>OY728165.1:840073007-850073007 GCA_963277665.1 Viscum album
TTTATTCTAGTTCGACCAACAATAGGTATAAAAAGATATATTTATGTGTTTATAAAGAATAAAAGTTTTCAAAATTAGTTTTTTTTTAAAATATTAATTAATTTCAGCATATTATTTTATGATGACCTATAATTCTTATTTTCATTATCTTGTTTCTGATGGCATGAATTATCCATATTGGAAAAATAATATGTCAAATTTTCTTAGTAAAATTAGTTACTTTTTATAGAAAATGGTTATGACAAATGTATATTATTATTAAATAAATATAATATCTGTGTACACTGGATGCTATTAAATCTTTTTGTATTAATGGAAAATCTATAAACACTCATCATTTTAATCTTGATGGAAATGAATTTAATAATGTTTATTCTTGAAAATGACTTGTGAAATATGGAAATTGATAAAGGTTACCCATGAAGAATCTAATAATGTAAATGATACTAGTTTATACATGTATAGGAATGATTTTTAATGTTTATGTATGAATTCAAATAGATCCATTACTAGTATGTTTAAATGTCTTACAAACATTTACAGTGGTCAAAAGTCTCATAGTGATGATTTGTCTACATAAAATTTTGTGAAAAAGATACTCTGGGTCCTTACTAGTAGTTGAGCACCCAAAGTCGCTAATATAAAAGAATAAAATGACATAAATAAAATTTCATTTGAAGATCTTATTATATCTCTCTTAACATATGTGATCACTATGAAAAGATAACCCAATAAAGATGAAAAAGAAGGAAAGGAAGCCAAATAAACCAAAAGAAAAATTTATTTCAATGATATTTAATAAATAGATTCATCTAATAATGAATCTAAGATCAAATTATTTACAAGGATATTGAAAAGGTAAATCAAAATAAGAAAAATTTCTATCCTTCTAAAAAGAAAAATCAAATTCATGTTCTAGAAGTGACATTCTATGAATGAAACAATAAGAGAAATATTAGAATAGAATGAGAAATCTAAAAAAATGAATATGATAAATATGAAAATTAAGAAATAAAATAAAGTATAAACATAGTGTTCTTGGTGGAGGATCCATGTACCGAACTTCTTAATGAATCTCATGTTGTAAATTCATCATGTTTGGTCTCAATATAGGTGATGAGGTTAGTTGTACTATTTCTAACTATCTTAATCATTCCCTTCTTCCTCTGCTTCTTACTATTGTCATCAATAATATGGACTTCATAATTTTTAAAAATAACTCATTAATAAATATGAGTAACTTAAAATTAAACCTATATAAGTTCTTAATGATAAAATTAATCTTTCTAATTAAAATAATCTATTTTCCAAAGAAAAATATGTTTTGGTTTTGAATTTAAAAGATCGACCTAACATTGATAATTTTGAATATAAAATTAAGGATCTAAAAAATATAATTGATTAATTAAACTAAGGATATTAAAATTTTAATATAATTTTGGGTTCTCAAAATATTATAATGATCATCATGGTTTTTTAGAATAATACGTGTTCTTATAAGAACACTACTTTTGTAAAAAGAAAATTTCCAATAAATGTTTTCAAATTGTTGTCATAAAACTGGAAATTTATTTTATTAATGATATTTTAAAAATGATATATATAGTATACCCACATATATATATCTTTTATCTAATATAACTCATGAAAATTCCCATTCTACAAAATTTTGGTTTATTCAATACTTATTATCCAATCTTAGTGGACCAAAGTTTATTTCAATAACAAAATCTATATTGATAATAATGTCAGACCCAAAATGATGGTACCAAAAGGTTGTTGAAATTTATATTTTTCTAGTATGTTTCAAAAAAATTCATTTTCATATAATATGGTGTATTATCAATAAAAATGGCCAGTCAATTATTTAATTTGTTAATCTACTTAATTACTCTCAATATCTTTGTTAAATGATCAATTTTAGTGGGAGATTTATCCAATAAGGTTATGGGATGAACTACAAGGGAATAGGTTCTTCTATTTATTTATTTTTATTCCCCCTTTAATTCCTTTATATATATATATATATATATATCATATTGATATATTTTCTTTAAAAGAAGAGACTTTATCATTCAAAACATTTTTTAAATTATCTGTTATTTTATCCTTTATTTATTTATCATAAAATTGAATTCCAATTTTTTTTTCATAACATTTTTAAAATTTATTTTCAAAATAGTTTATATATATTTTCTTGTGATTCACAGTTATCCATTTATATATATATATATATATATATTTTGAATTTTTCTTTTAAAATTTTCTTTAAATATTTTTATAATTTTATATGATCTTTAGTGTTTTATCTTTAGCCAATATCACCTGATTTACTATTTAGACCTTATGTATTGTCCATGATTTAGATATCTTATTATATAATATATGTTTTGATTTTTATTATAATAAATAATGGGTAGAAAATATTTCAAGTCACTATTGTTCTAGATCATGTGAAATTACCTTCTTATTTATGAAATCTCTTTATTTACCTTCCTTATTTTCATTTTGATATTCCAAAAATAGGGAGATATTTTTTGATTATTGGGGATAATTCATTTTATCACAAAAGGGGAGATGTGTTTTTTATTTAAAGGGTAAAAGATTACTTTTTATCTTCTCATTTATCTCTTGAAATTTTTGTGTATATTTTAAATAATATCATGAGAATATTGAATATGTTATGTTTAATAACATAAGCACGTGGAATATCATAACCTAAAATATATTGTAAATCATTGAATACTAGATTCACTCTTAATTTACCCACATTTAATCTTAATATCTTAATCTATAATATTTTGAAATAATTTCATTACTGGTTTCACTCTTGATTTAATCTTAGTTTAAAATTTTACGTTAATCAATTTTTATCTTTAAAAATAGAGAGATTGTTGTAACTCCCTATCTATTATCATGTTTTCATGATCACAGACACTCTCTTTTGTGACTAAAAATTTAAATTTATTAAAATTTAGTATCACATTTTAGTCCTTATGTAATGTCATTAATGGAATATTATTAATGTTGGAAATTAATGTTGAAGACTTTGAAGAATCCATGAAGATCTTGATCAAGTCTTAATTGGATTGTTCATTCCATGAATGGATGATTAAATAGTGGTTGAAGGTTTATGATTAATATTGATGGGCCACCTATTAATGTAGATTCTAGTATGAAGTATTGGCTAGCTGTTGTAGTTCCATCGAACAACTAGTTGTGAAAGAAGTATCACCCCCATCCTAAAGTGGACCATCAAAATGTCGTTTGAGTGACACTATCCTTCTAGTGGTGGAATGTATAACCAAGGTATCATTATAAACCCTAAAAAATTGCCAATGGAATGAGGTAGTGATCCAGTGGATGTGATCTATAATCTTCTAAGGCACATATAAAGGTGGTCAAAAAGCATTGGATTGGTCTATGAAATATTCCAATCAACCATAGACCCCATTATCTTCTATGAAGCTTATAAATAGATTCTAAAGTAGGAGTAGAGAAAATATCATAATGGTGGTGGAATATGAATGGTTTAGTGATGGATCACAGGAAATTATATCTCAATCTCCAAGACCTATTACAAAGAACCAATTCTCAATTTCTCAAAGGCACTCATCTTTGTCAATATATCTCTCTATCATCTTGTTTAATCATTCTAAAGATATACAAGACCCGAATTGTAATTGGTTTCTAAAATTAAATCTTTTTTTATCAACCTACATTCTACCATTGGTTTCTGTCTATTTCTGTCAAAAATATGGGGAGGCATGGTTTCTTTCTATCTCTGTAAAAAATATAGGGAGTACATGGTTTGGTGATCTATGTTAAAACGAAGGGACTAATAATACAAAACATTAAACCTAAGGGGAGAAGATATAGGGTATCAATTCAAGATATTACCAAACTCCTATTTCAAACCATATTTTGTCTCTAATTTATTTTATGCATTGCATCATCCAATATTGATACACATAAAATTTAAAATTTCAATACACATATTTCCCACTATTCTTAATTGATTAAATAAATTTTACATTAAAATTTTAATAATAATCAAAATTATCATTTTTTCTTTGTCTCATCAAAATCATTTAGATTCTAATATTCCCTTTGAAATTATTGTTTGAATTTTTATAATAATATTCATCCCTTCTTTCAATTCAAATTTTACCAACATCTGAAATTAAATTTGTGGTATATCCATTAGAAAATGTTTCTGGGTAAAAACTCAATCTTCACTAAGTGCATAACTAATAGGCCTAAATACACACTTGGTTTGACACTCCTAGGGTAGTTTATTTTGATAATTCTTGAGCTTATTGAATTGGGAAATATTTGTATTCTATATGTCTATATTATTATATTGAATACCAGCTAATATTTAGATATGGATATTTATGAGGATCAATATGGAACATTAAAATATGTATTGTTTATCTATAATCTTCATATAATGGATATATTTGACTTAATATGTGATGAGTGGGGCATGAAATTATATATCCCTTGGATGCATCGGTATGCCTCATGGGAAAAACTATTTTTGGGGTTTTTCATAATCCTTACTTTTATATTTATATGATTTCTTGAAATGAATCCTTTCTAGTGTGTTTATGATATATGAAAGTATGCATTCCATCACAACAAGATCATTAATTTTTATCAATATATTTATTTATTAATATGTAATATATGAATGTATTTTCCTCACATTTCTATTTTGATGTTATTTGTTTTTTCCTATCATATTATTTATTCCATTCTTTTTAATGATAGCTTAAATTATATTCTACCCCATAATGAACATCTTAGATCAACCCTTTATTTTATTTTCCATTTTCCCTAGGAAATTATGTAGATTACTATACATGACATATTAATTTTCAAGTAGAAATAATAAATTTTCATAAATTTATTAGTTATATCATATGTTTTCAATGCAATTTAATGTCCATCAATGTATCCAATAACATAATAAATATAACCTATTAGATCCTATGTACTCTGTTCTATATATACTGTACGATTTTTATAATATAATCATCGTCTCTTGGGTAGTAGATTTGGGATGTTATAGTTGTAATTAGAGTAAATTTATTTGAATCCTTGTGGAGTAGATTTTGATAAAAAAAATTTAGATATCATAAAGATATTGATAAAACCTTGGGATATTATTGAAATATTTATATATTACATAAAATTTATTTATAATAAATGAAAATGAAATATATACATTCATTTATATTTCATAATTTTATTTATGAACTAACTGAGTATATTCTATTTCTTAGAAATGAATCTAATTTAATGGAGAAAAGTTTATATCATCACTTGTAATAAGTTCATGTATTTTTCTTCTAGAGTAAGTCAATGAGGCAGGTGTTGCAGTAGAGCAGATTATAACTATATTAGTATAGTTAACTAAGGTTATGACCAATATCATTTCTTATAAGGATCAAAACATTTCTCCACAGAATGGTGTAATAATGTCAGACAAATTTATGTATAAAAACCCTCTGTCCATCAGTGGAACCACAATTCAATTAGTCGATGAACAATGGATCAAGTCCCAAGAGACGATATTATATTATTTGGGATATAGTAAATGGGATAAGTTTATCATGTTTGTATATTTTTAATGGGATATTCTAACCAATTTTGGCGTTCAATTAAAAACACAAAGAAAGAATAGGAGATAGATAACACAGATTGAATGAATTTCAAATAGATATTATTTTCAAAGTACTTTATTAATGATAAATGAGATAACATGGAAATAAAATTCATAAATTTATAATAAAAATAAGAGAAACATATTTATGATTATGTGTCTAAATTAAAAAGGATAGAAGTGCATGATGAAAATTATTTATGTCACACTAAAATAATGATCGATTTCTTATTTCAGGGGTCAAAGAAAAACCACCAAAGGAAACTAGTCTCAAAAAAATATTCCTTACATGGGGAGATAATGAATAGTATCCAAGTATTTTACATTAAAAGGTATATAATAGAATAAAAGGGTGGTTGAGTAATATATTGAAAAGACATAGGAGAAGAAGGGAATGGTAGAATTTGCTACATGCAATTACTATGGGAAGAAACAACATGTGGATTACTTAATGGAAATGTGAGTTTGTTAAGTGTGTGGAGATAATATCCATAAATATTCTGAATGTAAATGAAATAATGAAAACAAAAATTACCAATGATTTAGTTTCTAGGAGATGATGATTTATTCATATAAGGCCCCGACCATATATATTTCCTAATATTGAGTTAAGTCTAGAAATTAGATTTATTCACATAGAGGATATTATAAAATTTATATGTTTAGATAATCAGTCCATATCTCATACAAAACAACTCAAATATTAAAATGTAGACACTTATACTCACTATACATATTTTTCAAAAAAAAAATATTTAAATAAAAACTTGGTTTCATTTCAGGTTTAATCATTGAAAATTTTCCCTTGTTCCCATACATGTATCTATTATATCATAAATCCAATGAAATACTTTTAAAAAGACAGGATGAGAAAAAAATCTCAGTAAGGGACATAAAGAAATAAAACTGTTAGCCTTGTGAAAACATTTAAATCATGAATACTTTTAAATTAATGTAATTCTTTTAATCTTAAAGAAGTAGTAAGTACTCTTAACTAAATATAATTTCATTGATTTCCCTTTTTGTAATAAAAATATTACTATAAATCCAATTAAAATAACATATAACATAAAAATGATTATTGGGATATAATCATAGTTAAATGAAATTACCATGTGGTCGACTTCCATACATTTCACTCTTACAAATAGAATAGCCATACGACTGACTTAAAAAACCAATGCACTAGTTGTTATAATGTAACCACATGTCATTTTTTTATCACAGAACAACCTAGATTTGGTTTATCATGTAACCACTCATCAAATGTCAACGCATCATTGTACAATCCTAAAACATAAAATATTAAAAATATAAACATTTCACTCATAAAATATCATTTAGAATAAAAAATAATTTCATGATATTGAAATAATCTTTATCTTTTCCAAACCATTTTCAATACCAAATTACCCATAAAAGGGATTAAGTTATTCCTATATATTTTAAAAAACATTAAGTGTTATTGATTAATCCAAATATCAAATAATGGTCATGGCGGTGGAGAAGTTGTCGTCACCGTATACGTTAAAAAGAACATTCCATTTGTCATTTTTCAAAATGTTCTGTATAAAACATGTAAAAAGATTCATTTTGAGAATAATTAAATTAAAATCAAAATATATTAAAATATCTTTTAAAATATTTTTATATCAATATATTGAATATGTAAACTAATATCATGAAAAAAATATTTGATAATTAAATCCTTAATTGTTTAAAGTGTCCCATAACACATTAAACAATTAAATCATAATCTCTATGAATTAATAAATTTAATTTACAATTTAGTAACATTATTATAGATAAAATCTGGATATAAAATGTCATAGTGGAAGTATATACACCCAATAAAATTATAAAGGTGCATATTTTCAATAAGTGCTTCAATGAATGGAGATTTAGACAAAGTCCCTTACCTTGTGTTTGATTTATAAAATATGTTCATTTTTATTATTGAATAATAAAAAATGGTTAATTTATACTTTCTTTAAAACCTTTTAATTTTTATTATTAATTTTATAACATTAATTACAATCTTATAATAATTAGTTAATTATTTGTGTTCATGTTAGACTATTTTTTGACATTCAGTAGTTGAGTCAAAAATGAATATGGTATAATGTCAATAATACTTGTGGTCATAAATCCATAATAACTAGAATAATATTCATTAAATTATTATCTTTTTTATAAATTAGTTATACTTTTAAATCATGTAATGTCCCGGATCCGGAAGCCACTCAACGGGTTCCCCAGACCTGGTTGGTCACATGTCCTCAAGCGCATTTCCCCAAACACTAGAGTCTTCCAACTAAAAGCGAGACCCAAGGCCTGATAGTGGGGAAACTATGCCTTCATTTGTCAAAGTGTAGCATAGGGGAAAAAATAAATAACATACAATAAGAGAAGCAGTAAACAGTATAAAACATAAATGGACAACTGAAGTAAAAGAGAACCAGCAGTTATATATATATAAAAATGCAACATGTCACAAATTCTATGAAAACAGCCAAAACACGATACACTGCAATACAATACAATACATCTCAATGTACAAGGTACAACAAAAAAAATAAATCAAAGTAAACAGAACGCAGCAACATCGCAAGCCTACGATCGGTCCCATGCTCTCCCACTCCTCTGCTATAATCATGTACCTGTATAGGGACCCTTGCCCCTATCGAAACCTGTAGATATGTAATCTCTTTAGGTCAAAGACATGACCCAAACAGGGTGTGAGAAATAAATCCCAGTAGGAAACCACCAAAGGCCCACGCCAAACTATCAGTGGAAATGTGCAACAGTAGTATTTAGTATTAAATGCAATAAACTAAACAGTACTCAAGAGTAACTAACTTTACCAGTCATATTGCCATTTTAATATTCATTTAACCATGCCAAGCCTGTGCTTTAACTTGGCAGGTATAACATATAAAAATCACCATGGTAAATATTCATGATAACATTATCCTCAAACACACAATCCTTACCCTCAGGTAATTAGAATCGAAACTCACAGGTGTCTGCCAACATGCATAACGAATATTTTCCACAGGCATACGAGGTGTCTCCCACAAGAACAGTAACTATTGCCCAAGGGCACAAAAACTACTACCCACAGGCACAGAAAGGTTTCTCGTACGCTAAACGAACATTGCCCTCATGCAATACAAGTAACCGAGGTGAGCCCAACACATAAGCAAACAATTATATAGAATTCAACTCAAGGAAATTTCAAAGAATTCTAAAATTCACGGTATACCCATAGGTATTCTTGCCAAACTGCTAAATAGAGGAACGCACCCCTAGGGTGGTCCGGGATCCAAGAAGTGATCCCAAACAGCAGTTTAAACTTATCAAGCGTTTATCTATGCAATTATAGGTAACTTTCAATAAAGGCCAGAACCATACGACACCCCAAACATGGGTTCGTAGCACAACAGTACACAAATTCAACTCAATAGTTGGAAATAAACACCAGAACACCTACCTTGATCTCCAATGATCGATATACGCAAATGATGCCTCCCAAAACGCATGATAATGGCATAGATCTGAGATAAAAAACTACAATTTCAACCTCGAATAACTTCCCCTCAGAAAATAATTGGTTAGAACGGCTCATGGAGAAGGAATATCTTACTCGTGTGGTTCCAACAAGATCGACGACAGAAGAATCTGAATCCCAGTGTGCAGTCAGAGGCTCTCCCAAGATCTGACCTCCTCTCTTGAGCTCCTCTAGCATTCTAAGATTCCTCTATTCAAATAGGAGGCTATTTCCTGTTTTAAGTGAACAAAACAAAGTACATCGCGGGTAATCTCAAGTATATGTCATGTACTTTCATCATTTAACTGTTCTGATGGTAGCTAATTTTCACCACAGAATTGTTCACTTGCTGATATGAGTACATGGCGTGTATTTCTGAATACACGGCATATACCATCGCTCAGTAGGTAGCTACTTCCACCACCTTAACGTTCACCCCCAACTAATTACCTGGCTTGTAAATACCTAGTACACGGCGTGTAGTCAGTTTTTACACCCTTCATCACTGACTAGCCTACATGCCCTGTGTACTCATCCCACACGGCCAAAGTACAATGAATGTGGAAAAGTACATGGTGTGTACCCTAAAAATTTTGTATTTCTCCCCATTTCCCTTATTTTCTCAAAAACACTTAAGGGAAAAGGAAAAGAAGAAACTCGTAGTTCAAGAATAAGAACCAGGTTCTTAAAAACTTCCCCCCTTATTGAAATTTGTCCTTGAATTTCCCTTCCAAGGGTGGTGAAGATAAGATTGTGAACAACTCTGGCCACTGAGCACATACGTCGGTCTCCCACTCCCATGTTTCGTCCTGCACTTGGCCATGCGGCCATAGAACCCATACGAGAGGAACTGATCGGCCTCAGAGAACCTTCATGCTCCTATCAACAATATGAATCAGATGATCCTCAAAGGATGCATCAACTTGAATCTCAACCTCCTCATGATGAAAAATGTGAGACGGGTCTGAATGATAGTGGCGTAGCTAAGATACATGGAAGACGTCATGCATGGACTGGTACCTCTATGGTAACTGCAACCGATAGGCAACTGGACTGAGTCTCTCCAGAATCTCAAAGAGCCCCACATACCTCGGTGAAAGTTTACCTCATCTCATGATCCACCTGTGTCCCATCCTCGGAGAAACATGCAAGAAAACCGGATCCCCGAAAATGAACTCCAAGGGTCATCTATGGTGATCAACATAAGATTTATGACTATACTGTGCGATAGACATCCAATTCTGAATCAACTAGACTTGTTCTGAAGTCTCCTTCACATTTCGTGGTCCTAGTAAAGCTGCCTCACCCACCACCATCCAGCACAAATTTGATCGTCATGGCCTACCATATAAAGTCTCGTAATGTTTCATCACAATAGTTTCCTGAAAACTAATATTGTAGGAAGACTTGACCAGGGGTATATGATTCTCCCAAGAGCCCCCAATGTCTAGGATGCAAGCACGCAGCATATCCTCTTGCACCTGTATCGTATGATCTGACTGGCCATCGGTCTAAGGGTGCTAAGTTGTGCTTAGAATCACCTCTATACCCATTTCCCTATGAATACTCTACCAGAAACAAGACGTAATGCGGGCGTTCCTATTTGAAACGATAGAATGAGGGACCCTGTGAAGACATACAACCTCATAGATATACAACTTTCCAAGATCGTCAACACTGAAGGTCTTCTTGGTCGGAAAAAAGTGAGCTACATTCGTAAGTTTGTCTACAACAACCCACATGGCATCACTAAATCAAGGTGACCTCGGAAACCCAGTCACAAAGTCCATCACGACAGCACCCCATTTCCATTCTGGAATGGGTAACTATTGTAACAGTCTGGATGGCCTATGATGCTCCACCTACACCTGCTAACAGGTAGAACATCTCGTATCAAAACTAGCTACATCTCTCTTTATACCCGGCCACCAATACTGACGGCTCAAGTCATGGTACCTTTTGGTAACTCCGGGATGCACAACCCATGCCCAAGCATGAAACTCCCACAACAACTCCTCGCATATATCCCAAGGAACCCACACTCATCCATGGATATATAGTAACTCATCATAGCCTATCGTCCAACCAGGAGGAGGGTCCTCACTTTCCACCGACTCTCGTAGAACTAGACCTTCTGAATCTGATAGTTGTCTCATCCTCAATCAATCCATGAGGGTAGAAGTCACAGCTAAAGATGAAAGATAGGTTTTTCCCTGACTATCGTGCACCTCCAAATTCATCTCAAAGAATAGGGCCCTGAGCTTCCACTCACCACTAGCCTTTTGCACTGCCTATATTTGAGTCCTCCAACTCAGTGCTTCAGCAACTTCATTACCCTTACCATGTGTGTAGGCATGCTCGAAGTCGAAGGACTGAATGTATTCAACCCACCTTCGCTGTCTCAGATTCAAGTCACGCTGGGTAATGATATATTTCAGACATTTGTGGACCATAAACACCAAAAAATGTTCTCCCAAGAGATAATGTCTCTAACAGCTTAATGCATGAACAACTACAGCCAAATCAAGATCAAGCATCAGGTAATTCCACTCATTTGGACACAACTACAAAGACCCATATGCAACTACTCGATCTCCCTGCATCAACATTTCCCCCAACCCTATACCTGATTCATCATAGTAAACTATATAGCCCTTCCCTTTCTATGGAAGTATCAAGATTGGTGCTGATTTCAACCTACACTTCAGCTCCTAAAAGGGTATCTTGCAAGATTATAACCAAATGAACTTCACACACTTCTTTGTCTAACCCATTAATGACTCTCCTAAGCAAGAGAAATCCTGTATAAAATTCTTGTAATAACTATCCATCCTCAAGAAACTCCACATCTCAAAAATGGTTTAGGTTTCTCTAAGGAAACTACTACTCTCACCTTCTCTGGGTCTACTGCAACTCCTGCCTCAGAGATGATATGACCCCAAAAGTGAATCTGGTCCATCCAAAAGTGGCACTTTGATAGCTTAGGGTATAGATAATGCTCCCTCAGTGTACTCAGTACGATCACAAGATGGGTTGCATGGTTGTGTCGAGCATGAGAGTACACCAAGATATCATAAATAAAGACTACCACCCAATAATCCACATTGGGGTGGAACACACGGTTAATCAGAGCCATGAAAACTGCTGGCGCATTCGTGAGTCCGAACGACATAACCAAGTACTCATATTAACCATATCTGCTATGAAAAGTTGTAAGCGGTATGCCCGATGGTCTCATGCACAATTGATGATATCCAGATCTCAAGTCAATATTTGAGAAAACTCATGCACCTTGAAGTTGATAAAAAAGATCATCAATCCTTGGTAAGGGATATCAGTTATTAACTGTTAGCTGGTTCAGTTTCCGATAATCCACACAGAGACTGAGGGTACCATCCACCTTCTTCGCAAAAATGACCGGAGAACCCCAAGGAGAAGTACTGGGTCGGATAAAACCCTTTTCCTGCAACTCCTCTAACTGCCTCTTGAGCTCTTGCAACTCAGGTGTAGCCTTCCTATAAGGAGGAATGGACATCAGTGTTGCTCCTGGCACAAGCTCAATAGAGAAATCCACCTCTCACTCCAGAGGAAGACGTGAAAATTTGTCCAGGAAGACACCCTTGAAATGATCAACTACTGGAGGGAAATAATTCTGACAAGTCCCTTGATCATCTAGATATAAACTCCCAATATGGGCTGTCACTCCACCTCACCCACAATACTTGGGTCCAACTCAGCCCACCTAGACATCCCACTCACCCTTGTATAGAAACTCTTCACCCTCTGGTGACTTGGAACTCACCCTGTGATGATATCAATCCACAATGTCTTGGAAGGGTACCAACTGGTCCATCTTGAGAATGACATCATTTATCATCCTCTCTGAGACATAGAGGTCCCACAAAAAGTGACACCCACCAAACTCTAGGGGGCACTCCTTTCACTGATGAACACCATCCATTCTAGTCCCCAATGGAGTGTCTAGCATCATAATATCAGAATAAGTAGAAACACAGATCCCAAGTATCTCTACCACGGACATAGATATAAATCTATGCGTATCACCCATATAGGAAAGTGCAGAAGATAAAAAAAGCTTCTAGAAGAGTACCTCTGACAGTGGAAGGTCTGGGATCCTGCTCATATTTGGTCTATTTCGTTGAATATGCCTACCCAGTGTCGTGGCCCTGCAACACAGCCTGGTTACCCTGAGCTATCCCGCCCTTCTGCCTCTGAGATCCCAATGTCTGGCTACCACAACCATGACAACCATCTCAGCCTGCGCGCCCCGATGTATTCCAATTTCCTGACTGGTAAGAAGCTGCTGGTCCTGCTCCCACACATGGAGTCTGCACAGAACCCCTCTCACTAGCCACTGGTGGAAACCCCCTAAAAACGCTAATGATGAACCATCCCGCCACATGCTCGGCACTCCACTGGGTCACGTGGAAACCGCGGTCTCTTGTCCCCCTCTTTACCACACTAGTTGCACATGAACTGGCCACCTAAAGTGTTCTCTTGGATAGTACTACCACTGTGAGAGAAGTCCATTTGACTCTTCCTCTTGACGGTAGAAATAGTACCAGAAGCTGGTGTTGAACTACCCCGACCCACACCACTAGCTTCCCACATGTTCCCCTCAGTAATCAGTGCATGGTTCACAATAGCCTACACTATAGGAAACCTGAAAACATTCACCAAGGCTCAGATTTCATACCGAAGACCATCCTCAAAGCGTTCATCCCTCAACGCCTCATCACCCACCAGAAAAGGTGAAAAACACTGATGCTCGGTGAAGTGAGCAGAATAATCAAACACTGACATGGTGCCCTGCTGCAGATTCATGAACTCTCAAGCTCAATCTTCCAGCAGCGTCTCTGGGAAGAAGAATTCATAGAAGGATTCCTGAAAATCTTCCCATGACATGTCATAGTGATGCTCAGACTGGGTGGTAACATCCCACCATCTCTTAGAAGAATCATGTAGCATGTATGTAGTGAGCTTGACCCTCCACTCAGGAGGCGTCTCTTGATGGTCGAAGATAATCTACATGGAACCCAGCCAAGTCTCTGTAGCCTGGGGTCCACCATCGCCCAAAAATGCAGGCAGATGCAGCTGCTGGAAGATATGTGTCAGCTCCGCCATAGATGTGGCAGCTGGCGGTGCTCCCTTGAAGGTCTACATAAACCACATAAAGCCTTCACGGAACTGCGCATCCGCGACTTTGTTTGGTATAATGGCTGGCGCTGCATCTGGCACTGCAAGAGGATCCTCTGGTAGCCCATGGCCCACCATCTCTGGAGTATACTCATTTCCACTCTCCTGGAGAACAACTGGAGGTCGTCTTGGCGACATGACTCTACAAGGCCAAATACACGCCTTAGAACAGATTATCAAGGACCTAAAATGAGGAGGCTATGAAGGGAACATGAGAATGAATGAATTCAAGATTTACAAAACTTGACTACATGGCGTGTATAACTAATAAATGGTGTGCTCTCACATTCCATCCACATGGGCATGTTCTCTAGCTAAAACTGGTCATGTAACACCCCAAACACATGGTGTGTCTTTTGAATACACGGCGTGTACTTGAATCCTCCTTCCCTGCCCAAGTCCTTCTACACGGTTTAAGCCACATGACTCGGCTAAAACAAAACTACACGGTGTGTTCAGAGGTAGACACAACATGTACTGACAATATTTCATCATCCCGTGTTGTTCATGACATGACCTGTATACTCCGGTCACACTACACGGCGTGTTCAAAAAAACATGGTGTGTTGAAAGAATCCCTAGACCAACCCGTGTTTCCCGCTACACGGCTGACTACATGACTGATACTATACAACGTGTGCTAAGTGTATATGGCGTGTGCTAGGAAATATAACACCGACCTGTGTTTGTTTGTGACACGGCCAGGTACCTGGGTCAGACTACACAGCGTGTTCAAGGTAGGCATGGTGTGTATGTCTTAAGGTTTCTTCTGTCCATGTTGTTAGTTACACGGGTGGACACCAGGTCAACACTACTCGGCGTGTACAAGCAGTCACAGTGTGCTCCCCCAAGACATTCCCTACCCTGTGTCCCCATCAACATGGTATATGAAACGAGAAGAGACTACACAGTGTGTACTGAGGGTACACTGCATGTACATAAAATGTTTTCATTTCTTCCCAAACATAAGAACACACAACGTGTGTCCAAGGAACTACATGGTGACTATCCTGGGTTTTTCCGACAGTAAGCCTCAGAAACTAATCTAAAACCCATAAAAACGTTGAAACAACCACATAAGTGACAAATTCAAATCTGTGAGGTCTTATACTCCCCGCGAATCAATGCTTGGAATCTTACACATGTTATAACAAGGTAAACTCATCAATGATCCACCAAATTACCATTATTGAGGGCCCATACTCCCCAAAAACCAAAGTTTGGAATTCATCCTATCAACAACCTCAAACAACAATACCCTATCAAATAGAAGGTATTTATCAAAGCCGCTATCACAAAAACAAGATTTTCTAGAAAAACAACTATCACAACAACATGAAATCTCTAATGCACCTACATGGTATGGAAAGAATGCATGACCTATGATTTCTAGCATATGCCTAAATGATGTATGAGATATAATACCCTCATGTAATCTGGTTTCTACTAAATAGAACACATGTATAAAATATAAACAGCACACTACAAGTGTGTCACCAAATGGTGAAAATCATGTCAATCGTCAAATTTTCAAAATCATAAAAATTGCAATAATAAGTTAGACGGGCTTTTCCCTATACATGGGTTAGCTACTCCTCGGCACAGCTTATTACCAACTACCATTTCCATCCTATCCCTGACTAAGGCTCTAAGGAGTATGTTAATGAAAAGGAACTCATTTGATAACACTTTGTAATGTCCTGGATCTGAAAGACACTCAACGGGTGCCCCATACCCAGTTGGTAACGTGACCTCAAGCACATTTCCCTAAATGACAGAGGCTACCAACTACTAGGGAGGTCCCATGTATGATAGTGGGGAAACAATGCCCTCATTTGTCAAAGTGTATCATAGTGGAAAAAAATAAATAACAGACAGCAGTGGAAGCAGTAAACAGTATACAACTGAAATGGACAAATGAAGAAAAAGAGAACCAAAAATAATATATATATAACGATGCAGCATGTCACTAATTCTATGAAAATATCCAGAACATGATACACTGAATTACAATACAATGCAACTCAATGTACAAGGTACAACCAAAAAAAACAAAGCAGAGTAAATAGAATACAGTTGCATCGCAAGCCTAAGCTTGGTCCCATGCTCTCTCACTCCTCTGCTACAATCATATACCTGTATAGGGACCCTTTCCCTTATCAACCCCTATAGATTTTGTAATCTGTTTTGGAAAAATACATGACCCAAACAGGGTGTGAGAAATAAATCCCAATAGGCAACCACCAAAGGCCCGTGCCTAACTATCAGTGGAAATGTGCAACAACAGTGTGGAGTAGTAAATGAAATAAACAAAGCCGTACTCATAAGTAACTAAATTTAAAAGTCATATTGCCATTTTAATATTCATTTAACCATGCCAATCCTATTCTCTAACTTGGTAGGTGTATATATAAAAATCTCGACGGTGAATATTCATGATAATACTGTCCTCAGACATACAATCCTTACCCTCAGGTAATCAGAATAAAAACCCACAGCTGTCTGCCCATAGATATAATGAATATTTCCCACAGGCGTATGAGGTGTCTCCCACAAGCACACAAACTATTGCCCACGGGTGCAGAAAATACTTCCCACGGGCATAGAATGGTTGCCCGTAGGCTAAACGAGCACTGCCCTCAGGCTATACAATTAACTCGGCCAGAACCAACACATAAGAAAAAAATTATATACAATTCCTCTTATGGAAATTTCAAAGCATTCTAAAATTCATGGTATACCCACATGTATTATATCCAAATGGACAAATAGAGGAACGCACCCCCAGGGTGGTCCTGGATCCTAGCAGTGATCCCAAATAGCTGTTTTAACATATCAGGGGTTTATCTATGAAATTCTAAATAACTTTCAGCTTAGCCCATAGCCATAAGACACCCCAAACATGGGTTCGTAGCATAACAGTACAAAAATTCAACTCAACAGTTGGAAATAAACACCAGACCACCTACCTTGATCTCCACTGATCGATATATGCGAACGACGACCCCCAAAATGCACGAGAATGGTGTAGATCTGAGATAAACAACTACATGTTCATCCTCAAATAACTTCCCCTTGGGAATGAATTGGTAAGAACGGATCAAAGAGAAGGAATATCTTACCCGTTCTATTCCAACAAGATCGAAGACAGAAGAATATGATTCTCTGTGTATGGTTGGAGGCTCTCCCAAGATCTGGCATCGTCTCCCGAGCTCCTTTGGCGTTCAGAGCTTCCTTTGTTCAAAGAGGAGGATACTGCCCACTTTAATTGAAAAAAACAAACTATATGGAATTTACTCTCAAGTACAAGGCATGTACTTTCATCATTTAATTTTTTTCTTGCGACAACTTTTCACTGCTGAACTGTTCACTAGAAGACATGAGTACGTAGTGTGTATTTCTGAATACATGGCATGTACTGTCGCTCGGCTGACGGCTACTTCCACCGCCTTACTGTTCACCCACCAACTGATTACATGGAATATAAATACCTAGTACACAGCATGTATTCTGTTTTTACACTATTTATCACCGACAGGCCTACACGCCTTGTGTACTCTTCCCACATGGCAAGAGTACACAACGTGTGGAAAAGTACACGGCATGTACCCCCAAAATTTGAGATTTTTCCCATTTCCCTTATTTTGTCAAAAACACTTAAGGGAAAAGGAAAAGAAGAAACCCATACCTCATGAATAAGAACCGGGTTCTTACAAATAAAACCATTATGTATTCTTATGAAAAATTAACAATGTTATAGTCTTATAGATGGTAGATCATATGTAACCATGAGTAACATTTTCCATTTTCCATAGATCATTATAGAAAGTAGGTATGTATTATTTTATCTTAAAACTATTATCATAACATCATAATTTTCATATTAACCATTTAAATATACTTATATATATCATATAAGTGACGTAATGAATAAAAACAAGTTGCATCACATCGTGGAGGTTATAGTTCACACGTAGACATAAACAACACCATCATTTTTAGGTACATGGAATGTAATAATGTAATTGATATATTATTATATTATAATTACTAATATGTCATTAATATCACATATTAACATTAATTCCATTATTATAAATATTCATGAGTGAAGGCTATGGAAGATGAATTTGATCGGTTCATGGAGGTGATAGTTCATGTACACATGAACGATTAATTCGTTTCCAATTTAAAGGAAGTGTAAATGGATTTAGGTAATAATATTAACATAATAAAATATTAGTATATTTAAGATACTATAGTTATTATTTAATCATAGATGAAGAATATTTTAAGGAATTGGAAGGAGATATAAAATAGAAACACATAAATAAAAACATCACATTTTAATCAGACAATTACCTTTCTTAACATCTTAACACCTCTAAGGAGAGTCTTATCCCTAAAAAAGGATTGAATAATGTGGGGAGGTATTCTAAGAAGGGAATGGGAAGTTATTGGGCAAACCAAATTTTTTAATAAGTGTATGTTATAGAGTATAATGGGTGCCTTTTAATAAGTGTATGTTATAGAGTGTAATGGGTGCCTTTTTATAAATAATATTGAATTTTTATTTCATTAATATAATCCAATAAGACTAACTTTATTATTTTAGAAACTCAATTTTTTACTCATAAGTAGTTTTTCATCAAAATATGTTTTTATTTACATTTTTAATTAATTTTATAACCAATGTATCATTATATAAACATGTGTAAACCTTGAATTCATAATTTAGTTAATATCTTTCATTACCTACATTCTGATAACTATTTGATAACTACCAATTAAAATAGTAATATTAATAATATATTATTTTTTTGGTACAACTTAGTATTGTGTGCAAAGTAAGATTTTAGAGAAACCCATTGGTGCAGTCAGGTATGCTATCAGACATATCAACCATTTTGAAATAAAATTACTAGCTCGTTAATAAATATTAATAATGTGTACTATTATTATTCTATAATTACTTGTTATGTTAAATATTACCCCCTTTGTGAATTATATCCTTGTAATTTTCAATCTAGGCTTCGTAACTAATGTTTCGATTTCATAAATTACTTCATTGAAACCCCACATTAGAAAAAGAATCAACAAAACCTTCACATTAAAAAAAATAAAGTGAATTACATATGTAATACAAGATAACACATACTAGGATTACATGTAGGAAAACAAGGAGATGGAAGATAAAAAACTCCATGTTCTGATGGAGAGTGAATGAAAACATGATCGGGAGAAAGTTAACATTAAAAAAACCATAAATTATGGATTGATTAAATGGTCACTGATTTCATAGTAGAAAACATTGATAAAAAATTGTTTTTCTTTAAGATCCCTTTCATTGTGTTGTGGAAATATTTTATTACCTGGAATAAGAACATAAAAAAGTATACTTACTTGAGAAGTAGAGTTTCATCCTTTAATCAAATTCCACCAAAAACTCATCTTTTTCTCCAAAAAATGCGTATATAAGATGATTTTCTCACAACTGAATCATATTCTATGTAATAAAGTAATCCAAAATCAATTAAATATATATTTATCCTATCATGAAACATTATCCAAAACCAAAATTTTTTGGAGAAGATAAGATAATAATCCAAAATGAATAATCATTTATCTGATAAAAAACTTCATTAATATCCAAAATTCAATATTGATACCCAATGTTCAACATAGACTATTCAATAAATAGAAATAAATAAAATTTCAAAAAAATAATCAAAGCTAATATTGAAACCAAAAATTTGAACGGATTTGATCACATAGTCTTCGAAGATATTTTTTAAAATTTATATCTAAATTAATTCAATTACTCTTGTAGTATCACACAAAAGAATTAATTGCCTTAATAGTATTCAAGATACGCAAACCATTTTCATAAATGAACTGAATCACCATAAGTGCATCCTTGACCCTTAAAAAATATAATTCAACCTTTATCCCTCAAATAAATTACAATAGTATTCTATTTAAATTGATAGTATTAGAATCCCGAAATAGTGAACATATTCTAAAATTACATTAATCAATTAATCACTAAATAATTTTCTAATACCAAGGAGAGCCATTTGATAAAGAATAAATTCCCAAAATCAACATTTTCTTATTCCATAAACTATCATAACTAAAAAATAAAAATTTATACTAACATGAGACATCACATAGGCTAGTGGTAGGATATAAAGACTTTTCACCCTTCAGTTATGGCTTCAATTCCCATGGCCTTTCCGAATGCGATGAGTTGTAACCCATCATGTGGGGTTTCCTTTTTCTAAAACATTATCATTCTTATAACAATATCCAAATATGATAATTTCCCCAAAAATAACCATAACATGTTTCAACATCAAATGTTATCCCATACCTTTCATTTTGCATCTCAAAATCTAGTAACCCTGAATTAACGCAAAAAAAAGATCATATGAACCCTAAATGTTATGCATTACTGTATAATTATGTCCACAAAAAATAATTTTTTCCGCAAATAAAATTATCACATAAAAACTTCCGGTTAACATATTTCACAACTAAGAAAGTATTCAAAAATACCCCTATCATCAAAAGAGTATTAACACTTTTAAAAATTTCCATGTCCTTTAGTATACCATAATTATTAAATCCTTTATATGTATAAAACTCAATATTTCAACATTTTAAATAGTCCATTAACTATGAATTTTCACAGTTTCTATTAATACATCATTACTAAAAATTAAATATATAGATTATATACTCATAATTAAAAAATATCAATCAGATAATTTTTCATTATTTATTGATAAGAAGATAATTCATCCCTTGAATCAAATTTTCACAATCTTCTTGATGTTCCTTCTATCTTTCGATATGTTCTCTTAATTTAAAAATGTAAAAATTCCAACCACTTCTGGTATTTAACCTTTAAAAAGAGTGGTATGAGTTTAGATCTTGAAATCATATAATAATGACACCATGAGCCATAAGTTTTGTTAGATATTTGTAGGTGTTGGATTACTCGAACAATTTCTTACCGAGGATTTGAATACTCAAGAAGCTATAAAATAATTTGATAAATCTTTTATGATAATAGAAATAATAAAATCATTTAGGATGGATAAGAAGGTGGAGAATCATCCATTTCCTTCCATCTTGATAAATTTTCAGTAGTCATCTAAAATGAATAATCACATAAACATGAAATGAAGTATTAATAAAATAATAATCTATAGGGTAGAGATAGCTTTATTTTTTTATAATACTCAAATACATCAACCTACTTATATCATAGTTGTTTAGGTTTTTATTCAATTCACCCAATTTAGAATAATCCTAAAAAATATTCCATATGATAATAACCCTATTGTTTATATGTGATATTTGACCTACACCCAGATAAAATTCTATCATCTAATGTAATCTAAAACTTTCCTTTAATACGAATTATAAGGATCTGGCCTTATACATTTAACAATAATGAGTTAATTAAAGAATTTACATTTATTCACATTGAAGATATTTTAATGTTTGAATATTTTTTGAATTAAAAAATATGTCATACACAACAACTCAAATATTTCAATGTAGACACTTCTACTCACTATCCATTTTTTCACAAAACAATAACTGTTTAACAAGAAACATTATTTCGTTTCATGTTTAATCATAAAAATTATTCCATTGATACCATAATTTAATATATTATCTCTTAAATCCTATGAAAAGAATTTAAAACGTGGTATGAGAAACAAAATTTCAGTATGTGACATAAAGAAATAAAATTGATTACCTTGTAAAAACATGGAAATCATGAATACTTTTATTGTAAAGTAATGATTTTCACCTTAAATAAGTAGTAAATAGTATTCACTAAATATAAGCTTATGTATTTCCCTTTTTAAACAGAATATTACCATAAAACCCATAGAAAGAACATATAACATATAAAGGTAACTTGGGAAATGATCATATGTAAATGGAATAACCATGCAGCCGGCTTCCATACATGTCACTCGTGGAAATGGAATATCCATAAAGATGACGTCCAAACACAAGACGTTGGAGGTTACAACATGACCAAACATACTTGGTTTATCACCGAACCACCCATATTTGGATTATCACATAACCACCCATCCAATTTCCATGTACCATTATACAATCTAAACAAAAAAAGAATGCAATAATCAATATTTCACTCATAAAATTTTATTTTCAATGGAACGAAGTAATTTCACGATATATAAATAATAATTCCATTTTAAAAACCATTTTTAATACCAAATTACCCATAAAATGTAATATGTTATTCCTTTTTATTATAAAAACATTATGTATTGTAAAGGAATCCAAATATCAAATAATGGTCATGGTGGTGGATAAGTTATTATCGTAGTATACATTAAAAAGACATTCTTTTTTTTAATTTTTCAAAAAATTATATATAAAATAGGTAAATAAAATAAAAAATATTTAACTTTTTAAAAATACTTTTATATCCATATAATAAATATGCAAATTAATATCATGAAAAAAAGATTTGATAATTTAATCTTTAATCATTAAAGGTGTCTCATACCACATTGAACAGTTAAATGGTAATATCCATGAATTAATACATTTCAAAAAATATAAAATAAAATTATTACATATAAAATATGGATATAAAATGTCATAGTGTCTGTATATACACCTTATAAAAGAATAAAGGTATAAATTATCTAGAAATTCTTTAATGAAAGGGGGTTGAGACAAAGTCCCTTACCTTGAGTTTGATTCATCACGCATGTTCCTTGTTCTTTTTGAATAATAACCATAGGTTAATTTATACATTATTAAGAACCTTTTATGTTTTATTATTTTTCTTATATCTTTAATTACCATGTTATAATAATTATTTAATTATTTGAGATCATTTTAGATGTTTAGTCGATATTCATTACTTGAGTTGAAAATGAATATGATATGATGTCAATTGTCAATGTGTTCATAAGTAAATCATATAAAAAAATAATATTCATGATATTATTATCATTTTTATGGGTAAAATATAGTTTTAAATAAAACCATTAATTAGGGTTATGAAAAATTAACATTGTTATAATCATGGAGATGATAGGTTGTACGTAGGCATGAGAAATATTTTCCATTTTCCATTAATCATTATGGAAATAAGGTAAGTATTATTTTATATTTAAATAATGATAATAAAATAATTAATATCATATTAATAATTTAAATATACTACTATATATATATAATACAAGTGACAATATGAATAAAGATGAGTCATATTGCTTCATAGAGGTTATAGTTCACACATACGCACAAATGACATTATCATTTTTATGCACATGGATAGTAAGAAAGTAATTTATATATTATTATAATATAATTATTAATACATATTTAATATCACATATGAACATTAATTCAATTATTATAACCATTCATGAGAGATGGTTAAGGAAAATGAATGAGAACGGTTCGTGGAGGTGATAGTTCTCACATATGCAAGAACAATTAATTATTTTCCCATTTAATAGAAGAGGAGAGGGTTTTAAGTGGTGATATAAACATAATAAATTATCATTATATATATAATTTTGGATTTATTATTTCAAAATGTATGAACAAGAGTTTATGTAAGTGGAAGAAAAAATAAAATTGAAACACCTAAATAAAAACATTATCTTTCATTCTGATAATCACATTTCTTAACACCTTAATATTGATAATGAGTGTGTTATGCATAAAATAAGGATCAAATAATGTGGTGAGGTATTATAGGAATGGTGTTGGGAAGATATTTTCCAAAAATTGGTTTTTAAAGTGTGATTTATAGGGAGGAATGTGTCCCTTTTTATAAGAGGGATAATGGACACCTTTGGGAACCCTTAAAATATTAAAATAATATAAATTAATTTTTAACTCCAAATGACTCAAAATTTTGATAGATAAAATAAAGGATTATTATGGTTCTAAATCCATTAAAAAATTATTTTTTTACAAGTATTTGTTTTATTTCAGACCTTGTCTTTTTGGATTATCCCTGATTTATCCTTTTTAATTCTTATAATTTTATAAAGTAATTTACACGTTAAAGTTAAAAATAGTGACCATAACATGATAAAATACCAATAAATGAGTCATTTATAATATTATATTAATAATACCAACTAATTTTCTGATTCTTGGTTTTTTTAAAAATTTAATATCATTTAATAAAACATAAACTAATTTAAAATCTCACATGTTTTAATATTGACAATATTCAATAATTAATTTTTTAGAAATATCATAAAAAATTGATTAATTAGAAAAAAAAAATACATGAAATTATCCCTAAAATGTCAAAATCATCCATAAAATTCACGTATTACATAAAATATTTAAAATTATATTTATTTTCATATTATTAGTATCATTTATTTTATTCTTCTTCTAATAAATCAATTACTGCATCATCATTGAGTCACTATTTAATTTAATTATTTATTTCATAAAAATTATAAATAAATTACCATGATGTAGGTAATATTTTTATATTTCTAATTACTATTTGTTATCGAATATATATCTTTTATATACCCATATTAAAACGGTTTTAGTAATAGGAGACATGTTTATGAAATCTTTGTCTTCATATTAAATAAAATGTTCTAAATGTCATATTCACACCCATGTTTCTCCCAAAGTATACCATTTTAGTCTAACGATTTAATTGGTCGATAATAACTCATAAAATTAAATTATAATAAATATTAGGGTAATTTGAAAATATTATAATATAATTTTTACCTTTAATTACTAGATTTACTCTTAACCGTGGTAAATAAAATACTAAAGTTACTCTTCAAAAAAATTATTTTGATCCCATTAGATCAAAATTATCCTAATTATTACAACCATGTTTTTAAATTTGTTATAATTAAATTTATGGATGTGGAATAATTAATTTAAATTAAATCCAGTGGACAGATCAAGAAAATGGGTTTTCAAAGTAAAAACATTTAAAAGATCACACTGTTTTTATAACAAATTTTATTGAGAAATTGATTCCAATGACCTACATTGAATTAATCAATAAGAAAAAATTTTTATTAAAATTTATATAAATTTTAAAGGATAACATAACTATTTAAAAAAAACTATATGAAAAAGAAGTTTTGAATTAAAATGTATTATTTTCACTATTCATTAAAATATGAAATTTATCTAAAAAGTAAATAAAATTCAACCAAATTGACTTTTTATATCCATGTTCTAGTTAAGATGTTTATTTTGTCAAATAGAATTTATAAAAGTTACAAAAAATAGATTTAAAATGAGTTCTCCATCAAAAGGTGATAAAAATGCCTTTTAAAGAATACTACATTCATGCATAAAATTGAATTTATTCTTAAATAATGTCTAAAAAACATATAATATGGATTTTAACATTAGATTGAATTTTTTTATTAATATAATACAACCAGATTAATTTTATTATTTTATAACCTCAATTGTTTTCACTTAAATAGTATTTCATTAAATCACAATTCTAATTTAATTTCTAATTAATTTTTTAATCAATGAATCCTTCTATAAATATTTGTAAACCCTAATTTCATAATTTAGTTAGGATTTATCATTCCCTTTATTATATAACATATTTTATAACTACAAATTAAAATAATAATAATATGATATTCATTTTTTGGTATAACTCATTCTTGTGCACAATATAAGATTTCAGAGAAACTCATTATTGCATGTAATGTACGCTATCATAAATAGAGTCCCTTTTAAAGTAAAATTACTATATAATTAATAAATATTAATAAATATGTAAAATTATTATACTAGAAGTACCTGGGATGTTACAATTCAAATCAATGCCTCAAACGTCAATGGAATCTACCCTTAAAGAGGCCAAGGGAGAACGGTCAGGCATATGTAATTATAAAAACATAAGTTAAGGACCCAAATGATGATATAGATGGAGCTTTGATCCTAAACTAAAGGTTATCTAATGAATTTATTGACTTTTTATTTACATATTCCTTAATATCTTGTATGTTTTCTAAGAACATTTAATCACCCATGGTACACTAATCCATGAGATTTTATTTAAAACCCATTGTAGAAAACATATAGAAACAAATGTGTATTTATTTCTATATAGTAAAATTCATGGAAGTTATTTTATTCCAAACATTATTATTATAAAAGTGGTTCACTTTCATATAATCTTGGGGATTGATTGTCTATAAAGGTATATTTCATGAATTTGTTTTCATGAGAATGATATTACACTATCTGAAGATTTAATAGAACCCTTAATTTTATAGTAGATACATCATCTCCCAACTATTGTTTGGAACCAGCTCTAGTGGCTAGTATTAATAAAATTATAGAAGAATATTAATAAAAAGATGCAAAATATATCTATAGATTAGAGGATATATCTGTTGTGATAGATAATATTGATTTATTTCCTAATGAACTCCCCAAATATCCACCTACATGTGAATATGAGTTCTCAATTAATCATATCCCTTAAGTTAAGACCCTATCTAACCCTCTCTATATAATGGGTCTGGTTTAAATTATCGTATTAATTAAACAAATGAAAGAGTTGAGTGGAAAATAATTTATACACCCTAGTGTTTTTCCTTGGGGAGAACATATTTTTAAAGGGGTAAATAGGTATAGGTATATAAGTATGTGTATTAATTATAGAGAAATAAATTTCATTAATACTAAGAAAAAATATCATTTACCTCACATTGATTATCTATTAGATCAAGATTAAGATGATAAATACTTCTCAAGGATTAATCTCCATTCGGGTTATCATCAATTAAAATTTATGAAGGTTGACATTCCAATGATGTCTTCTCAGACAAGTTATGGGAATTGTAAGTTAACCATAATTCCCTCTGGACTAAAAATTACACCATTTGGGTTTAGGGATCAAATTAATATAGTTTCAAAGGATTATATTTATAATTTTTTATGGTTCTAGTTGAGTATATCTTGATTTACTCTATGTTCTATGATGATTTTAAAGACCATTAATAATTTTCCTTGAGACTATAAGGATTAAAGAACTATATGGGAAATTAAAAAAGTAAAAACAAGTCTCTTTTCTTATCCATATTGTCTCCAAGTATATAATATTAGTTTAACCCAAAAGGAAAAAAGTTTTAAAAGAATTTCCCACATGAAAAAATATAACTAGGATATATAGTTCCATTGGATTAATTAGTTAATATAACTAATTTGTGGAAATTATATCCCAATTAGATAAACTGATTAATAAGTTAGCATGTAAAGGGGTCAAATTCTCATGGTCTAAGGAGTTTGAAGAAAGATTTCATGGATTAAATTAAATATTTATCTATGAACCAATATTGACCATACTATCTGAAATGGAACTATTTGTGGTATATAGTTATTAATCAAATAAGTGAATAGCATGTTCCCTTTTATAAAATAATTGAGAAGATTATTATACATCGAGGAAATTGAATACCCATAAAAAACTATCAAACTCACAATCACGAGACAATTTCTTTAATATTTACATTAATGATTTAGAGGAACTAACTTTATAGGGAAAGAAATGACGTACATACTCATTCAAATATATATAAGTAAATTTTCACTCATACAAAGATTAACATTACATAAAGGAGGTGGATGGAAACTATAGACATGTAATAAACTACCACCTTGGGAAGGTTAACAAGGTGGATGATTCATTGAGAATGGAGGTTCATGTAGTTAAATCCAAGATAAGGATGTGTATGTATCCTATATTAATTTATTTAGTAAAATTGGATATAGAAGTCATTATGTAAAGGAAATCATCATTTCCTTTCCTTGTAGTTGTTCAATTATCATTACTAGATAGGATAAACATGTCTTAATAAGATGATAAGGGTTTAAAAATTACATTTAGACCATGGATGATGGGATATCGATATACTTTATCTATGAATATGTAATATTGATGTTTAAAAATAGATTATATATACCATCAATACCTGAATTGAAGATTAAAACACTAGATGAAGCTCTGATATTTCTCTTCTATATACACCCAAGTTGTACCATAATGTATAAGGATCTAAAAGTTTACTTCTGGTGGGAAAAAATAAAATTGAAATTATTGAATATGTGTATTCTTAGTATGATAATAAGTAAACGTTGAGTGAAAACTTGCAATGGTTATCATGTAACCACTCCCAAGATCATCGTGGAAGAGGAAAAATATCACAATGAACTTTACTATAGGACTGATTATGCCATATAATAAGAATGATTATATATGTGTCATTATAAATCAACTTACTGGGTTTTCACTTTTCATAGAAATAATGGCGGATATACCCATTGGACACATTTCATGACTTTATATCAATGAAAATTTGAGACTTCATGGAACACCATTATCAATTATGTATGATAGTGACCCTCAATTCCCAATAAAACATTAGTAAAGTCATTAAAACTCCTTGAAAAATGATGTATATTAGAGCACTACCTATCATCCTCAAAATGATGGGATGTTTTAAAGGAACTTCCAAAAATTAGAAGAAATTTTGAGGCCACACTCTCTTATCTTCAATGTTATATATAACCATTAATTTACTCAATTTGATTTTTCATACAAAAATATCTTCCATTAAAGCAAAGAAATATAATTGTATGAAGTATTTTATCAAAAAAGATATCATATCCAATACTTTTGGGATGAAGTTAGTGAAATGAGGCTAGTCGTTCCATCACTCATTGTTGAGACAACTATGTATGTTTAAGCGATCCATAATCATTTCACAATAAATTAGAGTAGATATGAATTCTATGAATATAATAAAAAGGACTTAAAATTCATAGTGGGGGTTATTTATTTTTAAAATAAAAACCATGTAAGTGAGTTATAAGGTTTGGTAAGAAGGGGAAGCTATTTTTAATATATATTTTTCCTTTTAAAATTTGAGATATGGATTATTTTTTTGTGTTTTCTAGATAAACTATTTAATGTTAATGGGGTATTTCATGTATGAATATTAAGGGAGAACATTAAAAACCCTACACATGTACTAAACACTGAGAATATAGAGTTGAATAATTACCTATCATATAATGATGAGCCTTTACAGATTATTGAAACAAGAGAAAACGTTTAATGGAATTAGAAACCTGAATAGTAAATGTTCTCTAGAGGAATCACAAAGTGGAAGAAACAAAAAGAGATATTGAGGATGTAATGAGAAAATATTACGCCAATTTTTTCCTAGATTTATATACACTCATATTTTGAAGATTAAATTATATGGGGGTCGGGAATGTAAGAACTGATGTATAGATATAACAAGGTATTTCATAAAATGTACAATAACATTAATTATATAATTTAATTAAAAATTAATAAAAATATATGTTAATTGATTAATAGTGATATAATAACACTTACATGTCTTATTATAAAATAAAATTTACTCAAAGAAGAGTTTTAAAATAGTAAGGCCCAATGGGTGATTGTACAATACACATTTATTTTTAGAAAACATAAATTTCATATATATAGAGACTTATTTTAATATTTTGAACCCTAAATTTGGAATCAACACATCAAAATCATCTAATGTTTCATTTTTCATAATTTTCCTAGACAACAAAATTTTTCTGGGTAAAAAGTAAAATAATTTAAGAATATATAGTATGTATTATGACATCATAATGAATTAAAAATGAATTGATAAGTAAAATAATAGATTTATCAATCAAAAATGGGTTTATTGATTAAAATAATAAAACTAATTTTCTAAACATATAATAATTTTCAAAAAACCTAAAGTTTATTTCATGATTTTAAAATCAATTTTTTATAAATAATGATTTTTTCTACATCTAAAATAAAAAAATTTAAAGGGATTATAGTTATTATATAACTAATATAAGAATAAAAAATTTTATAAGTCAAATACTATAGTATAAAACCAAGGTAAGAATACTGGCTATCTAATTTTCTATAACCTGTAAGAAACTAGGTTTTCAGAACGGGTGAAAATCTCGACCCTGTTTGAATTTTTGACTTGTTTCTAAGAAAAATTAAGAAATCTGGGAAGTTATGGAAATTTCTAGATTACCCGCCATGTACTACCAAGTACACTTAGTGTGTGGGTTAGGTGTGTACTATCTGTGGGCTAACCAAGTACATTCCATGTGGTGACCGTATACGAATTTCATACTACACGACATGGTGTGTTACTTGACACACTCTGTATATTTCTTCCGTGTATCGGCCGAATCCTAGCCATTTGATGGACCATGTGGCACGTCCATGACGTGTGGCTACCTATGCATAATACAAATTATGGTCAAGGATAATACACATTGTGTAGTCATAAATACATGTTTTTACTATTATTTTTATTCTCTTATATGAAAGAGTGTCACATCTCTTTTCTAGAAATATTGTTTTCTTCCCCATTTTCAGATCTTGATGCTCGGGGAGGCTGAAAAAATTTCTTCTCTCATATACTTCACCCAATATCCATTCTTTAATCCGTCAGAGGCTGTGGGATCACATCAGCATGACTAAACTTGCACACCCTATTTTGTTCTAGTTCTTTGCCTCACTCACCGCAGTTTCCATATGACCATAATTGTCATGATTTTATTGAAACATAGATAAAAAATGATCAAATTCTAATTGAAGCTTGATATCGGATGTGTCTACATCTACAAGTTTAAGTTAGGTGGTGAAAACCTTTTTTTGGTTTCGTAGAAAATTAGGGGTTGCCTCTTTTTTGCAAAACATCAAGTATTGAGGGAGTACTATGTTTCTTTATGTTAATTTTAATGTATACCTTATTTGATTCTATTGGGAATTCCCACACCTTGTTATGTTTGAGAGATTCTGGGTTATAGTTTGTTGCTAAATTGGGGCATTTTGGACGGGGGTACCCAAATGGGTATAATTGAACTGTTTGATTAAACTACTAACTATAAACTTGATAAGCATGATTAAGAGATAGCATGGCTAGTGCAATTCAATTGTTAGATGGTTTTGTTTGTTAGAAGTATTTTTTTTGATTACATATATGTGATTTGTGATATTACATATGCTGGAACCTTCGGTTTGTGTTGGGCATGGCCTGGATATTGTTGAGTGATGCAGATCATAGGTTGGGCTTGACCTGAAATACAATGGGTGGTTCTGAACATGGCATTGGGCATCATAGATGTCGGCTTGAGGTAGTATTACTATCTGGTTGGGCATGGACTAGGTTACTTGAATGACTAGGCCATCCGACATTAGTGACACTGTCATAGGTACATAGGTGTCAGAGATATTGTGGCTTAGGAACATATTTTGGTGATTACCATTCACCCAAAACTTTGAGTAGTGTAGATACATGTAGACTCTATGATGAGGTGGTTTTGAGAACATATTGAGTAGAGGTCCCAGATATATGTGGTTAGGTATAATTGGTGTGGGGGTTCTTTACATAGGAATCCCCGTGGTAGGTGAGGTCCCTTTAAGGGATAGCATTGAGGCTATCAGGTTGGGGGAATAGGCTCACCATGATTTGAGTGAAGACATCGTTTTCCCTCCGGTTATTGATTTGAGGGTAGACATCTCTATCCCCATCGTTACTAATTTGAGGGTATAAATCACTATCCCTCTGGATCCAATTTTGAGGATAGACATCAGTTCTCCTATGGTTGTTGTTTCATGGGAATTTGAAGGCTTTAAAATAGGGTTACTATTGTTTGGGTGTGCCTTTGGAACATCAGTGCTCGAGAAATGAGGTTTCAGGAGGCACATGGTGCTGGGTTATATGACAGAGATTCCAGCACTGGCTGAAGCAGGTGACAATCCATGGTGTCTACTGACCACCGACTGAGTTTATGTTTATTTTTGCATCATACTATTTACTGCTTTCTTTATAAATTAATGCCTTCTTAAACACTTATACTAGTTATGCACCTTTAGGTGGTATCCTACTGAGATTCTTTTCACACCCAACATTGGACCTTTGGTACACGTGTAGTATTTATGGTTTTACATGTCGGAAAGAGATCAACCTCAAGAGTTAGATCATTGTATAGTTTGACATGGAGATGGTATAGACCTTGTGGTCATGCGTAGCTAGAGTTTATTTTGTTTAACATTCTTTCCTATATTAGAATGCTTACATTAATATATAGAAACTATTGGTTAGACATTGGTTCTATTTATATAGATTGACATGTATGACCTTCTATAGATGCATGATTTTTATTTAATAGTTGTTACAATTCATTACTAGCACTGTGTTCTGTTTACTTTCCACTACTAATGTTTCTACTTTGATTTCATTACTTATCTCCTATTGATTGTGCTTCCGCTCTGCAGTTTTGGTTCAAGTCTTCTGAACCATTTATTTGCACTGCATGTCATATATTATTTCACAAACCCGTATATTTATTATCCAGTGAGAGGGTATAACTTCCCAATAATACCTATTAGACCCTCACTTCTAGTTGGCATCCTTTGGTGTTTGGTAAGGTGCACCCAAGGTAGTAACAACCAACCCATTTAGCACTGTTCGGGGGGCTATTCAGGTCCTAGACTTTACAAATTGGTATCATAGGATTTCTTGATATGAATTTAGTAGTAGTGTATTTCTGGCTACTAATGAGATTGAGAATTCTATTTTTATTTTTGTCAATTTACTATTTGGGATATGGTAGAATGGAGATAGGTTGTCGTTGGAAATGGGCTTTTAGATTATGTTTGGGTGCCTGTATCCCAAGGTACAAGGGGTGGAAAATGTTTCCTTTGGGTGGGAATTGATGTTTTTATTTTTCTCAGATTATAATTTATATGATTTCCACCTCAGTGGTTCTCTTGGTTTGTGATGTTATTGATTGTGATATGTAACCCTTTTCCCGGTGCGGTAAGGTTGAATTGGACCGTGTATCGGTTTGGTAAGGCATGAATGTTTGTCTTTTGATATGAACATTTTTATGGTATTTCAATTTAATAACTACACGCATTCATTGTGAAGTGATAATACCATGTGAATAGTATCAATTGTCATGCTATAGATGATTTTGAAATGTTAAGGGTAAAAATCCTGATAGAATTTCTTATTTATTTCAATGTAATATGCCATGAAAATATTTATATTTTATAATTTCATGTGTTAGGGTATATTGTAACACCCCAAGATTCTATGGTACGTTTCCCTTTGAATAATGAAATAGCTTGCATTGTACGCAACTTCAAGATTCTAACAAACTGCGACCAATCAAACTAGCCATTATGAATAGTAATACATATTTTTGAAATTTTATAAATTTTATTTTTCACAATGGACTTAATTTTTGGATTCAGAATATCAAAATTAGCTTAGGGTGAATTTTTGGTATTTTTCAAAAAACATTCAATTTTTGATGAATAATGAAAAACACTGAGTTATAGTTTAAAACTGAATTTTTATTTAAATAACTATTTGTTTTATTTTAATTTATTTTAGGTCAAAATTGATAAATAATACATATATATGTTCAATGTAATTCATTGGAGTCATTTTATAATGAGTTTAGATATATAAAATTTTATCAAACTTTTTATTGTCTTTTACCCACCTACTAAGAGCATTTCTAAATTTGTATAAAACATAATTTTACCACTTATGTGAGTTGAATTTCAAAACTCTAAGAGACGCGGTTGATATCAGTAACCAAAATGTGGTTCAATAAGTTGAAAATAATTTTTTTAAATAGTAACTTTTTACTTTTATTTACCACTGTTAAAAGTAAATAGGGTAATTAAGGGTAAAATGATATTATTATTACCCTAACACATGTACTAATTCTATTGGATAAGTATTATTCTACCAAAAACAACCTTAGGAATAAAATATGAACCTGTTTGGTCCACATGGATTAGATTAAGACATTTATTATTATTTTATTTCTAGAAGAATTAAAAGAGTTAAATTCATAGTTTAATAACTAAACCATTTTTAATATAGGGTTACACAAAATATAAATTCGACTACAAATATTCATATGAAATATAAAATTATTTTCTACATAATGGTAATTTATATATAATTTTTAGACATTAAATAATTTAATTTATTTATGGCATAATGATGATGTAGTAATTACCATATTAATGAAATATTAAAATAATTGATATTATAAATATCCAAATAAATGTAATTTTAGACTTTTTATGAATTACAATAATTTTCTAGATTAATATGACATGTAAGGGTTGATTAAATGATTTTTTAGAAGTAATAATGCAGTTATGAATTTAAAAAAATAAAATATCAAATAGTGTCAAAATTGACATAAAAGAGTTTTTTAAAATAATATTATATTATTAATTGATATTCCATTCCTAAAAATCTATGGTTCTACCAAAGGTCTTAAATAATATTATATATGTCACTAATTAACCACTTTAGGTTATCATTGATGTTTATGGTATGTTTATTAACCATAAAATATAAAAATACAAAGAGACATGGTAAATGTCAAACTAATTAACTAAGAGTTAAATCTAAAAGATAAGGTTAATCTAGTGACCCAAACCTATCTAAAACCTATCTGTTGAGTTTTTTTCGACCCATACCCACCGTATCCTTTAAATAAATTATTTTTAATCCTTAAGAAATTGAAAATGATTTTATTATAAAAACATATTTCAATCTTTTCCTACGGTGCCCCTCACCCCTCTTATAAAAGGGCACTTCCCCTTATCTCAAATTCACACATTCAAATCCATTTGGCTCGGCCAAACCCTACAAAAATATCCCCTAAACTGTCTTCTATTAATCCTAAAGTCCATCCTCTAGTCAGAATTCCAACCTAAGGATTCCTTTTGATCAAATAAAAAGGAAGAACCCAAATAAAAAGTAATATTTCATCACCTCTTTCAATTTTTTTCTTCTTCCACTGCTTAATTCCTTGTTGTTTCCATTATAAAATAATAACACCATTATATTCTATATACTATGATGTTATTATAAATATGGTACAACCATATTAATTATTCTATCCATCCTTTAAATGAAATGTCACCATACGTGCGTACGTACAACTTACAGTCTTCATGTCGTGGTGTAGTTGTTATTCAATAAATTATTATTTGGATGGGTTTAATAATGAGTATCAATGATGTAAATACTAAATATAATATTATAATGATTCTATATATACTATATACCATCCAATTATATATGATTTTAATATCAAAAGAATGTTATTGTCGCTCGTGCGTACGTACGAATTACCGTCTCCACGAACACGATGAGATTCATTCCCCATATTATACATTAATGACTAATTTTCATTTGATGATTAAAAATATTGTTTAGAGATTTAATATCATTCTGAATATTAATAAGACACATCCTATCAATAACAAACACTACTTATGTAACAAATCATATAATGTAAAATGAAACCATTAACACCCGAAATGATGACAATACTAAAATATTATTAACAAAGAAATATTAGAAGATCATATATGATATCATATTAATGTATATGGTTATTTAATAATTTAATATCAATTATTTCACCATTATACAGGAGGTTAATGTACCCTCAACCGAGGAAAATTACAATGTAAGGGTCAATTCTACAATCTCTTTATTATCCGATGTTGTTTTTATGTAAGTATCTACTAGGACCTCTATATCATCCACATTTATGTTTCTTAAAAATGTATTTTTTTAATATTTACTAGGCAATGGGTTATAGTCATTTATACCCTTTTTTGAACTTATATGTTTTGAATGGAAACTTTTAGTCGTTTTCTAAAAAAGGTACTTTACAGACTTTTCGACAGAATTAAGGTAAGAATGTCTTTTTTAACTTATATAGTGGGTGATCTTATTCTCCGCCTTTATAACATCGTCAAAGATTCCCTGAAAAACTTATAATAATATTTTCAAAATAATTTTTTTCTTTTATAATTATGGCACTTTAAATGATTTCAAAAAAGTAAAGAGATATTTCTCTCAAATAGTTTCGATTTCATCTATGTCAACATCCTTTGATTTATTTTATACTTATTTGAAGTTGATTCACTATGATAAAAATATTCCATATTGTATTGAAGCTTTTGTGATATGTCTTACTATGAATGTTTTATTTTCATACCATTCATGTTTTATAGTTAAAGTATTGTCTTTTTTTATGCTAGTTTTAATAAAAATGTTTATGTTATATTTCCACATTTTCATATGAAGAATGTATTGGACTTAGTATGTGACGGGTGGAGCCTGCTATAGCTCCACAATGCATCGGTAGGTCTCATGAAACAATTAGGCATGGAATTGGCTGAGGCCTTTCCCAATTTGATATATGGTTTTGGCCAAGGAATTATTCATTTTTATAAGTATTTGCTGAGGCCTTGACAAAATGTTTTAGATTGTCCAGCATTATACATTCCATCATTATGAAAATAATATTGATGGTTCATGTGGTCATTCGACTAGTAGAATACTAATGATTATGTTTTATTATGGAATTATTTACTGAGATCATATTCTTTCCATAAAAGTGTTCATGTTTATTATTTGTAAAGGAATGTGTTTTCAATTATTCACCTTCATTAATATTTATGTTATCTTCCATTATATTTCTTACCCTTACTGAGTGTTTGAGATCACCCCTTTCTTATGCTTCATTTTCCCCGGATATAATGAAGTTAGTTATGAGTGACTTGCAGGAACAATCTAGGAGGCTTGGATGTTTTTAATGGAATAAATTAGTGTTTTATTTCTTTTCAAATTTTAAAGTTGAACTTATGTATGAATCTTATTTCTAATAATAATAAACTGATATGTCTTTCGGGACATGATTTCCTTGTCATCATTCCAATGTTATGTAATAATGCACCGACTCTGGGTAACTGGGGTCATGGTGTTACATATATGGATCTGGATCTTGTACAAGTAGGCATGTACTAGGGTTGAGTTGATTTTGATCACCAAGATTGCGGGACTCGATCTTCAGTTTGAGGAAACATTGATTGTTAGGACAGGCATGGCCCGAGGTACATTGATACTAGGCTGTGTTGAGGGAAGTTAAGGAGGCCATTAGGCCGAAATTCCATGGGCATAGGTTACGATGGGGGGAGAGTAAGTGTAGTTGTTATACACTGCCTCTCTACTGCCTTCCTTATCTGTGTGATATATATATATATATTAATATTGTCATATATGTGGGTTGATATGACCATTATGGTATTCAACAGGTTGCTCCAATACAATTCAAGTGGAGCAACTGGTGGGTGATGGCACAACGCCACCGGTGCATGACCAGGTTTCAACACCTAAGGGAAAGGTAGAGCATGAGCCATAGGTATAGGCTAAGGGACATGATCAAGGTTTAGGATCTAGTGTTGGTAGGGAAGTTGTCGGGTTTTGCAGCATTCAGGTCATGGCTCGATGAGCAGCTCTAGTCTAGTCTGGTACATAACTTTCAGAGGACCGACATAGGCGTTTAAGTTTCAAATCCATCTATGTTGTATCTATCATGGGAGTTACAGTTTCCTCACCCACCATTTTTTAGGGTGAGTTTGGTCCACAGGAAGATGAGAACTGAATAGAGAGAATGCATATGATCTTCGAGTCTCTTGAGACGCCTCCAGGGTGGAGAGTAAAGGTAACGTCGTACTTGCTGAGAGGACCGGCGAAGCATTTGTGGGATGTGCAAGTTTAGGCTCACAAACAAGAAAGACTGACATCAAAGGACTTTGAGGATAGGTTCTTTGAAGAATTTTACCAAGTGAAACAGAGGGCTAAAAGAGCTCGAGTGTTCTTGGGCCCTTAGTAGGGAGACATTTCCATCATGGACAATGAAACTACATTCACTAAGCTATCTTCTTTGCAGCTGGTATGGTAAGCGATAACTCAGCTAGGGTGAGGCTCTTCAAGGATGGATTAAAACACACCATTCATATTTAGGTAAATATATCCAGGATAGGTTCTTTCTTAGTAGTTCTTCAGTGGTTTTCTTTTAGTGTGGGTAGCCAGTGCATGCCTGAACTCAGTGTGATAGGCCTCCAAAAGAGAGCCAAGCACGTGGAAAATTCAGGAGTCATGAGAGGTTCTGCAGGAAGTCATCTCATATATCTGAAAGGTAGGGAACATGATAGACTCTGGCATCTAGAGTTGGTTCAGGTTCAATACTAAGAAAGGGTGGCCAAGTTTCATCTATACGTGGGGGACACGTCAGATATAGTGGGACACATCTAAGGGGTCAGTGGCTAGTGACTGGTGTAGTACCGCAGGGAGGATAGACTTCAGGTAGACATGTGTCACGTCAGGTGCATGCTGTTGAGCATTCAGGGGTTGAGCAGGCTGGTGAGCCGATGAAATTTAGAGGTACAATGCAGTTTTGGCCATGAAATTCCTTGTTTTGTTTTTTTCATGACCTATTGAGGCCTGTAGTTTTGAGTGCATGAGGTGCACAAGATATCTGTGAATCCACTAGACGATGTTCAGTGGGATAGACACCATTTAGGGTCTTTGATATATATATATATGTGTGTGTGTGTGTGTGTGTGTGATGCATAGCATCCAGAGCATCAAGGATATGGGTTACCTGAGGTGTCATGGGAATCCGGACATCGAGGATGTGGGTTACTTGAGTTGCAAGGCACCAGGATTTATTCTAAGTGTCCCTGGGATGAAGTACCTCATGGAGGCGGACACCGATGAAGTGTGGGATGTGTTTGGGTGTTGAAAATGAAAAAGGATCACCAATTAGGTAAAAGTGTGACAAAAATTCATGGGGGGTGCATGAGTCCTAAAAATGGTTTGTTAGACCTTTGCATAGTATGAATTTTTTTGGGTTGAGACTGAGATAGGTTATTCTTATGTTTTGGAGCCTCCTGAGGAATTTAGCCGGAACCATTTTGACCGGGGTAGTCGGGGTTACATTGATAGGGATGGGTATGTTAGGTGCCATTTTTGGGTATCGTTTTATAGCTATAGGTTGAGATATGTTATGGTGAGGAGATTGTAAGGACCTATGTTTTTTGGAACCGGTCAAAATTTCGACCCTATTTGAATTTTTGACTTATTTCGGGGAAAATTGGGAAAATCTGGGAGGATTTGGAAATTTCTAGATTACACTTCATGTAATCCCATGTACACACCATGTGTGGGTTTGGAATGTACTATCCATTGGCGAACCCAGTAAATATCGTATGGTGACCGTGTAATAATTTCCTTCTACATGGGGTGTAGTGTTACTGACATGCCATGTATCTTTCATCTATGTACTGGTGGAATCTTAGCCGCGTGTTGACACGTGTTATGAGAACCCTACTTTTTATTACAACTTAAACATGATTTATGACCTAAAACATCACTTGATACAGCAAATAAGATCGAGAGGATTAGTGTATTTTGGGCTTAGGATCATTACATAAAAACTTAAAACATGAAATACAACATCTTTATTGAAAACTTCCTTTACATGACCACTACATTCCTTCGTACTTATCATTGCATGGGATATCCTGAGGACATGCATAAGAAAAGGGTGAGCTATAAAGCCCAGTAAGGGAGTACACATGCAATACAATGAGGAGTAAAATACATGTTAGACAATAGGAATATCAATAGAGCATAAAAGAAACATGAACATAAAGGCATGATAAAGCATGATAATCATAACATGGAAATGTGGCAACAACACTTAACATGGAATTAGCATGAGCCAATGCTCATTCCACAAAAAGCATGAGTAAACCCTCATTGCACATAAAGCACGAGTAAACCCTTGTTGCACTTGATTTAGCATGAGTCAACACTCATTGCACATGAAATATCATGATATTATACTTTACCCAATTCATTAGAGCGCTATAAGGGCACACCCTTCTTAAACATTTCATTTCATTCATATGTGTCCCACATGGATCATAAAACATGGATTCATAAAACATAATCATTTATTCCACGATAAAGTAATATAAAATTCATAAATGAAACTTTAAAATCAATAAGTAAATGTGCATAAAGGTGAATACCCTTTATGGAGAAATGGGCATGGTATTCACTACATAATGACATTGGCTTGGAAAATCGGTGCGATTTCGACAGCGTAAAGACGTGACATAAGAATTCATAAAAAAGGTTGATGAGAGAGAAAGGGGTTACTCATCATATTTACATGTAATGGACAGTAAGGAGGTTATATAGATACATGTCCCAACAATTGAAATGGAATTTAGATTCATAAAACAAAGGTTTTACTTGAAATTAAAAGAAGAGAGAGAAGTTCCTTTCGGAAATTCGGCATAGTAACTGGTGTACATGTGAGTCATTGAATGAGAGAGAAAGGGGTCTCCGATCATTCAAAAAATAAGATGGCAATATGGGGGAGGTGCGAAACCATACCCCAACATTCATAAATGAAATTAAAAGGGAAATACAACTTAAAGAAAATTGACAAAAAAAGAGAAAGGAAGAAAAAACCCTTACTTGGATTGTGCTTCCAAAGGCTAGAGAGAGGCTTGTGAGAGGATTCTTGGGAGCTTGGGACACCTTGGGAGGATTACAGAGAGAGTAGGGAAATGGTTGGATGAACTCCAAGGGATTTTAGTGAGGAGTAAGTGGGATCTTTGGTGGGTTTATATAGGAAAGGTGAGGGAATTCTTTATTATTTAGGTTTGGGCCCCCTTACATTAAATTAATCCAAACCACAAACCATCCCATGGTTTTTGCCCATGGTTTTTAGAAAAAGGAAGAGTAAAAAATTATTTTATAAGTCCCAAGTCCTAATTTCATAATATAATAAGGTTGCTTATGTGGAGGTGAGTCACGCTCCCATGGAAATTAATTTAAAAAGGCAAAGTGTTGAATATGTCTTGAAAGGTCCATTAATGCTTCGAAAAGTAAGTCAAACAAACCCAAAATAACATTATTTTAATGATAAAACATATATTGTCCGAACATAAGAATTATGGTATTTAATTACATCACCATTGGGTCATTATGATGTCATAAAACACATTATATATTTAAATGGTATTTAATTTTTACCCAAAAATTTGACTGCCTCAGAAAATTATGAAAAATTCACCATTGGATAATTTCGACATCCTGATTCCAAAAATGACATTTATTTTATCTAAAAAAATGTCTAAATATGTTAATTTTCACTTTTAAAATAAAAACCAACATTTATCGAAAATTCACAGGTTTTGACAGGAATTACTTTCAAATCTTAATAAAAATTTTAATTGCATTCATAAAATTATAAGATCATTTATATTTAATAAAAATTAATTTAATAATAATAATATTATTATTTTATTAAAATGTTATTTAATTCAAAAATCCCTTAATTTAATAAAGTAGAATTCTTAATTAAATAATAACTAAAAACACCATTTGTACTTTAAAAACTATTTACAATGTATCAAAAATGACTAGAAATTATAATCATTATTATATAAAAAAATAATGTACATAAACATAGTGCTACTTATTTGTTACATAACCCCTTAAGATAGCCGCATAAGACCTAAGGGTAAGGTGTGTGATGGTGACAGACTCTTGGGGTGGCTCGGATAACATCGCTCGAGTGGTAATCTCTATCAACTTCCACTTTTCCCATAGACGGTCCCATTTGAGCTTGACATGGTGAAGCTAAGCTTGGGCTTGGACAAGGGCGAAGCCCAAGGATGCCACCTCTTCTCCGAGCTCCGAAAAATGGGCTTCGTACGGGGAAATTCTACTGGATGAGGCTATCACTTCTTTTGTCTGAGTAAATGGGATTTGTTAAGGTCCTATATTTATACTAATCATGTGATCACTATTCAACAGCTATATTAACAATGGTCAAAATTCTTAACATAAAACAAAAAAAGTTGACATCATATAAAAACATTTTTCATAAAGAGACATTTAACTGGATCAAGAGGGATTTTCCATTAATGAAACTTTGGGTCGTTACAATATTCCCCCCTTAAGAAATTTCACCCTTGAAAATTTTCCTTTTCCCACACTAAAACAGAAGTGGGTAACTCAACTTCATATTTTCCTCCGATTCCCTAGTCACTTCTTCAAACTTGTGGTTTCTCCACAACAACTTAACGAGGGGCATTGTCTTATTTTGTAGAACATTTTCTCTTCGATATAAGATCTCCATTGGTTTCTCCTCATAAGAAATATCATCTTCCAATTGTACCACCTCAGAAGAGAGTACATGTGAAGGGTCTGGTATGTACTTCCTTAAGATGGATACATGAAAGACATCATGCACCTTGGCCATGGTAGGTGGAAGTGCTAGTCGATAGGCCACAGCCCCAACATGATCATGAATCCCGAAGGGGCCGATGTACCTTGGCCATAACTTCCCTTTATTTGCAAACCTCATGACCTTCTTCCATAGAGATATGCGTAGAAACAGCATGTCTCTAACTTTAAACTCAAGGTCTTGTCGACGATTATCTGTATAACTTTTCTGTCGACTCTGGGCTACCTTGATATGCTTCTGAATGGTTTTCACCTGCTCCACCATTTCTTCGACCATTTTTGGTCCAAGCAGCTTACATTCACCAACCTCATCCCAACATGCCGGTGTTCCGCACCTTTTCCCATATAGGGCTTCATATAGTGCCATTTGGATGCTTGAGTGGAAACTGTTATTATAAGAGAACTCAACCAGAGGAAGATGTTGATCCCATCCTCCTTTAAAGTCCATTGAGCACACTCTCAACATATCCTCAAGTGTTTGGATAGTCCGCTCAGATTGGACATCAGTTTGAGGATGATATGCCATACTGAAGTTCAGTTTAGTATTCAGAGCATGTTGAAGACTCTTCCAAAACATAGAGGGGAATCTTGTATCTCGGTCAGACACAATAGATAGTGGTACCCCATGAAACCATACCACATCCCTGATATATATCCATGCCAGTTGATCCAAATAAAAATCCTCCCGAATAGCAATGAAGTGTGTCGTCTTTGTAAGACGATCCACAACAACCCAGATTGAATTGTTGCCTTTGGATGTCCTTGGAAGTCCGGTGACAAAGTCCATGGTGGTGTTCTCCCATTTCCATTTTGGTATGGGCAATGGTTGCATCATCCCCTTAGACTTCTGCCTCTCTGCCTTCACTTGCTGACACACTAGGAACTTTGATGTATATTAAACGATCTCATTCTTCATATTATCCCACCAAAAGTTTTCTCGGAGATCTCAATATATCTTTGTGCTCCCAGGGTGAATAGAGAAATTTGAACTATGTGCATCATCCAAAAGTTCCTTCTTCAGCTCCGGACATGATGGAACACATAGTCTTTTCCCAAACCGCACGATTCCTCCTTCATTAACATTAAACTTTGAAGATTTCCCTTTTTTGATAGCTTCCACTTTTTCCTTAACTCCCACATCATCCTTTTGAGCATCTTTAACCTTTCCAAAAGATATGGTTGAGCAATCATTTGAGAAAGGATTGATGATGTTCCCTTCTTTATGATTCCCACGTCCATCTTCATCAAGTCTAAGAAGATTAGATCCTTCTCAATTATCATCATTGATAGAATCGCTGGATCCTTTCTACTTAGGGCATCTGCCACCTTGTTCGCTTTCCCAGGGTGGTAATAGATTGAAGAGTCATAATCCTTGATGAGATCTATCCATCTTCTCTGGCGTATATTAAGATCTTTCTGTGTGAATATATATTTAAGACTCTTGTGGTAAGTATATATCTCACATTTCTCTCCATAGAGATAATTCTGCCATATTTTCAAGGCAATGTTCATAGCCGCCAACTCCATATCATGCGTTGGATAGTTTCTCTCATGGATTTTCAACTGACTTGAGGCATATGATATAACCTTATCATTCTGCATCAGCACACAGCCTAATCCCTTCTTAGAAGCATCACTGAATACCAAAAAAAGTTCCCCACTTATGGGTAAAGTGAGCACGGGAGTAGTGATAAGCCTCCTTTTCAACTCCTTGAAGCTTTCTTCGCATTCATCACCCCAAGAAAACATTACTCCCTTTAGAGTTAGCTGGGTAATAGGGTTGGAAAATCGTGAGAAATTCCTCAAAAATCGTCGATAATATCTAGCTAACCCCAAGGAGCTACGGATATCCGTTACTGGTGTTGGCCTCGACCATCCCTCAATTGCATCTGTTTTGGAGGGATCCACAGAAATCCCATTGCTTGTGATGATATAGCCCAAGAATGAGACTTCCTTCAAATAGAACTCACACTTGTTGTACTTTGCATAGAGCTTCTCCTTGCGCAAAGTCTCCAGTATAGTTCTTAAATTCTCTTAATGATCCTCCTTGGTTTTGGAGTATATTAGAATATCATCTATAAAGACTACCAAAAATTGGTCAAGTTAGTCTCTAAAGACTCTATTCATCAAGTCCATGATGATTTCTGGTGCATTGGTGAGTCCGAAAGGCATTACAATGAATTCATAGTGCCCATATCTTGTACAAAAAGCAGTCTTGGGGACATATTCCTTCTTCAACCTTACTTGATAATATCCTGACCGCAAATCCACCTTGGAGAAGTATTGTGCTCCACACAGCTGATCAAACAAGTCATCGATTCTTGGGAGAGGATACTTGTTCTTTATGGTGATTTTTTTAAGTTCACGATAATCAATGCAGAGCCGCATTGACCCATCCTTCTTCTTGACGAATAGGACTAGTGCACCCCATGGTAAAGCACTTGGGCATATAAACCCTTTATCCATATTCTCCTGTAGTTGTTTTTTCAGCTCTTCAAGCTCAACAACAACCATTCTATATGGAGTCTTGGATATTGGTAAAGCCCCAGGTATATTTTCAATTGAGAACTCAACATCTCTTCTTGGAGGAAGACCATGCAGTTCCTCGGGAAACACTTCCGCGAATTCCCTCACAATAGGCATTTCTTCAAGGATGGTTTCTTCCTTGGACTCAATCATCTGAGCCAGATATGCATTCTCATAAGGCAGTAATATCCATGCTTGAGATGATGGAGCTACAGGAGATTCATCTTCCTCCTGACACTTGTAATGAATCGGGGGTCGATTCTCCATATAGAGTGTGATTTTCCTCTCCCGACAATTTATGTTGGCTCTTTATAAGGAAAGCCAATCCATGCCAAGAATTGCATCAAATTCCACCAGAGGGAGTATGACGAGGTTCGCTGGGAAATTCAATCCACAGATTATAACAGGGTAGGACTTATACTCATGGGATGCAATGATTTCCCCATTTTCCGTACTCACCGACATCTTTACTTCCATGATTTTTGGTGGTGCTGGGATTGTTCTACTAAACTTTCTAGATATAAAAGAATGCGTAGAACCTGAATCAAAAAGTATGTTCGCTATTCTTCAATGAATAACTAGCATACCTGTCACCACTTCGTTGTCGGGGTTTACTTCTGCCGAAGTGATGGAAAAATCTCTTCCTTACTATCTTAGAGGTTGTTGGTTGCCTCTGATAACCTTTGGATTAGGGCACTGATTTGCAAAATAACCTATTTCTTTGCATTTCTGGCATTGAAAAAGGCGTTGAGGTTCGAACAGAGTGTTCCTCTCCTCTATTACAGCTGCGGGTCCTTATTACTGATAGTTAACAGCTAGGTTCCCTTCTCTTCCACACTTGAAGCATTTTCTCATCCCCTTATGGAAATTTACAGGGTGTTTCTTTCCTCACTTTTGGCAAGTGGGGTGCTGGAAATTCTTAGCACAGTTGGATTTATCCATCGGCCCACCAGCATTGATGTCCACCATACACTTCTTATCCCCATGATACCCCTGTGATTCTCTGATCTCCATTTAGACCTTGAGGGCACATCAGACAATTTCCTCATAGCTATCAAAGTCACGGGTCGCTAATGCCTTCCGCAAGCTAGGCTTCAGCCCACCAATGAAGCGGTCAACCTTGAATTTGGGGGTAACGACAAAGCCGGAAGCATATCGTGCAAGCCTTGTGAAATTTTCCTCAAAATCTCTAACAAATTTTTCATCTTTTTTCTTGAGGGAAAGGAAGTCCCTTTCCATCTTAAGCCGGAGGGTTCACGGAAAATATTTATCGAAAAACATCTTCCAGAATTCCTTCCATTCCAAAGCCTCAATCTCCTCCTCAGGCTTAATATTTTTTATCAACGTCCACCATTGATCAGCTTCACCCTCCATATAATAGGCTGCTAGGAGAACCTTCTCTTGTTCAGAACATTGAAGGATAAAGAATATCTTTTCAATGGAGTTGATCCATTGTTCAGCGATCGTGGGATCAGATGATCCACTAAAAGTAGGAGGCCTTTGTCTCATGAAGCTCTTGATATCGACTTTTTTATTCTTAGGGGGGGTTGAACATTCCTCTTGGCCCGTGTTTCTATTCAATACTTGAGTTAGCAGAGAGAGAAGAGTGACAAAGTTCGCGATTCCCGCTCCCATTGGATTTTTCATCTTATTAGTACAGTCATCACCCTGATCTTCACAACGGTTGCTAGCCCGAGTCCTCCTATTACTGGCCATTGGCTGGAATAAAAGGAAAGATATGGGTAACACATAAAGGGTAATCCAAAGACAAAATTTGATGACTCATAAATAAACTTTTAATTCATTAACTTATGAGTCTATAGGCTTCAATCTAGGCTTTTCATGATCTATTTTCTAACATATATTCTTAGGGGAATTTTTTTAATTCCCTTAATAAGGGTTCATACTAAGCTTGTGAATTTATGAAAACATATACCCCGGAAGTGTCGTAACCAAAAGTGCAGCAAGGCCCGTTGTCATGCACCAGTTCCCGTTCGAGTCTATCTCAAAGCGGTGTTTTCGGGTTTTACCCCTAGGATACATCTGTGCCAGAGCTGCCTCTACCTGCTCATATCCAGACAGGGATGTATCTTCTTGATAACCCACTAACTCAATACTCACCAAAACATAGGGAAGTTTTTATTGTACTTAGTCTTGTATCTAAGGCTTTACTAGGGTTTCCTAATCCCAAAAATAACTAAACCTATCCTCTGATACCAACTATGACAACCCTTCTTTTTATTACAACTTTAACATGATTTATTACATAAAAATTCACTTGATACAACAAAGAAGATTGAGAGGTTTAGTGTCTTTGGGGCTTAGGATCATTACATAAAAACTTAAAACATTAAATACAACATCTTTATTGAAAACTTCCTTTACATGACCACTACATTCCTTCGTACTTAGCATTGCATGGGATATCCCGAGGACATGCATAAGAAAAGGGTGAGCTATAAAGTCAAGTAAGGGAGTAAACATAGAATAACATGAGGAGTACAATACATGTTTGACAATAGGCATATCAATAGAGCATAAAATAAACATGAACATAAAGGCATGATAAAGCATGATAATCATAACATGGAAATGTGGCAACAACAGTTAACATGGAATTAGCATGAGCCAAGGCTCATTACACATAAAGCATGAGTAAACCCTCATTGCACATGAAGCAAGAGTAAACCCTCATTGCACTTGAATTAGATTGATTAAACACTCGTTGCACATGACGTATCATGATACTATACTTTACCCAATGCATTGGAGCGCTATAAGGGCGCACCCTTCTTAAACATTTTAATTTATTCATAACTGTGCCACTTGGATCATAATACATGGATTCATAAAACATAATCATGTATTCCATGATAAAGGAATGTGGAATTCATACATGAAACTTTACAATCAATAAGTAAATGTGCATAAGGGTGAATACCCTTGATGGAGAAATGGGCATGATATTCGCTACACAATGATATTGGCTTAGAAAATCGATGCGATTTCGGCAGCGTAACAGCGTGACATAAGAATTCATAAAAAAGGTCGATGAGAGAGAAAGGGGTTCCTCATCATATTTAAATGTAATGGAAAGTAATGAGGTCATATAGATACATGTACCAACAATTGAAATGGAATTTAGATTCAGGATAAAAAGTATTGCTTGAATGTAAAAGAAGTGAGAGAAGTTCCTTTCGGAATTTCGGCATAGTAACGGGTGTACATGGGAGGCATTTAATGAGAGAGAAAGGGGTCTCCCATCATTCAAACAATAAGAGGGAAGTATGTGGGAGGTGAGAAACCATACCCCAACATTCATAATTGAAATTAAAAGGGAAATACAACTTAAAGAAAATTGACAAAAAAAGAGAAAGGAAGAAAAAACCCTTACTTGGAAGTGTGCTTCCAAAGGCTAGAGAGAGGCTTGTGAGAGGCTTATTGGGAGCTTGGGGCACCTTGGGAGGATTCTAGAGAGAGTAGGGCAGAGGTTAGACGAACTCCAAGGGATTTTAGTGAGGAGGAAGTGAGATCTTTGGTGGGTTTATATAGGAAAGGTGAGGGAATTCTTTATTATTTAGGTTTGGGTCCCCTTACATTAAATTAATCCAAAACACAAACCATCCCATGGTTTTTTCCCAGGGTTTTTAGAAAAGGGAAGAGGAAAACAATATTTTATAAGGCCCCTATCCGAAATTTTTAAAATAATAAGGTTGCTTATGTGGAGGTGAGTCACGCTCCCATAGAAATTAATTTAAAAAGGCAAAGTATTGAATATGTCTTGAGGGGTCCATTAATGCTTTGAAAAGTAAGTAAAACAAACCAAAAATCCCATTATTTTAATGATAAAACATATATTGGCCGAACCTAAGGATTATGGTATTTTATTACATCACCATTGGGTCATTATGATGTCATAAAACGCATTATATATTTAAACGGTATTTAATTTTTACCCAAAAATTTTACTGCCTCAGAAAATTATAAAAAATTCACCGTTGGATAATTTAAACATCCTGATTCCAGAAATGATATTTATTTTATCTAAATTTTTTGAAATATGTTAATTTTCACTTTTAAAATAAAAACAAACATTTATAAAAAATTCACGGGTTTTGACAGGAATAGCTTTCAAACCTTATTAAAAATTTTAATTGCATTCATAAAATTATAAGATCATTTATATTTAATAAAAATTAATTTAATAATATTATTATTATTTTATTAAAATATTATTTAATTCAAAAATACCTTAATATTATAAAATAGAATTTTTAATTAAATAATAACTAAAACACCATTTGTACTTTAAAAACCATTTACAATGTATCGAAAATGACTAGAAATTAGAATCATTATTATATACAAAAATAATGTACATGAACATAGTACTACGTATTTGTTACATAACCCCTTAAAATATCCGCATAAGACCTAAGGGTAAGGTGTGCGATGGTGATAGACTCTTGGGGCGGCTCGGATAACATCGCTCGAGTGATAATCTCTATCATCTTCCACTTTACCTGTAGATGGCCCCGTTCGAGCTTGACATGGTGAAGCTCAGCTTGGGCTTGGTCAAGGGTGAAGCCCAAGGATTCCACCTCTTTTCCGAGATCCGACAAATGGGCTTCGTATGGGGCAATTCTACTAGATGAGGCCTTCGCTTCTTTTGTTTGAGTAAATTGGATTTGTTAAGGTCCTATATTTATACTAATCTTGTGATCACTGTTCAACGACTATATTAACAACGATCACAATTCTTAACATAAAACTAAAGAAGTTGACATCTTATGAAAACATTTTTCATAAAGAGACATTTAACTGGATTAAGAGGGATTTTCCATTAATGAAACTTCGGGTCGTTAAACGTGTGGCGTGTCCAAGCTGTGTGGCTGCATCCGCTTAAGTGAGATTACAGAAAAGGGTAATATACAACATGTAGTACTAAATACACACTATGTACTTTTATTTTTATTCCCTTATATAAAATAGTGTCACATCTCTTTTCTATAAATACCATCTTCTTCCCCATTTGCGGACTTTGACTCTCCAGGAGGCTAAAAACGTTTCTTCTCATAGATTCTTCATCTGATATCTGTTCTTCAAGCCATCTAAGGTTATGGGATCACATCAACAAGGATAAACCACACACTCTCTTTCTTTATAGTTCATTTCCTCATACATCACTGTTTCTATCCAAGTAGAATTGTTGGGATTTGACAGAAACATAGATCTACGAAGATCATCTTTTAATTGGAGCTCGTTATTGTTCGATACTACATTTATGAGTCTAAGGTAGGTGGCACATAACTTTTTTTAGTTTTTGTAGACAATTGGGATTGCATATTTTTAATGCAACATCAGGTATTGAGAGAGACCCAGGTTTCTTTATATTAAATTGATTGTATACCTTATGGGATGCTATTGGGAATTCCCTCACCTTGTTATACTTGAGAAAGGTCAGGTTAGAGGTTATTGCTCTTTTGGGTTATTTTAGCCGGTGGTGACAAAATGGGTATAATTGAACTTTTTGATTAAACTCTAAATTATAAACTTGATATGCATGATTAAGGGATAACATAGCTATTAAAATTCAACTATTAGTTTTTTCCCATTAGATGTATTTATTTTAATTATATATATATATATATATATATTATTTGTGATATTGCATATGTTGGAACCTTTGGGCTATGTTAGGCATTGCCTGGGTACTGTTGAGGGATGCTGATCAATGGTTGGTCTTAGCCCGAATTACATTGGGTGGTTCTGACCATGGTATTGGGCATCATTGACAGTGACTTGAGGAAGTGTAACTATTAGATTTGGTAGGACCTGGGTTACTTGGATGGAGAGGCCATCAGCCTTGAGTGACATGGTTGTAGGGACACAAGGTTTCAGTGATGTTGTGGATTGGGAACATATTTTGGTGATTACCGCTCACCCAGAACATTGAGTAGTGTGCACAAATGTAGATTCTGTGATGAGGTTGTTTTGACCACACATTGGGTAGAGGCCCCTGATAGATGCGGTTAGGTACAATTGGTCTAGGGGTGATTTACATAGGAATCCATGTGGAAGGTGAGTATCCTTCAGGTGATATCATTACGGCTATAAGGTTAGGGGAAGAGGCTCACTGTGATAAGAGGGAAGACATCGCTGTCCCTCCAGCTACTGAATTAAGGGAAGACATCATTGTCCCTCTGGTTACTGATTTGAGGGTAGATATCGTTGTCCCTCCGGTTCTTATTTTGAGTACATGCATCACTGCTCCTTCAGTTGTTTTTTCATGGAATGGAGTTGGATTTGGAGTAGGTTTACTATTGTTTAGGTGTTCCTTCAGGACGTCAGTGCTTGAGACATGTGTTTTGAGGAGGCACATGGAGTCGTGTTACATGATAGTGATTCCGGATTTGGCCAAAGTAGGTGACACTCCACGGTGGATAATGATAACCCGTGGAGTTTATGTTTATTTTTGCATCGTACAATTTACTATATTCTTTATAAATGGATTCCTTCTTAAACAATTATACTAGGTACACACCTTCAGGTGGTATCCTACTGAGATTCATCTCACATCATGCATGAGACCTTCAAGACATGTATAGACTTTATGGATTTATGTGCAAGAAACAGATTATCCTCAAGAGTTGGATCATAGTTCTATTTGACAAGATATGGTATGGACCTTGCCGTCATTCCTAGCTAGAGTTTATTTGGTTTTATATTATTTCCTATAACAAAATTCTTATTTTAATATATATCAACTGTCTGTTAGACATTAGGACTATTTATATAGATTGACATGCATGACCTGTTATGGATGCATTCTTATTATTTAGTGCTTGTTTCAATTGTTTTCTTTAATGCTGTAATGTTTACTTTCTACTGCTATGTTTTCTAATTTTCGTCTATTGTTTATCTTCTATTGATTGTGCTTCCACACTGCAGGTCTGGTTCAAGTCTAACGAGTTGTTTATTTCTGCTGCATGTTATATATTATTTCTCTGACCAATTCAAATATTATCATCTGAGGGGCTATAACCACCCCACTATAACAATCATACCCTCACTGTTAGTTGGCAACCTTTGGCGTTCGGGGAGGTGAGCCCAAGGTAGCTTCACCCGATCTGTTTAGCACTGTTCAGGTGGCTGTTCGAGTATGAGATGTTACATAACCTATGGTCCAAGGCCCATTCTTTGAAATTAATAAATAAACCCCCTCATTTTCTATATATACTATCACATTATCTCACTCATCTCCACTATAAATACATTTGGAATGAATTAAAAATTATTTTCTTTTTAAAGAGTCTCTAAAAAGAATTTATAAGGTTCCATGGTGTTCCATTCAATCATCATGTAGATACATTGTAAGGTAAGGGTTCCTAACCTCTTGTCTAACACTATTTTTACAATCCTTCCAATTCCTTTTATTTTTAATGATAAAAAATTTTATGATTTGTTTTAATAAACTCCTTATTATATTATAAATGATATATCACCATTTCATCTCATTATACCACCTTCAAAATCTATTATAATGAAAAAATATTCCCATAACCATAAAACATCATAAGATTTTTGTATAGAAAATATTGTGTGGTTTCATAGATATGAAATTCATATCAGGGTAAAAAATAAGTGGATTTAGGCTCTATCTCAAATGCACTTATGTGTAATAAACCAGAAATAGTTGGTTGGGAATTAACTAAATCTTTAATTAATGCAAAACTAATGGGGCTAACCCAAGATGTGGTTTCACACTCACTTATAATATTCTTTGGATTATTCATAAGCTTCTTATGAACCATAACAAAGGATTGTTTCCTATTTATATCCCTATATAATGAAATTACTCTTAACTATATCCTTTTCATCATTCCTTTGATAAGGGTAATTTATATTACATTATGAATATTTTATTTTTTAGATCATATTGTGTTATATTAACCTAGATTACCATAGTATTCCATTTAATAGATATATATTAATATTCCATATATCCATAATCTTATATAGAAGACTACTGTTTACTTTTCCAGATCTATGTTTGAGGTTCCTTTGAAAATATTAAGATATGTATTTTATATAAATCATCATTATATTATGAATAAATTGGACTTATTATGTGATGGGTGGGGGAAAAATTATACACTCCATCAATGAAATGGTAGGTATCATGAGAATAAAAGGCTTGTGTGTTTTATATAATCCTTAATCTTTAATGTATGATGTATTATCACGAGTATTTGAAAATAGGTTTATGATATCTGAAATTATGCATTTCATCACTATGAGATCAGTTGTTCTTATTGATTAATTTATTTATTTCTAAGAAATTCATGGATATATTATGATCACAGTTTCATTTATTTTGGAATATATTTATTCATATCATATTATTTATTCTATGCTTTTGTAAGATAGTTTCCACTATATGCTCCCCATTATTGAGCATCTGATGAAAAGCCTTTATATTATTTACCATTTTTTAAAGAAAAAAATATTATTACTATGCATGACATATAAGTTTTGAGAATAAATAATAAATTTTCTTGTATTTAGTAGTTATAACATAGGGTTTTAATGTGATGCAATGTTTATCAATTATTGTGTATCCAAAGGCTTCCAAAATGATAGATCCCATGTATTGTGATGAATATATTCTACAAACTTATAATACAATAACCATCGATATGGGGTACTAGTTTGGGGTGTTATATATTAATTTTTAAATTAAAATTAAATAATTAAATAATAAAAAAAAAATATGGATATAGAGAAATTATTATCCCAAATTAGGCTTTACTATAAGAATTTTCATAAATCCTCTGGGATAAAAAATGTTCAAAAGTAGGTTGGGTGTAAAATTAAATGAATAAAAAACAAATAATCAAAATCATCACAATGTATTTTGAAAAATTATTCATTATTTAGAGAAGAAAAAATTGGATGTTCTAGTAGTTATATACATCCCGATAATCTCTCACATAAATGGATATAAGAAAAAATATGGAAAAAATTATTATAATACCTCTTGGGAATATAATTTGGACCTAATAAAATTACCCATGACATGAATTCTATGTTATCAACTAATCAATGATATCATTATAAAAATAAAATCACATGTAAATGAAATTCAACAATTTCCATTGATTTTATCCAAAGAATGAACAATTATTTTATTTTGAACCATGTCCACTTGAAACACATAGTTTAATTTTTATTATCGATTTTGATTTTCTTATGTCAATAGAATTTGAATAAAAATGGTATCTTTTGAATAAATGATTATAAGAAAAAAAAACAAGAAATTCCCTCAAATCCACCATCACACATAATATAAAATAGTGACCTTGCTATTAGTAGTAAAATAGAGAGAATTCAAGTGAAATTCTTCCTGGAAAAAAATTCATAAAAAGTAATGGAATAAAAGATAATATTCCTAAATGTGTAACCACATATTCCTTGAACATATGTTGGATTTAGGGTTTTCAAATATCTTAAATTTCATAATTCTTGTTGAGAATATAGATTATTACAATGGAATGGGTCAAGGAAAATTAAAAATATAATTCCTAAAGATATCAATTTATAACTGAAAAACATTAACCATGAATTCCTTCATATAGACATAGAGAAATATAATATAATGAGATTACAAAATAATGAAAATGAAAAGTAATAGTTAAAGAAACAACATAAAAAATGTACAACCAAAATCATCCTATGAATCCTTCATATTACCCTTGGTAGTAGCACCCTTCTACTTAGATTAAAATTCAATAGGTGTAGGAATATGTTTATTTTCTATCTTCAAATATTATAATTGCTCAAATTCACTATCTAAATATGTTTTATAAGTATCCTTATGATCATATAATTATATGTGTCTGGTATGCTCAGTGATAGGAATCAACAAGGAAGTTTAATGGTGAGGAAAAATTATCTAAAATAGAGGGGGAGAAAGCACGACCAAAAAATCATAAATCATGATAGAAACATGTCTTAAAATGCACACAATGGACGATATATATTCGGTAATAGTAGTAGGATGGAAAAAATTATCTTTAGTCCTAGTAGAGGGTGTCTCATCAAAAATAGTTCAGGTGTCTCAAATACTTATTATAAAATTCCTTTGAATAGTCGGTTCAATCATACCACGTCCATTTTTTATGGATTACATTAAAATGGGATCCTTATATAATCCATTTTCTCCTTATCTTCATCCACCCCCTCTTCTTCTTATTTGATTATGTTTCCTTACAGTTTTTTATCTATGATTATGACATATTCTTGGGACTTCTCTGAAATATTATGCCTAATGGGAGGAACTAATATTGGTGTGAGACCTTTATTATCTAATTATACCTAATTCTTATCCAATATAGCTATATTTTCTCTTATATAATACTCCCCAGGTCATAAATAATTAGGTGAATAAGGACTAGAAGAAATGGTAGCAACATATACCACATGGGTGGCCTCAAGATATGGATTGGAAATGAATACATGAGTGGAGGGTGAAATGGTAGAAACTATAGGATATGAGGGAGTGATAAATACTATGAAAAGTAGGTCTATCAAGGAAACTATAACATGGGGGACTAAGGGTGATGAACCATAATTAGGGGATCTTAGTGGAATAATTTATAGTGGTATCTATACTCTCGCCCTATTGGTTTATATAATGAGAGATCATGTTTTATAATCCAAATGATTTATGAAATCATCCATCTTTTATAACCAATTTGTTAAAATTACCTCAATTGAGAGAGTAATATTTGGCCCTGGAAATACCTAGAAAAATATAGTGCAAGCTGGCCCATGACTGTGAGAAGTGGAAGATTTTGAATACTCCTATATGTCCAAAAAAATGGGGGAGTGAATCACCTGGAATATTCAACCCCAACCATCACAAACATACCCATATTAGGTATTCCTATGGTGGTGAGTAGTTAAAAACCATAAAAAACATAGAGAGAGTTGGATGATCTCATAACAAACCACCCTCCCATAAATCTGCTCATTTTATTACATGAAACCTATATAAAATGATGAAATATAAGACATAACGTATTGATGGGGGAGGGGGGGGGGGTCCCTCAAGGATATGGTAAATGCTTCTTAAATCAAACTGATTCACCATAACAACCCCTTATTTTTCCACCCTAGGTATCGAAGAATTGGTGAAGGACCCATGATGTATCCTGCAAATGGTTCTTAACCTAAGACATTTTTTACTTGGATTCACCGTGGATAACGTTATGATCATTAATAAAAACTTTCTACTGTATAAGATCCTTATCTTTATGTATATAAATGATCAATTTAGTGCAATATATTAATATATAGAATTACAAAAGTGTTAAAAATATATTTCACCTTTCCACAATAATTTTACAAATTAATTAGGAAATATCTAAACTCTCAACTGAAAAAACACAACCCAATTTTTTATATTATTTTATGAATAATTCCAATAATAAATCCTCGTAGGTGTGATCTTTGACATGAATTATCACTTCATGGTAGATATTTTATAAATAGATCATATCCATAGTTATCGAAAAAATACTACTTAATAAGCAAAAGTTTATAAGCTTACAAGAATAAATCATCCTCCATACCAATGATGATATGACTCTCTATTCTATGAATTGTGGAACCATAGGCTAGATAGCAGAGGTTTGAGATATTTTAGTATGATTAGAATTTCCCCATTAAGTGAAGGATGAATAGGTGATGGATTATTGTCTTTTTGGGGGTTAGGATAATGGATGTGACCAAATTTACCTAAGAAATATGGTAAAAGCGGTCACTTGTAGTACAACTTCGGTGATCAAATTCAAAAGGACCAAAAAACAACCTTTAGAAACACACATTCTAGGGAGGTGATCTGGCTATGAAAATGCCAACACAGGTTTGCAATGATTGTATAATTAATTAGGATTTTTTAAAAATTAATTTAATTCCATTTAAAAATAATGAGTTGACCCTTGGTTATCGCATGAGGGGGATTCTATGATTTTCTTTTAAAATTATTTCAAAGTCTTAAATTCGAGCATTTTCCTCAATGAAATATGAAATCCCCAAATCACCCCCACAATTTTGAGTCTTTTCAATCCTATGTATAATCACCTATAAACTTGGAGGATCATTTTGATGATAATTCCATGGTATAAGATCTATTTTATCACCAGGGATGTGTATCAATAAAATTGGTGTGTTTAAAGGAGAAGGTACCTCATTGATTGAAAATATCAAAAATAGAAATGATTAAGAATTATTACACTGAGAAATAATATCCCACCCATACCCTTGCTAGTCCCTTGGATCAAAACCATTATAGGTTTATCCCTCCATTAATTTTATTATATCAATGGAAGAAGATAGTTGGCTCATGTGGGTGGAATTGAAGAAGAAGAAGAAGAACATAAATATGATCACTCCATAGTTTTGTGATAAAATTTAAAAGTGATGGTGTGAATAAGTTCACAAATTGATTCAATGGTATCAAAATGATATTGAAAAAATAAAATTATAGAAGATTAAGAATAAGATTTATTAATAACTTACAGTGAATAAAAACATACCTGAGAAAAATTGATGATGTGATTACAAAATGAAAGCGAGAATTTGTAATTTAAAGTAAAAAATATTGATAGAAAGGAAAAACATGGATTCTTATTCCATTAGAAAAATATAATTATATATGAATATATTTAGTCTTAGTTCAACCCACCGTTGATAAATTCCTATCCCATTAATTGAGAGAGTCAAAATGAGGGTGAGAAAATCAAGGGAAATTTGACGTTTCATGTTGACCAGAAAATTCATCCAGATTCTTCTCTCTTTTTTAAGTTTAAGTTTTCTACTAAATATGGTCAAATTATAAATGCTCAGTGAAATAAAATATTCTATTCCATGAGTTCTCTAGGATCTGTGAAAATTTATGGAAAATTGGAATATCCGTTTGGATGTTATGCTCGATCTAGTGGGATGACTTTATGGGCGTTCAGATCTGGACCACAATTTAAATGTCAACTTTGTCTCCCTTTATCTCAATAAATATTTTAGAATTATATCCATCCACATTTAAATTAAATGATCCCCACATTTTTATATCTGTATGGTAAAAACATTAACTTCATTGGTCTTGTATTGTGGGCCCCACTTTTGTTTTATAGGCCTTAGGCCCATTACGTTTTTTCCATAAAATATCTTCATTCATGCTGAAAAAATAATCATCTTTTTCTAGGGATTCATCCATCGATAATAAAAGATAAAATGTTCAAAACAAAGTGATAAATCATTTTGAAAAATATTATATTCAAAAAATTAAATAAAATAATTCCACAAATAGATTTTCGATTGGGTGAAAAGTTTCACTTTAAACATGAATTCCACTTGTGATGATAAATGAAGTTTAATTTATAAATTGCACTAAAAATTATGTTTATGGACTTTGGAACACATGAATATTAAGATATAATCAATTAATATTAGCCTATTTTAGAGTATAATCAGATGAGGTTTAAGGACATTGCTGGGATTAATAAAATTATTAATTATTGTTTTAGGGTTGTTTTTAAAAATGTTTGGTGATGGGATATAAATAGTGTTGGGGTCTTTAGAAAATAAATAGAGATACAACCATAAATTTTTGAGAAATGAAACTCAATTAGATTATATAATATGGGTGATGTTTAAGGGATTCATCATGGTGAATAGGTTGTGGGGTATTGGATATAGTATAGATGATGGTGGGAATGCCTATAAAATAATAATAAGGAATGGGTTGAAATAGAATGGTGATGGTTATGATGGGGGATGTATTTTAATCAGTAGTGTTTTTATTAGAGATAGTATGATTTTATATGTTCTTTAAGTGGAAGGAAATATAATCAATTATTTGTTAATAGGGTTGGTTTATGAAGAATATGAATCCGTTTGGGGGTTTTAAGGGTTCAAATATTTGGGATAGGTCATCTTATTTTTTTTAAATTGGCGGATCATTATTCCATGAGAAAAATAATTTTTTTGACATTTTCAAAATTTGGACACTTTGAAACAATGATATACCATGAAATAAGAAAGGCAGATTTTAAATTTTAAAATAGTATGAGACTATTCCATTTTCTCAATTAATGATTGTCATAGTCACTGATTAATATCTTTGACATGGGAACCTTACACTATATAAGTGAGGTGGGTTGGGCATATTATAGTAATCTGGTTTTTTCTTGAATTTTATGGAAAATGGGTTGTTTTTTGGTCTCAAAGATGCATCATTTTGAGTTTTAGTTTTTGTGGTAAAATGACATTCTTGGATTAGCTATGGTATATTGGTTGGCATAACATTTTAAGGGAATCCCTATCATCAATAAATTATGTTTAAATTATAATTTTGGTAGGATATTTTTGTGGGAATTTTGAAAATTTGGTAGAGGATTGGAAACACATTCTAGTTTAGGCTTTCTTTGTTAGTGGGTTAGGATTGGTAAATATCTATAGAAAACATAAACTTTTAAAGAAATAAGAGTTTTTGTGGGTGTTTTGGATGGTTTTTTTGTTTAATGTGTAATGCTAGACTAAAGAATATTGGAAAAGGATCAAACATGTTTCAACGAATTATATGGTGTGTTGAATTTTTTTATAATCCATGGTTAAGTCAACTTATGGTGTAAAGGTGTTCAGATATGAATTTTTGGTTTCGTTCTAGGAAAATAGATTGTTGGTAATAGGGTGGTCGAAGGTGTTTTAGCTGGTTGAAGGGAAAATGGGTTGTTGAACTATGGGTATAATGGCCTTTGTATTCGGCTTGGTCTTGGGGGTTTTCAATGAAAATGATATCTTGAGGCTACCATTACATAACACATCCCATGTTTGGAATATTAAGGGTGAAATAGTCGAGGAGAATGGATATAGTCACCTTGAGGTTAGACATTTATATTCTTTTGGGGGATTGCATTCGGTCAATGATGTTGTTATTTACGTGCCACAACATAATGTGGTCCACTCTTCCATTTTTTATATTTTTATACTCTTTTATATTCTTCCTTCAAAATCTAAAACATTGTCTTTTGATAGGTATTAATTGAGTGACCATTTTGGGATATTTTTTCCTCAGGTTTTCTAAGGATACTTTTACAAAAATTTCCTAAACTAAAAAAATTCCTTAAAATTTCACAAATGAAAGAATGGTTCTTTATGTTTTGAAAACATTCCCAGTTTTCCTCCTAGTTATAACTTTATTTAATGTCAAAAAATATATTCACCATTACATCCTAAGTCATATTTTAGCGAAAAATGGAATCCCTCTTGAAATGTAACCATGTGAATCTTAAATATTTATAAATTTAAAATAAATGAAGTTTTCTTCCCTATTTAAGATTTTTATTTCTTAATGTGGGTTTACTTTTATCACCATGATGATTTCCAACCCAATTGAAATAAGTTTTCATGGAAAAAAGGTCAACCATGAGTTAAAAAATGGAAATTTTTTCCCCATGGATGAAATTTCATAAATTAAGTCTATAAAGAGGAGGTTTTTCTATTTCCTTATATTAGAATACAATGTTTCCCAAATAGATGAAATATGGAAACTAAAAGGTGGAGAGGTTAAAATTGTAATCAATAAAGTTACTAAGAATGTTTCACCTACTCACGTATTTATTTAATTGGATGTTATATGTTTTAATCAAATTTGATAAGATAAAATTAATATGAAAGTTAAAAAAGATGTAAATGCAGTGGAAATAAATCTATTGTATGATTAAAAACTAGCTGAAAAATAATAAAATCAGAATATAAAAATACAAGGTAAGTGTTATAATTATGAGATTGAAGGATAAAAACCCTTAATCTCCTTAATGTATATTTTTTCTAACTACATCCATTCAAGGGAAGTCTTCAATTTTAAATCAATGTGGAAGGTGGATTGGTACACTAGATTCAAGGCATCCATGATTAGACATTGAATCTTTATTTCTCTACCAATGATTGATAGATACAATTCCACACTATTACTTGTTTATTTATATATTTTTTATAGGTAACTATATCCACAAGAAAATATTTTATCTTTTTGATTGGATGTAATACCCAACACATTGGAATTTTTTGAAAAAATGATTTGAATTATTAGAATCCAATCACTGGAATCCAATCAATCAAAATAATAAAAAGTTGAAAATTCCTCATTGGAATCACATTGAAAAAATGATCGGATAATGGAAAATTTGAAGAGTAACTTAAAGATTTAAAATGAAAAACCTTTAAATTATGGATTTAAATAAATAAACAAGAATGAAAATACAATCATAAGTGTTGTAAAAAATTATATGAAATGAAAAATTAACAAAATTGAATTATTTATACTGCATTAGTTAGTTTTATTCCATAATCACCTCAATTGAATTTATATGTGATGTTGTAACAAACTTCAATGGCCATTTTTTATGTTCTCTAGGTTATGTTGAAATAACATTGGAAGATTCATGAACAACCGATGAATATATCTATATCATCCAATGAAGGCAATAAATTATCCATCAAAATAGTTATAAATGTTTTATCATTTTTATTATTAAACTCAATCTAATAGAATATTCAAATAGAAGATATAATTTTCTCATAAAAACTCAAAAAAGTAATATTTAAGTTAAATTAGTTTCAACAAGAGTTATTTGTGTATTTAAAACTAAGTACATATAAGAGTCATTTGAATAAAAAATATCCCCACTTTTACCAACAAAAAAACACACAAAAGAATAATAAAATACATGTTTTGAAAAAAAACTCAAATAGAATACTCTCTATAAAATATGATAAACCCCCCATTGGTGAAATATCTATGAGACTAAATTAACTCCTTTAAGAAAAAACTAGGATATTGGATACAAATATAACCCTTAAAAAACGTTCCTAATTTAAATTTATAAATTTTTATGAAAATAAAATATAATGATTGGAATACTCATTATAATTTCTATAATTTCTCCCCATTTTTTTTAAATATCAACATGAAGAAGAGTGATTTAAGATAATGTAATAAAATGATATTTGGAAATTAAAATTTTATGGAATAAAAACATTATATAATTTATGTTGAAACTCAGTTAGAGTTTACCATTCATAAAAATTATGTTATTTTAGTTCTCCAAACTCTCCAACCATGTGATTATTCAAATATCAAATATCAAATATCAATTTTTTCTTTTAGTATTATCAATTAATTTATGAGAGAATTTTTTTATTAATCACTAATTTTGTCTTCATAACTACCAGTGTCCCCTTTAATATTTATTTCTCCAATTAACACTAAGAAATTCTATAAAATAAAACATTTATACCCTTCTAGAATAATCAGATAAAAAATGATAAAATTAATAGATTAAAAAAATTAAATAGATTAATGTTATGAATGTTTTCTCTTGATGCATAAAAAAGATATTCTTATTATGAAAATTGTTCAAGAAAGAAAATTTCAATTTTTTTCGTAACTTATATAGAAGGTTATAGAAAAAAAGAATATCTATGAAAGAGTTAATAAAAGAAAAAAATATTCACTCATCAATGTAATAAGTAACAAAATAATGAATAATGAAAAAGGGGAAAATTTACTTAGAGTATTTTGTATGCAAGAGATTAAAAGTCAATGAATAAATCATAAAAAAGATAATTATATACACACATAATATTAAATTAAATAAAAAGTAGTTAATTATAAATATTATATATCAATTAATAGGGATTATGTGAGATATTTACATAAAATATATTCATATGAATAGAAAACATTACAAATTAAATGACATGGAAATAAAAGAGTCTGTATTCATATAAGAATAAAATATGAAATGAATTATAACTCTCAAAAGTTAATAACCATTGACTATCAATGGTAACTTTATTTTGATGTAGTTCTGGTAGATGTTCATAGAACATATGATAAGACTTTTTTATTTAATTACCATATAATATGATGTACCTCTAAAAAAATCATATTTAAAAACAAATATTTAACTCCTCCTTTGATGATGAATTTTTCAATGTCAATAGATATTAAAATTAGAATAATAAGGTACGGTTATTTAGAATTTATTATACCAATATTCTATTCAATATATTCAAATATATTAAAATTTAAAAGATTAGTAAAAATATCACCAAGATAATAATAAATTATGATAAACATGAGAATAATATCTCCAATTTATGTTTGATCTTAAAGGAAGCGGTGTCTTATATTTTTGGTTCATGAATGATGTGTGGGGTTTTAGATAAGGATATAACACTTTTCTTATCTAAAAGAATCAGAGTTTTAGTTGAACTCAAAAAAAAATCTATGAGTTTGTGCTATATCCACAAAAATTGAGTGAAAAAACTTCCAACATCAATATATTCATCTTAATCAGTGTAAATTAAAAATAAATGTTCATTATTACTATAAAATTAAACTAAAACTTCCCCAAGAAAGTGAAAAGTTCTAGAAGTGATCTTCAAATATATTCAATAAACTCTAAAATTAGTCTCATAATAAATATTTAAGGTAATCGTGGTATAGAAAAATAATATAATCAAAGACTCAGAGTTTATTTAAGGTAGATAAATATCCAATTAACTACCATAAGATATGATTCCATCCAAATTTAATTGGAATATTATACATATGAATATAAATTATGTAATTTCAGGTTTACTAGATGTTTTATAATGTATACTTCCAATCATCCTTGTAAACATTGTTTGATGAAGTAGTTTCCTAGATTTATTAGAGTTAATTTTTAAAGAGGTACATACCAAAGTACTAATCTATATATAATTGCCAAAAAAAGTTTTTAAGTGAATATGTAATATACTTATGTTGAGTTAATACTGTTCTGTTCATTATTTTAGTTATTTAGAATTCACAACAGTAATTATTTTTACCCAACTTATTCATCCAAAATTCACATTATATATGTTATGAAAATCCAAATGCATGTGGTTTTTTGTATTGAACCAAAAATAATTTCATCTATATATATTTTTAGAATAATGGTGTCATTAAAAAAATATTGATAAAAAGTGTTTCTTCTATTCCTTTAAAACAAATTTTGATGTATAAATTAATAAAATCAATCATACTAGACTCTCTAAGAATATGTATGTCCATAGAGTTCCTTGTTCAGTCTAAATACATGATCTAGAACATTTATATCTTCAAAACCAAGAGGTTTTCCAAGGTAAAATACCTCCTGAACATATCCATTAAGGGAGAAAATCTTTATATCCATTTTAAATAGAGTAAAGTTAATAAGAGATATGAAGGGTAATAAAATATAAATGGATTTTAGTCTAGTTACCAATGTAAAAGTATATCCATAATCTATTCCCTCTAATTTGTTATAACCCTAAGAAACAAGCCTTTATTTATTCTCAACAATAACCCCATTTTCATAAAACGTATTCTAAAAAACCCATTTATCTCATATAACTAGGAAATCCTTATGTAACTCAATCAATGTATAAACCATATTCTAATCACAATGATTAAGATATTATTTTATAGAGATTACCCAAAAATCATCACAAAAGGAATCATCTACCATTTTGTGTTTGACTTGGGATCAGAATGGAATATGATGATATTCATTTTATAATGAATTTTTATATAAATGATTAGCCTATATCACTAAAAATGTTATTAGTGGCATGATTAGTTGGGATCATCTAAGTCCATGATAAAATATATTGTTTTTCCTCACATATTAGAAGATTATCTTCGGTAAAACTAACTTTTTGTAGACATGATTATATTAGTCTAGTTTCTGGAATGATGGGATGTGATTCAACATCAATTAATAATAAATTGGGGATTTAAAAAATTAAATTTGAATGAGTATATTCCAAATTTTTTAACATTTCACTGGGATTACATTCATTAAACATAGTATGCATCACTTCTTAAAAAATATTTATTCATTTGTTGAAAACTCAATAAGCCTTACTTATGCTGGAATAACCATGAAATGTTACTTCATCAGATTTTGGGTCATATTTATAAAGATGTTATTTTTTATTCATGAAGAACACATTTCAACCAATGACTCTAATCTAAAAAATTTAAGGCTCCTACTATTTTGAAATTCATATCAGGTCTTAATTAAAATTTAGAGAAGGATGACTCGATTTATAGAGTATCAGAATATACTCATTGATTTTTGTCAAATATTCTTGAAAAGGTATTAAAATAGTATAGAATGGTTGATTACTTGAAGAATTTTTTTACCTCCATTCAACTACACCATTCTGTTTTAGAGTAACTCATGTTGAGAAATTATGAGTATTTACATTTTCACTACAAAAGGTTTTAATGTAAAAATTTACGTAATAAAATCCATGATCTCTCTACACAGTTATAATAAGAACATTTCTCCAGTTTTGAACATGAGAAACTATATTTTTAAATTAATAGAGTGATTAAAATTTATGTGATAATTTTTTTGAGTATATCTTGTGTAATAATTGACAAAGACATTCACGTAGTGTTTCCCTAGAAACATATTGTTTTATAGGTCTCAAGGGGTACTACAGAAATAGAGTCCAAAGAATCAACAATTTAAATGTCTACACCCTGTATAGAATGGGAGAAAAAATTATTCAACTCCATGGGGGGGGGGGGGGACGTCCTAAGAAGCCTTCGAAGCCAGAAAATAAACATCCTTATTTCCTTCTCGCCAAGTATGTGAAATATCAATGTCATGCGTGAGGAGGTTCTTATATTTGACAATCAAATTGTTTATTTACAAAGGAGTGGAATAGAGGGATTTGAGTGAGCCCTACGTGATCTTCGAGCCCATATCAACAGCGGAAAAGGAAATCTATTTGAAGAACAATAATTCCAACCCATTAAAAATGGACTCTGAATCAACCAAAGGTGAGTTTCCAGCCACATAAAATTATCTAAAACCATGAATCACCAACCATTTATGGTGAAAAATAACACCACCCCCACATGCTCACATCACTTCATGGGACATCAATATTTTGTTTATTTCTAAGGGTTGGGGGGTCTATCCCAAATAGTAAACCAACAGTTGTGGGATGGAGAGATTAGGGGTTTGCCTTCTATCCTTGAAGAACCTTAGAGAAGGATCACCTTCCAATTAGTTTTTAATACTAGCAAGGTCCACCATAAGGTTTTTTTCTCACCAACATAGACAATTTGGATTGAGGGACTTTGTGCTGGTAATGGTTCCTCACCTCTCAAATATACCAGAAACCCACAAAAAGAAGAAGTGATCGCACTCTCATATCTTAATTTTTCCTATTAGTTTGTCTGAACCACTACTGTAGAAACTATTCAGTAAATTCCACCACTAGTTTATATCTAAATAAATCACCTTACATACACTAAAATTTACCCACCAACTCACTTTGAATGTATAGGCTAGTTGTATTTTCCTTCATCGAAGACTTGTAGTAGGAGAATCTAGAGGCCATAATGATGCCTTTTCATTTTATATCCATTTTAGTTGGAAGAGAATATTTCAAATACTCCATATTATAAAGTTGATTTTTTTTGGGATGGTTTTTCACCAATTAAATCCACCCCATATGTCACTTATTGGTTACGATGATGTCACCATTTTATAGGATTTAGTAGTGAAGGTACCTTATGTAGCACTTGTGAATATACATGTGTCTAGTGCGTCCTCCATCCAAATTCCATGAAGACCCTCTTTTATGTGGGATCAATGATCACCTATATAAATGTGGGGAAAGGACTAGCCATATTAAATTTCAAATCAAGTACAGGGAACCTTAGATATCCCAAAACCACACCAACCCATTTTTAGTCCAAAATGATAAAGTCTCTAAGACTAAGAAACTAAAAATAGTTCCATCGAAATATTGGAAAATAAACATGGAAAAAATTACAGAATGGTGAGGGGTGAACTCTGGTAATTTTAGGTCCTTTCAATATTTTCCATTACTAAATTACTCCAAAAATAGAGGACCTTGATTACCTACCATGCATTTTTCCTTGAATATGATACATTTCCATTATCACATTCCGAACACTGATTCCCCCATTGTACACTGGTATCATGAGTTACTTCTTGGAATTCCATTGATACCTAGCCTTTCCTTATTCATCCCATGTTAATTAACCTAAGAAATTGTCAAAATCCTTCAGGACTATTTTTGGCATGTTGATCACTATGAAAATGTTCATGGTTATTAAATTCAGCACACAATCTACAATGCTAATTCCATCACTGAAGGATTTGAATAGATTCTACCAGTTAGTAATCTAATTGGGGATCTTGTTAATCATAACATCAATGTACCTAATATGAATCCTTCCCAAGAATATAGTTTCACCCATATAATCCATAAGGAAGGACTTCTTCTGAATCCGCAACATGGACATAATATTATTCCTCCATCTAGCCGACTGTGTTGGTGGTATAAACACATGAATTTTACTTTTGTTAATGATTTGGTCACTCCCTCTCACGTACTCAAACATAATGTTGTTGAAAAAAATTTCATAAGAGATGAAACCATTGATAAAAAATATTAGGTCATCAGATAAGAAAAGATTAGACACCCTATAATAAGCCCCATAATGGAAAGGTTTGACAATGACATATTTGAAGGAGGGGCTAACCATGTTGATAGTGTCAGCACTATCATTCCCATCAGTAGGTATATTATAAACCCCTGTTGATCCTTTAAAGGTATTTTTTTGTTACCAATGTTCATAAAGAAACCTTTATCACATTATTAGATTATCATAATATGGTTGTTCAAATTTCATAGAACATAAATTATATTGTAAATTAAATTCATACTAAGAAAAACAATATCCCCAATACTAATAATTTAACCTCACAGATCTTCTTCAAAAAATGAATCATCCACCCTTTACCTTATATATATCTGGGAAATTAGATTTTAACATAGTTTTGTTTCGAGAAGATATGTTTCATAGGTACCAAGTGTTATAGATATTGGTATTCAACCTTTCTTCTGGAAATCAATTATATTTACGATTTTAGTACCCCAAAAGTTTTTGGGATAGAAAATTTATGAAATAAAACATTTAGAACCCCCATATACCCAACCCAATGATGCTTAATTTACATAATATTTATAAAAATATAATCTATATGAGTTCTTAATAATAGAATATCATTCAGTGAATAATGGTTTAACCAATTTCATCATCTATAACATTTTTATAGAAAGGTTTATTTTTTAGAATGAAATAATTTTTCATGAAATGTTAATTTTTGGAAGTAAAAAATATTCTAGATTATTTAAAATTAGGTTTTATAATTCTTAAGAGAATATAAAGTTTCTCCCCATTAGAAGAAAAATTATACAAAATCATCATTGGAATTTCAACATTGAATTTTATTTGCAACAATAATTTCAAATCATCACATGTTGAAAAAAATTGGATTTATAATCTATTTTGGAATTTTTTTTAGAAATTTCAAAAGTTTAGAAATACTATCATTAGATTTTCCATGAATGTTCTTAGCCAAATATAGGTATTTCTTCAACATTTTATTTTTCTTATCTTGGAATGTCTTATATCTATCCATCTCTCCCAATGAAGAAATATACTCATCATATTATGAGGATGAAGTATAATTTTATCATTGAAGAAAATATAAAAAATCCATCAAGGGATAATTGAAAAACTAAATATGATGTTACATTCCACATGAAGAAAAATTCATGTCATTGATCCTTTAAAAAAACTATAGATCATCTGACAATCATAACTCTCCAAATCAGTATTACTTTTTTATGCTTTATCATCATTAGTACTCCACATATTAGTATTGTATATAAAATATTTTTCTCTTCAATTTTTGAATATTTTTCATCCTCATTATTCTCCTTCAACCTTTTACAATCATGCTTCCTGTGACCTAGTATTTTTCATTCATAATAGACAGTGTCCAAGGATTCATCCTTTGTATGTTTCACTTTTCTATTCATTTGATAAAAAACTAGAATTTCTTATCTCCAAAAATAGTATTTACATATTTTATAATAATATCAATATCACCATCAATATTGTTTTAATTATTAACATCTAATAGATATTTAGATATATTCTTCATAGTAGGAGGGTTTGATGATTGAGCACCAGATGATGAAGTTAATATAACCCAATTCTTCTTCTTCACCATATCAGTATCTCTTTTCAAATGATTCTCATCCTTCATGAGGGTTCCAATTAATAATAAATAAATAAATATTTTTATATTTTAATTATAATTAATCATATTACATTTGGATTCATATTACCTTGAAAAATAATCAATTAATTTTAATATTTGATGATCATCTACAATTTTGTTTTCTCTAAGTAACTATATTCTACTATGAAATATCATAATTTGTTGGTGAATTTGTGCCACTATCTTAGTATATATAAATTAAATTCGTTATAATAATATTAAAATATTTCCCTATTAAGTCTCAAGAACATTGGATGTCCAAAAATGGGTAATTTAAAATTTGCTTCTAATTCTGCTTGGTGTCACACATGATGAAATTGGACTGAATATATTTTAATTTATAAATCGGAGAAATTTATTCCAATAATTTTAATTTGATTGATATTCCATCACCTACTCATAAAGAATAAAAATAATCTATTTCTACAGAATTTATTACTTTTAAATAATAATTTAATAGTGATTTACCACTATAATGATAATATATATTTTTATCTTATCATTCCATACTCATAATCTACACCACTAAAAATAGTGATAAGATAAAATTCTGATTCTTAATTATTTCTATTGGAAGTAATATCATTATAAAATAAAATATCTAATTTATTATATATGTTAGTTTAAGGATAATGAAAAATAGATCTCAAATAAAAATAATAAGTTCAAAAAATTGAAACAAAGATGTTTAATCTCTAATATTAAATGTTTTAGATTGAAGAAGTGTGAAAAAAAGTTCCACTACCAAATTCGATCCCATTAGAGATGATATGGCAACTAAAATAGGGGGTAAATTGTAGTTGATAATGTAACTAATAATCTTTCTCCCACCAAAGTATTCAATTGATTAGAATTTATATGTTCCAATCAAATTAGTGTAAACAAAGTGAACATTCATGTTAAAAAAGTGGTAAATGTAGAAGAAATAAATCTATGAGATAAATAAGAACTGGATTTTAAAAAAATTGAATATAAAAATATAAGGTAAGTAAAAATGAAAATAGTTATGGATAACAACCCTTAATCTCACTAAAGGATATTGTTACCAAGTAATTCTAATCAATGAAAGTATGTACATTTAATCCAAAGTGGAATGTGGATCAGTAAAATAAATCCAAGGTATCTATGCTTCAAAAAATTAACTTCATTGACATATACTAGACTTGAAGATATAAGTCTGCACTAGGAAATATTTGAAGGAAATTCATAAACATGTATTTCTATACCTAAGAACCTCTTTGATCTCTTAAATCGATAGTAAGCCCAAGACCTTTTGAATTTATCAAACAAACATTCATATTTATAATAATCTTAACCCTAGAGTCTCATCGATCAAAAAATTTGTAAGTAGAAGATTCCCCACTTACATATCATCAATTACAAATATAGGAAGATGGAAAATTAAAAATGGAACTTATAAATTTATAAAGGGAAACCATATAATTATATAACTAAATGAAACACACTAGAAATAAAATAAAATCATAACAACTATAAGAAATTATATGATTCAAAATATCAATATGATTGAATGAGTTCTAGTGTATCGGTCAGTTCCATTCTTCAATGTCCTCAGTTTAATTTATATAAACCTTAATAAAGAATTTCAATATCCATATTCTGAGTTTTCTAGGTTTAGTTTTAACAACATCATAAGCTTCATCACCATCTAATGAATGCCACTATATCTAATAATGAAGATAATCAACATGAAATAATAGTGTTTCAATATGTTTTTGTATTTAGATATTTTATAATAGTTCATTAGAACATGAAAATGTAAGATATAACCTGCACAATAAAAAATAAAAATAAAATCATGTTAAATAACTTTCTAATTAAGTGTATTTTCAATTTCAAAAAAATAACACAAATGATTCATTTAATATAATATACTTTGAATGATACACCATAGAAAATGTAATTAAGATTCCCCACACAATGAACCCAAAATATGAATCAGCCAAATAAATTTCCCCATTTCAAATCTACATATTAATTTCTTATCATATAATGTATAATAAAATATTATTTATATAATTTTTCTCAATTTTTGTTTTTTAAAATTTTTATATACATTATTTTTATTTTTTATAGAAATTATTTGATAAGAATATATATTGAATGAATAATGAATCGTGGCCTTCTCCTTTTGATAAGGGTCATGAGTTAGTGTAATAAATAATATAATCTTATTCTCTATTTTATTTATTCTTTTCTAATAAGAATTAAGTGACATAATATGTAATATAAATGACTTATGGACTTTCCATAAAATTATAACCAATCCCAAAATTCCTATTAAATTTAGTTCATCCCATTTATAAGAAATGAATTCCCATGATTCCCCTAAACTCACAATGAACTATCATGATGAAATGTTTACAAACGTAAAGGTTACTAGGGAAAATGGTCTTTTAATGTGGATACCTATAATTCCACTCATGGTTACGTGGATCTTCCAATGGGAAATGAAAGGTTAGGTCTAAAAAGTTGACAATAAAAATGGAATCAATTAAAATAAACACAAAAATCACAGTAGAACATTTCCTTATCCTCAAAATTATTAACAAAGGACAAGAAAATGATGTCGATGAAAAATAAAATTTTAGGTCACACAAAATAACAGAGGGTACATTTGAGAGTATGAAAAAAAAATTTAGATAACCACATATATTGGGGAATATTATTATTGTTTAGTGTTAATAATTTATGGGTTTAAAAAATCTATGAAATCATAATAATGTTTCAAACATAAAAATTATAGAAAAAGATTCCATATCCTAACTTATTTGAAATCATTTTTCAAAAACCATGGAACTTCCGACATAATTAAATCAAATATGTAAAACTATTTTATATATTTAATTAATGCTCAAATTATATTTCTAAACATAAGAAAATAAAAAAATAAATAAGAAAATAAATACGGAATTTTTGTTTCTGTTTTTGTTTATATCTTTGATTATTTATTTTTGGTTTTGTATTTTTTTCATTTTTTTGAAAATATACTTAGATACATTATATATCCATCTCTTACACCAAAAACATAAATTTTCCTGAATAAAATCAATTTAAATAAATATACATGTTACTAATGGTAAAAAAAGGGATAACCTTCTAGGTGGTGTCATAGGTGGCATCAGTTAGTTGGTGTTCCCCCACTAGATTCCTTGGAAAATACTCATAAATGTGTTTAGGAAACGTTCCCTGATAGTAAATATTCATCTACTCTACACATGAAAAAACTATATTTCACTAAATGGATAAACATTAATAATGGTATAAGGGCTAAGTCATCAATAACAAAGATTACTTTGGAAGCGTTTTATATGAGAATTATAAATGAGGATCTTCTTAGCAATATGGAACGTACTTTGATGACTCATATCATTATTGAAGGCTTTTGTATTCTCTTTTTAGATCTGAGAGATGTATATGAATTATTATGAATTTATTCCAACTGATTAATATTTAATTTCCTATTCCCACCTAAATATGAGAGATTCATATTACATTATTTAACAGCTCTATGTGGATGGTTCTCTACCTACATTGGTACGAAAAAATTCATTCCAAATACAATCCAATAGTATCACATTTTGATAGAGATATTTGATAAAAGAAAGTGCATCATAATAGTGTAGAATTTAATATTTCTCGTTGGGTTGTAACATATTTTTACATGATTTTATGAACTTACTAATTTATAATTTTATCAAGTATATTAGTTTGGGGATAAAATGTAGTGGAGATTTATGAATAACCCATACTTCTAGAAATAGGTTTTTATATTGCAATTTTATAAATCAGAATCCTGATGGCTAATGATAAGCCTTAATAAACCAATTTTTCAACAAATATTAAATATCACAAATTCAAAAACAATTCCAGTGTTACCAATACACGTTTTCATTTCTTCTAAAAATATGGTGACATAATGAGTAAAAAATTGGATATATATAAATTCAAATGAATTTGGTAAGGTCCCCATGATGTTGATACCTCATGCATCAAATATCTCACAAAATAACAAGGGTTTTCGGGGGAATTTCATTCCTCTAGGAGATATTCCCTATGATTTGACATCATATACATTACATAAAAAACTATGTGGAATCATTATATAATATTGGTCCATAAATTCACTAGTTAAGGATGTTTTAAGATATTGTTTTAGAGAGAAAAGAGCCCCATGAAGCTATAATATGGAAAATGATTAAATTATAAATGAACTCATTGATAGGGATACACTGTAAAATAACATGGCCACTACAAAATCTACAAAATTATAATACATTCCAAATGTTCCATCATTATTAATGCCTAATCATTTGGTATTGTATAATGATAAAATAACTGGGGACCCATATTGCTACAGAAAAATTTTCAATACCCACATATCAAGGGGTAATGTCTTGAATATCCCAAATGTTATCATGAGGAATGAACTTTTGTATAATGATGGATGACTCAACTTGGTGGTCTAATGGTGGGGAAATTATACTAAGGTGGTCAGTTACCATATTTTATACTCCTCTATTATCTCAAATATTAAGGTAAAAATATCAAAAGAGGACCATCCACCATATACGCTGGGGTGTCACCTCAGATTCCTTATATATAAACTAAAGGTAAACATTATTATCAAATACATTGAACATAGACCCCATTAAATATTAATTGATTTTTTCCAAGGTAAACACCATGGAATTGAAGGAACCCCATCATGTAGGAAACTTGAATTATTGGTATTTTTAAGAAAATAAACTAGGTTCGTGAAATATTATCATATTTTATATACTGGTTAATGTTTTATACCATATATAATGTAAAATTTAATTTATTTATGATTAATAAAATTTAAATGAAATGTAAAATAATACTTTTTTCACTTATAAATACTGATATGATATGATTATCATTAGTATGTAATTACATAAAGGATCAAAAAGAGGTGTCATATAGATCATAAAAATACGAATGAAAACATTTGGATCTCTATAATTAAATTATTGAGTTCTATCATGGGAAATCAATTTACATTACATGTCTATTTGATCATGTGAATAATGGATACTCAATCTGAGGAAGTGGGATGGAACTAACCTTGTTCTTCTCTCAATTACTCTCTCTATAATTTGAGATAGGGTATGAAAGGATATAATCTCATAATTTTTTTAAAGGATCTAGAATAAAGAAATTTATCTAAAATATATATTTATACTTGGTTTTATGTTTTGTTAAATTGTGTGTTCTATCAAAATAGAATCTTAACCATCAAAAATGACCAAAAAACACTTATGAATTTGTTAACTCATCGTAAGAATCAATAATATTTAATCACTATCTTGTGACATTATTAATATGTAATTTGGGGAAATGAAAACTATTAACTCATAATTTAAGCTCCCTTAATTATTTAAAAAATAACAAACATGTTACATTCATTTGGAAAATAATATTTTATCATATTCACTTATATAATTAAATAACATGTTATTTCATTAATAAATAAATATAATAATTATTATTCTAAACGAAAATAATATTACTGAATTATTTTACTTATGATAATTTACACTTCGATGTTCATAGACCCTCACTCATGGATAAAAATTTGTCCTAAACTTATGATCATAAAATATGAGGAAATTTTGTATAAGTTTTATGTGTGACCCTCGAGGAACATATCATTGTAGCATTGAATCATAACCACAAAGTAAGAGTGGTAGCTAGAAACACATTATATCCCCTAAAGAGAAAATTGTAATTCATACCATTGATTGCCTCCTAAAAGAATACATTATGTAATGCAATATCTTTACCTCGTGATATACCATAAATAAAGATGCAAAACCTCTATCAGCATCATTACATGATTTATTTATTCTTTTAACAAACATTATTGATTGAAATATATTCTTCTTCCATAACAATGGTTTTCTAAAGGTATTACCATCCCATTGAACTGGCCCAGAGAAATATCTTTATTTTTGAAATAAAATAATTACAACATGATTATTTAATCAATTCCATGAAAACATTGTCACACTCATCAAAAGGTACCTCTCTATAACATAAATTTGATTATTTTTTCTAGTATAATAATAAACAATCAAATGATATTCACTGATAATTATTTCAAAATGGGAGACCACTACACATGTTTGGAGACATGAATTTCTAATAACACATTTAATATGTGGTGTTCCAATTATATAATCAGTCCTAATGGTCTCTAAAACATGATATCACTATGTATTAAATTCATGGGAAGAAGTAAAAATTCTTATGATCCCATATCACATAATATTTAGACATTAACTATGTCCTATAATTATTATTTACCTAGACCAAAAGGTATATATTTATGATTACTATCATTGTATCTCATGGATCTAATTATATCTATTATTTTTTATGACCCATTGATATGAAATATAATCCATGTACATTACCATGTAAATAGTAGATGTAGAAGTATCAAAAATATTTTGGTAAGAATAAATCATACATAACCCTATTTGTATGATATAATAATAAAAAGGTTTTGGTCAAATTAGGTCTAGGGAACCCACTATAAAAACTATACCACTAACACTAGAGCCAACTTTCTAAAGCATCAACCTATTATCTCTCACATGATAAGATAATTTTTCTATTGAGTAATTTATTAAGTCATTGGGCCTACCACATTTTCCTACATGGCTACTCTCTGATCTATGACTTCACATCCTTAATTAAAACTCTTCATGATATGTTATCCCTAAGTATATTTATTTTTAATCTATCATAGTAATAAAATATTGTCTAGTAAAAATGTATTAAACATATCATAATTTAAATTATGAAAATAATTTACTTTTAGGTATGATTATAAGATCTGGAATAGATTATTTAATTTCTATACAGTTTTATTTTCTACATTTAAAACTGCAATATACACATTATTTTTAGATGCGACTACCATAGACTTTAATAATATATTATAGCTCATTGATATATCCTTACTATGATATTATTTTAAAAATAAATAGGAAGACTAGTTTTTCCCCTTGATAACTAGATTTTCGTCATCTCCATGTAAGAGGCACATACCCCTTACACTTTCTCAAGTACTATTGAATATTAGTGACTACTAATTGTATAGTTCTCTAGGATTTATTTAATATTTTCCAAATATATGTTATGTATTAGAAATATCATTTCTAATATATATAATTAAATAGGTTAGAGATCCATCAACAATGAAAATGGAGTTTTGATCACCCTTTTAGTCTCCTATAATGACTTATAAATCTCTTATTAAATAAGTTTATGCCATGTGACATCAGAACAAAATTACCACTTGTATTGGCCGAACTAGAAATTTTCAGTACATTTTCAGTGTATGATCATTTAAGTAGCCCAAGAAACAGATAGATATATATTAATATATAATGTTCCCTAGGACTTAGGTTATAACATTAAGACAATCTTTATGGAGTTACATATAATCTTTTCTAAACCAACTATAAGACTAATAATGGTTTCTATATATTTTTTCAACATATTTTATTAAGAAAACTATGGTTCTCCCACTAAACAATTATAAAAATATGAAAAAAATACATTACAAATTAATGTTCCATGATCATGATTCTATAATTAATTGAAAAACGGATCTATATAACTTTCATTACTGATTGGAATTCTATGGTGTCTCTAACCCTTTCTATTTTTGTTGTATAGAAATATTTCATATGGTTTCCTCAAATGAAAGTGGTCCTTAAATTCAATTTCCTATATAATTATCATTGATTTTTTATGACAATTATAATTCTATTGGAACTATGAATAACGGATTTTTATAAACAATCTCATGTTTTTGGTATCACCCTTATAACTTCCACGCACAATGTCTCTTGAATTACCACAAATGGATTAGCATCAATTTTTAAAATTTCAAAGATATAGACTTGATTTTGGTACATGTAATCCATTTTGCAGAATTCATATGAAATTTTTATATAGTGACCCAAACCCAAAATCCAGGGGCTAGTGTCTACTACCATTACATTTACCCAATTACAAGGAATGAAATACTGAAGGACCATAGATTTGAGTAGTCTTTCTAAACTAGATACATACATGGGACTTTTATTACAAATTAATACAATAATTACAACATATTTTTCTTCTTATTTCCCATTATAATATACCAACTTTATTCTATATATCGTATCCTTTATTAACATTCTTTGTACATTTCATGGATTCTATGGGAAATGAAACAAAATAAGGGTGGGATCAAATGCCTCGTAAGGTAAAGTAAGGTATAAAGTAACACATAATGAATCATTGAGAATAAAACATATATAAAGGTAATAACTAAACAGAAATTCTATATAATTAATAAACAGAATGGATAAACAATAGGACAATTTAATAACTAAAAACAAAGGCCATCAAAATAACTCGATAATAAAAATAGATATGGCAAGGTAATAAATTGAAATTCATTTAATTTAATCAATAAAATGAAAATAAAATAAATAAAAAGATATATTGATGAAAAATCTCATAGATGAATGATAAATGAAACTAAAATAAGGTAGTGCATAATTATTTGATGCCATGTCTAAGCCAAATGAAAACATCTATTATAAGGATTTATCCTCCATACAGTTTAAACAATTTTGATTTTCACAAATAATTTTTCTCTTGAGAACCCATAAATGCATTGAGGAACCATGTAATGTTTGGTATCCACCCATCATTTCACATCTAAATAATTCTTCATATTGAGTAATCGATTTAATTATGAAAAATATGCCTTATAAAATATCCATATTGAATAAAGAATACATGATTATCAATATTTCCCTAAATAATCAAATAATTGTCAAAGTAGACATTGTATATAAAATGAAAATGGTTTAAGAAAAGGAAATATCCATGGTAATTGAAATGGATAATTTGGTGGAAATTTAATGTTCAATGATCATATGAGATTTAATATTTCAAGGGTACTAAAAGGAATCAAGTAAGTGAATCTAAATAATATCTTTTGACAAATAAAACATAAACAATCCAGAGGAATATTAAGGATGTTTTTAATACAAAATTTCAAAAGTGGAGAAAAAATAAATGGTTTTAATTTTTTATGAATGTAAATATTATAAAAAGATATTTTAAAAATATTATAGAGGAATATATCCTCTTATTATGAAAAACCTTTTCAAAAATAGTGTAAAATGGTACTGTTACTTGAAAAAGTTCATAAATAACTAGAGTAGAATAAAATTAAGGGGATTATTTAACAATGATAAAATATTTTCCTCTAATTTAAATTAAAATATAAATAATTATGAGTAAAATGAGGTATTTAAGTAAACACTTGAAAAGACTACAACGTCAAAGTGAGACTCGACCAATTAATTGATTATGTGTTTCAACTATGAATCCACATAAGGGAAGTTGAAATAAATAAATATATTTTTTACATAGTTATAAACATACTCACAGAATTTTAAAGATAAATATGAAGTAATATAACCCAATAAAAAATGAATTGGTTTAAGAAATTATTTTCCACTTGGTAACTGTTAAATTGAATCCCCTTAGATGAAATAATTCAAATTGAAACTCAAAAAACATTAAGAAAGATGTATTAACGATATTATATATCGGTGTGTAAGTTTTTACACCATATAAAAGAAATTATGTGCACAAAAATAATGATATTTTTTAAATATAAGGACAAAAATCACAAAATGAAGTGATATTTGAAATAATATCAATAAAAATGTTCTTAAGGGGAATAATTATTAAACATTTGAATGTGTACCCTACCACTTTGAAACATTTGAATCATATTATATATGAAGTAATTAAATTAAATTAAACTTCTAATATCATGAAAATAATTATAGTCCTGATATAACATTTCAAAGGGAATTATACACACCATATAAAAGTGAATTGAAGGATGACAACAAATAATTCCCAACAAAATGTAAATTCAGATGAAATCCCTTAACATGCATTTCCTTTTGAGGGAACTTTTATTAACCTAATTTATAAGGGGTTTAAACATGTTACTAACTAATACCCAAACCATAATAAATTTTTTAGTATCATATATGATCCTCTTATAATATATTATTACTTGTTTCTTAATAACCATTCATTATTTTAACTATTTTAGGTGCTACTTTCCTAGTTATCTCAAGTATGTTTTGAATTGTTATTTTTTGTTACTTTTATATAGATCAAGATTTATTCTTATTCATAATGTAAAATATGTCTTAAATGTAATATATAATAAATATATATTTATTTATAATAATATATAATATTTGGAGAAAAGAAATGAAATTCACTGTTCATGGAGATTATAGGTCGCATGTAAGCATTACACTACATTCATTTCCTTGTCATATAGAAAGAATGAAAAGTAACTGACATATATTTATATTATAATCACGTTAATAGAATTATGTTTTCTATGTCATATATGTGTATTAATTTCATCATTTAGATATTCACATATAATGTTAATCAATCACATCGCTCTGAGGGGTGGTAGTCCACACTTTCTCAAATGATGTTATCATATATACATATAATGGATAGTATAAGGGTATGAATTATAAAATAATAAAATAATCATAATAAAATAGTTAATAATATATAAATAATATATATATATATATATATATTCCTTCATAATTCCAAACCATGAATGATGGTGATGAAAAATTGAGCAATCATTATTTCATGAGGTGTTAGTTTATCGTACACATAAACAGTATGTTTTTTACATATAAGATGGAATTGTGTGTAATTTTAGGTTGAGAAATTAGAACCAAAAAAATACTTTTATATTTAGGATACTGGTGTTATTATATGATTATTAAATAATAAGAGTTTATGGGTAGGATAAATGAAAATAAAACTAAAAAACATTGAGGAAGTTTGTTACCTCTTATTCAGGTAACTCCTTTTGGTTTTCACTAAAGGAATTATTTATATTAATTTATGAAAAATGGGAGGATTATATGATGATGGGAGGTATTTTTTGAGATATTTTGGAAGAATTTTTTTTAGGGAAATTGGCATATGAGGTGTGAGGAAGTGGGAGAAGTGGTGGCCTATTATAGTGGAAGAGGAGTGGTACTCTTATAATATTTTGAAAAAATAATTCCATAACATTGTTAACAGTGAAATTTGCTCCAACAATGGACCAAATTATATAAATGAGATTATAAGAACTAAATTTGAACATAAAATGGGTTTTTATCAATTTCTGGTTTAGTCCCATATTAAGCTTAATTTCAATTTAATCATTCTAATTAATTTTAATTAAATTCCCTAATTTTTTTGGTCAAAAACTAAAATAATCATATTAAAAATTATATATAATTATTATTCCTAATATTTATTCCATTTTTAGAAATTCCAATCATAGAATTGGAAAAAAATAATTTAAAATTCATCCCATAGATGAGACGGCAAAGCATGGTTTTAAAGTAAAAACCTCCAATAGTTTTCTTTGCTTTTATATTCAATTTCAATGAAAAATTTACTAAAATGACCTCAATTGAATTAATTTATAAAAAACTAATATAATAAAACTTTAAAACCAATGTAAAATATACTTTACCCATATAAATAAATTAGATGAAAAACTGTTTTGTTCTAAAAATCATTATTTTTAACTGTTTATTAAAAAATTAAATATTTCAAAAAAATATCAAAAAATGACCCTAACATAGTTTTTGTGTTTAAATTTTAAATATAAAGTTTTTTTTAAAATATTAAATCAATAAAATTTTAAAAATTAATATATAAAATCAGTTCTCCATTAAAAGGTGGTAAAAGTGCCGTAATAAAAATATAGTATTTTATGCTTAAAACTGGGCTTGTTCTTATATTACGCTTATCAAATGTATTAGATTAATATAAAAAATATTTTATTGAATATATAAAAATATATAAAATTAATTTCACTCACTAATTGTAATTAATATAATATATTATGGTAAAACAGCTTTGTGAGCATGAAAGTAGTTTTCTATAAAAATATTATTTTTATAATCATATGGGTATTATATTCATTTATAATTAATTTTTATCCAAATAATTACTTGTTTAAACAATATATTTTCATAATTTAGTCAATACTATTCATATTGGATAGTTTATTATATTTTTTTATATTATATAATATTCTAATATTATATTTTTTTGGTAAAACTTGGTTTTGAGTGTAGTACAAGCCCTCAAAGAAGGTTGCTGCTGCGTGTAATTCATGCTAACATTATTTCATGTTCATAGAATTCTATAAAATATATTTAATTTATTTAAATCATAAATATGTTATAAATACTCACTATATTTTATTCCCTTTCGTTGTTGGTGTCACATGCCATACATGCTACTGAATACAAGGTTCTTATTTTAGAATTTCGGGGTGTTACTATCTCCCCACATTAATTAAATTCAGTCATCATGATTTAAAATTGAACATAGAGATATAGGTCCAGCTATTTGAAAATTCCTTTGTTTAAATCCCATATCGTGGGAAGGGTTTGTAAAACATCCTCCAAAAAAGAGAGAATGGGAAGTCTATAGGTCCCATAGAATAATATATTAATAGGTCCCGAAGTAGGAGAATGATTCATACCTATCATATGGTGTTGAAAAACAATTTTTATATATTCCCTAGTGTAGTCTAGAGATTAACATTAGGAATTATCTCGAAGAAGAGTGCACAAAAACCAATTTGTCACTTTTAAATGAGGGAAAAAATGGGGTGTTTAAAACAATAAATCAATTAGAAAGTGATTAAAAGAAATTTGAAATTGAAATGATTGAAAAAATATGATATTAAAAGGGTGATTAGGTCGGGGTCAGTATCCCAATTGTAATTCTATCCTTTTTCAATTTAATTCAAACATTTTTTTCTAAGTTGAATAAAGTGACTTTCCATAATTATTACCTCTCACTTCCTTGGTAAAATTATAATTGTGAGAGAAAACATTACCATGATCATAGTTTGGTCAACACTCCTTCCATGATAAAAAGAGTTGTAATAAATATCATTAATTTACTTGGGAAACACCCAAATAGGTCTTTTTATCCTAAAAAATCAAGAACATTCACTACCCTATTTAAACATACTGAGGATCGTCGAGTAATTCACCACTAATCGCTGATCAATACTATCATAGAGAAACCAGAAATTAGTGGAGGGCTATAAAAATTATGTTACCAATTAGATCTACCAAATCCATACTAAGATACAAAAATATGTCATGACTCATCAAAAAAAATTATTTCAATTTCTTAATCTTAGATTATTTAATATATTTCTACTTAATTTCTTATACCATGCACACAAAACATATACATCACCTGAATTTTCTCTCATCTCAAAAATGTAAATGTTCAACAAGGCTTTTCTCATCAAAACACACACAATATTAAACAAAGTCTTGATAAATTCCTATTTCTCCACTTGATTTGAGTCAAGGACATGTGTTTCTAATGACAAATTTTCAGGGTTGTTATGTGGCTTTCAGTCGGTAGAATTTCGATATTAAAATTTATGAGGCCGAAAAAGGAGGGCTTGGCTCTTACTGAATCAAAATTGCAAGACTCTAATTTTCACTCAAGTATGGTATCCTTTTCTTCCCCATTGTTGAAAATCAGCTCCCTCATCATAAGAAATCAAGGAATTTTCATGCCATTTAGCATTTTAACGGCAAAAAATTCTTCTCAAACATTTTTTTCTTGAACGATCCTGATAGGAAGAACTTTGTTTTTAAATTGGAAGCTCTATAAAGGCACAAATTCTTTTATCCTGAATGTTCTAGAAAAGGCAAAACATTTAACAAACTGAAATCTGTAGTAGAAAAATATGCTCTTTCACATTTTAGTTTCCTCCCAATGTATCATCAAATGAGGTACTACCCCACAATACATATTCCACCAAACTTAAGTTCAACTATATCATGAAATTCTAAATCAAGAGTAGATTGGATAGGTAAAATTGGATTGTAATGTGGCTAACCTAAAAGGATGTTCATGGATTCCAAGGGATTCAATGATTAATGTATAAGGTAGTATATAATAAAAAGGATTATTTTGAAAAGGGGGCTTAAGACAAAATAAATCCCTCAATCATTTAAAACACAAGTACCTCAAACCGTCATGTTTTTATAGGAATAAATAACATTATAATTAATAAAATAATTGTTTGGTTCTCTCAAGAATTGAGGTGAATGTAAATAATATGAAAATAATGGTAAATAACCCTCATAAGAATGTGATTTCAAAAATAAATATAGTGAGATGTGGCATGGGATTTAAAAATCAGAGTAATTTTCATGAAATTTTAAAACAATTAAACTTGAAAAAAATGTCATTTCTGTATTCCTTTAAGCTCACATTAATGAAATATATTGGGTCACTCATTTATATGGGTTCCAAAAATATAAATGATACTCATTTCAGCTCAATTTGTTTTTGAAAAAACAAAAAAATTTAAAAAAAACACTCAAATATATGAAAAACAAAAAAAATTATTTTTTTATGACACATTTAACCAAACATCAAATGAAAATCCTAAACTACAAAGGTTCCCTCCCACACACTTAAATGATGTAGTGCCTTTAAGGAATTCATATTGATTTAACATTTCAGAATATTTTAAAATTAATCACAACAAGAAAGAAAGTGTAAAGGAGAAGTACAACCTAACTTATTTTCAATGCATCGTTAAGTTTGGATCCTAAGTGTTTCTCATTGAAAACCTATAAAAGGTAAAAATATAACATAATAAATTTATGAAATGAAATTAAAATAGAATTTGATGAAGAAAAAAAATAAATCTTAGTTTAATCCCCCCAAGTAGGCCCTGGGTTTTGACTGCCTCTAGAGGGGCATTCCTAATCAGTTATCCCCAATCTGATGGTGGGTGTGGTTGCATTGAGATGAACCACCACATGGAATTTTTCCCAATTTCCATGAGTAAACACATAAAAAAGATAACCCCAATCTAGATAAGAAACTTACCAACCCCAAAGAATGAATAAAGATAAAATTTGATTTCAAGTGTTATAGGGATTATAATATAGGGGTGCTTCCTATTGAATTCTGTGGTGTCCTTCACTATATGGTATGTAAATTGTTGTTGAAGAGGTAGTCACACCACCACATGCTTTTCCAACTCTTCTTATTTAATCAACACCACATGGGTTGTCAATTATTTAAAATCCAAGGTCTCCTCCATTTGTGTTGTATCTGAAATTTTTGAGAAAGAGAAATCAGAAAATAATTCAGCTTGAATAAGATTAAAACACGATGAATTAATAAATAAATATTCAATTTCATGTAATTCTAATTGGTAACTGATCTATTCAGGAGTGACCATTGGAAACTCAATCTCAGTAGATACATCTTCTTCATTATCTTCCAAATAAAAAGGGAGATAAAATGTGTCTGATGTTTCATTACTATGAATAGGAATATCATGTTTCAAGTTATCTTCAAAAAATCTAGTCCAGGATTCTTCCAAAAAAATTTGATCTCACATCCATGCATTAGCTGGAATTTTTACCTTTGGGACCTCTTCAAGAAAAGGTTTAGTGCGTGATTATGTGATTAGTTCCTTTAGAAGTTCATTCTCACCCACCTCAGGTTCTTTAACGTAAAAAATTATTGGTGAAATATCTTCCACCACTCATTCTGTTTCAAGTTCCGGCTCTGGTTTTGCTTTCTTCGGGGATGTATGTACATATTCATCAATCCATTCTATTTGGATCTCCAGGTTTTGAATATTATTACTAATCCAATGAAACTAAGAATCAAGTTCATTGAAAACATTTTCATGAACTAGATATTGCTTAGTCCAAGAATTATTATCAAAATTTTAGAAAATCCTGAACAAATATTTTTTTAGTTTTTGAAATTTATGATATTTTAATTTTTTTTAATTTGAAAAGAGTCAAATATTTATAATTAGGTTGTGGAACTGCCTCTATGGAAACAGTTCCAAGCATGGCGTACACGTGTCATAAGGCATGGAAAAACAATTTTTATATATTCCCAAGTGTATTCTAGTGGTTAACCCCATGAAGTCTCCCAAAGAGGAGTGCACAAAAAACAATTTGTCACTTTTAAATGAGGAAAAAATGGTGTGTTTTTTAGAATAAATCAATGAGAAAATGATTGAAAAGAAATTTGAAATTCAAATTATTTAAAAACTATGATATTAAAAATGTTATTTGGTCGGGGTTAGTTTCAAAATTTTAATTCTATCCTTGTTTAATTTAATTCAAACATCTTATTCTATGTTTATTAAAGTCAGTTTCCACAATCGTTTCCTCTCACTTCCTTGGTAAAATTAAGATTGTGAGAGAAAATCATACCAAGATCTCAGTTTGGTAAAATCTCCATCCATGTTCAAAATAGTTGTAATGAATATCCTAAAATGAATTGGGAAACACACGTTCAGACCTTTTTATCCAAAAAAATAAAGAACATTCGCTGCCCCATTTACACATACTGACAATTCTCGAGTACTTCACCACTAATCCCTGGTCTATTCAATCATATAGAGACCAAAAATCATTGGAGGGAGATAATGATTATTTTACCAAGGAAAAAATAAATAACGACATTAAAATTCAAGAACTATACCACATGATATTAAAATAAACTATATGAAATTGAAAATAACATTTAAGAACAAATAAATTTCATTCCATTTTGTCCAAGAACTCAAACGTTACAAAATAGAGAAACAATCCTTACCCAATCACTCAAAATGTATACCCCACCATGGTAAGGGTAATAGATATTAATGGGGAAGTATAAGGCATTACAAATCTATGAAAAAGGAAAAAAATAAAAGAAATAATGCTGAAAATTTCTCCTCTTTGGTGTCCATAAGGAATGGGATAGAATTAGATGCTTTGAGTGGGAGGATCTCCCCTTCTTTTATAGCCATAATCTATCCCCAGAATTATTATGCATTGTATCCCCATTAAATGACATATTCACATACTTCACTATTCATTAATGTTGTTCATATTTATCTTGGTCATTTTCTATCTAACTCTCAGTGGAGTTGGACTAGTATTCTGAGAGTAATGTCCATTTTACTCTTACCATTTATTCTATCCTGCCAGACTCTCCAAATCAAAAACCTCTAGATTATGATGCTTTAATAACCCTTAAAATTTTCATGTCACATGTAATATCCTTGATAAAATATTTTACAAAATGTTTTGATCATCCACCCACCAAATTTCACAACAATTTGGCCCACCATGAACACGTTATGGACCCCACACAAAATATCAATAGATCTGTAAACTATTTTCATGGTCCAAATTTTGAGCTTCTTTTGAACTTATATATCACCAATTAAGCTTTTGGTGAAGAAAGATTAAAAGAATCCCTGGATGTGTAGAATCTGGAAAAGAAAATAAATTTCAAATTTTATTAGTGTAGAAAATTTTAGGCCCAAAATACAGAAATAATTTAAAACAATTTAAAATCCAAAATGGTCCTTTTTTACTCTTTAGCTCAAAATATCACCAATTTCATAAAAAAATGCAATTCATATTAAAGTAACACTTTGGTGGGTTTAGAAAAATAAAATTCAGTGTAAATTTAATTGAAAATTATTGCACTATTAGAGAACATTCATGAAAAGTAGAGACACATTCATGGATGAATAATGTAAATATTTATAAAGAGTGATTTCAAACATCAATCACAAACAACTGAATGATCAATGAAAATTTGAGGGCCTCAAATACATAAATCTATGATGATTTAAAAGACCATCGGTTCAAAAAAATTACGTTATTAGTACAACATTTCTTAATAATTTTCCTATTGTTGAGTAATTATTTAAAAAACATTATTGTGTTAGTACAACATTTTTTTTTGCTTTGATATATTTCCAAATCATTTGTTACTAAAATAAATGGAAACCCATAGATTAAATTTAATGTATAAACCACTAATATTTTCTTTTAATGGATTTTAATACCCTATAAATAATTCATTATATTTGTATGTATCTAGTTTTTTAAAACTGTTATAGTTAATACATTAATCTACAACCCAAAAAGAAAAACTACTAGTTCATCATTAATATATATTCATATAAATTTTTTATTAAAAATAATGATATTTTAACCCAGACAATGAATAGGTAATTTGTAGTTTGTAAACCCTTATCATCATTTATCCATGGGTTCATGCCTGCGGCCTTGTTGGGATTGATTGGATACCACCCGATATATAGATTTTCATTTTCAGAAACCATATTAATATAATTTTTAAAATACATAAGATTTACATCCTTGAAACAAGGTTAATCAAAAAATTATATTTTATCTATGTTTTTCAATACAACCTCAAATCAAATATTAATCATCCATTTATTTCCACATATGTCTTTACTTGGTCTAAATTCTATCCAATAGAGGAGGGAATCTACAAAATCCAAAAACCATAGTGTTAAAATAATAAATCAGAATGGAAAATCCATATAATCATTTTTAGGATTTATAAATCCTCACACATTATTTTCATTCTAAAAAAACTTATGTTTAACCAATGTCATTCATTGTCATTATTAATTCAAATCCTTCATAATTGTTTATAAACAATGTGTGAATTATCCTAAGCATATCCTCTGTGTTTTTAAAACATGTGCGTAGTAAGGCCTGTTGTTTTATACCAAGTTATGCCAAGTCAGACCCAACACACCTTTTCAGATTCTTCACCCATAGGTATATCTATATCATAACCACATCCAATTTTAGTATCCATATAAGGATGTATTTATAGTAATACCCCTATAATCACCACCTTACCAAAATTCTAGGATGTTCTTCCATACTTATCCTCAAATTCTACCTTATGGTTATTTTCTCTATTCTATATTTTCCTAAATATAGATCTCATGGTTTCTATTAAACTTTGTTTGATACGAAATATAGTGAACTGAACCAGAACCTTGGAGCTAGTGTCTAATCCTATTACATTATCATGATTACAAGGAATAAAATCCCAGTGGACTATAGATTATTGTAGTCTTGGTAAACCAAATATTTATATGAGACTTTTATTATAAATGAATACATTATTTACAACATAATTTTCTTTTCTTATTTTTCTTTTTAAAGATAAAAAATTCATTCAATCAATCATATCCTTGAATAAATTTATTAGTACTTTTCATGGATTAATAGGGAAAGGAACCAAAATAAGGGTGATCTCAAATTATCAACAATGGAAAGTCAAGTATAGCTAAATAAAAAATGATTCAATGAGAATACTAAATAAGAGAAGGTAATAAATAAACATACATTCCATATGATCAATAAACTAAATTCATAAACAACATGCATAGGTAATAACTGAAAACACATTCCATTCAAATAACTAGATAAGGGAAAATAATTATTGAAAGGTAAGAAACTAAAAAACTATTAATCTAATCAATGAACGGAAAATAAAATGTATCCATAGATAAGTCGATGAAAAATCTCCTGGATGAATAATAAATGAAACTAAATAAAGTTAATTCTTAATTATTGGTTGTCACGTCTAAGGAATATGAAAACCTCTACTGTCAATATCTATCCTAAAGATAGTTCAAAGTATTTGAATTTGTGAAACTAAATTTTTCTCATGGGAACCTATCATTTCATTTAGGAGTTGTATAATGTCTGGGCTCCACCCATTATATAATGTCCAAAAAAATTCTATATCAAGAAATCAATTTAATTAATTAAAAATATACCTTATCAAGTATTCATATTGAATAATCAATACAGAATTATCAATATTTACCCAAATAACCAAATAACAATAAAAGTAGACACCGTATGTAAAATAGTATACAATTTAAGAAATATTATTATGTAGTATAATAGAAATGAATAATTTAGGCGAAATTCAATGTTCAATGATCACATGAGATTGAATATTTCAAGGGGAAAAAATGAATCATGGAATTGGATGTGAATAATATCCTTGACCAAATCAATCATAAACCATCTAGAGGAATATTAATGATTGTTTTAGTAAAATATATCCCAAGTGGAGTAAAAACATCTGGTTCTTGTCATTGATTAATGGATATATTATAAAAATATATTTTAAAATATATTCTTGAGGAAAATATCCGTTTGTTTTGAAAATGATTTTGGAAAATGTTTTCTTTGAAAATCACTCCTAAAATTTTTTTATTTAAATTTTCACTATCTAAACATGTAAGGGAAGATTCAATGAAAATACATTGGGTAACTCCTTACATGATATATGTGGTAAAAATAGAATTCCTTTTTCAGGGTAAAAAGGATAGAAAAAGCCTTGTTTGGAAAGTGACAATAAGAATTCTTTTAAAACACTTATAGAAGATAGAAAGGGTAAAAATGTATTTAATAAATGATTTTGGAAGGGTTAAAGTTTTTTGAAAACATGTTAAAAAACATGGTTTTTAGAGAAAATATGTTCTCCGAATAAAGAGATAAATGAAGTCATGTTTTCTTAAAAATATTTTCTAAAACATTTTGTGTAACAAAAAGTGGAAACATCTTATAATTTCTTCAAATGTAAATTAAAATATAAAAAATCTCAAGTAAAATGTGATTGTGATGAAAACCCATGAAAATACCACAATATTGAAGTGGGACTAAACCAAATAATTGATTTCGTGTATCAACTGTAATTCCATGTAAGGGAAGTTGAGATACATCAATAGATAGTCTATGTAATTATACACATAATCATAGAATATTTATGAAAACGAGGATGTAATAAAAACAAATGAAAAAGGAATTGGGCTATGAAATTCTTTTCCACATGTTAACATTGAACATGAATCCTCTTAGATGAAATAATCCAAATTGAAACTCAAAATACCATGACGAAATATGTATTCATTATACTATATGTCAATGTTTCAGTATATACACTATAAATAAGAAATTATATGAGAAATAGTGAAGAGATTTTTTAAGAGAATGTTAAAAATCATAGAAGTAAGTGGTATTGCAATGATAGTCATTAAAAATGTTCTCATGGATAATAATCCATAAACATTCAAATGTGTTCCATACCAAATTAGAACATTTGAATCATAATATATATGAAGTATTAACATTAAATTAAACTTAGAATATAAATAGAATAACGATATTCATGTTATAACAAGTCAAATGGATGTATATACACCATATAAATGTGGCTTGGTGCATTAAAACAAATAAGTCTCAATGGAATGTATATTGAGATGAATTCCCTTACCTTGCATTTTGTTCCAATTGAAAGTCCTTTAAAATTATATATAAGGGGTTTAAACATTTTAATAAATTATATCCAAACCATATTAAAATTTTCAATATCATATATAATCCCATTATAATATCTCATTACTCATTTGTTAATAACCTTTCATTATATAAACTATTTTGGGTGTTAATTTCCTAGTTATCTCATGTTTGTTTTGACTTGTTATTTGTTGTTACTTTTACATAGATCACGATTTAATCATCTCTATTATTTAAAACATGAATAAATTATCATATATAATAAGTATTTATATTTTTAGAATAATCTATAATATATAGAGATAAGAAATTAAATGCACCATTCATAGAGATAGTAGTACGTACGTACGCATGAACATCGCTTTCATTTCATTTTCATATTATAAGAATGAAATGAAAATTATACATTTTTATATTATAATTAAAGTACTATAAATATTTAATATATTCCATTTATATTAATTAAAACCATCCTTAATACAATACACATATAGCGTGAATGAATCACATTGCTTTGAGGGGGAGACAGTCCACACTTTCCCAATGGATGTTTTTGTATTTACATAAAATATATAGTACAAGGGTATATGTAATAAAATAATAAAATAAGAATAATAGAATAATAAATATTATATATATATATATATATTATATAAATATATTTTCCATCACAATTTCCAACCATGAATGATGGTAAATGAAAAATGAACAATCATTATTTCGTGAGGAGGTAGTTCACCGTACATGTAAATATTATATTTGATATACATTAGAAAGAAGCATGTAAGTGTAGGTAGAAAAATTATTATAAAAAATACTAGTATATTTATGATTCTATTTTTCTAATATGATCATGTAATAATAATAGTTATGTGGGTTGATAATGGAAATAAAACTAAAAATATTAGGGATGTCTGTTACCTCTTATTTGGGCAACTCATTTTGGATTCCACTAAAGGGATTCCGTGGATTGATTTTTTCCCAAGTGGGGGATTTTAGGATGAGGGAAGTTACTTTTAGGATCTATTTGGGTAGATATTTTTCAATAACGGGGGTATTTGGATGTGTGAGGATGTGGGATAACTTTTTTCCTTTTATAGTTGTGGAGGAGTGGCACTGGTGTAATATTCTGAGAAAAGAATTCCATACATGTTTATCACATTGAAAAATGTCCAAAAACGGAGTTGAAAAGATCCATGGTATTATAGAGTCTTTATGACCATAAATTAGATTTTTTAAATGATTATAGGTCAGTTTGGACCTTAGGATTTGGGTTTAGTACATTGTTATGGAAAATTTCATCTTATTCATTGTAATTAATTTTAATTAATTTCAGTAATATTGTTGGTAAAAAACAATGTTGACATTATTATAAATTAGAAATTATTATTATTCTAATTATGGAATCCAATTTTCAAAATTACAATCATATAAGTGGTAGAAATTAATTTAATATTCATATCGTATGTGGGATGATAATGCGGGTTTTTAAAGTAAAAACCCCCAAAAGATTGCTAAGTGTTTATATTCAATTTCAAAGTAAAATTGATTTAAGAGAACTAAATTGGAATTATTGATAAAAAATTGATTTAATTAAGCTTTAAATAAAATATAAAATATAAATTGTCCTTATAAATAAATTAGATGAAAAGAAATTTAAACTAATATTCAGTATTTTGAAGTATTCATTAAAACAAATATTTCTGAAAAATATCAGAGGATCACTATAAAATAATATTTATGATGCTCTTTCAAATATGAATTTTATTTTTTGACATATTAAATAATTAAATTATTCAATATTCAAATTTAAAAAGGGTTTTCAATTAAAAGGCCGTGAAAGTTCCTTAAGAAAAATATAATATTTTATGCGTAAAATTGGGTTTTCTCGTATCTTATTATTATCAAATATATTGGATGAAAATAAAAAATTTTATTGAATAATATATATATATTACATTAATACCACTCAATAATGTTAATTAATTAAATTTATTAAGGTAAAGATACATTGTGTGCATAAAAATTTTTATCTATAAACTATTCTCTTTATATTCATTTGGTTTTTATATTCGTTTATAATTAATTTGTAACCATTGAATTATTTGTGTAAAACATATATTGTTATAAATCAGTTAAAATAATATATAATTTATAGTTTATTATATATATTTATTTTAAATAAAATTTTAATAATATATTAGTGTATTGTAAAACTTGATCTTACATGTAGCGTAAGCCATCGAAGAAGGTCACTCTTGCGTGTAACACATGCTAACTCAGTTTTGTGTAAATTGAATGCTATAAAATAAATTTAATTTCTTTAAAATATTTAATATATTATAAATAATTGGGATATTATATTCCCTTACATGCATGGTTTCGTGTTTCATACACTCTATCAAATATAGGGTTCTTACTTTAGAATTTCAGGTGTTACATTTTAATCACATATTATTTACATGTACTAATTACTTATAGAATCTATAGTAATTATTGTCATTGAGTAATATATCACCTTTACATGTTAATAATAAAACTATATCACTTTGGTTTTTATCTTCCATAGTCAGTATGTGTCTTTGGAACATTCTTTTTCAATTAATTATAATGGAACTTACTCCTATAATGACTATATGTGAATTTGAGCATTGAATTTATAAAAGTAAATATTTCTACCAATATATCAAATATATATTTAGACCCATTCATTTAAATTGTGTCTATTAATAGAATCTAAATTTTTTATCTTATATATTTTTATAATATCACATTTAAATGTTAGGATAATTAATAAGATAAACATTGTGTTTTTCTTGATGCATGTATATTAATTGACATAGTATTAACCAAATCTATGCATCTAAACATATTTTTATGAAATAATGGATTTTTTCCATACTATAACTCATATAATATCCATTTTTAATTTTAATTGGTATGTGGCTATAGTTTAATGTCAATATTTGTGAAGAAAGACTCGAAAATATAATATATGTTTTATAACTTATAGGTCACATCATTGATCCTACTTCTACTTTAATCATGGATATGATGTGTATAAATAAATATTATTATAAACAAAAAAACACTCTAAATTTTAAGGATCATGAATGCATGATTGACTCATAATCAATCCACCCTTTACTAACATCATTTCCATGTTTTTATAAAGAAATGTGATTTTAAAAAAATTATACTTCATATTTATATAATCAATGAATGATAAATCAATATATTCTTTGATTAAAGGGCTTGAAGAAACTCATTTATTCTAATAATGCTTTAAATATACTACAATTCTATATTCCTACTTTTATTACAGAATCACATGATGTATATAATCTTACCTCAACATTATCCATTGAATTTTTTATCTTGTAAAGCCTAACTATCTTTAAAAGCTTTGCGGATCAGCTTTATTTCAAAAGGATTCATTATTTAAAACTTGATACGTATGTATGTAAATAATACTTAAAGACTTTATATCCAAATATTCTAAACACCGTATTGATTATTTTCTTGACAACTAATTTTAATATTTCTTGAAAAATAATTATCTTTCAACAAATAGTTGTAACATAGTCTTACCTTTTATATTCATTATTAACATATGTTAATTCAAGTTGTAATGCACAAATAGTTGAGTGTGAAAATTCATAAAAATTATTTATTCCAAAATGAAATAATGTATCATTTGTTCTAATGGGAAAATTATATTTTTTGGGAATAATCAATAAATGTTTATCATGAATCAATGAACTGTGATATTTGAAGTTGTGTGCTTCTCACTACTAACCCAGGAATGACCCTTTCATAGACACTTATATAATTCACCTAACTTATTATAATGTTTTTGAATGTTCATGGTTCTTTTATTTTGATAAAAATGTGTGACACACAAATAGTATCTAATACCGAAGAAGTAAAATAGAAATATAATATGAAATGATGAATATACATGAAGTTAAGGACCCTTCATTCTTATACTTCAATTCATTGTAGTTTCTATTACAGTGGCCTATATTGTAACTTGTGAATAAAATAACCTCTTATTTTATGAAATATCTAATTATTTTTGATCTATTCGAAATATTTTGTAAATTATCCATTAAATTAGAAATATTGAATTGTTTTTTAACGTTTTTTATAGCTTTTGAACCATAATAACTAAATATTTAACTTTATTTAAGCTCATATGAAGTTGGAGAACCTCACCAAATAGATATGGAATCGGTTTCTATATATTGTTCATTTTAAATTCTTGAAATAAGCAACTGTAATTAGGTTATAATGATGGAGAAATTTGATATATTTAAAGATTGTGATTTATCATTCAATTTACACATATTTAGCGTAATCATAACCTCATATAATTATTACTTCACTTTCTCCTCACAAAATTATCAAAGATGAGACAACCTGTTATAACCGTCTATGTCCTGATGTTCCTTTCATAACTCTCTAAACATTGATAATGTAATTATGATATCAAAATCAAATGAATCATCCTTATGTATCCCGTAAGTTTATTTTTTACACTCACTTTACTTGTGTAGTGGAATAACATGTAATAGTGACTTTAGATTACACACGTTCCTTTCATATCATAGTACTATGAGCAACCTCTTGGACTTATCCTGGAAATTAGTTCCAATTAGGACATGTTTTTTTCTATTATTCATTAGAGTATTACTATGGTATTACTTTCCATTTTAAATAAAATTAAAGTTTTGTAGATTTTTAATTTTATCTTGATTAATAATTATTATACATTATTGATTAATTAATTCTAAATATATCCCACTATTTTAAAAATAATAACATGAGTATTCATGTAGAAATGATCCTTTCAACCTCTCCTCATAGTCCAATCTATGTCTATACCAGAAATTGGAGAGTTTCAATTTAGGATTGTATCCATGTAATGAAAAAATAACAACACCTTGTTCTATTAGTCAGAGTCTCATATACTATAATGATTATCATTTAATTATCAAATAATTTTCCTCCAAAATTGAACTAATATATCATCTGAAACTACTTCGATTCCAATTTTTGTTAAGTCAGTCCACTACACTCATTATAACTTCTCAATAGTAAGAGGCACCCTCAACTATGGATAATGAGAACATCATATGTATGGTGTTGATCAAATACAAGTGATGGATGATATTAATGACTTAATATCTACTTTTATTGTTTTTGAGTTATTATTTTCTTTTATGATTGAAATCTGATTATATTTATCAAGATTTTTACTATGAAATCATTATCATAACTTTAACCATAAATAAATAGAAATCATTCATTGTGAATTTCATTTATTTTATATATGCATGATTTATAATTGTACTATATGATAAATAATCATCCATATATTCCAAAATAATTAACCATGAAAAATAAAATAAGAAACCAATGGAACAAACACTAGTTATTTCTACTGTTTAATCCATAAAGCTGATGATACATCAACTAAGACATTTGGGAAACACCTTAATCCATGCACTAAATCAAAATGAAGATCCCATCTAAATCCAATGCATTCAACTTGTTTGGTTCCATGTCATATTTACTCAAATCATTTCATCATGAACACTTGTGATATTTATAATCTATAATCACATTTTGGTGAGGGGAACTCCATTTGTAGGAATGCAGTTTTATCACCTAAAATATGGTCATATATGACCAAATACATTTAATTATGTATGTATGTTACCTAGATCATATAAATATGATATTTAATGAATAATTATTAAAAAAACATCGAAATAATTATAATTAAACAAATTAATAAACCAAACATGTATGGGTTAGTATAAGGACACGAACTGTTAAAATGAAATAATATTACATAATAAAATTAAATATGTTAAAATTCTGTTTGAGGGTATTTTTAATGAATTAAAAGTAAATTAAAATATTTTATGGCTAATTATCAATATGAACCATGAAAAATGAAATATTTTTCTTAAATTACAAACAATTAAAATAATGTTTTCATTTTTTTATAAAATTTCATGGCTTTTTTAACGGAAAATGGGTTCTCAGATGTGAAAATGTTTCTGGGGCATGGTTTCTTGGTTTTAGGGGGGGGTTCATGTTTAGACTAGCCTAACCTAGTCATGGTAAGTATGATATAGTGGGTGGCCAGGTGGAGCAGGTTGCATTGGTACGATGGAACACAGGGGGAACCCCCATGGGTGCCATATGAATTTTGGAAAAAATTTCCTTTATAACATCATTTGTACTATACAGGGGTCTCGTTTTCACCCCTAAAAAAATAAGGGGGGATATTTACTATGAGATTTGTCTCTCAAAGAAAAATTTTATTTTTATAATATTTTAATTGCTTATGTTTTTTAACTATGAATTCCCCCACCCCCACACCCCTCTAATATTACTTTTGAAGACCCACAACTGATAAACTAACACACCTCCATTCCACCGCCATATATATATAACAACCCAAAGTTTCATTAATGGAAAATCCATCTTGATCCAGTTAAATGTCTCATTATGAAAAATGTTTTTATTAGATGTCAACTTCTTTGGTCTTATGTTAAGAATTTTGACCGTTGTTAATATAGTCGTTGAACAGTGATCACATGATTAGTATAAATATAGGACCTTAACAAATCCAATTTACTCAAACAAAAGAAGTGATGTCCTCATCCAGTAGAATTGCCCCATATGAAACCCATTTGTTAGAGCTCGGAAAATAGGTGTCATCCTTGGGATTCGCCCTTAACCAAGCCCAAGATGAGCTTCACCATGTCAAGCTCGAACGGGACCGTCTACGGGAATAGTGGAAGTTGATAGAGATTACCACTTGAGCGATGTTATCCGAGCCACCCCATGAGTCTGTCACCATCACACACCTTACCCTTAGGTCTTATGTGGCTTTTTTAAGGGGTTATGTAACAAATAAGTAGTACTATGTTAATGTACATTATTTTTGTATATAATAATGAATATAATTTCTAGTCATTTTTGATACATTGCTAATAGTTTTTAAAGTACAAATGGTGTTTTTAGTTATTATTTAATTAAGAAATATATTTTATTAAATTAAGTGATTTTTGAATTAAATAATATTTTAATAAAATAATAATAATAATATTAGATTAATTTTTTATTAAATATAAATGATTCTATAATTAATGAATGGAATTAAAAAATTTATTAAGGTTTGAAAGCCATTTTTTTCAAAACCCATGAATTTTTGATAAATGTCGGTTTTTATTTTAAAAGTGAAAATTAACATATTTAGACAATTATTTAGAAAAAATAAATGTTATTTCTGGAATCAGGACGTCGAAATTATCCAATGAAGAATTTTTCATAATTTTCTGAGACAGTCAAATTTTTGGGTAAAAATTAAATACCGTTTAAATATATAATGTGTTTTATGACATCATAATGACCCAATGGTGATGTAATAAAATACTATAATCCTTATGTTCGGCCAATATATGTTTTACCATTAAAATAAAGTGATTTTGGGTTTGTTTGACATATTTTTCAAAGCATTAATGGACCCCTCAAGACTTATTCAACACTTTGCCTATTTAAACTAATTTCCATGGGAGTGTGACTCACCTCCACATAAGCAACCTTATTATTTTAAGAAGTTTGGACTTTGTCCTTATAAAATATTGTTTTCCTCTTCCCTTTTCCAAAAACCATGGGCAAAAACCACGGGATGGTTTGTGGTTTGGATTAATTTAATATAAGGGGTCCCAAACCTAAATAATAAAGAGTTCCCTCACCTTTCTTATATACACCCACCCAAGCTCCCACTTCCTCATCACTCAAAGCCCTTGGAGATCATCCAACTTCCGACCTACTCTCTCTAGAATCCTCCTAAGGTTCCCTAAGCTCCCAAGAAGCCTCTCACAAGGCTCTCTCTAACCTTTGGAATCACACTTCCAAGTAAGGGTTTTTTCTTCCTTTCTAATTTTTGTCAATTTTCATTAAGTTGTATTGCCCTTTTAATTTCAATTATGAATTTTGGGGTATGGTTTCTAACCTCCCCCATACTTCCCTATTATTGTTTTAATGATGGGAGACCTCTTTCTCTATCATTAAATGCCTCCCATGTACACCCATTACTATGCCTAAATTCCGAAAGGAACTCATCTCTCTTCTTTTACATTCAAGAAATAATTTTGTATCATGAATCCAAATTCCATTAACAATTGTTTGGAAATTTATCTATATGACCTCCTTACTATGCATCACATGTAAATATGATGAGGAACCACTTTCTCTCTCATCAACCTTTTTTTATGAATTCTTATGTCACACCGTTATGCTGTCGAAATCGCACTGATTTTCTAAGACAATACCATTGTGTAGTGGATACCATGCCCATTTATGCATCAAGGGTATCCACCTTTATGAACCTTTAATTATTGATTAAAAAGTTTCATGTATTAATTCCACATTCCTTTATCGTGGATTAAATTATTATGTTTTATGGATCCATGTTTTATGATCCATGTGGCACACTTATGCATGAAATGAAATGTTTAAGAAGGGTGCGCCCTTATAGCGATCCAATGCATTGGGTAAAGTATAGTATCATGATACGTCATGTACAATGAGTGTTGACTCATGCTAATTCAATTGAAATGAGGGTTTACTCATGCTTTATGTCCAATGAGACTTGGCTCATGATAATTCCATGTTAAGTGTTGTTGCCACATTTCTATGTTATGATTATCATGCTTTATCATGCCTTTATGTTCATCTTTATTTTATTCTCTATTGACATTCCTATTGTCTAACACGTATTGTACTCCTCATGTTATTCCATGTGTACTCCCTTACTGGGCTTTATAGCTCACCCTTTTATTATGCATGTCCTCAGGTTATCCCATGAAATGCTAAGTACTAGGGAATGTAGTGGTCATGTAAAGGATGTTCTCAATAAAGATGTTGTATTTCATGTTTTAAGTTTTTATGTAATGATCCTAATCCCCAAAGACAATAATCCTCTTGATCTTCTTTGTTGAATAAAGTGAAGTTTTATGTAATAAATCATGATTAAGTTTTAATAAAAATGAGGGTTGTTATAATATATATATATATATATATATATATATTATTTTTTGTTTTATAAAAAGTAATGATCTTTGAATTACCAATTCTGGGCTATTTTTTTTTCTTGGGTACCATCAGTGGAATTGAGATTGTATTGAATCCCACTTTCCAATTTCTACAAAATTTAATTGATATTTAGAATTAAACAACTACAACATCCCTCGATATTAATGGGAAGAAATAATTCATGATAGAATCATGAATTATTAGTATTTTCATTATAAATCAACTAAGTTAGTTTCATAGAATCTAATCCGGTATACCAGTGGAAAATTGTCTGATAGATCACGTTAAATGTTATTTAATTATGACGAATAAATTGAATGCATCTTTAACTAGTGCCATTTTCTTTCATCAATGCAAATATGATTTAATTTTTATCATTATTTCATATCTATAAGGTTCCAATTGAAGCATTATTTGTATCATCCACACATGAATCATAAATACTGGATAACTATTCTTTGATAACTGGGTTCTAGGATGGGAAATTAGAAAACATTTCGACATCCATTTGACCACTTGAAGAATGTGTACTAGATATGAGGAATGATGATCATGCCTGGATATTTCATTTCTTAATTTCCCTCTCTATAAATCAAGAGAGGGGATGAAAGGAGGGAAACTCTCTCAAATTTTAGAAAGTGTCTAACCCCATCATTTTTTGGGATAAAATATATATTAATACTATGGTTTCCTGTTTCTATATATTACACTTTTTTCCATATAGAATCATAACCATGAAAAATTCCCAAATAATACAATCATAGAATTAACTAACTCACCATATATGTCCTAAAATATTTTACCATTATTTTGTATAATTATTAACATGTCACATTCTAAAATGAAAATCATTTACTAAACTCACAATATCTATTAATTATGTTATAAACTATTAAGGATTTTCATTCATTTGAAAAATAATATTTTCTTATATTTACTTTTGTAAATAAATTACTTTTTAATATCTTGATAAATTCAATTAATAATTATTAAAATAATATTGAAAAATATAATTGACTTTTTTTACTTGTGATAATTCACACTAATACACTCACTATCCCCCACATATGGGACCCATTTAATCCTAAACTTCTACCCAACCAAATAGGAGTAGCTTGTGTATACATTTTCTATATGAAACTCTAGGAAATTATCTCAATGTAAATGATTAATACTCAAAATATAGTAGTGGTATATAGAAACTCAATATTACCCCTAAAGAGAACATGATAATTCATTACAATGAATACATCCAATGGAAACTGAACTTTGTAATATAATCTCTTTGTCTGGTGATATACCATAGACCAACATAAAAAAACTTGGCGTTCCATTGTTACATGATTAATTTATTCTTTTAAAGAAAATTATATACATAATTACCTTCTTAGTCCAGGGTGATAGATTTAATAAAGGTACTAAAATCCTAACCAACTAGGCCCTATATACCTCTCCCTTTCCAGAAGTAAGAAAATCTATCATGACCATTCCATCAATGTCATACCACCAATGAAACACCAAAATAATGATATCTCAACACATCATAACTGTTATGTTTTTTTAATATTTAATCTAAGTAATTGATCAAATAATAGAAATTGATAAAACATGACACATGTTCATTGATAAGAACACCCAATGAAAAAATTCTCAATGAATATGTTCCTAAAACATATGATAGTCAAACATATTTTTTGTCTCATAAGTATGATGTTTCTATAAAATAAGGGAAAATATTTAAAATTACTATCACAGTATCTTGAGGAACTCATTATAGGAGGGATCCCCAATAACATGTTGATACGATAAACAATCTAAGTACATTACGATGTAAATATTAGAGGACAAAATATCAAAATTGTTATGGAAGTAATAAATAATTCTTGATTATATGTGCACATGATATGGTAATCTAAAAAAAATTCTCAAATGGGGTCTACGACACTCACATCATAAAAAGAAAGAATATCTTTTTTTGTGGTAGTGTAGTTCACTTGGGTAGGGTCCATATCACACGAAGAATGAAAAATGACATGAGGATCCCTTCAAATACATTGTGATAAAAATTACCCAATAAAAATTTACCTATGCAAAATAATTTCAATGTGGATATCCCACCTTAGTGTTCTGATGTTGAGAGGATGTGAGACAACTTTTTAATCAGTTAAATGATTCCATGAATTTATTATTAAAGATAAACTCAACACATTTTTTTATTAATCATGAAATGAGATGTGTTATGTTTATATAATAATTAATGAAACCTTGGTATAATGACCCAAGAATGAATGAAAATCATAATGATATTTTGAATATGAAATGGAGGTAATTACTTCAATTTTGGATTTATCCAATTGAATTCCATCGCCCCAAATTACATGCCCAATAACTATACCCAAATCTACAATATAAACTTATTTCATATAATTTAATATGAGATTATTTTAAATGAAATGATAGAGTATTTAAACTAGGTGTTCCAAAAAATTATCAAAGTGAAATCATCAATGAAAACTTCAATGAAAATATATAAGTTATCATAGAAAATACTAACCATAAAACATTAAAATGTTCTAAAATAATTTGAAAAACAAAATGGTATACTCATATATGAAAATTTGATCAATAGAAAAGTAATTTTTTTCTTTTTCTGATCCTTATGGGCTATATGGAATTGAAAATAACAAGAAATGCCATCAAGGAAACAAAAATGTTACTTAAAAACTATTTTTTATGTTTTCGTCAATTAAAGGTAGAAGTATGTTTTCCATTCATATTTATTGATTTAACTAAAATGTATTAAATATATACTATCCAAATCCTTTGTAAACATGTGGGAACCTATTTATTCCTTTAATTTGGAACTACTGTTATTACAACTTTATTAGGCACAATGTTTACTTACCTAACCCATTTATTTCAATATATGAGATAGATGATCCCAATAATTTGAAATTTTATAGAAACTATTTTGTACCAAATTATGTAGGGTGGGTTTTAACCATGATTAATATTTCTATATAAGTTTATCCTCATCCTCTAAAATAATATAGTGCTTGAAAATACATGGGATAATCATTGGAATATTATCCAATGTCCATTCTGTTACATTTTATACTCATTCAAAAGGTCATTTTTTTAATTTTTTCCTGTGAGAGAGGTTACTGAAAAAAATGATGGGTAATTTTTCAATATCCCCTAGATAAAAATATTTTAAACTAGATATAGGTGGTTACAATTCTAACAACAGAGGATTTTTAATTCATTGAAGGTATTTGTGGTGTCTAAGGTCAATGAAACTATTGATCTCAATATTTTTTTCTATGGAAATAAAATCAATTTAAATGAAATTTATAGAATCATAAATTATAATGGGAGCCACATAATAAAAACACTCTCATTTAAATTATTACAATTATGCTTCTATAAACCCACACAACAATAAATAAATGACTTAAAACCCATTGTGTAAATGATTAAAGAAATTTCACAATGGTAGTAAATAAAATAATTTAGTGATTCTATGTCATTGGGAAGAACATATAAAAAATAGATGATAATAGTGAAATGATCCTCAATCAGGTTCTTCATTTCATTAGGGATATTAAAACCTTTTTTTTGTCCTTTCATATCATGGGAAATGATACATTGTGAGTGTTCATGACTATCATAGCTATTTTAATAGTTTTTATTAAGGTTTTGAGAGGATCAAGTTGTTGGGTTAGGAAATATTCCATATCAAACATATGTAATTCTATAGAGAATATGAGATTCTTAACCCTCATAAGAAAGTCTAAGATCACTCTATTTTGATTTATTATGCATTGATTGGAAATTTTCATCATGATTCTGATTAATTAAATCTCTCCACACTATAAAGAAGTATATATATTATGAGGCATAAAATTATTTAAAAACCCTACATTAAATATTGATTCATAAAATAAAGTATCTTTATAGTGCCAGGTATTATAAATATTACAAGATCCTTGTTTTTGGTTAGAAAGACCAATTTTATCACAGTTAAGGAATTCATTTCTAGTTTAAATCATTCATTCCCCTTTTGTTTATACAAGTGGGTGAAATGATATTTTATAAATTTATCATAATGAATAATTTGTTTAATTGTATCCATGAGATGGATGTTTTCTTTTACCTTTTTAAACGTATATAATATTTTTTTTTATAAATTTCATTATATTTTTGTTATGTATTAAAAACGTATTCTGGGAAAATAAAGATAAATGGATTGATTAGGGGAATCCTTAATGAAAAAATTTAATTTTTTTATATTCACATGGATCTTTTGAGGATTTAGGTATTGTGTTTTCAAGATTAGGACATACCTGTTGTGTAGATTCATTGGAAGAAGAATATTTCTACCATTATTCGATGTAATGGAACATACATTACATTTATATTTATTATTGACTATTGTTTGAGATGTTAGTCATTATGAAACATGCTTCTTTATCTCACCACTAGTGTTTACCAGTTCTCCCACTAGAATTTTCATGTCTTGGATTACTAATTTTGGGTTATATTGGAACTCACTGGTTTTTTTATTCCATTTTATTCACTATGTTATTGAGTCTTGGATCGAATTTGGTAGGAAGATAATGGATACTATGGGAATTTAAAGGATAAGACGAATATTTACCTTGGTTATAATTATACTAATTCTATCTGGAATATCTTGAGTTACCTCCTTATCAATAATTTAACCGTTTTATACACCAAATAATATGTTTATTCCTATAATTTAGTTACATGATGTTTAGTTTATACTAAAATATATTCCTATAGAATAGTATATCCCACATTTTAGATGAATCCTAAATTTTGGAGAATTTATAAGAGAAATGATAATTATTAGTAAAAATACTACAATAAAATGAAATTGTTGGAGGTTTTAACTTACCTCAAGTTTGAGATAGTTTTAATAAAAGTGTTTTCATCTCTTTTGGTTCATTTTAAAAATTTGATTATAAGGAATAATGTTTTACTTCACGTACTCTTCAAGTGGGTGTTATTGACCGTGTACAAAATTATTGTGTATTTTGAACCATATTGATTTTAATTTCATGAGAACTAGCCAGAAAATTTTGTTCTAAAACACCAAACACTGAAAAATATATCATTAAATTATCCATGGAGACAATTCAATCAAAAAATTATTGAATTATAAGTTCTTAATTAATTTAGTTTTGGGGGTAACTAAATAAAATTATATTAAATAAATCCCAAAATTTAGAAATGGTAGCCCTTATTATTTCATAATGCCACCAATATATTTTATAATAGATGTGATTTTAGAGGATAGGAATAACATATTTATAAAGAGTGATTTACAGTTATTCTATCCATTATCTAACATAGTTAGATAGTATAATCAATATTTTTCTATATAATCGAAGAAAAAATGGAAATCCCTAAACGTTATGAGGTCTTCAGACACACATTGGGGTTCCATGGGGGAGAATACTATATAAAACTTCATGAAATATTTATAATTTTCCACACCAAGAAGACTGTGGGATTTATGTAGGAGGTGAATGAATCTTGATCATACCTCAAATTTTGTTTATTCCCCATAGTATTGTATTTACACAAGTTGGTACTCCACAACAAGGTTAGTGGGTTCTTTTAAAGTCTAGTTATTTATAACCATGGTATTATGATTTTTATTTTGTTAACACGTATTATGGGTTTACACCTCTTTATTTTCCATAATATTTTCCTTGATAATGTTTAATTTATCAACCCTATAAGAATGAATATGTTTGTGAAGTGTTTTCTTAGTTTTTTTGTTCATTTGACGAAATATATCATTTCTTAATTATATTATAAAAATAAATGTGATGGGGTAGTGAGTTTTTTTCCTTTATTTTTTTTAAATTCAAAGGGGAGGAGGAGAAAATAATGAAATAAAAAGATGAAACATAACATATTACAAATATGATAGATGATTTATGGGGGGAGAGGGATATACCATGCAATAACAAACAAAAAAAATCAAAATATAATGATGAGAAAAGATAAGGTGAAGGTATGAAAGGTAATGTTAATAAATAAATAAAAAACAATTAAATAAAAATAGATATTTGACACTCAACAATGGTTCCAAAATTTGATGACCCTACAAAACACAACAAATAATTTGTTTTCTTTTACAATAATTTATATAGTACAATAAGAACCCTATTTCATCTCTATATGGATAAATAGTTCAAAAAATATTAGAATGCTTAATTACATAAAATCATATGGGGTTATAAATTAATTATTATTTTTAATATTAAGTATAAATAATTCACTAAATAATACTAAATGAAAATGAAAATTTAATGAAATTATTGATTGTGATTAACCTAGGGAAACCACATGCTTCTCATAATTCATTGTTTCAATATATAGGGATGAGGTAACTAAATGTTTAATAGATAACAAGTAAAAAAATTAATAATTTTATAATCGGATTCTCTTAGGGTTTTATTATAAACACAAAATGATTCACTGAAAATCATAGATGATCAGGTGATTTGTGTCTGACATCATAAACAAAAATCAACAAGGAAATACATAACGAAATCATTGTATTTTTTTAGGTTTGTACTTTATTTGTTATGATACCATGAAATAAAAATTCATGGATATTTAGTTCTTTATGTGAGTTGAATATAATGATATGAACCACACAAACACCATGATTGAAAAGGGAAAGAAGGTGTTCTGAATGATGTGTGAAACATCACATGAATAGGTACCCCAAAACATGATCATTGTTATGTGATTGTGATAAAGAATTTAAAAAATCAACTAAATCATAATATTATAGGTATAATAAATAAAATAAAAATATGAAATTAAAAAAATTCATCCATATAATACTAACATGATGCTCAGGAATTACATCATTTTTATACCCAGGTGATCAAAAGGATTATAAAACTCAATGGACATGGAGAAACCATAAATCAAGAATAAGGACCTATTTAGAACTATAAACTCCCCCTATAATCTATAATACCTTGATAAAAAATGGATAATATTGATTTTGATTATAATTACATGCATGTTTCTGCCAAATAAATAAAATATCAAAGGGACTAGGTGAATTATTCCCAAAAAACTTTTCCCCTTCAATTGATCCACTTTGTTCACTATATTAAATAGTTATTATTGAATTTAAATTAATTTTATATGTGGTACATTTATTTATCTACCCAATAAAAGTGAAATTGACCAATTTGGAGGCCTATATCCCCTAATATGGCTAAAGTATAGAAGTTAGGTCCCATCTACCATTCCCATATTTTTTTCTATTCATATCATTATATTTTACCTCTTGTAGTTGGATACAGCTCTAGGTCTATTTTATGAAATTATATCCAAATTAATAAATAATAATAATTTTTTATAATTTATATCTATTTATATAATTTTTTGATCATAATATGAACATCTAACTCAATTGGATCTTAATGTTAATACATATTTTTTATCAAGTTTATGATAACAATATAAACCCCATAAATAATTTAAAATACAAGTAAAATAATTAAAATAAATAATATATCCTTTTTTTATCACTATCCATAAAATAAAAATACATACATTTGACAAATAAAGTATGTAAAATGGATATAAAATCAATGAAAACACATCATCATTGTAAGAACAATTGAACCAATCTACGATTGATTCTGTCTCCATTATAAACCAATGTACAACACTAATAACCATCTATACTAGATCTAATACATCCATTCCCAATAAGTTCACTTAAAAAATATTCATAATTTAAATAGATACAACACCAATCGACATGTAGTCTAGTACAAGTATGAGTTTAAACTTTCCCATGAGGAAACCTTGAAATATGTAGGAAATACTAAAAGACAACCATAAAACCCCATGATTTAGGTAGAAATAATGAATTTTATAGAAACCTAGATATAATTTTAGGATTATTCTACTAATTTTGCAATGAACACCCAAAACATTATTATAAGTCATATCTCAAAGAAAACCATATATTACAATACAACAAAATCAATGAATCATGTAAACTACACGAACTACCCATCTTTATAAAATATATTCCACTATTTCCACTATAGTTGGTAACTATGCCTCATCGAGGGATATATATACTGATCGAGGTATTATTTATCCCCATGAATAGATTATATTTCCCCATAACAAGGGGGAGTACCACATACTTTGCCTTTATAACATCCACACAACCTCTATGAAACTGTAGTAGGAGACCGTGGCTTATTAAGAGAAAATATATCGATTGATAGAATAATAAAACCCTATAAATGGAAGAAAAAACCATAAGACATAGATGAGTACATGAAATCTATCATTAATATATGGGACTAAATCCTAGAATGAATATACATGTAGGTTGTACCTAAACCCATTATTTATATAAGAGACCACACCCTGGAGTAAGGATTTCTTCAAGGATGTATTTGAATTCTGGGTCTACTCGTAACACCTTAACCAAAAACTATCATTTCCTCTAATAGGATAATATCTTTAAACAACCTAGAAAACCTCAAAAATTTACCCTAATAATAAATAAGATTATACAATTGAATTCTATGTGGAAAAATTATCTGACTGTACTGTTTTTTTGACTGATTTTTTTACCCCAGAGAATGATGTGAAAATACAGTTTCGGACATGTTCTGTTAACTTGAGGTAGTATCTCTCTATGTACTACAGTCATATTGTCATGTCATTTCAACATAAACTACATTAACAAAGTAACTCAAAGTTTGAATCTTTAATGATTTCTGGGCATATACTCATGATCTATATCATGTAGTGTATTAGGAAAGGTGTGTGATCCGGACTATACACCATGTATATCAAAAGGGTGGTTGGGTGAGTACCCTTTCAACCTAGTTATGTCATGTCAAACTATAGGGAGTTTCATTCATGTGACATGGTTTTTCTAAATCTATAGTTGGTTGGGAATGTATCATGAAGACATAGCATCATGTCACCTATAAACATGATGTGTTCCCTAACCCACATGAATTCTATAGACTTGTGTTATCCAAGATAGTAATTCAGTGTTGTGTGGGTTATGTGGCCAAAAAAAGAATATTTTTTAAAACTACAACACTCTTTTGTATTTATCTTAGTTTAGGAAATCCAATTCATGATTCAATGATAAAAAAATTGTTTTATTAGACAATCACATATATTTTTATCAAAAATATGAAACCCCATTCCTTTATAAGATGTAAAATTCTGACAAAATTGTAATTTTTGACATATTATCAAGGGGATTTTGATAATTGGGATTCAAATCCATAATATGATATTTAAAAAATATTAGGAATGTGTTTTTGGATTTTTATAGAGTCTTGGGTTTGGTTTTACGTGCTTAGGTGGATGATGGAGTATCAACAGTATGATACCTCTTAATAAAATTTAGTAGTAGGTCACATCGTTACATAGGGTTCATGTTGTGATGAGACGTTATTCAGTCCTAGAGTTGTTGAGAAGAGTTTAGTCATTCCATTACCTTGGCCCTTGATGAATGAAATTTTTTAAGGATTTTGGTAAATGGAATTACTCTTATGAAGTGGTCATTCTACAAAGGGAGTTGTTGCATCGTGATGATGACTCCTACAAAGGGGTTTAAGGACTCATATTTTTTTGATATTTTTTTGTTGAGAATAGAAGGTCACCCTATGAACATTAGGTCCCACTATGATTTTAAGGTTATTCCATGACGGAGTAAACATGAGGGAAAAATCATTTTCCCTATGAGTGTGACATTTTGACCCCTGGTCACATCATGAATTTATTGGGAGAAGGGGTATGTCACACTGAGCCCCCAGACCATGCCTTAACTAGTGCCTAGATTTTTTCTTTTGAAGTCTTGTAATTATATTTTTTTCATCAGGTTATTTTGGGTTGTGTGTCTAAGTGTGATGGGAGGAGTCTATTTTATCCAGACACTCCTCTCCCCTATCCCACTTTCATTATTCATGGAGTGGGGTTGTTCAAGGTGAATTAAAATAGTTTTCTAAAATAATATTTTTTAATTTTACCTATGTTCATATATTAATTTAATTTATTATTATTTAATTGCGACTGTTATAGGACATTGGTGATTATTTACACTGGGGAATTGATACGATGAGGCTTTTTCTCATCATGGCTAAAGGTCATCCCTTGACTATAATTTCTTGATTTTGTGAACAATTTCGTTTTTGTTACATTTGACTATGATTTTATTTATATTTTTTAAATTTAAGTTAAATGAAAATTTCCATTGAATCTATGATAAATGATATGGATGTTAATTGTGAGGTAATCAGTAGTATTCTATGAGCCTTATTGATGTAGTTGGTCCTAGTTCAGAAATTAGTTGTTTCTTATTGAGTTTTTAAGAAATAATGTAATTTTTAAATAAATTAATGGAAAAATATTTTTAAGTCTTATTGTGATAATGATTAAAAATAAATAGTGGGTTAATTATACATTAAAACAAATTACACACTTAAAATATTTAAGTAAACCTTCGTAGGAAAAAAATATAAACACAATGATTTTAGAGTATTTCATATATAATTGATCCTATATCTACTATTTATCCCATTAAATGTAGAGTGACATAAAAACCACCAAAATGTTATCCATGAATTTAACAGGTATTCAAAAATCATTATCATGAATTTTTAATTCTTAGAGGTGAAACCCAAGACCAATTTTTCCACACCGAGCTTCAAAAACCAGCTATCTTCCTTTTGAGGTCATGGAAGAAAAAAACATACCATTATTTTGAAATAAGAAAAAAAAATCTCTTTCAATTTATAGGTTATGGAAGAAACCACTTGTTATTTTTTTGGATTGGGAAAACATAACAATATTACCTTTTATGGGTAGTATAACTAGATATAATTAATTACAAAGAAATTAATAAAAATTATTAATCCCATTAAAATAAAATGAAGTAGTAAATATTTTGTACTGAGGTAGTATATTTATCTCTATTAGTAAAGGATCAAAATGATATATTATGGATGTGAGTTTTATAAAATTTGATTTGAAAATATATAGCTTAGTATAATTCAAAAATATCCTCAACACTGGCAACACAACACTAGTTCTGTTGAGCTTTTTTACAGCGATTCTATATTCACAATATATTCCAAAATAATTGAAAGATATTTCATTTATTTTTTTACCGACATAGGATATACATATAATTTTTATGATTTTTTTAATATTTATTTGTGTTTATTTTTTATAAAATTATTCCCATATAAAATTTATTAAGTTCTCATGAAAAACATAACCATGTGGGTTCACTTTGATAGATTGTAAAACTAAAACAATTCATATAAGGAGTAGTAAATAATAAATAAATTCAATAGTTAAATATCCCCATAATAATGATCAAATAATGAACTATAATACAACTTGAATTCATGGAAGAAAAACTCTTCAAATTCCAAGTAGTTCAAATTTAGAATCACCCAAATTAAATGTACAAAATAAATATTGACCTAAAAATTTAACCATTTAAATATTCTTGAAATAAATTTTCCAAACCTCACATGTAATCAACATTATTAATGAGAAATTATATAATAAATAAATAAATTGTATTAATTAATAAAAAATTATAGTAAATATAAATATGAAACAATATGAAAATAAATAATATTTATAGTATGAAGTCCTTACAAAAAAATTCACCCTTGTGGTAGGTCAACACTTGTGGAAATTTCATTATTTATTTATCATATCGATCCTTTTGAACACAGTTCAATTGAAATAAATGTATGGCATAAAAGAATCAATCTGCGATCGATCGAGTGTGGGGGAAGAGAACATAAAAATACGATCCATGATTCCAATAAAACCAATGTAGCATTGTACATCAATCCACTGGATGATCAGACACATGGGAAAATATATAGTGGAAAACTAATCCATTGATGTTCGTTTCCCCCATTTTAGTGTACTATATGAAGGAATTTAGTCACCCTAATCACCGAAGAAAGTCGAACATATCACTCACAAACAACCTACAAAAAATAATGGTGAAATATTCAAAAGTATAAAATTCCATGGAAAATATATAAATAAATGAAAATATATTTTAACATGTTTTAGAATATGTTTCCTACATGTAGAAGAGAAATACCACTATAACTTATTTCTTTACTTTAATAAAACAATAGAGATTACAAGAGTTTGAAAATACTAACTATAAGTAATTACCCAATCTCTCAAATCTATACTTAATACTCAACTGAATTAAATGTTTCACTGGATGAACCACAAACTTATATACTAAGTGTCAACTAAACAAACCCTGATAAATGGTCCCTTGAAAACATAGATCATTAAGCATGAAAAAATGAGCTTGATTTCTAACCTAACAACCCTTTATCCATTCTAAATATCTAAACATTTAGGGCTTTGTTATACAATAATCAGTAGATATGAAATTTTGATGGTCCAAATATCACTTTATAATTCCTTACACCACTTTTTGTACATCATTTTTAACCCGTCATCCAATATATAGAATTCTAATGAACATAATTACGATGGATAAAAATTTAATGAACTAAAAGATACATAAAATTCCATAAATCAACCACTTTAAGTTGTTCAAGGGATCCTTGATAACTCTCCCACAATTATCTTGAAATAATGTTCATTATTCCTTACATTTACCTAAGTCTTACTAAGCCATGATGATTCCTTAAAATTTTTTGGACTACCACCTTAGTAGATATATCTGTAATATTTTTGATTCCTACTATCATCTATATATCCATCACATTTTCCTTTGGTAAATTTTTGATGAAATGATACATCAAATTGAAATTACTTATCCTTGTGTGGGAAATTAGATTTTTATCCAAGTGAATCAAAATTTAAATTTAACATAAAATAATACACATTTCCCATATAATTATCAATTCCTTCAAAAATAACTTAAACCAAGTCATTTATTTCCTAACATCAATTTCACCTATATACCTAGATTATGTTGCATGTAATGTATAATACTCATATATCTTTGACCATCATGTGATAGTTGTTCCTCAAAAAGTAAACATCAGATCTATTTTAATTTAACATTTTTCCACATCCCCAAAAAAGTATGATTCTATGAATACATGTAATGGATAATTACTTATGAGTATCATGACTTCATCTTCCATTCTATTAAAATACAAAATGATCCAATTCATATAATTCTAATGCACTTCTAATAAACTCATCAGATGTGAAATTACAACTAACACTGTATAGGAAATATCATGCCGAGTGAAAACCATTTCATACATAAAACTTTTGACTTTTGATGCACATGTAATCATATCAATGATCATGGACTCTATTTCCATTGATATATGCCTTAGATGATTTGAAGTGTGAAAAAATGTGGTTGCGACTGAATTAATTTTGTTTATACCAAATATTACCACAAATATTTGAGTATAGTATCTCTAGGATACCACCAAAGTTCCGACTGAAAAATATCTTTTGATATTTATACTCAATATATTCCTTTCCAAAATAATATATTTTATCTTTAATCATCCTAAAAAATAACAATTTAGTTTAAATATTTTCTAATCATATTATATTTCTATTAATAGTCCACCAACACATAAAAGAATTATAATGAATTTTCTATCTTCCATTCCTTTAGATAGTAGAGATGACATACATTTCTCATTCCGAAACTTTCTTCTGACATAGATGTATCAAATTTATTATTCCATTATTGAAAGGGCTCTATTATCCCATACAGGTTTTTTATTAGCTTATAAAACAAATATGGATTTCCTTATACTAATAAACATAATATATATTGAATGTACATTTCTCCCTCCAAAGTCACCATGATAGGAAAAAGTTTTTACCTCCATCTACTCTAGGAATAGACCTTTCAATGCATCCTTGCATATAATTATTCACATGGTGAAATGTTTAACTATCACTCTGAATATTTTAGTGAAATAAACTCCTTCCTTATATTTAATACCTTTTACTACAAACCATTACTTTTAAATTTTAATTCAACTAAACTCTTCCTTAATCTAATAAATCCATTTATTCACCAGCTTTATTTTCCTTTTAAAAACTTCTACCATATCTCTTACTCATTTAAACATTAATGAATTAATATCATTATTGATATTTGACTCCCACTATTTCATGTCACTTACTGTTTCATCTTCTTCATAGATTTTGGTTTCTTCAACATCTTATTGGAGTAGAATATTCTTTTCAGTGAAAAAATTTTGAACCAAGCTTCTGTTTATTATTGGTCTCCTCAATTTTATCAGCTATTTTTTGTTACCATCCCCAACTGTTCCTTCTAGCACATAAATTTATTATGCCTAAACATTTTGAGCCCATACTTTCCATTCTCCCACTCGAGATCTATAAATCATTAAAATTTATGTTTGATCTAATGATAAACTTTCTCTTGAAATTTTCTTATTTTGGGATCTCATATACAAGTTCTTCATTTGTTGATAACTCCTAGTACACTGATCAATATGAACTTTATTAGTTTATCATTATTTATCATATTTAAAAACCATGTTATGGTCTTTTGAGATAACCCTTTCATTGAAAACAACATCTTTCCTTATTATAAACTATCACCTTTCACTATCCCATAATAAATATTGAAAATTTTAATCACTAATACTAAAGGAAAAATATTTTTGTTTTTGATTAAAGTCATCTATATCATTAGAATTTACATGTAAATATTATAGACTACTGAATAATTTATGATTATTGGCTATCATATTTTTCTATAGCACATCTCTTTTATAATTTCATTTGTAACTATTGATGTTGGACTATTATTGTTGAGAAAGGCTACAATGTTGAGTTCCATTTCCCAAGTAGACGTAGGTATTTTTTATTGAAAAATAATACTCTTATATTTCCTTATCATTGACCTATTAATTCTTTCATACAATCAATTATCTATAGAGTTATGAGAACCATCTTCTCATTCCTTATTTACTCATTCTAAAAGAATTTTTGGAAGTTGTGTCCATTGTACTCACCCCCATTTTATATTCATATTCACTAAATCTTTTACAGAAAAAATTATTTGGAGGTCAGGAATGTAAGACCTGAGATTCAGCTATAGTAATGTAAATTTGATTTAATATAATGTAAAAAAACATTTATTGTATTATTTAATTAACAATTATTAAAAATATATATTAATCAATTAGTATTGATATAATTACACTTACATGTGTTAGAAGAAAAAAAATTCTGGATGAAGATTTTTAAAATATTAAGGCCAAAAGGGTGATTATACAATAAACATGTATATTTTTGAAACATAAATTTCACATATAAAGAGACTTATTTTTATAAACTGGACCCTAAATTTGGAATCAACACATCAAAATTATCCAATAATGAAATTTTCATAATTTTCCATGAAATGTTTTTTTTGGATAAAAAGTAAAATATTTTATGAATATATAGTATATATTATGACATCATTATGAATTAAAAATGATTTGATAAGTAATATAATAGATATCTCAACCAATTATAGGTTTATTCATTAAAATAATAAAACTAATTTTCTAAACCAATAAATAATTCTCCAAAAACCTAAAGTTTATTTCAAGATTTTAAAATACATACTTTAAGAATAAGGATTTTGTCCACTTCCAAAATAATAAATTTTAAAGGGATTTTAGTTTTTAAAAAATTAAAATCTAGACATCATTTTTATATGTCAAATACTATAGTCTAAAACCAAGGTAATAATACTAGCTATATAATTTTTTATATCCTACTGTCCATGCATGGAACATGCTTAAAAATTAATAAATAAATCCCCCCAATTTTCTATATATACTTTCACATTTTCTCACCCCTCTCCACTATTAATACATTTGGAATGAATTAAATCCCATTTTACCTTTAAAGAGTCTCTCTAAGGAATTTCTATGGTTATATGGTGCTCCATTCAATTATTATATATACATGAAAAGATAAGGTTTCCTAACCTATTATCTAACATTATTTTTTCAATAATTACAATTCATTTTATTTTTAATGATATATTTTATTATGATCCATTTTAATAAATTCCTTATTATATTATTAATGATATATTACCATTTTATATCCTTATACTATTGAGTCAATAACGTTATCCTTATGACATTTCTATTTCTTCATACTTAGGGGAGATTTTTTAGTCAATAAGGTTTCCATATGACTTTACAATTATTTCTTATTTTGAAAATCACAAACACCTTATCTCAAGGAGAATCTCTCTTTACCCTATGTTTTACATCTATAAGGAATATTTCCTTCCCCAAGGAAATTTATCTTAACCATGTTTTCATTGTTCATATCATAATTGTTCTAAGTATAAAATTCGGTTTGAAACCAAAACCTCATAATCCTATAATTACCTAGATACGAAGCATTCTGATTCTCAATCCGAATTCTTGATTACAAATTCTGGTTACTAACTCTTCTGAGTTTTGACACCGAATTTTGATTACGAATTCTGGTTATGAACTCTTCTGAGTTCTAACTCCGAATTCTTAATACGAATTATGGTTACAAACTCTTCTTATGTTCTGACTCAGAATTATGATTACAAATTCTGGTTAGGAACTCTTATGAGTTCTGAATCCGAATTCTGATTACGAATTCTGGTTACGAAATCTTCTGAGTTCTATCTCCGAATCCTGATTATGAATTCTGGTTATGAACTCTTCTGAGTTTTGACTCTGAGTTCTCTGAATATTGACTCCAAACTCTTATGATTTCTGACTATGAAATATCATGAACTCTGACTGAGAACATTGTAAGTTTAGGTTTCAAATTTTTGTGAATCTAGATTCCGAATTTCATTGAAATTCAGGCTCCAAAATTCTATAGAGTTCTGGTTCTGAATTCCTAGAAAACAGAATCAGAATATCATTGTGTTATAGACTCCGTATTCAATTTTGGTTAGACTCCAAAAATTCATTTTCTTACATTCCAAATATTGGTTTTTAGTTATGTAACCATATATTTTTCATACACATGTTTTATTATAAAAAAATGTCATGCTTTTAGTTACTCACTAACCATTCTTTGAATGACACATGTATAGGTCCCTCCGAAATTCAAGGTAAAATATGACTGTTGGAAGAGGGAGCCGACCATTGAATCCTGGCCTATAAATAAGAGGTCATTTGAAAATATCACAACACTGTTCTATGACTCTAGAGATTACATGATGTTGAAGTGATTTCTAAAGAGAGACTCTCATACCTAGTGCATACTTAACTTCTAGTTTATATTTTCTTTGTGTGAATCCGATTTTTTCTTTGTATAATCGAGGGCTTCCAGGGATAGGAAGGCAGAGGTGCCGATTACCTTGAAGTTGAGGGATTCATTGCTGAGGAAGATAGAGGTGCTGACTACCTTGATGTTGAGGGATTGTGGGGATAGCAAGATAAACTCTGATCTTCGTATCTATGGCTTACCCTGGTATGGGTATGATAGACTTTCTTGAATGTATAAATCAAGGGACCTTTATCCAAGGTTGTTGGATACCCACTCATTGGGTTAAAATATTTACTACTTGTTTACTTGTTTTGTTACATGATTTCCACTGCATTTTTATTTTTGAGGAAAGTATAACTATCCTATACTTCCTTATACTTTTACTCTGATTTAGTTAGATTCTATACTCTTTAAGGTGGAATCTTAATCATTGTAAACATTCATTATGTTTCATTTCTGGAACCATCTTTTCTGGAATTGCATTCTCTGAATCAGATTTCCTAAATCTAGAATGTGTATAAAACCTATAGGTTTTCTGAATTACCTTGTTTAACCATGTTAAACATAACCATCTTTAAAAGTTCCAAAAGAATTTGTTAATGTATACAATTCACCCCCTCTTGTATATTGAGCATCATTAAATACTTTACTCAGTATCTCTTTTATTTCGATCCTATATTTGGTATTATAGAGTATATCATACTCAAATACCATCTCATCAATTGGTATCGGAGGAGGTCTCTAGAATACTTATACTCACATATAAGTTTTTCTTTATCATGCTTTTATTGTTCTATATTTTCCTTCTTAGGAATATTTTCCTTGAATCCAAACTTTTTCTAATAACAAGTCTGTGTGGAAAGAATTTTCTTTAAGACGGTAGGAATCAATGTTGGTTCCATAGAAAATCTCAATCCAAATAGACCAGCTATCTTTGATGAAAATGATTTTGAATATTATAGAGATAACATGAAAACTTTCATTATCAATACAGGTGTTGATAATTTTGTTATGCTTACTGGAGGATATAAAACCCCTCACAAAGAAGTTAGTACGTTCACCAATCAAGAAAAGAATGAATATCAACTGATTTATAAGGTACACAATACTTTGCTTTGATCCATGACTAGAAATATATATAACCAAATTTCATCGTGTGAAGAAGCAAATTTTATTTGGAAGAAACTTGAAGTATCTCACTTTGGAACTTTAAAAGTTATTGAAACCAGAAGAGCTATGTTGAGAGCTGAATGCCATAGATTTAACTTTCCTTATGGAGAAACCATATGTAATGTGAAACAAAGATTCATGACTATTTTGAATAGTTTACAATCCATGGGTGAGAAAGGATTAGATGATGAATCTCTCATGGATAAGATCATAGACATCATGCCCAATGAATGGGAATCGAAGTGAACTGCTATTGATGAGAATAGAAAGGTTACTCATATTTCTATTGATGAACTGTTTGGAACTCTTATTCAGTAAGGGACAAGAATGAAGAGAGATGTTGAAAATGTAAAGAATAATAACGGGAATGGCTTTGTTGCTTTTACTAATACTTTAAATCATATGAAAGCTAAGACTCCTGAGAGAGTTACTTGATACATGTCTAAGAAGGTTGTTATCCAATCTGAATCTAGTAGAAGTGAATCCTCAGAGAATGAATTAGCCAATCATTCTTGAAGGACGAACAAGATAGCTAGACAGAGGATCTTTCAATCTAGATACAAGAAGAACAAAATGAAAGATAAGAAAGATTCAGAGGTTACATGTTATGAATTCAAGAGAGATGGACATATAAGACCTGATTGTCCTATGCTCAAGAGAAAAGAAAGAAAGGAAAGGAATTTTGAGAGTAATAGAAAGAAGTATAAAAATTCTAAAGCTAATTATGTCTTGAATGCTAATGACACCTGGAGTGCCAGTGGTGGAGACTCTGGAGATGAATCTTCAGATTATGAATCATCTGGACAGAAAAATCTTGGTCTAATAGGCAGACTACGAATTGGAAATCATTATTTAATGGCTAATGTACACAATGTTGAATCAATGAAAAATGTTTCCTTAAATGAAAACTATAGTAATAATAAATATTATATCTCTTCGGATGAAGAATATTCTTTTGATGAAGATAATACTTTACCTTCCTATGAAGAAGTTTCTAGTTTTACCAATCTTTTTGAGATTGAGAACCCAAAACTCATGAAAAATATTGATATGGAAAAATATAAGAATATTATTCTTACTATGGAAATATCAGATCTTTCTAAAGAACTTGATAAGAAAAATTTTGATTTCAAAAATATTTCAAAAAATCTTTAGGAAGTAAATTTTGAGAAGAATAAACATTCTAAAGATCTAGAAAACATAATTTCGATGAAAAATATTTTTGAGCCTAGCTCTAGTTAAAAATCAAATGTTTTAGAAGATAAGAACATGGTTATCAAACTGAAATCCTAAATATTTTCCTTGAGGAAGTGTTTGTCAAACTTTACCTTAAGTAAATAAAATTTTTATAAAATGTATTCCCAAATCCGACCTCTTAGGAATTGTTCTGGTATTGGTTATACTGGTTCTAAACCGATTTTTAGTAATAATTGTTATGTTCCTCAATGTGATCCATTCTATACTAAGTGTCAGTGTGGTGGACACTGGGCAAAAAATTGTTCCTTAAACAAAACCCAATCTTTAGGAGTTCATAAATCCTATTTTTCTAAGAAAATGTTTGTGTCTAAAATTTTTCTTTCTGAGATTTCCAGATCCAAGCATGTTTTGATTCCGAAAACCTAACTTTTTCTTAATTTTAGGAAAATAAATAAAGTACCAACATCAATACATGGTACATTGATAGTAGATGTTCTTGGCATATGACTGGTAACAAAAACTATTTTGGAAATATTATCAAGATGAAATGAGGAAAAGTAACTTTTAGTGATAATGCTCAGAGAGAAATTATTTTTATAGGTAACATTGTTCTTCTTCAAAAACCTTGATTTCAAATATTTTATTTGTTAAGGGTCATAACCACAAACGCATTAGCATAATTCAATTATGTGATGAAGGTTACCTTGTGAATTTTAGGAATGACAAGTGCTTAGTACACAATTCCAAGTAAGAGTTTATTATTTCCGCCCATAGGGAAGTGAATGTTTACACAATAAACATAAAAGACTTTAGGATCCAAGATCTAACATTCCGTAGTGCAATTGAAGATCATTCATGGTTATGGAGTAGAATTTTAAGACACTATGAACTTAGGAACTTATGCTAACATTCTAAGAAAAGAGTAGTTAAGGATCTACCGAAGCATAGATTTGATTCTTAAAAACATTGTGACCCTTGTCAATATGGAAAGCAACATAAATCATGTATTAAATAATTCGGTGAAGTCTCAACTAATGATGAATTACAGTTAGTGCATATGGAAATCTTTGGTCCTACACAAATTGGAAGCATTGGGGGAAAGTATTATGTTTTTTTTGGTTGTGTAGGATCGAAATAGTGATGTAGATACTCAATATACAAGAGGGCGGGGGGTGAATTGTATACTTTAAAAATTCCTTTGGAACCTTTAATGTTAGTTACAAATAACTATTTTTTCCTTAAGCGAAGGAAAGGGATAAGTTTAACAAAGTTAAACTAAGCAAATTCACCACACCTCTAACACTGAATGCAAACTTGGAAAGAGATTCCGAAAGTAGGTTCTAGAAATATAGTTCCGGAAATTGAAACTTAAAAAAAGTTACAATATTAGATTCTACCTTAAAGCGTATAGAATCTAAATGAAACAGAGTACAAGTAATGAAGTATAAGAAATTTATACTTTCCTTATAATACAAAATGCAGTGGAAATAAACGAGTAGTAGAACTACAAGTAACAAGATAATAGTCTTTTAACCCAAAGAGAAAGGTATCTAACAACCTTGGATAAAGTTCCCTTGATTTATACTTTCAAGCAAGTCTGTCTTACCCACACCAGGGTAAGCCCTCGATACGAAGATCGGAGTGTCTCTGTCTTGCTATCCCCGCAAGACCTCAACTTCAAGGTAGTTGGAAACCTCTGTCTTCCTCAGCAAGGAAGCCCTCGAACTTCAAGGTAGTCGGCACCTCTGTCCTCCTATCCCCGGAAGTCCTCGAATGTAATCACCAACATTCGGAGTCGCACGAAGCTTTGAGAGTTAATAAGAGCCTCTCTCTCTAGAAATCACTTCAAGCATGTAATCACATGAGTCGAAGATCAGTCAGCCTTTCATCTAGCCAGCAACCCCGAGCTTTTTCAAATGAGCTCTTATTTATAGGTAAGGTCAGCCTCCTTCCAAACGGTCATATTTTCCTTAAAAATCGGAGGGACCTGTACATGTGTCACTTAGCCAATGGTTAGTTTTATAACAGAATAGATGACATCGTTTCATAACAAAACAAGTATAACAGAATGTACTACATCGTTTTAAAATCTAACTCAAAAGTTCGGAATGCAAAATTCGGATTAAAGGTTCAGAGTGTAAGGAAAATAAGAAAGAGTAGTAAAAATATAAAGGCATAAGCAAAATGAAAGTTCGGAGTGAAGAATTTGGAGTCTGAATAAATTCAGAGTGTACAAAACAGAGATGATCAGAATCTGTATAATAGATGAATTCAAAATGAAATTTCGGAATGAGAATTCGTCATCAGAATTTGTAGTGAGAATTCCTCATTAGAATTCGTAATGGGATTTCATCATTAGAATTCGTAATGAGAATTCATCTTAATAATTCCTAATGAGTATTCGTATCCAGAATTCGGAATGAGAATTCATCATTAGAATTCGTAAGGAGAATTCGTCATCATAAATCTTAATGAGAATTCATTATCAGAATTCGTAATGAGAATTCGTCATTAGAATTCGTAATGAGAATTCAATGTCGAACTTCATAAGAATTCGTATCCGGAATCTAGAATCGAACTTAGTCAGAGTTCGTATCCTAAATTCGGAATGACACTTTATTACAGTTCTCATACTAGAATTCGGAGTGAAACTTCCTTACAGTTCTTATCCAGATTTCGGATCCTAAAACAGAATACTTAATATCAAAGTTTCAAAAAAATCTGAGAAAACAGAAATGAATCCGAATTTTATACTTAGGAAAAATATGAATGAAAATATGATAAGAATAATTTTTCTTACGAAATAGATTTTCCTTATAAAGGATATTTTTCTTATAAAAGCAATTTTCCTTATAAAAGTGATTTTCTTAAAGATAAGATGTTTGTGATTTTTAAAACAAGAAGGAATGGAAAAATCATAAGGAAAACCTTATTGACTCAACAATCTCCCCCTATTTGGAAAGCACAAACATCCTTACGAAAAAGAAATTCTAAGAAGAAAGAAAAACCTTAAGGCTTATCTCCCTTTGCTTTAAGGATATTAATGAATACGACTAACTCCCCCTTAGGCTTTGAAACTCTAAGGATCGTATTCATATTTTCGGAGTGACATTTCATTACGAAAAATAAAGTCTTCTTTAATGAAAAACTCCCCCTTAGATAAGCTCTTATTAGAGTTCTTTTTCTTAAGTATCTTTTCCTTCTCCCCCTTTGTGATTTTCAAAAAGAATTTGAGGGAATGGAAAAAATAACAAAGTACCTGAAACATTAGTTACAAAAACAAAAGAACTGACAAGCACAAATTACATTAAGTTTGAAATCTCGGCAACAAAGAAAATTAGATACAACAAAAAGATCGGTTTTAGCTATTTCATATCTTTTTCCTTCAAAATGAGCCCCTTAAGAATAGTCTTGATCTTCTTCAGATCTTTATGGTCTTCTTCAGCTTGCTTCTCTAAGACCACTATTCTTGCAGATTGAGCTTCAATATTTTCTTCCTGGGCTTTCAGCTTTTCTTCCTGAGCCTTCAACTACTGTTCAAACTCGATCCGATGATCCCTTCCAAACTTCCAGTTTTGAGAAACGGAATTCAGTTTCCCATTCAGATCTCTGACTTCTTGAATCCGGAAGTTCTTTTCATCTGTCAGCTTCTCTTCAAAGGAAGAAGTCAGCTCATTTATCTTCCTATCCTCAGTCTCAAAATCATCTTTAACATTATCTTGAAATTCATCAAATAACCTCATTTCTTCAACAGTCTTGTTAGACCAGTTTGTCATCCTCTTGCAAGATCTTCTATGATCTTTGTAGCCAACAAAAAACGTTTTTAACTGAGCATCTATTTCAACACACTTGTCCATAACCATAGATACAGAGTCTGTTTTCTGATTTAAAGCATGTTGGAGCATCTGGCATCTTGAGTCAATACTTGAGAAGGTCGGAATAGTTCCCACCAACTTCTTTAAAGACTGAACAACAAAGTCATGCCCCAACGAGGATGACTCGGAATCTGAAACTTTTCTTGGAGAATTTTCTTCCTCAATAACCTCCAACTTCCTTTTAGACGAATCACCACATTCTCTTTTCTTACTAGACACTTATTACGGAGTCTCAACAAGGAGTTGCATTCCCTTGTCTTTTTTCGGAATCAATTCTTGATCAGGAGTTTTCTGCTCGCTAGTAGATACTTGAATAATATCATCAACAACTTTTTGAACAACATCTTCCTCATTCTTATCCTTCTCTGGGGTTACTAACTTATAGGATTCAGCCTCTGAAGTTCAGAGTGACAGGTGTTCCGAAGGCGACCCCTTATAATCATCTACTTCTTTCAATTAATCTCCTGTTTCGCCACTTCCTTCAGCAACTACTTCTTCCTCTTCCAATTGCTGAATCTGGTCAAGTTTCTCAACATGTTAAACTGTAATCTCTTCTTGAAAATCAAGGTTTCTTCCTAGGGTCTCAGGTAGAGATTCCAAGGAGAATGATCTCGGAACTGGAATTCTTCCGGATACTATTTCATTAAATTTTAACAAAGCTTGAACTGCCTCAGCTTATGACATCTTCTTTTTGAGCTTTTTTTGCTTTACTTGTTTTTCAATCTCATCAGCAGTTCTGTCCTTCAAGGTCGTAGCCTCCGCAGGATCCAATTCGAACTGTGGATCCCCTTCTTTCCTTTTCTCTTTATCTTCTCTCCACTTCACAACAACCTCATCAGGATATGCCTTCTTCTTCTTTGGTTTGGGAGGTGCGGTTTGAACTTCCTTAGATTTAGGATCATGTACTTCAGCTACAACTGCTTTCAACGTTCTTTTCTTTACTAGCTTAGATGATTCATGTTCAGCAGCCTTTGGAGCCGCTTCTTCTTGATTAGGTAAATCGAAGAACTCACCAGTCTCCTTGTTGAAAGCCATATCCATCCTCTTAAGGGTATCATCACTGACCAAATTTTTTTTGCAAACCCTTGGCTTAGATCTGCAAGCTTCCTTGAAAGACTCAAGACACCGAAATATCAACTTTGATAAAATTGCTGGGTACATTACGATCTGGGCACTGAGATTTCCTTTCTTAGAATTCTCAATGGTTATATGAATGTGCCTCATGAAGTTAAACTTCCTTAGATTTATCAGGAAATCTAAGATATAGATCTCACTCTTCTTCAGGCTTTCATTATCACCTTTACTCGGTACGATAAGACCTTGTACCCATAACTCTAGAATCCAGAAATTTGTAGGCAAACTAGCAATCTTAGGAGATTTATCATCTGAGAGTCTGATAGTTTTCAAGGCTTTTTCATTGTCGAAGATACCCTTAGAATCTGGCAACACATGAGATATGAACTCTGCTTCTCCTTCATAGGTCAGCCCTACCAAGCTTGCTGCCTTGGTATAAGAAAGTTTATAAGTCTTTCCATAAGACTTAAAAGAAAATTTCTCCCTATTATCTTCTTGAAAAAAGGAAACTGTCTCATAGAACTCAACAAGTAACTCCAAAAAAACATCGTCTTGATTCCCCGGTTTGGACATAGCAATATCTTCCCACCCATTCAACTTAATGTTCTTCGAAATAAGAGAATCATAGTTGTTGAAGAAATCCGAATGGACTAGCCTTTCTCTATAAACTAACCATTGTGAAATATGATTAGAGGATGACATTTCTTGAGAAGCTAACTCGACAGACATTCAGATCTGATGACCTCTGAGAAGTTCGGAACGGAGAAATCTGAAGTTCGGAACGACCTTAAAACAGAGAGGCAGAGCTTTGGGATGCTGGAGCTTGAAATCAATGTGGGACAAGTATTTGGGTCCCCTTTATATAGGCAGTGAAACGACGGTTCAACTTCCTCGGTTGATCGAACGATTGTGATTAAATGAGATCAAATCTGATGGTTGAAAACGAATTCTCAAGAAAACTTGAATTTGATCTTTTTGAAGTTTTTATTAAAACAAAGAATTAAGAAAAACTATAATCCGAAAACAAAATACAAGAAAATTCCAGCAAGTAAAATATGACTATGAAAACTTGAGTAAGGTAATCATACCTTTTGGATTGACTTAGGAGGATTATTCATAATGGGTAATATAAAAATGACTACGGAAAAATCAATATTATGAAAAGAAAAAATTCAGAAAACTCACTACGAAAAACACACTCAGTACGGAAAACTCAGTACAAAAATTTCATTACAAAATTTTGAAAACGAAAAAACATATTATAGAAGATTCAGTACGAAAATCCCGTTATAAAAATACCACTACGAAAATTTCCATTCCGGATGTTTTCAATACGAACACTTCCATTCCAGAAGTATTCGGTACGAAAATGTCCATTCTGGTAAATTTTAGTTCCGGAAATTCCATTCTGGAATTTTAGTTCCGAAATGTTTGAAAATAGTTTTTGAAAAACTTTGTTAAACTAACAATCAAATGTACTCCCCCTACGAAAAGGAGTTTATTATTGTCAAGAGAATTTTTCAACATAAAGTTAATGTAGAATGATTACCTTATAGTTATCATTCCTAACTTCTGTTTAATGTATTCAAATCTATCAGAAGGAAAAGATTTTGTGAAAATATCAGCAAGTTGATCTTGCGTTCCGATAAACTAAAGAATAATATCTCCTTTAAATGTGTGATCCCTAAGAAAGTGATGCCTAATATCTATGTGTTTTGAACGGGAGTAATGTGCAGGGTTCTTACTAAGGGAAATGGCACTTGTGTTATCACACAAAATTTGAGTTTTAGTAAAACTCAAGCCATAGTCTGTGAGTGTGTGTTGCATCCACAACACTTGAGCACAACAACTTCCAGCTGCTACATATTTAGCTTCAGCAGTGGAAAGTGCTACAGAATGTTGCTTCTTGCAGGACCAAGAAACTAATGATTCTCCTAAGAAATGACATGTTCCAGATGTACTTTTTCTATCCATTCTACATCCACCAAAGTCAGCATCAGAAAAGCTTTTAAGGATAAAATCATTTCCAGAAGTATAAAATAATCCTAGATCCATGGTTCCCTTAAGGTAGCGAAAAATTATTTTTACTGCCCTTAAGTGAGATTCCTTAGGATTGGATTGATATCTTGCACATAAGAATACTAAAAACATTATGTCTGGTCGACTAGCTGTTAAGTATAGTAGACTTCCTATCATACCTCTAAAAGATGTTTGATCTACTGGTTTCCCAGCTTCATCAATATATAAATAATTTGAGGTAGCAATGGGAGTACCAATACTTTTAGTGTTGTCAAAACCATAATTTTTAAGAAGATCTTTAATATAATTATGTTGAGATATGTAGGTTCCTTATGGTTTTTGAGAAATTTGAAAACCAAGGAAAAAAGTTAACTCACCCATCTTACTCATTTCAAACTCAGATTTCATTAGAATTGCAAAAGAGTCGGTCAAAGATTGCTGAGTTGAACCAAATATGATGTCATCAACATAAATTTGAACAATCAAAACACTTTTCTTATCTTTCTTTATAAAAAGGGTTGGATCAACATTTCCCTTAACATAGTTATTTTGAAGCAAAAATCCAGTGATTCTATCATACCATGCTCGTGGGGCTTGTTTAAGGCCATACAGAGCTTTGGTAAGTCTAAAAACATAATCAGGATGTTTTGTATCTTCAAAGCCAGGAGGTTGTTCAACAAAAACTTCCTCTTGAACATAACCATTAAGAAAAGCACATTTCACATCCATTTGGAAATGTTTGAAATTAAATAATGCTGCAAAGACAAGTAGAATACAGATAGATTCAAGTCTAGCTACTGGAGCATAGGTTTTTCTTCATAGTCTATTCCCTTTTGCTGATTATAGCATTTAGCAACAAGTCTAGCTTTATTTCTTACTATGACTCCATTTTCATTACATTTATTTCTGAACACCCATTTGACTCCAATTACAGAAGTTTCCTTAGGTCTTTCAACCAAGGTCCAGACTTTATTCCTTTCGAATTCATTTAGTTCATCTTGCATGGCTTTAATCCAATCATCATCACATAAAGCTTCATCAGTGCTTTTAGGTTCTAATTGGGAAAGAAATGCTAGACGTTCTACTTTATTTCTTAAGTAACTTCTAGTCCTTACAGGTTGATTTACATCACCAATGATACTATCACTGGGATGATTCTTAAGAAATTCCTGATTTGGGTTTTGAAAAGCATGTTCATCAACATAGGGTAGAAAATCTTCTGGGGTAAATGTTTCAAGAATATCTTCTTGAACATTATCTTTATCAAAAGGTTCTTCTATCAAAGGTTGATAATCAGTTTTTGAAAACACATCCAAGGATGTAGGATGAGGTGTTTTAAAAACAAAAGGATCTGACTCATCAAATTTTACATGTACTGTTTCTTCAACAGTACAAGTGTTTTTATTTAAAACTCTATAAGCCTTAGATGTTGTGGAATAACCTAAAAATATTCCTTCATCAGATTTTGGTGCAAATTTATGTAAGTTATCTTTATTATTAAAAATGAATACTTTGCAACCAAAAAACTTGAAGTAGGATAGTCTTGGTTTTCTACCATTCCATAACTCATAAGGAGTTTTATTCAGAAAAGGTCTAATCAAAACTCGATTTATAGTATAGCAAGCAGTACATACAGCTTCAGCCCAGAAATGTCTAGCTATAGAATATTCACTCAACATGGTTCTAGTTATCTCTTGAAAATTCTATTTCTTCTTTCAACTAAACCATTTTGTTGAGGAGTTCTAGGTGCTGAAAAATTGTGAGTAATACCTTTTTTACTACAAAAAGTTTCAAAATCAGAATTTTGAAATTCTCCTCCATGATCACTATGAATAGTTTTCAATGGAAGGTTTTTCTAATTTTTTACTTGAGCTCTAAAACTATTGAAATAAGAAAAAGCGTCATATTTCTTTGTTAGAAAATAAACCCAAGTAAATCTAGTGTAATCATCAACTAGAACAAACACATAGTATTTGCCTCCAATACTTCCAGTTTGTGTTGGGCCAAAAAGATCCATGTGCACTAACTATAATGCATCGGTTGTTGAGACTTCACCAATTGATTTAAAACTAGATTTATGTTGCTTACCATATTGACAAGGATCACAAACTTTAGAAGAATCAAATCTATGCTCCGGTAGATCCTTAACTAGTTTCTTCTTAGAGAGTTTACATAGGTTCCTAAGGTTACAATGACCTAGTCTTCTATGCCATAACCAGGAATGCTCTTCCATTGCACTAAGGCAAGGTAAATCTTGGCTTCTAATATCTTCAATGTTTATGGTGCAAACATTCTCTTGCCTATTTGCTGAGAGAATAAATTCTTCCTTGGAATTGTGAACTAAGAACGTATCATTCCTAAAATTCACAAGGTAACCTTCATCACATAACTGACTTATGCTAATAAGGTTGTTCTTAAGACCCTTAACAAAAAGGACATTTGAAATCAAAGTCTTACCAAGAAAAACAATATTACCAATACCAACAATCTCACCCTTAGCATTATCTCCGAAAGTTACCTTTCCTCCTTTCGGTTTGATAATCTTTTCAAAATAGCTTTTGTTACCAGTCATGTGCCGGGAACATCCACTATCCATGTACCATGTATTGTTTCTGGTACTCTCTTTATTTTCCTGAAATCAAGAAGAAAATTAGACTTTCGGAATCCAAACTTGTTTGGATCCGAGATTTTCAGATAATAAAATTTCAGGTACCCACATCTTCTTAGAAAAGTAAGCTTTGAGAAATCCTAGAGATTGGGTTTTGTTTAAGGAACAATTATTTTCCCAGTGACCACCACATTGACACTTAGTACAAAATGGGGCACTTTGAGGAACAAAATAATTGTTACTGAAAATTGTTTTTTCATGGGTATAACCAACTCCGGATTTATTTCTTAAAGGTCATATTTGGGAATACATTTTATCAAAATTTTCCTTACCATGGGTAATGTTTGATAAACACTTCTTTAAGGAAAAAATTTCGGACTTGAGTTTTATAACGAAGTTTTTATCCTCAAAATCATTAGTTTTAGAACTAGAGCTAGGCTCGAAAATATTTTTATTAGAAATTAATTTTTCTAATTCTTTGGAAAGTTTGTTCTTCTCAGAACTTACTTCCTCAATATTTTTTGAAATACTTTCAAAATCAGCATTTTTCTTATTAAGATCATTAGAAAGATCTGATATTTCTTTTGTAAGAACAGAATTCTTAGAGTTTTCCTTATCAAGTTTTTTATTGAGTTTGGAATTCTCAATCTCAAGAAGTTCAGCAATCCTAGAGACTTCTTCATAAGTAGGCAAAGTATTTTCTTCATCAGAAGAAGATTCTTCATCAGAAGAGTCATAATACTTACTATCATTAAAATTTAAAGAAACATTGGTCAATGATTCAGCATTTCGTACCTTAGCCATAAGACAATGATTATCAATAGGTAATATGGCTATAAGACCAAGATTCTTCTATCCTAAAGATTTATAATCAGAAGATTCATCTGAAGAGTCACCACCACTGGCACTCCAGGTGTCATTAGCTTTCAGAACTTTCTTAGCTTTTGCTTTATAATACGTCTTTCTGTTCCTGTCTGAATGTCTTTCTTTCCTTTCGTTCTTTTTGAGCATAGGGAAATATGGTCTTATATGTCCAGCTCTCTTGCATTCATAATAAGTAACTTCTCTATATTTCTTATCTTTCCTTTCCTTTTTCTTATATTTGGATTGGAAATTTCTCTGGCCAGCTATCTTGTTCATCCATCGAGCAAGATTTTCTAATTCACTTTCTGATATTTCACTCTCACTAGAATCTGACTGAAATACCATCTTCTTAGACTTAGATCTTGTTACTCTCTCAGGAGTCTTAGCTTTCATATGATTTGAAGTTTTTGTAAAAGCAACAGTACCATTTCCATTTTTCTTTTTGATGTTGTCAGCATCTCTCTTCATTCTGGTTTCATGTTGGAGAAGAGTTCTAAAAAGCTCATCAAGTGAAATTTGAGTCACTTTCCTGTTCTCATCTATAGCAGTTCTTTTTGACTCCCACTCATTAGGCATGATATCAATTATCTTAGCCACAAGAGCTTCATCATCTAAACCTTTCTCTCCCATAGACTATAGACTATTTACGATAGTCATAAATCTCTGTTGTACTTTACAGATTGGTTCACCATAAGGAAAGTTGAAGCCATGATATTCAGCTCTGAGCATAGCTCTCCTAGTCTCAATCACCTTAGAAGTTCCAAAGTGTGTAACCTCTAACTTCTTCCAGATACAGTTAGCTGCTTCACAAGAAGAAATTTGGCTATATATATTTCTGGTCATTGATCAAAGTAGAGTATTGCGTACCTTATAGTTGAGTTGATATTCTTGCTTTTCCTGGTTTGAAAAAGTTCTAACTTCCTTATCTGGAATTTTATAATCACCAGTAAGCATAACAAAATTGTCCACTCCAGTGTTGATAAAAAAAGTCTTCATTAGATCTCTCCAGTACTCATAATCATTACCATCAAACATTGGTGGTCTTGTTGGATTTAGATTATCAATTGAACCAACATTAATTCCTGCCATACTTATAATAACCTTCGGCACACAAAGTTGTTAGTAGAAGAAAAAAATTCATAATGACAATGTTCGGAATGAGAAAGTTCGGAATAGAAAAGTGAGCAAGAAAAACTTATTCATAAGTATAAGTATTTCAGAGACCTGCTCTGATACCAATTGTAGGATCAAAATAGTGATGTAGATGCTCAGTATACAAGAGGGGGGGTGAATTGTATACTTTAAAAATTCCTTTGGAACCTTTAAAGTTAGTTACAAATAACTATGTTTTCCTTAAGAAAAGGAAAGGGCTAAGTTTAACAAAGTTAAACTAAAGAAATTCACAACACCTCTAACACTGAATGCGAACTTGGAAAGAGATTCCGAAAGTAGGTTCCGGAAATATGGTTTCGGAAATTGAAACTTAACTAAAGTTACAATATGAGATTCTACCTTAAAGCGTATAGAATCTAAATGAAACAGAGTACAAGTAAGGAAGTATAAGAATGTTATACTTTCCTTATAATACAAAATGCAGCGGAAATAAATGAGTAATAGAACTACAAGTAACAAGATAATAGTCTTTTAACCCAAAGAGAGGGGTATCCAACAACCTTGGATAAAGGTCCCTTGATTTATACTTTCAAGAAAGTCTGTCTTACCCACACCAGGGTAAGCCCTCGATACAAATATCGGAGTGTCTCTGTCTTGCTATCCCCGCAAGCCCTCAACTTCAAGGTAGTTGGCAACCTCTGTCTTCCTCAGCATGGAAGCCCTAGAACTTCAAGGTAGTCGACACCTCTGTCTTCCTATCCCCGGAAGTCCTCAAATGTAATCACCAACATTCGGAGTCGCACGAAGCTTTGAGAGTTAATAAGAGTCTCTCTCTCTAGAAATCACTTCAAGCATGTAATCACATGAGTCGAAGATCAGTCAGCCTTTCAGCTAGCCAGCAGCACCAAGCTTTTTCAAATGAGCTCCTATTTATAGGTAAGGTCAACCTCCTTCCCAACGGTCATATTTTCCTTCAAAATCGGAGGGACCTGTACACGTGTCACTTAGCCAATGGTTAGTTTTATAACAGAATAGACGACATCGTTTTATAACAAATCAAGTGTAACAGAATGTACTACATTGTTTTAAAATCTAAATCAGAAGTTCGGAATGAAAAATTCGGAGTAAAGGTTCGGAGTATAAGGAAAATAATAAAGAGTAGTCAAAATATAAAGGTATAAGAAAAATGAATGTTCGGAGTGAAGAATTCGGAGTCTGAATAAATTCAGAGTGTACAAAACAGAGATGATCGGAATCTGTATAATAGATGAATTCAGAATGAAATTTCGGAATGAGAATTCATCATCAGAATTCATAGTGAGAATTTGTCATCAGAATTTGTAATGGGATTTCATCATTAGAATTCATAATGAGATTTCATCTTAAGAATTCGTAATGAGAATTCGTATCCAGAATTCGGAATGAGAATTCATCATCATAATTCGTAATGAGAATTCGTCATCATAAATCTTAATGAGAATTCCTTATCAGAATACGTAATGAGAATTCGTCATTAGAATTCGTAAGGAGAATTCAATGTAGAACTTCATAAGAATTCGTATCCTGAATCTGGAATAGAACTTAGTCAGAGTTCGTATCCGAAATTCGGAATGATACTTTATTACAGTTCTCATTCTGGAATTTTGAGTGAAACTTCCTTACAGTTCTTATCCAAAATTCGGATCCTAAAACAGAATACTTAATATCAAAGTTTCAAACAAATCTGAGAAAATAGAAATGAATCTGAATTTTATACTTACAAAAAATATGAATGAAAATATGATAAGAATAATCTTTCTTACGAAAGCGATTTTCCTTATAAAAGCCACTTTTCTTATAAAAGTAATTTTCCTTATAAAAGCGATTTTCTTAAAGATAAGATGTTTGTGAGTTTCAAAACAAGAAGGAATGGAAAAATCATAAGGAAAACCTTATTGACTCAATAGGTTGATGATTACACTAGATTTACATGGGATTATTTGATTGTAAAGAAGTCTAACTATTTTCGTATTTTAGAAGTTTTAGAGCCCATGTTAAAAAAGAGAAAAATATTTCATTAAAAACTACTCATAGTGATCATGGTGGAGAATTTCAAAATTCTGATTTGGAAACTTTTTGTATTAGAAAAGGCATTACTCATAACTTCTTGAGCACCTAGAACACCTCAACAAAATAGTGTTGTTGAAAGAAGAAATAGAATTCTTCAATAGATAACTAGAACCATGTTGAGTTAGTATTCTGTAGCCAAAAAGTTTTGGGCTGAAGCTGTAAGTACTCCTTGTTATACTATAAAATGAGTTTTGATTAGACCTTATCATAATAAAACTCATTATGAGTTATGGAATGGTATAAAAACTAGAATTTCCTACTTTAAGGTATTTGATTTCAAGGTATTCATTTTTAATACTATTGATAATCATCATAAATTCACACCTAAATCTGATGAAGGAATTTTCTTAGGCTACTCCACAAATTCTAAGGATTATAGAGTTTTCAATAAAAACACTTGTACTATTGATGAAACAATACATGTCAAATTTGATGAAAGTAATCCCTTTTTTTAAACAACCCCAACCAACATATTCAGATGTGTTTTCAAAAACTAATTACCAACCTTTGATATAAGATCTTTTTTATAAGGAAAATTTCCAAGAAGATACTTCTGAAAAATTTACCCTAAAATGGTTTCTACCCTGTGTTGATGAACAGGTTTTACAAAACCAAAATTAGTCATTTTGGAAGAATCATCCAAGTGATATCATCATTGGTGATGTGAATCAACCTGTAAGGACAAGAATTTCCTTATGAAATGAAGTAGAACATCTAGAATTTCTTTCCTAATTAGAACAAAAAGTAACTAATGAGGCTTTAGGTGATGATGATTGAATTAAAGCCATGCAAGATGAACTAAATGAATTCAGAAGGAATAAAGTCTGGACCTTGGTTGAAAGACCTAAGGAAACTTCTGATATTGGAGTAAAATGGGTCTTCAAAAATAAGTGTGATGAATATTGAATCATAGTTAGAAATAAATCTAGATTGGTTGCTAAAGGCTATAATCAACAAATAGGAATATAATATGAAGAAACCTACGATCCAGTAGCTAGACTTGAATCTATGTGTATCCTACTTTCCTTTGCATCATTCTTCAATTTCAAACTTTTTCAAATGGATGTGAAATGTGGTTTCCATAATGGTTATTTCAAGAATATGTTTTTTTTTGAAAAACCTCCTGGTTTTGAAGACACAAAATATCCTAATCATGTTTTTAGAATTACCAAAGCTTTGAATTGACTTATGAATGCCTGTCGAGCCTGGTATGATAGACATACATGATTTTTGCTTCAAAATATTTATGTTAAGGGGAATTAAGATCTGAAACTTTTTATAAATAAGGATAACAAAATTTTTTTGATTGTTTAAATTCATGTTGATGACATTATATTTGGTTCAACTTAGTAATCTTTAACCGATTCCTTTACAGATCTAATGAAATTAGAGATTGAAATGAGTGTGATGGGTGAGTTAGAATTTTTCCTTGGTTTTCAAATCTCTAAAAAACCAGAAGGAATCTATATATCCCAACATAATTATATTAAATATCTTCATAAAAATTATGTATATGAAAACACAAAGAGTATAAGTACTTCCATTGGTACCTCAAACACACTTGATCTTGATGAAGCTGGGAAACCAATAGATCAAACATCTTTTAGAGGTATGATAAGAAGTTTACTTTACATGACAGCTAGTCTTCCAGACTTAATGTCTTCAGTATGATTATACGAAAGATATCAAAACAATTATAAGGAATCTCATTTAAAGGAAGTGAAAAGAATTTTTCACTACTTAAAGGGAACCATGGTTTTAGGAGTCTTTTATACTTTTGGAAATGATTTTGTTTTAAAAAGTTTTCAGATGCTGAATTTGTTGGATGTAGAATGGATAGAAAAAGTACATATGAAACTTGTCATTTCATAAGAGATTCATTAGTCTCTTGGTCATGCAAGAAATAGCCCTCAGTAGCACTTTCCACTGCTGGAACTGAATATTTAGCAGTCAGATGTTGTTGTGATCATGTATTGTGGATGCAACACACACTCATAGACTATGGTATGAGTTTTACCAAAACAAAAATATTGTGTGATTATACAAGTGCCATTTCCCTTAGTATAAACCTTGCACATCACTCTCGTTGAAAGCACATAGACATTAGAAATAACTTTCTTAGGGATCACACAAAAAAAGGAGATATCATTCTTCAATTTATCGGAATGCAAGATCAACATGCTGATATTCTCAAAAAATCGTTACCCTACGATAGATTTGAATACATTAAAACGAAGTTACGAATGATAATCATACCATAATATTCCTCATTAAATTCATGTTTAACCAATCTTCTTACAATAATAAACTCCTTTTCATTGGGGAGTACATTTTCCTTTTAGTTTTTAAAAAATATCGTAATGGATTTTTTCATATTTTTCGTAATGAAATTTTTCATATATTCATAATGATGTTTTTAAAAAAAAAATTTGCAATGATGTTTTTCGTACTTGAAATTTTCCTAATGAAGTTTTTCATACTCAAAATTTTTCATAATGAAGTTTTTCATACTTGAAATTTTCGTAATGAAGTTTTTCATACTTGAAATTTTTGTAATGATGTTTTTCATACTTGAGATTTTTGTAACGAAGATTATCATAATGAATATTTTCGTAATGAAGATTTTCGTAATGGCGATTTTTGTAATGAAGATCCGCGTACTCACTATTTTCGTACTCTTGTTTTTTTCAGAATCTAAAGTCCTTCAAGAAGAATTTTCCTCAATACAAATAATTCTCCTCACAATCCGAAAGGTATAATTGTTTCTTCAGTTTTTGTGATCAGATTTTACTTACTGGTATTTTATTTTGTGTTTTTAAAATTTCTCGGATTCAAGTTTCCTTATATCCGAATGTTTCCATTAAAAATCTCAAAAGATCGGATCCTGTCAAATTTTCCTTGAGGCTATCATTTCAACTGTCAGAAATAATCTGAAGAATTCTCAGCCATTGGATTGAGATGGGAAGATGAACCATTGCATCAACGCCTATAAAAGGGGACCCCTGACAGTTTTCCCACATCAGTTTTCCAGCTTTTGCGTGTCCAAGCTCTTCCCCACTTCAAAAACCCATTCTAGATTTTCAATGGTTTCTCAATTCCGAATGTCTGATGAAGTTCCTTATCAAGAGATGTCTTTTGCCAAGCCGATTGCGGATTGGTAATTATACAGGGAGAGGTTGGTTCATCCAAACTTCTTCAACAAGTATGACTCCATTATTTCAATGAATATCAAGATTAATGTATGAGAGAGTGTATCCATATCAATGATAGGAGCTCAGGATGTTGTGTATCCAGATCTACTCATTGAGTTTTATGAATCATTTTGTTTCTTTGAGGAATAAGGGAGAGATACATTTTCATTTAAGAGTTATGGTAAAACTTATGCGCTTTATTATACCAAGGCTTCTAGCTTGGTAGGGCTGTCTTATGAAGGAGAAGCCGATTTTTGTTCCCACAAATTACCACATGTGCAAGGAAGTTTTATCAAAGTGAAATATATGTAGTGTCTTGGACTTATAGATGTCAAGACTCCAAAAATTTCTTGTTTATCAACAAATAATCTGATCCTTCAGTTATGGGCTCAGGGTTTTATCATACCGAGAAAAGGTGACAAGGACACGCTGAAGAAAAGTGATATGTATATCTTAGATTTTTTGGTAAATCTATGGAAGATCAATATAATGATGCATATTCTCATTACGATAGATAATATCAAGAATGGGAATTTGAGAGCATATATACTCATGTATCCTACCCTACTCTCCAAGTTGATTATTCGGTGTCTTGAGTCCTTCCAGATTCCTTGCAGTTCCAAGCCTAGGAACTAAAAAGTTATGTTAGTTAGTGATGACACTTTTAAATGAATGAATGTCGGCTTTTGTAATGATTCTGGAGAGTTTTATGATCTACCAGTGGAAGTTGTAGAAGTCGTTCCAAAAAATGGAGATGAAGCTAAACCTTCGAAGAAAGCTAGAAAGAAATAAAAATTGAAGGAAGTAGAAGCTGAAGGTGAAACCCATAAATCTAAGGAAGCTCAAACCGCACCTCCACAGACCAATAAGTTGAAAGCCTATCCATATGAGGTATTAGACAAATGGAGGTAGGATAAAAAGAATTTGAAGGAAGGAGAACCAATGTTTGGTCTAGAACCCGCTGAGGCCAAGGCTCTAAAAGAGAATACCACTGAAGAGCTTGAGAAGAAAGCCAAAGAGAAGAAGCTTAAGAAGAAAATGTCTGAGGCTGAAATTTGGTAATACCTTCAGAGGGACACTGAAATTCAATACAAGAGCATTCCTATTCTGAAATATTCTTTAGTGGAACCATTAAATGAGACTCCGGGGAAGAAGTTTCACTCTGGAAAAATCCCAAGAGAAGGTTATTGAAGAAAAGGTTATCGAAGAAAATGAGCTTGTAGAAGAAGTACAAGAATCTAAAAGCAGTGATGATACAGCTGATATGATAAAGCAAGTTGAAGACTTTCATTAGAAGGATAGTCCTTCTGAAAAATTTCTAATCTGGACTTCTCAAGTCAGATCTTTGAAACATGCTACCCCTGGAATTGATGAAAAGTCTAGAGAGGAAGTGAACAAATTATCTGAGGAAGAGAGTTATAATCATCGATTCAGATACCCTGAGGATATTGAGGTAGGATATGAGAAAAAAAATTGATGAAGATAAGATTGTCCATTTGTCTGAAAGCGAGCATGAGTCTCCAGATGAGGAAGCTATTCCAAAAACTGACAAGGGGAAACAGGTGGTTGCAGATACACCTACAAAAACTACTTTAAGTACGAAAGAAGTTGCTGGATGTTCCAAGAGGAAGCATATCAAGCTAGAAGAATAACCATCACCAAGAAAAATGTAAAATTCGGAATCATTAGCTCTAGGACTTGATTTTGTCATTAAATCTCTGAAGAAGCTTGTTGACACCATTCCGATATTTCCAACTATTGATTCCAGATGTCAGATGCTTCAACATAGCATGAATTAGAAATCAGATTCTGTATCCATGGTGATGGATAGGTATGTAAAGATTGAGGCTGATCACAAGAACTTCCTTATCAACTACGATGCCCACAGAAAATCTTGTAAGAAAGTGGTTAGATGGTCAAAGAATATAGTCGAATATTTGTGAAAGCTTGAAGAGTTTCAAGATTATGTTAAGAAACTTTTGATACTCAAGATAGAAAAATCAAGGATCAAACAAATATCATTGATGAAAAGATAAATCTTTAGAAAAATACTCGGATTGAGGAGGTTAAGGATCTGAATGGAAAGTTGAACTCTGTTTCTCAAATCTAGAAGAGAGAAAGGGATCTCCGGATCGAGATTGAAGAAAAGCTAGTGAATCAAGATGACTTGTTGAAAGCTCAGGCAGAGGCTCCGAAGGCTAAGGAGGATAGGATCAAAGCCTTAGAGAAGTAAGTAGAGTAAGATCACAAGGAGCTAAAGAAGATGAAAACCATAATAAAGAAGTTTCTACACAAGGACAAGGAAGTAAAACATATCAATCCAATCTTTTGTTGTATTTCTTTCCCTCATACAAAATCTTCCTATTATAATGAAATTGTGGTTGATTATTTCTTTTGGATGTTTGTACTAATATTTCAGGTACCATATGTTTTTCCATTTCCTCAGAATCTTTTTGAAAATCACAAATGGGAGAAGGAAAAATAATTCCATATATAGAAGAAATATCCCTATGTAAGGTGGAGTTTATCTAAGGGGGAGTTTTCATTACAGAGATTTTCGTACTCAAGATAATGAAAAATCTTATTCTGAAAATCCAGAATGCGATCCTTAGTGTTCCAAATAACAAGGGGGAGTTAGTCATATTAATCGTTGACAATGTGAAAAGGGAGATTAGTTTAATTTCAAAGTCTAGAAAATTTTTCCAATTCCTTATATTCTTTTTCGTAATGATGTTTGTGCTTTCCAAAAGGGGTAGATTGTTGTGTAATTAAGGTTTTTCTAATGAATTTTCCATTCATTCATACTTAAGGGATATTGTTTAGTCAAAAAAAAATTCCTTATGACTTTATAATTCTTTCTTGTTTTGAAAATCACAAACACCTTATCTCAATGAAAATCTCTTTTTACCCTCTGTTTTACTTCTATAAGGAAAATTTATTTTTCCAAGGACATTTATCCTTACCATGTTTCCATTATTCATATCATAATTTTTCTAGGTATAAAATTTGGTTTGAAACCAAAACCTCAGAATCCTATAATTACCTAGATATAAAGCATTCTGTTTCTGAATCCGAATTCTTGATTACAAATTCTGGTTATGAACTCTTCTGAGGTCTGACTGTGGATTTTGATTATGAAATCTAGTTAAGAACTCTTCTGAGTTCTAACTTCGAATTATGATTACAAATTCTGGCTACAAACTCTTCTATGTTCTAACTCCAAATCCTGATTACGAATTCTGGTTACAAACTCTTCTGAGTTCTGACACCAAATTCTGATTACAAATCTTGGTTACGATATCTTTAGATTTATAACTCCGAATTATGATTACGAATTCTAGCTACGAACTCTTTTGAGTTCTGACTCTGAGTTCTCTGAATACAGACTCCAAACTCTTATGTGTTCTAACACCGAATTCTCATGAACTCTAACTCTGAACATTGTAAGTTCAGGTTCCAAATTCTTGTGAATGTAGATTCTGAATTTCATTGAAATTTAGACTCCAGAATTTTATAGAGTTCAAGTTCCGAATTACTAGAAAATAGAATCCAAAAATCCTTGTATTATAGACTCCGAATTAAATTTTGGTTAGACTCTGAACATTCATTTTCTTATATTCCGAATATTGGTTTTTAGTTATGTAACCATATTTTTTGCTTACACTTGTTTTGTTATATAATGATGCCATGATTTTAGTTACTCACTAACCATTGTTTGAGTGACACATGTATAGGTTCCTCTGAAATTGAAGGAAAAATATGACCGTTGGAAGAGGGAGCCAACTGTTGAAGTTGTGCCTATAAATAGGATCTCATTTGAAAAGAGCTCAACACTATTCTATGAATCTAGAGATTACATGCAGTTGAAGTGATTTCTAGAGAGATACTCTCATTATAAGTGCATACGGAACTTATGGTTGAGATTTTCTTTTTGCGACTTCGATTGTTGCTATGTACAATCAAGGGCTTCTGGGGATTGGAAGACAGAGGTGCCGACTACCTTGACGTTGAGGGCTTCCTTGCTAGGGAAGACAGAGGTGCCGACTACCTTGAAGTTGAGGTCTTACGAGTATAGAAAAACAGACTCCGATCTTCGTATTTAGGGATTACCCTAGTGTGGGTAAGACAGACTTTCTTTAAAATATAAATCAAGGGACCTTTATCCAAGGTTATTGGGTACTCTTCTCATTGGGTTAAAAGATTTACTACGTGTTTACTTGTTTTGTTCCAAGTTTTCTACTTCATTTTTATTTTTGAGGAAAGTATAATTATCCTATAATTCCTTATACCTGTACTCTGATTTAGATAGATTCTATACACTTTAAGGTAGAATCTTCATCATTGTAAAATTTTATTAAGTTTCATTTCTGGAACCAAATTTTTCAGAATTGATTTATCAGAATCATATTTCTGGAATCTAGAAAGTGTATAAAACATAGAGGTTTTGTGAATTACCATATTTAACCTTGTTAAACATATCCATATTTAAAAGTTCTAATAGAATTTTTAAAAGTATATAATTCACCCCCTCTTTTATATTGTGCCTCATTAGATACTTTACTCAGTATCTCTTTTATTTCAATCCTACATTTGTTATTACAGAGTATATCATACTCACATACCATCTCAATATATACTACCTTCAAAAGCTGTTATAATGATTAAAAATTATCATATACATAAAACATAATAAAATTTTGTTATAAAAAAGAGTTTGTGGTTTCATAGAAATGTTATTGCTCTCTCGATAAAAACCTGTGGATTCAGGCTCTATCACTGATGCAATTATGTGTAATAAACCTGAAAATGGTTGGACGGGTAATAACTAAATCATGAATGGATTCCAAACTAATGTCCCTAACTCCACACGTGGTTTGACACTCACGTGAAACATGATTTGGATAATTCCTGAGATATTTATGAACCATAATTAAGGATTATTTCCTATTGATATCCCTACATAATGAAATTACTCCTAACTACTTCCTTATTATCATTGCTTTGATAAGGGTGATTTATATTACATGATGAATGTATATACTTTTTTCTATTCTTATTGTTTGATATTAAACTAGATAACCATAGTAATCCATTGAATAGGGAAATATTAATATTCCATATATCCATAATCCAATATAGATGATTATTGTTTACTTATCTATGCCTATGTTGGATATACCTTAAAAAAATATTAAGATATGTATTTTTATAAATTCTCTTCATATTATTGATAAATCGGACTTATTATGTGATGGGTGGGGGCCAAAAATTATAAACTCCATCAATTAATTGGTATGTATCATAAAAAAATGGATTTTGTGTCACTTATAATCCTTATTCTTTATGTATTATATATTATCACAAGGATTTGAAAATATGTTTAGGGTGTCTGAAGTTATGCATTTCATCACTATGAGGTAATTTTTTCTTATCCATTAGTTTATTTATTTTTATGAAATCCAAGGACATATTATGCTGACAGTTTTATTTATTATGGAATTTTTTATTAATATCATATTATTTATTCTATTTTTTTGTAATATAGTTTCCACTAAATTGTACTCCTTATTGAGCCTCTGATGACGCGCCTTTATATTATTTACCATTTTCACAAGAAAACATGATTATTACTATGCATGAAAAATATATCAAGAGGATATATAATAATGTTTCTGGTATTTAGTAGTTTTACATTATGTTTTTAATTTAATTCAATTTCCATCAGTTATGGAGTATCCAATGACTTCTAAAATTATGGATCCCATGTATTGTGATCAATATATTCTTTAGTATTATAATAAAATAACCATGTATATGGGGTACTGGTTTGGGGTGTTATGTATTAATTTTGAAATTCATATTAAATAATAAAATAATATAAAAAAAATATGGATATAGAGGAAGTATTGGCCCAAATGAGTCTTTATTATAAGAAATTTCAAGCATAATATGGGCTAAAAAGGATCAAATGTAGGGTGGATCTATAATGAAACGAATCACAAAAATATAATCAAAATCATATCAATGTATTTTGAATAAATATTCATTATTTAGAAAAGAAAAAATTGAATGTTTTATTTGTTATATACGTCCCTAAAATCTCTTATGTAAAAGGATATAAGAAATAATATGGAAACAAATTATTATAATACCTCTTTGTAATATCATTATGACCTAATAAAATTACTCATGCATGAATTCTAAGTAATAAACTAATAAATGATATCATTATAAAAATAAAATCACAGGTTAATGGAATTCCACAATCATTATAGATTTTAGATGAAGATTGAACAATTATTTTATTTTCAATCATGTACACTTGAAACACATAGTTCCATTTTTATGATTGACTATAATTTTATATGTCAATTGAATATTAATAAGAAAAATATCTATTTAATAAAATAATTTATAAGAAAAACCAAGATCATCCATCATATCCCCCCTCACACATAATATAAAATAATTTTCTTTCTATTTGAAATAAAATAGAGATAATTCAAGTGAAAGTCATCCTAGAAAAAAAATGAGAAAATGTAATGGAATAAAAGAAAATATTCTTAAATGTGTAACCAGATATTCCTTGAACTGATTTTGGATTTAGGGTTTTCAAATTTTTTAAATGTCATAATGCTTCTAATGAAAATAAATTAGTACAATGGAATGTGTTGAGGAAAATTTGAAATATATTTCATAGAGATATCAATTTATAACTGAAAAATAGTAACCTTGCATTCATTCATAGGGATAAAGAAATATCATATAATGAGATTAAGAAAAAATGAAAATAAAAAGGCATAATAGAAGAAAAAATAAAAAATGTTCATCCAAAATAATCCTATGAATCCTTAGGATCACTGTTGGTAGTAACACCCATCTCCTTAGATGAATATCCAATTGGTCTAAGAACATGCGTATTTCCCATCCTCTATGATTATAATTGCTAAATGTCTCTATTTTATTGAGTTTTAGGAGTATCCTTATGACAAAATACCTATATGGGTTTGGTATGCTCAGTTATGAGATTCAACAAGGAAGGAAAATGGTTCAAAAAAACAATCCAACCTTGAGGGGGAGGAAGAACTAACTAAACACCTTAAAACGTGATAGAAACATGTCATAAAATGCACAAAAATGACTATATTAATTTGATATTGGTAGTAGGATGGATAAAATTATTTTTAGTCAAAGTAGGGGGTGTCTCTACAAAAATAGTGTAGGTGTCTCAAATACTCAACATGAAATTATTTTGAATACTTGGTTCAATCATAGCATATACATTTTTTGAGATTACATTAAAATGGGATCTTTATATTATCACTTTTATCCTCATCTTCTTCTTCCTCCTCCCCCTATTCATCCACCTCCACTTGTTATTTTATTATGTTTCCTTACAATATTTTAGCTATTAATATGACATTTTATTGGGATTTCTTAAAAATATTATGCTCAGTGGGAGGAACTAATATTAGTGTGAAACCTTTATTATCTAATTAAATATAATTCTTATCCCATATAATTATAGTTTCTCTTATCTAATACTCACCAGGTGATAAAAAATCAAGTTAATAAGGATCGGCAGAAATGGTAGCAACATACCATATGTGTGGCCTCAAGATATGGATTAGAATTGAATAGATGAGTGGAGGGTGAAATGGTAGAAACTAAAGTAGTGGAGGGAGTGAAGGATACTATAAAAAGTAGGTTTATCATGGGGGCCTGTGGGTGATGCACCATGATTAGGTGATCATATGGGAAATATTTATGGTGGTATTTATAGTCTATCCCTATTGGTTAATACCATGAGAGATCAGGTTTTATAATCCAAATGATATATCAAATAATACACCTTTATAAAAACACATTGTTAAAATTACCTTGACATTCTTAGGAGAATTTGGTCGTGGAAACATCCATTGAAATATAGTGTAGGATGACCCATGACTGCCAAAAGTGGAGGATTTTGAATACTTTTATTGCTCCAAAAAATTGTGGAGTGAATCACATGGAATATTGAACCCCAATAATAATAAATATTCACATATTATGCAAGGATAATATTTCTATGAACTAGATCTTTTATGTCATGGTGAGTAGTTAAAAACCATAAAAAAAACATAGAGATACTTGGATGATCTCATAACAAATCACCCTCCCATAAATCAGGTCATTTTATTTCATGAAACCCTAATAAAATGATGAATTATACGACATACCATATTAAGGGTTGGTCACTCGAGCATAGAGTAAATGATTTTTACATCAAATTGATTCACCATTACAACACCTTGTTTTTCCACCCTAGGTATCCAAGAACTTTTGAAGTCCCTATATAGTATCCTCACGAATATGTTCTTATCCTAAGATATTTTGGACATGGATTCGCCATGGATGACCATAGAATCATTGATAAAAACTATATATTGTATAAAATCCATATCCTTAGGTGTATAAATGATCATTGTTGTGTAATCAATTAATATATAGAATTAATAAACTGTTCCGAATATATTTCATCATTGTACAAAATTTTTAAAAATAAAAATAGAAATATTTTAACTCCAAACTGAAAAAAAATCCTAATATTTTTATATGAGTTTTTGAATTATCAAAATAATATATCCATGTAGGCGTGATCTTTAACATGAATTATCTCTTCTATGTAGATATTTTATAAATAGATCATAACCATAGTTATAGAACCAATACTACTAAATAAATAAGAGTGTATGTTCTTCAAGGATTCAATAATCCACTATACCAATGATGATATGACTCTCTATTTTGCGAATTATGGAATCATAGGATTGAGAGTTGAGGGTTGAGATATTGTAGTATGAGTAGAATATCCCCATGAAGTGGGGGACGGAGAAGGAATGGAGTGTTTTCTTGGTTGGGGTTTGGATGATGGTTGCGACCAAATTTACCCAAGAAATATGGTAAAAGCTATCACTTGTAGTACCTTTTGGGTTATAAAATCCAGGAGGACCGAAGATGTAAACTTTATAAACAAACATTCTATAGAGGTGATTCGGCTATGAAGATTCCAACATGGGTTTTAATTGATTGGATTTTTAATTTTAATTTTTAAGGTCTTAATCAAATTCAATTTAAAAATAATTAGTTGACTCTTGGTTATCGCATGAGGTGGATTCAATGAATTTATTTTTAAATAATTTCAACATCTTAAATTTGAGTGTTTCCATCAATAAAATATGAACTTCCCAAATAACTCCCATAATATTATGTCATCGCTAACCTATGTATAATATCCTATATTCTTAGAGGATCATATTGATGAGAAATACATGTTAGAGGATATTTTTATCACTTGAGATATGTATTGGTAAAATTGGCGAGATCAAAGGAGAAAGAACATCATTGAATAAAAATCTAAAAAATAGAAATGATTAAGAATTATTAAATTGAGAAATAACATCCAAACCCTCCCCTTTCTACACCATCTGATCAACACATTATAGTTTCATCCCTATATTTATGTTTTGTTGTCAATGGAAGTGGGTGGTAGACTCATGATGGTGGAATTGAATATTAATAAGAAAAACCGAATTCCGATCACTCCACTGTTTTGTGATAAAATTCGGAAGTGCTGGTGTGAATGATTTCACACCTTTCTTAAATGGTATCAATATTATATAGAAAATAATAAAATAATATATTATAATGAATAAGTTTTATTAATAAGTTATAGTGAATGAAAAACTTACACTATAAAAATTGATGGTGCTATTAAAAAATGAAAGCAGGAAATTACAATTGAAAGTAAAAAAACATCGATAGAAAGGAAAAAACATGGATTATTATTCCCTTCAAAGATTAAAATTATATAGTAATATTTGTATCCTTAGGTATACACACCATCAATAAATTCATTCCTCATTAATTGAGAGAGTGAAAAGGAGGGTGAGAAACTCAAGGGAAATTTGACGTCTCAAAGTTAACCTGAAAATTCATCCAGATTTATCCTCCAATTTGAAGTGTACATTTTTAAAAGAAAATTAAAGAATTAGAAGGAGTCATAGAAATTAAATATTCTATTACATGTGTTTTATAACATTTTTTCAAATTTTAGGCAAATTTGGAATAACTTTTTGGATGTTATGCTCGATCTAGTGGAATGACTTTACGGGTGTTTAGATCTGGCCCACCATTTAAATGTCAACTTCGTCTCCCATTAATCTTCCTGAAGACATTAGAATTAGATAGATACATAGATTAGTGAAATGATCCCCATATTTTTCTATTTCTACAGTAAAAACTTGTACTTCATTATGCTTGTATTGTGGGCCCCACATTTGTTTTATAGGCCATAATCCCATTATGCTTTATCTAGAAAATTTATTCATTCTTGTAGAAAAATATTCATCTTACCTAGGAATTAATCCATTGATCCTAAAAGATAAAATGTTAAACACAATGTGATAAATCATTTACCAAAATATTATATTATAAAATTTAAATAATTGAATTCTAGAAATAGATTATTGATTGGGCCCAAATTTCCACTATAAACATGAATTGCACTTGTGATGATAAATGAAGTTAAAATTTTAAAATGAACGAAAAATTATTTTTATAGACATTGGAACACATGAATATTAATATATAATCAATTAATATTTGCCTCTTTCAATGGATAATCAGATGAGGTTGAAGGATATTGTTGGGCATAATAAAATTCTTAAAGATTATTTTAGGGGTGTTTCTATAAAGGTTGGGTGATGGGATATATTACTGTTGGGGTCTTTTGGAAATAGATGGAAATGAAACCCTAACTCCTTGAGAAATTAATTTCACTTAGATCATACAATATGGGTGATGTTTAAGGAATTTCCTATGTGAATAGATTGTGGGGTATTGTTTATAGAGTAGATGATGGATGAAATACCTATAAAATAATAAGAAGGATTGGGTTGAAATAGTATGGTGATAGTTATAATGGGGGATGTATTTAAATCGGTAGTGTTTTTATTAAAGAGTGTATGGTTTTAAATATCTTTAAATATAAGGAAATATAATTGAATCTTGGTTTGGAAGGATTGTTTATGAAGAATATGAAGGCATTTGGGGGTTTGAAGGGTTCAAATATTGGCGAATTTTATATTTTTTTAAAATTGAGGGTTTATCATTCCATCAAAAAAATAATTTTTTTGGACATTTTCAGAATTTAGAAGATTTAAAAAAATAATTTCCCATTAAATATGCAAGGTAAATTTTTAATTTTATAGTACTGTGAAACTATTCCATTTTCTCAATTAATTATTGGCATAATCACCTATTGATATCTTTGAAATGGGGACCTTACACTATATAACTGAAGATGGTTTGACATATTATAATACTCTTGTTTTATCTTGAATATTATGAAAAATGGGTTATAATTTGGTCTCTTTGACACATCATTTTTATTTTGAGTTTTTGTGGGAATATGAAATTCTTGTATTAGTTATGGTATATTGGTTGGCATAACATTTAAAGGGAATCCCTATCATCAATAAATTAGGATTAAATGATAATTTTGGTGGGATTCTTTTGTGGGAATTATGAAAATGGTAAAAAGGATTGGACACAAATTTTATTTTAGATTTTATTGTTAGTTGTTCAAGTTTGGTAAATATTTCTAGAAATAGTAATTTTTTAAGTAAATAAGAGTTTTTTTGTTTGTGTTTCAGATGTGTTTTTTATTTAATGTGTAATGCTGGACTGAAGAATCTTGGAAAAGGGTGAACCAGGCCTCAATGAATTTTATTATGTGTTGATTTTTTTTATATTCATGTTTAAGTCAACTTATGATGTAGAGGTCTTGGGATATATATTTTTTGTTCCGTTCTATGAAAATAGGTTGTTAGTAATAGGGTGGTTGAAGGTGATTTAGCTGGATGAAGGGAAAATGGGTTGTAGAACTATGGGTATAATGGCATTGGTATTTGGCTTGGTCGTGGGGTTGTTCAATGAAAAATATATCTTGAGGATACCATTATATAAAACATCCCATATTGAGATTTTAAGGGTGAAATAGTCAAGGAAAATGGATAGAGTGACCATGAGGTTAGACATTTCCATTCTCTGGGTGGATTAAATTCGGTCAACGATGTGTTTATTTATGTGCCACAACATAATGTTGACCCCTCTTCCATTTTGTATATTTTTATATGATTTTCAATTAATCCATAAAAATCTAACACATATTCTTTTTATTTGTATTCATTGAGTAGCAATTTAGGGATATTTTTCCTCACGTTTTCTAAGGATAATTTTACCAAAATCTCCAAAACTAAAAAAATCATACAAATTTCCCAAAAGAAAGAATGCTTTTTTTTGTTTTTAAAAACATTATTGGGTTGCCTCCTAATTATAGGTTTATTTAAAGTTTAAAAATATATTCATGTTTTCATCCTAAGTCAAATTTTATAGATATATGGAATCCCTCTTGAAATGTATCCTTGTATATTTACATATTTAACCATTTAAATTAAAAGAGGGTTGCTTTTCTATTTATGTTCTTAATCTCTTAGTGTTGTTATACTTTGATAACCGTGAAGGGTTCCAAATAAATTTAATTTAGTTTTCATGGAAAAAATTTCAACCATGATTTAAAAAAGCGAATATTGTCCCCATGTATAAAACTTCATAAATTAAGGCTATAAAGGGGTGTTTTTTATCATTCCTTATATGAGAATACAATTTTTCACCAGTAGATGAGATATGGACATGACAAGAGGGATGGGGTCAAATTATAATCAAGAATGATACTAAATTTTTTTCACCCACTCATTTATTTAGTTGATTGGAAGTTATATGTTTTAATAAAATTAGTGAAGACAATGTGAACATTCAAGTCAAACAAGCAGTAAATAAAGTGTAAATAAATCTATTGGATGATTAAAAAATATCTAATAAAAGTAATACAATCATATTATAAAAATACAATTTATGTTGAATAATTCATAGATTTAAGGATAAAAACACATAATCTCTTTAAAGGATATTTTTTATAACTACATCTATTCAAAGGAAGTCTTAAATTTTAAATCAAAGTCGAAGGTGGATTGGTATACTAGATCTATTCTATCCAAGATCAGACAATGATTCTTCATTGATTTGTCTATGATTGATAGATACAATTGTACAGTATCATTTCTTCTATTATAAGTTTTTTATAGGTATATATATCCATAATAAAATCTTCAATCTCTTTGATTGGCTGTAATACCAAAAACATTGGAATTTTTTGGAAAAATGATTATAATTATAAGAATCCATTCCCTAGAGTACAATAAATCAAAATAATAAAAAGTGGTAAATTTTTAATTAGAATATCATTGATCACAAAGATCGGATGATAGAAAATTACAAAGGGAAATTGTAGATTTATAATGAAAACCCTTTTAATTATGGCTTTAAATAAAACAAACATGAATGAAAATAAAATCAGAAGTGTTATAAGAAATTATATGTAGCATAATATTCACATAATTGAATGATTTATAGTGCATCAATTAGTCCCATTCCATGAACAACTCGGTTTAATTTATATGTAATGTTGTAAAAATCATCAATGGACACATTTCTTGTTCTCTAGGTTAGGTTGAAATAAAATTTTAATATTAATCACCCATCGATGAATATATCACTATCTTCCAATGAAGGTAATAAATTATCCATAAAAATAGTTATAAATGTTTCATCATTTATATAGATTAACTCAATTTAATATAATATACAAATAGATGATATAATAATCACATACAACACTGAAAAAAAATATAAGTTAAATTAGTATCAACATAATTTATTTGTGTTTTTAAAACTAAGTACATATAAGATTCATTTGACCCAACAATATCCCTAATTTTACCCATCACAATATACACACAAAAGAAAATAAATGTACGTTTGAAAAAAAATCTAATAAAAAACTCCCTATACAATATGATAAAACACCCCATTGGTAAAATATATATGAGTTAAAAATAACTCCTTTAAGAAAAAATTGGGATGTTGGAAACAAATCGCACCCTTAAAAATTGTCCCCTACATTTGATTTATAAATAATCATGAAAATAAAATATAATGATAGAAAAAATCAATATAATTTCTAAAATTTCTCCCCTATATGATTTTTTGTAAGATCAACATAAAGAAGTTTCATTGAATATAACATAATAACATGAGATTTGGAATTTAAAATAGGATGGAATGGAAACATTCTATAGTTTATGATGAATCTTTTTTCAAGTTTACCACTTAGAAAACTCATGTTATTTTACTTCTCCAAACTCCCCCACTTTGTGATTTTTCAAATATCATAACTCAAATATAAAATTTTCCTCTTAGTTTTATCAATGAATTTATGAGATATTTTTTTATTAATTACTAATATTCTCCTCATAACTTATATTTTTCCCTATAATATGTATTTCTCCAATTAATTTTAACAAAATCTGTAAAATAATACATCTATACACTTTTAGAATAATATGATAAGAAATGAAAAAATTAATAGAAGATAAAAATTAAGTAGTTGAATTTTATGAATGTTTTCTCTTGGTGAATAGAAATGAAATTCTTATAGTGAAATTTTTTCTAGAAAGTGAATTTGAAAACATTTCCTTAACTTATATAGAAGGTTTTATAAAATAAGAATCTCTGTGAAAGAGTTAATAAAAGAATAAAACTCTCCCTGTTTTATATAGTAAGTAAAAAAATGATGAAGAATTAAAAAGGGAAACATAGTTAGAGGATTTAATATGCAAGAGATGAAAATTCAATGAATAACACATAAAAAAGATATCTTTTGAGAGTCATATGATTAAATTAAAGAAAAAGTAATAAATTATAAGTGTTAAGTATCAAAGAATATGGATTATGTAATGACACAAAATTTTATTAATGAAATATCTCCTTGATATAATTAAATGTATTATTATGTAAAATTGTTATATAAAACATATGATTTTTTTTATATTTTTGTATTTTAAAATACTGTTAAGAATTGGGACCATTTCAAATATATCCATTGAAAAGTGATACCATGATTAGTATAAATATAAGGCATTAACAAATCCAATTTACACATACAAGGGATTTGATGATCTCATCATGTAGAATTTCACCATATAAAACCCATTTGTCAGATCTCAGAAAGGAGGTCACATCATTGGGCTTTTCACTTGACCAATCCCAAGTCGAGCTTCAACGCGTTAAGCTTGAACGGAACCACCTATGGTAGAACTTGAAGTTAATAAAGATTACCACCCGAGCGATGTTATCTGAGCCTCCCGAAGAGTCAGTCCCCATCGCACACATTACCCTTAGGTATTATGTGAGTGTTTTAAGGGGTTATGTAAAATACCCTAGCACTGTGATTATGTGTATTATTTTTGTATAGAATTAATAATATATATTCATTTTATTATTGTTTGGTTGTAAATAGTTTTTAAAGAACAATAGGTATTTTTAGTTAATATTAAAGTATGAAATCTATTTTTATTAATAAATGTTTTTTGAATTAAATAATATTTTAATAAAATATAATTTCGAAATTACTTTTCTATTAAATATAAATTATCGTATAATTTTTATGAATACAATTGTAATTTTTATTATGGTTTGAAAACTATTTTTTTCAAAACCTATGAATTTTTGATAAAAGGTCAGTTTTTATTTTAAAATTAAAAATATACATATTTAGAAAATTATTTAGATAAAATAAATTTTATTTATGGATTCATAGAATCCAAATTATCAAATGGTGAATTTTTTATAATTTTCTGAGACAGTTGAATTTTTGGGTAAAAATTATATACCATTTAAATATATAATGTGTTTTATGACATCATAATAACCCAATAGTGATGTAAAAATATATTATAACTGGGATTTTCTGCCAATACATGTTTTACCTTTAAAATAATGTGATTTTCGTTTTGTATTATTTATTTTACAAATCCATAGTGGACCCTACAAGACATAAAAAACATTTTATCATTTTAAAATGATTTCCAAGAGAGTGTGACTCACCTCCACATAATCAAGCATAGTAGTTAAATATGTTCGGCCATTGGACTTATAAAAAATTTTTTCCGAAATTGCACCTCGATTTTCCAAGCTAATTTCATTATCTAGTGAATACCATGCCCATTTATCTATCAAAGGTATTCACCATTATGCACATTAAATTATTGATTACAGAGTTTTATGTATGAATTCCACATTCATTTATCATGGTATAAATTATGATGTTTAATGAATCCATGTTATATGATCTATGTGGCAAACTTATGCATGAAAAGAAATGATTAAGAGGGGTGTGCCCTGATAGAGCTCTAATGCATTGGGTAAAGAATAGTATCATGATACGTTAACTGAAATTAGCTTTTAATCATTTAAATTCAAGTTCAATGAAGGTTTACTCATGCTCCATGTGTAATGATCCTTGGCTCATGCTAATATCAGGTTAAATTTTGTTGCCACATTTACATGTTATGATAATAATGCTATATCCTTCTTCTATGTTCATGTCTATCTAATGCTCCATTGATATGACTATTTGCTAAAATGTACTGTATTCCTCTTGTTATGACTTTTTCACTCCCTTAATGGGCTTTATAGCTTACCCTTTTGTAACGAATTCCTTCAAGTTATCTCATGATGTTCCATGTACAAAGTACAGTGTGTGGTCATGTAAAATAAGTATTCAATAAGGATGTGTATTTCCTATTTTATGTTGAATTGTAATGCTCCTATTCCCCAAAGACACTAGACCTCTCGATCTTATAAGTTGAATCAAGTGAAGATTTTATGTAACAAATTATAATTATGTGAGAAATAAATATCTGGATTGTTATAGATTATTTGAGATATTTATGTAAAATATATTCCTATGAATGGAAAAAATTATAGATTAAATTATTTGAAAATAAAATTGGGGACTTAACATAAGAATATAATATGAAATGAATAATACATCTCAAAGGTTAATCACCATTTACTATCAATGGTAACTTTATTTTGGTGTAGTTGTGGTAGATGTTCATAATACATATGATATGTATTTTTAATTAATTTCCAGATAATATGATGTATATGTAATTTTTTTAATATTTCTAAACAAATATTTACCTCCTCTGTTGATGTGGATATTTTAAATTTTAGGAGTTATTAAAATGATAATCAAAAGGTACAATCATTTAGAATTTATCATACCCATAACCTATTTAATATATTCAAATATATTATAATTTAAATATTTAGTCAAAATATCATCAAGATAATATTCAGTTATGATAAAAATTAGAATAATATCTCTTATTTATGATTGATCTTAAAGGAAGTGGAGTATTATGTTTTTGGTTCATGAATGATGTGTGGGGTTTTTAGATATGGAGATAACACTTGTCCTATCTTAAGGAATATTATTTTGAATGAAACTCAATCCAAAATCTATGACTTTGTGCAACATCCACAAAAATTGAGTGAAAAAACATCCAACTTCAATATATTCATCTTAATCAGTGGAAAGTGAAATTAAATGTTCATTATTACTATACAATTAAACTAAAACATCCCCAAAAAAATAAAAAGTTATGGAAGTGATCTTCCAATACATTATATAAAATCTGAAATTAGTCTCATAATAAATATTTAAGGTAATCTTGGTATAGAAGAATAATATAATCCAACATTCCGAATTTTTTTAAGGTAGATACAGATACAATTTTAAAAAATAAGATAGGATTCCTTTAAAATATACATGTAATATTATACATAAGAATATAAAGTATATAATTTCTGGTTGCCCATGTTTTCTATGATGTATAATTCCAATCATCCATGTAAACATTGTTTGATCAAGAAGATTCCTAGATTTATTTTGGTTATTTTGATCAAGAAGTTTCCTTTCATTATTTTAGTTATGTTTAATCCAAGAAAGTAATTATATTTACATATCTTATTCATATCAAATTCACATTACATATGTTCTAAAAAACTATATTCAAGTGTTTCATTATATTTAATAAAAAATAATTCATCGATATATATTTCTAGAATGATGGTGTCATTAAAAAATCTTTTCAAAAATCTTTTATTACATTCCTTTAACAAAATATTTTGAAGTATAAATCAATAAAATCAATCATACCAGGCTCCTGAAGTATATTTAATTCCATAGAGTTCTTTTTTATGTCTAAATACATGTTCTGGAACATTAATATCTTCAAAACTAGGTTGTTTTCCAAAGTAAAACTCCTCATGAACATATCCATTAAGGATGAAACTCTTTATATTCATTTGAAATAGAGAAAAGTTAATATGTAATATTAAGGGTAATAAAATATAAATATATTTGAGTCTATATGCCATAGTAAAATTATCTCCATAATCTATTTCCTCTTATTGGTTATAACCCAAAGAAACAAGTCTTTCTTTATTCATAACAATAACCCCATTTTCATAAAATGTATTCTGAAATACCCAATTAGCTCGTATAACAGAAATGTCTTTATGGAACTCAATCATGGTACAAACCATATTCCATTCACAATGATTAAAATTTTCTTTTGTAGAGATTACCCATCATTCATCAACTAAGGAATCATCTACATTTTAGGTTGGAGTTGGGATAATAATGCAATATGATGAAATTAATTTTATAATAAATTTTTATTTCTAAATGGTTAGCCAATATAACTAATAATATTATTAGTGGCATGATTAGTTATGATCATTTGAGTCCTTGTAAAAATAGAATGTTTCTCCTCACCTATTGGAAGATTAAATTCTGAAAAACTACCATTTTTTCGAAAAGATTGTATTAACCTATTTTCTGGAATATTGGGATGTGATTCAACTTCCATTAATACAAAAGTTAGGATTTCAAAAAAAAATTAATGTGTATCTTCCATACATTTTAACATTTCACAAGGATAACATTCCATAAATTTATTATGGTTCATTTTTTAAAAAATATTTACTCATTGTTTGAAAACTCTATAAGCCTTACTTATGGTGGAATAACCAAGAAATGTTACATCACTAGATTTTGGATCAAATTTAAAAATATGTTATTTTATATTCACTAAGAAAACTTTTCATCCAAAGAATCTAAATTAAGAAAATTCAGACCGCTTACATTTTGCAATTCAGATGGGGTTGTACATTAAATTAAGTGAACGATGACCCGATTTATATTGTATCAGAATAGAGTCTTGAATTTTTGTCAAATATTCTTGGAAAAAATATTCAAACAATTCATAATGGGTGATTTATTGAAGGTTTTTATTCCATCATTCAACTACATCGTTCTGTTTTGGAGTTCTTGGTGTTGATAAATTATTAGTATTTACTTTTTCACTACAAAAGGTTTTAAAGTCATAATTTACAAAATCACATCCATGATCACTCTATATAGTTATAGGAAGCACGTTTCTCTAGTTTTGAACATGATTAACTAAAATTTTAAAAGAATAGAGTAATTCTAATTTAAGTGCAATTTTCATTCTGAGTATATCTACTGTAATCATCTACTAAGACCGACACATAGTGTTTCCCTAGAAACATACAGTATTCTTATGTATAAAGGGGTACAATAAAAATTGTGTTAAGAGAATTAATAAATAAAATGTCTTCATCCCTTATGGGAATGGAGACAAAAATATTTAACACCATGAGGGGGGACCTCTTGGGAAGCCTTTGAAGTTATAAAATCAGCAACCCAATTTCTTTGTGGCCAAGTGTGTGAAATATCGATGTCATGGGAGAGAAGGTTCTTATATTTGAGAATCAAATAGGTTAATTATAAAAGAGTGTAATAGAGGCCTTTGAGTGTGCTATATATTATCATCGAGTCCACATCAACAACCAAAAAGGAAATATATTTGGAGAAGAATAATTCAAAACCATTAAAAATGGCCTCTAAATCCAGTCAAAGTGAGATTCCAGCAACATAAAATTAGTTGAAACCATGAATCACCAACCCTTTGTGGTCACAAACAAGACTAACCCCTGTATTATCACCTATATTCATGAGAAAATAATATTCAGTTTAATTTATAGGGATGGTGGTTCCATCTCACCAAGTGACCTACCAGTTGTGGGATAGAGATATTATGGGCCTGCCATCTGTCCCTAAAGCACCTTAGAGAAGAATAATTCTTTGATCAGTTCTTAAAACTATCAAGCTCCACCATAAGGATTTTTGTTCTCACTAACATAGCCATGTGGTAGAGAGGGACTTTTTCTAGGAATGGTTCCTCAACACCCATGTACACTAGTAACCCATGGAAAGAGGAAGTGACTGCACTCTTGTATCTTGATTATTTCAATTAGTTTGTATGAACCACTAATGGAGAAACTATTCGGTGAATTCCACCACTAATTTATATCTAAAGAAATTAAATTTTATACTACAGACTTTCCCCACCAAATAAATTTGAAAGAATATGATGGATATAGTTTCTTACATCAGGGACTTGTAGTAGGAGCATCTAGAGGCCATACAAATGTCATTTCATTTGATTTAAATTTTAGTTGGAAGAGAATAATTCCAAGTCCTTCATATTATAAAGTGTAATTTCATTGCGATGATTTTTCACCAAATAAATCCGACCCATATTTAATTGACCAATTATGATGATGTAATATTTTTATAGGCTTTCGCAGTGAAGGTGCCTGATGTAGCACTTGTGAATATACATGTGTTGGGTGCATCCTCTATACTAATTCCATAAAACTCCCTCCATTAAGTGAGATCAAGGATAAACTATATAAATAAGGGAAAATATATATCCATATTAAATTTTAGATTAGGTACAGGGCACCTTGGATATCCCAAAACCTCACCAACAAATTTTTATTCCCAAAAGTTGAACTCTCATGACCAAAAAACTAACAAGAGTTCCATTGCAATATTGGAAAATGAACCTGCAGATAATTCCATAAGGAGGAGGGGTGAACTCTGGTCATTCTCATGTCATTTCCATATTTCCTGTTACTAAATACACTATAAAAATAGCATAACTCGATTACCTCCCATGCTTTTTTCTGTGAATATGATACATTGCCTCTGTCATATTCTGAACATTGATTCCCCCAATGTACACATGTATAACGAGTTTCATGTAGGAAGACCATTGAAACCTCCCCTCACCTTATTCATCCCATATTAATTAACATAATAGATTGTTGATATCATTCAGGACTACTTTTGGCACCTTAATCACTAAGAGAATGTTCATGGGTATTCAAGTCAGCACACAATCTATAAGGGTAATTCTATTGTCAAAGGATTTGAACCGATTCTTCCATTTAGTAATATGATTGGTGATGTTGTTAATCATACCATCAATGTAGATAATATGAATATTTCCCAATTATATAGTTTCACCCATATATTCTATAAGGAAGGCCTTATTCAAAATCATCGACATGGACTCAATCCTATTCCTCTGTCCAGATGATTGTGTTGGTGGTAGGAACACATAAATTGGACTTTTGTTAATGATTTTTTCACTCCATATCATGTACTCATCCATAGTATTGTTGAAACCACTAACGGAAGAGATGTAACCATTGATAAAAATATTAGGTCATCATGTAAGAAAAGGTGAGGTACCCAAGAGTAATCCCTATAGGGGAATGGTTTGATGATTCCACATTTGAAAGAGAGGCTAACCATGTTGACAGTGTCAACACTATCATTCCCATCATTATATATAATATAAACCCATCATGAAATTTTAAAGGAATTTTTTTGTTCCCAATGTTTATAAATCAAACCTTATCACATTATTATATTATTATAATATGGTTGTACACATTTCCTAGAACATATATTATATTATAAATTAAATTTAAACTAAGAAAAACAATATCACCAATACTAATAATTTAACTGCCCAGATTACCCCCAAAAATGAATCATCCACCCTTCACCTTCTCTATGTTATAGAAATTATATTTTAATCTGGTCATATTTAAAGAAAATTTGTTTCCCATGTATCAAGTGTTATAGATATTGATATTCAAACCTTCCCCTTGAAATCAATTATATTTAAGATTTTAGTACCAAAAAATTATTGGTTTTAGAAATTTTATCAAATAAAACATTAATAACCAACATATATCAAACCAAATGATGGTTAATTTATGTAATATTTTTAAAAATAAAATATCTATAAGTTCTAAACAACTGAATATCATTCAATGAATAATGTTTTCACCTGTTACACCCTCTCTGACATTTTTTATAGAAATGATCATTTATTGGAATGAAATAATTTTTCTAGAAATGTTACTTTTTGGTAGTAAAACATATTCTAGAATATGTATAATTGGTTTTTATAAATCTTAAGATAATATAATTTTTCTCCCCATAAGAATAACAATTATACTAAATCATCATTGGAATAAAAACATTTGATTTTATTTTGAACAATAATTTGTAATCATCGTATGTTGAAAAAAATTAGATTAAGAATCTGTTGTGGAATAATGTTTAGAAATTTCATAAGTGTAGAAATCCTATCATTAGATTTAGCATGACTATTCTTTGATGAATTAAGGTATTTCTTCAACTTTTTTATTTTCATTATCTAGGAAAGTTATATATTAATCCATCTCTTCAAATGAAGAAATAAACTCATCATCTTATGATGATGAAGTATTAATATATCATTGAAGGATATAAAAAAATTAACATTAATGGATAATTTTAAAATTTAATCATATGTTACATTCCACACGAAGTAAAATTCATTTTGAGGATCTATTTAAAAAACTAGTGATCATCTGAATATCATAACTCTCCAAATCACTATTAGTTTTTAATAATGGATCCTTATTATAACTCTACATATTATTATTTTATATTAAAAAATTTCTCTCTAATTTTGGAATATTTTTCATCCTTTTTATTCTTCTTCAACCTTGTACGATCAAGCCTGATGTTCCATACTTTTTTTATTCATAAAAGATAGTGTCAAAATATTATTTCTTCTCAAGTTTTCTTTTATGTTCTACAGATAAAAAAATTAAAAGTTCTTCTCTTGAATAATCTTATTTATTTATGTTATAATAATATCAATCACACCTAAAGTAATATTTTAATTATTGACATTGAAATTATTTTTATATTTATTCTTCTTAGTAGGAGGGTTTAAAGATTGAGCACTAGATGATGATGTGAATACAATACAATTATTACTCTTCACCATCTCAGTATCTATTTTCAAATGATTCTCATATTTCATGAGGGTTCCAATTAATTATAAAGATATATATCTTTTAAATTTTAATTATCATTATTCATAGTCTATTTGGATTCCTATTACATTAAAAAAATCAATTACTTTTTTTATCCAAGGACCATCTACGATTTCATTTTCTATAAGAAACTATATTCTATTATGAAATATCATAATTTGTTGGTGAATTTGTTCTACTAACTCAATATTTAAAAAATAAATCCATTATAATCATCTTAAAATATTTCCCTTTAAGTCTCAATAACTTTGGATTTCAAAAAATGGGTAATTTAAAACTTTTTCCAATTCCTCTTGGTGTCACACAAGATGAAACTGGAATGAAGATATTTCAATTCGTAAATAATATAACTTTATTTCAAAAATTTTAGTTAGATTGATATTCCATCACCTCCTCATAATGAAACAAAAAATTAATATTCAAGGATTTTTTAATTTTAAATAATCATTTGATAGTGATCTTCCACTGTATTGATAATAAATATTTTCATATTATCATTCTATTCTAATAATCTGCACCACTAAAAAATAGTGGTCATCTAAAATTCTTATTCTTATTTATTTATATTGGATTCTCTATCATATTAAAATAAAATATCTAATTTATTCAAAATTTTAATGTAAAGAGAATGAAAACTGGATCTTAATAAAAATAATAATTACTAGAAATCGAAACAAAGAATTGTATTCTTTGATATTAAATGTATTAGAATAAAGAAGTGAGGAGAAAGGCTATACTACAAAATTTTATCCCTTTAGAGAATATATGGATACTATAATGGGAGGGTAAATTTTGGTTCATAAAGTAACTAATAATTTTTCTCACACTCAAGTATTCAGTTGATAAGAAGTTATATGTTTAAATCAAATTAGAGTAAACAAAGTGATCATTTAATTTAAAAAAGTGGTAAATGTAGAAGAAATAAATCTATGACATGATTAAGAACTATATTTTAATAACAATAAAATTAGAATATAAAAAAATATGGTAAGTGAAAAAATGATAATAGTTATGGATAAAAATCCTTAATCTCATTAAATAATATAGTTACCAACTACTTCTAGGCCATGGAAGTCTTTACTTTTATGCCAAAGAGTAATGTGGATCTGTAAAATAAATATAGCATATCTATGCATCACAAAAGAAACTTCATCGATATATCATAGATTTACTGATATAAGTCTGCACTAGGAAATCATTGATAGAAAGTTATAAACAGGTAGTTCTAGACCCGATAACATGTTTTATCTCCACAATCAATAGTATTTCCAAGAACTTTGGAATTTATCTATCAAAAATTCAGATGTAGAAGACTCTTATCCCTAGTGTCTCATAGATAAAAAAAAATTGGAAATAGAATATTACTCAACTAAATCTCATTGATAAAGAAAATAGGATGATGAAAAATTACAAATGGAATTGAGAAATTTATAATGGAAAACCTCACAATTATAACACTAAGTGAGACACAATAGAAAAAAATATAATTTTAAGAACTACAGGAAATGATATCATTCAAAGAATCAACTTGATTTAAATAGTTCCAGTGTATAAGTCAGTTCTATTCCTTAAAACATAAGTTTAATTTATAAGAACCTAAATAAATAACATAAATACCAATATTCTGAGTTTTGTAGGTTTAGTTGGAATAATTTTAGTAGATTCTTCACCATAAGATGAATGTGAATCTATCATATGATGATGATAATCAAGATGAAATATTATTTTTTTCAACATGTTATGGTATTTATATGGTTTATATTAGTTCATTAGAATATAAAAATGGAAGATATAGTATTTACAATTTATTTTTTTAAAAAAATCAGGTAAAATCACTTTCTACTTATTCGTATTGTGAATTTCAAAATGTAAACCAAATGAGTCATTTAATTTAATATACTATGTATGATAGACCATTGAAAATGTAATGAAGATTCCCCACAAAACTAACCCAAAATATGAATCAACTAAATAGATTTCCCCTTTTCAAATATATATCCAAAATTCATATCAAAGAAATTATAATAAAATGTTATTCATATAATGTTTTTCAATTTTTATTTTTCACATTTCATAAATACATTTTTTTATTTTTTATAAAAATTCTATGATAAGAAAATATATATAGTGAATAATTAATCAAGATCATATCTTTTTTATAGGGGTCATGAGTTTGTGTAATAAATAATTAAATCTTATTCTCCATTTTATTTATTCTTTTTAAATAGGAATCAAGTTACATAATATGGAATATACATGAATTACAGACTTTCCCTAAAATTATAACCAATCCCAAAATTGCCATTAAATTTAGTTCATACCATTGATATGAAAAAAAATTACCTTGATTCCACTACACTCAAAATTAACTATCATCATGAAATGATTAAAAGAATAAAGGTTAATAAGGAAAATGGTTTTTCAATGTGGATACCTATAAGTCCTTTCAAGGTTAATATGATATTCAAAGGGAAAATGAAAGGGTATATCTAAAATGTGGATAATAAAAATTTAATCAAGTCAAATAAATATAATAATAACACTAGAACATTTGTTTACCCTCAAAAGTATTGATAAAAGAATAGACAATGATGCCTAAGAAAAATAAATTTAATTCACACTAAATAATAGAGGGTACTTTTGAGAGTATGAAAAAAATTGGTTTAGAGAAACTCAATTTTTGTGGAACATTATTATTGTCTAGTGTTAATGATATATGGGTTTTAAAAATGCATAAAATCATAAGAATGTTTCAATCATAAAAATTTTAGAAAAAGATTCCTCATCAAAAATCATTTTAATTCATTTTTTAGAAACCATGTAACTTCTTCCATAATTAAATAAAACATGTAAAATGATATTGTATATTTCATTTAAGCTCAATTTTTATTTATAAACACAATAATATAAAAAAGAAAACAAAAAAAGAAGCAATAAAATTGTGTTTTTAGTTTTGTTTTTATTTTTTGTTATATTTTTCATTTTTGGTAATTATTTTATTCATTTTTTGAAAAAAAACATAAATAAATGATATCTCTATCCCCTACACCTAAAGCATAATTGTTTTTCAATAAAATAAATTTAAATAAATTTATAATTTACTAATAGTAGAAATAAGGGATAACCTTTTAGGAGGTGTCAAAGGTGGAATCCATTTGTTGGATTTCCCCACTAGATGAATTAGAAAATCCTCATAAAAGTGTTTAAAAAACATTCCTTGATGGTAAATATTCATCCTCTCTACTCATGAGAAATCTATATTTCTCTAAATATATAAACATTAATAATGGTATAAGGGATAAGACATCAAAAAAATATTACTTATGAGGAGTTTTATATGAGAATTGTAAATGAGGATCTTCTTAGAAATAGATAACATAATTTGATGACTCATGTCATCATGGATAGATTTTTTCTACTTTTTTTAGATCTGAGACATCTCATATGCATTATTATTAATTTATTCCAACTCATGAATATTTAATTTAATACCCCCACATAAATATGTGAGATTCATATTATATTGTTTAATAGCTCAATATGCATGGTTGTCTACCTACATTGGTATGTAAAAATATATCCGAAATATAAACCTATAGTATGAAATTTTGATATAGGATTTAAAAATATAAGATAAGAAAAAAGTGCATCATACAATAGTAGAATCCAATCTTTCCCGTTGGGTTGTGACATATTTTTCCATGATTTTATTAACTTACTAATTTTGAATTTTAGCTCGTATATTAGTTTGGGGGTGAAATTTAATGGAGACTTTGTGAATAACTCCATATATCTGGAGATCAGTTTTCATGTTGCAATTATATAAATCAAAACCTTGAGGGAAAATTATAAGCCCTGTAAACCAAATTTTATAAAAATAATATATCTGACAAATTCAAAAAAAAATTAAGTGTTTTCAGTACTAGTTTCCTTTTCATCCAAAAATTTGGGGAAATAATGATAAAATAAATATGATATATATAAATTAAAATGAGTTCAAGAAGATCCCGATAATGTTAATGCCTCATCCATCAACTATCTCACAAACTAACATGGGTTGTTTTGAGAATTTCATTCTTCCATGAGATATTCCCTATGAATTGACAACATGTAAATTACGTACAAAACTAATTGGAATCCTTGAATAATATTGGTTGATAAATTCAAGATTTAAGGAACTATTGAGGTATAAGTTTAGAGAAAAAGTTCCCCATTAATCTAGAATATTAAAAAAGATTAAATTAGACATGAACTCAAGGATATGGATACATTGGAAAATAAAATGGTCATTACAAATCCTACACTTTTAATGATCATTCAAAATGTTCCGTCATGAATCATTCCTAATCCTTTGGGATTGTATAATCATAATTTAACTGTGGACCCATGTTTCCACCGATTAATATTCAATACCCACATACCAAGGTGTAAGGTCTAGAATATCTCAAAGGCTATCATGAGGGAAGAACATTCATATAGGAATGAATGAGTCCAATTGTTGGTCTAATAGTGGGGAAATTATAAAAAATGTGGTCAACAACAATATTTTATAATCCTATCTTGTCTCAAATATTTAGGAAAAAATATCAAAAGAATACCATACACCTTATAAGGAGGGGTCTCACATCAAGATCCTAATATAGAAACTAAAGGTAAACATGATTAGAAAATATAATGACCTTTAACCCCATTAAATATCAATGGTATTTTTCCATGGTAAACACCATGGAATTGAAAAAACCCAAGAACCGAGAAAGCATTTGTTAAAGGTATTTTTGAATACATTTAACTAGGATAGTGACATCTAATCATATTATATAAACTAGTTCATGGTTTCTCCCATAGATCATGTAAAATATAATTTATGTATGAATAATAAAATTTAAATGAAACTAAAAATGATACCTTTTTCAATCAACAATGTTGATATGTTTTGATCATCATCGTTATGTAATTACTTAATGGATAAAAATGAGTTTTCCTATAGATAATCAAAATATGAACTACAACCCAGGGATCTCCGTAATTCAATTATTGAGTTCTATCATGGGGAATCAATATACTTTACAGTGTCAATTTGATTATTTGATGTATATAATGTAAGTCTAAGGATGTAAGATGGAACTGACCCTGTTCTTCTCTCAGTTTCTCTCTCTATAAATTGAGAGAGGTTATGAGAGAATATAATCTATGATTTTTTCAAGGTTATATATAATAAATATTCATCTAAAATATATATTTATACTAGGTTTTAGTATTGGTTAAATTGTTGTTTGGTCCCTATAGAAGCATAACCTTCAAAAATAACCAAAAAACACTTATGACTTAGTTACCAAATCATAGGAATCAGCAATATGTTATCACTATCTTGTGACATTATTAATGTCTAACTTATGAAACTAGTAAAATTTAATCAGTTTGTAAGCTCCCATAATTATTTAAAAAATAATAAACATGTTAAATTCATTTGGAAAATAATATTTTTTTCATATTCACTTTTATAATTAAATAACTTGTTATTTATTTAATAAATTAATCCAATTATTATTATTATAAACTAAAATAATATTATTGAATTATTTAACTTATTATGATTAACACTTGGATGTTCATCGACCCTCACACATGGATCCAACTTTGTTATAAACTTATAATCATGAAAATATGTGGAACTTGTGGTTAAGTTTTCTGTGTGACCCTTTAGGAACATATCATTATAGTAGTGAATCATACTCATGTAGTAAGAGTGGTATCTAGAAACACAATATAGTTCCTAAAGAGAACATGGTAATTCCTAATGTTGATTACCTCCTACAATCATGTACTATGTATTGTAATATATTTTTCTCAGGATATATCATAAATAAATATACAAAACCTATGTCACCATGCTTACATGATTTATTTATTGTTTTAATGAATATTATAGATAAAAATATATTCTTCTTCCATAACCATGGTTTTTATAGGTATTACCATGCCATATACCTGGCCCTGAGATATCTCTTTTTTTTAATAATAAAAATTCCAACTTGATTATTCAATTAATGCCTTGAAATCAATTTCACAGTCATCACAAGCTACATATCTATATCATAAATTTGAATATTTTTTTCCTAGTAAAAATTACACAATCAAATGATAAAAAATTATAATTTTTTCAAATTTAATTTCTAATAACACGTATAATATGTGGTGTTCCTATTGGCCATTCAGTCATACTGGTCTCTAAAAATTGATATCACTATGTCTTAAATTCATGTGAATAAGTAAAAAATTTTATGACCCCCATAATATAGTAGTTATACGTTAACTATGTCTCATAATTATTATATATATAGACTACAAGGTATACATTTAAGATTACTATCATAGTATCTTGTGAATTTCATTGTAGAAGGGATATTCTATGACCAATTTATATGAAATATAATATAAGTACATTACCATGTAAATAGTATATGTAAAAGTATCTATAATATTTTGGAAAGTATAAATAATACATAACTCTTTATATATATGTGTGTGTGTGTGTGTGTGTGGTAATCAATTTTTTTTGATCAAATTTTGTCTAGGGAACCCACTATAGATGTAACACCCCAGGTAAATAAAGCATATGAAATTTTCATATTTATCCATATTTTTTGATTAAAATATTAATATTACTTTAAAGGGAACACTATGCTCGATGGGATACCCAATACGCAACAACGAGTTTCTATGAAATCTTACATTGCACTCTAATAATAAAATAATATTATTTTAAATGGTAGTTAACGCCTAGCCGTTGTAATGGCAGGAATGAACGAAACTAACTACAAAATGATTATATATGTTCGTCAAATATTTTTACTCTTATTCAATAAATGTTTTAGGCTTAAAATGAAAATGAATCCAATTTTAAGCATAAATCTTCTAATATTCTTTAAAAGGTCGATTAATCGCCTTTTGATGGTGAACCTCTTTTAATTACACTTTTTGACAATTTCATGTGTTATATTTGACAAAATTAAATTCTTCTTTAGAATCGGGACATCAAAATTTACTTTGTATAAATTTTTGGTATTTTTCCGACAAAGTTCATTTTTTAATGAATAGTGTAAAATGCTATATTTTAATTCGAAACCTCCATTTAATCTAATTTATTTATATGGATATATTATATTTTTAATTTATATTAAAGTTTATTTAGAATATAGTTTTACCATTCAATCTAATGGTTGTAATTGGAATTAATTTCACTTTGAAATTGGACTTAAACTAGTGTCAATCTTTTAATAAATATTGTTTCTTAAAAACACATTATTTGTTTTGACAACGGGAATTAATATTTAAATTAATAAATGAAACATATATATTTTTAATTTTTTAAATTAGACATCATTTTTGAATTCGGAATATCAAATATAGCTTAGGGTGAATTTTTGGTATTTTTTTGAAAAACATAAATTTTTGATGAATAGTGAAACCACTAAGTGGTAGTTAATGAAACTGATTTTTTGTTTAAATGAAACTTTGAAACTTCTGTAATTTGATTTTCAAAAATCCAACATACATGGTTTTCATTAATAAGTAAAATGTGGTTCAATGAGATTAAAATTATTTTTGGTGAATAGTAACTTTTAAGTTTTATTAATCGCAATTAGAGGTAATTAGTGTAGTTTATAGTAAAAATAATGTTTTAATAACATGAAATGACCTTTAAACATGTCCTACCCATATTGGATGTGTCATGGGCGACCAACACAGTCCATGGGTCAATTTGGGGACCCCGTGGAGCCACTTTGGTAGGAAGATGACATAAATAACTTTTTATTTAAAGTTAAAATTAAAATGTCACAAACATGAGTTGTTTTACTAAAACAATTTTTTAAATGGGATTATACAAGTAATATTTTTGACTATAAATATTCATTAGAAATATAAAAAGATTTCCTACATCATGATATTCTTTATATAATTTTTATACATTAAATAAATTAAATTATTTATGACACCATGATGATGCAGCAACTGCCTCATTATTTAACGATTTAAATAAAATGAAAAGATAATGTAAAATCTAAGACCTAAACATGTCAAAAACCTATTTTATGGGTGGATTTAGAACTCTTATAACCTTATCCTGGAAACATATAATTTTGGGACCTTTAAAATCAGAAAAACATTTTATCATAAAGTAACCTTTTATAACTTTCCTAGAATGCCCTTCCTCTTCCCTTATAAAAGGCCCCCCACCTCTACCACCTTACACACACCTCTCAAGCCTTTGGCTCGAACAAACCCTGCCCATTTAATCTCTCCAGATCCCTCTCTTCATCTTTGAAGCCTCACTTTGGGCATAATCTTTTACAAGTAAGCCTTTGATCTCAAATCAAAGAGAGTTACCCGATTTAAAGGTAACGTCTTCCCTTGTGTTATTTTGTTTTAATTTTCTTCTCCAAACCCCTAAACTATTTTTATTAATTTTTTTTGTAACAACACCAGTATCTTAAATATACTAGGATTTTTTTATAATAAGTATTTGAGCTTCACTTTGGCACACCTCCGTCTAATGGTTAAAGAACATACTGTTTCTGTGGATGGCGAATTACTGCCTCACGAAATGATGATTGTTCAATATTCTTTTTACACCTTCAAAGGTGGCCATTAAGATGTCACTATACTTATATATGATATATAATATGTTTATGTTTCCCTTAAGCTTCTTTATTTTTCATTTATGGAAAACCTTTATGGTTTCCATAATGGGTAACGTGATATCTTCATTTTAGGAAGTGCGGACTACAGCCCCCTCAATGTGATTTGTTTCGTTAATGACATATGTGGAATGTATAAAGGATGGAATAATTGGTATTAAATATAATATACTACTTTATTTATAATAGACCTTTATATCATTATTATTTAATTCCTTTGAATACACAACAAAAAGAAATGAAAGTAGCGTTCATGCGTATGTACGGCTTACCGTCTCCATGAACGGTACATTTCATTTCCTATCTCCAAATGTTATGTACTATTATAAGTACATATATATAATGGATATATATGTAATATATTACATCTAAATGATGTATATCATTCTGGAATTATAATATATATATCTATCATTTTGTTTTAATTCCATTAATATGACACAAAATGAAAGTAGCGTTCATGCGCACGTACGGCCTACCGTCTCCGTGAACGGTGCTTTTAATTTTTTATCTCCAAATCCTATGGAATAGTATAAAATTAATATATACTGGATATATATGATATTTAAAACATCAATACTATTCTGGATATGATGTACCTATAACTACATGGAAAACTCTTTTCCAACAAGTTTAATTTTTACTCATGTACCGAACATCGACAAAAACGTCTGATATGAACTCACTTTATTATCCAATTATTATAAAATTATAATATGTTATGTGAACTGAATAATAATATTTAAAGGAGGTCCTTAAGAAATTATAAATTGACCAAATTTTATTATTCAGGAGATTAAAGAATGATCGAGTCATGTCGTACACAGGGTAAGGGATCTAACCTCTCTCTTTCTTTTTAAGTACTCTCTTTTATGTCATTTATTTTAAGCTCATCTTTCTTATGTTTGGGGATGTTATTTTATATTCCTCATACTGTAATTTTTATGTTCATATTATGAGATACCCTATTTTATCTCATAAATCCATTTTTGGAATTTTTAGGTGGCGCCGTTAGGCTACCGAGTTTTCGTAAGGGATTTTTCATCTCGCTTTTATTCTCGTGACATTTATGCTATGTTTGCCACTATTTACATTGAGTGGTGTATATAATGCCCATTATTATACAGTTTGTGTAGTATAATTTCATTTATGGGTATTTATATCTTCATTGTATGACTATTCTTCCATGGGGTGTACATTTCGAATGTTACCCAACTCGGTAAGGGGGCCTTTCACCCTCCTCTTTTTAAAAGACTAATTTTGTTATGTCTTTTAATTCACAAACTATTATGTTGGGATATGTTATTCTATATCCTTATTTATGTAAATTTTATGTCCATGTGATGATATACCATTTTATCTCTCATCAAATCATTTTCTGAATTTTAATGTGACGTTGTTAGGCTGTCGGATTTTTGTAAGGGAACTTCTTAACCCACTTTCAATTCTTTGGGTTAAACCTCTACTTCTTGATTTTATTATGCCAAGATTATTTGTGGAATCTCTATGTTGTAATTTCCACAAACCATTGTGTGGATATAATATATCCACACATAATCATCTCATTGATAAATTCTTACGAACATGTATGGGAAATCATAACTCAATCTCATTTCATTGAGTTAAATATCTATGTCATTGGTTTTGTTTTTCCAAGATTATGTGTGAATGACCTCGGATTGTTTCACACTTAATATCCACTTATATTGGGTGTATTTATATTTATCACACATAATTATGTGATAGATTTATCCTTAATTTAGGAATACCATCTTTATAATGGATTTCATCTCAATTTACATTTCCATTGAGACTTCATTGTTGTTATGCCCCAATTCACTCTTATATGGTGTGTATACTGTCATTTGACATACTATATCATGAATCCTGTTATTCTCATGATATTATAAAGTTCGGCTTAAATGTTATTCTGCAATTATTTTTATTCAAGGGTCTCTCATATTGTTAAAAACTCTTTAACAAAAATATAGTTTTAAATGTTTTAAAGATTCATTATTCTAAATCATTATCTTTAATGTACATGTTTTCAAAATGGTTTTCAATATTAATTTATATGGACATTAATGTTTTAAAATTATAATTCCATTAAAAGCTTCAAAGTGGTATGGGACACTTTGATTCAAAAATCTCTTTTAAATGATTTTTGAAAATGGATTGATTAATTCAATATCATGGAATTACTTATTGAGATTCCAAATAAAATGTTATTATTGAAATGTTTATATTTTCAATATTTTATGTGTAATGATGGTACTTGGACATTTTACGGGTGGTTACGTGATAAACCATATGACGGGTGATTCCATGAATACCAGGACGATTGGTTACGTTATAACCTCAAATGCATTGGGTATCGAAGTTGGCCATATGGATATTCCATTTAGTATGTGTGGAAGTAGACCCTATGGTTATTCCATTTAAGTATGTTTATGTCCCAAGTTACCTTTATATGTTATGTTTTTTTTATATGGGTTTTATGGTAATCTTTTGGTTACAAAAGGGTAAGTAATGGTCTTTTATTCAGTGAATAATTTTTACTACATCATAAAGGTGAAAAGTATTACTTTGGAAAAGTACTCATGGTTTACGTGTTGTTTTTGAAAAACAAACAGTTTCCCTTATTTGTGTATCCTTTACTGAGCTTTTTATACTCACCCCATGTTTTTTTTTGAAATGTTTTTCAGAGGACTTAATGTGGAATAACATCAATGATGGGAACAAGGAAGCATCATGCTATACAATCATGGAACTAGACATGTTTCTTTTTAAGAGTATTTATTTAATGGAAACTTAGTAGAAGTGTATACTTTGTAATCTTTGAGATGTAATAGTTATGTCCTAATTGTCTAAAACTCTAAACCTGAAAAGATCCTCAATGTGAATTATTAATTTAATTCAATAATAAGTAATGTTTAAGGCCAGGGACTTATAGTTGGTATCAGAGGTTGGTTTAGATAACTTTAGAGGTTAGGGTATCCTCTAAGCATAAGTGACATTACCATAATGGTTAGGATTTCAGAAAGAGTACTAGTTTTAGATAAATTGAATGAGTAAGTATATCTTATTGTTTATCTTCCTCATTAATACATGATTATTTTGTTGATATACTCACACTGACATTTCTGGTTTTAGTAAATTGATGGATCTAGCAATAACCAAAGTGACAATGGGTTTGAAGGAAACTGTGGTGGTTCTCTGATTAAGAGACCGGATGAAATGGGGGATTCAATAAGGAAACATGTGGTTGTTCTAAACAAACTATCAAGGAGTCATGATAAACCACTCGAACCTTGATATGTTCTCTAATGCATCATGTACGAGATGACCAACTCAATGTGGAAGTTCAGGTAATAATTATAAAGGTTTCCATTAGGGTTTATATGATCCATACTTTTTAGGTAATTATGGGTTACTCTATGATATGATGGAAAATGAAAGGCATGAGATTAACTTGAGGTTAAAATATGTTATGATCATTTTTGAAGATTTTATCTCGTTTTGGGGAATGTTTTAAGAATTATGTAGTTTTGGAAAAAGGACAACACGCAGACCGTGTGACAACTCATCCCATCAGACAAAGTTGTGGGAATCGAACCCACAACCAAAGTGGAACTGGTATTTACTGCCTACCATTGGACTACGTGAAGTCCCTGGTTAGTATGATTTATTCTTTTTAGTTAGATGATTTTATGAATTAAGAGTAAGTTGATTTTGGGTTATCTATGGAAATGAATAACCTATCATGGAGGATATGTGATTACGTTAATTACTTTTCAATATGAGACATTAAGAGTAACTGATGTTATTTGGAGATAAATGTTAAGGCTTATATTGGAAGACTATGTGATTAACTCCATCAAATATTTGGGTTTCAATATTAGTTTGGTTTACTTTGAATAATTTTATGGACAAATTGTTTATTGAATGGTCTTTGTTGAACTTTGGGTATTGTTTGACAAATTTTGGAGATTAAGAATAGATTTTTTTTATAATGGATTATCCTTTTTGGGTATTATCTGATCTCATACTAACCATTTTGGTTTTAGTTTAGGTTGAGGTCTAAATACATGGGAAGTATATAGTTCTCTTTTTTAGGATTTGGTGATTCTCAAGAAGTTGATTATATCTCTCTTAATGCGAACAAGTCTTCCTAAATACTCATCTTTCGGAGAAAATATGAGTTTGATTAAGGAATATAGTAATAGTTGAACGTCTATGTGACAAGTAAGAATGTTTGATTATGATTTAGTTAACCTCAAAAATAAATTCCTCAATTAAGAGTAACCTAAAACAAAAATGTTGTCTATTAATTTTTCCTACTAGGGAATCGAATACCGTTTAACCCATCACATGTTTGTGATTTTCTTGTGGTTAACTTTCTCCTAGACATGTTTACTATCACTCTCCATCAGAACATGAACCTTTGTTTTTTCCTCCATATCCATAATTTCATACATGGAAACCTAGTATGGCTTAACTCATGTGACATTTGAACTTCTATCCCATTATTTTAAATTGATAGTTTTACTGACTCTTGTTCCGATGTGGGATTTTCAATGAAGCTTCCAAGCCCAATTTTAAAATTGCGAGGACAAAATTCCCAAAAGGGGGAAGGATGTAACACCCCAGGAAAATAAATACTATGACATTTTCATATTTATACATATTTTTTGAATAAAATATTAATATTACTTTAAAGGGAACGCTATGCTCGATGGCATACCCAATACGCAACAACGAGTTTCTTTGAAATCTTATGTTGCACTCTAATAATAAAATAATATTATTTTAAATGGTAGTTAACTCCTAGACGTTGTAATGGCTTGAATGAACGGAACTAACAACAAAATGATTATATATTTTTGTCAAATATTTTTACTTTTATCCAATAAATGTTAGTGGCTTAAAATGAAAATGAATCCAATTTTAAGCACAAATCTTCTAATATTCATTAAAAGGTCGATTAACAACCTTTTGATGGAGAACCTCTTTTACATCCACTTTTTGAAAATTTTATGTTTCATATTTGAAAAAATTAAATTCTTCTTTATAATCGGGACATCAAAATTTACTTTGTATAAATTTTTGGTATTTTTCCAATAAAGTTCATTTTTTTAATGAATAGTGTAAAATGCTGTATTTCAATTCAAAACCTCCATTTAATCTAATTTATTTATATGGATAGATTATAATATTAATTTATATTAAAGTTTATTTAGAATATATTTTTACTATTTAATCTAATGGTGGTCATTGGAATTAATTTCACTTTGAAATTGGACTTAAACTAGTGTCAATCTTTTAATATATATTGTTTCTTAAAAACAGGCTATTTGTTTTGAAAGCGGGAATTAATTATTAAATTAATTAATGCAACATATATATTGTGAATTTTTTAAAATAGACATCATTTTTTAATTCGGAATATCAAATATAGTTTGGGGTGAATTTTTGGTATTTTTCTGAAAAACATCAATTTTTGATGAATAGTGAATCCACTAAGTGGTAGTTAATGAAACAGATTTTTCATTTAAATGAAACTTTTCCACTTCTGTGATTTGATTTTCAAAAATCCGACATACATGGTTGTCATTAAGAAGTAAAATTTGGTTCAATGAGATTAAAATAATTTTTTGTGAATAGTAACTTTTAAGTTTTATTAATCGTGATTAGAGGTAATTAGTGTAGTTTATGGTAAAAATAATGTTTTAATAATATGAAATGACCATGAAACATGTTCTAACATTATTGGATGTTTCATTTCCGACCAATAAAATCCATGGGTCAACTTGGGGACTCCATGGAGCCACTTTGGTAGGAAAATGACATAAATAACTTTTTATTTAAAGTTAAAATTAAAATGTCACAAACATGAGTTGTTTTGCTAAAACAATTTTTTAAATGGAATTATAAAAGTCATATTTTTTACTATAAATATTCATTAGAAATCTAAAAATATTTCCTACATCATGATATTTTTTTAATAATTTTTAGACATTAAATAAATTAAATTATTTTTGAAACCATGATGATGCATCGATTACCTCGTTATTTAATGATTTAAATAAAATGAAACGATAATGTAAAATCGAAGACCTACACATGTCAAAAACCTATTGGATGGGTGTATTTCGAACTCTTATCACCTTATCCTCGAAATATATAATTTTGGGACCTTTAAAATCCGAAAAACATTTTATAATAAAGTAACCTTTTATAACTTTCCAATAGTGCCCTTCCTCTTCCCTTATAAAAGGCCCCCACCTCTACCACCTTACACACACCTCTCAAGCCTTTGGCTCAGCCAAACCCTACCAATTTAATCTCTCCACATACCTCTCTTCATCTATGAAGCCTCACTTTGGGAAGAATCTTTTCCAAGGAAGCCTTTGATCTTAAATCAAAGGGAGTTACCCGATTTAAAGGTAATGTCTTCCCTTGTGTTCTTTTGTTTTATTTTGCTTCTTCAAACCCCTAAACTATTTTTATTACTTTTTTTAACAACACCAGTATCTTAAATAAACTATGATGTTTTTATAAGAAGTATTCGAGCTACACTTTCACACACCTCCATCTAATGGTTAAAGAACATACTGTTTCTGTGGATGGAGAATTAATGCCTTACGAAACGATGATTGTTCAATATTCCGTTATCACTTTAAAAGGTGGACATTAAGATGTAACTATAATTATATATGATACATAATATGTTTATGTTTTCCTTAAGCTTCTGTATTTTTCATTTATGGCAAACCTTTATGGTTTCCATTATGGGTAAACGCGATATCTTCATTTTAGGAAGTGCGGACTACCGCCCCCTCAAAGTGATTTGATTCGTTAATGTCATATGTGGGATGTATAAAAGATGGAATTAATGTTATTAAATATGATATCCTACTATAATTATAATATACTTTTATATCATTATTATTTCATTCCATTGAATACAAAAAAAAGAAATGAAAGTACCGTTCATTCTTACGTACAACTTACCGTCTCCATGAAGGGTACATTTTATTTCTTATCTCCAAATGTCATGTAATATTATAAGAAAATATATATAATGAATATATATTAATATATTACATCTAAATGATTTATATAATTCTGGAATTATAATATATATATATCTCTCATTTTGTTTTAATTCCATTAATATGACAAAAAATGAAAGTAGCGTTCATGCGTACGTACGGCCTACCGTCTCCATGAATGGTGATTTTAATTTTTTATCTCCAAATGATATGGAATAGTATAAAATTAATATATACTGGATATATATGATATTTAAAACATCAATACTATTCTGGATATGATGTAACTATAACTACATGGAAAATTCTCTTCCAACAAGTTCAATTTTTACTCATGTACCGAACATCGACAAAAACGTCTGATATGAACTCACTTTATTAACCAATTATTATAATATTATAATATGTTATATGAACTGAATAATAATATTTAAAGGACGTCCTTATGAAATTATAAATTGACCAAATTTTATTATTAAGGAGATTAAAGAACGATCGAGTCATGTCGTACATGAGGAAAGGGATCCAACCTCTCTCTTTGTTTTTAAGTACTCTCTTTTATGTCATTTATTTTATGCTCCTATTTCTTATGTTTGGGGATGTTATTTTATATTCCTCATACTATAATATTTATTTTCATATTATGAGATACCCTATTTGATCTCATAAATCCATTTTTGGAAGTTTTAAGTGGCGCCGTTAGGCTGCTAAGTTTTCGTAAGGGATTTTTCACCTCACATTTATTCCCGTGACATTGATGCTATGTTTGCCACTATTTCCATTGAGTGGTGTATATACTTCACATTATTATACACTTTGTGTAGTATAATTTCATTTATGGGTTTTTACATCTTCATTGTATGACAGTTCATCCATGGGGTGTATGTTTCGAAAGTTACCCAACACGGTAAGGGGACCTTTCACCCTCCTCTTTTTAAAAGACTTCTTTTGTTATGTTTTTTAATTCACATACTATTATGTTGGGATATGTTCTTATATATAATTATTTATGTAAATTTTATTTCCAAGTGATGATATACCATTTTCTCTCTCATCACCTCATTTTCTGAATTTTAATGTGACGTCGTTAGGCTGTTAGATTTCTGTATGGGAACTTCTTAACCCACTATCAATTCTTTGGGTTAAACCTATACTTCTTGATTTAATTATACCCAAATTATGTGTGGAATCTCTATGTTGTAATTTCCAAAATCCTTTATGTGGATATACTATTTCTACACATAATCATCTCATTGATAAATTCTTACGAACTTGTATGGGAAATCATAACTCAATCTCATTTCATTGAGTTAAATATCTATGTCATTGGTTTTGTTTTTCCAAGATTATGTGTGAATTACCTCAGATTGTTTCACACTTAATATCCACTTATATTGGGTGTATTTATATTTCTCTCACATAATTATGTGATAGATTTATCCTTAATTTAAGGACACCATCTTTATGATGGATTTCATCTCAATTTACATTTCCATTGAGATTCCATTGTTGTTATACACCAATTCACTCTTATATGGTGTGTATACTATCCTTTGACATATTATATCATGAATCCCTTTATTCTTATGATATTATAAAGTTCAGATTAAATGTTATTCCGCAATTATTTGTATTCAAGACTCTCTCATTTTGTTAAAAACTCTTTAACAAAAATATGATTTTAAATGTTTTAAAGATTCATTATTCTAAATCTGTATATTTAATGTTCATGTTTTCAAAATGGTTTTCAGTATTTATTTATATGGATATTAATGTTTTAAAATTATAATTCCATTAAAATCTTCAAAGTGGTTTGGGACACTTTGATTCAAAATTCTATTTTAAATGATTTTTGAAAATGGATTGATTAATTCAATATCTTGGAATTACTTATTGAGATTCCAAATGAAATGTTATTATTGAAATGTTTATATTTTCAATATTTTATGTGTAATGATGGTACTTGGACATTTTACAGGTGGTTACATGGTAAACCATATGACAGGTGGTGCTGTGAATACGAGGACGGGTGGTTACATTATAACCTCCAATGCATTGGGTATGGAAGTCGACCATATGGCTATTCCATTTATTATGTGTGAAGTCGACCGTATGGTTATTCCATTTAAGTATTTTTATGTCCCAAGTCACCTTTATATGTTATGTGTTCTTTATATAGGTTTTATGGTAATCTTTTGGTTACAAAAGGGTAAGTAATGGTCTTTTATTCAGTGAAGAGTTTTTACTACATCATAAAGGTGAAAAGTATTACTTTGGTAAAGTACTCATGGTTTACTTGTTGTTTTTGAAAAACTAACAGTTTCCCTTATTTTTGTATCCTTTACTGAGCTTTTTATTCTCACCCTAAGTTTTTTTGAAATGTTTTTCACAGGACTTAATGTCGAATAACGTCAATGATGTGAACAAGGAAACATCATGCTATACAAACATGGAAATAGACATGTTTCTTTTTAAGAGTTTTTATTTTATTGAAACTTAGTAGAAGTGTATACTTTGTAATCTTTGATATGTAATAGTTATGTCCTCATTATCTAAAACTCTAAACCCTAAAATATCCTCAATGTGAATTATTCAATTAATTCAATAATAAGTAATGTTTAAGGCCGGGGCCTTATAATAGAAATTACCCCACTTATAATATAGCCAAATTTTTTACCATCAACGTATTATATCTCACATGATAAGATCATTTTTCTATTGAGTAATTTATTTAGTCATCGGGCCTGCCACATATTCCTACATTGCTACTCTCTGATATGTGACTTTACATCCTTAATTATAACTCTTCATGGGGTGTAATCCCTAAGTTTATCCATTTTTACTCTATCACAGTACTGAATAATTGGATAGTAATAATGTCATAAAATTATTCTAATTTTAATTATGAAAATATTTTACTTTTAGGTATGATTTTAAGAACCTAAATAAATCATTTAATTTTTATACAATCTCATTAGCTATATTTGATGCTGCAACATACAAATATTTTTATATGTGCATACCATAGTCTTTAATAATCTATTCATTTTCATTGAAACATCCTAACTAGATATTATATTAAAATACATAGGAAGACTAGTTTTTCCCCTTGATACATAGTTTTACATCATCTTCATGTATGAGGTACATACATCGTGCAATTTCTGATGCACTATTGTATAATATTGACTACTAATTGTATAGTTCTCCAGGATTTATTTTATTTTTTCCTAATATAATAATTTTATTATAAATATCATTTCTGATACTTATAATTAAATAGGTCAAAGATCCATCACCAAAGTGAATGGAGTTCTTGTCACCATTTTAGTCTCCCATTATGACTTATAAATGTGTTATTTAATATATTTATGCTATATTACATTAGAAAATATTATATGTTGAATGGTTAAAAATAGTAATTTTCAAAAAAAAAATCAGTGTATGTTCTTTAAATTAGCCCAAGAAACCAATAGATATATCTCAATAGATCATGTTTCCTAGGACATGGTATACTATGTTAAGCCAATATATTGGGATTTAACTATAATATTTTCTAAACCAAATATAATACTAATAATGGTTTTTTATATTTTATCAACATATATTTCTAGGAAAACTATGGTTCTACCAGAAACATATTATATAAACATGAAAAAAAATTTAACTACAAATGATTGTTCCATGATCATTATTCTTTAATTAATCCCAAAATGGATCTCAATAACATTCCTTTCGGATTAGAATTCTATGTTGTCTCATACCCTTTCTATTTTCATTATATAGAAATATTTCATATGGTTTCCTCCAATGATGGTGGCCCTTATTTTCAATTTTTAGTTGACTTATCATTGAATTATTCTATGATAATTAAAATTTTAATGGAACTAGGAATAATGGATTTTTAAAAACAATCTAGTGTTTTTGGTACCACCCTTATTCCTTTCATGTAGAGTGTATTTTGAATGCCCACCAATGTATTTACATCAAATTTTGAAAATCACAAAAGAATCTGGCATGTTAATAACTAAAAAAATGAAATTAAAATAACAAGATAATAAAAATAGATATGTCATGGTAATAAATTAAAATACATTTCATTTAATCAATAAAATAAAATCAAAATGCATCCGAATATATGTTGATGAAAAATCCCATGGATGAATACAACATAAATATAAAATAAGTTAATGCTTAATTATTGGATGTCAGGTCTAAGACACATGAACACCTATACCACAAGGATCTATCCTATATATAGTTTAAAAAATTATGATTTGCACAAATAATTTTTCTCCTGATAACCTATCGATGCATCGAGCAACTCCATAATGCTATGGCTCCACCAATCATTACACATCCAAATAATTCTTCATATCATGTAATTTATTTAATTTATAAAGAATATGCCTTATTAAATATCGACATTGAATAAAGAATACAATATTATAAATATTTCCTCAAATAATCAAATAATTGTCAAAGTAGACGCTATAGGTAAAATGTAAACCATTGATAAAATAGTAATATCCATGATAAATGTAATGTATAATTTAGTGGAAATTGAATTTCCATTAATCATATGGGATTTAATATTTCATGGGTACTAAATGGGATCATGTAATTGAATTTAAATATTATCCTTGAAAAAATTAACAATAAACAATCTAGAGGAAGATTAAGGATGGTGTCAATACAACATATCCAAAGTGGATTAAAAATAATTGGTTGTCATCATTGATGAATTGAATTATTATAAAAATTTCTTTTAAAAACATTCTTTATGAAAATATTTTTTAATTTTGAAAAACATTTTTAAAAAAATCATTGAAAATTAATATCCAAAACATTTTCTTAAAAAAGTAAACTTTTAAAAATTCAAACGATGCTTCAAAGAAATAACAGTGGTAAAAAACACCCATATTGTATGAGGTAAAAATAATATTCTCTTTTCACAGTAAAAAAGGAATTAAAATTTCCTTGTTTGGAAAGTGATATGAAGATTAGTTTGAAAACATTTCTAATAGAAAAAATGGGTAAAAATGTATGTAATAAATAATTTTGGAAATGTTAATTTTTTAAAACATGTTAATAATATTTTATAGAAAATAGTTTCTCTAACTAAAGAGATAAATGAATTTTAGTTTTCTTAAAATAGTTTCTAAAACATTTTGAGTATTAAAGAGTGAAAAAATTGGACTATTAAATAAAAAAGATCATAAATAACTAGAGTATAAGAAAAATAAATAGATTATTGAAAAATGATAAAATAATTTCCTCCAAAGGGAATTCAAATAAAAAAAATCTTGAGTAAAATTAGATTGTGAAGTAAACCCTTGAAAAGGCTACAATGTTGACGTGAGACTAGACCAATTAATTGATTATTTTTATCAACTGTAAATCCACATGAGGGAGGTTGAAATATATCAATATATTTTCTAATAAATTATAAACATAATCATATTATATTTAATAAAAACATGAGGGGATGCAACCTAATGAAAAATAAATTGGTTTATGAAATTATTTTCTACTTTTTAACTATAAACTTGATTCCCCTTAGATGAAAAATTTCAAATTGAAACTCAAAATACATGAAGAATGCTGTATTAATGATACTATATATCAATTTTGAATTATTCACACTATATATAATAAATGGTTTGAAAAAAATTGTTTTTGCTTCAAGATAATGTTAAAAATCACAAAAGGAGGTTATATTTCAAATATATTCCTTAAAAATGTTCTCAAGGAGAATACTCATTAAACATTCGAAAGTCTCCCCTACCACTTTGAAACATTTGAATCATAAAATCTATGAAGTAATTTCATTAAATTAAACTTATAATATCCTGAAAATAAGGGTATTTTTGATATATCATGTCAAAGGGAATTGTATACACCATATATAGGAAAATTAGTGCGTGACAATAAAAAAGTCTCAGTAGAATGTAAATTGAGATGAAATCCTTTAACTTGAATTTCATTTTGATGGAACTACCTTTAACCACATGTATAATGGGTCTAATCATGTTAATAACTTATACCTAAATCATAATAATATTTATAATATCATATATTATCCTCTTATAATATCTTATTACCCATTTCTTAATAAGATTTTATTATTTTAACTATTTTGGGTGTTACTTTCCCAGTTATCTCAAGTATGGTTTGAATTGTTATTTATTGTTCCTTTTATATAGATCATGATTTAATCTTATTAAGAGTTTAAAATATGAATTAAATATTATATATAATAAATATATACGTATTCAGAAAAATCTATAATATTTGAAGATAAGAAATCATATGAACTGTTCTTAGAGATGATAGGTTGCATGTAATTATTATACCACTTTCATTTCATTGTCATATAAAAAAATGAAAAGAAACTGATACAAATTTATATTATAATTACCATCCCAAAATTATGTTATATAAGTCAAATATGTGTATTAATGTCATCCTTTATATTTTCATGTATAGTTTTAATCAATCACATCGCTTTGAGGGGGTGGTAGTCCTCACTTTCTCAATTTTTGTTAGCGTATTTACATATAGTAGAGAGTATAAGGGTATGTGTTATAAAATAATTAAATAATCCTAATAACATAATAAATACCATATAAATCAAATATAATTTTATTTTCCACCATAATTCCAAAACATGAATGGTGGTAAAGGAAAAATGAACAATCATTATTTCGTGAGGTGGTAGTTCATTGTACACATAAATAGTAAGTTTTTTACCTATTAGAATAAATTGTTTGTAATTTTAGGTCAAAAAAATTAGATTAACAAAATACTATTATATTTAGGATATTGTTTTTATTATATTATCAGGAAATAATAAGTGTTTCTTGGGGTGGATAATGTAAATAAAGCAAAAACATTAAGGATGTTTTTTACCTGGTATTCGGGTAACTAGTTTTGGTTTTCATCAAAGGACTTCCTTGGATTGATTTTTGACTAAAGAGAGGATTATAGGATGAGGAAATTTATTTTTAGGATCTATTTTGGGTGATATTTGTTTATCCAAAATGGATTAAGAGGTCTGAGGAAGTTTTTGAAGTGGAGTCCATTTATAGTGGAAGAGGAGTTGTACTCTTGCAATATTTTGGAAAAATAATTACATACAAGTTTTTAACAGTGAAATTGGCTCCAAAAATAAACCCAATTATATAAAGGTGCCGATATTTACTATATATGAGAATAAAATGGCTTTTATAGGTTTCTATGTTGTTTTTTCTATTAATTTTATGGTTTAATCCCTTATTAAGATTAACTTCACCTTAATCATTGAAATTAATGTTAATTAATTTCACTATTTTTGGAAAAAAAACTAAGATAAACATATTATAAATTATAAATTATTTTTAAAAAATATTTAATCTCTTTTTGGGAAATTACAATAAAAAAAAGTGGGTGAAATTAATTTAAAATTCAGCCCGTAGATGATACGACCTAGCTGGATTTTAAAGTAATAACTTCAAAAAGATTTCTAGGTTTTTATATTCAATTAAAAGTAAAATTTATTAAAATGGCATAAATTGGATTAAATTATAAAAAATTGATCTAATTAATCTTTTAAACCAATGTATAATATAATTTAACCTTAAAAATAAATTACATTGAAAATTTTTTTGTAATAAAATTCAGTATTTTTTACTATTCATTTAAATAAATGAAACATTTCAAAAAAAATATAAAAAAATGAACCTAAATTAATTTTAATGATTCAATTTAACATAATAATTTTTTTACATATTTAATCAGCAAGTTTTTAAAATTAATATATAAACTGGGTTCTCCATTATAAGGTGGTAAAAGTGTCGTAATAAAAATAGACTATTTTATGCGTAAAACTGGGTTTATTCTTATAATATTCTTATCAAATCTATTGGATGACCATAAAGAATATTTTATTGAATATATAAAAAATATTTAAAAATAATATCACTCACTAATTGTAATTAATTTAATTTTTTATAGTAAAATGACTTTGTGAGCATAAAAATAGTTTTATATAAAAATATTCTTTTTCTATTCATTTGGTTCTTATATTTGTTTATAATTATTTTTTAACATATAATTAGTTGTGTAAACCATATATTTTCATAAGTTACTCAATAATATTAATATTGGACAATTTATTATATTATTTTACATTATATTATGTTTTAATCTTTTAATGTTGAATGGTAATGCTTGGTCCTAAGTGTAGTTCAAGCCCTTAAAGAAGTTTTCTCTTGTGTGTAGTGAACGTTAACATGATGTCACGGGCTTTGAAAGCTATAAAATATTTTGTATTTTTTTTAAATAGTAAATATATTATAAATAATCAGTATATTATATTATCTTATGTTTTTGGGGTCTTGTGTCATACAAGACAATGAATATAAGGTTCTTATTTTATAATTTTGGGGGTGTTATAATCACCCCATATTAATTAAATCGAGTCCTCATAATTTTAAATCGATATAAAAAATATACGGTATGATATTTGAAAATTTCATTGTTTAAATTTCACTTCGTGAGAAGGGTTCTAAAAACAACCTCTAAAAATAGACAACGGGAAGTCTAAAGGTCACATGGACTGATATATAACTAGGTCTTTATATAGAATAAAATTTATGAAATGTAGAGATACATTCATGGATGAGAAATGTAAATACTAACACGCTGTTATTAAGTATATCAATCACAGACAAGTGAATGATCAATGGAAATTTAAGGGCCTCAAAGACATAAATCTGCAATGATTTAGGAGACCATGGGTTCAACAAAAATAAATCTATTAGTACATCATTTTTCAATAATTTTCCTAATTTTGAGTAATTATTTTACTACCTAATTATATAAAGAAATTTAATTACTTGAAATATTTATCTAAATATAATTGCATCCTCGGCTTGTGTTTTGTTCTATTTCCCATTCATCCATTAGTAAATGAAATAGCTATCCAAATATTAACTTTGATGCATAATGCACAAATATTTTCATTTAATGGATTTTAATACCCATAAAATAAGTCATTATATTTCTATGTAAGTATTTTTTATAAATAATATAGATAATATATTAATATCTAAACCAAAAATGAACACTATTGATTCATCATTAATAAATATTCATATAATTTTTTAACTGAAAACAATCATATTTTAACCAAGACAATGTGTTGGTCAGTGGTAGGTGTTAAACCCTTATCACCATTTAGTCATGTGTCTATGTCATGTGGCCTTGTCGGAATTGATTGGATACCACCCGACATGTAGATTTTCCTTTTCTAAGAGCATATTAATATAATTTTTAAAATAAAAAATGATTGCACATCCTTGAAATAAGGATAATCACTAAATTGTATTTTAACTAAGGTTTTCAATACAACCTCAAAACATAAATTCATCATCTATTTATTTTCACATAGGTACTTCATTGGTATAAATTTTATCCAATAGAGGAGGGAATTTGTAAAATCCAAAAACCATATTGTTATAATTAACTTTCATGTTGGAAAATCCATATAATCAATTTTAGGATTTCTAAGTCCTGACACATTATTTTTGAGTTAAAAAACAACATGTTTAACCTAGGTTATTCATTATAATTATCATTTCTAATCCTTCATAATGGTATTGAAAGAAAATGTGAAATATCCTAAGAATATCCCCTGGGATTTATAAACTAGATTCACAGTAAGACCCATTGTCTTTTACCAGGTTACATAGAGTTAGGCCTGACACACTTTGTCAGAGTCTTAACCTGTAGGTACCTCTGTGCCAGTACCACGTCCACCTGTAGTATCCATACATGGATGTATTAACAGGAATACCCATATGACCTCTACATTACCAATATTCTAGGTTGTTCTTCTATACTTATTCTCAAATTATAATTTAGAGTTATTTTCTCTATTTCATATTTTCTTAAATATATATCATGTGGTTGCTACTAGACATCGTTTGATACCAAATATAGTGAACCGACCCCAAAAGCTCAGAGACATTGTCTACCTTTATTATATTACCATGATTATCGGGAATACAATACTTGTGGACCATAGAGTTTAGTAGTCTTTGTAAGCCAAACACACACACGAGACTTGTATTACAAATGAATACCCGAATTATAACATAATTTGTTTTTTCTTCTTTTCCTTTATAGGATAAAAAATTTATTCCATCTCAAATATCCTTGAATATATTTATTAGTTCTATTCACGGATTCCTAGGGAATGGAACCAAGATAAGGGTGATGTCAAATTCTCTGTAATAGAAAGTAAATTATATTGAAAGAAAAAATGAATCAATGAGAATAATAAATATTAAAAGGTATTAACTAAAAACACATTCCATATGATCAATAAAATAAATGGATAAACAATTTGTAAAGTTAATGACTGAAAACACCTTCTATTCAAATAAATAGAAAAGGAAAAATAAATATGGAAAGGTAAGAAACTGAAACACTTTCCATTTAATCAATGAACTGAAATTAAAATGTATCTATAGATATGTCGATGGAATATATCATGAATGAATAATTAAAGAAACTAAATGAAGGTAATGATTAACTATTGTTCATCATGTATGAGGAATATAAAAACCTCTATTGTCAATATCTATCCTCAACACAGTTAAAACCATTCTAATTTTTGCAACAAATTTTCTCATGAGAACCTATCGATGCATTGAGGAGCTGTATAATGTCTGGGCTCTAATCATCCTAGCATGTCTAAAGTATTTTTCAGATCAAGTAATAGATTAAATTAATAGAAAATATGCCTTATCATGTATCGATATAAAACAAAGAATATATAATTATAAATATTTCCCCAAACAATACAATAACTTTCATATTAGACAACTTATGTAAAATAGTATTCATTTTAGAAAATATTAATATCCATGATAAATGAAATAGATAATTTTTACCTAAATTCAATGTTCAATGATCCTATGAGATTGAATATTTCAAGGGGGATAAAAGGAATCAAGGAAGTGATTGTGAATATTAGTCTTATCCAAATCAATCATAAACCATCTAGAGGAACATTAAAGATGGATTTATTAAAATATATCCCAAGTGGAGTAAAAATATTAGGGTTTTGTCATTTATTAATGGAAATATAATTAAAATATAATTTAAAAATATTCTTCAGGAAAATATCTCTTGTTTTGAAAATAATTTTTGAAATTTTTTCCATTTAAAATAACAATTAAAAATTTCTTCGTTAAATTGTAACCATTTAAGAATGAAAATCAAGCTTCAAAAAAATATAATGGGTAAATCCTTACTTGCTATATGTGGTAAAAATAAAATTTTTTTCATGGTAAAAAGGACAGAAATATTCCTCGATTGGAAGGTGACAATAAGAATCCATTAAAAACATTTCTAAAATACAAAAGGGTAAAAATATATTTCACAAATTATTATGGAAAGATTAAAGTATTTTTGAAAACAAGTGAATAAAAAATTGTTTTTAGATAAAATAGGTTCTCTGACTAAAGTGATAAATGAAGTCGGGATTTCTTATAAACATTTTTTAAAACATATTGGGTACCATAGATTGGAAACATGGTACTAATTCTTGAAAAAGATCATCAAAAACCATAGTAGAAGAAAATTAAGGTGATGAAATAACAATGATCATATAATTTCATCAAATTTTAATTCAAATATAAACAATGTTGAGTAAAATGATATTGTGAAGAAAACCCATGAAATGACCACAATATTTATGTGAGACTAAACCTTTTAATTGATATTGTGTATCAACTAGAAATATACATAATGGAAGTGGATATACATCAACATATAGTATAAGTAATTATACAAATAATAATAGAATAATAATGACAACTAAGATGTAATAAAACCCAATGGAAAATGAATTGGGTTATGAAATTCTTTTCCACTTGTTAACAGGGAACTTGAATCCCCTTAGATGAAATAATTCATATTGAAACTCAAAATACCATGAAGAATGAATTATTCATGATATTATATTTCAATGTTCTAGTATGTAAACCATAAAAAAGAAATTATGTGAAAATAAGTAATGTGGGGTTTCTAAGAGAATGTTAAAAATCATAGAAGGAAGTGATATTACAAAGATTGTCATTAAAAATGTTCTCATGGATCATAATCATTAAACATTCATAAGTGTTCCATACCACATTTTAACATTCAAATCAAAATCTATATGAAGGAATAACATTATATTAAACTTATAATATCAATATGATAAAGAGATTCATGATTTAACTTTTCAAATAGTAGTATATACACCATATAAATGTGAATTAGTGCATGAAAACAAAAAAGTCTCAACAGAATGATAATTGATTTGAAATTTATTACCTTACATTTCGTTCCCATTAAATCCCTTTTAAATTACAATATAAGGGGATTAAAAATTTTAATAAATTATATCAATATTTTATTAATATTTATAATATCATATATGATACCCTTATAATATCTTTTCACTCCTTTGTTAACAACTGTTCATTATTTTATCTATTTTAGGTGTTAATTTTCTAGTTATCTCAAGTTTTTTCCTTGTTATTTGTTATTAATTCTACATAGATCATGGTTATTGATATATATAAATTAAAACATGACTTAATTATCATATATAATCATTATATATATTTTTAGAATAATCTATAATATATGGAGATAAGAAATGAAATGCACCATTTATTGAGACGGTAAGCTGTACAAACACATTAACACCACCTTAATTTCATTGTCATATTAGAAGAATGAAATGAAAATTATAAATTTATATATTATAATTCCATTACCACATATATGTAATATATTCCACGTATGTTAATTAATACCATCCTTAATACATTCCATGTATAACATGAATGAATCACATTGTTTTGAGGGGGCGGCAGTCCACACTTTCTCAATGGATGTTTTTGTATTTACACAAAATAGTGAGTACAAGGGTATATGTTATAAAATAATAAAATAATAAAAATAAAGTAATAAATATCATAAATATCACATATATATATTCCATAATAATTACCAAGCATGAATGGTGGTAAAGTAAAAAAAGAACAATCATTATTTCATGAGGCGGTAGTTCTCCGTACATGTAAATAGTATGTTCGTTAGCCATTTGATAGAAGTATGTAAGTATAGGTAGAACCATTAGTATAAAAAAATTTATTATATTAATGATTTTATTTTTTTAATATGATCATGTAATAATTATAGGTGGGTGGGTGGATAATAGAAATAAAACTAAAAAGATTAAGGATGTTTATTACCTCTTATTCTTGTAACTCCTTTTTGTTTACACTATAGGGCTTCCTTGGATTAATTTTTTCCCAAGTAGAGGATTCTTGGATGAGGTTAGGTAATTTTAGGATCTATTTAGGTAGATATTGGGTGATACAATGTGTATTGAGATGTGTGAGGAAGTGGGATACATTGTGGTCTTTTATAGTGGTGGAGGAGTGGCACTATTATAATATTTAAAAAAAGGAATACCATACACGTTTTTCAAATAGTAAGTTTCAAAAAAAAAATAGATTTAAATAGAGAAAATGGATTATAGGGTATGATAATGACCATAAAATGAATTTTTAATGATTCTAGTTCATTTTGGACTTTAAGTTTAGTGTTTAGTCCCTTGTTATGCTTAATTTCATCTTAATCACTGTAATCAATTTAAATTAATTTCACTAATATTTTTGGTGAAAAACTATTTTGAAGTTATTATACATTATAAATTATTATCATTATAAATATGGAATCCAATTTTTCAAAATCAAATCACATATTTGGTATAAATTAATTTAATATTCCTCCTGTAGGCAGGATGATAATGTAGGTTTTTAAAGTAAAAACCTCCAAAAGATTGTTAAGTGTTTATAATCAATTTCAAAGTGAAATTGATTACTGGGAACTAAATAGTATTAATTTATCAAAACATTATCTAATTAAACATTAAATCCAATATAAAATATAATTTTACATTATAAATAAATTAGATGAAAATAAATTATAAACTAAAATGTACTATTTTTAAATAATCATTAAAAGATGAAATATTTCTGAAAAATATCATAAAATCACCCTAAACTAATTTTTATAATTATATTTCATATTTGAATTTTATTTTCACATAATAATAATAATTGTTTTCAATATTCATATTTAAAATTGGTTTTCTATTAAAAATCTATAAAATGCCTTAATAAAAATACAATTTTTTTTCGTAAAATTGGGTTTTCTCAAATCTTATGCTTATCAAATATATTGGATGAAAATAAAAAATATTTTATTGACTAATATATATATATATATATATATTACATTAATATCACTAATTATTTTTATTAACTTAATTTATTATGGTAAAAAAATTGTGAGCATAAAATAGTTTTCTATAAAATATTCTTTTTATATTCATTTGGTTCTTATATTTGCTTTTAATTTATTTGTAACCATTGAATTAGTTGTGTAAAAAATATATTTTCATAAATTAATTAGAAATATTGATAATTAATTGTTTATAATATCTAATTATATTAAATTAAATGTCAATAATATATTATTGTTCAGTAAAACTCAATCTTGTGTGTAGCGCAAGCAATCGAAGAAGGTCGCTCTTGTGTATAACACATGATAACATGGTGTCATGTTCATTTAAAACATTAAAATTAATTTAATTAATTTAAAATATTAAATATACTATAAATAATCAGGATATTATATTCCCTTATGTTCTTGGTATCACGTTTCATACACACTATCGAATACAGGGTTATTAATTTAGAATTTCAGGTGTTACATTTTAATAAAAGATTATTTATGTGCACTAATTCTTTATAGTATATAGATTAATTATTATCATTGATAAATATATCACCTTTACATAGTGATCACAAAACCATATCACATTGGTTTTTATCTATCATACTTAGTACATGTCTTTGGAACATTCATTTTCAATGAAATCTTATGGAACTTACTCCTTTGCCGACTATATGTGCATACGAGCCTTAAATTAATAAAAGAAAATATTTATACTAATATCTGAAATATATATTTGATCTCTTCCTTAAACTTTAGTCTATTAATATACTCAAAATTGTTTATCTGAGGAATTTATATAATATCCCACTTAAATGTTAGGATAAATAATAAGATGAACATTGTGTTTTTCTTGATGACTATTTGTTGGTTGACTTAGGATTACAAAACTATTTTCATCTAAACAAAGTTTTATGAAATAATTGATGTATTCCATACTATAACTCATATGGTATCAATTTTTTATTTCAATTGGAATGTGGATATGGTTTAATGTCGATATTTGTGAGAAAATGCTCCAAAATATAATATATGTTTTTTATAAATTATAAGTCTCATCATTGATCCTATTTATACTTATATTGTGGATATGATGTGTATAAATAAATATTATTATAGACAAAAAACTACTCTATGTTTTAATGATCATGAATTAATGTTTGAATCATCTCAATTCAGCAATTACTAATATCATTTCCCTGATTTGTATAGGGAATTCTTATTTTAAGAATAATGACACTCCATATTTTTTTAATCGATGAATGTTAAATTAATATATTATTCTATTCATGGGTTTGAAGAAACACATATATTCTAATAATGTGTTGTCCAAACTTCAATTTTATACTCCTTAAATTTATTAATAGAATCACAGGATGTATATAATCATACATCTAGGTTATCCATAGAATTGTTCATTTAGAAGAGCCTAAATATCATTGAAAGATTTATGGATCAGATTTATTTAATAGGGTTTCATTATTAAAAACTGGATATGTATGTATGTAAATAATACTTAAGGTATTTAACTCCAAAGATTCTGAACACCGTATTGATTATATTCATAACTAAAATTTTTAATATTACTTGAAAATAATTATCTTTCCACAAATAGATATTACATAGTCTTAAAATTTATATGAATTATTAATTTATGTTCATTCATGTTTTCATGAAAAATTAGTTGAGTATGAAATACCATAAACAATATTTATTCCAAAATGAAATAATTTCTCATTTTGTCTAATGGACACATGAGATATTGTTTTTTGGAAATACTCAATAAATGTTTAAAAAATATCAGTGAAATAAGAATTTTGAAGTTCTTTTCTTCTCACTAATAACTTAAGAATTACCATTTCATAGACACCTGAATAGTTTACCTCACTTATTATAATGTTTTTTAACTATCAGGGTTCTTTTATTTGAATAAAAATGTTTGACAGACATATAGTATGCAATACCCAAGAAGTAAAATAGAAATATTACATGCAATGATGAATATACATGAAGCTAAATCACCTTTTTTCTTCTACATAAATTCATTAGAAATATGTGAATAAAATAACTTCATATTTTATGCAATACCACATTATTATTGGTTTATTAGAAATATTTGGTAAAATATCGATTGAATTAAAATATTAATTAGTTTTTTTTTAGAAAATTATCTTGTAAATGATAATAATTAAAGGTTTAATTTTAATTATATTTATATGAAGTTGTAGAACCTTACCAAATAGATATGGAAGAGGTTTCTCTAAATTGTTAATTTTATATTCCTAAAATAAGCACAAGTAATCAGGTTATAATGATAAAAAATTTGATATATTTAATGATTGTGATTTATCGTTCAATTTACACATTATTAGTGTAATAATAACCTCATTTATTTATTACTTCAATTTCTCCACACAAAATTCTCATAGATGAGAAAACATGTTATAATCATCCATGTCCTAATGTATCTTTCATAACTCACTAGATATTGATTATGTAATTATGATATAAAAATTGAATGCATCATCCATGTGTATCCCATATGATTTTTTGTTACCCTAACATGACTTGTGAGGTGGAATAATATGTAATAATTACTTTAGATTGTAGAATTTTCTTTCATCTCCTAGTAATAAGAGCAAGGTCTTAGACCTCTCTAAGAAATTATTTCTAATTAGGATATTTTTTTTCTATTATTCATTATAATATTACTGTGGTATTAATTTCAATTTTATATAAAATAAATCTTTTGTACATTTTAATTTTATATTGGCTTTTTATTATTAGACTATATATATGAATTAATATTAAAATATCTAACTATTATATACATAATCACATGAGAATTATTTTATAATGGATCATTGAAACCTTTCCTCATAGTCCAATCTACAGCTATACCAGTAATTGGAGAGTTTCATGTTAGGCTTTTATCCGTCCAATGAAAATAAATTACACACCTTGATCTATTAGTCAAAGTCTCATATCCTAAGAGGAATAATATTTAATAACTTAATAATTTTCCTCCAAAATTTCACTAAAATATCTATTGAAACTAAATTGATACCAATTTTAGTTACATATGTCCACTACACTTATTATAACTTCTCAATAGTAAGCGGCATCCTCAATTATGGATAATGAGAAAATCACATGTATAATGTGATTCATATTCAAGTGATGGATGAAATTAATGACTTAATATCTACATGGACATATTTTATATTTATATTTTCTTTTTTATTGATATTTGATTATATTTATCGTGTTTCTTTACTATGAGTTCATGATCTCAACTTTTACCATATATAAATAGAAAGCATTCATTATTAATTTCAATTATTATATCTATGAATGATTTATAATTGTACTATATGATAAGTAATCATCCATATATTCATAAATAATTAACCATGAAAAACAAAATAAGAAAAAAATGGAATGAGCATGTGCTATTTCTATTGGTTGATCCATCAAGCTAATGAAACGTAAACTAAAACCATTGAGAAACACCGTAAGCCATGCACTAAATCAAAATGAAGAGACCATAAAAATCCCATGCATTAATCTTGTTTGGTTCAATTACATCTATACTCAAATAATTTCATCACAAACTCTTATGATATTTAAAATTTATTATCACATGTAGGTGTGGGTATCTCTAGATGTGGGAAGGCAGATTTATCACATAAAATATGGACATATAAAACCATATACATTAAATTGTGTAGGGATGTTATCTAGATCATATAAAAATGTTATTTAATCATTAATTATTATAAAAACTACATTCAAATAATTAAAATCAAATATATTAGGAAGCCAAATATCTATGTGTCAGTATAACCCATGATCTGTCAAAATAAAATAATATTACATAATAAAATTAAATAAGTTAAAATTATATTTGAGGATATTTTTAATGAATTAAAATTATGTTAAAATATTTTTTGACTAATTATCAATATGTCCCATGAAACATGATATATATTTCATAAATTCCAAACAATTAAAATAAATATGTGATGTTTACAAAATTTCATGTTATTTTGGACCCAAAATGAGTCCTCAGATTTGAAATTGGGTCAGGGTCATGGACTCTTGGTTGGGTGGGTCATATTTGTAGTATCCTATCTTGATCTAGGTTAGGATAATCTGGTGGGTGTACCAGGTGGAGCGGCCTGCATTGGTATGATGGCACATAGGGGGAACCCGTAGGGGTGGCCTTTGAATTTGGGAAAATAATTTCTGTTATAACAACATTTATTCTATGTAGGGGTCTCCTTTTCTCCCAAAAAAAATTAAAGGGTGGGGTGATATTTACTATGGGGGTTGTACCTCATGGAAAATATTATTTTTATAGTATATTTATTACTTATTATGTTTATCCATGAATTCCCCAACCCCCACACCCCACTGATATTCCATTTGACGCCCCACCACTGATGCACTGAAACACCTCCATTCTCCCACCACACACACACACACACACACACACATATATATATATATATAATTTTTTATATTTATAAAAATAAATTATCTTTAATGTCCAATTATTGGATTTTTTTTCTTGGGTACCATCAGTCGAATTGGGATTGTATTGATGCTCACTATCCAATTTCAATAAAATTTAATTGAAATTCAGAATTAAATAACTACAACATCCCTTGATACCAATTTAAGGAAATAATTAATGATAAAATCAATAATTATTAGTATTTTCAAAATAATTCAACTATGTCAGTTTCAAAGTATCTATTCAATTATAGCAGTGGGAAATTGTTCAATAGATAACGTTAAACATTATTTCTTTTTGAAGAATAAATCGAAGTCAACTGTAAATGGTACCATTTTCATTCATCAATGAGAAGGTGATATTTTTTTATAATCATTTCATATCTCTAAGGTGCCAATTGAAGAATCATTCAGATCATTCACACATTAATTATAACCATTGGATCATTATTCTTTGATAATTGGGTTCTAGGATAGGAAATTTAAAAACATTATGACATCCCTTTGACCATGTGAAAAAGGTATACTATATATGAGGAAGATGGATCAATCCTACCTAGTTCATTTCTCAATTTCTATCTCTACAACTCGAGAGAGTGGATGAGTGGGGAGAAACTCTCTAAAATTTATGCAAGTGTCTAACCACATCAATTTTTGGGATACAATATATATTAATACTAGGGTTTATGTTTTTATAAATTAATCTTTGGTCCCTATGGAAACATAACAGTGAAAAATTCACAAATAATACAATCATGTCTTAGTTAACCCATCATATATGTTCAAATTATTGTATTATAATTTTGTAAAATTATTAACAAGTCATATAATAAAATAAAAAACATTTACTAAACTCATAAGATCTATTAATTATGTTACACAATTTTTTAAGGTTTTTAATTAATTTGAAAATAGTATTTCACTTATTCACTTATGTAAACAAATAAAATGTGAGTATCTTGAGAAATTATATTAATTATTATTATTATAAAACCGAATAATATAATTGGCTTACATTACTTGTGGTCATTCACACTAAGACACTCATTGGACCCCACACATGGGGCCTATTTTATCCCACACTCCAACGCATCCAAATACGAGGAACTTGTGGATACATTTTCTTTGTAAAAATCTAGGTCCTTATCTCAATAGTAATGATTTATACTCACAAAGTAACAGTGGTATCTAGAAACTAATCATGGCCCCTAAATAGAAAAGGATAATTCCTGACAATGACAATCTCTTATGAACATACACTATATAATATAATCTCCTTGTCTTGTGATATACCGTAAAACAACATATAAAACATATGTTTACATTGTTACATGATATATTTATTCATTTAATAAACAATATGTACATAATTAATTTCTTATACAATCATAATAGATCTAATAAAGATACTAAAATCCCAGCCAACTAGGACCCAGATATCACTTCCTTTCTAGAAGTAAGAAAATCTATCATGATCATTTAATCAATGCTATACGACCAAAGAAAAACCAAAATGATGATATCCCACCACATCATAAATGTGGAAGTTTTTATATTTAATTAAAGTATATTATTAAATGATACACATTGATAAATCAACACACATGTTCACAAATAAGAACATCCAATGACACCTATGACATGTGGTGTCCTTATTGGCGAGCTAGTCCTCATGTTTTGCACTAATCCAGACCACTAATTGTGAAAATAATTGGAAAAAGTATTAATTAATAAGTTCCTCAAACACATGATAGTCAAACATAATTTCTTTCACATGATTATGATGAATCTAGACCATAGAAAAAATATTTAAAATTACCACCATAGTATCTCGAGGTTCTCATTATAGGAGGGATATGCAATAACTTATTGATACAATAAATAATATATGTACATTATGATGTAAATATTAGATGAAAAAATATGAAAATTATTATGAAAATAATAAATCATTCCTGATTATCAGTGCACATGATATGGTAATCTAAAATTACTGCTCAAATGGGGTCTAGGGGGCGCACATTATAATCAGAAATAATCTGTTTTTTTTTGTGGCAGTGTAGTTTACTTGGGAAAAGTCTATTTCACATGTGGAATATGAAATTCTATGAGGATACCTTCAAACACTTTGTGATACCCAACAAGAACATTTTAGTTATCTCAAATAATTTCTAATTAGAGATCCCACCTTGGTGGTCAGATGATTGGAGAGGATGTGAGACAAATTTTTAGTCAATTAAAAGCTTCCATGAAATTATTATAAAAGATAAAATCAATATATATTTTTTATTAATCATGAAAAGAGATGTTTTATATTTCTATATTAATTAATTAATAATTGGTATGATGATCCAAGAAAGAATTCACATCAGAACGATATTTTGGATATGTAAAGAAGGTAATTATTTCATTTTTTTATTTATCAACACGAATTCCATCACCCAAAATTACATTCTCAATAACTATACCCCAATCTACTATTTATCATATTCTATCTAATTTAATATGAGATAATTTTCAATGGAATGATAGATTATTTAAACTAGGTGTTTTACAAAATTATCAATGTGAAATCATCCATGAAAACATCAATGAAGAACTCTTGGTTTTCATAGAAAATACAAACCATACAACATTGAAAGGTACTAATAGAATTTAAAAAATGGTATCCACATTTATGTAAATGTGATCAATAGAAAAGTAAATTTTTTTTCTTTCCCTGATCCTCAAGGGCTATATGGATTTCAAAATAACGATAAACTCTATCAAGGAATCAAAAATGGGAGTCAATAACTAATATTTGTATTGTTGGTCAATTAATGGTAGAAGTATGTGTTCCTTTTATATTGATTGATTTAACAAATCTTATTCAATATATATATTCCAACTCATTTGTAAAATTTGGGAACTGATCATTCCATTCATTTAACACATCTACTATTCCGACTTTCATAGGCACAATGTTCTCTTATATAACACATTTATTATAATATATGAGATAAATGGTCCCAATAATATGTAATTATAAAAAACTATTTTTACCATTTTAAGGATGGTGGTATTTAACCATCATTAATAATTCCTTTTCTATTTATCATATTCCTTTAAAACTAGGTAGTGCATGAAAATATATGGGATAACCATTCGAATATTAAATAACTCTTATTCTATTACATTTTATAAACTGTCAAAAGGGCAATTTTTTATAATTTTTTCTCAAGATGGGGGTTACTCGAAATAATGATGGTCAATTTTTAGTACCCTCATATAAAAATATTTTAAATTAGAGGGAGGTAATTAGGATTCCGACACTATAGTATTTTTAATCTATTGAAGGAATTTTTTGGGTTTAAGGTCAATGGCACTATTGATCTCCACAATTTTATTTTCTATTGAAATATAATCAACGTAAATGAGATTTTTAGAATCATCAATAATAACGGGTGCCTCATAATAAATCCACTATCAATTAAATTACAAAAAATTTCACTTCTATAAACCCACATAACTATTAATAGATGACATAAATCCCATTCTGTAAAAGATTAATGAAATTTTACAATGTTGGTAAATAGAAGCATTAAGTGATTATGTGTCATTGGGAAGAACTTATATCTAATAGAAATGAATAGTGAAATGATCCTCAATTGGGTGATTCGTATCATCAAGGATATTAAAACTCACCTTTTCGTCCTTGAATTTCATTGGAAATGTTCCATTCTGAATGTTGATGATTGTATTAGAGATTTTAATTGTTGGTATTATGTGTATGAAAGGAGCATGTTGTTGGGTTTGGAAATATTTCATATCAAGTATTTGTTATTCTATATAGAATATGAGATTCTTAACTCACACAAGGTTACTTATGATCACTGTAGTTGGATTTATTATTCCTTAATTGGAAATTTTTACCATGATTCTGACTAATTGAATATCTCCTATATATAAATAAATATATACATTAAGTGGAATAGAATTAATTAATTAATCTACATTATTCATTGATTCATAAAATAAATTCTCTCTTATAGTGTAATTTATCATAAATATTCCAAGATCTTAGAATTTGGTTAGAAACACCAATTGTATCGAGGTCAAGAAATTCATTCCAAGGTTAAATCTTTCATTTTCCTTTAGTTCCTACATGTGGGTGAAAAGATCTTTTATATATTTATCATAATTTGTATTTTTTAACTATATTTACGAGAAGAATGTTATCTTGTACCTTTGTAAATTTATCTCATATATTTTTTTATCATTTTCTTTATAATTTTTTTATGGATTGAAAAAGTATTCAAGAAAAATAAATTGGAATGGATTAATTATGGGAATCGGTAATGATATCTTTTAAAACATTTTTGTGTTTTAATATTCACATTGATATTTTGAGGATTCTGATAGTGCGTTTTCATTATTAGGACATACATGTTGTATAGAGTCATTGGAAGAATAATTTGTTTTACCACAATACAGTGAAATAGAATGTACATTACATTTTTATTTATTATTGAAAATTGTTTGGGATGTTAGTTTTTATGAAAAAGAATCACTATCTCACCAATGGTGTTTACTAGTTCCAATAAGTTTTCATGTCTTGTATTACTAATTTTGTGTTTTATTGGTACTTGGGGTTTTTTATTCCATTTTATTCACCATGTTCTTGAGTCTTGAATCAAATTTGGTAGGAAGATAATGGATACTATGGGAAGTTAACGGATGAGAAGGATGGGTAAATTTTCCCTAATGATACTAATTCTATCTATAATATCTTGAGGTATATACTTAGCTTTATTTTAGCCCATCATGACTCCCAGTATTAGGCTTATTCCTAGAATTAACATTCATGTAGTCTAGTTTATAATGAAATATATTCCCATAAAATATTATTTCCCAAGACATGGTTGAATCATAAATTTTGGGGAATTGATTATGGAAATGATAATTATCAGTACAAATACTAAAATATAATGGAATGGTTGGAGATTTCATCTTACTTAGATATTGAGGTAGATTTATCAAAAGTGATTGCATCTCATTAGGTTCATTTTCTAAATTTTATTATATAGAATAAAGTTTTCCTTCATGTACTCCTCAAATGGTGTTATTGACCATGTCCAAAATAATTGTGTATTTTGAAAAATTATGACTATAATTTCATGAGAACTAGAAAGAGTTTTTTATATTATAGCACCACCAACTACAAAATCGATCATTCTATTATTCATGGGGACAATTCAATCACAATATTATTTATTTATACGTTCATAATTAATTTGGTTATACGGGTAACTAAAGAAAATTATTTTAAATTAATCCCAACAATTATAAAGGGTTTCCCTTATTCATTTATAATTACAAAAATTTATTTTATAATATATGTGATTTTAGAGGCTGGGAGAAACATATTTATAAAGAGTGATTTAATGTTATTCTATCGACTAACTATGATATGTAGATAGTATAATCAATATTTGGCTACAGAATCAAGGAAAAATGGAAATCCCTATACTTTAAGAGGACTTCAAACGCACATTGGGGTTCCATGGAAGAGAATACACTATAAAACTACATGACCTATTTATAATGTTTCACACCAATAATCCTATGGAATTTAAAGAGGAGGTTAATGTATCTTGATCATACCTCAATGTTGGTTGCTTCCCCAGCGTATTGGATGTACTCAAGTTGGTACTCCACGTTGAGGGTAGTGGGTTCTTTTAAGGTCCATTTATTTATAACCATGATATTTTTATTTTTTTCACACTTATCTTGGTTTTACACCTATTGGGTTTCCATAATTTTTCCCCTTATAATATTTAATTTATTTACACAAGAAGAACGAACATGCATGTGATGTGTTTTCAGTGTTTTTGGGTCCAATTCAATAATTTTTACCATTCCTAATTAGATTATGAAAATATATTTGATTTGGAAGTGAGTTTTTTCCTTGATATTTTTAAATTCAAAAGGGAGTAGGATTAAATAAAGAAATAAAAACATGAAAAGTAATATATTAAAAATATGATAGAGGATTTATGGGGGAAGAGAAAGGGGGATAAATCATCCCATAATAAACAAAACAAATCCAAATATTTTGAGGTTAAAGGAGAAGGGGAAATTATGAAAGTTAATGTTAATAAATCAATAAAAAATAATTAAATAAAAATGGATATTAGAAACTCAAAACTGGTTCAAAAATTGGATGACCCTATGAAACACATCAAATAAGTCGTTTTCTTTTACTAGAATTTCTAGAGTACAAGAAGAACCCTAATTATTCTCTATAAGGATACAAAGTTAATAAAATATATAAGAAGGTTTATTTATAGAAAATATTATTGGGTTCTAAATTAATGATTATTTTTAAGATCAAGAATAAATCATTGAAAAAATAACACTAAATGAAAATGGAAATTTAATGAGATTGTTAATTGTGATTAACCTAGGGAAATCACATAGTTCTCATAATTCATTGATTCAAGATACATGGACTTGGTAATTAAATCCTTAATATATAACTAGTAAAAACAAAATTTTATCAATTTTATACTTGGATTCACTTTGGGTTTTATTGGAAACAGAACATGATTCACCTGAAATCATCGATGATCAGGTGATTTTTGTCTGACTTCATAAATAAAAATCAGCAAGGAAATACATAATGAAATAATTGTGTTTTTTAGGTTTGTATTTTATTTATTATTATACCATGACATTAAAATTAATGTATATTTAGGTGTTTATTGGAGTTAAATATAATTATATGAACCAGAAAAAATACCATGATTGAAAAAGGGAAGAAGGAGTGATGAACGATGGTGCAACATCACATGAATAGGTACCCCTAAACATTATCATTATTAAGTCACTGTTATAAAGAATTGAAAAACTCAACTATAAAATAATATTACATGTATAATAGCAACATAAAAATCTGAAATTAAAAAATTAATCCATATAATACTAACATGAAGCTCAAGAATTACATTATTTTTCTCATTGGGTGATCAAAAAGATTATAAACCTCAATAGACATAAAGAAACCATAAATCAAGAATAATAAACTCCCATTAACTCTAATATCCCCTTATAATCTATAATAGCTTGATAATAATTTATATGATTGATTTTTATTATAATTACATGCATTTTTCTATAAAAGAAATCAAATATATAAGGGACTAGGTAAATTGTCCATGGAAAACATTTACCCTCTAATTGATCGACTTGGTTCACTAAATTATATGGTTATTATTGAATTTAAATTCATTGTATATGTGGTAAATTTATTTATCTATCCAATTAAATTTAAAGTGACCCATTGAGAGTCATGTATCCCATGATATGGATAAAATATATAAGATAGGTACCATATACCATTACCATATTTTTTTCTATTTATCGGATCATTTGGGCCTCTTGTGGTTGGATACAGCTCCAGCTCTAGTTGATGAAATTATATCCCAATTTATAAATAATCCTAAAAAACAATTTTATAATTTATATCTATTTATATAATGTTTGATAATAATATAAACATGTTATTCAATTGGATATTTATGGTAATCCTACTTTTTGATCTTGTTTAGGATATCATTATAAACCCCATAAATAATTTAAAATACAAGTAACAGATTGAAAATAAATAATATATCATTTAGTGATAAATATCCATAAAATTAAAATAAATACATTTGAAACATACAACAAGTAAAATGGATATATAATCAATGAAAACACATCATCATTGTAAGAAACATTGAACTGATCTGTGATTGAAGTTGTCTCTATTAGGAACCAATATACAACACAAATAACCATCTATACTAGCTCTAATACATCGATTCCCAATAAGGTCACCTACGAACTATGCATCATCTATAGAGATACAACCCCTGTGGGCATGTAGTCCAGCGCACATATGAGTTTAAAAATTCCCATTAGGAAACCTTGGAATATGAAGGAAATACTAAAAAACAACCATAGAAAATCCAAGATTGTGGTAGAAATATTTAATATTATAGAAACCTAGATATGATTTGAGGATTATTCTACCAATTTTGTAATGAACCCCCAGAACATAGTTATAGTCATATCTCAAAAGGGACCATATATTACAATAGAGAAAATCCCTGAAACATATAAAATATAAAAACTACCAAACTTTATAAAATTTATTCCAATTTTTCCACTATAGTGGGTAACTATGCCTCATTGAATGATATATATACTGATCGAGGTATTTTTGATCCCCATGAACTGAGGAATGTTCCACATCACATGGGGGAGTACCACATACTTTGCCTTTATAACATCCACAAAACCACTACAAAACTGTTGTAGGAGATCGTGGCTCATTGAGGGAAAATATAATGATTGATAGAGTAATGAAACCCTATAAATGGAGTACCAAAACATACCACAAAATTGATTCCATAAACTCCCTCTTTAGTATATGGGACTAAATTCTGGAATTAAGATGCTTCCAGGGGGTACTATTAGGTTATATAAGAGACCACACCAGGACATAAGGATTTATCAAGAGAAGTATTTGAACCACATTTCTACTCATAACAACTTAACTAAACCCTATAATTGCCTCTTATGGGAAAATATCATAAAACAACCCTAAAAATGTCACAAAGAGACACCGACAATAAATAAGATCTCACCATTTGATTCTATGTGGAATAATTATCTGAGTGTACTATTCTTTTGTCTGATTTTTCTACCCAAGAGAAAGATGTGAAAAAATAGTTTATGACATGCTGTGTTTACATGATTTAGTGTCTCTCTATGTACTACAATAATTTAGTCATGTCATTTCAACATAAACTGCATGTAAAAGTAACATAATGTGTGAATCTCTAGTATTTTCCTTGGATGTACTCTTGATCTGCATCATGTAGAGTATTAGGAAAAGTGTGTTATCCTAACTATACACCATGTGTAACAAAAGGGGTGGTCGGGTGGGTACCCTTTCATCATAGCTATGCCATTTCAATATACCTAGAGTTTCATTCATATGACATAGTTTGTTGGAATCTATAGTTTTTTGGGAATGAATCATGAAAACATGGCATCATGTCACCTATAAACATGATGTGTTCCTTGAACCACATGAATTTTATAGAAAAGGGTTATCTAGGAAAGTAATATTATATAGTGTGGGTTATGTGGCCAAACCAAACATATAATATTTTTTTAAAACTACACACTCTGTTGTATTTATCTTGATTTGGGAAACCCTATTTAGGACTCAATGGTAAAGAAAACTTGTTCTTAGATAGTCACATATAGTTTGATAAAAAATATGAAACCCCATTTTTTTATGAGATGTAAAATTACAAATAAATTTTAATGTTTACTTAGGATCAATGGTTTTTTTTGGGGAATTGGGATTCAAATCTGGAATCTTGGATTTGGAAAATCTTAGGAATGTGTTTCTGGACATGGATTAAGGCTCAGGTGGTGCCTCATGTGTTCATTTGGATGATGAAGTATGGATAGTCTAACGCCTCTTAATAAAAATTAGTATCAGGTCATGCAGTTATCTATGGGTCATGTTGTGATGAGATTATATACATGCCTATAGTTTTTGAAAAGAGTTCAGTAATTCAACAACCAATGTCCCAATTGAATGAAATGTTCTGAGGATTTTGGTAAATGAAAAAACTCTTATGAAGTGGTCATTATACAGTGGGAGGTGTTGCACCATGATGATAAGTCCTACAAAGGAGTATAAGGACTCATAAAGGTTTTAATTTTTCTATGTGTGGATAATAGTTGGTCACACTATGAATTTGAGGTTGTTTCATGATGGATTCATATTGAGGGGCAAACCCTCTTCCTTGAGATTGTTATATTGTGACCACTTTTCAAACTATGAATATATTTGGAGAAGTGGTTGTAGTAAAGAAGTAGTATATGTAGATGCTCAATTAAAAGAGGGGGAGGGGTGAATTGTAAGTTTAAAAACTTTTGTTTGTAACCTTAAGAAAAACTATGTTTAACAAAGTTAACGAAAGTTAATTAACAAAGCCTTTTTTAGTTCTACACAACAAACATGCTTATGTTCTGAAAATATGAATCTATAAATGAAACTTAGGAACAATTTTCATAAATTAATATTCTACCTTAAATCATATAGAATGTTATTTATCAGAGTAATTAAAGTACAAGAAAGTTTAAGGAACTTATAATTTCTTCCTTTATCAAAATACGACAAAAATAAAACATGAAACCAAAATAAGTATCAAGTATGAAATATTTTCACCCAAAGAGTTGGGTATCCAACAAACATGGATAATGGTCCCCTGGTTTATACGTTCAAGAAATTCTATCTTACCCACACCAGGGTAAACTTTCGATAGGAAAATCAGAATCTTTCTTTCTACCCCACAATCCCTTAATCTTTAGGGTAGTCAGAACCTCTATATTCCTATCCCCAGAATCCCTTTAATGTACTCAACAACAATCAGAGTCGTGCGAAGAATGATGATCAAGATGTTCATGACTGAATAGGATTTTCATGAAAAAGCACAAATCATGAGAGTCTCTCTCTCTCTATGAATCACTTCAAAGCATCACAACATGTAATATTTAGTTTCATCAACATATTGTGAGCTCATTCAAATTAGCTCTTATTTATAAGCAAAAATTCAACTGTCGTCTCCCTCCATCAATGATTATATTTTTCATTGAATTTAATAGGTAACTATACATGTATCGCTCAACCAATGGCCAGTTAGAAACAGATTGTATGTCATCATTTTATAAATAAAAGATCACGTGTAGGGAAAAAAGCTAGCTTAACCAATTCTGAATATTCAGAGTCTAAGGAAAAACAAAATTCACATTCTAATCATAAAAAAAAATGACTCTAGAAAAAATGGATATTCAGATTCTATTTTATATATAATTCATACTCTGGATTTTAGAGTTTCTAGAGTCTGATTTCCAATGAATTAGTAGTCTAAAATCTGAGGAATTCAGAGTCTGGATTCTAAGGAATTTTGAGACGAAATTTTGAGGAAATCGAAGTCTAAATTCTGGGGAATTAAAAGTCTTAATTATGAGGAATTCAGAGTATGAATTAAAATTAATTTAGATTCATAATATAGGATGATTTAGAGTCTGAATTTTGGAGAATTTAGAGTCTATATTTCAGAAAATTCAGATTAAGAATTTTAAATTATTTGGATTCTAAATTTTAAAGAATTCAGACTCTAAAAGTCAAAGAGTTCTGAGTCTGAATATCAAAGAATTTTGAGTATATATTTCAAAGAATTCGGATTCTGAATTTCTTAAAATTTGGATTCTGAATTTCATAAAATTTGGAATCTGAATTTTAGAGAATTTGGAGTTGGAATTTTAAATAATTTGGAGTCTAAATTTCAGAGAATTTTGAGTCTGAATTTCAAAGATTCCGGAGTCTAAAATTAGAAGACTCTATATCCAAAAAACTATAATATTCCAAGGTTTTTAATAAGGATCCTAATTTTAGACGTAGTAATATAATGAATTTTGTTCCGGGAAATTATAAAATGAGGAAACCAAAAAGGAAGTAAAGATAGAAATATCCTTTGAAAAGGGAAATTTTCCTCAAATAAAACAATCCTTAGATAAGGATTATTTTCTTTATGATAAAGTTTTTGTGATTTTTAAAACATAGGGGAATCAAAAATTCAAAAGTCAACCTTATTGGCTCAACAATTTCCCCTTCTTGGGAAAGCAAAAATAACCTTTTAAAAAAGAATATAAGGAATAAGAATTTTCTTTACGAGTTTTAAAAGAAAAGTGATTTCTCTTTAGTTATGATACAGGATTAATATAACTAACTCCTCCTCAGGTGTTGAAATCCCTAAGGATCATAATCTTGAATTATTTTAAGAAAATATTCATTAAGTAAACTCCCCCGTACATAAACTCCCCCTTTTTAGGGAATTCTTCTCTTTTGTACATAGTATTCTTTTTCTCATTATTTTCTCCCCCTTTGTGATTTTCAAAAAGGAATACTGGGAAAGAAAAAAATGGTACTTGAATGATTAGAACAATGAAAATTAAAAAAAATGAAGGAAAAAAATACATTCATTGTAATTGAAAATATTTATACAGGGTAATACAAAAAATGATCATAATTGAGAGGAAAAATTATTCATTCTTATTTACCTTTGGTGAGATCTTCCCCACAATAGACATCAACTTCTTAACCTCCTTATGATCATCTTAAAACCTATTGAGAAATTATTCATGATACTAATTTTTCTTTTCCATAGCCTTGATTTTGTTCATCTTGAGATTGAAGAGTTTCAGACTGAGACATTACTATCTCATCTTGTTCACATAAATTTTCATCAAAGTCTTCCCTATTTTCCCTTTATCTCTTAAAAAGTATAGAAACTAAATTTAAATTTCCTTACATGTCTTTATATCCTTGATTTCAGGTGAGTTGTTTAAGGTTTGGCTTCTCTATAAAACTTATTGTGGGATTTTTTATCATGTCATTTGAATTATCAAAGGAATATTTCACTGAGTCATAAAAGTCAACAAAGAATCTCAAGTATTCAATTGTTCTTTTAGAACACTTGGTAATTTCCTAACATGTTGTCTTGTGTGAATCATAACCGATATAAATAGTTTTGAAGTCTTCTTCAAGCATGATAAAATTTTCCATGAGTATGCTTATATAATATGACTTCTGATTAAGGGAGTGTTAAAGTAGCTAAAATCTCGAATCAATACTTATAAACAAGGTTATAGTGTCTACTAACTTCTTCCAAGAATATACCATAAAATCCTGAACCATGGAAGATTTTTCTGAATCTAATTCCCTTGCTGGTGAAGAACCATTTTCTGGATCTACAACCTTCTTTTTTGATGATACATAAACATTCTTCTTAACCATCACAGCTTTCTCATGTGAATTGATAATTACCTGTTTTCATTTGTCAACATCGGAAATAGTCTCTGCAACCTTCATAGATTCATTCTCACTATCTGAAAGTTAGATAATTTTTTCTTCATCATCCTCTTCTTTCTCAGAATCTTACTTACGAAAATTAGGTTAGTTGAAGTCATGATTGCTACATTCATCATCATAAGGTTTATTAACCTTCTCCGTACCCTCATCCTCTTTTCCCTGATAAATAATTTTAGTTGATTCGGCCTGGGAAGTCTGGATTGAATTATTTTCAGAATCAATTTCCTTATCATGAAATTCTTCAACTTGTTTTATAACATCACCATTCCCTTATTCTTCTTATTATTATTCTACTTCTTTTTCCTAAACTATTTCTTCTTCCACTTTAGGTTATGAAGTTATGACCTTGTTTTCAGTAGTTTCTACTGGTACTAGTTCTTGGAGAAAGAATTATGATACTTGAATCTTTTCAGAGGATTTCTCATTATCCTTGAGATGTATTTGAACAATCTCAGCTTCTAACATTTTCTACGTTTGTTTCTTCTCTTTTTATTTCTTCTCTAGCTCTTCTGTAGTTTTAATCTTCATGGGAATTTTCCACAGAAAGATATAGGCCAAAAATAGAATCTTCTTTCTTAACATTCTTCTGTTCCCTCCACATCGCTACTACTTCATCAGGGAATGTATTTTTTTGGTTTTGGTGGAGCAGATTGCGTTTTCAGAACTGTAGGATTCACTTTGATTTTTGGTTCTTTTTTCTTTCTGTTCTTCTAAGCATACTTGGATGTCTCTCCTACTTCCACTTTCTTAGCTAGATCTCCAATATTTCTTTCTAAAAGATCATAAAATTCTCTAGACATGGTATTTAAACATATATCCATTTGCATCAAGGTGTCATCAATTAGTAGCACGATCTTGAATCTTCTTAGTTTGGAGATGCAGAGAATTTTGAATGATTCTCGGAATAGCACTATGATATTAGAAGACATTTCTAGATACATTATTTTCTAGGATTTTATAGTTCCATTATTGATATTGGGGAGGTTCATAAGAATATACTTCACAAGATTTATCTTCCTCAGGCTGACAAGAAAATCCATGATAATTATTTCACTTTTATTTAAGGAGTCATTGAATTAATTTCAAGGAATGAGAAAACTCTATACGCATAATTCTAACAATTTGAAGTTTTTTGAGATATGGTTCATCATTAGGGATTTTACCCCTTAGAGTCCAAAGAACTCTATTGCCTTTTCCTTCTCAAAACATCTTAATTGATCTTCCAGCTTGTGAGTGTAGAAAATTGCATCCCCTTCATATAGAACTCCAATAATATTTTCAGCAATGTTGAAAGATAGGGAATAGTTTTTCCCATAACTCTTTAAAGAAAACTTTTCTCTTATACCTTCGTTAGAAAAAACTTATTGTATCATAATATTATATAAGTAGATCTGGGTAAACCAGATCCTGAATTTTTGGATTTGCTACACAAAAGCTCTCCCATCCATTAATTTTATTGTTTTTCATAATTAAGGAATTATACATAACAAAGAATTCTGGACCAACTAACCATTCCTTGTATATTTTATATTCGCTGAATTCCTTGGATGAAGACTTATGTTTCTATGGGGAGGATACCAATGAAATTCATAGTTTAAGAAAGCTTAGAAAAGCGGAACAAGATTTTTGAAGAGATTTAGAGCTTCGACATAAAAATAATTGAATCTTGAAGTGGGATAAGGAATAATGGCCCTTTATATAGAAATTGAGGTGATGGTTCGAATTCTGTATTTAATGTAACGATTGAAAAGAGCTCAAACTGATTTGATGGTTGAAATGAAAGCTGAAGAAGGATTTTATAGGTTCCGATTTTTTGATTTTTTTAGGGGAAATATTGGCTTTAGGAAATGTTAATCCGATAAAAGTTTTCATAAATACCAACAAGTATAAAATCCAATTACAAAAATTTATGTAAATAATAATACCTTACGGATTTCAAAAAAAATATTTTTAGAGAAAAATATTCTTCTTAAATAACATTAGATTTCGAAAATTTTAATAAGGATTGGAAATTTTGGTTCTAGAATTTGGAGTTCGAGAAAAAAAAATCGAATATATTTTATTTAAAAAAATTTGATTACTAAAATAATTTGGTTAGGAAAATTTTGATTTAGGAAGACAAATTGAATATAAAGAATTTTTATTATACAAAAATTTGGGTTATGAAAACTTTTAATTAAAAAAATTTTATTACAAAAAAAATTGGAATACGGAAAAATTTTGATTAACTAGAAAATATACTCCTCCTTTGAGAATAAGTTTCATAATGTAAGGAGATAAGTTTCAACAAAAAGTTAATATGGAATATTACCATATGGTTTTCATTCCTAAATTTTATTGTATTCAAATCTCTCATATGGTAAAGATTTTGTAAAAATATCACAAAGTTAATCTTGCATTCCTTGAAATTTATTAATGATATCGACTTTATATGTGTGATCACTAAGAATGTGATGCCAAATATCTATGTGTTTTATACGAGAGTAATGTGCATGGTATTTTCTAAGGGAAATGGAACAAGTGTTATCACACAATATCTATGTTTTGGACAATTTCATGCAATAGTGTATGAGTATGTGTTTCATTCGCAACACTTGAGCACAAAAACATCTAGCTAGTTCATATTTAGATTTATCAGTAGAAAGTGAAATTGAGTGTTTCTTCATACATGACCAAGAAACTAATGAATTTTCTCAGAACTGAAAATTTCAAGACATAGTTTTTATATCTATTCTACATCAACCAAAATCAGTATGTAGAAAGAAATTCAAAAAAAATCAATTCCTGAAGTATATAAATGTCATAAATCCATGGTTCCCTTTAAATAGTGGAAAATTCTTTTCAACAGGGGTATTTCATGCCGAGACACCTAGACTATGCCAAAACTGGTGCCTACTTTTTTTATTATGAAGTTTTGTATTTAATTTATTTCTATCATGTTATTTTTTGTTTTAGCCTATGTGTGATGGGAGGAGTCCATTTCATCTAGACACTCCTCTCCCCCATCCCTCTTTCATTCCATATAGAGTGGGGTGGTTCAAGGTTCATTTAAATAGTTTTATAAAATAATATCTTCCAATTTTACCTATTTTCATATTTTACTTGAATTAATTTTTAATTTTATGTGATTCATGTGAGTCTTTGGTACTGATTTTCACTAGAGAATTAATACGATGAACATTTTTATAATCATTGATAACTGTCATCCCTCAAGTATGATGGAATGATATTGTGAACAATTTAGTTTTAGTTAAATTTGACTATTATTTTTTCTAGATTTTTTGATTCAAATTTTATGAAAATTTCTATTGAATCTATGATGAATGATATAGATTTTTCTCATGGGGAAATCAGGAGTATGTTATGGGCCTTCTTGCTGTGGTTAGTCATGGTTTTAATAATCAGTTGATTTCTATTGAGTTTTTAATAAATAATGAAATATTTAATTAAATTTAGGAACTAATTATTGTTAGTTCCTAATGTGATAATTATATAATAATAAATAGGGAGTTAATTAAACATTTTTTTAGAAAATTACACACCTAAAAAATTTAAGTAAATTTTTATATATAAAAAATATGAACATAATGATATTTATAGTAGATCATATATATTTGATACCATATCATCTATTCAATCCCATTAAATTTAGAGTGAAATAAAATCCACTAAAATTTTATCTATAAATTTAACTGGGATTCACAACCCTTTATATTGAATTTTTAATCACTAGAGGCTTAACCCAAGACCAAATTGTTCACACCTAGAGTCAAAAACCATCTAGTTTCCTTCGGAGGTCATAGAAGAAAACAAAAATTCCATGTATTTGAACAAGGAAAATCCAAAATCTCTTTCCATTTATAGGTTATGGTAGAAACAACATGTTATTTTTTGGAAGTGATATAACATAACCACATTACCTTTTATGGGTAGTATAACCTGACACAATTAATGACATAGAAAATAATAAAAATTTGTAACACCAAAAAAAAATGAAATATTGAATACTTTGTAATGAGGTAGTTGTTTTATTTTTATTAGTAAAGGATAAAAATGATTTAGTATGGATGAGAATTTTGGAAAATGTGATTTAAAAATTTGTAGCTTAGTACATTTCAAAAATATCCTTAACCTATGCAATATAATATTGGTTCTATTGAGCTCTTTTAAAGTGATTATTTTTTCACAATATATTCAATAATAATTGAATGTTATTGAATTTATTTTTTTACCCAAGTAACATAATCATTTAATTTTTGCGAATTGTTTTAATATTTATTGTTGTTGGTTTTAAATAAAATGTTTTACATATAAAGGTCATTATGCTCGCTTAAAAAACAAACCCATGTAGGTTCACATTTATAGTTTGTAAAACTTAAAAATGTAAGTAAATAGTATTCATTAATAAATAAATAAAATAGTTAAATATTACCATAATAATGAATGACTAATTCACTATAATACTCTCGTAATTCATGAAAGAAAAAAATCAAATTTAAAGCTGGTCAAATTTTGAATCACCTGAATTAAACATACAACATGGATATTGAACTACACATGTAAGCCTTTAATTATTCATGAAATAAATTCAAAAAAATCACATGTAATCACCATTATTAATGTGTAATTATATAATAATGAAATTATTTATAGTAACCAATCCAGAATAACCATAAATATAAATATGAAACAATATAAAAAACAAAGAATATTTATAGGAAGAAGTCCATAAAATATATCCACCATTGTGGTATGTCAATACTTCTAGAAATTTCATTATTTATTTATCGTATAAATCCTTTTCAGCATAGGTCAATTTAAACAAATGTGTGGTAGAATAGAATCAATGTGGAGTCGATCGAGTGTGGGGGAAGATCACTTAAAAATATGATCAATGATTTTGATAAAACCAATGTTGCTCTGCACATCAGTCCACTGGATGATCAGACACGTGAGACAATATATAGTGGGAAAATTATCCCTTGAAATTCATTCCCCCCAGTTTAGTGTACTATATGTTGGAATTTAGTCACCCTACTCACTAAAGAATGTTGAACATATCACACACCAACAACCCACAAAAATAAAAAATACTCGTAAAACTTTAAATAGTACAACGTACAATGGAAAATACATAAATAAATTAAAATATAATTTAATATGATTTAGAATATGTTTCATACATGCATATAATAAACACCAATGTAAAATATTTCATTACATTAATAAAACAAGATGAATTACATGAGTTTGAAAATACAAACTAAAAGTAATTACCCATGATCTCCTATCTACAATTAATATTCAACTGAATTAAATGCTTTACTGGATGTCCTACAAACTTATATACTAATTGTCGACCAAAAAAACAAGGATAAATGTTCATGTGAAAACATAGATAATTATGCATGAAGAAATAAGTGTGATTACTAACCTACCAACCCATCATTCCTTTTAAACATCCAGATATTCAGGGATTCATCATACAAAAATTCGTATAAATAAAATTATGATGGTCCTACTATAATTAGAGAATTCCTTTTACCACTCTTTACACTTCATGCTTAACCCATAATCTAGTATATAAAATTCCAATGAACATAATTCCAATGGATAAACATTCAATGAACTGAAAGAGACATAAAACCCCAAAAATCTCTCACTTGAATTTGTTCAAGGGAACCTCAATTACTCTCCAACAATTATCATGAAATAAAGTTCTACATTCCTTATATATACCTAAGTCTATCTGAGGGATTATGGTTCCTTATAATTTTTTGGACTAACACCTTAGTGGATATATCTACAGGATTTTGGGCTCCTACTGCCTTCTATAGATCCATCTCATTTTCCTTTGGTAAATTTTTTATGAAATAATACATCATATTGAAATTATTTTTCCTTGCATGGAAAATCATAGATTTATCCCAGTTTATTACACATTAAATATAAAAAATAATAATCCATCACTCCAAAAAACATCCCAATTCCTTCAAAAATCTCTTTAACCAAGTAATTTATTAACCAACATCCATTTCATCTATATAAATAACTTCTTTTGAACTTAATGTATAATAATCTTGCATCTTTGTAAACCAGCATATAGTTATTCCTCAGAGAGTTAACATAATGCCTATTTTAATTTCAACTTTATACACATCCCCAAAAAAGTTTCAATATATGAATACATGTAATGTATAATTAGTTCTAAGAAACTTGAATTTATTTTTCATTTAATTAAAATACCAAATAATCCACATCACATCCATCAAATGAACTTTCAATAAATTCATTAGGTGTCAAATTAAAACTCACACTGCATAAGAAATATCTTGTTGAGAAAAAACCATTTCATACATCAAACTTATAATTGTTGATGCATATGTAACTATGTACACGTACATAGACTTTTCTTTCATTGATATATTCCTTGGATGATTTTATGTGTGACGAAAAAGTGGTTGAGATTGAATTAATTTTTTTATCTCAAATATCTCCACAATTTTGTGAGTTTAGAATCTCTAGGATAAGTCCAATGTTCTAACTGACCTATATCTTTTGATATTTGTCCCTAATATATTAATTTAACATAAAATATATTTTATCTTTAATATTTATAAAAAATCAAAATTTATTTTATATATTTTCTATTCGTCTGGTCTTTATCTCAATAGACCACCCACAGATAAAAGAATTATAATGAATGTTCCATCTTCCCATTGCTTTAGATAATAGAAGTGATATACATTTCCCCTACTCAAACCTTCCTCTAACATGAATTTATCAAATTAATTATTCTATTATTGAAGGGATTTCCTTAGACCATTGAGGATTTTAATTATCTTACAAAATAGATTTTAATTTCCATCTACTAGTAAACATAATATGCATTGAATGTACATTTAACCCTCAATAGCACCATGATGGGAAGATGTTTATTACATCCATCTACTCTAGATATAGATCTTCCAATTCATCCTTTCTTAGAATTATTTATATAGTGTATTGTTTAACTATGGATTTGATTATTTTTGAGAAATAAACTCTTTCCTTCCATTTAATCCCTTTTACCACAAACCATGCCTTGTAAATTTTCTTTCAATAAAACTCTTCCTTAATCTAACGAACACATTTATTCTACATCTTTATTTTCCATTTCAAAATTTCTATAATATATAATATTCTTTTAAACATTAATGAGTTAATATATTCATCGATATTTGACCCAAACTATTTCAATTCATTGAGTGTTTTAGCTTCTTAATGGATTTTGGTTTCTCTAATATCTGATGGGATTAGAATATTATATTATGTGTAAATATTTTTAACCAGTATTCTATTTCTGGTTGGTCTCCACAATTTTATCAAATATTTTTCATTACCATGCTCATGTATTCCTTCATGTACTTGAATTTATAGTTCCTAAACATTTGGATCACATGCTTTCAGTTCTCCCACTAGAGCTTTATCCATCATTACACTTTAAAGTTGATCTAATGATAAACTTTCTCCTGAAATTTTCATGTTTTAGGAGCTCACATACCATTTATTCATAATTTGATAACTCATGGTACTCAAATAAACCTGAAATTTATTATTTTATCACTCTTTAACATATTTCATGACCAATTTCCAGTCCATTGAGGGAACCCTTTCGTTGAAAACAACATCTTTTATTATTATAAACTGTCACATTTCAGTATCCCATAATCGATATTGAAACTTTTAATCACTAAAACTAAGGAAAAAATATATTTTCTTTTTATTAAAGTTCCCTATATCATTATCATTTACATGTACATATTATATACTATTGAATAATTTAAGATGATTAACTATTAGATGTTTTCAAGACCATATCTCCTTCATAATTTCATTCAAAACTATTGATTTTGGACTTATATTGTTGAGAAAAGCTATAGTGTTGAGTGTCTTTTCCCAAGTAGACTTTGGTATTCTTGATTGAAACTTCTTACTCATATATTTTTATATTAAAGGCCTATTCATTCTTTCATCCACTCGATTTTCTATAGATTTTTGGGAACCATATTTTTATTCCTTATTCAACCATTCAAAAAGATGTTTTGGAAGTTGTGTCTTGTGTACTCACCCCCATTTTATATCCATATTCATCTAAACTTTTATCCTCACTTTCTTTCTGCAAAATGCTTCCACTAATAAAAAACCTAAAAAACATCAAACCTATTCTTTTATAAGTAAATCCATAATTTCCTTATATAATTATCAATGAAACAAATATATTAGAGGGTATCACTATTGGATTGAAAAAGGGTACTTCCCCAAACATATGACTCTAGAAGCTCCATCTTCTTGTTCCTAGGATTGTAGCCATTTTAGTTTAAGGATACCATTATCTTCTATACCAGTAATGAAAATGAACACATTGAAAGATTCATATGAACATGTTTTTATATAACATTAGTCACTATCACATTCATATAATTCTCACTAAGGTGACTTAACCTACAGTTCCATCCATCCATAACTTTGGAATATATATTTGTGAGCATTGTAACTCTATCTGAATTAGTGGTCATTTAAAGAGTACCATATTTTACTCCTATATGAACCACCATGAATCCCTGATTAAATTTAGATACTAACAATACCAAGGTAGTTCTAATACAGTTATCATCGGATTTTCTAGTGGAAATAAAATTTTAATAATGATCGGGATGTTCTTTACTTCCATTAACTTCAAGAATCTACCATTCTCCACTCAAATGCAGACCTATCCCATTCTAACAACTTCAATGACATCTCCATCCACCAGATGTAATTTATCAATCTTCAGAGATACATAATTGACCATTCATATTTGATTTCAAGTTGATTTTTTTGAGCCTTCATAGTTAATATACCAAGCATATATCATAGTATTTACACTCAAAAATTTATTTTTTCTATATTCAATTATATTAATAGAATTTAAAAAACTATATATTAATGGTTTTAAAGTGTTTTCCTTGTTAATTTTAAAATTATTCCCAAAAATAAATCATGTAGGTATAGGGATAGCTGATATACATCTACTCTTTTATTCAGACTTATCTCATGATGGATTCTTACAAGAAAATTATATCTATTTCGGTGATCACCCTCTTATGTTAGTACTAAGAGAACTACATGTAGGTACATATAAATATCTCCACCTAATAGATTCAATTAGTATTTGGTTCAAAATACCCTTAAAACCCATGTTTTTTCTTCCTCTAGAATTAATTAATGTAGTCACGATTATATATGAGATCTCTAAAAGTGAATGTAACAAATGTTAAAACCATAAATCATAATAAAATATAACCCTCACTGATTGGAGCTACCCATAGATAATGTTGAATTCATTCATGTGATCTACCAATGGTCTTCCTTGTAAACACATTATGATAAACATTCATCGCAACATAAAATCCTTGTTATGGGAAATTAGTTTTTCATAAACAGCTTAATAGTAATACAAACACCGAATATTTTTTTATTCCCTCAAATTATGAAAGAAACACTTAATTCTAGAGATAATATTACGAATGGTAATAACTTTCTATCCAATAACACCTATTATTATTTCACCATCAAAACTGACCTTTATCCGTATAATGTTACTTCTAAGTCCTTTTGAGTAATATAATATTTAATATGAATTTTTTAGAATCCAATATCTATTCCATGAAATTTAATATCATGGATATTCCCTTTATCTGATTCTATGAATAATCTAATATATGTCTACTAATTTGAGAACTTAACCTTTACTCCAACATCAAATTTTAGGGAATATCACCAAAAAACTGATTATTGATTCTGATAAAACCACTGGATCTCTATACATTATTTTAACAGAATATCTCACATAGAAGACTCTATGTAGTAGAAAAATGATCTCTATAAGTTTAATTTCCCTCAATAGAGTGTACATACTGTTGGAAGTCTGGAACCATACTAACCTCGCAATATTGACCTTAGCGTACATCAATAACCTAAAAACATAAAAGTAATGGAGAAAAGACATTCAAAATTAGAATATGTGCTAAAAAATATAAAATGTATGAAATTAATAGAATTGAACATGCTTTATAAGATGTGTCCAGTGTTCATAGGGGAAATTAAATTTTGTCCTTTTATATTACATTTGAAAAAAGGAGGGATCATAAGAGTTACAAATTACTAATTATAAATAATTACTCGATCTATCAAATTTGTAATTAATGCTCTATTGAATGAAAAATTTCCCTTGGGGCACCATTGACTTACTTACTAAGTTCCAGATCATAAAACTATAATAATTACCCCATTGAAAACACCAATTATTAATCATGAATGATTATGGTTGAATACTAATATGGAGATCCTTCATTCCTCATGGACTTCTGAACATTCAATACATCATCTTACAACTATCAGTAGATCTGAAAATTTGATGGTCCAGATATCGTTATAGAAGTTCTATTACTATTATCTAGAAACATTCCCAACCCATAATCTGGAAAAAGAATTTTTTTAAACATCATTCTAACAGATGAACATCCGATAAACTAAAACCGAATTAACCAACCATCATCAAGGAATTTAGATAATTTTAATTCATTTTTTATTTAAGGATACTATAAGTTGAAAATCATCATGCAGTCAATTCAATAGTTAGAATTTTTTTGTCTAATTATCTGTGAAGGTCGATTATCTGACATGGTCACTAGTGCATTATAGTTGATTGGGGAATTTTGGTCAATCAATCACAGATATAGTTGATCCATTATACATGCATCGTGGTAAATCCAATAAAAATTCCTCATAGCTGATTCATAATTAAACATATTTTAACTAGAATTAAGAGAATAAAAAATAATTTATAAATTGAACAATGGATAAAAAAATTTGATGAAAAATAATTTAAAACTCATGTTATAGGGAATAAATTATTTTACAAAAGTTCCTAAAAATTATAAGGATCCAAATTGATATATTATAATTATCAAAAATATAATGAATCAAAGTAAAAAGGATCCACTTCAACATTCTCCATTTTTTTAACAATTGTAAAAAAATCCAAATTACAAAATTTCTCTCACATTTTAACATGACCATTTTATGTCTAAATATTATCCCCCAAAATATATAATCATTACTATGAATGCAACTAATTATTTTAATGTTATAATTAAACACATATTTAGGCTCTCTGTAAATTAAAAAAAATTAAAAATACACTCACTCTTTTAATGTTAACATCTAGCGTAGATTTAAACAACCATACTGATTATATATTTTTGGATCGAAAAAATAACATGTCATAAGAATATTTTTGAGGATTAAAATGGAATATATATAAATGAAAGTGCATAAAAGTTTATACACATGTTTTAGAATATATTTTTGAAATAGTATCCTCGAAAACATACATTAAGGTGTAAATACCAAGATATAATCAATTAAAATAGTAAGTTTTATGTCATAGTTTTAACATTAGAGATTAATGAATTCCGTATGTGAAATTAAAAACTCCCCCAAAACAAATTCCATGTAATAATTTGTTAGAATTACTCATTTAATGAATAAATTTAATTTTTTTCAAATGTATCTGAATCTAAAGGATTTTTAAACATTATAGAAAAAAAATTCTGTTAAAAGAGATCCAAGATTTATATTTCCTTTTCTAAAATAATCTTTGAGAAGGTGAAATATAACATCCATATTCTTAGTTCTATAATATTTTAATGGATTCTTAGATTTAGAATTTGGACATATCATCATAATACATAGGTATATTTTGAAAATTAAAACCAAAATTAGAAATAGTGTCTATAATCTATAATGATTGTAAATAGAAACATTTGGTAACAATATACTCACTTTCATTAGTTGATAATGGTATTAAATTTATTTTCATAGAGATTTATAAGACAATAAATTTTCTAATAAAGTGACACACACCAAATTCCATTTTTTTATAAATATCTTATATCCACCAAAATAAAAATCACTATAACTGATTAATTAGAAAGAAGTTACATCAAGGTAAAATAGACCAAAAATTATGGATCATTTTTTCATATTTTATGATAATTTTTACATATTTTAACAGACTTTATTTAATATTCCTTTGAAATCAAGCACACATGAAGAAAATAATGATTAAATCCTTCCTAGATGTAGTACATTATAATAGGATACCAATCATTGATCTATAAATATTAACATCAATATTTTTTTTCTAGATTAATTCTTATCATGATTACATGAGGCACTCCTTACAATATTAAAACTTTTACAAGAATATAAAACAAATATTTTGACTAACTTTTTATTATAATTATATTAATTTAGAAAAATTTCATCATTCCTTTGATGAATTTGAATACCAGAAAAGAATTTATGTTATCCCATTAAATAGATATCATCTTTACTTTAAATTAAGTCAAAAATTAATCATAGAGTTTTTTCATGAAGATATAAATATAATGTAATCTATATATATTTGAAAAATTAAAATATATTTGGTACTCCTTTTAATAAATTGATTTAGATTAAGCTTCAATTTTCAAAAAAGAATTAAAATAAAACTAGATAACTTTTCATACTAAGTACACAGAGCTTATTAAAACCATAAAGTGACATGAAAATCATTAATACATGATTATATTTAGATATATACTAAAAAAGATGTTGATAAACAATTTTTTGGGAAATATGTAAATTTTAAAATACACTTTTAACCTCTTTTTGGAAAATTTTTTATTCCAAAATGAAATAAATATTATAATTAAATAATCCATAAAACATGGTTTGGGATGATAAAAAAAATGGTCTCAATATCACATCCTCACATGAAAGAGGTTTTTAACTAGAAACAAGGGTACAAATGAAATAGTGGGAGTCTATAGACTCGATATCAAATTCCATATATCAAAATAATATCAAGAAAAGAGTAATAACACAAATAGGAAATTATAAAACAAAAAAAATAACATTAAGATAACTTATGACATGTAAGGTATCTTAGATTCATGAAATATAATAAACTTTATACTCCAAAGTTTCCATTAAAATAAGTGTATAAAAAATAAATAAAAAATTAATAGGACACCATGACATCACACTAGATTATATTCATGTACCACTTATAAACACCAAACACTATCTCCTCATCTTCATAATGTTAGGACCTACCCCTTTCCAAAATACCTAAACATAGAGTCTATAAGTGCATCAATATTCTTCTTAATGGAGTGAGTTTACCCCAGTAGGGTATCACCAAATCATCCTTAACATAAGATCACATTCATAAGTGGTGTATTTCATGAAAATAAGTAAATTATTCAGATAGAATCAATGAAATAATTTTCCAAAAAACAACGCACTGAACAAGATACCATGAAACCCAACCATACCTTCTTTTCCTCCATTATAAAAGGATTAATGACCAAAGTCATGATCATGGGTTGGCTACAAGACCACACTATATCTCTAATAAACTACATGGATGAAAATCCTTTCGATGGGATACAAGGATGTTATATCCGGTATTTTTCATTGGTTAGGTCACAAGGCCATCATACCACCTCTATTACATGGGTTAGGCTAAAACGCCATCATACCTCATCTCTACCTTGGGTCCGGACACTAGTCCATCCTTCCATTTCACAATTTCTAGGTCCCACATTGTTATCATCATAATCCACACATGACCCCCCCTATATGGGATAACAATCCATGACGGTCCACCTTCGATTTTATACCAAAATAAAAATATCTACTTGTTATGTTTTTATACACAATATGTTATAACACATATAGTCACAACATACAATATCGTGCATGTTTCTCTACAGCTACACACACAAACATGGAATTAAAATCAAGAATAATATTTTGAAAACACACACACCCAAATTTGACCAACTATGGAAAATAACTCATTAAAGGTAACTATACTCTAAAGAATTACCCACCTCAAGCATTTTTATGTCAAAAGAGAGCCATCACCAAACCAAACATCTACACCGATGATTTCTATTTCTAAATCCTAGCCCATGAAAATTGGAATTCTAGAATAAAAATCTAAGGATGGTTAAGTGATATTTTGTGGAGATAGATCAACTTACCCAATGATATCCATCGCTAATTATAGATCTTGATCTATTTAAGGGAAGGACATAAATTATATAGTTTTTGCATATATCCATCAATAAAGAAAGAATTGCCTATTAGATCATGATAAAATCTATAGATATAGAAATAATATCTTTAATCTATGCTTTATATCAAGATAAAGTGGGAAGATCTAGAAAAAGTGTGAATAACAATTGAAGAAGAACCTTTTTTCATGAATACACTCAATCTAATGCCTTTGGATCCACTTGATTTTGGGTATGGAAGGAGATAAATCACAATGAATTGACACTGGAGTCCATTAGTTAATGATCACAAGATATATGAAAAGTATTTTTGTGTTTAGGGGATGTTTCAGGTTAAACTATATTTTACTAATTAATTACAAGGTCATAAAAGGTTTAGTCACACGGTTAGTCAAACCATTCACTAACCTTGTAAGGATCACTACCTTCCCTGGGAACCCATATAGTTTGGCTATATAGTTTAGTAAACTATAAAAAAAATGTTTCATGGATTTTCCCTGATTCATATGGTTTCTTTTGAAAGTTTTATGGTTATATATAACCATGTTCCAACCATGAACAATCTAAATACACTCTATAATAAGTCACTCATTTTATTTTTGAGAGTTTCATTGTTTTCCTAAACTGTTCACAAACAATTCACCCCCGTAAAAGATCATAACAACTTCAAAACCACACATCATTCACCCATTAATTTATCCAAGTAAGGAATAACTCCAAATTATTAACGAAGGTCCAAAATCAAGGCCTAAGGTACCTGAAATGTCAAGTCTATTATAATCTCCCCCTATAAGGTTGTCTCATCCTAACTATCTCTAGAGTTACTACTCAAACAACTCTAGAAATTATTCCTATACATCATATTTCCACTCTAAATTTTGTAATTGGATTATACCATTCTATCATAGAACTCAAGAAAGTGATAACATATTCCACCTCAACACCTTCTCACATCAATTCTAAATCCACATCGTTCCCTTTAAAAAGGATTCATCATGTTGCAACTCAACATGATCACTGTCGATCACATGTAGATGATTGGTATTATACCTAAAAATTTTAAAAACATGAAACGTGTTATGTGTAACATGGTATTACAGAGGAATATCCAAATGTAAATTTAATACTATGATATTATTTGTGATTTAAAAAATCACAAAAAACACAGTGTGAACGTTTCTTACCTCCACCAATGACAATGCCCCAACCAAGGTGACACCCCTAAGAAAACATGGTCATCTAGAATAAATGGTTTCCTTATTCAGTTCGTATATGATATTTTTCTAGTCTAAATGGTAACAATCTACATCTTAATCATTTGTACTCTCTTAGAGGTCACCCAAACAATACCCAACAAAATAAAAGATTCCACAATTTCCTCAAGCTAATACAATGGCGATAAACATGACTACCATATGGTGCCTCAAACAGTTCCATATGGATCAATTATTGAAAACCTCAATTATAATGAAATTAAAATAAGTCCAATCATCAACCCATGATATAATAAAATCTCGAATGCATTCCCAAAGAATATCCTCTAATATTTAGATTTTCATCTTTGACAATCCATCAGTTTTTGGATGATACTCTTTAGTTATCCTTAACTGAGTCCCCAAAGGCTTGTTTATGAATTTCCATAAACAATTATGTGAAATACACATCTCTATATGATATTATTCTATAGGGAACCCTTTTTAGTCATATAATCTCTTAGAAATAAACATTTCAAACTCTACTATCGAGTGGGTATCTCGTATCATCATGGAACGTGCCACCTTTATCAAATAATAAACAATCACAAAAACCTCATCTAACCCTATTAGTGTCTCAGGAAACCCTACTATAAATTCCCCCATTAACTTATCCCTCATAAAAAAAGCCACAAAAAGTTTCTGAAGAAATCCTCCTTGTAGTTGGTTCTCCACATTGATCGGAGGACATGTCTATCAAAGATAAACAAAGAATGCAATGTATCTCTTCATTCCTAAACACTAGAAACATTGAAGGATATCCCAATACTTGTTAATAATTCCTAGATGTACTACATAATAAGATATATTGGAGTATCTAATTATCCATTACTTCATGGAATTAGGAACCACAACTATTCCATAGAAAAAAATAACATCTTTACTATATAACAACCTTCTTGGAACTCTGTAACATCCCACAAATAGTTCTTATATCACTATGCATTCAAGATCTAAATCATTTATGGAATTTACCTAGTTCATCAATGTTGACTTTTTAACCAAGGGAGCATATTTCATTACCCTCTGATCTTTAGAGGAATCCACCAACCATTCAATCAATAATATCATCGACCTCCATTCCTACCCTAAATGATTATCCCTAATATTCTACATTTTCATACTATGAGAATCTACCACATTATTACCTTTCCCATGATAATATTCAATATCAAAATAAACTTTCTATATATACTCAACCCAATTAATCTATATTATATACAAATCCCTCTATGATAAGATATTTCACAAGATCTTGTGGTAAATGTACACAAAACATCTCTTATCAAATATATAATAGCACAAACAATTTAGATCATAGGATACAACTACCAACATCAAGTCAAATGTGATGTAGTTATTCTCATGGGGTAAATGATTAAGAGACCCATATTCCACCACCTGATATTTTTCCATTAGCGCATGTCTCAACCCATCACCATAGACATTGTTGTAAACTTTATATCAAACCAAGGTTCTTGAAGATTCAGGATGGGTGTTATCATCAATGTCCTATTTAGATCCCAAAAGAACTATTCCCACTGGTATATCATTTATGACTTATTCCACTAATTATTAATCCCAATAATAGGAATTTGATAATCAGAGAAGTATTGAAAGAACATTTTACAATACCTAGCTAAACCAAATAATCTCATGATCTCAAACACATTCCTTAGGAATGCCCAAGACATCACCACTCCAACCTTCTCTAGGTCCATAGAAATTCTACTTCATAGATTACACACCCATGATAAAATAACCCCTGAAACCAAAAGTAACACTTTAAAATTATTAAATTTATCTAATGCACTCAACAAGTACTCAATATAATCTCTAGGTGTCCAAAATGCATCACTGAGGTTGATGAGTTTATTAAAATGTTATTAATGAAAACTATAATGAATGAGTAAAGATATAAATGAAATATTTTGTTTTGGAGATACATAAGAACCACTGAAGTGTTTTTCAACTTTAATGTTATGACATTATACTCATATAGTTTTTATCTACTTCTGAATAATGTCTTAGGAATATCTTCCTCTCTGACTCGATGTTGGTGGTATCCTTATTATTGGCTAGTATTTTAGAACCACTAGGACCCCCACAAATGTCAATCAATTTATAAATCCTCAAATGGGTATATATTCTTAAAATAAACCCGGTTCAATATCCAATAGACTATAAAAATTGAATACTAACATAAACCTTTTCACAGACAGCACTATATCGTGCTAGGGATATATGCTCAGTCTGATAAAGCCTATCAACTATAAATCCTCAAGTTTCACCTTGAGATCTTTCAACATGGATGATATGAAATGATAAAAAAAATGAATCAATATAGGTGTAACCATAGCACAATTTTTATCTCAAAATCCACTCTTATCTTAGGAGGAAGTCCAGAGAAGTCTTCTTGGAAGGCATTTTAGTAAGGTCCACTAAAATAAGAAAATAGGACGGAACTACTGCCTGGTCCACCACGTGAACTACTTCCCTAAATTTTCCATGATATCCCCAATCATGATCATGTCCAGTAATGTTATTCCATATCCAACGCCATATTCTCCTTCCAAAACAATTTTTATCAATCTAGAATAGTGATGGACACATGCCTCTTATAGCACTTGACATGAACCTGATAACTGGTCAAATAGTCCATGATAAATATTACATATAAGCTAATAAAATCATGAGTAAAAAATTCCATAGATTTTAATTTCTAAAAAATCCTAATTGATATTTAAGAATCTCTATAAGTAATCCAATTTTCCCCAAATGGTGTATTAATAGATAGAAACTCAGAAGATAACTTGAACAAAAATTCAAGTACCAAAACAAAATGAGTATATATGAATGAATCAGAAACTATTTTATCAAAAAATCTATATGATAAGAAAGACGTGATCAAGAACATACCTAAAACTGTTTATGATCCATCTTTACCATAAAAAGGGAACTAGTCTCCTACAAAGACACTTCATGCCTCAGCTCCACAACAATACCCATGAGGTTCTTAAATCACCTGTGTCACCGAAGCCTATGTGGTCTAAAACAATTATTTATGACCCCATCATAATCTCTTAGTCACAGTTCTCATCTAATCGCTCCGCTATGAGATCTTAACTATGAAATCCTTGAATAGTATTTCTAAAGATGCCATATCTTTCAAAACTAATGACACTTGATCTGTGGTCCAAGAAATAATCATATATTGTGTCCACTCTATTGCCATAGAAGGTTGTGGAATTCTAATGCTATACATTCTAGGTCTAATCGATCATCATCCTAGATACTCCTTTACCATGAAAATTGATTATCAAAAAGACTCTTTTATAAAGTGTTTCTACCACATAAAACAACCAAGTTGGTACAAGAGCATTATAAATTTTATGCTTGAATACATATATGTTTGGAACATGGGAAATATCTCTTGTGGGATAATTCTAACATGCTTCCACTAATGATCCCATTATAAAAATTATAGGTAGACATATCTATAATTCCAAATGAAAACATAGAATATATATAAAATCTTACATATGGTATGAACTCATGTATTCCATTGGCATTCACAGGGTACTTTATTAGGAAGTGATATCCTAGGAGGTTACCCATAGTGACAAGGACAAAATCTATTTGAATTTTCAAAGCCTCATTCCTCATCTGTCATACGTCGACATTAGTCTCAGTTATATATATATATATATATATATATATAACTTGCTCATGTTTAAATAATCTAACTGTCTGCATAGTATATCATAAAATCACAGGACACAGACCAATAGATTTAATTAAATTAACTACCATGCAAAATAAGAGATAAGTATACATATGGTATATAATCCTACACGACTAATAATGATGAATAGATGAAACCCAAATCCCATAAACTTAATAACACAAGATTTATATAGTGAACATAAAACCATAAAGCCACGACTTTAACAATAATCCCATCACTGGTAACTTGAAGGTCCATCACATAAGTGCTTTCCATGAACATAAATGAATCCCCTACCCATTTTACACATATCCTAAGTGTTTTCTGTATTTCCTTAAATAGATTCAAGAATAAAATAATAATAAAACCTCCTCTGATGCACCTTTTTAATGCCCTAACATCAATCACCCATTTCGGGTAGATGTGTTGTATAACCTCATGTGTGACACCCCATCTGTAAGAGGGTTCCGATAAGTAGTGAGGGTCCAAATGGTGTAGTGGGGAGTCTATAACCATGGTATAAAAATCCATACACTATAATCATATCGAATATAGAATAATAATACAAAAGCGGCACACACTACTACAAAATAGGCCTTTAACAACGTTGGTATTTATGAATGCTAGAAAAAAGAATCGATAAATTTAACCCTTTATCAGTGCTTGGTTTTTAGAGCTGATAATGGGTACCCTTTATTGGTACTTTGTTTTTGGCGCTGATAAAGGGTACCCTATATCAGCGCTTTATTCATAGCACTAATAAAGTATACCCCCTATCAGTGCTATATTTTTTAGCGCTCATAAACGAATCCACTATCAGCAAATTTCTAGTGTTTTTAAAGGTATAAATAAATCAAATCAAATAATTAAATTAAAAAATTAAAAAATGTTTTTTATTTAAAAAAATTTAAAAAAAATTAATTGAAAATTTATCGATAAAAATAAATAAGTTAATTATTCTTTATATAAATTATAAATACTAATAAATAGTATGTATTAAATATATAAATATATGATAAATGGAAATTAAATAAATTAAAATTTAATGTAAGTAAATTGATAAAAATATAATACATTTTATTAATTAGATGATTATTGATAATGTTAATGAACAGTATATATTAAATATATAGTTATATAGATTAATTTGTATAAATATGATTTATATATTAAAAAAATTATGTGCTTTACATAAAAGAGTCATACATTTAGTGAATAATGTTTTATAATTATAAATTAACATGTATTAAAAATACTAACTAATTCCTTAGAGTAATGGAAATATAATTTAATGTCTTTTGATTTTTTAATTTAATGCAGATCAAATGTCTATTATATTAATTTTTTATATACATAATTAATTCCTTTTTACAAAAAACGAACACACACTAAACTTATCCAGTTTTTCAATATTTTTAATGTGTACTTAATATCAATTTATTCAATTTAACTAATTTTTAACATGGATGCAATTAAAATTAGATATTCATTAATATTGTTCAAAAATATTTGCATAAAAATATTTTTAATTGCTTTTATAAATAAATATATTTATAAATATAAATACTATATTAATAAAAGTATATATTTAGAATTATAAATAAAAAATTTTATTCAAAATTATTTTTATAATTATAAATAAAAAATTATTTATATTTAAATGTAAATATATAGTTAAATAATTTTTGAATATATAATAAATTTACATAAATAATGAATATATTTCCTATATTATAATTTATATATATTCATTATATATATATATATATAATTATATACATTTTTAACAAATTTTTATATAATTATATGTAGATAATTAAATAATTAGTTATTATAATATTATAATAAATATATTTAAATAATGAATATAATTAAAACATTTATATTTACATATATTTATTATGTATATATATATTTTCAAATATTTTAATTTTATTACTATAATTATAAATACTTTATGGGTGATTAAGTAATAAGAACTAATAATAGAAATCTTTATTAGTCATTTTTCAGCACTAATAAAGAAGAGGCTTTATGAGCACTATGAAAAGTGCTAATAAATACCTACCGTTAACCATGCTAAAAAATCATTGATAACAGGTATCATTATTATAAAATTTCTGAATGTGTGGATAAAAGTGTCCAGATATATATTTTTTAAAAACCTAACCAGTTGAGAAAGCATCACGATATTAGAAGCTCTCCAAAAAAACTACACATGGCCGGTTCTCCTCAATGAATTAAGATCGAATCACATAAACCAACTCAAACCACATAAACCCACTACCTCCATTTGCTACAAAATCATCCAGACTCTGGTCTTCTCTTGCAGTTACGGTTTTTGAAAAAAATACCAAGACCTGGATCTGAATGCTTTTGATTTTCTTATTCCTAGTGAGGGATGCCTATGTTTTCCTTTATAGTTTCTTATTTTCTTTCTGTATTTTTTGATTAATATTTTATTTCATCTTCGATGATGTAATCATTTATTTGTTCTCTGATCATTGTATTCTATTTTTATTTTTCTAAGGATTCATTTTTTTCTTGATAACATATTTTAATATCTTAATTTTTACTTTTTAAATTGTTTTTTTAATTCAATTTTCTCCACTTTCTACATTTATACCCTGGCTTTCTTCACAATCTTAATTTTTTCACTGTTTCGAAATCTCATAGAATCACCTCTGGTCCAAACATAAACCAATTAAATTAATATATAATGTATTGTATAAGTAGTGGTGGTTTGGATATGAAATCCTTAAAATAATGATAAAATTAACTTATAAAACCAATTCTCAGTCTAGTGATGGTTCGAAGAAGCAAGATAATTTTATTTTATGCAATTCATGTATGGGAATTTATTTATTTAAATTCTATTTTAGTATTCTATAGTAATATTTTTTCAGTAAAAATTTATTTTCATAGAATTGTGTTGTTTTATTTTAAGATAAATCTTAGTAAGGGAGGTACCATATTTTTTTTCAATGGATCTATATTTTCAAAATTACTATGGGTAATATTTATTTTACAATTTTGTGATATTCAGCTGTAAGGGTAACCAGTATTTGTATCAATTTAATATAATTTTAATTATATATATATAAATATGTAAATATATATATTTATATATATTTATATGTTATTTAGATCATATAATGTAATGGTGATTTTATAAATATTAATTCACAAATTATGATTTTCTATTTCCACATTAAGAAGGGATTATATTTATTTTCATTAATAAGTATGTTTAAATGGTCTTTTTTTATAAATATTTGTTTTATAAATTCCTTGTTATAAATAAATAAATAAATATATTTATTTATTTATTTAAATGTTTATGGGATAGATGTTGCATGGTTTGGTGTGTTTTTCTCCCTTGTCTGTGATATATCTTGTTGATGAGTATTATTAATTTATGCCAACTTCTTTATAGACCTCCCTAGAATCTGATGGATATGTCAATGTATACTATATGGCCTCCCTATAAACCTTTATATGGGTATATATAATGTGAAAACCTCCATAGAATCCTTGGCATGGGTAGGTATGGTGATATGACATCCCAAGAGTCTTGATATGTTTCGAAATATTTGAGATACCAATAATATTTAATATAATAATTCTTTAGGTTACAACACCAATTATGCTAAATAATAGAACCGAAGTTATCAATTTCAATATATTGGAAATTATTTTTAAGTATTCGTAATTTTATGTCTACATGTATTGGTTCCAACCCAAGGAATCTCTATTTACAATCCATGTATATGAAATAACACTTTATTTATTAAATTGTTTTATCAACAAACATTTATATTTTATATTTTCTTGAATGGGAGTTTATATATTCTTTTTTTCATAATTTGGTTTCTTATTACTCCTTAATTTCTTATATTATATTTTCATTCATTAAAATTATTTGAAAAATCCTTGATGTGTGTCAAACAAAAGTTATTATTTCAGTTTGTTTATTGAGACTCATCCCCCATATCATTTATATAAAACCGTCATCCTCATCAACATCATCTCATGAATGTCCATTATTTTAATTAGTTTCATGAAACTAACCCCACATATCTTTATTGTTTCTTGTACTACTCTTAGAATTTTTCATCCAATTTATAACTACTTCTTAGAATGTTTCAAGAAGCATATGTGAATTTCTATAAGATATGACAGATGTTTCTAATAAGAAATGAAATGATAAATGTCTGTGAGATGAGTTGACGAGGTTATGTTGTCTATAAATCTCACCTTAGAATGAATTCCTAGAATGACACCTGCCATAGTGGAGTAATTATTTTCTCGAATTAAATTACCCATTTTATTCAACATACTAAAATTCTCTGAAGTAATCAAATGTTGAGTTTCCCTTATTATAATTGTCTATAACTTTCACCTTTGATGATGAATATATTATTTGTAGTTATTTATTTATTGTACAAAACTAATATTTTTTGAATCCAATAGAATGGTTATGAATTGAAAATTGATGCATTATATTTGTTTAAAAAAATGATGATGGTGTTATAGTGATCATCAAGTTTGCAAGAGAGAATGAATATGACCCTCCCCAAATTCTATGTTCTTGTTTACGTTGTTATTATTAATGAAACAATAGTCTGGAAGAGTTGGAAGACCATTTTATTTTTCATATAATATATCAGAGCTATAAATGTTCAACTAAACATGGGAAAAACTGAATGTGGGTACTAATTGGACAATACTATAGTTTATGGATCATTTGATATGAATTCCAGTGTAAAGGATGATGGAGATCACATGGAAGAAATGAAAATTGCAATTGAAGACTACCTTCATGATTGTCCAATGTTTTTTGAATATTAAAATAGTTTTGTTAAGAAACAATTATTTTTTAGTTATCCTATATACAAAAGATTATTTTCTATATTGAAGTTATATAATTCGAAAGTCGACAGTGGATGGAGGTACACCAGATTTTTAGAAACACTTTGTCTCCTGAATGATATGCTATGAGAAAAATGATCTACCATTCCGAACATATGATGATAATTGAATGTAATGTTCAATAGTCGTGATCTCTAACAAAATTAATTCTTTTCCAACTGATTTAATATTATTTCACAGGGACTAATAATCACTCATAAAATGCTCTATGTGTGGCGTAGATTGATATAAGTAAAATGAATCATGTACATCATAATATGCATACAAATTTATCAATCAACAGTTTTGATAAAAATATAGATGTCAGGAAACCATGAGAAAACATACATTGCATAAAGATACAGGTATTAAATATTGGATGCTACGTCATCCAAATGATTCTCCTCAGTTGATGAAAGTTTATTATGAGTATCCTATATTTGGAAATAAACTGAGAAAATTTTGTCGTATGTTATCTATAAATGGAATAAATCATTTTCATGTAAACATTAGTACTCACAGTACATGGCCCATAAAGTTGGTAAATTATAACTTTCATCCATGGTTATTCATGAATAATAAATACATTAGTTGTCTCTACTTATATCGTGAACAAAGAAACCTGCAAATGATATTGATGTCTATTGGTATCCATTGACCGAAGATTTGAAATTGATGTGGGATACAGGTGTTACAATGTATGATTCTTCTAGAAGTGAAGAATTCACATTTAGTGCATTGATTTATTGAAGAATAATTGAATTCCCCACTTATGGAATTGTTTTAGGATATAGAATAAGAAGGAATGGTGGGGTGTCCCATTTTTGAAAATCACACTGAATCTGTTCGGTTGAAATGTTCCTCAAAGACTGTGGTTTTAAGTCATCATAAATTTTTATGTCAACAAAATACATTCCAATCTTTGATGATAGAATTATATGGGAATATAAAACGAGCTAAAACACCATCTATAGTATTCAGAAATAAAATTTACAATAATGTAAAAGATATAAAAATATTTTTTGTTAATAATTTTCAAAAAAACCCTAAAAAATCAGGATGTATGAAGGGATCAATTTTATTTGAATTACAGTATTGGAATTGATTCATTTTCAATCATTTTATTAATGTCACACATGTAGAAAATATTGTATTTGATAGTGTTATTAGCACTTTAATGAATATTTCTGAAAAAATTAAAGATGGAATCAAGGCTAGGTTATACATTATTGAATTGCGGATTGGGGCTGAGTTGGCACTAGTGAAGTGTAAAAGGTGGAATTTTCATTCCAAAGTAGCTTTCAATCTATAAAGACATGAAAATTTTCAATTTTTCCTTTTTTATTAATATTGTAAATGTTCCATAGGATTATTAATCAAATGTCAATATTTCATGTCAATGACTAATCTGTTGTTACAAGGCCTAAAATCACACGACTGTCATGTTTTAATGTATGATTTAATTCCTATTTATTTCAATTATATTCCACCTCAAAATGTATTACATACATTAACCAGAATATGCATCATTTTCAAAACCATATACAATAATGTTATAGCCCCAGTGAAGTTTTCCATTTTGGATAAGGAGGTTTCAGTCATATTATGTGAATTAGAGATGTTCTTCCCACCACCCTTATTTGATATAATTTTCTAGCTAATGGTTCACTTGGTTTGAGAGTTCTAACTATGTTGTTTAAACTAATATATATATATGTAACACATTGAACATTGTATGAATATTTTGAAAGGATATGCCAAAAATTTAAGACCACCAGAAAGTTATATTGTTGAATGATATATTGTTGATGAAGTTATTGAATTTTATACTAATTACCTATACAATTTTGACCACATCAGACTCCCAAAGTATCTTCATAGAGAATGCCGTATAGATGAAGGGATTATGAATAGATATTTTTATAGTTACCTTGAAAGAGTGGGAGCAATATCACATTTATATTTTATATTATATTATAGATGTTGATCCATAAATTGAATCCCACAAGAATATTTTTAGAAATTTGAATCCATCAAGGGTTGAAGGATAGATATCAAATACATATAATAAATTTTATATAAGATGGTTACAAGATCAGATTTATAAGGAGTTATCAAAATATAATAATTAAATTGTGAAAAGGAATTAAATGGATGGATAGAGGACCAAATAAAAAATGTAATATCTTACACTAGTTTTGTAATCAATTAATATACATTCTATAAAAAACAACACGATGACAACAGTACAATAAAAAATAGTGGTGCTATGATTTTGGATTAAGTGATGAACATATCTTGTTCTAAGGATAGAAATATACTTTATAAAAAAGTCATATTTTTGGCATTATCGAACAGATATATGAGTTGGATTATAAAACATTTCTGGTGCTGAATTTTTCTTGAAAATGAGGTGAAAATATCATTGATGTGAAATATGATGAAATTGGATTTGTGAAGGTGAATTTCAGTGTGGAAGTGGAAAAATGTTATCCTTTCGTAATGGCGTCTAAAAATTACTAGTATTTTATGTATCTAATCCCATAAACAAGAATTGGTCAATTGTCATACTAGAGACTAAAACATATGTCTGGTCAGTAGAAAATTCATTTGAGGAGGACCCTTTTATTAAGATATCACAATCACTTCATGTCGGTCCCAAGTTAGAAAATGCATTATATGTTAGAGGGGACTAAAAAGAGGGGATATGGATTCTCAATACAAGTACCAAATCACTAGAAACTTTAAAAAATGAAAGAGAGTTCAATGAGAAGGTAAAAGTGTTTTTTTATTATACTATGTTTTTTCTCATAATATTAAAGGTTCTCTACTACATTAGTATAACCAAAATAAAATGTTTCTCTACTCATGTAGAAAATGTCTTCTACACATTATGATGTTACCAATCCCTTGGAAGAACATAATATTATAAAGGAAACCATTTGGAATGATGTTAAGGTAATGTTATGATATATATACTATATTTTACCAAACAATTAAACAATAAAACTTTGATTTAATTTTCATTATTCCTTGTTGAGTTTCTTTATTTTATAAGATTACTATCAATATGTCATGCCTTCGTAGGATATCCAATGATGTTGTATCCACTTAGTTATAGAGGTAATCATGATGTTTGGACAATAAAATAATTTTCAACAAAATTAATTTTTTGTTTCATATTTATGTTTAATTTGTTTCAGTTTTGTATTACTCACATAATAATTTCTTTCTTATACAAGTGGATTCTTTTGTTCGAGTTAGGTTGGTCTATAAATCCTTCACGCCTTTCTATACCAAAACATCCACAGGCTTATTCTCCCCCAAAACCTTTTCACCCCTCTAGTGTTTCACATATAAATTTCCTTCATGTTCCCTCCACAGTGTGACTGGTATGACTCCATGTAATTCCATATTTTTAAAATTGACATTATTTTTTGGAAAATAGACTAAGGATATACTCAAAAACATGAAACAATATTCATAATGTTTTGATAATTAGAGAAAATTATCCATAATTCATTCATGATGTGTAGGAATCAGTCAAACCTCAATCTGATACATGATGTTCTCAATATTACTCAATGTGTCTATTATTGGATTAAAATCAACATTTCAGTTCAAAAAGTATCACTCATTCAAAATTGATCAAATCAAATCAGTTTCTCTTAATGATTTAGGAATTTGTTCAATAATTAAGTTATACAATTAAGAATCAGTTTCAAATCAAACCAATACTCGATGTGATCGAAATGATTTAAAATGCATGTTTCTAATTTGGAATTACATTTTATAAATTAAGACAATCAATGTACTAAAAACTGATAAAACACATTTATATTTTTTTTTATATGTTAGGAAAATGATCCAAAAGAAATTTTAGTTGTGTAGGAATCAGCCCCACCTCAATCTAATGCATGGTGTGACAGGTATGACTCTAAGTCCATATTTTGATATAAAATTGTCATCAATTTTAGAAAAATGGAATAATAGCATACTCAAAATAAATAAAAACATTTATATTATTTTTATACATTATGAAAATTCTCCACATGTCATTTTTGACATGTAGGGATCAAAAAAACTAAAATCGAATACATGATGTGTGACTCAAAGTCTCCGTTATCAGTTTAAAATTGACATTTTAGTCCAAAAATTATCACTCACAGATAACTGATCAAACACACTCAAATTTCCATGATAATTTATAAAAACAATTCCTAATTCATTTGTGATGTCTAGGAGTTGGTCTTAAATCAAACTAATACATGATGTGATCATAATTAGTCATAGTGTGTGTTTATAGTCTAAAGATACATTTTTGTAAAAAAGATAACTCACAAACATATAATTCTGAAAACCCGTTTTTATTGTTTTTAAACTTTAGGAAAATAATACATAAGTCATTTGAGATGTGTAGGAATTATCATCACCTCATTCCAACCCACGGTGCGACCAATATTACTCCATGTGCGTATTTTTATTTAAAATTGACATCAATTTTAGTAAAATGGACCACAGACCTACTCAAAACTGAGAAAAAACATTCATATTGTTGTGATACTTTATGAAAATTATTAATATGTAATTTGTTATTTGTATGAATTGTGTTCATCTTAATGTGATACATGATGTGTCTGGTATGGCTTAAAGTGTTCGTTATTAGTTTAAATTTGACATTTTTGTTCAAAAAGTATCACTTACTGAAAATCAATCCAATAAGTTTAGATTTTCTTGATAATTTATAAAAATGATTCCTAACTCATTTATGACATATAGAAATCATTTTCACTATAAACTAATACCTGATGTGGTCATAATGATTCAAATGTTTGTTTTTCCAGTTTAAATTGTCATTTTTGTAAAAAAGACAATTGATGTTCTCAAAACCGAGGAAACACATTCACATATATTGATACGTCAAGAAAATGATCCAAAACTCATTTGAGATGTTTTAGAATCATCCAAATCTCAATTAGATAGACAGTGTTACCAGCATGAATCTAAGTGAATATTTTTATTTAGAATTGACATCAATTTTAGTAAAATTACCATTAATTTTAGTAAAATTAACACTTTCTGTTAATTTTTTTCATTATATTATTATTATTAAAATAATAATAGTTTTATTATATAAGTTCCCTATTTTTCTCCAGTAGGGGTGGTTTGTTTAGAAATTTCATGACTCGATGGAAATATGAATATAAATAGAAACATTGGTGTTTTTAATAGATACAATAATTTGTATTTATGTAATTATATAAACAAATGGTTGAAATGTCGATAATATAGTGTTTTTCTCTTATTTCTATGTTGTAAATTTAATTTAATTTAAATTATATATTGGGACATTATTTTTGATATTTGGTCTTTTTATTGTACTGTGGTGTGCTATTAAAACACATTTCACTGGTGATGTGGTGTGTTGTTGTAGAACACTGTAGTTTGGCCATTTTTTTATCAATTTTAGAAGTGTTGATAAAAGACACAAGTTTCAGAACTTTTAAAAGTGCTGAAAAAGAAACATTTTTAGTACTTTAAAATGAACTTATAATGGTACACGTTATCAGTGATTCTATAATTGTCAATAAAAGTACCTTTATAACTCTTTTATAAGCACTGATTAAAGGCTGAGGCTTTTAATATCACCCATGTAGTTATCACTTTTCTATCATAAATAAAGGCCATTTCTAATTATGTTAAAGGCCTATTTTTTATAGTGAAAATAGAACTAAATTATTAAAATTTGTGAACAAATTATATGTTTGGATCCTCAAAGTCAAACAATATTATAAACCAAGGATCCAAATGTGGAAGGTCAAACATGGGTATAGGAAAAAAAATATAAAATAACTAAGACACCATAACAACCCTTTGGAGTCTATATAGGTACCAACTCTAAACAGCAAGCTCCATATCCTCAGCTACCAATCATTGGCCCCTTTCCTATTCTAGAATACATGACCATAGAGTCAACACACACATCAAGGTTCATTTTTTGGGTGTTAGTATAACCCATTTTCAAAAAAAATCATCCTTAATATAATTTCAGATGAACAAAATTAATATTCCATGAAAATATGTAAATTAATAAGAAATAATCAAGTAAACCATTTTCAGAGTGATTATGTCCTGAAAAAGTTGTCATGAACCCCAGCCGTACATGCTCTAGCTCCATGCCAAAATGAAAAACCTAACATAAGTCATGATCATGGGTTGTCCAGAAGACCACCCTCTATCTATGATCATCCATATGGCTAATAAGCCTCAATTCGGTTCATATCCCATCGTTTTCATTAGACAGATCACAATGAAGCATTCCATATATCTATCATAGGTATGACCACAAGTCCATCACACTTCGTCTCTGCCTCAGGTTATGGCACAGGGCCACCATAACACTACCCCAAGTCCAGGACACCCATTCATATCATTATGATCCACACATGACCCCCTCTAATATGTAACCAATCCACGGTGGTCCACATTCCATTTTTACTAGACGGAAAACCTCCATCATTATACATTTATACATAACAATTCATAACCCTTATAGGTACAACATAACATATCATGTATGAGTATTAATAACCACACACACATGCACAAGTGATAAAATCAAAATGGTCTCATGACTTCACACACATACAAATGAAATGAAATCAAGGATTTTACTCATAAAAGGGACTTGTATGGTAAAGAACTTCATTACTTAATCTCATTGATGACAAATGAGATTCATCCACAATATATGTACATGAAAATTGAAATTATATAATTACTATATAATAAGGGGAAGTTACATGACATAGAGATATATCGTCTTACCTAATGATATATGTTGCTTATGATATATCTAGATTTATTTTAGGGACGGATAATAATTCTCTTGATCAGGTGTTCATCCGTTAATCCACAAATAATTATCTATTAGATTAGGATATAATCCATATATATATGTCCAATATAGCTTGAATAAAGGGTTTTGGGGAGGGATTAGAATAAAAAAATAATTTTTAGAACTAATTAAATTGTCATTCAAGATTTGATCACACTGTTTAGAAAATTTTGTGCCAACCGTGTAAGGATCAGTACCCCTATTGGGATCCCAATTGGTTTAAATATATTGTTTGGAACAATATATTATAACATTGATTCTGGCCTCTACCAAAGTCACATGGTTTCTAGGGAATGTTGTATGGTTATATCTAACAATGTGTCAATCATGTGCTTTCTATTAATCCTCATTAATGAGCCACATCATTTCCTTGGAAGAGATATATGGTTTTCAAAACCATTCTCAAAATGTAAACCACCTAAAAATATTCCAAATGCCTCTGAAACCTTCTTCAAATAAAATGATGATTTACTCAAGTAATGAATAACTCAAAAAAATATAAATAAGGCCCAAATGCAAGGCATGCATTACCTGAAATATCAGGCTCATTATACACATGCAAAGATTATTCTTATAGATTCGAATCTTGAAACCGAGTAATATGATTCTTTAAAATCAGATCCATATTCCTGATTATATTATTGAGTCACTAATACATCCTTATTATTTAATATTTTTAGGTCAATATAATTTGTTTATAATGATGTTTTTGGTTTAAATAATATTTTTTATCCATTAGGGGTTCTACTAAGGTCCACAAATTATTTCTATCAAACTGATTTAACTCTTCATGTATTTTTACAATAAACATTTAATCTTATAAAACTTCTTGTTTATCAATAGGTTTTTTTGAAATAAAATAATGATAAACACAAATATTCGGGGAAAATATCATTTTTTGACCATTTGATTCAATTTCCCCAATGATATTTTCAATTGGATGATATTTATGAGTTTTTCAACATCTAGGATCAAGTGAAAAAGCTGAATGTTCACATTCCTCCTCAATAGTTTTATTTGTTCAATTAATTTTATCTTGTCCAAAATAAATGTATATAAATTAACTAATAATTTTATCCAAATCAATATTCTATTTTTAATAAATAAAATTTATCAAAATTTAATATAAAATTCCCTTCAACAACCAAGATTATGTTATAACAAACTATATAATCAATGATTAAAATTTAATATCCTATAAATATACCATCATATTATCTCATAAAAAATATATTTAATATAATATTTGAATTTAGGATAAATATTTTTCAACCAAAAAATCTAAAATAACTAATTTTAGTTTTTATTCACTAATAATGTTTAAAATGTTTATTTTTTAAAATAAGTCTTAAATGAATTGACATTATAATATAACAATCACAAATTATATGTAACATCCCAAGTAAGTAATGAATAATAGATATTTTTATCTATGTCTATTAATGATTAAGATAGTGTTATAGAGGCTTAAAATGAAAATAAATACAATCTTATGCATGGAATACACTAATATTCTTAAAAGATTGTTTTACTGCCTTTTGATGGAAAACCATTTTTGAATCTATATTTTGACAATTTTATAAACTATGTTTGTCAAAATAAACTTATTCTTTATGATTGGGACATCAAAATTTACCTTGTGTGAATTTTTGGTATTTTTCTGACAATGTTCATTTTTTTATGAATAGTGAAAACTACTGCATTTTACATCAAAACTACTTTTTAACCTAATTTATTTATATGATTAGATTATGTTTTGAATTGTTTTTGAAGTGAAATTAGAATATATTTTTACCATTTTATCAAATGGAGGTCATTGGAATCAATTTCACTTTGAAAATAGACTTAAACTGGTGTCAATCTTTTGATACTTATTGTTTTGTAAAAACACGCGTTTTGCTCTGGCAGCGGGAATTAATTATTAAATTAATTAATGTGACTTATATGTTTTTAATTTTGTAAAATGGACTTCATTTTTGAATTCGGAATATCAAATATAGCTTAGGGTGAATTTTTGGTAATTTTCTGAAAAACTTCAATTTATGATGAATAGTGAAACCACTAAGTGGTAATCAAGCAAACTGATTTTTCAGTTAAATGAAAGTTTACCACTAATGTGTATTGAATTTTGAAAATCCGACATACATGGTTGTCATTAAGAAGTAAAATGTGGTTCAATGATATTATAATAATTTTTTGGTGAATAGTAACTTTTTTTCATTAATCGTGATTAGAGGTAATTAGTGTAGTTTAAGGTAAAAATGATATTATAAGAATGTGAAAACACCATGACACTTGTCCTACACCTATTGGGTGAGTCATGGCCGACCAAGACAAGCCATGGGCCAACTTTGGGACCCCATGGAGCCACTTTAGTTGGAAAATGACAATAATATATTTTTATTTAATGTTAAAATTAAATTGACACAAACATGAGTTGTTTTACTAAAACAATTTTTAAGTCGGGTTACACAAGTACAAATGTTAATTATAAATAGTAATTGGAAAGCTAAAACGATTTCCTACATCATAGTAATTTGTTTATAATTTTTAGACATTAAATAAAATAAATTATTTATGACATAATAATGATGCAGCGATGACATCATTATTTGACGATTTAAATAAAATGGAAAGATAACGAAAAATCTAAAACCTACACATGTCCAAAACCAATTGGATGAGTGTATTTCGAAGCCTTATCACCTTATCCACTAATTATATCAATGTGGGACCTTTTAAAACCGAAACACATTTTCAAATAAAGTAATATCTCTTTACTTTCCAAAAGTGCCCCTCCTCCCCTCTTATAAAAGGCCCCCACCTCTACCTCATTTCACACACTTCTCAAGCCTTTGGCTCGGCCAACCCCTGACCAATTACTCTCTCCACATCCCTCTCCTCATCCTAGAGGATTCCCTTTGGGCAGAATCCTTTCAAAGGAAGCCTTTAGGCTCAAATCAAAAGGGAGTTAAACTTTTAAAGGTAATTCATTCTCTCTTGTTCATTTGTTTTATTTTGCTTCTCCAACCCTCTAAACTCTTTTTATTTACTTCTTTTGTAACAACACCAGTATCTTAAATATACTAGGATGTTTTTATAATATTTATTTGAGCTACACTCTCACACAACTACATCAAATGGTTAAAGAACATACGGTTTCCGTGGATGGCGAAATTCTGCCTCCCGAAACGATGATTGTTCAACACTCATTTAACACCTTCAAGGGTGGCCATTATGATGTCACTATTTTTATATATGATATATAATATGTTTATGTTTTCTTTAAGCTTCTTTATTTTTCATTTTTGTCATACCTTTATGGTTTCCATTATGGGTAAACACGATATCTTCTTTTAAGGAAGTGCGGACTACCGCCCCCTAAAAGTGATGTGATTCGTTAATGCCATATGTGGGACGTGTAAAGGATGGATTTAAAGTTATTATATATGATGTTATACTGGAATTATAATATACCTCTATATCATTATTATTTCTTTCCATTAAAGTATGAGATAGAAATGAAAGTAGCGTTCATGCGTACGTACGGCTTACCGTCTCCATGAACGGTGCCTTTCATTTCTTATCCCCAAATGTAATGTACTATTAAAAGTACATGTATATAATGGATATATATAATGAATAGTATATCTAAATGATGGATATAATTCTGGAATTAAAATATACATACCTCTCATTTAGTTTTAATTCCATTAATATGACAAAGAAATGAAAGTAGCGTTCATGCGTACGTACGGCTTACCGTCTCCATGAACGGTGCATTTCATTTATTACCTCTAAATGATTATTTAATATTATAAATACATGTATATGCTGGATATATATGATATATATGATATCCAAATTAGTAATGTCATTCTGGATATGAATAACCTTTGACCACACGAACAACATGTAATTGTAAGAAGTCCACTTTCGACTTAAGAACCAAATATTGACAAAACAAACATTATTAACTTAAATGGTTACATAATGTTTATAACATGGCAATAAGTGATATAAAAGGAATAATGAACATTAAATAGGTTCTTAAACAAGTATAAATTAACTCAAGTTTATTATTCAGGACGTTAAAGAACGATCGAGTCAAGTCGGACCCGAGGTAAGGGACTTCGTCTCAATCTCCTTTTATTGAGGCATATTTCATTTTATACACAACTTTATTTTATACGGTGTATAAACTACTTTGACTTTTACTTTTATACAAAAGGAATCTTTTTCTACGAAGCGTTTTACTAAACGACAAAAAGGAATGTTTTTTTTAACGTACGTGGTGACAACGACCTTTTTCGCCGCCGCTAGTATTATTTGGTCTTTGGCTTTCTCAACAAGCCGTAATGTTTTTAAAATAAAATAAATACCATATAATATTTTATGTATTTTGGTATTGAAAATGGTTTTGAAAAAGGAATCTATTATGTCAATATATTTATGATATATTGTGATTGAAATGTGGAAATGTTTTCATTCCTTTATATTGGTTTTATGTTTTATGATTTTATATTGGTACTTGGACATTTTAACGGGTGGTTACGTTATAAACCATATGACGGGTGGTGCCGTGAATACCAGGACGGGTGGTTACGTTATAACCTCCAATGCATTGGGTTTGGAAGTCGGTCGTATGGCTATTCCATTAAGTATGTATGGAAATTGGCCGTATGGCTATTCCATTAAGTGATATGTGTGGAAGTCAACTGTATGGTTATTCCACTTAAGTATGTTTATGTCCCAAGTTACCTTTATATATGTTATGTGTTCTTTTTATGGGTTTTATGATAATCCTTTGGTTACAAAAAGGTAAGTAATGATACTTTATTCAGTGAAGAGTTTTTTTACTACTTCATGAAGGTGAAGGTATTACTTTGATAGAGTATATATGTTTTACTTGATGTTTGAAAAACTAACAGTTTTCATTCTTTCTCTATCCCTTACTGAGCCTTTTATGCTCACCCCAAGTTTTTCGAAATTTTTTTCACAGGACTTAAAGTGGAATAAGGTCAAGGATGGGATCAAGGGAATGTCATGCTATCTAAAACATGGAACTAGAAATGTTTCTTTTTAAGAGTTTTTTTTATTATGGAAACTTAGTAGAAGTGACCACTTTGTAATCTTTTGAGATGTAATAGTTATGTTCTAATTCTCTAAAACTCTAAACCTGAAAAGATCCTCAACGTGAATTATTCATTTAATTCAATATTAAGTAAGGTATAAGGCACGGGGCCTTATAGTTGGTATCAAAGGTCGGTTTAGACAACTTTAGGAGTTAGAAAAGTGTTAAATTATAATATGATTGAAATGATATAGCATTTACGGATTACCAAGTTGCTTCGCCTAAGATATTTCTGTGTTCAGAATGGTTTTCCGTAGTGGAAACAAAGCGGCTATGTTGGGACGACATCAGGAGGAAGATAACCTTCCAAATCAGCAACCTGAGATGGTCGGAATCGGAACTGAACAGTTTGTTGCAGTGATGGCACAGTTGACTCAGGCTATAAATGGTGGTGGTATCCATGCACGAGATCAGCCAGATCAACCGCAGAGGAACATGTCAGTGGTGGAACATTTCATGAGGCAACATCCCCCATCATTCAGAGGATCATCTGACCCTGTGCAAGCTGAAGGGTGGATTAAAGCACTGGAAAAGATTTTTGATGTCATGGGGTGTTCAGAACATCAAAAGGTTAGTCTTTCTGTTTACCGTTTTGAAGATGAAGCTGATCAGTGGTGGTCGATGGTGAAAAATATAAGGGATAGAGATGAGATTGAGGATCTTCACTGGGACGAATTCAAAGGTATGTTTCTTGAGAAATATTTTCCTAAGGTGGTTCGTCTTAGGATGGAAAAACAGTTCCTAGAATTGAGGCAGGAGGATGATTCAGTGGCTGCTTATGAAGAAAAGTTCACTCGATTGGCAAGGTATGTTCCAAACTTCATATGAGATCTTGATAGTAAAATAAACCGTTTTTACTCAGGGTTAAAGCCAAAGTATCGAAGGGCTTTAGCTTCTCGTGAGTTAAAATGTTATGAAAAACTTGTTCGATGTGCGGAGAAGGTGGAAATGGAGTTTGCCGATGATCAGGTGTTCTATGACAAACAACAGAATAAGAGGTCTAGTTGGTAGGCAAAGGGGAAGAATTCATCAAAGAAGCAAGGAGGTAATAAAACCAAATATCCATCCTGTGAGAATTGTGGTAAAATGCATACTGGAGAATGTTTATCCAAGTCTGGTAAGTGCTTCCGGTGTGGTAAGTCTGGTCATATTGCTCGTAACTGTAAGGAAGATGATCAAGCAGGAAATGAAAAGCCAATGGTAAGATGTTTTAAGTGTAATGAAATGGGTCATTATGCAAACGAGTGTCCAACGAAGAACTCAACTGGGGGAATGCAGCTAGAATACAAGCAGAAAGGGGTGGTGAAATCCTTTGCAACAACTTCAGCAGATGTTGGGCCATCGAATGAAGTGGTATCAGCTCCAGGGAGCTCAGTATTTTTCGAAGATTGACTTGAGGTCGGGGTACCATCAGTTGAAAGTAAAAGAAGCAGACGTTCCGAAGATTGCGTTCCGTACTAGATATGGCCATTATGAATTTGTAGTTATGCCTTTTGGGTTAACCAATGCACCTTCTGTATTCATGGACCTTATGAATAAAATTTTCCATGAGTTCTTGGATAAGTTTGTGTTTGTGTTTTGAGGTTTGAGAAGAGGTTATGTGTGCCTTGTGATTCACAGTTGAAGAATGAGTTGTTTTTTCATCCTGGCAGTACTAAGATGTACAGAGGTCTGTGGGAGTATTACTGGTGGGATGGAATGAAAAGAGACATTGCTGATTTTACTGTGAAGTGTTTGACATGTCAACAGGTTAAAGCAGAGCGGCAGGGATGCTTCAGCCTTTACCAGTGCCAGAGTGGAAATGGGAAAACATATCCATGGACATTGTTGTGGGATTACCGAGGACATCTCAAGGTAATAATGCAATCTGGGTTATTGTTGATCGCTTGACCAAATCTTCTCATTTCCTTGCTATACAAGATACTTTCTCTCTAGATCAACTTTCCCGTTTGTATCTTAAAGAGATAGTTAGGTTACATGGAGTTCCTCTCTCCATAGTATCGGATCGTGATCCCAGGTTTACTTATAACTTTTGGAAAGTCCTTCAGAAGTCGTTGGGTACTGAATTAAATTTTAGTACAGCTTTTCATCCTCAATCAGATGGGCAGTCAGAACGAACAATTCAGACATTGGAGGATATGCTACGAGCTTGTTCTATGGATTATCAGGGAAGTTGGGACCAACATCTTTCTTTGGTTGAGTTTTCATATAATAACAGTTTTCATTCCAGTATACAGATGGCACCATTTCAGACATTATATGGGAAGCGGTGTCGAACTCCAGCTTTCTGGGATGAAGTGGGTGAAAGGAAGTTGATGGGACCAGAATTGGTAGAAGAGATGGCAGAAAAAGTTCAGCTGATTCAGAAACACATGAGAACAGCTCAAAGCAGGCAGAAGAGTTATGCGGATAACCGGAGGAAGGATCTATCTTTCGAGGTAGGTGATCATGTTTTTCTCAAGGTTTCTCCTTGGAAAAGTGTGATGAGATTTAGTAAGAAAGGAAAGTTGAGTCCAAGGTTCATTGGACCATACGAAATTCTGGAGAGAGTTGGATCAGTTGCATACCGAGTGGCTTTACCTCCAAGTTTATTTCAGGTACACAATGTTTTTCACGTTTCGATGTTGAGAAAGTATATGCCAGATCCATCTCATGTTTTGAGTCCAGAGGTGGTTCAGCTGGAAGAGAACCTATCTTATGAGGAACAACCGGTCCAGATTCTTGACCACAGGGAGCAGGTGTTATGGAATAAGGTGATTCATCAGGTAAAGGTTTTGTGGAAAAACCACATGATCGAAGAGGCAACATGGGAATGCAATGAGGGATAAGTACCCCCATTTATTCGATAAGTAAATAAATTGCGGGGACGCAATTTTCTAAAGGGGGGAAGGATGTAACATCCCAAGTAAGTAATGAATAATAGATATTTTTATCTATGTCTATTAATGATTAAGATAGTGTTATAGAGGCTTAAAATGAAAATAAATACAATCTTATGCATGGAATACACTAATATTCTTAAAAGATTGTTTTACTGCCTTTTGATGGAAAACCATTTTTGAATCTATATTTTGACAATTTAATAAACTATGTTTGTCAAAATAAACTTATTCTTTATGATTGGGACATCAAAATTTACCTTGTGTGAATTTTTGGTATTTTTCTGACAATGTTCATTTTTTTATGAATAGTGAAAAATACTGCATTTTACATCAAAACTACTTTTTAACCTAATTTATTTATATGATTAGATTATGTTTTTAATTGGTTTTGAAGTGAAATTAGAATATATTTTTACCATTTTATCAAATGGAGGTCATTGGAATCAATTTCACTTTGAAATTAGACTTAAACTGGTGTCAATCTTTTGATACTTATTGTTTTGTAAAAACACGCTTTTTGCTCTGGCAGCGGGAATTAATTATTAAATTAATTAATGTGACTTATATGTTTTTAATTTTGTAAAACGGACTTCATTTTTGAATTCGGAATATCAAATATAGCTTAGGGTGAATTTTTGGTAATTTTCTGAAAAACTTCAATTTTTGATGAATAGTGAAACCACTAAGTGGTAATCAAGCAAACTGATTTTTCAGTTAAATGAAAGTTTACCACTAATGTGTATTGAATTTTGAAAATCCGACATACATGGTTTTCATTAAGAAGTAAAATATGGTTCAATGAGATTATAATAATTTTTTGGTGAATAGTAACTTTTTATCATTAATCGCGATTAGAGGTAATTAGTGTAGTTTAAGGTAAAAATGATATTATAAGAATGTGAAAACACCATGAAACTTGTCCTACACCTATTGGGTGAGTCATGGCCGACCAAGAAAAGCCATGGGCCAACTTTGGGACCCCATGGAGCCACTTTAGTTGGAAAATGACAATAATATATTTTTATTTAATGTTAAAATTAAATTGACACAAACATGAGTTGTTTTACTAAAACAATTTTTAGTTAGGGTTACACAAGTCCAAATTTTAATTATAAATAGTCATTGGAAAGCTAAAAAGATTTCCTACATCATAGTAATTTTTTTATAATTTTTTGACATTAAATGAAATAAATTATTTATGACATAATAATGATGCAGCGATGACATCATTATTTGACGATTTAAATAAAATGGAAAGATAATGAAAAATATAAAACCTACACATGGACAAAACCAATTGGATGAGTGTATTTTGAAGCCTTATCACCTTATACACGAATTCTATCAATCTGGGACCTTTTGAAACCGAAACACATTTTCAAATAAAGTAATATCTCTTTACTTTCCAAAAGTGCCCCTCCTCCCCTCTTATAAAAGGCCCCCACCTCTACCTCATTTCACACACTTCTCAAGCCTTTGGCTCGGACAACCCCTGCCCAATTACTCTCTACACATCCCTCTCCTAATCTTAGAGGATTCCCTTTGGGCAGAATCCTTTCAAAGGAAGCCTTTAGGCTCAAATAAAAAGGGAGTTACACTTTTAAAGGTAATTCATTCTCTCTTGTTCATTTGTTTTATTTTGCTTCTCCAACCCTCTAAACTCTTTTTATTTACTTATTTTGTAACAACACCAGTATCTTCAATATACTAGGATATTGTTATAATATTTATTTGAGCTACACTCTCACACAACTACATCAAATGGTTAAAGAACATACGGTTTCCGTGGATGGCGAAATTCTGCCTCCCGAAACGATGATTGTTCAATACTCATTTAACACCTTCAAGGGTGGCCATTATGATGTCACTATTTTTATATATGATATATAATATGTTTATGTTTTCTTTAAGCTTCTGTATTTTTCATTTTTGGCATACCTTTATGGTTTCCATTATGGGTAAACACGATATCTTCATTTAAGGAAGTGCGGACTACCGCCCCCTAAAAGTGATGTGATTCGTTAATGCCATATGTGGGACGTGTAAAGGATGGATTTAAAGTTATTATATATGATGTTATACTGGAATTATAATATACCTCTATATCATTATTATTTCTTTCCATTAAATTATGAGATAGAAATGAAAGTAGCATTCATGCGTACGTACGGCTTACCGTCTCCATGAACGGTGCCTTTCATTTCTTATCCCCAAATGTAATGTACTATTAAAAGTACATGTATATAATGGATATATATAATGAATAGTATATCTAAATGATGGATATAATTATGGAATTAAAATATACATACCTCTCATTTAGTTTTAATTCCATTAATATGACAAAGAAATGAAAGTAGCGTTCATGCGTACGTACGGCTTACCGTCTCCATGAACGGTGCATTTCATTTATTACCTCTAAATGATTATGTAATATTATAAATACATGTATATGCTGGATATATATGATATATATGATATCCAAATTAGTAATGTCATTCTGGATATAAATAACCTTTGACCACACGAACAACATGTAATTGTAAGAAGTCCACTTTCGACTTAAGAACCAAATATTGACAAAACAAACATTATTAACTTAAATGGTTACATAATGTTTATAACATGGAAATAAGTGATATAAAAGGAATAATGAACATTAAAAAGGTTCTTAAACAAGTATAAATTAACTCAAGTTTGTTATTCAGGACGTTAAAGAACGATCGAGTCAAGTCGGACCCGAGGTAAGGGACTTCGTCTCAATCTCCTTTCATTGAGGCATATTTCGTTTTATACACTACTTTATTTTATACGGTGTATAAACTCCTTTGACTTTTACTTTTATACAAAAGGAATCTTTTTCTACGAAGCGTTTTACTAAACGACAAAAAGGAATGTTTTTTTAACGTACGCGGTGACAACAACCTTTTCCGCCGCCGCTAGTATTATTTGGTCTTTGGCTTTCTCAACAAGCCGTAATGTTTTTAAAATAAAATAAATACCATATACTCTTTTATGTATTTTGGTATTGAAAATGGTTTTGAAAAAGGATTCTATTATGTCAATATATTTATGATATATTGTGATTGAAATGTGGAAATGTTTTCATTCCTTTATATTGGTTTTATGTTTTATGATTTCATATTGGTACTTGGACATTTTAACTGGTGGTTACGTTATAAACCATATGACGGGTGGTGCCGTGAATACCAGGACGGGTGGTTACGTTATAACCTCCAATGCATTGGGTTTGGAATTCAGCCGTATGGCTATTCCATTAAGTATGTATGGAAATTGGCCGTATGGCTATTCCATTAAGTGATATGTGTGGAAGTCAACTGTATGGTTATTCCACTTAAGTATGTTTATATCCCAAGTTACATTTATATATGTTATGTGTTCTTTTTATGGGTTTTATGGTAATCCTTTGGTTACAAAAAGGTAAGTAATGATACTTTATTCAGTGAAGAGTTTTTTTTACTACTTCATGAAGGTGAAGGTATTACTTTGATAGAGTATATATGTTTTACTTGATGTTTGAAAAACTAACAGTTTTCATTCATTCTGTATCCCTTACTGAGCTTTTTATGCTCACCCCAAGTTTTTCGAAATGTTTTTCACAGGACTTAAAGTGGAATAAGGTCAAGAATGGGATCAAGGGAATTTCATGCTATCTAAAACATGGAACTAGAAATGTTTCTTTTTAAGAGTTTTTTTTTATTATGGAAACTTAGTAGAAGTGACTACTTTGTAATCTTTTGAGATGTAATAGTTATGTTCTAATTCTCTAAAACTCTAAACCTGAAAAGATCCTCAACGTGAATTATTCATTTAATTCAATATTAAGTAAGGTATAAGGCACGTGGCCTTATATTATAGCTTCAACCTAAAATAGTTTTTTGAAATTAGATTAATTAACATGGTTCAAGTTATTTTATTATGTTTTTTATTTTTCTCTCCACAAAACCATTTTGTTGTGGTATCCTAGGAGGTCATAAATTATGATAATACCAATTTTATTCGCAAAAATATTTATAGTTCATATTTAATAATTATTTACATTTTTCACTTATATTTGATACAATTAACTTCCCTTTTTGATTTTAAATTGATTTTCAATATCCCTTGAAAATAATTAATGTATCATATTTTTGTAAAAGGAAATAATCCAATGTGACCTTTGAAAAACAATCTAAAATGAGCTAGAATTATTTCCTTCTAACTAGACTAATAGGTTTCATATTCCCAAATAAATATAATTGTAAAATTCAAAGAGTCCTTATAGAAATTACATTATTGATAGTTTTGAGGGTTCTTTTGTGTTTTTTACCTTTCATTCAAGTGTCACAAATATGTATGTATTCTTATTCAATTTTAGTTAATTGTTGAACAATTTGATTCCTTGAAAACTTGTGAAACAAACTATTATTAACATTACATAATATTCTATTCCACAAAAATTCATCAAATTTTATAGAATTTCAAATTTTTAGATTTTCGTTAGTTAATTAAATATAACTCATCAAATAAATGTTTCCATATTTATTTTCATAAAATATAACAGATTCATCCCTTACAAAAAAAATTTATGATTTATAAATTTAAAAAGCATTAAATCACCAAATAGTTGAAAAATTATTATTATAATATTCATTAAATCCCTAACAAACAATAATTTTTAAATAATGATAGAATATGAATTTACAACTTCCTTTAAACATTTTACTTATCATTTAGAATTATAATTAAATATAACACTACCCCATAAAATTTATTAAAGATATTAAATTTGATATATCACTAATCATATTTCCTAAGGATATACTATCCATATACAATGTGTCATTTTTATTACTTCTCTGACATACCTCTTATAAAAACAGAATTAAAATTGTTTTGGTACCCATAAAAAATTCGGTCATATGGAAATAATATATGAATTTTTGGGAACCTATATTTATTTTGATATTTTGTTTATAGTTAATAGGGATGATAATTATTTAGACATAAAATCCCTTGTGCAACCAATATATTCTGGAAATAAAAAATAGTTATTTTGTGAAATTTCCTTTCATGTTACAAAAAAACATGTGCCACTTGAAAAATTTAAACAGGAACTTATAACAACGAAAGTATTATAAATTTTTAGTAAAATATTTTCATATACATGAAATGTTTTAATTATATATATAATTCATTATTACTATTTTATCATATTTTTTTCTTCCATCTAAATATTCTAGACAAACCCATTTTAAATCTTTCAATTTTATTTCATAACTTATCATTTTCTTCAAAAAAATAATCGATATTAATTTATTGAGATTTATAACAATATAATGATAATCCTTATGTATAATATTGTCAATTATAACACATAAAAATTCAAAAAACATATTATCATTAGATCTCAAAGGATTTGTTTTCATCAAATTTTCATTTTCTTTAAAACATTTATTGATTTCTGCATGGGTAGATTTCAATTCTACACAGGCTGTTCTATTTGAAACAAATTTTCCTTAACTTTGATGTTATTTAGAAATATTCTTTGGTTTAAATTTAATATCTCTGTGCAATCAATAAATTTCCTCTGTATCATGATTTTATCTCCTAATTTTATTATATAATATATTTTCAGTTGGTTTTTAATAATTAGATGTTGATTAGTAATCAGATTCACTTACCTGATTTGATGAATACATTAAACATCGGTTTTTTCATAACATTTTTAGAAATAAATTATTCATTTTAACTATAATACTATGTATAACACCACTTATCTTTCATGCCTATCATTTGATTCTTATACTATTTTCTATTTTTACAATCAATCTTGAGCCAATGGAATTTAGGATTAATGTGACCAATTTTTCTGCACTCATAAAAAATAACATTAGAAGGATCATTAAACAAACATTTACCTTTATTTCTTCTCATATCATCATTTGTAGGATATTAAATTTTATATATCCTTGAGTACCCTTTCTTTATTATTTTATGTGTAATATGTATAACATATTCCATTTCAATACTTTGTAGCTCAGAATTTGAAGTGTAAGTCGTAAAATGTACTTTATATTTAAACGAAAATAATTTATTTTTTGAAATATATTATTTAAATTATATTTATTTTATCCAATTAATTTTTTCACCAAAGATCTAATAGTCCTATCTAAATCATATCATTTGAAATTATTTACTTTTATGTTCTACTTTGTTTGCCTTTTATTTTTTTGGAGAATATTTTAAAACTCTTTCCACCAAAAATGAAATATCTAATTTTTCTACTGGAGAACTCATACCATTTACTATAATCGTATACCTATGAAACATTTGAATAATTTTTTTCTTCTCCCATTTTAAATTCTTGATACTCACCCCTTAACATAATTAGGATATTTATATTAGTTTATCTGACCCTAGATGAGTGACGAGTAATATTTTTGAAATATAAAGTGTTTTTTTTCATAGAGGTACATGAATTTGTAAACATATACAAATTAAATAATATTAAATATTCATTAACATATAATTCCAAACATATCTAATTTTATCATTAGTAGTCAATTGATCTTGATCAACTTTAGGTTCTTTGTATGCAATTACTATAATAGTAAAAATATAAATTCTCATGTTCTTAATGTAGGCTTCTATTATTGATTTCAAATATCCATAATATATTCCAATGAAGAATAGTGATATTTTTCTAGTACAAACATCATTTGAAGTTGTTCCTTCCATTGTAAAAGAACTTTTCCCCATAATGACTAAGTTAGGATTTGATTACTATAAATATATATACCGAAAATTGGAATCAATCTTTGATACCAATTGATAGGTTTCTATTTGAGAATGATAAAATGATAAAAATGGGTTCAATTTAAATTATTGAAAAACTAAAAATAATTATCAGAGTTAATTAATTTTTTTAACAGAAATAATAATAAAAATAACATAATCCCTTCATAAATAATTGATCTTATGTCTACTCTCAACTCCCCTAGAACATAAAATGAAACTAAACTCTTTAATTTTTTTAACCCCAAGAGGATCATCCTGTGAAAAACAATTTTACACATAGAGTAACAACCCAGCTTGCTTCCTTTTGAGGTTGTGTAATAAACTAAACCTGTCGTTATCTAATTCAAGGTAAAACCAAAAACCCATGCCTTTTATTATTTATGCATTTAATTTTTCGTAGGGGTTTTTAACATAAAAATATTACCTTTTATGGGTAGCAAAACCAAAAAAACATTGAAAAAAGTAAATAAATGAATGTAGTAACATCATAAATAAATTTATCACAACTGGAGTCACAACCCAACTAAATTTGTTTAAGGTGGTAGAGGAAATTAAACCTATATTCATTTAGATAATGGTACAACCAAAAACCCTTTCCTTTTTTATTTCCTGGAATAACCCATACATATGTTTTGTTTAGTGTGTTATAACCCAAAATTACTACCTTTTAGGTGTAGTATAACCCTAAATGATTGAGAACACATAAAATAATAGAAATTTGTAACGCTATAAATACCAAATGAATAAGATAATCTTTAGTGTAATGGATAAAATATTATCTCATGCATTAAAGGATAAAATAGGTTTAGTCTTGATGAGACTATTAATGAATTGATCTGAAAATATATAGCTGAATATAGTTGAGAAATATCCACAACCTATACTTCACAACACTGGTTCTACTAATTTTTTAATGATTTTTTACGAAAAATAAAATCTATAAATAAAAATACATTTCATTTCATTTTGTTCCAAAATTAGCACACACATGTGATTTCAAGGAAAATATTCAATGTTGATTGGTGTATCCTTCACATGTGAACTTCATTAAGAAAATATAAAAAACAAACCTTTGATGGTTCACTTTGATAGAATAAAAAATCAATATAAGTTTTACAACAAGTAGTTATTAATAAATGAATACACTGGTGAAATATTCCCATAATAATTAATTATTAATTCATTGGAATACTCACCAAATTCATGTGAGACAGATGCTTAAAATTCAATGTAGTTAAAATTTAAAATCATTCAAATATAACATACAATGTGAATATCGAACCACATATGGAACACTTTGAATTTCCATAAAATAATTCAGAAATGTTAGTATGTAATCAATATAATTGACGGGTAATTATAGAATAGTTAAAATAATTAAAATAATGAACATAAACTTATATTAAAGTGAAATATGTACCAATATAAAAAACAAATCATATTTTAAGAATGTATTTCTTGTGGAATATCCACCATTTGGTAGGTAGATCCTTGTGGAATGTTGATCCTTAGGGAGTGACCTTTCTTTATTCATACAGTTGATCAATCTCAACATGCATTTGATTAAAATCAATGTGTGTTTAATTAAAATGAGCATGATTTCAATCAATTGATTTTTTTTTAATTTTCATTAATGGTTGATTGAATGATATGGTAAATTTAAACTCTTTGGGTGGCTGAATCAACCCTTAGAAAAATTTGGAGTTACTATCTATGAATGGCACTTGTCTGACATGGTTAGTTTTTATGGTTTCGTGTCTATTGTGGAAGATTGAGGACATGTGGTAGATTAATCATGTATATGGTCTATTCAGCATAAATTCCTCTATATAGATCTAGTGTGATGTCATACAAGAGATCCAATGCACAAGACTCATAGAAGATCTATACATAAGGAAATATTTAACAAAAATTTACAATGTAAAAATAATCTATATATAAAACATTGGTTAAAAATAGGATATAAAATAGATTAAAACTCATGTTAGAGGGAAAAAAAGAATTTACCAAAATTTATGAGACATTATTATTAACCAAATTAGTATATTTTAATTATCAAAAACATAAATATACAAAGTGAAAAGGTGCCAGTTCAATATTTATAAATTATTATAATTAAATAAATTTGGCATTTTGGATGATATAGGTGACCATGAGGTCATGCTTGGCTTGGTTAATATTGGGTGAGAGTTTTTTGGTTTTGATAAAAATACAATGACTTCTAATGTAGTAGGTTGCCCCCAAACATTGTGCTTTGGGTTATTAATATTATCAGATGCATGTGATATGTAGTCTCATCACCGTGTTTGATTGAAGTTACTTAAAAATTAATTTTTTCTTTTAATATATAATAATTTCTGATAGATGAACGTGTAAATGGACACAATATACACTTGATTACTATATTTATTCTTTATCCACTGATGGAAAACATATAGATCATAAAATGTGAACCTTGAGATGTATGGGATCTCATGGGAGTAAAATAAATGAAATGAATAAATATAGTGGCCCTGGAATAGGGCCCCTTAGTCACCTCTTTACAAAGGAGAGTGTTAAACTAAGATGATTGGTTAGAGTAGGTAATAGTTGAACTATGATATTTCATATATACCTTATTATAAATGACCATTGAGTGGGGTGGGTGTTCTTACCACACAAGTATGTGAGTACCTGGGAGGGTATACCGTAGGTAGATCATAATATGTTGGGTGATTGGGCCAAACTAAGATGTATTGGGAAGTTATATGGAAATTATTCTATATATATATTGGAATTATAGTATAATATTACTTATGAGGCTAATAAGGCTATACGATTTTTAGATTAAGGATGATGGAATCCATGACTGTTAGGTGTTGTTATTTTCCAAAGATATGGAAATGATAATGATTTGAAGAGCCCAAATTGGGTTCTCATACACTGACATGACTTATGAGACTATAGTGGGTTATATTGTGTTATATTAACCTCATATAGGGTCAATGAAGGGGGATGGGTACTTTGATCTCCATAAGTCACATTTGAACTAGAAGATAGATGGTGAGATCCCGATGTTTCTATAGTGATGATGATGGGTTGTAAAAATAAGAGGAAAACCTGAAAATTTTGTGATGGGTTTTACTAATTTTTCAACCAATATTAATATTATAAATTATATTTCATATTTAATTGTGAATGTTGGACCTTGACTATTATTAAATGGGATATTAATGGAGGGGAACACCACCCTTCAGTTTTGATGAATGAGATTCCGAGACAATTTTATGAGATCTAATATTTAGACCCAATTATTTATAGATTATTAGAGAAAATATGATGATATAATGATTATGATTTATTAAATAAAAATGCATGGGTGATTTTATACGATTCAATGATCTTCACCTACAACTATATAGATTCCTATGATACTTCCTAAGATCCGACATTTATGCCTGATGAAATATGGATGCCTGAGATACATCATGGTACCTGGATCTTGAGCATACTAATATATTAAAAACATAAGATAATACCTTATAACATGTTACAAATCTAGATTTGATTCGATTCCTATGATACTTCTTAAGATTTATTGTTATGCCTAATATTATATGGCGTGGAATTTCTGGTTCATAAAGACACTCCGGTGTTGGTTAAAGAAAGTATAGTCGACCCCGATTGTCATCATAAAACTGTAGGATCAATGATGATAATTTATTTATGATTCCATATCTCATTGTTTACATGATAATAATATCATACATTCATACATAGTATCTACTTGTAATGTTTGGGACTCCATTAGTGGGGAACTATAGAGTTGTACCCGTACCCTACCCGGATGGACATAATACATGGGTTCCCAAGTAGAATTCAATGTTTATATGTTCAGGTTGGGTAGATTTTTAGTGTAGCGTGATCGAGTGGGATAAGCTATATGAGATTTGGAAACTAGGTTGTGATGCAGCTCAGTGACAGTAGTAAAGCCTCCATTATTTTACATTTTTATTTATTTTTTACATATCATTGTCAAATGGTATATTAGAATATATGTTTGAGTGTGTTCTTTCATATTACTTTGATATATAATGGTTAGGTTTGTTTCTTAGGAATACTTTTCTTATTACTACAGATGATGCTTAGCTATTTTTCTATCATTTTTCTACACTAATATGATGCTATAGTCACCCCATGATAAATCCTTAATCCCTCACTAAAATTTGATAACCTATTTCATATGGAGAGGTGTTCCAAAGGTCATATATATTCTCAGATATAAACTCTATTTAAGGGTTAAATACTAGATAACATTATAATTAACCCTAAACATATAATACATAGCCACCGAGATCATCCATCACCACTAACATTTCTATATCTGTTATCATTTTCACTTGTCATCGCTAGCTTGTTTGTCTTTGTAACTCACTGAAGATCTAGTGACCATATTTCACCATCAGTATCCTAATATCACAAACTTGAAAATTTAATTAGGGACCCTCTATCATGAATGTTATATAGCCATGATGCATCAATGATACTCTCACATCTTCGTTTCCTTTTCAAAGGAATCCCTCTTCCTTATTGCTGATTGTTACACCCACATGGTTTTCCTTTATTGAGCCACCATTCATCAAAAAGGCAAACAAAATGTTCATTTTTATTGAGTAAATAAGATAAAATGTGAGGGGGAGAATAAATTATCACAGTCAAGAATCAGACCACTTTTGTTCATTATCCCCATCCATTTTTTGTGATTATGAGCTATTTTGTAGTGAGATACAGGAGATAGATGGGGAGGGAAGTCTGAGGGGTTTTCAGTTTATATGTTTTTCATTATCATCGTTATTTTCGATGATTATCCTAAAAAATAATAAATATATGAAATAATTACGATTATGTGATTTTTTTTAATAAGTATACACAATAAGATTTATATTAAAATTATTTTGATAACAATATGACCCATAGAACAATGTATAGAAATATAGAACAACTCCCTACCCCGATGGTGGATTTCCAATGCTTTGATACTTGATTATGTATCCTCATTCACCTTGTAAGTGTCTATGGGTACTTATGAAATATTATAAAACTATAATCTATATATCCCATGGAATTTAAATTATATATTTTTCTTTAAAACCTATTGTATTTAATAGATTTCTTTATATGCAACCCCAAACTGGAATGAATCATGGAATGTTATATAACCATTAGAATTTAGTTGTAGAATTCGTGAGTAAAAATTGAGATATATATATGTTGAAATAAAATTAAATTTCATTATTAATACTAAGGTATTGACATAAATTAAATTAGTGTAGCTAAATAACTAATAAGCTTGATTTATGCATTAAATTAAACATTTCTAAAAATGGTCATTTATGTGATTTATTTTAAGAAAATAAATATATTATGTATAAGATGTATTTTTTATGTTAATAATTATGGAAATCTATTTGATTGTTAATTGGAAAGAAATACATGCAAGGACTAATATTTTTTAAATGACTATTTTTTAATTAAAAGTGTTTTCATTATATTTTTTTTGTTTTTAAGTAAATAATTAATTCCAAAATTTTGATAATTTAAATATTTAATGGAAACATTCATTTTTTGGACTTATGATAACAATATTATCCTATGACAATGTTTTGGGATTTTTATAAAAATATTTATTTTCATGTGAATAGTGAAAAATATAGTTTTTACTAAAACCATTGTGTTTATGAAAATATTGGGAATAAAATATAAATAAAAACATATAAAATATTTTTCATTGTCAACATTTATCTAAGGAAGAAAATTCTAATTTTTAAATATAGTTTTGTACTTATAAAACCTATATCTAATATTTTATCAATTTAAGTAATATTTTAAAACAAAAACTATGTTTGGTCCTTTATTTTAATTAGATATTATTTTTTAAAATTTTTGTTTTGGATTGATTTTGATGTAAAATAAAATTTAATTATTTAAAAAAATTAATTTATGTCATTAAAATAGAAGAGATTGATAATTTTACCCTATAATTAAATATCATGATTGTTAATACAATCTTATAAAAATTGGTTGGTATACATTATATGCAATAATATTGAAATTTATTTTTCTTAGACATATAAATTTTATTTTATAAATTTTATTTCATATAATGAATTAGTAGATCCAAATTATTAAATATGTTTCATTTTATTTTTATGCTTCAAGTGTAAATTAATTAAGTAAAAATTCATGAACATGATAAAACCAAAAATAGTAAAAGTTAAAATTCAAAGTGTAAAGGACATAAAAAATATTAAAACATGTGTTAAAATGACTTTTTGTTATATTATCAACCTTATATAATCCCCAATCTATTATCATTTATTTTTTATTCCTTTTGGCAGGTGAAACCTTTTCTCTCCCTATATTAAGTTGAAATATTCTGCAAATATTCCATTCTCAAAACTTATCAAAGGGCCTACCAAACCACAATCAATACTACTACAAGAAAACTTTTTTTTTCTTGAAAATATGCCATTTTTATCCCAATAAAATTCTTTTCCTATTCTTGGAGCCTCTGGTCACAATATATTTCCCTAACATATCCTTTTCGAAGGAGTCCTCTAAAGGAAATCCAAAGTCCTCAATGTCAGTAATTTTTCCCAAAAATTATTTTATTTTACGCCTTAATTTTCCAAATATAATTTTATAATAACTATATAATTAAAAAATAATTTGTTATATTGAATTATTTATTCTTAGATAATAACTACTAATAAACTTTCATGATTTATATTAATAAAAATTGAAGTGTCATTCATGAATTGTCTAGAGTATTGCCACCATGAATCGGTGACGTCCAATTTTCAGTAACACCTATATTAACTAGTTATAAAGATTAAATTTATAAAAATCAACAAATATACAATATAAATATGAATATGGAAATTATAATCCACATTTTTCCTCTCATTTATCAGGAATGGAAAACGTTAACTGTGAATTGTGCCGACTAATACCTCCACAATGTAATGTATATCAATTTTCATCTATTCAATTTATTATTTATAAAAATATATTCAAATATTATCCATAACAATAAAATTATCCAGATAGTATCCTAATTTTTTTTAAATATTATAATGTTATGAAAAATCATTTTCATAAAGGTAATCATCCATTAATTATGGTATGTTCATGTTTTTCCAATATAACCACCTATTTTAAAAATGCTATAAAATATTATCATGTATGACTTATATAATTTAAATAATAAAAATATATGAAATAAATAAGTAATTAATGATTTTATTTTTTTATTTAATTGTAAAAATTATATTTAACCCATTAATTAAGATATAAACATCCATTCATTAAAAACCATTGAAACGTTATCATTATTAATTTTATATTAAAGGATCATATCCAAAAAACCATGGAATGAAATTATAAAATTATAAATATTTTTAAAACATAAATTAATGTACCTTATATAGTATTTAAATGATTAAATTTTTGAGAAGAATGAAAAAAATACCACTATTACAATACTAATTCAAAATTACCAAGATTAGTCACACATGATATTGGAAAATGAGAATGAATAACTTATTTAAAAGTATAAAATAATTATAAATAAATTTAATAAATTATTATAGATATGAAAAATGATCTCAAATTGGTTATTAAGATTGTTATTTTTTCACGTAGGAGATTCAAGAACACTAGTAGAAATTGGGAAATAAGATAAGGGGTTATTTGTCTCAAATTTAAATTCATGAAACATATTTATTATTTTCAAAACTTTTCTCTCTAATATGGTTTTATTAACATCTAATGATTATATTTTATTTTATCTCTAATATGGTTTTAAGATTCATATTATTTTTTTCTCTCAAATGGATTTTGATTTAAAATTTTAAAGTGTTATTCATTAACGCAAATACCTTTATTGATTAGTAATTGTTATTCATAAACTAATTTCTTCCCATATATGTTTATTAAAATGTAATATTTTTTTTCATGGTGCGTTTTCTTCCTCTCTTGTGGGAAATTATCTTGTAGTACAAATATTTAACATTGATATATTTTGTTCTCAAAAAGTATATTATTATTTAGAATAATTCTTATCCTCCAAAACATCTATTCACCATGCATTTATATATTTTCCTTCCTTAAAATGATCTCATTTATATTAAAAAATACGACTATGGGTTATCTAATTTGACCACCACATTTCTCGTCTACTCTTTCTAAAGGATTGTTTTATTACACTTTTTTTATGTGGTATTTCAATAAATATATTTTAAAATATTAAAATGGTTTTCTATACATGATTATTTTATTTATCTTATAATCCAAATTTCCATAAAATAAACATTATTCCATTTTCAAGGCTATGTTCTTGAGGATTATTCTTTAAAGTAATAGTTTAAAAAAAGCAATTCACATTTATAAAAATTAATTGAATGGTGACGCCTAAATTCACTTTTTTTTTTATAAATATGTTAAAATTATCTTCAAAAATATCTTTTAATGTATTTATTTCATGTGATAAAATCATTCCTCTATTATGTAATTTTTCTACAAACCATCTTATGAATATATTTATGGTTTATCGAATAAATTCTTACTCTCCTATCTTTATAAAATATATATTTTTCAAATGGTTAAGGTTGGATATTATTTACAAATAAAAATTCTTAATGGTTCTAAAAAAGGTATTTTCCATCTATATTTACACCCACTATTCATTTATATGATATTACCTTATGATACCATCCAAAATATGTCAGTGGATGGATTATGAGTATGTTTTTTATTTTCAGGTTATAAATTTCCTTCTTGGGTTAATTATTCTTTGATGGAATTATGTATGATTACCTTATGAAGCATGCATACAGTTAATAATATAATGGGAACACAATAATAGTGCCTCAATGCTTTTTGTAAAGTTTTAATATCAACCTTAGTTTTGTTAACGTGGTAATGTTTTATGATAACTTTTTGAAAAACCACATTAATGTCCTTTTATGACACCTTCATGGTTACATTTTGTGATATGGTTATGAATATTTGATGTTTACATTGTAACTATATTTCCATGTTATGACTCATGTAATTATGATCATGTTATGCTTCTTATTATTATGTCCTTTTTATTATGTTATTCCTCAATTCTAACACATCATATGTTTAGATTTCATTTTTTATCCTTACTAAGTATTCAACCTCACCCCTTTTTGGGTTTTTGTTTCCCAATGTTATGAAGAAAAGTAAAATGTAATATTCATTAAAAAGAGTATATTGTGTGATGAATTTTTTGGAGATATTGAAAAATTCTTCCGGATTAACAATTTTTTAATAAAGTGAAAGAATTTCCATTATTTTAAAAATATATTCGTTTTGTTAGTAAATGTTTTTCTCTTATTCTCAGAAACTATAAACCTAAATTGTTATGGGAATGGATAGTAATACAATATTTGATTTAATTCATGAAATTATGAGATGATAACTTCAATGGGAATTCATAGTTGGAATCATATCATGATTTAGATATCATTATAGGTTATGATGTTATTTGTGGATAATTTAATGATTTATAAGTTAAGGTTGATCATAAATTCAAATGTATATAAAATCCTTCTGGTTAGTTGATGTAATATAGAATATTCAATGTATTAGGATATGATAAATTCAGTGAAAATCATTGGGATAATTATAAGGTATAAATCTATGTATATGATAAAATAAAAATGTTTTGGTAATGTAGATATATAATAGTTTTCCTAGAAATTACATACTTTCACGGATACTAGAATGTGGATGCGGCTGTGGAACAAATACCTTAGGGGTAATCACACCGAAAATGACTAGTTGAGTATCAATAAAATTTTCAATATAGTTTATTATTAGGGAACCTAATATTGCACACCTCGATATAAAATCCAAAAGGATATGATTTGGTTAATCTAATTATCTGTACAATTCATTATAAAAGATTTATCATGTTAATGAATAAGGTTATGTAATATGAGAAAACCCAATCTAAAGACACCTAGATTGATCTGAGATTGATTTAGGATAACCTAATGATTGTGAGTTAATTTTGAATATTAATTCATTTATATAAATATCCTAAAATAATTATCATAGGGAATTAATTATAGATCCCTCATGATAAACTCCTATAGGTTTTAGTCATGGATAAAGCTCAATGGAATCATGTTAAAAATGTATTCCATTTATAATGCCTAAACTATCCCACTTAATAACATTATTCGATAAGATATAGAGTGAGAAATATTATTTTTTCCCAAATGATATATCATGAATTATTAATAAGAATGTGACATTAGTTTAATCCCAAAACTAACCAAAGAATAGAAGGATAATGTCTCCAAAATGTTCAGGCGACAAATATTAATATTGAAAAATGGTTCATTTTCTTTTGTTCTGGGAATGTGTGATGAAAAACACAAGGGATAATTTCAAAGGAACTGTAAGATGAGTTCCTTATGGAATAATATGGAATTTAGTGACATTTTACCAAGAAAAAACAAAAAATTAGTTAAAATGATGAAGATAAAATATGTTTTTCTCTTAATACCTATGATATTATCTTAGATAGATCACTTCAAAATAATCTCGAGTTATGCCTATCTATTATATACGCATAAATAATTTTATAATATAGTGATAATAAAAATTTTGATGATGTGATTTATATAATGGGGAGAATGTAACACCTTAATAAGTTAGATTACATATTTTACTTTAAAACCTATAGTGTTTAATAGCATGTGTCATATAAAGCACCAAACAAAAAATAATCCTGGAACATTATATAATCATTATAATATAGATTTATAATAGGAGTGAAAAAATAGAGATAGTAAAATTATGAAATATATATTGAAATTGAAATAATGGTAATTAATAATAATAACATAATGAGAAAAAATCAATTAGTGTAGTTAAATAACTTATACGACTGATTTATATGCTTTGAAACATGAACATTCTAAAATGTTCTTTCTATATGATTTATATTAAAAAATTAAATATATAATGGATAAAATTTATTATTTCTATTAATAAAATAATAAAATTTATTTTAAAGTATTAATTGATATGAAATAAAATTAACAGAGACTAATAATAATAAAAAGTATATTTTCCTATGAAAACAGTTTTCATTATAAAATTTTGTTTTTATTTGAAATAAAATTCATAAATTTTAGAATTTGTATTTCAAAAAATTAATTTCTTTATAATAAAAATATTATCCTATAATTATTTTTCATTATTTTTACGAAAAGGTGGATTTCATAGGTGAATAGTGACAAAAAAATGTTTTTACTAAAACTATAACATTTAGGACTCTATTAAGAAGTATGTGTAACTTAAAGACATATAAAATAATTTTCGTGATCAGAGATATATATGAGGATAAAAATAAACTTTTTCAATACCATTCCAAACTTATAAAACATATTTTTAATGGCATAAAAATTTTGTAATATTTTAAAATAAAAACTATTTTTTGTCTTTTCTTTTAATTAAAAGAAAATTTAATTTTTTTTGTTGAGAATGGAAAGAAATTTTTTTTAATAAAAACATTTATACCATGAATATGATATTCATTTTTTAAATTACTAGACACGTAAATTTTAAGCTTAAAAATACACATTTTATAAAAATGGGTATTTATACATTACACGTGCTAATACAAAATTAATTTTTATTACATATATAAGTTTTATTTGAAAAAATGGATTTCATATTTTTAATAAATAGGTAAAAATTATCTAATAAAAACCATTTTTTTATGTTAATAAATGTATATTACTTAGGTTAATACTAAAGGCCTAAAAAATGTTTAAAACATGTGTAAAAATGAATATTTGAGAGATTCCCAACATTATCTAATCCACAAAACATTATTATCCATTTTTAATGTTATAGATAATTGAAACATTTTTCCTATTTATATTATGTGGAATTATTTATAAAAAATTATATTGTCACCAGTTATAATAGGGGCCTCTTATGAAAACCTATATCTTTAATCAACCTTAATTTTTGATTTATTATATAAAGACACTTGTAATAAAATACCAAAAATAGAAAAAATGACTAGTGTATTTGTGCAATTAGATACATAGAATAACAACATGATACAAGGATACCACTACATTTTTTAAAAACTCTACAACATTACTTTTAAAATTATTGAACTTCAAAAGCTATGCGGGATAACCTGGTGTCATACATAAGAAAGCAGTGAACTATAAAACCCATTAAAAGAATAATCAGATAATAGATTAATGTAAATTAAAACATGTGAGTCAATAAGCATATCAAGACAACATAATAGGGGTGATAATCGTAAATTTGAGAATCAAAGCATGATATATGATGATAACATAAAGGAAATATGGGAGCATAGGAAAAATATAAAACCTGATATCATAAATATGTCATGGATAACCACAGAGAGATCATAACATTGTTTTCTTTGGATGAACTCACATGGACCATACATGGAATATCATGATATTAAAACATTACCAAATTCATTGGAGGGCTATATAATTCCAGACACACCCATCACACTCATATCATGTACATTCATAAGGGTTCCACATAGATCATGCAACATAAGAACACATTTCATCGATTTTAACCTTAAATTTAAAGAGTTTGAGTTCCATAAAAGTAATTAACCAACCAATTTAAGATATATAAATCAAATTGAGTACCCTTGAGTGGAAATGAAGATGTTTATTAACGACAAAAATGTTTGGCATGGAAATAATATAAGAATTTCATAAGTATAATGGGTGTACATAAAGATTCAAGCAAGGGTATAAAGAGAGTTAAAGGGGTATTTCATTACATGGACATGATAAGGATAGTAGGAGGTATGTGGGAAATCATATTCCAACATGAATAATTGGAAATAAATTGTAATAATATAACAAGGGTTCTTGAATAATTAGTAGAAGGGGAGGATCCCTTACTTCGACATATTAATTGCTTAATTAATGGTTATAATGATAGGGGATAAATGATATCTCAATATTTGGACATAAACTGAAAATTAAATTTATGTTTATGAGGTCATGTAGACATAATCAATTGATATTAAAAATCTAAATAAGAATAAGGTGATTTAATGGAAATGAAGGGAGGGAGAGAGATACCCTTTACAATTAGTGGGAACTTATAAAATCTTGGGAACACCATGAGAGGGATATAGATTGGGGGGAGAGAGAGAGAGAATAAATTATAGATCAAATGGTTCTATGTAAATATTAGATGGAGGATGGGTGGATTTTTATATAAATATAGTGGGAATATTTTTATTATTTTCTATACACAGGTTTTGTACTCTATATAATAAAATAATCAAAACCACAAACCTTTTTATTGTTTTCCAGTGTTTTCTACCAAATAGTTCTAGTTATAAATATTTTATAAGGCAACCAACTTATCTTATTAGAATAATAAACATGGTTATGTAGATGTCAATCATGTTTATAAATATTTATCTTTAAAACCATAAAATATAATATTGGTTTTAGAGGACTTATTAATGGGGTTTTCAAAATATTATATGACGTAAAAAATCCATTATTTTAAAAGGGAAGAATAATTTTTTCCATGTATAATCTTTATACTATTTATTAAATAACTTTTTGACTTTTATGATTTTATAACACAACAACATATATTATTATTTTTATAAGGAGAAGAATGGAAGTACAAATATAGATAAAGGGTGAACCTAATGAGAAAAGGATATAGAAAATGGATCAAGGAGGTCTAAAATAATGGATCTCAAGAGAGTATACTCAAATGATACCAACACACCCCAGGGTAAGGGACACCATGATGGGGAAAAAAACAAAGTTTGCATCATGAGTGTACCATGATGCAAGATAATCATCTTCCTTTTACCTCACTCCATGTTTGATATAAGAATGTATTGTTTTAGATGAGAGACCTGAATCTATAGATATGAAAACAGATGGACCAAGGAGTGTTATTGTGGTCTTTAAGAGATCAATAGATAATCATAGAATCTCTTTAAATATCATAGAGTGAGATAAAATTTAATAAATATCACTGAATCCATTTGAGTAATGCACAATCTTCTACTAGATGGGAATCACCTCTACCAAACATAGCACTAAAAGATGTTAATATATTTCCTTTTAGATTCTATACAAATGTACCCCCCTAAATGTTTCCATTAAAAATAACTATCTATATTTAGTTTCAATCCATCATTAGGGGGTTCTAATGGATCTACCGACCTTGGGAAATAACTAAAAGACCAGCATGATGATGGTTTCTATATCTAAACAAGGGTCTCCCCGATGGAGCCTCTACCCATTTTTTAGAAGCACTCCCATACTATAAATCAGCCACCAATTATTGAAGGTCAGGGCTATCTTCAATCATGAGAGTCCTTCCTAACTCACTTTGTTTCATTCCTATAAAATACACTAGAAACAGGCTCAAAAAATGATGTTTCTCACCTACTTCTCCAAGAGGTTTCTTCCCACGCCTTAGAACCACCTTTGAAAAAGATACCACCAAAATGAGATAGGGAAGATAAAATTGTAAATTTACCCACTACATCCAAGGATGAAGCTTCCTAATCAATATCATTGAATAAATGGTATTTAAAATTATTGTTAAGATATTGGTGGTAGGAGAATTTAAAAAAAATATAGATCCCTTCTAGTGTACCTTTTCCTCAGTGGGGACCACATGGTTATGTATGTACCGAAGATAAAATTATACTTCAATGATAATTATCTGCTTCATAGGAGTTGGAAAACCAAATCATGAGCATGGGAAACCTAGGGAACTGATATTTACGCCTTTATTTATAATGATATGGAAGAAGAATCATTGATAGACTACATATCTTTCTCATCCATAAGATTAATGAGTGGAAAAACATTGTTCATATCCTTGTTTAGCGCCACCTTAATAGAAAATAGATATTGAATAGCCTATTTAAATGTGATATTGTAGGCCATGAATCTAGGAAGTGCGAGTGTTATACCACCCATTATCATTACAGAAGCTGACATCTCTACAAAGGTTGAACTAGTTTGAATGTCTATAAAGATGGGGAATGCAATTTTTATTGTTTTCCATAGATAGGAGTATTTTATTTAAAATATATAATTTTATTCCCATAAATATTCTTTATTTCACTTTTATATAGTGTTTTACCTTCCATAACCTCCAAATCCAAACATGCATACATGAAGTGCATCATATCTGAGATGCTTTGTAGAAATATTCCACACTCTTTTTTGGGAAGAGCCTTACTTGACTAAGAGGCATTGTGGTGCCTGCCCCTTAAATGGGTTTTATAAATAAATGGTTTCAAGAGATTATCAATATTCCTAATAATACTCTCTGCAACATTTATAAAAAAAATAACATGAATTGGAATAGAGGTATGCACACAGTTAACAAGACTAATTCTCCATCCAAAAGAGTGGATTTTTTAAAATAATTAATATGAGTGGAGATTCGGCCCACCACCTAGTCCAGATACATGATTGAAGCTTCTCATATGTGAAAGGAGCAAAAAATCAGTCCATGGTTAGGATCCTACTACATATTACAATACTTGTTTCAATACTATCTTAACACCTTTTTTAGAAAAACCTCAAGATATAAGACTACTTTTATCACAGTTAATGAATTTCCCACTCCACTTGATGTACTCATCAAGATTATTTTTAATTCCTTGGATATAATGAGATATCCCATTGATAAAAAAACAATGTCATATATGAACATGAGATGGGAATTTTTTTCGAAACGAGATCTATATAAAATTTGTATGGGACCTTCATGCATTTTGAATTTGATTAATCTACATAGATCATATGGTTTCAAGATAAAAAAATCAGAGACAATGGGTCGGCTTGTCAAAACATGCGCATAGACTTAAACAACCCTTTACCCAACCCTTAAATCATATTGAAAACTATGTTGAACTTACAAAACTAAATAGAAGGATGATATTCCATGAATAAAAAACCATGCATTTGAAGTCTTTTAAAACAAAACCCCACTCATTCTTGTCATAATGTTTCTCCATATATAAATTAATGATGATTTTTCAACCATGATATTTTTCATTGAAGTATTCAATCAAATTTTTCACAAGACCAATTTCACCAGAAATGGACCTACCTATCATAAATCCATGTTGTTCCTTCAATACGCTGACTAAAAGGTGACCAACTATTCACTTGTTGAGCACACTTGCTTGAACATAATAAGAAAAGTTTCATATTGTGCTAATCCTATACTTCTAAATCAATGATGAATCCTTTAATTTTGGTATTTGTACTAGGGAAGTTTCACCTTCCACCCAGGGGATGATTCCACCATTAATGAAATCCTTCACTACCTCAAGAAGACTATTCTACACTATGCTCTGGTAACCCCCATAAAATGATCTAGGAAATCCATTTATCCTGGGAGAAATCCATGTATTGAGGACTGATATAGCCTCCCAAAGTTCCCTCTTCTATGTAATGGTTACTAAGTGGTGATTCTTGGTCTCTAAAACCACCATGATTATGTTATCTTGGATTGGGGAATGTCCTCTTAGGAACCCATCCTATATGGAGAGGTTTGGTCCAATAAGTAGATATTTTAAAATTATCTATGACCATACCTTTAATAGCTTCAATTTCATTCGTAAATGTCCCATACACTACTGGAAATCCCACTTTTCCAAACAATTGAATACCAATGGTTCAAAAGAACCATTGGTATAGGTGATATTTACGAACAGTTTGCATAAACCATTGGTAAAGATGTAGTTTGAGGGAGTTTTCCTAACAGTTTGATGAAACTGTTGGGAAAATAATGATTTCCCAAATGTTTTTAATAACAATTGGAAAAAAGATTCCCCATATTCAACTAAGGCAGGTGACCCCCTCTAATTTCGTAAGCATTGTGTGGCTCTCCCTGGAGTGATTCCCGACTCCTAGAAGCCCTTGAAAAGCCCCAATACAGGTGCACCTCTTCCATTGGATCACCTGCCAGGTTAGACTCCTTCAACCTCTTCTCAAGGATATCCTTCCACTTATTTTCAAGGATATACTTCTATTCTCAAGGATATAGTTATTCCCTATTTCTAGGGTTTTTGGAAATGTTTTTGATTCACTACTCAACAAATTGTGTACTCAAATCACTAAATCCACGAATTGTGTACTCAAATCACTATATCAGTGTACACATTATCCAATTAATGTTTTCATTACACATATACATTTATAAGGGCATTGTGTCTCTTTCTTGTGTTCTAATTTTAAATATTCATAGTTTTTTTTAATCTCAATGCTTCAAATATTACAGGTTCATGAATATGAACTCATAAGAAATTGTTTGTAATATTTATTTATAGTATTTCATGAAAATCATTCCTTTCATTAAGATCATGGAAAACATGATAATCTTATTCAAATGAATTTTTGTACGCTATGTGTATTACATAACAAGTATGTATCATGTTTCTATCATAATCTATACATATATAAAATGACACATGGTTCACTTATCCTTTTCACAATAGAACATATAGAGTATCTTCTTGAACATTGCAAAATAGTATGTGGTCCCTAATTATTTTTCACAGAAGAAATAAAAAATACATAACCATACAATCAAATGTTCTTTATGAATAAAATATCTAAAAAGGGAACACTCGGTGGGACCTCTCCTTTTCCCATGTAGTACTTCTTCCTTCTTCATGAAACCAATTCACAAAATGTCAAATTCGCAATATTTATGAATATTAGTTTTCCTAATATAACCATTAATCATTCTTCCTTCAACATTATAGATGAGTTATTAAATCACCTTTTTAAAACACAATGACCATTATCACTGATTTTAGGTTCCCCAAAATGCTTGGGAAAATCAGAAAAACACATGTATTGAATCATGTTTCTCATATGGTTTCAAGGATACAAGTTCATCATGAAAATCATGACTACGTGGTTCAAATATCAATAGGACCATGGGATTATTATTCTCCACACAAATGAAGTTGTTTTCTCAAACTACGTGTTTTTGTTTTCACTTTTGATTTAGCCTAAAGGGGATATTTGTGCTCATTAATCATGGTTTTGGGTGGTCATTTACGATGTAAGATAGTATGACTTCATTTTACTTGATATATCAAATATTAATATTGATTTATGTTCAATTTGATTATCTTTGAAAAGTGATATTTTCTAATAAGTTATTATTAATGGTTGTAATAATTATGATATGGTATAAGGGTTAACATGGTTTGTATAATGGTTGACATGGTGTCTATGATAATTTTGTGTCCTGGGAATGTACATGGGAATGTACACATAGTACATGACTTGGTTAGCCATGTAAATACACATAGCCAATCCCTTATGGTAAAAAAAATGTTTGGACAAATGGGGTGATGAAAATGTCCCATTTACACATGGATTTGTTTCATGGGTATTCTCACATGATGTTTTGGCCATACTATAGAGTAGGTAGTAATTAGCTCAGTCAAAACACTTTCATCCCAGAAATTTATGACTATATAGTTAAATAGAAGAACCCATGTTCTAATGACATTCCTAACATGGTTTCTAACTCACCTCACTAGAAAATAAACTATAACACTTCTTAAATGAAATAATTCATCCTAAACGTACACTATACCATTGGTTAAATGGAACAAATAATCCTCATTACTGAATTCTATACACATTTTGGTAAAAAAGCGTCAATCACGAACATCACTGTAATGTATAGGATTTTCACAAAACACATATCCCTTAAATTTCATGAAATTACAATAGGAACTGATTTAATGTTTCCATGTTTATAGGTGGAATATTTATAGATTTAGATAATATATTCTCATAACTATAGAGTGGAACCCCATTTGGTGTTTTCAGGTCCACCCAGGACAACCCCCCTCCTTCCTGAACCCAGGACAACACCCCTCTTTCCTGGACCCTAGACAGCCCCCACCCTCCTCCATGGACCCCGGACTTGTAATGCCCCAACCCCAGTTACCTAGAGTCAGTGCATTATTACGTAACATTGGCACGATCACAAAAGATCAAGTATTTAATGACCGATTAGTTTAGTAGCCTTGGAAACACAAGATACATTAATGAATGTTACATTACATCATAAAGTGACAAACTACAATAACATGGTCTCCATAGTACACAGTCATATCCCCTTCAGACTATCCCTGTAGGTCAGTCATAAAATATTTCATCACATCCTGGGAAAAATAAAAAATACAAAGGGGTGAGTTCAGATGCTCATTAAGGATAGCAATATAGCAAAAACTTTCATAAATAAACATAATCATTTAAGGTAATGTATAACTAAATAAAGTATTTTAAACTTGAACTTCAGCATAATATGGAAAAAATAAAATGAAATAATTCCATTTTCTTATTCACATGGATATTATACTAGTCAAAAAATAACATGCAATATCAATAACCACTTTCATAATGATGGAATGCATAATGCCAGACTATCATAACCACATAGTCAAGGCCTTATGCCAAGACTACAAATAAGATTTTGTCAAGGCCTTGTTCCAAGACACTAGTTTGTCTCATAATACCTATCAATGCATCGAGGATCTATAGCGAGCTCCACCCATCACGTACTAAGTCCAATGCATTCCTTATATGAAAAGGTTTAAACATATCATACACCATAACATAATCGTATCACATAAAACATGCATAATAGAAACATAAAATTTCCACATTTCAATCACAAGATATCAATAAAACACATTGATATGATAAAACCATTTTCAATACCAAAATAAAAGAAAAGTAGAACTTGGTATTTATTTTTCATTCAAAAAAAATGTTATGCCTTGTAGAGGAAGCCTAAACTCAAATAATGGTCACGACAGCGAAAAAGTTGTTGTCGCCGCATACGTACGAAAAAAAAAATTCCTTTTTTTCATTTAGTTAAATGCTTCATATTAAAATATTCCTTTTGAATAAACATAAAAGTCAAAGGGGTTTATACATTGTATAAAAGAATTTTGTGTATAAAACAAAATATTCCTCAATGAAACGAGATTTAGATGAAGTCCCTTACCTCGTGTCCAACTTGACTCAATCGTTCATTAATATCCTGAATAATAAACTAGAGTTAATTACTACATGATTAAGAACATTTTTCAAGTTCATTATTACTTTTATATTACTTATTACTATGATATGAACATTATGTAATTATTTAAGTTAATAACGGTCGTTTTGTCGATCTTTGGTACTTGAGTCAAAAATAAAATTCTTACAATAAAAAGTTGTTCATGTGGTGAAATATGAATTATATCCAGAATTATATTCATGATGTAGATATCATATATATCATATATATCCATTATATACATGCATTTATAATATTACATAACATTTAGAGGAAAGAAATGAAATGCACCGTTCATAGAGATGGTAAGCCGTACGTACGCATGAATGATACAATCATTTCTATTTCGTATTTAATGGAATGAAATCATAATGATATAAAGGTATATTATAATTCCCATATAATTCATATATAATATCATTTACTCTATCCTTTATACGTCCCACATTTGGCATTAACAATTTGAATCACTTTGAGGGGGCGGTAGTCCGCACTTCCTAAAATGAAATTATCACGTTTACCCATAATTGAAATCATAAAGGTATGAAATAAATAAAAAATACAGAATCATAATGAAAACATAAACATAATATATATCATATATAAATATAGTGACATCTTAATGTCCACCATGAGAGGTGTTAAAATAAGATTGAACAATCATCGTTTCGTGAGGCATTAATTCGGCACCCATAGAAACAGTATGTTATTTAACCATTAGATGGAGGTGTGTGTAAGTGTACTTCGAATCCTTCTCATAATAACATCCAAGTATATTTAATATACTGGTGTTGTTACAAAAGAAAAAAAGAAAAAGAGTTTAGGGGTTGGAGAAGAAAAATAAAACAAAACAACATAAGAGAAGACATTACCTTTAAATCGGGTAACTCCCCTCGGTTTGAACCAAATGCTTCCATGGGAAAACTTATGCCAAAAGTGAGGCTTCTAGGAGTAAGATAGGTAAGTTGAGAATGTATTTTGTTAGAGGTTGGACGAGAAAAATGGCTTTGAAGGTATGAATAAGGTGGTAGAGGTGGTGGCCTTTTATAAGAGTAGAGGAGGGGCACTCTTCGAAATTCATGAAATGTTACTTTATTATGAAATGTTTTTCAGATTTTAAAGGTCCCACAATGATATATTTCTTGGATAAGGTGATAAGGGTTCTAAATATACCCATAAGTTAGGTTTTAGACATGTGTAAGTCTTATATTTTACCTTATCATTTCAATTTATTTAAATTGTTCATTAATGAGGTAATCGTTGCATCATCATGGTGTCATAGATAAATTTATTTATTTAATGCCTAAAAATTATAAAACAAATACCATGATGTCGAAAATATTTTTATATTTCCAATAAATATTTATAGTCTAAATGTGAACTAATATAATCCCATGTAATAATAGTTTTAGTAAAACAACACATGTTTGTGACAATTTTATTTTAACTTTAAATAAAAAGTTATTAATGTCATTTTCTTACCCAAGTGGCTCCATGGGGTCCCCAAGTTGACCAATGGAATTTCTTGGTCGGCCATGACTCATCCAATAAGGGTAGGACAAGTGTAAATGTAATTTCATATTATTATAACATTTTATTTACCTTAAATTACACTAATTACCTTTAATCGCGATTAATAAAACTTAAAAGTTACTATTCACAAAAAATTATTTTCAGACCATTGAACCACATTCTAATTACTAATGACAACCATGTATGTAGGATTTTTGAAATTCAATTCATAGAAGTGGAAAATTTCCATTTAAACGAAAAATTTGTTTTTTAACTACAACTTAATGGTTTCACTATTCATCAAAAATTGATGTTTTTCAGAAAAATACCAAAAATGAACCCTAAGATATATTTGATATTCCTAATTAAAAAATTATATCTATTTTAAAAAATTTAAAACATATAAGTTGAATTAATTAATATAAGAATTAATTCCCACTATCACAACAAATAGCATGTTTTTATGAAACAATATATATCAAAGATTGACAATTGTTTATGTCCAATTTCAAAGTGAAATTAATTCTAATGACCACCATTTGATGAAACGGTTAAAATATATTCTAATTATACATTAAAACCACTCAGTCTTATAATTTGTTAGTATAAATTATTTTGATTAAAAAAGTTGTTTTTAAGTATTTTTCACTATTCATTGAAAATTGGAAGTTCTCAAAAAATACCCAAAAATTCAACATAGGCTAATTTTGATATTCAGAATCCAAAAATGAAGCCCATTTTGAAATATAAAATTTTTATAATTTCAAAAAGTGGGCATTACTATTCATAACAGCTATTTTGATTGGTCGCAGTGTGTTAGAATCTCGAACTTGTGTATAATGCCAGCTATTGCATTATTGAAAGAGAAGTGTATCATGGAAGCTTGGGGTGTTACATTATCCCCACTTTCAATAAATTTCATCCTTGCAATTTGAAATTGTTCTTCTAAAATAAAAGGTTCAAAGTAGAAAATACCTTTGTGGAAAACCCATATCGGATAAAAATATAATTTTAAAAGAAAGAAAGAGAAGTACAAAGGTCACCCGAGATAGCCCATACTAGTATTCTTTGAAAACATGGATATAGAGGAGAAACAAACCATCAAGGTCTGATGGAGAGTTGTAGAAAATAGGATTTGGAGAAAGTTAACTACAAGAAAATCACAAACTTGTGATTGGTTAAACGACCATTGATTCCCAGTAAGAAAAGTTAACCAACAACGTTGTTGTTTTAAGTTACCTTTCATAAAGTTAAGGAATTTATTTAGAAGATTTACTGAGAACATAAAGAAAATATACATACTTTCCATGTAGACATTCATTCTTTAATAAATTTTTACCAAAAACCCATCTTTCACTCAAAAATGTAATAAAACTAAAAAATAATATGTTTATCCTAATCGTACAAGGATCCAAATATTAACACATACCATTTAGATTAGGAAAACTATTTTTTAATAACCAGGGTCTTCCTGTAGGCTAGTGGTAGGTAATGAAGGCATGTCGCACTATGGTTGTGGGTTCGATTCCTACATCTTTTTCCGACACGACGGGTTATCCCTCGACCTGTATGTTGTCCTTTTCCTAAAACTATAGTATTATAATATTCGAAAAATAATTTTCATAAATTTTTTAACCTTAAACAATACTATCCAAAGTTAAAATTAATACATTCCAACCTTTATAGTTATCCAAAATACCTCTGTCCAGACTTTGTCTAAAAGGTCTCGAAATTCCAAAATCAATTCCTCATATTCCCCTCACAAAGTAATGTTTCTCTTACTGTCACATACTAGAAATATGATTACCTTCATCATATAAAACCTTAATGAAAACAACAAGTACTGTAGTACAATACATATATATATCACATTATTCTTATAACCAGAATATAATCCTTGAGTCCAAAAGTACCAATACATTAATTATTCTACTTCAAATGTAGTAACCACATAAGATTGGCCCTGATCCCTTGGCCTTTTCTGAGGTAATTTTCCTTGGCGCTTAGGGAATTCATTTGCATAATGCCCCATTTCCCTACAATTGTAACATTCAACATTGATAGCCTCTTTCTTTCCCTTACAATCACGAGCCTGGTGACCTTCTTCTCCACATTTATAACAAACTACCATTCCTTTTAGGAAATTACCAGGTTTTTTCTTCCCACAATTATCACATAATGGAAAATCCTTCATTCCCTTTTTCCCTTTATCTATCTCTTGTTCCACCGTTCTCTTCTTCTCTTTATTTACTTTATTGTCATAAGATTTAGAGAATTCCTTTTTTGTCATGATAGCACATGAGACAATATCGTCGTACGACCAGAAAGATTCTGTGACTGTGGCTCGATGGAGAAATGGTTTTAACCAATCAAAGAAATGATCAATCTTACGTCTTGGGTTACGTATATAATCTTCTGCATGCCTTGCTAACCTTGTAAAGTTATCCTCATACTTTGTGACATTCTCATCCTTCATTTGTCTCAGACTCAAAAATTTCCTTTCCATATCTGCTCGATGGTCACGAGGAAAGTACTTTTCAATGAAAATGTCTTTGAAATATCTCCATTTCATACTTAATACTTCTTCATCTTCCTTTGTATTTTGAATCAATGACCACCATTGATCAGCATCTCCAGTGAGGTGGTACACTGCCATGACAACTTTATCCCTTTCACTACTCCCTAAAGCCTGAAATATTTTCTCTAGGGAATTTATCCATTGCTTATCTACTAAGGAATTTTTACTCCCATTGAATATTGGTGGTTGTTGCCTCATGAAGCGATCTAACATTGATCCTCCACATTGCTGATCAGGGTTCTCTATACGAGTAAGGTTATTATTCATAACCTGAATGAGTTGTCCCAGTATGTTGATAAGTTGATCAACACCAGTTGTATCACCAGCTCCAATATAAATATCTTGAGTAGGATGGAAATCCCTACATGGAGTGTGTGCATTGATACAGTTTCCATTCCTTCCACTAGGTGCCATTTTTAAACAATGGCATAAACTAGATCAGTTTATGAATCAAAATACATAATTCCATACATGTAAAACACTTAACATAAATTGAACAGTTTATCGATATAATCCATAATCATAAAAATATTTTCTTTGAGGAATTATCTACTCATAAACCCTTCATAATGGTTTGTAATGAAAATGGGAATTATCCTAATCATATCCCCCCAGGAGTGTCGTAACCAAGAGTGAAGCAAGGCCCGTTGTCATGAACCAGTTCCCATTCAAGTCTAGATCAAAGTGGGTTTTTTCGGGTTTTACCCCTAGGTAAATCTGTGCCAGATCCGCCTCTACCTGATCGTATCCAGACAAGGATGTATTTGTCTAAAAACTCACAAAATCTCTATAATACCAAAATTCTTGGAAGTTCTTCTATAATAATCCTCAAAGTCTATCTTAGGGCTATGTGATTAATCATAGATTTTCTAAATCTAGCTTCCAAGGTTAGTACTAAACTGCCTCTGATACCAACTGTAACGCCCCGACCCCTGTTACCCAGAGTCGGTGCATTATTACGTAACATTGGCATGATCACAAAAGATCCAGTCTTGAATGACCGATTAGTTTAGTAGCCTCGAAAACACTAGATACAATCATAAATGTTACATTACATCATAAAGTGAAAAACTACAATAGCATGGTCTCCATAGTCCACACTCATATCCCCTTCAGACTATCCCTACAGGTCAGTCATAAAATATTTCTTCACGTCTTGGGAAAAATAAAACATAGAAAGGGGTGAGCTCAGATGCTAAGTAAAGATAAAAATATTGTGGAAACTTTCTTAAATAAACATAAGAATTTAAGGCAATGTATAACTAAAAAATAGCCTTTTAAACTTGAACATCAGCATAATATATAAAAAATAAAATTAAATAATTCCATTTACATATTCACAAGGATATTTTACTAGTCGAAAAATCACATTAAATATCAATAACCACTTTCATAATGATGGAATGCATAATGCCAGACTATCATAATCACATAGTCAAGGCCTTATGCCAAGACTACAAATAAGATTTTTTCAAAGCCTTGTGCCAAGACACTAGTTAGTCTCATGAGACCTACCGATTCATCGAGGAGTTATAGCGGGATCCACCTGTCACGTACTAAGTCCAATTCATTCCTTATATGAAAAGGTTTATACATATCATAAACCATAACATAATCGTATCACATAAAACATGAATAATGGAAACCTAAAATTTCTACATTTCAATCACAATATATCGATACAACACATTGATATGATAAATCCATTTTCAATATCAAAATAAAATAAAAGTAAAAAAAGGTATTTATTTTTCATTTTAAAAAAAAGTTATGGCTTGTAGAGGAAGCCAAAACTCAAATAATGGTCACGACAGCGGAGAGGTCATTGTCGCCGCATACATACGACAAAAAAAACATTCATTTTTGTTGTTATGTAAAATTCTTTGTATAAAAAGATTCCTTCTTAATAAAAGTAAAATTCAAAGGGGTTTATACACCATATAAAATAAAGTTGTGTATAAAACAAAATATTCATAAATGAATGGAGATTGAGATGAAATCCCTTACCTTGTGTCCAACTTGACTCGACCATTCTTTAATCTCCTGAATAATAAACTAGAGTTAATTTCTACTTGCTTAAGAACCTTTTTCAAGTTCATTATTTCTTTTATATCACTTATTACCATGTTATGAACATTATGTAATTATTTATGTTAATAACGGTCGTTTTGTCGATCTTTGGTTCTTGAGTCAAAAATAGACTTCTTATAATTACAAATTGTCCATGTGGTGAAATATCCATTATATCCAGAATTATATTCATGATTTAGATATCATATATATCATATATATCCAGTATATACATGCATTTATAATATTACATAACATTTAGAGGTAAGAAATAAAATGCACCGTTCATGGAGACGGAAAGTCGTACGTACGCATGAACGCTACTTTCATTTTTATTTCATATTTAATGTAATGAAATCATAATGATATATAGTTATATTATAATTACAGTATAATATCATATATAATATCATTTACTCCATCCTTTATATGTCCCACATTTGGCATTAACAATTCAAATCACAATGAGGGGGCGGTAGTCCGCACTTTCTAAAATGAAATTATCACGTTTACCCATAATGGAAATCATAAAGGTATGACATAAATGAAAAAAAGAAGAATAAGGAAATCATAAACATAATATATATCATATATAAATATAGTTACATTTTAATGGCCAAGATTAGAGGTGTTAAAAGAAGATTCAATAATCATCGTTTCGTGAGGCAGTAATTCGCCACCCACAGAAACAGTATGTTGTTTAACCATTAGATGGAGGTGTGTGTAAGTGTAGTTCTAATTATTCTAATTACAACATCCAAGTATACTTAGTATACTGGGTTTGTTAGAAAATAAAATAATAAAAAGAGTTTAGGGGGTTGGAGATGCAAAATAAAACAAAACAACATAAGAGAAGACATTACCTTTAAATCGGGTAACTCCCATCAGTTGGAAACAAAGGCTTCCCTGGGAAGACTTATGCCTAATGTGAGGCTTCTAGGAGTAGGAGAGGGAATTTTAGAGATTATATGGGCAGAGGTTGGCTGAGCCTTATGGCTTTGAAGGTGTGAATAAGGTGGTAGAGGTGGGGGCCTTTTATAAGAGGGGAGGAGGGGCACTCTTGGAATGTCCTGAAATGTTACTATATTATGAAATGCTTTTCAGATTTTAAAGGGCCTAAAATGATATATTTAAAGGATAAGGTGGTAAGAGTTCAAAATATACCCATCTAATAGGTTTTATACAAGTTTATGTCTTAGATTTTACCTTATCTTTTATTTTATTTAAATTGTTTATTAATGAGGTAATCGCTGCATTATCATGGTGTCATAAATAAATTTATTTATTTAATTCCTAAAAATTAGAAACCAAATACCATGATGTAGGAGATATTTTTATCATTCCAATGAATACTTATAGTTGAAATTTTATCTTATATAAACCCATGTAATAATTTTTTACTAAAATAACACATGTTTAGACAATTTTATTTTTACATTAAATAAAAAGTTATTAATGTCATTTTCTTTCCCATGTGGCTCCATGGGGTCCCCATGTTGACCCATGGATTTTCTTTGTCAGCCATGACTTATCCAATAAGGGTAAGACTAGTGTAAAGGTAATTTCATATTATTATAACATTATATTTACCTTGAATTTCACTAATTACCTTTAATCGCGATTAATAAAACTTAAAAGTCACTATTCACCAAAAATTATTTTCATCTCGTTGAACCACATTTTACTAACTAATTACAAGCATGTATGTCGGATTTTTGAAAGTCAATTCACAGAAGTGGTAAAGTTTCATTTAAACGAAAAATTCGTTTTTTAACTACCACTTAGTGGTTTCACTATTCATCAAAAATTGAATTTTTTAAAAAGATTCCAAAAATTAACCCTAAGATATATTTGATATTCCTATTTAAAAAATGATGTTTATTTTGAAAAATTCTAAACATATAAGTTGAATTAATTAATTTAATAATTAATTCCCATTGTCACAACAAATAGCGTATTTTTAAGAAACAATATATATCAAAAGATTGACAATTGTTTATGTCCAATTTCAAAATGAAATTAATTCTAATGACCAAAATTGGATAAAATGGTTAAAATATATTCTAATTATACTTTAAATCCACTGAATCATTTAATTTATCACTACAAATTATTTTGATTAAAAAAGTTGTTTTTAAGTATTTTAAACTATTCATCGAAAATTGGAAGTTCTCAGAAAAATACCCAAATATTCAACATAGGCTAATTTCTATATTCCGAATCCAAAAATGAAGTCCATTTTGAATTATAAAATTTATATAATTTCAAAATGTCGGTATTAATATTCATAGCAGCTATTTTGATTGGTCGCGGTGTGTTAGAATCTCGAACTTACGTACAATGCAAGCTATTGCATTTTTGAAAGAGAAGTGTATCATGGAAGCTTGGGGTGTTACAGATCATCCCCCCACCCACCTTCCTGGACCCTAGACAACCCCCCCCTCCCTGGACCTCGGACAGCTCCCACCCACCTTTCTGGACCCAGAACAACCCCCCTCCATCCTGGAACCTAGACAGCCCCCCCCCCCCCCCACCCTCCCTCATGGACCCCAGATAGCCCACCACTGTCCTCCCTAGACCCCATACATCCCAAAAATCATTATTTGTATGTGAGAGAAAACCCAATAAAACATGAAGGTCCCTCTTCAATGAGTGGCCATCTGGGTTCAGGTCCCTAATGAGTGGAATCTTGGTTGGGGACATCACAATTCTTTTATATCCTTTTTATATGTGTTTCTAATCAAGTCCATAGCCATAACTATTGAAGGTCCCTCTCCAAAATCAATTGGGACATGATTCAATGAATACACCCTACCAACCTATGATCTATGGCCTGAAACCTAGGATCCTATAATCCATGGTTAAGGTGAAACTTGATGAGGCCATAACTACATTTGATGTGATCCTCATCCTACTCCTCATCCTGATCTCCCTAAAGTAGTTAAAGTATAAAACTCATGTACTCCCAAAAAGACCCTTAAGAATTATGTATTCCTTGATCCAGTTCCAATATCTTACTGGGAAATCCTTGAATATATGAATTAGAAATTTTGTATCTTATTTTCTTATAAACATTGTATTTGGTTGTATTTCATAATATGATTATCATATAGAGTAATGTGCTAGTTATTCTTTTATTTAAAGTAAACAATTTTCATTTACCTAAATATTTTTTTGATTTAACTTCAATATTATTTAATTTATTTGAAATGACTTTTTGCAATTTTTTTATAGAATTGATAGAAGTTGGATGTATGAAACTGATCGGATTTCAACCAATTCTCAAAATAATTTAAACAACATTCTAGATTTTTCATTTGACAAGGCTTCAGACAGTGGTCACTTACACTGCCCATGTTCTAATTGTGTTGGAAGACCTAGGTTGAGTCGTCAAGAAGTAAGCTATCATATAACCAAATATGCTTTCCAAACAAACTATTATGTGCGGTGTCACAATGGTTAGAAAATGGATTCTCAAAATGTGGATGATCCAAATGAAAGGACTGAATTGGAGGGTTTAATATATGATCGGTTTCCATTTATTCGGCATCATGAGAAGGAAAGTATGTCCACCCAACAAGATTTTGATACATGTATAGATGATGCGTCCAATGAAAATGATGATGTTGATAGGGTGAAAAAATTGAATGATGCTACGACGACCCCAGTATATCGACAATGTTGTAAAATTAAAAAGTTGGAATTTTTAATCTGATTGTTTCATGGGAAAACTATGTATGGGATTTCAAATACTGCAATTGATTACATTCTTACCTTCTTGAAGGACTTACCTCTAAATGATGCAGATATTTCCTCAAACCACTATATGGCATGGATGTTAGTTGACGAACTTGTATTCTAAAAAAATCATGCCCAACCGAATGATTGCAGCTTATTTTGTGAGGAAACTTCTAAAAGAAATGATTGTATCAAATGTGTAACCTCCCAATGGAAGCCAAAAGATGATGAAACACCATATCGTGTGCCAAAAAAATTAATGTGGCACTTTCCATTGATCCTCAGATTACATAACCTTTTCATGTCTGATGAAATATCAGAAAAAATGTGATGGCATGACACTGAGAGAAAAAAAAAAATAATGAAGAGTTGGTTCACCCTACAGATGGATTTTCATGGCAGAGATTTGATGCTCGATATCCTGAATTTACATCGGACGTGCATAATGTGAGACTGGGACTTTCATGTGATGGTTTTAATCCATTTGTAAGGATTCTTACTTCTCACAACACATGGCCAGTTTTCATACACATTTATAACCATCCCCCATGGTTGTGTATGAAAAAGCCTTACACTTTATTGAGTAAACTGATATCTGGCCCTTCTGATCCCGACAATGATATAGATGTATACATGAAACCTTTAATAAAAGAGTTGAAAACTCGTTGGGATGTGGGTGTCTCCACATATGATGCATGTTCGATAGACATATTTCTGATGTGTGCTGCGCTTATGTGGAAGATCAATGATTTTCCTGCTTATGCAAGGATGTCTGGATGGAGCACAAAAGGAAAACTGTCATGTTCTGTTTGTATGAATAATACTCGATTGAGATGACTGAAATATCGTCATTGTTTTAGTTTTATGGGACATTGATGATTCTTTCCAATGAACCACCCATATAGAAACAATCGTCAATGATTTGACAATAACATGGAGACTAACGATCCACCTCAGTGTATGTCCTGAACTAATGTGCTTAATGTATTGAAAGTTTTCAGTTAATCATTTAAGAAGTGTGTAATGAAATCTAGAAAGAGGAAATTTTTTTCCAATGATACCTGTTACAAATGGGAGAATAAGGGTATATTCGTTGAGTTGTCGTATTGGTCAACCAACCTGTTACATCATTTCTTAGACGTAATTCAAATGGAAAAGAATATATATGAAATTTTTCTTTCAATTCTTCTAAATGTCAAGGGGAAGACAAATGATGATTTATGATCTCGGTGTGACTTGGTAGATTGGGGTATCAGACTAGAATTTCATCCTGTCTGTATCAGTGAAAATAAATGTCATGTTGCATGTGCTTCTTATGTGATGACACCTGCTGAAAAAAATCAATTTTAGAAGTTATATAGACTATTAAAGTTCCTGATGGCTATACAAGCAATATATCAAAATGGGTCAATGGAAAAGAGCTAAAGATAAAATATTTGAAGACTCATGATTATCACGTCCTTTTACATTAGTTGATTTCAATAGCATTCTGTCTTCTTTTGTCCAATAATGTAAGATTCTTATTTATTCGGTTGTGATATTTGTTTAGAGATCTTTGTGCTAAGAGGTTGCCCAAATCCTTGTTGAAAAAATTGTTGGCAGAGACACCATTAATTTTGTGTGAGATAGAGAAAATATTCCCTCTATCATTTTTTACATGCATGTTGCATCTGACTGTCCATATTCCAACCAAAATACTTCTTGGAGGACCTATTTACTTAGGTTAAATGTATCCAATTGAAATTAACATGTATACATTGAAATAATATGTTCAGAACATGAATTATCATGAAGGTTATATTGTGAATTGATACATGGCTCAAGAATGTATGGATTTCTGCTCAATTTATTTGTCTGATATTACTATGAGAATAAATAGACCAATGATAAATGACTAAGAATAGTAAGGGAAAATTAGACCCAATTTTTCATCACTTCCTCGGACAGGAGGAATTTCGGGATCATATATATTAACTACATTAATCCTTGAAGAGCGAGAGATGGCACATCGCACAGTGTTGTTCAATTGTGATTTGTTCGTCGAGTATATCAAGTAAGTAAATTGTGCATGTATCTCTTATCTTATCTCTTGTGATTTTATATATTTTTTAAACTATAATTATTCTTGTCTACAGGGAACATAATGAATTTATATAAAGAAAGCATCGTTCTTTATCTTTGACAAGAAAAGAGGCTTTGCATGGCAAAGGGTATTCTTTTTTGTTGAAATTGAAGGTAAAAATATTTCTGTAATAACTAAATAAAAATAATATTTAATTAAGTTTACTATTTGTTTATATTTCAAGTATCAAATTTTCTTGAATACTCTGTTTCTGAGGAAATAAAAGCTTTGGATTTTGGTCCTAATACCATGGTTTGTGCTTGTAAATCACTTGTTATCAATGGATACAAATTTATTATCACTGAACCGGAAAGAAACATGAGAACACAACATGATGGTGTTATGCTAACTACCACAACAGACTGTTTTTCTAGTTCATCAGATAATTGGCATCATTCTGAAAATGTAGCTTATTATGGAGTCATGGAAAAAAATAGTATTTTTGGATTATTATTCACATGGGCGAGTAATGATGATGAAATTTCAATAGTTTTATTCAATGATGAGGCAAGGAACCTTTATTGATGATTGTGGATTCTGAGTTATTGACATGACTCGCACTCTTGCCACCAATGAACCATATGTATTGGCATCAATGGTGAAACAAGTTTTTTATGTCCAATATCATCGTCATCCTAAATTCGGTGTAATTATTAAAGTAAATCCAAGACATGTTTTTTATGATGGTGATGATGATGTTGAAACTAACCCTACTACAATTTGAATAAATCCGTTTCTTACTTATGATGACTCCAACTGCTCAATTGTCAGAGTTGATTGGGAACCCGAAGTTGTGGTGGGAAATATATAGAATCATACAGTTGTGTTCTCACCTACATGTTTCACCTACATTATTCAGAGTACATATCCTAATACTAACCTTCAAAGAACCATAAATCTTCTGTTTCTTTATGATTTCTTTTATCAGAATGGTTTTTCTATATTTTATTTTTTGGGTTACACATTAGTTATCTATTTCTAATTAATTCTATATTTGTTTTCATTGTTGGAAATGAAACCCATTCAAGAGAGGCAGCAGAAAAAGATGACAGAAAATAATCGTCGCATGACACAGATGGGCGTTCCTCTACTCATCCTTGTTGTGATTAATTTATTTCAAATATATATTTCAATAACTTATAATATCATGTGTTTACTTTTGTGTTAAACTTTTCTTCAGGATCCTCCCCCTTAACGAGATATATCCGACAAGGAGCCTGATAGGGCTCCAAGTACAGAGGCTGGTGGTAGGAGGGGGGTGGTGTCAGAGTTAGATGATCATCTGGTGGTCCCGGTACTAAGGTCGATGGTACGAGGGATCGTTGTGAGAGAGATAGATGATCCACTGGTCGTACCCAATTGGACTATGCCCCTACCACAAACATATCTTCTATGCCCCATTTTGATCCTAGTGTGTCTTTAGGGACACACGGGATATTTAGGCCTCTGATGTTTACAGTACCAGTTGGCCTAACATCTGTGCCATCATCTTTTGCATCTGGTTAATTATCTCCTAGCTATTACATTCCACCTTCTTCAACTCCTACTCCAAAACAGTATGTGGCTGCGGGGCATACACTGAGGGACACTCCACATGTATAGGATATTCCTTCAGCTTCTACACATCCAGTGACACCCATTAATCCAACTACCACAGGTATATTTATATAACTCTAACAATTTATTATTCCAAAATTTATTTTTATTATAACTTTTATTGATATTTTTTCATTAATAACAGATTCTTCTACTGATAGGAGGCGGGGGGGGCGTACTCGCTAGTGTGCAGTATGAAACCACCAGACACAATTTATGGTTGAATACAATAATTATAGAAAGATGCTTGATAAATCTAGGAAGCAATGTCGGGTTTTTTTGGCGCTGCTAGCCAAATACTACGACATCATTCCGATCATCCCTCTCCCTTGGAGACATCTGCCACACAAAGTCACAGATAATGCGTGGTCACAAATATGGGTAAAAATTCAATTGGATTTAATGTAGTATTTTTTGTATTTTTATGAATTAATCTATTGGGTGTCAGCTTTGGTATAACTTCCCTGATGGCAAAGTTGGATGACCAGCGAATTTAAAAGAGAAAAGAGAGATTTGGAGAGATTATAAGCATGAGATGTATGTGAGATGGTGTCATAGAGTGGGCACAGAGTTATAGACATTACCTATCATGGATAACTACCCGATATAGAAATATCTCCAAATTATTACCCATTGGGCGACTGCCAAATGTAAGGTATTAATCCCATTTGAGGTATTCAAATAATAGTTTTCATATTTTGAATTAATATTTTCTAATTTATTATTAAAAATTATTTAGGAATCATCTGAAAAAAACATTGATTCAAAGAAATACCTCCACACTTTGGGGTGCACTACTATGTCAGATCATGAGAGGCAGCTGCTACGATATTGTTTTTTATAATTTTTATTTTGGACTTTCCCTTTTTATTGTTTCCTACATAAATTATGTGATTTTTTGAATATTGAATATATGATTATAATTTCACATTATATTGTCTCAATTTCATTTCAGAACCACATATTGAATATTGAAGGACGTATCCCTCGAGAAAAATTGTTTTTCTCGAGTATAATGAAAAAAGATGGAACTACAGTAAATGAAATGACACAAGAAAAGATTGTAAGTTTTAATTTGTTTATTTCAAATTTTAATATCTATTTTGAAATTTAATAATCTATTAATATTTTTAAAAGACTGCTTTAGAGGCCCTTGATGCCCAGGAGCTTGAAAATTTAGGGCCACACGATCATTTATATCAGGTTTCGGGAGATGAACACTCTAGTCGAGTACGATGCCAACCTGGTAAGAATACAGTCCCGACGAGGTATTTGTCCTCTCCATGTATCCATTCTAGTACCAACGAGTTGGAATAGGTCATGGAGCATGCAAGAAAGTATGATAAAAGGGTCACAGAGTTAGAATTACACATTCAAACGAGGGACAAAGAATTAATGAAACTGATGAAAGATTTATCTTCATCACTTAAACCAGAGGCCAATGCAGCTTGTCAGACATATATGTCATCGATGGGTGCATTATACAATGCATAAGGTGGCAGTTATAGGGGCGGTCGAGATGATGATGTTCCTGGTGATGACAAGGATGTTGAAGAGGATGGGGAGAGGATGAGGATGAGGACAAGGGCAGGGATGGGGCCGAGGGTGAGGATGGGGCCGAGGGAGAGGATGGGGCCGAGGATGAGCATGGGGACGATGAAGACGATGATGAAGAGGATAGAGATGGCTGTGAGGATGGGGCCAATGATAACAGTGGGGATGTTGATGGTGATCATGGGATGATTGATCCACTACATTTTTTAATTATATATAACTCTTTATTTTAGAACCTGGTTTTTCACTCTAGTATGGATGTTTTTGAATTTAGTATAACTCTTTATTTTAAACCAAATATGGAAGCCTAATTATGTTATAATTGTTCGGGGGTGAGTGATGCTATATGAGATTTTATGTGTTATTGTGAGGAGTTTTTTTTCCTTTAATTGATTGGTTCATAAAACATAATTTGGTGCTGCTTATATTATGTAATTGGAATAGGTAAAGTAAAATGTTGGTCTCAGATTTCTGAGTTGGTTATTTGGATGTTATTCTCTATCAAAAGTGGGTATATCACTATTGACTATGGGTATATCTTCTAATTGAATAATGTATTTATTAAACTGACCATGCAATACACATTTACCATAACACGGAAGCACCACAAAAATCATAGATAGACACTACACACCACAAGATACCCATGGGAGACACCCCTTGAGGTAGAGTCCCTCTCAAAGCCTCTTTAATTTAATAATGATTTAAATTGAATTTAAATTATTTCATAATTATGCTTAATTATATTAAATTACATATCTTGAATTTGTTTTCTTTAATATAATTTTTTCATTTGATAAATAAATTCATGTTTTTATAATAAAACCCATCCAACAGAGGTGCGTTGTCTATGAAAACTCACAGTGATAGTTTGGGGTGCGATAGTTTGACTCTCAATCAGAAGTTTCAACTACCTAGTACCACTTTTAAAAACAAATAATAAAAAATATATATCTTTATCATACCATAATCCCGAATCAAGAGTCTTTTTTTATAACATAAGATTAGTTTCTATAATGTGAAGGAAAACTACAAAGGATTTACTTGGATTCATGTCCAGAAGATGCTGCCCCACGGATGTTGTTGGACAGGGCCAACATGCCGCGGTCACACCGCGGTCACGCCGCGGTAATGCTGTGATTTTTCCCTACTTCAGGACGACACCCCACGGCGGTTCGCAGCCTTGTCAGAATTCGATGGATGAAACTCAGATAGATTTTTAGATACATTACCCACCCTCCTCCTTGGACCCTGGACAGCCCCCCCACCCTCCTCCCTGAACCCCAGACAGTCCCCCGAATCTCCCCCCCCCCCACCCTCCTCCCAGGACCACGGACAGCCCCCCAGGCAGCCCGCCATCCTCCATGGACATGGGACAGCCCCCAGAGGGCCCACCGAACAGCCCCCAACCCTCCTCCCTGGACCCCGGATCCCAATATAATCTATCTTCAATATTCACCCCACATTGCAACGAAAAAGAGGGTTATAGAGCTTCAGATGAAGATGAGAGAAGAGTGCAAAACATATTCAAAAAGAGGAAGCAATGACAGGATTATACTCTCCTGAATCATCAATCCACACTTGACGACACTCAAAACTCCCAAGTGACATGTACGAGTCAACCCTTCCACAATCTAAGGCGTGGTGTGGCCGACACCACTGAAAGTGTCTCACTTTTGTTTGAAATGGACAACATTTTATGTGAAAAAAAAACTAACATATGGAAAACCATCCAAATGCATTCAGATTCTACTAATACATTAGGAAAAGGATCCATGGGTCATTCGAGTCATGTAAGAGTCAACCTATCCTCAATCTGAGGCATAATGTGGCTGGTACCACTCAATGTGTCTTTCTTTGGTTTAAAATGGATATTCTTTTAAGTAAAAACAACTGGCATACAGAAACCTAAGCAAACACATTTGGATTTTGTTGATACTTTAGGAAAACGATCCATGGGTCATTTGTGATGTGTACAAGTCAAACCCGACTCAATCTGAGGCACAGTGTGGCAGAAACAACTCAAAATGACTATCTTTTGTTTGAAATGGACATCATTTTAAGTGAATACAACAACTGACATATGGAAAACTAACCAAATGCATTTGGATTCTATTGAATCTTTTAGACAATGATCCAAGGGTCATATGTGATGTGCACGAGTCAACCCCAGCTTAATCCGAGGGCCAGTGTGGTCGAAACCACTCGAAATGTCTCACTTTTATTTGAAATGAACTAGATTTTAAGTGAAAACAACAACTGGAATACGGAAAACCGACCAAACACATTAGGATTCTATTGATAATTCATCACAATGATCCAAAGGTCATTTTTTATGTGTGTGAGTCATCCCCACCCTAATCCGAGGCATGGTGTAGCTGGTACCACTCAAAGTGTTTTTCTTTTGTTTAAAATGGATACGCTTTTATGTAAAAACAACCGGCATACAGAAAACCGACCAATCGCATTATTATTGTGTTTATAATTTAGGAAAATGATCCACGGGTCATTTGTGATGTGTAAGAGTAATCCCCGCCTCAATCCGAGGCGTGGTGTGGCAATCACCACTCATAGTGTCACACTATTCATTGTAATTGACAACATTTTAAGTGAAAACAACAACTGACATATGAAAAAACCATTCAAACACATTCATATTCTGTTGATACTTTAGGAAAAGGATAAATGGGTCGTTTTTAACATGTAGGAGTCAACCCTGCCTCAATCTGAGACACGGTGATGTCGGTACCACTCAAAGTGTCATTCTATTGTTTAAAATGGATACACTTTTATGTAAAAACAACCGTAATATAAAAAACTGACCAAACGCATTCAGATTGTGTTGATACTTTAGTAAAATGATCAATGTGTCATTTGTGACATGTACGAGTCAAACTTGACTCAATCCGAGGAGCGGTGTGGCCATCACCACTCAAAGTGTCTCTCTTTTGTTTCGAAAGGGCATCATTTTATGTGAATACAACAACTAAGATACGAAATACTGACCAAAGGCATTCGAATTCTGTAAAAACTTTAGGAAAAATATCCATGGGTAATATATGATGTGTACGAGTCAGCCCTGCCTCAATCCGAGGTACAGTGTGGCCGGTATCACTCGAAGTGTGTCACTTTTATTTGAAATGGATAGGATTTTAAGTGAAAACAACAACTGGGATACAGAAAACTGACCAAACAGATTCGGGTTCTATTAAAACATTAGGAAAACAATCCATGGGTAATATGTGATGTGTAAGAGTCACCCCCGCTAGAATACAAGGGCTGGTGTGACTGAAACAACTTGAAATGTCTCATTTTTATTTTAAATGGACGGGATTTTAAGTGAAAACAACAACTGGCATACGAAAAACCAACCAAACACATTCGTATTGTGTTGATACTGCAACAAAATGATCCATGAGTCATTTTGGACGTGTACGAGTCAACCTCACATCAATCTGAGGCACAGTTTGGATGACACCACTCAAAGTGTCTCACATTTATTTGAAATGGACAACATTTTAAGTGAAAACAACAACTAGCATACAGAAAAATAACCAAACGCATTCGGATTATATTGATACATTAGGAAAAGGATCCATGAGTCATTTTTACATTTAAGTTTCAACCCCTCCTCAATCCGAGGTACGGTGTGGCCAGTACCACTGAAATATTCTTTTTTTGTTTAAAATGGATACACATTTAAGTAAAAACAACTGGCATATGGAAAAATGACCAAACACATTAATATTGTGTTGAAACTTTTGTAAAACGATCCATGGGTCATTTTTGACATGTACAAGTAAACCATGCCTCAATCCGAGGCTTTGTGTGGCTGGCACCACTCAAAGTGTCTCTCTTTTGTTTCAAAAGGACATCATTTTAAGTGAATATAATAACTGACAAAAGGAAAACCCGCCAAATGAATTCAGATTCTATTGAAACTTAAGGACAACGATCGATGGGTTATATGTGAGGTGTACGAGTCAACCCTGCCTCAATATAATTTCGAGTGTGGCCAGAACGAGTCAAAGTGTTTCTCTTTTGTTTGAAATGGACAAGATTTTAAGTGAAAACAATAACTACAATAATTAAAACTGACCAAACACATTCATATTGTGTTAATATTTTAGGTAAATGATACATGGGTCATTTGGGACGTGTACGAGTAAACCCTACCTCAATTCGAGGCATGGTGTGGCCGACACCACTCAAAATTTCTCTCTTTTGTTTAAACTTGACATCATTTTAAGTGAAAACAACAGTTGACATATAGAAAACTGACCAAATGCATTCAGATTCTATTGAAACATTAAGAAAATGATTCATGGGTCATTTTTTATGTTTACGAGTCAACCCTATTTCAATCGAAGGCACGGTGTGGCCGAAAACACTCAAAGTGTCTCACTTTACTTTGAAATGGACAACATTTTAAGTGAAAACAACAACTGACATACAGAAAACATACCAAACGCCTTTTGATTCTATTAATACTTTAGGAAAAGTATCCATGGGTCATTTTTGATGTGCACAAGTCAACCCCACCTCAATTCGAGGCACGTTGTGGCTGGAACCACACAAAGTGTCTTTATTTTGTTTAAAATCGATACGCTTTTACGTAAAAACAACCAGCATACGAAAAACCAACCAAATGAATTCGAATTTTGTTGATAATTTAGGAAAATGATCCATGGGTCATTTGTGACATGTATGAGTCAACCCCACCTGAATCCAAGATGCGGTGTGGCTGGCAGCACTCAAAGTGTCTCTCTTTTGTTTCAAAAGGACATCATTTTAATTGAATACAACAACTAACAAACGGAAAACTGACCAAAGGCATTTTGATTCTATTGAAACTATAAGAAAATGATACATGGGTCATATTTTACGTTAATGAGTCAAACCCACCTCAATCTGAGGACTGGTGTGGTCGAAACCACTCAAAGTGTTTCTCTTTCGTTTGTAATGGACACGATTTTAAGTGAAAACAACAACTGGCATACTTAAAACTGACCAAATGCATTCATATTGTGTTGATATTTTTGGAAAAAAATCAATGGGTAATTTTAGACATTAAAAATTCAACCCTTCCTCAATCTGAGGCATGGTGTGACAAACACCACTCAAAATGTTTCTCTTTTGTTTAAAATGGACATCCTCTTAAGTGAAAACAACAACTGACATACATAAAACTGACCAAATGCAATTGAATTCTATTAAAACTTTAGAAAAATGATCCATGTGTCATTTTTAATGTTTATGAGTCAATCCCGCCTCAATATGATGCACAGTGTGGCCGGAACCACTCAAAGTGTCTCACTATTCATTGAAATGGACAACATTATATGTGAAAACAACAACTAACATACAGAAAATTGACCAAACGCATTCAGATTCTATTGATACTTTAGTAAAAGTATCCATGGGTGATTTGTGATGTGTACGAGTCAACCATGCCTCAATCCAAGCCACGGTGTGGCCGGAACCACTCAAAATGTCTTTCTTTTGTTTAAAATGGATACGCTTTTAAGTAAAAACAATCGGCTTACAAAAAACCGACCAAACACATTCGGATTGTGTGGATACTTTAGGAAATTGATCCATGAGTCGTTTTGGATGTGTACGGGTCAACCCTGCCTTAATTCAAGGTGCGATGTGGCCAACACCACTAAAAGTGTCTCTTTTTTGTTTCCAAAGGACATAATTTTATGTGAATACAACAACTGATATTTGCACTCATCAATGATAGTCACAAACTCTTTTTCATGAGTTGGGTAGTTTCACTAATGGGGTAATAAGTGACAAGACTACTATGAAAATACATTTTCACCACATATTATAAAAAATACATGTTCAATGAAAAATGAATCACAAATCATTACATACCCAAATCTAGGATCAGAAAAAAAAAATTGGGATTTGAGCCAATTTCAAACTCTTATTCTACTCTAATAAGTATTTATTAGACTATTCTACCAATTAATATTTTATGGGGAGGTGGGGGGGCTATACTGGTTGGGGGGATGTGCATCGGTGAGGTGAATTACTACAATAAGAGTGGTTGTCATATGAAGATTGAAATGGGTGTAAATAATGTTTGAATTATGGAAACTATTATTAACTCTACTGGATGATTGTTTTCATATGAAGATTGAAATAGGAAATTGTAGTACATGACATGGTTAGAAGAGTTTGATGGTTCCATGTGTTGTTTTGTTCTATTTTAGGTGTTTTTATGCTGTTTAAAGTATGTTTGTATGTGGTTTTGGTGCTATTTTTTATGCAGGTGTATACTAGAGGGGTTACTGGAGGCCCTACTATGTAATAGTTCTGAAAAAGCACAATACCAATGCTTTTAAACCATTGGTATACTATGAGAGAAATTTAAAAACTATCCCAATGGTTTTAAAACCATCAGTATAGTGTTTAATATTCATGATATACCAACGGTTTCTTGAAACCATTGGTAAAAATATTATACAAACACATACCAATGGTTATCCTACAACTGTTGGTATATCATTAAATACTGTGGGCTATACCAACGGTTTAGATCAAACTAGTAGTATAAGGATTTCCTCAGGTATTACTACCATAAGGTTTGTAAAACCATTGGTATAGGCTATACAAATGGTTTTCCAGCCAATACCAACAGTTTAAAACCATTTGAATAACCTTCTTTTCCAGTAGTGATATCTGAGGAGAAATTCTGGATATCTTATACATATACTTTACATAATGAGAACATGAAAATAATTAGATTTCCTATCTCCTACTTGAATTCATAAAGGCTTGAATTTCTCCCTAAAAATTCTCTCTTGAGTGTGAATCATTTCTCCAATGAGGCCCTTCTTATGAAGTAGTGATACAAAAATATAATCATTCCTACCATCATGAGGACTATAATCTATCTTCTCAATACAATTTTTTATGGATTTAAAATACTTATGTGATGGGGAGTGTCAGTTATAACAGGATTTCAAAGCATCCTTCAAACGTCTTAATTTTTTATGAAAACCTATCTGATGGTTCCCCTAAATAAGTTTCTACTAAAAAGAGATTACATCCAGATAGAATCTGGGGTCTGATATCCAACCACATGAGAAGACCAAGTGATTTCTCCCCTCATCCGTGGTCACCAAATTCATTATAATTTGTGAATGATCATAATACATTCTGTATATTTATAATGTATTTAAATTTTACTTAAAATTTTGAATATCAATGAAAATTATAAAAAAATTTACCATTGGATACTCCTAACGTTCTAATTTTGAAAAAAAATATTTATTTTATCAATGTAGTTCAATAAATATAAAAATATACACTTTTAAACAATACAAAATCTTAGTTTAATGTAAAATATGGGGTTTTATGAAGATAAAAGTTCTCACACTTAAAAAAAATTTATTTGAAATCATAAAAATATATTATCATTTATAATTAAAAAAAATTAATAATTTTTTAATTAAAATAAAATTATTTAATTAATTGAAAAGGGTCTGTTGATTAAAACTATTAATTTCCAAAAAAAAATTTTAATTTCATCATATCAAAATATAATTTTTATCAAAATTATTATTTAATAATTTATAGAGTAAAAATAAAAAAAGATAAATATAACAGTTATTTTATTAAATATAGAAATATGAAAACTGATGCAATTAGTGTATATATATATATAACTCTTTATTACACCAGTGTAATCCCTAAGGGTATGGTGTGAAATAGTGAAACTTTCTTAGTGTGGTTCATCGAATATGGTTTGGTTTGTGATCTCGATAAGACTGAAATTATCCCATAAAAGGTTTAATTTGTTATTTATTTATTGAATATCATCTTGGGATTGTTCAATGGAAAATCCACATGATGAAACCTCCCTAGAAAGATCCGATAAATGAGATACATAGGATATTCTCCCACTAGCTGAGACAACCACTTCGTTCATCTAGGTTGTGTATATTTTATCAAACCCCTTAAAATATACTTATCGTAAAATTCATTTTACAATGGATATATTATCAATGAATATGATCCTTAAGGGACCTTTGGATACGACATGATAGAACTTATAATAATCCAAAACAACAAAATTAAATCATGGGTTTTCTAAAAAAACATTTATTAAAGTGGAGTTTATTCATTCAAAAAGTGAATTTCATTTTTAATATTCTAGGTCATTACAATCATCGCCTATTCAAAAATATTTCCCACAAAAATTCATTTTATACTTTAAACTAATGAGGGTACTTCTATTTCACTTCCTATTATGGTTCCCATGTTTCTTCCTCAAACATACAGTTTCTCTACAACACTTTGAACCACTTAGTTATCTTATTTTGTAGAACATTGTCTCTATAATAAATGACCTTCATCGTCTAATCATCCTATGAAATATCATTCTCCAAGGGTTTCTGCTATAGATTTATTATATATTAAGGGTATGTTATTTACTTAATGAGGGGGGATACATGGAACAAATCTTTTAATTTAGATATGATTTGTGGGATTTCTAGTCAACAAGAAAAGACTCTGATGTGATCAAGGGTCTCAAAAAGGAAGATGTATCTACGAATAAGATTTCACTTCATCCAAAACCTCATGAATTTGTTCCACAGTGATATAAAAAGGAACGCTTTATCTCAAATCTCAACCTCCAGGTCACATTGACAATTGCCATCAATGTTTTTTTATCAAATTTGTGCACATTTCCTAAGACGTTGAAGGATTAAATCCTATTACGTCATATCATGGATAAGATCTGGTCCCATAGGATAGTACTCTCCAACTTAACCCTACTTTGTTTAAGTCTGACACTACTTCCAATAGAGAAAGGTTCTATTTGAATTCAATAATGGAAATGATTGGTATATGAGAACTACATTAGGGGATGGTTCTAATCTAAACATAATTTAAAATCCATTATACATGATCTCAACATCTCGATAAGCGTTTTAATGGTTCTCTAAGACTAAACACCATAATGAGTGTTATAAGAAGTACTAAGACCATGCTCTATATCCAATGGTTTCTATAGGATTCTCGAGATCCTAGAGGTAAACCTAAAGCCTCAATCATATTAAATAGAGAATAAAATCCATTTAGTTCTCACCACTTACCTTATATATATTTTTGGTGAGTTAGTATAGATATAAAACTTATTTTATGGAAATTAAATTCACTAACATTGTATTGTGATCAACCAATGCCTTTATGATTTTATTTACTTTATATATCTTGGGGAGTCCTATTAAAAAAGACCATTTTTTATTTTTTACCATTTACATTATAGTATGGTAAATGGTTTCATTATTAAATTAGACTTTTGACATTCATCCTTGACTTGTTGGCACCCCAAGAATCAAGATAAAAATTTTATAATCACCCTCTTCATGTTATCCCAGAAATTTTTTTATTAAAATATGTATACATCTTAGTGATTCTGATATTAAGATAGAAGGATGATTTTTTCACATCTTCTAGATATTCCATATTTTGATTTGTTTGTTATGGGACATATATCCAGGTTACAAACATTATAACTTCATATTTAGAAAAGTTGAACAGTATAATATTTATTTCCTTTTTATATAACTGATAATCATCTTTTTGGGCCTCCTTGATCCTCACAATAATGGAAGGTTTAGAATTTATTTGATAATGGCAGGATGTATAACCTTATATTATTCTAATGTACATCCTATGCATTTCTAGTAAGATTGGAACCCTTGAAATCCTCATAATGGATAGGTCTGAAAGATCCATTATACTTAGAGAATCTACCAGTTTGTTCACCTTCCAAGGATGTAAATGGAATGAACAAATATAATCCTTTAACATCTCTAACAAACATCATTTGTACATATTGGTCTTCATTTGGGTTTATATATATACTTGAGGATTTTACGATCCATACTTATAACACATATCTCCATATAGAGATAATTTCTCCAGGTATTCAATGTGATGATCACTGTATCAAATTCCAGATCATGTTTTTGGAACTTATTATTAGGGATCATTAATTTTTTAGAGGCATAAGCTATCACTATTTCATATTTGATGATTACACAACCCATTACCTTTTTACACACATCATTGTAGATCACAACTCTTTCCCCACTGGAGGGAAATGTGAGAATATGTGTAGTAATTATCATATTCGTAAACTCTTTAAATCTCTCCTCATATACACCAATCCCTAAAAACTAGACTGTGTTACAAGTTATCATGGTTAGTGGGATTTAAAGTCTTGAGAGTTTCCTCAAAAATTGAACATAATACCCAGCTAATATAAAGAAACTAAAACATTTAATAATAGATGTTGGTCTTGGCGATCCTTCAATTGCCATTATTTTTGAAGGATCTATATATTTCTATTTCATGGTGATAATATTCACTAGGGATTATTCTTTCCCCTTCTAAAACATGTATTTACGATAATTTACATATATATTTCCCTTTCACAATGTCTTTAATACTACATTCCAATCTTCCTCCTTGTCCATGTTACTATTTTAGTAGATATGAACAATATCTATAAAAACTACCACCAAGTATTAAAGGAAATACCTATAGAATATTTAAATTAATTCTATAAATATTGATTTCTAGTTAGTGATTCCAATTGGATTCACTATGAACTTGTAGTTCCCGTACTGACTGAAAATTAGATTTTTTATTAGGATAAACCCCCTTTTAAGGGTATAGGGGGTAACCGCCATGAAATAAAATACATAAAGAAGTCAAAAGGTCCCCATCGGTCCAAAAGTAAAATAAAAAACAACCCAGACTACATGATAAAATCCCCTCACAACATCAAGAAACATGAAATCTAGCATCCACCTTCTACTTCTGATCGACTAGCTGTCCCGTGAAAAATTTCATGGCCCTGGTATTGATGTTCATATCCATACCCTCTCAAACATCTAATTCAAAAAATAAGATGAAAAGTGGATACTCTTTTCTCTAAAACTCATCTGGAGTAGGCTCATGTAGATCTGATTTAAAAATCCTATGAACTACAGACCACCGAACCCAAGAAAGAACAAGCAACTAGAAAAGCCAACCATATAGAAAAACCACCCAATCGCAACAACAAAACATCACTGCATCCATAGTCCTCATTAAAAAGTCAAATCGCAACCAAATTCCATAAATTCAACAAAAACACTACTATATCACCGAATTCAATCCACCAAAATGAATCACCCAAAAATCACAACTCACATCAGACCGCATCCCAAACAAACATGTGAATCACAAAATCCATAAATGAAATCCATCACCTTTAAAGTTCACCACACATTGGATACAGGTATCTCGTTGTCACCTTTGAACCACACAAACCCACATCAAACCCCTCAACACACAAACATCAGCAAAAAATCCATGGCTGCAACCTGCGGAGGATGGGACTCAAGCACTAAATCATCACTATGCCTCCAAGGATGCAAGCCAGCAACAGAATCCTTGATATCGGTAAGCCCTCGAATCCACGAGCTGCACACCATGGTCCACTAAGCAGGAATACTGAGGAGTGGTGCCTTTGATCTGTGGAGAGGAGAAAACAATGACAGGGTAAAAAACATAGCATCGATGCACCCATTATGGGCTCATTTGCAGTTCCCATACATTATACAAAAAATTTCTTGTGGATATCCTATTTGTTTTCCATTACATGATAATATCATGACTGAAAATCAACATTATATATGTATTAGGATCCTTGTAAATGATAAAAAAAAGTCATCAATCCATAGAGGATAATACTTTTCATTTATCATGATCTTGTTGAGATTATCATAATCAAGGAAATGGTGCATTGACCCATCCGTCTTCATAACAAATAGGACTAGCATACCCTATAGTGAATCACTATGGAACATATCCATTTTATCTAGTTTATGACATATTTTATTCATTGATTCTTTATGTTAAATAAGTTTTCATTCTATATGATGTATTTTCTATTTGAAAATATCCTAGAATAAGCTCAATTAAGAACTCAACCTCACGTCTTGGAGGAAGACTAAAAGATTATTCTAGAAAGACATCAGATTATTCCCTTACATTGAGAATGTAATTAAGGATAATATTGTACTTATTATAAATAATATGAGCTTGATACTCTTTCCCATAACTTAGTAATATCAATTTTTGAGATGACGATAAAAAAAGATATATATTGTCCCCCATTAACTTATATAGAACTGGAGGATGATTTGTGTTATGTAGGGTGATTTCCTTCTACTAACAATTAATCATGTATTTATACAAGTAAAACTAATTCATAACCATAATTTCATTAAATATTGATAAAGGGATCATCATAATGGTTTAAAGAAAATTCATCCCACAAATTTTGATAGGGGGTGAGTTATATGCTTGGGATGTGACAATTGACCCATTTTCCCTCTTGATCAACAACTCAACATCCATGTTTTAATGATAGTTTCAATTAGTTCAACTAAAATTTCATGATATGAAAAAATGTGTAGAACCATAATCAAATATTTTGTTCCCTATCATTGAATGATTAAATAGAATACCTGTGATGACTTCATTATTGGGATCCACCATAATAGTTCTGATGGAACAAGATCACCCTTTATCTCTAGTTTTAGGAGGTTTTTATTGCTGGTGTTTATCGACAGTCCTTGTCATAGTTCATTGATTCACATATTTTCATTATTTCACATAGTTAAAAAATTATAAAATCGCCTGAGGTTTGACTAGATAATTCATTTATTCTATCACATTGGTGGACTAATCTTGTTAATAATAATTAGATTGATTATCTTTCTTCCCACGACTAAATAAATTATGTTATCACCTTCATTAAATTATTGAGATGCATCTTCCCACAGTTTTTATAAGTGGGATATTGTAATTTCCTCCCAGTTTGTGATTTCTCAATCCAACCTCTAGAACAAAAATCCATCCTCCCAATTTTATATCAATATCCATGATACCCTTTTGGTTCTTTGATATTCATTTTGAGTATGAGGTCACAAAACAGATTTATCCATATCTTTCAAAGTCTCAATATTCAATGTCTTTTCATAGATTCATCTTTATATCACAAAAAAGTACTCAAATTTACTTTTAGGTTCAATGAAAAATCCATAGGCATGTCATGAAAGTCTTTTGATGTTTCCCTCATATGGATTGGAGGATTGATAGTTTTTTTCTTAAGAATAAAGAAATATATATCTACATTTGTTTAAAGGGGATAAAGAAAAATGTTATTGAAAAATATTTTCTATAATTATTTCCACTAAATAATTTCAATATCATCCTTGGTCTTTCTATTTTTTTATCATTTTCTACCATTGATTAGATTATCCCTCCATATGATAAATAAACTTCAAAACATTATCCTTCTCAGGGAAATGAAGTATTGAGAGGATATATTCAATAGAGTTGATCCATTTTTTCATGATTAAAGGATTAGAAGATCCACTGAAAGAATGAGGCCCTTGTCATATAAATTTCATAATTGAAACATTATATTTCTTAGTTGTTTGTGTGTTTTCCATTTAATTAATTTTTTTGTTTATAATTTTATTTAATTGAGAATGTGTCATCATGATGTTCTTGATTATTGCTCTGATCAAGCTCAAAATCTCATTTGGAAAGTCATCACATTACACCTCACATTGGTTATTTTATTAATTCCTCCTATGCCAAAAAAATTATTATAAGTAAAGGGAAAATTAGTGATGAGAATTAGAAAACTACTAAACACATAAAATGTAAACTATGAATATTTATGAGATAACTCATAAATGAAATATATTTCAGAAACTATGATTTTATTGGGTTTTTTCTATGTTATACATGATATATTTCCTAACATGAATTCTTATGGGAATTTTTATTCACATTACATTGGTTCATAAAGAGTATATAAATTTACCAAATCATATCCCTCAGGAGTTTCAAACAATGTGTGCAACCTGACCTTTTTTTATGTACAAGGAAATGATCAAGTCAAATCACAATAATCCCTTTTGCGTTTATATCCCTTTGGTATAACTATTCTATATAAACATACACCAATATTATCCAGAGAGGGATTTTTATAATTCAAAACAAAAAATTATATAATTTAACATTGTTAATTTATGTTTTTTGTGTATAATATTATTCATAAGGATTCCCTAAAGTTTTTCAAATTATAGTACCAAAAAATAACAAGACCTTTCTCTAATACCAACTACAAGAACCCAAATATTTAGTAAACCATAAATTGGGATTTATTACATAAAGATATGCATAATAAAATAAAAAAAGAACAAAAGGCCTTGTTTATTTGGGAAATTTGATTTATAACATAATAATTTGAAACATTGATACAAGAAAATTATTTTTAAACTCCATAACATTCCCTAAATATCCCTTGATCTTCTAAAACTGAACGAGATAACCCATGGATGTGCATAAGAAAGGGGTGAACTACAAATCCCAATAAGGGATTAATTAAATCATATAATCAATAAATGTAGTACATGTGAGTCATGAGGCATACCAAAAAAATATGAGGGAGAGAATCATAGAATTGAATATAAAATCATGATATAAGATGATAACATAAAGGAAACATGATATTGTGTAAACAACATAAAACATGAAATTATAAACATATGTCAAGAATAAACATTGTTAAATCTTAACACATTGTTCATATGATAACCTATCATGAACCACACATGGTATTTGATGAGATAAAAACATTACCCAATTAATTGGGTGGGGGGTTATATAATTCCAGAACCACCAATCACATTCAAATCATATACATGCATATGTGTACCACATAGAACATAAAATGTAAGACCATGTTTCATCACTTTTAACCCCACAAATATGGATTTTATGTTATATACATGGAAGAAACCAAGTAATTAATGATAGGTACATCTAGTTGAATACACCTAAGTGGATAGGGGGATGTGTATTCAATACAAAATTGTTTGGCATGGAAAATCACAGTATAATTTTGATAGCATTAAATGGGTACATAAAAATTCATGGAAGGGTTTTATGAGAGAGAAATGGGTCTCTCATCATGATTAAATTGTGTAGATAGTAATAGGAATGGGTAAAAACCCATTACAACATTAAAATTGGAATATCAAAAGGCATAGAAAAAATAAGGTGCCTTAATAAAGGGGAGAAGGAGAGGATGCCATAGTTCGGAATAGAAACGACTTAGGTAAAGGTTATAAAGAGTCTTGATAAATGATATAACATTAATAGAACATAATTTCATTGTGAAACTATATTTATAAATACATGTCAACCTAATCAATTAAGATTCAAAAATATAAAATCCAAGAAGGTGCTTGAATGGAACAGAATATAGAGAGATATTATTTACCCCGAGTGGGTTCTTATAAAACATAAGAACACCATGGTAAGTCTCTAGAGATAAAGGGAAGAGTAAATTAACTCCCAACTAATTTTCAGTGAAAAAATGTGGGAGTATGGTTGGGTATTTATAGAAAAGGAGGGGAAAATTAATTATTATTTTCTATACATAGGTTTTGGACTCTATATAGTAAAAGAATAAATACAAAAAATAATCCAATGTTTTTTACCCATATTTTCAACCAAATAAGATTGGGAATAAATACTTTACATTTCTAAGAACATAACTCATTAAAATAACTCCCTTAGTTATTTGGCAGTGAGTAATGTTCATAAAGAGTTAATTTCAAAACCATTAAATATAACATACGTTTTGAAGGATTCGGGAAGGGTATATAAAATTAATCAAATAACTTCAAGAAAATATCATTTTAAAGGGGAATAATAGTTTAGGTTGGGTTAAATCTTGATAGTATTTATTAAAAAAACTTTTTATATTTTTTTATTTCATAATATATACTGTATATTTATACCGGGGATAACTTTTACCCAAACAATTATCTATCTCAAAAAAAATTAAAAATTAAACATTTTATATTCATGACATGTTGATTTTGAAAATATTATTTATTATATGAAAATAATTCTATAAATATTAATATTTACTCTTTTAAATAAAAAAATCCCCTTTCCTAAAAAAATATATGTTTGTATAATGATAACAGTTTTTGACTAATATAAAAATTATATTTGACTTCATAAAATTATATAATCATTTATGTCTAAATAAATTATATTTCAAAAATATATTTTATTAAAATAATATGTTTTTAATAAAATCATCAATTCATCGAAATGAGTGTCTTGATTGCAACTATATATTTTCAAAAAATATAAAATGTTTTTCATCGTATCAAAATTTATGTTTTATCAATCTTACAATTTGACCATCACAGTTGGGGATTTATTGAGTTGTAAAGGCTCCCCGTAATACTTCTTTAGACATGAGTTGAAATCTGGGTGGGAGAAAATATTCCCAGACTTGCAGGGAAACATTCATGACGCATGCACGCAGGGACGCATGGACGGAGAAGGATTGGAGTGACACAAGCCTGAAGAAAGGAAACGGTGATACATGAATATGGTTACACTGGATCATTAGGATAGTTTTTGTGGCTTTGGTAAAAGTAATGGGATTGATGCATATTGGGCCTTTGGTCCATGTGCTGAATAAATAAGCCTTGATGGGTGGGCTATCCCTTAGGGGGGCTATAGCCTGCCTTTCCGGTCGGTGTGTGCTGTGTGTGTTTAAGGAAATTATACCACCAAGCACCAAATATATATATATAGAGAGTATTTGATCATTTATAAAGTAATAATGAAAAAGGATAAATTTTTCCCTTATTTTATTAAAAATAAAAATAATAACAATGATACTGTTAGGGTATAGATACACAACCCAATATAAAACCAGCGTGTTCTCTAAGGGTAAGGTTTCTGATAATGAAACTTTATTGGGGTGTCTCATTGAAAATGTCTTAGTCCATGATGTTTATAATATTGAACTTATCCTATAAATAGTTTCTATCATGCTTTAGTTATTGAATATCAGGTTAGGACTAGTCAAGGTTAAACACTAGTGATTCCTTCTCACCTAGATGCTTTAATAAATGAACTTCATAAGGTTCAATTCTACTGATCGATTCCATAAACTATTTTGTCTATGTCAATTGGATTTTTTCAATACACTTGATTTATACTAATAAATTCACTACAAAATAACTATATTATAAAGGGTTGTGATTATTAATGATATTTTAAATTTGATAGGATATAACTTATAACAGTCAAAAATTACTAAATAAGTGAATGCTTCTTCTATAATTACATTTCTTAATAATGAAATTTATTCATTGAAGAAGGAAATTTTAGTTATAAATATTTGAATCTTTACACATCTCAAAATCCATTCAATACAACACTAATAATATAGTTTCAAATTTAAAATCAACCCTTTTTCATCGACTATAATCTTATTCCTTTAACTTGATCCCCTAGGTCAAATATATTATTCTAAGAATTCTATTTCCATGCAGTCATAAAATGGAAAGCCCAGTTTCACAATGTGAACTTGTTTTACCCTATAATATTTTATTTTCCTACTTATATCCCAAAATATAATATTTTATTTAATATATAGTGGATTAATATTTATTTTTACACTGAATTTTATCATTCTAAGGGATTAATTATGACCACATTTCCACTTTTCTATAATGAAAAAACCATCATTTGTGTATTGTTTGGAATACCGCCTCAATAAAGTGATTCATTTTGTTTTTCAACATCACATTAATTTCTGGTTATAAGGATGAAATTGAATAATAAATTTGAATAATATAATATAAATATGATGTTGAAAATTATAATACATCTTATTTCCCTCTCATTCTAACCACATATTTGAGAAATGCTATTAAATAATATCATGGATGACTATAAGAACATAAATATTGATAATATATGATATAAATTAATAAAAAAATATTTTATTTTTCCTATAGAATGGTATAATTTATATTTAACCAATTAATTAAGATACAAATTACCACTTATTAAAAACCACCAAAACATGATCACCACTATTTCGATCTTCAAGTGTCGTAAAAAATCTCAAATAATGAAATAATAAAATTATCAATAATTATTCAAAATAATTTATAGTACATTTTATGACATATTAATAATGAACATTGGGATAAGAATTAAGAACAACACCTTTATTATGATACTAGATCATAATGATCAATATTACTCAAACATGATATTGAAAAAATATAGTAAATAACAAATATAAAGGTAGATAATATTTATAAATTATGTTTATAAAAGTTTATAACTATGAAAAAAATTATGAAATAGGTTATTAAGATTGTTATCTTTGTTAAACATGAGATTCAAACACGTTACATTAAATTAGGAATAATGCAAATGGTTCTTTATCTAAAATTTAAATTCTTGAGGCATATTTCTTATTATGAACCATGTCTTCTCTAATATGGTGTGATTAATTCATAATTAATTCATTACAACATATTCATGTAATTATTGGGGTTTTAAGATCTATATGATATTCTTTCATTAATGAAAATTTTATTCTAATGGAGAAATATTCTTTTATTAACTCAAGTCCCTTTTATTGAGTGATAATACTTACTCTTAAACTTATTTATTCCAAATTGGTTTCTTCTAGATTATGCTTTCAAATCACATTAATTTATCTTCATCTCTTATCAAAAATTACCCATCATTATCATTCAGAATTTATTTATAAAAGAAAGAGAGAAAAATAAAAAAAGCATAAAACTGACACTAGACAAACAACCTCTTATGGAGGTCTAGAGAAATGTGGGCCGAGGGGTCCCATATAATTATAGTGACCCCCTCAAGGATAAATGAGTTGATACTAGAAAGTCATGAAATTTTGAAAACTTGGTACGTCAATGATGCATGGTGATCCATGGCTAGATTTCCATCTTACAAAGTATGTGACACAATAATATTCTTGTTAATTAAATGGATGCAACTCTTGAAAATGTAGGATATTTACAAAGGGGCCTCTCCTTTACCTTTTATAGGATTATTTAGAATAATGGAGTCTCTTTCTAATTTTTTCAGCATAATAGACCTTTGTCTTCCGAGATCATTCCCCTTAAGCATCGCTTTCCATTCTACCTGTAAGGAATTCCCACTACCAAAGTGAGAATTAAGCTCCAAAAAGACTGATCTACCAAAATCTTAGACCACCCAACCACCTTTCATAATTCCATCCACACAGACACCATCCATGTTCATCTTGAGCCCATTTCATGGAGGGATACATCATACCCAATGACCCTGAGGTCTATCCAAAGTTTTATTTCCAAAGAATCATTCACCTAAAACACCATAAGAATGGATTCATCCCTCTAGTTGCGATCATATGCACCATATCAAGTAGACGATTTTTAGTTCAGAAGATAAGAGTTATCTCGGTCACTTATATGTCCTCAAACCATGCCTTGTTCTGTGATTTCCACATGAATGAAACCATGTTTTATAAAATCCTCATGAAATTGACACATAACTACATCTTTATTGTAAATATTTTAAAAAAAATCTTATAATATATATATATATATATATATATATTATTTCTTCTGAGAACCTATTTCTTCCATATTCTTATTTTTATATGAACCTTTATATCTATGCTTTTATAGTTTTTTAAATACATTATTACTCTTCTAGTTTTTTAAAAAAATTATTACAAATGGTCAGGGATATTTATAATTTCCAAAGATATTTTCATAGTGCTCCTAATAAGTATTTTATTTCTCTGTTAATAGCATCTATTAACTCCGATGATATTTTATTATGATACCATCCACGTTATTTCTATGTACTTATTTGGATTTTATTTTTAATTATCATGTAACCTACTTACTTCTTGAGTAAATTATTATTTGATGAAATTATGTATGACTGCCTTATGTGGAAGAAATATGATTTAAAATATGAAGGGTTCACTTAGATAATCAATAGAGTATTGCATAAATAATTAATATCTAGATATGAAATTTTAAAGATAGATTTGAATCTTATCTTGGTAATTTTATATGATACCTAGGTGAAAAACTATAGTAATGTTGTCTTATGAAACCTTAGTGATGAACATTTGTGATTTGATTATAATGTATCAAGTATATGTTATATAAATATTTACATGTCATTCATAATGTACTTGTGATCATGTTATTCATGTTGTTCTTAGGTCATGATAATTTTGATGACCTAATTCTTAACCATGATATGTTATTATTTCATTTTTTATCTCTTACTAAACATCATAGATCACCACCTTCTTATGTTTCCATTTCACTAGGTTATGATGAAATGTAATATGTAAGATATGTCTCAAAGTGTATTTTTTTGTGATTAATTTTTTAGAGATGTGAAAAACATGGTACAAATTATGTTGTTTCCTATATACTAGAGGGAAATTTTTATTGGTTGGAAAATATATGGATTTTTTGGTTAATTCCCTTTCCAAATTATTTAAAAATATAAACATAAAAAGTAGTGGGAATTAATTGTAATACAATATATTATTTATGTCATGTAATTTTGATATGATCGCATCATTAGGTATTAATAGGTGGTACAAAATAATGGTTTTCATAATATTAAAATTTATTATCTATGTTGAGGATAATTTATTTATTGATATGTTAAGGATAATCATAATTTCAAAGTAACAGATAAGCCTTTAAGGTAATTGTGGTCATAATTAATATCATAGAAATTATAATAGATAGATTTGGTAAAAATCCTAGGTATGTTTCTATGGTATATATATATAAGTATAGTTTAACATTATAATGTTTTTTTAAATTATAGATTGTGTGGTTTTCCATTTTACTACATTCGTGTCTGGGTAATTGTATGTGGATGTGGTTGTGGCATAGATACAACATGGATGTAATCACCTTGAAAAATGATGGTTGAGTATCAATTAAATCTTCAATTTTGTGAATGATTAGTGGGAATAATACTACACACCCAGCTTGAATATAACTTAGGATATTATTTGGTTAATCATATTCTCTTTATAGTCAATTACGATTTATTTATTACATTATGGAATTAGGTTAAGGAAACCCAACCTAAAGAAATATATATTTAACCAAGAGTGATTTATGTTTATCCAAACTTATTATAATAATTTTGAATATTATGAAATAGTGATTTAATATCTTATAATAATTCTCTTATGGTTTTAATTATTCATCTCTCATTACTAAATTATCATGAAATTAGTAATGGATGAATCATGAAAAAATAAAGTTAACAATGTATGATATTTATGATGTGAATATTATCAAAATGAACGTCCTAATGGTATAAGATTTGTCATGATAAATCTTGTGATTATTCCAAATCATATATCATAGATTATTACTTACAACGAGAACTTAGTTTTATCCCAAAAAAACAAGAGAAGAATGGAGTCTCAAGAACGTTTAGGTGACAAAGTTGATGAAGGAATGATTTTTTTATTGCATTTATGTTAGGGATATGAGAAGAAAAACCTAGGGAATTTCCATAAAGAAATTGTAAAATGTTTTTTTATGGAAAATGAGGGAACTGATTAGTATGTTACCAAGATAAAACAAATTAATCAGTTGAAATAATGAATGGAAAAGATTTTTTTCTTAGTTATACCTAAGATATTATGGTATACACCTCAATTGAAAATATATCAAGAATTATGCCTATATTTTATATAACATTACAAAACATTATTATCTAGTTATAATTAAAATTGGGAGGATGTCATTCATTTATTGGGGAAAATGGAACACCTCTAGAATTTAAATTATATTTTCCCTTAAAACCTATTGTGTTCAATAAATTACATCACATGTAGCACCAAACCGAAAAGAATCATGGAACATTATATTACCTATATAACATTGTAATTAAATGTGTCGGTAAAAATAGCCTTAAAAATTTATAAAATTTATATTTGAATAAAAATTATTATCATTATCAATATTAATGAAATCAAAAAAATTCAACTAGTGTATCCTAATAAAAAATAACACTAATTTATGATATAAATTGTAACCATTATAATATGTTATTTTTATGTGATTTATTTTATGAAAATAAATAAATTATAGATAAAATATATTATCTATATTAATAGTATATTATCATCGATTTGATTATCAATTGATAGGAAATAGGAGTTAGAATGAGTAATTTTTTAAAATGTTATTTTCCCACACAAATAATTTTATTATTCATTTTGTTTTTAATTTAAAAGTTATATTATTAAATTATAGAATTTGAATTTGGGGAATATAAATTTAGTTTTTGATTTATAATAGAAATACTATGTAATGATAAATTTATCAAAATTTTCAAAAAAATATTTTTAAGAGAATGGTGAAAATATAGTTTATACTGAAATCATATCATTTATGACGCCTTTGAGAAGTAAGTATAACTTAAAAACATTTAAAATATTTTTAATTAATAAATATGTATCTAAGGAGTGAAAATGTACTTTTAAAATACCATTATAAACTTGTAAAACATATGATTTAAATTAATGGAAATTAAGTAATATTTTTTGAAAAAACAACAGTTCTTAGTCTTTTCTATCAAATTATCATTATTTTTTTAAAATATAGTTCTGGATATATTTTAAGGAAATAATTTTTTTGGTATTATAGTACACTGTTTTTATCAAAAATTCCAATTTCAATTAATATTTTACCTTAGATATAAATGTTATTCATAAAAATACACAAATTCAAAATAAAGGTTTTTAAGCATTACATGTGCTAATGTTAAAACTAATTTTCATTACATATAGAAATTTTATATGATACAATGGATTAAATTTTTTTTAACTAGTAGGTATAAATTATTTAACACTTTCCATTTTATTTTTATTCATTAGTATTTATTTACTTATAAATTATTAACCATGGTAAAACCAAATATGGTAAAAGTGAAAATTCTATGAGTAAAGGGATTTAAAAAATGATTAAAACATCCTATAAATCGAATGTAAAATGAATTTTTCGATTTATCACATATAAAACACTATTTTTTAAGTGTTCTTGACTTATTAAACATATCCTCTCTTTATATGAATTTTAAATAATTAATAAAAATTCCATTCTCCTCACTAATACAAGGGGCCTCTAACCACCACTTCATGAAACCTATAAAAATTAAGTTTCTTATTAAAAAATTACATATGTCTCATCCCCTATATTTATATTCATTTTACTTGAGCCCTTGTACATAATATATTCTCCCGATACATCTATTTCTGAGGATTCCACTATAAGAAATCTCGAGTCCTCAACATGATCACGTTTTCCCCTATCTTATTTTCTTTATCTAATTATTTAAAAAAATATTATTTTCAATTTACTATATAATTATATCAATATTATTTATATCCTTTATTTAATTATTCTTATGGAATACTTTTTTAACCAAAATTCAACTTTCATATTTATAAAAATGAAACTATCAATCATGCATTATGCAGACTACAACCTCCATGAAGCAATGCCTTGTTTTCACCAACACATCCCTTAAATATTTATAAGGATGAAATTGATTAATGAATTGATGTATATAATATAATAATAAACAATAAAATTATAATCCACCTTAGTTTTCTATTATTCCATGAGAAATAAAAGCATTAATCGTGCGTTGTGCGGACTACCTCCACCATAATGTAACATATTTCATTTTTCATATATTTTCTTTATTATTTATTAAACTCTATTAAAATGTGTCTCCCTACCTTCATATTATCGAAACTATATCATTATTCATCCATAATGATGATATTATTCCGAAATAAACCACATTGATAATCATAATCATCGATTATTTATAGTGTCTTTATGATTGGGGTGGTCTAACCACAAATTTAAACAATGATATAAAATAATATTGTGGATAAATATGAGAAAATAAATACATATAATATATGATATAAATAAGAAAACAATGAATTAATTTTTGTTTCTATTATGGTAATTTTTATATTAAACTCATTAATTAAGATACCAACACTTGTTCATTAAAATCCAAAAAAATGTAGTTATCATAATTTTCATCTTTAAGGATTGTAATAAAAAATACCATAGAAAGAAATTATAATTTTATAAAAAATAATTACAAAACATCAATTAAAATACCTCAAATATATTTCAGACTCTTTCCATCTTTAATTTTCTAATCATAAAGGACTACATCATACATTGACTTTTTATTACTTATTATGTACTGACCATAAATACAACCATTCAAATAACCAATATACATGGGATTTTCAGTCTCTACATTTTTATTTATAGTCAATACAATTTCTTTAAAGTCTACCCCCTATTGAAAGTAAATGAAAATGGTTAAATCAAGAGTTATCTTCTTCCCTTCATGGTATTAATATAATAACATATCCATTTTATGAAATAAAATAATAGTATCATATGGTTCTCGTAGAAGAGAGACATTAGTTTGTCTACTCTAATTATACATGGGCTAACCCGGTGTAGAACCTAAGAGAGATACAACTAAGGTTGTCCATTTTTTCCATCAGCAATAAGGAATGTTATATCATGATCACATCATATTTATTTCTAAAAGAGGGGCTATATAATATAAATTCATGTAATATATTTTAATACACACTTCATCAAGAAAATTATAAATTTGAAGTGAAAGAATATTTTACTCCCACTTTCTATGAGTTTACTCATCAACCAACACTCCCCCTAGATGAAAATATTTGATATAATTAAAAAAATAAAATAATTTTAATTGGGTTAACTCTATTTTAAACATCTACTATGATGAAATGTATTTTCATATATTCCTGAAATAATCTTTGATATCGTCTCTTTTATATTTTCTCAACTTCATGGGGTGAACACCCTTCCATTAGACTTGGGGGAAAATTTCATCGGATAGTCTCCATGATATTCATGTTTCTAATCCACCATTGTGTAATAATTTATTTTTTCTTATATATTAAATAATCAATACAAGTTGTTTTCTTCTACTTTGTTCGATCATTTCTCATGATGATAATGGACATCACCTTCAATTCCATACAATGTAAACAAAATACCAAATAATAATAAGGGAATAATATGAAACACTTCTAAGCATCTTAATAGGTGAAATAAGGATAATAATTTCCTCTCATCCCAAAGACTCTTTTCTTATTATATATAATGTTTTTGGATATATTTATGCATTAGTATCTTTTAAATTTGAAATTAATATCTTTCTTCGATATCATGGTCATTTTACTTCAATCACCTTCATCTTATCTGGATTGTTTATACTTAATTATATAGTAGTGTAGTGAATCCCAGGGTGCTTGTTTTTATATCATTAACATATCCCTTTAATATGGTAGAATATATTTAAAATTATTTTATTTATGTACAACATGATTTCAAATTCAACACAATATTTTTGAGATACTAGATTTTTTATTTCTTGAAAACCTACTATTAAATTCAATATCTTTGTGTGTAACAACCTGTTTTTCTTTTTCACTTTACTCTAATAGGTGATTCATCCTCATCTTTATACATTTTTCGTAAAAACATGAAATTGACCAGGAAAGATAATTAATTTATCCATCTTAATATATTATTTCATGGATTTATCACATGTCTTATTCAATTCATTTTAATTACATTTCTTAGATAACTTATCAAAATTTTATTCAATAATTTCTTCAATCAATCATATCTCATAGTTTCCCTCGTTGATTAATTTTATTCATAATTTCAGATTTCTTCGATTCATTTCAATTTCCTATTTGATGTGGTCCATAGTATGATGTCTCTTTCTATATTAGATGCTTTTTTTCATGGTTGATAAGATATTCTTGGAATCTTTATTATCAGGCTTGTTGGGAGTTACCTGTTTTATAGTTTTCTTCCCTTTTGTCTTCTTCTTATTCACTAAGGGGGACTTTTCATCTTTTATTATTTGCCTCTAAATATATATTCTTCTTTTAATATCATAAGAATATGTATAGTGAATGGTTGGAATATAAAAAAACTCATCATAATTGTGACGACATATCTTAAAATAATAACATAAGTCTTGAAGATAACCAAATCCATTCTTGACAAATAGATTCTTCTTTATCTGTGTATTTTGCTTTAGTTTTGAAAGCTTCTTCATTTCTTTACATCTATACTCTCTAAATCTAGTCCCTATATCATTTTCATATACTAACACATTATGTAATTAATTGTGGGAATGATTCCAAAAATTCTATTAATATCAACAACATCCATATAATCTTCTTCTTTTCCTTGCAGTACAAGTCAATATAGATGTAGTACTGTGTTTTTATGGGCTTTTATTTCCTTATTTGGAGTACAATATTGATCGTTACTTTTTATTGATCTTTACAGTATCTACCCTTGGTGTTTTGGTGTATTTTAATCAATTTTTTTCAATACAAATTTTCCCTAATTCTAGATTTAAATATTCACTATTAACTAAGACTGTATTAGTTGAAACTGAATTAACTTGGTTATGAGTTACCTTATTGTATGATTTTGTAGGAGGTTGATACAGATATGATTTTGAGTTCTTATTTTAAAAAATACGAGTCTCTTATGATTTATGCATCTTATCGACATTTTTTATAGCAACATCCCTTCATGGATCCTAGATCTCTTCATATGTTTGGGTTGATGAGTTTATCTTCATAGAAACTTGAGATGTTCTAACATACGTATTCTTTAAATTTATCAATTCATGATCAATGTAAAGACATATCATGGACAAGGAAAACATATCATTTTCAACTGATGTCAGCATACCTTCCCAATTACTTTTATGTTTAATATTTTGATCTTCATACTATTTACTACCTTAAATCAAAGAGTTTTCAATGTCATTGATTATTCTGTACATAACATCAAATTGGTCTTCCTCAACACTGATGGAATCTATATATAATTCTTCTAGATCATGAAACTTCATCATATAATCTTCTAGGTACTTGGTCTTTTCATTTAATAACATTAAAATCACTTTAATCATACATGTTTTTTTTGAGTTTAACATATCTTACTTTAATGGAAACATTGAAAAATGTTTAAAATGCATGGAATAATTCCCCAATTTTTTTACTCATAGAGATATGATAAATATTAAATTTAAATTATTATTCAACTATGGAAATTTCTTTTACATTTATTCACATATTCTTCATTTATTTTAACAAGGCATGTGAGAGAATTTCAACTTTTTGAATATCATTGCATGTGAATACTTCTTTTTATTAATTTATTTTTCATAATGTGATCTTTCATAAAAAATATCATTGATTGAAAAGGTATATATGAAATCACATATTTAGGAACAATATTCATATATATTTCATATTGAGAGTATAATATATCAATAATTTCGATAGATTTCAATACCTCATACTCTACATAGCTTAAACTAGTTTCATAAATAGAATAATTATCAAGTGATTGTACAAGAGATCGTGGATCCTTTTTTCTTAATTTCGATAAATTTAAATACCTCATACTCTGCAACTACTTGTAGAATGGGTGAATCTGGGTACCCAAATTTTTACCAAATTTACTTCCATTTCAATTGTCTCCTCTTGCTTTTGATCCTCTACATAGGTTAAGAGGAATGGATCGATTGTGTGGTCTCAACAATTAAAATCACATTAAATGAATATAATAAAACATAAATCAACACATTATGTATGTTTACAAGGTTCTATACAATTATATACTCTTTCCATGATCAAACTATTGTTGTTTCACATAATCTCTTATCATAGTATCTTTATAGTGATTAAAAATTTATGGGATTAGTTCACAATGTTTATATGGGAAATAAACAATATTATTGATTTAGTGGTGTAATTTATTCTAGGACCACTAGTATTCAATTCCTTTGTTTATAATATCACCAACAGTTCATTAATGACATTCAATAATTTTATGAGCAAGATTTATCTCTACTACATTGTATGTATTTTTATCAACTAGATATTATGGATCCCCTTTAGAAGGTATTTAACTACTACTGTATGAAAAATTCTACAAGTAAATAGGACCTATCCTCTTCAATAAGTTAAAGATTCATATCCACTTCACTAATACCATGATGAAAAACTGATGAATTTATCAAAACACAACAAGTTTAATTATTCCCTTCTTTATCAAATTATCTGGAATTCTATGATGAAGTTACCAGCCTCAATAATCTATGTGATTGATATACACAATTATCTACATGAATATTTTATGTAAAAAAACCTACACTATCCTACTGACTACTTCTATAATTATCAGTGAGACCTCATTAATAAATTTCATGGACATCTGAAAATATTTTTATTATCATATTAAATGCCTTATTCATTCAATTATTTAACCTCAGATAATTCAAAAATCACTGAAAATATTTTCTTATACTCTCACTTCAAATTACATTGATGTTTGTTAAGAATGGTATATATGATGTGAAGCATGCATGGATTACATGGGCTAATGAAACCTTTGTCTTCTTTCATTTTTCACTATTTCATATGAAGTGCATGATCTATTCAAGGTCACATGAAGCACATGATCTGTTCACTTTCTTCACATGATCCATGTGTGGTACACATGATCTCCTCCTTCAAGTACCCATGTTCTTTCAAAGCCCGGGTAAGGCTTACTAGTACTATTCCACCTATGAGGGAAGTGATCACACAATATCACAACATCCTTTCCATGACAAGGTGAGGCTCATGAGAAATACTCTCCCTATATCACGCTAACTTCACTTAAGAAAATCAGTAGATAGAAAAAATGACTAGGGGTTTCTTCTTCTCTTCTTCTCATAACCTATAAAGCTATGCTAGAGGTCCTTCAAATGAAGCTGGTTGTGTTTATGAGTCTATTCATGAGACAAGAGATGTTTTCCATGATATTCATTCTCAACCCCTTCATGATATTACAGGTTTATATAGATTCTTATTCCTATACATGAATGAATCACATGGGTTCTTGGAAAGATGAACATTCCAAGAGATTTGTTGCGTCCACTTTCATCTTCACTCCTTCATGGGACTAGACAGAGCTTCACAGATTTCAATAAATTCATTGATTAATGTAAGATTATTTTATTCTGAAATAATAGATATCATGAGTGGTATATTTTAATGAGATATCTCTCTATATTTCAATGTTCAGTAACAGTTAACATCTACAAGACTTGGCTTTTATACATGATGATACACCACCTCTTCTTCACAAAATGTTCTGTGTTGAGTACTCCTTAAAACACCCAAATGTATTGGGATCTTTTTAATGTATAAACCCTGGGATTCTTCCAGCACCATCGAGGTGATCATGTGATTTCATGATCACTTTTATTGATCATGAGACCCATCAGTGCTTCATGTTATATTCTTGATAACCCCAAAGCATTCAAATAGTATTAATTTCAAAACATAGGATTATCACATGCTCAAAGATACATTCTTCATCTTACGATGAAATTTATGATTTTATACATTCCATAATATTTGTCTTTCTAATGTCACTGGTTCTCATAAAAGATTCTATAGATATCCCCTGTTCATGAGACAACATCATACAATGTCATCTTGTAATGCTAATGTATCCCATGATGGACTTCATTCCAAGGCTTCATGGAAATATCATTCAGGGAAAAAAATCATTGCATTCATATACTATGTAAAATCATGTTTTTCTAAGTATATTTTAGATCCTGGTTGTCTTAATCTCTCACGGATATTGAGTCATTGAGAGGTAGAAGTTGATCACTTTTTAGAATATGTGCTGCGTGGGAGAAGGTTTGAATTCACATATCATGGGATTTGATTGGATTGATCAGAAAAAGATGATCAAGATACACTAATCATATCTTTATTTTTTAATGGATAAATAGTACCAACACATTCCATGTTCTCAAAGAAAACATTGTTAGTTTGGGGTGTTGTATATTATTCAATTGGTGACCACTACCTCATTGATCTATATAAAGGGTTCAACACTTGTTCCACATGCACACACTCACCACTAGGCCCTTCACCCAATAAGATTACAGACCAAATTATGTGTTTCAATGGGCTTGATCACTCCATTCCGCACACATGGTCCCAGCAGCATATATTGGGATCTATTCCTCCTACCACCTATGGGCTTGTCCAGGGCTTCTTCCATTGGTCGTGGTTGACCTTCGGGTCCCATATGTGCCGTCGGATGAGTGGTCTAGATAGTTTGTGGGTTTTCCCATATTTTTAATATGATTCCTACTTATATGTAATCCTCATCCTTAAATAATATTCCAATATTAAAAACTTATCAATTCCCATTTTCTTCTCAATTTTATTCTTCATATATAAAATGAATTTTTTAGTGCATGGTCTTTTTTACTCTTCCAAACATTATTGTTGAATATTGAAAACTTCTTAAAAACATTTTCATATACATTTATGATCATTTCAAATAATCATAAAATTTCACAAGGAGAATTTTACTATACTTACATCCAATTATATTAATTAATCTATAACAATTCACCAGGAATCATCACCAATCATGGAGAATTGTATTACTAAATTAATGATGACCAAATTTTCCATAAAAATTATCCATACATAATCATTATCTTCATTTATAAATATATTTTCATCTCTTTCCATGATTGATCACAAATAATAGTGGACTGCATCATACATTTATTTATGATTCCTTCATATGTATTAACAACAAATACAACCATACTCATCACCTATTCACATGGGATTTTTAATCTCCCCCTTTGGATTTTTTGTCAATAAAATTTACTTAAAATCAATGTTTTTTCTCCCCCTTATTGAAAATAAATGAAAAGGTTTAATTAAATTGTTCTCTTTTACACATCATGGAATTCCATCAATAACATCAAATTTTTATGAGAGAGGGATGGTGCCACATGGTTCACTTGGTAGAGATACTTTAGTTCATCTACTACAAGTATACATGGGATAAACCGATGTAAAAAACAAGATTTCTAGACCCAAGGTTGTCCACATTTACTATTAATAAACATGAATGTGATATCATGATCATTATATATTTATTTATAAAAAGGGGGATATATAATATATATTTAAAAAATAATATTTTCTTTTTCTCACTTCAGAAAAAAATTAAAAAATTTCATGTAAGGGAATATTTTGCTCACCATTTCTATGAGTTTAATTACCAACCAGTACTCCCCCTTGATGAACAAGATTGATATAGTCATGATGAGGGAATGAAGTGTAATTTGGTTACCCTTATTTTCAACTTCTTTTGTGATGAAATTAATTTATAGATATTCATGAAATAACGCTTGACATCATATCTTCATGTTTTCTCCCCCTCAAGGGGTGTACTCCCTTCCATTATACATGGTGGAAAATTTCAACATATTGTCTCCAAGATATTTATTTTTTTAATCTAAAATTTTTTGGTTTTTCTTTCCGTCTTTGTATAATTATTTTGAGAGTGACTTTTATTGACCATTTAATTATCCACACATGGTGTTTTAGTGGATTTATTAAAATATTTATCAACCCACATCTTCCAAGATCACAACATTGAACTTGTACTATCATATTGGTTTGCATTAATAGAAACCTAATTTACTGGGTTATGAGTTACCTTCTTCCATGAGTTTGTATAATGTTGACCAATATATGATGTAGAGTTATTATATCCACAAATAAGAGTCTCCTTAGGGAAATAAATCTCATAAATAGTTTTTTTAGAAACACCCCTTCTTGGATATTGACTCTATTCATTTATTTGGGTGGAAAATTCATCTTCCCACCAAAATAGAAAGTTTTAGCTTTTTTATCTTTAAAATATCTCAATCAAAGATTAATTTCCAATAAAATATTTCAAATGGAAAGATCCTCATTTTTAATTGACATCATCCCACCTTGGAAAACAATAGTGAGTTTAATAATCTAATCTTCACATTGTTTACTAACTTCAATCATAGAGTTTTCATGGTATTTCATTCTTCATGATTTAACATAAAATTATGATTCCATGAAATTGATAGTATCCTTATGTGATTATTCTAGAGTAAGTATATTATGCACATAATCATAATGAAACTTGATATTTTCTTTTACTAACATGTCAATCTATTTGACCTTAAATGTCTTTTATATAACTGACATCTTTAAATTCCGTTAAAATATTGAATAATGTTTTAATACCATGGATTATTAAACCAAAAACATGTTAAATCATAGATCTCTCAAAACTACTAAATTTAAATTCTTCTTCAATTATTAAAATCTTTTTCATATAATGATTAAAAAAATCCACTACATCAACATGTTCAGTGGGGAGATTTCACCATTTTAATTTCATTTAAAGTGAATCCACTTAGGTATTGATTTATTATTCAAGTTTTGATCTTACATACTAAATATCCATAAATGAAATAAGTATATATGAAATAAATTATTTAGTGACATTAATAATTTATCATTAAAATTGAGAGTTTAAGCCTTCAATGTTTTTGATAGATTCAACTTCCTCATTATCTCCCCATCTAGAACTAGATTCTTCATAACAATAACTGTTAGCTAATTTGGAAATAGTGAATTGGTATTTCTCTTCATTATTTGATAGTTTTATCAATATCATTTCTTTTATCTTCTATATATTTACTAGAGTATTGGTACAAACCTTCATGTTTTCATTTTCTAGAGTAGAGAATAATTTTTCCATCGGAGGTGTTTTAGGATTAGCTTCAAATTTTCACTACATATAAACCTTATAAATACCACTAGGAATAAAATAGTGAACTAAATAAAGAAATACATATTCACTGGTACCACTTATGTATCCTATATTGATAATGATTGGGCATTAGGTGGGGTGGCTGAATTAGTGTTCACAACATTTTATCGAATTTACTTTCTTTCCAATTAGCCCCTCTTACGCCAAAATCTATTCCCTGGTAAAGAGAAATGGATAGTTTTTAAGATATCATATAATATAGAAAAATTAAATAATGATAACAAAATTGAGATACACACACCATAAATTTTACAAGGATTGGTAAAAATATCTGTTATTTTTCATGATCTACCTGTGGTCATTTCATCATTTCTTTTAAAATATTATAATTATATTGATTAATAAATACTGGAATCAGAACATAATTTATACATAGGAAAGAAATAATATTCCTAAATTAGAGCTATATTTTATACTCGTACCGACTATCTTCAATGACATTTTTTATGTTGTAACTACTAGTTCTTCAAGGATAATCAACAATATTATGAACAAGATATCTCCTCACTACAGGAGATTCCTTTTTATCTATTAGGTAATATTGTTCCTCACCTAAAGGTCATATATTCCCAATGTATCAAAAATATTATAAGTACACCATCCCTATACACTTCATTAAGTAAAATATTCCCTTCCACTTTACTAGTTTATCACAACGAACAGCTGATGTATTTATCAAAACACTAGATGTTGACTTCTTCATCACTTTATCAAATGATCTTGTATTATATATTTAATTTACAAGCAATAGTGATTTATTCAAGTGATTCACATAATTATATTCAAAAATATATAATGAAAGAAGAATATTTCTCATCCTATGTAATTCTTCTTCAATTATCAATGAAGGTACATGGATAAATTTCATTGACACATAAAAATATTTTTCTTATCATTTTATATTCCTTATAAAGACAATTATTTAATATGTAATACTCCAAACACCCCTCACAATCATTTTCTTCGGTTTTCCTTTCAAATCAAATTTATTTTTTTCTATAATAGTATGTGGAGTGTAAATCATGCATGGGTTTCATAGGGAAATGAAACCTTTGTATTCTTACCACCTTTAATATTTCATGAGAAGCACATAATCTATTCAAGGTTATGAGAAGAACATGATATGTTTAATTATTTTTCAGGATCCAAATGTGGTTTCCATGATCTCCTCATTTAAGGACCATTGTTCAAATAAAATCCTGATAAGGCTCACTAGTGTTGGTCCTCCTTCACATGATGTGATCAAGAAATGGCAATGCCTCTTTTACAAGACCCAGAAATCTCATGTGTACTTATCTCCCAAGATTACACTAAATTCACTTAATACAATCACTGGATAGGTGATATGAACAGTTTTATCTTCTTCACTATTTTTCATTAACAATAAGGATATATGGTATGTCCTTCATGTTACATTTGTAGTGTTTGCGATTACCTCAAAAAGATATGAGATCTTGTTTGTGAATTTCTATTTCAACCCTTTAAAGAGATAAGAGGTGTTCTTGTAATGTATATCCTTCATGTGAATAGATCACATGGGTGCTTGGATAGATTAACTTCATGAGAAACTTATTGTGTTCATGTGAATTATTACTCCATAAAAATACTAAAAAAGGCTTTTAAAATATTATTTACATGATTTTATCATGTGGTCTTATTTTATTTTGTGAGAAGGGATGTCATGAATGATCAATTTTTACATAAGCTATCTCGATCTTCCAATTCTAAAAATTTGTCTACTTGTCTATACCTTTCCATTTATAGAGGTAGGTACATGACCTCTCATCAAAAAAATGTATTGTGTTATAGAATCCATAAAAAATGATATCAGGATATTTTTAATTCCGAAACTCAAATCTTGTTGAAGGACTATTTGAGGTGATCATGTGATCACATGATCACTGCCTTGGATCGTGAGTCACCTCGGTGCATTCTGAGATCATTTAGAAAATATTGAAATATTCAACAAGTTATAATTGAAAAGGAAAGTATCATCATGTGATTTAAGATACCTTCCTTATCTTGTGATGGATTTGATGAAATTTTTATGCCATCAAGTTATTATTTCTTCTAACACTAGTTTTCATGACAGATTCCAGAGATATCACATGATCTTGTTATATCATCATGTACTGACTTCCTTTAACACCACCGTATCTCAGAACATTCTTCATGAAAAGCCTTCATGAAAATTTCATGCTTGAAAGACATCCATTTCATGATATTACAAAGTGTTATTGATATTCTCTTGAGCTCTTATAGTGGGTGATTTCCGAAATCCCATGAAGATAGTTCATTATCAAATGGTAGAAGATGATTGCTTTCTTTTTGAACATGCACTACATCAGATCAGATATGAATTCACATAGTGTGGGATCTAAATGGATGACTTAGAACATGTTGATCTAGAATCACTAGTTATATATTTTTCTAATGTGGATGAATAGTTCAAACACATCCTTATCCTATATCAAAAATCTGGTTAGTTTGGGGTGGAATATATCATTCAATTGGTGACTGCTGCCTCATCAAGAGAGCTAAAGGGTTCAACACCTATTCCACAAACACACACACAACATTGGGCCCTTACTCATATCCAATTCTATCCAATACAATGAACTCTTACTAGGTCACACACTATGAGCCTTATGCATGGGCCAAAAATCATAGAGTGGGATCTACTCCCCAAACCTCCCATCTTCTCGGTTTAGGTTGCTCCCTTTGGGAATGGTTGAACTCCATGTCCCACAAGTATCCTCAGTTGATTGTCGCATGATGTACTTGGGTTTTCCCATATTTTTAACATGAGTACCACAAGAAAATAATCCCAAGACATAAATAATATTCCATTCAAAAAACCTTCTCATTGCCTCTTCTCTTATAAAATTTCATCTTCATGAAAGATATGAATTTCATTGTACATGAGTTTCCTTAATCTAGAAAAAATTGTTATTATGATTTTAAAACTACATGAAACACATTTTTTAAACATTTAAGAGCACTTCTAATTATCATTTTAGGTTCACCTCAATTAGTCATTAGATTTTACAATTGGGACTTGTCCAAGCGTGAAATATTTTTCTATTGGATGAATCTACAACAATTTTCCTTGAATCATCTCCAATCATGGTGAATTTTCCTACCACATCACAAAAAATGAGTCCATAAAATTTATTTAGGAATCATCACTATTATCCTTCATGAATATATTTCAAACTCTCCATGATTAATCACTAATCACATGGGACTGCATCATATATTGATTATTGATTACATCTTGATATTTTAAAAAATACAACCATCGTTATCACCCATAAAAATGGGATTTTCAAAATCAAATATTTATATAGAGAATGATTATATATTGTGTTTATAAAATTTTATGGATATTAATTTTCATTCTTCTAAAATGGTTATTATGATAATTATTTTTTATATAGGAGATTCATGTTCTTTAGTAAAAATAAACAAATAAGGTAAGGGGTTCATTGTCTCAAATTAAAATTCTTAAGACATATTTTTTATTGTTTAACATGTTATTTATAAAATGATGTGATTACTACCAAATTTATATGTTTTTAATATTCATTTAATTCATGGGGTTTTAAATTCCATATCATGTTTTTTCTTTAAATGGATTTCAATTAAAAAGTTGAAATGGTTTTTTGTTAACTAAACCCTATTAGTTGATTAATGTGAGATATTCTTGAATTTAATTTTTCTAATATTAGTTTCATACATCATAATATTTTATTTAAATTTGATTTATATTCTAATTTAATTGTAAATGAACTTGTAATTAAAATCCATTACCTTTCTAAATTTCTTTTAAAATAATATAGCTTTATTAAGACTAATTTTCAGACACGTTAATGTTGATTTTCCCAACGTTCACATATTCTCCCTTCAATGTTCTCTTTTAGTTATGGAAACCCAATTATGTGTAAAATAATGTGACTCCAACACTTCAATTATCCTATTTTCAATATAAAAGTTTATTTTTATTTTTTTGAATTTGGATTTCAGTAAAGATATTTTAAAATATTAAACTGGTTTTATTTTCATGATCATATGATTTAATCTCCCACTCCAAATTTACATGAAATAACCATTAGGAATTTTTGAAGAGTCCATTTTTTATAACTATTCTATGAAGTAAATATTTTTAAAATTTATCAAATATCCTATAAAAATATCTTTTTAAAGTGACTTGTGAATTTTTTTTATTAATATGTTAAAACTGTCTTATAAAACATCTTTTAAAATTTTTATTCTTTATAAACACATATTTTATCAATATTTGTATTTTTATATTAATATTTTAATCTTAGAATTCATCATTTCACAAATAAATTTTCACTCTCCCAGTTTAATAAAATGTATGTTTTCAAATGGTGAAGGATATTTCTTATATCCAAATAAATCTTCTTAATTCTCTTGAAATGGTATTTTATTTCTATATCAACACCCCTTATTAATTAAAAAGATAATAAATTATGATACCATCTATTTTATTTCTCTATATGACTTTTAATTATATTTTTTATTATCATGTAACACATTTTCTTAGTGGTTTAATTATGATTTGATAGAATTATGTGTGCCTACCTTTTGTGGAACATAAAATGTGATAAATAGGATGGGTGTTATATGATATCAATATAATAAATTGGATAAAGAATTAGTATCATAATATTTCCTGTTTATAATACCTTGGAAGAATTAATTTGTAATTTATTTCAATATGTTGGAGAAAAACCCATGGTGTTTCTCTTTTACGAAACCTAAGGGATGAAATTTGATGATATTCTTATAAATGTATCTTTTTATTTTATACCTAGATTTAGATATTCAGACTCATGTTCTTATAATCATGATTTGAATCATATTTGTATGTTTATTTTATTATGTAATTCCTCACCTCATACCTGTGATATGTTTGGATTTTGTTGTTTATCTAGGATTGAGAAATTATGCTAACCCATTTCTTATTTTTCAATTTCCCTAGGTTATGAAGAAAATTAATACAAATATGTTTCTAGATGAGTATCTTCTATTGATAATTTTCTAGAGTTGTTAAATAATTTTTGTGGATTATGTAGTTTCCTATATGGTGAGAAAAATATCAATTAGGTTAAAAGACATGGGGTCTGTTAGTTAATTTTTTCAACTAATTCTTTAAAACTGTAATCAAAAAGGATTTTGGAAATCATTATAATATAATATTTTTTTATATAGTGTAATTTTTTAAAATTCACATATGTGGGGTATTATATAATATCCTCATATTTTATTCATTGTTGAGGACAGATAATCTTCCAATTAGAGATATTATTAATATATTTATAAGATCCAATTTTTTTTGTATATTAATAATTTTTAATGTACCAAGACTGTCCTAGTCTGGGTTCCAAAACCTAGACTATATATATAGTCCTCATATGAAAAACTCATGTCTCAAGCCCAACCAAATTGTTTGAAATTTAATTTAATGCTTCACATATGCGACAAATCTAATCTTTTGTGAGAGATATATATTTATTTTTTAAATATATAATAAATATCCACTAAAATTAAACTATCTAATAGTTACACGAAATTTCATCCTAAGTGAAAAATCAATGTCCCTAGATTAAAGATAAAGATTAGAAAACTTTTATATGGTCATTCCCTAGGGTGAATTAACCATTTCAATCATTTATGGGATTGAGGCCTTAAATATTTAAAATGATCTATTTCATTCTCGAGGAAAAACTAAGGTCACCATAATAATGATATCATTAGTTTTGTTTTTCTAATATCAAGAATTACCCTATGGCTTAAATTGTTCTTTAAAAATATTATATAGTTGTTTAAGTTTATTTATCTTATATCATGATTTTATTTAGGAAAATAAAAATATAAATTTAATGAAAATAATTTTCAAATACACATTCATTGTGAATATTTAGGATTATGATATTATAATATTTTTTTCAAAAATTATTTATTTTAAAAAAAAAATCATAACTCTTGAATAGTGAATTTCAAATGACTATAATGGAAGAACATAATTTATTTCTTGGTTATAAAATATTTGAAACTCTTAAAGGGAATATTATAAATCAATAAAAATTTGCCACAAATATTTTAAAACATTCTGAAATGGTAAATTTTTCAATAATTAATACACTTATATGATTTTATTGTAATGATAATTTTATTGAATTAGTGAAATTGATATATCAAATGTTTTATACTGTAATGGATGGATGATCCTTTATATGACCTATAATGTTTCTAAAACTAAGTGTTTTTATAATTATAAATTAATTTTCAGTAAATGTATATATTTATCATCTAGAATGTGTTAAATTTAACATTTTTTGAGTTTCAAAGGTAAATCAAAACCTTGTTTTTTTATCCTACCAGTGTTTCTCTTGATGATTTTATTTGTTATGATGCAAAATAAAAAGACATAAAATTGTGAAGAAAAGTAATCAAACATATATCATATATATGTAATATCATTTGTGTCTTGGCGTCGAAAGAGAAAATACCCATATTGACTACACACTATTGAAGATGAATATTTATTAGTCAAAGGTAGTTATGAAAAAATATAGTTTATGAATGAAAAAGTATTTTTTCTACATACACACATTTTTTGATAATGTGTGATAAAAAATATTCCATTAACATATATAAAAATTTGAAATATCACCTTGGAGACAAGAACACATACATAGACACACACAGACACAAACACAGACACAAACACACACACACACACACATATATATATATTAAACCTCTTTCTTCACGGTCATATATAAATAAAGGATATCACAACCAAAATAATTTGGATAGATCTTGAACTAGTAAAGTAATTTAAAAAACAATTAAATTAAATGGTATTTGTGAAAATTAAATAATATTTGTTAATGATGATCATTTAGAACCTTATAATACATAATATATCTCCATATGAAATTAAATTATGATTAAATGAGGTGTATATAATTTTCACTAATGTATGTACACAATATTTCACATGAATACAGTTAAAAAGTGAAAATTATTCCATTGATATACCCATGTAGCATTTATAAATACACTAATTAAATTAGTATATTATATATATATATATATATATATATGATATTTTATTTTATTTACCATCAATAACATAATTACAAATTTATATTAAAATAAATTAACTTTCTGAGTACATAAAGAAAATTGGATTCAATATAATTATATTTAGTACTATATAAAATTTAATTTTTGTTTAAATAATTTAACTATAAATATTTCTAAATTTATTTAATATTAACCAATTATCATTTTTGTGTGAATCCAGATGAGGATATTTTAAGTGTCTCCTTATATAAGTTATGAAATCCTAGTATAGTAAGATTCATAATTTAAATACATTTTTAAAATTATATGTGATAATATATTTATTCTAGATTCTCACTCTTGGGTTTTCTAATATTAAGAATAAAAATCTCTTTCCTCAAATCATCCATTTCTCATAGACCTAAAACCTATAATTTCAAACCTAAATAGTTATATAAAGTATCAATCAAGTTATTTTGGATTTCAACTTCTGGAGGCATGGTCTTTCTTTTTGAAAGATGATTGATGTGAAATAAATTGATTTAGAGTTAATAATTTACTATTATCTCAATACCGAAGTATAAAAATATAATTACAAATTTATTTAAAGATTTTTAATGAAAATATATTAACACTTGTATAAAAAAAATATATAACTCTTTATGTATTGAATTAAATGTTTTATCATGGGATAACACTTACTCTCTCCTCTATTTAGATCTCTCTCATGGGTGTCTCTTGATGTTTCCTATAGCATTACATAAGGTACCCAAGAGTTCCTTTCATTTTGAATTGGTTAGTGATTCATGATTTATTTATTCTCTATATTTCTTAGTTTTATAAAGGAAGATATACATAGAAATACTCCATCTCCGCACTGTGAATATGAGCCTCACCCTATTTTATACCTTGATTGATTGGCTTGAGATATTCCTCATCATATAATTTATTTTATGATTATCTATTATTGGTAATTAAATAAGTTTTTTGTATTGGATAAATTATAAGTTATTTAAACATTTTAAGAAAAATTATAATATGTTAATAATGGATTCACGTTTTTGAAATATTTTATTATGAGTTGTGAAAGTGAAGCAATTTGTCTCTAATTCCTTGGTCATTGATGGGGTGTTATATTATTCATATGGAGTATGAAAATATAAGATAATTATTTTTTATTCACATGATTTTTTATGTGCATTTATGGTCTATGATAGACCTATTTACTAAAAGAAATGTTGGGTTAATTAACCACTATCTTTGAAAATGTTTTTGAAGTATATTTTCATAATGTTTTTTTAATTTTAGTTAGTTATTTCTTAATATATAAGTATTAATATAGATCATTTTACATTAAAGATTATTTTATACCATTATGGGGGAAGTGGAGGGAGATCAGTGTCATGGATTTCATTTAAATATGAGCATTTGAAATATTTTAGTTTTGGTTGTGGTCGTTGTACACAATATTTGGATGATTCCTATTTTCTAGATTCATATACTATGTATTTGACCTTTAAACAACGTAATTTCCTTCGAATAAAGATTTGGGGTATGTTTTTCAGTAAAGAAAAATATTATTAGGATCGAGAGTGTAAAATATTGGTGGTTCATTAGATTTGGTTTATTATAATAAAATTGGGATTGGTTTACTTGATCAGGGATTATATGGGGAATTTGGGAGATATGATGGTTTTGATGAACAGGGGGATATTTATTTATGTTCAAATGATTTTTCTATAGAATGTGAGAAAATATATTTATGTTTATAAATGAATTTTCAGTATCATAAACAAAAGGAAACCAGTTATTCATGGTAGGGTAAACCAATGATTTAATTGTATATTTTTAGTATTAAACTTAACTATTCTTGAATATAGTTCTATAGGATGGAAAATGGTTTTTTAGACCCATTATAATACATTGAAGATGTTCAGTATAGATTTATTACATTTAAGATATTATAAGATTATCTTAGTGGGAAATTATATGTTATATTCCATGGAATTATGTATAGATTTTTTTTTATGGATTATAAGTAATAGTTATTAGTGAAACCTTATATAAAATAAAATAACTTCTAAATTCGAAATAATTAATCAACTACATTGGTTGTTATAATAGAACTCTTAAGTGGGGAGAATTACATTTTTATTTCATTAAGGGAACATATATCACTTGTGGATATATTAATGATTGTAAAGGGAAATAAAGGTTATTTTTTGGTTTATCGGTGGAGATTTTTAGGTTGTACAATCAGGAACATTTATTTTTTTAGAAACTAATGGGGGAAGGGAACCCTTTCAAATTTCATACACATTCATTATATAATTGTATAATATCTTATTTTGTTTTTGTTTTTTGATGTGTGATTTTATCGTGGTAATGTCATTGGTTAAAATAATGTTTAAGATTATAATGTATTATTTTGGTAGGTTTTGTTGTCTAGGTAGGGGGCCTTTAGTTTTCATGGAATTATGAGATAAATTTAAAATATTATGATATACCCTATAACACCTCCCTGTTCTGTTTTGTGATGGAGTTGGAATAAGTGAGTGGATATTTACAGATTTTTATGGTGGTTTAGGCTTTGGAAAAGAGATTGTAGTATCATGAACGTCTTTGAGAGTTGAGATATATTCCTAACTTAACATGATTGTATAATACTGGTTTTAATGAAATAGTCAATGACTTTGATTAATAGGGGTTTTTTCTACCGTGATGTCAGATGTCCCATTCTCAAGATACTTTGAGTATTTATGGTTTTAGGGTTTTTGATACCAAGGTTGACATTTTACCTAGATCAATATTCAAGGAAAAGGTAAAATAGAACTATAAATATTGTTCTTGTGGTTTTCATATAACTTTATTAGATATTTTTTTAAATTAGTGGTTTTCCACATTTCATATTATTTTTCAGGACACCAAACTCTTTTATTGGATGTCCTTTCAAATCCCTATCTAAATTATTAAATGAAGTTTCAATTTTAAATGTTTTGGATTAGATGGGACTAATTTTTGTAGATGTTTGAAAGGTTTTAATATTCATGGGATGGGATGAAAGGATTAAAAGTTTTTTGTGCTTAAATCTAAAATAATACACAATAACATCTTTGTTGGAATAATGTACCTTTTTTTAATGTACAAAATCTTATAATTCAAAAGAGGGAGATTATTTTTTTAGTTATTTTGTGGAAATATCATCTTATTTGGGCTGCAATAGAAGTATTATTTCTTCTAAACATAATATGTTTCTATGACTGGAAGAAGATATTTGGTTTAAGTGGTCTATTCCTCAATATATATGGAATTGTGAGGGAAATTCTCATTTATTTAATATAAAAATATCTTAACATCATTAGAAAATTTATATTCATGTTATTACTTATTATTTTGGAACATGGGTTATTTATAAAATATAGTTTGGTAATGTGTTTATCCAATAATATTCTAATCATTTTTAATTATAATATGCTGATTAATTTTGAAAATACAAGCATATTTTTATAGACTGTTAATTTTTATGATATGAATGCTCATTTTTTTTATCCTTTTTCATGTAAAGGGATATATATGGATTTATTTCAAATGAATCATGATTTTTCACTTGGAATAGGTGGTATGTTTGATGTTTTGACCTATTATTAGACACGATGTAACAAATGTTGTTATATCATTACTTCATTCTAGTTTCAACATCCAAGTATCAATTTTACTCATATTATATTATTTTCAAATGTAATATTTCCCCATTGGTTAATTACATTAAAACTATTATCTTATACCAAGTGATTTGTAACATTATAGGTAAGGTTCTTGATAATTATCTTTTATTAGTGCTTCCAATAATTGTTTCAGCTCTTTAGAGTGTGTTCATTCATAGATGTTTAATTTATGATAAAATATTGGTTACTATTTTGAACCAACATTACATCAAAAATCATTTAAAGGGATTCCATGGTCTTATGGATATATAATGAGATATGAATGAAGCTTTTTACCATATAGAATGTCCTTTTCTCCATACATTGATGTCCCGATTTTGTTTCTTATTGAAAATATTAATTTAATTATTAAATGTATTTTCTTATTTTATAATGATAAGAAGATTTATGGGGAGAACTATATGTTTTGTTCCAAAATTCTATAGGATTAAGGTAGGGTATTTTATTATATATATGAATTTTTACACTTGTATATGAAGTTATAATATCAAATCCATAAGGGGATATTTGATAGAGGAAATTTTATAGTTTTAAGCTTTCTATATATAGTTTTTGGACGGCCATAATATTTATGGTATTGATTATATTATTTTTATTTACTTTCAAATGTTGGAGGTAATCAATTTTTTTGAAATCCTTAACCACCATGGATAAGTTTCTGTTCAAAGAGTGAACTTTCAAAATTAAATTCCTTTACATAGTCCTAGTTCATAGCTATTTGTATAGATGTGTTTAAAAATTTATTGCGAACTAGTGATGCCAGACATTATGATAAGTACCGTATATTTCCTCTTCTATTTGTGTGTTCAACTCTATATGATTTTGTCTCAATAAAGAAGTGAATACCGGGAAATCTAAGTAGGTTGAATGGTAGGATGATCACTAAATTTGGGGGGTAGTTTATGTTAATATATTTTATCATTATTTTATAGTCTTTTCTATGAGATTATTTATACAACATAAATGTGTATGTGATATATATAATTATATTATGGATTTATTTTGGTGGAATGGTTATCCTAATGCTCATAGTATATATTAGGTTAATTGAGACATATTATGGGATAAATGTATAATGTATGAATAGAATTTTGATATCATAATGATTTTAATTTAGAAATTTTTATGAAATAGTACTAGACGATATTTCAAAAACCGAGCTTCTTATTTGATAAAATATTTAATGTTAAATATCTATCTTATAGTGATTTATTCTATATAATTATTCTCTTAAAACCCTATATTATGTGGCATGGGTTTTTAAAATCTAATCAAGTGTTTATTTTAGGTATTAATTAATGTGGTTATGGTTTTTATTTGACCATAGTTTTTCATGATAAATATATTCTCAATTCAACCACATTTAAGGTTTTTTTCCTTATATGGTGTAGGAAAATTATTATAAGATCACTTCCCTGATATTAATTCCCAATATTTCGTGGTATATAGATATTATTATATGTTTGTGTCTCTGATGTGAAACTAATATATTCTGTAACATTAAGATGATAGTTTGGGAGGATAAATATAAGTTTATTTGAAGGAATTTTAAGAAGATATACTTATTAGTTTTTTAATATTACATGGATAGTTTTTATTAGTTTTAGGATTTTAATTAGATTAATATTCAAATTTATAATCTATTCCTTGATGGAAGAGGCTATGGATGTTGACAGTCCCATAAAATGTTAACATCCTTTCCTAGAAGATATTAAGTAGGATTACCTATAAATATATCACTCTTTTAAAGAAGGATGTCCATTATTTTCATATCAATCCACGTTAAAGAGTCTTGGAGGACACACACCATGTATTTTTAGAATATAGTAATGTTTATTAGGTATAGTTGATTTTTAATCTATCTCTTCTAGATATTGTTCTTTGTGGTCTTCCAGGGATAATTATAAAATGTTATATATTCTATATATATATGAATCTTGTTTATTTTTTTATGGAATAGGTGTTTTGAAAATATCACAATTTTTTAATTGTTTAAGGGAATGAATGAAATCTATATTTTTTAGTTCATGATTCCATTTATTTAATCTATGAATAATGGTTTGTTAATAGAATTGATATCTATTACATATGTTTTAATTGGTTCTCATAAGTATTAAATATTATTATATTGAATGTTGTTGTTTTTTTGGGAAATGAGGGGAATTTTATTATGGTTTTATTGTGTGATTCTAGAGGTCATTTACTTGTCTTTCTAGTTTGGATCATTTTATGGAATTATGTGTTTTTATTTAATAATTAATCTATTTTGTATATAATTTTCTGAATTATATTCTTTTTTTTATATTATTATATAAAGAAATTGTTTTACTGTGATATATTTTGTTTTAGATATAATGTTTGAATTAGTTCTTTTTTGGTCTTTAATTGTAACATTCCTGGAAAATAATAAATATGAAAATTTCATATTTATTAATATTCCTTAATTAAATATTACATTAAATTTAAAGGTGATGCTATGTTCTATGTCATACCCGACGTGCAACAATGGTTTTATCCAAAATCTTATATTACAAACAAGGCTAAGTCATACTTAAACTAATAATAATAATATAATATTATTAATTTAAATGGTATTTAACACCTAGCTATTGTATTTGAGGGAATGAAAATAACAAACTATATTATGAATAGACATGAGTGTTAATTTTTTTTACATTTATCCAATTACATTTAGAGGCTTAAAATGAGTATGAATTCAATTTTAATCATAAATACTCTAATATTTTAAAAAGAATGTTTTGCCGCTTTTCATAGAGAACCCTTTTTAAATGTAGTTTCTATCACTTTTTTATGTTTTATTGGAAAAAATAAACATATTAATTTGAACAGGGACAGAAAAATTCATTTATGATAATTTTTGTTATTTTTCTGATAAAGCCCATTTATAATAAATAGTGAAAAATAATGCATTTTAATTCAAATCTGGATTTTCATAAAATTTATTTATATTTACATATTTTAATTTTAATTGTTTTTAAAGTATAATTGGATTATATTTTTATCATTTAATCTAATTTTTTTCATTTTAATTTATTTTACTTTGAAATTGTACATAAACACATGTCAATCATTTGGTAGTTTTTACTTCTTGAAAACATGTTTTTTTGTTTTGACAACGGAATATTAAATTTTAATTAATTTCTGCAAGTTTGGTGTTTTGAATTTGGAGAAATGGATTCCATATTTTGAATCATGAGGTCTAATTTTTCTAATTAGGTACCATTTAGTTTAAACATTATCAATAGTAACTTTAGTAAATATTTTATTTATCATGGTTAATGGGTAAATTTGGAAAATATGGATAAAATAATAATAATATAATAATATTAAACTACCGTAACACATTTATTAACCCAATTGGATGAGATATGTCCGACCATGGACATACATGGGTTTATTTTAGGACACCATGGAGCCACTTTTTTGTGAAAATGACATTTAAATACTCTTCATTTAAAGTTAAGGAAAATATAACATAATCATGAATCTTTTAATAAAGTAATTTTTAATATGGGGTTATCTAAGTGATATACTCTACTATAAATACTAATTGGAAATATAAAAATATTTACTCCTTCATGGAATTTTATTTATAATTTTTAGACACCAAATAAATAAATAAATAAATAAATTTATGACCCAATGAAGATGTAGTGATTACCTTATTAATGAATGATTTAAATATATGAGATTATAAATATTAATAAAAATTTAATCTGAAACTTATTATTCCATCCACAAATTTTATAGATTATTATTACTTTTTAAATTTTAATTAATCAAGTTTTTTTGAAATAAAAAATTGGTTATGGATATTTTTAAAATTCAGGATATGAATGGTGTAAAAATTGACATAAATGAGTTTTTGAAAAAATAGTATTTTATCAAATGATATAATAGTCCTAAAAATATAAGTTTTGTCCAAATGAAATATATAATATTGAAACTGACATTAATGAACCACTTGAGGTTTGATTGGAATTTAATAGTAACTATATTGACCACATAGAATGAGTATACAAGAAGACATGGTAAGTGTTAAATTAGTTAACTAAGGGACAAAGTTAAAACATAAGGTTAGATTTGTGACCTAGGCTTGTATAAAACCTATTGGTTTATGGGAAATCGAACAATACTCATCTTATATTTGAATTAAATTATATTTGGGCATTTTAAAAATCGAAATTCAGTTTATAATAAAATAATATTTGAAGACATTCTGAAAGTCCCCCACCTATCTTTTATAAATGGACACCATCTCTAACCCCTTACTCACATATCTCAAGACCCTTGGATCATCAAGACTCTACCCAAATAAGCTACAAACTTCCCCATATTCCTTATAAAATCCTTTCATTAGGAATAAATAATTTCAATAAGGCCTTTTATCTAAAATCAAAAAGAGTTGCCCAATTTGACATAATCTCTTCTCTCAAGATTCATTAATTTATTTTCCATTATATAACCCACTAAATTATCATTATTCCATTGATTTATAAAATAACCATTATATTAAATATACTATAATGTTTTTTTCTAAGTATTCTTCCTACACTCACACAAACCTCCATCTAATGGATCTAGAACACACTGGTTCTATGGACGGTGAAATCCTGCCTCACAGAACGACGATTGTTCAATTATATCCCACTGCCTCTCATGATGTCCATTATGATGTAATTATATTTACATATTATATATATTATATTTATATTGTATCTATTCTTCTGGGTTTTTCTTTAAATCATACCTTTATGCTTTCCAAAATGTGTAAATACAATAATTTCATTTGAGGAAGTCCAGACTACCGCCCACTCAATGTAATATGACACATTCATGCCATATATGGATCATTTAAAAGATAATTTTAATGAACTTATGTAACATATATATCATATGATATTATACATGAATAATAATATACCTATTTATCATTTTGTTTTCATTTCATTAATTTGATTATAAATATATGTAGTGTTCAAGCGTATGTACAACTTATCATCTCCATTAACAGTGTATTTAATTTCTCATCTCCAAATTTTATAAAGTTTTATAAATATTTAAATATACTGGATATATATGATATCTAAATCATTAATATACTTCTGGAGATAATGTAATTTTGAGAACATATACAATTTTTAATTATAATAAGTTCATTTTCGACTCAAGAACCTAACAGCAACAAAATGACTAATATTAACTTAAATAATTATGAAATTTTTGTAAAATGGTAATAAGTTATATAAAACTAAGATTAAACTTGAAAAAGGTTCTTATTAAATTATAAATTAACTTATGTTTATTATTTATCAAGAATAAGAAACATACGTGATGAGTCAAACATAAGGTAAGGGACTTCGTCTAAGTCTCCTTTCATTGGGGAATATTTATATTTATCCATAAATTTATTTTATATGGTGTATAAACCCCTATTAAATTTAAATTCATTCAAATGGAATCTTTTTTCTATTAATCATTTTACTAAATGAATAAAAGTGTTTTGGTTTAACATACACGATGACAAAAACCTTTCCGACACCGCAAGAATTATTTGATATTTGGCATCCTTAAAAAGTTGTAATGTTTTTAAGAGGAAAATAAATGACATATACCCTTTTTACGTATTTTGTTTTTAACAATTGTTTCAATAATGGATTGATTATTTCAATATATTGAAAGGATATATTATGATTTCATTTTGGAAATTTTATCTTTCCTTTATGCTTATTTTATTTTTCATGATTATGTTATGGTTCTTGGGAATTGTATACGTATAAAGGTGGTTCCATAATAAACCTAGGGTAGGTGAGCCTGAGATAGCTCTCCAGTGCATTGAGTAACATGACAGAGGTAAATGTTAATGTTTCTTCTAAGATATTTATGGAATATACAATGTTGGGTATTGAAAATATAACTCCCTATGTGGTTGTGAAAGCTACAATGTAAGTATGTTATGGATTCCACTAGTTACCTTTATGATTTATTATTTCTATGCGTTATTTATAAATCTTATGATTTCTTGATGAATTTTAAATGGCTTATGTTTTATGAGTGAGATGTTTGAGTTCAATGATTTTTATGTATTGATACACAAATGTTTTATCTCATTGTTTTTTATTCCTTTCTGAGATTTTTATGATCATCACAAGAATTTGAAATGTTTTTTCATAGGGTAAAATGAAGGTTAAGGGAAATGAAGAATTAAATATAATTTTTATAAAGAAAATTATTCTTATTTTTATTGAAGGTGTATATTTTTTGAAAAAAATTGGATAGAGTATAAGTGTCTACATTGCAATATTTGAGATGTAATGTAATGGTTATTCCCTAATTCGCTAAAACTCTAAACCTAAAAGGATCTTCAATGTGAATTCTTAACATAACTCAAGATTAAGTAATTTTTAAGGCTGGGGCCTTATAGTTGGTATTAGAGGTCATTTTAGACAATGTTAGGAGTTAGGATATTATTAAATTAATATCCATAAATTAATTTATGGTAAGATTTAAATGTTATAGAATTTTAAAATTACCATGTTAATTTTCCTAATATATTTTTATGTTTCCAATGGTTTGATGTAGAGGAAATAGGGAATCTATGATAGGATGACAACAAGAGTTAAACAAACATCCAAATTAGCAACCTGAGATTGTCAGAATCAGAAAAGAATAGTTTGTTTTAGTGATGGAACAATTGACTCACGCTATAAATTGTGGTATTATCAATGCATGAGATTATCTAGATCAACCATATAGGAACATTTCATTAGTGGGGAATTTCATGAGAAAACACCCCCGTCAATCAGGGGATCATATGTCCCTTTCCAAGCTAATGTTTGGATTAAATCACTGGAAAATATTTTTGATGTCACGGGTGTTGGATCTGAATCTACGGATTACACACAAGAGGGGGGTGAATTGTGTTTTTTCAAAATTATTACAATCTCTTCAATTTAGACAAATTCTGTCCACTATGCTTTAGCACGATTAAATATGCATCGGAAAAAGTAAAAGCATGAATACATGGATGTATAGTGGTTCGGGGAACAGAAGGCCCCTAGTCCACTCCACCAACGCTCAAATCCACGAGCTTGGCGATTTTCACTATCTGGTCCTCGTTTCCACAGACCTGTTTCACAACTGAGTACAGGCAGTTGACACCTTTACAAGTTTCAGGCAAACACAGCCTTCCTGGTTCAAACACGAACCCACACAGCTTAGAACGAGAAGCTGATCACTCAAAAATAAAAAGGGTTTCGATAAAGAAAACACTTCTCCAGTTGTTCTTCACAATTGCAACAGAATGCAACTGACAGTAGATAGATCGTCTTCTTCAGAAAATAAAGATCTGTAATCAAAACAGTTCTGAGTCGATCCAGTTGCAATAGATATTACAAGAAACTTCACAACTTCAGCAGCAGTAGATTCACAACAGATAGTCGATGTAGAACACGTGAATCTGCTATCAAGATCTTCCTTCGGTAATAAAGGTTTTACACTTCTTCTCGAACACCAGAAAAGAACGCATTCACACAGTCTCTGTTTCTTGCTCGTTAAAAGATCAATCTATATATTTCATACACTTTCCTGTGTATATATATATCCGAAGTTTCCAAGATAGAACATATATATTCAAATATGAGAAAATCTTCCGCATAAATAGATCCATGAAAATCTCCTTTAGATTCGCGATATTAAAAAAAATGAAATAACAGAGCTGTTGTAACTCCCCTGAAGAATCGGCATAAAAAGCTCCGTTTAAATCAATCATTAATCCGTTGAAAATCTTCTTTGATTCAGTCAAAGTCGTACTTAAGAATCGGCTCGAAATCCGCTTAATAATCCGCCTGTTTGACCAATGCAAAAGGAAATATCGTCTGTCAAAAATATCCCGACGCCAAACATAGGGTTGATGACGTGGCTCCAAACGTAGGGTTCAAAAACGTAAGGTTCACAAACGTAAGGTTCAGAACGTAAGGTTCAGAACGTAAGGTTCAGAACGTAAGGTTGAACATACATACTTTCTCTTCAGCATTCAAACGTAGGGTTGATCATCCATACTTTGTCTTGCTTCAACTCTCCAAAGAACGTACGGTTGATTATAAAAGTAAGGTTGATGATCCATACTTTTGAGAAAAAAACTCAACACTGAAAACTAACGTACGGCTTCTCTTCCATACTTGTCCAACAACAAAAACGTAAGGTTGCTTCCAAACGTAATGTTCTTCTTCCATACTTTTCAACAACGTAAGGTTCATTAACCATACGTTTCAAAATAACATAATGTTCCTTAACCATACATTTCTAAATAACATAAAAATTAAACTTTTCATCCATACGTTACGTTCATCAACGTAGGATATGAACAGTGATTCCAGTACGCGCTAAAACTGATCTCACGCAACAGTGATTCCAGAACGCGCTAAAATTGATCTCGTGCTACAGTGATTCCAGAACGCGCTAAAATTGATCTCGGAATAAATGAAGTATGAAATCTCGTTATATGAAATAAATAAATAAAATAAATTCCTGCAAAATACTCAACGAAATAATTAGTAAATAATTAAGGGTATTTGTGAGCATCAAAATCATCATAAAGAGATAGAGTATTATTAAAAATAATCTCCCCCTTTTAAAAAACATTATTTTGAATTGTTTGAAAACAATACATTGCTCAACAATCTCCCCCTTTTTGATGATCACAAAACCCATAAAATAATAGAACTAATTTAATTGCAATCTTTATTGAAAAATTAGTTTTATAAAATTTTAGAATTTTAAAATGATTAAAACAATATTTAACTATAATAAAATTTCTCCCCCATAAAAATAAATTTTCAGCTAAAAATAGATAAAAGATAAATGTCGTATATATCCAAATTCTCCCATATATCCAAATTTCTTCATAGGAATCAAATGAATTTAAATGTTGTGTTTATCCAAATTCTCCCCCTTTTTGTGATATCAAAAAAGAATGAAAAATTACGGATTTGAACACATTCAATATTGCACTGAACTATAAGTAAATGCTATAATTAACTGTGTATGATTAAGTGAATTTGTTATACTGGCTAACTCAATAATAAATCAATAAACAAAAAAACAAAAAAGAAGTAAGAAAAGAATTTTCATTCACAAGCTGTTATATATAAACGATTGTGATATACAGAGGAATCAAGGTTCATAGATAAGACAGGGAAAAAGGTGTCTATCTCCTTTGAATCGCGGTCTTTATCTCTGTAAACTGTTCTCTGAGCCTCTTCATCATCCCATCTCCTAACTTGATGATAAGATCTCTGTTCTCTTGAGTCATATGAATATCTTCAATCAAATTAACTCTGAAAAACTCATGCATTCTTTCTTCTTTTTCAACAAAAAGAGCCAGTTTTTCTAATAACTGATTCAAAAGAATCCTAATCGGTTGCTCTCCAGATGTCAACTGATCCACTAAAAATCTATGATTATCTAGAAAAACTGACAAAGGGGCACTATTACACTGAAGATCGTGTAATCTGTCACTCATATTGCTCATTGCTGCAGTAATTGCTTGAAATTTCTGAATCAAATCAGGTGAAGAGCCTGATCCACTCACAGCACTGTTTGCAACAGACTCAAATTTATTCTCCATGTAAATCTTCAACTCAGACAAATCATCTTTCTTTACCATCTCTGATTTTAACTGATCAACAGCATGCAGCATATCAGTCTTAAACAAATCTACTTCCTGTCTTGAAACAGTACATTCTTTCAGCTTCTGAAACTTCAACTGCTCTAAGTTCAGAGAATTTCTGAGACTAACATTCTCAGATTCTAACTGAGAGATACGCTTGTACAACTCAACAACTTCTTCTTTTCTCAAATCAGGAGCACCCTGTGCTCGATTCTCATGTCCAGAATTAGGTTGATGAAGCAGGGCAAGTGGTAAGGAATCTGCATCTAACTGTTCTTTGTCCTTGTCCTGACAAGGTTGATCCACTGAACTATCTTTTGAAGCCTGAAACTCTTCCACTGAAAAATCTTCCTGAAGTACCTCTGTATTAGCTTCAGAAGTATGTTCATCACGAACAGTAGTCTCTCTGACTTCTACTGATTGGTCAAGAACAATATTTTCATGTAAATCTTGAGGTCGGGCCACTTCCTCACCAGGCACTGCCTCCATAAGTTGTTCTTGTTGAATTACTTTTTCAACAGCCACAGCAGCAGATTGAGGTTCTTTTTGAGTTTCTGTTTGAGCTGCTGGTTCCTCTATCGGTGCAGTCTGCTCCACAACAGCTTCTCTCACAAATGAATAAGAAAATAACGGTTCAGAGGATTTCAAGGCAGGAGATATAATTTCTTCATCAATTGACCTCTTCCTTCTAGATTGAAGTCCTTCTTGACTTCTCTCTTCCTCAACTTCCTCCATCTCAAAACGAATTCTCCTTGCCACTGTACTAAATCTTGATTCTGCTTGTCCCTCCTTGGACTTAGCCGGTTGAGCCTGAGCACTCTCCGAGTTTTCTTCAGCTCCAACAGGTAAGAGTTTTCCTTTAATTGTGCTCCAGAAGTATCCTACTTTCTTCAAAGTTCCAGCATTAAAAACATTACTGTGGTGACATTTCACCCCAACATCTACCAATCTGATCATTCCTCTTTTAAACAAAAACAAAGAAATGAACCTTCCATAAGGGAAAAAGGTCATTCTTGCTTCACTCTGACAGCAGTAACTCAGATATCTTATCATAAACCGAGGAAAATTAAACTTAATATCACACATCAGAAGATACATTATGTACATGTCAGGGTATAGGATTTTCTCCATCTCAGCCATTCTTGGTGCTAAACCAGTCTGAACAAATTTTACCAAAATTTTCTGATCGGGCTCCTAATTTTTAATAAACATCTTCTTTATCACTCTGGTTCCAAACAGAAAAGACATAATGTCTTCAGACTTATGTACAGAATCTCCAAAATTCCGTAAATCGAAATGAAAAACTCCTTCATGAGGGCAGTTAAGAATTTGACTTATCTCTACAGATGATATTGAAAAGTCCTTATCCTCTATTTGAGCCAATAAACTATCCTCTGTATCTCCAAGGCTAAACTGAACAGTTCTAAAGAAATGTCTCATTTCTGCCTCATATAGAAACTCAGAATTTTCACTATTAAAATCTTGCTCAAGGCTTTGAAACGACAACACTTGCTTCAACAATAAATTAGTTTCAAACAGCCACTCTAAATCTATGACTTTACCTTGCAGTATTTTCCGACTAACTACCTTAGGTTTCTTTGCAGCACTGCTCTCGGCTTCATCTGGACGCTTAGTCTTTGCCATTCCAACAACGATTTCCGAAGGTTCGTAAGTTTAGGGTTTGAAGATTCAGAAAAGGGTTTTGGAGCAGATGTGCGGTTTTAGGTTTTCGAAAGGGTTTCCGAAAAAGGTGAAGCAGTTTAGAAGGTGAAACGGTTCTGACAGCCTTGATTCCCGTGTAATCACTAATCATTACTTTTATTTAAAACAAAATAAAATTACTTATAGCGGGAAACAGAAATTAAGCAGAATTCGAAAACAGAATAGGATTTAAAAAAACTATTTAAAATTAAATAAACCTAACTCCCCCTTAATAAATTCAAACCTTGCCGTGGGAAGTGGTTTAGTAAAAATATCTGCTAATTGATTTTCTGTATTTACAAATTCTAAAAATATATCCTTTTTAAACACATGATCTCTTAAAAAGTGATGTCTTATATCAATGTTCTTAGTTCTAGAATGACTCATAGGATTTTTTTGAAATATTAATTGCACTAGTATTATCACATAAAATAGGTGTATTATTGAAATTTAATCCAAAGTCCATAAGAGTGTTTTTCATCCACAACACCTGTGCACAGCAACTACCTGCAGACACATATTCTGCCTCGGCTGTTGACAGGGCAACTGAGTGTTGTTTCTTACTAGACCACGATACTAAAGACTTCCCTAAAAAGTGACATGTTCCTGAAGTACTCTTCCTATCTAATCTACAGCTTCCAAAGTCAGCATCTGAATATGAAATTAAATTAAAATCAGAGGTTTTTGGATAAAGCAGAGATTGATAAATAGTACCTTTTAAATATCTAAAAATTCTGTTAACAGCAGTTAAATGGGATTCTTTGGGATTTGATTGAAATCGAGCACAAAGACATACTGAATACATTATATCTGGTCTACTAGCAGTAAGATATAACAAACTACCAATCATACCTCTATATAACTTGTTGTCCACTGATTTTCCAATTTCATCCAAATCAAGTTTTATATTAGTACACATAGGAGTTGTAAATGGCTTGCTGTTTTCAAGTCCAAATTTCTTAAGTAAATCAGTAATGTATTTGCATTGATTTAAAACATTTCCAAAATCTTTTTGAAATATTTGAAGACCCAAAAAGAAATTTAATTCTCCCATCATACTCATTTCAAATTCTTTTTGCATTAATTCTGAAAATTCATGACAAAGAATTTTATTGGTTGATCCAAAAATTACATCATCAACATAAATTTGAACCAACAAAACATTATTTTTCACAGTTTTCTTAAAGAGTGTTGGATCTGCCAGTCCAACAGTAAAACCATTTTTCAAAAGAAAAGAACTTAGTCTTTCATACCAAGCTCTAGGTGCTTGTTTAAGGCCATAAAGAGCTTTAGTAAGTTTGAAAACAGAATCTGGTTTTTGAGAATTTTCAAAACCAGGAGGTTGCTCAACATAAACTTCCTCCATTAAATAACCATTTAAAAAGGCAGATTTAACATCCATCTGAAATAATTTAAAATTCATATAAGATGCATAGGCTAAAAGGATTCTAATGGCTTCTAACCTGGCTACAGGTGCAAAGGTCTCATCATAATCTATTCCTTCTTCTTGATTATATCCTTTAGCTACTAATCTTTCTTTATTTCTAGTTATTATCCCTTGATCATCCTGTTTATTCCTAAAGACCCATTTAGTTCCTATTACTAGATAATCATGCGGTCTTTCAACTAATTCCCAAACCTTATTTCTCTTGAACTGGTTGAATTCATCCTGCATTGCTATTACCCAGCTCTCATCATCTAAGGCTTCTTCTATGGTCTTAGGTTCTTGTTGGGATAGGAAAGCAGAGAATTCAACTATGTTTCCAAGGTTTCTTCTAGTTTGAATACCAGTCTCTAAGTCACCTATCACAGATTCTAAAGGGTGATTCTTTAAGGTTCTAGACTGTCTAGGCATTACATTCAAAGGTTCTTCAGTGTCATGTTCTTCTGAACTGGACTGAATTTCTTTTATATCATTTTCAAAATCATTCTTTAAATTCTCAAGTCTCATGTTTTCATTAGAATCAGGTTCATCTATTTGTTCTATCCTTTTCTCAAAAGGATCAGATTCATAAAATTTCACATGAACTGATTCTTCAACAATCCTTGAATTTTTATTATAGACTCTATAAGCTTTGGAGGTTGTAGAATATCCTAAGAAAATACCTTTATCAGATTTTGGATCAAATTTACCAAGATTATCTTTGGTATTCAAGATGTAAACCTTGCATCCAAAAACTTTAAAGTAATTTACTTTAGGTTTTCTGTTATTCCATAGTTCTTAGGGTGCCTTTTTCAAAATAGGTCTTATTAAAATTCTATTCATTATATAACAAGCTGTATTAACAGCTTCTGCCCAGAAATATATAGGTAGGCTATATTCATTTAACATAGTTCTAGCCATTTCTTGAATAGTTCAATTTCTTCTTTCTACAATCCCATTCTGTTGAGGTGTTCTTGGAGCAGAGAAGGTGTGTTTAATACCCATGTTTGATCAAAAGGAATTAAATTCCTGGTTCTCAAATTCTCCACCATGATCACTTCTCAATGAGATTATATTAAAACCTTTTTCATTTTGAATAGATTTACAAAAACCTTCAAATAAACTAAAAGCTTCACTTTTAAATTTCAAAAAGAAAATCCAAGTAAATCTAGAATAATCATCAACTAATACATAAACATATAATTTACCAGCTAAACTTGCTACTCTTGAAGGTCCAAACAAATCCATATGGATAAGTTCTAGAGGTTTAGTTGTAGCAACTTTATTAACAGATTTGAATGATGATTTGTGTTGCCTGCCAAGCTGACATGCATCACAGAATCTGTCATTTTCAAATTTGAGACTAGGCAAATCAGAAACTAGATGTTTCTTAGATAATTTATGTAAAGCATATATATTGCAATGACCAAGTCTTCTATGCCAGATCCAGGATTCACTTATATTAGCAGTTAAGCAGTTTTCTTGTTGTTTACACAAGGAATACAAATCCAAAGTATAAACATTATCAGTTCTGGGTGCTCTAAACTTAAACAGTTTATCTTTAGAAACAGTACAACTATTGTTAGTAAAATCAACAGTGTATCCATCATCACAGAGTTGAGAGATACTTATCAGATTGTGTTTTAACCCTTGTACATAAAGTACTTTGTTGATTGAGACTGTCTCTGGATCTCCAACTGTTCCAATACCAATAATCTTTCCTTTGGCATTGTCACCAAAGGTGACAAGTCCTCCTTCCTTTCGAGTAAGAGAAGAGAAATTAGCTGAAGTTCCACTCATGTGTCTTGAGCAGCCACTGTCCATATACCATATTTCTTTCTTTCTTTGGTGACCTGCTACCTGCAAAGACATTCAAACAAATTGCTTTGGTACCCATATTTTGTTGGGTCCAGGAGTGTTAGCAAGAAGTGATCTGGGTATCCAGATTTGCTTTGTTTTCTTAAAATTGATTGAATCATATAGATCATTGGAAATATAAGCTTTCTTAATTCCACATATTTGAGGTTGTTTTAAAAAACAGTTTTTAGCTATATGACCTTTTGTTCCACAGAAGTTACAAATAACCTGTTTAGTGCTAGGAACAAAATAATTTTTGTATAACTTAGGTTTTTCCCCTTTACTTCCAATTCCAAACCTTTCCTTTTTAATTACAGTTTTTCCAAGTATCTCATCTAAGGCGTTTTCTCCTTTTGTAAAAACTAATGCAGCATTTTTATAAGATTCTACTTCATCCTGTAGAGTTTTTATTTTTGATTAAAAATTAATTTTATTTGAGTCAGCAGAGTTGTATTTGTCAATTAATTCCTTATGTTGTTTTAGCAAAGTATTTCTCTCATCTGAAATAGCTTTATGCAAGTTATTTATAGATTTATATTTTTTAAATAATGAGTCATACCTTTCTTCAAGCATATTGCAGTAAGCTGCAAGTTTTTTATTTGAGAAGCTTGTTTCAGTGTTTGATTCATTATTTGAGTCAGAGGAGTAGTATGAGTGTACCTCATCAGTTTCAGCCATGAAACACACATTTGCTTTTAAATTGGATTCCTCCTTCTCTGAGCTTGATTCAGAAGAATTACTTGAGTCTTCAGAAACACTCAAAGTAGCTTTCATAGCTTTCTTGTCTTTCTGCTCATAATCATCTGTTTTGAAGAATTTCTTCTTCTTTGCATCTTTCAATTTTGGGAAATCCGGTCTGATATGACCCATCTTTTTGCATTCATAACATCTCACTTCCTTACTATCCTTCTTGAAGGATTTCTTGAAGTCTTTCTTCTTACTGTAGAACTTTCTGAATTTTCTGGCTAGCTGAGCCAGTTCTTCATCCGAATTTGAAGAATCAGAGCTTTCTGATTTAGCACTTACTTCTCTGTTCTTCATCTTTCTATCCTTTTGTTGAGAAGTCACTTTCAAAGCAGTATTTTCCCTTTTTATGTAGACTTTATGCTCATTTACCTCATCTTGCATTTCAGCCTCGTACATCATCAATGTACCAATCAGCTCTCTCATAGTTAGATCTTTAACAGAAGTTGATTGTCTGATTGCTGTAGAGATTCCATTCCATCGAGTAGGAAGTACTCTCAGTACCTTTAACGCTTGATCAGCCTGCTTGATTGGTTCTCCTAGAGCTGTTATATTATTGACAATTTCTGTCAATCTTCCATTCATCTGAGTGATGCTCTCTCCTTCAATCATTCTGAAAGTATCGAATTTTAATTTAGCAGTTGCATATCTCATCTGTCTTACATTATCTGTTCCTTCATAAGCAACAGCTATTGTTTGCCACATTTCACATGCAGTCGGGCATTGAGATACTCTGTTAAATTCATCCGGTCCTAGACCACAGATGATTGCATTCATAGCTTTTGAATTCATGTCATACTCAGCCTCTGTAGCAGCACTCCATGTATCGGGATTTTCAGGAATTTCATAGGGAGTCAGAATCTTTGAATAGACTTTGTAACCAAGATTTTTCAGATAAATAATCATACGTGATTTCCAGCAGCCATAATTATCTCCATTAAAGTAAGGTGCTCTGACCATTGACATTCCCTCTCTCGTATCAGCCATGATACACTATGTATAATCTTTAAATACTTCTAGCTTGATAAGACTTTAAAAATAAGAAGCTCCTCCTCTGATACCAATTGTTGGATCTGAATCTACGGATTACTCACAAGAAGGGGGGTGAATTGTGTTTTTTCAAAATTATTACAATCTCTTCAATTTAGACAAATTCTGTCCACTATGCTTTAGCACGATTAAATATGCAGCAGAAAAAGTAAAAGCATGAATACACGGATGTATAGTGGTTCGGGGAACAGAAGGCCCCTAGTCCACTCCACCAACGCTCAAATCCACGAGCTTGGCGATTTTCACTATCTGGTCCTCGTTTCCACAGACCTGTTCACAACTGAGTACAGGCAGTTGACACCTTTACAAGTTTCAGGCAAACACAGCCTTCCTGGTTCAAACACGAACCCACACAGCTTAGAACGAGAAGCTGATCACTCAAAAATAAAAAGGGTTTCGATAAAGAAAACACTTCTCCAGTTGTTCTTCACAATTGCAACAGAATGCAACTGACAGTAGATAGATCGTCGTCTTCAGAAAATAAAGATCTGTAATCAAAACAGTTCTGAGTCGATCCAGTTGCAATAGATATTACAAGAAACTTCACAACTTCAGCAGCAGTAGATTCACAACAGATAGTCGATGTAGAACACGTGAATCTGCTATCAAGATCTTCCTTCGGTAATAAAGGTTTTACACTTCTTCTCGAACACCAGAAAAGAACGCCTTCACATAGTCTCTGTTTCTTGCTCGTTAAAAGATCAATCTATATATTTCATATACTTTCCTGTGTATATATATATCCGAAGTTTCCAAGATAGAACATATATATTCAAATCTGAGAAAATCTTCCGCATAAATAGATCCATGAAAATCTCCTTTAGATTCGCGATATTAAAAAAAATGAAATAACAGAGCCGTTGTAACTCCCCTGAAGAATCGGCATAAAAAGATCCATTTAAATCAATCATTAATCCGTTGAAAATCGTCTTTGATTCAGTCAAAGTCGTACTTAAGAATCGGCTCGAAATCCACTTAATAATCCGCCTGTTTGACCAATGCAAAAGAAAATATCGTCTGTCAAAAATATCCTGACGCCAAACGTAGGGTTGATGATGTGGCTTCAAACGTAGGGTTCACAAACGTAAGGTTCACAAATGTAAGGTTCAGAACGTAAGGTTGAACATACATACTTTCTCTTCAGCATTCAAACGTAGGGTTGATCATCCATACTTTGTCTTGCTTCAACTCTCCAAAGAACGTACGGTTGATTATAAAAGTAAGGTTGATGATCCATACTTTTGAGAAACAAACTCAACACTGAAAACTAACGTACGGTTTCTCTTCCATACTTGTCCAACAACAAAAACGTAAGGTTCCTTCCAAACGTAATGTTCTTCTTCCATACTTTTCAACAACGTAAGGTTCATTAACCATACGTTTCAAAATAACGTAAGGTTCCTTAACCATACGTTTCTAAATAACATAAAAAGTAAACTTTTCATCCATACGTTACGTTCATCAACGTAGAGTATGAACAGTGATTCCAGTACGCGCTAAAACTGATCTCGCGCTACAGTGATTCCAGAACGCGCTAAAATTGATCTCACGCTACAGTGATTCCAGAACGCGCTAAAATTGATCTCGGAATAAATGAAGTATGAAATCTCGTTATATGAAATAAATAAATAAAATAAATTCCTGCAAAATACTCAACGAAATAATTAGTAAATAATTAAGGGTATTTGTGAGCATCAAAATCATCATAAAGAGACAGAGTATTATTTAAAATAATCTCCCCCTTTTAAAAACATTATTTTGAATTGTTTGAAAACAATACATTGCTCAACAACGGGGTGCGTAGAAAATCAAAGGGTTGTCTTGATAATCGTAATATAAAAGAAACTATATGGGAAATTCAGAAATAGGGACTTTTTGTTGAAACACTTTTCATTCCATGGTAACAATGTTTCTAAAGATACCTTAAATGTTGAACCGTCTAAAACAAAGTTGTTAAAGATTGGCCAAGACCCACAAATAAAACTGAGATTCGTAGTTTTCTTATATTAGAATGTTACTACCAGAGGTTTGTTGAAAATATTTCACTATTATCTATCCCACTGACTTCCTTAAATTGAAAAGAAGATATGTTCATCTGGGAAAAATAATGTTATGAATGTTTTCAGGAATTGAAAAGAAGATTGATGAATGCTCCAATTTTGGAAATTCCTTCCAGAAATGTGGAATTTGTTATCTATAATGATGCTTTGTTGATAGCACTTGGATGCGTCCTTAAGAAGAATGATCAGGTAATCACGTATTCTTCTCGTCAGTTGAACCCTCATGAGATAAATTACACTACACATGATTTGGAATTATCTTCTTTTGTTTTTTCATTATAAATTTGGATACTTAATTTGAATGGCGTAAAGTGTGAAACATAAAACTATAAAAAAAATTGATGTATATATTAACTAAATTATAATTAAACACGAGACAAAGGAGGTGGATAGAATTTATCAAGGATTATTATTATGTGATCCTTTACTATCATGGAAAGGTAAATAAAGTGGCAGGTGCATGAAGTCTATAGAAAAATTCTACATTAACTATAGGGCATTTGGAACGAGATCCTTTTGTTTATTATTTGATGAATTTTAGAGGGGAAGTTGTGGGTGCAGTGAATTCCTCTATTTTGTTTCATGTGGTATTGAAATCGTCTTTAGAAGAAAGAATAAAGAAAGCACAGAAAGAAGACCGTGAGTTGCAGAAAGTGGTAAAATTAGTTCACAAGGGTATATTACCTGAATTTAACATTGATAAAGACTATTTTTTGGGGTTTGGAAAGAGGTTATGTGTTCATTGTGATTCAAACTTGAAGAAAGAGTTTTTATGGGAATCTCATTATTCTCCATTTTTAGTTCATCATGGTATTACTAAAATGTATAGTGATCTTCAGGAATATTACTTGTGGGATAGAATGAAAAGAGATATTGCAGACTATATTGTGAAGTGTTGAAGTTGTCAATAGGTAAAAGTAGAATGGTAGCTACCAAAAGGGATGCTTATTCCTTTTATAGTGCTAGAGTTGAAATGGGAAAATGGTTCTATATATTTCATATTGGGATTACCAAATACTTCTTAAGGTAACAATTCATTCTGGGTTATTGTTGATCAATGGAATAAATCTATGCATTTTCATCCTATTTGAGATACTCTATCTCTAGATCAACTTTCGTGATTGTATATTATAGATGTAGTTAGGTTATATGGAGTTAACCTATCCATTGTATCAGATCGTGATCTTAGGTTCACTTCTAACTTTTCGAAGGGCCTTCAGAAGTCATTGTCAACTGAATTAAATTTCAGTATAGCTTTTCCTCCTCAATCAGATGGATAGTCAGAATTAACAATTTAGACCTTAAAAGATATGATATGTGCTTGTTCAATGGATTACGAAGGAAGTTGGGAATAAAATATTTCTTTGGTTGAGTTTACTTATAATAACAATATTTTAGTATACATAAGGCACCATTTGATGTATTATATGGAAATTGGTGTCGAAATACATATTTTTTGGTTTTTTTAGGTAAAAGAATGTTGATGGGACCGGAATTGGTGGAAGAGAAGGAAGATACATTTTAGTGAATTCAGAAGCATATGAGAACAGCTCAGTGTAGGAAGAAAAGAAATGTGGATAACTGGAGTAAGGATCTTTCTTTGGAGGTATTTGATCATGTCTTTCTCAATGTTCCTCCATGGATAATTTTGATGTGTTTTGTTAAGATTGGGAAGTTGAGTCTGAGGATCATTGGAACCTATGAAATCTTAGAGAATGTTGGACAAGTTTCTTACATAGTGTCTTTACCGCCAAGTTTATCCCAGTTACACAATGTTTTTCATGTTTCAATTTTGAGAATGTATATGTCAGATCCATCTCATGTTTTGAGTCTAGAGATTCTTCAGTTGGAAGAGATTCATTTTTAAGAGGAACAACCGGTCCAGATTCATGACCAAAAAGAGAAAGTGTTGCAGAATAATGTAATTTATAAGGTAATGGTTTTCTAGAAAATCCATACAGTTGAAGAGGAAACATGGGAATTTGAAACTTCTGTGAGGGATAACCACCCCCACTTATTTGATAAGTTAATAAAATATTGAGGACACAATTTCTGAAAGGGGGGAAGGATGTAATATCCTGGGTAAACAAAGAATATGATATTTTCATATTTATTAATATTTGTGAGTTAAATATTAATATTTCTATAAAGGGGATGATATGTTTGATGGTGTACCCGACACACAACAATGTTTTTCCCCAAAATCTTATGTTGCACACAAGGGTGAGTCATATAAAAAATTAATAATAATATTTTTTTTAAAATGGTAGTTAATTCCAAGTCATTGTATTGGAGGGAATGAACCGAACTAAACATGTTATGAATAAACATGTTTTTTAATGATTTAAATTTAATCAATTATATTTAGTGGATTATGATGAGAATGAATTGAATTTTAAGATTAAATACTCTAATATTATTAAAAGGAATATTTACATCATGTTAATGGAGATCCCTATTTAAATCTAGTTTTTTTCCATTTTATTTCTTCCATTGGACAATATAATATTATTTTTCAGAATCGGGACATCAAAATTTAATTTTTCTAAATGTTTGGTATCTTTCTGATAAAGTTCATTTTTTAATGAATATTGAAAAATACTGCATTTTAATTCAAAACTATATTTTTATATAATTAATTTATATAGTTATATTCTCCTTTTAATTGGTTTCAAAGTGTAATTAGATTATATTTTTATCATTTAATTCAATTTTGGACATTGGAAGTAATTTAACATTGAAATTGGACATAAACACATGTCAATCATTTGGTTGTTTTTACTTCTTAAAAACAGGCTTTTTGGTTTTGACAATGGGAATAATTTTTAAATTAATTTCTATAACTTTTTTATTTTAAATTTTTAGAAATTTATTCCTTATTTGGAATCAGAAGGTCCAAATTATAAAAATATTTAAAATTTATTTTTAGACATTATGAATAGTTACTTCTGTAAATATTTTATTTACCATGGTTAAAGGTTAAATCTGGTAAATAGGGGTAAATAAATAATATTATAAAAATATTAAACTACCCAATCATGTTTCCAAACCCAATTTGATGATATATTTCCAACCATGGTCATCCTTGGGTTTATTTTAGGATCCGATGGATCCACTTGTGTGTGAAAATGATATTTAATTACTTCTTAATTGAAACTTAAGGAAAATATAACCTAAACTTGTATGTTTTACTAAAACAATTTTTTATTTGGGTTTATATAAGAGATATCTTCAACAATAAATAGTAATCAGTAATATAAAATTATTTCTTACATCATGGTATTTTATTTATTATTTTTAAACACCCTATATATATATATATATGACACAATGATGATGTAGTGATTACCTTATTAATGAATGATTTAAATAAATGACATTATAAATATTAAAATAAATTTATATTAAAAAACTTTAGGCATACGTGAATTTTATATATTATTATGACTTGTTATATTTTAATTAGTGATGTTTTTTTTTGAATGAATATATTTGTTATGGATTTTTAAAAATTAATGATATGAATAGTATGAAAATTGACAAAAATGAGTTTTTAAAACAAATACTATTTTATAAAATTATATAGTAGTCCTAAATATCTATGATTCTACCAAATGTATCATATAATTTTTAAAATATTATTAATGAGACACATGAGGTTCTATTGTGATTTTATAGTAATTATATTAACCATATAGTGTGAATATACCAGAAGACATTGTGAGAGATAAATTAGTTAACTAAGAGTTAATGTTAAAAATATAATGTTAAATTTTTGACCTAGACATTTCTAAAACCTATTGGATGAGATTATTTAGAAAATACTCATTCTATATTATAATTAAAGGATTTTTTTACCCCTATAAAATTAAAATTCATTATAATAAAATAATCTTTCAAGACATTCCTAAAGTACCCCTCCTCCCTCTTTTAAAGGCCACTACGTGTAACCCCTTACTCACACATATCAATCCCCCTAGATTGTCCAACCTCTTCCAAAATAGGTTCTTGACATACCCCTATTACTCTTATAATACATACCTTGGGAATAAGGCAATTAAAGAAGTCCTTTTAGTAAAAATCGAAAGGAGTTACCCAGTTTGAGAAAATGTCTTGTCTCAAGATTCTGTCATTTATTTTCCCTTCTTCAACCACCTAAACTCCATTTATAAAATTATTTTATAACAAACAGAGTATCTCAAATATAATATTATGTTTTTAATCCAATTATTTAACCTATACTCAGACACACCTCTATCTAATGGATTTAGAACATCCTGTTTCTGTTGATGGTGAACTAATGCCTCACAAAATAGTGATTGTTCAATTATCTCCTACAACCTCTAATGCTGGACATTATGATAGAACTATATTCATATATGATATATAATATATTTATATTATCTATATTCATATTTTTTCTATTTAAATCTTACCGTGATGATTTTAATAATGTGTAAATACGAAAATTTCATTTGAGGATGTGCGGACAACCGCCCCCTCAAAGTGATATGAATCGTTTATGCCATACATGGAACATATAAATTATAGAGATAAATAAATTATGTAAAATATATATCATATGATATTATACATTAATTATAATATACCTAAGAATCATTTAGTATGCATTTATTTAATATGACAATAAATGAATGTAGCGTTCATGTGTGTGTACGACCTACCATCTCCATGAACGGTGCATTTTATTTCTTATCTCCAAATGCTATGTACGATTATAAATACATATATATATATATATATTGTATATATATGACATCTAAATCTTGAATATCATTATGAAGATAATTGAATATTGACCACATGGACAATTTGTAATTTTGAAAACTTCATTTTTGACTCAAGTACACAATATCGACAAAATGATAGATATTAGCTTAAATAACTAGTAAATTTCTATATTGTGGTAATAAGTAATATACAAAGGTATAATAAACATGAAAAATGTTTTTAATCAAGTATAAATTATCCTATGTTTTTTATTCTAGAAGAACAATGAACATAGAAGATGATTCACACGCAAGGTAAGGGACTTCGTGTCAATCTCCTTTTGTTGAGGCATATTTTGATTTATACATGACATTATTTTATATGGTGTATAAAACCCCTTTAATTTTAATTTCATTCAAATGGAATATTGTTTCTATGAAATTTATTACTAAAATGAAAAAATAATTTTTCTTTTTAACATACGCGACGACAATGAACTTTCCACCACCAGGAGCATTATTTGAAATTCAGCTTCCTTAACAAGCTGTAATGGTTTTAAGAGGAAAATAAATACCATATATCCTTCTTAATGTATTTTGATATTTATAATGGTTTTGATAATATATTTTTTATTTCAATATATTGAAATTATATATTTTTATTTCAATGTGGAAATTTTATCTGTCCATTATGCTTGTTTTATATGTTATGATTATATTATGATTCATGGACATTGTTTATGTATACGGATGGTTATGTGGTAAACCTTGGGTAGGTGAGTACAAGATAGATCTATAAGGAATTTGGTAATGTGATAGAGGTAAATTTTAATGTTTATCTAAAGAAATTTAGGGAATATACTATGATGGGTATTCCAAACGTAACTCCCTATGTGGCTGTGAAAGCTGCAACGTTAGTATGTTATGGATTCCACAAGTTACCTTTATTATTTATTATTTCTATGTGTTATTAATAAATATTATGATTTAATATGGTATGTTAAAGAGATTATGTTTTATGAGTGAAAAGTATGATTTCATTTATATGTATTTATTAATGGACTAATGTTCTCTTTACTTATATTATATTCCATACTGAGATTTTTATGCTCATCCCCAACCTTGAAATGTTTTTCATAGGGTTTAAGGAAGGGTAGGAGAATGTAAGAATTCATGATGATTTTTATCACGAAAATAATTCTTGTTTTTATTTAGAGAGTATATTTTTTTAAACGGAGATAGTATAATTGTCTACCCTATAATATTAGAGATGTTATGTAATAGTTATGGCCGAATTCTCTAAAACACTAAACCTAAAAATATATGCAAAGTGAATTCATGACTTAACTCAAGATTAAGTAATGTTTAAGGCTGTGGCCTTATAGTAACTTAGTCTCTTTAATATGTGGCTAAATAATTTTTGAGATTTTATGTTTCCTTAATCATTCATGAGGATAATTTTATAGATAATTTTTTGATAGGAATGATTTTTTGGGAATGATTCTTTTATAATGATCATTTTATTATGGATGTTCATAGAATTAATCATGGAGATTCTGGTATTAATTCATGTTTATTTATTTATTTATTTAATTGTAGTTTCAATATCTTTCATTTTTATATGTTTTATTGTTTTTTGATGAATTTTTTTATATTGATATTTAAATATTTTTTGGTATACAAATATTGATAAGTTTGGAAGTGAATTACTTGTTAGAGGGAATTAATGTTTCATTGACTAATCATAAGATGTAAATAACTATATTATGATAGTTTAGACATATTAAAAGAAAATATTTGGGTTGTTATTGTTAATAGTGTAAGATTAATGAAAAAATAATTTAATAAAAGAAGTAGTGGTATAACTAAAAGGTATCTTAAACAAACTTTTCATTATAATCTTATTCTAAATTGTTTCAAGGAATAAAATTCCTTTAATAGAGATAATTATGACATTTAAAACATGTAGTTAACTATATTTAATTAGGTTTATTTGTTTTTTTGTTGTTGTTTTCTTTTCACATCATTATATTATGGTCCCCTAATTTATTTATAACTCAAATGCTCTTTCACTGGTCATAATATTCAGAAGTTTTCATCTAGACATTAAATCCATTAATATTTTTTGTAATTAAATTTTCTAGATTGTAACATATAAAATTAGTCATTTCATAAGGATGAGATTACTGTTCATTATTATAATTTGTCTTCTCAAGCTTCTATAATTGAATGCAATGACCTAAATGAAGAATCATGGAATCCAAAAGTTATTCTAATTCAAAATATGCTGGGAAATATTTTGAATCCATCTCAATATTTATCATAAAATTTGTCATGACTTACTAGGAAATGTGATGCTTATTTTCTATAAAGAAATAAATTATTGTTCATGTGCTTCAAAGGATTATGCTCTTTGTGTAAAATTTGTGTATCTTCTCCAGATTCATTCCCAATCCTACAAAGAATATAAATACCACGACTTACTCAACATTGAATTGAAAAAACACATATATAGGTTATAAAAACAATCAAAAAAATGGACTAATAATCATCTAAAATTGATTTAGAATTTCTTGGCTACAGATGATGGTTATTAAATATTGGACATGTTTTCTACATTTTTATTAATTTTTTGGATAATGTGATGTTGGTTAATTCTAATATAAATATCATTTTGTAAATTGTTTTGAGGGTATATTCATTCTCTTTTATATTAATGGTTGATCGATGTAGTTTCTCTAAAATGTTTTATTTTATGGTCTTTCATTTCTTTTGTTTGGGTATTTCATTGTGTTGTATCTAGTGTAATTATTTTGTTATATAGTTTGATGTTTTTGATTATTTAACACATAAGTATAAAAAATGAATAAATAAATAAAATTACAAATAAAAAATAGAACGAAATTATAACTTAATTTAAGTAATTTAAAATTCATATAGTGTACTAAAAAATAAATAAATATACCAAAATGGAAACAAAATATTGAAACTATAATAATCGTTTTTAATGAAATTCTATAAAATGTTTTAAAAAATATGCAATTAGAAATCATAGATCTTATAATATGATTACAGAAAGTATGAAAAGGAATAATGAAATTCTAATATTATAAAAAACTAGTGCAACAAAAGTTGAATGTAGAAGAAAAAATAAAATGGTCCAAAAAATAATGAAAACTAAATAAAAATAAAATAAAGATGATATAAAATACCCTATAGTTATTGGAATGAACGAATAAATAGAGGTGAGGAAGGAAAATCCAATTCATTGACCCGACTCACTTTAAAATACTCCTAATATTAAATAACCAACCATATATTAAAACTAATGAATCTAAATAATGCTATTGAGACCTATATTTTCTGTTGTAAGGACCATGAAATATGTTTCTTTGATCAAAAGAGTAATATAAAGGTTATAGTATAAAATTATACACATCAATAAGAAAAAAAAACTAAATAAGTGAACTATATATATTAATGAACAAAAGTATAAAAAATTATTTCGACAAGTTTAGTACAACGTTAAGAGAAATTACACCACCCACAATTCATTATTATGAATAAAATTAATATTAGTATTCTTACAATAGATATGAGAAAGAAAAAAAATATTATGAAATAAAAAATCTGGGGATATATCTTCTCCAAACCAAGTGGTCCTAATGAATTATTTCATGAGGATATAGTGTACAAATACTTCCTATACAAACTCATAGATTCACCTCAGGTGAACTAAAAGATAGAAGATATAAAAGATAAAAAATAATAATACTAGAACACACATGCAGATCTAAGCCTATACCATAAACCATGAGCTGATTATAAAAGAATACAATTGAAACTATCAGGGTGAAGCTTCTCTACAAACTACCCTAATACTCCTTTTAGTACAAAATAGTGAATATCTCCACCAAAACAAAATAATGGGAATGGTGTTTCTGTGTTACCATCCATGTCATCCTCCTCCTCCATTTAATTAACTCATTCTCACAATTCTCTCAAAACTCAGAAGTCAAATTATCTTTTAGAGATGATCAAAGCCATAATGAAATAAATAAAGTAAAATTTATGTCATAATAAGAATTATATTATCCATGTAGGAAATTAGGGATACTCATAAGGCAGGAAGGGTGAAAAAGATTCAGAAGAAGGTGGTTGAAATAAATACAAATAACCTCAATTCCAAATAGTATGTTCTATGTCGAAAAGGGTCTATGACATAGCTCAGTACCAATACTAAGAGAAAGGAGTCATAATAAAAAAAACATGGAAACCCAAATAGGAAAATTTGATCCCATGATGGTCTAGGTGATCCATGCTGTAATGTATGAATAATTTCTTGGATCCTCATTTCACAATAAAACCATCTTCAATGTATGAACCACTCCACCAAAAATAATCATGCTATATAAGGTAAAAACTCCTACATCGAATTAACTTCCATGAATATGTGATATTCCCTATATAATAAAGAAGTAAATATAACACATATAAGTTTGAAACAACCAAACCACATGTAGGGGGAGAGTTATATTCATGTAATAATAAAAAAATACAACAAAAATGTGAAGAAAATATAATTAAAAAATGAAGGCAAACATGGATCATGAAACCTGAAAACATAACATTGAATAGATGAACTAAAAACAATATTTTAATTTGTAACATATAATAATGATAAAATAACAAATCTCTAAAAGAAAAATTAAATTGAAAACTAATCAGGGTAATGTTCTTAGATGCTAGATTAGTTAATCATATCAGATAGTTTATATAGTTTTCAATATAAAAGAAAAACATAAACTATATTAAAATAATATAGGTTTTACTATCTCTTAAGAATGTCCCATAGTAGTACATATCCACTCATACCCACCAATTTACTTCTATCAACATCAAAGCAATCTTTGAATAAAAAACTATCCTATAAAATAACATTGAACATAGATTACATAACCCTATTTGGAATAATAAATTTATATATCAAATTAAGGGTTGTTAACTGGAAGGAGAAACTCCAAAATATATCATTCATTATAGTGTTCAGAAATTTGGATGTCCAATAGAAGTAAGCATCCAAAAAGTTATCAATTTTTAGGCATGAAAAGGTAATTCACTAGATGAACAATGAATAGAATTTATGGAAATATTTATGTTTCATTGATGATGATATGTAATGGCCCGACCTCAGATATCCAGAGATCCAGTTCATTATTTTAATACATTTTCATGATTAAAAGGAATCATGTCCTGAAGGACCAATTAGTTTAGTAGTCTTGGAAATAAGATACAGACTTAAGTTCAACATTACAACTTGAAAAGAAAAAACACTAATTTCTTCCATTAGAAATATCAAAGCATCAAATATTATTCCTGAAAGTCACTCATGAATAACTTTTTCATATCTTGGTAAAATGAAACATGAGAAAGGGGCGAGCTCAGATGCTCAGTATGAGTAAGAAATACAGTGGAAGATAACATAAACATTATGCAATGTGAATAATTGAAAACTCATGCCTTAACGAATAATAAACATGAGCACTTTATGGAAGGAATATGAGCTGAGTAAATAATTCCATAATAAAACATAGTCATGGGTGTTCTACTAGTCAAATAACCACATGAAATATCAATAGCTAATCTCATAATGAGGGAATGCATAATGCTGGACATTCTGAAACATTTTGTCAAGGCCTTGGCCAAGAAATCTAAAAATGATTAAGGCCTCAGCCAAAACCATATATCAAAAAATTGGGAAAGGCCTCGGAAAATTCCATGACTAGTTGTCTCATGATATCTACCGATGCACTGAGGAGCTATAGTGGGATCCACCCATCACATTCTAAGTTTAATTCATTCCTCATATGAAAAATTTCAAACAGAACATAAACATTAATATTAAAACAAGCATACGAAATGTCAATAATTTATCCATAAACCATGAATGGTATAAAAATAGCACATCCACAGTCAAGAATAACACATTAAATACAATATAGAATATTTTATTATAATAAATTAACCTCAATCGAGAATAATGAAGGATATTTACATAGTTGAAAATAATCATCAAAACTATTTGAGAGAAATATCCCCCCTTTTTCTTGAAAGCATTTAAAAGTCTCACTATTTATCAATAAGCCGTTTAAAATATATTTTTGAATCAAAGTGTCCCATGCCACATTGAAACTTTTAATATTAATTTTAATTTGAAAACATTAATGTCCATATAAATAAATCCTTGAAACAATTTTTAAAATTCGGACAATAATGAGAATGATTTAGAGGAATAAACCTTTAAAACATTTAAAAATGATATTTTAGTTAGAGTTTCAAACCAAATGAGAGACGCTTGAATATAAGTAATTGAGGTAATCAAAAAATTATAATATCTTGAGAATATAGGATTTCTTGATATTCTATGTCAAATGACAGTAAATAAACCATAAAAAGTGAATTGGTGCATAACAACAAAGAAGTCTCAATGGAATGTAAATTCAGATAAAGTCCCTTATAAAGACTGTATCCTTACGTTAAGGATAAATCAAAGACAAAATTATTTTTAAAAAATATAAATACACTCTATATGACTAGATAGTCAGTGTAAATAAATCAGATTACATTCACACATATTCTTGTAAAAACAACATCAATGAATTGGATGTTTAATTCAATGAATGGAGATTGAGTTAAAATTACTCTTATCAGGTTCATATTGATGACATGAGAATATAAAAATGGGATGATTATGTTTATCAAAAGTATATCCACAGAAATGGGAGTGTAAATTACTATAAAAATAATAAATAGTGATTCCACACATGACCATGGAGTAAAATAATCAATGAAGTATGTGTAAATCCCAATGAGTGGAAATTGAAATTTGAAATTCCCTTACCGATTTGGTAACTTATGAAATATACACCCCATGAAATAAGGATCATAAAATTAAGATGTAAATACCCCTAAATTAAATTATATTACACCAATAATACAATCACAGGTAGTATATATTCCACAGAAAAGGAAATAGTGGCCAACATATCATGAATCCCTCGTGAATTAGAAGTGAGATAAAAACTCCGTACCACATTGTAATCAATCGAGTCGTATAACCGAAAGTTAATAACCACCAAATGAATCACAGAACACCATTAATATAAGTATAATCGTGATAATATATATCCAATGGAAGTGCACGTTACACCACATACAATAAATAAGTGGTGAACAATGGGAATCTCACGAAATTAAGACTGAGATAAGAAACCGCTTACCTCAAGTCCGACTTGTACTCTATGTTCCTTATTCTTCTTGAATAATAAACTTATGTTAATTTCTGCATGATTAAGAAAATTTTTAAAGTTTATTATTACTTCTATATCACTTATTACCTTTCTATAACAATTAGTTAATTATTTTAGTTCATATTGGATATTTTATAGATGTTCGGAAATTAAGTAAAAAATGACCTTGTTATAATTACAATTTTTCAGTGTGGTCAAAAGTCCATTATCTCCAGAATGATATAAATGATTTAATTATCATATATATATTATGTATCAAGTATATATATGTATTTATAATAGTATATAACATTTTTAGATAATAAATGAAATGCACCATTCATGGAGACGGTAAGCCGTACGTATGCATGAAGGCTACTTTCATTTCTATTGTGTATTTTAATGGAATTAAAACATAATGATACATAGGTAGATTATAATTCTAGTATAATATCATATATAATATCATTAACTTCATAATTTATATGTCCCAAACAAGCCATTAATGAGTCATATCACTTTAAGGGGGCGGAAGTCCGCACTTCCTCAAATGAAATTATCACGTTTTACCCATAGTAGAAACCATAAAGTTATGATATAAATGAAAAAATATAGAAGAAAAAAGAAATAATAAACATAATATATATCATATATAAATACAGTTCCATATTAATGGCCACCATGAGATGCTGTAGGAGATAATGGAACAATCACTGTTTTTTGAGGCGTTAGTTTCCGAACCACAGAAACAGTATGTTCCTTATCCATTAGTTGGAGGTGTGTGTAAGTGTAGTTTGAATACATCTCATAAATAAATCCTACTCTATTTAGGATACTGGTTTTGTTATAAATGAAAGGAATACAAAGAGTTTAGGGGGGTTGGGGAAGTAAAATAATACAAAATAAAACTAAAGAATTTTATAGAAACCATTACCTTTAATTTGGGTAACCTCCTTTTGTTTGAAACCAAAGGACTTCTTGAAGTGACTTATTGCCTATTGTAAGGCCTTTTACTGTAATGGAGATATATTGCGAGCTTATTTGGGAAGGGTTTGGATGAGACAACGGGACTGAGAGGTGTGTGCAATGGGATAGAAGTGGTATCCTTTTATAAGGGGTAGGAGGGGATTATTGTGAAAGTGTGACAATATTATTCTATTATATAGTGATATTTGGTTTCTAAACATCCAAAACTAATTAAAGTAGAAGATAAGGTGACTCATGGTCGAAATAAAATCATCAAATAAAAATTGGACAGGTTTTGTATGTTGTTTTAATATTAATAATCTTATTTATTTAAATTATTTATTAATGAGGTAAATACAACATCATTAACGTGTCATAATTAATTTTATTTATTTGTTGTATAAAAATTAAATAAAATACCATAATTTATGAAATCAATTTATATTTCCAATGAATATTTATATCCTAAAATATGACTTATATAACCGCTTGTAAAAATTGATTTACTAAAAGATATTTGTTTATGTCATTTTTTCCTTTACATTAAGTTAATTAAAATAATGTGTCATTATCATTATACGTGGATCCATGGGGTCCCAGAATAGACCCAAGGATGCCCATGTTTGGACATGACTCATCCAACAAGGCTAGGACAAGTGTTAAGGTAATTTTGTATTATTATAATATTTTTTTACCCTGATTGAACATATTTACCTTTAACCGCTGTAAATAAAAGTCAAAAGGTACTATTCACCAAAAATTATTTTCATCTTATCGAATCACATTTTACTTGCTAATAACAACCATGTATCTTAGATTTTCGATATTTAATTCACAGAAGTGGTAAAATATCATTAAAATGAAAAAGTCGGATTTCTAACTACTACTTATTGGTTTCACTATTCATAAAAAATTGAAGTTTTTCATAAAAATTCCATAAATTCATCCTAATATTTATTCGATGTTACGAATTTAAAAATGAGATATATTTTACCAAATTCAAAACATATAAGTTGTGTTAATTAATTTAAAATTAATTCTGGTAGACAAAACAAATAGTGTGTTTTTAAGAAAAACAATAACTATCAAAAGATTTAGACTTGTTTAAGTATAATTTCGAAGTGAAATTAATTCCAATGACTAAAATTAGATTAAAGGGTAGAATATAATATAATTACACTTCAAAACCATTTTAAAATATAATCTATCCTTATAAATAAATTAGATTAAAAGGCAGTTTTGAATTAAAATACAGTATTTCTCACTATTTCTAAAAAATGAATATTATTAGATTAACACCCAAATTTCATCCAAAGTAAATTTTGATGTCCCCATTCTAAATAAGAATATTAGTTTTTTAATTTGAATATGGAAAAGGGTCAAATATTTGATTTTAAAAGCATTCGCCATTAAAATGCGGTAAAATTTATTTTTTTTGGAAAAATACATTTTTTATCTAAAAAATTGAATTTGTTCTTAAAAAAATGTCTAAGAAACACATAATACATAAGTTAATTATATGGAATATATAAAATTCAAAATCAATTTAATGCTATTTATAACTACTTCTGAACATCTAGGTTGGTAAGTCGTGGTGTGCTCGAAGTCAGTGTTGCATGTAGTGAAAACTATTGAATTTAATAAAAATAATATTCTATGAAATCATGAGGTGTTACATTCTCTCATTATTCAATAAATTGTTTCCTAGAAATTTGAAATTTTTCTATAAAAATAAAAGGTTAAAAATCTAAGAATACTTTTGTGGAAAACCCACATCAGAAATTGGGTTAATAAAATTTAGCCTTAATAAGAGGGAAAGGGAGATGAAAAAGTCACCACCAAATAATGATCTCTATTAGAAGAAATTTGTTTGTAATTAGAGACACATAATTTGATGAAAAATATAAATATTTAAAGGGAGTGATTTAGGTCATCAATCACAAACAAGTCTAAAATTTAGTGCCTCAAAGCCATCAATTTGTGATGATTTAAAATATCATCAGTTCTACAAAACAGAAAGCATTAGGGTGACACATATTTGGTTTTAAGATCCCTTCTCTAAAGTTTAATAATTATTTTCTTCCTAGAATAAGAAAACAAAAATATACATGACAAGTAGAGTTTCATCCTTCATCGAATTCTTACCCCAAACTAATCTTTCACTCCAAATAATGAGTATTAAAGATGACTTGGTCACACCTGAAGCACTAGAATCAACTTATATTGAATCACATAATCCACAATGGTTGAAATATATATTTCCCTTTTCTCTAGAGATTAACCAAAACCAAAATGGTTAGTAAAAGATCATATGATCCCAAAAGGACAATACTTTAGAGAATGAAATACTAATCTTAATTTCTAAATTTAAACCAACAATACCCAAACTTTAATAAATACCATTCAATAACAAATTTTCCATAAAATATTTTAATATAATCCAAACTAATATTGAAACCCAAAACTCAAAAGAAATTTCTTACATAGTCTTCCATGTAAAATTGAATCTCCAAATAATATAGACTACTCTTAAAGTCACATACTTAAAAGTAATTAACCGAGTCACATATTCTCTATAATAGGTTAATGATTTCCATAAATAACCCAAATTGCTATATATCCACAATAAAAACATAGTTAAAAACACCATTACTCTTCAAATAAAATCCCACAGTATTCTATTTTCCTTAGCCATATAGTATTCCCAATAGATCGAACATCTTCCAAAATAACATTTATCATTTAGTCTCCAAATCATTTTCCTATACTATGGATATCCATTTGATAAGACATAAGATCCCAAATCAACTTATTATTGATTAATATAATCATTTATCTAAAAATAAATAGTCACACTAGACAAGGACTTCACGTAGTCCAATGGTATGCGATAAATCACAATCTCAGTATGGTTGTGGGTTCAATTCCTACAACATTGTCTGATGCGACGGGTTGTCACACAGTTTGCGTGTTTTCCTTTTTCAAATACTATACAATTTTATAAATTTCCCAAAAATGAGATAGGTTTCTCAATTTAACTATAACATAATTTCATCACAAATGTTATCTCATACCACGTATTTTCATCCCAAAATTTAATAACTTCTAATTGCCTCAAACTCAATGATCATATAAAACCAAATGGTTATTTATTACTATATCCACAAGAGAAAAGATAATTATCCCTCAAATATCTTTTTCACATGACGAGCTGGAGGGTTAAAAATACAAAAGAAAAGTATTCAAAATTAATCCCATCAACAAAGAGCACTAATACTTTTTAAAAATTTCGCCATCCATTTATTTCTACATAGCTTCTTCCTTGACAAAGAGGATATCCTATAGAATATATAATTCACTAGGATAATTACCCGGTCCCCTACATTTACGGCAAATGTCTGTAAATGGATTCTTGGGACCATTTCTATTTTCTTCCATAGTACTCTTCAATTTTCCTCAGCAATTGTTTACTTTACGTCCTTCTTTCCCGCACATAAAGCATTTCATTGTTCTATTAAGACACCTTGTTAGGTGTCTCCCTCCACATTTCCTGCATGATGGAAAATGATTTTTCTTTTCTCCATAGTCTTCACTACTGAAGATCTTATCATTCACCACTTTTCTCTTCTTTTTTATGTCTGGGAGTTGGTTAATATATATTTTGTTGATCATATTTTTGGAAAACTGATTTGGCATGAACACGATATCTTTATCACCTATCAACATTCAATTTCATTTCTCATCTCCAGCACTGTGACCACCTTGTACATCATCATCAATGTTACTATGACTTCCATGGAATCCATCCATTGACTAATACTAGAAATCATAATGCGAGTCATAAAATTATTTAGAGAATATCATAACCCCGTATTTTTAATCTAAAACACCTTAGGATTAACTAGGGTTATTTATTTTCATTTTATATTAAAATATTTCAAATCAGTTTGTAAAAAAAATTGAATTATCATAATCATATCTCCTGGGAGTGTCGTAAAAATGGGTGTAGCAAGGCCCGTTGTTGTGTACCTGGATATCCAGTGTCACGCCCAAAACTCCATGTCGGAGTTTTCACTCCTAGGTACATCTGTGCCCGAGCTGCCTCTACATGATCATATCCAAATAGGGATGTATTTCATGGAAAATATACAAAATCTCTACATTAACAAAATTATAGGAAGTTATTCTATACTAATCCTCGAATTCTATCTTAGGTTAATGTGCTCTAATCAGAGTTTACCTAAATCTAGTTTCCAAGGTTTTTTCTAATCTTACTCTGATACCAACTATAACGGCCCGACCACAGTTACCCAGAGACCCGGTGCATTATTTTAATACATTGGAATGATTACAAGGAATCATGTCTTGAAGGACCGATTAGTTTAGTTGTCTTGGAATCAAGATATATAATTATGTTCAACATTACAACCTGAAAAGAAAAACAACACTAATTTATTCCATTAGAAACATCCAAGATTACTAGATTATTCTTGCATGTCAATCATAACTAACTTTTTCATATCCTAGGAAACTCAAACATGTGAAAGGGGGAGATCAGATGCTCAGTAAGTGTAAGAAATATAGCAGGAGATAACATAAACATTAGGCATGGTTAATAATTAAAGAAAAATTCCTTAATGAATAATAAGCATGCATACTTTATGGAAGGAATATGAGCTAAGTAAATAATACAATAATAAAACATAGTCATGGATATTCTACTAGTCTAATAACCACAAAAAAAATATCAATATCTAATATCATAATGAGGGAATACATAATGTCGGACATTCTGAAACATTTTGTCAAGGCCTCGGCCAAAACCATATATCAAAAAATTGGGAAAGGCCTCGGCCAATTCCATGTCTAGTTATCTCATGAAAGCAACCAATGCACCAAGGAGCTATAGAGGTCTCCACCGATCACATACTAAGTCCAATGCATTCCTCATATGAAAATTATGAAACATAACATAAACCTTCGTATTAAAACTATCATTCGAAATGTCAATACTTTATCCATAAACCATGAATGGTATAAAAATAAGCACATATACAGTCAAGCATAAAACAATAAATAAAATATGAAAGATTGTATTGTAATAAATTAACCTCAATATAGAATAATAAAGGATATTGACATAGATTAAAATAATCATCAAAACTATTTGAGAGAAATATCCACCCCTTTTTCTTGAAAACATTTAAAAGTCTCACTATTTATCAAGAAGCCATTTAAAATAGATTATTGAATCAAAGTGTCCCATACCACATTGAGACTTTTAAAAGGAATTTTAATTTGAAAACATTATCTTACATATAAAAAAATCCTTAAAACCATTTTTTAGACATGGAAATTAATGAGAATGATTTAGAAGAATAATTCTTTAAAACATTTAAAAATGATATTTTAATTAGAGTTTTTAACCAAATGAGAGACGCTTGAATAAAAATAAGTGAGGTAATAAAAAATTTATAACATCATGATAATATAATATTTCATGATAAATATGTCAATGGATAGTAATTACACCATATAAATGTGAATTGGTGCATAACAACAAAGAAGTCTCAATGGAATGTAAATTGAGATAAAGTCCCTTATAAAGACTGTATCCTTAGGTTAAGGATAAATCAATGAAATAATTATGTGTGACAAATATAAATACAATTTATATGATTGGATATTCTGTGTAAATCAATCAGAGGACATTCACACATATTCTTGTAATAATAAAACCAATGAATTGGATGTTTAATTCATTGAATGGTGATTTAGTTAAAATAACTCTTATCTGGTCCATATCGATGACTTGAGAATTAATCAATGGAGTGATTAATTGTATCAAAATTATATAAACAGAAAGGGGAGTTGAAATCACTAAATAAATAATAAATAGTGTTTCCACACATAATCATGGAGTAAAATAATCAATGAAGTATGCATAAAGCCCAATGAGTAGAAATTGAAATTTGAAATTCCCTTACCGATTTGGTAACTTATGAAACATACACCCTATAAAAAAGGATCATAAAATAAAGATGAAAATACCCATAAATTAAAGTATATTACACCATTAAAAAACCATGGGTAGTACTTACACCACATAAATGAAAATAATGGCCAATATAGCATGAATCCTCTTGAGAATAATAAGTGAGATAAAAACTTCTTACCACATTGTAATCAATCGAGTCATATGACTGAAAGTTAATAAACACCAAATGAATCATAGAATACCATTAATATAAATATAATCATGATAATATATATCAAATGTCAGTACAAAATAAACCCCATTAAATAAATAAGTGGCAAACAACGGTAATCTCTCGAAATTAAGAGTGAGATAAGAAACCCCTTACCTCAAGTCTGACTTGTCTTGTATGTTCCTTGTTCTGTTGAATAATAAACATAACATAATTTCTACTTGATTAAGAACATTTTTTATGTTTATTATTTGTTTTATATCACTTTTACCTTGTAATAGAAATTAGTTAATTATTTGAGTTCATATTGGATATTTTATCGATGTTCGGAACTTAACTCAAAAATGAATGTGTTATAGTTACAATTTTTCCATGTCGTCAAAAGTCAATTATCTCAAGAACATTATAAGCGATTTAGATTTCATATATATATATATATATTATATATCTAGTATATATATGTATTTATAATAGTACATGACATTTGGAGATAAGAAATGAAATGCACCATTCATGGAGACGGTAAGTCGTGCGTACGCATGAATGCTACTTTCATTTCTATTTTTTATTTTAATAGAATTAAATCATAATGATACATAGGTATATTATAATTACAGTATAATATCATATATAATATCATTAACACCATACTTTATAAGTAACACACAAGTAATTAATGAGACATATAACTTTGAGGGGGCAGTAGTCCACACTTCCTTAAATGAAATTATTACATTTTACCCATAATGGAAACCATTATTGTATGATATAAATTGAAAAAATATAGAAGAAAAAAATAAAACATAAATATAATATATATCATATACAAATACAGTTCCACCTTAATAGCCACCATGAGAGGCGGTAGGAGATAATCGAACAATCATCATTTCATGAAGTGTTAGTTTGACACCTATAGAAACAATATGTTCTTCACACATTAGATGGAGGTGTTGGTATGTGTAGTTAGAATCATTCTCATACAACATCCTAGTATATTGAGAGTACTAGTTTTTTTATAAATGAAAGGTATAAAAAGTGTTTATGGGGTTCGGAGAAGTAAAATAAAACAAAATAAAACAAAATAAGTTAAGAGAAACGGTTACCTTTAATTTGGGTAGCTTCTTTTGGTTTGAACCCAAAGGACTTATTGAAGTGACATATACCTAAGTTAAGGCCTCTGGGTGAAATACAAGGATATTTAGAGATTATATTTGCTGGGGTTGGATGAGCCAAGGGTCCTGAAAGGTGTATGGGATGGTTTAGAAGAGGTGTCCTTTTATAAGGGGGAGGAGGGGCTCTTTTGGAAAGTGTGAAATTATTATTTTATTTTACAGTGATATTTGGTTTCTAAAGGTCCAAAAATAATTATAGTCTAAGATAAGATGACTTGTGGTTAAATAAAATCATCCAATAATAATTCGACATGTTTTGGATATTGGTTTAATATTAACAATCTTATTTATTTAAATCATTTATTAGTGTGGTAAATACGACATCATTAATGTTTCATAAATAATTTATTTATTTTAATTTTAAAAATTATAAAACAAAAACAATAATGTTGAAAATATGTCTTGATTTCTAATGAATATTTATAGTAAAAAAGATGACTTATATAACCCCATGTAACAATTTATTTAGTATAAGAAATTTGTTTATGTCATATTTACCATTACTTTAAGATAACTAAAATAAAGTGTAATTATCAATCATAACTAGCTCCATGGGGTCCCAAAATCGATCGAAGGATGTACATGGTCTGCCATGACTCATCCAATAAGGTTAGGAGAAGTTTAAAGGTAATTTTGTATTATTATAATATTCTCTTTACATTGAATTACACTATTTACCCTTAACTGTCGTAAATAAAAGTCAAAAATTAATATTCACCAAAAATCATTTTCATATTATTGAACCAAAATTTACTTACTAATAAAAACTATGAATATAAATTTTTTTAAATTCAATTCAAAGTAGCGGTAATATTTTATTTAAATGAAAAAGTTAGATTTTTAACTACTACTTTGTTGTTTCACTATTCATCAAAAGTTGAAGTTTTTCAGAAAAATACCAAAAATTCAGCATAAGATATATTTGATATTTTGAATTTAAAAATGATGTATATTTTACCAAATTAAAAATATCACGTGGTAATAAATAAATTAAAATTAATTCTCGTTGTCAATACAAATAGCATGTTTTTAAGAAACAATAAATATCAAAATATTGACACTTGTTTATGTATAATTTCAATGGAAATTATTTACAACGACCAACATTGGAATAAAGGGTAAAAATATAATTTAGTTACACTTCCAAACCAATTTAAAGTTTAATATGATATTATAAATAAATTAGATTAAAAATCAGTTTTGAATTAAAATAGAGTATTTATCACTATTCATAAAAAATGAATATTTTTAGAAAAATACCAAAATTTCATCCAAAGTAAATTTTGATGGCCCGATTATAAAAAAATATCATTTTGTCAAATTGAATATGTAAAAGCATAAAATATTGGATTTAAAAAGGGTTCACCATTAAAATGTGGTAAAATTGGAATTTTTTGAAAAACAGATTTTTTACCAGAATAATTGAATTTTTTCTTATAATATGTCAAAGAAAAACATAATACGTATGTTAAAAAAATATGGAGCATATAAAATTCAAAATATAGTTAGTTTAATTCATAACCGCTTATGAATGGCTAGTCTCGTAAGTCATGGTGCGCTCGAACTTGGTGTCGCGTATAGCGCAAGCTATGAGTTTAGTGAAAATAACATACAATGAAATCTTGGGGTATTACATGATACATAAAATTCATCACATGTATTTTTTTAAAAAAATATTTTATGTAAGATTCATTGAAGCAGAACATAATAGTAAGTTGAATGATTCTAAAAATGTTTTAGTTGGTTATTATATGAGCTAAAGGAAATCAATGTTTACAATGGGAAATGGTTGGAAATTCATAATTATTGGAGGTTTGTGAAACCAGTCAACTGATTGGTCCCCGCTATAAATGTGGTGTGAGGGGATTGTACATGTGACATAATGATATTCTTCAAATAGTTATTTAATTTTATTATTAGTCAATGTAATTTCAATATTTTTTATTTTTTATAAATCGAAAATTCATCAATTTTCTCATATGGATATACGATTAATTTTCAACACATATAATCTTTTTTTTAATTATTTCTTTAATTTCAACTTGATAGTGTGTAAAATTTATTTTTTTAGAGGATTAAATTAAATTGACTCATTTTAATAATTTTTTGTGTGGTTTATCTTTATAAGTTCTAGTACATTGATGTTTGGGGGTTCTTCTAGTATGTTATATTTTTGACATATTTTTCAAAATGTTGAAGTTTCCATGGTTTTAAAATTTATTTATAAATGTTCCATGAAACCCAATAATTGGTGTCAAAGGATTATTTCTAGATCTAGAAAACGCACTATTGTAACATTATTATCTTGAAATTATTTATATTTAGTGGGAGAATTATATTACTTTAGGGATGTTGTTAGTTAAAGATAAGTTTCAGATAGAAAATTTTGATAAGAAGAACTTTTATTTTGGAGGATATTTAAGAAATATTTGTTGATTTGGAACTAACTAGATGTTTCATTTATTGGACTAAAATGAGAAACAATACCGATAGTGGAATGGGAAACGATAGAAATGAAAGTGCTTGGATTGATTCATATTTCATGAGCACAAAATGTTTCAAATAAAATTTTGGATTTAAAGACCATATTAAAGATGATGAAATCTTTAAAGGACATGTATGAGGATCCAACAACATTGAAAGAAGTGTTCATGATTTGGACATTATTCAAAATGAGTATGTTGGAAGGATGTCATATAGCCAATCATGTGAATGAATTTAACAAGATTTTAGGTCATGTTGAACAAATTAATGTCATGTTCCTAGAATATATGTGGGCATTACAATTTTTATAATCTCTAACAGAATCTTGGAATGTTATAATAACTATTGTTAGTAATTATTATGGAAAATTTGATCTTATATTTTATTATGTTTGGGGGAATATTATAAATTATTATCTTATATGAATGGAAGTATATATACCTTTTGATAGTGTGTTCAATATAGAAGGAAGATGATGGTCTCATAAATAGAATGGCTGGAGTAAATCATATGTTGATCTAGGGAGATGAGTCAAAATAAATCATCTATTCCTATATCCTCTTATTGGAACTATGGGAAAACATGTATCCTAAAAAATTATTTTTGGGATACTAGGGTAAATTTTGAATGGGATTCTTCTGGATGTTCATGTTTTATTAATTATATAGCTTAATGTAATAATAGATTATTGTTGGGTGTCAATGTTCCATAGAAATTAAGGATCATTAATTCCGGTGCATCATGTTATTCCACATGGGATAGAGGATTCATGATTAAATACATATATGTAATGTTTATTATGGTTAATATAGCTGATGATGAAGTACCCAAAATTATGGGGATGTGTAACACTATGTGATTCTAGTATGTATTTCTCTTTAAATTAATTTTATTTGTTCGATAGCTTATCGGACACCTTGCACAAAACTAAAATAAACACTACTTTATTTAATTATGTGATAATATTATAATAAGAAATTAAATAAATTATAGGATTAAAAATTAAGTATAATTACTAAAGGAATGAAACCACAAGTGTATAAAAGATAATTATTAATTAAAATTCTTTATTATAAAAATATGTATTTTTATATATTATAATAATAATTATTTTTAAAAACTACATGATGTGATAATAAAATTTAATACTTAAATAACTATATATTGATAAAATTTAATGGTTATAAGATAAATAATTAATATTTTTTAATGCAATTAAAATTAATGAATGCCCAAAAGTTATATTTTTCAAATAATTGTTTTTTCTAAGCGTAGTGTATTTTTTCCTAATAAATTAAATTGATCAATTTTAATGTATTATTATGATAAAATATAATATTTCAATTTATAATATATTATATTAAAACACATTTGATAAAAAATTTATACGAAACAATTTTAAGAATACTTAGTTTTTATAGTTATTTTTATATAAAAATGATTTTCTGTATATTTTATTTTTCATTCAAAAGTTAAATTAAAAAATTTAAGAGTCTAAATTTGATAAATCAAACATAATGTTTCTATTTATCATGTCAAAATTAGTATAGTGTAATAATTTGGTATTTTTTAGTTGAATTTGAATTTCTAGTGAATAGTAAAATATTTATTTTTATGAAAAAACGATAACTTTAATGACACCACCATGATTTAAATATGAATTAAAACACAATAAAACATTTTTCTAAACATAAAATAGATTTAAAAAGTAAAAAATGAATTTCAAAATAATATTTGCAATTTAGAAACACATATTTGAAATTCTAAAACCTAAGTTATTTTTTCTAATAGAAAACTTTTTTTGATTCATGACCTTTAATTAAGTGCTTCCTAGATGACATTATTTTTCAAATATTTTTCAATGAGAATTACTAATTTCCATAGTCTTATCATAAATAAAAAAATAATTAATACTTTATTCTTATATAACCTCCCCAAGGTATATAAGCAACCCTCTAATCCCCACTTCAGGCCACACCATTACTTTGGTTTCCCCTTAAATGTCGACAATCATTATCTCCCTAAAAAAGCATTCTAGTGTTTCAGAACCTCTGTTCACAATAATGAGTCCAAAATCACCAATTTTCATAAGGCCCTCTAATAGGGTATTAAATTTTTCCCTGAGGAAAAATTGATTTCCTAGGAGTAAGGAGTAATGGTAAGGGTTTCTTTTAAAATATCATGTTAAAATAAAGATTTTCTATGTCAAAATTTCTATTTGGTAAATTTAAATATTATTTCTATCTAAAAACCTGTCAATTATATTATTCTTCATGCTCATATTATTTATTTTATGGGAGTCCCTCACTATAATTTTCTGATTTATTAAGGTCATATTTCTATTGACATTGATTTTCATTATAAAAGTGTGCAAATAATCTTTTTTTTATACATGGTCACATTTTCATAACATATTTTTTGGTTTTCTTTAAGAATATTCCCCTACATGTTTCTGTATTTTCCCAAAATATTTTTTATTTTTATTATTTTATAAATTTCGACCTTTTAAAAATAAAATTTATCCACAGGTAAATGAAACGACTTTTTTTCAAATTAATATAATAATTCTCTTATAAAGGTGTTGTTTTATCTCTTTTAACATCAATTAATATTTCTTATACTAAAATAGTTATATGATCTAATGACACTATAAGAATTATTTCTATATATTTATTATGATCATGTCTTGAGGATGTTTTCATGAATTTTATTTCCATTATAGGGGTTAATTATGTTAAGATGAAATTATGAATGTTTTCATGTTCATGTGGCACACATATGTATGGTTTTTTATTATGATATGGGTGAGATCTATATTATATTTCCCTACAATGCATGAGGTAAAACATTATATCTCATGATATGACAAGTAAAAGACTGAGGAGTGAACCCACCCACTGTAGGACTCTATCCTCTATATTTACTTGAATTGTGACTGTACCCAATTATCTATTTGAATCTTTATAGTATGCGATAATGGTGTTAGTAGATATACTTAGAAAATGAAATGATTTCTACACTTAATTTTACACCAAATTATTATGTTATACATCATACCTAAGTTATATTCTAATGGATCATGATTATCAACTCATGTTTCAAACTCATTATACCGATGACTTATGTTAATCCTAAAGCAATGTGTCATGATTAATTATTTTTTATCTATATTTTATTAGATATTATTTTCTTATGTTATATTCATGTAAATTAATTATGTTATCCTAACTTTTTATATTTTATTGATATCTCTTATCTTCACCCCTCATTAAGCATCTAATCTAACCGCTAATTACATTTATGTTTCCCAAGGTTTTGAAAAATCATATTACATATGGTATGTCTCAAATAGTATCATGTGGGAAGAATATTTTTTTATATATTTAATAATCTTTTTAAAATGATAACTTTAGTTTTATAATATACACATATTCTAAATATATAGGTTTTGGTTTGTGTCTTATTATGAGAAGTAATGAATATTCATGTTAAATAAAATATTATGTATTGATTATATGGTTGGGTTATCTTAGTTGGTATCAGAGTGTAGTTCAGTTAATTTTAAGGATTATTTCATGAAAAATAATTGTGATCAAATTAAAAAAAACCAATATAAAATCTATGATTTTGTTGGATGAACCTAAAATTTCATAAATTGAGATAATGGTGTCATAATTTAGGATATACTAGGATTTATATTCCTTATCATATAATTACTTACTCTGATTATTATAACCTGAAACTCAAATTAATCATTTTTTAGTCAATGGATTGAATAGGAGGATCCAATTAAACCATTACTATGATGGAAAATGCAAAGATTCCATAAACGATAAACCTAATGAAATGAGAGATATATTTAAAAATATATTGGTTATTTTGAAAAATTTCCTCAATCTATGAACCCTAACATGAACCGTGAAGAACATTGAAATACATGTAATATTTATAAAAGATCAATTTCATTCCCTATTAATATTCATGAATTATATTTCATAGAAACATATTCTTTATAAGAATAATATGTTATTTCTCAGTGAAAAAGAAAATTGTTTTATTCTAACTGAATTGATTTTCATAAATTATATGATTTTATTAAAAAGTACAATTTTAAAAATAAGGAGTTATAATTTCAAAAAAATTATTTCATTTAATATATAAATAATAGAAAATTATATTATTGTGAATTATTTTTATAATTTTTAAAAAATTAAAATTTTGGTGAATAATATAATATAACTAGTTTTTTAGAAAACAACCTTTTTATATCAAATATTTACCAAAAATAATTTTCATTCAGACTGGTCATACAATTAAATTAGTTCTATTTAATTATAAAGAACTAAAATAATTTCTTTTTGATAAATAATTTTCCTTAGTTTGGTATAAAAACATTTATATACTATAAATGGCAGTTTTCTAGGAACCATATTTCATTATATTTTTTCAGTTAGTTTTTAAATTAATTTCTACAAAATATAGAAATTGATTTTAAAAAAATGGAATACATATTTGGAAATATCATTTCAAATTTTCAAATTAAATATCCTTTGGTTTATTTATTATGAATAGTAAATTTGGAAAAAAATTATTTACCACGGTAAGAGTTAAAATGTATTAAAAGAGTTAAAAATCAAATTATAAGGATAAAAATTACATAAAACAAGTATAAATAACAATTTGTTGACATTGTTAACCCCTTTATCATATCCTATTTGAATATATTTCATTTCTGATCCATTTGGATTTAGTAATATATTGATATATTTTAATCTTTTGGAAAATTACAAGTGTATCATCACTACCACATATAAAACAAAAATACCGATCCTCTTTTTTACTCATATAAATAGCATCTTATCTCATCCAATACCTACCCAAGTCATTTCTTAACATCCATCCCCACTTCCTAGATGCCCTTTTTTATCATTATACCATCCAAAGATGTATTTATGTGTAATCATAAAGAGCTTATCCGAAGAAGAGGTATAGTTATTAACCAAATATTTACTTTATATTTATTCTTTTACCACCATCAAAACACTCTTACCATTTTTTATATAATAATATAATTATCTAAAATATAACTAAATATAATTATATTTATAATGTAACCAATTTTCATCTACATATTCATTTAATGTAAACTGACACCATCATTCATCATGAAGATGATGTATTTTAATTTTCATCTCATACTCCTATGTATTTTTATAATTATGGAATAAAAAAATATGATTTATATGATATAAATTTCATTCTTGAAAACGTCACTTGTGCATACCTGTGAACAATTGGCTTGTGAACTAATGTATTTTATTTTTCATCACCACGTCGTTTAGATGGTATATAAAGTTAGATTTAATGAAATAATATGATATTTTCGATATAATTATCATTATGTAATTATAAGTAATTCGTACCTTAATTTCCACATGTTCTTTGAAAAATTGAAAGGTTACACATGCATATTTATGGAATATTGTCCTGATGTTATAACATAATTATCTTATTATAACAACCTTATGTATTTGGTTATAAAAGTATAATAAATATATAAAAATTATAATCATAACATGATAAATATTTTGGAAGTGATATAATACTGATCCATGTTATCATATTCAACCCAAAATTCATTTTTTCCATATGAAGCAAACATCCTCAAATTGTCAAAAGAAATTATAATCAATTAACTGCTTATGTATAAAAGGGTAATAAGTTAAATAAAAAGAATTATAAAAAATATTGTTGTCTTGAAAGATATTATAAATCAATTAACTAATTAACATAACATTATTATTCATGATGATAAAATATATATGTGAAAATTCAAACTCAAGGTAGGATATTTTTCTTTAATTCATTATTTTAAAATTTTTACTATCTTTCTTCTATTTACATATGTATCCATGATATTTCTTATTTTTAGGTATTTTATTTATAAACATAAATATATGTTTAAATTAATTTTACAAAAAACATTAATTTCTTTATAATGGTTTAAAATAATACTTTTAAATGTTTTCTGAACTTGTTATATTTGAATTTTTACAAAAGTGTGGATGAAATATTTTATTAACATATACATAATTAAGGAAATTCCAATGTCATGGACATTATTATTTAAAAAATTTATATTAAATTTTTTATTGCTTATAAATGAATATCATATTTTACATTGTTTATGGAATTTTTTGTGACAACAGTTTTCAATGAAAAATTTATTTTGTCTTTATTTTTATGTAAAGCCTGAATGTGTTTCTATATATGTGTTAAAAGGAATAATTTATGATTTTTAATGATTTAAATGAAATATTTTATGTTTTTCATGTATTTTATTTTCCATGTAAATTTCTTACGATAGTGGGTGAGCCCCATAAAACTCTATAAGTCAGAGGGAAATGATTATGTTTTCAAAAGAATTATGTTGGAATTAACTGAGTAGATTATTCAATTTTTAAGGATTCTTATAAGGTTTCTTATAAGGGTTATATGAAGGTGATTTTCCAATTAACCTATATGAATTTTCTATGATTTAAAATTTGTTTTTAGGGAATGATTTTGATTTTATACGGTAATATAACGATCTTTTGTTTAAAGGATATATTAATCCCTTTACGAGTAGAAGGTATATTTTTAAGAAAATAATTTTCATTGGTTCTAATGTTTTCTAGGAAACCCTCATGATAATTATTTTTTACATTATGATTTCTTATAATGTGTTTTATGAAAAACATTTGATAGTATTGTTTTTTATGTGTATATAAGAAATTATTTGAGCACAATGTTTATTATGTATAATGATAACTCTCTTATATGAGCTCATATTTTTGAAATGCACAAATGAGTTTCTTTTATTGTTTATATAAATAGATTAAATATATTTTTAGGCTCACCCCATGTTTTCATATATTTTTTATAGGGTTTAAAGATGATTATGAACAATGATAAAATCATGTTATAAATCATGAAGATTTTTTATGATAATAAAACTTGATTCATTTTAAATGTATTATATTTTAAAAAATGTACATATAGTGAATGTTTATACTTTTTAATCGATTGTTTATTTTATATTTGAGTTAGAACCTAATTCTGTTAAACTATGAACCTAAGAAAATTTTTGGTAATGAAAGAAAATGAATTATTTAAACCAAATTACAGGTTAAATAAGGATCTAGCCCATATAATATCTCCAAATCATTCCTAGGTCCAAATAACTCTCCATTGAGTCCTTCATGAATAAATGTACACTAAATTTTACTAGCACATCCAATATACTAATCACCAAGTAGTGATTCAAAATAAAAAAATTATTTCCTATTATTTATTTTATAGATCTTGAGTAGGTTGTTTTATATTTTTATTATTCGTAAGTTTAATATAATCAATGGTGTACTATCATTAAGAATATAAATAATATCGAATAAAAAATTAATAGAATGAGGGAATTATAAGAATATATATTTTTAATTAATATTTTATTTGAGCTATTTATACTAAAATGGGGAGACAAAAACATGGGCATAAGAGAAAAGAAGATGAATACATTGGTAACTATGATGAAAAAATTTCAAGAATTATAAGGTATACTCATGGTTTTATCATTGACCCTATAAAAAAATCAGTCATTTCTTTAGTGACATATAACCAAGTCTCAAAAATTCTTAGTTATAAGTTACATTGGTTAAAATAATTAATTTTTTCAAGTTATCTCAACGCTTAAATTGGAATTTGTAACTCCCATTATTCTTATGATTTAGGGGATAATAATAGTAAAATAGATATTCTTAGAAACTCATGAGATAAAACACATAAAATACAGAACATTCATCTTTATTCATGTCAAAAATGTATAAGAGTCCAAAGAGAATATGAGTTTAATTAATATGTATATTCTTCATGTACGGAGGGGAAGTTCATCAAGAACACGAATGTTAAAGGGATATAGATGGATTTAAATATAAACCTAATTCACCGATCATACTCTAATTCTTAAAATATTATGTAGTATAGACATTTCAGTAACTAGTAACCAATAAAATTTTTAATAATGAAAACAACATAAAAACCACATAATCTAAGGGAAAACAGAAATTCATATGTAGTCACAACCACTAAAGTGAGTCATGAGAACTAAGTGATGAAAGGTACACTAATTTTCTACTCTAGAATATTAAATTAATTATTTTATTTTTTTATAACCACTCATTTACATCAATAAAAATTACTAATGGAATAAAATAACCACTATAATGATTATTTATTTATGTATCAAAAATACCCCTAGTGGTATAATTATTTCATCCAAATTGTTTAACTACTATTTGATAAACATCTGTGGGAATATGTTTCCTAAAAATCATATTATTTTCCCTTTAGTCAAATTTGATATGATTTTCTTCATGGATTAGATCTATTTACAAAGAATAAATATTTATTTATAGGTTACGAAAGTCACATTGTATATCCTATATCATCATATCATCGTCCATCATTGAAATTGTTAATGTGAACTCTCTATTAGAAATACTTACAGTATTTGGGTTTTAGTACCCAATCATGAGTGGTATTTTTCTAAAATGGTTACGGAGAAACTCAATAAAAAAGTTATTTTTAGAATGTAGTATTTTTTCAATATATTTCTAGTATAATTAAATGTGTTTCCCCTTCATCATGAAGTTTAGGTTTCAATGGAACTCATACATTCTGTTGCAAATATATCAATGAATCCTTAAATAATTTACCTAATTGAATCTCAGTAATTTAAGAATAAACTCTATAATAATTTGGATTTAAATTTAATAGAATGATATGATTCACCATAGGGTTTAATAATACACTTTATTAAAGAAATATATCTATCAATGAACCTCTAAATTTATTATCTTGAATTTAACAAGATCACGATCAAGAGAAAGTATTTACTGCCTCATTTTGATGACTTATTTGATCAATTTCATATGGGTCAATAATTCTAACAGACTAAACTTGGATCTACATATCTCCCGTTATTGGTAAAATTAACTAGTGTAAAAACACCTCTAATGTTTATTTATAACCATATTTAAAATAAAAGATGTGAATATTGGACTTTAAACATTGGTTTTCATAGATCATACATTGAAAAACCTTCAATATGGGGATATATAGTAGACTTTCTATTTCAAATTTATATAAAACCAATGTGGGAAGACCACCAAGAGGGATTTCAATATTGGTTTTTTATAAATAGACATCAAAAGGAAACTTTCAAAGCTTCTTATATTATCTTAATAAAAAAATGTGTTGAAAGAACACCTATATCCAATGGGCTTTCAACATCAGTTTTATAAAAAATTGACATGGAAAGTCACTTTCATTTCCAAATTTTAGTAAAAACCGATGTAGGGAGCCTTCCAAGAGGCTTTTAACATCATTTGTTTTATAAAACCATGCTGACAGTTGATTTTTTTTAAAATGTTTAGAAATTTACATAATCCCCACATCTGAGATCTCAAAGTAATACCAAATATTGAAAATATTCTGAAGAGAAAAATCAAAAGTAATAAAACTCATTAAGAATATTGAAAACAATTTTTTACAATTATAAAACAAAATGAAACTACATATCAAAATTAGAAAAACTTATAGAATATTTTGAAAATAAATTTTTAACCTATTTCTCATTGTTAGATTTATATGAATGAGAATCATAAAAAATCTATACAATAAAGTCTTATGGATTAAAAAGAAAATATTTTATTAAATTAAAAATATAATTAGTAAACTAAACTTTTCAAAATATATTGTTTCTCTTGTTATCATTATTAAATAAATTATTCAATAAAAAATATCCACATTCAAAATTCCCTTTTTTATAGTGACACTACATTTAGGAAAACAAATTTTAAAAATAAAAATAGAAAAAATAATTGAAAAACCTCATATTCACTAATACAAAAGGTGTTTACCTAAAATTTCACATATTCAATATTTTTTGGATGCATTACGGTATTTAAATAATTATTTCAAAAAAACAATGAACTATTTTAATTTCAAATAATAATTCTAAAAAATTGTGAAAATTGATAAAATTAGGATTAAAAAAATATAATCAGGGAATAAAAATACTTATATAATAATTTTCCAAATCTTCTTTAAACACCATTCGATTAACAGAATAACCAATATGAATAACTTTCTTCGGGGGAAATTGACATGAAATACAATGTGCACTAAAAAATAAAATATTCCTTTTTAATAATAGTAGAATGAAAATTGGTTCATAATTATATATTTTTTCATACCCATCAATGTATGAAATAACAGAACATGTGATGCCCATGTTTTTTAGTCTTCCAAATAGTTATTCAACAATTTTTTATTATTTCAAATTGTTCAATTCAATTGGAATGTATTATGGGGTTATAAAAACATAAATTCAAGTGTAATCATATTAGATAAAAAGACTGTGAAGATACCTCATTATAAAATAAATTAATAATCTCAATATAAAATATTTTTACTTAAGGGATATAAATTAATAAGAAAAATTTATTTACAAGGAAAAAACATTAAAACTAGTATTGCGAGACGATCAACCCTTATGACAATGATGATATTATTTTTAAAAATATTTAATTAATAATACCGTAAACATACATAATTACTCATTGGAATAGTATAATTGTTTTCTAATCTAGAAAAAACATGTGATAACTTTGTAACCCAATTAGATTCCTGAGGAATATCTGATGTTTGTGGAATGTGAAAATATACTTTCCAGTCTAGTGATTCCTTTGATATATGATAATCCTATATAATGAATGTTTTAGAAAATATTATATTTAATTTTAAATTTAATGATAAATAAAAAATTATAATAAAATCATACTTCAGTTGTTAGCTGAAAGCAATGATTAGTTAGAAAAAGTAAAAAATATCCAATACACATTCCAACTATGGACACCACCTAATTAGGTAGACATGGGAGTAGTTAGATATGTAATATCATGTAGTTCAACCATTACCTAACCCGACTATTTATGATGATGATGTACATAATATCCCAAATGATTTCAAAATCTATATGATACAATATATACATGGGTATCCCCAGTAAGAAACACACAAAATGTTACCAGGTTTGAATGAGGAGGTGGATGATCTACGTTGGAAGGCTGCACAGGCTCTACTAGATACACTGGTTGTTCCTATCTCGATTCTTATGAAATCATAATCAATAATGATGATTTAACCCAATCCTCTATATAATCATTCGATGGTGTAATATAATACTTTAATTAATCTATATTACATATATTCTACTCCCATCAATGTCACACAAGGGACAAGGGGAAAATCTTTTCAAAACCTAAAACCTCCTTTATACCATCGGATGTAACAAGGGGTTTACCGATTTTATCAAGCAATGGCTAGAATATCATTCCTACCCTATTAGATAGAAGTCTCCTACCTAATTTTCACTTGAAGGGTATTATAATTTAGTAGGTTCAAATGTAATATTAATAAGAAAAATTTACTAATTATTAATATTGTATAAAATTAACATTTAATAACTTTTAAACTTTTTAGCTACTTTATTTTTTAGATCAGTAATATACATTATTTTGTTACATTCCCAATCTCTTCTATTTTTCAGGAAAAGTGGGAGTTGATGGAGGGTCGAGTGGAACCTCATCAGAGCATCTACTTGACATTTCTCTTGATTCGCTGTGTTTTTAGTAATCATTTTTTACTAACAAAGGATACACACCTTGTGATAATGTTTGGGGGTATAAATTGTTATACAATACCTCTTCCACTTTTTATCAAGAGACAAACTTCTACCTTGTATCAATATCTATAAAATCATACTTAATGCATGGTTCTTCATCCTTTTTACTCCAAAGAATATTTTTTTACGTAAATTTTATCTTAAGATCACTCCATCTTATTTCCAAGAAGGATAAACACATTTTTTTCATTCATTTTGTCTCTTGAAAGTAAAATGTCATCTATAATTGAAAAAATAAAATACCAAGAAATGTATAATATTTGATCCATTGGAAATCTAAATATATTAATTTATAAATTCTACCATTAGGTACTTTCATAAATTATCCATAGAAGACAAGTTTCTGCTCCATAAATTAGGCTATAAAATACTTATCCAACAATAATTCTACATATCTATGACGGTCCTAATTTTTTTTTGAATTTGGGACAGTTTTCAACTTCTTCTCATTTTAATTATTTATCATCATTTTCTATAATTGTGAGAGTGAATGTTTTTTAAACATAAAATACCAAAACTGAAATCATTAGGTACCTTCATCTCTAGAGTAGAATAAGAGATACAAATAATATTAAGAAAAATACATTTATTTTCATTAAATTATTTAATTACTACAAATATATATTTTAATAAATAAACAGAAATACCCCTCTTCCCATACCTCAATGTATATCATTTTAAAAGATTTATGAAACCTCAACAAAACTAGGTGTACTTTTATTTGATTATAGTTTAAAAAAATTAATTAATAAAAATTATATTGCCCATAAATGATAATAAAAAAAGTTATAAATGAAAAAAATGAAGAAAAAATAGTTTTCTGCCAAAAACATTATGTGATTATAAAAAATTTATAAATAAAAAAGATTTCAAATACAAAGAGTTCTGACTAATAAAAATATATCATTATAAAAAATATATATTAATAATAAATTATAACGCTAAAATACCAAAAATGTATAATCGATAATGAAATTTATAAAAAAATCATGAATAAAATTTGAAATAATAGATAATTAATTTAACTTCAATTATAAAATTCAATAACATTGAAAATTTGGAAGTAAATATATATTTAATAACTATGAACTGACTCTAAGGTGGTGTAAATAGGTAGAATATTGAATGATTGAAGAAAAAAATATAAGAAAATATAAGAAAATATAATTTAATCATTCATAAATTTTTATAAATATTTATCTAAAAAATTTGAAAATTGAAAACATATTATAACAAAAAAAATTCATAATAAAAATTCAATATAATAAGAAAATAAAATTATAAATGAAAAAAATTGAAGAAAAAAATAATTTAAAAATATTATAGGATGATAATGATAAATAGATCATAAATATTTTCTTAAATAATTTGAAGAGTAATTTGGTATTTTCCCACATCCCATTAGAATGATCATTTTTTACAACATGGAATTTTTCTTAATTATATTAATTTTTTTCATCCCTAAATCATGAAATAGATGAAGAAACCACACATAAATATATATTATCATCATTATCATCATTACCCAAATCAATTTATATCCCTTAAAAAATGATGTACCACTGATCATTTTAAGGATTAATAACATAAAATATTTTCATTGAATATGTCTCCATGATAGATGATTCCTCTCAGAAACTAAATCATTTCAAATCAATGTTTTTATGCCAACAATAATCATGTTTCATTGTACTGTTACTGTCAAATATTTTACACATAAAAATTATTTCTCCAAATTTAGTATAATCAATTTACCATAGCTCTTTAAGAACTCAAAAGAATTCTATTGATTTAAAAAAAAAATTATATTTTTCACTTGAAAAATGAAGTTCTTGATCAATGAATAGTACACAACTATTTTGAATAGTACACTTTTCATCCTTTTTTGTGTTTGTAAAATGTGTAACCATTAAAATAAAAACCATAACATGTGATCACATTAAGAGTTAATCCCCCTACCAACCATTTCAGTTTTTTGATGTAGATAAATATCAATTAAATCATTCTCTAAACCATGAAAAACATTATTTTTATGCTCAATAATCAAACAATTTATATATTTGATCACATAACATACATTTAATCTTGAAATTTTTTAGTATATAAATGGTTGAACTTCATTTTTGTTGTTCAAAATTTATATATGTGCATGAATAACTTCATCACATGGAATAAAATTTACATTTATCCCATGGATCCCTATACCTTCACTATAAAATGTCAAATTTCAAGATATATGGAGACCATAATATCCAATTCCTAGAAATAATCGATAAATATCTCAATAACCTATTCTAATTCAATTTTTTATATAATAGAGGAATTCATTCGATAGATATTTTTAACAAATAACATTAAAATTTTAAAATATATTTAAAATTGATACATCCAATGTAAATATGAAAGTCCACATATTCTTATCACATGAATGAAATAAATCCCAATATGAACCATTATATAAAAAATGATTATGGGAAATACATTTCTAGTTGAAACAATATAAGCACAAAATAATTCTCTAACATATATAACATATTTGGATTGTTGAAATTACAAAAAAATGGATTTGATAAAAATAACATAACTCAGTGATAGTCTTTCTAATAGGTTTTGGTAATATTCCAAAAAGTATGATCGGTATCAGTAGTTTTATCAATACATGAAGGTCTGGTTATTTCATACCTATGTATTTAAAATCATTCAATGAAACCAAATTCAACACATTTTAATAATATCAAATGGGTACAATAAAACCATGGATACAGTAAAAAATTCATCTTCCCCCCTTGAAAAATGTGTGACAAGCCAAAGGTAAATATATTATGTTTCCTTTCGTAGAGCGAGTTAACTCAAAATTTCTTCACATGGATATCATGGATAATATTTTATGTAATCCATATTTTTTATTTTCAATTATTTTCAATAAGTTCCCAATAAAACGTTCACAAATTTTTTACTCAACATGTATGATGTTAATGTTATGTTTTATATCTAAAAATCTCCAGCAAGGTAGTCTAAATAAAATTTATTTTTTTCTCAATGATAATTTATTTTTTATCAGAACATCCTTTCTTTCCAAATGTGAAATCTATATTTTCACCCTATTGTAATATTATTTATTTGAAAATGGTTTTGGGGGAGATTATGTTATTGTAAGATATGTAAATAATTTTTCATTCTATGATGATGATGATAATTTCAAAAAAATATTTGATATCCCATGTACACTATCAATCTTCCATTCATCAATTGATAATATGAAGTCTCTTATTCACAAATTGTACAGGATTGACATTCCTTAACACTATATCTATATAACTTTACATATGTAATAAATTTATTCTTTGTTAGAATTATCATAGCGCATAAAATAAAATAATATTTCTTATAGGAATAAAAATCTATAACACTTATCTCCCATTGAATTTTAAAACCATCAATCAATGGTGAAAGATACATATCAATATCGTTTCATGGAACTTTTATTCCGGAAATCATCAATAATATAATGACATATTTTTTTCATATGTATATGTGTGGAAAAGATGTAAACATCCCAAAAATATCCCATGAACTAGTTGGCTACTGGGGCTCTAATATTGATTCATTCAATCTATACACAATCCCATAATAATAATTTTATATTCACATCAAAAATCAGGGAATGTTTTATATAATATATTCCACCATGGTGAATAGTTATATTGACGTAAAATTTCATCATAGATACACCCATAGGTTAACCATATTAATCATTTTGTATCATTTTAATTTTAAATTTAATGGTTCAAATGAGGACTTATTGGATGGTATAAAATTTATTTAGAATACGGATTGACGTCAACACAAGAAAATGAATCAATGTTCTAATTTTCATCTACCCTACCTCATTTTGTCCTAAATTCAAAACATTTTGATATAAATTAATATTCCTTCCTATAAAACACAAAATCATTGGGGAAATCATTTATATTTTTATACCGTAATAACATTGGGAATAATATATTATTTGAATCATAATTTTAATATGGATGCTTTTGTTTTTAGACGTACCTCCTTTGAAAGTTCAAGTAATTTCGAGGAAAATTTTATCAATCCACCCATTTCTAACATTTAATTTAACAATAGAAGTACTGCTAAGGATACAATAAATTTAGCATAACATGTGAATAGTGGTTTCTTAGAATATCTCTAAAGCTGTTCAATTTTCTTCATTGGTTGTAATGCCTACATCATGAATAAATTCTTAAATATGATCCTCTATCTCATACTGAATATTTTCATCAAAAATAGATGTATAATATTCATTTATTCCATCAAGCTAGATCCAACATGTATAATTATGGATAAAACCATAAAAATGTGATGATCCTTGATTTCATTAAAATTTATCTATATATTTCTAAAACACTTCACAAATAGAGAGAAAAATAAATCTTATATTTGAATATTTCATTTAGAACATTCTAATAATTCATCAACTCCTTTTTCATATTCATCGGTGGTTATTTTAAAGGTTGTAAAATTAAATTTCATTAATTAAATAAGATCAAAATATAAAAGTTGAATATATCAATACTTATAACCATTTAAAAATATATATAAATAAAAAAACTAAAACACAAAATTGTATAATTAAAACAACCAATAATTGATAACTATTCAATCATAAAAAAAATTAAATAATTATCAAAACATATCATTGAAATATTTAAATAAAAATGATTAAACATATATAAAAATGTAGACTTTAAACATGCATAAATTTCAGAACAAATTATTTTCTGTAAAAACAATTAAAAAATGAAAAAACAAGTTACAAAAACAATTTATAAATGATAAAAAGTAAACAAAAAAACAATTTCAATTACAAACCATTTAAAATGATTCAAATTTATAAATAAAATAAATTATAAATAAAAATCCTTCCTGAAAAAACAAAATATAGTGACAAACATATTGTAATAATAATAAAATTATAATATTGAAAAAATAGATTTAAAAAATAATAATTGATAATATAATATTAAAAAATAAATATATTAATTAAATCTATAACTAAATGATAATTAATTTATCATAAAAATAAAACAACATACAAAATTTTGATGTTGATAATGTATATTAGATCTTTTATTATGATAAACTCACTCAATGTTTTTGGAAACAAGGAGAAGGATGAAAGATTGATGAAAAATGAGATCAAAGATTAGAAAACAAACCTACAAAAACCTTAAACCACAAATGTTAGATGATCAAGATATATTTAGGATTGTGAAAGAAGGATTAAGGATAGAATATTGAGGACATAATGTATGAAGATATGATTAAAATTAACTATAATGTAGGATCTAGGTTTTCTAAATGTTTTCCAGAGCCTTCAGGTTCCATTTTCGGTCAATAGAATCAGTTTCGATCACAAATGAAATGAGTGTGTCGAGGTAGAAATGTTTTTTTCAAAAACTATTAATGACAATATTTTAGAAAAGTTATTTTAAATGTAATTTTTAATTCATTTAATGGTTTTTTTATAAAACTGATGTTAAACTTTGTTTCTAATTACATTTCACATCGATTTTTTTATAAAACCAACTTCAAAAGTTTTAGGATTCACTTTTAATGTAGGTTTATAAAACATCGATTTTAAAACATTGATGATAAAAACTCTATTTCAATTGATGAATGGAAGATATACCCAAGAAATCCCTTATTATGAGATATGGACATCAAGAAGTCACATTGATTCCATTAAAAATTATAATTATATAATTTTGTTATTACAATGATCAATTTATGGTAGTATTTATAATTGATATTTTCGTATATTCCATGAAAATAAAGATGATTTAGGTATTGTTTTGATGATCTTAAGAAAGGATAAAATCTATTCTAAATTTTGAATGTATGATTTTTATTAAAAAATAGAATTATTGTGTTATTTAATCATATGTGATAGTATATCTATGGATCCTTTAAAGATATTGGTGATTGAAGAATGTCCCAGAACAACCTATATAATAGAAAACCATAGTTTTTTCCAGATTTCAGGGATAATATAAATGATTATTGTAAAATTTATCATGACTATCAAATCAATAAACCATGTTAACTCAAATAGGAGTTAATTTCCTTTATATATTAGGATTTAATGAAAATTTAATGGAGCTTAAGAGAATTTTGGTCACTGCACTTGCAGTCATAGGAGTCTATAGTGGAAAAGGGTTTGTGATGTACACTGATGCATCAAAGAATTGATTTGGATTTTTCCTCATATAAAATGATATAGTTATAGCTTATTCCTAATTTTAACTAATCGTTAATGATAAAACATACATGATGTATTATTCGAAGCTAGAAGCTATAATATTTTCACTAAACTGTGGAAGAATTATCCCTATAGTGAAAAGTGTGTTACATATATAGTGATAACATGATATTAAAATATATATTCACACTAATGGAGTTGAAAATACACCATTGGATATGGTTATATTTGATCAATGACTATGATTACTTAATACATTACAACCATTAAGAGGGAAAATTTTGATTGTTTCTCTAAATAAGATGGATCATGCTACCCTATCTATAATGAGGATTGAAAGATACCTAATAATAATGGATTTTTAAATTATATAACTAGAAACAATAAAGGGGAGAAATATTATATCTCCCATATTATTACTCAATCATCCATCCTTATTAAGATCAAAGAGGTGTAGTAGGAGAATATGGAGCTATAGAATAATGTATAGAAAATTCCCATGTTCAAATATGAAATTGATTGAATTATAATATTAGATAAATTAATATGTGTCCCAAGAATACTATAATTGAAGAAGGGTTCCTGGGATGATTTACATATCACATCATTATCTATCCATCTCGAAATCACGATGATATATAGAGATACCAAGGAGGATTTTTGGTGGGACAACATAAAGAGGTATGTTGTAGAGTATATATCTTCAATCATGGATTTACAAAAAAAATCCTGAATAATGTAAATCTAAGGGGATGATGCAACCATTATATATATATATGGAAATGGGAGTATCGCCATGTATTTTTTCATAGGGCAACCATAAATTCTAAATTCCATAATTAAATTTGGGTTTTATTTTATCCCCATAATAAGTTAGTGAATTTAATTTATCTATGAGAATAGTTCTTGGATAATCAACAGAATATGATATACATAGAATAATTTCCTAGGATATATATAGTAATTGTTTCTCTTTTATTTGAATGATATCTAATGTTTAACATGAATTTCTAGAGGAGTCTCTAACAAAAATTTGATACATATCTAAGAATCAACACTAATTATCATATTTAGACTAATGGTTAATCTAAAAGGACCTTTTAATTTTGTAAGACATGCTCAGGTAATATTAAATTGATTTTAAAGGTGATTGGGACCAACAACATCCCCTGATATAGTTTTTATATAAAAATATTTTCTATTCTTTCATTTGAATGGAACCATAAGAGGAAATATATTGGAAGTGGTGTAGAATTCCAAAATGTAGGGAAAAAGGTATATAATGTATGCTTATGGAACCAAATCATTCTCATGGGATGCCTAAGATGATTCCAATCATCTAGTGACTTATTAAAACTGACTAAAGATTCCATAAGTTCAATGCTAACAATCGTCAGTTATATTTGGAGTTTAAATTTAGGGATAATAGATTATTTTTGATATCTCTATGGAATAGGTTTATAAGATATTGTATGCAAGGAAATTTGAACCCTTAATATATTTTCCCTTTCGAAATCCATAGTAATGACAGGATAGTATCTTATTTTAAATTTCTTTCACTTAACCTATCTCATGTGCATGATGTTTTCCATTTATCAATTCTGAGTAAGTAAATACCTTACCCTTAAAATAGTCTTGAATTGAAAGAAATATCATTGAAACATAATCTCCCTTTTGAGAAACAATTTGTACAAATCATGGATCATAATTAAAAATTATAATTAAACCAGGCTACTCAGTAGGTTTACTTATTATGAAGGAATCCAATGTTTAAGGAAGTGACTTGGGAACTTAATGATGTGTTGTGCAAAAAGTACCCCCATTTTTTTCATCATATTAAGGAAAATTTCATGTTTAAATTCCTTTTAAGAGAAAACATTTAACTCCCAATGATTTGTTTTTATTTATATCCATTTAAAAAATATTGTGTATTTGATTGTACAGTATACAAGAAACACTAAACTAAAATAAAAAATTTAGTATTTTATTATGGAAAAATACAAATATAAAAAAAATTACATTATAGTATAAATGAATTTGTGTAATGACTAAAATTATGAAACCATAATAAGATAAAATATAATAATTAATCCAAATGATTTGTTATAAAAATATTTATTTTGTATATATATTATTATTATTATTCCCATAGTTTTTTAGATGAGAGGTACCTGCTAGTTGTACCCCACACTCACGGGGGGAAATGGACAAAGTTTGAATCCTTCTAGATTCATATACAAGCTGGAATTATTCTAACATCATCCTAGCTGTGGATTGTGCTACTCATACAAGTTTGGCGGGGCAATAGTGGTAAAAGGGAATTACTAATACCCATTTTTTTATAACAATCCTATAGCTGACTGATACAGGCTTTTTCTTGTCATCTACAAAGATTGAGTTTTAACCCCCTATACCACCTCCCATGGGGGGGGGTTAACATTGTTTTTATAATACAACTATTGGAATTGTACTGTAACAGAAATAAAAACTATTTATAAGTTGTATTTTAGGACATTTAAAAGGCCTTGAGGGCCATCAGACCTATGATCCATTCTTGTAAGGCCTCTAGGAAATCAACAGTTCATATATAGGCCAGATAGAGAGACCAACAAAATAGCTCCACACATCCTAAAGGGGAAATAAGCATCGAAACATATATGTGTTACTAGTTGTGTAACCTCCAAAGAGGGATGAGGGTGCTGACACCTATCAACCAGTCATCTTTCCACATGATTTCCTAATATAGGTGGATGAGTGTTGTACTATGTGACTACCCATATAGTCAGACCATATAGATAATGTGATGAAATAGGTTGGTGGTGAAGTGGGGCACCATAAAAGAATCATCAAGTGGGAAACACTATATTGAGACCGGTGTGTTAGAACCAATCATTCAGCCTTCCCCCTACATGCTAATGTGAAATTAGGGGGTTCCCTATCAAGATAAATAATTCAAATCAAAATGCAATTCCATGGATGTGGGGTTAAAAAACATCCATGACTAGTAATACCATTGAAATAACTTTGGTGGGGGATGTGGGAAAAATTGAGACTTTTATCGTGACATGATCAAGGCTACTAATGTGGCTCCTTTAGATCATCTATTTTAAGGGATTATAGGCTACATTAAGCTAGGTGATCAGTCCATGGACTTTATTTCATGAAAAATGATTTTCAAAGCAACATGGTCATTGGTCCTTTGAAAATTTAATGAACAATAACTTATAGTAAATTTACATTCTTTTGGGAAGGGATGAGGCCTAACCCATTGGGGTTCTTTGGTGTGTGAGTTGATTTTAGATTTCAATATCCTCTATTTATTATAAATTATTATAACTAATAATATTATTAAATAATGATTTGATATTTTTATAATATTCAATTAATTATTCTAAAACCAATATATTAATAAAATTTAGTTTTATTAGATAAAAATTTATATAAATGGGATGCGATTAAAGTCATTGAATGCGAAATAGATATATTTTTCGAAGAATTATCCATTTTATGTGTGGTATATTTTAACCTAATAAACTAAATTAATCAATTTTAATGGTTGATTCTAAAAAAATAAAATATTTTAATATTTAAACTAATATATTATCGTTCATATAAATAGTATTTAATATTAAATAATATTAGGAACATTTAATTTATAAAAATATATTTTCTATTAATTTTTCATTAAATTTTATTATTTCATTTAAAAGATTAATTATATAATTTTACATTATTAATTAGTTAAAATGATTTATTTTGTATTTATCATTTTAAAATTATTTTATGGTGATGTTTCAATATTTTTCAGAAGATGTTTTTTAGTGAGTAGTAAAAAATATAAATATTTTAATGACTGTTACTATTTTGAAATCATCATGATATAAATAATAATAATAAATTTATAATTTTTACCCTTTACATGAAATGGATTTAAATATTAATATAGTAAATTTAAAAGAAATGAGTAAAATTTTTAAACCTGTATTTTAAATTTTGGAGGATAATTTATATTGTATAACAATAAAAAATATATATTATTTTTTACCATTAATTAATTATTTCCAAGATACCATTCGGTTTTTGGATTGGTTTAATGTAAAAGATCCATACTTTTTTAATTCATAATCAAATAAAATACATGGGGTTTAATATAATTTGTATTCGTGTATTAAATAAAAAAATAATTCATAATTTAGTCAAAAATACCCCATAACTATATAAAAACCCCTCTTGTACCCACTTAAACCAATACCTTTCATTTGGATTCTTATTTAATATCTACCCAAATACTCTCCATAAAAATACTCTCCTATATTTGGGAAGCTTTATCCATTAGAATAATTACCAAATACCTTATTTTCAAGGGGATATCTAAGATAATATTTAATTATGTAATGACATTAAAGCTATTTTGTGATGTTCAGGAGTACTTGTAAGACCTTCTTTCACAATGAATCTTTAAAATTAATATTGTATTTTTGTAAATTAATATTTATGAAAATTATATATTCTTTCTCTATAAAACCCCATATATTTTCTTCTCCTTTATATATATAATCTTTATTTTATGGGAACTCATCTTAAAAATTATTTGTTTACTCAAAATCATTTTTTTACATTAACTTTCATTAAAAAAGTTTAAAAGGAATCCTTTTTAGTGTTTTATTCATTGTAAAGAAAATTTTATTATTTATTTTTATTTATAAATAATGCTTTATTTGATTATATGGTTTTATAGAATAACTTTTATTCTTATTGTTTTATAAATTATTTTCTTTTTAACATTTAAATTTATCAAAAAGTAAGAAATACTTTGTATTTTTAAAATCAAAATTTTAAAGATTATATAAAAGTTTTTTTCATCTATACTGACATATTTGATAGTTTCTTAATCATCACCGATTATATTTTGTTAACAATACCATCTTCCTTCATTCTATGAATGGATTGTGGTGATGTATTGTTGATGTTTTCTTGAAACTCATTTCTTTTGCATGGATTGATATTACTAATTTATAATTTTGAATGTTTCCATGTTCATGGAGAACTAATATGTATATTTTGTAATTATTTTAAGGGAGATAAATGAATTATTTATCCCTACAATTTATTAGGTAAGTATTTATATCTCATTAGTTGACATGTAAGAGACTGGGTAATGAACTCAATCCCACATGGGACTCTATATGCTATGTCCCTGGGAATAGAGTGTGAACCCAATCCACTATGGGAATCTCTCGACTATGTTATGATGGTATTGAGAGATATTCATGACATAAAAAATTATTTTATGTACTTATTTTTATACCACATTTTTATTTTTTTTTTGGCACACCAATGTATGTTCTAGTAGATCAGGATTATTAACTCATGTTTCCAACACTCCTAAGACTCATGAATCGTGTTATACCTAACGAATTATATCATGATTCATGAATTATTATACGTGTTTTAATGGGAATGAATTACTTATATTATATACATCTATATTAATTATGTTCTCATTCCCACATGTTATCTTATCCGAAATTATTAACATGGATTAATAATTATTATATTAAACCCTTAATGCGTATTTGAGATCACAATTTCAAATGTTTCTATTTCACTAGGTTATCAAGAATAGTACTATGTAAAATATGTATATAAAATTATTATGTGTGAATAACATTTATCGAATGTATTGAAAATATTTAGTACAATGATTTATTTATGTATTTAGTCTCTAAAAGAACTAAACCTATAGGTTCTAGGGTGTGTTTTATTCTGAGATATTAGTAATATTCTTGTAAAATAATGTATTATGTATGTATAATATGGTTGTTTCATATTAGGAAGGGTGGTATTAGAGTCTAGATAGAGAATAGAATATTACTTCACACGAATATTGATCACCACATACCAGTTTTATGAATGAATTTAATTTAAATCAGCTCGTTTGATAAAGCAATATTTGAATAATGATTCATGAATGATTTATTTAAAATATCATAGTGCTCTATGGATATAGATAGAGGTAAAATGTATGGAATATTATGTCTAATGGTAATGTTAGATTAAGAAATAACATCTAGAATAGTAACTTCCAATGGTTTAGGGTAATGGGGTTGTCATATCAGACATCATAGTGAGAAGAACATTAATGTTCTATTGGAAAAAGTTATATTTAATCTTGACCAAAAAATATCAAAAGTTATGAAATTTTTATACTCAAAAAGTTGAATCTAAATTAAAGGAAACATAAAATTTAGTAGTTATAACTCATTTAATTAGATGTTTGGGGGCCTAACCTAGTCTTTTATCATGGTGGGTCATGTACTTTGTGACTTTCATTGATGATTCAACATGTAAATTATGAGTTTACTTTGTTAAAATAAAATGTTATGTATTTAGATAATGTGTTCAATAAAAGTACATGGTTGAGATAGACATCTAGGGAATGACGGGATCATTAACTTATAATAATGGGGATGAATATAGAAGTAAGGTTTTTAATGAATTTTTCTATAATAAAAGGTTTTGGTTTGAGATAATTATACCTAAACAATAGTGAAAAAATGATGTGGTATAAAGAATTAATATAACGTTAACAAACAATACATTTAGTATATGGTTATATTTCATAATGACCAAGAAGAATTAGGTGGATGAAATCAATTTTGTGGAATAACTTGTTAACAAGGGTCATTATGAACCATTAGGGTAGGATATTTCAATGCATATGTGGTCTGAAAATAAAATAAATATTATCTACCACAAAATTTTAAGAAGCCTCAACTATGTATGTGATAATGATAATGATATGGACAATCATGATTCCACGTCCCATGAATGTATCTTTGTGGCATATAGTAATGTAAGCATTGAATTTCTCTTTGGTATAATGACTAATAGATTACAAATAGATGTTCAAATTTTATCTTTTAGGGGGACTTATGGAAAGGAAATAAAATTAGATGAAAAGGTACTTGGGAATAATGATTCAATTAACCAAATCCAATTTAATATAAATTGGTTCTCTAGAAGGTAATAAGTTCTATAATGTTCTAGGGGAATGGAATGTTTGGATGTTGATCCACAAAAATTTTATAATAAAAATATAACCATATTTAACCTTTTTTATCAAGAATTTTATCCTTCGTATCCATATTATTTTTTATGAAGGAATATTATTTTTTTGTAATTTAAGGATTTCTTAACACAAAATTATATAACATTTATTTTCATTTCATAAATTTAAAATATCTTTTATGCATTTTCTTCACAAATAATATTTGTCATTCTTAATAAAGGGTAGAAAATAATGCTTTTTTAATATCCCAATATAAAAAAATTATCCCACTATCATGAAAAGTATTCATTAGAAAGATTCCCTTTAATATTACCATGGGTTTTTAATGAAAATTTTATTCAAATTATTCCATGTATTTTCCATTCGTTATAATAAGAAAAATAAAAGGATATTTAATATTTTTTTAAACCAACTATGTAATGTCATTATAAATGTGTTTTTCATCTATGAAAACATTCATTAATTTTTTTATGTCTGAACTGATGATATTATCTAATGATGCATTCCACCTTCTTTTTATATATGGATTGTTGTCTTGTTATTCCATTTATTTACTAGGGTAAATGTTGATATTCTATATTCATGTTTCCTAATACAGATGTTTTTTAATTAATAAGTAATTATTATTTTTTATTGTGATGTTTTAATATGATGAACGCATTATACATATTTAGTTATGGGTATGATATAGAATTATATATCCCATCGTTGCATCAGTAGATCTCAAGAGACATACTAACCTAGATATTTGGCATATTCCTTGGCTATTGATGTATGACGTATTATAAAGGGGCATTGATGGTAAGATTATGATTTCAGGTATTATGAATTCTATTATTTTGAATGCAATTATTATTGTCCTTGTGATTATTTATGTGGTTGCACTATCCAAGTTTATATTCCTATTTTATGATATTAGTTAGGTATAATATTTCATTATTATTTATCTCTAGAATATTATTTATTTATTTATTTATTTATTATATGAAACCTTCATTTGTATTCTTACCCTTAATCATAATCTGAACTCCCTATTTTATTTTATTTTATATTACCATGGTACATAGAAGTGAAATATGAATGATATCAAGGAGATATTGGATGAGATAATAATGTTCTCACTTATATTTTATGTTTTCTTTTATTATATTTAATATGAGAATCATATATGTTTCAATTATATTAAGACTAATAAACTATTGGATCATTTGGTATGAGATATTTTGAATTTTAGGCCAAGGTTATAGAGTAACCACCAACTCTAGGTCATTAGATTCAATGTTTTACAGTTGGTATCTAAGAAAGTTTAGTATAAACCTTGGTAACATTATCTATAAAAACATAGTTAGATATCACAAGAATAATGATAAACCCTTATTAAATTCAAGAAAATATTCTATGATATTTTAGTCAAATAGGAATCATATTCTAGGATTCAATATTCATGATGTTATCAGCTAATCTAGTGTATTCCATTGTTTTTAATTTGTGCCACGAAAATGGAATGAGAACTGTATAAACCCCCATAATCTATATTGGAATTCCCATTATGAAATAGTTAATGAGTTTAATGAGTTTGGTGTTGGTTATATGTGGATTATAACTATATTAGGGTAGTTGACTCGGGTTATGACCAATATCCTTAACTATATAGACCAAATAAATGATCAAAATCATGTTGCAATAATGTTGGATCACTTTATGAAACATCAATCTTAACCATAAATATGGAACAAAAATAAATTATTTATAAAGAAATGGGTTAATCCCCTAATTAATATAATTTTCTATTTGGGAAGTAGTGAAAGCGGTAATTTTTTAATGGAATTTTGTTATCAAAAGGATGATGTTGATCAATGGGAGTCATTAAATCAAATATATATGGACATAGAGGAGATATAAAGCATAATAAAGAATAATTTTAAGGTGATATTCTTCTGAAAATACTTTCCCTGAGAGAAATAAGTTAATTTTTAATGGAAATTCCTAAAACTTAGATAAAAGGAAGAGGAAAATATTGTTGAATATGAAGGTAACTTTTCCTACTTATAAATTAATACTACTGATTATTTATGTGATCTAATAAGTAAGATTGATCACATATTTTTTGGGGTAAATCCTAGACCTCAAATCGAATTAGTTACTACAATTTTTTTAGTACATGAGGTTATTGTATCAAGTAAAAATAAAATAGATAATGAATCATCTATGCATTATATTATTATGGGAAATTAAGAAATGTTAAGGGAGGATGAGTTCTATCCAAAGAGAAATATGGAAAAGGGAAAAAAGTGAAGGGTGTAATTTCTGACAAGTAATAGTTGTTGAAATAAACACCTTGGTACATACTTAATGGTGATGTGATTCTTTTTCCATTGTGAAGAGAGAGAAAATCATGATTATGAATGGAATGGATTGAGAGAATTCGCTATTATTCAATGATTTAACTGTAAGGAGATGTGACACCATTCAAACTACTTCCCAAATTTCAAAGAGAATTTTCCTAAAAAACACATCAAAATGTGATCTTATAGGATTACTATAACCAATGTTTATGTTTTATATGATATAAAATGATGTATTTTAATCCTAAAAACAATGTTTTCTAATGCACTATTTTATTCTGGATATACACGCACTATTATATCATCCATGTTTGTTAAGAACACTTTATCATACTCTAAAAATCTGAGAAGGAGTTCTCAATCAAGAGGCCTAGTGGAAATCTTATTGCAATAGAGATATATTTGGTAGTCTCTATTAGTATACACCTATATTACATAGTTTAAAATTTAATTATTATATCAATTATTGAAATAGATAAAATTCTTTGAATGGATTATATTTAAAATTATATTTAAATGAAGTTTTTCTAATATAATGGGATTACTATTTTTTAAGGAGGCATATGAACCCCTGTACTTATAAATAAGACATCATTATCTGATTCTTGACCAGATCTGCCTTTAGTATCTCACCTTAATGTATGTTTAGGAGAAGATGATCTAAAAATAAAATATATGGACGAGACAGAAATCATATGAGTTGAAAATGTGCTTATTTATGAAGAATACATGTTTGTATTTCCATAAAAAATACCCATAAATCCACCAAAGTGTGAAGTAGATTTTTCCATTAAACTCATCCCTATTGAAAACCCAATTTATAATACTACAGAAACAATTGATCTAGTAGATTTAGAAGAGTTGAAGAAACAACTACCAGAGTTTTTTGATAGGGGATTCATATACCCTAGCATTTCACCTAAGGGATTACATATCCTATTTATGAAAAATAAGGATGGTTCTATGAACATGAACATTGACTATATGGAAATCATTGTATTTTTATGAAGAATATGTATCCTTTACCACACATTGAGGAGTTTATTATCAACTTATGGGAGCTAAATATTTTTAAAAGGTCAAACTTCCCTATGACTATCATTAATTATGTGTAAAGAAGGATGATATATAAAAAATGACATCGCATATGTGGTATATACATTATGAGTTTATGGTAATGACCATTGGAATTTCTAATTTACCCTATGTATTTATAGATATAATGAATAATTTATTAGATTAATATCTTGATAAATTTTTAGAAGTATTATTTGATGAAATAATATTATAATATGAATTCTACAAAGAGAATGAGAATAATTTGATAACCATTTTTGAGACTCTCATATAAAGTAATTATATATGAAATTTAATAAGTTTTAATTTTGTCTTTAGGGATTTTATATTCTTTGACATATTTTTTTAAGGATGAAATATTTATTGACCCTCAAAATATAATGTAGTCGAATAATGAACCACCTTGATGAATATAAAAAATATGTACACTTTCCTTAGTTTAGCATGTTACTATTAGAGACTTGTTCAAAATATTTCTCAATTGGCCAACCCCATAACTAAGTTGACACATAATGGGGTTAAATTCACATGGTTAATGAAATGTGAATATATTTTGAGTAGATAAATAGAAGAGTGTTCAATTTACTATTATAAAAATTACCATTTGGAAAAAGGATTTTTTATTATATAGTGAAACTTCTACGAAATTTGTGGGGGGTATCCTTATGAATAATGATAGAGTAGTTGCTTATGTTTCAAAGAAGTTAAATATACAAGAAATGATATACCCAAATAATATTCTTCAATTTCCAGTTATAATCATGACCTTAAAGATATAGTAAAACAACATCTATTTTAAAATATGTGTCATATATATGCGACAAAAAAATTGAAGTACTTTTTATCTCATAAATTGATCAATATGAGTAAAATGAGATGGATGAAACTTCTTAAGTACATTGATGACTTGATACACTATCACCTTGGGATGGAAAAAATGTGTCTTTTGCATTGATTATGAAAGACCATAGAGTTATAACCATGAATAGGATGAATAAGGATCATATATTCATGAGTTTAGTAATGTTGAATATGTAACTTTTTTAATGTGGAAGAAACATTCATTTTCTAATAAAATTTCAAACCATATTTATTATAGAAGGTATATAATTCCCAAAATGATGAAGAGGGTTTACAGAAAAAGATCAAATCCATGAATGATGATACATTCCAGTAATCTATATATGAATATGTTGTTTTAATGCATGGAAATAGGAAAAAAGTTTCATACATATGTAAACTGAAATGGGAATTATTAGATGAAGCACATAACTCAAATTATTATACACAACGTAGTTGTATAAATATGTATTGGTATTTAAGAGAAAATTCTAGTGAGATGGTATGATGTGGGAAATTGTATATTTTTGTCCAGATTATAAGTGTATCAGCACGTAAAGGGTCAAATAAAACATCATAAATGAGTCATGTACTCACTAACTATAAACATTTAGAAGTGTTTAAATATTATAATGTATCTCTTAACTATAATTCAAAATAATAATAGGAGGAAAGAAATTGTGTTGGTCATTATAGATCACCTAACCAAGTCTACACACCATATAGTTCGAAGGGTGGATATACCCCTTAAGAATATTGCATGGATATATATTAATAAAGGTGGATAATTTATGCACACCTATATCAATTATATCTGATCATGACCCTTAGTTCGCATTAAAAATATGATGGAGTCTTAATATGGATCTTAATAATGAGGTACATTTGAGAAATGACTATTATCCTCAAAATGATGGGAAGCCTAAGAGAAGTATTAAAACATTAAAAGTTATGTTAAGATCATGGTCACATGACATTAATGTAATATGGTACAAGTATCTACCTTTGGTATAATTTACATATAATAATTGCTTCTATTAACAAATTCATATGGTACTATATGAAGCATTTCTTGTGGAGACTACTGTTAATGTCTAAGCTATTTAGAACCATATTAAGATATCTCAATGTAAAAGAAATATTTATTCCAATAATTGTTAGAAAGATAATTAATTTCAAGTTGGTGATCAAGTCTTCCTAAAATTATCACTGTGGAAATGAGTTATAATGCTTTGTAAGATGGGGAAAAAGATATTTTTGTATTGAACTTTTGGATAGAAATGGATTTGGGGCTTACCATTTGGAAATTCCACCCAACATCTCTAAAGTGCATAATTTTTTGTATGTTTTATCAATGTGGTAGTGAATTTCAGAATAATATCATGTACGGACCAATAAATAAATTTAGATAGAAGATGGGTTATCTTACAATGAGGATCCCATACATATTTTTAACACTATATAGAAAGTGTAACACCTCGATATTTTAAAATAACACTATGTCTGATAGCTTGATATTCATGCAACATCAAACTAAAATGAACTATAATACTTATTGAAATAAATTATTATAATAAAATATAAACAAGAATGCATTACATAGTTACAATATGAAACTACATGAAGAATAATACCGGTGGAGAAAATACACACATATATCAAAATTCCAAAAACATTATATAATCATCCTTATGGTTCACCATTAATACTACTACCCTAACATCAACTATAGCAATAAGTCAAAGAATTAGGAATATGGAAGACATTAGGAAAGAAGAGTAAATGAATAAATTTTTGTGAATCATGTAATGACATATGTGATAATGTAATATGACTATTATATATATGGTCATTGGATACATAATATATATATATATATTATATATATTCATTATGTATATTTAAATTTTATATTTTTGGAAATGAATAAAAAATCCACTGAAATTAAAAGAGATATCTTTAATAAAACCATTTTTATATGTGCATTGTATTTTTAACATAGTAGATTAAATTAAAAACCATTTATAAATTAATTTAATGACATAATTATATTATATATTCAATTTAAAAAATTAAAATTCATTTAATTATGTTTATTAAGAATAGAAATAATAATAAGAAAATTTTGGGATTCAAAAGTACATTTTCATAACAAAATGGGTTTTATTACTTTTTTGAACATATATTTCAATTAATTTCAGTCACATTTAGAAGTGTTTTTCGGAAAAAAATTAACTTACTTTTTGAAATAATTATATAAAAAATATATGAGTGTGAATTTCAATAATTTTAAGGAAATATTTATCTTCTTATGAATAATGAGAAATATTGATTCCTATTAAATATTTCCTTTTTCATTAAAATAAGTTAAAATGTTCTATTATATTTTTAAATGGTTTTAAAAGTAAAATTAGTTCATTTATATTATTAGTAATCCAATAAATTAATTAGAATTGATTTTTTGTTGGATATTTGAATAATTGCTTTTATACTTTTGAAAGCATTTTTACTTGGAAAACCGCTTTTCATCACATTTTGTGGGTTAATATGAAATTTAATTTTTACTAAATATTGAAATTTAATCCTGAACAATTGATCCCTTATTTGGAATCTGGGTTTCCAAATTTTATAAATAGGACCCTATTGATTTTGAACAATATTTATACTGACTATAAAAAAATTTATATTGGCACAAGAAAAGCTAAATAAGATAATTTGTGTTAAAACTAATATGATAAGGTTTAAAATTAATTCAAGACATGAATATATTTACTTGTATATTTCTATTTTATCTAAAATCATCAAAACCATGAAAATAAGATGTTTTTTATTTGACATTGACATTGACCTTTATAATGTTTAAGTAGAAAATGAAGTCAAAAATTCCACATTATTTCTTTTAATAACTATAATATTATGTGATAGGGATAAAAACAACTAATATATGGTTATAAAGAGTTATTTGGAAGAAATATAAATATTTTTATCATGGGATCTTATTTTTAATTTTTATTGATGAAATAATTCCCTTAAATTCTTAGACCACACAGACATTATGCTTGTTAAATCATAAGAAAATCAAAGTAATTTATTTTAAAAACTATAAATGTAATAATTTTTGGATCATTTATAGTGTTATAATAATTTTATAGAAAAATAAAAAATAATAATAATTTTTTAATGGTTTATATTCTAATTCATATTCTTTCATATTGTTTTCAAATTCAAAAAAAATGAATTGATTCCAAAAGGTCATTAATAATATTTTATAATAAATAATATTTTTTAATTGATTTAGAATTCATAAAAATTATATATCCATCTTAAATAATTTTATATGATTTAAAATATCAACCAAGTTCCATTATTGAGTCAATTTTTCTTTTATGGAATCTTTCTTAGTCCCTAAAGAGTAAAAAAACATTACTATCACCGTTAATGTCAAAAATGGTAAACATGATTTAAAATTAAGCGATAAGGGTGAAAACATAACCAATTTTTTCCCAAAACATTATTAGATCAAATTAATTTCAATAATAATTATCTTATATTATAATTCATCAACTCAGAATTTTTTTAATTTAAAAAATTAATTTATATTAATTTAATTCAATATATAATTCTAAAAGTTCTCCTACCCTCACTAATAAAAGGAAATCCAATCCTTGTTTTCTTCACACCTACTTGAGTAATATATATTGAAAAAACAAATCCCATTTATATTTTAAAATTATTTTTTAAAGAAATTATATGTTATTTTCTTCTTAAAATTACATTATAAGAGTCCTTAAAAAATTATTTAAAGGAGACCTAACGAAAATAGGTAATCATCATACTTAACCACTTATAATTTATTTCTTATTTTACCTCTTAAAAATATTTGGTATTCATCATAAAATAATAAAGTAATTATCCTAAATATATAATTGAATATAATTATGATTATCTAACTACCATTTTCTAACCTCTTTTCCACCAAATAGAAAGTGAATGTATCACTCATTCATATGTGTCAACTACGACCGCCATGTAGCAATTTAATTATCTTCCCATCATCATATATTATAGATGGATATTTTGATGTGTTTTATGTTAAAAAAATTATTAATGAATTTTTTGTGATTATAGAATTATAATATCATATCTATCTTCTCACCTTACAAAAGAATTGAAAAATATAACATCGCTCGCACATATGTGGGACTACCACTTTCATAAAGTTATGGGATTCGTTTTTCTTTTCCACTTTACATGGATGGTAATAAGGATATATTTCATATATATATATATATATGTGAAAGAAATATATACATATATATATGTTATATAATGTTAAATTATTATTTAACATTATTGCATTCCATCCATTGAAAAATGAAAACAACATTCATATATACATACGACCTACCATTTCCCAAAATTGTGAAACTAATTTTTATATCTATGTATTTTATGGATGACTCTAAAGACATATATAATAAATATATATGATATATATAAGATAAATAATATTTTTTATATTTTTTATCAATGATCATATTATAATTCTGAGATCTACTAAACAAAGAATCTTATGAAAGAAAAAATAATTAATATCCAGAAATGGTAATTTTAGTTATGAATTAAAAATAAATGGGGTTGAAATTTTATAAATTGATAATATATGATATTATACATGAGGTTATATTTCATTTGAATAAAATAGAATCTAGGGTAAGGGTTCCTCATCCCACTTTTATATTTGTGATACATTTTCCATATTCACCATGTTTCCCTTTGTGTGGTGTACATAATTTCCATGAATGTACATTATGATGATTTCATGAAAATTATAGTTATTTGAAAATCCATATATGATTCTTTGTTTCAGGGGGTTTTAACCTTGATATTTCCAATGTATTAAATGTTTTTGGATACAAAATCATTATTTACCAATATTGATTAGAATTATGTTTCTAATGATGAAATTTAACTATCTAAATACTACGAATATCATGATTTTTTTTCATATGGATATTTTTTAATATTATAGTTTTTAATTTAATTATCACCTCCTTAACTACTCCAGATAAAGAAATAATATTTTTAAGGAAATGTGATTTTATTTCTCTCTTCATTGGAAAAAACATTTTCTTCAATTTACATATTTTCTAAAAATATTTTTGAGAATGTTTTTAATATTAACCATTTATTTTATAAACTATTATTCACCCATGTTTAACTATTTAAAAATGGTTCCAAACTAATATTCCTTTCATTTTATGAGTGAGGTGAATTTGATGTTTGACAAAAAATTTGAAATGAATCTTTGTTTTATCGTACACATCATGAATGAGATTTCCCTCTATCTTGATAGATAAATGCATTGACTTTAAATTATTATTTTTTAATGTTTATTTTGTTGAAATTTTTTCCCATAATATATCAGGAAATTACAAGATTTTAAATAAGTGATTTCAATATTAAAATGTTATTTTCCAAAATAAATATTATAGTTATATATTAAAGGTAGTTCTCAACAATGATAACATCCTTTAGTGATAAATATGCTTTACTAGGGTTGTGATCCAATGATACCATCCCCATTGTTTCTCTAGGTGGCTTATGATGATGATTTAAGGATAATTCTATGAAACTATATTTTTCACACAATTTAATTATCTTATGATGAAACTTTATAAAACTCATTTAATTACCATGGGTTATGGTTTGATGAAATGAAGAAATTTTTATGACACTCATATCCACTCCATGGGTTATTTTGTGGTGTATATTTTTTAATCTTTTGGAACACCTCAGTATGATTTTCATTATGTGATGGGTGGGACCAAAATTATATATCCCTCAAATGAATTGTGTAAAAACTGATATTTCATGAGATAATAAGTGATCGAATGAAGAGTAAACCTAGTTTTGTAAGAGACTTTGTCCAATTTGATAGCATTGAGAGTGAAAATTGAATAAGGGTATGATGGAATGAGGATTGAACCATATCCACTATGATAGTCTTGGTTGCGAGAATTGGTTAAAGAAATTATTTCCAATGCTTATGTTCATACCAAAAAATTATGTCTTATTCCAATGTTATTCTCTCATAGATCAGGTACTTTATTTTCTTTAGGATTCAAGTCTTATGAAATGCCAATATTTATTCTATGACTCTGGATTTTTACTTATGATTTGAAGGGATTGGATTTTAATATAATAAATCCTTATCCCTATACATTTATTGTTATGTTATATTTAATTGATCATCGATATCTTCTTTTTTATCCTTACATTAAATCTGAGCTCACAATATTTTATGTTTACTTTCTATAGGTTATGAAGAAAGGTTTTAAGTAGGGAGTATTTAACAAGAGTAAAATTTTGAAATATATTAGCATGAGATGATGGCGATGTTTCATTAAAAAAGAAGATTTTGTATATAGTCTCAAATAAACTAAAACATTATCATTTTTTTGAATAATAATGTTTTGAAATGAATATTCATCTATTACAATTTAATATCTATATATGAAAAGTACGAGTTTATATAGTTGGTATTAGGGAAGTTTTTAGTTCAAATTTTTTGAGATTAGGATTAATGAAATTAGATGAAACCCATGGGGGTAGGGGTAATTATACGAAAACATATTAATGATTTGGTAAAGAAGAAATTATGTGGTTTTCCTAGAAATACATCCATATATGGTTACTCTAAGTAAATGTGCTTTTAACATATATGTTTCAAGGGGTTATAACCTATAATGGTTGGTTGTGTATATGTCAACGATCATTCTAGTGCATGGTCAATGTTTTCTTACAATCCAAATTTTTTGAATCTCTTGGGGGATTTGCTTGGGTAACATACATTTTTTTTATAAACCAGTATTATGGATTTAAATAGATTAAAACCAAGGATGTCCTATGATAAACCTAAGCTTTCATATATTTTAAATAATTTTTTATGAGTTAGGCATCCTATGATTGGTTTTTCATGAATATAAGAATATTTTTCTCAAATTATAATTTTTATATTTAGTCAATCTCTATAACAAGGACGATTCTTGTTAATGAAAAATGTTTCCAAAAATAAAATGATTATCTTTATGAGAAAATAAAAAAATTGGGATGTAGAAGGAAAATACTTATGATTATTACTAATCATTTATGTCACTATATTGATATAAATCTCAAATTGGGTGAGTTTCCTGGTAGAAACAAAAAGAAAAAGATAGAGTTTCATGAATACCATGGAGGAAAAATATTCAACTTCATTCATGTCAAGTATGTGTGAATAAACCCTTATGGAAATGTATCATTGGAATAAGAATATGTTTTATTTATAGAATAAAAGGTCTTAGAGAATGTAATTTCTGAGTAAATTTGAAATGTTTGATAGAGGGAAATGAAGTTCATCCAAAGGTACCATTTATAGTTCAATGCCTTGGGTGTGGGGAGCATGGGTATTATCTGAGAGAATTATGTAATCCAAGGGTTAAATCATAAAACAAGGAGGTTCCTATAATATTTCAATGAAAAAGTTGAAATGATTTAAGTGCATATATAATGGTATTTGAGAATTATATTGTAGAAGTGTTATATCGATGATATTCTAGATTTAATAATCATGAAATATCTAAGGATTATTCTACATTAGATTTTCTATAATGATTTGAAAACATATGTTGAATAGTACTGATCACCATGAAATGTGACACAATTGTGAATTGATTATGTTTAGTTACCATAGAGGAATAATTAACATTGATGAAACAAATGGAATAGTATTGGTAACCTTGATATTGGTTTGTGATTTACATCATCTTTAATAAAGTTTATTTAATTTTTGGATTTATGGAAATACATTGTGATTTTATTTGAGGAATATTGATCGTGTTAATTTCTTTAGGTTTATATATTATCATGTTGGGGTAACTTAAGAGTTATGGATACCATCATAGTGTTAAATATTTAATGTTGATCTTAAGTTTAAAGGCATATATACCCCTCTTATAGTTTTATATGATTGTATTTTGAGGTGATTTTAATCTTTTACTCTGTTTTAAGAAGAATACTCAATTAAGTCTTAAATAACACTTTATGTTAGTATATAATAGAATGTTATGTTATTTATTTTCTATTAGATAGTCGGATATAGACAACTTTATTGTTGAATAGTGATTCATTGACAGGGTTAAATTTTCATAGATATTTATGTTTAAGCTGAAGATTACTTGTCATGCTAACACCTAAATATAATTCACGATATTTTGGGTAATTTCACTATATTATATGATTATATTGTCATTTATCAATGTTATTAATATAAATTTTGAAGATTCAACATTGGGTTGAGTAATATTTAACCTTTAGGTTTAACATGTGGCTTAATGTGAATGATTATTTGGGAATAATGAAAATTAATTTTTATAGTGTAATCTAAAGGGTATGAGATGAGCTTTGAGGTTAAAAAATTAATAATTGTTTAGGTTATTGATGTTAATTGGTTTGTGGTGTTATTTATTTATAGAATCATAGAAGTTGATTATTTTGTGTTGTTTTGGTAGTTTTTATGTAAAATTTCTTATTTCTTCATACGAAAGATTATATATATTGAATATTCTATTACATTGTCCTAAGAATTTTCGTATAAGATAATATTTAAATATAAGAGGTATATATTGTTTTTCATTTGATGGATTATATGATCCATTATATGTTTATTTTAGTGATTCAGGAATGAAAAATTGAACATGAATACTCTTCTTGATTTTTATAAAAAGAGGTCATTATTGTGGAAATTTATTAGAGTATGAAATTATACCTTTAAAGTATCTAAATCTCTTTATGTTATTAGTTTAGAATGAAAATTAATTCCTTAAATTTGGGAATAATATTTTGAAGCAAAAATTTCATCCAATTACATTCATTTTTGATGAATCAATGGTCTTTTTCACTCCTCGTTTATTTATGGGTTTCTGGTCATTAACATTCCCATGATTATTCACTTTTATGTGATAAATTCTCTTTTTCACTCTTTATCATTATTTGTGCACTAATTATTTCCACCAAATCTATATTTTGTATCCCACTAATTTTGTTCTATTTGGGAAGCTATTTTTGGGTTATTCTATTTGGTATTTTTATTTTCCTTTTCCTTTTCTAAGAGGAGGCTTTATTTACCCCTTTTTTTTGATATTGGGTTTCGAAAAAGTAAATGTCAAAATGTCAAAACCTCAATTACTGAGCTAGAGATCAAATTGTGACAATAAATTTTATTAGTTGGGGGAGAATTTAACACCCTGATATTTTAAAATAGCAGTATGTTTGATGTCTTATGTTGGATGAAACATCAAAAAAAAATTAACCATTATAGTCTTACTAAAATAAATATTACAATGAAAGATAAAAAATAATACATTATGAGTTTAAAATTGGAAACGACATGGAGAAAATTACAAATTGAGTAAATATATATATATATATATAACATTATCATAAACTATTTGTCCTCATGAATCATTAAATAGATTGAAACCTTAACTATAACTATACAAACAAAGGAAATAATTAAGAACACAACATATACGATGAGATAAAAGTATATGAGTTTAATTTAGTGAAGCATATAAATATATATATATATGTATATTATATGAATATAATATATATATATATATGGGTATTGGGTACATAGGAATTATATATATAGCAATTAGATATATAATTCTTAGGTATACCTAAATTCAAATTTGTTTGAAATAAACATACAATCGTTTGAAGCTAAAAGATATATCTTCAATAAAAATATTTTTATGGGATCAATGTATTTTTAACATACAATATTTAGCTAACCACTCATGATAACTGAATCTAATGAAATATATAGATTATAATTTTAATTTAACAAATTAACATTCATTGAAATATTTTTATTAGAAAGAAAATATGAATAATGAAATATTATACTTAAAAATACATTTACTTAATAAATGTTTTTTATTTACTTTATGGGAAAATATTATAATTAATTTCTTTCAGTTTTATAAAATTTTTTGAATAAATAAACTTCATTTTTGAAATTTACCAATCAAAATTATCTTAAAGTTAAATTTATAGAATTTTCTAAAAACATTTATTTTCTGATATATAGTTACAAATACCAATTTTTGTTGAAAATTGATATTTTATTTAAATAAATTTCCAAGAAACATTATAATTTATAATGGTTTTTAAAATAAAATTATTTCATTTATATTATCAAAACTCTAATTAATGTCGTTATAATTAATTTTTATTTTTATTTTTTTATAAATTGTTTATACTTCAAAAAATATTGTATTGGAAAACTGATTTTTGTCATATTTATTATGTTAATTTTAAAAAATATTTTTTTAGAATTATATAAATTTAATCTTGAAAAATTGATTTCATATTTGGAATCATGGTGTCCAAATTTGGTAAATAGGTACCTTTTTTCAATATGTATAGTAACCACATTAAATTATTGTTACTAATATATAAGTGAAACGTGTAAATTAGTGTAAACACTATTGTGATAATTTATAAATATTCTTAATAAACTAGAATTTATTTAATTGGATGAGTTTTTTCATCTAAAATCATCAAATATTCAAAAAATATGGCTTTTTCCATTTAAATTTTATCTTTACCTTTATAACATTCAAGTAAGAGATAAAGTAAGAAATATCACTTTCATGCTTTTAATATCTATAATATTTTTTGATAGTGATAAAAACATATGTTTGGTTTTAAATATTTATTTTAAATATTAAATATTTTTTTCCCAAATAATTTTTTTTAATTTTTATTATTTATATAATTAACTTAAAATCTTATACAATGTGGACATAATACTTATGCCAATAGTATAAAAATAAAGTAAATTATTTTAAAAAATATAATGTAATAATTTTAAGGTGATTTATAGTTTTCCATGAATTTTATATATAAATATAGCCTATTACAAATTTTATTAAAGTTTATATTAAAATTTATTTTATTTCCTTCCATTTTCAAAGGGAAAATAAATGAATAGTTTGAAAGTTACATTAATGAAATTTTATAATAAATAATATTTTATTAAATGATTTAATGTTCATAAAAATTCTATATTTGGAAAAATAAATGTTACATGACTGGAAATTTCAACCATGACCCATCAATAAGATAATTATCATTTTATTGTATCATTCTTTACCCCTAAAAAGTAAAAAAGCTATCTTATCGTGTTTGATTGTCAAAGAGTATTAATGAGAGTTAAAACTAAGAGATATAGGTGAAAAAAGCCAAATTGTATCCAAATTTTATTTAATGAGATCATTTAAAATCATGAATTTATTATATTTAAATTATATCATTTTGGATATACTTGAACAAAAAAATTGAATTATATCATTTTAATACTTTAAATAATTGCAAAAGATCCCTTCCCCTCGCATATAAATGTACACCTCTTACCTATTTTATTTAATCCAGCTTGAGAAACCAATATCGAAACCCCTATACAATTCTATTATTAACATCCATATAGATGAATTGGTGGTTCTATAATTTTAAAATACCATTCTAATATTCCATATGAATGGATCTAATGGAGGCCTATCGAGGAAGAGGTAATCAACCTACCTGAACTCTTTCAATTTATTTATAATTAATCCTCATATATCTTTATAGTAAACTTCATAAGATAATAACTTTTGTATCGTAATTATAATTATAATTAAATTTTATTATTATTATGTAACTACCATTATCCACCTTATTTTCTATCAAATAGGTTGTGAAAGTACCGCTGGTGCGTACGTGTGGACTACCACATCTGTGTATCGCAACAATTCATTTTCCATCACCATCGTTAATAAATTTTTACTATCATGGGTTTAATTATTATTAATAATATTTATAAACTTATCTTCATTATGAAATTATATTATCTTACATAATTTTTTACCCTCCAATCTTTTGTAAAATTATTACATCACTTATCCATACGTGTGGAGTACCACCTCCACGAAGTGATGTGAATTGTTTTTCATTTATTCTACACATGTATAGTAATAAGGATATTTTTAGTGAATATAATATATATATATATATATATATATTACAAGGATCCTATAATGGTGAATTATTATGTTCCTTTCTTTCATTCAATCCGCCAAAAAATGAAAACAATGTTCATATCTATGTTTGACCTAGCATTTCCATGAATAGTGTAATTCTTTCATATATATATATATATAATTTATGGATCACTAAAAATTTCTATATAATGAATATATATGATATTTATATTATAAATATGATTATATTAATTGTTGGACCATGTAAAATTTACAATTATTAGAACACTAAAAACAAAACACTCTTTAAAAACGAAACATTTAGTGCATAGAAACAATGATTTTAAAAAGGAGTTATTAATAAATAGTTTCTAAAAATGTTATAAGTGGATATTATGTTATATTAAATGTAATTAAATGATTCATTTATATAATTACAATAAATTTAATTTATTATATAGGATGTTATAGTTCTTTCGAAACATGTGGAGCATGAGGTAAGAGTTTCTTCTCTCAATTTTATTTCTTTGAGACTTATTCCATATTCACCACTTATTTACTTTTTGTTGTGTATATAATACCCATGAATATATTTTCTGATTAATTATTGAATATTTTTTTTATTTAAAAACCCATATAATTATCTCTACTTCATTAGGTTTTGATACAGAAATTAAAGAAGGATATTTGGTTTTATGATACAATCTCATTGTTTACGAAGAATGTTTATGATTAGGTTTTTGATATTAAAATATCATGATATACCTATATATAATCTGATGAATTTTATTATATAATAGTTATTTCTAGTGATTAAATATTTTCTTCTTATTTTCATATCTTTATGTACTCAAGAGACTGAAAGAAATTTTAAAGAAAATATGATATTTTTCATTCTTCAGTCGAAAATACTTTTTCTTAACTATCCATGTTTTTCTAAAAATGTATCCATTAATTTTTCTTTACTACTCTCTGATTACTCATTAAATTCTTTTTCACCCATGTATGAAATTTTTTAAATATTTTTTTTAAATTAACATTACTGACATTTTTTAAATGGGGTTATTTTGACGTTTATAAATAATATGAAAGGAATCACTGTTTTAACGCACATGAGATGGCCATAATTTCCCACCATAATGACCACTCAATTCTGTTATGTTAACATTAAAATTTTACAAGTATATTGTTAAATAATATTATTTCCTTAATATTTGGGAATTTTTAGATTTTAAATAAGTGATCTCAATGTGAAAAGGGTACTTTTATCAAGAAATATTCTAGTGAAATTTGATGGAATTGTTAATCTCTAATAACATAGTTTGATGTTAAATATTATTTAATAGAGTTATGGTCTAATATAGTAGATAATTTCGTTATTTGGAAAAATTATGATGATGATGACATAAGGATGATTCAATGAAACCATTTTCCTTCCCACAAGTAAATAATGATATGATACATATTTTATAAATCTCATGTATTTCATATGGTATATATACCATCCCAAAACTGGTTCACTAACAAGTAACCAAAATTAATTAACCTCATAACATCAAGCATGGGTTCCTATACACCTGAGGTTGCTGACTAGCATTGGGGGTCCATGATGGTATGATGTGAGACTATACCCCATGTGATCATTGTGTATCACATGATTATATAATAAATGGTAAGCATTATAAATAATATTAACCTTCAGTAGTATAATAGTAATAAATCATCCAAACATAACCAACTACATGAAGCTGAATCAATGTCATAAAAAAATTATGATCATTTCATGGAACTTATCAAATGGAATACACATGGGATAAATAGGTACAAATATATAAAATATTCTATAAAAATTTACAGAAACACAAAAATATTCATCCACAAGAATCAGAAGCATATGATTGGTGTTATTCTCTAGTACTCCATCCTAGGACAATAAGTCAATCATCCAAATTTAGATTCTTCCCTTTATCTCTACCTACAACCATTGTGTTTGTTCGGGTACCAACCTGTGTCCTGGATATGGTGTGAGATGTACACAACTGGATACCACCAAAGATGTATATAACTATTTAGTCTTTGCATATAATATGATATGTGTACACCTAAATATAAATGCAAGTCATTAAATATATAAATAAATCATATCGGTCTGGGTTTCTCCAAAGACACCCAACCGGCACTACCTTCTTTGGCCTTAGCTAGATGTCCTTGAAAAAATGTCAGCCTATTTTTAAAATTATTTTAAATAGTTATATATAGATATTTATAGTTCGGACCAAAGGTGTTAGTCCATGGAGTCCATACACCTGTATAAGGTGATTCATAATTTCCATCACATATACGCACAAAAGTACATTGTGATATTATAGTTGTCAAGTGTAAATCATGGAACAAACCTAAGAATATTCATTGGCATTGAAAATAAATAAATAAATTTATACTAAAAAGTATCTGGAACCCATCAAAGGAATTATAGAAATGGAACCCCTGTACTACTCTAGGTACACTAATAACCCAGCACCAGAGGATTTTTTCCAAGGCATCTGTATAAGTACCCATGTATCACTCTAGAAATAGAATAACATATATTAATTTATGTTCATCAATGTTATACCACATAAAGAAAAAATCCTCACTAATGGAATTCTATGGTAAAAATACCCACTAACCCCGTCTAATGTAATCCACTAGGGAATCAAGTATCCCTTATTGTAAGCATAAAGACATATACCCAGTGTTCCCATCCAATGTGTTCTATATGGAACTAATGTATCACTTCCAGGTTTCTATGATCAATTAAAACTTTTATTTCTTATACTCGATGATCTTATCCAATAAAACATACATATGAACTCTTGTATCACTGTCATCTTAGTATAAATGAAATGTAATAGCTAGAATCTAACTCATATCATTTAATAATACTTTTTAAATCATATTTGACAAGGCATTTAATATGGTTCATTGACGATAAAAAATTTAGGAAAGGGGCTATATGTATTTACAACCGATATCCTTGGTCTAATATTTTAAATACTCTATAATCATAATGTGAAATTAAATAAACCATTAAGGGTTCTTCAAAATAAAGCCACAACATGAGGCTACTAGTCCTTTAATGAAGGGAAACCCTTAAGGTGGCTCACATTTTGCTGTTAAACCTATGATATGATTTTATAGGTTACTAGGATAGTAGTAAACATGAAATCATAAATTCATATAATTAATTTATCATTTAGGGATGTCACTAGAATGTCCAATGCATGACATAATAATGCACAATATAAAGCATAAACAAAATTTGGAAGAAGAACTTGACCACATAAAATTTTTTGGTTAACCAATCCTTATCCCCTATCATAATTTAAATTAAAAAATAATGGATGAAGTCAGAAAAATAGAAAACTGACATGAAAATTGGTCATATTGTATCACACAAAAATAGTGCCAAATATGGTGAGATACACAATGAAAATGAGTTAAAGCATCAAAGTTCATACTGATGTGGATCAAAAATGAAAAATGGTGGCCTGATTTGTATCTAGATGAAGATGAACATAGGGAACCTAGGTTGGAGGAGATAATGATCTCCCATGAATGTTTGTTTCTATAGAAAAAAAAGTTCCATCAAAATAAGGGGTTCCACTTCTATAAAAAACTATAACCTTAAAATTCATGACGTGAATAGAATTCATGTTAAGAATTCATAAAGTTCATTTTTTATTATTGGTGAAACCATTTCACACCATTAATAGGGTTAATTTAATATATTAAATTCAAATCTATTCAAAATTCGTGTGTTCTGACATAGAAATTCAGGTTGTTAATTCGATTCACATTGTAAATTTTTCCAGTAGCCATTTCTTTCCAACCGACAACCTTACATAAAAAAACTGTTAAAACCAACTAAAAGGCATGTTCTCCAAGTTCTAAGCCCAAAATTTAAAATTTTTGAGTGTTAAATCAAATTTAATGAATCCATGCATCTATATAAATTTGGGAAATTATAATATCACCTCTTAAAAAACTCATCCCTAGTTTCCCTTCCAAGGTTGTTAAAGCATCATATGGGAAATGTTTCAACCACTAAACATGAAAGTAGGCCTCTATCTCCAAGGGATCATCCTGAACATGGTAGTGGTATAATAACACTCATTCCATAGGAACTTTCCTACCATGTAAGACCTTCATTCTCCAATCAATTATATGTACCAGATGCTCCTCAATGGACACATCAATCTGTATCTCTATATCTTAAGGATCAAATGAATAAGAGGAATCATAATAATTACTATGAAGGTTCAATACATTGAAGATGTCATGCATGGCCCTATACCTATGAGTAAAGGCTTATCGATAGGATAGCATCCCGACTCTCTCCAATATCTATAAATCTGTGACATAATGTGGTGATAAAATTCCCTATCTTTGAATCCATCTATGACCTAGTCTAGGAGAAACTCATAAAAATACCTGATGTCCCACCTCTAACTCTAGTGGGTTGTAGTGATTTTCCATATAATAATACTATAGATATTAATTTATATACATATACTTTTGAATAAGTTGTATATAGTCTCATGTATCCTAAATGAGATGAGGACCCAACATTTCTGCCACACCTGCCTCCAACCAACACAAGGGTGAATAAAATTACCTACCATGTAGATCCTCATAGGGATCTATCTAAATAGTTTCTTGAAAGATATTTTTTTGGTAATAATCAACTTATGGTATGTGTTTCTACCATGAAACTTATAAATCAAGGCCACATGGCCGAATCATTACCTTTAACAACTATATTGTACGATGAGACATACTGTCAATGTAAGGGTGAAATGTTGTACATGGGAGCACCTGTGAACCCAGTTCTCTATATAATACTTTAAAAACCATTATTTATAATGATAATATCAATAATATATTGTAGAGTTCATAACACCATAATTGTGTATAATATCCATATTATAAAGCCTTCGGTGATCATATAATAAAAAGGTATCCTTGATCAGTAGAAATTGTGTTACATTTGTCAACCTATTGATGATCACCCATACAGCGTCATTTCCTTGAAGTGATATAAAAAACCGTAAAAATATATTGTTTTATCAACCCATATATAATCAGGGAATGATATAGGTTGTAAAAGTATTTCATTCCATTTTTGATTAGCCTTCCCCTTCTAAAAAGTGGAGAGACATGTGAAAAAACTGGATATATGCATCTTTATACGCAACCAGAATTAATGAAGACATGTGTCTCGATATATCATGTTAACCTTAGGGTCTATTTCATAAAAATAGGGATGGTATTACCATTTCAATTTATCCCACATGTTCGAAAGAACCTGCAAACGGCCGTGGATATGAAAATTCTCATCAACGTCGATAAACCAGCAATGTGGTGAGTCCTCCCCTAAGACACTCCCTCTGAGGACTAGGTCCATGGGATCTGAAATAATTATCATAATTACCCACTCCAAATGGATGGATTTCATTTCCAAATCAAAAGAAAAAGGTTTTCCATGATTCCCTTGAACCTATAGGTGCGTCTTAATAAATAGGGTATCATTTTCCACTCACTACTTTCATCTTGGACGTCCTATATCAAAGTCTTCTTCCTCAAGATGTCAAAAACTGAATTTCCCATTTGAGGATCATAAGTGAGCTCACTGTCAAATGATTTATGGTATTATACCCACCTTAGTATCCTGATATTAAATTCATAATATGTGGAAATGTTTTTGAGACTTTTTTGTTCTATGTAAATGGTGAACTCCCCCCCCCCCAAAATAAATAAATAATGCCTCTTACAATGTAAAGCATAAACCACATCAACTATTTTGAGTTCATGGGTTGTGTAATTCATCTCATGAGGTCTTAGATATAAGTACTCATACACTGTAACTCAATCTACCTACATCCAAACTACTCCAAGACCAATTCTTGAATCAACATGATAAACTATATAACTTCTTCCCTGGTATAGAAGAATTAGGATTAGCAATGAATTCAGTTTTCCCTTAATCATATAAAAGGATGCATTATATTTTTCGGACCATAAGACTATACTTTTATTTTTACTGAATCCCATGATATGAGGTTCTAGGAATGAAAAGTCATAAAAAAATTCAAGTAACAACCATCTTACCATATGAAACAAAATATGTCCAAGATATTATTGGTCGTTCCTACGAATCTATGGTTCCCACCTTCTCATGGTCAACAGATCCTCTTTCCTCAGAGTTGATGTGACCCAAGATTTGAGAATTATTAATCTAAAATTGGAATTTGGTTATTTTAGCATACATATAGTACTATCTCAGTGTATTTAGGACAATATCAAGAATCATGACATAGTAATATCAAGTATGACATTTCAATAAGATAACATCCATGAAAAATACCAAAATGAATCCAAATATGCAAGGAAAACTGAGTTCAATAGTTCCATGAAATCAAATGGTGCATTTTTAAGGCAAAACTACACAAATACATACTCGTACAAGTCATATCAACTCTAGAAAACTATTCACGGAATGTCGGATGGTCTTACATGCACTTGATGGTTGCCCGATTTCTGATCGATATTAGTTGAAACTACCGCTCCTCGATGATGTTCTAAGAGGTCATCTATAAGAGGAAGTGGGTATCAGTTCTTTACCATAATCTAGTTAAAACAATGATAATGTACACAAAATTTGAGTGTATCATCCTTCTTATTGGTGAAAAGGAGATGAAAACCATAAGGTAAAGTACCTGGTCATATAAAATTCTTAGCTTTCAAATCATCCAGATACTTATAGTACATGTAGCTCAGTAATTGTCATCCTATGAGGAGGAATGGAAACCAGTGCTACTCTTGGAACTATCTAGATGATAAATTATACCTCTCTCTTAGGGGGTAGTCTGGTGTAGTCTTCAAAGAAGAAAAGCTAGAAATGTTCCATCATTGGTGGTAATTCCTTATATTATATACCCAGATTTCTCATAAGGTGATTAGCCATATAAGTTTCCACTCCACCAAAAACATGATTATCCAACCAATATCTAAATTCATAGACATACCATTCACTCTTATGAACATAGTTAGTATCCTCGGGTGATCTAAAGGACCCTATATGGTGATAGATATCAACATGGGAATGGTATTGAACCCATGAACCCATTATGAGAATGACATTGAATCGAGTTATCTCTAGGGAATAAATATTATGGAAGAATATTTATACTCCCATCTTAAGAGGAGAATCCCTAAACAGTCGTATACTCTCCAATAACACTCCTAGAGGAGTATCTAGGGTTATAACACCACAAAAGTTCTCTATTTGTAGTCCAAGCCTCTCTAAAATTCCCCTAGATAAAAATAAGAGTGTAGGTACTATCTCTGAAAAGGTAGGAACTAATGTAGAGGCTACTATAATATTCTTTAAGAACTGTAGAAGGCATATCCACATATCCTCTTGAGTCGACTACACTATATGGATATGACCAGATTAATGGGCCAAGGATACAACCAGACTAACCTAGGAAGGTATTCTTTTTTGGTGACCTACCTCTGAATTTTGACTAATTTAACCATAAAAAACTCCTCAGCATGATCGGTCTATATTAGTTATGATCTTTACCTAGTGTGGAGCTACTCATCCAATAACCTAATAGTGCGTCAATATATATTCATTATCGTTTTCAACTAGAGGGAATGTTCGAAATAAATGTTTTAGGTGGCCCAACTAGCTTCAAGCTCAAAACACAATTCGGAACCACTTACATTTGGGATTATTATAGCATACCCTACCACACTAGTACACAATAAATAATTGTCTGTGTGTTTCATCTGACTCACACTACTATAATGAACAGACATGAATTGATGTTTCCTACTTCTTGATGAACTTCCTCCCTACCTTGATACTAAACCACCCTAACTCATACAAACAACATCCCTCAGGAGTCATTGAGTAATGAGGGCCTAGTTCAGTATCTCTGAAATGGTTTTCAACCAAAATACATTCACTAGTGATAGGATGGTGTATGATATCACATCCTTAAGCCACCAAATATTAATCAAATCATCATTAATATGTGTCAATTAAAAATTCTAAATCTTAGTAAAAAAAGCTGAATACGCCACCATAGACATATCACATTATTGTAGGTGCATAAATTTTCTAGAATTGTCCTCTGACATCATCTAAGTGAAGGAACCATAGAAGGATACAATGAAGTCCATCTATACTATACCACGATGATGATCATACATAGTGATGACATCCCACCAATGTTTAGTAGAGTCATGAATCAAATAGATATAAATATTAACCCTCTTTACATGAGGCTTTTCCAACTGCTCTATGATGGATATCAAGGCCTCTATCCAAGATTTTGTAGCCTGGGGACCACCATTACCAGAAAAGGTGGGAGGATACTGTTAGAGAAATTATTGTATCAACTCTAGGATTGTAGGTCCAGGATTCAGAGCTCCCTATATGGACTACATTATGTGAAAGAAGCTCTATCAAAACTAATCATCAGCACCATGTGGAGGAAGAAAAGAAGGTAAATATAGTAAAAATGCAGGAAGAAATAATATTGTCTCAGGGACTAATACCTACTGAGCATAGTCTTCTCCACCCACCTTACACATGACTCAAGGAACAAATTGTGGTTTAACTCTATAATTTTCTATCACACACCAAAGATTAGATCTAAAAATAGATAGGATAAAGATAACTAGAAAGGACATGTACACAACCTTCCTTTAAATGATTCAAACCTCTCTAAATATATGAAACCTAATTCTAGGTAATAATATAGGCCACAATAGATCACAAGAGACACTACCAACCTTCAAATACCGTGTTTCTTCAAGGAACACACCTTATGCAAAAGTGGATCCTTTATATATATTTTCAATTATAAGGTATAGAGGAAAACATCTTTTAATTTTTAATTGTAATTACCATTTAAGTGTAGCCATTTCATTTAAAATTTTATGCTTATTTAATTTTAGAATCATTTAAATTCATATAGATAACATAGTCTAGTTAGATGCATCAATATTCCCATTTTATTAAGGCATGTACTCTTTATAAATTTTAATTTGTATGTGGTGTAACTGTGACCTGACCCTTACATCCAGTGTCAGGATTTAGCAAGTCATGTAAAATTATTTCATTAAATGATTCACTATTCCCATTTTATAATAGTACATGAATCATTAATTACAATTAGGATTCATGTAATCAAATAATCTAAAATTTCATCCCATTAATACATTGGTCAATGTGTCAAACATGGAATAATTGGTTAAATAAAGTTCCATCATTAAGATATACTATAAAAACCCATTTAGGTTAATATAGACACTTTAATTAATAAAATTATTTTATCTTTTCATGAAGTGTTAGCACATTTCTATATATAATTATCAAGTCACTCATAATAATCATAGTGAATACAGGAAATCAAGAAACAAGATATAACTCTATGACATGCCATAATTCATGAAAAGTGAATCCTCAAGTTTCTGTAACAATGCAAGAGATGATACCTTCTTATCATACCAAGACAAGGAAAAATATGTCTATAATAATAATAGCAACAATAATAACATTAAAAACCATGGGTATCACTCAATGGTGAAATCAATACAAATATAAGAGTCACAAACCAAAATAAAAATAACCCACCCCATATATGTTGGATTGTACCCTATATGTGGGTGAGCTACTCCCAAGAGTCATCTCATTACCAAATTATAATTCATTCATAGTCTCTTATATAAAAAAAATAGTAAGACAAATGAAAAAGAAATGCAATACTACTATGTAGATTCCCAGAACCGATTGACTCATACCTAACCAAACCCAATCAACCACATAACCTCAAGAGCGTCTACTCGTTGACTAGAGGTTAACAATAAGTAGTGGGGATCCCTGATATTATATTGGGGAGACTATACCCCAATAAATAGAGTATATAACCACAATATATAAAAATGGTAAGCAGTATAAATAGTAATAATCAATCAGTAGTATAATAATAAAAATAATCCAAATTTACACAATTGCATGAAGTAAAATCAATGTCAAAAAAATGTTGATCATGTCTTGGAACTAATCAAAAGGGAAATGAAGATGAGATACATATGTACACACATATACAACATGCTATAAAAAATAAAAAAGGAAAAATGATGCCTCCACTAGACTCTTGAGCATGGGCTTCTTACACTACTCAAGTACTACATCCTATGATAGTAAGTCAAACATCCAACTATGGATACTTCCCATTTCCCCTACATGCAACCATAATGTCTATTTGGGTACCAACTAACAACCTAAATTTCTTGTGAGATATACTTAGTATCCCACTATCAATGTCCTCTAAAACTATCCAGTATGTTTATATTATATGAGTAGTGTTCTCGTAATAATAACTATAAGACAACAAATAAATAAATACATCGTATTGTTTTCGGTTCCTCATGCAGTACTTGTTGGGGATACTTCCCATTTCCCCTACATGCAACTATAATGTCTATTTGGGTACCAACCAACAACCTAAATTGGTTGTGAGATATACTCATTATCCCACCATCAATGTCCCCAAAAACTATCTAGTAATGACCCGCTAATTCTCATTGGCTTGAGAGTATAATGAGTCATTACAAGGCCTTAAGCGACATCCCCAAGACACCAAATTCTATCAATAAATACCGAAGGGTTTCAAATATATGTTGGTGGATAATTTACCCATTTTGAAAAAAACCCATAAAAAACCATACCTAAACATTCACTATATGATGCATGAAAAAATGAATAACCAATAAACACTTAATTTATACCAAACTACATCGAAGTACACAACAGCAGAAGACCAAACTAAGCATCAAAGTACACAGTGGGTGAACAGCTCAAGAATCTCTAAAGACACCACAAATCCACGCTCCACAAGCTCCAAGCTCAACAACACCTCCCAAGAATAAACACAAACCTCAAGCAGTTAGATGTCTTACCATTACCTGTGTCTCTGAATACGACATCTGCAAAAGCACCAACGTGCCAAAGTAGGGGTGAATATAAAACTTAGTAGGTTTTCCCAATGAATTACCTACTCATGCCACTAGTATAGAAGAGTTAGCCACATTTATATAAAAACAATTTATATAAAATATTTTCTCAAAAAAAGTTTAAAACTAAATATAGACAAGTTTCAAAAACCATTCATAACCAAAGGCATTCCAAGAGCACTTGAAAAAAAATTTCCAGCAACTTATTTTTCTAGAAAAATAACCAAAAAATCATAATAACCATTTCAAAAACATTCCTTTTGGCGTACCCAATCATTTCACAACCCATGCTACCAACCATGCATGCTTCATTATGACAGTTCCATACCCATGAGTGGTCTCTCGTCGATCTACCAAGTCGTCACAGGTTAATTGTTTCCCATGTTCCATTAAACCTTTAGCACTGAGAAAAAGGTCAAATTTCATCCAAGCCTCTTACATATAGTTACCATTGTTCCATTAAACATTTGGAACTGAGAAAAAGGTCATATTTCAACCAGGACTGGTACATGAAACATGAACACACACCACATATTCCCAATGATCATGCCCAAACTCCCTTTCAATAAAAACACTTTTTTATTGAAACCCATTTCCATCAAAACTATTTCAATTCGAAACCATTTCAATAAAACTCCATTTTTATTGAAAATAAAATCCATCAAAATCATTTCAATCTCAAACCATTTCAATTCCAAACCATTTCAACAAAACTCCCTTTTTATGAAAACCAAATCCATCAAAGTCATTTAAATCTAAAAACATTTCAATAAAACACCCTTTTTATTGAAAACCCATTTTTCATTAAACTATTTACAATTTCAGAAATCATAATTTAAAATAAACATTTTAAATTCAAGAATCAAAATCACTTTGCACAACAATTCACCATGATTACACAATTACATCAAAATCATAAATCATCACTAAAGAACATTTATTCCATGCTTTTCACAATCAAAACCATTCAAATAAACCAATTTAAAACTAAGACAATAAAATTTAACAAGAGGAGTCAAGATTGAAGCCTCCTACCTCAACGGTTTTGACGAAAACCACAAAGGTCGAAGAACGCTTGAGAAAACCGGGTTGCTTCTTCAAAAACCAACCTTGGACATCTTCTCCTAGAAAGACCAAGACCAAGTCTAACAATATTTTTAATCTACACACATAGATCTACCTATAACGGGCGTAGATCTACGGAACTGAGAGAAAAAGAGAAGAAGATCTAAGTTGATCTAAGAAACTGATCATGAATGAAGAAGAACGATCACATACCTCAAGAATCTGGATTTCATTCACCAAGAGAAGCCTTCGGATCGCCTCCGGAATAATGGGAGAACCCTCTTTAAACTTAGGAGAAGAAAAATCCAGAGTTAGGGTCACTTAGGAAGAAAAACGAGCCATTTAGAGGAAAAAATGTGTGAGATAATCCTTTATAGGATCTCATTTAAGTGGCTACACAGTTTACCCGCACGGTTAGACAAACTGTGTGCTAACCGTGCGTTAGCCACTACCTCGCCAGACACTCCACGCATGGTTTGGCCACATGGTTAGACAAATCGTGTGCTACCTGTGCGGAAGAAACTGCCTCCAAGACCAACTACGCATGGTTTTACTGCACAGTTTAGACAAACTGTGCGCCGTCCATACGACTTCCCCTTTCCCACAAAAAATCATTCAAGTTCTCTTTAATCTTATATTAATCACCCTTAACTTTAAAACCATTAAACTAATCAAAAATGGTTATATACCAAAAACCAGAGGTACTACATTCTCCACACCATTGGCCTTTCCATCCTTGGTATGTATAAAACCTTCACCCAACTGAAAGAGTTCCGACACTGCTCTTTCATTTCCTTCTCACTTTCCCAAGTTTCTTCCTGAATCTGACTATGCTGCCATAAAACCCGCACAAGACTAATGCATTTTTTCCGCAGGACTTCCACTTGCCTATTCACAATTCGTACCAGGATATGTATCAGCGAAGCATCTATCTCTATGTTAACATGATCCCATCTGATCACATGGTCAGGATCAGGCTGACACTTTTTCAACTGAGATACATGGAACACATTATTCAATGAACTAAACTGTGGTGGAATGCTAACCAATATTCCACCTCTCAGACTCGTTCTAGTATCTCAAAAGGGACAATGTATTTAAGATATAACTTTCCATGTTTCTTGAAACAATGATGTCCAAGCCTGGTAGAGATCTTCAAGAATACATGATCACCCACAAAAAATGACAACGGTCTTCGACGGTGATCTGTATAATATTTTTGACGACTCTGAGCCATCTCCATTCTCTCTCTAATCAAATGGATCTTCTCTGTTGCCTCTTGGACAAGGCTTAGTCCGACTAGTGATGTTTCACTTGTTTCCACCCAACATAGTGGAGAACGACAAGGACACCCATACAATGTTTCAAAAAGAGCCATGTGTATCGAGGCTTGACAGTTGTTATTGTATGAGAACTCCACTAACGGTATATTCTCCTCCAGTGATCCACCAAAGTCAATTACACAAGACCACAACATATCTTCTAAAGTTTGTATCATCTGATCGTATTTCCTATCCGTCTGAGGATGATACGTCTTGCTCATAGTCAACCAAGTCCCAAGGGCTTGCTATAATTATTTCAAGAAACAAGATGTGAACCTCAGATCTCTATATGAGACTATAGACATTGGAACACCATTTCTCTTTACCACTTCTCGGATATAGATTTTTGAATGAACTTCCACCATATGGGTTTCATGAATAGGTATGAAATGGGATGACTTGGTTAGATGATCCACTATCACCCAAATGGCATCGTGTTTCCAGACCGTTCTTGGATGACCTATAACAAAATCCATTTCCATTTGATGAAAATTCCACACTGGGATGGGAAAAGATTGTAACATACCAGCTGGCATCCGATGCTCTACTTTAACCTGCTGACAAGTTAAGCACTGCAAGAGGAACTCATCCAACTTCCTTTTAATGCCACTCCACCAAAACTGTGCCTTCAACGCCTTATACAACTTCTTTGTACCTGGGTGTACAACCCATCTTGAATGGTGGTAAGCGTGAAGGAGTCGTTCTTGACAACCCATATGTACAATCACGCGATCTCTAAAACACAAAACTGAACCCCAATCAAGTTTCTAGCCATCAATGGTCTCCCCACCATTGAGTTTTGAACTTACAACCAGACATTCAGCATCAGATGTTTGTGCTACTTTGATCATATTTACTAAATCAAGAACAAGTGTAGCTGAAAATAAAACAGCAACATCACCTTGGTCTTCACATTCCACATGAATGTTGGCAAAGACTTACATCCACTACCATTCATCTGAAGCTTCTTTCACTGACTTAGCATATGAATTTCTACACAATTCATCCACCACCAAATTTCCTTTTCCCGGTGTGTACATCAAGTCAAATTCAAACATTTGGAGATACTCCATCCACCTCTTTTGCCTTAGATTCAAATCTCGCTATGATAAAATGTGTTTAAGGATTTTGTGATCCGTAAACACTATAAATTTATCACCAAAGAGATAATGTCTCCTTGTTTTCATAGCATGGATAACTGCAGCTAACTCCAAATCATGTTTTGGGTAATTTTTCTCAAGCACCCTCAACTACCTTGAACCATAAGCAACCACATGATCTCTTTTCATGAGAAAAAAACCCAACCCTGATCCTGAAGCATCACAATACACCACATAACCCTATCCTAATTCTAGAAAGATCAAGATAGGTGTCGATGTAAGCTGGACTTTTAGTTCCTGAAAGGATTTCTATCATTCTTTCGTCCATTGGAAGAGAGCATTCATCTTAGTCAGAGCTATCATTGGTGATTCTAGTCATGAGAAATCATGCACAAGGCGTCGATAGTAACCAGCTAGACCAAGAAAACTATGTATCTCGATCACATTCTTCATTGGTTTCCAAGAGAGAAAAACTACTATCTTTTTAGGATCAATAGAAATTCCTTTCTCAGAAATGACATGGCCAAAGAAATATACTTCCCATATCCAAAAAACACACTTTGGTAATTTGGAATAAAAACAATGATCTCTCATGATTTGAAACTGTTTCTAGGTGCACCTCATGATCATACCTTCATTTTAATAGACCAAAATATCATCCAGAAACACCACAAAAAAAGAATCAAGATATCGCTAAAATATCTGATTCATCAATGCCAAGAAGACAGCTAGTGCATTCGTTAGACCGAAAGGTATGACTACATATTCTTAGTGCCAATATCTACTTCTGAAAGCTGTATTTGGAATATCCTTTTTCTAAACACACAATTGGTGATATCCTGATCGCAAGTCAATCTATGAGAACCATTGAGCTCCCCTTAATTGCTCGAAGAGATCATCAATTCGTGAATGTGGATATCTATTCTTTATCGTAACTTGGTTAATCTTACAATAATCAACACACAGTCGAAGAGTTCCATCTGCCTTCTTCACAAACAACACCGGTGATGCCCATTGAGATGTACTTGGTCGAATGAAACCAATTCTTCCCAACTCCTCTAATTTCACTTTCAATTCTCGTAACTCTATTGGTGCCATCCTATAAGATGGAAGGGAAATAGGACTGGTCCCCGTAAGGAGATCAATCGTAAAATTTACTTCCCTTAGAGGTGGTAACCCTGAGAAGTTATTGGTAAAGACATATGGAAATTGATCCCAAATAGCTGGAAAACTATTTTCCTCAATCTATTCCATTGATGCCAAAGTCAATGCTACCAGTTGGTATGAGATCTTTCGCACCACTAGTTCCAATAAGCTCTTTGCACCTTTCTTTACCAACCACTCTACTTGGAAGATATGGTTGATGTCGTCCTCAGTCGTGAAACTAACCGTTCTCCTATAACAGTCGATGTGAGCCTTAAATGTTGTCAAATAATCCATACCCAGGATTACATTATAGACATCCATGTCTAACATCGAGAAGTCCCATTTTAACTCAGCTCCTTCAATAGTTATAGAACATTCACTACACACAAAATCTTAACGTTATCTTTCACCAAGAGGAGCTTTCAGTTTCAAAACAGAAGGCATAATTTTTAGTTTTAAACATAGAAATTCAATATCATGAGATGAAATGAAGGAATTAGATGTTCCTGTATCAAAAAACACTTGCACAAGGGTAGAATTTAAAATAATCGTACCTCTCACTGTAGATGGTCAAGCCTGATCATTGACCATCATCTGCTAAACTCCATTTAATTGCTTCATGGCTGAACTACACTCCTTATTTCCTTATTGAAATTTCTCTAGTTGAGGAGTCATGGTATTTTGAGAATCACCATGGCGAGCTCTGTGATGCTGACAAGACTAACTCTGTTCTCCCCATCCTGTCGAAGAATACGATGCTTGCGACGCCTGTGAAGTATCACGTGTACTAGAACTCGTAGCATTCCTACAATATTGTTGTAGATGCCCCATCTGCTTGCAATTATGACATGATCTAGGTTGTTCCATACACTTTCACTTTATTTTTTCAGTCGAACCACATTGAAAGCAACCTGCTTTTCTCTGGGGTTGTGGATGAAGGTTCACTGATCCCGCCGTCTGGTTCTGATGTGCACTCGCACCATGGAAATAGGTATCCCTCTTCCTCTTGTTTCCAGTAGTTTATTTCCCACCATTTCCCATATTTATCATCATTCATTCTCTTATTGATCCTTAGATATCACGTTCAGCAACAGTCTCTCTATTCACAAAATCTGTAAAATCCGTAATACAAAGCACCACAATCATCTATCAAATCTATTGCCTTAGCCCAAATTCGAAGACGTGTTCCATCAACAACACAGTTGCTACCACTTCTGGTGAAAAAACGGACTACATTCAAAAAAATTACCTGCATTCTCTATAACAGAGAGACTCTCTTGTTTCAGGCTTTAGAAGTCCATCATTTTCTAGATCTTGAAAATGTTAGGAAAGAATTATTTGTTAAACCATTATTCAAAATCCTCCCATGCAAGGCCTTAATCCAATTTAGCCTGCATGGCTACATCCCACCACAGACGTGCAAGATCCTCGAGCATATACATCGCCAAATTTTCTTTCAGATCAGATGGTGTGCCGATGAAATCAAAGATATGATTCATCCTACATAGCCACACCTCCACCTTTTCAGGTTCAGCCTCACCCCAATAATTCGATGGATTCTGCTTTATGAATTGGATGATATGATCCACATGTCATGGCTCATTCCTCTGGTTCCCCGTATCCACTTCTTGAAAATCCTGGACAATACTCTGAACTAGCTCTTGGTTCACACGTGGTTCTAGTGAAACCACATTCTCTATAGCTTCTTCAGTTTGGTTTTGACGACGCCTATCAGGTTCCATTTTCTAAACCAACAACAACCTCCGCCAATCTCACTCTCTAGCAACTGATGACTTAGCATTTCAAATTATATCACATCATCAATCACAACATTGTTTTCAAAATGACCTTTTTCCCATGTAAAAACATTTTTGAAAACATTACTCATGCCTTTTGAAAATCAACCCATGTTCAAAATACTCCAAATACCATGTTTTCAAAATATTTTAATTGAAAACAATTTCTTCATTTTTAAAAAATTTGCAACTTGCACAAAATCCTTACTCATTCTTGAAAATGAGATATGCATTCCTTTTGGTAATTCATTCCTCTACAATTCCTATCATGCCCATCTTGTTGGCTAAACCCATGAAAATGTGATTTCCCAACATTCTAGAAGTGTATCCAAAACACTTATGTACGCAACAGCCTAGTAACTTGATGTTCAGCATAAATGGGTTAGCTACATCCTTTTATGCTATAAATTTCATGTTCTGACAATCATACACCTATCTAAGATTTAGACATAAGAAATATACAAGAATGAATTTCAACTCCAAGACCAAGAAAATCCATTACTAATTGTTAGTCATGGACCTAACAAGTTGATACCATTGGTAATGACCCGCCAATTATCATTGGCTTGAGTGTACAAAGAGTCATTACTAGGCTTTAAGCGACATCCCCAAGAACCCATAGTCTGGCAATAAATTCAGAAGGGTTTCAAATATAATTTGGGAGATGATTTACCCTTTAAGAAATAAACCCATAAAACTACCATAACCAAACATTCACTATTTTATGCATGAACAAATGAAAGACAAATAAACACTTCATTTATACCAAACTACATCAAAGTATACAACATTGGAAGACCAAACTAAGCATCAAAGTACACAGTGGATGAACAACTCAAGACTCTCAAAAGACACCACAACTCCACGCTCCACCAGCACCAAGCTCCACAACATCTCCTAAGCATCACCACAAGCCTCTAGCAGTAAGATGCCTTATCTTTACCTATGTCTTAGAATACAACATTGAAAAAAGCACCAACATGCCAAAGAAGGGGTGAGTATAAAACATAGTAGGTTTTCCCCAATAACTTCCCTACTCACGCCACTAGAATAGAAGAGTTATCCACATTTATATAAATATAGTTTTTATGAAACATTTTCTCAAAATCAGTATATAACTAAATATAAACAAGTTTCCAAAACCATTCATAACCAAAGACATTCCAAGAGCAATTGAAACCAATTTTATAGCAAGTTATTTTTCCAAAAAATAACCAAACATGCTTAAGAACATTTTCACAAAAATTAATTTTTGGCATACCCAACCATTTCGAAACCTATGCTACCAACTATGCATGCTTCTTTATGACAGTTCCATACTTATGAGCAGCCTCTCGTCAATCTACAAATTTGTCACAAGGTAATTGTTTCCCATGATCCATTACACCTTTGGCACCAAGGACAAGGTCATATTTTAACCAAGCCTCATACATATAGTTACCATTGTTCCATTAAACGTTTGACACTGAGCACAAGGTCATATTTCAACCAAACCTCATACATGCAACATGAACACACACCACCTATTCCCAACAGTCATGCCAAAACACATATTCAATAAAAACAACATTTTATTGAAAACCATTTCCATAAAAACCATTTCAATTCCAAACCATTTCAATAAAACTCCCTTTTTATTGAAAACCAAATCCATCAAAATCATTTCAATCTCAAACCATTTCAATTCCAAACCATTTCAACAAAAATCGATTTTTATTGAAAACAAAATCCCTCAAAGTCATTTCAATCTCAAACCATTTCAATAAAATGCCCATTTTATTGAAAACCCATTTTTCATGAATCAATTTAAAATTTCAGTATTCATTATTTAAAATCACCATTTTAAATTCAAGAATCCAAATTACTTTGCACAACAATTCACCAAGATTACACAATTACATTAAAACCATAAATAATCACTGAACAAGATTTATTCCATTATTTTAACAATCAAAACCATTCAAATAAACCATTTGAAAGTTAGACAATCATTTCTAATAATAGGTTTTGAGAGTGAATTCTCCTACCTCAATGGTTATGACGAAACCACAATGGTCGAAGAACGCTCGAGAAAACCGGGTTGCTTCTTCAAAAACCAACATTAGATCTCTTCTCGTAGAAATACCAAGATCAAATCACATCATATTTGGCATACACACACATAGATCTACCCATAATGGGCGTAGATCTATGAAACCGAGAGAAGAGGATAAGTAGATCTAAGTAGATCTAAGAAACCGATCAAGAATGAAGAAGAACGATCATATACCTCAAGAATCTGTCTTTGATTCACCAAGATAAGCCTTCATATAGCCTCTGTAATTATGGGAGAACCCTATTTGACTTTATGAGAAGCAAAATCCTGAGTTAGGGCTGCTTAAGAGGAAAAACAATCCCCTCAGAGGAAACAATGCATGAGATCCACCTTTATAAGATCTCATTTAAGTGGCCACGCGGTTTACCCACACGGTTAGAAAAACCATGCGCTAACCATGCATTAGCCACTACCTCGGTAGACACTCCACACATATTTTGGCCGCACTGTTAGACAAATTGTGTGTCACCCGTGTGGAAGCTACTACCTCCAAGACCAACTATGCACGGTTTTACCGCACAATTTAGACAATTTGTGCACCATCCGTGTGACTTCCCATTTGCCTCAAAACATCATTCATGTTCTCTTGAGTCTCCCATTCATCACTCATAACATTAGAAACATGAAAATCATCAAGAATGGGTTACATACCAAAAATAGGGGGTGCTACATTTCCCCCACATGCAACCATAATGTCTATTTGGTTACCAACCAACAACCAAAATTGATTGTGAGATATACACAGTATCCCACCATCAATGTCCTCTAAAAATATCTATTATATTTATATACTATGAGTATTGTTCTCGTAATAATAAATATAAGACAACAAATAAATAAATAAATCGTATTGATTTGGGTTCCTCATGCGACACTTGACTGAATCTATCTACTCCAGGATAAGCCAGATGTTTCTGGATATATGTCTTCCTGTATATAAAATTATATAAAAAGGATATATACATATAGATAGTGATACTCATGACCCTAGGTGTAATCATAAGTCATTTATACACATGTATAAGGTGTTTCATAAATCCCATCACATATAAGCATAGAAGTATACTGAGCTATCATAGTGGTCAAATAAAAACATTGATTGAATCAAAGAATGTTATTTTTCATCGTGAGTTCGTCCTGGGTTTTAGAGTAATTGGTATAGTGAGCCTCTCTATGGTTTTTCATATGAGGAACCCAAGTATCACTCCAGGTGCACTAATAAACCCACCAATGTAAGAGTCCTTCCAAGGAATCTGTATGACAAACCTATTATCACTGTAAGCAGGGTATAACACATATCCCTCTAATTTTGTATATGGTGTACAACATTGAGAAACAAGTATCACTCAAGGAATTATACGGTAAAACTTTTCACTGAGCATGTCCAAGGTAAACCACTAGGTAACCATGTATCACAAATGGAAAGCATAAAGACATATGCCTTGAGAGCCTATCCATGGTATTCTTTGAAGAACCTATGCATCAACCATAGTGATTTATATTCAATTACAACTTTTCTTTTTTAATCCTGATGACATGGTCAAATTAATCCTAAATATAGACCATTTTATCACTCTTGGATAGGTATAATAGAAATGTTTTAGGTAGTATTTAAAAATTTCCTTTCAAAAATAATTTTTTATTGATGTTGGACATTTCATTTATTATGGTTCATTCAATATAAAACATTAATGAGATGGATTATATATATTTCATACCAATTTTGATTGGTTGAGTTTTTTAAAAAAATGGAACAATCATAAGGTGAAACTAAATACACCTTTATGGGTAGTTCAAAATAAATCCAAAGCATGAGGATCCTATGCCATTAATTAAGGGACACCCTTACGGTGGTTCATGTTGAGTTAGTCAACCTAGGATGTGGTTTTGTGGAATTCTAGGAATATATTAAATATATAATTGTCAATTAAATTTTTTTTCATTAAACTTGTTTGGGGTATCCATGAAAAGTTATGTGAAACGACATAATCGGACACTATATAAAGCAACAATACATTAAAGAAAAATATCTAGACCACAAAAATTAGGTTCGATGAACTATCCTTATCCTTTATCATCATCTAAATTGATATATAAGGTATTAAAGTATTATATTAGTAAAATCATTAAAAAAAGGGAATGCTAGCTTGCACCAAAATAGATCCAAATATTGCGAGATAAAAAAAATGAAATGTGGAAGAGGAACACGTGCCTTATAAATGCAGATCCAACATGACAAACAATTTCTTGATCGATGTCAAAATAAAAAAGAACCAAGAGAACCTTGTTGGGATTAGAATAGAAGCTCCCATTCACAACTCATACTTGATAATATAAGGATCCATAAAAAATATTGGTTTTTACCTTTTATAAAAAAATAGGATGTGACATTTTCATGATGTGAATGGAATTCACATTGTGAGTTCCTCGAGTTCTCTTTTTCTTCTAAGAAAACTATTTCATGTCATTAATATGATTCTTGACATGTATTGAATTAAATCATTTAAAAACTCAAGGGGTTTATCCCTAGATAATCTAATTGTAAACTTTATTAATGTTATGAATTTATTTAAAGTTATGAATTCCATTCATGTTAGGAATTGTTCTCACAACCATATCTATACCACCGGTTACATTACTTATAAAAAAATGAACTAATCATACTAAAGGAACCTTCTCTAGGGTCTAATCACAAAAGATAATCTTAATGATGGTTCAACTAAATTTAACGAATCTTTACTTATCTAGAAATTTGGGATGTTACTGGTTAAACTCTAAGGATGTGATGAAATATTCTGAAAACCCATTTCCATTCCAGGAGCTGTAATATGATGATATTTTATGATCTTATTCCATATATATGTATGGTTTTAACTATATAATTGGTTAGTATATAATTATATATCCCCAATATATTTTCTAAAGATCAATATATCTTAAGAAATTAAGGAATAGAGTGGGGAGTGAACCCAGTTGATTACGGGACATTTCCCTCTATGATTTTATTGTTTGAAAACCTTGATTAAGCATATGATAGAATGGGGAGTGAATCCAAAACACTCTGACAATCTAGTAAGTGAGACCAAACTAAGGAAATGATTTTATATGATTTTTTGTATGCCAAAAACAAATGTTTTATACCAATATTAAGATTTCATATAATATTTTATTTGATTTATTTATGAATCATATCTTATAAACATCCAGGATTTATTCCATGATTCAATATTTTTCTATAATATATAGGTTATGGGTTTTATAATGATAAATTGATGTACCAATACCCTAATTCTCTTGTTATTATTAATTGATCACTGATATCTCACTGGAATACCCTTAATAAGAAACTCAGATAAACCTTTCTTATATTTCCTTTCCCCATGTAATGAACAAAGGTTTTATGTTGGGTTTTTCTAAGAAGAGTATTATGTGAGATGGTCATTGTGGGAGACAGTGAAGATCATTCATGAAATAAAAAGATTGTGCATCCAGTATCCAAAGAAACTAAATCATTATAGTTATAGTGTAATACATAATGTTATAAAATGAATATTCATATATTAAGATATAATATATTTTTATGAAAATATGGGTTTCTATACAATTTGATACCGAATATGAAAACTCATATAGTGAAAGTACATTGAAAAAATCACAAGATAGAGGAAGTGATGTGGGAACCCACAGAATCAATGGTGGAGAATTACCCACATTTTTTTATGAACTAAAATATATCACAATAATTAAGAAGAGATATTGTGTGGTGGAGAATGTAATACTGAATATTTTACCACAATTATTAATCACAACTCCCATGAAATACAATACCTTGCACATTCAATTATCTCACCACTATAGTATAATAAAAATAGTTTTATTCAAGAATATGTTTGAAATAAATATTCCTAAATTATATAGTTTGAAATTGGTTATATGGTTATAATTTTTGGATTCATCATATTTAAATTATCTTAGGGTAAATTTAAAAAAAATTTCTAAAAATATTGATTTTAGAAGAATTGTGAAAATACCATTTTTATAAATAACATAAATTTTATGAATTCATCATGATATAAATGTTATTTATGTTTTTTTAAACCATTAACAAAATTGAATTTGTATTTAAGGAGTAAAAACCCATTTAAAAATATTTTGTTTAATTTGGAAACTCAGTCTTGACTCTTAGGAACTTAAGTTATGTTTTATTTTAATAAAAACATATTTCTGTCTATTTAGTTTAAGTACGTATTCAAAATGAATCAATCAAATTTGGACCATTTTTAAACAGAAAAAAATATTTTTTTATTAATCATAAACCAATAAAATCCATGGGAATAAATACTATTGATCATTCTGGTGTAAATATTTTTATGCTTAAAAAGAGAATTTTTCTAAAAATTGATTTTGTTTTATCATGTGTACTTATATTAAAATTAATTTTTACAAAATCTATAAATTTAATCTAGTATATTTGTTTTTATATTATTAATTATAATATTAAAATTATGTATTTATGTTTATTTTAGTTTGGGTCAGAAAAATAAGTTTCTGTGGTAAAAGTTTGTCAGCATGGAAATTGATTAAATAGCTAAAAGTGGTTGAAACAAATTTATATGGAAACAAATATCCAAAAAATAAGATCCATAATTGAATAAAAGAATTTATTCTTAAATAAACTAAATTATGTTCATGATTTGGATAATTTTTATCAACTTTCCTTGAGAATGAATCTTTTTTTTTATTTTAATTGAAAATGTATCTACAAAAGTGACACTCCTAACACTTATAGAAGGATCATTCATCCAACCCTTAAAATATAAATAATTAATTTGAATTCCTTCCATTATTCTACCATATTTTATTATTTAACTATCATATACCATATTATTGAGATTTTTTGTACAAATATGTTCTATACCCATCCTCTCCCAGACGTCCTTCATGAAGAGATTCCATCTCTCAACGTAAGTTATATATTCTTGATTTTTCTCTTATATAATTTTTATATACAATTTATTGATTTTATTTATCATTTAATTTTTTTTGAAACCATTAATCTTTTTTAAGGGTCATATTATCATTATTTACTGGTATGTTCTTATGTATTCATTCATTATAAGATGATTCAGTTTGGGTTGATTTTACCACCTGTATAAACAATGCTACAATGTTTATATCCTGAATGAATAATTAATGAAAATAAATTTATTTCAAACTAAAATTTATTAAATAATGATATTTTAATAATTATATAATTTTTATATGAAATTTTTTATTCTCTAATAAAATCAATTGTTTTATGGAATCAAAATTTCTAAAAAAAAGATATTTTTAAGTGTAATATGAAAGCGAACAAAATAAGATCAATGATATTGTAATCAGAGTCCAAAAATATAAAAAATACTCTCAAATATCATTATCACCATGGATACAATGAAAACATGACTAATTAAAGTATACTATAACCTCTGAATTAACATGTGTTATAAAATGAATAGTTTACACAAAAATATTGATTTTAGAAATGAATTATTACGAAATGCACAATAAAAAATATAAGTTAATATTATCTAGTATGATAAATTTAAATATATTTTTTATATATATTTATAATAACTATAAACATATTAAACATGGATTTTAGTGTCTATTGGACTAGGAAGAAGTCTGAGGTAGGGGTTTAATTTACAATCTCACTTTTTATAGGGATTTTTTATATTTAATTTTACATTGGGGTAATTTTATGTTATTTATAACTTAAAAATATATAATTTATAATCCTATAATTATATTAAGAGTTTTAAAAATTATTACTATTTATCTTATCTTTGATATAAAAATCAATTGAAAGAATATTTATAAGAAAAATAACTTTACTTCTCATTTTTTGTGTGGAATTCTTTTCATCTGTATCCATATTCATTATTTTAAAATAATAATGTTATTTTATATATTTATGTATTATATTGAGGATAATATTTATTAAATCTTGATTTCTATTAAAAAATTAAATGAAATTTTTTTAAGGTTTTACATATAAATCCTCTATATCTTAATCTTAAAAAGTAAGGCAAATTTTCTTTTTACATTTACCACAATACTAATTCTTACATTCACCATGTTCCTTTATATTACTAAGATTAATTTCTAGGTTACCTTAATTTTTCAAAGAAATTTTTATTTCCATTATTCCCTAGAATTTATTTTTTTTAAAGTTACCAAAAGAAAATTATATTTCTTATTTTTTCCAAAGAATCATCCAAATGTCACTATAATATTTTTTTTCATCTATGTCACCATTCATTAAAGTTTACTTGGATACATTGGGGGTATAATTTAATGATACCATATCTTGATATCTATAGATTAATATTTTCTATGTTATTCAATTTATTTCCTAAGGAATGTACTGAAATTTTGTATACTAGTTTTCCAATATAGATGTTTATAAATTACTAATCCACATTGATTGTATATTTTATTTCTTTTCATTTTATGAGAGAATTATAATTAATTAGTGATAGTCAGGGCCCAGAATTATATATCCACTAGATGCATTAATAGATCTCATGAGATAATATATCATGTGTATTTGGCATGTGCTTTACCAATTTCTGTATGATACCATGGAATAACACCTTTAAGTTAAGATTAAGATATCCACCAATATGGATTTTAACATTATAAAAACAGTTATTATTTTCCATGTAATTATTTATGTTTTTATTTTATCCATGGATATATTCTTTATTCATTATGTTTTTTAGATCATATAATTTTTATTATTTATCTCTTTTATAATATCCATTACTTATTTTTTTCAATAATTTTTTTTCACTGTATGTGTCCCCTTATAAAAAATCTAAGCTTAGCCTTTTATGTTATTTTCTGTCCATAGGGTACACCAAAGTTATATTTAAAATATTTAAATGATATATTTGAATAAATAATAAGTTCTCACAGAGATTTTATGGTTTATTTTATGTTCTCAAATATATATTTAGAATCATATATTCATATATTCTATTAAGACTACTTAACTATTGGATCCTATCGGGTGCGGTCTTTAAAAATTTAAACCAATGTAATAAAGAAACTATAGTCTTTGGGTCACTAGATTTGAGGTTGTTTCATACGTGACACATAATAGAGACGGTCCACAACCCATCCTCCTCACATGAATGTAATATTGTTTTTCAAAAACATGACCCATAGAATCCATTGGGCATACTAAAGTTGAGAGGAAATGGTTAGAATCCCAAATATATTTGAGTTTACATTTCAAATTGAATAAAACTATTAAATTTTAAAGTAATTCAACACAAAATGGAAATTAAAATTTCAACCATTAATGTTTTATATAATGTTTTCGATAGTACTTCAATCATTTTTATGGATATTAGACCATATATACATCCATCAAATAGGATGACCTACTACCTTCACCTATAATAAAAAAACAATAGAAACTATATTACTTGTAGTGTTATAGGATTATATATTTTAATAAATTTAAAGATTTTATTCCATAATTTTTTTAAAGAAATACACTTTTACCCTACTATGTGAGGGAATTAAATTTTTACCTAGACTACCCACATTTCTCATTGAACAAACCTAAAATAATTATATAAATAAAAAATGAAAATTTAATAAAAAATGTTATTAACCGATTAACATGTAATAATATTTTAAATTCATCATAGTAATGATCAATAAACTCCTTCCAATAGTCCTTAGGAAAGTCCTTATGGATATTCACATATATATATGGAATCAAGAGAAATGTTTAGTAAGATTCTTAACACATCCTCTACTTAAAATAATTACATTTATTAGTTATGTTTTGTAATGTAAATCTATCTGAAATAAAATCAAACACCTCAGAGTATGGAAATAACAACAAACACAATTAATATAATTCATTAGATCGTTAACATCTTAATAAATACTATTCAATTTAATCATATATAAATAAAAAATTTAGATAGTACCTTTATTTGAAGGTTAGACATGTCATTATTTAAAGATAATGGAATACTCCTCCAGTGAGAATAATGAATGGGGAGGCATTCAGCTTCATATGCCAACTATACTAGAATTTACCCATATATTCTTACAACATCCATGATGGGTTCCCCATATATATGAAATTAGATGAATTTATTTTACTCTATGAAATTATGAATATATTTCATATTTATGATTGTTTCACTTATGTGATTATTTTTTTATATAAAACATATAAATTATTTAATTAGTTTAAATATTTTAGAAGACATTGTTATCATGTTGAAATAATTACCGATAATAGTGACATGCTAGTAGCCTCTTGATTGTAACTGAGTCACAATACGAAAGCCTAATACCCCAATATCCTCATTTGTATGCATACCTATGAATGAAGGATTAATTGGATAATAAAATATAGTATTAAAATGTATATGATCTATGTACCAAAGTGTACCCTATATTGCCTTAATATATCAACTATCATATACACTATGTTTACTATGGGCAGTAGGATTTGAGAAACTATCGTATGCAATGAGTTCACCCTATGTAGAATCAGTAGATTCACTCTATTGTACTCCTAGTTCACTTTGGATAATAGGAGTAGAATGGATATCCTATGTCATAGAGAATTTACCATCTCAAAACCTCTTCGAGTATGAAATTCATGAAAAAAAATTACGGTTATATAAATATATAGTTATAAACATATATTAGAATAAATAAGAAAATTTATTTAAGATAACAAGAAAACCATAAATCCAAAAAATAAAAAAAATCTCTACCTGAATGAAAAAAATATTATAAGATAACAATTATCAGTATAAAAATCATACTAGAAAAAAGGGGTAACAATTTTGACTACATAATTAAACACTTTAAAATTAAGAAAGTATAGGAAACCACATATTCTATTAAAAAACAACATCACCCACACTATATAAAATGGACTAATTAATTTATCTAAAAACTCTCAAATTAACATTATTTAATATTTTAAAACAAATATCATTTCTCTAAGGCATTGAAATTGAATCACGTTTTTTTAGTTAGCTTGGTACCATGGACCTAAATCTAGTGAAAACCATTTCAACCATTTATATTTTCCTTTAAAATTTTATTTTGGAACTATTAATATAACATAAAATTAATTTTCTTTTTAAATATCCTTCAAGAAACCATTATTCTTCTAAAACCCCATGTTAAATTCGTAATAATTGTTTTATTAAAATTTTAATAAATTTTAAACTTAAACAAACCATGCATGCTGAAATATGGGAAATCAATTATCATTAAACTATATAACCATCACTTAATTCTTGTTATAAATTACTAAAAAATCTAAAAAACACCTCATAAATGGCTTAAACCAGAATGAAATCACTTATTGGTATCATGGATATAAATTACCTCTATAGGATGGAAAAAATCCAAAACATACCCCCATTCAACTTATCAGAAAAGATATTAAATTTTATAAAGTAATTAACGTATGTTTTTTTAATTCATAGAAAATTCAATGAATATGTTTTTATGAAATTTACTAACACCTAAATTGCGGTCAATTACATAAATTATTCCTTCCCTAGCCTCCCTTATACACAGCACATGATATCCCAGTGATTTGGATTATTTTTAAAATGATATTTAGAAATCAATTTTACTGGATGTGAAAATATGTATCGTGAGGGATTTAATTCTAAAAAAGGTGCTAATCGTGGTTGGGTCATGCATGTGAATGTATAAGGAACTAATAATAATATAAATTCTACCAATGTTGTGTGTGTGTCCTAAATTGGTTGGCCATAGATGCATGTAAAGGAAGTGAGAAATGGGTGTTCTAAACTTATATTGACAACTCTATGTAAAGTTAGACACTTGAAAAACTATAGAGTTGAGGTATATGATGAAATGGAGGTGATTCTAGAGTGGATGATGACAAGAGGATAGCTATGGAGGATTGGAATTATTCTAGGACTCAGCCATGTGATTGGTATAAAAGTAAATAGGGAAGGTAAGAGAGAGGGGTGTTTTTAAAAAATAATTATGGTAATTATCAATAAAATATACTACTAAATACCTAATAGAACAAATTATCTAAAAATAATCATCATAAATCCAATATTAAATTATTTAGAAGTGATTTTGGAAATAATATTGGTATAATTTCCACTGAATATATATTTTTCAGTAGTGATAGGCATACAAATATTTGGGATTAATAATATACTATTAATCAGATACGATATAATAGTAAAGCAATAATCAGTATATAAAAATTAATGATAAAGATTATTTTACAGGCTTCGAACCAGGTTGGTCTAATATGAAAAAGAGGAATACCACTCAAATTTATTTATTATATAAAATAGAATTGCACCAGGATTACAATAGAGATGAAAAATAAAAGAAACAAATAATTCAATAAAACTATAAGAGGATCTACACCCCGCTAAACAAGGTTCTCTTGATGAGATGGATCATGATAAGTGTCCATACGAAGCCTTTCTAGATGGAATAATACATGAAACCTAGGTGTAATAAAACAAATAGAGGATACATCACATAAACAATGAATAAAAAAATTATTACACATCCGGGCCTACACCATGATGCTAGAAGTGATCAATGGAATGTTGGATTGGAACATTGGGAATAAATTATTCCATACATCCTGACATTCTACCTCTAATCTTGTAAGATTCAATCTCTCCACTAATACATAATAAAGGGAATAGTGTTGTTGATCTCCTAAAAAACCCAACCCCTCGTATCTTAAAATCTTTGTTTCTCTCTATTCTCTCAAAATTTAGAATTTGAATTCCCCTATAGATATGGTCATTTCCTTTAGGATGTAAATGACCTGACATTAATAGAATGGTTAAAAAATCATCATCCTCGTGGGGAATATAGGAGAAAGGTATGGTGGATCAGGTGTAGAAGATTCATTAAGAAGGGAGTTGAAACAAAATTAAGAACCCTAAGGCCACATGACATGCTATAGGTGGATAAGATTCATGTGATAGAGATTGATACAACTACTGATATTAAAGAAACACACCATACCCACTCCCAGACCAACTGATTCAGCTAAATTATAGCCTAGATGATCTAAAGAGTTGTGTCTAGTTAAAATTTCCGAACCTCACATCACATTAAACTATTAAATGTTTAATAATCACTCCATCAGAAACAAAGGTTTTATATTAAGTGAAAAATAATATATCAAGGTAACTACCTTGTATACATGAGATTTCCAATGATATAATGGAACATCTGGACCTCATGTATGGGTGAAATGGATATATCTCACTTAAGGTGAGACACGCTGTCACTTAAGAATTACATAAAAACATCCAAAATATGAACAAAATATAATAAAACAAAATACAAGGGAAAATCGGAAGTATACAATATATAAATATAACATTTAATTAGTAAACTAAAATTGTCAATGTAATTTTTTATATATAAGAATCCGAAAAAAGAATTATAATTATTTATCTTATTTCATAGATGATGACACTATTTGTAATATTTATAATATAATAAAATAAATATTCATAGAGGATTTGAAATGAAACTTACAAGTATTGATTAACAAGAATAGTCATTTAATATGTACAAATCAGATCATCCTCCATGAGTCTTATGGAACAACACCACTTGTACATGTTAGATATAATGCTTCTCCATTTGATCTATCAATATTGGATAATTATGAGCTTTCTTTGAACATAAAACTCATTATGTATCGAAATCAAATTTATTTGGATGATCACTACTCCACCATTCATTATATATGGATTATTCACCCTAGAACTATAATTTACACTCCATTTATAAACCCTATTCATTGGTGCCTTTGGAATAATAGCTCAACCACTCTCTTTGGTTGGCCCATAGTCAGACAACTAAAGACCAAAAAAAAAGAAAATAAAAAATATTTTATTATTGTTATCAATATTAAAAATTTTATTTTTAGTATTTATTTACTATAAATTCATTTTAATAGGAAATCTTTTAATTATCAAAGAAAATTTTATTTATGTAATTTTTTAAGATTGTTTTATTAAATTTTTTTATCCAATTATATTAAAATTAAATGTGAAAAAATTATTTTATTCACTTAGTTTGAAAAAATTAAATCGTTTTTTATTTTAAAAAAATTAATACCATGTTATTTTTTATTATTTTTATATTCATTTTTATAAAAAAATTAAAACTACTAATATACAAGAAATTTATTTATTTACATTCAGGGAATATAAAACATTTAAATATATAAAATGATATTATATTCATTAATTCACTACCTTGATAATTTATTTTCTTTTTCCATTTTAAAGAACAATTGTTTTTATAGCATAAACCATATACAACACAATGATTAAATGAATCATGACATACAATTATTTAAATATGAGCAATATAACCTCGCCATTAGTTTTGTGGGTATGAATAAGAATAAAAATATTATGAAATATATGTAAAAGATTGCTCCATAATAAAATAAATAATCAATAATATATTTATTATTAACCAATTGGAAATGAAGATAAAATTATTTTAAGGTAAAAGAGATTTTATTAATAAAACATTTTTTATTTGTGCAATGTATTGTAATAACAATAAATAAAATTAATTACCATTAATAAATAATAATAATAAAATAACTATATTATATATCCAATTTAATTAATTTACATTCATTTAATTAAATATTTTAGGAAACTACTGTGAATAAAGTAATTTTATGCTTTAAAAATAAATTTTCTTCCCAAATGTTTTTTTATTACATTTTATGCATGAATATTATAATTAATTTCAACCACATTAATTAATTTTAATTTAAATATATATATATATATATATATATATAATTTTTCAAATATTTATGTCACAATAATCATTGGATTAAATTTTTAGTTTTTTCTAAAATGATTGATTTTTGTCTGAATAGTGAAAAATACTGAGTTTTGCAATACCATCATTTACATTCACTAAATAATATACCTTATACTTGAAATTATATTTTTATTTGGTTCTAAATTAAATAAATATCCATTTTATTAATATTAATATTATTCATTCTAGAAGAATCATCATCACATTTTAATTTTTGAATAAGTTCATTTTAAAACCTAAAAGCACAATTTTTACAAACATTTTTCGATGCATTCTGTGTCTAAATATTAAATTAAATTTCTTCAAATTATAGTAATTAAATCTTGAAAAGTATTTTATATTTTAAAAAATAAGGTTACAATTTTTTAAATAGGTAAATTTCATTTTCAGTCGTAGTGAATAGTTTCCATGGTAAAATATTATCACAATGACTATGAGTAAAACAAGTTAGTTATGGTTAAAAATATTGGATAAGGTCTCGAAATCAACCCATTACATTCCTTTGTTTCATTATATGAGATTAATTTTACTATAAAAATCATAAATTATAAAATATGCCATTTTTCTCTTTCATTTTATTATAAACACTATATTATTTTTATAATGAAAAATCACAAAACGCCTATATCTTTTTTTAGTAATTTTAATATGTTATCATGGCGATAAAAAAAATACCAATTATTAGAAATTTCTATTTTTAATATGAAAAAATATTTCCATTATAGTAATTATTTTATGAAATTTTTATAGAGATTATAATTTCCTTTAATGATTTTTTAACGCCGACACACCGCTTATAAAAACAGTAGAAATATCAAATAAATGATTTAAAAAAATTAAAAGTTATATATTTTTGTTTAATTATGGTTACCAATGAATTTATTGGATATTTATAATTTACTGTTAGGATTAAATAGTTTATATTAGAAATCAATTTTTGAATTGACTCCTTTAAAGTCAAGATATGAGAATAATCCTGGAAACAAGAGTAAAATTTTATTTTCTTTTTAAATACAAATTTTAAATCATAATAAAATTTTAGAAAATATACATTGAATCACGTTTATAGGAAATAAATTTTCATATCCTACAAGTTTCATATATTTTCAACTTGGAATTTTTAATATTACTTTCATGACTCTTAATGACTGAATTTTTTTACAATGGTTAAGGTTAAACAGGGTAAATGAGGGGGTCAAACCAAATGATAAGTTTTATAATAAAAACAATACTAGCATAAAATATTGATAGTTAATTAAATTTTTTACTTATCATCCTTATATTTCATTTTAACGTAGTTTTAATCCATTTTATATCAATTATTCACCTATTATATTTTAATATTTCAAGTATTTGCAAGTTTCCACTGACCTCACTTATAAAAGGGAAACTTATCTCTACTCTTAACTACATAATTTGAACCACATAGATTAAAAACCCTAAAAAATACCTTTTAATGTGCATTCAACACACCCTAGATCATCTTGTATTTGTCTAAGGATCTCTTAAGAAGGCTTAAGGAGTAATCCAATTGAGGATTCCACGGAAGAGGTATAACTCTTAACAGAGTTCATTAATTTTATTTCTTATTCTACCTCCATAGATTTTATCCTAACCATGGTGATATAATAGAATAAGTATTTTACATAGACCTAAATGTTGTTATCTTGATGGATCAAACCTTATTATCATTTTTTCCAACCATAGAAATGTGTAAATATCATTCCTGTGTATATATGTATTATTGTCACCATAATGTGATGTAATTAATTTTTCATAACAACTTTATAGGGATGTTTGTAAAATTTTATAAAATTAATAAGTATGATAATTATTACATGAATAAGACTTTAGATATATATAAACCATGACCAATGTTACACCCACATGTCATTTACATTCTAAATTTTATTAAATATATTTTATGTTGGGTTGTTCCAAGTCCCAAGGATAGTTAGGGGTAAACTTATAGTGGCCATATAGAGGGGTTTTCTCGATGATAATGTTGTCTTCCATGGTCTACACATTATTTTAAAATCACGTGGAGTAAAAAAACCATCAGGATACCATGGGCCTAGGAAGTGGTTGACACATGTTTTGTGTAGTGTTTTGAGATTTATGTGACCAAAACATGTGGCTACCCAAAATCACATTAGTTTTCATTTTTACAAAAATGAAACTTTGGAATTAAAAGGGTTTTCACCCCTCTATTCCCCCATACACATTGGATGACTCTTGGGATCCAAATGAGTAGTTCTAACCACCTTCACCTTTGATTCGTACTTCTTTTTAGGTGATTTTAAAGAGATTACAAGGTAAATATTACTCTCTTCCTCTCTTTATTAATTATTCCCCATTTTCTAAGGGTATTAGTTTTTTCCAATAAAAATAAAAATAGGTTTGTCTAATTTTAGTGTTCTCGGTAGATCTTATGTTAGAGTTTTTTATTTCTAGGATTTATTGATGATATTTAAATCCTTTTTAGGTGTTTTATATTGAATTAAATACATTCTAATGGGTTTCAGATTAATTATCTCCTCTTTAAGGTAAGTGTTTCAATCCAATTGTTTAATTTTTTTGAATTCATAGGTTTCTTATGCTATATAAATTAATTTTTACTGAATGTATGAATATATGTGGTATCCATGTGTTGTTTTAAGATCATTTCAATTTGTTATGATCATGGAATAAAGTTTTTATCATTTAGATTCTGCGTCATTATTTTTGAAATGGAATTTTATAATTTGAAAAGAATTTTTGAAAAGTCTATGAGTATTTTTTAAATTGTTTTAATAGTTTGTGTTTTATTTTAATACATTTTAGGTTTTAATTTGTGAAAATAATTTTTTAGAGGGGTAATTGTTTTAAAATTTGTTGTTAAACTTAATGTGATTTAAAAATGGTTTATTTAAGGAATTGAATTTTTTTTGGAAATAATTGATTTTTTCTTACCTTATGAAAATTATTTAATAGATTTTTAAATGTTTTTAGGGAAATGGATTGCCTTTATTCTTTTTTGGATTTAAAATAGGTAAACCCATGTTTTTAAAGGGTCACATTGAAATGTTTTAAATGGTGTTTGAGATTCCAATAAATTTATAAGGGATATTTAAATAATTTTTTATGAGGGGAAAGAGGGATAGGTATTCCATGACATTTTTTATAATAATGTCATAATTGACACTTTGGTTTTAAAATAATGTTTTTGAAAGAACCCGCTTGATTTATACTTTGTTTTTTACCCATTAAGTTGGTTACTTATCACTATGTGATGATTTTTCATCCCAAATGTGGGAAAATGCCTGTTTATTCTATATATTTGTGAGATATATATGGTTTTGTTCATTATGAGGGTATTGGGGGTAAGAGTGAGTCATTGCTTATTCATTTTATATTAATCACGGCTTGAATATTCCTTTTTTTCATTGCTTTTTCAATCATGGGATCCTGAGCAGTTAGTGAAGTATACTCTTATGTTACACTATTTTGATCACATGTTAATAGTGTCACTTTAGTTATTCTAAGAAATAGAGTTACACGGGGTGTTTTAATTACAATGATGCTTGACTGGGCTATTTATATGGATTGTTCTTTGGATTAAACATACTATGTAAATTATCCATTGATAGAAATTTATAAAGGTATATTTATATCACATTACGGATCCTAGGTTAGTTCACATGAAACATTCATTTACTTGATTTTTATTTGACATTAAGGGGTTTTATCTAAGGCTCTACTGTATAATTTCCCTTGCATATACTATTTTATTCACCCATTTACTTCATTAATTTATTATATTCCTTGTTAATTGTTTTGATCGCTTTATTATTATCGAACGATTTGTGTTTGGGTCACCTCCTTTGTGAAAATGGTTATAAAAGATTTTTGAAAAACTTATTTTGACATAAAGTCTCTTGTGTGGGGTATCAAAGTGGATATAAAGAGGATTATTTTTTTAATAAGATATTGTGAGGAACATATTGAGGTTTTTAAAAACATTCATGGAAAAAATGTTTTCCAGAGAATATTTTTTATCATTTTAAAGACTTTATAATGCTTCAATTGATAATTTTTTTTTGAAAAGATAATTTTTTGGTTTAAAAATTGCATCATCTTTTGATGTTTTTATAAAAGTGAATGTTTTTATTTAAATAAAACAAATGGATTTTTTTAAATGTGGAAAAAAGATAGATATTTTTTTGTTTATGTTAATAATTAAAAAGCTAGTATTTTAGTTGTACTATCAAATTAGCATATATAAATTTCCATATAAAATTAATTATAAAATCTTAGTAGGTGGTGACCTACAAGGATATTTAGTTTGAGCATATATATTTCAAGTTCAAAGTTTTCATATAGATCTAGGATTTATTATTTAAGTCTTATATGTGGTTCGTTAGGTGCTGTTGAGTAACAAGAGGATTCATAGAGATGGTTTTGAGCATGGATAATGTTTCTTGAGGTATTTTTGGTTGGTATTGTATCTACCAAAAAGGAATTTCTTATAATTTTAGCCATTTTTTATGTTTAATCTAATTATTTCATTCTATATCATTCTTTTTTATGTTTGATGTTTTATATTTATTAAAATGGTTTTGATCAATGTTGTTAGTTAGGACCCATTTAGATAGTTCAATTAATTTAGGTCTTTATTTGATTGATATTTCATAAACATCTAATGTAAGGGTAGTCTATGTAGGACTCCCAATTGATTTTATACTTCTTTTGTCTTTTATTTTAAAAAAATCATTCCAAAAAGGATTCTTGTAATTCTAAGGAACTTTTTTACAACTTGTGGGGACCAATAATTCCCTTTTGGACTTGAGGTGAGTTTTCCGTGTTCCAAGTGGATGTAAACCTCGGTTCGTTCACAATAAACTAGTATTAGAGCACTTGGTTTTATTTGGTGAGAGAAAAAGATTCTTTAGTAGCCTTCTTTTATCAAGGGATGTCCTAGTTGGAATGGAATTATAGTTATTGAGGCTTCATATGTAAGGATGGGGAGAGTATAGCTAGCTCGTTATAATCTATAGCCTTAAGATACTAGCTGAATTTTGGATACCTATTTGGAATTTGAATTTTCTTTTGGTTATTTTTCATGTATTTTTATGTTGATTGATGATGTTTTGACATCCTTTTAGAATATATGTGATTTGGGGGTCATTCCTTAGTTTTGGGGTGAAATTGGAGGAAAACTTGAGTTACATTGTTAGCTTGTATTAATTGGGAAATTTTTTTATTTTGTTATACCCTCTTCACAAAGTGTATTACACAGTTGTATAATGGTTTCCCAAAACTTGCGGGGAAACTGTGAATAACCCTGTTTCTTCTCCTACTTTGTTTTTTTGACTCCTATCAGTTCTAGATTTCAATTAAACTGTTTCTCATTTATTGGTAGTGGATTAGGGAGTGTAATTATTCATTTTTTATAGTTTTTGTGAACCCTGTTTGATCATTATTGAGGATCTTTATTTGTGCTTGATTATTAATCATTTTTTTGGGAAATGGGGAATTCTATGAAATGTTTAATTTAAAATTTCAGTTTCCATGGATTTTTAATGTGATAAAATCCTGCGGATTTCCCAAAAATATTTTATAAAATGGTTATTTCAATTATCAGTTTTGGAAAATGTTAAGACTATGAGGCTTAAAATTTGTTTCCTTCGCTATTCCTAAAAGTAATTGATTTCAAAAGGTAGTTATTAAATTTATTTAAGATTGAATTGAATTTTTAGAAACAATGTAGGAAGATGAATTGAAAGGAACTTGAGTTTTGATGTTTCTTTATCAGATAATTTGGTTTTCAAAACAGAATAGAAACCTGAAATGAATTTTTAAGGAATGTCTTATTTGGGTGATGTAAGTTCCACCAATGATGATATTTTTTAAAGATAAGGGTTCCCATGGTTTTCAAGTGAATTCCTTTGTGGAGTGTGTTTCAAAAATACTATGGCGAAAGTTGGTAATTTTAAATTAAAAGATTCTTTTCCTTGTGTGAATGTGATTTGACTTATTTAACATATTTATGTTTTGGTTTTAGGTTCTATCTTACAATGAGATCAATTGTTTTAACTTATGAGGAATGAATTCATGTTGTTCAAGTCTAGTAATATTATTGTATTCCAGGTAAAATGCTCAAAAGAGATTCTAATGTTCCAAAATATACCTAGACGTGGAGAAGGGTGGTGGAAATTGAACCTTCTTTGTTCTCAGACCCCATATCATACTTCTTGAATCGGTATCCACTATCATTTTGTGGTGATCAAGGGTTAGGGAAAGTAGTGTGGTGTATGGAAGAGATTTTGATAATCCTAAATTCACTCTAATCACTTGAAGCGTTAATCATAGGATCTATATTTAGCATTTTCGTCAGTTTTAGCTATGTATAGTTGGATTCCATGGTTCATTATTTGTTTCATTAAGGTATGTCTTTGGAGTTTTTAAAGACGATATTTACCCAACATTTCATTCCTCATGTTGTAAAAGTGGAAATAGTGGCTGAGCTTGTAATCCTTTATTAGGGTGAGTGATCTGTAAAGGTATACATTGATCAATTCTCCAATTTGGTTTTATTACCTTCATGATAGTTTGGAAATTATTCTTTGAAAGTTCATTTCTTCAAAGGTGATCTTTTCTAAGATTTTGGTTCATTTATACTTGCTTCTAGCTTAAAAACTTTCCAGAATGTTTTCAATGAAGAAATTTAGGTGGAAGCTGGCTAGTCAATAAAACTTTGAGAGTGGTGGTTTTTGGAAATTATTTTTGTTGATATTTTATAGTGATCATAATTTTCACATGGAAAAATATTTGAGGGAACGATTGGAAAACTACAATGGGTTATCCACAATCTGAGTTTTTATATTAATTGGTGTTTGGCTTGGGCCATTTTCGATCCAATTGATGAGGGGTATTTGGTTTATAACCCCAGATTTTCTACATGTTATATAGCCCAAGGTGAGATATTATGTCTTTATTTTGAGGATTCCCATGATTTTTTCTTTCTTATTTTGGGGTTGTAAGTTTCTTTTGTTTGAGATTGAGTTTCTCTCATTGGTTTTCGATTGTTTCATGGATGAATCTCTCAATAGGGTTTTTAGGTCCCATCATGTTAATGGAATTATAAATAGTGGGGAGACCACGTCCAGTGTCCCTTCCATCCTATAAATTCTTATTTAACATTATTATTTTGGTTTTGCATACGGTTATTTAGAAATGTTCTGTTTGATTGGTTCTATCATTTTAAGGAAAATTGTTGTTTGTATTCAAGGATAAATAATGTTGAGTGATCATATTGAGTTGGTACCATTTAGTTCTTCCATTTTCTTTAATATTCAATATTTTACCACAAAATTGTGTAGGGATAAATTGGTATGGTGGAGAAAATTATGACCCCAACAATTCACCATAATTATTAATTTTACATATTTTATATTATCTCTTGTCATTTTGGATCCTGGTGATTTATGGGGTGAAATTATGGTGTTTTTGAGACTTTGGGGGTGTAACATGATTTAGCCACACTATTAAAGGCAAGTCTTCTATGCCCATGTGAGGTGATCTATCCTGAAGATAGATCAATTTTTCATATATTCCACATGTTTTCTCAAACCATGTTATTGGTCTTGTCCTAATAAATATATTATGCATAGTTGGAACATTGTTTTGAATATTGTGCAGCAGAACCATGATGTCGTCCAAAAAGCACTTAACTTGTGATTTTTAACAATATTAATATTTCTAAATAAAAATTTCTTTATCCCATTCCTTTCCCCATTTATTTTGATTGTCTATTGGGATCCCAAAGCGGAGATCCACCAACCTTCCCCTCTAATTCATGGTTCTTATTGAGTGATTTTAAAGAGGTTCCAAGGTAAATATTCCTCTTATTCCATCTTTATTCCTTCTTTCTACTATTCTCTAGGTTTTGGATTAGACCAGAAAATATAAAATCCTTGTGACTGGTTTTATGGTTCTAGTTAGACCTAATTTTGGGGTTTTTGGTGTCTAAGATTTATAGACACCATTTATATCCTTTTTTGGGTGGTCATCATTTAAGGTGACATGTTGGAGTCGGTTTAGACTTAATATTATCCCCTTAAATATAAGAGTCTTGGTGAAATTGTTTAATTTTATATTATAACAATTCTTATTCATAACAAAGTCGTTTTTATTTAATTTATGAATATATGTGAAATGTTTAAATTGTTTAAATGTGTCTTTTGCATCAGATAAAGGGTTTTTATTTTGAATTTCATGTTTTCATCTTTGAAATAGAATGAATTTATGTGATAAGAATTTTTTTAATGCGTATTGGGATTCATGAAATGTTTTTTAAGGAGTATCAATGATTTTGATATGGTTTTGGGTTTCACTGGGTGAAAACTATGTTTTAAGTTCGTAATTATCTTGAAATGAGGTGTTAAACTCAATTTCATTTTGAAAGAGGTTCTTTAATGAACTTAAAATGTTTTTTAAATGAGTGGGTTGATTACCCCATTCTAAAATGCGTTAATGACACTATTAAATGTTTTTGATCAAAATGGTTTTCCATTGTCTTTAGTTTAGATTTCAAAAAGGTAAAACACTATAATATAAAGGGTGGATTTGAAATGTTTTAAATGGTGTATGAGATTTTCATTTATTTATAAGGAATGATTAATGCATTTTTTTATGTTGTGAAATAATTTATTGAATTCAAAGATATGATTTAGTGCTAAATGTAAAATTTTAGATTTGCTTTTAAATGAATGGTTGTGAAAGACCCCACCTTGATCGTCACATGAGTTTTTTACGCTTTGTGTGGGTTATTTATCACTTTGTAATTAATTTTTATTCCCTTATGTTGGAATGTGATTGTTGATTCCATATATGAAATATACATATATATATATATGTGTGTGTGTGTGTGTGTATATGGATATTCATTGGATGGTGTTGGGGGTGAGGTAGAGTCATTACTTATGCATTATGTGTTAATCCTGGCATGCATGTTCACTTTTCTTGCTAATTTATTTGTAATGGATACCCTGATTCTAAGTTGTTTCTCTACTATTATATTCAAAAGTTAATTAAAACTATTCTATTTAACATTTAATCATTCTAGGAACAAGGTATATGGGGTTTGTTTAATTTGAAATGATTCTAGTGTGGGATAGATGGATAACTTGTGTTTTAGTCAAAGATTATGCTGATAGTTTCCTTGTGAGAGAAACTGATAATGTTATAAGCATCTCACATTAGGGATCATTATGAGGATCCGATGAAAAAAATAATTTTTTTACATTTAGTTGACGTTAGGGGATTTAATATAGTTCTCTATTTTATCATTCCCTTTGAATATATTGTTTTTCACCCACTTCTTACATTAATTTATCATATGGATTGTAAATTTTTGTTCCCCCTATGTTATGAAAGACCCATGTGTATTTGTGTTGTTTCCTTTCTCAAAATGGTTTTGAAAGATGATTCAAAAAACTATTTTTAAATAAAGGCTATTATGTGGGGTTTTAATTTGGATTTAAAATGGATTATTTTCAATTTAAAATGTGTTGTCCAGAACCATCGTGAGGAATTAAAAATCATTTGTGGTAGAATTTTTTTTCAAACCAACTGTTTGAATGTTTTAATGTCTTTAAAATATATGATGTCAAATCTTGGTTTGAAAGAGAATTTTTTGGTTGAAAAATTATTTGTATACTAATTGTTTTTATTGTTATTTTTTTTATTTAAAAATGGATTAATTTTAAATGTGAGATTGAACTTATTAGTTTTTTTAATATAATTATGATTTGAAAGCCTATTTTCTTGTCATAATTTTAAAATATCATTTATAAATTTTTATTTAAAATGAATATCATTGCCTTGGTGGGTGGAGACCTGCTGGGATATTTTTCACATGCCTATATATTTAAATTTTTAGGTTTTCATCTGGATTCATGTTTTTTTCATGAGATAAATGTAGGTTGATTTGGGTGGTGGGGAGAAATAATAGGTTCAATAAATATGTTTTTTGGATCGAATATAGTTTTTTGGGGTTTGTTTTACTTTTTTTGGGTTGTTTCGGCCATACTAGTCTTTATTATAGATTATATTAATTATTCTATTATATCTAATTATATCATACTATATAATTATGTTTATTGATGACTTTGTATATTTATTGAAATGGGTTATATTTTTTCTATTTTATATAAACCATTTGTTATGTTCTTTTATTTTAGTTCCTTATGTGTTTAATATTGAATAGATTTACAATTTATGAATAGTACACACCAGACTCTCAGTTAATGTTCTATTATCTTTTATCTTTGATTATAGTGAAATCATTACCATGGGGATTCTTGTGACAACTAGAAACTTGTTTCCATCCCATGGGGATCCAGAACTCCCGTCAGGACTAATAGAAATTTAGGTTAGGTTACAATTGTACGAAATCCAAAATTATTTCTCTATAACCATATTTCAAGGATCATAATAATCAAACATAGTCATACATGAGAATCAGACTAGTTTTCCCCAAAAATATAATTTTAATAAATAATATTTAATTAATGGGTGATAAGATATTTTAAGTGAATCATATATAGTGTGATATGTATGCATATGATTATATTATATATGTTTAATATATATTATGTTTCTATACAGGGGGTGAGAAATCATATGAATTATGCGGGACATGAGGTAAGGGATATGAGTTATGATCTACTTTTATTTTTTCATTGTTTATTTTTAGATTCCATTTGGTAAACCTATATGATATGAGACAATTAAAACCCTTATAAATTATTCTCCTCTAATTATGTTCATGTTCTATATGTTTATATTCCATTTCTTATATTTATGGATCCATAATCCACATGTGAGATACATGTATGTTATAATGAATATATTCATTATTTTCAGTCAATAATATTTTCCCCCTATCCATGATCTTAAAATTGGTTTACGAAAATTTCTAAATATATGATAATTTTTAAAAAGAAAATTTTCAACAACATTATTCTTTATTTAAAATGGTTTATAATTTACCTTTTAAAAAATATAATGAAAATTTATTTTATAGACTTTTTGAAAACATTGAAATGAATGTTCTCTCTTAACTTATAGAACATGCACAAATTTTCCCACCTCCATTACTACTTTTTTCTCTGAAGATTTATTTAAAAGATTATATGGATATTTTTAAAGAAAATATTTTTCCCAAAATTCAAAACATTATTATTTAAAGTTATATCCAAAGAAAATGGACTTATTTTCGTAAAGGAATGAAATCAATTATAAAATTTATTTTTTAATTTATTCTTACAAAAAGTTACTAGGATTTTATATTGGATGTTTTTATTCCATTTTATTTTCTATTTGTAAAAGTATTTGTTTTAATATGAAGACATTCATTTATGATGATTTAATGGTATAATTTCATCCATTATTTATTTATGGGTTTGTGTTAATTAACTTTGTCATGTTCACATTTACTATCACTCCCCACTATTTCATTAGATATTATTTTCTCCTCCATATCCATATTTTAGGTCTCATGGATTTATATGGAATTATTTCCACAAAATAGATGATGTATCAACCATATACTATTTCTATATAAGGTTTCAATTGAATGAGGTCTATTAATAATGTTATTTCATTATATAAGGAAACATTTTTTATTCCAAATTCAATATGGATAAATGTTTTCTTATAATTAATTTTGAGAATTAATTGTATTGATCATTTAAAATATAAGAATTAAGTAATATGTGAAATTGGCATGTGGGGTAATTTTAAAGATATTTATTTAATGCATTAATAGGTCTCCTGAGACAAAACAAGTTGGCCTGATGTATAGGTCGAAGTTGTAAGATCACGTCATAATAGCTCATTAATTTATATAGCTACCTATTCTTTTAATGTTAATTGGCCATGGCCTTGGGTACCAGATTCATTATATCATAGTCAAGGCATTGATGGTAAGATCATTAATTCTTAGAAGTATGAATTTCCTTTATTGAGAATTATGTTTTCATTATGCAGGTGATTTATATGTTGATATTTTCTATAAATGTACTTTGAAATCAAGTTATTTATTGTATGACATGTGTTTTATTATCCACAATTCCAAATTAATTAATTGTTATTTAATCATGATAGAAATAATGGTACCTACCTCTTACTGAGCATATGATATTAATCTTTCTTTTTTTCCTTTACCTAGAATTTGAAGAAGGAATATGTAAATTATTTTATAGGATTCTAGAAAGTTTTTCATGTTATTGTTGTAATTTATAATGTAATATGGAAGTCATGAATCTATATATGTTCCCAAGACTGCTAAACTAATTGATCATGTGTTTTGAGATCCATTGTATCTTATTCCAATGTAATATATAAGCACCAGATCTGGGTTACTAGATTATTGTTTTCTATATTGAACATGAATGCAATATAATACATAATGTGTAAAACATAATTTGTAATTTATTTTTTTAATTATTAAACATTGAAAATTATAACAATATTTTTTTATTTACATTTCACAGACATATCACATATGTCACTCATTTACATATAAAAATTAAATAATGAATTATTATTTAACTATATAAACCATGTTATCAATTTACATAAATTATATAAATAAACCAATTTTTAAATAACAATCAATTAAAAAAGTGGATAGAAAATGTAACAATATAGAAACTTTTCATAATTTTTTAAATTTAAAAATTATTTTTAACTTAAATCACTAAAATTGAATAATAAGTAAATATATAAATATAAATTGAATAAAAAATAAATTACAAGGGATTCTTACACATGATTTACAGGAAGTTGTTCAATAATGATTTGAAAACTCTATAATATTTCATAATGTTCTGGGATTTTAAAGCGATCACATTCTTAGAAAAATAAAATCCCTTTCATCCAAATCTTTTGGTGGAGTTTTATATGCACATTGACTCTGATTAGTTGCATGATAAGTTGATCGACATACCCAATATGTGATGTTTAATGATTAAGTTCATATTAGATAAATTTTTTTGATTCCTCATCATGTGATTCAATGGATAATATATCAATGAATAAAAAAAGTTTACCATGTAAAAATGTAATATTCAACAAATTCATAGAACTAAAAATATTTTTTGAATATTTTATAAAATTATTAATGGTAAATAAAATCTCAAATTAGAAATAATTTATTGATAATAGAATCCATATATTTCATGTTCAAAGGAAGAGAAACGTTAATATGATAGAGATATTCCATAAAGACTTTATATATATGATAAATATTTGGAAATATCTTCTAAGATGGTATACGTGATATCTTATTGAATGATATCCATGATTTATAGAAATATTTTATGCCTTGAGGGTATATTATTACTTATGATATATAGATATCCTAACGTGTGGGACTAAGACAAAACATTGTGTATAATAAGTTTTACAGTAATTTATATTGAATCATATTTTATGATTCATATTACTCCCAATGAATGATTTAAGAATTGAAATATTATTTGTTAACATTCCAGAATCATCTATATATGACTATCATTATTATTAAATTTCATATGATGTAAAATCCAGTAGAATTTTCTATAGTAATGTGTTATAAAGAGTTATAACTGCGTACAGTAATAAAGCATTACATAAAATTTGACTAATTGAATGAAGATTTTGGGAAAGACCCCAAAGGCTAAAATGGAGGTTGATTCCCTTAAGATGGGTGTTTGAGCTTGTTTAAGCATCACATTGATTATCCCAAAGCTCACTTCATCTTTCTTCATTTTCCTTAGGACATAAAAGAATATCATGGATTATAGGAGAGTCCTAACCAAAAATTGGGTGATTCTTATGGTTTGTGGATACACCATAGTTGAAATAACCTATGGGTTACTTCTCAGGGGTTGTTATCAAATCACTATGAATGAAGATATTTTTGTGAATGATATTGGTGTAAGGTAAATGTTATATATTTTTATAAATATGGTTTTAGACTTACAAATAATTGTGATATGTGGTTTTAGGTTTATATTTTATCCCACTCTATTTAATAAGTATTATTTTAATACTATAAACCCTTTAATGTAATCAGATCCTTACAATGCTTCTTGATTTGGAAAATCAAGTTAAAATAGAAAAAACTATATATATTGTATTTCAATAATTTAATAAAATATTGGTTTTCTAAAGAATAATTGTATATCTTAATGCCTATCATAATAAACATATACAATTTTTTTATGTATAACCTTACGATATAAGATATAATAATAAATTTTAAGGCTTTTTCACTATAGATTGGTTTGAGATATAATTTACTATAAGTTATGATATGTTTTCTCTATATAATATGAGATATCTCACATGAAATCATAGTATATGTCCATAATTGTTTTTAATATTTTTAATATTTTTTTTACATTTTTAGGATAATTTTAATGTATGGTGGTAATAATTTTCCATGGAGAACAGAGAGTCATATCATTATGACGGTATTAGGTATATTTTAAAATATGTCTCCCAAAAAAAAAAGATATATCCCAATAATTTATTATCTATTTTAAAATATAATAGAAAGTTTGGTAAGGTGATATCACATTCCACACTAGCATTCATAAAAAAAACATCTTCGAACAGAATCATGGATTACAACCTAGATATATCATCAAATATGATTTATATGAACATTTGTATTTTTATATTTTTCAATTATTAAAAAATTATCATAATATATAAATTATTTATAACTTATGGGAAAAAATATTTTCAAATATTTATCTAATTTATAAAATGTTAAAAATTAGAAAATGAGAAAAAGTTTATAACTTGTTATTAACTTTTTATGATACATTTATTAAATAAATATCCTTTATATTAATTGTATATAATAAATTCCTTCTTCAATTATGTGGAATGAATTATAATTAGGATATAAAAGGTTTATATAGAAATTATAAATTCATTTATAATGTGTTTTTAAATTAAAATACAAGGAAAAATATAAAGGATTTTAAACTAAAATCATTCAAAATTAATAATTTTAATCATTTCAATATGAAATTAGTTATTTATTTAAATTATTTAAACTATAATAAAAATGAGTTTTTAATAATTGATATGACAAATTTAGAAATAATATAAAATCTATTACATTTATATTATGTAAATTCATTTCATAATAAATTTGGAATATAAATAATTATATTTTATTTAATATCATATATTTGGGAAAATTCAAATAAAAATAGAATTTGAATGATTTCATATCTAAAATAAATATAAATTATTATATTTTATTTAATAATGTAATTTCCATAATTCATGGATAAATTATAAATTATTTATAATCTATTGTTTTATTATTTATAAAATGTTTACTATATGTATAAAATGACGAAATGTTGATTTATTTTGTACTATTATCAACTTTGTTCGTGAATATATTTATTTAATAGTGAATAATTATGTATAATTTTGTTTAAAGTGTTAAAATGATTAAAAAAATTATCATACATGTATCCAATGTTTTATATGAAAGTTATTATAATTGATTTAGTTTTTTCTTCCTTTAATTTGATTATATTTGTTTATGTGCATGAATTAATAATTGGGTAATATTTTTCACTTATTAGGTATCAGAATTGCAATGGAATTGAAGTCACTCAATAGTAAAGAAATATGGGCAGGGGACTCTATGTCAGACTGTTCATGATCTAATAGTCATTTTCTTTATCAAAAAATTGGGGTGTAGATACATATCACCCTATTCTTACTCTTGGGGGATTTGTTTTTCATATAATTCTTGAAATTACTTGAATGGTTTTTTATACATTAAGAATATCATTATTGATGAAGGAATGCGGAGGTGATACGAGTGAAAGACCTAATGTGGGTGAGGTGAAGATCTCAGGAAGGCAGCCTGATTGCGGTTTAGCAGTGGATGATGGAATTGGGCATAGGGATTTGTTTTCTCTATGCGCAAAGAAAAATTCAGGTGCCACTCGAAAAACCGATGGATGTAAGAAGAGCTTTTCGGAGGCTGTTAAGAACACAAGATCTATATTTTTCCTTGATTTTGAAGCTGCATCTTCAGGAAGGATCATAAAGAAAGGGCGTATAATACATGTTTTTGCGAATCAAAATGCGATCGAGGAGAGAACGAAACATTAAAAATTCTCGATAATTACACGAGTGGTGGTTCCTAAGAGGGAGAAGCCATGGAAATTCAGTTACCTCACCGCAAGGATTGTGGAAATTTGGGTGTTTACAGATTGGAAAATGACTGCAATGGGTTTTGGGTTTTATCATATTATATTCCCGTCGGATGAAATCAAGAGACGAGCATGGAGCTTTGGCTCCTCCCCTTCGCAGCCTGGCTTTCTTCGCATTCATTAATGGGATAGAAATTTTGATTCCAATGCTGCCAAGAAATAAGATTTCACAGGTCTGGATCTGGGTATGTAATCTAAACTCTTTTTATTGGCATCTGCAAATTCTTTGGGATATTTATTCATCTGTTGGAAATCCAATTAGGCTTGATCGGTAAACGGAGAATCCTTCTTTTGGCCAATATGCTCGAATTCATGATGAAGTGAATATGGTTGTAACTTTGATTGAAGATGTAGTCTTAACTACTCAGGATGATACCATTACATTAAGAATTCAGTATTAATGGAAACCTATGTTCTGCCTCAACTGTCACTTTTTTGGGCATATGATCTCGGAATGTAACAGGAATAAAACTTGCAACTTATGTAACATTCGAGGACCTGATGAGGAATGTTGTCGGCAAGGAAAGGGTAAAGACAAGGCTACCCCCGATTCTGGCCTCATGGAATCTAGGGAGGAACTCTCTACTAAGCATGATCCGATTGCAGGATCTGATGAGGCAGTTACAGCACCGGTTGATCAAGTGGGAAAAGCTTTGTAGCATTTCCAGATGTTCACATTGCCTTCTATTACTGCGCCAGAGGTTGCAGTGTTAGAGCAGGTTTTGATCTCTTCTTCCCCTACTCAGGATACTGAGAATGCCTATGCCTCGGTCATTACCCCTCGTGATCTTCCTGTTATTATTAGTGCTACAGAGGAGGCTGTGCTTCCTAATAAAGATGGGCTACAGATGATATCACACCCTCTGATCCTCCTGCACTTGTTGTTACTGCTAGTGACACAGAGGAGGCAGTGCTTCCTGGTAAAGATGGAATTACAGAAGATAGCACCCCCTCTAACCCCTCTGGTGATTTTTTGAAGGTCCAGACAACCATGATGGCCAAAAGGATTTTCCCTTCTAGTCTGTTTTCTGCTCTTATTGATTCAGGTAACAGATTCTCTCCTCTTGATACTGAGGAGGGCTTTAATGATGATGAAGATCCTGATTCTATTGATAATGAAATGGGTTCTCCTGTAGACACTAAGAGTACTATCCCTGATAAGGACTTGACTAAAAAATATGATGGGCCTAACACTAGGCTCCAATCACAAAAATGAAGATACTCTTCTGGAATTGTCAAGGGATCGGGAATACTCCCATGGTCAGATCTCTTAGGCATTTTATCATGACCAATAGAAATTTGCTAATTGGAATTGATAAACCAAGAATGAAATTAAAAAATGGAGCTCCATTAAGTGGGATTGAATGGGGTACTCCTTTTTTGAAAATAATAATTTTCACTTGAGCACTGAATCTCTGTGGGTCTTAAAGAACGACGGTGTGAATGTTAGCTCTTTTTTAGTTGACTTTATAGTCAGTTATTGTTGCTTGTTGTATTGGTAATGACTCTCCTGCTGTGACATTTGTTTATTCATCCAACTTGTACATTAGAAGAAGGGAACTATGGATGGATCCTTTCAGTATCTCTAAAAATGTGGCCACCAACTGGGTTATCCTTGGTGATTTCAACACTGTCCTGAGGCCTGAGGAGAAAACAGGTGAAAATTTCTGTCATATTGCAGCCTCTGATCTGTTATGTTGTATTTATAGGTATGGACTCACTGAGGTGTCCCTTTATAGAGCTGATTTCACCTAGAGAAGATGCACTATTCATGGGAAGTAGGCATGTATGTTGGAAAGATGTTTCGAACATGTGGATGGGAGGAATAGAACGATTGATGTTTCCGGGAGAACCCTCCTGAGGCTTCACTCTGATCATAATCCCATTCTCATGGATATTTTCTTCAACAAATCAAGGTCAGCCCCTCTTCCTTTTAAATTTAACAACACCTGGGTGGTGATACCGGGATGTAGAGAAATTGTTCTTAATGCATGGAATGTTGTCTTCCTGGGTATCCCTTCTCATGTCATTTGTTGTAAGCTAAAAGTTGTTAAGGCATGGTTGAAGCAATGGAGTAAGGAATATTTTTCCTTGCTGGATAATGAAATTATAGATGCTAAAGATGCTCTTTTACTTTGCCAACAAAATAATATTTACCAAGAGATTCCCCCTGGGATGAAATTCAAGTTGCTGAAAATATGGACAGGCTTTTGTCCCTCAAAGGAAACATTCTTCAGAATCAATTCAATATTAGATGGTTGAAGGAAGGGGATAGGAATTCAAAGATGTTTCGTTGCATGAATAGGGAAAACATGCCCGGAAAGGCTTAAATGAAGTTACCATTAAAGGCAACCTGTTCTATTCTGAGAACGAGATATCAGATGATGTGACACTCTAGTTTGATAAATTCTATTCAGATACCGGAAATGAAAACTTTGATAATATTATCAGGTTCTTTTTCGCCTTCTATTGGAGAAGAGAAAATGAAGAAACTATTTGATATACCTAGTGTAATAGAAAAACATGATGCCTTATTTTCTCTGAACATTGACAGTGTGGCATGCCCTAATGGATTTACCATTAAATCCTTCAAGTCTTATTGGGATATCATTAGTGTGGATGTTTTAAATGCTGTGAGGGAATTTTTTTGGTCATCGTATTTGACCTTTGGAATGAATTCTAACTTTGTGGATTTAATTCCTACGAAGGAGAATGCTCTTCACATAAGAGATTTTAGACCTGTTGCTATTGGCAATACAATGCAAAAATCAATTATTAAGATCATGGCTAAAAGGTGTGGAGAGATTTCTAAGGACCTCATCTCATGTAATCAGTTTGGATTTGATCCAGGGAGGAATATACAAAGCTGTATTTACACCACCTCTGAATGTGTGAATGTTATGAAGAGAAAGGTGAATGATGGAAATATGGCAGTGAAGATTGACATATCTAAGGCCTTTAATACCATTAGTTGGAGTTTTATATTTACTAATCTCAAAATGCATGGTTTCTCCCAGAAATTTATTGGGTTGATTGGTTCCATTCTAGAGAGTGCTAGGCTTTCAATTATGGTAAATTGGTCGCCTATGGGTTTCTTCCAATACTCCAGATGTGTAAGACAGGGTGACCCTCTTTCTAGTCTACTATTTTCCGTTGCTGAGGACTATTTAAGTTGGTGTCTCACTAATTTGGCTAATTTTGGATGGTATCAGATTATGCAAGTGGGAAGAGAGTTATGTGCCCCATCCCACTTATTCTATGTTGATGAGATCTTGATTTTTGGGAGAGCAAATAATTTATTGATGTCCAATATAATTTTTTACAAGGGTCATAAAGTGGTTAATATAAAAAATAGTATTCTCCAATAAATAGGAATGTTTTTTAAAAAGTGATAATTATGATATTTAAACAATTATTTTTATAACATATATATTATCTTTTTAATCAATATTTTGGAATAATACCATGGATAATTTTTTATAAAAATAAATATAGTTTATATTTTATTTATAAAAATTAAAGACATAAAAAAATATACATTCTATATTATGACATCATAATAACCCAATAATTGATATAATTAATTCCCAAAAAGGAATCCATGAAAAAATATAATTTTTCAATTTGAAATAATTATTTTTTGAAGTTATTTGACTAAGATTAAAATCTTTTATTGATTCATCTAAATCCTGTATTATATTTTATGATTTTAAATTCAACTCTTTCTATAAATGATTCACTTCAACATCTCCATGGGTATTATCTTAATATATTCAGTTCTTAGACATATAAAATTCTGAAAACCACTCCCCTTTGTCCAAAACCACATTAAAAACAATGGGATAGTGTGTGGTTTTGATAAATTTATCATATTGGTTCAAAAACCGATATTTAGAAATTAATAAAGAAATCCCCTCTCTTTTTCATAAAATACCCACCCAACCTCCAACTCATACTCACTCAAAACCCATTGGTCATATATTTCCACCTCATATACCTCTCTAATTCCATCCAAAAGTGTTAGAAACGACCAGAATACCCTCTCAAACTGGTACTTGACCTAATACTCCACATACCTGAAGGGATTTCCCGATCCCCATTGGATGGGGACTAGAACCTAGAAATCGAACAAAAAATAGAGGGAATTATTTTCACCTAGCCTAAAGAAAAAAACATGGAAAACATATATATATATATATATATATATATATATATAAGTGACAACATGGAAAAAATATATACGGTATAATTTATTCAATCAGTGGATGGTAAAACCACTCAAAAAATTATAATATCCAAGTACATGTCCAACAATAATGGACTTCCAAAAGAGAAAAAACAACACCTCTTTATGATAGAGTGAAAAATCACCCCACCGTATCACCACAAGGTACCCAGACTCAGCTAACTAGAAACCCCCACATCACTACGTTTCCTTTTCATTTCATATATAGATAGACATAAAAAAGTCTATGCACCACTAAATAAGTGCACATTGTGTGATTTTACAGGCTCGGTAAGGTCCCACCAAGGCATTCCATAATAAGTCTATGTACTAACAATTCACATATTCTAATTTCAAAAAAACATTTCATGATTAGAATTAAAATAGTTTTATAAAAATCTTTCTAAAAATATTTCATTTTCAAAAAATTAATAAAAATGAAGTTATATCAATTCCAAGAACACTTTCCATTATCATTTATCAAAACCTAATGAATGCATATGTCATCCAAAATAGTAAAAATCCATGGATAGGTAAATCATGTCAAAGACCTCAATAGGTCCGGCTAGTAGACTACTCATACAACACCAGATGACTGGTGAACAAAAAATCCTTAAAACCCAGGCCTTTGGAGTAGGGAAACACCCCATGAGTGCAACCCCCAATAATGTAAATTACATTCCCTAGAACAATAAGAATATGGAGAATAGAAAATCGCATTAATTAAATATCATGATGTTAATATGGATGATTTACCTAAGCTAAACATTCCCCAAAGTACACAAGGATTACCATGTGATGAATTTTATATATCATTTCAATGCATTAAAAATACCCATTTTTTCCATTTACCAAAAATCAGGGAAAGATCACCTTTTATCACCAATCAATTTAAACACAAAAAAAATCATGATAGAATCATTTATAATACAATTTACAAAAATAATAAGAGAAATATAGTTTCATCAACACAAGATATAGACATAACAAACTACCTCAAACTTAGGGTCGTAAATTCCCATAGAGGATCCACTAACAAGAGAATGCAACAATGAAAATAGAGGCCCTAGAACGAATTTAAAAAAATAGAATTGAATAAATTTAAAAAATGGTTGATGGAGAAGAAGAATTATCACATAACTCATGTGAGTACACATGTTTTACCAAAAAAAATTAAGAAATATCCCCTAGAACATGATGCAACCATGAAACTGGAAGAGAATCAAAGGAATCAACACCACATATTATCAGATCCAATAATGAAATTCCACGACGCTACTCTGACAAAATAAATGAGGGAATATAAAGGATTACTCACTGAGAGGTATGTGGACTAACCATACTGGTGGTAAAATACTAAATAGATAATCTCGAGTTGAATAGAGTCTCCCAAAATAACCGAAAAAGAATTCTAGGTGGAGAGACAATGGAGAATCAGAAAATAAATTTAAAATTCAGTTTAGAAAAACCCTAAAATCCCTTTTTGTGACAATTATAGGTAGTGTAATCCATTTACACAGCCTGAAATCCTTTCTTTCTATGTACACAGTTCATGACTTGTGTCTGGAGACCAATTACACATCATATAACCCCTTTGAATAGCTTATAATCACCCGACATACAATAGAGAACTCCATAACCAACATAGGGTCCTCCATACATAAGGAGAACCCCAAAAAACCACTCACATATTTATAGTTAGACTCCACTAACTCAAAAAAACATCATTCCTTCAATATTAAATCATTTTCCCCAAAAAATGATATCTATCCTTGTGAGTCCCAAGAAACAACAAATTGAAGATGAATATAATAAAATATAAGGTAGGTTCCTTAAAGTGGGTAAATGGATGTTACAAACTCCACACTATAATGCTTTCCATCCCTGGTTCGACAAGTTAAAGAATGAGGCCCAGTAAAGGGGTAAGGCCGATGTTATCAAATCAATGACACATGATACCATGTCTCATGAGAATATAACCTGTGATTACCTAAAACAATGATCTAAAGAATACAATTCCCATGAAATTATTTTACAGGAGTTTAAATTATCATAACTAGATATTCCACAACTGGAACATCTATATCTTACTCACTCTCTTCCCAAATCAAAACATGGAAGGGGTTAGGATGATATGTCATGAGCTGTGACATTTGGAAAATATCATGAATTCCTATCAAATGAGTTGACAAAGACAACTGATAATGAACCGTCCCAGGTGGCTCAATGACGTCAAATGGTCCCACATATCTAGAATCCTAATTTCCCTATTTCCTAGTTCAATATTGAACCAATGGAGGATAAACAATCATGAAAACCTAGCCACCAATGGAAAACTACAAAGGACGATGTCACTGATCTGCATAAGACTTCAATCTATTTTTCTCCATAATCACAAGACGATGTATCTCCAATATCCTTATAGACTTCTCCTTAACCAATATCGGTCCCCCCATAGAATCTCTAACCACCTCTTCTCAACAAAGAGTTGATCTTCATGGAAAACCATATAGAGATTCAAATAGATCCATTCTGGTTGATGACTGATATCTGTTCTCATATACAAAATCATTTTATCCCAGATTTTTATCCCAATATCCACAAAAATAGAAGATTTAATCATGAAGCATATCCTACAAAATATGAAAAAAAACACTCCATTTTATACTGTGTATGTGAATGATACGATGCACTCAGCTTAATCAAAGTCCTCATAACCACCTGAATAATTATCCAGAACCTAGATGTAAACATAGGATACCTTTTTGATACAATGGTAGATGGAACCCCATATAACATCACAACATACTTTATGTAAATCATACCCAAATCTTCAACATTAAATGGGTATTTTATCAGAATACAATGAGCTGACATTGTAAAATGATAAATCACCACCCAGATAGAATTTCTCCCTCTAGTGATATTTTATAATCTAAGAAAGGTACATGGATACCTCTTGAAATTTCCAAATAGGCATCAAAATAGGTTGATGTAAACTAGAAGTCTCGATATGCTTGGATTTTACATACTAGAAAGTGTAACAACAAGACACATAATCAGTAATTTCAAGCATCATACCCATCTCCCATAATCTCCATCCCATGTCATAATACATATTCATAGTGAGAAGATTAATGGAGTTTGAAAAACTATAAGAATCACACAAAAATGGGCTCTTTATTGATGTTGGGACAAAACCCCAATCCCCATAACTAGGAATGCCATCTGAAGAGATAGACCAACTAGAAATGTTCCCCCCACCATATAAGTTTTCTTCATGTCCTATAAGCTCTCCAACTTACTATAGACTCTATAGAATAGAATTAAGTAGAGATGATGATAACTAAACACTAGTCAAAACCATACATGAAACAACCTCTTAATCATCCAGATGACACTAAGAAAAAATACTTGTAATGTTTCTCACTTCCTTCGATTGAAAAATATATTTTGATGGAAATTTCTTACTAAGATCATCTGAAATGACATTCCCCTTCCTTTGGGTGTATAAAATATCTAATTCAAACATCCTAATGTATTCCACCCACCAACTATTTATGAGATTCAAGTATTTATAATAAAATATATATACTAATCACCTATGATTAGATAATAATATGATGATTTCCACAAAAATAAAATTTCTGCAACACTGAAGCACATGCCAAACTACTGTAAGATCTAAATCATGAGTGGCATAATTCTTATCATGTGGACTAATCTGATGGGAACTATAAACCATAACATGATATTATAGTATGATAACCCAACCCACACCATCACCATAATCATCAAATAAAACCGTTTACCCCTTATTAGGGTTTGGTATGACCAAAAAAGGAGCTGATGTTAGAATTCATTTTTGGTTATTTAAATAAGACTAAAATTACACATCCCATATGAATTTTATACCTCTACTTTAATGAATTTTCAAAGGTGAAGCCATATTTGAGAAATCCTTAATAAAATGTCAATATTATCTAGAAAAACTAAGGAATCAGGGAATTTCAAATACATTTTTTGGTTCTTCCCATGAAATTATAGCCTTTATCTTCTTAGTATCTACTAATATGCCATGCTCAAAAATTATGTTCCCTAAGAATTTAACTTATAAAATCCAAAAATGAAATTTTAAAATATTTTCATAAAAATAGTGATTTCTAATGATTGCCAAAAAAAAGCTCATATGGTGGTCATTATCACACTTAGATCTTGAAAATTCCAAAATGTAATACACAAAAACTACCACAAAATTATTGAGATACAAATGGAATATATGCTCTATTGGAGCCATGAAAATTAAAGGAGTGTTAGTCAGACCGAATGACAATAAAAGATATTAATAACAGACATACCTACTCAGGAAATTTTTCTTCAGTATGTCACACTCCCGAACTCTAAGTTGATGATAATCCGATCAAAGATCAATCTTCAAAAATAACTTTTCCCCTTTTAACTAATTAGACAAATCAGAAACATGAGGAAAATGATACTAATTATTAACTATTACCCAGTTCAACTTTTGATAGTCCTCACACAACCAGACTGAACCATATTCCTCTTGGAAAAGAGCACCGGGGCTTCCCAAGGAAAAATCGTTGGGTGAAAAAACCTTTTTCACCGGGTCATCCAACTTAATATTGATCTCTTTCAACTCAGAGGATTCCATGTGATAAAAAGGTATCAATATCGGTTGGATCCATGGTACTGGGTCAATACTAAACTCTAAATACCTATTTGGAGGGAGCCTAGAGAAATTTTCTATGATAACTACAAGAAAATCATGAATAATAGTGGGAAGATCAATGATAGAAGAAATTTCATCCAACTCAACTGAAACAGTAGACATCAAACTCTTGAGCTCTTGGAGAGAAGTTCATGCATGACCAGACCCCATATCACACTCTCCCAAAGACACCTATGAGATCCCATAAGCCTTAATGAATGTCACAAAATGATGATAGCAATTTACCTCAGCTCGATGAACAACAATCCAATCCATCCCAATTTTTATTTTAAACAGATCTAGAAAAAGGACATGAAAATCCAAGACTAACACAATATCAACTATTTTTAATGAATAAGAAGGGCACTAAAACCCATGATCTATCCTATTCCCATTAGGTGTCTATAACTCCTTAAAAATGGCATTAATTCTACTAGTATGTTTATAAAAATGACATTAATTCTACTAGTATGTTTATAGGGTGAAAATTATACGGACCAAGACAATATACCTTCTCAAAGTGGTATGACGAAACAACAAGTTTGATGAAGTAATATGGGAACCAGAAGAGTTAATAACCATGAAGTAACCGCATATGTTTTCGAGTATGAAATGAAATTTGTAGGGAAAAATTATTGTATGGTGGAAGACTGTAATGACCAAAACATTTATTAATTAAATTTCTTTTTTATTGAGGAAATGCCTTATAGTTATAAAAAAACATGAGCTACATTATTTATTTTTGAATGTTATAACATATAATATCTCATATTTAAAAAGAAATTAATATTATTAACCCTTGGTAATTTATACATTGTACAATGACTATTATTATTAGTATATATAATGTATTTTTGATAAATTCTAATTGAGAAAGACAGAAGAACATATGGCCTCAACTAGTAGGGTCATAGCCTATGAAGCCCATATATCAGTGATTTTTATGGATATTACATAATTTTAATTTTCCCTTGAAAATTTTCAATATAATATTCAATAACTAAAGCTAAAAACAATTTATAGTATAAGTTCAAGGTCATCGAGATCATGACCCAAACCATGTTTTTTGAACAACCCCAAAAAGCACCACCATGGAACACCATACCCTTTGTGTATACACTGGTGTAATAAGGGGTTATATATCTATACCCTAGAAATATAATTTTTTATATTTTTATATTTAATAAATAATTATTTTATTTATCCCTTTTTATTATTACATTATCAATGATTATATAATGAGTTTGACATAAATTAGGATTGGAAAAGAAGAAACAAAAATTGTACTTTTTTGGAAATATAGAGTTTTAATTAAGATGCATTGTTGATAAATTCATTATTTTCTGAAATAAATTATATTTTAATAAAATATTATTATTATATAATAATTATTCAAGTATAAATGATAATATTATTTAATGATGTCCAATGAAATTTTTGTAAGGGTTAGAAAGTGGTTAATATCCTAAAAACATTAAATCATACAATTAATAGGGAATTTTATATAAAAATAAAAATTATCCTACTTATAAATCTAGTTTGATAAAATAAATATTTTTAGGAAATTAGACCATCAAAATTATACAATGTTATATTTTTTACAACTTTTTGAGATAGCTGAATTTTGGGGAAATAATTAAATAGAGTAAAATCTGTGGCATCTATTATGACATCACAATTGATCCAAAGTGATGTAATAAATTATCTAAAAATAATACATAAACAAATACATATTTCACCTTTAAAATAAATAGTTTTTAATTTTATATAAATTTTATAATCCTTTAAAGAATCCTTCAAAACCTATATGATATTTTAATGTTTTAAAATTAATTATTCATAAACATAAATAACAACCAGGCAACCAATAAAATAATATTAAAATGTAATATTCTTCACCTTGTTAAATGTTAAAACCCACTTTTTTTGTTGAAAATGTGGTGAAAACAATGGTCAGGTTGTTGTTTTTAAAAAAATTATCATATAGAATCCAAAAACAATGTCTTGAAATTAATAATGAAATTGCCTTTGTTTTAATACCCACCAAACCTCTCACTCATATTCAATCAAAACCCATTTAGTATGAATATACTCTCCCAATTACTCTCTAAATCCCTTACAAGGTGTTTTTATGCTCTTAAGAATATCCTATCAATATTATAGAGGGTCCCTCTCAAGGTAAGTGACTTCTCTCTCTTCTTTTCCATTCTCACGCATTATTTATATTTATCCTTTGGAATCTCAGTATATTATGTTTTCACATGATTATAAATACACCTTTACTATAAAATTAATTTTTTATATATGATAGATAATTTATCCCCTCTCATTACAAATGTTAGCTATGCCACTATTATAAATAAATAAGGGGATTCTCGCCTCCTCTTTATTGAAGCACATTATTTCAGTTATGCCTTTTGATTTAAATTTTTTCAGGTTTTAATATATTTTAACACATCAATTTTACAATCCTTATAATTTAAATGTTATTATATACCACCTTTCACTCTCATTAAAAACATCCATGAATCTTTATGTACATCTACTATGCTATCGAATTTATCCTGTGGTTTTTCCATGCTAATTTTTTTTAGTGAATTCCCATCTTTGATTCCATTCAAGAGTATTCAACTATATTTATTTATCCATCATTGATTACAGATATAAATTTTTTTAACACACACTCTATAATCATAGTATAAAAAGTTATTAAAGGAATTATTATGTAGTATTTTTTTTGGCACGCTAACGCATGTACATGACATGAATGTGTCTAGTGAGCCCAAAATTATATCACCCACTAATGCATTGGGTAATGTTTTTATCTCATTATATACCTTGAATGGTGGATGAAAGTTTATACTATTAAAATTATGTTATACTGTATTGAAAATTATCCCTGATTTATTCTTATTATTTAATGTTTTTTTATTTCTATATTCAAAAGTTTCCTTGATGTTATCATCTTATGTAACACTTCAATATTCAAGTTTATGATTATCATCCATTTTATATCACCTTGATATTATTATAGAATGACATGTATTAATATAATGATTTAAATATTTTATTATTCCTTTAGTATGATTTATAGACCAAACCTTTCATATGTATGTCTCTAGGTTATCATGTGTAGTATTTGAATATCGATGGAAAACAAGTGCATGTTTTATTGTTTTTAATTAATGTTTTTATGGACATATTTCTTGTTTTTTAAAAGTTTGGGGCCGAAGCCTCATTTATTATTAAATCAAATCAAATACCTCTTTTAACTAGGTAGAGGAAGACCCATTACAGAACCCAAAGGCCCAGTGTGTATGTAGCCCATTACTTGGCCCATAGGCCCTTTTCATAGCCCAAAGCCCATTCTGTGAATAGTATTTCTATAGTACCACTACTATAGTACTATATAGTATACGCCACTACTATAATGTCCTACCACCGCTACAGTAACCCCTTCCACCACTATAGTGCTCGTCCTTGCTACAGTACCTACGCTGCAACAGTACTACTACTGTACCTACGCCTAATGGATTTTGAAGGACCATTTTTCATGTTATTATATTATGTATCTAATTACACAAATATACCAGTCCTCACAATATTTTTGGATTTTATTATTTATTTTCATATATAATAATTCATGAATTAACGTGTATTAAATATATTGGTTTCCATAAAATGCATCACTACTCAGGGAGAATCACTAAGGACTATAAAAAGAGGTATATTCTATTGAGATGGGTGTTTGAGATTATCCAAGCCTCTCACAAATTCTCCCAAGTTCCACATTTTCTTTATAACATTTTCTCAAGATAAACTAATATATCATAGATGAATGGAGGGTCCTATATTGAATAATAATTATTAGATCCGTAGAAATATTTTATAAGATAGTGATGAGAAATAGAGAATTAATTAATTTATTTAGTTTTTTTAAAGAATAATAAAAAATATATACAAACTGAAATATATACACAGAATATATTCGATAAAATTTAATTTATTGGTTCCACCATATATAAATATCATCATTGAAACCATGTTCTTGCTGGAATATATGAAAAAAAAATTGAAATAATCTGAGGAAATGTTTCTACTATACAAACATTTTCACAGTAATATTTTTTGTTTAATCATCATCGATCTACCATGCAATTTAGTTACATTATCAAATAACAATTTCTAGTACATTTTTTATTAGACATAAAATTAATAAAAATGATCTTGTTGATGGATCTAATTAATTTGGTGCACGTAGATTGTGATAGACTAGTTTTTGAAAAGGATAACCCAAAGGTAGTCATGTAAAAGTTTTTTTAAAATATTTTTCCCACTAATAAAATGAAGTATTCTAGATACATGTTACACAAATTACTATTAAATTCATTGACACATTTTTTACTTAAACTCATTTTAATAATATAATTAAAAACAAAAAAAATATAATGAAAATAATCCTAAGGATCCAAGGCCCATGTATTCATGGAAAATAAGTTTCCATTGATGCATAGGTATCCAATTACCATATAATTATTTTATTGAAAGTAGGAACACAAGGAAGTGTAAAATACAGTTTAAAAAATTATACAAAGTAAAAAATATAAAAAAATCTATGAAGTAGATCCTAATGATACAGTTGTTTCAACTTCCACACATCCTTTGGCTTGGTTTAACACTTACTAATTTTCACTTGTAAATCCCCATTCTTCTAATGTAAGTTCAGCCAATGAATTTTTTCCCATTATTATTCCAAGAATATATTTATTCCATTCTTATAGTGTGAGCCATTCTTTTATATTAAATAATAACTATTCCAAAATCATTCTATATGACTCATGAAATTTCTATATATTTCTATTTAATATTTATTTAGTGCTTCTAATATAGGCATACTCATAAATTATTCTTCATTATATTTTAAAAACACTAAACTAAACTGAAATGAAACATATCAACCCACGATTTATCTTTCCTATCAGAATCATACTTATTATACACATGAATCATATATTACAATATGATAACATATTATTCTCAATTCTCTTATACTAAGAGTCTAAACACTAAACTAACTCATCATTCCATATCAAACACTATCATAATATCAAATTTTACAGTATAAGGAATATTGTGATCATTGATACAATTAAAACATGTGATAAATGAGATACAAAAGCATAAAGTTATCTTCTAAAACAATTGACCCCATCCCACTCTTATCTTACAAGATCAAATACCACAATTTATTCCTTAATCCACTTTTGATATATTTTTTTCAATATTCAAATTGATACTCTGAATTATGTCATGATTTATCAACTTTTAAATCTTTCCACTATATTGAAACAAAAAATTCAGTCACGTCCCGTAAAAAAATTATTATCATTTTTTATTTTATCAGAAAGAATCTTTATTTTTATATGGACAGTGAGAAACATCAACTTTTTAATAAACAATATTATTTGATCCATGTCTAAAACTATTTGATTGGTGTCGATGAATCCCCTACACCCAAACTAATGAAACTATATCACCAATATATATATATGTGTGTGTTTTTATATGTTTTTACTTTGTTATTAAACATAATATCAATTAAATAAATTATTAATCAATATTTGTAACATTATTTCATCTATTTGGGTTTTTTTGTTCATTTTTTTTTATTATCACAAATAGAGAGTGGTTTTGACTAATAAAAAGAGTTTCCTTATTGGTACATAGACCAATGCCTTCACTTTTAATCTGTGTAGTGTGTGTTTACTTGTATTGTGACACATTCATAGCTACGTGAGTGGTCTAGTGACCATGAAATGTGAATGTGCGTTCTTGAAAAATCACTTGAATTTTTGTTTTTCATTTTAAAACATTATGATACAAGATGAAGTTGATTTTTAAAAATATGTAAGTAAAAAATAAGGTATTTAAGGTGTTTATATTCCATGTGAGTCATGTTTTAAATATGTTTTATATGTTTTATTTAAAATAGAAGTGTTATGTTATATATTACTATTATCCTTTCTTATTAATAAATATGTAATCCCAATATTTATAAGTGACATAATTTTAATTATCATGTTACCATTATATATTTATAAATTGAGAATATAGATTACATTAGTATTTTCTATCCAGTATAATATTATATTTATTATTATTGTTATTATTATTTTCATTTTATTTTATTATTATTATATTTTAGTGCTATATAAGAAAGGGAATACCCCCATTCATTTCCATCCCATTTTACTAGATCTCCCTTGATTGAGATCTATATTCTCTTCTCTTCCTCCCCTAATCACTTTTTATTCATGTTCCATTTAGGATGATATGTTAGATTATATCCTTCCTTACTCTCGTCTCTCCTCAATTCCTTCTTTTAACTCTCATCACTTACTACCTATATGGAAATAAATATCTATGGATACTGAGAGATTATTAATTTTATTATATGTTGGTGAAACAAATAATTAACAGGGTATCTCTTTCACTAAAAGGGAATATGAGTCTTTCACAAGTCATCTTCCCCTCAGAAGAAGTCATATTTTCATTTAATAGATCATTGATAATAAACACCCAATTGTTTACCATGAAACATTATCTAAAATGGTAATATTAATTTTTTATAAAAATTTATTTTCAATTCCATATTCTTAAATGATGTTTATTATACTGATAGTACATAGTGATTGTTTTTAAGGGTCCGTGAGCTGTGTGGTTCTATACCTTATATATTCTATAGATATAATATTTTTTTTCTTTTTATAATAAGTTTCTTATATGTTTTCCATGTTTAAAAAGTCATATTAGTTATGTTTTATGAATTTTTGGCTCAACGAATTATGATTTCTACAATGATACACATGGTTTGAATTATTTTATGTTTTAAAACATTTCATTGGATTCATAAAGGTGTTTGAAAATGAAAGAATGATATTTTTATTAAAAATTATTTATATAATTTTGTTTTAATGTTATATAAATATGAAATATAAATTCATATTGAATTAATAAATCATTGTTTGGGTGTTATCAATAGTAATATGATTTTATATTTATTCTAAAAAATCCATGGTAATTTGAGGTTATTTTATAATATTGAGGAATGTTTGGTTCATAAAGTAATATATTTAAAACATTATCATTCTTTTGACTCACATTTTTTTCTTTTTTCCAAACATACATAATATTATGAGTATTTGAGATATAAAATTATTTTTTATCATTTTTGGGTACTTTATTATAAAGGGACTTTATGTGGTGAGATACTTGTCTTTTCAAATAATACATATTTTAAGAATAGTTTAAAACACATAAGAAAATGTATTATTATTATTGGGATAAAAATTTATTTCCACTTATATTTTTTCCAAGATCATGTATTCTAGTTGAGTGCCCAGATCATGGTTAGTTCATGCATGTCATCTGATCTGGTATGATTGTGTCACTTATAAAACTTTGGTTCCATCAATCCATATTTTATAGGTTGTTACCCCTATATCCATGAGGGACTATCCCATGATTCTAAAACTTATAATTTAGTTTATTTCATTTTATGAATATTTTTAACTTGTGTTTAATATTCCCCAATTTAAAATATACCAAAATTTCAATATATATACACAGGTCATCGAAAAAAATGAAAAATTCTTTACATTTATTTATAATATCAGAATTTAATGAAATTGAATTGTTTTATTAGTATTTTTTCAAAATAGTATGTAGGTGTTATCATAAAAGTGTACTATTTAGAATCTTTGAAGGACTCTTACTAAGTTATATAATCACATAGTACCTATTTACCTCTATTATGAAATTAGATTAAGATTTTTATCTCTATTTTATATACTATAAGTTGTTCCCTATTCATAGTATTAGAATACATGGTTTATGTAGAGATAAAGAGATAGTGGGAGGAAAACATAGTTAAATGTCAAGGGGAGATAACTGTTTCATTATATTCTAGTTAAATTTTAACTTATGGGTATAAATAACATATTTCTTATACATTGTGTTTTGTGTTTATTCATTTAAGATTTGTTATTTTTTATCAATATTTAATATGTTGACTTAACATATTTAATGTTTAATTAGGAATGTTGTAGCATGTTTAGATCATGATTTTTTTAAAAAAAATTGTTATTCATAGTCCAAAGATCAGATTCATCATTTCAAAATTTTGAATTAAATAATTAAATCATCTTTATAAATTTAATAAATGGTAAATATTTCAATGAATATATAATAAAATAATTTACCTTAGGTTTAGAAACTATTAGTTTAGTTATTCAATCAAATATTCAGGTTTTTCAAAACTTCTCAATTTTATGTTATTCTTCTACAATAGTTATTTTAATTTCATTATATTATCTTGTTAGTGAAAATTATTATTTAAAACTAAATTTTATTCTAATATAATTTAATATCTCTTTATTTCATGAATGATCTTTGTTAAAAAAAGTTTATTAATATTTTTATAATATTAAATCATAGCACTGCTTTCATAGGCACCACTAATCATTGAAAAATTGTGCCACAATAATTATTAGGTTCTGATCTTTGTTTTGGATGTATTATAACAATGTTTTTACATGGTTGAATTATATCATTTTGAAAAAATTAGTAAATATTCTGTGGATCCTTAATATGGAAGTCTTGTATGTCCCCAAACAAGTATTTTGGTGTGGTTTCTCACTTTTTTTCATTTATTGATACATTTCATTGATATTGTGGATACAATATACCATCACATGTATTTTAATATCAATATATTCCTTTTAATATGGAAATTAATCAATTTATCTTGTTCAATTGATGATCCTTAGGATAACCATCATCTGAAGTAGCTTTGTATTAATCTAAATACTCTTCCCTCTAACCATGTTTCTTCATCTTTTTCATGACACGATTTCTCTATGGGGTATCCAGATTTTCTATTTATACCATTTAGTGTTTTTTTAGACTTAGAGAGAGATAGATATCAAGAAATGGTTTCTATAATTACAATCATAATTTCTAGTTCCTTTACAATAGTTGATATAAAGAGTATTCATATATGACTCTAGAAAATTTTGAAAGGATAAAATTTTATAAAACATGAATTGATATTTTATCATATTATAATTTGAAATTATTTGAAAATTAAAGTTCATAATTTATTATATAGAAAATTGGATTCAATATTAGTTTATAATAGATTAAAAATATAAAAATATTTTCTTTTATTAATTATTCAATTCCTTTTTTAAAATTTTCAATGTGATGAATAAAATATGTTTGAATAAAATGGATTCAACCTAGTGTGGAGAATATTTCAAAACCTTGAATGGATTTGATCATTGATTTTTTTCTTTCCATGAACTCTATAATAGATATATTAATTATTTTATATTTTTATGTGTTATGCTATTATATATTTCATTCTTTGATTATTAATTATAAAGATACAATTTTTGAATTACTTACATTCACATAGGTTCAAAATGAAAAATATTATATAAATACTAAATTTGAAATTTTTATTCTTTATTTATATATATATAATTTGTATACTTATTCACTACAATTGAATGGATCCTATTTACATTTCATCAATTATTTATGATTGTGTTTTTATTATTTATTGTATATTTTTATATCTATGACTATTTTTATTTTAGGTAATTTAATATATAATGGAATAAAATTTCCCTTTACTTCCTTTTTTTATGTCTATTTTTATAGATCCATCTCTACATACATTAACAATTTATATCATAGCTTTTATTATTAAAATTTTTGGTTCAATAAAATTTAAAATTGAAATGTATATATAGAAAACTATTTTAATTATTATCATATAAAGTAATATTATATTCTAGTAAAAATATATATTTTCAATTATTAATTAGGTATTAAAATAAAATTAATAATTCAACTCACAAATAGTCAGAGAACTATTTCTTATATTTGTGTATACTCTGACACACTACGAAAATTCAACTCTTTATTTATTATGTATTTTGGTGAAAAATTATTTCTTGTGGTTTCATATAAATACACTACTACTTCCCTTCATAACAAATTAAAATATCATTATACGTCTAAGTATCTTATTTATATATGTTATAATAAAGATGTAATATATTCATATGAAATTAAAAATTGATCTACAGTTTATACTCATATAGATGAGTTTAATAAAATCTTACTTAACCTAACCCAAATGATGATTAAAATATATTACAACTTAAATACGTTGCATATATATCATCTCTGTATAGTTAATAAAGTAGTTTAAGCGCTATAATAATGTAAAATAGTATCATACCCTAGAAGATGTTAAATAAACATTGATACATAGGAATTTGTAGTTACAAAATAGATTTACTTATGAGGGGGGATTTGTTAATTTTAAGGGTAGGATACAAATAAAATATAATTTTAAATATAATAATCAAATATATAGGAAAAATATGAATTATAAGAATATGGAAGATAAATTTTTTCATTAATAAAAACATGAACACATTAAAAAGAAATGTTCAAATTGAAATTATATTAGTAATTATGACGAGGATTCAAATTAGTAATTAATTTTTTAAATTACTTATGATAGTATTGATGAAATTAATATATCTATATAATGAACAAGAGAAGTTTTAGAATAATACTTACTGTTTTTTCACACGTTTCCTATGATAGAGCATTGTAACGACCCAAAATTTCATTAATGAAATTAATATTTTGAACAAATTAATTCCTTATTAATAAATGTAGATATATAAAACACATGCACTAATTTGGTTATATTGGACCATTATATTATATATAAAATCATATTTAAAAAGACAATTAAGAATCATAACCACTGATAACAAATCCATTGTACTCTAACTCTTATGATTATTATATTTTAAAGGTTATGGTAAAATCTAATTGACTCATATGGAAGAAGTGATTTCCTCAACCAGTAGGATAATACCATAAGAATTCAAATTATAAGAGATTCATATAGATATGTAATCACTATGATTTCTCCATAAATAATCACAAAAATAGATTGAACAAATAAAGAATGGGGGAAACATTTTATAGGAGAAGTTCAAGATTATCAAGATCACGACCCAATCCATGTTCCCCAACCCACCCAATGAAATTTTTACTCTCGCACACCTTACCCATTGGGAATATATTCGTCTAATAGTGTTTTATGTATCTAGAATGGAATAGTAATAATTTTTTAATTTCATTTTTAATTAAATAATTATTATATTTACATTTTTGGTTAATTTATAAATGATCAAATAATAAGTGTAATAAAATATAGAATTATTATATGATAAAACAAACATTTTATATTTTTATAAATATATAGTTTTAATAAATACTCAATTTTTATTGAATTCATGAATTTTTCAAAAAGTTGTTATTTAAGAAAACTATTTTTTAATAAATAATATTTATATAAATATATATCATAATATAATTTCATAAAGTCAAATGTAATTTTTACAAGCGTCAGAAACTATTATCATTCTAAAAAACTATATTTTTTAATAAATGGTAATTTTTTATATAAAATTATTAATTTTTTTATATATAAAATTATTTTTTAAAATAAAAATATTTTTTAAAATAAAGACAAAAATATTCATTGGTTAATTTTTCTTAATTTTATAAGACATTTGAATTATGGTTTAAATATTAAAAATTGTATAAATATAAAGTCTATTATGACATCATAAAAGACCAAAAGTGATGTAATAAATACTATATAGGGTATCCTAGACCCAGATTATATTTTCATTTTAAAATGATTTTTTGAACTTATTTGATTAATTTTATAAACCCCTAATGAGTCATCAAAAACCTATATTATTTTTTGAGGTTGTAAAATATATTCTTCATGAACATGAATCGCATCCAAATCACCAGGGGTATTCTTCTAATTAGTTTGACTATTATCCTTTAAAAATATTTAAAACCACTCCTAATTTTTAGAAACCATGGGAAGGTTTGTGGTTTTGATTATTTAATTTTATAGAGTGAAAAACCTATGTTTAGAAATTAATAATTAATTCCAACTATCTTTCAACAAATAGCCACCCATATTCCATATCCACTTTATTAAAAACCCATTAAGCATTAATTTACTCTCTCTATCCCTCTATAGAGTCCTCTATATGTGTTCCCAAGCTTTTAGAAGCACCCTTTCAAGGTAAGGGATCTCTCTCTTCTATTCCATTCAAGAACCTTTTTGGTATTAAACCTTATGAATCTCAATCGAGCATGCTTCCATGTATTTATAAATATCCCTTCACTATCAAATTTATGTAGTAATAATTAGATTTCGTTTATCCCCTCTCATTGTAACCTTTTACTAATCTGTTACTATACAAAAGTAATGGATCTCTCTCTATTATTTTCAATTCAAGAACCTCCTTGGTATTTAGCATTTTGAGTCTCAAGTGATTATGTTTCCATTTATTTATAAGTATACTTGTAATGTTAAATTTATGTTGGAATAATTATAGATCATTTTTCTCTTCTCTTTATAACCTTTACCTAATCCATTTCTCTGTAAATGTAAGGCATCCTTTAATCATATTATTTTTTCAACAACATCCTTTGTATTGTGCCTTTTGATTTCCAATTATTCCGGTTGAAATATATTTTTAACCATCCCTCTTACTGTCATTATTATATCTATCTGATTATATACCCCTTTAATCTCTTATTAAACCCTTTTATGAATCTATATTTACACCCATTAAGCTACAGAAATTATCAGGTGAGTTTCCTTGCCTGACATTTCTGTAGTGAATAGCCATCCCAATTTCCACTCAAAGGTATTCATATAGATGTACATATACATAATAGATTGAGGAATTCCATTTATGTAACACAAAAGTTAGAATCAAGGGATTAAAAGTGATGAAATATGTTCTTATACTATATGATATATGTGGCACACTTACGCAAGTACATGATATGAATGCGATTGTTGGAGAAAAAATTATATCGCCCTGAAATGAATTACTTAATGTTTTTATCTCATGATATTCCTTGTATGCTGCACATAAACTCATCCTGGGTGAAAAATATTATGTTGTCTTTGTGAATGACCTTGACCTATGCTTATGATGTCATTTTTTATATTGTTTCCATAATAATATGTTACCTTGATGCTATCAAATTATATCATTCATTGAGATTCATGTTTATTATTCTCACCACACTTTTTTCATATTTATATGCCTCCTAAATCTCATGTACTTATTTACCTTATTTTATACATTTATTATTCCATTACTAGGATTTATTTCTCACCTATTTCTTATGCATATCCCCAGGTTATCCCATTAGATCTTATAAGATCACTAGATATTATGGTCATGTTGTGGAGTTTTTAAAAAATGTTATTGTATCTATGTTTCAATTTATTATGTTATGTATCTAATATCCCAAATACCATATTCCTTTTTATATTTTGAAATTTCATTATTCATGTCTTTATATAGTAAATAATGAATAATGGTTTATTAAACATACTGGTTTTCAAAATAATGTTAATAAAATAATAGAGTATGAGTATGTGAATATGATTATAGATGATGATAACAATTTGGTGTCATGTGAATGAGTTTTTTTAAATGAAATTAGTTAAAACAATAAAAACAATTAATAATTTTTTTGTGGATATCGGATCTAAAAGGAAACCTTATATCAACGAGTATGATTAAGTAATAAGCGTATTGTTTTATGTCTGAGGAAATATATTTTAATAACATTAGAGGTTCCCTCATTGTTATGAAATGAAGTCATAGTATAATGGATTTTATAATAATTAAAACAAATGATTGAAATATAATAGTATTTTTTACATGGATAAATTAATGTCTCTATTATATCTCTCACGAACAATCCCAGATACCCTAGTACCCTAATACCTGAGCTTGAATTGACATAACCCAAAGGGAATTCCCAAACCCCATGGGTAGGTGACTAGAACCTAGAATCATGAAATATAAAAGTGTGAATGGTTTTTCTAAAAAATCTGTAGAATAAATTATATACGTATAAGTATGAACAAAACTCCAATGGAAGATTATACTAGAAACCAAATAGGTATATCAAATCCCAAGAAACCAATCATAAAATTACAAAAATGGTATTAGATAAAAACTCAAACTACCCAAAGGTATCAACACTTCAAGACCGAAGGATCATGAAAAACCACCTCCTCAACGTGGAAATTTCTATTTCCTTCGAGCTAGAAAAAACAAATCTACAAATTTCAAAAGGAAAAAGTAGTGTGTGAGATAAAAAACCTAGTAGGGTATCACAATGTGTCCCTATATAAGATTCTAAAATAATAAACCAAATCATTTTTCCAATTTTAAATAAAATAGTAATGCAATCATAATTTCATATTTAAATATAGACATGATTTTCATTTAAAATGATATAAACATTCAAAAAATTGGATCAATAAATTTTTTTTATCTAAAATAGTTTACATTTATCAACTAAGTATGAGAAAATCAGTTTCACAATCAATTTCATATATATCAATGTAATCACAAAAACATCGAAGCATAATGTTCAAATATCAGGTCGTATATTAGTTACTGATGATAAGATCCTAACACTCCCATATCAGTGATCACAAAAAAAATATACTTCAAACATAATGGAAAATTACAATCATTCACTCCCACTTAAGGGAAAATTATGAGAAGGACATGGTTTAGTTATTTTTGTCATCATCAATGCATTTATAGGGAGTTTCCATCATAGTGTCCTTATCGCAACAACCTACAAACTAGAAAACTCCCATGTGCTTCAATAAATTTATCAACATTGGGAAATTTAATTCATTTCAAATCAATACATCAGTTATAATTCAATATCCCAATTTATCATTTCAATATTCCAAATCAATTTCCATACCAAAACAAAGATTTTTATTTGTTTCATTCATTTTCTAAATAAAACCATTCATAGGTTTTAAAAAAATAAATTTAATCAACTTTCTAAAATTAATTCACACACCAATATACATTTCAGATCAATTTCTCATGTACACCATCAAATTCTTATCCTATTTGAATAGAGGTTTTTTTATATAATTCCAAACCAAATAAATTCCAATTCCAATTAAAATTTAATTGGGTTATCATAATTAAATTAAAATAAGTTTTAATTTAATTAAATAAATAAGGGATTTGTTATATGAAAAATATCAATAGAACCACCTACCAATAATCACGTGATCAATACATGACACTCACAGTAGGATCTTCCAATGAGGAACACCAAAAATAGAGATCAAGAAAATCAAACAAGATTCAAGATCCAAAACAAAAAAGTTTAGATTCAGAAAACACATTATGATCTAAAAAACCCTATGGATGAATGAAAGAGAGAGGGGGATAATGAATGAGTAGGAAATAACTTACTGGAGAAGGACCAAATGAGATTACACATGATAATATCTTCCAATGAAGGGTTATGAAGGATCTAAAAATAGTTTTTGAGAGCCTTAGAGAACTAAAAATTTGATATTTGAGGGGTTGGGATTAAGAGAGGGATAAAATAGGGGTTCATGAAAGATCGAAATATTTTCTAGAATAATAAATTATGATCGTAATGATTAACTGGATAGGACCACATGGATAGAAAAACTATGCACCATAAATGTACACCCCTCTACAAGGTTGTATGGATTATACTAGGTGGTAACATGGGTTTTAAAATCATGTGCCCACCATGAAAACATCCACTAGCTAAGTCATTATAGTTTTAACTCAGTGGGAGTTTAGTTTTGGAAAACCATGCACAAACCGAGCACAACCCTTATATTTCATTTTTTGTCCGAAAAACAACTTGAATGACCGTTACAAGAACCCCAACGAATGTATGATAAAAAACAGGGGTTTATGAGTACATAAATATAAGTAAAAAAAATGTTACAACCTCCCCACCGATAATACTTTCTATCCCCATGAAGCATGTTATTATGTATCGATATCATAAATTTGAGGCCTATGCTCTCTCATTAGGAGCTCTCTACCCCACATCTCAAGAGTATTATAACTATGATTCCATAGCTCACAGAAAAATGCTATAGACCTCCATAGTAATATTTTTTTCCCATAATGAATTATCCTAACTGAATATTAATTTAGAGATTAATTAGTGTCACCATCAATATCCCACCATATCGGAACATGAGATAGACCAAAAATATATTTCCATAACTGAGAAACATTGAACATGTTATTTATCTATGTTAGTTGTGGAGGATGTTAAAAATATTTAGTTACTTTCCAAACCTTCTCAAAAACCTCAAAATGAACCAAAAGATAAGGATCAAGGTTCCCTTGCCTCCCCAACCATCTATGAACAAAATATGGTGAAATGTTCCATAACACCAAGCCGCAAAGTGAAAAACATAATGATCTATGTTGGTAATCATCCTAAGAATTATATAGTCCATGTACATTAAATAATATATTATTAATAAAATGAATCTTTTATGGAATCTATTAACCAAATCTCAGTCTAACCATGGAACTTTCACAATTCTCTAATAAAATTGAGATTCTCAATGTCATCCTGAAAAGGAATCAAAACAATTCACTCTGTTCACAGACATGAAACTATTAGTATATGAAAACCCAAACAGTCCAAAATGGGCATCCCATGATCAGAAAAATTGAGGATGTAGGAGTGAAGCATACCCTCAATAAATTTTATACATATCTCTTTCTGGCCTTCTATTTATAGATGGCATGAAGTTCACAAATGAACCTGGTATCCCAGTCCCACCAGAGGCCTATCCAAAATTTTGATGTAAAATGGGGATCCATATCTATGAATATAGCAGATAGAACTCCATGAAAATTTGTAGTCTCTTTCACATATATATTTTCAAGCTCTATTACTTTGATTGTATCCTGATTGGATATAAATTGATCTGATTTAGTCAACATATTGATCACAACCCATATCAAGTTCTTCTTTTTCTGGTTACATGGATACCCAATCAAAACATCCATAAAAATCTCCTCCCACATCGATGTAGAAACTTTTAGTCACTGATATAAATCCGAATTCCTATGGTTATCGTCCTTGACATGATGGAAAGTATAACCACGATTGAAAAAATACGTAATGTCACATCTCATACTCGGCCACAAGAATCATTACTGCATGTCATAAAATTTCATTGTGGTTCCTAAGTTCACTAACCATTGAAAATTATGGAAACACCCAATCCCATCTTTTTTAATGAGTAATGGCATAAAAATCATCTCTGCAGATAGATAATATAGTTTATGGAGAATGTCCACTAAAAACCCATCTCCCCACCATAAGGTTAGTCTATATAGTTATGGAATTCATCATCAAGCCATTTCTCCTAAGGATTAATCTCCAGAATACCAGGGGTCATCTAAAAATTTGACAAGATAACCCCAATTCCTATTTCAAAAACTAATAAATGAAATTGTAAAAAAAGATCCATCAATTCACACAATTTCATGGATTCATTCATAGACCAAGTAAGATGTTTCATTCTCGATGAATCAACAATGTAATTCCCTTTACCTAGGTTATAGGAAAGGTCAAATTCAATTGACTATAATTACTCCCCCCAACACCACTAACTAAGATTAAAATATTTTTTATGGATGATATAACTGAGGATCTTGTGGTCAGAATACATGGTAAACATTTCTACTAAAAGTTAATACCACCAAATATTAAGTGCATGAATCCTAGATGTGAGTTCAGGTTCATTGGTTGGAAAATTCTTCTTCTATGGCGTAATCAATTGAGACCCATAGGATAGCATATGATTGAAATTCATAACAACACAACCCAAAACCAAATATGATGCATCTTAGAAGATCTCATTGCCCTACCCATCATCTGGAAGATTCAAAACCAACACAAAATTCCAAGGATATTTCATCTCAACAAAATAACTCTAATATTTTTCATTCCAAGTAAACATCACTCCCTTCCGAGTTAGAGTAGTAATAAGAGAAGCCAATTTTGAAAAATCCATTATGAACCGAGGATAATTCACATGAAAACCCAAGAATCTATGAATCTTGAAAACATTTCACAATTATTTCCATGTCATAAAAACTTTCACCTTCTCATGAAAAACTGAGATAACATTTTTCAAAACCATGTAACCCAAGAACCACATTTCCTAAATCTAGAAATCACTTTTCAATAGCTTGTCATAAATTTTTTGATTTCGGATAAATATAATAAATTATCTCAGATGACACACATGATCCTATTCAAACATGGATTAAAACAAGAAATCATCCAAATAGACCACCATGAATGTATCAATATACTTCTGTAAGATCCTATTCATCAAATCTATAAAGACTACAGGATAATTTGTTACACAAAAGGGACTGGAAATGTAATCATTATGGAAATACATACTCTAGGAAGTACTTTTCTAAATGTTAGATTCCTTTATTATCAACTAGTGGTAACCAGAATGAAGATAAATATTTTAAAACCACTTCACCACTTCCAACTTGTAAAAATGATCATCAATCCATGTAAATAAATATATTTTCAATAATATAATTCAGTTTAGATTTTGGTAATCAACACATAGGTGAAGTGAACCATTAGATTTCTTCGTAAAGAGAATTTTTACCACCCAAGGTGACTGTCTCGATTGTATAAACCCTTTCACTAAAAGATCATACAACTGAGTCGTTAAATATATCATTTCAGTTGGTTTAATATGCTGAGAAGGTGGAATCATTTGCTGGGTAAGGGGAACCAAATCGATTGAGAAATATACCTTTCTTATTGGATAAAAACCAATGAAATTAGAAGGAAAAATGTTAGAAAACTCAATGAAAACTAGAGGGAGATCTTCAATCAAATATTATCACACTTGGTCAAAATAATCCACTAATAATAATTTCTACATCTCGGAATAAGATGATAAAAATCTACTCAATCTTGGGAAATATTCTCTTTGAATGATATGACACACACCATCAGGCCTAGTAAATGATACATGTCAAAGATAAAATAAATTAAAGCTTTATTAGAAATAATAAATTCTATAACAGATATAAAATTAATATTTTTCATGTTGAGAACTATAAAATCACATGTATGATCAATTTCTGATTAAGAGAAACCACTAACTTGATAATGAAGTCCCTACTTATCTTTATTCCAAGGGGTGATAATATCCACCAAATAGGATTATTTATCAATATTAAAAATTATACAGTTAAAAATTTTGGATGATAGAAATGAATGAGATGCACCAGTATCAAATAAAGAAGTCACTAAAGATGAATCTATAGTGATGGTACTTCTCACAGTCTGTGGACCGAAATCTGCTTCCTCTAGAGACTCATCCACTCTGTGAGGAAGCTTCATTCGAAATACCTATGGATTGATCCCCTTATATATAGAAACATATGGTTGAATCATAATAATTTTTTTTGATAATGATCCTATGCCACTATGTGAATTAGAGAAGATATGAAAAAGCTTATGAAAGTGATTTGAGTATTCAGAGGAACAAGAAATATAGGGTTCCACAATTTGAACCTGTTTCGAGTACCCATACATGAAACACTAAAATAATGTAAAAGGGACTCATCTAGGCTTTAAATGAAGTCTATAATAACCCTTAAGTAAAAAAACACTACAAGATTCATCATTCTTTGTCATAATCTTGATGGAACTCACAGAACATCCATTGGGAGAAAACTTAAATCTCATCAAACCTGACATACCAGCCAGATCATGTTCAGCCATCAATGCCCTATCCATCACTCAAAATAATAATGTTGATTAAATAAGAAAAACTATGAATATATATCAGGTTAAATTCCAATATTTAAACATTGAGTCTTTATCTTCTCGTTGGATATTATCTGTAGTGAAACATATGTAATCACGATGAATCAGTTAATAGATTTTGTCACGGTTTCATCATACTACTCGTGTTTTAAAAACTCTATAGCCTTATCCATTATAATAGACATCATATATAATTGTTAAGTGAAAATAATATTAATGTAATTCCACTATACTCTTTAATGCTTCTTTGAAGTCACAATCAAGTCCCAGAATCTGTTTCCAGGTCCCTCTTGATTGAAGGTGACACATTTCACCTTAATTTAATCATATGTCACCATGAACTCAAACAAAATCCCAATATTTATTATCCAATCGTCATCCTATTGAGTGTTATTAGATCCTTGTAACTGTCATGGTTTTTAGAAAAAGAACTCCTAAGAAAAATTCCTATATTCATCCCCCTGAGGCTCCATACCTAGAGATTGAATGGTAATGGGTGAAGGCTCCTATCCCAAATCATAGATAGTATGCACTATAATCTCATAGAGATTCTTGTAAAAGGTAGGATTTTCTCATTGTGGATTGTCATCAAATTCCCCATGGATCCCATTCACACATATTATTAGAGGAATGATTCTACACAACATCAGTAAACAACATTGAAGACATTAGAAGGATACATTCATAAAAACTCAAAAAATAGAAATAGGGAAATTAATCCCATCAGATAATAAAACATGTTTTGGATTTCTACTTATCTAAATATAAAGTTTGTAAAAGAATAAAAATTAATCCTCAATACACTATTCTGAAACTACACATTGTGACTTAAGGCTCATTACAACAAGATATGGCCAGATACTCACTCATAACTACCTCATAATCCTTAAAAAGATACTAAATTGCATATTGACATAAATAATAGATACCTAACATACACCTTTGATTCCACTTTTTCCCATGATGGTCGGTATACCAAAATACACTGATACCCAACCTTACACTGACATATACCAAAGAGAATTAATGATCCCCTTGGGTTGGTGACAAAAACCTATAATCAAACAACATAAAAGTTGGAATGGTTTTTACACAATGAAATGGGGGAAATAGAAACATATCAATATTCTTATAACTGAAAATAGCGATAGTACTATAAACCAACCTTGTATATCAAAACCCAAGAATCACATCAGCACAATACCAAAATACTACCAGATAAATACTCTGACAACCCATTGTAATCAAGAGACCAAGCCTAAAGGATCATGAACAACCACCTCCTCTAAGAGGCACACTTCTATTTCTTGGAATTAGAATAGGTAAATCTACAAATATTATAAGGAAAATGTATCACGTGACATAAAAATCCCAATAGGGCCTCACTAGGTGTCTCAAAATATGATTGCAATATAATAAACCAAATTATGATTTAAATTTTCAATATAATATGAATGGAATAAAAAATTTATATTTAAATAAAAACACACTTTTCATTTAAAATAATAGAATCATTTCCAAAAAAATAATCAATAAAAATTTTATATAACACAGGTTATATAAATCAACTTGGCATGAGTAAAAAAAATTCAAATTTAACTGAATATAAATCAATGTAATCAGAACAATTCATAGAATAATGGTAAAATTTCCCACGATGCATAAATATTTGGCTATAAGGTCCTCATACTCTCATATTAGTGATAATAATAAATATCCAATTCTACCTAAGAGATAATTTCAGTCATCCACTAGCAATTAAGGGAAAATTATCAGTCGATCATGGTAGAGTTATTTTTTTCATCATAAATATATTTCTTGTGAATTTAATTCCAACTATTCTTGTCCCAAACACCAAATAACTCCCTAGGATCCCATTTTCTTTAATAAATCATTCAATAAAAAGAAATTAATTACATTTTAAGTCATAAAATCATTTACAATTCAATATTCTAGTTTCTCCTTTCATTCTACAAAATAAGTTAAAATCCAAAACATGAATTATTGTTAATTTAATGAATTTTCAAAGATAAAAAAATCATTGTTTTAGAAAATAAATCAATTTAATCAATTTTCTGAAATCATTTCTCAAATCAATTTACAACTTCCATAAATTTCCAATATACACCCCAAATTTGAGTTCCATTGGAATTTGAGGACATTCTCAAAATTGATAAAAAAGCTAATTCCAATTCCAATTTTCATAAAATTTGTTTTTCATAACTCAATTAAAATTATCTGAAATCAAATCAATAAAATCAAGGGTTTATTACATGTAAAGTCTCAACAGAACCATGTATATTTATTCGCGGTATCAAAACTCAACACCCAACGCGAAATTTTTCAAATGATGAATGATGGAAAAATATATCTATAAACCAACCAAAATTCAACATCCAAAACAATGTATTTTAGACCCATCAAACATATGGTGATACAAAAAACCCTATAGAGAAATAAAAGTGAGATCGTAGGAGAAAAACATGAATATATTCACTTACCAATGAGGGAAATAATGAGATCTTCCATACTTCAATTTTTCTTGGATGGGGTTTGGACAAACCATAAAGGGTTCTTGGGTTCCTCAAAGACATGTGATTTAAATATATGATGAGTTGGGGTCAAGAGAGGGATTAAATTGGGTTTGTAAAATTTAAAAATATTTTTTGAAATATAAAAATTACCCTCTTTATAGTTATCTAGTTAGGGTCGCATGATAGGAAAAACATTCATTGAAACCATATGTAGTAATAGTGCACCTCTCTACTTGGATTCATAGTTTCTACTATTTGGGCATATTTGTTTCAATACATGATCTAACCGTGAAATCCCCTACTACTTGGGGTTGCATGGTTTTCACTGGGTGGGAATAGGGTTTGGGAAAACCATGCATGACCCTTAACTTTCCATTTTTTTATATAAATTCACCTAAATTACCCATAAATGAACCCCAACCAATGATTGATAGAAAATATGGGTTGCTAAGTACATGAAAATCCGTAATAAGATTTTATAATTTCATAAAATATTATGTCATATAATAGTTAAGTAGTTAAATGAACTCCATAGGAATTGTTTGTTATAGGTAATTGTAGAAACGTTTTTTATTATATGAGTAATTTGTTTTTTAAAAAATATGAGTTGGTACATTTTATTAAGTTTATGTTTAAAACTAATAAACCTCATGAATAATTTTATTAGGACATATAGATATCATCTAGAGTAACCACTCATAGAAGAGTATTTTATTAACTATCTTTTATTGAATACAACTATAGGAATGCATAGTTGTAAATTATTCAAAAAAAATCTAATAAAATTATATCCTTCTGAGATTGGAAGGATTTGATAAATATTTTTATTTGACGAAATCATAAATCTCATAATTCAAATAAAAATTTAAATTATTTATATTATAAATATATTAAATTTTATAATATCAAGGATGTGTTGAGTTATATTAATATTTTTGACATGCCTTAGCCAAATAGATAGAATGATTGAGATCTTCTTGGAATGAAGTTTTATTTATCAATACTACCCTAAGCATTTTAGGTATGGATTAAACAATGTTAATCTAAATGATTAATAGATATTAATTTAAAAATAAATTTTTTAAACCCTTGAGGATATATATATATTAAATAAACGTCTCTAAATTAATATTTGATTATGTCCAAGTTTATTTATATTCTACATTCCCCAACATTTGGATCTAAAAATTATTTTTTCAGTTACATAGATTGTTAAAAAATGTATAAAATGTCAATATATAAAACCAAATAATAATAAATAATTACTAGTTATGATATCATATTTTATGATTTTTTTCTAAATAATAATGAAATCTACTAGGCATGGTGACAATATTATACTAAAATATTAATGATTTATTTTTGAAATATAATAAAAGTCAATAGTTTGAAATAAATATATTGATCCTTCTCATGGATAATATTCAGAGATAAAATATAAAAAAAATGATTGAATGGATCTTAATACTACCAATTTATGATATATAGTGCTTGGAAGGTAGTTTCCCACCATATTTTAATGCCCATTATTTTTTAAATAGTTAATGTACTGAGTTCAGAATTTAGAACATTAATTCATTTGTTAGTGACATGGTGTAGAATTAAATATTTATTATTTAATTATTAAATATTATTTTTGTTGTCTTGTGATTATTAGGAATTAGATTATTATAAGATTTATACAATTATTCTATGGGGCTTAATGTATAGAAGATTCCATGGAGTTTTGAACATGAAATATTAATTCATTGGAATATTGATTAATAAGGATAAACTATTTTACTTAGGAGTATATTGTTTGAGGATATAGATTAAGGTGTTATTAACTTGATATTTTTTAGGGGGTATTATAGAATTAATTTTTAAATTAATTTTTGTTTTTTGATATTTTTGAAAATTAGATAACATTAATATCGGTCTAATTAATTGAATGGTAGAAATTAGTGTAAATTGAATAAGTAGATATTTTCTTGGATTATATTTATAGACTATTTAGATATCAATGTAAGAGTGGTTTTTGGGAGTAGGGGGGAATTAATTTATAGGGAAATGACTTCTTGACTCTATTATTAAGTAATATTCCATAGTGGGGTAACTATATAGAGGGAGGGAGAAAATTGTGTTTATAATAGAGGGTGATATTTTCTATTTGAGACAAAACGTTCATTATTATTATATAATTTACTTCAAACTAACTCATTCCATATATTTTCTATAAGTTAAAGGTGTGGTAAATGAATGTTTAATTGGAGGATTAAAAGATTGGTTGGTACATTAAACTGTATAATATGGGTTTTTTCATATATTTTATAGATGTTATTATAATGTTATAATAACTTCTTACTATTATATAATCTATATTCTTATCATTCTCATATCTTTGTTGTTAATAATTTATTTAAGACCTTTGGAATAATTATTTCATTAAGGAACAAAGGATGTTATACAAACTAGATAATTCTCCCCCATGTTATTTTTACCCTACGACATGAAACTAGAGAGTTAAAAGAGTCCATTTAAACATTCATATGGATTATTCCACTCTCTATATACTATAAACATTAATGAAAAAAGTCACATGGGTATCATAGATAATAAAACATGTCATTCCATATTAGTACACATATCATGCCAATCATGAACATGTTATATTGAAATCCATATAGAAAAGAATAATTCAAATAATTTTCTATATAATTATTTATAGAGTTCAAGTAGTTTTATGTATTGGTATTCCACCACACAAGGATCATCAAATTAAGGGTTTTTAGAAAATCCAAATAAAATATATCTAGGTTGGTGTCTCTGAATTATTCCCATGTAGGGTGATCCTTGATATGAATTTTTAAGGGTCATTAAAAATAGTTATTATCAATAAATAATTTTTTATAAATAAAACCATTTTGGTTTTGATTCAATATTTAACCAAAATCTATATTTTGAATAAATGTTTTTGAAGGAAATTTGGTTTTGACATCCATCTTCTAATTTATCCTATTTAGTGGTATTGATAAAACATTTTAAAATTATTTTAATAGAGGAATTTATAAATTAATTATACTGATTCCATGAATTCGTGGTTTTCATTATAGGGAATCATTTTGTAATTAATTGATCCTTGGATGCTTCTCATAAAACATGTGTGTTTGGGAAAAATATATAAAATATTTCTGATTGGTTTTAAAAAATTTATAAATATAGTGGTTTGGATTTTTTTGACATAAATAGGTTATTTTATTTGTCTTGAGAAAAAGTCTATGATGGTATAGTTCAAATAAATTTCTATAAATTTTCAATGGATATAAGGTTCTTTATAGTCTGAAAATGACTTTTTACATAAAGGATAATGAGTGGGTGATGAATTCTCTTAGCTAGGTTAAATCAAAAGCATGTTTTATATCCCATTAAATCACTCGGGATTAGATTTGATGACCATATATTTCAAATAACTATGATACTATTAAATTTTTTGTGTTTTTTAATAATTGTGATTTATTCTCATGAATTAAGGGTATCATATTTTTAAATATTTATTAATAGTTATTTTCCCATAAAAGAGATTCCAATTTTATATTACTATTACTTTATTTTCCATTAGTGTTACGAGATGATTCATGGATAGATTTTTATTAATTTATTAATTAAAATTTGATTTATAATCCTTTTATTGACCCTCATATCTGGATTAGTCTTGATTGGTTTATTTTTTGGTCATTGGGAATTCATAACAAGGTTATACCAACAACCTACTTATGAAATTAAATGGACTTATAGATGTTAGGGGATGTGATGAAAGTAATATTAATAAACGTTTCTTCCTCAAGGGTAAGACATAGATTGTTGATAGATACATGGATGGAGTTTTGTGTCTTGGAGATTTATTAATATTATTATTTGGTTTTGATTTGTAGAACAAATTTTTTTTCTCCAAGTTACTTAACTATTCATTTTTAAAAAATTATATTTATATTAAATGAATTTATGGTCATTATTAATTGACGGAAAATAATTCCCCAATAAAATAATTTTATCCATAATCTCATTTTTATATCCTTTGGAAATTATAGATCATGCTTGATTCCTTATAGAGAGTCGATTCGGTTGTATGGATCCAGGTTCATGGGTTAGGTAATTAAAAAATAGAATCGGAGCATGATTAAATATTGGGATGTATATAGGTGTTATGAATGAGATTTTTATGATTCAATATATACCAATACAAGATATATCATACCATTTTATGGTGATCACTGAGTTACCAGGATGTATGGGTAGAACAAAGGTCAGTAAAAACCATGTTTCTAGTTTTGTCAAGAGGCTTACTATGTCATGTTAAAACTAAAAGGTGAACATAAATCATTCTATATATTATATATGTATATAACATAAGAATGGTTTTAGATAGGATTTTATAAATGTATTTATGATTGTAAATCCTTGAAATTACATTTCTATAATAAAATTATTCTCTATATACTTTTTTTTCTTGGACCATGTTTGTGTTTAAGGATGAATGGCTATGGAAGATTTTAGATTTTTAAATGGTGTTTTAGAAAGCCTTATGATAAAAAATAGAGTTTTCACCATAATTTACCTGGTTGTGTCTTTGTGAGTTGTCTAGAATTAGGTTACACCACAACAAAGGGGGTTTCACTATAGTTGGAGTTTCAAAGGAGGCTATGTCGTGGCGTTCACAATGGATAAGTGGATCAAGGAGGATATTTCATAGAACCTCATACCACACCACAATGATTTATCCATGTCAGTTACATATGGACAACTATGTCATCAGTCTTTCGGTACTATTACCTTGAAATGGAAGTTACCAAATTGAATTGAGGAAAATCATTACGAATTAAAGAGGAGAATTAATTGGGGGGATTTATGGAGGGTTTTTACTTGGATGGTACCTCTAGGATCACCTATAAATATATGTTTTTCCCACCTTATTCACGAACATTCCAAAAATTCTAAAGCCTATAGATTTCTCCACTCTATAATAAACCCCTCCTATATTGTGTTCCCTCCCTTAGCACCACATTGTTCTTCTTCTAGTTCACCCTTCCACCATGGTGTCTCAATTTTCCTGTGGTTACATTTTTAATGTTATGTTGGTCTAAACCTCCACCCTACTACGTGGTAGTCTATTATGATGTTCCATGGTGATTTTTTGTGGGTGCACCTTTACACTGTGGTGGTGTGAATTTCATCATGGTGATGGTCTCCATCGCACCTCCATGGCACAACTTAAGCATTGTAAAATGGAGCACCATTTGAAAAATCCTTCCCATATGGACCATAGGTTTTCATGCATTGGACTACCCAAGGTATGAATTGATTCAACCTGTTGTACTATTTTTCTTATTCTATAGCCTTTAACATGGTGGTTCAGAACTAGTTCTTAGAGTTGTTGGGTTGTGAACATGATTCGATTGTTTGTGGAAGTGGTATAGTGATGACACCTCCAAAACCCTATGACGTTGATGTTGAAAACTACAAGTTAGAAATTTATATATATTTTCCAATATCATTAAAAATGTTTCCATGGTGTAATTTGTTTTCATATTTGATATTCTTTATTGAATTGTGATGACATGTGGGGGTGTGTGAGTAGCCCATGATACCATTATGATGTTGTTCCCATGATATTTATTAAGATAACTAAATTCCAATGATGATTCTTGATTCAATTTTTTGATATATGATGATACTATATTTCTCAGGATGTATGTTATGGTCATTATCATGCTATTTTTTGTTATGTTTTTTTGAAGGATTATTAGGTTTTATACGTGAAAGGTGGACCCCATGGTATGATTACTACTTGAGGTGTGAATTCATGGTGTGTGAAGATGATGATGGGTGTCCATGATAATGTTATAACCTGGCCTCTACCGGATTATTTTCGGATTATTATTAAACGGATGAAACTCGATTCCTTTTGGATTATGAGTATTACTTGATGCCTTGTGGATTTTTGGTTGGTTACCAATATTTTATGTCTTATGGATTTTGAGTATTAATCATTAACTTTTGTATGTTGGGTAGGTTAATACCTCGATGATTTATAGATTAATAGTGACACACCAACATCCTTTTGGATGTTTATGGTATTTTACTGTTATACTATACATTTTCAATCATTGAGCTGAATTATATACGTTAAGGGTTCGTGGAGGCTTGGATAGGGTGATACTGTTCAGTTTTAGATTATATATTTATGTTTGTTACACACTTATTATTATAAAATAACACACTATTATACATGATCACACTAGGTTAAGTATGCATTGGTGGTTTCCTAGTGAGTCTTGTACTTATTCCCAACTTAGGCATTTTGGTGCGCCTGTAGATTTTCATGAGGGATCCTTCGAATGGAAATTTCCTTATGGTAGACTATTGATCTGGAAATCATGGATCTGGTGGTGGAGTAGGAATGATACTATAGAGACCCATAGGTATTTATTTACTTATATACACTTATTACTTTTGTTGCCTTACCTACTAGTGATCCCAATTATTTTCTGACATGTATACTGACATTATTATTTCATATGATTTCTATGAATATTTATTGTCATTATTTTTTATTTAATTTTGTTCTATGACTCAATATAGATGGTATAGTATCCCCACTATATTACATAGACCAATTATACAATTCAAAATAATATTTTATATGGGTAGGCATGCAATAGTTCAAGTAGCACTATACTTGGACCTAGTCGTTCAGGTTGGGATATTACAAAATGGTATTAGGGCACTGGATTTACAAACTTGTGTTTTCTATTTCCATGATTTGTATAATATATAAGTATTTCCCTATTTTTGGATATTTATTTACTAGAAATAATTTGTATAACTAACCTTGTTATTGTGTTAGTATATATATGATGACTATGAATAACATGTAGAGACGGAGACCTGGGTCATTACATTGAGGGTTATACATTGGGTTGTGGGTAGACTCCTAGGAGAACCTTGTGTGATCCCTAATATCAGAAGAGACTTTCTATGTTCCTAATGTTCCTTGTTCTCAATATATTCCACCTCATATATGTTTGGTATGACCTCTGGCTATAGAATCCTAGGATACTCCCATGACCCCAAAAATTACGACACAATTTATTCAAGCTATAGAAACCATTCATCCAAGAATATTTAGGATTGTTCTTACCCATAGTAGAGGAGTTAGTAGGTCTTTAATTGAATCTCCCCATGGAATCCAACTCTAGTGTCCTCTATCATTCCATGGAACAATAGGTACTCAGGATGCTTAGGATTTGAATCTTTTTATTGAAATAATATCATATTTAGTAGAGACTTTGGATAATTTTAAGGAAAATATGTGGACCTTTGTACTACAGGAACTCTATACATTGATGTGATATTATGATCCATGATAATAGTTGAGAGGGTCTCACATGGGTGACATCCATGGAACTTTTTATTTTATAATTTTATTCCAAATATAATGAACCAATTCCAATCACATGATTTTATGGAGGTTCAATAAAGATAAAAGGAAGTGTCTTCTTACTCATCAATATTCATAGACAATATTAATTTTGAACCTCTATTATCTGTAGATGAGTAAGTGAAGTCTTGGATGTCTGGGATTGGGCTTTGATAGGAGTTGATACATAATATCCTAAAATTCCATATGACGACTTGCAATCAAGTTCTCTCTAAGGACTTGGTGTTAGAGAAGGGTTTATAATATTTATTAGATACTATTTTCCTCTCACTAAGTATATTAGTGAAACCCCTAGAGATTTCATGGGTAATTTTCTTTAGGAAGGAAGAGGAATGTCAGTGACATACATAGAAGTTGTTTCTTATCGGCTGATAATAATTCTCATTAATTAGTTTCTTTACTAGGAGATCAGTAATGAATTCATTGTAGGGTGGTGGGACTTTATAGTTTTTTTATTACACCACAAAATATATTTTGGTAGTGTGTAAAGCTAGGGAATACTCAATAGTTTTATTCATGAATTCGAGGTTGGGGACATATATATGATGATGATATAAAAGATCATTTAACCAAGTATCTAGTTTGGATTCTTATTAGAGTATTAATTCTGGTCATGTATCTTAAGTAAAACCCACGAAACAGAGGTACTACATGTCAACATAGACGAACAGGTTCTAGCTGATGGTGGAGAGGGGTCATCTTTATTTTGAGGTACAATATTGATCATATAAACTATATATACTTATTTTTTTTATATTTATTCATTCCATTCTTTTTTAGCTACAGAATTAGTTATTTTACTTAATCAACTGGTCATGCTTTCCTCAAAATTAGTCTCTCTAGAAACACCATTGTGAATAAAAGTGGGTTGTCTTCATATATTCTAAAATTGTACTATAGTTATTGCTAACTATGGAAATCTGTTGGAGTTCATTATTATGGAGATGAAGAAATTCGATGTAATTATTAGAATGGATTGGATGAAAAACATTAGATATCAAATTGACTACTATAGGGTATGTTTTTTTTTCTACATTCCCAGTGGGGGAGAAGTTCAATAAGAAAATAGAGTGGGAACTGAGATCAAGTAGAGTTTAATTGGACTTGAGTCACATTAAGATGATCAAAACATATATTGTGTTATATTCTATTTTAGAAGAATTAGTGGTAGCACCAACATATCTTCCTCTATTCATGGATCTCTATTTGTACATATTTCTAGATGAATTCCCCGGACACCCGACTAATAGTGGAGTTTAATTCGATTTAGATCTCATATCAGGTGCACAACCCATTCTCATACTATTATATCCTATGGTGATGACTGAGATAAAGGATCTCAGTGTATAGTTGGATGAACTAGAGTTCAAAGGATTTATCTGGACAAGTTCTTCACAGTGGGCTACACCTAGGTAAATTTCTAATAAGGACGATTATAGCCATTGATTATGTGTCGATTACTAGAAGCTAATATATGTGACAGTGAAGAACCAATAACCTTTTCCCAGGATTGATGATCTTTTTTATTAGTTAGGGGATCCTGATTGTTCTATGAGGTTGATCTTCAATCATGATACCACCACTTTCTAGTAATATAGGAGGACATTATGATGAAGGACTTTTAATGGAGGTATAGACTGTATGAGTACATGGTTATTTAGTTTTGGAAAAATGAACATGCCTAAATAAATCCTTATATACACAATAACACTAGAGAGACATCATAGGAACCATGAAATAGTCCAGAGTATGCTTCGATTATATTGAATTAATACAAAATTATTCATGGGTGACTTATATATTTTGTAGGAGAAGTTCCTAAGACATGTGGTCTTTGGTATTAGTATATTCATAGGCCCATATAAAGATGAGGTTGTCATTTTCTAGACATGTCCCTTAAATTTTCTAATGTTATGGGTTATTATGGGTCTAGTAGGATATTACAAATATTTTTTCTAGAACTTCTCCCAACTATCAGTAGCCATGGAATACCTGAATAAGAAATTAGTGAAGATCCAATGGACAAATAAATCTGAAGTGGTGTTCCTTGTGCTTATGATAAGTTTGAAAAAATATCCAGTACTGAATATCTATGATCCTGCAGTTGGATATGCAGTGTACTTTGATGCATTCGATATTGGACTGGGGTTGTATTAATTAAGAGAGATAAGGTAGTAGCATATGGATCTCATCAATAATGGCCCAAAAAATAGGAACTACCCTAAAAATTATTTAGATCAAGATATTGTGGTCCATTATATGACGTCTTGGACACACTATCTCCACATTTATAGATTTACTGTTTATAAGAACCATAATTGTCTTCAATATATTTTCACATAGTGGGACCTTAAACTAAGGTAGAGGTATGTGGTTTTTTATCTATAAATTTTAAATTTCTCTCTATATTATTAACCTACAAAGGGTAATTTCATTATATATTCTCAAAACCATAAGAAGTTTGTTTTGTAGGATCATAGATAGTGGCCCTCATATGAGAAGTGGTGCTTAAGGATCATGTTGGTTGATTAGAGGATGGATGCTATTGAGGAACAAAGAAATGTGGCATGTATAGTTTTGGTGAACACATACTCACTTGTGAACCAGGTGAATAACGAAAAGTAGTTGAACCGAGAGTGTGTTGTAATGAGATAATAGTTTGCTGGTGGTAATCCAATGCTCACATGGATAATGCATGATGATGATGTGATCTTGGTAAATGGGAGAGAAGTGGACCCTACATTCATCCTAGAGGAGTAAATGAGAGATTTCCATACCTATATATGGGTAGTACATCCTAATGTGACCTAAATTTATCATAACATCAAACTTTAGTTCTGCAGGTAAGGGGTGGAAAGGGACATTATTGGTTTTGTCTCTCAATTCATTACATGTCAGACAGTGAAGGCCGAGTACTAGGGATATGTGGGTTTGATCCATAAACATCCTTTACACACATCTAAGTGGTAATAATTATCAATGTAATCATTTATTTGGTTACCTAGGACCCTAAAGGGTCATGAGACATTTTTTATGATTTTTTATCTGTTAATAATGACTAGTTTTTTATACCAATCATAGAGACTCACTTGGGTGAGGAGTTGGGAAAGATGCACATCCCTGAGATTGTGTACTTTCATGGAGTAACCTTGCTCATTTTATGGGATAGATAAGCATTTTTACATCATATTAATGGTAGGGATTTCCAAAATCTGTAGGGAAACACTTGAGATTGAGCACAGTTTACCATCCCTTGACAGATGGAAAATCCAAGTGGATAATACTCATATTGGAAGATATTATTTAAGATTATGTCCTATAATTTAGTGGAGTGTAATATAATCACCTATACTAGGTTTATTTTTATTTTGACAATATTTACTAGGACTAAATTCATATGAGACCTTACGAGTATCTTTATGGCAGGCTATGTTCTTCACTACTCTGTTGGCATGAGGTAGTTTTGTAACTGGTTATTACACCAATGTTGTTTCCTTAAACCTATAAAAATGTGATAATAATTAAAAAGCGGATTATCACCACTCAAAGAGGATATAAATTTTATTTTTACCTTAGGATGATATTTTTGGAGTTATTTCTGGGTTGTTATATTTTCTTGAGAGTGAATCCTTAGTTGGTTCATAGACATTTGATGAAGCATGGTAAGCTATAACCACATTATATGGGACCCTTTATGATCACAGCGTGTATAGGGTTAGTGGTGTACAATCTAGATCTTCCTTATCTATAACATGGTATACCTGATATCTTTTTTGTTTCACAACTCTGGTGATACATGGATAATCCCTCATAAATTATGGACAATGAAGATGTTGATTTAGAGACTGATGTGTCATATGAGGAGCAACCACTATAGATTATATAATGAAGTGAGAAATTCCATTGAGGGAAATGATACCACTCATACAAATTCAGTGGAATCATTGGAGGATCTAGGAGGGTACATGGGAGTGAGATTATTAAAATCAAGCTTAGTGTCCAAACATGTTTGAGTAATAACCCAAGATATTGTTCTTAAGGATTAGAAGTACTTAGTGGGAGAAAATTGTAAAACCATGGAATTATAATCTTATAATAATAGTCCTTTTTGTCTACTTTGTTCATTTTGGTCCATGAGTTTGGTCAACATTTGAGGGATTTGAAATATTTTTAATGTTTAATGGTTTTTATGGATACATTTTTTCTAAAACAAGGAAGGTTGTTATTCAATGGTTCTGGTTGTGCTGTATTTTATTGTTTAGTCTGAGGCTATTCCACAACAAAAGGGGTTGTTCTTTAGTATTGATTTATAAAGGGGTCTATATAGTATAAATAACCAGGGAGGAGTGAACTAAGGAGGATACATCATAATTCCTCAAAACACACCTCAAGGGGTTCTCTACATCAATTATAGATAGAAAACTAGGTTTGACAATAATTAGTAATAAAGGAAATTATGAAATGGAATTAATGAGAAACATTATAAATTTAGAGGGGGATTTAAGGGAGTATATATGAATATTTCCATTAAGATGGGACATTCAATTATCCCGTATAAATACTTCTTTTCCCCTCCCTATTCATCATCATTCCATGAATCCTTGAGGCAAGAAATAAGTCCATGCCACAGTATAACCCTCTTACACTATAAACGCTTTATTTTCACTATAGTGATCATCTTCTAGTACACCCTTACACCACAGCATCTCTTTGGCATCATGGTTCCATTCCATGAACCATGGTGGTCCAATATAGCACCCCACTATTCCATAGTCTAACTTAATACACCATGTTAGACTTTTTTCAGTGCACCCCTACACTGTGGGGGTGCGAACTACACTATGGTGGTGTAATACATTTCTCTACAATGATACAACTTACCCCCTACACTAGGGATCAACCTTTCCAGAATAAAATAAAATTTATCAAAAATGCTTCTGTTTCGGCATAAAAATGATAATAATTAATTCTACCATTGGTATTAATTTTCATTCTCTAGAACCATTCATGTGATGGTTCAAAACTAATTTTAGTTGTTTTTAGTGTGCAAGCATGCTCTAATTTTTTGAAAACATGAAATGATAAACACAGCTCAATAAATCCCTAATGTATATTTCAAAAACTTTTATGTAGTAATTTCCTTACCTTCCCGATACCTCGATACACATATTTCTTTAGAATAATTATTTTTATGGCATATATGATATCAATTCATGACATGTGATTGCATGTGGCTGTGTGTAGATATTGAAACCCTTTTGATGTTGTTTCCATGATCATTATTGAGATAGAAATATTTACATGGTGATTTTTTATTCAAATGTTGGATATATGATGATACTATATTTTTAAATATCTTTTCTATTGTTATTATTATGTTATTTCAAGATAGGTTTATTCTTTAGAGGATTGTTATGTTTTATAAATTACAGGTGGATATCATGGTATGATTACTCTTCGAGGGGTGCACACATCATGTGAAATGATGATGAAGGTTGTGCAGAATAGCCATGTAGCTAAAAGTTACTAGATTCCTTCTGGATTCTAAGTAGGTGGATGATAGAAGATTCCATTATAGTTTTTGATTACTACTCAGTTATATTTGGATTTTGGTTAAGTTATAGATATTTGATCCCTTGTGGATTCCAAGTAAGCAATTGACTCAATGCCCTATGATTCTGAGTTGCACATCAATAGACTTGTGGATAGTTCTGATATCTTACAAACATACTATACATTTTCCATAATAAACCTTAAGCATGTTTTTTTGGTGTCTTGGTTAGTGAATGATCGTTCAATTATGTGTTGTATATTTATTCTTGTTACTTATTGATATCTAATATGAAATAATCTATTATAGATGATCAAACTAGATCAAGGATACATTATTTTTGTTATAACTAGTCTTTCAATCAAACCATAAATGGTAATTTTAGAGATAATATAGATCTTAGGGGGGATCCAGCAATGGGAAAGGACCCCGTGGAGGACTGCAAATCTCTAGAGAATCGAGCCAATAGTGGACTATAAATGATACTGTTGGGACCCCTATTTATTTCTTAATTTATATACACTTATTACTCTGGTTGTATTACCACCTTAGGATCCAATTTATTATCTACCATATTTTCCATATTTAATATTCATCATCATTACATTGTTTATTTATTGTTATTAATGTTTATTTATTATAGTAATATTACTCGATGTGGAAGTTATAGGCTCCCCACTATTAGACATAGAATATCACTTCTACTTGGATTCCTCTTGTGTATGGGGAGGTGGAACGAGGTCACATAACACCAAAAATGGAATCAGTGGGTTGGGTTGTGATGTTATAGCAATGACTCAATAGTTGTCTCTTTTTCAGAAAAAAACTAAAAATACAATAGAGAGTATAGAATGTTTTATTTTTTTTTACTGTTTTGTATACATGAGTAAGAAAGAGAGAATCCTATATATATCTTGGAATAGTTATATTTTTAGTGTATACTATGTTTTTTATTGGATAATAGAGAATAATTTCTGCAAATATAATTTATATTGGGATATCATGTAAAGTTTTGTATATATCTTACATAGATCCTCCACTCATAAGAATGATTCTAAATACAATCTATGAAATTGATAGATATTATAACCTGGATAGGTAAAGGGAAATTGACTAGGAAGAAAAAAATTTAAGTAAATATCATCCATCGTTTAGAGTTGATATTAGAAAATAATGAAAGAGTTCTTTGATAAGAAAAACTACAGTATATCATTCCTTTAAATTCTAGTGACATTAAATGTCGAATTAATATATTAATTTCATGGAACTTCATTATTCTATACTTGAGTTAATAAAAAAAAGAATATGAAGGAATGAATAATCAAAATTTACTTCAGGTTAATGATTTGACCAAGAATCATTTTATCAAAATTAATTATGTGGAGGTGTAAGTATAGGTATTTTGTCAGAAGAGAACATGGAATAACTGAATAGTGATATGACATTCCTTATGAAGCCTAGTAAATGGAAGAGTCCTTTCAATGTCCATAAGAGGAAATGAAAGGATTTCTACAAGGAATTCTAAAAGATAATATTATGTGTGTATGAATGTCACAAGATACATTTTTTACAATCAATATGGGGATAAGGGACTCTTATAGACTCATTACTATATTGTTCCTTAAAGTTGTCATCAACATAGCTAGATGGGTCACTTGATGATGTGTTGTCGGTTTTAATCTTAAATTGAAAAGTGTATAAGAATAAAAAAATGGTGAAAGGGATAAAAATTATATTATAAAAGATAAAAAAACCTTGGTCTATAACTTAACATAAGATAAAAAACCTTATAAGTAAAATTAAAAACTCATTACAGCTGAGAAAGTGGCTGAGAAATTTTATACCAAGGTATGATAGTCTATTGTTAGAGACCTTATCTTAATTAGTTATACACACATTAATAATTTATTTGAAACAATTTCATGTAATTATTTTATATCTATATAAGTTTTATTTCTATTGGTATTTTATATTAAGATGATTCCTTGTACTATAAAAATTTATAACCCATTGGGTAAGAATAATGAGTGATTGTTCAACTGTCTTTCCTGTAATATTATGGTACATGATGTTGAAGATTAATGAGATTTATTTTTCATTGAGATGAAATAATGTAACCTTTTTATTGGAGTTATGTTTTCATATTAGTGTCTAGTATTATTTTCTATAGTCAAATAGTTATTACTACTTCACCTGAGGGTGTTTCTCATTAATTTCAATGAGAGTAAGATATTAATTCTATTGTAAATGGTAACATTATTCAAATAATTGGGTTCATATATTCTATGCTATTATAGTTTGTACTTGAAACCTTAGTTATAAGTATCTTCCCATAGATACCCACTATGTTTGACTGGTATCTTTATGTTATCTCAAAGTATTTCTCAATATTACCTTTAAAAAGAAGAATTTTCCATTGATATTTTTCATATAACTAAACATATTTCTATAACCACATACCACATGTCATTAGTGGAGTTATGGGATTTTAAAACGTAATTGAAAAAATTGGATCATATTTGATTCATTTAAATGAGTGTTTTACCTTGAGAAACACTAATTTTATTGGTTAAGAAAGATGATAGTAGTTTTTTATAGCGTTTTGACAACCCTAAATTGAATTAAATGAAGAGAAGGAATAAATATCCCAAATATTATATTATTTTTTTTATCAATGGAAAGGTGTTATTTGGTATATTAGGATTCATTTACAATCTGGATAAAAAAATGAGGATAATGGAGAAGTACATAATAAAGAGAGATTTTAAAAGTTTTTAGGGAAATTCTCAGTTCTTGTTCTTTCGTTTCGGTGTGAAAAAATAACCTATAATTTTCAGGGCCATGATAAATAAATTATTCCATATGTATTTTCATAAATTCATAGTATTTTTTATGGATGAAATTGTTTGGTCTCACTAATACTTATACCTTTGATAGGATATCAGTGTTTAGAATAATGTTTGATAAAACTTTTAATTTGTTACCTAAGAATAGAATAGATCAATTATAATGTTAGATCAATGAGTAAAATGAATGACCCAAAAAAATTGTCTTTAGGTTATTTATTTTTTCAACTTTTTTTTAAATTAAATATACCAATAAATATTTGATTTAAAATAAAAGGTTTTTAAAAACATGGAATTAAATGTATAATTAATATACTAATTTCAAAAGATATTTATTTAAAATATTTTTCTCATTCATTCAAAAATTTTCCGAATTGATTGGTTGTAGGATTGTGTTCATGTCCATTAATGTTACATAATATTATCATCATATTTGTATGAATAACTATATTAAAAAAAAAATTACTATGTTCAGTCTTACTGGAAAAGGATGAATAAAACTTACTGTTAATATTTTAATACTCTCAAAAAATTTGGATATCCTACCTAAATGAACAATTTATCAAATGTTTATCAATATATAAAATATAAAATCTTAATCTCAATTTAATTCATGACAATGAAAACATATTCATGAATGAAGTTGATAAGAAATGAATTACACATATTTCTACTCTTGATTTGTTTCTCCTTCAATGAAAATCCTTGCATGATAAAAATAATTCAACCATAAATAACTTATCTATCTTAATATATAAGTGATATAAATAATGGAATAGTGAAGATAATTTAAAAGTCAAAAAATAAAATGAAATACATTTAAAATAAATCGATCATACTTTAATTAAATATCAATTTGAAAAAAATAATGTTTTTGGGAATGAAAATGTGCACAAGAGAGATTAATAGAACTAAACAATTTTGGGAAAAAAATATAAATGTTGTTAAAATGATATATAGAAACATAATATCAATAAGATAAATCCTTCATAGAATATATTAAATCATTGTTTGATGGTTGGGTTATATATATTTTAAAAATGACTATCTCTTAAATAAAAATTATTTTAAATAGTAAAATATTCATATCTTAAAATGGAAAGGGCTTCATCAATAGTGTGTTGACATGTATCTACCTATTATTCATGAATCTATTGAAATTTTAGTAATTTTTTTGGAGGTAAAATCTCTAGGATTTATAATTTAGTCTCATAGAAAATATATAAAAAGGATTATTGTAATGAACCAACCTAGGTTAACTAGATAAGCCAGCTAAACTAGTTTTTTGCAAAATATTGATAAAATAAAAAAAACCCAAACCAGTCATGAATATCAGTAAAACATGACATATAATTAATTTAAAAAATATTAATGAGAAGATATAGCACAAATAAATGAAATAAAATCCAAAAATAGGATAAACCATAATGTAAGAAAAATCCCTGCAGAACTAACAACCACCTCCAAACCATCCCAAACCTAAAGTAGTAGAAACAGGATAGACCATCATGCTACAAGAAGCTCTTCTCTTTACTTAGATCCTGTAACAAAACATTTAAAAACACAAAAATTCACAATTAAGGTGTGAGAAAAATTCGGATAGGATACCACCCAAGATTTTATATAGGGTATAATATAAAAAATACAACTATTCTACCTTAAAAAATAGTTTTAAAAAGATTTTCCATAAATATAAACCATTTATAAATAATTTTCCCTTTTCACCCTCTGGTTTTCATAAATACCCTTTCATATTATAAAACCATAAATATTACATGTATATGGGATTAAATATTAAATCATATCCTTATATCAAGAGGTAAACATATAAACACATATCCATGAAACAACCTATCATGATAAGATATGTGATTCAGCCTCATATAAAAACCTTTGAGCAACAATCGATTGTAATATCTATCATCTGATAAATGACCATAAATGACAAAGAACATTTCATTTGGTATTTTTAATCTAGGAAAATATTTATTAGACACAAAAAATAAAATCCATAATAGGTGGAATGTGGGATCCAACCTTTATCGAGTCTTATCAGTCGATATCACAATCGATATTGAGTCATCCTATTCGATATCACAAAAGGTTTCCACATAGTAGTACCAAACACACACTAAGTCCACCTGTGTCTCTTTCCCATAGATCCTAAGGTTCCTATTATGAAATTGTCCAAATTTTATTTCAAATCCATGCTCAAAATATCAGAAAACGTTTTCATATCCAAGAAAATCTACTTTAGTGTTTGAATACCCATTTCTGAGTTGAGAAATTTAATTTTCAAAGAAATCCTTATTTTTGAAAAACATTTTATTTTCCAAGAAATTTTTTTAAACCTCATATTAAATACAATTAGTGAAAAACTAAATTAATTTTATCAATAATTACATGAAATACAAAAAACTAACCCATTTGATAGAATTACCTTCCTCAACATAATAGAATCCTAGATGCTTTCGACAATGGTGATCAGAAACTAAGAGAACGACTTTCAAAAGATAATGCATGCCAATAAATTGAAATGGAACAATAGAAACAACTATATGATAAAAAATAAGAATACGACCATAAAAAAACATACTTGTAACCAAAAGAGAAAGAAAGACCTAAAGGATTATATACCCAGATATTAGAAACCCAACCACAATGGTGATCAGTCACTAAACAAGGCGATCTGAAAGGGAAGGAGTAACCCAAAATCACCTAGAATTAGCTATGGGTTAAGAGAGGTAAGGATACAAACCGATTGAAATGAACATGCACAATGATCCACCATAAAAACCATAACTTAGGAAATTTTCATAGTGTGTAATCCCATTACACGTCATGTAATCCAAAATAGTTTAAAATGCTTGAAAATATGTCACCATTTTATTAGAAACCCGATATTTTCCATTATATAATGTGAAATAATTGTGCAGTATATAAACCATTCAAACCATCTATCCAGTTCAAAAATTCTTCCAAATGGACTTTTCATGGTGCGTAACCATATTACTCGACATATAATTTACCAACAAATAGCCCAAAATATGGGTTTAAGGGGAAAATGGAAAAAAATTCTTAACATTACCATTATAGGTATCCTCCCAATTACATTTTTGGAATTACTCATCCAATGAAAGAGGAAACAAATAATGTTTAAAACATAACTAAAATAAAAGTAATAGGGTTTTATAATCTTCCCTCCATAAATTCATTCTACCTCCAAAAAGCCCTCAACATCATGGATTCAAAAAATGAGAATGACACGACTGCCTCATCATTGAATCATGCTCTAGAAACTCGTGGATATCCAATCCACCCTAAAACAACACCCAGAATAGGGGTATCTTTTTACCATGTAGTGCCTTATCCTATTGATCTATAGTATTAATTGGCTCCTCAACCAATGTGGTATCAGGCATAATATTAATATCCTCCTGTCAAATAACATGTGAAGGATATGTTTGATACCTCCGCAGTGAAGAAACATGAAACAAGTTGTGTATAGAGGAAAATCTAGATTATAATTCCAACGTATAAGCCACCCTATCCAGTAATATTGGTGGGCCAAAAAACTTATTTCATGCTTACACTTATTACCCAACCGACGATGTCCCAAATGAGGTGAATCACTAATAAACACTTGATCACCAATCCCAAACTCCCTTAGCAGATTCCAATGGTCTGCATAAGATTATTAATGAATTCATAGAATGATAAAATACCTCTAGATCTACTGTACCAACTCTGTCATCTATAAAAAACATTCGACCAAACCTAGGACCACTCTCCATACTCTTCCCATCGCAATGGGGATCTACATGCCACCCTAATAAAATCCCCTTAGGGGTCCAAATTTATACAATCTAAATATCTATTATTATAGGAAGGCTCAACCAAACGAAAAATATTTTCCCAATATCCTCCAAAATCCTGACCACAAGATCGTAGCATAACCTCTAGAACCTGGATAACCATATCTATCTTTCCATACCGCAGTAGATGTTAAGATGTGCACAATATAATTTGAGAACCCATCACCTCTAAAAACACCTTTCCAAAACATTGATGTGATCCTTGGATCCCTGTCAGAAAAAACTATATAGGGAGCCACATGAAGTCTCACATTCTTTCAGAAATATAAATCCCTAATCTATTCCCCGTTTTTTCTCCTTGATAGGAAGAAAATGTATTGATTTAGTGATTTGATCAATGATTTCCCAAATCAAATCCTTCTTACTAAGATTACATGGAAAACAATGACAAAATCCAAGCTAATCTTAACACACTACCATAATTTAATGGGTAAGAGATGAAACAAAAATGAAGGTCTCTAGTTTTTTGCCTTAATTATCTGAAAATTAATGCACCACAATACAAAATTAACAATCGACCATCTCATCCATTTCAACCAATACTGAAGCCTCATGTCATGATACATATTTTTAGCCCTAGGGTTAAAAGAACAATAAAAATGGATTCCACTATTGAACAACATCATCCTTAGAAAAAATAGAACAACCAATCTACTATAGAAGTATAGATCTCCATTTGGTGATCGAGACCACTCGCTCAAGGTCTCCCTACTAAAGAGGATTCCCTAAAGCATTTTTACTTGGTGTCTATCAACTATTCAACCTAGAATCTCTCATAAAAAGATTTTTTGTTTTTCATCAATGTAAATAAATCCTATCCACCAACCTCTTCAGATTCCACTATCATCTCAGGAAAAAACACATTAATTCCCACTCCTCAACCAATTCTTTCCTGATTTTTATTAGTAATTTTCTTCTCAATGCATCTACAACCACATTTACTCCCATGTATATAAGAAATATCAATGTCAAAAGTCTAAAGATACTCTACCAATAATATCTTCAAAAATTCACATACCTGTATGGAAAAAGTATATTTTAGGATCATTTGATCAGAATATACCATAAACCACTCTCCAAAGAGACAATGAAACCACATTTTCAGTGAATTCATAACTTCTACCAAGTCAATATCATGGGTGGGGTAGTTATTCTCATGAGGAAAAAATTGGTTGGAACCATAGGCCACAACTTTTAAACCATCCATTAAGAAACTTCCAAAACTCATAGCACAAGCATCACTAAAAACATCATAAACCGACCCCAATTCTAGAACAATCAAAACATGTTTTGAATTGAACCTCACCTTTAACTCCTCAAAATACGTCTTCCACTTTTAATTATATTCAATAATTACACCCTTAGGGGTTAAAAATATCGTAGAAGAAGTGATCTTGGGGATGTCTAGAAAAAACGATATATAGTACTGAGCCAAACCAATGGAGCTCTAAATATCAAATAAATTTTGGCCTTCTCAAATGACATAACTTCCAATACCTTTTCAAGATCTACTAAGAATCTCCTATTAGATATCACATTACTCCAAAATATCACTTCCCATATACAAAATACACATTTGGAAATCTTACTATACAGCAAATGTTCTTTTATGGTTCTAAGAATGATATTCAAATGGCCAATGTGCTCATCCTCTAACAGAGTAAACCAAAATATCATCCATGAAAAAAACAACAGAATATTCCAAGAACTGATGAAATGTATTGTTCGTCAAAGCGATAAACAATATAGGATAATTACTGAAACTAAAGGGAATAACAAAGAACAAAAAATTCCCATATCAACTCTTAAATGTTGTCTTTATAATATAATCTTCTCAGACTCACAACTAGTTGTACCTTATCCACAGGTCAATATTAGAAAACTGACAAACCCCTCTAAGATGATCAAAGAGATCATCAATCCTTGGAAATGGAAATATTTTCTTAATAATCACTCAGTCCAACATTAAACATCCAATAGAATTTATAAGGCTCATGTATACCTTTTTTGAAAATATGAAATGAAAAGATCACAGTAAGTTGTTGCGATGAATAATTCCTTTAGCCTCAAGCTCCTCCAGATGAACATTAAGTTCAACTAACTTAGTGGGTTCCATATGGTAAGGTGACATTAAAACATGCATCGTAACAGGTTTGGTATCTATAGTAATCTTGACCTATCCTTGGGGTAGTAAACCCAAAAAATATCCTAGGAAGTCCTCGGGATACGCACACACAACTGCATGATGTTGAATACCCTAGAAAGAGTCAACTACATCCTGAATAACCTCTAAAACTAGAATGATATTACCCCAATATAAGGAACAACAAGAATTTCCCTTCCCAGTCTACAGTCCCACTCACCCTTGAAAGCATTAGTTACCCCATCAAATGATAAGAACTGAAACTCATGGTAATAAAGGTTTATCTGGGCTATAACACTTATCATCCAATACATTCTGGTAACCATGTTGAAGATGTCAATATCAAGCACAAAAAAGTAAAACTCCACCTCAAAGACTGCTATCATCACCTAAAACAGGGAACACCTTAAAAAATGTTCTTACCACTTTCCCAAAGGCATGGAAGGATCCAACAATAATGGAATAATCATCACAGACAAACCCCACACATCAACTAACATTGATGATATAAATGAATATGTAGAACCGATATCAAGGAAAGTTAGAACCATAGAAGATGAGATAAACATCGTACCTCTAATAGTAGTTATCCCTACTTCAGATTCCACTATAACATACTATAATGCATATTTCCATCCGGTATTAGCCTCATAAGAATATCTTTTATCATGAGTATTAAACCCACCTCCCTTCGATATATCTTCATGAACCAGATAAACCTTAGTGAGAGTGGACCATTTCCTACTTCCCTAATATATCTTTTCACTAAAATCTTGTAGATAGCTAGATCATCCACAATGATGCCATGTTATAGGATCCTTCATGCAGTTAGGCTTATTATGACCTTACCTTACACTCTAGTAGAAGATAACCTACTCCTGACATGTTGATTCTCTTGAAACTGGTGCTGAAGAAAACTAACCACTCTTTTGATTTCCTTTCAAGCAAGAAGATACACCACGCAAAACAACTGAAACAATTAAATATCCACCAAAATCTATCATCATATATTTTTATGCTTCAAAAAACCAGTATTTTCAATGACCTCGACAATGGATGTAAGTCGCATTATTATCAACAAAAACAAAATATCATGCCTCAGTTTTATCTTGATCATCTGAAAATTCAGTTACTCATTAGTGAAAAGATATGGTTCTAGATAAATCACTAAGAAAAATTGTAATAATAATTCACAATGGCCTACTCCACCTATAATAATGTCAAAAACTACTGGGTATTTTCTATACTCAATATATCAGTGTAAAAATGGTTGTTAAATACATTTTTTATGGATGCCCAAGAATGATACATGTGTAACATAGCTTATACAATAGATTCCCAACATCTCCTTCTTGGTCCCTCAATCATATTCATAAAAAACCTCATCTTTGAGACTTCAAGAGTCATAATGATGTTGAAGATACTATCTATTCATTCAATCCACTCTTCAAATTCATTGGGTCATTTTTTACCAAAAATGATGGGTGGATTTGGCTTAGTAAATTCCAATCCATGATCTACTACACATAATTAGTTCCTAACAGCCACATTAACAAATGTTTGATTATAATAGATAACATATTCAACAAAAGTAGGGTCAATGTAAGGATTCACCTGACGAACATGCCTTATAGCTTCTTCTATCTGATTTAGAAGATCTCTTCTTCGAGGAATTTTCTAACAAAAGGAAAAAACAAATCAGTCATGAGAAAATTCTAAAATCATAGGGCTAAAATCAGGTAGTGACAATAAATATTTAAAACATTAAGAATTTAAATCATCCATGAGATACCTAAAAAAAGGAATAAATTAATTTAAATAAAATTCCCATATTGTTTATTCAATGAACCTCAAATGACTTGTGTTAAAAATAGTTAAAATTTCTAACACCCATTGTAACATGGGTTTAGTCATGAAGGTGAGCTAGACATACCCCTTTTACAAAAATATTATCTAATGTATTATTGTCCTAACTCATGTACTCCACAGACACAAAACAAAACTCAAGTAATACTAAGAAATATAATGTTGATAATCCCATTGATGCCAAATTATAACAAACTAGCATGGGTTGACTAGGAAATCCACACTACCCAAACCTTTATATGATTTAGTTAAAAGTGGAAATATAAATCAGTCGTTAATATCATCAAAACAAGACATAAACCAAGAGTAAAAGTTAGAAACATATGAGATGCCCTAAATATATACAATCCATCTAAAAAATAAGAAAACTGGAAACTATGTCAAATCCACAAATGCTTATAGTAAACTTCAGACCAACCCATACCAAAAGAAACTACAACAAAATAAGCCATAATGAAACAAGATGTTCTTCCCTTTACCTGAATACAGTAATAAAACATCTAAAAACTCCCAAGTGCACATATATAGTGTGATAAAAAAACCCAGTATAATACCACCATAGTTTCTATCTAAGGTATAATATCAAGAATGGATCAATTCTACATTTTAAAACAAAATTGTTTTACAATGAATTTTCATAAATCCAAACCATTTATAAATCATCTTCCATCTTCCTCATCCAGTTTTCATAAAAATTGGTTCATATTCTCAAGCTAGAAATATGAAAAGTTGAAGTAATAAAATGTGAAATAATATTCGTACTTCAAAATGTAAATAAGGAAACACATATCCATGAAACCCCCTTTAATGTTATGTTATGTGATAAAACGTCACATAAAAACCTATGAGAGACACTCCAAGATAAAAACAATCATGAGATAAATAACAATAAATCAAAAATCACCTCATTTATGATCACTATAATCTAGAAAACTATGTACAAGACACTATCATGAAAATACTAAATAGGAACAACATTGGATCCAACAAATATCAAGTCATATCAGTTGATATCTCAACTTGTATCAAGTCCTTTCGGTCGATATCAATCATGGTGACCACCCAATGGTGCCTAACACATACTAAGAATACCCATGTCTTTTTTTCAAATACATCAAAGGTTCCCAATGTAAATTTTTTTAAATTGCATATCCAAAACATTATCGAAATTTCATAATACATTTTCAAATCAATATTTATCCACTTTGGAATTTCAAAACAAATTTCCAAATCATGAAAAATTATTTTCAAAGAAAACCCTTCTTAAAAAATATTTTCTTTTCTAAGAAATAATTTTTCATCACATATCAGTTCTAATCGAATAACATCCCAATTTTTTTTAAAGAACATCATGAAATTCATCAAATTAACCCATTAAGTAGAAACACATACCTTAACTAGTACATACATAGATTCTTTTGAAAATGGTGACTAGAAACCAAGAGAACAACATTCAAACGACAAGTCATGCCAATAAACTGAAAATGATTGATAAGAAAAATCCATCCAATCAAAAATCATAACTTAACTATAGCCAAAACCTAATACATAGCCAATTAAAAAGAAAAACTAGAAGGATGAAACACTTTGAGAGTAGTAAGTTGGCCAAAATAGTGATCAATAGCTAAATTAAGTGATCTAAAAGGGAAAGAGTTGCCCAAAATTTCATAGGGATAGCTCTAGGTTGAGTGAGGTAAGGTTTCAGGTAGAAATAAATAAAAAACATCTATATACCACCATAAAAACCAAAATATATGCCATTTACATGGTTCTAAATCCCATTAAACAACATGTAATCCATGAATGATGGAATCACGAGAAAACATAAAACCTTTTTTTAACCAGATATTTTCAATAACCCAATATAGACTTTTTACATGGTGTTTCAAAACTTCACACTATATATGCTGTTTAAATATTATGCCCGATGGATATTACACCATGTGAACTCAAAATATATGATGTGTAATCACCATGTAAATAAAAAATGATAGGTTTAAGCTAAAAATTCTAAAAAAATGATTACATCCCCATTATAGGTATCCTCTCAATTCCTTTTTGGAATTCCTAATAAAATGAATAAGGAAACAAAAAACAAAGGTTAAAAATACCTAACAAAAAGGTAAATATATGTTACAATTATGAAAATAACCATGACATAGATAATGTCATGATCTTTTATGTGAAATGAAAGGGTAGGATCCAGTCATGATCTCAATAATGTCCTTTGATTTCATTTACTTGTAATCCAAAAGAGGTTGTGCTACAATATAAGACTCCCGTTGGAAAGAGATATATTTTTCGATGGGATAACATCTAAAATATATTATGTTATGACATAAGGCTCATCATAGAAGAAGATAAAATTTCTTATAGCCAATGGAATAGATACTCTATAGAATAGATAGGTTATGGAATCCTAATTTTTTTCTCTCATCTACTCTAAGGGTGGTTCCATGCGCAATAGAATGAATGTTTCAAATCTTCTTCTTCTTTTCAAAATTTCTCTATTTATAATATATAACATGAACTTTCGAAACAAATCAGTCAAAAAAACATTCACCTGGGATAAATATCATGATTTAGCAATGAAACAATTAATTACAATTTAATATAATATAATGTATCAATTTCCCAACACATAATATTTTGAGTTTTATTAAGTGAATCATGTTAATAATGATTATAAAGGAGAAAATAATATTTTAAAAATAAATTTTTTACCAAACATACCCATAAAACAAATTTTTATTTTAATACCACAATATTTCAAATGATCATTTGCTATAGGTATCTAATATTGCCTTGTTATTAAATTCACATTCTAATATCTCTTTCCTTCCACCTTAATTTTTATGTTATTCTTTGAAATTAGTTGATATATTTTGATTTAACTTTTTATAAAATCTCAACTAAACACAATAGATAAAATTTAAAACTATGTTTATGATCTATCTCATGTCCATATATTTGATTTATAAAATTTTATAAAATCTAAATCTTTTTAAAAAATCACACTAATCATGTGGAATTTCAAAAAAAAAATTACAATTGAAGGTGGGTATTTCATAATGTAATCATTTAAAATAATATCGTAAAAGGGGGTTAATTTTGTAAGTACCATGCCTAAATTCTATAATAATTATATTGAAAAAAACTTCATTCCCTTCATTTTAAAAGATATCATCTCCCAATAATATCTTCTTTACTAATGTCTCTCAAACCTAACATTGAAAACAACGGTATAATTTTATTCCTATCTTTTATCAGTTTTTCTTCATTTATTTTTTTATTGTTATCTAGAAATAATAAATTAACTATGTAATAAATATTTTAATTAACTGGGAATTGATCTCCCAATCCCTAATGGCTACTCTCATATCATTCATTTTCATATAATTCTCACCTCAAAATAAAATGAGTCATTATGCATCCTTTTGGTATTAAACAAAATCATTATATAATAACAAAATAAAGATGTGTAGGATTGGTATACTTTCATGTAATATGGATTTCCTATAAATAATTTATTTTATTTTGTGGGCTAATTCATTTCAGAAATAGGCTTGTTCTAAAAGTAAGTGGATCTAAAATATGATTTCAATTATCTCAATGTGGTATAAAAATATTAACTAATATTATAAGATAAGAAATTTTAGGGGCTATTAGTTATACATGTCCTAATAATATCTCATGAAAAATTGTATATGAAATAATATGAAAATAAAATCATAGAATACCTCTTGGGAATGATATTTTTCTATTATAAAATTACTCATTACATTAACTCAAAGTAATCAAATAATCAATAATAACTTTAGAAAATTAAAATAAATGTAAAAAAATTCAACAAAAATATTTGAATTTAACCTAATAAAGAAATAACATTTGATTTTACAAGATATAAACATGGAACACATACTTTTAGTGTCAATATTGGATGGATTTTTTCCATTTCAATAGATGTTTCCTAATAAAAATGTCTCTAAGATTTATGATTTCAAAACAAAAAACCATGAAACATCAACCAATCCACCCTCACATATAATATAAAAAAGTTTCATAACTATGTGGAATAAAATATAAAGAATGATATTGAAATTCATCATGGAACAATTCATTAAACGCAAGTCGATAAAAGTCAATTCCACTAAATTTGTGACCATATATTCCATTAATGGATATTAGATTCATGGTTTTCTTATACCTGAAATTTCATAAATTTGTTTGAAAAAACATATTATTATATGTAAATGTGTCAAGGGAAAAATTTCATATATAGTCAAATTTAGATACTCATAAACATTTTCCATGCATTACTTTATAGAAATTGAGAGAAAGATCACACAATGAGATCAATAATGAATGTAAATAGAAAATTATAATAGAATAAAGAAAAATTAAAAATGTACAATAAAAATCATATTAAAAATCCTTTGAAGAACCCTTTTTAAAATCTCCCATATCCTCAGATGATGATTTGATAGGTGTAGTAACAAGTGGTTGGCCCATAATATTTGACTATAAATATTGAATGTATTTATCAAACTAAGGGTCATATGTAGCGTGAGGATCATCTATCTATATTGTTGTGAGTTTATTAGTGATGGAATCACTATGTAATGTAAATAGGGTGGAGAAACAATGAAAACTAGAGGGGGTTGAGGAATGACCTAAATTCTGTGTATCAAGGTCACAATTTATCATGTAATAGCCAAAATGAACACTATAGAAGCTATAGTAGCATTGAAATTTCTCAAATAAATTATAGTCAAAATAATGGGTGTTTATTTTATAGTATTATGAGTGTTTCAAATAATCAATGTGTCTTTCCTTTGAATATTCTTTTTAATCATAACAGATCCATTGTTTGGATTCCTCTAAAATTTGATATTCTTCTTACCATTTCCTCATCATCCCTTTACCCCTCCATTTATTCTTATTTTGTATTGTTTCCCTAAAATAATATATAAATATGTAAAATTTTATCCTTATATTGAAACCAAATATCAAGCTCAATATGTGGAACTATTTTTTGGTTTAAGATAATTGGAAGAAAATTCATCCTTCTTTATATAAAATACCATTATAATTTTTATAATCTATTACTACTCATGTGATAAAACATAATGTTAACAAAAAATAGTAGCAGTGGGAGAAACTGACACCTCATAAGTGCCATCAGGGGTTTTTATTAGAATAAAATGGATATGTTAAAGGTAAAATGATTACTATAATATAACTGGATGGAGTGAAATCTTATTTAAAAATAGTTTTATAAATGTATTTATGGAAAGGGAGGGGTATATGGGTGAGGCATCATTATTAGTAGATCTTAGAGGCATGGTCCAAGGTGGAATCTATATTATGACCTTGTTGGACAATAACATGACATATTGTAGGTAATACTGTTAAATATCAATGAAATAATCCACCTTTTCTAAAATTATAGTGAGCACTCCCATAACTAATTTTTTATAAGGGAGTTTTGGAAACCTACATAGAAATATAGTGTAGGAAACCCGATGACCATCATGGGTGATATATTATAAATACTCCAAATATATGCAAAATGGGCCAGTTCCCACATGGAATATCGATCACCAATATTAACTAATATACCCATATTACATAAAGTTAGTAACTATATGAATTATATCATTCCCATGGTGGTGAGAATTTGAAAACCATAAAAACCTAGAGAGAATTGTCCATTCCCAGAACATACTTCCCCCACATCAATGTGATCCTTTTTCTACATAAACCCTATGTAGAATACTGAACCATAAATTAATTCATATTGAGGGTGGTTTCTTGATGGTAGCGTGATGGATATTTACGTATAATTGATTGAGTATCCCAAATATTTCTACTTTGGGTAGATAAGAAGTGGTGAAGGCTTTATAATGTATCCTCATTAATGGGTCCTTGAGCATAGAGATCTTGTGCATTGTAGTAACATGGATAAAATTATGATTTATAGTAAAACATATTTATTATAGAAACCCCTTTTAACTAGGTGGGTAAATGATCATTATCATGTACTCTATAGAATTTGAATCACATTTAATATATGTTCTAGATTTCCATCTGGATATTATAAATTACAAGTGAAATAACATACCTATAAAAAACCAAAAAAATTATGGTCCTCTATAATTGTGTTTAATAATTAAATAAATAATTCCATGTTGGTTTCACCCTAGAAATGAATTATCTCTTTCAGATTGATCATTGGTAAATTGATCATGACCATAGTTAACATCGCAAGAATAATAAATAAACAAGCGTTTAAGTGTTTCCAAACCTCAATAAACCTTCCTATCTATGAAAAATAACTCTCAATTATAGTAATTGAACATTATACTATAAAATACTACAATAAAATAAAAAACATAATATTTCATTGAAAAAATTTATAATTTTAGGATGAATATAACCTTGAACTTTCTTGGTCAAAATAATCCTATAGTGTGTTTTTGAAAAATTCCCTTATTAATAAGATTTTGTGAATAATTGAAAATATGGTTGTTATATTTTAATAATTTTATTTATAATAATGGGATATAATATTTATAGTTAACAATATATTGAAAATCAATTTTATCGAAATAAATATATGATCATTTAGAGGTAAACAAGGATATTGTTTTTGAAAATTAATTTTCAAATAGGCAAAATGTATTTACATTTTAATTATATAAAATAATATTTAATTATGAATGATATAAATTAAATTTATATATTATATATATTATAATATTAATTTAAATCCATATAATTATTAATCCTAATCCATATAATTATTATTACTAATTGTATATTTATTATAAGACCATCATATGGATGATAAATGAATTTATTTAAAACTCATTTTTGAAACATTTGTGGGATTTATTTTAAATTAAATTATAAAAAATATTTGAATTGAATTCAATAAAATTGAATAATTTTTTTAATAATAATAATTAATATTAGGAAATAATTTTAAGTAAATTTTTGGGTCATATTGAATAGTAAAAATAGTAAAAATTAATTAACCCAGTTGAGATTAAAACAGGTTTACTGGGGGTTAAGCTATAATGATAAGGGTACAAATTACCTTAAAACATATTGAAACACCCTTTTTTGGTTGAATATCAACATTATCCTTATAACTTTTTATTATTATACATTTTTGAGCCATATTTCATAGAATGTGACTTGAAATTATTTAAAAACATTGAATATTTCAAGTGTGTCATTCACCTAAATTATAAAATCAAACCTCCTCCTCTCACTTATTCAATCATATCATAAAATTTAGCTCTAAAAATAAATTATAGAATCTCTCCATAATATCCTTATAAATTTTATATATTTCACTTATTCCAAAAAGTCAAATGCTATAGTCCTTAATAAAAGACCCATAGAAGGTTTTTCTAAGTAACAGAATTCATCTTCACCAAGATCATACTTTTTTACTTATTCTTTTACCACCTTCAATTATATCTTAAATATTATACCATAAAAATACCATTATCTCCAATATAATTAGATTTTATTATTTTTATCGATCAATAATCACCCATCCCCATCTCCACCAAATTGAAAACCAAATCAGCACTCTTGTGTACATCCAACTACTCCCTCGCAAACTGATGTAATTTTATTTCCATAACTAACTCAATTTGATAGTCATAATGAGGGAAATAATGGACTAATTTGACACTTATGAGATTATATTTATTATATTAACATAATATATCATCCAAATTTATACCTTTTTATCCATTAAGAAAATAATAATGTCGCTCGTGTATAGGCACAACCAGGCATCTATCCGAAGCGATGTGAATCATTTTTCATGTCCCAATTTCAATAATGAGTATAAAAATTAAACTATTGAATATATATGATATTCATAACGTTAATATAATTATGTATATGATAAATCTATATCCTATGGACAAAAACTAGAACTTCCACGAGAAAACATGAATGAGAAATTAAAGTAACTAACACCAAAAACAATGGTAATAATAAAATATTATTAACAAAAATGTGATAATATGTTATTAAAGGATCATATATGATATTTTAAATATGAATATGGTTATGTTATAAATTAACAAGATGATAAAAACCTTTATAATGGAGGTTAATTCATGTTTATCTAAATGTAAAAGTGAGGAAATATATTTTGTCTTAATTACCATTCCATTGAAGAATATTTCATATTATGCACCTATTCAGATATATGTTGTTTATATACTTCCCTATTGATATATTTAACCAGAATAAATATTTATTAATGATTATTAATTTATCAATTCATGTTTATTCCTTCAAGGGGTTATAATAAAAATATTTCCAAAGAGGTTGTAATTTTTTTTAAAATCTAACTTTCTTTTGTTATTGATTTTATTTTCATGAAAAGAATATTATAATTTAACCTTAAAATATTAAATAATTTTATTATAATGTGGATAATTAACTATTTTATATATTTGCTTCAAACTATTCATCTCTTTGGTACCTGAATAAATCAAGTAAATGATTAAAATAAAAGCTGACCTTATTTCTCCTTTCGATCGATTTTATTTTTCTTCCAAGTCCATATTTTTTAAAACTGCATTAAAAAAGTCCATTTATTTACTAAAATTAGTAATTAAGGGAATTTAAATTTATAATTTTCTTATAATGTTTAAAAGGAATCTTCCTCTAGATTCAAGAATGTTTTTTTAGATTCTTTATAAAAGTTCTAAAGGAATTTGTTTTATCATATACAGATTTAAGGTACTTCCCTACCGCTGTAGATAATTTAAAAAATATAGATTATTCTAAATATTTCAAATATTATCACAATGAATGATATTTAATGAAATATTATTTAAATATTTCACATCTTTTTTTATTATTTTTATAAGGAGCATGATCTTATTACAATTCTTATATTTCCGATGAATAGATTGACATCTCTTATCCATTATTAAATTTTCATTGGAAATTACATTTGAAATTAATTAGATTTAAATATATAAATACTTTGTTTCATGGATATTTTTATTTAGTAAAAATTATTTCATTTTTTACTTATGGTGTTTAACTTTTAATGTTATTTGATTGACTTTGTAAATATTGATAAATATGTATTCTTTACTCAATATAGATATTAATTGATAAGGAAAATTATTTAATAATTGAATTGATCATTAAATATATGGAATTCATTGGATATATGGTGCCTTGTGGGGCCCAGTTATAGATTTCCCCTCGATGCATTGATTTTTCTCATGTGGAAAATTAGTTGTTCAAATTAAATGGGTTTTTTGTATATACATACCCATAGTTTTGAACAATCATAGTAGAAGGTATTAATAGTGTAGATATCATTATATATGAGATCATGAAGTATAATTTTATTAATTTATTTTTTTGAGAATATAGTTATTATTATCTACGATATTTTTCATTGATATTATCCATGGATTCATATCTTCTTCATGTTAATGATTAATTGTAATTTTCTCAGTAATTTACTTCTATATATTAACTATTCCATATTTACTCATGATATATTATACTGTACATAACCCTTACTAATAATATGAGCTCACCCTAATTTTGTTTTTCTTTTCTCATGATATTAAGAAGTGTTCTTTGAAAAAATTTCAGGATGCCAAATATTTTCCATTTAGTATGCTTTATATTTTATTCCCAATGTCATTGTGGAATCATGATTGTATCTGGATCTCTTAGATGACTAAACTGATTCATCCTTAAATGTTAGACCCCATGTATTTATTCAAACATAATAAATTAACAACTAGCTTTGGGATACTAGAGTGGGGGTTGTTACAATTGGTATCAGGGAAGGTTTAATAGAATCCTTCGTAACAAGATTTTGGAAAATATATATTAGGGTACAACAATCTATGATATACTTTGAGGATATTTAAAATTATGTAATAACATACTATATTTTTTCAAGAGATTATGTGGTTTGTCCAAGAAATCACATCTCGGTTTGGTTACTACAAGTGGATGTGTCTTTGACATAGTTGTACCTTAGGGTAATGACTATGAAAAAGGTGCATTGAGAATTAACTCAATTTTTACCTGGTGATTGAATACAAGAATGTTTTTCACACATTGTATTACATTTATATGTTACACAAGATTTAGAATTATACATTTTCATTTTAAATTCATAATTTTTTAAAGTAATTCAATATATGAAATTGGTAATAATTGGATCTATAAATTAATAATGGTATCACCACTCATTTTCATTATAAAAATTTCTTTACTAATAGCTGATAATCCCTATATTATGTCATCTTACATAGTTTATGACGAATAACATATCCCAAATGGAGTATCCTATTATTCCACTAAGGGATTCAACTATGTTGGTTCATTTCATTTGTAAAATCCCCATGATTTAGTGAAACTTATAATCCAATGGTAGTTGAGAAATGGATTTTGTCCCTTGAAAAGATATTTATGTCTTTTGATGCGATGAAAAGGAAAATGTTAGAATGAAAGTATATTATCTCAAGGGTGATGTTGATCAATAGTGGGAATTGATCCATAACACATGGGAGGAAAATAAATTATGACACATGTAATAGATATATTTTAATGTAAAATGTTTTGTAAAAATATTATCCTTGTGAGAAACAAACCACAATTTTATAAAAAATATCCCTATACAAAATATAAAATGAAGAATAAAATTCTATAAAGTAGAGGATACCTTTAAAATAAATCCCAGGTATGATACAAATTAAATATTCAATATAGAATGAATGATTGACCATTAATTTTAAGGTATTAATACAAGTCTCCAAAGGGAAATGATTTCAAATAAATTTTCATCATATAATGAAATAGATTTATGGGCCATCAAAAAATAGAATGATTTTTCTATAACATATATTTTTAGGGATAATAAATTTAATAAGGGTTAAACTAAACAAAAAGAAAAATCAAATGCATCGAAGTATAAGATGAATAAAATTATTTAATTTCCATCATGTGAAAATTATAGAACGAAACATACTAGAAAATTTATGGAGATCATGATAGTGGCTTAAAAGTGTGATTAAAATGGTCTTATAGAAGATGAATATAATAGAAAGAATCATTCCCCTTCTGTGTAGTTCTTTAACTATTAATACAAGGGGAATTAGTCACACCAATATTACAAGTGTTACGGTAATCTACCACAGAATATGACAAGAATAGAATTCATGATTATGCAATCACAATGAAAGTGTTACAAGTTCAAAAAAATGTGGTGAAAGGTATATTAATCATATATTCCAATTACACTAATTATTTATTTTATTATATATCCTCACACTCTTCTATATCTACTTTATTTTGTAATAAAATTAAATATTTTCCTAGAACATTAAGAAGCGAGTTTTAAGTCAAAAAAACTAGTTGAAGTCTAACTGTAATAAAGATGAGTTAGGGTGTTCCCATTATGACACATAAACAAGATATATTTTCTGAATTTATTGTCAATACTATTTTTTAATTAAATATAATTCACGGTACTAACTAGAATTTAAATTCTGATGCACAAATTTATTAAACACAGAAGTGAATTATGATTCCTGACGAAGATGTAGATTTCTTAATCATTTGAGAGGAGGATTCATCGTATGAGTCATGTTTGGATCCACCCTCATAATCTCTTCTAAATGTTATTCTTGGTGAAGAATAGGATTATAAAATCTATAAATGTTAATGTTAATATTTAAAATGAGGTTGAACTTATTGTACATGAATACAATGATGTATTTCCCAATGAATTACCTTGACAACTTCCTGATCAAGAAGTAATATTTTTCATTGATTTAATCCCTGAAGAAAGACCTATATCAACCACTCCTTATATAATGTCCACTATGTAATTCGTATATTTGAAGAAAAAACTAGAGGAATTTTTTTTAAGGAATTTATTAACCCTAGTTTGTGACCATAGAGAGGCCCTATTCTTTTTATTTAAAATAAATATAGATCCATAATTGTTTTTATTGATTATAGGGAATTAAATGTTGTTATAATAAATAATAAGATTATTCTAACATGTATTGATGACTAATTTGATCAACTTAACAAAGCTAGTTTTTTTAAAAAAATTACCTTCATTATGGGTATCATAAATTGCTAGTAAAAACGGAACACATTGTGAAGACATCATTTTTAATGAGGTGTAGACATTATGAGTTTATAATAATTCCATTATTATTGCCTAATACAAAATCTAATTTGAGGATTCTAATGAATATAGTAAGAAAGGAATGCGAAGATAAATTTTTTGGGTATTCCTTAATAATATCATGGTGTATTATAAAGCTATTATGAACACAAGAATCACTCATGAATCATTGTTGAGACACCTCAAGGAAAATAGTCACAGGGGAAATTTAGAAAGTGTGAATACAATATTCAGGAAGTCTATTTCCTTGGCTATATTGTCTCCAGAGATGGAATTGAATTTGATAATATATGGAAAATGGAAGTCAATGTATGAAATACATTAAAAATATAATGGATGTGCATACATTTATTGGTTTGTCATGATACTATCAGTTATTCATTCAAAAAAAATATAATGATTAAATTACCCATTAACCATGTTTACACATAAAGGGCCTATATTCATTTAACAGAAAGAACGTAAGGAATGTTTTAAATAATTTACAGGTAGATTGGTCAATGATAAGATTTTGACTATATCATTTAGAGATGATTCGTTTGTGATATATAGTGATTCATCAAAGAAGGGACTTGGTTATTTCCTTTTTTAGAATCATAAAGTTATTTCATATTCTTTAAGGCAGTTAATGAATTATAAATAGAACTATCAAATTCATGATCATGAGTTGGAATTCGTAATAATTTTTTTGATGATATAGATAAATTACCTCTATCATGAAATATATGAGATATAAAAAAAACAATAAGATCCAAATGTACATTTTTTCACAAAAATAGATGCATATGAGGAAAAGGTTGTAGCTCAAATTACTCAATGATTATTATTTCTCAATACACTACTATACAAGCATGTAAAATAAGGTGGTGTATGCATTGAGTAGGAAAGATCGTGGAGTTATGTCCCAAATGAGGATTGAAACATATATATCTTCGTATATCTAGTAATGATGGATATAAAAATTATGATGTAACGAGATACATAACTTGATTTGAAATTAATTCCCAACAATCATTATTTGGAATGATAAGATTTTCTGAATATGATGATGATAATTTCTAAAAGAAAATGAAACCCAGGAATGATTTGAAATAAAGAGACTTCATTTATGAAGAAAGAATTCAAAAATTTGTAAAGGTTATTTTTAATTCATCTATAACTAAGTTAAGAATGGAATTATTTGAATATTTTCATAGCTAAAATTTCATTATAGACCATGGTAACCCCAAGATGTATTGGGATTTAAGGGGAAATTTTTGTGACAATATAAATCATTAAAATTATGATTTTGTGTCAAGATTCTTGGTTAGAAAATAGTTGAAGGAATAAAGACAACATCTTATAAGATTGTTGAATAATTTACCGATTCCTATGTGTAAATGGTATGAAATTACAATGGTATTTTTCATTGAACAATCAACAAATCCAAGAAATGGTGATACGATATGGGTTACTGTTTATCACAAAACCAAATATGCACATTTCCTTACAATAAGAGATTATTTCCATCTTGAGTGGATTTTAAAACTCAGTATTATTGAAGTTATAACATTATTGGGGTACATGTTTTAATTGTTTATGAAAATGATCAATTATTTATATCAAAATTTTGGAAGATTCATCAGAAGGATCTTGATACCTTGCTTCACTTGAGTAGTGTCTACCATCCTCAAACTGATGGGTAGATTAAAAGGGTTATTCAAACATTATAAGAAATTTTACGGCCTTTTTCACTTTTGGGATCAATATATACCTTTGGTAGTGTTTTTATATAAAAATAATATAATTAAACTATTACAATGGCATAGTATGAAGCATTATATAGAAAGATAAGTCCTACATAAACTTATTGGGATGAAATTGGTGAAAGGAAACTCATAGGACCATAAATTTTTAAGGATGCAATAAAAATTTTCAAAACTATATAAAGTCATATTAATGTATCTTAAATAATAAGAAAGAGCTATTCCAACAACTAGAGAAAATATTTGTCATTTAATGTGGGTATTCATGTTTTCATGAATGTATCTCCAAGTAATGGTGTTATCAGGGTTGGTGAGAATGGAAAACTGAGCGATAGGTAAATCAGGACCATTGATATCTTGAAATGTATTGAAGTCATATAATATGAATTATAAATTAAACCAATTATCTATAAATTACATTATGTGATCCATATATCATGTTAAGGATGTTCATACAAAACATGAAGATTATTCTCACCTCAAATGAAATCGAATTGGAACTTTATTTTTCTTACTATGAAGAGACCATTAATATTCATGATGCTATAGAACAATTCTTGAGGAATTGAATGAAATTCTGGTAAAGTTGTTATTGGAGAAAAAAATAAAATGAAGGATTAAATATTGGAACAACATGATGTTATGAAGTTGAACCAACCTCACTTTCTTAGAAGGTAGTATCTAAGAAAATTTCAAGGATAGATTTTTTGTATGAAGGAAGGACAAAAAAACTAATCCAAATTATAGTATGTGAACCTTAATGTTTAATAAAAATATAATATATTAATATATTAATATTCCATGGCATAAAATCCTAATTTTATTGAATAAATATTCCTTTTGAACCTTGTCAAAAATTAGACTGGAGTGTGTTTTTGAAAATTTCCCTTATAAATAATCATTTATGAATAATAAAAAATTCAATATTTAAATATTATTAATTTTATTTATAGTAATTTGTTATGATATGTTTAGTTAAAATTTTATTTACTATCAATTTTATATGAATTAATATATGATCATTTGGTGGGAAAAATGTATATTTTTGTGAAAACTTTTTTAAGTCATAATGCCATTCCATTTTAACGAATTAAAATAATGATTAATAATAAATTATTTAAATTATAAATTATACATTATATATCTAAATATAATAATTTAAATCTATCTAATGATGATTATTAGTCATATAGCTAAAATAATATCATCTTATTCTTAGAAAATGCATTTGTTGAAAAAACTATTATTCGGCATGATTTATTAGTTTATTTTTATATTATATTCTACCACATCTATGAATTTAATTTTATAAAATTTAATCCATATTTATAAATATAATAATTAATATTAAATAATAATTATAACTTAATTTTTTTCATAATTAATATTAAATGATATAAAAAATAATTACCATGGTTAAGGTAAAAAAATGTTTAATGGGGGTTAATCTATAAAGATAAAGGTTAAAATGGAATAAAACCTAATGAAATTTTATTTATTGGTTATATATAAACCATATAATTGTATCCTTATAATATTATCCATTTTTAATCACTATGTACAAGAAAGTGACAGGAAATTACTGAAGAACAAGGAAAAATAAATACTGTGTCACTCACCTCAATTATAAAAGGGAACATCGTCCCCTCACCTATTCAAAAATATAAATTCATTTATATCTACAAAATCCTTATAAAAATTATCCCTAAAATCCTAATCTATATTATAGAGGTGTTATTATTCCCAAAATACCAATCATGTGGCCCTTAATAAGAGATCCAAAGAAGTATTTTCTAAGAAAAGTTAGTCTTCATCACGAAGATCCTTATTTTTTACTTGTTAGTTATAACCATTAATTATTTCATAAAAAATAAAATATAATAACATAATTATCTCCCAGTTACATTGAAATTAGTAAGTTTATGGAATAATATTTGACCATCTTCTTCTTCATCAAATTGGAAACCAAATAATCATTCGTGTGTACAGTAGACTACCGCCTTGTGAACCAATGCAATTCTTTTCCATCACCGGCCAAATGAATAGTTATAATTATAGAAATAATGAATTTATGTGATAATTATTTCATGATATTTATTATATATATCTAATATATCATCCACTTCTATACACTTTCACCATTAATGAAATTATATTTTTTTCTCAGGTGTACGTATGACCTACCATCTCCTTGAAGTGATGTGATTCATTTTGCACGTCCAAATTTTATGAATGGTTAAAAAAATTTATATGATAAATATATATGATATTTATAACATTATTATAATTCTGGATTCAATAAAACTATATCATATTCACTAAAATAGGAATGTCCATGATAGAGCATGCTTGATAAAATGATACAGTTATCAACCAAACTAGTTATAATAATGAAATATTATAATTAAAAGAGTTATAAGATATAATAATTTGATCATATACGATATTATAAATAAAAATATAGTTTTTTAGAAATTAATTATTCGATGAAAACCATTATAAATGATGTTAAATCATTTTAAACTAAAGGGAAGCGTGGGGTAGGGGATTTCATCTCATGTTCCATTCCATTGAGATATATATGTTATAATGCACATATTCACATTTATGTAGTGTATATAGTTACCATTTTATATATTTAGAATGAATAATTTTCTCTTAATTATTATTAATGTTTCAATTACTATTTGTTCCTTTCATGGGTCAAAATTAAAAAACTTCCAAAGTGGTAAGAATTTATTTCACAATCTCAATTTATTTTGGGATTGATTTTATTTTCATTAAAGGTATCTTGTCATTTACCCTTATTTAAACCCACTAAGTTTCTTATCATGTGGATATTTATTGAGTTTCCAAATTTTATTCCACCTTTTAATCATTGTAGTACATGAATCTTTCAAATAAATGTCTAAAATAAAAACTGACCTTATTTATATTTCTGATCGGTTATGTTTTCCATAATTTTTTTAATTTTTGTATTCACTTAAATGATTTATTAATGAAATTTTATACTATAATTTACTTTTACATTTTGATAGTAATATATTTAATGTCTACTAAAATGATCATTTTTTACCTTCTTTACAAAAAGTAAAAGAAATTTTTTTATCATTTATGCCATTAATAGACTTCCTCATTTCCTTAACGATTTTTCGGACTCTATATTCTTCAAAAATCTTCTATAATTTCACAAAGAAAACTCTTTCATGAACGTCTATTTTAATAATTCACTTAAATATTCAATATTTTTTCTAAGGGACATGATCTTATTACAAAAACTATAATTCTAACTTATAGTGGACATCTCTTATCCCTTATTAATTTTATGTTTGTTAACTTTTTATTGAAAGAATAACTTTATTATGATAATTTTTCATTAAAAATTAAATTTATATTCAATATACATATTATTATTATCAGTGATATTATTTTTTCCAAAACCTTATACCATTTTTACCTATAGTGTTTTACTTTTCATGTTAATTGATTTGATGAAAAAAAAGACAAATCCATATTATTTATTCATTATATAATTTTTTTTATGTGGAATATAATTTAATAATTGAACTGATTATTCAATATCAGAAGATGGAATTGGAAATAGAGTGATGGGTGAAAAACTTTTATAGATATCCCTTCGATTTCCTCATAGATATCATGAGAAACATAAGTTGGAAAAATTAAATGACATTTTGATATATATATATATATATATATTCCTATAGTTTTAAACTTTCTTAGAAAAAATGGTATTGATGATAATGAAATAAAGATTTCCAATATAATGATTCACAATAATAATAATTTATTTCATTATGAATTTAGTAATTATTATCCTTGAGATTTTTTATTTGATATAATTTTTTGTGCATTTCATGCCCTATTTAATGTTTATTTCAAAAAAATTCACAAATTTAGATTTTCATAATAGTTTTTTTGGTGTTTACTCGTGATAGAATCCACTGTATATAACACTTACTATGCATCTGAGGTCAACCTTAATTATTTATTTCCCAATGATATGAAGTTGAATTCATTGAATGATTTCAATGATTATGAATTTTTCTATTTAATTTGATTTATATTTTTTCCCCAATATAAAAAAGTGTATCATGTATGTATCAATAGCCTGATGATTAATAAAATGATTAGTACTTCAGGATTCGACCCCCTGTATTTATTATAATTATAATAAAGTAACCACCAAATCTAGGTTAACAGAGTCCATATTTTTACACTATCAATGTTTATAAGCCTTTCTAGTGTGTGGATTTATAGAACTTTAGGTTAGAACATAGAGGGATGAGATAATGTAGAATGAAAAAAAAATTATCCCATGAAGTGGATGATTGTGAGGGGTTGTATTTTTTCATGGTAGGAGTTGGTATTTGGATGAACGCTATTTTTAGGGTTAATTTAAGTCTCAAGTTTGGATTTAGGGTGTTCTATAGAAGCTTATGTGTTAGGGTATGGATATATTTAGAGACTTTTTTGAATGGATGGGTATATAACACCCCCACTTCATGAGTGATGAAATGTGATTAGATCATTTAATATGGGTGGTGTCTAAGCCACATCCCTTTTTAAATATGTTGTGTGGTTTCTTATATGGTGTCGAGGGTGGAGGGTATTGATATAAAATTGAGAGAGGGATATGGTTGAAATAGTATGGTGATAATTCATAATGGATGATAGAGTTTTGTTGGTTCGTTTTGGATTAGAAAGTAGAAGGTTTTGGAATTAGTTCAAATGGATGGATATCATAAATAATCATGGATGGGAAGGTAGTTTGTTTATAAGATGAAGGTGTTTGTGAGATTTTAGGGTTAAAATGTTCATGTTGGTTTAACTTCAATCTTTAAATCGAGTGTTCGTTTTCCTATTTTCAGAATATTTTTTTGACAATGTCCAAATTATGATTATTTGAAAAAATTATGTACCATGACTTAGGCATGGTGGATTGGGATTTTTTTATTACGATGAAGACTATCCTATTTTCTCAATTTAATTTTCGCACTGTAATTGGTTGATTTCTTTGAAATGTGGAACTTAAACTACGTATGTGATGATGGTTGGACATTTTGGTGGGGTCTATATTTTAGTGCATCTTACATAAAAGGGGTTTAAAGAATGGTTTCCATGAAATTTCATTCTGTATTACTGATTTTGAGAGAAAAATAAATTTTTGGGCGGGTTATGGTATGATGATTGTAACAGTTTCATCATAGAATCATTATTCATGATGAAATTTGTGTAAACAGTAATACTGGTAAGTTTTTTGGGTGAGCATTATATAAATTGTAAAGGGGATGGAAATATACATAAAGGTTTCAGTTTTTAGTTTGTGGGTCATGGTGGTTTACAATTTTAAGTTATGGGATGTTGGTCAGTAAACATGAATTTTAGGTGGGTGTTTTGGTTGGGTTTATTTTTAAAAATACAAGGGTGGATTGAAATAGCATGAAAAAGGGTAAACCCAGGTATAGTGAATGTCATGGTGTATTTTATAATTCATATAATCCTTTGTTATATCCATTTATAATATATATCTCTTGAGGTATATCTTTATTGATCAGGGCTAAGAAAAATAAGTTTTTTGAAATATGGTGGTTGAATACATATAAGGTTGTTGAAGGGAAAATGTGTTAGGTCTCCATGTGTATAATAACCTTGCTCTGATTGGGATTGAGTATTCTTAATGGAAATGATTTACTATAGCTATTTGTCTCAGTTGTGAAAACCATTTTCCAATCAAAGAATTAGACCCTTTGGAAGGATGTGTTTTGAAAGTCCAATTATTTATCCTAGATGAAGATGATATAGAGAAAATGTCAATGTTAATAAATATGGATGATAGAATATCATAATATTGTCGTCAATGGAATATAGATATAAGTTACCCCTTATGATTTTTATGGAGGTATTATGCGGTTTTAAATGATTTACAAAATATTTTTTTCTAGGTGGTTTTAAAGTAAATGGAAAACAAAAAATTATTTAGGGAGGATATTTTTCTATAATAATTATTATGGGAGAACAAAATATGTACAATATATGGAGTTGAGATAGTGGGATTATTTTAAAAATTGATGGATAATTTTTCAAATTTAATCTATTTGGACTTCTACCCATGGAGATTATAGGGCGGTGAAAATTGGTTACACTTGATATACTTGACTATTTTAGTATGGTGAAATTCATTATTTTTGGTAATGATAAAATATTATATTTAATATATTTTTCCTTTAATAAAATTTTCACATAATTACCTTGTTTTATTACAGTTGACATCTATACCATGAAAACTTACGTTTTTCATTTACCCGTATTTTCTTTTTTACAATTACCTTATAGAGTTATTTTCTAAGTTATTTTTAAGTTAAAATTATTTTATGGTGATATAGATGTGTCATGTCTTATAAGTTATGGTACATCCTAGAATGGGGTTCAATTTAGTTCTCTATCAAACTTTATATGTTTTAGTGGAAATCTTTTCAGATTAATGAGTTATCCAGGAGCCCAAAAAGTTGTATCATAGATTTAGTTGATGATTATTTGGATGAATATATGCTATAATGTTTTTATAAACCATAGTTAAGTAATGTAATTTTAGCATTGGAGTAATAAGATAACTATGTTATAAAGTACTTAATATCATAGACATGTTTTTAAATTTATTTAGAGTTCACACTTTTAAAATGTTATGGAATTGGATGAGGTTAAGGTCTATGAAGGGATGTTCATTGATAGAGATTTTAGATTTTAGATAATATAGATCAAGGATAGTCAATTTTAGAAGTATATTTATATTCCATTAATAGGTACCAACCTAAAATTGGCTATGAAATAATAATAGGAAATACTAAATAAGAAATACCTAGGGTTGATCCAAATTTCTGTATCTCAGAATGAGGCCTATAACATTTAAGAAGAAAATACTTCTTTAAAACATATGAAGACTCTTAGTGAAATGTATAAGAATAAAAACAAATTTAATAAGGTGTTCCTATTTTATAGGTTATTTTGTATTCAGATTATAAACTTAATCCATTGGAAGATCACATCATCAACTTCCACATGAGCTGGTGTTAGTTAGAGTTAGCGAAAGTGAACTTTAGAGATATAGAGTGGGCATTGTTTTTACTCTCATTACTCTTTCAATCATTGGATGTTATTTTAAGGTGGTGATTAATATAAAATGTGATATTATATTGATTTTTTTGGATTCTAAACATATTATGTAGAATAAATAACTTCATTTAAAGGATATCATGGCATATATTAGAAATACATATATTTTGGAAGGTATGGGAATTCTATATCCTGGAAGATTTATGATAATAGAAAGGGAAGGGGTGATGAAGTTGTTGTATCTTACTGAAATTTTATCCCATGTGATGTAATTATGGTATGAAACATCATTTGGGTAATTATTACAATGAGATAAGGGTAATCTTTGGAATATGTACTTTTTAAGTGGGTTTGTGAATCTTGTACCTAAAGATTAGAGTTTTATACTGTTTAGTGTCACCTATAACTTAATTATTATACTATAGGAATAGGATATTTGATTAACTATAGATATGGGACAATAACTATAATGAATTTTACTTCTAGAATATGTTCAAATGATCATCTTATGAACAATGAATCTCTCCATTTTATGGGAAAGGGAGATGTTTCCCATTGGATACATGATAATGTTTTTTGGAGTTGTGAGGCATGTGATCAATACCAAATCAAGGAACAACATAATTTATATTGGTCATTTATATGATTTAGGTTTTTCTAGAATATTCATGGATTTATAATGGATAATTACACATGGTTCCATGATAGTGTTCACAGGGATAAAGGACGGAACATTGTACCTCACATGAGTTCTGGAAGGTGTATGCATGATAGGAAGAAAATACCCAAAAATTTGTGGTATTTCTTTCTAGATCACATAATTAAGAAACCATGAGAACCATAGAAATTAAAGGAAATTTTAAAATCAAAATAATGAAATAAAAAACATGTGAAGAATGTATCCTTGGAAATAAGTGTAATGTTTTATTCTATGAAAAAGGTAAAAAAAAATTTAGAAGTTTAATCCCATTCAAATGAATGTATGTGAGCCAAATTTGGTTTTATCTCATAGAGGATAACAATTTTATGAAACATTTATTAATGATGCAACATATAATGTTTTTTTATTTTTCAGGAGCAAGTATACGGTATTAAAAAACTTCATTTTATGAATATCCATGGTGATAAAAGTGACCTGATATAAAATAATGTGTATGGGCTATAATAATAGTACGAAATATTGAAAATGAGAGTCCAAGAGGTTATCTAATTATACGAGAATATGGTTTCAGAATACTATACTAGGTACTTCGAAATATAATAGTTCCTTGGAAAGGATAAATCAAATTTTAGTATAGAAGTCAGGAAGCATAAGGATTAACATGAGATTGGACAAGGTATTTTTTGTAGAAGTGGTGAACTGTGTAACTTATATGTTGAACACGAGTCCATCATTTCTATAGGTAAATGAACCTATGTATGTTTTTTAGTTTTCAATAACATTTAATCTTACACATATCAAAGTATTTATTTCACTCATTTTCATCAACATTAATACCGAATAGAGGAACAATCTTGATTTTCATCCTTAACCATGTTAATTTAATGGATTTGTAAATAAATCTTTCAGTTTAAAAATCAAAACACTCACTAGGTTTTGATAAGTCCAAATATCATATTCATTGAAGGTATTTTATGGAATTATAAAAAATTAAATGTTACTTTTGATGTGATTAAATTATAATAGAATGATAAGGTTCTGATGAATAGATGTTATAAATCTATCCATGTTTTGGATGATTATAGGAGTATATTGGTTCTGGAAACACTAAATTATCTAGTAGAAGTTTAAGAAGATAGTCATGTTTTGTTGGTGTTTCAATGTCCAAATATACTAGATAACCCATGAACTGTCTAATCTCTAGGGAGATATATGAATGGTAGATCTCTATAATAAATAGTTCTAGAAGGATCAGGGATGTAGGGTTCACTATGGAAATCCACTAGGATTAGGATCTAAGTGAAGAGATATGAAAGCAGATTTAACTATTTTTTACTCACAAATAATGGAGATCCCAAGAGTACAGAAGAGGATAAAAATATAAAAGAAATGATTTAATGGGAATTATCCATGATATGTGGTATTTATTCTTAAAATGTGAATGGAACATGTAAGTTATTATAAATTCTTACTGGGAAGACTGTTTTTCTGAAAAAATGATTTTATTTGTTGAAGGAGGAATTGGATCATAGACAAATATACAAGGAATGTATTGTCATGAAGGGGTTTCAATAAATTTATGTTGTTCATTTTTCTGATATATTTTCCCTTGTAGTTAAACTTATGATATTTGAATTTTACATATCATGGTTTCATTGAAGGTACATCATCTAGAGTAGTTAGATATGTAGAATTATTTTACTCAAGGGTACATAGATGAATAAATTTGGATGGATTAGTCATAAAGATTCATGGATCAGTGGATCATAAACATTGTGTTCAAGATAAAATGGACTCTTTATATATTTAATAAATCACCAAGATAATGGAACCATATGTTCAAATCATTTATAAAGGAGTACAAGTTAATCTTCAAAAATGATGGTCATTGATATTACATAATGATGTTTGATGATGGGAGATTCATCATCAAGATTCTATATATATATGATATACATATTTTCAGCCTGGTAAAAGAAAGGGCAAATTAGTTAAAAGATAAATTATATTGAACTTTTGAGATGAAGGATATTGGTTCAACTAAACAAATATAAGGGATGCAAATCTTAGGAAACCTAATTTCTTATTCTTTTTTCATAACATTGTCAAACTACATCCAAAAGGTGGTTGATTACTTTAGGATGAGTGAGGTGAATCTTGTTAATACTCTTTAATATGAACATTTCATTTCTAGGAAGGAGAAAGAACCCTGATTTGAATCTATATTAGATTATATGGGAAAAATTATATAATAATTGGATATCGTAATCTAAATGTATTTCATGGTTTTTAATTGACCAAACTTTTCTCAAATAGTTGGAGTAGTTAGTAGATTCATTCAAAATCGTGGAAGACAACATTATGAATATGTGGAGTGGATTCTATGATACGTGGTGGATTCCAAAAGATTAAAACATTACTTTATAATGGATAAGTCATTATATTGTTTGCTAAATCAGACATTAGGGAAGAAGAATATACTTTTAAGTGTTCCAAAAGCTATATTTTCACATTTATATGGAAGGATATTGGATAGATTTCAATTATTAATCTAATATTTTCACTTTTCACAATAGAGGGGATGTAAGTTTCCTTATCAAAATTTGGGAAAATATTATTTGGTTTAAGGGGATGTTGGAAGATGATACAATAACAAAAGAATTTGGACATTTGTTCTATGATTCCTAAAAAATCCACTATGTTGGGAATATGATGTTTCCTCAAGGATGATACAAATTAATTAGATGTATAATTTTACCTAAAATGTTTTAGAGGAAAAGGTGTTGGATCTGTGGGAGTTAGATATAGTTTGGATCCCAAAACACCTGCTGAAAATGGTTGTAGTTTACGATTTGTTGTGGAGGTGCTACACCTCAACTAAGCTGGGATAACCAAAAGAATAGCGGTTGAGAGATGAATCTATAAAGAATGTCTGAGAGGTGAAAAGAGACTTTCAATTGATAATATAGAACATAATAGTGGATATAATAAAATGATTTTCAAGTTGAATATTTTTTGGAATAATTGTGAAAATAGTATTCCAACAATGAAATTAGACTGTTCAGAAGGAGAACTTTTTGATGTCTAATTTCCGATCTCTAATAGAGATGGAGGATAATTAATGAAAATGTCAATACATATGAATGATAGTATTCCAAATGATCTTATTCAGATGAATATTATAGTAAGCTACACCTTAAAAGTCTGAAGAAGGAAGTGTGGGGTGAAAATAACTTATATAATATTCTTTCAATAGATTTTTTTGGAAAAGAGAATATATAAGATTATTTAACGTCAATATTTATGTTTTTTCTAATAATTTCCCAAATTATGCATTATATACTAGAAAATAATGTTTAATTAATGGGATTATCTGACCAAAAAATGGATTTTAGTAGATATTATAGCACATAGAATTTTCCTTATGGAAATTGGAATGTTTTTTAAACCAATTGAACAAGATGAAAAATAGATTTTTAGTAAGGAAAAATAAATCATTATTAGGATATATAATATATATTAATCGGTTTTTGATTTCTTGAATAAATTTTTGGCGTTGTTCCTCTAACTGATTAGTACTCATGTCTTAACTACATACATTTTTATTAATTTTTTAGCTTTATTTTAATTCCATCATTATCTTATAGAGTTCTATTATGTGTTTTTTTGAAGATATAATTTTGGATTGGTGACTTAGGTAATTTTTTTCTTCTAATTTTTAGTGTATCATATAATGGTATGAATTCTTGTTCTTCACTCCACCATATATGTTCCAATAGATAATTTTTAGGATTTTGATGTTATCTGTGAGCCCAACAAGGACTTTCATGACATAACACATCCCATGGTTGGTGTTTCCGATGTAAAATAGTATAGGAAAATATTTATAGTGGAATTTAAGGTGGGTATTTATATTTTACAAGTTGATTCCATTTAGGATATGACGTGACTATTGGTGAAGCACAACATAGTTTTCCCTATCTTTTATTTTTCCTATCAATATCCTCTTTTCACTTCTTATATAAAATTTTCCATAACCACTTTATAGTTCCATATATTTAAGTATCATTTATGGATATTTTCACATTGTTTTCTAAAGATAATGTTACTAAAAAAACCCAATCAATAAAGAAACAAATCCAAAAAAAATCCCAAATAATTATTGAAAATATTTTTGAGTTTCTGAAAACACACACGGGTTTACAACCTATTATCACATATTTTAATGTCCAAAACCTGATATACCTTTCCATATATATGCAAATTTTAGGGATATGTTTCATCATTCTTGAAATGATTCCATTTAGATATCAAATAATTTTTTCTTGACATTGAAAAATAGTTTATACTTATTTTGTAGCCTAATTTCTCCATGTGGGTATACTTTTACCACTTTTAAGGGTCCAAACCAACATGGATTTCATTATATTGGAAACAATTTCCATAACGAGTAAAAAAATATTGCCTTCCCCTATGTAAAAAGTTTCAATAGTGGATGTATTTATTATACCACTTATTAGTCTTCTTTTTATAGATCTTTTCATTAGGATAAGCATATCTCCATATTTCAGTCAATTCATCATAATAAAAAAAATTGCTCATCATCTTATTATAATTCCATGTCAACCATACATAAAAATAGGATAAATTTTCAGGATCCACAAGAAATTACCATGGGTTCCCATGGATGATTCTAAATGGAGTCATACTGATTGGTATTTTGATTTCTATCTAGTACGTCCATAAATCATCATCAATATTTTTTCTTCAATTCTTACAAACTATGCTCATGTTTTTCTCCATATTTTTCTTGATCTAAATGTATGATAGTTTCACTTTCCCATTAGTTTATATGTGATATGGGGTATTGGTATTTTATCAAAATCAATAATTTTCAAGAAACACCCAAAATAAGTGATTGTTAAAATGAGTTAATCAATCAATTATGACTTAGCAAGGAATATCAAAATGAGAAGAAATATTTTTCCTTAAATACATGATCATCATAAATAATTTTCAACTTGATGTTCCATTGTATTATACCAGTTTTAGTTATAATACACACAATTTAGTTTGTATATGTTGATTAAAGAGTCCCTAAATGGGCTCAGGAAATTAATTCCTCATATATAGATCACATTGAAGTTAAGAATTTTGTGTTGACATGTCTCTTTACTCATTCCATTATATCCAATATTTTGAAATCAATAAAATGTCTTTATATTAAACCTTCATTATTATTGGATTTAAATCTTATAGAAACCAATTTTTAATATATTTTACATTGTTCAATTGGGCTCATTGTATCCTCTAGTAGATGATGAATGATACTATTCTAGAGTAATTTTTACCTTATATTCGGGAACACATCTTTGAATGAGTCTATCTCCACATTACGAGAATATTAAAGGATTATGTCAAGAATTATGTTTTATGTTTCCCAAATTGATAAGTACAGCGAGGAATGATTTCCTCCCTTTTCAAATTGTTTTCTATATTGGTAAATCATGGGTGATCTTATTTATCATAAATGAATAACATCTCATTTAGGAACTCATCCTCAAGGTGTATCTATTCATATCCCCCCACATTATTTAATTTATTCCTTGAAATGTGATCATCCACCACATTATATGAGCCTATATTATCTTCCTTAATGATATGAAATTATCTTAAGAGAAATATACAATAAATTATTCATTGTTTCAGGACCTTTTAATTAAATAATTACTCTAAATCAGTTTAATCAATGCAAACAACTACTTTGGAAAATTCTTAATATAAAACTTATCAAAATCGAAGCCCACTATAGAAAGTTCCTGCGATATATTAGTGAAATTAATTTTTTATTATTAATGATTATGGATTCCATAATATATGGTTTCAGAAATGTGATTGAACAACTATACCATGTATCTCCCACATTGAAATTTATTTCATCACATATCAGCTAAAAACTATTCGTCATATGATGAGAGACTATGATTAGGATAACTGACCATCCTATCATGGGGTGGTGAAATAACGTTGTTTAAGCCAAAGGTTATCATAGAAAGAATACATTGGATACCATAAGTTGTCTTCATATATGGGTACAAAAATTAATTTCCAAAATTATTAAAATGGTGGGATTTTTTGTTGAATTTTGTTTTAGGGGATATTGAAAACATATTAAAAGAAATGATTTCATAAAAAACATTTAAGGTTATGGGTTCAGAAATGGAATACAAAATTCAATTTTATCCTATTCTTTAATAAATTGCACTCTTCTTCTTATTATTTGAAAAGAAAAGGAATCTAATATTTCTTCATTAATTACCAAATGTTGAAATAAATTATGAGAATTGATCTTGCAGTGATCACTAATTAATCAACCAATGTTCCTATCTATATTAAAAGGTAAATAATTACACCAAAAAAGTATACCATAAATAAACACACTAGGTTAAACCTAATTAGGTAATGTTTATCATTATCAATTTAAAGATTGCTCAACAACTTCACATATATTTCGAAAATTTCTAGACACTCACCACATATCCTATCGTATTCAATCACATTTAAACAAAACTATGTATAGAGAGAGATGAAAATCAAAAACATATGTAGTAAATAATTAAAATGTATAATAAATAAAACACAATCAAGTTCAAACATATAATATCCCAAAAAAATTTAATAGAAAAATAAATTTTATTCAATGAAGTATATACTTATGAATTATAAACAGATATCCTTCTCCCCCAATCCCCAAAGTTCTAAAACCCACTATTTTAAATGTAATAGGCATACACGAAAACCAAAATGAAATTATAGAAGTAAAAATCAAAAAAACACAAAAAAAAATCAAGCAGTATCCCTTTCTCAACTATTTTTTTACTCTTCCTTTCCTCTATTATCGATATTTTATAAAACCCTATGATATTTTTTCCAATTTTCATTTGAGTATCTTCATGATATTTTAGTTTACCTCAACCCACCTACAAGGGTTCCTTATTCCCCATATTGTACAATATTTTATGATATTTCAAGAGTTATTTTTCCAATATTTAGAGATACCTTCCCTTTGAATAATTCATGTGGTCATCCAAATATATACAAAAAATCAAGTGGCCAATAATCTCAAAATAAATACCCTTTGGTTTCAGAAATATTGAAGACGTACCATGTCATGAAAGATAATTTCCCAAAATGTGGTACTAAAATATATTCCTTTCTTAACTTCATTCACACTTTTTCAATGTGATTTCTTTCATTATGATGTGACATCCTCAAAATTGGAAGTGGAACTAAAATTCATTTGAGTCCTATTGTAGAATGAATCAATATTCTACAGAGTAAGGTATCATTCTATATATTTCATAAATGAAATAAACATCATGAATTAGTGATTACATTTATATAATGGGGGATCCTTTTTTCAGCAAAGAAAAATAAATTTATGCTTTGGCCAAATTCATTCTCTTATATTAGATGAATCATCTAGAGAAAAATAATTTACTCATAAATAACATGAATAAATCTTATATAAAAGGTTTTTCATGCTTAAATTACTCATAGAATCACTTGAAAGAATTTTTTAGAGTTCTCACATTAGCTTTGGATGTCTCATACATATGATCATAGTGACTCATACATGTTGAATAATTTTTCAAATTTATCCACTAATTATTCATCAAAAAGTATCTTATACATGATGGTTCTTTTCCAATTCGATTCCTGGTTCATTATGGATATTATGTATCATAGGGGAAAAATTATGAATATTACCTCCATTCAATTAAAAAGGATAATATCATACATTATATATAAATTTATCATGTATCACCAGTAGATTCTATAATTTCTCGTTTTCACTGCTCTCTAATACTTATTCAACACATGACATATCTACCTTTTTTCAATGTTGCTCAATATCTTACACATGGGATGACTTATCATAATTACTCCTCTATAAAAGCAGATAATTACACTTCATTTATACTACCTCTATATTTTTTATCCATTTACATAGCATTAAATATAACAACATAGAAAAAATCAATGCATATCCAGGAATTTATTCAATAAATTTCCTAAATCAATTAAATACATTATTTTTTCCATTTAAAGAAATATTCAAATTTTTTAAAATTATAAATTCAATCTAAAACAGAAAAAAATAAATTACTTAGTAAATTCGATAGAAAAAATATTTAAATATGAACAAAATATAATGAGTTTGTTGAAAATTTTCATTCCCCACACCAAAATCCTTGGACTCCCTGATAAGTGATCATATAAATTATTGCCCAAAATAAATTCCAAACATGTAAAATGTGAGTTGAATTTTTAACATTGTGTCTCTCAATCATTTAATGCAATCTAATTAATTAAGACTCATTTATAACTACATTCCTAGAAATATTTCACTCATCACTCAAAGTATGAATTTCAAGAGAATTGTTTCTCATGCCAGGCTCATGTAGGTGTCACTTTAGTCTTGATAAATTTTTAAATATCTTCCAAATAATTCAATGACATGGGATTTTCATGAGGAATTTTTAGGGTATTCAAATTACTATGTTTCGGTAGGTTCTGATGTGAATATTTTTCAAGATAAAATAATAGGGTTGTATCTATTTGTAGCATAACGCAAGATTTAAAATTTTCACCTAATAATTGAATCCATATTCACAGTTCCTTATAGAGATTCAGTTCCAAAAAAATCATTTTATATATATATCACAAATTATAAATTCATGATAAAAATGTAAATCTTCTCTTTTTATATATTTATAATATTTCATTCACAAGTTTCAATCTTTTCTCGTATTTCAGTTTTGATGGTTCAGAGGATTTTTTTAATTTCCAAGAAATTTTTTAAACTTACTTTCCTAATTTTAAATGATATTTTCCTACCATATTCTTCACATTTCATTATTTTTTGATCATATTTAAAAAGTGTTTCATATATTTCTAATCGTCTTTACTAGTCGAGTAAAAAAATAGCAGACTAATGTGCTCATATAACTTTAGTTCAAATCATACATCCCCCCCACATTTGAGGTCAACTATGATAAAGAACTGACTTCTATATCTCGGCGGTTGGGGGTTTTGAAATTATATTGTGGATTCTTGAAAAATTCATTCATTATGACCAAGGTCTACCTAAGTAAATGTCCTCATAGACCAAAATAATAGTTCAATATGAAAATGGATTTTAACCAAAACAATACCTCAATCATTTACAACACAATATCCTCAATACATAAATGTTTTGACTAAATTACAATGAAAATGTTGGTTATTTAAAAATGGAATGGTTCTATCAAGAAGTAGTGGAATTATTAATACGATGTAAAATAATTTAGAAGTGTCTTATGTTGGTGAATTAAATATAGTATAGAAGGTCATAAAATATAATTAAAAAATAACTGTACTTTTGATTAATTTTCCTCACTTTGAATTTGAATGGAATTATTTTAGTATTCATTTATATAGATTTTCCTTGGATAAATCATTTTTTCACACTTATAAAATGTTCAAATTTCTCAAAGATCATTATAATTTATCTAAAGTGGTTTCAAAACACTGAAATAATGAAAAATAAAGATAATAAATGAAACAAAATTAAAATCCCAAGGCTATAATGGTTCCCCAACCCACAAATGAATTTTTCAATATCATTAGAATATTATAAAGGAAATATTAGTTTGAAAATATAAGAAAATTTTGAAAATAAATAATTTTTAAAAAAAGGTATACCCTTGTGGTTCTATTGGTAGTTAGTTTGGAAGAGTGTGATCTCATCCATGGGTTTTTATATTATATTTATATGGTAATTATTAATCATATACCCATTTATTTGAAATTTATTTCTCTCTCATTGTTTGATTATATGACTAGTCAAAAATAGGTATAAATCTCTCATAATAAAATTTATTTCCCACTAGATTGATGTTTAAAAAGAATTAACTCCAGTATTGAGTTGTAGAGTAGAACTTGGTATCCCAAATGAAATTATTTAACCTTAATTATTTTATCATGTGACACTCTAGTTCTTTCATATTAAATCCTAGAGTTCAAAAAGTATTCTTTCCATATTTCTTCTAGTTCTTGAAAAAAATTTATTCTATCCTTTTCATGTTAATTCAAAACTTGATTCCTCTCCCATACTTCCGAGAAGGATTTTTTCTTCATATCTATATATATGTGAAAAATATACCCATATATCAAAAAGTGTGTACCCATTCAAATGGGAGATTTATATGCCATTCCATAATCCCATATGGTATACCTTCCAACCTTTTTCTTTGGCCCTTCTTATTGGGTTATGTAGTCTTTTCTAGGATTAACTTTCTCAATCTATTTGAAACCTCATCCTCCCCATTAGATTCGGGGTGGTAGGTTATTGATGTATTGTGATCCACTCCATATATTTTCATCAAATATTACATAATTTAATTAAATAAGTGTGTTCCTTGTTCACTAATGATCTATCTTTGGACTATAAATCTATAAAATATGATAGTCCTAAAAAATAATAAGAAATATTACCATTTTCATTTTTGTGGATTAAAAATCCCCCAATTTGAATCATAGTTTACTAAAAACATTTTGTTAGAGTTTACAAAGGACATGATAAAAGGTCCCATAATGTCACTATCCCAAACATCAATGATTTCAAAAAATATTGTTATTTTGTTTGGAATCTCTTTTCATTCATATATGTTTCTAGTGAACTTGAATTGGTAACGTTTTTTACAAAAAAAATAGAATCTTTAAAAAATGGGATGTTATTTACTTGATTTTAAAACATTCATATTATTCCTTTGTGGTGAAAAATGGTTTCCACAAGGTAAGGTATGAATAAATTCTAGGTTGTTTTGGACTTCACTCTTTGGAAAACACCTCCTAGTCATATTATCACTATTGATTTTCCAATAACATGGATCTTCTCAAATGTAAAACCATGATTCAAATTTTACCAAAATAATTTTCTTTAGTTTCACATGATTTGGAACTTGAAAATTTAAAAAAATTATCATATTATCATAACATGGTACATATCCTTCAAAAAAATACAGATTCTCTCCTAAAAGAGAATTATTTAATGGTCTTTATTTGAGATATCCACCATATTTGTGTTGGGTAAATTAGTTATGTGATCTGACTCTTTATTATCAACTCCTATATTATATTTTATATCTAAATAAAACACCTATAAGATTTGAAAACATCTATCCAGCCATGGTTTATGTTTTTTCTTTCATAATAATGTACCTGATAGCTTCATAACTAGAGAAAAAAGTAGCATTCATACCAAGAATAAGTGATTAAAATTAATCCCAATAAAAAAACAAATAAAAATTATTTTTTAGTGGTATTATTATTGTTTTGGGATTCAAACAATATTCTTGAATCATGTGCAATGAGTTGAGGTATTTCAATAATTCTTTGATACAACACTACTCTTATATCACTATTTGATACTTTATTAAATTTATAAAATGGTTGAAACCATTTTATTGTCTATATAATTTGTGGTGTAGTGATATTATATGTTAACTCATCAAAATATATATTGTAATTACAATAAAAGGTTAATAAAAAATATTTCTGAAGGCTAAAACTCTTATAAAACCTTCTATAACATAATAAGATCAAGCATGATTCGCAAGGTTTGGATAAATAAATTCATTAATACAATCAATTTTATATTTATCCACATAAATTTCCATTTTTTAAACTTATATTACAAAAAATTGTTCCTCCTTGAACTTCTAAATACATATTTTCAAAATTTAGTACCATATTATTTTTTATAACCGTTGGAAAACATTGGAATGATATCCCAAATAGTGATCAAAAGAGTCTCAGAACATATTAAAATCATCCAGAGAAAAATCCATGAAAAAAAAATAGTAAGACCAGAGAAAATGATTAATATACATATTTGAAATGTAATTGGTGTGTAACATAGTGAAAATCTAATAATTCTATATGAAAGGGTATCATAAAGACATATAATGTTTTTTTCTGTTGGTACATAAGTGAAATGGGCATAGAAATATATACTAAAAAATCCATATATAAATTTAATAATGAGTCTTATATAATAAAATTTCCAACAATGGGAAAATAATGGGAATAGTAAATTATCTTCACTGGCAACATTATTCAATTTAATATAATATATATAACTCTCCTACTGTTCTAGACTCTTATATGGACTAATTTTTTCATTCCATTTTTTACTATGGATAGTATAATTTTTTAATGTAGTATGTTAATTTGAATGACCCATTAGGATTCATAGTTTTGGTAGATTACACATGATTTTAAAATAATATCAGTATTCTTATTGAATAACTTTTTCATCATTGTATTGTGACTTATTTGGCACTGACTAAAAAGTTTTAAATTTTCATCAAACAAAATTCTATTCATAGAAATTATTGAGACTTATTCCAATAATATATTTGAAAATCTTCTGTATTTATCACATATTTTTTCTCAAAAGTTTTCTCATTTCTTGATTGTTTATTTGGATAAGTTTCTAAAAATATTAATTTGAACCCAACCCCCCCCCCCCCACCCTTCTATTATATGAACATATTTTAGTTCAATGAGTACGGGTCTAAACTCCATGTTTGGGGGTTCTTAAAAATATGAAATGAGATTTTGATTTATCAACACTAAATCTTTGTATTCCTTCAAACAAGTTTAAAAAATAGTCTCCATATCCAATAAAAAATTTATGAAACTATCAATGAAATTATTGCATTACCTCTTCTTTTAGTTTATAAAAATATTTTTCATATCCCATCCCATTATCTTTTTTATAATTTTCAGTTATTAATTTTTTCAGAAGGTAAAATATTTTTAGAACATAAATAAATTTTCATTAAGAATAGATTATTCAAGTGTCTGAATGTGTGAAAGTTGAATTATATTCCTATGGGTACTTCATGGAATCAATGGTGTTTAAATGGACTGTTTTATCACTAAATTCAACATTGATATTTTTCTTATATAAAATTATGATGGTTTATTCTGTCCTCAATATGGGAATTGTGAAACTCACATATCATAATAGTGTTTAATTTGAGTTTTTTATCATATATTGTGTCACCTTAAGACTTGGTAGATTCTAGACAATAAATTTGGAGTTTAGAGTTTTTTGTGTGATTCCTGGTTTTCCTATATGGTTAGTGGATGTTGTGGGGTAGCCATGTGGAGGATACTGTCATAGAGATGGTGTGATTTTTCATGGTTTCCACATGGTCCATCCAAACATTTAGAGACTTCTAGGTATTGTTCTTCTTATTCTATGTGTAGAGATACCTCTGAGCAGTTGGTACACGATTTAGAAAACAATGCATCCAAAATTGTGAAGCCCACCCATAATCACATAAAAAATTATTTTTACTAAAATTCCCTCACCAAATTAATAAATATTTCACCACTTTATTCCCCATTTGATTTTTAAACCCCTTGGGAGCCTAAGGAGGAACTCCACCCTCCTCCCCTCCTCAATATTGTATCTTTATTATTTTTTACATGTGTTTTTGAGGTAAATCATACATTTTTTACACTTTCCATATTTATCTTCACATTTCATTTTATTTCATCTCCATCCATGGAACGGTAATGGTCCCATTGTATGATTTAGGGGTAAGGGTTGATCTAGTTTTAGGGTTTTAGTTTTTAGGGTTTACATAATTTTTCTCCTATCATTATTAATTATTCTTCATATATAGAGACATGTTTCTAATTGATATCTATTTATTCAAACATGGTGTTTCTATAAAACTATTTAATTTGAGAATTCAATGTTTGCGTGATATTTTTGAAAACCTTTTTTTATAAATTATGAATATATGTGATATCAATGTGAAGTTTTAAAATCATATATAAGATGTTTATGCTTTGATTAAAGGGAATAACTCTTTAATAACATGTTTTTATGTTTAAATTTTATTTTTACCATGATCTAAGAATATTTTAAATTCTTATATGGATTTTCAAAGAGTTTTAATGGTGTGTAAAGATATTAATACCATTTTAGTTATCAAATATCTAAAAATGTGGATTTATATTGAGATATAGTTTATTATGATTTGTGAACCTTTATGGGATTATAAATTTTTTTATTTAAATAATGTGAATTTTTTATTGAAATGCATATTTCTTTAAGCCTCTTATAATTTTTTTAAAATATTTTAGATGTTTTCGATGAGAAATGGAAGAAATGAGGACGTATTTTGTATTTCATTGGTGAAATACATTTTTTAAAAGGGTAAATTTGAACTGAAAATAATGTACCTGGTTTCAATATATTTCAAAAGGATTTTTGAAATGGTGTTTCCTCATATAGAAAGGGAATAGAAATACAAGCCATGTTTTATGGAAAAATCCATGTTGGATCATTATAAATAGTATAGTTTAATTCAAGGAGACCATCTTGATTTCCCCTTGGTTTTTATCCACTTATGTGGGACATTAACCCTATGTGATGCTTGTTTCTCATTTTTTGGGGAATTTTCTTTGAACTTTTCATGTTGTTTGATGCATAAATATGGGGGTGATTTATATGATTGCGATTGTGGTGTTGGATAATTATTTATTATGCCTTGTGTGTTGATATTTGATAGATTTTTCACTCAACTCACATTTCTATTGGTCATGGGAACCTGTGTAAAAAATTGGGAGGTTTATTTTTTGTTAAAATAATTAGTTCCTGTCCATCTACTCATACTAAAAACTAGTGGCTCGATGGTGTTCCATTTACAATGAAGCTTTTATGTGGTAATTTGATAGCTTATAGTTTGGAATCATCATATTATTGTATTTGGTCTATGGAAAGTTGATTAATTTATAGTAATTTTATGTTATCTTCCTAGAGTAGTTCTAATAACAAATTTATTGATTCATTGGTGGTTTATATAGAGGATATACATATTATTCATGATTTATTTTTCTCTGGGTTGTATTGTTAGGAAACCATCATTATTTTTATCTTAATTTTATATATTTGGACTTATAGATCCCAATTTTTATATTCCATTCCCATTGGATATGTCTCTTTTCATTTTAAAATTATTGTTAAATATGTTTGTAAAATCTATTTAAAAATTAAATGTTATTTTATAGCTTTTAAAGTAGATTTCAAAATGGATGTTGATTTTGAAATTTATTAGTTTGGTGGAATTTTATCAAAGTGTTTATTATAATTTTAAGTAAAAATTAATGTCATTTAAATGTTATTATTGAAATTATTTGGTTTCTCATGAGTTTATAATTGAAAATCTTATTTTGTAGATATAATTTAAAATTATTATTTATGAATTTTATTATGAAAAAAAATCATTATTTCGAAAGGTGGTGGCCTACTACGATATTTATCTCATGATAATATATTGTAGGCTCCATGTTTCATTAAGAATTTATTGTGTTTTGTTCTTGAGGCTGATATTTTGGGATTCAGGTGTCGGTGAGAAACAAGAGGTTATATAGACATGGTTTTGGTCTTGTCCTAAATTTGTTGAGTTTGTTTATTTTTGGTTGTTTTTTAATCATAAAATATAACCATCCTTGTAGTTGCTTCAATTGTTTTTTTTTGTATCTTTTTATTCCATACTATATCACTTTTTATGGATAATGTTTGGGATCTATAAAGATGGGTGGAATTAGTGTTGTTGGTTATATACCATTTGTAATGTTCAATTATTTTGGATTTGTATATGCATGATGCATCATCAAAATGTCCAATGTATAGATGGTCCATATTGGACATTGGAAAAACATCCACTATCATTTGAATCTTATTTGAGGGTGATATATTTTCAAAAGCTATTTCCAGTGAGACTGTGGGGATTGGCAATTCCCTTCGAGTCATGTAGAAGACCATGTCAGGAGATGTGTTCGGTCAACTTGAGCTCGTTCATTAAAAAATAACATTAGAGAAGGTTGGGATCGTATGTTAGATCCTAGTTTTTTTAATATCCATCTTGTTATTGGTGTATTTCATAGTAGAAAGGTGATTTATGTTGATGATGCTTGAGAGGTAAATGAAAAAACAGCCTAATGAGATCATTCATTTCCCAAGCCCCAAGCTACATTGGAAATTTTGGGGTTAAAATAGTGAATTATAATATTTTATGTTTTTTCCTATGATATCCCAATATTTTATATGAAATTGCAATTACATAATAAATAGCCTATTTTACATGCAATACTGTGTCTGATAAATCATTTGATATAGTATACCATTATAACCCAGCCATAAGATTGGTTGGAATGAATAGTATTAACCATGTTATGAAATCTATATATATATATATATATCCTTAATTAAAATTCATTGATTAATGTAATATCCTAACAGTATATTTCATGTACTATCATTATTTTATCATTTTTATCTTATTTTTAGGTCTATTCATGGTTGTTTATACTTTTTTAGTCTTGTTGAGGGGTTGGGAGTGTGTTATATATTATATAATGATGAGTAATGAGGTGATTGTAAATTTTGATTAAGGGTAGACTTTGTCCCACAGCTATAAAAGTTGTATGAAATCCCCCAACATTCAGGTAAGACCCACCGACCAACCAGTGTAAGGCTGGATGTAAAGGATTTCTATAATAATCCATCCATTCAATTCATGCTATATATATTTTTAATGTAATTAACCCTATAACCACTAGCCAATAAGTGGAATCCCATCATCCAACTAGTGGTATTTCCAGAAACCCATGTAGTCTTCTTTGAACTACTAGATAAGTAAGTGGCATCCAACAGCTAGATGAACATTCCAATATGGTAAATAATGTTGAAGTTGTTATTGTAATTAAATTTACCAAACCTCCATTTTATTTCATTAATATCATACCTAAAACCTCATTCAACCCCTACAACTTTAGACACTCTCTGGAGAAAATTTTATCCCTTTCAACAACGAATTTTCATATACCAAACTATTGATTGATGCATTGAATATCATTAAAATTTTTGATATTGAACCAATTGTAAATTATCTTTTCTTATAATATCTCGTTATTTAATAGTATTTGATACATGAAATGTTGATGGATCCAAATAATTTTTTTAAGGTCAATGTTTCTAGGATTCCCCCTTGGTTTATTTCTTATATTCATCATCCTCCAATTGTAGATAACTTGTTGGTTATTTATGATAATTGAAATGAGGTGGGTGGTTTCAAAATGAAATTCCTATCAATTAAAATACATTTAATTTGATTTATTTGAAATATATTTATAATTGATTCCCAAATAAATAATTTAGATCTTTGAAAAATGTTTTCAAATGTCATGGTTTTTGTTGAAACTCTTTCATTATTGTTTTTTAAATAATGTATTGATTTCACTAAAATGGGTTTGCATTGAAATTAATGGGTTGAATAATATATTTTATGATTATTCTTTAGAAATGATTTCATGAATTTTTTTTGTGGATTAGAAATTATAGGAATTATATTTTATGAGAATAATTTGATTTTGGTTTTTAAAATGATATGTCATGTTTAAAACATGATACGGAGATACTTGAATGATGATTTATGAAGTTGATTTTATATGAATGATTTTTCACATAATATATTTACTTGAATCACATGTGAGACTAGGTATTTAGGTGGGTTGTCTAGGAAAATCACAATAGGAATGTATTGTCTCTACCTAGAAATGGATTGATGATGACTAATGTTCTAAACTCTAATAAGGATATGGAGATTATTTCATGGGGGTGGACTCTTATCCTGCCATTGATTATGATCTATGTATTTAAGCACACAATGTACCATTTTTTAGTATGATGTGTGAGGATACTTGAGACTTAACTAAATGAACCTGAAGGATTGTAACCACTGTAATTAGATATGAAATAATTGAAACTAATTTCTATGTTGACGTGTTTATGAAATGATTTATTTATTCTTATCTGATAGAAAAAAATTCACACATATATATTACTTTCTGTTGAAATGATTTTAAAAGAATTATTTGTTATGAATTTTATACGATTACCATATAATTTTTTTTTTAAAATAGAGTATATTTAGTTTATTTGTGATGGACATATTAAGGAATGATTTAGTAGGATCCAACAAGGCCAGTGTTTTTCACACCCTACATATACCTTTGAACACATGTAGAACTTAATTTTCTAGGTACATGAAAAGGAAAATCATAACTAGAAGGTGGCTGGTGTTCTTGATAGAGATACCTTGAGATTTTGAGGTGAGAGTTAAAGTATGAGATCCATATATTAAGAAGAGTTTTTATTTTTTGTGATGGTTTGGGATGTTATTCCATTTTCGAGTATGTTCCTTTCTATGTTGGGGGTTTTTTACCTGATTAAGTTATTGGAATACAGACTATTTTTGGGATCCTTTTACAATGATTTAATTTTGTTGGTTTTATAGTGGAAATTTTTTTCCTATTGGTCATTATTGATTACTAGGCACCAATCTCCAGCCCATGGGTATTAGAAATTCACTTCAAACTATGTTAGAGTAATCCTGGGCTTTGTTTTTTTGGGTTATCTAGGTTGGTTCATGAAAAAATATTTTCAATGGATGTTTGGTATCTTATTGGATATTAGTGCATTATTTGGGATGGCTTGGTATATATAATATGTAATTTTTAAGACATTAGGTTTAGGTTTTGAGTGAGAAACATTCTATCCCTCATCTTATAAATCCTTAAGTTACCATGGGTGGTTGGTAAAACTATCTTTGGGGAATATTATTAATCTAATTCTAGAATTTTCACAATATTTAATTGGATGTCTTTATTGATAAGTTTAGTTTTCACTCATATAGTTTATGTTTCTATGTCTCATCGCTAATGTATGCTTTTATTATGTTGATGTTGTATAATATTGAGCCCCCAATAAATTGTCCAATCAGAATTTAGGGGGGAGCATATGATGAACCATAAAAAAACCCTACAGTTGACAAAAAACTTGTTGATATATTAGTGTGTGATGTCAAAACACTGAGCCAAAGAGATACACCTATATCCATTCATGAAATAGTGGTGGATCCTCGATGTGATGGTATCATAGATAATTCCAAGAAGTTTCCACATAAGAAAAAACCATATTTCAAGGGAATGGAAAATCTTTTAGTGTCGGAGAATTAGTTAGGGAATATTTAGTAGAACATATAGTTCAGGGAGACACTATATTTTATTAATGTGAAGTGTTCCATCTTTAAGATTGAGAGGCCTTGCAGGAAGTGGTGTGACATAATTATTTTATAAAAGAATAAAGAGGGCATGGAGTGGATATACATTAATATTGCTTTCATGGAGTAATTCTACCCAGAGTCAATGATGTTGGCTAAGTCTATGGAGTTTCTAAACCTTTATCAAGGTGATTTTATAGTGACATGGTATTAACATTATTTTTCTAAACATTCATGGTTCTAACATAATGTAGTGTAGAATGAAAATAATAAGGCATAAATGTAATACTCTAGGTTCCACTATAGTTGGTAAATGATACATCATGAAACTAGTGAAAAATTTAACCCTTTAATGGCCTTTATTCATAAACTTTTATCATCTATTAATATAAGACTTCTTAATTGAAAAAAATGACTTCTATTTTTAGTTTATCATATATAAATTACTTTATTATCATTTTTTAGCTTCTTCAGAAATGTTTGGTTCTGAGTCGAACATTTTTGTAATAATGAAACATAAAATTTTTAAGAATTTACTGATACATAAAAATGAACAAGAAGATTATAAAAACATTTAAGTAATCAAATATGAATATAAGAAATAACCATATTCATTTTTCAATATTATTTGAAAATGGGAAACTAATGTAAAACAAAATTCGAACTAATTAAAATGATACTTTAATATAAAAAACCTTTCGGTATTTTAATCGAATCATGTATTTTCAAGAAAGAATCTGTTTTTATTCCTTAAAAGAACAATATCATTAATTTATTTTATAATAAACAAATTTAGGTATTTAAAATTAGTATCAAAATTTTTTTTCACTATATATATATAAATCATAAAATATTATTTCTCCAAAAATGGTTTTAACATGATTAAGTGTATTTATTTTAAAATTAATTTTTCACACCTTCAAAAAAAAATTAAAACGAAATAAAAATTATAAATTATAGGTATAAATTTATGTAAAAGTTTAATAAAACTTTGTTTTATTAAGATTAATTAGTAAGGTTAGAAATTAATTTCCAATGTAAAAGTAAATTTGGTTAAATGTTTATAGTTTAAAAAACCCATAAATCACTAAAAGTTTTATAAAAATATAGAGTTTAATGTGATTATATACCCAAAATCTATTCCCTCCCCTATTTTTACATTTTTACCTTCTAAACATTAATAATGACCATACATTATTTACAATATAATGCTTACTCCCAAAACTACCCTTCCTTTCACTTATAAAAGGGTAACTCATTCACCACTTTAAGACTCACATATATTTATAATTATCTATATAGAATATACCATTTAATCTCCCAAAAAATTTATCTCATTAAAATAATCCCCTGTTAACTCACAATTATCATAATCCCCTTAAATTCAAGGAGACTTTCAATGAAAATTCATGTCCTCAACGTGAGTATTATCATCCAATTAGCTTTCTTTTCAATTATCTTCATTAAAATTTATTATATTAGCACAAATATAATGGAATTATTATCATTTATATAATTTCATGTTACTATAATAATGTTATTGTCATTATTTATTCATATACCAAATCCATGAACAAAAAACATAAGTGTTGTTTGTTCGTTGTGAAGACTATAGCTTCCACGACATTACCTGTTTCATTTTACTTCACCTCCATTCAAGGATGGATATAAATGTGTTAATAAATGATTAAATTTTTTTATTATATCTTTATGGATTTATATGATAAATAAAATAATCTATTAATGATATGATTAGAGAACGATCATTATTAATTTAATCATTTAAAAAACATACTAAGAGGATAATCGTTTATTCATATTGTGTAATATTTTTATATACGTTATTAATTACTATAATTACATATAATTGTTATTTATCACACTAAAACACTAAATATGATCATTACGCTCCTAATATAATGAAATTAAAATGAAAGAACGCCATAATCATTCCTTAAATCAGGGTTTCTTCAAGTTTGGGTTGATTTAACAATCAACATGACAATACCATGAATTTATATCATGAATGAATATGGGAACATAATTTCTAGTATAATAAAATATAAATGCCTAAATATAGGTTCTTTTATCAAAATTATATATATATATATATATATTTAATTCATTAACTAAAAAACACACTTCCATAATCGATAATAACTAAAAATTATTATTATCGATTTCATCTTCATGATTGAAGACTAAAAAACTCATTAAAGGGATTTGAAACATAATAAATTATTATAATTTCACTCTAATTGTAAATTTATTTACATATTAATGATTATATTTTTAATAATAAAAAATATGAACACTATTATTATGAAACTAGTACAAATGTTTAAAACTATAAACAACCAATGTGGAAAAATATGAGAATTAAAAATGAATATTTATAGAGTATGATTGAAAATAAATATTTGTAAGTTAATGAAGTATTTGACTAAGATATCTATGTTTATGATATAGTATGTTAAAGTATGTTTCAGGAAGTCATGAGAAGAGTTGAGGGTTTTTCATCTTAAATTCATCTATTAGATACATATTTTTTATTTTTCAACTAATTTTCATTATATGGTGTATATAATTATTATTTGGGATGTTATAACATGAAATGAATTTATAAAATGTATTTTAAGATCAAGTTTACTCCCTATATTGAAAGATTTTATGTTTGAATTACTACCCAAGCCATAAGTGTGGGTTTCTTGACTCAATTTATATTATTTGGGATGCATGTTATAATCACCAATTATTATATTTTGTTTGGTCAATACATTTACATGGAACACTTTTTCCCATGTTACTCAAGAAATTTAATTTATTTATAAGTCTATATTTTTATACCTCTATCATTTTGTTTTGATATAAGAGTAACCATTTACCTGGTAGGAAAACAATATTCTGTTTTGATAATGTAAAAGTGTGTGTAATTTCATTGAAAATAAATCAGTTTATGGATACTAGAAAGTGGATACGACAATGGAATAAATGAACCTAGGGGAAATCATCCCCAAAGGTTTGTTTTAATATTTAATTAATCATCACATTTTTCATGATGGGCGATCCTAAGAATACACACTTGGAGAGACACTCCCAGGGGATATTCTTTAGAATATTCAAGCACTATTAATGAACCGTGATGATGGATTTTTACTAGTACTACCTTACGCTCCTACCAATGGAAACTAATAAACAAAATTATTATCATCCAAGGTTAACCTGACGCAATATAAGTATCATCACCACTTTATTTTTTCAATAAGGGCACATCTTGTTACTTTGATGATACCCCATGATATCCATGTTAATTAAAGGATATTCTACTAGACATCCATATTATTCTATTGAATGGGAAAAACTAATAGAATTATGAGAATTTGCACATGATGAAGGGGATCAGTGTTAGAAACAACCATTTGGAAGTCCCTAATGGTTGTATTAGCATCCTCTATTTGGAAGTCACTAATACTGAAACAAAACCCACCAGGATTTTACCCACCTTCCCACTTCTCTTCTTTGTGAAACACCTCTACAACACAACCATGACACCCCCAACCCCACCCATTTCTCTATTTTCAACCTAGACACAGCACAAGTACCAATTCAACACTTCTTATAGACCTTCGGTCTCCCGAAAAGCTCCCCTCACCACACCCTGACTGCCCTTAACCTACTTGAACATGCTCTGACTATCATGCATGTGTCATGGATGTCGAAGAATTCTCTATCAAACCTCACCCATCATTATCTTGTCAGAAATATTTTTCACTGCATCTAGGAGAAAAATCATATGTTTTTTATGGTGGATATTTAGTGTGCTCCAAATAGTAGATGCTAAAGGCATTAGAGATAAGACAAAAATGTCTTCAATTTAGCAAATACTGGGTGTACATCAAAGGGATTTGGTGATAGATTTTAGGAGTCACAAATGAACTTATTTATAATAGTGGAAGTATTTGATTTCTATATTTCTCATTAAATGATAAGAAATTTTTATTAACTAAGAGGTTCCTTAAGGAATGGAGTATATTTTTATGACTATTTATGGGGAACGCATTGGACATAATCACGAGACAGGTGGGGAGATGAATTACATATCCTTTTAATGAATATAAAAAACTCATGAGACAAAATAGGTTGGGTTCTGCTGTCTGAATCTTCCAATGATAGGAAAGTGTCTTGGAATAAGGCATTGATAGTATATTTTTGATATCTGAAATTATGAATTCCATCAGTATGAGATCAATGATTATTGTTATCCAATTTTACATTTCTTTCACAGATATAGAATGCCTTATTTCTTCAGCTTATTATGGATTTATGTTGTTAATTAACTCTTTCCATATAACATATGTTTATTTATATTATATAATCTTCCATTTTATGTTAAATCTTACTGAAATTTGGAACTCACACTTATTCTTTTTTCCTTTCCCTATAAAAACCTATAGGACCATGTGTAATTTTCAAGGATATAATGGAAGGGATTATCATGTTATTAAAATATTATCATGTTGTATATATGGTTTTATAGTGTAATGTAAGTATGTTTTTAGTCTACCAAGACTACTAAACTGTTAAATAATTAAATAGTCATTTTTATTTTTTCTAATAACGTAATATAACTACTAAATCTGGGTCTCTATGGTCTAATATGTTACAGTTTGTATCAAATGAAGTTTAGTAGCAACCTACTAGATTGTAATTAGATGAACCAAGTAATATAACACAATAACTATTAAAATCCATAATGATTTATATGTAACATCACATAAAACATAATTTGAATTTTATTTTATAGTTCAATATCATGAGATAAAAATATTATTCCATTAAATAATAAAGGGGACTAATGGGAAGAATGGGGACCATATCAACACCTATTGTCAATGATGGAATATTTCCCATGAAAGAGTTAATCATGCTAGATTTTAGGCTCATCAGTTTATTACCATATAGGGGTAGTTCAACAAGGCTCTGATAAATAAACATACCCATATAGACCATCATGTTGATTCACAACATGGTGTAACGATGTTGTATCACTTCATATGCCAACAACCTCCATCATTTAGTGGAACTATTAATCGATTAGTATCTTAAAAATGAATCAAGTCCATAGAGAAGATATTTATTACATTTGGAATTATTTCAAAGGAAAAAAATAATCATGGAGGTATATCTTTTGATGGGAGATGAAGACCTATGATGGTCACTAAGTCAAGACACTGAAGAAGTCAATGAGATCAATTTAAAATAATATGAATTTTTTAGTGTGGTATTATATGATAAATACATTACTCGTGATCAAATAGAGGAGATGAATATTCCATTCCTCAATATTAGTCAAAAGTTGGAGGAAATATTGTTAAATATGAGGCTGACATTTCAAGGTTTTCTAGGCATGTTGTGGACTATGTGCATAGAATAGAAGTCATGATTGTTTATTTAGTTGATGTATTAAGACCATGAATTTAAATGGAATTGGTATCTTAAACCTTTTTATCATATTTGGATATTTTCTTGAGAACCAATAATATAGGGAAGTAGTTCTCCAAAATGTATATATTAAAATAAAATCATGAGATAAATAATTTAGTTGAGAATCATGGGAATAATAATTCTGTAAAGGGGAAGAATGAAAGGATGAGATTTTACCATGTGATAACATTGTAAATAAAACCATGGTTCTTGAAATAAGTTGACCTATGTTTGCTAAATGTGTGAAGAAAAGACATAAAATTCATTAAGGTATGTGCAAGGAAGAATCTTTTCATGTTCAATTCGTCAATTATAGGAAGAAGTGATATCATATAGACTAATTCCCCAATTTTCAATGAAATATAACTCATAATTAATATGGATGAAATTCCAATATTATGAGATTACCAATGTTTATGTTGATGTTCCTAATGATGTCATGGTAGGTACTTTGGTCATTTCCTCAAAGTTATCTAATGTTTTATTTAATTATGGATCTTCACACTATTTTATATCATCCAATATTGCAAATATATATATATATATATCCTTATAAATCTTGTAATGATGTTGTATATTGAGAAACTATGTGGAAGTTTTATGGAAAAAAACATAGACCAGAATGATAAAATTATGATACATGGACATACCCCATTTAAATACTTGGTTATTATACTAATGGTTTTCTTTGATGTGACCCGTGGTGTTTATTAGATTTCAATGTATAATGAAAAAAAAAATTTCCAAAAGAATAAAATTATGATTCACAAAGTGGACGTGGAATATCTAATCTTTAGAGGAGAAATTTCATCAGCTAAATTGTGTTTTGATCCTCCCCCATTAGCTCTACTTAAAAATATTCTATGTAAATCAAAAAATCAGTTATGATTTTTAGATGAGTAAGGTATCCTAAGAATATAGTATGTACCCATGGTATTATATTTCATTGAGTTTTTTTTAACATAATTGACTACTTTTACACCATAGTGTAAAGTTGGGTTCTCCATTTCACTTATTCTTAATGCAAGACCAATATTTAAAACACTTTATAAAATAAAACCAATGGATTTTGTAGTGGTAAAATACATAGATAAAGGAGTTGAGTGAGAAGGTATTTATATTATTTAGTGTTTCACCATGGGGATCATCTGTTTTATTTGTGAAAATATATATGTTTCCATTAGATTTTGAATCTATTATATGTATATCAATTATGTTAATATAAATTATAATTATCTTTGTTAACGTAATTATGACTTATTTAATCAAATTTAAGGATCCCAAGACATTTCAATGATTAATATTTTCTATGGTTATCATCTAATATGGTTTAAGAAAGGTGTTATATCAGAGACAATATTTTCAAAAACATAAGAGAATTATGATTTTATGGGAATGTAATTTAGATTTATTGATGAACCATATATCTTTATGGATATGATGAATAGAGTATTCAATATTTATATTGATAACTTTATGGTGTTATTAATTAATTAAATCTTCATATACTATAATAGATAAGCATATCATGATAGTTATCTGACAATTTCCTTAGAGACCTTTATAAAAAAATAATAATATGGGTAATATAATGTTTTCCATTTTTGGTTCAATGATTTTTCTTTTTTTTTTGTCATTTTATCTCTAACAATTAAATATCTATTGAAATTTTAAAGACAATGGGAGTCAAATAATGGTATGCACTAATAAAAATAATTTAAATCTAATGTTTCATATGCTTAGTGGGTTACTATTTGTGGTTTGTTCAATATTTTCATGGTTGACCAACCTATTAACGAAGTTAACACGTAAATGGAGTAAATTTACAAGGTTAATGGAATGTCTCTATTGTTTTTAAGAGATAAATTTGAGATTGTTTAATCTATTTTTATTACCCTTACCATTACCTAATTATGGTTTTTCACTTTATAATGATTCATTGAATAAAGGACTTGGTTGTGTCATTATATAGAATAATAGAGTGATTTACTATGTATTAAAGAATTTGAAAATCCATTAATAGAACAATAAAATTAATTACCTTGAGATAAAATAAAAAATAATTTTTTTAATAATAAATATATGTTTCAAATATATTGAAATATTCAATATTGAAATGATCCTTGAGAGTTGAAAATATATCTTCCCTCAGAAGGATCACAACTTGATGCAAGGAAGGTGGTTTGAACTACTCAAGGGCTATGGTTTCATGATACACTACCACCATGGGAAGGAAAACGTGTTGTTTGATTGATTAATTATTATAGACCATGTATTTCTTTCCATGATAATGATTAACAAGGATCCCATATATAGATATATAGTAATGATTGATATGGTGATTTCTAGTAAAGCAGATCCATTATTCCTTTTCCAATAAATTACTAAATCATCCTCACTATAAATGATAGAGAAGTTGGAGTTGGATGATGAGAACATATAATGTAAAATTAATGTTGTAAATAATAGGAAATTGAGAAAAATATCATATATAGAGATGGAGTGTTGATATTTGGGTGGTTTTTTTGTGTTCCATCCATACTAGAGTTGAAAAGGGAACTAGTAGATGATGCATGTATAAAAAAAATTCTATATGAAAAATGATATCATAATGTTGTATATGTATTTAAGTGAGAATTTCATGTGGGATTGTATGAAGTGGTAAATTGTGGACTAAGTTTCCAGATATACATTATTCTATAAGGTAAGGGATGAAATATAACATCATATGGGAGTAATGAAACCTCTTCCTTTACCTGCATGGAACTGGGATAATGTTAAAAAGGTCTTTTTCACTAGACTCACAATGACCCAAAGGAAGAATGATTACATATGAGTAATCACTGATCATATTATCAAATCATCTCATTTATTATTAATAAAATAATATATACTACATGAGTTCCTTGCTTGACTAAATATAAATGAAATCATAAGTCTTCATGGTTTTCCCCTATTGATTATATCTGATCACGACCCTTGGTTTAGATAAAATTTATGGAAGAGTATTAAAAAGGCTCTCAATAATAAGACACATTTATGCACTTCCTATTATCCAAATATTGATGGTTTGTCCATAAAGAATATCCATATTTTAGAAGCCATTTATATATCACATCCTTTTTAATTTCTATTATTTTGGGATCAGTATCTACCGTTGGTCGAATTTTGATACAATAATAGTTTCCATTCAATAATCTATATGGAACCATTAAAATAATTTAATAGAAATAGGTGTCATAACATAATAAACTGGGTAGAATTTGGAGAATGATATTTTGTTACCCCAGGGCTTGTAGAAACTATAAATTTTTTATGTGTGGACAATTTAGGATCACATAAAATTATCCAAAAGAGAGAAAAGATATATTTATGAAAATACATGGAATTTCATGTTTGGTACCTTGTATATATTAAGGTTTCACCGCGTAAAGGATTTTTACAATTTAGTAATAATAGAAAGCTAATCCCTAGGAATATTTATTCTTTTGCAATATAGAATGAATTGGGGTTGTAGATTATCTATTGTCTATGTAACCCAACCTTTCTACAGTAAACAACATCTTTCATGTTTCACTACTAAGAAAAAACATGTTGAATCCAACACATGTGCTCAAATATGTGGTAATTTAGTTTGAAGATGAATTTTTTTATAATGAAGAGACTATCGAGATTCTTAACATGATAGGGAAAATATTATTGAATGGGCCAACTCATTTCATGAAAATCTTTTGGATAAATGGAAAATTAGAATAGGAAACATGTAACATGAAGTATATATAAGGATTTAGTATCCACAAGTTTTCAATAATGGATATATACCTTAATTTTGAGGAGGTAATTTTTCAGGGTGGGGGATAATGTATGAACTGAGATGCCACCATAGTAGGTAAATGCTACATCTTGAAAATATTACATAATCACACCCTTGAAATAGCCATTATTCGTAAATTTATTTAATTGATTAATTTATTTATTTTAGGTTGACTGAAATAACATTTGTTTTTAATTAATTATAACTAAATTATCTTGGTATATTTTTTTTATTTTTTATTAAAATGGAAGGTTTTTATATGAAAAATATGGTCTTTACGAAACATATAATTTGTATGACTTTATTATTATCTGAGAATGACATATTTGTTATAAAACAAGATAATAATAATATATAAATTTATGAAATTACATTATAGGTTTTAAAATACATTTTTTACATAGAAACCCTATTTAAGGTTTTTTAGGTCAAATTAAAATATTAATTTAATATAAAAACCAATCATTTGATCTTTTCATTGAATAAATTATTTTTAAGGGAGATTTGGTTTTAGATTTCCTTAAAAACCATATATAATTTGTTTTTTTTATAATAAATAAATTTATGGCATTAAAATTGGTTTCCAAAATTATTTTACAATATATATATATATATATTGCTAAAAACGTTATTCCCCTAAAAATGGGTTTTATACGATTAAGCGTATTTACATTAAAATTGACTTTTCAAACCCTTATAAATATTATAAAATGACTTTAAAATTTTAATTTATATATATAAAATTATCTAAAACCACTTTATAATCTTTCATTAAATCATGGTAAGTTTGTGTTTGGTTTAGATTAACCACCTACATGAAGAATATCCGAAATTTGTATTATGAATGAATATGGGAACATAATTACTTCTATATTATTTTATAATGATTTTATTAGACTTTTTTTATTTATATAAATTTTATATCAATATTTAATTTGTTAATATAGAAAACACTCTCTGATCATTAAGAATCACCAAAACAAGCTTATTATCAATTCCATTTTAAAGGATAAAGATGAAGACACTCATGAATTAGATTTGAAACATCATAAATTATATTAATTTTTCCCCAATAAAAACATTCTTGAATAATTAATTATAAACATCAAAATAAGAAAGAATATGAACACTACTATTATGAAACTAGAATAATCTTTGAAAACTATAAACACCTGAAGTGAAAAATCGAGATAAGTATTATAGTGAATGACCATTTAGGGAGAGTATGAATGAAAATATATATTAATATTGTTTTTAATGAAGCGAGTTATATTGATATTTTTATTATATTGGAGGTTAAAGTATATTCTAGGAAGTTTGGATAAGAGTTTAGGGTTTTCCATCTCAAATTTCTCTCTTTGAGACATGTTTTTTATTATAAACCTAATTTATTTTATTTTGTGTATATAATTATTGTTTGAGATGTTGTATAGTAAAATTACATTATTCATGGTATTTTATGATCATGTCTAATCTCTATCTTTAAACATTTATTTCTAAATTTCTACCCAATCCATAAGTGTGGTTTTCTATCTCAATTTACATTATTTGGGAATCATCTTACAATAAACACTTATTATCTTTAGTTTTGTGAATACATTGAAAAAATAATAATTTTTCCATATTACACATAAAATTTAATGGATTTACAATTCCATATTGTTAGTAATCTCTCATATTCTTTTGACTAATGAGTTGCCATTTCCAATGTGGAAACCCCAATAAATATTTTAGAAAAATAAATGTGTGTTTAATTTTATAGAAAATAATTTAATTTTAATATATTGGAATGTGGATGTAGTTATGGCATAGATTAACCTAAGTGCGATCACATAAAAAAGGGTTGGTTGAGAATTCACTCAATCATCACCCTGATGCATTAAAATTGGGACTAAGACTACACATATAGAAATACACTATTGGGGGATATTGTTTGAAATATTAACACTCATAATAAACTGTGATGATATATTGTTCCCTCCATTGACTTGGTATCATTCCAATTAAAACTAATGAACACAATTATTAAAATCTATGGGTAACCCAAAATATTATTATCACCCCCTCCACTATATTTCTATGATAAGGTTACTACATGTTACTTTATTGATACCCAACGTATTCATGGTTGATTATGTGATATTAACCAATATATAAACGCCATTATATTGAATGGGGAAGTATTTGATTTTCATATTTAACATTATAATGATTGAAAATATTTATTTTGTAATATTTTCTTTAGGTAATGCTATAAATGATGTTGATGAATTTTATGGGTAATTCATTGTACTTAATTAGGTGATTGGTGGGGCCTAGAATTCTAAAGCCCCTCAATTCAAATATAGGTCTCAATAGGTCAAACATGTTGGGTTTTGGTGACTGTATCTTCCCATGAAAGGATTATGTCATAGAACAAGGTCTTGGATTCATGTTCTTGATGTCCATTAACATGAATTCCATAATTATGAGATCAATGATTATTTTTATCCATGATTTCATTTTATTTCAATGATATAAAATTCCCTAGGTTTTTTGTTGATAATGGATTCATGTTGCTCATTTATTCATGATATATCAATTATTCCATTTTTTTATTCTTTAAGCATACACTACATATTACCCCTTGCTAATAATTTTTTACAACCCTATTTGTTTTTCTTCCCATTGAAAACCTAGGGGATGGCTATGAATAATTTTTAGGAATATTATGAATGAGATATTTATGTTATCACAATACATTATTTTCATATATTAGGTTTTCAAGTATAATGTATCTATACATTTGGTATACTGAGACTAATTAAATTATTGATCCTCCAGGAACTCTTATACATTGAACCAATAATGTAATATAACTATGGAATATGGGACTCTGGAGTCAAAAATGTCACACTAAAGGTTTCAGTTGAGTCTTTTGTCAGATAACTGACTCATATATTTATTATAAATCTTACTCATTATATTGATGTTCTATATAGAGCTATTATGGTGGAAATCGATCTAGCTAGTATGTCATGGTTGAATAGAGTTCCTACTACCCCTAGTGGCAGCTTTAGTGGTTTCATAAAGGGATGAGGAAGAAAATTTATCCTTTTGTTGGAAATAGTAGTGGGGGTCCCCACTAAAAGACGTCCTCCAGTTCTACATCTATTCATAGTAAAGTCCCACTGACATTTTTCTAGTGTGGCTAGGCTGGGAACTCAATGTGTTCATGCTTGGATACATTAAAGATTCGTATCTCATGCGGATGTTCAATCCAAATGAAAAGGTTTTTCCATGTTATAACCAATACATGTATTGTTACATGCTCGTTAGTGTGGATAGGATTTGTGGAATTGTCAAATTATTCCAGAAAAATTGGTTTTCATCCACAAGTATCAGAAATAAATATTCATTATATAGAAGTAAATGCTTTAATGGAAACTGAAGTGAGTCATGTGATATTGATAGGTGCAATTACTATTTCTTCATCCTTAGTGAATGAATTATTTAATAATGGTGCCTCTCATAATTTGTTATCAACCTAAACTGTATATCTATTAAATCACCTAATAGATCTCATACCTTATGTGATATGTGTTAAAATTCTTCAAGGGATAATGAGAATGTAGAGTCTCTGATTCCCATTTTATTATTTCTCATTATCAATGATTGATATCATCTAGGTGTTTTTAGTTCATGGAATGAAACCTCAAGATTTACTCCTCAAAATGAACTTCTTGGTGTCTTATAATGATTGGTTTTTCTTTTTTCATCTATGAGTTTCCTTTTCTTCTCTGGACAATGAGATTATTAGTTTTCATGGATAATGTTACAAGATAGATAGCCAAGTTGGACAACCTATTTTGGAGCAATATAGAATGATATCCTTGTGTGTTGTTAAACTATAAAAGGAATATTCTGTAGTAAACTTCCTCCATTATCATCAAACATTACAGAAGTCCTTCTATTCATGTTATTGGGTTTACCACTAGTGAGAGAGGTGGAGTTATCTATTGACATGGTATTGGGTACAAATCCTATATTAATGCCCTCTTACTTCATAACACCATTTCTGTTAAAGGAATATAAGAATCAATTGGTTTACTTGATTTACAAATAATTCATTAGACCTAGTGTGTCACCTTGGGTGACACTAATTTTTTTCACTAAGAAGGTTGATGAAACCCTTTTCATGTTTTTTGATTATAGAAAGCTCAATAAGGTAAAAATAATGAAAAAAAGTTTGTTTTACCCATATTTGGAATTTTTTCATCATATAAAAAAGGAAGAATGGATACTGTGAGATTGATCATTGGCTTAGTTACCACTATTTTATGGTCAAGTAGTTTCATATAAAAAAGTTGACATTTGAGAGTGGGTATGACCTCTATGAGTATCTTGTTGTTCTATTTGGTATGATCAATTCTCTTATTGTGTTTATGGTGTTAATGATCTGGATTTTGGAGAAGTATCTTGACCCTTTTGTTATGGAATTCATGGAAACATATTAGTTTATTTTAAAACTGAGGTGGATCATGTGCTTCATATGTGAGTAATTCTTGATATATTAATGAATTATATACTTTTTTCCAAGCTATCAATATTTTAATTTTGGATTTAGGAGTTGGAGTTCATAGGGTATGTGGTTTTAGAAATTGGTATCTTATTTTATCCAAAGAATGTGATGGTTTTCATGTCTTGGGAGGAACTATGAAATTTCGTTGAGATTCAAAGTATTATTGGGATTAGAAGGATATTATGGTTGGTTCATGAAATATTTCTCCAAGTTATATTCTCCATTGACTTCTCTCACTTAGAGTGGAGATAATATTGTCTTGAACTAAAAAATTATTATTAAATTTCTTTAGTTGATGTATCATTTGTCGTATTTTTAGATATGACTCTTCTAGGGAAAAAAATTACTAAGTTGTATTTTGTGATGCTACAGGTTTAGGTTTAGGTTGCATTCTTATGTAAGGTGGTCACATGGAGGATTATAGTTCTCATCAGCTTTGGCCTGATGAGGAGAACCATCCCACATACTATATTGAACTTGCAGATTTGACGAAATCTCTTAAGATTTTTAGAGACTACCATTTCATAGAAAGGTTTACCGTTTACTATGATCATAATATCTTTAGTTATATCTTCATGAGAAATTATTTGAATCTTTATTATAGGTTATGGGTGGTGTAACTTCAATATTTTAACATTGGGATAGAATACACCACTGGAAAGTTGAATGTTTTTTCTAATTTTATTACCATGAAGATACCATTACATGATATGAAAGAATCATCAAATAAGTGGAACATCATGGATATCTTTAATCTCATGCATTTGTGAGTCTTTGAGGATAAGTCCATGTTTAGTTTGGTGGTTGTTTGGCTGAAATCCTCTATAAGTAGATAATATTCAATGAAAATTTGTGTGTTGAAGACTTTTGATGAATTAGTAATTCATTATATAATGGGGATACCATCAGTGAATGGTATCTATCTTTGGAGGGAACCATTTGATTCATGAAAGGCTTTGTCATTCTACCACATGTGAGGAAGGATATAATGGGGGACTGTTATCATTCATTGTGGTCACCACACTAGGGAAATGGAAAATATTTTATTACATGGGGCATTATTTCTAGTGTCCAGGTATAAAATTGGGAATCACTAATTTTTTCACATTTCTACACCTATCAATAGACTAAGGTTGACCATATAAAGTACTCATATTTTATTTAACCCCTTCCAATACTAACATGGTAGTAGAATGAGATATCAATGTATTTTTTCAGTTTTTAAATAATCATAGATGAAATAATGTGATTTCTATGTTGATTTCATTAATTACTGAATCAGGTCAAATTATGCATATACAAGATGCCACCAAAGTTGAGGATCTAGAAAATATGTATTTCCATGAAAATATCAGGTTTAATTATGTCATGCCTTCCATTAATTTTTATATGGATCCCCAGATCACATCTTGGTTTCGGAGAGGACTAAAAGAGGTAATGGTACCCCAGGTAAAGCTGAGCATGTCATTCCATCCTCTGACTAATGGTCAAATAGAGAAGACCATACAGATTCTAGAAGTCATGCTTCATGCTTTCATCCTTGACATTGGAGGATCTTGGGATTTGCATTATGCTATGGTTAATTTTTCCTATAAAAAATTCCACCAATCATCCATTAAAATGTATCCCTTTGAGGCCTTTTATGGATGGACTTATAAATCTCCACCCCATTGGTTAGAGAATGGTAAAACATAGCTTGTGGTTCATAGATGGGTCTAGGAGATGATGGAGAAGATCTAAATGTTTTTACAAAGTTTTTTTTATTGAAATGAGAAATTATAAATCATATTATGATCATTATAGATGAAATTATTAGTTCTTGGTTGGTAGCCATGTGTTCATGGGAGTATATTTTTGGCTAGGTCACTGTTGGAAAAAGAAATATGTGAAGTTAAAATAAAAATACATTAGACTATTTGAGGATTTTTAGTGGATTGGTAAACTGTATTAACATTTAGACATTCCACATTTGATGAATTTGATCCATAATCTATTTCTTATGTTGTAAATTATGGAATATATTTCAAAGGCATGTCATGAATTGAAGTGGGAGAACCATGATGAAAAAACAGATATGACCATGATATAGAATCTAGTTCATATTATTGATTCTCAGTTGAATGTTATTTGTGTGATGTCCATCCCACTATTTTGGTTGTGATGAAAACATGGTTATTATTCTCAAGAGACATGGAAATATCAGATGATGAGAAGAGAGTATTAGACTCATATTTTTATGTACCACTATTATTGATGTGGATTTATGGGGAAGAAAGAAATTATGGTGGTTATAATTGTAACCTCCTGACACTAGTTTTTGTGTATGATCATTTGTTTATCATGTTTATCTTGTATTACATGTCAATTCTTTGATATTTCTGATCTTTTATCCTTTATAGGGGTTTAAAGTGTGTTGTGATTCTATTTTGTGGATTCATGAAGATTACAAGAGCTTAGCTTCAGGTTTTATATGGAATTATAGCTAGAAAATCTACAGAAAGTCCATCGGCTAGCTGGTGAGAACCACTGGTACACCCGTGGAAGGATTGTAGAAAGATATTCCTACCAGAATAATAGATGCCATCTGGTGGTATATCTAGTGGTGCATTAATATTTCCTAGAACAACTAACCAACCAATGGGGTTCCCAAAACCCAAGCAGTCTTCTTGGAACCACTAGAGGGATGATAGTAGCCATTATCTAGCTAGTGACACTATTCTCTAAGAGAATGTTGAAGTCAGTATCATTATTCCAATTCCAAAAAAAATCCATTTTATTTCTTTAATATCTTCCCTTCATCCTCATTTGACCCCTATAAAGACATTGTAGAGAAAATTTAATTCCTTCAAACAATGAATCTTCATAGATTGAATTTCAAATTGAAGTGTTTTATCTCTTTAAATAAGTGTGATATTGATCATATTTTGAATTCTATTTTACTCATATATGTATCTCTTCAAATTCATTGGATCATTTTGTCATTAATGTATCCCTATATTTTGTTTATGATTTTTTTTTCATGATTCTCTCTTGGTTGATTTCATCCAGCCATCTCCCTCTTATTTTGGACCCAATGTTGGGTTTTAATGATATCATGATTTTGGTGGGTAGCTTCATAATTAAATTCTTTTCAATTGAACCCCATTCATTTTTTTTATCTAAAATAGATTTATAATTGATCCTAAAATAATGAATTGGGGTCTTTGATAATGTTTTTTAAATGGAATGGTGTCTCTTGAAATTCTTTTATTATGTATTTTTAAATAATATTTTAATTTTACGGAAATTGGTTTTTAATGGAATCGAATGGTTGGAAGAATGAATTTGATGGTAATTCTTTAAAAATTAAGACATTGAAAGTTTTTATGTATTTTAAATGAAATGGATTGTTTTGAAAGGTATGAGTTTTTATAAAACACATTTGATATTATGGTTTTAAATAAGGTGGCATATTTTAAACAAAAGATTGGTCTCATTGAATGATGATTAATAAAATTTACTTGAGATGAATTATTTTCCCTTTGATTGATTGAACCGAAGGCCATGGGATCCTAGGTAGTTCGGTGGGTAGTCCTGGAAAAGCGATGGTTAATTTCCATTCTTTCTCTGCACTGACATGCTTTTTTCTCTTGGGGATGTTATGAGTATTTGTTTCTTGGATGTCTATATGAGTTACCTTCTTGTCTTGCTCAGTCTACTCATGAAAATGGTTTGACTTTTGGAAATTGTTTTCTAGAGTTGATCTTGCTGCATTTTTTTTTTTGGATTTTGAGAGGTACTACATTTCTGCTAGGACCCTGTTTGGATGGAAGTGATTTTTGATGCTTTGTTCTATTCTAAATGTTTGGTTGCGGCACTGCCTGGATGATGAGCTGCTTTGAAGCACTTAATATTTGGACAATTTGTGTTATTATCCTACTCTGGAATATGAGTTTGTCCCTGCTATGGGATAGTTTTCACCTGGCTGACTCTAGTTTATTTAGAATAGCTTGCTACTGGTGCACATTTCAAGCTCAAGCTTCTACACCCAAGGCCCTGAGATCTCTCTGCACCAATCTTGAGCCTGTTAGAAGATAGATTGCCAGGTTCTTTAAAGATTCATTGGATTTGGCTGTCATATCTGTTTCTGTTGGTGTAGTTTCACTACACCTCGTGTATTCACTATAAACTTTGCTTTTAATAAATTCCTTTTTTCATGGATTGGGAAACCAATCCATGTCACTTTCTTAAATATATATATATATATATATATATATATATATATATATATATATATATATATCTCTTTTTCACTATGATCTATGAGGTTCCTTGATCATTGATCTAAGAAATACTAGGGACCATAAACATGGTTCTATGATTTTATATGAATTATATAAGACGGTTTTTATGAATTAATTTATTAAGGTATATTTTATATAAATTGTAATTCATTTATATTTATTAATTTCCTTTGAAGTTATTTGGAAATGATGATATATTACAATTTTTGACATGATTAAGATGTCGTGTTCTATTTTAAATCAATCATATCTGGTTTATTTGATATGTATTTATTATGGAATGATTTGGTTGGATAATATTTCAGTAATTTTATAACAAACCTTACTTATTTATTTTGGCTTATGTAGACATTCATTTTTCAGGTCGAAGAAAAGGAAAATAACTCTGTAGAAGTAGTGGGAATTCTTGATAGTCAGACCATTAGAGTTAGAGGCGATAGGTGATGTATGTGATCTATCTATCATGAGGAGTTCTTGGTTTCATTAATGTTTTTATTTTTATTCTTTTATAGAGTATGTGATTATATACATTGTGGATTTTTACTCTTGATTACTATATTGGAATTCCAACTATTTATGGATTATTTTCTTCTATTTTTATTGGGTTGGTTATCTTTAGGTGAAATCATTCCCTCTTGATTATTCATAATTCCCAGGTGCTTGTCATTATCCTATGGGGATTATAAACAACCTTTAATACATGTTAGAGTCAACATAGGTTCTATTTTAGTAGGTTATCTGAGTAGGTTCGAGTGAATTCATTCATAATAAATAATCATTAAATTTTTCATAAACCCATTTCATGGTAAAATGACCTTTTTTTTAATAAATATTATTTTGTAGGTGCTAGGAAATTTTTACAAACAGATATTGAAAATTAATACAATAAAATATATTCATACTTTATTTTAATAAATTAATAATCATACATTCTTTAGTTATAAAAAATTTAAGAATAAAAATTAAATCATTAAAAAAATTATTTTTCATAAAAAAATTATGTGATTAATGAGTTTTGTAATAATAAATTAAATAAATAATTGATTATTCCTTTTTTTACAGATATGAATAAATTATATATTAAATTAAATTTTTTAAAACCATTTAATATTTTTTCTAATAATGGAATTAATGTAAATTCAATTTTATGCTTAAAATGTATTTGTCTAAATATAGGTTTTCATTATGTTTCACACACTTTTAATAAAATTAATTTCAACCAATTATAGATATTTAATTTGAATAAATTAATTCCATATTTAGAATAACAATTTTAAAAACATTAATAAAGACACTTTCATTTTAAGTCATAATATATAGTAAAAACTCTAAAAATATATTACCACATTTAAGGATAAAATGGGTTTATTAGGTATGGGGTTCCACTAAGAGATATGGATAATATTTCCATATAAACATGTCAAATTATTTTTGGTTAAATTTTTTTGACTCTATATTATCCTACCTTTGAATCCATGTCTATTTAAAAGCATTATACTTGAGAAAAACATTAATTATATTTAAAAAATTATTTAATTCAACGTGTGTATTCTCCATTACATATAAATGGGAACCTCTACTGCAACCATATTCATAAATTTTGACCCTTCTAGATCATCAATACCCTACAATAAAAATTTCATATATTAAAAAAATCATCCTAGGTCTATTTATCTTCTCCTATGACCGATCCTTCAATGCAGAATGTTCAAGCCGAATGAGGTCTCTCAATGAAGACGTATAAGTCTTAACCATGGTCTTTAAATTTTATTTGTTTTTATCCATTCTTTAATCTTTTTATATTTTTTATAAAATTATTAATATGTTATCATAAATATACTGATATTTTATTGTTATGATGGAAACCCCATTTTCCACCCCATTTCCATCAAATAGTAAATGTAAGTATCGCTCGTGCATATGTTTGGACTGGTGCATCCACGTAGTGATGTAATTAATTTTACATAACCAACTCATGTGGATATTTATAATTACATATTACATAATAAATATGTTATTTATCATATAATAATTATTTGAGAATTATAAAATATTATTTTTTTGATTCCAAATTTTCATTAGAAGATGAAAACAACATGTGTGGATATGAATGAACACCCCTTCCCATAAATGATGTAATTCATCTTTCAATTTATACCTTATATGAAAAACATAATATATATATATATATAATGACTATATGTAAAATTTATATCATTATTAACATTTTGGAGATGATTTAAACATGATCATATTAAATTTATCAGAATATTAGATCCAAAATATTCATGAAAAATGAAACAGTTTTGAAACATAAACAATGGTTAAAAGTGATTTTTAAATAAAATGATTTTAAAATGTTATAAGTGTATAATATATGATATTATAATTATTAATATGGTTATATTACATAAGTAAAATAGAGTTAAATTAATTATATATGATGTAGGTAACAATGAAGGAAGACAAACTTGTGGTAGGGGTTCTTTATCTTAATATTGTTTCATTGAGACATGTTTGGAATTATGAACCAATTTATGTTTTGGAGGATTAAAAACATCCACATTTACATTTTTATCATGTATCATTCTTAATTCATGGTATTTAAATTTATAATTTTAATTAGATTATCAAATCTCTTTTGATTTGAATGTTACCAAAGTCATAAGGGTTTATCATATCAAATTGTCTTCTTTTAAACATATGTTATGTTATACACCTATCTTCTTTTAAAAGAATCATATAAAATAACATAGATATTTTGTATCATCAATATAATATTTTTATTGTTACTTAACGTTTTATTTCAATTTATTCCTTTCATTGGGTTATGATTCAAAAGTTACCACAATAGTATGGGCTTTTATGTTACAATATGACATTCTACCAAAAGTCTTTATGAATAAATTTATGATGATGAAATTATATAATCTATCTATCAAAAATATTTTATCTTTTCCTAACCTATATTTATTTATTTTTATTACTTTTTTCCTTTCATTTTCCTCTCTTTACTGAAGATATCGAAAGAACTTATTTAGGAAAACAAGAATTTTTTTTATTTTTGGTTGATAATAGTTTTCTCCCATATGCATATTTGATATAAAAAAGATCAAAAATATTTTTATAATTCCACAATGATAATATAAATTAATTTTTACCCATTTAAACATTCAATATTTATTGAAAATGTGTATTCTTATTTTTTTCTGAATGAGTTACTATTTACATTTTACAAAAAAATGTGAAAGGAGTATTTATTTAATATATAAGAAAATAAAATATTTTCTCAACATCATGAATGATCAATCCTTTGAATAATTCACTACAATATTCAATGGTTCTTTTTAAATAAAATGTTTTTTTAAATATTTTGTATGTTTTTAAGTTTTATATAAGTGATTTTGAAATGAAAAGAGTATTTTCCTCATGAAATGTTCCAGTGATCATTAAAAATAATTTTTCATATATGGTAACATACCTTGATGTTTCATATGATTTAATGAGATTATGACTCTATGATACCATCATTATTTATTATCGATATGGATTATTGTTATGAATATTTAATAATGATGAAATCTATTTTACTTTCAATGAGTTATGTTATGATAGAATGAAAAATATTTTCATGTTATTGTGGAATATTTATGAATGGATTATGATTATAAGATGTTTGTGTATGATTTTTCTAATGATTTTGTTGGGACTTACTAGTGCATCAACAGAGTGTGTGTATGTGCTTGCTGATATATCCAATCATTCCTGGATTCCAATGGTAGGTGGATTTCATTACAATTTATGGCAATGAATCCTCCTCAATGAAAATTGAATAATATTATGTTTCTTCCTCCATCCATGGATTCCTCCTTAGATATAATTAGCTAGTCTGAGTCACCCATATAGAGCTAAGTGTTGTTTGTAGAACTCATTTTTGGTGCCATCACTTTGTGGATGCTGATGAATTACACTTCTTCTATCTCTTTGGGAAACAACATTATATTAAGAGAGAAGTGACAATGGGAATATGTCGGCATGTCTAGATATTTGGTGCATTGGTCACAAGTAATTCTTCATCTTTGGAGGGAATCTTGTGTGATGAATCTTAGGTGTAGAAACCATGTAATCCAATGTTTATCACACTGTAATTAATTCTAGAGGAGTATTTATTCCAAGTATTTTTGCCCCATGAATCCCACATTTAGTATGGAGTATATGTTATAGGTCTGGACACACGTTCTATATCTTTTGGAGACCGATCCGAATGTCTAGAGATATAATGAGGTATGAGTTTAACAACATGTGGATACAGTCACCAGTTTAATGTCTTGTCAGGGAATAATTTTTAGACTGTGATTTCCACAGAGATAGATTAGGAATTCATGTACCTAAGATGAAATATGTCCTTGCTATAAGGTTTACCAATGTATGGATGATAAGAATCATTTAGGGGATTATAAGGATGATCATAATGCCCCTTGAGGAAGATTAGGGAGGTGTATCCTTATGAGATAATATGTCCCTCTGGTATGGTTTATTGATGGATGGATCATAATCCCCTTGAGGAATATCTAGGAAAGACATATCAAAATGACACATGAGGTGGATCAGTGGCGGATGGATCAGGACTCCCTTTGGAGGTAGATCATGTAGGTGCAACTCTACGAGGGAAAATGCCAAAAATAGCTGGTTTATAGGTTAATCGAAAAGAATATGCCTTGAAGAAGATCCAAGAATGATGGATTAGAATACCAGTTGAGTCAGATAGAGGATTGATGGATTAGGATTCCCTATGGAGGAAGATCCAAGAGGTGCCACTCTAGGAGAGAAGATGTCACACATTGATGGTTTACTAATGGATAGATCTGAATAGCTCTTGAGGAGGATCTCTAAGGTTGATCAAACCACCCCTTGTAGAGGATTTGGAATGTGTGTCCCTAAAAGGGATGATGTCACACCTGTATGGTTTACCTATGGAAAGATTAGGGAACCCCTTCTGGTGGATTCTGGAAGGATGGATGAGTATTCCCATTTAGGAAAATCTGAGATTACTAGATCAGGATTCCCTATAGAGGTTCATCCATGGGGTTCATCCCTAAGAGAGAGGATGTCTCACCGAGATGGTTTACAAATGAATTGATCAAAAGGCCTGTTAAATAGGATTCGTAAAAGATGGATTAGAACCCCCATGAGGACATTCTGAGATGGATGGTTGTGCATATCAATATAATATATATTGATCATAGGATAAAAATAATATGTTTTTGATGGATCAATTACAAGGGGGTGAATATTAATTTAAAATAACATTAGATTAAAATAATTTAAACTAATAAAATTTACAAAACAGCTTTAAGTAAAAGATCAGATTTTGACTTGGTTCTCAATCCAATTGTCAAATTATTGTAATCATCTTGATTATAATAATATAAGGATATTCATATTGTAATTATAATAGATACGATTATATAAGTGTGTCAATGATTCAAAGTAGATCTGATTAAAATTCCATATTGTGATTATCATATTTATAATCATTTTGATAAAGCAAATACATACAATAAATAGTGGAATAAAATATTTTTTGAAAAAATAATATAATAGAAACAATGTATGAACGACTTATAGCTATTTAAAAATGAATAGCCTCTTTAAAATATAAGAGTATGGTAGCCAAAAACTGTGGATAATGGTATCCATTGTTTTATACATATAATAATTTATGAATTTCATCACCAAAGAAATTCCTTGACGCAATGATTGGCTTTATTGCATTTGTTTATCCCTGGAAGCCCACGAAATAATGGATCATATCTCTCTTACTATCCCCACAAGACATTGATTATAACATCATATTCTCCATCTTGTTATCCCTATTATCCATTGATCATAATCAGTGATCAGACGCACAATGAAATTAAAACAAAATGTCAAAGAGGAAACCTCACATGGTTTCCTTAAGAATGACTCTCTCTAATGAAATACCAAATACTAGGAGCAAGATTTTTGTGCTTTAGAAAAAAAAATCATGTGAGTAAAGTAATTATCAGCTTCAAACTCTTCAAATGAATGGTTTTTTATAGAAATCCTTTATTATGGTCATATTTCTTTCTAACATTCATATTTCTCCACGATTTTTTCAAAAACATAGACTAGTGGAAATTCAAAGGCTCTTTTGAAACTGATTTTCTCACATCGTATTGTTCTACACCATTACAGTGAAACAATGTTCCTTGTATTAGAAATCAGTTTTTTAAATTCGGAGTTTAATCATATTCAGTTCTATGAACATCCTTAGAAATTTAATTATGATAATCTTTATGAGTGTGAATTTGATATTTATTGGTTCTTATATCAGTTCGATTTTATAGAATTCATAGTAAAAATGATATGAAAAAAATTCTTTCATGTGATCTAATAAAGGAAAATCAGATATTTATTAGATCCATACCCATTACAATAATTTTAATAAATAATGTTATTTTTTGGAATACTTTTGTAATGATTCTATGTGTGGTAATATATTATGGTTTCCACAAAAAAAAATTAAAACACTTGGGACATAAAAAATTATTAATCAAGTGTTTAAGAATGAATTTTTAATTTCCAAAACTAAATGGATGGAAAAGTCATAATTATTACTTTTAACTTAATAGTATCCCCCTTTGAGAAATCACAGACCCAAAACCTTAATAAATAAATAACGTTTAAAGACATGGTTTCCATTTACTTTTAGATGCGAGGTATTCATAATTATGAAATTATCCTTAACACCCCCCTGAGTTTTCAATTCATATGAACATAATGGAGAAGTATTTTTAAAATGATTACTCTCCCCCCTTATAATATAATTAACACATTACATTGAAATTCTCCCCCTTTGTATAGGAATCTACCTCATAGGAAATTTTATTCCCCTTTCTATAAAATTATCCCCCTTTGATGTTTTTAAAAATAACAGGGTAAATTATTGAGTTTTCTGAAAAGGGTTAGAAAAAACATCTATTCGAAATAATATAATTAACTACCAAATCATCCATTAAATATTGAAATAATATTCAAAAAATATAAATTAAAAAACATTCAAAGAAATTGTAGTCAGATGAAGAACTCATTAACATATAAACATTTCTTCGCAATACAATAAAAATTTCAACAATAGTTTAGAAGGTAAAAATTTAATGTTTATTTATCAAATATTTCTCAGCAACCTTCATCATCTTGAAATATTTTCCGTCTACTTGGAGCATTACGGTAATATTATTTTGGGACAGAATTTTATCTTCTTGAATCCAGAATCATTCAAACCATTCTTCATTCTAATTTTCAATTTGATGATTTACTCATTATAATATTCGATTCTTTCCAAATCAGTTTTAATATATTTCAACTTTCTTATTATATCAATTATTTTCTTAGTATAGCTTTCAGTTTTATCTTTAAAAATTTCCATTAATTTCACCCTATCTACCATATCTCTAGGCAAAAGACTGAAAGATTTAATGGTTTCATCAATAAGATTCTTCATATCTTCAATATTATCATTATGTATCCTGATGTTGAAATTCATATTATGAGACTATTTCATAAATTTTTTCATTCCCTTTTGTGATACCATGAGGTTTCTTATAAAATGATGAGACTAGCCGCCAATTGAATCAACTTCTCCAATATAGCATAGATTGACTCTGATTTTTCAATTTCATTTTCATGAATTAATTCCACCTTGGATTCATGTCTTGAAAATTAATGAATTATTCTGTTGATTCTATGTAAAGCCTATATGATATTGTAACTTCTTTTTAAAGTAATCTTATTCACTGAATATGATTCTTTTTAAATTTTATGAACTTGAGCTCGACTAGTTCTAATTTCATTTTCCTTTATTTTCCCTTAATCAACTTTATTTAAAGAGGAATTATCAACTTTTTCTCATGTTTCCATTCTATCTTATGATTAAATTAACTCCAAATCCCCTTTATAATCATCCTCCTTTTCTTCATTATCTTTCTTATAAGATGATGGATCATTTGCATCTGATGATTCTTCCTCAACTGAATTATGAGATTTTTTCATTTCACTGATTTTGGAAGGAAATTCCAATGAGGATTGTTCTAATGATTTTAATTAAAACCTATCAGATTGAGTTTTATCATCTTCATCTTTTTAATTTTTCTCCTTCTCTTTATCATCCTCTACTTCCTCTTCTTCATATCCATATTATACTTCATTTTCATTATTTTTATTATCAGTCACTTATTTTTCTAAAAAATCTTCTACATATTCACTTACATATCTATATTTATCTTTCTTAGGAAAAGTTAATATTTTTGTGTCACCATACTCTATTGATTAAAGAAACTCCTATGATTTGTGACTCTATTTTTTAGTCATCCTTTTTGGATGTTGTTGATACCGATGGATTAGGTACTGAATCCTTACAAACAAATTTATCATTTCCCTAGTTTGTAACAATGGAAGATTTTACATGTACAATTTCAATTTCTTGGAAAGATAATCTAGAATCCGGATTTTTTTGGTTCGGTATGGGGGTTCATGGAATCAGACCAACATTTTCTAAGACATTCTCTACTTTTTTTAAAAGAATTGTCACATTCTATTAACAATTTATTTTCCTTATTCTTCTTTAGTTCTTCCTGATGAGTATCATTAGCATGAAATTTTATTGAAAAATACATTGTTGGGTCAATACTGAAAATGGGATCTACCTATTTCCATTATGTTTTCTTCTTCATCCATTCCTCTCGGTCTTCCTCAAAAACTCACTTTAGTTTCTTTTGATTTATTAGTGAGGTGGAGTCTTATTTTATTTTCATACACAAATAACCTTGCTCTACTATATTAATTTTTATTTCACCACCCTACTTACCTTTCTTCGATGGGTTTTATTATCAATACTTTCCATGAAATAACTTTTATTCTGCATCAAAACTTAATTTCATCCAATTATATGCCCTCTTTACTAAGAAATTTGATATTCAACCTCATTGATGTTGAATTATTTTAAAAGTGGAATAAATTCATTCTATACACAATTAACTTTCTTATAATAGCTAGAAAATTGAAAATTTGAGACATAATATATCTTGTTTTGGTGTTTTTGATAGTAATAAAAATAAATCCCATTGGAACAACTTTAATCAAATTCACAAGAAAATCAAAAATGAAAACATCAGCAACTATTAAGGTATCACGATCCCCTTTCCTTGGTATTATAAAACCATACATCTAAAGGGTTTTAAATCCATTATTAGGTGTGGGTTTAGTGATTTTCTATGCTTTCTATTAATTATCAAATTAGCAATCTTATTTCATCTTATTTTTCAACAGATCCAAGAAACTTGGGTAACTTTTGAGAAGGAAAAAAGGACTCTCCATCTGATGGAATTATATGAATTTTTTAGGATTTCTTATAAGAAATTTTATACCCTTTTTCATATATCATGAAATAGAGTTTTTGTGTTTTATATAATATAAATTATTTAGCATATTTAGAGAAATTGAAAACAAGATCAACGTATATATGATCGAGATCCCAATTAATCTATTTTAAACATAGTAAATTCCATCAATATAATATTTTAATCTTTCTAAAAAAATATTAATACATTTAAAAAAATATCTCTTTTCTATCCTTTCAAAAAAAATCAAACCTTTTGTCGAAATATTTTCATTCCGTAACATTTGGAGATAAAACTACAGATTTAGACAAAAAAAAGAAAACTTTTTCGGACAATAATCTTCAAAAGGTAGCCATTGTTAGTGGAAAAGAGATTAGGTATTCGAGGTGGGACATAGGGGGTCCCACTTTATATAAGAAATTTAAAGGGATGTATCATGTTTCAAAACAAATCCAACATGTGGGATTCAAACCTTTCTGATCTGATATTTGATAATGATTCAATGAAAGAATTAAGAATTTATTGAACTCTTTAGGTTTTAAGAATTTTATTGTATTATGAGTTAATACTATTAAATAAAGTTTTATTAAAAAAATTAAAAACAATAAAAGGTTTTCATGAAACCTAAAAAGAGTAATAAAAACAAAAATGGATATAAAATCACTATTAAATAATAAAAAAGGTTAAAATAAAAAGTAATACCTTTCAGATATTTTAATTTTTCAATGGTATGAATAACATTTTATTATAAAATTTTGAAACTAATTTCATTATTATTGTTTTAATATATTTAATATAATAGTCTTAGTATAAAAAGTTGATACAAAAGTTTGATCACATAAAATAGTTTTCAAAAATAAATGTTGAATATGATATTTCCAAAATAAAAGATCAATATGATAAATTTTGAAATCTAAAAACATTTCAAGAAATTATGAGTCATAAAGAATTGTAACATTTTCAAAGATTGGTCATCATAATGATTCTAAATACTTTATAAATAAATGTGATTTTGGAACCTCAATATGATTTTTTTAAGAAAACTAATTTTTTTCTTTTTTTTGTAAAAAATAAACATATATACTCTCCCTATGAAAAATTAGTAGCTTTATATAAGTATATGGGTAAATAAGAAGTATATATAAATGTTTAATATATTTTTATCATTCGAATATTTTGTTTCATGTACTCAAATCTATCCAAAGGTAATGGTTTTTTTAAAATATCAGAAGTGGATATTGTGTTCCGATGATTTGTAAAATGATATCTTCTTTTTGTGTGTGATACCTAAGAAATTGATTCATAATATCTATATGTTTTCACATGAGTTATATCATTTTTTTTCTACTTAATGTAATGGAACTATTATTATAAAATAGTATTTGAGTTTCTGTAAAATTGAATCTCTAGTTAGTGAGTGTGTGTTGCATCCATGACACTTGATCAAAACAATTTCATGTTACCACATATTTGGCTTCATCAGTGGAAAGCACTACTGAGTGTTTTTTTATACAAGACCAAGAAACTAGGGAATCTCTTAAGAAATTAAATGTTCTGAAGGTTATTTTATTATCCATTCTATAACCACCAAATTCAAAATTCAAAAAAATAATTATTTAAAAATCATTTACAAAATAATATAATGGTCATAAATCCATAGTTCCCTTAAGATAATAAAAATTAATTTTAAAAATTAATGTTGTGACTATTTTGGATTTCATTCATATCTTCTACATAAGAATATAGATTAAATTATGTCCTGATGACAAAAAGTAATTTAATTTAAATATCCTATCATGCCTATTAAAGTCTTTTGATTTACTAGTTTCTCAGCATCATCAAGATCATTTTTATTTGAGGTACAGTTAGAGTACAAATACAATTTTGTATTCTCATATCCAGAAATGTTAATAATATCATTTATATAATTATGATGAGATATAAAATTTCCATCTGGTTTTTAAGAGATTTGATAACCTCAAAAATATGTAAAGTCACCCATCATACTCATATCAAACACAGATTTCATTAGATATGTTAATGAATTTTTTAACGATTATGGAGTTGATATTAATACAATGTCATCTACATATATTTGAACAATTTTAATGGTTATATTAATTTTATTTATAAAATTATTAGGATCAATAGTCCCCTTAACATAATTTTTTTTAAAATGATCCGGATAATCTATCAATCCAGGCTGTAAGGTCTTTTTTAAGTATGTATAATCATTTGGTAAGTTTGAAAAAGTATTTAGGATGTTTTTTATATTCTAAACCGGTGGTATTTTCAACAAAAACCTCCTCCTAAATATATACATTAAAAAATAACACATTAAATCCATTTCAAAAAAATTGAAATTAAATAATACTGCAAAGGCTATTATAATATGAATAGATTCCAGTCTAGATACCAATTCATAGGTTTCATCATAGTCTATTACTTCATGTTGATTATAAGCCTTATCAACAAGTCCTACTTAAATATAATGATTATTTTATTTTCATTACACTTATTTTTGAAAACCCCTAACACTAATTATATAATTTTTTTTATTTTGTTCATCTAATGTACAAACTTTGTTCCTTTTTAATTAATTATTTTCATCTTGAATTGACTAAATCAAATCCTCATCGACTAAATCCACATCACGATTCATAGATTCAAATTGGGAAAGAAAATTTATATTCTAGAATTCATTCCTTATGGAACTTCTAGTCCTAATAGGTTGATCATCATCTTTAATGATATTATCATTCAGATGTTTCATATTTAATAATTGATTACTTGGGTTTTGTACAGTTTTCTCTTCAATATAAAGTTAAAAAACTATTGGGGAGTAACTTCAAAAACATTTACTCCATTTATTTATTTATAGGAATAATTTTCTCATATAGGTTGAAAATTAGTTTTAGAAATAACATCCAAGGATTTTGGTTGAGGATGTTTAGAAACAAAATAATCGTTTTTATCAAAATTAACATGCACTGCTTCTTCAACATCACATGATAATTTTTTAAAAACTATATATGCCTTAGAAGTATTATAATAACATAGAAATATTCTTTCATTGGATTTGGGTGAAAATTTATCTAGGTTATCCTTTATATTACGGATGAATAATTTGCATCTAAAAACACTGATGTAAGAAAATTTATGTTTTCTACTAGTCAATAATTCATAAGTTGTTTTATTAGGAAATAAATTGATTAAAACTCTATTTACAGTATAATAACTAGTACATACATCTTCATCAAAAAACAAATTTCCAATTGATTATTCACTAAACATGGTTCTTGTAATTTCTTGAATGATATGATTTATTATTTAAAAAACCCCATTTTTCTAAGGAGTTATATGATATGTAATGTGAGGTTTAATACCTTTCTTAATAAAAAAATTTTAAAAATAATAAGTTAAAAATTATTCACCATGATCACTAAAAATCATTGTCATATAATGGTTTTTATCATTTTTAACATTGGATGGGAAAGTTTTAAAATAGAAAAAATCATCAAATTTATTTTCTGATAAATATACACATGTGTATCTAGTGTAGTAGTCAATTAGATCAAATAAATAATGTGTGCCACTAATACTCCTAGTTTGTGTAGTACAGAATAGATACATGTGAAATAACTGGAAAACATATGATGTTGAGACTTCACTAATAAATTTATATTTAAACTTATGTTTCTTACCATATTTATATGGGTCCCAATATTTTGAAGAATACAACCAATGATATTGTAGATAATTAACAATTATTTTCTTAGTCAATTTACCTAAATTTATAATGTTACAATGTCTATAAATTCTATTCCATAACCAAATATGATCTTCCATTTCACTAAGGCAAAGAATGTGTTAGCTCTTAATGTCTTCTAAGTTAAGTGTGTAAAAATTCTCATACTGATTGGAAGAAATAATAAACTCCTCCATTGAATTTTTTACAACACATTAATCAATTTTAAAAATAAAATGGTATCCTTAATCATATAATTTTATTATGCATGTAAGTTTATGATCGAGTCCTTTAACAAAAAAACATTTGAAATTAAAGATTTTCCTAGAAGAACGGTATTACCTTTAGCGATAATCCATCTATGATCATTATCTATGATGGTAAAATTTCCACCACTAATAATGATAATCATTTCAAAGAAATATTTGTGTAAATTCATATGTCTAGAATACCAAATATCCATGTACAATGTATTCTTGTTGTTATTACATTCCTTATTTTCCAAAAAAAACAAAACAATTATATTTCCTATACCCAAACCCTCTTGCGTGCGGTATTGGTTGAGAAAAATTGTTTAGGAATAAACATTTTTTTATTAAATATAATTTATAGATTCATAGGTATGGAACATTATATAGTGTATAATTATTCTACTAATATCCACAACTTTGGAAATTAGTTAAAAAAGGAGATTGGAAGAAAATCATTATTAGTGGAAATAAAAGTTTTTATTTAAAACCAATTCTTATACAATCATTATAAGGATATAATTTTTTATAAATTTTATCATAATTTTACTTACTAGTAGTAAATTTTCATAAAATAATCTTGAGAGTAAATATTTCATACATGAGTTTAACAAGTAATTCTTATTTCTTAATGTTAATAGTTTTAGAATACAACTTATCGAAACTAATTTGAAAATGTATCCTTTTCAAAAAACATCTTAATATTTAGAAGTTGAATATTTTTCTAAAATAGAATTTTCAAGATATTTGGATAACTATGATATATATTTAGTTAAAATTTCTATCCTTGAATCATACTTAGCAGGTTTTTCATTAGCCTTATTATATTTTTTGCAAACCTTACAATTTTATTTTTTTGAATGTTTTTCAAAATGAGAAACTCAATCATAATACGGTAAAATATTATCTTCATTATGTTAAGAAGATTATTCATATGATGATTTCTAATTTTTCTATTTATTAGATTCAAGATAATTTTTACTTAAAGATAAGTATGTAAGGTCTCAGGAGTTCATACCTTTTCCATTAAAAAATGATTTTCCTTAAGTATTATGGCATGAAGGCCGATGGTCCACTATCTAAAACTATTATTATAAGAAGAATTATCTAAGAAATATCCCCTAGTTTCAATCCATCAATCAATAGATTTATGTAAATTATTTCATTTTTACTTACTATACTTCTTATTAATCTAATCAAAATTTCTTTTTTTTTCTTTCAATCTTTTTTAGCATAGGAAAATATGGTATGATATGTCCATATTTCTTAAAAAAATAAAATGTTACTTCATAATATTTCTTATCATTCCTTTCCCTGCAAAGTTTCTTTTATTGATACAAAAAAAAATTTCACCAACTATCTTTTTCATCCTATTATCACGATTATATAGTTCACTTTTAGATTAATAAGTTTTACAAGAATCAGATTGGAAAATAAATTTTTTCTTTTTAGGAAATCTTAACCTCTTTTTAAAGTGTTTATACTTTAGTAGGATTTGTAGTAGTAATGAAAGAAACAACTACATTATTTTTCATTATATGATCATTATATATTTTTAATCTACCCTCATATTGAATAAGATTTATAATTAATTCACCAAGAGTATGATTTTTCAATTTCCTGGTATCATCAACAATAGTCCTTCTGTATTAACATTCATTGAGCTTGATGTCTATAATATTTTCCACAAGGATTTGATCATCTAAACCTTTCTATTAAAGTGATTTCAAACATATTATTATATTCAAAAATCCTTTACTCATTTTGGAAATGGATTCTCTAGTTAATATTCAAAATCATTATATTCATATCTTATCATAGATCTTATAGCTTTAAAAACATTATATATACTGAAGTGAGTAACTTCTATCTTTTTCCGAAGAGTATTTACTACATCACATGATGAAATTGAATAATAGATGATCCTATTCATTGATCCTAACAATGAATTTTCACTCTTTATTTTAGTTGGTACTCAATCGTTTCTTGATTTATAGAGGCTTACACATCCTTATCATGGATTATTTAGTTTCTATTCTTCATGAAAAAATTATTAACTCATGTGTTGATTATAAAGGTCTCCATTATGTCACACCAATCTTGATAATCATTACCATCAAAAATTGGAGTTTTATTGGGATTCATATTATTTATAGATCTAATATTTAAACCTACCACCTTAATAGAAAAAAGTGTTTTACACAAACATGTTATTGTAAAAAAAATTTATAAATGAAAAGTTTATAGAAATGTTTAAAAACATTTCAAAAGTAAAGATAGTAAAAACACATCTAGTATTTGTGTGGAGGAATCCTTATCTAATACCAATTATTGGATATCAATTCAAGATATATTGATAACCATATTAAAATAATATTTTTTATGGATCAATTATAAGGGATAAATTTTAGTTTTTATAAAACATTATTTTATATGAATTTAAACTAAAGAAATTCAAAAAACATTTTTTAGTTAATGTTTATATTCAAACTTGGTTTATAGATTGATTGTCAAATTATCATTAATAGTATGATTCCAAAAATATCAGGGTATAAATATTGTGATCATAATAGATAAAAGTATATTAGAGTCTCTTGGATTTATAGTAGATCTGATTAAATGTTCAGATTTTATATATCATATTTAGAATACTTATGATAAAACTAATACATACAGTGCACATGGGAATAAAAACACTTTAAAAAAACACGTAATACAATAGAAACAATGATGTAATGTCTTACATATAAATAAAAATATTAAATATCTTTTAACCTTATGAGTAAGGTAGCTACAAACGTTAGGTAATAGTATCCCTTATTTTATACTTACAAGAAAGTCTATATTTCCTCAAAAAGTAAATCCCTTGATTTGATGCTCAAATTTTTTCTATCACTCTATCCCTGATATCCCTGGAATGATGGATCAAATCTATCTTTCTATCCCCACAATCCCTCAATCAGAAGATTATATTCTCTATATTTATATCCCCATAATCCCTCGATCGTAAGCAGAGATCGAAGGCATAATGTAAATTCATAATAATGAATCTCCCAAAATAAATTCAAAATACTAGGAACAATTTGTTCATGATTTGCATGATTTATACAAGATCATGAGTAAAAATTAATCAGTTGCATTAAACTCATCAAATGACCGTGTATTTTTTGGAAACCTTCCCAACTATCATATTTAATCCAAAGGGACATAATCCACCATGTTTGTTGCAATGACTTAGAAACCTATTATTTTAAAATCCATTTTGAACTGATTTTTTGATGTCGCATTTTTTACACCATTATAGTGTGAATAGAATTTTCCTTAAATTAAGAAAATATATTTCAATATTTTGAATTTAATCATTATCAGTCTGAAGGAATTTGTTATTAATATCATTTTGATAACCTTCATTACTGTGAATTCAATTTTTATTGGTTATGGTATTGGTCTGATTTTAAATACATTGTCAGTGTGAAGGACAATATAAAAATAATTACATCTGATCGGTTAATGTTGAATATAATATGTATCATATCCATACCGATTTTCATAAACATAATAATTAAAATAATTTCCAATTCATGAATACATTAGAACTATTTATATGTATATTAAAAGTTTATATTTTCTGCAAAAAAAATTAAAACATGTTGGGCATAAAAAAAATTTAATCAATTGTTTAAAAAATAATTTTTTTAGTTAATAATCTAAAGGAATAGAAAAGTCATAAGTATAGATTTTGACTCAATAGATGGATCATGACAACCCATGGAGGTATATTTTGGTGTTGTTTCCCTAGGAGGGAATTTTTCCTACTTAGATAGTTTGCCAATGGATAGATCATAATGCCCCTTTTGATAGATTCATAAGGATGATATGAATGGCTAATGAGGTGTATCAGAAAGGTGAATATCTAGTATAAAACACCATGAGTTTACAATTAACAGTATTGAACCTCATGTAGGTGTCCTACATAATCTATTTATAAGACGGTGATAAAAACCCACATAGTTTGATGTCATAGTTTAAGGTCATGTGACAGGACTAATCATGCAGTTTAATGTCTTGTGGTAAGTACACACATGTTGTGAAAGGATAATTGGTGAGTGAAGGTGTGGTGTTTACGTGCTGAATCTACCTTCTAAAGAGGATTTATCTTGGTTGGAATAGTGTGGGGATTGCACAAACAGATTCCCTTAGGGGATTCTTGGATCGATAGTGATGTGGTTGGAGATTACGCATGGGAGCTTACCAATGACTGCCATTTCATGTGATTTTTAAACAGATAATCCCATGTTTATTTCACTGGGTAAATGGTGTAGAAGGTGTGGGGACCATCCCAAACCACTCATACAAGGGGAATCTTATGTTTCTCAAACATGGTAATGCTATAGTTATACGTCATGTGATGAGGATGTTTTCATTAAGTTTAACACTGTATGACTAGGATGTGGAACTATGTATTTTTACATCATGATGTTTTAACATGGGGTGACTCACTCTATACCCTTAGGTATTATCTAAAAATTGGTCATGCACCTCTCAGAGGGAAAGGTTTTGGCACTATTGTAGAGGAGTGTTCAGTCACAAGGTCCATGTTATTGTCCCGATGCGGAGAAGCTATATGGGTTATAGTGCATATGTTAACAAGAATGATGTATGAGGAAGGTTTGATCCAAACTTTGAGTGAAGTGGGTAGATATAGGATTGGGTAACACGGGTAACATAAGGACTCAAGGTACAACTGGAATGTTCCTGGTTTGGTATCGGGGCACCAGGCACTCAACTTTTGCGATGGGGTGTCAGCAGAAGAGAGGAACTAAGGAGACGCCAAGGGGAGAGGTTTTTTGAATCTTGAGTTCTTCAATATTTGTTATTCATGAATTTTATTGTCTTTAAAAAGTGGTAGTATTTGTGATACAGGGTTCAAATTTCTCAGAGTTATGTCTTCAGTCATGTCGGGAGTGCTTCACGGAGGCTGAATTATTCACCAATCCTTGAGTGCCCCAATGGGCCTTCTTCCTTCAAGAAAGGTTTATCCCTTCATTTATGTAATCTTTTCATGGGGTGGAGGATCCTTAGAAAAAATGGAAATTGGTTTTTTGAAACCTAGATATTGTGGGTGATATATTTTCACTTTGGATTGTGATGGTCAGGTGGTATGTGAATCGAGAGCGGGTGTGGATGATAAAAGGTTTTGGTTATCACTAAAATATAGAACTAAATGGGTATTCATAGTTAAGGGGTTTTCATAATATTATAGGAGTTCATGAATCAGTATTCCATTCTCAAAGATTCATGGCTCCATGAGATTGAGAATGGTGTCCGTGAAGACACCTTCAACTCTTCGTGTGTTCTCAAAGAGCTTTGTGACTCTGACATTAACTATACAGAAGTTTATCATCAAACCATCACACATTATTTAAGTAAACTATCTTCCAAGGAACTTTTAAAGCTATGTACGTTTTTGAAGTAGAGATATTAGATTTATTTTGAGCTATTTCTTCTCAAAATTATTCTGAACCGGTTGTGCCCTCCTTGACTATTCCAATGGTATGTGTATTTCAGCCCCAAAAAATATCCCCGTAAAAATGGGATTAAAAAATTAAAAGGAGGGTCAGATTCTAAGGTAGAATCACCAAATGTTTGAAATCAACTCCCTTCATGAATCTCACTCACAAATTATGTTCATAATAGACACCCTATGAAGGCAATCACAAAGCCTGTCCCAAATGTACACATACAAATAGCAGATGGGGGGGGACTCAATGACCCTAGACCTTCATGAGGAGAAAATAAAAGTTCTCCCATTTTCAAATATCCCTTTATCTATACATAGTTCTCTGTTAATGCTTCTTAGCAAACTATACATGAAGAAACGTGCCATGTGGATTATTTTTAGTGAACCGAACCCTATAAACCAATACTTCGCAAAGCGACCTCCGAAAACCCAATATCTACAAAAAACATTCATGAAAAACCTTCTCAAATGAAATTTTTGAACCAGACTCAAAAGAAAAACTATTCTCTTAATTAATGGTAATTTAGTGAATCAATGTCACCACTACTCATAGATATTATATGGCAAGGGACATCATAATCCGAAAGTAACTAAGAAGTGACTTAGAGCATGAATTTATGATCAAAATGATAATAGATGCACAGAGGTTTTTGCCACTATGAAATAGGTTACATATTTATATATTCATGCAGGTAGATGGGGTCTTTATCCCGATGCCATGTAGAGATGAACTGTCTTACTGGTTTAGAGGCATATTGGGGTAGTACCAGTGGCATAAGGATACTAAAGGCCACATATGGAAGAACCATGCACCAATTACAATATAAATTTTCTATAAACACATAAATAACATAGATGACGAGAAGATGGAGGAAAAGGATTCCCCTCTACAGTATGATATTGTCCTTATGGTGGGTTTGGGGGATTCATTAAGGGAAGGAACAATGGATGGGACTTGTGTTAGGGAAAAATTCCATCGATGAGTGGGCTTGGGCCTACTGGGCATGCACATCATTCACTAACATCGAAGAATATTGAAACTAAGTGGGGCTCTATGAGGAAGAATGGGAATCAAAGATTCACATATACTTTCCATAGGAAATAATTCTTGAGATATCAGGGAGATGGTCAATGGGGACCAAAACATTCCATCTTCATCATGGGGAGGTTGGAATCAGCCAATGGGACCTTTATCAAATCACCCGAATCCCAATTTTGGAAGATATGTATGATGAACTCTTCCCCATATAGAATGTATGGGAGGACAATGAATATTTTTCAGCCCTATTGAAGGGGTTTTATGATTTAGTATGGGAAACCATCAAAGAAAATCTAGGGATGAGGGATATCCCTTATAAGCAATGGTTTGGGTACTTCCAATGGAAACTAGAAGGAGATAAATTCAAGGGATAGGATTCAGTAGATGAGTTCCCCAATATTCCATGCAAATGTATTAGGGGATAAAATTGGGGAAAGGAAGAATCCTACTAGAAGATCTTCAGTTTGAGTCAATGGTAGTTTTTGGTATACAACATCTAGACCAAGCATCAACCTATACTCAATATGGAATGGTTCAATACCGTTCTCATCTATAGATGAATTCTACTACTGAGTGATGCCTATATGGGGGTGTGTCAGATCACATTCATCATAGGGGAGAGGATGGAGATGGGATTGGGTGTCAATTTGGTTGTCCCAATATTGGAAATGTTATACAACGTTCTTCTCCACATTATCAAAATAATGAATTTTATTTGTATGTGTGGGACCCATAAATATTTTTATATATGGGTGGTCACACACATTGGGTGATATGAATACCCCAACTCAATTTCTCCTCCTACAACAAACTTCTATCTGGATATATTTAATATCATGGAGAGTTTCCCATTCAAATTAGTTTTGGCAGATGTGTTAAAGAAGGTCGGTCTGAAAGAGAACTTCAAATTTCACCCATTCACCCTCGGAACAGGGATAGTGACTGATAATGGTATATGTACCATTGGAAAAATATTTTACCTCCTGGTCTTTTGAAGTGGGATACTAGTTCTGGGGTTCAATTGTGATTCAATCTACAAACCATACAATCAATACCATTTCACATTAAATTTTAGGTGTCCTCATGGGATGAAAAAGAATGTATACCTGGAGGTTAAGCATGAATACAATCCCTCATGGTTGAGTAAAATCTATCTCATGTTTATGCATGAGGATGAGAAAATAAAAAACATGATTCCACCACCCAGTGTTGCATATGGGATCGTTCATGAGTACTTGCAGAGTATGGAAAGTGAAAACCATTGAGACATGTGGAGGTGGAAGGACACCCAAGACATTGAAGGGGTGTCCCCTCAACTATGGGGTTGCGGCCAAGTGGTGGATGGTGCACGCCATGGTATAAGAGATATCCCATTAGGTAGGGAAGCACCACGGGGCCGATAGTTTGTGGCCTTGAACTGGAAGGATCCACAAGGGGATGAGCAACAGTGGACTCAATGCTCCTAGGAAAGTGATAGTATGAAAATGTTGATACCTCCAATATGGCACTGAGGATATTCATCCAATCTCCTAGAAAGAATCTAAGCCATTTGGAAATTCTTATTCATATAGTCTTTCTTGAATAATGGGATAACTATCATGTCTAAAGGATATTTACCAAGCCTCTAGGATATGGTAATTTCTGAACAAAGTTGAGAAACGTATTTCTAGTATTTTTTTCTACCAATTTTTCCATTCAAGTGTAATAGGATGAGGTTAATTGATATATGGAAGAGTGAGTGGACCTAGTCCATTATTGGTTCATCATATGCTCTCTGACCGATTATGTAAAGGTGTTGTTGAGCAGGACTTCCCATCCAAAAAATTTAGTGGATGTGCTAGTTCTGAATGCACCTCTACCAGAGGAGTTAGTTGATTCATGGAGAAGATATTATAACCAAGGCTCTCCCATGAGAGGATGCACTGTGTCCTACTATGAAACTATTTGAATCTGATAAACCTCATATAAAACATGGTCTTGAAACTATTACCTAACACCTTTTTTCCACTATCCTAGGAATCAGACATGAAGGAGGGGTATACCTGAGATGGGCCTGAAAAGGTAGGTGATGTGATCTCAACCCTTCATGGAAATGTGTGGGTTCTCTTCTTAATTTGAAGGTTTTGGGTGGACAGTCATTGGTCAAAATGTAACATATATATGAGGCGACTATTGTAGGGGGAATCCCTCACCATCGGTGTTGGAAAAAATCCATCAAGATATCAATGAATAATTTTTTAGGTGGTTGTGTTTGTTGACAAAGTGGACAACTATACTGTGATTGTTGACAAAGAAAACCTTGTCATACAAACTTTTTGACAAAGGGGATTTCATGGTGGAATGTCGAGTTCAAGATCTATGGTCAACGATCCATGTTTGATTCAAGAACTTCGACAAAAGAATGGACGATCTGAAGGCAGTACAAAAAGAACAGATAAAAGGTGGCGCCATTTTCTAGTGTTTGCCAAATTTTTGGGCCTGAAAATAGACAAATGAAGAAAAGTGGTTTTTGGTAATGGTACTTGCGCGTTGTGTACTTGATGGCTTGAAAACATGCACGCCATATGTTTCTCAATAACAGATCATCAAAATAATGAAAAGGAAAGAGGTTTGTGCATGTTTGGAAGTGGGTCGTGCAAGTGACTTGCAGGGAAAGAGACCTGCGCGCTGAGGGTTGACTTGCATGCCATCACGCAGGGTGGTAAAATTGCCTATAAATACTAGACCACCCCTCCTCATTTTTCAACAGAGTTCAACACTTTTAGAAATCAGAGCTCCCATCGTGCAGGTGTGGTGGTCGCGCAAGTGGTGGTGTGTCGCCCAAGTGGGACTTGCGTGCCAGATTTGAAGAATGGTGATTGTTGGTAGTTGTGTGCCAATATTGGATTGGGCGTAAACGGAAGAGTGTTGCGCAAGTTTGGAGATGGAGAAGCTTGTGTCACACAAGTGTCTGAGGAGGAATTTTGCACCAGTTGTGACTTGCATGCTGATACTTGTGCACCGAGGTGGACTTGCACGCCAAGTAAGGTTGTTTTTTCAGCCATGTTTTCGGGCTGCGTGGAAGCTGGAAGTTTTCTCGATACGTTCGGTGCAAAGGGAGATTCATCTACGGGTGAAAGTTGGACTTAAACAGAGAATCTACATACAGAGGAATATTCATTCCTTCATGCAAATTAAGAGAACTAAAGTTCTATAAATTGTGAGTGGATCCTTTCCAGAGCAGTGAGCAAAAGAAGAGGAAGAAGGTGATCCTCTTCACCGTCAGTGAGCCAGAGAGAGACAAACAGGGAGTGACCCTTGGGAAAGTAGTGAGCTAACCCTAATCCTTGTAAAGGCAGTGAGCCTGGGACAGAGTGATTGTGCCTGAACCTTGTAATCCACATCTAGTGAAGTTTAGTGGAATTTGGTACGACCATCAACTTGTCAGTGTATGCTCCTTGGACGTAGCCCTTAGCGGTGAACCAAGTAAAATTGATGTGTCATGTGCTTTCTTTACTTTCTGTTTATATTGTGCAATAGGAATGTGAGAGAAGAGTGTTGTGCTTAACAGTGAAAAAAGATCATAACGGGCTTTAATTTTAAATTAGACATACCCTGATTCACCACGGCTCTCAGGGTATTCAGCCTTGTGGACTTAATAATGGGATTACTTCAAAAAAATTAGGAGATACTCACTAGATTATGAAATTCACATGATCCTCATATACTTTTACAACATAGTTTATTATTCTTTAATTTTCCAGGATACACTAAAAAATTATGAAATGGAATTCTAGACTACACTCAAAGATCATCAAACAACATCTATATATGAGTCTGTAGCACCTGATTCTAATGTATAGATGGTGGGTACATCATACTAATGAAGATGGTCAGGGAGACCATGTTGGTCATTCCAAGTGCGGAGGTTCCACTATAAGGGACCTCAAAGGCCAATACTTCAATGGAGGGGGTCCAAATCGTTCCCACAACAGGGTTTTTTGAAGGATATGTAGTGGTAGAGTCAATCATAGAGTTTCCACTCTAGGCGACTAGTGGAACCAAAATCACTATGGAAGAGGCATCAATTGAGCCAGTGACTACAATAGTTGGGGAGGCTACATCATCCATTCCCAACCCATAATTCCTAGTAGTGGTGGAAATAGAGGCCAAAGATGTGGTTTCAACACCAAAAGGGGTAGCATAGGGAATTGAATTATTTTCATCCACATTAGTGGTGCCAAAATTGTTAGTAGAGTCTTCTTATACTAGGTAAGATGTTAGAGAAGAACTATTCTTATGGAAAGTCCTCTAGCCACTCACACATAAATACATGCACCTGGAGGACCCAACCTATGAGGTATTAGTAATATTTCCTCCTTATGAGTCGGTTCCTCTAGAAGAATATTAATATTCCGGCTTGGAGGATACCTAGGAGAATCAAATCATTCACTGCAAGGTGTGGAGGTATGTATAGAATTTCATCACATGTACTCTGATTGTTGGACTGGTAAAATAGATTGGATATCTCTACCACTGGTTAATCATTCTGGGGACTAGTGGTGTGATTTAAATCGACCTTAATGCGTTTGGATGATACTTCATCATTGAGGTCGAATGTGATGAATGAAAAGATATCAACCTTCAATGGATGAGGCACAAGGCAGAGAGCTTCAGAGAACTTGAGGAAGCCGAAAGAGAGATCGTCCACCTAGAGGGAATGGTGTAGCAAAATGCAGTGGTTAGGGCTAAGAAAATGAATATTGTCAATAGTCTGAAGGCCCAATTGGCTGCAGTCAAAGTGAAGGCATTGGTGGTGATATCCTCAGTGGATGAGTGATGGGTTAAAGGGAATTGACTAAGGATCATCTTTGAATAAAATTTATCCAAGGAAGAAGAAGAGAAATGAGATCAAGTGGAGTGGCGTCAAACCATATAGGATACTCATTAAAGGCTAGAAAATCTCAAATTCATGATCACTAGGGTCGACCTTTGAAAGGTTTTTTCAACCAATAGTCTCCAATATGTGGTTGTCACTATGAAAAAATCACTTTTTTTATTTTCTCATGCTTGAGAATATTTTTTTTATTTCCATACATTGATCATATTTCTAAGATAACCAACAACCAATCTCTATGATCATGTCATTCATTATGAGTGTGATAAACATGGGAAAATCATGTGATTTATCTTTACATGAGAGTGTTAGATATTCATCAAACACTTGGGGGTCTACTATTTTTGACTAACCACAAAACGCATTTTGGATATGGGGGATTATGGCGGGATAATGGGTCTCTATGAACAACCATATTTCTTTACCAATGTTCTTTATTGAATGAATTATATAACACAAGGGTTTTTGAATTCTACCTAAGAGTATTAATCACAATGAACAACATCTAGAATACAAAGGGCTAGCATCATGATATTGGGAAACTGTAAAACATGTTCAAAATACGACATCTAGATAACTTATCCAAGTGAAGGGACAAACAAATTATGGTTGACCAAATAACATTTTTAAAACATAGGACATACCACATATTTTCAATTAGATTCTTCAAGGGTGTTGGCCCAAGATGGTTAGTGTGACAACGTGGATAGAAACCATGTTTTTAGGGGAATGGATTTTAACATGGAGGATGATGAAGATCCAAATAAAGGGAACATGAAGTCTAGAGAATAAGTGATGTAATTTTTGAATGGATTCCAACCCTCATGAAAAAAAACATCATGGATTTGAGAAAATTGGTGTGGATGTATAAGTCTGAGAAAAAAATGAAACTTTTTTTTCCAGTGGAGTGTCATCTTATATTCCATTCAATAGACAAAAAACATGAACAATTTGTTAGGTGACTAATAGTAGAGGAAATAACTTATTGGGATAGGTCCTATCGTGTCTTGTAGTTTTTTTTCATACAATGATGATGGTATATATTTAGTTTAACATCATATGAAGAGGATGTTGGAAATTCAGTTTAATGTCATATGGTGAGGATGATTCATTGACTAGTTTTATCCTAATGTGATTAGTATGTATCTTTCATTTTATTTTAAGGTTATCATGACATGAATTGTGTGGGGGTTATATATTTTGAGGCCCACCATTTCACCATCATGTGGGGTCAATAGAGAATCATGTTTTTATTCCATATAATAGAGGTTTTTTTAGCTTCATGCCAAAATTTCATAAGGAACATATGTGAGTGACACTCATTCAACCATGGGAGATGAGGTTGAATGAGGGTTGCATAAAGGGAGGCTATTAACTAAGAAATCAAATCTTGACAAGACACATATATTTTAAGGTCGTGATTCCTACACCATGGCTTTCAATTTAAGGTCCTATGTTCTGACATTTTTGAAATAGATTAAGTTTGATTTTTTTGGACCATTGGGGAGGATGTATCATGTGAATGTATGAAAAATATAATTAATGTTTCCTAATGTGAATTAAGGTTCCTAGTATTCCACCAGATGTTGCATAAAACATCCATTATATAAAACACATATAGTTTTAGTTCATGATGATTGGACTAAGGAACAACCAGTACAGACATGGTTAGTGTGATGAACTAACAAACCCAACATGAATGAGGATGCATGGAGAACTAATGCCACAGAGTGCATTCCAAAGGAGTAATATATATATTTTAGAGTCATGACGTTTGGACTTGGGTTTTCTTCTCAATGTTTAAGGTCATAGGATATGGACCATTAGAAGCCCTAATGTGTTTGGCGTTGGATGAACGAGTTTTAATCTGACGTGAGTGCGGGGTTGGGAAGGATTTCATGCCTTAAAAATTTTATTGGTAAGATTTAAAATAGTTTTAGGTCATTTTTATTATACCATAGATTTTAGTTTAAGGCCATAATGTTTTTTTGATAAAATTACGAGAGTAAAAGGCTCTATGATGGGTTAACATAGTGGTTGGACCGAAGATAAGATAACATCAGGAACTAAAGACCTTAATGATCTTTCACATGGTATGATAATTATTTTCTTCCTCACATTATGCTATGTGGGAATCTCAGCATGCTAATGTTTCAAGGTAATTTAATGACTCTTATACCTTAAACGAGGCTCATGGGAAATTTTTGCGCGATAACACTACGGATGACATGAAGTTTCATAGTGAATATACATCTAATCCCAGATAATAAGTTTCTAAAAATCACTATGTATCACAAGTGTATGGGAATCAAGCCACACATGGTTCTAAATATTGATTCACATATTTTATGGTCATACAATCCGATATATTGGATAAAATGGGGGTCTAGGGATGGTTATGTAGTGAAAGAGTTAAAACCTGACATTAATGTGCCACGAAGTCCCTACAACATGTGAAGCAAACCTTAATTTTGTTTCATATATTTTAAGGTCATATGGTTTAGAAAGGGAAAAATTTTTAATATCATGTTACTTGGACTATGAGAAATCATTTTAATGTTGTGATTCATGGATTTTAAAAGTGTTTTATTGAAGAGTGCATGTGTGGCATGAAAGAGGGAAAAACTGATGTGAATAAATCCAAAAGAGGGTGAAGTACTATATTAACAGAAAATAAAAAATAGTAAATAGTTTAATTTCATAGTTCTTGGACAATAAAAAATAGTTTAAAGTCATGTTTCATGGATTTTGACTGAGGCTGTGGGGTTTAAGGGAACATAAATTTAGATTTGGGACATGATATGGGAATTTCAGGCATCACTAGATATCCTATTAGGATGGGAATCAAGACACGTGTATTTCTAAAACATGGCCTGGTTGAAGACCAATGCTAATGGGGGGGGGGGGAAATCCTCTATAGTGATGGAATTTGAAACATACAACAGTTATCATGAGGTATACCATGTTAAAGGAAAGGGGTAAAGTATGGTCTCCATCCCATACCAATCATATGAGGAATCCAGATTAGAGATGGGGAAAATATCATCTCTTATTAAGAGGAATCATTATTTCTTATTAGGAAAAATCACAGTTTAACATCAAGTGTTGAGGACATCAGGATTTGTAGTGTAAAGTCATACAACTTGAACTATATGATTAGAAATAGTATAATTTCATTATGCTTGGACCTATTAAAAGTAGTTTAAAATCACATTGCATGGACGTTAAGGTGGCTATTAGTTTATGTCTTTAAAGCTTAGACTAAGGGATCATTGATTAAGGTCATTGATTATGGACCATAGAGAGGGAATTCTCAATAGGACGTGTGTAGTGAGGTATAGTGAAAAACCAGATGTGAAAGAGGGTCAAGGAATCCAAATGATGTACAACACATTCCTAATAGAACCCATATAATATTTAAAGTCATGATTATAGTAATATGGGGCTCTTAGTTCAGAGTAATAGTGTTCGTACCAATGGGGGTTGAGTATCCGAAAAGGGATATGTGTGGTGTGATATGAGGAATTTGACATGAATGAGGGTAATAGAAGACCCCACTGCACACAACACATTCCAAGGGATGTCACACACAAAATTTAAAGTCGTGGTGCTTGGACATGAAATCTTAACTTAAGGCCATATTGCTCGAACCAATGGGATGGGTGTCACAAATAGATATGTTTAGTTTACTGGAATGATAAAATGGGAATGAATGTGGTCTAAGGAATCACATAACAACACAAAAAATTCTAGAGAGGGATCACATACAATTTATTATCGTGATTCTTAGACTATGGGGTTCCCTCAGGTGAAGTAATGCTTGAGAAACATAATGTTATTTGGAATTGTGATATGTTCTCCATCCATGGTCATAAAAAAGTGTTCACCAATAAAATATACCTTATAATTGATATAAGTTCCTTCCCATTTGGTCTTTATATTATGAGATTTTATTCTAGGTATCATCGGTGTTGGCAGAGCTAGTACAATATCACCCAAGAAGAAAGTGCATAAACGAACCTACTTGTTGAATGATTTAGCTGTCTTGTTCTAATGCATCTCAATATTATTCATTGTTTTTAGTGAGTTCTCATTGAAGACTTCCATCTCAACTAGACAGACATCTTCCATTTTTATGTCATCTGTTGGCCATAGATAACTGCTCGAAGTGATGGAAACTAAATCTTGATGGGCAGGATGACCTCTATTTCATACACTGGGGAATATGTAGTCACATGGGTGGAATTTTGAGTTTTCATGTAATAGGACCACAGGTAATTGAGGAGCTTTTATGGAAAAATTTAATTTCTCTTTCCCACTATCTTCTACATAAATTTATGTAGGGTCTTATTGAATGCCTCAATCTATCAGTTTATTTATGCATGATAGTGGGAATTATGGTTGGACTGGATGTTGTACATAGCACACAACTTCTTCAGTTCAATAGCCCATATGTTGTTTCCATTATTGGAGAGAATGATGTGAGTAAATTTAAATATATGGATGATTTGGGAGTTCATGAAATTGACAAAAAAAATATAGCCTTTACTTCTTAATAGGAAACTACTCTTAACAGTGGGATAAGAAGTTCATCACAGTTAGAATGAACCTGCATTTGAGAGATATCACTGGTGGCTGTGGTCTCAAAAACTCATTTCCCCATACTGAAAAGGACCATGAAAACCAAGTATTATCGATATGATATTTCTGTAGATACAAAATTTCGGCATGTGTCGGACACACATGCCACCTCTTGGAATAATTGATGAAATCATCGACATTAGGGGGCTACAACTATCCCAGCCTCCAAACATGCTGGGAGATATTCAATCCTGCCTAATGGGAACCACAAGATGCTATATAGTCTTCCTTTATAACCTATAAAATCTCATATACCTAAATATAACAGAAGATAATACCATCAAACTCTCATATGTAAAGAGTTTATTCAAGGTATGGCCCACTCTGAAGGGTGAACTACGCTACAGGCCTATAGTTTTTCTCATGCTCAGCTTCGTCCAGTGGGAGAATGCAATGTTGGAGATAATCAACAAAATAAATCATCTAATTAGAAACTTCCTTTTATGTTGGGGAACTCAGTGGTCTTGAATTTGAATAGCCAACATCCAGTTTGTTTAAATAATGGCTTCCATCATCATTTGAAAATATGGGAGTGATGAAGATCATATATTCCACCTGAATGAATAGTCTATCTAGGTTAGGCTCTATAAGAGACGTAGCTAAACTGGATAAAGTGTTAGCTTGACTATTTTTTGACTGAGGGACATGAGTTACATAGTTCTATGTATGGAACTAGTCCATCAGCTGATGAATGCAATCTAAAAGGGGCATGATCTCTAGATCTCTGATGATGTAGTCACCATTAATTTGTTTGATGACTAGATCAAAGTCTCCCTTCACATAACGGTGTGGAACAAAAATCTCTAGATACAGCTTGAGACCAGTAATGAGATCATCTTAATCAGCCACATTGTTGGTGAAACCTTCTGAAAATAGGAATTGGTAAGGAATAATGGCTTGAGTAAGACAAATGAATACAATCCCAAAGCCTACTGTATTGGGCATAAGATCATTTAGAGTTCTACCGGTTGGGATCTGAGAGGTTCCATAAATATGATTTTTCTAGAATTTTATGCCCTGATATACGGAGAGGATGGAATCATTTGGGAAATATATATCTTGGGTAAATTATTCAAGGGTCGGACGGGTAGCCATTAAGTCTACCAATACTTGGCCCTTGACGGATTTCTGTGGAATGAACCTCTTTTCGAACAACTAAATGATTACGTACCAACATTCCAACTTTCACATCAATATGGGGAAATTTAGGGTATGCTTCAACTGAACCACATGGGACACCAGCTATATCTCATCAAACTACTGATAATGCTACAACTTATTCACTGTGAGAACTACCATGAGGTATCTCTTCATGATAGAGGAAGGTCTGAATACTGTTTTGAGGAGAATATAACTGAGATTTTTAAAAAATTTCTCTCATCCCTTTTTATTCTTCTCAGAGAGAGGGGTGCCAAGTTAATGTTCTAGAGAGGTCATTTAAAGGACATAAGGATTCCCTGATATGGGTGGCATTACAATAGTAGGTTGTAATTGATAGTAATTGATCTCCTAAAATGTAATTTTTCATTCCTCAACCGATTGGTACATAAAACCATTATTTATAATCCTTGAAAAATTCTTACACATTCCATACAAATTTTTTGATAAATTAGTATATGTAGGATAAGTGGCCTTAGAGGCCATACAACTCCCTGATGATTCTCGTGGGAGGAATCTAGATAATGGCTTTGATCTTCTCTGGATTGATCTCAACACCTTTATATGTAACGAAAAATACGAGAAATATACTACAATTATCCTTCAATAAACATTTCATGGGGTTCGTATACAAATTATAGGTATAGAGGAAGAAAAAAAATTCAAGATCTTTTTCATGGTTCAGAAACTGGTTGTATTTAACCACAAATTCGTTCCTGTAGAATTCCACCGATTTCTTGAGAATCGATTTGAAGATGTGATGCTTGGACAGTGGATAAGTGGATCCTACATTCTTCCGACCTAAGGGAATCACCATATATAAAAATCATACATGTGGTTCCCTACAAGTGATAGGTTCCTCATACTCGGGGTCCATCTGAATCTATTTATACCCATGTATCCATTAGTGAAGGAGATATCTAGGAACCCAAATATAATATTGATCAACAACTCACTGGATGAGGAAAATAAACCTTTGGAAAATATTGGATGAGATCCTAGAAGTAGATACAAACCCTTATGTGTACATTCTTTATCCAGAATAGGATGATGCTGGTAATTCATATGGGCTATTGGACTCCCCTAATGAAGTTGGATTTCATACGATTATTAACCTGGGCCTCAACCATAGCACCTTGAGAAGGTTTCATCTTCCAAAGAGGCAATTTGAATCCATGTTGACTCACTGGTAGACTAAGAGGATGGATGATAACCCGAGTTTCAATCCCTATAATCCCTTCATATCTCTATGTGAATATATCATGATATTTTTATGGGAAATGCACATAATAAAGCTCCTCCTTTTATGGAATGGTTTTAGTAATTAAAAACAGCCTTAGGACTTCTTAAGTACCATGGTTTACCAAAATCAACTCATCGATGGTGGTGGAGACACTCTCTTTGAATGCAGGATGATAATATTCCAAATCCTCTTCATCTTATGAGGTAGGAGAATTAGTGGGAGGCAGTCTATCCAAGAAATATTATTTGGGGGAAACAATAGAACCTACTTTGGTGGACAAGTAATCTTCACCAAGGGAATCCTACCTTGCCGACACAGCGGTGATAGAAGCTGCTAAACCAATTCCATCAAGCCTTCAGCTGTAAGGCCCATTCTTGATGTTAACAAAATGTTGGTTGGTTAGTTTTCATCAAGTCAACCATACCTTGAAGAATAAGTTATAATGTCATGAAATTGTGGCCATAGGGTAAACCTATAGATACCTTAGATGGGTGGGGGTTCTGGTATAACTCGGGCCTATCCAATGTAAGACTATGATGTAGTAATCATATTTTTCTTCATATTAGGTACTATATTCCCAATGTTGTTTTAGTAAAAAAATAATCCTTCTAGATACAACATTGTGGGATCCCTCCAATGGATCAGTATAATGAATTAATCTTCTAAATATGCACCCACACTAGCCACGGTAGTTGTGCACTTAGCCTCATTCATCAAGATCTTATTCTCCTCTCTATTCTAATAGTAAATGATTATTCACTAAAATCGGCTAATATTAATTGTTTATATTATAATACTCATCTTCTTAAATATCAATAAACCACCTTTTTAGTGAATTTTACAATTTGAACAATATTTCACATTATGATTATAATTATTTTCTAAAGTCCACTATTACATGGTACATATTTGAACACCTCATAAAACAAACAATGTTCTTGATTTTGTTTTCATATTTTATTTTTAGGACCCCATTATATAAGGAACAATTCATGATTCAATAGTACCTAAAGGATACCATTGAATGACCACCAAATGTGGCCTTCAACCAATAACCTTTTGGGTGAAGTGAACTAGACCACAACTCAACAAAATTATTGTAGAGTCCAAGATCCAAGACCAGTGATTCAAAAAAAATTAACTACAGATAGAAGACATCATGGATAACATTACATTCAATATATTTCCAAACTAATATGACCTTTTAATAGACCTTCAGGTGGAACAATTTGAAGATGCAATTCTAGGCTCGATTCAACAGCCCAAAAAAATAGCCCACCAATTCAAGTATATCACAAAAAAAATATAATAGACTAAAATTTTACAATCTATTAGGAAAAATACTAATATAATTTTTTTCCCTCCTATGGACCACCAAAATTTTTCCATTTGGAAGCACATTTCTGCACTTTTGTTTCATATATTCAAGATGGCTACCATTTTTTGTAAATGGTGGAAAAGTCCAAATCCAACAATCCTCCCACCACGATAGGCCTACAATACTCAATTAGGAAGACATGAACTATTGGTGTCTCAACTAAAGTCTCTTGATATTATTATTTAAGGAAGTGATAGTAAAGTTTTTGATATATCATGGTGTTTAGTGTCTTTGTAATGTCATATTGAAACTTTGATTTTGTAACTACATTTCATTCTCCTATAAGTTTTTTGAATCACCTTAGGTTTTTAATAAAATTTTCTTTATATTCTATTTTTATGGTCTTATTCTTTTCACATTGATACCATTTCCTTATGTTTTGAACTTATTCACACCAATCCTTATAAAATTGTTCACACAATGGTGGAGTGATCATTTTATTTTTATATTTTTTTCACTTCTTAAATTCCTCCCCCACGTGTCTACTACTCTCTTCCATTGAAACCATAACAGAAATGGAGGGATAACCCACATATGGGTTGATCTATGTGAGTAGAAAGGGTTTTTATTGGGTTTTATTTATCTCTATTATTGTCCAAAAGATATATATTAGGAAGGTCCGTGAAGTTAAATCTATTGACCTAGATTGCACATTTTTTGACAGACATGACCAAAATACTGACAACTGCCCAACCATCCCTTCCATTAATGATGTTATTTTAGGGGGACCACTAATGGAGGTCAATTATTTTAAAATTAAGAAGACATGGTACCAAAAATCTTTCAATCCAAGGTACAATGACCATCCAAGATTCCAATGGAATGATAACCAAAACCCCATCGAACAACTCATTCAGTAAGAAAGACAAAACCCCTAGTCTCCAAAAAAATTTCAACACCATATCCAATTCCAACCACAAAAAATCCAATACCAAAAACCTTCTTTACAATTACAAAAACCATTCCAATAACCCCAGTATCATCTAGGGAAATTCCACCTAGCACAAGCCCCTACCCCATCTGTCCATCTCCTGATCCTTGAACCTTTGTGAAAACAAATGGAGAAAATGGACTTTGAAGTCTCATCACATAAATATGAACAATAAAAAATTAAAACCAAGAAAGAACCCATTCTTAATCAGGTGGTACCATCCTCACCCTTAATGGGAGAGTCTAGTTAAACACAAAAATCTCATGAACAACTAAAAGTGTTGTCTATTTGAAGAATTGGGAAACCCATTTAGAATCTTGAACAAACAATTATAGAACTATTAAGAGAATAAAAAACGCATTAAATTAATTAATAATCACCCAATGATTATGAAAAAACCAAGGATAATGTGTAGGAACCACAACCACAAAAAAACTAAAACAACCAACTCCTCTACCTCAATGCATGCGAGGAAAATCTAAACCAAAACTGACTAAGAAATTGATGCAAATAATCTCTCAGGTTAAGTTGAACATTCCACATATTGATGAAATCCAAACCATTACATCTTACTCAAATTAACTTAAGCACTTGTGAACTTTTAAAAGGAAATTTATTCATAAAACCCACATATTTTAGGCTACTAATGTGGGTACCACCATTCAAGGGATCATTCCTCCAATGTTGAAAGATCCAAGATTTCTGTACATCAATGTTTAGTTATGATAGAATAAATTCGTAAAATCCATTTTATATATGGGAGATAGTGTGAACCTCATTACATATGCCATGTATTGTTAGTTATCACTTGAAAAACTCCTACCCACATCTCTTACACTTCAACTTGTTGATTGTAGTGTTCGAGTTCTAAAGGGGATCTTAAAGGATGTTTTGGTTAAAGATAAAATTTTAATTTACCCTACTTAATTAATTTTCGATGACAATCACCCATTATTAGTTCCTAGGGATAAAACCCCCACCATCCTTGGTCATTACTTCTTAGAAAAAATCAACTCAGTCATTCGAGTTAGAAATTGGAACATGAAAATAACCTTTAGAAACATGAGTCTTGATCTAAACGTATATATTTAAAACACTAAAATTAGAGATGATGAAGAGATACATGAGGTCAATTGGATTGTTATTGTTGATATGGAACTCGAGAAACATCAAGTAATTAATGAAGGATGTTTAAGTCAAGAATATATTGATTTCCTTTGTTCACATGAGGGAAATTTTTCTCCTTAGTTGAATCTCTTTCAGATAGTTGTATTGATGAATTTATCAAATCACCAATCAATGATACCAATGGTTAAATCCATAAAATTGAGTCCATAATAATTCATGACACTGGTCTTTCCAATTTTGTGGGGGAAAAATATGTTCAAAAGGGAACAATTTTGTTAAGTTTTTTTGAAAAAGAAACATATTTTTATCCAAAGTCCCATACATATTTTTAAAGTGTTAACCAATCTGATCTTGAATTTATGTTCAATCCTTCATCACTCATTTATGTGTTATTAGGGGAAAGTTATGCCTTTATTATTTTCATTTTTTCCTCTCTTGAATCCAATCAATAGAGGATGCTTCTGGATGTCCTAATAAAGCATAATAAAGTAATTGGATGGACCCTTTCTGATATACCTAGGATTATCCCATTCATTGGAACATATAGTATTGTTATTGAATCTATCTCAAAACCTAGTTATCAACCTTAGTAGAGAAACAATCTTAATCTTATACATGTTGTAATGAAATAACATCATTAGTTTTTAAAAGTGGGTATCATCTACCACATTACAGAGAGTGAGTGGGTAATCCCAATTCAATTCATTCCAAAGAAAAATGGAATCACTGTGATCACCAATGAAGATGATGGACTTCTCTTCAAAAGGGTTAGTAGGGTATGGAGAGTCTTCATTGACTATAGGAATCTCAACTCATGTACCAAGAAAGGCAATTTCCCTTTTCCCTTAATTGATCAAATCCTCTAGTGAGTGGCGGTTCATCAATTCAACTGCTATGTAGATGGATTCTCAGTGTATAATCAATTTGAGTTATCTTATATGACCAAGGAAAAACAACCTTCAATTTTCCATTCTTCACTTTTTCCTTCAAGTGCATTCCCTTTGGGTTATGTACTAGCCCTGGAAACATCCAAAGGAGCATGATGGGAATATTCTCAAACATGGTGTGGAATTTTTTAGAGGTCCTTATGGAAGACCTATCAATATTTGGGGATACATTTGAGGGATTACTTATAAATGTTGACGGGGTTTTGTCAAGATTAGATGAAAATAATATAATCCAAAACTAGATAAAATTCGATTCCATGGTAAAGGAAGGACTTGTTCTAGTCCATCTGGTCTCTACTAGAGAGATGGAGGTTGATAAAGGCGAGGTTGATATCCTTCGTCACGTTCCCTATCCAAAAACTTTCACCTAAGTGAGGTCCTTATTAGGAAATGGTGGTTTATATAGAAGTTTAATTAGGAATTTCATCTCTATTTCTCAACTACTTTGTGCTCTGTTGGTGAAGGATGCTCATTTTTTATGGACAAAATTCTTTGAGGAATCATTCTCTACACTGATGTCAGATCTTATCTCTCCAAATATCAAGAAACCTCCAAATTGGAAACTTCCATTGGATCCCATTTGTGATGTGAGTCACTTATCAACAGGATCATTTATAGGAATATATTGTGAGAAAAATACATGTGTCATTGCTTATGCGAGAAAATATTTAAATGATGCACAAATTAGCTACACCACCACTAAGGAAGAGTTTCTTACTATATAATTTTCTTTAGAGACATTCTTGTCCTATCTTTTAGGATCACCCATCATTGTTTTAACCTACCATTGAGACATAGAATAGCTTTTTGAAAAACAAGATGCCATGGATAGATTGATAAAGTTGGTCCTTCTTCTTAATTTGTTCAATTTAACCATTAAGGATAAAAAGGATATTAAAAATGTTGTATTTGATCACCTCCCTAGGATGTAATTCAGTGACAACTCGAATTATGTGAATGATTCATTTCTTGATTAGCACCACTACTCTATGATTGATTTCTCATGGTATGAGAAATAGGAAACCATTTTGTTATAGGTGTGATTCCAAAATTCCTCGAGACCCAAGTTAAGAATAAATTATTTTCTAGTGTAAAACTCTATTTGATTGATGATCCATACCACATTATGTTCTTTCCTTATCAAATAATTAGGATATATGTTCCTCAGTCTGAGAAAGAGACCATTCTATGATTTTGTCCTAGAGAGGCATGTAGAGGACACTTTTCCACAATGGAAACCACTGCAAAGGTCCTCCAATGTGGTTTCTACTAGCTTATCCTCACTAAGGATTCCTACCAACTCTTCCAAAGTTGTCCTCAATGTCAAAAATTACAATCCATTACCAAAAGGAATCAAATTCCCCTCACACCCATTCTGGTTTTCGAAATCTTCTAATATTGGGGAATTGATTTCATGGGAGCCTTCCCAAACTCTAGGAGATATCTCTACATCCACTATGTAGTTGATTATGTCTCAAAATGGTAGGAGGACATTCTTACCATGTCCGATGACCATCATGTTGTAATGTGATTTGTGAAAGAGCATATATTTTCTAGAATTGGAATCCATATCGATATCATTAGTGATTGTGGAACCCATTTCAACAACCACCCATTCTCATCACTCATGTAAAACTATGGGATTTCTCATAATGTCTCTACTGCATACCACCATCAAACTAATGGTCAAGCTGAGTTGTAAAATATGGAGATTAAACAAATTATTTTAAAAACTACCATCCCCCCAGAAACGACTGGTATGAGAAACTCTTGGTTTCCATTTGGGAATATATTAGAGCATTAAAAACCATCCTAATAATGTCACCATATAGGTTGGTTTATTGGTAATCGTGCCATTTACCAATTAAAATTGAACATAAGGGTTTTTAGGCATTCAAATAAAAATAAACTTTTCAATTTTCTTGGCCAAATCAGAGAGGAAAATTGATCTTAATGAAATTGATAATCTTGGGATGGAGGATTATAAAAATTAAAGTATAAATAAAGCTCGAGATCAATCTTACCAATATAGTAATATTAAAACCAAACACTTTGAACTATGAAAATAAGTTCTCCTATATAGTTCAAAACATAATTTACACCTAGGAATGATAAGGTCTAGATGGTCAGGTCCATACATTGTTCGTCATTAGTTCCCTCATGGGGCAGTAGAGATTCAAGATCCAAAAAGAGGTCAGATATTCAGTGTCAATGGTCATAGATTAAAATCATTCATTGAATAATTAAATAAACAATAAACAAAAGATAAGTTAACTAATCCAATGTATGAACATGAAAAAAAATTATTAGAATTATATTAAAATTTATGATTACAACATTAAGAAAGAAAATTATGGGAGGCAACCCTGCCTTTACCTATACATTTACTCATGTTTAGAGATTCAAAGTAAACAGGTACATTTTCTTCCTTTTCTTTTTTTAGTTAGTTATCCTCTTGAGGATTCCATAGTTTTTAATTGTGTTGGTGTATAAAATTCAGGGCTACTAAGATTCATGAATTGTTAGGAAAATCACTGGTGTACAAACAGAATCTTCCATCATTCATGGTGCTTTGTTGAGGGACATAAATATCAAGGGCTTAAATGGGAGAGCATGTACTTCAACATTAACCACCATGTGACTTCATTCCTTGAATTTAATTTTCAATTTCCTTTTTTAACTCCTTATCTCTAACTCTATCCACCTTATAAATTATCATTTATTTAATCAGTGGGGACATTTTTTTTATTTTGGGGGAGATGAAATAAAAAGTAGATTTTATGTGTAAAAAAAATTAATTTGGAATGAAAAAAATGAGGGATTTAATGGAAGGAAATTTTTCTTTACCCTTGAACATGACAATACACACTATAAACATGGAAAATAAATATAATATAATTTTTAATGCCTTGATTTTGATTTTAATGCATGTTTAGGTTCTTGAGAATAGTTTTGGAATGTGTGGTTGTCTTATGTGATTTTGCATGGTTTATATTTTCACCAAATTAAATAAAAAAATTAACAACGCAGGTCATGTGGATTGTGGGGTATTAATTTAATATCATGGGTCATATAATAAACAGATTTGGTTTTATGATAATTTTAATTTTAACATGTGTATTCAAAAAAATTAAAAAAAATTAAATAAATAACTATAAAAAATCAATTACATGTAGTGAAATGGATTGACCTAATGTGCCAATTTAAACACTTGGGGATCATGAATCCATAGTTTTCTAGAAACTAGTTGTGCATTTTATATCTATTTTTGATAATTTGAATTTGTTTTCGATTGACTAAACTCGAGATGATGACCATGTATGTGGGCTTCACTTGGATTTTTATGGTCTTCGAGGCTGGTAGTCATCTGCAATGTCTCACTACATGGGTTGACTCGATTGAGTTAAAATTCAATTACCATGAGAAAATTGAAACAAAAAAAAAATAAATTAATACTCATATAAATATGAAAATATGATTCTACCTAGCGCTTCCGTATTTTCTTCCATGAATAAAGATGAAACCCAATGTCTATTGTGAACTGCAACACATCATCATGCTTAAATGAAACTATATGAAATGTGAAGATGAATTTGAAAAAAGTAATGGTATTGGTATTGATATATTCTTCTATACATAGAATTTTTAAAATGATTTTTATGGGTTTAAAAATTATTTGGTATGAGATCTTTTGGTGAGAATTGTGTATAAAACTATTTTTGGAAAAGGGAATTCAAATGTCATATTTTTTAGATATATTTTGCTCAGAACTAGTAAAAAACAAGGATCAGAGTGATTAGAAACTAAAATTGGATGATATTAATTGTTTATACTATATTATTCATGTGATTCATTATTCATAAACACTATTAATAGCACATTTTACAATTTGAACCATATTTCACATTATGATAGTAATTCTTTATTATAGTGCATTTTTACTTGGTACATATTTGAACACCTCCTAAAACAAAAAATGGCATTTATCTAATTTTAATAATTTATTATAAGCTCCCTCATTCTATAATTAATATTTCATACTTCTGGAGTACTTACAGATTCCCATTGAAATACCACCAAAATGGGCCTTGAACCAGTAACATTATGGGAGAAGTGAACTGGAAAACAACCCAATCAAATTATTGCAGAGGCATAGATACATGCCCAATGATACTAAAAATAAAATTGTAGATATAAGACATTATGGGAAACATTTAATACAACTACGGACCCAGCTAATTCCATTGTTTGAATGTAGTTTCTGGCGTCCCAAGTTATAGATTCTATTTTGGGCCATATTTGGTGTCGTAGAAAAACAGACCACCATTTCAATTATGTCTACAAATAAATTATTTTGGGATGAAATTTTACATTAATTTAGGGAACATATTAAAGTATATTTTCTTCTTCTATGGACCACCCAAATTACTCCATCTAGAATCTCATTTTGGTGCCTCTATTTTGTGGATGCAAGATGGTTACCATTTAAGTTCACTGGTGGAAATGTCCAAATTCAACAAACTTTCCACCAGAATAAGCCTTTCATACTCATGTGGGAAGACATGGACTATTGGGGGATCTACCCAATGCTCATTAAATTTATATTTAAGGTATTTATGGTAATGGATTTGAGTTATATTGGAGTTTAGTTTCATCGTAATGTTACGTTTCCTCTTTGAGTTTGTAACCACATTTCATTCTCGTGTAAGTTTTTCAAATCACCAAAATTTTTAATAAAAGTTCTTCATCTTATATTATTATGGTATTCTTCATATCACATTGATATTGTTTCCTCATTGGGTGATCTTATTCACACCAAACATTGTGAAATTATTCACACAATTGTGTTTTGATCGTTTTCTTTTTTTTGTTTTTTCTTCACTACTTTAATTTCTCTGTCATGAGTCTACTTCCCGCTTCCCTTGAAACCAAAGAATAAATAGTGGGATAAGACACTATTGGGTTGATCTAAGGTGGTATAAAGGTTCTATATTTGATGTTATTTTTCACTCCATTAATGTCTAATAACTTCTTTTAATTCATAATTTTGTTTTATGATATTTAAAATCCTTAATCCTTGTTGAATTTAAGGCCACACACTTCAAGTGATAATAAGAACATTTACCCAAGGGTGATCATAACAATGATCCTCCAAGTGTATCGGTGATTAGTATAAGGGTGTGTAGGTATTAAATATGTATGTGATGATGTTTTTTTTCTTTATTTAATAAACCCATCTCAAATTTAAGAAATTGAAATAGTTTAAAAATGAATTCATCCAATACACCCCGAGAAATACCCTATGTTAAACTCATTTTTTCATAATTTGAATTCACATATGTATCTTAGTACTTTTTTTAAACCATCTAAATTCAATCCAAATATTTCCACAACATAGCCAGAAACATTCCATAGAATGTACGTGTTTTAGGTCTCTTATTAGGTCTCAATGGATTCAACAACCCAATCAACATTACAAGTGACCACTTAACCATAAAAACAAGGGTAGATTTGGGTGAAACTAGTCAAAATATAAATAATAGGATTCATAGGAGTCAAAGGTACATGTGTCACTATGGATCACCACTACATGACCATTGATGGAATAATTGAGGAACTATTGATACGGGGAGGGGATTTTCACCTGAAAATGAACCCATGGTCTACCCAATAGCACATTATCGTCAGTATCATGTGAGCCTAGAAAAAACTCATCACATGTTACCATTACCAAAAAAATTGTTCTTCCACTGAATCCTAAAACATAGTCTCTACTCAGTCCTATTATAACCCGGAATCTTCTAAATGTATTGAGTCAGGTATGCCTTGGTCTACCCTAGCTTATATAGCAACAAATTATGGAAGAGCTTAATCTGAAAAATAGTTTTAACCAGGCTTAGAAGGACATATACTCCATTAAATTAGTGTTTAATTTTTAATGGGTGGATTTTTCCTTATATGAGGTTTTCCTCATTCTCTCCTCATTCTCTCTAGAGAATGGGATAACAGCCTAACATTTTTATTTCTGAACCTCCTCCACATAGTAGGTATCTACAGTAGCTATCTCTACATTAAACATGAGGGGGTTTCCATATATTCTTTGAGGGCCTGATTTATTATCTTATACATGAAGAGAGCCTCAAAGATTGAGAGCTTTGCTGTTATACTGGTGAGTTTCTTCAACACATCGCACTTCCCTATCAAATCCATTTTTTTTCAAAGCGGGTGCTCTTTGGTAGGAGGCTTGATAGATGCTGGAAAATGAACCTCAGAGATCGAGATGGTTAAAGAAATATCATATTGCGGATTGGTTGACTCACACTAAATCACAACCTAATGATTCTCAGTTGATTACGGCCTAGATCAGGCGGGACATGGTTGATCATGGTGTGGTTATGAATTATCTGCTCAGTCGGTCAACATGGTCTTCTATGGAGGTGCATCTGATGGAATGGTTTGGGATGAATATTGTATTTAGAACTATTCATGACCTATTTCCTAGTTTCAGTAGATTTTATAGATTAGTTTTAGGTTCTAGCTTGAGTGTTCTGGTATATTTCATGTCCTTAACATCTCCTTTGAAGATGTTGTCTTGAGGCATCTCAGGGGTTTACCTGGATTTCCTCACTATCATGCACCAAGAAGGAATCCACCAAATCAAATTTGGTTATGGAGGCTTACTCCTCCTCATAATAGGTGTCTTCTAATGCTGGGAAGATCCTTTAGGTTTCACCCAACTTAGGAGGCATGATATAGGTGAGAGTGCGGGATGGATTTGGCCTTGGAGGGGGACTTTAGTTTCTCTTGTGTCATCATCACCTACTCTTATGAGACTTGGAAGGCTACAAATATGAAGTAGATGTAGTGTATAGGGAAGGCATGGTGGTTGTAGGTGGTTATTTCATTCCTACAAATAAACAAATGGGAATGTGGGCCTGAGGGAATCTAATGAGAGCCAACCTATCATCTTACTCTTGGGTTCTTCTATGAGAGGCCTTCTTCGATTCACTTGACCCTTCGTTGTCACTACTAAGCTCAGCAGAGATATGCTACACCAATACCGGAACCTCTACCAGCATTACCAAGCATCAATCAACCTGGTCATGGATCCACTCCTTGAACACATAAGATTATTTTATGGTATATCCATGGATCCTATGCTATAGGAAATGGTTATGGACATTAGTGCGCCAAGCTTCCTGAGGCCTCCAAAAACCTAGAATCTTCAAAATCCCCTTCTCTAGGGATCAAATAATGTAGACAAGGATCCATGGATCCTCAAAAGAATAGGTATAGTTCTTTCTGTCTCAGAAGCATGCTCTAGGAGCCTAACCTTGAAATGGGGCTGGATCGTGATGAGGGGATTGAGCCACATTCACACTCTTAGGTGGTTACTCATGGTGAGGTTGTTCCATGATGTTATGAATTGGAAGAGTTTTCTCATGGTAAGTATGATGAAATATCTAAGCTTATTTAGGAAGACGATTCAAAAGCTCAAACATATTAGGGGATTCAACCTGTAGTGCTCCGTTGTTCCCTGCTTGGTCGACCTTATTGGAAGAGAAAGGAAATGAAAAAATCATGCCTGTTGATCCTCCTACATGGATTATTATGAAATATAGGTCCCATAAAAACACTCAAAACCCACCAATAATGTTCTAGGTGATCATGGTGGGGACCATCTTAGTCTTTACATTCCACAGGTATGTCATTATCATCTTCTCTTGAGTCAGTGGCATATTGAGTGAGTAAATGATTCATTTCCATTGAGTGAAGGAAACTCTGACTTTCTCATCCGGTAGTTGATTTTACTTGAATAGTTCAATAACGATTGTCTTGAGTATGGTGGAGCTGAATTGGAAGAGAATATTCTAGTGATGTTCTTCCCAACCAGTGATGGACGCCATGTGTAGTTAGTTGTAGTATAGAAATGTGATTCCTTCTAATGTCTAGATGAAGCACCAGATCTAGGAGATCACTTAATACTCTAGGGTTTCTAGTACAGTCCCCCACCATGAAAATAAGTGGTCCAAATACTACAATTGGTCTTTGTCTCATTGGATGGGGAAAAATAGAGTTCAAAAACATCGGGGGTGGTCACATGTTTTCCCATAATGTTGGATATAGATTTACATCCAGTGGGATCACCACCTACCACATCTCCAGGGCCTCAAGGTGAGTTATGGGAGTGGGTACCAAGTATTCATAGAAAGTATCACAATTTTTTATGATGAATCTTGTCCCCCAATACATTTATAGGATCATCAACTCAGTATAGAGGATCAATGGATCTTTTATCAGGCAGTTTGGACTATAAATACCTTCTTCTATTTCCATATTCAAATGTCACTCCTCTTTCTAGATGCATGGGATTATTGATCTTGACTAGGGGTAACTGGACAAGAAAAAAATTTCTACCCCACGGGATTAGAAATGGTATAACATCAGGAAATACCGTAATCCAAGATATTGTTCAGCACTAAGCTCATCAAGGATCTTCTCCTACTTTGCAACCTACTGGAGAAAGCTAGAAACCATGGGATATTTCTCTATCTTCTTCAAAACATTAGATATATTGTAAGGCTCGAATTTCTCTTTTCCCTTTTCAATATTCTAATGGTCAGGAAATGCATTATTTTAGGGGTCCCCAAGATGGAGTGATTTAATTTGCAAGCATGTGAGGATCCCAGTAACTGGGTCTATCTGGTACTATTTCACACCTTATTTCAAGTCCTCCCTATCAATACCTACGTAAGAAACCCTTCCCCTTGATCATATATAAAGTCAGGGATTGCCATTTTTACCATGATATTACCTATAGGGTAAACATCATCAGTAGACATAAGGTCATTCTGTCATTGGAACTGGTAGATATGGTGATCAACATACTGTCTCTAGCCTCTGATCTTCACATACAAAGATGCCTCTTCCATAATCCTATGCACCACTATGAGGATATTGGCACATATTTTTGTTAGAGTCTAGTTGTACCAATATTCTCCAGCACTATTGATTAATATCATTGAGGCTCCCCAAGCTTCCTAGATAAACTATGTGATGGTCATGGAGGCATTGAAAAATTACCACAATGATCTGGGGGAAACCCACAACATGGACCTTGGTTAGGGAATCTTGGATGTCAAAGCCGAGGGTTTCTGGGGGCCATAACACCACAGACATCTGATCAGTTTCCATAGCATCCCAAGTTCTCTCATTATTAGGGGAAGCATCCTTCTCTTGGTGGTAGAAACATAATCTGATATAACTTGGTTAAGATATAGGTGGTTTCACTGATATGGATAGGTTCTATGGACGTTATTCTAGTTGAGGTTTCATTTCACAAGTCATTTTTTCATTATACATTGGGTCATCTCTCGGGGGTGTTGTCAATGGCATCATCAAATCATTATAGGGTGGAGTATTCACCACTTCTTTGTACGCGAGGGTGGTGGCACAAATTTGTGGATTATTAGGGTGTTCACCATCATCAAGATTCATCTCAGACTAGAATATCTCTCTAATATCATTGGTTGTGGTAGAGAGGGAAGCTGGAGGTGATCGGGATGGCTGAACTGTGAGCCCCTATAAGAGAGATAGATCTTTAACAACCTACATATACCTACGAAGAGATCCATATAACCTATGGACCACAACATCTAGGATGTAGAATCATACCTATTATGATCTATCTATAGACTCTTTCAATTGGGTTGGATATTATATTATTGAGTCATCTTTGTTCTTAGAATCTAAAAAATCAACGAGGTCGATTGTGACTTGATGCTTCATTGGTTTTCATCGGCGGTGGTGGGTGTTCGGCCTAATTCCACAGGGCGATGCATTAGAGAAAGGTACATCTTTATTATAGGGAGGAACACAATGATGGTGAGTGGTAGTGCATGGACGACCTCTACTTTGGTAGGTTGGATAAAAAATAAGACATGAATGCTGGTCTAATTTGACATTGTGAGGACCTCCATGATGGAAATTTGGGGTTTGGAGAATACCTCCATACTAGTTACTGAGGGATTGTGGAGGACTCCACATTGGTTATTTATGTTGAGTGGGGTACCTCTCCACTACATCCCATTATCTTGGGATGGACCGTAAAGGCTGTTGGTGGCTCCATAAATTGATAGCGTCAACCTAGCCCGCCTATGAGGCGGTTGGAGTATTAATCCTAATCGAGCAATGTCGGATACTTGTTTGTTTACCATAGGAATAAAAAGATATTCACTAATGATGTTAGGTGAAACTAGATCTATAAATGATTTCATGTGTTGGATAGTGTTTTGGTTATTTCCACAATTCTATGGTGGGGTGGTTTGGATCAAGGCTGATAGAGCAGGGGTAATGTCCGCATATTAGTCATCCTAAGGGACTGTTCGTTACTGGTACTGACGCGGACGGGTAGGTGTCCCACTTAGTATCTCCAAAGTGGTTCTCATGACCGATGTGACTTGAGTATCCCCCACCTATTTGACATAGGGGAACAAGTCCTAGGATCATTTTGAGGAGAGTCTATTGAAGAGATTCATTGTTGGAATTGGTGGATGAGTTCCCTTGGTGTGGCCCTCGGGTCCAGTAGTGTTGTCAGGGAGATAACACCACTAGGTCTTGATGGGCCTTGTACCTTATGGAAATAACCCCTTCCTGCTCGTAATAACATAGGATATTGTATATCACCCTCATTTGGATTATATTATAGGGTGATATGGGGTGCGGTCACTTGAAAATCTAAGGTAAGGTGAACGTCATGGTGGTAGTGTGGTTTTGCAGGATTGTTGCATTATTGTATATCCTACTCCAATGCCTTTGGTGAATGGGTGGATAGATACATGTTTCTAGGGTTATAAAAGGTATGTGGGTTAGTCCATCATTACTTGTGCATGGAAAGTGACCCCCAATTACCCAATTTTGTCCAATATAATAAATATAGAGAGGGATACACTTGACAATGTCATAGACTAGGGATTCCCAATTGATAGAATCCCCAATTATTTGGTGAGTTCCATTCTGGGCCCAATATTTTCAATGTTGGATTTGGTACTGGATGTTTGGATATGGTGAAATTCTATTAATCTATTGTCTTGAGCACTACAAGTCCCCATGTGATATAGAAGAGTTTCAATTTGGGTTCAACATTTCAAATTTTGATTCTTTTTTGGAGCTTACATGTCTGTCGACTTGGTGTGTCTGTGCATTGGCTATTCAATCCCTGCATTTCCAATTTCCATAGGTAAGTATCTTTCATCACTTTTTACACTGATGTCTACTATATGATCGAAACAGGATGATGGAATGTTGGTTCTTCCGTATAGGGATTACACCACGGAACATGTCACCTAGTCGGGGTATCCCTCATAAATTTATGTTATGTTCATGTAACTCATCCATTATGTCATATCTTTTTGGATTTATGTTAATTATGGTTCTTATTTCTCGAAGGTTAGTAACATTCATCTTAGAGAGTGGTAACATTGGTAATCTCCAGGAATGTGTGGGAATTGGAAACATTATTCACATGAAATTATTCCTATGGGGAGATCATCTCATGTGAGGAATCTTAGGCACAGAACCCCAGTCATCATGTTTAGATCAAAGGTTAATTAACACTATAGGATTATTTCTTCAAATTCATTTTTACCACAAGCAACCCATGTTTTTAATGGATTATATATTCTAGGTTTTGTCATATGATCAATATCCTGTAGAGAGGGATAATAATGTATGTACATTGATTGTGGCAAGATTTTAATGTCTTGTGGAGATGTTCATGGTTTAATGACTCATAGGGACATGATTTCTTTAATAGGATGACCCACAGAGGTAGATTTGGAATCTATGTCCCTAGTAGGGATGATGTCACACCTAGAAGGTTTACCAATGGATGGATCTGAAAAGACCTTAAGGAAGATCCAAAAGGTTGATCTGAATACCCATAAAGGTGGATCAGGGTGGGGTGTGCCTAGGGGGGAAGATGTCACACCTTGATGTTTTACCTATCGATGGAATAGAATGCCTCTTGAGCCAGATCCATGAAGGATAGATAAGAATTCCTCATGAAACAGAATTGGGATGGATACATCAGGACACCCTATGGAGTTGGATCTGGAAGGTGAATCCCTAGGAGGGAAGATATCACTCCCGGATTTTTTTTCTAAATGATGGATCATAAAAATCCTTGGAGAAGATCCAGGAATGATGTATTCGAACACCCCTTGAGGAAGATCCATGAAAGATGGTACAAAATTCCCCTTGATGTAGATCTGAGAGGTGTGTCCCTAGGAGGGAGGATGTCACACAAAGATTGTTTATTGATATATTGATTAGAATATTCCTTGAGGTGGATCCCGATGGTTGATCAGAACTCGCCTTAAGGTGGATAAGGAAGGTGTGTCCCTATGATAGTGGATGTTACACCTGGATGGTTTACCTATGGATGAATTAGAATTCCCCTTAAATTGGTTCCTAGAATAATGGATTAGAATAATCCTTAAAAAAGATTTTGGATTGTTCGATCCTTGTAGACACAAATTTGGGAGGTGCATCCCTAGGATGGAAGATGTCACACTTGGATGGTTTACCAATGGATAGATCAGAATGCACCTTGAGGATGATACGGGAAAAATGTATCCAAAATCACATTTATTTGAGACTAGGATGGATAGATGAGGACTCCCCATGGAGGATGATATCTGAGATGTATCCCTAGGAAGGGATATTTCACACATTGATGGTTTACTAATAGATGGATCATAACTCCCCTTGAGCTGGATCAAAAGGTTGATCTGGATGATCCCTAAGGAGGATCAGGAATGTCTGTCCTGAGGATAAAGCACCATGAGTTTTCAATTATTGGGATTCAACCTTAGAGATTTTTCTTATTTACCATGTTTAGTTGATATGGACAAAAACCCACATAGTTTGATGTCACATTTTGAGGTCATGTTAAAGGGTTTATCCATGTTGTTTAACATCATGCAGTAAGTACAATCATGTCATGAAACAAGCATTGATGATGGATGGTGTCAGGATTGTGCACTGAAGCTTCCCTTCACATGAGTATTTCTCTTGGTTGAAATGGTGTGTGGCCTGCCTACACATTGAGCTTCTCTTGGGGGCTTCTAATAGTATCAATGATGTGGTTGGGGCTTCTGTGCAGGTACTTCCTAGAGGATCTAAATCCATTTGAGTTGAATTTGGATCATCCTTTTTTTTCATAGGGAAAATTGTTTGGAAGGTGTGAGGGTTATGCTATGCCACTCATATATTAGGAATCCTTTTTTATCACAGAGGTTAAGGATACCGTTTTACCTCATGTGTTGAGGATGTTTTCATTCATTTTAACATCATAAAAATAAGATGTGGAAGTAGAAATTTTTAAATAATAAAACCCATATGTGGTGAAATAAATCCCTACCCTTTGAGGATAAATAACCACATCTTGTGAACTTAAGGGGGGTCATGGTTTAGGAACTATCATGAAGGTTTGGTCCATCACGAGGTCCAAATTACAGTACCAATAATGAAAAGAATCATTTAATATAATACATTTTCTAATAATTAAGAGGTATGTGGGGGCCCCATGCTCTAATACTTCATGAAGGGGTGTGAGAAGAGGGGAGTCACCCTTGAGAGTCTTAAGGGAGAGGTTTCAATAATATGGTTTCCTTAATGATTGGTTATTCAATAATATCAGGTACTTAGTGAATTTTAGGGGCTTCATGAAGGGGAATGCTTTACAAAAAAGGGTTCCCCTGAATTGGAGTAAAGTTGAGTCATGTGGAGAGTTCTTTGTGAAGGATTGATGATTCATGAAGCCTAAAGTTACATAGGGCCCATTATTCCATCATTAAGGGAATAAGGCTCCATGAAAGGGATCTACACCTATGTTTGAGGATCTTAAGAACATTGGGAGAGGGTTTCACAAAGCCTAGATACCTTGGGTGGTCAATTTTCTCATTGGTTTATGAAGGCCAAGTGATCCGTGAATCAGGAGTGGTTTGAGATGATGAATGGTTATGGGTAATCCATAAAACATTAGACTTAAGGTGAATTTATAGGAAAGGGGGTTCATAAATATTGGAGGAATTTCAGAATAAGTACAATCATCAAGAAGGGGTGTGGCTCCATGAGTCAGAGAACAATGTCCGTAAAGACACCATCCTCTTTTCACGTGTTTTTGAAGTACTCCGAAACTCCAATATTCACTGCATGTATGTTTACCATCAAAAATTCATGCATTCACAAAGAAAATTCATGGACAAAGAGATTAATAAGATCCGACCATTCACTAAGGAGTTGGGATCCACGAAATAGACCCTTTAGAGGGGATTTGGGCCGTTTTGGCTTGGATTCATTCTGAACTTGCCATTTCATCCTCAACTATTTTTGTTTTATGTATATTTTGGTGCTAATAGTAAGTTATATCCCTCAAATAAATTATGTATATATTAATTATTAATGATATCAAATAATACACATGAGGTTATCTCAAGCCCAAAATAGGGTTCACAGGAGGTTACCCAAGGCCAAATGAGGGTATATGGGAGGGTATCCAAATCCTGATGTAATTACATGGGTGGTAGACCAAGCCTAACATGTGATGAATATCTTGATTTTTATCCTTGACATAATATTTCTATTATTATTATTTTTACACAATATATTGAACTCTTTTAGGACATGGTCATATGCTATTGTTATTCCATCATGGTCCATGTTCTTTGATTCCTTTATGATTCATATCTTATGAACTACCATGATTTATGTCATGACTCATGATTATAATTATGAATTTCATGGTATTATTTTCGAATTTTATTCTCATATTCTTATACCATTATTATCATGTCATGATTAAATGATCATTGATGTCTCCCTTATTTACCCTTACTAATCATCTGAGCACACATGCTTTTATGTTTCCTTTACCCATGGATATATAGAAAGGTTTTAAGTATTATATTTAAAATAAGTGTTCTAGTCAAGAATAACATACTTGTACATGATGTAAACTTTTTTAGGAGTTTCTTATGTATAGAAGTATCAAAAGACACTAAAAATTTACGAATACTGTATGGTTGATAATGATATGTAATGAATATTCATCTAATAAGATTTAATATTTATGTATGACATTTTTTGGTCATATCATTCGGTATTAGATAATTTTTTAATTATTTTCGGACAATGGGATGAGAAATATTTAGTGATAACCCTTAGGATAAGACTATATATAGGAGAACATGTTATTTTATAATAAACAAATGTGTGTAGTTTCCCAAAAAATCTCTATTTGGGTACAAGTAATTTGATGCGGTTATAGTACAGATGCACAAAGGGGAGCAACTCTGAATAGACAGACTATGTATTAACATGATTTTCATTTGTGCACGATCAGTGGATCTAAGAATGAACACTTTTATAGATTCTCTTTGTAGGATATAGTTACATTAATTAAAAAATTTTTTTCAAACCATTCTGAAAATTTTTAAAAGACAATGAACTTGAATAGCCTAAGACAAACCTAAGGATTCATATATTAAAAGAATGTTCCATGGTTTAGACATCATATGAAATATTTTCATGATTATATTATTAATAATGTTGTTTAAGAGTTCTTGATGGTATGGAATTACATTTTTATTTATTATGGGATTAAAGATAGAATGAAGAAGTTACGATGGTGATATGTATTCCAAAATATCTATGTATATTATTTGAGATTTTTCATGTGAATTTATTTACAACATGTAATGTATCTTATAATTGAGAATCATATCCTCAATGATTAGAAGTGAAAAGTCCTAATGCGATACTCAAAACCCTTATATATAACATGTAATGTATCTTATTATTCTCCCTATTGTTGAATTTCATATTATTTTTGAATTGATTGAATTTATTTGTATGTATTCATATAAATTATCATATAATGAATGTAACATATGATACTCAAAACCCATATATGATTTTTTATTGGGGTGAGGATAAATTTAATATTTCAATATATATTATATATATATTATGGGTCTTCATTTCTATTTTTCAAGGATATTTATCAAAGATGGTTTGGGTGAAGATCAAATAAATTATATTCCTATTGTATGATATTTTATGATGTATTTCTATAATATTATCCTTGACTTTTTATGAATCGTGAAGATTAGTTTTCAATAGAACTAATACATGGTGTTATACCTCTTTTAATGATTCCATATAAAAAAGACCTATTTTTTGCAAGAATTAAAGAAGAAACTCAAGGAGAAACTTGATATGGTATTTACTTATCCAATTACATGATTATTAAGTTCTCATATTATTTTTTAAAGGAGGATAGAATAATGAAAATATACATTGATTATTGTGAACTTAACAAGATCAAGATAAAGAATAAGTATCCTCTACCCTGTAGTTAGGATTTTCTTGATTAATTACATGGAGATAAATATTTTCCATAGAATGATCTTTGATCTGGATATTATCTGTTGTGTGTCGATATTAAAGACATACACATGAGAACAACCCTTCATGGTATATAAACTATGAATTTATATTGGTGAAATTTGGCCTTTCTAATTCCAACCTATATCTTCATGAATTTAATTAACCATGTATTTAGATAATAACTTTATTAGTTTATGGTACTATTTTTTAATTATATTATTATATATTCCAAGATAATTTAAGATTATAAATTTTACTTGAGGATTGAACTGAATTTCCTAATGATCAAGAATATGTATAAAATATTTAACAAGGTTTAATTTTTTCTATATAAATTTTTTTGGGGTCATATAATCTCAATGGATGGTATATCATTGGATCCATAAAAATTGAAGTTTTTGAAAATTATTCTAGACTGACCATGGTGACTGAGATTCATATTTTTCATATATTTCTTACATATTATTGAAATTTTTTTAAAACTTTATCAAGGATATATGAGCCACCCACAACTTTAAAATTTTCCTAAGTCATGTATTGGATTAAGCTTTGGTAATTTTCTCAGTAAATATATAGAGGCATTATATTTATAGAGAAAGACTTTAATATTGATCAAAATACTTTAAATAATATATTTACTCCTAAATATTTTTATATGGACTAGAGAATATGTTTTATATGATTAAATATTATGACAACTCAATACATTACAACACTTGGAAAGAGAAAATGGTGGTTAATGCTTCAATTGAAAATGATTTATAATAGCTTATGTATGATGAGGATAAAAAATGATCCAATATTTATGTATTTTTAATGGATATACCTTGAAATTATGAAGGAAGGGGAGAAAAAAATTTATTCAAGTGAGTGTTCATCCATAATTCCATTTAATGATTAAATAGTTCAAATATAAGCAAGTTTATATGCAAAAGAATGTATGAAATTTTCTTTAATTAACCTTGATTATGGGGGAATGATATTTCTATGGATTCGAGTAAGTGTTCCATAAATAATAAACTTAAATAATGATTTGTTGGATGGATCTCATAGTTCATCATTCTATATTCATCAAGTAAGTACAAAGATGTATTTAGATCTAAAAATATTTATGGGGGAAAACATGAAGCGGGATATTGTAGAGTATTTACCTTGATGCCTAATATATTAGCAAGTAAAGCTCTTGATACATAAGTATGATATGATGTTACAACTACTACCCATACTATAATGAAAATGGCAAAACATTGCTATATAGAACCAATCATTTTACAAATATTATTACATGATTTTTAAAATAAATTTCCAACAAGTAAAAACAAAAGAACATGAGGCATAGTTTATTTGGAATACTAGGTTCATAATATAATTAATGCAAAATAAAACCTAAAATTCTTTTTTATTCTTCAAAATGATATACTTTATCCATTTGAGCTCCTAAAACTACCAGATATTACCTGTGAAATACGTAAAAGAAAGCGGTGAGCTAAACATCCTAGAAAGGGAATGAACATGATAAGGAAATATGACATGTTAGTCAAAGGTCTAACTTGGTTTCCCAAAATAGAAGGATCATGATAAATTTCATGGAAGCATAAAATAAAGAACATGGTATCATATCATCATAGGAAATGTGGAAGAAACATATATCATCACATAAACTTGAGTCATGTAAAACATCCTAAACAATACTATATGGTTGAAAAAGACCCATAATGAATTTTCATTACTCCTTTATCCCATACATAATGTTTCATGAGACTAATGCTTTACCTAACACGTTGGAGAACTATTTGGGATCACCCATTATAACTTGTACATGATTATGTGTTCCAAAAAATGGAAATCAATCATAAAACATAAACATATTAATTACCCATGGAAAGGAAATGGGTTGCATATTCTTGTACTATATCATAATCAAATTAGATTTCATAAAGATAGAATTTGTACAATATAAAAAAGGAATGTATTACCATAGAGACCCATAACTTTCATATATATATATATATATCACTTATTAAAAAATGATTATTTGTTACATAGCATAATGACCAACACTAGAATATTATTGGGCTTATATCCTTGAAATTTGGACATATAAACAATTGGTTCATCAGAGTCTCTCATTATGTTATTAATAAAAAAATATCATATTAGGAATATCATTCTTAAAAAAAATTTATAACATGGCGAAAGGAAACATAATAAAGGGTGTTATTAGATGCTCACTATGGGTAAACAAGGGAGATATAAAAAATTTAATAAATATAGAATTATCTTAAGAGTATTATAACATGATATTGACATTTTAAATCCATAAAATACAATTAACATATCGTAATATTGTGTCACAACAAAAATATTGGAAGTTCATAATACATGAATCATAAGGTAATCGAAGAATATAATCTTTGACATCATAACATTGGCATAATAAATCGAATTGTGGGATACACAAAATCATAGAAAATAATTTCCTTGGTAGTTCAGGATCAATAAAAAGACTATAATAGAGGATTGTAATCACTCTCAAACCCACTTTATTAGTTACGGTTCACTCCCATATATATCATAGTAGATATATTCCCTTATTGGTCTGGGTTCACTCCCCATTACAGTCCAATTTATCTCTTGTGATATCAATATTTACCCAGTGCATTAGGGGGTGATATTTGTCTAACCTATCACATAATGAAAATTGTATAAATGTGTGACAAATATCATAAATCATTTATCATACCAAATACCATGAAAATAAATGGTTTTCATTACATTCCCTCTTCGCATAACCCACAGAAAAGAAATGGGTTTCATAAACATTTCATCTTTTCATCATAGCATATCCCATGGAACTGAAATAGGCATCACAAAAACATCTTATCATCGTAAACATAAACCATATAAGGAAATAATAAGGATTCTATCACTATATCATATCCCAATTAAGGAATAGGTTTAATCCAAGGTATTTTTCTTTTTTTAATACCATTAATTTATCATTTTAACATTCTTTAGAAAAAAACCCATTCAATTTTGAAATTAATTATCTGAAATATAATAATTTCTAAAATATTATGGAAACCATTTTATTAAAAAATAACCATTGAGATATATAAAGGAGAATTAAAATCATTAATTGGGCATTATGGTGGGAAATTAAATATATGTTGTACAAGTTAAAATGAAACATTCCTTTTAAACTTTTGTAATAAGTTAAAAACTACCTATTTTAAAAAATGAAAAAAAATATTACTTTAAAACCATTGTGTGAAAATTAAAATATTGATAAAAGTGACTTTAATAAATAATAATATAATATTATAAAATTTATATAAAATATTTTAAAAAACATTTATATTGAAGAAAATGATTTTTCAATCGAAGATAGAAATGAAGTAAATTTTCTTTAAAAGCATTCTTTTGATCACTAGAGTACTTAAAGAATGAAACATGAAAGGAAAACATGTATTATACAAAAATAACTAAAGGATAATAAAATTCATGATACTATTAAAAGTATTTTCAAAATATTTCATCATTGAATAATTAATCATAAAATGTCAGGATAAACAATAATATTGTAACATAAAACTCTTACCGCAACTCCTACTTCTTTGATATGTGTTCAAATATCCTCTTCATTAAAACAAATCCTTGGGATCTCCCCATAAATGTCATAGGTATTGTATTTTTTAGAGATGAGGACCTCTTTAACATGGATAAAGAATATTATATTATAACTTTATAGATTTTGGTCAATCTAAAGGATCAATGTGGTGTGAAGAATAGAAAGGAATGGGGCCTATTTGTAATTGAGGGGAAGTACACTCTTATAAGTTCATAAAATATTAAATTAAGATAAAATAATTTTGATCTCCAAATGACACCAAATAGATAATATTTTATTCTAATATGGTAATGAGTCAAAATCCCTTCACTCAAAAAAATTTGGACAGGTTTTGATCACTTTTCTACCCTAATATTTTTTTATCCCTTCACTGTCCCTTATGACTATTACTATAATATTAATGTTTTATACTATTAAAGTGTTAATAATGTTAATATAAAATTAAAAATTATACATAAATGGATAATGGTTGTTGTTTAGAAATATATCCCATTAATTTTTCTGAATATAATATTTTTATGAATATCTTATTAATTATGAAAATAATATTTTATATAAAATATAATTAATGTCACTTTTAACACTATTATTTTAATTAGACTTTATATAAATCTTAACAAAGGTATATTCCAAATTAAATTATTTAAGATAACACTAATATTTCATATTAATCTATAAAAGTTTTGGTGCATAATAAATTACTCAAATTATATTGCTTTTAATATTTTTTAATTTCAATAATTTTATTGTTTTATTTATTAGATAAATAAGGCATCGATGTATCATAAGAATTTATGCTCATTATATTGTTACTAAAAAAAGAAATAATTTTATATCAAGAAAATAATTTCTTAATTTTTAAAATAAACACTTATTTTTATTCATAACATACCTTTTTATTTATGGAAACTTAATAGATATTTAGAACTAATAGATTGTCATTTTGTAACTTTCTTTGATTTAAATATTATATCAGTCATTTACATGGAATAGTTTCTATTAAAAAAATTAATTTCAAAAATACGGTGATGAAGGTATAATTTCCTTCATCCGATAAATATTAAAATGAAAAATTATGGCCATACCACTTATTTTTAACCTACATTAACTCGATTTACCCTTTACCAATGTAATAAATTTTACCATGGTTAGTATTCATATATGGACAAAAATAAAAGGGGACTATTTAAAAATTTTGATACTCCAAATTCAAAATATGGAATAATTTTTAACTAATTAAATTTCTTAATTTTAAAAAATAATTTAAAAATAAGCATGCAACACACGATAGAGACAGATTTTTAGAAAAGTACATTTTAAATACAAAACGTGGTTTATTCATGTCCCATAATTAGAAAAATTAAAATATTATTAAAGAATTTTATCGAATATATATTGTATAATTTTATTTATAATCATTCAAAAATCGTGATAAATTTAATTTAATTTGATAAAAATATGTTTCTCGCATAAAATTATTATTTCTGAAAAATATTCCTTTTGCAATCAAATGTTTTTTTATTATAATTTATAATATATTGATAACCAACGAATTAACTATATAATTATGCAATGATAAATTTTTTATAATTTATTTATTACTATTAATATATTCCAATATAAATTCTAGGCTATAACTATCACTTTAAATAATAATATTTTAATAATATATCATGGTTTATTTAAACATGGTGTTGCGTGTAACAGAAGATTTCAAAATTAAATTTATTTAAAAAAATTCAAAAAATATTTATATGTTAAATTATACCTCATTAATTTGCATTTATCTCTCAAAATTCATAACTTTAATAAAAAAAATGAATATATATTTATTTCATTACATCTTCTTGTTCCCATATGGCTTCTTAAAATTTTTGATTTCTCCAATGAACTTTTACTAGGTGAGTAGTCCTATTTCGTAGTACTTTACCTCTATGATATAAGATTTCCCCCAATTTTTCTTCATAAAAAATATCTTGTTCTTGTGGTATGGAGACTATTTTTAGTACATGTAATGTATTTGTTATTTACTTCTTTAAGATAGAAACATGGAACACATAGTGAAATCGAGAGAGATTCGGATGAAGTACCAATTAATAAGCTATTATATCTAATCAATCAAGAATATAGAAAGGGATCCTATAATTAGGGATCAAATTTCACTTCTTTTTAAATATTATAAATTTCATCTATTTATAAATTATTTGAAACATCTACTCACCGACATCAAATTCTAAGTCATACCAACCATTGTCATCATAACATTTCTACAAACTCTAAGCTTTAGTAATGTGTTATCGAATGCATATAAATTTATATTTTATTTCCTTAGCTAGATTAGGTCCCAATATCTTCATTAATCTAATGTCATCCAATAATTTTGAATATATTTACTTATTTCAAATAGTGCCTCATAAGAAGTCATTAGAATGCTCAAGTGAATGCTATTGTTTTTTGAAAATTGAAATAGAGGAATGTGTAGATCCCAGCTACATTTGAAAAACATAGAACATTGAACTAAACCACATATTTATATATAATTCATAATACCATCAAAGCAATCTTCGAATCACGATTAGATATAGTATAATTTGGCACCAAATGAAACCTTACCATTTCCTTAATTTATATCATAGTAAGATGATCCTAAAAGAAAAATTCTCTGATAGTGATGATGTGTGCTGAATTCCAAAGGAAATTTACTACTGCTCATATAGAATTATTTCTTATAGATTTTTTGGGGAGAACAATATTCATATCCATGGTCATGTTTTTCCATTACAATTTTAATATGGGAAATGGTTGCAATATCCCCTGATATTTTTTTCTCTCTACCTTAACATGCTAACATAACAAACACTAAGAAACAAGCTCTGGAATATCTTACTTCATACCATCCCACCAAAAATATTCTTTTAAATATTTATATAACATTATACTTCTCAGATGAATAGAGAATGAATAATTATGAGCTTCATCCAATACCTCATTTTTCAAATATTTTATGGGGGGATGCATACATGGTCCCTAAACATTATCATTCCATTATAATCAATGTTAAAATTAAAAAAACTTTATTCTACTGGTCAACATCATCCTTCTATGCCTATTTAATATTTACTTGGATAGATGGTTGAACACTAATTTGGGAGTGATAATATATATCCACTTCTATCAAGATTTCTAGATCTACCCATTGAAAATCATAAAATATTATATCTTTTGTGATCCTCATCATAGAAAATCTAGTATGATCCTTTCGACATAGAGCATTGGACACCTTGTTCACTTTTCCATTGTGGTAATGTATTAAGAAATCATAATCATTAATCTAATCCAACCATCTTCTATGGTTAATACTCAACTCCTTCTATATAAATATATACATTATGATTTTATGAAAATTATATATCACACACATTTTTTAATAAAATTAATTCCTTCATATATGTAATGAAAAAATTTCCACATCTAATTCCAAATCATGAGTTGGTTACATTTTCCCATGATCCATAAATTGTGATGATCCATATTCTATCATAATATTGTTATACAACAGAACACATACCAATACCTTCTTTGATGCATCATTATTTATTACAAACCCTTATCCGATTTATGTTAATGTAAGCACAGATGCACTGAATGACCTTCTCTTAAATTCCATGAAATTATCTTCACATCCATCTGTACAAAAAAAATTATCTCTATTATAAGTTGACTTGTTTATGAATTTGTATTGTTGTGAGAAACTCTTCTAAAAGGGGTAATAGAATCCAAAAATATAAGGAATACTATAGATTTATGTCTCAGTGGTTGGTTTATGATAACTTTCAATTAAATTTATCATTTATGGGTACTACAAAACAACCTCTCTTGTGATTACATTACAAGAGAATGAAAATTTTAGATTCCAAAATTCATAGTTGGTAATTTTTTTATAAATCATATTCTTCAATAGAGTATTCTAAATAATTACAAAATTATTTTCATGATATTACTTTATATTTGAATAAATATGAATATCATCTATAGGGACTACCACAAACCTATCAAGGTAATCGAAAATGATGATAATAATTAAAAATTTGAATATATCTATGTAAAGACCCTGACATTTCAAGGATTTTTTTATAAAATACTTTGCAATTTTTTGTGTCTGTGGCTTCGGACGGCACTTGATTCCGAGGCCCAGTGTGCCCGAAATCAATTTTCGAAGTTTAGCTCGGGTACATTTAGTGAACGAACGAGCATGTTTTTCTAACTTTTGAAACGATGCTTGGAATTAAAATCTGATGGCACTGATGAACTCGCAGCACCGGTAATTGCTTAAGGGGACACTTACCATAGTTGCGTTCACAAAGGAGGAGAATATAATTTTAGGGGTTTATTTTAGAAGTAAATAAAAAAGTGTGGGAACAATTATTTATTTTATCAGGAGGTCATTCCCTCCCATGGGTAGTTAAGGGTGGGGCCCACAACCACTTAACAACCCAAATATGGATGTTAGAGTGGTGGGGCCCACACAAGCCCCACCATTTAATTTCCACTAATCTCATTAACAACCCCTCTTTAAATTGGAAAACCCCTCCATTTAATTTCCAACACGTTTAATTAATGGGGACCTTCCCTCTCCCTTCTATAATTTTTTTTCAATGCATTATTAAATGTGGTAATTTAATTATGGGTGTTTCTTTTCATGTGTAATTATATAATAAGAGGAGCCTATTATTTAATTAAGGATAAGAGCTTCATTGTGAGAGAAAGAATGGGAGAACTCTTGAGGTTTTGGAAGAACGCCGACCTCTGACGAAGAACGACGAAGAACCCAGGTTCCTCAAAGAACAATGACGCGCCACCAATCCTCTTCTCCGCAACAAGAGAGGAGATGCCACTTCCTCCTCGGTACACTCCGAAGACACCTGTGAACCCTCTCCCCGCAACGCCGTCTACCACGACGTCGTATACCGCGACGCCAATGTTCGTCTTCTTTTGTTGAGGTAGGGGAATATTTGAATATTCTTTCTTTTATGAGAAGTATACCCTCGTGCATGGTGATTAAATTGTTGGGCGACGTTTGCACCTCTAATGCGGTGGTTGGGGGTTAACGAACAAGCCCGAACCCACCAATATGTTTTTCCTAATGCGCGGAATACTTGGCGACGACGAAGTAGGACCAAAATGACGATTGGAAGCCTTCGCAGTGATGTACGGGTCCCGAGACGACTGCAAGCACAGACAGAAGCAAAATCGGACCACCGGAATGACTCGGGAGGCCCGCAGAAGTGCTCGGTGGTGTCGGCGGCTGGAGACAGCCGCCAGCACCGTCCAGACACCTAGAGGCGGCGGCACCTAGGCACACCGCCGGTAGAAGATTGTTGCTGCTGAAGCCACCACGACGAGGGCAGGATCCCGTGGCCGCGCGGGATCTGGGGAGACGCAGCGCTGCGCGCCGCCTCCGCAGAACAGATGGGGGGCCGCATCCCCCCTACATGGCTCGTTGGCCGAGCCAGTGCACCCCCCCTTCCTGGGCGGGGCGGGTCGCGTGGAACGGGCTGGACCCAGACCTGGGTCGGGTAGACCCGATTTGGACCGACCCGGGGGGGTTGGGCCGGGTCGGACCGGGCCCAGACCCCCACTTCAGACAGTTTCCGGTCTTTTGCCCATAACATGATTTACATACCTTTGATCGATGCCTCGTCTATTGCGTAGGTATCCTTGGATCTAGACGGTTGTTTTTGTATATTACACTCGAGGTTTTAGAAATGTTTGGGTATGGCCAGGTTGGTTCGAACCCGGAACCAACAGGGCCCTTAGAGCGGAAACACTTATATCTTAATAATTGGACGTCTGATTGACATGCCGTCAATTGCGTTGGAATCCTTTTGTTGAGACGGTACATTTTCCTTACTCTACTTGTGTTTTGCATTCAGTTGGAGTACAGTCGGGTTGGTTTTAGCTTAAAAACCAACCGGGCTCCTCGGACAGAAAAGCCAATAACTCTCTGACCGGGCATCTGATTGACGCACCATCTGTCGCGTTGGGTTTCTTTTGACGAGATGGAAATTTGGGATACATAAAATCTGCACTTCATGATAGTTGATATATCAAATCTCTTTCTCAAGGAGTGGACCCTCCCAGAATCGAGCATGCTGTGTGTGGGAACCCTAGAGCTGGCTACGACTACATCGATGACGACTGCAGTTGGATCCTCTATGGGTTCGGCAGTGAGGATGACTGTCCTTGGATCCTCTGTGGGTTCGGTAGTGATGACAAACATACTGGGATCCTTTTTGGGTTTGATGATGATGACTACTGTTCTTATATCCTACGTGGTTCTGGCAGTATTTGACCTCAGTACTTGTATCCTGAGTGGGTCTGGCAGAGTAATTGGTCTTGTATTTCATGTGGGTCTGATAGCTTAGCTGGTCTTGTATCCAATGTGGTTTCGACAGATTAGATGAATCAGTGGCTACATATGATCATCCTTATCGCCTTACGAATTATATACCTTCTTGAGATGAGTCTTGATTTCAATCATTATCATCGATGTCATTGTCTTTCTTTCCTGTGTGGACTAGGTTGTGTTTTCCTGTGTGAACTCGATTGTGCTTGGGCTCAAGAGTTAGAGACGAACTGTAACTGATGACTTAGGTATATTTATGGCCATATACCTAAGTAGAGTTGTTTGATACTTCGTGATTGTATCTTTCATTTGTGGTTTATCATTCATGGATTCTAAGAGACCTTCAGGGGTCTCGAGGTCCCTACTGAGTATCGTATACTCACCCCTGCTCGGGCTATGCACGCACTACATTGTGTTGGAAGCAGACAACAGACAGCATTGATCGAGTTAGAGGCTTGTGGAGCAAGACGATACTCGGAGGTGGACCACTTGGCGGGACTTACACGGAGCGGATGGTTGGACCCGAGGAGCTAAGAAGACTATATGTACCCACCCTTCAGGTGGGATTTCCGGTGGATGACTCAGTGTTGCTGTTTTACTTACTGCTATTGTACTTTCCTTTCAGTTGTACTGTACTTGCAGTTGGGTTTGTATACTGGCCCATTTACTTTTAAACAGTTACCTTTTGCACAGTTTTACTTAGTGCTTAATTCACTTTCTTACTCTGATATGTTTTGGTTTACTTTATAAAAGGCAATGCCTTCCCCTTTTTTAGGATTTACGCCTTTGGTGCTTGTCGCCAGCCCTTGGCCTATGGAAGGCAGGCTTGGGATAGTCACAACATGGGCCATGAGGATGGGTTGTGACAAATTGGTATCATAGGAGTCGGTTCTACAGCAGAACTCAGGACTCTAATCTTTCCTTTATGTGAAGCAATAGTGCTAAGATTATTGAGTGTGGTTTTCAGTCCTGGGAGTCCAGTGTTAGTGCGGCAGCCGACGTATCCATACACTAGGACCCTATCCACTGATTTTCGACTCAGTGAATGTAGACACTGATTGCGTATGTGCTTCCTTTCAAAAAATTTATTTATGATTACTTTGTGTGAGCTCACCAAGTATACTATTTGACTGTGGAGCACCTGTTTCTCTTCAGGATGGCCCCATGAAGGCAGCCATCTAGGGTTCCTACTTACGTGCGGGGTGGAAGCCCATCGAGCGATGAGGTCTCGGTGCAGGGCCCCATTACAGCAGAGGCGCCAGTGGTACCACTACCCACTGAGCCACCGATTCTACCAGCCCCAGCGGCGGAGAGTGCATGATGCCTGAGGACGTTGCACGAGTTTCAGAAAAAGAGGCTGCCCAGGTTCCGTGGAGAGACGGATTCTCAGGAAGACGAGGATTGGCTGTAGGTCATCGTCAGAGTCTTCAAACTGGTAGGGACACCAGCAGATCTTATTGTGATCCTTACCGCGAGTCTCCTACGCGTAGTAGTAGTTAGATAGTGGAGCCTGATGATACAGGTGCACGATGAGGCATCTCTACTTTGGACGGATTTCGAGAGCCTCTTCCGCTCAGAGATCATTCCAGCCACCCTCTGTGCGGTGCACATGAAAGAGTTACAACAGCTGCCACATGGCAGCATGTCAGTAGCCCAGTACTCAGCGATATTTACCGACCTCTCGTGCTACTCCATGGACATGGTTCGGGACCCATTCTTCTGGTCTTGGACCTTTAAGGAGGGACTAAGACATGAAATCAGAGCTTCGACGATTCCCCTCAGCATCACGATGCAGGCGAGGGTGCTGGAGCGAGCCCTGTTAGTGGAGAGCTTCCTCACTGAGCAGCCATCGGCAGTGATACCCACCGCAGGACGGCACGGAGCGGAGTCTTCTGCACCCAGTAGTCGACAGACGACGTAGGGGTCCAAGCGGACCATGCCGATAGGTGGGTGACCTCAGGATACAGGTTTGGTTGTGAGGGGCACACGGCGTAGATCCATCCTTACGAGGAGCAGACAGTGCTATGCATGTGGCGGGTAGGGCCCCACGGCTCGTGACTGCCCGACCCGCCCTGCAGACGAGCAGAAGACAGTGGAGGAACCTTTTAGGCAAAGGCAGAGGTTCGACTGTGGCGGTCTGCAGGGAGCAGGAGGACGAGGCAGAGGAGTTGGCCGAGAAGTGGGTGGTGGACGACGCTTCGAGGCTCTACCACCACAACTCCTAGGAGGTCCACCCCGACCACAGAGAGCTGGAAGACAGAGGCAGGCTCATCTCTAGGCAGCATAGGCATACGATCACGGCACACCTGAGATGATTCAAAGTACTATCTATGTCTACTCCACCCTTCATGCAGTTCTTATAGACACAAGTGTGAGTCATTGGTTTATTGTCGCTGCCCTTGTTCAGAGCTCCGAGATTCTGACAGAGTCGTTAGCTCGATCCATGTGGCTAGAGACTCCAACGGGATCAGACTCGACTATTACACACCGGTGCTAGAAATGTGATCTTACTCTAGGAAGTGAGAACTTCTACTAGGATCTACTTGTAGTGGCGTCGAGGCCTTACGATGTCATCTTGGGTATGGACTGGTTATCTACAGTCCATGCTTAGATCGACTGTATTAGGCGCAAGGTGTGGTGTGTCCACACGGATGGGACCAGGTTCACCTTCACCAGTGAGAAGGGATCCATCGCAGCACAAGATGGCCTCACGCAGAGGAGAGGGAATCCGATCACACATCAGTTGTCTAGTCTCATCCTCGGAGCGGTTGATGTGCGGAGTCCGAGTTTTCCTGTAGTGGTGGATCAGTATGCGGACGTTTTTCCTGATAATGTTCCTGGACTACCTCCTCACAGGGAGGTGGATTTCCATATATAATTGTATCCCGGGACATCACCGATATCTACTCCAGCATATCTGATGTCTCCCACTGATATTTGTGAGCTTCGGGTACAGCTGGATGACTTAGACCGGAAAGGTTTCATCCGACCCAGTGTTTCACCCTGGGCTTCCATTATTCTGTTCGCCAAGAAGGCGGATGGGAGCATACTACTGTGTGTCGACTACCGTCGCCAGAATCATGTGATAGTGAGGAACAAGTATCCACTTATGAGGATTGACGACCTCTTCGATCAGCTCAAAGGAGCATGATGGTTCTCGAAGATAGACCTCGGGTCAAGCTATCATCGGCTTCGAGTTCGGGACAAGGATGTGCAGAAGATGGCCTTCAGGTGTCGGTATGGCCACTATGAGTTCTTGGTCATGAACTTCAGTGTGACCAATGCTCCATCAGTGTTCATGAGTCTCATGAACAGTATCTTCCATCCCTACCTCGATCAGTTTGTCATAGTCTTCATTGATGACATACTGATTTACTCGACTACCAAGGAGGAGCACGCATTCCACTTACGGGTTGTACTGGATACACTCCATTGCACTAGCATTATGGTAAGCTCTCGAAGTGCCAGTTCTAGCTTTGATAGATTATCTTCATGGGGCACTTCATCTTAGATGCGGGAGTTTCAGTGGATCCCACGAAGGTCGAGGCGGTACTTCCTTGGGAGCCAACCAGGAGCATGACGTAGGTGCAGAGTTTCCTAGGTCTGGCTGGGTACTATCTGAGATTTGTGATAGACTTCTCCAGAGTTGCAAGAACGCTTAAAATTTTGACGAAGAAGGGGAAACCCTCCGTGTGGTCAGACATATGTCAGCAGAGCTTCTAAAAGCTGAGGCGGAGGTTGACCATTGTGCCCATCATGAGGCTACCGAAGGAGGGAGTAGGGTACGTAGTTTACTGCGACGCATCAGGGACTGGACACGGGTATGTCCTCATGAAGGAGCGAGAAGTGATCGCTTACGTTTCATGGTAGTTGAGGTAGTACGAGCAGAAATACGCTACCCATGACCTTGACTTAGCATTAGTGGTCATCACCATGAAGATGTGGTGTCACTATCTCATGGGAGAGCGCTTTACAGTCTACTATAACCAGCAGAGCCTCAGGTACATTTTCTTAAAGAAGGACCTGAACCTGAGACAACGGCGAAGGCTCGAGTTCCTTTAGTATTATGACTTTGAGATTGTCTATACTCCTAGGAAGGGTAACGTTGTGGCTGATGCTCTCAGCAGAAGATAGGTCATTCAGCTACATGAAGAGGCGACAAAGCAGTTAGCTACTTTATAGATATCCTTCGTGGATAGAGATGAGGAAACCTATATACAGTCCCTCACATTCACTCCTCCACTACTTCAGTAGGTCAGAGAGGCATAGCAACGGGACATTGACTGTGAGGCACGACGTGCTCAGAAATCCTCAGGGATGGCACCTGATGGGTTTTCTGAAGGTGGGGAGCACATCATCTTCTTTAGGGGATGTACCATGGTACCAGTTACAATATAGGAGGAGGTGTTGAGGGAGTTCCACACTTCCCCTCTAGCGGTACATCCTGGAGTAAAGGTGAAGTATCAGGACCTCAGACGACAGTACTGGTGGTCGGGTATAAAGAGGGATGTGGCAGAGTTTGTTTCACGATGCCTCACTTGCCAGAAATTGAAGGCAGAGCATCAGGTACCAATAGGCTTGGTACAACCCTTAGAGGTCCCAGAGTGGATGTGGGATGGGATATCCTTGGATTTCGTGACGGGGATTCCATGTACTTCCAGAGGACATGACACCATCTGGGTGATCGTAGACCGACTCACCAAGTCGGTCCACTTCCTACTAATTAGAGAGTAGGGCTCAATAGAGTGCTGGGGACGCCTCTACATTTAGGAGATCGTACGTCTTAATGGTTTTCCATCATCTATCATCTTAGATCAAGATTACCTCTTTAATTCCTGGCTTTGGAAGTGGTTGCAAGAGGCTTTTAGGATGTATCTACGCCTGAGCACTACCTTTCACCCTCAGACGGATGGCCAGACAGAGAGAACCATTCCGACTCTCAAGGACATGCTCTGTGCATGTGTCCTTGACTTTGGTCGTAGCTGAGAGGTTCACCTACCCTTGGTGGAGTTTGCGTACAACAACAAATACCAATCCACCATCGGGATGGTACCTTATGATGCATTGGACGACCGACCATGCAGATCACCTCTATGCTGGACTGACCCGGGGGATTCAACACTCATAGGACCAGAGATGGTTCGGGCTACGACGGAGAAGATGCAGATCATCCAGAAGTGGATGAAGAATGCACAGAGTAGACAGAAGTCCTATGCTGATAGGAGGTGGAGACAACTAGAGTTTGAGTATGGCAACTACGTTTTCTTACGTGTCTCACCTCGACGTGGATTACAGAGATTTGGTGGGGGCGATAAGTTATCTTCGCGCTTCATCAGACCATTTCAGGTCCTCAACAGGATAGGAGAGGCCCTTCCACCTCAGTTGCACCTGGTGCACGATGTCTTCCACGTATCTTAGCTGAGGAGATACATGCACGACCTGACACATATCATCAACCACAGGGAGCTGGAAATCGATGACGAGGAGAAATTTACGGAGGTCCCAGTAGAGATCGAGGATCGACAGGATTGGTTTCTATATGGATGGTCGATACCTCTAGTGTGCATTCGTTGGCAGCACAGGAACCTCCAGGTGATCACATGGGAGTGGGAGGCTCAGATGAGTGCTCAGTACCCTCATTTGTTCCCCTAGATTATGTTGTAGCTTTACGGGGATGCAAATCCCTGAGGTGGGAGTGATGTAAAGACCCTTAAATTTCCAGGAATTTTTTTTAAAATACTTTGGAATTTTACGAGTCTGTGGCTTTTGACGGCACTTTATTCTGAGGCCTAGTGTGCCGGGAATCAATTTCCGAAGTTTAGCTTGGGTATATTCAGTGAACGAATGAGAATGTTTTTCTAACTTTTGAACTGGTGCTCGGAATTAAAATCTGAGGGCACTGACTAACTCACAACGCCGGTAATTGCTTAAGAGGACACTTACCGTAATTGTTTTCTCAATGGAGGAGAAGATAATTTTGGGGGTTTATTTAGGAAGTAAATAAAAAATTGTCGGAACAAATTTTTATATTATTAGGAGGTTATTCCCTCCCATGGGTAGTTAAGGGTGGGGCCCACATCCACTTAACTACCCAAATGTGTATGTTAGATAGGTAGGGCCCACACGAGCCCCACCATTAAATTTCATCTAATCTCATTAACAACCCCTCTTTAAATTGCAAACCCCCCCCCCCCATTTAATTGCCAATGCGTTTAATTAATGGGGCCTTCGATCCCCCTTCCATAATTGTTTGTCAACGCGTTATTAAATGTGGTGATTTAATTCTGGGAGTTTCTTTGTGTGTGTAATTAAATAATAGGAGGATCCTATTATTTAATTAAGGAGCAGAGCGTTATTGTGCGAGAAAGAACGGGAGAACTCTTGAGGTTTTGGAAGAACGTTGGCTTCCGAAGAAGAACACTGGTTCCCCAAAGAATAATGACGTGCCACCAATCCTCCTCTCTACGACAAGAGAGGAGACGTCGCTTCCTCCTCGGTGCACTCCAAAGACACCTACGAACCCTCTCCCCACGACGCCGTCTACCGCGACGCCAACGTTCGTCTTCTTTTGTTGAGGTAGGGGAAAATTTGTATATTCTTTCTTTTATGAGAATTATACCATCATGCTTGGTGATTAAATTTTTGGGTGACATTTGAATCTCCAATGCGGTGGGTGAGGGTTAACGAACAATCCCAAACCCACCACTATTTTGTTCTTGATGCGCGGAATACATGGTGACGATGAAGCGGGACCAAAATGGCAATTAGAGGCCTTCGCAGTGATGTACGAGTCCCGAGGTGACCGTAGGCGCATACAGGAGAAATATCAGATCACCAGAATGACTCTCGTGGCCCACGGAAGTCCCTGGCATTGTCGGCCCCAGTATGGCGGCACCCCAGCGCGCCGCCAGCAGAATCCTGCCGTGGATGAAGCCACGACTGCAATGGAAGGATCTTGTAGCCATGCGGGATCCAGGCGAGACACGGCGCCTGGCGCCGTATCCGCGGAATAGAGGGGGGGGGGGCCTGCTCGGCTTGCTGGTCGAGCCAGCGCACCCCCTGGCCCAGCCGGGGTAGGTCACATGGACTGGGCCGGGTTGGGCCGACCCAGTTCGGGCCGACCCAGGGGGGTTGGATCGGGTCAGACCGGGCCTAGACCCCCACTTCAGACCGTTTTCGGTCTTTTGACCATAACTTGAGCTACAGACCTCCGATCAACGCACTGTCAGTTTCATAGGAATCCTTGGATTGAGACAGTAGTTGCAGTATATTACACTCGAGGTTTTTTCAAAGTTTGTATATGGCCGGGTTGGTTGGAACCTGAAACCAACCGGGCCCTTGGAGCGGAAATGCTTATATCTTAAGAACCGAACATCCGATTGACGTTCCATCAATTGAGTTGGAATCCTTTTGTTGAGAAGGTCCTTTTGGCTTACTCCACTTGAAGTCTGGATGAAGTTGGAGTATGTTCAGGTTGGTTTTAGCTTAAAAACCAACCGTGCCCCTATGACAGAAAAGCCAATAACTCTCAGATCGGGCGTTCGATTGACGCACCGTCTGCCGCATTGGGTTTATTTTGACGAGACAGAAATTTTGGATACATAAACTCTGAACTTCATGACAGTTGATTTATCGACTCTCTTGCTCGAGGAGTGGACCCTCTTAGAATCGAGGTTGCTGTGTGCGGGAACCTTAGAGTTGGTTGCGACAATGATAACGACTGCACTTCGGTCCTCTGTGGGTTCGGCAGCGAGGACGAATGTACATGGATCCTCCGTGGGTTCGGTAGCGACGATGACCAAACTGGGATCCTCTATGGGTTCGACGGCGATGACTAATGTTCTTGTATCCAACTTGGGTCCGGATGTATTTGACCTCTGTACTTGTATCCGGAGAGGGTCCGGCAGAGTAACTGGTCTTGTATCGTATGTGGGTCCGACAGCTTAGCTGGTCTTATATCCTATGTTGGTCCAACAGCTTAGATAATTTAGTGGCTACATCTGATCATCTCTATTGCCTTAAGAAGTACATACCTGTCTGATCTGAGTCTTGATTTCAATCATTATCATCGATGTGATTGTCTTTCTTTCCTGTGTGGACTGGGTTGTGTTTTCCAGTGTGGACAGAATTGTGCTTGGGCTCGAGAGTTGGAGACGAACTTTAACTGATGAATTAAGTATATGTATGGTCATATACCTAAGTATAGTTGTTTGATACTTCGTGATTTTATCTTTCCTTTTTGTTTTATCCATCGTTGATTCTGAGAGACCTTCGGGGATCTCGGGGTCCCTACTGAGTATCGTATACTCACCCCTGCACGGGCTATGCCCGCACTATGTTGTGTTGGATGCAGATGATGGACAGCACTGATCGTGGTGGAGGCTTGTGGATATGGACGGTACTCAGAGGTGGGCCACTTGGTGGGACATACACGGAGCGGACGACTGGACCCGAGGAGCTGAGGAGACTATCTGTACCCACCCTTCAGGTGGGATTTCCGGAGGATGACTCGGTGTTTCTATTTTACTTACTGCTGTTGTACTTTCCTTTAAGTTGTAATATACTTTCAGTTGGGATTGTATATTGGCCCATTTACTTTTCACCACTTACCTTGTACCCAATTTTACTTAGTGCTTACCTCACTTGCGTACTCTGATTTTTTTTGTTTACTTTATAAAAGGAAATGCCTTCCCATTTTTTGGGATTTACGCATTTGGTGCTAATCGCCATCCCCTGGCCTATGGAAAGTGGGCTTGGGGTAGTCACAGCACGGGCCCCAAGGATGGGTTGTGACAATCCGGGTCGTTAGTAAGACTAAATGGAATAACTATAAGTTCACAGAGTCAATAAATTGTATGGAATATAGCCTTGGTTATATCATTCTTCTTAACCTTCAATTGGTGATATCTAGAACAAAGATCAATCTTGGAAAATTATTAATCCCTAAATACATGATAAAAAAGTCCTCAATATGGGGTGGAGGATACTTGTTCTTGATATTGATATTTATATGTTCATTATTATCTATACAGTGTCTCATTGATCTTTTTTATGACAAAAAGAACTGGTTGACCCCACGGTGACACACTTGGACAAATGAAACCCTTGTAAATATTCTTTGAGAGTTTCTTCTCTAGTTTTTACAACTCAATTAGGGCCAATATATATAGAGTCCTTGAAATTGGTCTAGAACTCTATATGATTTATATTGAGAAATCAACTTCATGATTTGGTGGAACACCATAAATGTCATCTAGAAATGCATCAGAAAAATCTCACCCAATAGGTGTTTATTTTATGTTTTGTTTCCACCCAACTGTATGGTATAAACACCCATTTTGAATAGAAATCAAGACCCATGTTATGGATATTATTTCTGTTGAAGGTTCATATTTATCATCACACTGATAGATGATCATAGGTTTGTTCAGAATATCAAACATGACTTCCCATAATTGAAAAGGGATGTGGGAGTTATGTTGGGATAGCCAATCCATTCCCAAAATAATATTTAACTCAACCATAGTATGAAAAGAAAGATTTATGGGAATAAAACTTCAAAAACCATCAACCAGAGAAGAATCATAGACATGAGATATGACCATTTTACTATTATGGTTTTTACGGATAATTCAAATTCTAATTATTGATGTTTTATTGGGATACCCTTATAAAATTTATTAGATATAAATGAGTGGGTAGGTATAGAGTCAAATAATACATTATCAATTCGAGAGTGGATGGTAAGTGTTTCGTTCACCATGTAATTATCATACCCCTCATCAGAAATAGTTATCACATGATATTTCCCTTTGTCTCTAGGATTAAGAGGTCAATGAAAGTGATCATCATCATCAACCCTTCTATTTGTGAACTGGTTGGAATAATGATGAAGTCCTTACATTTGAAACACTAGAGTGTGTGTCGTTCATTCTGTGGATATTTCTCTCAATCCATATCATTACCCAATTTCTTCCCATTATTTCATCATTGAATTTCTTAATGGACTTCTTTTCCACACATCAATTTATTTACTAGTTCTCTTAGGAAAGATTCATCAATGTTTCCTTCCATACTTTGAGCATATAGGAAATATTATATTCTTATATCTAGGGTCATTATAATTCTATTTGGATTCCATAATTTTTCTCTAATCAGACCAGTAATATTGATGGAAAAATACAATCTCCATTTACACCTTGAAATAACATCACACAATTTCTTCATATTTATTGATGTCCCTTACAGATAACTTCTATTGGAGACATGGTTTTATGCCACTGATGAATCAGTATACCTTAATTATAGGTCAGATCATTAATAATAGTGTATAATACAATGGATTTTTTGTTATGGTTTGAAATGATTGAAAAATCCATGAGGTTATTCAGTCTCCCCCTTTGGATTTATTAACAACAGTTCCCTATAGTTACCCATGACATAGGTATCACCTTCTTCAGATATTTAGAGCCTTATTCTTGATGTCATTAAATGTCGAAACATTAATGGAATATTAGAGGACAACAATTTAGTGGTATTTAACATATATCCTTTAAAGTATTATTGGATGATCCTTTTGACATCTTCAATATTGTATTTGAATACCATACCTTCCTTATTACCTTCATCATGATCCCCTATCATGTTTTTTTATCATTGAGAGATCATCTTTAGAATCATCTAAAATAGTGTTTCTTATACTCACTCTACATTGGTATTTTGTCACCTTATTTGTAAATAAAATCCAAAGAAATATGGGGTGGGGTTTCTCAACGAACTAAAATATCATATATTCGGTGTATGATGAACATGAAATTTCTGCCTCAGTTCAATAATCATTTCATGTGTCACATCTTTGGTGTAGTTATACACAAGATTCTCTTTTGTTAAATTATAGAAATGTTTGATTTCACCTAAATCCACAATCCCTTTGATGGAATTATAAGGGATCTCAATATAATTATATTGAGAGTTTTGAACTATTTTTTTGATTGATCAATAACAAATTGATTTTCATAAAGAATATTTATTGGCATCTGAATATCAACCCAAAAATATACTAGATGAACTTGAATATATAAATCCTATGTAACTGCTTTGCTAGTTTCCACATTCTCGGATTTATCTTTACTCAGGGTCACTAATCTCTGAGTCTTACTATACGAGTTGAAACAACCATTAACGACAAAGAACACACCCCCTTATGTGGATCTATGATGTGTACAATCACGTTCCCAATCTACATCAGTGCAAGGAAGAAAATATAAATCCCCAATCCATATGAAAAAATACCATTATATTTTATTCATTTTAAGTATCTCATTATTCTATTAATTTCAAACATGTGTGACTCATTTGGTTAACATTGATATCTTAAGCATAGAGACACATCATAGGAAATGTATAGTCTGCAAGCTCTGATATACAATTGACTTCCTATCATACATTTGAATGTATTTTGATCAACTATATTTCCTTATTAATTCTTACTCAACTTCATGCCATCAAATATAGGTATTGAAACCTCTTTTCAATCTTTCATTCCAAAAAAATTCCAAATTTCTTAGGTATATTTTTCTATAGAAATAAACAAATACTTAAATTATGCTAAATTTGGAACCCTATAAAGTAGCTTAACTCCCCTTGCATGGAAATTTTAAACATATTCAATAATTTTTTATAAAATTACACACACACAAAACTATCATTTCTAGAAAAAAAATATCCACTTAAATTATTACAAAAAATATATCCAAGAAATCCTTTTCAAGTACAGGTTGTTGTTAATATTGCCTTTGAAAAAACCCATTCTTATCATGAAGTCATCCGGATTAGAATACCGGGACCTTGGATCCTTCTTTAAACTTTACAATGAATTCTTAAATATGAAAAAAATTCTTTAATAATGGTAAAGAAATAACCCTTCTGATTGTTGGATAAAAACTTCTTCTTCATGAGAACCATTAAAAAAGATAGACTTTACATTCATTTGATACACATTGTAATGCATGTGAACCACCACTTCAAGGAACATGCATATTTTTTAATGTCATGAATCCAAAGTGAATGCCTCTTCAAAGTCTACACAATTAATTTGATAATATAATTTGAAAACATGTATTACCTTGTTCCATAGGACTTCAATTTTTTAATACTTTTTGTTCCAGAAGACACAATTTGTGCGAATTAAAATTTTATTTTAGTTTTTAGTTTTTAAACAATTTTCAATGTAAGGTTATTCTAAACTTTTGTGATTTTTCACTCATTTATTATAAACATTCATTATATACAATAAATTCATCCATTTTTCTCAATTCAATATGTGAAACAAGTATTTTTTGGTTTTCCATTCTTAGTATTCCAATTGTCTAAACCGTTAATTCTGATTCCAAATGATATTTTCAACATCAATATGTTTTCTTAATATCTATAAATGATTTTATTACCACTCTAGTATTCATAATTATAATTAGATAATTTTTATTTTATATCAATTGTATCTGGCCTTATTTCATAGTCTTTCTCATCCATTTCCCTGAAAACATTCTTGTTGTTTTCAACTGAACACTCTAACTCTTCTTGAGTTTGATGACTTGGTTTTCCCAGATTTTTATTAATATTTATATCCAAGCACACTAAAATTTAATTCAATATTTTATCCTTATACATGTATCATTTTCAATTAGATAAATGTCCCATAAAGATTCAATCAACATAATTTTCTTAAAAGTTTCCGAGAAAGTTCCCATTGATTTTAATATAACAATGATTTCCAAAAATCAAGAAATATTATAATATAAATTTAATTTGGTACCACATTTAATAGGATATAGAATATGTTTCATGTATCAATAAACATATATTCTTAATTTTTACTGATTTTCATATTACTTCTCTCTAAAAACATTTTGAAACATCATATTTACCAAACATTATTCAGTCAATTTCAACAATTCTTGTGTTATTTCTATCTTCAACACCATTATAATGTGTAGTATAAGGTTTAATATACTAATTCTTTATTCCATGTTTTATATGATAATTTTAAAATGAATCACATGTTTATTATTTCCCATTTTCTGATCTTAGTTTTTTAATACACATACCATGTTTTTTTCAACCTATCTTCTGTATATCTTGAACTCTCTAAATTATTCAAATTTCTGTTTATTTAAAATAATATTGGTCATTAAATTAAATTCATATGTTAAGGTAATAAAATAAATATCCCCTCAAATATTTTTTTCACATGGTTCTGCAGAGATCTGTGTGGAATACTTCCAATTATCTTGTAGGTACAACATGCCACTTCTTATGAGCCATCTGAGTTATCTTTCCCTTTTGATATGTTCCACAAATTCCATTTTTATATCTCTTTATTTTAGATAAATATATCACTACTTAATATTTCACAATCATTCATTCGATTCTTTTCCCAAGATTTTCAAGTCTTCTTTTGTATAGAATGTTCTCATCTTTCATTCATAAGTAAAAGGTATTGGATGGATCACCAACAAAAAATAGATTTCAATTTGTTCAAATACCATAAAAATTAGTTCTTCTATAAATTTTTCTTTTAATTGTTCATGTATTTTATTTAATTTTCTTTATTTCCATTCTTAAAATTTTTTCTAACACTTAACAAATTGGGTTGTATACATTAAATATACAAAATATTATCTTATTCTAATTTATCATTTTCATTATGAGTTGTGAAAATACAATTATGTTTCCTGGAGGATCCATTTTAAAATATTATTTCACCTTCTTCATTATTATCAATATTCTTATGAATTTTGGAATCCCCAGTCCTGTGCGAGGAACATCCACTATCAATTATCTAGAAATTTGATTTCTTTCTTCTCTTGAAAGTAACTTCTACTAAGAATGAATATTATTCACTAAACAATTGAACTTATTTTCATTTCTCTTTGAGATGGAATTGATTGGGTAATATAGTCATAAAATTAAATACTCTATTCATATTTTGATAACATCTTCCATTCATCTCTTCAAGATAGTAAAACCGTTTTTATATTGTCAATTTGTACCCAATTTCATTATCAATCGACATTCTATTAGAATCTATATTCTTCTTCATGGAACTAATCCTCATGGTTTCAATCTTTATATTAATACTGAAATTTTATAACAACATGTATTATATATATAACATATAATTCCATAACACCATAAATTACCCTAAATTTTGAACTTTCTTGAGAATGGAAGGTAATATCCAGAAATAATCCTTCCATAATTTTACATTTGTCGAAAAATTTGGGCTTAATTTTGATTAATATTTTGAATGTAAGATTAACTCAAACTTCTCAAATCATCTTGTTCATTTTTAGGTAAAATATTTTCATTCTTATTAGACCATATTTGAATAGTTTTAGTATTGAGACTTGTAATTTAGGTACCTAGGGTTCTGGAAACAAATTATTGAGATAGGGTCTTTAGCATAATTTTTTCACCATCTCTTTAGAATTCTCCCATGACATTGATAGATATTTTTAATTAATTGAACTTTTTCTAGACCTTTCCTAGAATCCACAAATTTTTATTGTTCCATTGATAATTTCTCATCATTTGAATAAATATATTATTGAAGATATTTGATCATTTTCTCATTTTATATTAATAATATCTAGTATTTTTATTCTCTATTGTAAGAACCATATCTATTTTGGGTTTTTCACCGTTTTTCAACAACAACATTATTGTTCTCTATTACAATAATATTAGTGTCTTTATCGAGAATAGTATTTTTCTCCAGACTGTCCCCAACTTCATATTTTTGAATGTATACATAATATGTTAGTCTTGAATCAACCTCAGCACTACTTGATGAATCAACAGTCTTATGAACATGATCCATAATATTTTATAATTTTCTTATAACATGTCATCAATTTTATTACAAGTGATAAGATCATCTTCCTATACTTCTATAATCAAATTTCTCCTTTTGAGTCTTGGATGTATTTTCTTAATTCCTCCATGTATGGAATACTCATGGAATTTTTTTTCAACTTACTTCCTTAATTTTTTTAATGTTCTATATATTCATATCATTAGATATTCTTCATTGGGAAATTGATTGAAAAAATCACAAAATCATTGAATTTTAAAAAATATTATCAGTAATACACCTATGTTCATTATTTTCCCTCTTTGAAAAATTTTAGAAATAAATTCAATAACTCTTTGATATTATTATTAATTACTTGAACTGATGGTGTCAAAAATAAATTCATCATTTCTAATTTTTCATATTTCTCATTGCATCAAAAGCCATGTCTTCTCTTGCATAATTATTTTTACTATAATTTTTTCCATTTCATTAGAAATGAGAATATTTCGTATCCCAACAAGAGAAAAATATTACCTATCTTGAAGTTTATAAATTTTTTGATCAAATCTACTAAAAAAATTTCCCATTAATTTCATAATAATCATGGTTTCATCAAGATTCTTACCAAAGCCTTAGATATTATAGAAAATTTCATTAACTTGGGTAAATAATTCATCCATGCATAAATATTTTTTCATTTTAATGTATTTGACGTTATTTTTACATATCTCTAGCATTGACTCATTTAAACTCACATTTCCTTCAGAGATTATTTAAAATTTATCCCTAATCTACTTCTTAGTTTTCTTCCCCATAACGTTTTTGTACATCATTATTCAAAAAAACATAAAAAATATTTTTTTTAATTTTCCATCCACTTCCATATTTTCCTTATCAGAAAAATTAATAAGACCATCATTTACAAGTTATTTAAAATCCATTATTGTTGGAATAAGGATTGATCGATGTAGTTATGAATTGATTATAGAGAACTAAATAGGATTACAGTAAAGAACAAATACCATCTTTCAAGAATTGATGACTTATTCGACCACCTTCATGGGGCTCAATTATTCTCTAATATTTATCTCCATACTGGTTATTGTAAATTGAGGGTGAAGAAAAAAGATATTCTAAAAACTCCCTTATGATCAAGATATGGGCATTTTGAGTTTGTTGTTATGACCTTCAGACTGACTAATGTACCTAAAATTTTTATGGATTTGATGAATAGAGTCTTTAAGGACTACCTTGATAACTTTGTGCTAGTTTTTATTGATGATATTCTGATATATTCTAAAATTTGTGAGCAGCATGAAGATCATATAAGGGTTATTTTGAAAACTCAACGGAATGAGTGGATTTTTAGAAAGTTCAAAAAATGTGATTTCTGGTTACAAAAAGTTGATTTCTTGGGGCATATTGTTACCAATAAAAGAATCACAGTTGACCCTGAAAAGACAATAGTTGTAGAGGAGTAGCCTCAGCCTACAATAATAATCAAGATTCGTAGTTTCCTTGGTTTAGAGGGATATTATAAGAGGTTTGAGAAAAACTTTTCATGACTTTATAATCCATTAACCAGGTTAACTCGAAAAAGGGTCAAGTTCGTCTAGAAAAACTAATGTGAGAAAAGTTTACAAGAGTGGGATAATAGATTGGTTACTCCACTCATGTTAATTCTGGCCTCAAATGGGGAAGGATTCGTCATTTTTAGTGATGCATCTATGATAGGGATTGGGTGAGTCCTCGTGCAAAATTAAAAAGTCATCTCTTATGCATCTCGACAATTGAAGACAAATGAGCAGAACTATCATACGCATGATCTAGATCTATTTGCTGTCGTTTTTGCTCTGAAGATATTGAGGAACTATCTTTATGGGGAGAAATGTGATATATACACCAACCAAAAAAGTTTTAAGTATATTTTCACACAAAAGAAATTGAATTTGAGACAAAGGAGATGGTTGGAACTTCTTAAAGACTATGATTGTTCAATTTCATATCATCCGAGAAGAGAAAACAAAGTTGCTGATGCATTAAGTAGAAATGACCCAGTTGTTCTTTCCATGACGAGGATTGAAAAATTTACTTTGATCAATGACCTAGTAAAGTTGGACATGCCAATTATAAGTTAAGGGACATCATCAATCCTAACCCAAATGATTTCTCAACCATCGTTACTAGAGATGATAAAGAAAGCTCAGAAAGAAGATCCTTTGTTACAGAATAAGTTTGAGGCTATGAAGGATGGGAAGTTTACTATGTTTAATATCAGTTAAGAAGGTGTACTAAAATTTCATACAAGACTATGTGTTTCATCTATTATAGAAATAAAGAAGGAACTAGTGGATGAATCTCGTAACTCTAATTTCTCTATAGATCCTAGGAGAAAAAAATGTATAGGGACCATTTTTATCATTATTGGTGGTATAATATGAAAAGGGAGATTGATTACAACACTTCAAGGTGCCCAGTATGTCAGTAATTGAAGGCAGAGTGACAACTTCCTAAATGGGTATTGCAACCACTACCCATACCAGCATGGAAGTGGGAAAATATCACTATGGAATTCATCACTGGTCTCCCAATAACTTCCAAAGGAATCAATGCGATATGGGTTTTTGTGGACCGTCTAACCAAGACATCCCATTTTATATCTATTTGGGAAGACATATACTTTGATAAACTTTCCCGGCTTTATGCGAAGGAAGTGCTAAGGATGCATGGAGTTATACTTTCTATTTTATCTAATTGTGATCCAAGGTTCACATCAAAATTATGGAGAAGTATTAAACATACTCTAAGAAATGAATTGAATTTTAGTACAGACTATCACCCCTAGAATAATGGCCAATCTGAAAGGACTATTCAAACACTCGAGGATATGCTGAGAACATGCTCAATGGAATTTAATGGTGGATGGGATCAACATCTCCTTTTAGTAGAGTTCTCTTCCAAAAACATCTTCCACTCGAGTATTCAAATGGAACCCTATGAATCTATATATGGGAAGAAAAGTATAAATTCTACTTGTTGCGATGAAGATGGTGAGAGAGATTATTGGGCTTGATCTTGTACAAGAGATGATAGAAAAATTTCATGCCATCCAACAACACATTAAGGCTGCTCAGAGTCAGCAAAAGAGCTATGCTGACAATCGTCGAAGGGACTTAGAGTTTGATGTTGGTGACAAAGTGTTTCTTTGGATTTCTCCTTGGAATAGAGTCATGTGGTTTGGGAAGAAAGGAAAGATCAGCCATAGGTACATTAGCCCCTATAAAATCCTTGATCACGTGGGATCAATGGCCTAACGTCTTGCACTTACTCTAAATATTGCACTAGTTCATGATGTTTTCCATGTATCCTTATTGAGGAAGTACATACCTGACCCTTCACATGTACTAAACACAGAGGTGGTACAACTGGAACTTGATCTCTCTTATGAGGAGAAGCCGATGGAGATCTTGGATCATAGAGACAATGTTCTAAACAACAAGACTACCAACCTTGTTAAGGTGTTGTGGAGGAACCACAAATGTGAAGAATCCACATGGGAACCGGAGGAGTCTATGAGGCATAAGTAACCACACATTTCTCTTTTTAGAGTATGATTTAAAATTTCAGGGATGAAATTTCTTAAGAGGGAAGATTGTAACGACCCCAACTTTTGTAATTGAAAATCCCTCTTGATCTAATTAAATATTTGAAATGTTTATAAAAAATATTCACTTATTTTGTTTTATGTTTTTCGATTTTAAAATTTCATTATGAATTGTGACTCTTTCTAATATAGTCATTGAAGATTGATCACATGATTAGTATAAATATAGTGCCTTAAGAAGTTCTTTTTACTCAGACAAATGAAGTGATGACCTCATCTAGTAAACTTTCCATGTATGAAGCCCATTTAACAGAGCTCGGAAAGGAGGTCACGAATTTGGGCTTTTCACTTTACCAAGACCAAGATGAGCTTGAATATGTTAATCTCGAGTTGAACCGCCTACGAGAGAAGTGGAAGTTGATAGAGATTACTACTCGAGAAATGTTATCTGAGCCACCCCAAGAGTATGTCACCATCGTGCACCTTACCCTAAGGTCTTATGCAGCTGTTTTAAGGTGTTATGTAACAAGACCCTAGTACTATGATTTTGTACATTAGTTTTTTATATAATAATTTGTGTACTTTCATTTTATTATTGTTACATTGTAAACAATTTTTAAAACACAAATAGTTTTTTAGTTAAATATTCAACTAAGAAATCTATTTTGATGAATTAATGAATTTTTGAATTGAATAATATTTTTATAAAATATTATTATTATTATTAAATTAATGTTTATTAAATATTAATGACTGAATAATTTTATGAATGCAATAGTAATTTTTATTAAGGTTTGAAATCCATTTCTGTCAAAACCCCCGAATTTTTGATAAATGTCGGGGTTTTATTAAAGAAAAAATTAACATATTTAGAAACTTATTTAGATAAAATGAATATTATTTCTGTAATTGGGATGTTGAAATTATACAATGGTTAATTTTTCATAATTTTTTGAGACAGTCAATTTTTTTGGGTAAAAATTAAATATCATATAATTAAAAAATGTGTTTTAGGACATTGTAATGACTCAATAGTGATGTAATAAAATAATATAAACTGTATGTTCAACCAATATTTTTTTTATCATTAAAATAATGTGATTTTGGGATTTTTTGTATTTATTTTAGAAAGCTTTAGGGGACCCTCTGAGACTTATATAACATTTTGTCTTTTTAAATTGTTTTCTTTGAGAGTGTTACTCACCTCCACATAATCAACCCTATTATTTTATGAAATTCGGCCATTTACCTTATAAAATATTGTTTTATACTCCCCTTTTGCAGAAACCATGGGAAAAACAATGGGGTGGTTTGTGGTTTTGTTTATTTTAATTTGAGGTGTCCCAAACCAAAATAATAAACAATTCCCTCTCTTTTCCTATATAAACCCATCCAATCTCCCACTTAATATTCATTAAAAGCATTTTATGTTTGTAAAAAATCTTCTCTTATCCCTCTAGAATCCTCATAGGGTGCCCTCAAGCCTCCCAAGGTCCCAACCTTCAAGCATTCAATGTTACTCTTCAAGGTAAGGGATTCTTCCCCCTACCTCTTTTTAAGACATGAATTCCTTTTTGTTATGTCTTCTAGTTTCTATTTTATTATATGGGGGTATGTTCTTCAATATCATTATTACTTTCCATTTAATGTCCAAATTATGAGAAAACCTTTCTTCTCTCATCAATTTACTTTCTGAATTGTTAAGTGAAGCTGTCAGGCTGCAGAATTTTTGTAACAGAAATTGCATATTCTCTCTTCCTTCATGTTTTATTTTCATACGGTATTTACATAAAATTACCATACAATGATATTTTTTTTCTTTACCCCTAATATATAATATTTTATTTATGAGTGGGTGACCCTTGTCCCCTCTCTTTTTATTTTTTTCTAAAACCAAGTCATATAGCCGTTATGCTGCAGAAATTTTGTCTCAAATTTCTAGCTCTTTCTCTCATGAAATTCTCTTGTTTTATTTATATGAATACCCAGACCTATTTCGTTTATATGTGTGTTTATAAATACAAAAAACTGATATATTTTATTCTATAGTTGATATACATATAATCCTCACTCCCTTTACATGGGTTATAAATGACATAATGATCTTATTTTTATGTACTTTTTAAAATATCATGATTTTGAAATGAAACCCATTTCTTTTATTCTCTATGGGTTATTCATGAAATGTATGATTATGATCTATGTGTCTTATATGAAATTAAATACATATTATGTTTTCACCTTGATAGTGCTCCAATACCTTAGGTAAATAATTTATCTTTAGAGATGACAAGTTTCATGATACCTTAGTGAATAACATTGGTAATTTTTATGACTCCTCAGGGTTAAGCCTTGGTTATGTGTTCATGAATTTATAAATGAAATGTTGTAGCCACATATTCATTTTATCTTTAATGTTCTTTTCATTATAATATTCCTATAATTCCATTACTCATGTCTCTATGTTTTTATCAAGTTCTTATTGATATCACCAGTTAACTGATTCCCTTGCTTTTCTTACTGGGACTTCTACTCACCTTTTCCTTTGAGGTATGTCTCCAGGTTATAAGATGCAGTTATTATACTTAAGATGAACCTATTATTAAGCCTTACAAGTGGATTGGAATAATTTTTTTGTTTTTTTCATGTATTATGTTCCTGATTTCCAAGACACTAGACTTTAAAGATCCTCTGTTTGTAAAATGTAATGAAACGTTATGTAATAAAAAGGCCGGATTCCATAATGGAGTTATGTTATAATATCATGTGTTTTGAGATGGGATGAAGATTGTCTAAAGTAGTAGTTAGTGAGTTTCAATGGTGTCGTAATTCACTTTGTTGAGTATGAAAAGGGATGAATCATGTAGTCATTTTATTTATATAGTAGATTTGGTAAGGGACATTCATGTTGGAATTTCATATAGTCATTTCCTATATAGGGGATTAATGTAGCTATTTCTCTATGTAAAGGATTCACATCCATTTTAACAATGTAAGGGAATAATGTAGTTATTTCATCTAAATATCCATTTTGAGAAGATATCGATGTAGCCATTTTGGGACGTCATTGAATGCCGAATCATGTAGACAACTATGATAACTATAAAATTGACTCACATATATGATTCACCCAAAAAAATTGAATAATATAATGTAGAAATTTATTATATGAAGGGATTTTATATAGCTGATTCCTTTGAATTATTTTTTGAGTAGATTCCACAAAGATGATTTTGAATTTTATCTATATTCATATGGTTCTCTTATAGGGCTTCAGAATTAATATATTATGGGGAATTAAATTCACGATGATGTTTCTTCGTGCCTCAACAATAAATCCAATCATTTTCATGTTCCATGAAAAATATTTGGTAGTTGACCACATTTACGGAGATCACAGGGCTTTAATATGAATGTGTTTTCTACAAAAAGTAGTTTGTTACACAGTACACATTTTAGAGAGATGATAGTCCAGAAACCATCATTGAAAAATGTGGGTTAATATAGAAAAAATGATTAAAACCTTATTGGAACATGAAATATAGTTAATAATTTGAATTCCATTGATGCGTATCTTGGAGCAATGAAAAAAATAGATAAACATTTTAGAGATTTATCTTAAGATGATATTTTATTCATCAATGATAAACATCTGATGTATCTTGCATATTCAAGAGATGTATTATTGATTTAATAATATATGTTCATTAATTCATGGGCTTCACTATTAGAAGTACTTATTGGAATATTTTATAATCTCATGAAATAATATCTAAATTCATTTCTGGGGAACCAACAATATTTTCTTACGATTTTTATTGGTTTTTTAATCACATTTTTTATTACAAAATGAAGTTGTGTGTGGGGTTTTACACCTAACATGTATGGTGTAATTACAAAAAAATATTTTTAAAATAATTTCCCTAGGGATATAGTTAAATGAACCAGTTGTTACGGGGAGTAACTAACCATGGAAAAGTGTAACATTCCACCCTAAATGTGATCCTTATAAAAATACGAATATCTCTTTCTCTTTATTTTCATCATAATCATGTGAGATTTTGTTATGTATGTTATGAGAAAATAATTCTATAACAAGTCACAAATTTTTTTTTTCCAAATAATTGAAAAAACTGCCCTCCACTAATTCAACCCCACCCCCATTCGGTGGAAGAAATTGATCCTTGAAAGTCACTTCAACCAGAAGCATACACCGTAAGTCTTATAAAATTTTCCTCATAGGTAAAAATAGATTCATCATCCTTATATTTAATATCATTAAATTATGCCTTCTATTTCAAAAAATAATAATTCAAGGAATGTACTTATTGATAAATAATTCCATAAACTCATCTCACTCCATAGAGATAATTTTTTCTATTGCATTGTGTTCTTGGTAAGAGTTCACCATTGACCTGATTATTCTTCCAAATTATGAACATATGAAATAAAATTCTCATGTTCAAACACTGGAGAAGTGAAACTATATTTTCAATTGTACCTATCCATTTATTATTAACTAGTGGATCAGTGGTCCTAATAAAATAATGTTGATGTCGCCTCATGAAGGACTCAAAATTTTTTTCTTCCATCCATTTATCATTTGGAACATTGGTATAATTAATAGATTGCAATGTTTTATGATGACAAAAAAAATTTCCATTCCATATCCCATAACATTTACTTCCTCATTAGTACAATACCTTTATTTTTCATCTCATTTATCATTAACAAGATTCCTTCAAGTTCATGCATTCACCAAAACGAAAAAACAAAATGTCAGCCATAATAATCATAGTGGGAAGACATATATTCATGAAAACCTATTTATTGGGTGTCTAAATTCTGAAACTTTCTTCTATTACACCTTGGGATTAACCTAGTTCATTAATTATCATTACCAAAACATTAGGATTTTATCCTATACTCGGAATTATCTCTAGTGTTCCAACTAATGTTACCTCAACCATGTTTCCAAATTTTTAGTAAAACTTACTCAGATAAAAACTATAGAAACTCATACTTTTCCTAAAAATATATCATATATTTATATATTAATATTAAATATAGAACCAAAATATCTATACCAGAATCATATAGGTCTAGTATATTTGGAATCATAAATATATAACAAAATTGGTCCATAAGAGTATCCCATTAAGTTCTATATAACTAAAACCCTTTTTGTAAATATCATTACTATAACTATTCATCATAACGTAGGGATAGGTAACATAAGAGAGGGAGATATAAGATTCTTAGAAACGGTAAACAAGAGATATATCAATGAATATATAAACATAACATGTGAATAACGTTATGACAACATGGAATAAACATTTTAATTCCATACCTTTAATTTGATATATAATAATCTTGATTCATAACATAAAAATTAGTAGTTCATAAGACATGAATCAAAAGGGAATTATAAAACCTGATCCATGAGAGAATATCGTTGGAATAAAATATAGAATTGTGGAATACATATAGGAATATTAAATCATTTACATATCCGTCAAGGATCACTATCAAGACAGTTATAGTGGATTGGGTTCACTTCCAAAACCATAATAGAAGTTAATGTTCACTCACAAGACTATCATAGTGGACATAGTTCCTTCCTACATCAGATTCACTACCCATTCCATCCCTATTTATCACATGATAAATCAGTATTTACCTATCAAATTTGAGGGAGATATAGGTCCCTTGAGTTACATAATGAAAATCATACATATGTGTTCCACAAGATCATACAGCATTAATCAATTCCGAACCCATGAAAATAAATTGGTTTTATGAACATCTCATCTTATCATAATTCACAGAATAGAATTTGGTTTCATTAACATTAAATCATCTCATAATATTGCAACCCATGCCAAAAAACAAGTTTCATAAACAGAATTTCATCCTTAAATAAACCATAGAAATAAAGAATAAGGGTGATATCTTGAGAAAATATCTCCAATAAATAATAAATGAATTCAAGGGATTCTGTATCTTATAAATACGATTAAAATATAATTAAAACATTCTTGAGTAAAATAAACTTTATATTTTAAAATCACCTTTTAAAATCTAAAATTTTATAAAATATTATTGAAAAAAGTTTCTTTGAAAATGACCAAGGAAACTCATATAAGAAGCTTCAAAGTATTGATTGTTCATAGTTGCAGTAAAATTAGTTCATCACCAATAATTTAAAATAAAACATTCCTCTTATAATTTTGTAAAAGGTAAAAAAGTACATCATTCAGATAACGATAAAGATATCCATATTAAACCATTTTGTAAAAAGTAAAACATAAACAGTCCTTAATTTACAAAATCATTAATGAATATTAAAAACCTTCATTACAAAACTAAAAAAACAAGGATATAGAAAAAATTATTTTCAACTGAAGATATATATTAATTTGGCTTTACTTAAAAGTATTATTTCAGTCTCCAGAGTACTTCAAGAGATAAAATTTATTGAAAAGAATGTATTCCCCTAAAATAACCATGGAAGAAGAAAATTAATGATATTACTTGAAAGTAGATCATAAAATTTCATCATTGAAAATATAATCATAAATAATCCAAATAAAAAATTATTTTTCATCATAAAACCCCTACCTTATGTCTAACATCATTCATACCTATTCAAACCTCCCCTTCTTTGAAACAACACTTATAGATCTCCACTAAGTGATAATCGGGTTGGTATTTTGGGGAGACCATCACTTATAGCATGATTATAGATAATTTTGGAGGATAAATTGTTCATGTTTGATCAAGATATATGGCTCAATGTGGTGTTAGGAATTTAAAGGAGGTGTACCCTTTGGTACTTGAGGATATGGGTACTCTTGGAATTTCGTAAAATATTAAATTAATATAAATTAATTTTGATGTATAAATAGATATAAATTCATAATAATTCAATATAAGATTAGTATGAGTCAAAATAATCTCATACAATAAAATTTAGAAATCTTTGGATCACATTTTTACAATTAAAATTTTATTTTAAACCCTCACCAACCCTTTAGACAATTACCATAATATTATTGTTTTCAACCTTTTAATGGTTAATAATGTAACTATAAAATGAAAAAAGTTCCATAAATTACCACTGTATAGGTTTAAAACCATATCACATTCAATTGGATGAAATTATATTTTATGAATTTTATATCTTTTAATAAAAAATTATTGATTATAAAATATCAGTAATGTCATCTTAATAATATTACAATAATTTGACTGTACATTAATCAATACATAAGGTTATTTCACATATAATTATTTAAAAAAAATACTAATATGTCATATTCATATAAAAATAAACGTATCACATTTACTATCTCAAATTATAATCCATGTAATGTATTTAAAATCATATATTACATATTTTTATTAATTGGAGAAATACTACATTAGTGTTGCATATGAATTTACCATCATTCTAAGATTACTAAAAATTATATATAAATACATATGCTGAAAATAATTTCATTCATATAAAAATAAATACTTATATTCACCCATTAGTTGATTTTTTCACTATGTAGACATTTAAGAGATTTCAGAAACTAAGAGAGTGACATTTTGTAAATTTCATTGATTTAAATATTATATAGGTCATTTTCATGGAAATGTGGCCAATAAACAATTAAATTTTGATCCTAAGTTGAAAAGGGTAAAATTAACATCATCAAATATGAATTATGATGAACAATTGTGGGCTTATCACTTAGTTTTAACCTAGATTTACCCGATTTACCTATTACAGAGCTGATAAATTTTACCACGGTTGCTATTTATATTGACCAAAAATAAAAGAGACCAATTTACAAAATTTCAACATATATATTACAAATATTGAATCAATTTTACCAAATTAAATTTTATATAACTATAAAAAATTAATTTAAAATTAATCATGAAATACTCAACAAAATAGTTTTTTATAAAGAATGCATTTCTATGCATAAAATGTTTTATATTCATGTCCCATGATTAGAAAAAAAATATGAAATGAATTTAAAAACATTTTATAGAATATATAATGTATACATTTAATTAAAATAATTCACTAATAGTGATTAATTTAATTTATTATTATAAAAAATCATTGCGTGAATAAAATGATTTTCAGAAAAATATTTCTCTTTCTTTCAAGTGGTTTTATTTTCATTTATAATAAAATGAAAAAAATGAATTAATTTGGTAAATATTTTCCCATAACATTTTCATAATTTATTTATTTAAATTCATAACCACTAATCAAATGGACAAGTGATAATTTTAACTTTGAATAATAATATTCTTGAATTATATCACTAATTATTTAAACTTGTTGTTGCATGTAATACAAGCTATCAAAATTAAATTTCTTTAAACAATATTTCATTTAATCATAGTTTGTTACATATTACCATATAAAATAAAGGGAAAATAATATAGGTATATATTTTTTAGAAGTATAAACTTAATTTAGAGCATTAAATACCATTAAATTCAGAAATAGAGTTAGAGAGAGTGTGGTTATAACTAGAGGAAACATGCGGTTTAGAGAGATCCATTACCTTCATGCCAACTTTTCTCATGCATTCTTTATATTCTTACCTAATAAAATTATTTTAATTATTTAATTTCTTAATAACATTTTTAAACATTATTGTTCCTTTAATTTTATTTATTATCATGTTATATTCAATTACTTAATCATTTTGGTTCGTGTTGGACATTGGGATGATATTTGGATCATATGTCCAAAAGAACAATTGTAAGTTGAAAAGGGTAAAAGAATTTATTATTTAATCATATATATAATAATAATCCTTAAAAAATAACATTTTTATTAAAAAATTATAAATTTAAAACCAATCATGAATGATGGGTTTAAACATGAACTTTGTTACAGCCATGGAGAGCGTAGGTCAAACATATGCATGAGTAACATTTCCATTTTTCAACAATCATGATTGAATGAAGATAAGTGTTATTTTATCATAAAATAATTATCATTATTACATAAATATTATATTTTTTCTTTATGTAAAATTATATATACCATCCATGTGATGTGGTAGTGAAAAAAGGATAACTCTACTTAATGGAGGTCATAATCCACACATATGGACGAACACCGCAATCATTTTTCTACGAATGGATGGGTATGAAAACATATAGAGTATTAATTTTATAGGCTGATAAATATTTCATGAATATCATATATATATATATATATATATATATATGTTTAATCCATAATTATAAACACCAGTTGAAGGTGATGAGGGAAAACAAATTACATCAGTTCATGAGGTGGTATTTTTTCGTAGACATGAATTATGGTTTCACTTCCCATTTGATGAAAGTGCATATGGATTTACATTATTAAATTAACCTAATAACATATCAGTAAAATGGGTGTAATTTTTTTATTAAATTATAATGGTTGTATAATATCTAATGATGTGGAAGCATAAATAAACCAAGATTTGCAGACAAAAAATGATACCTCTTCTTCGAACAACCTCTTTAGGTTTACACAAAAATCCGTCCTATAAGTGTTTTCTAAATAAATCCACAATGATATATTAATGGAATTTATGAAATTATTGGAAAGTAATTTTTTGATCCAAAAGGATTTTTAAATTTTTAGAGGATAGGAAAAGGGAGATCCCTATTATAAGTGGGAGAGAGGACACACTTGGAATATTTGAAAAGAAAAAAATGTACCCAAATTTTACACAATCAAATGGTTCCAAAATGTACCATTCCTAAAAATAAGATTAGATAAGGTCAAAATATAATAGAAAAATATAAATTATATTGTTTTCTAATACATTTTAACCCTTATAATTTTAGTTTAACCCCTAGTAAACTCATTTTAACCTTAATAATGGTAGCATGTTTTAACAATTTTTATAACTAATTATGAAAAACATTAAGTTCAATTTATTAAGTAATATTAACTATTATGATTAAAAATATATAATATCTTTTACAAAATTATAATCTAATAAGAGGTATAATTTATTTTAATAATGATCCCATAAAAATATCAAAAAATGATTTTCAAGAAATGTATTTTTAAAGCAGAAGATAATCTTAAATTAAGTCTATGAATACCTATAATTATTATATGAACATAATATAATATTTTTATATTTTTAATGTATAAATATTATATAAATAATTCATTTTTAGGGTTTATTTTAATTAATTAACCTAGAGACACATTATACATATAAAAATAATTTTTCGAAAAATGCATTTTTAAGCAGAAGAGTAAACATATACTAAATTCTGGACCAAAGATGATTAATATTTTAATAACAAGATTTAACAAAACTAAATAATAATTATATTAAATTAATTAAAATTCAATTCATAATGATACATTTATATTACTTAATATATTGAAATGAAATTTTTTTTTAAATTAGTGTTTTTCACTATTCAGTGAAAAATCAATATTTTCTGAAAAATCCCAAAATTTCACCCTAAGTTAATTTTTATTTGATTATTTTAAAAACTAGGTTAATTTTATATAATATATTTCAAAAAATCTATATAAATTTATGATAATATCTTACCACAAAAATCAATAAAAAAAATTTTAAAGAAAACATATTTTTTAAGAATAGACTAACATTACAAAAATAGAATGATTATTTATTCAGAATTTATCAATAAATATATATTTAGTAGTAAATTTTTATATTTATTATAAATTTTTTAATTCTATTCATACCCATAAATTTAATGGCTATGTTACAAAAGTCATATTAAAATAATCATGGCTCTTTTGGGCTCAGTATTGCATGTCACATATGCTATTTAACCTAGATTTGTATTTTAAAAATTAATGGTATTACATTCCTCTGCAATTAAAGAATTTATCCCATGAAATATAATATTACAATCTTAGGTGAAAATATGTGAGGGATTTTTTTCTTCAGTGATTCCTCCAGTTCCCATATTGCATCTTAATATTTATGAATCCTCCATAGTACTTTTACTATGTGACAGTTCTTGTTGCATAGAAAATGATTTCTATGATCCAAGATCATCACTAGTTGGTATGTATAATACATGTCAATTTTTGACGTTCCAGCTCATAATTTAGTACAATTGAGTGACAATGTATGTACTCCCTCAATATGGATACATGAAATTTTTTTCATACATGCGAAAGGGTTGGTGGGAGTTCTAATCAAAAGCCACAACTCTGATTTTATCAATAATCTCAAAGGTGTCAATGTACCTAGGATTTAACTCTATCTTCTACCCAAATATCAAGACATTCATCTATGGAAATATAAAATGTAACACATTATCCCTGACCTCAAACTCCATTTCTCTTTAATGATTGAAAACATATCCCATTTATCAAATATGACTAGTTATGATGTATTGCTGAATTTTATGGAAAATTTATATCATTTCCTTAACCATTTCTAGTCACAAATACTTTTCTTAACTGAGTTCATCCAAAATCATTGGTGTTATACATATCTACCCATAAAGGCCTTCATAAAGATCCATTTGGATTATTGAGTGAAATATATTATTATACGGGAACTCAACTAATAAAATATGTTAATATTATCCTCTTTTGATTTAAATGGAGAATTCTCTAATGATGTCTTCCAATGTCTAAATTCTCCACTATGATTGAAAATTAGTGTGGCGGTGATAAATTGTATTGAATTTTGAATCAATATTTGGGGCATGTTTGTGGCTCTTCCAAAACTCCACGTTAAATCTCATATCTCAGTCAGAAAAAATCAATAGTGGTGTTCCATGTAGCCTCACCACTTCTCTGGTGTATTTCCTTGAAATTTGATCATGTAGGAAGTCCTCCAAAATTTCTATAAATTATGTATTATTTGTAAGATGATTCACCACAACACATATGTCATTACTTCCTCTTGATATCATTGGATGACCAGTGACAACTTCCATGGTGATTTTTCCCACTTCCAGGTATTTATGGGTAATGGTTGAATCATCCCCTTAGACTTTTTTCTTTCATTCATAACTTTTTGAATGAACATAAACATTTATTTATATTCCAGATTCTCCATCTTCATATTTTCCCACCAATAGTACTCTCTGATATCTCAATACATATTCATGTCACTTGCGTGGATGGAGAAGGATGGCATATGTGCATCATTAAATAGCTCATCTTTATATCTATATTTCATGGTACCCATATCCATGAAAAAATATTATAACTCATTTTTCATTAATTTTGAACTTTGAGGATTTAACATTTCGTATACCTTCAAAATTCTTTTAAATTTACTCATTATCTCTTTGATAATCCTTTATCTTCTCAAGAATGGATAGCTAAACAATAAATTTGGAAAGGAAATATGATGTTCCTTCCTCTATAATTCCCATGTCAATCCATTAAATGTTTAAGAATATTGGATCCTTCCCAATCCTCATCATTGATTTTTTTTTGGATTTGTTCTCCTTAGATAATCTATTAATTTTTTTTCATTCATAAGATAGTAATGGATTTAGTAGTCATATCTATTTATCATCTATAACCATCTTCCCTAGTTCATATCAATCTACTTATATTTTAATATATATTTAAGTTCTACCTATAAGAATAATTTCACCATATTTCTAATGCAAATATTTCAGCATCCAACTCCAGCTCATGGATAGGGAAGTTATTCACATTAAAATTCAACTAACTTGTGGAATGGGATATGAGTTTTTCAATTTTCATCAGTACAGAACCCAAGTACTTATTTGATTAATCACTATATACCATGAAAATTTCTCCACTAAAGGGTTTTGTGATGACTGATGTAGTGATAATACTCTTTTTCAACTCCTCAAAGATCTCTTCACATTCACTGGTCCAAAAAAAAATTACTCCCTTATGTGATATCATGGTATTTGGGTCTGAAAATTGGGAGATTTTTCTCAAAAATCATTGATAATACTCATGTATTCTAAAGAATCTAAAGATATACATTATATATAATGATCTAGGATAGTCCTAAATTTTTTTCCATATAAGGATTCACTGATATCCCTTTAATAGTAATATTATTCCCCAATAATGATACTTCTTTCATAGAGAACTCAAATTTACTTTTCATTTCATATATCCTATCCTTTCACAATGTCTTTACCATAATATTCATTTTCTCCTCATGCTCTTTTATTTTAGAGTATATCATAATATCATCCATAAATACTAACAAAAAAATTTCAATGTAATATCTAATGTCTCAATTCATTAATTCCATAAATATTATTGGAGAATTAGTGAGACTGGAAGTCATCACTATGAACTCATATACACCTTTATAGAAAGGTAGTTTACAGAATATCTTCTATCTGCAACATCAATTAGTGATATCTTGACTTAATTTTAACCATTTCTAAATATTGGGTCCCATTTACGTGATCGAACAATCTGTCTATCCATATAAGGGGATTTTTTTTCGTATTCATGATTTTGCTGAGTTCACAATAATCAATGTAGCGCCACATAGACCCATCCTTCTTTTTGATAGAGGACTAGAGAACCCCATAATGAAGCACTGAAATGTATAAAAACGTTTTCTAAATTCATTTGAACTACCATTAATGATATTAAAACTCAATATTTATTATTATGTAAGGATTCGTTGATATAGGAAAAGATACAAGTATAAGTTTGATTAATAACTCACCCTCTCATCTGGGAGGAAGACCAAATAACTCTTTGGGGAATACGCCAGTATAATCCCTAATGTTGGGAATATATTCAAGAATGATTATCTCTTTTCTCTCAATCAATAGGCTAGATATAATTACTCATAAGGAAATAATATCTACACTTGGATAGAATATTACAGGGGAGATTCATCCACATCCATACACTTATAAAGAATAAGAGGACATCTTGGGACATAAAGAGTGGTCTCATTGTCTCGATAATTGATGTTTTGTGTACATAAGTTAAACAAATCCATTCCAAAAATAACAAAAACTGCACCAAATGATGTAATATGAGATGATATACCACAATTGATTCATTTTTGTTTTTTTCAGATATATCTCATACCAATGTTTTGAGGTGGTGTTTGAATATTTATACTAAACTTACAAGATATGAAAAAATACATTGTACCATAATCAAATAGTACATTCTCTATTTTTGAATGGGTAACTAATATACCTCTCCCCACATCGTCTTCAGAATCCACCTCAATTGTAGTGAGGGGATATTCCATTCTCTACTTCCATAGAGGTTGTTGTCATTTATTACTTCTAAACACAATTGGATTAGGGAATTTACTTGCATAATTCTCATTTTTCTTATAGTTGAAACACTACAACACATGTTTAGTGTTGATTATAAAATTATTTTATTTTTCCACATTAGTTTTCTTTTTCACTTACATTAAGTATAGATTATCATGATTTCCCTCTCCAAATTTGAAGCATTTTTATGTTTCATTCAGATAATTTCCAGGATTCTTCCTCCCACAATATTGAAAAGTGGTATGTTGGGTTTTCATTCATTCATGAGATTTCCCTTTTTCTACTCCCAAAGATAACTCCATTTTAATCATTTTTTCTCATATCCCAAGAGACCAATGAGATTCATTAATCTCTATATCAATTTTTAGGGAAAAAAATAATCTTTTCATATATATCAAAGTCCCAAAACATTAATTATTTTCATATACTAAAATTTAACCCACTAATGAAATGGTTCACATTACATTTGGTGTTGATAAAAAAGATGGAGGTGTAATATTAAATCCTTATGATATTTTATATATACTCCCTGATAAAAACATATTACATTTTCTTTTGTTAGAGTAACTCCCTTCCCATTTTATGATTGAGTTTGGGGAAAATATTTATTGAAAAGTATTTTCTGGAGTTATTCCCATTCCTATTAATCAATAGACTGTTTTAAAACTATGTTCTTCATTATTTTACACCACTAATCGAATTCTCTATTAATTCAATAACAGACCATGAAAAATTTCCCTTTTATATTCATTTGAAGATTGTCAATATCATCTTGCTAGGGTGGATTCATTATTCCGTGATGAGGGGATTCAAAGATGAACTAATGGATGAGGGATTTGCCTCATAAAAGACTCGGCTACAACTATATATTTCATAATAGAAGGAGGTAATTCTACATGATTCAAATTATTAGTCATAACATGTGGTAGTAGGGCTGGTACTACCATGAAGGTATCATTTGCAACTAGCATAATATTAGGAAAATCGTTACAAAAATAATCAAATTTCCTATCATGTTGGTTGTGGGAATGGTTTATCCTATTATATATAGTTAACTAAAAAACTAATAATTATCAAGACACATTAACTAATAAACATACCAAAATGGAAAATATAAAATTAAATGGAATAACTTATAAATTATAAGCATATCCTAACTTTTGAGTCTCTATGTTTCAATGTAGCTTATATATGGTAATGTTTACTGTTAGTTTTTCTATCTAACAATTTGGTTAAGTCCTCCATAATTATTCATAAAGAGTTTGTTAATTCCCAAAACATATCCACCTAGAGTGTCAAAACATGTTATAGAAAATTCTGTAGTCATGAATGAGGTGATAATAATGTCAAATCCCAGTGCTCCCTTTTCATTGTTATCTCTCCTAGGTACAACTATTCTAGATCCACATCCGCCTATAGTATCTAGATAGGGATTTAATTTCATGGAATCCAGTAACTCTTTACATAACAATAAATATAATATATTTTCATATACTCATCCTTATACATAGACTTATCCCCTAGGTCATCACTAAATTATTCTAGTCCTAATCTCCAAAAATAAATAGATCATGATATGATAGTAAATATAAATACTTAATCCTTTTAAAAATATTATCACATGTTTTTTAACATAAATATCCAACAAGTAAAACATAAATATCGTGAGTTATGGTTTCCTTAAAATACTAGGTTAATCATAAAATGAAAGGAAACTAAAACATGAAATCCTAATTTTATTATCCATAATGATCTTCTAAATGCATTTTAGGACCTAAAACTGGATTGGATAGCCTGGGGAATACATAAAATAAAGGGGTGAGATAATAATCCATTTAATGGAAGAAAAATTTCATGTAAAAAAATAACTTTTGAATCAAAGGTATAACAATATATCTTAAAAGACACAGACCAAGAGTAATTACATAGAATCATAACATAAAAATCATGGTATCAGAGAATTATAGGAAATGTGGTTATAAACAATATCATGACATAAACATGGTTCAAAGTTAATTTCCCATACAATATCAAATGGTGGACAAAGTACCATAATGGATTCAGATTACCACCCAATCCCATACATAACATCTAATGAGACTCATACTTTACCCAATTCATTGGAGTGCTATCAACGTGAATACATCATAACATGTTCATGATTATGTATTTCAAAAAATGGAAATCAATCATAAGAGATAAACCTAATAATTACCCTTGGAAATAAAATGGGTTATGTAATCTTGTCTCATATCATAATCGAAATAGATTTCTTAAAGAATGAATTTGATACAAGATAATAAGCCTGTTTTACCCCATCAAAGGAAGGGATAACAAGATAATTATATATTTTATAGACATATATATTGAAAACATATAATCATTCTATAACTTTTAAATATATAGATAAAGTGAATTATAGAGATAGTGGTGATAACCTATAGAAAATGGTGGTTTAGAGAGATCCATTACCTCGAGCCCAACATGTCACATGCATTACTTATCTTCATAAATAATAAAATTATGTTGATTGTTAAATTTCATAAGAATTTTTTTGAATTTTATTATTCATTTTATTATATTTATTATCATGTAATATTAAATTCCATAATCATTCAGGTTAGTGTTGGTCGTTTTGATGATATTTGGCACATATATCAAATATCACTTTGGTATGTTGACTAAGGTAACCAGGAGTTTTATAACATCATATAAAAAATAATAATAATTATACAATTATAATATATATACATCAATTATGATTTTAAATATAATCATTAAATAGGGTTTTTAAAACTGAACTATGTTACAATCAGAGAGATGATAGGTCATACAGACGCATAAGTAACATTTCAATTTTCACCAATCTAAATTGAAAGAAGGTAAGAGTTGTTTCATATTTAAAGAGTGATAATTATTTCATAAAAAAATTTAATTTCATTAAATAAACTTATATATATTTTCTATGAGATGTCAAAATGAAAAACTAATCACACTTCTTTAGGGAGGTCATAATCTACCCGTACGCATGAACGATGATATAATTTTTCTATGAATGAGAAGGTAATAAAATATATGATGTGTTAATTTTACATAATGATAAATATTTCACTAATATCAAATATATATATTAAATATATCATTATAAATAACCATGATAAGAGATAACAGAATATGGATTACATCAGTTTGCGAGGCGGTATTCTGATTTACACACGAATGATTGTGTCATTTCCCATTTAATGGATGTGGAGATAGATATAGGTTATTAAATTAACATCATAAAATACAATTATAATGTATATACTTATGTTATTATAACATTATTGTTGAATAATATTTGAGGAGGGGGGGAATAAATAAAATAAAGATGCTCAGATAAGAATGATACCTCTTCTTTAGACAACCGCTTTAGGTTTGAACCAAAATCCATTCAAGATGGGTTTTATATTAAAAAATATATTATGACATGGTAAGGGAATTAATGAAGGGATTTTAATAGGTATTTTCTAATCAAAAAGGGTATTCAACAATGGATATGAGAGGATAGGGGTTGTCCCCTTTTAACTGAGGGAGAAGATACAAATGGATTTTAAAAAATATATATAGAAACATTTTACACAAACAAAATGGATGAGAAATGGAAAATTCAAAAAAAATAGAAGCTATAATGTCAAAATATGTTCATTAAATATAAATAAGTCAAAATTTTAGGTTATTTTATCCCTTATCTTTTTTGTTTATCCCCTTGTATACTAGTTTTAACCTTAACTGGAGTAACAATTTTTTATATTCATTATGCCGAAAACATAAGTTGGACATATTATTTAATATTAATTATTCTGATTCCAAATATATAATCTATTTTAACAAATTAAACTCACATAATCAGAAATATTTAATTTAATAATGAACTAAGAAAAGGGGTCAAAAAATGGTTTTTCAATAAATTTATTTTCTAATCATAAGATGGTCATATATTAACACAATAACTTTTAATAATCAATATATGAATTTAAATTGATGTTTATAATTATATAATATTTAAATTTCACTTAAATAATTTCAATTCATGTGTTATTTTTATTAATTAAAATGTATAAATATTATGCTCTTTAAAACAGTTTTATAAAACATTATGCCTAAGAATAAACTCATACTAAAATAAGGTATAAAGATGATTCAAATGTAATTTACTAGATTAACATTAAAACAATTATACATATGTTTCTTGAAATAAAATTCAAAACATAATGGAACTTTTAAATTATATAATTTATTGAAAATAAAAGACAATCTTAAAAAATTTGTATTTTTCACTATTTACTATAAGATCAAAATATTTTGAAAATTCATAAAATTTAACTGTTAGTTAATTTTGATATTCCTATTTAAAAAATAAATATCATTTTATAAAATATATTTTTGAATTTTTTTTATGCTTATTATAATATTTTCACCAAATGAAAATAATGATAATTTATGAATAAAATGTATTTTTGAAGAGTAAACTTTCTTTACTAAAATTTGAGTGATTATTTACTTTGAAATTATCAATACATTTATATTGAATATGAAATTCATATATATTTATTTAATAAGTAAATAATTTTCATAACCTCCAATTGAATGGCTAGTTAATTATGATTTTATTTAAATAATCACCATTCGTTTGGGTTTGGTGTCGCATGTCGCAAACAAAATCCATCATAGTATTCAATTCTAAAAACATATGAAGCTACAATCACAATGGATTTAATTTTTATACTCCCGAAAACATCTATATTACATAATTCACTTTGGGGTATATTTGATCTCTTTATATTTTCTTCACATTTCATTTCTATCAGAGAAAATTCAGCACTTTATCATCTTTCTAGGATATACATTAAGAATGAGGTAAATTTTTATGAATTATAGAATTCTATTATATTAGATTGAGATATGAGGTTTACCATTATGTTCTTGAGAAGTATTCATCAAGATTCGTATATTGTTTTTTGTTTTCGTGTTACTTATCGTCCTCAGACAGATAGTCGATCTAATAAAACCATTCAAACCAAAATGGATATGATAAGATAATGTTCTCTAGATTTCAAAATTGGTTGGGATCAATACCTTCGTCTTATTGTATTCTCATATAATTTTAGTTTTCACCTGAGAATTACAGTGGGTCCTTATTAATACCTTAAGGGATGAAAGTGTAGAACTGAAATATATTATGATGAATTTTGAGAAAGAAAACTATTATGATCTAATATAGTTAAGGAAATGTTAGAGAAGGTTATAGAAATTCAGTAGAGCATTAAGGAATCTCAGAAATAAGAGAATTGTTATACTAAAAATCATTAGTGAGATCTATAATTTGAAGATAGTGGGAAGGTATTCCTAAGAACTTATCTATGTAAAAAGTTAATGAGATTCAAAAATAAGGGAAATATGAACCATAGATAAATTGGTCAATAGGAGATTAGTCATAGAGTATGGATTATAGCTTATCACTTGGTGATTCCACCAAACTTCTCCCTAGTTCACGATGGGTTCCATATATCTCCCTTAATGAAGTATATACCTAAAACATTACACGTAATGAACTTAAAAGTTGTACCACTATAGCAAGATCTCTAAGATTATGACCCAGTTCACTCTATAAATAGTAGTAATGCTAGATGGTTACAAATACCCAAGTGTATCTCCCCATATTACAAACGCTTGAAATTATAATTGAGTGTAAAAATGTGGTACTGTGGGAAAACTATACCCTCTAGATCAGAAATAAATATATAAGATGATAAAAGTAATAATATAAATAGTAGAAGACATGTAAAATTCTAACATATAATAATAATTGATAACCATGAAAAATCCAAATAAATATCCATGCATGAACATAGTGAGATATAAATAAAATTAATCATGAATATATATGATATATAAAATAGGACTAAACTAAATAAATAATAAATATACAAAATACTCCAACATCAATAGGTATCCCACACATATTCTCATCTTCTACATTTAAGCCCCCATGTCTCATCCCAGTCCATAAATGAAAAAAACAATTAGGAAAATCTTATACCTAACCTACAACCATGAGATCTATTTGAGTACCAATCAATATCAGAAATAGAGAATGAGTAAAACAAAGTAGGCCACCACCAATGACATCTAATGAATTACAACCCATGAATATAAAATATCTAGTGTGAAGATATAATAATCAGTAATGTAGTGGTGTAAATGTAAATGTATTATAGTGAGGCTCGGGTTCCTTAATGACACCAATCTGAAGATACCTACTTCATCCTAAGACATAGTGTCTTTGAATATGCGCTACCATGTATATATATTCATATATGTAAACCTATATATACAAGGCTAAAAATGCATCAGTGATGACCTGATGTGTACGGACAAGGCATCGAAATATAAAAATAATAATAATATTAATATTAATATTAATTATAATAGTAACAATAAGATTCATATCTTAATATGGTTATTCATTCCCATCTATCTCATAGAATAATAAAGGACAACATGCCCATCGATCATAGAATAATAAGGGACTCATTACCCATCAATCATAGAATGATAAGGGATTCCATTCCCATTGATCATTGAATAATAAGGGATTCTAAGCCTAAAGATCATGAGTAATAATGGACACCATTCCCATGAATTTAATATAACCGGTTCGAAGTTCTATGTCCTCTACCATTCAATCATTTATAATTTCCCAAAATTCCAAATGAGTTTTTCGTACATTAATGGGTTCTATATTCTAGTGAATGGCCCAAACCATTTACAACTCAATTAAATTCATTTAATAATTTCATAATTAAAGATAATCCAACACATATTATAAGGGTGTTTGGTTACATAGAGAAATAATATCCATAGTCAAAAAATTCTTTTATAGGAGACTAACATCTCATTTAAATACCTTTTATCGAAGTGAAATCTTCATAACTTAACATGGGAAATGTATGTATACAATACCCTGTTATAACACAATAAACTCATATACTATTATTAAGTAAAATCTCATTTTAACATACAACCCAAAAAAACATTCATTATGTTTTGATAAATTACAATCCAGGCCAATGTGGGTGCATTATGGGTATCATCCTATCACGACCCATCCTCGGGGCCCATGTCGTGACTACCCCAAGCCCGCCTTCCATAGGCCAGTGGCTGGCGACTAGCACCAAGGCATAATTCCCGGTAAAAAGGGAAGGCATTGCCTTTGTAAAGTAAACAAACACCACAGAGCAAGCAAGCAGAAGTAAACACTAAGTAAAATATGGGTACAAAAGAAAGTGCAGTAAATTAAGTGGGCCAGAATACAAACCCAAACTGAAAGTAAAGTACAACAGAAAGAGAGTACAATAACTGGAAAGTAAAGCCGCAGTGTCGAGTCGTCCACTAGTAGTCCCACCTGAAGGGTGGGTACAGATAGCCTCCACAACTCCTTGGGTCCAGCCATCTGCTCTGAGTACGCCCCGCCCAGTGGTCCACCTCCGGGTACCGACCTACTTCTCGTGCCTCTACCACGATCAGCGCTGTCTGTTGTCTGCAAACAACCCAACGTAGTGCGGGCATAGCCCATGCAGGGGTGAGTATAAGCTACTCAGTAGGGACCCCAAGACCCCGTAGGTCTCCCAGAATCCACAAGGATAATCCACAAAGGAAAGATACAATCATGAAGTAACATCCGACATTACTTAGGTATATTCCCATACATATACCAAAGTCTTCAATTCGCGTTCGGCTCCAACATCCGAGTTCAAGAACAACCCAGTACACACAGGAAATCACAACCCGATCCACACAGGAAATCACAACGTAAACCACACAGGATATCAAGTCAATCTTATCAAAGATAAGGATTGAAAGTTAAGATTCAGCTCACACAGGTATACTTCTTTGTAAGATGATAGAGATGATCAGATATTTCCACTGATTCATCTAAGCCATCAAACCCACATAGGATTGATAGGTACTAACCACTGCAATGACCCACAAAGGATCGATAGGTAACTAACCCCTGCAAGGACCCACAAAGGATCGATAGGTAACTAACCCCCGCAATGACCCACACAGGATATCTAGGCGCTGGCCCACACAGGACTGCTGAGCGCTGACCCACACAGGATCTGACCCACACAGGATCGGTAGCACTGATCCACGTAGGATCGTTGAGTGATGTAGTCGTCGTCGTCGAATCTATGGAGGATTTCTGCACAGTCGTCATCATCGTCATAGTTGCCGCCACAGTCGCAGCCATCTCTAGGGTTCATGTACACAGCAAGCTCATTCGGGAGGGTCCGCTCCATGAGCCAAAGGGCTGATACATCAACTGACTCATAGTCCGGATATTATGTATCCAAAAGTTCCGTATCGTCAACAGGAACTCAACGAAACAGACGGCGCGTCGATCGGACGCCCGGTCTGAGAGTTATTGGATTTTTCGTTCCAGGGGCCTAGTTGGTTTTTAAGTCAAAACCAACCCGACCATACTCCAACTACGTCCATACCATGAGCGGAGTAAGCCAAAAGGTCCATCTCACTTAGAGGAATCCAACAAGTCGACGAGACGTCAATCGGACGTCCTGAACTCAAGTTATTAGTGTTTCCGCCCCGAGAGCCTGGTTGGTTTCGTGTACGAACCAACCCAGCCGAACCCAAAGTACTCTAAAACCTTGAGTGTAATATACCAAAACGACCATGTCGATCCAAGGATCGTATCGTAGTTTACAGTGTGTCTATCGGAGGTTCGTAGCCCATGTTATGGGCAAAAGACCATGAGAGGTCCGGTATTAGGGGGTTCGGGCCCGGTCCGACCCGGCTCGATACCCGCTGGGTTGGCCCGAACCGGGTCGACCCATCCCGGGTCTGGGTCCGGCCCACTTGGGCATGGCCCAGGCCCGGCTGGCGCGGCGCGGCCCAGCCTGGCGGTCCGACGCAATGGTGCCAGCCAGGTGGCTAGGACGTTTCGGGCGAGCGGACAAGGGTGCGGGGGGGGGGGGGGGGGGCGCTGCCCCCAGCCCATTTGTAATCTGCGACCCCCATGTGGGGGGCTGCTCATGTCCGGCCTGCCGGGGGTTAGGAACCCCCAGCTATTCCCCTAGCCGGTCGGCCCGCTCCGGCCGGCCGGCTGTTGTCGCCACGGTACCGGCAAGGGCCGGTCCCCCTGCTCCGACGCCGGGGGCCCGGAACCGGCCGCAGGTTCCCCTGCTCCACCGTGGCTTAAGATGCGGCCTTGGACCATCCGGCGCGGCGCGACGGCGCCACACCCCTCCGCCGCGGCCCTCGCTCCGGCTGCGGTGTCTTCGAGGTTCCTTCGAGGTTCTTTGGCGAGGCGCGATAGTGCCGCGGATTAGTTTGTTTCCAACGGCGCGGTGCGACGGCTCCGCGCTTCTCCAACATTCCTTTAACATTTCCCATGCGGTGCATTGGCACCGTTCCGCCTTATACAAACCGCAACCAAAATCAACCAACAAGGGGGAAGGAGGGTCGGCCGTGTTTGTGCGGTCCGACCTCCTCCCGTTATTGCGATAACAGGCAGTTCAATATGGAAGGAAGAAAGTGACGGAAGTAATCACAAACAAACAAATAAAATAATCCCCTACTTCGTCGAATTTGTTGAACGAGGGTTCTTCGCGGAAATAACCATCGTAGAATAAGACGTCGCGGAAGGAGAGAGTCGCCTCGCGGAGAAATGATTCGTCAGTGTCGCGTCATTGATCTCTGAGGATCCGGTGTTCTTCGCGTTCTTCGTCGAGGAGGAAGAACTTCAAGAGCTTTTCCTTTTTCTCCCAAATCCTCTCAATGCAACAAGTTCCAACCAAAATAAAATAATAACTTCCCTTATTTTATTAACATGACTTAAGTTGAAATTCAAAAGTTTCATTAACCCTCTCAAATTAAACTCACCTAATTAATTAACATAAGTTATCAACATTAATGGTGAGTTGAATGAGTTAGGGAATATGAAGAGGTGGGGTTCGTGTGGGATCCACTGCCCTCATAACCTCTCATGGGAAGTTGGGTGGTTACCCAAATTCCACCCAATGGTTTTAATTACAAAGTAAAAATAAAAATTGAAGCTCAATTTTTATTTTAACTTCCAAAATTTTTAACAACTTCTCTCGTGAAGACGCAACTTCAAAAAAGGTGTTCCTAAGCAAATACCGGCACTGCAAATTCATCAGTGCCCCTAGAATTCGATTCCAAGAAACAGTTCAAAAGTTAGAAAAACCCACTCATTCGTTCACTGAACGTACCCAAGCTAATCTTCGGTTAGAAATTTCAGGCACACCGGGCCTCAGAATCAAGTGTCGTCAGAAACCGCGTTCGTGTAAAATCACAAAGAAAATTAAGAAAAAAATTCCCTTGAATTTTATGAGTCTTTACATTACTCCCACCTTAGGACTTTATGTCCCCATAAAGATAAATAAAAAACTAGGGGAACAAATGTGGGTATTGTGCACTCATCTGAGCCTCCCGCTCCCAAGTGCTCTTTTGGAGGTTCCCTTGCTGCCATCTGATGCGCACTAGAGGAATCGACCGTCCGCATAGGACCCGCTCCTGTCGATCCTCGATCTCCACTGGGACCTCCGCAAATGTTGCCCCATCATTTATGTCCACCTCCCCGTTGTCAATGATATGCGTCAGGTCGTGCAGGTATCTCCTCAACTGGGATACGTAGAAGATGTCATGCACCCGGTGCAACTGAGGTGGTAGAGCCAGGTGATAAGACACCTCACCAATCCTGCTGAGGACCTGGAATAGTCCGAGGAAGCATGGAGACAACTTGACACCTCGGCTAAATCTCCGTAATCCGCATTGTGATGAGACCCGCAAGAAGATGTGGTCGCCATCCTCAAACTCTAGTGGCCTCCGCCTCTTGTCAGTATAAGACTTCTGTCGGCTCTGAGCTATCATCATCTGCTCCTGGATGATCTAGACCTTCTCTGTCGTGGCCTAGACCATCTCCAGTCCCACAAGTGCTGACTCCCCCCGGTCTGTCCAGCACAGAGGAGATCTGCAAGGTCGGTCGTACAACGCATCGTATGGTGCCATCCCGATGGTGGAGTGGTAGCTGTTGTTGTACGAGAACTCCACCAAGGGTAGGTGGTCCTCACAAATGCGACCAAAGTCGACGACACATGCGCGGAGCATGTCTTCGAGAGTCTGAATGGTCCTCTCTATCTGACCATCTGTCTGATGGTTAAAGGCAGTGCTCAGACGTAGCTGCGTCCCAAACACCTCCTGCAACCACTTCCAAAGCTGGGAAGTAAAGCGAGCATCTCGATTAGAGACGATGGATGATGGAACACCATTAATCCATAAAATCTCCTGAACATAGAGACGTCCCAAGCTCTCCACTGAGCCGTGATCTCTAATGGGTAAGAAGTGAGCCGACTTGGTGAGTCGGTCGACAATCACCCAAATGGAGTCGTGACCTCTGGAAGTGCGTGGAAGTCCAGTCACAAAGTCAATCGATATGCTGTCCCACTTCTACTCCGGGACCTCCAAGGGTTGTACCAAGCTTGCTAGTACCTGGTACTCTTCCTTCACTTGCTGGCAGGTGAGGCATTGAGAAACGAACTCTGCCACAGCCTTCTTCATGACCGGCCACCAGTGCTGTCATCTGAGATCCTGGTACATCTTTTCCACTCCAGGATGTACCACCAAAGTGTATGTGTGAAAATATATCAGCACCTCCTCTCGTAAAGCAACTGGTACCAAGGTATGTCCTCTGAAAAGGACATCGTGCTCTACTCCCACGGAGAATCTATCAGGTGCCTGTCCTGAGGATATCTGTGCACGCCGCATCTCACAGTCGGCGTCCCCACACTGTTCCTCTTTGACCCGCTGTAGTAGTGGAGGAGTGACTGTGAGTGACTGAAGGAAGGCTGCTTCATCTCTATCCACGATGGATATCTGAAAAGAGGCTAGCTACTCTGTTGCCTCCCCAAGTAGCTGAATGCCCATCCTCCTGCTGAGTGCATCAGCTACTACGTTCCCCTTTCCAAGAGTATAGACCATCTCAAAGTCATAGTCCTGGAAGAACTCGAGCCATCGCTGCTGTCTCAGGTTCAGTTCCTTCTGCAAGAAGATGTACCTGAGACTCTGGTGTTCAGAATAGACTGTAAATCACTCACCCATTAGATAGTGTCGCCACATCTTCAGAGCAAAGACAACTGCTGCTAACTCCAGGTCATGGGTAGCATAGTTCTGCTCATGCTGCCTCAACTATTGTGATCCAAAGGCGATCACGGCCCACTCATACATCAGGACACATCGAAGTCTGGTCCCTGATGCATCACAGTAAACTACATACCCAACTCCCTCTTCCGGTAGCGTCAAGATAGGTGTGTTATTCAATCTCTGTCTCAGCTCCTGGAAGCTCTGCTGACATCTGTCTTACCACACAAATGTTTCCCCTTCTTCTTCAAAGATGAGAGTGGTGTCGCAACTCTGGAGAAGTCTGGTACAAATCTCTGATAGTATCCATCTAGTCCCAAAAAACTCCGCACCTCCGTCACGCTCCTGGGTGCCTCCCAAGCTAGCACTGCCTCGATCTTCGCAAAATCCACCGCAACTCCTACCTCAGAGATGACGTGTCCCAAGAAGTGGAACTCATGTATCCAGAACTAACACTTCGAGAAATTTCCATAAATCTGTTTCTCTCAGAGTGTTTCCAGTAAAACCCGAAAGTGGTAGGTGTGCTCCTCCTCAGTGGTCGAGTATATCAAAATGTCGTCGATGAAGACCACAAAAAATCGATCGAGGTATGGTCGAAAGATCCTGTTCATGAGGGCCATGAACACTGCTAGAGAATTGGTTATGCCGAATGGCATAACCAAGAACTCATAGTGGCCATACTGACACCTGAAAGTCGTCTTCTGCACGTCCTCATCCCGAACTCTGAGCTAGTGATAGCCTGACCTGAGGTCTATCTTCGAGAACCACCGTTCTCCCTTGAGTTGATCGAAGAGGTCGTCAATCCTTGGTAGCAGATACATGTTCCTCACGGTCACTTGGTTCAGGAGATGATAGTTGACACAAAGTCGCAAGCTCCCGTCTGCCTTCTTGGTGAACAATATCGGAGAAGACCAGGGTGAAACACTGGGTCGAATGAATCCCTTGCCCTGCAAGTCCTCCAACTGTACACATAGCTCTCGAAGCTCAGCAGGGGAATCCGATATGCTGGGGTGGATATCAGGGTTGTCTCGGGGTACAGGTCAATATAAAATTCTACCTCTCTATGAGGAGGTGGTCCTAGAACGTCGTCGGGGAAAACGTCCGCATACTGATCCACCACTACAGGAAAACCAGGACTCCGCATGTCAACTGCTCCTAGGATGAGGCTATCCAACTGATGAGTGATGGGCTGTCCTCTCCTCTATGAGAGTCCATCCTGTGCTTAGAAGGCTCCCTTCTCGCCGGTGAAGGTGAACCTGCTCCTGTTGGTGCATACACACTGCACCTTGAACCTAATATAGTCGATCTGAGCATGAACTGTAGATAACCAATCCATGCCCAAGATGACGTCGTAAGGCCTCGACGCCGTTACAAGAAGATCCCAACCAAATATCTCGCATCCTAGAGTAAGCTCACACAGCCAGCACCAGTGCGTAATCGTCGAGCCTGCTCCCGTAAGAGTCTCTAGCCGTAAGGATCGAGCCAACGGCTCTGTCGGAATTTCCGAGCTCTGAACAAGGGCAGCGGCTACTAAAGAATGACTCGCTCCTGGGTCTATAAGAACTGCAGGAAGGGTGGAATAGACACATATAGTAACTCGAATAATCTCGGGCACGCTGTGGTCGTAGGCCTCCGCTACCTGGAGTTGTGCCTGTCTCTGTCCGCCAGCTCCCTATGGTCGGGGTGGGCCTCCTGGTGGTGGTGGTGTTAGAGCCTCAAAGCGTCGCCCACCACCTGCTGCTCGGCCAGCTCCTCTGCCTCGTCCGCCTGCTCCCTGCGGACTGCCACAGTCGACCCTCTCCCTCTACCGGGGTGGTCCCTCAACCTTCTGCTGCTCCTCTGCACGGTGGGTTGGGAAGTCACGAGCCATGTGGCCCTGCCCGCCGCATGCGTAGCACTGTCTGCCTCTCGAAAGACTGGCTCCGCGCTGTGTTCCCCGCACTGCTAAGCCAATGTCCTGAGGTCGTCTGCCTGAGGGTCTGGTCTTCCTGGACCCATGAGTCATCCATCAACTGCATGCTATAGAAGACTCTGCTATGTGACGCCCTGTGATAGGTCTCGCTGCTGATGTAGGCTCAGCAAGGAAGCACTCGATCAAAAGGGCACGCTCCAGTACCCATGCCTGTGTCGGAATGCTGAGGGAGATCAGCGATGCCCTGATATCCTGCCTCAATCCCTGCTCAAAGGTCCGGGCCCAGAAGAATGTGTCTTGTACCATGTCTGTCAAGTAGCGTGAGAGATCAGTAAACCTCGCCGAGTACTGGGTGACCGTCAGGCTGCCCTGCCGCTGCTGTAGAAGCTCCTGGATGCGCACCGCACAGAGGGTGGCTGGGACGAACTCCGAACGGAAGAAGCTCTCAAAGTCCGTCCAGAGGAGAGATGCCTCGTCGTGCACCTACAGCATCAAGCTCCACCATCTGCCTACTGCCGCGTGTAGTAGGCTCGCTGCGAGGATCACCATGAGGTCCGCTGGTGTCCTCACTAACCTGAAAACCCGTACAAATGCCTCCAGCCAATCCTCGGTTGCCTGAGGGTCCGTCTCCCCGCAGAACCTAGGTGGTCACTGATGTTGAAACTCGTGTAGTGCACTGAGGCGATGTGCATCTTCAGCGGCTGGGGCTAGTAGTATCGGTGGCTCAGCGGGTAGAGGTATCGCGGGTGCCTCTACTATCAAAGGGCCCTATACCGAGGCCTCATCACTCGGTGGGCTGTCGTCATGCACAACTCTCGGAACCCTAGATGGTTGCTATCGTGGGGCCATCCAGAAAAGAAACAGGTGTGCCATGGTCAAACAGTATACCTGGTGAGCTGACATAAAGTAATCACAAAGAAAACTTGAAACACACATGCAATAAAATGTTTTCATGCATTAAGTCGGAAATCAGAAGTCAGGGTCCTGGTGTACGGATACGTCGGCAGCCGCACCAACACTGGACCCCTGGAATGATAACCACAATCAATACTCTTAACACTATTGCTTCACATAGAAAAAGATCAGAGTCTTGAGTTCTGTGGTAGAACCGAACTCCTCTGATACCAATTTGTCACGACCCATCCTCGGGGCCCATGCCGTGACTACCCCAAGCCCGCCTTCCATAGGCTAGGGGCTGGTGACTATCACCAAGGCGTAATTCCTGGTAAAAAGGGAAGCCATTTCCATTGTAAAGTAAACAAACACCATAGAGCAAGCAAGAAGAAGTAAACACTAAGTAAAATCAGGGTATAAAAGAAAGTGCGGTAAAGTAAGTGGGCCAGAATAAAAACCCAAACTAAAAGTAAAGTACAACTGAAAGAGAGTACAACAACTGAAAAGTAAAGCCGCAGCGTTGAGCCGTCCACTAGTAGTCCCACCTGAAGGGTGGGTACAGATAGCCTCCATAGCTCCTCGGGTCCAGCCGTTCGTTCCAAGTACGCCCCGCCCAGTGGTCCACCTCCGGGTACTGACCTGCTCCTCGTGCCTCTACCACGATCAGCGTTTTCCGTCGTCTGCAACCAACACAACGTAGTGCAGGCATAGCCCGTGCAGGGGTGAGTATAAGCTACTCAGTAGGGACCCCGAGACCCCCGTAGGTCTCCCAGAATCCACAAGGATAACCCACAAAAGAAAGATACAATCACGAAGTAACATCCGACGTTACTTAGGTATATTCCCATACATATACCTAAGTCTTCAATTCTAGTTCGGCTCCAACATCTGAGCTCAAGTACAACCCAGTCCACACAGGAAATCACAACCCGATCCACACATGAAGTCACAACGTAATCCACACAGGATATCAAGTAAATATTATCGAAGATAAGGATTTAAAGTTAAGATTCATCTCACACAGGTATACTTCTTCGTAAGATGATAGAGATGATCAGATATTGCCACTGATTCATCTAAGCTGTCGGACCAACACAGGATCTATAGGTATTAACCCCCACAATGACCCACAAAGGATCGATAGGTAACTAACCCCCGCAATGACCCACAAAGGATCGATAGGTAACTAACCCCCGTAATGACCCACACAGGATCGGACCCACACAGGATCTGTAGGCGCTGGCCCACACAGGATCATTGAGCGTTGCCCCACATAGGATCTGACCAACATAGGATCGGTAACACTAATCCACATAGGATGGATGAGTGTTGTAGTCGTCATCGTTGAATCCACAGAGGATTTCTAAATAGTCCTCATTGTCGTCACAGTCGTAGCCACAGTCGCAGCCAGCTCTAGGGTTCCCGCACACAGCAAGCTCGTTCGGGAGGGTCCACTCCACGAGCCGAAGGGATGATACATCAACTGACTCATAGTCCGGAGTTGATGTATCCAAAATTTCTGTATCGTCAACAGGAACTCAACGCGATAGACGGTGCGTCGATCGGATGCCCGGTCTGAGAGTTATTGGCTTTTTCGTTCTAGGGGCACGGTTGGTTTTTAAGTCAAAACCAACCCGACCGTACTCCAACTGCGTCCAAACATCGTGCGGAGTAAGCCAAAGGTCCGTCTTACTTAGAGGAATCCAAAAAGTCGACGGCACGTCAATCAGACGTCTGGAACTCAAGTTATAAGCGTTTCCGCTCCAAGGGCCCGGTTGGTTTCGTGTACGAACCAACCCGGCCGAACCCAAAGTACTTCCAAAACCTTGAGTGTAATATACCAAAACGACCGTCTTGATCCACGGATCGCATCGCAGCTGACGGTGCATCGATCGGAGATCCGCAGCCCATATTATGGGCAAAAGACCATGAGAGGTCCGGTATTAGGGGGTTTGGGCCCGGTCTGACCTGGCCCGATACCCTCTGGGTCGGCCCGAACCGGGTCGACCCGTCCCAGGTCTAGGTCCAGCCCGCTTGGGTGCGGCCCTGCCGGGCGGTCTGGCCTGGGCAGCCAGCCCGGTGCACTGGCGCGCTGGTGTCAGCCAGGTGGCTCGGCCGTTTTGGCCGAGCGGACAGGGGTGCGGGGGGGGGGGGGGGGGGGGGGGGGGGGGGCTGTCGCCCACCAGTTTGTAATCCACAGCCCCCATGTGGGGGGCCGCTCATGTCCAGCCAGAAGTGGGTTACGAACCCCCGGCTATTCCTCCGGCAGGCCGACCTTCCAAAACACAACTTAACAATCAAAAAACCTCTCATTCCTTAAACCCAATATAAAAAATCATTCATAAGTGTTCCAAAACACATATGTACATTCCAAATCTCGCTTCAAAATTCAGACCATTCACAAAATGAAAATTTTCAAATTCAATTAGAATTTTTAACTGGTCCAAAAAATGGGGTCTTAAAATCTCCCCCCCCCCATAATTTATCAAACCCAAGAAGCCATGGGGAATAATGAAACATCACTCTTCATACATTAGTTAAAAATTCTCACTCAAATGTCTATGTTGTGCCCTCCCACCAACATACCTGCAAGAGCTACCTTAAATATAAAGAACATAAGATTCAAAACTTGAGCCAATTATTTGATTAAAAATTAAAGGTTCAAGAAAAGTATTACCTTATACCATCTAACACAAGTCACAATAATGATGTCCTTTCTTTAATCATCTGTCCTATGGTGCTTCCTACCATATATTCATGATTTCCAATGGCCAATTTTGAGTTCCCATACATATGCCATTAAAATATCATCATTAATCTCATACTAAATGTATTAATAGTTCCGTAAACATATTTCCCACCACACAAAATTGATTACACAAATGAATACTTCAATGAGTCCATGATTTTATTTAAATGGTTGAATTTATATTGACCAAGCTGAAACTAGTCGTGTCAGCTTTTCCTTGAAAAAACCATATCGACCCTTTCACAACACTCGCCTCAATCCAAACATCATACCAAATGAGGTTCCTCAAAATCAACACAAATTATGTTGAAATAACAAAATTTGAACCATCTCTGATTGACTATCTTTGAAAGTGAATGTTTTTAATAGCTGATGCTTCTTGATAACTAGATTTTGGAACCTTTAATTGAAGGTAGACCAAAAACATTTTAAGGATGCTCACTAGATATCATAACCAGCTCCCAGAGACATATCCTAGTAGAAATATTTTATAAAAATCATTATTCCAGAACATATAAACTAGTGCACATCTTATCCAAACCCTCTAGATCATCATAATACATCTCATGTCTAACACCCATGTTGTGACTCCACCAAATCCCATAATCGAAATTATAGTCATAATTTATAAAGAAATCCATTAATAAAAATGATCCATTTATTTAATGATATACAAGATAAAAAATTACCATCACCCAAATAGTCTCAATGTTCTATGGAACCCCCATATGAGGGTCTCGCACAAGAGACCGATGTCATGCTCCCTACCTTAGGAGCATCGACGTCATTATACCAACAAAATAAGATTCTATCTACTATAGCCTATGCTTCATACATCCTTGTACAACATCCATGGGAAGGATAAGTCTCTACTCATACTATGGAACTAACATAATAGTGTCTTATCACGTTTTATCTCTTTTTAGAAACAATCTAAATAGTGTTTTATAAGTTTGAAAACATAATGAGTGTATCCACCATTAAATGTCCAATAGTGTAATACTCACCATATGTCCTACATTTGAGCCACTCATTGAATAAAACCCACACGGATTATACTCATCAAACCAAATAGTAATAATTATGTAGCTCAGTTAATGTCCAACCCTCTATCAGTGTATCAAAAATGATATCTAAATATTAGGAATGATCACCTCTAAAGTGGGAGTATAATGAGATTCCATCAAAAGGTGTGTAATTATCTCTATCCAAGCGACAATCAATAATAAATAGTCTATACATTTCTTTTAACAATTCTTAGAAAAAAATTTCCCAAAAATGTGTTTCCCCAATAAATCATTTGTCAATTTCCTCATGACACCCAGTTTAAATTCAAATTTTACCTCACCATGAAAAATTCTATTAAATTCACCCAATGTTCTAGGGCGTCATTTCCTCAAACATCAAATTTAAAACTATTGTTCCTTGACCTAGGCTTGTCCACTAACTAACGTTCATCATCAAGAACTCTCCCATAATAAAAAAAGGAACTAAATTGGCCATACATAATGGGTTCACATCCTGTATTACCCGATTCTATTACCAAACTCATGCACCTACGATTTGTTCAATCGAAATTCCAGCTTACCATGCTAAATGAAATATTAGTTATAAAAGATCCAGATATCCCTTAAAACTCATCTTTAAAATCAGAAACTGCACATGTGACATGATTTATTGAAAAACCCATCTCATGAAATTATTTCGAATACTAATGTGTCACTCACACATCCACATGTCATTAATTCCAGAAACCAAAACAATATTTTTCATCAAATACAATTTTTATATCCCTGAACCCTAGATGAATGATTTTAGACTTAGGAATTATCATTCCTATAACATCATACCATATCACATTCTGTGCATCAGTCATGAAATGAGTGTAAAAACAAGATCATTGTATCTAAGGAAAATGTAATCCTAGGGCCAACCTCCCCCTAGGTTTACTTAAATAAAAAACATTTTTGTCCCATTAGGGTCTTGGAAAAAAGAAACTAGGGGCCTTTAATTATTTTACATATTTGTAAAAAATCTCACATGTGAAGAATTTTCTACATAATGGACTTTGTCTCATGACAACCAATGTGACTTTAAACTCTCTCTAAAGAGGTAAAACTAATATTATGTTTGGAAATGATCATACTATACAGTTCATACCATAAAGATGGGTGTAATAGAATCAACTGTCATGAATCGTCCCTATGAGCCTTGATTCTCTCTCAGATCGTCCTCATTGGGAGTACCCCTTAGAAGGCCACAATGGTGGGTAACATGATAAGGATCGAATACTCACTGTGTATTCTTATAGGGTAATACCAACTTGTAGTCCAACCTTCCCAGCAACCACCCACTAACATGGGGTGAAATTTCATATTATGGGAGTCCTAATTGGGAAAAAATAACACCCAAATGACACCTCAAATTAGAGTATTTTAATAAGAATTTTGAAATGCTTTAATTTTGAAGGGTGCTACTTCTACGAGGATTGCCCCATACTCAAGGAATCAACCCAAAAATAAGTTCACACCAGAAAATTCTTCTAGGCCTTAATGCCTAACATCTAGGTACAATTTCACATATGAATAAGTCATTAGAGATCCAAGGTAATTCTCATGCTTCCATTCTATTTAAATCTCTAGGAAACATTTAAAATTGATCTCTTTAACAAGGTTCATTCTAAGAACACCTATAAATTGTTTCATTTAAAGGAATTTAATCAATGATAATTCATTATAATAATTAATGAATATCATTTATAAGGGATATAAAGTACATGTTTCCAAGGAACACTATAGTAATCACATTATTCATCTAACTCCATGCATCATTAGGGATATTATCTTACAATTTTCTATTAACCATTTATTTATCTATTTTTTTAAAATTTTGGATTTTTTTCAGGAAATGTCTCTCATAAGATATAAAATAAAACATTATTAATCTTTTAACTGGATTTTTCATTCAATAATTCTCCCCATAATAAATCCCAAAATTAGCTAGAAGTATCATAATAATTAAGGGTACTGGTTAAGTAATATTCCAATATACAATTATATGTAATAACATATATTTTGTTACCGAAACATTAAATAGTCTTCCAATATCTATAATGAATATAACCCCATGTGGTTTGGTACTAAGGAATATAATTTTCAAGGTGACCTGTGAGGGTCTTGGGATATTATTCCAATTTTAAAACACCCATAGTGGGTTTATTACATATGCATACAGTGCTAAGACTCACCTATAATGGTCAATAAAAGAATATATGGACTCAATCTTATGGGTCATCATGAACAAGTAAGAGAGGCCCTAGCCTTCTTAAATGAATCCATTTTTCTGTAAGAATTTCCAATTTAGCACAAACCATGGTTTACTAAGATGCATCACCATTCCCAAATTATAAAGGCACTTTCCTTTATATGTTATAATAGATATTCATGTAACTACAACTGGGTTTTTACCTTCAATATTATAATATTAAACGTTCATATAATATGTTTTGATTGTATGAGTCATAATTCCCATTTATAACAGCTCATACTCTCTATAAATCAAATTTGGAACCCATATAATCATAACCACTAATTTTTTTGCCCATGAAACCAATAGTCCATGGCTCAAACATGTAATAATTTTTTAACACCCCCGGATTTCAAAGTATGTTATCTCTTTAATATAATTCAATAGCTTGCGCTACACGCAACACCAAGTTCAAGTGCACCACGACTTACAAAAATATCCATTTAAAAAGAGGTTATGCATACTATTAACCGCTTTTTGAATGTTATATATATCCTATGTAATTTTAACATTCAACTATTGTGTTTCTTTGACATAATAAAAAGATAAATTTAATTTTTTAGATAAAAGAATTATTTTTTAGAAAATGAAATTTTACCACCTTTTAGTGGCGAACCATTTTTAAATCCAATATTGGACAATTTTATATATTTTATTTGAAAAAATAAAATTCTTTTTTAGAATTGGGACATAAAAAATTTTTTGGATAATTTTTTGGTACTTTTCTAATAACTTTTATATTTTGATGAATTGTGAAGAATACTAAATTTTAATTGAAAACAACTTTTTTAATCCAAATAATTTTTAGTGTTAAATTAACCATTTAAGTGGTTTCTGTAGAGGCCCGTATCTTGACGTACATGGACATTACATTACATTTGCAGAATACTTAGTACATAACAAAAACACACACTAAAGGATCGTAATAGTTTAGTGTCTTTGGAAACTCGGAACGTAATCTTCTAATCGTGGTGAAAGATCTTCAATATCTCCCATAAATATCTTCCCTTTTTTTTTACCTAAAACCTTTCTTTATATCCTGGGGAAAAGAAAACATAAAAGGGTGAGCTCAAATGCTCAGTAAGGGTAAATAAATGAAATAAAAATCATATCATATCTTTTTGAAAATCATAACCTGCAAAAGAGATCATAAAATCTTAATAAATCATAGAAGTGAAAATGAGATCCCCATAATCATAACATGAAACTTGAAACTTTGTGGCATGCACACATAATCATGGAAAATCATTTCTTGTTAGTCATGACTTATTGCCAAGACTATCTTAGTGGACAAAGTCCCTTTCTGAACCGAGTTCACTCCTCGTTTCAGTCCTGTATCACTGAACCGAAATAACCTTCCGTTCCAGCCATGTCTATCTCATGAGATATATAATCTTTACCCAATTCATTGGAGGGAGATATAGGTCCCACCCATCTTATAATGAATCCTTTCTTATGTGTGCCACATAATCATAAAACATACATCATAGCATAACCCATGTAATAAAAATGGGATTCTTAAACGACATGACATCATAAAACAACTCATATAAGATAAAGGAATTCATAAAAATAATTCCATCACAACATGATCAAATCAATTTAATAATAGGGATAAAAACAGAACCCTTTATTATCTTAGATGGAAAATAATTTTGATAAAACACTTGAACTCCATTCTTGAGGAAAATATCCTTTATTCTTCAAAAACATTTTTTTCCTTTCATAACATGTCATACGACTTTAAAATAAAGAAGTTGATTAAAAATAAACTTGAAAACTTGTAAAGTAAGATTCTTGGAAATTTTGTTTTAAAAATCCATTCATGCCATATAAGTTAAAAAAAACATTCTTCGTACTTTTGTCGGAAAAGTCAAAAAGTACCTCGTACGAAAAAACGACAAAAGATTCCTTTCATATCTTTTACTAAAAACTCACCGAAGGGTAAAATTGGACTTAAACAATTGTAGGTGGATAGAAATAATATTACATATTGATGAAACATGGATGTGGATGATAAAATACACCCCAGTAAATACTTACGAATAAACAATCTCGGATAAAAATGAGATTGTGATATTTTCCCTTACCTTAGGTCCGATTTGCTTTGTTCGTGTCCGAAGCTCCTGTATAATAGTTTAAATAATGTTATTGACTTATTCCAGAATCATACATATTGATATGAGATCATATATGGTCATATTATTAGCTTCTTGTTAGTAATATTTCATTGTTACTTGTTACTCGGGTCTTTATAACTTTTTGTTCTTATGCGTGTTTTGTCGAATAAATTCTTATTCTTATCTTTAGGTTATAGATAATTCATTTCCAGAATGGTATTATTGTAGTATATACCATATTCATTCATTTAATTCATTTATATAATCATTATGAAATGAAGATCATGTAGAACGAGTCGCATCACATCGTGGAGACGGTATTCCGTACGTACGCACGAGTGATGATATCGTTCCTATGATCGTGGAATTGTATTGGAGTATATATATATTATTTCAGTATCAATATTACTTCATAATAATCATATATAGTTACTCATTACACCATTATACCCATCCTTGTAAGGTGATGGTGGAAAATAGATTACACCACGGCGTGGAGACGGTATTCCGTACGTACGCACGCGCGGTGATTTCATTTTACCGTAGGATGGATAGAAGGTGAATTAGGGTTGTTTCATATTTATAATAACATATCAGTATGTAAGTAATACTGATGTTATTACTTTATCATGAAACAACTAAAGAAGAAGAAGTTGAAGAAGAAAGAAATTGAAAAGATCGGTAATGGATATTACCTCTTCTTTGGAACGCCTCTTTGAATCCTCCACTTAAGGAACTAAGATTGGTCTTTGGAGAAGACCAGGACCTCTAGGATTATTCTAGGGAAGTGGAGAGGAGAAAATGGCAGGGGTTGGCCGAGCTTGAGTGCTCAAATTGGTGTGAGGAGGAGGGGGAGGAGGTGTCCTTTTATAAGGGAGGAGAGGGGCACCTTAGGAATACCTCAAAATATTATTTTATATTAATGTCAAAATCGGTTTATAATGGTTCCAAAGGGTCTTATTTCGAAGCTAAAGTGGGGATGGGTCGAAATCCTATCAACCAATAGGATTTAGACAAGTTTAGGTTATTATTTTAACCTTATCAATTAGATTTAACTCTAAGTTAAATAATTTAACTTTTACCGTGTCTTTTTGTTTTCTTTCACTATATGGTTAATATACTTACTATAACATGCCAAACGAACCCCAAATTGTATATTATTAATAAATATATACTTATCTAAGTCATTTGGCCGAACCTTAGATTTTTAGGAATAAAATAACAATTAATAATATAATATTTGATTTAAAAACTATTTTGTGTCAATTTTGACACTATTTGATATATGATTTTTGTGAAAGTCATAACAGAATTATATGTTCGAACCAAGTTGATTAACGCAACACTAATATATCATAGTAACCTATAAAATTAGTGGAATTAATAAAAAGTCTTAAATTACATTTATTTTGGTGTTTCTAACATCAATTATGTCAATATTTCATTAATAAGATAATTACTGCATCATCTTTGTGTCATAAATAAATTAAATTATTTGATGTCTAAAAATTACAAATAAAATACCATCATGTAGGAAATATTTTTATCTTTATAATGAATATTTATAATCTAAAATTAAACATATATAACCCTATGTAACAATTGTTTTGCTAAAAGATATATGCTTGTGTCATTTTTGTATTCATTTTAACTTAATTAAAATAAAGTGTTATTATCACTTACAAGTGGATCAATGGGGTCCCAAAATCGACCCAAATATGCCCATGGTCGACCATGTATCAACCAATAGGGTTAATACACGTTTTAGGGTAATTTAATATTATTATAATATTAATTTTGTAACCCTTATTTACCGGATTTACCCTTAACCATGGTAAATAAAATATTTACCGCATTAATTATTCAAAATGTCTAAAAATAAAAGTTACCTATTTACACAATTTGAACATCCTGATTCCAAATATGGAATCCATTTTTCTAAATTCAAAACACAGAAGTGGCAGAAATTAATTTAAAATTAATTCCCGCTGTCAAAACAAAAAGCGTGTTTTAAGAGATAATAACTATCAAAAGATTGATACTTGTTTATGTTCGGTTTAATTGTAAAATTGTGTCCAATGACCAACATTATATTAAGTGGTAAAAATATATTCTAAATATACTTTAAAACCATTCAATATTATAATTTAACCACATAAGATATTACGATGAAAAAAGTTGTTTTTAATTAAAATATAGCGTGTTTTTACTATTCATTAAAATATGAAAGTTATCGGAAAAATATCAAAAATTTATCTAATGTAAATTTTTACATCCTGATTCAAAATAAGAATATTATTTTGTCAAATTGAACATATAAACATGTCAAAAACTATATTTAAAGTGGGTGCGCCATCAAAAGGCGGTAAAACTGCATTTTTTGAAAAATACTTATTTTACCTGAAAAATTTATTTTGTTCTTATACCATGTTCTAGAAATGTGTAAGATGAATAATAATGTTATAAAATTCAAAATTTAATTAATACTATTCATAAAGGCTAGTTCATGACAATATTATAATAATATAACATTGTTTATTAAAACCCGGTATTGCGTACAACACACGCTATCGAGGAAGGTCGTGATTGCGTGTAATGCAAGCCAAGTCAGGGTTGCGTGTTGTGAAAGAATCCTTCATTGTTTCGTATAACAGAATCCAAACATATTTCATTTATACATTTAATATATATATATATATATACTCAATGTTGCGTAGAATAACTATTATCAAAATTGTGTGTAACACGATTCAAGAATAGTGTTGCGTATACTGCAAGCTAATACGGTGTTGCGTATAGCGCAAGGTAATCTTGGTGTAGAATACAACACAAGACATTAATGAAATTAAAAGAATATTTTTCATAAAATCTCGGGGTGTTACATTCTACCCCCCTTAAAATGAATTTCGCCCTCGAAATTCGTCGGGATTATAAATGGGTTACTATTCGAAAGTTTCTTTAATAGAAACCCACATCGTAAAAAGGAATGTCAAAACCAATCTTTAAAAACAAAAGTATGAAACGTAACGGTTACCCAAATAAACTAATCATTGGGTTTCCACATAGGTGAAAATATGGATATGGAAGAGAAATCTAACAATCATGTTCTGATGGAGAGTGGTAGAGAACATGGCTATGGAAAAGCTAGCAATCACAAAGCCATAAATTTGTGACGATCTAAGGTACCATCCGATTCATCAGATATAAGATCACTAGGACAACATTTTTGGTTTTCAATATCATTTCCCTAAAGTTGAAAAATTTGAATTAGAAGAAATACTTACTTGATTTTGGTATAATCTCACTGTTGTTTGTGAATTGAACAATTTACACTTCTTCCCTTAAAGAAATGAAGTTGAATTTGTTATTCGTGATGTGTTAGCAGATCATGTGATAGAATGACAGGTCATTCCATCTGTCTCAAACAAAAGGTTAGCAAAACTTATATACATAAGTCGATCTATAGTGAGATTAATCATATATGGTTCCTAAAATGGACTTATACTTCATATATCATACTGCTTAATATAATAAAACTAGTTTCTACTAAACAGGGACTTCCTGTAGGTCAGTGGTAGGCGATAAAGGCCAGTCGCACTTCGGTTGTGGGTTCGATTCCTACAGCCTTGTCCGAAGCGATGGGCTGTCGCCCGTCCTGCAGGTTGTCCTTTTTCTAAAACTATATTACTATAACATCCCATAAATAATATCGAGAAAACTTCTATCCTTAAACAATACTAACTTATGTCCAACATAATCCAGTCTAATCTTTAGGCTTATACATAATATTGCAGTCCACTCTCATAATATAGTGACAACGATTACCAAAGATTTAATACTGTCGTTGATCCCCACATATCATAAGATATGTCTTGTTGGTCACATTCCAAACATTCAAAGTCCTTAATCGCGTATTCTCTTGAATACCTTAATGAAAACATGAGTGCAGTTAAAAGTTAACACTTTCCACATACCAAAATCCTCAAAATTCTATATACTCAAACCATGATATCACTTAGTCCTTATATCAATCATGAGCTCATGAATACTGTTAAACATTTCATTTTCTTGTTTTCCCTTCATTATGCGCATATCATCTTATTTCCAAAAATAACTCAATCACTTTGAATACCACATTAAACCAATACATAAATATTCCAATACTTCATGATACAACATTATTTTGGAATCCCATTACATAAACTCTTAATCATTCCACCACATTGTTATCATATTCAACATCGCCAATAGTGATCGCATGTGACTTCCCTTTGTCCTTTGCCTTCAGTGGTTGCTCATGTTGATCATCACTAACCCTTGGATTACGGCAATTATTAGCATAATGCCCCATTTCTTTGCACTTGAAGCATTGAAGTGTTGGTGGTGCGTTCTCTGCAGTGTTTGCTTTATTCACACCATTAGAAACCCTTTTTCCATTACTTCGACACTCAGCTGCTCGATGACCTTCTTTTCCACACTTAAAACATTTTCTAGTCCCTTTAAGACAATCTCCACCATGCTTCTTTCCACACTTTGTGCATAAGGAAACATTCATCTTCTTTTCACCATTATTCTGAGATTTCTCCTTGAACTCCATCTTTCATTTCTTGTCAAAACCATGAGATGGATATGTAACACCAACTTCCATTTCTACCTTGATAGCACAACGCACAATTTCTTCATAGCTACTGAAGTCTCTTATAGCTAATTCCCTTCGAAGACTTGGTTTTAAGCCACTGAAAAATCGATCAACTTTACTTTCAGGTTGGATGATAATTCCAGATGCATACCTTGCAAGTCTTGTAAAATTCGCTTCGTATATACCAACAGATTCATCATCCTTCTGTTTCAGCTCAAGAAACTCCTTTTCCATCTTCGTTCGAAGAATACGAGGGATGTACTTACTGAAAAACAAGTTCTTGAACTCGTCCCATTCCATGGACTCAATTTCATCTCTTGGCCTCGTATTCTTGATAAGATTCCACCATTGATCAGCTTCACCTTCCAAACGATATACTGCTAAGATGACTTTATCATGTTCAGAACATTGAAGAACTGAAAATATTTTTTCAGTAGTACTAATCCATTGTTCAGCAACTAATGGATCAGTAGACCCAATGAAAGAAGGCGGACACTGCCTCATGAAGGATTCAATAGAATGTTGCTCCTTCCTTTGCTCGTTTGGAAGTCCTGCATGATTCATAGCTTGAGAAAGTTGTGTGAGCATGGCTACAAGATTTTGCATTCCAGCTCCCATATCGTTTGGTTGCTCAGGGGGACAATCATTGCATTGTCCATTGCATTGATCAACACGGTTCCTTCGGGTTCCAGCCATCGTCTAAAACCCCAAAAGAATAGTGTGAGAGTCAAAAATCATGCTAGGGAAAACAACATAATAAAGGGGTAGTACCCTCAATATCTAACATCTTAGGTTAAATTCTAAGATCGTTAGCGCAATTCTAGGACTATAACCTATGCGTATACTTAACTTAGAGACATCCCTAGACATACCTTAGAAATATCTCTAGGGATCTCACTAAAGTTCTCGCATCCTAGTTTCCAAAGGTTGACTAAACCTTTCCTCTGATACCAACTGTAGAGGCCCGTATCTTGACGTACATGGACATTACATTACATTTGCAGAATACTTAGTACATAACAAAAACACACACTAAAGGATCGTAATAGTTTAGTGTCTTTGGAAACTCGGAACGTAATCTTCTAATCGTGGTGAAAGATCTTCAATATCTCCCATAAATATCTTCCCTTTTTTTTTACCTAAAACCTTTCTTTATATCCTGGGGAAAAGAAAACATAAAAGGGTGAGCTCAAATGCTCAGTAAGGGTAAATAAATGAAATAAAAATCATATCATATCTTTTTGAAAATCATAACCTGCAAAAGAGATCATAAAATCTTAATAAATCATAGAAGTGAAAATGAGATCCCCATAATCATAACATGAAACTTGAAACTTTGTGGCATGCACACATAATCATGGAAAATCATTTCTTGTTAGTCATGACTTTTGCCAAGACTATCTTAGTGGACAAAGTCCCTTTCTGAACCGAGTTCACTCCTCGTTTCAGTCCTGTATCACTGAACCGAAATAACCTTCCGTTCCAGCCATGTCTATCTCATGAGATATATAATCTTTACCCAATTCATTGGAGGGAGATATAGGTCCCACCCATCTTATAATGAATCCTTTCTTATGTGTGCCACATAATCATAAAACATACATCATAGCATAACCCATGTAATAAAAATGGGATTCTTAAACGACATGACATCATAAAACAACTCATATAAGATAAAGGAATTCATAAAAATAATTCCATCACAACATGATCAAATCAATTTAATAATAGGGATAAAAACAGAACCCTTTATTATCTTAGATGGAAAATAATTTTGATAAAACACTTGAACTCCATTCTTGAGGAAAATATCCTTTATTCTTCAAAAACATTTTTTTCCTTTCATAACATGTCATACGACTTTAAAATAAAGAAGTTGATTAAAAATAAACTTGAAAACTTGTAAAGGAAGATTCTTGGAAATTTTGTTTTAAAAATCCATTCATGCCATATAAGTTAAAAAAAACATTCTTCGTACTTTTGTCGGAAAAGTCAAAAAGTACCTCGTACGAAAAAACGACAAAAGATTCCTTTCATATCTTTTACTAAAAACTCACCGAAGGGTAAAATTGGACTTAAACAATTGTAGGTGGATAGAAATAATATTACATATTGATGAAACATGGATGTGGATGATAAAATACACCCCAGTAAATACTTACGAATAAACAATCTCGGATAAAAATGAGATTGTGATATTTTCCCTTACCTTAGGTCCGATTTGCTTTGTTCGTGTCTGAAGCTCCTGTATAATAGTTTAAATAATGTTATTGACTTATTCCAGAATCATACATATTGATATGAGATCATATATGGTCATATTATTAGCTTCTTGTTAGTAATATTTCATTGTTACTTGTTACTCGGGTCTTTATAACTTTTTGTTCTTATGCGTGTTTTGTCGAATAAATTCTTATTCTTATCTTTAGGTTATAGATAATTCATTTCCAGAATGGTATTAGTGTAGTATATACCATATTCATTCATTTAATTCATTTATATAATCATTATGAAATGAAGATCATGTAGAACGAGTCGCATCACATCGTGGAGACGGTATTCCGTACGTACGCACGAGTGATGATATCGATCCTATGACCGTGGAATTGTATTGGAGTATATATATATTATTTCAGTATCAATATTAATTCATAATAATCATATATAGTTACTCATTACACCATTATACTCATCCTTTTAAGGTGATGGTGGAAAATAGATTACACCACGGCGTGGAGACGGTATTCCGTACGTACGCACGCGCGGTGATTTCATTTTACCGTAGGATGGATAGAAGGTGAATTAGGGTTGTTTCATATTTATAATAACATATCAGTATGTAAGTAATACTGATGTTATTACTTTATCATGAAACAACTAAAGAAGAAGAAGTTGAAGAAGAAAGAAATTGAAAAGATCGGTAATGGATATTACCTCTTCTTTGGAACGCCTCTTTGAATCCTCCACTTAAGGAACTAAGATTGGTCTTTGGAGAAGACCAGGACCTCTAGGATTATTCTAGGGAAGTGGAGAGGAGAAAATGGCAGGGGTTGGCCGAGCTTGAGTGCTCAAATTGGTGTGAGGAGGAGGGGGAGGAGGTGTCCTTTTATAAGGGAGGAGAGGGGCACCTTAGGAATACCTCAAAATATTATTTTATATTAATGTCAAAATCGGTTTATAATGGTTCCAAAGGGTCTTATTTCGAATCTAAAGTAGGGATGGGTCGAAATCCTATCAACCAATAGGATTTAGACAAGTTTAGGTTATTATTTTAACCTTATCAATTAGATTTAACTCTAAGTTAAATAATTTAACTTTTACCGTGTCTTTTTGTTTTCTTTCACTATATGGTTAATATACTTACTATAACATGCCAAACGAACCCCAAATTGTATATTATTAATAAATATATCCTTATCTAAGTCATTTGGCTGAACCTTAGATTTTTAGGAATAAAATAACAATTAATAATATAATATTTGATTTAAAAACTATTTTGTGTCAATTTTGACACTATTTGATATATGATTTTTGTGAAAGTCATAATAGAATTATATGTTCGAACAAAGTTGATTAACGCAACACTAATATATCATAGTAACCTATAAAATTAGTGGAATTAATAAAAAGTCTTAAATTACATTTATTTTGGTGTTTCTAACATCAATTATGTCAATATTTCATTAATAAGATAATTACTGCATCATCTTTGTGTCATAAATAAATTAAATTATTTGATGTCTAAAAATTACAAATAAAATACCATCATGTAGGAAATCTTTTTATCTTTATAATGAATATTTATAATCTAAAATTAAACATATATAACCCTATGTAACAATTGTTTTGCTAAAAGATATATGCTTGTGTCATTTTTGTATTCATTTTAACTTAATTAAAATAAAGTGTTATTATCACTTACAAGTGGATCAATGGGGTCCCAAAATCGACCCAAATATGCCCATGGTCGACCATGTATCAACCAATAGGGTTAAGACACGTTTTAGGGTAATTTAATATTATTATAATATTAATTTTGTAACCCTTATTTACCGGATTTACCCTTAACCATGGTAAATAAAATATTTACCGCATTAATTATTCAAAATGTCTAAAAATAAAAGTTACCTATTTACACAATTTGAACATCCTGATTCCAAATATGGAATCCATTTTTCTAAATTCAAAACACAGAAGTGGCAGAAATTAATTTAAAATTAATTCCCGCTGTCAAAACAAAAAGCGTGTTTTAAGAGATAATAACTATCAAAAGATTGATACTTGTTTATGTTCGGTTTAATTGTAAAATTGTGTCCAATGACCAACATTATATTAAGTGGTAAAAATATATTCTAAATATACTTTAAAACCATTCAATATTATAATTTAACCACATAAGATATTACGATGAAAAAAGTTGTTTTTAATTAAAATATAGCGTGTTTTTACTATTCATTAAAATATGAAAGTTATCGGAAAAATATCAAAAATTTATCTAATGTAAATTTTTACATCCTGATTCAAAATAAGAATATTATTTTGTCAAATTGAACATATAAACATGTCAAAAACTATATTTAAAGTGGGTGCGCCATCAAAAGGCGGTAAAACTGCATTTTTTGAAAAATACTTATTTTACCTGAAAAATTTATTTTGTTCTTATACCATGTTCTAGAAATGTGTAAGATGAATAATAATGTTATAAAATTCAAAATTTAATTAATACTATTCATAAAGGCTAGTTCATGACAATATTATAATAATATAACATTGTTTATTAAAACCCGGTATTGCGTACAACACACGCTATCGAGGAAGGTCGCGATTGCGTGTAATGCAAGCCAAGTCAGGGTTGCGTGTTGTGAAAGAATCCTTCATTGTTTCGTATAACAGAATCCAAACATATTTCATTTATACATTTAATATATATATATATATACTCAATGTTGCGTAGAATAACTATTATCAAAATTGTGTGTAACACGATTCAAGAATAGTGTTGCGTATACTGCAAGCTAATACGGTGTTGCGTATAGCGCAAGGTAATCTTGGTGTAGAATACAACACAAGACATTAATGAAATTAAAAGAATATTTTTCATAAAATCTCGGGGTGTTACAGTTTCAATGTATAATTAGATTATATTTTTATCATTTAATTTAATATAGTTCATTATAAGTAATTTCACAACTAAATTGTACATAAACACATGTCAATCTATTGATAGTTTTTACTTTTTAAAAAACCCGCTTTTTGGTTTTGACAATGGGAATTAATGTTAAATTAATTAATGAAACATATATATTTTGAATTTGGTAAAATAGACATCATTTTTGAATCTAGATTATCAAAATTACCTTAGGGTGAAGTTTTGGTATTTTTCTGAAAAAGTTTGATTTTTGATGAATAGTGAAAAATACTATGTTATTATTTAAAACCGACTTTTATTTAAATAATTATGATTTATTTTTTAAAGATATTTTAAATTGAAAATAGATACATAATACCTATATTATTCTAATATAATTTTTTGGAGTCATTTTATAATAAGATTAGATATATAATATTTTATTGAACTTTTTAACCTCATTCACCCACCTTCTAGGCACATTTGCAAATTTGCATAAAATATAATTTTACCCCTTCTCTGAATCGAATTTTAAAATTCCTTGAGAAACGGTTGACATTAGTAAGTATAATTTGGTTCAATAAGATGAAAATAGTTTTTGTTGAATAGTAACTTTGGAATTTTATTTAACACGGTTAAAAGTAAATAGGGTAATTAATGGTAAAAATGATATTATAATTTCCCTAAAACATGTCCTAATTCTATGGGATAAATAAATTTATACCAAAATCAACCTTAGGAAAAAATGAAGATCTTTTTTGATCCATTTGGGTTAGATTAAAACATTTATTATATTTTATTTGAAGAAGTGTTAAAAGTGTTAAATTTAAATTTTATTAACTAAACCATTATTAATATAGAGTTATACATAAGATAAATTAGACTGTAAATATTAATTAGAAATCTAAATAGATTTCATATGTCATGGTAATTTATTTTTAATTTTTAGACATTGAATAATTATATTTATATATGACAAAATGATGGTGTATTAATTATCTTATTAATGAATGATTAAAATAAATGATATTATAAATATTGAAATTAATGTAAATTGAAACTCTTGATGCCATCAGAAAAATTTCTAGGTCAATATGAAATTGCAGGGTTAATTAAATGTATTTTTTTCAATTAATCAACATATTATGACTTTCACAAAAACCAAACACTAAATAGTTTCAAAATTGACATAAATGAGTTTTTAAAACAAATACTATATTATAAAATTATATAATAACCCTAAAAATATATAGTTTTGCCAAATGACTTTTATAAGGTTATATATGTAATTAATGGCCTAATTTAGGTTTCTTAGGCATTTAATAGTATGTTTATTAATCATGTAATATAAAAATACACGAAGACATTGTACAAGTTGAACTTTTTAACTAAGGGTTAAATATAAAAGATAAGGCTAATATAGTCTCCTAAACTTATCTAAAACCTATTGGTTGAAAGGATTTAGACCAATACCAACATAAAATCAAAGTAAATACATTTGAGCTATTAGAAACCGAAAATAATTTTATAATAAAATAATATTTCAATCTTTTTCTAAAGTGCCCCTCACCTCTCTTATAAAAGGGTACTTCCCCTTATCTTAAATTCACGGCACCATAGCCTTTTGGATCGGACAATCCCTACCCAAATCACCTCCCAACATCCCTCGCTTAAACCTATAGTCATTCCTTTGATCAGAAAGTCTACCTAAAGATCCCTTTGTTCAAATCAAAAGGAAACAACCGAATAAGAGGTAATTATTTTATCACCTTTTTTCAAAGTTGTATTCTTCTTCCACATTCTCTTTCATTGTTATTTCCATAACAATATAATAAATCCAGTACCTTATTCATACTGTGATGTTATTATAAATATGGTACAACCATATTAATTATTCTATCCATCCTATTAAATATAATGTAACCATGTGTGTGTACGTACGACATAACGTCTCCACGTTGTGGTGTAATTTTTTATTCAACACTATGTTATATTGATTGATATAATGATGAGTAATATTTATATAAATTATGAAAATAACATGCTAATGTTTCTTTAAAATTACTATACCATCCAATTCCACACCTTTTAAACATTAAGGAAATGATATCGTCACCCGTGTGTACGTACGGATTACCATCTCCACAGGGCGATGAGATTCATTTCCACGTTCACCATTCAACGATAGTTATAAAAGAATATATATTATTAATAAGTTTGTTATATATGACATAATAGTGCTACTGTAAATATATATGTGTGTATTTATGTATTTGCATATATCTTATTCAATTAGTTTCGTTCAATACGATATGAAAATGGAAACAGCGTTTATGTGTACATATGACCTACCATCTCCATAAACGGTTTTTTCCATTTCATATATCTATCTATTAAAAATAATTATATTCTAAATATATATGATATATAAATTATTTTTTATATTCTGGAAGTATTTAAATCATGATCTGAGTGATACGATCATGAATAAGAAGTTAAAATACATACGATAAAGAAAGAGATTATTACCCGAAATGTTAATTTAACATGGATATTATTTTTAAATGGGTAGTATAATTTCATAAATTAATCATGTATGATATCATAAATATTAATATGGTTCTGGTATAAATTAATAACATACTATGGTAATTATACATGAGGTTAAACATCTCCACAAAGAAATAGAAGTACAAGGTAAGGGTTAATTCCTCAGTCTCATTATTATCTGATATTTTTTATGTGTAAGTATTTTTTGGGACATATTTATTATTCGTGTCCATGTTTCATAAAGTACTATTCCAAAATCATTTTTAAGTTACTCTTGAACTAAAACATTATTTTAAATGTTTTAAATATTTATTCTTCTAAATATTTCTCCTTAATGTCCATGTTTTCAAAATAGTTTTAAGGATTTGTTTATAAGGACATGATTGTTTTAAAATGTTAATTCCATTCAAAAGTTTCAAATTGGTATGGGAAACGTTGATTCAAAAATATATTTTAAATGAATTCCTTTATACATGTGTGACCATTAAATGATTTCACAAAAAGGATATTTCTCTCAAAAAGTTTTATTGATCATTTTCAACTATGTCAACATCCATTACTAGTTATTATTCTTGATTGAGGTTTATTTATTATAATAAAATCTTCTATATTGTATAGAATGTGTTATGATATGTTTGACTATGGTTGTTCTATTTTTATACCCTTCATGGTTTATAGAAGAAGAATTAAAATTTTTTGTACTAGATTTAATACGAATGTTAATGTTTTGTTTCAACATTTTCATATTTGGAATGCAGTGGACTTAGTAAGTGATGGGTGGGGAATGCTATATCCCCTCGATGCATCGATGGGTCTCATGAAACAAATTAGTGTCTTGGCACAAGGCCTTGAAAAAATTGTTATTTGTAGTCTTGGAATGATGCCTTGACTATGTGGTAATGATGTCCGGTGTTAGGAATTCTGTCAATATGAAATTAATTTTTACATGTGATTATTCAACTAGTAGAACATCCATGTGCATGTTTATATGGTGATTTTTGATTTATTTTTTCCATATTATGTTCAGGTTTATTTTTAAAAGATTTATGTTTTTTATTACACATCTTTTATTAAAAGTTTATAACTTCCGCTAAATTATTTACCCTTACAGATCATCTGAACTCACCCCTTTTTTATGTTTTATTTTCCTAGGATTCCAAGAAGTGTTTTATGATTGATATGTAGGGTTATGATAAGGAAATAATAGCATTATAAAATGATTTTTTATGATGTGTTTTATGTAATAAAGTGTAATGTAACATTCATGTATGTAATCTATTTTCCAAGACTGCTAAACTGATTGGTTCTTCGGGACTTGATTCCATGAAATCATGCCAATGTATTAAAGTAATGCACTGACTCTAGGATTTTGGGGTCAGGGCATTACAGTTGTCATCAAAGGAAGTTTATAAATAACCTTTGAAACTAGATTTATAAAAACTTGGATTAGAGAACATTTCCCTAAGATAGACTTTGAGGATTAGTATAGAAGAACATCCTAAAATTTTGGTATTGTAGAGATTTTCTATGTTTTCCAAGAAATACATCCTTTTCTGAATATGATTAGGTAGAGGTGGCTCTGGAACAGATGTACTAAGTAGTGAAAACTCCTACTTGGGGTTTCGAGCTTGACCCAGGGTCTCCTGGTACACTACAACGGGCCTTGCTGCACTCTTGGTTAAGAAACTCCTGGGGGATATGCTTAGGATAATTCACATTTTTTTACAAGCCATTATGAAGGATTTATGAGTAAATATGTCAGCAAATAAACCATTTTTATTATTATGAGAATCAATGTGTGAAAATATTCAATTAATGTTGAGAAGTTTTGTAGTTTTTGGATTATATATTATGATATGATCTAACATAGTGTATTTTGTCATTTAAAAATGGATCTCGGTAGAAGTAATGAGAACTCAAACAATACACATGATCCAAAGTGTAAGAAGGATCATTTCATTCACGGTCTTATGCCATCATTGAGAAGGGAAATAGTCTCCCACGTATTCTCATCCTATGAAGGAATAGTATCATGTGCCAATACGATAAGTAAATATTTATCTGAGTCATATGGATTTAAAGGGAAGCCAGAGAAGAAGAGGATGGTAGAGAGAAAGATGGATAAAGGGAAAAAAGGAAAGAAGGATTTTCCCATATGTGATAACTATGTAAAGAATCACCTTGGTAAATTCATGAAGGGAATGATAGTTTGTTTTAAGTGTGAAGAAAAAGGACACCAAGTACAAGATTGAAAAGGTAAGAAAAAGGATTAAAATGTAAAATTCTTCATCTGCAAGGAGTTGAAACACTACATGAATCAATGTCTTAATCATTATATTATACCCCAAATGATGCTATTGGATAATAATCAAGTTATGATACTACCTCAAATGAAGTGGAATGATTAGTTTTCTTCAGTTGTTATTATAGAACTGTGTCATTTGAGTATTACTTTAATTATGTTCAAGATATAAGAATTATAAATTATACAAGGATTGTACTGCAGTATGTTTACATTAAGGATCTGATATTTTATGGTACCAAGTAATGTGACAAATTTTCAAGTTAAACATTTTGGAAAATATATGGTTAGGGATAATATAACCCTTAATATGTTTCTAAAATTGAGATAATGATTTTGGGATAAAATAGGATTGATTTGGATAAATTATATTTGATATTCTTGACTACCTTGAAACTAATTAATTGTTTTCTTATTCGTTCATTGTTGAAGTTTACAAAATTTTTGGATATAAAGAGTATATCATGTTATTCTATAAGGAATAAGGGAGCATGAATGTAATTAGTATGATTTTATTGTAATTCAGGGTGTTACCATGTCATAAGAGTATACATGATAAAGGTATTCACATGTTATTGCGGGGAAAAATAGATCTTAAATATGTTTACCTTCCTTATAAATTTTGGACAATGAGTTTAGAGAGAAGTATTTTGGATAAGTCTAAAGGTTGTAACGAATTAAGTTGGACATTGGATACAATTTTTTAAGCTTAAAACATTTCATAAGATTATTTTTCGATTGCTATAAAAAGGACAACCCAGAGATTGGGTGACAACCCGTCGTGTCTAGCAAGGCCACGAGACATAAAACCACAATCGAAGGGTGATAAGGGTGAATCACCTTCCACAAGCCCACGTGATGTCCTAGTTTGTATAATGCAGTTTTTTTAAATGATAATATAGATGAATTATAAATTCATTTTTTAAAACTATATAAGATTAAGATAAATAGAATATTTTTATTATTCTATTATATTTTGGAGTGAAAAATGAGTCTGTGGTAGAAGTTATTTAAAGGATAGAACTCGACTTGTCAAGTATTTTTTTCGTATTTTATGAAGAAATTCATTATTAATCTTTAGGGAAAGGATATTAAAACCAAAAATGTGTTATCCAAATACCTTATGTTTTGTTGAACTAATGGTATTTAAATCATCATAGATTTATTGCTTTGAGGTCCTCAATATTCAATTTATTGTTCAATTGTTTGTGATTGATGGCTTCAATCACTCTATATAAATATTTATGTTTTCCATCAATTATGATTCTCTAATTTCTGCTAATTTTCTCTTATTTGAGATCATAATTTGGTGGTGACTTTTTCATTTCTCTTTCCCTCTTATTAAGATTAAATATTATTAAACCTATTTTCGATGTGGGTTTTCCACAAAGGTATTTTCTATTTTTATCCTTTTATTTTCGAAGAACAATATCAATTTGTGAGGAAACAATTTATTGATAGAGGGTAGAATGTAACATCCCAGGATTTCATAGTACGTTGTCTCTTTAAAGTAATTCAATGTCTTGTGCTACCCGCAACACCGAGTTTGAGCACACCACGACTTACCAAACTAACCATTCAAAAAGAATCTATGAATAGTATTAAACACATTTTGAATTTTATATATATCCTATATAATTTTGATATTCAACATTTGTGTCTCTTAGACATAATATAAGGATAAATTGAATTTTTTAGATAATAGAAGTATTTCTTAAAAATTGAAATTTTACAGCCTTTTAATGGAAAAACATTTTTAAAATTAATATTCAAACCCTTTTATATATTCTATTTGACAAAATAAAAGTCTTCTTTAGAAGTGTGACCTAAAGATTTAATTTGGATAAATTTTTGGTACTTTTCTGATATCTTTCATATTTTTATGAATATTGAAAAATATTAAATTCTAATTGCAATCAACTTTTGTAATCGAAATAATTTATAGTGTTAAATTTTGCATTTGAGTGATTTTAAAGTATAATTAGATTATATTGTTTTCCTTTAATATAATTTAGGTTATTATAAGTAATTTCACATTTAAATTGGACATAAACACATGTCAATCTTTTGATAGTTTTTAATTTTTTAAAAACCCACTTTTTGGTTTTGACAGTGGGAATTAATTTTAAATTAATTAATGAAACTTCTATGATTTGAATTTGGTGAAATAAAATTCGTATTTGAATTCAGATTATCATAACTAGCTCAGGGTGAATTTTTGGTATTTTATAGAAAACATTCAATTTTTTATGAATAGTTGAAAACATTGTGTTATTGTTTAAAATCGAGTTTTGTTTAAATAAATATTTTTTAAAAAAATTATTTTAAAGTCAAAATAGATACATAATACCAATATTAGTCCAATTTAATTCATTTGATTCATTTTATAATAGATTATATATATATAATATTATTATACTTTTTAACGTTTTTCACCCACCTTCTAAGAACATTTGAAAATTTGCATAAAACGTAATTTTACCGCTTCTGTGAATTAAATTTCAAAATTCAGAGAGTTACGATTGAAATCAGTTAGTAAAATGTTGTTCAATAAGATGAAAATAATTCTTGGTGAATAGTAACTTTTGAGTTGTATTTACCGTGGTTAAAAGTAAATAGGGTAATTAATGGTAAAAATTATTTTATAATTACCCTATCACATGTCCTAATTCTATTTGATAAGTATATTTAGACCAAAATAAACCTTATGAAAATATTATGGTTTTTTTTATCCATTTGGGTTAGATTAATACATTTATTATATTTTATTTAAAGAAGTGTTAAAAGTGTTAAATTCAAAATTTATTAACTAAACCATTTTTAATATAGAGGTATACATAAGATATATTAGACTATAAATATGAATTCTAAAGATAAAAAGTTTTAATACATCATTGTATTTTATTTATAATTTTTTGACATTGTATAATTAAATTTATATATGACCTAATGAGGATGTTGTAATTATCTTATTAAAGAATGATAAAAAGAATTGATATTATAAATATTAAAATAAATGTAAATTGAAACTTTTGATGCCATCTAGGAATTTTTTAGGTTAATATGACATGTTATGGTTGATTAAGTGCATTTGTTTCTAGGTAATCAAGATGTTATGACTTTCACAAAAACCAAACACTAAATAGTGTCAAAATTGAAATAAATGTTTTTTTAAAAAAATAATATATTATTAAATGATATAATATCCCTTAAAATATATAGATCAGACAAATGAATTATATAAGGTTAGATATGTCATTACTGGTCAAATTTATGTTCTTTTGGAATTTTATAGTAATTTTATTAACCATGTAATATAAAAATACAAGAAGGCATAGTAAACATTTAACTATTTAACTAAGGGTTAAATCTAAAAGATAAGGTTAATATAGTTACCTAAAAATGTCTAAAACCTGTTGATTGAAATTATTTAGACCCATGACCGACATAGACCCAAAATAAATCCATTTTGAGCTATTAAAAACCGAAAATAAATTTATAAGAAAATTAATATTTCAAGCTTTTCCTAAAGTGCCACTCACTTCTCTTATAAAAGGGTACTTCCCCTTCTCTTAAATTCATACCTCCAAAGCCTTTTGGATTGGATAACCACTTGCCCAAATCTCCTCCCAACTTCCCTCACTTCAACCTATAGTCATTACCTTGAGAATAAAGACAACCTAAGGAGCACTTTTTTTCATATCAAAATGAGACACCCGAAGAAGATGTAATTATTTTATCACCTCTTTCAAAGTTATATTCTTCTTCCACTTTATATTTCTTTGATATTTCCATACCAATATAATAAATATAGTACCTTATATATACTGTGATTTTATTATAAATATGGTAAAACCATATTAATTATTCTATCCATCCTATTAATGATAATGTCACCATGCGTGCGTATGTACGGCTTACCATCTCCACGCCATGGTGTAATTTGTTATTCAACACTATGTTATTTGGATGGATATAAGGATGAATAATATGTATATAAATAATGAAAATAACATTCTAATGTTTCTTTAAAAATGATATACCATCCAATTCCACACCTTTTAAACATTAAGATAATGATATTGTCGCTCGTCTGTATGTACAGCTTACCGTCTCCACGCCACGATGAGATTCATTTCCACGTTCACCATTGAACGATAATTTTAAAAATATATATTATTAATAATTATGTAATATATTTAATAATAATTCTACTATATATATATATATGTAAGTATTTATTTACATATGTCTTATTCACTTTGTTCTGTTCAATACGATAGGAAAACAGAAACTACATTTATGCTAACGTACGACCTACCGTCTCCATAAATGGTGTTTTCCATTTAATATATCAATCTATTATACATATTTATATTCTAAATATATATGATATATAAATCATGTTTCATATTCTATAAGTATTTTAATCATGATCTGTGTGATACGATCAAGAATAACAAGCTAAAAATCATATGATAAAGAAAGCGATTATTATCCAAAATGTTAATTTCGCATAGAAATTATTATTAAATGGGTAGTATAAAGTCATAAATTAATCAAGTATGATGTCATAAATATTAATATGGTTCTGGTATAATTTAATAACATACTATGGTCATTATACAGGAGGCTAAACATACCCTCTACCAAAGGGATGTACAAAGTAAGGGTTAATTCCTCATTCTCATTATTATTTTAGATTGTTTATGTGTAAGTATTTTTTGGGACATATTTATTATCCATTTCCATGTTTCATAAAAGACTTTTTCAAAATTCTTTTTAAGGTACTCTTTAACTAAAACATCATTTTAAATGTTTTAAATATTTATTCTTCTAAATCATTATCATTAATGTCCATGTTTTCAAAATAGTTTTAAGGATTTATTTATATAGACATGATTGTTTTAAAATTTATTTCCTTCCAAGAGTTTCAAAGTAGTTTGGAAACTTTGATTCAAAAATCTATTTTAAATTTCTTCCTTTATAATTTTGTGACTTTTAAATGATTTCACAAAAATGGATATTTCTATCAAAATGTTTTACTCATCATTTTCAACTATGTCAACATCCTTTACTGGATATTTTTCTTGATTGAGGTTTATTTATTAGAATACAATATTCGATATTGAATTGAATGAGTTATGATATGTTTGACTGTGGATGTGATATTTTTATACCCTTCATGGTTTATGGATGATGTATTGAAATTTCGTATGCTAATTTTTAATACGAACGATTATGTTATGTTTTAACATGTTCATTTGGGGAATGCAGTGGAATTAGTTAGTGACTGGTGGGGACCGCTATAGCTACTTGATTCATCGGTAGGTCTCATGAGACAAATTAGTGTCTTAGAATAAGGCCTTGAAAAAAAAATATTTGTAGTCTTGGCACGAGGCCTTGACTATATGGTAATGATGTCTAACATTAGTCATTCTCTCAAAATGAAATTAGTTATTACATGTGATTATTCGACTAGTAGAATATCCATGGGCATGTTTATATTGTGATGTTTGATTTATTTTTTCCATATTATGTTCATGTTTATATTAATAAGGTTTATGTTTTTTTATTATACATCTTTCATTAAATGTTTATAGATTCTACTAAATTATTTACCCTTACTGAGCATCTGATCTCACACCTTTCTTATGTTTTATTTTCTTAGGATTCAAAGAAATGTATTTTGATTGATATACAGGGTTATGTTGAGGGAATAATGAAGTTCTCCAAGGATTGTTTATGCTGTGCAGTATGTTATAAAGTGTAATGTAACATTTATGTAAGTAATATATTTTATAAGACTTATAAACCGATTGGTCCTTCATTGCTTGATTCCTTGAAATCATTCCAATGTATTAAAGTAATGCCCTGACTCAGGGATTTTAGGGTCGGGGCATTACAAAGTTTCTACTAAAGGTTCCACTATCAGGATATATTAAACAAAACATTTAGGTTGATGTATAAGTTTTAGTAAACAAGTATATATATCATAACTATTACGAGGAATGTGATAATAGAGATAGTAATACATGAATTTTAGTAGGAAATTGCAGAATCATAGTATACAGGAAAAAAATTGAATAATCAAACACAAATATAGAAAATAGATGAACAATATATTGTAATGTGAATCATATATACCTAATATTATGTATGAATTCACCCCATGTATTTCCCCATAAGACTATCTTTTAAATACCACGAATAAATATTTAATAGAAGTACAATAATCCCTATAGGTGAAGTAATAACCAACTGTAAAAACAATAAAGATGAAAAATCATACCATTATTGGAAACATGATCTCTCCCCCATTTTTTGGTTAGTTAGACCCAAACAAATGATATTTATCATGTGTTAACACATTAATAGTCTCATGTGTACTAATCCAAAATAGTATGTAAAAGGAAAATAAATTCTCTCATACCATTTGTAATTCCTTGACCTATCTCACTCTATAAATAGTGGCCAGGCCGGTTGGTTACCTAGCTTTAGGAATGTCTTCTCATATTCCAGAGGTTTCTTACTAGTAATGAGTGTCTAAAGTTGGTATTGTGGGAATGCTATACCATATGGATCAATAAGAAACATTGTGGAAGGAAAAATGAATAATATAAATATTAAAATATAAGTAAATCAGTGAAAAACAATAAAAACAACAGATAACTGGGCCAAATAAAAAAATAACCATGTATGAACATGCTGAAACAATAATACAATCTGTCAAAAATACAATAGATATATTCAACAGTGCTAAACTGAACAAAAGAATGAATATTTTAACCACTCCAACTCTAGAGTATATGCTCAGCCGCTACTTCCAATCCCCCATGTCATGTCCCAGTCCATAAATGAAAACAATAAAGAGCATATACAAATACCTAACCTTCAACAAGGAGATATGTTTTGGTACTAATCAGTGGCCCAAAATGGGTGTGAGTACAACACATTATTATGCCACCAATCACAACTAATGTAATCTAGTCTATGAATATAAAATAAGTAGTTTGTTGGTATAATAAGAGGTGATGCAGAGCAATAAATGTAAATGTAACTATCTATGGCTCAGGTTTATCAAGGACACCTAGATAATTATACCTACTTCGGCCTATGATACACTGTCTTGGAACATGTACCATTATGTATATATATTTGTATAATTAAATGAATATATTCAAGGATATACATACACCATAGAATACCTGATGCATGTGGCCATGGAATACACATATAATAATAATTTTAATAATAATAATAAGAGTCACATATCTTAATAAGGGTCATCATGCACATCTGTTTCATTGAATAATTAGTCACACCATGCCAGAAGTTCATGAACAATAAGGGACACCATGCCCATCGATCATCGAATACAAATGGAAACCACACAAATCGATCATATAAGGATAAGGGACTCCATACCCATTGATCATGGAATAATAATGGACACAATGCCTGAAGATCATTTGTAATAAGGGACTTGCTGGACATGAATTTCATATTACTTGTGTGGAGTTCCATGCCCTACACTTTTCAATCATTCCTAATTTCTCAAAAAACTAGGTGACTCGGTCATCCTTTAAATGGTTCCACATTTCATTGAGTGGTATACATAATTAAAAAATTCAATTAACTCCATTTTTTTATTTCATCATTTTAGATAAGACAACACTTCTTATAATGTTATTTTTTTTTTACCTATATCTAGTATATCCATAGTCAAAAAATTATATTACAGGAGATTCTCATATCATTTAAATCCCTTTTATACAAGGTAAAATTTTATAATTTTACATGGAAAAAGTATGTATACATTCCCTTATTATAATATAATCAATTTGTCTACTATTATTAAATCAATTATCATTTTAGCAATCAATGAAAACACACATTCATGGTGTTTTGGTCAATTACATACAAGGAAAATATGGGTACATAATGGGTCTCACCCAAAGGGGTGGTCCAAGTTCAGTTCACAACCTATCACCATGAAAATAGGTCTAAAAAACATTAGGGTTCAAGTCTAAGAATTTAATTTGATCCTTTCAACATCTTAAGAAAAACACCTAGAATTTTTCCTTGTGGAAAAATGAAAAAATGTTATAAATGATGAAACATTTAGGTGAATAAATGTAGACCACCTACCTCATACTAAGGAAACTTCACTTGTCCATTTTTGGGATTTGATTCGAGCCTTAATGGGAGATAATTGAATAATTGAAATACACCATAAAAAAAGGTCATATTACCTCAAAAAGCTATACTATTGGATACGTAATGATAAATGAATGAATGAAGTAAAATGAATTAAATACTAATTGAGGTCGATCCAATGCAAATGAAAATGATCGATTCTAAGCCTGAATGAGGGAGATACAACAAAACCTATAAGGAATACCAAGGAGATCTCCCAATTGGATTTTATGCATGGGATATGATGGAAGAGAATGGGAAATAAAGGTTACATCCCATAGGGGAAAACTTTTTATTTCATTCTGCTTATTGATCCATAGAGTTTGGCTATAAGTTTTGGTAAAAGGAGTGCCAACTATAAAATACCATTGTCCGTAGGGACATCCCCTCACATGGATAAGTACAAAGTTTGAAAAACCATGTTCAAGATGTCTAATCATATATTCAAATTTGATTCAAACAACATGTAAAACCATGTGGCCTTGTGTTCATGCATTGATATCCATTGTGAAACCATATGAGGGCCACCCGGTTTAGGTTCAGGATTCTTAATAATCATTTGAAAACCTAGTGCCCCTCCTTTACATTCAAAAAAACCATATTTTGAATCCCAAAAATTCTAACACTCAGTAAAACAACCAAGTAACCTCTTATTCTTTAAACTCACTCTAAAAACATTATTAAGTGTTCCAAAACATATATATAATTCCAAATCTCAATTCAACAATTCATTTCATTCATCAAATGAGTCTTTTTAATTTCTTTTTGAATTTTCAACTGATCTAAATAATATGTTATTAAATGATATTTCCAATGATGAACAAATGGTATAAATCTTGTATCATATATATAATGTTTTATAGAGTAAGAATACATACAATGTTAATTTCTATGTATAAATCTAATATTCAAAGAAACTAAATGAGAACCCGAGGAAGTTATGAAACCGAGATGTACTCATTTTTTTGTATCATAGTAATGAAATTTTTAGGTAAAAAGGAATTTTAAGGGAGTATAATGTAACACCATAATATTTTTATGTATTTTAATAGAAATACATTTGAATACTTTGATATCATTCATTACAGAAAATCTTTTATCTAAATGAACATGTGTTCTTGTAAATATTTATATCCTAGATGTTTAGTACATGGGTTTTAATAATACTAACCACCTTGTGAACTATATATAAATATATCTATGTATGTATGTATGTATGTATGTATGTATGTATGTATGTATGTATGTATGTATGTATGTATGTATGTATGTATGTATGTATGTATGTATGTATGTATGTATGTATGTATGTATGTATGTATGTATGTATGTATGTATGTATGTATGTATGTATGTATGTATGTATGTATGTATGTATGTATGTATGTATGTATGTATGTATGTATGTATGTATGTATGTATGTATGTATGTATGTATGTATGTATGTATGTATGTATGTATGTATGTATGTATGTATGTATGTATGTATGTATGTATGTATGTATGTATGTATGTATGTATGTATGTATGTATGTATGTATGTATGTATGTATGTATGTATGTATGTATGTATGTATGTATGTATGTATGTATGTATGTATGTATGTATGTATGTATGTATGTATGTATGTATGTATGTATGTATGTATGTATGTATGTATGTATGTATGTATGTATGTATGTATGTATGTATGTATGTATGTATGTATGTATGTATATATATATGCATTCTTTAAATAAAAAGTATTGATTAATTACAAAGAAATAATCATTAAATTTATAATAAAATAATATCAGGATTAAAATGACTATTTTTATGAAGAAATTTACTTTTCTAGGGTCATGAATTTTTTATATAAAAATTTATATTGAATAATGATTTCAATGAAATATTTTAAAAATGTATTTGGATAAATTAATTGTAATTCATAATTTTGTTATATAATGGGTGGGAATCAAGATAAAATCATTTAAATGTAGAAATAGTTATTTTTAATAATACAATTTTTATATGCGCAATGTATTTTTATAATAATATATTAAATAAATCACTACTAATAAATTTTTTATTAATATTAAAATATTATATAATTAATAAAATATTTTAACATTATTTTTATAGTTTCTTCCTGGAAATGAATGGAAGTAAATTCATTTTTATGCTTACAATTATTTTTGAAAATAGGTTTTCATTGGGTTTCACACACTTATATTAAGATTAATTTTTTCCAATTATAAAATTTACTTTTTCTAAATTTGATTCTACATTTTTAATAATCACTTGAAACTTTATTATTGATGTCATTTTTATTTTTTATCATAAGCAAGAGAAAAACAGTAAAAATAAATAACCACATTTATGGTTAAAATGGGTTTATCAGGGGTCAAACTCCAAGATTAGTGTGCTATTTACACGTAAACATTTATAATTATTATTATTTAAAAATATTTAGACTCAATATCATCCTAAACTATAACCATTTTACATTTTTATGATTTATTCTTTATAAAGTCATTAATAATATTTAATTGATTTATGTAATTCAATGTGTGTCCTCTCCCTCACTTATAAAACAGAACCACATTTCCAGCCTTGTTCATGAATATTGATCCTTGTAACTCAGAAACCCCCTAACCTATTAACATCCTATATTAAAAAAACATCATTATAGTGACCATTTTCATCTCTAAAGACCAATTCAATATGGTTTAAGGTGTAATCCAAAGGAGGTCACTTGAAAAAGAGGTATAAATCTTAATTGAGCTCTTTCAATTTTATTTCTTCTTCCACGTTATATAAATATTTTATATCCATAATTACAAGATAAATCTAGTGAAATAAATATACCTAGATAATATTATGATTATTTCACATACATTTTACGATTCAAGTCTATCAAATGTGAATTGAATGTGTTGCCTATGCATACGTGTGGACAACAACCACCGCATAGTGATATGATTCCTTTTCCATGATCAAATCAAATAGTTGGTTATAATGACATATTAAAAAATTATATTTATTATTTAATAGTTATTTTTTGAATAATAATATTTTATTTATCTTTTTTTGTTATTTTTGTTAGAAAATGAAATGAAATTTTATGCATACGTACACACTACCGTCTCTACGAATGGTGTAATTAATTTTTCTATCTATATATTTTATGGATGAATATAAAAAATTTTATAATGATTGAATATAATATTTATATAATTATTAAAATTTTCTAGATAATGTATCCATGATCAATGTACAATGAAAAGTATAGTCGAACTGAAACATTCATGAAAAATGAAACAGTTATCAACCAAATGAATGATTTTAAGAAAGAATCATAAATAAATGGGTTTGGAAATGTTATATGTTAACAATATATGATATTAAAAGTATGAAAATGGTTTTTAGTAGATATAAAATAAATTTAAATTTATTATATAGGAGGATAAAATTTTTACAAATAAAAACAAACTTGAGGTAATGTTTCTTCATGTCAATATTGTTTGTTTGAGACATGTTTGATATTATGCACCTATTTATGTTGATGAGGTGTATAAACGTACACATTTCCATCATATATCTTGGATACTTATTAATTCATGTTATTTAAAGATATAATTCAAATTTTAACATACAAGGGTTTTGATTTGAAAGTATCAAATTTGGTAAGGGTTAATCATCTCAAATTTTCTTATTTGGAAAATATATTATATTATGCACATATATTATTTTCTATATTGTATCTACATGAAATTCCATATGGTTTATTAATAATATACTTATTTTAAGGTATTTAACATTAAATTTTATGTTCTTTATTCCTTGGGGGTTATGATTCAAAAGTTACCAATGTGGTAAGGGTTTTTACGTAACAATATCACTTCTTTTCAGGATTATTTATAAATACATTTCAGGGGATAAAATTATATGATCTATATCTACCAAGTATTAGTTATTTTATTCTCTCATAGATATTTCAATATATTATATGTTTTCAAATATTTTCATTCTTTTTACACAAGTTTCTGAAAGAATGTTTTTAAGGAAAATCATCTTTTATTTCTATTCTTTTTGGAATCCTTTTCTTCAATATAAATATTTTATTTAAAATGCTATGAATAATGTGTTTAATATTCTCCAATTATAGCATAATGAAATTTTTTTCCATGTGTGACTTTTTTTTAAAAAAAATTAATCTTCTTTTCATTTTTCAAATGTGGTACTTTTTACTTTTTATGAAATATGTGAAAGGAATCATCATTTTAATATAAATATAATGAAAAAAGTTTTACACCATTATGACCTCTCACTAATTTAAATATTTCATTACATGTTTCTATGGTTCTTTTTAAAGAAACCTTTTTCCTTATTATTTTGGAATTTTTTATATTTTCAATAATTGATTTATAAATGAAAATAATATTTTGGTCACAAATGTTTTATTGATATTTGAAAAATAATTTTTAATCTAAGAAAACACCATTTAATGTTACTTATGATTATTTAGGGATATTATTCTATAATACCATCCATATTATTTATCATGATGGTTTATGGTAATGATGATGAAATTTTGATGAAACCCATTTTCTTTTCCACATGTTATGTCCTGATGGAATGATAAATTTTTTAATGATCTTGTGGAATACATATAAATTTATTACGATTATGTTATTTTTGAGACCAATATAGAACTTCAACACATGAGTTAAATATTAATTTTTATTACATAAATGTTACATGAAAGTTTATCACAAACCTAAAAGAAGGTATATTGGAGGTTATCCCAAACCATAAAGAGAGGTCCTGGGAGGTTATATCAACACTGAAGCATGTATATTGGTGTTAATCCCAAGACTATCCACGGATGAATGTATTGGTGGTTATTATTGAGATCATATTTCTGTTACAATGATTATGCAACAATTTATGACTCTCTTTTCTATCAGGATTTTATTCCAATGATATGTGCTCCTGGATAATGTTATTTATTTCCATAATGATTCATATCTTATAAAGAACCAAGATTTATTCAATGACTCATGATTATGATATAATAATTAGTGGTTATAGTTTTTAAATTTTAAACTCATGTTATCATACCATTATCATCATGTTATTATTAAATTATCATTTATTTCTCCCTTTTTTCCATTATTGAGTGTCTATGGTAACCCATTATTATGCTTATATTTCTCCATTATATAAAGAGATTTTTTTTGTATGATATGTCTAAAAATGGTGATCTTTTTGAATAAATTAGTGGGATATGATATAAATCTTTCATTTTCATGTTTTTTATGTATCCATGTTTCCCAAGCCGATATAAATTTACTATACTAACATATATATTAATTATATGTATTGAATATTAATCTAATAAGATGTAATATATATGTATAAATTCTCAGGTCATCTCATTTTCAATGGATTTTTCTGAGAATTCATTCTTGTTTGATTTTATTTGAGTATGTCGGTGGTTTTAGGGTTCGTTCTTTGGTTTGAAGATAAAAAATAGATGAGATAATTAGCAACAACATTTTATTTCATAGTCTTTCCTACCATATGGTGCCCATGTGTTTTGTGTTTTCAAAATTCATCAATCCTATGTTGTTGTTGGAAGATGGTTTCCTAGATCATGTGACCAGACCATGAACATCCATGTTTCATCCTCAGTTTAGTTGTTTCAACTTCTGTTAATCTCATTTTTCTCATAGAGTGATTATCACTTATTGGGGGTATATTGGGGAGGATGTTGATTCTATTTATATGTGTTTATTATGAATTTTTTTTTTTTATACATTAAGTATTATTGGTTTTAAATCTTTATATTTGGAAATAAGGTAATTTTGTGAAATAACTAATTTAAAATTTAATTTTCATGGGTGGTTGAAGAGTAAAATAATTCTACGAAATTCCATGAAATTTTTTATAATGTCACATTTTCAATTAGGATATTTTTAATATCATTTAAAATAGAGAAACTTAAATTTTTTAAATTTTTTCTTTAGGGTATTGCCAAAGATGGTTGTTTTAAAAATTAAATTTTAAAAGTAATTCAGGATTAAAAATGTTTTTTTGATGAAGCTAAATTTTCACTATAGTTTAATTGCTTACAAAAGATTTTTTCTTTTATATTTTATTGAACTTCATAGTAGATTTTGTTTTAAAAATACCTTTAGGTTTTTGGTGGATTTAGAAGGAAAATTTTATCTTCATATTGTGTAATTGATGTGTTTTATTCTGGTGACATATTGATTTTGATTTGGTCCCAATATTATGATGGGATAGTGTGGTTTGTGCTTTGAGGTATGAATTGATAATGTTAAAATCAAGTTATGTTTATGTTATGACTCCAAGAATTGTAGAAGTTGAATGTAAAGTATTTTCATTTAGTATGATCCTATTATTAAACCCTCCTAACTCTAAGAATGAGTTAACTCAATTCCAAAATATACCAATAAGCTATGTATATTGGTGTAATTATAACTTTCTCTAAATCAATACCACATAAAAAATTATTGAATAAGAATCATCCTTCTTTTGGTGATAATGGTTTGATAGAATCGATGTGGTGGTTGGAAAGGATTGATGGAATAAACAATTCTCTTAGGGAACCAGAATCATCATAGGTGAAAGATGTGTCATTATTTATTATTGGATCTTGTAAGTAATGGTGGGGTTATACGGTGCCTCATATTCTATAATAATTTATATATAGGGGTTTCTTTAGGAAGGTATTTATCCAATTGGTTTATCCTGTGGCTGTGAGAGTGAAGACAGTTCTCAATCTTGAGATCCTTCATCAGGGTGAATGATCAGTGAAGTGGTATATCAATCACTTATCAGAGTAGATAGTATTATCTCTAAGATTTTTTTTAAATATTTTTAGAAATTTCATTTCATTGAAGGTGGTATTCACCTAGATTATGGTTCAGTTGTTCTTGTTTTTAGACTAACGTCCTTTTAGGAGGTTCTCAGGGAAACTATATTGGTGGAAGCTAGCCAGTCGAGGAATCCATTGTTGGGTAATGATCTAGTGTTCTAAAATGTAAATGATGTGATCATGATGTGAATTAATAATAAGTGTGATGATTCAATATAAATAATGCAGATGAATAAGGTTCATCCATCCCAAAACTCTATTGCTTCCCAACGGAAGAAGAGAACTCTTGTGTGCTTCTGATGTGGGGCTCTAAGTATCTCAAAGTATTCCTATTTTAAATATGTATTTTTCCATTATATCTATCTGATTCACATTCATATGTCTTGTATGACTCAATTTCATATAATGTGTCAAGTTTAAACTTTTGTGGTGTTTGTCCTATTTTGGGACCTTTTGTTTATTGGTTGTAACTTGTTAAGATTTTGGGATTTTAATATAGTTCTTTTCGAATTTAGTGGATGGTTATTTGTGTAATGTTTCCATTGAATAGAAAAAATTTCATTTTCAAGAATTTCTTTTTATTTTGTGGATGGTTGGGAAATTTATTTTAATATTCCATGTTGTTTGGATGAATCTATCAAGATATTTATGGTAAGTAATTCTTGGTTTTGTTTAGCTTCTAATATGAATTATGGTTACACATGTGGAAGAAAATTGGGTGTATTATAGGGTAACTATGTTAGGTGCTTCAATATTTTAGATTATTCAATAACTGGGGTTTGGATTGGGATTTTATAGATTCACCATGTGAGGGTGATTCGTCTTTTGACCCTAGGATATCCATGTGTTTTATGGATTGAGGATATAAATCCTGACATTTATTTTAGGTTTCCTATGGTTTGGGAGTTAGTTTATCTCATGGTTGTTTGGTTGTTTTAGGTATGTGTAACTAATTGGTTTCCATTTTTTTTAAAATGTTATAAGAATTTATAATGATGGGGATAACATATCAGGTCCCCCTTGATTTTTTGGACTTCTGGTGGAGGTTTGTGCTTTAGATGTTCTTAGTGATGTCTGGGAATCTTTTTGGATGCTAATTTTGACTATTTTAAGGATCGTGGTCATTTGTTTTTGAGGTTGGATCGATTTGACTAGTAAAATTGAGTTTCTTCCTATTTGGATCATTCGTTTTTGGTATCATTTTATTTTTAAACCATAGTATTTATGGGGGGAAATATTATTGATGGGAATTATTTTTAAAGTCACATGTCACTATAGTCTATAATTGGAGTTAAATTGTCTTATCATTGGTCACATTGAGTCCCATCAGTTTATGGTATAGAATTTAGGTGTTTTAGTGGATTTTTGGGTGGTTCTTTATTTACTCGGATGATTAGTGGTAACCATAGGAAAATCATATAGATGGAAGATTCATGGTGACAGTGATATTTTCCACTCTTTATATATGATTTTTCAAACCTTGTAGATACTTCTAGGAACCATGAATTTTTTGTGTGCGTAGTGGAGCTCCTATACAATTGGCGCATGGTTTGGAAAACTATGTGTCCTACCTATAATCACATTGAATGTGATTTTTAACCAAATTCACACTTCATATTATTATTGGATTCACCCCTTTTTCCCTATATTATTTTAAAGACCCTTGGGAGACCAAAGAGGATCACTAACCTCTTTCCTTCATTAATATTACCGAAACCTTTGGGTTTGGAAGTGGTTTCCAAGGTAAATTATCCATATTTTCCCATTTCACTCTTTCTATTAGAATTTTACATTCTATTGGATCTAACCATAGACCCTAGATGTCTCAATAGAAAATATAGGGTTTTTTGTACAATTAATGTTGGGGTTTTAGTATATAGGGTTTATAGATGTCTCATCCTGGATTTTTTAGGTGGTCATTATCTAAGGCTACAGGTTTTAACTTTATTTCCATTTCTTTTAAGTAGGTTTTTCTATGAAGTTGTTTCATTTTTTAATCCAATGTGTGTTTAATAATTTCAAATCTAATTTTATTGAAATTATTAATATATTTTATATCCATGTGATGTTTCTAAAAAAATTTTATGAAGTTTAGCCTTTTCATAATGGGTTTCTCTTTTGAATTTTATTTTTTATTTTTTAAATGGAGTGATTTAATGTAACAATAATTTTTAAATTACTATGTGTATTTTAAAATTGTTTTGATGGTGTATGAAAAATTTTAATCATATTTTGGTTTTCAAAGAGTTAAAACGAGATTTTAAAGGGAGATTTGGTTTATTATGTGGTGTTAACCTTGAAGTGATTTTAAATGGGTTTGTTTGATGAATCTTAATTATTTAATGAAATGATTGTTTTTTTACCCTTGTGAAAATTAATTTTTCTTATTTTAGATGTTTTTAGTGATTAATGGATGGAATTTGGCTTGGTTTATGATTTCAAAGTGGAACCCCATGTTTTAATTTGTGGGTTTAAAATAAAATTGGTGTATGTGCTTTCAACTGATTTCTAAATGATGTTTGATGTGGTGTTTCATGAAATGAAAAAGATTTGAATTCATAGCCATGTCTTATGGTAATGTTCTATTTGTAACATTATTAAAAGTATTATTTAAAGCCTGTGATACCCTATTCATGGTCCCTTATTGTTTCCCCCCATTAAGTTCATTGTTATCACCATGTGATTGATGGTAGATGAAATTTTGAAACCATTTTTATATTTTACATGGATAATTAACACTTTAGACCCATGGTAATTTTTTTTATTTTTATGAGTTTTTGAATTCTGAACATAATTTTAAATTTTTTCAAATCATGGAATTTATTGATTAATTATATTATTGAACTATAATGTGAAGACATATTTTGATTTCATTTATGAAATTTAATTGTTCCACTCAATAAGAAATTAAAATTTTTTATTAAATTATTTTTTATTTTAATTAATTTATATATTTTTGTTATTAATTATAAAAACATATGAACATAATAATTTATTGTTTTTTGTAGTTAAATAAATAATTTTTTAAATGACTGAAGTGAATTTGACATCACACCATTATGTAGTCGATAAAGAAACAAATAAAATTAAAACAATTCCAATAATCTATACCTCCAATTGAATACACTATAATTGTCCAACCACGAGGCCCAAAATTGGATAGAATGAATGGTTCAACCATGACCCTCCCTCTCAATGTTCAATAGACGGTTCCCCCTTAATCATCTATTTTTTAATGTTTGGAAAGGGAACTAATCGACTACAGCCTCACTATAGTCAATCTTCATAACTTAAAATTACACAAATTGATAAAGCTTACACAATATCTACAATAATCCACAGTTATCCTCTCAATGGTTGACCGTAACAAATAAATAACAACTGAATGTTTTGGAAACAAATAGATCAACTACACCCATTAATCAACTATACCATTGCAAAAATTGGTAAAGTGTTGAACTGACCATGGTGCTACAATTAATCATGAGTCCTCCATTGAAAATAATTTTAAATAACACTTCACTCTCATATAGATTTTGAATCCATGTGAGATGTTGAAATCATGACATTGGTTAAAAAAAAGAGGGACAGAACAAAACCCTATTAAATATCAAGAGAGGCCATGACTGATCGAACATGACTAAGACAAAACCCATGTTTGGAATAAAGTCAGATTGAAACTTGCCACTGAAGCTTACCGAGCTATGACACTAAGAGGAATCTAATGACCTAATGAAAAAGACTAGAAGAGATGATTTGGTTCTTCACAATATATCAAGACCAAATTTGGACAACCTAGTTTCCTAAAATTTGATGAAACGAACCAAATGACCCCGAGCTCCACCATCAATGATTATCAAGGGAAATCGATTCACGAATACCAAAATCTTGTTGAAGAATACAAATGACATATTGAAATATAAATTCAGTTATGGGTAAATCATGTCACCCTCACAAGAGAAAAAGGAGTTTTGAGAGCTATGTCAATGTGGCACATAGTCTGAAAAAGGGTAAAACAACGCTACCTATGGGTGCAACCACAAATATACATCCCAGAAAGGGAAATACCATAGAATAAAAATCAATATAAGGGAAATTTAATTCTATGTAAGGGTACCTACAATTCTTCATATGGTTGTTTCAAGGTTATCAAAAACCCAAGAGCTATGTAGGTTTACTTTCTATAGGTTTGGTCAAATCATGGAATTCCCAAATAAAATTTTAATATAGAGATAATCTTATTGAAGAATTATGAAGATCTATCATAAGAAAATATTGATTTAATAAAAAAATGTAATAAGTTTTTTGGGATAAATCTTGATCATTGATCTGTGTATGTAGAGACAATATGAAAAAATGGATGATGGATTGGAATCTGACGATCAATTCACACTTCTAACGTTTGTCACAATAGAATTTTGCACTAATTACATGGATGTAAAAGTAAGATTGAATAACATGAATAGTTTATCTACAAATAAAAAACTACTCAGTGGATAACATGAGATTCTAGGATCTTCAAAACTTGTGCAAAAAAATTATAATTGTTTAGTTTATTTGATTTCATTTTACTACAATAACTCGGGTGATGTAACACCCAACCATCAATTGATTAGATATGAATATTATCACTATCACTTATTAATTAATTTTTCATGTTAACATTTCAATATCATCTAATAATGTCTGGATTTATTCAAAATATATGGAAAATTTGGGATTCCATAGTTATTACACTTTGAATTTATCTTCTCTTCATCACTAGGTTGTAAAAAAGGCCACTTTGGTCCTCTTTATTTCTCATGATCTTGGGAAGTCAGTTGACTTGAGAGTAATTTGAGATCCCTAATTACTATACCTATAGATATTAGAGGTTGTAGTGATAATTTCACCCCTCCAGTTAAACTTAAAATTCTAGGTGAGGGTAAGTGAGAAAGATTTCACTTGATTAGAGAGAAAATAGGAGAGTATAAATTTGAATAATGATATAATAGGAAAGATAAGGGGATGATATGAGGTTAGGCCACTACTTTTAAAACTTAATTAAAAAAATCTAGTTTAGTTACAGTAATTTTTACACGAAATTAACCCAAAAAAAATATAATCCCACTCATATGATTTTAATCTCTAGGTAAAAACCTAAGTCCCACTACTTCAACATTTTACTTGGGTTCAAAAATTGTTTTGATGAGTACCCTATGATAGGTACCCATAAAACATAGTACCATTAACTTGGAGGATAGTGTATTTGAATTACATTTTTTAATTTATTTCAACAAATAACTTGATATAGCCTATATCACCTCATTGGTTTTGATCCATAGGTTAAACATACATTATTATCCAGAATTATTACTTTGAGAACGAAAAAGGAAGAAGAAATGGGTTTTTTCACTATCCCATTGACTAATCCTCACCCACTTCTTCTGCTTCTACCAGTTTCACCTTATGAATAATAAATTGAAGATAATAAATATCAGTAGAATAAAAATTTATGAGAACTACACAAACCAAATTTTAAAAACTATTGGAAATTAAAAAGGAATAATCAATGGGAATGGAATAAAAAAACTAGAATTATAACTCAACTTCCTATGTTAAATGGGTTTTTAGGAGAAGAACCCAAAACAAATTGCAAGCATTTGGAGAAATGTATGATGTATTCAAACATAGAGGAGCCACTGATTCTCAGATCAGTTTCAAGTAATTTCACTTATCTTTTAAAGGATCTTTTAAGAATTTTCTCTACAACATCCAATATGGAGATATCTCCACCTAGGATGAATTCCCCCAAGACTTCCACAAGAAGTATTTCCCTACCTCCAAGATTGAATAGAAAAGAAATGATATTTATTAAATAAAAAAGCATGTTGATGTACCCTTTATGAGTATTGGAATACATTAAAATCATTAATAAAATTATATCCACATCAACTATATGAATAACATCATTTATTTGTTTTTTTACTAAGGATTAATGGAAATAGATAATAAAAATCTATTTTATTCCTCTATTAGGGAATCGATTGTCAAGTCCTCATCTTACATTAGAGATTCATTTAATATAATTTCTTAAAATTTTCTAAAATTTTTCATTAGAACTACCACAAGGGGAGCACATGAGGTGAATGGTTCAAATACTTTTCTCTATAAAATTAAATTAATATTATCATTGTGAAATTTCTTGATCTAGACAAATTAGAGTAGACTTCACCCAAAAGACGCAATCATTTGTTCCAAATACATCAATCCCAAGACCACTATACTAATATTTTTCCTCTAGTTTAATAAAATTATGAATCCATGTACTAAATAACATTCCAGCAGTGGGAAATCTATATCTAAGTAAGTGTAGAGTAATCTAAAAAATAATATGAATCTAGAAACTGACAACTTATAATACCACCCTTTCAGAAAGGTATTGAACCGTATTTCATTCAAACACCTTTCCAAGTACATAACATTCCACCTTGTACAAGCTCTCAACCAAGGAAATCTCAAGAACCCTCCCTAGAGTACCCAATGATAGAAATTTTTAATCTCAAAAAATAGATCCAAAATTCCATCAAAGAATTGAAAAACTATGGCTTGTTTAAGCTTCATTCCCAATCCATTCCTAGCCCTAGAGGAAACATTAACTCCTTAAAATTTTGAAATAGAAAGGAGATGAGGAGGAGTGAATAGTCACTATATAGGTAAGAATATGGATGTGGATATCCCCCTAAAACTGAAGAAGTTACCCCAAGAAAAGAACATGAGGAATTAGTTCTAGTGGATATGCCACTATGGGCTTTTCATTTTAAATTATAATTATTGAAATCCCACATAAGAAAAAGTATTAATGATAACTCCATTTTAAAATAAAGAAAGGTAAGTACAAAGGTCACTAGAGATCATGCATACTAGGATTAAATGTAGGAAAATAATGACATGAAACAAAAATATGACCATCATGTTCTGATAGAGAGTGATAGGGAACACGATAAGGACAAACATAATAATCAGAAATTAGCAAATATGAAATTACTAAAGGGATCATATAATTAATTGGAAAATATAGAAGAATATAATTTTTTGTTTCAATATATTTTCCCTAGGAATAACTAATATGAAAGCATTTAATTTTGTTTCCTTCCATGTCATAAGCATAATCTCATCCTCTGGATGTTCTTTTATCTATTTTCACATCATTCCTTACACCTAGAAATGAAAGTTCAAAATTATTTTTTTACTCCTTAATCTCTGTTTATAAATCATATGAACCATAAGTATTTACACAATCTTGTAAATGTTTACTGAAATGATGACGGTTATCCCAAAAATTCAAACTTTAACCTCAAAAAATAATATCCAATCTTCAAATTACTCCATTCCAAACATATTACTTTTACAATATACTGTTGTCCAAATTCATAGTCTAAAAAGGTCTCTAAATTTCCTTAAGCAGTCATAACATCCGATTCCCTAAGAAATATAATGTATCTTTTATCATAACAATACCTTCATAATCTCAAAATAGTTAATAATTCATGATTCCAAATACTTAGATAATAAGTACTAGAGTACAATATATATATTTCACAATATATAATAACATTATTCTTCAATCCAAAAACATAATTTCATTAATTATTTCACTTCTAATGTAGTAACATTATATGCTTGACCTTGATCCATTTACTTATTCTGAGTCATATTTCCTTGATGCTTTGGAAAATAATTTTCATACTATCCCAACTCCTTACATTTATAGAATTGCACATTTGATGTTTCTTTCTTTCCATTACAATCAGAAGCATGATGGCCTTTCTCACCACACGTGAAACAAACTATATTTCCTTTTAAAAGGGAACTAGGGTGTTTTCTTCTATAATTATAACATGAGAGAAAATTATTCTTTCCCTTCATCCCATTATCTGTCTCTTGCTCCACCGTTATCTTCTTCTCTTTCTTCCTATAAATTCATAAGGCATATAAATTCTTTCTATTTCTTCGTAGCACATGATACTATATCTTTTTATGATAAGAATGTTTGGGAGACCAAGTCCTTTCATAGAAATGGATTTAAACCATCAATGAAATGATCAATCTTGCTTCCTGGGTTACGTATGTAGTCCACCACATGCCTTTCTAACCTTGAGAAGTTATATTCTTACATTACAACATTTTCAGCCTCCTTCAACCTCAGACTGAGAAACTATCTCTCCATATCATCTCGTTGTTCACTAGGAAAGTATTTTTCTAGGAAAAGTTCATTAAATGCCCTCCAGCCGATATTTTCTACTTCTTCACCTCTTTCATGTTTTGAATTACAGACCACCATTGATCTACATCTCATATGACATGATAAACATCCATGAAAACTTTTTTCTCTATCATTACTTCCCAAATAAAGTAATATTTTCTCTATGGAACTTTTCCATTTATCAATAACAAATGGATTTATAGTCATATTGAATGAGAAAGGTTGTTTTCTCAGGAGGCGTCTAACATTGATCATCCACATTGTGGATCAGGGTTCTTCATATAGGTAAGGTTATGATTCATAACATGAGTCAATGGCCCCAGTATGGTTATATTTTATTCTGCACTAGTTGTATCTACATATCCACTATAATTATCTTACATAGGAGGGAAATAACTACATTGATTAAGAGCATTGATATGTTTTCCATTCCTTCAACAAGGTGCCATTTATAATCAAACTAATACACTAGATTTGGTTAGGAATCATAATTCATAATTATTAACTAGAAAAATACATAATATTAATTGAAAAAAATATGTATATATAATCAATAATAACAAAAATGGTTTCCTTGGGGACATATGTACTTATAAATCCTTTGTAATTGTTTTTAAAGAAAATATGAATTAACCTAATAGTATCCTCAGGGATTGTTAAACAAGGTGTGCAGTAAGGCCCATTGTCATGTACTAGATTACCCCAAGTCAGGCTTGGGACACCTTTTCAAAATTGTTACTACTAGTTACATCTATGCCAGAACCATGTACAATTGTAGTATCTAGATAGAGATATATTTCTTAGAAAATATACATAATTTCTATTTGACAAAAATTGTAGGATGTACTTCTATACTTATTCTAAAAGTCTATATTAGGGTTATGATCCCTAATTTAAGCCTTTTAAATCTAATTACCCTGGTTTTTGCTAAAAATTCACATATACCAACTTTAACACCTCGACCCCATACACACGAAGATGGTGCATTATTCTAATATGCTGAGATGATACAAGGAATCATTTTTTGAAGGACATACCAGTTTAGAAGTCTTTGAAAATAGATTTTATACATGAACCATTCATTACAATTCAAAACATTATATATTGCAGAGTCCATTCTTTGATAATTCCCTTATTCTTCTAGCTTAAACTAACATGTAAATAATAAAACACTTCTTAGCATCCTGGAAAAATAAAATATATGAAAGGGTTGAGAAAAACTCTTATTAAGGTTAAACAATATAGAGAAAGCTATCATAAATAACCATAAACTTTTAGGCAGGTATAAAATTGAAACACCAACCTTTTAAACATAAACTTTAATATAATATTGTAAGAATATATCAAATAATGGAATTTCAACATTTGCATGGATATTTTACATGGTGAATGATCACATGTAATATCAATATCTAATCTTATAATGAGGGAATTCACAAAGTTAGACATCTGAAACATTCTGTTGAGGCCTCGGCTGAGGCATCTAAAAATAAATGGTTAAGGCCTCAGTCAAATACGTATCTAAAAATAAATGGGAAAGGACTTGGAAAATTACATATCTAGTTTGTCTCATTAGACCTACTGATGCTTCGAGTGGATATAGCAGGCCCCAACTGTCACTTACTAGTCTAATGCATTCCTCATATGAAAATGGTGAAACATAACATAGACATTCATATTAAAACTTGAAAACTAAATGTTAATAATTTAACCATAAACCATGAATGGAATAAAAAATATCACATCAATATTCAAACATATCATAAAACCTTCAATACAATTTTCATGATTGCATCATAATAAATTAACAACAAACAAGCATAAAATCTCAAAAATGATGTTGACATAGATTAAATTAAACAAATAAATTCAATAAAACTCTTTCAGAAAAATATCCCTTTTTACAATAAATCATTTAAAATAAATGAGATTATAAAATAAAACATTTATTTTAAAAATAAAATTGTATTCTTGTGTAGGAATCATCAAAATGTTAAGTCTTCCTAAAGGAAAAAAATAGACACTCGTCCCATATATGTCAAAATCATTCATTCTTTAATTTGTCAAAGAGATCATAAATTTCATCATTTGGTGATGTTATTAATATTTTTATGACTTGTTATATACTCGCTTTACAGATTTTATATGAAGTGTGCATAATTTTTGTGAAATATTAATGTTTTAAAACTATGTATAATTTTTGAGTATTTTTAGAAGTAGTCCAATTGAGTTAGTATACTATTTTATTTATAAATCTCGCTCTACTGATCCAAATTGTGTAGTTCATGTCTTGTAGGATTCTGAATTCAATATAAAAAATTTCATTAGAAGAGATCATGAGCCAAATATGCCATTTGAAGGCTTATATGGACCACACAAGAGGGCCTATAGAATCTTTAATGAAACTGGACAAGCCATGAAGATTTAATTTATGGAATCAATTAGGAATTAAAAATTCCTTTATTCTCCTACAATGTTTGGGGGACAATGTAAGGAGTATTTCATAAAAATTTCAAGTCCCAACTCCAAAATCAAGGGGCCCAAATGACTCTTTTAAACTCAGACCATCATTCTAGCTGGGAATTAAAATCAGTACAGTATTCATGACATGTCTCCTAATCTATTCATCAACTCAAGCTGAGAGTTTCTAATGTGAAATAGTGTATATAGGCGGCCAACTTGTTTGAATAAGTAATTCGGATTTTAAGGCATCTGTAAATTCCAAAATCCATTCACATTTTGTCCATCAAAAAAGCATGGATTGAAATGGATAGTTTAACTATGTTTAATAAAACTGCCATAACTTTGTATCCATAGGTCCAAATGACTCCAAATATTTAGGGAGGTTGTCCAACATTATTTTCTATAACTTTGAAGCAGGAGATATCTAGTGATTCAGCTGTCTAGATGTCCAACTAGTTTATGAAAGTGGAGGGATAGATTTGGAATGCCAACTGTCCATTTCCTTGGGCAATAAATTCATCACCCTCTTCTCCTTCAAAGGGGTTGGAATTTAAGAATAGAAGAGAACATATTGGCACGACCAAAGCCTTTAAAAAGGCTTTGTAAGACCCTATATACTCAATTTTTCACTTGAGATACCCTTCCACCTCTCTTTGTCTTCATTTACTTTTGTGTTCTTTATTTTTGTAATATTGTAAGTCTCTTTCTTTGTAATTCTATTTTAATGCAAGTTTCTTCTTCAATATCTCTTATTCTCATCCAACTTCTCTAGTTTAATATTAATGTTCTTAAAAAAGTTTAAATACAATTTAATACCCTTCCCTTATTTTTCTTTCTCATTCAATATAAAGTTCATTTTTAATTCTCATCATCGTTCGTCTGTGTGTGTTCGACGCAAAACTCATTTCACATCACTTTATTTTTCTAATCTTCTTAATTTATCATCATAGTCATTATAACCAGATTAAAAATAATTTCAATGGATGAGTAAACATTTCATTGTTGTGAGTTATAATTAAGGTATGTTAAGTGACTGAGAGCTTTTGCTCGATGAATATTCTTCAAATTAACATTTTGGATGTTGAACTTAGCATGTCATGGATTAATGAATTGTTTTGTTTAACATATGGATTCCATGGATTATTTGAACCATAAATACACTACCACAATCAAGTATAGATTTAGATTATAATCCTAGTTAAGTTATGGTTTGGATTAAATCCTTAACACTTAGGAATTCCAATAAACGTCAACATGTGACATGGGTGTTAATTTAATGCAATGTAAAGAAAAGCTCAAGGATATCACAAGATTAACAACCTAATATTGAACTCACTCCAATATTTATCAATTTTTTAAATAAAACATCATCCATAAATTATTTCATAATCTCTCCAAACAAACCCCCCAATTAGATTACAATTAACAAAAAACAAACGACTATTAAAAAGTATCATCACCGAGGATTCGACCAGAGTGATGTTATACACATTAGCAGAGAATCAAAACTTTGACCAGTCGATAGGGGACAATTGGATGTTCTTTCAAATGGAACGTTTTCTAGGGATAGTGATTTATGTAGTCATTAGTTTCTGGTTATTGTAAAAAAAACCCAAAAAACAAAATTTAAAAAAAAATGAAAAAAAAACAAAAAGAAAACCCCATCTTCCTATTTCTTCTAGTATCATTCTGAATGCCACATAGCCTCCCAAACAATATCTCAGATTTCTTTGACCCTGAAATTGAGTTAACTCTTCAGCAACATAAGAGGAACTTAAGAGATAATCAACTCATTCAATAACTAGTTCTTGTCCAACCAGTTGAATTAGATATGGCTAATCCTAGGGAACAAACACTTAAAGAACTTGATGCCCCTGATATGAATTACCATCCTCTTGGTATTCAACATCCAAACATAGATGCTAACTTTGAACTAAAATTGGGTTTGATTCCCCTTCTTCCTCATTTCCATGGGCTAGCTGGTGAGGTTCCACATCTCCACCTTAAAGAGTTCCAAGTAGTGTGCTCTACCAAGAATCCTCAAGGGGTTTCTGAGGAACAAATCAATCTCTAAGAATTCCCTTTCTCCCAATCTTACAATACCATGTCATGGCTATACTGCCTCCCTCCTGGTTCCATAACCACATGGAATGACATGAAGTGACTCTTTTTAGAGAAATTATTTCCTGCTTCTCGTACTGCTTCTATCCAAAAGCAAACAAGTGGTATCTGTCAGTTCCCAAATGAATAACTCCATGAGTACTGGGAGAGGTTCCAAAATCTTGACGAAACCTTCCAACACCACCAAATCCATGATCAACTCTTGATCCAATACTTCTATGAGGGGTTATTGGCGATGGAGAGAACTCTCATTTATGTTACTAGTGGTGGTGCTCTTGTGGATAAAACTCCTGCAACTTCAAGAGATCTCATAAGCAACATGGCTGTGAACACACAATAATTCCATAGTCGAGCACATGCTCAAGTCAAACAAGCCCAAGATAGTCAGTCAATAGAGCCGAAAAAAGATGATAGAGTGGATGAGTGAACATATAGGTGTTGTGCAACAACTAGTTGTGGCTACCAAATCCCCATCATCATCTTCTCCAAAATCAATGTTTCCTGGACCTATCAAAAACTGTGGAATCTACAACTCTCCAGCTCATCCAACTAACACATGTCCACAACTTCGAAAGGATCAATCTGATCTATCTGGACCAATAGAGCTCATTGCAGCATATGCTCAGAGGAACACCAACCCTCAACAATCAGGGTAGTTCATTAGAAACTTCAACCAACCTCACTCTGAGCCCTTCTCTTCTTCCTATAACCAAGAACTGATGTATGTTAGTTTTTTCTATCATCTCTCTCAATTCCCTCATCAAAACCCAAACAATTTCCAATATGTTCAAGGTGTTGGTATCTTCAATCAACATTATCCTTTTATTCCTCAACCTCAAATGAATAGTCCTCCTCCTGGATTCCAATATCATGGTGAGCCTCCCCAATTCCCAAACCAATACAATCGCTTTCCCAAGAACCAAAATCCAGGTAATCCCAATTCGGGACAATCCTCTTCTTCCAAGAAACCAAGGGAAGGAATTGTTGAAGATCTTGCCTCCTTCTCCCGTTCTAGTCTTAAGAACATTGAATCCCAAATTTTCCAACTTTCATCCCACCTTAGTCAGTAGAAATCATCCAATTATTCCCAACTTTAAACTCAACCATTACCCAACCCCAAGGGTAATGTAAGTGAAATTTCACTTTGATCAGGGTTGAAAATTTATATGCCTCAAGATAAGTCCTCTAACCCCCTTTAAATGTTGACCTAGAAAATCAAAAGAAAAAGAACTTGAAAAGTAATCTAAAACCATTCCCTCACCTCCTTCTATTCCACTTAAGAATCCAATTCCTTTTCCTCAAGCCATTTCTAAGCCAAAGAAGACCTTTTAACCCAATATTGAAATACTCAACATATTTAGACGTGTTGAACAAAACGTTCCCCTCTTAGATTCCATAAAACAAATTTCTAAGTATGACAAGTTTCTAAAGTAATTGTCCACCCATAAGAGGAAACTTAGGACCTTCGAAAATGTTTCCACTCAGTAATATATACCCATAAAGTGAAAAGATCCAGGGACATTTACGGTTCCAGGACAAATTGGAAGTTCTAACATTGATGATGCACTCATAGAACTAGAAGCCTCAATTAATGTCATTCCCAAATTCATCTTCTCTAATATTGGTCTAGTTCACTTACATGCAATGGGTGTTGTCATACAATTAGCCAACCAAAGCACTTCTAGTCCTGACGGTATAATCGGGGATGTCCTTGTTTGTGTCAATGATCTTATCTTCCCAACCAATTTCAATGTCCTTAACATGGAAGGTGAGACAAATTCTTTCTAATCTCCTCTGATTTTAGGAATACCTCTCCTCATGACATCTAAAACCAAAATTGATGTCCATGATGGCATATTATCCATGGAATTTTGTGACCAAATAGTCAAGTTCAATACTATTCAATCCATGTGATACACATCAGAGAATGAATCTTCATTATCAATCTATTCTTATGAAACTATCTCTGAGAGTGTGTTGAATCCCAATCCATCATTTTTTTCTTGTTCTACTGATAGAGGAGTTTGTGAATATTTCATCCTCAATAACAAAGTCATAAATGGAGAAGTTGATGTTGATATTACAAATTCAAACTCCATTGATCTAAAAAATCGTGAAAAATATTTTGAATATAAACTTACCTCTGACCTCCACTTCTCCAGCTTGGATGATAATGAAAAAATTAAATATAATTCTCATTTTTTTGATTTAGATCAGTTTATCCAATTTTCATCATTTCCTATCCGTGATTCTGAAAATTCTGTTATATGTGAGATTAAACCTAAACAAATGTGTTTATCTTGTCCCAATGAGAGTGAAGGTTGTGCGATTTTTTCCCTAATTAATAAAGTGAACACCGGTGAGGTTGAAATTGACCATTCTTTGGTGAAAAACATTTAAATAAAGGATATTGATAATTTTATTCCGTCTTATGACTCCACTAATCCTCATTACTCTACATCGGTAAGTGATGAAATAAATGAGTCAAAAACAATTGGAATCTCATACTCTGGTTTCATGTTATCTGAACCTTACATAAATGAATCATCAGAATTGAGACATCTTCTTGAATTTCCAAGCATAGAAAACCATCACATTGTGGATAAAATAATTCCTCACATCGAAGAACAAAGGAAGGATAGCTCTATTCTTTTTACAACCCCGTTTAATTTCAAGAGAAACATCAAGGAAGGGGATAAATTATCCAATGAACATTCAGTCATCCCAAAGGAGAAGTTTTTTTGGAATAACTATGGAGTTGAGAAAATAAAGTGGCCACCATCAGACTATGGGTAGTCCACTGCAATTGTCCAACTATAAACAAATAAATGCATCACTTTTTGGGAGGCAACCGGTATTTTCATTTACATTTAGGAAATTTTAATTTTTTTCATTAGATGAATAATGATTTTTCTTTTTTAGGGAATATCCCACAATCCTTGAACCACATCAACTTCCACTAGATCCTTAACTTCTGTAGTTAACCCACCACTAGATGGAGATAGTGACTCACCAAATCCAAACTAGGGGAACCTCTTTCCCTTTAACTCTCTCTATATCTCTTCCACAATCTCACTCTTTATTCTTCTTCCTCCCTTTTTAATTTTTTTACCACATTCTTCATTAAACCCTTTATTTTTCTCTTTCTCTTTTGTGTGGGTGAGTATAGTAAAGAACACTAAAAGAACTAACAAATAAAAAAATAAAAAAAAAAACCAAATGATTCATACTTACTCACCTTCAATTTTCAAATTTTGTCCAACCTTTTTGCTGAGTCCAAAGACATGGTTTCATCTCAAAAATTTTGTGTTTTCATCATATATTTGGATAATGAATTTTGTGTCAAGAATAATAAATTTTGAATTCTCAGTTATTGATTTGGGAAATGCATTTCCCCACCTGTGAGAAACAACATTTACTTTCATGCCAAGGATACCTATGGCCATATTTTAAAAATGTGTGTTTTTACCCCCATTCTTGAGTCTTGAGTTTTTAGACATTCGAGCTGAATTTTTACTTTAGTGTACATTAAAATGATAGAGGCATTTTCTGAGCCACATAAGAATCACAATAGCCAAATAGCCTCCCATTTCCCTTACATCAATTCTTCTTTTGAAATCCCCTTCAAGCCTATGAAATCCTTTTCTTTGATATCCACATTACAAGCCTGATACCTTATCCCACCCATTATCAACATGTATTTTTCATTGCATATTTTTTTTTGAAAATTAATTTTGGTGGGAATGGATTTCATTTTTGGTTCCCTTTGTTGATTTTACCATGTTATCATATGCTTGAAGCCAATCATCCATTTTACTATGGGGTATAGGTTGTCATTCAGTGTGTTTTTGGGAATGTATATATGATTATGACATTGTTCAAATTTTATTGAAAAGTGTTCAAGAAAAAAATTAAAATGAAAAAAAAATAAAAAACAAATGGGTTGTGTCTTGCGTAGGTCAGGAATAACTATTTCTCAGCCTTTGATCCTGTTATAACTATTACAATTACTATCGTGATGAGATCAATAATGGGTTGGTATATGATTGTTAGATCTATTTCAAGTTCATCTTTCAAAAAAAAAGAGAAAAAAATAAAAAAAAGAACACTTTAATTTTATTCTTATGTCATTGAGAGAAGTTTTGTGGTTTAAAAATATTTCATCACCACATCCCCTTAAAATATTCTTCCTCTCTTGTGTCTTTCTTCACACAATCATTACCTTGTAAATATGTGTTTTCATTTCCTTCCATGTTTCATTTCAAAAAAAAATCATTTCTTTTTCTATGTTGGTGCTTTGCCCACTTATTTCTATCTTCTGGATATCATCTTCCTACCGTCCCATAGCCACAGAAAAACCCCTAAAACACCTCTTGATTTTTGAGCACTTTATGATAGGGAATGGAAGTTGATATATCTTTCAAACTCTATGATTTTCACATTTGGTTGGGGAATGAGTGAAGCTCCATAAATTAATGTTATCATCTTGAGAGGAGTAAGTTTTGTGTGCCACCATTTTCCATTTCTAAATTTGATCATGATAAAATAAATTGTTTTTGAAACAATGTTTCTGTAACAACTTGTGGTGGAATTAAATATGGATGAGTGAAATTGTCTAAACCTCCCCTGATTGGGGAAAAAAATTAATATTTTTTGGTGAGTGAAAATGATTTTGTCATGTTTTTATATTTGTTGCACATGAGGACAAGAACAAGACTATGTGTGGGGGAGTTGATGTTATTAATATTTTCATGACATATTATATACTCCATTTACTAATTTTTTATGAAATGTGCATAATTTGTGTGAAATTTTAATATTTTAACACTAAGTATAATTTTTGAGCATTTTTTAAAGTAGTCAAATTGAGTAAGTTTACTATTTTATATATAACTCTCACTCTACATATCCAAATTGGGTGGTTCTTGTTTTTTAGGATTCCTAATTTAATATAAAACATTTCATTATAAGGGATAATGGGCCACTTATGCCATTTGAAGGCTCGTATGGACCACACAATAGGGACTACAGAATCATTGAAGAAACAGGACCATCCATCAAGATTTAATCTCTAGGATCAATCAGGAAGTCCAAGTTTCTTTATTATCCTCCAAATTTCAAGGGACAATGTAAGGAGTCTTTCATAAAAATTGCAAGGCATAACTCTAAAGGCAAGAGTCCCAAATTATTCATTTAAAATCATCCCATCATTCTGGTCACGAATTAAAATCTGTACAGTATGTTGGAACCGGGCATGCAGCGGAAGCCCCAAACAGGTGGGGTTTTAAAAAAAATCCACCGATGGTCGACGTCACTACAGAGCTGCCCGGTCAAAGCTGAGGATCTCACATGGAGGATTTTAAGCAGAAAATTAAATTTTAAAATACCTGGTTTAAATCAGAAGCCGTGCACAACGTCTTCTCATTGATTGCGATCGCTGGTGGAAGAATCCGAAGTCAAATTCCTGTATATTGACCACACGCGCTTCAAGGAATCTGTGGTAGCACCGTTTGTCGTAATCTGGGTTCTAGCGCGGATTTGTGACAATGCCATCGACGCTCCAACGTCCACCACATCGCCTCGCTAGAGATTCCTGAGAGAGAGCTCTTTGGATCCAGAGCATCTCTCTCTAGAATGTGGGATAGAGGAGAGAAGAGAGAATCTCCATGAATAGTCTTTAGCAAAAGCCCCTCCTCTTCTATTTATAGTGCTTAATTAAAATACCTGGTATCGCCTTGCCGGCCCCGAATAATTAATAAACTATCAACGACATTTTAAGACTACTTCTCTGAGTCATAAATATTATTATCACATACTTTTAATATATTAAAATATGTTACATGATAATAATGTAGTCATTAACTCGACTCATCTCTCCCATAAATATTAATTGAACCTCGAATAATTTTATATTCAGCAATTAATATTTTCATTTATTTACTTAAAACTCATAAATACATTTAGTAAATAAATTCAATACTCATTATTCTAAACACAAATAATATGAATTTATTTATTTCATTGGTGATCGTTTAACTTTGGACAAATCTTGGGCCCCTATGGTGGGGTCTGCCATTTCCAAAACACTTATTCAACTAAATAGGGAAGATTCTTGAATATGCTATTGTGTTTCACCCTCTAGGACCTTATTTCGAAAGCTGTGAATAGTATTCACAGACCAAGAGTGGGATCTAGAAATCCATCATGGCCCCTGAAAAAGAAAGGATTGTCACAACAGCGACAACCAACCTATGAACACACACTATGTAATATAATCTCTTTGTCTGTAATATCTCATAAAGCATGATGCACTCACGTGTCATCGCACTTTTCTTGCTTTATAGTTTATTGATTTAACTAGACTGATTTACCCTTGACTGCCATGGCCATGGTGTTATAAAGGTATTTCCATCCATATTAACATGGCCTGAGATATATTACTTCCATAACTCGGAAGCGGAAAATCCTTTCTGGACCATTCAACCAATGTCATGCCACCAATGACACACCCAACAAAAACTACCTCGCCACGACTTCATTGTCATGGTTTTCATCTTGCATCAAAGAATGCAATCAAATGACATACATTGGTAATGATCTCAAGTCAGGAGACCATTACACATGATCATAGATATGAACATCCAATGACACCCGAAACATGTGGAGTTCCTATTTGCAGGGCAGTCTTCATGGTCTCACTACTAGAGATCACCAAGTGCGAACTTCATGAGAAGAAGTATCAATGCTTATAAGCCCCCAGCACCTGATGGTCATACATCTACTATGCCGAATTAGTAAGATGTATCTAGACCATAGAACATATATTTAAGATTAATGTCATAGTATCTAGAGGCTCTCATTATAGATTGGGAACTGTTATAACCTTTCGATACGCCAGTTAATCTTTGGACATTACAATTTCAATAGTGGATGCAGAAAAGACTACACTATAATGGTAAGATGAAATCATGCATAGCTTACTGTATACATGATATGGAAATCAAAAGCACATAATAGTTGGGTCTAGGGCACCAACTATTTCAACACTCCCACTTGCACTAGAGACAACTTGATAACCAAACTTGCTAGCTACTCACATGATAAGCATCATGTTTCTACTGAGTAATGGCCTTAGATACTGGGTCCACCACGGTTTCTACGCATGGCTATTCTGCTATAGTGACCTCATCTCTTTGAGTAAAACTTCTCAAGAGATGGTATCCTGAGTATATCCTTTTTTTTCATTGTCATAACATGACATAATGGCTAGTAAGAATATCATAATTTAGATACTTTTCTCACCAGGTGCGATTCCAAGAACTAGAAAAAATTGTTTCATATCTGCTTTTTAGATGCCTTAGAAGCTGTAACTTACTTGGTCTTTTAGGTACGGCCACCACTGGCTGACATGAGCTTGACTCGCTCTCGCCTTTAGCCTAACTAAAATACTAGATCACATTGATCAATGGAAGACTATTTCATATCACCAAAAACTAGTATCCTTTCTTCTCCACTTATCAGGTACATATATTTTGTACATGTCGAAGTACAATTAGATTGTTTTGACTGCATCCCTTGCAGTGCTCCTGGATATAACTAATATTTTCTTACTGTAAAATATACCTTGGAAATATCGGTTCTTGTACATATCATGGAATACGTGATTGATACATCGCTCTGATGTATGGATTTCAACTCACCATATTTATCTCTTCCCATGTCACGGACATGTCAACATGGAGAGATTATGCCCTGTGAAATAGGAAACAATTAATATTTTGAATTGTTGCAACAGGTATTTTTCAATACAATGTCACTATATGTATGATTGACTAGGACCAAGCAACCTATAGATCTACCTTAGTAGATCATGTTCCCTAGAACATAGGTTGCTACTTTAAGTCAATCATTAGAGAGTAAATTTTCATTTTGGTCTTAACTAACTATCAGACCAATGTCTTTTTTCATATGTTACCGAACATATTACTTATTGAAAAACCATAGCGCTCCCACTAACCTCTGGTAGACACAAGGAAAACATTTTTTTTAAATGTATATACTATGATCATGTTTCTTACTTTAATCCTAAACCAGATTTCAGTAACTTTCAACCTTTATTAGTATTCTATGATGTGACCATCCCTTTCTGGTTGCGTCGTATAGACACCATCTACAATTGGTGGTCATGACATCCAATGCTAAGTAAATTGATTATAGACATTAGCTATGATAATTATAATTCTAATGGATTTAAGCATAACAACTTGGTGGAAACAATTGATCCTTATTTTTACTAAGCTCGTACCATCCATGTATCAACTCACTTGAATACCCACCGCAGTATTCAAAATAATAGCCCATTTTTTCACTTTGGTACATTGAATCCATTAATTGAATTTTAGCTGATCTTATCAATTTTTGCTAATTTCCATACATTGCTTAATTGTAGGAAATTGTATTCCCATTGAATAATAGATCACCGACCGTGGTGAATATAAATACCATTACCATGGTTTTATCCTTCGTACGCAGTATGTGTCTCTAGATCATACTTTGTTCCACATGTGCTTGTGGAACTAGTTCCTATGCCAACTACTTGTGCATTTTGAGCATTGACTAAACACAAGTTAATATAGCTCTCACTATATCTAATAGATATGTGCACCCTTATATAGAAGTGTAGTCTATTTCTTGACTACCTACTCTACTCTCTTAGGGATTTATGTAACATCCTAAACAACTGTTAGGATTATTACACTAAATGCACAATGTTTTTGTCTTGACGCTAGTTTTTTTATGTCCTAACAAAATCTTTGCATCCAAACACATGTTCTTATGACATAATGGGTTTACATCATACTATGACTCATATGATATCCATTTTTCATTATAGTTGGCATATGGTTTTGGGATATCACTCTTATTTGGAAAGAATTTCAAGAAATATAATGGAAGTTTCTACTTGTTCCAACATTGATATTACATACATCAAAACTTTGATGTATAAAATGTGCATTTATGAATTACTCCATGCTACATTTTGTTGATCCATGTTGATATGTAATACTTCATCATCAATCCTCCCCATTAACATCAATGTCGTGATGTCGATAAGGTAATGTGCGTTTAGGAATTGCTCCATGCTACATTATTATGATTGATGAATGCTTGGTCGAGATATTAATTGGTATCCCAACCCGAAACAACTCATATCTCCTGACCATGGAAATACTTCACTTTGATATTCCTTAATTACTTAAAATAATCTAATGAAGTATATATACCTCTAGCTTATACTTGGAATAGTTCACACTTTCGTGGTGAACTATTTCCAAAAGCTTTGTGACGTACCTTTATTTCTGAAGGCTCATTTGTCCAAACTAATGACATCGATAATACCATAAGTATTTAGCTTTACCGAGCCTAAATACCATACTTCGTATATTCATGATATCCATTTTTATTATAACTTTACAAATAATTATCCTATCACAACTGGGTATAAGTCTTACATTTATATTCATCACTAATTGCCTATCATTCATGTATCCCTGAACTAGTGATTGAGTTTACCAAAAACAACATTCATTCCAGAAACTGAAAGAATGTCTCCCTACATCCAATGACACATGAGATTAATGTTTGTGGTTATACTCAACAATAGTTCAACACGAATCTTTCACTTGGAAATTAAAGAAGTCATGTTCTCCTCACCACTAGCCAAGGTATCACCCTTTCACAGCCTATTTGGAGAATACACCTGACTTCTAGTAAGGTTTCTATAATAACTTGTTTATCATATTAGAATACACATATGTTACGAGCATATTGTATTTAATACCCAAGTAGTAAATGGAAACATCACATTGATAAATAAGCCTGATGTAGAAGCGGTAACTTGCTTCTTTAAATCAGTTTATTGCTTTTAAATTTACATAGTATTGCGACAAAAATAACCTATGTTAATACCTCATTAATTGAAGGACGTCGCGAATTTGTCATTGGCATTAAATGCCTTTGACCTTTTCACATTGTCTATCGATTTATCCACAAAAAGAATTAATACTTAATTGTCTTTTATTCTTATTCACTTGGTAAACCTTACCTAAATTGGTAATGAAGCATTTACTCAATACATGTTCATTTTGTAACATAAAATGAAACCTGAGTAATGTGGTGAAAATGATATTTAATGATCATGATCGGTCATTAAATTTACACATTCCTGTGTACATCGCCTTGTTCATATCATTGCTTCCCTTTCTCCTTGAAAGCTTCTTGGAGATGAGACTTTATGTTATATCATCTATGTCCTGGTGTAGCGACCGCAACTAACACTGGATGTTGGTGAAAGCATGATAATATAACTATCATATTATTTGTACATTAGTTTCCTGTATGTAATTTTCACTCTCGCTTCATGAGGTCGTTTAACGGTGTTAGGGACACTGACACCTTGAGTTTCCTATATCATAGTACTCTGCGCACGTGCCTGTACTATTCATGGACACTCGTGTTAGAGTGGACATTTAGTTTGTCCATTGCAGTTTTAATATTGTGGTATAACATTCCATTTTTCTACAAAAATAAATTTTTAGCAGACAAGTGCCTTTTATATGGATTACTGGTTTTGAAATTTTTTTATTAATTACTTAAATAATTTAATGTCTCCCACTATTTAATCGGATTCTAGGAACCCTCTGTGCAAGGAATCGGAATACTCTATCGCTTGAGTATTCCAGTGGAAAGGATCCCGGAACCACCCCTCATAGTCTAAAAGCTATGGATACACCACTACTTGGAGGGTTCTAGGTAGGCTTCTAGCTGGCCGACCACATTAACTTGCAGATCCTTGATCTGTTGAGTGAAGTCCCAGCTTCTTAAAATCAAAATTTTATTTACTCCACGCTTGCCTCTAAAATGATATAAAGTTAGCTATGGATAATACTTACAAGAACTTTAGTTAAGTCGACCCATCATTTTTATAAGGACTCCCTAGTAGTAAGATGAACCCTCACCTAAGGCATGAGTGACACCTCAAACAGCTTGTTTTGTCCAAATATGAATGACGTAAGGCTGTTTAGAATTAATATATCTTTGAGGGTTTTACTATTTTTAGTGTGAAGAATGAAATCCTTTTCTATTTTTTATAAGAACGTACTATGTGATCGCACTCACAACTGACCATTCAAGATATATAAATTTCCTCACGTCACATGTTCATTTTATCTTACATACTTGTTTATTATTATACTATGTGATCGTGCAATAAATTACACATGAAAAAATAATAATAAACCATGCAGAAATAAAAAAGAACACCTGATCATGATCTGATACTATTGGTTGATCTGTTGAGTGAATAATGGGCCAACCTAAACCCTAGGGGTAAGTACCTTTAGTCTTGTGGCTTGCAACTTGAACAACAATGTGTGCTCATCTAATGCAACTAACTCAGGTCTGGTGTGTGGTCATCACTTGGCACGAAATGATTCACTGGTCGTCTCTTCATTATACAATTGTACTCGCACATAGGCGAGTGGGTATCGGGGAATAAATATAAAAAAGTTATTGAATAATGGTCAACACCCACAAATATAACCGAGATCTATAGTTTTCTTGGTATGGTAGGTTATTACTGGAGGTTTGTTGAAAATTTTGCACGGTTATCTATCCCAATGACTATGTTAACTTGAAAAGGTTTTAAGTTCATATGGAAAAAAGAAAGTGATGATTGTTTTTAGGAATTGAAAAGATTATTGATGAATGCTCTAGTTTTTGTACTGCCTTCTAGAAATGGTGAGTTTGTTATTTATAGAGATGCTTCGTTGAAAGTACATGGATGTGTACTTATACAAAATTATCAGGTAATTTCGTATGATTCACATTATTTGAAACCTCATAAGTTAAATTACCCTACAAATGATTTGGAATTAGCTGTTGTTGTTTTTGTTTTAAAAAATTAGAGGCATCATTTGTAGGGAGTAAAATGTTAAATATATTATGACCAAAAAAATTTGAATTATATATTGACTTAGAAATAATTGAACATGATAGAGAGGATATGGTAGGAATTAATCAGGGATTATGACTGCACAATTCATTACCATCCAGAAAAATCAAATAAAGTGGTTGATTCTTTGAGTCAAAAAAGTAATGTTTCATTACCCATAATATGTTTGGAACGAGATACTTTGGTTTTTGATTTGATGAAATTTGGCATAGAAGTTGTTTGTGTAAGAAATTACTCTATATTGTTTCAGGTCTCAGTGAAGTCATCTCTATCAGAAAAAATTAAGCATGCGCAGAATGAAGACAGTGAGTTTCAGAAAAAGGTAGAATTCATTCAGAAGGGTAAGTTTCCTGATTTTAACATTGATAATGATTATGTTTTGAGGTTTGGAAAGAGATTATGTGTGCCTTATGATTCACAGTTGAAGAATGAGTTGTTATGTGAAGTTCATAGATCTCCATTTTTAGTTCGTCCTGGTAGTACTAATATGTACAGAGATCTTTGGGAGTATTACTAGTGGGATGGAATGAAAAGAGATATTGCTGACATTACTGTGAAGTGTTTGACTTGTCAACAGGTTAAAGCAGAGAGGCAGTTTCTAAAAGGGATCCCTCAGCCTTTACCGGTGCCAGAGTGGAAGTGGGAAAGTATATCCATGGACTTCATTGTGGGATTACCAATGACATCTCGAGGTAATAATGCAAATCTGGGTTATTGTTTATCGATTGACTAAATCTTCTCATTTCATGCCAATTCAAGATAATTTGTCTCTAGATCAACTTTCTTGGTTGTATGTTAAAGATATAGTCAGGTTGCATGGAGTTCCCCTCTCTACTGTATTTGATCATGATCCCAGTTTTACTTCTAACTTTTGGAAAACCCTTTAATAGTCATTGGGTACTGAATTAAATTTTAGTACAGCTTTTCATCCTCAATCAAATGGGAAGTCAGAATGAACAATTAAGACCTTGGAGGATAGGATATGTGCTTGTTCACAAGATTACTAAGGATGTTGGGACCTGTAGAGACCCGAAGCCTGACGTACATGGACATTACATTACTTTTGCGGAATACTTAGTACATAAAAAAAAACACACACACAAGGATCGTAATAGTTTAGTGTCTTTGGAAACTCGGAACGTAATCTTCTAATCGTGGTGAAAGATCTCCAATATCTCCCATAAAGATCTTCTATTTTTTTTACCTAAAACCTTTCTTTATATTCTGGGGAAAAGAAAACATAAAAGGGTGAGCTCAAATGCTCAGTAAGGGTATACAAAAGAAAAATCAATCACATCATATTCATAAGAACATAACTTTTGGAAATCTTAACCTGCAAAAGAGAGAATAATTTCATAACATGGGATAAATCATGGCAGTGAAATGTAATCACAATAATCATAACTTAAAACATGAAACTTTGTGGCATTCACACATAATCATAGATAATCATTTCTTGTTAGTCAAGACTCATTGCCAAGACTATCTTAGTGGACAAAGTCCCTTTCTGAATCGAGTAACCCTCGTTTCAGTCCTGTTTCACTGAACCGGTATAACCTACCATTCCAGCCATGTCTATCTCATGAGATATAAAATCTTTACCCAATGCATTGGAGGGAGATATAGGTCCCACCCATCTCATAATGATACCATTCTTATGTGTGCCACAAAATCATAAATCATACATCATTTCATAACCCATGTAATAAAAAATGGGATTCTTAAACAAAATGACATCATAAAACCATTCATATAAGATAAAGGAATTCATAAACATAATTCCATCACAACATAGTCAAATCAATGTAAAAATATGGATAGAAACAGAACCCTTTATTATCTTAGATGGAAAATAATTTTGATAAAACACTTGAAATGAATTCTTGAGGAAAATATCCTTTCTTCTTCAAAATCAATTTCTTTTCACAAAACATCATGCAATTTTAAAAGAAAGAGATTTTATTAAAAATAGTCATGAAATCTTTTGGAGGAAGCTTCATGAAAATAAGGCTTTATAAAACCGTAAAAATCCGTTCGTGCCGTATAAGTTAAAAAAAACATTCTTTGTACTTTTGTCGAAAAAGTCAAAAAGTACCTCGTACGAAGAAAAACGACAAAAGATTCCTTTCATATTATTTACTAAAAACTCACCGAAGGGTAAAATTGGATTTAGACTAGTGTAAGTGGATGGAAACAATATTACATATTAAGGGAACATGGATGTGGATGATAAAATACACCCCAATCAATACTTACGAATAAACAATCTCGGATAAAAATGAGATTGTGATATTTCCCTTACCTTAGGTCCGACTTGCTTTGTAAGTGTCCGAACCTCCTGTATAATGATTTAAATCATGTTATTGACTTATTCCAGAATCATATTCATTGTTATTATATCATATATGGTCCACTTATGACTTTATATTACCTGTTCTTTTGTAAATTCATGTTAAAGTAGCGTTTTGGGTAAAATCGTCTCATTTGTCGTTCGTGTTTTTAACTTGTAATTATTAATATGATTACTTGGATCATGATTACTTATATCCAGAATGTAAAACATGATTTATATATAATATATATTCAGAATATATATATATATATAATATCGATAAATGGAATGAAATACACCGTTCATGGAGACGGTAGTCCGTACGTACGCATGAACGCTGTTTTCATTTCCTTATTCAATTGAATGGATTTAAGTAGATGACATACATATAAACAATTCTAGTATCATTATTATGTCATATATTTCATTAGTACTTATTATATATACTTTATAATCATTCATGAATGGTTAATCATTGAGAATGAATCTCATCGCGTCGTGGAGACGGTAGTCCGTACGTACGCACGAGCGATGATATCGTTCCCATGGTCGTGGAATTGTGTTGAAGTGTATGTATACTATTTTAGTATCAATATCACTTTATAATAACCATATATAGTTACTCATTACACCTTTATACCCATCCAATTAAGGTGGTGGCGGAAAATAGATTACACCACGGCGTGGAGACGGTATTCCGTACGTACGCACGCGTGGTGATTTCCTTTTTCCATAGGATGGATAGAAGGTTAATTAGATTTGTTTCATATTTATAATAACATATCAGTATGTAATTAATACTGATGTTATTACTTTATCATGAAACAACTAAAGAAGAAGAAGTTGAATAAGAAAGAAATTGAAAAGATCGGTAATGGATATTACCTCTTCTTTGAAACGCCTCTTTGAATCCTCCACTTAGGGAACTAAGATTGGTCTTTGAAGAAGACCAGGACCTCTAGGATTATTATAGGGAAGTGGAGAAGGGATTTTGGCAGGGTTTGGCCGAGCTTGAGTGCTCAAATTGGTGTGAGGAGGAGGGGGAGGAGGTGCCCTTTTATAAGGGAGGAGAGGGGCACTTTAGGAATATCTCAAAATATTATTTTATATTAAGGTCAAAATCGGTTTATAATGTTTCCAAAGGGTCTTATTTCGAAGCTAAAGTGGGGATGGGTAGAAATCCTATCAACCAATAGGATTTAGACAAGTTTAGGTTATTATTTTAACCTTATCAATTATATTTAACTCTAAGTTAAATAATTTAACTTTTACCGTGTCTTTTTGTTTTCTTACACTATATGGTTAATACACTTACTATAACATGCCAAAAGAACCCCAAATTGTTTATTATTAATATATATATCCTTATCTAAGTCATTTGGCCGAACCTTAGATTTTTAGGAATAAAATAACAATTAATAATATAATATTTGATTTAAAAACTATTTTGTGTCAATTTTGACACTATTTGATATATGATTTTTGTGAAAGTCATAACAGAATTATATGTTCGAACCAAGTTGATTAAATCAACACTAATATATCATAGTAACCTATAAAATTAGTGTAATTCATAAAAAGTCTCAAATTACATTTATTTTGGTGTTTATAACATCAATTATGTCAATATTTCATTAATAAGATAATTACTGCATCATCTTTGTGTCATAATAAATGATAATTATTTAATCCCTAAAAATTTTAAATAAATTCCTATGATGTAGATAATTGTATTAGCTTTCTGGAGACTATTTATGTTTGAAGTTTCATGAAGTTTATCACTAGATTAAAATTATTATACTTATAATATTTAAGAAAGTGACATGTTGTCACATTCTTTGGTTTTAATAATAATTAAATTATTTTCATTGAAAAAATTTAATTAAATTAATCTAATCCGACACTTAGGTGATATGGGTCGTTTTTTAGTCATCCAATAGAATTTTGACATTTGTTAGGGTAATTTTAAAATATTATATTTACCCTTAATTACCCGATTTACCTTTAACTATGGTAAATAAAATTTACCGTAGTTACTATTCATAATTCCCAAAAATAAAAAGTAGTCTATTAGCATAATTTGGACCCAATGATTCCAAATATGGAATCCATTTTTTAAAATTCAATACACAGAAGTTGCAGAAATTAAATTAAAATTAATCCCGTTGTCGAATAAAAACGGGTTTTTGTTTAAAACATTGCAAAAGATTGAATTGATTTAACCTACGAATTAAAGGTAAAATCAATGCTAATGACATACATTATATTAAATGGTAAAAATATATTCTATTTATACTTTAAAACCATTCAATATTATAATTTAACCACATAAGATATTATGATGAAAAAAGTTGTTTTTAATTAAAATATAGCGTGTTTTTACTATTCATTAAAATGTGAAAGTTACCAGAATAATATGAAAAATTTATCCAAAGTAAATTTTTATTTCTTGATTCCAAAGAAGAATTTTATTTTGTCAAATTGAACTTATAAACATGTCAAAAACCAGATTTAAAGTGGGTGCGCCATCAAAAGGTGGCAAAACTGCATTTTTTGAAAAATACTTATTTTACCCAAAAAAATTATTTTGTTCTTATACCATGTTCTAGAAATGTGTAAGATGAATAATAATGTTATAAAATTCAAAATTTAGTTAATACTATTCATAACGGCTAGTTCATGACAATATTATAATAATATAACATTGTTTATTAAAACCCGGTATTGCGTACAACACACGCTATCGAGGAAGGTCGTGATTGCGTGTAATGCAAGTCAAGTCAGGGTTGCGTGTTGTGAAAGAATCCTTCGTTGTTTCGTATAACAGAATCCAACCATATTTCATTTATACATTTAATATATATATATATATATATATACTCAATGTTGCGTAGAATAACTATTATCAAAATTGTGTGTAACACGGTCCAAGAATAGGGTTGCGTATACTGCAAGCTAATACGGTGTTGTGTATAGCGCAAGGTAATCTTGGTGTAGAATACAACATAAGACATTAATGAAATTAAAATAATATTTTTCATAAAATCTCAGGGTGTTACATTCTACCCCCCTTAAAAGGAATTTCGCCCTCGAAATTCGTCGGGGTTATAAATGGTTTACTATTTGAAAATTTCTTTAATAGAAACCCACATCGTAAAAAGGAATACAAAAACTTATCTTTAAAAACAAAAGTATGAAATGTAACGGTTACCCAAATAAACTAATCACTGGGTTTCCACATAGGTGAAAATATGGATATGGAAGAGAAATCTAACCATCATGTTCTGATGGAGGGTGGTAGAGGACATGGATATGGAAAATCCAGTAATCACAAATCCATAGATTTGTGATGATATAAGGTACAATCCGATTCACCAGGTATAAGATCACTAGGACAACATTTTTGGTTTTCAAGATCATTTCCCTAAAGTTGAATAATTTGAATTAGAATAAATACTTACTTTATTTTGGTACAATCTCACTGTTGTTCGTGCCTTGAACAATTTCTACTTCATCCCTTAAATAAATGAAGTTGAATTTGTTATTCGTGAAGTGTTAGCAGATCATGTGATAGAATGACGGGTCATTCCATTTGTCTCAAACAAAAGGTTAGCAAAAATTATATTCATAAGTCGATCTATAGTGAGATTAATCATATATGGTTCCTAAAATGGACTTTATACTTCATATATCATACTGCTTAATATAATAAAACTAGTTTCTAATAAACAAGGACTTCCTGTAGGCCAGTGGTAGGCGATAAAGGCCAGTCGCACTTCGGTTGTGGGTTCGATTCCTACAGCCTTGTCCGACGCGATGGGCTGTCGCTCGTCCTGCAGGTTGTCCTTTTTCTAAAACTATATTACCATAACATCCCATCAATAATATTGAAAAAACTTCTATCCTTAAACAATACTAACTTATGTCCAACATAATCCATTCCAATCTTTAGGCTTATCCATAATACTTCAGTCCACTCTCATAACATAGTGAAAACGATTACCAGAGATTTAACACCATCATCGATCCCCATATATCATAAGATATGTTTTTTTTGGTCACATTACAGACATTCAAAGTCCTTAATCATGTATTCTCTTGAATACCTTAGTGAAAACATGAATGCAGTTAAAACATAACACCTTCCATATACCAAAATCCTCAAAATTCTATATACTCAAACCATGATATCACTTAGTCCTTATATCAATCATGAGCTCATGAATACTTTCAAACATTTCATTTTCTCCTTATCCGCATATCATCTACTTTCCAAAATATCTGAATCACTTTTCATGGTTACCGGTACCTTAAAATTATTGAAAACCACAATAGACCAATACATAAATATTCCAATACACCATAAAAGTACCTCAACAACATTATTCTTGAATACTAATAAACACTTCAGTCCATCCACTTCAATGATTGTCCTGGAATAAGTCCTTCCTTGATTTAGAAGTATCTTTTTAGGTCCGGGCATTGAGTTGGGTAATGCCCATGTTCTCCACAAATAAGACATTGAACTCCATAACAGTCTGTCACTCTATGACCCTTTTCTCCACACAGATAACACCGGTCCCTCCATTTGAGGTATTCCTCAAGGTTCTTCTTCCCTTCTTTAGAAATCTCAATCTTCCTTTCTTTATGCTCCTCAACATGCGAACATGCATAATAGTTTATCTTCCTCTTCTTTGATTAATTAGTCATACCACTAAATTTCACCTTGTTAATCATATATCGCGATGACTGATTTGGCATAATCACAAGATCTTTCTCTCTAGGAATTACACAATTTGTTTTCTCATAGTCACAAATTTCTCCATTGGATTCAATGTTAACCGAATTCCTTCTGGTTCCCTCCATTAACTAAAACACAAAAAGAATCTTGTGAGAGGCAAAAATCATGCTAGGGAAAACAACATAGTAAAGGGGGAGTACCCTCAATATCTAACATCTTAGGTTAAATTCTAAGATCGTTAGCGCAATTCTAGCACTATAACCTATACGTATACTTAACCTTAGAGACATCCCTAGACATACCTTAGAAATATCTCTAGGGATCTTACTAAAGTTCTCGCATCCTAGTTTCCAAAGGTTGACTAAACCTTTCCTCTGATACCAACTGTAGAGACCCGAAGCCGGACGTACATGGACATTACATTACTTTTGCGGAATACTTAGTACATAAAAAAAACACACACACAAGGATCGTAATAGTTTAGTGTCTTTGGAAACTCGGAACGTAATCTTCTAATCGTGGTGAAAGATCTCCAATATCTCCCATAAAGATCTTCCATTTTTTTTACCTAAAACCTTTCTTTATATTCTGGGGAAAAGAAAACATAAAAGGGTGAGCTCAAATGCTCAGTAAGGGTATACAAAAGAAAAATCAATCACATCATATTCATAAGAACATAACTTTTGGAAATCTTAACCTGCAAAAGAGAGAATAATTTCATAACATGGGATAAATCATGGCAGTGAAATGTAATCACAATAATCATAACTTAAAACATGAAACTTTGTGGCATTCACACATAATCATAGATAATCATTTCTTGTTAGTCAAGACTCATTGCCAAGACTATCTTAGTGGACAAAGTCCCTTTCTGAATCGAGTAACCCTCGTTTCAGTCCTGTTTCACTGAACCGGTATAACCTACCATTCCAGCCATGTCTATCTCATGAGATATAAAATCTTTACCCAATGCATTGGAGGGAGATATAGGTCCCACCCATCTCATAATGATACCATTCTTATGTGTGCCACAAAATCATAAATCATACATCATTTCATAACCCATGTAATAAAAAATGGGATTCTTAAACAAAATGACATCATAAAACCATTCATATAAGATAAAGGAATTCATAAACATAATTCCATCACAACATAGTCAAATCAATGTAAAAATATGGATAGAAACAGAACCCTTTATTATCTTAGATGGAAAATAATTTTGATAAAACACTTGAAATGAATTCTTGAGGAAAATATCCTTTCTTCTTCAAAATCAATTTCTTTTCACAAAACATCATGCAATTTTAAAAGAAAGAGATTTTATTAAAAATAGTCATGAAATCTTTTGGAGGAAGCTTCATGAAAATAAGGCTTTATAAAACCGTAAAAATCCGTTCGTGCCGTATAAGTTAAAAAAAACATTCTTTGTACTTTTGTCGAAAAAGTCAAAAAGTACCTCGTACGAAGAAAAACGACAAAAGATTCCTTTCATATTATTTACTAAAAACTCACCGAAGGGTAAAATTGGATTTAGACTAGTGTAAGTGGATGGAAACAATATTACATATTAAGGGAACATGGATGTGGATGATAAAATACACCCCAATCAATACTTACGAATAAACAATCTCGGATAAAAATGAGATTGTGATATTTCCCTTACCTTAGGTCCGACTTGCTTTGTAAGTGTCCGAACCTCCTGTATAATGATTTAAATCATGTTATTGACTTATTCCAGAATCATATTCATTGTTATTATATCATATATGGTCCACTTATGACTTTATATTACCTGTTCTTTTGTAAATTCATGTTAAAGTAGCGTTTTGGGTAAAATCGTCTCATTTGTCGTTCGTGTTTTTAACTTGTAATTATTAATATGATTACTTGGATCATGATTACTTATATCCAGAATGTAAAACATGATTTATATATAATATATATTCAGAATATATATATATATATAATATCGATAAATGGAATGAAATACACCGTTCATGGAGACGGTAGTCCGTACGTACGCATGAACGCTGTTTTCATTTCCTTATTCAATTGAATGGATTTAAGTATATGACATACATATAAACAATTCTAGTATCATTATTATGTCATATATTTCATTAGTACTTATTATATATACTTTATAATCATTCATGAATGGTTAATCATTGAGAATGAATCTCATCGCGTCGTGGAGACGGTAGTCCGTACGTACGCACGAGCGATGATATCGTTCCCATGGTCGTGGAATTGTGTTGAAGTGTATGTATACTATTTTAGTATCAATATCACTTTATAATAACCATATATAGTTACTCATTACACCTTTATACCCATCCAATTAAGGTGGTGGCGGAAAATAGATTACACCACGGCGTGGAGACGGTATTCCGTACGTACGCACGCGTGGTGATTTCCTTTTTCCATAGGATGGATAGAAGGTTAATTAGATTTGTTTCATATTTATAATAACATATCAGTATGTAATTAATACTGATGTTATTACTTTATCATGAAACAACTAAAGAAGAAGAAGTTGAATAAGAAAGAAATTGAAAAGATCGGTAATGGATATTACCTCTTCTTTGAAACGCCTCTTTGAATCCTCCACTTAGGGAACTAAGATTGGTCTTTGAAGAAGACCAGGACCTCTAGGATTATTATAGGGAAGTGGAGAAGGGATTTTGGCAGGGTTTGGCCGAGCTTGAGTGCTCAAATTGGTGTGAGGAGGAGGGGGAGGAGGTGCCCTTTTATAAGGGAGGAGAGGGGCACTTTAGGAATATCTCAAAATATTATTTTATATTAAGGTCAAAATCGGTTTATAATGTTTCCAAAGGGTCTTATTTCGAAGCTAAAGTGGGGATGGGTAGAAATCATATCAACCAATAGGATTTAGACAAGTTTAGGTTATTATTTTAACCTTATCAATTATATTTAACTCTAAGTTAAATAATTTAACTTTTACCGTGTCTTTTTGTTTTCTTACACTATATGGTTAATACACTTACTATAACATGCCAAAAGAACCCCAAATTGTTTATTATTAATATATATATCCTTATCTAAGTCATTTGGCCGAACCTTAGATTTTTAGGAATAAAATAACAATTAATAATATAATATTTGATTTAAAAACTATTTTGTGTCAATTTTGACACTATTTGATATATGATTTTTGTGAAAGTCATAACAGAATTATATGTTCGAACCAAGTTGATTAAATCAACACTAATATATCATAGTAACCTATAAAATTAGTGTAATTCATAAAAAGTCTCAAATTACATTTATTTTGGTGTTTATAACATCAATTATGTCAATATTTCATTAATAAGATAATTACTGCATCATCTTTGTGTCATAATAAATGATAATTATTTAATCCCTAAAAATTTTAAATAAATTCCTATGATGTAGATAATTGTATTAGCTTTCTGGAGACTATTTATGTTTGAAGTTTCATGAAGTTTATCACTAGATTAAAATTATTATACTTATAATATTTAAGAAAGTGACATGTTGTCACATTCTTTGGTTTTAATAATAATTAAATTATTTTCATTGAAAAAATTTAATTAAATTAATCTAATCCGACACTTAGGTGATATGGGTCGTTTTTTAGTCATCCAATAGAATTTTGACATTTGTTAGGGTAATTTTAAAATATTATATTTACCCTTAATTACCCGATTTACCTTTAACTATGGTAAATAAAATTTACCGTAGTTACTATTCATAATTCCCAAAAATAAAAAGTAGTCTATTAGCATAATTTGGACCCAATGATTCCAAATATGGAATCCATTTTTTAAAATTCAATACACAGAAGTTGCAGAAATTAAATTAAAATTAATCCCGTTGTCGAATAAAAACGGGTTTTTGTTTAAAACATTGCAAAAGATTGAATTGATTTAACCTACGAATTAAAGGTAAAATCAATGCTAATGACATACATTATATTAAATGGTAAAAATATATTCTATTTATACTTTAAAACCATTCAATATTATAATTTAACCACATAAGATATTATGATGAAAAAAGTTGTTTTTAATTAAAATATAGCGTGTTTTTACTATTCATTAAAATGTGAAAGTTACCAGAATAATATGAAAAATTTATCCAAAGTAAATTTTTATTTCTTGATTCCAAAGAAGAATTTTATTTTGTCAAATTGAACTTATAAACATGTCAAAAACCAGATTTAAAGTGGGTGCGCCATCAAAAGGCGGCAAAACTGCATTTTTTGAAAAATACTTATTTTACCCAAAAAAATTATTTTGTTCTTATACCATGTTCTAGAAATGTGTAAGATGAATAATAATGTTATAAAATTCAAAATTTAGTTAATACTATTCATAACGGCTAGTTCATGACAATATTATAATAATATAACATTGTTTATTAAAACCCGGTATTGCGTACAACACACGCTATCGAGGAAGGTCGTGATTGCGTGTAATGCAAGTCAAGTCAGGGTTGCGTGTTGTGAAAGAATCCTTCGTTGTTTCGTATAACAGAATCCAACCATATTTCATTTATACATTTAATATATATATATATATATATACTCAATGTTGCGTAGAATAACTATTATCAAAATTGTGTGTAACACGGTCCAAGAATAGGGTTGCGTATACTGCAAGCTAATACGGTGTTGTGTATAGCGCAAGGTAATCTTGGTGTAGAATACAACATAAGACATTAATGAAATTAAAATAATATTTTTCATAAAATCTCGGGGTGTTACAGGACCAACATCTTTATTTGGTTTAATTTTATTATAATAACAGTTTTCATTTCAGTATAGAGATTTCTCCATTTGAGGAATTATATTAGAAGCGGTGTCGAATTCTAGCTTTTAGGGATGAAGTAGATGAAAGCAAGTTGACGGGATAAGAATTGGTAGAAAAGATGGCAGAAAGAGTTTAGTTGATTCAGAAGAAGATGAGAACAGCTCAGAGTAGGCAAAAAAGTAATATAGATAACTGGATGAAGGATCTTTCATTTGAGGTATGTGATCATGTCTTTCTCAAAGTTTCTCCATGGAAAAGTATGCTACGTTTTGGAAAGAAGGGTTCATTGGACCTTATGAAATTCTCGAGAAAGTTGGATCAGTTGCTTATAGAGTGGATTTACCTCTAAGTTTATTCCAAGTACACAATTTTTTTCATGTTTCAATTTAGAGAAAGTATAATCCAAATCCATCTAATATTTTGAGCCCAGAGGTAGTTCAGTTGGAAGAGAATCTCCCTTATGAGGAACAACCAGTCCAGATTCTTGACAGAAGAGAGAAAGTGTTGTGGAATAAAGTAATTCATCAGGTAAAGGTTTTTTGGAAAAACCATATGGCTGAAGAGGCAATGTGGGAATCTGAAAATGCTATGAGGGATAAATACCCTAACTTATATAATAAGTGAATAGAATTGCGGGGACATAATTCCCAAAAGGGGGGGAGGATGTAACATCCCAAGTAAATAATGAATAATACATTTTCATATTTATTAATATTTTTGAATTAAATATTAAATTTTACCTTAAAGGGGATGATATGTTCTATGGAGTACTCGATACACAACAACGGGTTTCTTTGAAATCTTATATTGCACACAAGGCTAAGTCATACTGAAAAATAATAATATAATATTATTTTATATGGTAGTTAACTCTTTGTTGTTGTATTGGTGATAATAAATATAACTAACTAAAATATGATTATACATGTTATTTACATATTTTTACATTTATCCAATAAAATTTAGAGGCTTAAAATGCGAATGAATCTTATTTTAAGCATAAATACTCTAATATTCATTAAAAGGTCGATTTACCACCTTTTGATGGAGAACCCTCTTTAAATATAGTTTTCCTCACTATTATATGTTCTATTTTAAAAAATAAATTTCTTATTTATAATTGGGACATAAAAATTTTCTTTGGGTAATTTTTTTTGTATTTTTCTGATAAAATTCATTTTTAATGAATAGTGAAAATACTGTATTTTAATTCAGAACTGCCTTTTAATATAATTTATTTATATGGTTAAATTAACTTTTTAATTGGTTTAAAAGTGAAATTAGATTATGTTTTTATCATTTAATCCAATTTTGGTCATTGGAAGTAATTTTACTTTGATATTGGATATAAATAAGTTTCAATCTTTTGATAGTTATTATTTCTTAAAAACACGCTTTTTGTTTTGACTACGAGAATTAATTTTTAATTAATTTCTTCCAATTCTATGTTTTGAATTTGGAAAAATGGATTCCATATTTGGAATCAGAAGTTCCAAATTGTTTAAATTGTTAAATTTTACTTTTAGGCATTATTAATATTTAATTCAGTATATGTTTTATTTACCATGGTAAAAAGGTAAATATAGTAAATAAGGGTAAACAAATAATATTATAATATTATTAAATTTCCCTAACATGTGTCCTAATCCTATTGGTTGATACATTTATGACCATGGAAATACTTGGGTGGATTTGGGGACCCCATGGAGCCACTTATGAGTGATAATGACACATTGTATTAATTAATTTACAGTAATGACAAAAAATTACATAAATATATATCATTTAGTAAATAAAATTTTACATGAGGTTATATAAGTTATATCTTCAAATGTAAATATTCTTTTTAAAGATAACAAGATTTAATACATCATGGTAATTTTTTTAATAATTTTTAGACATCAAATAAATAAAATTATTTATGACACAATAATGATTGATTGTTTACCGCATTAATGAACGATTTAAATAAATAAGATTATATAAATTAAAACAATATCAATAACCTATGAAATTATTATTGGAAGATTTAATTAAGAACATGAGTCATCTTATCTTATAATTTAATATGTTTTGGACCTTTATAAACCAAAAACATTATATAATAAAATAATATTCTCAAACATTTCTAAAGAGCGCATCCTCCCCTTATAAAAATATATCACCTCTATCCCATTACTCACACCTCTCAAGACCCTTGGATCATCCAAACTCTTCCCAATTAATCCCCCTACATACCTTCATTCCACCTATAATCCTTACCATAGGCATAAGGTACTTCATAAAATTCTTTTGGTTTAAAAAAAAGAGAGTGTCCTGATTTAAAGGTAACATCTTCTCTTGAGTTATTTTATTTTATTTTACTTCTCCAACCCCATAAAATCAATTGTTTCTTTTCTTTTTTTACAACACCAGTATCGTCAATATACTAGGTTTTTGTTATGATAAGTATTATAACTACACATACACACACCTCCATCTAATGGGTAAAGAAGATATTGTTTCTGTGGACGGCGAACTACTGCCTCGTGAAACAATGATTGTTCAAACTTATCCTACCACCTCTTATGGTGGCCATTATGATAGAAATGTATTTATATGAGATATATATTATATTTATATTATCATATACTTCTTTATTTTTCATTTATATCATACCATCACGGTTTCCATAATGGGTAAACCTGATAATTTCATTTGAAGAAGTGTGGACTACTGCCCCCTGAAAGTGATATGACTACTTCATGCCATACGTGGGACGTATAAAAGATGAAGTGAATGAAATTATATATATGATATTATAATGGAATTATAATATATCTATTTATCATTAACTTTTTATTCCATTAAAATAATAAATAGAAATGAAAGTGGCGTTCATGCATACGTACGACTTACCTTATCCATGAACGGTGCATTTCATTTCTTACCTTCAAAAGTTATGTAACATTATAAATACATATATATAATGGATATATATGATATATATGCTATCTAAATCATGAATATAATTTTGTATATAATGGAATTTTGACCACATGGACAACATGTAAATATAAGAAGATCATTTTTTACTCAAGTACCAAATATCGACAAAATGACAATTATTAACATAAATGAATACACAATGTATATAACATAGAAATTAGTGATATAAAAAGAATAATATACTTGAAAAATATTCTTAATCAAGTATAAATTAAATTTGTTTTATTATTCAGGAGATCAATGAAGGAATGTGTCATGTTAGACACGAGGTTAGGGACTTCATCTCAATCTCATTTCATTGAGGCATATTTTGTTTTATACACGCCTTTATTTTATATGGAGTACAAACACATTTGAATTTTCATTTCATTCAAATGGAATTTTTTTATATAAGTCATTTTACTAAACAAAAAAATAATATTTCTTTTTAAAGTATGTGATGACAACGACCTTTTTCACCGGCGCGACTATTATTTGATTTATGGCTTCCTTAATAAGCCGTAATGTTTTTAAAAGGAAAATAAATACCATATACTTTTTTACGTATTTTGGTATTGAAAATGGGTTTGATAATGAATTTGTTATGTAAATATATTTAAATGACATATTTTGATTGAAATGTGTAAATTTTATCTTTCATTTATATTTGTTTTATGTGTTATAAATATGTTATGGTTCTTGGGAATTGTTTACATATATAGGTGGTTCCATGATATACCAAGGGCGGGTAAGCCTAAGATAGCCCTCCAATGCAATGGGTAACATGATGGAGGTAAACGTGAATGTTTCTCCTATGAGATTTAGGGAATATACTGTGATGTGTATTCCAAATGTAACTCCCTATGTAGCTGTGAAAGCTACAATGTAAGTATGTTATGGATGCCACAAGTTACCATTATGATTTATGTTTTTTATGTGTTATTAATAAATCTTATGATTTCATGATGTGTGTTAAAAATATTATTTTTTGATGGACTAATGTTCTCTTTCTTTATTTTATAAACCTTATTGAGCTTTTTATGCCCATCCTCTGTTTTGAAATATTTTTCACATGACGTAAAGATGAATAGGGTCAATGATGGGATCAATGAGAATTCATGTTGTCTAAAACATGGAACTAGACATGACTCTTTTTTTCTAGAGTTTTTATTCTATAAAAAATGGATACTGTGTAAAAGTGTCTACATGTGAAATTCAAGTTGTTATGTATATGTTATGACCCAATTCTCTAAATATCTATACTTTAAAAGATCCTCAATGTGAATTTACCATTTAATTCAAAATTATGTAATGTTTTAAGGCTAGGTCCTTATAATGGTTTTTATAGAAAATGTGTATTATCCTAAGCATATCCATGATATTGTCAAACTAGGTGTGCATTAAGGCGTGTTGTCATGTACCAGGTTACCCCGAGTTAGGACCAAAACACATTTTCGGAGTTGTTACTCCTAAATACATATGTACTAGAACCACGTCCACTTGTAGTATCTAAAGAGAGATGTATTTCTTGGAAATTGAACATAATTAATATTTAACCAAAATTATAGGATGTACATCTATAATTATATTGAAATACTATTTTATGGTTATGATCCGTAATATAATCCTTCTAAATCTAATTTCAAATGTTTGTTCCAATCTTCCTCTGATACCAACTGTAATTAAATAACCCCATAAGTTCGGAGCCAATACATTAATTTAATAAATTGGCATGATACAAGGAATAATGTTTCAAAGGACCGATCAGTTCAGATGTCTTGGAAAATATATTTCATACATGAACCATTAATTGAAATTCAAAACATAATATATAACATAGTCCATTCTTTGAGAACACCATTATTTTTCTAGATTTTCCTTTCATATCAATCACAAAACACTTCCTGGAATCCTAGGAAAATAAGACTTACGAAAGGGGTGAGGTCAAATGCCTAGTGAGGTTAAACAATAAAGATAAAGCTATCATAAATAACTATAACCTATAAGGCAAGTATAAAACTGAAACTTAAGCCTTTTAAATAGAAACGTTAACATAATATGGAAAGAATAAATCAAATAATTCCATTTAAACAATCACATGGATATTCTACGAGTCAGGTGATCACATTTAATATCAATAACTAATCACATAATGAGATAACTCATAATGTTGGACATCTAAAACATGTTGTTGAGGCCTCATCCAATACATCTAAAAATAAATCATTATGGCCTTGTTCAAATCCATATTTGAAAATAAATGGGCTAGGTCTCAGCCAAGTTCATATAATGTTTGTCTCATGAGAATTTTCGATGCAATAAGGGTCTATAGTGAGCCCCTCCCATCACTTAATAAGTCTAATTCATACCACATAGTAAAAGAGTGAAACATAACATAAACATTTGTATTAAAACTAGTATACAAAATATTAATACTTTATCCATAAACCATGAATGGTTTAAAAATAGTACATACAATGTAAAACATATCATAAAAAATAAATATAATTTGGATGATTGTATCATAATAAATCGGCCTCAATTCAAGCATAAATTTTAATAAATGAAGTTGACATTGATGAAAATAATTTAATATATTAAATATAACTCTTTGTGGGAAATATCCCTTTCTTACTTTAAAAATATAAAAGTCATGAAATTATAAAATAAGACATTTTATTTGAAAATAACCTTGTAATATTGTACCAGAATCTTTAAAATGTTAAGGAGTCATAATGGCATAAAATAGCTACTCACATAGTACGTGTTAAAAATACATTCTTTCTTAAATTTGTCTAAAATATCATATCGCACATCTTTTGGAAAACAAAATAAATATTCCTTTAAAAATATTTTATAAAAATTAAAACATGGGTAAAAGTTTCTTTATGAATATGTTGAAAAAAAATTAAAATACATTTCAATATATATGGAAATTTATGGTAAGGTTGTCCGAGTAGATACATGCATATAAAAAATTTTGGATAACAATGAGATTGTGAAATTAACCTTTACATTATACTTTTCTTTTGTATAGGATGAGTTATCCTCATGTATAATGGTTAAAAAATTATTAAATTATACTAGGACCATATACATATTTATTATATCATATATGATTATCTTATATAATTTTGGTAATAATATTTCAGTATTACAGTTGTTTCGGGTGCTAAATGCTTCATTTTTTCATTCTTGTTTTCTCATGTAAGTCATGTTTTTCAGGGATAGGATATATTTTAATCATATCCAGAATGAAATTAATTTCATAATTATTCTTTTATACTCATCATATAAATTTTATAATCATTCTTCAGTTGTTAACCTGGAGAATGAATCTCACAGCCTTGTGGGGACGATAGGTCGTACGTACGCATGAGCAAAGGTATCATTCCCTTGAAGGTTAAATGGTATGAAATTGAATGATATATTAATTATATAGAATAATTTTAATTTTATATTCATTATTTATATCCATTATATTCATCATTATACTCATCCAAAAAAGGATTATTGAATAACATGTTATACCCCGGCGTGGAGATGGTATGTCGTACTTATGCACACATGGTGATATTGTTATTCGTATGATGGATAAAATGAGGAATATTGTTATTTAATTATTATAAAAACATCAAATTATATTTATGATACTGGATTTATTATTTATATATAGAAAAAATATATAAATAGGATGTATAAGAAGAAAAAAACTTTGAAATAGGTGATAAAACAGCTACCTCTTTTTCGGGTGTCTCTTATTGGTTTGCCCAAAAGGACTCTGTAAGATTCATTTTATCCCAATGTGTAGCCAATATGATGATTTTAGGTAATATTGGAGAAGAATTTTTAAGGGTTTGGTTTAGACACGGGGCTTTAGAGGTGTGAATTAAATTGATGGAGAAGTACACTTTTATTAGATAGGTGAGAGAAACTTTTGAATGATCTTAAAATATTAATTTATTATAAATTGATTTTCTATTTATAATAGATCCAAAGTAATGTATTTATAGGATAAGATGAGTATAGTAATAAATATTATCAACCATTAGGTTTTAATAAAGTTTAGGTCCCAAATGTAACCTTATCTTTTGTCATTAACCCTTAGTTAAATAAATTATCTCTTACCATATCTTCTTTTATTTATACACTCTACGGTTAACATATTTTCTATAAAATGAAAAGAGAAACTAAATTGGAACACTAATGAAATTTTTAAAATTATCTAATTCACTTGGTAGAATATTTTATTTTCATGACTATTATATCCTTTAATAAAATACTATTTGTTTTAAAAACTCAATTATGTCAATTTTGAAACTATTTTGTACTTGATTTTTTAGAGTCATAAAAACATGATTCATTTGAAAAAACTACATTAACTAAAAAATAAAATTTCATAATCTCCCATAACAATTTTTTATGACATCAAAAATTTCAAATTAAAATTTTTTAATATTTATTATATCATTTATTTGAATCTATCATAAATAATGAAATCATTGCATCATCATTGTTTCATAAATAAATTTATTTAATTAAGGTAAAAAAATTATTAATAAAATACCTTGCTTTAAGAACAATATTTATATTTCTAATTTCTATTTATATTCAAATATATCAGCTATATAACCCTATATTTTAATTGTTTTAGTAAACACATACATGTTTATGTTATATTTCTCTTTACTTCAAATTAATTTTGATAACATGTCATTATCACACCCAAGTGGATCCAAAATGCAAAAAGTTAAGAATAAGGATTTTTTTGGTCACCCATTACTCATAAAATATGACTAGGATGCATGTTGGGGTAGTTTTATATTATTATAATATTATATTTACCCTTATTTACCTAATTTACACTTTAACTATGGTAGATAAAAATAATTACTGAAGTAACTATTCATAAAGTTCAAAAATAAAAGATACCTATTTACATAATTTAGACCTTATGATTTAAAATATGGAATCCATTTTTAAAAATTCATAACATAAATGTTTTATTAATTAATTTATAAATTAATCCCATTGTCAGAATGAAAAATGGGTTTTTAAAAGTAAAGACCTTGCAAAAGAATGAAATGTTTTTACATCAAAATTCATTATAAAATTAATACCAATGACAAAAATTATATTAAATGATAAATATATATTCTATTTATAATTTAAAACCTTTTAATAATATAATTTATAAACATAAATTATTTTTGATTAAAAAAAATTAATTAAAATTTATTATATTTTACTATTCATTAAAATTTAAAATTTATCAGAAAAATATCATAAATACCTCCAAAGTAAATTTTTAAATCTCTATTAAAAGTATGAAATTTATTTGGTTAAATATAATATACTAAAGTGTCAAAAACATTATTTAAAATGGGTGTTCCATCAAAATATGGAAAAATTTCATTTTTTAAGAAAATATTTTATCTGAAAATTTGAATTTGTTCTTATATTATGTTTAGAGAATACATAAGATGAATTATAAAGTCTTATGGAATATATAATATTCCAAATGTGTTTCGTACTATTAATAACCTCTAACAATATTTTATTAATATATTATTGTTTTGTAGAACTCGGCCTTGCGTGTAACGCAAGCCCAATCATTATTGTCTGTAGTGTTAGATTAACATGGTGTTGCATAAAAAGAAATCAAGATACAAAATTAAATTTATTTAGATATGATAATAGTATAAAGTCTCAGGGTGTTACAAGTATAGAATATGGGAAATAGCTATATTTATTCAATCTTTGATTCAAAATAAATTTTAAAGTAAGGAATTGAAATTTGAGTTTTTTGTTTACATAGTGGGATGAACAGAGATCACTTAGTATTGGATTTTGTTAATTTACTATAATTACAGGCTCACAGTGAACCCTTGGAGATCTACTAGAGTATAAAAAGTTAATTTCTTCAAAATAATATTTCAAATTGAATTATCTAACTTTTTCTCTTATGTTTATATTGATCTTGGGAAAAATATATAAGATATTTTTTTCATGTCAGGTCATAAAATTTAGTTGTTATTATTTTTTCATCACCTTCCTGAAAATAGTGGTATGTTTGTTACCAAAATATCATGGTGTGGTGAAAAACATACTACCATAGAGTTATAATTTTAGAATCTGGTGATCATTAACACGTACATTACATATCGAACTTGAAACCTTACTGAAGCATCCTAAACAAAAATGAATATAATTATAATATCACTAAACAATTTGAATCACATAGACTTGATGGGGAATTTTGGTTTAGAGTTTTAGGGAATTCATAAAAATCATTAACTAATAGATCCAATGTATTTCTCAACTAATGGAGCTTTTTTATGCAATTTAATATACTACTTAATCCATAATATTTCTTCTACACCTCACATATATTCACCACACAAGAAAATATTTTAGATGCATCAAACTTAATACTATTATTAGTTAAATATGGAAATAAAAATATAAGAAGGGATAACTTAGACACTCTGTGGTATAGAGTGTACACCAGAAGCTATCATATAACAAATAAGGAATGAATAATATGGTAGAATTAAATTATAATCATGTAATTACATATAAATGATCATATGAACATATTAAAAATCTGTAGTTAACAATAGAAATAAAAAATAGAAAACAATAAATAATTTCATGGAAATGGATTAAATAATACCACACCATCCAAGACATCTAAATAAATGGGTTGGCATACACTAAATACATGGGATAGTTTGTATTATTATATCTATTGATGTATTAAGGTGTTATTATGGTCCTCTCTAGTCACTAAATAATTATATAAAATTCATCATATGGTTGAACTAATAAAATTAAACATTCATAATCAAAACTCCTTAGTAATTAATAAACATCTACACTATAATAAAAATTATTCAAAATGTCAATATTTCCATAATCAATAAGTTGAATATCATTCAATAAAATCATCCCCAAAACTAACATCATATAGAGTAATGGTATAAGATTAATTCAATAATTTTACCCAATAAATAAATATATGAGAATAAATCTTTATTTCATTCAAAAATAATATAAATAGCATATTCACAAAGGAAGGGAATATGATGAAATATCATGACTATGCACAGTGGATGATTTGGAAAGACAAAAGTAGTAGTGGATTTCCATGAGTAAAATATTGTATAATAAAATAGTATGAGAGTATTTAGAAGTATATCAATTAAGTATAATTCCCAAAAATATAAGAACCTTTTAACATGAGTGGGAAATTGAAGTAAAATCATAAAGGTGGTTTTATAAAACATTTCTTAAAATACCATAAAAATGAATTTTTGAGTTACTTTCAAAAGTATATTTTGAAGATGTAATATGAAAAATCATTTTCAGATTACATTAAAATAAACCCAGTAATAAATCCATCAAAATTATATAAATATTTTCAAAAGGAAATCTGGAGTGGAATATTAAATTAAGAACATGAAATTGGAATTCTTATTAATATTTTGAAAATACCTATTTGAAACCCACAAAGTAAAATGGATAATAAAATATTCTTTTGAAAATTTGTAAATATAAATGTGAATATCACCTAAAAATGAATATTTTTGTCTCAAAATAGAAAAAAAATTGGAATGAAAATAAATTTTCTTAGTGGACAAATATCTCTTATAGGGTATGCGAATTATTTTCAACAATGTTTAATTTTTATGAAGAAAAAATACCAGAAAAGTAGCATAATTGATGTCATAATCATTTAGAATGGTGTTCATAAGAAGGAAATTTAAATATAGAAAAATGATAGTGGAAGTAGAATATAATTCAATCATATGGTACAATGTACCAAAATTATCAGAATAAAGTTGATGGAGAATAATCATAACTTAATGAAGTGAAATTGAGTTTGCAAAACACTTATAGCTTTAATAACACTTGGATGAAAACTGATAGAAGGATGTATTCATGAATAAGATTATGAATACTATAAAATATACATGAATAATTATAATATAATCCATTGGTATGATAGGTACACCATATTAAATAAAAATTGGTTTTTAGTTTGAAAAGATGCCTCATTGAATTAAAATTGAGATGAAAACCCTTATGAAAATGGTACTGCATGAATCAATATACAGTATGAGTGTTTCTATGAAATAAAATATATTGCTTATAATTTAAGGAAATATGAAATTTAATACCTCATATAAAATAAATGATACTACATAATATCAAACATTACTCATGGAATTGAAAATATAACCAAATAACACATACCTTGTATTCTTGAAGTCCACAAAATTATTTTAACCTCATGTATTAAAAAAATAAATATATTTATTAAAAATTTAAAAAACTTATTTATTACTATAAACTATTATAAACTTCATTTATAATTATTTATTACAAATATATTATTTTTTTATATTTTATTCTTATCATAGGATGATATTACCTTGGATGGATTGTTCAGTAATAGTTTCACAATAGTGGTGTACATAATTATATTTGGATTAAAATTTTATCATTCTAAGATCATTAGTAATATTGTAAGTTATTTTTTATAATTTTATACATGGTTATAATTTCAATTAATAAGTATATTAGTTACGATTCATGATAATGAAATGAGAGATGATCTTATTTTGAAACATTTTAACCAACGAAATGTGGAATCTTAATGATGAGTTAGATATTAATATTAACATTACAAAACCAGGAAATAATTATTTTATTATTATTCTCCAACATAATTGGTAGTTAAATTTCCATATTAATTAATGATAAAAACTTATAGAATTGTTCATATAGGTGGTTAAACAAACTAAAACACCGAAAAACTATAATATACCAATAAGTATGGTTATAAAAGTGATTATTTGGAATAATATCATTATTATAGAAGAGAAATGATATTATTTATATTTTATAATATTTTCAACGAGGTTATAAAATATTTGGATAAATAATAAAAGACTAGAGTGAAAATTGATGCACATCACTTTCTTTGAGGCGATAGTTTGCAAATACATAGGGATTACATAATAATTTTTCAAAGAAAAGAAGAATGGTAGGAAATGTATTTTATTTATAGAATATTAATAATTATATTAATATTATATTAATCTATTAATAAAACATTTCTTTCCGTCTCAATATTATAGTGGTGAAAAAAAATTGTGTTGCTTCATAGAGGTGGTAGTCCACACATACGCACAAGCAACATGTTCATTTTTTATATAACAAAGGGAAGTTAGGGATTGAATTATATTTCAATAATATTAATAAATTTTTATATACCATATTAATACATTAAATCCCTAATTTAAAATATCCATGTAAGTCGGTGATGAAAAATCATGCATGTTGTTTATGGTGGAAGTAGTCTCCACGTACGCAGGACGTTGTATTCCTTCTACAAATTTGTTTACTGGAAGGAAGAAATAGAAAGTATATTTTTGTAATAAAATTTATTAATATTAATAATATTTATTTTATCATAAATTAATTTGTTAATATAAGGCAAACCATATTAAAAAATTTATGGTCTAAACCTGAATTAAAAATCCATATAATATAATTCAAATTATAAATATATGAAAAATAGTTTTTAAATTTAGACACATAATATAGAGAAAAAATGTTTTCTAGAAAAATGAAGTTTTCACAATTAAGTGTTCTAAATATTATTTAGTATTGATTAAAATTTGAATGAGGGTCAATGTATTTATATATATGATTGAAAATTATGTTTATTGATTTTTTAGAAGAGATAATGTTACTGTATTAGAGGAAAATTACACAATGTTAATAAAATAATTCTTTTAAAATAATCCTCTCACTGTTATCAGGGTCAATAATTTAAATCTTAGTAAGCTTAATTTTATACATAAAACTTAAATTCACCCTATTAGATAATATATAAAGGTTTATTTAAAATATGAAATCTATTTTTATATATTTAATTTCATTAAGAGAAGAAAAATATTAATTAATATAAGCGAATAAAATAATTTTCAAAGTAAAATATGATGTATGTTTCTAAAACACTAAAAATTGGTTATATAAATACAAAATAATATTATAAATGAATTATTTTACCTTATAAATATTTTTTTAGGTTAATTTTTTTTAAAAAAATTAATTCATTTTTTATTATGATGATGTCATAAAAGTGACGATATTAGAAAAATCAGTATATATTTCACAATTAAACTAAAAATAATTTTCCTTAGTCAAATATAAAAACTCATCTTATTTTTATATTATTATTATAAATCTAAAAATGAATTCAATTTTTTTAAAATAAAATTATACAACTTATGAATTTAACTTTTTAATAAAAACATAAAAATATAATGTAAACCATTTTTATTATAAAATAAAATTTTAAAAAGTTAATTACTATTATTTTTATTTCTTATCAACTACTACTAAAATTATATATCAAAAAATTACTAATTTCATGAAAATATTATTTCCATAATATATTTAATATCTTAAAATAAATTTCATAAATTTTAATTTTATACTGGAATCATTTTAAAGAATATATTTTCCTTATTAGTTATTTCTCTACACTAATTGAATTTTACAATATCTAATTTTTAATATTGAAATTTATTTTTATTTCAGCCTATATTTAATTATTTCATTACCTCTATATTTACCCACCAAGCCCATGATTACATTTTAACGAATATATAATATCCCATGGTTCATTCTGGTTTAATTATTTATGAAAAGAAAACTATTTAAAATAGTAAGTCTTCAAGGAAAATATAATTTTTGATCTTGGGGTTTCATATCCCCCCCCCCCAAATAAACTACATCCTTAAAATGTTAATCCTTACATACTAATAATATTATTCAACGGTATATAGATGATATATATAACTAAATAAATAGTTTTAAATGAGGTGTTTACTTTGATATCATATGAATGACTAAGAAAAACATCTTTTCAACTTTTTTAACTAATTTTTAATCCTTCCTTCCTAACTTATTTCTATATTCCCTAATTTTCCACACAAGAAGAATATTTTATTTCCACTGAGACATTCCATTGGGTTTTTTGTAACAACTTTACATATAAGACCTTTTATATTTTTTTCTTCCCCATATTCATTTTCCAAGAGCCTATGAAACTCCATCATTATCTTCTTTGGTGTGTTTGGTTGTTCCAAATTACTCAAGTTATTAATCATAAAATGATATATTTGGGAAAGCATAACTATAATATTTTCAACTCTGGATTATATCCCATTTGGTTTCCCCTTAGTATAATCACCACATTTTTATTATATCCATTTTAATTTGGATCTTCTTAAATCTATCTATTACTATTAAAAATATATTTTATATGTGTTGAAAATTTATCATAATAATAGGATTATAAAAAATAGAATCTCAAGATATTATTCTTTAACTTCATAATGTTATCTTGTAGTTCGTTTAAATCATGGTATATCACACTTTGTTTAACCTCTGCTAATTTAGGTTTGGTAATTTAATTTTTATAATCCTAAAAAATTACAACCCTAAATTACCATGTACTATATCACAATATTCTTAACATAAAGTTCTTTTAAATACATGTTCTAAAAAATATTCCATACCCAATATAAATTCAAATATCATTTAATATATACCATAAAATATGAAATTATATATTTCTATTTAGGTTATCCATCTCCATCCTCTTATTAGTTTCTCTATGAAATATTTTTAAATCCTTCATAATGGTTCATAAGGTGTTTGTGGATCATCTAAATCATATCCCCTAAAAGTTTCTATATAGGTGTGCATACCTAAACCCACTCTTCATTCACTAAGTTTATTATTGAGTTGATACACAACCCTAATTTTTTGTTTGATTACCCCTACGTATATATGTCCCACAACCATATCCACTTTCTAATATTCAGATAGAGATGTAATATTTAAGAGACCAAACACTCCATAATTTTTAAAAAATTGGGGTGTTTTTATATAAACAGAATCATCCCTAGGGGTTTTTATAAATTTAAATTATCCTAATCCCTAAAAAACCTAATGTATCTAATATTACATCAACCTATCCTAAATGGTTATATATACCTCCGAAATTATGATCAACCTTAATTTATCAACAATTGATGAAATTTATGACTCTTAAATTGTCATTAACAGTGAACATATTAATCTATAAGGTCATTTAAAGTATTCTCATTTATTCCAAATATAGTTCCCCATACATGTGCTCTTACAATAAGTTTCTCAAAACAAATATATTATATATTATCCTTGAAACTTAAATTAAGTGACCCAAATGTAAACAAACATAATTCCAATATCCCTAACATATGTTGATTAACTTATACTCTAAAAACATATTGGTTTAATGTTTGAGAGAATTAGGTCATATAATTAACTAATTAATTCCATTTCATTCTCAACTAATGGAAAAAATTTCCAAATTATAAGAAATTAATTAATTCAAAATATTTATTTGACATCTCTCATAAACTCTCCACACAATATACTATTCTATATGTATAAAACATAAAACTATACCTCATAATCTGGGGAAATAAAAACATAGGAAGGGAGAGATTAAATTCTTAATTAGGGAAATTGTATACCATAAGCTATGATAGATTTAAACAAGTCATGAATAATATTTCTGGAAATAAATAGTAACAAAATAATTCAATATAACTAACACAATAGCTTGAATCAAATCCATTGTCAACAAAATAAATAATCCCATGGACTGTAATAGCTAATTTCACGGTGATGTAATGAATACTAATAGAATTTTCACGGTCTTGTGAGAAGACATTATATATCATAAATGCCTTGTTTCAAGACTTCTACCTACTATCAAAACAAAAACTAGGACGTCTAAATAAATTGGTAGACAAACACCAAATAACTGGGATAGTTTATCTCCTGAAGCATGCTGATACATCGAGGGGAAATAATTATCCCAACATATAAATAATGAAGTCAAATGAATTTATCAAATGAAAAAAATATAATATTCATAATCAATATGACATTGTAATCAATAAACATTCACAATGAAATAAAAAGTATATATATTGTCAATATTTCTGTAATCAATAGGCCGAATTGATTTCTATATAGGCATCCCTCAAACTAACACATTATAGAGTAATGGTATATTATTTGTTCAATAATTTTCACAAATAAATAAATCTATCAGTAGGTAGTTGAATTTACTTCGAACAATGTAATGAATAATTGGGTATTTATTTAGGAAATTCATTTGGATAAATATCATTCCTATATACAATAGATTATTTGCAAATATATAAGCAGTAATGGAATCATGAGAGTTTAATACCTGTAAAATAAAATATTATGAGATGATTTAGAAGTTAATACCTGAAACATTACTCCAAATGAGTTAAAACCCATTAAACATAAGAGGAAAGCGGAGGATAAATCATAGAAGTGATTTTATAAATTAATTAATAATGTCTTTAAAAGAAAAAGTTAATATTTACTTTAAAAAGTAATTTTCACAGAGGTGTCATGAAAAAAAATTAGGAAAACATTATCATAAAACCCAATAAAAATACTTGAAAATACATAAATTCTTTATTTTTTAATCAAATGTAAAATATAAAGATAAAAACAATAAAGGGAACCACTTTTTAATATAATAATAATTCCATTTTGAAACCCAAATCATAAAAAGAATTATATTTTGTTAAAATAGGTAAAGATAAATGTGAAGATTAATTGAGAAAAAAAAAATTTGGGTTTCAAAATAAAAACATTTCTTAAAAAATTTAAATCGGATATGGAGGATAAATATACATTAAATCTGATGGGGATTATTGTCAACAAATTTTCAATGTTAAAAGGAAAAAATTCAATAAAATTAAAATATTTAATGTAATAAATGGTCTGAGATGATTTAATGATAAATAAATATAAATCCAATCAAAAAAATTGTAAGTATAATACAATTAAATCATAACGTATAGTGTACCAAACTTGTAAAAAATATAGTTCATGTAGAATAATAATAACTCAATGAATATAAATTGAATTAGAAAAACACTTACGAGTTTAGTAACGCATAGATAAAAAGAGTTTGATCGAGGGATTCATGAAAATAAATTTAAATACAAAAATATTAATATTAATAATTATAATATAATCCATTTGGTCAATAGATATGCAATATAAAATAATAATAGGTTCTTAACTTGAAAATATGCCTCAATAAATGGAAATTTAGAGGAAATCACTTAAGGTAATAGTAACGTATGAATGAAAAGATAATAAGAGGTTTACCATGAAATTGACATTAAAATTCCATAAAATTATTGATATTTATTATAATTTAATGAAATAGGGTATTTAATAGACCATATAAAATAAATTTATGTGTGCAACATCAAACATGTCTTATTGAATTGAAAATTAAGACAACTAACCCATACCTTGTATTCACGAATTCAATGAATTTATTTTAACCTCATTTGGATAATAATAAACTATATTAATCACTTATTTATGAACATTATTATAACCTATATTCTTTTATAATCATCATTTATAATCATTTACTACAAATCAATTAGTTGGTTATATTTTTTTATCATCAAATGTTATTAAACTTGATTGATTGTTTAGTAAATGATTCATAATTTTTGTTTGAATTATTATTTATGGATTCATATTTAATAACTTAAAGATCATAAAAGTTAATAAAAATTATTTTTATAAAAAAATTACAAGTTTTCAATTTCATTTAATAAGTATTTTAGATTCAATTTATGATAATTCAATCGACGACGAGCTTATTTAGAAACATTTAAATGAACATGAGGTGTTATCTTAATAATGTATTATATAATAATATTTCAATTAAAAAACAAAAAAAATAATATGTAATTCTTATTTTACAATAATAATATTATTTTATTGTATATATTTATCCATGCAAGAAAATTATTTTATTATTCCTTGAAATTTTTAAACAGACCAAAACAAGAACAAACTATAAAATATGAATAAGTATGGCTAAGAAAATGATTCTTTTGGAACAATGTCATTGTTAAAATAGAAAAATAATAATATTTAAATGTTTTTAAGGTGGATAATTTTTTTCTAATGGAGTCTTAGAAATAATAGAACCCTTGAGAAAATAATCAAATACAACACTTTCAAGGAGGCGGTATTCCACATGTACACATAGACGAGATATTCATTTTTCATATAACAAAATAATGGTAGAAAATGGATTATCTTAAATAATATTAATCATGATATAAATATCATATTAATATATTAATTAATAATATATGCACATCACAATATTTTGGGGATGAAAGAAAATGTGTCTCTTCGTGGCGGAAATTGTCAGTATGTACGCCCGGGCGACACATTTGTTTTACATAAAACCTGAGGAATGTAGTAATGTGATTATATTTTAAGAATATTAACAAGTTTATAAATTAAATATTAATACATTAAATAACTCATTCAAACTATTCATTCTAGCTAGTGTCAAAAAATCAAGTGTGCCATTCAAGGAGGTGGTAGTTCGCATGTACGCATAACTACATCATCCTTATCAATCTATTTTAGAGGAAGGTATAAATGGATATTGAATTAGTATAATAAAAATTAATCCTATTATTTATACTTATTTTTTCAATATTTCATTTATATAAAATCTTTGAAAGGTTAATAATGCGATGAAAATTTGAAAGATTAAGTATTACTCACATGGAAAGCATTACCTTTCTCTTAGAAGTATTCTTGGAAATAAATGTATTATAAAAAATTATATATACCAATGGAATATAAAAATTAATGATACTTTTAGTATATGTAAATTGGGTAGATTTTCAAGAACTATTTCAAGGGTATGTATGTCATTGAAAGGATGTAAGTGGTCTCCTTAAGTGTTGAAAATGGAATTTTTGTAAATACCCATTAGTTTTCAATGATGGAATGACACTATCTGAGGTTCAATGTATCAAATGTTATTTTGGTGATATAAGGTCAAAAATCCTTTAACATTCATTTTTACACATGGTTAAAACATGTTTCAATCCTTTTAGCACTATATTTTTACATTTATTATCTTTTTTTTCAACCTCTTAAATAGGGTTTACATAAATAATTATATTTTTATTACTAATAAAATTTAAACCATAATACAAATTTTTTTGTTTTTAAATTAAATTTAAGAAACCTATAATCTTATTCAATTTAAAAATATATAAAAATTAATTTTTAAATGAAAATATATAATTTAATGAAGATTTATTTTGTATAAAAATGTTGTCATCGCCATTAACTATTCTTAATCATATTTAATATTGATTAAGTATATCTTGGGAGTTAATATATTTATATTAATTTTTAAAAATTATATTATATTCATTTTTTATAATATATAATTTTTCTGGATTAGATAAATAAATTTCAACGTTAATAAAATATTTTTATGAAAATAAACCCTTCAACATTATAATGGTCATTAATTTTATTATTTAATATTTCTTTTATGCATAGAAATGTTATTGAACATATTATATAATTTTAAAATTTTGATCAAAAATATGAAATCCATTTTTTTATATTTAATTTCTAAAATTGATATAGACTAATTTTTAATATAAGTAAATAAAAAGAGTTTTTAGACTAAAATATTACTTAGGTTTCCAAAACATTAAACATGAGTTTTAAAAATTCAAAATAGAATTTTGAAATTAATAATTATACATTATAAATATATTTTTTAAATAATTTGTTTTCGAAAAACATTTAATTCATTCTTGTACTATGATAATGTCATAGAAGTTATAGCATTATCAATATTAGTATATTTCTCACTATTCACCTTCAAATCAATTATTTTAGAAAAATCTCAAAAATGTAATCATAATATAGTAGTGTTATTCTAAATCAAAAAATTAATTTAATATGGTTTAGTTTAAAGTTTAAAATTTGGAAAATTAAATTTTAAATAAAGACATAAAAATATAATGACAATGGTCCCATGGAAAAATAAATTTTTTAAATATTGACTATTATTATTATTATTATCATTTTCAATAAATTACTCATAAAATTAAAGTCAATACATTATTCATATTAAAAATATATTTTATATGTAATATATTTAATATCTTAAAATAAGGTGCATATAAAATAATTTTAGAACGGATACATTTTAATACATAAATCATTCTTATTAGTTATTTACTTATACTAATTGAATTTAACAATACCATGGTTTTAGTAAAGAAATTTATTTTAATTTATACATATATTTCATAATTCATTTTCCAATATTTTTACCCACCAAGTCTATGATTAAATTTTACTTTTTAAATAAGTTTTTTTGTGGTTCATTTCTATTCGGTGTAGTGTGTGATGAAATCTATTAAAGGTATATGGTTTTTATAGAACATATAACTTAAAATATAGTGGAGTTACAAAAAATCTCATTAAAACCATATCTTATTATATATTTAGTACTGTATAAACCACATGCTATTGAGGTTCCCCAGGCCCAAAATCTTAGATCCAGTGCTGAAAAAATATTTTCACAAATTGGTTTCAATGTAAAGTAAGATAAGTCCAAATGTACTTATATATTTTTAATATTAACATTACATCTTATAATAATCTCACATAATTAAAAAAACCTATAAATATTTACTATATTTGGTGGCTAGATACATGAAATTTGTATTGTGAAATTTTATTCAAAATTGAAAAACAACAGACCAAATTCAATACATATTTTAGAATATACTTATCTTTATACCCTATATAATGGAAATATAAGAAAGGGTGAGCTCAGATGCTCAAAAAGGGGAAAAATAAGATATAACAACTTATCATCATAAGTGATCATAAGATATGCATGTGGGTATGATAACATAATCAGTCCAAAAAAATAACATTAGGAGAACATACCCAAATAAAAATGGATCATCTATAATAATTCTTGGTAAAAAGAATCGGAACAAACATAATCATATAAACTATATCATAGTTGTCCAAAGATACATGCCCTTATCACCCATAACAAATTGTTTTAGGGATACAATTCCATATCACCCATAACAAAGTGGTTCAGGGATACACATCCTTGCCACCCATAATAAATTAGTTCGGGTATACACATCCATTTCACTTATAACAATGTTCTTTAGGTATACACATCATTGTCACCTATAAAATATTATTTCAATGATCCCCATCCTTGTCACTAATAACATTGCAGTTTAGTTATACACTTCTATTGCACATATAACAAAATTGGTTTAAGGATAAATATCCTAGGATCCCATAAGAAAGTGGTTTCGGGATACTTTTCCTTGTTATTCTTATTAAATTGGTTCCAGGATACACATCCATGTATCCCATAATCATATCAGGAGATATTAAACATTACCCAATGCATTAGAGGGATTCATTATATGCAAACAATATCATAATAAAATCCAAATAGAATTATTCCATAAGATCATAAAACATTCATCATTTCTTCATAACTTAATTAATCATTAGAAAAAGACTGATTTTTAAAAATTTTACATCATAATAAATCCAAGGAAATAAGGAGTATTTTATCATAATAACATATCCAAAGTGCACAGGAGGATAATTAAATAACGTTTAAATGGATGAAAAAACTATATTTTGGTTATTGGATAAATTTCATTAAAAATTAAGAACAATTATCCCCTTTTAAATTCTTAAAAACTCATCAAATTGTTTTTCTTTAGAATGAAATACATTAAGTTTGATAAAAAATTAAAAAATTATCCTCTAAATTCCAAAATAATTCTTCCAAAATAATTTTTTTAAAATAAGTATTCTTTTATAAATGTTATTATTGAAGATATAAAAATATTTAAGACCTATTTTCTAAGAAAAAATAATTCAAAATGATTTTTTCATTCAACAGTTCATTTATTAAATCAAACATTAATTTTTGAAAAGTATAATAATACTTATTTATTTTCCAAATCATTATGAATTAAACAAAATTATAAAACCATTTTAAAAAAAATTTAAAATTAGATTCAGAATGAAAAATTCTCATAATTAAAAAAACAACTATAAAATAGTCTTTAGAAAATGTTTTTACAATTGTTTTATAACACAACGTTATAGGCCACAATAAAAATTAAACTTCAAAATGGGGAAGTGGAATTTTTTTAAACCATTTACATTTAAAAATAATCTTCAATAATGGATACTTGAAAAGGATATATTGGTTTTCATAAAGAAAATGTGGAGAGGAAGATAACTTGTATAATATGGAATGGGCAAACCATTTCCATTTTTATAAAATTATATTTTTTAAAACCATTATGGTAAAGAGAGTGATAAATCATTGATTTAAAAATAGGTTGTAGTGACTCTTAGTTTTTTATAAGAATATATATTATTCCTAGGAACATTTTTGGATTCAGGTGCAGTAACGTCATGAGATTTTGAGTCCAAGTGACATTGATATTGATTTTGTAAAATATTAAGTATATTAGTATTACACAAATATAGTTTCTCTAAAATAGTGTAATAACTCCAAAACAAATTCTCATATCAAAAATATGGGACCACTATTAAGTCTGTAACGTGGGATTTACCCTAGGCACCACCGAATGTTTATCAACGCTAGATATTCAGATGAGGCAGATGTTTTCGAGTACGTTAAGTTGATTAATTAATTAATTGATTAATAAATTAATCCATTTAATACCCTTAAAATAATTTAATATTTATATAGACTATTATTGAGATTCTACATGGTTAGCTAGATAACCTTGGGACATTGGATAGGATCCACTAACATTCTTCATGGAGGATCAACATTAGATGGTGAATGGCGACCGGGTCATCGTGGATCAAGTGTTAAAGAATGTAATGAGAATAATCCTTCACATGGGAACATCTTATTCACCACTGATTAATCCCAATCAGGATAGGAAATTTTATTTTTTTGATTATCACCCTTGATCTCTTTGGCAAAGCATGGATTTGATATCTACTTCTAAATCAATGCAATACAGTTCTTTGCATGATACCTTTTTATGAATTTAATTTATTAGATAAGTTTATATTATTTTATTCCATGATAATAATTTAATCCCACACTATGTGATCATTTACTGAGATCCCTTTTTCCAATGATTTATATCATCATTTCTTGTGATTTTCCCTACATTTAATTCACATTCTTTACTCTTGGAATGCATGGTCATGGATCAACTTGTTCGTTTGGATCCCAGTACCATCAAACCCTTAAATACATGGTGGTGATGTGAAAAACAGATATTATAAAACCTTTGGGACCCATATATGTGGGATTCTAGGTTTTGAGACATGATCATGGGTTTTGGAACCATAAATAATCATGGTAGGTGCAACGAAACCTCCATGAAGACGATGGATTTCAAAATTACGGCCATCGAAGGCTACAAATCAATGATCACTTATGACCCTTTACTTTATTAGGTTTCCAAATTGATGATTTTTTTGATCTATTGTCATTTCCAAGATGCATGAGGCCTTTTTCAATTTCTACTAAAAACATGACTACATGTTGTGAATTCTAATGAACATGCGACGTGTAGCCCCTGTCTATGTATCTATGGTTTTCAAGAAATAATATTCATAGCACATCATGTGGATAGAAAAACAATCTATGTAACACTTCCCTGTTAGCCTGTGCTTATTTCTGTTAGTAATGTTTTGGGCCCCCATGCGTCTCAACACACCATGTACTCTGGGAGAACATGGTCCTGAGCTTGTACCAGGGCATAGCCAGGTACATGGTCAGGTACACAGGAATGACCAAAAGTACATAGACACATCCAGTTATACATGGACAAGAACTATGCATCCATGTAATTTTGTGTTCCACCTATACATTCCATATATAATGAAATAGATTCTATGCTATTTCTATAGGAAAATATGGAAAAATGATGGGGTGGGGTCACATGCCATGTGGACTCCCATACACACAATGTACTTCCCCCTAAAAAATCATCTTCTCTTATTATCTTCATTTGTACTTGTATTTAGGCATGATAGTATTCTACTATTTGTTCTTTAGTATGTATAATGAAATGGTGGCCTTTTTTGGAATATGAGATCGGATGTGAGGTGTTCTAGGCATGATACTTCTTTGTGTGATGTTTTATGATATATGTGACCAGGTGTGTCCTTAGATTGTTTTCCAAGTTAGTACCCCCCTATCACACATGGGCATGGGATCCCCATATTCTTTTCAAAGGTGTTATCAGGGTCAGTACTCCCATGTCACACCATGGAATGGTTTCCCCATATTTTTTACATATGTAGGGTCAGTAATCCCTTTACTACTATATGTCATGGTTTCTCTTACTATTGAGTGTAACTCCCCCTTCTTCGAGTTTCGGTGGAGTGTAGATCATCCATGGGATTTGTGGATCCCTTAGTTTTAGAGTATTGTTGAGCAGTGTAGGACCCTCCACTCAGATTATTGTTAGGATACTTAGGATATGTTGATCATAGTTATGGATCCTTATACTTTAGTGAATAGTGTTAGGAGAGGGGCACTTTACAAGGTTTCTTATAACTTTTTTCATGATGTTAGGAATAGGTAATGGACCTTGTAGCTACAGTAAGAATCATTTCTCTTAGCTGAGATGTTGAGATAGAGACCCCCTTTATGTTTTCATTAGGGATTCATGTTGAGAATATCAGCATTTTTATGGTTATTATCCCAATTTCTTATTGACACGATTTCATTGGTTTGAGGTGATTACTTTTACCCTATTATTTATATTTACCCATTCTATTTTTGGGGAATCATACAGGGTAATTATGTACTCATCCATGCATTGGATTTACTTGAACGTGTTGTTTCTTATGATGATGATGGCAGGATCAGTAGTGACTGTGGTGGAGCTTATTAATACACGGATCCATTAACCACGTATTGTGGTTGGGGTGGATAGATCAATAGCTAGGCACTATATCGGTTTATCTTTATTATAGTTTTTTTAGTTTGGGACATCAATTTGGTTGGGGGTATATTTTCTTATTTTTTTGTTCAGTTTATATATTTTCATAATTTGATGTTTTTTTTGAGTTTATTAAATGTATGTTTTAACTCTAGATGTTATATTATTTAAATTTATATTTATCTACACTACTTTTTGTATAAATCTTGGTTCATGTGTATAAGTATATTGGGAAAATACCACCCATTATAGTTAGGTCTTCTCAACACTTTTCACCATCCCATGGCCTATTGGAGGAGGGTTTAGGGTTGTGGTGGCTCGTAATTCCACTAACAATGTTGGACTAGGTGGGTTGGGTTATTACAGAGTTGTATCAAATGTGGTTTATCATTGGTATGGTGTTTGTAGTTTAATTTTTACAAGGATTGGTTGGTACATAGGGGAATAGTGTTTAAGTGTCTCGAGTGAGGCTTTTAGGGAAAAGACTCCAGTGTTGGTGTGGCCACTGATGTATCCAGAAACTATGACTTTGACTAGCTTCTTAAAAAATTAGAATATTAAGACATTAGTTATCAGTAACTCGGTACATGAATCATATAGTATTTATTCCTTTGGATATCATTCGTGAGTCATATCCCCAGATATACTCATCTAACCACGTTTTACCTTGTCAATTTCAAGATTTCTCTATGATGGAATTCAACTATGATACAGATATAGGGTTCTAATGATGACTAGTTGAGTGTGGAATCTCTATTTTTGGTTACTTATGGTAGCCATAGTAGTATTGATTCATCTGTCAAGGATCTTGTTCTCAATGTAGTTATGCTATATGGGTAGCGAGCAGCACTTCCACCTATTTAACCACGATGGGACTCACTTTTTTTGAGTCAGCTTGACCATTCAAGAGATATTACACATCTATAAATCCTAGCTATTCAGGATGACTATAGTTTAGAAAGAGTTTTCTTCTAGTGTACTAGGATTAGGGACTACCTAGATTCTAGGGTGAGATAGAACCTCAGGCAGTTGAGGCTTGGATATAGTATGTAGATTGAGTTTTCTATTTTATACATAAACCAATAGTGTTGATGGTCTCTATTATGACTGACCATTTCTATGGTGAAGAAAGGAGTTGATGGGGTTTGGATAACCATGTATATGATGAGGAGACACACCCTAGGGAAGAGTTTGAGTGCTGATATCATGATGAGTTTTATCCCAATACAACCCCTCCAGTTAAGGAATATGAGATTCTTGGTCATGATCGGACTATGGAGAGATACCTAGTAAGGGAACATTAGGATTCTGGGGTTTCCATGGTCATCATGGGTATAAGGTTTTTATAGTATCTAGTAGATGATAGTCGATGCAGAGTTGGCGAATGAGACCACCTCATGTTCAGGCTTAGAAACCCATTTTGGTAGTGTAGCATGAGAATATTAGACTTGGTCTTCCTGTAGTATCTTTGGATATGAATCCTCAAAGATTATTTAAATGACACAAACATGGATCATTCATTATATCTCATAATAATGGTTACCATGCATCAGACTTCCCAACCCATCAAGCTAGGGTTGGAGGGAAGAAAATGGTGGCTTCTAATCCATGGATTTCATACATAATAATAGGTATTATCTATGTTCCATTTTTTTCTTAGATTATTCATAACATTTTTCCTTCAACACAAATTATTTTTCTTTTTCTTGTCCCTGTTTTGGTGTTTGTGATGTGTATTTGATCATATATGGAAGATGTATTCTTTCCCCACTAAGACATATCCTTATGATGTGATCCCAAAACATGTGGGTGAGAATGTGGTTCCCAGAGAAGATATTATCAAGGTGTGTAGAATTTGTTTATTAAACATGTGTGTTTTGAGTTCATTTTAATGATCTAGGTGAAGGTCTCAAGCACAGTGAAAGCTCTTGGGTGGATGTGCCTACATGGATTTTTTTCATTTGCAATGATCAATTCCAGATGAATACAAAGATAAATGTCAGAATCCATGGATCGAATCACAAAAATAGACAAATAATAAGAAACTTCATAGAACCATAAAGGATGTATCATCACAGGTTGATTATAATTAATATATTTAATTGACAAGAAGTACCTTTTATGGTGTTCTTTATTCGTTGATATTTTTTATCATATTCTGTTGTGATTCTTTGTTTCATCATAGAAGCCATGTGTAGAATTCCTCTAGCGGTGACCACATGTGCACCGCATATCCCTGGACGTATCCAAAGGAATCTCTAGGTGATAGCGTGGAGAAGCCTTTTCTTGTGTTGTACGCCTTAGATCGTCATGATCTGACGGAGGTGGATATCCCTCGGTCTTCAGAGCGTTCTTGGAGGACCGAGTTCTTTCAATGTTGATAGAATTCTCCAGAATTTTTGTGCACATCGATTCTTAGGAAAATATTTGGGGTTGTGAGGATACTTCTAATCGGGTTTGAGGTTGTAGAGTTACGACAATAAATAAACATGTTACGCGTTTTATTTTTTTCATTAACTCTTTTGAAAACCCCATGTCAAATCATTGATTCCTTGATATGCGCCCATGCTAATTATAATAAATATCATTTAATAAAATGATATTTCCTCAAAATCCCGACTAGAAAAACTACATGGCGTGTAATCATAAATACACGGAATGTACTTGTTTTTCATTAAAAACTAAACGGATTGTAATCATTAATGCATGACGTGTACTTGTTTTCAAAATAAAAATTACACGATGTGTAATCATTAATACACGACGTGTACTTGTTTTCATTTTATTCTTCCTCCAACATTAAAACAATTTAGTCTTCCATGAATAATTATTAAACCACATCTGGGAATAATCTTTATTTTACTTGAGGTACTTGGATCCACTTAGTGTGTACCCATCTAGGCCTCTTTCTAGTTGGCATTAGGCGGGCCTGCTTAAAGTCCAAGATTACTATCTAGAAAAGGGTCAAGGCACCCAAGAGAAAGAAGTTTATGCCACATTGACGTGTCACCTCATATGAACACTTATTGTGTGATTTAATCCTTTTTTCTCAATATCTCATCAAGCAGGTTTCATGGCAGTGTCATAAACCTATATGATTGATCTTTTATTCTTTGACTTCTAGAAATAAACTTGTCATGACACCATGGCCATGGAATTTGTGTGACAGTTATATTTCAATAAAATGGCCCAAGATATCTACATCCATAAATATTAAAGGGACAAATCCTTCCTTGACATATCCATTAACAACATGTCATTCATGACGCACCCAACATACCATACTTCTCGCAAACTCTCTTCCTGACGGTTTTCATCAAAAAATATAAGTGTGAAAGTCTTGACTTGAGTTAATGATAATCTTCCAGTATAAGGACCATTACACACACTCGTAGATAGCAATTTCCGATGACACCAAGACATACAGAATTGCTATTGGCGGATCTATTCTCATAATCTCTCATCTTGGAGATTACCAAGTGTGAACTCCATGAGAGAGAGTATCGTCTTCTTACGAGTACTCACACATGAAGGTCTGTATACTATGTGTCCTATCATAGTATTTCATCCAACTATAGAACTTTATTTAAGAATATTGTTATATTAATTCATGGTTCTCATCATAGCAGGGATCAGCCGTGACCATATTAATGCAACAAATATTCCAGGACATTATTATATTATAGTCATGAAGAACAATGAAAAATATATAATAAGTGTATATTCATGTAATCAAAGTACAAAAAATTTTGTTCTCAAGACACCAACCCTTACACTAGGTACTAATGATGGATTTGAACATTGGAATATTGTGGCCCTAATACAAAACAGTACATTCATGTCTTGGACAAAGCTTCATATCCATACTGCTTCTTTAGCTGCCTCAGAAGCTGTGATATACTCGAACTCTAGTATAGAATCTGCAGCCACACCTTGCTTTGTGCTCTTCAAGCTCACTGCACTTTCATTCAAACTGAAGATGTATCTAGTCGGTGACTTCATGTCATCTTGATCAGTCTGGAAACTAGAATCTACATGTCTTCTGATGACTAGTTCCTCATCTCCTCCATAAACCAAGAACATATCCTTAGTACGCCTCAGATACTTAAAGATAGTCTTGACTGCCATCCAATGGCGTTCTCCTGGATCATCTTGATATATGCCTTCCACACATAATGTGTAGGGAACATATAGCCTTGTACATAGAATAAAATACATGACTGACCCAATCGTGGATATGTAAAAAATCCTTTCCATTTACATTCATTTCTCGTGTTTCTAAGAACACATTTTCTTGGAAAGATGAATGCCATATAACACTGGAAACAATCCCCTCGTGGATTTTTCCATACTGAATCTCCTCAGTATCTTGTCAATGTATGTACATTGACTCAAGCCCAGCATTCTCTTGGATCTATACTGATGGATCTGGATCCCAAGAATATATGATGCCTCTCCCAAGTCTTTAATAAATAAGCATTTATCCAACGATTTCTTAACTGACTTTAAGATAGGTACTTCATTTCCAATTCGTAATATGTCATCAACATATACTATTAGGAAAACAACTGCATTTCCACTAAACCTTTTGTAGACACAAGGCTCACATTCATTCTTAACAAAGCCAAATTCCATTACAGCTTCATCAAAATGAAGGTTCCATGACCTTGATGCTTTCTTTAATCCATAAATGGATTTCTGTAACATGCATACCTTTTTGGCATCCTTTGGAGTCACAAACCCTTCTGGTTGTGTCATGTAGACATCTTATTGGAGGTTCCCATTAAGGAATGCTATTTGGACATCCTTTTGCCAAATTTCATAGTCATGGTAAGTGGAAATGGCCAATAGGATTCTGATGTATTTGAGCATCGCAAAAGGCGAAAAGGTTTTATCATAGTAAATTCATTGACACGGTCTAAAACCTTTTGTAACCAGACATGCCTTATAGGTGATGACTTTCCCCTCCATGTCCAGTTTCTTCTTGAATACCCATTTATTACCAACAGGATTTACATCAATTGGAGGATCTACCAAAATTCAGACTTGGTTTTGGTACATGGAATCCATTTCAAAATTAATGGCTTCTTTTCACTTGGCAGAATCTGTGCCTTCAACTTATTCCTTGTACGTAAGAGGATCATCATTGTCAACCAATAATTAGTCACCATCCTTGGTGACAAGAAAACCATATCGTTCTGGTTCTCTCACCTCTCTTGTGCTCCTACGCAGTTCTTGTGTCTCTAGAACGGATTGTTCTTCCACAGGGCTTTGTGGAATCTGTTCTTGTACCAACTCTTGTGTATCTTGAGCCTCAACTTCATCAAAGTTTATCTCGCTCCCAATATCTCTTTTTGAGATGTGATCCCTCTCAAGGAATATGGCATGTCTTGCCACTGTAACCATATTATCTAATGGGTTGTATAGGTAATATCCCCTTATTTCTTGAGGATATCCTATAAAGATACACTATGTGCCTCAGGGTGCAATCTTGTTACCTGAAGAGGCCTTAAAAAATGCTTTTCCTACCCCACACATCTAAATTTGATAACATGGCTTTGCTTCCTCTCCATAATTCATATGGAATACCATTTATCGATTTAGTTGGTACTTCATTTAGTATGTGTGCTGCTATTTGTAATTCATGTCCCCAAAAGGATAATGAAATACTTGCATGACTAATCATTGATATCACCATGTCCAACAGGGTGCGGTTCCTCCTTTCACTTCTGCCATTCCACTAAGGCGTATAAGGAGGATTGAGTTGATATAGAATCCCAAACTCCTATAAAAAATCAATTAAGTCCTAATTAAGATATTCTCCTCCTCTGTCTGAGCGTAGTTTCTTAATCTTCTTACCAAGATGGTTCTCAACTTCAATATTGTATTCTTTGAACAAATCAATAGAATTTGACTTGTACCTCCTTAAGTAAATATATCCATATCTACTAAAATAACCTATAAAAGTTATGACTTACAAGAACCCACCCCTTGCTTCAATTAGAAATGGTCCACATACATCTATATGAACTAACTCTAGATGCTCTTTAGCCCATTCACCTTTCCCACTAAATGGGGATTTGGTCATTTTGCCTTGTAGACATGCATGACATACACCAAGTGGTTTTAGTTTGGAAGAATCTAAATACCCATCTTGATGTAATTTTTTCAAACATTTCTCATTGACGTGACATAGTCGGTGAGGCCAAAGTTGGGTGTGGTATGAGTCATGTAAATAAACATTGTCATCGATAGCTGTTACTTGGTTTGTGTAGTCTAACACATAAAGGAAAATATATAAATGTGCTCTACCAAAACAAATTCTATCTTTATAAAAGTAGAAACATTAATTTACAAACTTGAAGTTCAATCCATAAATATCAAATCTGGATACTGAAATAATGTTTTTAGTAATAGAAGTCACATAATAACAACCATTTAACACCAAGATCATTCCAGTTGGCAATGTTAGGTGGTAGTCCCTGATAGTTATAGTAGCAACTCTGGCTCTGTTGGCTGCACGTAGATCTACCTCCCCTCAATCAATCATCCTAAATCTACTTGGTTCCTAAATTTTGATACATATGTGAGCACCACAAGCTATATCTAATACCCAATTTGTAGAAATAGATAGATTTCATTCGATGAAAAGTGCACCTGAAGCTTCCCCTTTCTTCCTTACCTAGGTGCAGTTTATCATCCAGTGGACCATCTTGCCACATGCGAAACAAACAACCTCCTGTTCTCTTGCCTCCCCATTGATCTTCCTTTTCCTGGAAGGACTTGAATAAGATTTTTCCTTGAATCCCTTTTTCATCCCTTTCCTTTTATTCATCATAAGGACATAAGGAATTCCATGCTTCATATCATTTTCCACTTGGAGAATAAGGATAAGAAGATCAGATAGAGACTTCTAAATGTTGTTCATGTTGAAATTTACAACAAAGTTAGAAAATCTCTACGGTAGTAATGTGAGAATAAGACCAGTACACAGTTCCTCGGGGATTTTAAACACTAGAACCTCCAAGCGCTCAATGTTTCCAATGAGTTTGACTACATGAGGCCTGGCTGGGGCACCCTCTCTAAGCTTGCTCTGAAATTGAGCCTTGGAGATCTCAAACCTTTCCTGTCTTGTTCTCTCCTAGTATAGACCACAGAGGTTCTCGAGGAAGATATAGGCATCCATGTCCTTATGAGACTTCATGAGCTCACTAGACATTGATGATAACATCAAAAATTGAACGTCGAGTGAATAGTTCAAATTTTGATCATAGATGAGGAAATATTGATCACTCGCCCCTTGGGCAGGAGAATCAGGAAGTGAGGACTCTAGCATATAAAACTTTTGTTCATGGAATTAAATACCCCAAAGGCATCTAAACCATTCCTGAAAGTTAATACTTTTGAGGATATTGTCTTTGTCCAGAATTGATCGCAGAGAAAATGTGGTTGACGAGCTTGTCATATTGATTCTACAAATTAAAAGGGTAGATTTATTAGTAACTTTTTATTACATTTTATGAAAAATAATAAATGAATTTATTAATTCTACTACTATTTTATCAAGTCCCAATGGCCCTCACCATTGAACCTGGAATGTCTAGTTTCTTTAACATTCTAGTGACAATGATCCATATTCCCCTTCGCATAACCCCAACAAGGGTTGGTCAAGCTATTTGAAGGTATTTAGGTAGGCAGGTCTTCGCCAACTGTGAGCTTACAGTTCCTTGATCTTTTAGGTGGACTCCCCAATCCTGAAATCCTGACATGGATTTCCTCAAAACTTGCCTCCATTTTAAAACTAGTCTTGCAAGGGCTACTCCTCTTGATGTAAAATGTTTAAGTCAACCCGAAAATTTCATAAGGTGTTCCTTTATAAAAGTATTTGTCCTAACAAGGGTTGGTCAAACACAAAGTTTTATTGAGTCTTGCCCTTAATCAAGTAACGGAAGGCTTGGTCTGACTTAATATAGTATTTGAGGGATTTTATTCTTTATGTGTAGTTTTTTATTATCACATGCTTGTTAATATTAAGTGACGCTTGCTTAAGTGATTAACCATGTTCTAATAATTTTTATGCATAGTCTGTTTTTTATTTTATTCCATCTTTTCTTGCCTGTTTATTTCATTAATTATGTTAACGCAACAAAACATACATAATAAATAAACCATGCAATCATATAGAAATAAAATAAGATGGAATTATCATGAGCTTCTATTGGTTAGCTTATCTAGAAGTTTTGATAAGCTAACCCTGGCCTAGGGAAAACACCTTGAACCTGATGGTTCATGTTTTTCAGCTCCCATATGTCCTCCTTTACATCTTCTTGGGTTGGTTTCACCTCAGATTCGGATTTTTTGAATCGTCTCCACTAGCTTTGGAGATCCACCATTACATGGGGTTTACATTAAAGATACCATGGTCACACATGCCCATCATTTTATTGGATGAAGTCTCACAGGCCAACGAATTTATACAAATTTAAATGAAATGATACACACATACAAAGCGTCTTTGTTCTAGCTCCTGATCATCCATAGCATGCAACAAATTTTACGCATATTTTGAATTCAAATTCTTTTAATCGTTCTATTTTTTCAGGATAAGCCGCGCTTGAATTAAATTAATTATGATCTTATAATTAATCAATTACTTATCATAAATTCTTTTTTTAATTCCCTTGATATTCTTCTCATTCATATTCCTTGTATAGGTCTTTTTACTTTTGGAAGAAACCTGGTGAAATTTCATTTCTGGAAAGTAAACGATGTGTAATATAGCCTACACGCCGTGTATTTTTCACCCTTTATCCAAAGTACACGCTGGGGGATTTGGCGTGTTTTCGGTACTTTGGAAATTTTGGAGTACACGACATTTAGATTAATCTAACACAGCGTGTACTTCATTGTTAGGCAGTTACCAGCCTGGTAATCCCATGTACGTGGAACACTGCTTCTCCTTGTACATGGTTTCACTTGGCCCGGATCGGACTACACAGCATGTCAATTCAACATACATGCCGTGTAATCTAGTTCCCATGCGCCGTTCATTTCTGGTCAACATGGTGTAATAAATACTTAGGTATACTCAATTCACACAGTGTGGTTTGGCGGACCAGTACTGGTTTGTTAAACCTAAGTACACGGCGTGTAGTTTTTACTACATGTCATGTATTCTTTTGTTGTACGGACAGAAAGAGTGGCTCTTTCAGGTGAGTTCCTCCTTTTTAATTTAATCAAAATTAAAATTTCAAGTTCGTTTCTGTGATGTGAATTGACAAATGAATGAGGAAGAACAAATATCGTTCATTTAGTTTTATATATCGATTTATCTTGAATTGAATCAAACAAAACGCGTAAATTATCAAAAAAAATTAAATAACTATAATCAACATTGTGACCTGGCTCTGATACCACTTGCAAGTCCAAGGCACAGCGGAAGCTCATGGGTGGATGTGCCCACTTGGCTTTTTTTTCATTTAGCAATGATCAATCCAGGATCAATACGATGATAAATGCCAGTCTCCATGGATCGAATCACAAAAATAGACAAAGAAGAAGAAAAGTCTCAGAACCATAAAGCAAGGATCATAACAGGTTGATTATAGTTAATTTAATTAATTGACAATAATTGCCTTTTATGGAGTTCTTTCTTCATTGATATTTTTTATCATGCTCCAATGTGATTCGTTATTTCATCACAGAAGCCAAGTGTAGACTTCCTCTAGTGGTGATCCATGCATGCACCACGTATCTCTGGACGTCACTAAAGGAATCTCCTGGTGCTAGAGTAGAGAAGTCTATTCTTGCGTTTTCATCCTAAGATCACCTTGATCCGATAGAGGTGGATATATTTCGTTCTTGAGAGTGTTATTGGAGGATGGAGTTCCTTCAGTCTTGAGAGAATTCTCTAGAATTGTTGTGCACAATGATACTTACGAAAAGAGGTGGGGTTGTGAGGATATTTATAATCGGGTTTGAGGTTGTAGAGTTGTGATAATAAATAAACATGTTACGCATTTTATTTATTTCATTAACTCTTTTGAAAACCCCATATCGAATCACTCATTCCTTGACATTCCCCCATGGAGATTATAATAAATATCATTTAATAAAATGACATTTCCTCAAAATACCGATTAGAAAAACTACACGGCATGTATTCATAAATACACTGCATGTACTTGTTTTTAATTAAAAAATACATAGCGTGTAATTGTTTTTAAAATAAAAACTACATGATGTGTAATTATTAATACACAGTGTGTACTTGTTTTCATTTTATTCTTACTCCAACATTAAAACGATTTAGGTATCCTGAATAATTATTAAACTATATGTGGGAATAATTCTTATTCTACTTGAGATACTTGGATACACTTAGTGTGTGACCCTATAAGCCTCTTTCACATTGGTATTAGGCGGGATTTCCAAAAGTACAAGATTATTGTCTAACAGCGGGTCAGGGAACCCAAGAGAAAGAAGTTGATGCCACATTGACGTGTCACCTCATACGAATTCTTACTGTGTAATTTAATCCGTAATTATCAATATCTCATCAACTAGGTTTCATGGTAGTGTCATAAACCTATATGCTTGATCTGTCATTCTTTGAATTCTAGAAATAAACTCGTCGTGACACCATAGACATGGAATTTGTGCGACAGTTCTATTTCAATCAAAGTGCCTGAGATATCTACTTCCATAAATATGGAAGGGACAAATCCTTCCTCAACTTATCCATTAACAACATGTCATTCATGATGCACCCAACGTACCCTACTTTCCTCCAACTCTCTTCAAGACAGTTTTCGTTAGTAAATATAAGTGAGTGAGTCGTGACATGAGTTAATAATAATCTTCTAGTATATGGACCATTACACACGCTAGTATATAGCAATGTCTGGTGACACCAAGACATGTCGAATTTCTACTGGCGGATATTTTCTCATAATCTCCCATCTTGAAGATTACCAAGTGCGAACTCCATGAGAGAGAGTCTCGTCTTCTTACGAGTACTCCTACATGACGGTCTGTATACTATGTGTCTTATCATAGCATGTCATCCAACGGTATAACTTTATTTAAGAATATTTTTATTTCATTTAAAGGTTATCATCATAGTGGGGATCTTCCATGACCTTATCAATGCAACAAATATTCCAGTCAATTATTATATTATAGTCATGAAGAACAATGAACAATATATAATAAGTGTACATTCTTGTAATCAAAGTACAAAACAGTTGGTTCTCAGGACACCAACCCTTACACTAGGTACTAGAGCAGTCTTAGATTAAAGTGGATAGGTGGTCAATGGGAATGATGGATTTGAACTATGGATGATTGTGACCCTGATACTTTGGTTGTGATTAAGGAATGATCAATGTCTTTTCAAATATAGTTTCAGCTTTATCATAGTGTTATAAGCCATATTTCCTTGGATGTAGCCCCTATTCAAAACCATGTGGTACCATTAGATGAATTTTTACCTAACACTTTTGTTGATGTCTCCTGAAAAGTGGATAAGTGGTCACATTTTTCTATCGATGGTGTGATCTGACTCTATGAGGAGAGAGATCCTCACACAAAATCCTTCCAAAGTATAAGTTTGACCCTATGATGTCATCACTAGTATGGGGTTGTCATTTACCATCCACGAGTAGGTGATTACTACCATTGAACATATCAGTGCTTTGAGGTTGTTGGGATGGAGTTTTCATCCCTAGATTCAGAATGATCCCCAAGCAGGGAAGGATAGGATTATTCATAGGAGGTTATTGACAAAATCTTATCATATTGGATAGTATTACCCTTGGACTAGCTAATTCCTTGAGATTCAAGTTTCATGTAATAAAGAAGTAGTATTATGGCATTTATCATGAGGATTTTTCAATTTCACCACCACATGGATAATTTTTTCATGTGCTTTCACTTGGGATGGCCAAATATCTATTCTAGAATATCAGATGACCCCCATATAGTTTTTATAGCTGTAGGTGTGGTAGGAGGACTTTGTAGGGAAGGGGATTCAAAAGACCCAATGTTTTTTCTTGGGTAGGACTGTATTTTTTATAAAATAGTTGAATAATAGATTTAGGTCAGGTATGGATTGGCATCACTTTAGTCGGGTGATTATCGATAAGGAGTTTCCACCCCCAAGAATCGATGAACTATTTACCCAGTGGGTGGATATGAAGTGGATCTCAGAGTTTGACTTCGGGATGAGTTATCTCCAACTCTTGAATTTAGATTTGTAGGTACCTAGAATGGCTTCCAAGATCCCCTATGGTTTCATTGTGTTCTTTTTTATACCATTTAGTGTTCTGGACAGCCCAATATAGTTTGTGAGACATATGAGCTGGATCCTTAACCCTTCTTGGATCAGTTCTTGGTTTTTCTTCAATGATTATACCCTCATTTCCTCAACATTATAGTTGGACCACCCAAGACAATATAGTATCTTTTTAGACATGATTGATAATATGTATTCATATGGAATATCTGAAGGAGTCAGTTCAAAATTAAAAGGTACACTTCTTAGGATATTTCAACTAAGGCATTGTAGTAGTAATGGAGCCTATAGAGGATGAGGAAACATGATATTTAGGTATACTAAAGGCATGTATGTTCTATCAGATGCTCAAAATATGGTTTTCCATCCATTTTTGATGAGAGAGGTGACAACGCAATTGACCACTTTGAAATTCACCCATATAGGATAGGATGGGGCAACATACCTCTATTCGATAGTTGTTTCCACTTTTCTTCTTCATTTAGTGAAGGATTATGACTTGAGGATATCGAATAAGAGATCTTTCATAACAATATACCTCCTAGATATATTTTTAATGAATTATTAGAAGGTGGGGAGCATGAAATCTCTATTCCAGTACAATCAGTGGAACCAGTAATTCTATGGAAAAAGGTTATGAGGAGGTTTTTTTCGCATAGTAGTACACCCAGGATAAGGGTGGTTATATCAAGGCCCTTTGGCTTTAGGTTTCATGGCCAAGGAAGTTGCAACTTCTTTCAAAGTTTAACTCTTAACATCTAACCCACCTATATGTGGGGATTGAGGTTCTGATTTGATGTTCAAACCAGATGGTGTTTTGTGGTTCTCTTGATGGGGCATCCATTATTGAAGATAGGTCAAGATTCTTCTTGATTGGTCTTATACTTACTCATCAGGTCAGCCCAATTCCTAATCATACCCTAGAAAATAATTGTGGAGAGTTTGGGGTACTTTTTGCATTATTTATTCTATATTCGTTTAATTCTCTCAATGATTGGTCAAAATGTGATGCTCAATTCATATTAGAATTATGATGTTGATGTTTGATGCATTTGTTACCTGGTTTCACTTGAGAAAATTGTTTCTACCTTATACATATGGCCAGGGATATTAGACTATCTCTGTTCTTAGGAACATGATTCTAGAGATCATGTTTTCATTGAAGCCACATCTGGGAGGATCACCTACCATCGATGAATTATATATGGAGAAGACTATCACTAAACATCTAGCATAGCGCCATTTAAGGGCATGTTTGGAAGACCCTATAGGCCACCACTACACTAGTTGGAGCTAGTTGGATTCTTCACTTATAGGAATATGGTTAGTTCTAGTGATGGTTTTGAATGGGTTTCAGTTCATACATGGTTTGATGCGGACTACCCCAAAAATGTATGGAGTCCTTTTTGGAATATCAATAGTGACAATTGGAGTTCAATGAAGCGATCATCCTTTCTAATATATCTCACTATGTGAAGGATCGTGGGGATTTGTCTAAGATATTAGTCTATCATTAAGGGTCATATTTCATTTCACCATTTACTTCATAGGGTTATCATGGTGTTTTAAAAATCAACCCTATGATTACAGTTAGACCATGTTTTGGGGGTTTTCTACTTATCATTAGTTAAGACATGTGTTTACAACTCATAGAAAAATGTTAACTCGGTTGATCTAGGTGGAGGGTAAAGAGATACACTTTGAGGTACCCAATAGTAGTTGTGAACCAGAATGTGAAGACCTATTGTGGTCATGTGTTTCTAATGGGTGTGTGTTGGAAACAACACAAGAGCATGTTGGAGACCTCATGGGATTGAGAGAGCCAAATGTGGGCTCAGTGTCCCTACCTTTTTTAGCTTTTTCTTTTTGGGGATGAGATTCCTTGAAGGGGGGAATAATTTATTGAAAATTTTATTGTTTTTTATTACTTTGGAATATTCATAGGAATATTTTACGAGTCAGGTGGAGAGACCACATGAGATTTTGAGGCTCGGTGAGCCCGATATTGATATTATAAAAAAAACTAATACATTAATATCACACACATATATTTTTCATGAAATATTGGAATAACTCTTAAAAGGTTCTCATATCATAAATCTAAGAGTATATTTGAGTATCGAACATGGGTTTTACCCTAGGCATAACCAAAAGTTGGTGATGTCGAAGGTTCGTATGAGGCATCCATTAAAGGGTACATTAAGTGGACTAATTAGTTAATTAATTTAATTAACAAATTTAATACCCTTAACATAATTTTATATTTAAATATCATGTTTTTATAATTCTATAAGGCTATTTGTATAACCTTGTAATATTGGAGAGAATATTTTGCAATTCTTCATTTGTAGAATGACATTAGTCCTATAACGATGATCGTATCATGGCATATTGATAGGAAATGAACACACTAGGACTCATCATTCTTAGGTGAAAAATTGATACACCAATGATTGATCACAATCGAGTTAGGGATTTTTATTTCATATATGATCCCCCTTTATTTATTTGGATAATCATGGATTTTATTTCTCCTTCTTAATAAGTGCAATTTCATTGCTCATACAATCCATTTTTTACAAATTATATTGATTTTTTATATTATTTTTCACATTAAAATATCTTGATCACATACTATGTTATTGTTCAATAGGATCCCTTTATCTGATGATGTAAACTTTTTCTACATGTGATTTTCCACCATGTTTTCTTTTCTTTCCTCATCATTGGTCCATGTGGCGACGAATTGACTTACCTAGTTGTATTTGAGCATGATTAAACCCCTGGATACATATAAGTGATAAGAAAGATGGATAGTATTGAACCGTGGGGATTTATAAAGAAGGATAATGATTTTTTAGAGATCAATATCAGTATTGGAACTACAAGCAGTGATAGAGTGCATGATAGAACCTCTGTGTGGGTGATGAATTTCCGATTTCAGGATAATGGAGACACAAGATAGATAATCGATTATGATAATACCCAATTTTCTGTGGTAAAATTTTTGGTTTTTCAGATCTATAGGTGTATTCAAGATACATGATTCATTCATCAATTTCTAGGAAAAGAATACTACACACTATGTAGTATGATGATGACATGGTGAGTGGACCCCTATTTAAGATGCAAGGGTTTTCAGGAAAATGTTAAGGATTACACACCATGTGTCCGCATCCACACATCAAGTGACCCTACCAAGGAATATGGAACATGTTCTAGCTATCACACAACCCATACCCCTTGTCAAATTACATGATGTGTACTCTGAAACTACACAACCATGGGTAGGTACCTTGGCATGGACAGGTACACTTTTAGGTACATGGGCACGACCCAAAGTACACAGACACAAATAGTTTTACACAAAGAGTCCCTAAGTGGAAGAGGAATTCGTGTTCCACGTATACAATTCATGTATGAGCTAGGTCTAGAGGAGAAAACATACTAGTGATGAGGTAGGGTTACATTCCATGTGGACCCCCATACATTTTGTGTACATCCATCCAGAAATTCTTCCTCTCATATATTATTTGTTTATACTTGGACTTAGTCCTGTTAGTAACCTAAGTGGAGTGTTTCGCCTTGTAGAATGTGATGGAGGCCTTAATTCTGACATATGAGATAAGATAAGTGGTTCTCTAAGTTTGAAACATCTTCAGGAAACGATTGATAATGTTAGTGACCATGGGTGATCATCAGAGTGTTATCAGGGTTAGTACTCCCTTGTTACACCAAGTAACAGGTTTCCCATATTCTTTACATAAGAGTTGTCAAGGTGACCACTCTCGTAGCATACTGGGGGTGGGTTCCCCATATTCATCACATAGGTTGGTTCAGTATACCCCGAAATAGTACATGGGACTGGTTATATGCCCATAGAGTGGCACATCCTGATCATTGAGCTCTGGTGGTGTGTAAATCCTCTATGGGATTTATGGATCCTTTGGCTATGGAGAATAGTTTTGGGGTGCGGGCCCCTCTACTCATATTCCGGTGATGTTCTGTGGATACATGAATCATAGTTCTGGTTCCCTTAACTATAGTTCATAGTGGGTAGCAGTGGGCCCCTCTATAAGGTTTCTTGTATAGTTTTGCAAGATGTTGGGCATTAAAGATGGACCTTGGGGTTGTGTAAAGACTCATTGTTCTTTATTGGGCTATAGAGATAGAGGTCTTCTTTCTATATTCGTTTGGATTTCTTTTTGATAGTATTTGGATATTTATGGTTATTATCACAATTTCTATTTGTAATTTCTTAATTGGGTTGATATGTCTAGTTTAATTGTATTATTTATATTTCTCCCTTTATTTATCATGTCATCCTACTGGGAATGTTTATACCCACTCCTACCAGGGATTTTCCCACACGTGTTGTATATTATACAGATGACGGGTCGATCAATAGTGACCTTGGTAGAGCATAGGGATACTTTGGTTCATTGAACATACAGTGTTCGAGACTAGGAGATCAAGATCCAATATACCACATAGCTTACCTTTATTATAGTGGTTTTAATTGGGATATCACTCCAATTGGGCATGTATTTTACCCCTTCTTATGCTTCAGATTATATATTGTCGTACTCTAATTTTTTTCCAAGAGTTTATTACATTCTTAGTTTTTCTAAATATGCCACAATATTTTACATTATGTTTATATGCACTACTTCTAGGAGATATTTAGGTGTGTGTGTGTGTGTGTACATTAGGTAAAGGTCTCCCATTACAGGTAAGACTTCTTGATTCTTGTCTCCAGCTCTTAGCCAATTAGAGGTGTGATTAGGGTTGTGGTGGATCTGCCTTTTTCTAGCTAGGTGGGCCCTGGTGGGTAAGGTTGTTACAAGGGAAAAGTTAAATTTTAAGATATCTAAAAATAAAATGAATTTGGATTTCAAAATAGGAAATAATAATATGAGTTGAAAGAGTGAATATGGATATCGAAGAAAAATATCTCATTTGGTGAGGATATATTTTTTAACATCATTAAATTTTATGAAGAATGAAACCAAAAAATGTATTTCCGCATAAAATTTCTATGAAATTAATTTTAATTTCATCATATAATAGATGAAAACCATATCTTAAAACCGTAGTATAAAAGGAAATATTTTGAATCACAAAAAGAAGTTGTGTTAAGAGAACCACATACGACCCTTATAACATTCAAATAAAAATACCAAAAAATATTGAACATGAAATAATATAATATGTACCATGAAAAAATAGATAATATTTCTATAATCTATTAAATAGGAAGTATTTACACCATATAAAGGAAGGTATGTGTATAGCATAAAACATGTCTGAAGGTATAAAATTTTGAAAATAAAAACTCTTAGCTTGTATTACCTATTAGTAGAACATACTATAACTTCATTTATACCAAAAAATATCTAAAAAACTTATTTAATTACCATATTTATATTTATTTATTTTTTACACTTAATATATGATTATTTATTATACATTTACTAGTTATTTAGTGATTTTGATTAATTTTCATGTGTCTTAAAATGTTGATGTTGATTCATATTAATTAATACCAAGTTTATAATTGTTAAATTGTATATGGTAATTTAATATATTATTCATACTTCTTAAAAAACCCATATTTTATTCCCTAAATTTTATAGTTATTGTTCTTGGAGCAGAAATCAGTGGGGTTCTTATTTCAGTAATTTTTATCAAAACAATTTATGTATATTAATAATATGTTAAATATTAACATAACCTTTTTGAACCGTAAAAAAAACATTACTTGATATTTTATTTATAAAAATACAATTATATTATTTTCCATACTAATCCATAATAATAATTTATATCATTGTTCATTTATGTCGATAAATTTACCTAAATAAAAAGGAGTTATAATCTAAGGGTGAGTATGGTTAGAAAAGTTATTATTAGAATAATATCAATTTTAAATAAGCATAATGATATAACATATATTTTTTTCAGATAGTGAGTCATATTTTAAGGTATTTTTATGAATAATATAATACTATATGGAAAATTAAATATGTTACTTTCATGGAGGACGTAATCTGCACGCATGCACGAGCAATCAGTTTTTTCCCTAGAAAGTGAGGAAAGTATGTAATTATTTATGATTAAATAATATAAATAACGTTATAAATATAATATTAATTCATTTAATAACCCATTTCAACCATCCGTGTAAGATGGTGATGAAAAATCAGACTCGTCGTTCAAGGAGGGGGTAGTTCGCCCATACGCCTGATGATGTTTTTGTTATTATAAATATAAGGGAATGAGTAGTAAATTATTATTAAATCATCATAATAAAATTTAAAAATATTAAAAATACTAATTAAATTATAATATAGTGGATTAAATAGATCTAAAATAGGCATAAGGATAAAGAAATGAATTTAAATATAAAGGGATCAATTAGAATTTTTTACCTTACTCCATGGATAACACCATTTCCAAAAATAATTAAGCATTTAAATGGTGGTATTTTGACTAGAATAGAACCAAAAGTATGTGTACCGAATTTTTTGGGATCTATTTGAGTATATTTTTTGTTAAACAAAATTTTTTCGGGTTTGAGGGGTAGTTGGGTAGCGAAGGCTCCTTTTATTAATAGAGAGAGTGGATTTTTTTGTAATAACATAAAAGGTAAAATAATAATTCATGGAAAATGGATCCAATGATATAAAATAATGGAACGGTTAAGGATTTATGGTTTACTATATTTCTAGAAATAATTTCACACATGTTTTCAACTCTTTTACTCTTCGATGTTTCACTTTTTTTTGTTCGTACTACAGTAATTAATTGTTACATAAGTAGTTTACTTTTAAGGACTAAAAATAAAATGTGTCTTGTTACAAAATATATAAATAAAGTCTAAAAACATGAAATTTATTTTTTCAAATAAAGTCTGTACATTTAAAAAAAAATTAATATTATCGCTTGTAGTGTACAAAAAACCATTTTTAGAAAACCAGTATTTTTAAGCATGAAATTTATGTGTAGAATAAAAGAATCAATTTTAAAATTTTCATGATATAATTTTTTTTGTTATAAAATAAATAAAATCTCTATGTCTTTAAAATAATCCTATATCAAAATTTTACAAAAATTATATTTAATTAAAGGAAACTACCAAAAAAGATTATTTTATTTTGAAATATCACTTATGTTCATAAAATGAAAAACATAGGGTTTTAAAAATGAAAATATTATTTTTCAATAAGTATTAGTACACTATAAATTCAAATTTTATAATGGAATGTTTATTATAATTTTTTATGTTATACTTACTTCTTGATAGAGTGATAAATTCTATGGTTTTAGTAGAAACGTTACTTTTCACTATTTATTTAAAAATAAATATATTTAGAAAAATTAAGAAAATTAATCCTAAGATAATATAATCATGATAAATATAGATATGAGTTTAATTATTCAAATAAAATTTTCAATTTAAGAATTTAACAATCAAATAGAAATAATACACAAAATGGAAAAAAAATTATAGGAAAATAGGTTTTTAAAAATTAAATATTCTTATTCTTATTTATTATCAACTAATAATAATTTTTAATATATTTTTCATGTAAAAAATTTATTTCATACTTATTTAATCATATTATATATTTATTTTTATAAAAAACTCATCGAACATAAAAGGTAATTTTTAGTAAAATAGTGTTTTAAGCGTAGAATAATCATACTATATATTTAGCTACACTAATTGAATTTTACCAATACATTAATATTAAAAATTAATTTCTTTTCTCCGAATAAATTTATTTTAATATGTGGTTACTTATACTTATATTTCTAATTCAATGTCTTAATTACAATGATAACAGTTAATGCTTATAATTTTATCTTAGTAAAATGTATCATCATTATTTTTAATATGGTGTTTTATATGAAGGGTGTTATTAAACATAGTGTATAATTACAAGAAAATATACATTAAAATATTACATTATTATATTAATTAATAGGGAGTGGTGTAGAAATTCAATTTAAAAAATTATTAAAATAGTGGGATTTGGTTTGTGGAATTCAGTTTTGAGGAAAATTAAAAACAACTTAAAATAAATAATTTTGACCAAAATTTAAAAGGTGATAAGTTTAGTTTTGTAATACCAATTAAAATTTCATCTTATTATTTAAAATAGTGCACTATTATTCTACATAATTTATATATGAAAGAATAAAAAAATCTTTATCAATAACCCTATGTCGAAAGAAATATTGGGGATTAATTAATAAGTTATCACTATTTGATGAACCCTCCTTCATATGTGTGTAAAAAGTTATCAAATTAAATCAAAATAATAAAACAACCCCAAACTATTCAATCTAAAACCAATCAGGTAATGTTTCACCTCATCAATATGAGGACAGCTCACTACCTTCAAACATACATCATAAATTGCTAAATACTCACCACCCAACCTAGATTACTACAATATATATAAACTAAACTGAGAGGTGGGAGAGATGAAAATAATCAACTGAGGTAGTAAACAATAAATAGGTGTAAGAACCCAAAAAATATCCTTCAATATAACAATATTCCATTTAATACAAAGATTTATTAATATAAAACAAAATTTTATTCAATGCATTACACACTCAAGAACTTTTGTTAGATCTCCTCCTTCCCAATAAATATATGTTTTACCAACTATTTGAGAGGTAATAGGTATGGAAGAAAATAAAAAGAAATTATAGTAATAAAAAATAGAAATAAACATACTAAACTAGAACATTATCTTCTAGGCAATCCATGTGACATTCCCCCCTTTTAAACCTTCTCTCTTTTTTATAGATTATTAATTTTCTACATATTCTACTTTTTTAGTTAAACCTCTCAAGATTATTTTACTTATGAGTTTTAATATCTTCATTATATTTTAGTCTTCCCTCAACCCCACATATTTTAGTACATTTATCCACACATAAATCGATGTTGGTATCTTTCAAGCCTCACTCTTCCCTAATTAGAAGATCATTTTTCATGTATAAATTCATATGGTCAACCAAAAATATTTAAAATATTCATGAGGAAAAAAATAAAAAAATTAAGACCCCATTGTTTTATAACATTTGAATATTTTCCACACAATTAAATGTTATTATCCATGACATGAATGGTATAAATTTTCATGTACATACTTCATTCACCCTTTTGTAGTGCAATTTTCATCACTATGGCTCAATAAATTCTAAAATGGATGTGGTGATAAAATTTGTTTGATTATATTTTAATTTAAACTAAATCATCCATGACTAAGGAATATTTTTTCATATCTCTTAAATGATATTCCCATCATGAAGTAGTGATTTCATTTTTTCATTGGTATATTCATTTTCTCGTCAATGTAAATAACTCTTATGTTTTGGATAAAATCGCTCTTATAAATTATATAAATCCCCTAGAAAGAAACTATCTACTCCAATATACCATGAATAAATCTTTTTAAGAGAATATTTTCACTTACCTAACATAGAAAATAACTAGAAATACATTTCTAGATTCCTCTCATTGTCCCTAGATGAATAATAAATTTAATAAAAGTGACTCATAATTATTAAGACTTTTTTAATGTCTATAACAGAATACTTCTCATGAAATATATTATGCATAAACATTATTTCTTCCTCTTCATATGCTCAGGGATGTTATGTACCATCAATACCTTCATTATGAATGGGACCTCTCCTCAATTAGAAATGTCAAATATCAAAAATAACATCATAAAAGTTAATGTATCAATAGTAGATTCATTTCATTCCATTTTCAAAAATCCCGACAACATTCACATCTCAAGAGTTAACTAATTTTCATTACTATTACTCAATATCTTGCACATATGATGAATTATCCAAATTCCCTCATCCCAGTTGCAACCATATTCTATATCATTTTTGTAACCTCAAACCACTTTATCCATTTACACTCTATTAAGAATAAAAATATAGAGTAAAATCAGTATCTATCTATCCATTTAATCCATAAACTAAATAAATCAATTAAATTCAAAATTTTGGACATTTTAAGGACTATTCAAAAAAATTATTGAAAAAAAAAATTTAACTCCAAAACATACTAAAACATAATTAGATTGAAAATTTTAGAGAATAAAATTAATTGAATTTCAAAAAAATATAATGAAATTATTTCTTATGTCAGTATCCACCATGATTTTATTCAAATTAGAAATAGTTTCTTTGTATAATAATTTTAAAAAATAATAACATCCATCAATAAGTGATGGGTGGGTGGTATCTATCTTTAAGAAATATTTGATAAATCTGTGGTATAATTATACATGTCTAATAAATATGTATATCCCCTTGACTATATTAACTCAGGTATCTCTTGTATCACTATATTTTTCTCTAGATAAACATTAATTCATTTCTTGTAACCTAAGCCTAAATAATATTTATTCATACACCATCAAATGGATATTTTTCTAATATAGAATTAGATATTTTTATTCACAACATTTAAATACCAAATTTATATTGGGAATTCATACCTTAGAAGATCTCCCACAAATATAAAAATAGACTAAAACTAAATAACTTACTCTTTCATGTCATTAAATATATATTTCATGCAACTTTAAAATATATTGTAGCACTAAACATTTTAAATGACATGTGATGAAAAGAAAAGGTTCCAGATAAAAAATACAATGTAGTCTTGTCTTTGTCATTCAGATCCACTAGTATATGTTCTAAAATGATTATCAATATAAGAAAAAATAAAAAATCTATCTAGATAACCATTTAAACATTTGGTCCATGAATTGGATTGAATTGTGTTCCTTTATTATGGATACATTAATCTTCTGATATGCGATACATTCTCCCCATCAGGTAATAATTTTCATTAGGATAAATTCTATATCTTCATTCTTAATGACTATCATACCTTCTTTATTTATCATAAATTGAAGTATAATTTCTCATTGACTATCTAAAATAGAATAGATTATTCCAATATCAAGTAGTTTGTGAAATTATTTCAAGTAAAATTACATCATTTGTGGTGTGACTCTAATTTTCAATTATTAACTCAATTTATTTCCTTCTGTCAACATTTCCAAATTTGTGTAAATAATTGATATAATTTCTTTGATATTTTTAATACCATAATAGATTAAATTATTTCCATTCCTTACAACTTTTAGTAACTATTTCTCTTCCTCATTTAATTTTTAAATGATAATCAATAGGATAGTATCAATGACACCCCTTAATGAGTTCTATTGTTTTTATTGAGGTGGATTGAACACAAGAATTAATTTATTCATAATCAATGGGATCATTTTTTGAAGGAATATCTTGATAAATTTTCTATCCACTATATAACATTACTTCCCAATTTACCCACTAAATGTGTGTTCTGTTCTTTATTTAACATCTAATCAATGAGTTTTACCATGTTTTTCCATTATTATTGGAAAATAATGTTGGAGGGGTGATCTTTTATTGAATAAATAATTTTTAGACAATCTAATTCAGTTATATGACTTACATCCTCCTTGAGGCCAATGTTGAATTTCTCTTAGACAACTTTAAATATTAATGGCCCTCAATTTACATCATTCAATGACTTCCCTATTTATATGAATGGTTTACCAATGGTAATGAGAACATCCACTTATTATTACATATTGAATATCAAAAAATTGGTTGGAAAGATGAAATTTCCCACAATTAAAAAATCTATTCAAGAATTCCATGAGTATATTTTATTGAATGGTCAAATAATTACAGTGTTAATCATATCCTATTTGGATTATCCAATGATAATTTTTGAAAAAAACTTTAGGGAATAAGGTTTACATAGATCCAAATTTATAAATATACTTACCAAATGTATAAAATCTAATATATCAAGTTATGTAAAACTATCCAAGATATCATATTTTTAGAGAAATTTTCTTCTGAATGACAATATAACATTCTTCATAAAAATAAACAACTCCAATATCCTTTATTTTGTTTTTAAATGAGATAAAATCCATTTTTAATATCTATATTTGAAAATAAAATCAAAAAATTTTATATTAATGTGGATTTGTTTGAAGATTTAAAAAAATTATTGTACTGGAACTCTACTGTTCCCCCCCTCATCCGCTATAGGAATGTTAAATGGGTTTAAATTGGTTTAGTTTTATTATACAATTAATTATTTTTATCCTAAATTTATTTTCCATAATTTTATAACTTGTAATAAACATTTATCCATTTTAGTTTATTTTAATTCTCATATTTAATGTTATTTTTTTCTACCTAAGTGAAGATATTTGGGGTTAGGGTGTTGTGTGTTTCTATATTTAAAATATATTTTGATTGGTTTATGGTTTAAGGGTGGGTGTAGTTTTAATTTTCTTGAGGATAGTGGAGGATAAGATTATCTAGCTAAATTTTGGTTTCATTTAAAATTATACCCACCTTAATTTTTTGTTCTATCTTGGATTTGGGTATAGATATAGGTGGATATTCATCCATTGGTTATAGGTGATTTAAGATTTTTATGGAGGTTAATTATAGATCACATAATTGAAATCCAGAGGCTTATTTCCTTATAAATTAATCAAAAACTGTTGGTAGGTATGTGCTCGTCCATATATCACATGGGTTTCTGAAATGGGAGTAGGTTTTCAGGGTTTTGGTTACTATAGTGAGTTTTGTTCTTACAATTCTACATTTTCATGATATTTGGATAGTGCGTCTACCATAGAAATTATGTGACTTGCATCCTACACATGATGAAATCCTCTCCTAGATATGCCCATATCAAATTACCAGAATATATAATTATGATATACATATACCATTGATAAGGACTCATGATAGTCTATGAGTGTTTATAATTATTCCTTTATCAAATAAAGAAATAATTACAGCATAATATTTTGGATGCAATATATAGTAAAATATTTTCATTTCTAGCTAAATGTAAATACTATGGTGTGGGAACTTTTTTAAAAACTCTTTGAATTTTTCTAATTCCAAAAATATAGATTATCAATCTTGCTGAACAAATTTTTTTTCACTTTATAGCTTTACCTTCCTGACCTAATAAATATAATTTTCTATGAATCTTATAACCATGATATCATTAGTTGTGATGGAACTAGGTTGTTGACTCTTAATTTTATACATTACTGGATCGTTGATAATTAATGAGAGTACCATAAATCATATCAAACCTAACGAATATCCTTCAAGTTTGAGTATATCACATATCTATATAAATTTATATAAGTGACGGTGAATATTCATGTATTGTATGGTTCAAAATTATCCCATGTTTTGAATCATTTATATTGTGCTAGTATTTATTTAAAAGTTTGTACCCTAGACTATAGGTCAAAAATTCTTAGGGAAGACCCATTGATGTATGGGAAAACATAGTATATGATGGTTATAGAAATTTTGTATTATTTTTTCACCATTACAAGGTTCATTATTGGTGATTTATCCATAAAATTCCATAGGTATAATAGGATGAATGTTCCCTTTCATGTTTGATATTCAGTGATAGGAAGTAAACCTATTGATATTTGGATTGAACACTAATGGATATCGAGAACCAATGATAATAGATTAAGTATTTTTTTTCTTGAGCATACATTTTCAACCCTATATGTCCCTGATAAAATCTACTCATGCACAGAAAATATAAAATATAAAATTGAAAAAAATGAGAAAAAAATTTGGTTTATCATTAGGCATTTGAAACATAAGTTCACTATTTTCCTTGAAAATGGAATCAGAACCCTTTTTATTATTAATGGATTTGTTATTTATGAAAGTGTTTCATAGTATATAATGAACTATCATTTATCCATTACAAGACTAGTATGGCATACAATAATGAATGTTTGATCATGGTTCTATAAGGAAAATTAATGAACAACTAGAGTTATAATGCAATTTATCATTAATACATACATTAAACAAATTAAAGGATCAATTATAATTAAAAAAACTAATATGTGTTAGAAATAAATCAATTAAAATAATAAAAAATAAACCAATTTCAAAGGATGGCGTGTCAAAAGATTTTATCTCCTTCATTTGTGAATTTGTTAAATAGATAGGTTGCAATATTATTTTAAATTAACCAATTTATTTATTATCATGTTCACTGATTCTACATAACCAAATATAGATATATGGATTGATTAAATAAATAAAAATAATTTATTTAAGTACAACCTTATAGGAAAAAGTGAATCCAAACTTCTATAAATATTTTAATCCACTTAACATCATTAGATATCATCCCCTAATAAACCATTTTACTAAATATTTATCAAGAAATGAAATATAAAAGATTAATATAAATGTGATCACTTATAAAAATAAAAAATTTATGAATAAATTGAAAATGAAATTATATACCCATGTTTTTAATCTTGAATACTTACTCATTAGATGACTAGACACTCTATCAAAAATAACTAAATCACAAATAAATTGTTCATATTAGGTGCTAAGAAAAATAAGTAATGGTGAAGAAATTATAAAAATATAAATAAAGAGTAAATTAAATTAAAACTAAATAAAAAATACATGACCTAATTATGGATTCAATAAAAATATGTTTTCTAAATGAAAAAATGCACAAGAGAACTCAAACAAACTAAGTAAATTTTAGAAAAAAGGAATATTCCATTCAAAAAATGGATGAACACTTAGTATTTATAGGCTAAATACACCCCAGTATAAATAATGTCACTGTATCATATTGAGGTCCTATCTAAAGGGGAAATGACCTTATCATTAAAATTAATTCTCTATAATTAAGGAATAATTATATCCTAGAAATAAAATATATTTTTCTATGACTTTGTGAGTTACATCTCCTTGTGGTTCTTAAACCTTTAAAAATTTTAGGAAAGTGGATTGGAGAGATAATCAAATATCATTCCCAATCTCACCATAACATATAAAATGTCATTGTCTTTTATGTGAAATGTTCGGGTTGACACTTATTATGGACATATGAATTTTTATTATTTTCCATAAAATAGAAACCAAGATGGATAAAATAATGGAACAAGAATCCTTTTAGTAGAAGATAAATTTTCATATGCTCTCTAACATAGATTATCTATGGAATCTATTGTTCTTGTATTATTATTTTTCACTTTCATCTTCTCTACGGGTGTTTACAAACTATTGATGGGATAGATGATTCATTTTTAACTTCTTATTTCTAAAATAAACTTATTTCGGCTCTAAAATGAATGTCCATAAATAATTCACAAAAATAAACATTCATTAGTTACAAATATAATAAATTATCAATAAAAACTCAATGATGAGTTGAATATTATTTTAAGTACCAATCAGACTGATTTATTCAAGATAAAAATTCAATCATGAAATCAATTATATATTGTTTTCAAGTTATTGTTTGAGGATAAGTTATATGAAATCTCTTATAAATATCACTTTTGGATTCAGGAGGAGAAATTTAATAGACATGTTTTTCTATGTAATTGGATCTATATTGATCCATATAAATTTAAGGTTGTAATATCTTGATATAGGTAAATGAATTTACTGAAGATACACAATTTCCTAGACTATATGAATATTACAAGATATGTTTCATAAAATTATCAAAATTAACATCAATAATGAAATATTCTAATCATAATGGAGTTATATTTGAGTTTGATGGGTAGTTCCAAAAAGACTATTGAAGATCTTAAGATTAGGATTGCTTCATTTAAATTTATTATCCTATATGAGTACGGTTCTGTGAATGAGGTCTATTATGATACATTAAGAGAAGTTTTTGGGTGTATTATTATACTAGGAGTTCATTTCATGGGGTACAGAATAAGTTATGTAAAACTAAATTAAAATAATTATAATATATGTTATGTATAATTGGATTTGTTGGTTGACATATTAAATAGGTGGAAACCTTTCACTTTAGTGATAATATCATAATATATATTGATCATAATAGTTTAAAATATATCTTTTCAAATGTGATGTCAATTTGAGACAACACGGGTAGGTAGAGTATCTTTAAACCTTTTATTTTTAACATTCATATAAACATATAAATGGTAATGTTATAGTTGATGATTTCATTTTGGTGAATAAAACTAAATATATTAATGAACCTAAAGAGGAGTGGAATATAATGGGTGTGTTGGGATATTTTCACTTGAAGTTAACAAAATAGTATGGTAGGGATCATTATATTATGAATGTAATATTTATATTATTAGAAGAAGTGAGAGAGTCAAAATCATCTGAATCTAAGTAAAAGTGGTTATGATGAACCTATTAAAATGGGGTGACCAAAATGGGTATAGGTTGGAATTGGATTTAACTATTATATAAAAATATAAAATGGATATTCCAATAACTTCTTTCATCCCTAATAGTATATCAATCGAAAGTAACGAAGCAGATAACATGACTAGTATGTAAAATCTAGAAAAATATTTGTGAAACATGAAGGAATGATATACACCACTATCAAACAAGAAATTAGATAATGTGGAAGTGATTATCACAATACCTTATTCTATAGATGATCCCTCACTATTATCGGCTGGAGTCTAATCTACTATGAAAACATGGCATGTCTCAGCCCCATGTCCTTATACCTGAGTAACCACATTACTGGAAGTCTACATCCAGAGCTGAGTTCCTCTACTCCCATATTTCTCATACAACCCACCACTATTCTATGAATCTATCAATAAATAAAATTAAATACGTCTATACTTTATATGATGATAGTAATTCATAGATGGATTCCTGAAAGAATTTTTATAGTGACCCATTTTCCCACAATTGAAGAACTCGGAATCATATCCCACAAATGATACTGAGGTCTATTGTGGTGTGGGTTCATCCTATACTAGCTTAGTCAGCAGTCCCATAATACATCACCATGGTGACATTTATGAAATGAAAAGGATCATTTAGGAAAATAAGTTCATTTGGGTAAATTATAATCAGTATATGGGAACAGACAATTGATTCCCAATAAGTCTGCCCAAAACCAATGGTTTAATCCTCCTAAAACTAACCATGGTCTTCAAACATCCATGTTACTCATAGTCATTTATATATATATATACATAACATCATTCTTAGTTAATATAATTAATTTCAATATATATATATCACAATAGCATGGAGTACCACCCAATGAAGCATGATTCTGTCCTGAATAGATGGCACAAATCTTGGAATTAAATTAAATAACTAGTATATAACTTTACAATAGGTATATATATGGAATATTATCATAATTTTCTAGTCATGATTCGTTAATGTATCCAAAATCTTATCAAAACAATAACATCAATTCTTTCAATGGTAACTCTAAGGACTTTTATACATGATCTTGTTAGGAACATAAAAACTCCCCTACTCGAATCATATGTCGCTATCTTCTTTTTATCATGTATCAAGTTAGTTCAATAAGAAGAAATCATAATTGTTCTCTAATAAAATTTTTAATGCCCTTAACATAACTAAAGGGTCTAAGGCAGAGAGTCGCATGACCTCATGGTGCCTCCTAAAATGCAAGAGGTTACCAACTAAAAGCGAGGGTCCTATTCTTTCAGTGGGGAGAGTATATGATTAATATCGTTTCCCTGCACAATAATTAATAATAAACTATAACAACACTGAGTAACATGCATAAAATAAATAACCAATGTAATATTTCATGGAACACAATTCGTACAAATAAATAACCAACTCCCAGTGTGGAAATAAAAACCAAATTATTATAAGGGTAAGGATAGATAATAAAATTAGAAATAGTATTTCAGAGTGTTTCCTAACATTACCTCAAACTAAAGTCTCCATTCACCTAAACTTCTTTTCATAGGTCCCTTTACCTTTAATATATCCTCATTCATGAAATTTACAAGTGCACTAAGATTCCCATACAGGGTATGGGAAATAAAACTAGTAGAACGCCACCAATGTTTCCTTAACATAAGTTCTCATAATATATAAGTTTTTATTTTATAGAATAAATAAGTACAAAAATAAAATAAAATCACACATGTGTCAATTCATCATGTTCTAAGAGAGCTACAATGAACCCCGACCCCACTATCTTGGGCATGATTCCAATAAAGATTCCATCTCTATCAAGTAATACCACCTTTAAGAAAACAATGAATTCCCCACATTTATGGTGGTTTTCATCAGTAACACCACAAACCCCAACCTAATAGTTGTCATTACCCTTGGATGATGATAATACACACTCAAAATGTTTGATGTAAATTGATAACACATCCTTCTAAATGGAATTATCCCACTTTATTATGTAATTGATAGACACATATACCATGCATGGTCAACTACCTTGTCAATAATCATTCCACTGATCTAACCCATATCATAAAATGTGTCTTCCTTAGTATCCATCATCATGTTATCATGCTCCCCCCACAATGGGTCGCCTAACTAAAACTATGCATAATGATCTTTATGATACCTAAAAAAATCCACATTCTACGTAATACCATAAGAAATATATACCATAACAAGGAATAACAATTCATATCATGATCAACACCCAGTGATTAACACAATCATATGATTCCAAATAAGAAAATAACTCAAGGCCACTCCCACACCCTCATGATAACACATAAAAAAGTATGTGTTATCAATCATAAATAATCTTTCCATGATAGCATCATATTCAAGGCCCTAATGGATATTAAAATTCATACCAAATGTTTTTTAAGAAGAACTCTAAATTCCATAAGGGAAATGATGATTTAAACACTCCTCACACCACGAAGCATAAGCTCACACATCAAGGGTGGATTACTCAAGTACTTTTGGTTAATAAAATTGTTTAGAATTGATACCCAATTAAATTGAAATTAAAAAATGATATTCTAGAACCACATACTTTATCTGAGTTTTAATTGAAATAATTCCACTGAATGTCATTGAATGAATGAAAATTAACTGAATTCATCATTGATCATTGAATATATTTTATAACTATTGTTTAACTAAAATAGGAATAAGTTCTAGAAAAGTTTCATTGGTCCATTAATAATTTATCATAAAAAAATAGATTCAAGGTGATAATCAAGGAGGATAATATCTCAATATGTATATTATTGGCAGGGTTAACCAAAATCATCAATGTTCTTTAGAATTATGTCTTTGATCAATGAAAGGTCATTTACACATCAACATCATCACCAATATAGAAATAATTCATCAATGGGTTAAGGTTCTATCATGAATCGTATATAAAACATATTTCTAGTATGATTATTCACCAACACTTGCCTAAAAAATGCACATTGTAAAAGGAAGATATCGGTTTGGTCAAAAAAATTCATCAACATACGTGATACTCCACCGAACTATATTGAAATAAAATTCAAAATTAGATCACCAATTAAAATACATATATATCAATGATAAATTCTCAAATAACAAGAAATATGAACTATTAGGCATGGATCTAGAGAAAACTATAAAACAAACATGTTTCTAGATCTTTCTAATGGAGGAGATCCAAGTGGATATAGATGGGTGTGCAAGGGTTAATAAGAGGAGTATTAAAAGTTTATTTATAGATAACTTGTTTATATATGGGATATAATGGTGTTAAAAATAAATAAGGTTAAATTATTATAGGGTTCATTAATTACACCTTCGTACTGGGTGCACCGGTTAGTCAGTGGTCCTCATAAAATGGTCAGTGTGCCTAGTATTAATCTATGTATTTTTTCTCTTCTGCCAGATAGAATATGGGGTCCACTATAGCTAAAATACTAACAAGAACACCATGGCATTTCCTATGGGTTCCAAAAGTGATGTGGTTGCTATTTTACAGTGAAAACAGGGATGATCATTTCTTGACACTTCCAAATTAGAATCCTAAACCCTTATCTCATGAAAACAATCTATTAAATAAACTATAAAAGAAATGAAATTGATAGAAAAAATATAATTCCATTTACTTTAATATCTCATATAACAAATAAAATTGAGTAGGTTACATTTATATACCTATAACTACCCAGAAAGGATACCCTAATCTATTTATTCTTTGTAATAATAGTAAATTTTATTTAATTAGAAAAATATGTCATCCCAAATATGTTCACCTAAGACCGAATAAAATTATTATTTCCATCCTTAATATTAAAAATGTTGGTGGTCACATCATAATCCACGAAGAATAAAAATGAAGTGTCATGCTAAATTGGGAATTATAGTCCATCACATAAATGATCCCCTAAAAAAGATATATAAAATTTTGAGAACTGTCATCTCTTAACACCTTGGGGAAAAATAATTCCTACCAATAAATTCCATATACATATTTTCTTGGACTAGTACATCTCATTGGCACTTTTCTTTTCATCGAATCATACAAATAGAAATATTCACCTCCTATATAGGTGGAGTATAAAGATTATCAAAGACCTATTTCATATAATTAATCCACATATTAGTAGATTATGGGATTCCCTCCCAAAAAATAGAGTATTTCTCCTAAACTATAATTTTTGAACTGTGTTTTACACAGAAATCCTAGTTTATTGTGCCTCAAGAAGCTATAATGTAAATCCTAAAGAAATATCTCTTAAAAATACTGATCGATGAGAGGTATCAGAACAATATGTGTCTCTAGCTAAATAACCAATGTGTAATAATCATACCCACCCTCTTAATTATCAATACTCATGAAGGCATGTCAATAAAATTTCAAACTCATGACATGGAATCACATATCCATGATAATATAAATATAAAAGATAGTATAATCAGTAACATGTAGTGTGTACTTCAATGTTACACAAACACCCTATATACTATGGTCTTTCATAACCATATTTACTTTATCTGTAACCCCAACTACCCACACTCAGAGTGTAATAATCAGATACCAATATGATTCACATGATAATTTACTATGAAAGTACATCATAATAAAATTAATTAGACTACTATAATATAGACAACCATTGGAATATCATATGAATCCTACATGAAAAAAAGGATGCATGAACATATCCTCCATTTTCTCCAAATGAAAATAGGGAAAATATGTAAACTATAAAAAAATAAAAATAATGTATTAACTCTCAAAATAATCAGAAATTCATAAAATCAAAAACTAATAACATCAATATCATCTTGACAACCTGGAATTTTTTGATACGTGGGTTATCTATTTTTAAGAATAAAACATTAAAGGATATACAAAATTCTTATATCTTACCTACTATATCTTAAATAGTAAGAAAAAATAATAACAAATCATTGATATCTCTTTGTAAATTCCCTCAACCTAGTTCAAATACACTATAACGGAACTGATAGTGCTAAATATATCTAGATCGCCATCCTATATTCTAGACGATTCTAATAAATAGAAAGGTTTTATATAATAGGTTGGGAGATTTTAACCTCATGTACATATGAAAAAAAATAATAAAAATAGTAATAAGAATAATAAAAACAAAAAATTTAGTATAATGTTGAATTATGGTTATAGACCAACCACTATTATAACATCCAACACAAGTGAAAACAAGAAGAACAAAGTAAAATGACTGGAAGGAATATATAAAATCAAGGTTTCATGTGGCCTGACCACATGTAAACCCATCCAAAATAAGAAAAAATAGAAAAAATTATTCTATGATTGGGCCTTGATTCTTCTCTCATCCCTATTTACTAGAACCAATTATTCTCTACCAGATCACTGATCAATTACAAGGCCCTCTTCTTTGTCCATACCTATCACCATGTAATCAACCCTAGTACCATGGTAATAGAGCAATATATGAGTAAAAATCAGTATCTCACTACCAATTGTTTCCCTAGAAATATAGTATATATAGGTGTATATACACTTTGACGTTATCATTAGTAAAAATTAGAAATTAAACACTATAAATAAATAATTCATAGCCACAGGTGCTACACAACAACCAAGGTGAAACTATATCTGATTTAGCCATGGAAAAGGAGTTTCTAAACATATCCCATGAAAAAATACTATGAATTATGTCCATCGTGATAATCATGGTCATATCATATTTTTCATAGTATTATAATCAATACATGGGTACAGAGTCCATATATTCATGTTATAGAAGTGGGTATCAAGTCCCATTAAAAAAAACATTACATGGGAAGATTATTGCAGAAACTAGTTCATAATAGTTGTAAAATAATTTCTATGACACTGATCCACAAACATGCATAAGATCTTAGAAATAATGAATAATAAGTGTTTGTAGTGTCCTAGAAATAATAATCCAAATTTATATCGTTTCCTAATAAGAATATTTCATCAGTAGGTATAATTTACATCTAACAATGATCTATAAGTGAGTATAACATCTTAGTAATAATGATCCATATGTCACATGGGCATTTCACCCCATTACCATGGGTGTAAAACCCTTTTTCATCCATTTGTGGTAAATTTATTTTTTTCAATTATAATTGGATTTTTATCAACAATAATTCCAACAGATTTTTTTTAAATGGAAGTCCAAAATTTGATTTTTGTAGTGTATAATAATTATTTATGTTCTATAAGATTTATGTTATGGAAGAAGATATCCAAGAAGCTGTTAGAATAATATTTTATTAATAAATATTCTTTATGTTATGTTCAAAAGATGTTCTTAAAGTAAAATTCTAGATGTTTTTATAAAAGTTAATATTTTTGGAATTCATTTTGGAATAGTATCAAAATATGTTCTAGAAGTTAAGGTTGGGGATTCAGATGATGAATAATTCATCCAATACCTAGTGTTATTAGACTAATAATAAGGTCATGGAGCTTCCTATGAAAATAATATTATCATTTTAAGAAGTGTGAAATAAATAAAAGGAATTGATATGTAAGGGTTACCATCATATGAAGAAAACATGGTCATATATAAGGTAAATTATGATGTGAAAGGATTAGCATAATAATATGTAAGGGTTATTATGGTGCAAAGAATTATTGATTATAAAAATTGAAATGTATCAGTATTCAGGAGAGAATACATAATGGTTCTTAGAAAACTATTTTAATAGGTGGTTAGTTTAATATTAAGAATAAAATAGAAAAGTAAATATAATAGTGATTTGTGATATATAAGATTTTCAATAGGGAGGTTTTTTAGTGATGTGTAATATCATCTAGAATATTAAAATGAAACAATGGAAAAATCAATGAGATATGTAAAGGTACTCAAAGAACACAAATTATGTTGTGGATTTCATATAAGTATTTATACTTAAAGATCAACCAAATACTTCATATAAGGTTTCATAATTTTTTAAGAATTTCCATAATAAGATTACACCACAATACAAAGGTAACACCCTGATCAAAGGGACCATGGTGCAATGCTTATTCCATAAATAATGAAGTAGGTATATTAATGTTATGATCTCAGATGTTTAGTAACGAAAATTAGGATTTCACGGTGAAGAAATATGTAACAACACAATAGATTCTATGATAATGAATATTTTCAGGATCACACTATGATATTCTAAAAAATTAAATATATATTATTATATTAATTTTATGGTTTTAGTTTATGACAAAGAAACAAATTGTGAAGAATGATATCACATCATGATCTGACCAAGGAAGAAAAAACTCACTCCATAGTAAGGAGATTCATTTCATGAATAGATTATTTCCATAATATCTAGAAAATTTGGTTGGAATTTAAAATGGGGGAAATATGGCCTGAATTTTAGGAATTTGAATTAGTTTAATTGGAACATCATGCCCATATTAAAACTTTTGGTATGCATGTCATGATCATGAAAAATTAAAGGATGTAATTTCAATAACAACCATCAAACTATGAGATTTAGGGTCGAAGAAGATATATAAAATTTCTTATATATATTCTATATAAAAATATTCTAAACATTTTAATATATCCTGTATAGAGGATGAAGGGAATTATCTCATATATTTTTAATATGGGGTTTTTAGAGTGGAGGAAAATAAAGAAGAGATCCACTACTATATCTAATTGTCACATATGGTGTGAAACAGGATAATTATATTGTTGAAATATCTTCATGTTATATAAGAGATGATGATTTTATGATTTTATGAAATACATGGAATCAATTTTCATATCCCGGATTTTACCACATCCAACAATGAAGAATACGTTTATTGAAAATATTATATTAATGGATAATCAACATAAATATGAGGATGGATGGGGTCTCAGTTCATAAAATGATCCAGAAGAAACATTCATGTCTACAAATCATTGAATAGAACCACACATATATAAATCATTATTCCCCTCACTAATGTAGTTCATGAAGGATAAGAAGAGGTGGTGGTCCTTGGATTTATTATGAGTCTTTTCTAAACCTTTTAAGGAATTATTTTCATAGCATAGAGTTCCCATGATTTAAAACATGCTTCTACTAAATAGTTTGTGTAACACCTTGAGATTTTGTGAATTAAATTTTTTTAATTAATTTAATCTTTTGGATATTTAAAATTTCAATAAAAATGGAAAATAGTTTTTTATATTACATCACTAAGTCATACTTTCCTTGTATACTACACCAAGGTAAGCGTGTGCTACACAAAAAACCAACTTGTCTTACTTTACAGGTGACACTGGCTTTCTATGAAACAACAATTTAGTTTTATAATTATTTAAATAGATAATTAAAACACAGCCATTAAACTTTGTAATAGGAATTGTAATAAATACTTTTGAAATTTTATTTATAATGTTTTAATATAAATATATAATATTGATACTGAAATATATAATTTTCAGTAAAATCTTTATATGTTTAAAAAGACAATTTTTTAAGAGATATTTTTTTCTGTCCTTTTGTGAACAATAATAAAATTAACTATAGAAAATATTAGAATTTTACTTTGATTAAATAAAATTCATTTTTTAATTATTATTGTGAAAATTATCTTAGGGTTAATTTTTAATATATTTCATGGAAACTTCATTTTTTTATTCATAGTGAAAAAATACTAAGTTATAATTCAAAATTATTTTTACATATAAAGTATTTACCTAGTTAAATTATATTTTAACTTGGTTTAAATATAAAATAAACCAATTGTACAAAAATTAATCCAATATAATTAATTGAAAACATTTTTATGTTGAATTTAGTTATAAAATCATAATGAACCTTCTCATGTTAAAAACCCCATTATCCCTCTCTAACACCCCAAGCTTCCACGGTACGTTTCCCGTTGAATAATGCAGTAGCTTGCATTGTACGCAACCTAGAGTTTTAACACACCACGACCAATAGAACTAGCCATTATGAATATTAATACCCACTTTTTAAGATTTTATAAATTTTATTATTCAATATGGACTTCAGTTTTTGAATTCAGGATATCGAAATTAGCTTAGAGTGAATTTGTGCTATTTTTCTGAAAACTTTCAATTTTTACAAATAGTGAAAAACACTGCATTATTGTTTAAAACCAACTTTTTATTTATGTAATTATTTATTTTATTTTAATTTATTTTAGGTCAAAATAGATACATAATACCTAAATATGTTCAATTTAATTCATTGGAGTTATTTTATAATAAGTTTAGATATATAAAATTTTATTGAGCTTTTTACTGTCTTTTACCCACCTTCTAAAAGCATTTAAAAATTTGCATAAAACATAATTTTACCACTTCTATGATTTGAATCTCAAAAATCTGAGAGACACAGTTGACATCAGTAAGTAAAATTTGGTCTAATAAGATAAAAATATTTTTTGACGAATAGTAACTTTTGACTTTTATTTACTAGAGTTAACATTAAATAGGGTAATTAAGGGTAAAAATTATATTATAATTATCCTAATACATGTCCTAATTCTATTTAATAAGTGTAATTATACCAAAAACCACCTTAGGGATAAAAGATGATCCTTTTGGTTGACTTATATTAGATAAGAAAATTTATTATTATTTTATTTAAAGAAGAGTTAAAAGAGTTAAATTCAATGTTTAATAACTTACCATTTTTAATATAGGGTTACAGACTATATAAATTCACCTATAAATATTAATTATAAATTTAATAATATTTTTTACATAATAGTATTTTATTTGTAATTTTTAGACATTATATAATTTAATTTATTATTGACACAATGATGATGCAGTAATTACCCTAATAATAAAATATTAAGATAATTGATAGTATAAATATCCAAATAAATGTAAATTGAGACATTGGATGAATTAAAATAATTTTAAAAGTTAATATGACATGTTATTGTTAATTAATTAAATTTTATTCGAAGTGATAAAAAAAATTTGGCTTTCAAAAAAATTAAATACTAAATACTGTCAAAATTGACATAATGCAGTTTTTAAAAAAATACTATATTATTAATAGATATAATGTTACTAAAAATATAAGTTTAATCCTAATGACTTATATATAATTATATATATCAATTATTATCCAATTGGGGTTCTCTAATAAATTTATGGTATGTTTATTAACCATATAATATAAAAATACAAAGATACATAGTAAAAGTCAAACTATTTAACTAAGAGTTAAATCTACACGATAAGGTTAATTTGGTGACATAAACCTGTCTAAAACCTATTGCTTGAGATATTTTTGACCCATCCCCTTTTTGGACTCCAAATAATTCATTTTGGAGCCATTAAAAACCGAAAATGATTTTATTATAAAATATTATTTCAATCTTTTCCTAAAGTGACTTTCACCTCTCTAATAAAAGGCTACTTCCACTCCTCTTAATTTCACACCTCCAAAGACATTTGTATCGGCCAAACCCTGACAAAATATCTTCCCAACTTCCCTAATGTAAACCTATATTCCTTAATTTGATAATAAATCCATCCTAGGAAGCCATTTTGATCAACTCAAAAATAAACACCCAAAGAAGAGGTAATAATTTCATCACCCTCTTTCAAGTTATTTTCTTCTTATACTTACTCTTTATTTGTTGTTTCCATAACAAAATAATAACTATAGTTCCTTCTACATACTATGATGTTATTATAAATATTGTACAACCATATTCATTATTCTATCCATCCTATAAATGACAAAGTCACCATACGTGCGTACGTACGGATTATCGTCTCCACATCGTGGTATAGTTTGTTATTCAAACACTTCATTATTTGGATGGGTACAATAATGATTACAACTGATGTAAATAATAAATATAACATGTTAATGATTCTTTATATATAATACACCATCCCATTTCATACGATTTTACCATCAATATAACGATATTGTCGCTCGTGCATACGTAAGGATTACCGTCTCCACGAACTCGATGAGATTCATTCCCCATCATAATCATTCAAGAATAATTTTAATTTTAAGATTAAAAAAAATGTTTATGAACATAATATCATTCTTTATATGAATCAAATACATCCTATATGATATAATATTTATGTATATATTTATTTTAAAACATAATAAAAATGTTTTAAATATTATACAGGAGGTTAACATACCATCAACTAAAGAAAAGTACAGGGTAAGGGTTAATTCCTCAATCTCATTATTATTCGAGATTGTTTATGTGTATGTTTTTCTGGGGACATATTTATTATCCACGTACATGTTTCATAAAAGGTATTTTAAAGGGATTATTTTTAAGGGAATATTTTACTAAAACATCATTTTAAATGTTTTAATTATTTATTCATCTAAAACTTTCTCATTAATGTCCGTGTTTTCAAAATGGTTGTAAGGATTTATTTATATGGGAATGAATGTTTTAAAATGTTAATTCCTTTCAAATGTTTCAAAGTGTTATGGGACCCTTTGATTTAAAACTATCTTTTAAATGAATTCCTTTATAAATTGTGTGACTTTTAAATGATTTCATGAAAAAGGGTTATTTATCTCAATTCTTTTTACTGATCATTTTCAATTATGTCAATATACTTTATAGATACTATTCTTGATCAAGGATGATTTATTATAATAAAATATTCCTTATTGTATAGAAAGAGTTATGATAAGTTTTACTGTGGATGTGCTATTTTTATACCATTAATGTTTTAGGGTTAACATATTGAAATTTTGTATGCTAGTTTTAATACGAATGTTTATGTTATGTTTCAAAATTTTCATATGAGGAATGCATTGGACCTAGTAATTTACGAGTGGAGCCTGCTATAGTTCCTCGATGAATCGGTAGGTCCCATGAGACAAACTTGTGTCTTGGCACAAGTTCTTGAAAAAAATATTATTTGTATTCTTGGAATAAGGCCTCGACTATGTGGTTATGAAGTCTGGCATTATGCATTCCATCAATATGAAATTGGCTATTGATTTTACATGTGATTATTCGATTAGTACAATATCCACGTGAATAAGTAAATGGAATTATTTAATTTATCTTTGCCATATTATGATGATGTTTAAGTTATAGAATTTTTTTTAGTCTTATACATTGCCTTAAATGTTTTTTCTTATTTATGAAAGTGTCTTCCATATTGTAATCCTTACTGAGCATCTAAGTTCACCCCTTTCTATGTTTTATTTTTCCCAGGATGCGATGAAGTAAATTATGACTAACCCAAAGGGATAGTCTAAGGGATATGAATGTGGTCAATGGAGACAATGTTGTAGTTGTTTTTCATTTTATAATGTATTTTAAAACTTATAAATGTATCTAAGTTTTTCCAATGCTACTAAACTGATATGTATTTTGGGATTTGATCCCTTGTGATCATGCCAATGCACCGACTCTAGGTAACAGGGGTCGGGGCGTTACACCCTCCATGTCTGTGGGATTAACATTAAAATTACAATTAAAATTAATTTTCCTATTTTGTGAAATGAATTTTTTAAAAAAATTAAATAAAGTGTTTTAATAATTATAATATTTATAGTATAATAAGATCAAATTAATTTTTGACTAAAAATATTTGTAAAAGAGAATAAAATTAATTACTTTCATTATGGTAAAATTAAACATAACAAGGGACTGAACCTTAAAATTAACAGCCAAAATGACAAATCCACTTATAAAAACCCCATTTTGACCATATTTAGTCCATAAGCCTTACACTATTGATTTTTTTAATGACATTGATTATGAAAAAACGTTGGTACACCTACCTTATTTCAAAAATGCCAATTGCATCCTCTGCCTCCATTATAAAAAGAAACTCACCCCTCCCACTTCCTTATACATATCAAGACACTATGGATTAACCAATATCTTCCCAAATATATCCTCAAAAATACCTCCCCTCACCATAGAAGCCTCCCCTGATAATAAATCCATCCAAGGAATCCCATTGGTGAAAACCAAATGGGGTAACCCAAAGAAGAGGTTACACCCTTCCTCAAGCTCCTTTGTTTTATTTTCACTCTCCAACACCAAAATTATTATTATTCCATGATTATATAATAAAACCATTATTAAAAATATACTAATATTTTTTTATAATGGTTCTACCTACACTTACATGCACTTCCATCTAATAGTTAATGAAGTTACATTTCTTGAGTATGGAGAAACCTCACGAAACGATATTGTTCGTTTTTTCCTTTACCACCAATTATGGTTGGGAATTATGAAGGAATATATATTTCAATATGATATTTATTATATTTATTATGTATTTATATTTATGTAGTTATTACAAAAATTCATCCTTCTTTCTTTCCAATTTTTGTAAATATGATAACTTCGTTTGTGGAAATGTGGACTACTGCCTCTTCAAAGCAATGTGATTCGTTCACACATTACATGGGGTGTATTATGGATGAGTTAAGTAAAATTATATGATATATATTAAATAATAATTATAATGGAGGGATATTATATATTTATATACACATATTTTATCTGCTTTATTTATTTCAATATGAAAATAAAAAAAAACATCATTCATGTGTATGTAATACTAATCGTCTCCATGAATTGTATATTTTGTTTAATATTTATATATTTTAAGGATTACTATAAATATTTATATAGTAAATATATATGATATATATCTATTGTATTAGATTCCTTAAATAAGTAGATCAAGATCAAAGTAAGAGTATCAAAAATAACAATTCAAAACATGTATGATAAACTAAGTGGTTATTACTCGCAACATTAATTTACCATAAATTTTTTAATAAATGGGTAATATAAATTCATAAGTGAATCATATATGGTTTTAGATATAATAATATTTTTCTTTAATATTTTTATAATAAACTTATATTTATTTATAAAATTATTTTTACGAGTATGATGTGATTCAAGACATGTGGTCAGGGAATTTCATCTCATATTTTATTTCCATGAGATACATGTATTTTTCACAACTCATTTATTTTTTTTGGTGTGTATACAACCCATGTATATATCCTATAATTATTATAACTAAATTTAGCGTTATTTACATACCTATTTTTTTATTTTTTATTCATTTTTTATGTTATAAAAGTTACCAAATGTATAAATTAATTTTGTCTCAGTTTTCCTTCTTTGTGACAAATTCCATGCTATGGTCCTATATTTTTATGAGGATTATACACTTACTTTGATATGTTATATCATTAATATAATTATTTTAATTATATTTAAAGCTTCATTTTTTTTTATTGTTTCTATTTTATTATTTTTCAATGTTACCAAATAGGTAACAGTTTATAGCTAAAATCCCATTTTCTATAAAGATAGTTTATGATTTCAATTATATTGATGAAATCATATAATACATCTCTCAAGAAAACTCATGAAATTTCATACACTCGGGTGATTACTTTTATACCCAATAAATGGAACTATTTTCCACTCTTTGGTACTTAATATAATTATGAAAATTTATTTTATGAAATTCCACCGTTATTTTTTCATTCAATCGAAAATCTATATTATTTCAAAATAGTGTTTTATAAAAAGGTTTTCAATTTTTTTTTCTATTATCCTATTATTTTTAAAAGAAAATTTTAACCACGTATCATCTTTTCAAAAATGGGTTCAAAAGGAATATTCTTATCATTTTCCGATCAATGACCATTTATAAGCATTTATGGTGAAAAGGGAATGTTCCACATATACATAAATACTCATCGTCATGGCTGTCATTTCATTGATACTTACTTTTTATGTACACTAGGTTATTTTTTAAAAACGAAAGTGTTTTTATTAATATTTAGGATCCTTTTTTCTTATTAAAATTGTTTTTAATGAAAAAGAGTTTTCAAAATTTATTTTATGTTTAAAAATTATTTTTAGTTATATCTCGACCTTCCATTATATGTTCTCAAATAGTTTTTTTAAAAGGAAAGGATTTCAATGATTTCAAGGATTTTTTTATGATTGTTTTATGTATTTTCAAGGGAAAATTTTTTCAAAATGTTTTTCAATATTATTTTATAATTTTTCATATAAAATGGTTTTCAACTATTTTTCAATCTAATTTTATAAATTTTCATGGAAAAAGGATTTGAAAATCTTTTCTAGATTATTTTGTAAGTTTTCAAGGGAAATTTTTTTAAAAATTATTTGACGCCTTCTTTATATTTTTTAAAAAAAATCAATCATAATTGTTTTACAAATTCATTATGTTTTGAAATCATTTTTTAAAATGAAGAAAGGATATTTTCTTCGAGAAAAGTTTTTTAAATGGAATTTTCAAAATTACTTTCCATATAATATGACATCCATTGGTGTTACTCCTACATTTATGGAAAATTATCTAATGGCTCCATTTAAATTATTTCTCTGAATGTTTTATGTTTTGATGGCATAAAATTCATGAAGTCCATTTCTCTTTCACAGTTTATATTTTTATTAAATATTTTCATATTTCACAGGTTATATGTTATGAAAATCATTCCAATTCCATGTGTTTGATACTTATAAAACCCTCTTCTTTTCTTGGGTAATTCTTCAATGAAATTATTATGGAACATATATTTTTTTCACAAGTTATGATATGATTACATGTTTATGACACACATTTCATTTCATGTGTTTTGAAAGGATGTTTATGAAATCCATATCTTTTATGGGTCATTATGTGATAAATGTTTTAATATCTCTTGGAACATTTATGTATGACTTTATTATGTGAAGTTTGGGACCAATATATCCCAAAAATGAATTGGGTAAATATTCATATCTCATGGGATAGAAATGGCTGGAATAGAGAGTGAACATAGTTCAGTATAGGACTTTGTCTACTAAGATGGTCTTGGGAGTCAACCTTGACTACCATGATGGTTATGGGAGAGAAATATGATGATCAAGATGGTTATGGGAGAGAACCTTGAAAATGAAGATGGTTTTGGGATTGAACCATGAATATTAAGACAGTTATGGTAGCGAACAATGACTACCATGATGGTATGAGGAGTGATCCCATATGACTAGGATGTCATTGGAAATGATTCCTTTACTACTATGGAAATCATTATTACATGCTTATTTATTTTCCACAAATCCATGTTTTATTATTATGTTATGATTTTAGTGATTATGCTCTTGATTACCTCGTGATTCAAGTCTTATTAACTTCTAACCTTTTTTAGATGATTTATTTTTATGATCTTTGATATGAATGGTAATATTTTAAAATTTTATGATCTCATTGTAATACCCTTATACTCATGTTTATGATTTAACATTTTCTTTATTTACCCTTAAGGAGAATCTGAGAACACCCCTTTTTATGTTTATCTCCCCAAGTAATAAATATATATTCTATCTATGACATTTCTAAGAGGGGTTATATTCTTGGAGAACCTAGTGGGAGATAATATATCTCACTAATGTACCAGGGGGTACATTTCGATGTTTCAAAATGAACTAAACAAATACGGTCTTTCACTCAAAACCTTGTGGGTTGATGTCACTTATGTTCAATAGATGCCTAAGTGAGATTGGTTGGCTCATGTTTTCATATTCCCTTTTGGGAAGTGAGTTTTCTTGTATTGTTGTTTTGATACCAATGAAAATTTAATTCACATTCCTTTTTTGTGTAAGTATGTTGATGCCTTCATCTTTTGATAAGAACCTTGGGAGTTATGGTATCAAGATTAGATTCGGTGGGTAGGATAGTTCTGGTGCCTCACCCGATCGACTAATGTTTTCACTGTTTCTAATGTAGTCAGATAATGGGTTGATGCTCATGATTGGATCGACACCATGTAATGGATAGTTGTGGGTATAAATTGAAGCGCAGGTAATGTTCCCAACATTGAAGAAGAGTTACAAGGGATTTTCTGTCTTAATGAGACTGATGTTCCATGTATCATGGCCAGCTTCGCCTTATTTTGGATGAAATGCTGGAGTGTGAGTCTGGTGATAAGTTATACCATGGTTACACATGATATCATTAGAATCATAATTGGTGAGTAGTCAGGTGTGATCTGAACTACAATATTTTTATAACGTTTCACAGGCTTGGTTTCCCAGGAGTTGTTGTTAAATGATGGATGTACCTCCAAGGTAGAGGTGACAGTAGGAGTAAATTGGGTACTATGAGACGGTTGACCAATGACTTAATCCTAGTTATGTATTGAAGGGATGTGAGTGTGTATTAGGGGGAGCTGTAAGTTCCATTATTTAGAATCTTAGTGGACTCGTGGTTAGAGATGATCATGCTCTATATTCACTTTATCCTAAGTACGTAGAGAGTGCAGCAGCTTTACACTAAGCTCATTTTCCTTTCAAATGTATTTCCTGGTTAGGAAAGGGAACCTGTTGAGGTTTCACTTGAGGACTTGTGTAATGTAATCCATATGGTGGGTAGTTCAACATTGGTCTTTTGAGGTCGGTGAACCTTGTTTTTAGTTTAACTTTGGTGTTTCCATGGGATTTTTATCTTATTGATTGTTTTTTATAAAATGATAAAGTATTCCTATAGTGTGGAGTTCCAAATCGGTCATAGTTAATTGTCTTCTGTGTAGAAGATAGTTGTAGCCACTATGAGGCTTGTCATTGGACTTTCTAGATAACATGTTGTGTATATGATCTGGTTGAGAGCATGGATGCAGTCCTACCACCAAATCTTCTCAAGGGAAATAAGGCTTATGGTTGGGAGGTAGAAACAGCCCGTGTTTGTCCTTATTGAAATTTTGAGAAGAAATTAGAATTTTTTCTTTCAAATTATTGTAAGGGGTAAAAATGGGAATTTTCTTCTTGTAGATGATCTCAGATAATTTTTTTGACAAATCCATTAGACCCATAACATGGTTTATACCTTAGGATAGGATTCTGGTGTAAATTTGAACTGTTAGATTTTTGAAGAATAAATAATATTTAATATTTAATTAAATAAATATTAAATAATTCATGTGAGTTCATTCAACTATATATTCTGAATGATGTGTCATATTGGGATTCTATATTTTTAGTTGTGTCCAGATTGGGGATTTCTACCTTGGTGGGGCATAAAATCAGGTCAGGCATCAGGGTTGGATAGGGTCCCCATTTATTTTTTTTCTTTTATTTTTCTTTCTTTTCTTTTCCACTTTTCTTTTCCTATTTTCCTCCTTTTCCTTCTCACGTATGCTCAGGGGGCTCCTCATTCACTAAAATACCAAGAGATAATGGACAGGGAGAGATAAATATGGATATGTATGAAGGGATGTATCGCTTTGGAGCTTAAGACATACTAGTTCGTTGTGTGAAACCGAGGGAAACAGAAATGGGTGAAGATTCGGTAGATTCTACCCAAAGGTAGGTTGTTTTTATTTTTCACTATAAATTCCCATATGTTATTCATTTTTAATTTTTAAATCCCTATTTTTCTTACTTAGGTCCCCTTGAGGGATTATATACTGCTTTTGGGGGGGAAATGGGGGTCTTAGGATGACTTCGGATATTTTTGATTGGTAAAACCTGTCTACACAGCGTGTGGTTCAAGGAGACACATCATATGTTCTTCATGTTTTGGGAAGATGATGTTTCTGAAGTACACACTATGTACCATGGTGTAAAATATATTTAATAGTGCATGGTTATGTAGCAGAGTACCCAACTAGGCTGCCCGTATAGGGGCACACGACAGTGTAGAGTACATGACCAGACCATGTGTGTTTTTCATGCCGTGTAGAAGTATACGGTTATGACATGTACATAGAAAAGAAGGTATAGGGACACAAGAAGGTACCTCTTGTTGGGTACACCCCATGTACCCATCTTGAACATATTTTACATGGTTGATCACATGCCCATGCTAGCAGATGTACACACCCAGGTGGGGCCTTAAGAGTACACAACGTGTACTCAAGGAGCCATTCCACATACTTCCCCTTCTTCACTCTTTGAGGAGTTTTTATATATTTTCATTCAAGAGTTTTAATTGGAATCATTAGTAGTCCATTATGAATATATTTTTATTTAGATCATGATGGTAAGACACGTGAGGTGTTTTGAGGACTCTTAAGTGGTGTTTCAGTCCTTTTCTTGAAAGGATGTGTTCTTCCTATAATAACTATATTTTGTAATCTCCTGATAGTGATACCTAATAATAGATGATCCACGAGTCGTCTCTCTTAATTTGTTAGATTTTCAATTAATGAAATATACCTTGCGAGATGTTCATGTCCATCTTAAGAGGTTGTGAGGCTAGTTGTTTCTGAGGATCCCTTATGCGGTACCTCTTCTTATGTTTCAACCTAGAGGATCCTGAATTGCATGCCTCTATCTTCACATTATTTTACCAAGTATTCCAAGATGGGTGAATTTTCCTATTATCTGGTATATAGAATCCTATATATGATACCTCAACATATGTACCATTCCAATGATCCCATATAGTATGTATCTCCCTTCTCACATGGTTATAGAGGGTCCCCTATAGGACAGCTTCCCCATTGCATTTTTTCGAGGATCCCATATAGGATGCCTCAGTCTCGATTACTATTTGAGAATCCCCTGTAGGATTACTCCTATACCTATTCTATTTAGGATCTCAAGTATGGTGTATCTTCAGTTTTTTTACTTGAGGGACCCAATAGGTGCTTGTTGTTTGACAGACCAAGAGCTAGTATGATAGGTTTTGGAAGTGATGGTAGTGGGTATTGTAAAAACCCGGATCTTCTTTTTAGGTATGTTTTCCTTTTTCTGGTGTTTTTGAGAAAAAGAGGAATTTCTGTAAATTTCCTATGTACACGTCGTGTACTTTATGAGCACACGACATGTACTCGGTTACCGTGAGTAGTCGGGATCTGGCCGTGTACCGTCCATGAACACGACCATGTGTGGTAACCTAAAGATTGCCTATTACGGGTGAAGGTGAAGGCAAGTACACGCTGTGTACTTATAAAGTGCATTCCATCTACATTCTTTTTTTTATTAAACACACCGGGGTCGGGTCTGACGGATAGAAACACCTCCTTCAAGGTTGGGTTCGTCCGAGAGTGAGGGTACGACCGTGATCTTCCTCTGAGACCCCGACCGAGCATCTGATCTCTGATTTAACCGACGTTGATTGCGTTGGGATCACCTCGGTAAGCTCTTCCTTCTACTTGATCTTCGTTTCTTGATTCCTCCTCTTTCTCAAGGTATCATTGGATGAATTCTTTAGACATTTTTTTAGATCTACAGTGTTCTTGGGAGATTCAAGGCTTGAGGATCACATATAGCGATCTCCCAACACCGAGGTAGGTGGTTTTGTGCCTTTCCATTGAAAGTATTTCAGTTCTATGTGAAAAATTGTCGAACACCCTTGAGTGAGGTATTGCGCATTTACTTTTTTAGCCCGGTTAATTGTTTTTTATGCTTGTATGCTTGAATAGAGGTTAATTGAATGGTAATAGGGTTAATTGCTATTCTTTGTAAGTGGTTTCCCATGCATGATTTCTTGTTTTGACCATTTGGTCTTATTGTCCTATTGGGTTGTTTATGAAGGACCATGGGACACCCTGAGAGGGGAGGGGTGAATCAGGGTGACCACTTTTTCTTTTAATGTGATGGATCTTGTTCCCATGTTGGTAGGAACTTGTTGAACCTGTATGATGAATATGATCAGAAAGAAAACATTCACATGCACAGAGAAGACACAGTAATTTTTACTTGGTTCACCACTAAGGGCTACGTCCAAGGAGCATATGCCGAAAGGTTATAGGTCATACCAAATTCCACTAATCTTCACTAGTTTTGGATTACAACGGTTCAAGAATAGTCACTCTGTCCCAGGGTCACTGCCTTTACAATGACTCAAGGATAGCTCACTACTTCCCTCGGGTCACTCCCGTTGACTCCCCCTGGCTCACTGCCCTTGGTGAAGTCATACTCAGTTTATAGATGTGAAGTTCTATTCATCATTGCATAACAATGCATCCTCAATTGTATGTAGATGCTCTTTGGAAGTAAAACTCTCACCAGTAGACGAATCTCACTTTGTGCTGAGGGTACCGGGAAATCGTCCAGCTTTCGTGCAGCTTCAAAAGGACATATGTACTTTAACAACCCAGGGGCGCTTCTCCATGCTCGGCGCGCAAGTTTCAATCCTGGCGTGCAAGTCACTTGTGCGGTACAAATTTGGTGCATTGGTGACACCAACCCACATGCGCGACACTGCCTCCTTCAACTCCAAACTTGCTCGACGATGCACCTTTAACTCCCCAACCACCTTGGTCGCGCATCCAACAATCGGCGCACAGCCTCTACTTGCGCGACCCAAAAGCCACTTGCGCGACTCAACCACTTGCTCGAAGAGAGCTTGAAAAATATCTAAGTATTTAACTTTGTTACAAATGAGGGGGGTGGTCCTCTATTTATAGGCAAACTGGACCCCCTGCACGGTGGCGCGCAAGTGTCTTCACGGCGCACAAGTCTCGGCACGTAGCTCCAACCGCCCTAGCCTCTTTCGCGCAACTCACTTGCGCAACCTAACCAATACTTGCGTGAACTAAATTCCGTTGCCATATTTTGAAGTTCTGATCATGAAAAACATATGGCGCGCAAGTTTCCTCTCTTTCATGTACATGGCGCGCAGGTCTCTTTTCTGAAAACACTTTTCTCAATTTGTTGATATTCAACCCCAAAAATTTGGCAATTACTGGGAAACAACGTCACCATCAATATTATTGTCTACTTGAACTGTAGGATCACTTTGATGGTTCACATTCAGAACTTCCACTGAGGATTCTCAACAAAAACAAAACATATTCCAATTCATTCATATAAGACCATGGTTCCAAAAATCTCCCCCTTTGGGGTTGTTGAAAATCAGAAAATAAATTCAATAGATCCCCATCCATGTGCAAACCAAAAACGCAAGAATCAACTCAGCCAACACTCTAAGTTTATGTGAGCAATGCTCGGTGTAGAAAACAAGAGAGGAAGCTTGAATTGGGTTCCAGTATTTTGGAATTCTCAATGATTCCATGTTCGCTGAGTTTCTTATCATCCTCTGATGCTGAATTTATTCCTCTCTCCCCCAATGACAAGAAACCCAAAGACCAGAAATGTGTTCATTATTCAGCTCAAACCATACTCCCCCTGGATAGTACCTCCCCCAAAAACCTACATCACATCCATAAACAGATAAAAACAGTTAACATAAATGGGGAGAGGGTTATTTCGTAACATCCTTATGCATTAGGAGGTGGCTGAACACCAAGGTTCAACTGAGGCTTGTCAAACACAGCCACTGATAGTGGTGTGGTCAGAATATCTGCCACTTTCTCATCAGTTACCACATGCTCCATTATAATCACTCCTTGCTCAGCTTTTTCTTTGATAAAATGATACCTGATTTCAATATGTTTCGTACGATAATGCTAAACAGGATTCTTCGTAAGATCAATTGCGCTCTTGTTAACACAGTAAATGACCATTGGTTGCATTACCTCACCACCAATATCTGCTAGTTGTTGTTTCATCCATAGTATTTGAGTGCATTCCTTCGTGGCAGAGATATATTCAGCTTCAGAAGTACTAAGAGAAGTACTTTCCTGTTTCTTTCTCAACCAACCAACAAATTTATTCCCAATATAGAAAGCACCACCACTGGTGGATTTTCGGTCCACAACGTCGCCAGCCCATTCAGCATCAGAAAATTCTGATAATTCACTGTCTCTTCCTGCAGCAAAGTATAACTCAGAATTATCAGTTCCTTGAATATATCTCATGATAATTTTTACTGCTGCCATATGTTCCTCCATTGGATTACTCTGAAAGCGGGCTACAAGACATGTGGCAAAGACAATATCTGGACATGTTGCTGTCAGGTACAATAGGCTCCCAATGATCCTCCTATATATAGTGGGATCTACAGATGCCTCATCTTCATGCTTTCCAAGTTTAGTTCCAACTGCAATCGGAGTTCACATTGGTTTGGAGTATTTCATATTAAACTTCTTCAACAGCTCTCTTTCATACTTTTCCTGAGAAATGAAAGTGTATTCCTTCTTTTGAATCACCTGCAGCCCTAGGAAATATGTGAGCTCCCCAATCATAAAAATTTCAAATTCTGATTTCATGTGATTGGCAAATTCATCCACTGATTTCTGCCTGCTTCCACCAAATATGATATCATCAATGTAGACTAGAACCATGAATTGATCTTTTGTAGAATTCTTCACATAGATATTGTGATCAACTCCTCCTCTTTTGAATTCCAGCTTCTTGAGATACGAATCCATCCGCGAGTACCATGCCCATGGTGCCTGCTTCAAACCATATAGAGCTTTCATCAGTTTGCAGACCTTTGTTTCATCAGTACCTAGAACACAACCCACTGGTTGTTCAATGTATGCTTCTTCTTCGATTACACCATTAAAGAATGTTGTATTGACATCCATTGAATATACTTTATATCCTCTTTGGAGTTCCATGGAAAGGAATAAACTGATTGACTCCACTCTAGCTACTGGATCAAAGGTTTATTCAACATCAATGCCTTAAATCTTGGAATATCCTTTACATACCAGTCGTGCCTTGTTTCTAATGACACTTCCATTCTCATCAAACTTATTTTTGAATATCCATTTGGTTCCAATAACATTGTGACCTTCGGGTCTCTGGACAAGATCCCATGTCTGATTCTTGTCAATTTGATCTAATTCTTCATTCTTGGATTTCACCCAAAATTCATCCTTTGAAGCTTCTTCGAATTAGGATGCCTCCACAAATGACAGGAATACATATTTTTTGTTATTCCTCAACCTTCTTGTTTGAGTGGGTGCACTCTTGTCCCCAATTATGTTGGATGGATCAATCTCAGCTCTTCGATTTCTCCTACGAGGTTCTGTTGCATTCTCTTCAGCCACAATTTCTTCTTCAGATTCTTCTTCTCAGTCAACATCATGATGTGACTACTGAGTGTTTTTCACAACATCCTCTATTCTTGTATTTTTATTTTCTCTACGTTCACTTTCTTCATCACTTTCTATCACATCAGTATATGACGCCCTTGAAGCATTTGTGGTTTTCTCTATAATTATCTTAACATCACTGCTTCCCACAATCCTTCCTAAATGATTGTTGAAACACTTATAGGATTTGTTGTTCATTGTGTAACCGAGGAAAATTCCTTCATCATCATTGTCGACATACTTCCCTTGATTTCATTCTTTGTTCCTGATAAAGCATTTACTTTCAAAGACACAGATGTATTTTAAAGAGGGCTTCCTTACATGCCACAATTCATATGGTGTCTTCGTTTCACCCATATAAAGTCTTGTTTGATTCTGAATATACACTGCAGCTTGAACAGCCTCTTTCCAGTAATGTCATGGAATAGGACTCTCAGTTAGCATAGTTCATGCCATGTTGTTCACCTGTCGATTCCTACGTTCAACAACTCCATTTTTTTTGTGGATTTCTCACATCAGCTAGCTCATGTTGTGTCCCATGCTTCTCTAGATAATTTTCAAATTCAATGGATGTGTATTCTCCTCTATTGTCAAATCGCAACACTTTGACTATTCATCCAGTTTCATTCTCGGCGATTTGCCGATATATTTTCATGCAGTCCAGGACTTGTCGTTTCCTGTGAATGACCATCACACATGCCATTCGACTTTAATCATCTATAAAAAGAAAAAAGTCCCTTTCTCTATGAGTTCTAGAAACATTTATCGGCCCACATACATCTGTATGAATCAGATCAAGAAGGTGAGATTCCCTTTTCTTCTTTGGCTGATATGAACTGCAGACCAGCTTCCCACGAATGCAAGCATCAAAATACTTTTCACGATCACGATTCAGGTTGGGAATGTCCATGAAAATCCTAAATTTTGATATTTTCTCCATGTCTTGTTGATTGATGTGTCCCAGTCTCCGATGCCACAAATTGTTTTCTTCTTCAATAGTAATGTAACTGACATTCTCTTCACTATCAACCTGATACAAGTTCCCTTCTATTCTACATCCCTTCATAAGTGAATTTCTTGTCTTTCCCTTGATAGTGAAACCTTTATGATTAAAATTAACTATAAGTCCCGAGTCATAGAGTTGACTCATGTTGAGTATATTATGACATATACCATCTACGTAAAGGACTTCAGTCTTCTTTAGTTCTCCATTAGCTAATTCGGCACTTCCACTCCCTTTGATTTTCAGAGCTCTATCATTTTCAAATCGTACTATACCATCAACCTTCCTTTTGATATCAGTTAACAGGTCGACATTACCTATCATATGAGATGAAAGAATCCAGGTACTGTTGTTCTTTGTAGCTTTGAGGGCCACCTCTTCAAGGTTGGATTTCTCAATCTTCTTCCTTTCCTTCCAAGAGACATTGGATTGAGTATAGAGAACTGATGGCCTTTCAATTATCTCTTCCACATACCCAGGTTCTTCATAGTCGAAATCTTATTTGAGAGGAGAAAACCTGTTTGAAAGAGCAACATTGTCTTGCTGACGTGACTTGACTTGTCTTGAACTTCAGTATGAGGTGTCCATGTCCCTTCTCTGCTTGCAATTAGCAGCCTTATGACCAAAGTTAGAACAAAGAAAACAATATCCATAGAAATTATTTCTTCTATAAGAATTAGGATATGATGTCAGTCTCCTTTTTGATTTCCCAGATCTTCCCCATTCAGATAGCACCTGGCCTCTTCGCAATAAGACATGGTATGGCCCAAATAGCCACAGAACTAACACTTCATGAGAGGAAATGTATTCTCAATTAAATTTTTCCTCATACCATCTCCCTTGAAGGAATAGTTAGAATGTCTGCCATTTCTGAATGTTTGAGCATAATTTTCAGTTCTCCATTTAGTTTGGATTAAGGGTTCATTTTTCCGCACTTTAGGAAACTTTTCAACATGTTTAACCTTCATTTTATCTTTCTTTTGGATATTTTCACTTCCAACAGTTGATGTCTCAGCTTCACAGCTAATTCCACTCTTTCCCATGTAAGAGGGTCTTTGAAAACTCATGATTTTTCAAATCCCATATGAACCACACTTGGATTTTACCAGTAATTATGCATCTGAGAATATTCCAAATTGTATTTTCTTTCATGGTTCTTTTGGAATTGATTCAGTATCAATTTTACTCCTATGAGTAACAACATCCTCCTCAAGACCCTCAAAAGTCTTGGATTTTTCTACTAGTCTAGAGGTGAGGTCATTGATGACCTTTTCCTGCTCTTCAATTCTCAACTTCAGATCCACTACATCATCATTGCTTTCAATTATTTTAGACTGTACCTTCACAAATTCTTCCAGTCATTCAATTTCAGCTTCATGTTGATCAACTTATTCTGTTGATTCTTCTATAATTGATTTCCACTTATTGCAACTCTTACATTTAGTCTTAAGCTTACTAACAACATCCTTAAGTTGCATCTTGCACTACTAGAAAAACAAGTATTTGCGATGGGCTATTTGCGACGGGATCCCGTCGCAAATGGCTTTTTGCGACGGGGTCCCGTCGCAAATAGCCCGTTGCTGAAAACATCGTCGCAACTACACTTATTAGCGACGGGCCCGTCGCTATAGCCTTTTTTTGCGACGGGCATTCTCCCCGTCGCAAATAGTATTCCGTATTTTTGTAAAAAACTTTTGAAACATTATTTGCGACGGGACCCGTCGCAAAAACTGTTTTTTTAAAAAATAAAAAAAATTAATAATACTAGTATTTGCGACGGGAGTAGTATCCCGTCGCAAATACTAAAAAATAGTATTTGCGACGGGTCCCGTCGCAAATACTTTTTTAAAAAAAAAATAAAAAACTATTAATAATACTAGTATTTGCGACGGGTATAGTATCCCGTCGCAAATACTATTAAAAAAATAAAAAAAATAAATTATTAATAAATTATTTTAATTAATATAATAATAGAATTATAATTTACAAATGAAAATAATAAATTATTTTAATTACTATAATAATAGTAGAATTATAATTCAAAAATAAAAAATAATAGAATATTAATAAATAATTTAATTAATTTAATAATATTACAATTATAATTCATAAATAAAAAAATATTAATAAGTTATTTTAATTAATATAAAAATAATAGAATTATTTTACATTCAAATATTAAAATAATTCAAGTATTACAAAAAAATAATTAAATATTAATATTATAAAATTTTAATATATATATATAATTTAATATTATAAAATATAAATAATATTATTATTCATATTAATATTGTTATTTAAAAATATAATATTATTAATATTTTATAATGAGACAGAAACTGCGAATAGAAAAAAAATATTTTGATTTCTCAAATTTTATAACTGAAATAAAAAATCTAATCTGAAGGAGGGGGGGGGAGGTGGGGGATCTGCAGATGGTGGTGGAGGAAACTCCACCCCTAAAGCATGAGTGAGTCGGCGCATGTACTCCATCTGCTCCTGATGCTGCTGCTGCCACCGACTCGTCTGCTCCTCGTACAGCTGCTGCTGGCGTCGACGCTCCTCCTCATGCTGCTGACGCATCTGCTCCTGCTCCTGTCGGAGACTCTCTATCTGTGCAGTCTGAGATCGCAACTGATCCTCATACTATGTATAAAAAGATGCACGAGCTCCTCTCGAGCTGGACGCCGACATCGCAGCACTGCCATAAAAATCTCCGGGAGTCAGTCGAGAGCCGATACCAACTACCCGGCCCTTCTCGAAGGCATACTGGGTGGCCTGCATCCATGCCGCCTCATCAAACTGACGGGCAGTGGTCTGATCTGATGACTCGGCCTGACTCTCAGGCCGGGTCTGTGACGTTGCGGCCTCATATGACTCCTATAGTTGCAATTTAAAATTAAAATTGTGAATATATTATATGCAGTTAATTTTTAAACTTGAAAACAAATAATACTGACCACGATGTGATGCTGACGATCACCTCTGAGCTCCCCAGTAGCAGGATCACTATACATCCTTCGATATACGTCGTACTCTGTAATATCGGGGTGCTCGACAGCCTATAAGAATAAAAAATAAACTGTTAATATTTATAGTTATATAAAATATTTATAAATAATGTACGTACCAGATGCTGTCTATGAGTACTGAAAGAACGACTCCCAGCTCGATGAGTCACCTCCTGTCTCCCCCGATTCTGCCTCCCCAGCGATGATCTCCTCTGAAAGGCACCACTCAACCAGTGCGCACATAATCCATCCCATACATGGGATGAAATATACTCTGGTCGGTGTGCTCTACATGACTCCTAAAAATCTGACACTCCTGCTTTCTTCATCGCAGCTTTTCTTAAATTGTGAAAAAACTGACAAAGGCGATCACGCATGGCCACCTCCCATGCCTCGTGGATGGCGTCACGCATGGTATCCTCGATCGGATACCATAAACCCTACAAAAAAATCAAAATATCAAGTTAGAAATGAAATAATTTTCAAAATAAAAATTATTTATTTACGTACGTACCAACCAATGGTCGAACATGGCCTGCTGCACATCAATGGGAATCTGCTCCCATGTGGTCCACGGCTGAGAGAAATAGTTGCGCAAAATAGCGATGCCCTGTCTGACTGCTACATGCGGAAAACTGAAAAAAAATAATAAACATTTATTATGTGAATAGATTAATGAAATCTTAGTCAAATCCACGGGTTATCACACAGGTTATCACACCTCCGGGTGCGCGGATCAAACCCAAGACGTGGACGTCGCTCGGGGACGGGGTCAGGAATCATCAATCGTGCAAGACCGCGCCCCCTCCGCGTACTCCCTAAAGCGCCTGCAGGCTGAGGGTCATCTGCCAGCAACTCATCCGCATCGAAAGGTAGGTCAGCATCCGTCAACTCACAAAATGTGGCCTCGTCCATCTGAAACAGAAAATGTTAATGTTAGCAAATAATTGATAATTACTATTATATATAAATATATACATATTATGATTGTATATAAATACCATGGAATTCTATAAGTGTTCATCTTCATCATCATCTTCATATATGTCAATTTCATCTTCATATTCCTCCTCAACATCATCGATATCCATTCGAGTTGTAGTTGCTTCATCTCTTACCATTTCAAATTCATGTGTGACATCATTAACATCATCGTCATCACCGACTCTTAAATGTGGGGTGTCGTCATCGATACTCATGTCTCTTTGTAAAAAAGATTGATTTTGAGTACTCTCTTGAAAAACTTCAATTCTTTGCACATCAGTGAAAGCACATTCACTTTGACTAAACTGATTGTCTCGGATTTTGATTTTTATTACACTCCACCAATCAGTCAAGTCTCTAGATGTTGCACAGTACTTTGCATAATAAACTTGATATGCCTGTTGAGCCAATAAGAATGGTTCATTTACTGCGAGAACACTTTTACATTTAATATCGATGATTCCATGAGTCGGATGAACACGCACGGCTCTCTCTGTATCCAACCACCGACATTTGAACATGGTTATGTAATGTTGTCCAAGATAACAGAGTTCAATGATTTCATCAAGTATGCCATAAAAGTCAACTTCATTTTCTCGATGATGAGATCCTCTCAAGATAACTCCACTGTTCATTGTTTTTTTTTTGATTCCCCATATGCATGTGTGTGGAATCGAAATCCATTCACCACATATGCATTATAAGTTTTAACAAGTTTGGAAGGTGGGTTACTCAATACACACAGCCGTTTTTCAATTTTATCAGCATGTCGAGACACCTGAAAATTTGTGAAATAATTATCAATATAGTAAACTATACATTGAATGAGTTGCTAAAAGATAAAGAATTTATGTTACCAGTTTTTGAAACCACTGAGAGAAATTTTTCAGTCGACGTTCTTCGAGAGCAGCTGCTGTAATTTGTGGAATTTGTTTCTTGATATGATTATCATACAACCTATAAAAACCAAAGTTATTTACTGTAACATAAATGATAGAATAAGTGATATAAACACTTCCAGTTTACATATAATTACAACAACATCTTTTTCAAGTTTGCCTAGAGCATCATAATCTGCCGTAGCCGCACAAATTTCCCGAAAAAAATGAGACATGTCTGTTATGGAATCCCAAATCACAGAATTCAACAGACCTCTTAATCCAATGGGTAGAAGTCTCTCCATTATAACATGACAATCATGACTTTTTAATCCAGTAATATGACCATTCTTTACACATCTACCCAAATTGGAAGCACAACCATCTGGAAGTCTCAAATCTGCAATCCACTGACAAAATAATAAACGGTTTTCTTTAGACAGTGTATAAGCTTCTTTTGGTTTCAGTAACCTTTCTGTTCTGACATTCTCAAATAGTTCCAATTCTGGACGCCTGCAAATTTGGGCAAGATCTAAACGTGCATTTACATTGTCTTTTCTCTTTCCTGGCGTATCCAAAACTGTATGAAACAAATTATCAAAACAGTTCTTCTCAATATGCATGACATCTAACATGTGTCGGACCAACAAATCAGACCAATATGGCAAATCCCAAAATATGCTACGTTTAATCCAATTGTGTTCTTTCCCAAAACCAGAAATTTTCTGTTGGTTTATTGTGGGACCAAAAGTGATGGGAGGTAATGAAAATACAACCGATTTTAACTCTGAACCTGATAGCATTTTTGGAGGTCCATCCCTTTTAGCTGTTCCTTTTCTGAAATGAGATCTGTTTCTGCGAAAAGAATGATCAGCTGGAAGAAATCTGCGATGACAGTCAAAATAACAAGGTTTCTTTCCATGAATGAGCATAAATGCTTTGTTCTCTCCCATACAGTAAGGAAATGATTTCTGACCATGTGTACTCCAGCCAGATAACATCCCATAAGCCGGGAAGTCACTTATTGTCCACATCAATGCTGCTCTCAGTATGAAATTCTGTTTCGTTGCAACATCATATGTACTGACACCAGTACTCCACAGTAAATTTAATTCATCAATCAATGGCTTCAAATAAATATCAATATTTTTCTTCGGATGTCCTGGAATTAGTAAAGTCAAAAAGATATATGGCTCCTTCATCAACATCCATGGAGGTAAATTGTACGGAGTTAAAAAAACAGGTCAACATGAATATTGACTACCATAAGATCCAAATGGACAGAAACCATCAGTGGAAAGGCCCAGTCGAACATTTCTAGCTTCTAAAGCAAAGGATGGATGCACTCTATCAAAATGTTTCCATGAATCACCATCGGCTGGATGATTCAAGCTTTTATCGGTTGAACTATTCTCTTTATGCCATGACATCATTGTCGCTGTATTCTTAGACATGAATAAACGCTGAAGTCTGGATGTAAGCGGAAAATATCTCAACTGTTTTACAGGAATCAAACCAGACTTCCCGTGTTGTCCTTCTTTATATCTCAGTTGCCCACATGTGGGACAACTATCCAACGACTCATTTTCCCCTGAATATAAAATGCAGTCATTTGAACATGCATGAATCTTCTGACAAGTAAGTCCCAAATTTCGAACCAACCTCTTACTTTCATAGTAATTTGCAGGTAAAACATTTCCTTCGGGTAACAGTGTTTTCAGCAAAGAAAATATCTGGTCAAAACAGGTGTTTGACATTCCGTTATCTGATTTGATAGCCATAAATTTTGCAACTGCTTCTAATTTGCTCATCTTGCAGCCAGGATATAATGCATCCTCAGCAGACTTCAACAACTCATGAAATTCAGACGGTCCCAACTCAGGATTTGAAGCTATATCAGCCGGAGTTTCTGTATGTTGAACAGATGAACCTGCAACATCATGTACTAAATCTTGAAACTGGGATGGATCCGGAATCAAGTTGGTATCACCTGCTCTGGAACTGCGTTCACCGTGTTGATACCAAAAAACATAATCTGCTTGAAAACCAAAACGCAAGAGATGTTCCCCCACTTTGTCAAATGTGTCAAACGTTCTCAATGCACATTTTCTACAAGGGCATTTTATCTTTCCTTCTGAAACAAATTCTGGATTTGATGCCGCAAATGATAAAAAACTCTCCACACCCTCTATATATACTGGATTTAAACCAGAACCATTTGGATTTCTACGTTGATTTATCCATATGCGGTCATCTAATAATGACTGTTGACGACCTCGTTGTTCCATATTTTTCTATAAAATATAAAAGCATTACTGGTTTTGAATAATTTGTTAGAAAAAACACAAGCAAGGATTGAATATATTGAGAATAAAGCAAAACCTGTTACAAATATTGGTAATTATTGGTAAATATTGGTAATTATTGGTAATTATTCCTAATTATTGGTAATTATTGGTAGTTATTCCTAATTATTGGTAAATATTGGTAATTATTGGTAAATATTGGTAATTATTGGAAAATATTGGTAATTATTGGTAATTATTGGAAAATATTGGAAAATATTGGTCATTATTGGTAATTATTGGTGATTATTGGTAATTATTGGTGATTATTGGTAATTATTGGTGATTATTGGTAATTATTGGTGATTATTGGTAATTAATACTAATTATTGGTAATTAATACTAATTATTGGTAATTAATAATCATTATTACTAATTAATAATCATTATTACTAATTATTGGTAAATATTACTAATTATTCCTAATTATTCCTAATTATTACTAATTATTGCTAATTAATACTAATTATTGGTAATTAATAATCATTATTACTAATTAATAATCATTATTACTAATTATTGATAAATATTACTAATTATTCCTAATTATTCTTAATTATTACTAATTATTGCAAATTAATACTAATTATTGCTAATTAATACTAATTATTGCTAATTATTACTAATTATTGCTAATTATTACTAATTATTGCTAATTATTACTAATTATTTCTAATTATTACTAATTATTTCTAATTATTACTAATTATTGCTAATTATTACTAATTATTGCTAATTATGACTAATTATTGCTAATTATTACTAATTATTGCTAATTATTACTAATTATTGCTAATTATTGCTAATTATTGCTAATTATTGCTAATTATTAGTAATTATTGAGAATTATTAGCAATTATTGAGAATTATTAGCAATTATTGAGAATTATTAGCAATTATTGGCAATTATTGGTAATTATTGGCAATTATTGGTAATTATTGGCAATTATTGTTAATTATTGGCAATTATTGTTAATTATTGGCAATTATTGTTAATTAATACTAATTATTACTAATTATTGTTAATTATTCCTAATTATTACTAATTATTGGTAATTAATACTAATTATTGGTAATTAATACTAATTATTGGTAATTATTACTAATTATTGGTAATTATTACTAATTATTCCTAATTAATACTAATTATTCCTAATTAATACTAATTATTCCTAATTAATCCTAATTATTCCTAATTAATCCTACTTATTCCTAATTATTCCTAATTATTACTAATTATTACTAATTATTTCTAATTATTACTAATTATTTCTAATTATTACTAATTATTTCTAATTATTACTAATTATTTCTAATTATTACCAATTATTTCTAATTATTACTAATTATTTCTAATTATTACTAATTATTTCTAATTATTACTAATTATTTCTAATTATTACTAATTATTGCTAATTATTACTAATTATTTCTAATTATTACTAATTATTGCTAATTATTCCTAATTATTGCTAATTATTGGTAATTATTGCTAATTATTGGTAATTATTGCTAATTATTGGTAATTATTGCTAATTATTGGTAATTAATGCTAAATATTGGTAATTAATACTAATTATTGGTAATTAATACTAATTATTGGTAATTAATACTAATTATTGGTAATTAATACTAATTATTGGTAATTAATACTAATTATTGGTAATTAATACTAATTATTAGTAATTATTACTAATTATTGGTAATTATTACTAATTATTCCTAATTAATACTAATTATTCCTAATTATTCCTAATTATTACTAATTATTGTTAATTATTCCTAATTATTACTAATTATTGTTAATTATTCCTAATTATTACTAATTATTGGTAATTAATACTAATTATTGGTAATTAATACTAATTATTGGTAATTAATACTAATTATTGGTAATTAATACTAATTATTGGTAATTAATACTAATTATTGGTAATTAATACTAATTATTGGTAATTATTACTAATTATTCCTAATTAATACTAATTATTCCTAATTATTCCTAATTATTACTAATTATTGTTAATTATTTCTAATTATTCCTAATTATTGTTAATTATTCCTAATTATTACTAATTATTGTTAATTATTCCTAATTATTACTAATTATTCCTAATTATTACTAATTATTGGTAATTAATACTAATTATTGGTAATTAATACTAATTATTGGTAATTAATACTAATTATTGGTAATTAATACTAATTATTCTTAATTAATACTAATTATTGGTAATTATTACTAATTATTCCTAATTAATACTAATTATTCCTAATTATTCCTAATTATTACTAATTATTGTTAATTATTCCTAATTATTACTAATTATTGTTAATTATTCCTAATTATTACTAATTATTGGTAATTAATACTAATTATTGGTAATTAATACTAATTATTGGTAATTAATACTAATTATAGGTAATTATTACTAATTATTGATAATTATTGGTAATTATTACGAATTATTGGTAATTAATACTAATTATTGGTAATTAATACTAATTATTGGTAATTAATACTAATTATTGGTAATTAATACTAATTATTGGTAATTAATACTAATTATAGGTAATTAATACTAATTATTGATAATTATTACTAATTATTACTAATTATTCTTAATTATTGATAATTATTAGTAATTAAATGAATAATTATCAATAATTAGAAATAATTACCAATAATTACAAATAATAACATTATTAATATATTTTATTATTAATATTAAAATAATATAATTTTCTAATTTATATACAGTTCTTCTTTCATCTGTGCGTTTTCTATCTCCACATACAAATAATACATGTGAAGACAGCAAACACACAGATGAAAAAAGAACTGTATATATATAAAAAATTATATTATTTTAATATTAATAATAAAATAAACTAATAATGTAATAATGTTCTTATTCCTAATTATTGGTATTTATTACTAGTTATTAATATTTATTCTTAATTATTAAAAATTATTACTAATTATTCCTAATTACCATATAAACAATACTAATAATTTAAATTTATTAAGTAATAAAACAGAGTAAACATAATTAAATTACAACTAATTAATAATAATTGAAACTAATAAAAAATTAAAAATAAATAAAAAAATTAAAATGAAGATAAATACCTTGAAAATTGATCTGTTCTGATCGTTCTTCAAAACTTTAATATCAGCTCCGGAGAAAAAAATTAAACTGGAAAAAAACTCAACTCTAGAAATATAATTTTGAGAGAAAGAGAAGATAAGGAATGAGAATGAAATGAAAAAAACGGATGGGGGTATTTATAGGTTAGATTAGTTGCGACGGGCCCATTTGCGACGGGACCCGTCGCAAATAACCCTCTGCCGACATAGTATTTGCGACGGGGTATATTCCCGTCGCAAATACCTTTTACCGCCGCCGGTTATTTGCGACGGGAATATTTCCCCGTCGCAAATAAGTTTCCCGCGATTTGGCGCGCATCGCGGGAAAACTATTTGCGACGGGGAAAGCAATCCCGTCGCAAAAGCCTCCTTATTTGCGACGGGGAAATACCCCCGTCGCAAATAAGTTTTTAACATGACTATTTGCGACGGGATTTATTCCCGTCGCAAATAACCCGTCGCAATTGCTCATTTTTCCCGTAGTGTTGGGATCTGCACAAGTTTTCAACTGTTTTTCTCCACCAGTATCTTATGACTTTTCAATAGTGGGAATCATGGAAGCATGGTTCCCAATTTTGATTTCTGGTTCTTCTTCATCATAGAATTCATTATCATCTTCTTCCTCTTCACAGATAAAACTCTTCCTTTTCATTTTATTTCGAGATTTGAAGTCTCCCTTTTTGAAAAACCCTCCATGAGGCTTCTCTAAGATTTAATCTTCAATATATTCATCATTGACCTTTCTTAAGCACTGATAGGTAATGTGACCAACTTTTTCACAATGAAAACACGTGAGAGGTAACTTCCCTTTGAATTTCCATTTTCCCTTCTAGAACATCTTTGCAATGAGAGAAAGAATTTATTTTTATTTTTCATCTTCACCAATACTATCTTTCAAGATTTTTAGTTTATCCATGGCCTTAAATTCCATTTCATTGCTCCCACGACTCGTAGCATCTTCTGGTTTGATTCTCATTTCATATGCTACCAAGCTATTTAGAAGGTCATCGAGAGAAAGTTTGAAAGATCTCTTTCCTCAAGGGCTGATATATTTACATTGTACAGGGGTGAAAGTCTTATCAATATTTTCATCACAATGTCAACGTCTTTGATTTCCTCTCCTAGGCCCCGAATTTCTCCAACCACATCAGTGATTCAATTAAAGAATGAGTCTGCATTATCATCAGGATGCATCTTCAAATCATCGAACCTATTGTGCAGCACTTGTAGTTTTCCCTCCTTCACTTTGCTATCTCCTTCATAAATATTCTCGAGTTTATCCCACATGGATTTTTCTGAAGTGAAATTCATCACCTTTAGGTAGATCTAATCAGAAAGGGTTGTGGTGAGTGCATTTTGTGCATTAGCATCAGCATCAAGAATTTTCTTTTCTGTGTCAGTCATAGCCAGGCATGTTGGATCAGTGACATGTATTACTTGGAAAATAGAAAAAAAGAACATCCATTCCAAGAGATCTTAGATGAGATCTCATTCTATTATTCCATATCTGGAAATTTCTTCCATCGAAGTGAGGGACTCCCCTGAAATTGACTGCATTCTCCATGATGACAAAGGACAGATTCAACACAAGCAACCATTTCCCTTTGATACCACTTGAAGGACCCTGGGACACCCTGAGAGGGGAGGGGTGAATTAGGGTGAAAAATGTTTCTTTTAATGTGATGTATCTTCTTCCAACGTTGGTAGGAACATGCTGAACCTGAATGATGAATATGATTAGAAAGCAAATATTCACATGCACAGAGAAGACACAACACTTTTTACTTGGTTCACCACGAAGGGCTATGTTTAAGGAGCATATGCCGACAGGTTGTCGGTCGTACCAAATTCCACTAATCTTCACTAGTTTTGGATGAAAATGGTTCGAGAACAGTCACTCTGTCCCAGGCTCACTGCCTTTACAAAGATTCAGGGATAGCTCACTGCTTCCCTTGGGTCACTTCCGTTGACTCCCCCTGGCTCACTGCCCTTGGTAAAGTCACACTCAGTTTATAGACGTAAATTTATCTTCATCATTTCATAAGAATGCATCCTATATTTTATGTAGATGCTCTGTTGAAGTAAAACTCTCACCAGTAGAACAATCTCACTTTGTGCTGAGGGTTCCGAGCAATCGTCCAGCTTTCGTGCAGCTTCAAAAGAAAAGATGTACTTTAACAACCCTGTCGTGCTTCTCCAAGCCCGACGCGCAAGTTTCAATCCCGGAATGCAAGTCACTTTCACGGTACAAATTCGGTGCCCAGGTGACACCAACCCACTTGTGTGACACTTCTTCCTTCATCTCCAAACTTGCACGACGCTCACCTTTAACTCCCCAACCTCCTTGGTCGCGCAGGCAACAACCGGCGCGAAGCCTCTACTTGTGCGACCCAACAACCACTTGCGTGACTGAACCACTTGCTCGACGAGAGCTCTAAAAATCTCTTAGTATTTAACATTGTTACAAATGAGGGGGGTGGTCCTCTATTTATAGGAAAACTGGACCCCCTGCATAGTGGCACGCATGTGTCTTCACGGAGCACAAGTCCCGGCACGCAGCTCCAACCGCCCTAGCCTCTGTCGCACTACTCACTTGCACGACCCAACCAATACTTGTACGACCTACTTTCCTTTGCCATATTTTGATGTTCTGATCATGAAAAACATATGGCGCGCAAGTTTCCTCTCCTTCATGTACATGGCATGCAGGTCCCTTTGCCAAAAACACTTTTCTCTATTTGTTGATTTTTAGCCCCAAAAATTTGGCAAACACTGGGAAATGGCGTCACCGTCAATACTGATGTCTTCTTGAACTGTAGGATCGCATTGATGGTTCACATTTTGAACTTCCACTGAGGATTTTCAAAAAACACAAACCATTTTCCAATTCATTCATAGAAGACAATGGTTCCAACAGTTTACATACCATGACTAGTATTGTTAGTATGGATTGATTGTTCATCTTCCATGTTGTTATGTTGTAGATTTCTAGAAAAGTAGTTCTTGAGGTTTACTTTAGCTGATACGAGTTGCTATGCTTGCTTGACTTACACAGGGTTGTGAGAACCTGGTGTAGTATACCATAGGGAGAATGGACGTAAGGGCTTCTCCAGAGTGTCTGTTTACTTTTATGATGTGAGACCAAAGGGGGAATTGATGTAAGTGCTTTCTTAGAGTTTTTATAGTCCTTCTACATGGGCCACAGGGGGGATGTGATGTAAGTGCTTCCCGAGAGCACCTTTAGTTACTGATTCAAGACTATAGGATTAATTGATGGTGAGTTCTTCCTCAGAGATTCTATGAATAAGTTGAACCAGAAGGGTCAGACTGAGTGTACTGCACAGAGTGTTGCTTTTGTTTCTAGGTAGGACCAGAGGGGATAGGCTATCAGTACTTCCCAAAGGATTACCTGTTTTGTTTTCTTCTTGATTTTGTTGTTTTTGTTGAACTAGAGGGGTTAGGCTAAAAGTACTTCCCAGAGGGTTACCTGCTTTGTTTAGCCGCTTACTTTATTTGTGAAATTGAATGCAATTGAAAATTTGGATTGATTACTACTGAGTACTTCCTTGTTTACTAATTTCCTTACTTATTATCGGACATATATTCACTAACTATTAGGCACAGATATTGTGGTGGTTTCTTACTAGTATTTAGTTTCACAATCTATTTGGTCCTTCCTTTTGGGCCGAAATAGATTATATTGCTGCAGGTATAGATAAGGGAAAGCACCCTTCTACTTCAGGTACTTCACTACTTTTGAGCTGGAGAGCATGAGACTATGCTGAGGCTTGTGATGTTGAGGAGTTGTTTACTTGTTTTTCTTGTACTTTTGTTTAGTTCTGTATTTTAACATTGTGGCGTGTTTGGATGCTTTCCTGGACATAAGTATCATGCATCATTTATATATGTGTGCTCTAGTTGTTTCTTCATCAGTCTTCCGCTGTTTATTGTTGTATGATAATATACTGCTTCTGCAACTGTATATATGTTTGTTCCACTGTGTTACTCTATGAATGAGGGCATAGTTTTTCCACTATCACACCCAAGGCCCTCGTTACTTATCGCCAGCCTCTGGCATTCATGGAAATGCGCTTGAGGCCATGTGACCAACCATGTATGGTGCGCCTCTAGGCGGCTTCTAGAACCGGGATGTTACAAAGTGGAATCAAAGGGATTATTTTCTTCTTGACTTACTGTTCAGAGCCTATATCCAGGGAAAAGATAGAATAGGTACTTAGTAATAAGTTGTGCCCAGAAGTAGCTAACTCATGTACAGGGAAAATACAATTTACCTTATTAATACAATTTTTCTGGTTTTTCATTTTTATAGTTGATTTGATTTCACCGTTGGGTGATTTACATGATTTGTGTTGTTATCGTTGATGTGATTGAGGTTTTATTTCTATCACAACCCAATGAGATGAGGGTATGTCATCTCATGCATCATATAGGAACTTTCTAGAAATCACATTTCATGCATTATTCATATTCCATTTAGGGTGCATTAGTGATTTCATGTTGTTGTGATAGATGTTTGATAGAATACCTGCTGTTTGATAGGGTATTGCTTTTCATAAGGATTTATTTGAATGAATGCCAAACTTTGGATCCTGAGGTGTTATGGGCCCTCATGGACTAGAATTTTGTGGATCATTTCTTTGTTTTCCTTGTTATAACAAGTATAAAATTCAAATCTTTGATTTGCAGGGTGTATGGGCCCTCACCGATCGGAATTTGGAACTTTCAATGTTTGTTTTAGTGTTTTTTCTGGGTTCCAGAATAGTTTATTAGGCTTACTATACAAAAAACCCATAAAACATGGCGTGTAATGTTGAATACATTCCAGGTGTTCTTCTGTGAGGGAAAACGCTGTTTTTCTTAAGTACACAACATATACCTTATGAACACGCCGTGTTGTCTCTAGCTGTGTCTCAGACTGTGTGGGCAGGGACACAGGGTTTAGAATCTTTGGTAGGACATGATGTGTAGAGGATGTACATGTCATGTTTTATATCTTGTAAACCAGCCGTTTCACTAGTAACACGGGTCGGTTGAGTCTCTTCTTGCACACACCTTGTCTGTTACAAACACGTCGTGTAGTGTGAGCCATGTGTCTGGTTGTGTCACTGACAACACAAGTCAGTGAATCTCATCTAGTACACGTCGTGTCTATCTTGAGCATACTATGTATTCTTATATTAGGAGACTCGTGTAGCTTAGCCGTGTGGAAGAACTCGGGCAGGGGATGATGACTCAAGTACACGTCGTGTGCTATGACAACAAGCTGTGTGTTTGGGGTGTTACACGGCCTGGGTTGGAAGACATATGGGAATGGATTTAGGGAACAAGCTATGTAGAGATTATACTGGCCCTATAGTTATGTTTTGTAAAAAGTGAATACTTTCTTCCTCATCTTTCCTTCTTAAACTTCTAGTTTCCGGTCCTTTATATCTTGATCTATGGTGTGTTTTTGACCTTTCAGAGTCATGTCGTCGAGACGTTGTCCGGTTGTTCACCAGTTGCAAGGCAGTGATCAGGCACTAGACATGGATTATCAGGGACTTCTAGTGGATCCCCCAGTTATGCCAGTCTTTACACTAGCAGTTATACTAGATACAGGTGCTAATGCATAGTTCAGGGAAGGCTTCATAAGGATAATTTAAACCTTCCAGAGAGCACCACCTCCTGCCTCTTATATGGAATAATTGACGCGGGTATTTCAGTAGTAGCAGCATCGAACATTCTCAGGAGATGGAGGACACCAGGCTGTTGATTCATGGTTAGAATCCATACTGATGATCTTCGAGCATCTGGAGACGCCTATAGAGATGAGGGTCAAGCTCGCTACTTACATGTTTCAGGATTCCTCCAAGAGATGGTGGGATGAAATATCACATGTGGGGAATCATCAAGTTATGTCTTGGGAGGAGTTTCGGCGAATCATCTAAGACTCATTCTACACAGAGACCTTGAGGGTTGATCAAGCCTGAGAGTTTGTGAGTCTGGAGTAGGGTACTCTTTCTGTTATGGATTATTCCTCTTGTTTCACCAAGATACAGCACTATATACCTATTATACAGGTAGATGGGTTGTTCCTGGTAAGAAAGTTTGAGGATGGTCTCAGATAGTACATTCTCTCACAAGTGAAAATCTTTAGGTTGACTTCCATCACTTCTATAGTCAGCCATGTGCGGATCACGGAGCGCAATCTGAGGGATTTTGGAGTTGTGAGCCAGGGTGGTTTGACATCCATAGTTAGTATCCCTCCTACTGACAATAGGAAGCACTGTAGGGAGTCTACGCGTCGAGATCCGATGAGGAATGATAAATCTTCTAGTAGCCAGGTGGTGTGCTACTAGTGTGGGAAAAGTAGGGATATGAGTCCACATTACCAGAGAGACCCAGTGGAGTACCGATCTTTCAAAAAGATGGGTCATCTTCAACGCTTCTTCCAGATATTCTCACCAGAAGCTTGTGACAGGGGGTCTTCTATGACTCCTCATTCAAGAGCACCCACACCAGTCTCTCCTCAGTCAGGTAACTAGAGTTCTTCCGGTCATTCAGGCTGAGGTGGAGGTCACGACCATGGTAGTTAGTCTCCAGGCCTTCCATGACAACAGGGTGGATCAGCTCAGAGTGTTAAAGCAGGGTCACAGGGCCACGGTACAGGCTAGACTTTTGTGGTGGAGAAAACCCATCAGGAGTAGGATGTCAAACCTTCTACAGTTCGAGGTACGATCTTAGTTGTTTCAGTTTTATCTTTTGCTCCTTTTGATACAGGGGATTCCCATAGATTTGTATCTACTTCTATTATGGACATCCTTGTGCTCTGTATCATTTCTTCTTACTAATGTCTTGATTCTAGACACTCAGTTGGGGACAGGAAGGGCTTGTGTACGTCAGTGCAAGGAGTCCCCTCTAGAGGTTGGGGGGTGTCACTTTCTATGGAATCTCTATATCCTAGAGATGACAGACTACGACATCGTTCATGAAATGGACTGGTTAGTTCACTTCCAGGCTGTTGTTGATTGATATCTTCGTAGGGTGAGTTTCATGTCACCAGAGGGCATGTATTGTTTTCACAAGGGAGAATGGGATGTTCAAGAGAGTAGAGTTGGACCCGAGCATCATTGTTTGGGAGGTGTTATATCATACATTGCTAGTTTTTATCTGGATGACTATGGGACTTCACAGATGGACTTTCCTCCAGTGGTGGATCATTTCAGGGATGTCTTTCCAGAGGACTTTTCACGTTTTCCTCCAGAGTGTGAGGTGGACTTTTCTATTGATCTTGGGCCAGGAGCGGCATCGGTTTCCATTCCTCCTTATAGGATGGCTACACCAGAGTTACAGCAGCTCAAGAAGCAGTTGGAGGAGTTACAGGCAAAGGGTTTCATCTGACCCAGTACTTCTCCTTGGGGTTCGCCTATCCTCTTTGTGAATAAGGCGGATGGTACACTTAGGCTTTGTGTAGATTATTACAAGTTGAATCAGTTGACGGTCAAGAACTGATATCTCCTGCCAATGGATTGAGGATCTCTTTGATCAGCTTCAAGGAGGCCGAGTGTTCATGAATATTTACTTGAGATCTGGTTATCATCAGTTGTGTGTTAGACCACCTAATATACCTATTATAGCTTTCTAGAGCAGGTATGGTCTATATGAGTATGTGGTTATGCTTTTCAGTCTCACGAATGCGCCTGTAGTCTTTATGGAACTGATGAACCGAGTCTTCCATCCATACTTGGATTCTTTTCTGGTGGTCTTCATGGATGATATATTGGTGTACTCTCACACTCAACACGACCATGTTACCCATCATAAGATCGTATTGAGTACACTGACAGAGCATCATTTATATGCTAAACTCTCAAAATGCCACTTTTGGATAGACCAGATTCACTTCTTGGGTCATGTTATCTCGAATACATGAGTATCAGTTGACCTAGAGAAAGTGAGAGCAGTAGTTTCTTGGGAGCATCTGAAGAATTTCTTTGAGGTATGGAGTTTTCTAGGGCTGGCTGTATACTATAGACATTTCATAGAGGACTTTTCATGCTTACCAGCACCACTTACAGGTCTGAAAAAGAAGGGTGAAAAGTTCTTGTGGTCAGATTCTTGTGAGTCATCCTTTCTAGAGATGAATAGGAGGTTGACTTCAGTATTGATACTAGTCTTTCGAGAGCTAGACAAAAGCTATACTATTTACTATGATGCTCGGGCTGGGAGCTATGCTTATCCAGGGAGAAGGAGTCGTTACGTATGGGTCTCGGCCGTTGAGGCCACATGAGAGGAATTACCCAACGCACAGTCTTGATTTGGCTGTAGTTGTTCATGACTTATGCTATTAGAGACATTATATTCTGGGAGAGAATTTAGTGGTTTTCATCAACCACAAGAGTCTCAAGTACATCTTCGCTCAGCGTGATCTTAATTTGAGACAATGAAGGTGGGTTGAGTAACTTTAGTCTTTTCGATTTGATCTTTCCTACATGCTTTGGAAATACAATGTTGTGGCTAATGCACTTAGCAGGAGGACTTAGATACAGGCAGTTTAGGAGGCCAGTAGTGAGAGCAAGCTTATGGATCTATTCTCTGAGATGCATTTGGAGGTGCACGACAGACAGGGGCATACTTGTCTTTCTTCTGTAGCTATTACCTTTACTCTTATTAATCCAGTGCGAATGAGGCATCTGTCAGATTCTAAAGGCCTAGTTCTATGGGAAAGTGTTTCATAATAGGACCCTATTCCGGGATGGACCATAGGCGAGGATGAGATCTTTCATTTCCATGGGCGCATATGGGTGTCAGTAGACATACACGAGGAGCTAATGAGGGACATTCATTCATCAGTTTGGGCAGTTCATCCTTGTGTCACCAATATGTATTGTGATCTACACCGTCAGTATTGGTGGCTAGGTATTAAGAGAGATGTTTCTCAGTTCCTCATGAGGTGTTCCCCCTATCAGAAGGTGGAGGAGGAGCATCAGCGACCCACGGGGATTTTTCAGCAGTTACACATTCCCGAGTGGAAGTGGAATGATGTCATAATAGATTTTGTGACTGGTTTGTCGAGGTCTCCTCGAGGGAATGATGTTGTTTGGGTTTTCATTGATAGACTCATGAAATTTGCTCACTTCTTGCCGATCAAAGAGATATTCAGTGTTGATGATCTAGGACTGTTGTACATCCGTGAGATCATACATCTACATGGAGTTCCACATTCCATTATTTCAGATAGGGATTCCTGTTTTACTTCTCGGGTCGTGTAGGGGATTTATAAGGCTTTGAGTGCACAGGTAATTTTGAGTACAGCTTACCATCCCCAGACAGATGGTCAGTCAGAGCGTACGATTCATGTGCTTGAGGACATGCTTCGTGCATGCATCCTGGAATTTGGAGGTTCTTGGGAGAAGAACATACCAGTTGTGGAGTATTCCTACAACAATAGTTTTCAAGAAACTATAGAGATGTCACCTTATTAGACTTTGTAAAGTAGGCCATGAAGATCACCCTTATGTTAGATGGAGGTAGGAGAGGCAGCTATACTGGGACCTCATCTTGTCCAAGATACCACATAGTAGATAGAGTTAATTTGGAAGAGGATGGATACTGCATAGTCTGGACAGAAGTCTTATGCTGATATGCGGAGATGACATCTGGAGTTCAAATTCGGGGATGAGGTTTTCCTTCAGGTCACACCGTGGTTCGGGAATAGAAGTATTAGGAGATAGGGTAAGCTTTATTCGAAGTACGTTAGGTTGTTTGAGGTGTTATAGATAGTTGGGTCGGTTTCCTATCGGTTGTAGTTACCTCAGAGGTACTAGGCTATGCACGACGTCTTCCATGTTTCTCAGCTTTAATGTTTCTTCTCAGACCCGTCTCATGTCTTCCAACCCGAGGAGGTTGAGTTAGAAGTGGATGCATCTTTTGAGGAGCATCCTTTCTGGATTTTCGATTGAAGTACGAAGGTTCTCTATGGCTGGTCTATTCCTCTAGTGATACGGAAGCACGGGCGAGTATGGGACGAGACATGGGAGACGAAGGCTGATGTATTAATGTAGTGGCCGGAGCTGTTCGGGGTTTCTTATTCTACGCCGCCTTGCTAGGGAAATTTGAGGATGAATTATTTTAAGGGGGGAAGTTTGTAAGATCCCCGATATTCTATTTATGTATGTTTTCCTTTTTCTAGTGTTTTTGAGAAAAAGAGGAATTTCTGGAAATTTCTTAAGTACACACCGTGTACTTTATGAGTACACGCCGTGTACTTAGTTACCACGGGTAGCCGAGTTCTGGCCATGTAGCGGCCATAAACATGGTTGTGTGTGGTGACATGGAGACCACCTATTGCAGGGGCCGGTGAAGGCAAGAACAGGCTATGTACTTATAAAGTGCATGTCGTGTACTTTCTTTTTTTCATTAAACGCACTGGGTTCACATCTAACGGATAGAAACACCTCCGTCTAGGTTGGGTTCATTCGAGAGTGAGGGTATGGGTGTGGTCTTCCTCTGAGCCTCCAACCTAGCATCAGATCACTGATTCGACCGCTGTCGATTGCGTTGGGATCACCTCGGTATGCTCTTCCTTCTACATGATCCTAGTTTCCTGATTCATCATCTTTCTCATGTTATCTTCAGTTGAATGTTTTAGACATTTTTGTAGATCTACGGTGTTCATGGGCAATTCAAGGCTTGAGGTTCACATATAGTGATCTCCCAACACGAAGGTAGGTGGTTTGTTCCTTTCTGTTGAATTTCTTTGAGTTCTATTTGCAAAAGTTCCCAATACCCTTGAGTAAGGTATTGCATGTTTACTATTTTAGCCCTATTAATTGCTTTTTATACTTGTATGCTTGAATAGAGGTTAATTGTAACACCCCAAGATTTCATAGTGTGTTATTTCTTTAAAATAATACAATAACATGCACTACACGCAACATCGAGTTCAAGCACACCATGACTTACCAAACAAGTCGTTCAAAAGAGGTTATGAATAGTATTAACTAAATTTTAAACTTTATATAATCCTTATAATTTTAGAATCCATATTATGAGTTTCTTAGACATAATGTAAGAACAAATTCATTTTCAGTATTGCACTTTTACCAACTTTTAATAGTGAACCCATTTTAAATACAATATTTTAAACTTTTTGAGTAAAGGGGGACATCAAAAAAATTTAAAATGAAACATCCCAAGCTTACACGGTATGCTTTCCTTTGAATAATACAGTAGTGTGTGTTGTACGCAACTTCGAGTTCTAACACACACCACAACCAATCAAACTAGTCGTTATGAATAGTAATACCTACTTTTTGAAATTATATATATTTTATATTTCAAAATGGACTTCATTTTTGGATTCGGAATATCGAAATTATCCTAAGGTGAAATTTTGGTACATTTCGGATAACTTTCATATTTTGATGAATAGTGAAAATTACTAAATTTTAATTAAAAACAACTTTTTTAATAAAAATAATTAATAGTGATAAATTATGAATTTGAGTGGTTTTAAAGTATATTTAGAATATATTTTTACCATTTAATATAATTTTGGTCATTGGACATAATTTTACAATTAAACCGAACATAAACAAGTGTCAATCTTTTGATAGTTATTATCTCTTAAAAACACGCTTTTTGTTTTGACAGCGGGAATTAATTTTAAATTAATTTCTGCCACTTCTGTGTTTTGAATTTAGAAAAATGGATTCCATATTTGGAATTAGGATTTTCAAATTGTGTAAATAGGTAACTTTTATTTTTAGACATTTTGAATAATTACTACGGTAAATATTTTATTTACCATGGTTAAGGGTAAATCCGGTAAATAAGGGTTAAAAATTAATATTATAATAATACTAAATTACCCTAAAACGTTTCCTAGCCATATTGGTTGATACATGTTCGACCATAGGCATCTTTGGGTCGATTTGGGGACCCCATGGTGCCACTTGTAGGTGATAGGGACACTTTATTTTAATTAAGTTAAAATGAATACAAAAATGACACAAGCATATATCTTCTAGAAAAACAATATTTACATAGGGTTATATATGTTTTATTTTAGATTATAAATATTCATTAGAAAGATAAAACTATTTCCTACATAATTATATTTTATTTATAATTTTTAGACATTAAATACTTTATTTTATTTATGACACAATGATGATGCAGTAATTACTAAAATAGTGAAAAATTAAATTAATTGATATTATAAATACCCAAATAAATATAATATGAAACTTTTAATGAATTAAACTAATTTTCTAGGATAATATTATATATTAGGATTGATTTAATATACTTTGTTTGAAGTAATCAATCTTTTATGAGTATCAAAAAAATCAACTATTGAATAGTGTCAAAATTGACATAAAAGAGTTCTTAAAACAAAATATTATATTATTAATTGATATTAAATTCCTAAAAATATAAGGTTCGGTCAAGAGACTTATATAATGATAGGTTCATCATTAATGGACCACTTGGGGGGTCTCTTCGATGTATATAGTAAGTTTATTAACCATATTATATAAAAATACAAATAGACATTGTAAAAGTGAAACTAATTAACTTAGAGTTAATACTTAAATATAAGGTTAATATAAGTACCCAAACCTGTCTAAATTCTATTGGTTGAGTGGTTTTCGACCTATCCCCACCTTAACCTTTGAATAATCAACTTTGGAGCCATTAGAAACCGAATATGAATTTATTATAAATTAATATTTCTAGCTTTTCCAAAGGTGCCCCTCACCCCTCTTATAAAAGGGCACTCCTCCTTCTCATTTCTTCACACCTTCAAAGCCTTTTGGTTCGGACAAAATCTTCCCAAATACTCTCCCAATGTCCCTCACTACAACCTAGAGACTTTAGTTTGATCAGAAAGCCAACCTAAGGAGCCCTTTTTATCAAATCAAAAGGAAGAACCCGAAGAAGAGGTAATGTTTTCACCACCCCTTTTCAAGTTCCTTTCTTCTTCCACTTCTTCTTTCTTTGTTCTTACCATTCTAAAATAATAACTCCAGTATCTCACATATACTGTGATGTTATTATAAATATGGTACAACCATATTCAGTATTCTATCCACCCTTTGAATAACATGTCACCATACGTGCATACGTACGGCTTACCGTCTCCACGTCGTGGTGTAATTGTTATTCAATATATTATTATTTGGATGGGTATAATAATGATGTGTAACTCATGTAAATAATAAATATAACATGTAAATTATTCTGTATATATGATATACCATCCATTTATATATTATTTTAATATCAAAAGAATGATATTGTCGCTCGTGCGTACGTACGGACTACCGTCTCCACGAACGCGATGAGATTCATTCTCCATCGTATCCATTCAAGTATAATTATCATTTGATGATTTAAAAATGATTTTTAAGGAATTGATATAATTATGGATATGAATAATATACAACCTATCCGTTACAAACATGGCTTACGTAACAAAACATATAAAAGAACACAAGTAAGTTAACACCCGAAACAACGATAATACTAAGATATTATTATCAAATCAATATTAAAAGATCATATATGATATCATATTAATATATATGATTCTTGTATAATTTAATAACAATTATTTCACCATTATACAGGAGGTTAACCTACCCCAACCAAGGAAAAGTACAAGGTAAAGGGTTTTCATCTCACTCCTTATTCCCGTGAGATTCATGCCATATTGCCACCATCACCTTTTGTGTGGTGTATGTACTGCCCATAATTATATTCTTTGTGTAATACACTCTAATTTATGTGTATTTACATATTCATTGTATGATACCTCTTTCATTGGTTGTATGTTTCATAAGTTACCAAATTGGTAAGGGTTATTTCACAATCTCTTCATTATCCGAGGTTGTTTATACGTAATAATCTACTCGGATCTCTTTATCATCCACATCCATGTTTCTTAATAATGTATTTCAAAACATTTTTACTATTTACAAGAATATGGGTTAAAGTCATTTATACCCATATGTGTTTCGAAAGGAATCTTTCCGTCGTTTTCCAAACAAGGCACTTTTAACCTTTTCGACAAATTTAAGGTAAGAATGTTTTTTTTAACTTATACGGCGGGTGCGGGTATTTACCGCCGATATAAAATCGTCAAAGCTTCCCTTACAAGCTTATAAGAATATTTTCAAATTGAATGTATTATTTTATAATTATGTTACTTTTAAAATTATTTAAAAAAAAAGAGATATTTCTCTAAAATAGTTTTGATTTCATCTATGTCAACATCCTTTGATGGATTTTAAGCTTATTTGAAGTTGATTTATTATGATACAAAACATCCCTATTTTATTGAAGGTTTTGTGATATTTTTGACTGTGGATAAGTTACTCTTATGTCACTCATGGTTTTTGTTTAAAGTATTGTCATTTTATAAGTTAATTTTAATCCAAATGTTTATTTTATATTTCAACCTTTCATTCAGATGAATGTGTTAGACAAGTATGTTCCGGGTTGGGGACCGGTAAAAGTAAGCCCTCTGGTTTGGTCTCCGGTTATTAGAGGAACTCTGGTTTAGTCTCCGGTTATTAGAGGAACTCCGGTTTGGTCTCCGGTTATTAGAAGGACTCCGGGTTGGTGTCCAGTTATTAGAGGCACTACGGGTTGGGTTCCGGTTACAGTTAGCCCCAAGGTCTTGGGATGAGGCCTTGACAAAGAAATTAAAGTTCAGCATTATGCATTCCATCATTATGAAAGTGGTTATTGATATTTCATGTGATTATTCGACTAGTAGAATATCCATGTGAGTAAGTAAATGGCATTATTTAATTTTATTTTTTCCATATTATGTTGAAGTTCATGTTTAAAAAGGCTTTTGTTTTAGTTATACATTGCCTTAGATGTTAATGTTTATTTATGAAAGCTTCCGCATTATTTTTATCCTTACTGAGCATCTGAGCTCACCCCTTTCAATGTTTTAATATTTTCCAGGATGTGAAGAAGTATTTTATGAATGACCTGCAGGGATAGTCAGAAGAGGATATGAGTGTGGACTATGAAGACTTTGTTATTATTTTTTCACTTTATGATGTAATGTAAGACTTATGAATGTATCTAGTGTTTCCAAGGCTACTAAACCAATCGGTCTTTCGAGATTTGATCTTTTTTGTGATCATGCCAATGTTATGTAATAATGCACCGACTCTGGGTAGCTGGGGTCGGGTCGTTACAGTTGGTATCATAGGAAGTTTAGTACAAACCTTGGAAACTAGATTTTGATAAACTCTGATTAGAGCACGTAAACCTAAGATGAACTTTGAGGATTAGTATAGAAGAACTTCCTAGAATTTTGGTATTGTAGAGATTTTGTGAGTTTTCTGAGCAATACATCCCTATCTGGATACGAGCAGGTAGAAGCGGCTCTGGCACAGATGTACCTAGAGGTAAAACCCGAAAACACCGCTTTGAGCTAGACTCGAACGGGAACTGGTGCACGACAAAGGGCCTTGCTGCACTCTTGGTTACGACACTCCCATGGGATATGCTTAGGATAATTCTCATTTTCTTTACAAACCATTATGAAGGGTTTATGAGTATATACATCCTCAAAGGAGACATTTTTATGATTATGGATTATATCCATAAATAGTTCAATTTATGTTAAGTGTTTTATAAGTATGGGATTATGTATTTTGATTCATAAACTGATCTAGTGTATGCCATTGTTTAGAAATGGCGCCCAGTAGAAGGAATGAGAACTCCAGAAATGCACATGATCCAAAGAGAAGGAAGGATCATATCTTTCATGGTCTTAAGCTAGAATTTATAAGAGAAATAGTCTCCCATGTGTTATCATCATATGAAGAAATAATATCATGTGTTGATAAGATAAGTAAAGAGTTTTCTGAGTCCTATGGCTTTGAAGGGAAGCAAGAGAAGAAAAGGATGGAAGAGAGAAAGATGGATAAAGGGAAGAGGGAAAAGAAGAATTTTCCCATATGTGGTAACTGTGGAAAGAAACACCCTGGAACTTGCCTGAAAGGAATGGGAGTTTGTTATAAGTGTGGAGGAAAAGGGCACAAATTACGTGACTGCAAGGGTAAGAAAATGGTTTCAAATGTACAATGCTTCATTTGCAAGGAGTTTGGACACTACGCGAACCTATGTCCCAGTCATCAGACTATGCCGAAAATGATGTTATTGGATAATAATCAAGTTATGATACTACCACAGATGAAGAGGAATGATTAGAGTTCTTATGTTGATTATGTCAATTGAGTGTTGTATCAACAATGTACTTGTTATAATAATTATGGAGTATATAAGGATTGTACTGCAGTACTATTTCATTAAGGACTTGAGATTGTGTGGAACAAAGAAAAGTGACTCAATAGCAGGATAATTTTTTGGAAAATATATGGTTGAGAGAATGATAAACCATAATATAGTTATGATACCAAGGTAGTGATTTTGGAATAATACATGATTGTTTTGGATAATTTATATTGGATATTCTTGACTACCTTGGAACTGATTAATGATTTGTATATTCCATCATTGTTGGGTTTTAAAACATTTTTGGATTGATGAAGTATATCCAGTATTCTATATAGAATAAGGGAGCATGAATGTAATCAATAAGGAATATGGTAATTCAGGATGTTTCGGTGTATTAAAAGAATACATGATGAAGGTATTCATATGCTATTACGGGGTAAAAAGGATCTACATTATATTTACCTTCCTTATAAATGTTGGACTGTGAGTTTGGAAAGAAGTATTTTGGATAGTTCTAGTTTGGATTATTTTGGATTGCCATAAAAGGACAACCCAGAGGTCGGGCGGCAACCCGTCGCGTCCGGCAAGGCCGCGAGACTTGAACCCGAAACCGAAGGGCGACAAGGGTGTATCACCTACCACTGGCCCAAGAGATGTCCTGGATTAAATAATGTAGTTTTTTTTAATATCTGGTACATGAATTATAAATTCGTTTATTTTGGAACCCTGCACGAATAGTATAAATAGAATTTTTTTTTACGAGTGAAAGATGAGTTTGTGGTAGAAATTTATTAATGGACAAAACTCTAATTATAAAGTAAGTATATCTCCTTATGATCTTATCCAATATCATAAATAAATTCCTCAACATTAATAAAAGGAACTTAGAACAAAAATGTTGTCCTAGATGGTACCTTAAATCATCACTAATTTATGGCTTTGGGATTGTTGGCCTTTTCATAGCCATGTTCTCTACCACTCTCCATCACATAATTGATGGTTAGATTTCTCTTCCATATCCATATTTTCCTACATGGAACCCTAGTATGTGTTATTTTCGGTAATCTTCATACTTTCCACTCTTTATTTTAAATAGAGGCCTCATTAATTCATTTTTCGATGTGGGATTTCAACTAAGATATTTTGAAACTTCAAAAATGTGTTATCCTAATAGCCTATGTTTTGTTGAACCGATGGTATTTCAAATCATCATAGATTGATGAGTTTAAGGACCTCAATTTTATATTTTTTTGTGATTGATGACCTCAATCACTACCTATAAATATTTACGTTTTTCCTCCAATTATATGTCTCTAATTGCCACCAATGTTCTCCTAATCGAGATCATAATTTGGTGGTGACCCTTTCATTTCTCTTTTCCTCATATTAAGACTAAATTTGAGTAACCCAATTTCCAATGTGGGTTTTCCCAGAAAGATATTTTTTATTTTCAACCTTTTATTTTCGAAGAACAATTTCAAATTGCGAGGACGCAATTTATTGAAGGAGGGGAGAATGCAACACCCCAAGATTTCATAGTGTGTTATTTCTTTAAAATAATACAATAACTTGCACTACACGCAACACCGAGTTCAAGCACACCATGACTTACCAAACAAGCCGTTCAAAAGACGTTATGAATAGTATTAACTAAATTTTAAACTTTATATAATCCTTATAATTTTAGAATCCGTATTATGAGTTTCTTAGACATAATGTAAGAACAAATTCATTTTCAGTATTGCACTTTTACCAACTTTTAATAGTGAACCCATTTTAAATACAATATTTTAAACTTTTTGAGTAAAGGGGGACATCAAAAAAATTTAAAATGAAACATCCCAAGCTTCCACGGTACGCTTTCCTTTGAATAATATAGTAGTGTGTGTTGTACGCAACTTCGAGTTCTAACACACACCACAACCAATCAAACTAGTCATTATGAATAGTAATACCTACTTCTTGAAATTATATATATTTTATATTTCAAAATGGACTTCATTTTTGGATTCGGAATATCGAAATTATCCTAAGGTGAAATTTTGGTACATTTCAGATAACTTTCATATTTTGATGAATAGTGAAAATTACTAAATTTTAATTAAAAACAACTTTTTTAATCAAAATAATTAATAGTGATAAATTATGAATTTGAGTGGTTTTAAATTATATTTAGAATATATTTTTACCATTTAATATAACTTTGGTCATTGGACATAATTTTACAATTAAACCGAACATAAACAAGTGTCAATCTTTTGATAGTTATTATCTCTTAAAAACACGCTTTTTGTTTTGACAGTGGGAATTAATTTTAAATTAATTTCTTCCACTTCTGTGTTTTGAATTTAGAAAAATGGATTCCATATTTGGAATCAGGATTTTCAAAATGTGTAAATAGGTAACTTTTATTTTTAGACATTTTGAATAATTACTGCGGTAAATATTTTATTTACCATGGTTAAGGGTAAATCCGGTAAATAAGGGTTAATGATTAATATTATAATAATACTAAATTACCCTAAAACGTGTCCTATCCTTATTGGTTGATACATGTTCAACCATAGGCATCTTTGGGTCGATTTGGGGACCCCATGGTGCCACTTGTAGGTGATAGGGACACTTTATTTTAATTAAGTTAAAATGAATACAAAAATGACAAAGGCATATATCTTTTAGAAAAACAATTTTTACATAGGGTTATATATGTTGGATTTTATATTATAAATATTCATTAGAAAGATAAAAAGATTTCCTACATAATGGTATTTTATTTATAATTTTTAGACATTAAATAATATATTTTATTTATGACACAATGATGATGCAATAATTACTAAAATAGTGAAAAATTAAATTAATTGATATTATAAATACCCAAATAAATATAATATGAAACTTTTAATGAATTAAACTAATTTTCTAGGATAATATGATATATTAGGATTGATTTAATTTACTTTTTTCGAAGTAATCAATCTGTTATGAGTTTCAAAAAAATAAACTATTGAATACTGTCAAAATTGACATAAAAGAGTTCTTAAAACAAAATATTATATTATTAATTGATATTAAATTCTTAAAAATCTAAGGTTCGGCCAAGAGACTTATATCATGATAGTTTCATCATTAATGGACCACTTGGGGGTCTCTTGGATGTATATAGTAAGTTTATTAACCATATTATATAAAAATACAAAGAGACATTGTAAAAGTGAAACTAATTAACTTAGAGTTAATACTTAAAGATAAGGTTAATATAAGTACCCAAACCTGTCTAAATTCTATTGGTTGAGTGTTTTTCGACCTATCCCCACCTTCACCTTTGAATAATCAACTTTTGAGCCATTAGAAACCGAATATGAATTTATTATAAATTAATATTTCTAGATTTTCCAAAGGTTCCCCTCACCCCTCTTATAAAAGGGCACTCCTCCTTCTCATTTCTTAACACCTTCAAAGCCTTTTGGTTCGGCCAAACTCTTCCCAAATACTCTCCCAACTTCCCTCACTACAACCTAGAGACCTTAGTTTGATCAGAAAGCCAACCTAAGGAGCCCTTTTGATCAAATCAAAAGGAAGAACCCGAAGAAGAGGTAATGTTTTCACCACCCCTTTTCAAGTTCCTTTCTTCTTCCACTTCTTCTTTATTTGTTCTTACCATTATAAAATAATAACTCCAGTATCTCACATATACTGTGATGTTATTATAAATATGGTACAACCATATTCATTATTCTATCCACCCTTTGAATAACATGTCACCATACGTGCGTACGTACGGCTTACCGTCTCCACGTCGTGGTGTAATTGTTATTCATTATATTATTATTTGGATGGGTATAATAATGATGTGTAACTCATGTAAATAATAAATATAACATGTTAATGATTATGTATATATGATATACCATCCATTTATATATTATTTTAATATCAAAAGAATGATATTGTCGCTCGTGCGTACGTACGGACTACCGTCTCCACGAACGTGATGAGATTCATTCTCCATCGTATCCATTCAAGTATAATTATCATTTGATGATTTAAAAATGATGTTTAAGGACTTGATATAATTCTGGATATGAATAATATACAACCTATCCATTACAAACATGTCTTACGTAACAAAACATATAAAAGAACACAAGTAAGTTAACACCCGAAACAACGATAATACTAAGATATTATTATTAAATCAATATTAAAAGATCATATATGATATCATATTAATGTATATGATTCTTTTATAATTAAATAACAATTATTTCACCATTATATAGGAGTTTAACCTACCCCAACCAAGTAAAAGTACAAGGTAAGGGGTTTCATCTCACTCCTTATTCCCGTGAGATTCATGCCATATTGCCACCATCACCTTTTGTGTGGTGTATGTACTTCCCATAATTATATTCTTTGTGTAATACACTCTAATTTATGTGTATTTACATATTCATTGTATGATACCTATTTCATGGGTTGTATGTTTCATAAGTTACCAAATTGGTAAGGGTTATTTCACAATCTCTTCATTATCCGAGGTTGTTTATACGTAATAATCTACTGGGATCTCTTTATCATCCACATCCATGTTTCTTAATAATGTATTTCAAAACATTTTTACTATTTACAAGAATATAGGTTAAATTCATTTATACCCTTATGTGTTTCGAAAGGAATCTTTCCGTCATTTTCCAAACAAGGCACTTTTAACCTTTTCGACAAATTTAAGGTAAGAATGTTTTTTTTAACTTATACGGCGGGTGCGGGTATTTACCGCCGATATAAAATCGTCAAAGCTTCCCTTACAAGATTATAAGAATATTTTCAAATTGGATTTATTATTTTATAATTATGTTACTTTTAAAATTATTTCAAAAAAAAGAGATATTTCTCTAAAATAGTTTTGATTTCATCTATGTCAACATCCTTTGATGGATTTTAAGCTTATTTGAAGTTGATTTATTATGATACAAAACATCCCTATTTTATTGAAGGTTTTGTGATATTTTTGACTGTGGATAAGTTATTCTTATGTCACTCATGGTTTTTGTTTAAAGTATTGACATTTTATAAGTTAATTTTAATCCAAATGTTTATGTTATATTTCAACCTTTCATTCAGATGAATGTGTTAGACAAGTATGTTCCGGGTTGGGGACCGGTAAAAGTAAGCCCTCCGGTTTGGTCTCCGGTTATTAGAGGAACTCCGGTTTGGTCTCCGGTTATTAGAGGAACTCCGGTTTGGTCTCCGGTTATTACAAGGACTCCGGGTTGGTGTCCGGTTATTAGAGGCACTCCGGGTTGGGTTCCGGTTACAGTTAGCCCCAAGGTCTTTGGATGAGGCCTTGACAAAGAAATTAAAGTTCAGCATTATGCATTCCATCATTATGAAAGTGGTTATTGATATTTCATGTGATTATTCTACTAGTAGAATATCCATGTGAGTAAGTAAATGGAATTATTTAATTTTATTTTTTCCATATTATGCTGAAGTTCATGTTTAAAAATGCTTTTGTTTTAGTTATACATTGCCTTAGATGTTAATGTTTATTTATGAAAGCTTCCGCATTATTGTTATCCTTACTGAGCATCTGAGCTCACCCCTTTCAATGTTTTAATATTTTCCAGGATGTGAAGAAGTATTTTATGAATGACCTGCAGGGATAGTCAGAAGAGGATATGAGTGTGGACTATGAAGACTTTGTTATTAGTTTTTCACTTTATGATGTAATGTAAGACTTATGAATGTATCTAGTGTTTCCAAGGATACTAAACCAATCGGTCTTTCGAGATTTGATCTTTCTTGTGATCATGCCAATGTTATGTAATAATGCACCGACTCTGGGTAGCTGGGGTCGGGGCGTTACATTAATTGAATTAGAATAGGGTTAATTTATGTTCTTTGGAAGTGATTTACCATGAATGATTTCCTATTTTAACAGTTTGGTCTTGTTTTGATGTTATGTTGTTTTCTTACCAGGCCTAGTATTGTTAGGATACAGTGATTGTTCATCTGAAATGTTGTTATGCTGTAGATTGCTAGCCAAGTAGTTCTTAAGGTTTATATTGGCCGATACATGTTGTTATGATTTCTTGACTTAAACAGGGTCATGAGAACCTGGTGTAGTAGCCCATAGGGAGAATGGACGTAAGGGCTTCTCCAAAGTGTCTGTTTACTTTTATGATGTGAGACCATAGGGGGAATTGACGTAAGTGATTACTCATAGTGTCTGCAGTCCCTCAACATAGGCCACAGGGGGAATGTTACGTAAGTGATTCCTCAAAGTGCCTTTAGTTACCGATATGAGACTATAGGAGGAATTGATTGAGAATGCTTCTTCAGAGATTCTATGCTTAAGCTGAACCAGAGGGGTTAGACTGAGTGTACTACAGAGAGGGTTTCTTGTGTTTCTAGGTAAGACCAGAGGGGATATGTTATGAGTACTTCCCAGAAGATTACCTATTGTGTTATCTTCTTTTTTATGTTGTTTTTGTTAAACTAGAGGGGTTATACTGATAGTACTTCCCAGAGGGTTACCGGCTTTGTTTAGCTACTTACTTGATATGTAGAATTGAATGCAATTGAAACTGTGGATTTCTTACTGCTGATTACTTCCTTGTTTACTACTTTCATTACTTATTATCTTCCATATATTAACTGACTATTAGGCAACGATCTTTTGGTGGGTTCTTATTGGTATTTAGTCTCACGCACTGTTTGGGCTATGGTTTTGGGCCCAAATAGATTATATTGTTGCACGTATAGATAAGGGAAAGCGCCCTTCTACTTCAGGTACTTGACTGATTTGGAGCTGGAGAGCATGGGACCAAGATGAGGCTTGCGATGCTGAGGAGATATTTACTTTTTTTCTCATAATTTGGTTTATTTCTTTATTTCATCATTGTGACGTGTTTGGCTACTTTCCTAGACATAAGTATCATGTATCATTTATATATGGGTGTTCCAGTTGTTTCCTCATCAGTCTTCCGCTGTTTACTATTGTATGATATTATACTACTTAGTTTACTGTATATCTGTTTGTTCAGATATGTTACTCTACCAATGAGGGCATAGTTTCCTTACTATCACACCTAAGGCCCTCACTGCTAGTCGGCAGCCTCTGGCGTTCGGGGAAATTCTATTGAGGCCATGTGACCAACCGGGTACGGGGCGCCTCTGGGCGGCTTCTAGAACTAGGAAATTACAGGTATCACCTTATCACCTATACCAAACTTTTAATCCCATTTAGTTATGAATTTAGTGTTGGGTTTAATCATTCTACCACCCTCGCTCATTGTTTATCTTTTAGTTTTGAATTGGTAATGTAGTGATGATAGCAAGTGGTTCCTCTTAGTTAATGGTTTTTTTAGCCTGACCCAAGCCAACTTTCTTTCTATTTAGGATTCTCTAATGTCCTTCCTAGAATCCATCTTTTAATATATTTTTTCTAATATTTACTTGTATACCTAAGGTACTACCTAGGATCTGGATTTTGAGAATAAATATTTTTATCATTATATTATTTTGATTTCTGGAGGTATTTTCTGGTATCCATCTTTTGAGTGTATGATTGTGAAATAACGGTCATAACGTACCTAGTAATGATACTCATAGATTATTATGCTCTCTCAATTAGTGATGAAGATTACAATCTCCTTCTCTTGTTGATTAAAATAGGTTGATTATTCTCTACACAACCTAGGGTTTTCAATGGATTATTACTCTCTTGTCGACATGTAGTTAATAGAGGATGATTACTCTCTCCTTGACCTATGGCCTATGGAGAATGTTTACAATTTCCATGATTTATGATATAATGAGGTTCTCCATACATGGTCTCTAGGATCAAGATTATGAGCCTTTACTTTTTCAAGTTAGTTGAGTATAATTTATCACACCTATGTTTTACATTCACATTTGGATCTAGATTGGCGGACATGATGTCCTACCATTGAGTTCTCCTAAAAATCACCTAAGGGTCAGACCTGTAGGGTTCATCGGAGTCGTAATGTTGGAATCACCTACAGACCGAGACCTAGGGATCATACATTATACCTAATTTACATGTCATGAGTATTATGATCATTAGTTTAGTGACAATTTATATGATGTACGTATTTAAAACCCTAGAATCTTTCATTACAGTGAGTGGAGGTGAGTGAAGGTAAACAAAAGTGTAGTATAAGTATCCCCCTATGGTGAAAAATCTTTATCAGAGATATTTCTAGCATTGGCTGAAGAAAGTATATGTTGACTGAGATTATGGAACCAGAGATTGACTTAATGGTACATGGATTGAGTGACAGGAATTCCATCTCAATTTCTAAACATAGGACGTCCTGTTGATCGAGATTATGCACCCAAGGACTGACTTCTATTTTTTTATGTTATTTAATTAACTTACTCTTGAATATTCATATTTATGTATATATGTATAGGTATGATACATTAATTTTATACTTATTTAGACATGTACAAACCTGGTGCACCATTCCTATTCAACTAGGAATATAGTCCTAGGGTTCGACTATAGCTTCATGTTTATTGGATTTACTTTTCTTTTCACCTATGCCTCATCTAGGTTGGGAAGTTTTCTTTTTCATGCTCTTAAAGAAGCACACATTTAGAGGCCCATCTTTAGGGTGGAATAGTGAGATTATATATCACCCATGAACATTCACCTCGGTGTATGTGTAGACCTTATCCTTCTTTTTTAGGTTAAGAATAGTTTCATGGTTGATAGGGTTGATGCCTAGTGTTGCATGTTCAAGAAGATATGCTCATGTGGGTTCTTCTATTTAGGCTAGTGAAACTCTATAGTTTCTAATGACCAGGTATGAAGTCTGGCTCAAAGTTAGTCGTAGAGCCCAGTACATCTATTTCAGTTTCCTTTTATACTCATGTTTTTGTATGGTTGTCCCATTCGGTGACTAGTGTGGTATGTATGACATAGTTGTTTAGGATTTTATATTACTTCATATCCTATTTCATTTTATTTAGTGATTCTGCACTACGTATAATTACTTTTGTGTATGTTACTTATCTATTTATGCTATTTTATTACTCTCATATGGGGGCCTAGTTTCCCCACTATCACACCCTATTCCCTCTCAACTGGTCGACAGCCTCTGGAATATGGGGAGGCACACTGATGGAGCAAGTATTTTACTATCAATAAATACCTATCTATATAATAAAAGTGCATGTGGATCTAGAATCAATATACCTAGGGGTAAAAACTCTGACAATGTGTTTTAGTCTAGACTCAGTGCAACCTGGTACTTTAGAATGAGACTTGCTGCACACCTAATTTGAAACTCTTGAGGTACATTCTTTGGGAATACACGAACTTTTCCTGAACTATCATGAAGGATATTGAAATTAAATTTCTATGAATAACCCAGTAAAAACCTAGGGTGTCATAGATTAAGGAAGGTGTCACAATTTAGATATCCTATAATTAATAAATTTCATGATTATGTGGTTTTACACTATGATAATTTTTTGTCATACTCTGATTTCTGGTTTTAGTCAATGGCAGGAACCATAAAAAACTAGGATAATGTTGAAAGTTTCATACAATTTTATGATGAGATATAAAATGGGATGATCATGAGAGTAATGTATTTTGTGATAAGTCTTATTCATTTTTCATGGAACATGATTAACAAGGTGTACCTTAACAAACTCTCGGGCTCACTGAAGAAGTGAAGGAAGGATTTCACCAAGTTTTTGGGTAATGGAGTCTATATATAATATAAGTTTTAGTTTTATACATGTCTAGATTATGGAAATAATCACCCAAGTGAATGTATTATAAGAACAATAAGATGTTTTGACTATGTAAAATGACATAAAGAAAAATATTTCAAAGGAAAAATAAAGAGTTTGGTTAATGAAATCAATGGTAATATTGGCCTCTCTATGACATAATCGAAGGTTAAATTGTTTTAATGTGGAAGAAATGGTCATTATGAAAATCAATGTCCAAAGTTGAAACCTTAAGAAGAGAATCAGCAAGGTGATAAAAGTAGTGATTATATTGATGATGATGATGAGATTACATATAAATCATTAAAGTAAATAGGTATTATATAAAAGTATGAGGTACCCTTGTTAATGGATTAATAATGTAGTGGAATAATTGATGTTTTCATCTATTTGGATTCATGAAATATGGATGGTGAAATATATAAGGATTGTTTAGTTTATGTTTTTTACTAAGGAAATACAAGAATGAATTAAACGGATCTGATGGAATAGAAAATTCATTTAATGGAAATGTGATTTCCAAGGAAAACAAATAATTAAGGAAAGATAACCCTTAATTTTTCCCTTTTATTTAGATAATGTTTTTTGGATAAATCTACATTGCATATAAGTAAAATGTACGGTACTAATTACCCTAGAGATAATTAAGGACTTTTTGAAAAGTAGTTTATGTTTTTATGGATGAAGTTTACATCTTATTGGGCTTATAGGATATATTAAGTAATCTTCAAAATGAGGAAGCATGCATGTTTTAACAAATAATTTATGATAATTCATATTATTAACACGTTTTAAGAGAATTTCCAATGAGGTTATTCAAATGTTTGGAAATTTTGAACCAAAATCTAATTATTGATATATAAGAGATCAATGTAATTATGATTTTTTGACCTTATTTCTAAATTGTTGGATTTTTATCTTTAAAAAGTGTTATAATGTTACCCATTTATGGAATTATTATGTTACACTTTAGATGAGGATTTTCAGAATAAAGTATTATCTCACCACAATATGATTTTTTTCATATTAGATAACATATTCTGAAAACACTATGTTGATGATATTTGATGACATAGGGGATGGAATATCCTAGATATCATGATTTTTTAGTGCATTAGGAATGAAAAATTCAACTTCATTTTTAGAGAAATATGTGAAGTGGATAAAGGAACAAAAATGGATGAATTTTTCCTAAAATCATGAAAGTATATCATTTCATGGAAATTCTTCAACATTAGGAAAATGGTCTAGAAATAAAATTTGGCCCAAATAATTTAATTATTATTGAATAAATGGAATTTGAAATCATAAAAAAATTATAAATATGAGGCCCTAAAATTTCCATTCATCATTCACTTGTTTGTGTTTTATAAACTCAATAGCTCTCTATAAATAATTACTCTTTTCCTCTATGTCCAATATTCACTCCAAACAACATTCTCTTATGCAGTAGTTCTGAGTTACTTTGGGTAATAGTAGTTGTTCAAATATTATCTATTTAAATGATGTTTTAGTATTCATTTTTATAAATTGGGTTACTATTAAAGGAAATTAATATATTAATCCTTTGATAACCTTGATGAATTTAAATAGAGAAATTCATTTTAAGGGGAGGTAGAATGTAACACCCCATGATTTTGTGAATTATTATTTTTTGAATTAATTTCATCTTTTTGATATTTAGCATTTAAAACAACAATAAGAATAGTTTTTTAATATTAAATAACTAATTGAAACTATAGTTATATGTTACACCAAGGTAAGATTGCGCTACATGCAACATTGACTTTCCTTTTATTACATGCATCACTGAGTTTCTGCGAAACAACACTTTATTATTATAATTATTTAAAAGAGATAATTATAAACTATTTTTTAAACATTTGAATATTAATATTAATAACTAATTTTAAAATTTTATTTAATTTTTTTTCATATAAATAAAATATATTTGTAATAAAATTCATAATTTTTGGTAAAGTATTTATATTTTCAAATTTACTATGTTTTAAAGGAACTGATTTTTATGTATTTTTGTGACCAATAAGAAAATTAATTTTTGAAAATATTAGAAATTGAATTTCATTAATATACCTAATTTTTCAATTTATAATGTTGAAATTATATTAGGGTGAATTTATGGGATATTTCTAAGAAACATCATTTTTATATGAATAGTAAAAAATTAATAAATTGTAATTCAAAACTGCTTTTTTATATAATTTATTTATATAGTTAAATTATATTTTAAATTATATTTAAAGTTAAAATATAGAAACTAAACATCTATAACTCCATTATAGTTAATTGGAAACATTTTTATGTTGAATTTATATATAAAATCTTAATTAACTTTGGAAATTTCTTTCTTTAAAAACTCGATTTCTCCCAATGTCTACGTAATTAGCATTAAACATAATTTTTATTATTCATTTAATTGAATTTCAAAAAATGAAAATAAAAGGTTTTAATAAGTATAATATTTTTATTCAAATAATAGAAACTAAATTTCTTATCAGATATTTTAGTGAAAGTGTTTAATATTAATTACAGTTATTTAGGTAAAATTTAGCTTCACAAGGGACAAAACGTTAAGCATAAAAAGAAAAATGACCTATAATATTCTCAAAAACACATTTTACAGAAATTTTTCCCTCCAAAAACATTCAATTAATGAGTTTTTTTATGATTTTTTGTTGTTTTTTATGTAAATACATGGGTACACATAACATGTTTTTAAAAATTCAATGTGTGCCCCATCCCTCCACTATAAATGACAATCACCCCTCACACATACTCACACCAATCAATACACTTTTTCTTGACCCATATATGAAAAAATAGCTCATAAAAATACCTCCCCTAAACCGAGAATCCTTCCCTTGATCATAGATACATCCAAGGATTCTATTTGGTGTAAACCAGAAAGAGTTTCTCAAAGAAGAGATGACATCCTTACACAGGCTCTATTGTTTTATATTCATTCTCCACCACATAAATTATTATTATTCTAGAATTATATAATAAAACAATTATTCGAAATATAATAATTTTTTTATTCTATGGTTTTGAATTTAACTTACACACACTTCCATCTAATGGGTAACGAGCATAACATTCTTGTGTACAGAGAACTACGGTCTGACGAAATGATGTTGTTATTTTTTCCATTACCACCACTCAAGGCTGGTAAATATGATTGGAAATATATTTTTATATTATATATATGATATTTAGAGTTTATTTTTTTTAACATTATTAATTATATAAATCCTACCTTCATGCTTTCTATTTTTTGTAAATTTGATTACCTTGTTTGTGGAAGTGTAGCAACTGCCTCCTCAAAGTGATGTGATTCATTAACAATTTACAAGGAATGTATTAAATATTGGATTAGTATAAATATATTATTTATATGAAAAAAATACTTCTACTGTAATTATAGTATATTTTTATATAAATATATGTAATTTATTATCTTTCATTCAATATGAAAATAAAATGGAATTAGCATTCAAGTGTATGTACGACTTACTATCTCTGTGAATGGTGTATTTTGTTTAATATTTATATGTTTTATTGATTAATATAAATATTAATTTATTTAATATATATGATATAAAAATAAATATTATATTTAGGAAATATGTAAATTAGGATCTAAGTAAGAGGATCAAGAATAAAATGTCAAAACACCTACTATAAACCGAGTGGTTATTAGCTAAAGCATTACATTAACAATGAATTGTTAATAAATTTGTAATATAAATTCATAAGAGAATCATATATGGTATTGTATATAAAAATATGGTTTTTAGGTAGATTTATAATAAAAATATATTTATTAAACATGAGGTTTGTATGAGTATGAAGAGGGTCAAGATGTAAGTTTAGGGAATTTCATCTCCCTTTTAATTTTCATGAGATACATGTCTTATTCAACACTCATCTACATTATGTGGTTTTTATAATACCCATGGATGTGTTTTATGATTATTATAATTAAATTAACTGGTATTGACAAATCAATTTTATGATTTTTCATTAATGGGGTTTATGTTTCAAAAGTTACCAAATCAGAAAATGAATTTTGTCTCAGTTTTCCTTCTTTGAGACACATGCCATGTTATACACCTATATTTTTCTATGAGATATATATAATTCCTTTTATATATTATATCATAAATATAATTATTTCATTTATATCTCATGCTTCATGTACTGTTATTCTTTCTATGTTATTAATATTCAAAGTTACCAAAGTGGTAAAGGTTTATAGCTAAAATCTCATTGTTTATCAATATTGTTTATTATTATGATTATATTAAGAAGATATTGTGATCCCTAACTCAAGAAAACTCATAAAAAATATTATAATTTGATAATTAATTTGTTATCCATGTAATGGTACTATATTTCCCCCCTTTGGTACTTAAGAAAATTAAAGAAATTGCTTTATGAAAATATTACTTTATTTTTCCATTAGATCAAGAATTTTCATCCTTTAAAAACCAATAAAATGGTTTGAATTTTTTTTAATATTATCATATTTTTTTATGGAAATTTTTACCTATATATTAATTTCTAAAAAATGGGTTCAAAAGGAATATTTTTGTCATTTTTTGATCAATTCACTTTTCTAATCTTTTGAGGTGAAAAGGAATATTCAGTATATATGTATTTACCTACCATAATGATGGTAATATCCTTAATAATTCTTTTGTAAGTTAATAAGGTTATTTGTTTTAAAAAATATTGAGTTTTTTCTAATATTTTGGATGTTTATTGATTTAAAAAAAATCAATGATTTTTTTTCAAAATTTGTTGTTTCGTTTATATTTTTTTAAATGATTTCCATTTATTTAATTATATGTTTTCTAAAGCTTATTTTCAAAGTAAACAGTTTAAATTACTTGAATTAACCTTTATAAGATTTAATATTATTTTCTAGGAAAAAGGTTTTAAAAAAATAAATCTTCTTTTAAAAGTTTTCAAAGAAAAGGATTTTAAAATTTTATTTAGGATTCTTTTATATATTTGAAATGAAAAATGTTTTTAAAAATGTTTTCAAGATTCCTTCATATGTTTTCAAGGGAAAAGATTTTAAAAATGATTTAAATCCTTCTTTCTATGTTTTAAATGTTTTTTCAAATAAAATGGTTTTAAAAAGGCTTTATGTATTAAAAGAATTTTTTTAAATAATAAATGATATTTTCCTCAAGAAAAGTTCTTTTAAAGGATCTTTCCAAATTATTTTCCATATAATATGACATTCGTTGGTGTTTCTCATTCCATTATGGGAAATTATCCAAATGTTCTATTCATCTTATTTCTCTTAATGGTTTATGTTTTTATGGAATAATGTTTATTAAACCTGATTCTCCTTCATGTGTTATATTTTTATAAAATCAGTTTCTCTTTTATAGGTTATATATATTTATGAAACCAATTCCTCTTCAATAAGTATTATTCTAATTAAACCCACTTTTTTCGGTTATTTCTTGATGAAATAATTATGAATCCTATTTTTTTATATAGTTTAATATATGATTACATGTTTTTGAAACCCATTTCATTTCATGGGTTATGATTGGATCTTTATGTAACCCATATCTTTTATGGGTCATGATATGATGCATGTTTTATTATCTTGTCTCACATGCATGTATGATTTTATTATGTGATGTGTGGCGAAAATATCTCTCTTTAGTGAATTGGGTAAAGATTTATATCTCTTGAAAAAGAAAAGGTTGGAACAGGTAGTGAACTCAGTTTAGTAAAGGAATTTTTCTGCTAAGATTGTATTGGGGTAAAACTTGACTGCCAAGATGATTATGATAGTGAAACCAGACTACCATGATAGTCATGTGAGTGAACATTAATTTCCATGATGGTTATGGGTGTGAATCCTGACTACCATGATGTTTATAGGAGTGAACCATGACTACTATGATGGTATGGGGAGGAAATCCATACAATTAATATGGCCTTGATAGCGATTCCTTGACTTCTATGGAAATCATTATTATATGATTATGTTTTTTCCGCAATTACATGTTTTATTCCTATGTTATGATTTCATGGATTATGGTACTGGTTACTTTATGATTCATCTCTGATGAACTAAAAACCATTATTCCATGTCTCATGTTTACTATATTTGATAAGTAAGGTATGATCTTCTTATGTTATGCTCATGTCCTCATTCCCTTATGCCCATGTTTTCGCACACATATCTCCCTTGTTTACACTTATTGAACATCTAATCTCATCCCTTGTTATGTTTACTTCCCTAGGTTATGAAGAGATATTATATGTATGATATTTATAAGATTGGTTATATTTATGGACAACCTATTTGGAGAAAATGTAGCTCACTCATGTACCATAATTTTAATTTCCATGTTTATAAAGGAACGTAACTAATATAATCTTTGGGAGTCTATTTGTGTAATTTATTAAGTATATTGGAAGAAATATTTAATGTCTATGTACATTAAGAATGAGCTTTTATAGTGTTTCATAGTGGATTATGGTACAATAACACATCACTATTTATATTCTCCTTATATTGTCCCTTAGTGGTGATCCATATAAAATCCATATATTTTCTTGTAATTTTCTTTGTATATTCATATTTAATATTTGATTTGATTTGAGATAAGAGAAAAGAGGGACTGAAAATATTCCTACCAATAAGGGAACAATATCTATATAGCCCAAGGGATTATAAGATGATAATTTTTTTATTTAGTGTGAAACCTCCATGATTCTCCCCCATCCCCACTCAGTGTTCAAACATTTAGTTTAGTTCTAACAAGTAGTAATGAATCCAAAAATTTCAAAAATGGTGTTCAATCTAAAAATCTATTTTTTGGATTTTTTTCCCACATGTAATTAATGATAAATTTTTCATTTTTCAATGCTACAAACTTTATTGGAGATACAAAATATAATTTATTATTTTTTACAGTATTTTTTAAGATATTAAATAATATTTATAAGAAAATTATTATTTAAGAAATCAAAATTAATGAGTTTGTGATGCAGAGACATATAAAATTTTTAAAAAATAGTTTTCTTTTTCAATTTATTCAATAAAACCATGCATCATGTTAATGATTTTCATATTATTACATTGTTGGAAAATATACATAGAAAATAAGTGGTAATAAATAATGTTGAATATCATACCACAAAATAAGAGTGTAAATATAGTTGTGATGAGATACTATCAAACAAATTAGAATAATATTTCCTTATGATAAAAGGTAAGAAGATGAGGGATAAGAATACAATTTCTATAAAAAACAACGAATTAGGTATGTTTTGTAAAGATCATTATTAAATATATTTATAAATCAATTTTTTAATACACTTTCACACCTAGAAACTCATAATCCTCTTCAAAGAAAAAAAGAATGAAACATTACCTTGATGAAGTGGAAATGACATCTATTGATCAATCTAGATGATGTTTATTTAGAAACCAAATGGATATACAATCCTTTTATGAAAATGTGGTTCAATGGGAGATTATTCCTAGAGTAAAATATATATTCAAGTAATATTAATCCATGGATTTTAGAATACTAAAGTATGAAAAGGTGGCCTTGAATAAAAAAATTATGAAAAGGGGTGAAAAAATTATGGGTCAAAGAGAAATTCTTGAAGAACATGCATGTGAAGTGGGACAAAGTAGTCATGGAAAAGAGTTAAAAGAAATACCTTTCCCTATTGAAACATAGATTGAAGAGATGAAGAAATTGAAGAATGATATTAACTCAACGTTGAAGGATATTATTTCTTAACAAAAGGAGAAGGATGATATTATCATGGATCATAGATAGAGTTTGATAACCTCTATTGAAAAGAAAAATATCCCCCCCATGGAATAATCAAAAATATTATAATGGAAAAATTAAAAATTAAAAATATTTGTATAATATTCTAGAAAATATGACCCTTAGAAGAAGGAATATATATGGTGATACTATTGTATTTGATTAGGGAACACCATGAGTGCGTTTTAAGAATCACAAGGGTTCAACGGTGAGAGAAGAACAACTAAAACATCTAAAATAATGAAATAATACATGATATATGACTATAAAATGGAATTTTCTATTAGTTATAACAATATTAATATGGCCAAAAATTTTATTCAAGGTAGAACAAAATTTTTCACAAGGAGTAACTCTATTATTCTAAAAACATAATGAAATGTTTCACCAAAAAAATATTTTTTTATGGAAATTATATTTACCACTATGGTGGAAAATAATTATTATTAATTAAATGGACACCAAGAACCAATATTGTCTTAATCATATGAGACCACTTGTAAAGAATAAAAAAATCGAGGAATAATAAGGAAGCTTCTCCATTTGTGGGAAAGATGAAGAAAAATTTTAAGAAATATTAAACAATGGAAAATAATTCTAAAAAGGCTCTTATTTCTATAAATGAGGATAATATTGAAGATACATTAGTAGTTTCATTAATCATACCATAAGTAAAGAATTAAATACTGGTGGAATTTCACACATATCGTAGAGGAATAATCATGAAGGATTTAACTACAATCCAATAAAGGATGAAACTTGTACTAGTGGGATTAGTCTTAAAATGGAGGTTAATAATAATCCAAAAATAATAAGTCTAAATAAAATATCTAAAATTATGTTTTTATATGTTTTCTCACTCAAATTAAAACCACTACAATGGATTATAAGAATGTTAGAAGTAAAGGTTTGGTTGAAAATAACCACCCACATTCCAAATCATTAAAATGTACACTATGTAACCCTCTCCCCCTAGGTTTAATTATTTTTACTATTATTTGCACTAATTCAGAATGATGTGATGATATGACCCATTGGAAGTGATTAGATTTAAAGGAGATAAATTAAAAAAGTGAGGACAGATTTATTGTAGTTGTTAATTGGTATAATTCTTAAAAAAAATTAAACGCTATCAAGGAAAATTTTGAAACAAATAAGTGATTTTAAGAAAAAAAATTACGATTTAAAATATGAATCTATATATGTATTATATAATTAAGCATCTAAAATTATGTAGATCCTAATCAAGAATTAATTTCATGTCAAATATTGATATGAAACATCCGTGGGTATCAAGCCAACATTAGTAATAAAAAATAATTTTCGGGCATATCTTAAGTGCTATTAGACCACTAAAAGAAGGATAAATTTACTCAATTAAATAAGCAGTAGTATTCAAGGAATTGATGCTTATTTTTCTATTGACTAAATATTTTCTATCATTTTAAGGTCCTTATGGGATATTTAATGTTATATAGAGTGAAGTATCATAACTAATAAATGGGTTTCCACATGAAGAAAATTATCTCAACAATTGGTGTTAATAACTAAAAGATTCTAGGGAGAGTTGGAAATGATCATCTAAAGGTCAGTAGGCCTCATCTCAAAAAGGAAAAACCCAATGAAAAATAAAAGGATCAAGGATATCAAATAATATCCCAATTTCATCATGAAGAGTTGGTATCAATTGGTTTAATATTTTGTATGACTCACACAATTTGTACATGATTTTTTATTCATTGGTGTACTTATAGATGTTTCTTTGAGATCACTAGAAGAATTGTTGAAGGAATTAAAAGCTTAAACCACATATTTTTTTTGATGTAAGTGAGTGGCATTGAAAAATTTGAGGCTATTAAATTATAATCTTGTTCTCAATATTGATTTATAACATAGTAGGATTAGATAATTTGTTTTTGAATCATTTCCAAGTGGTGAATTCATTCATTTAAAATATTTGAGTGAAGTATATCTAAAGATAGGAAGTGATTCAGAACTTGAAAAGACAAAAATATACAAATTATTTTGTTCCATAAGGGGTATAAAGGAAGAAAGTGGAAAATATAGAGTTCCACCAGCGGTAAAAGAGCCAAAGGTTTATAAAAATAGTTGTTTAAAGGTAACCTAATGTTTTGAATGTAGTAAATAGAGACAAAAGTTTAAAATATGATGTTATTTTTAGATTTTAAGGATAAGTATAATATACTAACCAGACTGTAATAGAGATTATTGAATATATGGATAAATTATTACAAAGATAAAATGAGAGTATATCAAATAATATTCCCCTATGGAATTTTAGGAGGAATTAAGAGATAATGACAAAAATACGAATAAAAATACCAATGCATTTTATCAAAGGTTGATATGGAAGGACATAAAAATAAATATTTTTTTGAAATAAATGGAGTTCCATAATAGGGATAGATTTATAGTAGAATTGAAAAAAATACAAAGGGGGTAAATGTTTCAACCAAATGTTGTGAAGTATTATTATTTCAATTATTATAAAGGTCATAGCTTCAAAATATAACTAATTAATATAAGAACTTGAGTTCATTAACACCTAAAAAATTCTTGAAACTCCAAATATACAAAATAGTGTCTTCAAAAGAATAGTGGAATTTATAAAATTAATGGATACATAATTTTTACCACAGCACCAAGAAGACTAGGTCATAAAAATGATAATGTCTAGTATCTAAGTATTACTGGAATTATAGTTAAGGGTTATTATAGTTATAATAATACTCATTTAGAAAATTAGAAAAGTATTGATAATTATCAAAGAATACATAAGGGTACTTAGGTGATAATAAGAAAGGGTAATGGGATCCAAACTACGGAGAACATGGAAAAGTACCTATAAATTTGATTTGTGATACATAAGTTTTTAATTACATAAGATTTTAAAGTGATTCATAATATCATCTTGAATGATAAAATGGGACATAAGAAAAACATTCACTTCGATTCATAAAGATAATAATAAGTATATGTATGATATTTTAGATATTAAAAATGGCTTTATACTATGATAAACCCCAACAAAATATTTTATATAAGATATAATAATTTTTCAAGAAGATATAGAAATTTATCATGCCACATTATAGAGAACATGTTATGATTAAAGGGATTTTTCTTTTTTTATCCTATGATTAAATAATTAGGGCCATAAAATCTATTCTATATTATATTTAGTAATATAAATTAGTACTCTATCATAAATAAATATGTCGATATGTAATATATTTTAGGATTAAGAAGAATTAGAAGATCACACCATTATATTCTAGTGATTTAATTACAATATATTATGTGGATTTTCTAGATATAGTTGTTAACTAATAATAATAATCATGAAGAATTATGTCACCCCATGATTAGGATGAGTAAGTAGAATCTTACTCCATAATGTGGAGAATCAAGTTATAAATTGGTTATTTCATGAATATCTAGATGATTCAGCTGGAATTTAAAATGTGGATGATTGAGCACATATTACAGGATGTTGACACAGCTTAATTGAAAAATTGTGAATATATTAAAAAACGTGTCACACATGGAATGATTTTGTAGAATTAGAGGAACTATGTAGTGAACTATGATAAAAATGTATTTATTTTATATCATTTCCTTACCTTAAACATTTTATCTCACAAACAATCTCAAAATACTTACAAATAATGATTTAGTGTCTTTGAGGACTAGCTAAAAATGAAACATATTTTAAAATACTTTTGGACATTTATCTATAATAAACCCACAATATATCCCATTTTGTAATCCTCATCGGTTATAATATTATTCATAACCTATGGAATGGAAACATAAGAAAGGGGTGAGCTAAAATACTAGATAAGGGAAAACTTATCAACAATTCAACAAGGGTAATATCATAATAAAATGAGAATACATGTGTATTTGAGATATATATCATTAAAAATAAGAAGTAATAATAATATTTCTCCACAAGTTATTATATGTAGACATGCAATCTCAAATGAACAACGAAAGACCATGGCATAAGAGTGTGAGATAATAAACATACACCATGGATCATAATCATTGACATATGACATAGAAATATGGTATTTATTTTAAAAATAACATAAAATGAATTATTTAATAAACTTTAGCATATTGAAATTATAAAATTTTGATAAAATGCAATCAATTCCACGCATTATGTTTTTAAACAAAAAAATCTCTCACGTCGTGTTGTGAAAAACTATATGCACATGCATCTTTACATAGAAACAATATCCCTAAATAAAATCATTATATTGGGAGATAAAAAAATATAAAAAATATTTAGAGGGTGATATAGGACCCCACCCATCAACATCCATATAATGTGTTCCATAATATATCAATAATTCAACATATCATGAAAACCTATGTAAATAACATGGGTTTCAAACCATTTTCTAATGGTATCACATAACATGATATAAAAAGTATATCAATAGATACCAAAAAATAAATCATCAACAAAGAGTACATTATAATGTAATTTATAAGTTTTTTCATAAGACATAACTCCATATGATAAAGATATTTTGTATTTAATGAATAAATTAGAATCGAAACATAAAAGAGTCTTTAGAAAATATTTCTCAACATTGTTGGAAAAAGAAAATGTTATGAGTCACTTTTGACATTATCACTTTTATAAATTGGAATGAATAATTTTTAAAACATTATTGGGATATAAATTTTGATATTATATCATGTTAAATATATAATTTTTGGCTATAGTAAATTTGGATTGGAAAATAAAATGAATGAATGAGAAAGGAAAAACCTTTATAAAATTTTAAAAATAAATTTATTCAAAGCCACAATGTAAATATAGTGATAAATATTTCATTTTAAAATAGGAAAATAAAATTTTAAATATCACTAGAAATAAAAAATATTTATATTTTAAATTAATAAAGGAGAACATTAGTGGTAAGAGTAATCACTGATATTGAAGAAAAATGTCTAATTTGGAGAGGATGTGAATTATTCTCAACATTTCCAAATTTTATAAAGAATGAAATCCATCAAATAAATTATATTTTATGGGAAAAATTAATTTACTTATAAAATAAAGTGTAAATAAAATATAATAACATTACATTATAAAATAAAATAATCTTTAATAATAATAGTGAATGTGGAATAATTATGACTCAAGAAAATAATCTAAGTCAAAAAAATCCCTTACCTTTTCTCTTGAATTTCATGAAGGTAAATTAACTTCAAGAATGATAGACATAACTATATTAATAAATTATTTTATAACCATATTAATACCTATTACCTTGTATGTTATTCGATTATAATAATTCATTATACATTTACTAGTTATAGTTATTTTCATCATTGGATGTTAGTGATTTTGATTCTTTCACGCATCCATTAAAACGGTGATGTCAATCATGATTATTTGATACTATGTTCATCATTAATATATCATCTAAGGTTATTTAATATATTTTTTTAATATTTCATTATGCTCTAATTTCATTCCATGATAATTTTAGTCACGATTCACAAAGAAGAAATTAATGAAGAGATTGTTTCAGTAGTTTTTTACAAAAAAAATTGTTTCATTAATAATAAGTTTAATATTTATATAACATTTATAAAAACATAATAAATTAAAAAAATATAAGTTTAATTAATTAACTACTTTCTTATAATCATCAAAGTAGGGTGTTAATGAAAAATAAATGTGTTGTTCCATGGAGGTGGTAGTATGTACTTACACATGGATGAAATTGATTGTTTCCATAGAAAGACAAAAAGGTAGAAATTGATTTATATTTTTAGAATATTAATTAGGATCTAAATATCAATTTTATTAAATATCTATTTAAAACTATAAATTTATGGTGTTTTTAGAAAAATTAAATATGATACTTTGTGGAGGCGGTAGTCCTCATGTGCACACGAACAATATTCTCATTTCACTATGGAAGGGGGGAGGGTAGATGAGGGGTATAAAATTTAAAATATAAAATTTTAGTATATTAATAAGATTTATGTCATTATATTTGAGTGATTGAAATAAATTATGATGAAAAAGGGATAGAAAAACAAACTATAATATGTTATTAGTTCTCATGTTGATAATTGGAACATTCTCTTATAGGGAATCTTGGACGATAAGGATTTATAGATTTTATATGGATCAAGGTGCTGAAAATGTTGTATAGTGATATAGGATAAGTAAAAAAATTATTAGATCATGATGAAATTTAATTTATAGAGTTTTTGTAAAGGGTTTGTGGAAGTCACCTATTATATGTGAGGGGAGTTCCATTTTTGTAATTATATAAATGAACATGTCACTATCATAAAATATGATTCAGAATTATAAAAACCCATATAGTTTATAAATGGATAGTGTTGATAAAACCCTTCAACACACATTTTTAGATATTTTTTGAGGAATTTTATAATTTTACACCCTCATAATTTACTTTCACCATAGTAACTCGTTACTTATCCTCCATAATTTATTTTAATGGCAAAAATTAAAATTGGATTTATTAAATAATCTATACATGATAATTGAAAATATGAAAATCATATTATCAAAAAAATAGAGGGTGAGAAAAATTAATTTTAATAGTACTTCACATAATGCATAAACCTTGTTTATTAAAAAACAAAATAATTCTAGAATAAAAATATGTTTAGGATTGAATTATCAATTTTTTTATTTTTATACCATTAATTGGGTTATTAATAAAAAATAACATTTATATGGATTTAAATTTAATTCAAAACAAAAATACACCATGTTAATATTTAATTAAAATAAAATACCAAAACATTTATTAGAATAAAATCTTTTTGGAGTTCAAATAGGTTAAACACATGTTTTCTAAATTTAAAATAGAATATTTAATTGATTTATTTTACTCCTAAAATAAAATTTCTATTTTGGATTGTTTATAATTTTATTTAATATATAATTATATCATGATGAATTCACAAATTCCACAATATTGGTGAAAAATGTATTTCTCAATATTTTCCTAAAAATAGATCATTTCAAAAAAATATGAAAAATGTATCATTTTATAATTTTGAAATGATGATTTAAAAAATTAATATTATTTAATCAACTTAGAAATATAAAATTAATAAATATATTTTTCAAATTCAAATACAGTCTATAAATAATAGTTTATTTTATATAAAAATGAAATTTTAAACATTAAGTGTCATTAATGTTACTTCATATATATTAAAAATGAAATAAATTTAAATATATTCGTTTATAAATTGAAATATCACATCTTAGCATAATAATCTTTTAAAATGATCTATTTAATTTATTAGTATTAAATAACAAGCACTATAAAAAAGTGTTCTTAAAAAACAATATTTTTTGAAATTAAATAAAATTTAATATTTATCCTCTTAATGTAGTCATTTTTAAATTATTTCTATAGTTTTTTACTAGAATTTTTATTATTATTACATTTTACTAATAATTATCATCCAATATGTTTTGGATCATTTTATTTTACGGTTATGTGTGAAACCATCAATTCAACATAGTATTTATTTAAAAATAAATTATGACTAAAATTATAGGGTGTTAGATTTTCTCTCATTAAATAAATTGAATTATCTTAATTTTAATTATCACCTAATAATAAAAATATAAAAGTATATCTATAAGATAAAAACAACTAAAAATATAATTCTAATGCGATATTTACCTTAATATCTTATGTAATACTAGGAAACACATATTTCTCCGCTTAATAGGCATATCCCCAATATTGGTTTCTTTCTTCAATCAATTCAGTTAAACCCCCCTCGTGGTTCGGTATCGAATCCCATATAATAAAATTAATTTTACTATAAAGTTCTTACTCATCCTTTAACTTATAAAATATAATAAAATGATTTTAAATATGAAATTTAATTTCCATATTTTGGAAATTAATATGGATTCTATGTGCATATAGCCATTCCATTTGGAAAATATCTTCAAATTTATCTAATAGTAGAATAATTTCATCATAATAAATGAAATTCCCACAAACATTATATAAGGATAAAATAATATTACAAATAGAAGTTTTCATTGATAATTATTTCAACTGAGTGGTGATTTGATGCTCTTAGAAAACTATCTAGTTATACAAGAGTGCCAAGAATCAAACTCTTACATGAAAACCATAACTCTAAAGTTGATAATAAGAGTATCTTAATTATCATGATCCACATTTATGATTTTCATAGATTTTCCCCTATTGGTTCCTTTGGTCTAGGAGGTTTTGGTTGGTCATCGTCCTTCTTGGCCCTTATAATAGATAATTGACTTGGATAGTTCCAAAGTTCCACACATTTACGACTTTAAAATATTAATGGTACAATAAGATGAACTTATTTACCACCATCATGCCAACCAATATATTCATTTTTCATTAACATTTGGCTACTATATGAACTCCATTACCACAAATAAAACAACTTATAGTTACTTTAATTCATTTACATGGGTTTTTCTTCTTACATTTTTGGAATAAAGGAAATTGAATCTTCTTTCCTCCATGGTGTTTGTCCCAAGAATATAAATGATATAATGTCTTTCTCTTTTTTAGTGTGTTTGTAAATTAAAATAAGTTCATGTTGTAAATAATAAATCATGAAAGATGGTTAGGAATAACCATATGATTTTTTACTACAACTATTATATCATTTGGTTGTTCACCACGAAAATAAAATTTTTGTCTTTAACACCCATTGTTATCACTATTTATCCTTTCTCAAAACATTACTTAAATAAAGTAAATTTAAAAATAATAATTCTTAATTTTATAATATTAAAAAAGGAAAACTATTAACTAAAACAAAATAAATCATAAATTACATATATATCCAAATATATAAATTTTCCCGTTTCAATATAGGTTATTCAATGTATACTCATGATTAGGATCTTCGATCATGCAATAAAACTATGTTAAAATCCTTCATAATTGTTTATATATCGAGTATTAATTGCCAAATCATATCACCCAAGAGTGTAAAACCTGTTTTATAGTAATTCCCTTTTTTGTACTGAGTAAAGGTCAACTTAATACCCTACGAAACTTTTTAGGGTTATTAACCCTAGCTGGTTCCATTCCATATACAACATCAACTTTTTTATTTCCAAATATTGATATTTTTTCTAGGAATCTAGATAATATATTTATTACCTAAACTTTAGGATATTATCCTATACTTATAAATATAAAAATGGAATTTCACTAAATTTATTTCATCCTAATCATGAAAATAACTAAAATAATCCCCAGAGTTTAATAAACCTTATTCTGCTACCAATAAAGGCAACCCAATCTAAACATATCTTTATTTTATATCATTTCCCTATGTTAAACATAACATCTCACAATAGCAAAAACCAAATCATTAGATTCTTTTAGGACTCTCTATATAAGAAAATTATTTTATATTACTTATGAACATTTCTCTATAATAAAACTACACATGAACCACTTATAGAGTCATTATAAGTTATACTCATCTTTATAACCTGCATAATGGTAACATAAGAAATGGGTGAGCTCAAATTATAAATAACAAAAAACCAATCAACATGTCATCAAGGGTTAGATTATAATTATATGAGAACAGTTGGGCATCGGAGAAATATCATATTTAAAATAATCTGGAAAAATAATAGTTTTCCATAAGCCATGATAGTAAAACATATAGTCTAAAATTAAAAAACATGTACAATGATATGAGAATGTGACCTAGTAAATAGTATCCACAGAGCATAATCATAGGTGTATGACAAAAAAATATGGCATTCCATTAAAAATAACAAAACAAGGAATTATGACACAAAGTGATTCATATATAAATCATCACATTGTGAGGATATTCAAAAATTCCCACACATTAAGATTTGATAAAATGTTCTTGCATCATGTTATGAACAGACAATATGTCCACGCATCATGCTGTAAAAAAATGTATATGCATTACATCATTATCTCAAGAGATATATATCCTTAACCAATACATTATAGGGTGATATAGGACCCCACACTTAAATATACCAACAAATGTATTCCATAAGATATCAATCATTCCTAATAACAATAAAACCCATGGATAGAAAATGGGTTTCATATCATTTCCAAATTCTATCACATAACGTAATATCCAAAGTAGATCAGTCGATCCGAAAAATTAAATAACCAAAAAAGAGTACATCATAATGGAATTTAGAAGGTTATTTATAAAACATAACTCTATATGAGATATTTATTTCTGATTTAACGATCAAAATATAAGAGAAACATAAAAAGAGTATTTACAAAAAACATCTTAACATTTTTGTAAAAAGAAGATATCATGATTCACTATTAAAAATATCGATTTTCAAAATTAGAAATTGAGAAATTTTAAAAAAATTGGAATGATGTTTTAATAATGGATCCTTGAATATAAATAATATTTATCTCAAAGAAATATGTATTATAAGATAAATTTTATGATAGGGCAAGGAAAACTTCTTCAAAATATTAAAAAATCCATTATTGAAACCCACTTCATACAGAGAGAGATATGTATTTAATTTTGAAGTAATAAAAGATAAATTTTAATACAATCATATATAAAACAGATTTTTATTTCTAAATAAAATATGTTAATAGTGGTGGAAATATTGAACATAGATATAGAAGAAAAAGAGCTCATTTAGAAAGGATAGAAATTATTGTGACCATCATCATATTTTATGAATTAATAATTTCATAAAAGTTGGTTATTTTGTGTGATATATTATTTCCCCCATAAAATAATGAATAAATATATTATTATATCATCATAATATATAAAAAACCATCTTTAGAAACTATAGTCAAATAGGAATAATTATGACTCAAGAGAATAAGTTGAATCAAGAAACTCCCTTACCCTTACTATCAATTTCCAAAATGGTTCTTCAATATCTTGTATCATAAATAGAAACATATTAACAACCTATTTAACAAAATTATTTTTATATATTAGTCTATATTTTGTTAAATTATAATCATTTATTATATATTAATTTGTTATTTGTAGTTTATTTTCATCATCATATATTTTCAATTTTCATTATTTCATAAATCATTTTAAAAATTGATGTTAATCCCCTTATTAGTTAAAAACATAATCATTACTGAATTATTTAAGGTATATTAATAGTTTAAATATGATGTTTTATAAATTTAGGATTTCATTCGAGGAGAATTTTATTCATAATTCATGAATATGGAATTAATGACAATCTTGTTTCAGTAGTTTTTTATGAAAAACGTTGTTATATAAATAATATGTTAAATACTAATGTAAACATTATAGAAACTCAATCATGTCCTAAAAATAAAATTAATTCATTAAATAAATTATTAAAATCATCTAATTATGATGGTGGTGAAAAATATATATGTTGTTCCATAGAGGTGGTGTCTGCACATACACACAAAGGAAGATTTAATTTCCATATAACGGAAAGAAGGTATACATTTATTTATCATCCAAGAAAATTAACCAGTTTATAAATATCATATTTATTCATTAAATAACCTTTTATAACCATAAATGTAAAGTAGTAGTGAAAAATAAAATATGTTCCTTCATGGAGTTCGTATTATACACGTATGCCCAAATAGCATTCACATTTTTCTCTGGAATGGGGAAGGGTAGATAATAGTTACACTATTAACATAAAACAATTCAGTATATAAATACTAATTATTTCATTAAATTATAATTGGTAAAATATATTTTGAGGATAAAAATTGAAAATAAAAAGTTTAAGGAGTGATCAGTTTTCATGTTGAGAAATGCAACCTTCTCTTGGAGGACCTTTTTGATAGGGACTATATAGGGGAGTGGTATTTTTATAAATAAATTATAATTGTTATAGTGTATGTAATGGGCTGGTGTATTTCACATTTTATAAATGAGGGGAGTGGTATTTTTCTTATAATATAAAATTATATTCAACTATTCAAGGCATGTGAGTCCAAAATTTAAAAATAATAAAGATTTTAGGATTTTAGGATTGATAAAACTATTCACCCTGAATTTGGAGACAGTATTTGAGGAATCTTAGGCCTTTATAATTCGTCATAACTTTTCCCACAATTTATCTTAAACACATTAACTCATTTTTAACCTCAGTAATTTATTATAATGGATAAAATTAAAATTAACCATATTAAAAAATTGATATTGAGGAATTAATATATGAAAATAACTTAATCAAATTAAATTTTCTCTGTTTATATCATGTAATTTTAACATTAGTTCAGAAAACACGTAAACCCATTTTTTAGAAAAAATTTATTTCTAAGAATAAAAATTATTTTTAGGATAATATTATGAATTTTTTTAATTTCCATGATGTTAATTGGTTTATTAATACAAAAATAGTTTTATTGAATTAAAATAAATCCAAAACATAAATACACCATAATAACATTTGATTAAATTAAAATACCAAAAACAGTTTTTATTGGAATAAAATTTTACTTCAGTTCCAAAATGCTAATCATAGGTTTTCTAAATTCTGAATTCGATATTTAAATGAATAATTTCACTCCTTAAATACACATTATATTGAAAAAGATGTTTTATAATTGTTATGTTCAAACTTATATAATGATTTACTCATAGACTCTATGGTATTGGTGAAAATTTTATATTTCCCTATTTACCTAAAAACTAACATTTAGGAAGAATACCAAAGATTCATTTTAAAATAATATTGATATTTTGATTCAAAAAAATTATATATACATTATAAAATTGAAATTCTAAAATTCATAATTTTATATGTTAAATTTAAATAAATAATATAATAAAAGACAACTTTTATAGAAAAATTGACCTTTTAAACATTAAGTGTTCTTAGTATTATTTTATATCAATTGATAACTAAATAAGTGTAAATATATTAACTCATATATTAAAATTATAAATTTTATCAAAATTTTCTTTTGAAAATGATAAATTTAATTTTTTAGGATTAAATAAACAACACATTAAAAAAATTCTTTGAAAAAAATTGGTTTTAACAATTAAATCATATTAACTAATTATCCTCTAAATGTAAGCATTTTTAATTGAATACTATATTTATATTTAATAAAGTTTTTTTTATCTTTATAATTTTTCTAATAATTTTCATCTAATATGTCATGGCTTGTTTTATTTCTATATTTCATGTAAAATAATTTATTCAACATATTATTTTATTTAAAGGAAACTAATGCTAAAACAATGGTGAATTACAATGTAAGACCACTATAGAGCATATAATTAAGGGTTTCATAAGTGAAGAAGATTTAAAAAAATTATTATTGTAGTTTTGTGGGGAAGGAGTCTAAACCTATTGATATATCTCTTATATAAGATGAAGGAGAGTCATGTGATGCATTTTAATATATTTTTTTGATAGAATGAAGAAAATAATCAGTTCCTTGGATACATTCATCTATTTGAGAATGAGTGAGACAAGATAAATACATTATAGAATCAACTTCCTATATATTAAGAGTTATCAATCTTGTAATTTTATGGAAGAATTGTAATCAAATTTCACAAAAAAAGATTTGATCTTATTTTGAATTGATCAAATTAAGTGTAGTAAGGAGAATCTTAATAAAGCATCTATTTGGAGATGAATATGAAATGTGTCTCGTCATCCTATGTTGATCTGTAAGAGACTATCAGGTATATAAACTATAAAATAGACCCTCAAATCTATAAAATGACTTCGTTTTCACCATACAAGTTCATAGAGGAGGAAATATAGAGGGCCCTTGAATCAATATTAAGTCTTTCCAAAACCTTTTAGGTTCAGTGAGCCTTGGACCCATGTGACCATTAAATAAACGTTATATCAACTAAATAATGTGTGAAAATTGATTCTAGTTCTGGAGAACATCTTTTTTTGTATACTTTATAGATTACCCAATAGTTGTAGACCATGTAAACTCATTATGTGTTTGTGTTATTTAATTTCTATATTCATATTTGACATTCAGTGGGATTATTTATGAGAGAAAAGAGTGATTGAATGTGTTCATTTCAATGAAATAATAAGATATTTTTTTCCTAGTGGATTGGAAAAGGAGAAATTTTTTATTTGGTTTAAACCCTTATTAACCCACTCCCCTGTAAGGGTGTATACATTTAGTTTATACCCAACAATTCCAGTCACAAACATCCAACATAAAAATTATTCCTTCCCTCATAATAACCAATATGATATAAATGGGAATTACATTTCACAATAACAATCATATCATCTCAATCACCAGTATACCAAGTAATGTGTATAAAGTACTTTATCATAAACATCATAGCATGGGTGAGAATTTAATCTAAACCAATTACATAAATATAAATCTGGGATTCCACTACCCAAACATTATCAAAATTATGACACGGTGTGTGACGTAAATCAAACAACATAGTATAAAAAAATATCAAAAATCCACATGATGTAATAAATTTAACTAAGGATGGTATATATTCTAACTCACATTTAGAATATAACCTTGGTATATTTCCTCATGTTTAATAGATATTCAATACCAAGGAAAAGTCATAAAATCCTGATATATTTAGGTTATAGGGGGAGGAAAACTCACCCCATTCAATTTTATAACTAGCCAAAATGGGACTAGGAGAAACTTACAAATTTCATATGGGAAAATCATCATGTTTTATATTCTAAAATATATACCCCTCTTATATCAATGGAGTCCCTGAAACCAATCTTGGCCTATCATTTCATATCATCACTCAATGGATTTCCTATCAAGCCCCAAGTATAAATTATTCATCCTTTAATTCAAGAAGGTGGCTATCAATGGTAATGAAATCATTGAATTACCATGGGGAAAAATATTTTCTCTAATAATCATATTTAATTAAAAATTTATAGAAATAATATTTAATTTAAATTATGTTCAAGTGCACATTGTTTGTGAAATACCCACATCACACATACTAGAAAATCAACAAAAACCATTCAGAAATATTATGGACTACAAAAATCTATGTTGTAGGACCCCAATAAATGTATTTATATATATAATTTATCCTTAATAAATAAGAAACATGATCCCTAGAACTCCCCCTCCCTCATAAAAAATTAGGTGATTCATTGGATAATGCATAAATAGTGAGATTAAGTATGATTTAATTGAATAAAATCAAGAGATTTAATTCAATATTTGAGACACAAACAATGACACTCAATTTAACAAATAAGTGAGGTTGGATGAGGAAAATCATGGTAAAATATAGTAAAATATGGGTCCATCTCGTACTGATTTCTTTTATCCATGAAAAAGATTTAAGGGTACTAAAATTCTTAATAAATGGGTTTTCCATCACTTAAAATCAAGGAAACTGGGCTCCCACAAGAACCCTAGGTGGAATATTGGGGTATTCCAGTGGAAGGGGAAGTGGTACTGGGAACTAACTTGGTACACTCGAACTCTGATGGACCTACATCAGAACTCGAGTGGGGCGGGTAGTGGTAAAACCCACTCCCCAGGTCCACTATAAAGTTGGTGGACCTCCATCGGGTTTCAAGTATGAAATATGCTCTAAGGAATATTTCCACCACAGAGCCCATTTTCATTAAATTATGAACCCAATAATATCTTCACCCCTAATACCTCCAAACTAATTTTTTTGACCAAAATAGAATTAAAATCACCCTTTAGAATCATGTGGGTGTTATAACTTGGGTAATGCAAAGTAAATTTGAGAAATAGTGATTATTATTGATAAAAATTATAAATTTTTATTTTATATTAAGTATTATTATGTTAAAAAGTATATCATGTTGTGTATGTTATAAAATTTTAAGATCATTAGTTTCCCATTTTATCTGTACATTATATTTTATTTAGAAACAAATACCCACTACAGATTTTTAGAAGTCATTTAGGATTAATTATTTATATTCTAACACAATTACAAGTATTATCTGGGTCATGCTTTTTTCATAGTTAGATTAATAATATCATGTTTTTTTATTAGGAAGGGTTACGATAATATCTAAAAATATTGCATTAGAATACGTTTAAATGGGTGCATTGGTATAACGCAGTATCTTCCAGAACAACTCTCATATATGGTAAAATTTTATTTTTATACATAAGATAGTGTGATTTATATATTTCTATTCCTTTTTTAATTCATTAATTATAAATTATATTACATCTTATTTTTTTACTTTATTAAAGGGATTATTCATTAGGAAGTGAATTATCCTGTTAGTGTTGTAATTTTCCACTAATGAGGCTGAGAATATAGATCTCATTAATCCCATTAAATAGGGTCCATGTTTGAATGGTTTGGTATATTGTCTTCCATTATCAAATTGAAATGATTTTTTCTATGATACTCCACATGTATTAAATTAATAAAATGTCACATTTTTCCATGATATAAAAAATAGATGCATATTTTTACGTTTTTTATACTCATAATAAAATTTGGGAAAGTATTTATCCATAAGATAAATACTAGTAAAAATATTGTTTTCATTTTAATGAATTTTATTCTGACTTATAATATTAAAAAAATAGATTTTTTAAACATTATTCCATTTCAGTAACTTAGGTGCATGAATATCATGAGATAGAGTATATGATATCAACTTTTATATTCAAGGTGGATATTTTTTAAAATTGTTTTATAAATATTTTGAAAATTAAATTATTTTTTCACGTGTTTTATTAGTTATTCATTTCCTTTAAAATTCACCATGGAAAATATTTTAATAATTTTTACAATATTCATCTAGAAATTTTTCTTATTATGATTCCTTGGTCACATGGATATAAGGGAAATCACGGACTTCGTCTATGAATTTTTCATTTAACTGGCTTGATCACGTGGATTGTTATATGGATAGATTATCCCATCTCCATGGAATTAATAACTACCACCAATAACATTAATATATTAGTCTCTTAAATAAATATAATATTTAATTTTAAATTCCCTTTACTAAATACCTAATTTAATGCCTACGCCTGGGCACCATATGAATCTATACATGTCTTATCGTATGTCCTAGGATTCTGACTAGAGTTAAGTGTGTAAAGAAAATTTGATAGAGTATTCCTTAAAGATAATCTGTATGGATTATGACTAAATTTTCCAATAAAAAGTGAAATATCTTATTAATATATTATATAAACACCCGCATAGAAAAACAATAAAGGGTCTATTATTTTGGAATATCACTTTCTAGTATAATAGAATAAATGACATTATACATTTTTTCTAAATATTATCCTAAAATCTAGTAATATATAAAAATACACAAATAAATACAAAACCAATTGGTTTTTTTGGATGATACTAATGTTGAATAATAATAAAATTAAAATAAACTATCCTTAGGGTTAATTAAAACATAAAAACCTACTAAATCATTATCTTCCATGATAGAATAATTCTCAAGATATAACTTTATCTCCAAGACACTGGATAACTTTTATATGATAATAAGTATTTATACATAATACAAAAACCACAATGTGCACATAGATATGGGTTGTTAAAAAGACCGATTATATTTCTCAAATCATCCCCAACTCATTGGGATCTATAGATTAAATCTAAATCAGTTAAAATTATTTGGTGAGTGTCACTTAACCAACCAGAAATATGATGGTAATATATTTCATATAATTTGATACTATACTAGGATTGTATTGGATCTATAAATAAAAAGTCTGTATCAATAAATAATGGAGGGATATATTATTCCACCTTCCAAAATACGCCATACTTATATCCAAATGCATTGAAAATTTTTAATTTCATTCCCAATTATTTTCATATATATGTGTGGTATTAATTAATGAATAATAATTTAGGGCCCAAAATTTTGAGAAAAAATAGGATATAGACTTATAAAAATATTTCTATTATGAGGGAATATATTTATGAACTCTTGAAATATTTTTTTGGTCTTCCCCTGGTTATGAATTAGTGTTCTCAATAGAAATTCTATATGGTGAAATGACTTTATCTAACAGCCTCTACTTGATTTTCCCAATATAATTTTATAAATTGATGAAAAAATTACCCTATAAACTAGAAAAAGGGTTCACACTACAATTTTTTTAACATGGGGTGTAACCTTAATCATTTTCATGATGTATGATATGTTAATGCAAATATTAATTGAATATTAAGAGCTTAACAAGATAACGATAATGAATAACTATCCACTACCAAGAATTTATGTCTTTTTATCAAATTCACAAGGCTCAATACCTCTAAAAAGTGTATATTCATGAATTATATCATCAATTGAATGTGGAATGGGAATATGTTTTGAAGAAAACTAATCCCAAAATATATATGCTCTTTGTGTTCATAGTGATGTCATTTAGACTTACTAACTCTCAATTATAGTTCTTGATATTGATTAATAGGGTCTATAGAGATTAAATAAATTTATTTATTATATTATTATTATATTATTCTATCATTTATTATATACGTGATAAAGAACATTAGTGTATTTTGTTGATGACAAGGAATAAGGATACCACATTTTCAATATATAAAAAATGTAAAATATTGAAAAAAATTGAAATTGTAGGGGAATAAAATCCCATTAAAATATATATATATATATAAATTATTAAAAGCCCAAGGTATATGATGAATGATTCATAATTACGAATATGATAGGGATCCCAAGTTTTTAATGAATACTGAGGTATAAATGACACTGTGTAAAATTTATCAGGGTTTTCAAAACTAATTAAAATTTTATTCAAAATAGAGTAATAATTATCAGGATAAAAAAATATAGAGAGAATAAATGATATTAAGAAGAGGTTTTTTATTATAACTACACTCACAGTACCCTTATGTGGATAATAGTTTTTGAAATACAATGGTGTTTAAAATAATTAATGTCAATATGTTTTCAGGGAAATTGATAATGTAATTCCTGATGTAGCTTTTAAATTAAAAAAAAACTTGAGAGAAATTATATGTTGTATGATATAGAAGTAACAAAAATTAAATTTTCATCGTAGATATTGTGGAATATATATGGTTATAAGTGTTATAGACATAATAAATTTAAATAATAAAGTATAGATTTACAAAAAAAAAGTGATAACCATGAACCAGATGAGATGGTTGTTCATGATCAAGGATTATCACTACATTTTACATTTCCATCTGGGGAAGGAGAATAAGATAGTTGACACCCTTAATATAAATGAACAAGCTACCTTATCTGTGATTATTATTGAGAAGGAAAAAATATTCATATATATGAATTCGATTGACCTGGTAATCATAAAGGGAGGGAAAACATTTATCATTAAAAATGATTTGTATAATATTTATATATTGCATGGTTAAGGAAGCATAAAAAGTTAATTTGATGAAACAAATAAATCAAAAAATATTATAGATATCATCATTGAAAAGGATAAATTTATAAAACTATGAAATAAAAAAAATGCATTCTACTCATAATAGAATTGATAAATGAGTCGTTGGATGATTCGTATATCCCACCATTCCTAATTCAACCTAAAGGGACCAAAATTAATATATTTTTTTCAAAGAACTACTGGATGGATAAAATTAAATGGAGAACTACAGAGTGTAGATTATTATGATTTTTGTTCCTATAAATTAAGAAAAATAATATAAAGTCTAATAGGATGATGAAATTATTACCCATTCCAACCTAGAATTTGGAGAACAACCCCAAAGATTTCATCATTGGCCTCCAAAACACCACTAAAATAAAAAAAATCATTTTATTTATACTCATTTACCTTATGAAGATGTCTAAATTCATTACTATTTAAAAGGATTTATCACTCGATCAATTATAAAACATATATAGTGAGGGGTAGTAAGAATTAATGAACCTCCATATTCAGTTGCATTTGATCAAGATAAATGGTTGGATGCACTTTTATGTTGAAGTATTTAATGGTAATTGAATATAAAATTGAACATTATAACTTATTTTCATCCTTAAATCGTTGTTCAATTGGAAGAAACATTCATACATTATAAGTTATTCTAAAATATTTCTTTGTTGACAATAAAATAGGATGATGCCAACATTTCTCACTTGTTCCAATCTCATGTGAAACCATTTTCCTATCAAACATACTAATATAACAATATAATTACATTAATAGGAATAGATAAAGAAAAATTACATATTAGGAATAAGAAGTAAAAAGAAAAGATGTTGGGATATGAACTTCTGTATGAAATGATAGAGACTATTTAAGCAACTCAACAACATATTAAATAATAACCAAGTAAATACACATATATTTTGATATTCACCAATGAATATGAATATGAAAATAGAAACAATTTTTTATAATTTTCATAACGAAAAGTAGAAATAAAATACATTTAACCAATGTTTCTATTTTTCATAATTGTGTAAAAATAAATAAAAATAAATATCATGACTAAGTGATATATAAAAGTTGTCTCACAGTCTTATATAAATATTATTCTTATGATTATTAATATATAAAGAAAAAAACTATCATTCATGGATTGAATATTTAATTATATGCCTTAAATCATTAAATAAACATTATTTTATTATGGTATAGTTTAATGTACCACCTAAAAGGTAAATATTATCCATAACTCCCAAAAAAAGATAATAAATACAATTAAGTATATTCTAACTCATAGTACTCAATTAACATTGTATTTACAAGAAGAATTGTATACAAGAAAAATAGAATAAGATATGAAATATACATAACTAATGGGAAAACTAATTATAGAGTGTGCTTAAAGAGATTGTATATAATGGTATATATTTATTGTGTCTATTAAATGAACATTAAGGATGTATCATTGTGTATAATAATTATATAATAAATTTCTTAATATTAAGAATTTTTTTTAACCATTATATATAATATATTTATCATATATGGTTATATAATTATTATCCAACACATAATAATGAAATTTTATGAAATAATAATTAATTATTATCGTGGTAAGAATATATAACCCGCCTTGGATTCATGATTTCAGCTATCACTATAACTTATTTCTCTTATATTTATATATTTTTCTTGATGAAATTATTTTTGTAAATATATATCTCTTGGTAATGTAGTAATTGGATTGTAGTTGTTTGTGTTGTAGTGTAAATGTTGTAATATTAATTTTACTGAAACAACTGTCCATTTTAAAAATTTGATGGATTTTAAATAACCAATTATATTTTAATTATAATATATATATATGTGTGTGTCTATGTTGATCAATTTTAATTTAATATAATACAAATTCTATTTAATGGTAAAGAAACATATTTTATATTGGAAAAAATTATTTTAATTAGAATATTTTAATTTTTAATATTAAAATAAAAATTATCACAAAATAAATATAAAATATATATAATATAGTCATTATAAAAGAAATGGTGTTATTGGAATTTTAGTGTTGATGATACAAATAATATATGTTACATTAAAACTATTTTCTTGAGTATTTATTTAATAATAGAATTTATCATAGTTATAGGTTGTTTTTATTAAAATTGATATGTAATTTTCAATTAATACATTAAATTAGGTAATGATACACAACTAGAAAAAATAACTACCACCATGGATAAAAATGGGGGTTGTTTACCAAATGCATATGGTTACGAGTAATGGATACAAGAATTTCTCTCATGGATGCATGAATAATGGTAGTTTCCCCTATGGACTATTTCCACAGGAATGGACCATGTCTATCCAAAAGAAGAACATATTTCAATATATATGGTCATTTGTTTCGCTTATGTCAGTACACCAATTTTCATGGTGTATCTCTATGGAAATCCACTAGTGACACAACTGTTAGGTTATCGCTACTATACATATGGAAATAGGCCGTACCCATGGAAATTGCCCATGGGGAATACTAGCGTTCCTTTATCACCCATAAGCACAATTCCTATGGCCATATCCATAACTATCACCCTAGTCATGGATCATAGTGATACATATATAATTTTCATAATATACACATGAAGTTTTGATCATGTTACCATCTGATTATTGATTAATAACTTTTAACATGTCACTACAATAAATTTTACATAAATTTTGATATTGATAAACACACAGAGACAGAGATATATATTTTTAAATATTTAATATTATAATTATTACACATTTAAAATATTTAATATGTTGATCCTTATGTCCAATAGTGAGATGTTGCAGTCATGGGCCATGCCGCCTATGGGGGTAAGTTCTGTCGTTAGGGGTTCATATGGCTATAAGGGATTTTTCCCATGCTGTAAGGGAGTGTGTAATTACATTAAACCACATAAACTATTCCTTGTGTAACAATATTTCTTTCCAAGTGGATACTAACATAATGATGTTTTCCAATTTTATGAGGTGATTCCACACACAAACATAATTTTTATTTATAAAAATTAGTAAACAATGTAAGAAAAAATCAAGGAGTCTAAAGAAGTGTAGGCCAAGGTAATCTCTAATAACATGTTCAACACCCCCATGAGGGAGGGATACAATTTAGGAGAATGACATAAGTGGGGATGTTTGATAATCCAAAGAATCCAATAAATTATCCTTTTGATTACCCTCATGTAATGTATGTAGGATGTGAATTCCATTATAGGTTATGACCTTGCATTTAATAATTAGTTAGGTGATATTTCATGGGGTGGGGGATAGGTCTTTGAGGTAATTCCATACAATCATTATGTTTGTATTCACAGTATACAGGGGGATTTGTTTGGAATGGGATAATTCATGGTTGTAGAGTATGGCCTTCACCTCTTCTTTAAGAGACTCACCAATCCCATAGAATGTGCTAAAAGGAAAAATAACTGACCCTTTGTAGTCTATGATGGTACCCCTTGCAGGCATCCATGGAAATCAAAAGTTCTTTTTATTATATCCTAAGGTGATTAAGTGATTGTTTAAAAATAATATTATTTTGAAAAATTATTTAATTAATGTATAAAGCCATTTTAACCCATGTTTTAAATTTTACCCAATTTTTTAAAAATAATATTATTAACATTTTCATTACAATGTACTTATTACCGAAGGCCTGAATAAAATATTTTTTTGAATAATTAAAAAATGAATGGAATTTCTGCTAATCAGTACCACTCAATGATTTTACGTTTTCATTAAAAAAAATCATGGTTATTTTAAAATAATTTTTTCATAAAATTTTGGAAATATTTATATTTTAAATAAGAGATTTGAATATAAAAATATTTATTTTCTATATGAAATATTCTAGTGATATTTTGAATTCATTTTTCATCTACGATAACATCCATTCATGTAAATTATGATTCAATGAGGTTATAATCCTATGATTCCATCCTTATTATTTCTCTTTATGTTTTATGATTGTTATGATGAGATTTTTTTGAAACCAATTTTTTTTCCATGTGTTATGCTATGATGAAATTTTTATGAAACCTTTTTTTCATTCATTGGGTTACAATATACTGAAATGATAAATATTTTATCATCTTATGGAAAAAAAATATTTATGATTTTCATTATAATGTGGGTGGATACATAGTTATATATACCTCCAATGTATTGGTTAAAGATAGATATCTCATAAGATAAAAAGAACTTTAATTGGAAGTGGACCAAGTTCAATAAGAGACTTTTTCTACTATGAAAGTCTTGGGAGTGAACCTTTACTCCCAATATGATGGAATGGGGAGTGAACCCTGTTCTCTATGATAGTTTTTCTAGTGATAATTATCTATGGAAATGATTTTTTATTCTTATTTTTATTCCAAAAAATTATTTCTTATGATTATGATATATTTTATCTTATATTCTCTTGATTAATTATTGATTATTCTTCATACTTACTTCTTACATATTTTCATTTATGAAACCTTATTTCATGATTTATGATTAATGTTATTTGGATGTCTAGTTATGATTTTTGTATATTATGGTCATGTTTTAATACCCATATTCTTATCTTATGATGACCTATGATCATTGATCGATATCTATTATGTTCAATTTTACTTGGAATATGAGCTCACCATTTCTTATGTTTCATTTAAATAGGTTATAAAGATAGGTTTATAATATGGTATGTATAAGAATGGTGATAGATGTGAATAAATATATGGGATATAGTGTAGATATTTTATTCACCCATTGTTTATGTATCCATGTTTCCAAATCCACTAAACCATTATGGTTATGGTGTAGATCATAATTCTTTTTATTGAATATTCATCTAATAAGATATAATATTTATGTACCAAAATTATGGATCACTATTTTTATCTAAAAAATGATAGGTATTAGGGACTCTAAATAATAACCATGCACCCCTATTATATCAAATATTTAATGTATAAAAATTAATGTGGTAATTATATAGTGGATTATCTAGTGTGTAAAATATATTTTCGGTCTAAGGATTATATTCTATATAATGATACAGTAATCCTACTAATTCTAACAGCAGCATTTCCTCATAACCTATATTACTCTATAAAGAACATGGATTAGGGATAACATAAAGGTGTACTTTGAGAGGTCAATTATCATTTCACATCATGAAATATATATATACATATATATATATAATTTTAAAATTCGATAAAGTGGATATTGAATTTCTTATAACATGATACATCTTAAATAGAAAACTATACATAAGTATTTGTCTAAAATATCATATATGATAGACTACCATATTGTCCTTTTATTTTCCACAATATCATATCTTTTTTCACACTCATTACATATCATTATAATTCCTACCATAACCCTATGTGACCACCTAATAAGACCCTCTCACTAAAATAATTTGTGAGAAACATCAATAAAGCAAGCTAGTTTGAATAATGGGGGGAATTAAGAGTCATATTCATAATGTTTAACTCTGTGAACAAATCTTCATGCTTCTTATCTTTACAACATCGTATGTTACAATGATAAAGACTTTTTCTTAATTAGAACTATTTTTAAGTTTGTAATAATTTTTATCATTGGAACGCTTTCCATTAAACTTTTACCTTCAAACATTTTGGCAATGTAACTCTTTACATTAATATTTTACCATCATATCGTAAACTACTTTAGGATATAAAGTGGTATTCACTTTGTATTGTGAATGGAAAAAATCATTTATATTTTATCTTTAAACGTATCTAAGTACAGAAATACTCCCATTATATTCTTATAAACTATATTCTTTCTACAGTATCATGCTAAGATACACGAAATCTTTTGTGTTATGAGATAACACCTATTTACATTTAGTAGAAATATTTAATTAAAAAACTATTATTTCCATATCATATATGATGTTATACATGTTTTTGATATTTTTCTTCAAAAAAATATTTTATTCATTAAAATATTCCACTGATGGTGGTGAGATCATTTCATTAATATTTGAAAAAACATTTAGAAAATCTCTTTTATCCTAGACTAAACATTCTTATCCTTTTATTCTTCTAAAAACACATTATAAAATTTGATGAATCATAAACCATGTATATAAACTTTATCTATTTTATCATATTATATAAATAAGATAAAAACAAACATCCTTAATATAGATCCTCCTATGCTTCATAATATTCAATTTCGATACCTTTCTATTCAAAAAAAATAGTGAAGAACATTTTTATTAATTTAGTGTGAACCCTTACAAAGAAACCCAATCCAAAAAAATGTTTAAGATGAATATTACATCATGAGACTATTATATATAATTTTTAAAATAGTTGATCCATAAACCCTATATAACTTCAATTCAATCGACACTTTATTCAACATTGGATCATCATTTATAGTGTCCTTAATGAATTAGGCTATCTTTTCCTAGGTTTAGATATATTATTCTAAGTTTATTTTCCCATAGTTAAACTAGAGAAGTAAAACAATCTCTTTATTATATATCCCTTACTCTTTAGCATCATTTAATATAACTTATAGATATCTTATATAACTTTTATTAGCCTATTCATTTATTTCACTAATAGTCCACTCATATTCTACCTTCTATTCTGGGGAGTGTATTAAGATGTGTAATTTAAACCTTAACAAATTTATTAAATCTATATTTGGTTGGTACTTATTTTATGGGATCTATATAATTGTATAGAACTATATTTTCATATCATCCCCATGAGAAATTAGTTCCTTGTTGCCCCTTGGTTCTAGATCTCTTTGATCTGGCTTGTTTGTTCTGACCCATATGCTCTAACCTTATCTCACTCCTCCTTTCTTATGTCAATTTAAAATTTTAATTAGTTTTTATATGGTACCAATTTAAGATACCCTTTATAGTGATATTTCTCATATTAATTTTAACCAGGATCTTTCTACACTGATCTAGTAAGTGTTGGTTTTGGTAAGTAGTATATCCTTTACTACTTATAATTTTCTTTACTTTATTAATAGGGTATCCCCTACATTGAATCCTCCCTTTTTATAATTATTTAAATATTTATGAAAGAACTATGTATCATAGAAATATGATTAAGAATCTACATAATCCTATCCATATTCCTCTGATTCACCTATTTTTTTTAAGAATTAGCTTAACAACCTTAATAGCGACTTTCTTTTTCATCCTCATTTACTCTAGGGATTAACATCCCTTGGGATCTTCAATATCTATTTAAAATTAAACAAATAGCATAAAACTATTAGGAAAATTGATATATATACATATTTACTACTCATCTTCATACACACTAGAAGGTGTTATATGAATTTTCACAGAATCATTATATTCATTACGAGAAACGGCTCACCCACTTTTCCACCTTTCAACATTCGATATTATTCTCTACAAGACATCATTTATTTATTCCAAACATATGTTAAGATAATATAAAAATCCTTTTCAACTATGGAATAAATGTTATCCTTAATTAAATTATATTCTATTCCAACCAAAGATGATATGACTTATAGATTAAAAGATTATATCCTCGTAACATGAGCATAGGTCATCATAAAAACTGAATTGGTTGGGTTGGATATTTTTTATATAATAATAAAAGCTTATATATTAGTTTGATGTGACCAGTAAGTTCAAGGATCCACCTTCATTGATGTTGAGGCCCCCTTAATTAGAGTTAAGGATCCTCTTGGGGTCTGTAGAACACATTCATCATAACATTCCATAGTTGGCATACCTGCTATAAGACATTCACAATAGTAATCTTGCATAGCTATGTAATGGTATTTGGATTAATCATGTCACAAAAACAACATGATGAAAAATTTTCTACCAAATATTAAAATAAGGTTTTTTTATTCCAGTGAATCTCAAATTCAATATCAATGCAAATAAGATCCACCAAATCTTATGAAAAACCAAATTTAATAAAAATTAAATGATATATGGTTTGGAAAATTGAACAAGTGTGATCATAAACATATAAAAAACTCACCATATTTTCAATCAACCAAATAATCGACATATTCTATAATGATAGAGGTAATATAGAGAGGTACATCTAAATCACCGTAGTTTGATGATCATTCTTCAAGTGAAAAAAATCCATCCAAACAAGGAGAAATGGAAAGTATTTTAATGAACATGGAGCATTATATGGGGTTGTGATTAGGTCATCATAATATGTAAATAGAATTATCATATAGTGAAATTTTAGAATCTTGATGATTTTCCACTCCGAAAAATACCATAAACCCAACACTTACATATCAAAATCATTGACCAAGGGATTAAGATTCAAAAACAAAGCCACTGAAGAGAGGTTTGAAATTGTTGAGGCATTTCTGAAGTCCATGAAGGAAACTTGAAGCTTAAAAACACTGTTTTCTTATTGTTAGATTTTGGGAAAACCTTGATTCAAAAAAATATTTGGATAACTTCTAGGTTTGTGAGGGGGTGAATTGGGTAGATCTGGGAAACAAGAGAATCCATGATGAGTACTTACGCCTCTTGAGTGGGAGAGACCAGAAGGGAAGCATTTTTTCCTAATATATAACCACAGGGAGGCCAAATATCTAATGATAAATCTAATCCAAGGTTATTAACTTATTTATGATCATTATTGTTTCATTTTCATTAAAATACATGATTCAGAAACCTTATTTTTATCACTTAAATGAAAACTTTAGGATACACCTCCTGGATTTTGAACACTTTTATACTTACAACACATATAAATTATAAATTTTTTATTGCATACCATTCATAATAAAATAATTTATTTTTATAACATTAACACCTAACATATAAATTTCATGGAGTTTCTCAAACCCCTTTGTGTATCTAATACAAATGTATTCATATAGTAACAATTCCCTTCTTCCTAAATCTCATTTCAATTTCAATGAACTTAATTTGATATTGAATGAAACATTTTTGGACTCTCTAACTAAATTTTCTTCTTCCAGTCTGAATTTTAACCCACTTTTACTATCAAAAATACAATATAACATGGGAAATATGCCCTCATTCATATTTCCTCAATACTTTTGTAAGATATGATAAATATTTATTAAACTAAATCTCATGTTCATAACATTTACATAAATGAAAATGTAATAAATTACATAAATAGAGAATTACCTAGGAAAACATTTATTTCATTCATTTATGCTTCACATATGCATCTAGACTAACTTTTTCAGCTACATAAACAATTTGTTACTCTGGGAGGAGTTACACTTACACATAAAATGTTTCTTCCCTAGTAAAAAATCTTAATTGTTTTTACCAGTCTAAGAACATGCTTAAATGAAACTCACCCTTTCAAAGAGTGATCTAAAATTTAAATAGGATGATGATGTTACTTATCTATAATAGAAGATTTTATTATATAAGTATCATGATTTACATTAATTTAATAATGATTTTTATTAAATGTTATCCCACTAAAATGATGAACATTTTTTAACTCATTATACCCATTAGTGAGACATGATCAATACTTCTTCATGATGTGCTCTTTTTAAGTATATAAATATTCCATGAATATATCTAGAATATAAAATTTTCAATCATATCATATATGACTCTTGGATAGTTGAGTGGAAAATTCATTACCTAATCAAAGCCATGAATTATCTCAACTCGATTTCTCTAGTATTTTAATGGTTAACATTTCATAGCTAAGTGTAAAAAAATCATATTCCAATAATGAGGAACATAATGGTTAGTGTTTCCTCGTCACTTTATTTCTTTAAATAAGATAATCAAGGGGCACCCATCTTTGGAAAGTCAAACAAATTTGATGATCAAGGTCTTCACAAGTGTTTTTTATAAGTAATATATCTCTTATTATTTTAAAATGTGATTTAATCACGCAATATTATCTCATGTTATTACCTCTAAATGTATTCATACTTCTAATTATTTAGTTTGGTATCCTTTTCTATCCACCAAATTAATATGTTCAGACCATAGTGACATATAACTCTTTTCACAACTCATAGGTTCTGAAACATATGCAAATTAAAAACTAAGTATATTAATACATATCTAAATACATAAAATGTATAATTTATATACCCCCGTTCCATTTAGTGTGTTATAATCATGTGAAATCAATAATACCCACAGGAGTAAGTTTGAAATGATATATAGTCAACCTGACTATTCTAGACAAAGCACAATCCCTCAGGCTAATAAGTAGTATACCCCAGAGTATATCTACCCAAGGATACTTTAGAAAAGCTATATATAAATTACATCAAAACATTAGAACATAATATTTATAAATAATAATTAACTTCTTAATTCAATATTGTAACATAATATAAGCACAATTCATGGTTAAAGAAAAATAAATCAATTTTAATACCAAAATGTTATTCCTTAGATGTTTGTATAAAAATATATAAATATCATTTAACATTTAAACTAAATCATACATTCATTCATAATATAATAAATTTTTTCAAGAATATATCATATAATAAAATAAATCAATGAACAATTAAACTATTGAAGCACGAGATAAAATTTTTATGAAGAATTCCTCAATAAAATCTAATTATAAACATTCTATAATTTATCCATTATTATGGAAATTACATAATCAAATAAATATAAAAACTTCATATTTTTACCAATATAAACTCCCCCATATTATTCATTATAAATTTATTTCTAAATTAATGATATTATATGAAATATAAAATATTTATATTTCAATTATATTATTTATAAAACATACATAATCTAGATATCACATGTTTAATATTATTTAAATCATGGTAAAATACATTATTAAACCCCTTTTTATATGTTTTATATAATTTCTCAAATAAGTATTCTAATTTTAATAATTAAAATTAAGTAATTATGAAAAATTTATAACATTAAATATAAACACATTTATATTTGTGCCATATTTTATAATGTATACCTTATAAATTACCCTTATAATATTCATATTATCACTTTATATCTAAATAATAAGTCATACCAAATAATTTGAAAAATAAATTTTGATATTAACTTCTAATATAGTTGGAATTTATTTATTGAAGGCATTATAAAAACATAATAAATTAATTATAAACAATTTATAGTCAATTAATTTATACAAACATTTATTAATTTATAAATATCTCAAAATACCTTTTATTATTATTTATAAAAATATATAAATCATTTAATTGAATTATTAATTAAAATATAGCAAAAAAATTTAAATTAAATATTGTTTTAATGATATTGACAGAATCGTAATATATAATTGATGGGCCATAGATAAGAATAACATGGGACTTTGATGGTCATAGTAAATGATAGGTACCTGTCTAAGATTAAACAAGAACTCTAGTGGACTATGTACTATGAACTAATGATACTCAAGCCTATGTAGGAATAATCCATGAACCTAGATTCCATATAAGATTAAAACCTCACCAAATTAGATTAAAACATATAATATGTCATGGTGTAAGATTAAAAAATATAGGGTTTTGGAGATATTAATTTGGAACATCATGGCCTATATAAGGTGAGTGAGCATGCCTAGAAACTATGGATTATGATAATATTTATTGTATTATTAAGATCCGTGAATGGAACATATATAACATTAATACGGAGATACACATATTTGAATTATGAAATGTAATTATGTAAGAGTAACCCATGAGGCGAGGCCATATCGCATGTGAAGGTATGCTTTGTATGGGATTAAATTAGTATTAGAACACATAACAATAATTAAGATCTTATTGAAATTACATGATTCAAAAACCTACAAATACGAGTCATATTTAATAACACACACCAAATATCTTTTGATGATATAATACTCAGTTATTTTCAATCACATGAAAGATTTATTTTTTACATGATTTTCAGAATCAATGATCATTTCATAGATCTAATAACACTAAAATATTTATAGGGATAGAATAACACTTATTCTGTGAAAAAGAAATGATTATAAATCCTTAAAACAAGTTCTTCCATGGATTAAATATAAATCAATGAAGGAATAAAATAATAAAACTAACCTGTATATCCATTGAACATCCAAGAACTACCTAAGATGTACTGTTGTATTTGATTGATTCTTGATGAAGATCACAAGAAAAAACCTTCAAAATATCCCTACATATGTATATTCATTGGATTATTTGATCTACCTATAACCTAAATAGGATTATATTAAAACACCATGACATGATAATGCCTCTGAAAGCAATAGGTGTAAGATGACGAGATCTAATGCAGGGAAAAATTTAGCTAAGATATTCAAAAAGGTTTGTACATAAGGTTTCTATTTTCTTTGGACTTTATATAATCTATTAGAGATGTTCACCAGGACCCATGAATTTAATCATGCTTTACATAACAAATTATTAGATAGAGTATTGTTAAAAATTATTATAAACCATCATCCAAATGTTTTTATACATTTATCATATAAATGAACCATTAAATCACTATTTATTTCAAGATTTATTAATAGATTGCATGGTGGTAGAAAGATATAATCATAAACATGCTTAGTGAAACACCCTAAAAAATTCATTTCATATGCCTTGTTTTACATATGTCATACCATATGATATAACCTCTCATCCATAAGACATGTATGTGTTTAGATAATATCCCTTTTAGACAATGCCTTCAGTATGTGTATAATTGTCATGATTTTATAGGATTTGGTTGTGGTTTGGAATAGAACCTTCCCTATGTGATAGTTTAGTAGTCATGTAATGGTATTACACAATACCATGAGTTAAAAGGAACAATTTAGGGTTGTGGTGTGAGTTGAATACTTCTTTTAGTATTGGCTAAGCCAGGTATGGTCAAGTTTCATAGTGGTAATGTAAGCACACAAGGACCTGATGTGCATGATTGTGTGCCATGAATTTCTATTATTTATTTCCTCATTCATAAACATGTATATTATGGTTTAAATTAATGGAAATTCATGAAACCCTATTTTTATGCACTTCACACACCCTACGTAGTAACATAAATATTTTTTTAGACTTATGTTTGGTTTGTAGAACAGATTAGGTTTTTCAGGGGATCAAGTCAGAGAAACTCGATATTGTTAGATATTGGGTTAAGGTGATATGTGAGGTTTCTATTGAGCCTCCTTATATTATTTGTTTCTTTATTTATTTTTTGAATGTGATTATACCAACATTTTATTTTCCAAGATGTATTCTCGTATTACTGCATATTCATTGGAATAGCATGGTGTATATTTATTTTTATATTGTTTTTCATAGGTAGTAATGACATACTACATAATCTGATTTGTGATGTTATTTTATTTATTAATTAATGTTAATAATGTTATTGGAAGTATATTCACTATATTTTTTATCATAGAATCTTACAACTTGTTGCAAACCTCTATCATTTGGGGAGGCATGTTTGAGGTTATGTACCAACATTGGATGGAGTGATTCTTAGGAAAATTTAGTTGATGAATTACAAATTTCTATCAAATATTATTCTTAATTTTATTTTTATTTTGATAATGGTATATGAAGAAAACAATTTCTTGGATCTTATTATGGAACATCAACCTATGATTCATGAAAACCTTACCAATGGGAATTCCATTTAACATGGTTATTGTATTTTGTTCTTGGTTTTCACCATTATAGTATGGATATTTATTCAAGTATGATATCATTATTTGATATTTGTTTTTTCTACTTTCACATGGCCAATAGTGGTAATATGCATGTGTACATACATATATTTTGAATATAAAAATCACATAACATACCTGTTCTAGAGTGTGGTTGATTTTGCTGATGACATAGGGTTAAATTATTTGAGGAGTCAATAATAGCTTATATATTGTTTTTCTATATAATTTATTCATAAAATTATACTCAACTGATTCATAGTTTTTTATAATGATAGGTCATGTGGATCTTATATTGGGATGTTCTCTGATGATGATTATACAGTCCATGGGGGAGAGGTTTGTGTAGTAACCCTTATAGGGTTTGCTAACGTATTGGTTGCCTTGGTAATGGTTCAATATAAGAATGTTATGACTATTATATGGTTCGGAATTTGAATGGGTTTCATTTGTGAATTAGATACTTTTGGGAGGGTGGATAAATACATGTACAATTCCATCAGTTGGGGGGTATATAAATCACATTTAGTGCTTGTGGTATTGTGTTCGTGTTCAGAAGGAAAGAATAGTTGGATGCCCGACCATAATGGATTAAGGAATCCCTTTTCATGGGATAATATATGGTGATCCTATATGATAAGGTTTAGGATTTTTGGACCATGGGTAGATTTATTGTGGTTTTCGAATGACACTCAAGAGGTGGGTGATCTTGTGGTTATCCTTTGCAGGTGTGATATTCCATGGATTTTGGGAAATGAAACACCAGGAGTGCATTTGGGACTATGTGATTAACATTTTAAGAAAGAATTATTAGATTTTTAGAATTATGGGTTGAGAATCAGTGGCCTACAATTCATGGAAGTAAGATTTAGATTATTTTATCTGGTGATTTAAAAGTGTATACCTGTTTTGGTTCACATGAGATCGGGTTGTGTGCGAGTAAAGGTGTTTTGAAATTGGGGAGACACATTTGGGAATGTAATCCCATGGTTTTAATGATGATGAAATGTATTCCTATATTTTATTAGTTGTCCTAAATTATGGGTTGTAGTGTCAAGTCTTGGTCAATCTGATTATGGATCTTGAATGAGATTTTTAGAGATGAGATGAGTGTGGCTCAGAGAGAGAGACACATGAGTGGTGTTAGAAACTATCTAGGTTAGTAATTAGGTATTACTGTAAGGAAATAAATATAGTGTGGATAATATCCTTGGATGATTGAGGGTGTGATACTCATTTTGTGTAAATTTTAGTTGACATCCTGGGAACTATTCTTGAAAATCCTAGAAATTAATAGAGATTATTATTTCAGGATGGAATATAGGTATGAGTGGGTTGGTCACATTAAATAATTAGGTTTAGAAATCAAGGGAGTAAGAGATTAAATTATAGGGTGTTGGTTCAGTGAGGTGATGATAAGGATACTCTTATAGTGAAGATAACCATAATAGTTTTTACTATATGGACCTCATGTCAAACGGGTCATGGATGTGGTGATACTGGTTGGTTAAAATTTGACATGGCACTCAGATATCAATTTGTATGTGGATTTTAATTCATCTAGTTCATTGGTAAAGACAAAAAATATTATTTGGGTATGGTTTCTAATTAATTCCCTATATCTTCATTGGGATCCGGATTGAATTGTGTATGATCCCAGAGTGAGTCGGAGTAGAGATATGTTAGTGCTTGTGGGTGGAGTGTGATTGTGAATTTTTTGGGGTTGACGATCCAACTATGGAATGACAATAAGTGTTTTTTTAGAATTTTGTGTGGGGTTTTAGGTTATTTCATGATTCCTTTAAGTGTCAAGGTTCATTGATTGAGTGATGTGATAGTGTATTGATGGGTGAGGATGATCATTCTTAGTGAAAGTCAACCACAGGATGAACAACCAATGTATTTTCATTTAATTGTATTTTGTGAGTTAGAAACTGTATTAAGAGCATTATATCAGATATGCATGATATTTTTGAGGATGAAACCAAGTCTTTTCAGAAAAAAATACTACATCCCTATTTTATGCATATATAGTGTAAAATCATCAAATTCAATTTAAACTTTGGAACGATGAGAGGTATTAGACTCTGATTGATGGATTGAAAGTCTATATATATTTTTGGTTCTTATTGAGGAAGATAAATCTTATTATAATGAGTTTTTAGGGTCCTATTTCATGATATCTTGTTAAATGCAAATGGAGTTGAAATGTTTGAGTCCCTCAACTAGGGTGAAAAGAAAATTTGGATTTAGAAAAATATCATGAGAGTTATATCATTTCTATAAGGTTTTCTCGAATGTGTTTTGAGATATATTAGGTGTCTATGGTGATCAATTAGGCACTAGAGAATGTTCAAGGTGGACATTTTTATAGATTTCTATCAAAAGACAGAGATAATGCTGTAAAAGGGTTGTGTTTGTAACACCCCTGCCTTGATCACTCAAATAGAACCTCGGTGGGGATGAAACATGACCTGAAGCTCCCCACCTTGTAAACCAGAGGATTCTAAATTACCAAAAGGTCCTAAAATATCTACATAGAGACTATTACCTCTAAAATAAATCCCAAGGTTCATGACTGAATCTAAAAAAACTCAACATTGCCAATCTGTGCAACAAAAATCCTAAATAATCTTTATACATATAACAAAGAGCTAAGAGTCCCACTATAATATAAAATTGAAATAATAAAAAAAAACTTGTTATATTTTGATATAATACATAATAAGTATTATATAAACAAAAAAATGTATATTACATTCTAAATAACAACTAAAAATAAAATGGCCTTTGACACAACTCACATAATCATCCCATTATATCTTTATCCTCCATGGACATCTAAGTGAACCTTGTGTACAACTCTAAGTGATAATTGGGCCTTGGAAAATAACATTAATGTATAAACATATACATTAAAACCTATTTCATGTATGTGGGTAGGGGATAATTTTAAAAACATAGTAGTAATTCCCAATGAATGCAATATATTTATTATTATTCTAATTAAGTGGATGTGCATTCCACACACACACACACACAGACACACACACATAGAGAGATATATATATATATATATATGGTGTGTGTTCATTCTCATGTAATTAACCCACCCAAAAAAACATAACAAAAAATAAACATACAAGAACACATGTTAGGTCATCGTGTATTATCCAGGACACCATAAACCCTGACCATACCTATTGTGGCTCTATAATTAAAGGACTAGAGTCACCCCATACTTCTGAACCTACAATCAAACTTGTACCCAAAGACATAGGGTAAGGAATCGTAATGAATCTCAACCCATAATCAATTATTCAAGGAATGGTGTCTAACAAAGCATAGACTATAACAAAATATACAGGGTAAAGAAGCATACCAGGCCTTGTCCACTAACCTATCACTCAGGGTAGGAATGGTTCTGAATTCATAGACACATAATATAAATCTCAAACATGTTGATCTTCTCATGGTAGGGTTCAATATGAAAAAATAAATTATTACCTCCCAGATCAGGGTAGTCCCTTCTAATATCCACTCACTCATGGAAAGGATATACATTTTTACCACTTCCCTCATACTTAGAAATGGGAATCATAACCAACAAGAAGAAAAATTCCCTATCACTCATGGATATCCCTTGTAGTACACTCTCACTCAGGGTATTATTATACATCATCCACTTCCCTATCACTTAGGAGAGGGTCACAACCATCAGTCCCAACATGTAATAATAGGTATCCAACATATAACTGACACACTCATGCAACAATAAACTGGTCACATAACCAATATAATAAGTTCTCTATCTCATATCTTATCCACTAGTCCCTTAATACCGAACCCCATACATTATATAATCTATATATCCCATTAGGATTAACCCCTAACCCACCTTGGTCACAAACCTACCACATGTTGAGCCTCTTGGAAACCTCATCCTGCCTATAAAGTCATTATCTAGGTTCCTTCAAACTTGTCTCTACCCTATAAGGCTCAACTACAATATCATCACCCAACATGAGCATTGATACCAAAATAAAACATCATAATAATCATGTAAAAAATCAATTCTTTGAAACCAAAAATAGGGATCATAATAAGCACACAAACATTGGAAAACAGGGCATCACCGGACCTACATCAAAAAGACCAAAATATTCTCAAACCAAGACCCTATAAATTTATTTTATAAACTGATTAAAATTCAACATTGAAAACCATTTCAAAATATACAACATTTCATATCTTTCACAATAGGATGTTTCCCAAAACCCCATTAAAAAATTATTTAGAAACCCCTTTTTTTAAATACCATTTCAAACCCTTTTTCTCAAATCTCCAATTTTCATTTTGTATTATATTTTAGTCAAAATATTTTTAAAATAGATTTTAAAATATAAATAACTTGTTATTTGAAAAAAAACTAACATCACAAACTAAAAAAAGAGTCATCATAACTTGTTCAACCAAGGAACCACCATTGTAATGTTTTTCAAGTTATCTGGTCCTTGTAAATTATTATCCCAAGGATAGGTTGTCCCAATCTATTGTAATAAATCACACAAGCATACAATATGTTCATAGATATAAAAATGATTCCAAAAAAACATAAAATCACAAAATGATAAAGTTATATAGTAAGGTCAAGGACACATCCCTCAATCGGTCCTCCATAAATCCATCCTAAGAATATATTCAACATATTTGAGTCAACAACAACATATATCATTAATATAAACAAATTAATTAATAAACCAAAAATATAAAATACAATTATAAAATCTATATAACTAATGAAAAACATACTATGTGATATCAAGACATAATTAATATGTGAAATTGAGTATGGTACACTCTTGACACACTATGACATAGTCAGTACAAAATACTCAAATTAATTATCCTAATTGATAGAAAATTTGACCCAAATTTACCAAGAACTAAAAATAAGCCCACAAAAAACACACCTTAAGAAAATTTATGAACAATTTCTTGAATACCACATCCCAATATGTATGCATTACACATGATATACCCATCAAATGAAGTGATTTCACCATGCTACAATGAAATCATCCCTCTGAAACCCTAACATCCAAAACTAAAATCATGGGAAATAAGAAATAATAAAAATGGAAATAAAGGGATGTGTCTTACCTAAAATTCACATGATAGACCCTACCCAAACCATCTGGACCGAAGAGAGATAGTGGATGGGGAAGGAGGTTTTGTCCCCCCACTCTATTTATGTAACCCTCAGTAAGAAATTCCTGAGGGTTATATTTATAAACTTCCAAAAAACCCTTCTAGTAAAAAAACATGCAGCAGTCTAGGTATAGTGTGACCTTGAAAATCGTGGAATGACTCTCCTCTAGATAGTATGTCCAATGGTTAGACTACTATCATTATGGTGCAACCCCTTTGGTTCATGGTGTGACATCCCCCAAGAAGAACTACCATCAAAATCTTATCCCATCATAGTGTGACCTATTAATCACTAATGGAATGACACCTCATACTCCTTCCCTCATGGTAAGAAACATAACTCAAACTATATGATGCACCCTATAATAGACATGTCATGGTCTAACCTATGGGTTATGGTATGACCTAATTCTACAACCCAAAATTTGAAAATTGGTTGATGGAACTGAGATTGTGCTTCAATGCCCACCTAAGCATCTAAAATATCTCTTGACCTTTATCCACATAAAAAAACAACTTCTTGAGATTTTCTAACACTAAAAATCCTAATATAAGTCCCAATTCATGAAAATCCATTTGATCTGGGACAGAAATTCAAATTCTATTTGAAGCCCACTAACTCATAATACCACGGGTCATTAAAAACTCTCTACCATAATACTTTTTATCCTAAAAAAGTCATAGTATCCCTCAAACTAAAATCCATAACCTAACATAGTCACGAACTTATGGTTAATGCTTCATGTTTCATCATCGTACACCAATAATATTTTCATGGTGCAACACCAACCACTACCACTGTAGACAACCACTTTTTTATAGAATTTCTAGGATGATCATCGAGCCACCATAATAATGACCCAAATGATACTCTTTTTAATTTTACACCTCATGACATATAATTACCCACAAAATACCAATTATTCAACATCTAACCGACATTTTCTAAAAACACAATGTCTTGCCTTCTAACACATCAACACATCACCAAAGTGGATCACGATTCTAGAACTATAGAGGCATCACTAAATAATCCTAATGAATGTACTAATGTAAAAATATAATACTCAATGTAATCTATATAGTAGTTTCCACTTCAGTCACCTCTTTCAATGCACTCAACCATGAGTTCAAACACACCCTCAATCCGAATCCCTCTCAAATAACACTACCACCATTCGGAATCTATCACCAATGCATAGACTATATCTAACACCACCTCTAAAATCTATATATTATATCTTGCATGGAACCATATAAATTCATATTCACTCATACACTAAAATTCTAACGCCATCAGGACTATCCACTGACTGGTCTCACCACACCCACGACCCTTCTAACATATAGGTCATTTACCCAAGGATGGTAAGATTATCCCTGTCATATGAGTATCTTTATCATCTCTCTACCAAAAACAAATTATGTCAAATACCAAACAATGATCATAAGAATACTGGTAATCACCATTATAAACACTAAGATGGATATTACCAATAACCGTCACTCATGAAATGAAAAAATAATAACAGTAAAAATTTTTATACTATTATGGTTCTCCCCAATATAAGGATCAAAAAATTGAGGTTGATTTTATATAATAGTGCTCCACAATATAGGAATAAATAAAAAACCCAAAATATATAATTCCAAACCACATACCCATTAATAACTCATCTAACTAATCAATACCAACATCAAAAATCCATCCCACAAGCCTAAACACATAGATCTCTCAAGTCAACAGCAACAACCCAATAAAATTCACAATCGAAACATCTAGAGTCTCCTTAGTCCCCCAAAAAAATCCCAGTAGACATAGTTTACATAGTCATTGATTGATTTTCCCAAACACTATATCCAAACCCTCCAACTTTACTTGGTGGTCCTAATCAAACAAGGAATATCATCCATGCATGAAATTCAATAATTTGGGTTTCCTTTGACCAAACAAAAAATACAAGATAATGGTTCACACATGTGCGAGTTACTTATTTAAAATCCTTCTCAAATCATTTTACACCCAACAAAACACACCTGAGATTTCAATAAAACCCTTATAATCTATGGGTTTTAACAAAAAACAAAAATCAATAAAATCCTTAGGCTTTTCGATCCCTTTATTAAAAATTGATCATAATTTTAAAACCATTTTCAAATTCAATATCAAAAAAATAATTCCTCTTGTCTTATCAAAATAAAAAAATATTGATAATTTAAAAACCACAAGATCTATGAATCATTTCAAGTATAAATGACTTATAAAAACATTTCACACACACCCCATTCCACTCAACACTTCCCCTCCCAAAATTTGGGTTTCTTCTTAAAAGTATGGTTTTTATCAAAAACCAACCATCCAAAAAACTTTTTCCCAATTTCATCCAAATAAGGACAATCACAATCAATTAATCAATAAAACCCCTTAAATCCATATTAATTAAATCACTCTCAATCATGAAAACATTGATTATATTATAATATGATTTAATTACTAGTGGATTCAAACAAGGAATCATACAAACAACACAACCCACATACCCATGTATTATACCCCAAGAATAACACTACCAAGACACATTAACAACTCACTAGTGCCTAACTTAGCACTATAAATTATCATGAACCTCAAACATATGACACTTATATCCTCAGTCCAATCCAAAACCTCACTCATCATAGATTACCTAGACCTAACACTAGACATACCCTAGAGACTTGGGTTTCAACCAATATCATGATGTATAGGAATACACTTAGTATATATCAAGATTATAGATAACTTAACTCCACTGCTAACTATAACTACTATTCCCAAAAATATTCTATATTTCTATTTTGTATTTCCACACCCCATATCAATTGAACGTGTCACGTCCTGACCTTAACTGGGGTATAGGATTCAACTACCCCAAGCCCACCTCCATAGGCCAATGGGTGACTATATGTTCGAAAAGGTATATCCTAAATGGGTGGAATTTTCATAAGTACCTATACAAACATTATCATCCATCTCAATGTAAAATTGTATATTAATTTAATAAAAATATTCAGAATAATAGGGGAACAACCGTGCATGTAAAAAATCTAAACACTACATGATTATGGTAGTGAAAACATAAAATCAATGTAGAAAAATACACACCCAATCAGAAATATGTCCCAACCTAACAAAATTAGAATGTAAAATATTGAGAGTCTATCTTTGAATCTTTAAGATGCAACCACCATATGTCATCTAAGTTAATAGGTATACCTAATCACCTCTATATTCACCATCGACCAACCTATATTTTTCATAATGCATGACCCATGTTGGCAAATCCCACGTATGGATGAGTTTATACAAACCTAGTACGACACCACAAAAGATAAAGGAGAAACAATAAGAGAAAGAATAAGAACCGAAGGATTATAGATAGTAAATAGGATTTTTCTCAACTCAAAATAATAGAAATAGTAACCTCATCCATGCATATGAGGATCAACATAGAGTATTGATAGACTACACATAGAATATTTTCCACCCATATCAATATAGTAACCTCATCCAACCATTAGAACATGAACACAGAGAGAAAGTGGCATACCCTACATGTCTTGTGAACCCATATAAGAAGAGTAATCAAATCCAAAGGTATAGATATAAATATATTTATTTATATATACATATATATATAATCTTGGTCAAAAGAAGCCTAAATGAGAGATAAATGGTATCTCTATATGATAGTCCAACCCAATAAAAAATGATTCACCAATATTTCCAAAAGTCCATCAAGGATTCTAAGAATCTCACGCAAATGTCCATAAGTAACTATGTGTAGGCCCACTCCTCCCCAGTTTTCCACAGAGCCAAGGGGGGAAACTCCAAGTAGAGGACCCACACTCTAGTTCATCAAGGTAGTTCCACTATGTAAGAATACATAGAGGACTCACTCCCAAGATGATGGGGGTTCCACTCTAATTCTACCAGGACTCGTACCCTATCTGATAAGGGGGTTCCACTCAAAAGGTAGAGGATCCACTCTTCAGTGTGATGGGAGGTTCCACTCTGGTCATCTAGGACCCACACACTATCTAATAGGGTGTTCCACTAGGTAAGTATCAATAGAGGACCCACACCCAAGTTCATGGGGGTTCCACTCTATAGGTCGAGAACATATGCCCTAGTGTGAAAGGGGGTTTCACTCTGGTCATCCAGGACCCACTTCTTATCTAATAGGGTGGTTCCACATGATAAGTATCTATAGAGGACCATTCCCAAGCTGATGGGGGTTTCACTCTAGTATCTCTAGTGATCCTCTTCAAGATCACTTCCATCATCAAGCATCTCCTAAAAAAGTGTTGTGCCTAAAACATTTCACATCATATACCAATATCTAAAAAAGATGTCACCATCATATTATACATGAAAAAACACTCACGATAAGATAATCGTGAGAAAAAATATGATTCAAAACAAAGGACATATGGAACATTGATGTTTCCTCAAATGAAAATAAGGGATACATGGATTTTTATTGAATCGACACAATGTTTGGTCCCAATCCATCACCTGGTTGTGTCTTTAGAGGTACATGACTAACCAATCCTGTAGGTATAAACGTCGTTATGTGGAACTACATTTTTTCCCATGACACTCAGGTTCTCTCTCTTGTGCATGGTTGTATCCATGTATCCATCCCAGGTTTATGTAATTTACCCCACTTCTATGTACATTAGTACACGAAATGCCTCCTCAAATGGGGTGTTGTCAGTGCCTTTGGTCAGGCCTCTATACTCGAGTACATTGAATCTTCCTAGAACTGTGCTCTTCCACATGGATCATCCATATGGGGAAAGGGGTATGTTGAGTGTCTGGTGTCTCCAAAACATTCAATTTTTATAAATTTCTAAAACCCTAGCCACCACAATCAGGGCCCCACACGTTGTGTGTTCTTCAAACTATACGGCAAGTAATTAGGATTTTTCCAAAAAACTAGATCCGTGTACTATGATTAAAATTCATCTATTATACCACATATCACATATCATTTCCACCCAATATTAGAATATCTAGTCTGGATCTATCATTTTCATCCATCCAATGGTTGTAAATTGGTTCCCATTGTGACGGTGGGTCATCTCTCAATCTTGTATGCCTCAGTTTCAGTAAGTATTGATGATTTGATCTCAATTATCTAAAAAAATGTTTGGTGTCTCCCAAAAAACATAGGCATATACCTGATTCATCAATCCTTCACTCATAACATGTTTCTTTGTGTTTTCTGGGGGTCTGATCAGGCACGGTACTGCCTGGAAACATCGAATCGGGACCACATAATCCTACCAATGAAGAATGTAAATAAATTGGGCATATAGGGACCAAAAAATGATTAATTTATCATTACCAAGTTTTATTTGAAAAGGATCAAGAATGGGGATATCCTAAGTTAGAAAATAATTGAAATAAATAATTTAATCGATTCATATGGGCATGGAAAGGTCCATCAATTTGCACAGATCCTAAATGGGATGATTCTGCTCAATCAATTTAATAAACAATGGATTAAAACACAAATTAAAAAGTTTTTCCTATAGATTGGATCATTCGTCATCCAATATTGTTCTCACCAATTAATAAAGGAAGTCATGTTTTCTGCACTCTGATCCAGAGTTTCATCATCATCTGATATAATCCGCTTATAGAAGGAGGAAGGATGAGATATCGATGGTCGCAAGATTATGAGGATAACCATAGGAAATTTACATGGTAGTATTCTTATAGAAATTTTAGTTTGGTTAAATAAAATATTTAATTAATTAATTAACCCACTGAGTGTACTTTCAACTAGTGAGTTATCCGAACTCCCTACACTGACCTATTTTACGTCAAATGTAGGGAAAACACATTCTAGACTCAACTGTGGTCTCATATTTCTGATCGAAATTACATTTAGGAGTTATCTTTTTTCCTTTATGAAACTACATGCATGTAAAATAAAATATATATAACATTATTATAAAATTAATTCTTGGAACACTTGGCCTCAAAATCACACTCTGTCTCAACTCCTAGATCTAAAAATATATATACAAATATTTAAATGTTTTAAAAGGAAAAAAATGGGTCTCTACATCATTCTATCATTCAATATTTTATCCCCTGAAAAGAAAAACTAAACAATCAACTCAAGATGCTGACCTTTCATCTAGCTATCCCACTCCCAAAAACTCTCCTGCATGTTCTTGTGCTACCATAACACGCAAACCAAGGGTATGGTACATCCATGAAAGGTCCTATACCATTAATCCTCAATCAGCACCAGGTGCTATGCAATGGTAGATCCATCCTAGATGTATATCTCTCCTTAGTCGATGAAATGTGTAGGGTAATCTAAGAATATTCTTAGTTGTGACACGTGGAAGACATCATGCACCCTCTCCAGCTATGGGGGGTAAGGAGAGGTGGTAAGAAACCTCACAAAACCTCTATATGATCTAAAATAGTCTGATTAGCCAAAAGGATGGCTATCCTCCCCATCCAAACCCCTGCAATTATCATCATGTGGATACTCTTTTGGAAAATTGTTCTCCCTTGTCGAACTCCAAGGGGCTACAATGATGATCTACATAATATTTCTTACTACTGTGAGCCATCCTCATCCACTAATGGCTAACCTGGACCGTCATCGTCATCACATGTATCATCTCTGGACCCATAAGAGATGTCCCTCCAATCTACGTCCATCATAATGGTAACTTTAATGGTCTCCCAAATAGGGACTCAAAAGTTTCCATTCTTATGGTAGAGTGGTAGATATTGTTGTACACGAAATCTACTAAGGGAAAGGGATCCTCCTATCTCTAGTCAAGGTCTAACATGTATGCCCTCATCATATCCTCTAACAGCTAAATAGTGGATTTGGTCTTCCATCTGTCTGGGGCTAAAAGGCTATACTCATCCTCTTCTTGGTCTTGAATTCCTCTTACAAGCCTCACTATAATCAGTATATCAACTCCACATCAGGATTAGAGACAATTGTCAAGGTAACCCAATGAAAACTAATAATCTCCCATATGTAGAATTTCCCCAAACACTCCATTGGACAATGCTTTTTGATAGTAAGAAAGTGTGATGATATCGTGAGTTGGTCAACTATCACCCAGATGGAATCATGGCCCTTCGTTGTCCATGGATGACATGTCACAAGTTCCATGGATATTCCATCCCATTACATCTCTGGGTATCAAGGGGTTGCAACAAGCATGCCAAAACCCGGTGATCATCATTCACCTACTGATAGGTGATGTAAGAAACCGCGTTCTTAGACCGGATAAAATACTAGTTTAATTTTATTTTTATTTATCGGTCGGTCAGTTTTAAAACCGCACTTCGGAATGAGGTTCCGAGTGCGCGAACCGGTTCAAGCGGTGACATCGGGCTACGCATGGGCGGTTAGACCATGCGGGTCAAGTCGCGCAGTTGACCGTTTGTCAAAACATGTTATCCAATTAATTTGAATTAATGGATGTTTTAATAATAATAATAGTGAGAGATCATTATTATTAACTGTTGTGAAAACACGTTTAATAAAATTATGGTCGAACGAGATTAAATGTGGATGTTTTAACAATAATAATTTTGGAAGATTATTATTATTAAATATTATGAAGACGCATTTATTTAAGTGGAGGTCACACTCCATTAAATGTGACGTCGCAGTTTGACAGAGAACGTCATATTAAAATCAAGTGTTAGCATATTTTTAATTAACGCTGAATTGTATTTAAAGAAGCATTACTTTTAATAACGCGTTATTGCGTCAAGTTCACAATGATGGTTTTAATTAAATAAAGAGCGTATGATTATATGATAAATGTAAATATAATTATTTTTGGTGATTATTATTAATTTGGATAATAATAATGATGGATTAATTGGGTTAGATTTAAAGGAAGAATTGTAATTTATTAAAGGTGCGTTAGTTTAATAACGCGTTATATTAATTACGGCGGCTTCGCAATGAAGCGTTTAATTAAACAAGAGCATTTAATTAAATTTTTGGTTATAATTATTAATTTTGATCATTATTATTATTCTAGATAATAATAATAACTGGGTAATTTAATAAGGGTTATGGTTGACTTAATTAATTAAATAAATGGGTGAAGAGTCCATTTAAGGATTTATGTGTAATTAATCCTAATAATAAATATTTTTGACAATTATTATTATTATTATTATGGGTTTTTATGAGTAAAATAATTACTGTTAATTATGGTGGTCATTATTGTTATAAATAATCAAAATAGTGGTAATTAAATGGGATAATTACTTTACTTAAAACAAATGAAGTTTTTTTTAATTTTGTTGAACATAATATATATGTATTATTATTATATATATATATATATATATATATGTATATGGGATACAAAAAAAATAAATATAAAAATAATAGAATACATGGGGGATTTAAGGGCGGCGCTGGTCAGAATCGTGGAGCCCTTCCCCCGTACTCTACTTCTCCCTCTCCCCAAATGGCGCACAAGGCAGCGCACGGCCAGCCTTCTCCCATGCGAGGCGGCTCTTCCTCCTCCTTCCATGGTAGTGCATGACCAGCCTCCTCCCGATCCTCCCTAGGCTCATTGGCCTTCCTCCCCGGGTGAACCCCCATGCACTGCCTTCCCTTTCCTGGACAGATCTAAGGCGTGGCGAACCCCTACAGCGCGCTACGGCCATGTGATCCCACTCTCCTCAGCATGAGGCGCAACCTCCTTTGGCCGACCTCCCCTTCACCTCTTCCCCAAACGGTGCCTCCTCTTGAACCTTGTTGCATGAAGATTTTCATTCCTCCCTAAGTGCTAGAACTCCCCCCGGACAGCTCCTCCTGGTGCGACGGACCTGCTGTGGCGTGACCTTGGATCACGGCTTCTCTGCGGTGCGATCCCGAGCAGCTGACTCCTGCCTGGATAGCACCCGTAGCGCGACGCCCTACTTTGGCTCCTCCCCACGGCATGAGTCCTCTCTTCCCCAGTTCTCTTTCTCCATCGACCGGAACATGCTCCCTTGGGGGACACTTGTTGCAGCAGCACAATGGCTGGGCAGACCAGTGGCGCGCGACCAACCCCTTTCCTAGCTTCTCCATCGCGCATTGATTCACCCCGATTTCTTCTTTGGTTTGGGTCGATTAAACAAGGGATATAATTTCTTGATATTTCTTTTATCGCTTTTTCGGTTTGGGGTTGTTTCGATGCCCGGTTGATTTTACCTGAAACTCTTTATTAGGGATTGATAAAATCTTGTGTTCTTATGTATTGAAGGTTGTTGCACTCTCCTTGATTTAGGGTATGTGGTGTTTTATCGGGACCCATTGGTCCGTGTTCCGACGACCGCCGCCGAAGGCGAGGCGGTCTGAGTTGATTTTGCCCTGCCGCCATTGTCTCGGGTGAGTTTCTAAAACCCGTGTTTTTGGTTTACACTGCTTAATTTAAAGGCTGATTAATTTATCTGAGTTCTTGATGATTGTTTTGAAGTGCGATGGTTTTTTCCTCACTAATCATTGGGTGCGACTACTGTTTTTAGGTTGCGCGTCAGACTTTGAGTGCGTGCACGCTTGTGTCGAAGCGCGTGTGTGCGAACTACTACTTTGAGTTAGAAATCTTGGCTCGGCCAATTTATTGAGGTTGTGTGGGTAGCGTGTCGGGACCATTGGACCACACTCCGAAAACCGTGGGTGAGCGTGACTACGTTTATTGCCGACGTTTGGGTAAGAATATATATATACATAATTGTTTTATATCTTGCGGCCTTTATCTGGTCCAAAGTCAGTTTACCTAAGTTGTTAATTTTAGCAATATATTGTTATTTACATTTCAAGGCGTGTTAACCTGGGTCCACTTCGAGGGAAAAATGAAATCCAACATCCGAGTAGATCATCCTTCTCACCTCGAGGTAGGTGGTTTATTCCTTTCCGTAGAAAGTTGATGAATACTTTGTGCAAATTCCACCAATACCCTTGAACGGGGTATTGTGTGTTCTTGTTTTTCCTTTGTTGTATTGCCTGGTTTTCTTGATTGCTAGAGTAGATATTTTTCCTGTGATTATGGTAGCTTTACTGTACTTTGGATGTTTGTTATGCTGGTTCTGCCTATTTGGTGTTTTGCCAATTTCCATGCTTAGTTGTAGAACAGTGGAACTGCTACCTTGTTATGCTGCTAAGCCTTAGTTGATAGCCAAGTAGTTCTTGATGTTTACTTGGACGATGTACGCGCGCACTGAGCATGTATTACCTTTCACTCAGGACTGTGAGAACCTAGAGTAGTAGACCAAAGGGAGAATTGATGGAAGGGCTTCTCCAGAGTGTCTTTTAATTACCATGCGAGACCATAGGGGGAATTGACGTTGAGTGCTTCCTCAGAGAGTCTGTAGTTCCTCGACATGGGCTACAGGGGGAATAGACGTTGAGTGCTTTCCCAGAGAGCCTTTAGCACGATACGAGACTATAGGGGGAATTGACGGTGAGTGCTTCCCCAGATAGTCTACTAATTTCTGTAACAGCCCGAGATTTTATGAAAAATATTATTTTTTATTTCACTAATGTCTTGTGTTGTACGCTACACCAAAAGGAGCTTGCACAACACGCATCCTTGACTTGCCTTGCATTACACGCAATCGCAACCTTCCTCGATAGCGTGTGTGGTACGTAATACTGAGTTTCACGAAACAATGATATGCTATTAAAATATTATTAAAACTAGCCGTTATGAATAGTAATAACCACTTTTTAAAATTCTGTAAATCTTATTTTTCAAAATGAACTTCATTCTTGGATTCGGAGTATCGAATTTAGCCTAAGGTGAAATTTTGGTACTTTTCGGATAACTTTCACATTCTGATGAATAGTGAAAATTACTAAATTATAATTAAAAACAACTTTTTTAATCGAAATAATTAATAGTGATAAATTATTAATTTGAGTGGTTTTAAAGTATATTTAGAATATATTTTTACAATTTAATACAATGTTGGTCATTGGTTGTAATTTCACATTTAAACCAGACATAATCAAGTGTCAATCTTTTGATATATATTGTTTCCTAAAAACACGCTATTTATTTTAACAGCGGTATTTAATTATAAATTTAATTAATGCAATTTCTATGTTATGAATTTGGTAAAATAGACTTCATTTTTGAATTCGGAATATGAAATATAGCTTAGGATGAAATTTTGGCATTGTTCTGAAAAACATCAATTTTTGATGAATAGTGAAACTACTAAGTGGTAGGTTAAAAACTGAATTTTGTATAAAACTTAATTTTACCGCTTCTGTGAATGGAATTTCGAAAATCCGAGAGACACGGTTAATATCAAGGACTAAAATGTGGTTCAATGAGATGAAAATAATTTTTTGGTGAATAGTAACTTTTTACGTTTTTTACCGCGGTTAATAGTAAATAGGGTAACTAAGGGTAAATATGATATTACTATTACCCTAACACATGTCCTAATTCTATTGGACAAGTGTAATTCGACCAAAAACAAACTTAGGAATAAAATATGACCATTTAGGCCCACTTGGATTAGATTAGGACATTTATTATTAATTTATTTAAAGAAAGGTTAAAATAGTTAAAATCAAAGTTTAATAAGTAAATCATTTTTAATATGGGGTTATACATAAGATAAATTCGATTGTAAATATTCATTAGAAAGATAAAAAGATTTCCTACATGATGGTATTTTATTTGTAATTTTTAGACATCAAATAATTTAATTTATTTATGACACAACGATGATGCAGTAATTATCTTATTAAGGAAATATTGACATAATTGATGTTATAAACACCAAAATAAATGTAATTTGAAAATTTTTATGAATTCCACTAATTTTCTAGGTTAATATGATATATTAATGTTGATTTAATCAACTTGGTTCGAACATTTAATTCTGTTATGACTTTCACAAAAATCATATATCAAATAGTGTCAAAATTGACACAAAATAGTTTTTAAATCAAATATTATATTATTAATTGTTATTTTATTCCTAAAAATCTAAGGTTCGGCTAAATGACTTAGATAAGGATATATATATTAATAATAAACAATTTGGGGTTCGTTTGGCATGTTATAGTAAGTGTATTAACCATATAGTGAAAGAAAACAAAAAGACACGGTAAATGTTAAATTATTTAACTTAGAGTTAAATCTAATTGATAAGGTTAAAATAATATCCTAAACTTGTCTAAATTCTATTGGTTGATAGGATTTCGACCCATCCCCACTTTAGCTTCGAAATAAGACCCTTTGGAACCATTATAAACCGATTTTGACTTTAATATAAAATAATATTTTGAGATATTCCTAAGGTGCCCCTCTCCTCCCCTATAAAAGGACACCTCCTCCCCCTCCTCCTCACACCAAATTGAGCACTCAAGCTCGGCCAACCCCTGCCATTTTCTCCTCTCCACTTCCCTAGAATAATCCTAGAGGTCCTGGTCTTCTCCAAAGACCAATCTTAGTTCCTTAAGTGGAGGATTCAAAGAGGCGTTCCAAAGAAAAGGAGCTTCGGACACGAACAAAGCAAATCGGACCTAAGGTAAGGGAAATATCACAATCTCATTTTCATCAGAGATTGTTTATTCGTAAGTATTTACTGGGGTGTATTTTATCATCCACATCCATGTTCCCTCAATATTTAATATTGTTTCCATCCACTTACAATAGTTTAAATCCAATTTTACCCTTCGGTGAGTTTTTAGTAAAGAATATGAAAGGAATCTTTTGTCGTTTTTTTTATACGAGGTACTTTTTGACTTTTCCGACAAAAGTACGAGAAGAATGTTTTTTTTAACTTATACGGCATGAATGGATTTCTAAAACATTATTTCCAAGAAGTTTCAAGTTTTTAAGTTTATTTTTAATCAACTTCTTTTAGTTTATAATTGTACGACATGTTAAGAAAGGAAAAGTATTTTTGAAGCAGAAAGGATATTTTCTTCAAGAATGAAGTTCAAGTATTTTATCAAAATTATTTTCCATCTAAGATAATAAAAGGGTTCTGTTTTTATTCCTATTATTACATTGGTTTGATTATGTTGTGATGGAAATATTTTTATGAATTCCTTTATCTTATATGAATTGATTTATGATGTCATGATGTTTCAAGAATCCCATTTTTGTTACATGTGATGATGTATGATTGTGTGGCACACATAAGAAAGGATTCATTATAAGATGGGTGGGACCTATATCTCCCTCCAATGCATTGGGTAAAGATTTTATATCTCATGAGATAGACATGGCTGGAACGGAAGGTTATTTCGGTTCAGTGATACAGGACTGAAACGAGGAGTGAACTCGGTTCAGAAAGGGACTTTGTCCACTAAGATAGTCTTGGCAATAAGTCATGACTAACAAGAAATGATTTTCCATGATTATGTGTGCATGCCACAAAGTTTCAAAGTTTCAAGTTTCGTGTTATGATTATGGGGATCTCATTTTCACTTCTATGATTTATTAAGATTTTATGATCTCTTTTGCAGGTTATGATTTTCAAAAAAGATATGATATGATTTTTATTTCCTTTATTTCCCTTGCTGAGCATTTGAGCTCACCCTTTTATGTTTTCTTTTCCCCAGGTCAGGAAGATGGATATTAAGTAGAATATGCTAAAAGGGACCCTAGATATGATGAAATAAATGGGAGACACTGTAGAAGATTTATGAACCAGTTGTTTATGTTTCTCAGTTTCTAAAGACACTATACCTATACGGTCCTTTGTGGTTTTATCATATGTTGTAAATAAGTGTGCTTCAATTTTGAAGTATTAACAATGTATGTGAAGTATGGGTCGTTATAGTTGGTATCAGAGGAAAGGTTTAGTCAACCTTTGGAAACTAGGATGCGAGAACTTTAGTGAGATCCCTAGAGATATTTCTAAGGTATGTCTAGGGATGTCCCTAAGGTTAAGTATACGTATAGGTTATAGTACTAGAATTACGCTAACGATCATAGAATTAAACCTAAGATGTTAGATATTGAAGGTACTCCCCCTTTATTATGTTGTTTTCCCTAGCATGATTTTTGCCTCTCACACTATTCTTTTTGGGTTTTAGAAAATGGCTGGAAACAAGATGATTCACAATAATGGAGGATATGATGGACAATGGAATGATATTCTTCATGAGCAACCCAATGAAATGGGATTTGGATGTCCAAACATCATTATTATGCCGAATCAGCAATCTCACAACATGATCAATAAAGTAAAATTTGGTAAGTTTCCTGACTCGACTAATAAGAGAAAGATGGAGTTCCATGATGATCATAGAGGAAAGAAAGTTCAATTTCCCCTATGTAAATCATGTGGGAAGAGGCATCAAGGAGAATGTTTCAAGGGAACTGGAAGATGCTTTGGGTGTGGAAAAGAAGGACACAAAGCAAGTAAGTGCAAAGGAAAAGGGTCGGTTAACACCATGGATGAGGATAATGGTAATGCTACGACATCAAAAATGGTTAAGTGTTTTAAATGTGGAATGTATGGGCATTATGCAAACAAATGCCCTAAGGGAAAGACTCATGAAGAGAATCAGTATGGTCATATGGGTAGTATTTATGTGGATGATGATGAAGAGACTACAAATGATATGTGAGATGAAAGAATTTTTGAAGCTCGGTCAATGGTTTGAGAATGTAGTGGCATGATTACATGTTTATCATGTGTAATTTTGGAATAAAGAGACATCTATGGATTGTTACACTGTTGTCTTTCCTTGTGTTTTGAAAAGTGTATGATTAATATTACCAGTATCCATGAAAGGTTATTCAGATATTTTTGGAATGTAGATGATATGCGCATAATGAAGGGATAAGGAGAAAATTAAATGTTTGATTGTATTCATGAGCTCATGATTGATATAAGGACTAAGTGATATCATGGTTTGAGTATATAGAATTTTGAGGATTTTGGTATGTGGAAAGTGTTAACTTTAAACTGCATTCATGTTTTCACTAAGGTATTCAAGCGAATACATGATTAAGGACTTTGAATGTTTAGAATGTGACCAACAAGACATATCTTATGGGGATCAACGATGGTATTAAATCTCTGGTAATCATTTTCACTATGTTATGAGAGTGGACTGCAGTATTATGGATAAGCCTAAAGATTAGAATGGATTATGTTGGACATAAGTTAGTATTGTTTAAGGATAGAAGTTTTTTTCGATATTATTGATGGGATGTTATAGTAATATAGTTTTATAAAAAGGACAACCTGCAGGATGGGCGACAGCCCATCGCTTCGGACAAGGCTGTAGGAATCGAACCCACAACCGAAGTGCGACTGGCCTTTATCGCCTACCACTGACCTACAGGAAGTCCCTGTTTAGTAGAAACTAGTTTTATTATATTAAGCAGTATGATATATTAAGTATAAGTCCATTTTAGGAACCATATATGATTAATCTCACTATAGATCGATTTATGCATATAATTTTTGCTAACCTTTTGTTTGAGACAGATGGAATGACCCGTCATTCTATCACATGATCTGCTAACACTTCACGAATAACAAATTCAACTTCATTTATTTAAGAGATGAAGTGGAAATTGTTCAAGGCACGAACAACAGTGAGATTGTACCAAAATAAAGTAAGTATTTATTCTAATTCAAATTCTTTAACTTTAGGGAAATAATCTTGAAAACCAAAAATGTTGTCCTAGTTCTCTTATACCTGATGAATCAGATGGTACCTTAGATCGTCACAAATTTATGGATTTGTGATTACTGTCTTTTCCATAGCCATGTTCTCTACCACTCTCCATCAGAACATGATGGTTAGATTTCTCTTCCATATCCATATTTTCACCTATGTGGAAACCCAGTGATTAGTTTATTTGGGTAATCGTTACATTTCATACTTTAGTTATTAAAGCCAATTTTTGGTATTCCTTTTTACGATGTGGGTTTCTATTAAAGAAACTTTCGAATAGTAAACCATTTATAACCCCGACGAATTTCGAGGGCGAAATTCATTTTAAGGGGGGTAGAATGTAACAGCCCGAGATTTTATGAAAAATATTATTTTTTATTTCACCAATGTCTTGTGTTGTACGCTACACCAAAAGGAGCTTGCACAACACGCATCCTTGACTTGCCTTGCATTACACGCAATCGCAACCTTCCTCGATAGCGTGTGTGGTACGTAATACTGAGTTTCACGAAACAATGATATGCTATTAAAATATTATTAAAACTAGCCGTTATGAATAGTAATAACCACTTTTTAAAATTCTGTAAATCTTATTTTTCAAAATGAACTTCATTCTTGGATTCGGAGTATCGAATTTAGCCTAAGGTGAAATTTTGGTACTTTTCGGATAACTTTCACATTCTGATGAATAGTGAAAATTACTAAATTATAATTAAAAACAACTTTTTTAATCGAAATAATTAATAGTGATAAATTATTAATTTGAGTGGTTTTAAAGTATATTTAGAATATATTTTTACAATTTAATACAATGTTGGTCATTGGTTGTAATTTCACATTTAAACCAGACATAATCAAGTGTCAATCTTTTGATATATATTGTTTCCTAAAAACACGCTATTTATTTTAACAGCGGGATTTAATTATAAATTTAATTAATTCAATTTCTATGTTATGAATTTGGTAAAATAGACTTCATTTTTGAATTCGGAATATGAAATATAGCTTAGGATGAAATTTTGGCATTGTTCTGAAAAATATCAATTTTTGATGAATAGTGAAACTACTAAGTGGTAGGTTAAAAACTGAATTTTGTATAAAACTTAATTTTACCGCTTCTGTGAATGGAATTTCGAAAATCCGAGAGACACGGTTAATATCAAGGACTAAAATGTGGTTCAATGAGATGAAAATAATTTTTTGGTGAATAGTAACTTTTTACGTTTTTTACCGCGGTTAATAGTAAATAGGGTAACTAAGGGTAAATATGATATTACTATTACCCTAACACATGTCCTAATTCTATTGGACAAGTGTAATTCGACCAAAAACAAACTTAGGAATAAAATATGACCATTTAGGCCCACTTGGATTAGATTAGGACATTTATTATTAATTTATTTAAAGAAAGGTTAAAATAGTTAAAATCAAAGTTTAATAAGTAAATCATTTTTAATATGGGGTTATACATAAGATAAATTCGATTGTAAATATTCATTAGAAAGCTAAAAAGATTTCCTACATGATGGTATTTTATTTGTAATTTTTAGACATCAAATAATTTAATTTATTTATGACACAACGATGATGCAGTAATTATCTTATTAAGGAAATATTGACATAATTGATGTTATAAACACCAAAATAAATGTAATTTGAAAATTTTTATGAATTCCACTAATTTTCTAGGTTAATATGATATATTAATGTTGATGTAATCAACTTGGTTCGAACATTTAATTCTGTTATGACTTTCACAAAAAGCATATATCAAATAGTGTCAAAATTGACACAAAATAGTTTTTAAATCAAATATTATATTATTAATTGTTATTTTATTCCTAAAAATCTAAGGTTCGGCCAAATGACTTAGATAAGGATATATATATTAATAATAAACAATTTGGGGTTCGTTTGGCATGTTATAGTAAGTGTATTAACCATATAGTGAAAGAAAACAAAAAGACACGGTAAATGTTAAATTATTTAACTTAGAGTTAAATCTAATTGATAAGGTTAAAATAATATCCTAAACTTGTCTAAATTCTATTGGTTGATAGGATTTCGACCCATCCCCACTTTAGCTTCGAAATAAGACCCTTTGGAACCATTATAAACCGATTTTGACTTTAATATAAAATAATATTTTGAGATATTCCTAAGGTGCCCCTCTCCTCCCCTATAAAAGGACACCTCCTCCCCCTCCTCCTCACACCAAATTGAGCACTCAAGCTCAGCCAACCCCTGCCATTTTCTCCTCTCCACTTCCCTAGAATAATCCTAGAGGTCCTGGTCTTCTCCAAAGACCAATCTTAGTTCCTTAAGTGGAGGATTCAAAGAGGCGTTCCAAAGAAAAGGAGCTTCGGACACGAACAAAGCAAATCGGACCTAAGGTAAGGGAAATATCACAATCTCATTTTCATCCGAGATTGTTTATTCGTAAGTATTTACTGGGGTGTATTTTATCATCCACATCCATGTTCCCTCAATATTTAATATTGTTTCCATCCACTTACAATAGTTTAAATCCAATATTACCCTTCGGTGAGTTTTTAGTAAAGAATATGAAAGGAATCTTTTGTCGTTTTTTTTATACGAGGTACTTTTTGACTTTTCCGAAAAAAGTACGAGAAGAATGTTTTTTTTAACTTATACGGCATGAATGGATTTCTAAAACATTATTTCCAAGAAGTTTCAAGTTTTTAAGTTTATTTTTAATCAACTTCTTTTAGTTTATAATTGTACGACATGTTAAGAAAGGAAAAGTATTTTTGAAGCAGAAAGGATATTTTCTTCAAGAATGAAGTTCAAGTATTTTATCAAAATTATTTTCCATCTAAGATAATAAAAGGGTTCTGTTTTTATCCCTATTATTACATTGGTTTGATTATGTTGTGATGGAAATATTTTTATGAATTCCTTTATCTTATATGAATTGATTTATGATGTCATGATGTTTCAAGAATCCCATTTTTGTTACATGTGATGATGTATGATTATGTGGCACACATAAGAAAGGATTCATTATAAGATGGGTGGGACCTATATCTCCCTCCAATGCATTGGGTAAAGATTTTATATCTCATGAGATAGACATGGCTGGAACGGAAGGTTATTTCGGTTCAGTGATACAGGACTGAAACGAGGAGTGAACTCGGTTCAGAAAGGGACTTTGTCCACTAAGATAGTCTTGGCAATAAGTCATGACTAACAAGAAATGATTTTCCATGATTATGTGTGCATGCCACAAAGTTTCAAAGTTTCAAGTTTCATGTTATGATTATGGGGATCTCATTTTCACTTCTATGATTTATTAAGATTTTATGATCTCTTTTGCAGGTTATGATTTTCAAAAAAGATATGATATGATTTTTATTTTCTTTATTGCCCTTGCTGAGCATTTGAGCTCACCCTTTTATGTTTTCTTTTCCCCAGGTCAGGAAGATGGATATTAAGTAGAATATGCTAAAAGGGACCCTAGATATGATGAAATAAATGGGAGACACTGTAGAAGATTTATGAACCAGTTGTTTATGTTTCCCAGTTTCTAAAGACACTATACCTATACGGTCCTTTGTGGTTTTATCATATGTTGTAAATAAGTGTGCTTCAATTTTGAAGTATTAACAATGTATGTGAAGTATGGGTCGTTATAATTTCATAGCTGAACAAGAGGGGTGAGACTGTGTGTGCCTCGTAGAGGGTTGCTAGTACTTATAGGTTGAACCATTGGGGTTAGGCTATGAGAGCTACCCAGAGGGTTACCTGTTTTCTTCTTATTGCTGGCTATTTACTTGTGTACTTTATTTATTAGAACTGTGAATTGTATCTACTGTGTATTTCCTATTTACTATTCCTGTACTTTACTTGCCATGTATTCATTAACTGTTAGGCACAGATCTTTGGGTGGTTGCCTACTGAGACTTTGTCTCACACCCTGTTTGGGCCATGTTTTTGGGCCCAAGAAGACTATGTTTCTGAAGGTATAGATAAGGGCAAGCACCCTTCTACTTCGGGTACCTGACTTGTTGTGGAGCTGGAGAGCATGGTACCAAGCTAAGGCTTGCGATGCTGATGAGACTTTCGGATGATTTGTTTTTCCTTTTCATTTTTACTATATTTCTTCCAGCCTGTTGTTTGGTTTGGCTGTTTTATTATACTTATAACATTCCATGCATCATATCTTCAGTTCCAGTTAATTATTATTTTATAAAGTATTCCGCTATTAAATTCTGATGGGAATGTTGTGTACTACTTCCATTGTTATAAATCGTTTCTTTCCTTTTATTTCCATTACCTATGAGTGCATAGTTCCCCCAACTTCCTGACCCAAGGCCCTCGCTGCTAGTCGGTAGCCTCTGGCGTTCGGGGGAATGCGCTTGAGGTCATGTGGCGAACCGGGAATAGGCACCAGTTGAGTGGCTCCGGATTCAGGCCGTTACAAAGTGGTATCAGAGGGAGGTTGTTCTTTCTTTTCCTTTTGTCTTACTGTTTCGAGGTTGGTAGACTGGAGACTAGGAATGTGTTGGCGCTTGGGTTAATAGATGGGCTTGGGACTGATCACCCCATGTACGGGAAATGACCAAGTGACCAGGGTTGGGATTGATATTTATACTGGTTGTTGTTACAGTTGATATGATTTCACCTTGGGTGAATGTTGTACTTTCCGCTGCTTATTGATTATGAGAATTTTTTAAAAAAATTCCTTGGCCTATCATGGAAAAAAAAATTGCATTACATGCATCATATTAGGCACTTAGAGATTCATATGCATGCATATGTGCCATGCCATGTAGTTGCATTAGTAAATTGCCTACTAATATTGATTGTGTGCCTTGAATATGTGACATGTCTCGCATTTATTTAGTATGATTAGATAACATGTTTTGGTGATACAATTAACATGCTTGTGTGATAAAATGCCACGCTTCCTGTCTTGTTATATGCCATGATTTTTTGTTTTAACATGTTTGGTGATTTAAAAATTTAGTGTTGTGATAGTTATTTGTAGTGACATTGTAGATTGCTGATAAATGATAGGTTGTTAGGGATAAATGTTGTTGGTTACGAATATGACGGAACTGGTTTTTTTAGTTGTAAGGTGTATGGGTGCCTTATAACTGGGAAAAAGGGTAACCCGTGTACTCAAACTTATGAAAAAGGTTTCTAAAGTAAATCATAAAGTGAATTGAACTTGAATGGGACCCTCGGGGGCCGCCTTTTTCGGTAAAAAGAATTTAGATGCTAAATTTCCTGCTAATGTTTAAATAACATTGAATGGTTAAATGTTAAGGGGAAGTTTGTTCTATAATTCCTGTTTTTCCATGGGTGTTGATTAAAAACCCAGTGAACTTGTTGTGAACAATACATGTGTGTTTTTAGAATTCATTCAAATGTTAAGGGTTGAGATGAATTGAATTTAAATGGTTAAAATGAAAATGGCTCTTGAGCCTAGTATTTAAATTTCTTTGCGTGACCAAGAGATAGAGTCAATGTGTGGGCCTCATAAGGGGCTAGCCCATGGTAGATAACACCCTTAGAGACTAATATTCCTTGTTTCGGTTGTGAACTTTTAAGGTTGGTGCCTTTCGTGACGTTGTTCCTAATATGACTTTTTCAGTTTAGAAATACATCCTCGTTCGGATGGGTGGTCGTTGACCACTTTGCTTCTTATTAAAGGGGTTACTTGTTATGACATCATCTGGTACAATCGTTATTTGACATGACACGACCCTGATGTAAAACTTCTTGTGCTATTGAGTATGATTTTCGGGTTTCCTCCGTGGTAGAGTGACATGTGCGTTAAGGAATAAGTTGCATCCCACTATTCGGGAGGACTTTTGACTCGGGTGTTTTGACACGCCGACCGGTTTATTTATCATCTTTCGTGTAAGATGTTCATGTGGTGATCGAGGTTCTCGGAACATTACAAATGGGTTAAGATATTCTCATATAGCATGCTGGTTACCGGCTGATCTCTTCTTGCGACGACATGGAAGATCTTAATGTGGGTAGTGTCGCTTTTGTTTTCATAAATGTGTTGATACTTACTTGGTAGCATGACTGATCTTCTTGATGACCTTGGTTCCCTCTTAGTGCGCTCTCTCGAATGCGACGAGCATGTCCCCCATCTTGAACTCATGCTAGAGGCACTAGGATATCGTCGGTTATACGCCACGCTAAAGTTTCAAAGTTGTAGGCTTGTCTTGCGATCTCCTTCGTAGTTGTTCACGGGGTGTGTGTTTCCCTTAATCATTGACCTTATCCATGTAAAGGCACGACTATTTTCAATAACCATGTGAAGGTTTGACTTCGGAACATCAACGAAGATCAGGTGAGGACTTCGGTGTGCACACAGTTGGTAATCTAATGGTTTTCAAGAGATGTCATCAGTTAAATGGAGAGTGCGGGTTTTGGGTCAGTGATGTCTTCTGAGGAAGCATGTGTAACCTCTTCATGTTGGGTGATTGATATTGACTGTTTTCTTTGATGGGGTCCCTGTAACGGCCTCGGATGTTAAGCTTCATTTTCGTGTTTGAGTTTTAAAGTGAGTGTTGGCTCGGGTTTTAAAATCTCAAGTGTGGTTTTCTTAGGAAACACTTAAATATGCATTGGGCGTTGGGAACGCAACGCGATCTTGTTGGACGGAACTTCACAACCCTTGTAGGTCAGGTGATGTTTTCGTTGGTTCCTGAAGGCTTATCAGGGACGATAAGTTTTTAAGGTGGGAAGTTTGTAAGAAACCTCGTTCTTAGACCGGATAAAATATGAGTTTTTTTATTTTTATTTATCAGTGGGTCAGTTTTAAAACCACGCTTCGGAACGAGGTTCCGAGTGTGCGAACCGGTTCAAGCGGTGACATCGGGCTGTGCATGGGTGGTTAGACCATGCGGGTCAAGTCGCGCAGTTGACTGTTTGTCAAAACGGGTTATCCAATTAATTTGAATTAATGGATGTTTTAATAATAATAATAGTGAGATATCATTATTATTAAGTGTTGTGAAAACACGTTTAACAAAATGATGGTCAAATGAGATTAAATATTTATGTTTTAATAATAATTATTTTGGAAGATTATTATTATTAAATATTATCCAGATGTGTTTATTTAAGTTGCAGTCACACGCCATTAAATGCGACGTCACAGTTTGACAGAGAACGTCATTTTAAAATCAAGTGTTAGCGGATTTTTAATTAACGTTGAATTTTATTTAATGAAGAATTACTTTTAATAACATGTTATTGCGTCTAGTTCACAATGATGGTTTTAATTAAATAAAGAGCATATGATTATAAGAGAAATGTAAATATAATTATTGGTGGTGATTATTATTAATTCAGATAATAATAATGAAGGATTAACTGGGTTAGATTTAAAGGAAGAATTGCAATTTATTAAAGGCGCGTTATTTCAATAACGCGTTATATTAATTACGGCGGCTTTGCAATGAAGAATTTAATTAAATAAGAGCATTTAATTAAATTTTTTGTTATAATTATAAGTTTTGATCATTATTATTATTCTAGATAATAATAATAATTGGGTAATTAAATAAGGTTTATGGTTGACTTAATTAATTAAATAAATGGGTGAAGAGTCCATTTAAGGATTTATGTGTAATTAATCCTAATAATAAATATTTTTGACTATTATTATTATTATTATGGGTTTTTTTGAGTAAAATAATTACTATTAATTATGGTGGTCATTATTGTTATAAAGAATCATAATAGTGGTAATTAAATGGGACAATTATTTTACTTAAAGCAAATGAAGTTTTTTTTTTAATTTTGTTGACCATAATATATATGTATTATTATATATATATATATAGATATACGTATATGGGATACAAAAAAAAAAATAAAAATAAAAAGAATAGAATACAAGGGGGATTTAAGGGAGGCGCTGGGCAGAATCGTGGAGCCCTTCCCCCATAGCCTGCTTCTCCCTCTCCCCAAACAGCGCACAAGGCAGAGCATGGCCGACCTTCTCCTATGCGAGGCGGCTCTTCCTCCTCCTTCCATGGCAGCGCACGACCAGCCTCCTCCCGGTCCTCCCTAGGCGCATTGGCCTTCCTCCCTAGGCGAACCCCCATGCGCAGCCTTCCCTTTCCCGGACAGATCTAAGGCACGGAAAACCCCTACAGCGTGCTATGGCCATGCGATCCCCCTCTCCTCTGCATGAGGCGCGACCTCCTTTGGCCGACCTCCCCTTCACCTCTTCCCCAAACGGCTCCTCCTCCTGAACCTTGGCGCATGAAGATTTTCCTTCCTCCCTAAGCGCTATACCTCCCTCCGGATAGCTCCTCCTGGCGCGACGAACCTGCTGTGGCGCGACCATGGATCACGGCTTTTCTGCAGTGTGAACTGACTCCCGCCTGGACAGCACCTGTAGTGTGACTCCCTGCTTCGGCTCCTGCCCACGGCGTGAGTCCTCTCTTCCCCAGTTCTCTTTCTCCCTCGACCGGAACAGGCTCCCTTGGCGGATACTCGCTGCAGCAGCACAACGGCCAGGCAGACCCGTGGCGCGCGACCAACCCCGTTCCTGGCTTCTCCTTTGCACATTGCTTCACCCATATTTCTTCTTTTGTTTGGGTTGATTAATCACGGTATATAATTCCTTGATATTTTTTTTATCGCTTTTTCGGTTTGATGCCCGGTTGATTTTACCTAAAACTCTTTATTAGGGATTGATAGACTCTTGTGTTCTGCTGTATTCAAGGTTGTTGCAATCTCCTTGTTTTAGGGTATGAGGTGTTTTATCGGGACCCGTTGGTCCGTGTTCCGGTGACCGCCGCCGAAGGCGAGGCTGTCCGAGTTGATTTTTCCCTGCCGCCATTGTCTAAGGTGAGTTTCTAAAACCCGCGTTTTTGGTTTGAACTACTTAATTTAAAGGATGATTAATTTATCTGAGTTCTTGATGATTTCTTTGAAGTGCGATGGTTTTTGCCGCACTAAACTTTGGGTGCGGCTACTATTTTTAGGTTGCGCGTCTAACTTCGAGTGTGTGCGTTCTAGTGTCGAAGCTCGTGTGCGCGAACTACTGCTTTGAGTTAGAAAGCTTGGCTCAGCCAATTTATTGAGGTTGTGTGGGCAGCGTGTCAGGACCGTTGGACCATGCTCCGACAACCGCGGGTTAGCTCGACTACGTTTATCACTGATGTTTGTGTAAGAATATATATATACATAATTTTTGTATTTCTTGCGGCCTTTATCTAGTCCTGAGTCAGTTTACCTGAGTTGTTAATTTTAGCAATATATTTCTGTTTAAGTTTCAAGTCGTGTTAACCTGGGTCCACTCGGAGGGAAAACTAAAAGCCAACATCTAATTAGATCATCCTTCTCACCACGAGGTAGGTGGTTTGTGCCTTTCCATAGAAAGTTGATGAATATTTTGTGCAAATTCCACCAATACCCTTGAACGGGGTATTTCATGTTCCTATTTTTCCTTTGTTGTATTGCCTTCTTTGCTTGATTGCTAGAGTAGATATTTTTCCTATGATTATGGTAGCTTTACTGTACTTTGGATGTTTTCTATGCTTGTTCTTCCTATTCTGCATTTTTTCATTTGCCATGCTTAGTTGTAGGACAATGGAACTGCTACCTTGTTATGTTGTTAAGCCTTAGTTGATAGCCAAGTAGTTCTTGAGGTTTACTTGGATGATGTACATGCGCGCTGAGCATGTATTACCTTTCACTCAGGACTGTGAGAACCTAGAGTAGTAGAACAAAGGGAGAATTGACGGAAGATCTTCTCCAAAGTGTCTTTTAATTACGATGCGAGACCACAGGGGTAATTGACATTGAGTGCTTCCTCAGAGAGTCTGTAGTTCCTCGATGCGGGCCACAGGGAGAATAGACGTTGAGTGCTTCCCCAGAGAGCCTTTAGCACGATACGAGACTATAGGGGGAATTGACAGTGAGTGCTTCCTGAGAGAGTCTATTAATTTCATACCTGAACCAGAGGGGTGAGACTATATGTGCCTCCTAGAGGGTTGCTAGTACTTATAGGTTGAACCATAGGGGTTAGGCTGTGAGAGCTACCCAGAGGGTTACCTATTTTCTTCTTGTTGCTGGATATTTACTTGTGTACTTTATTTGTTAGAACTATGAATTGTAGTTGCTGTGTATTTCCTATTTACAGTTCCGGTACTTTACTTGCCATGTATTCATTAACTATTAGGCACAGATCATTGGGTGGTTGCCTATTGGGACTTTCACTCACAACCTGTTTGGGCCATGTTTTTGGGCCCAAGCAGACTATGTTGTTGTAGGTATAGATAAGGGCAGGCGCCCTTCTACTTCAGGTACCTGACTTACTGTGGAGCTGGAGAGCATGGGACCAAGCTAAGGCTTGCGATGCTGATTAGACTTTTGGCTGCTTTGATTTTCCTTTTCATTGTTACTATATTGCTTCCAGTCTGTTTTTTGGTTTGGCTATTTTATTAGACTTATAACATGTCATGCATCGTATCTTCACTTCCAGTTAATTATTATTTTATAAATTATTCCTCTGTTAAATTCTGATGGGAATGTTGTTTACTGCTTCTGCTATTATATATCGTTTCCTTTCTTTTATTTCCATTACCTCTGAGGGCATAGTTCCCCCAACTACCTTACCCAAGTCCCTCGCTGCTAGTCGAAAGCCTCTGGTGTTCGGGGGGAATGTGCTTGAAGTCATGTGGCGAACAAGGAATGGGCACCAGTTGGGTGGCTCCGGATTCGGGTCGTTACAGGTGAGGCATCGAAAGACAAACTCAGATATGCTCCATCTCATGTCGGACCACATAAACTACAACAAGATATCTATGTTCATATACCCCCCCCCCAAAAAAAAAGTATTTATAGTAAGGGTAGAAGTGTGGAACTCCCCCATCATGACCTCCCTCCACAAAACTGGGACAACTGTTCATCCCTAGAAAAGGATGACATGATTCTCTCCATTAGAATACCCATATGGTGAATCTCCTATGGATATTTTTCCATGAAAGACCTCCTTGTTAATGTCTCCTAGTTGGGACTCTCTAACACGCTTGAGAATAAGAGGTGTAAACACCATCAACTATAGATAATTTGTATCCTTCTACTACACTGGGGTCACCTGAAAGGAAGCCAACTACTCAGAATCATCATGCATCAAGAAAATTTGGTACATATAGGTAAGGGAATCAGCTTCCATGTTTTCCTTCCCTAGAGTAGAGACTACCTCAAACTCAGAGTCCTACAAGAACAAAAACCAGCACCACAATCTCAGGTTCAAGTGTCTTATCATAAAGATGTACCTGAGACTCTAATGGTATGAGTATACTACAAAGAACTCTCCCAAGATATTTTCTCACCACATCCTTAGAGAGGATATTATCTTTACCAACTCTAGGTCATGAGTCACATAGTTCTTATCGTGGGGTCTCAACTACCTCGATCCATAAGTGATAATTTCCTCTCACTGCATCAATACAAATCCAAGCCTAAATCTTGAGGAATTTCAAAATATTTTGTAATCCACACCCTCCTATGGGGGTCTTAAAAAAGGATAACTCATCATCATTAGCCTCAAATCCTCAAATGCCCATTGGAACTACTGATTCTCGGTAAATGGATTCCCTTTCCATGTTAGGTTTTTCTAAGATGCAGTAATCTTGGAGAAGTCTACAAAAATCCTCTTGTAGTTCCCCAATAATCCGAGAAATATCCTCACAGATGACATGCTCTTGGGTGGATCCTAATATATCTTTGTAACGATATTCACTATATCCATAGATAAACCATGCTTATAAATTACATTCCCTAGAATTTGAACCTCGTGAATCTAGAACTATCACATTGAGAGGTTCCCAGAAATCTAGTGCTCCCAAAGAAACTCTAGAACCAACCTAAAGTGATCTGTATGTTCCTCCTACATTGCAGATTAGATTAGTATGACTTCAATGAAGGAAACCAAAAACAAGTCCAAGTATGGTTGGAATACCTAGTTCAATGAATCCATAAACACGATAGGGGAATTCGCTATACCAAAGGGCATCACTAAGAACTCATAGTGTCTGTAGGGACATCGCAATCCTAGAGTTGGAATTTCAACCTCACAAACCCTCAACTACTGGTAGTTGGACCTGCGATTGATCTTTGAGAACCATATCATTCCTCTCAACTAGTCAAATAGATAATCAATCCTTGGAAAGGGGTACATGTTCTTTATCATGGCCTAGTTCAGGAAATAATAATCCATGCAATGTTTCAATCTCCCATCAACCATTTTCACGGAAAACACTAGACATACCCAATGGGTCACACTAGGCCTGATGAAACCCTTGTCTAGAAGGTCCTCCAACTACAACCGTAGCCCCCATAGCCTAGTATGGGCCAACTAATATTCCTCAAAATATATTAGAGAAGTCTTGATATGCATGCCAATAAAAAAATCCATCTCTCTCTTTGGAGGTATTCACTTAATATCCTCAGAGAATACATCCATAAAATCCTCTAAAACTAAAGGAATCCATATGCCTAAAGATCCTAGTGCACCAAGGGTTATAATCACTAAATAATGAGTGATGGTATTCATCCTACTTCTAGAAGAATCCACTCACCTCACCATTAGATCTCACTCACCAATAAAGGTATGTCTCATCTCATAAGTGTGAAGGTATCTGACTCATCTGTGGTAATAGTCAACATAGACTCAAACCATGGACTACCAATCCATAACTAAGACGGTGGAATATGGTTCCATAATGATGAACACAAGTTCCTTTGTAAAACTCTTTCTACTAAGTGATAGATCGCACTACTAGTAGATAAAAGATATAGTAGAAGTTTTCCCTATAAGAACCACAAGACAAAGATATCAAGATAATTTCATAATTGGGCACTCCAACTCTTGCACCAGGAGTATATAAATGAAGAACTGAATGAAAAATTTGTCTGTTAATAATGAATCAATAAAATAATAAATAATTATCATACCTGTAATAATCTCAGGAGTTAAAAGGTCATAAACCTCCAAATCCTATAGCTATCAGCGACCGTGGCTGCCAGCTCCCCCAGTCTAGCGTGGGACACCAAGTGGTGGTGGTTAAAGGACATCAAATCATAATCCACCTCCCATATCTCCTCCTAATCTTCTAGCTCTACCTTCCTAGGGACCACCATACCCTCTCTTAGGAGATCACTGATCACTTTGCTACCTCTTTCATGGAGGCCCATTAGCAATCGTACTACACTCCTTGGTATGTCTGGTAAAAAAGCCTCATTCCATGTGACCTCTCCCATCACAATCATATCACCATACCTATCTGGTATTCCCTGTCCCCCTGAACTACCTCTAACCACGTGCCGGAGTCTAATAATAGGGATATGACTGGCATCGAGTCCCTTTGTCTGGTATCTACAATAAAATGAATATAACTCGTCCCTCTGATGCCCACCACCAACTCCATCATCCTAGAACCCATATTAGATGCATCTCTCAATCATTAATTCCCTCTCAAACACCCTAGTATATGTGAAGATGCGGATGGGAACCACGCAGGAAAGAATCTCTCTACAGTGTTTCTTCTCAAACTTCTATGCACGGAAGTATCAATCTTGGATCATGTCAAGGGAGTACTGTGTATGGTCTATAAAAATTACTTCATACACATCCACTATAATCCCTAACTTCTATAGCTTTAGAATATCTTGAATTGGAACTGAGCACAAGCACGACGGGTCGTCCCTCTCATGGAACAACTCCTGGAATTTTGGCCATGTGAGTGCTGATTCATCAGGCATCTGGTTAAGGAGACTCACCCATCACCTAGCTACTCCATAGAAAATAATAGATGACATTGAATCCACTTGATACTTCAGTTTCCTAGTGTAACTGAAGACATGGATCATCCAACTTTATTCAATCCTCTGCTTCTTAAGGATCTAGCTCACCATGGAACCTTAATAGCCTCTAGCACTGGAACTCGCAGTTCATGCTTATCCGAAGAACATCCTCACCATGCTTTGTGGGTATGATCTTTTTTTTTGATAGGTGTTGTTGCTTCTACCAACCCACATGGAGGAAGATGCTTGTGGGATAGACCCATAACCTGTTGGGACTACTTTTTGTATGAAGATTGTATTTTTTGTCAATAGTTGTCAATACTGGTCAAAATAAAGGACATGAAGAAGGCCTCTAAGGTTAATGGAGATCGGCTCGAGTGAGGATGCTTCGCGAATTGTTATGAAATCATAGCATTGAATGTCATACTTGGGTAATTATACATGATATATATTCTGACGATTGTTGAACTGATCCTATGTTCATAGAACTTGGGTATAAGGTGACACATTGTTTAAAACAATGATAAATGGTGAGGTATCATCCATCTGGGGATGATTGGAGAAGAATGGGTATTTGACCATGAAATTATTCATGATTTCATGAGAACCATGCAAGATCTTACTTGAAGAAAAGAATCATATTATTTTCATGAAGTAGAGAATGATGGTTGAAGAAGAAGAGAGTGTGCGGAAAGGCTTGGCATTCTAAGATGGCCATGCATTACATATTTCTTTTAGATTATCTGACTATTGGACTATGCTTAAAGTTCAAAATACATGTATCAAACGTGATACATTTTATACAACCATGAAGTTGTTTGAAGAAGACTCAAGCCTATAATTTTGAAGTTAAAGAGAAGAGATAAAGTAGTTCACAAGCATTGAACTATGAGAATAGACTAAATCATATGATGGTTTGATGATTTGTATTTCACAAATATCAGAATTTAGTAGAACTTGTGATGCAAGACTTATGAAGGAAAGGGGGAGAAACTATGATGCCAGTCAAATACAGTTTTGATCAGAAGGAATGATGTTGCTGGAAGATAGGGAGTTTCAGTACTTCTTATTGAAAATATGATGATGCCAACATTGTTCGATCAAAGGATACATATCATGATAGTGGATTTCATGATGAAAGATGAATAATGGTTATGTAATGAAGTGAAGAGAGAAATGACCAAGGAATGGACAATATAGAGGCCGCACAAAAGAATGTTATAAGGTGGTGTTGTTTTCCAGTGTTTGGAAAATTTTAGGGCCTGAAAATCAGGAGATGAAAAATGTGTTTTTGGAAAAGGATATTTTGCACAAGTTTGAAGATGACATGGTATTTTGCACACAAGTTGAGGTCCATGATATAAACATCAAAATCTGTCAAAGGAGAGGATTGCGTGAAATATTGGGTTTTGCACACAAGATTGAAGGGAGTTTGGAATCTTGCGCGCAAGGCATGAATCGTGGTCCAAACTTCAAAAAATGGAAAAGTCATGAAGTGTGCGATAGATTCAACGAAGTGTTTGAAAGATGAGGTTGGTACAAAAGAGATTTACATTCCCAATGTGACGTCAAATGTGGTTTTGCACAACGTGTGACTTACGTGCCCAATGCGACGTCAAATGAGGTTTTGTGCGACGCGTCAGGATCTTGCACGAGACATTGGGGTTTTTTTGAGTAGGGGTCAATGATGTATATAAATATGAGGTGACCCCTTCACATTTTTTATACTAAAACCTTGGAGAAATCCCGAGCTCTATGATGAAAAAAATATTAAGAAAAGGAGAATGTGTGATAGAATTAGAGTTGTGCACGAGAAGGAGAAGTTGCATGCAAGAAGGGCATTGCGTACAAGATATAATTTGTGCTTAAGAGTTCTTCTGTAACTCCCCAAGATTTCATAGTATGTTATCTCTTTAATGTATTTCAATAACATGCGCTACATGCAACACCGAGTTCGAGCGCACCACGACTTACAAAACTAACCATTAAAAAAAACTGGTTATAAAAAGTATTAAACACATTTTAAATTTTATATATCTCATATTATTTTAACATTCCTTTACTGTGTTTCTTAGACATAATATATGAAAAATTCAATGTTTAAGATAAAAGTGGTATTTTTCAAAAAAATGTAGTTTTATGCCTTTTAATGTAGAACCTTTTTATAAATACAATATTTGACACTTTTATATATCGAATTTAGTGAAATTAAATTCATCTTTAGAATAGGGACATAATAATTTAGTTTGGAATATTTTTGGTACTTTTCTAATGAATCGTGAAAAAATAAAAAATTTTAATTAAAAACAAATTTTTTAATTGAAATGATTTATAGTGTTAAATTATAAATTTGAATGGTTATTAAGTATAATTATATTATATTTTTATTATTTATTATAATTTAGGTCATTTTATGTAATTTCAAATTTAAATTGTACATAAACAAGTGTCAATATTTTGATAGTTATTATTTCTTAAAAATACCCTTTTTGTTTTGACAAAGAGAATTAATTATAAATTAATTTTATCCACTTCTGTGTTTTGAATTTGGAAAAATGGATTCCATATTTGGAATCATGAGGTCAAAATTATATAAATAACTAACTTTTATTTTGATACATTATGAATAATTACTTCGGTAAATACTTTATTTACCATGGTTAAATGGTAAATCCAGTAAATATGGGTGAAGAAATAATATTAAAATAATATTAAATTACCATAACACATTTTCTAACCCTAATGGCAGATACATGTCTAACCATGGGCATCCTTGTGTCGATTGTAGGACCCCATGCAGCCACTTTGAAGTGAAAATGACATTTTATATTAATTAATCTAAAGTAAAGACAAAAATAACAAAAGCATGTATCTTTTAGTAAGAAATTTTTATATGGGGTTATATAATTGATCTATTTGACTATAAATATTCATTATAAATTTAAAAATATTTCCTACATAATGGTATTTTATTTATAATTTTTAGATATTAAATAATTTAATTTATTTATGACACAATGATGATGCAGTAATTACTTTATTAATGAAAGATTAAAATAAATGATATTATAAATTTTAAAATAAATATAATATGAAGGTTTTTATTCCATAAAAGAATTTTATATGTAAAAATGACATGTTATTATTTATTAAATGTATTTTTTTTGAAGTAATCATGTTTTTATGACTTTCACAAAAACCAAAAACTAAATAATGTCAAAATTGGCATAAGAAAGATTTTAAAACAAATACTATATTAATAAATGATATAATAGTCCTAAACATATAAGGTTTGGAAAAAAGACTTATATAATAATATATATGATTTTAATTAACCACCTACGGTTCTATTTTCATTTTATAGTAATTTTATTAACCATGTAATATAAAAATACAAAGAGACATGGTAAATGTCAAACTATTTAACTAAGAGTTAAATCTAAAATATAAGGGTAATATGATGACCTAGACCTTTCTAAAACCTATTGGTTGAATTTTTTTGGACCCATACCCAAATTAGCTTCTAAATAATTTATTTAGGATCCATTATAAATCGAAAACTATTTTATTATAAAATAATATTTCAAGCTTTTCCTAAAGTGACTCTCACCTCTCTTATAAAAGGGAACTTCCCCTTCTCTAAATTTCACACCATCAAATCATTTTTTCTCTGCCAACCCCTGCCCAAATATCCTTCCAACTTTCCTTACTTAATCCTAGATGACTTACTTTGGTCATAAAGCCAACCTAAGGAGCCCTTTTGATCAAATCAAAAGGAAGAACATGAAGAATATGTAAATATTTCATCACCTCTTTCAAGTTATTTTCTTCTTCCACTTCCTCTTTCTTTGTTGTTTCAATTCTAAGATAATAAATACAGTATCTTATATATAATGTGATGATATTATAAAAATGTTACAACCATTTTCATTACTCTATCCATCCTATGATGACAAATTCACCATACGTGTGTACGTACGGATTACCGTCGCCACATCGTGGTGTAGTTTGTTATTCAAACACTTCATTATTTAGATGGGAATAATAATGAGAATAAGTGATTTAAATAATAAATATAACATGTTAATTATTCTGTATATATGATATACCATCCAATTACATATTATTTCACCATCAATATAATGATATTGTCGCTCGTGCGTACATACGGATTACCGTCTCCATGATGCGATGAGGTCCATTCCCACGTTCATGATTAAATGATGATTCTAAAAATATATATTATTAATAATTATTTAATATATTAAATAATAATGATACTATAGACACATATGTATATATGTATGTACTTGTATATATCTTATTCAATTACTTTGGTTCAATACGATATGAAAACGGAAACATTGTTTATGCATACGTATGGCCTACCGTCTCCATAAACGGTGCCTTCCATTTCATATATCTATCTATTATAAATATTTATATTGTGAATATATATGATATATAAATCAATTTATATATTCTGGAATTATTTAAATCATGATCTAAATGATAAAATCAAGATTACCAAGTTAAAACTTGTAGGATAAAGAAAGCAATTATTATCCAAAATGTTAATTTAACAAGGAAATAATTTTTAAATGGGTAGTATAAAGTCATAAATGAATCATGTATGATATAATAAATATGAATATGGTTCTAGAATAATTTAATAACATAAAATATTCATTGTATAGAAGGTTAAACGTACCCTCTACCAAAGGAAAGTGCAAGGTAAGGGTTAATTCCTCAATCTCATTTTTATTCGAGATTGTTTATGGGTAAGTTTTTACAAGGACATATTTATTATCCATATCCATGTTTCATAAAAGAGTTTTCAAAGGGATTATTTTTAAGGGTCTCTTTTATTAAAACATCATTTTAAATTTTTTAAATTTTTATTCTTCTAAATCATCCTCCTTAATGTCCATGTTTTCAAAATGGTTTTTTAAGGATTTATTTATATGGACATGAATGTTTTTAAAATGTAAATTCCATTGAAACATTTCAAAGTGGTATGAGACACTTTGATTAAAAAATATCTTTAAATGTATTATGTTCTAAATTGTGTGACTTTTAAATGTATTCATGAAAAATGGATACTTCTCTAAAAGAGTTTTACAAATCATTTTCATCTATGTCAATATCCATTGATGGATTTTAATCTAGTTTAAAGTTGATTTATTATGATACAAATCTTCTATATTATATTAAAGCTTTTGTGATACGCTTCACTATGGATGTGTTATTTTTATACCATTCATGGTTTATGGATGAAGTATTGACATTTCGTTTGCCAGTTTTAATACGAATGTAATGCCATGTTTCAACCTTTTCATATGAGGAATGTGTTGGATATTGTATGTGACGGGGGGATCCCGCTATAGCTCCTTGATGCATCAGTAGGTCTCATGAGATAATTAGATGTGGAATTGGCCGAGGCCTTTCCAAATTTGAGATATGGTTTTGGCCGAGGCCTTAATCATTTTTAGACGTCTTGACCGAGGCCTGAAAAAAATGTTTCAGAATGTACGGCATTATACATTCCCTCATTATGAAAATATTATTGATGGTTCATGTGGTTATTCAACTAGTAGAATACCCATGGCTATGTTTCATTATGGAATTATTTACTCATCTCATATTCCTGCCATAAATTTTTCATGTTTATTATTTTTAAAGGCATGTGTTTTAAATTATTCACCATGCCTAATGTTTATGTTATATTCTGCTGTATTGGTTACCCTTACTGAGCATCTGAGCTCAGCCCTTTATTATGTTTTATTTTCCCAAGATTCCAGGAAGTGTATTATGATTGATATTCAGGGTTAAGATAAGTTGAATTATAGAATTCTCAATGGAGTTTCTATGCTGGGTTTTATGTTTGAAATTCTAAAGTAAATTTAATGTATGTAATATATTTTACAAGACTGCTAAACTGATTGGTCCTTCGGGACATGATTCCTTGTAAACATGCCAATTTATTAAAATAATTCACCGGCTCTGGGCTTCTAGGGTCGGGGCATTACAGTTGTTAACATATAAAGTTTAGAAACAACCTTGGAAATGTATTTAGATAAATTCTGATTAGAGAACATTATCCTAATTTAAACATTGAGGATTAGTATAGAAGAACTTCCTAGAATTTTGGTATTGTAGAAATTTTTTGAGTTTTCTAAGAAATACATCCGTCTTTGGATACGAGCAAGTAGAGGTGGCTCTGGAACAGATGTACCTAGGGGTAAAACCCAAAAACACCACTTTGAGCTAGACTCAAATGGGAACAGATGCACGAAAACGGGCCTTGATGCACTCTTGGTTACGACACTTCCGAGGGATATGTTTAGGATAATTCACTTTTTCGTTACATTCCATTATGAAGTATTTATGAGTAATTACTTCCTCAAAGAAAACATTTTTTATGATTATAGAATATATTCATAATCTTTTCAATTTATGTTACGTATTTTACAAGTTTGGAATTATGGATTGTGATTCATAAAACTAATCTAGTGTATGCCATTATTTAGAAAGGAAATAGTATCATGTATTATCATCATATGAATAAATAGTATCATGTATTATCATCATATTAAGAAATAGTATCATGTTTTAATAAGATATGTAAAGAATTCTCGGAGTCCTATGGCTTTAAAGGGAAGACAGAGAAGAAAAGGAAGGTAGAGAGAAAGATGGATAAAGGGAAGAGGGGAAAGAAGGATTTTCTCATATGTGATAATTGTGGAAATAATCACCTTGTTAAATGCTTGAAGGGAATGAGACGTTGTTATAAGTGTGGAGAAAAAGGACACTGAGTATGTGATTTCAAGGGTATGAAAAAGGTTTCAAAGGTATAATGCTTTATTTGCAAGGATTTGGGACACTACATGAATCAATTTCCAAATCATCAGAGTATGCCCCAAATGATGCTATTGGATAATAATCAAGTTATGATACTACCACATATATAGAGGAATGACTAGTGTTATTGCGTTTTTATAAAAGAATTATTTCATTTGAGTGTTGTATCAACGATGTACTGGTTACATTAATTATGGAAATAAATAAGGATTTTACTGTAGTACTATTTGATTGAGGATTTGAGATTTTATGGTACTAAGAAAAGTGACGCAAAATCAAGTTAAACTTTTTTAAAATACATGGTTGAAGGAAAGATAAACCTTAATATGGTCTTGATACAGAGCTAGTGATGTTGGAATAAGAGATAGTTGATTTGGATAAATTGTATTGGATATTCTTAACTACCTTGGAACTGATTAATGGTTTATATATTCCATCATTGTTCGAGTTTACAACATTTTTTGGATATAAATAGTATATACAGTATTCTACACTGAATAAGGGAGCATGAATGTAATCAATATGGTTTTATGGTAATTCAGGGTGTTACCATGTTTTAAAAGAATACATGATGAAGGTATTCACATGATATCACATGGAAAAAAGGATATTCATTATGTTTACCTTCCTTATAAATTTTGGACTGTGAGTTTCGACATAAGTATTTTGGAAAAGTTTAAAGGTTGGAATCGATTGATTTTGACATTGAATACTATTGTTAAGTTTAAAACATTTTTTGAAATTATTTTTTTATTGTCATAAAAAGGAAAACCCAGAGCTCGGGCGACAACCCGTCGCGTCTGGTACAGCCACGAGACTCGAAACCGCAACTGAAGGGTGACAAGGGTGAATCACCTACCACTAGCCTACATGATGTCCATGTTTTTATAATGTAGTTTTTTTAAATAGTATGAAAAATTAATTATAAATTCATTATTTTTGGAACCCTAAACGATCAGGATAAATAGAATACTTTTGAATTATATTATCTTTTCGAGTGAAATGTGAGTTTGTGGTAGGAATTAGTTGAAGGATAAAACTCTACCTATCATGTATATTTTTTCCTCTAATTCTATGAATAAATAAATTCTTAAAAATTAGGGAAGGGATCTTAAAACCAAAAATGTGTTCCCCTAATAACATATGTTTTCTTGAACCGATGATATTTTACATCATCTTAGATTGACTGTTTTAATCCCCTAAATTTTACACTTGTTTGTGATTAATGACCTCAATCACTCCCAATAAATATTTACGTTTGTCCTCCAATTATGTGTCTCTAATTTCCACAACTGTTCTCCTAATCGAGATCATAATTTTGTGGTGAATTTTTCATTTCTCTTTCCCTCCTATTAAGACTAAATTTTATTAGCCCAATTTCTGATGTGGGTTTTCCATAAAGGTAATTTTCTATTTTAAAATTTTATTTTCAAAAAACAATTTAAAATTGAGAGGATGAAATTTATTGAAGGGGGGAGAATTTAAAACCCCGTGATTTCATAGTATGTTATCTCTTCAAATTATTTCAACAGCTTGCGCTACACGCAACACCGAGTTTGAGCGCACCACAACTTACCAAACTAACCATTCAAAAAAAGTGGTTATGAATAGTATTAACAAGATTTTTAATTTTATATATCCTATATAATTTTAACATTAATCTTTTTTGTTTCTTATATATAATATAAGAAAAATTCAATTTTTACGATAAAAGAGGTATTTTTAAAAAAATGCAGTTTAATGCCTTTTCATGGCGAACCCTTTTTTAAATGCAATATTTGACACTTTTATATTTTAAATTTAGTAAAATTAAATTTATCTTTATAATAGGGACATATAAAATTTAGTTTGGATAAATTTTTGTTATTTTTTGGATAAATAGTGAAAAAATAATAAATTTTAATTAAAAATAACTTTTTTAATTAAAATAATTTATAGTGTTAAATTATACATTTGAATGGTTTTTTATGTATAATTATATTATATTTTTAAAATTTAATATAATTTATGTCATCAGATGTAATTTCACATTTAAATTGAACATAAACAAGTGTCAATATTTTGATAGTCATTATTTCTAAAAAACACGCTTTTTTTTTACAACGGGAATTAAATTTAAATTAATTTATGCTACTTCTATGTTTTTAATTTAGAAAAATTGATTTAATATTTGGAATCAGTGGGTTAAAATTGTGTAAATAGGTAACTTTTATTTCTAGACATTATGAATAATTACTTCTGTAAATATTTTATTTATCATGGTTAAAGGGTAAATACGATAAATATGGGTAAAAAATAATATTAAAATAATATTAAATTACCCTAACACATTTTCCAACCCTATTTAATGATACATGTCCGGCCATGGGAATACTTGGATCGATTTTTGGACCCCATGATTCCACTTGGGAGTGATAATGACATTTTATATTAATTAATCTAAAATAAAGACAAAAATAAACAAAGAATATATCTTTTAGTAAACAATTTTTATATGGGGTTATATAATTGATCTATTCGGTTATAAATATTAATTATAAATCTAAAACTATTTCCTATATAATGGTATTTTATTTATAATTTTTATATATAAAATAATTTAATTTATTTATGATAAAATGATGATGCAGTAATTACTTAATAAATGATAGATTAAAATAAATGATATTACAAATATTAAAATAAATATAATTTGATGGTTTTGATGCCATAATAGAATTTTATATGTGAATATTACATGTTTTTATTGATTAAATTTATTTTTTTCTAAGTAATAAAGTTTTAATGACTTTCACAAAAAACAAAAAATAAATAATGTCAAAATTGACATAAATGAGTTTTTAAAACAAATACAATATTATTAAATGATATAATAGTCCAAGAATTATAATGTTTGTCCAAAAGACTTATATGATAATATATATGACATTAATTAACCACTTGGGGTTCTATTGGCATTTTATAGAAATTTTATTAACCATATAATATAAAAATAAAAAGAGACATGGTAAATGTCAAACTATTTAACTAAGAGTTAAATCTAAAAGATAAGGTTAATATGATAAACTAAACCTATCTAAAACCTATTGGTTGAAATTTTTTGGACCCATAATCACCTTATCCTATAAATAATTCATTTTTGGTCCATTATAAACCGAAAATTATTTTTTTATAAAAAACTATTTCAAGCTTTTCCTAAAGTGACCCTCACCTCTCTTATAAAAGGGCACTTCCCCTTCTCCTAATTTCACACCTCCAAAGCCTTTTGGATTGGACAAACCCTACACACAAATAATTAAAACTTTCCTCCTTTCATCCTAGAGGCCTTACTTTGTTAATAAATCCAACCTAAGGATCCCTTTTTATCAAATCAAAAGGAAGATCCCAAAGAAGAGGTAAATATTTCATCACCTTTTTCAAGTAATTTTCTTCTTCCACTTCCTCTTTATTTGTTGTTTAAATTATAAGATAATAACTCCAGTATCTTCTATATACTATGATGTTATTATAAAAATAATACAACCATTTTCATTACACTATTCATCCAGTAAATGACAAAGTCACCATAAGTGTGCAGGTACGGATTACCGTCTCCATGTCGTAGTGTATTTTTTTATTCAAACACTTCATTATTTGGATGGTTATAATAATGTTTATAACTGATGTAAATAATAAATATAACATGTTAATGATTCTGTATATATGATATACCATCCAATTATATACTATTTCACCATCAATATAATGATATTGTCGCTCATGTGTACGTATGAATTACCCTCTCCACGACGCGATGAGATTCATTCCAACGTTCACCATTCAATGATGATTATAAAAATTTAAATTATTAATAAGTATGTAATATATGAAACAATAATTATACTGGAGATATATATGTATATACTTATATACTTTCATATATCTTATTCACTTACTTCTATTCAATACGATATGAAAACAGAAACATCGTTTATGCATACGTACGACCTAACGTCTCCATAAACGGTGCCTTCCATTTCACATATCTATATATTATAAATATTTATATTATAAATATATATTATATCTAAATCAATTTTCATATTATATAAGTATTTAAATCATGATCTAAATGATACAATCAAGAATAACAAGTTAAAAAATGTACAATAAAGAAAGCGATTATTACCCAAAATGTTAATTTTACATGGAAATCATTTTTAAATGTTTAGTATAAAATCATAAATGAATCATGTATGATATAATATATATTAAAATGATTCTATTATAATTTAATAACATAATATGGTCATTATACAGTAGGTTAAACATAGCCTCGATCAAAGGAAATTGCAAGGTAAGGGTTAACTCCTCAATCTAATTATTATTCGAGATTGTTTATGGGTAAGTTTTTACAGGGACATATTTATTATGCATATACATGTTTTATAAAATAGTTTTCAAAGGGAATATTTTTAAGATAATCTTTTATTAAAACATCATTTTAAATGTTTAAAATATTTATTATTCTAAATCATTCTCATTAGTGTCCATGTTTTCAAAATGGTTTTTTAAGGATTTATTTATATGGACATGAATTTTTTTTAATGTTAATTCCAATCAAAAGTTTCAATGTGGTATGAGACACTTTGATTCAAAAATCCCTCTAAATTTATTCCTTTCTAAATTGTGTGACTTATAAATGTTTTCATAAAAAATGGATACTTCTCTCAAAGAGTTTTACAAATCATTGTCATCTATGTCAACATCCATTGATGGATTTTAAACTAGTTTGAAGTTGATTTATTATGATACCAATATTTAATATTATATTGAAGGTTTTGTGATATGTTTGACTATGGATGTTTTATTTTTATATTATTCATGTTTTATGGATAATGTATTGAAATTTCGTATGCTAGTTTTAATACGAATGTAATGTTATGTTTCAAACCATTCATATGAGGAATGGATTAGACATAGTAAGTGATGGGTGGATCCCGCTATAGATCCTCGATTCATCGGTAGGTCTCATGAGAAAATTAGACGTGGAATTGGTGGAGGCCTTTCCCAATTTGGTATATGGTTTTGGATGAGGCCTTAATCATTTTTAGACATCTTGGTTGAGGCCTTGAGAAAATGTTTCAGAATGTCCAGCATTATAGATTCCCTCATTATGAAAATATTATTGATGGTTCGTGTGGTTATTCAACTAGTAGAATACCCAGGTCTATGTTTTATTATGGCATTATTTACTCATCTCACATTCCTTACATAAAGTGTTCATGTTTATTATTTGTAAAGTCATGTGTTTTAAATTATTCACCATGCCTAATGTTTTTGTTATCTTTAGCTGTATTGCTTACCCTTAGTAAGCATCTGAGCTCACACATTTCTTACGCTTTATTTTCCCAGGATTATAAGAAATGTATTATGATTGATATGCAAGGTTAAGCTAAATGGAATTATTTCATTCTCAAAGAACTATCTAGGCTCGATTTTATGTTTGAAATGCTATAGTAATGTTAATGTATGTAATCTGTTTTCTAGGACAGCTAAACCGATCGGTCCTTTGGGACATGATTCCTTGTAATCATGCCAATGTATTAAAATAATGCACCGGCTCTGGGATTCTGGGGTCGGGGTGTTACATCTTCCGTGACAAAAGTTTAATTTTGCTCACAAGTCTTTACTGGTGCACGCAAGTCTCCCAAAAGGGGGTGCGTGAAAGATAGGGGTTCCGCCAGAATTCTACAGGTGCATAGAACTCTCGAAGTGACTTTGTAATGAAGGATGTACCATGAAATATTTCATATCATGAAGATAAGTATCATTTCACTCACATTACTAGTGTTTAGAACTCATATTGTGCTTTGCAATGTGAAGAAGAACTCGGCATTCCACTGAATTCATATCTGCATGAAGGAAGAAGGTAGTATACTGATACACTCTTTTGTTTGTATTGAGAAGAGAAGGAAGACATTAAGACACTGTAGTACTATTCCTTATTATACTATGTCAAAGAGAAAGAAGAGTAGAAGATGAAGAAAAGAGTATGCCCAACTGAAGGTTGACAATTATTCAGGGTAGTTTAATCCAGATGATGCTATGTGATTTGATCCTTAGTGTCTGAATAATCACATAGGAATATGTGATTTTGGCCAATAATAGAGAATAATATTTAGTGGAGTTGGTTATTGCACTATGAAGAAAAAATGAAGAAGTATAGTGCAGTTTGTAATGCATTAGAGAAGAAGAGAAAGAAAGAAGAAATAATTGATTTCCTACTGCTTTTCAAGTAATCAAGTGAAGATCACTAAATAAGACCAAGATAAAAACCTACCTCATCAAGAAGGACGAATATTTTCTCTATAGGCATTGTAAATAACCATCTAGAGGCTTCAAGTTGGACTGGGCTATCACCATTCCAGGGAATAATATTGTTTCTCACCCCCTCCAAAGTTTAGGGACTCACACTGGCTAGAGGATTGTTTTCCTAGACACCCCATTGTGATATCATATTATATTATAGTGGAGAATACATGCACCGGTCATACCCATGCATGGAAAGGACGTATCTTCTCTTATTGAGTGGTGAACCTTGTAAAAATATTATGTTCATATTTTTATTGCTTTCTATTATTTCATGCGGCAGGGAAAAGAGAATAAGAGAATCAATATCCTAATAGGTCAAGAGGTACAGGGATAAAAATGTTGAATTGGTTTCAAAAGTCCCTTCACTAATTCACCCCCTCTCTCATTATTAGGCGTATCCCAAACTGGTTCTCTCAATTGATATCAGACTGAGGTTCACCTCTGTTGGATTCTCTATAGTGAATTTGTTCTTTTTTTTAGGACTTCAGTATTTTTCCTAAGTTATCAATGAAGTGCACTTTTAGTGAAGATTCAATTATCCCTGAATAGAAGAATATATCTACCAAAACCATGATGAATAAGAAAAATAGGGAGAATAGAAAGGTGAAGAAGAAGTCCATCTTATCTAAAGAAGTGGAAGCATCTGGTTCTCCATATCTGGTTGACATTAAAGACACACCAAACATGGAAAGTAATGAGAAGGTGTCTCAAGACCCCACCAAGAAAATGTAAAACCTTCCTACCTCAACTAATCAAGAGGTATGTGTTAGTACATTTGGAAATTATTCTCATGATGAAAATGCTATCCCAAGTGGTGATGATAAATCTACAATATCTCAAGAAATATCAGTTGATAGATTAAGAATGATTCTATATAGAATTCCTGAAGAGAGTAAATCCTTGGTTTGTGGAGTATTTCAATGCATGCACAAAAATATCACTCATCTGGAAGAAGAAACTAATGTTTTTGAGAAAGGTTTACAAGAAAAAATTATTGAATGCCTAATGATTTCTAGACAGGTTGGAGCCTATAAAGCAACAAAGAGGAAATTTTAAGTAAGTTCTTCAAAGTGGCAAAAAGATGTTGAAGAAAAAGAGGGAGTCAATAAGACTCGAGAAGAGAAGACCCATGAACTTAAAGATGATCTGAAAAGGAGCAATGATGTCAAGGAGTCATCATTGAAAGAAGACTCCAAGGAGATCAAAGAACATGACTATTTGTTACAAAACAAAGTAAAGATGTATGAAGATGAAGTTTAAAGATTAAAGACGTCTTTTGAAGAGAAGATGATTGTGATTGAAGACCAGGAAGTCATCCTCAAAATAAGATGTCTATAATTGGATACTGAGTTGACCAATCTTGAGAAGACACTTATTGAGTCTTGACAAAAGAAGGAAACAATTTCTGCTAGTACTCAATGCTTACTGTGGGATTCTACTGTTAAAAGCCCTCAAACATGAGATAAGAAGATCATGGATTCACTCATTGATCTATCACAAGCAACTGATAATGTAAAGGTACTATCCACACCAACTTATACTAGTGTATCTAAAATTCCTTCTACCATAAGTTCAGGTTGGAAGAAAAATTTTAAACAAGTATAGATGAAGAATAATGGGAAGAAACCTACCACTATGGCAATAGTTGATAGGGGAAAGAGTGTCTAAGATAGATCCCCAAATAAAGCACAACAATTCAAGAAGAAGACCCAATAACCTTATAAAGAAGCTGTCAAGAAGTCAAGGTTTGATGGTCAATGTTGGTGCTGTAATAGATTTGGGAATTGTGCACTGGATTGTTGGTACAACACCTTAAATATAAAAGCACAAAGAAAGCCCATATCAAGGGGGAGAAATCTAGAGAAGAATAAGAAACATCCACAGATCCAAAAGCATCTGTATACTACAAATATATTTGGAATATTAGATAACATCTGTTATGTATGCAATAGTAGTGGTCACATGAATGGTAAATGTTCATTTCAACTGGTACCCAAAGCTGATAAGAAAATAAGATCGCAAGAGCTAGATATTAAAGAAAAATCATCCTTGGGAAGCTGTCAGATGAATGTTGGAAAAGAAAACACTCCCAAGAAGACTCTAAGGAGGAATATTGAGAAGTCCTTGGATTCTAAATACATTAAGATGAAGGGTGGTGCATCCAAAAGAACTACTAAGGATACCACTCAAAATAAGCCATGTAGAAGATCTACTCTTGATGCTTTAGTACCTAATGATATATTGGTGGTTTGTCCAGAAGATTTGGAAATAATGAGAAAGATGGAAGATGAACAGGGTATGACTTCTTCTAAAAGAAAAAAGAAGATTCTACATGATGAAAAATATGTTTTGTGTGTGACGTGAAACAAGGTCAGCCACACTATTAGAAGATGCTTTGAATTAACTCCATCCCAAAAAGAATTCCTCAAGAAGATGAATTTTGTACCAGGAGATTCTAATTCTTTGAAATACCTTAAAGAAATAAGAATCACACACAATGAGATAGAAGAAATATTAAGGTCCACACAATCACAGTTAGCATTGAAGATCAGTTCCGAAAGTGTGAAGAATGGAGCATCATGGTTGGGAAAATCATCTCAACCTTATTGTTCTCATTGATGAAGAAAATAGGGTCCACCTTATTCCCTTAAATCTTTTTTGCATTGTATTTGTTCAGATAATATAGGGAATTGAAGGTGAAACAATCTCTTAGGGGTAGAACCTGAGAAACAGTTATTGCTATCAAAACATGATAGAAAAGCTGAAGAAGTTTTCATCTGTGGAAGATTTTTCAATTTATATTCACATATTAATATGATGAGGGATCTCCATTGATGAAGATGATGAGGAATTTTCCCTTGAGGGGGATACGTATGAAGAAGTTGTTAGAGTTATTTTAATCAGTATCAACTTTAGTAGGAATCAAACTCAATTACTCTAGAAATTTCTAGAATAGAATTTCATTGGAAAAGGTAATTCGTTTCTTAATCTCTTATCCTTGGCTACTCAAAATAATGACATGTTTACAAAGGGGGAGTAACTAAGTCATTTGGGGCTATAAGAAGAATGAATGTTCCCCAGGGCCACTTATCCTTCCAAATGGACTTGAATGTTTTCAATCCTTTTGTTGAAGTGAGTGCAGGAATTTCAGGTTAATTATTTCTGATCACATCCAATTTCTTCAGCCTAGAATGAAAGTGGAAAACCCTTGAAGACAGGTGTATGAGATCTCATCTCATGAGGTATCATGATTAGTGGATAATTGATAGCTTTGTTTTCTAAATCAAATCCTCTTGTTTTCAACATCGAGCTTTGCTCAAGTAGACTTCGACTGAAATGATTGATGGCACACTTCTTAAGTAAGGAAAAATACCCTCTCTGCAATGAACTTTGTATTTCTTATCAATAAAGGGGAGATAAAGTGAAATGAATGTTTGAAAATTAAAATGGAGAGACAAGGATTCTCATTTTGACATTGACACTTTAATTTGAGTAGAAATTTAGGGTATTGACAATAAATACAAAGGGGGAGATTGTTGGGACCAATTTTTGTATGACAATTGTATTTGTTGTCAATAGTTGTCAATACTGGTCAAAATGAAGAAGGAGATAAATAAGGCCTCCAATGTTAATGAGGATTGGATAGAGTGAGGATTTCAGGTTAATTTTTATGCAATCATATCATTGAATGTCATCCTTGGGCAATTCTTCATGATGTACATTCTAACAATTGTTGAACAGATCCAAAGTTCAAAGAAATTTTGTCTAAGGTGACACATTATTTACAACAATGAAGAATGGTGAGGTATCATCCATTTGAGGATGATTAGAGAAGAATGAGCATTTGACCATGCAATTCTTCATGATTTCATGAGAACCATGCATGATCTTGCTTGATGAAAAGAATCGTATTATTTTCATGAAGTAGAGAATGATGGTTGAAGAAGAAGAGAGTGTGTGGAATGTCTTGGAATTCTAAGATGGCCATGCATTACATATTTCCTTAAAATCAAATTACTATTGCACTGTGCTTAAAGTTCAAAATACATTTATCAAAGGTGATACAATGTCTACAACATTGAAGGTGTTTGAAGAAGCCTCGAGCCTCCACTTTTGTAGATAAAGAGATGAGATGAAGTAGTGTATGGGATTCAAACTATGATAATGGACTAAATCAGACGATGATTTGATGATTTTTATTTCACAAATATCATAAGTTAGTAGAACTTGTGATGAAATCCTTATTAAGGAAAGATGGAGAAACGATGATGCCAATCAAATACAGTTTTGATTGGAAGGAATGATGTTGCTAGAAGATAGGGAGTTTCCGTACATTCTATTGAAAATATGATGATGCCAAAGCTATTTGATCAAAGGATACATATCATGATAGTGGATTTCATGATGAAAGCAAAAGAATGGTTGCGGGATGAAGTGAAGAGAGAAATGACAAAGGAACAGACAATCTGGAGGCGGAAAAAAAGAATGTTTTAAGGTGGCATTTTTTGCAGTGTTTACCAAATTTTAGGGACTGAAAATTAGGAGATGAAGAAATGTGTTTTTGAAAAGGATATTGCGCACAAGTTTCATGATGACTTGGTATGTTGCGTATAGGTGGAGGTCCATGATCCGAACATCAAAATCTAGAAAAGAAGAGGATTACACGAAATATTGGGTTTTGCACGTAAGATTGGTTTTTGCATGCAAGATTGAAGGGAGTTTGGAATCTTGCACACAAGGTGTGATTCAAGGTCTAAAATTCAAAAAATGGAAAAGTAATAAAGTGTGCAAAAGATTCAAATATGTGTGTGAAAGATGAGGTTTGTGCGAAAAAGACTTACACACCCAATGCGACATCAAATTTTGTTTTGCATGACATGTGACTTATGTGCCCAATATGACGTCATATGGGGTTTTGTGCAACACGTCAGGATCTTGTGTGAAACATTGGGGTTTTTGTGCGCATGGGTCAATGAGGTCTATAAATAAGACGTGACCCCCTCACATTTTTTAAGCTCAAACCATAGAGAAATCCTAGTCTTTGAGGTGCGGAAAATTTTTTAGAAAAGGAGAGTGCGTGAAATAAATAGACTTTTGCGCAAGAATGAGAAGTTGCACCCAATAATAGCATTTCACACAAGATAGAAGTTCTGCATCAAAGGTCTTCCACGACAAAATATTCATGTTGCATGAAAATCATTTATGTTGCGCACATGTCTCCCAAAAGGGGTTTCATGAAAGACAGGGGTTCTGCAGGCCTTCGATAGGTGCATAGCACTCTCGAAGTGACTTTTCAAAGAAGGAAGTACCGTAAAACATTTGGTATGACGAAGAGAAGTAGAACCGCACTCACATAACTGGTGTTTAGCCCTCTCCTTGTTCTTTGCGAAGTGAAGAAGAACTAGATGTGAAACTGAATTCATATATGCATGAAGGAAGAAGGTAGTATACTGATACACATGTGTGATGGTATTGATAAAAGAAAAAGAGATTAAGACATTGAAGTACTATTCCTTATTATATTGTCTTAAAGAGAAATAAGAGAATAAGAAGAAGAAGAATAAAGTGTGCCCAACTGAAGGCTTCCAATTATTCAGGGTAGTTTAATTCAGATGATGCTATGTGAGTGGATCCTTAGTGTCTGAATAATCACATTGGTATATGTGCTTCTGGACAAGAAGAGAGAAGATGATTTAGTGGGGTTGGTTATTTCACTAAGAAGAAGAAGGAAGAAATCTAGTTCAGTTGGTGTTGCACTAGAGAAGAAGAGAAAGAATGAAAGAAGAATTTCTTGCCTACTTCTTTGAATGTAATCAAGTGAATATCACTAAAGAAGACCAAGAGCAGAACCTACCTTATCAAGAAGGAAGAATATTTTATCTATAGGTAGTATAAAGAACCAGGTAGAGGCTGCAAGTTGGACTAGGCTATCACCAGTCCAGGGAAGAGGATTATTTCCCACCCCCCTCAAAATTGTAGGGACTCACACTGGCTAGAGGATAGTTTTCCTATCCACTCCATTGTAATTGAATATTACATTATAGTGGAGAATCCATGCATTGGTCATAACCATGCATGTAAAGGACGTATCTACTCTTATTGAGTGGTGAACCTTGTAAAAATATCATTTTCATATTTTTTATACTTTCTATTATTTCATGTGACAGGGAAAAGAGAATAAGAGAATCAAGATCCTAACAGGTCAAGAGGTACAGGAATAAAAAAGTTGGAATTGGTTTCAAAATTCCCCAACCCTGATTCCCCCCCCCCTCAGTGTTAGGCATATCCCAAACTGGTCCGCTCAGAACCGATGACTAAAGTCTCATCAGATCATCTTCACAATCTAGAACTTCTATCATTGCTATCTATCTTCGTGGAGGAATATTTAATGTTATCAATACATACAATGGTCATGTGAGAATATATTTATATAAAATTGGAGAGATGACTTGAATAATATTGTAAAATACTCAATCATATATGATTCATGTACCACTTTTTCCCCAAAACCAATCTCTCAGTATGTCGAGTCAACAAGAAGGAATTTCGGGACCAGGTGAATAGATATATCGGTCGCATGCACCATCATTATATTCCCTAGCCATAGAAACACACTATAGGAACTCTAACATTTATTCCCTATCCCCGACCAAATCCTCATTAGGGTAATACTCCAAACATCATCTAAAGGAATGAACTACTCTAATACCAATATGTCGCAACCTGAGCCTAACTGAGGATCGAGCCGAAACTACCCCATGCCCACCTCCATAGGCCAAGGGGTATCGACAAGTGTCGAAAGGAATATCCTAAATAGGAGGCCATTTCTTGTGTACTTGTACACACACATATCCATATGGATATAGAATTGTATATGAATAAAACTAAAAGATCAAAAATAATAGGGGAACAACCATGAATGAAAAACCTCTAAATAGTACAGGAGTACGGTAGTGAAAATTGAAAAGTAAAGGGAAAAACACATGCCAAACTAGAAATATATCCCAACCTGAAAAAACTACAAATTAAAACACTAAGATATTTGAAATCCAAATCTCTATTCCATGACCACAATATGTGGCCCAAATTACTAGGTATCCCTATCATTTTATTTAGTCACCACTAACCTATCCTTCATCTTTATAAGACATGATGTGTGAGGGAAAATCCCATGCAGGTCTTAGCATATACATACCCAGTAGGTCACCCAGAATGATGAGGGGGACTAGTAAGAGATAAAAAATATATAAAAGGACAATAGATATTAGAGAATTTGCAGCTTAACCCAAATCAATGTAAAGAGTGACCTCACCCTAGAAAAAGCAGCTCAACATGGTGTGTAGATGGACTACACATTGATTCTTCGTTATCCAAAGTAAGACATTAACCTCATCCAAAAATGATAAGCTAAATATGGAAAACAGATGGCATACCCCATGCGTCTTTACATCCCATGGAAAAAGAATAACAAAATCCAAATTTATGGATACAAATATGTATATAAGTATGTATATATATATTATCTGTCAAAATATTCTAAAACAAGAGAGAAATGGAATCTCCATCTCATAGCTCATCACAATAAAATTTGTCACCAATAGTTCCAAAATCCCATCAATGATGCCCAACTTCTCACATGTATGTCCAAGTGTAACTATGTAATGGCCAACACCTCTCCACTATGCCACATGGTCGAGGGGGAACAAAATCCAAGTTATATAACAAAAAACTAGTGTTTTATGGGGTGTCACTTTATAATAATAATTAGAGGTCTCATGCCAATGTTGATAGGGGTCCACTATAACATCATTAGGTCCCATGCCCAATCTGATAGCGTGTTCCACTTGGACTGTAGAGGACTCGTTAGGTGGTGTCCTAGGGTGTTACAATTTTGTCATCGAGGACATTCAACCAATATTATAGGGGTACCAATGGGTAAGTATATATAGAGGACACGAACCCAAGACTATGTGGTGTTCCACCTTATAGGTCGAGGACTTACACCTTGTTCTGACAGAAGGTTTCCACTCTGATCATCAAGGACCCACACCCTATCTGATAGGGGTTATACTTAGTTAATATATGTAAGGGGAACATGACCATGATGATGGGGGTTTGCACTCTAATTTATCTGGTTATCCTCTTACCACTCACCATCATCATCGGGGATCACCTAAATGATCTCTTTGACTAGAAAAGTTCACATCAAATCCCAAAATCAATGAGGGAGGGAACCATCACATTCTACATAAAAAACACTCAGGATATCTTGCTTGCGGTCCAAAATACGAGTTCAAAATAATGAGATATAGAGCTTCCTTGAAAGGATCCAAGGGATACACTGCCTATAAGGGGACCCATATAGTGTGTGTTCCCACTCCATCACCTGTATGTGTCCCTATAGGAATAGGGCTCACTAATTATGTAGGAATACATGGATTCTTGGGGAACCACACAGTGTGACCATGGCAATTAGGGTCCCACCTATGTGCTTGGCCATTTCCATGTATTAATCCCATTCTTATGTACATTACCCCATGTCCATGTGCTTTAGTAAATGGTGTGCCTCTTCACATGAGGTGTTTCTTATGTCTCTGGTTATGCCTATGTACTCGGGCACAAGGTGTGTGCTTGACCAGGTGATCTTCCATATGGACCATGCACATGAGAAAGGGGTACATGGAATGTATGGGGTCAACACGGCGTTTCATCCTTATAAATTTACAAAATCCTAGATGGTATAGATAGGGCTCAATATGTTGTCTGTTCGTCGAACTACACGGCGTGTAGTCGAGATTTTTACAAAAATCTAGATCCATGTCTAATGCTTCTAATCTGGATGTTTCTCCATATATCTTGCCTCATTTATACCCTATATTAGTGGATTTTGTACAGATCTTTCATTTCTTCTCATCCATTCACTGAAAATCAGTTTCCATCGCGGTGGTGATTTATCGCTCGATCCTGCACACCTCGGTTTGAATAAGCATTGTTGTTTTGATCTCTATTTCCTAAAACTATCACCCATGCATCATAAGAAACCAAGATCTGTCCCAAATTAATTAATACATCCTTTTTATGTTGTTTTTTCATTATTTTTGGGGGTCCAATCAGGCTCGGTACCGCCCGAAAACAATAAATTGGGACTGTGGGGTTCCACTAATGAATAATGTGAGAAATTGGAAAGAAAGGAGCAAAACATTAATTATGGACTATTTTCAAGAGTTATTGTCCAAAAATAATGAATGAGGATATCTAGGGATATAACATACTTAAAATATTCAAGTTAATCAATACAAATGGACATTCCAAGGTCAAGTAATTGGTAGAAATCATAAACAGGATGATTGTTCGCAATTAATTTAATCAAAAAAGGAGTAAACAAAAAATTAACGATTCTTAGATGGATATCGGATCGTTCTTCATTGAATAACATGATCTCTAATGATTTAAGTTTTTCATTTTGTTCACTATTCTCTGATCTAGTTTTTTATCATCATCTTATATGATCTACCAATGAATTGTGGAAGGGGGATATCCTGATTTTCCTAGGATTATGAGGCTAACCCATGGAAAATTTACATGGAATTATTCTTATATACAATTCAGTTAGGTTAAATAAATAAATTAAATAAATTAATTATTTAATTAACCCACTGAAAATACATCCATCGAGTGAGTATTCTAAATACCTTACAATGACTTATTTTATATCATGCCTAGGGTAAAGAATATATTCAAGAGTTAACTGTTATTTAGGATTTCTTTTTCAATCTTTATTTCAAGAGTTATCCCATTTTTTTTGGTAACTAAACACATTTAATAAAAAATATATTTAATATTTTTATAAAATTAATTCTTGGAACATATGCCTCAGAATCGCACGTCATCTCAACACCTAACTCTGGAAATATATACAAAAATATTTTGAATTATTACAAGGAAAAACTAGGTATCTAGAGAATTTAACCCAAGAAGGGATGCTATAAAACCTTAGGAGTACCTCTCCATACACTAAAGGATATGGACTGGTGATAATGGACTAAAAAATATTTTGGAGACAATTTCGTTAACAATAATTCATTAGTGTTATACTTGAATCAAATAATACCTCATCATCGTTTATCAGTATAATAAGAATCCCAAAAAAACATATAGTCATAAAATAAGGAGTCAAGAAGTCCCCAATAGTCGAAAATTGAATGTTTTAAAAACTATCCATATGATGAAAAAAATACATAACAAAGCTACAATAGATAAATATATAACATCTATTGTACAAAAAATAGAATTTTTCTTAATCCATGTTAAACAATAACTGAAAATAAAACAATCTTTTTCCCAACTCACATAATCATCATGCTGAATATTAAACCTCCATGACCTACTAATTGAACCATTTGTATAGATCAAAGTAGTACTTTTCCCTAGAAAACAACAATAAATTATACACATATACATCAAATCACATGTCATGTATGCTGGTAGGGGTGAGTACAATGACTTAGTAGGAATACCCAATGCCTTAACCACCCAAATTTGTTCTACAATCAAGTGGATATGTATGAAAAACAAAAACTCACACATATATAATGAGTGAAATTATGACCCCACAATTTACCCAAAAATAAATCATGACACACAATTCACATACAAGAATACATTTCAAGTTATCGTGTGTTCACCAAGACACCATGAAACTAGGAAATACCTACTTTAGCTTTATTCCAGAAGGAAATGAGTCACCACTTAATGAAGAATATATCACCTCGCACATAAAAAAAGACTCAATGTAGTGAATAATACTTAACCTTAACACATAACCAAATATATAGGTTATGGTGTCTAAATATTCCTGATCCATACCAAAATATATTTGGTAGGTAATCATAATAAGTCCTGGCCAATACTCTCTCACTCGGGGAAGGGTTTGACAATTCAAATCTCTGTATAGTATTGATCAACATGCACAAGAGGAACAATGACCTCTCCCTTAGGGGGTAACCTTCGAATACCCTCTTACTCAGAGTAGGACCATATACCCTGCCCACTTCCCCATACTAATGGAAGAGTCTCATAAGCACTAGGTGAACTAATACCATCTCACTCAGGGTTCTCCTTTCTAGTTCCCTCTCACTCAGGGAAAGGTTATACATATTCCACTACCCTATCACTTAGGATGGTTTCTATAGTGAACCAGGATTAACATATATAGTTATTACATCATTTTATAAAAATATTCATCATATTACAAATGTACATTCCTAAAGACCATAATAGTTTAATGTATTTGGAAACATATAAAAAATTATTTTAATATGGAGAATGATCTTAAACATATCCCATAATGATATTCACCATTATTACCCCTACCTAAAACCTTTCATCATAACATGGGTAAATAAAAAATAATAAAGGGTGAGACCAGATGCTCGGTAATGGTAAATAAAGAAGATATGTAAGAATACCATGAGCATAAGGGTATGATAATATGAGAATAAAATTTGAAGATCATACACTACATATAAAATATCATATACATGAGTCATTGAATAAATAATGGTATTTCATAAGACCGAAATCATAAGGGTGATAAATCAAAATAAATCAATCATGAACCATAAAGTCATTTCATATAAGTTTGGAACAATAATAAATTTAGAAAACAATTTCATGTGTCATGTTTAACAACCAAGACCATCAGTATAGTGGGAAAGGACACACCTATTTCCCATAGTGGTTCAAGATTCAACTATTTCCAGTTGTGTATTGGGATTCCCTTGTCTCCCCTTGTGGATTAGGATACACCTATTTCCCATTATAGAGGAGTAAATACTTGTTTCCCATTATGAATCAAGAAAGACATGTTTCCCATTGTGGATCTAGACACACCTATTTCCCATTGTTGATCAACCCCATTGCCTTGTTTCCCATAATTATCAAATGATATATAAATAATTATAAAATGCATTAGAGAGAGATATAGGTCCCACCCATCACGTAATGAAATCACACATACATGTTCCACAAGATCATAAACATTCATCATATCATAACCCATGAAATAAAATTGGTATTATAAAAAAAATCATCATGTCATAACCTATGAAAAAGATAAAAGTTTCATAATCATTTTATCATTGAATAACCCATGAAAGAAGTGGGTTTCATAAACATTTAATCATGGTATATCCCAGGGAATAGAAAAAGGTTTCATAAACAACATAACATCTTAAACCTAAACCATATAGAGAAAGAATGAGCATGGTATCCTCAGATCATATCCCTAGTAAATTGTAATCTTTATCAATGGATTTCATCTTAGATGGAGAAGGGTTTTGAAATATAACATCAATCATTTCGTAAGGAAAATAAATATTCAATGAGAATAACTTTTTAAGGCATACAAAATATTCAAAATAATCTTATATAAAAACAAATTTAAAAACATAAAAAATAATGTTTAAAAATAATTTAAAACATTTCTTGAAGAAAATATCCTTTCCTATTTGAAAAAAAACTTTTTAAATCATAAAAAAAAATTAAAAATTTTTTTTATTAAAAATAACCTTGAAACCATATAAGGGGTCTTTTGAAAACTTGTTTAAACAATTTTTAAAACCAAAATTTTTTTGAAATAATTTTCCATGAAAATGATGTCAAAATATCACTAAAAATATTTGAATTTTATTTTAGAAAACAATGTTTTTGAATAAAATAAATCTTCAACCAAAGATAAAAATAAGGTTATGTTTTTTAAAAGAACTTTCTTAATTATATTAATTACCATATTGTAGAAAAAAATTACCAATAAATGAATATATTAAGAAAATAAATTGGGTAAGAAAATTAATGAGACTTTTTTAGAGGTGATTCATGTGATTTCATAAATTGAATCATAATCATAAAAAATCCTGATAAACGATGATATTGTAGAAATAAACTCTTATATTTTTTGTAAGATTGAATAAATATATCCATGAAAGAATAAAATTAAATAAGTAATTAAATATTATAAAAATAAGGATATTCATGATATTATATTTAAAAGGGTATTATATACACCTATTAAAATAATATATGTGTATAACAAAACATGTGTCTCAAAGAATCCAAATTGATAAAAAATTACCTTACTGATTCAGAATTGCTTGAACCGTAAAACCCCATGAAAGAGATATCATAAAATGGATATGTAAAAACACATAAATTTAGTCATAAAAATCATATAATATATTCATGGGAATTATATACACCATAAAAAAGAATCAAGTGGTGAATATGTCATAGGACTCACATAAATAAAAGTGAGACAATAAAACCCTTACATTAAGTCTTGAATTTCTCACATTAGAACCTCATGTATAATAAATATAAATTTATTATAAATCTATAAAAAAATATTATTATATATCATACTATATTTGAATTTACTATGGATTCATATTTCTATTTTATAAACAATTTCATGGTAAATTTACATTTTAGGTAATAACATCTTTGTTTTTCTTATGTGTTTTGATGTGTTATTTGTGATCTACTTACTTAGATCATGATTAACTTATTTTATAAATGTCAAACATGAAATAAATATCATATATATTCATTATATAATTATTATTATAATCTATAAAAGTTGGAAATATGAAATGAAATACACCATTAACAGATATGATAGGTCGTACGTATGCATAAACACTACTTCAATTTTCTTGTCATATTTTTAATGTCATAAAAGTAAAATATATATATATATATTTTATTTATATAAGAATTATTATTTAATATATATACCATAGGTTTATTAAACTCATCTCTAATAAATTCTATTTAAAACATGAATGAATCACATCGCTTTTATGAGGTGGTAGTCCACACATACACAAATGAAGTAATCATATTCACAAAAAATGGAAATCATGAATGTAAAAGTTATATAATAATTATATAAGAATAATTATATCATATATATCATATATGTCACGTAAAAATACTATTTAAATCATTATTTTCAAACTTGAGAGGAGGTAATGGAAGAATGAATGATATAAGTTCATGAGACGGTAGTCCACCGTACACACAAATGATTATTGCATATCCAATTTGCTGGTAGTTTGTGTGAGTGTAGGTTGTAATACCAATATAAATTAATTTTAATATATTGAGGTTAATTAGGTTACTATATAATAATAAAATATAAATAATTTAGTATGTTGGAGAATCGAAAAAAATAAAAATGTGCATTGATTACTGCTACCTCTTCTTCGAGTAACTCCTTTTGGTTTTGACCAAAGGGATTCCTTGGTTGGATATCTACCCAAAGTGATCCTACTAGTTTGAGAGGAGGGAATTTGGGAGATTATTTTTACATTTTTTGGATGAGACAAATTTATTTATAGCTTTGAATAAGTGAGGGGTGAGATCCATTCATAGTGGTGGATGAGTGGAATTCTTGTACATATAAAAAGAAAAAAAATATTGAGATGTATCCCTTAGATCATGTGCATCAATTAATTTTACGTTTTTTAGAACATTGAGAATATTGAATAAATATGGCCATACAATGTATTTTTTTAATGTGTATATGGTACGTTTACCCCATGAGTTAATGTTTACCCACTAAGTAAACTCATTTTTACCTTAATCGCTGTAATTTTTTTCAATCAAAATTAAATTTTTATTATCAATCACATTTATGAAAACATGAGAAATAAAAATTTCAAGAAAAAAAATAAAACATCGACCCATTAATGTGAAATTGTATCCTACTAGTTTTAATCTCCCTAAAAATATTCTATGAGATAGTGTTTACCTAAGTTACGGGTTCCTCCATCATAAGATCTTGGGACATTAATGTCCACTTGTACCTAGACTGGATGTACTCCTTTTTTATTATCATCCCATTATTAAATACTATTATTAAAATTAGGTCCTTATTATCAATCCAAGTGCCTTTCTCCTCATTGGGAGACACCATTAGAGTGTATTCCATTATTCTTTTAGCCACTACTTCTGAAGCAATAATTGTTAAGAATGCTTCAACCATTACCTCTTAAGAGATCATAAGAAATTATAAAGGATTATTGAGCTTAAAATTATATTCCTGCTAATGAAAATGCAACTTGGATAGTTGGGGATCATTTTTCAACTATTTGGCCATCAACTTATTTGCAGATTTAGTCTACATTGTTAGAGGTAAATATGAATAATCCTTCCTCTATTTACGGTTTCCCCCATACTCTTACTTCTCCCCAGGCTTGGATACCTAGTAACATGTACCTCATATTCTGTATCACGTGATAAATATCTATAGAATTCATCATTGGACCCATTCCCTTGGTTTTTTTTCTCATCCATAGATGTTCTTCTAGGATCATTTTCACAATTCTAGAACGGATCATCATGGGAAAAGGGATCGAGGTGGTTGCCTGTCACAAGACCTTCCACCACCCTAGGTCTCTTCCAAATTGAGGTCTCACCATAAGAAACATGTTCCACAATATTTCAACCATATTTGGGAGTCTTGTGACCTCCAACATCCACCATTTTCAGTTCCACCTCAGAGTTATGCACACTAAAACTATGGGTACCCTCTAGAGGATGGTCCAAAAAACCCACAGAAATCTCCACCTCTAAACATGTTTGAACCTATAAATATGTCACTAAAGGACAAGGATTATCTAGATTCTTCTTCAATAATCTGGAGTGAGAATACTTCTTCGATCTATTAGAACTAGAACCCGTTTCTAAGAGAACTAATTTGGCATATGAAACAGCCACGAGAGTATTGGATCCTCCTTCATCCACCAGTTTTGGAACCACCGAGATGAGACCACTTCCAGGTCACTCCTCCTCTATATCATGGCCCTATAGAACCAAAGTAAAAGATATATTAGCCTTAGTTTTTCCCATATCCTTTCTCAAGAAACTAAATACATCAAACACTAGTGGATTCACTTTCTATGATCCACTCTTCACATATGTTGATGATTTTAGTGAATAATCTACACCCTCTAACTGATGTCCAGACAAGCCTACCTCAACATAGATTTATAGTCCCATAAAATTTTATAAAACCATCTACTTAACCATTCCCATCATCTTATTGAGATATGTAGACCCCCGACGACAGGTTGTAGTCGAAAGGCCCAGATGCTTACAAATTGTAAAAAAATCAAAACATGAATCATATACCACCTGTTCTATGTAATGGAACTCTTCACCAACTATAATCCAAACAAAGTTTAAAGGAACCGTTGAAACAAATAATTCCACATATATTGTCAGGTTAAAAAGTTTGAAAACAGATTTAGTGAGGCTATTCAAACACAGGTATCAACCCACTAAATTTCCAAGCAGCTTAATAACTAATGGATTTTGAAACAGTGGCGGAAGGTTAGGAAAACTAACCAAAATCACCATATAATGGGAATCACACTTCATATGGAATTCATATTTGCATATAAATATGTAAAAACAAGATATATTGATGCTAAAAGGAGTGCATGAATAGGATCTGATTAAATCATCCTCTGATGAAAATCATTTCATAATGTGCTTGTTATCGATCAAACCCATTAGATCTCTCTCCTATAAATCCCATGATCCAAAGACATGCCTATCAAATGTATCAAACAATATAAGTTTTTTCTTAAACCATGATATAATACTAATATTAATAATCATTGAGGTTTCATTAAACTATGTAATCGATAATGGGATGTTAGGGCACCCATCCATAAAATATGGGACTTTCTGACACAACTAGGCTTGATGGAAATTACGAGTTAGAAAAGGGGGAGAAGGATGACACTTCTACCTTTATGGATGTCAGAGGTTCCTCTCCCATAATATGTAGAGTTACCGGCTAAATTTTCATCTCTTTCATGAAGGAGGATCAAGTTTTGCAGTGCCCCTGAAAGAGATATACAAATTTTATTAGTACCCATCCATCGCTGAAATAATTTTAATTAATTTAAAAAATATTTTTGGTTAAAAAAAATATTACATTAATATAAAATATATATTATTCTGGTTATTAATATGGAATCCATTTTTACGTATTCTAGAAAGATAAGTGGCAGAAGTTAATTAAAATTCATCATGCAGACAGGATGCAATAGCCGTATTTTAAAGTAAAATGTTCAAAATTTTGAAATATATTTATATTTCATTTCAATGTGAAATTGATTCAAATAATCTAAATTGGATTAATATATTTAAAATTTATATAAATATACTTTAAAACCTAATTAAAAAATAATTTAACAATAAATATAAATTAGATGAAAAAATTGTTTTCAAATAAAATTTAGTGTTTTTCATTATTCATAAAAAATGAAACTTATCAAAAAAATTAAAAAAATCCCCAAAAGTAAATTTTTATATTAATATTTAAAAAATGAAGTTTATTTTTTAAAATAAAAATTATAAAAGTTTCAAAAAATTTATTTAAAATAAGTCTTCTATTAAAAAATGATAAAACTTCCTCTTAGAAAAATATATCTTTTTATAACTAGAATTGGATTTATTATTATCTGATGCTTATAAAACAAATTAAACGAATTTAGAAACATTATTTTAATTCATAATATATATATTTAATTAATATATCTCACTAATAGTTATTAATTTAATTTATTAAGATAAAACACCTTTGTGGGAATTAAAATGTTTTCTTCATAAAAACACATTCTTTATATTCAATAATTGAAACCAAAGAACTCATTTTATAAACCTATCTAAATCATAGTTTCATAATTTAGTTGATACTATTCCAATATTCCATTCCAAAGGCTAGGTTATAATTAAAATGAAATTTTAATAATATTATTAATAGTATATTGTAGTTCGGTAAATCTCTGTATTTTTTATAACTCATGCTACTGAATGAACTCAACATTATGTGTAAAAAATCCAAACATAGTATTGTGTTTAGTGTAAGATAATATAGGTGTTGTATGTAATGAAATCCAGACATATTTAATTCTTATAAAAATATCTAAATTCATTGTTGTTAGAAATGAAAAATATCAAAAAGATTAAATTAATTTGAAAAAAATTATTTTACAAAATCTTAGGGTGTTATAGGTTCACAAACATCAGCCCCAAAATATAATAACATGTAGCTGGAATATAGTTGGAACATGAATGAAATTACAAATAGGGAATTTAAATGATCTCATAGGCTCTTCATCTCAACTATTAGGTTTTAGTCCCCTGATCTTATTTTCACAATCATCCTACCCATAAGCGAACCCTCTAGAGTACATCAAACTTGTATCTACCCTATAGGGGTTGACTACAACATCATCACTGGACCTAATATCTTAGACTAAAATGAAACATCATCAGTAAACACATACAATAATTCAACAAAATATGTTCCAATTAACCACAACAAGAAAGAACAATAAGAACACAAGCATTAGAAAATATAGAATCACATTCTTGAGGTCAAATGGGAAAAAACAATCCCAAAATAATCCCTTATATATTTGTTTTACTAATTAATCCAAATACACATTTAACAGACATTTAAAAATTCATCACAAACCATATATTTCACAATACTTAGAAAAAATTCAATTGAAAAATTCTTTAAAAATCCAAACTTTTGTTTGTAAATACCATTTCAAAACTTGTTACTCCAATTACCTTTTTTATTTTAATATTCTACTCGATTCAAACCTTTTTGAAAATATATTTTAAAAATGAAACATCTTTATCCTTGAAAACCAACTTACACCACCATGAAAACCATAAAGAGGGCCATCAGAACTCATAAAACCAAGGTATCTTAATAAAACAATTTTAAAACCTATGTGGTCCATGTCTACTATTCAGTCGATATGATCCCATCCCAATATATGTGTAAAAATCACAAAAACATGTAATATGATTATAAATATAATAATGATGACACATGAACATAAAATCACAAAATTATCAAGAGACTAAGTAAGTTCAATTCCACACAGATCAATCAGTTATTAGTAAATCCATCCCAAGATCATATCTATCTCCTCAGACTCCATGATCACCTATCTCGTCAATAAAGTCTAATAAATTAATAACAAATACCTTTAAAATTAAATTAAAAATTGGAATAATTGATGCCAAAAAATTTTGGTGACCTCAAACTATCATAACCATAAGAAACATGCTAAGGTCCACTCCCAAAATATACTAGTACCTAGGTGATAAAAAATCCCCAAACTAATTACCAAAATCAATGTAAAAGTTCACAAAAATTAACCAAAACAATTAAATAAACTCAAAAAATCATGCCTAAATGAAAATGAATAATTGAGTCTTGAATACCACTTCTCTAGATTTATTTTGTGCATCAAAAATGAAATCTTCATCCAGATAGAAGATTTCACCATGATTTGGGGATATCTTTATCTAAAAACATAACTAGATGAACCAAAATGAGGAGAAAAAGAAGAAGAAGAAGGGGAATAAAGAGATGTATATTAACTCATATTCTCATGATGAACTCATCATTAACCACTCGGGTCGAAGGAGAAAACAGTGGGAGAAGGGAAGTGGGGTTTGGACTCCCCCTCCATTTTATTGATCCTCACAAACAAAATACAAATAGGGTTTATAAATTAAATACACCCAAAAAATACCACACTACCATTTAAAAAATGATCCATTAGTCTGGTCATAACATGACCTTTCAGGTCATGGTATGCCCACCATTCATGTGGATGGGACAACCCATATCCTTACATCATCATAGTGCAATATCTCTCGGTCGTGGTGTGACACACCCCAGGAAGAACCACCAATTAAGGCCTAAACATTTCTCGCACAACCTCTTCCTCTCTTTCTCTATGTGGAACCTCAGGATCCTTCCCTCACAGTGCATCCCAACACTTACTTTACACAATTCATCTACTATATCTCTATCACAACAAGACATAAAGGTCGTGGTGTGACATCGGCCTACAACCAAAAACCCGGAAAGGGTTAATGGCACACCAATCTTACTATGACACCAATCTAAGAACCCAAATGTTATATTGAACTCAATAAAAGACCAAAAATAGATCCTTGAGATGATTTATATCTTGAAATCCAAATTTTTGTCCCAATTCATGAATCTCCCTCATCTCTAGTACCAAAATTCAAATTTCCTCATAGTTCACCTGATATGTAATGTCATGGGTTGTAATATTTTTTGTAGAATGTCATATGTGACATGAAATTAATTTTTGGAGGGATTTTTATGGTTTCATAGTAAAGGATGGGGGTTATTAACCAAAGAATATATATCATATTACAAATTATGATGTCAGAGGGGATCACACTACAACCTGAGGAGTTGTTCTTTAAGGGTTTCTCTAGGGATAAGAATAACATCATAACCCAAGGGATGTGTCATGAGGGGTGTTTAAGGTGGGGATATATCATGACTCTTAGAATTATGGATTTTAAACTATAGTCCACCCATGATTATTTTGTGCCACGCCTCAATGGACCACACTATAGTAGGTGGCCTCAGGGTTATGGGTTCTATTCTAGGGTTCAAGGTTCTTTCATGAACAATTGATTCATGTCTTGATGAATCACTAGAGGATATTCTTTGCATTGTTTCACTAAAATTAAGTCAATATGATCCCATCCCATATTTTTCGAGTCATCCATCATTTAGATTTAGGTTGAGTGGCCATGCAGAAATGGACAATATTTATTTATCATCACATTCTCCTTCTGTATTTAAATCCCCTTGCTGAGGGGTTTTTTAAAACTTATTTTTATGATTATTTAAGGAAATATATCAACCTTCTTACTATACTATTCCTCGTATTTTTTGTTACATGATTTGGGAATGTTTCAATTTAATGTTGTGATGGAAATTCTAATGGATCATGGTAGAATCATCCCAAACATTGGTTATTTAGAATGATGAAGTGTGAAAAGTTGTTTGGTTCAATAAATTTCTTAATTATGATTTTTTTCCACATTCATTTTCATGTAAGTAATAAATAAGTGATTTATTTAGTGCTGGATTGAGTATCTACCCAAGGTAAGAGTGAAGGATCTTCCCACACTTATTAGGTAATGAACCAACATTCCTGGAACATTTGTCTAGAAAGATTGAAAATTCACCCAACATTTTATGATTTCAGAGTTCATTTTTATGAATATTAAAATATCTATAAGGTTAGGGAAGAAATTTTTACAATAGTGACTTACAAAGTTGAGAATATGGTTAATACATTATTATTGGATAACTTGGATAGGTGTGAGAATAAGTGTTTAATAGGGTTATTGTTTTTAAAGAAACTATCTGAATTATAAGACTCCATCATTATGTGATAGAGTATACATTATTTTGATTCTTTTATTTTATTTATGATGGATGTATATTAAGAAATACTGAAATAAATTTTATTGGATAATGTTGAGGTGTTCTTAGAAATACTATATATTAATTATTTAATAAGATTCATGGATTTAGAACAAGATGGAAGGGGTTTAGAATTATTCTAATAATTCATAAAATTACATAAATTAGTACTGAAGTGACTTGAAATTTAAGATAAGTTTAGATTTAATTTTAAATAAAACTAAATTCATATAAAGAAGTTTTAAATTTTGAAAGAAATTCATATCATATGTATTTTTTTCAGATCGTATGTCATTATGGGCCATCATATTAATTTAACCCACAAAATATGTCATTGTCCAGATTGTAAGTATTTGATCCAAAAAATATAAATTTCATGGTTTGTATGAATTCATAAAAATACGTTCACCTTACAAATAAATTTTAGTTCCATTGTGTGTTTTTTGAATTGTATTACATTGGGTCATCTTACATCATCATATGAATTCTACATCTTGAAACTTTCGAAGTATTATTAGCGGAACAAGATTGGACTTCAGAGTGTTACCTTACCGATCATATGAATTTCATGAATACTATATGAATTTATAGTCATATGGTGCAAAGAAACCCACGTGACAGATCATATGACTTCATAGACCATATGACTTTCAAAATCATGCGATGAATCTAAAAATCTAGAGAAATTCCAAATTCAAATATTTTAAATGGGAACTTAAATGGGATAATTCCATATTTATTATTAAGTCTCCTAATCATCGATAGTATTATCCATGATTTAATCATGTTTTGAGACTGAAAAAATGATACCATGATGAGAAGATCAAGATGATGAGACACTAGATAAAGAATATGAAACTTCATATAATTTCACGAATAATGTAACTGAAGTTATATCGAATCATGGATTATTCATTATAAAAAAAATATTTTTGAAATTATCTATTAATGTTAAGAAATAATTTTGATGAGTTATTTTTTTGTGTACAGTCTTCATTTTTAGCTCTTTTGACACAAGTTGAGGTCCACCCTGTAAGATTTGTGGGTTGTATGATGTTCATAAAACTGTACGAAAATGAATGTGGATTTTATGGTATATTTTTTTTATATTAATTCGATATTATTAAAAATTAATAAGATAATTTACTCAACCAATATTCTAAATAAGTGAAAATAATGAAAATGGTATTTGTGGAAACCCATTAAAGATGGCGACTGTATAATAACAGAAAATATAAAAACATACATTATAGTTTTCTTTTGGTATGATCCATGATAATAGATGAAATATTAAATTTATTGAATACTATAACTTATATCATACAATTAATGCATACATACTTGTGGTTTAGAAAATTTAGAAAGAAGATGATAGAAAAATGGTGAACATTTGTTTTTATGGTGATTGACTGAGCTAGGTGAGAGTATTGTGTAAGCTATAGAAGAGAAGAAGAGAAAGTCTAAAGAGTAGGAAATAATATAAATGACGAAGAACCAATATAAGTCACTAAATTTTACACCCAAATATTTTTATGAAATTTTTCTATTTAAATATTTCAATTTATTAGATAGCTTCTATTACAGGAATCCCCGAGTTTAAACGAATCACGTAACATTATTAAAACATTATGTGTCTATTATCACCAAGCCGTTAGATTTGTGGGTATGAATAGTAATAAATAAATTATGAAAAATATATAGTTTTCAAATTTCTAAATGAATTATTTTGTTATCAAATTATTAGAATTCAAAATAAAAAATTATTTGAAAATAAAAGTGATTTTTCTTTATAATAAATTATTTTTCTATGCCAATATATTTTTATTAATCAATTAGAATAATAATAATTAGTAAATTATTTTAATGAAATTTTTATATTATTAACTTTATAAAAAATTTTAAATATTCATAAATTATTTTTCTAGGCATAGTAAGAATAAATCTAGTTTTATGCTTAAAATGTATTTTTATAAAAAAGAAGTTTTTTTCACTTTTTTCACAGTTACATTAAAATTAATTTATTCCATTTATTGGTATTAAATTAGATATATTTTATTATCTATTTATAATAAATATTTTTAAATTTGGTAAACAGGCCCCTTTTATTTTAGGTCCATATAAATAGTAACCATAGTTAAATTTATCACCTCATTATGGGGTAAATTGGGTTAATCTACATTAAAAATAAAAGATAGGTCTATAATTTATCTTCATAATTATTATTTAATTAATTTAATTGTACACTCAATAACATAGGATTGAAAATTTGTTTTCAATGAACAATTTTCCATGAAAATGAGCAATATATGTTTTAAATAATACGAAGTTGCAAAATGCCACTCTCTTTGTTTTTAATATCTATTATGTGTTTTCATGGAGATAAAAACTGGATATGACATAATTTTAATAGTTATTTTTTCATAAGGAAATTATATTAATGATAAAATATTTTTTATATTTTTTAGGTATTATATAATTACATTAAATTCCAGTACAATGCCATAATACTATTTATTCAATTATTGAAAGAATACAATAAATGATTTGGAAAATATTAAAAGTGATATAATTTGACTTATTATTTTCTATAAATTTTCTACATTAATCTTTCATATTATTCATGTGGTAAAATATTATATTCTAATTCCAAATTTTTTTTACGTGTTTTTAGTAAAATAAAATAAATAGTGAAAATTGAAAATAATGATATTTTATTAAAATAATATTGTATTATATTACTTACAACTAATAAAAAATATCGAAATAAGACAATTTGGATATTATATTTTTAAAAATATCCTAACATTCCAATTTATTGTCCAATTTATACCTTATAAGTAAAAGTTATGGGAATTCTATATTAAAACGTTTGTTGTCATAATTAAAGTTAAATTTTGTTAACTAAGAGTTAATAAAAATGATAAGGTTTAATATGAAACAAAAATTCTATGAATTCTATTATTATGGTATTACAACCGTATCCTATCTTATATTTTAATTCCTATCCATTTTTGGGAATTTTTGATGAGAATGAATTTATTATAATTTAATCATATGAGAAATTCCAAAAGTCCCCCTCGCCTTTATTATTAAAGGGCTCCTCTTCACTCACTTTTTACACCAAATTGAGCCATATATATCTATAAAAAATATAATTTCAGCCTCGAAAAATCCATATACACAATATAGTGGTTCTGTTATTCCTAAAGTACCACTTGTGCGTATGTACAACTTTTCATTTCCATCTAGTGATACAATTCCCTTTTCATCACCATCTTTTATAGATGGTTATTATGATGGGTTTAATATTTATTTATTATATTTATGAAATAATTATAATTCTTGAATAATATATCATTTCTATATACTTACGATCCAATCTTTTGGGAAATGATAATGTTGTTAATGCATACATGTGGACTACCACATCTACAAAGTGATGTTATTTGTTTTTAATTTATATTTTAAATTGAGGGAAATGATTAATAATTTTGACATTATATATGATATATAAGATATAATAATAATCATATAAATAATAATTACTATTCACCATTCTTTTTTTACTTCTATCAAAATATGAAAAGAATGTTCATGTGTATGTACGACTTATCGCCTCCATGAATGGTGTAACTCATTTTTTGTCTCAAAATTTAATGGATGACACTAAATAGGTATATAATGAATATAAATTATATTTATATTCTGATTAATATTCTGGTAGTGATGGGACCAAGATAAATGTATAGGGATAGGAACTTCTGAACTAAAATACTCATGATAAACGAAACAGTTAAGACCCATAAACGACGATTTTAATAAGGGATTATTGATAAAGTGATTTTAAAATGTTATAAAGGGATTATATATGATATTCTAAGTATTAAAATGACTTAATTAAATAAATATAATAATTTTTAAATTATTATATAGGAATTTAGTTTGCTTTTGAGTCACAAAAACTCGAGGAAATGGTTTATACCATAATTATATTGATTATCAAGATTGCCTATAACTATGCCTTTGATATTGAAATATTATGATCTACCTTTTAAGAGACTTATAACTTTTCATATAATCTACTTGGTTTATTAAAATACTTTTTTTTCCTTTCATTTTCATCCTATTATGTAGTTAAGAAACAAAAAATATATTTTTAAGGAAAATTTACATCATTTCTCTCTTTAGTCAAGAAAATTTTATATCCATAAGCATGTTTCCTAAAAATGTTTTAAAGAAGGTTTTTAATATTATCTTATAGTTTTTAAAATCCATTTTTACTTATTTATTACTTTTTATAGAATGGTTTTAATTGAATCATCATGTCATTTTTTAAATGATATACTTTATGATTTTTTTGAAAACGTTTGTAAGGGATGTTTTTTAACCTTATACAGCATGAACAACTCTTACCTATATCATGAATAGTTTTTACTTTGAAACTTACCTTACAAATTTACATGGTTATATTCAAATAATATATTTTAATTTTTATTTTCATAGTTTTCTTAATAAGGTAATTCCAAATTTAATTTTTTTCACCTAGAATGTTTTAATGATCTATTATTGGGATTTATATTCATAAAAGACAAAAATCCTTAACTTCACTTATATTTTACTAGGGATATGATCTCAGGATACCATCATTATTATTTCCTTGGATGGTTTATGAATATGGCCTCAAAAAGTTTATTAATACCGTTTATTTCCCATGGGATATGCCTTGATGAAATGAGGAAATGTTTATGAAACCCATTTTTTATTGGTTATATTGTGATGAAACATTTATAAAACCCATTTCTTTTCATGGATACAGATATTATGAATACATAATGATCTTGTGGCACATATATTTTTATTTTCATTATGTGATGGTTTGGACCTATATCTCCCTCTAATTCATTAGGTAATCATTAATATCTCATGAGATAAACATGACTATAATGGGGAGTAAACCCACTTCAGTAAGGAACTCTATCCACTATGAATATATTGGGAGTGAACCTCTACTACTACGATGGTTTTTGGAGTGAACCCATTCTACAATTATATCCTTGTAAATTAACTTTGACCACTAAGGAAATGATTTTATATGCATATTTTTATTCCACACATCAATGTATTATTCCTATGTTATGCTTTCATGGTTCATGTTATTTAACTCCCTTGTGATTCATATCTTGTAAAATCCCAATATTTATTCCATGAATTTGGATTATGTTCTTTGATATGCATAGTATGGTTTTTAAATGTTTTGATCATGTTATAATATCCTTTTTATCATTTATCCTTATATTATCACTGATATCTCTCTTGTTTACACTTAATGACCATCAGAGCTCACCCATTCTTATATTTCCTTTCCATAGGTTTTGAAGAAAGGTTTTATATATGATATGTCTAATAAGGGTGATATTTATGAATATCTATTTGGGATATCATGTAGAATTATTATGAACCAGTTTTTTGGGATTCCAAGTCTCCAAAGGCACAATAACTATACCATTCTAACATGGATAGTTATCCTATGTGATGAATATTAATCTATTAGGATGTAATATCTATGTTCAAAAATTATAGGATACAATTGTTGGTATCAAAGTAAAGTTTAGTTAACCATTGGAAACTAGGATGATAAAACTTTAGTAAAAACCCTAGGGATAATTCTAAATATAGGAAAAGATCATAATGTTTCGGTAATGATCATGAATGACCAAGATTAAACCGATGTTTTTATAGAATAAGGTGTCATGATTTAGACATCCTATTAATTATTTTTAATTATTATATGGTTTCTTAGAAAGATTATTGTTTTTAAAACTATTATTTCTGGTTTTATTCAATGGATGGAACCAAAATAAATCATGATAATGTTGTATTGGATGGAAAATTAAATGATTTTCTACCTGAGAAACCAAATATTATAGGATCTGGAATGAAAAATCTTATTTTTACGCTCAAACAACATTCTCAGTATATAAATCATACTCAGATTTGAAAGGAGAAAATGAGTGACCAATATTCTATTGAGTCCTTCATGATAAACCATCCACCATAGATTAGGGGGTATACCAATCTAATAGACACTAAAAAATGGATCAGTACCACTCAAAATATTTTTTACATTCTTCATTATAAAGAAAATCTGAATGTTATTCTGGTTGTTTATCATTTTTATGGTTAATAAAATTATTGGTGGAATCTTATTAAGAAGATGAGATAATAATAATAAATTGAATCTATGATGTGGGATGAATTTAAAATATTATTTTTCAACAAGTACATTCCTATAAATCTTCATAAAAAATAGAGAAATAATTCCTTCGGTTAAATAACAGAGATAATGAATCTTTTTATACCTATAAGAAAATTTTTACAAGAATTATTGGGTAAAATTTTTGAATTATCATCCAACCTAAATGTAAGGTTGTTAGATTTTTTAGGGTCATAAAACCAAGTATCTAAAGGGTGTTATACATAAGGGAATTCATTTTCAATGAATACATTTTTGGATGTTCTCTAGTGGTGGAAATGGAAATTGGAGTGACCCATCAATCTCATGGTTTTGATAAAAAACAAAAATGGATTTGGAAGGAAATTTTAAAAAATGTACTGAGAATTAGATAATACTTCCTTTATGGTATAACTATCAAAGGAAACTCGGGGTAATTGTCTTAAGGGAACGGGTAAATGTTATAATTTTTAAAAGGAAGGTCATTGGGTAATTGAATGTGAATGTGATGGGAAAATGTTAGTTAATGATTTGAATAGATAAAATCACCACAGAATACACATCCCACACTCCAATGTTTCAAATTTAAGGTGTATGTGAGTTATGTTAATTAGTTCCTAAATCCAAAGGTTAATGATGATGTTAAACTTCAAAAACACCTTTATCCTAGAGAGAAAGGGAAATCTCATGAGATCAAATTTTTGGTTAGGGATACGATAAGGACATGGTGGATGGTATAAAAAATATTCCCTCTAGAATTTTTATTTTCGTATTCAATTTTAGATATAATCACACTTATATATATAATGACATTTTTAAGGGTATCACAGTTCTACCTCAAAAATTAAATGTCAGTTTAATTCTGAAAACCCCTAATGGTATGATGATGGCATCCCATGTCTTTGATTCTTCTCTGGTAGATTTTTTTTAATTTGTTTCCTTTAAATATTTTCATTATTCCTCTTGTTGAATTTAATGTTATTTTGGGCATTTATTAGATTTACATAAAAAAATTCCACATCTATTTCTGAGTAAGCGATGTTACATTTGATACTCTAAACCAACCTATGATCTTATATCAGTGTGAAGAAAAAATTAATTTTTTTTGAAACTAAAACTATTGTGTGGGTTAGGATTATTAGTCAAAAGGGGTGTTTATGTAATATGTTTCGGGATAAAATCAACATCAAATATATGGATCTTATGTGGGAGTTTAATGATTTATTTCTAGAATAATTTTAGGGCATTCCATTAAATTTTAAAATTGAGTTTTTGATATAACTGATACCCAGTGCTACAACTATATCCAAGACTCCATATATAATATCCCTGATTGAGTTGAATTAATTATAGAAAAAACTCCAAGAGAATATTGACATGGGATTCATTTGGACTAGTGTATCACCTTTGGGTGCACCTATTTGGTTTTCTAAGAAGAAATAAATATCAATGGGACTTTTCATTGATTATTGAGAATATAATAGGAAAAATAACAAGAAAAATTATCATCTATCCTATATTGATGAATTTTTTGATCAAATAAAAAGAGGATCAATAACATTCTATCATTGATCTACATTCTTTATATCATCAATTAAGAGACAACAAATAGGATATACACATGATTACATTCCATATAAGGTATGGATAATATTAATTTATAGTAATGAATTTTGGTCTTATTAATTCTCCCACAATCCGCCTAGATTTAATGAATAGATTCATTAGAGTTTACATTGATCAATTTGTAGAATTCGTTATAGATGATATTATTATTTATTAAAAAATAACGGAATATCATGAAGATCATTTTAGGATTGTTCTTAAGACCCAAATGAAGGTGAATGTTTATGTAAAATTTACCATGTCTATATTTTGGATTCATAAAGTTTCATTATTGGGACATATAATCTTAAGTGATTATATATCAGTAGACACTTCAAAGATAGAAGCTATGGAACATTTAAAATTACCAAAAAGTTTGACTAAGATCCATTGTTTTCTTGGTTTTGATGGAAATTTTCGGTGTTTTGTAGAGAATTTTTCTTGACTATCAAATCCACCCACAATGTTAACTTGAATGAGAGCCAAGTTCGTTTGTATAGATGAATGTGTGTATTTTTCTAAGGAACTATTGAGAATTATAGTTAGTGAACCAGTTCTTACACTTCCCTATTGTGGATATGGGGTTTTAATCTATATTTATTCATAAAATAAGGGACTATGATGAATCCTCCTGATAAACGATATGTTTATAGGTTATGACTCATGAAAATAAAAGTTCCATTAGAAACACTACCCAACACAAGATTTGTAATTAACTATAGTAGTTTTTTTATTAAAGACATAGAAGCATTATCTTTGTGGAGAACTTTTTGACACATATATTGGTCAAAAAAATTAATGTATATTTTCACTCAAAAGGAGGGGAACATGATCTAAGGAATTTGGTTTGAGGGGACTAAATATTATTAATTCTAAATATATACCACCCTGGGTAAGTGAATATGTTGGAAAATTCTCAATGTATAAAGGATCATGCAAGCTTATCTAGGAAAAGGATTACAAAATATATAATATTCTTGGATTTTAAAAGGATGGATCTTGAAATATTGAAGGAAGGGGAAAATCATATCTATATCAAATGATTGCTCAACCATCTATCCATGTAAATAATAAAGAGGTGTAGAAGGAAGATTTAGAGCTGTAAAAGAAAGTGATAAATTTTCCTGAGTTCAACCATGATTTTGAATGAATAATAATATTTAGTAGCCTTTTACATGTCCCTTAATTACTATATTTGAATAATGATCTAATGGATAAAGCTCATAGTTATTTATTTTCTATTCATCCTAGAAGTAAGAAGTAGTATAGAGATTTAAAATAGTATTTCTAGTGGGATAGAATGAAGAGAGATATTATAGATTATATTTTGTGTTTCTTGTTATGTTAGTAAGTTAAGGTTTAGAGATATAATTATAGGGGTACGTTACAACCATTACCCATTCTAGAATGAAAATAGAAAAATACAACCATTGATTTTATCATCAAACACCAAAAAACATCTAAAGGGAATAATGCTATTTTGGTTGCATCCAATCACCTTATGATGTCAGAACACATCATTTACCTTAGATATTTCTATCTTGGTCAACTTACTTGTTTATACATCATGTAATTAGTAAGATTACATGTTGTACAACTATAAATTGTCTCTGGTCACTATTTAAGGTTTACATAGATGTTTTAGAGAAGTACTCAACAGAGTATGGGAAAATGTTATGTTATTATAATTATTATATTGTTTTTATAGTTTATAGGATCATTAAAACTATAGAAAAAATGTTTTTATATTTTTATATATATTTATAATGTTTTTGGGATCAATAACTTCCTTTGGAGGAATTTTCATAAAACAATAGCTTTCACTCCAAATTTCAGATGGATCCCAATGAATCCCTCTATGGTATGAAGTTTTGAACTCCAATGTGCTGGAATGAAGTTGTAGAAATAATACTGTTGGGATCTTATCTACCTAAGTAAATAAAAGATAAGGTTATATCCATTCCACAACAATTATTATTTGGTCATAGTCAAAAATAATGCACTAAAAATCTTTGGAAAGATCTTATGTTTGAAATTTATAACAAGGTATTCCTATAAATAACCCCAGGAAAAGGGTGATGAGATTTAGAATGAAAGGATATTTGTTCCATTGGTATATTGTCCTTTTAAATTTATTGATCATATCAGGACAGTAGCTAATTTTTTCCACTGATTCTCTCTCAAGTTCATGATATGATCGATGTATCTTTAATGTTGAAGTACATACCTGATCATACACATGCACTAAACATAGATACCATATCATTAGGGAAAGATCTTTCTTATAAAGACCAACTAGAAGATATTCTAGATTATATAGAGAAATTTCTATGAAACAAGACCAATCACTTGGTCAAAGTATTATGTTGAAACCACCAATTTCGAAAAGCTATGTAGGGACCAGGGGATGTGATGAGGCAGAAATATCCTTATCTATTTTTAATAGAGTAAAAAAATTTGACGGAGAAATTAATTTTAAGGGAGATATAATTTAATACTTGATATTTTTATGAAATATTTCTCTTTAAATAATTTTATTTATTCGATAGCTTGCATTGCACATAACACCGAGTTTATATGAACCATATCACATTATTAAAATATTATGTGTCCATTATCACCTAGTCATTGGATTGGTGGGAAGGGATAGTAATAAATTAATTATAAAAAATATATTTTCTTCAAATTTATAAAATTAATTATTTATTATAAAATGATTATAAATAAAAGAAAAAATTATTTGAAAATCAAATTGATGTTTTTCTAAAAAATTGTTTTTATGAGCACAAAGTAATTTTGTTGATATATTAATTTAATAAATATTTTATAATTATTTTAAAGAAATTAATATATTTTTTTCTTTATCAATAGTCTTAATACATTCACAAAATATTTTCCTACGAACATGATAAGAATAAATCCAGTTTATGCTTCAAATGTATTTTTTTTAAAAATAGTTATTATCGTATTTTGTGTACTTATTTTTAAATTAATTTCTAATATTTTTTGTATTTAATTAGATAAAATGAATTATATATTTATATTTATGAGGTTAATATTTTTTAAATATTATCCCTTTATTTTTTGTCAATATGAATAGTAATTGAGGTAGAATTTATCACCTCGGTAAATGGAAAGTATGGTTAAAATAGAATAAAAATAAGTGATAAAGCCATAATTTTTCATCCTAATTATTATCAGAGAAATTTAATTCAACCATTAATATATTATTTTAAAAATTGAGTAGTTTAATGGACATGTTTCTATGAAAATGACTTATATGTTATTTAAATAAATGAAAGTTACAAAATGTCACTCTATTTGTTTTTAATATCTCTTATATCTTCACATAAGGACACAAACTAGTTATTAACGAATCATAATAGTAATTTTTTTTCATAATTAAACTATATTAATTATGTTAATTTTTTTTAAAAAAATTTGTATTATATAATTACCTTAAATGCTTACACAACACCAAAACAGTATTTATTCAATTAATGGAAAAATAAAAGTAATGATTCTAAAAATACTAAAAGTGATATAATTAGAGTATGTTATAGTTGTACATAAATTTTATAGGTTTATATGAAATATTATTTTTTAGTTAAAATATAATTTTCAAATTCCATTTTTTCTTTTTTTCCTTTAAGTGATATTAAATTAATTGTGTCAAAAATGTGAATAATAATATTTTATCAAAATAATATTTTCTTAAATAATATAAAATTAAAAAAGAAATTATAAACAAAGACAATTTGGACATAACATGGTAAAAAAGTTCTTAAATCACAGATTTGTGGCCTGATAATCACCTTATAATTAAAAATAAAAACCCTTTAATAGAGAAAACATTATCATCATAGTTAAAATTAAAATTGGTTAACTAACGGTTATTCAAACTTTTATGGTTTCAAATGGAACAAAAGCATGTTTAAATTATATTGGTTAATGGGATTAAAACCCTATTCTAAATTATATGTTAATACCTATCATTTTTTGTAATTTTTTTTGAGAATCAATTTATCATAATTTAATCCTTTAAGAAATTCCAAAAAGGTCCCTTCACCCCAATTATAAATGGACACATCCTCCCTCAAATCCATACAACACTTTTTCCTTCTATAGTGACCAAAATATACCAATTCCTATTTGAAACCTACCTAGTAACATTCTAGATGTTTTCCCCCAAAAATTTCAACCTTATATCCCCTTAGAGAAGATATAAGGGAGACATTTCAAAGAATATGTAATTTCATTAACCGTCACTTACTTTAATTACCATCATTTAAACCTCTAAATATATGGTATTTATCATAAAATAATAAATTCAATGTCATAAATATTATTAAATTTTTCTATAATTATTAATAAACTATTATACACCCTAATTCCCATAAAATTAGAAGTGATGGTGTCGCTCTTCCGTACGTACAAATTACTGTGTCCATATAGTGATACTATTCATTTTTCATTTCCATAATTTATGGATTAGTATTGTGATGGTTTTAATAATTATATATTATATTTATGAAACAATTATTCTTTTTTAATGATAATATCACATATACCTACTTACCATGCAATCCTTTGGGAAACAATAACTTGGTTCATGTGTACATATGGCCTTCCATCTCTACAAAGCGACGTGATTCGTTTTCCACATATATTTTACATGGACGGTAAATATTAATAATTTTATGAATATATATATATATATATGATATAAAAATAACCCTAAAAAGGTTAATTAATATTTACCATTCTTTTTTTCAACCGTCGAAAAATGAAGGAAACATTTATGAGTATGTACGATCTACCATCTCTATGAATGGTGTAACTAATTTATCAATCTCTAAATTTTTTTGATGAATAAAAATATATAAAAATATATATAATGAATAAATATGATATTTATATCATAATTAATATTTTTTAGTTGATATAAATAAGATAAATTTACAAGTACCAGAACTATTAAACTGAAATAATCGAGAATAACTAAATAGTTAACATCCTAAAATGAATATTTTAATAACGAATTATTGATAAAAGGAGGTGTTGAAATTTTATGGATGTATTAGTTGGTTTTCTATGACCAAATGATTTTTCCTTGATTATATGTATATTTTATGTATGGAATAATAATTAAACATTTGATTACATATTTTTCATTGTTCTTCCTGGTTTTAAGGTAATAATGTCCTGGTGCATATATCAGATTGATAAGGTCATAGAAGTTACTCACTATGATGATAACCTTAAAGTGGTATGACAATATTTTTAATATATCTTTACTATTTTAAAACACACTATTATGGGACACATATTATTTACACCATTAGGTATGAGTACTCATAAGAAGATGAGGCTTGTTATCATAAATTTATCACTTAGTAATCTCTCAAACAATAGATTATGTGAGCAAACCTACCCAATATGAATTATGCATGTTTTGGTTTCTTAAAATATTTATATCTAAGATCATGTGTATTGGTCCTTAAACATTAATATTATAATTATTACATATCATGACTCACATACTTAGATTTAATGATGAAAAATATCACAAGAAATTTTGGAAGAAAGTAGGGTAAATTGGGTGCATCGTGATTGACGTTTCATTAATGGATAAGTCGATGAGGGATTTTCCCCTTCCATATTTAAGGGAGTTGATATCTCATCTCTTTGGTTGGAATATAACCATTTCCTAAATTCCAAGGTCATAGTTAAATGATGTGTTTATTTCAGATTCTGAGAGAAAAATGTATCGAGAAACTAGGTTGATGAAACAACCATGAAACCTTCATTATACTATATTTTGAAAATGGGATTATATTAAACAGTTATAAATCTTATGTGGTTTTCCAAATTGCAACATTAATTTCATTCGATTTTTTCCCTTAACCTAATTATATACATTGATTTTAGAATTTAGAAAATCCTAAATAATTCCAATGAGAAATAATCCTAGATGGTCCCACATTTTGTGTATACACTGATCTCAATTAAATTATATTTTTAAATTTAATTAGTGGAATAAATATTATTCTCAACTCCAAGGAATAATTTTATTCTAATTATATTGATCTTATAAATTAAATAAATATTTATTCACCGGTATGTGAATAAAATTTTATTTTTTTATTTTATTGAACATTTAAGAAATATTTATTCACTGGTATGTGAATGTAATACTTATTTATGAATAAAATATACATTCTTGTATTCAAAAAATATCAAGGAGTTCGAACGGACCAAGACCGTATGTTGTGGTAAAATAATTATTTACAAGCTAGTAAATATTTTTTATCAGTTTACACAAGTTGGCACACAACAAAATGTTATTATTAAATTGAATCAGGTGTATTATTAAAGGTTTTATATATTATTTAATGGATGACATGAAATTAAATAATATTTTATCCTAAAACCAAATAGTATAAATAGATGGTTATTTTAATTTTATATCGCATCCAAAATTGATAAAAGAGAATCATTGCTGACAATGAATATTCTCTCAACTCCTCCTTATATATCTCTCTCAAGAATGGGAAATGCAAGGGATTTTTCTTCAAGATCAAAGAATAAGAGATCCATAATGAATAATAAAATACATTTTATTTTTCATGCTAGAACCTAGAGATCTATTGGTGATTCTTGGATATTATTATAGAATCTTTGGATCATTACTATAAGGATTTTATCCTTGGATCCTCTCAGTGTAATGAAATCTATTTAAAAGGGTATTTTTATCTGATCAAAATTTATCAATGAATAACGTTCTTAAGACTAGATATGTATTTATTCTGATATTAAATAATTAAATTATAAATTTCATATGAAATATAATCACTCATGGTTTCAATAAAATATTGTTAAAATAAATTTTAACATATCACCATAAACTACATACTTTCGTAGTGCCCAAATCCAAAATGTTATATAAGAGAATTCATGTTTAAATATATAATTATTAATTTGGTTATGGATCTATGGAAAATTGTGGTTATATTTTTTTCCTTATTATTCATTATTTAATCAGATTTGAATTAATATGAAATGATATATTAGTCCAATTAATTAAATTGTTTTCAATTTCCTAAATGTATAAGAACAAATAAAGAATAGTCAGTGATTCCATCAAGAACTACTATATTTTTAACAGACTATGGTGTAAAATAGGTGTTGTATTACACTGCGTGTATCAGTGTACATTATGTGTTGTATACATGGGTTAGAGATATAAATTGTTTAATCTATTTGGTCATTGTACATGGTTAAAATTGTGTGCTACTGACAACCTGGAAGATTTATGATAGACTTGACATTTATGCAGTGTACATAGTGTGTAGTTCATTAATTATCATGTTCAAACAAAATACTAAGAGACTTACTATGAAAAATAGACACCCAACAAGAGAAACACATGGAGTGTATCTATTCTATACACATCAGGTACTTGGGCTGAGGTACACGTCGCATACCCAGTCATGTTAACAAAATACATGATGACGGAGATATGTAGTGTATAACAGAATGTGCATGCCATGTGTCTCCCATTAATGAATATAATTATAAATTACATTATATTAGAAAATTGTAACATTAAAACCTTATTTTATTTATTATCACACCATTGAATGTTTCAAAATTTAATAATTGTCTTAAAGAATTTTAAATTCTAAATTAATTTATTATAATAAATATATGTCATTATTGGTTCTACCATTTATTTTAGATGAATTCCATAAATGATAGGTATTATTAATAATGTTCATATGATCATTAATATGGAAGATAATTACTTAATTGATTAACTAATTAATTAATTAATTCTAGTGTGTTTTTCCTAATAATAAATAATGAATGAATGAATGAATGTTATCTAGTTACATTTTTTTATTTATTGCATGTATGAACATTAATTATTGTAATAAATACTTATGTACATGTCAGGTATTTTAATTTAATTAATTACATGGGTTTGCATTTATTTATCGTTAAATTAAATGATTTCCTAAGATTCATCCCGCACTCTATTATTATGTATGAACTTTGTGACCATGGATATTTATATAATCCCATTTTAACCAACCCTTTAGTTTCTCATAACTAGTGTGTGGGTCATTAATATATTTAATTAATGGAGTATCCCATGTATCCTAGAGGTGGTTTGAGATAGAACCATTATAATTCCAACTCAGTAGATACACAAGTCGACAAGTGGAATGTCTTAACTCATGACAAACCCAGCAATAAGAGTTTTTTCCCAAGGTCGAGTGTTTATTTAATTTCCACTCATTAAATAAGCCATTATATAAAGCTCATGAATGGTGCATTTAATTAATTATTTATTTCTATCTATGAAATTATTTATTTTATGGATGCAAGGGTGCAACCACATGAATAAATGAATTAATGTGAAATGATTAAAATTTAATAAATGAATTATCTACTAATATTTTAATTCAACACTGTTAATTATATAAGTAATATACAATTAATATTAAAAATAAATAAAAGTTTAAAAAAATTAAAATTTATGCATAATAAATTGAAATCCATCAATTAAATGTTAAGTGATACTTGGCCTTCCATTACTTGATTCGGAATGAAACTCAATAGAAGTAAGTGTTTGACCAACCATTATTCGGAAACTAACTTTTATAAGTGGAGTTCTTATGAATTTTTTTGGGTTTACTTAACCATTTTAAATCAATGTTAGTACCCCTTAATAGACCTGGTGTAATTTGTAGATAATTTTTGAGGAAATCCAACTCAATATTTCAGGATAGTGGAGTCCACTCAACTGATCATGGAGCGGCAAGACTGTAGTTGGAAAAGACCTACCTACCTAAATACCTTCATGTAGCATGACCAACCATTGTGGGGGTTTTTCATAGGGAAATATGGATCATTTCCTCTATAATATCATAATAACTAGAAATTTCAGGTTCAATGGAGAGGGCTATTGTAACTTGATAACATAGTAGTATATTTAATAAAATTAATTTATTTATTATATCTCACCTAGTTTGTAATAAAGAAAAGTGCTAATAATATTCCATTTTAATTATATAATAAAATATGAATCCATTAAAACAAATTATCACTATAATTAATAATTTATATAGACAACCTCATAACTAGAAGCAACTTCTAGTAATGGTAAATATGCCTTTGGGTTGTGTTATGCCATGAATAGAAATCTTAAGTGCTAGAATGGTCATTTTATGATTCTGCGGCTAAAGAGGAAAGTAATGAAGAGTTACTAGACTATGAGAAACATATGAGTGACATGGTCAAAATTCAATTTTTGATACTTTCATCTATGTCTAGTGAAACCATGAAGTATCAAATAAACATGTATGTGTATAGCGTGGTTGAACAACTCTTTCATATTTATTAAAAGAGTGCTAGAATTGAATGGATTGAGATGTCCACAGTGTTCTTTAAGATCGTGATGGGAGAGGGTAACCTAGATGGCCAACATATAGTCAATCTCAATAGAGAAATTGAGAACTTAGAGCTTTAGGGTTTAAAATCCTTGAATAACTATGAAATGATCTCATTTTTTGCATCACTCCCTCATAGTTTCAGCATATTTTTTGTTAATTTTAATATGAAAAACATTGATAATCTTTTCTATATATTATTACTATCCTTATCCTTTAATATAAGGATATGAATCATGAAAAACTATTAGTCCTTATGGAGAACAAATGCGAGTTAATGTTAATAGATTTAATCCTGAAGCATTTTCATGCCTTCAGAAGAATTGGAAGATCAGTTGGAAAGAAAGGGAATATGATGTTGGCGGTTTCACATGTGGGAACAAGGGACAAGAAATGAGAACTGGCACCCATCCAAAGAAACAAGGAGAATATTTAGGTGAAATTGTTATCAATCGAAATTAATATGTTTCATGAAATTGAAAATTAGATACATCTTGTGGTTCTAACATGCACATTCAAATATAATTACCAAGTAGATTCAGAATGATTAACAGATGAGAGGTACATCTATGAGTAGCCAATGGTTCTAAAGTTGTCATTATACATATTAAAGACTACCACCTAACATTACAGACCAGAATAATCTTGGTTTTGAAAGGTTTTCTTTCCATCTATTACCAAAGATTTATTTATTTTTCCGTACTTGATACGGATGGATTTATTTTTAGATTTTCGAAAAAATGCTTTTTATTCTATGAAGATAGAATTTTTTATGGTGAGTCACATTTAAGTGGTGATCTCTATGTGATGGATTACATTAACCAAGTAATATAAATTGATAAATATGTAACATCACATTACACATACCATGCTCAACTTTGGAATCATTAGATAGGTCATGTAAATGAGAGGTGCTTAAATAAATTACATGAAGATTGATATTTATATTATTTTGAACTAAAACCACTTGGTGTATGTCATGCATGTTTATAAGGAAAAATTACCAAATCCATATTTAGTGGTAATGAAGAAATAGCTAAATATATTCTTGAATTAGTTCATACTGATATGTATGGGTCACTTTATATTAAAGTAAGGGGAGGGAACTCATACTTAAGATGTTTTACTGATGATTTTAGTATATATGGATATTATTCATATCTTTTATTGATGATTCTCATAATTCATATATTTTATTGATGTGAATGTATCACTTCCTATTAGATATGGAAATTCCTACTTAAATTTAAGGAAAACAAGAATGAAGATGAGAACGATCGTGGTAAAAAGATTAAGAAACTACTCTCACACCATGGTGTAGGATATCTTAATCACTAATTCATTGATTACTTAAGGGAGTTTGGGATCCATTCCTAGATCAATCCTATTTACACACCTATATATAATAGTGTAAGATAAATGAGGAACATCACATGATTAGACATGCAGAGGTCAACAATGAGTCGTGTGACTCTTACATTTACATTTCTGAGATACACATCACCATCAGTAGCACATATACTATACAAAGTACCAACTAAATCAATAAATAGTATTCCATATGAATTTTGGAGGTAGAATTTAACCATGTCATCAAATTTATATGTGTGGGGAATAAAAGTGTTTGTTAGGGCCTCTTAAGGTAATAAATATACACCCTAATGTACAATGTGTACATTTATAGGATTCCCTAAGGAAACAAGGATAAATTACCTAAAAACCCCTCAGATAAAATGTTATAGTGTCAAGACATTAAATATTCCTTGAGAGGAGGAACATCTCTAAAAGGGACAGTGTGAGTGAGATAGACTTAGATGAATTCGAGGATCAATGCACACAAGAGTTGGAAAAGGAACAAATTCCCAAAATCTCCTTGGAAGAATATAATATTCTAGAAAAACAAGTACTCTATAGGAGTGCATGATAAGTTTGAGAACTGTAATATTCTGGATTTCAAGCCACCAAGGATGGTGACACATTATTAGTCGATAATAATGATCCTATAACCAACAAGGAAGCAGTATGTGCAATTGTAGTTTCCAAGTGGTAAGAATCCATGAATTCTCAAATGTATTCCATGTACCAAAACCTTATCTATATTTTTGTAGACCCTATAGTAGATGTAATACCAGTTGGTTGAAAATGGGTATTTAAAAAGAAACTGTACAAGGAAGGAAAATTCATTACATATAAGGAATGATTGGTTGTAAAAGTGTTTAAATAGCATTAGGTCATTGATTATGATGAAACATTTTCACCATTTTCAACGCTGAAATCCATAAAAACAATACTTTCCATTACATCCTTCCATGATTGTGAGATTCAAAAAATGGATGTAAAAAACATATTATTTTAATGGGAACCATTAGAAAGATGTATATATAACACAGCCTGAAGGGTTTGTGACTAAACAGAAAGATAACAAGGTAAGAAGGATTTAAATATCCATTTATGGATTAAATAATGCATCCATGTCGTGGAAAATTCATTTTTTATGTGGCCATAAGGGAATTTGGTTTCATAATGAATGAATAAGAGTTGTGTGTCTCTATGTTCTTCAGTGGATGTGCAGTCATTTTTTTAATATTATATTTTTATGACATATTAATCATAGGGAAAGAATACCAGTATTTTAGAAAATTAAGGTGTGGTTGAATAAATTCTTATGTATGAAGGAATTGGGTGAGGCATCATATATTCATCGAATATAGATCCATCTAGATTAATCCAAGAGATTTCTCATCCTAATTCAAAGTACATAAATTTATAAGATACTAGATATATTCAGTAGGAAAGAATAAAATAGAGGATAGTTTCTGATGTCACATGTCATCCATCATTCCAAGAAAATGTTTCTACTAACATAGGAGGAAGAAAATATAATTAAAATGATTTCATATGCATCAGCGATTGGTTTATTCATACATGATATCTTATGTACTAGTCATGATGTAGCATATTCATTGAGTGTGGTAGGTAGATATCAAGAGGATCCATGTTACTATTATTGGATTTATGTCAGGACTATCCTTAAGGATATGAGGTGAACTAATAATATATTTTTGGTCTATGGATGAGATGACTAAATCTTCATCATAGGATTTGAATATTCTATTTTTCAAACTGATCAAGATGACATGAAGTCACAAATGAGACACATCTTCACATTGAATGTAAGTTCTATGAGATAGAAGATCTCAATTAAGGTTGTGGTTATAGATTCTATAGTGGATTATGAGTATATTGTTTTTTATAGGGTAGCTAAGGAAGAAATATGGATGTGAAACTTCTTCAATGTGCTTGATGTGGTTTCAAGAAGTAAAGATCCTATCACACTCTACTGTTATAATACTACAATGGTGGCTCTCACAAAAGAGACAAGGTCACATCAGTGGGAGAAGCACATTCTTCATAAGTATTATCTCAAAAGGTATTTTTCTTAGAGAGGTGAGGTTTTAGTGAGCAGTATTTCCACAGAAGACAACATAGTGTACCAACTTGACAAAATTCTTAATTCTATTGAAACATGATTATCTTGTGAGATCTAACTGACTCAAAGTCATAAGTAGTTGGATCTATTCTAAGTGAGAGTTTTTTAGAGAATGGTTCCTAAGACCAACTAATTTTACATTGATTACATTTATATTCTATGTATAGAATACTAATTAAACAATTTATTATATATTGTCCATTGTTCTGCATGGAATTAATGTAATAATTTCCATGAGTATTTGTCGCATTGAAAAGGTCATAGAAGTTCCCTACTATGATGTGAACCTTGAAGTGTTATGAAAATATTATTAACATATTTTTATGGTTGGATAACATACTGTGATGGGGCACATAGTATTTAGACCATCAGGTGTGAGTATCTGTAAGTGGATGAGGCTTCTCCTCAAGAAGTTCAAACATGGTAATATTAAACAGGGAAAATTATGAGAAGCGAACCACCAGTTGGAATTTCAAATATTTTGGTTTCATGGGATATTACTATTTATGAACATGTATAATGGTCCTTAGACATTAATATTATCATTAATACATGGTATGAATCATGCACATAGATTTATTGACAAAAACCGGCATGCTATACGCTGGCAGAATGTAGGGTATGTTGGGTGTGTCATGATTTACATTTGATTAATGGATAATTCGAGGAAGGATTTTTCCCTTCAATTTTTATGGGACCTTATATATCGACCCTTTTATTTGAATTTCAAATTAACCTACATTATATGGACATGGAATAATGACATGATTATTTCAGATAGTCAAAGAAAGATGTATCAATCAAATATTTTATGGACACTATCGTGAAACCAGGTTGATGAGATATTGTGAAAAAATATTATACTATATAGTGATCATTCATATATTAATTTTTTCATTGCGACATTATGATATTTCTCTTGGGTGCCTTGACCCTTTTTCTGACAATATTTTTTGACTTTATTAAAGCCTCCATAATTCCAATGAGAAAAATCCTAGAGGTTTAGAAACTATGTTATTTTGTTCATCTAAATTAAATTCAATATGAATATAATTAATGGAATAAAAACTATTCTCAAGACCAAGGAATAATTTTATTCATGTTATATTTATCGCATAAATTTAATAAATATTTATTCACTGACATTTGAATAAAAATATATTTGCCTATTTTGTTGAACATTTAAAAAATATTTTTTTTGGTATGTGAATGAAATATTTATTTCTAAATAAAATATTTATTTGGGTATTCAATAAACACCAATGTGTTCGAACAGACCAAGATAATGTTTGGTGAAAAAATAACTATTAACAAGCCCGTAAATATTTTTTATCATTTTTTACAAATTGGAACGCAAAATAATATTATTATTATTATTTGGAACGGGGTTTATTAAAGGGTTAAAATGTTATTTAATTTTCTATATGAAAATAATTAATATTTTAACGTAAAACCGAACTTTATAAATATAAGGTTTTGTCTATTATGTATTGCATCCTAAATTGAGAATAGAGAATTGTTGTGCACAAAAATTCACTCTTGAATCCTATATCTATCTCACTCTAAATAATGATAAATGAATGAAAGATTTATTCAAGAAAAAAGAACAGGAAATCAATAAAAACACAATATATTCAATTCACTATGATAGCACTCGTAGATAGAGTGGTGTTTATTAGAGATCATTAGAGTACTTGTGGATCCCCACTAGAGGGATTCTATCCTTGGACCCTCATCACACAATAAAGGCTATCCAAATGGGTATTTTTAGATGATCATAATTTGTTAATGAATAAATTTCCTCATATTATGTATTTATTTCATTAGATAAAAAATAAATTAATTATAAATTTTACATTCAATATCCTCACAAATGGTTTCAAGAAATGATTATTAAAATAAATTTTAATATATCACCAACCATCGCATTCATTCACTACACCTAGGACCAATAGTAAAGAGGTTATATATGATATTATAAGTTTGAAAATGACTATGTTATAATAAATTTAAATTTATTATATAGGATTATAGAGTTCTTTCGAAGTACGGAGAACTTGATGTAAGTGTTTTATATCACAATATCAATGTTTATTAGGATAGATTGTGACTATGCCTCTGATGATGAAATGTTATGATATATCTCTCAAGAAACACATGAATTTTATTTTACTCTGTATATTTCATTAAAATAAAAGGTTTCCAATCATTTTCTCCAACTTAAAGATATAACATACCAAAAATATATTATAATGAAAACTGTCTTCATTTCTCTCTTCAGTCAAAAAAAATTCTTCCATATCCGTGTTTCCTAAAATTGTTTTAAAAAAGGTTTTTATTATTATATTATGATTTTTATAATCATCTTAAACGAAGTTTGACCTTTTATAAAATGATTTTAATGAAAACTTCTTGTATTTTTCCAAAAGAGGTACTTTTTGAATTTTATAGAAAAAGTATTTAAGGAATATTTTCATAACATAAATGGAATGATTGTATTTTTCATTTTTAGGACTATTTTTTCATTAATGATTAATCTAGTTTTTTACATGGTTATATTTGAATATAATTTTTTACCCTTTATTTTTGATGTTTTTTTAATAACTAATTTCTAAATGGAAAGGTAATTTTCCTCAAGAATGTTTTAATGATCTTTTCATGGTATTTATATTCATCATAGACAAAAATCCTTGATTTCACTTATGATTTACTGATGATATGTTACAAGGAAACCTACTTTATTCTTTCTCTGGATGTTTTATGATTATGATGACATATTTTTTATGAATCTCAATTCTTTTCTGAAGATTATTTGGTGAAATAATGAAATGTCTATTAAATAGATTTCTTTTCCATGGATTATGATATGATAAAATGTTTATGAACCCTATTTCATTTCATGTGTTCTCATACTATGAATTATTTATGACATAGTGGAACATATATTTTTGATTTTTATTATGTGGCATGCGGTACCTATATCTCCCTCAAATTCATTGCATAAAGATTGAGATCTCATGAGATAAATAGGACTTGGATGGGGAGTTAACCTCGTTCAGTAAGAAAATTATTCCACCATGATACTCTTGGTGTGGAACCTTTACTATAATGATGTTTTGGGGAGTGAACCCATTCCACATTGATATCCATATAAATTATCCTTGACTACTAAAGAAATTATTTTCTATACTTATGTGTATACTAAAAATAAATGTATTATGCATATGTAAATATTTCTTAGTTCATGTTCATAGATTATTGTATGATTCATGTCTTATAAAGTATAATTATTTATACTTTGTAATAATATTATGGTCTTTAATAAGTAGAGTATCATTTTAAAATGTTCATATCATGTTCTAATTCGCTTTTTCTCATATTGTGCTTATATGATCATTAATATACCCCTTTATTACCCATATGAGAATCAGAGTTCAAACTTTCTTATTTTCCTTTCCCCAAGTTATTATGAAAGTTTTTATTAATTATATTTCTAATAAGGGTGATATTTATGACCATTTAAATGGTAAATGATGTGTAACTATTATGAATGAGTTTTTTATGTTTCAAATTTTTCAAAGGCACTAGACCTATATGATTCTAGAATTGACAGATTTGTTATGTAATGGATATTCATTTATTAATATGTAATATATATGTTTGAAAATTATGGGTCACTATACTACACTATATTGTAATAAAGGTTTAATAATTTGAACTAGTGTTGAAGTTTTACATGAAATAGTTTTTCATGAAAGTAGAGAAAATGAGGTGGGTAAACTAATATGTTAGTACTGGATAGTAACATTCAAGGAAGAAGAAATTAAATGGAAGGGTGTATAAATTTAAGGATGTGTGTGTTATAAATATTTTATACACCTCAGATTTCAGTGATGAGTTTGAGAAAATATTTGAGTTTAGTGTCCCCTTGAAGGATTCATAAAATATGGAAGTTGTAAAAATTTAGGGGATGACATGCATGTTATTTTCTTGAATCCTTTGTCATTGTCAAAGACATGCTGAGGTGAGGAAGGATGTTAATTTATTGATACATATACATCCCTATTTATTTTTTGGGTCTACTATAGAATGAATGAAGGATTCTCAGATAAATTTTGGTTTGATTCTAGTGTGAATCTTTTGGGATACAGTATTAAAATCCATCCACTTTTAAAATATAATATATGTAGTTAACCTATGTGATATAGTGATTAATTTCCAATTTTATTTGGAAATACATGTTTTAGGATGATCCATTGAAACCCATTGTAATTTATAAGAATACAATTAGTGTAAAATCCATGAAATGGGAATATTAATAATGACAAGGAGTATTATTCCCACAATGAGGAAAACCTTGTAAAAACACATGTGTTATTTTTCTTTTACAATTTCCATTGAAAATAAGAGTATGATAGGGTTAATAACAAGTGGTCCATTTACATCCTAATAAGTTACAAAGGATAAAATCCAAAGAGAGTTTAAGTAACCGAAGAATTATTCGTTTTTGGTAAAAGATTTTGGTTACACCTGATCCCCCCCCCCACAAACGTGTCTACATGGCCCAATGGGAATTACACATTTAATGGATTATGGATTCATAATAAGGGAAGATGCCTCAAATGTATTCCATGTACCAAAACCATATCTAGATTTTTTTAGACCCTCTAGTAGATGTAATGCCAGTTGGTTGAAAATAGGTATTTAAAAAGAAATTGTACATAGAAGGAAAATTCATTACATGTAAGGCATGAATGGTTGTAAAAGTGTTAAAACAGCATCATGTCATTGATTATGACGTAGCATTTTCACCATTTTCATTGATGAAATCCATAAAAAACTATACTTTGAATTACATCCTTCCATGATTGTGAGATTCAAAAAATGGATGTGAAAATAGCTTATTTTAATGGGAACCATTAGGAAGATGTCTACATAAGACAGCCTGAAGGGTTTGTGACTAAACAAAAAGATAACAAGGTATGAAAGACTTAAATGTCCATTTATGGATTAAATAATGCATCCATGTCGTGGAAAATTCATTTTTATGTGGTCATAAGGGAATTTGGTTTCATAATGAATGAATGCAAGTTGTGTGTCTCTATGTTCTTCAGTGGAACTGTGGTCATTTATTTTATATTATATTTTGTTGACATATTACTCATAGGGAAAGAATACCAGTATATTAGAAAACTAAGGTGTGGTTGAATAAATTCATATCTATGAAAGAATTGGGTGAGGAATCAAATATTCTTTGAACATAGATCCATCTTGATTAATCCAAGAGATTTGTCATCCTAATTCAAAGTACATACATTGATAAGATACTAAACAGATTCAGTAGGAAACAATATAATAGGGGATAGTTTCTGATGTCACATGTCATCCATCATTCCAAGAAAATGTTTCAACTAACATAGGAGGAAGGAAATAGAATTAAAATCATTTCATATGCATCAGTGATTGGTTTATTCATGCATGATATCCTATGTTCTAGTCAAGATGTAGCATATTCATTGAGTGTGGTAGGTAGATATCAAGAAGATCCATGTTACTGTTATTGGATTTATGTTAGGACTATCCTTAAGGATCTGAGGTGAACTAAGCACATATTTTTGGTCTATGGAGGAGATGAGTAACACTTCATCATAGGATTTGAATATTCTATTTTCCAAACTGATCAAGATGACATGAAGTCAAAAATGAGACACATCTTCACATTTAATGGAAGTTATATGAGATAGAAGAGCTCAATGAAAGTTGTGGTTGTAGATTCTATAATGGATTCTGAGTATATTGTTCCTTATAGGGTAGCTAAGAAAGAAATATGGATGTGAAACTTCTTAAAAGATCTTGATGTGGTTTCAAGAAGTAAATATCTTATGACACTCTACTGTTATAATACTACAATAGTGTCTCTTGCAAAAGAGAAAAGGTCACATCAGTGGGAGAATCACATTCTTCATAAGTATTATCTCATATGGTATTTTTCTTAGAGAGGTGAGGTTTTAGTGAGCAGTATTTCAACAAAATACCACATGGTGTACCAACTTGACAAAATCCTTGATTATATATAAACATAATTATCATGTGAGATCTAACTGACTTAAAGTCATAGGTAGTTGGATCTAGTCCAAGTGAGAGTTTTTTAGAGTTGGTTTCCTAAGACCAACTAATATTACATTGATTATATTTATATTCTATGTATTAAATAATAATTAAACAATTTATTGTATATTTTTCATTATTCTGCATGGCTTTAATGTAAAAATTTCCATGAGTATTTGTCTTATTGATAAGGTCATAGTAGTTCCCCACTATGATGAGAACATTGAAGTGTTATGAAAATATTCTTAACATAGTTTTATTGTTGGATAAAAAACTGTGACGGGGCACATAGTATTTATACCATCGGGTGTGAGTATCCGTAAGTGGATAAGGCTTTTCCTCAAGAAGTCGACACTTGGTAATATTCAACAAGGGAGATTATGAGAAGTGAACCACCAGTTGGAATTTCACATATTTTTGTTTCATGGGATATTCCTATTTATGAGCATGTATAATGGTCCTTATACATTAATATTATCATTAATACATGTCATGAATCATACACGTAGATTTATTGAAAAAAACAGGCATGCTATATGCTGGAAGAATGTAGGGTATGTTGGATGTTTTATGATTGACATTTGAATAGTGGATAAGTCGGGGAAGGATTTTTTCCCTTCCATTTTTATAGGACCTTATATATCGACCCTTTTATTTGAATTTCACATTCGCTTAAATTACATGGACATGGAATAATGACATGATTATTTCAGATAGTCAAATAAATATGTATGAATCAAATAGGTTGTTGACACTATTGTGAAACCAGGTTGATGAGATATTGTGAAAATGGATTATACTATATAGTGATCATTCATATCTTAATTTTTTCATTGTGACATTATGTTATTTCTCTTGGGTGCCTTCACCCTTTTTTTGAAAATAATTTTTTACTTTATTAAAGCCTGCCTAATTCCAATGAGAAAAATCATAGAGGGTCAGAAACTATGTTATTTTGTTCATCTAAATTAAATTCAATATGAATATAATTAATGGAATAAAAATTATTCTCAAGACCAAGGAATAATTTTATTCATGTTATATTTATCACATAAATTAAATAAATATTTATTCACTGACATGGGAATAAAAATATATTTTCTTATTTTGTTGAAAATTTAAAAAATATTTTTTTTGGTATTTGAATGAAATATTTATTTTTAAATAAAATGTTTATTTGGGTATTCAATAAACAGAAAGGTGTTCGAACGGACCAAGACGACGTTTGGTGATAAAATAACTTTTAACAAGCCTCTAAATATTATTTATCATTTTTTTCAACTTGGAACACAAAATAATATTATTATTATTTTTTGGAAGAGGGTTTATTAAAAGGGTTAAATTGTTATTTAATTTTATAAATGAAAATAATTAATATTTTAACATAAAAAAAACATTATAAATAGAAGGTTTTGTCTATTATGTATCACATCCTAAATTGAAAATAGAGAATTGTTGTACACAAAAAATTCTCTCTGGAATCCTATATCTATCTCACTCTAAATAATGATAAATGAATGAGAGATTTATTCAAGAAAAAATAAAAATAAATCAATAAAAGCCACAGTACATTCAAGTCACTATGATAGCACTCGTAGATGGAGTGGTGTTACTTAAAGATCATTAGAACACTTGTGGATCGCCACTATAGGGATTATATCCATGGACCATCATCACACAATAAAGGCTATCCAAATGGGTATTATTAGATGATCATAATTTTTTAATGAATAAATTTCCTCATATTATGTATTTATTTAATTAAATAATAAATAAATTAATTATAAATTTTACATTCAATATCCTCACAAATGGTTTCGAGAAATGATTATTAAAATAAATTTTAATATATCACCAACCATCGCATTCCTTCACTACACCTAGGACCAATTGTAAAGGGGTAACATATGATATTATATGTTTGAAAATGGATATGTTATAATAAATTTAAATTTATTATATGGGATTATAGAGTTCGTTCAAAGTACAGAGAACTTGATGTAAGTGTTTTATATCACAATATCAATGTTTATTAGGATAGATTGTGACTATGCCTCTAATGATGAAATGATATGATATACCTCTCATGAAACTCATGAATTTTATTTTACTCGGTCTATTTCCTTAAAATACATGTTTTCCATTCATTTTCCTCAACTTAAAGACTTAACAGACCAAAAATATATTATAATGAAAACTATCTTCATTTCTCTCTTCAGTCAAAAAACATTCTTCCATATCTGTGTTTCCTAAAATTGTTTTAAAGAAGGTTTTTATTATTATATTACGATTTATATAATCATCTTAACCCAAGTTTGACCTTTTATAAAATGAGTATAATGTAAACTTCTTGTATTTTTCCAAGAGATGTACTTTTTGAATTTTATAGAAAAAGTATTGAAGGAATATTTTCTTAACATAAATGGAATGAATGTATTTTTATTTTTTATCACTATTTTTTCATTAATGATTAATCTAATTTTTTACATGGTAATATTTGAATATAATTTTTTACCCTTTATTTGTGATGTTTTTTTAATAACTGATTTCAAAAAGGAAATTAAATTTTCCTCAATAATGTTTTAATTATCTTTTCATGGTATTTATATTCATCACAGACAAAAATCCTTGATTTCACTTATGATTTACTGAGGATATGTTACAAGGAAACCTAATTTATTCATTCTCTGGATGGTTTATGATTATGATGACATATTGTTTATGAAAATCAATTATTTTCTGAAGATTATTCTTCGGTGAAATAATGAAATGTTTATTAAATAGATTTATTTTCCATGGCTTATGATATGATAAAATGTTTATGAACCCCATTTCATTTCATGTGTTCTCATATGATGAGATATTTATGACATATTGGCACATATATTTATGATATTTTTTATGTTTCATGTAGTACCTATATCTCCCTCAAATGCATTGCATAAAGATTGAGATCTCATGAGATAAATAGGACTTGAATGGGGAGTTAACCTAGTTCAGTAAGCAAATTTTTCCACTATGATATTCTTGGTGGGGAACCTTTACTATAATGATGGTTTGGGTAGTGAACCAATTCCACTATGATAGCCATATAAATGATCCTTGACTACTAAAGATATGATTTTCTATACTTATGTGTATACTAAAAATAAATGTATTATGCATATGTTAATATTTCGTAGTTCATGTTCATTGATTATTGTATGATTCCTGACTTATAAATTAAAATTATTTATACTGTGGAATAATATTATGATCTTTAATAAGTAGAGTATCATTTTAAAATGTTCATATCATGTTCTAATTCTCCTATTCTCATATTGTGCTTATATGATCATTAATATCCTCTTTGTTTACCCATATGAGAATCAGATTTCAACCTTTCTTATTTTCCTTTCACCAAGTTATTATGAAAGTTTCTATGTATTATATTCCTAATATGGGTGATATTTATGAGGATTTAAATGGTAAATGATGTGTAACTATTATGAACGAGTTTTTTATGTTTCCAATTATTAAAAGGCACTAGACCTATATGATTCTAGAATTGACAGAGTTGTCATGTAATGGATATTCATCTATTAATATGTAATATATATGTTGTAAAATTATGGTTCACTATTCTACACTATATTTTAATAAAAGTATAATAATTTGAACTAGTGTTGAAGTTTTACATGAAATGGTTTTTCATGAAAGTGGAGAAAAGGAGGTGAGAAAACCAATATGTTAGTACTGGATAGTTACATTCAAGGAAGAAGAAAGGAAATGGAAGGGTGTATAAATTTAAGGATGTATGTGTTATATATATTTTATATACCTCAGATTTCAGGGATGATTTTGAGAAAATATTTGAGTTCAGTGTCCACTTGAAGGATTCATAAAATATGGAAGTTGTATAAATTTAGGGGATGACTTGAATGTTATTTTCTAGAATCCTTTTACACTGTCAAAGACATGTTAAGGTGAGGAAAGATGTTAGTTTATTGATACAGATACATCCTAATTTATTTTTTGGGTCTACTTTAGAATGAATGGAGGATTCTCAGATAAATTTTGGTTTAATTCTGGTGTGAATCTTTTGGGATACAGTATTAAAATCCATCCACTTTTAAAATATAATATATGTTGTTAACCTATGGGATATAGTGATTAATTTCCAATTTTATTTGGAAATACATGTTTTAGGAAGATCCATTGAAACCCATTGTAATTTATAAGAATACCATTAGTGTAAAATCCATGAAATGGGAATATTAAGAATGACAAGGAGTATGATTCCCACAATGGGGACAAACCTTGTAAAAACACATGTGTTATTTTTCTTTTACAATTTCCATTGAAAATAAGAGTATGATAGGGTTAATAACAAGTGGTCCATTTACATCCTAATAAGTTAAAAGGGATAAAATCCAAAGAGAGATTAAGTAACTGAAGAATTATTTCTTTTCGATAAAAGCTTTTGGTCAAACCTGATCCCCCCCCCCCCACAAAAGTGTCTACATGGCCCAATGGGAATTAAACATTTAATGGATTATGGATTCTTAAGTAGGGGAGATGCCTCAAATGTATTCCATGTACCAAAACCATATCTAGATTTTTGTAGACCCTCTAGTAGATGTAATACCAGTTGGTTGAAAATAGGTATTTAAAAAGAAACTGTACATGGAAGAAAAATTCATTACATATAAGACATGATTGGTTGTAAAAGTGTTTAAACAGCATCAGTTCATTGATTATGATGAAACATTTTCACCATTTTCAATGCTGAAATCCAAAAAAACTATACTTTCCATTATATCCTTCAATGATTGTGAGATCCAAAAAATAGATGTCAAAATAGCTTATTTTAATGGGAAACATTAGGAAGATGTCTATATAGCACAGCCTAAAGGTTTTGTGACTAAATGAAAAGATAACATGGTATAAAGGATTTAAATATCCATTTATGGATTAAATAATGCATCCATGTCATGGAAAATTCATTTTTTATGTGGTCGTAAGGTAATTTGGTTTCATAATGAATGAATGTGAGTTGTGTGTATCTTTATTCTTCAGTGGAACTGTGGTCATTTTTTTAATATTATATTTTAATGACATATTACTCATAGGGAAAGAATACCAGTATATGAGAAAATTAAGGTGTTGTTGAATAAATTCTTATCTATGAAGGAATTGAGTGTGGCATCATATTTTCTTCGAATATAGATCCATCTTGATTAATCCAAGAGATTTATCAACCTAATTCAAAGTACATACATTGATAAAATACTAAATAGATCGAGTAGGGAACAATATAATAGGGGATAGTTTTTTATGTCATATGTCATCCATCATTCCAAGAAAATGTTTCAAATAACATAGGAGGAAGGAAATAGAATTAAAATGATTTCATATGCATCAGTGATTGGTTTATTCATGCATGATATCCTATGTACTAGTCAATATGTAGCATATTCATTGAGTGAGGTAGGTAGATATCAAGAGGATCCATGTTACAGTTATTGGATTTAGGTTAGGACTATCCTTAAGGATCTGAGGTGAACTAAGCATATATTTTTTGTCTATGGAGGAGATGAGTAACTCATCATCACAGGATTTGGATATTCTATTTTCCAAACAGATCAAGATGACATGAAGTCAAAAATGAGACACATCTTTACATTGAATGGAAGTTCTATGAGATAGAAGAGCTCAATAAAGGTTGTGGTTGTAGATTCTATAGTGGATTCTAAGTATATTGTTCCTTATAGGGTAGCTAAAGAAGCAATATAGATTTCAAACTTCTTCAAAGAGCTAGATTTGTTTTCAAGAAGTAAAGATCCTATCACACTCTACTATTATAATACTACAATGGTGGATCTCGCAAAAAAGAAAAGGTCACATTAGTGGGAGAAGCACATTCTTCATAAGTATTATCTCATAAAGTATTTTTCATATAGAGGTGAGGTTTTAGTGAGCAGTATTTCCACAGAAGACAACATGGTGTACCAACTTGACAAAATTCTTGATTCTATAGAAACATGATTATCATGTGTGATCTAACTAACTTTAAGTCATAGGTAGTTAAATCTAGTCCAAGTGAGAGTTTTTTAGAGTTGGGTTCGTAAGACCAACTAATTTTACATTGATTACATTTATATTATATGTATTTAATACTAATTAAATAATTTATTATATATTGTCCATTGTTCGGAATGGATTTAATATAATAATTTCCATGAGTATTTGTCGCATTGATAAGGTCATAGAAGTTCTGCGCTATGATGAGAACCTTGAAGTGTTATGAAAATATTCTTAACATAGTTTTATGGTTGGATAAACTACTGTGATGGGGCACATAGTATTTATACCATCGGGTGTGAGTATCCGTAAGGGGATGAGGCTTCTCCTCAAGAAGTTCAAACTTGGTAATATTCAACAGGGGAGATTATTAGAAGTGAACCACCAGTTGTAATTTCACATATTTTGGTTTCATGGGATATTCCTATTTATGTGCATGTATAATGGTCCTTATACATTAATATTATCATTAATACATGTCATGAATCATGCACGTATATTTATTGAAAAAAACCGGCATGCTATATGCTGGAAGAATGTAGGGTATTATGGGTGTGTCGTGATTGACATTTGATTAATGGATAAGTCGAGGAAGGATTTTTCCCTTCCATTTTTATGGGACCTTATATATCGACCCTTTTATTTGAATTTCACATTCGCCTAAATTACATGGACATGGAATAATGACATGATTATTTTAGATAGTCAAAGAAAGATGTATCAATCAAATAGGTTGTTGACACTATCCTGAAACCAGTTTGATGAGATATTGTGAAAAAGGATTATACTATATTGTGATCATTCATATCTTAATTTTTTCATTGAGACATTATGTTCTTTCTCTTGGGTGCCTTGACCCTTTTTTTGACAATAATTTTTGACTTTATTAAAGCCTTCCAAATTCCAATGAGAAAAATCCTAGAGGGTGAGAAACTTTGTTATTTTGTTCATCTAAATTAAATTCAATATGAATATAATTAATGGAATAAAAATTATTCTCAAGACCAAGGAATAATTTTATTCATGTTATATTTATCGCATAAATTAAATAAATATTTATTCACTTCCTTGTGAATAAAAATACATTTTCTTATTTTGTTGAACATTTAAAAAATATTTTTTCTGTATGTGAATGAAATATGTATCTTTGAATAAAATATTTATTTGGGTATTGAATCAACACCAAGGTGTTCGAACGAACCAAGACAATGTTTGGTGATAAAATTACTATTAACAAGCCCGTAAATATTTTTTATCATTTTTTACAACATGGAACACAAAATAATAATATTATTATTTTTTGGAACGTGTTTTATTAAAGTTTTGAAATGTTAATTAATTTCCTATATGAAAATAATTAATATTATAACCTAAAATAAAACTTTATGAATAAAAGTTTCGTCTATTATGTATCACATCCTAAATTGAGAATAGAGAATTGTTGTGCACAAAAAATCCTCTCTTGAATCCTATATCTATCTCACTCAAAATACTGATAAATGAATGAGAGATTTATTTAAGAACAAAGAACAAGAAATCAATAAAAAAAACAATACATTCAATTCACTATGATAGCACTCGTAGATCGAGTGGTGTTTCTTAGAGATCATTAGAGCACTTGTGGATCCCCACTAGAGGGATTCTATCCTTAGACCCTCATCACACAATAAAGGATATCCAAATGGGTATTTTTAGATGATCATCATTTGTTAATGAATACATTTCCTCATATTATGTATTTATTTCATTAGATAATAAATAAATTAATTATAAATTTTACATTCAATATCCTCACAAATGGTTTCGAGAAATGATTATTAAAATAAATTTAATATATCACAAACCATCGCATGCATTCACTATACCTAGGACCAATAGTAAAGGGGTCACATATGATATTATAAGTTTGAAAATGACTATGTTATAATAAATTTAAATTTATTATACAGGATTATAGAGTTCTTTCGAAGTACGGAGAACTTGATATAAGTGTTTTATATCAGAATATCAATGTTTATTAGGATAGATTGTGACTATGCCTCTGATGATGAAATGTTATGATATACCTCTCAAGAAAATCATGAATTTTATTTTACTCTGTCTATTTCATTAAAATACATGTTTTCCATTCATTTTCCCCAACTTAAAGACTTAACAGACCAAAAATATAATATAATGAAAACTATATTCATTTCCCTCTTCAGTCAAAAAAAATACTTCCATATCTATGTTTCCTAAAATTGTTTTAATGAAGGTTTTTATTATTATATTATGATTTTTATAATCATCTTAACCCAAGTTTGACCTTTTATAAAATGAGTTTAATGTAAACTTCTTGTATTTTTCCAAAATAGGTACTTTTTGAATTTTATAGAAAAAGTATTGAAGGAATATTTTCTTAACATAAATGGAATAAATGTATTTTTCTTTTCTAGGACAATTTTTTCATTAATGATTAATCTCATTTATTACATGGTTATATTTGAATATAATTTTTAACCCTTTATTTGTGATATTTTTTTAATAACTGATTTCAAAAAAGAAAAGGTAATTTTCCTCAAGAATGTTTTAATGATCTTTTCATGGTATTTATATTCATCATAGAAAAAAATCCTTGATTTCACTTATGATTTACTGAGGATATGTTACATGGAAACCTACTTTATTCATTCTCTGGATGGTTTATGTTTATGATTACATATTTTTTATGAAACTCAGTTCTTTTTTGATGATTATTCTTCGGTGAAATAATGAAATGTTTATTAAATAGATTTCTTTTACATGGATTATGATATGATAAAATGTTTATGTACCCCATTTTATTTCATGTGTTCTCATACGATGAATTATTTATGACATAGTGGCACATATATTTATGATTTTCATTATGTGGCATGTGGTACCTATATCTTCCTCAAATGCATTGCATAAATATTGAGATCTCATGAGATAAATAGGAATTAAATGGGGAGTTAACCTAGTTCAGTAAGAAAATATTTCCACTATGATATTCTTGGTGGGGAACCTTTACTATAACTATGTTTTGTGGAGTGAACCCATTTCACTTTGATAGCCATATAAATGATCCTTGACTATTAAATAAATGATTTTCTATACTTATGTGTATACTAAAAATAAATGTATTATGAATATGTTAATATTTCATAGTTCATGTTCATTGATTATTGTATTATTCCTGTCTTATAAAGTATAATTATTTATACTGTGTAATAATATTATGATCTTTAATGACTAGAGTGTCATTTTTAAATGTTCATATCGTGTTCTAATTCGCTTTTTTCTCATATTGTTCTTATATGATCATTAATATCCCACTTGTTTACCCATATGATAATCAGAGTTCAACCTTTCTTATTTTCCATTCCCTAAGTTATTATGAAAGTTTTTATGTATTATATTCCTAATAAGGGTGATATTTATGAGGATTCAAATGGGAAAGGATGTGTAACTATTATGAATGAGTTTTTTATGTTTCCAATTTTTCAAAGGCACTAGACCTATATGAATATAGAATTGACAGATTTGTTATGTAATGGATATTCATCTATTAATATGTAATATATATGTTTGAAAATTATGGCTCACTATACTACACTATATTGTAATAAATTTATAATAATTTGAACTAGTTTTGAAGTTTTACATGAAAAGGTTTTTCATGAAAGTGGATAAAAGGATGTGCGTAAACCAATATGTTAGTACTGGATAGTTACATTCAAGGAAGAAGAAAGGAAATAGAAGGGTGTATAAATTTAAGGATGTGTGTGTTATAAATATTTTATACACCTCAGATTTCAGTGATGAGTTTGAGAAAATATTTGAGTTCAGTGTTCACTTGAAGGATTCAGAAAATATGGAAGTTGTAAAAATTTAGGGGATGGCTTGCATGTTATTTTCTTGAATCCTTTATCATTGTTAAAGACATGATGAGGTGAGGAAGGGTGTTTGTTTATTGATATAGATACATCCCTATTTATTTTTTGGGTCTACTTTATAATGAACGAAGGATTCTCAAATAAATTTTGGTTTGATTCTAGTGTGAATCTTTTGAGATATAGTATTAAAATCCATCCACTTTTAAAATATAATATATGTAGTTAACCTATGTGATATAGTGATTAATTTCAAATTTTATTTGTAAATACATGTTTTAGGATGATCCATTAAAACCCATTGTAATTTATAAGAATACCATTAGTGTAAAATCCATGAAATGGAAATGTTAAGAATGACAAGGATTATGATTCCCACAATGGGGACAAACCTTATAAAAACACATGTGTTATTTTTCTTTAACAAATTACATTGAAAATAAGAGTATGATAGGATTAATAACAAGTGGTCCATTTACATCCTAATATGTTACAAAGGATAAAATCCAAAGATATTTTAATTAACTAAAGAATTATTTGTTTTCGGTAAAAGTTTTTTGGTCACACCTGACCCCCCCCCCCCACAAAAGTGTCTACATGGCCCAATGGGAATTACATCCTCCAATGGCCCGAAGGCCTTCATTTTTTATTGATTTTTGATAATCCAACTTTCAAGGGGTGAGGTGGAACCCTTTCAAGGCCCATAGCCGTAAGCATTACATGGCCCGTAGGCCTTAGATGAATTTATTGCCCATAGGCTTCAAACATTACATACAACCCAGACTAACTACTTGAACTGCTCCTCCCCAGCATCTTCATTGTGAAATCAGCTCTCGACCTTCGCATGGCTATTTGGCTGGGCTTTCCCATGCATGCATAGGCTTGTCCCGATGGTAGGTGCCATACCCTCTCATTCTTGCAATCTGTTTAGCTTCTGTTAAGGTGAAAGCTCTTTGCCCCTCCTCCTTCTGAAGCTTGTTCCTTGTAGGTTGTCTGGTTTTCATCTGAAATTTAAGGTGGCCCGAAGGCCTTGAGGTGGCCTGGAGGCCTTACTGACCTGAAGGCCTGGGTGGCCCGAATGCCTTAAAGGAATCAGAAACCAAATCGGTGGCCTGAAGGCCCAAATAGAGGCATATTCCCGGCTGCTACAGTGCCAAACAGTGCCTTCTACAGTTCCATCTACAGTACCTGCTACAGTTCTGCATAGTACCTATTATAGTACCTACTACAGTACCCTCGGAAATTGTGCCTCCACCTATATTTGATCCTGGGTCTCTTGGATGCACTTAAGGAGTCCTCACCAACTGGGCTGATGCTCATGTGCGCCCAATGGGAATTACACATTTAATGGATTATGGATTCCTAAGTAGAGGAGATGCCTCATATTTGATTCCATTTTATTAGTGGTACATCACCCAACATAATTTTTATGGTTTTTATCAAAATTTTCTAAGAATTAATTCTTTTTTTATACTAGATGACGATGTTTTTATCCATAAGAGAATCAGGGTAATTCTATTAGATTTTAGTGTATTTTTTATCATATTTATTGCTATGTTAAGTGGATTTGTGAGATTTTAGAGATTATGAATCCATGTATTAAATTTATTATTTAATTATAATTTGTTATAATAAATTTTTAGGGTGTCTTGGATTGAGATAGGATCTCAGGTTATTGTTTCAATTTGGATGAAGATCCTAGGGAATTGCCTAAGGATGGTTATTTTATATAGAAAGGTTCTCTGTATAATATTTAACCATATACATATTGGTTCATGATAATTCATTATTAATTGGCCATTTGGTTTTACATAAAATTGTTAGGGATCAATATGTCCCTAATGGAGGATTTAGGTTACCTTAGGCCTATTGGGATTGGAGTGAGTGCTTCACTGAATGTTGAGGATTTGGAATCACTCAGGAGCCTTCATCCAAGGGGTGATGTATGATAATTGAGCTTATGAGAGTCCAATATATCTCTCTTTCTTGATATGTGTTTTGGATATCCTAGGTTAGTTCTTATTAAGCCTAGTATTGTAGGCGTTAAGTTCTTAGACATAGAGATGATTAGTGAGACATCTGTTCATCTCAAACAAGATTGGGAATACCCCCATTTATATTAGAACCTTGGTGTGTTCTATGAGTTGAATATTTTCTATAAGTATAGATATAGTGTAATGGGGAGGGTTTTCTTCAGGTGATGGGATTGGTAGATCACTTAAGAGAGTAGTGATATGGTACCCTCATACGGGTTGATGTGAGAATTTTCCATATGGTTGGATAGTATGTTTTCAAGATCCCTTAAGGGAATGGTCTTAGAATAGATAATTGGAATTAGAACCAGGAGGTCGATATTTTAATTGTAAGGGTAACTATAATTAGGATCTTTAGGCTGGGTTTAGGTAGATACTATGTGCCATGGGGTCAGTATATGGTGATGGGTTTGGGCTGGTATTAGGGGTTATAGATTAGGTGAGATTTGAGGAACCTAGTAAATTCCCTTATGGTTGAGATGGGGATGCCAATAGGTTAATCATATTGATCTTACATGTCTGATCCTTTCTTGGGAGACTATCCAGAGAGGCTAGGTGCATGATGAATTATTCTACCAGGTGTGGGGATATGTCTCAAAAAATTATCACAATGTTGTGAGATTATCATGGGATGGGATGATTCCATGAGAGGCTGGCTAAGAACTAATGATAGGCAGTATGTTTTGGTGTGCATACAGGATATGATAGGTTTTCATGATTGACATTGTGACTGTATTTTGAATGTGATATAACATTTTTTGATGAAACATGATGCTTAGCGTCACCCTGAGTGAAAGGCTTCCCACATGGATTTCCCTGAGTAAGAGGGTATTAGTCCAATATGTGATTATGATACCCACCCAATGTGATATGTGATCAGTCAATATTATTGGTCATGAGACTTGTTATTTTTCCTCAAACTAAGTGAGAGGGTGTTGGCATTAACCACTCTGATTTAAGGGGTATTGGTCCATCATGTTATTATGAGATCCTCCATGGGTGGGTATGGAGTAGTTGATGTGGTTTTTTTTATACTAGATCCACATCCATTCATAAGTTAGTGGGTTCTCACATGGTTAACATTGAGCGAGGGGGTATTGGTTCAAGATTTGATTGTGGGACCCTACTCTAGGTGATAGGGTTGAGGTTGAGACGTGGTATGATACAATTGACTCTTGGTATTATAGTGACCCATAATTTTCATTCATAAATATTAGATCCTAATAAATTAATATTCAATATATAATATTATTTTCCATGCAAGAATTGTATATGTATAGGGTCTTTGGAAACATGGATACATAAAAAACTTGTTCATAATATGTATGCATCATCTCACACTTAGTTATTCACAACTATCACCCTTCTTAAAGATGTCATACTTAAAAAAATATTCATATCCTAGTGAAAAACAACATAAGAGAGGGTGAGATTAGATTCTCAATAAGGGTAAACAAGGGAGATATCAATGATCACTAAAATATAACATAAGCAGAAGGTTATGAGAGCATGAGATTAATATATGAAAACAACATAGAGAAAATCGTAGATCATTATATTGGATCATGGAATAAGGCTTACAAGTTCATAATATATTAATCATAAAATAATCAAAGAATATTATCCAGGATATCATAACATTAGCATGAGAGATAAGTTTCTGGAATACACAAAAGCGTCAAAAATCATTTCTTCTATCAAGTATCACTTCCAATACCATCATTGTAGGTTGGGTTCACACCCCATTCCAACATATACTTAGTTATGGTTCACTCCCAAGACTATCATTGTGCACAGAGTCTCTTACTAACTAGTTTCATTCCCCATTATAGCTCTTATTATCTCTTGAGATATATCTTTACCTAATTCATTCGAGGGATATAATTTTTTTTCAAACTCATCACAGAGTGAAAATCATACATATGTGTGCCAAAATAACTTAAATCATTAATAATATCATAAACTATTTAAAATAAATGGGTTTCATAAGCATCTCAATATTTCATCATAGCATAACCCATGAAAAATAAATGGGTTTCAAAAACATATTTTTATCATAGTCATAAAGGAAATATGTAAGAATGTAATGAACATAATGGTATGATAACATGATTGTGATCCTTATAATATCATACCCCATGTATCAAAAATCATAAACATGAATCGTCGAATAAATATTTTCAATTTATAAGACATGTATCATAAAAAAATAAATTACATGATCTATGAAATCATAATATAAGAATAAGACTTCAAATTGTGGTGGGCATATGAGCATATAAAAACTCATTTTCAATGCAGCCTACCAAGGCCTTTTATAACATGTTATTATTGGGTTAATAACCTATGTACCTTCTTGAGGATTAGGATTCCCTCCCATTTACCCTCTTGTTTTCGTCTTTGGATGTCCTCTTGTATACCCTCTTATTTGAGGCTTGGGATGTCCTCCCATGTGCCCTCTAGTTTTGGTCTTGGGATATCCTCCTGTGTACCCTCATGTTTCAGGATTGGGATGCCCTCCCATGTACCCTTTGAGCTCATAAAACATTTATCATTACCCAATGAAATGGAGGGAGATATAGATCCCACCCATCTTATAATGAAATCATACATACAACTTCCACAAGATCATTAAAAATCATATCATAACACATGAAATGAAATGGGAATCATAAAAAATAACATATCATAACCTATGGAAAAAGAGAGGTTTCATAATCATTTCATCATAAACATAACCCGTGAAAAGAAGTGGGTTTGAGAAAAATATAACCAATAGAATAGAAGCTGGTGTCATAACCATCATTCCATCAAAACATAAACCATTCAAGAAAGAATGTGAATAGAACCACGAGATCATTTCCTAGAAGGGAATTACTAACATCAATAGATGTCATCTTTGTTGTCAAATAACATGGAAATATATTATGAAAATATTTCTTGAGGAAAATATCAATTATTCATTGAAAAGGGCACTTTCAAAACATAAAATATTTTTAAAACACTTTCCTTTGAAAAAAAATGTTAAATACTATAAAGAAAACGTTGAAACCCATTTGGAAGCATTTTTTATATGAAAACACATAAAGAGAGATTGAATATGTTTTAAAACCCATTTTCATTAAAAATTTATAAAAAGATATGGAAAATGTTTTGAAAACCATTTATTTGAAATTAATTTTAAAACTTATAAATAATTCTCAAAAATAATTTGAAAATCATTTTCCTTGAAAGAATATACATGAAGATTGAAAAAAATTGGGATTTTTTTGTTAAAAACATAAAAAAGTATCTTGAAAACATTTTGAAAACAATTTTCCATGATAATTTATAGAGGAATCTAGAAAAAAATTTGAAAACAATTATTTTTATAAAAAAATATTAAAAATTATCCTCTTAAACATGAAAATGATGCTTCACATAAATGACGACCGGTAAATCTATACATTCCATATGAGGTAAGAATTGTTTTGCTCAAAAAAAGGTTAGGAAAATTCCTTGTTCAGAAAGCGATAAGAGGATTCCTATGCAATCATTGGAAAAAGATAAAAAGGAAAAATTTTCTTTTAATTATTATTTAATAATAATATAATATTCTTTGAAATGCCTTTTAGAAAAGATGGTTCTGAAGGAACACATATTTCTGACTGAAGATAGGATAAATTCAATATTCTATAGAAACACTTTAATTACTATATTATATACAAAATAGTAGAAAAATGGTACCAATACATGAATTAATCAATAATAACCAGTGGATAATAAAATTCATGAATTCTCTTGAGATATAGATCATAATATTTCTTCAAAAAAAGTATAAACATAAAAAATCTTGAAAAGCTATAAGACTGTTTCAATAAAATCCTACCACTTGGTTACATGGGATCATTCTCTCCATGTAAAAAAATTTAATTACATGAAGCTTAAAAATATCATGAAAATAATTAAATTCATGATATAATATTTCAAAAGGAGTGTAAGAACTAATTTTTCGCTCTGGTATGGATTATTTGAATTTCGGTCAAATTATTTATTTTGGACCCAATATGGATTCCTACTGAGTTATTGATGGTCCCAAGGGTGTTTGGGACTTCTTCGTAGCCTAGGACCTATCCTTTGGGGTAAATGGTATTTTTTCACAGTTAGAGGAAAATTTGCGGTAAGGCATCATGGATAGATTTAACAGTGCTGATGATCTACATTTTTAGGTAGAGCCATCTCGCATGGTTGGTGGATAGTATCTCAAACCGTGCAAACTAACCATGTGGCACACCCCTTACTAAAGGTTCTTGTCCAGGGTTAGAGAATGGGTTTTCAAACCATGTATCCAAATGGTGCACATGCTAAATTTTGGGTAATTTTACATTTTTCCTTTAATGATATAATTATCCCCCTCCTTCTTCCATAATTTGATATCCAGTGTGATGAACCTCCATTTATCCAATTTTTGAGATTTTTGAAGGCCTAACCTAGGGGTAAAGAGATATAATTCATCTAGGATAGGTTCTAGATTTTGTTTATCATGATGTATTTGCAATGGTAAGTACTTAAGTCTGTTTGAGTTGTTCTTTATCTCCATTTCTCTCGACCTAGTTATCAAGGTGTAAGTGTTTTTACTCTTTTATCATATCTACTCAATTACAAGAAATATTAGAGGCTAATACTGTATTATTAGAGTCATACAAGCCTAATGTGGGTGGTCTAAAACTCATCCCTTATGTTTTTTGATTTTGGAATTGACATGTGGGAATGATGATTTCATCAGATGTCATTTATTTAAATTACATAACATGTTTATATTCATTTGAAATATATGGTTATCCTCTTTCTGTAAATGTGATTGGTTGTTGGTGGTTATGTTTACAATTCCTAACACACCATGTAGGGTGATTTTCCATAATTTAGTTTTCACTTTTTGAACACTTTTCACCATCGTTATGGTGTGATTGAGCTTGAAATCACTAATGGTAAGCCTAATTAAATTAATTTCCTATTGAATCATGAAATTTTGAAAATCTTATGTCATGTCACTTCCACTTGACCTGCCTAAGGTAAGTTCCTAAATGTAAGTAATTCAAAAAAATGATATTATAGAAAGAATACTTAAGTATATGATTTGGCCTTACTAAATGTAGATGACTTATTGGTTGCACATATATAACACACATTTCCATGTTCATGGAAGATATTGGAGTGAACCTTATTAATTGAACCTGACTTACATAGTAAAATTAAATGGTTTCATACTACTAGGCCATGTCAAACTAATGAAAGGAAAGTCTTCAACCAAATGACTTGATAAATGGAATTGTAATTGTATGGAAATATTAATTGTAATTAATTGAATGTAAGGTGACTCTTTATGAATATGGATGTTGACATATTTATAGGAATTATTGACTCTTGCTAGCTCTTGAATTCTTGAGGGAATGCCTTGGGTACTCGAAGACGTCATTCTGATTCAAGGATTCCAGCTACCTTGGGTGAGACGCACCTAGGAACCCCATCCTTTTCTACCTCTATATAAATGGTGTGATGCCATAGGATCCCTTCATTATTAGTACATGATTCCTTGGGTAAAATCCTTGGATCCAATATTTATGAGTAGGTTCCATGGTTATAACCCATCATGCCCAGTCATTTCTTTTCCCCCATACCTTGGAATAATTCGTTGGACTCGGTAGGATTATTTTTCTAGAAAAACTTGGATGATGCTCATTGGATTACTCTCATACCCCTTAGCTAAACTCCTTTATTACAGAGTTAGAGGCCCCTCAATTCTAGGTTGGCTTGGTGATTAGCTTGGAACCACTTACTATTTAGTTATCAATCATTGTTTCCTTGTTACATCTTAGAACCTTCACTACTTATACTATCACAAGGTGTTATCAGTGTTGGATATGCTGCATGTGACCTATTAATAGAAATTGGTATTTTAATAATTATTGGACAAGTTACAGTCCTAGTTTCCTTGTTACATCTTAGAACCTTCACTATTTATACAATCAGAAGGTGATGGCAGTGCTAGATATGCCTCACGTGTCCCATTAAAATAAATTGGAATTTTATTAATTAATGAACTTGTTACATATGAAAACACCAGCTGAGAGATGAAGTAGGTACTTGGGTAATTAGTTGTATTATACTGATTTAGTCTATATATTGATGTATGCACACTGTGACATATCCATTACATGGGACTGATGTTATAGACACCGTTGGTGGTGGCCTAATAAGAATTATCTCACACCTTCTCTAAGAACCGTTTGGTACCCAGGACAGATTACATGTATGAAGGTGTTTATAATGGGAAGCTTAATGCTTCATACATTTGATTTCTTACTATGCTATGATAGAGTCGGTAGCATATGATCAAGCTGTAGCTTGGGATTATTGGATTAATTTATGTATTTTATTTGTGCTACAATGTGTTTTTCATGTATTCCTACTACATTATATCCATGTTCTCCAGCTTTCTAGTGACATGAAATATATCATCATTAGCTATTATATGTTATTGTAATTGTTTTAGTTATTATTATCCTTGTATTTTTTCACTGTTCATTCTATTTACTTATTCCTTCTGGTATTTAAATATTTTTATAATTATACATTTCTCTACACTATGGTATTGAGTGAATACTATCCACATGGACACACCCTAGACCATCGTTGCTAGTCAGAAACCTTTGATGTTTATGGAGATTCACTTGAGTCCATGTGGTATACCAAACTCGGGGCACCTCCTTAGTGGAATCTAGGTTCGGGACCTCACAATGTGGTATCAGAGAAGTTATTTTCTTACTTCACTATTTGGAGAAAATATTCATGAGATTAGTAATTCTTTGAACTTGGTCATAAGACATTCATGGGCATCACAAACCTATTTTTAGGCAACAGAAGAGTTTCCTGAATTATAATTATTGTTCAGTTTTTTCCAATCACTGTTGATATCATTTCACCATAGGGTGACTCAAATGTTTTTTAATGTTGTTGATTATTCTTCTGATTCATATTTTGTTTTATGCTTACCCTGATGATATTATGTCAATAAGCCATGTTACATACATCATATAGGCACCTAAAATTTAAAATTCATGCATATTTCTATACAATATATGTGAATTTCACTACTTTTCATTACATGATATGTTTATGAATGTTGATTGATGATATGGTAGTTATAGTATTCTTGTTATGATTTTAGGATATGATTGATTGATTGCCTATTTCAATTCATTAGGTGTTCTGGGACCTTGTGGGTTGGATTAAGTAATTTACCAAATTAAGTATTTAATTATAAATTCAGGTGGGTGTTAATCTCAAAGATAATGAGTTTGGAACCTGATTCATTAGGAAATAAAACTTATTTTAAAAGAATTTTGATAAAAAATTTATGATAATTCAATCATAAAAGTGGAATGGTTTCATATCCATATCCCACCACGTCATGTTTATGAAAGGAAAAAAGAGTGATCCTATTAGTTAAACATTAAATGAAATGAAACGGTTTCCAATAAATGATGTGGAAAGGTAATATTGACCCTTCATCTATTTGAACCCTGGATATTTATAACTGAGCACTTACCAATACCTATGCCTATAATAGGTTAGTTTTGGTACCATACCTTTAGTAGTGATCCCATTCTTACATTTAGATTTTGTTTTTGTTTCTATATTCCTTCTTAAATATGGTTATAAGGCGAGTGATTGGCTTCAAATATGCACAACTAGACCATTTAGGTTAGTTGGGTCCTGTTTCTTTTGAGACGACCCATTATGGGGGTTTATGACATTGATAAATAAAGAAGCTTCTATAGGGTTTCATTTATGATGAACCTTGGTTGGTGTGATGGGGCCCTCATAAGCCTCATTATCGGTTAAAAGGAATTTTTTTTATAAATTTTCTACTTGTGTCGGGTTGTTAACAAATGCTTAATGATTAAAAGGATGATTGCTATGACTTTCCTATTATGCCTTGGAGCATTAGTTAAATTGTGTACCAAGGGATTGTGTTTAAAATTATTACTTTAGTTTTTGTTTGAATATTTTAAATGATTAGATATTGAATATGAATAAGTGTAATTACATTAAAAATGGAACCTATATGTGGTGTCCATGGTTAAATTGTCTTTTTGAGTTTCCTTGGAATGGAAGAATGATCATTTTCAATTGGCCTTCTACTTATTATGAATTACTTAAATAATAGGATTTTGAGCCTGATGACTTCTATTTTCCCTGACCTGGTGTTAGAGTCTATGCATGTGCTTCGTAAGGGGAAACATGTGATAGGTAGAACCCTTTAAGATAAAATTTCCTACTAAATGTTGTCATTTTATAACATTGTTGTCATTCAGGTGTTGTTTTACCTACTATGACTCTTACTTTCTAAATCACACCCTTCTTTTGGATGGTTGTTCATGGTATCCTTGACCCCTTCTATAGGAATGTGCATCAGATAATGCTCAGTTTCAGTAGGTTAGACAAGATGATATCATGGTCAGGTGTTTCACAAGTCTCATGACCATTTCCTATTCCTTAGTAATGGAAGACTTGGTATACCATCATCCAGATTAAAGGTCATATAAGGAAGTATGACTCTTTTATAAATATCTTATATGAACCACATGATACTCATATAGATAGGGAGGATAGCCTTTAGATTATATTGATGTGATGTCCTGTTTCTGGAACCTCAAGGTAGTATGCATTCATTAAGTGGTAACCGTTGAGTTGAAAAATGATATAATAAACTGGTTGAGTTTTGTAAAATCATTAAGCCTTGTGTTGTTGAGTATGTTCTCAGTCCATATACATAATAGAGTAACATGGTTGTAAAAGTAAATAGGTTTTTCCCAATTCTTGGGATGACTTTCAAGAGACTTGGGTGTTTTGACACACCGGTATGTTTGGTTTTGGATTTCCTAGAAAATTATTTAATGTATAAGTGTGGCTCGAAGGAGTATCGTGTGTGTGGTTAATATGAGTTTGATATAGTGGGCTTATGAGAACTGGTTCACGCCCAAATTTACCCAAGAGAAGAAGGGTAGAACGGTCCTTGTAGTGTAGCTTGGGTTGTCGATTCCACAGAGACCTAAGAAGATACCTAAGATACACAACCTAAGGGATGGATTTTTGGCTATGAAGTGGCCAACTTGGATTGATTTTGTATGGGTTTTAAAGATATCTAAAAGATTTAAGTGGATTCAATTTAAAAGAATGAGTTGATCCTAGGTTATCACTCGGGGTGGTTTGGACGTATTTTCTTTTTAATGATTTCAATTTCTTAAATTTGAGATGGGTTCATTTAAGGAGATAAAACAACATCATCACTTACTAGTTTAATTCCTACACCCTCTAATACTAATCCCCTATACACTTGAAGGATCAAAGTTTTGAGCACTTCAAGGTAAAGGATCGTATTAGTACTTGAAGTGTGTGGCCTTAAATTCAACAAGGACGATGGAGTTTAAAAATCATCAAATAAAAATCTCAATTAAAGAAGTGATTATACATTAATTAGGTGATAAATAACATCCAATCCAGCCCCTTGCTACTCCCTTGGATCAACCCATAAGTGTGTTAGCCCTCCATTGATCCCATGGTTTCAATGGAAGCGGAAAGTAGACTCATAAGGGAGAAAATGGAGAAGTAAAGAAAACAACAAAAAATAAAATGATCACTCCACCGTTGTGTGAATAATTTCACAAGGGTTGGTGTGAATAAATTCACACCTTGATCCAACGGTATCAAAGTGATATTAAGAACAACATAATAAGAGTAGAAGAAGAACTTTTATTAAGAAACTAAAGTGAATTGAACAACTTACATGTGAAAGAAAAAATTGAGGCAACAAAAATGCAGCATAACATTACAATTAAACAAAGCATCCAAGATCTTCAACTCCTTCACCACAACTGCCTTAAATAGGCATTTTGGGAGCCTTGGGTCGAGCCTTCAACAGTACAAGTCGTCCCACTTGAGTATGGTAGGCCTAGGGTGGTGGAAAGTTTGTGGAATTTGGAATTTTCCACATTTGACCCGAGGTGGCATCCAGATTTCATCCACCGAACAGACGCGTTTGGATGACCTTTTATATGGCCGAATCAGGGTGGGCCATAGAAGATAAAAATGGAGATCCGGATGTCTGCTAACCGGCTGTAAAATTTGGGCCAATTTGGAGTTGTGTATTCCGAGATATGATCAAAATGGTGGAATGTTTTTCTGGGCCGCAGAATCTGGCCCAGAATTTTATCTCTAACTTGGGCCGCCTAAATGACCAACATGGAGGCCGAATTAGCATTAACTCCTAAAGAGTGATTTGTTCCTGTACATGTCTTCTATCATCCCACGAAATTTGGGATTAATTGGGCCTGTATGGTGGGCCCCACAGTCTCATCAGTGGTCTGGTGTCCAATCTGCCTTCTCCAGAATTGCTTCCTTTCATTGCCAAATATCTCCATCATCCTCCATGAATTCTCCATTGATCCCTGAATCAAACATGTTCATATTTAAGTGTAGATCAATTTCCAAAAATATCAAATTAAAATATGTAAAATTAAATTCCTTAAAATCAGATGAATCATTGGGTACTTTAAATGATGTTCAAAAATGTACCACATAATAGTGCATTTTAAGAAGGTATTACAATCATAATGTGAAATGGTGTTCAAAGTGTAAAATGCACTAAAATGGTGTTTATGAATAACAAAGAACATGAAAATTAAGTATATTAACAATGAATATTAGCCTCATTTAGTGGCTAATCAAGAACATAGTATATATCTTCATTAGATGACTAGGAAACTATTTTTTTGGGAGCATCATATTAGTTTTGGTAAATACATTTGCTTCCGTGTAGAAGAAGAACATCCTCTGAGGGCCATTAGAAAATGGTTGGTTTTTCTTGAAGGCCTTAGAGGCTTGGAAGTTGTAATCGTGTTAGTTCTTTCTCAACAGCATGACTTTGAAATGTTTGGCTATTTTTTAATCCATTTAGAAACTCCACAAGTCTTGGATGAACTTCGGTGGTTTATCTTGGGTGATCACAAGATTCCTCGAGTGGTGAAGGTGTGTGATCTGGTTGTAATGGTGCATCGGCCTGTGATGTCAATAATTTTTATGGGAAGTAAACTAGTTGTGGTTTGCTTGAACTTCATGGAAATATTAAAAACATCTTATTGTAATCATATTAAGGATATGAGCATGTCCCCTATCTTGACATCATCTTTGATGCACTAAGAGAGTGTAAGTCTTATGATTGCCACCTAGGAAAGCATACTTGAGTGTAGCAGGAAGTTCCTTCAATTCAAGATCAGGTTGGTTTAGAATTTTAGCAGAATATTGGGACATTGGATCAAGATCAATTTCTTTTTTTAGAGTTTCAGATAGGATTGATTCCTCACATGTAGAAGTTTCAGCTACTAGATTGGCTTGATCAGATTTAGGGAAGGAATTTAGAGGGGTCTCTATGAAAGTGGTTTCTTGAAAGGTTTCACTGATTGTTGGACCTAAGACTTCATCATAAGAGCAATTTGAAAATGATTCAAGCCATGGAGATAAACTTCCTTTATATGAACAAGGGAAATCAATCTCATCCTGACTTAAAAATCCATCAAATATTCCTTGATGTTCCATGGATTCATTATCAATGCTTCCTATCATGTTTACTTCATGAATGTCCTCGTCATGCCCTATTTGTGAGCTTGCATTATAGATGTTCAAGTCTAGACTCATGTTCCCAAAGGTGATGGTCATGTTCCCATTTCGAACTCAGATAACAGAGTTGATTGTAGCAAGAAAAGGATGACCAAGGATGATTGGGGTTTGTTCCTTATTTCCTAAATTTGGATGGTTGTCAAGTACAATGAAATCAGCAGGGTAGATGAAGTTTTCAACCTTTACCAGGACGTCCTTTAAAATCCCCTTGGGAACCCTAATGCTACGATCAGCAAGCTGAAGTGTGACAGATGTGGGTTGGAGCTCTTCTAGGCCTAACTGGCAGTACACAGCATATGGGATGAGATTGACACTAGCACCTAGGTCACACAAGGCCTTGACAACTTTGCTTTCTCCTAGTTCAACATTGATGTAAGGGCAACCTGGGTCTTTCAACTTAGGAGGAATGGTCCCTTGAATGGTGGTACTCACATTAGCAGCCAAAAGGACTTGGTTTTTATGTGAAAATTTTCTTTTAAAAGTGCACAAGTCCTTAAGGTACTTTGAGTAGGAAGGTATGGTTTGGATTGCATCGAGAAGAGGAATGTTCAACTTGACTTGTGAGAAGATTTCCCTCAATGTTTCACTCAGTTCAGGCTTGGATTTCCCCCTCATGCGTTGGGGAAATGGTGCAGGTTGTGGGGTTGTTTGTTGAAGAGTTGTTTCTTTCACATTGTTATCAGTTTCCTCAGTTTGATCTTGTGGTTCACTTGAATTCTCATCCAAGTTTGAATCTTCAGGTGGGTTCTGAATTAGTTGTTCAGGTTTCTCAATTGATTTCCCACTTCTTAAAACAGTCACAGCCTTTAGTTGTTCATGAGTTGTTTGAGCACAACTTGACTCTCCCCTTGAAGTTGAGGACGGCACCGCCTGAGTAGGCATGGGTGCCTTTCCAGTTTTGATGGTTTGAAGTTCTTGTTTTAGGGAAGATACTTCTGAGTTCATCCTCTCCATTTGTTTGCACAGTTGTTCTAGTAGGCTTTGTGGAATAGTTTGGGTTGGTGCTTGAGTAGGTTGGTTTATCCCAGGGGGATATTTTGGAGGTGGGATGGTTTGTTGAAAATGGACCGGTGGTTGTTGGTATTGGATAGGTTGGGTTTGGAACTGGTTATGGGTTTGGTAGTTCTGATGGGGGTAAGAATTTTGTCCCTGTGGTTGGCTAGGTTGTTGGTTATCTTTCCAGCGGAAGCCTGGGTGGTCGTTATACCTTGGGTTGAAGGTGTTTTGGTATTGAGGCTTTTGAAAGTTTAGGGCATTGACTTCCGCTGGGGGTCCTCCTAGAAGAACATCCTTGATGGATGGAATGGTTGGGCAGTTGTCTGTTTTATGGTCATGTTTGTCACAAATTGTGCAAACAAGGTCTACATTTTGGATTTCATGGACTTTCCTAAGGTCTATCTCTTCAACCTTCCTAGAGAGTGCTGTGAGTTTAGCCCTAAGGCTTTCCTCTTCTCTAAGTGTATGAATTCAAGTGGTTCTTTGTGGCTTTTCAGATTAAGGTGAAGTTCCCCAAGTTTGGTTTTGTTCAGCCAGACTTTCCAGATACTCGTAAGCATCATTTGGGGCCTTGTTTTTAAAAGTTCCATTACACATCATGTCAATGAATTGTTTATTACCCGGACCCAACCCTTCATAGAAAATTCTCACTTGTTCAGGTATGGAAAACCCATGGTGTGGAACCATGTTTAGGGTGTCTTTGAACCTCTCCCATGTTTCATAAAATTACTCTCCCTCTTTTTCAAAAAAGTTTTGGATGCTCTTTTTAAGTGCAATTGTTTTGTGATGAGGGAAGTATTTTTTGTAGAATTCTCTTTGCAGTTGGTCCCAAGAGTGGATTGATGCAGGTCTCAAGTTGTTTAGCCAATTTTTAGCTCGATCCTTTAATGAAAAAGGAAATAGCCTCATCTTAGCGGATTCTAGTTGATGTGGGGGACACATGGTTTCAACAATGTCATTGAACTCTTTGACATGAAGGTATGGCATTTCTGACTCCATCCCATGAAAGGTTGGAAGGTGGTTTAGGACATGGGGTTTGAATATGTAGTTGGTGTCTCCTATGGAATTGTGTCTAATGCATGAGGGGGCATTGGTCCAAGCTGGAGTGAGGTAGTCGTTCATGGTTTGATCAACTACATTCCCTAAGTTTGGAGCTTCTTGGTTTTGGTTTCCCATTTGATTCCCCCCAGGGTTTACAATTTGATTTTGTGGATGACCCTCCATTGGACTTGTTTCAAGTTCTGACTTTGGGGTTTCAAGAATATTTGGATCTGATTTAAACAATCCCTTAGGTGCACTTGACTCCCCTATCCTAGGACTTTCCACCCTAACTAGTCTGTTTGAGAAATCGCGGGTGTAGGCGGACATGCGCCCAAAAAAAAAAGCGAGAAAGGAACAAGATAAGAGATCTTGGGTGAGAGTAGAAGAATGGAGGTGAGGAAAGAAGGTTTTTTTTTTGGATCTAAGGTACTTACTTGGTCCCCGGCAACGGCGCCAAAATTTGGTTCACGCCCAAATTTACCCAAGAGAAGAAGGGTAGAACGGTCCTTGTAGTGTAGCTTGGGTTGTCGATTCCACAGAGACCTAAGAAGATACCTAAGATACACAACCTAAGGGATGGATTTTTGGCTATGAAGTGGCCAACTTGGATTGATTTTGTATGGGTTTTAAAGATATCTAAAAGATTTAAGTGGATTCAATTTAAAAGAATGAGTTGATCCTAGGTTATCACTCGGGGTGGTTTGGACGTATTTTCTTTTTAATGATTTCAATTTCTTAAATTTGAGATGGGTTCATTTAAGGAGATAAAACAACATCATCACTTACTGGTTTAATGCCTACACCCTCTAATACTAATCCCCTATACACTTGAAGGATCAAAGTTTTGAGCACTTCAAGGTAAAGGATCGTATTAGTACTTGAAGTGTGTGGCCTTAAATTCAACAAGGACGATGGAGTTTAAAAATCATCAAATAAAAATCCCAATTAAAGAAGTGATTATACATTAATTAGGTGATAAATAACATCCAATCCAGCCCCTTGCTACTCCCTTGGATCAAACCATAAGTGGGTTAGCCCTCCATTGATCCCATGGTTTCAATGGAAGCGGAAAGTAGACTCATAAGGGAGAAAATGGAGAAGTAAAGAAAACAACAAAAAATAAAATGATCACTCCACCGTTGTGTGAATAATTTCACAAGGGTTGGTGTGAATAAATTCACACCTTGATCCAACGGTATCAAAGTGATATTAAGAACAACAGAATAAGATTAGAAGAAGAACTTTTATTAAGAAACTAAAGTGAATTGAACAACTTACATGTGAAAGACAAAATTGAGGCAACAAAAATGCAGCATAACATTACAATTAAACAAAGCATCCAAGATCTTCAACTCCTTCACCACCACTGCCTTAAATAGGCATTTTGGGAGCCTTGGGTCGAGCCTTCAACAGTACAAGTCGTCCCACTTGAGTATGGTAGGCCTAGGGTGGTGGAAAGTTTGTGGAATTTGGAATTTTCCACATTTGACCCGAGGTGGCAGCCAGATTTCATCCACCGAACAGACGCGTTTGGATGACCTTCTATATGGCCGAATCAGGGTGGTCCATAGAAGAAGAAAATGGAGCTCCGGATGTCTGCTAACCGACTGTACAATTGGGGACCATTTGGAGTTGTGTATTCCGAGATATGATCAAAATGGTGGAATGTTTTTCTGGGCCGCAGAATCTGGCCCAGAATTTTATCTCTAACTTGGGCCGCCTAAATGACCAACATGGAGGCCGAATTAGCATTAACTCCTGAAGAGTGATTTGTTCCTGTACATGTCTTCTATCATCCCACGAAATATGGGATTAATTGGGCCTGTATGTTGGGTCCCACAGTCTCATCAGTGGTCTGGTGTCCAATCTGCCTTCTCCAGAATTGCTTCCTTTCATTGCCAAATATCTCCATCATCCTCCATGAATTCTCCATTGATCCCTGAATCAAACATGTTCATATTTAAGTGTAGATCAATTTCCAAAAATATCAAATTAAAATATGTAAAATTATATTCCTTAAAATCAGATGAATCATTGGGTACTTTAAATGATGTTCAAAAATGTACCACATAATAGTGCATTTTAAGAAAGTATTACAATCATAATGTGAAATGGTGTTCAAAGTGTAAAATGCACTAAAATGGTGTTTATGAATAACAAAGAACATGAAAATTAAGTATATTAACAATGAATATTAGCCTCATTTAGTGGCTAATCACACCCCCCAACTTGAGTTTTGCTAGTCCCGAGCAAAATATATCTCATCAAAAATGAAATTCGAATTCCCTTTTCCAAAAACATTTTAATACACAATGATCACCAAAAAACCTTATACCAAACAATCATGAAACCCATCAAAATATTTTAATACAAGATATTTTCATAAGCAGATCCCAATCCCAAGCCCATTCCTTTGATCAAATCCATCATCATTCTTCATCCAACTCAATTAGGTGTAATGATGTGTTGTGAATCACAATAGATATGGGGGTTCATTTTCATTCAAGGGGAAAATCATGGAAGCGCTAGGTGGAATCACATTTAATCCTAATATGAGTATTCTTCATCACTCTTTTTTTTTTTTTGCAATATTGCTATAGTAATTGAGATTGCAATTAATCAAATTAACCCATGTAGCAAGACTTTGCCGATGACTCCCAGACTCAAAGGCCTTAGGGCACCAAGTGAAACCCACATACTCGGGCATCGTCTCGAGTTAACTTAATCAAAAACAAAGTCATATTACCAAAAATAGAGATAGATTGAAAAACTCAGGGCTAGACAACTCTGGAGTCACGATCCCCAAGTGCCGAAAGCCTCGCATTTTATCAATCCATTGCTCTACACGCAAATTTTTATTTTTATTTTTTATTTTTTTATTTTTTAATAATTTTTTTTAATAATTTTTTTTGAATACTCATATTATTCATAAAAATAAAACCATCCTATGCTATTTATTATGGGACCCCAAAAATTCAAATTAGTACCCCACAGTCTAGAGGACGTGCATTGTGGCATTTTTTTTATTTGGATGAAAATATAAACGATGAAATATCACATTAGACAGCCACACTTTCCAAAATCTATGCTCATAAAATTATACAAGGATTAAAATCAGAATCAGGGCATGCTAAATTATTTGATATTCAGTTTCAAAGTGTGCAATGTGTATTACCATGTTCAAAGTTAAAGGAATTTTTTCCTTCCATTTACTTTTTTTTTTCAAATCATTCAATTTTTGTTTTTGACACAAAAGCATTTTTTTTATTCTATCTCCCCCCCAACTTAAAACAACACTGTCCCCAGTGTTTGAAGAAATGAAAAATTAGGAGTAGAGGCAGGGAATAAAAATTTAAAAAGGAAATTGAAAATGAGGATTATGGAATGAAGTCACCTGGTGGTTGAAGTTTGAAGTTCTTGCCGCTCGAATTTATTCCTTTGATATCCATGTCGCTTGCAAAGTTCCCTAGTGGAAAAAGGAAAAAACAAAACAAACAAACAAAAAAAAATATATATATATATATATTTATATAATAAAGGAAGTAAAATATAAGAATATATATAAAAATTATAGAATAAGGTAGCACAAGAAGCCGCAGGTCAGTGGTAAGCGCGCGCCCCTGTCTCCCTTCGGTCCCGGGTTCGAGTCCCCGCGGCTTCGCCGGTTGTGACGGGGTTTGCCCCACGGCCTATGGCGTGGATTTTTTTTTTTGTATTATTATATTTTTTTTAACCCATTGAATAATAAAAACAAAATAAACTGATGATACATTGTCTTCTTTTTAAATTTCTGGGTAAGGTATTACTCAAGGATCACACCACGTGACACGGATGAATATGGTGCTCCTCTTTCGTACCCATCCATACTCATAATAGAAGAACAGGTCAAAAGTCTATTTTTTTATTTTTAAAATATAAAAATGATTAAGTAATCTTATTTGAAAAATAAAGATGATTCAGAAATATTAGAAACATAAAAACCACGGGTTGCCTCCCGTGCAGCGCTTTGTTTAACATCGTTAGCTCGACTTAAACCCCTTATTGATTAATTGTTGTTTTTTTTTTCCTCAAAGGTAGGTTCACTCAGGTCTTCATCAACTTCATGTTTTTGGAATGGTTCTATGAATGGTTTGACTCTATGACCATTAACTTTAAATATTTGACCATTGGTGGGATCTTGAATTTCAACAGCCCCATGGGGGTACACCTTATGCACTATGTATGGACCAGACCATCTAGACCTCAACTTTCCTGGGTGCAAATGAAGTTTAGAACTATACAAAAGCACAGGTTTCCCTGGTTCAATGTGTTTAGTTTTAAGATTCCTAGACTGGTAGGCTTGAACTCTAGCTTTATTGATCCTTGAATTTTCATAAGCCTCCATCCTAAGTTCCTCAAGCTCGTTTAGATCCAATTTCCTCTTTATTCCGGCCAAAGAAATGTCAAAGTTCATTTTGTTGATTTCCCAAAAGGCCTTATGCTCAATCTCCACTGGCAAATGGCATGCTTTACCATAAACCAACCTATATGGGGACATTCCTAGGATAGTTTTAAATGCTGTTCGATATGCCCAAAGAGCATCTAAGAGTTTGCTCGACCAATCTTTCCTAGATGGATTAACAGTTTTCTCAAGAATTTGTTTGATTTCTCGATTGGCTAACTCAGCTTGACCATTGGTTTGTGGGTGGTAAGCGGTGGACACTTTGTGAGAAATTCCGTACTTCTCCATGAGCGATGAGAATGGGCGATTGCAGAAATGAGTTCCACGATCACTAATGATAGCCCTAGGAATCCCAAATCTAGAGAAGATGTTTTCTTTAAGGAATCTAATCATAGTTTGATGGTTATTGGATTTTGTAGGAATGGCCTCAACCCATTTTGAGACATAATCGACAGCCAAGAGAATGTAAAGATATCCCCTAGAGTTTGGTAAGGGACCCATGAAATCAATTCCCCAACAGTCAAAGATTTCAACCACTAATATTGGAGTGAGAGGCATTTGATTCCTTTTTGTGATGGACCCTACTTGTTGACACCTAGGACAACTTTGACAAAATGTGTAGGAGTCCCTTGAGAGGGTGGTCCAAAAGAGACCACATTGAAGAACCTTGGCAGAAGTTTTCTTAGAGGAAAAGTGACCTCCACAAGCCTCACTATGACAGAACATTAGGATGGACTCTTGTTCGGATTCTGGCACACACCTCCTAATAACTTGGTCAGGACAGAACTTATATAGGTATGGATCATCAAACACATAATGCTTGACATCAGAAAGAAATTTTCATCTAGCTTGGGTCCCTAAGAATTTTGGAATGACCCCTGAAACTAAGAAGTTGGCTATGTCAGCATACCAAGGGCAATCACTCACAGAATAGAGGTTCTCATCGGGAAATGAATCAGACAAAGAAAGGTGATGTGATTTGTCCTTGAATTCCAACCTAGAGAGGTGATCAGCTACAACATTCTCGACACCTTTTTTATCCTTAATGGTTAAATCGAACTCTTGAAGAAGAAGGACCCACCTAAGCAATCTAGCCTTTGCATCTTGTTTTTGGAAGAGATATTTTAGAGCTGAATGGTCGGTGAATACAATGATGGGTGATCCTAAGAGGTAGGACCTGAATTTCTCTAAGGCAAACACAACAGCAAGTAACTCCTTTTCAGTGGTGGTGTAATTGATTTGGGCATCATTTAAGGATTTGCTTGCATAAGAAATGACATATGGAGTTTTATCACACCGTTGTCCTAACACAGCTCCTACAGCAAAGTCACTGGCATCACACATGAGTTCGAAAGGAAGGTCCCAGTTTGGAGATTTCATAATGGGAGGAGAGGTGAGAGCAGATTTAAGGGTTGAAAATGAACCCTCACAGCTTTCTGTCCAAAAAAATGGAGCATCCTTTACTAGGAGAGCACAAAGAGGGCGAGAGATTGAACTAAAGTCCTTAATGAATCTTCTATAGAAACCAGCATGTCCTAAGAAGGACCTCACTTCCTTAACAGTTCTGGGTGATGGAAGGTGACGAATGATGTCAACCTTTGCTTTATCAACTTCAATTCCCCTACCCGAGACTATATGGCCAAGGACTAACCCCTCTTTTACCATGAAATGGCATTTTTCCCAGTTTAGGACCAGATTCTTTTCTTCACATCTTGAAAAAACTCTCTCCACATTCCTAAGACATCCCTCAAATGTATCCCCAAAGACAGAGAAGTCATCCATGAAGACCTCTAGAAAATCCCCTACCATATCTGAGAAGATTCCCATCATGCACCGCTGGAAGGTTCCAGGGGCATTGCATAACCCGAACGGCATGCGTTTAAAGGCAAAGGTACCGAAAGGACATGTGAATGTAGTCTTCCCTTGATCCTCTAGGGAGACCTCAATTTGATTGTAACCTGAGTACCCATCTAGGAAGCAATAGAATTGATGACCCGCCACTCGCTCGAGGACTTGATCAATAAAGGGCAAGGGAAAATGGTCCTTCTTGGTACAAGAGTTGAGCTTCCTATAGTCAATACAGACTCTCCAGCCACTACTCACCCTAGTTGGAAGAATTTCCCCATCCTTATTAGTGATCACAGTGATTCCAGCTTTCTTTGGGACAACTTGAATTGGGCTCACCCATTCACTCTCAGCTATGGGATATATGATGCCAGCTTTCAACAATTTCAGAAGTTCCTTCCTTACTACCTCCATGAGATTAGGATTGAGTCGCCGTTGAGGTTGACGACATGGCTTGGATTCAGATTCAAGAGTAATCCTATGAGTTCTAATAAGTGGGATAATCCCAGGATTATCAGACAGGGTCCAACCAATGGCTTTCTTGTGTTTCCTAAGGACATCTAGAAGCATCCCCTCCTGATTGGATTCAAGAGAAGAAGATATGACTATAGGATGTGTTTGATTTTCCCCTAGGAAGGCATACTTGAGGGAAGTAGGAAGTTCCTTCAATTCAAGATCTGGTTGGTTCAGAATTTCAGCAGAATATTGGGGCATTGGATCAAGATCAAATTTGTTTCCTAGATTTTCAGATTGAATTGATTCCCCATGTGTAGAAGTTTCAGCCACAAGATTGTATTGACCTGGGTTAGGGAAGGGAGTTTGAGTTGTCTCCATGAATGTGTTTTCTTGAAAGGTTTCACTGATTGTTGGTCCTAAGACATCATTATAGGAGCAATTTGAAAATGATTCGAGCCAAGGAGATAAACTTCCTTCATGTGAACAAAGGAAATCAATCTCATTCTGTCTTAAACATTCATCAAATATTCCTTGATGTTCCATGGATTCATTATCAATGCTTCCTATCATGTTTACTTCATGAATATCCTCGTCATCCCCTATTTGTGAGCTTGCATTATAGATGTTCAAGTCTAGACTCATGTTCCCAAAGGTGATGGTCATGTTCCCATTTCGGACTCGGATAACAGAGTTGATTGTTGCAAGGAAAGGACGACCAAGGATGATTGGGGTTTGTTCCTTATTTTCTAAATTTGGATGGTTGTCAAGTACAATGAAATCAGCAGGGTAGATGAAGTTTTCAACCTTTACCAGAACGTCCTTTAAAATCCCCTTGGGAACCCTAATGCTACGATCAGCAAGCTGAAGTGTGACAGATGTGGGTTGGAGCTCTTCTAGGCCTAACTGGCAGTACACAGCATATGGGATGAGATTGACACTAGCACCTAGGTCACACAAGGCCTTGACAACTTTGCTTTCTCCTAGTTCAACATTGATGTAAGGGCAACCTGGGTCTTTCAACTTAAGAGGAATGGTCCCTTGAATGGTGGTACTCACATTAGCAGCCAAAAGGACTTGGTTTTTATGTGAAAATTTTCTTTTAAAAGTGCACAAGTCCTTAAGGTACTTTGAGTAGGAAGGTATGGTTTGGATTGCATCGAGAAGAGGAATGTTCAACTTGACTTGTGAGAAGATTTCCCTCAATGTTTCACTCAGTTCAGGCTTGGATTTCCCCCTCATGCGTTGGGGAAATGGTGCAGGTTGTGGGGTTGTTTGTTGAAGAGTTGTTTCTTTCACATTGTTATCAGTTTCCTCAGTTTGATCTTGTGGTTCACTTGAATTCTCATCCAAGTTTGAATCTTCAGGTGGGTTCTGAATTAGTTGTTCAGGTTTCTCAATTGATTTTCCACTTCTTAAAACAGTCACAGCCTTTAGTTGTTCATGAGTTGTTTGAGCACAACTTGACTCTCCCCTTGAAGTTGAGGACGGCACCGCCTGAGTAGGCATGGGTGCCTTTCCAGTTTTGATGGTTTGAAGTTCTTGTTTTAGGGAAGATACTTCTGATTTCATCCTCTCCATTTGTTTGCACAGTTGTTCTAGTAGGCTTTTTGGAATAGTTTGGGTTGGTGCTTGAGTAGGTTGGTTTATCCCAGGGGGATATTTTGGAGGTGGGATGGTTTGTTGAAAATGGACCGGTGGTTGTTGGTATTGGATAGGTTGGGTTTGGAACTGGTTATGGGTTTGGTAGTTCTGATGGGGGTAAGAATTTTGTCCCTGTGGTTGGCTAGGTTGTTGGTTATCTTTCCAGCGGAAGCCTGGGTGGTCGTTATACCTTGGGTTGAAGGTGTTTTGGTATTGAGGCTTTTGAAAGTTTAGGGCATTGACTTCCGCTGGGGGTCCTCCTAGAAGAACATCCTTGATGGATGGAATGGTTGGGCAGTTGTCTGTTTTATGGTCATGTTTGTCACAAATTGTGCAAACAAGGTCTACATTTTGGATTTCATGGACTTTCCTAAGGTCTATCTCTTCAACCTTCCTAGAGAGTGCTGCGAGTTTAGCCCTAAGGCTTTCCTCTTCTCTAAGTGTATGAATTACAGTGGTTCTTTGTGGCTTTTCAGATTAAGGTGAAGTTCCCCAAGTTTGGTTTTGTTCAGCCAGACTTTCCAGATACTCGTAAGCATCATTTGGGGCCTTGTTTTTAAAAGTTCCATTACACATCATGTCAATGAATTGTTTATTACCCGGACCCAACCCTTCATAAAAAATTCTCACTTGTTCAGGTATGGAAAACCCATGGTGTGGAACCATGTTTAGGGTGTCTTTGAACCTCTCCCATGTTTCATAAAATTACTCTCCCTCTTTTTCAAAAAAGTTTTGGATGCTCTTTTTAAGTGCAATTGTTTTGTGATGAGGGAAGTATTTTTTGTAGAATTCTCTTTGCAGTTGGTCCCAAGAGTGGATTGATGCAGGTCTCAAGTTGTTTAGCCAATTTTTAGCTCGATCCTTTAATGAAAAAGGAAATAGCCTCATCTTAGCGGATTCTAGTTGATGTGGGGGACACATGGTTTCAACAATGTCATTGAACTCTTTGACATGAAGGTATGGCATTTCTGACTCCATCCCATGAAAGGTTGGAAGGTGGTTTAGGACATGGGGTTTGAATATGTAGTTGGTGTCTCCTATGGAATTGTGTCTAATGCATGAGGGGGCATTGGTCCAAGCTGGAGTGAGGTAGTCGTTCATGGTTTGATCAACTACATTCCCTAAGTTTGGAGCTTCTTGGTTTTGGTTTCCCATTTGATTCCCCCCAGGGTTTACAATTTGATTTTGTGGATGACCCTCCATTGGACTTGTTTCAAGTTCTGACTTTGGGGTTTCAAGAATATTTGGATCTGATTTAAACAATCCCTTAGGTGCACTTGACTCCCCTATCCTAGGACTTTCCACCCTAACTAGTCTGTTTGAGAAATCGCGGGTGTAGGCGGACATGCGCCCAAAAAAAAAGCGAGAAAGGGACAAGATAAGAGATCTTGGGTGAGAGTAGAAGATTGGAGGTGAGGAAAGAAGGTTATTTTTGGATCTAAGGTACTTACTTGGTCCCCGGAAACGGCGCCAAAATTTGGTTCACGCCCAAATTTACCCAAGAGAAGAAGGGTAGAACGGTCCTTGTAGTGTAGCTTGGGTTGTCGATTCCACAGAGACCTAAGAAGATACCTAAGATACACAACCTAAGGGATGGATTTTTGGCTATGAAGTGGCCAACTTGGATTGATTTTGTATGGGTTTTAAAGATATCTAAAAGATTTAAGTGGATTCAATTTAAAAGAATGAGTTGATCCTAGGTTATCACTCGGGGTGGTTTGGACGTATTTTCTTTTTAATGATTTCAATTTCTTAAATTTGAGATGGGTTCATTTAAGGAGATAAAACAACATCATCACTTACTGGTTTAATGCCTACACCCTCTGATACTAATCCCCTTTACACTTGAAGGATCAAAGTTTTGAGCACTTCAAGGTAAAGGATCGTATTAGTACTTGAAGTGTGTGGCCTTAAATTCAACAAGGACGATGGAGTTTAAAAATCATCAAATAAAAATCTCAATTAAAGAAGTGATTATACATTAATTAGGTGATAAATAACATCCAATCCAGCCCCTTGCTACTCCCTTGGATCAACCCATAAGTGAGTTAGCCCTCCATTGATCCCATGGTTTCAATGGAAGCGGAAAGTAGACTCATAAGGGAGAAAATGGAGAAGTAAAGAAAACAACAAAAAATAAAATGATCACTCCACCGTTGTGTGAATAATTTCACAAGGGTTGGTGTGAATAAATTCACACCTTGATCCAACGGTATCAAAGTGATATTAAGAACAACAGAATAAGAGTAGAAGAAGAACTTTTATTAAGAAACTAAAGTGAATTGAACAACTTACATGTGAAAGACAAAATTGAGGCAACAAAAATGCAGCATAACATTACAATTAAACAAAGCATCCAAGATCTTCAACTCCTTCACCACCACTGCCTTAAATAGGCATTTTGGGAGCCTTGGGTCGAGCCTTCAACAGTACAAGTCGTCCCACTTGAGTATGGTAGGCCTAGGTTGGTGGAAAGTTTGTGGAATTTGGAATTTTCCACATTTGACCCGAGGTGGCAGCCAGATTTCATCCACCGAACAGACGCGTTTGGATGACCTTCTATATGGCCGAATCAGGGTGGGCCATAGAAGAAGAAAATGGAGCTACGGATGTCGGCTAACCACCTGTAAAATTTGGGCCCATTTGGAGTTGTGTATTCCGAGATATAATCAAAATGGTGGACTGTTTTTCTGGGCCTCAGAATCTGGCCCAGAATTTTATCTCTAACTTGGGCCGCCTAAATGACCAACATGGAGGCAGAATTAGCATTAACTTCTGAAGAGTGATTTGTTCATGTACATGTCTTCTATCATCCCACGAAAGTTTGGATTAATTGGGCCTGTATGTTGGGCCCCACAGTCTCATCAGTGGTCTGGTGTCCAATCTGCCTTCTCCAGAATTGCTTCCTTTCATTGCCAAATATCTCCATCATCCTCCATGAATTCTCCATTGATCCCTGAATCAAACATGTTCATATTTAAGTGTAGATCAATTTACAAAAATATCAAATTAAAATATGTAAAATTAAATTCCTTAAAATCAGATGAATCATTGGGTACTTTAAATGATGTTCAAAAATGTACCACATAATAGTGCATTTTAAGAAGGTATTACAATCATAATGTGAAATGGTGTTCAAAGTGTAAAATGCACTAAAATGGTGTTTATGAATAACAAAGAACATGAAAATTAAGTATATTAACAATGAATATTAGCCTCATTTAGTGGCTAATCAAGAACATAGTATATATCTTCATTAGATGACTAGGAAACTATTTTTTTGGGAGCATCATATTAGTTTTGGTAAATACATTTGCTTCCGTGTAGAAGAAGAACATCCTCTGAGGGCCATTAGAAAATGGTTGGTTTTTCTTGAAGGCCTTAGAGGCTTGGAAGTTGTAATCGTGTTAGTTCTTTCTCAACAGCATGACTTTGAAATGTTTGGCTATTTTTTAATCCATTTAGAAACTCCACAAGTCTTGGATGAACTTCGGTGGTTTATCTTGGGTGATCACAAGATTCCTCGAGTGGTAAAGGTGTGTGATCTAGTTGTAATGGTGCATCGGCCTGTGATGTCAATAATTTTTATGGGAATTAAACTAGTTGTGGTTTGCTTGAACTTCATGGAAATATTAAAAACATCTTATTGTAATCATATTAAGGATATGAGCATGTCCCCTATCTTGACATCATCTTTGATGCACTAAGAGAGTGCAAGTCTTATGATAAGCTAAATTTTAAAAGCTGTTGGGATGGTTAGTGACCTCTCTAATAGTTGAGTACTGTATGTGTGGTTTTTGTTGAGGCTTGGTTAGTCGTGAGTGATAAGTTTTCATCAGTAGGAACACCTTGGACGGTATCTTAGACACCATCCACTTTCCTATAATGTGACCTCCAGGCAAATGCCGCTCTGGGCTCAGTCAATGTTCTCACATGGATTTTTTGTCTTGTACCATTGTCTCACTTATAACATGGTGTATAGAATATAGAGGTAAAGTTCCATAGACTCCATTATATTGAATTATAGGTTACTCGGTATTATTTTCTGTCTTGATAGTGATGTAATAAAGGTGTGCTGATTCTAGTGGGTTGGATCGAGGTTACACCTTTGTTCGTGCTGAGGCAAGTTAATTTAAATGGTTAGTTAATGGATGACTGAGGAATGTCATTAGATTTCAGTTATGGTATTTTGTGGATGTGATTGAGGAAAAATGAAGGATTAATTTCATGAAGTCATTGTAGTTTATCCTGTGATGTGCCAACCATCTAAACCAGGCATCTACAAGGATGGGCAGCCAGTGGTGGTTTGACTATTATCCTTCTTTTTTAATGTATATGGTAGGGGAAAGAGCATTTATTGGAACATCTTCAAGTAGAGGTGAGTGCAGTTTGTGTCATCCATAGCCATTTATAGAAAGCTGACTCAACTTGGATAAATGGGAAAGTGGGTAATCAACCTTTTATTTCCATTGAAAATCATGTGAGAAGTTCTATTAGAAAACTTAGATGCATGCTTTGTAATAAAATTCCAATGGTGGGGATACTATGGTCTGAAATTGGCTCCTTTTTGATAAAATTGATGGTGGGGAGACCCATCGACTATATTTTTAAGGATACTATGATGTGATCATGTCTTTAGATAAATGGGCTTACCATTTTCGGTGGCTAGTTATAAAAAGGGATGTGGCTAGTTTTTTCATGAGGTGTTCCACCAGTCAGTAGTTGATGATAGAACACCAGGGACCAGCCAGACTTTTACTACTGCTTCCCATTCTTGAGTGAAGATTTAATGATGTAGCAATAGATTTAATGACCATTTTATCAAGGTCTCCATGAGGTAATGATGTTGTATGGGTAGTTTTTAACCAACTAACAAAAGTACCCCCACTTCTTTCCATTTTGGGAGACATTATCTATTGATGAGCTGAGAAGGTTGTATGTCCGTGAGATCATATGACAACATGGGGTCCCTTGTACTATTGTCTTAGATAGGTATGCTCGTTTCATGTATTGGTTCTGGAATGGCTTGCAGAAATCTATGGGTACACAGGTGATTCTAAGCACATCTTTTCACCCTCATATCGATGGATAGTTGAAATAGGTGGTATAGGTTCTAGAGGTCATGCTCTAAGAATGTTTTATAAGTTTCTATGTTTCATGGGAGAAGCATATCCCTCTCATCAAGTTCACCTATAAAAATAGATTCCAGGTGACAATTTAGATGGCTCCTTTTGAGGTCTTATATTGTAGGACATTTCATTCACCCCTGTGCTAGATAGAGGAAGGTGAGGTGGCCTTAATAGGTTCTTATCTCATATAAGAGATTTCAGAGGAGGCTCAGCCGATCAGGAAGGGTATGACTAATGATCAGTCTAGATTGAAATCTAATGTTGATCACCTTCAATGAACTCTACTTTTCAAGGTTAGGGATCAGGTTTTCCTACGTGTATCACCTATGTAACACACAGCCCCTACCTCATTGGCTTGAGGAGGTGGTGAGGGATACTTGGCCTTAAGCGACATTCCCAAGACGCCAAAGGCTGGAAATGAATGCCGAGGGCTTCAAGATCAATTTGGGGAACTATTTTCCCTTATGACAAAACCAACCAAACCATCCACTATCAATCACTATATGATGCATGCACTTTCAAACCCAAACATGTATTCCCAAAAGACAACCAAGTTGTTCCACAATGCAACCCAAAGCAAATACAACCAACCATATCAGATTACAAGTGGAAACTAAACAACAACAAAATGATCCATGACACCACCATAGCTTCACACCAAGCTCCAAGCTCCACGCTCCACCGATACATCACAATGCACCACTAAAGGAGGGAGATTCCTTACCTTTTCCCACATCACGGTACACAACATCTGCAAAGACACCAACATGCCAAACCATGGGGTGAGTACTAAAACTGATTAGGATTTCACCAAATAACTTCCCTACACATGCCACCAGGGTAAAAACATTATCAAATTTATATAAAACAGTTTATATAAATTAAATCACAAGTGCAACCCTTTTCATAAGCCAAACATGCCCCTACCAAGCCATAACACCCAAACCAAGAAACCAAGGGAAATCCAACCAAACATGCCAAAAACCATCTCATCATTTACATGTTTGCACAAAAACTCCCATATTGTAAAGAAATTCACAACAAACAACCAAAACAGTGGGACTTCTGCCCAACCCGTTCACCCATTCACACTAGCGGTACTTCCCGACCATTACTCATATGGTGGTTCTTCCAACCACTATTCATACCCTTTTTATAATGAGACTTCCCGAACACTTCCATACAACATTTCAATCAAACAAAACCAAGCATAAACCCACCATGGTCACAATAACATGAAATCAACCAATTCCATTTCATATCAATCCACTTCAATAAATCACCCATTTATTGAAAACCATTTTCCATGCCAAACAACATTTCAATAAAACAACCCTTTTTTTGAAAACCCTTTCCATCAATCCTTTTCACAAATCAACCATATCATCACATTTTAAAATCTTCATTTTAAAATCCACAAGAATAACATTTCACCATAAAACACCCCTTTTTCCAAAAATTCCCAAAACATCACCCAAGGGATTTATAACCAATTTCGCATAACAATCCACAATTAATTTTTAGTACAACAATTAATTGTAATAAGGAACCACTAGTTTTAACCAAGTGGAGTTGAGAGAGAATCCACCTACCTTTAGGGTTCCCTAGAAATCAACCCACAAGCCACCGCACCTCAAATCTAGGGAATGCACCACTGAAACCTCTCTAGATCCCCTTTCCCTAGAATCCACAAGCCATAATATTAACATACGAGGAAACCACAACCCTGGATCTACACACAACAAGTTTAGATCAAGAAAACCACGAAAGAGGGGGATGTAGATCTAGAAGAAAACACAAGAGAAACAAGAGGAGAGACTTAAATATAAGAAATCACCTTCGAACCACCTTGAAACCCCATTGAAACGCTTCCAAATTGAGTCAGAGAGCACCCTTAACCCCTGAGAACCCAAAATCCCAAGTGAGGCTCGAGTGGGAGGATGATTGGAGTGAAATAGGTAAATCCCGAGGGAGCCCAGAACTTATAACCCTATTTTTAAGTGGTCGCACTGTTAACCCACACTGTTTGGAAAACCGTGCCCTAACCGTGCGCACGCTACTACCTCGAGAGCAAGGTTCCACATGGTTTCCTCGCACGGTTTGGAAAACCGTGCACAGGCTGTACGAAGCCTACTGCCTCTCTTGCACAGTTTCCTGGGGAATCCACATAGTTCCCACTAATGGTGCTCAAACCGTTCAGCCCTTTAATAGCCTCCAAAATCATTTAAAACCATTCCAAACTCTCCCAACCTCTTCTCAACTCATCCCATGTACTTTAAATACATTAAAAAATGCATAAACAAAGGCCACATACCTTAAACCGGGGGTGCTACAATCAGGGATAGGGTATAGATTGTCACATAAGTAAGGGAAGTTGTTACCTAGTTATGTAAGGCCGTTTGAGAACTTGGAAAGACTCATCCCAGTAGCCTATCAGTTGTTACTACCTAAAAGGTACCATGTTATGCATGATGTCTTCCTTGTTTCATAGCTTCAACATTATAATGTCAACCCATCCCATAATTTCGATCATGGGGAAGTTAAGCTTGATGCTAATGATTATTTTAATCAATATCTTATACGCATCATTGATAGGAGCATGAAGGCTCTCTATGGAAAGTATGTCCCTCTGGTAAGGTTGTTATGGAAGCATAACTACATCAAGGATGATACATGGGAGCGTGAGGCTCACATACATGCCCAATGTATAGATTTGTTCTCAAATTTTTTTTACCATCATTGGAAAGAGAATTCAAGGTTGATTTCCTCTAAGGGGGGAAGACTATAGGAACCATGTTTTCTACTCAGGTATGGATCCTTTAAAAAATCCAATTCTTTATTGTTGACCTAATATGGATGCCTAATAAGTTAACAAAGGTCCCAAGGGTTTCTGGTTCTTGTTCGAAGCCTGTAACCCATCCTTTTTGGGGAAATGAGTATTTCACGTGGTTAGAGGAAACAAATCGGATAGGACGCCTGGTTAGATCAAACCGTGTGGATGGTCTGCATTTTCAGGCAGAGACATCACTCACAGTTGGTGAATGGTTTCTAAAATTTTGTGACCTAACCATGAGGTATGCCCCTTTCCTATAGGTTCTCATCCATAGTTGGCTCATGTTTTGTCAAAACATTTTTCCAAACTATGCACATGCTAAATTTTTTAAAATTTAACATGTTTTCCCTTAATCATATAATTATCTCCCACCATATTCCCTAATCTGATTTCTAGTAGGATGAACCTCAATTTCTATAATTTTGGATCCTTTTGAAAGACTAACCTATGAATCATGTTATCTAATTTATTTGGGATCCATTAGAGATTTAGTTCATCATGTTGGATGCACAACAGTAAGTACTCGAGTCTATTTGAGCCACTCTTTATCTCTCTTTCTCTCGACCTTATTATCAAGGTGTAATTATTTTTAATCATTCCACATATGTACTCCATTACAAGACAAACTAGATGCTAATACTAAACCCGAAGAGTTATACAAGCCTATGGTGTGTTGTCTATAACTCATCCCTTAAGTTCATTGATTATGGAATTGATGTATGGGGCCCTCCAATTTCATTGGGTTCCCTTTAATGAATTTATATTCCATTATTATATTCACTAGAACTATATGGTTATTCTATTTCCATAAATATGATTTTTTATTATTGACTACATCCACAACTCCTAACACCCCATGTAGGTTGATATGCCATAATTTATTTTTTAGTGTTTTAAATCTTTTAAGCCATCATTAGGCTATGATCGAGCTTGACAAAACAAATGGTAAGCCTTGTTAAATTAACTACCTAGAGAATCACGAAACTGTGTATATATTGTGATGTGTCACTTCCACTTGACCCTCCTAAGGTATATCCCTAAATTTAAGTAGTTTATTCAAATTATATTATGGAAGGCATTCCTCAGTATATGACTTTTCCTTATTAAAAGTAAATGAATGATTGGTTTCACATCTTTATCACACCTTTTTTGGTTCATGAAAGTCGTTAGAGTGAACCATTTTAATTGAACTTAACATACATAGTTAAATAAAATGGTTTTATGCAGCTTGGCCTTGTCAAACTAATGAAAGGAAAGGTTTGAACCAAATGAATTGATAAATGGAATAGTTATCATACACCCAAATTAATTATAATGAATTAAATTTAAGGTTTCTATTTAATCATATAGACCTTGACATCCTTATAAGAAGGCTTGGTCATATTAGCTCTTACATTCCTAAGGGAATGCCTTAGGTACTGGATGATGTCATTCTGATTCAAGATTGTCAGTTGCCATGGGTGAGACCTACCAAGTAACCTGACCATTGTCTACCTATGTATGCACTGTGTGACACAGTATCATCCCTTTATTATTATTATAGGATACCTTGGATACAATCCTATGATCTAGAACTGATAAGTAGGTTCTATGGTTATTTTCCCTCAAGCCCAGAAATTTCTTATCTGTGTTTTGCATTAGAAGAAGTTATTGGACTTTGTAGGCATCGTTTTGTGAAATTCCTTGGACGATGCTCCTCGAATGACACTCCTACCCCTTAGTGAGACTTAGTTATTACTCAGTTAGTATCCCCAAAGGTCTAGTTTTCTATAGTGATTACCTTATAATCACTTCATATTTATTTATCAACCATGATTACCTTGTTACATCTTAGAACCTTCACTACTTATACTATCATTAGGTGATGTCAGTAGTAGTTATGCCTTGCAATACTTATTAATATAAAATGTTATTTTATTAATTAATGGACTGGTTACAATCATATTTTCCTTGATACATCTTGGATATTTCACTATTTATTATATCATGAGGTGATTCTAGTGTTTTCTATGCCTCACGTGACCTATTAATATAAATTTTTATTTTATTAACTTACGATCTTGTTACATGTTTAGACACCAGTTCAGAGCAGAAACATGAACTTGTGTATTTAGTTACATTGTACTTATTTACTTTTTATATGCATGTATTCACATTAATACATATTAATTTCATGGGTTGGATGTTATGGACATCATTAGTGGTGGCCCATGGATATTTATCTTAGATTTTCTCCAGAAACCGTTAGGTACTCGGGGCAGATTACATGTATAAAGGTGTTGATAAAGAGAAGTATAATTCCTAAAACAATTGATTGATTACTATTATAGGATGGAGATTGTAGTGGATGATCGAGCTATATCTTGGGATTCATGGGGCAATTTATGTATTTATTTTTCTCTAAATTGTGTTTTTAATTATGCCTGCTACTTTGTATCTATGTTTTCCAGCTTTCTAGTGACATAAAATTTATCATCATTAGATATTGTACATTATTCCAGTTATTTAAGTTATTTCAATCCTTGTCTCTTTATATTTTGAATTATTTTTTACTTATTACTTTTGGTATTTACATTTATTTATAATTATTTGTTATACTAAACTCTAGTAATGAGGGAATAGTCTCCCCACTAATACACCCTAGGCCCTTGATGCTAGTCAGCAACCTCTGGAATTCAGGGAGATAAACTTGGGAACATGTGTCCCACTGGGATCGGGGCACCTCCTAAGTGGAATCCAGGTTTGGGATATTATATGGAGGTATATAAACCTCTAAAAATAATTTAGGTGCATAACAAAATATGTGTATCAAAGATGGAAAACCGAGACAAAATTGTATCATCTATTTGGTAGATTTTGAAATAGTCACCTCATTAAATAAATATCAATGAATGGGTATGTAAATAACTATATATATAAGTATATAAATCATTGAATAAATCTTTTTTATGTATATGCACCACACAAAAGAGATAGTTTGTGAATAAAGTATGTATCTCACAAAAATAAAAAAGTGAGCTGAAATTCCCTTACTTTATGTCTTGGATCTCATGACACTCATTAAAACCTCCTGTACAATAAATGTAATTTTATTATAAATCATTAAAAAATACATATTCTTACTTATACTTCCATATATGGTATTATTATGGCTTTATATTACCCTCTTGTTAATAATTCTATGTTAAGGTTTCACTTCAGGTAATATTCGCTTTGTTTTTCACATGTGTATTAATTTATTATATCTTTTTTCCTTATACTTATATCCTAATTTCTAGAATATAAATAATTATTTAAATATAATTTATATTTCATATATGTGTATTATAATAATCCATGTAATATAGAATTATGAAATGGATTACACCATTCACGGAGATGGTAGGTCATACGTATGCATGAACGCTATTGTCGTTTAATTATCATGTTTAAAGAAATACATATATATATGTATATATATATATAATTATTAAAGTAGATTTATTATATCATAAATATCATGTATATTCACTAAACCCATACTTAATACATTTCATGCATCATATGAATGAATCACATCACTTTGAGGGGGTGGTAGTCCACACTTCCTCAAAAGAAATTATCGTATTAAAAAAATGAAAAGTATAAAGATATGTGTGTTAAAACGATTATATAAGATTAAATATATAATAAATATAATATATAAAATATAGAAAAATATTTTCAATCATAATTTCCACCATTAGAGGTGGTATGGAAAAATAAACAATCATCCTTTTGTGAGATGGTAGTTCATCGTACACATAAACAATATCTTATTTACTCGTTAGACGGAGATGTGTGCAAAGTGTGGTAGAACACTAAGCATAAAAACATCATAGTATATTGAATATAATTTTTTTTATAAAATCATTTAATAAATATAGTGGAGTGGGTGGAGAAAGAAAATAAAAAAAAGGAGCTTGATATAAGATGTCACCTCTTAATCTGGGAACTCCTTTTGGTTTATGCCAAAAGGCTTCTTGGATTAGTTTCTCCCTAAGGATAAGATTCTCGGAAGAATTTATGGATTATTTGGACTTTATTGGGGAGATATTTTATGAACCTATGTGGTATTAGAGGTGTTAAGAAGAGGGAAAGGTGGTGGCCTTTCATAGGGAAGGGAAAGGACATATGTGGCATTTTTTAAAACAAGTTATGTGTACCCATGTTTTTACCTAACGAAAGTTTTACCAAACCAAAAAATCATAATAATTGAAATTTATTTTTGTAATAATTTCAATAAAATGGGTTTTGGAAATGTTTCTCGGTCATTTTGGGTCATAAAGTAAAGGTTTAGTACTTTGTTAACATAATTTTTCTATTAATCTTTTTAATCAATTTGAATCACATTCACTCATATTTTTGGTAAAAAAATTGAAATAATTAAAAATCATAAATTATGATGATTCAAATTATCGAATCCATTTTTCCAAATTATAATCATATAAGTCATTGAAATGAATTTTAAAATAATGTCACTAACAGGATGACACAACATGTTTTAATGGTAAAAATGTTCAAATGTTTTCTATATTTTTATACAAAATTTTAATGTTAAATTGATTAAAATGAACTAATTTAGATTACTTTATAAAATTATTATACAATTAAAATTTAAAAATAATTTAAAATATAATTTAACCTTATAAATTAATTAGATTAAAAATCAGTTTGGAATTAAAATTCTGTATTTTTAACTATTCATTGAAAAATGAAACCATATAGAAAAATAAAAAAAACATATCCTCATATAATTATTATGTTTATCATTGAAATATAATGTTCATTTATGACATATTAAATCTATACAAGTTCCAAAATTTGGATTTAAAATGGGTTCTCCATTAAAAGCCGGTAAAACTACCTTTATAAAAACATAGGGTTAAAAGCATAAAATTAGGTTTGTTCATATCTTATATCTATAAAATATATTGGATTATTATCAAAAATATTTTTTTGAATATATAACGTATGAAATTAATTAAAATATTTCACTATTAATAATTAATTTATCATATTAATTTAAATCGTCTTTTCACACCAAAATAAATTTTATAAAATCAGACCCTTTATATTCATTTGGTTTCTATATTCATTTATAATTATAAGTAACCAATTAATTCATATTATATTTTTTTAAACCATATATTTCATAAACTAGTTAATACTATTCATAAATTCAAATTTAATTTTAATGTTATAACTTATTATATTAAATAATAATGTTTTAGTAATATATTATTACTCAGTAAACCTCAGATATGCATGTTATGCAAGCCATCAAAGAAATTAATTTTTGCATGTAATGAAATCATACCTCATTATTCCATGTAGATCAATCCAAAATTTATGTTGTGTATAGTGCACAATTAACTTGATGTTGGGTTTTAAAAAATCCAAACATAGGGATTTTATTTAAAATGAAATATTTTTAGTGTTGTGTGAAATGAAAAATGTCAATACAATATATTAATTTGAAAAACATTCAAAAAATATCAGGGTTTTACATTTTACCCCCTTAAAATGAATTACTCTGTACAAATTATTTTAGGTTATAAATCGTTCAACACTTGAAAGTTTTATTCATATAAATGCACATTGTAAAAATGAATACTATAACTTACCTTAAAAAGGGAAAGATGAAACCATAATTGTTACCCAAAGTAATAGATAATTGGGTTTCCACATAAGAGAACATTGGTCGGGAGTGATGATTGAACATGTCATAAAAGTATAAATATTTATAAAGATAATTGAGGTCATAAATCACAAGAATATTATTTATCAAAGAAAATTTTAGGGCCATATTTTCATTAATCTGTGATTATTTACAAGGCCATCGGTTCTACAAAAGTTAAGGTATAAAGACAACATTTTTTTAATCATTATATTATCTTGGTGTAATTATTTTCTTGACCAAGAATATAAGGAAATATACTCACTTGATATATTTCTATAAACAAGATTTCATTCCTTTTTTGTGCTTATAAATATTTATAATTAATCCATTACATCAATAAATGGATGTCTAGAAATTAAATGTGATGCCTGAAGCGCTGAAATAAACTTTTAGAAGATATTAAGGCCTATAAAAGAATTAAATGTATAAAAATTTTATATAAATATTCTTAAAAATCAATATGGTTAATAAATTTATATCAAAAAATAAAAAGTAACACTACTATTTAATCATAAATAATTATTCATAAAAAAATTATACATTAACCAGGACATTTTGTAGGCCAGTGGTAGGCATAAAACCCTTACCCACTATCAGTCATCAGTTCAAGACCCACAGCCTTCCCAGACATGATTATTTGTCACCCAACATACATGATTTACTTTTCTAAAAAAACACATATATGATTTTGAAAATAAATTTGATTTAAATTCTTAAAATAAGGTTAATCACTAAATATCCCTTTAAGAAATGTTTTCAAAACAATCTCAATACATAAATTATTACTATGAATTTTAACTTAAAAAATTCATGAATTCTTAACCTTATTACACTTCCCAGTGATAAAAATCCAAAAAAATAGAAATAAGGTCATGAAATCAGCATAAAATTGATCCCCCATATATCACAAAGTATCTCTTGGTTGTCACATTCCAAACATGTGAATAACCTCATGGTAAATTTTATTAGAACATGGTAATAACTTGAATAACCATAAATCCTTTTTAAAAAAATGCATGATTACTTATTCTGATGATTACTTTATGAATTATCTAAAGCTAATGAATTATAAACTTAATCCATGTTGGCATAGACCACTTTTTCAATGATCATTTCCTTGGTAATCTGTACCCTCCAATTTACTTATTCATATCCCACATATCTTTATCCAAAAATCATTATCTCAACATCATGGATTAATTAAGGGTCTCCTTCCCTTAATAAAAATATCATCCTTCCATGAAATTAATTTTCCATGTATTCATCACCATTCACATATCCTTTTAAATCCTTAATGAAATCTTATATTTAAAATAATTCACGATTCATATAACATAATCTCTGAATTACAAACCATAAATAATTTATTCATCCAACTTTATTCTTCAACTACTACTTAGACTGCATCAGCTTACTCCTTAATACATCATTCCAAGAACATGAAATATTAATCATGTATTAAGGTTCCTCAACCTTAATATAATCATGATTCTTATGTTTAATGTATAAAATAATGGTATAACATCACATATTATTCACATGTCTTTTGTGGTCTCTTCATCATCAGCTGTAAAACCATTACTTGTACCACATTGCAGATTCTCTTCATGATCCTTCCACATAAGACATCGATTTTCATAATGCGCATAATTTCCACATTTAAATCAGTCGTAAATTGATAATACATTAGAGAGTCCCACTTTCCCATCCATTTTGTTAACTAAACATTTTATTTTTACATTGTACATACTTACTTTCAGACCTTCTTTTTCACAGTAAAAAAAACTTATTTTTCCTCTAATTCATTCACTGGGGTGATTGTTTCCTCATTCATGAAAAAAAGGGAACTAAATCTTCTTTCCTCTATGTTCTCCATTACCTAATATCTCAATAAACTTCATATTTCTATTCCTTGGTGAGTATATGAGAGGGATAAGGTTCACGTTGTTAATCAAGTACCGTGAAAACTGATTCGGCCTGATCAAATCATCTTTCACTCTAGTGATCATCCCACTTGAATACTCATTAGAAAAAATTCCATCACATTCCACATTAATACAATTCATTCTGGTTCTCTTAGTTGACTAAAACCAAACGCATAGTGTGATAATCACTTATCATAGCACAAAACCACATTGTCATGAAAATAATTACTTATATGATTTCTAAATCATGAAACCTTACTCTATATATGACACCCTAGGTTAATACTAGGTTATTCATAGAAATAATATATTTATATCCATCATGATGGTTCATGAAGAGTTTTTAAATTCTTAAAGAATATCCCCTAGGAGTGTCAAACCAAGTGTGTATCAAGGCCCATTTTCATGTACCAGATTACCCCATGATAGGAACATAACATCTTGTAGAATGTTTTACTCACATATAAATTTTTTCCATAGAAACATACACTTCTAATATCTAGACAAGGATATATTTCTTTAAATCCACTCACTCTATCCTTCACCAAATTTCTAGGACATTTTCATATACTTTTCTATATCCTTAAACTTGTCCTTAGGCATGTACTTTGTGTTTTCACTAGGGTTTTTTCATCCTAACTTAAAAAGGTTAACAAAAACATTTCTCTTGTACCAACTATCGTGACCCTCACTTTTCATACATATAAATCACATCCCTTTTTAATAAAACATAAAACATTACAAAAAAAAGATACACAAAGACAGTATTATTTTAGTTCCTTTGGAAACATGGAACAAAAATCTTCTAAATCGGTGAAATATCTTTATTATTTCCCACAAAGAGAATCCCCCTTATAATTTCAACTTAAAACATTTATTCATAATATGGGGAAGGGAAACACATGAACGGTGTTATCTAAAATTATTAGTAGTCGTAAATAAAGGAAATAAGTAAGTACATCATGAACATAATGGTGTGATAACATGATCATGAATATTAGAAGATAATACCCTACATATCAAAAATCATAAATATGAAAAATGGAATAAATATTTGTAGTTCATAAGTCATGTATCGTAAGAAAATAAATAACTTGATCCATTAAGTCATAATATAATAATAATACATGGAATTGTGGCATACAAATAAGCATATAAAAAACAAATGCCAAGGCGGCCTACCAAGGCCATTGTAACATGTTAGTCTTGGGTTAATCACCTGTGTACCTACTTTTGGATTGGGATAACATCTTGAATACCATCTTATTTTGAGCTTGGGATGTCCTCCCATGTACCCTCTTAATTTGATCTTGGGATGTCCTCCCATGTACCATGTTCTTCTAGGCTTGGGATTTCCACCCAATTGCCCTCTCGTTTTAGGCTTGGGATGCCCTACCATGTACCCATTTAGGTCATAAATAATTTATCTTTAAACAATGCATTGGAGAGAGATATAGGTCTAACCCATATCATAATGAAATAATATATACATGTTCCACAATATCATTGAAAATCATATCATAACCCATTTAATGAAATGGGTATCATAAAAATGTAATCATAACATAACCTATGGAAAAGGATAGGTTTCATAATCATTTCATCATAATCATACCCCATGAAAAGAAGTAGGTTTCAAATTAATATAACCCATTGAAGATAAATGGGTTTCATTATCATCATTACATCAAAAAAATCCCTCTTAAGAAATAATATGAATGGGCCCTTTGGATCATTTCCTAAAAGATAATGATTAACATCAACAGATGTCGTCTTTGATGGAAAATTACTTGGAAATATATTTTGAGAAAATTTCATGATGAAAATATCCTTTCTTATTTAAAAAAGGCCTTTTAAAAAATAATATATTTTTAAAACAATTTTCATTGAAAATAAACTTTAATTATTATAAACAGAACATTAAAAACCTTTTTGAGGCCTATTTCTTTGACAACATATAAAGAGAGGTTGAAAAGGTTTGAAAACAAATCTCATGGAAATCATATAAAATAATCATTAAAATGTTTTGAAAATAATTTCCTTGAAAATAATTTTTTAGCTTATAAATAAGTCATTAAAAACATTTGAAAACCATTTTCCTTGAAAAAAATAATAGAATCTTGAAAATTTTTTGAATAAAAATTTCCATGAAAACTTATAATTGAAGTTTGAAAACAATTTTAAAATAATTCTCCATGAAAACTTATAAAGGAATCTTGAAAATATTTTTGAAAACAATTATTTTTTTAAAAATTTCATTAAAAATAAATTTTTTAAATATGTAATGTAGTCTTTATAGAAATGAGGGCGGGTAAATTTGTACTTGTCTTGTGAGGTAAGAATAATATTCCTTTTTATCAATAACAATTTAGAAAAATAATTTGTTCAGAAAGAGATAAGAGGATTCCTTTGAAAACATTGGTAAAAAAAATGGAAAAAATTAATTTACTAATTATATGATAATTGTATAATATTCTTGGTAACCCTTTTTAGGAAATATGGTTTTGAAGGAATGTAGGATTTTTACCAAAGATTAAGTAAAATCAGGATTTCTTAAAAACACTTTTTTAACTATATTATGTACCAAAGAGTAGAAAATAGTACCAATAAATGAATAAATAATTAATAACCATATAAAAAGAAACATCATGAATTTTCTTTAAAGATGGATCATAATATTTCATCAAAGGGAGCGTAAACATAAACAATATTGAAAAGAAATGATATTGTTTCAATAAACGCTTACCACTTGGTTACCTGGGAACTTACACTCCATGAAAAAAATGGAATGACATAAAGCATAAAAATAACATTAAAATAATGAGATTCATGATATAACATGTGAAATTTAGGTATATACACCATTAAAAATAATTTTCATTCATAACAAAACATGTTTATCAAAGATATAAATTTGAGACCAAACTATCTCACCAATTTGGTAGCATTTGAAGAATTAACCACGATGAAAAAAATATCATACAAGGGCTATTTAAATACACATATATTTATTTATAATAATAATATAATACATCCATGTGATGTATACACACCACACAAATGGTATGGGTGGTGAAGAAAGTGTATATCTCAGAGGAAAAAAAGTGAGATGAAATTCCTTTACATTGTGTCTTGACTATTGGCGCACTCATTCAAGGCTCCTGTATAATAAATGTATGTTTATTATAAATCTTTCACATAAACATATTATTACTTATAATAACATATATTTTTTTATTATAGATTTGTATTACCCTCATGTTAACAATTATATGTTAAGGTTTCAATTTGGGTAATATAAGCTTTTTATATCTATCTTAATTTGTTATATCATTGGTCCTTATACATATATCATTATTTCTATAATGTAATCCACGATTTAAATATATTTTATATTCATTATATTTTTATTATAATAATCCTAAAAATATTGATGTTTGAAATGGAATACACTGTTCATGGAGATTGTAGGTCGTACATATGCATGAACGCTATTTCAATTTAATTGTCATGTTGAAAGAAAGAAAGATATATATATATATATATATATCTGTATATATATATCATTATTAAATTAGTTTTATTATATAATATATATCATATATATTCAATTGAACCATCCTAAATACATTCCATGTAGTGTATGAATGAATCACAATACTTTTAGGGGGTTGTAGTTCACATTCCCTAAAACGAAATTATTATAATAACACAAAATGGAAAGTATAAAGTAATGTGTGTTAAAAGGAATAAAAAAGATTAAAGGAAAAATAAAGATAATATATAACACATATAGATAGTTTTACCCTCAAAATTTACACCATGAGAGCAGATAAGGAGAAATGTACAATCACTGTTTTGTGAGGCGGTAATTCGCCAAACACATAAACAGTATGTTTGTAAACCATTAGATGGATGTGTGTGTAAGTGTAGGTAGAATACTAATAATAAGAACCTACTATTATTTTTAGGATATTTTTTGTGTTATATAATAATCTAATAAATTTATTGTAGTGGTTGGACAGAGAAAATAAATGGATCTTGAGAGAAGACGTTGCCTCTTAATCGGATAACTCCTTTTAGGTTGTGCTAAAACACTTCCATGGATTTCTTTATTCCCAAAAAGTGTATTATATATGGAAAGGATATATTTTTATGAGTTTATTGGGAATATATTTTCCAAAAATAAGTTTTTTTAGAGGTGTTAGGAATAGTGATATGTGGTGGCCTTTTATAGGGAAAGGAATTGACAAAATTGGCATTTTTTAAAACAAGTTAGGGGTACCGATGCTTTTCCCTAAATAATTTCATTACAAAAAAAACACAATAGTATGAGGTTAATTTAATAATAATATCCATAAAATGGGTTTTGGAAAATTTTCTCGGTCTATTAGGGTATTAATATTATAGTTTATTACATTGTTAACCTAATTTTTCTCTTAACCGTTGTAATTAATTTTAATCATATTCACAACTCATTTTTGTCAAAAACAAAGTTCTCCTTATAAGAAATTGAAAATTATAATGATTCCAAAAATGGAATCCATTTTTAAAAATTTTAATAACATAGGTGGTAGAAATTAATTTAAAAATAATTTCACTAACGGGACAACACTGTGGGTTTTTAATGTAGAAACGTCTGAATGTTTGCTATGTTTTTCCCCAATATCAAATTGAAATTTATTCCAATGACATAAATTGGATTAATTTATAAAATTCTTATCTAATAAATCTTTAAATACAATTTAAAATACAATTTAACCATATTAATTAATTATATTAAAAATCAGTTTTGAATTAAAATTCAACATTTTTAACTATTCATTAAAAAAAGAAACCTTACAAAAAATACAAACAATGTATCCTAATAAAATATTTATCTTTTTATTTCAAATAAAAATTTTATTTTGAAATATTAAATATATAAAAGTTCCAAAAATTGGATTTAAAATTGGTTCACCATTAAAAGGTTGTAAAACTACCTTTATAAAAAAATTTGGTTTTAAGTATAAAATTGGGTTTGTTCTTATCTTATATCTATCAAATATATTTTATTATTATCAAAAATATTTTTTTTAATATATAACATATAAATGTAATTAATATTTTTCACTATTAGTAATTTATTTAACTTAATAATACAAATCTTCTTTTTCACATAAAAATAAAATATTATAAAATTACACCATTTTTATTCATTTGGATTATATAGTATTTTCTAATTAATATGTAACCAATGAATTCATCTTATATTTGTGTAAACCATATATTTTTATAAATTAGTCAATACTATTCATAAATTCTAATTTAACGTATATGTTATATATTATTATATTAAATAATATTATTTTAATAATATATTATTTTTCGATAATCCTCATTCATGTGTGTTACAAAATCCATCAAGGAATGTAATTTATGCATGTAATTTAAGCTAACCTCTATGTTCCATTTAGAGTAAGCTATAATTTATGTTGCGTGTAATACACGCTTGACTTGGTGTTGTGTGTTATGTAATCCAATAATTATGCTTTAATAAAAAGTAAACTACTATTAGTGTTGTTTTAAATGAAAAATGTCAAAATGATTAAACAAATTTTAAGGAAATACAAAAAATCTCAGGTTATTACAATTTTATCATAGTAAAATTATTCATGAACAATTTCGATAAATAATTTGAGTTTAACATAAATCCTTTAACTCAAAGTTTAATTACATCATAACACTATAAACTCTTCTATAATAAATTTAAATTTATTATATTTCTATACCATAATGATGTATATATATTTATTATCATATATGATCCACATATAGAATTTCAATACCCATTTGTCAAATTTTTTTTATTTAAATCATTATTTCTAGGTGTTAAAAGTTTTGTTTTTAATGCATGTTTCAGTTTAGAAGTTAATTTCCTTGTGATATTATCATGACTCTATATTTCTAGAAAGATAAAAATGATATAAATATCATATATATTCATTATATAAGTATATATATGTATCTATAGAAGGAAAAAATATAAAAATGAATTACACCATTCACAGAGATGGTAGGTTGTACGTATGTAGGGATGTTGATTCTTTTTTGATTAATTGATGGAATGAAAGAAAGGTATATAGAAATTAAACTTTCCAAACTCATAATAATATAATAAATAAGAAAAATATTTCATAAATTCATCATTGTAACCATTTAGGTAAAGTGGTGATAAAAAAATTACACCGTTACATAGAGACAGTAAACCATACGTTTGCATGAGCGATGCTTTCGCTTTCCATAAGATGGGAAGAAGGTAGATAATGGTTGTTCCATAATCATAATAAAAATAAATTATATTTAATACACTTAATTACTTATTTTTATCATGTATACCATTTATTTATAAGAGGTATAAGATGAAATAAAATTGAATAAAATTGTTTAAGAGTTATATCTGTTCATTGAGAAACCTCTTTCGTCTTACACCATAATCCTTAAAGGGATGGTAATTTAAAAATAAGATAAGATATAGGATATTTATAAGGAATATAAAAAGGTATTAGATTAGGTATTTTACTTGATAAAAGGCTCCAAATGTCTGTGGAAGAGATGAGGTGAAGTTTCCTTTTATACGTAAGATGAGGGTCACTCTTGGAAGTACATAAATTATTAAATTAATATAAATTAATTTTTATAATAATGTGACTCTAAATTAATAAATTTAAAATATATGATGATTATAAGTATAAATAATATCTTAAAATAATATTTAGACAAGTTTAGGTGATTTTTTATGCCTTTTCACTTAGTTTTAACCCCCATTAATCTTTTTTAAAATTATCGTAATATCAAATATTTTCTACACATTGTGGGACAATAATGTAACCATAAAACGAAAATAGACCCATGAATTGGAAATGGTTTATAATTTCAACTATATACCATTCACATGTATTAAGAAATTATTTTTATTAATTTTGATCCATTTAATAAAATATTGTTGTTTATAAAGTATCATTAATATCATTTCTGGATCTATACATTTACTTTGATGTTTAAGTCATCAAGACAACAGTATAATTAATATGTAAACCATTTAAACACCCATAATATTTTATAAATATCTAAAAAAATTAATATAATAATTAATCGAAATTGTATTACTTTTAATAATTTTATAATCATTAATTTGTTTATGTTAATTGAAAAAATATTATGTTGGTTTTGCATAAGAATTTAAATTACTTATTCAATCACTAAAAATTAAAAATAAATTTACATGATAAAAAAATTAATTAATATATGAAATAAACATTTATAACTAATATTATCTTCTTTTCACCATTATGTACAAAGATTTAGAGATATTAAAGTCAAGAGAGTGACATTTTGTGTTTATTCTTTTTGTAATATTATATAAATATCATAATGAAATTAAAATGGAAATATGTGGACATATGTTCAATAATTTTATGTCAATGGTCAAACTAAACTCATAAAATAAGTTAAATTCAAATGTTATAAATGTATTAAATCCTTATCCAAATCTTTTTCCCAATTTTACCCATTTTACCCTTACTGGGATAACAAAACATTTCCAAGGATACTTTTCAAAATGAAAGAAAATTAAAGGGATATCTTTATTAAAAATAGGTAATATATTTCCCAAGATTAAATTTACATAAGTTTCCAAATTAAATTTAAAATTAATCTTACAAGGCACGACGGAAAGCACATTTCTAAGAAAGAAACTCTAAAGTATAATAGTTATTATACAAAAATTTATCATAAAATTAATTACAATGATTTCAATTGGATTATTAATAAAATAAATAAACTAATTTTAATTTTAAAATCATCTTAAAATAATGTAACATTGTATACCCAAAAAATTAAAATACATTTTTCAATATAAATTAGAATTTATCACTATTCATAGAAAAATAAATATTTTATGAAAATTATCAAAAATTAACTCTAAGGTAATTAGGAAATGATGATTTCAAAAAAGAATTTAATTTATACAAATAATTTTTATAAAAATGTTGGAAATTAATTAAATTATTTTCTCAAAAGAAGTAATAACATCCTTTTTTGAGTGAAAATATATTTATAAAGAATATAATGACTTTACTAAAAATTGAATACTTATTTATAAATATATTTGATATATGTAAAACATTTATGTATATATTTTAAAAGTATTTTATTCTTTTATTCTCTTCCAATTTAATATCTAGGTTATGATGGTATACTACATTACGATTCATTTAGATTTGGGGATGCGTGTATCTCAAGCTATCGAAGAAATTAAATTTATTTGAAGAGAAATATATCCTAACATCTCAGTATGTAACATTTTACCCACCTTAAAATAAAATTTATCCTTAAAATTTCATTACTCTCATGAAAAAAATGAGTATATCTCTATTTCCTCACATCCCCAGGTTCCCTTCTTCGAATTTCCGATTCCTCTGAGGAAATTTAACTAGGAGAGTAGTCTTGTTCTGTAGCACATTATCTTTATAATCCATGATTTCTAATAGTTATTATGAATATTAAATATCATTCTTCAAGGGTAAAACCTATAATTTTAGTACATGTTGTGGATCAAGTATGTACTTCCTCAAAAGAGATACATGGAACATATCATTAACTTGAGAGGGGTTCGGTGGAAGCTCCATGCAATAAGGGACCATCCTAACTCCAACAAGAATATCAAGGGGGAAAAATATAAATAGGGATTTTACTTCCATTAATTATTAATCACATAACCTTATTTTGTATAGAAATTCATAGGAATACCATCTCACCAACATTCAATTATATATTTCATTGATGATTTTCAACATAACATTTTTGTCAACTGTGAGTTTTTTTACGTGTTGTTGAATTTATCTAAACTTATCTATCATTTCATTTCCTATATTTTGACTCAATAGATTTATTTCTCCAAATTCATTGCATTATGGTGGATTTATACACTTTCTATGATATAGGGAATCATAAAAATCCATCTTGATTATCGATTGAAGGCTATTCTGGTTAAAAAATTGACTAGAGGAAGGTGTTGATAAAAACTACCTTTGAAATATATATAATAATATCTAAAAAATTATATAGGTTTTTAATGGTTCTCTCGTACTGATCATCTACCTAGGGATGATAAGTAGTACTAAAAAATAACTATGAATTCTAATCTTATTTAGTACTTTATTATAACATCAAGGTAAACCTTAGACCCCAATAAAAAATGAATGTGGTACTCCGTGTAAACTTTCCACTTTAGTAATTTATATTCTAGAAATATTATCAATAGAGAAATATTGTTAAATATAAATAGATTTTAATGAATTCATAATTTTATCGACTATAACCCAAATAAAATTATGTCCATTAGATGTTTTGGGGAGTCTTATAAAAAACATCATTGTGATGTTTTCCCATTTCCATTATGGTATTGGTAATGGTCATAAAATTCCCTTGGACTTCTCTCTCTCAGTGTTCACTTAATAATAGACCAAGCACTGAGATATATACTCTGTAATATCTCTCTGGTTTTTCTTACACAAAAAATAATGTTTTAGATAACAATGCATCTTATTTGATTCCAGTTTTAATAGAGAATGATGAACTGTGGGCTTCATCAAACAAATCCTTTAATTTTAGTATGGATGGAACACATACATAGAACATATGCCTTATCATTACATCATAATCATTGTAGAACTTAGGAAAAAAATTACCTACTTTTGAAGCTCTACATCTTTCTTCTATTCCTCTAATTATCGCATGGATAAATGGTTGAACACTCATTTTAGAAAGATAGTATTTATAACTTTCCTTCACTATTTCTATATCTATCCTTTACAAATCTATAAATATTAAAAACAGTTATCTTCATTCATAGAGGAGCTTACATGATCCTTTCAAATCATAGCTTCTTCCATGTTGTTCTCTTTCCTTGGGAGGTAATGTATTGAGAAATCATAGTATTTAATCAACTATAAATATCTTATCTATTGAAAATTGAAATATTTTGGAGTGAACATATTCTTTAAACTTTTATAATTAGTTTATATATCATACCTTTCTCTGTAAAGATAATCCATCCATGAGTTTAATAAAAAAATTACTGTAGCTAACTCCAAATAATGATTTGGGTGATTTTCCTTATAAACCATCAATTTTCAAGGGCCACACTCTATCACCGTATCATTTTTTATTAGGAATCATCATATTCCCTTCTTCAATGCATCACTGTAGATCACAAACCCATCCCCACTGCAGGGTCATATAAGCACAATGGCACTTACTAACCATAGATTCAATTCCTTGAAATCCACCTAACAATTATCTACACAAAGGAACTTGACTCCCTTTTATGTTAACCTAGTAAGTGGAAAATATAGTTGTGATAAATTCTCCAAAAATCATCAATAATATCCATCCATACCAAGAAAAATGTGTATCTCAGAAATAGTAGTTGGTTTCAAAAACTTTTCAATGAAAACTATCTTTGGTGGATCCAATGATATAACATCTCTTGAGATTATGTGACCCCAAAAAATCTATATAGCCTAAATTCACACTTGGTAATTTTTTTATAAAAAGTATCTATTTTTAAAGTCTTCATTACAATTCTCAAGTGATCTTCATGCTATTCCTTACTCTTAAAATATATAATAATTTATTTTATAAAGACTACGAAAATTTATCGAGTTAATCTCTAAAAACTATATTCATTTCATCTATGATGGTAGCATAGTAATTAGTAAGACCAAATATGATCACTATAAATTCATAGTGTCTATACCCTTTATGGAATGATTTCTTGGGTATGTCTTCACTTTTTTCCTTCAATTAGTAAAATCTATATTGAACATAAATCATGGAAAAATATTGAGATCCTATTAATTTATTGAAAAAATCAACAATATGGGGTAGAGGATACATATTCTTGATTTCAATCTTTTTACATTCCCAATAATCAAAACTAACTAACATTCATCCATCTTTCTTCTTAATAAAAACAACATGTGTACCCATTGGTGACACACATTGCTGAATGGATCCCCTATCAATATTCTCCTAGAGTTGATTCTTTATTTCCTACAACTTAATGTGGGATATTCTATATGGGTTCTTTGAAAATGTGAAATTTTGGGTATGAGTTCTATTGAAAATTCAACTTCATGATTTGGAGGAATACTGGGAAAATATTTCAAAAAAAACATCAAAAAACAATCATAACTTAGTTATATCTTTGATTTTAAGTTTCTCCCCAACCATATGAGATAAAAACCATTTTTAATAGGAATCAAGGCCCATATATTGGATTTTATTTCCATTGGAATTTCATATTTATCATCACACCAATAAAATTTCATATCATGGATAGAATATCAAATCTGACATCCCTTACTTAGTAATTAATGTGTTATTTGTGTAAATAAACCCAATCTATGCCCAAAATAACATAGAAATCAACTAAGGGGTGAATAATATTATTTATAGGAAGTATATTCCCATAAACATAAATGGGAGAATAATCAAAGAGTTGAGAAGTGATCATCATACCATAAGGTGTTTTCACTACTAATTAAACATCTAATTTTTGGGAAGTTATTATGATAACTTTATCAAATTACTCATATATAAAAGTGTGGGTAAACATATAATAAAATAATTAATTCAAAATTCTAGAGTGGATGGTATGTGTGCCTTTCAAAACATCATTATTTGTCCTTACATCAATAATAGTGATTTCATGATACTTCCATTTATCTCTGAGAATAATAGGATATTGATGCCTATAATTATCATTAACCATTGTATTTGAAAACTGGATAGAAATATTCCTATAATCCGTGCTTTTTAAACACTTGGGTGTGGGTGGTCAATTCTATGGTGATTTTTTTCATTGTTATATAACTTCATATTCCCATTACATTAGTATTAAATTTTCTAATGACCTTACTTTACAAACATGAAACATTTACCAATCCCATTAAGATAATATCTTCTTTATTTTCCTCACATGCTTCTTAAAAATTGGAAATCTCATCTTCCTCTATCTAATGTTTTTAGAGTATCCTTAGAATTATATAGTGATTTTCTTCTCAAAACCGTGAGATTGATTGGTAAAACCAATATTTTATTTCCACCTTGATATCACATGAGATGATTTATTAATATATACTAAAGCCCCATATGGATAAATCTCTTTTGATACATAGTTTTAAGACATTGAAGAATCGATCAATAATACTTTTATGTCGGATAATAATACCAAAAGTGTAACTCACAGGTATTATAAACTTTTCCTCATATAACTAATGGATTCATCATCCTTCTTATTTAGCTCAAGGAATTTATTCTCTAATTTCATATGAAGAATAATAAGAAAGTACTTATTAAAAAATAAGCCCATAAGCTCAACTCACTCCAAGGATTCAATTACTTATTATTTCCCCATGTTATTAACAATATTACACCCTTGATCTAATTCTATTTCCAAATGATAAATAGCCGAAATAAAATTTCCGTGTTCCAAACACTGGATAAAAGAAAATATCTTTTTAGTGGTACTGATCCATGCTCATCAACTAGCATATAAGAATAGCCATTAAAATAAGGTGGATGATTCATCATGAAGGAATAAATAGAACATTGTTCCCTACTTTTCTCGTTTGGAATATCAGTATGCTTCAATGATAGAGAAATATTCATACATATAGTAACAAGATTTATTTATTCCATAGCCCATAACTTTGGTTTCTCAGAAAGACAATAATTTCAATTCCCATCACATTCATCATTAACATAGTTTCTTATGGTTTCATCCATTGATTAAAACCAAAAAACATAGTGTCAGAGAAAATAATCATAGTCGGAAACCCACATAATATCTACCTTAACAAAAATTTATGATGTTATCCTATAATTAAACTTATCTCTGGGTTTCATAATAATGTTTTATCATCCTAGTTTCCAAAGGTACTTAAACCATTCAATGATACCAACAATAGAGACTCGTAATTTTTATATATAAATATTATATATTAATAGATGAATATTCAATACATAACATTGTGATCCATGTAAGAATCATATATGTCTAGTTTCTGTATAATCTTGGGTTCATAAAAAACTTTTTTATAAGATATATAAATCATATCCCACATAATTATTCACAAATATCACCCTTTTTAAGAATATCATGCTTAAAAAAATTCATCATATCCTATGGAAGGAAAACATAATAAAGGGTGAGATTAGATACTCAGTAAGTGTAAAATGGGATATAAAAATGATCACTTAATAAAACCATGAGTATAAAGGTAAGATAACATGAGATTAACATTTTAAAATCATACCCAGTATATTATAGATCATAATCTTGAATCTTGCATAAATCATTGTAGTTCATAAGACATGAATAGTAAAGGAATCAAAGAATATGAGTCACTATAGAATAACACTAACATAATTCATAAGTTTGTAGAATACATTTTATCATAGAAAATAATTTCTTTAGTCAAGGATCACAATCAAGAATATCATAGTGGATGGGGTTCTCTCATTATTTATTCATAACCTTAGTCAAGGTTCACTCCTAAGACTATCATAGTGGACAAAGTCCCTTACTAAATTCGGTTCACTCAGTAAAAAAAATGAACCGATTAGAGGGGGTTATTTTTTAGTTTAGAAGGGGTTATAATCCCTTTTAAACAAATTGGCAGTGGTTATAAAGAACCTCCTCTAATGTGCCCACCAACTCTTGTTGGAGGAAGTTTTGATGAACCATAGGTAAAGTAAAGGGGAAAATAGGGGTGATTATATTAGAGAGGGACAAAATCCCTCTAGATTAACCATTGAATATTTGATTAGAGGGGGTTTTAAACCTCATATAATCTATTTATCCTAATAGCGGAGGTTGTAAACCACCGCTATTTTGAATAAAAATATGCATATTAGAGGCAGTTTTCATAACCGCCTCTAAATATATATTTTTGAGCCATGCCCTCCAATACCCACCCCCCCCCCCCCCTCTAGTTTTATTCAGGTCATTTCCTCTCCAGCACCCCTCTGGTTCATGTATCCACCACCAGCACTCCCTATGGTTCCGGTTCTTACTACAGCACCCCCTCCCAAGCGGTTCAATTCTTGTCTTTCACATTTCCAGTTCTCTACCCTACCTTCCGGTCCATTCCCACTCCTTCAGTTCCCCACATGTTCTATTCCCGCCTCGCCCTACCCCACACCCTCATGCCATGTGCGCCATGCCCAGCTACCCCCTCTAGTCCTACCCCACCCAGTGTGTCACACCCATCTTTTGTAAAAAATTTAACTGCTAGGTTTTCAACTATGGATGACCTGCTCATACCGCAACACCGTGGTCCACTATGGCAATTGGATTTTTTCTTTACATATTATTATATTTATATATATGGTTGGTGATTCAAATATATATTATTTGAATAAATATTTAAATAGATATAAATATTTATATAGTATATATTTGGGTATAATATTATAGATAATATATATTTTTGCATAAAATATTATATATATATGTATGTATATATTGTATAATAATATATATAGATATATTTGTGTACAAAATATTTTGTATATATTTGTCTAGAATATAAATATAATATAAGATAAATAAATAATATATCATATATCATATCCTTTTGTATAATATATATATATATATATATATTATTTATGTGTATAATATATATATATATATCTATAAATAATTATATTTACATATATAAATATACATTTATACATATATTTTTAAATATATATATATTTGTGTGTTTTTGTGTATTTATGTTTTTATATAATATTTATAGATACAATATAATTATATTATATATATTTATATAACCATTTTCATATATTTTTAAATGTCTATGTGTGTGTGTAACAATAATATTATTAATAATAATTATTTCTATTTTTATTACAACAATTTTTTAAATCATAAAAATTATATATTGGTTTTATAAATACTATACATTTATAAATTTTATGATTTAAATTATACATATATTATATTAAGTACATTTATATTATATATTTATGTATCTGATTATATATCTTTATATTATATCATATATATGTATACACAAAAAACTAAATACATTCATATAAAGAGAAATATATAATATAATTAAATGATATATATATATATTTACTAAATTAATTTATAATTAATATGTTATACTACAATATATATAAAATAATTATATAATATATATAAATTTATATATAATTAAATATTTATAATATAATATATAAACTAATTATATTATATATATATATATATATATCTATGTATATATATATATATAATTTTTTCTATATTGCGTATATTTGTATACATAATATAATATACATGTATTGATACACAAATATACATTAAAAATGTATTTAATAAAATATATTTATAATATAAATCATAATATAAATTTATAGTATTTATAGAACCATATATAAATTTTTTAAATTTGAATAAATATATCTAAAATTGCATTTATATTATGTATACCAATATATATATGTATACATTTTTGTTTATATGTGTACATATTAATTTTAATTATTTCTTCAATTTCCTTATATATATATTTTATTTAAATACATTTATATAATGTGTTTATGTAATATAGATATATACACACACATGCATACACACACTTATATATTATAAAATTTAATAATTAAAGGGTGTTTAAAATCCTCTCTAATCAAAGCGATTAGTGACTATTCATGACCCCCCATCAAATTTCTTGAATTAGAGGGGGATCAATACCCACTCAAATGTCATCAATTAGAGGGGGTTCAAAACCACCTCTAAATTTTTAAATTAGAAGGGGTTCAACACCCCCTCTAATCTAAGAGATTAGTGGTGGTTCATGAAACCCCTGTAATATTTTAAATTAGAAGGGGTTGTGAACCCCCACTATATAATTTTAAAATAAATCTATTATATATATATATATATCTAAATGAATATTATACTTATACAACTCATCTGAAATTCAACTGAATATATAGTGCCACTAATTATTAAATTAGCGGTGGTTTTGACATAAGAGCCTCTGAAATCAAACCAAATACTAAAAAAATAATGTTAAAAAAGTTAGAGGGGGTATTCTATAACCCACTCAAAAATTAATTTAGAGGGGCTTGTGCATAACCACATATAAAAACATGTCACTAATCTTCTATTGTTTATAGTGACTCCCCATTCTAATACTTATTATCTCGTGAGATTTATAGATTTACCAAATTAATTAGAGGGATATGTAATCCTAAGACCCCCCATCACATAATTAAAATCATATATATTTTTTAAAAAATATCATAAAACATCCATCATATCATAACGTGTGAAAAAGTTAAAGGTTTCAGAAACATTTCAATATTTCATCATTGGATAACCATTGGAAAATAAATAGGTTTAATAAGCATGTTTTCATCTTAATTATAAATGATACCGAGAATGAATAAAGACAGTATCACTACATCATATCCCCATTAATGTTTATGTAATATTTTAGATGAAAAATCCCTTTAAAATGTCTCCATAATATTTCTTAAGGAAAATACCATTTTCATATTGAAATCAATTATTTTAATTCCAAATATTTTTCAAAATATTATGGAAAATATTTTATTTTAAAAAAACAATGGAAACCTATATATTTAGATTTAAAACACTACGTGGTTATGGTGGCATGAATGTTTATTCAAGTTGGGTATGTTAAAACAAATATTATTTTCATATTTATTTCAAAATATCAAAAGTACCATGTTTAAAAAATCTGTGAATATTTTATTAAAATATTTTTATAAAATTAAATCAAGTTTAAAATTTAATTTAAAAATTCATACATAAAAATTAAAACATTCATGAAAAACATTTTAAGGAAAACATGTACAGTGAAGAAAAAGGATTTTTAACTGAAAAGAGAAATAAAGTTAGTATTCCTTAAGAAAATTCTGTATCTTGAGTATTAAAAGAGTGAAAATGAAAGGAAAACATTTAATGTTCATAAATCTAAAAATTTGATGTAAATTAATGGGATTATATAGATATAGTTCATAAAATTTCATCATCATAAACTTAATCAAAATAGTCCTAATAAACAATGAGATCATAACATAAATAACTTACCTCAAGTTAGACTTGCTTTTAATGATATCTAACAACATGTATAATAAATTTAAATTTACTATAGATATATAAAAAATCATGTAAATATTTATAATATCATATATGATCCTCTTATTACATTTCAAAACCCATTTATTAATAATTCCTTATTATAATTTTCGTTTCTCAGTGTCAACTATTTCAATTTTCAAAGAATTTTTTATTTTACAGTTATGATCCTTGTACATTGATCATGGCTAAATGATCTTCAAAATGTTAAAAATGATATAACTATCATATAAATATCATATATGTTTAATATATATTTAAATTTATTTATTAATTTAGAGTTATCCATATAAGTTATAGATAGAAAAACTAATTACACCATTCATATAGATGGTAGATCGTACGTATACATGAATATTGTCTCCGTTTTTTGAAGGATGGAATAAAAGAAAGGTAAATAATAATTAAAATTTAAAAATAATAATATAATCCAAAAATAAAATATATATTTATTAATCCCATCATTATAATCATCCATGTAATGTGGTGATGAAAACAAATACATTTCTATGTGTTGGTGGTAAGTAGTATGTACGTATGAGCGATGTTTTCACTTTCCATAGGATGGAAATAAGGTGAATAATGGTAATTAAGAATTCATAAAAATAATTCAATATATATAAGACACTGGGATATTTATTCTATAATTTTTTCGATGTATTTAGAGGAGGTAAAAGAAGGATAAATATTGAAAATTTTCAGTTAAGAGTTATACCTCTTCATTAAGAAACCTCTTTTGGCTTGAACCTTAATCCTTGAAGGGAAGGTATTTTGGAATGACCAAAAGATCATGGATGTAGTAGAGCTATATAGTGATCTATTATTTTAAATATTTCCCATTCCATAAGGATCAAAATGTGTGATGAAGAGAGGAGAGGTGGTACCCTTTTATAAGTGAGGGGAGAGGCACTCTTGGAATTATATTAAGAATTAATTAAATATAAATTTATTTTTTATAATAAAGTGATTCAAATTTGATATATTTCTAATATATGGTGATTATAATTATAAATAATCTCATCCAATAATATTTATACAAGTTTATGTGATTTTTTAACCCTGGTCACTATGTTTTAACCCCTCAATAATACTTTGGATGATTTCCATAATATCAAAGTTTTTTACTATTTTAAGGGTCAAAATGTTACCATAAAAGGAAAAGAGACCCATAAATAGACCATGGTTGATATTTTAAACCATATGACATTCATGTGTCCAAATATAGGGTTTTTATGAATTTTTAATAATTTAATTAATTTTTTTTATTATAAAATATCATTCATGTCATTCTTGAACTATTCATTTACTTTGACATTAAAGTCATCATGATAGGAATGTAATTTCAATATAAAAAATTGAAAAACTCCTAGTATTTTATATGTATCTGAAAAATCATGGGACATAATATTTCATTAAAATTGTATTACTTTTCATATTTTTAAAACATTTATTTTATTTTTATATTAATTGAATTAATATTGTGTCGGTTTTGCATAAGCATTTAGTGTAATTATTAAATAACTAAAAATCAAAAATAAATTAACATGATTAAAAAATTAATTCATATTTAAAATAATCATTTATATCTGATGTTATATTCTTTTTATCCTTATGTAAAAAGTGTGTAGATATTAAATTCAAGTGAGTGACATTTTGTATTTATTCTTTTCTTAAAATAATATAACGGTCATAATAAAAGAAAAATTGAACCAATATTACATATATTAAATAATTTTTTGAGAATGGTAAAACTCCACTCATAAAATCTGATAAAGGAATGTGTTAGAGAAATTTTAAGTCTTTATCCTAAAGTTTTGACCCTATTTTCCCCATTATAACCTTATCGAGGTGGAATATATTATCCAATGTTACTATTTATAATGGAAAAAAATAAAGGGGAACTAATTAGAAAAATATCATCCTAATTAAAAATATGGAATCCATTTTTAAGGATTAAATTCACTTCATTAGAGGAATTTAATTTAAAAGAAAACCTATAAATGTAGAAAAAAGAATTTTTCCATAATTTTTTTCTAAAGTATAAAAGTTTTTATAAGATAATTTAACATGAAATAAATTATAATATAATTAATTGGGTTACTCATAATATAAATGAACTAATATAAATTTTATAATTATTTTAAAATAAAATTTAACTTTATAAATTTGTTAATTAGAAATACATTTTTAAATAAAAAACCATATTTTCACTATTTATAGAAAGATAAATCATTTTAGAAAATATACAAAAAAAATTATAAGTTAATTAAGATATTATTATTTCAAAAATGAATTTAATTTTTTTCAAGTTCATTTTTTGTAATTTTAATAAATTATTTAAGTTGTATTCTCACAAAAAATAAATAAAAACAATTTTGGATGGGGAAAAGTATTGTTAAAGCATATAATGACTTTACTAAAAATTCAGTACTTATTTATCAAAATACATGATTTATCTAAAAACATTATATATTTTTTTATAGGTGTTTATTCTTACTTACTCATTCAATTTAATAGATATGTTTTAATTATATATTATATTACGATTCAGTTAGACTCACGTATATCACAAGCTATCAAAGAGATTAAATTTATTTGAAGATAAATATATCATAAAATCTTGTTATGTTGTAGGTATGGAACCAACCCTGAGTGAGAGGGTAGTTATATTTTAATGGTATGAAACCATACCCTAATTTACGTGGTACAAGTCATGGTTGTAACATGAGGATACTTCTTCTTCTTCTTGCGTAATCCATGCCAGGTATGGGTAGGTGTCTTGGTCTCCTAATTAGCATATGATAACCTGATGTTTATGATTATGTGTCATGTATTTATTTTATTTTCCCAACTAAAATACATTTATATACTTTTTTATATTTGGATAGCATGGTGAGACTGGATGGTGATGTATTTCTCACACCATGCACATGCACCCTTATGTACAGGCCGACTTATAGTTGGTATGTAGGACTCAGTTGGCTGAAAAGGGGTTCAGGATGGAGCAGATCAATAGTATTGTATATAAGGTTTAGGTAAAGCTTGGGGTTATAGTGGATCCTCATTGTAATTTTTTTCTTTATTTATTTTGTATATGTGATTGACTCAATGGGTGATCTTTTAAGATGTATGTCATTATGATTGCATATTCATTGGTATATCATGGTGTGTGATTGTTTTTCTTTGGTTTTTTGAGTTGTAAATCCATATTGTGTACTCTGATTTGTGATGTTATTTTATTTTTTTTATTTATTATTTACGTTATTGATGTTTATAGAATGTCATCGCTAATTTTGAAAAAAAAACTCTGACCACTAGTCAGTAAGATTTCATGTAAAAAGAGTCTGGCATGAGGTTAGCTACAAAACTTTTCTAGAGAACCACTCTTCAATTTTAGTTGAGGAATTAAATTTTTTTAGATATGTAATTTTGTCATTGGAATTATAATGTATGATATATGAATAACATCCATTACCCCGAAATCATTTTATTGATTATTTATTTAATAACTAATTTTATCATTGTTATATGTGTAATTTAATAATATATATATATATATTAGAATCATCACATCAAAATTAAATAATGGAATGATTTTGGTATTTTTTGTAATAATTTAATTTTATTTGAAATTATAATACAGTTTCTATGTACGGTACACTATATCGGTGTATTAGGATAAAAATAGGATATAATAACTTGATTTAATAATTTAAACAACTTTATATTATAAATATTTTAAAAATAAATTATTTTTGAATATTTTAATCATAATAACAACTCTAATGTGAATTTAAAATTAATAAATCATAATTTATTCAATGAAGAAAGTATTCTTCATTCAATATCATTGAGACATTATTTAATTATTAAATTTCATTTTGGATGGTTTTATAGGCCATGAAAAAATTTTTTTTATTAAATTGTAAATTTTTATAATTCAAATCATATGGTTGAGATTCCATTTGTAAATTTTTTGAAAATATAATTTTAATGTAATGTTTCTAAAAATCCAATGAAAACGTTCTAGATTATTCTCACATGAATTTAGAAAAAATAACACCCCTCCACCCCATTATCGTTAATCCAAAAAATCCTAAAATGGTAATCCACTTAAAATCTATCTATAGTCTATTCCTAAGATGTTATAAATGTTTCTAATGATCTAGGAATGCTTCATTAAAGGTAAGAGTTTCTTCTATATCTCACTCTCCCTCCCTCCCTCTCTCATTGACTTCTTGTAATACATAATTCCAAGTTCAATTTTCTATTCAAGTTTTTATATGAATTTTTTCTAATTGAAATTTGAATAATTAAACCCATATGTTACCTATTTCTTATTCTTTTATAAGATTAGCACCTTATCATTATAATCATTGTATCTCCCTTTAGAGTTAAATTAATAGGTGGATCTATAATTCTAATATTATGTAAGTGGTGGGGGGTTAATCATCCTCTATGAATTATTATAAAAAGGTAAAATGTCATTTTCAAGCTCCTGGAAGGTCTTAATGTGTTTATCATCCTTAAATTCTTCTTCTATAGTGATACATTCAAATAATACCATATTTCATACACAAATTTTTATAAAAATATGGATTCTTACACCGTTCTTATTAAACCCTTTTTCTTAATCCCTTTCATGACATGTACTTATAGCATTGTTAATATATAATATGGAATTTATCTATCACTTCTTGTTACTTTCCTTATTGTAATCCTTCCTCGATTATCATCAAATAATAATGTTTATACTTACACGTTTCCTTATAAGATAATTAATATTAGTGTAATATTCACTGATTTATTGATTTTATATTTAAAATTAATCTTTTAATGTGAATAAAATATACTATATTATTTTATTTAGGGTTACTGACATTTATATACATGATATTTTATGGACTTTGGAAACATTTAACAGGATTTTATATCTGATTTTTTATACAATCAAATCTTGTAAGGAAAATTAATAAATATTAATCCATATATTCTTATGTTGATCATTATTTATTTGATTATATTTATTTCATATATAATTTTATCTTTTCCAAAAATCATAACAACCTGTAATGTTATAAATTGAATTCCATTTTGATTGAGGAAATTCCTTATATTTATAGAAAACACATGAACTTATTTTGTTATATTCAATAAATTATAAAATTTATAATTGCAGATTTAAAATACCATTAATAATCTTAACCATTGAAAATATATACAATGTACAACAATATGTAATATTATTATACATTAATGGTTATGATAAAGTATAATTGACACAAATGGAAGAAGTGATGTCCCTGACTAGTATGATCATACCCTATGAATCACATCTATCAGAGATTCTGAGGGAGATGGAATCAAAGGGATTTTTCATTAACCAATCCCAGGCTAAAATTCATCAACTAAATCTCATGTGAAACTATTTATGATGTAATTTCAGGCTTATTGAGATCACGACCCAAACCATGTCCGTCGAACCACCTTAAAAAAGAACCATCATTACACACCTTATCCTTAGGGTGTACACTGGAGTAATAAGGGGTTATGAATCTAAACCCTAGAAATATGAATTTTTAAATAATATTTTAATAAAATAATTATTATATTTATCCCTTTTTATTATTAATTTATCACTAATTATATAATGAGTTTGAAAAAAATTATATTTTTATATGAAAAAATAAAAATTCTTTTTTTTGGAAAGAAATAGATTCAATTAAGACTCACTTTTGATAAAATTAATAATTATTGAAATGAATTATATTTTAATTTAATATTATTAACATATAATAATTATTTACATATAAATGATAATATAATTTAATGAAGTATAATGTAATTTTATAAGGGTCATAAAATAGTAAATATAATAAAAACGTGGATTTTCTAGTAAATAGGGTTTTTATTTAAAATTGAAAATTATCACATTTAAAATATCATTTAGAAAAAATAAATATTACCTTTTAAATCATAATTTTATAATTATAGAATAGTTAATTTTTAAAAAATTTCTAAGACATTCAACTTTTTGAGTAAAAATTAAATATCGTATAAATATGATGTTGGTATTGCAACATATAATGGCCCAAAAATGATGTAATAAATAGAAAAAATTCACCCACAAATAAATAAAAAAATTACTCTTTTAAAATAAATTATTTTTTATTTAATTTTTTTAGTTTTATAATCCCTTAATGAATCCTATAAAACCTATATTATAATTTAAGGATTTAAAATCAATTCTTTATTAATATGACTCAATTCCACATCACCAAGGGTATTATTTAACTATTATTGGTTCTTGGTCTTATAAAATATTGGGAAACACATATATTTTGTTGAAATAATGGGTAAAAACCATTTTTAGGTTTTTTTCATTATAGTATCATATAGAGCCCAAAACTTGTGTTTAGAAATTAATAATGAAATCTCTTCTCTTTTGCTATAAATAACCACCCAACTTCTCATTAATATTCACTAAAAATCCATTAATAATTAATTACCTCTCAAAAAATTTCCCTAAATCCCACACATTGTGTTACCAAGATCTTAATAATCTCCTCTAAATTTTTTAGAATCACCCTCTAAATTCAAGGGAATTTTATCCTCCTCCTATTTATTCAATAACTTTATTTAAGTTATTTATTTTAATTTACAAATACTAATGTAGGAATATTTTTTTACACCTACCTATTACTTTCATTATGATTTAAAATAAATCATATTGAACCTTATACTCTCAATAAACCCTTCCATGAATCATTATGTACAACTGTTATAATACTGAAATTATCCTGTGATTTTTATGTGCTCATTTTTTTTGTGAATACCAAATCCCTTTTCCACTCAAAGTAATTAAAATAGATATACATATAATTTATTGATTGGGGAATTCTATACATATAACCCATACTCCTTAATCATGGTATTAAAAGTGATTAAAGTCTTTCTTATGTTTTATGATCTATGTGGCACACTAATACATGTACAAGATATGAATTTAACAGGTGGGATAAAAATTATATAGGCATATTATGCATTGGGTAATGTTTTTATATCATGATATTATATTTATATTACCTGGGAGGTTAACCTAATAACACTATGTTATGATTTCATGGGGGTTATACTTGACTTATTCTTATGATTTCATGTTTTATGTTGTTGATATATCCTTATGTTGCCTTGTTGTTATCATCTTATGTCATGCTTCAACATTCATCTTTATGATTCTCATCCCTTTTATGTAACCTTGATATTTCTATTGACTATTATGTATTACATTCATCATTTTATTCTTTAATTATTCCCTTACTTGAATTTATAGCTCTCCCCTTTAATATGTCTGTCCCCAAGGTATGATGTATAGTTTTAGAAGAGAGATGGAATCTTCATATCATATTATAGAGTTTTAAATAATGTTTTTGTATCCAATTTTTCATGTTAGTATGATACAGATTTAGTTAACCAAATAAACTTGGACTCATGATATTTTGGAATTGTATTATGATTTTCCTTTTGTAATAAACCAAGAATTAAGGGTTATTAAATATATGAGTTGACATAGTCTGTATCAAAGTAGGTTATAGTCATATTTTGGGGTCAGTATTAGAAAAATTTAGTAAAAGTAATATGGATAAGTCTAAACATTGGAGAAAATCTGTAAATTATGCTAAAGTATAGATTAATTGGTTTTCAATAAATAAAATCCCTATCTAGATACTACAAGTGAATGTGGATCTTGAACCACTGTACCCAGGGGTAATAACCACAGAAATTTTGCATTGGTAATTGAATTTATCGTTACCTAGTGTATGAACAAGATGCCTTATTTTACACTTGGTTTGATAGTCCCGAGATAGGTTAATTGGTAAATTCACTAGCTCTATACAAACCATTATAAAGGGACCAAAAATGTCCATAAAATTTAATGTTAAGAATTATAACATGTATAAATTATATTGAAATATAGAAATTCATACATTAGGGAATGTTTTTCATTTTTGAGTTAACCTGTCAATTTTCATTATTTCTCTTTTATGTGTTTAATAGTTTTAAAATTCTCATCCCTGACTCTAATTTTTAAGATGTAAATGATTATGATCGTAATCAAATAGTGAATGGTAGGCTTATCATTCATTAATGAATCGAAAATATCATATATGATTATAGTTCTACACATTATTTCATATCACATTAGTTAAATAAAACAATTCAAACACCACCACGAAACAATAAAGTGGATCTATTTTTGAAAATGGTAAATGGGGAAATAAATGCATTCTAAGTATATAACTTCTCCTTGTAGGATCTAAAAGATGATTGTAGATGCCAAATATACAAGATGGGGGGTGAATTGTATACTTTAAAAAATTCCTTTAAAACTTTTATTGATGGTAATGTTTGAAAATGTTAAATAAGGTAAATTCACAAGACCTCTTAGTTCAACAAACATGGTTGATTCTAGAAATGTGGTTCCAGAAATGGAACTTAACAAAAGTTTACAAGAACAAAGATTCTACCATAAAGAGTATAGAATCTTAATAATCAGATTACACAAGTACAAGAATGTATAAGATAGTTATAATTTCCTTATCAATCAAAATGCAGTGGAAAACATGAAACAATACAAGTAATAAGTAGTAAATAGTTTAATCCAAATAGCAGGTAATACAACAACCTTGGATAAACATCCCTTGATTTATATTTTCAAGAAAGTCTATCTTACCAACACCAGGGTAATCCCTCGATGCGAATATCGGAGTCTGTCTTGCTATCCCCGCAAGCCCTCGAACTTCAAGGTAGTCGGCACCTCTGTCTTCCTATCCCTGGAATTGCTCGAATGTACTCAGCAATATTCGGTGTCGCACGAAGAAATTATGAACAATATGTTCAGTATGCACAAAGCATGAAAGTATCTCTCTCTATAAATTACTTCAGCGGCATGTGATTTTAATATTGATCAACATGTTGTGAGATATTTCAAATGAACTCCTATTTACAGGTACATCTTCAATGGTCAGCTCCCTCCTCCAACGGTTATATTTTTCCTTGAATTTCGGAGGGATCTATACACGTGTCACTCAAACAACGGTTAGTTGGTAACAGAATGTACAACATCTCTTTATAAATCAAAAAAGGGTAATAAAAATATGGTTTCACAACCAAATTCAATTTTTGGAGTCTAAGAATAACAGTTCAGAGTCAAAACAAGAAACTATTCGGTGTCTATAATACATGAATATTCAGATTCTATCTTCAAAAGAATTCGGAACTTGAATTCTATAGAATTACGGAGTCTGAATTTCTAGGAAATTTGGAGTCTAAATTCATAAGAATTTGAAGTCTGAATTCATAGAATTCGGAGTCTGAATTGATAGAATTTGGAGTCTGAAATCAGAATGTTCGGAGTCAGAATTCAGAGAATTCAGAGACTGAACTCAGACAGTTCGGAGTCTGAATTCAGAGATTTCAGAGAATGAACTCAAAGAGTTCGGAGTCTGAAGTCAAAGAATTCTAAGTCTGAACTCAGAAAGTTCGGAGTCTGAATTCAGAGAATTCGAAACCTAAATTCAGAAAGTTAGGAGACTGAATTCAGAGAATTTAGAACCTGAATTCTGAAATTTTGGAGTTTGAATTCAGAGAATTCGGAACCAGAATTCGAATCCTAAAAACAGAATTCTCTATATCTAAGTATTTATAATATTCCGAGGTTTTAAATACGAAACCTAATTTTATACTTAGAAATTAAATGAGTTATATTTAGATAAAATAAAACATGAACAATGAAAACAAGGTAAGGACAAAATTCCTTGAGGAAGGAAATTTTCCTTATCAAGATGAATCTTATGGAAAATGAAATTTTCCTTGGGATAGAGTGTTTGTGATTTTTAAAACAAGAAGGAATGGAAAATTCACAAGGAAACCTTATTGACTCAACAATCTCCCCCTTTTGGGAAATAACAAACATTCTTACGAAAAAGAATATAAGGACTTAGAAAATATTTTTCTGGACATTGAAAATAAAAATTATCTCCCTTAACGCATGGGACCAGAGGAATACGACTAACCCCCCCCCCCTAGGCTTTGGAAACACTAAGGATCATATTCTTGATTTCTATATTGAGGCTTAGCATTTTATTGCATACAAAAATCTTCTTGGATAAGAACTCACCCTTAGATGAAATCCCCCTTAGGTAAATTTATTCTTTACTTATTATTCTTTTTAACATTTCTTTCTCCCCCTTTGTGATTTTCAAAAAGGATTAAAGGGAATGGAAAATAAAATATGGTACCTGAAATATTAGTACTAAACAACCAAAATATGATCAATCAAAAATTCCATTAGGATTGGAAAAAAAATTATATAAGGAAGAAATACAACAAAAGATCAGAATTGAACAAGATTATCCTTCCTTCTCCTTTGACATAAACTTTTTCACTATGGTTTTGAGCTTCATGAGTTCCTTGTGATCCTTCTATATACATTTGAGAAGTTGATCCTGATCTTCTATTTTCTTCTCTAAGGCTTTGATTTTTTCTTACTAAGCCTTAAGAGATTCTGCCTGACCCTTTAGAATTTCTTCTTTCTTAGAAACTTTTTCCTCAAGTTCGATTCTAAGATCTCTTTCCCTCTTCCAACTCTGAGCAATTGAATATAATTTACCATTCATATCATTCACTTCTTTCATTTGATAATTATGTTCCAGAGTTATATTTTCCTCAAAACAATAATTGAGATCCTTGATCTTAACATATTCGTTGTCAAATGAATCCTTGACACTTTCTTGGAATTCATCAATAATTTTCATGTCTTCTATAGTTTTCTTTGACCAGCTAGTCATCTTCTTTCAAGAATTTTTGTGGGATTCGTAGTTTATGTAAAAGGTTTTGAAATCAGCCTCAAGTTTGATTCATTTATCCATCACCATGGTTGCTGGATAAAATTTTTGATTTAATGTGTGCTGAAGCATCTGACATCTAGAGTTTATGCTTGGAAATAGAGGGATAGTTCCAACAAGATTTTTCAATGATTGGACAACAAAATCATGTCCAAGAGAGAATGATTCTGAATCAGAGATTTTTCTTGGTGAGGATTCTTTTTCAATATCAGTATCTTTCCTCTTTGATGAATCACCCACTTCTTTCTTCTTCATCACTGATTTTCTAGGTGTATCAACAACCACCTGTTTTCCCTTATCATCTTTTGGAATTACTTCTTCTTGATTGGGTGATTTGTGTTCACTATCGGATAGTTGCATAGTTTTATCTCCATCTACCTCTTCATTCTGAGCTCATGCCTTAGCATCCTCTGGCTGAATGAAATCATGGTTGGAGTTTTCTTCTTTAGACAGTTTGTTCACTTTTTCTCCACTTTTCTCATCTTTCCCTAGAGTAGCATGTTTTTAAGACTTGGCTTCAGAGGTTCGGAATGATAATTTTTCAGAAGAGCTTTCCTTCTCTAGAAAATCCTCTACTTGCTTTATTAAATCTACAGTATCTCCACTGCCTTCTTCTCCTTCTTCTACTACTTTTTTTATTCTACTTCTTTTTCTTGGAATTTTTCCAAAGTCACAAAATTATTTCCTGGAGTATCTAGTAAAGGTTCTATCAGAAATGATTCTGGTTCCAGAATATTCTCTGATGCTTTCTCAGTAGCCATCAGAAGTGATTGTACTATATCTGCCTCAGACAACTTTTTCTTCTACTTCTTCTCTTTCTCTTTCTTCCGAAGCTCTTCAGCTACCTTTTCCTTAAAAGATTCTTCCTTAGCAGGGTCCAGGCCAAACTTAGGCTCCCCTTCTTTCTGATTTTTCATATCTTCTCTCTACTTTTCTACTACCTCATCTAGATAAGCTTTTCGTTTCTTTGACTTCAGTGGTGCAGATTGAGTTTCTTTTTCTATTGGGGTTTTTTTATTCTCTTCCACATTCTTTACCTTCCTCTTCCTTCCACCCTTTTTAGAGGTTTCAGATATGTCCTATTTCTTTGAAAGAGATTCAACTTCCTATTGAGGCAAATCATATAATTCTTCGGATTCTTTGTAAAAGCCAACTTTCCTCCTTCTCAAGGTGTCATCACTCAGAAACATGAATTTTCAATTTATTGACTTATATTTGCAAGTAATTTTGAAGGATTCTAAACACCGAACAATAATCTTTGATATAATGGATAGATACATAATAATATGAGCCTTTATATTTCCATTATTTATGTTCTCAATCGTAACAAAGATATGATTAACAAATTTTATCTTTCTAAATTTTACCAAGAAATCCAGAATGTAGATGTCACTCTTATTTAATTTATCCTTATTACCTTTTCTTGAAATGATGAATCCTTGAACCCACAATTCAAAAATCCAAAAATTTGTAGATAGGTGAATAATCTTCAGAGTCTTTACCTCTAAAAGACCAAGACAATCCATGGATTTTTCCTTCATAAAACTTCCTTGAACATCAGGCAGTTTATGTGAGCAGAACTCTGCTTCTTATTCATAAGGGATTCCAATCAAAATAGTAGCCTTTTTATATGAAAGAGAATATTTATTTCTATAACACTTGAAAGAAAACTTTCTCCTGCCTTCTTCCTTGAAAAAAGTTACTGTCTCATAGAATTCAATCAGCAACTTCGGATACACAGGATCTCGTGAATTTAGTTTTGAAATGAAAACACTCTCCCACCCATTCAACTTTATATTCATAGAGATAATGGAATCAAAATTAGTGATGAAATTTGGATGAATCAACCTTTCTTTGTAAAACATCCATTCAAATATTTCCTTTGTGGACAACATTTATTTTTGAGACTAAGCTTCAACAAACATTCAGAGCTGAGGAAGCCTTGAATATCCGGTACGAGCCTATGTTGGAGGGTCAGAGCTTCAGCACGCGAAGTCTTGAGTTTTTATGTTGGACAACCATTGGGGGTCCTTTATATAGTCATTTGAGGCAAAGTCTCAACTTCCATACTAAATCCAATAGTAGAAAAAACCTGTTGTCTAGATCTGATGACTAAAAAGATGACCAAGGAAAAATTTTGATAGATTCCGTTGTTTTGAGGTTTTTATGGAAAACATTCAGATTTAAGGAAAATAGAATACAAAAAATTTAAAAATAGATGAAAATACAAACAATTAAAAGATGATTACAAAAATTTAGGAAATGAAACATACCTTTAGGATTGCTAGGAAGATTATTCGTAATGAGGAAAATTCTTCTTGAAGAACATTAGATTTTGAAAATTTTGATTATGAAAATTTTCAAAATGAAAATCTCCATTACGAAAATTTTAAGTACAAAATATTCTTTAAAAAAATTCTAATTACGAAAATATTCATTACAAAAATTTTAAGTATGAAAATATTCATTACAAAAATTTTAAGTACGAAAAATAATTGACCACGAAAAAAAAATTGACTAAAAAAAAAATTTTAGACTAGGAAAAAAATTTAGACTACAAAAAAATTTCAGACTACAAATTTTTTTTAAAAATCTAAAAAACAAATGTACCCCCACCCCCCTATGAAAAAGAGTTTGTTACTATTAGGATATTGGTTTCAATAGAAAGTTAATAAGGATGATTACCTTATGGTTATCATTCTGAACTTCTATTTAATGTATTGAAATCTATCAGATGGTAAAGATTTTGGGAAAATGTCAGTAAGTTGATCTTGTGTTCCGACAAGTTGAAGAATGGTATCACATTTTTGTGTGTGGTCCCTAAAAAAGTGATTCCTAATATCTATTTATTTTTCATGAGAGTGATGTGAAAGGTTTTTACTTAAGGCAATAGCACTAGTATTATCACACAAAATTTGTGTTTTGGTAAAACTCATACCATAGTCTTTGACTGTGTGTTGCATACACAACACTTGAGCACAACAACTTCTAGCTGCTACATATTCAGCTTCAGCAGTGGAAAGTTCTACTGAGTGTTTCTTTTTGCATGACCAATAAACTAATGAATCTCTTAAGAAATTACATGTTTTGTATGTACTTTTCCTATCCATTCTACACCCACTAAAGTCAGCATCTGAAAAACATTTTAAAACAAAATCATTTCTAGAAGTATAAAAGAGTCATAGATCCATGGTTCCCTTTAGGTAGAAAAAAATCTTTTTCACTGCCTTTAAATGAGATTCCTTAGGATTGGATAGATATCTTGCACATAATCATACAGAGAACATTACGTCTGGACAACTAGATATCAAGTAAAGTAGACTTCCTATCATACCTCTAAAATATGCTTGATCTACTGGTTTCCCAACTACATCTAGATCAAGTGAATTTGAGGTACCAATGGGATTACTTATACTCTTAGTGTTGTCATATCCATATTTTTTAAGAATATATTTAATATACTTATGTTGGGATATATAAATTCCTTCTAGTTTTTGAGAAATTTGAAAACCAAGGAAAAATGTTAACTCACCCATCATACTAATTTCAAACTCAGATTTCATTAGATCTACAAAGGAATCAGCTAAAGATTTATGAGTTGAACCAAACATAATGTCATAAACATAAATTTGAACAATAAAAACATTTTTCTTATCTTTCTTTATAAAAAGAGTTGGATCAGCATTTACCTTAACATAATTATTTTGAAACAAAAATCTTATAAGTCTATCATACCAAGCTCAAAGGGATTTCTTAAGTCCATATAAAGAATTGTTAAGTGTGTAAACATGTTCCATCAAAAACCAAGAGTTTGTTCAAAAAAAAATTCCTCTTGAAAAAAACCATAATGTAATGCACATTTAACATCCATTTGAAAAAGTTTGAAATTGAATAATGCTGCAAAGGAAAGTAGAATATGAATAGATTCAAGTCTAGCTAATGGAGCATAGGTTTCTTCATAGTCTATTCCTTCTTGTTGATTATAGAATTTATCAACCAATCTAGCTTTATTTTGTACTATGATTCCAATTTCATTACATTTATTTATGAAGACCCATCTTACTCATCCAGACTTTATTTCTTTTGAATTTATTTAGCTCATCTTTCATATCATTTATCCAATCATCATCACCTAAAGCTTCATAAGTGCATTTTTGTTCTAATTGGGAAAGGAATGATATATTTTCAACTTCATTTCTTAAGTAACTTCTAGTCCTTACAGGTTTATTTAAATCACCAATGATACTATCACTGGGATGATTCTTATGAAAAAACCGATTTGAGTTTTGTAAAACCTATTCATCAACATAGGGTAAGAAGTCTTCTGGGGTAAATGTTTCAGAAATATGTTCTTGAACATTTTCCTTATCAGAAGGATCTTCTAACAAAGGTTGATAATTAGTTTTTGAATACACATATGAAGATGTAGGTTGAGGTTTTTTAAAAAAAGGATCAGTTTCATCAAATTTGACATGTATTGTTTTTTCAATAGTACAGGTGTTTTTATTGAAAACTCTATAAGCCTTAGAAGTTGTGGAGTAGCCTAAGAAAATTCCTTTATCATATTTGGGTGATAATTTTTCTAGATTATATTTAGTATTCAGAATAAATACCTTGAAACCAAAAACCTTGAAGTAGGAAATTCTAGGTTTTCTACCATTCCATAACTCATAAAGAGTTTTATTAAGAAAATGTCTAATCAAAACATGATTTATAGTATAACCAGCAGTACTTATTGCTTTAGCCCAAAAAATTTTGGCTACTGAATATTCACTCAACATGGTTCTTGTTATCTCTTGAATAATTCTATTTCTTATTTCAACAACACTATTTTTTTGAGGTGTTCTGGGTGATGAGAAGTTGTGAGTAATGCCTTTTCTACTACAAAATGTTTCAAAATCATAATTTCGAAATTATCCTCCATGATATCTATGAATAGTTATCAAAAGAAGGTTTTTCTCATTTTTAACTTGGGCTCTAAAACTTTTGAAATAATAAAATGCATCATATTTCTTTTCTAGAAAATAGACCCATGTAAATATAGTGTAATCATCAACTAAGACAAATACATAATATTTGCCTCCAATGCTCCTAGTTTGTGTTGGACCAAAAATATGCATATGCACTAACTATAGTGAATCAGTGGTTGAGACTTCACTAACTGATTTAAAACTTGATTTATGCTGTGTGTCATATTAAAAAAGATCACAAAAGTTTGAAGAATCAAATATAAGCTCCATTAGATCCTTAACTAGTCTTTTTTTATAAAGTTTTCATAGGTTCCTAAGGTTATGGTGTCCTAAACTTCTATGCCACAACCAAGAATTATCTTCCATTGCACTGAGGCAAGGTAGGTCTTGGATCCTAAGGTCTTCTATGTTTTGTGTGTAAACATTCTATTGCCTATTGTCGGAAAGAATAAACTCTTCCTTGTAATTGTGTACTAACCACTTGTCATTCCTAAAATTCACAAGGTAACCTTTATAACATAATTGACTTATGCTAATGAAGTTGTGATTAATTCCCTTAAAAAATAAAACAATTGAAATCAATGATTTTCCAAGAACAACAATGTTACCTATACCAATAATTTCTCCCTTAGCATTATCTTCTAAAGTTACTTTCCTCCTTTCGTCTTGATCATCTTTTCAAAGAATTTTTTGTTACCAGTCATATGCCGAGAACATCCAATATCCATGTACCAATTATTTCCTTTGGTACTTTATTTATTTTCCTTAGCCATTAAAAAATGATTTTCAATAGGTATCTTGGCAAGTAAACCAAGATTCTTCTGACCAGAAGATTCGTAATCTGAGGATTCATTAGAAGAATATCCACCACAAGCACTCCAGGTGTCATTAGCTTTCAAAACATTCTTAGATTTAGCTTTGTATTACTTCTTTATATTCATCTCATAATTCTTTTCCTTCCTATATTTTCTCTTAAGCATAGGACATTCTGTCCTTATATGCCCAGCTCTTTTGCATTCATAATAAGTGACTTCAGAGTCTTTTTTATCCTTTCATTCATTTTTATTGTATCTATATTGAAAGTCTTTCTTCCCAACAATCTTACTAATCCTTCAAGAAGATTATCTAGTTCATTCATAGAATGTTCACTTTCACTTGATTCAGATAAAACAGTAACCTTATTAGACTTAGATCTCGTAACTCTCTCAAGATTCTTGGCCTTTATATGATGTTAAGTAGTTTTAAAAGCAACACTTCCATTTCCATTCTTTTTCTTAAAATTGTCTGCATCACTCTCCATTCTAGTCTCATGTTAAAGAATAGTTCCAAAAATCTCATCAGGAGTGATCTGTGAGACTTTCCTATTCTCATCAATAGTTGTCCTTTTGGATTCCCACTCAATAGGCATGATGTCTATAATCTTGTCTACAAGTGCCTCATCATCCAAACCTTTTTCAAACATGGATTTTAAGATGTTGAAAATAGTCATAAATTTCTGTTATACCTTACAAACTGGTTCTCCATAAGGAAAGAAATAACCATGATACTCAACTCTAAGCATAGCTCTTCTAGTTTCAATAACTTTGGAAGTTCCAAAATGTGTAACTTCAAGCTTCTTCCAAATACAATTTTCAGCTTCACAAGAAGAAATATGGCTCTATATATTTATGGTCATGGAACACAATAAAGAATTGTGTACCATATAGTTTAGTTGATATTCTGACTTCTCTTGATTAGTAAAAGATCTAACTTCCTTATCAAGAATCTTGTAATCTTCAGTTAGCATAATAAATTTTTCTGCTCCAGTATTGATTAAAAATGTCTTTATACAATCTCTCTAATATTCATAATCATTCCCATCAAAACTAAGTGTTCTAGTATGATTAATATTGTCAATCGAACCAATATTAATTCCTTCCATCTCAATGATAATATCTTTCCAAAAAAACATGTTAGTTATAAATTTTTTGTAAAAAAGGATAAAAATATCCTAAGCAAGGAAAATATAGGACAATGAAAAACTTGAGCAAGAAAACTTCTATATAAATATAAGTATTTCAGAGACCTCCTCTAATACCAATTGTAGGATTGAAAAGATGAATGTAGATGCTCAATATACAATAGGGGGGTGAATTATATACTTTAAAAATTCCTTTGGAACTTTTATAGATGGTAATGTTTAACAATGTTAAAAAAGGTAAATTCACAAGACCTCTTAGTTCTACAAACTTGCTTGATTCCAGAAATGTGGTTCTAGAAATGAAACTTAACAAAAGTTTATAAGAAAAAAGTTTCTACCTTAAAGCATATAGAATATTACTAATCAGAGTACACAAGTACAAGAAAGTATAAGACAGGTATACTTTCCTTATCAATCAAAATGCAGTGGAAAACCTGAAACAATACAATTAACAAGTAGTAAATGTTTTAATCCAAAGATTAGGGTATCTAACAACCTTGGATAAAGGTCCCTTGATTTATACTTTCAAGAAAGTTTGTCTTACCCACACCAAGGTAAGCCTTTGATATAAATATTGGAGTCTGTCTTGCTATCCCCACAATCCCTCGAACTTCAAAGTAGTTGGAACCTCTGTCTTCTTATCCCCAGAAGCCCTTGAATGTACTCTGCAACATTAGGGGTCACACAAAGAAATTCTAAACAAGATGTTTTGTACACACAAAGCATGAATGTTTCTCTCTCTTGAAATAAATTCAACAGCATGTAATTTCTAGATTGAATAACAGGTTGTGAGATCGTTCAATTGAGATCCTATTTATAGGTACATCTTCAACGGTCGGGTCCCTCCTCCAACAGTCATATTTTTCCTTGAATTTTAGAGGTACCTATACATGTGTTACTCAGACAATGGTTAGTTAGTAATAGAATGTATGACATCATTTTATAACTCAAACAAGAGTAAGAAAAATATGGTTTCTCTACCAAATTCAATTTTCAGAGTCTAAGAATAAAAGATTGGAGTCTGACCAAAAACCATTTAGTGTCTATAATACATGAATATTAAGATCCTATCTTCAAAAGAATTTGGAACCTGAATTCTTTCGAATTCTAGAGTCTAAATTTTAAGGAAATTCGGAGTCTGAATTCATAAGAATTTAGAGTCTGATTTCATAGAATTCTGAGTCTGAATTCATAGAATTCAAAGACTGAACTCAGAAAGTTTGGAGTCTGAATTCAGAGAGTTCAGAGTCTGAATTCAAAGAATTCGGACTCTGAACTCAGAAATTTCAGAGTCTGATTTCATAGAATTTGGAGTCTGAACTCAAAAAGTTCAGAGTCTAAATTTAGAAAATTTAGAACCTGAATTCATAAAGTTAGGAGACTGAATTTAGAGAATTTGGAGTTTGAACTCAGAATTTTCAGAGTCTAAATTCAGAGAATTCGGAACCTGAATTCAGAAAGTTCAGAGTCTGAATTCAGAGAATTTGGAATCTGAATTTGGATCCTGAAAAAATAATTCTCTATATCTATGTATTTATAAGATTCTGAGGTTTTATATACAAAACCAAATTTTATACTTAGAAATAAAATGAGTTAAATTTGGAGAAAATAAAACATTAACAATGAAAACAAGGTAAGGATAAATTTCATTGGGGAAGGAAATTTTCTTTATCAAAATGAAACTTATGGAAAATGAAATTTTCCTTTAGATAGAGTGTTTGTGATTTTCAAAACCATAAGGAATGTAAAATTAATAAGGAAACCTTAGTGACTCAACACTCCCATGTCCATATTTTCAACTTTAACATCCCATTGAACCATGTGATATGACCATTAGATTAATTTGATGCAATTTTGGGTATGTATTGGCTTTCCATATATAAAGACAGCATAAATTATGAGGGAATTCAATCACCCTCTATATCATGAATCTATCTCTGATTCTATACATGTTTAAGGATGATGATGAATATACTTTTGTTTCATCATCTCAATCATGGATATTAATTTCTTATGAGAAAGTGTATCATACTAAAATGATTGAGACTATGGAAAAGATCATCCTTGATGACATTCCCATTGTAAGGTAATATATTGATGTATTTCCTAATGAAATTTTATGGTCTTCCTCCAAGCTGTGAGGTTGAGTTCCCAATAGAACTTATACATAGATCTCTTTAAATATTCAAAACTCTATATATAATGGACACTATTTAACTAAAATATCCAAAGAAGTAACTTTAGAAGAATATGGAAAAAAGAGTTTATGATCCCATGTTCTTCACTGTGGAGTTTGTCAGTCCTATTCATTAAGAAGAATGATGGTTCAATGTGCCTTTGAATTGATCATTGTAAGCTAAAAAATATCATGATGAAGAAAAAGTTTCATCTTCCATGTATTGACGAATTATTTGATCAGCTATGGGGAGCCTAATACTTCTCTAAGGTGTATCTTTAATAAGAATAATTAATGTAAATCTAAAGAAGTAGTATATCCCCAATAATTCTTTTTATACAAGTTACAAACAGTAATAGTTCAAAGTGATTCCATTAAGACTCACTAATATTAAATCTACATTCATGGAATTAATTAGTATATTCTTTAGGGATTGCCTCATTAAATTTTTGTCAGTATTGATAGATGATATTCTCATCTACTCTAAAAGAAAGGAGTAACACGAGGAGTATTTGATATTTGTACTAAAGACCTTATAAAAGGAAAATTTATCTGTGAAGTGAATTAAATATGAGTTTTGGAATGATAAATTAATATTAATGTGGGTTGTTATCACTAAAAACAATATTTTTGTATCCTTAAAAAACATAGGTAGTTGATGGATGGTAATGACCAACATCTATGGTGGAGATTTATAATTTTCTCAGATTAGTTGAGTACTATCATCAAATTCTGAGAAACGTCTGACGATTAAAAATCCCACTAACCAATGTAACTCAGAAGGGGGAAATTATTTATTTAATGGTGAATATAGAGAGATATTTAAAGAGTTAAGTAAGTGGATAATCACTACACCTATGCTAACATTACCCTCAAGTGGGGAAGGATTCGTGATCTATAGTGATGCATTCAAAAATGGATTTGGTTGTTTACTCTTGCAAGATTAAAAATTGATGTCCTATTCTTCCCACCAATTAAAGATCCATGTGATGAACTACCCAATGCATGATCTGGAATTGGATGCAGTGATTTTTTTGTTAAATATTATTCAACCTTATCTCTATAGGTAGAAGTGTGAAATATATATGGATCATAATGTCCTCAAGTATAAATTCACACAAAATGTCTTAATATGTTTTAATGAAGTTGGTTAGATATGATCAAGGATTGAAATTGTTCAATCTATTACCATCCTAAGAAGGAGAAAAATTTTGATGATGCTTTCAGTAGAAAGGATCTTACAACCCTATCCATGATGAGGATTGAAAGGGACACAATATTCTCAGACATGTAAATTATAAACATGAGAATAATAAAAGGATATTTAACCTACTTTACTCAAATAACTAATCAACCATAAATTCTTGAGAGGAACAATGATTCCCAAAAGATTATTGGTATCTAAAAAAGAAGGTAGGGAATATTTTAAAATTCAACTTTTCTAAAGATGGTTTTATAAGGGTTGACACCCAGATTTGTTTCCCATAAAAATCAGAACTAAAGAGGGAACTTTTGGATAATTATTTTGGCTCGTCTTTCTCTATTCAACCAGTATGTACTATGATGTATAGAGGTATGAAGCAAAACTTTTTATGGTATAACATGAAGAGGGAGTTTTCTGAATTTGTATCTTTATGCTTGTAATAATAACAAGTCAAGGATTCATGGCATAAATCTAAGGGTCGGACAAAACTATTTATTGTACCAATATCAAAATGGGAAAACATAACTATGGATTTGATCATAGGAATCACTAGGACATCTAACTTTAATAAAACCATGTGGTTGGTATTCAATCACCTTACAAAGTTAGTAAATTTCATTGCTAGCAAGGAATATTTATATCTTGAACAACATTACATGATATACCAAAGGTAAGTGGTAATACTACATGGATTTTCACCAAACATTGTATATTATTAAGATATGAGGTTTACATCATGGTTTTGGAGAATCCTTTAGAAAGCACTCGATGTACAGGTGAGTTTTAGTTCTACTAATCACCCTCACATGGATGGTCAGTCTTATAGAAACATTTAAACTCTAGAAAATATTATGATATCTTATCCAATAGATTTCCAAGGATGGTGGGATAAACACCTACCCCTAGTGGAGTTCATCTATAAAAATAGTTTCTATTCTAGCATTCAAATGGTACCTTATGACGGTCTGTATGGGTAGAGGTGTGAGACTCCAACATACATGGAAGAAGTTCTAGAGTGGAAGCTTATGGGACCTGTTCATATCCAATAGATGACAGAGAAAGTTTAAACCATTCAAAATCATAGGAAATATGTACAGGTTTTATTGTAATATTAGGGTTCCCTAGACCAAACTGTATCAAAAATTTTGATTACCATTCTATGTATATAGTGAGTTATGCATGACGTACACATACGATTATAGTGTGGAAACTTTTTCATCCACTATTTAAATTCTAATGTTCGTAGATTAATTTGAGGGGTTGGGGAACCAAAATCATGTATTTTAGACATCCATTATATAATTTTAGGAGAATCTCATTTAATATACCATTAATTAGTCAGGAATTGAGTTTTCCTCTCTCATCCCAATTCATAGAGAGAGAAATGCTTTAATCGAGTGAACAATCCAAGAACACCTTTTCAGATCAAAGTCACGAGATCATGCTGATCATCAGAACATCAAAAGGTGTATTAGAGCTCCTTGATAGGACCTAAAATTCTATGAAATAAGTGTCTTTGGATTCTAGAAGTGTGTGTGGATGATCTATAGGGGTTTGGATTTGGATCCTTCAAGAAACGTTCACCGGTGAAGATCTATAGTTGAGAACGTATAATTTCAAATAAGGTATTTATTCAATTTTAATTTTTTCTCTCTAATTAAGTCACATGATATCCTCAAGCCATACCAGGGCGCGAATTGCTGGATATGAAAATGTTTCTTCACCCCAGTGAAGAAAAATTTTAAACCCCAAACCCACCAGATTCCATTGTGAATCCTGGAAATAAAAATTCATATCAAATGGATTGGTTGAATTTTATGAGAAATGAAAACATATTTTGGTTTAAATTTAATTAATAGGTATTATTTTTGTCTCAATGGCTTTTACTTTACTCTTATCTAATCTTGGGTGGCCATGTTATGGACTTTCGAAACAAAATGAGTATAGGCAGACCAAAAACGAGTATGACCAAGTTATGTGTGATACCCCCCAACCACGAGGTTACCCCCTTCCATTTCCTCCTATGGTGTTGGAACCAATCTTCCCTATAGTGGGGTTGGCCTGACCCAAAATGAGTTTGGGCGGGCCATCCTAGCCCAAAAAATCTATGTATAGGGTATGTCTAGCCCAAAATGGGCCTGTAGGGGTTACGGCCTGACCCACTATGGTCCTAAGTGGGGTTTTAGGACATGAGAAAATTTTATATGATCAAAATTTAATTTAATTTTAGCATTATATTAAATTAATTTCATATTAATTTTTGGTTTAAAAATATAATATTTTAATACTCCAGGAAAAAATTAATTTAATTTAGGTATTAAATTAAATTAATCTTTTATCATAATTTTTGGAAGTAGAATTAAATTAATATCATGATGAAATAAATTATTTGAAAAAACAATTTGATTTAAATAATACATTTATTTTAATTAAAATATTTCATAATTTAAATTTACAGAAATTTAATTTTTTCACGCTGACTGGTCTTTAGCATTGACCGACCTTGTGTATGTATGGTTTGTTTTATTTAATTACTTATTTCCTATGTGGGATCTTTTTAACAAGTAGTTTATTTTTATAATGTTATGTGCATCATTTTTACATTTAAATATGTATAAAGGTCTTCACGTTCATCGGTATTTCGGTATATACATTTCATTTCCCGATACCACCACGTCTCCATGTGGGTACATTTGTATTATGCTTAAGATGATTTATGGCATGGACTATGCCATGTTAAGGGAAAATCCAAATTAGAAGTTCACACTATATATTGGGGACGAGCTACATCATGATTAATGACTGGACTCATGTATGATTTCTCTAGTTCACAGTTGATCTGTTAAGTTTAAATTAATTGAATAATATTAGATGTTGAGGACCTGTCTGATATTTTTATTTCTTTTATGCATTATTTATTTTTTATGTATTTTCATGATAATGGGAAACACATAAAATAATAAATAATAAAATGCATACAGACTTGATGAATGGTTTTCTATTATTGTTCAGTTATGAGAATAAAAATGTTAAATAAATAGATTAATAGAAATGGATTAAATTAATTGAATAATTTTAGAACCCCTCAAAGAAATATTAAGTCTCAAACACCTTCCATCATTTTAATTTGAACAAAACAGTTGTATAGGGTGCTCATCAACCATATTTGTGGGTACCTTCAACTACTGGGGAGTTCTTTTGAGAGTGATGAGATGACATAACTAACAATCGTGGAAATGGAATAGCCATAACTATCTTGTTTCAACTTTAGAATCAAGCATTGAGTAAATAATATTTATGATTTTAGAAGCTATGACTTCACTCAATAGATCAAGGAGCTGTGAGTTGATGCGGTTGTCCAGTCAAATGCCTACCATTAACTCTTTGAGTAATACTGTATGCGAATCTCGTAGCCTACAAGAAGAAGTTAAAGGATCATTTCCAATAGATTTATCAAGTGATAGAGTATTCCACTTTAATTCAAGATCATTTTTAACGTTAGCTAAAATAGTGGGAGGCATTTAATGATTTAAATAATCAGAAATATCTAACCACTAATCAAGATAAAAGTACTAATCTAATAGATTTTATTTTTGTAGAAAATGGAATGTAATAACAGAAGTACACGATGATAAAATGGAATAAAAAAATGTATAAACTAGCATGATTTTCCAAAGAGTAGTGTAGGTGCTTGCACAAAATACTCTGATATCAAAAATTCAAGGTGTTGGTGTCCCCAAAACATGTTAAACCTCAAGAAGTGAGGGTGTAATAATTCTTATAGAATACTCATGTATGACTCATATGATGATTATCACATTATCATATCATGAGCATCTATTGAGAGTTGTGGATACAAAATTGGGACATAGACGATTTTACATTTTTTATTATATCTGAGGAGCTTGCAAGGAGAATGTGAAGCGAGATACTAATTGGTGATGATTACACTGGATATTTTTCAATTAAAATATGGATCACAATATTTAAATGGATCCCATTCAGATATCATTTTCATCCATTTACTCTAGTTTCATATAATATTAAAAAATTAATAATATGGAAAAAATGCTTTGTTACCATCTAGGAAAGGTTCACCAATCAATAAGAACATTAAGGAAATATTAATCAGTAGTTATTATGGAAAACCAGTTAAAAGACCTGGTGAAATAGACAATAAAAAGAATGACATCAAAGGAACCTTTTTAGTGTTCATTAAATAAAAGAGGTATTAAACATGAGTTAATTTTATTTGCATTTCATGAATAAAATATATAGAAGTTTAAATGATATAAAATAAATTAAAGAAGAAAGTAATTGCTTATTCATCAGGTATACTCATCAATTGTAAGTAATGAATTTACCATATTTATCAAGAATTTAATAAAAATGATTATCACATATGTGTATCAAAATAAAATGACCATGTAGGTAATACAAATGTTACAATAACTAAGGTGTTTTCTCCAAGAGACTAAATACGTGTGGTTCCTAAGTCAGCTGTGAGAAGAACACAACTTCAAAATACTAAGTAAATGGTTGTAGTTGATCATTTATTGAGTATAAACAAAACATTTATCTCACGTATACTTTGTAAATAATGAAACATTATTCATGTTCTATAATGAATATTTTTATTGGTGTTTATTACTCAAAAAATAGTTATGTAATGCTAAAATCATTTATAGTACGTGATGAATATAAAATGTAACACATATATACCCAGTTGTGGAAATATTATACTTTTTCAAGAAAACATGTGTATTTTTCAAGAATATACTCAGTATGGTTTTATAATCTTTGGAGTTACAGACCTTATATATTATCGACACACTAATTTACTTAGTTTTAGGAATGGAAACCTGTAGAAATAATGGTAATCCACAAAGCATTTGGAAATAGTTTATCTATAGAGTGTGAACTATTATAAGGGTTGGATAGTGGTAAATATACTTAATTAGATTCCTTTATGTTCTTATTATGGAATATGAAAGTGATTTATAGTATATGAATGTTCAAAAGATATGAGATGCTACGGGCGGGTGTGACAAATAATATCTTGACCAAGCACTTATCAATCCATATAATTTAGTGTGGAGTAATTACAAAATGCACATTACCTTACCCAGATCAGTGATATAGTGGTAATAAGGATGATTGAAGATGAATATTACATTTTAACATTGATCCACAAAATTTATCATGTAGTAATTCCTAAAATAAAATTTCATAATATACATCATAGTCATAATGTAAGTAAAAGGAGTATCAATGTTTCAACATATATTCCTTGTAAATACTTTCATTATTTTTTGAGACATGCATCACAAATAAAAGAGTTATACCATAACCATATTCCAATGATAATTAAAAATGTAAATCATATGATTTTTAGTATGATACACATCCATTTTAATAACAACAATTGTTTAGTTGAAAATGTATTTTTAAGGACCAAAACAAATTGAAATCAAGAAAAAACACAATGTTCTTCTATAGTAATCATCCTAAAGTTTTCTAAGGATGTTATAGAAATTCCTATAATATAAAATATATAGTCAAGTTATAGACTATATTTCTATAAAACGGTTCACATCTCTGTTTGAGATAGTGGGATAAATATTTACTTGGGTTTAGTAAATTATTGAGATACACAAATAGTTGAAATAGGATCAAATTCCACAAGACCATGTGGAAAAGGGATATTCCAGAGACACATTATGCATAGAAAGGATAAACCCATAGTGATTTATTTATAATCGCCACAGTTGATGATACATTTTTAATTAGATATAATTAATCCTAAAAGTAATCAGTAAATTGAAATTATCTAGAATTGAAAAGAACAATTAAATTTCAATAATAGATTCTAATTATCAAGGTACATGGAGCTTATTAATTAGAATATTTTAGTGGGTATTTGTGTAAGACTATAAATTTATGGAACAAGAATGGTACCAAAAAGGTTTGATTGGTATCAGAAGGCCATTATGCCAAAATCCATTAGAATTTTACTTGTCATATAAAATTTCTAAGGTCATTTTATTGAGAACTGGATGTCTAGAACACCAATCATGGAAGATATCTATACAACGCAATCAAAAAGGGTTGGTGACATCATAAAATTTTAATATGGGTATAAGTTACTGAAATATAATTCAGGAATAATGTAATCAACTATATCATATAATATTCATTTAGAATGAATAATTAATATGTGTCTATCATATTTTTTTGTTACCTCCATGGTTTTTAAACTGGAATATGTTTGTTAACATATGGAAAATAGCTATTAATATTATAGTTAGTTAAGACTAGAATTAAATTAACTATCTAGAGATTGAATTAAAGTAGCAACCAATGTTTTAGGGAATGTTATATACTAAGGTAGTTATAATGGTTTCTTAGACCAATTCAATAGTACATAAACTGATAATGTATTGAAAAATAGAAGTTGAAACAATTCAAGAGAGAATTGTTACCAAAGTCGCATGGAATAAATCCTTATATGATGACATGTGTGGGCATATAAGGAGATTAATGTAGTGAGTTGAATTCCATACACATATTTGATGGATCAGTCACATATGACAAGTTATGTAAAAGATATGATATTTCCAACATTTACTTTATAGTAAGGCTGATATCGATTATATCCAGGAGAACTACAAGGGAAGTAGTAAGAACTATCTGAGTACTTGATCAAGTACAAAAGATTTGTACCTGGTATGTGGAGAAGAATTGATCCTAGTTTCAAGGGGACTCAAAATAGTCTTCTTATAAGGTCAATATGATTTAATATCATAGTTAGGATAAGGTAATTAAAAATTCATTCTCATTCAAGCTGGTGGTAGCGATATATACAAATATTTCATGTATTTCAGCTTATGAGGTAGCAAAAGAAGTAGTGTAAAATGAAAAATGGTTTTTTACAGTTTTGGAATCGCACTTAGTATTAAATTTATATCATAATTGAAATTTTGGTAATTATAATACTCTTACTATACAATATTTCAAGTCTTCATATTGAACAAAAGGGAATGAGCTTGAGGATATCATCTCTTGGGGAGTTTTACTCAAGGAGGTGAGGACTGAGAGAGAATAATAGCCACATAATAGAGTTTTTGTAGAACCATGACTAAATATTGGCATAAACATGATCTTATCATGTGATTGGTAATAGGGTTGGTTAGAATGTTACCTCTAGTGCATGTGGGAGTATTGTAATAGTAGGGTTCTCCAAACCCAATAGTATTCGTATTTTTTATTACCATTCTTTATATAGTGATTTATGCCTGATTTACACTTATCATTATAGTGTAGATATATCTGCATCCACTATTTAAATGTTTATTTCCATATAATATTTTTCATATAAAAAGATTATAGTAGTTCCTATGCAATAATTTCAACCTCAATATACTATGACCTTAATCTTTAATATATGTATTATGGTCTAGATATATCATACAAACTAGGCACAAATTATGTCTGACTATTAGGTGATGAGGGCTCATATGCGTTGAGAAATATTCTCCTGAGGTTATAAAATTTTAATCTCTTGTAGGTGATATCATGATAACAACCCCAATAATAGGAACACCGCATTTTCAGGTGTCATTGTTAGTTCCAATATATTGAAATGTGTATCAGTATCCGGACATGAGATCATTATCAGTGTGCTACATTTGATCGTGTACTTTGATGCAAGGAAAAAACTTTGATAATGAAGTCATGGTTAGATAGATTGTGTTGTGTGTGTCATTAGTTGTATGACATTGGTTGGATGAGAAATATATAATTAGTTTCTTCCAATTTGGGGAAGTGATATCTCCGACCTAACTGGAAAGTTTGGTAGTACCTTTATAAATCCAAGTCCATGGTAGTCAAAGGTAAGTCTATAAAGTTAGATCAAAAAACAATAAAGTAAAAAAGTTGATGACATAATTGTGCATCCTATTTTATAATATATCATATAACAAAGATATTATATTAAACAGTGTGTGTTCGTAGGATGGTTGTTATTTCTATGAATATTCTAAATCTCTTTAGGGGCCTTGATGGGTTTCTCGACTCCACTCTTGGTTTGTGAATACTATTCACTACTATTGAGATAAGTCCCTAGGGGGTCACACAGAATAGCGTATTCAAGAATTTAACATATTTATGTGAATTTTTATATAGTACATGGTGGGCCACACCACGGTGTCCAAGATTTTCCCAAGAATTATTGATCATTCGTAAATAAATAAATTCATTTTTTAAGAGTATAGAATAATTGAGTTGAATTTATTTATTAAAAATATGTAAAAGTGTTTCATTAAATATAAGGAATAATATTATATGAATGAATAATATTTTAATATTCAATATTTTTTAATATTAGTGGAAGTTATGAGTTGATTTAATGAATCATGTTCTATTATGTAATATATGTTATAAATATTACATGTATATGATAAAACATAAATAATATTTATGATGCATTTAGTTCATAAAAATTATTATTTATTACATATTATGTGGATGTTAAATATACAGGGGTAAGGGAACCCTAACTATGTATTTTAAACATCCACTATATATGTTGAGAAGAATCTCATTCCATGAACCATTCATTAGTTATAAATTGAGGGGTTATTTTGCCTTTTGATTCCTAAAAATAAAAACTCTCCAACCAATCAAATGATCGAATAATGCCATTTTGGATCAAATGAATGAGATCATAGTGATCATCATGATATCAAAAATATTTCCATCTCTCCACGCTATCACATGGAATTTTATGAAAGATGCATGTGAGGAATCTCGAAGTATGTGTGGATGATCTAGAGGTGTGTGTCTTTAGATCTTCAATCAACAGTTTCTGACAATGAGCTGTAGTCAAGCATGCTTCATTTCAAACAAGGTATTTTTTTAGTTTTAATTTCTTTTCTCTAATTAAATAACACAAGATCTTGAGACTGTATCAGGGTTTGGATAATCGAATATGATGAAGTTTCCTATCTTCAGCAAGGAAAATCTTAAATATTCTACCCACCGCCTTCCTTTGTGTTCCCATGTATTAAAAATGTCCATAGAAAATCTATGTGTAGAATCATCGATGAGACATTAGTACTAGATATATCATCCCATTTAAAATCATTCACCACATCAGAGATGTGGATAATCGACTTACAATCCCACCTAACCAATCTCAAGTACATGATGTGTTTCACATATCCCTCTTAATAATGTACATACCAAACCCCTCACATGTACTAAATCTATATACAGTGCCCTTTTACAATGATATTTCATGTGAAGACTATCTAGTGAAGATCTTAGATCATACACAGAATGTTCTACGAAATAAGACAAATCACCTGGTCAAAGTGTTGTAGTGGAACCACAAGCTTGAGGAAGAAACCTGGGAACTATAACTCGTAATGAAACAGAAGTACCCTCATCTATTTTGGTGTATTAAATGAAAAATTGAGGGAAACTTTTTTAAAATGGGAAGAGTGTAACAACCTAAACATTTATAAATTAAATTATCTTTTAATTGAAGAAATTACTTATAGTTATAGAAAACACATACCCGAAAATTATTATTTTTGAATAATTATATAATATTTCCTTTTAGATTTGGAAGACCATTAAAAATCGTAACTTTTTATAATTTAGACATTTTACAGTGACCAATATGATTAGTATATATTAAGGATTACTATAATGTATAAATCACATAGATGGAAGTAATTATGGATTCGATCAGTAGGTTTGTACCCTATGAATCCCATCTATTTGAGCTTCTATGGGAGATGGAATCACTGGGATTTTCCCTTGACTATATCCAAGTTGAAATTAAATAATTGAAGCTCAACAGAAACTATTTATAGAATAATTTTAAGATTATTTAGATCTCAAACCAAACTATACTCATAAAACCACACCAATAAAACATCACTATCACACACATTACCATTAAGAAATTTGTGATACTTGAGGGCTTATTAGGAACATGCCCGATTTATCATGATTCTGACATTATTGGACTACTAGGTGAGTTTTTTACCTAGTATTTTGGGTTGGGTTTTGGGATTAAATTAATAAATTAATAAATTTGATGATGGCTTTGAGTAAGGTAGGTTCTTGGGGGATTGTTTGGGGTCAGCCAAATATTGGTGGGGGGGAGGGGGTTATCGGAATACAAGGTGAATTATTTGTCTTTAGGAATATTTTATTTCATTTTTTTAAATAATTATATATTTTTATAGTAATTTGTTTGTGACTATTGATGTGATATAGGACCTCATAAGTGGAGGTTGATCATAGATGGGTTGAGGTGGTGATGGTTGATCTATGTAATTTAAGGGAACAACTTTGTTTGAGGTAGGGGGACTTTAGTTTTTTTTAGACTCATGGTATATTTTCTATTTTTTGTATCCATAATTAGTTTAAACACTTTCATAATTTTTTTTCTTTTGTGAGTTGTGGCATAAAGTTGATATGTTCTCACATTGGCATAATAGCCAACATGGACCGTATAACTTGCTAAATGGTCTGATGGTGATGCGCTAGTTAAAAATGTGTCAGTGTTCCTCTTTATGGATTGTGTGTTGGTGTGATCTATATTCTTAAATAAAAGAGGCTTACCCTTGAAAATTTAATTTTAAAATAGCCTTCGGTTCAAATGGAATTTATATGGAATACTAGAATTTGGAAAACGGGTTTGGAAATGGTATTTTAAAATGAAAATTGGATTTTTAAGCGATGATTTGATTGAGTATTGGGAAAAAAATTGGATTATGTAAAGTTTCAAGTGATTCCTTTTTAAAGGGTTTTGAAATGCGGATTTGACTATGTTTTCTGGAAATTCGGAGGTGTTTTTTGCGAGTTAGAGTTGGTATGTTTGACCCCATGCGGGTAATGCCCTGTTTTTGAAATAATGTATGCCTTGTATTTTCTCCTTTCATGGTTCTTTGTGTGTTTTATTATGTGTTGATGTGTCATGATTCTTACTGTGTGTTTTGAATAATGATTTTTTCTTATGGTATCAAAGTGGTAGGTCAATCTCAATATAAGTGATCGATCCCTAGAGGGTTGGGATAGGTCTAAGGGACCTAAGGGGATGCATGCATGTGGGACTAGGTCTGGAGGGACTAATACCCTGATGATGAGTTGGTGAGTTGAGATGCAGGGTGCTTGAACAATTTTTCAATGCCATCATGTGTTGTTTATATGGATAATGTCACATCTTGGTGTGTGCAATGATGGTTCGAGGTACCTAATGATGACCTCCATAGAACATACAAGGATGTGTTCATGTGATTGAATGTGGCCTCCCTAAAACCTATGGGGGTGGACTAATGTGCTTGATTCTGGCCTACCCAACGCCTATAAGAATTGACCAATGTGATTGTTCATGGCTTTCCAAGAACATGTATGGATGGGTCGGTGTGCTTGATGACCTCCCTAGCACATATGGTAATAGGTCAGGGTGATTTCATAGACCTCCCTATATACATGGAGATGGGTTGGGTGATTTATGGGGTCACTCCTTAATTGATAGGTTTATTCCATGGGACGCATGTGTTACTATGTTTTTGAATAATGTCCTTTTCACTATGGTGTTGAATAATGTATTGTACATGTTGTAGATTTTGTCTCGGTGTCAAAGTTGTTATGCTTTTGTGTGCATGTGTGTTATGTTTCTTAGTGGGTGTGATGAACAAACAAGACCACACTCTATATATGTATTATATACAAATCCACTTGATCACATCAACACTTAGTATTATTGAGGAACTGGGGATAACTATTGGGTTGTTAGACTTACCCCTACCTATATAAACGACATGGGTTCCTCTATACAATGGTTGACTATACTATTTTCTCTTAGGACATGGATACCACATGGGGATAGACTAATGGTATAGTTAATCTGGTCATGGAGGTCATAAATATGGAAGGATGACATCTGATATTAGATAAAGGCCATGTAATCAATTTTTAGTTATCATTTATGGTGTACTAGATAGTGGTCCATTTATTGTATATAATTCACGTTTTATTATAATTTTTTATATTGTTGCCATATTATAGTATTTTTATGATATTCATTTACTGATTTATATTATAGACTATGGTGGCCCATGGGGATCCCAGTTTTCTTCTACAAAATGTCTGGATGTCAGATATATGGAATGGATTGAGACATGGAAGGTAGATCGATCACTGGCCCATCCAGAATAATTAACATTGGATTAAACTTGAGCTTTTAGGGGATGTCCTATGTTGGGATTGGGTGCTCTAGGGATGAGTGAGTGTTTAGTTTATCCAAGAATCCCAAAGTATGGTGGATGAGACTTGGGATTAGTCATAGGGCTTGGATGAGAGCCAGTGAATTGTAAATGCCTCATGTTAATGGAATTCCAAGAACATGATACATGCACCTATGGGTGGTGTTGTTTAACATGATGTCCTTATAAAAATCTATATTAATTATAGAAAATTATAATATAATTTATTTTATCTATCTTATATTATAATGGGTGATTATATTAATATGGATATTAGGTTTATGTTTGATCGTTGTGATGTTCTTGCTTAGGGATATGGTTTTGAGAATTTTGATAAAACCTTGATTTTGGAGAAAAAATCATGTGGGGGAATGATGTGTACATAAAATGGTTTGAATTCATTTTTATGTGAAATGGATTTTAGGTCCTGGGATTTTGAAATGGATGAAATTTTTCGGTTTGGTGAAAAATTTAAGGAAAAAGGTTTTTGAAATTACATTTCAATGTAGTATTGTGGAGGGATGTCTCCATAATCCCTGGCTCTCATCTCTCTCCTTCTTGGTAGGTCCACAAGGGTTCCTTCTCCCCATTCTCCTACATCCTTCTCTCCATCCATCAGCATGGATCTTCTAGGGTTTTACCCCCCCTGGTTCTCTCTCATGTTTGGTCTGCTCTAGTCTACTATTGGGTTCTCTCATTTTTTGGTTCGGTAATGGAGCATTGGGTTTTCCCCCGGATGCTTCTTTTACAATCTAAACATGTGGACATTGGATTCTTTCCAGGTCATATTGGGATCAGTGGATTCATTTATTTTATGGGCATTTCAGTTTCGTGGTCACAGATCCCTTAGTATATCCTTCTTCTTCTATGGTTTAGACCCCCATTCCTCTTCTTCCAAGGTTTCCCCTATTTTCCCTTGTTTCTGTTTTCATTAGGTTTTTTCCCGGTTCCGTTTATGTCATTGATTCCTTCTTCAATTCAGTATTTTTTTGGACTGTTTTGTGTTCTGGTGTTTTTTTTCTGGTTTCTCGATGGTTCTTGGATTCAAGGTTGTTTGTGACAGTGGCGACGATGTTGGATTTATTCAGCGTTGACGGTTCTCGGTGATCTTGTCTTTTGTCCTGTAAATTCCCTCTTTTTCTCTACTATAGATCCAGGAGTCAACCAGTCTCTCTGATCTGGAGCTTCATGGAGGTCATCAAGGGTCTTTGGGATGTGATTCTAAGCGGGCATCTTAGGGAGGATGACAGTGAAGAAGTTTCCATCATGGGAGTTTTTTGTGTGTAAAATGTTTTGAAAATTCAGTTTTGAAAATAGCCAACTGCTACACATTGGAATCATTTTTCATAGATTTTGTGTGTTGGCCTAGGATGACCTAGATGCTTGATTTTTGTACTCTCCCTATGTACTGAGGTTAACTAGATAACTAATGTGTGAGTTCAGTGAGTGTGGTATGATGTGAATTACATTAGGTTGGGAAACAAGTTCCTCTGCATACCGGTTTGCTGGATATTCAGTGGATGATTGGGAGAGGCTTGGTAGTTGGCCTATGGTTTTGGTGGATTGTTGTGGATATTTTTATGGATCCACTGGTGGTGGGATCAAGGTAGATTCCTTGTGGTATCTGATTATGGTGGGATTGGGGATTATTGATGTGGGATCGAGTAGCTCGGTCTGATATTGATGTGCTTTAGGACTAGATTCCTGGATTTATTTTTTCATTTGGTGATTTTGTGGGTCAGACCATGTTATTTTTTTCTATGAAAAATTATTGAGTTGGGAGAACCACCCATGGGAACTGGCTAGTCTTGTGCTTGTCTTATGGTGGAGATTTCCATAAGTGTTGAGATGATTTTGTTTGATGGTTTTTTGGCTTTTGAAATTGATGGGTATGATGGAGTTTCATCCCAATTCTAGGAAATAGTGGTGGCTGAGATGGTTTTGAATTTTTTTTTAGAGTTTGAGACTAATTGTTGTTTGGTGAGGTTAATATAATGATACTCTTATAGTGGGGAGCATCTTATCGATCATTAGTAAGTGACCCTTCTACAGGATGGACCATGAGTGTTGTGAAACCTTTAAGTGGAAGGATTGAATGGAAACTAGATACTGGTGAGTGGATAGTCTCTATTGGGGTTTTGAGTGTAGGGTTGGTTTGAGTATGTGTGTGGGAATCATGTTCTAATGTGGTGGTAGGATAATCTGAGAATGAGTCAAGTCAAATACGTATTGGTTCTTGCAATGATGAAAGTTTTTAGTTACATAATCGTTCAAGGAAATGTGAGTAGTGTTGGTCCAAACATTATTATGAGTGTTTAAACAGGTGTTGATTCCACTTAGAGTAGGTAATTGGGTTTGGATGATGTGGTGATGAGTCAATGGGTGAGGATGAGTGGTTTTAAGGAATTTCATTTAGGGGGACTGACCAATGATTCCATGTGATATCAAATGTGGTGAGTTAAAAAATTCACCAGGATCATCGTTTGGGGCATTCTTGATGAGGTTAAATGATCGAACTAGGTGTTTTGAAAGGGGACCGATATAGAATGGCTTGGTGTAGATAGTTGTGTAGCAGAAGCACGCTTGACATTAGGTGATTGAATACTATGAGTTCATGGTAAATTGAAAACCATGATAGGTCAAGCGCATTAGATTGATCTTTAAAATAGATTCTCAGGGACTATAATAATTATGGTGTGGAGTTTGTAACGACACACGACAATATGATTTGGAAACTCCTAAGGGAATTAGAATTCTCATTTGGTCGAAACCCCATTTTGAGAGATGAGCTTTGTGCCAAAATTTAGGGAATTGAAAACTACTAAGTGGTTGTTTTGAAAATAGAATGCGGCTTAGATGGAAAAATAGGGGCTTCAAATGATATTAGAAAAGTTTTCAGGGTTGTCTGGTTGACTAACAGATCACTGGCTCTTTGGTGGGATAGGTAGTATCCCAATACCTCTATTGAGGCCCCTATCCAGTGATCTGGTGTGGCCCGCCAGATCGTTGGTGGGTTTATGGGTGGTTTTTTTAATTAGGTGAAACTCACATATTTATTTTTAGGGTACTTCAAGACATAAGTAGAACTAGGGGTGCAAGGTTTCCTTTTCTGGATAGAAATCCCCTTACCTTCCTCCCCTTCACCCCCATGATGTGGGGGTGGTTTTGGTGTCATTGTCCATGAAATTCAATGAAATATGACTCCTAATCCTCATCAGGTTCTTAATTCTTCTCTCTTCTAAATTTTTGTTTTGTCGACAAGGGTTTTGGGGATGTGATTTCTCCAAGGAATGGAAATGTCATTTCACCATAAAATGATTTTGTGTGAAGCTCATATAAGGTATGTTGTGACACCATAAATATGTTTTTGGATATATATTTCCATAGGGTATTACATTTTTTGTTTTTTTGGGATTTATGTGATTTAGGGTGAAATTGACTATTAATTTAGGTTTAAAATAATAATTTTTTATGGATTAAGCATATGGGTGTGTTGGGAGTAGAACACACCCAAATTCTCAGGATTATGACATCTTTGGACAACTTGGTGTGTTTGGTTCCTAGTTTTACAAGTTTGATTTTTTGTTTAAATTTATTTATTAATTAATTTGATGATGATAATGGTTGAGGAAAGTGATCGGGGTCATGTTTGAGGAAAACATGGATCTCATGTAGGTTTATTTGACCATTGGGTGAGTTATTATGGTTTATTCTTATTTCATTTTAATTTTTTAATTAATTATTAATGTTCATAATTAAGTTGATGTGATTCTTGATTTGATATAGACCTCTGGAGTGGAGGTGGTTCTTGGAAGTGCTAAGGAAGTGATGTCTAAGAAATATATCTTAAGTGGAAAACCCTATTTTAGGTAGGGTGACATGACTTTATTTGATTATCTTGGTCTTTTGGTTTTTTTATTTTCATTTTCCTAATTAGAATAATGGCAAACGCTTAATGTAGGGCTTGTCAAAAGCATATTTTTATATTTTTCTAATGAAGAACAGTGGCTGACCAGGGTCGTCTGACTTGAGGATCTTTCATAGTTCGTTCACCAACTTAATCTAATTCAACTAAGAAATAATTTTTTTTTGTTTTGTGATTTATAAATTAAATTTGAAAAATGAAATTCAAAATTAAAATATAAATAACATGCAGTGCTAAATAGAATGGAATTAGAGAAGAAAGGAAGTTCTCATGAGAGATATTTTAGGGAGCACTTTCATTGGTCATCTTCAAATATTATTATTGGCCTCACACCATCATACGTGTGTACACATCAGTCTACCCTAGTTATGAAGGAAAATACACATAGCGATCACCAAGAACACCTTCCATCCACCTCCTCAATAGAGGGAAAATGGTTATAGATTAAGAAGTTAAACTTTAGACAACCATAGTGAGGATTATACCCACTATAAATTATCCTTAGAATTGACTCAAAGAATATTAAAAACATTGCCTCAGGTTTAAGAGTGTGATTACTCCCTCGGGATTTTCCTCAGGTCAGTTACTCAATATAAATAGTATTATAGTTTACGATGGTGAGATGAGAAAAAGAAAAAAAGGGTGGGTGGGTGGACACAAAAATAAAAACAATGCATTAATTTATTATATATCTAAATTATAATTTAAAAATAAAACAAAAATAAGGAAAACAAATAAATTATGAAGTAAAGGGGAATATTTTCAGCCAGCCTCCTTCATTGGAGATCTCCTCTATGGTGCCTTAAGGAAATGGAATATATAATGGGATGATTTTAGAGGTGGGAGATCCTCTCCTTTTATAGGTATCATTTTTCCTCCACAAGTTGGAATGTTGAATCTCTAGTTAATGATAGAATCATGCATTGATACCTTCCTGAAGGTTCCTAAAATTTTCTTTGGTCATCCACCCTAAAACCTTTAGAGTATTTGAATGCTTGGTGAGAGATTTATGGAATTTCTACTCCAAGAATTTATTCTATCCAGGAACACTCTCCACAATTCACAAATCATGAATTAATGACCATGAAAACTTCCTCTTCACACGTTGGAGCCTTCATGAAAGTTGTTTTTAATTTTATTGGTTAGATATCCTCCAAATATCAGTTTAATTGGGCACCTCATCTATGAGTTATGAATTTTTTATTGGTGGTTTCTTTTTCTAGATGAAATTTCCAGTAAGCTTACTTTAAGTGAGTTCCTTAAAAATTAACCTTAATGGATGCCAAACATCATGTAAGTTAATGGGTGAATGCACCATTTATTCCATTGTAATATTCTGGTGGAATCACCTCAATTGTAGGTATATATCCCAATATACGTTTCTTTTATGGTGGGGGGGTCCATGCTGTCCGCCCAGAAAATTCTTCAACTTCATTGAATTTTTAAGGCCTATAGATTCTCAAATCAGACCCTGATCCAGAAGAAAAATTTTAAGGAAATAAAATAAGGATTTCAAAAAAAATCTATAACTTTGGATTTATAGTTGTAAATAAATTAAAAGAGTATCCTTGATGTAAAAATCTGTCCAAAATCCCGAACTAAGAAATTTTCACAATTTTTCTCAAAACACATTATAAATCAAAAATTGATCCATATATGCTCAAATTGATGAATTGGGAGTTTTTAAATAACTGAAATTCATATAAAAAAATAAGTAAAATATGATATCTATCAATTCCCCCACACTGAAATCAAGCTTTTCCTCAAGCATAAAATATCAACATAGAATTCAGAGGATACCAATGCTACCAATATTCAAATTTCAAAGTAATAAAATTTAGAAAATTTCAATTTCAATTTCAAATAAATCTTTAAAAAATCAAAAAAACATATTAGTTTAATTTCCCATTTTTCAAAGAAACAATAAAATCATTAATTTTACTTTTTCCCTTTGAATAATGATGAATGTTCTCCTTTAATTTATTCAATATCCTTAATTAATTATTATTAAACAGGTCGAATCATGATTTACCTCACCATTGAATCTTTCCTCTAATCTCTCATGATAAAAATCAAGTACAGTTATGATCATATCATGAGAACATGCTATTTATCCATAATATTTTAAAATAACTACTTTCTCCACTTTGTAAATACAAAAGGTATATAAAATCATAAGGACTTGAAATAAAGTTTCAAATGAATCTGGGGCTTAATGTTAGTAGGATTTGATGCATTGGAAATAAGGCTCAATTAGGATGGTTATCTCTTATGTAAAATGCATGATATCATAAATAAAAGTGTAATTAATTTCTCCCCTTCAAAGTAGCAACAACCACTTCCCCAAAACTCAAAGTAAGTTCATGATCAAGTAAAGAATAATTAATGATTTGTGAACCCTATTGAATTTTTTTCTATTGTATTTTTTTTCTCTTTTTGAATGTTGTGATAAGATAAAACCTCACATTCATAAACTAACCACATAAGATCATAATATTATCGGTTTGGAAAATTTTGATTTTGGTACCCCATTTTTTCTCCATTTTTTATTCTTTTTGTAATTTTTTTCATTTTTTAAAATTCAAGAGGGGAAAACAATGATGTACAATTAATGATTCCACAACCTTTTACAATTACCAAAATATCAGACCCAACCATTTTTCTTAAAAATTAAATCATCCCTTCCACCATGAATCCCTTCACCCCCACACTTCAACTTTAAGATATCATGCAAATACCAAGAGTAGGGAAGGAATGTATAATAATACCATGAAACATGGATCATTATTATAAAGTTCATAGATGGATTCTATGGGATAAAGAATGATTAATGTAAAGGTGGTATTTAAGGATGAGAATTTTTAAAAGTTATCTCAATCATTTTAAATTTTTTTTTGCATAGTCATTGCTTTGACAAGTTCGAATGCAAGTTCTGGTCAGTGATATATCCCAATATCACTCAAGAAAAATGCTCAAGATAAAAGTGGAAGTACTTGGTATATAAAATCCTCTCAAGAATGGGAATATAATAATGGAAAATCACTCAAGGAATGATTTAAAATAAAAAATCAATTCACATGAATTTCAAAAATTCAAAGCATGAAAAATAGGTAGGAAATTTAATTTACATGAATCAATCAATTCTCTCAAATCATGAGTCATCATTTCAATATACATGATTCATAATTAACATTTAATTCTCTATTTTACTCATTTAATCATATATGAATTGAAATTTAAGACATTGATTCATTGGATTCCTATGAAACTCATGTCTCTTAGATAAATCAATTAAAGCATTAATTCAAGTGTGGGCATGAAATTATTATCATTAAAGATAAAATATGTTTTGGACCAAAAAATATAAGGAATTTAAAATATAATCATAAAAATAAAAATCCCTTTTTAAATAAAAATTTTGTACTCTTGGGATTCCTTCTACCATCATGATCCTATAAAAGAAAAATTACTCAATTAATCACAAGGATCATTTAATTTAATCTCTAAATAAAAAATAGGGAGTGGGTCACATGTTGGAATAATTCCTAATACTGAATTTGAAATATAAATTCCTAATATTGAAAATGAAAGTAATAAAAATCATGCAAGGGATAAATCTTAGTAAGATCCCCCAAGTGCGCCCTGGATTCATTTACTTCCTCCATAGGGAAGTAACAGCTTTGATCCATAATCTGTTAGTAGGTGGATTTTCTTGGATTTGAATGACCACAAGAGGTCCCCTCCATCTTGGACTTATTCTTTATTGAGGAGGAATCCACAGATAGGGTACATAAGATCCTTCCACCTCGTAATGTGGTAAAGCTTTTATGGAGGTGGTAGGATAATGTATGTACCATTTGCTTCTTTTGTTGCAACTTGTGCAACCTTCTCCTTCTTTTCAAGTTCCGGCTTAGCATGAGATGTATGAATTAAATGTTCAAAGGGGAAGTATAACATTAATTTTTCTTGAATAAAATTTAAATTTGAATTAGAAAAAATATCTTCCATTTCAAAATGATCATCCTCTATATTTATTTACAAAAACATATCTTCTTGAAATTATTCACGAGATTTATAAAATTCATCTTCAATAATGTCAGTGAGCCCCATGTGTCCCCCAATAGGTGTATGTTCAGTTTCTTCATCTTCCTCCAAGGAAAAACATGGATTGATCTAATCTTAAAATTGAAAACCATAAAGAGTGATACTGAATTCATATTGTATGAAATCAGAAAAGGATGATTTTAAGAAAGAATCATCTCCATTATTTAGTTATGGTTCAATCACTTATTCAGTGGTATGTGCCTCTTGAAGTTGGATCTTAGTGGATGGAGGAAGGTATTCAGGCTCCTCTATATTTTCTTCATATTATACCATTTGTATCTCTTCCTCCTATTCCATGTCTACAGTGACATGAAATGGTACTGGATGTTATTATTTGAAGGAATTGGTGAGATCATATTTTACCTTATACTCATTCTAGAAATCCTATATATCTCATTGATCTCCCACACACATCTCAGCAGACAACACTTCCTCATCATGAATCCACTCTAGCTCATCACGGTCATATTTGGTATGGTTTTTAAAATGGTTTTTCTTTTGATGGTCCTTGAATTGGGACTCAACTTCTTGGATGTCTTTAGTGAAATTGGAGAAACCCATGGTCACTTTCTTCTGGGTATTCAGTATTTTATAATCATGTTCGACTTTATCAACCATATCATCTACTTCTTGAAATGAAATTCATGTGTCTTTCCCATTTAGCATCCATATAACCTAGACAATTAGTTCATCAAGCCTTTTTTTAAGCGAAACCTCTTCAACATTTTGAATTATTGGTTCTTACACCTAAGTGTATTTTTTGTTCAATGAATTTAAAAAATTGTCATATGAAAACATCATGGAATAATTTTTAAAAAAAATAATGAAAACAATCTAAAATTTGAAAATAGAAAAAGTAATGCAAACCACAAAATATCTCCCCAGAAACAGTGGCAGATTTGAATCACATCTGTCATAGGGCATAGAAAATTCGTATTTTTATGTTTTACTAATGCAGCATAGTGGCTGACCAAGATTGACTCACTTGAGGAGAGTTCTCAGTTTGTTCACCTGTATAATCTAATTAAAATAAGAACTAACAATTTTTGTGGTTTTGTGATTTATAAATTAAATTTAATAAATTAAATTCATAATTAAATTCTAAATAACATGTAATGCTAAACAAAATGGAATTAGAGAATAAAGGATGTTCTCTCAAGAGAACTTTTGGAGATCACCTTCATTGACCAGCTCTAAATATTTATGTGTTCACACCTCAGTCTAACTCAATTATGCATGAAACATACACTTATCAATTGCCAATAACATCCTTTATCCACCTCCTTAATCAATGGAAAATGGTTGTATATTAATAAGCTATAATTAGAAAACCATAGTGAGGATTACACCCACTATAAATTATCCTAAAAATTAACTTAAAGAATATTAAAAACATGGACTGAGGTTCAAGAGCCTGATTACTCCCTTAGGATATTCCTTGGGTTAGTTATTCATGATCATGAGTGATATAGTTCACGATGATGAGATGAGAAGAAGAAAAGAGGGTGGATGGATGGACACAAAAATAAAAACAATGCAGTAATTTATTAGACATCTAAATTAAAATTGAAAACTAAAACAAAATTAAAAGAAAACAAATAAATTAAGAATAAAATGGGAATATTTTCATCTAACATCCCTCAGTGTAGATCTCCTCCTTGGTTCCATGAAGGAATGGGATGAAAAATAGGATGATTTGAGAGGTGGGAGCTCCTCTCCTTTTATAGGCATACTTTTCCTTCACAAGTTGGTGAGTTGAATCCCTAATTAATGATAGAATCATGCATTGATACCTTCATCAAAGTTATTAAAAATTACCTTGGAAGTCCATCCTATAAATTTCATAGTATTTGGATGCTTGTTAAGGTATTTATGGCCTTTTTACTCCATCAATTTATTCTATCGAGGAAGACTCTCCGTAGTTCACATATCTTGCATTAATTACCATAAAAACGTCTTATTCATGTGTTGGCACGATCATGAATGTTATTTGTAATTTTCATGCACAGATACCCTCAAAATTTCAGTTTAATTGGTCACCTCATGTATTATTTACAAATTTTTTATTGCAAGTCGATTTTTCTGGAAGAAATTTCCAAGAACATTCATTCAATTGAGTTCTTTAAAAAACCACCTTAATGGATTCCAATAATCATGTAAGTTAATGGGTGAACTCAACATTGAGTACCCTTTCATATTAAGGTATAATATCCTCAACTTTATGTGTGTTAGCTAAGGGGTGCTTCTGTTAATGTGAGGGGGGGGGGGGGTTCATGTTGTCCACCCGGAAAATGTTTCAAGTTCACTGATTTTTTAAGGCCTATAGATACTCGAATCAGCCTTTGATCTAGAATAAAATTTTAAAGGAAATAAAATATGGATTAAAAAAAGAGTCTCTCAATTTGGAAATATATTTTTATATAAATAACAAAAATACCATTGATGTAAAAATCTGTCCAAAATCCATCATTAATCACTTTTCACAATTTTTCTCAAAACACATCATAAATCCAAAATTGATCCATATATGATCAAATTGATGAATTTTTAGGGTTTAAATAATTGAAATACATTTTAAAAATTAGGAAAATATGATCTCTATAAAATTACTACATGTATTATTTCATTTCTTGTGTGAGTTGTTTCATAAGGTTGTGATGAGCTCATATTACCCTAGTAAACATTCTAAATAGTTTAATAGTGGTACCCAATACAAAAGAGTTTTAGTGGATCTATTTATTTATTTTTAGTGGTTTGAGATTCATTATTAATGATAAGATCCTTCCCCTTTAAAATTTAATTTTAAAAAGGTATTTGATTCAAATGGAATTTCAATAGAAAACTAGAATATAGAAAAGGGGTTTTCAAACAGTATTTCAAAATAAGAATTAGTTTTTAAGGATATTTTTATTGGGTTTTGGGTAGAGGTATTATTTTATGTAAAGAGGAATTTGATGACTTTTTAAGGGGATTTGACATGATTTTTGTTGGAAATCCTACGGGGTTTGGTGTGGGATAAAATTGGTCTATTTGACCTCATGTGGGTGATGCCCTATTTTCAAAATCATGTTTTCCTTTTCTATGCCCCATGATATGTTAACTTATATAGATTATTGTGTATTTATTTTTTGTAAAACCTAATTTTTATTTTGATTGATGAAGTTTTCTCAAGGTATCAAAGTGGCAGGTCAATCTCGATGGAAGTGACAAACCCTAGAGGGTTGGGATGGATCCGAGGAACCTTTGGGGATTCTCAGGAAGGGGATTAGAACTAGAGGGACTATTTGTTTAATGATGAGTTGATGAGATTAGTGGCGGGTTGTGATATCTATTTTTCATTACCTTCATGGGTTGTTTGGATAACTAATGTGACCTCCTTGCATTCATAGGGATTGGCCGGGTTATCTTAATATAGCCTCCCTAAAAACTAAAGGGATGGGCTAGTGTGATTGAATGTGGCTTCCCTAGAACCTATGAGGATGGGCCGGTGTGCTTTATTTTAGAGTCCAATGAGCCTGAGATGATTGTCCTATGTGATTTATGTGAGCTCTTTATAATTTTTGATGATGGAACAGTGTTCTAAATGACCTTCCTTGATCTTGGGAGATGGGTCAAGATGGCTTTATAGACCACCACGATTGTGTAGGGATGGGTCAAGGTTCTTGATGAGGTCATGACCTAATTGATAGGAGTGATCCCTATAATGGATGTATTACTGAGTCCTCAAATATGTCACTTATGGCATGTTGGAAAACAGGTATTATATGGGTTGTGGATCATAGAGTTTTATTGAAGAAGGTATTCTTGTGTGTGCATGTGTTTTATGATTTATGGTGGTGTGTTTCACTGACATCACCACACTCTATATGTGTATTGTATTCACATCCACTTGATCATAATAGCACTCATTATCATTAAGGCATAGGGGATACCTACTGGGTCGTTGGACTCACCCCATACCCATGTACATAGAATAGGTTATGATGTATCTGGGTAGAATCTCATATATTATCTCAACACATAGGAACTATATAATGATAGAATCATAGTACAAGTTATCTTGTCATGGTGTTCATGGATATGAAAATATGAAACATGAGTTGGGTCAGAGACTATTTATTTACTTTTTAGTCAACATTTAGAAAAATTTGGAAAACAATCCATTTATTGTAAATAACTTTTATTTTATTTTATTTTTCAGGAATTTACACTCTGTTGTAGTTGTTTCATCATAGATATATTATTCTTTATATCTTATACCATGGAGGCCTACAGGGGTCCCTTTTCTTGTCTACATGATTTTTGGGAAGTTTAATATACTAAAAGGTGATTCTGATTTTTGTATAGAATTTGGCCATGACACCTTGGGAATAATTTAGGGAATATTCTCCGCATAATTATCTTATCTCCTCACCACTGGTTTCCAACCTATGGAATATGGGGAAGTACGCCTGAGGTTTTATGGAGACCAACACTCAGGCATAATTTGGGAGACCTAGTACGGGGCATTCCAAAAAAATATTATGGGATTCCTTTAGGTGGGATATTGTAAGATAGAGGTGAAGATTGGTTTTTGGGAAGCAAAAGATATATTGAGTGAAATCCTAGTCAACTTGATATCAGTTTAATCCTGAGTTACCAGGCAATTTCTTGTGTTGCAATTGGGAACTCTGGTTTTAGTAAGGTGTTTTGATGGGAAAAGAATACAAATGTGGTAGGGATGTGACTCCTGATAATTCATAGGGTTCTTCTAGGATCCAGTGATTTGTACAAGAATAATTATAGTGGCATGATAGGAGCCTGATGCACATACCAATGGAAACTGTTTTATGACAAGATGACCATTTTGGAATCCATATTAATTAGAGAAAATTATTACATAATAAATATTTTCTGACATATATTATAATAATTGATTATATTAATGTGGATAATAATGAATTTTTTGTGGCTATGATTTTATTTCATTACCTCTATGGGAAAATGGTATTGAAAATTATTATAATAACATAGATTTGAAACAAAAATCTTGGGGTGTCATGAGGATTGTGTAAAATGGGTTAATGTTGGTTTTTTAAATGTAATACAGGGCATGCGATTTTGAAATGGTTGAAATTTTTAGGTTTTTAAAAAATATAAAGAAAAAGGGTTTTAAAATTGCATTTTAATGTTGTTTTTGCAAAAAAAAAATCAAAACATAATTTTGGGAATGAGATCCGATTTTGGGAAAGGATTAGGCTAGGCCAATTATTTTGGTGACTTTGGTTTTAATGGAAACCCATTAAAATCTAAGGGGTGTTTCGGAAAACTCATGGGAGTTTTGGTGTGTGTAATATTTTTTAAAATTTTGGTTTTGAAGATAGGAAACTGCTACCTATGGGAAATGGTTTTTAAAAAAAATGTGTTGTTCCAGGATAACCTAGATGCCTGATTTTTGTGCTCGGTCTATGTGAAGAGGTTCATTATAAAATCATCAAGTGAGGTTGGTGGGTGTGGTATGATGTGAATTGATTCAGGTTGGTGGGTAGAGGAAAACAAGAACCTATATAAGCTAGTTTTCTATATCTTCATTAGTTCATTGGGAGGGTCATGAATGGTTGGTATTTTCTTTTAGTAGATATTTTATTATTGTTTTGATGGATTTTCAAGTTGTGAGGTTGAGATGAATTAATCATGGGATCCTCTTATTGTGGCATTGGGGATTTTATATGTTGGACCAAGTATCCAAGTGTGATGTTGTAGTGTTTGGGGATTGGATTCAATGATTTCAGTTTTGGAGATTTTTTCAGTTGGACCACATGATGTGAATTTCTATAGGTAATTTCTAGGATGTGAGAACCACTAGTTGGAATCGAACAAAAGAATGTGAGTCTTATTGTGGGAAGAATAATAAGTCTCAGGATGATTTTGATCGATGGTGTTTTTATATTTCAAAATGAATGGGTATAGTCGAGCATTGTCCAAATTTTGGGAAATAGTAGTGGGTGATATGTTAGATAAGTATCTGTCATATTTTGAAAGAAATATGGTAGAAAATGATAAGGATTCTCCTATAATGGGGATAATATTATCGGCAATGGGTGATTGACCCTTGTAGGTGAAGAACTACGAGTTCGGTGAAACTAGTCAGTGGATGGTGAATAGAATTGAGTGTTGGTGGTCAGATAGTCTTGTTTGGGGTCTTGGGTATAGGGTTGGTTGGATTAAGTGTGTGGGAATAGAGATCGAAGTAGTGGTAGCAAGATCCGACAATGAGTTCGATTGGAATCACGTTAGCGCTTGGGGTAAAGTAGGATGATGAATGTGGTCAGTTGTTTAATTGATTAAGGAAATGAATTGACTATCTAGATTGGCCTAAATTTGGGTGTTTTTAAGGGAAGTGATGCCTCATGGAATATGGCATCATGATTCGTTAATGTGTGAGGAGTTAGCTGGTAAGGATGAGTGGTTTTGAGGAATGTTAGTTAGGGGGTTTGATGATTGATGTCGTGTGAAATTAGATGCAGTGACTTAGAAACCATAGTGGGAGCGTCATTGAGGACCTTGTTAATGAGGTTCAAGGATAAAACCTTGTGTTTTTAAATGGGATGGTATAGCTAATATTAGTGTATTTATTTGAAAAGTGGAAGAACAGTTGGAATTCAGAGATGGAACATGGAGAGTTTTCTATAAATTTATGTTAATTATAGGGCATGAGTCATTGATCATGATTTACCAAGGATTCCTAGGGATGATAAATGTTATGGTGGGGAGTTTTTAATGAGATAAATAAATACATATTATAAATTCTTGATGTAATTTGAATTTTTTATTTGGTGCACTACCAGTTTTGAGATATGAGAATCATATTGGAATTATTTACATTGGAACACCTCTAGGATGTGGTTTTGAATATGGAAAGAGTCTTAGATTGGTATCTAAGGGGATAAAAAGGATATTAAAATTATGGTAAGGGTGGGTGGGCTTCCAAGAAGGTAACTTGATAGAAAACTGGCTAGGCGGTGTCCCAACACCTCTAAAGGGGCCACCGTCCAGCCAATGGTCTTACACCGACTCATCGGTGGAGCCACCATCTTATGGGTTAGGCCCATCTCACCGAAGGGGTTCCTAGTGGAATTTTTTTTATGACGGTTACCCCATCATTTTTTTCACGGTATCTCAGAACTTAGTACAAACCATAGTTTTGTGTAGGCCATTAAAGGTAAGATCGTTCCCTCTCCTCCTCTTTTTCTTCCCACTTACATCATTCTAGTTTTTGTTTTTCATGCTAGGGTTTTGGAGGGATGATTTCACCAGATCATTGTGAATTCATTTCCCCTTAATGGAATTTTGTGTGTGGTTCACAAAGGGTGCATTAAGACATTTTAAACAAGACGATGTTCATTATTTTCCAGAAATTATATATATTTTTGTTTTATTTTGGTTTTTTAAATATATTTGGTGAAATTGATCGTTGATTCAGATTTTTAAATTAGGTAATTTTTATGGATTAAGCTCGGGGGTGCATAGGGAGTAGAAATCACCTGTTTTATCACAATTATGATGTCATTGGACCCCCTATGATTTTTACATAGTATTACAATTTGGGTATTTTGTTAAAATTAAATAATTTATTTTTAAATTTGATTATGATTATGGGTGATTCGGGTGCTCAGAGACATTTTTTAGATTGAAATGGACCTCAGGTGGGTTATTCAGATTTTAAAGTGAGTTATTATTCTCTAGTCCAATTTTTTAGTTGTTTAGCTAATTATAAATGAATATAATAATGTGTCTATGATTAGTGATATGATATGTGGCATCATGAATGGAGGTGGAGCTTGGATGGGTCAAGGCAGCGATGGTCGAGCCACATAATTTAAGGGAACAACCATTTTTGAGGTAAAGGGCCTTGCCTTTATTTGAGACTCTTGTTATTTTTGTTGTTTTATTTCATGTTCCTCATTAGTATAATTTCTTATATAATTTCATTTCTTATGTGAGTTTTGACACAAGTTTGGGATGGACATGCATCATCCTAATAGTCAACATGGACTGTATGGATTTCTAGATGGTCTAATGGTGGTGCCATTGTAAAATGAGTATTAGTGGCCCTTATTATAGACTGTGTCTTTTTGTGAGATGGATTATTAATTAAAATAGTGTTCCCCTTTTAAATGTGATTTTATAAAGTGATTTGGTTCAAATGGAATTTGATGGAATACTGGAATTTATAAAATATTTTTGAAATGATATTTCAAACAAAGAATGGGTTTTTTAATGGTTATGTTGAATGGGTTTTGGTCCAAGGTACTAGTTTATGTACATATCCATGTGATACATTTTTAAGGAGTTTTAAAATTTTGAATTGACTTGATTTTTATGGGAAATACTGAGTATTTTGGGGTGGTTTTGGATTTGGTTTGTTTGACACCATGTGGGAGATACCCAATTTTTGAAAGAATGTTTTACATGAATGTTCTCTTTGCTATGTTTCTATATGTGAATTATTATGTGTTTCCCTCTAGTGATGCATTCTATGAGTTTTCAATGAGCATGTTTTCTTATTCTTTTAAATTGGTGGGTAAATGTTATCAAAAGTGACGGACCCCTATAAGGTTAGGATGGGTTTAAGGAACCTAGGTGGATACTTTCATGAAGGAATATTTCTACATGGAATACTACCTAGATGATGAGTTGGTGAGTTTCGAGGCAGGAAGCATAACCTATTTGTTTTTTTCTATGTGTGTTGTTTGTAAAACTAATGTGACCTTCCTAGGTACACATGGGTGTGTTAGGGTACATGATGATGGACTACCTAGAACCTATGAGGATGGGACAATTTGATTGAATGTGGAATCTATAAAACTTATGGGGATGAGATGATGAAATTTATTTTGTAACATCTAGAGCATGAAGGGAAGGGATGGTGTGATTGATTATGACCTCCCTATAACCTAGAGGGATGGGTCGGTGTGCTTGATGACCTCCATAAAACCTATAGGGATGGGTTAAGGAGACTTGATGGACCTACATTAGTATATAATGATGGTTTAAGTATATTGAAGTGGTCATGGACTGGGAGATATGAATATTCTAGGGGATACATGTGTTACCATGTTCCTGATAGACAACCATTCTAACATAGTTTTGAAGCAGATATTGTATAGGTTGTGGATCATGGGTTGGTGTTGAATCAGGTATGTTTGTGTGTTCCTGTGTGTTATGTTTTTATGAGGGTGTGTTTCATATAAATTAACACTCTATATATTTTTATATCATCCACATATACTTGATTATAGTATAAATCATTATCATTGATGCAATAAAGATAAATATTGGGTCGTTGGAATCACCCCTACCCATGTACCCAACATGGGATCTAATGTACATGGGTAAACTATCTTGTTTTCTCTCAGAACATTGATACTATATAGAGACATAATCATTCTATAGTTCATCTAGATATAGAGGTTTTGGATATACTAGGATGGCATGTTATTTAGGCTAGAGACCGTGTATTTAATTATTAGGTACTATTCATAATGCACTGCCTAGTGGACCATTTTTTGTATATGATGCATATTTTATTACCTTTTTCTATTTTTTAATTTTTTTAATTGATAAAACATATATAACTATTGATTTATATTTTGGACTGTGGGGGATCAAGGGTATCCTCGTTTTTTAGATGATTTTTGGAATGTTTGATATATATGTGGGTCATGTAGAACTTTTAGTATAATTTACGCATGACCCCTTAGGATTATTTTTGAGGAAATAGTATCATAATAGATATATTATTCCCTCACTTATAATCATAATCCTATAGAATATGGGTATGTTCCTGATGTGTTTTGGAGATCCCCTCTCTAGCACTTTTTTGGATTCTTAGGTTGGGGGGTTACACTTGGTGTTAGTTTTAGATAGTTTGATATAGAATCAGATTGACTTGTGTTAACATTTTTGGAAGGTGTACTCTAGAATGTGAGTCTGAAATATAACTTTTATATTGTAAATTCTAGTATATGGTTCACATAGTGAGGTTTGAAAATTGATTCCCATCCTTTATCATTTAACAATATTTTGATTGATTTCATAGAATATATTATTTTCATGTTTTCACAAATGGATGCATATTATTTCTTTTTCGAGTGAAATAAGATAGTTAGATGGGATATGTGAATATTTCATCCCCAATGTGTAGATAAAATAAATGAGACATTGATATATAACTATTTAATTAATGTGGTGAGACGAGTTCCTTGGTTTGAAATTGTGTAGATATAATAATTGTGATGATGGATTGTTTAAGATTATGTGATTGTGTGTACCCCTATTTTATATTTTGTTATTTTAGTGATGGAATAAATTCATTTAATATGTAAGATTTAAATTATTTATTGAGTTATGGTCCCTTTAAACTCTCTCAACCCCCATTGGTTTTATCTTAATGGAAGTAACCAAGGGAGTAGGGGAGGTTTTAGGAGTATTCTGTAAGTTTATTGGCCTAAAGTTTAATTTTTTTTAAATAAAAAGGATAAGGAACCTGGTTATTGCATAGTTTGACTAACCATGCACCTCAATAATGAATCCCAGAGAAGGGAGGATCATGGCTTGGAAAAAAGTGTGAAAAGGTCTTGAAATCCATGCTAGCTCTATAATTTAATTTGTTTTCACTTTGAATGATGTTCACATGGTTTTTCTAATAGTGTTCCTAACCCATGAAATCGGTGGTTATCATAAATAGTAGGATGAATGGTTGGTGCATAGTTTTTACAACCATGCTGCCAACCCATGTACTATATTAAAAATGCTATAAATTATCAATCCTCCCATTTTTTCCTTTATATCTAATTTTAATCTCCTCCTTATTAATTTGGGCATAAAGACCAATCCATAAGTGTCCATTATCACCACTTTCTATTTTTTTATATCCATTATTCCTCCTATATTTTGAGTTCCATATGATGCATTATAAGGCCATAGGTAAGGATTTCACTCATCTTCCCTCCTTTCTTTGGATTCATCATCTTTTTAATGTTATCTCTGTGCAAGCTAATATACCCTATTTTTAAAGATTTTGTCTATATTAATAATATCTATCATTCTATCCCAAATATGATGTTGATACTAGATGATTATTTTTCTTTAGGTACTAGGTATCTGGTCTATTTCTTTTCCCTAAAAAATTATATGTTTATAATTTTTTTGGCACATGCTGAACATTCCATGTGTTTTCCCTAAGATTAATAATCCTGGAATTTTTCATATTATACTAAATCTAAACACAATATAAGGTCCTTATACACCATTATATATTTAAAAACTCAACATTAACCACCACTTAGGGTGTGTTGGGTGAAAATCTTATTTTAACCTTAATTTAAATTTAACAGAAACACTCCTATGGTGTGTTTGGTTTAGCCTTCAAGGAAACTCATTTATCTATGTAACTAGACCACCACTTAGGTTGTGTTTGTATTTTTCATATAAAAGTGGAATTTATTCATTTAATTAATTTAATTTTTAAACTACTTTGATACTTCAATTAAACTTATGATTAATTACTAATTATTTTTTGGCTTCTACTATAGACTTTGATCAAATTATTAAAGGTGTGGAATTCATTAGGAAAGCCTTGGATTATTTCCGGAATTCAATGGTAAAACTCATAGAAATAAAATTAACTCATTTATATCAATTCCAAGTGGTACTCCCATATTTGATTTAGTCACTATCTTACATTGATTAATTACTCATCTTAATGTCGCAGATTCATCTTCCTCTCTGAACAAATTAGAATGATCAAGCTGATCTCCTAGGTTCATCTCGATGTCTTCAGACAATGAATGGCTTGGTTCATCCCATTGGATTCCAATAAAAAACAATCCAATATTAAAGGATATTTTTCCTTGTTTTTTTAGAAACTCTTTTGAGTGGAATGTTAAGGGTTTACCCCTTGGATTCTACCCAATACCAAATATCCAAACATCACAATTGACCACCATGAGTGGGGTAGACTTTTAATACTCAATAATTTTTTGGGACTTTCAAGGATACCAACTATTTTTTTAGTATATACTAAAATGAATACATTCCCTAGGTACCTAGCCAAATTAAAATTCTATATGCTCAGAGACATCTAACATAGGCTGAAGAAGGTAGGGTCAGTCAGGTATCCTAAGAGGAACCTGAGCCTGATATTGTTTATGCTTATTTTTAATTATTTTTTTATTATACCTTTACACTATTAAATATTATATACCTAGAATGGATTTGAATTAAAAACCATTTTTTGTGTCCAACTAACTTTTTCTCATGCCATGTTTTGGGCCCCCCTTGGTACCCAACTAGAATTCATGGATGCAGGTAAGGATAAAGGGAAGCTCTCATCTTTAGATGATTTATTTCCCTTTTAGGATTTGATCTAGGGAGTGAAGGATGATGGAAGTGCTCAAAATTATCATGAGATAGTTTATTTTGGTCTTGTGTACCTTTTGTTTATACAAGAACTATTTTTATGCAATGTACCATGCCATGTTGGCTTTATATTGTGTATCATTATGACATCAACTATATATGGTATTTTTTGTTGGTTTATGAATGATATTTATTATCTATATGGATTATTTATTGACTTTATTTTTTCACAATGTTTATTTACCCCTATGTTTCACTCTAATAAAGAGGGTATAGTCTCCCCACTGCACCACCATACACCCTCACTACTGTTTAGCGGCCTCTAGCATACAGGGAGGCACGTTTGAGACCTTGTGTCCAATCAATCTAACCACAAATCTATGAATCAGTCAAGGGATGTCACAATGTTGTACCAAATCCATCTTTTCTTTTATCTTACTGTTTTTTGTTGGTAGACAGGACACTACTAAATGTTTGAACTTGGTAATGAGGTTTTGTATGGGATTAACTAACCCATATGCAATAGAAAATCCATGTTTCTAGGTATGGTATTTATTGTTCTATATTTAACTTATTATAATTATACTAGTTTCACCATTGGGTAACATACATTCTTTATAATGTTGAGTTTTACGAATATCCACCCTTAGGCTATTATATAAAGGAAACATTAGATAATTAATCATTATAAGAATGTAGGGATTTATATTCTATTCATATTAAATGACTGACATATCCCATTAAAAGTTCTTCTTGTTTCTTATTGTATGTGAATTACTTGATATGCTAGAAATTTATAACATTTCATATAGGAAATGAAGAAAAAAATGTTACATAAAGCATCTACATTAAGAAAAATGATGGTCTTCTATATTGCTTGATTATGAAACCTTATCTAACCAATTTTAACATTGTTAAGGCTATGGAACCTTGGCTACATGAGATGAAGATTTTTGGTGGTTACAGTAAAAAGGAATGAAAATTAAAATTTATATCGTTATGTCACTATAAATTGGTAATGGAAATCGTTATTACTAAACCATTTTTATAATCTGGTAACATTATAGTACCCAATGTTAAACAACTAATTGTAGTAAAATAGAGTGCCAATTTAAATTTATATGGAATTTTGACTATATAAATGGGAAATGGAAATCTATATAATTGAATTTTTATTTCAATACATAAAAAAATTATAACTCAAGAAAAAAACAGTTATCATTAAATAGTGATTCCAATTGTGAATTAAAGAATGTTTTCCTCTATAATTTGGAATTGGCACCCCATATAACTATACCTTTGTTATTAAGACCTACAATATTACATTATAACATGTCCCTTGAAAGGGTGGTTAGTTTAAAGTATCTCTTATAGTGAGACTATGATCTTATCCTTATTTTATTATCTATAATATTTTCTACCTTGTATCTTGTTTTGAGTCATCTTCTTGACATTATAGTTATATGCATCCATCATGGCCTTAGGTCGAGTCCATGGAAGGAAGCAATGTCTATGCTTCTAAGGTTGATGGACCTAAACTGTTGAAATAGTGGGTGCCCTAGACCCAACTATGCAATACTTATGATTACCATATCATGTATACAATTATTTATACATGATATAATCTTACCATTATAGTGTAGACTTTTAGGCATCCACTATTGAAATGGTAATTCCCAAATATTAATTTTCATATCGAAAGGTTATAGAAGATCCCAGGCTATAATGAGAACCTCGAGATACTACGACATTAATCTTAAATATATGTTTTATGGTCTAGATAAATCTTACTGACTGGACACAATAGAGATTTGACTATCAGGTGTTGGGGGCTTATAAGCATTGAGAATTCTTCTCATGAAGTTCGCAGTTTTTGATCTCTATTAGAGTGATCATAAGGATAGACCCGCTAATAGGAACACCACATGTTTTGGGTGTCATTGGTTGTTCATGTCTACTAACATGTTTATTGGTCTCCTGTCATGAGACCATTACCAATGTGTATCGTTTGATTGTTTACTTTTATGCAAGGAAAATATTGTGGTATTGAAATTGTGGTGAGGTAGTTTGTGTTGGGTGTGTTGTTATTGGTATGACTTTGGTTGAATGGTCAAGAAAGGATTTGTCACTTCCAAGTTTAGGAAGATGTATATCTCAGTCCTGGTTGATTAGGATGCTTCTACCTTTATAATTCTTTGGCCAATGTAGTTGAAAAGAAAATACATCTGGATAGATCAAAAAATAATAATGCAAAGAAATAATGATGATAGAATTGTGCGTCCTTCTTTATGGGAAATTTAATGACAAATAGATTATAGTACATAGTCAGTGTTTTTAGGTTGGTTTTTGTTGCTATGACAATCCTTTTTAGGGGCCATGATGGGTTGCTAGACTCCACACTTGGTTTGTGGATTTATTCACTCTTATCAAGATAAGGGCCTAGAAAGTCACATACAATAACATATTTAAGAATCCGCCTTATTCAGTTCAATAGGTATATGGACATAGTGGACCCCACCACAGGGTCTAAGTGTTGTCTTAGTTTTAGATCACCAAAATAATTCAATAAATTCATTAATATTCATGTTATGAATATTTGGGATTGAATTTTTTTTGATGTATTTAAAAGTTTGGAAAATACAAGATTATATTGATTGAACGAATATTATCTTAATATTCAAGGTTCGTTTAATATAATGTGGGACAACGACATGAGTTAAAGGACTCAGGTTTTATCATGTAATATTATATATATATATATATTAAAATTATGTGATAAAATAATAAATAATATTGAAGAAGTTTAGTTCATTGGAATTATTTATTTAGTGGAGGTTGAAATAAACGGGGGCTGGGGAACCCAACCGAGTATTTAGCAACACCACTATAAATACAAGAGAGTATCTCTTTCCATGGGACCATTAATTCTAACTATTAATTAATTTCATGGAATGAAATCCAGATCATCTCTCTCCTCTTTCTCTCTAGAGAGAGAAGCTCTTGATCCAAGTGTACAGATCAAGATCTCCCTCAAGAATCGAAGGAATCTCAATGCGTTGATCATCGGGATGTCAAAGGCATCCTTAGATATCCGAAATAGAACATGAAATTGGATGATCAATTCTCCCATGGGTTTTTGAAGTACGTGTGGATGATCTAGAGGGTTCTTGCTTTGGATCCTTCAAGGAATGTTCACCATCGATGACTTGCAGTCAGTTGCGGCTTCAGATCTCAACAGGTATGTATTTTGTTTAAGTTATTTGTTCTCTGTATAATTAATGTGAGATCCTTGGACCTTACTGAGGCTCAGATCATTGGTGTCGACACGTACCGTCAATCCAACGACAAAAAATTTAAAATCCCCGGCCCGTTGGCTTCCGCTGCGGGCCCTGGAACCTTTTAGTGGTATCCGAGTACTTGCATTTATTTTGTAAGATGAATAAAATTAATTTTCATAAAATATAGTATAAGAATCAAAGATGGTCCCAACGGTTCAAATTGTGCGGCGATCCGATGCCAAATGACCTAGATATGGTCCTTTTAAATTTTTCGGAATGGATCCAAGTTTGTAGTTTGAGTTCAGGTTATTAAAATTTCATTCCTTTTCAAAATATTCAAAAAAACAATATATGTGAAAATTATAATTTTTCAATTGTATAATTTTCATAATAAAAATTTCCTTGTTATAATAATATATGTTTTATTATAATGTTAATATAATAATAAATTATTATTTTTTTATAATAATGTAATTTTTATAAAATTAAAAGGCTATATAGCCTTTGGAAATTTTTTATGTGTGGAAAATGTTTTTGGGGAAGACATAGACTTATAAAAAAACGAGGTGAATTAAAAAAAAGGAATCTTTTTTTAAAAAGCGGGGGAGGAAACTTAACAGGGAATCAAAAAAACTAAAGGGGTTGGGTGTGGCGGGTTATAGAAAAAAAAAAAGAGGAATCACTTGGGGTCCGTGCAGACCCCAGTTCTCCTTCTCCCACATGCTGTGGAAGTAGAGCCGTAGCAGGCCCCCGCCGCCCAGACCAGGAGACCACCATTGGGATTCCTCATCGTGGCGGCTCCGCATTCGACTTCGCCCAGTGCCACTCGGCCCTCTCGGCTGGCAGGGCGCCGCCCAGTGCATATGCGACCCGCAGGAGGCCCAACCACCAGAGCTCCACGCCATTGACCATTATGGTCGTTGGCCTCCGGTCACCTCCTGTCCGCCTCCTGGACGTCGTCGCGCACCCCGTAGAAGCCGACCACCCAAGACGACCTCGCTGGTAGCAGTGGCCTCCTCCTTCAACTCCTGAGCACGCCGCACTGGCCAACCCACACCAGGTGCGCCTTCACCCCAATGCAGCAGGCGCGGGCCTCTCAGTCATTGCCACCCCACCTCGTAGTGCCTCCTGTGGCCTGCTGCTGTCATCCAGTCCCGACCGCTGCTCCCCTCCGCGGGACCGACCCCAGTCTGAACAGCGCCACTGCCGGCAGTCCCTCCGGATCACCTGGACGTCGTGCTGCGCTGGGCTCCGGTTTATTCCCACGGTGGACCTCCACTTTTACCCGTAGCTGGCCTCTTCCCATGCCATCCAACGCCGGAAAGCATAGCGCAGGCCCCCACCATCCCGCTCGGATCCGGTCGGATGTCCCACAAGGCCGCCGTCAGACCAACTCAATCTATTGTCAGCAGTCCCACTGCCAAGCACCATTCCCCTCACCGGACAGCCATCCCGGCCGACCGACGTCGAGGCTGCCTACCATAGTGGCCTCCCCTACCGGCTGCCGCTTGCGGTTCCAGCCTTCCACCGGACAGTAGCGGTGCCGACCCCTACAGGCGTGGCTCTGCACCGCCCTATTGTTGGGAAAGACGGGAAAGCGACGAACGCGCAAACAAAAGAAAAAACGAACGCGCAGCGGAAATTGAATCTTTCCCCCCCAAATAGAAGCGGATGTGCAGCGACAAAATTAAATGTGCAGAAAAAATAAATTTGACACTGGAAATTTTTACGTGGAAAACCCGAAAGGGAAAAACCACGGGACCTAGTCCAGAAAGAGGGATCCACTAAAGTCAAGAAGTACACGGTAGAGACTCCCCAAAATGGAAGGGATCTCAAAAGTAATACTCAAGAATAAAAGTATGGATCAAAAGATGGAGAGCAAGAAAGATGATCGTCAAAGAAAGGCGATCACCAAATGGGATTTGCTCTCGGTGTTTCTGCTGCCGGTGATGATGAAATGCCTTGCCTCTGCCTCCTTATATAGGAAAAGAATCAGCGTCAAAATAATGTCGCCGCGTCAAAAGAGTGTCACCGCGTGAATTAATTCACGCGGCCTTGGCCCGCATTAAAACACCACATTAAAACAGATACCGCATGTGCACCATTTGAGGAGGCGTTGCCCAGTGCGCCAACCAGGAAGGCGCCCAACAATCTCCCCCTCCGACTCAAGTGGGGATCACCGCCAACCCTGCTATCTGTCGGCAAGTCTCAAATTTTCCTCTGGGTAAACTCTTGGTCAACATGTCTGACCCGTTGTCATCAGTGTGGATCTTCTCAAGCTCTAACTGTCTCGAATCAAGGACATTGCGAATCCAATGATATCGAACATCGATATGTTTCGACCTGCCATGAAAAGTAGAATTCTTTCCCAAACAAATAGCACTCTGACTATCACAAAATAAAACATACCTGTCCTGATTTAAATTGAGCTCTCGAATAAACGTTTTCATCCACAACAATTCTTTGCACGCCTCAGTAGCTGCAATAAACTCTGACTCTGTGGTAGATAAAGCAACACATCTCTGCAATCTAGACTGCCAGGATACAGCTCCCCCTGCAAAAGTGATCAAATAGCCTGAAGTAGACTTCCTCGAATCGATATCTCCTGCCATATCTGAATCTGTAAAGCCACAAAGCATAGGTTCCCCTTTGCCAAAACACAATCTCAGATCAGAAGTACCACGAAGATAACGAAAAATGTACTTCAATGCTCTCCAATGCTCTCTACCTAGATTTGATAGAAAACGACTGACCACACCAACTGCATGAGCTATATCAGGTCTAGTACATACCATTGCATACATCAAACATCCAACAGCAGATGAATAAGGTATGTGTTGCATCTCCTCTCTCTCTTCATCAGTAGAAGGTGACTGACTGGAACTGAGCTTAAAATGTAAAGCAAGAGGAGTACTAACCACTTTCGCTCTATCCATAGAAAATCTCTGAAGAACCTTTTCAATGTATCTCTCCTGAGATAACCACAACTTCTTGGCCTTCCTGTCACGGGAGATCGTCATGCCAAGAATCTGCTGTGCTGGCCCCAAGTCTTTCATCGCAAAAGACTGACAAAGATCCTTCTTCAATCTGTCAATTCTAGAAGTATCATGGCCAACAATAAGCATATCATCAACATAAAGCAACAGTATAATAAAATCATCATCAGTAAATCTCTGAACAAAAACACAATGATCAGAAGATGTCTTCCTGAAACCCTGATGAGAAATGACAGATTCAAACTTCTTATACCACTGCCTCGGAGCTTGTTTCAAACCATACAAGCTCTTCTTCAACTTGCAGACATGATTTTCTTTACCTGTTTCAACAAAACCCTCTGGTTGCTCCATATAAATCTCCTCCTCTAAATCTCCATGGAGGAAAGCTGTCTTCACATCCATCTGCTGAATCTGCAGATCTAAACTGGCAGCCAAACCAAGAACAACCCGAATGGAAGACATTTTGACAACAGGTGAGAAAATCTCATCAAAATCAATACCTTTCTTCTGACGGAAGCCTTTGACAACTAACCTTGCCTTGTATCGTGGAACAGAACTGGATTCTTCATTCTTAATCCGATAAATCCACCGATTTTGCAAAGCTCTCTTCCCTATCGGTAACTTTACCAGCTCAAAAGTGTGGTTGTCGTGCAATGATTTCATCTCGTCATCCATTGCCGCAACCCATCTATCCTTCTGTTCACTCTCCATTGCCTCATCAAACGATTCTGGTTCTCCCCCTTCAGCGAGGAGCACATACTCATCAGGTGAATATCGAGTAGAAACGGTGCGATGCCGAGATGACCTCCGGAGTGGAACTGCGGGTTCATTAATAACCCCTGGAACCGGATCATCAGAAACAAAAGGTGCATCGGAAACTTCAACTCCAACCTGTTCACCTTGAGCATCATTCTGTACATCAACATGATCATCAGAATCAACAACATGAGGTAAATGTGAATTAGAACCTGGCTCAAGACTGACAAAACCATCAGAAGTTGGAGAAGCATCTTTTTCTCCCTTATCAATGTCTGCAATAGTCTGATCCTCCTTAAACACTGCATCGCGGCTTCTGACAAGTTTCTTCAAAACAGGATCATAGAACCTGTACCCAAACTCATCGTGTCCATAGCCAATAAAAATACACTGACGTGTCTTACCATCCAGCTTGGATCTCTCATCTCTAGGCACATGAACAAAAGCCTTGCAACCAAAAACACGCAAGTGATTGTACCTGATCTCTTTGCCATACCAAAATTTGTCGGGAGTGTCTGTCTGCAAAGCAACCGCAGGTGACAAATTGATAATATAAGCAGCAGTAAGTAAAGCCTCACCCCAAAAATGTCCAGGCAACTTTGCTTCTGAAAGCAAACAACGAACTCTTTCCAGCAAAGTTCTGTTCATCCGCTCAGCTACACCATTCAGCTGAGGTGTCTTGGGCGGCGTCTTCTGATGCCGAATACCTTCCTGCCTGCAATACTGATCAAACGGACCACAATACTCTCCTCCATTGTCAGTGCGAATACATTTTAATTTCTTTCCTGATTCTCTCTCAGCAGAAACATGAAATTGCTTAAAAACACTGAGCACCTGACTTTTGGTTTTCAAAACATAAACCCAGAGCTTTCGTGAGTAGTCATCAATAAATGTAACAAAATAAAGACTGCCACTAAAGGTCTTTGATTTCAAAGGACCACAAACGTCAGAATGTACCAATTCAAGTACCTGTGACTTCCTGTGTGGAGGATGACTGCTGAAACTCACTCTGCTCTGTTTTCCAGCCATGCAATGATCACATGTGTCCAACTTGACACTCTTCAAATCTGGAAGAAGATTTCTCTTGGCCAAACAACCGAGACCTTTCTCACTGATGTGACTGAGCCTCTTATGCCACAACTTGGACGAAACACTGCACTCAACAACACAAGCAGTATCACAAGAAATAGAAGCTCTAGTCCAGTACAAACCTGATTGCTTCTTCCATCTAGCCACAATCAAAGAGCCCTTGGAAAGCTTCCATTGGCAATCACCGAAAGTGCTGATAAACCCTTCATCATCAAGAACGCTGGTAGAGATAAGATTCAAACGAACCTCGGGTGCATGTCGGACATTCTTCAAAATCAGCTTACTTCCTGTACTGATCTTTAAACAAACAGTCCCGATGCCTACAACGTCAGCATGTCCATCATTTCCCATCTTCAAAATCCCAAAATTACCTGGGCTGTAAGATGTAAAGAACTCCTTCTTCGATGTCACGTGAAAACAGGCACCACTATCAACAACCCAGCAAGAATCATCAGAAGCAATGTTAATGGAATCATAAACAATAACAAGATCACCCCCTGTAGCAGCGGCAACATGATCCTCTCCATCGCCATTTTTCTTCTGTTGATTTTCCTTCAATCTGTTCTCTCTTTTCAGCTGATAACAAAACTTCTTAACATGCCCCTTCTTACCACAATGATGACATTCAAAATCTCTCTGCTTCAGTCTGGATTTGCTTCTGCCTCTGCTCTTATCTCGACTGCTCTGCCCCCGGTCCTGGCTTCTCCCCCTGTTCTCTGTGACCAAAAGCTCGGAAGAAGATTTCTCCTGAGTACGTCTCCTGACCTCTTCATTTAAAATAGCAGACTTGACAAAACTAAATGTCACAGCACCATTAGGAGCAGAACCGGTTAGAGTAACACGTAAATTTTCCCATGAATCGGGTAAAGTGTTAAGAAGCAAAAGAGCTAAAACCTCATCTTCAAAATTGATACCCATGCCAGACAACTGATCAAAACATCCTTGATATTCACTTAAATAATCAGAAATAGACGTACCTTCTCTGTACCTCAAGTTCATCATTTGCTTGAGAAGAAACAGTTTATTGTTTCCCGTCTTCGAAGCGTAGTTCGTCTCAAGCTTCTCCCACAAAGTTCTGGCGTGAGAGATGTTGACAATGTGGTTCATCACGTTGTCTTCGACCCATTGACGAATGAAACCACAAACCATCTCATGCTCGAACGCCCATTCTTCGTCTGACATTCTCTCTGGCTTCTGGGTACTAAACACTGGAAGATGCATTCGCTTGACAAAAAGCAGATCCTTCATTTTAAGTCGCCACATATGGTAGTTGGTACCATTTAACAAAATCATCCGACTGTAGTTGGCCTCCATAATAAATATGAAAAGAAAAGAACCAAACCTCCCTTTGATACCAGATGTTGGGAAAGACGGGAAAGCGACGAACGCGCAAACAAAAGAAAAAACGAACGCGCAGCGGAAATTGAATCTTTCCCCCCAAATAGAAGCGGATGTGCAGCGACAAAATTAAATGTGCAGAAAAAATAAATTTGACACTGGAAATTTTTACGTGGAAAACCCGAAAGGGAAAAACCACGGGACCTAGTCCAGAAAGAGGGATCCACTAAAGTCAAGAAGTACACGGTAGAGACTCCCCAAAATGGAAGGGATCTCAAAAGTAATACTCAAGAATAAAAGTATGGATCAAAAGATGGAGAGCAAGAAAGATGATCGTCAAAGAAAGGCGATCACCAAATGGGATTTGCTCTCGGTGTTTCTGCTGCCGGTGATGATGAAATGCCTTGCCTCTGCCTCCTTATATAGGAAAAGAATCAGCGTCAAAATAATGTCGCCGCGTCAAAAGAGTGTCACCGCGTGAATTAATTCACGCGGCCTTGGCCCGCATTAAAACACCACATTAAAACAGATACCGCATGTGCACCATTTGAGGAGGCGTTGCCCAGTGCGCCAACCAGGAAGGCACCCAACACCTATCTCGGCAGCAAGCCTTGCCACGGCCGCAAGGTCCGACCCCGACCTCCACCAGGGTGGGCTAGTGGCTCTATTGTCTTCTAAATAACCCGGGTCGAGGTATCCCCTAACACCTATTTCTTGTTTCGATTTGTCTCAAAACCGGACCGAACATATTTGTCTGACCATGTTTGGGGTTGGACGGACCTGCCGGGCCCATTTAAGCCAAGCACGGGCTATGCCTGACCTGTTATGAGTTTGCGTAGGTTCATCACGACCCACGACAGGCGACAGTAAGGTTTTGAGACCCAAGTTTTAATTTAAATTAATATAAATAATTAATTTAATTACCAAATTTAATTAAATTAATTAATATATTAATTTTGTTTTAAAATAAATAAATTTTAATACCCAGATAAAATTAATTCAATTTGGTTATAAATTGAATTAAATTAAGTAATTTAATTTTGATATTAGAATTAAATTAATTAGCATAACGATGATTAATTAAATTGTTTGAATTATTTAATTCATTTCATTTAATATGTAACCCTTGTACATAATTAATGCAATTTAATTTTTATTGTGCTTTATTTTACCCGCCTACTAGTCTTGAGCACCGACCCATGTATGTATGAATTTATTTGATTAATTATTTAAGTGCATGTGATCATTGTAATTAATTAAATAGACCGTTTGTGCATCATCTATCTTTTTGGTTAAAATGTATAAGGGCACGTGTCTCCAATTTTTATGACGTACATTTATACCCTTAGTCCCCCTTGCCTGCATGCAAGTATCATTGTTCTACAGACAAAGATAGTGAACATTGTGGACCCCACAAAGATGAGGTAGTGTACGTTGATCAAGACGGTCTAATACGACACATGGATCCTACCAAGATGAGGTGGTACTCCAAGACGTGACGTGGACCCCGCCAAGTCGAGGTGATACTTCAGAAGAAAAGCGAACATACAAGATGGGGGAAAGCTGCATTATGAGTAAAGCTTTGACTCAGGTATGATTCCCTTAGGTCATTTAGATGCTCAAGACCAGTCGGGTAGTAGTTTACCTTTATGCATTAATTTATTATTTTATGCATTTAAAACAGCGGAAACAATATATGAAATAATAGATTATAAAATGCATAAATAAGTGATGTGTGTTTTTCTATTAATGTTCAATTGTGAGCGTGACAACATAGATGAACATGATTAATAGAAATGTATCACATTTGTTGAGACAAAAACACAAAACCCTCAAAATAATATTAAGTCATTACAGACTTCGGTCATTCAAGTTTGAACAAAACCAGGTGTTTGGGGTGTCGGTCATGCTATTGCTGAGGGTGCCTCTTACTACTAGGGAGTTATTATAAGGGTGATGGGTTGACGTAACTAAAATTGCATCAATGAAATAGACATAGGTATCTTGTTTTAATTTTAGATGCAAGAATTGAGTAAATCAGGAAATGATTTTTGAAGTTGGGACTTCACTCAACAGATCAAGGAACCATGAGTTAATATGGTTGACCAATCAAAATCCTACCTTGGACCCTCCGAGTAGTGGCATAGCCATAGCTTGTAGACTATGGGGGAAGTTCAGGGATTTTTTCCACTAGAATAATCATATGATAGAGTATTCCAATTCTAGTATAGGGGGTTTCTAGAATTCAATAAATTAGTTGGAGAAATTTAATGATTAAAATTAATCGGTAATGTCACATTCAGTAATAAAAAAAGTACTAATCTTCTAAAGTTTATTTTTAGAGAATGGAAAGTAATACCACAAGTAAAAACTGTGATAAATATTGGAAAAAGTTAATGTCCAAACTAGCACGAATGTCAGATATAGTATAGGCGCTCACATAGAAATATTACTATATTGGAAATTCAAGGTGTTGTTGTCCTAACCTGTTAAGCCACCTCAGGAAGTGAAGGTGTAAAATTGATTATAGGAGACTCATGAATTAAGCATATGATGGTTCTATCATAATGATATCATCAAAGTCTGATGTTTTTTGTGGTTGCTACATCTTGACATGGATGATGTTACTTGTAGTCTCATCTTCAAGAAGTTTCCAAGGAGAAAGTGAAGCATGGTTTGAATGCGATTATTGCACTCGGTTTGTGTAAAGTGAAAGATAGTTCACAATCTTTTATACCATCCCATTCTTATACCTTTTACACTCAATTACACTAGTTTATTTTAAATGATACAAATGAATGGTATAGAGTAAGCGCTTCATTATCTTTAAGGTGACATTTTCCAATAAATAAGAATATTAAAGATAACACCATATTTTGTTCATATGGTGAATAAATTGAAAGACAAGTCGAAAAGGACTATGGAATGTTATGCCAAAGGCACCTTCATAATTCTCATAAAATAAGAGAGGTTGGTTATTTAACAGGTGGTTATTTTCATCGTATATTTTGAAATAAATTTATGGAAGTCTAAAAATGCAATAAACTGAAATACAAGAAGCAAGTACCCGCTTCCCATTCAGTTTATATTCATCAAATAAAAATTATTGTTTTCTCACAAACTTCTTGGTTATTGAATAAAATTTTCCAATAACATATGTGTATATAAATAGAATAACAATGTAAGTATAGAAACATTACTAGAAGTAAAGTGTCTTCTCTAAGTAGATGATAAAGTGTGATTCCTAAGACAGTGGTGAGAAACACATAACTTCTAATTGCCAGGTGAATGATTCTAGATGAACATGTTGTTGAGTATAACCAAAAAATTAATCTCATGTGCCCATTTGGTCATATGGGACATTATTCCAAGTTCAAGAATGAATGTTGTTCACAATGTACTCAACAAATAGTTCAGACATACTTGAATCAAAGAAAATAAATGATGAATATAAAATTTAAGGCTTATCTAGTTGTGGAAAAGATGATTATTTGTCAAGTAAAACTAAAAGTGGAAATCAATGATATACCCAGTTTGGTATTTAGGATCAGCATAACTAAACACCTTTGGTATATTAACATCTTTAGTTTAGACAAAGAAACCTTTAAAAGTAAAGGTATGCCATAGTGATTCCGGGGTTAGCTCAACAAGAGAGTGTGAACTATTCCAAAGGAAATCTAGAGGTAAAGATACATCATAAGATTCCTTTAAGTCATTAAGGAAAACAATAGTGAAGTATATGCATGGTCAGAAGATATGAGTTCCTTCAGATTGGTATGCCAAATATTATCTTGACTAAGAATTCATCGATCATGACAATGTAGCGTGGAGTAATTCTTAAACACACATTGCCTTATCTACATCATGACATTGATGTTCATAAGGAGGATTGACAACGAGTATTATATATAAACATTGATCAACAAAATGTAGCATAGAGCAATTCTTAAATGCACATTTTATACATCAGAGTTATGATGTATGGAGTATCAATATTGCAAGTTGCAGAAACATCCATTATATTTCAAGAAGGGATTTTCAAATAACAGTGAAATCCTTGAATCTATATACCAACTAAAATGACAAATGGATATCATACAAGTCATAGTATGATGACCATCCATTAGGTCATAGATCACATGTCAATATGAAAAGAGTTTGTTAAGATATAAACAAACATGCATCTATCTAAACACATGGTGCATCTAAGTAAATATCCTAAAAGTTTCTTAGGATATTATGTATATCCTTAAGATTGAAAATATGTGATCAAGTGATAGACTAAATTTCCATATAAGGGTACATATCTCTATTAGATATAGTGGGAGATGAATTAACTTGGACATAATCAATGCTCAAGAGGCACAAATGGTTGACATAAGAACAAGTTTCACAAGTTCATGTGGAAGAGACATGTTCTAGTGACACATACTAAATAGGAAGGATAAAACCATAGTGATGGTATTTATATTCACCGTATATGGTGATAAATTATTCATTAAGAATAATAAATTCTACAAGTAAGCAGTATATGGTAATTAAATAAGATTTATAAGATAAATTAAAATTCAATAATGGATTCCATGTATCAAATTGCAAAGGGGATTATGAATTGAATACTATGATGGGTATTCAAATGAGATGATACATGGATGGTACAAGCCTGGTACCAATAAGGCTCGATTGTTAGTACCAAATCGGTATCCCTAAATCCGTTAGAATTTTAATTCTCATAGCTAATCTTATAAGATCATTCTATTGGTCATTGTATGTAAAGATAATCTTTCATGGAAGGTGTCTATACGATGCAACCAGAAAGGGATGATGACACCATCTAATTCCAATGATGTTTTCAAGTTACAGAAATCGAGTTCAAGATTAATGTTAGCAACAAGATCTTAGAGCATTCCTTTCAAATGAATACTTGCCTTGTGTCTACCAAAGGTTAGTGGTAGCACGAATTTTTTTCAAGAAAAATATGGTTGGAAACATATGGAAAACATATTTTGGTCTTACAGTTAGATAAGACCATATTAAAGGTAATTTTATAGTGATTGACTTAAAGTATCTACCTAAGTTATATGGAACTGGATCTATCGACGTAGATATTGCAGTTTCATGGACCTAGTAAATAATAAATAAAGTGACATTGTATTGAAAAATAAAAGTTGTAACAATTCAAGTTCAGAATTGTTGTCAATTTCTCATGGCTTAATCTCTTTATGTTGACATGTTTGGAACATGGGAAGAGATTAATGTTCTGAGTTGAGTTCCATACACTTCAGAGATTGATCAATCATGTATTCCATAATATGTACAATAATTGATATTTCTAGAATATACTTTATAGTAGGCAAATATCAATTATATCCAGGAGCATTACATGTGACACAGTCAGAATTATTATCTTGTACTTTGACAAGTACAAATGATATATATCTGGAAAGTGGAGAAGAATGAATACTAGTTATAGTGGGACACAAACTAGTAATCCTTATATCAATTTGATCAAGTATCATAGTTAGGCTATGGTGATGAGCGAGTCAATCTCAAAAAATGCCAGTGGTAGCCATACCTACAAATACTGAGTACGTTGCATCTTCTAAGGCAATTAAGAAGTAGTTAAATGCAGTGATTTTTTCCAGTTCTTGGATTCTCACCAAGTGATAAAAGTATTATCATAATGTTAATTATGATATTCTTACTAGCCCAGTTGTCATGTTATGACAATGGAAAAAAGGGATATACTCGGAGATACCATCTCTTGAGAAGTTTTACTCAAGGAGATGAGGTTTCATACAAATGATATGTCATGTGGTGAAAATGTGGTAGGCCCACCAGATAAATCCATAACTCAGCAGAAACATGATCTTTATCATGTGAGTAGATAACAAGTTTGGGTAGCACGTTGTCTCTAGTTCAAGTGAGAGTTTTGAAATTGTGGGTTCCCTAGACCCCACTATGTATTACTTTTGATTACCATATCATGTGTACAGTTAGTTATAAATGATTTAATCATACCATTATAGTGTATACTTTTCTACGTCCACTATTGAAATGTTAATGTCCAAATATTATTATCGTATGGAAAGGTTATAGCAGACCCCGGGCTATAATGAGAACCTAGAGATACTATGACATTAATCTTAAATATATGTTATATGGTCTAGATACATCTTACTGACTAGACATAGTATCTTTTGGACTATTAGGTGATGGGGGATCATAAGCATTGAGACTACTTCTCATGAAATTCGTACTTGGTGATCTCTAATAGAGATATCATGAGAAAAAACCCACCAATAGGAACACCACATGTTTTGGGTGTCATTTGTTGTTCCTATATAAGGACATGTGTATTGGTATCCTGACATGAGACTATTACCAATGTGTATCATTTTATTACGTACTTTGATTCAAGGAAAAAACCATGGTATTGAAATCTTGGTGAGGTAGCTTGTGTTGTGTGTGTCGTTGGTGGTATGAAATTGATTGAATGGTCATGAAAGGTTTTTTTGCTTCCAAGTTTAGTAAGTTGTATATCTCAGGCCTTATTGATCAGGATAGTGCTACCTTTATATGTCTTTGGACAAATTAGTTGAAAGTAAAATCCATCTAGATAGATCAACTAATAATAAATAAAAGAAAGGACATTGACCCAAGTTTTCCCCCTATTTTGTGAGATATTTTATGACAAAAATATTACAGTACACAGTCAATGTTCGTAGGTTGGTTCTCATTGATATGAAAATCCTTTTATCTTTAGGGGCTATGATGGGTTGATATAATCCTATCTTGGTCTTTGTATTTATTCACTGCTATCAATATAAGGTCCTAGAGTGTCACACACAATAGCGTATTCAAGAATCTTCCATATTCAGTTGAATATGTATATGGATATAGTGGGCCCCACCACAGGGTCCGAGTGTTGTCAGAGTTATCAATAACCAAAATAATTAATATTAAAGTTATGAATATTTGGGATTGAATTTATTTAATGTATTTACAAGTTTAGTAAATATGAGATAATATTAATTGAACGAATATTATCTTAATATTAAAGGTTCATTTAATATTAAGCGGGATAGTGAGTTGAGTAAAAGGGATTGGGTTTTATCACGTAATATATTTTATATATATTAAAATTATGTGGTAAAATAATAAATAATATTGATGCATTTTAGTTCATCAAAGTTATTTATTTAGTGGATGTTGAAATAAACGGAGGCCAGGGAACCTAACTGGGCATTTTAAAACACCACTATAAATAAAAGAGGGGCTCTATTTACATGTGACCATTCATTCTAACTATTTATTCATTTCATGGAATGAAATCCATAACACCTCTTTACTCCCTCTCTCTAGAGAGACAAGCTCTCGATCCAAGAGTTCAGGTCAAGATCTCCCCCAAGCATCGAAGGCATCTCGATACGGTGAACGTCGAGTCGTCGAAGTCGTCATCAGATCTCCGTGATATCTCCCATAATTCGATGACCGATTCTCTCACAGGTTTTTTAAGCATGTGTGTATGATCTAGAGGGTTCTTGGTTTGGATCCTTCGAGCAACGATCGCCATCGATGAGTTGCAGTCGACCGCAGCTTCAGATCTCAACAGGTATATATTCTGTTTAATTTTTTTGCTCTTTATAATTTATACAATATCCTCGGACCTTACCGGGTATTAGATCATCATATTCGACTAGTACCATCGATCCGCCGATGAAAAATTTAGAATCCCCGACCCATCAGATTTTGTTTCGGGCCCCAAAACCTTTCATAAACCACATATAGTTCTACTTGTGGCATCTCCCAAAGTACCACATATTGTTCCTATACCGGGCCTTAATGCTCATCATAGAGAAAGTTTTAAACATCTAGTAAAATCTATTTAGGGATATCCTCAATCTACACCAACCATGTCAGAGTTGGAAAATGTATTTTTGTAGCAGTAACCACCTACTTCTTCAGGTGAAGGTGGTCCTCAAGAAATTGATTCATGGATTGATGTTTTCCATAATAACTTTAGTCACTTAGATAATCTTATAGAGAGGAGGGATAATTTTATTTCCTATAATATTTTTTGACATTCCAAGAGGCAGGGGACATTTTGAATCAGGCAATTCAGCATCAACACATAGTTTGGAGAGACTTACAGACTAGTTTCTATGACTACCTTTCCCCATTTATTCCAAGATATGACCAAGAAAAAGAATTCATTCATTTTGATTAGTATGATATGTCTTTAATGTAGTACTCATCTCTCTTCATAAACCTCCAAAACATCACAAACACTCTTTATGGAGACGAGTTATTGAGGGAGATCCATTTTCAGAATGCTCTTTGGTATGCCATCCAATATCAGGTGATCATCTTTTAGATGAATACTATATCTGAGGTGCTAAACTAGACCCTTATATCCAACTATAATATGAGATAGGTTAATCATAAAATGTATGGAGGTTTAGCAGCAAGGTAGGTAAGTGGTTCATCTTATGGTAGGAAGCATCACCATGAGACTTCTCACAAGGACATCAGTAGTCATAGTGCATGTACTGTTAGTTATGTGGTATTACATTAGCGTGGATGGAAGGTTAACGTGAATCCCCAATGTAACAAATACATAGTAGAGTATCAAGCCTCTAGAATAATGGGGAATCATAAGTGATTTTGAAAAACACTTCCACCGTTTCTTAGTGAGAGAAGAACAGAACTAGTTACAAGTCCTAGAGTGGGATACGTCACTCCACACCGGGTAAGAAGCTGAAGAACTGCTAGGTACTTTGGCTGAATAGGTGGTCAAGGTTGAGGAATCGATACATAGGTTTTTGTACATATAACAGAGCATACATTCTTGGGTTGTAGCTTAGGGATATGGATCTAGACAGTTATATATAGTTAAACCTATACCTAAAGAGCATAGTGTTTTTCCATCTATAGTACGGGGTACAACCACAGTATCCTCAACTTTAGTATCCTATTTTTTTGGACCCTAGTGCTTACCATCGTTCATATATGCATCATTAATAAGAATTACTGGTTTTGAGATTGAATAAATATTTTGGATGATGTCTCTTGGAACTCTATTGGGAAATTTTTTAGAGATAATTAGTTGATACAATGATTGTTCTCTGAATATGGGAGTATACCATTATATATGTAAACTTTTCATCCACGAGATTATATAATTTGACATAATTCATAGGATATTCTATTTAGTAACTTTTTAATCCCATGTTGATTGTTTTAACTAAACAATGTCTTTCTCATAACCTTAGGGTGGTATCTATGTTCATAATGGATAATGGGATGTATAGGAAACTTAAGATGGACTTGAGAATCATGGGTTGGATGGAGTGTTGGACCTAATTTCTAGAAATTTTCTTGATGATCAAGGAGTATGAAAGACTATCAATCCTCCAGTTTTAGTCCATTTTAGAGATGTATACCTAGAATAATATTTTGGGATACCTCCTAAGAGATAGAAAGTGTTCACCATCAAACTTTCTCTAGGATGAGAAGTTGTATCTATATATATATATACAACATATCCCTTACTCAGATTCAACAACTCAAGAGGTAGTTTGAGGACCTAGATTCCAATGGGTTTATACGACCCAATACTTCTCCTCAAGGTTCACCTATACCTTTATCCAAGAAGGAAGATGGTACCCCAATGCTATGTATGGATTATTGGTGGTCAAATTAGCTTATAGTTAAGAACCAATATGCACTTCCTCATATAATAGATCTCTTTAACTAGTTATAAGGATCTAGGATCATTATGAATATCGATTTGAGAGCAGGCTATCATCATGTTAGAGTTAGACCCTTAAATATACCACATATAGATTTCCAAAGTACAAATGGAAAACAAAAATATCTCATGATTTATTTTGGTCTTATGAACTCACTTTTAGTCTTTATGGACTTCATGAATTAGGTTTCCCACTCATACTTGGATTCTTTTTTGGTCATTTTTTTGGATGATATCTTTGTGGACTCTCAAACTAGATATGATCATGCCAAACACTATAAAATCTTACTGAGTACAATAAGAGAGCATTGTATATATTAAAATCTCACTAAATGAAACTTTTGTATCATTAGATTTTAATTATTTGGTCACATTATATTTAAAAATTAGTAATTTGGAATCCAGAGTTGGTGAGATCTATTGTTTCTTGGGAGTGGCCCAAGAATTTTTTTTAATATTCAAAGCTTGTTAGGACTAGCCGGTTACTATTGGTGTTTCATCCAAAAATTTTATCACCTTATGTCACCACATAATGGCTTGAAAAAAGAAGATATTATGGTTTATATACACTGAATCTAGTGATAAGGCCTTTGAGAAGTTTAAATAATAGTTAAACTTAGCAAAAATAATGATTTTTCCTTACCCTTATAGAGAATACATAGTTTGTTATGAAAAATAAATAATTTTGGTGGGAGATGTATTTATGTATGTGGAAAGAATCTTGATGTATGAGTATCATCATTTAATTCCTCATTATCATAATTACCTAATGCATGACCTCGAGTTAGTAGCTATTGTTCATTCCTTGCATTGATAGAGACATTACTTGACGGGGAAATGGTTCTTGGTATATATAGACCATAACAGCCTCAAATAAATATTTTCTCACCAAAATTTGAACCTTTAGTAAAAATTTTTTTTAATATCTTCATTATTACAAATTTGAGATTTCTTACTTTCCATGGAAAAGCAATGTAGTTATTTATTCTCTAATCAGAAAAACTTATTCTCAAGTGGTTCTTATAAAATCCCATACGTTTAATACAACCTATATCATTATTTTTACATAAAGATACACATAATAAAATCCCAGATGATTGTTAGGCCTGGTGTATTTGGGAAATTAGATAAATAGAACATTTACATGAAAAAGGGACACAAATACATTATTTAAAACTCCATAATAGTTCCCTTAAAATCCATTGATCTTCTAATACTGCATGAGATAACATGAGGATGTACATAAGAAAGGGTTGAGAGATATATCCAAGTAATGGAATAATTAAAGCATAAATTGATGAAAGAATTACATTGGAGTCAATAGGCATATCAAGGTAACATAAGAGGGGTATGAATCATAAACATGAACATTGAATCATGATAAATAATGATAACATTAAGGCAACATAAGAATGCACGAACAGTATAAAACAAGACATGATAAATACAAGTTAAGGCTAATTACCAAGACATGAGAACATAGTGTTCTTAGGATAACCCATTATTCCCCATATATTTCATCTCATGAGATAAAAAAATTACCCAATGCATTGGAGAGATATAAATTTTAGGGCCACCCATCACATTCATATCATGTACATGCATAAGTGTGCCACATAGATCACATAACATAAGGATGTAATTCATCACTTTCAATACCATGATTATGGTGTGTGGGTCACAAACAAGGAAGTAACAAACAAATTAAATATAGTTACATCTAGGTGAATATCCTTGAGTGGAAATAGGAATGGATATTCAAAATAAAAAAGTTTACCATGGAAAATCAGAGGATCAATTTGATAGAAAAATGGGGGTATATTAAGATTTATAGAAGGGTTTAATGATAGTATAAGTGGTATCTTATCACATGGGAATAATAATTATAGTAAGAGTTATTTTTGAAAACATATCAAAATATGAAGAATTATAAATAAAAAGGCATAATAAAAATAAGGTTCTTCAATAATGAGGAGAAGGAGATGATCCCTTACCTTGATATGATGCTTTTAAAAGATTTTGAGGAGCTCATTAAGAGCATGGGGGAACCTTGGGAGGGATTTAGATATATAAAGGAAGAGTAATTTCCTGATACAGGGTTTTTGAGTAAAGAAGAATGTGATGTCGGTTGGGTTTATACAGCAAAAAGCGGTTAATTATTTATTAATTTCAAATCGTAGGTTTTGGACTCTCTGTATAATAAATTAATCCAAACCAAAAAATGTCCCATGGTTTTTTCCAATTTATTCTTAAAAAGATGTTGTTATTAATTATTTTATAAGTACAAGAACCAAACTACTTAAAATAATAACCTTCATGATTAGTATGCATGTTAGGTTTATAAAAACTGATTTTAAATCCTTAAAATATAATATATGCTTTGGAGGATTCATTAATGGTTTATAAAATTAATCAAATACATTCAAAAACAAATTTTTTAAAGGGAAAAATTATATAGGTTTTAGATAATCTTTATAGTATTTATTACATCGCTTTTGGTCTTTTATAATGTCATAATACATATCATAAATTCATACAGTATTTAATTTTTACCCAAAAATTTTTCTATCTTAAAAAATTATTAAAAATTCACCGTTGAATAGTTTTGATGTAATGATTTTAGAAATAATATTTATTTTACCAAAATAATTATATAATTTTTAGATTTTACACTGTTAAATAAAATACATATTCACTGAAAAATATTGGTTTTTTAATAATAACTATTTTTTACACATAAAAAATACATTTGACTTTATAAAAATTACATTATAATTTATATTTTTAAGAAATATTATTTAATAATAAAATTTTAATAAAATATAATTTATTCAAAAAGTTATTGCGTTCATTAAAAATAAATTATTGATTAAAAATATATAATTCTAAAAAATATAATTTTTTCTTCATCGAATCAAAATTTAATTTTTATCAAAATCATTATTTAATCATTTATAAACTAATAATAAAATATAATAATTTTTTTATTATTTTATTAAAAAAATATAAATATAAATTAATAATATTATGGTTGAGATACACAACCATTTAGTATATACTGAACGTTCAATAATTGTACAGTGGCTATCTTATCAATGGTTACGATGCTTAATGGTTTATCAAATCTGACTGGATATATCTTATAATGGTCCAAAATAACCAATGTAGTGAATTTGTTTTCTATAATTTCATTTATTAATGAATAATTTACTCATTTGAAAAGGAAATTTCATTTATATGTGATCAGTTTGATGCATTATTCCCCCTTTAAAATTTTTTCTTCAAAATTTTATTTCTGATACTAAAAATGATTAGGGTAATTCTATTTCATTTCCTCTTATAGCTCTCATGTCCATTCCTCAAACATGTCATTAAAACATATAAAATTAACCAATTAAGTTGTCTTGATTCATATAAATTTGTCTCTATGATCTTATATCTTTATTGCCTACTCATATGAAACATCATTATCCAATTTTACCATATATGGATTCAATACATGTGAGGGCTCTAGTATGCACTTCTTCAATATGGATACATAGAACACATCATGTACATGGGATAGGTTAAGTAAGAGTTCTAGTAAATTGGACACCATTTAAATGTGGTCAATGATTTCATGGGGGAATATTGGACTAATCCATCCCTTATTACCAAACCTGATGGATTTATTCCATGGTGATTTAATAAGGAGCACATTATCTCCAACCCCATACTCCTGGTCTCATCGAATATTGTATCCATAGTTTTTTGGTCAAATTTGTGCATACATCATATGATGAAAAATGGTTTGAAACTTATATATAATATATTGTATAAGATCAAGTACCACTTGTTTCTTCTCCCCAAATTCATACCAGTATGTTGGAGTCTGATACCTCTTCCCATATAGATCCTCATAATGTTCCATAAGAACGATAGAATGGAAACTTCTTTTATATGAGAACTATAATGGGGGAAATTGTTATTACCAACATCCTTGTAAAATCCATTGAACATGATCTTAGAATATCCTATAGAGATTAAATGTCCCTTTCAGACTAGCCATCCATATGAGGGTGATATGAAGTACTAAAACTCAGCTCTATATCACATGCTTAGTGAAGGTTCAACAGAACCATGAGGTAAACCCCATATATCAATAAAATATAATAGAGAGTGGAACTCCATCATGTATCACCAGTTATCGTATATATTTCTTATTGATTTTTTTTTCAAGTGATAAATCTTCCTTGATAGTAATGAAATGCACCGACTTTGTAAGGAGACAGACTACCACCCATATGGTGTTATTGCCTTTATATTTCCTAGGGAGTCCTATGAAAAAATAAATGGTTATTTTTCACATTTCCATACTAGTGTGGGAAATGGTTTCATAATAGCCTTTTTTAAAACCCCTATATTTTAAAATAATATCATTGTGTTCGATATTATATACCACATGCAACGCTGAGCATAAACGACCAAAGAAATTTATTATTAAAATATGACCATTATAACATAGCCATTAAGTTAGGGAGTACAAATAATATTAATTAATTTAATAAATATATATAAATTTATTACTCAAAAATAAATTTATTAATAAATTCTTAGTAAATAATCACTTATTTTTTAGTAAATTCATTTTATTCATCAAAAATATATTTTCTTCAAAAAATGAATTTAATTTCTATTTGTTGGAAAATATTACAACTAATTTATATAAATTTAATAAAATTTATTTGATATAATTAAATAAATATTTGAAATTATTATATCAAAATTAACTTAGGGTGAAATTTTGGTATTTTTCGAAAAATATTTATTTTTCTTTGAATAGTAAAAAAATATTGATTCTTGTAAAACTGTCATTTCTTTTCAATAAGTTATGTAATTTAGATGGCCTTTTTTGATTTAAATTTTATTTTAAGTAACATAATTATAATTTAGTTAAATATAATAAAATTATTTTCATTTGAATAATATTTATAATGTATTTTGGAATAAGTTTATTTTTTGTCTTAAAATGATTTTTTTAAACTGCATTAAAGTGTATAATGTTTCTCCTTTTTAATTAATTAAAATAACCCCTAATATAAAATTATTTAAATGAAATGCATATTTTATTTATCTATATATATTAATGTAAATCCATATAATAATTATTACTAGTAATGGAGTTAATATAAGATCATCTTATGCTTGAAAATGCATTTCATGAAAAAACATTTTTTCGACACATTTTGCAGGTTCATTTTTAAATTAAATTACACCAATTATATAAATTTAATTTGGTTAAATGGATAAAATATTTTAAATAATTTTTATTTATATTATATATTAGTTTCAAATTAATTTTTTTTCATAATGAATATTGAAAAACATAAAAAAAACAATATCACGGTTAAGGTTAGAATGGGTTTACTATGGGTTAAACTAAAAAGATAAAGGTTAAAATTACCTAAAACCTTGTAAAAATTATATTTTATTGAAATATTTATACATTATATCATATAATAATTTCTAATGGTCTATTTATTATGTGTGTTTCATGTTTAAAATGTGGGTATAACGTTTTCTTTTCATACATTCCAAGTGTGTCCTCTCCTCCGCTTATAAAAGGTGACCACCTCTCCTATCATATTCACAAATTCAAATCCTTTTACTTAAAAAAATACCCATATAAATCCCTTTATTACTTCTCTCCCCACATCCTAGATTATTTTTTTGATCACAAATCCAATCGAGGAAGGATTTATGTATAATCCTAAAGACGTGTTCTGAAGAAGAGGTATCATTATTAACCAAGCATTTTTCTTCTTCTTCAACCTATTTAAATTATTATTAAACCATGAATATATAATAAAATAATTATATCCCATATAATGGTATTTTATTTCATTAATTTCATAACATAAATTCATCTCCCCTTCCATCAAATGGGAAATGAAACTTTCATTTGTGTGTATGGAAGACTACCCCCTTGCAAACTGATGTAATTCATTTTTCATCATTACCCCTCTTGGGTGGTCATGGTGATGGAATTAAAATTTATATATCCAATTAATTATAAAATTATATTTATTAAAATATGATATATATATATATATATATAATATTTTCTTACCCTTTCATTCATTGAAATAAAATAATATTGTTTCTGCGTATATGTGTATTATTTCCTCCATGAAGAGATGTAATACATTTTTCAACACCACATCACATGGATGACATATATAATAGTATTTCAAGAAATAATATTATATTTATGATATAATTATAATTTTTTAAAGATAAATTAATACTTACCTTCTTTGCATTCTAATTGTTGAAAAATGGAAATGTTTCCCACATGTATGTATGACCAACCATCTCCAAGATTGTAACGTAGTTAATTTTTCAGAAAAATTATTCATGATTGGTTTTAAAAGTAAACTTTTTGTGTAAAATTTATAATTATTTCATAATTATTATTTTTTGAGATGATGGAAAACTAACCTCATTGACGACGATCAACACATCGAAGCCATTTTGAAACAATGAACAAAACTTCCTAAAAAAACCTTATGTAGACTTAACTGATTAAGTATTTAAATATTTTATTTAAAAAATGAATAATGTTAAATGTATTAAACCTAAAAAATCTAATTAATAAATTGAATAATTTATTTAAATTTACTATACATGATTTAAAGGAAATGTCTGGGCTCGAGGTAATGGTTTCTTGTCTCACATTTATTTCTCTGATACTTATGTCATATTCACCACTTATTTATATTGTGTAGTTTCAATAATAAAAATGAATGTATTTTATTATTATTTTAAGGAATTATCTTTATTTAAAAATCTATATGAGGTTCTCTCATTCAATTTATTTTGATCCAAATATTGCAATACTAAAGGATTCCGTCTAAATTTACGTTCATTGAGGATTTTTTTATTATTATGTGCCTATTTTTTAAATAAGGAGTACATATACTTCCCATTTTGTAATTTATATCATGAATCCTTCATAATTATTGGTATTATAAGTTTCAATTTTAATTATTTCATCCAAGTGGATTTGAATTTAAAATTACTAAGTGGTAATGGGTTTCTTAACTCAATTTCCATTCATTGGGTTATAACTCATCTTCATTGACTTCATTATGACATGATTATGTTTGAATTGATCTATAAACTATTTTATTATATATTTAAAAATTATATATATATTTTATTTTTTTACAAATAATATCTCCATTAATTATATCTTAATTCAATGATATGGTCTTTTAAGAGTTATTCCTCTCAAATTCCCATTCTTTGGGACATATTTTTAATGATATGCACCAATATTATTTTATGAGGTGTATATACTACCCCTTGGAGTTGTTATATCATGAATATAATTTTTTTATTATAATTAATCTTTCATAGGTATTATGATATAAATTTAATAAATTGGAAAAGGATTTAAGATACAATCTCCTTTCTCTTCGAGATGTTTATGTTAAAATCTATATTAGAGGAAATCATATGATATTATTTTATTGAATCAGATTTGTTATATTATTCTATGGTTATAAATTTTTATTCCATGTTTAGTTTTAACTACCTCCATTATTGACTAATGAAACATCAATAATGTTGTTTGTAAGTGATATTAATGTTGTATATTCTTATAGATCGGGAATCTTTCACGTCCAAATCCATATTTTTCAAAAAAAATCAAGAATGTTCTTTTTCAAGAAAAAAAAATTATTTCCTAAAATTATTTTAAATTAAATCTTACTTAATTTTAATAGGTTTTAAAAAATAAATTTATTAACATTTTTCAAATGTGTCACTTTTGACACTCTTTAAATTTTTTTTTGAAAAGAATGTTTATTTTTATTACATTTATGACTTGAACATATTTTATTACCATTATAACCATTATTTTATCTGAATAATAGTTTATATTTTTCCAAATTTATTTTCAAATGAATGGATATTAATAATATTTTATGAATTTTTAGTTTTTAAAATTGATTTAAAAATTGAAAAGGGTATTTTCCTCAATAATGTTTTTCATGATAGTTTAATGGTATTTACATTCATCGAAACCAATAAACATTGATGTTACTTATAATACACTGGGTATATTATGTAAAAATTCCATAATTATTATTTCATTGGAGTGATCATGATTGTTTCAATGAATTTTTAGTAGAACCCATTTATTTTTAATGGGATAATCAAGTTATTGAAGAGGTAATGGATGTTTCTTTGATTTTTATGAATATATGTAAAATATAGGCACTTTATTAATTTTATGGTTCTTGTGAATTGTTTATACAAAGGGTTGACCCCCATTATAGCTGACGGGTGACCCTGATACAGATTATAATATTTTTGATCCCCATTATATGTAATGCCATGGATTTTTTCTATGTATTATTTTGAAATATTATATGGAATTTATTATAGACCAGGAACTAAAACGGTGTGAAATTTCAAGGCCCGGTGTGCTTGGAACAAATGTTTGAACAATATAAAAATATTAAATCGCACATACATGAAGTTTTCTTGAAAAAGTGGTACAACTTCTAAACAGGTGCCTGAATCTAAAATATAAGGGCACTATTGCATTTAGAGCAGCGAGTTTACCCTAGGTGTGAAATAAAATCGGCCGATGCAGGTCATCTCTGAAAATTAGTTTTTGATGTTTTAATAAAAAATATGAAATAAAAATTTATTTTATTTTAATGTTTCGTAGCGACACATAGAAAATTATTTTAAATTATCCTTTTAATAAGGTATTTAAGGTTAGGCTCAAAACCCTAGAATTTCATAGAGGCTCTAGAGAGAACCCGGGAGTACTCTCTTGGCAACAAATGATGATGGTGCTTGAATCAAAGATCGATGGATGTTGTTTTTGAAGAATCTCACAAACAACAAAGATGATATGATTGATCCTCTTCAGCAAACGAGCCAACCCCGATGTAGGGGCATGTTGTTTTGATTTTATTTTCCCCATTATCAGATTCAACAATGAACATGGTCCAACCAATGAACATGTTGACCCACGATTCGAGCGTTCTTGTGTGATGGGATTTAATAGTGTGATTTATGGGGTGGATTTATTGTTTTATTTTTTGATTGTTCTTATAGGAATAGATAAATATCAAAACAAACAACAGTCAAGGTATGTTCATCAGGTTTTTTCTATGTGCATATTTCTTCTCTCCTATATGTTTTATGAGTTCTTTGTTCTTCATGGATTATGAACGATTGATCATTGCACCTTCTTTTCTCATCGTAATAATCTAAAATTGATTATCTGGAATCGACATAACCTAACAGTGGTGTTGTAGCGATGGTGATAGACGGATGAAAACAATTTGGGAGATATTTTTCTTTGAGTGACTTTTGTGTGAGTGACCAGAATCCATTTTAGGAGCCTATTGAAAGACTAAAACTCACTGATTCAGTGTTATAATGGAAACATGACCTTGGATCTCCTGTTTTGAGGAGAACAGTGAATTAAATCGAACACCGGAGGATTGGACGAGGAGCTTGGGGGAAGAAAAACAGTTTCTAGAAAATCGTGTTCAACACGGTGTGAAACCCGGGGTTACACAGCGTGAGGATCCCACTTAGCAGAGTATTGGGTTTTGGGAGTTAGTTAAATGTTACACAATGTTTCAACCTATCACATGGCATGTACGCCCTACCCAGAGACTCAGCATGTATCTTGGGAGATACACAAACACATGGTAGAGTACACTGGTTGCCTATACAGTGTGTACCCCACCACACGGCTTGGCCCAAATTGGTTACATGGGTTATCCCATGTATAGGTACTTTGGTTATCTCATGTACTGGTACATGGGTTGGTGGAAACTGGTTAACACTGTATACTGGTACAGAACCAGAGTAGATGGGTGGACCTCAGATGGAAGAACATGGTGTCCGACCCTTCCACACTATGTGTACACATCTTCTACACGACATGTTCTAAATGATACAGGCTATTGTACAAGGATAATACCCAGGGTTAAGGGAAACGACATGTGACCCGACTACATGCTGTGCACTTCTTTCTACATGGTTTGATTCTATTTTCCACTATATCTTGGATATGCAGTTTTAGGGTTCATTCCCATGATCCTTTCCCTGAAGGTTGACGCATAATGTTCCCTACTCGTAGTAGTATGTTCCCTTTTTGAGGAATTTTTGGATAGAGTTGTTGGAATCCCCTCCAAGAGGCTTGGAGAAGGATCCTCTATTCATTCTTCATTCACTAAGTTGATTCCTTTGTATTGAAATGACAAACTTCACTGGGTATCAAACCTCTACATAGTAGGTCAATCCAAATAGATTTTTTTGTATCACCCCATGTCCCTGGCTGTGATACTCTTCTATGGTTTCATATCTCCCTCTCCATATTTTATCAGGGAATATCTATCATGATGGTTTTTAATGAATAGTACTTCTCGAACAGACATCACCAATGCTATCAGACTCAAGAGCATGTTCTCCTAGATTATTGCTTTATGGAATCTTCAAACTGAATTCTTAGTGTTGGTTTGTGGTTGCTATGTAATACCTCTAGATTACCCAACTCGGATTGAGTATATCTGGATATTCTTGTCATATGTGTTGTAGACATCTATTTTATAGAGCTGACTATACCTATTTCTTTGGGTATTGATTTTTGGTTTCGAGGTGTGATAATGAGTATTGTTATACTTCTCCGGGAATAGGCTTTTCTCACATGTGTCATTTCTTGTGCAGATGAGCGACCTATTAATAGAGTCCAGGGTGGACTAGAACCAAACAATGCTTTGTGAGTCCATGCAAGCCGAGGTGTTCCTATAGCTTTGATCAGAATTCTTAGTACCTATTTAGCTTACAGGTTAGACTTTTTAGTTTATATATTGTTTTCTTTTGGTGGGAATTTATTCTTTCCTAGTTTACTTTAATTCACTTTACAATCCTATCGTAATCTATTGGTTGGGATAGTGGTATGCTTGCATTTTTTTTCTTAGTGGTTTTTACATTTAAACATTTTTGGTCTTAGATATGTATGTGTGTGTGAAGTTAGATATAAAATGAATCCCATGTTAGTGATATTACTAACCGTTTCTAGTCAGCAGCCCCTGGCTTGTGAGAGGTGGGATTAGAGAGTAGAGGCATGGGCCCCACTGGGATGAGTCATGAAAGAGTGGTGTTAGAGGTGGTCTGTTCTACCATAGGGCTAGGAGTCTATGATATTAAGTAGGGGAAAAAATATTAAGTGTTTTGTGTTCAGATTTCAATCTAGGGACTCCAGTGTTGGCGTGTGCGGCTGATGTATTCATACACCAAGACTCTGATAACCTTCTTTTAGACTCGGGACATGAGAACACTAGTTAGAGGGAAAATAATGGTACATTAAATAAATAGGAATTGGTTGTAGTTCCATGTAATTCTTGAGTTATCTATCTAGATATACTAATTGACCATGGTATATCTTTTATTCTTACAAGATTCCCCTGAGCGCATACCATCTTGGATCCAACAGCTTGATCATGATGATGACCCCTTCAGTGATGAGGCATCGATACAGGGACTAGTTCCCCAGGTGTTTCCTCCAGGTGGTGCACCAGATAAACCAATACCTATGTAGAATCATGTGTTACCTACAGTACCAGTGGATGAGGAGCATAGGATGAGCATTATCCATTATATTCTGAGGTGAACCAGACCCTCAAGCGGTTGAGGACTGCCTTGAGGTGGTGACATGAGTTTTCCACCTAGTCTGAACCCCAGTATATCAGATGGTGGTCCTAGTGGAAAGCCTTATACATGGATTCGTAGGTTGGTGGTGGAGTTTGTCTATAAAAACTCACAAAGAGTTGACTCTTTCATGGATGGAGTTTTAGCGTCTTTTTAGAGAGGATTTATAACCAGTTACACTGAGAGCTTTGCGTATACATGAGCATCTTCAGCTCTAGCAGGGTAGCTTGATGGTGGGTGATTATTCGTCGAGGTTCACCAACCATTTCAGATGCTTGATAGATATGAATAGAGATCAGTATATTAAGGATTATTCCTTTGAGTGAGGTATTTTTAGAGACATATGAGACAATCTCATAACTTTATGTATTTTGACTTATTATGGAGTTCTAGAAGGAGAATTGGTGGTCGAAAGCTTCTTGGATGAGCAGATGCTGCCAGTAATAGTCATCAACAGGAAGGTAGGTGAATAAACCTCAACATTGGGGAGTCAATTTCAGACATAGGGATCCAAACATGAGAGATGTTTGTAGTAAAAGGTCCCAAGATAGGGGATCTACAATTCAAGGTTCACAGGGTGGATCCAGTCAGCCTAGAGATAGGTGGTTCTATTCATGTGACGGTAGCATACATCTTGATCAAGATTTTCCAACCTCTCATAAAATTGATAGGGAAATAAGGGATGGACCACTGAGGTAGAGAAAATGACAAGAGCAGGTGGATATGTACGGTGGAGGAAGTTCCAGAGGATCTAGGAGAGCATCAGGAGGTGGTCGATGTTTCGAATTGTAACTACCCCCACCCATAAGAGTTCCATGCCTGGATCAGGGTGTTGGAGGACTGGGGAGGGGATAACTACATGCGGTTGAGGCATACTCCCTATGGGATCTAGGGATGGTTTGATGGGTGATCTGTTTATTTTATACTTTATTTGTATTATTGATAGACATATGTACCGGTCATTCCTTTCTCACCACATATCTTGTTCAATACCTAAAGGTTTTGGTTGAACTATTGACTCGACCCTTACACTTGGAGACACCCACTGGAGAAGACTCAATGATCACTCATTTATGTCAATAGTGTGATCTGACCCTTGTAGGTGAGAGTTTTGGTTGGAACCTCTCGATGGTAGTGTTGAGGCCTTATTATGTCATTCTTAGTATGGATTGGTTATCCACTATCCATACCCATATTGACTATTTTAGGTAAAGGGTGTTGTGTGTCTGTGATGATGGAATGAGGTTTTCCTTTGTTGTTGAAATGTAATCCTAGGTAGTACATGAAGTACTATTGTATAGTTGGGTGCAATCTATTACTCATTTGTTAGACAACATGTCCCTCAATGTAGTAGATATTATGAGCTTCTAGTTTCCTATAGTGGTGGCGGAGTATGATGACATATTCTCCAAAGATGTTCCAGGATTACCTCCCTGTCAAAAGATATACTTCTGCATTTAATTAAACCCTGGGATGTCATTGAAATTATAACTAGCATATTGGATAGCTCCTACAGAGGTTTGTGAGATGGGGGTGCAGTTGGAGGATTTATAGAGGAAGGGATTCATGAGACCCAGTGTTTCACCTTGTGCAGCCCCAGTTCTATTTTCCAAAAAGGTATATGAGAGCTTGAGTTTGTGTTTGGAATGCCCATACATGAATGTGGTGGCCATGAAGAAAAACTATCCACTACTGAGGATCGATGACCTCTTCTATCAATTGAGAAGGGCGTGATGGTTCTCGAAGGATGACTATCAATCAAGCTATCACCAATTGTGAGTATAGGACAAGGATATACCGTAGTTGGATTTTAGATGCTGCTATAACCACTACGAGTACTTTGTAAAGCCTGTTGTCATAACGAATACCCCCAATGTGTTCATGAGACTCATGAACTAGATCTTTCAGCCTTAGATAATCCAGTCTGTGGTAGTCTTCATCGATGATATCCTTGTGTACTCGACTTTTGAGGAGGAGAATGCAAGACACCTAATGATGGTTATGGATGTACTTTTTGGAACCATATTTATGGGAAACTCTTGATGTTCTAGATTTAGATTCAACCAGTCCACTTTCTATATGTTATCTCAGTAGATGGAGTGACTATGGAACTGAGCAAGGTGGAGGTAGTGTTAGTATGGGATCCACCTAGGAGCGTGACTGAGGTACATAGCTTCATTGGGATAACTGGCTATTACTAGAGATTCATACAGGATTTCTCTAGGATATCAGCACCTCTGAAATCTTTCACTAAAAGGGGGAATACTTTCATGTGGACAGAGAAGTTCTAGCAAGCTTTCCATCAGTTTAGGTATAGTTTGACGAGCACTCTGAACATAATATTCATAGATGAGGGTTTCAAGTATGTAGTATTATATGATGCATTAGGGATTATAAATGGTTGTTTCTTGATGCAGGGGAAAGAAGTGATTGCCTATGGTTCATGCCAGTTGAGGCCACATGATCAGAACTATGTGACCCACGTTCTTGATTTGGTTATGGTAGTTTTCACATTGAACATGTGGGGACACTACCTAATGGGAGAGTGATTTATTGTCTACTCTAGTCACAAGTGTCTCAAGTAAATATTCTCTCAGAAGGATATTAACTTAAGAGTGAGGCAATTGATAGAGTTCCTCCATGGCTATCACTTTGAGATTATATATACTCATGGGAAGGGGAACATGGTGGGAGATTCTCTCAATAGGAGATCTAGTTCACAGTTGATGAATGAGCCATCATAATAGTTGGCCTCAATATAGTTATCCTTTGTGGATTAATATGGATCATCTTACCTCCAATCAATGGTTTTCACCCCTTCACTCTTATAGTGAGTCTAGGTGGAACAGTTTGGGGATACTGATTGCGAGACCCTACATGCTCAGATGTCCGTAGTACATGTGCCTTGAAATTCCCAAAATAGTGCAAGATCACTGAGAGGGGAGGGGTGAATCAGTGATCCCCCCCTTTAAATTTTATTCTTCCATTTTATGAATTTCCTTCTTTTCAAATTCAACCTCAATGGATGGTTAATGTCTTGATCTACTCTTCAAAAGATGCAGTGAAACAAAAGCACAAGACACATGGATTTACAAGGTTCGGTACAAATACCCACTCCTTACCGTGTTGGTTATTCTCCCCAACATGGATTATTCACTATATCAGAATATTATTACAAAAATTAATTGGTTAGATCCCCCAATTAAAAGTTGGTTAAACCCCCCAAATTTTTTTGCACCTTCTTCTTTCTTCCAGAAATTGGTTACGCCACCCAATTTCAAATTATTACTTTGAATGAATTGATAGTCTTACTTCTGTTCAAGTAGCTTCAACAAACTCTGTTTGAATCTGTTGGTCCTACTCAAAGTATTTTTCACACACACTTTGTTCTTATGTTTTCATGCACATGAACTCTACTATGCATACACCCACATTTTTCTTCTTCTTTCACACACAACCCAAATGGGTGTGAGAATGGTGTATGTGTGAGTTTTTCTTCTCAAGAGGTTATCAAAGCCTCGACCTCATGCATGTGTTTCTATTTATGAAAAATAGAAGGCCATGGGTTCTTCTTCTTTGTAAGGGTATAACAAGGGTGCGTAACACCTATTGTGTATCCTCTGGGATTCTCCTCACAGAGACACAACGAGGGTTCAGAAGAAACTGTCGAGTGCTCATGGGTTCCTTCGCATAGGGGGTGCAGTCTCTTTCGCGAACCATGGGGTTCATGGTTCTTCTCTTCGCACAAGGGATGTGGACTTCTTTTGCGAACCAAATGGTTCACCCTTCTCCTCCGTGTATGACCTTCACGGGACTCCTTCGTATAAGAGATGCACGGGACGCCTCTTCTCCACGTAGCAAGGCTGCGCGAAAACCTCTGCCTTTCACAAACCAGAGGGTTTCGTGGTTGGTCTGTTTCTTTGGAGAAACAAGAACTCTTTTATTCAAGAATGACAACAACCACTTCTTAGCTTGGGATCCTCCTTTTATAGGTGAGGAGCTCATACAAAACCGTGGGGTTCAAAACTTTGAATGCCTGAGATATGCAGTGTTTTGAAATCTTCAAACGTGGATCAAGATATGGCCATAAATCTCCGTATAATTTGTTCATTGCAGACTCCTTCTTTCTCGATGAGTATACCTCATGCATTAGTTTTAGAATACATGAAAGGCTTCTACTTGAGTGCTCGAGTGACATGACGTGGCCTCACACCTATGGTTGCTTCGGCCTTCATGGATTCTTAATTTTAATAGCATGCATGCAACTTTTAATACATGCATGATTTTGGTTCTTCTAGATGATCACCACAGGCTTGAAATGGTATCAAATGATGCCCGGAAAGATGAGATCATCTTCTAGCTTCATCGCTGGTTCTCGAGTGTTCGGAGTTTGAAGACGACCTCGGTGGAGAGATCGAAGGACCACCGTCAAAACATCACGCGACACACGATCAGATGGACGCCCCAGATGCGCTGGATTGATGATGCGACGATCGGATGACGGACCACGTCTCTGAGATGCATCAGATGGTGGAGATCGTGTCTCTAGATTTTTTGGTCATCCCACATCGAAACAGAGACATGGGAACGACTTGTTTATAATACAATCTGCAACAACCATGTCTCAGATTACACCTCTCCCCCCTCCAGTGCCGCCCCACACCGGTAATCCTGTAGGCGCACTCAAGCGCCCACTATGCTCCTTCGGGCACTCTCACCTAGTGCCCATACTGCATGGGTTCATAGTCGCATGACACCCATGGGCTTACACACGGCCCGCACTCATGCCTCATGTGAGGCTGGCCTAAAAGGCTTCCTTCGAGCGCGGTTGACCCTCAGGTTCCCAGAAGTTCTTGAGGTGAGGTCCTTGACTGGCCTCTTTGGTTGGATTCTTTTTGTGTAAAGGAATAGTAGGTACTAAGTAACCAAGTATTAATTTATCCTTAAAAATACAAGCCATACTTCTTCATTAAAATCCCATTCTCCAATCTTCTTCATCTTTAAACATCATCCCTTCCTTTCTTTTTGAAATAACAACTCTAAGATCTTCAATACATTCTTTTAATCTAATCATGAATGATGCATGGATCATGCCTTCATTCTTCATGTACTAAAATATAATTCATGGCCTTCAACACTTTATCCACTTATTGAATATTGATGGATGCAACTTCTTTCCTTATTACATGTAATTCTTCAAGTGTTGTAACATTGTATCACCTTGATACAAGTCTTGGAACTTAATACCAGTTCAATAATCATCAAATTTATCCTCTTAAAGAATCGATTAAGTATAGCATGAAATGCTTTGAATCAATAACAATTATCCAAGGCTTCACCAACTTCTTTCTCAATACCTTTAATTTACATATTGACTTCTCATTGACAACAAATGCAACTCTTATGCACTTCAATCCATATTGAAAAAAATTCAACTCTTATGCACTTCAATCTCCCCTTTGTATTTTGTTGTCAATATCACTTATGCACACTTTGTATGGATCAATATGTGTGACGAACGTTTCTCCCCCTTATTGGAAACCAAATGAAAAGGGTTGATATCACATAGTTAATTTAGAAAAGAGATTTTAGTCAATCAACTCTAAGTCTATGTGGGCTAACCCGATGGAGAAAACAAGAGAGATATAACCAAGGTTTTCAGTACTATTAAGAGACAACCATATATGTGAAATCATGTTCAGAATGAATCATCTCATCTTCAAGGGGAATAAAAAAAAATTCCTTTAAATGAAAAAACCCTACACAAACAACAAGTAAAAAATGCACCCCCTCAAGGGATGCATTCATCTCCTTTAATTCCCTACAAATCAGTGCAAGAGCAAGTAGATAGATTTAGGGAATAAAGAGGAACCTGTTCATGATCTTCAAGTGTGAGGAGAAGGCTGAACATAAAGTTTCATCCTTAACTCAACAAACCTCTCTGTTGGAATTGCTTTAGTGAAAATATCTACAATTTGATATTGAGTAGAGATGTATTCAAGATTGATGTCTCCACTGGCCACTTTTTATTTAATAAAATGATATCTGATATCAATATTCTTTGATCTCGAATGCTGTATGGGATTCTTAGTCAATACAATGGAACTTTTATTATCACATAAGATCTTTAGAGGATTCTCAGTTTCAATTAGCAAGTCTGTTAGCTTTACTTGCATCCAAATCATTTGTGTGCATGCATTTGTGGCAGCCACATATTCTGCCTTAGTTGTGCTCAAAGTTACGGAGTTTTGTTTCTTACTGTACCAACTAAAAAAACCTTCTCCCAAAAAGAAGGTTCCACCAGAGGTGGATCTACTATCTGTAAAATCACCTTCCCAATCAACATATGTAAACCCCAACAACTTCATTTTTCCTCTATGTTTGTATAACAACCCATAGTTCAAAGTTCCTTTTACATATCTCAAAATTCTCTTATCTGCTGATAAGTGAGACTCTTTTGGATTACTCTGATATCTGGAACATAAATTTACTGCATAAGTGATATCTGGACTTGATGATGTGAGATAAAGTAGGCTCCCAATGATTCTTCTAAAGTCTTTCTGATCAACAATGTTTCCATTTTCATCCTTGCATAATTTAGTTCCAACTGAAATGGGTGTTGAAAATTATTTTTCATTTTCCATTACAAAATTTTTCACCAATTCCCTTTCATACTTCTCTTGTGATAGAAATATGAAATTGTGTTTTTGTTCAACTTGAAATCCCAGAAAATATGTCATTTGACCAAGAGTGGAAATTTCAAAGGTTTTCTTCATCTCCTCTAAAAATTCTGTAAATAAAACTTCTTTGTCTCCAGCAAATATGATGTCAACTACATAAATTATGACTATGAGAGTACCTGTGGACATTTTTCTGAAATAAATATTGTTGTCAACTATACCCTTGACAAACTTCATATCCCTTAGACAACCATCCAATTTGGAGTGCTAGGCTATAGGGGCCTGTTTTAAACCATATAGATCTTTTCTCAACCTGCATATCATGTTTCCATCTTTGTCCAGAATAAAACCATCTAGTTGTTTGATATATACCTCTTCTTCAAGATCTCCATTTAGAAATGCAGATTTCACCTCCATCTGATAAATTTTATAATGCTTGTGTGTTGTAACTGTTGAGAACATTATAATGGTTTCCAGTCTTGATACTGGTGAAAAAGTTTCTTCAAATTCAACTCCTTCCATTTGTGAATATCCCTTGCATACCAGCCTGGACTTGTTTCTTGAAACCTCCCCTTTCTCATTAAGCTTATTTCTGAAAACCCACTTGGTTCCAATAACATTTTTATTACTCAGTCTTGACATAATATCCCAAGTGATGTTCTTCTGAATATGATCAAGCTCCTCGTGCATAGCTTGTATCCATTCCTCATGTTCAACTACCTTATCCACTGTATGTGGTTCTACTTGAGAAATAAGTGAAGTTTGATCTTGAATTCTTAATCTTCTTCTTGTTTTCACTGGAGATTGTAGATTACCAATGACATTTTATATCTCAATATGTTTCCTTAATTCATTGTACTATTTTATTTTATTTTTATCATATTCTTCTTCATCACTGGTATATTAAGAATTAATGTCAACATTGTCTTGTTCTGTCCCAGCTACTTCATCATTCTTTTGTTCAATAGTTATGTCATTTTCTTCCAAATCATCTGAATCACCATTCATAAAAATATCTGATTTGATATTGTTTTCAATAATTCTGACATCACTAAAATCCACCAACTTGTTCATTCCTTTGTTCCAACATCTGTATCTTTTACCATCAGGTAGGTAGCCCATGAAGATCCCTTCTTCTACCTTTTCTTCAAATTTTCATAGATTAATGTTCTTAATATTTATGATGCAGGGACTTCCAAAAACTCTAAAGTATTTAAAAGTTGGTTTTTTGTTATACCACATTTCATAAGCTGTTATTTGTGTTTCTGGTCTTAGAAGAAATCTCTTTTGTATATGTATGGCGGTGCATACAACTTCTCTCCAGAAAAACTTCGAGATGTTATGTTTAGCCAACATAGTTCTTCCCATTTCAACTAAGCTTCTGTTCTTTCTTTCAGCTACTCCATTTTTCTATGGAGTATAGGATGTGTTGTATTGATGTTTGATTCCTTTCTTGCAGAGATAACTTTCAAAAGCATCACAATTATACTCTTTACCATTGTATGATCTCACTTTCTTAATATAGATACCCAATTCCATCTCAAGTTGCCTTCTAAGGTTTTTGAACATTGTGGTTGCCTCTGACTTGTATTTAATAAACATGACATTAGTCATTAGAGTTTAATCATCAATAAATGTTATGAAATACAGATCACCTCTTGTAGAATTTTGTCTCATTGGCCCACATATGTCTGTATGAATAATTTCAAGGGGCCTAGTTGATAGGATATTCACTCTTTTGTGTGAGCTATGTGTCAATTTTTTGTTCTGACATGTTTCAAAAACTTCATCCCTTTCTCTTTTCAATTTGGGAAGATCTATCACAATGTCATACTTCAGAATTTTGCATATACTCCTTTGAACAAGACGTCCAAGTCTTCTGTGCTAGAGATTTTTTTCATCCTTGGAACTCAAGTAACAAGAATCACTAGAATTACCAATTTGAAATAAATTTCCAGTGGTTCTTTTTCCCTGACTGATGATTCTTCCATCCTTTGAGCTTTTGATAACACATGAGTCCTTTTTGAACTAAACCTCATGCCTATCATCACATAGTTGACTCATACTAAGTAAATTGTATTTTAGCCCTTCAACAAATAACACATCATTGGAATTCATATTTTTGGCTTCAATCATTGCTTTTCAAACTCCCTTGATTTTCATAGAACAATCATTTCCAAATATTACAGCTCCTCCATCATGATTTTCTATGTTGCTTAAGATTTTTGTATCACCAGTCATGTTTGATGAACATCCTTTATAGAGAATCCATGACTTGGTTTTACTACTGGCTTTCAAAGAAACTTAAGCAAAACATGAGTTTTCTTCATTTAATTTTTGAATTCCTTTTCCTTTCATAGCTTCGAGGGCTTGTTCAGAAAGAACAATCATAAACTTTTCAATACTATGACCTTGCTGATCACATCTTCCACAAGTTTCTTCCAAGTAGTTATATTTGTTCTGTGTTGGCATATTAGATGATTTCTGCATTTCCCTTTTGTTTTCCAAATAGTTCCCCCTTTATTCATGCCTAACTTGAGGTAGAGACATGTTATACCAGCATAAATATGGTTTGTGCCCAAAAACTCTACAACACCAGTAGTATCCTCTAAAACTTTATCTTCCCCACTAATAGGAGTCTTGTCTAGAAGACTGTTGTTGTTTTATTTCCAGAACCTGAGTGAATCTTCTTGGATGACTTCTTTCTTTATTTATATTAGAAGAAGATTTCTCACAAGACTTTTTTCTCCAAACATTTCTCATATTTATTTTTAAACCTAAATTGTTAGAAATAACAGATGTATTTTGAGATTTTAATGGTGTTGACTTGACCTACTTATTTTCACCAGTGTGTGATGATTCTCCCTTAACCTCAATAGCCTTGTTAAAATCTTCTTTGATCTTCTTTCAAGCTATTATGTGCTTCAAGCCACTTGGACTGAGTCATTGATTGCTCTTCTTCTTCGAGGTTAAGTTTTTCCTTAAGGTCTCTTACCATCTTTTCCATTTTAGCTAAATTTATTTTGTGTCTTTTGATTTCTTCAATGTAAAACGTTTCATTCTTTATATATTCTTCCTTTTCTCCATCAATCTTCTCTGTTTCATTCAGTAAAAACCTCTTTTATTTCTTGAGCTTTCTCTTTTGCTCAAGGAAAGATTCTAATTAATTTTTCAACATGTGTTCAAGATCTGTCTGTTCGCTTTCATCATCTTCACTGCTCGAACTATCAAACCCTTTTTCCCATGATCCATGAAATTAGTTTCATCTTCGGGTTGGGTGTTTGATGTGGAGTCAGCATCTCCTTCTTTGCTCACATAGCTTCTTCTTTCACATGGAATGAATTTTTTATTTCTTGTACCAAATTTTATTGAGTCTTTTGTGCTTATTCCCCATTTTTTATTTTGTGATTTTTCTTCTTCTGTCTCAAGTGCAAAAAACCTTTTCTTAGGACAATTAACAACAAATTTACGATGTTATTGCGGTTATAGCACATTAGTGGAAGTTTACCTTTTCCCTTAAATTTTTCTTTCCTAAACCTTTTTGATTTAAGAGCAATAATTTTATTGCATTCTTCATCTTTATCTTCATTATCAGACTCAATTGATTATGAAGCTTCATCATCTTTGATTTTGAGTTTTCTTCTGGCCTCGAAAGCCATCTCATCTTTCATCTTCTTTTTGAAGACTGGGATATTTCGCATTTCATATGCAATGAGAATGTTATGTAACTCATCAAGAGAAATATCATCTCTATCTTCTAGAGCTTAAACTTTTGGATCAAACCTATTAGGAAAATTTATCATTAGTTTTTTCAATAGTTGAATCATCCATCTTCTCTCCAAATCCCTGAATCTTACTGACAATCTCATTGATTCTTTTGAAATAATCATTAATGTTTTCCTCTTATCCCATCTTGATATCTTCTAATTTTCTCCTCCAAATTTTCAATTTGGCTTCCTTGACTTCCATGTTTCCTTCATAGCGGCTTTACAATTTATCCCAGATTTCTTCATCATTTTTAAGTCCTATAACCTTTGTGTACACCTTTTCTGAAAGAGACATTAAGATTTCATTTGGAGATTTTCCATCAACCACTATATTTTTTTTCTCAGCAAATGTCATAACATTTTCATCAGAAATAGGAGGGAATACAAACATAGCTGCATCTATAACTTCAAGGCCAAGGGATAGAAGATAGGGTAACATCCTATTCTTCCAACTATGAAAATTTTTTCCATTGAAAGTAAGAACACCCCTATTGTTGATAGAATTCAGATTGTCCATTTTTAGAAATAAGTATAACCTTATAGAGGTAACCTCCCTCTGATACCACTTGAAATGCCTAGAATAGTGAAATAGCACTGAGAGGGGAGGGGTGAATCAATGATCTCCCATTTGAATTTTATTTTTATTTTTTATGAATTTCCTTCTTTGAAAATTCAACCTCTATGGATGGTTAAGTCCTTGATCTACTCTTCAAAAGATGCAGTGAAAAAAATCACACGACACATGGAATTACAAGGTTTGGTTCAAATACCAACTCTTTGCCGTGTTGGTTATTCTCCCGAACATGGATTCTTCACTATATCAGAAGATTATTACAAACAGTAATTGGTTAGACCCCCCAATTACATGTTGGTTAAACCCCCCAACTTTTCTGCACCTTCTTCTTTCTTCCCGAAACTGGTTACGCCCCCCCAGTTTCAAATTCTTCCTTCAAATGAATTGATAGTCTTCCTTATGTTCAAGTAGCTTCAACAACCTCTGTTTTAATCTGTCGGTATTTCTCAAAGTACATTGCACACACACTTTGTTCTTATGTTTTCATGCACCTGAACTCCACCATTCATGAACCCTCATTTTTCTTCTTCTTTCATAGTCAACCCAAATGGGTGTGGGAATGGTGTATGCGTGATTTTTTCTTCTAAAGTGGTTATCAAATCATCGAACTTATGCATCTGTTTCTTTTTATGAAAAAATACAAGGCCATAGGTTCTTCTTCTTCGCAAGGGTACAACAATGGTGCGTAGCACTGATTTTGTAGCCTGCGGGTTTCTCCTCACAGAGACACAATAAGGGTTCAGAAGAACCTGTCGTGTACTCATGGGTTCCTTTGAACATGGGGTGAGATATCTTTCATGAATGAGGGGGTTCGTAGTTCTTCTCTTCGCGCAAGGTATGCACGACTTCTTTCGTGAACCAAAGGGTTCACCCTTCTCTTCCATGTAATACCTGCGCGGGACTCCTTCATGCAAGCGATGCACGGGACACCTCTTCTCCACGTAGCAAGGCTGCGCGTAAACCTCTACCTTTCATGAACTAGAGGGGTTCGTGGTTTCTATGTTTCTTTGGAGAAACATGAACTCCTTTCTTCAAAAATGACAGCAACCTCTTCTCATCTTGGGCTCCTCCTTTTATAGGCGAGGAGCTCGTACAAAACCGCGGGGTTCAAATCATTGAATGACTGAGATATGCGGTGTTTTGAAATCTTCAAACGCGAATCAAGATATGGCCATAAATCTCAGTATAATTCGTTCAACGCATACTCCTTATTTCTCGATGAGTATATCTCATGCATTCATTTTAGAACACATGCAAGGCTTCTATTTAAGTGCTTGAGTGACATGACGTTGTCTCGCACCTCCGGTTGCTTCGGCCTTTGTGGATTCTTCATTTTAATCACATGCATGCAACTTTTAATGCATGCATGATTTCAGTTCTTCCAGCCAATCACCAAGGGCTTAAAATAGGCTCAAATGATTCTCGGAGAGATGAGATCATCGTCTAACTTCATCACTGGTTCTCAGGTGTTCGAAGGTTGAAGATGACCTCAGTGGAGAGATCAAATGGCCACAGTCAAAACATCACATGACATTTGATCAGATGGATGGCCCGGATGCGCTGGATCGATGATGTGGTGATCGGATGATGGACCGCGTCTTTGAGATGCATCGAACGGTCGAGATCGCGTCCCTGGATTTTTTGGCCATCCCACGTCGAAACGGAGACACAAGAACAACTTGTTTATAATACAATCCACGACAACCATGTCTCATATTACTCCTCTCCCCCCTCCGTTGCCGCCCCACAATGGTTCTTCTGCGGGCGCACTCAAGCGCCCACTATTCTTTCCCTGGCGCGCTCTAGCGCCCACTATGATCCTCTGGGCGCTCTCACCTAGCACCCATGCTGCACGAATTCATAGTCGTGCAGCACCCGCGGGTTTACACATGGCCCGCACTCATGCCTCATGTGTGGCTGGCCTAGAAGGCTTCTTTCGAGCGTGGTTGACCCTCGGGTCCCTCAAGTGCTTGAGGTGAGGTCTTCGACTGGCCTCCTTGGTTGGCTTCTTTTTGTGTAAAGGAATAGTAAGTACTAAGTAACCAAGTATTAATTTCTCCTTAAAAATCCAATCCATACTTCTTCATTAAAATCCCATTATCCACTCTTCTTCATCTTCAAACATCATCCCTTCCTTTCTTTTTGAAATAACAACTCTATGATCTTTAATAAATTCTTTTAATCCAATCATGAATGATGAATAGATCATGTCTTTATTCCTCATGTACTAAAACATAATTCATGGCCTTCAACACTTCATCCACTTAGTGACTATTTATGGATGTCACTTTTTTCCTTATTGCATGTACTTCTTCAAGTGTTGCAACATTGTATCACCTTGATACAAGTCTTGGAACTTAAGAACAGTTTAGAAATCATCAAAGTTATCCTCTTAACGAATTAATCATGTTTATCATGAAATGATTTGAATCAAAAACAATTCTCCAAGGCTTCACCAACTTATTTCTCAATTTCTTTCATTCACATATTGACTTCTCATTGACAAAAAATGCAACTCTTAAGCACTTCAATCCATATTGACAATAAATGAAACTCTTATGCACTTCACGCCTGATGGATATTCACAAGGTGGGGAGAAAATCCTCATTTTAAGAGGACACACAATTATACTAGGGGAATTGTGGGAGGAGGTTCTACGTGAGATTCATACATCCCATTTGGAATTATATCTTGGAGTGTCGAGATGTAACAAGACCTCTGACATCAGTTTTAGTGGACAGGGGTGAAGATGATGGTGGTGAAGTTTGTTTCTTGATGCCTTACGTTCCAACAGTTCAAGGAGAACCTAGTTCTAGTGGGTTTAGCACAACCCCTTGTGGTTTCAGAACATAAGTGATATGGGATATCGACAGACTTCGTGACGGTTTTATCACATATGTCAATGGGACACTATTCCATCTGGGTGATTGTTGATTAACTCACCATGTCAGCCCAATTCCAAGATAATCAGGAGAAGAGTTCAGTAGAGAGCTGGGGACACCTCTATTTTTAGGAGATAGTTTGACTCCGTGGTGTACCATTGATTATATTTTTTGATAATGATGATCGTTTTAAATCTTATTTATGGAAGGGATTCCATGAGGCATTTCAGATGAAATTACATTTAAGCCTGGAATTTCACCCCCATACAAATGGCCAGATGGAGCGGACCATTCAGGTCCTAGAGGAAATGTTCTAAGCTTGCATTTTGGGCTTCTTCCATAGTTTGGAGGATCAAATACCTTTGGTGGAGTTTTCGTACAATAAAAACTACCATTCCACCATTGGTACGACACCATTCTAGGCTTTGTATGGGCGACCCTTCCGATCTCCACTTTGTTAGAATGGCCCAGGAGAATCAGCACTCAAGGTCCTAGAGTTGGTATGAGCTACCACCAAGAAGGTTCATGTCATCTAGGAGTGTATGAAGACTGCATAGAACCGAAAAAAGTCTTATACTGATAGGTGGTAGAGGCCCTTGAATTTCGTGGAAGGAGACAACAAGTTCCTTCGGTTCTCTCCTCAACGCAAATTATGGCGATTTGGATGGGGTGGAAAGCTATATATGAGGTTCATTAGCCCTTTTTAGATACTGTGTATAGTTGGAGAGGTGTCATACCACTAGTATCTACCCCCGTAGTTGGACTGGGTACACAATGTATTCCACGTGTCACAACTGAGGAGGTACGTGAATGACCAATCGCATGTCATCGAATGGGGTGTGGTGGTCATTGATGATGGAGTGAATTTTATTGAGTACCTAGTGGAGATAGAGGATTGGAAAGAGAGGGTCCTATGTGGGTGAGTGATTCCCTTCGTGTGTGTTCATTGGTAGCACGAGAATCTTCAAGAGAGCACATGGGATAGAGAGGCTCAAATTCATGCACAATAACCACATCTTTTTGTATAGCCTTTGTTTTTGGATTTTCAGGGATGTAAAATCCAATGGTCAAGATAATGTAATGTCCCATAAATTTTTAGTGTATTATTTTTACATATTATATGGAATTAGTTCAAGACCAGGAACTAAGATGACATGCGATTTAGAGGCTTGGTGTGCCTGGAATAAATGTCTAAAAAATACTAAAATATTAATTAGCACACGTGCCCAGTTTTTCTAAAAAAGTAGAATAACATCTAAAAAATTTCTCAGATTAAAAATATAATGGCACCATTGTATTCATAGAAGTGAGTTTACCCTAGGTGCGACCTAACATCAGTCGGTGCGGGTAAGATTTGAAAATTCATTTTTGGCATTTTAATAAATAAAATAAAAAAAGAATTTATTTTATTTTAACATTTCATAGTGATGAAATGATGTTTATTTTTAAATTATACTTTTATGTGGGGATCTAGGGTTAGGATCATAACTTTATAATTTCATGGAGGCTCTGAAGATAACCCTGGAGAACTCTCTCGATGGAAAATGATGATAGAGCTTGGATTGGAGATCTACTGATGATATTTTTTATGGATATCACCAACGGTTGAAACATGATGATCGATACTCCTCAAAAAATGATTCATCCCCAAGGCAAGGTGTGTTGTTTTGATTTTCGTTTCTCTATTCATAGATTCAATGATGAACACAGACCAACCGACGAATAGGTTGATCCATGATTCAATCATTCTTCCGAGATGGGCTTTAACTGTGGGACTTTTGGGGTTGATTTATTATTTGATCTGTTGATCATTCTTATAGGAATGGATCAAGATTGAAACACACAATGGTCACAGTACATACCATGGGTTTTTTCCTTGTACATATTTATTCTCCACCATATGTTCTGCAGGTTCATCGTTCTTCACGGATTATGAACGATTGATTTTTGTTCCTTCGTTTCTCAGTGCAATGATATGAAATTGAAGATTTGGAATCGGGATGACCTAATAAAGGTGTAACAGTGATGGTGATGGATAGATCAAAATAATTCAAGAGATATCATTCTTCAAGTGATTTTCATGCAGGTCATCAAAATCGGTTTTCAAAGCCGATCGAAAGCTCGAAACCCCCAGATTCGGTGTAATAATGTCAAAATGACCTTAGATATCCAGTTCTGATTTGAACAAATAATTGGATCAAACACAAGAGGACTAGTCAATGTGTGTGGATGAAGAACAGTTTTTTCTAGAAAATCGCTATCAACATGGTGTGTAACTCGGGGTTACACGGCATGTGGCCCCCACTCAGTAGTGGCTAGGGTTTCCGGAGTTAGTTAAATGCCACACGACATATAAACCTATAACACGGCATGTAGGAACTTCCTGGAGACTAAGAGTGAATCTCAGGAGATACATAGACATGGGGTGGGGTCCATGTGTTGCCTACCGAGTGTGTACCCCACCACACAACTTGGCCCAAACTGGTTACATGGGTTATCCCATGTACTAGTACATGGGTAGGTGGACACGAGTTGACATCACGAACTGGAACATAGCCAGAGTACACGGGTGGACCCTGAATGGATGTAAATGGTGCGTGACCCTTATACATGGCATGTACCCATCTTTTTTATAATATGTTCTGAATGACATGAGCCATAGTACACAGTTTTGGGAGAAAATATCTCAATGTACCATTGCAGGATTTTTGGGTTGGTTGTGTTTGTTGACAAAGAGGGTTTCCATGATGAGTTGTTGACTTCCAGAGATATTATTAACAACCTATGTTAAAAAAAACATGAAAAATTAATTGAAGATATGGAGGTGATACAAAAATATTGTATTGAAGGTAGCATCAGTTCCCATTGTTTTCCAAATTTTTGAGTCCAAAAATGGAAAAATGGAGAAACGTGTTTTTGGAAATGGAAGTTGTGAACAAGACTAAAGATGGTTTGGAATGATGTGTGCAAGGCATGTTTACAGATCATAAAATTAAAATATATAAAAGGAATGAAGTGTGTGAAAGATATAGAATGTGTGTGAAAGATGAAGTTGGGCGATAGAGACTTACACACCTAATGCGATGTCAAATTTAGTTTTTCACGATCGAAGATGATCTTATGCACACAAAAGAAAATATTCAACATAGGGGTCAAAGTTTCCTATAAATAATAGGTGACCCCCTCGTTTGAGAAGATTAACACTTAGAAAGAATCAGATCTCTGAATTGCATAATATTTACATGAAAAAGGATTTGTACGTATGAAAGGATAGTTACACAAAGAAGAATGTTGCGCTCAAGAATGGAGTTTCTTGCAAGAGGTGTTTCAAAAAAAATGTAAATGTTGTGTGTAAGGAATTAATTTTTTGTTCAAGACACTCAAACGGGTTGGGTGAAAGATTAGATTTTCCCAGTAGTTTTGTGGTAATGGGATATTAATGAATTGGATGACAGTGGAACTTAATGGTATACCAAATGTGGTGTAAAACATATTGATTCGATAAATAAAATGAGGTTCTTCTAAAGAAGTAGTGAGAACAATTTAATTGAGAGATCAGTGAGCTTTCAGATTGTGATTGGTTATAAACCAAAAGGTATAGTGAGTCCACTCCAAACATTGTAAATAGCAGTTCACATTTAGTGGATTTTGTACATCGGCACATTTTCATTGTATGATTTTTATATGTATCCTAGTGAGGGTGAACCAAGTAAAATTGATGTTTCTCATGTATGCTTTAATTTTTGTTCATAAATTTCCACGAGAAGAAGAGGGAAGAATGTTTTGATTAATAATGAAAAAATATCCAAAGGGGAAGTGATTTTAATTTGTCATATTAGGATTCAACCCCTCAGGTTATTTGATCTAGTGGGACTAACAATGAGTATTAGGGTAAAGGTTAATATTTTTATTTCACTCTCAATGGAGGTCATCAATAAAAATGTGATTCTGATCTTCAATGGGAATAATTTTCGTTTATCGAATAATTGGATGCAATACTACATCTGATCTTTGGGAATGTATGTGTTTACAGTAGCGATGCACTGTATTTTAGCCAACATTGATAGTGGTGCTTTATCAAAAGATTAACGAAGAGAACTAGATTCTAAAACTAAAGGAATAAATGACTTAGGAGGAGACATATCCAATGAAATATATACAAAGTTGATTTCATGAAAGACATCACTCACTACATGGGAAAAGCTTCTAAATATCAGTGAAGGTGATGCAAAAGTTAGATAGCAGAAGGTGCAGGTTCTGTGGATAAGTATGCAGATACGAGAATGAACAAAAATGAATCTATTGATTTATTATTTGATAGGGTTGATGTTTTTTGGAATACATGCATGGTCTTTGAGAAACCATTTATGACATAAATACCATCAAGTACATCTTATAAAGACTTCCACCTTGGTTAAATCTGATGGTTTCAGTGTTGGAGGATAAAGATCCAAAATATCTAATGTTGGATAGTTTCTATAGTAATCTTATCACATATGAAATGAAAAATGAGGACATTGAGTATGTGGAAAAAGGGAATTCCAAATATGTGGCATTCAAGGCCATGAAAAGGCCTACTATTGAAGAATTTCAAGAAGAAGAAGAGACGGATGAGGTAATTTCATTCTATTCTTCAAACATTAAAAAAGGATAAGGAAATTTCAAAGGGAAGCTTCCACTAGCTTTCCTTAAATGTGAAAAGGATGGTAATCTTGAATCAAGGTTCCCAAAGAGGTTCCAAGAAGATAATGAGGGTGAAGTTGAAATCCCTATTAAGAATTCTTCGACATATGTGAAAGGAAAGATAAATTTTAATATATTTTTTTTCAAGAAGAGGAATCTTCTATCACAAGAATGTGGCAGTTTAGATGAATCTGAGGTTGAAGAGATAGAGCAAAACAAAGATATTAGATAAAATGATATGGTTTCAGTTGTTGGTAGTGATAAAACAAGTAATAAACTAACGTTGATGAAGATGATGTTTAAGGAAGAGTTGTTTTGCAAGATAAATTATAAGCCTCTCTTGAAGAGATAGATGTTTAGAGAGATAAAATGAAGAAATACAATAAAGTGGTTCATAATTCTAAACTCTTTATGTAGTAGCATAAAGAATAAAATTCAAAGATTATAAAAGAAATTTAAAAACTTAAGTCTTCAACACCAGATAGATCAAATTTTTTTTTAACTATAATCTCATAATTGAGGAATATAATAGTGAAATAGATAGTTTTACTAACACTATAAGGGGTCAAATAAAACATATCGAAGAACATGAAGAGAAATTTGTTGGTCTGTAATGAAAAGTTAAGGATCAAGAAAAACTCCTTACTCCTAATGTGACATCAGGAAAGTAGATCATTCAAAAAACAGAAAAGTTGGAAGTGGAGCATAGAGGTTTAGTAGAGTGAAAGCAATAGACGAATCTAAATGATAAGCCAACTATGGGGCTTGATCAAAAATAGAAGGATGTCATGGTTGAATTCAGACCATAAACACCTACTCCTAAATTAAATATTGATTTAGGAGTGGAAGAGAATTAGAATATTTGGATAATCCAAGGAACATCCATTGGTGTAGAAGTGACAGGCACAAATGCACCCTATATTAGGTGTTATTATTTTGGAAGTATGGGACCCTAAAAAATGTGTGTTTCATATAAAAGAGATAACAAAGAGAAAAAGAACAATCATGGTATCCAAAAAAATCATTCTACTATAGAATATCTTTTGAGGGAATTGTATTTCCAGAGGATTTGGGCACATGGCTAGATATTGTACATCAACCAAGCAGTGGAATGTGTCAAAGCAGAATCAAAGTGTTTGCAAGAAGAAAATAGAATAATCAATAGGTGATATGAAAATGAAAAAACTATTTGTAGATTTATAATATGAATTTGGTCTATCATATTCTAAATAAGATCAACAATATCAATTAATGCCAATTATGAATTCTAAAACATGGATAAAAAAGAATTGAACTGAGAAGGAAGCAGTTGTGGATATTTAACTTAAATAATTAGATCGTTCTAGTGTATGGATTACTGATAGTGGTTGAAAATACCATATAATTAGAAATAATGATCTGGTTATAGGTATAAAATATGATAAAGAAGGTTTTGTAAAATTTGTAAATGAAAAAGGCCCAAAGATAATTGTCTCGAGAAAGGCTAAGTTTGGTAAAAAGAAACAATACTTGTTTATATCTTAATAGTAAAAGGTCCTAGTCACATATTTCTGAGTTTCAATCAACTATGTGACTCAAAAAGTGGTATAAGATTCACCAAGATGATGTATATCGTCAGAGGAATAGATGGTACAATTGTTCTATAGGGAAGAAGAACAAGGGGAATCTATTCCTTATTAGTGGGGAAGAAGATATGTGTTTTTTCTTCAGATAAGAAGAAAATAATTTGTGGCATAAATAAATTGGTCATCTATTCCAACCATACTTGGAAGATCTGTTATTGTGTGATGCATCTAGATACCTCTCTAATATATCAAATGATCATAATCATACGTGCGATGCATGTCAACAAGGGAAGATCATCAGAAATACATATAAGGTAAAGAAACAGAAGTCAACAAGAGTGATTGAATTGGTGCATGCTGATGTATGTGGACCTATTTCACCCAAATCCATTTATGTAAAGAGATATTACATTATTTTTATTTATTATTATTGCATAATGTCATGGGTATTTATCATTTTACATAATTCTTATGTGTTTTGTTTCATAAAATAGTACCAGAGGGAATTTAAAAGGATTCTTGGACCAAAAATTCTGAGCTTTCACACTAATAATGGTACGGAATTTAAAAATAGTCCAGTGGAAGAAAATATCGAAAAACACATGATAAGGCATCAATTTTATTCAGTGATAACTCCTTAATATAATGGATTGGTTGAGAGGAGAAATCAGATCATCAACAACATGTCTAGAATGATGCTTACTGAAAAAGACATACCAGAGAAATTTTGGAATGAAGCAGTCTTGACATCGGTCTAAATTTCTAATAGGGATCTGTTGTGTCTGAAGGAAAGAAAGATTCCATATGATATGTTGTATGGAAAGAAGATAACGTTAAAATACTTTCAAATATTTGGAATTAAGTTCTTCATTCTCAACAAAGAAAAGAACATTGAAATAAAATATCATTTTATCAAGGAGAAGGTGGAGTAAGGACTTGTGAAGTTGGCTTATTTGCCTACAGAAATACATTTTGCTAACATTCTGACAAATTCCTTACCCAAAGAAGTATTTGAGAGTCATATAATGTCTCCGGGAGTTAATTCGACTTCACACACTTGAAAAGGTGTGGATGTGGGACTCACTCTCCCCGATGTATGGTTTATTTTTCCCTTATGTATTGATATGTGTTCTTTACCTTGTTGCAGATGACAAAAAAGTGATCTTCGGTTCATTGACCAAGGGGGAGAAATTGTGGATGTAAAAAGGGATAAAATGTCTTACTCAAGACATGGGTAGAAGCTAACATGTAGATCATTGAGATAGGAGGATTTTTATATCTGACGAGGCTAGAAGTGTTCGATCAAAGGATATATATCATGACAGATGGTATTAGTGATGATGTTAGATTAGTGGTTTTGGAATAGAAGGATGTGGTTAATTGATGAACCTTGTGTATTACTCTTCTTTATCATGTTGAGAATGGATAATGTGGGCTTAATGATGTATCAAAATGTTAAGAGTTACCTTTTGAAGAGTTTTCAAAAAACCCAAAGGGGGAAATTTATGGGAAAAAATACCTCAAGGTTCAATTGCAGAATTTTTGGGTTGGTTGTGTTTTTAATTTTGCAAGCAAGGCTTGTTTCCAGATCAGAACATCAAAATATGAAAATTCATGAAATGTGCAAAAGATCTACAATGTGTGCGAAAGATGGAGTTGCAAAAAATAGACTTACATGACCAATGCGACATCAAATGTGGTTTTGCATTCTTTAAGAGAATCCTATGCTTGAATAAGAAAATCTACCACATAAGAGTTATTGTTGCCTATAAATAAGTGGTAACCCACCCCTCATTTGGGAAGGTCAACACATAGAGAGAATTGGAGCTCTGAATCACGTAAGAGTTGTGTGAAAAGGTAGTTACACATAATAAAGGGAAGTTGTGTGCAAGAAGAAAGTTGTGCGCACGGTTGTAGTTTCCACAAGATGTGTTTCATTATAAAAGATAAATGTTGCATGAAAGGCATTAAAGTTGCACGCAAGACACTCAAAATGTTTTCATGAAAGATTAGAGTTGCACGATAGTTTTTTTGTAAATGGGTATTCATCAATTGGATGAATGTGGAACTTAATGGTACACTAAATGAGGTGTAAAAATTATTGATTCAAGAATAAAAAGAGGATCTTATAAATGAATAGTGAGAAAACTTTGGTAGAGAGATGAGTGATCTTTTAAATTGTGATTTTTTATAAACTAAGAGGGATATTGAGCCTGCTCCGAACATTCTAAACAACAGTGCTCTTTTAGTGAATCTGGTACATTAGCACATTTTTGTTGTATGCTCCTTGAATGTATCCCATCGATGGTGAACTAATTAAAATTTTTGTGTCTCGTGCATTCTTTAATTTATATTCATACATTGTTATGAGAAAGATGGAGAGGATTGTTTCTTACAACAAAACAAGATCCAAAGGTTCTGTGGTCTTAATCATTCATATATTGATTCACCCACCCCCTATCAAGGTATTTTACCTAGTAAGACTAACACACAAGTAGAACCCTACAACATTCCATGAGAAACTTTCTACATGTATCAAATCTATTATCCACTATATCATGGACAAGATTAATTAGGGATCATTCCATGGACCCTTTCCCTAAAGGTTGACATGTATCATTTTCTAATCATAGGAGTATGATCCCTTCAGCAAAAATTTCTGGATAGAATTGTTAGAATCCCCTCCGAGAGACCCAGAGTAGGATCCTACATTCATTCTTCATTACCTAGGTAGAGTCCTTATTATTTACATTACCAATTTCAACAGGTTTCGATCCTCTACTTAGAATGTTAATCTATATAGAGTTGTTGGTATCACCCCATGGCCATAGATGTGATCCTTATATGTTGTATTATAGCTCTCTTTTCAGATCTATCAGTGTATCACTCTCATGAAGGTTTCCAATGTATAGTATGTATTAGATGGACATCATCTATGCTATCAAACTCATCAATGTGTTCTCCAAGATGAGTGCTTCGTGGAATCTTTGAACTGAATTCGTAGTGTTGGTAATCCATGGCTATGACTTACCTCTAGACTCTACATCATTGTTTGAGTATATCTAGATATTATTTTTATATGTGTTGTAGACATATACTATGTAGATCTGATTGTACCTATTTCTTTTTTTGTATTTATTTATGGTTTTATTGTGTCCTACTGAGTATTTTTATACTCACCCATGCAAGGGATTTTCCTACATGTTTCATGTCTTGTGTATATGAGTGACCTTTTTATGGAGTCTAGGGTAGACCAGGACTGGAAAAATGTTTTTGAGCTCATGAAACTTGAGGCGTTCCTAAGACTTTGACCAGTAGTCCCAGTACCTATTTTTTTATGTTGGAATTTTTAGTTTACAAACTCTTTCTTTTTGTGGTTTTGTATTCTCTATTAGTTTACTTTACTTCACTTTAATTTCCTATCGCACTCTTTTGGTTGGGATAGTGGTATGCATGCATTTGTTTCTTAGTGGGTTTTACATTTCATTATTTGTGGTCCTGGAGATGTGTTCATGCATACATGTACATAGAAAATTCCTCCCATGTTAGTGATATTCTTACTCGGTGCTAGTAACCAGCCCCTGGCCTATTAGAGGTGGGCTTAGGGAGTTATGGCATAACCACCCTAGGACGAGTCATGACATTATGGCTCACGAGTGAGTTCTATAAATCTTATACAAAGGGTTGAGACCCATTACAGATCACAGGTGATCATGATACAGTTTATTCAATGTTTTTAACCCCAGTATAGATCACAAGTGAGCACGATATTGATTATATGAAGGTTTTATCTCCCATTATTTCTCATGGGTGAGACTGATATAGCTTATAAGATGGGTTCACCTAGATAGTGTACCAATTCATTGTGAAATTATATTGGAATTCAACCATATGGTTATTCCAATTTGTATGGGTTCTATTATGGTTCTATGAAGATTATGTTCCAAGATTCATAAGCATTTTTTTTATAAATTATATGGATTTTTAATTATTACTTTTATCAAGATTCACAGCAAAAGGATAATGATTGTTGATTCTTATGACTGTTTACATTATTAAATACTTATGCCATATTTCATGATTTATGATCTATGCATTTATGGGTATGATTTATATTATTTTATACTAATACATTTTGATTATGTCTTTATACCCTTATACTCTTCTTATTCTCAATGAAGAAATTAAATCATTAATTCTTATGTTTACCCTTACTGAGAATTTATGGTCACCATTATGTGGTTTCCTTTCCCCCAGTTTATGAAGAATGATTTAAATGATCTTTTATAGAAATATTTAAAATGTAAAGGATTTTATCGGAGATTTTTAAGTCTTAATATATAATATGAAAATCGAGGTATAGTGGGAAGAATACTCTATTGATGTTAGGGGTATTGCTTATGTTAGTTTTTATCATAATTCAATAAAACTCTATACCTAAAAGGCCCTTTGGTATGTAAGTGATCCAAGATTTCCCTTCCTTATTATCTATTTTTGGGGGGAAATTTCGGTCTCATTTATTGGTATCAATCCAAAAATATAATGATCTGGTTTTTAGCATCGTCTCTGGGAGTGTCGGTTTGGGGTTGTTATATAGTTGGTATCAAAGTAGGGTTTATATAAATTTTGATATCAAGAAGTTTTCATGATAGGTTATCTTAAGATTTATGGACAAAATTATGTTTTTATATGTTCAAGGTTGATCATAAGTTAAAATTATTACACAACCCTTGTGATGTTTTATGTTAGGAGAATTTAAAGTGATTAATGACATTTTGGAATACATTTTATTAGGTTGAAGTTTGGTTTAACATGAAGTATTCCTTTACATTATTGTATATAAGTAATATAGTGTTGATAATATTTAGTATATATATGATCTTTTATATTGAGTTAATTATGGGAACACATGTTTTATCTTGTAGATGGTCATGGAATTAAAAAGTGATTTGGTGGCTAAAAGGTTAATGTGATTTTAAGAAAAAATCACTATTTTTTTGGAATGTAAGGTGAAAGGTATTGGATAACCTTTGATGTTAAATAGTCATTAATTTTGAATTTTTTCAGGTTATTTGGGATATGGTTTTATTTATTTATGGAATGATTTAGTCTAAAATTAGGTTATTACAGTTGGACTTGAATATTAATATATTATTTCATCATATGAAGATTTATTCATTTTCCGAATTATCTTACCAGGATGAAATAAATTTGGTTTTGGTTAAAGTATAAAGATATAAGGAACATATTTTATCCCTTTTATGATTATGTGGTCATTTAAAAGTTGATTTTTCTTCTTCAGTCATGAAAATTCATCTTGAATACTAATCATTTGGAGAAAAATATACAAATTGGGTGAAAATTGATTAAAGGATGAAAGTTTACTCATCAAGAATGTTTCCTTATGTTCTTATTCTATATGTTAATAAATTATTCAACTCTTAAAAAATGATATTGAAAATGAAAATAATATCCTATTAAATCTATTTTTGATGTGATGATAGTCTTTTTCACACCACTTTAGTTTATGGTTTTGTGGTTGTTAACTTTCTCATGATCATTCACTTTCTTGTGAACAATGATCTCTGTTAATATCCATCATTATTTGACCATTATAATTTTATTTCGTGTCCATATTTTTACATCACACCAATGTTCACCTATCTGAATACCTAGTTATGCATGATTCCATATGACCATCATATTTCTCTTTCATCATATCAAGAGGAAGTTTTATTAATCCTTTATGCGATGTTGGTTTTCAACAAAAATATTTTCAAATTCAAAACCATTAATTATCAATATTAAGTTATTATTTTGAGTAAATATTTTCCCAAATGGATGAAAATGTGACCCCAAATATTTTAAAATAAGAACATTATGTTCAATTTTGTATATATACAACACGCCACAAGAGCTTAAATAACTTGTGAAGTAAATTATTTAAATATAATTGTTATAACCTAAAAATTAAATTAATGTGTATAAATAATTTTAACTAATTTTTTAAATATATATAAATTTCCAACCTAATATAGATGTATTGATAATTTTTTAGTAAATAATCACTCAAATTTCAGTCAAGTCACTTTATTCATCACAAATATGTTTACTTAAAAAATGATTTTTATTTCTTTTTTTGAAAAATATTATAATTAATTTATAAAAATTTAATAAAATGTGTTTTTTAAATTGAACATAATATTTAAATCATAAAATAAAAACTAACTTCATGTGAAATTTTTAGATTTTTTTGGAAAATATTGATTTTCCAATGAATAGTGAAAAATAACCATTTTTGTAAAGATGTCATTTATTTTAAATAAATTAGGAAATTTAGAAGTCCCATTATGATTTTAAGTTTATTTAAAGTAAAATAATTACTATTTATTTATATTTAATCAAATTAATTACATTTGAGTCATATTTATACTAGATTTTAGTATATGATTATTTTTATACTTAAAAATGAATATTTGTAAAAATTATTTTAAAGTGCATAATGTTTCTAATTTTCAATTAATTAAAATAACCCATAATTAGGAATGATTTAAATTAAATTAATATATTATATATATATATAAATAATCATTTAAATTCATATAATGATCATGACAAGTTATAGAGTTAATATAAGAACATCTTATGCTTGAAAAATACCGTTCTTAAAAAATCATTTTTCGACAGGTTGTGAAGGTTCACTTTTAAATTAAATTCTAACACTTATATGAATTAAATTTGGTAAAATGGATTAAATATTTTTAATTATGATAATTTATATTATATAATAAAGTCAACTTAATTGTGGTTCATAATGAATATCAAAAACACTAAAAATCATTTAGCACGTTTAAGGTTAAAATAGGTTTACCTAGGGTTAAACTAAAATAATAAGGGTTAAAATAACCAAAACACTTGTATAAATACTGTTTTATGGACATATGTTTACCTTATATATTCTATTTCTAGATAATGGTCCATTTTTCATCTTTGTTTCATGTGTAAAACGTGGGTATAACATTTTTTTTCAAAAATTCCATGTGTGTCCTCTCCCCCACTTATAAAAGGTCACCCACTCAACTCTCATATTAACTCTAATAAATAATTTTGGTTCATCCAATACCTAACCAAAAAAATTAATTACTTTCCTCCCCTCATCCTAGATTCCTTGTTTTGACTATAAATTACATCCAAGAAGTCTTTAAGTATAATTATAAAGAGGTACTTTGAAGAAGTTCTATTGTTCTTAAATGAGCATTTTTTTTTATTATTCTTCCACATCCTTTAAATATTGTTACAACTTGATGATATAATAACATAATTATCTATCGTATAATGATATGTTATTATTTTAATTTTATAATTTACATTTTTCTCTTATTCCATCAAATGAGAAATAAAATCGTCATTCGCCTGTATAAAGAACTACTGCCTCACAAACTGATGTAATTAGTATTCCATCATCACCTCTCAAATCTAGTTGTAATGATGTAATAAATATTTATATATAAAGTTAATTAAATATTTATCACTATTAAAATATAATATATCACATATTTTCTTAACTTTCCATTCATTAAAGGATCATAACGTTGTTCGTGCGTATATGTGGATTACCACCTCCATGAAGTGATGTTATATGTATTTGATCACCACATAACATGGATGAAATAAATAAGTGTATTTAAATAAATAATATTATATTTATGATATTATGATCATTATTTTAATATAAAATAATACTTACATTATTTCCTCAATTATCATTAAAAAATGGTATCATTGCTTATGCATATGTACAACCTACTGTCTCTATGATTGTAACGTAGTTCATTTTTCATAACATTATTTATGGTTATTTTTAAAAGCATACTAGATGTATAAAAATGATAATTATGAAATTATTTTTATTTCTATAGACTATGTAATAATAAAATCTTGGACTATGGTCAACACACCATAGCCATTTTGAAATAATGAACCAAACGTCCTCAAAAACACCCAACATGGAATTAATAGATAATGTATATAATATGTAAATAAAAATAAATAAAATGGATTATTTAATTATAAGGTATTAAATATATAATATTTTTTTAATAAATAGAATAATTTATATAAATTTATTATATATTAGTTAAAGTACATACAAAGAATTCTAGACTAAAGGTTAGGGTTTCTCATCACACATTTATTTCTCCGAGATTTCTTTAAAACTGGCCACTTATTTATTTAGTGTTGTGTATATAATACTCCTGAATATCTTTCATTATTATTTTCATGAAAATTGTTGGGATAAAAAAATATATATTTGGTTATCTATTTTATTAATTTTTTATCCAAATATTATCAAAAAGGTATGGGATTTCTTCTTAATTTACACTAATCGAGGGATGTGTTATTGTTATGAACCAAATTTATTTTATAATATGTATATATACTACCCATTTTTTTATTATATCTTAAATAATTTATAATTTACTTTATTCTAATTTTAAATTTAAATTACTTCATCCAAGGGGATTTGACTTGAACATTACCACGTGGAAAATGGTTTCTTAACTAAATTTACTTTTATTAGGTTATAACACTTATTTTTTACCACTATTATGACATTAAAATGTGTAAATTAATATTTGCATTTATTTATTATATATTTAAACTATTTTATGTAGATTAATTCTTTTACACATAATATCTCAATTTATTAACTCTCAATTTCATGATATTATCTTTATAAGTGTTATTCATCTCAAATTCCCTTTCTTTGGGACAAATGTTTAATAATATACACCTATCTTATTTTATGAGGCTTATATACTGACATTATGACATGTTATATAATGAATATTATTATTTTAATGATACTTTAATTTTTATTTGATGTTATTATTTCATGGGTCTTAATAATGAAAACTTAACAAAGTGGAAAGGTTTTATGTTACAATATTCATTCTTTTCAGGATTGTTTATTTTCAAAGTTACTTTAGAAGAAATCATATGTTCTTATTTTCTTGGACCACATATATTTTATTCTCCTATGGTTATGTTTTTAATTTACAAGTTTAGTTTCCATTACCTCCCTTATTAATTAATGAATCATCAATAACTTTCTTTTAAGTTATACATATCTTGTATCTTCTTTTAAATCTAGAATCTTTCCCTTTCATATCCTTGTTTTTTTAAAATGTTTTAAAGAAGTTTCTTTTATAAAAAAATATTTACTAAATTTATCTTACCTGATCTTTTTCCTTATTTTAATAGGTTTTAAAATTAAATTTCTTAATTTTTTTCAAAGGGATCACTTTTAACTCCCTGTACAATTTTTTTGAAAAGAATTTTTATTTTTTTACATTTACAACATGAACATATTTTCCATCTGTCTTGACCATCATTTTATTTGAATATTACTCTAATATTTTCCATGTTTATTTTCAGTGAAAAGTATATTCACAATATTTTTTGGTTTTTTATTTTTTGAAAAGTTATTTATAATGTGAAAAGGGTATTATCCTCAAGAATGTTTTTATGATCATGTAATAGTATTTTCATTCATCAACACCAACTACTATTGATGTTACTTAAGCTTCACTAAGGATAATTTGTAATAATTCCATTAGTATTATTTCTCTTGATGGATAATGATTATTAAAATATAGTTTCATGGAACCCATTTCTTTTCCATGGGTTTATCAAGTTATGAATGTAGTAATGGATGTTTATAGGATTTTGTTGAAAGGATTTAAGATGTATGAACTTTATTCATGTTATTACTCTTGAAAATTTCTTATATAGAGGTTTGAGCCTTATTATTTCCCATGAGTGATCCTGATATAGCTTATATGATGGTTTGAGCCCCATTAGAGATCATTGGTGAGCCTGATATAGATTATATAAATGTTTGGCCCCATTATAGCTCATGGGAGAGCTTGATACATCTTATACGAAGGGTTGAGCCCTATTATAGCTCATAGTTAATCTCAATAAAAATTACAATAAGGTTTGATCCCCATAAGAGATCATGAGTGATCCCAATACAACTTATATGATGGGTGCACAATGATAGTTCTCCAATGAAATGGGTAATTGTATTGGAAGTCGGTCATATATTTATTCCAATTTGTTAGGGTTCTATAAGGGTTCTATAAATTTGATTTTACAAGATACTAAAATGGTTTATTTATGATTTATAAAGGTTTTTAATGATTACTTTAATCAATATTAACATCAAATAAATCATTATTATTTATTCTTATGACTCTTTCCTTTGTTAAAGCCTTATTCCATGTTTCATGATTGATGATTCAGGTATTGATGGGTATAATTTCTCTTATATTATAATCATACACATTTTTTAATCCCTTATACCCTTATTCTAATATTATTATTCATTATGAAATTCAATTGTTAATGATTATGTTTACCCTTATATAGAATTTGAGAAAACCCTTCTTATGTTTCATTTCACCAAATTTATAATGAATAATGTTAAATGATTTGTGTCTAGAATGATTTCTAATGGCAAGTATTTTGTTGGATATGTTGAGGAATTAATATGGAATAAGAAAAGTCGGGTATAGTGGGAAGAAATCTCACTTTAAGTTATGGGTATTTTTTATGTTAGAGTTTTTCCAAATTCTAAAAAACTATAAACCTAAAAAGTCATTGGGAATGTAAAATATTAAATATTTCCTTTTGTTGTTAAAAGGTTTGTATGGAAAAACTATGTCATGTTTATCCATATCAATCTAGAAATGTAATATTAATTTTTTTAGTACTAAATCCTAGATTTTGTGTTCAAGGAAATTATACTTGGACCTATTTATTTCTACATTGACTTGTTATCATACCAAGAATCAAGATACAAACTCTGAAATCTTCAACATAATATTATCCCAAAATAAGTTTTTCAAGAGATCTTTGTATATCTCAGTGATTCTTGGATTAATAGAGAAGGATGATCTATGCGAATCATCCATAATTTCCCTCTTTAGCTCTGGTTTTGATGGGACACATATCCAGGTTCCAAAATTTATAACTCCATCTTTAGAAAAGTTGAACTCTAGAATATTCACTACCTTTTTCTGTAGTGCATCATCATCTTTCTCTACCTCTTGATCCTCTCAATAATATATGGCTGCGTAGTTATTTCAGAATTGTAGGATGAAGATCATTTTATTATTTCCACATCCATCCATTTCATTTACAATGTGATTGGCTCTATTTTAATCCTCAACATGGATAGGTTTTTGGATCATTTCTTCTCAAAGAATATTCCACTATTTTTCTCTCCCCAGATGTTAATGGATTAAAAAATCATAATCCATGATCATCTTTCAGTAATGAGATCTTAAACGAAGCCTCTGAGCGGCATCTCTCTTGCTTGCGGCGGCGGCTAGGGTTCCATTAGGTTACGTTTCCCTTCCCCCTTCGGTCTGGTTAGATCTCGATTCAGCTTCCTCTGGGTTGGCATCGGTGAGGTGCAGCTTGGCATCGGTGAGGCACGACGAGGCTTTGGTGAGGTTCGGTGGCGTCTATCCTTCGATGGGGCTCAGCGACGCACTGGTTTTCGCTCAGCTCGGTGCGTCCCGTCCTACTAGGTTTGTGGTGGATCAGTGGCTTCGGCTTCTACTCGGTGTGGATTGGATAAGGCGTGGCACAGAGGAGCTTTGGAGTGGTCGATGTTGTTGTTAATCAATATGGGTCAGCGCTGTCCCGGCTTTTGCTCGGCCAGCCATGGCCTGCTGTGCCTCCGACCTGCTTGGATTGTTGCTGCTCGACCGCGATTGCTTCCGGTGAGGATCGGTGTGATCTCCTTTTGTCTCACTGTTCTTCTCCAGTGTGTGGTATGATGCAGCTAGTCTCTTGGCTCGGGTTGTGGAGGTCTGGTGGCGCCTTCGTCAAGCTTCCGGTGGCTTGAAGACAGATCTATATTGACTTGAAGGGGGAGGGTCTTGCTTCAGCATTTCTATGTGGTTTTTGAAGGTCTTTTTGGTTTGGTAATGTTTGTGTTAAGCTGGTTATGGAATTCTATTGGTGTTTTGTGGATTTCTCGGGTTATCGTATCAGAATTTTATGTGTTGTTCTAATGGAATGGTCTCTTGAGGCCCTGGGATTTAGTGTCTCATCATGGTGGTTTTCTCTGGTTGATGGTTTGTTGTTTGTAGGAGGGAAGTTTCTGATCTAGCTGACTTCATGAACAGACATCAGAGGAGGTTTCAGAGTTGGCTCTTCATCTTTGCAGATTTTTTTGGATTTGGTTGTTTGAGAGGGTATGTTGTCAGCCATCTGATCGGGCCTGTACTAGACACAAGACACTTGTTTTCCGATTAGCCTTGCAATGGTGGATAGCTTCTTCATGTTCAAATGCTGGGGAGGAGCGGTTCAGTGATGTCTTTATAGTTTTATTCTTTCTATCTTTCGAGTGTATTGTCTTATCTTCATGATGTCTTGGGGTTTCCACCCCCTTCATCCCTTAAAAGGGGGATTTATCAAAAATAAAAAAATTTAAGGCCTTTGGGCCGTTGGATGTATGATAATCTATAACTACCATAGTTTTCACATATTGATCTCTTTTTGTGTGAATATATACTTGGGGATTCTATAATCATTATATATATCATGCTTATACACTGAGAGAAAATTTATCAAAATATGTAATGAGAATATCATTGAATCCAATTCCATATCATGAGTTTGGTATTTCATCTCATGTGTCTTTAGTTGGTGAGAAAAATAGGATATCAATTTTTTATTTTGCATGATTACACAACCCAATCAATTTTTGGAAGCATCATTTAAGATCAAGAATCCTTATCCATTGGTGGGTAATGTGATCATATATGTAGTGATTAAACTCTTCTTTAAATATTTAAAACTTTTATCTCATTCATTATTTGGAAAACATATGACTCCCTTTCCAGTTAGATAGTTAGTAGACTTCAAAATCATGAGAAGTTTCTCACAAATCAATGTTAGTACCTAGATAATCCAAGGAATCTATTGATTTTATTTACAGCTATTGGTTTGGGTGATATTTCAATTACCTCTATTTTTTATGGATCCATATATATCCCTTTTTTGGTGATAATATTCTATTATAATGTCAATTGTACCATCCAAAACTCACATTTACTATATTTATCATACATCTTTTTTTCATTAGTTATTTAGTATAGATTTCTAATACACCTCTTGATTCTCCATGATTTTGGAGTAGATAAAAATATCATCTATAAGGAATATTTTTTTTAGTAATACCTACATACTCTATTCAATAAAACTGTGAATATTTCTATTTCATTAGTGAGTCTAAATGTAATCATTATGAACTCATAAGGCCCACACCTTATACAAAAAGTATTTTTGGGGATCTCCTCCTTCTTTACCTTTAAATGATAATAGACGAACCATATATACACTTTAGAGAAGTAATGGAATCCATGTATCCAATCAAATAAGTCACAAATCCATGGTAGAGGATACATGTTCTTTATCAGGATTTTGTTGTGTTCATGATAATCAATGTAGAAGTGCATTGACCCATCCTTCTTCTTGACAGAGAGGACTGATAGAACCCACAGTGTGGCACTTGGGCATATAAAACCTTTATCTAGATTCGCCTATAGTTTCTTCTTCAACACTTAAAGTTTAACAATGTAAATTATATAAGTACTCTTCAATATTAGAAACTATACAAGTATTAGATTGATTGAGAACTCAACCTCATAGCTTTGGGAATTCCAGGAAATTATTCAAGAAAAAAATCATCATATTACCTTATAATGGGTATTACATCAAGGATTATCTTTTCCTTAGTCACAATTGTTTTATTAAGATACTATTTATCATAATGTAATAATATTCATTCTTGAGATGATAATACCAATGAATATTCATCCTCCTCCTTGCACTGGTATATGACCGAAGGGCGATTTGAGATAAGAAGAGTCATTTATTTCTCTCAATAATTTATGTTGTCTCTACACACTGAATGTCGATCCATACCTAGAATAACATCAAATTCCACTAAAAGGAGTATCAAAAAGTTTTTTTTGAAATTCAACCCAAAATTTTTGACATTGTAGGAGTTATATCCTTGGGATGAAATAAATTAATCATTCACAATATTCACTAATAACCTAGCTTCTACATTTTGTGGGGGGTTTTTGAATAATTATACTAAACTTGTGTGATAAGATAGAACGTGTATAACTAGAATCAAAATGTATATTAATTTTTCTTGAATTACTAACTAGCATAATTTTCACCTCTTTATTTTTATAATACACCTCAATAGTTGTGATCTCATAAGCTTACACTTAGTCCCTTGGCCTTGGAGGTTTTTTCATAAATTATCCTTAATAACCCCTGGCATAGTTCATTTATTCATATAGTTTCATTATTCCTTATAGTTGAAATATTGGAAAATAGGTTGAGGGTTTACTGGAGAATTCCTTTCTTCCATCACATTATTAGTTTTCTCCCATCACTAATAGTTAGCTATATTCCTGTCCTTCCCACATATAAAGGATTTCCTTATTCCATTCAGGAAATTTCTGGGATGCTTCTTCCCATACATTTGAAAGTTGGGATATTTAACTCTCTTTCCCCCATGATATTTCTCCATCGTACTTGCATAATTAAAATCCATTATCTACTTCTTATCTAAAAAATTTTGGGTCCCTCAAATTCATTGAACTCCATTTTACATTGAGCTAACATTATGAAATTTATTTATAGCTATAAAAATCACAAATCGCCAAGGATTTTCATAGGCTCATCTTTAAACCACAAAATAAGCGGTGAACATTACTTTTTAGGGTAAAAAAAATCCAAAGGTGTATCATGAAGGTCTTATAAAGTTTTTCTTATACACCTAGATGGATTCATAATCCACTTTATTGAGAAAAAGGAAATAAATATCCATTTTATGTTGAAGAGTTTGAGGAAAATATTTATCAAATTTTTTTTTTGTAGAAATATTTCCAGTCCATCACATTGATATATTCATAGACCCTTGTATTTTTGATCAATATCCAACAATGATAATATTATCTCTCCATATTATAAACAACTAGTATGATCTTTTCATTCAAAGAAAATTGAAGGACCGAGAAGATATTTTAAATAGAGTTGATCCATTATTCCTCAATTAATGGATTGGAAGATCAAGTTGAAGTTGCAGGCCTTTCTCCCCTAAAGGTCTCAGTTTCAGCTTAATCTTTCATAAGGGTATTTGTGTTTTAACCATGATTCATGTTTTTTTTTCAAAACTTTCGATAATTGAGAAAGTATTTCCATGAGGTTCCCAACTCTTTCTCCCATCAGGTTTGGTATTCAACACATTTCTCATAACACTTGTTGTTTGATGGGTTTCTCTTATTTACAGCCATTGACTATAATAAAGGGAATGATTATGGATGATTTTTTTTAAATTTATAAATACATAAATAGGAAAGCATGAAAATTAAATGGATTACTCATGAATGATATATATTACTTAACCTATTAATTTCAAGGTTCTAATCAACATTATCCCCGATCTATTTCCTAAAAAAATATTATGGTCATTTTTATTCCCTTAATAATTTTTTATAACGAGCTTGTGAATTTATAGAATAATATCCTCTAAGACTATCAAACCAAGTGGTTAGTAATTCCCCATTATTTTAAACTAGATGAAGATTGGGTCTAACTCAATGTGACCTTTTAAGGTTATTACCCCTCCGTAAAACTATAACAGACCCGCATCCTCTTGTACTATCCAGACAAGGATGAATTTTCTTGTAAAATGCTTACTCTATACTTCAAAAAAAATTAGGTATGTTTTCATATGTTTAGTATTATCCGTAATTATTTCCCAAAGGTTTTATAATCCTAATCCCCTAAAATAACTACACTTTCCTCTAATACCAACTATAAAATCCCATATGTTTAATAATATTTATTTCATTATCTATTACACAAAGAGATACATAATACTATCCTAGAAGATTATTAATCCAAGTTTACTTCTAAAATTAGATTTATTGAGATATAAATAAATTATTTAAAACTCTATAATAATTCCATTAAAATCCATTGATCTTCTAATAATACCCAGGATAACCTGGGGACGTACATAAGAAAAAAGGGTGAGCTATAAATCCCAATAAAGGAATAATCAAATAATAACATGATAAAATAAATACATGGGAGTCAATATGAATATCAAGGTAATATAATAGGGGTGATAATGCTAAATATGAACATAAAATAATGATATAATATGATAGTATTAAAGAAACATAGTAATTTGGAAACAATATAAAACATGACATCATAAAAAAAGTCAACTCTAATTAACCACCAATACATAATAACACAGTGTTATTAGGATAACCTCCCCTGAACCATACATGGAATATAAAGAGAAAAAAAAAATTACAGAATGGTTTGGAGGGATATATAATTCTATCCCCACTATTGACATTCATATCACGTACATGAAAAAGTTTGCCACATATATGATACAACTTAAGGATGTATTTAAACACTTTTAGTCCCATGATTAAGTATTTTGTTTTACATAAATTTAATTACCAAAAAAATGAAATATAGTTATATCTATGTGAATACAATTTATTGGAAATGGTGAGGGTAAAAATAATACAAAATTTTGACGATCATGGGATAATTTCGGTAGCATAACAGGGGAAACTTAATATTCATGGAATGGTTTAATGAGAGTGAAAGGAATATATAATCACTTTTAAATAATAAGTAAACTATGAGAGATGTGTTAAAACATATCCCAACATGAAAAGTTTTAAATAAAAAGGCATAATATTAATAAGGTTCTTGAATAAAGTGGAGAAGGAGAGGAACCCTTACCCTGAGAGAGCACTTCTAAGAGCTTGGAAGGAGATTTTTAAGAGATTAGGGGACCTTGGAAGGGATATAGAGAGGTAAAGGAAGAGTTAAAATATGCTCAAATGGTTTTTAGTGAATATTAATGTTGTTTTGGGTGGTTTTATATTGAAAAATAGAGGTGAAATCTTTATTAATTTCTAATCAATGGTTTTGGAATCTATATAATAAATTAATCCATACCAAAATCCATACTATGATTTCTACCCATGGTTTCCACCAAATATGGTTGGATTTAATTATTTTATAAGTTAAGGAACCAAACTCATTAAAATAATATCCTTGGTGATGTGAATCTGATTCATGTTTATAAAGAATTTATTTTAAAAAATTAATATATAATATGGGTTTGGTAGGATTCATTAATGGTTTATAAAATTAACCAAATAACATCAAATTAAAATTATTTTAAAGGGGAATCATAATTTTAATCATGAATACTATTAATTTTATTTATTATATAACTTTTGGGAATTTATTATGTCATAATACATATATTATATTTATATAGTATTTAATTTTTACCAAAAAATTTGACTATCTTGAATGATTATAAAAAATTTACTGTTAGATAATTTTAATGTGAAGATTTCAAAAATAATATTTATTTTATCAAAACATTTATATAAATTTTAGAATTTACACTTTTAAATCAATACCCTCCATTATTGAAAAAAATAATTTTTTATAATAACATTTTTTTAAAACTTATAAAATTACATTTGACTTTATAAATTATATTCTGATTTATATATAAATAAATATTAATTATTAATAATATTTAATTAAAATTAAATTTATTTCAAAAATTATTGAATTCATTAAAAATTGTGTGTTTATTGAAATTATATAATTCCCAACAAATTTAATTTGTGTTTTATAAAATCAAAACCTAATTTTTATAAAACTAATTATTTTTTTGATGGTTGTGTTGTCGTCAAAGACCAGAACACTAAAATTTATTCAAAAAGGTAAGGAGTACCAGGGGTAATTACATGAGACAAAAAGTAGGAAATTTTTTGGTTTATCTAATATAATAAGGAATAAAATATAAAGGAAGGTCGTTCCTCTAAATAACTTCATGAAGAAATCTCATGTTGGAAAGACTATCGAAAATCTTATCTGCTTCATGGTAGGTGTGAGTGATAATAAAATTGAGATTATTGAGTGAGTTAAGACAATAAATCCATTGGGAGGTGAGCATCCAAGAAAGTTGAGAAACACCATTCCAAATGGCTTGCACTATAGTTGTAGAGTTTCTCTCAATCCAAATTTTGTTCCAATTGTACTTTTTGGAAAAGGAAATGGCGTGAATAACACCCATCATTTCCGCCTCTAATGCAGAAGCGAGACTGAAAATTCTATAGAAACATCCTAGGATCTGATCAAGAGGGTCTCTAAAGATTCCACCATATCCCGAGGGTCCTGGGTTTCCCTTTGAAGCTCTGTCCACATTGAATTTGATCCATCCAGTAAGAGGATCTTGCTAGAAAACTTCAATAGTGTATTTGGGCTTCTGGTAGTTTTCACAAACCTCAATGCGACGGAGGATCTCGAAATCCTAACAGAGTTGTCGTAGTGGTCCTTTTGAATTTAATAAGCCTCTCTAATAGCAATAATAATCCTCATTTTACGATAATTTAATCTGAATGAGTTTTTGTTAAAGATAAAATCATTTCTACTATACCAGAGGATGTGAAGGAGCTCCGCAATAGTTGTGAGAAAGAGGTTTCTTATTTGTGGAGACCTCGGGAAATCAACCATCCTTTTTAGCTAAGATAAAATAAAGTTATCCAAAATTCATCTTCACTCAAAAAGATCAAAAATGTAATTCCAAAGAGAAAAAGTAGTTTCACAAGATAGAAAAAGATAATTGATGTCCTCATGATACTGATTAAACATTATACATTTAGAACAAAGATTAATACCATAAGATTGTAAAAAAATATCAATAGAAAATTTTTGATGCACAATCCTCCAAATAAGAGTAAAAAGATCTGGTTTTAACCATGCTTTGCTGAAGTTTTTAACCCATCTTAGATTATTGTCATAGGTGGAAAAGAAGTGGTTATAAAAGTTTTTTTTAATAAAGCATGCCATTTTGAGAAGGATCCCAAATCAAAAGATCATCATCAGTTGTGAAAGTGTAATTATCGAAAATATCTTTTACATTATTAGTAAAATTTAAGCTTTTATAATTAAACATATCCCTAATGGTGATATTAGTGGAGACAGGGGTAAAAGCATTAGGCACCTTAGAAATGAGGGGGGAACCAGTCTAGTTGTCAAACTAAAAATTTAGAGTAGAGTCCTTGCTAACAATATATCTGGAATATTCCATGATGAAGGAAAAATCAGTTCTGATGGAAGTCCAAATAGAAGAAATTATATAATGAAGATTTCCTATCTTAATCTTATCAAAGAATCAAGCCCTAAGAAAATTCGTGGAGTGAGCGTACTTCCACTCCAAATAAAGTTCTTTATAGCAATATTAAGACTTTTTGAAAGTCCCTCAGACCATTAATATATGTAATTATTATTTAAAAATAAAAAAAATAAAAGACCAAACTATTAGGGTCTAGATACATAACCCTTTATTACACCAGTGAATTCCATGTGGGTAAGGTGTGTGATGTTGATATTTTCTTTGGGTGGTTTGGCGAACATGGTTTCGGTTGTGATCTTAATGAGCTTGAACTTCTCCTGTAAATACTTTCACTCATTCTTTAGTTATTGAATCTCAACATTGTCTTATTCAATGGAAAAGACTAGTGATGTTATCTCCCTCAAAATCTTTGATAAATGGGATTCATAGGATATTATCCTACTAGTAGAGGATATCACTTCTTTCATCTATGTCAATTATATTTATCATAACATTTAATATATAATAAACAATTGATCCCATTAAAAGGGCTATATTATCAATGGTTAAGATTCATAACAATATTTTAAATCTTACAGGATATATCTTATAGTGGTCAAAAATAAAAAAGTATTTAATGTGTTTTCTATAATTCCATTTCTTAATTAGGAATTTATACATTTTAAATGGGAATTTCATTTATAAATGTTTTGGTCATTATAGTTTAGGAAGTTGATATTGAATGGTAGTTGATGTATCTTCTTTCTTAAATACATGTGCAAGGTGAAAAGTGTCATGTTAATCATATCCACATAGATTTATCGATGTCTTCATCACTTCTAGATAGAATAAATAATAGGAAGATTTCCAACCACAAAGGCTCAGTTGTGAGGGAAAGTGTTTGTAGTGCGGACTCACTGCATGGTAGGGTTATTAATTGGGATAAGATCCTATATATCCATGGACATTTCTGAGTTCATAAGTACATGCAATAGGAATTGATTTTATAATATCATTCTTATAAATGATATTTATATCCCAAACTCACAAAGATGTATCATGATTTACTCTACCTATACTAGTGGATAGGGTTGAAAAGGTAAATCACAAGATTTTTAACAAGATATTTCACCTATTAGCAGGTGAAAGAAGAAACCTTGAATCCTTTTTCCCTTTTTCATAAATTACCCATCCCATAGTGGATATAGGAATATTTCACTATGGAATTTGAAATAGGATATCTAAAATCACCTCGAGGTAGTGATGTCATATGGGTGATTATAGACAGGCTAACAAAGGTCTCCCACTTCCGACCTGTCTGATCGACCTTCGCAATGAAATATTTTGGGATGGTACATGTCCGGGATATAATACACCTTCATGGGATTCCACATTCAATCATATCAGATAGTGATGCTCAATTTAATTCTCATTTTTTTGGCATGGGTTAAAAAAGGCTATTGGTTCACAGATACTTATAATCATGGCATACCATCCTCAAACTGACTGTCAATCTGACTGAGCTATATAGGTAATGGAGGACATGATCTATTTATGTATCCTTGATTTTGGTGGATTTCGGTAAAATCACTTTCCCCTTACTGATTTTTTTGTAATAATAGTTTCAAAGTGACTATTTAGATGAATCCTCATCAGGAACTCTATGGTAGGATATATGTTTCACCTCTATGATGGTTAGAGGTAGGGGAGGTAGTGATACTAGGACCATGTCTCATTCAGGATACATCAGAGTAGTTAAAATTGATCAATAAATGTATGGATATGGATCATTCTGGGAAGATGTCATACATCGATTGTCATCGTCGACCACCAGAGTTTGAGGTTGAGGATCATGTTTTCTAGAAATTTTTTATTGAACAGGGACATTCATGGATTAGGTGGAAAGGAAAGCTTTCACCTTGGTTCCTCAGGCCTTTTTAGATCTTAGATATGATCATGCTAGAAAAATATTAGATAGCTCACCATCAGTTGAATGGGGCTATGCATGATGTCTTCCATGTTTATAAACTCTATTTTTATTACTTTGACTCTTCTTATCTCTTTGATACTAAGGAATATGGGTTAGAGTCAGATTATTCTTTTAAGGAGTATCCAGTTCCTATCATTGATTGGAGAATAAAAAATATCTTTTGAAGTATGGTTTATCTAGTTTGTCTCCTATGGTAGCATGAATGTATAAAGGGGGAGACATGGTAACTGATTTCTAATGTATGTGCTTAGTGGATAGAGTAATTATTGGATGTATCTCAACCAACATTAAAACTAAAACATGGGTACAAGTCAACTTAAGTATGGTAGGCTGTAAAATTTTGATTCATCATTGAGGTATTGTCCCTTTTAACTATTTCAAACCCCCTTGTTACTATCTTAATAGAAGTCCTATTAGGTTCTAGGTTTGGTAGAAGTGCCTTGGTGCTTATAATTAAAATAATTTTTTTGATCTAATAGATCATTTAAAACATTTATAGTGAAATGAACTTCATGACCAATGAAAATTTTCCAATCGAATATTGACATATAGAAACCCAGAACCCATAGATGATTATTTTACATAATTTTTTAAATTATTGTATTTAATAACTGAAGATATGGTTACCAAATATTAAGAAATTTCTATGATGAAGATTTAATTGATTTTCCAAAAACATTATTTTATATTTCCATCATTAATCTATAACGATCCTAGTATAGTATCCCAATAGTGGTGATCCACACATGTTCCTTTGATCTCTGATCAAAACCTATTGATATCTGAGTGCGAGCAAAAAGAATGGATTGTCTTTCATCAATCATGTTGATCAATTCTTGTTCCTTCAAGATTGAATGAATCTTATCAAGAACTTATCATTCTTTAGAGGAAGAGAGGAGGATGATTAGAGATAGAATTTTGTTTTATAGGATGATTCTCAAATCTCAATTAACACTACACAAAAGAAAAAACCATTTCTTTATAGAGATAGGGTTTATGTTAAAATATTATTTAATTTTACACCATACCTTAAATAATATTATAATATTTAACAAACCTCATACCACATAATAATAATAATAATAATAATATTATTATTATTATTGCTGTTGTTATTTCATGGAATTCATGCTAAATTTCACAATAAGAGATATTATTTTACAAGCCTGCAAATTTATATTTATCACCAGATGCAGCCTTGGTCCTTTCAATATCCTTAGAATTTATTGAATACGTGAATAAATATTTAATTAAATATATTATTCCTTAATAAATATTTGTGATCAATAGAACATGAATAAAATTATTCCTAAATCTTTAGAATAATATTTATTCCATTAATTAAATTCAAATATAATTTAACCGAGACCAACATAGACACATAGTGTGTGACCCTATAACATTATTTCTTGTTGGGATTAGGCATAATTTTCTGATGTCCAAGATTACTATCAAGAAAAGGGTCAAGAAACCCAAGTTAAATAACTTTATGTTGCAATGATGAAAACTGCATACTAACACTCACTATGTAATATAATCCATTTATCACAATATATCTTCTAGGTAGTTACACATCTATTTCACCAACCTATATGATCAATATGTCTTTCCTTGACTCTCTGAAATAAACAAATCATTACAACATGGCCATGGAATTTAAGGTGAAGGTTCTATTCCAATAAAAGGGTTGAGATATCAACATCCATTAATATGGAAGGGCCAAATACTTTCTTGACTTATCTTTTAGTAACATGTCATTCGTGACACATGCAACATATCCTACTTATCACCAACATATGGCATGAAAATTTTCATTATAAAATATAATTTCATGATTCATTACATGGATTAATGATAATATTAATGCATAAGGAACATTACACATGTTCAAAGTAGGAATATATGATGAAATTGAAACAAGGGGAATTACTACTAGTGGTTACATTCTAATAATATACCATCGTGGAGATTACCATGTGAGAACTTCATGCGAAGAATTTTCATCCACTTATGAGTATTTCTACCTGATAGTCACATTATATGTGTCCCAAAATATAATTTAATCCGATCATATAACTATATTTAAGAATATCATCATATATTTTCCGAGTTCTCTTCATAGAGGGGAACTGCTACAACCTTATCAATTCAACAGATACTCTAGGATATTATTACATTAATTTCATAAAAAAATGAAAAAATGTATTAATTTATTTTAATAATATTCAAATAATTGAATATATGTGTAATAAAAGTAAAAAAAATTGGTCCTAAAACACCAACTTCAACAGAATCCCAATTGTACTAGAGAAAACTATCAAGAACATTTAGTTCACTAAACCTCACATTATAATCATGTTTCAGCTGAGTCAAGGATTTAGTCAAGGGTTCCACCAAGTTGTCTTCCATGGAAATACTAATAACTAAAAAATCAACTATCAGAGAATAATCATTCAATATATGATAATTAGAATGCATATTCTACATATATTGATGCAACCTTATCTCCTTGGCAAGGGCCACCACTGCAGTATTATCATAGTATAGTGTGATAGGATCGTTACTTCTAGGTACAACATCAATCTCAAAGATGAAGTTGAATATAAATTATAATTCTTTAGTTTCCACATAATCTAAAATATACTCAAGAACTGCTATAGAATATGCGACCACAACCTTCTTTGATCTCTTTTAGCTCCCAGTACCTCCATTCAATGTAAATTTGTATCCCATTTTCAATTTCATATCATCTTCTTCTATTTGGAAGCTAGAATATGAATATCCTTTGATGAATATTTCATCATCTCCTCTATATACCAGGAATATATCCTTAATACAACTTAGGTGCTTAAAGATAGTCATGAATTCCATCCAATTTTGGTCACCCGGGTTAGCTTGATATTTACCTACAAAACATAAGGCATATCTATTTAACCTAGTAAATAACATACCATACATGACTGACCCAATTAGTGATGTGTGTGAAATCCTTTCTATTAAATTACATTCCCCATATGTTTTAGGACACATTTTCCTAGATTGATGAGTTCTATGTGACATTGGAAAAATTACCCTCTTGGATTGTTCCATAATAAATATCTTTAGTATATTGTCAATATATGTCCTTTAACTTTTGAAAAGCATCCTATTAGATCTATCATGGGTGATCTTGATCCCAATAATATAATTTGTCTCTCCTAATTACTTTATGGAGAAGTTTTTTTTCAATGAGGAATTAACAGATTATAAGAATAGTATCGCATTTCCAATAATATGTCATCAATATATTCAATTTTGAAAATAATCACACTCTCACTAAACCATTTATAGATACAAGGATCACATTAATTATTTATGAAACTAAATTCTATTATGGATTCATCAAACTGAATTTTCCATGACCTAGATGCTTTATTTAAATCATAAATGTATTTTTTTAGTTTTCATATCTTTTTGGAATCCTTTGGAGTTGAAAACCCTTCAGGTTGTGTCAAATAGAAATCTTCCTCAAGGTTCCTATTAAATATGGCTGTTTTGACATCCATTTTCCAAATATCATGTTTATGGAAGGCTGCAATGGAATGTAGAATTTATATGGATTTTTAAATAGAAACTAGTATAAATTTTTTATCCAAGTCAATGCCTTGACTATATTTAAACACTTTAATAGCTACTCAAGACTTATAGGTAATGACTTTCCCATCCATGTATAGTTTCTTTTGTAATAACCATTTACAACCAATGGTATTTATATCCACTGGAGGATCTACAAAAATCCATACTGGGTTTCGGTACATAGAATCCATTTTAGGATTCTTTTATTCTTGAAACATGGAAATTTTTTATCCACTTATTACTTCCTTGTAGTTTAGAAGATCATTATTATGGACTAATAATGAGACACCATCCTTGGTAAATAGAAAACAATACCATTCAAGTTCTCTTAGTTATCTTTTAAACCTATATATTACGTGTGTCTTTGGAACATATTCTTTCATGAGGATTTTTGGAATATGTTACTATGTGAAATCATTTGAACCTTGAGCCTAAACTTCATCAAAGTCTATATTCCTTCCATTTTCTCTTATAGAGATGTGATCCCTCTCAAGGAATATGGTGTTTATTTACAAGACTTCCATTTTTTCTACGGGATCATTAAGGTAATATCACCTTTCTTTCTTGAGGTATCATATAAAGGTATAATTTTTGCCTCAGGGTGATTTTTTTACCAGAATAGGCATTAAAAATTGCTTCGAAACCCCACACATGTAACAATTACAACACTTGCTTCTTTCTATTCAATAATTTGTATGGTATAATTATTTACTATTTAGTTGGTACTTGGTTTTTTATTTTTTATAACTATTTGTAATTCATATCCCCAAAAGGATAATGGAACACTTGTATGAATCATCTTTGGTCTCCCCATATCTAAAAAGGCGAGGTTTCTCCTTTATCTTACACAATTTCATTGAGGTGTATAAGTAGGAGTTAGTTAAGATAAAATCAAAAAATTCAATAGATAATAAATGAATTATTGATTAAGATATTAACACCCATGGTCTAATAATAAATTCTTAATATTTTTACCATGTTGGTTCTCAACTTCACTCTTGTATTCTTTAAATCACTCTAAGGAATTTGACTTATACCACATTAAGTAGACAAATCCATATCTAATAAATTAGTAATAAAAGTTATACATTATGAGTACCCACTTCTTTCTTCAACATGAAATGGTCCACACACATTTTTATAAACTAATTCAGAAATATATTTAGCCCTATAACCTTCCCAAGTAAATGGGGTTTTGGTTATTTTGTATTTTAAACATGAAATACATACAGTAAGTGGTTTTAGTTCAAAAGAATCTAAATATCCATCTCTGTGTAATATACTCAAACATGTTTAATTTACATGAACTTGTGTATGATTCCATAGTAGGGTTTGGTATGATTCATGTGAACAAGTTTTTTTTATCTATTTCCATTACTAGTTTGTTCAATCCAACACATAAAGATCATTATTTAAATGTGTCTTACCATTAAAAATTTAATCTTAATAAAAGAAGAAACATTTATTCCCAATCATGATTATAAAACCAACTATGTCATGTCTAGATACAAAAATAATGTTTTTATTAACTGATGTACTAGAAAAAAATCCTTCCAAACCAAGATCATTATCATTAGAAGCGCGAGGTGGTAGTCTATGATAGCTACAATAGTAAGTTTAGATCTGTTAGATTCTTATAGATTTACCTCCCCCTAGGTCAATTATTTTGAATCTACTTGGTTCTTGTTTTTGAAAAAATATGTGAGCACCAAAATCTGTATATAATACCCTATTTATAGAAATAGATAAATTAAACAAAAAACCCCACATAAATCTTCCCCTTTCATCTTTGGTTGGGAGTAGGTTTTATTCTATAGTCCCTTCTCGACACATGAGAATCAAATAAAATCCTCCTACCTTGTTTTCCCCTTGATATTTCTCTTCTTGGAAGGACATTAAGAAGAATATTTGGGCTTAAATATCTTTACTTGGAATTTACATTTGTTCAATATAACTAAATAATTTTTTTCTTGCTTATTCTATTTATCTACATGGTGAAGAAGATTAAGAAGATTTGTGAGAGACTTATCAATGTTATTTATATTAAAGCTTACAATAATGTTAAAGAATCTATTATAGAGTGATTTGATAATGAGATTGGTGTGTAGTTCATCAGGTATATTAACCCCATAACCTATAGGCTCTCAATGTAGATAATAAACTTGAATATGTGAGGCCCAGATGGTGGAACCTTTCAAAGATTGTTCTAAATAAGGTCCTTGGAGATATCAAACTATTCCTATCTCAATATCTCCTAGTAAATAACATAAAGATGCTCAATAATTCTATAAGAATCCATGTTTTTTTGATACTTCACATGTTCAGTAGATATATACAAAATCATAAAACATTGAACATTGACTGTATCACTCAAATTATTTTCATAGAAAAGGAACTCTTTATCACTCACCAACTTTATAGGTAGATTAGGTAATGATGATTCTAGCACAGAATATTTCCTTCTAGGGCCCAATACAGCTTGAATACATCTAAACCACTCTCGAAAGATACTTCTAGAGAGGGGATAGTATTTCTATGATATATATTGTAGTGACAGTGGGGATGATGAAATTTACATTTTTAAACAATTATTAAAGAGTATATTTTTATTAATTTTCTTGATTAAAATTTATTAAAATAATAATAATAATTAAAATGTTACGTCTCCCACACTTTAATGAAGTATAAATTTCCCTAACTATTGAACTTATAATGTCTAATTAGTTGGAAATTGTAGTGGTAAGGATAAATATTCCCTTTCACAAATCCCCAATGAGGGTTATCCAATCTATTTGAAGGTATTTAGGTAGGTAGGTATTTTCTAGTTAAGGGAATGTAGTTCCTTGATCCATTGAGTGGACATTCCAATCCTAAAATCCCATCATGGATTTTCTTAACACTTTACTCCAAGTTACATAAAGTATAGAGTGGGATACTTCTCTTAATATGAGATAGTTAATTTAACGCATAACCTTCATAGGTACTCCACATTAAAAGTAACTTTCTTATCTAGGGTTGTCCAAATACTTAGTTATAATTATTTTATTATTAATTAAGTAATGGAAGGCTAAGTATGACTTAATATATATTTGGGGGATTTTAATTTATTATTCATAAATTTTATCTTGTTTTATCCTTTACATGACATGTTAATATTAAGTGGATTTTACTTAATAAATTAACCATATTGGATAAAATATTTATTCATAATTCATTAATTTATATTCAAACTTGGAACATTAATTCATTTATTTATGGGATCATGGTCTTTCATCTATAAAATAAATAATTTTTATGTTAGTGATAAATAAATTAATGACTCAATCATGATCTTTTCTAATGGTTGACTTATTGTGAAAATAATAAATAAACATATGAACTAGGAGAAAACTCCATATGTTGGTATTGTCATGAGTTATAGCTCCACTTATCCACTTTCATATCACTTGGGTTAATAATGTATTGGTTTTGTCTTCAACCACCTCCACACGCCTTGGGATACTCCATTTGTTATGATTATTTATAAAATATGCACGTATGAGGGGAAATAAATTATTGGTTAAGGTAAATTACATAAATCACCTTTGATATGCAAGTACTTATTAATAATGGATATAGGGATGATATATAAACCATTAATTTAATTTAATATTTAATATTTGAAAACCCATGAAATAAAATAAATTAAATAATCTCGACTCATACACATGTATTTTTAAACATGATGATTATTCTATTGTGAAATGATTGCACATTTAATATAATTAAATAAAATTCATTTCAATTCATTCTTCAATAACATAAAATGTTCATGAATTAATATGATTAATTATCTTAATACTCAATTAATTCATTTTATCTAATTTCTTCTAATTTCTCTAAAATTTCTTATCTCCTATGATTTTAGATAAAATAAATTGTTTTGTTTTGTTTAAAACTAAAAAAATAGTATATAACACTATAATTGGAAGAAACTTAGTGAATACTTCTCTAAAATACTCATCATAGTTTAATTAAAAACAATGCACTCATATGAAATATTGTGTACAAAACATGTGTCATAATTATACAGAGTGAACCATCGATTTAATACAACATGGAACACATGGATAATTTTGTATCCTATACAATTTAATGTGTTAAGATTTAATATATAATAATCCACATGATTTATAGTCTCAAATATTACATAGAATTATTAAACATTTAATATAATATAAAACATAATTACTAGTGTTTACTGTAAAATTAATGAATCATGGAACACGAGCCAATAAGGTTTAATGATTAATTAATTTCAATAATTCTACATAACAGGTAACGAACATGGTGTATGCAATATAGTTATATGATGCAGACTTATCTTCTTTGAATATCTACAGTGCATGCCTAGGGGCGTGAGATTTACTTCTCACAAACATTTATGAATTACATGGTGTGTTAAGAGGGTTTACAGTGTGTACTTATAGTTATAAAATTTCTATTCTATATGTTTCATGTATTAAATACACACAGTGCATTAATTACATCACATGGTATGAACCTGTATCTTCCATCTTGAAAATGTGTATACTACAAAGCATGTAGTAAAAATACACTATGTGTACTCTGGAAAATCCTTGTGCTACCCTAGCTGGTCTACATGGGGTGCATTTATTTCTAATGGCATGCACTTATTACATGATGACCTGAAATCCACAAAGACATCCAGGTGTAATGAACATAGATACATGGCGTGTAACAAAGGAGTACACATCGTGTATTCTTATATTATCTAACCAGGGTCCTTGGCACATCTAGATGGGATCTTCATATATAAAATTATTTAATCAATAACCAATCATGGAAATATTTGTGATAAATAATGAAGAGGAAGAAGATATTTAGACAATAGATCAAGAATGAATTAAAAAATGTAATGAATCTGAAAATTTAAATGAGAAACAATCAATAATAAAATAAATAATTATAAATTTGAATGTGAAAACTCTAATCTCACTTGTAGGTTTTAGTTTTAGGGAAGTTACTTGGTTGGTGTAATGAAAATAAATTATTTTTGATCTAATGGATCATTCACAACATTTTCAGTGACATCAACACCATGACCAATGAAATTTTCCCAAATGGATATTGACATATAGAAACATGGAACTCTGAGAGGATTTTTCACATTAAAATTATAGTTAATTTATTTAAGATAAAATGAAATGGTTACCTCATCATTGGAACATTCTCCGGTGAATATTCTTTTTATTTTCAAAAAACCCTATTCCGGATTACGGTCATGTCACTCTAAGGATCCAAGTGTATATTCCCTCTAGCAGTGCTCTACACATGTTCCATTGATCTCTAATCGATACCAATTGATCTATGGGTTCTAGCATGAAGAATCAATTTTATGGATTCATTAATTTCGATCACTTCCAGATCCTTTGAGCTTGAATAAATATTCTCTAGCACTTCTCTTTCTCAATAAGAAGAGAGGATGAAGAATGGAGAGAGAATTCCATTGTGTGAAAAAATTCTCAAATCTCAATTAACCATATATAATAGGAATAATAATATATTTATAGGTCTAGGTTTTAGGTTAAAATAATTTCAAATTTCATACCATCCCTTAAATAATATAATAATATTTAATTAACCTCATGCTATTTAATAATATCATTATTATTATTATTATTTCATGGAATATGTGCTAACATGCATAATAAAAAATATTTTTTTATCAGATTGTAAATTAACATTTACCACTACATGTGGTCTTGGATCATTCAATCTCTTAAAAATTTATTTAATACCAAAATAAATATTTATTTACATATATTATTCATTAATACATATTTTCAATTGATAAAAAAAGAATAAAATAATTCCTCAGTCTTGAGAATAATATTTATTCCATTAATTAAATTCAAAAATAATTTAATTGAGATCAATAAAAACAATTACTATGTGACCCTGTAGGATTTTTTATCATTTTCATTAGATATACTTTGCGAAATTAGGTGAAGTCACCCAAGATAAAGAACATAATTTTGAAATGATGATAACAAAATACAAACACTCATTGTATAATATACTCATCTTTTCACAATATCTAATTAAGTATGTTTCACTTCTATGTCAGCAAACTATATAGTAAATTCATCTTTCTTTTATTCTCTGAAAAAACACATCATTAAAAAATGACCACATAATTTAGGGTGATGGTTTTATTCTATTCAAAGGTTTGATATATCAACTTCCATTAAGATTAAAGGCACAAATCCATTCTCAACTTATCTATTAATAACAATTCATTCGTGATGCACCCAACATAACCTACTTCCCACAAAAAAATGGCTTAAAATTTTTTATCATAAAATATAAGTGTGTGAGTCATGAAATGAATTAATAATAATTTAAAGTGTATGTACCATTAAACACGAATATTGATACAAATATTTGAGGACACTAAAACATATGGAATTCCAACTAGAGTATCATTTCTCACAGTCTCTCATCATGGACATTACAAAGTGAGAACATCATGAAAATAAGTCTCATACAATTATAATTAAACGCACCTAACAGTCATGTTCTATGTGTACCATTATATATAGTTATCTAGATGTAGAACTATATTTAAGAATATCATCATGAAACTTCAAGGTTCTCATGAAAGCAGGGAACTACTACGACCTTATCAATGAAAAAAATACATTAGGACATTATTACATTAAAGTCATATAGAACAATAAAAAATATGTAATAATATATTTTATTAATACTCAAATCATAGAATATGAATGTAATAAAAGTTAAGAAACTTGGTCCTATGAAACAAAATCTTACAATTCACAAGGGTTTGGAGGAGGTTTCCAGAGAAGTTTGGAATGTTTAAAGCCTAGAGTTCTAGTGTTTAACAAAGCTATATGAGGTGAACTGTTAGCACACAGTTTAGATAACCATACACCTTAATCATGTGTCCAAGAAAAGGGAAGATAATGATTTGGTAAAAATGTAAATAGGTCCTCAAAACCATTCAAACTTTGTAATTTATTATCGGTTCACTTTTCAAGGTTTGAAAATTATTTTTATAACTATGAATCAAAAGAATGTGAGTTATGGTGCACCTAGTTCTATGTAGAATTATCTAGGAAGTGGAGGATTACTAAATTAGGTTTTCCATATAATATAGATTGAATATAGTGTGGGTTTTTGGTTTCCACTGTTTTTTGGGTCTTTAGTTGTATAATTTCATTGACAGTTACTTGATACTAATATAGTTTTTTTAATTCATAGATTTATGATATGAAATGAATTTAGTTTAGATGAAATATGTTTCCTTGTATATTTACCTCACTTGGTCCAAATTTTTACATTTTTATCCATGATTATCGAGGGAAAATAAACCCATATATTTGTTATTATACCATTTTTCTCTAACTCCACACCCTATCCCATTGGAAAAAGTCTTATGGATTTCATATATAATCATATTGTTTACTATGTGAGGGGTTCTGGTAGGTTTATTTCATTAATGAGATGTATCAAAGTGAGTGATTTATGATACTATTGGGAGTGGGAACATGTGTGGCTAGATTGGGTTGTGCCATATAAGTGTACTTGAACATGGAATGCGAATCATGATAGGTAAATCATGTTATGTACATGAAGGTCCCATATGATCAAATGTAAAGACTAATATTGTCTTGTCATCACTAATAGAAGATTTTGTTTTGTCTTTAGGGTACTATGGTAGGTATGGTATACGAATTATATAATTACAGCTAGGACATGGTGATTTTTATACATATAAAATGATAATTTACATGTAGAAAACTAGTGAATTGAATATGTATACATGAAATCCATATCCTTGGGATGAGTTTGATCTAGTATTTTTTGTTTCTATATTTATTCCAGGTAGTTATCCTCAGTGTAATGTGTGGTAGAATAATTTAGAGAAGCATAAGGCTAATTAGAAAAGGTTAAATAACATTGATCTAGTGGTTATGATAGTTCAAATATGACACTAGTTTAATTCAATATTTGTAATTATTAATGTATAAGGTATAAATATCATATTGAGAAACAAAGTGTTATTTATATGGGATTGTGTAACTGTAATGACCCAAACTTTTATTAATAGAAATTCTTCTTGATCTAACTAAATGTTTTATTATATAAAATGGTTATATAACATATGCACTTCCTTAGTATTATGTTTTTGGATTTTAAAATATCATTAAGAATTTTTACTATTGGTAATATAGTCATTGAATAATGATCCCCTGATTAGTATAAATATAGGTCTTTAACAAATCAAATTTACTTAGAAAAAGGAAGTGATTTCCTCATCCAGTAGAATTTATCTGTACGAAGCCCATTTTTCGAAGCTTGGAAAGGACGTAGAATCACTAGGCTTCACTCTTGACCAAGACCAAGCTGAGCTTCAACACGTTAATCTTGAATGGAACAGCCTATGGGAGAATTGTAAGTTGATAGAATCGCTAGGCTTCATTCATGGTATGGTTTGTGGTTTTTATTAGTTTAATGTGTAGTGTCCAAAACCTAAATAATAAAGAATTATCTCTCCTTTCCTATATAAAACCACTAAATATCACATTTCTATTCACAAAAAAAATTTGGATCTCGACCAACCCCTACCCTACTCTCTCTATAATCCTCCCAAGTCACCCCAAGCTCCTAAGAAGCCTCTCTCAACCCTCTCCTAAGCCATTGGGATCACACTTCCAAGTAAGGGATTTAAAACTTTCTCATTTTTTCCAAAATCTATTTTTATGGTTATACCATTTTTATCTCAATTAAAATGTTGGGGTATGATTTTTCCCTTACCCCATACTTCCCACCTTATGTTTTTGTGATTATAGACCTCTTTCTCTCTCATTAATTTCTCCCTTGCACACCTGATACCATGCTGAAATTCCATAAAGAATTTCTCTCTTCCCATTTACATTCAAGAAATTATTTTATATTATGCATCTTAATTCCATTACATATGTTGGGACACGTATCAATATAAAACCTTACTATCCATTTCATGTACATATGATGAGATACCCCTTTCTATCTCATCAACCCATTTTACGACTTCTATTTGACTTTGTCATGCTGACGAAGTTACACCAAAATTTCCCATGCCAAAATCATCATGTAAGTGAATACCATACCCATTTCTCTATCAAGGGTATTCACCTTTATGAAAATGTATTTGTTGATTATGGTCTTAAATTTATGTATTCCAAATCTCTTATTCATGGAATAAATTATTTTTTTTAATGAATCCATGTTGTATGATCTATGTAGCACACTTACGCATTAAATGAAATGATTAAGAAGGGTGCACCCTGATTGCACTCCAATGCATTGGTTAAAAATTAGTATCATGACAATTCAAGTGCAATGAGGGTTTACTCATGCAAATTCAATTTCACTGAGGGTTTACTCATGCTAATTCAAGGGAAATGAGGGTTTACTCATGCTCCATGTGTAATAATCCTCGGTTCATGCTAATATCATGTTAAATGTTATTGTCACATCTCCATGTTATGATAAACATGCTATATCATGACTTTATGTTCACGTTTCTCTTATGATCCATTGATACAGGTATTGTATAATATTTATTGTATTCTTCATGTTATGACTTGTTTACTCCCTTACTGGGCTTTATATCTCACCCTTTTTCTATGTATGTCATCAGGTTATCCTATGCTATGCTAAGTACGAAGGAATGTTGTGGTCATGTGAAATAAGTTTTCAATAAAAATATTGTATTTTATGTTCTAATTTGTTATATAGTGTTCCTAATTTCCCAATACACTAGACCTCTCGATCCTCAGAGTTGTCTTAAGTGAAATTTTAAGTAATAAATCATGTTTAAGTGTGTAGTAAAGAGTAGAGTTGTTATAGTTGGTATCATAGGATAGGTTTAGTTATTTTTGGGAATAGGATTAGAAAACCCTTGTTAATGACTTAGACATAAAACTAAGTATAATAAAAACATCCCTAAATTTTTGTGAGTATTGAGTAAGTGGTTTATCAAGAAAATAAATCCCTACCTGGATAAAAGTAGCTAGAGGCAGCTCTAGTACAGATGTATCTAGGGGTAAAACCTGAAAACACTGCTTTCAGATAATCTCAAATGGGAACTGATGCACAAAAATGGTCCTTTCTACACTCTTGGTTATGAAACATCAGGGGATATTCTTTGGTATATTCATAAGCATTGTATGAATCATTATTAATGGAATTAAAAAAATCCCCTAAGAATATATGTTGGGAAGTAGATCATTTATAACATAGATACATTAAGGAAATAAATGTAATTTATAAGTTATCCCTTTTTGTCATTGGATTACCCTTTATGTGTTACCCCCAACATTCCTTTTATTCCATCCAATGGCTGGTAATAGGAGGACTCAGGCTAACAACTGATGTGAAGATCAATGTGATGACTGTTCAAACGAGATGCCCAATCCGATGGGAGTGAGAATCATAAACTTTGTCATGATACTCTCTTAGTTAACTCACGTTTTGAATAGAAACTTGGGTCATGAGGAATTTTCAACCCCCCTTAAGAAAGAACAATCCATAATCAAGAGCATCATGAGACAAATGACTCTTAATTTTAATGGATCATTTGATCCCTCAATCTCTGAACAATGGATCTAATCCATTGAAAAGATCTTCTCCATCCTTAAATGTTATGAAAAAGAGAAGGTTTTTATGGTTGCTTATCGTATAGAGGGTGAATCTGATCAATGGTGTACATTGATAAAAAAATACGAAGCCTGAGGAAGAGATCGAGGCCTTGGAATGGAAGGATTTCTAGAAAATGTTTTTCGATAAATATTTTAAGTGCACCCTATGACTTAGGATGGAAAGGGACTTCCATGCCCTCAAGAAAAAAGAAGAAAAATCCATTAGAGTGTATAAGAGAAACTTCAAAAGTCTTGAATGATACACCTTCGATTTTATTGTTACCCCTAGATGAAAGGTTTACTGCTTCTTTGGTGGGTTAAAAACTAGCCTACAAAAAGCCCTTGAAATCCATGACTTCGATAACTATGAGGAAATTGTATGATGTTCCCTCAAAGTTGAAATAGAGATCAGATAATCTCATGGGTATCATGGGGATAAGAAGCAGAATGTAGACTTCAATTCTGGTATTTCGATGGATAAATAAAACGGTGGTAATAAATTTCAGCACCCCACTTTCCAAAGGTGTGGAAAGAAGAACCTCATAAACTTCCCGAAGGGGATGAGAAAAGGATTTAGGTGTAGAAGATAAGGGAACCTGGCTATTAACTACCGACAAGAAAAAATTGTTACTACGACAGAAGATAGGAATGCCATGTTTGACCCTCAACACATTGTTCATTGCTTCAACTACAAATAACCAGGGAACTTTCCAAACCAGTTCCCTAAGCCAAGGGTTTTCTAAGGAAACCAACAACCTCCAAGGTAGAAAGGGCGAGCTTTTTCCATCACTACCACTGAAGTGAACCCTGATAATAAAGTGGCGACAGATACTCTAGTTATTCATTCAATAATATAGAATGTACTTTTTTATTATAGTTCTACGCATTATTTTATATCTTGAAAGTTTAGTATAACAATCCCAAAATAACCACAAATCATGGAAGTCTAGATTTCAGTGAGAACGGAAAATAGGGTAATCATTGAAACCCATGGATATAAATCCTCCCTTATAATAATTTTTGGTTTGAACTTCCTAGAAAACCTCATCATTATCTCTCTGGTGGAATTTGATGCAATTATTTACATAGAATTTCTTTCCCAATATAGATCCAACGTAAGTTGTCATGAGAGGGAAATCACTCTTCATATGGTGAATCGAACCCCAATTCTGTACAAGTGAAAGGTGGAGGATGAATCTTCTTTAGCACCACAATCTCAATAGTGGATATTACTTTCCTTTGATCATTCATATCTTGCTTAGATGATTGAGTCTAAGGAAAAATCCATCCTTGAAGACAAGCCTATTGTGCGGGAATTCACTGAAGTGTTTCCTGGGGAATTTCATGGTCTTCCTCATAGAAGAGACATTGAATTCTCGAATGATCTTATACCTAGGGCTTTTCCAATATATCAGACTCTATATAGAATGGATATTGTGGAGCTTGAGGAGATAAAGAAGAAACAATAGGAGAATCTGGATAAAGGGTTTATATGCCTGAGTGCTTCACCATGGGGTGCACTAGTCCTCTTCGTCAATAATAAGGATAGGTCAATGTGCCTTTTCATTGATTATCAAGAGCCCAAAAAAATCATGATAAAAAATAAGTATCCTCTACCATGAATTGGTGACTTGTTCGATCCACTATGTGGAGCACAATACTTCTCCAAGGTGGATCTATGGTCAGGAAATTACTATGTAAGGGTGAAGAAGGAGGATATCCTCAAGACTACTTTTCATATAAGGTACGGTCACTATGAATTCATAGTAATGCATTTTGGACTCACTAATGCTCCAAAAATATTCATGGATTTGATGAATAGAGTCTTTAACGATTACCTTGAAAATTTTGTGGTAGTCTTTATAGACAATATTCTAATATACTCTAATACCAAGGAGGGCTATGAGGATAATCTAAGAACTGTACTAGAGAACTTATGAAAAGAGAATCTCTATGAAGATTAAAAAAGTGTGAGTTATGGTTGAAGGAGGTCTCATTATTGGGTCATATCATCCTAAGCAATGGGATATCTTTGGATCCCTCCAAGAAAACTGTAATTGAGGGATGGTCGAGAACAACATCAGTGACAAATATCTATAGCTTCATGGGGTTAGCTGGATATTATTGCCAATTTGTGAGAAATTTATCATGATTATAAAACACTCTTACCAAGCAAACTCAGAAGGGAGTAATGTTTTCAGGGAGTGATGAATGTGATGATAGCTTCAAAGATTTGAAAAGGAGGCTTATCATTGTGCCTGTGCTCACACTACCCACAAGTGGAGAAATTTTCATGGTATTTAGTGATGCTTTGAAGAAGGGCATGGGTTGTGTGTTGATGCAAAATTACAGAGTCATTGATTATGTTTCATGGAAATTGATTGTTCATGAGAACCACTATCCAAAACACGGTCTGGAGTTTTCTATAGTAATCTTCACTTTAAAAATTTGGCGATATATCCTCTTTAGGGAGAAGTGTGAAATATACACAGATCACAAAATCCTCAAATATATATTCACACAAAAAAAGTTTAAAATGAGCCAATGAAGATGGATAGATCTTATCAAAGACTATGACTCCTCAATCCTTTACCACATTGGTAAATCTAATAAGGTAGTAGATGATCTATGTATAAAGGACCCAACAATTATATCACTGAAGAGAATTTAAAAGGTTTAAATATTCTTAGATTTTATGAAGATGGACATGAGAATCATAAAGAAGGGAACATCATCAATCCTTTCACAAATTATTGCTCAACCGTCTCTTTTGGAAAGGTTAAAGGATGATCAAAAGAATGATGTGGGAATTTATAATAAAATGGAAACTATAAAAAAAGGGAAATCCTTGTAGTTCAATGTTAATGAATAAGGAATTGTGATATTTGGGTCAATACTATGTCTTCCATCAAATCTGAAGTTAAAGGATGAAATTTTGAATAATGCATATAGTTTAAAATTTTTCCATTCACCTAGGAAACACAAATATGTATCGATATCTCCAAGGGAATTATTGGTGGGATAACATGAAGAAAAAGATTGATGAATATACATCAAAGTTCCTAGTATGTCAGCAAGTGAAGGCTGAGAGGCATAAGTCTAAGTGGATGATGCAACTATTACCCATACCAATAAGGAAATGGTAGAACATCACTGTGGACGTTGTTAATGGACTTCCAAAGTCATCCAAAGGAAATAATGCTACATGGGTTATTGTGGATCATCTTACAAAGACTGCAAACTTCATTGCAATTCAAGAGGATTTCCCATTTGATCATCCGACATAGATATACATCATAGAAGTGGTAAGGATGCATGGAGTACCAATATCGATTGTATCCGATCAAGATCCAATATTCACCTCTATGTTCTGGAAGAGTATTCAACATGCTCTGAATATTGAGCTGAACTTCAACACGATATATCATACGCAAACTAATTTCCAATCTAAGAAGTCAATCCAAACACTTGAGGACATGTTGAGAGCATTATCAATGGACTTCAAAGGAGGATGAAATCAACATCTTCCTCTGGTTGAGTTCTCTTACAATAAAAGTTTCCACTCAAGAATCCAAATAGATCCTTATGAATCCATTTATGGGAAGAGGTGCAGAACATCGACATGTTGGGATGATGTTGGGGAGAGAAAACTCCTAGGTAAAGAAATGATCGAAGAAATTGTTGAGAAGGTTAATACCATCCAGCAGCACATTAATGACACTCAGATTCAATAAAAGGGCTATGCTAATAATCATCGACGAGACCTAGAGTTTGATATTGGAGACATGGTATTCCTTTGCATATCACTATGGAATATAGTTATAAGATTTGGGAAGAATGGAATGCTTAGCCCAAGGTACATCAACCCTTTTGAGATCCTTGGTCTCATTGGAGCAGTGGACTATCGACTAGAACTCCCACCGAACCTATCTCAAGTACATGATGTATTCCAAGTATCACTCTTGAGGAAGTACATACCTAACCCATTGCATGTACCCAATCCAGAGGTGGAACCACTGGAGAATGACCTCTCTTATTAAGAGAAGCCGGTGATGATATTAGATTGTAGGGAAAAAGTTCTATGAAATAAGACAATTCCCCTCATCAAGGTGTTGTGGGGAAACCACAAGTTTGAAGAAGAATCATGGGAATCAGAGGAAGTGATGAAGCAGAGTTACCTACATCTGTTTTAGTGTGGGAAAAGGAAATTTCGAGGGATTAATTTCTTAAGGGGGGAATATTGTAACGACCCAAACTTTTGTTAATAGAAATTACTCTTGGTCTAATTAAATTTATTTTTATGAAAAATGGTTATATAAAAAATGTACTTCCTTAGTCTGATTTTTATTGGATTTTAAAATACCATTAAATATTTTTACCGTTGCTAATATAGCTATTGAATAGTGATCACTTGATTTGTATAAATATAAGGCTTTAACAAATCCAATTTAATTAGACAAATGAAATAATGGCCTCATCTAGTAGAATTACTCCATACAAAGCCCATCTTATAGAGATCAGAAAGGATTTAATGTCACTGGGCTTCTCTCTTTACCAATCCCAAGTCAAGCTTCAACACGTTAAGCTTGAACGGAACCAACTATGAGAGAAGTGGAAGTTGATAGATATTTCCACCCAAGCGATGTTATCTAAGCCTCCCCAAGAGTCTTTCACCATTGTACACCTTACCCTTATATCTTATGCAGGTGATATAATGGGTTATGTAACAAGACCCTATCACTATGATTATGTACATTATTTTTTTATAGAACAAACATTATACATTCATTTTATTATTGTTATTTGTAAATACTTTTTAAAGCATAAAAAGTAATTTTAATTAATATTCAATTAAGAAATATATTTTGATGAATTAATGTATTTTATAAATAAATAATATTTTAATAAAATATTATTACTAAATTATTTTTTATTAAATATAAATGATCGTATAATTTTTATGAACATAATTGTAATTTTAATTAAGGTTTGAAAGCTGTTTTTGTCAAAACCCAAGAATTTTTTATAAATGTCAGTTTTTAAGTAAAAATTCACATAGGTATAAATTTATTTAGATAAAATGAATATTATTTTTTGAATCAGAATGTCGAAATTATCCAACAGTGAATTTTTCATAATTTTCTAAGTCATTCGATTTTTGGGGTAAAAATTAAATACAGTTGAAATATATAATGTGTTTTATGACATCATAATGACACAATAGTGATGTTATAAAATACTATAAATAGGTTTTTTGGAAAATATATGTTTTAAATTTTAAATAATGTGATTTTGGGTTTTTTATTTATTTATTTTACAAATCCTTAGTAAACCCTCCAAGAGTTATAAAACATTTTAACATTTTAAAATGATTTCCTTGAGAGTGTGAGTCACGTACACATAATCAAGCCTAGTAATTTAATAAGTTCGGCCATAGTCTTTATAAAATAATTTTTTATACTCTACTTTGGCAAAAACCCTGGAAAAAAAATGATGGTATGGTTTGTCGTTTTGATTAGTTTAATGTGTAGTGTCCAAAACCAAAATAATAAAGAATTCCATCTCATTTCCTATATAAACCAACTCAATACCCCATTCCTCTTAAATAAAACCATTTAGATCTTGAAAAACCCTTGGCCTACTCTATCTATAATCTTCTAAAGGCTCCAAAATCTCCCAATAAGCCTCTTTCAATCCTCTCCCAAGCCTTTGGGATCACACTTCCAAGTAAGGAATTTCTTCTTTTATCATTTTTGTCCAAATTTCATTATATTGTTATACCATTTTGTTTTCAACTAAAAAATGTTGGGGTATGATTTAGTACCTCATAAATACTTCCCTCTTTTTTTTAAAAGATGAGATATTTCTTTTTTTCTAATTAATGCCTCCCATGCACACCTATTACCATGCCGAAATTCTGTAAATAATTTATCTCTTCTAATTTACATTCAAGAAATTCTTTTATATTATGCATCTAAATTCCATTAAATATTTTTTGACATGTATCTATATGACCCACTTACTTTACATTTCATGTACATATTTTGAGATTCCCATTTCTCTCTCATCAACCCATTTTACAATTTCTATTTGAATTCGTTATGCAGCCAAAGTTACACCAATATTTTCCATGACAAAATCATCATGTAAGTGAATACCATACCCATTTATCTATAAAGGGTATTCAACTTTATATTCATTTACTTGTTTATTGAGGAATTACATTTATGTATTCCAAATCTCTTATTCATGTAATAAATTATGATGATTAATGAATCCATGTTGTATGATCTATGTGGGAAACTTATGCATGAAATGAAATGATTAAGAAGGGTTCACTCTGACAGCACTCCAATGAATTGGGTAAAGATTAGTATCATGATACTTCAAGTGTAATGAGGGTTTAAACATGATAATTTAAGTGAAATTAGGGTTTAATCATGCTAATTCAAGTGAAATGAGGGTTTACTCAAGCTCCATGTCTAATGAGCCTTGGATCATGCTAATATCTTGTTAAATGTTGTTGAAACATATCCATGTTATGATAATAATTATATATCATGAATTTATGTTAATTATTCTCTTATTCTCTATTTATATGGATATTTCATAACATGTATTTTATTCTTAATGTTATTCCTTGTTAACTCCATTAATTGGCTTTATATCTCTCCCTTTTATTATTCATATCATTAGGTTATCCAATGCAATGCTATGTATGAAGGAATTTTGTGGTCATGTAAAATAAGTTTTCAATAAAGATGTTGTATTTTATATTCTAAGTTTTTATGTAATGTTCCTAATTTCACAAGACACTAGACCTATCAATCCCTAGAGTTTTCTTAAGTGAAAGTTTATATAATAAATCATGTTTAAGTGTGTAATAAAGAGAAGGGTTATTATAGTAACAACCACAATTTTCATGTTGAGACCTTTTAAAAAGTTCTATGAATTATCCTATAATATATTTTTAAGTCAGTTCATAGTTTTGGGTGTCATATACCCCGATATTGATATATTAAATATATTAAAAATATTTATATCACACACATGTGTATTTTTTAAATAAATTAAATTCTTAATGATTGGGACCTCGTGTAGAAAATATGTGATTGTGGTTGAATCTAGAACATGAGGTTTACCATAGGTGTGATATAATTTTTTCAACATTATATGTTTCATTATAGTTCAGTCATTATAGGATTCCTTAAATAAATTAAATAATTAATTTATTAAATTTATCAAATTCACTTGACCTATACTCCCTTCTCTAAATTCAATTTTATATATAATCACATTGGTTAGATGTATAACCCTAGTATATTGGATATGAGGAGGTAATATCCATTTTTAAAATTGATGGAAAAGGTTGGAATCATGGATTAATATTGAACAATCAGGGATATTTTTAGAAAAAATGAAAAATGCATATGAAACATCATTGAAATCTCTAGTGAATGTGTTATTTAAAAAATGTTTGATTTGTTCTTGAGGTAGGTATCTTTATTTATAGATTCATTCCATGATATTCTATTTCTAGCATAGATACAATTTACCTAATATGAAATTCATGTTTTTCCTCCCAGGAATATAGTGCCCTAAGAATTTATTCATTGCACAAATTTTTATTTCTCTACTTTGGTATCCATGATTAAGATTAGTGGTTATGTTCTCAATATCCAATGATAATATTATCTTTTTATTGGTACTTTATCTCCTCTTTTTTCACATTTTTTATCACTAGCCTGTGGGATCAATGTTTCATTATTGTCAGACCAATTTGAGTGTGAACAAACCTCCAGATTTTTTATGGTTATGTAAATGATGGTGGATTCTATGTCCTTAGAAAATAATGAGGAGTAGAGAGGGAATTTCAGAAGATGGTTCTGGGTATAGTGACATAGGACAGTGAAAGATATATGATAGTCCATGTTCATATTCATAGAAATTTAATTTTCCAACAACAAGGGATTAGTAAATAGTGATGGATGTCATTTTCATTGATTTTGGAGGTTCTCATGATGCAAACAGTGAGTTTTGTAGTAGGATTGGCGATCGTAGTGATGTGTTATAAGGAAGATTGAATTTCTATCAAAATACCAACAACACAGTGTGTATTCTATAAGAACACATGTTGGGTATTTTTCATCTTAGAGAAGGTATGAATATTCCCATTATAAATATAACATGACATGTGTCAGACCCACACGTCATGTTACCTTGGATATACAATTAATCCTTGTATCAAAATTACACCCCCAGGTAGTCCATATGGCCTACATGTTTAGTATCTTAACCATACCTCATGTAACCTACTCACACAGTGAATCTGTGTATAGTGAGGTACACACCTTATACCCTAGGATGTTGTATACATCATGTCACTCTTAAAAAACTATGTACTTAGCCTTTTAATAAAAATTGGACTCTTGATTATTTTATTCTAAGAATAATTATATGTATGATGTGATGGGGGCATTTTGTTTAATATTGTATTTACTAAGAGAGGTGTCATAATAAATTCACTTCTTACAGCTTGTATAACAGGAGGTCGAGAGTCAATTGTGATATTTGGAGAAACATAAGTGTTACTGACCCCCTTATGGAATGCAGAGGTCAAATAATGGGTCACCCATTTCCTATGATTGGTATAATGGAACCCCTCTATACTCACACTAGAGTATGGGTCTCATACTTATGGTGTGTAACCCCCACATCATCAGGTACTTGATGAGGTGTGGGCTCTCCACACTTCTGGGGTCATCACCCTCTGTTGGGATGTGCCATCAACATGGGGTAGGTCTCCCATGTATTTAGTGAGGTTTATGTTGGTCGATTGGTAGCTGGGAAACACAGAAGAATGGAGTTGTGGGAATACTTGACACTGACACTGGTATGAAGAAATAGATCCCCTTTATGTTTTATATTTTTTTTTGTATATATGTCCCTTTAGTTTTGTTTCCCCCATTTTCTTATGGGTTCTACTAGCTATTGATTTTTAATTCTTCCTTATGTTTTTTGTGGATTCCTATTGTGTATTTATATACTCACTCATGCATGGGATTTACCCACACATTTCATGTCTTATACAAATTACAGGCTAATAGATGATAGATTTAGTGAACCCGATTTGATGGGGAATAGTAGTACTTGTTAGTGGTGACCACATTCAGTGGTCATTTATTGGAGATCGTGGTAGGGGCTATCTCTTGACTTTCTTCATGTGATGTTTCTTGGTTGGACCCTTTCTATGGTCGGGTGTGTATTTTCCCCTTTTTATACAGTTTTTCTTTATTTATGGTACTCTGATTCTTTTCCTAGAGGTTATTTCAAGCATATACATAATATCTAGTTGATTATATGTTTTTACTAGGATACTTTTCGTAGAGTTTGGAGGTGTGTGTGTGTTTGTGTGAAGGTACTTTAAGCTAATGCCTCCCATGTGTCTGGTTTGCCTACTTGATGCTATTCTCTATCACTTGGCCTATTAGAGGTGGGAATGGGGTGTCACTCATGGATTACCACCAATAAAAGTGGGTCTATAGTGGGTTGAGTTTCCACAAAGTGGAATCAGAGAGGTATTTCTTAAGTATGGTGTTTAGAGATAGATATTTCATGATGATTGGTTGGGAAATTTGGGAAATAGTGTTAAAGTGTCTTAGTTTAGCTCTCATTCCAGGGAACCCAGTGACGGTATATTGGCCAACATATCCATTAATCAGGACTATGACCACATAATTTTCCTCTCAGTATGTTGAGGAACAAGATGTAGGGAATAAATGGTACATACATTTCATAGGAATAACTATTTTAATTTCATGCTCTTCTTGATCCAGTTTCCCAGATATTCTATTCTAACCATGGAATATCCTATAAATTTATAGAATTCCACAATGATGATAGTCTATGAGGATTTTTATACTTGTTCACGAGGAAAACCATTTTAGTAATGAGGCTTATATTTAGGGGGAAGTCCTTGAGTAATTCCCCTTAGGTGTGTGAAGAGCAGTTCCCCAACCTTTCGAATGACAATCAAATCGAACAACAAATACACAGGTCAGAAACTCTCTTCATATTGAGAATATAATAGTTCTGGTAAGTTAGAACAATCGTGAATGTAAGATATCTGATCTTTGATATTCTTATCCATAGATATTACATCATTTCCATGGTGATACAGATCCTCAAGAAGCAGAATATTGGATAGAGTTAGTTGTATGCATCTTCCAACTGGTGTGTAACATAAACGATCATATAGTAGAATTTATGTTTATTTTTCATCATGGATCTTATAGATATTGGTGAATTATGTTTTCCTAGACTCATAATGAAGAAATAATCACCTGGATAGAGTTTGATAATTTATTACATAGATAATACTACCTTTATACCTTTCAATCAGTTCAGATATAGGAACTTTTGGAGCTACTATAGGGTAATTTGACTATTACAGAGTACACATCGAGTTTTACAGACCTCACACACTAATACCTATGTATGGAATGAGATAGATACTTGTGGGTGAGGAAGTTTATGTGGGGTATATATAAAGATATTTAAAATTTATTGGTTCCTCTTCACCTTCCCACATAAAGTGGGGTGCTAGAGTGGGAATTGGTGATAGAGAGCTTCCTAGAAGAGGGACATCAGATAACTAGAGAAGATAATGGAAACTATAGAGATGAAACTTCATATGCATCTGGTAGAATCTATATATTAAGTACCTTGAAATAGATATCATCTCAAAATAATCACACTTGGTCTTAGGGATTAATAATAAAGGTATCCCATCAAGGATCCTGTAAACTAGGGGATGATTGATGATTTTATTATAATGGAAGATTTCATCCAGATCATGACTTCTTAAATCAGATTTCTTCTAAAGGATGATATATTGTATATGGGTCACAATAGAAGAATGAATTTCATGGTCATTGACCTCCTATGAGTGATTAGGATGGACCCCTAGGACGTAGATCTAGAAAAGGGATTGGTGTAGCCCCTATAGGGGAATCAGTTGGTAGAGAGAGATGTTATGTGTTTTTTTATACCTCCCACCATCAATAGGGCCATTCTAGGAATAGATATCAGGAAGAAAAATGCATGGTCAGATTCATTTTCTGGTGGCATATGACCGGGAGGCATCAGAGATGGTTATAGTTATAATAATTATCTTCTATACTTTAGTTCCAGTACTAATAGACACATAAATGACTCATTATTCCATGTCATTTTCCCTCATGAATGATCTTGATATTTGAATAGATCTCTCACCCCAACCAAATATAAATATAAACACCTATTGGTATATATTTCACCATATTTTAATTTTTATGATAGTGTTAGCTCGCACTTAGTAGAGAAACATTTCCTTGATACCACTTTATAGTTGTGATTATGCCTTAGTACTTAATACTTAATATGATTTTTCTATCTATAGTATTGGCCTAGACAAACTATCATCATACAAAAGGGAGTTTCCTAAGTATTAATGGGATGATATTCTATTTCATAGAGGAGAAGAATTTTTTGGTAGAGAAATCAAGGATCTTGTGTTGGAAATTTTAGACTATATCTCATAATTTGGTGATCATGGCCTTTATTGTGGAATATTCCTTAGGTACCTAGTTTTCAATGGTAATAGAGGAATACATGGACACCTTTATTGAATATTTTCAGGGACCAGCTCCATAGTGGGGGGTCAACTTATGTGTCAACATGAACCCAGGTAAGGCACTAATATCCTCTGTGGAATATCTTATGGACCATGTAGATATTTATGATCTGATGGTGTTGTTGGAGGGACTTTAAGGAAAAGGTCTCATTAGACCTAGTGTATCCCTCTAGGAAGATTCAGTGATGTTCACCAGGAAGGCCAATGAGAGATTAAGGTTTTGTGTTAACTATCATCACTTAAATCAAGTGAAAATAAATAATATATTCCCTATCCTCTAAAGATTATTAATGATATAATTTTCCATATTAAAGATATAGGTTGGTTATTGAAGTTTGACCTTAGTTCCAGTTATCACCACTTGTGGGTTCTTGAGGAGGATATCTGGAAGATGACATTTTGATGCTATTAGGGGAATTATGACTTCTTGGTGATTACCTTTTTGTGAAGAATCCCCCCAAAGTGTTCATGGGACTCATGAACCAAATATTGTAGACTTTACTTGATTTTATCATGACAGTATTTATCAATTACATCCCCATCAACTCTGATTTAGAGGAGGAGCATGTGGAGCACCTGAGGATGCACCTGAACTTAATATGGGAGAACCGGTCTAATGGAAAGTTAAAAAAACTCTATTTTTTATTAAATAAGTACAATTTATAGGTAATTACATTTAAAAGGTTTGAGTAGTTGTGTACCCTCCCCATATAGATAGATACAATTCAAGCTTGGTAACCAAAAAAATCAGTGTCCAAGGAGTGATGTTTTCTTTTCTTGGATGGGATTAATCGAAGGTTATTCACCTAATTCTCTTATATATCAGACACTTTGACTACACATACTCATAAAAGGAAAATATTTTGTTCAGATTAATTAGTTCTAGTGAACTTTTGAGGAGTTTAGATATAGTCATCAGTTGTAATTCCAATAGGGATATGAATTTTAAATAGTGTAAACTCATGGGAAGGGAAATGTTGTGGAAGATTAATTTAGTAGTAAATAGTAGTTTTGTTTGTTGGATGAGGAAACTAATAATATGTCCTCTCTCTAGATGGAGTTTGTATATAATAATGGATCAAGTTACCTCAGTCAATGGTTGTGACCCCATAATTTTTTCATCATGTGAGAGATGCCTAGTTATCATATGTAGATTGTGAAATATTTCACAACCATATATCCTCAAAATACACACCTAATGATTTATATAATAGTGGGATTACTTTCAAACACTTCTGGGGATGGAAAGTGGTTCTAGTTTTAAAGAATGATTATGTGATGAGAGAGTTTCATATGTCTCCTTTAGTAGAAATAATGAGGTTTGGAAGATATACCAAGACCATTAGTACCATTTTAGGTGGCCTGAAATGAAATAGTGTATCACCAAGTTTGTTTCCGGATACCTTTCCTTTTAGTAGGTGAATATAGAGAATCAGGTTACAAAAGTCTTGGATCAACATCTTGAGGTCCTAGAATAGAATTAGTATAGCATATATTTGGACTTTAGTTAGAGTTGGGAGGATCCCTTTCCCATAGTGTATTTCTCTTATAACATAGTTTTCACACCACTATAGGTATAGTTCTATTTAAGGTCCTATACATGTGAAATTTTAGGTCACCCTTATTTATAGAAGATATGGTAAAATAGTCACTCATTAGTTTAGAGCTAGTGTAGTAGAATATAGATTATGTTTAGGTGATCTAGAAGTGGATGAAGTTCACTCAAAGTTGGTAAACATCATATGCCAACCAACTTCATAGGCACTTGGAGCTTTCTAGAGACAATATGTGATCCTGAATGTCTCTATATGATAAGATATTTGGATATTTGGTTAGGGTAGAAAGTTATCCCTATGGTTTATCAATTCATTCCATATTATAATTAGGGTTGGAGAGGTTTCCTATAACCTACCCTTACCCCCACAAATGGTTCAAGTTCATGACATATTCATCATGTCATGGATAATGAGATACATGCCTAACATGTTGCATGTTATTGACTAGAAGAAGTTAGATATAAAATATGGATTCCCCTATTCAAAGTACATGGATAAAATTGAGGATCAAAAGGATAGGATCCTTTTTGGGTGAGCCATCCAGTTATTATAAGTTTTCTAGCAGCATGAGAACACCCATGAGTGATCATTGGGGTGAGATAGTCAGATGTGGACATATTACCCTCTCATTTTTGAGTATATTTTTTTCCCATTTCTAAGTGCAGATCCTTGAATGTGGGGAGAGTGTAACAACCCTTATTTTCACATCTATCCCCTTTAAAAATTTATATGAATTATCCTATAATTTATTTCAAAGTTGGTGTGGAGTTTCAGGTGTCATAGGGCCCTAATGTTTATATATTAAAAATATTTAATATTTCTATATTGTGAACATGTGGATTTTTGAAATAAACTGAATCCCCATTGATCAGAGACTCATATGGTAACTATAATAACACGGTTGAATCTAAAAGGTGGGGTTTACCCTAGGTGTGAAATAAACATTATCAGTGTCAAACATTCTGTTGTAGTGAATTATTGTTAGATGTCTTAAATAAATTAAATTATTTATTTATTAAATTTATTAAATTCATTTAATATAACCTCTCCTCTACAAATTCATTGTCATTGAAAATCCTCAAGGTTATCCACATAACCCTAGGAGATTGGAGAAGAGGAGGATAGATCCTTCATTAGAATTGATGGATGAGCATGTGATCATGGATCAACATCCAATGATAAAGGATATTTTTTCAATGAATAAATTAATAGAAACTTCAAAAAAATCATTATAGAACATGTTCTTCAAAAAAGATTGTTTTTTTATTGAGTTAGGGATTTTTATTAAAGTTTTGTACCCCACTATTCAATTTCTACCATGGATACAATTTATATAATATGAAATTCTAGTTTTTCTTCTTTGGTCCATAAAGCCCTTATAAATAATTCATTGGATGAAATTTATTTCAACACTTTGGTTTCTATGATTAGGATTGGTGTCTAGGTTCTCTAAGACCAGTGATAATATAACATTTTTATTTTTGGAATTCGCTATTTTGTTAATCACATTATTCAACATTGGACCACAAGGTTAATAATTTTACATTGTTGGAAAAGTTGGAGGGAAGTCAACCCTCTAGATTCAATATTTCTATATAAATCTTGATGGATTCTATGACATGTGGAATGAATGAGGAGTGATAAAGGAATAGAAGAAGATGGTTCTGGGTAAAGAGTTACCATATTGAAATGGAGGAATGACAGACTATGTGTGGATGGATAAAAATCAATTTTTCCAGCCAGTAGATATTGGAAAATGGTGATGGTTGAAGTTTACATGAATTCTAGAGGCAAAGACGATGTAAACAGTGAGTTTTCTAGAAAGATCGATAGAAGTGGTGATGTTTCAAGTGGAATATTCAATTACTATTAAAATTTTTACTACATGTCATATATTTCGAAGGAACACATGCAGTGTTTTTCTAATATATTGATGGATAAGGTTACATCCCATTAAAAATTTAACATTTCATGTGGAGGATCCACACACCATGTAGTGAATCCATTTACTGGTAGTACATGCCCTGGTAGTCTATGTGGCTTATACACCATGTATCTTAACCACACCTCATGTAATCTACTCCGGTAGTGAATTTGTGTATAGTGAGGAACATTCCTTGGATACTGAGTGGTCTCACACACCATGTCACCCTTATAGAAAACTATGTACTTAACATTTTACATGTTGAGTGTGGTATTAGGACACAAGTAGTCTTATACATCAAAGTACACCTCAGGTACATCACCAAGGAACATCATGTTCATCCTAAAGAGTGATCTATCTCTCAGAACTTCTTCTTTGGGACATATAATTAGACCCAAGAATAGTCAATTTTTAGAAGAATTCCACTTATGATGTGATGGTGGACTTTGATTCAACATTAGAGATATTTCATGAGGTGGTGAGAGCATTTTTATTCTTCTATCATGGATATTTGTTGTCATGACTTGAGTGTGGTCTCTAGAGTGACATCGGGGTTACAAACCCCACTGATGAAACATAGAGGTCAAGGGATGGGTCCCCCATTTATTTTTATATATGGAACACCTTAGTAATCACCAAAAATCATGTATATACTATTTTTGGAGTAAAAAAACCCAACCATCGAGGTCTAGATGAATAATGGGTCCTCCACCCTTCTGAGGAAAGCACTCCCACACTATGATGTGGCATCGATGTGGTATGGGTTCTCATGTGGATCTAGTGAGGCTTACATTGGGATATTGGTGGAAGGGAATCACAAATGCATGGAGTTATGGGAAGGATAGAGTTTTACACTGGATATAGAGATGGATATCCTCTACCACTCTTTGATTGGGTTTCTTTTGAGTATATTTTTTCCTTGAGTTGTGTTCTCTCTTTTTTATCATGGGTTCAATAGACTATTTATTTTTATTTATTCCTTATGTGGTTTTTGGAATCTTACTGGGTATGTATATAATGAACTAAGAATCGCATTTTTCTGTAAATTTCATTTCTTACAAAAATGACAAGATGATAGACAATAACATTGGTGGACCCGATGTTGACCGAGCATATCAATATCTTGCAGCTATGTTTGTTTTTTTGTGGTTAGTTACATGAGATCATGATCGAGGATCTCTATTTCCTTTATTCCACATAAATTAATAGGTTGGGTTCCCTTTAATGGTAAGGTTTGTATTTTAACCTTATTATAATACTGGTATTTTTTTATTGTACATTGATGTTTCCCCTCTAGGTTGTTTCATGCATTTACATACTCTCTAGTTGATTAAATATATTTACTCAACTTCTTTAAAAATATTTTGGTGGTGTGTGTGTAGGTACTTTTGGATAAGGAATATCATGTGTGTGATATGTATAATTTACATTAGTCTCTATCACATGCCCTATTGGAAGAGATCTTGGGGTGTCACTCTCAGTAGATTACCGTCGGTCCAGGTGGGGCTCCAGTGGGTCAAGTCATGACAATATTTTTATAATATTTCCATGGATCTGTACATCGATAGACCATCATGTGCCTTTAGTGATGGGATTTTTGAGTGGATTATCTCTGTAAGGGAGGATTTATATTTGGGATATCATCCTAATTCTTCAATTTCATGGACATAGTTTTGGAAGTCTTTTTGAAAGTATCTCATGTTGGTGACCATTTTAGCAGTCCATCAGAATGAGCTGTTATCAATTATGAAGTGGATCACTAGTGCTCTAGATATTGTGGTTAGGTTTATACATTACAATTCCTGATATATAAATATGTTGGCTAATTATGAGAAAAATCTAGGTGTTTTGAGGTTCCACTTAATTGAATGATTCAAATAAATATAAGTACTCACAATATTACATTGTAAAAATAGATAAATTAACTTTTTTTATTTAGTTAGATATGTTTATAAACATAACAGAATTATTTACCTACATTACTAAAAAAATTGACTAACCTCATATTAAATTGGAGTTAATTTTTCATTGCTAATTAGCAATGTTTTTAAACATGGCTAATAAGCTGTGTTTCTGAAAACATATCTAATTGAACACATTTCTAGAAACATGATTAATTATCTATGATTAAAAACATATGTAATTAATAAAACATCATTTTACACCATTTTTCAATGATGTTTTGAAAGATTATAGAAATCATATATAAAATTTGAAGTATATATATATATAATTTATATCATACAAAATGGTAATAAAGGTAATTTTACTAAAATAAAATTTAATTTAAATAAGTTACACACATACATACACATATTCATATTTGAATATATATTTAATACATTTTTTTAAAATATAATTATATTTATAAATAAATATATATATAGACAAAAATGTTTATATTATTAATTTAAATTTTTAAATATTACTTTATAATATATATTTTTTAAATAAATTTTGTTTCAAACAATTAAATATGTTATGATTTTATATATTATAAATTATCTATATTAATTTATATGAAAATATTTTTATATTCTAAAATTTGACTTCAAATACACTATATTTTCATTTTTTGGATTTTTAAGGAACCACTTTATTACTTAGTGCTACAAAAATAAAAAAAAATATAAAACCAAAGAAAACACAAACCACCCAGGTAAAAACCAACAATAGTTCAGAAAGGCCCAAATTGGTTGACCTACACACTCTAGATTTATTTTTTGAAAATATAGGTGGAGGATACAAGGATGACTTAGGTAATCTTCACCCTCATCCTTTACACTTCAAGTAATGTCAGTGTACATTGTTTGAAGACTAAATTGATTGTTCCAACCATTCAATGAATCATTTTCACTAAAAGTATATCCAATGACATATATAACCACCTATAACGATGAAAATAAATAAAATCGAGCATTAAATATTCATGAGATAACTCATCAATAAAACCAAAAACCACCACGAGGAACACCAGCATTACACTACCACTATGGATGAAAACTATGCCACCTAAAGTAAGGAACCTGCCATTGAAACTTTCCACCACATCTCTCCCAACCACCACCACCACTACCTCACAAAATCTCCTCATTTGTATGCTTCATGGAATGTAAGACACAAAGTAACATTTCTGGACAAACCCTAACTTCATTAAACTAGAGCCATTGTCAACTTTATTACATTGATATATGATAAAAATGATATATTTCTGAAGGAATGATTACTTTAGTAGCCTTTAAGAACCATATACATATATGATTCCCATATTATATTAGGAAGTTAAAATACATATAATAAAAAACATTCTTACATCCTTAATATTATTCATAATACCCTTCTTCATATCCTAAGGAAAGGAAAGAAAATAACGATTCATCTCATATGCTTAGTAATAGTTATGTAAAGAAAACTCTATTATGAGTAAATAAGGCATAATCAATATGGAAAGGTAAATAACTAAAACACATTTTATTTAATAAATAACTTGGTAAAAAATGCATCCATATATAATAATAGCGTAGTAATATCTTGGATAATAATAACTATATTCTAAATGAAGGAAACACTTATTATTGGGTGTCATGATTTTAGACAGAGTGATATATTCACCATCAATATCTTCTTCCAAGATAGTTTAATTAATTGGTAGGTATACACTTGAACCCCATTTAATTAGGTGAACTGATTTGTCTCATGAGACACGTCGATGCATCAAGATGCTATATAATTCCAAGATACACCCATAACTACATCTCCAATTCATTAGTAATATATTTTGTTTAATTCTTAACCACATTCCTTAGTAATAACTATATGTATTGAGTAAATAGTATGGATTTATCAAGATTTTCCCCAGTTGATAAAATAAATTTCATAGTAAAACAATGTATATAGAAAAGATATACGGTTTAATAAATATGTATATCCATGATGGATACTTAAGTGAAATTTAATTTCTAATGAAATATGATCAAAATAAACTCAATGTTTCAAGAGAATGTTAAGGACCAAAAAATCAATAAGAGATAAAACATAACCTTCAATTCATTATAAATATAGATTTTTAAATAAATTTAAGTATTTTAGATAATAAAATAAATTGAATGAGAAAAAGTAAAATAATATTTCAAAAAATAGATTTTATTTTAAAGAAATTGAAAACTATAAAATAATTTAAATAGAATAAAATGGTTATTACTGTGAAAATTATCTATTAACATAATATACCTAAAAAACATTTCATTTGTGTTTTATAAAAGAAAGTTTAAAATAACCCTTTTAGAAAAAAATGGAAATATTATTTTAAATCCACATAAAAATTCAAGGATAAATTAAAATTTCGTTAATAAATCATTTGAGTAATAAAAAGGACTTCTCTAAAACAATTTTGAAAAATAAGGACATGGAATAAAAATATACCCAGTCTAAAAGAGAAAAAAATAATTTTTCTTTTAAACATTCTTCTTGAAGTAGAAACATGGATTCGATTTAAAATCATTATTACTAAATATATATTAATTTTAAATACTTAAAATTGGTATTATATACCCCACATAATTTATATAGGTTTATAATACCAAATATGTCCCAATATAGTATAAATTGAGATGAATCCCTTACCTCAAGTTCGACTTCCCTCACAGGTTATCTAACGTCCTGTATAATAAATTTTTATTTATTATAATTACATAAAATAACCATATATATATCTATAATATCATATATGATCCAAATATAAAATTTCATAACATTTTTTTAACAATATATTATAATTATCATTATTTTGAGTGTTAACTGCTTCATTTTTCATGTATGTTTTGATATTGTAGTTTCGTTCCTTATGTATTTATCATGGGTCCATTTTCTATAAAATTTAATTCATGTTATAAATATCTCATATACTAAATTTATAGATATTTATATTCATCTTTAAAATTTTTAGATTTAAAAATGAATTACATTGTTCATGGAGATAGTTGGCCGTATGTACACATGAAAGCTATTTCACATTTTTAGGGATGGAAGGAAGGAAAGGTAAATAATAATTATCATTAATTGGATATTTTTTATATAACATATTTCTTACATAATAATTAAATATATCCTTATTACCATCTATGCAAGATTTAAATGAAAAATAGATCACATCACTTTTTAGAGGTGGTAGTCCACATGTACGCACAAGCAACATTATCAATTTCCAACGGATTGGAAGGTAAGAAGGTGTATATGATATTATAATAAAATAATTATATTCATGTAATAAATATAATATATATATATATATATATATATATATTCACTAGTTACATATTTATAAACGTCCAACTAAAGTGGTAATGAAAAATGAAATACACCGCTACATGGAGACGGTAGGTCGTACATACAAACGAGTGATGTTTTTTTACTTTCCATAAGATGTAAAATAGATGGAATAAAGTTGTATCATAATCATCATAACATATTAATTTATTTATGATTATATATTAGTTAATTTATTATGGTTAAAACACATTAATATGATGTGGAAGAAGAAGTAAACATGAAAGAGTCGGTAGAGACGATTACCTCTTCTTTGGTAGACTTCCTATATATATCCTCTTTAGGGGACTAGGGTTGGCCTTTTAGATGGTAAAAAACCATTGAAACATGAGTAAGTATGTTGATAAGGTAATTGGGTAGGGTTTGGTTGATCTAGGTATCTCAAAGTGGTGTAAAGAAAAGATATAAGCGGCATCCTTTTACATAGGAGGGGAGGGAATTCATGGGATTTAATAAATTATTAAATTAATATCAGATATTTTTTATATATAAATGGATCCAAATATATATAATTTGAATATATATGATAATTTTTCCACATAATCTCATAACATAAACTTTTTAAATGTTTTAGTTATTTTCTCACCCTTATATTTTAGTTTTAACCCCCACCTTGTTAAACCTTTTGACAATTACCGTAATATTAATGTTTTCTACCCAATAAGGGTCAAGAATGTTACCATAAAAGTAAAAAAGTCTAATAAATGGACCATGGTTGATTTTTTCAATAATATATCATTAATTATTCCAATGATATTTTTTTATTGATTTTAAATAATTTAATAAAATGTTATTTGTTATAAAATGTCATTAATGTCATTTTTGATGCAAATCATTTAATTTGACTTGAAATACATAAAGAAAAAGAAATAATTTGAATATAATCCTTTAAAAAATCCCAAACATTCCATATGTATCTATATATAACAGACTAATTATCACATTTATATTAATTTTAATATTTTTAGAACCATTTATTTTATTTTTCTATAAATTGAATAAATAGTTTTTCGATGTTATGTAAGAATTTATGCTACTTATACAAACAATACAAAATTAAAAGAAATTAAAATAAAAAAAATTTATATTTCAAATAAAATTTTATAAATGAACAAAATTTTAAATTATAACTATCCCAAAATATTATAGATATTAAAAAAAGAAAATATAAATTTTGGCCTTTATCTCCCACTTAAATATTATAAAGGTAAAAATCAAAGAAATTTGGCACAAAGTTGAAATATTTTAGAAATTTGGATTGAAATAGATGAAAGAAATTAATACATTGGGATAAAGGTGAGTTTTGGAATGCCTTACCACATTATTTATGACCTTAATTGTCTGATTTACCCTTTATTGATGTGATAAATTTTATCAAAGTTACAATTAATAATGACTAAAAATAAAATGGTTCTATTTACCAAATTTCAACCTCATAATTCTAAATATGATATCCATTTTTCGAGATTCAATCTATATTAGTGTCAGAAATCAATTTTCGGTGAAAAACACAAAACACAATGAAAACTAGTCTTTTAGAAGAATGCATTCTTAAGTGTAAAAGTGTTTGTATACAAAATTCAAGAATAAAATTTATTCCAATGAACCTAACTGGATTATTAAAAAAATAGAACTAATTTTACATTCAACCATTTTTAAATCTAATTGAAACTTTTAATATGTTTTAAGATAACATATAATTTTCAATAAAAATCATTAGTTTTCACTATTCGTTGAAAAATTAATCATATAAAAAATTCACTCTAAGATATTTTTGAAATCATGATTTTAAAAATAAATTTAATTTTTAAGAAGAAAATTTCTAAAAGTTTAATAAAATAATTATTCCATTTTCTCACAAAAATAAATAAAATAATTTTTTTGGAGGAAAAAATATGGGTTACCTGAAATATCACGTATTCAGGTTCCCATATACAGAGAACATCAGCGGTAAGTTAAAATATAGACATGGAAGAGAATAATAACATCCATGGACTATTATAGAGCGATATATAACATGGAAAAGATAAATTTAATGACTACAAACCACTAAATTGGTGATGGGTGAAATGAACATCAATTCATGAGAAATGAAGGTAATGGGGAAACATTTTAATTTCAAGATCATTTTTTTAAAGTTGATGAAATCAATTAATTTCAAGATAGAGAAAATTATAAAATGTACTTACATGATTTCATTATATTTTATTATCACTATTTTATCCTTTTTTCATTTCTTCTATGGATTTCCACTTAATATCTTACTCTATGAATATTCAAGATGAATTTTTCATTCTTTAAGCAATAAAATTAACCTTTCATAAATCATAATATCCATGAAAGTGTTACATGTAATTCATACTTTATCAAGATAGTTTCCAAAACCAAAATGGTTAGCACAATTTATCCAATAATACATTAATCCCTAAAACCTCAATAATAACCCCCAAATTTTGACATAATCCATTTCATAAATAGTGAACCTTAAGACTACTCCAAAATATTTTAGACAAAATTCATAACCCTGAATTATGAAATATTTGACCAAAAATATATCCCCATACAACATAAAGTCCCTCATAAAGTACCATACCAAACATGTCAATTCCTTGATCACAAATTCTATTAAAACATACTATTAACCTAAATACCATAAATCCTTAATGAAGACATAACTACTTCTAAAAATTAACTCTATCACTATTCATTATATCTCATAGATCCAAATATAAAATAAACTACATTGAAAATTACATTATCATCAAATAATAAAACATTTTTATAGTGACTGATACTTTTCATACATAAATATAAAGTCTTAATAGATGAATATTCATTACATAATATAATGATCCATTCCATAATTTTATATGCCTATTCTTTTTGAAAATTTGGACATATAAACAGCTGTTTTCGTAGGAGTCTCCCATTAATTTTCTCATAACTAACACCCTTATTAGATATATCATTCCTAAAACCTTTCTTCATAACTTGGGAAAAAGAAACATAAGAACAATTGATATCAAATGCTAAATAAAGGTAAAAAAGGGAGATATCAATAATCACATAAGAATAACATGAGTGCAAGGGTTTTAGAACATGATCTTAATATTTTAAATCTATTCCCTGAATTTTATAGATCATAATCATGAGTCACAACATAAATCTTGATAGTTCATAAGGGATGAATTATAATAGAATCAATTAACAAGAGCCATTATATTATAACATTGGCATAAGACATGCTATTTTGGAATACACATAAACATAGAAAATAATTTCTTTAGAAGTCATGTCTCACTTCCCTGACTATCATAGTGGTTTAGGTTTACCCCCCAAACCATCATAATGGTCATGGTTTACTCCCAATTCTATCATAGTGGATATATTCCCTTACTAAACTGGGATCACTCTACATTCTATTCATATTAATCTTATGAGATATCAATATTTACCCAATTAGTTTGAGATATATAGGTCCCACCCAACACATAATTAAAATCATAATAATATGTTCCACAAGATCATAAAGTATTTATCATATCTGAACCAATGAAAAGAAATGGGTTTAATAAATATTTCATCCTTTAATAACTGATGTAAATTAGTGTGTTTTATAAAAATTTCATCATTTCATCATATCATAACCCATGGAAAATAGATAAGTTTCATAAACATAGTTTAATCATAAGCATAAACCATATAGGAAAAAATAATGATGGTATCCCTAGATTATATCCACAGTAAAGCATAAGTGAAATAAACGATTGTTGTCATTAATGAATACCATTAAAAGATCATTAAAATATTCTTAAAGAAAATAACCATCCCATTTTGAAATATTTTTTTTAAATATAAATTTTTTATTTAGAAATAACCATATAAAATTGTAAATGAATCATAAAATCATTGATCAATCATGGTGGATGTAAATTTTATTAATTTAATATATATTAAAACAAAACATTAACATTACATTTTTGTAAAAAATTCAAAAAGTAATTCTTTCATAAAATTAAAAAAAAAAGATTCTTTTTAAACCATTTTTTAAAAAAGTGAAACAAATTTAAAAGAGAAATTAACCAGTCACTGGAGAATATTTATGTGACCCTCATCGGGTCACTGGTATATATTCTTTTGAGTTTATTTTATTTTCACACTTGAATTTAGAGTTTCTGGGTTTCGGGAGTTGGGAGTGGGAGTTTTGGAAGAGGTTGGACCTAGAATATAGTTTGAGTAATTTTTTCCTAAACGGTTTGACTTCTAAGGGATAACTATGAATGTGCATGGAGGGGGTTAGAGGGCTCTGCACATCTTGTCCATAGTTGTCCAAACTGTGTAGTACCTTAGGTGTAATTATAGGGTATATCAAAAAAAGGGATAGTATATCCATATGTCTTGAATATAGTTTACCCAAAACGTGTGAGATTATAGGGTAAACAGTGCAGCTTGTTTTTTCTTGTATAGTGGCACCCTGATGGTTGGAGAAAAGTTTTCATAACCATGGGTCCAAACTGTGTGACTCTATCCTACTCATTAAAAAGTGTTAATTGACCCCTTTTCCCCTATATATTTATTCTGTCTTGGGGGTTCATTCTCCCTCCCCTATATTCATAGCCCCTCCCCTTTGGTAATGGAGCTCTTTACCTCCTTTATTGGTGAATTAACCATTATTTCATGGTAGTTTAGCTTGAGGTAATTCGAATTATCTTTGGTTTCATCATTTTTCCAACCTCAGTCCATGTTCTTCCATTTTTATGGAGTTATGGAACCCAAGGGTCTGTTTTAGAGAAATGTAGGTTTCTTATGGATATTTTGGTTTGATTAATTATGTATTAGGTGATTAAGTCTTGGTTATAACTATTCTAGGTGGTCTTCATTGAGGGTGAGGAGTTTTAGACCAAATCTGAGGTTGGTGTCTCTATTTAAGGGTTTTTTACATATCATGCCTATAAATCTCTAACATGCTTTGTTTTTTATTGAATTAATTTAAATTTAAATTATTTATTATTAGTGTTTATTACATGTTTGGTATGTTTTATAGTATGGTTTAGAATTTTGGTGTTAAAATATGGGGTTTCCAAATCGGTGTGTCTTGTATTCCCACTAAGTGTTTGATAAAATGAATCAAAGATGGTTTTGTGATTTTAAATGGAATTATAATATGGTTTTAGAAACATTTTACCTTTAAAATGAGTTTTTTTTAAATTGGGATTGTTTGTTTTCTAAAATGTTTTGTGTTATAGCTTGATTGATGTGGGAACATGCATGTTATGTGTTAATAGGGAGTAACACATGGGTTAATCGGGGTGTGGGTGAGGGGTTTGTCTAAGTGCCTATGTGAGCCTCATAGGGAGGACCGTACAAGCCTCCATTTGTTTCTAAGGTTTCCTATGAAGCTTTGGGTAGGAAGACCATGTGAGATTCCATGTTGGTTTCTTAGAGACCATGTGAGATCTTGGGATTGGGCCTGGGGTAGATAGTGAGCTTCCATTGCTTAGTTGGATAACATTATTGTTTACTCACTCACATTTTACCTAATGGTTAGATCACCAAGGTGCATATCACTCATGATGGTTTGTTTTATATTCTTTATTCATTTAATTAGTTTAATTTTATGTGATGATACGTATTATGACCATTTTTTCATTTCCCATTTAAATGGTTATATGTTGTCAATGCAATGCTCATTTGGATTATAAATTTTGGTTGAGTATGAGTATGTTATTATTTATGGTTTTTTATGTACTTGATTCATGTTTTTAAATTGTTTTTGAAAATAATGACCACGATTTAAAAGTGAAACCAAAGGGATTTTGAAATTTACCTTAAAAATTTTTATTTTCAAAGTGGTTTTTACTTTTGAAATTTTTTTCAAACAAGTTTATAGATTACATGGGTAAATGCCTTAAATTTATTTATGGTGGTTTCGTACTGGGATTCATTCCTCACACACTTCTTGTAACCTATTAAGGAATTTTTAGATTTTTTGTACATGACACAAGTAAAGGTAATGGCACCATGTACCATGGTCACTCTTCTTGATTACAATTTTCCAATGGTTTGTAGAGGAGATGTGGTCTCATAGGGATGGACTCATGTTGAGTCGTTTTGGGTGTTTTTTACCAATTAGGTTATACTTGGGCCTTGTCTTTCGTTTTACACAATTTTATTTTATTTGGGTTATTTATTATGAGATACCATGTCAATATCCTATTATTTCATGATTTTTCTTGTTGTATTTTTGGATTCTAGTATCTATATATCTTTTTTTGTTGATAATGATGATACTGGTTGGCCATACAATTTTATGGATGGTACATTCCAGTTCACCTAGTAAGAAATCATTCCCATTGTATAGTTGGTTATACCGAGTTCTTGTATCAATTTTGTGGTGATCGGGAACATACTTATGAATATGTAGTGGACAAATTCGGGTGACGTGTTAGGTTGGCCCAGTTTACTATGTTAAAAAATAGCATTAGATTTGGTGTTGTTAAATAGGGGTCAGTGGTAGTTTAGATATTGGACCGTTAGGACTCCAAAGGTATGAAAAGGGGAGTTTATGTCCAGGTCTTCATCATGTATATCTTGAGTTTCCATGAGATATTCAGGATTTTGATTTTGTTTTGAGCCTATTTACTGATTTTTATAATGTTTTTTCTCCTTCTTGGTTGAATTTTCTAGTGATTCTCATGTTGGGGGTTTTCTTTTGGTACTTTTTTGGGATTTTGTGTTGGATTGTGTGTGCACTTTGTGTCTTCTAGAAAATACCTCCTAGAAGGAACTCGTCTAGGAATAGAGATGAATAAACAGAGAGTAAACCATAGGTAAACCCTCCCATTGATATGGATTTTTTGGATTTAGGTATTTTCATGATTTAAATACTGGGTAAAATGGGTAGCTGTGAGTAGACGTGAACAATGGACCATGATCAAGATTTTTTATGACATAATCCACCATTTTTCGTGGTAAAAAAGGGAAACAATAATACCAATGAGTGTTTGGAATGTATAGAGTGGATATTTGAGTTTTTGAATACCCTTGAGACCTATAATGTGTTCTATGCTACATATGTTCTAGATGGATGGGTATGAAGTTGTGGGAGTATCTGGTAATTTTTAGAATGCATGTGGATCTCACATGGACCACCTTCAATGTGGATCTTAATCTATAGTTCTACCAAGAAACCTTTAGATAAAGTAGGGACCATTATTTTATAAAGCTAGAGATGGGTGATCATTCAGTAATGGAGTTTTCCACCAGATTTACTGAGTTCTTTAATGTGTCTATAGACCTCCTCCTGAATGATTATCTCAAGTATCAGCATTTTAAGATCAGATTGAGGTGGTTGATAAAGAAACAATGGAAGAGAGATATTTAAGTAGAATGGAAGGTCTCAGTGGCGATCCTTTTATGGGAAGTATCCAGAGTTCATATTCCGGACAAAAGAAGAAGCAAGGTGAGTTTCAAAGAGGCAGTGGAAAGAGATTCCATTAGTCTTCAGGATTAGGTCTTGTGGTTTCTATGGGGTGCATACTAGTTATCGGTTATCAGTGTAGGAGAACATGACACAAAAATCCAAATTGGCCAGATACTCTGAGGGAATTCCACCATTGTGATAATTTAACCCATATTCAGTTATTTTGTCTATTGGATTCGTATTGGAGTGGTGTAGGCTTTGTCCTCTTGAAGGCATCTCAAGTGAAGTCAGAGGTTTCTAGGGGAGGAGTATCTCATCCTCATAGAAATGGGGATTCTCAATATGGTAAAAAGACTCGGAGTGGGTCTTTTTCAGGGTGGCTCCATGTAGTGGAATTCATTCTAGAGGACTCAGATTCTGATCCGGCCTCCAATCAGGGTATGGTGTTTATTGTTTCTTCTATGGAATTGATTTTATTTTTAATGGGTTCATCTCATTCTTTCATTCCACTTATCCTGATTTATTCCTTGGGTATGTAGTCTATGTTGATTCCTTGTGTAATGGATTTTCTAACCCCATTTGGTAAGAAGAAGGAGAAATATTTTAAGTACCTTGAGTGTCGTGTTTTGGTAGCTAGCATAGAGATATTTTGGTGAAGTTCCCAGTCAGTATCCAAGTATCACTGAGAGGGGGAGGTGGTGAATCAGTGATATATTTTTCTTTTTATGTTTCCTACTTTTTGAAACAACCTTCACCTCCTGTTAAATAGTTTCTTCCCTACTAAACACACACAACCACAGGAACACAATATTTACAAGGTTCACTACTCAACAAGAGTATCTACGTCCTTCGTATGGTACAGAAACAATCCAGTACCACACAATCCACTAGAAAACAATCCTTTGATTTTGAATACAATGAGTAGGATACATACTTACACTTGTGTAGCACTTTGAAAATAATCCAATAGTGTGTGTGATCCCCCGTAGCACAAATAGGGTAATGTAATGATTCTATGCTTCTTAATTAACTTTCACAAATCAAATCTTTATGTTGGTCGGAGTGGACACTCAAGAGGGGGGTGAATTGAGTTCCAATTAAAATTTTCTGTTAAAAACAATTTCTAATAAAATCCCCAATTTCAAAAACAAATTAAACTGTAGTGAATTTATATATATTATAAAGGTTCAATTAGCTTCTCAAAGATTGATTAGTTCTCAGTTAACTTAATCTTATGATTAAATTAACTTTTGAAACTAATTTACTGATTTATAATAAATATAAACACTTGCGAATTTAATTATCAAAGTAGCTTTGAAGATAGATTATATTTCAAAGTAATAGCAGCGGAATATGAAATAAATATGTATAGTATGGATATAGAGTATAACTACAAACACAGAGAAGTAACCAAGAGGTTCAGTCTCAAGCCGAGAATTAGTCCTCTCAAAAGTTTATATAAAAGAGATCCACACCCTGGATCGGGGTTAACAACAGTGAACACACTGTCCAGGTCACAAGACCTCTACCACAGTTCTACGTGGGAAAACAAACAACAGCAGCCAGCTGTCCAGGTCACAAGACCTCTACCACTATCCACAGTGGGAAGTGAAGTGTAAAAGGTTCGCTTAGGATTTACAGATCCTCCAGTGAAAGTACAGGAGTCAGTGTGTGTGTTTAATACAGCAGATAACACACACTGCTCAAGATGTAGAATAAATAAATCATAGAGCAGAGATGTAGAGTTTAGGAATGGCTCTAGTGATTTCAGTGTAGCACTGGACTCGTTTTGGAATTAATCAGAAGTGATTCTGAGTCCTCTTCTCGATTTTGTTTGAGAAGCAGAGTGTCGTATGCTTTAGGTTTACAGGCAGTGAGATGTAGTCGATGAAGCTCTTCAATATTCTATTGTATGCACACCACTCTTCTTGAGTAGGCTTGATTGTATATTTGATTCTGTCTTGCTTGGTTCTTCTTGTATGCACAGAGCTCTTCTTGAGTATGTCGTATGCTTCCTTTTCTCTATGTGTGTTGTCTCTCTCTTCTTGGTTTTTCACACTTCTCTTCAGCAGAGTCTTCTTGTATTTATATCACGTGCTCCGTAGGACAGAAAAGGTTTCCTTTTTGCAGGTATGAGGTAAGGTTTCCTGACATCCGACAACCTTTATTAATTAATTGTCAGGGTATTAAAATATAACTAATATGACCGTTGGTTAGAATAAATAAAGATAAAGATAAAGAAATTCAAACAGTTGTTTATGACTGTTCAAGAGATCGGTAGGTCATCAGCATTAGAGTAATGATCGGTGACTCAGATAGATCAGCATCGGTCTGTCATCTGATCGGTGAGTCATTTTGATCAGCATCGGTCTGTCATCTGATCGGTGAGTCATTTTGATCAGCATCGGTCTGTCATCTGATCGGTGAGTCATTTTGATCAGCATCAGTCTGTCATCTGATCGGTGAGTCATTTGCATCGGTGAGTCCTTGGATCGGTGACTCATTTGCATCGGTGAGTCCTTGGATCGGTGACTCATTTGCATCGGTGAGTCCTTGGATCGGTGACTCATTTGCATCGGTGAGTCCTTTTGATCGGTGACTCTGATGGATCGGTGAGTCTGATTGATCGGTGACTCTGATGGATCGGTGAGTCTGATGTCTGTTGAATCCAGAAGACTTCCAACATACTTTGTAAGTCAATAAGCATAGTTAAAAACATGATAACTGATTCATTCATAAATTGGAATTATGTTTATGAGACATCAAACCAGATTAAGCATCAATGAGTTGTGATGATTTGTGATTATTAAAACATCAGTTATAAACATGAAATCAGCAATCTTCCAGAGGGCTCAACAATCTCCCCCTTTTTGATAATCACAAATCTTCATATATATATATAAAAAAAATAAAAAAAAATAAATCTCCCTCTTAAAATAACATTCCCATATATATAGTATTCAGATTTCTCCCCCTGAGATATTGATCTCCCTCTTCATATATAGAGTACTCCCCCTTAGATATATATTTCCCCCATTATATATCTTTTTCCCATTATATATATCTTTCTCCCATTATATATAGCTTTCTCCCATTATATATATCTTTCTCCCCCTTTGGGATGATCAAAAAGGAGGGAAAGCAGATAAGGGAAAAGAGAAGCAGGGTGCAGAGAGGATAGAACATAACACAAAGGAAAAACAAATTTGATAAAGTCACAGAAAAGGATAAGAAATACATAGATCACCCCATCAAAAACAATACATGGCTATTTGTTGGGATACAAAGGGGCTTTACCTTTATCCTTTGGATCAATGGTAGGTAAGGTAGAAGGCTTGGAGGCAGGCTGTGGTTCACGGAGCTGAAGTGGCGGCAGGACAACTCTGGAAGGTGCAGTTGGAGGTGTCACAGAGGGTTGTTGAGAAGGAGCAGGAGCTGGATGAGAAGCTTTCCGAGAGACTGGCCGCAACTGAGATAGAGCTTGGGCAACAGACAGCTGATTTGGAGCGACATCAGAGGCACTGAGAGGTTCAGAAGTAGGGAGTACAATTGTAGTGGCCTGTGCATCCAAGTAAGGCTTCAACAGATGAATGAAGTCCTGAATGACTTCTGCTCCATACTTCATAGCTTTTTCAAAATCATCCTTGTTTTCCATGAACTGTGCCAAGGAAGGGACAAAATCTTGCAATTGGCGAACTTGAGTGTTGAAGGCCTGAGTGACTGGAGGTAATTTCAGATTCTCTGCCAAGACTTTGAAGTTTGCAGCCATCTCATGTTTTGTATAAATCTTGGAAAAGTAAGTATCAACTTTTTCCTTGATCTCTTGCAGGGCTTGCTTTGCATCTGCTGAATATACTAAGGCCATCTTATGACTATTATCACAGAGCTCTTTCATCCTCCTCAAAGATTCTAAGTCAAGAATTTGTCTTACAACAGCTAGCTCTGCATGCACAACTTCTCTGAGAGCTTCTATCTCACGGGTAGTGATTTTGGTTACCTTGCCTGTACTGGCTTGGCCGACTATATGAGTTAGTTCAGCTTTCAACTTCCTCAGGTCAGACTTGTTGAGATGTTCAATCAGATTTCTTAAAACTTCCATCATACCAGAGATGGTTGATCTGAACTCATTTGATAGAGAAAGTAAGCTAACTTGGAGATCCTTCAAAGTTTGATTCAAAGAGGCTATGTGCCTACCAACAAATTCACCAGTAGCAGTCAAGTCTGGCTTGAGAACATCTGAGACTACCGTTGAAAAAGCTTTCAAGGAATTTTCAGAAACTTGCAGAGATACTTGATGAAGGGCATTGGAAAGTTCTTCTCTGACTATATCTCTCACAGTGGTTAGCAATTCAGTATTAAACTTATCAAGATCAGCTCGAGAGATTTCAGAACCAGGTAAATTCACATTTACAGGATCATCAGTAGGAATAGACCTTGCTTCTCTTGGAAGGTTCCTTTTCACAGCTGCAGCAGATTCTGGCAATTCGTCTTCTTCTTCAGAATATTCTAAGCCCAAAACAGCATATCCAGGGTAGTCATCCCAAACAGCAGCACACAGGGTGTAGTTGGGTTTTTCATAGCTTGCTGTTCCACTGATTTTTGATGAGTCAGCCTTGCCACTGAGATGGATTTCTGGTACTGACTGAGGTTGTTCTACTTGATCTTCAGCAAGACTATCCACCGGTCTGTTAACACCATCAACAGCAGCTTCAACATCATCAGCATCATCATCATCACCACCAAGATTGTCATCAGCATCACCTTGCTCATTATTACTCTACTCAGAGGCTTCACTGTGATATTCCTCAGTATCAGAATCTTCTTCATCATCAAGAATAGGTTCTGACTCTGGTAGGGTTAAGGGTGGACTAGCAGGTCCAAATTCTATTCTTTTCTTGGGGCTAGCAGTGTCTGGATCACTCCTATCATCAGGAGAAGACACACTTCCTTCTTCAGTTGCAGCTTTTTCTTTCTCATCATCATCAGAATAAACTGGTTCCTCATCTGGTTTTAATCCAGGATCTCTCAAATCCTTTGGCCTCTTGCCATGATCTATGGGATTGTAGGCTTCATACAACTTATCTTCATCTGCAACCCAGCATTTCTTCCATGGATTCCAATTGATTTTCATCCTCTTACAGATCTCTTTGTTGAGACAGAAGGTACGCTCTGTTTCAACAAATTCATCATCTTCATCAACACATTCCAGATTCTGGAGCATAGTAGATATCATTTTTGAATAAAACAACGCTGTGGCTTTCTTGGAAGGTTTCAGCATACTAGCTATGTGGACCATCACATATCTACACAGGTTTATCTTTTCATGGGTTTTGAGCAGAAACAATAGAAAAACATCTTGAAACTTAACAGCAGCAAAATCTCCTCTTCGAGGGCAAAGTTGGTGCTGAATAAACTTGAATAGGAGTCTGCTTTCACCATCTAATTCTGAAGCTGTGATTCTCCTCGATTCTCTGTTTCCAGTTAGAAGCTCTAGCGCTAGCTCATAAGAAAAATAGTCAGTGACTGGGGGTATATTGCCAGCATAGTCCTCATATCGACCTTCATGAGGTACGTTTAAACATTCAGCCCACTGCTTAGATGAGAAAGATATTTTCTTTCCTTTTACAACAGACGACATCCTAGCAGCTTCCACACCATCAAGCGTGATTTTCAGGTTCATGTAAAACTCATGTACTAGCTTTGGATAATCTATTCGGGCGTTGTCTGAAAACCAGTCTATCCATCCTTGCGATTCAAGAACTTGTAGCAACAGAGACTTACTTGACAGAAGCCACGCCGAGTTTACTTCTTTTTCTACAGCAACAATCCGAGTTTCCAGGTTCGGATTTACTGATCGTTGAGAGGTACTGCTCGACTCGCCTCGAGCACGCTTTGAAGGTACAGGGCTATCTGGTCCTTTGCTCGGTCTCTTTTGCTTAGCCATTCGAGGATTTTGGAGAGGCAGGAGTTCGAAGGTTCGAAGGTTCGAAGCAGAGGGGAAGAGAGGTTGAGAGGTTCGGCGGGAAATGAAAGGTCAAAGGTTTAGGGAAGATAAATAGCTGCGTATCATTTATTTTATCATTTAGGGTTCCCATAAAAAGTAATTTACTAATTAATAAAAAGTAATTAAAAAAAAATCGGTTTGACAGAACAGTGTGACAGATCGGTTCCACAGATCGGTTTCACAGATCAGTTTCACAGATCAGTTTCACAGATCAGTATCACAGATCAGTTTCACAGATCAGTTTCACAGATCAGTTTCACAGATCAGTTTCACAGATCAGTTTCACAGATCAGTTTCACAGATCAGTTTCACAGATCAGTTTCACAGATCAGTTTCACAGATCAGTTATACACAATTCTTGTTTAATAAATTTCATTCTTTCAGAGCATAAGGGCTTTGTGAAGATGTCAGCTAATTGATTTTCAGAACTAACAAATTCTAGAGAAATATCACCCTTCTGGTAATGATCTCTTAGAAAGTGATGTCTGACATCAATGTGCTTAGTTCTAGAGTGAGACACAGGGTTCTTGGATAAGTTGATTGCACTAGTGTTATCACAGTTAATTGAAACATGTTTAAGATCAAATCCATAATCCAATAGAGTGTGTTTCATCCACAAAATTTTTGCACAGCAACTACCAGCAGCTATGTATTCTGCCTCGGCAGTAGACAATGCAACTGAATTCTGTTTCTTACTACACCATGATACTAGGGATTTTCCAAGCAAATGACATGTTCCTGATGTGCTTTTTCTATCTAACTTACAACCAGCAAAGTCAGCATCTGAATAACTCATTAACTCAAAGGATTGTCCTTTTGGGTAAAACAAACCTAAATTTATAGTATACTTAAGATACTTAAAAATCCGTTTAACAGCTAATAAGTGTGATTCTTTAGAATTAGCTTGAAATCTAGCACACATACACACACTAAACATAATATCTGGTCGACTAGCAGTAAGATAAAGTAAGCTTCCAATCATACCTCTGTAATTGGTTTGATCAACTGGTTTCCCAGTCTCATCAACATCCAATTTACAGGTAGTACTCATAGGTGTATTACTTTCCTTAATACTATCTAATCCAAAACGTTTTAAAAGATCCTTTGTATATTTACTTTGATTAAAAATAATACCATTTTTAGTTTGAAAGATTTGAAATCCAAGAAAATACTTAAGCTCTCCCATTAAGCTCATTTCAAATTCATTTTGCATAACCTTTGAAAAATCAGTACATAAAGAGTTTTTAGAAGATCCAAAAATAATATCATCAACATATATTTGTACAACTAAAACGTCTTTAGAAATTCTTTTAATGAAAAGAGTTGGATCAGCAATCCCTTTAGTAAAACCTTTTGAAATAAGGAAATTGCTAAGTCTATCATACCAAGCTCTTGGAGCTTGTTTCAAACCATACAAAGCTTTAGAAAGTTTAAAAACTTGATTTGGAAAATGGGGATTAGTAAATCCAGGTGGTTGTTATACAAAAACATCTTCAATTATAAAACCATTTAGAAATGCACTTTTAACATCCATTTGATATAATTTGAAATCCAGATGTGCAGCATATGCAAGTAAGATCCTAATGGCTTCTAGTCTAGCTGCAGGTGCAAAAGTTTCCTCATAGTCTATACCTTCTTCTTGACTATATCCTTGTGCAACTAGTCTAGCTTTGTTTCTAACTATATTTCCAGATTCATCTACTTTATTTCTAAACACCCATTTTGTGCCTATTGTCAAAGTGTCCTTAGGTCTGTCAACTAATTCCCAGACTTTGTTTCTTTCAAACTGATTTAATTCTTCTTGGATAGCCATTACCCAAAATTCATCGTTGATAGCATCATTGATATTTTTAGGTTCTGACTGTGAAAGAAAAGCTTGATGTTCAACCTGGTTTCTTAGAGAAGCTCTAGTCTGTGTCCCTCTATCTAGATTTCCTACAACAGCATCTAAGGGATGGTTCTTTAGAGTCCTAGATGGTCTTGAAAAGATAGGGCTAGAAATTTCAGGTTCATCTAGAGATTGAGGTTCAACAGAAGCAGATTCTGGAGAATGTCCAGAACTAGATTCTTTTATAACAGGTTCTTTAGATTTATCATTAAGGTCCAGAATAGACAAATCTTCTTCAAGATTCCCAAGAGAGGTTTTAGGCTCATGTGGATCAGTTTCATCAAATTTGATGTGAACAGATTCTTCCACACATTTGGTTCTCTTATTGAAAACTCTATAGGCTTTACTAGAGATAGAGTAACCTAGGAAAATTCCTTCATCACTCTTGGATGCAAATTTGTCAAGATTGTCTTTAGTATTCAGAATAAAGACTTTGCAGCCAAAAACTTTGAAGTAGTTAACCTTAGGTTTCCTATGGTTCCACAACTCATAAGAGGTTTTCTTTAGAACAGGTCTGATCAAGACTCTATTAATGACATAACAAGCTGTATTAATAGCTTCAGCCCAAAAGTAAATTGGCAGGTCATATTCATTGAGCATGGTTCTAGCAATTTCTTGCAGGGTTCTGTTTCTTCTTTCTACTACACCATTCTGTTGGGGTGTCCTAGGGGCAGAAAAGTTATGAGAATAGCCATTGAGTGAGTAGTAAGATTCAAAATCTTGATTTTCAAACTCACGACCATGATCACTTCTTAGGGTCTTAATCTTGAGTCCACTAAGATTTTCTACAGACTTGGAGTATTTAACAAAGTAAGAACAAGCTTCACTTTTGTGAGCTAGAAAATATACCCAAGTATATCTAGAAAAGTCATCTACGAGAACATAGACATCGTGCTTCCCATTTAAACTAGAAACTCTTGATGGTCCAAACAAATCCATGTGAACCAGTTCAAGTGGTTGAGAAGTTGAAACTTCTTTCTTTGATTTAAAAGAAACTTTGTGTTGTTTTCCCTTTTGACAGGGATTACAAACTTTGTCTGCTGGAAATTCAAGTTTGGGTAAGTCTCTAACCAAGTTCTTCCTAGAAAGTTTTCTAAGTGAGTGCACATTGCAGTGTCCTAATCTTCTGTGCCAAAGCCAAGACTCTTTATGAAAAGCATTTAAACAAGGAATGTTCTGTTTAGCTAAAGAATCTAAATCAACAGCATAAACATTTTCATTTCTTAAAGCAGAAAATACTAAAACATTTTTAGAGTTAAAAACATTGCAAGAATCATTTTCAAATTTAACATGAAAACCATCATCACATAACTGAGAAATGCTTAACAGGTTATATTTAAGTCCATCAACAAATAAAACTTTAGAAATCAAAATTGAATCAGTGTTACCAATCTAGCCTAGGCCGATGATTTTTCCTTTAGAGTTATCACCAAAAGTTAAAAAGCCTCCATCAACTTTTATTAAGCTCTTGAAGCAAGAATAATCTCCAGTCATGTGTCTTGAGCACCCACTGTCTAAATACCATATCTTCTTGTAACAGCTCTTCAAGCAGGTCTCCTACAAAACAGATTTAGATGGAAGATGATTTTGGTACCCAGATCTTCTTGGGTCCAGACAGGTTAGCCAATAACACTTTAGGTACCCATATTTGTCTAATGGGTCTCATATAATTTGTAGAAATAACATTCTTTGAAAGATAAACCTTATTAGATTCATAACTATGAATATAACTGGTTGAGGCATAAGAAGTTCCAGAATTAACTATCTTCTGTCTAGATTTAGGAATGAATCTAGTTTTGGCAACTTTCCTTTGTCCAGGTTGGTATCCTATACCAGTAGTGTATCTAGGTGCAACTTGCTTTCCTAGCATTTGTGTTAGAGTGTTTTTACCATTGGTGAACTTCTCTAAGTCTTTCTTGAGTTGCTCATTAGACAATTTTAGTTCAGTATTCTCTTTAAGCAGCTGAGCATTCTTTTCTACTTCTATATCCAGATCAGATTTATGCTTAACACTTAAAGCATACTGTTTCTTTAGACCTTTATATTTATCTTTAAGCTCATTACATGTTTCTTCTAGCATGTCACAGTATTCAAACAATTCAGATTTTGACATGTTTTCTAAGTCAGAATCTTCTCCAGAATAGTATGAATTAAAAGCAGGAGTCTCTGATGTTACCTCAAAAGTGTTTGTCATGAAACACATGTTGGCCCGATTCTTTTCAGAGTCTGAAGATTCAGCTTCACTTGTGCTGTCTTCTGAAGCACTCCAAGTAGCCTTCATGGCCTTCTTGTACTTGTTATCCTTGTATTCATATTTCTTTTTATACTTCAGCTTTGGACAGTCGGCTTTAATGTGTCCTTTCCTCTTACACTCATAGCAGACAACATCATCTGATTTGTCGTTCTTCTTCCAATCCTTTTTCCAGTGTCCTTTGTTATCATACTTGCCCTTATAATTTGGTTTCCTAAAGAATTTCTTTTTCCTATAAAACTTTTTGAATCTCCTAGCTATTTGATCCATCTCATCATCACTGTCAGAATCATTCTCACTTTCCTCACTGCTTGAACTTTCATTGATAGCTTGAAGCTTTTCCTTATCCTTATTCTTTGAGGTTGTAGTCTTGAAGGCAATAGACTTCCTTTTAGGTTCATCATCTTCTTCTTTATTTACTTTAAGCTCTTCTTCATACATCATCAGCTTACCAATTAATTCCTTGACAGGTAGAGCAGCAATGTCACAGGATTCTCTAATGGAGACAGAGGTTCCTCTCCATCTTTCAGGTAGACATCTCAAAATTCTCATAATTTGTTCCTTTGCTGGAACATCCTTTCTCAGAGAAGTCATTGTGTTGACAATTTCATTGAACCTAAGATACATATCAGAAATGGGTTCATCAGGCTTCATCTTAAAATTATCATACTTAATAGTATAGGTATTCAATCTCATCTCCTTAACATTAGTTGTTCCTTCATGAGAAACAGCTAAGGTATCCCAAATTTCATATGCAGTTTTACATGCAGAAATTCTATTAAACTCTTCATCTCCTAGAGCACAGTACAAAGCATTCATAGCTTTACAATTGTTATTGTAAGCAGTCTTTGTAGGTTCATCCCAAGTAGATCTAGCAGTAGTGGGAATTTTGTATTCAGATTCAATAGCAGTCCAAATATCAAAACCTATGCTTTCTAGATGAATTTTCATTTTCAGTTTCCACTGAGCATAATTAGTTCCATTGAAGAAAGGTGGCTGGTTAGTAGCAGCACCCTCAAGTCTATTATCCATGATATTACAAAAAAGAATTTTAAAGAGATAAAAATTTAGAAATAACAGAAATCTTAAGAACTTTAAAATACAACTAAAATCACAGTTCAAAAGCAGAGCACTTTTAGAAAGTATTTACTTCCTCTGATACCAAGTGTTGGTCGGAGTGGACACTCAAGAGGGGGGTGAATTGAGTTCCAATTAAAATTTTCTGTTAAAAACAATTTCTAATAAAATCCCCAATTTCAAAAACAAATTAAACTGTAGTGAATTTATATATATTATAAAGGATCAATTAGCTTCTCAAAGATTGATTAGTTCTCAGTTAACTTAATCTTATGATTAAATTAACTTTTGAAACTAATTTACTGATTTATAATAAATATAAACACTTGCGAATTTAATTATCAAAGTAGCTTTGAAGATAGATTATATTTCAAAGTAATAGCAGCGGAATATGAAATAAATATGTATAGTATGGATATAGAGTATAACTACAAACACAGAGAAGTAACCAAGAGGTTCAGTCTCAAGCCGAGACTTAGTCCTCTCAAAAGTTTATATAAAAGAGATCCACACCCTGGATCGGGGTTAACAACAGTGAACACACTGTCCAGGTCACAAGACCTCTACCACAGTTCTACGTGGGAAAACAAACAATAGCAGCCAGCTGTCCAGGTCACAAGACCTCTACCACTATCCACAGTGGGAAGTGAAGTGTAAAAGGTTCACTGAGGATTTACAGATCCTCCAGTGAAAGTACAGGAGTCAGTGTGTGTGTTTAATACAGCAGATAACACACACTGCTCAAGATGTAGAATAAATAAATCACAGAGCAGAGATGTAGAGTTTAGGAATGGATCTAGTGATTTCAGTGAAGCACTGGACTCGTTTTGGAATTAATCAGAAGTGATTCTGAGTCCTCTTCTCGATTTTGTTTGAGAAGCAGAGTGTCGTATGCTTCAGGTTTACAGGCAGTGAGATGTAGTCGATGAAGCTCTTCAATATTCTATTGTATGCACACCACTCTTCTTGAGTAGGCTTGATTGTATATTTGATTCTGTCTTGCTTGGTTCTTCTTGTATGCACAGAGCTCTTCTTGAGTATGTCGTATGCTTCCTTGTCTCTATGTGTGTTGTCTCTCTCTTCTTGGTTTTTCACACTTCTCTTCAGCAGAGTCTTCTTGTATTTATATCACGTGCTCCATAGGACAGAAAAGGTTTCCTTTTTGCAGGTACGAGGTACGGTTTCCTGACATCCGACAACCTTTATTAATTAATTGTCAGGGTATTAAAATATAACTAATATGACCGTTGGTTAGAATAAATAAAGATAAAGATAAAGAAATTCAAACAGTTGTTTATGACTGTTCAAGAGATCGGTAGGTCATCAGCATTAGAGTAATGATCGGTGACTCAGATAGATCAGCATCGGTCTGTCATCTGATCGGTGAGTCATTTTGATCAGCATCGGTCTGTCATCTGATCGGTGAGTCATTTTGATCAGCATCGGTCTGTCATCTGATCGGTGAGTCATTTTGATCAGCATCGGTCTGTCATCTGATCGGTGAGTCATTTGCATCGGTGAGTCCTTGGATCGGTGACTCATTTGCATCGGTGAGTCCTTGGATCGGTGACTCATTTGCATCGGTGAGTCCTTGGATCGGTGACTCATTTGCATCGGTGAGTCCTTTTGATCGGTGACTCTGATGGATCGGTGAGTCTGATTGATCGGTGACTCTGATGGATCGGTGAGTCTGATGTCTGTTGAATCCAGAAGACTTCCAACATACTTTGTAAGTCAATAAGCATAGTTAAAAATATGATAACTGATTCATTCATAGATTGGAATTATGTTTATGAGACATCAAACCAGATTAAGCATCAATGAGTTGTGATGATTTGTGATTATTAAAACATCAGTTATAAACATGAAATCAGCAATCTTCCAGAGGGCTCAACAATTTCAAAAAAATTCATCACTTTTCTATCTAGAATATGGTAAGAACCTCCTGGTGAAAATAGCTTGCACACCACTCCCTACTTGCGTGCCTCCCTACTTGCGCGCCTCCTACTTGCACGCCACTCAGCTTGTGCGCCACCTGCTTGCGCGCCACTCAGCTAGCGTGCCTTCCTGCTTGCACGCCACCTGATTGCGCACCACCCAGTTGTGCACCACTCAGCTTGTGCGCCACCTGCTTGCACACTACTCATCTTGGGATCCTTCCTGCTTGCGCGCCTACCTGCTTGCGCACCACTATTGTGCACAACTCACAACTTTCACGCCGCCTTTGGCTTATAAAAAACACAGTTCTTGAACACACCTCCCTGCTTGCATACCTCTGACAACTTGCGCGCCACTTCTTCTTGCATTCCACCCTACTCGCGTTCCTTATAAATAACCCTCATCTTACCCGCCACTTCAGTTTGCGCACCACTTTCTACTACTTGCGCAATCAGAGCTCAAATTTTCTCTTAAGTGTTGAGCATTAAAAAATGAGGAAGCTAGTCGTCTATTTATAGGCATTTTGGTGACTTGCGTGCCACATACACTTGTGCGGCGTTCCTACTTGTGCACCGCTCCATCACTTACGCGCCACTCCATCACTAGAATGACACTTTCTTTCCTTTGTCATATTTTGACATGATGATTTTGAAACATGACTTGTACGTAACATTCACTTGCGCGCCACACTTTCACGCCCCTTATACTTACGCGCCACTCTTTAACGTGCGTTCCAATTTATTTACTTTGTCATATTTTGATGGGATGATCTTGAAATATGACTTGCGTGCAATCATACACTTGCGCGCCACATATACTTGTGTTCCACACTTGCATGCCACTTTTGACTTGCGTGCCACTTCTCTTTATTTTTCCAAAAAAACTTGTTTACTCTCTGTATCCTTCATAAGTCTCACATCACATGTTCTCCAAACTTATGATATTTGTGAAATATAATTAAGCAAAGTATCTTCATAGTTTCCAAGTCCTATACAAAGTGAATTGATTTACCTTCTTTAACAACAAAAGACAACACTCTGTAACATCAAACTTTTTCTTACTTCCTTATCCATCCAACTTGTTCCGAACAATCTCCCCCTTTGGATTTTGTTGTCAACCATGATTCATAAATCACTGTACTTTATAACCTTAAGCAATGGATTACTTATCAACAATTCTAAGCCTATGTGAGATAACTCATTGTAGGAAATAAGAATTATTGACAGCCAAAACCATGTTGTCCAAAAGAAGTGACTATGAAATATCATGAGCATACCTCCTCAGCCTTCTTCATAACATCATTCAAGCCTCTACTTCAAAATTCTTCACTTCTTTAACTTTCTTGGAAAACAACATTGTTTCCTACAACCACTCCAACAAACAGTTAGAATAGTTCACACACATACATTCTAGATTCAAAGCTTACCCGCAACCCCCCCTTTATGCATGCATCTATAAGGATAGATTTATGGAACAATTCTCCCCCTTGACAACACTATCCAAAGGCAAGATGAGAGTGGGGACAGAAAAATGTACCTTAACCGTGATGAGAAGGAGGTTGGACACCCATGTTCAACCTCAATTTTGCAAATGGTTCTTTCGGTAAAGGTTTGGAGAATATATCAGTAACTTGTTCAGATGTAGGAACATACTTCAGCCTTAATTCATTCTTGTCCACCTGCTCTTTGATGAAGTGGTACTTTATATCAATGTGTTTTGAACGAGAATGTTGTACTAGATTTCTTGTAAGATTTATTGCACTCTGATTATCACAACCCAAGATCAATTTTAGCTTTACTTCAACAAGTAAATATTCTAACTAAGTCTTCATCCACATTAGTTGAGTTGCAGCTTGAGTAGCAGCAACATACTCCACCTCAGCTGTGCTAAGATTTACTGAATTCTGTTTCTTAGTATTCCAACTAACAGAATTTTTCCCCATAAAGAAAACTCCACCATATGTGGATCTTCGATCATCAACATTTCATGCCCAATTAGCATCAGAATACCTGAATAGATCAATATTTCCTGAACCATCATACCTGATTCCAAATTTTTTTGCTACTTTGATATATCTGAGAATTATTTTTCTAGCAATCAAATGTGATTATTTAGGAGCCTTTTGAAATATTTCACATAAAGTGATAGCATAGATGATGTTGGGTCTTGAAGAAATCAAATAAAATAGACTTCAAATTAGCTTTCGAAAATCTTTCTAATAAACTTCCTTTCCTTCTCTTTCTTTAGACAACTTGGTTCCCACTAAAATAGGTGTGGAAACTAGTTTCTAATTTTCCATTCCAAACTTCTTCAGAAGTTCCTTAGCATACTTTTCTTGAGATAGAAAGATGTGATTCTTTTTCGGTGATATTTGTAGCCCAAGAAAGTATTTCATTTCACCCAGCATGGAAATCTCAAATAACTTTTTCATCTCCTCAGTAAATCTTTCACATGATCTTTCATCATTCCTAGCAAAGATAATTTCATTGAAACAAACAATAACGATCATTGAAAACTCATGACACTTCTTGATGTAAACATTACTATCAACTCTAACTTTCTTAAAATTCATCTTCTTCAAGCTAGTATCTAATTTAGAATACCTTTCCCCTAGAGCCTATTTTAGCCAATACGAATCCTTCTTCAACCTGCTCACATAACTTTCATCCTTTCCAATAACAAATCCACAAGGTTGTTCAATGTAAACTTCCTCATCAAGGTCACTATTCAAGAATGCAGATTTTACATCCATTAGAAAGATTTTGTAACCTCAGTGTACAGGAATAGCAAGAAAGATTATAATTGTTTCTAATCTTGCCACCAGAGCTAAGGTTTCATCAAAATCAATGCCTTCAATTTTTTAATACACATTTCAAACCAATATTTCTTTGTTTCTTATTACTTTACCTTCTTAATTAATCTTGTTCCAGAAAACCCACTTTGTACCAATAATGTTCTTGTTTTCCAGATTGGGTACAAGTTCCCAAGTATCATTCTTCTCTATCTGATCAAGCTCTTCATTCATAGCATGAACCCATTATGGATGCTCAGATACTTCATTTACATCATTTGGTTCAAATTTCAAATAAAGAGAAGTATGTGTTATAGCATTCGTTTTTATTATTGTTTGAACCCTCTGATGTTGATCACCAATAATGTTTTGAGACTCCACTTGTTTCCTTAACCTAGGATGAGTTTTTCTAACTTCATCCTCATCACTCAAGATTTCTGAGTCGGATTCCTCTTCTTGCATAGGATTAACACAGTATGAAATATTATCAGAATCGTTAATAGAATATTCTCTATCATGCTCAACTTCAACATCAACATATAACTGCTTTTCTTGGTAAACATTTTCAACAACTTTTACATATGAAGAATCAATAATTCTTCCTGTTTCTTTGTTGATACATCTATATCCTCTTCCTTCTGGAGCATATATGAGTTTGACCTATAGAAGCATTGGTTATGAATATAAACAACAATTCTCATGGCTTTCCTCCAATAATAATGATAAAGTCTATGTTCAAGTATAACATAGTTCTCCCCATTTCCACTAGACTTCGATTCTTTCTTTCAGAAACCCCATTTTTTTGAGGTGTGTATGGTGAGCTGAACTCATGCCTAATTCCATGTTTATCAAAGTAACTTTCAAACTCTTCATTCTTATACTCTCCACCATTATCAGTTCTCAAATTCTTCACTAAATACTCACATTCCTTCTCTGCTTTCCTCGTGAAACTCTTAAACATTTAAAGAGCATCTGACTTATGTCTCATGTACATGACACAAGTAATGCGAGTAAAGTCGTCAATAAAAGTAATGAAGTACTTATCTCCATTTTTATATTTCTTTCTCATTGGTCCACATATATCATAGTGTATAAGTTATAATGTTATTTTTGAATGAATTTCAACTTTCTTATGAATAGAGTTTTTAATCTTCCCTTTCTCACAAATAGTGCAACACCAATATCTTCTTCTTGATAAATCAGGAATATCTCAGACACTATCTCTCTTTGATAACTTTCACATATTTATATGACACATATGTCCCAGCCTTTTATGCCATAACTGATTTTCATCCACTACACCCATGTAACAAGAGTTCCGCACTTCACCAACTAGGAACAAATTCCCTCTTGTACATTGGCCCCTTGTAACTATATTTCCATAATTTTCACTTGTCACAAAAAATCCATCTTTTCTGAAGATAAATTTGTTTCCATTATCACATAGTTGTGAAAAACTAAGTAGGTTATGTTTCAGCCCATCAACATATAGTGGTTTCCTGGATTTCATCTTTTCTTTTCCAATTATGGCTGATCCAACACCTTTGATCCTTAGAGATTCATCATTTCCAAATTTCACTGTTATTTCTTTGAAGTCTTTCACATTATTTAGCAGCTTTAAGTCTCCTGTCATATGAGAGTAACATCCACTATCAAGAATCCATGGACTTTCTCCTTTTGTAGCTTTCAAAGAAGTTTCGAAAACAAGAGCTTTTTGTTCTTCTTTTCCCATCACTTTCTGTTGTGATTCCTCCAATTTCCTAGCCAATTCAATGTGTTCTGGCCATACAACTATGAAATATTTCTTTTCAGACTTATCAGACTGGTCCCTTTTAGATTTTAGAAACTCTGGATTTTGATAATTATTAAGAATATTTTGTTGCTATGGTAACACACTAAGGCAGTCCTTGGCAAGATGTCCAGGTCAACCACATCTTTCACAAATAGTTTCTAGTGGTTGGAATCTATTCTCAACATTCACACCAGTCTTTTTAGATATCTTCTGAAATTTATTTTGAGACTTTCTATTTTTAAAGGATTGACTCCCCCTCAATCCTTTTCTTTCAAAACTTGTAGAATAGTTTTAATTTTGTCAGTTGAACCAACACATATTTTCTATGTGTCAGAATCCACCACAATATCAACAATAACCATAGAAAGAATATTTGCCTTTGAAACTTCTATACTGACCAGATTTGTGAACACACTTCTCAACAACCTTTTTAATAAAACTATGTTGACCATAAACTTTCATGTTTTCATTTGAAACTCTCTTCCCCAACTCAAATTTATTAGTACCAGAAGAATTAGATGTATTTCTTGACTCATGATTTTTATGCACTTTTTATTTCTCAGCGTTGCTGACTTTGGCCACATATATGGTCTTTCCAGCCTTGTTCTTATCAGAACCAGTTCCATCTTTCATTTCAACCTTTAAAGGTATCTTTTGTGGAAACTTATTTTTTTCATTCTTACTGGAACATTCACAAAATTCTGAGATAGAATTTTTAAAAATGATATTCATTTCTTTAGCTTTATAAATTTTTTATTGGAAAAGTTCCAACTCTTCTTCTTTTTCCTTTATCTTTACTTCACGATGATCATTGAAATTCTTTGCATTCTCAAGATAATTCCCCAAATCATAAATCTCCTTTTCCATATTTATTTTCTCATCATGAAAATTTTCTTCATTGTTTAATGTGGAATTTTCATTTATCAATTTCTTGTTTTCCTTCTCAAGTCTTATAATATTTCTCAAACATTCCTTCAACTCTTCTTTAAGATATTATTCATGTTGAGTTTCTTCTTCCTCAGTACTGCCGCTCTCATAATCATCATTATTTACTGTTTCAAAGAAGGTACTCTCTATAGCTTTCTCAGCAGTAGATTTTTTAGATCTAATATCACTATCATCATCTTCTTTAATTTTTGAAAACAAGATTCTTATTTTTGATTTGAAGAACTTTTTATCCTTACCACTTCAAGAATATTTATCTTTTCCACCCTGTTTCTTCCAAGACCTTCTTGGTCTTCTGTCCTCTTCATCACTATCTTCATCTTTCCCCTTTTGTGTACAATTAGCCACAAAGTGGCCAACAGATCCACATTCAAAACATTTCAAAGGAAGTTTCCCTTTGTATTTCCCTATACCTCTTTTCACATTCATGGAAAACAAGGATAAAATTTCATCAAAATTTTTACATACCTCATCTTCAGAATCAGATTCACCAGAATCATCTTCGATAAGAGTCTTCTTTGACTTCTCTCTATTTTTACCCTTGAATGACATTTCTCTATCAGCTTTTGTTTTTTCCCTTCATAGTATTCTCCCTTCTCATCTCATAAGTAATGAGAGTTCTATAAAATTCATCCAAATATAATGTTTCAGGGTCTCTATCTTCCAATGAAGACAATTTAACATCAAACTTGTCAAGAAGAATTCTCAAGATATTTTCGTTAACTATATAATTCTCCAATGTTTCACCAAGACATCTAATTGTAATGAAAATATCATTTATTCTGGCAAAGAAATCTCCAACAGATTTAGATTCTCCCATTTTCAAGTCTTCATACTTCAGCCTCCAGTTTCATAGTTTAGCCTTATTAACTTTTGTATATCCTTTATAGATATTCTTCAGTTTGTCCTAGATTTCTTTGGTTGTATCAACACCTTTCACTCTTAAAAATTCAATCCTAGAAAGAGATGAGAGTAACACATTTTTAGCTCTTCCATCATTCTCAAAATTCCTTTTATCGACAGGAGTAAGAGAAACCGTTTCATAAATAGCTAGAAATATATCTATTGTAGTTTCAATAACTTCATATCCAAGAGACATAAGATAAGGCATCATTCTTTCCTTCCAGATGTGATAGTTCTTTCCATAAAAAAATCGGGATCCCCTTACTGTTCACTTAGTTTAGATTCTCCATCACAACTTCTCTTTAAACACTTCAGTAAGGCATAAATGAAGGAAACCTGCCTCTGATACTGATTGAAGTTCCCATTCAGGATCCAAGTATCACTGAGAGGGGGAGGGGGTGAATCAGTGATATATTTTCTTTTTATGTTTCCTTCTTTTTGAAACAACCTTCATCTTTTATTAAAGAGTTTATTCCCTGCTGAACACACACAACCACATGAACACAAGATTTACAGGGTTCATTACTCAACAAGAGTAGCTACGTCCTCGGTATGGAACAAAAACAATATAGTACCAAAAAATCCACTAGAAAACAATCCTTTAATGTGGAATACAATGAGTAGGATATACCCTTACACTCGTGTAGAACTTTGAAAGAAATCCAATAGTGCGTGTGCTCCCTCTTAGCACAAATAGGGTAATGTAATGATTCTGTTGTTCTTAATGAACTTTCACAAATCAAATATTTAAAAACAATTCTTCAAATTCCTACCTAGAAGCTGGTAAGAACCTCTTGGTGCAAACAGCTTGCACACCACTCCCTACTTTCACGCCTCCTTACTTGCACGCCACCTTCTTGCACGCCACTCAGCTTGTGCACCACCTGCTTGCACGCCACATAGCTTGCGCGCCACCTGATTGCGTGCCACTCAGCTTGCACTCCTTCTTGCTTGCGCACCTACCTACTTGCGCGCCACTAACTACTTGCACGCCACTATTGTGCACATCTCACAACTTGTGTGCCGCCTTTGGCTTATACGCAACACACTTCTTGATCACACCTCCCTACTTTCACACATCTGACAACTTGCGCGCCACTTCTGCTTGCTCGCCACCCTACTTGCGCACCACCCTACTTGAGTGCCTTATAAATAAAACTCATCTTTCATACCACTTCAGTTTGCACGCCACTTTATACTACTTGTGTTACCAGAGCTCAAATGTTCTCTTAAGTGTTGAGCATTAAAAAATGAGGAGGCTAGTCATCTATTTATAGGCATTTTGGTGACTTGTGTGCCACATACACTGGCACGACGTTCCTACTTGGACGCCGCTCCATCACTAGCACGTCACTTTCTTTCCTTCGTCATATTTTGATATGATGATGTTGAAATATTACTTGTGCATAACATACACTTACACACCCCTTATACTTGCACGCCAGTTTCTGACTTGCACACCAATCTTTAACTTGCGTGCCACTTTATTTATTTTTTAATATTTTGATGGGATGATCTTGAAATATGACTTGTGCGCAATCATACACTTATGCGCCACATATATTTGCAAGCCACACTTGCGCGCCACTTTTGACTTGCACGCCACATTATTTCTTTTTCCAAAAACACTTCTTTACTCTCTCTATCCTTCATAAGGCTTGCATCAAAAGTTCTCCAAACTTATGATATTTGTGAAATAAAAATCAGCAAAGCATCTTCATTTTTTTCAATTTCTTTACAAAGTGAACGGATTTACCTTCTTTGACAACAAAAGACAACACGCCGTAACAAAAAACTTTTCTTACTTCCTTATCTGTCCAACTTGGTCCCAACATTTGGTAGTTCCATGTACTATATTTAGACAAGTTCAGCCTCATTATTGGCATGGATTGGTTGATTTTCTTCACGTATCTAGTTGACTATTATCTTCATATTTTCTAGTTCCATACTCCTAATAGGATGACCCACATCTTCTAGGGAAAATGGGACCTGTGATCCGGGAGGTAAGGACTAGTTTCTTATGAGTTTGGGTTGGTCTCACGCTTGTTGTACATGATTTTCCTTGACGCTATTTAGTATCATTCCTCATATGAACTTCCAATGGTTGTGGAAAAGTACCCAGAAATGTTTCAAATTATTTCCTTGGATTTACACCCTATTAATAGTTCAATTTTACAATCTATCTATTCTTTATGATGAGACCGATTTCCCTTCCATCTTATAGGATGGATTCGGCTGTACAGAAGGACCTGAAAGGTTAGTTAGATGATCTTTATGGAAAGGGTTTTATTCACCCCAACATGTCACTATGGGATTCATCAGTTCTATTTTTAATGAAGGTGGATTGTTTCCTCCAACATTTTATAGAATACCGTAATATTAACTAGGTGACAGTAATGAATAAGTACACATTACCTAAAATTGATGATCTATTCAATTAGCTCAGAGGGGCCGATTGGTTTTTGAAAATCATCCTGAGATTGGGGTACCACCATTTGAGGTTTCAATATGGGTATTCTTAAAATACCACATTTCGATGTCGATAAGAAAATTTCATGTATTTTCTTATGCCATTTGGGCTTCCCAATGATCCAGATTTTTTAATGGTGCTAATGAACCAAATCTTTCATCACATTTTGGTCTCCTTCATGGTCATGTTTGTAGAAAACATCTTTGTGTATTCTAAGACGTATGAGAATAATATAAACCATATGAAGTTTTTATTGGGTGTTTTGAGATATATTTGTCCATTAGAAAAGATTCCAAAATTCTAGTTTTGGATTTAAGAAGTGGAGTTTTCAAAACACACGACTTTCAAGGAAGGAGCTTCAGTAGATCTAGAGAAGGTTTGAGAAGTCATGTCTTGGGAGAATCCTAAGAATATTTTGGAAACTTGTACCTTTCTGGGATTTTTTGGGTGATACAGATAGTTTAACATGGGACTTCTCTATCCTAGATTCTCATTTGATAGCTTTGACTAGGAAATGGATGATGTTTTAATGGGATGAGAAGTGAAAAGTTCTTTTAAGAAGTTGTAGACCTGTTTGACATCCAATTTTTTTATTCTTTATAATCCTGTGAGAGATAATATAGTGTATATTGATGCTTCAGGTGTGGGGTTTGGGGTGTGTTCTTATGTAGGATGACCATGTGGTGGCCTATGGCTCATTGTAGAAACACCCACATGAGAAAGATTATCTCACTCACAACCTAGAAATGATAGTTGTCATGAATGTGATTAATAAGTGGCGACACTACCTCCATAAGGAGGTTTTCACTGTATATTTGGATCATAATAGTCTGAAGTACATTTTCACTCAGAGGGAAATGGATCTTAGGAAGTAAAACTTAGTGTATTACCTTCATACTTTTGATTTTGATATTTTTTATACACCCAAGAAGGGGAATGTGGTCGCTGATGCATTGAGGAAGAAGATTCAAGTACTTTTTATTCAAGAATTAGTGGAAGAGTGGGGTCTAATGAGTTTTTTTTCTAATATGAGACAATATATAGAGAAGGTTGAAAGGTAGGTATTCTTGATAAGTGTGTAGTATACTCTATCTCTCATTAATTAGGTGAAGATTGATCATCCATATAACCCATATTTTCAGTAGATTAGAAGTGCTTTAAATGCTGGGGAGACCTCGGGTGATTGGTATCAGTCTCCTGATGGATCTATTCTTTTTCAGAAGTGGCTGGTTGTTCCTTTTATCCTGAGGTTGGTGGTGATGCATGAGTCATGTCATTTTATTTGTTCCATTCACCCTAGGGGATCCAAGATGTTTTATACCATGAGAGGTTGGTATTGGTGGCCCAGAATGAGATATTTCATGGTGGACTTTTCTTCTAGATGCTTGACCTACTATTGGATAAAATCTAAGAATCAAAGACAATTTCGGTTATTACAACCTCTTCCCATGCCAGTGTGGCAGTGGGATGATATCTCTATGGATTTCTTGATCGGACTACCACATGCTCCGAGTGGGAAGGATTTCATATTAGACATTATTGATCATCTAATTAAATTAGAACATTTTCTACCCATTTGGGAGTTTATAAAAGTAGAGTAACTTAGACTCTTGTATGTTCAAGAGGTTTCTTTTACATTATGGAGTTCCCTCAGTGATAGTTTCAGGACATGATTCCCATTTTACATATCTATTTTGGAAGGGACTTTGTGAGGATTTTGGAACACATTTTATGTTAAGCACTATATATCACTCACATACGGATGTCCAGTCTAAGTGAACCATCCATAATCTTGAGTATATGTTGTTGGAATGTCTTCTTGATTTAGACAGTTCATGGGAAAGAAAACTAATGTTGGAAAAGCTTTCATATAAAAATAGCTATCATGCCTTAATTAGGATGGCCCCATTTTTGGCACAATACAAGTGTTCATGCTAATCCCCATTGTTTTGGGATGAGGTGGTTGAGTGTTCCGTGGTAGGATCAAGCCTCATCCATAAGATTAGTGAGATATCTCAGATGATTCATAAAAATCTTGTGATAACATATAGCTTATATAAGTCATATGAAAACTTTCATCATTCCCTTTTATAGTTTCATATTGGTGATTAGGTGCTTCTTTGGGTATCAGTTTAATTGGGTCATTGTCACTTGGGAAATGAGAGGATGATGGTGTGATGTTATGTCAGGTCATTTCATCTTGTGGAGAACCTTGGGAAAGTAGACTATCTTTTGATGTTTCCACCAAAGATAACATTTATTCATGACATCTTCCATGTCTCCCAACTAAAAATGATACCATCCAAATAAATCTCACATGTTAGAATGGGAATATATATAGTTAGAGTGTTATGCTTCCATGGTGGGGCTAGCTATTCATGTCATGGATTTTCATATAAAGGTTCTCCATGTGAAGGTGATGGAATGGATCTGTATGTTCTATTATTAAAGTGTATATATCCATGATACAAGGGAGTGGGAAGGTTGGGTGAGTGATTTGTAGCCTCACCAATATTATTCTACCAATTCCTGAGGAATTTTTGGGGGAATAAAATGGCATGGTGGGGAGTTTTTTACACCCTTCATGACACAGATATGAATTATTCTATGTTTATTTTATTTTTCCTCTTGGATATAGAGTTCTCTGGTGATGATAGTTAGAGATAGAATTTTTGTAGGAAGAAGGACATGGAACACGATTTAAGAATGGTTTTCCCAAATCATGTGGCCTATAAGGGCAAACCAAGCTAGGGTGTGGGGGGGGGGGTAGAGGGATCTTCATGGCTTGGGAATGGTTTCCTAAACCATGAGATACCCCATGTTTAATCGTGTACCCTGTCCAAGAAGGGATAATAGGTCCACACAGTTTGAGAATGGTTTTCCAAAACCGTGTGAGGTTCGAGGAAAGTCATGTAGCTTATTTTTTGGTGGACTTTGGTACCCACATTGTTGGAACATAGTTTTCCTAAATATGAGACCAAACCATAAAATCCCAACCAATTCACTAAAAAGTGTGAATTAAACCTTTTTCCCCAATACGTTTCTTAATTCTTGGGGGTTAATTTTCTCTCTCCAACATGTGAAAACCCTATTTAGCAGTAGATCTCTCCCCCTCCTTCCTTGGTGGATTAAACTTTATTTCTTGGGGGTTTGACATGAGTTAAGTCTATTTATCTTTGGTTGCTTCTTCATTTTCCCTTCTTAAGAATTTTTATTACATTATTATGGAGTTTTGGAAACCAATGGGTTGTTTTTTCCGAATATAGGGTTGTCAATGAGGATTTTGGTTTTATTTATTATGGTTTAGGTGTGTGAGGCTTGGTTATACCTCTTTTAGGTGGTATTCATTATGGATAAGGATTTTTAGACAGAATATAAGGTATGTATCTCAATTTAAGAGATTTTTACATGGAATACAATTATATTTATTATAAACATTAATTTTTTTATTAATTAAATTTCCATAAAAATAAGTTATTCTTGGTGTGTATTCAATGTTTGGTGTGTTCCAAGGTTTGGACTGGCAATTTGGTATTTAAATAGTGGTTTTCTTAATGGGTGTGTCTTGTATGCTCACCAAGTGTTTAACAAAATGGATCAAATAGGATATTATTATTTTTATTGGAATTATAATGTGGTTTTAGAAATATTTTACCTTGTAATGGGTGTTTTTTTAATTTGTAATGACTGGTTAATAAAATGTCTTCGGTTATAGCTTAATTGATGTGACCACTATCATGTGATATTTTGGCATGGTGTAGTACATGGGTTAGATGAGGTGTGAGTGATGGGTTTTTTCAAGTTATTATGTTAGCCTCAGAGGTAGGATTGAGAAAATGTCTATTTTTTTCAAGGGACTATGTGATACTTTGTGTATGAATACCATGTGAGATTCCATTTTGGTTTTTGTGAGACCGTGTGAGATCTTGGGATTGGGCCCAATGATGACCCTATGAGCTTCCATTTCTTAGATGCCTAGAATTCTTGTTTACTTACTCACGTTAGTCCTAATAGTAATATCCCTTAGGAGAACATTTCTTATGATGTATTGGTTTATATGATTTATTCATTTGATTAGTGTCGTTAGATGTGATGATATGTGTTATGCCCATTTTTCTATTTCAAAATTATATTATTATATGATTTTGATGATATGATCCTTTTTATTATGCCTTTTTGGTTGAGTATGGGCATGTTATGAACTTTTTCTTTGTTTATTTACTTGATCAATGTTTTTAAAGTGTTTTAGAAAACCATTATTTGGATTAAAAAGTGAAACCAAATGGATTTTGAAAGATACTCAATTTTTTTTGTAATTTCAACGTGTTTTTAAATGTTTTTACAATAGTTTATTAGTTTCATGTGTAAAATACTTAAATTGAATTATTGTGGTATCTTACAAGGATTCATTCCTTACACCCTACTTGGGAATTATTTTTGGAATTTGTAGACTTCATTTTAGAGGGCACAGGTAAAGGAAAGGGCACGATGTACTAGGGTGGATCTTCTTGATTACCATTGTCTATAATATTGTAGAGGAGATGTGGTATCATATTGATGGACTCATGTGGAACCATTTTTGGTATTTTGTATATTTTTTCTTTTACATGGGCCTTGTTTGGAATCACACCCCTTTTATTTTTAGTTGAGTTGTTTATTTTGCGATACCTTGTATATGTCTTTTTACAACATCATTCATCTTATTGTATATTTAGTTTATGGTATATATCTATATTTTATTGTGAAATAAGATGATATTGGTTGGATATCCCATTTCTTGGATGTTTTATTCGAATTTACCTATGGTGAAATCCTTTCCAAGTGATAGTTGGTTATGCCTAGTGCTTATTGCTAGCCCATGGTGATCAGAAATGCACTTCAGGTCATATAGTGGGATGAATCAGGTTATGGGTTAGGTGGAACCGAGTTGATTCATTAAAATTAATAAAATTGTTTAAATAATTTATAGAAAACATTAATATAGAAGAAAATGTATTTTCGACCAAAGATAAAAATAACGTCGATTTTCCTTAAAATAATTCCTCCAGTCTCTAGAGTATTAAAAGAGAGGAAAATTAAAGGAAACCATGTGTTCTAAAAAAATAAACATAGTAAAAACAATTCACGATTTTATTGAATGTTTTATCAGAATATTTATTCAACAAAAACCTAATTATACATAATCCTGATAAACAATGAGATTGCAACATTAAACCCTTACCTCAAGTCTGACTTCCTTCACACATGTTTGAATCTCCTATATAATAAATATAGGTTTGTTATACATTTATTCTAGAACCATAATCATATATATCAAAACATATATGGTTTAATTATGACCTTTTATAACTTTTTATTAAAAATTATATATTAAAATCATTATTTCAGGTGATAATTGCTTCTTTTTTCATGTATGTTTTGGTTTAATAGTTTTGGTACTTGTAAATTGATCATAGTTAAGTACTCTCCATAATGTTAATAATTGTATAAATATAATATATATTCAATATAAATTTATACATTTTCATCCATAAAATATATAGATAGAAAAATAATATACACCTTCCATAAAGATGGTATGTCGTATGTACGCATGAACATTGTTTTCATTTTTTGACGGATGGAATAAAAGAATGTTAAATAATAATTCACTATTATAGAATCATTATTATATCTTATATATAATGTATGTTCATTAAGATCATCATTATTATCATCCATGTAAAAAATAAATGAAAAACAAATCACATCACTTCGTTGAGGTGGTAGTCTACACATACGTAGGAGAGATGTCACCATTTTACAAAAAAATTGAAAAGTAAGTAGGTAGATGTTATATTATATTTAATTAGTGTAATTATGTCATAACTATCATATATAAACATTAAAGCCATCATAATACCCATCCATAAAATATTGTTATGATAAATGAATTGTCTCGCTATATGGAGACGGTAAGTCACACCAACACATGAGAACCTATTTCAATTCACATTTGATGGAAATCGCCTTTACCAATCACAAATATAGAGAAGGTAAAGGAATAATTAAAAATAAAGTGATTGGTTGAAGAGATTTCCATAAAATGTGAAGTGAATGTACCACTCCTAGGGTTGGACGTTTAGGAATATTATTACCTCTAAAATGTGTCTAGTGATGTTTAAAATAGATATTGGTAGAGTTCATTCATGCGATAAGTCTCAATGTAGTGTGAAGAAGAGAAAAGAGGATTTCCATTTTATAATTGAGGGGGGGGGGGCACTCTTGGATGTCCATAAAATATTAAATCAATATAAATTATTTTTTTAATCCAAATGGATCAAAATTGATAATATTAAAATATAATATTCAGACGAGTCAAGATAATCTCATCAAATAAAATTTGGATATGTTTGTATCACATTTTTACCCTTATCATTTTGTTTTGACCCTTCTGAAAATTACTATAATATTAAAGTTTTCTACCCATTAAGGGATAATAATTTAACTATAAAATTACAAAAGATCCATAACTAGACCATGGATAATTTTTAAATCCATATCCCATTAATTTTTATGGAAAATATATCATTTAATAATATATTATTTATTATAAAATATCATAAATTCCATTTTAACACTATTCCATTAATTTGACATTAAATACATCAAGAAAAAGTTATATTTCAAATATAATGTTTTAACATAACAATAATATGTCAAATTAATATTTAGAGTTCATGGAAGAAATTAAATTACTCAAATTATTTTCCTTTTATTATTTATAAAATCATTTATTATATTTTTTATTAATTTGATAAATACTACAATGGTGTTACATAAGAATTTAGGGTCCTTATATAATTGATAAAAATTAGAAATAAAATTTATACCATGAAATTAATTTCATTAATATATAAATAGATTATTAGATTCATTCATAACTTTATTTTTTATCTATGTGGAAACATAATAGATATTTAAAACCTAGGGAGTGATAATTTGTAACTTTATTTAATGAAAATATTACATAGGCCATGTTCATGGAAAAGTATCCATTAAACAATTACATTTCAATACTAATGTTATAAGGGTAAAATTAACTTCAAAAAATAATAATTAGGATTAAAACTCTTAGACTTATCACTTAGTTTTAACCTAGAATACCCACATTAACCTTTACCGAGGTTGTAAATTTTACCACGATTACTATTAATATTAACAAAAAAATAAAAGGGACATGTTTACCAAATTTGAACCTCATAATTCCAAATATGGAATCCATTTTATCAAAAAAAAAAATCCTATAAATCATAAAAAATTAATTTTAAAAGAATCATGCAACATGCGATGAAACCCAGTTTCTAGAAAAATACATCCTTAATCATAAAACATGGTTTATTCTTTTCCCATGGATAGAAAAAAATATTAAATTGATATTAAAATTTGTGATTGAATATATAATTTTTGAAATTAATTAAAATCATTCACAATTAGGGATTATTTTAATTTTTATAATTAAAATACATTGCATGCATAAAAACTATTTTTCAGAAAAATATTTCCTTCTCTATAAAATGTTTTTTATTTTCATTTATTATCTATTAATAAACAATTAATTAATTATATATATATATATATACAACAATAAATATTTCTTATTTTTTTAGTCATATTCATACCCACTAATACAATGTCTAAGAAAAAACTATCACTTTAAATAATAATATTTTAATAGTATAACATAGTTCATTCAAACATGGTGTTGCGTGTAACCAAAACTATCAAAAATAAATTTATTTAAAACAATATTTTGTCATATCCCATGATATTACATTGTACCTCATCAAAATGAATTTATCCCTTTAAATTCATCGCTCTGATACAAAAAAATGGTGATTTTGTTGTTTCATTACTTCCTCAGGTTCCTATGTGGCTTCTTCAAATTTTTCATTTCTCTACAGAACTTTCACGCAGTGACCAGTATTGTTCTGTAGTAATTTATCTATACAATTAAAAATTTATACTAGTTTTTCTTCATAATAAATATCATGTTCTAGTGGTATTACCACTAAGGTTAGTACAAGTGATGTATCAGGTATGTAATTCCTCATAAGAAAAATATATAACACATCATGAACTTGAGAGAGGTTCAGCGGAAGTGAAAAATGATAAGAAATCATCCCCACTCGATCAAGAATGTATAACATGGAAATATACCTTGGGATATACTTTCCCTTATTTATAAATCTCATAACCATATTCCATGGATAAATTCAGAAAAGAACCTTATCACCAACTTCAAATTTTAGGTCATTTAAAAAGTAGTCAACATAACTTTTCTAGAAACTCTGAGATGACATGATGTGTTGTTGAATGGATCAAACATTATCTATAATTTAAATAGATGCATCAGGTCCCAATATCATTATTTCCCCCATTTTATACAATAATATTGTAGTTCTTCACTTATTTCCATTAAGGGATTCATAAGGTGCCATTTGAATGCTAGTGTGAAAGCTATTATTGTAAGAAAACTCAAATAGAGAAAGGTATTTATCCCAACTACCTTTGAAATACATATAATAAGATCTCAACATATATTATAAGGTTTTAATTGTTCTTCTAGACTGGAAATATATCTGAAGATAATGAGTTGTGCCAAAAAATCAACTCCATATCGAGATCATGCTAGAGACTTCACCAGAAATTGAGGTAAACCTCAGATCCCAATCAGATATAGTTGAATGTGGTACTTCCTACAACCTTACCACTTCATTAATTTGTATCTTGATAATATTATATAGATATAAATATTATCATATATAAATTAAGTGTTCTGAATTTATAAGGTAATAAACTATAACCCATATATCATTATCCCATTTATCAATTTTGGGGAGACCAACAGTAAAAATCCATGGTGATGTTTTTCTATTTCCATTATTATATGCTTAACGGTTATAGAATCCCCTTAGATTTTTTTCTCAACCATATTATGCTGATATACCAAGCACCGAGATACAAACTCTGTAATATATCTCTTCATACCTACCCTCCATATATAAACTTTCAGATATCTATACATCTTTACACTTTGAGGATGAATATAAAATGAAGATGTATGAGCTTCATCCAATAACTTCGTCAAATCTAGTAAGGATGGGATACATACGTGGTTCTATAACCTTATCCTTACATCACAATCAATGTTAAAATCAATAATGTTTCTAACATTATTTTTTATCTCAACATCATCCTTATGTACCACTTCAATATTTACTTAGATAGATGGTTGAACACTCATTTTAGAAAGATAATATTTATCCACTTTCTTAATGATTTGAATTTCCATCCATTAAAAATAATGAAATATCTGATATTTTATTATCCTCATTATAGAAAATCTATAACGATCATTTTGAATTAGATCATCATCCACCTTGTTGGCTTTCCCAGGGTGGTAATGTATTGAGAAGTCATAATATTCAATCAGCACAAACCAAATTCTATGGAACATATTCAACTCTTTATGCGTGTATATATAATTTAATATTTTATAATTAGTATACATTTTATAATATTATCCATAAATATAATTCCTTTATATCTTTAATTTAAAATTTACTACACCTAACTCCAAATCAGGAGTTGGGTAATTTTTCTCATTAACCTTCAATTGGAATGAGGCATAAGCTATCACCAAATCGTTCTGCAATAGAACACACCCAAATACCTTTATTGATGCATAAATATGTATTACAAACCCTTCTCCACTATAGGTTAATGTTAGAACATGTGCACTGGATAACCTTCTATTCAATTCCTTGAGTTTTTCTTCACATTCATCTATCCAAAGGAATTTAGCTCCATTCCTAGTTAACTTGGTTAGTCGATTGAACAATTATTAGAAATTCTACACAAAGCACAGATAATATTAAACCAAACCAAGAAAAATATAGATCTTTGTCACAGTGGTTGTTCTAGTACAATGTTCAATAACTTTCTACCTCTATGGATCCACTGATATACCCTAGCTTGAGATTATATGACCTAATAATGAAACTTTATGAATCTAAAATCAACACTTGGTAATTTTTTCATAAATAGTATCCTTCCATGGGCTCTTTAGAAAAATTATAAAATTATTTTAATACTATTTATTAATCTTTTAACAAATATTAATATAGTCTATAAATGCTACCACAAAAAAATCAAGGTAATATTTGAAGACTCTATTCACTAAATACATGAAGATAACTATGGTATTAGAAAGACCAAATAGAATCGATATAAATTAATAGTGTCTATAACTTTCATGAAATGTTTTCATGGGTATATCCTCCTTCTTGACCCTCAATTGATGATATTAGAACCATAGATCAATCCTGGAAATGTATTGAGATCTATGAAGTCGATAAAACAAGTAATCAATACAAGGTAGAGGATACTGGTTCTTGATAGTGATATTTTTATGTTAATGATAATCAATTAATAGTCACATTGATCTACATTTATTCTTAATAAAAATAATTTCCCCCACTGAGCTAATTCACTTGGCTGAATGAATCCATTTTCAAGATCCTCTTGAAGTTTTGTTCTTTAGTTCATACAACTCAATCTAGGCCATTCTATATCGAGTCCTTGAAATAGTTTTAGAACCCAATATGAGTTCTATTGAGAACTCAACTTCATTATTTAGTCAATGATAAATAAAATTATATTAAAGATACATAAAAAAATCCAAAATAATAGGAATATATTTGATGTTTAGTTTATCCTCAATCATTTGGGATACAATCTTCTTTTGAATATGAATTAAGAACATACTATGGATGTGATTTCAATCAGACATTCATATTTTTCATCACACTAACAGAATATAATAGGATAGTTTAAAATATAAAATATGAATTCCCTTCCTTGGTAATTGGTGTAACTCAACCCAAGGAAAAATAAAAATATTTACAGGAAGCACATTCTCATAAATTTCAATCGTAAAAGAATCACAGACCTAATATGTGATCATTATACAATCAGTGGGTTTTAATATTAATACAATATATAATCATTGAGTTGGTATTGTGATACAATTATGAAACTATTTAGATATAAAATAGTTGGTTGATCCATATTTAAATAAGTTATTAGCAGTTCTAGAGTGGATGATAAGTGTACCTTTCACCATTTCTTTATCATACCCCTTATCAAAAATAGTGATCAAATTATATTTCCAATTATATCTGGGCTTAAGAGGTTACTGAATTTTGTCATCATTATTAAACATTAGATTTGGTCACTGGTGGGCATTATTCTAATACTCTTTACATTTGAAACACTAGAGTGTGGGCGGTTCATTCAGTGGAGATTTCTCTCTATTCACATCGTTAACTGACTTCTTACCATAATTTTGGCATTAAATTTCCAAATGACCTTCCTTTACACACATGAAACATTTACGAGTTACCTTTATAAAATTTCTTCCATGTTTCCTTCCACACTTTGAAAACAAAGAAAATTTTACCTTCTTCTCTCCATGGTTTTTAGAATTCCCTTTTAATTACATTTTTGATTTATTATCAAAATAATGATATTGATGGATAACTCCAATATCCATTTCCACCGTGATATCACATCAAATGATTTCATCCAATATATTGAATTCCATTATGTATAACTCCATTTAGAGGATTTTCTAGCTACTAAAGAATCAATCTACCTTACATTTAGGTTGGATGATAATACCAGAATCATACCTCACAAGACATATAAAATTTTCCTCATAGGTATCAATGTATTCAACATCCTTCTTTTTAATCTCAATAAATTTCTTCTCTATTTTCATTTGAATAATATGAGGTAATTACTCGGTGAAAAATAATTTCTTAAACTCATCCAACTCTATATAGTTAATATCATCATGTTGCTTTGTGTTCTTGATAAGAGTCTGCCATTGATCTATTTCACCATCTAAATTATAAACATGTAGAATAATTTTATAAAGTTATGAACACTCTAAAATGGAACCTATCGTTTCAATGGTACCGATCCATTGATTCACGGCTACTGGATCAGTGGACCCACTAAAAGAGGATGGACATTGCCTCGTGAAGGAATTAACAGAACGTTGTTAACTCCTTTTATAATTTGGAAGCTTAGAATGATTCATAGAATTAGAATGTTTTTTATCATAAAAATTATATTTTTCAATCCAACAATTGTAATATTTAGTTTATCAGGAGGAGAATCATTGAATTTTATATCACCTTTAGCATTAACACGATTCCTTCATGTTCAATCCATTAACTAAAATAAAAAGTAATAGGTTGAGAAATAATAATCATAGTGGGAAACCACATAATCATAAAAATAATTTATAGTATATCTAAATCATGACCACTTATTCTTTTAAACCTTAGGTTTATCCTAGTTCATTCATTATTATTACTAAAAAATTAGGATTTTATCCTATACTATGAATTATGATAAGGGTTCTCACTAAAGTTATCTCATCATAATTTTCAAATTTAAACATAATCTTCATATTTTAAAAACTATATTTACCCATAAATTTCATACATAGATATCACATTTTAGTAGATGAATATTCCTTTCATAACATAACGATCCACACTCGAATTGTATAGGTCTAGTATATTTGGAAAAATGTTCAAATAAATAACTTTTTAATAAGAGTCTCCCATTAATTTATTTATATATAACACCCTTCTTAGACATATAATTACTAAAACCATTTTTCATAATCTAAGGAAAGGAAAAATAAGAACGGTTAAGCTTAGATGCTTAGTAAGGGTAAACAAGGGTTATATCAATGATCACATAAGGAAAAAATGAGAATAAGAATATGAGAACATGATCTTAAAATTTGAAACCCATATCGTACATTTAATTTATCAGAATATTAAGTAAAAATATAAATCATGGTATTTAATAAAACATTAATCATAATGTAATCAAAGAACATGATGCATGAGAGCATAGAATTGGTACGAAACATAGAATTGAAACATAAAAATAAGAATAGAAGATCATTTACTTAGTATTCAAGGCTTGCTACGACGTCTATCATAGTGGATTGGGTTTAATCCCAAAACCATTTTAGTAGTTAAGGTTCCCTCCCAAGACTATAATAGTTGAGAGCGTCCCTTACTGAACTGGGATCACTCCCTATTCCATTCTTTTTTATCTCAAGAGACATCAATATTTACTGAATCCATTGGAGGGAGATATAGGTCCCACCCATCAAATAACGAAAATAATATATTTGTGTTCCAAAAGTTCCTAAACAATTCATCATATCATAACCTATAAAAGGAAATGTATTTTATAAACATTTTATATTAGTATTACCCATAGAAAATAAATGGGTTTTATAAATATATCATAATTTAATCATATTATAACCTATGAAAAAGAAATGGGTTTTATAAACATCTTTTCACCATAAAAAGAAACCATCTAAGGAAATAATATGGATGTTATCCCTAGATAATGTCCTCAACAAATCATATGTGAAATCAGGGGTTGTTGTATTTTATGAGTACTAATAAAATATCATTAAAACATTCTTGAAGAAAATAATCCTTCCATATTGAAATCACTTATTTAAATATATTTTTTGGATTATTATGGAGAAAATTATCTTTGAAAAAAGTCATGGAAACATTTAATTTAATCTTTAAAGAATTGAGTGTTTATGACACTGGAAAATTTCATTCTTTTTTTATAATTTAAAATAAAATATAACTTTTATACCTTGGTAAAATTTCCTAAAGTACCTATTTCGGAAAATGAAAAAAATATTCCTTTTAAAACATTTTTTATAAAGTAAAAAATGGGTAATTATGAAATTATGCAATATTTTAATAATATTAAAAACCATCATTAAAACCTTTTTTGAAAACATGGCTATGGAAGAAAAAAGCTTTTTAACTGAAGGGAGAAATAAAGTTGAGTTTCATTAAAACCATTCTTTTGGTCTCGAGAATAATAAAAGAGAATAAAATCAAATGAAATATTGTATTCTATTTAAATAACCATAGTATAATAAAATTAATTATATTATTTAAATTTATATCATAATATTTGATCATCAAAATAATAATCATAAATAATCCTGATAAAAATGAGATTGTAATATAAAACCCTTACCTCAGGTTTGCGTTCTTTTATATGTTTTTAAATCACATGTATAATAAATATATATTTATTAAACATATATTACAGAAACATAATCATATATATCAAAACATATATGATGTAATTATAACCTTTTATCAACCATTTATAAATAATTCATTATTAAAATCCTGATTCCAGGTGATAATTTATTTGTTTTTAATGTATGTTTTTGGTTTGATAGTTTTGGTACTTTAACATTGATCAAAGTTAAATCATATAAATAATGTTAACCATGGTATACATATCATATATATTATAATATATATATATAGTTTCATCCATAAAATTTTTGGATTTAAAAATAAATTACACCGTTCATAGTGATGGTAGGCCATACGTAAGCATGAACGCTATTTTCAATTTTCAACATATGGATTGAAATAAAGATAAATAATAATTCACATTTAAATAATAATTATTATATAATATATATGATATATTTTAATTAAAATTTTCTTTATTACTATCCAATTTAAAAGGAATTGAAAACCCAATCACATCGCTTCGTAGAGGTGGTAGTCCACATGTATACATGAGCGAGGTTATCGTTTTCCAATGGATTGGAAGTTAAGAAGGTAGATGTTATATTATAATATCAGAATATTAATTATGTAAAAATTATCATATATAAACACTAAACCTATCATAATACCCATCCATAAAAATATTGTGATGAGAAATTAATTATATCACTATGTAGAGGCTACAAGTCGTACGTACGCATGAGTGATACATTCACTTAACATTTGATGGAAAGAGGTTGAATAAATATGTTTTCATAATCATAGTTAAATTAATTTATATTGGGGACACTGAAGTTATTATTTTATGAAAAATATAATAGATTTAGAGAAGTTAAAGGAATAATTAAAAAGAAATTGATCGGTTAAGGTGATTGCCTCTTCTTTGAAACAACTCCTTTTGATCTCCTATTAAGGATCCTAAAGTTGTTATTATGGGGATAATAGAACCTATATAATGTGTCTATGTAATTTTATAAGAGAACTTGGTAGTGTTTTATTATCTATAATTCTCAATGTGGTGTGAAGAAGAGAAATGAGGGTTTCCCTTTAATAATTGGGGAAAGGAGCAGTCTCAGAATTTCTTAAAATATAAATTAATATAAATACCTTTTGACATAAAAACATATCATTACTGATAATATTCAAATATTTTATTATTATTAGTTGATATAATATACTAAAATTAAATTTTTACAATTTTGGATAACATTTTTCCATTATCATTTTGTTTTAACCCTTCATTTACCCTTCTGCCAATTACTATAATACTAAAATTTTCTACACTTTGAGGATTTGTGTTACTATAAAATTAAGATAGACCAATAAATAGAACACGTTTTAATTTTAAAACCCTATCCCATTCATTTTGATGAATCTAAAATTCATATGAAGTTTATATCATTTAATGAAATATTATTGGTTATAAAATATCACTAACGTCATTTTTAACACTATTCCTTTTAATTTGACTTTAAATACACAAAAAAATGTGTAATTAGAATATAATTATATAAAATAATAATAATATGTCATATTCATCCAAAAAATTCATGTCACGCATTAACATACTCAAATTATATTTCTTTCAATATTTTTTAAACTATTTATTATTTTTTTATTAATTGGTCAAATACTACATCACTGTTGCATATGTATTTAAGGTCATTATATAATTACTAATAATTAGAAATGAATATTTCATAAAAATAATTTCATTAATATCAAAATAAAAACTTATATTTTTTCATAACTTTATTTTTTCCCAATGTGGACACATAAGAGATATTTGAAACTAAAGAGAGACATTTTGTAACTTCCTCTTGTTTGGATATTATATTGGTCATTTTCATAAAATATTGTCCATTAAGCAATTCAATATTGATCCTAATGTTATAAGGATATAATTACATACATCCAATAATAATTAGGATGAAAAATTATGGATTTATCACTTAGTTTTAACCTAGATTAACTCGATTTACCCTTTACCAGGGTGATAAATTTTAGCACTATTACTATTCATAGTAACCAAAAATAAAATGTACCTATTTATCAAATTTGAACATAATGATTCAAAATATGGAATCAATTTTATAAAATTAAATTTCTAAAATTGGTAGGAATTAATTTTAAAATAAGCATGCAATAGGCGACGAAAACAGTTGTTTAAAAAGAAAATTTAACCCTGAAAAATGGATTATTTTTCTCTCAAGATTAGAAAAAAATAAATAAATATTAAAAAAAATATTGAATATAAAATGTATAAGTTTCATTAAAATAATTTAAAAATATATATTATTTTAATTTATTAAGATAAAAATACATCCCATGTATAAAAATTGTTTTCCCAAAAAATCTTTCTTTTTCTTTCAATTGTTTTTTATTTTTATTAATAATAAATTGATAACCATTGAATTAGTTTTATACATATGTAACCATAAATTTTTCGTAATTTGGTTATTACTTTTAATTCCATAAAATAAAAAGGCTATGAAATAAATATGACTTTAAATAATAATATTTTAATAGTATATCATGGTTTGTTCTAACACAGTGTTGCTTGTAACACAAGCTATTGAAAATAAATTTATATTAAAAATATTTCATAAAATATTTGGGTGGTATAAATTTCAAGGTCACCAATACTGTCCCATTTACTTCAGAAATTTAAATCTTATTTTTATACCTATTAACCATTACTAACTCATAATCTGAAAATATTAAGGGTTATCATTCCCTTATTTATGTATTCTCCAAAAAATATCACATTCTTACTAAATAATTTTTCATTGTTATCAGTACCATTCAACCTAGGATTTTGATTCCCTTAATAAAAACAACTAAAATGAAATCCTTATATATTACCTGGTTCTTATAACCAAAAAATTGGTGATAAAATACTTCTATAGAATATTTCATGAATCCAAAAATAAAAGAACTTTAATTATTCCACTTAGGTTCTAGTAATGGATTAAGATTGGCCTTCTCCCCCTGGATTCTTCTATGGTATGTTCCCATGATTCTTAGGGAAGTTTTTTGAAGAACTCCCCATATCATTACATTTGAATCACTAGATAATAGTGGCTTATTTCTTTTCCTTACATTCATTATCCAAGAGACCCATATATTTTTACTTGTAATAAACATAAATTCTCTTAATGAATTTTTTAGGATGTTTCTTTCCAAATTTTTCACATGATGGAAATTTTTTGTTCCCTTATTATTCTTTGACACATTAAATTTTTCTTGGTTCATAGTTGACCAGTTCTTCTCTTGATTTTACTTGAATATAAAGGATATATAAATTTTTTTTATCTGTCTTAATGGACCTTTATAATGTTTTATTATATGATTAAAACATTTGAGGAAACTCATTCCCTTCAGAGACTAAAACTAATCCTATAAAATAAATGTAAAATCATTTATTATAGATTATGTTTGTAGTATAAAGAATTCATGTAAATTCTTGTAAGGGTAGCCTTTTACTGTGTTACACATTCTTCTTCCTTCTTCTTTAAAGTGAGGGACTACCTCCCTATTTCATCTCACTGTTCTCAAAGGATTAATTTCTCAAATAAAATCACAATAAAATTTTTAATTATTTTATTTCTATTTATTAAACCTCATTTCTATTATGGATAAATGAACAACATTGATCTAAATATCCTCTCAAAAAATATATTAATATAATAACCTTTTAACTTTCATTACAACCCAAATCTAGGAATACATTTTTGAGAAATTTAATCCATTTCTTAGCTACTAATAGATTATTAGTTACACTAATATATAGAGTATTTCGTGGAATGAAGTGATCCAAAATAGGCTAATAAATCTATATAATAATATATTTCTCTATTTGGGCAAGGTTATTTGTCATAACCTGAATCTAATACCCTAATATGGAAATGATCTACTTAATTCCAACGCAAAATCTATTGGTTTTCTCAATAGGGAAATCCCTACACTGTCTATAGGTGTTGATTCCCTTTCTTCTATTAGGATCCATCCTTGAATAATGGAATAAAATAAGTTAACTAGTAGTCATCAATAATTTTAAGATATAAATTTAAATCCCTATATTAGAAAAATTTATCAAATACTATAATTTATTTTTGTAATTATTATGTTAGCAATGGTTATTTAAAATCTGGTTCCCAAGGTTTCTACTAAACATCCTTTGATACCAACTATATAAACCCCAGATCATTTAACCTAGAGTTGATGTCTACTTTATTGCAATAGTATATGATACAAATGATCTCTCCTCAAAGGCCTGATTAGTATAGTATCCTTAAAGAACCAGATAGAGACATGATTCTAATATTAAATTGGGAAGAAAAAAATATAGAGTAGATAACATTTTTTCATCATTGATATTATATATGATATCCTAATTTATATCCTAGGGAAAGGAAAATAAATAAATTGTGGTCCGAGATTAATTATAAGTGCTATGTATATAACAATATATCAGGATTAAATAAGGCATAATAAATATGGAAAGGTAAATAACTTAAAACACATGTCATTTAATAAATTACTCGACCAAAAAATGAATCAATGGATAATAAAAATTTAGTATTATCATTAATGATAATAAATGAATTATCAATGAATGAAATTATTAACTTCAGATTTCATGAATTCATAAATAATTACATCTTTACTGTTGAAGCCTTTTTCGGAGACAGTTTAATCGATGGGAAGGTATACACTAGAAACCCTTTGAATATGGCCAACTAATTTGTCTCATGAGGACATTCAATGCATCGATGGGATATATAATTTCAGTCCCCACCTATCACTTTATATACATTGCATTATTAAAATATTGAATTTAATTCATTATAATATTCCTTATCAATAAATTTTTTCATTTTGTAAAGAATAAAAATCTATCAAGATTTTCCTCAGTGAATCAAATAACTGTCATAATAAAACCCATACATAAAAATGATATATGATTTAATAAATAAGTATATATATGATGGATATTTAAGATAAATGTAATTCCCAATGAAAAATTATTACAATAAAGTGAATTATTCTAGATAAATTTAATAACAATAAAATTAATAATATAAAAAAGATGACATTCAATACATTAGGAATACATTTTTTTAATAAATTCATAACTTTTATAGAAAAAAATATCATAACCATTAAAATAATATTTTTTAAAATAATTTTATTTATAAAACCATTATAAACTTATAGAATAAGTTGAATAATGTAAAATGGTTATGGTAGTGGAAAAATCCTTTAACGTCATATACATAAATAAATAATTCTGACTTTTGTAAAATAAAGTTGGAAATGACCGTTTTAGAAAACATTTGAAAGATTATTTTAAACGATTTTAAAAATTCAAAAATAATTTAAATTTTCATTAATAAATAATTTGAGTCATAAAGATGAATTTTTAAAACAATTTTGAAAAATGTGGATATTGGAGAAAGATATACCCAATCAAAAACAGAAATAAGATCATATTTTCTTTGAAACATTCCTTTTGAAACTGTAACTTGAATTGAATCATTAATCATCATGAATGAATATATATTCATGTTAAATAATTCAAATAGGAAGTATATACACCGCATAAATTAAATAGGTTCATAATACAAATATCTCTTAATGAACTGTAAATTGGGATGAAATCCATTCTTTGATGTTCAACTTGCCTCATAGGTTCTATAACCTCATGTATAATAAATTTATATTTTTTATATTTACATATAAAACATATACATATATATAATATCATATATGATCCTTTTATAACATTTTATTTCTTTTTGTTAACAATTGTTTATTATTATCATTATTGTGGGTGTTAACTGCTTTGTTTTTCATACATGTTATGATTCAGTAGTTTCAGACCTTACATATTTCTCAAGGTTCCATCATATATAAAAAAAATCATTATATAAATATAATTTATGTTCAATATAAATAAATAAATATATTTATTTATATTCATCCATAGAATTTAGAGATGGAAAAATGAATTACACCATTCATAGAGTTGGTAGGTCGTACGTACACATGAATGTTGATTTCACTTTTCGACAAATGGACCAAAATAAACGTAAATAATAATTAAACTTTATATTATAAATTTTATTATATATATATATATATAAATTAAATATATCCACTATATCATCCATGTAATGTGGAAATAAAAAATGGATCACATCACTTCATGTAGGTGGTAGACCACACATACGCATGAACGATGTTATCATTTTCCAATTGATTTAAACGTAAGAAGGTATATATTATATTATAATTCTAGGAGAATATTTATTTAATAAATATAATATATATTCTTTATTACTATCTTTATAAACATGAAATAAAAGTGGGGATGAAAAAAAACTACACCACTACGTGGAGACTGTAAATTGTACGTACGCAAGAGCGATGTTTTTGCTTTTCCTACGATGGAAAATATATATAATATGGTTTTACCATAATAATAATAACATATAATATATGTTTATGATACTGGGTTTATTATTTTATTATGGTTTAAATAATTAAGAGGATGTAGAAGAATAAATAAACTTAAAAGAGTCAGGAAAAATTATTACCTCTTATTCAGTATACTTCATCTAGATATCCTATTAAGAGACGTAGGGTTAGTCATTTGGAAGGAAAATAACTTATATGAAATGGATAAGGATACCTATATGGTAATTGGGTATGGGTTAGTAAATCTAGGTTTCTCAATATGGTGTAATGAAAAGAGAGAAGTGACATCCTTTTATAAGTGAGGGGAGGGGCATTCTTGGAATTTCATAAAGTGTTAAATTAATATAATTTTTTATATATAAATATTTAAAAAATGATACAATAGGAATATAATATAAATATGATTCATAGTAATTTCATATAATAAAAATTGGACCTATTTTGGTTATGTTTCCACCCATATCTTTTAGTTTTAATGTTCGTTAACCCTTTTGACAATTACTGAAATATTAATATTTTCTAACGCTTTAAGGGTAAATAATGTTAACAGAAAAGAAAAAAAGACCCATAAAAAGATAATGTTTTATGTTTTAAACCATATACCAATCATTTTTTTAAATATATGTTCTTTATGAATTTTATGTCATTTAATAAAATATAACTTATTATAAAATATCATATATGTCATTTTTGAAACTATTCATTTAATTTGACTATAAATACATAAATGAAGTGAAGGAATTAAAATATAATATTTTAAAAAAACCTTAACATGTCATATGTATCTATAAATTCTTATAACCGAATAATACATTCAATTTTATTGCTTTTAATATTTTTAAAATCATTTATTTTTTTAATCAATTAAATAAATAAATACTATGTTAGTGTTCTATAACATTTTAAGCTAATTATTCAATCAACAAAAATTTAAATTAAATTACCATATAAAAAATCATTCATATTTCAAATACACTTTTATATGTGAAAATAATTTGTATTTATCCTTATCCAAAAATATTATAGATATTAAAAGAAGAAAAGTGATATTTTTTTCTTTATCTCTCACTAAAAAATTTTAATGGTAAAAATCAAATAAATATATCAAAAAGTTTACATATTGTTTAAAATATGATAGAAATGTCCAAAATAAATTAATCCAATATGATAAAGAAAAGTTTTGGGTTGATTCTTAATTTCTTATCACATTATTTTTAACCTTAATTTCCATATTTACCCTTTACCGATGTGATAAATTTTTCAATGATTATTATTCATAATGCATAAAAATAATTGGGTCATTTTTACAAAATTTTTATCTTTTTATTCTAAATATTATATCCTTTTTCAAGATTTATTATCTATAAGTCGTATACAATAATTTATGATAAAAACTCAATACAAAATGAAATTATCTTTTATGTGTAAATTTTTTTATAAAAAACTAAACCATAGAATTTATTCCAATGAACTAATAGGATTTTTAATAATATAATAGAACTAATTTTAATTTATAAAATTTAAAATAAAATTTAACCTTGGGAAAATGTTAAGTAAAAAAACAATTTTAAATAAAAATTATTATTTTCCACTATTAATCAAAAAATAATCATATTAATAATTCACTCTAAGGTGATTTTGAAATGATGATTTCGAAAATAAATTTTATTTTGAATAATATAATTTATAAAGGTGGAACAAAGTAATTATATTGTTTTCTCACAAAAATAAATAAAATAATTTTTGTGGGAAAAATGTATTTTTGAAGCATATAAAGAGTTTACTAAAAATTGAGTACTCATTCACCAATATATTTGAGTTATATAAAAAAAATTATACATAAGTTCTAGAAATTGGCTATTTCTATTCATACCTGCAATTTTAATGTCTATATTATAATAGTCATTTTTAAATAGTATTATTTTAACAGTATATCACAATTCTTTTAAATTTGGTGTTGTGTGTTGTATTTGCTATCTCAAAAAATGTCCGTTTAAAATCATTGGGAGTTACAACTGTGATGGAGAGAAACATAGGATGAAATCCCCAATCCCATATAATGGAGCCACCACTAATAGAACAACACCATCACACCCAAACCAGTATAAACCAAGAAACTAGAATCAACTACAGGAAAACAAACATACCTACCAGGGATACATAAACAACTAATAATGTAAAGAGCTATAATGATGAAAACCCAAATTAAATAAAAATAGGACCACATAATTCAAAAAAAATTAAACCTTCCAAAAGGGAGAAACATAAGAAAAAAAACTTGTGCACAAGATCCAGTAAACAATGAACCACCTACACAACCCTAAGCAACCAAAAGATACACTGTACTATATCAGAATGAGATCTAACTTGATGGATAAGGAAATAAGGTTAGAGGCAGAATGAAAGTAGTCTAAAAATATAATAATAGTGATATAATAAAACCCCAATAGACATGAAAAACCCCAAACCAACTCGATTGAATCACCAGAACCAACACTCTACCATCACTATCCCAAGATGTCCTTGAAACCATCTCACTAGAATCAGATGGGGGTCTATCATGATAGGGATGCAGAAAATATCATTGTATAAGGGATATTGAAAGTTTATTCAAAGATAAACAAATAAATAAACATAACCAATGAAAAAGGAGTACAAAAGAGAAGAAAGTCTAGAGAAGGAAGTTCACTTAAACATTACGCCAATACTTCCATCAAGTATTTCGATGAGAAAACATAGTTTCCCCATGATTTGAGAGGGGAGAGAATTTTTTTAATTCTTTGATCATAAAGAAATAGAATGTAGAAAGAAAATGGGAAGAAAATGGTATTTATTTTAACTCAATCAATGATTAAAAAAAATTCATCTCTACACCTCTACCTCTCTACAAATGGATATCTTAAAGATTGTTCACGGGTTTTAATAAGCTTTATTGGATCGAATGATTATAGTGTAAGGATCTCTTAGGGCCCCTATTATATCCATGGTGGGTGGAGTCCATGTTTGAAACAACTTCTCCACTAACCCTAACCAATCCAAACCTACAACCATGAATTCCAAAGGTATAGTTCTAGCACATCCAAAAACCATAGAAGAAGTATATGGTGGGTGGAGATGGGGCATCAGCCACCTACCAAGGAAGTTGAAAAAAAAACTCCATCAATTCTCCCCCTCTATCTAAAATCCATTAATTCATCTTCAAATGTCTAGCATAAAATATCTATCAGGTTCTCCTTTATGCAGATATTTATAAGTTCAAGAAACTTTTGATCCATCACCTCATGTAACCAATGATAGTGAATTTTTATGTACATTGTGTGCGAATGGTACATGGAGTTATTTATAAATTCCAAAGCACCTTGATTATCATAATGAAACTTTTACTCATTCTTATCAAATCCTAAATCATGTATAAAATGATTTATCTAGAAAATATCTGTACTATATTCTAATGTAGCAATGTACTCTTCTTTTTTCATGGATAAAGAAACACACTTTTCAATCCATGAATTTTGTGATCCAACTATTCCAATAAAAGTATAGATTTATCATGATATAAACTTATTACTATCAGGATCCTTATCTATATATGACTTTTTATATCCATCCAATATAGGTTCGTCTCCCCTGATTAACAAACATAGCTTTGATGGTTCCTTTAAGATACCTCAGAATCCATTTGACTATATCCCAGCATTGCTTCCCAAGATTAGAGAGAAATCATATCATGATTTCTACTACATGTGAAATGTTTCTCATTATTCTCACCATAGAGTACATAAATATTCCAACTACTGAAAAGTATGGTATGTTCATCCTCCCCTCAATTTCTTGCTTGAAAAATGGATATGAAATGTTTCTCAACATTAGATTACCAAGAAGAGAAATAATCACTTATTTAGATCTATACTTGTTGAAATGTTTCAGAACATGTTCAATATAATTCTCCTATGATATCCATAATAATCACCTCTCTCTATGGAGAATGATTTTCATCCCCAAAATCTATTGAGCCTCTCTAAAGTTCTTCATATAAAAATTCTTGGATATCACCTTCTTCAACTGGATGATATTCAATAAATCAATCCAAGTGATCATTATATCACCAACATAAAATAGGATAGAAAAAAATTTACGATCCTGAAATATCTATAAGTGAAAAAAATATTTTTCTATTGTCCTCTTTTAGCTATGACTCCCCATGAATGAGTCAAAATTATTATATCGCTATTTGAAATATTTTTTCAGTAGATATAATATTTTCTTCAACTTATACGAAGGGTTTTTTAGTCTAAAAACCTCAAAAACATCAATAATATTCATATATAACTACTTGGAGAGGTAACCATGATGAAAATTTATATTCATATTCATCTATTCAAGCTCCATTTCCAAGATATCCACCAATCCAAAAATGACTTGGATGGAAGCCAAATTCACCAGAAGTGAAAATATATCATAAAAGTAAAATATTTTTCTCTAAAGTAATACCTTGACAACTAAAAAATCTTTATGATTGAAATCCTTTCATTTTACATCTTTATTAATATTAAAAAACCATTTTTAATTCCTTCCTAACTTTGGGTAGTTCCACTAAGTCACATGTCTGGCTCTTCATCAAAGACTCCATCTCATGCTCTATTTCATTTAGCCACTTGAGTTTATCAAGATGAGACATAGATTCACGGTATTCTTTTGGATCCACCTCATTAGTAAAAAATAGTTTTTTGTGATTATGAATATCTTTTTGGTGAAATCCTTCCTTGTAAATATCTTCAATATTGTGATATATTATGTTCGGGAGGCACGAGATCAGTTATCTCTTGTAATGGTTCTGAAACTTCTTATAGAGAGGATTGAGTCTCCACCTTCTTAATATCCTCCCTTATAGCCTTTTAGTTTTTTGAATATTTTTCTTCTTGAAACTACTCTTAATCAATGATATATGGTGTTTTTACAAGTGTTGTAGCATGAATAGATTCCTTGTAACTTTCTCTTTGATAAATTTTAGTATTTTGAATTTCCACGATCATTTGGTTCCCATGAAACACATAATCTCCAATTATAATCAATTTCTTAACCTTAAGGTCCCAAAGAATGTATCTAAACTCTTTTATCTCCATTGAAAAAATTCTCATAGTTTAACACCCCAAGCTTCCACGGTACGCTTCTCTTTCAATAATGCAATAGCTTGCATTGTACGCAAGTTCGAGATTCTAACACACAGTGACCAATCAAAGTTGTTGTTATGAATAGTAATACCCACCTTTTGAAATTATATAAATTTTATATTTCAAAATGGACTTAATTTTTGGATTTGGAATATTGAAATTAGCCTATGTTGAATTTTTGGTATTTTTATAAGAACATCCAATTTTCGATGAATAGTGAAAATACTTAAAAACAAGGTTTTTAATCAAAATAATTTATAGTGATAAATTATACTATTGAGTGGTTTTAAAGTATAATTAGTATAAAATTTTAACATTTTATCCAACGGTGGTCTTTAGAATTAATTTCACTTTGAAATTGGACACAAACAATTATCAATCTTTGGATTGATATTCTTTCTTAAAAACACGCTATTTTTTTGACAACGAGAATTAATTATAAAATTAATTAATGAAACTTATATGTTTTTAATTTGGTAAAATAGACATCATATTCTAATTAGGAATATCAAATATAGCTTAGGGTGAAGTTTTGGTATTTTTCTGAAAAACTTCAATTTTTGATGAATAGTGAAACCACTAAGTGGTAGTTAAAAAACGGATTTTTCGTTTAAATGAAACATTACCACTTCTGTTATTTGATTTTCAAAAATCCGACATACATGGTTGTCATTATGAAGTAAAATGTGGTTCAATGGGATTAAAATAATATTTTGGTGAATAGTAACTTTTAAGTTTTATTAATAGCGATTAAAGGTAATTAGTGTAATTTAAGGTAAATATAATGTTATAATTATATAAAATTACCTTTACACTTGTCCTAACCTTATTGGATGAGTCATGGACGACCATGAAAATCCATGGGTCAACTTGGGGACCCCATGGATCCACTTGGGTAAGAAAATGACATTAATAACATTTTATTTAGAGTTAAAATAAAAATGTCACAAACATGTTTTGTTTTACTAAAAAAATTTTTACATGGGGTTATACAAATAATATTTTTGACTATAAATAGTCATTGGAAATATAAAAAGATTTAATACATCATAGTATTTTTTTTATAATTTTTAGACATTAAATAATGTAATTTATTTATGACACCATGATGATGCAGTGATTACCTCATTAATGAACGATTTAAATAAAATAAAAAGATATTGTAAAATTTAAGACATAAACTTGTCAAAAACCTATTGGATTAGTGGATTTAGAACTCTTATCACCTTACCCTCGAAATATATCTTTGTGGGACCTTTAAAATCTGAAAATCAATTTAAAATAAAGTGACATTTCATTACTTTCCAAGAGTGCCCCTCATCTCCTCTTATAAAAGGCCCCCACCTCTACCACCTTATTCACACCTCTCAAGCCATTAGATAAGCCAAAATATACTAATTATATCTATAAACATCTCTCTATTTATCATAGAAGCCTTACTTTAGGCAGAAATCTCTTCAAGAAACCCTTTTGGTTCAAACCAAGGGGAGTTACCCGATTAAAAGGAGATTAAAGAACGATCGAGTCAAGTCAGACACGAGGTAAGGGACTTCGTCTCAATATCCTTTCATTGAGGCATATTTTATTTTATACACAACTTCATTTTATGCAGTGTATAAACCCGTTTGACTTTTACTTTTATTCAAAAGTAATCTTTTTATATGAAGCGTTTTTACTAAACGACAAATAGAATGTTTTGTCTTATGTACGTGGAAACAACGACTTCTCCGCCACCAAGACCATTATTTGAGTTTAGGCTTCCTCTACACGCCATAACTTCTTTTTAAATGAAAAATAAATACCATGTTTTACTTTTATTTTATTTTGGTATTGAAAATGGTTTTATTATATCAATGTGTTGTGTTGATATCTTCTCATTGAAATGTGGAATTGTTATGTTTCCTTTATGCATGTTTTATGTGATACGATTGTGTTATGGTTTATGATATGTTTATACCTTTTCATATAAGGAATGCATTGGACATAGTAAGTGTTGGGTGGAGCCCTCTATAGCTCCTCGATGCATCGGTAGGTCTCATGAGACAAACTAGTGTCTTGACACAAGGCCTTGACAAAATCTTATTTGTAGTCTTGGCACAAGGCCTTGACTATGTGGTTATGATAGTCTGACATTACACATTCCATCATTTTGAAAGTGGTTATTAATATTGCAGGTGATTATTCAACTAGTAGAATATCCATGTGAATAAGTAAATGGCATTATTTCATTTTACTTTTTCCATATTATGTGGAAGTTCAAGTTTAAAAGGCTTTTGTTTTAGTTATACATTGCCTTAAATGTTTATGTTTATTTATGATAGTTTCCCCTACATTGTTATCCTTACTGAGCATCTAAGATCACCCCTTTCAATGTATTAATTTTTCCAGGATGTGAATAAGTATTTTATGAATGACTAGCAGGGATAGTATGAGGAGATATGAAGACAATATGTTGTTGTAGTTTTGTTTTACTTTATGATGTAATGTATAACTTATGAATATATCTAGTGTTTCTAAGGCTACTAAACTAATCGGTCTTTAGAGACATGATATTTTGTGATCATGCCAATGTTACGTAATAATGCACCGACTCTGGGTAACTGGGGTCGGGGCGTTACAATTGGTATCAGAGGCAGTTTAATACTAACCTTGGAAGCTAGATTTAGATAAACTCTGATTAGAGCACATAGTCCTAAGATAGACTTTGAGGATTAGTATAGAAGAACTTTCTAGAATTTTGGTATTATAGAGATTTTGTGATTTTTCCAAGAAATACATCCCTATCTGGATACGAGCAGGTAGAGACGGCTCTGGCACAGATGTACCTAGGGGTAAAACCCGAAAACACCGCTTTGAGCTAGACTTGAACGGGAACTGGTGCATGACAACGGGCCTTGCTGCACTCTTGGTTACGACACTCCTGGGGGATATATTTAGGATAATTATCATTTTCGTTACAAACCATTATGAAGGGTTTATGATTATATACTTCCTCAAAGAAAACATTTTTATTATTATGGATTATATCCATAAACTGTTCAATTTTTGTTAAGTTTTTTACAAGTATGGAATTATGTATTTTGAAGAATAAACTAATCTAGTTTATGACATTGTTAAGAAATGTAACCTAGTGGAAGGAATAGAAATTGTATCAATGCATTCACTCCATTTAGGGATTTCCCTCTTGCTCAAGATCATTATAGTGGAGCTGGAGATACAATTGGTGTTGATCATCTTATCACCATACTGGGACAACTCACACAGGTTATGAATAATAACCTTACTCGTATGGAGCACCCTGATCTGCAACATGGAGAATCAATGTTAGACCGCTTCATGAGGCAACAACCACCAACATTAAATGGGAGTAAAAATCCCTTAGTAGCTAAGCAATGGATAAATTCCTTATAGAAAATATTCCATGCCTTGGGTAGTAGTTAAAGGGAAAAGGTTATCATGGTAGTTTACTGCCTCACTGGAGATGCTAATCAATGGTGGTAATTGATTCAAAATACAAAGGAAGATACAGAAGTATCAAGTATGGAATGGAGAGAGTTTAAAGAGGTTTTATTAGAAAAATACTTTCTTCATGACCATCGATTAGATATGGAAAGGCAATTTCTGAGCCTGAGGAAAAAAGAAGATGAGAATGTCTCAAAGTATGAGGCTAACTTTACAAGGTTAGTGAGGCATGCTTCAGATTATATAGGTAACCCAAGAAGTAATATTGATCATTTCTTTTATGGGTTAAAACCATTTCTCTATCGAGCTTTAGTATCACAATCCTTCTCATCGTACGAAGATATTGTCTCGTGTGATATCAAGATAGAAAATAAATTCTCTATATCTTATGACAACAAAGTAAAGTAAGAGAATAAGAGAATGGTGGAGCAAGAGATAGATAAAGGGAAAAAGGGAAAGACAGATTTTCCATTATGTGATAATTGTGGTAAGAAACACCCCGGTACTTGCCTAAAAGGAATAGGAGTTTGTTACAAATGTGGAGAAAAAGATCACCAGACACATGATTGCAAGGTAAAGAAAGAGGCTTTCAATGTTGAATGCTACAATTGTAGAGAAATGGGGAATTTTGAAAATTAATGCCCTAAGTTCCAAGGAAACTTACCTCAGAAAAGGCCAAGGGAGAAAAGCCAAGCTTATGCTGTTACTACAGATGAAGTTGAATAATTATTGTATTTTTGTTTTTGGACTCAAGAACTATATTATGGTTATAAGAATAATGTGATATATATAAGGATTTTACTGCAGTACTTGTGGTTTTCATTAAGGTTTTAATATGATGAAGGTAATCATATTTTTAGTATGTGATAAATAGAGAAACTTTACTTTGTTTGGGGAATCTGATGAGTTGATTTTGGAATTTAGAGACCTTTTTGAGAAAGTCTGGACATAGGTATTTTGGATAACTATAAAGGTTGGAATGGATTAATTTTAACATTGGATAGTATTGTTTAAGGTTAAAACATTTCTGAAGATTATTTTTGGAATATTATAATACTATAGTTTTATGAAAAGGACAACCTGCAGGTCGGGGGATAACCCGTCGCGTCGGACAAAGCTGTAGGAATTGAACCCACAACCATAGTGCGATAGACCTTTATTACCTACCACTAGCCTAAAAGAATTCCATGGTTGTTACAAAATAGTTTTCCTAATCTAAATAGTATGTGTTAATATTTTTAACCTTGTATGATTAGGATAAATATAATATTTTTGAGTTCTATTATCTTTTTGAGTGAAAGATGAGTTTGTGGTAGAAATTAGTTGAAGGTTGAAACTCTACTTCTCAAGCATATATATTTATGTACCTATCTCTTATTCTCTGAATAAATTAATTATTAAACTTTAGGAAAGGGATATTAAAACAAAAAATATGTTATCCTAACACCTTATGTTTTGTTGAACTGATGATATTTTAAATCAACGTTAATTGAAGGCTTTGAGGCCCTGAATTTTACACTTGTTAGTGATTGATAAACTCAGTCACTCCCTACAAATATTTACCTTTTTCCTCTAATTATATGTTTCTAATTTCCAACAATGTTCTCCTAATCGAGATCATAATTTGGTGGTGACTTTTTTCACTTCCCTTTCCCTCTTATTAAGGCTAAATTTTATTAACCTTATTTTCGATATGGGTTTTCCACAAAGGTATTTTCTATTTTCCACCTTTTATTTTCGAAGAACGTTTTCAAATTACAAGGACGTAGTTTATTGAAGGAGGGGAGAATGTAACACCCCATGCTTCCATGATACACTTCTCTTTCAATAATAAAATAGCTTGAATTTTACGCAAGTTCGAGATTCTAACACACCGAGACCAATCAAAGTTACCGTTATGAATAGTAACACCCACTTTTTGAAATTATATAAATTTTATATTTCAAAATGGACTTAATTTTTGGATTCATAATATTGAAATTAGCCTATGTTGAATTTTTTGTATTTTTCTGAGAACATCCAATTTTCGATGAATAGTGAAAAATACTTAAAAACAACTTTTTTAATCAAAATAATTTATATTGATAAATTATACTATTGAGTGGTTTTAAAGTATAATTAGAATATAATTTTACCATTTTATCCAATGGGGTCCCTTATAATTAATTTCACTTTGAAATTGGACATAAACAATTGTCAATCTTTTGATTGATATTCTTTATTAAAAACATGCTATTTGTTTTGACAACGGGAATTAATTATAAAATTAATTAATTAAACTTATATGTTTTGAATTTGGTAAAATAGACATCGTATTTGAATTAGGAATATCAAATATAGCTTAGGGTGAATTTTTGGTATTTTTCTAAAAAACATTAATTTTTTATGAATAGTGAAACCACTAAGTGGTAGTTAAAAAACTGATTTTTTGTTTAAATGAAACTTTACCACATCTGTGATTTGATTTTCAAAAATCCGACACACATGGATGTCATTATGAAGTAAAATGTGGTTCAATGGGATTAAAATAATTTTTTGGTGAATAGTAACTTTTAAGTTTTATTAATCGCGATTAAAGGTAATTAGTGTAATTTAAGGTAAATATAATGTTATAATAATATGAAATTACCTTTACACTTGTCCTACTCTTATTGGATGAGTCATGGCCGACCATGAAAATCCATGGGTCAACTTGGGGACCCCATGGAGTCACTTGGGTAAGAAAATGACATTAATAACATTTTATTTAAAGTTAAAATAAAAATGTCAAAAACATGTATTGTTTTATTAAAACAATTTTTATATGGGGTTATACAAGTCATATTTTTGAATATAAATATTAATTGGAAATCTAAAAATCTTTAATACATCATAGTATTTGTTTTATAATTTTTAGACATTAAATAAATTAATTTATTTATGACACCATGATGATGCAGCGATTAACTCATTAATGAACAATTTAAATAAAATGAAAAGATAATGTAAAATATAAGACATAAACTCGTCAAAAACATATTGGATGGGTGGATTTCGAACCCTTATCACCTTATACCCGAAATATATCTTTGTTGGACCTTTAAAATCCTAAAATTATTTTAAAATAAAGTGACATTTCATGACTTTCCAAGGGTGCCCCTCCTCTACTCTTATAAAAGGTCCCCCCTCTACCACATTATTCACACCTCTCAAGCCATTGGGTCTGCCAAACTCTACTCATTCTATCTCTCCACATCCCTATATTTATCATAGAATCATATTTTTAGGCAGAAAGCTCTTCCAGAAACCCTTTTGGTTCAAACCAAGAGGAGTTACCCGATTTAAAGGAGATTAAAGAACGATCGAGTCAAGTCGGACACGAGGTATGAGACTTCATCTCAATATCTTTTCATTGAGGAATATTTTATTTTATACAAAACTCTATTTTATTCAATGTATAAAGCCATTTGACTTGTACTTTTATTCAAAAGGAATCTTTTTATACGAAGAATTTTTACTAAATGACAAAAGCAATGTTTTGTCTTACGTACACGACGACAACGACTTCTCCGCCACCGTGACCATTATTTGAGTTTCGGCTTCCTCTACATGGCATAACTTATTTTTAAATGAAAAATAAATACCATGTTTTACTTTTCTTTTATTTTGGTATTGAAAATGGTTTTATTATATCAATGTGTTGTATTGATATCTTGTGATTGAAATGTGGAAATGTTATGTTTCCTTTATGCATGTTTTATGTGATATGATTATATTATGGTTTATGATATGTTTAAAACTTTTCATATAAGGAATTAATTGGAATTATTAAGTGACGGGTGGAGCCCTCTATAGTTCCTTGATGCATCAGTAGGTCTTATGAGACAAACTAGTGTCTTGGAACAAGGCCTTGACAAAATCTTATTTGCAGTCTTGGCACAAGGCCTTGACTATGTGGTTATGATAGTCTGGAATTGTGCATTCCATAATTATTAAAGTGGTTATTGATATTGCATGTGATTATTTGACTAGTATAATATCCATTTGAATAATTAAATGGAATTATTTCATTTTACTTTTTCCATATTATGATGAAGTTCAAGTTTAAAAGGATTTTGTTTTTGTTATACATTGCCTTAAATGTTTATGTTTATTTATGATAGTTTATGCTATATTGTTATCCTTACTGAGCATCTGAACTCACCCCTTTCAATGTTTTAATTTTTCCAGGATGTGAAGAAGTATTTTATGAATGACCTGCAGGGATAGTATGAGGAGATATGAATACAAGATGTTGTTGTAGTTTTGTTTTACTTTATGATGTAATATAAAACTTATAAACATATCTAGTGTTTCCAAGGTTACTAAACTAATCGGTCTTTCGAGACTTGATCTTTTGTGATCAGGCCAATGCTACGTAATAATGCACCAACTCTGGGTAACTGAGGTCGGGGCATTACACATAGAGTAGATCTCTCATCTATCTTATTCCCGAGATCTTTAGATACATGTGAAAATTAAAAACATAAAAATACTCTAAATGAGAGTAAGTGGAATGTTTACCAGACCATCACATCCCTAGAATCTCAAAATTTATTGGTACTAATGGTGATATGTTGATGAGGCATCACGTACCCCGAATAGCTTCACCCTGGAATATGTTAGGTTTCTTAGCAAAACTCAACATGATTATGGCCTTCTCTATGAGGGTTTTGTTCATCCACCATGTAACTTTGGTGTTTTGTGGGTGTGTGGAACCATCCTATCATGTTGAACACTCTAATTCCTATAATAGGCATCAAATTACCTGGATGCATACTCTCCATTTTCTATATGACGAAACATCATTTTCCTTCTGATTTCATGCTCCAATATGGAATGGAGAATCTTGAAGTAGTCCAATACTTGGTCCTTAATCTAAAATAATAACACACACACTATTAAATATGAATCGTCATTAAAGGATATGAAATAGTTTTTTACCTCCTAGTGAATCCAGCTATATGGGACTGCATAAATAGAAGTGCACACTAATGGAAAAAGAACCTTAAATGTTGGGTTTTTATCTTTAAATGTCGATTTATAACTGATGACAACAAATAAAATGATTAAAGTTAGACTTTCCATGTCATTTTTCATAAACATTCAATGAAAAACCTTTGATATGGGGAACTATAGAGGACATCCGATGTTGGTTTTCTATAAAACGGATGTGTTAAGCTTCCTAGGATGACTTTAGATGTCAGTTTTTTTATAAAAATGATGTTGACAACCATTATGCGAAGCTTTCTAGATGATTTTTTTTAAAAATCAATGTCAAAATCTCATTAATATTCAAAGGGTTTTCAATGTTGGTTTTATAAAAAACCAACTTATAAATCTAACTCTCCATGCATTAGGCATCAATTTTTAAAAAAACCAATGCCAAAGCCTTTGAGGGTTCTTTCAATATCCGTTTTCTATAAAATCAAAATTGAAAGTTGATAAAAATTTACAAAAATATTTAAAATGACATAATATAACACCTATAATCTCATCGATGAACAAAAAACAACAGACATATAGAAGATGCGGAAAAAAATTAAAAAAAAATAATTCAGAACTTTCATAACAATTTTTACAAATATAAAACTAAATTAATATAAATATCAAAATTATTTACAATTGTAAAATATTTTTGAAAAAAATTGAAAGGGGATTTAGGTTATTGGATGTATATGAAGAGAAATCATCAAAACATATTAAATAAAGTGTTATAACTTTATGAACTAACAATTTTTTTTTTAAATTACAAGTGTTTTAATGAAAATAACATTTAAAAAAATTGTTTTTCTTGTCACGATTATCTCATAAATGAATCTTGAAACATAATATCCATATTCAACAATCAAAAATTTATAATAAAACTATGCTAATGAAACCATATTTTAAAAATAAAAACATCAGATATGTAAGAAAATTTATGTACTCACTGATATAAAAGTTACGTACCAAAAGTTTTATATATTCATTTTTTTTTCATTCACTATTGGATAACAAGACTTATTAAACCCAATGCATGACCTATTGTAATTTCAAATATTACTTATTAAAATAGATGTAAATTTATAAAATTATGATTAAAGAACTAAAATAAAGGAATTAAACTTATTTATTTTATATTTTTATAAATTTTCATTGAACACCACCCATTAAAGAGTATAACCAATATGCTTAACATTATTTTGGGAAAAATATAAATAACATCCAATTTACACTAAAAAAATAAAATATTCAGTAATAATAATAGAATAATTACTAGTTGTTTATAATTATATATTTGTTCTTACCCATAAAGAAATGGAATAAACAATCATGAGATGCCTATATTTTTGAAATATTCAGATATATAATCAATTTTGGTTCTTTAAAATAGATCACTTCTTTTGAAATGTATTCTGGGTTCATAAATACATAAAAAATGTAAAATAATATTAGGTGAAAATAATTTGGAGATAACTGGTTATAAAAGAATTTAATTTAATAAATATAGAATGTTTCTACTTAATGTAAATAAATTAATAATTTAAATTTACATACATGGAAAACAACTGCACTATAGTTACAATGAACTAATCGCCCTTTGAAAAATTCATGATATTAGTTTTAGAAAAATTTAATGCATAATGTTTTCCACATATATCAGTAATCATTAGAAAAGTATAATAAATATCTAATATAGGTAAAATATGTATAATTTTCTTTTACCTAATCAGCTTCCATATGAAATTATAAAGGTATTTGAATATGAAATTCTCTTTTCCTTTGTAGTGATTCCTTTGATACTAGGTACTCCTATATAATGTAAGTGATGAAAATATTATAATTAATTTTTAATTTAATGATAAATAAAAAATGAAAAACAACTCATACCACATATGTCAACTAACAAAAAACGATTAGTTGTACAAAGTAAAAAAATGTCCATCACTCTATCCAAATATGGACACCTCCTTAGTAGGCAGTGGAACTAGAGCAATTGGATTGATAATATCATGTACTGCTACTCTTACCTAAACTAAATGTATAAGATAATGATGTAGAAAATATCATATATGATGTATAAATCTATATGGTACAATTTTTACATGGGCATCACCAATAAGAAAATCAAAACACATTGTCGGGTCTGAATGATGAGGCAAAAGATCTAACTAGGATGGTTTCATAGGTTGCGCTAGCTGTGCTGGCTACATATTTCCCATATCTTTTGAAAGAATAGCTGGTATATAAGACTTAATCCTATTCTCTATCAATTCATTTAATTTTTATTGATCATCCTTTAATGAATCTAATCCTTCCATATATTCTTCCCCCATCAATGTCACACTATGTGTGTGGCCAATGACATTTTTAAATCTGAAACCTTTTTTTACCCTCTGACAAGGATAGGGTGTTCATGATTTATTAATGAAATGGTAAGAATATCATTCCTAAAATCAGTGATAAAGTTACCTTCTATCATTATCTATTAAAGGGAGTCCTAAAATAATATTTTCAAATGTAATATTAGTAAGATAAATTTACTAAATAGTAATATTAAGGAAAAGTAAAAATTAATTACTTACTATATTAGAAACCAAATAATTTATTGGATTAGTACTATCTTTTCTGTTTTTTGGAATTCTCACCATTTTCTATATTTCATGATGAGTGGGAGGAGATGGAGGGTCTAGTGGAACTTATTTAGAGATGTTACATGTCTTGGATCTTAATTCACTATGGTTTTCAGCAATCATTTGTTTCTTTGATAAAGGATACCCTCCTTATGACAATGTTTGAGTGTATAAATTTCTAATCTATATCTCTTGGTGATTTTTCTTTGAGGCCTATTATAAAGTAAGGAAAATTAACTAAATAAATAAATTTTACATTTACTAAAAATATACCATAAAAATATCCTTCAGTCGATGGGAAAAAAACATATTTCTTGTATCTATATCCATAAAATCATAATTAAGGAATATATCATTTTTTTACTTCCAAGAATATAGCTTGAAGTAAAAATTTTCTTCAAATCTATCCATCTTTTTACATTAAGAGTAAATAATTTTTTTATTCCTAAGGTCTCTTGAAAGTAAAATGTCTTTGACAATTAAATAATTAAAATATTAATAAATGTACAATATTTTAATTATTAGAAAAATAAATAAATAAACTTATAAAATTTATAGTCAGGGATTCCCATAAAAGATCTTTCACCGACTAGTAAATAGTCCTCCAATTTGTCTATAAAATAATAATCCTAAAATGGCTATATACAAATCAGTAAATCCAATACTATGTGGGATTGGTATAGTTGGGAATTCATTCTCATTAAATTTAATTATCGCACTTTTCTCTATATATGAAAGTGAATGTTTGGGTAAACTTGTAATAATATTACTATTATCTTTATGTATTATCACCTATCGAGAAGAAGGGAAATGTATAATATTAATAAATATAATATTAATTTCATTAAATTATTTAGTTAACATAGTTATACATACTTAAATGAAAAATGTATATACCTCATTCCCCCAACCTTAGTGTTTTTAATTTTTAAAGATGTATTCTACCTCAACAAAAGTATGTATAACTATATTTAATTAAAATTAAATAACATTAATAGTATATAATTAATTTATCTCTAATAAATAACTTATAAAATTTAGACATAAATAGATCTTGAATGTCGTTGAACTCACATGGAGGCGGTAGAAACAGGGTGAACAATGTAAGGGTGAAGAGAAACATATAATCACATATAACAATAGATAATTTAAAAATGTATAAATTTGTAATAAATAATTTATATCAAAAAAATAAACTATTAATAACAAGTAAAAGGAAAAAAATTAATCAAAATTCATTATAATGCAAAAATAAATTATAAATGAAAAAAATGAAGAAAAAAATAACTTGAAAATTTGGATGTCAATAATTAAAAATAGATTATAAATATTTACGTGAAGAATTAGGATATTAATTTTATGTTTTCCAATATTCCTTCAACATTATAATTTCGTACAACATAGACAATGACTACATTATAGTTATTATTATCATTAGAAATTTTTGTAATAGATGAATAATCCTCATATAAATCCATAACATCATCCTTATCCTAATCAGGCAAATGAATTTTTCCCTTAAAAAATGATGGACCACTGATCATTTGATAGATCAATAACATAAAATATTTTCATTTCATGTTTCTCCATGATAAATTCTTCCTCCTTACAGCTAAATATTTTCAAATCAACCAGTATAAATCCATAATCATCATGTTTCACACCACTATTACTATCATTATAGTTACACTTAAACTCTATTACTCTAAATTTACTATAATAAATTTCTTTTATATCCCCAAGAACTCATAAATGTTGTTTCTATAAAAAATTGGTTTTTATATATTTTATTCGAAACATTCAGTTATTCAGTAATGACCATTAGCCCACTATTTTGAATTGTACCGTTATCATCATATTTTTGTGTGTAAAATGTGTAACTATTTATATCAAAACATGACCATTTCATCACATTATTATATGGTCACCCTACCAACCATTTCAATTTTTCTAATGAAAATATATCTTTATTTACTTTCTCTATAAAACATGAAACTAATGACTTTTTATTCTCAATCATCAACAACTTATTATTTTTTTTGGACATCATTTATTTAATCTAGAAATATGTTATGATATATGTAGTGAACCTAATTTTTTATAAATTAACATTACATAACATTTGAGAAATACTTAAAAAATTATAAAAACAGATGCTCGAAGATCATATTAGTATAGTGACTTTGGAAACATGGAAACATAAACACTAGTACATACACGATCTACATTATGTCCCACTGGTTTCTTCTTCATAATAACCTACTTAGACACATAAAAAATATTACATATCCTCATAACTAGAGGGAAAGGAAACAAAATAAGGGGTGAGATCAGATGCTCTAGAAGTTTAAACAAGTGAGATATGTAAGAATAATTATAATAATAAGGGTATGATAACATTATCATTAAAATAGAAGATTATTACTTGTATATAAAATATCATCAATAAGAATCATGAAATAATTATTAGTATTTCATAAGACATAAATCATAAGTAAATAAAGAACATAATCCAAGAAAATAGAAAATAGCAATTAAAAATTGAATTGTGGAAAACACATAAGTATATAATATGATTTCCATAATATCCAAGGAATCACTTCCAAGAGCATCTTGGTAGTATCAGTTCACTCCCTATACCAACTTCGTAGTCATGGTGTAAACCCATGGCCATATTAGTGGCATGAGTTCACTCCTCATACCATCTTGGTAGTCATGGTTCACTCCCATGGCCATATTATTAGTTAAAGTTCACTCCCAAAAACATCTTAGTCTATCTCATGACATATATATATTTACCTAATGAATTAGAGAGAGAATTAGGTCATGCCCATCTTATAATGAAATCATAAATAGATGTTTCAAAATATCATTAAAAATTATATAACACCCCATTGAATTAAATAGGTATAATAAACATGTAACCATATCAAAACCTATGTAAAAATTTATAGTTTTCATAATAATTTCATCAAAAGAATAAACATTGAAAAGAAGTATCTTTCAAAAGCATATAATCTGTTAAAGAGAAACATGTTTCATAAATATAAAAACATACATAATTCATTTAAATATTATGAATTAAATTATTTAATAATTTCCATATAAATTAGTGAGTAACACCAATTGATGTAATCTTATATGGGAAATAATTTTGAGAGATCCTTTAAAAACATTTCTTGAGAAAAATATCCTTTCTCCTTTGAAAAATTCATTTCAAAACCTAAAATGTTTTTGAGAACAATTTTGTTTGATAATATATTTGAATACATATAAAGTATGCTTTGAAAACAATAAAAAATACTTTTTTCATTGAAAATGATCTTCAAGGATCATTTAAAAAAATTGAAAACATTTTTTAAAATATTTTTTTAAATAAAGCAGATTTCCAACCGAAGTGGGAAATACAGTCTGATAATTCTTAAAAACATTTCTTAATTATATTGTGTACCAAAGAGTGGAAAAATGGTACCAATAAATGGAGATAACTTGAATAAACTTAGGATAAGTAAAATCATGAGTGTTCTTGAGATATGAATCATAATATTTCATCAATTAAATAATAATCATAAATAATCTCGATAAATGGGGAGATTACTACAATAAAGGGTTAACACTTTGTAACATTAAATCATACTCTCCATGTAAGAAAATTAAATTACATGAGTCTTGAACTATACTGAAAATAAGGATATTAATTATGTAACATTTCAAATGTTGTTATATACACCTAAAAAATGCAGGTGTGTAACAAAACATGTGTCTCAAAGAAGGAAAATTGGGACAAAATTGTTTTACTGATTTGGTAACTTTTGAAGAATTACCCCTTTGAAAGAAATATAATATAATGGATATGTAAATTCTCATAAATTTAATAATAATAATAATATAAAACATTTAAGTACATTATATAAAACAAACAATAGAAAAGAGTGATGTCTAAGGAATGTATATGACATAAATAAAAGGTGAGATGAAATTTCCCTTACCTTATTTATTTAATCTCTTCATACTCATAAAATATTCATATATAATAAATTTAATGTTATTATAAATAATTTAAAGAATATTATTTTTATATATAATACCTAATATGGTTTTATTATGACTTAATATTACCCTCTTGTTAATAATTCTATGTTAAGGTTTCAATTCAGGTAATATCTGCTTTGTTCTTCACATGTATCTTAATTTGTTTTATCATTGGTCCTTATACATATATAATAATTTCAAGAATTTAAAAAAGTATAAAAAATATCATATATTTTCATTATATTTTTTATATAATAATCTATAGTATATAAAAGTATGAAATGGAATACACCTTTACGGAGACAGTAGGTCATACGTATGCATGAATGATGTTTCCGGTTTTATTATCCTATTGAATGAAAGATAGAAAATGAAATATATTTATATATGTATATAATATAATTAAAATATAAATTTCATGTTCTATATATCATATAACTTCACCAAACTCATCTTTAATATATTTTTTGTAGTGTGTGAATGAATCACATCGCTTTGAGGGGGTGGTATTCTACAATTCATCAAATGAAATTATCATATTTAGTACAAATAGAAAGTATAAATATATGTGTTTTAAAATGATTAAATAAGCTTAAATAAATAATAAATATAATATATAACATATATAAATATATTTTACATCATAAATACCTCCATGAGAGGCATTAAATGAAAAATGAACAATCATTATTTCGTAAGGCGGTAATTCACCGTAACCGTAAATAGTGTGTTTGTTGCGCATTAGAAAGATGTGCATTTATGTTTAGGTTGAAAAAATATCATAAAAAATAATTGTATATTTATTATACTATTGATTTGTATAATAATTTAATATGGACAGTTCAGGGGTGGATAAAGATAATAAAAGAATAGAGCTTGAGGGAGGATGTTACCTCTTCTTTGGGTAACTCTATTTGGTTTCCACCAAAGGGATTTCGTGAATTGATTCATTTAAAAATGAGGGTTAAATTAGTAAGGTAGGGATGTTGGGAAGTTTATTTGGTAGAAATTTTCATAACCTATTTGGTTTTATAGGTGTGAGGAAGGGATAGAGGTGGTGGCCTTGTATAGGGTATGAAAAGGAATCACTTGGTATTTTAAAAAAAAGTTTGGTGTACCCATGTTTTTACCTAAAACAATTAATCCAAAAAAACTCAAAAATGTATTTTTAATGTCCTATTATATCCATACAATGTGTGTTTTATAAGTTTCTAGGCCATTTTGGTCCTTAATTTCAGGGTTTAGTTATTTGTTAAGCTAAATTTTCTCTTAATAATTTTAATTAATTTTAATCAATTTCACTAATATTTTTGGTCAAAAACTAATTTGACCTTACTATAAATTATAAATTATTATGATTATAAATATGGAATCCATTTTCCAAATTATAAACTTATAAGCAGTAGAAATAAATTCAAATTTAGTCTTGCTAATAAGACGACACTGTGAGTTTTTAAAATAAAAATGATCAAAAGTTTTCTATGTTTTTATATCCAATTTTAATGTGAAATTGGTTCCAATGACCTACATTAGATTAATTTATACAAATATGATATAATTAAAATTTTAAATAAATTTAAAATATAATTTAGCATTATAATATGTTATATGAAAAATCAGCTTTGAATTAATATTCAGTATTTTTCATTATTCATCCAAAAATGATGTTTCTTAGAAAAATACCAAAAATTAATCCTAAGATAAATATGAAAATATAAATTAAAAAATTAAATTTCTACATGTGTCTAAAATTTTGTTCATTGTTTTTCACAGAAGGACATGAAAAGTAGTTTATTTGAGAAAATAGTATTTTTAAACTTATAAGGACTTTAACAAAAATTATATCTTTCGTTATAAAAATGTTTTATTTATATAAAAACAATATTTGAAAAATATTTTTTACTATTCGTATCACTTTTTGGAGGGCTATTTTATAATTATATCTTTTAAATAGTTATATCAAAAAAAGTTGTTCCATAGAAACTCATTATTACATGTATCTCATGCTAAGTCAGTGTTTCATGTAACATACTCCAAGTTAGGGTTGTGTGTAACATATAATAATATGGTTTCATGTGAAAGAAATGTTTGACTTAGTGAAATCCAATATATAAATTAAAGTTAATTTGTTCAAAAAAAGTTTCTTAAAAACTCGGGTTGTTACATTCTACCCCCTTAAAATGAATATCTTCCTGGAAATTAATCATTTAGCTAAAAAATGAGGATATTTATACATCATAATATACTAAATATCCCAAATACATTCATATAAATGATGATATCTCCACAAAACATTGACCATATGAGTGGTCTTGTTTCATATAACTATCTCTATATGATCCATAATTTCCACTGGTTATTCTTCATAAGAAAGATCCTACACCAGGAGTATGAACTCTAATTCTAGTACATGTGAATGTTCAGGTATGTAATTACTCATGAGATATACATGAAAACATAATTTACTTGAGATATATTTTGTGGAAGTTCTATGTTATAGACTACCACCCTGATACGATAAATAATTTCAAAGGGACTGATATACCTAGGGATTATTTCCCTTTATTTTTAAACCTCATAACCTTCTTCTAGGGAGATATTCATAGAAACATATTCTCACCAACTTCAAAATATAGATCATGTCAATGGTCATCAGTATTAATTTTCTACAAACATTGAGCTACCATGATATGCTGCTGAATGGTTTTAACCTTCTCAACCATTTCTCTAAAAAACTTAATCCCCAATAGCTTTCTTTCTCCAACTTTATCCCAGCATGTTAACGATCTACATTTATTCCCATATAGAGAATCTTAAGGTTACATTATAATTATTGAGTGAAATATATTGTTTATTATAACTATAATAGAGGAAGGTGTTGATCCCAACCACATTTGAAATCCCGAGAACAATATCTCAACACATTCCTTAGGATTTGAATTTTTCTTTCAGAATGACCATATGTCTGAGGATGATAAGCACTGCTAAAACTCAATTTCATATCAAGTACTTGCTAAAGACTTCTCCAAAACATAGAGGTAAACCTCATATCTCAATATGATATAATAGAATGTGGTAATCCATGCAACCTTTCCACCTATTTAATGTATATCTTGTCCAACTAATCAGGAGATAAGTATTCTCTGATAGCGATGAAGTGTGTTTATATAGTAAGGTGATCGACTACCACTAATATATAATTAAACCCTTTATAGGCATTTGGTAATCCAATAAAAAATCTATAGTGATGTTCTCCCATTTCCATTCTAGTAGGGGTAATGGAAGCAACATCCCTTAAGACATTTATATTTTATCCATAACATACTAGAATACAAAGATCTAGATACAAAATCTTTGATATCTCTCTTCATGTCATCCCACCAGAAACATTCCTTGAAATCAGTTTATATCTTCATACTTCTATGATGAATAGATAATGAATAACTATGAGCTTCTTCTAACAACTCCTTCATTAAATCTTGTATGGAAAGAACAAACACATGGTTCCTATAACTTATCATTAAATCCTGAGTAAAGTTAAACTCAAGAACAATTATAACATTATTTTTCAGCTCTACATTTTCCTTCTATACCTCATTAATCATCATTTGGATATAGGTTTGAACATTCCTTTGAGAAATATAAGATTTTCCCATTTAGGATTTATATATCCATCAGTTGTAAATAAAGAAATATTATATCTTTTTTTATCCTCATCAGGGATAATCTAGCTTGATCCTTTAGACTCAAAGCATCGTACACCTTGTTCTCTTTCTTAGGGTGGTAATGTATTAAGCAGTGATAATAATTTATCAACTATAATCATCTTCTTTGGCACATTTTTAACTCTTATTATGTGAATATATATTTCAAATACTAATGATCTGTATATATATTATAGTTATCAACATAAATATAATGACATCATATCATCAATGCAAAAATTACCAATGGTAACTCCAAATCATAAGTTGGGTAATTATTGTCATGAATCTTTAATTATCACAAGGTATAAGTTTTACCATGTTATTATGTCTAAGAAAACTTTCCCATCCCTTCTTTTATGCTCCACAATATATTACAAACCCTTATCCTCTATAGGGTAATGTAAGCATAGGTGCGCTGACTAACCTTATCTTCAAATCCTTCAAAATTTCCTCACATTCATATATCTAGAAAAACATGGTACCCTTTTGATTTAACTTGGTAAAAATATTAGATAGTCGTGAGAGTTTATCCACAAACCATCGATAATATTCTGGTAAACGAATAATGATATGGATCTTATTCATTGTGGTTGGTCTAGGCCAGCATTCAATAGCCTCTGTCTTTGATGGATATACTGTTATACCATCTTTTGAGATTATGTGACCCAAAAATGAAACCTTTGGAGCCAAAATTCACATTTGTAAAATTTTCATATAGTTTCTCCTTCATTAGGGTATTTATTATAATTCTTAAGTGATCTCTATACTCTTTATTTCTATTTAAATAGAAACAAATATTCTCTATAAAGACTACCAAAGACTGGTCTAGGTAATCTCTAAAGACATTATTCAATAAATCAATGAAGATAACATGGGAATTAGTAAGACTAAAAGTCATCACTATACATTCATATTTTCTATACCTTGTATGGAATTTCTTCTTGGGTATATCCTCTTTCTTGACCCACAATTGATAATATTGAGAATGAAGTTTAATCTTGGAAAATTATTGAGATACACTCAGTTGATGAAATAACTCATTAATATGGGGAAGAGGATACTTGTTATTGATCGTGATCTTGTTCAACTCCAAATAATAAATACAGAGACAAATTGATCAATATTTTCTTTTCATAAAGAGAATAAGTTCACCCCAAGGTGACAAACATGGTTGACTGAATCCCTTATTGATTTTTTATTGAGTTTCTTCTTTAATTACTACAACTCAATCGGGTCCATTCTATAAGGAGTCTGTGACATTGGTTTGCAACCAGGTATGAGTTCTATTGAGAACTAAAATTCACATTTTGGTGGAAGACTAGGAAACACTTCCAAAAATACATTGAAAAATTCCCAAACAATGGTCATATCATCAATGTTGATTTTATCGCAGCCATTCGAGATAAAAATCCCTTTTTAATGGGATTTAAGGCCCATACACTGGATGTAATCTCCACACAAAGTTGATACTTATCGTCACATTAATAGAATATTATAGGATGGTTTGAAATATCAAATTTAACTTCCCTTTATCAATAATAGATGTGGAATTTATGAAGAGAAATCTAATCCATGCCTAATATGATATCAAATTAAACCAAATTAAGAATTATTTTTTTTGGAATCATATTCCCAAAAAATTCAACCAGAAATGAATCATATACTTGGGATGGAATCATCATACCATTAGGGTTTTTCAATTCCAATTATATAGATAATCATTTTGGTGGAATCTTAACACCCTTATAAAATACTTTAGATATTAAAGAGGGGGTAGATCCATAATTAGATAAGATATTAGCAGTTCAAGAGTTCATGGTAAGTGTACCTTTCACTATGTTGTTATCACACACCTCATTAAAAATAATGATTACATGAGATTTCTCCTTTACCCTCATCTTAATAGGGTTCTATTTTTGTTCATAATCACTAACCGTTGGGTTTGGTAAGTGGTTAGAATAATTCTAATTCTCCTTACACTTGTAGCATTGAATCATGGGAGGTTAATTATGTGTTTCTTTTTCTCCATTTGCACCATTTTCTAAATTCTCCCATCACATTAGCAATAAAATGGATGATGGCCTTCCCTTCAAAACTTAAAATATTTATTAGACCCCTTAATGAAATTTCCTCCATGATTATTCCCAAACATAGAGCATAAAGTAAAGATCATCTTTTTTTCATTGTTTATTGATTTTATTTTAAACTCTATATTCCTTTTCTTTTTCAAAACCTTGAGATAGATACATGAATCTAATATCCATTTAAACTTTTATTGTACAACAAACAATCTCTTCATAGCAACTAAAGTGTATTATGGATAACACCATTATGAGACATGGATTTAATACATTGAAGAACATATCAACATTAATTTTGGATTGGATGATAATTTCTAAATCATACCTCACAAGTCTCGTGAAATTATCCTTATAGGCCCCAATATATTTTTCATCCCTTTCCTTAAAATAAAATAACCCTTTCTCTATCATGCTTTAAATAATATGAGGAATTTACATATAAAAATAATTTCTTGAACTAATCCCAATCCATGGATTCAATCTCATTTTTCTACCTTGTATTCTTGATTAGAGCCCCCACTGGAATGCTTTGCCTTCTAACCAATAAATAGCTAGAATGACTTTATCATGCTATGTACACTAGAGAATAGAGAATATCTTTTCAGTAGTACTGATCAGTTGTTTAGAAACAAGTGGATCAGAAGACCCTATGAAATAAGGTGTATGTTGACTTTTGAAGGACTCAACATAATGTGGTTCCCTATTTTTCTCATTTGTAAGTCCATCATGATTCATATATTGAAAAAGTTGTATGAGCATAGAAATGAGTTTTTTAATTCCAACTTCTATAGAATTTGGTTTATCAGGAGGAAAATCATTTCATTGTCAATCACAATCACCATTAACATGGTTCCTTTGGGTCCATCCATTGACTAAATCCAAAATTCATATAATAAGAAATAGGTATCATATTGAGAACCAGATAATCATAAAAATTCACTTATAGGATGTCTAAATTATGACACCTTCCTTAATCTATGAAACCTTATTATTATCCTTATTTATTCATAGATATATTCTATTAAAAACCTTCATAATGGATTATGTAGAATTTGTGAATTTTCAAAGAATATCCCCTAGGAGAGTCAAATCTTGTGTGTAGAAATTCCCATTGTTGTGTACCAGATTACCCCGAGTCAGACCCGAGACATCTTATCAGAGTTTTTACCCCTAGGTACATATGTTCCAGATCCACATCAAATTATAGTATCCACACATGGATATATTTCTATGAAACCAATCAATCTATACTTCACATAAATTCCAGGACATTTTCTTATACATTTCCACATCCTTAGACATATCCTTAGACATGTACTAAGTGTTCTCACAATGGTTTTCTCATCATAGTTTCTTAAGGATAAATAAACATATTCTCTGATAACAACTATATAGAACCTCATTTTTCACACATTAACATTACATAACATTGGTGGAATACTTAAAACATTATAAAAATAGACACCCAAATAACATAGTACTTTACTACCTTCGGAAACATGGAAACATAAACACTAGTACATAAGTGAGACATGTTATCTCCCACTAGGTTATTCATGACTACAACCCTTATTAGACATATTAAACATAATACATACCTTCATATCCTAGGGGAATGGAAACATAAAAATGGGTAAGCTCAGATTCTCATTAAGGGTAAACAAAATAGACATGTAAGCATGACCATGAGAATAGGTGTATGAGAAAATGATCATGAAAATATAATATCATACCCCTCATATTGAAGATCATAAACAAGAATCATGGAATAAATATTGGAAATTCAGAAGACATAAATCATAAGGAAATAAATAACATAATCCATGAATGTATAACATAATAATAAAACATAAAATTGATGATAAAACATAAGCATATAATATGATTCCCTAGAAGCCAAGGAATTGCTACCAATGACTTTTTGGTAATATGGTTTGATTCTCAATACCATCTTGGTAGTAAATTTTCACTCCCATGGATATCTTAGTAGCGTGAGATCACTTCTCATACCATATTGGTAGTCATGTTTCACTCCCATGGCTATATTAATAGTCAAGATTCACTCCCAATACCATCTTAGTCTATCTCATGATATGTAAATAATTACCCAAATCATTGGAGAAAGATATAGGTCTCACCCTTATCATAATGAAATTATACAAACATGTTCCAAAATATTATTAAAAATCATATCATAACCCATGAAATGAAATGAGTATAATAAACATGTAATCATAACAAAACCTGTGGAAAAAGGTGCAGGTTTCATAATAATTTCATCAAAATCATAATCCATTAAAAGTAGTGGGTTTCAAAATCATATTATCCCTGAAAGAGAAAATATTTTCATAAATATCAAAACACAAACCATTAATTTATAAAATAGGAATGTAAACATTGAATCATTTCTCTAGAAAGGAATGAGTAAAAGTAATGGATTTCCTATTAAATGGGACATAATTTTGAGATATACTTTAAAAACATTTATTAAGTAAAATATCCTTTCTAAATTGAAAAACTCTTTTTAAAACATAAAACACTTTTGAAGACCTTTTTCTTGGAATATATCTTTGAAAAATTATAAATAATGCTTTGAAAAAAATAAAAAATCATTTTTCATTGAACACCATCATCAAGGATAACATGAAAAAATTTTTGAAAACATTTTGGAAAATATGGTTTTTGAAATAAAATAGATTTCCAACCAAATAGGGAAATACGAATTGATTTTCCTTAAAAAAAGTTTTTTAATTATTTAAAATGCCAAAGAGTGGAAAAAATTGTACCAATACTAGAAGATACCTTGAATAAATAGAGAATAAGGAAAATAATTTGTGTTCTTGATAGATGAATCATAATATTTAATTAATTTAATCATAATCACAAACAATATTGATAAAAAATGAGATTGCTTCAATAAACTCTTACCACTTGATAACTTTGGATCATACACTCCGTATAAGAAAATTAAATTACATTAAGATTAAACTATCTTGAAATGAAGGATATTAATTATATAAAATCTCAAATGGATGTATATACACCTTATAAAAATACAAGTGTATAACAAAAAATGTGTCCCAAATAAGAAAAATTGAGACAAAACTGTCTTAGCTATTTGGTAACTTTTGAAACATTGGTCTCCCCCAAATTTACCCATGTTTTTAGGGTTAAGCAGTCTCTTGTAGATTAGCTTGGGTTGTCAAATTCTCAGAGACCTAATAAGTAACCTACAGAAACGTACATTCTATGGATTGTTTTTGGATATGAAGTGTCCAACTTGGTTTGATTTTATATGGGTTTAAGTGAACACTAAGAGACTTAAGTGAATTCAATTTAAAATAACGAGTTGATCCTAGGTTATCACTTGGGGTGGATAGGATGAAATTCTTTTTTCAATTATTTCAACTTCTTATATTTGAGATGGGTTTATTCAAGAGGATAAAAAAACTTCATAAATTAGTGGTTTGATACCAAAAAACCGTAATACTATTAACCTATACACTTGGAGGATCAAATTTATGAGCACTCCAAGCTAAAGGTTCGCATTAGCACTTGAAGTATGTGGCCTAAAAATTCAACAAGGACAGAGAAATATTAAAATCATCAAATAAAAATCTCAATTAAAAGAAGTGATTAGAAATTAATGGGGTGATAAATAACATCCAATCTAGCACCGTTATACTTCTTTGGATCAACCCATAAGTGGGTTATCCCTCCATTGATTCTATGGTTTCAATGGAATTGGAAAGTAGACTCATGAGGGAGGAATTGGAGGAGTAAAAAAAGACAATGAAATAATGATCACTCCACCATTGTGTGATTATTTCACAAGGTTTAGTGTGAATAAATTCACACCTTGAACCAATGGTATCAAATTTATATGAAGAACAACATAATAAGAGGATAATAAGATCCTTTATTAAGAAACTAAAGTTAATTGAACAACTTACATGTGAAAGACAATCTTGAGACAACAAAATCATAGCATAAGATTACAATGAAAGAAAGTTCAAAAGATGATTAAATCCTCCAACACTACTAAATTAAATAAGAATTTTAGGAGCCTTGGTTCGATCCTCCAATAGTGAAATTCATCCCACTTGAGTATGGTAGGCCTAGGGTGGTGGAAAGCTTGTGGAACTTAGACTTTTCCACCCTTGACCCAGTGTGGAAGGCAGCTTGCATCCACCAAAAAGTCGTGTAGAAATGAACTTCTAGATGGCTGAATTAGAGTGCTATATAGAAAAAAATAGATATCTGGATGTTTCCTAACTGCCTGTAAAATTTCTGAATAAATGGAATTTTGGTTTGAAAGATATTACTGAAATTGTGGGATATTTGTCTGGGCTGTAGAATCTAGTTTAGAATTTTATATCTAACCTGGGCCACCTAAAACTCCATTCAAACATCAGAATTATCTTTGGAAACTATTTAATGAAAATTTACCCATGAAGTATTATATATTAAGTTATTTTTTTTGAATTATTGGTCTTGAATAATGGATGATAAAGTAGTTTTATTAGGTAGTTATCCAGTTCACTTCACCCAGAATGTTGTTTGTTCATGAAAAACTTTAGTGGTCTTCCAATACGAATCTTCAAGTACTCCAGAAGTATGAATTGTTATAAATTTAATGAGATAAACTGAAAATTAAATATGAAAGCACAATCAATATCATTGGGTACTATAAATGATGTTCAAAAAATGTACCATGTAATAGTTTATTTTAAGAAGGAATTACAATTATAATATGAAATAATGTTCAATGTGTAAAATACACTGAAATGGTGTTTATGAATAATAATGCACATGAATATTATATATATTAATAATGAATATTAGCCTCATTAAGTGGCATATCACACCCCCAACATGAGTTTTTCTAGTCTTGATAAAAATATATCTCAAAAATATGAAATTTGAATTCCATTTTCCAAACCATTTTAATTCACAATGATCACCAAAAACCATTATATCCAAAAACTTTATAACCCATAAAATTATTTTAATACAAGTTATTTTCATAAGAAGATCCCAATCTCAATACTATTACTTTGTTCAAATTCATCTCTATATTTCATCCAATATCAATTAATTATACGGATGTGTTGTGTATCACAATAGACATGGGGGTTCATCTTTATTCATGCAGAAATGACAGAAGCGCTAGGTGGAATAACATTTCAATATTAAGATGATTATTCAATTTGTTTTTGCAATATTTCCATGGTAATTGAAACTTCACTCAAAAGAGTCAACCCATGTAGCGATACTTTTCAATGACTCCCAGGCTCAAAGACCTTAAGGAACCAAGTGAAGCCCACATAATCGGTCATCATCTTGAGTTAACTCAATCAAAAATAAACTCAAATTACCAAAAATAGAGATAAAATTACTAACTCTGGGCCCTGAAACTATGGAGTCACCATCCCCAATTGCCGAAAGCCACACACTAGGTCATTTCATTGCACTACGTGAAAATTTATTATTATTTTTTTGTATTTTTTTGGATTTTCTATTGAATACTCATATTAAAACTAAAATGATCACCAAACCTATGCTATTTATTTGGAGGACCCCATGAACTCAAAATAATACCCCACTATCCAAAGGATGTGCATTGTGATCTATTTTTCTATTTGTATGAAAATATAAACGATGAAATTTCATATTAGACAACCACACTTTCCAAAATCTATAACCATGAAATTATACATGGATTAAAATTAAAATTAGGGCATGCTAAATTATTTGATATTTAGTTTCAAAGTGTGTAATGTGTATTATCATGTTCAAGGTTAAAGAAAATTTTCCTTCCACACATTTTTTAATGCACAACAAATTAATTAAATTTTTTTCATTCTTTTCACCCCCAACATAGAATAACATTGTACCGAGTGTTTAAAGAAAAATAAAATTGAGAATGGGGTATAGGTAGATGAGATTATTTCTAAAATGAATTTTAAATATGAGGATCATATAATTAAGTCACCTGGTGGTTGAAGTTGAAGTTCTTGCTCCTTCAATTTAGTCCTTTGATATTCATGTCACTTATAGAGTTCTCTTATGGAAAAAGGAAAAAAAAACAATATATATATATATATATATATTCATAAAAAAAGTAATATAAGTATAAATAAATAATTATAGAATAAGTAAGCACTATAATCTGTAGGTTAGTGGTAAGCGTGATCCCCTGTCTCCCTTCTGTCCCAAGATTGAGTCCTCGCAGCTTTACCGGTTGTGATGAGGTTTGCCCCACGACCTACGATGTGTTATTTTATTTATTTTTAATTATTTTTTTGTTATTTTTATTTTAACATAAAAACACATAAAAATAAAATGAATTAATGATACATTGTTTTATTTTTAAATTTATTTGTAAGGTATTACTCAAGGATCACACCACGTGACACAGATGAATATGGTGCTCCCCTTTCATACCCATCCATACTCATAATAGAAGAATAGGTCAACCGTCTATTTTTTTGTTTTTATTTTTTAATTATCCCAATGATTCATTAATCCTATTTGAAATATAAAGATGATTAAAAAAGATTGGAAATATAAAAACCACGGGTTTCCTCCCATGCAGTGCTTTTGTTTAACGTCATTATCCTGACATAGATCCTAAATCTATCAATTTTTTCCTGGTTCATAGATTAGCTCAGTGAACTCAACCTCTATTTCCTATTTATTGAATAATTCAATGGATGTTTTTAACATATGACCATTAACTGTGAAAATCTGACCACTTCTGGGATCCTAAATCTCTACTTCCCCATAGGGGTACACATGATAAACTATGAAAGGACCTGAGCATCTAGAACGTAACTTTCCAAGGTGTAAATGAAGTTTAGAACTATATAAGAGCACAAATTTTCCTGGTTCAAAATGTTTGACTTTGATATTTCTAGATTTGTAGGCTTGAACTCTAGCTTTATTTATCCTTGAATTTTCATAAGCCTCCATCCTAAGTTCCTCAAGTTCATTAAGATCTAATTTCCTCTTTGCTTCAGCCAAAGAAATGTCAAAATTTATTTTTGGATTGCCCAAAATGCCTTATTCTCAATTTCAATAGATAAATGACATGATTTTCCATAAACCAACTTATATGGTGACATTCCTATGATGGTTTTGAATGCTGTACGATATTTCTAAAGGGCATCCAAGAGTTTCTCGGACCAATCTTTCCTAGAGGGATTGATATTTTTTTCAAGAATTTTATTTAATCTTCCTATTTTCAAACTCAACTTGACCATTGGTTTGAGAATAGTATGTAGTGGAATATTTTTGAGAAATACCATACATAGACATGAGTGAAGAGAATGAGTAGTTTAAGAAATGGGTTCCTCGATCACTAATTATAGCCCTAGGAATTCCAACTCAAGAAAATATTGTCTCTTTCAGAATTCAGATCACAACATGATGGTCATTAGACTTGGTGGGTATAGACTCCACCCATTTTGAGACATAATCAACAAATAAGAGGATGTAGAGGTATCCCCTAGAGTTTGGGAAGGGTCCCATGAAATCAATTACACAACAATCAAAGATTCCAGAGACCAGAATGGGAGTGAGGGGAATTTGATTCCTTTTAGAAATAGATCTTAATTTCTGAAACTAAGGAAAACTTTTGCAGAATTGTAAGGAATCCTTAGTGAGGTTAGGACAGTAGAAACCACTTTGGAGGACCTTTGCAGTGGTTTTATTTGTAGAAAAGTGTCCGCCACATGCCTCTACATGACAGAATCTTAGAATGGACTCTTTCTCGAACTGAAAAACACATCTCCTAATGATTTGATTAGGACAGAACATGAAGAGGTAAGGATCATCGAACACATAGTTTTTGACATCAGAAAAGAATTTCCTCTTAGCATGGGTCCCGAGAAATTTTGGAATGTCACCCATAACTAAGTGGTTTTCTATGTCAGCATACCATGGGAAATCACTCACTGAAAAGAGGTGCTCATCGAGAAATGAATCAGACAAATAAAGGTGATGTGAGTTGTATTTGAATCATATCCTAGAGAGGCGATCAAATACAACATTTTCAACACCCTTTTTATCCTTAATGGTTAAATCTAACTCTTTAAGGAAAAGGACCCAGCTAATCAATATATCCTTGGTGTCTTGTTTTCGGAAAATGTATTTTAGGGATGAATGTTCTGTGAAGACAATGATGGGTGATCCTAAGAGATAATAGATGAATTTCTATAATGCAAAGGCAAAAAAGCAACTATTTCTTAGTGGTGGTGTAGTTTCTTTGTGTATCATTTAATAAATTTCTTTCATAAGAAATTACACATGGTGGTTTCTCAAACCATTGTCCTAAGACTACTCCTACAGTGAATTCAATCACATCACACATGATCTCAAAAGAAATTTTCCAATTTGGATATTGCATGATAGGTGGAGATATAAGAGTTGTCTTGAGTTTATAGAATGATTCCTGACAAATTTTTGTCCATAAAAATGGAGAATATTTTACCAATAGAGCTTGTCGAGAAATAGAGTTGAAATTCCTAATGAACCTTCTATCGAAACCAGCATGTCCTAAGAAAGACCTAACTTCCTTAACAATTTTGCGTGATTGAAGGTGAAAAATAATGTCAACCTTGGCTTTATCAACCTCAATCCCCCTACCAGATACCAGATGGCCTAGAACAAGTCCTTTACCATGAAATGACATTTTTATCAATTTAGGATGATATTCTTATCCTCTCATCTTGAAAAAACCCTTTCAACATTTATAAGTAATCCCTCAAAAGTATCCCCAAAGATGGAGAATTCATCCATGAAGACCTCTAAACAATCCCCTACCATGTCCGAGAAGATTCCCATCATGCACCGCTGAAAGGTACCACGAGCATTAAATAACCCAAAGGGTATGCGCTTGAAGGGAAAAGTTCTGAATGGAAAAGTGAAGGTTGTTTTTCCTTGATCCTCTATGGATACCTCGATTTGATTACACCCTGAGAATCCATCTAGGAATAAATATAATTGATGACCTACCACTCGCTCAAGGACTTGATCAATAAAGTGAAAAGAGAAATGATTTATTTTGGTATAAGAGTTGAGATTCCTATAGTCAATACAGAATCTCCATCCACAATTGACCCTTGTGGGGAGAAGTTCACCATCCTCATTGGTGAACATAGTAATTCCATCTTTCTTTGGGATAACTTGAATTGGGATTACCCACTCACTCTCAGCTATGGGGTAGATGATACTCTCTTTCAATAACATAATATGTTATTTCTTTACAACATCCATAAGATTTGTATTGAGTCTCATTTGAGGTTGATGAAATGGTTTGGATTCAGATTCAAGAAAAATGCTATGAGTTACAATGATTGGGATAATCCCAGGAATATTAGAAAGGGTCCATCCAATTTCTTTCTTATTCTTTCTTAGGACATCCAAAAATAACATCTCTTGATTGGATTCAAGAGAGGAAGAAATGAAAATAGGAAAGGATCGATTGTACCCTAAGAACGCATACTCGAGTGATGAAGGTAAGACCTTAAATTTGAGATCAGATTGGTTATCACTTTTGAAGAAAAGATGAGACTTTGTATTGAAATTAGTTTATTTGTTCCGATTTCTTGACAGAATTGGTTCCTTTTGAATAGAATTTCCATCCACTAAATTAGCCAGAGTAGTGTTATGAATGGGTATGGAATCAATGTTATTAATTTCACCTATGGTATCATCGATTGGTGATTCTCTAAAATCATCAATAGAGCTATATGAAAGAGATTCAAGCCAAGGAGAAAAATGTCCCTCATGTGAACAAAGAAAATCAATATCTTCTTGACTTAAACATACTTTAGTAATCCTTTTATGTTCTTCGAGTTCACTATCAACACTACCAATCCAATTAATCTCATTTATCTCTTCTTCATCCCCAATTTTAGAGTTTTCATTGTAGATGTTCAAGTCTAGACTCATGTTTCCAAAGGTGATGGTCATGTTCCCATTTCGGACTCAGATAACAGAGTTGATTGTTTTAAGGAAGGGACGACCATGGATGATTGGGTTTTGTTCTTTATTTCTTAAGTTTCTATTTTTGTCAAGGAAAATGAAGTCATAAGGGTAAATTAAGTTTTCTAATTTTACCAGAACATACTTTAAAATTTCCTTGGGAACCCCAATGCTACGATCAGCAAGTTGAAGTGTGACAGATGTGGGTTGGAGATCTTCGATCCCTAATTAACAACACATGGCTTAAGAAATGACATTCCCAATAGCTCCTAGATCGCAAATGTCTTTGACAAATTTGTTCTCTCGTAACTCTACATTGATGTATAGATATCTTAGATCTTTCAACTTTGGAGTAATGGTCCCTTGAATGGTGTTACTCACATTAGCAGCTAAAAGGACTTGGTTTTTATGGGAAAATTTCCTTTTAAAAGGGAAATAGTTTTTAATGTACTTTGTGTAGGCAAGAATAGTTTTGATTTCATCGAGAAGTTAAATGTTCAACTTAACCTCAGAGAAGATTACCCTCAAAGTTTCATTCAGTTATGGCATAGTTTTTCCTCTCATGTATTGAGGGAAAAGAGTTGGTTGTTTGATTGTTTGGTGTGGTTGTAGTTATTTAACATTATCATTGGATTTTTTAGAATATGTGGTTCATTTTTCATCATTTTCATGAGTTTTTGAAACTTCTAATGGTTCTAGAATGTCTTTTCCATGTTTTTCAATGGATTTCCAACTTCTTAAAATAGTTACTGTTTTCAGTTATTCATGAGAGGTTTGTGTGTAAATGGATTCTCCCCTTAAAGTTGAGGATGGTACCACCTGAGTAGGCATGGGTGCTTTCCCAGTTTTAATGGTTTGTAGGTCATATTTAAGGTATAAGACTTATGAGTTCATTTTCTACATTTTTTTACACAACTACTCAAGGATTTGAAGAGGGACAGATTGAGTATGGGCTTGTGCTGGTTGGTTTATCCCAGGAGAATACTTTGGTTGTTGGATTCGTTGTTGCATAGGTTGATTGATGTGTTGTTGGAATTGGACAGGAGGATGTTGGTATTAGACTGGTTTTGGTTGAAACTAGTTATGGTTTTGAAAGTAATGTAGAGGGTAGGGGTTTATTCCGTGTAGCTGGATAAGTTGTTAGAGGGTTGTTGGTTATAATTCCAAAGAAATCCTAGATAGTCATTGTACCTTAGATTGAAAGTGTATTGGTATTGTGGCTTCTGAAAGTTTAGAGTATTGACCTCTGTTGGTGGTCCTCCTAGAAGAACATATTTAATGGAAGAGATGGTTGGGTAGTTTTCATTCTTGTGGTCATGTTTTTCACAAATTGTGAAAATAGTTTCAATAGTTTGAATTTTATGGATCTTTCTAAGATCGATCTCCTTGACCTTCCTAGTGAGTGCAGAAAGTTTATCCCTAAGGCTTTCCTCCTCCTTAATTGTGTTAATTCCACCAAATTTTGGTGTCTTATTATAGTAATGTGATGTTCCCCATGTTTTATTTTGTTTAGAAAGGCTTTCTAGATACTCATAAGCATCATTTGGGGATTTGTTTTTGAAAGTTCAATTACACATCATGTCAATGAATTTTTTGTTCCACAGACCCAACCATTCATAGAATATTATCACTTATTCAGAAATAGAAAAACCATGGTGTGAAACCATGTTTAGAGTGTCTTTTAACCTCTCCCATGTTTCGTAGAATGACTCTCCCTCTTTTTCAAAAATGTTTTGGATGCTCTTTTTAAGTGCAATTGATTTTTGGTGGGGAAAGTATTTTTTGTAGAATTCTCTTTATATTTGGTCCCAAGAGTTGATGGATGATGTTATCAAACTCTTTATCCATTTTTTAGATCAATCCTTTAAAGAAAAAGGAAATATCCTCATCTTATCTAATTCTAGTTGATGTGGGGGACACATGGTTTCTACAATGTCATTGAACTCCTTAACTTGAAGGTAGGGCATCTCAGAATATATTCCATGGAATTTGGGAAGGTGGTTTAGGACATGGGGTTTAAAGATGTAGTTGGCATATCTTAGAAAATTGTGTCTAATTCATGAGGGGGCATTGGTCGAGTCAGGTGTTAGGTATTCAGTCATGGTTTGATCGACTGCATTCCCCAAGTTTGGGGCTGCCTCATTTGGATTTTCATTTTGGTTCCCACCCAGGTTTATGAGTTGGTTTATTGGAAATAATTCCATTGAAATGGGATCAATTTTTGAATCTAGAGTATTTGTAAGATTAGGATCTAATGAAAAGAGTTCCGTTGGTGTACTTGACTTCCCAACCCCAGGACTATCCACCCTAACAAGACGGTTTGATTGGTCACGAGTGTAGGCGGACATGCGCCAAAAGAAAAAAAATGAGAAAGGAAAAAAGATAAGAGAATATTGATAAGAATTGAATAAATGGGGGAGAATATAATGGGTACTGAGATGACTTACTTGGTTCCCCATAAACGGTGAAAAAATTTGGTCTCGCCCAATTTTACCTATGTTTTTAGGGTTAAGTAGTCGCTTGTAGTTTAGGTTGGGTTGTTGAATCCTTAGAGACCTAAGAAGTAACCTAAAGACAAGTAAATTCTATGGATTGTTTTTGGTTATGAAGTGGAAAACTTGGGTTGATTTTAGATGGGTTTAAGTGAACAATAATGGACTTAAATGAATTCAATTTTAAATAATGTGTTTTTCCTAGGTTACTATTTGGGGGGGATTGGATGAAATTCTTTTTTACAATTCAACTTCTTATATTTGAGATTTTTTATTCAAGAATATCAAAAAACATCATCACTTATTTTTTTAATACCAAAAAACCATAATACTAATCACCTGTACACTTGGAGGATTATATTTATGAGCACTCCATGGTAAAGGTTCGTATTAGCACTTGAAGTGTGTGGCCTTAAAATTCAACAAGGACGAAGAAGTTGTAAAATCATCAAATAAAAATCTCAATTAAAATAAGTGATTATACATTAATTGGGTGATAAATAACATCATATAAATCCCCTTTATACTCCATTGGATCAACCCATAAGTGGTTTATCCCTTCATTTATTCTATGGTTCCAATGGAAGTGGAATGTAGACTCATGAGGGAGGAATTGGAGGAGTAAAAAAAGACAATGAAATAACGATCACTCCACCATTGTGTGATAATTTTACAAGGTTTGGTGTGAATAAATTCACAACTTTAATCAATAGTATCAAAGTGATATGAATAAAAACAGAATAATATGGGAAGAAGAACTTTTATTCAGATACTAAAGAGAATTGAACAACTTACATGTGAAAGAGAAACTTGAGGGAACAAAATCGCGGCAAAACATTACAATGAAATAAAGCTCAAAAGATGATTAAATCCTCCAACAAAACTACCTTAAATATAAATTTGAGAATCCTTGGTTTCAGAATCCTATATTGAAAGTCATCTCACATGAGTATGGTATGCCTAGGGTGGTGGAAATATTGTGGAACTTAGACTTTTCCACCCTTGACCCGAAGTGGAAGGCAACTTGCATTCACTAAATAGACGTGTTGAAATGTCCTTCTAGATAGACTCATTACAGTGGACCATAGAATAAGAAAATGGAGATCTCGATGTTTCATAACCTCTTTCAAAATTTAATACCCAATGGAATTTTGGTTTGAGAGAAATTATTGAAGTGGTGGGATGTATTTTTGGGCCGTAAAATCTGGCCCAAAATTTTATCTCCAAATTGGGCCACCTAAAAATCCATTAAATAATCATAATTAACTTTGGTAACTGTTGAATTAAATGTTCCCTATGATATATTATATCTTCAATTCAATTTTCAGAATTATTGGGCTTGGATATTGGCCTCTACAATAGTTTTATTGGGATGATGTCCAGTTCTTTTCACCTAGAATGTTGTTTATTCAAGTCCAACTTTGGTGGTCTTCCAATATTAATCTTAAAATAGTGTTTATGAATAATAAAGCACATGAATATTATATATATTAACAATGAATATTAGCCTCATTCAGTGTCTAATCAAATATGAACCCCATGAAAGAAATTTATTAGAATGGATATTTAAATAACCATAAATTTAATAATAATCATCATAAAATACATTCATGTTAAGTATATATAAAACAAAAACTTACTGGGTTTTGTCTAATGCATGTATCTCACTGAAATAAAAAGTGAGATGAAATTTATCTTACCTTATGTCTTGAATATCTTTATACTCATAATATATTCCTATATAATAAATGTACGTTAATTATACATATTTTATATAAGCATATTCTTATATCTTATACCATATATGGTTTTATTATGACTTTATATTACCTGCTTGTTAACAATTTTATGTTAAGGTTTCACTGCGGGTAAAATGTGTTTTATTCTTCACATGTATCTTAATTTGTTATATCTTTGGTTTTTTATACATATATAAGGATTTTAAGAATGTTAAAAATGATATTAATATCACATATATTCATTATATTTTTATTATAATAAATTATAGGATAGGGAAGTATAAAATGTAATACATCGTTCATGGAGATGATAGGTTATACGTACGCATGAACGTTGTTTCTATTTTTATTGTTTCATTGAACGAAAGAAAGAAAATGGAATATATGTTTATATGTATATAATATAATTACACTATCATTATCATGTTATATATATCATATAAGTTCACTAAAGTAATACTTAATACATTCCATGTAGAGTGGGACAAATCACATCCCTTTGAGGGGGTGGTAGTCCACACTTCCTCCAATGAAATTATCATATTTAAACCAAATGAAAAGTATAAAGATATGTGTTGTAAAAATATTAAAGAATATTAAAAAAATAATAAAAATAATATATAACATATATAAAAATATTTTCCATCGTAATGTTCTCCATGAAAGGTGGTAAAGGAAAAATGAACAATCATAGTTTGGTAAAGCGGTAATTTCGAGTACACATAAATAGTATTTTTGTTACCCATTAGATAGAAGTAAGTGTAAGTCTAGGCCTAAAATTTTTGATAAAAATATAATTATATTTATTATACTTGTGTTTTTGAAAAATATTTTTATAAATATAGTTTATGGGAGGAGAAATAAAATAAAAGAACAAAGCTTGAGGGAGGATGTGACCTCTTATTTGGGTAAATCCTTTTGGTTTTCAGTATAGGGCTTCCTTGTATTTATTACTTCCCAAAAGAAGGTTTCAAGGAGGAATGGAGGGATTTTGTTAAGATTTTTGGGTAGATATTGGCCCATCCAATGTGGTTTGAGATATGTGAGTAATGGGGAGAGGTGGAAGACTTTTATAGGTGATGAAAAAAAGACTCACTTAGTATTTTGACAACAAGTTTAGTGTACCCACATTTTGAGAAAACAAATGCCATAAAAACCTACCAACCTCAATAATAGAAGATCAATGGAATAATAATGGCTAGAAAATATGTGTTAGACAAGTTTCTTAGTTTTCTTAGAGCTTATGTTTAGGGTTTAGTTCTATGTTAAGCTAATTTTTCTCTTAATTGTTATAATTAATTTTAATCACTTTCAATAAAAGTTTTGGTTAAAAAATTTGTTGGACTTATTAGAAATTGTAAATTATTATGATTCCAAATATGGAATCCATTTTTTAAAATTTTAAACACATAAGTGATAGAACTTAATTTAAAATTAATCCCACTGACTGGACAAAACTGAGGGTTGAAAACTACTTTTTTTATAATCAAAACACTTTTGAGGAAAAAGTTAGAAACCACAACATCCATCATTACAACCAAAAAACCATTAAAAATGATAATTTAGATCAAGGATACAAAATCTTCCCCTACCCAGTGATTACACATTGGTGGAAAGCTTTCATAATCACAAGACCATTCTGCTAGAAGTCCTGTGTAGAGTTGCATGGGCATGGTACCTATGGCAGAGCCATACCCTCTCGAACATCTAGATCCAAATGCCATGTTCAGGTGAAAGATTCTTGCTCTGAACTTCACCAGGAGAAGATACATATAGAATTCTGGTTGCAATCACATAAAAACTTCACATAATATTCAAACATAATTCATCCACAAAAATATTACTAACAATAGAGACAATAAAACACCTTAACCATACACACTGAATCGAAACAAACTCACTACCTCCATGAGATTCAAACAAACTCAATCTAATAATGACCCAAATTACAGATCTTCATGATTATAAAATCCAAACCAAAGACCGCTCGAACCTTTAATACCTCCATATTCTTCAAGAAATTAAAAAAACAAATAGACTCAAAGTGCCAAAACCACCGCGACAACAACCACATTAGCTCGAAATATAGAACCCTATAACATCCCCAAAACCAAATCACGAATATCCAATTCCATGCTCCTCAACCATAAATTACCAAAGAAAAAAATGAGGAAACTGTAGTAAACACATACTAAAATCAAAATAAGGAAAAATTTAAGAAGAAGAAAAATCCATCACCAGATCATTAGCAACTCTAACCTTAATGATCATTGGACAAGGACCTCGCCACAAACCAGATCTCATGTCCCATCACTGCCATCAAAAATACCATTAGAGACCAAAACAGACCACCCAATGAACCCACAGAAGACAATGTTTCAAACCTTAGTCATAGAACCTTGATCTCATTCACATAACCATATTCATTCCGCTAGATGAATCCCTATCTAGATGATATGGAGTGAGGCGGGAACATGCCATCAACGAAGATAAAGGTCGTGCCGGTTGAGTGGATGAGGTCGCTGACGCCTCCAAGGAAGAGAACCTACATCCATAGCCATGTCTAGGAAATTTCTAGGAGGATAGATGACCCTCACTTAAGAAGAGGGAGGTGGCGACAGAGTGATACCCTAGTGGAATCTCCCCTTATGGGAACATACACCAATGGTTTTTAAAGTAAAAATGATCAAACAATTTCTATGTTTTTATATCCAATTTCAATGTATAATTGGATCCCATGAACTAAAATGGATTAATCTATAAAAATATAAGCTAATTAATATTTGAAACATATTTAAAACATAATTTATCCTTATAAATAAATTAGATGAAAAAGAAGTTTGAAATTAAAATTCGGCATTTTCAATATTCATCTAAAAAAGATATTTCTCAGAAAAATCACAAAAATTAATTCTATTCTAAATTTAACATTATAAATTAAAAAATAGAGTTTATTTTATCAAATAAAATTTCTATGTGTGTCTAAAATAAGTTTTTTTCACCAAATGACATGAAAAGTAGTTTATTTTAGAAAATAGTATTTTAAAACATATAAGTACTTTACCAAAAATTATAAATTTCATTATAAATATGTTTTATATAGATAAAAAATATTTTAAAAGTAGTTATTATTATTCATATTACTAATTTTAACAACTAGGTTATAATTATCTCATTTAAATAGTTATAATAAATAGATTTTTATAGGAACTCAGTGTTGCATGTATCATACGCCAAGTTGGTATTGTATGTAATGTACTTCAAGTTAGTATTTCATGTAATATACACCAACAAGGTTCCATGTAAAATAAATGGTCGAACTAATGAAATGAAAAATATCAACAAAAGTTAAGTCATTTGAGAAAAAGGCCCCTAAAAACTCGGGGTGTTACAATATATATCGTTGAACCTCATTAGTGTTATTCAAAATGTATAAATTTTCTTACATCACTTTATCACATTTAATAAAATTTATCTTTAAGATATTAATACCTATACCTTAACTATAATATATTAAATGTTTATATATAGAGATAACAATATTCTCCACATCATATAAATAAGAAGTACATAAATCTATCACCTCTTTTGATACATATATTTGATCAATAGTGGCCTCTAATCGATAAGTATTTTTAACATATCCATTCAAAATTTTCATACCTTTAAAAAGGATATATAAAATATATGTAAGAAATCCCACATATTCTTATCTCACACAACAAATGAATCACCAGATGAGCCATTATAACAAAAAATATAGGTTGAAAATATATTTATAATTGAAAAAATTACGAGCACAACTTCATTATCCAACACATATCACAAATCTGGATCCAGGCTTTTCTAAAAATTGATATGAAAAAATAAAATTACATAATGATAGTATTTATAACAAGTATCAACAATATACCATGAATTGAAACTAGTACTACTAGAAAATAAATCCATAACCATGGTTTATTACTATGGCTATAGGCCCTTAAACTATGGCCATAGGTAATAGCTATAGTTCCTATGGTTTTGGATCATATTAACATGGAAATATGGTCAATAAAATAGCTAAAATTTTAAACTATGGCTATTGGTTTGTTTTTAAGGTTTAAATTGTGATAATAGGTCTATAACCATGATTTACACCATGGCTATAAAAATTCCTAGTAATGCCTATTACTACAGTTTGAAACTATGGAAATAGTGTAGTAGCCGTAGTTTCCACTCCAGAAATATAAATATAGCCACAATTACAAACAATGGTTATTGTTTCTATAAAGAAATGATAAATAAAAAGTTTCAAACTATGGCTATATGTGTGTTTTCATTGTATAAACCAAGGATAAAACACTATTTACATAGTTTCAAATTGAGAAAATAGACTTCTACACCACCCATTATAAATTCCATCTTCCTAGTCTATAAAAACAATAACTGACACACCATAATTCAAATCAACAATACCCAATCAATATAACTATAATAAAATTAAAAAAGATAACAAAATTAAACCTATAAATAAAAAAAGAATAAAACTTAAATAAAAAATAATCCTCAGTGTTGGTATCACCAGAACCCTCACAACCATCATCCACTCCTCCTATTAAAACACCATCCCCAACAATCACACCACTAGTATCTACTTCAACATTGAAATCATCATCGACATCGACATTGAAACTATTAGGATAAGAGGAATCTATATAAATGGAACAAACTGTCATAAAATAAGCATCTACCATAGCATCATCTTCTTGTGGAAGTGTAGAATAAAGAGTATAAATATTTCTCATCATCTGTTCATTTATCATCTTCTAACACTGAGTATATTCTTATGATTTTTGAGTTTTTTTATTGTGGAATTTATTTATTCCCCTTTTAACATACCAAAATTGGTACTCAAAGAAGCATTATTTCAAGACCAGTCTATAGATGGTACAATATGATTACAAAGTCGACAATTCACTATGCCATTATTTTCATCTCCTAGTACCTGATTCAGATGATCATCCATGCCCAAATTATTGGGTTCCTTTTCTACTAATGCCTCCAAATAAATATTTTGAGTGATATATAACATAAATTGAAATGATATAATAATATAAGGCATTAAATTCAGTCAAAAATAAAATAAATTGAAATATACTTACAATATTTTCTAAGGTGTCATTATTTACCATAGTACCACCTCACTTTTTTCTTCTTATCCAAAATAAGGTAGAGTGAGGAACATGTCCCTCAACATTCAATGCTTCTTTCTAATAAAATCATATAAATAAAAATTATAAGTTAATTAGAATACACTAAACCAAATCATTCTGAATATTGAATCTTCATGCTTTATATATAGTGTTAACCTTTATCTGGTATAAGTGTATCCCTGTCAAAATGAGATTCTTAGTCTAGAATATTATATGAGATATAGTTTCTACTAATTAAGTTATTTGAGAGAGACATATACCATTAGTATACATGGTAAAGTGTTATAGATTTTATAAATTATAGACCATGGAACATATTTTTACAAAAAATTATTGCTTAATAAGACTATGGATCTATTATGGTGTCATCAAGGATGTTTTTTCAAAGATAAACCTCTTTTATACTCTCATGGGTTCATAGTTCTATTGAATAATTAATAATTTTATGGGTCTTCTCCTATTATTAATATTTATAGTGATTTTCTAGTCATTGTGGCAGGGGAGAAATGCAGTTTATCTTAGGGTGGAACTAATTTTATTTTATAGTATGTTTCAACACAACATCATGAGGCTCCATGATCTAACAAAATAAATCAATTTTCCTAAACTGTATAGTGGTCATGATTTTTTATTGTAGGTTATTCATATATTTGGAAAAGGTTCATTCCTGATTGTAGAGGGGTGTGGATTCTATGGAATCCACTATTCAACTTGTATAAGATGAATATAGATGGATCTTCTGGTAACAAAAATTCTATAGGGGAAGGGATGTATGTGATCAGTGATGACCAAATATCATAGGTTTTGTAGAAATTTTTTAAACTAAATATTATATTATTATAGATGATATTGATCTTCACATGAGTCTCATTTTATGTCTCCAAAGTTATATTCCCCATACTAGCATCAAATTCAATGTGACCATAATTGTTACCTTCTCAAGAAACTCAAATGTTTCTCACTAGTAAATAGTGTAAAAGATGTTATCTAATGCATTAAATGTGGATATAGGGACATAAAAATTCTATTAGATGAATATAAGGTTACATAATAGTGTATTCTCTTTCTATGCATGGATAGTCAATTATAGATCATGATATTTTACTATATTTGGGGAACCTTCCAATTTTTTGAGAGAAGTTTCCAAAATCTTATGCACTTGGGTTATACTTCTTTCATATTCATTGACTGTGTTAATTCTTATGACTCTCATATTAGTATGTGTTATTTTTTAGTAATAATAAAAACAATTTTTTGTACAAAAAATCACAATAAGGGGTATTATCAATAACCATATGAATTAAGAGTTAATTGTTTTTTTCAAACAATCACTGTAAAATTTAATTTTCATATCACATCAACCAAAATACAATTGAGAAATGAATTCAAACAATAGATAAGGATGACACAACCCACCTAATGATGTATCTATAGTCCTCAAAATGATTTGAAACCTAATTTCTTTATAATTTTTAGATACTAAAAATATGTCCAAAACATAAATAAATTTGAGCATTATAAAAAACTAAAAACTAAACCATGATAACATAAACTAAAAATATTAGTGAAATGATTCTCACATCCTTCTAGTTTAAACTCAATAAATGGATCGTTAATCCATTGATAAATTAGTGATAAATCATCAATGGAATTTCAGAAGTGGTTGGGAAATAGTTTGGAGAAGAAATATGGATCTAATACTTTCTAGATGACATAAGATTAACTTAAATCCATAAAATTTTTATCAGAAATTTACATAATAGACCTAATTAAAAAAACTAGCCAAAAAATTGATACCTAATAACAAGATATAAGATAAATAGTTCATTATGGTCATCTATTTTATAGGAAGATATTCTCAATGGTCTGACATATTAAAACCCCTCCTCAACATTAGACAATGTGTACCATGTGGATACATAGTGAGAACTGAGTTTTGTACATTACTAACTTCTAACAAACACCACCTCTAAATAATTCTCCAACTCACTTTCATAACACAAAACATAAAATTTATGATTAATATAAATCATTTAAATGAATATAAATGGGAATATATAGGTTCATTCTTAAACTGGATCTTTTTCCAAAACTCGACATGGTTATATATACTGGAATCTATATAAACATGATGAATGAAAGATATTCACTATCCATGAGAACCTTGTGTAGAATATATCTAATACAAAAATAGATAAAAAAAGTAATAAAATAAGTTCCAAATATTAAATATATTTAGTTATGTTGTTAAATATTTTAATTTAAAAAATTAATCCTGGATTCTATGTGAACTTGTTGAATTGATGAAAATTCAATGGGTGTTAAAGCCATTTTGGAATGGAACAAGTGATATCATGCCCATTAAAGTGATGGAAGCCTGTGGGAATTGATGGATAATAAATTGAAGATAAAATATATATAACTATATCAATTCTTTTTTATATGTTAAAACTATTTCATAGAAGAACTAATGAAGAAATCTATTTTCTCATGATGGAATAATGAAATCTAGTATGCATAATAGAATATCTATGTTGTAAAAATTTCCATATTCAGATATGAGAATTATCAGGGCTACAAGGTAATTTATGGATTTATTAAATGTTGTTTTATACCTCTTTTTAATGATGATAGCCACGGAATATAGAGTTGGACTTTTTAGAAGATATGAGTCTCAAGAAGTGCCACTTTCTTGGTGTCAACATGTGGTATCATTTGGTTCGTAAGTGTTGTTTGAATTCATAAGAGTATTTGGTTTATCATGATCTTTATTGATTAGGTATGTTTTATGAGTGATATAGGCAAAATTTACATTGTTTATTTGTTATTATAATTTATTGTTCCTTGTCATTCATGACTAAATTAGTTCCCCACATTGAACAACAAACTCCAACTTTTCATTATGGGGTGCGATATTTAGGTGGTCAATTTTTTTAGAAGATTGTGATAAAGGTATGAATCTAAACATATCATGATAAATTTAAAAATATATGGATAATAAAATATGAGATATAAGATACCTTTTCTATCCATGTAAATTATATTATTTCATTAATATAAAGTCACGGTGAGACGCTTGAGGATTCCACCATTGTGTTGAAACTGATGAAAATATATATATATATAATTTTGGTGGTAAAATCTTTGTAACATAATACTAAAATATATATTATTTTTAAATAAATAAAAATAATAAAATTTTTCTATTATTTGAAATAAAGATATGTCTATCTCTGAAGAAAAATTGGAACGATGGGAACGAGATTTTTTTCATCTTCAATAAGAGTTCTAAGACCTTTAGTTCCCTGAAGCCAACTGAGAAGGAACTAGAATATATTAAAAAAGAAATTAATTTCAAAGATTTAATTTCATTCTCTTCAAAATACAAAGAATATGGAAAATATAAGTACACAGTAAATCTATAATTAATGTTCTAAAATTTTGGTAATATCAATAAATTATCTAGAAATTTCATTGAGAAACAAGAATATTTTGAAGAATATTATCAACCCAAATGATCATCTAGGGTAAATAATTATTCTAGAACTTATCATGAAAAGAAGATAATAAATTGAAAATATACAGAAAATACCTAAAAGGAGAGAAACCATCTCTCGAAATAGATGATTTGTCATTAAATATTGGTGGTGAAAATTTTAAATTCAATATTTAGCGAGTAATGAATAATATGACTGATATAAAATAAGATTTCAATTTATGGTTGTATATGAATAGTTATATACATAAAACTATAAAAAAACCAATTGAAACACACAAAAAATAGTAATGTTAATAAATATATATTGAAATAAAATTAAGTTGAATATTTAAAACATTAAATTACCTTTTCTTGCTCATAATATAAGAGAGAAGTGTGTCCATGAGTGTGGATGTATTTCATTTCACTTTTATTTATTTTATTTCTGTCATATTTTTGTATAACAAAATATTATATAATTTTCTTAATGTAAATAAAGTAATTAATTTTTACTTTAAAAATAATTTTATAATAAATAAATTATTATATATAAAAATTTTACTAATACCGTGAACTTTAGACTCTTCTAGTTCACCATCATCTCTCTGTACTATGATATTGGAAAATTTGGAATGATTGATATTTCTTTGAGACATGTATCAACTCTCTATTTTCAACTAGCATAAAATCCATATGAGTATGCTCTCCAAATTTTACCCAACTCAAATAACCTTGTAGCGCTGATGGTTTTTCTATCCATAAAATTATTTACCAAAAATGTATTCGAAAAAAATTTGTTAACAGTATATTATAAAATAATATATACATATAAGTTTATTAACATTACTTACCCAAATATCTTCCTAGGAATTGTCTTTTATTTTATCTCCCATGTGCCTTTATCTTATTAGTTGAATCAGAATAATATTTTTGTCTCTAGAAAGTGTTATCATAAAACATATACATTCCTTACCATTTTTTTCTGATGATGACATTATCCTTGTTGTATGGAACAATGATCTGTGTGTTTTGATTCCATACCTCTCCCATTTTCATGTGACCACATCATCTAGTATAGGATGAATCTAATCATGAAAAATAGTTAGTAAAGGAAAATAATATATATATGAATTTATCATTAATCATTATCAGTAATGTTTAAACACATACCAATAGATGGGGGTTCTGCTAACCGATGTAGTGTTGCATCTAGAGGTGGAAGGGGAGTATCCTCTATGGTATTTGGGATATATAGTAGAGTGCTCTATATAGTTTATGGTGATAAATTTATTTATGGAGGAAAAACATGATGGATATACATGTATAGATAAACGTGGATAAGTATATGGATATATCGATGGAATATATAGGGGAGTAGTGCCCTGTAAAGTGGATACTGAGAATGGGTAATAAGAAAGGATAAGAGCCTGAGAACTACCATTGTTTCTAGGTTGTGGTAGAAATGGATATGGAAAAGGTAGTTATGGAAAATATGGAGATGGAATAATCATAATATAACCTCCAGGTGACTGAATCGGGCTGATGGGAGGCTAAAGTAAATGGCCTCTCAGTGACAGAAGTGGCATAGTGATTGGTTGAATGATAGAATCAATCGTACCTGTATCCCCCACCATACTGTTAGACTCTGTAGTATTATCAAATTAGTTCCTTGATGATGTATCCTAAAATAACATGGATGATAAAATAAAATGAATGATAATAATATAAATAATATGAAAGAACATTATATCCAAAAATAAAATATACTTACAATGGTTATCATAGGATACATGCCTAAATCTATAATACGCTGGTTATTTCATTATATTATTATCCTTCTAACGTTTTCATAATCATAAATTTTGACCTGTCAATTTAAAATGGTATTCTAAAATAAATAGAAATAATGAAAATGTTAAATAATATGACTTTTTGACTTCAAAAACAAATTAAAAGATTAAAAATTCTATTCAATGAAAAGACTCATCAAATTAAAAATAATAATTTCATTACATTTTTATATTCAGTTAAAAATGTTAACTCTTTTGAAATTTTTGCATTATAATTAAAAAAACTAATTTGAAATCATGTTTGAAAGTTTAAGAAAACACATAAAATATTGAAATAATACCAGATAAGTACTTTTAAATGTGTTAATGTTATTTGTTATCTATAACATTTCATGGTTCGCAATTAGTTCAAACAATTGAATAATCTATATCATCAAATGAAACATTTGAATGAATATCGATGGGTTCATCCAAAACATCATTATCATCCATTTCATCATAAAAATTTTTTATAGTAAGGACATAAAAAATAACACTAAATTATGGTTTTGGAAAGTAATTACATAAAATACATACCCAGCTTATGATAAAATAATATATTGTTCATTATAATGAATTTGATGGTTCATATCAATAAATATAAATCCATATATATCAATATGAATGCCTTTACACAACATTAAATCAAACCAATTTCATTTCATCATTGTGACATGACTGCATGTATAGTCATCTAATAAAATCTTTCTTTTGAAAATCCCATAATATGATATATGTTCTAATCAATATTTCATGTTTTATGCACTCACATAAAAATATGTTGGGGCACTTATTGTGTTACCATCATACTACATTTCCATTTTTTCACATCTATTTATAATGAATTTAGATCCACTAACAACCATTACCTTATAATCACGTACCATATTTTTAGACCAAATAAAAACAATCTGATTTTATTTGATACACCATTCATTGGTAAATTTAGAACCTAAAGGATAACAACATTGAATATTAAATAGACACCTAAGATTATGTTATGAGAAGAAAAAAAGGAAATATAGTACGTTTCAATTTAACCAAGAAGTAAATCATTTACTGTGGAATTGTTTTATCTTCTTAATAGATAGAGAACGATGTCTTATTTTTATAATTTCTAAATGTTCTAATAAAATATTACTTCGTTAAAAGTTCATAATCTATATATGAATAACATAACGAAAAAAATGAATATTTATTATTTTGATTACTTTATATAATCATCAATCACACCACATTTTAATAATAATATATGATTAGTTATTTCCCACTTTTCCCTACATAAAGTACACAATGAGTATGATCCATATACCCCATTGTTTGGGGCAGTGGAGGAACTTCGGGCTCAATGGGATCATATTTCCCATATTTAGTTCTCATTAGTTAATTATACCTCACAGTGATGTTATCAAAGTACAATGAATAGAAATATATGAATTGTTATGTAAATATCCTTTCACAAAGGATCCTTTAGGATGATATTTATTTCCCACATAAGATTTCAATTTTAACATCATTCTTTATATTGTATATATCCACTAACTCAATATTGGCCACCAAAATGAACTTTTATGGAATAATGTAAGTCATATGTAACAAACATGTGAAAAATTATGGTGGGAAAATTTTCTATAAGATGCAAAGAAAAATTTATACATCACACTATAATTTATGAATAATAATTCTACTGAGTCTTTTGAAAAAAATTTCTCGATAAAAATAACATAACATAATCACAAAAAATCAAAATTTATGTTGGAGTAAATGTAATATTGAAATGGGAATCAAATCATGTAACAAAATATGGTAATCATGGTGTTAGGTCATAACGGATAATGGAAGATGGTCTAATGGTAGTGAATAGTCCATATTAAAAAATTTAAAAAAATAAATTTATTAATTAAATTAATTATCCAAGTTAATTGTTAAGGGTAATTAGCAAAAAAAAATTAAAGAAAGAAATGATATTTTTATAGTAGTTCAGTCTAAACTGGCCTAATATACTGTTATACCTCTTTAGTCAATGAGAGATATATGTGCACTAAAAATAATTTTTATTGGGGAATCATAACCCAATTGAAAAATCCTTTTCTAGTGGAGGGATAACCCTAGAACTGACTTTTGTATGGGGAGTCACAACCCTTATAACCTGAATTTAGATAAAGGGAGTCACAATCAAAATAGCCATATATTTAGATACAGGTAATCGTAACCCTTAGATCTTGATATTAGAATCTAGGAGTCACAACCCGAAGAAAAAGAATAACAGACAATTATTTTGTCTATAAAAACACAGATAGAAAAATAGGGTGTGTGTCAAAGATAGGAAAAAGTGTTACAAAATCATAACCAGATGAATGAAGATAAGAAATAAAATAAAGATACTGGTTTTTGAGATTTGAATTACCACATCTCATCAAGGAAATCGTAGTCGAAGAAGAAATTATATGACACATGATATAACATACATATAATGAAACAGAGTGTCGGAAGATGTTTCAAATGCGTAGTACGTTAAATGTTAACATCACTTTTATCTTTAAAAAATAATATGAAATATGTTAAACCATTTCAATTTTATATTACTATTATATATAAAACGTACTAGAAAGAATGATTTATATATATATATATATATATTCAGCATTTGTAGTGTCTTTATTTCCTTTAGACATTCAAACTAAATTCAGTCAAGAGCTTATAAATATCTCCATAAAAATCACAACACTATTTCATCTTTATTCATGTAGAATAAATCCTAAAAATAATTTGAATAACTATTTCAATAATATCTACAGAAAAAGAATAGATTTGAATGATATAAAAATGTGGTCTGAATCCATTTAATCTTTATTAAATTCACTCAAAACATTTGCTCAAAACTAGTAGCAAAAAATTAATGTAAATTCAAATATTGGAATTTAAATAAACTTAAAACTATAGACTTTATTGGAAAATGAATTTGAAACTATTTATTAATTTTCCACTTAAATTATTCCAAAAAAAAGTTACAAACCATTTAATCACAATCCTTAGTTTTAATGAGAAATTATCCAATAAAAAATAATTGAAAAGAATCCATATAAAAATGAAACAAATAAATTTTCCACAAAAACGCATGAAATGATAGAAAAAATAAAGAATGAATAGTAACATAGCATAGGGTATGAAAAATAACATAGAGTAGGTTGTAAACAGTAACGTAGAGTAGGGAATGAACAATAATGTAGGGTTGATGAATCATACTTTACAAAATGAATAGTAATGTAGCATAGGGTATGAATAGTAATGTAGCATTGGGTATGAATAATAACATAGGGTTGAAGAACTATACTTTGTTGAATGAAGAGTAATGTAACATAGGATATGAATAGTAACTTAGGGTTGATGAACCATCCTTTTTGGAAAGAATAGTATTGTAGTATATGGTGTGAACATTAACATAAGGTTGATGAACCATACTTTTTGAAATGAATAGTAACCTAGTGTAGGGTATGAACAGTAACATAGTGTTGATAAACCAAACTTTGGAGAATGAATAGTAACATAGTGTAGGGTAGGAACAGTAACATAGGGTTGATGAACTATACTTTATGGAATGAACGGTAATGTAGCGTAGGGTATAAATAGTAACATAGGGTTGATGAACCATATCTTTCAATGTTGCAAAAGTAGGGTTTCCCTTGCATTATGAAAAAACTAGACAACATACTTTAACAAATTTCAATAAATTTAAAAGTGCTCTAAAAAGTAGAGTCAGAATTTGGTAAATAATAATTATTTGTTGAAAAAACTAATATATTTCTAACAAATAAACAATCAAATAAATATGACATTTACTGTTCCAAATGTCATAGAAAATAGAAGCAATATCATTCAAGAAAACTGCAGTTCTGAAAAATCAAAGCAAAACTTTCGAAAATTTACTCACCTTCCAAACAACATTTTTAGACATTGATGTAAACTAATGAAATCAAGATATTTTTTTATTTATATAAAATAATTTTTTGAGTGAATTGGATATATTTAAATGTTTCAATAAAAAAAATAAAAAAATTATTAAATATATAGACTGTAGACATTCTAAAACTACAGGAGAAAATTCATTGAATTTTTAAATTACTAAAAATCATTTTTAGACTTCCTCATAAAGTAATGAAATTTATATAAATATATTATATATCCAACATGATAAGAAATACAATAATATAAACACTATATTTTATGATATCAAAAAAATATATAAATATTTTTAATATAAAATAACATGTAATCAAACAAAATCATAAACAGTTAATAAACAAATGTTAAATCATATGTAATCAAACAAAATAAAAACATGCACATCCACACACACAATGGTTGTAAGATATTTTAGTTTCACATATTTTGTATTCAACCTATATAAAATGTTACATGAATAACCATATTGATCCATTAAACTTATCAAGACCTGATGATTTTTTTCTCCACATTTTTCATTGAATAACTGGAAAAAAAGACTCTCCGCTTATTTTTACCAATTAACTCAGGATGAATTATTTATCTTATACCTCATTCAATAAAATAATGGAATGGCCAAAATTCACCTTTTTCCATTAAAATTTAAAATCTTACCATGTAACATATCACAAAATGTTTTCTCGATATATATTACATCAAAAAAATGACATAATAAATTTAATGAATAATAGAAAAACACAAACAATATACTTATATTTATCCAATTTCTACTAGAAATAGAATTAACATGATTTTGATTTCTAATATTTTATTGAATTTTTCTAATAGCATAATTAAATCCATAAATTCATTTAACAACATCATTCCCAGACATTCATTAAGGTACTTCATCTATCTCAATAGAATTTTTGAACTATCATTGATTTTTTATGTATGGATGATTGATCAGTAGAAATCAATGATTACGAATAGAGTTTAAAGTTTGTCAAAACTTTAATCTTTGAGAATGTGTATTTTTTATAAAATTATGGTTGGATAATTTCCTTATTTTAATCCAAACAAACAGTATTCTTTAATAAGATAAATCATTTATCCTTAATAGTAATGTTGCTGAAAAACTAAATAACTCCATCCTAAATGCATCATATGCTTGTGAACCAGAAATCCAAAAAATCATTTAACTCATTTATTAATGGATGAAACTATATGTTAATATAATTTATAGTATCACTAGGTCCAGATATAAATATACTCATGATATTAAGTAAATCCTTTATGCAAATTTATTAACAAATGTTATAAATGTGAAAGAAAATATGTTATGTACTATGAAAAATATGAATTTGGTGAAACGAGTTCAAACCTTTATATGATAATCCCAATTTAAAATTTAATGTATCATATAGAAAATTAAAATATAACCCATCAAATTTCTTCCAAGGTAACCTACCTACATGATATAAGATTTCATCATTATCCTTATTTATTTCATCTTCATGCCATCTCATATTTCTTACCATTTCTTCTAAGATAAAATGTTTTTGATGCATTGGAATGGAATGGAAGTTCCCAATCACTTTATGTTGTATATGTGATTGTTATCTATCTTTATCAGTATTCCACATTAACTTACCACTCTGTTTTCACTGACTCAACTCTTTAATTTCCTTCTAGAACTAATAATAATTTTTGGGAAATAATGGATCTTAGTATATAAAAGTACAAATTTATCCACCAAATTTGATTTAAAGTAAAAATTTTATAGAATACATGCATCATCTGGTAGTAAATTCGTAATAAATGTAAGGAGATATTAAAACAAGGTATTAATAAACCCATACATTGATTTTCCATGATATAAACATAGTACAAACTCATGTTTTCTCATTTTTCCATATGCCTGATATATTTGGGTATTTGCATATTCCATAAATATTCTTACAATATAAACATCCTTATTTTGATCAATATATGAAAACCATGTTTCTATATTTATTTCCTTGTGTACTATTCTACATGATGATACTTCTTCAGAAACAAATAAAAAGAGATCAGGAATCACATTTTCCATTCTAATCCTTTCTGGTGAATCAATGTTATTCTCCACTTCATAATTTTCCCCATTGTGATACCACACATGATATTTTTTTAGAAACCATGTTTAGTGATATAGTAACTCACTTAATCACGATTTAACCATGTTCTTCTTGCATAATCAAAACATGAACATCGAATCAATCTTCCACCTGAATTAGAATTGAATGAAAAGTCCAATAAATATCATAACTCTTTCTGAAACTCATCAGTGATATGATCAAAATTCTACATCCAACTTCAATGCATTGTGAGGAAAATACACACACATTAATTAAATAATATATAAAATGACTTAATGCGATATATATTATTTCATAACATAAAAACGAATCATCAATAACATGTTAAAAAAAGTATAACAAATATCTTAAATAGAAATTATGATAATATAATATATATTTTTAATTTTTAATTTATAGTAAATTTTATTTTTATACTCTGTTATTTATTAATTCATTATTTTAAAATATGTTATATTATAGATTCATAAATAATTTTTTTATTAAAATAGTTTACAAATACATATTTTTTTGTTAATGTATTCACTATAAATACATATTGTTGAATATTCAATTGGAATATTATACTCAATCCTATATATATACACTCCTTGGAGATTTTATATGTTGTTGAGTTGAACACATTTTTCATATGAATTATAAAATTTATATGTTTCTCTAATTAAATAGTAATGGTTTTGGAAATATGGGATCCCTATTGGAAAGATTTGTTTTCATTAAAATCTTTTAGTGATTATTCTACATATAGATGACTTTGCAAATTTTCTACTAAGTATTTATCATTTAGGTAATTTGTATGTTTGTAGAAAAATTGAAACACCATAATATTTTAAGATGTGAAAATTATGTATGATAGCGTAAATATTAAGAAACACTAGTTTTAGATTGGGTTTCACACAACACTGAGTTATCATTCATTACACACACAAATGAGTTTAAATGAAATGTGATATATTATTATAATATTGTTATTTAATATAATAGTTATCACCGAGATATTGGAATAGAGGTTATGAATAGGATTAAATAACTTATTAAAATTTATATTTTAAATATTTTTATTAGCTATCTATTTATCTGTAATAAGATAATAATCATTTAAAATAAAAAGAAATATTTTCTAAAAAAAACAGTATTTTTTATAAGAAACAGTTTAATCATGCTTTGTGACCATAATTTAAAATTTATTTTTACCATTTTTATAAACATTATTTTTCAAATTTAAATTCAATTTTTTAATTAGAATATCAAAATTAGGTTAGGATGATTTTTTTTTGATTTTTCTGAAGTATTTCATTTTTTCTCAAATAGTGAAAAATACTGAATTATAATTATAAACCCCCTTTTTGTTTAAATAATTTATAATTTTCAAATATATATTTAATTTTTTTTAAAGTAAAAATAGTTCAATTATATATCAATATATCAAATTTATGTCAGTGGAATAATTTTCAAAGTGAATTTTGATATAATAATTTTGTAAATTTTTAAATATTTTCCCTTTAAAAACCCATTTTCTCATCGCGACTGCATGATTAATTTTAATTTAAAAATTTCCAATTTTATTAAATAAATTTTAAAAAATGGATTTATTATTTTTAATCATAATAATATATAATTTATAATAAGTTAAAATTAATTTTTTACCAAATTTAATAATGAAAATAGTAAAAAAAATATTGCAGTTAAGGTAAAAATGGATTTTTCAGAGGTTAAACAAATAAGATAAGAGTAAAAAAACCTAAAAAAATTCCTAACATTAATTTTATAGACCTATTTAAAACAAATATATTTTAGGTTCTATAATGGACCATTTTGGATGATTTTTTCATGATAAAAATTTGGGTATGATTGAATCTTTTTAAGAAATTATGTGTGTGCCACTCACCAAACTTATAAATCCCACCTATATCCTATATTATTCACACATTAAAACATATATATTTAGGAAAATACATACACAAATAAATTCAAAACATCCATACCCTAATCTTATAAGCCTTATTTTTTGTATAATTTGATCCTTGAAAGGATTTAGATTAATCCTAAGGAGGATACTCGAAGAAGAGGTAACATTATTCAATGATCGTTTTTATTTTATTTATTTATCCACATCATTAAATGATTATTAAACCATTATATTATAATAAAATAATTATGTTACATATAATAGGGATTTTTTAATAAGGTAACAACAAAAATCCATCACTACTTCAACCAAATGGGTTAAAAAATCATTATTCGTGTTTACGGAAAAATACCGCCTTGCAGATTGATGTCATTTATTTTTCCATTACCACCTTTCATGGTTGTTTTTGAGGATTCATATAAATTATATATATGTTATTCATAAAATAATTATACAAATTTATTCATTATATCATATACACCATTTGACTTTCCATTCTGGAGGGGATATGATAACGTCGCCCATGTGTACGGGAGAATACCGCCTCACGAAGTGATGTGATATGTCTTTAAAAAACACTTAAAATGGAAGGGTATAAGGGTAAATTTAATTAATATATGTGATAAATATGAAATAATTATTATATTAATTTATTTCTTTAATATAAAATAATATATCATTATCATTCTTACTCAAAAATATTATAATTTCGCTCGTGTACATGTGGACTATCGCCTTCCCGATGTGATGCGACTCTCTTTTCATCACTACACCACGTAGATGATATATATAAGTGTATTTTAATAAATAAAATTTTAATTAATATATTATTATCATTATTTAATTATAAAATATTTCTTACCTTCTTTCCATAATGATTATTGAAAAATGGAAGTGTTACTCGTGTGTACGTATGACCTACCACCTTCATGATTGTAACATAGCCCATTTTTCATAACCGTATTTCATGATTGGGTTTTAAAACTAAAATTTATGTAAAAATATGATAATTATTCCATTAATAGTATCATTTATATCATATAACTATGTAATATGTGCAAGAACCAGATCTTTAATGACAAAACACGCATGAGAAAACAAGGTAATTAACACATGAAATAATGAAAATATTAAAATACTATTAATGAACGGGTGATAATATGTTATAAAAGGATAAATTATGATACTATAAAAATAATTATTGTAATTTTATAAGTTAATAAAATGTTTAAAACCACTATACATGAGGTTAAAGAATGTTCGATGAAAAGGAAGCACGAGGAAAGGGATTTCCGTCTAACTTTTCACTTCCGTGAGACACATGCCATATTAAATACCTATTTATTTTATGTGATGTATATACATCCCATGAATGTGTATTATGATTCATATCACAAAAAATAATGTTTTTTAAATATCCTTTTGAGTATCTTTCTTTCATGGGATTCATGGTTCAAAAGTTAACAAATCGGTAAAGAACTTCGTCTCAATTTCCCTTCATTTAGACATATTATAATGTTTGGCATCCAATTTATTTTATATAGTGAACATACTAAATTTTTTTAATGTAATATGATTATTCCTTATTAATTAATGCTATTTTATGTTTCATTTATAATTATTTAATCCAAGGGTTTTTGATATAAAAGTCACCAAGTTATAAATAATTTCATAACTCAATTTTGTTTCATTGGGATATATTACATCTTAGTTGACTTTGATATTCTAACATTATGAGTATAATTACTTTTTATTATATTATGTAGTATTTAAAATTGTTTTATGTTGATTTATATTTCATAAACATAATTGATTCATTGACTAATTCTCACTTCAAGATTATGATCATTGGAAGGGTCTATTTTATAATCTCATTATAATCAAGATTGTTTATTCTTGAATTTCAATTGAATGAAATTATTTGATCATTGTATAATAAAATCATTTAATTTTCTTATAATCTGGTTATTCCTAATATTTTCAAGTAATAATATCATTTTTACACTATTTCTTACTTAAAATAATTGAGATTTTTTATGAAAATCTGACCTCATTTCTATCATTTTTCAGAAATATGTTTTCTTACAGAAAAATGTTTTCTAAAAAAATTAAAATGTTTTTAACCATTTAAAAATTAGTTATTGAAGAAATTTTACAATTTTTTACTTTTTGAAATTTTTTCCAAAGGAATATTTTTATCATTTTCTGATCAAGGAACTTTTTTAACCTTTTTACAGTCCAAAATGAATGTTTTTTAACTTGTACGACATGTAAGTAATTAACCAATGACATGAAGATAATTTCGTTAAAGCTTCATTTTTAAGTTTAAAATTATATTTTTAAAGAAAATATTTTTCCTAATATTTATAAAATTAATTTTTTTTAAATGATATATTCCAATAAATAAATTTAAAAAAAATTATGTTTTAAAAAGTTTTATTCAAAATGGAAAGGATATATTTCTCAAGAAATGATTTAAATTATTTGTATATATTCCTTTATAAGATATAAATGTTATTTTAAAGGATAATTACTTTTAAAAAATATATTTTAAAAAGTTATTTTCAAAGAAATGTTATTTTTCATTTGAAATGTTTGAAGTGATTTTTTAAAATCTTTCTCTATCTAAAATTATATCATTTGATGTAACTTATGATTTTTCTGGGATATGAACCAAGTATACCATTGTTATTATTGATCTAAATGGTTTATCCTAATAGTATGTTTATGAAAACCACTTCTCCTCCATGGGTTAATCATGTTTCAATGATTTTGTTATGGAACTAATTTCATTTCAATGGGTTAATCATGTTTCAAATAGATTATTATAGATCCTGTTTCTTTTACACTGGTTAATCATGTTTCAAAGAGATTGTTATAGAACCTATTTGTTTTCCACAGGTTAATAATGTTTCAAATACATTATTAAGGAAACCATTTTTTCAATGGGCTAATCAAGTTATGAAAATAATAATTAATGTTATTTTGAGTTTTATGATGAAACACCGTCTATATGTATGTTAAATATGATTCTTAGACAATATTATATGATTGTTACACCCATATATCGCCACGTGAGACCATTATATCTAATATGATTGGTCCTCTCAGATAGAATCAGGTGAACACTTTACAACTTATACGACAGGGAATCCTAGATAGTTTTGAGTGATCCCATTGTATATTAAATGATGGGTGCACCCATATATTTCTCCAATGCGTTTTGTAATATACCTTATCTTGATAGGTGAGAAGGAGGTTGTAACATGTGTGTTTGTATTATGTATTTAACTAAGATACAGTTATTTATAACAGGGGTTTGACATGGGTTATGAAGAAAAATTTTCCAAGATACCAACACGTTTTTCTGTTGATTTTTATAGGTTTATAATGTTTATTATGATAAATATGGATATCACATGGATCATGATTATTGATTCTAATAAATCTTTTATTTTCTATGTTTTAATATTTTCTTATCTAGGTACTGATGGGTATTAGTTTTTTTTATGATTCTATCATGTGCTCTGATTATTTTGTTATACCCTTATGCACTTCTTGTGTTTAGTGATGACATTCAATTGTTAATGCTTATGTCTACCCTTATTGATAATTTTAGATCACCCATATTATGTTTCCATTTCCCCTAGTTATTAAGAAATTATTTTAACTGAATTATATTTATAAGGGTTCACATGGAAGATGATGATAACTTAATGTGAAATAATGAAATCAAGATTAAGTTGGGGGAAATAATCATTCAATGAGGTGGGAATTGTTAATGTAAGAGTTTTCCCTACTTATTTAAAACTAAAAACCTAAAAGGTGTTTGATAAAGTAAGGGATCTAGTACTTACTTTTGAAATTGCAATTTTTTTATGGAAAAAATTGTGTCCCCTCCCTCAATATCAAATCCATAAATGTAAAGATTATAATTTCATCATTGAATCTAAGAGTGTGGGTTTTAGGCTATTATAGTTAGTATCAGAGGTAGATTTAGATAATTTTTAAGATTAGTATTTTTTCATATGAGATTATGTTATGAGTTATAGATACCATCGTATGTTTATAAGATTAAATATGATCACAATTTCAAATTATTAGACACCGCATTGAGGTTTTAAATAATGGGATGTCACAACCTGGGCCCCGAGTCCTAGGTTGTGACTACCCCAAGCCTGCTTTCCATAGGCCAGGGGCTGGTGACTAGAACCAGAAAGGAAAAACCCAAAAAGGAAAGGAATTTCCTTTAAACCTGTACACACACAGACAGAGCACATTTCAAATAAGTAAAGCACGAATGAAATAAGTATAACAACCACTACTAGGAGTAAGTACTGAAATTAATGGGGCTATTATACTAGCCCAACTGAAGGACTAGTATTGAAAAAGGAAAAAAAAGATCTATAGATCAACCGCCAAGGATTATACCTAGAGTTTAGGTATAACTCGTTACTATGGCTCTCCAAGTCAATTAATCACCTATGTGTACCTTGTAGGCTTGGCTCTACAAAGTCTCAGTCAAGCTGTCTATCGTCTGCAAAAGACAAAATAAGGTGCGAGTGAAGCCCATGTAGGTTTGAGTATAAAAATAATCAGTAGGGACCCTGAGACCCTCGGAGGTCTCTCGGAATTCAACAAGGATAAACCACAAATAATGATCTCAAACACAAGCCACAAAGTAAATGACAACTCACACAAGGTACATAACTTAGAGAATAGGAATAAAGATGATTAGTCATAAACTAGATCATTTTATTCTATTAAATAGATTATCTAATTAACTAAAAAGGTTTTCTCTACTGTCGATCCAGAAAGGGTCGCTCTTCCACTGATCTTCGATGGGTCGCTCTACAACCATCCCACATCGGGTTGCGCTACTGTTGATCCAAAGAGGGTCACACTACTGTCGATAGATAGAGGGTCGCACTAATGTTGATCAACAAAGGTTCTCTCACATGCCGATCCATGGAGGGTCATTTCATTACTGATCCATGGAGGGTCACACTACTACTGATCCACAAAGTGTCTCTCTCATGTCGATCCATGGAGGGTCTCTCTTCACTTGACAACTAGCCATAGGTTCCCAACACTTGATGTGCTTGAGTTTCAGATATGATTCTCCTCATACCATTGTTCGTAACTTCACTACCACAATTTCCTACAAATAAGTAACCCAAATGACCATCTTGTCGTAAGGGTTCCAATGCGACAAACGACGCGTCAATTGGACACCAGGTCTCTAAGATATAGGCGAAAAGGTAAAAAGGGACCTGTTGGATTCGAGTTCGATCCAACCTATCCACACTCAAAATTATAACAAAACTCATGTAGAGTATCTCAAAAGTACCTCCTCAAGGAAAGGTTCATCACTCCATAGACAGAACATTAATTGGACGCCCGGTTTGTGAGTTACATCTGGTTTAGTGAAACGGGGTCGGTCAGATCCGAGTCCGGAAGGGGTCTTGCTCGGCTGGTGGGTACGACCTGCCTAGAGAACCCAGCCTATGCAGTGTAGGCCAGTCACACTAGACCAGACATGAGGCGTCATATTATCAAAGATGTTAGTGCCAGCAAGGCATCACCCCATCTCCCGAAATAGTGGGCACGAGCTAGCCGTTGTGCTTCCAACCGAGCAGCTCGAGCGGGATACATAATATATTCAAGTGAAGTGAAAGGGAAAAATTTCAATAGAGGCATAGGGGACGATCCTTGAATGGTTGGATCTACATGGCAAATAGGAATATCTAGTAAATATGTAAATGATGATAAAGATGGGAAAATGGAAAAGTAAAATATGAATAAGTCATTATAGAAAATTAAAACCATTGGAACGATGGACATGTTTTAAGAAGTTTTAGGTAAATTTCAACGATTCTTCCCATTTTAAAGATTCTATATTGTGAAGTTTTAGATCACATCATGAAATTTCTAGATATCGAGATGATTTTAATTATAATGTGACAATATTTAAAGATTTTTAAATGGGATATTATATTAGATTTGGTGGTTCTAGATGCTAAATTATATCACATCACAACAGATGTAACCAGTTTATAGAGGTTCCTATGAAGGAAGAAGTTTGGGTCCACAATTTTATAAGGAGTTGAGTATCATTTCATGGTATTAGTGATAATGTCATGAAAAAGTTGATTTGGAAGGTATTTATATTTTGAATATGTTATATTTTAGGGGATAAATATAAAATAAAGGAGATTCAGGAGGCTATGACAATGGATGTTCCTAGATTTCATAGTGTGGATGAAGGTGGAGTTGATAGATACACCATTATTAGTGTAAACACATACTTGGTTCATGGATATTGAGATGTTTTCTTTTAGAGGATTGGTGATATTTTTTAGTGATTTACAGTAGTAGGTTCTCTATTTTTTGAGGGTTATCGAAGAAGCGTAATGAACCAAACCCACTATATTATGATTCCTTGGAATAAATTGAATAATGCTTATAATGTTCTATGATTAAATATGTGCCACATTATTATTAATTCGTTCATTCTTATTCATCCTTATTAATTTCTATCATATGTTTCTCATTTATAAATTTATATATGATATCTCATACATATCTTTTTGATATCACTTTCTCCCCTTAAAAATATTTTAGTTTACCATTTCATTTTTGTATGAATGTCCCCACAATTTCTAATACACTGATATGTCTAATATGTGGTATAGGTTGATTATTAAGGAAGTATATATGTTGTTTTACAAAAATTTTCAAAAAGATATAAAATATATATCTACTCTTAAAAACATTAAATATTTTTTATTTTGGGAGTCTATTTTTCTTTTGTTTTTATATATATTTATAATAAAATGATTTTAAAACATGGTATATAAGTATGGGTTATCATAGTTGGTATCAGATCAAAGATTATTTGTTTTTTGTGGAATGGTATAGAGAGTGTATGGGTAGATAAGTTAAAAAAACCTAGGATTAATTTAATGTGTCATGAGTCTTTATGTACTAGTGATTTTTTATGAGATTGTATACACGTATTTAATAGAATGATATTATTTTTATTACTAATATGTTTTGTTTTTAGTGACTTGATAGAAATTTGAGGAATCTAGGTAAAAATCAATGTGATGGAAAATACTTGGATTGTCCTAATGAGTTGAAAAATAAGATGAGAGTTGTATTTAAAAAATTACATTATTTTTAAACCAACTAACTAAATATATAAAAAATATCATGAATCATGTGGGGTACCCAAATTATCCAAAGAAGGGACAACTCTTTGATGATTATTTTTTTGAAGAAACCATCATACTTTTGTGTATCTTATAGTCAATTAATAACGAATTTATTAATCAATTCCATTGAGGAATATATATTTCATTTTATAATTTTATGAGAAATAAAATATTATCTTTTAAATGTACTGTGTAATATAATAATTCTAATATTCTATCATGGTTACCAAGTCGACAATCCACAAGGCCTAAAGAACATTCCTAATGGCCATAGGTTATCACAAGTTTAGAGGTTTTTGAATCCATAATAATAAATATAGTATGGTATGATAACAAGTATCCATAAATATGGTTCAATTTGAATCAGTGAATCAAAAACGTTTATGATTCTTTACTAATCAACATGTTTTAGTAGTTATGATGGTTATAATAAAGATATCTATTAACATTTATTTTTTACACAATATTTAATTAAATTTAATTTTATTATCTATTTTATTATTTATATCCACAAAATCATAGAAAAACATGTATATTTTTGATGTCCTAAATTCAAAACAAGTGATTACATCCTTAACTTGGTATGGTATAATTCATTTTCATTCAATCCACTAGTATCATACACTAGTTATAATGGGTAGGGTTTATCCTTGAAATGGTGTAAATAAAAATGAAACCTAAAAATTTTCATTTATAGCCATATACTATATGAAAATTCTCTTCCTAGTAAAAAAAAAATATTCATTTATCTATGATAAGAAACTCCAATTATTGTGAAATAGTTATCTAATTCATCCCTTTCACATTAATCATTTAAATTATAAAATTCATTGAGTGTACATATTTACATGACAAAATAACAGTAGTATTCAAATTTAACTAAGATATATTGATGTGTATATTAATATTTTATCATTAACCAACAATAACAAAATCAATATAACATAACTCAACAAATGGATTCATTTTTCTTCAAATAATAGTTTCAATATTCTATTTCTAAGGGTTCCTCATTGTCGAATTGTGTTAAAGAAAAAACTACAAAATACTCACTTAGTTGAGAGTATTGACCTTTCTGTATAAAATATTTTTCTTTCCTTTAACTCAACAATTCATATTGTACTACATTATACAAACTAACTTCACCTCACTCCTTGAATTTTTATTATAAAATTTAAAATACAACTTTTATCAAACCATCTACTATTTCAATATTTAATTTCATTCACTAAAACAATTAAGAGAGTGTCTTGTAACACCATATCATATCCTTCATAATGTTTAGGTTAAACTCTAATAATCAACCTCCATTTCTAAAATAAATAATTAAGGAATGTTTTGATAAATACATCAACCATTGGATCCTTTATATGAACAAAACCCATCTACAAGAGTCATTATTCAACCTTATCCTTGATGATATAGTTCTTGATATCAATATTTCTTTGTTTTGATTGTTGAATTTTATTTATTAATATATTTATGGTACTTTGATTATCATATCCCAAAAACAAAGGTAAATTCACTTCCACCTTATGATATTCAAGTTATATCTTTATCTACATCATTTTTTTTATTTATTGTGTGTCAGAAAAATATTTCTATGTACTCAAGAAAATAGAAGTTTTCTCCTCTATGTTCCAATATACACACCCATATCTATAGAATAACACACCACACGACATGAAATTATGATCATTAACACTTATAATACAATCTAGAAAACATTATTTGTAATGATAAATATTTATTGTTCTATTATAAAAAATAAAATTTTTCTTACTTTTAAGGAACTATAGGATCATATTGCATAATATTAAATGATATTTGTTATTTATAATTTTACATTTATCACAAAATATAATATGTTAGAAATTATTCGATGTTGGAGATGTCCTATAGAGAACCCCCCCCATCAATTTCATGAACTCCTTTTGATCGACTTATTTTCCATTTATGAATTTGGTTCCCACTAAAATTTTAGTAAAAAATTCCTTCACATCATATATTATAAATATATTCAGAATTTACCTAACATATTTATCTTGAAAAATAAACATACGATTCTTAACTTATAATATTTTATGTCCCAATATATAATTCATCTCTCTAAACATTTACATATCAAAAAAACCCTTAAGTGAAAAATTATTTGAAGTCAAAATTTTCATTTCTAATAAAGATAAAACCATACATATATATAATTATAATGAAAGATAATCCCATGAATTTTTTAATGTAATGGATGTTATCTAATATCCCTTTCTTTAAATCCAGTGACTTCAAACATGATTCATGCTTTTAATACCATTCCCTATGATCCTTCTTTAACCAATAAAATACCTTTATCAACCTAGAAAACATTTTTCATCATCTAAAATGGAAAATATGATGGGTTATTCAATGTAAAATTCCTCAACAAGTATATAATTATGGAAGGTCTAATTGACAACCATTTATAAAATATTTTATTTTATTTAAAATGAGATAAAAAATATCCTTATAATATAAATCTTAGGAATTGTATCAAATTTCTTATTAAAATCAATGCCTTCAACACCAGAATAAAAATTTTATATAATAATTGCTTTATTTTATATCACATATCTATTCTCACTCAACTTTTTTTGGAATACACATTTTTATTTAATAATATTATAATTTATTGGATTGATAATAAACTCCTTTGTTTTATTCTTCTCTGTATAATATAATTATTCATTAATGGAGTGACTTAAATATTTATAATTCAATACTTCATTCACACTCCTCAGTTCAAATTAGGAAATCAATGATATGTGAGATAATTGATTAGTGAAAATACATTAAACAAATTCCTATCATTTTTAAATTTATTTTGTAAATATTTCATTCCAAAAAACCTTGTATCATTTGATTTCAAGTTTTTTGGATTTTACCAGCATATTTTTGAAAAAAATGAACATAAATACTCAATTAAAGTCATTTTTAACATAATAGATTAATTAATTTTAAAAACATTATTTATAATTGAAAATATATAATTTATGTAATTTTTTATTATATAATTTTTATATTTTTATATTTTATTATTATTATTATTTGTTTTTTGATTTTTCAAACATTTTTTTAATAATATTATTGGAAAAAAATGTAGATAATGTTAAAAAAAATGAAATTGTTCATGTCACAATGAAATAAAGTAAAAATGAGGTAATGTTATCCATGTAAAATATTAGGATTTCACTACAAATCCAACGAAGCTTTGGTTCGTACATAAAGGAGTAATAATGCTCGACCTTATATTCATAACCAATATAGAAAATGAAATTCTATTTTAGTACTATTATCACCGATAAGTAATAAATTTTCACAAAAATGGAATCATTTATCTAGAGATATAAAATAATAATACCTCAAAACAATTAGTGTTACATCCTAAGACAATGCCTATAGAAGAGTTAAAGTAGAAAAATGTTTCCCTATTATAGAAGCAGTTGGACAGTAAATCCAAAATTTCCCATGAATCTAAATGGAAGCTATATCACCAATATAGAAATCATCATAAAAATTTCACACCTAGTGATTCCAAAACAAAGTATAAAAATGGGATAATTTTATATACATAGACAACATTGGAATCTATAGAAACCAACAGTGCTTGTGTTTTCAAAACAAATTTTATTAGCCTAAGTTTAACACCTGTGTCAAATATTATGCACGACTCCATTGAAATAATAAACCATGAACACTATTTCATTTCATTATCATCATAACATGCATTTGAATTCCAAAATTAAGGGGGGGGGGAGTGGATTGAGAATAAGAATAAGATCCATGGATATCATCTCATTTCCATGAAATGTAAATGAAAACCCAAGGGGACCAATATAATATCTATAATTACTTGAAATACCCAATTACATAAGTCCATAAAAAGATAAACACATGGAAAAATATATTAGAGAGTGGAAGGAAAAATAATATCATGTTCTTGGAATTGAAATTCATGTTTCTCAAGGGAAAGAAACTTATTTATCCATTCAGATAGATCTCATATATAACCTTGCTATATGGGATTATCACATATACCTAGAGAGTATTGTGTAGATTCCCGTTAATAATACATAAGTATAATGAATAGTAGGATAACTTCTGTATTCATTGAGAGAATAAATAATATCAAATGAAGTTGATCAAATATAAATGGGATTTCTATGGTTGTAATCTCAATTTGGAGGAGAGTATTAATTATCTGGAGGAGATTGATAGGATACCTCATGATATTACTCAATCTTATTCTTCATTTATCTTCATTTTGATATATGAATGTGATGTTATCTTTAGATGGTGTTATCTATTTTATTTTGGGAGTTTATTTTAATTGAATTTTATTTTGTTTAACTGTTTTGATTTGGAAATATTTTATTATTTCTCTTCATCATAATTCATACCTTATTGGATAATGGTAAGATTTACAGTGTGTATAAGTGTTGTAGTAAGAATATTAAACATGTAACTTGGAATACATACACTATTACATGTTTATATCATATTAAATTCTACCTAAAAATACCTTAGGATTTCTTTATAGTACCTAGGAGTTAGATAAGAAATGGTGGTAATCATGGGTTCTGATTCATCTAACATTGGCCTCATAGTGATCTCTACAAGTTTGAACTTGTCCCATGAAAAAATCCATAAAATAAGTATTTTTTATGTTTAATTTGGGAATGGAATATGAAAAACCCTAGTTATGATATCTCCTTTCATATATTATAAAAATTTGAGTCAAAAATAATACTTCTTCTACTTGATTTCCTAGGGAAACTGAAATGAATTAAATTAAGTAATCTTAAAATGAGTTACATGTTTTTAGGCTTATTAATACAATCATTATGTGTTATAGAGATGGTTGATGGGAATTTTACTTATGTGATTTATATTGGAGAGGCTTAATAATATGTTCTTGTTAATCATAAGATACTTGAGTTTGTTGAGGATTATGATTCTTGGAGGATGATATTGTGTGAGTTTTAGCATCAGAGCTTGAATATGTATGAGATAATTGACTCTTATCAGGATATGGAGTAGTTACTAGAGTAGATCAATATTTATTTTAGATTAATCCATGTATAGAATGAGAATTTTATCCAATTATCTATCTATCATGTCCTGAATTATCGTTAGGTGAGCTCCCCAAGACCGCCTCTACTAGGCAAGGGGATAACATCTAATGTTGAGGTATTCATACAATCATAGTAGGCATTATATATATATAAACCTATCACCCATTATCATACACCAACATCCACTATAACATTAATGAAATATAAATATATATAATGAAATAAATTCATATATATAAACCAAAATCTTTTTTATATAATTTTAAATGATACATTTGAGTAACTAGGTACCACCATCGCATCCCAAATAGATGAAACCTTAAATACTAGTGGTATAAGATAGTTCATCATCATGATCATATCTGCTTCACTAGCTACCAAAATTCACCATCCATATCTATGATCCATGATCACATATCCCCTATATAATTGATTTTTCATGTACAGAAGGTGAATAAAATGCAAGTTCACCAAAAATAGAGAGTATAATAACAACTAGTATGGTCATCCTAAACAACGAAGGACCCCATAAACAATTAGTGACTATGTGAAATAATAATAAGTAAAACAGCAGAAACTTACATAATCGGCCATCATCAATAGAAATTGAAATACTCATGATACATCCTAATCAATATTCCCATGTATTTCATTCATCACACTAACCAAATAATAATTGAACATTAGAAAATATTATAAAGGTGATCACACACATCTTTCATATAATACCACCCAAAAATTTACCCTATATTAATTAAGATGGAAATTGAATGAATGAGATGAATGGTAGAATATGGTTTGAGTCTGAATGGTGTAATTAATTGAATGATTATCCATATAATTAATGGGAGTGAATGAATATATATGATTAGGGTGGAATGAAATCAGTGAATGAGATATATAGAATGGATTTTGGTTGGTTAGTGATTGAATTTTCTTGCTCCCCTTAATATGTCCCCTAGATTTTATTCATTCCATGGATAGTTCAACATCTATTCTCCTTTATCTTGATCTCATGCATGTGGCATACTTTATTGGGATTCAACATAGTTTCATGAGGTTTCTTACTTATTAATAAGAGGGGATGTATGTGATTAATTATTATAGAAGTTATATGATGTCTATAATGGGATCATTATATAATCCTTGGTAGAATAAGAAAAGCCAACACACAACACAATATATCCAGACATATATAAATATCCATGATAACCGAATAATACCAAAAAACAGAGCATACTTAAAACACCAATATGGTGGAATCTATCTTCTTATTTAATGAAGTATTGTTTCATGATGATAACATGAGAATCAATGTTTGTTTACTACCCCCCTAGGTGATCTACCAACCAAAGGATCTATGATTTTATCATGTGGATTCCCAAACTTTGATAGGGGTGATAGAAATTTTTCTATATATGATGAAAGAAGATATGGTAAGAGATATTTTTATAAATATTTTCATGAAACTAATTATCACAATCCTCTATAATAATTGATTGACTCAATACACAAATGAGATAAAACCCTTTACATTGGTGGTGTTGGATGCTCCTCTATGAATGGAGAATACATTGAGCACATCATGTGTCATCAAATTACACTAATGAATTATATCCCATTTTTATTTAATTTAACTCATTTAATGAATATATTAAAATAGATTTATATATTCATAATTGATTAGAAATATAAGAAAACTTCATGGAAGGGAGGATGAATTCGTTCACATAGCCTACATTATATTTGGTGCAATATATCCTTAGGTTTGGGATTAATTATACATTAGTACCAACTTATCCTTAAGTCATATATGTCATATACATATGTTTTATGTTTATATCTGACAACATCCCACTTTCACTTCAATTATATATGTATTTAATGAAAAAAATCACGAATATTTTTGAATACATCCAAAAAAATTGGATATATTTTTATCAATATCTCTTTATTTTGCACCAAAAAGTTCATATAAAATTTAAATTCTATCTAAATACCTAACTATGTGACCCTATAGGCCTTAATAGTGTTGGGAAAAATTTATGAAATCCATATTTCATTGATGTAAGGAAATATTTTCCTCTATAAAAGTATCAATGCAACTCAATATAATAAGGGGTCTAGTGTGTTTTAAATTAAACATAGTCATATATCTACAAAAAAATTTCCACTATAATTAAACAACATTGGATGACCCAAAACGTCACCTAAACATGCCTTCCACTGGGCATGGATAATATTACTGACCCAAACGGGCTAGAAACTAGTGCTAGAGCATCAGAAATACGATGATGGGAATAAATTCACCCACAAATATAAATATTAATAAATATAATAAATATATAAATTAACCAACCAAACATGATATATTAAGTTAATATCAAACCAAAACAAATAATTGGGATAAGTAAAAAAATATAATAGAAGTTGATACAAGAGAATGAAATATAAAATACAATGGGATAAAGTGACCAATATGACATCCCAAAATAAAATGGGACCTGAAAATATCCAATGAAACTTCCACATGACCCACCATTACTCATCATATCCCAAAACATCCTAAAATAGAATCAATGATCACCCATTAAGTAGGATCAATACTGGGAACCTGAAGAGAAAACATAATAGTTTTATACACAAGGTAAAACATTTGTTAAAAAAACTATGTAGTCCCTTTCATAATCAAATTCATAAATTTTTGATTTATCATAATTTATAAAACATGTCTTTTACATAATCAAGTCTGAAGAAAAAGACATCATTATATGCTTCTTTCTATTCAAAAAACAAGGTAAAACCTTTGTTAAAAAGAATTATCATCTGGACTAAAACCATAGTTTTAACCAAAACGAATAAATAAAAACTTCCAATTTAAAAATCCTTTAAAAAAATAGTGTAACATTTCCTTTTAGGAACAAAACTACCATGTTTTCCATCTTTTACCAAAATATTTCCCAATTAATTTTTCAAAAGAATCTTTACATTACTTTTTAAATAGAAACACTTTTAAAGCATTTATAAATCAATTTAAAAATAAACCAAAAGTATAATTGAAGTAAATCATAACACATTTGACACTGATATATCAATGGATAAGAATAAAGATACCAAAACTCAAACCAACATTCTATGAAATCGAATTTTTGGGGATAAAATTGACGTATGTGTATCGGGATACCCTAAATAATCCTAAAAAGAATCTAGCATCATGGAAAACTCTCTATGAATCATGTAACTAAATAATGGACTAGTGAAATAAACCTTAGGAAGACCTATGTGAACCTATTTATATTGGTAGCCCCGTCAAAATTTTTGGGCCCTATAAACATCCTAGAAGAATAAATCTACCATGGGGAAATAATTTATCATGAGTGTAATTAGCGTCCATAGGAAGTAACCCCTAGAAAGAGAACAATTCCCACTAGAATTTTTGTATATCCTGACCTCCTAATTAGCTACTTAGGGTTCTCATGATATTAAAAAAATGTGGTGATAAACAAAAAACATTGTGATCATCACACATATAATCATTTTAATAAAAGGTAGTAAATATAATATCACCTCCAACACGCTCACATAAAACATCCCCTTTTTCATCCAGGAATAATAATCAATAATAAAATAACATAAAATATCCCTCTTAGATCCATAATCCATATCTAACATAAAATAAACCAAGTGGATCAACAATGAGGGAAATCATAGTTTCAAATCAACTTTTCTTAAAGAAGTATGAACCATGCCTTTGAAAAATTTCTTGGAATGAAAAACAATTTTAAGAAATTTGAAGTTAATCTATTTAATCCTTCTTCAAAATAAACTAGTTTTAATAAACTTTTCTAAATTCACTCACTTCCCTTTTAATCACTTTAAATAACCATATGACTAAAATTCTTAAAAAAATACATCTTAGTTACAACACCCCCCCAAAATAAACCAATAAATTTAAAAATAAAACACATTCTCTCAAAATTAACCAGGTTCAAACACCCTTTCAAAACCGTTAAATCCATTTGGAAAATTCACTCATGAATTTTATCAAACAATTGGAATGTGAAAATTCTATGTAAAGTGTTAAAAACCATTATAAATCATTTTAAACTACTCTTGGTCAATGGAAATGGATATAATTTAAATTATAAAATTTAAAAAACTTAGGAATTATAAATAAAATAATAAAAATAAATAGCACTAAAATAAACAACTGTGTCTAAGTAGGAACTCTTTGTAATGCATCACCATTAATGGTGAATTCATAGCTGAATAAGGAGAAAATATCCAAAACCCACATACATAAAAAAAATACTATGATTAAAACCTACTAAAAAACTATTACAGTGATTATGGATCATTGAATAAATTAAAAATAATAAAGACAATGTAAATTAGGATAGGGGAAGAGAAAAGGGGATGAATACCTTGGATTTACACTTGAATGTATAGATTAATGGGCTTAAAACTAATTAGGATGGAGGAAAAGAGATCCTATAGTGTACCCCATGGTCAATTAAATGAAAATGGATGACGTGGAGGTAGAAATTAGGTTAAACACATAGGGTAATATCTGGAATATTGAATGAAAAAATAGAAGTTGGGAAAACTGCATGGTTTTCCAAACTCTGTGTCGACCATACTAATGAAAATGATCAAAAAAAATAGTCTTCAATGGTTTATATGAATGATTTACCAACAATTTAAAAACTAGAAAAAACCACTTTGTTAAAAATTTCATACTTGGTATATATTTTTTTCATGGTTAATTATGAATGTGCACAACTCGTGTGCCACACACCTTACACATAAGGGTACATCACATAAATCTACTTAGACCCTTATAGTTTCTCAAAAACCATACATTTCACATGCACATAATAAATGTGTTTTTTAAAAATTAATTAAACAACTACTTGTGTAAATGTAACTTCATGGTTTTCCCTAAACTGTGCATAAATAAATTGCATAAAAGGAACCCCTTATATAAGTGTCATTTTCATGTTTTACTAAACTATGCAGTGACTTTAAAAAACTGTAAAATAAAAAAAGAACAGAAAATTTAGAATTTAAATCAAAATAAACTATAACATAAACTGAACCAATAATAGAATAATATAAATTATAAAATAACAATGATATGAAGTTTTTAAATTCTCCCCACCATACTTCTTTCTACCCACAAAAAGTCATTGACAAACATAGAACCAATATAGGACTAAAAACTTCACTTTTGAGATTGGGAATCATGTAGTCAATAAAAAATAGAGAAAAAACATATGAAAAATGAAATCATCACTCATAAAATAATTCCACAAAACCCACAAAAATAATCATTAGGGATCAATAATCAATCTGGAATATAGTCCTGATCATAACTATTCAAATAAAATCTCTAAGAAAGCTATTCCTAGAATAGGTTTCCCCACTATTTATAATTTTTATTGAGTGGTGAAACAACTAATAGTAACACTCAATAAAATGGGAATCACCACAACAACCATATTTCCACTAATCATCATAGGAAATCATAAGACTCTTCCCACTAAGGGCAACCATAAAAGTCAAAATATATCATCTATAAAGAGAGAAAACCCATAAGGATACATATAGAAGATCATAAAAATAGATCACCAACCCCACAAATCCCTAAGACATGGAATAATCACAACTGATAATGAACATGACTCACCATGGAATAACATAGTTCCAACATCAAGTCACATAACTACAGAGAAAATAATTTAGGTATAAACTCATGGAGCACCATCCCATGGATATTATGAAAATAAAATTCAATACATATAGAAACCATTACTAATTGTCAATAGTCTAATCCTATATATTACCCTAAGAATGCACCCAAGGCATCCCCATTCTCAATAAATCAAAAAAATAACCCATGTTCTATGCCACACACAACAATAAAATGCATGATCATCTCAAAATAATTAGCACTCATAAGTTATCAATCCACAAAATAACATGAAGGATATACCAAACGAAGGCCACGTAAAAACTTCAACTGCTCTAAGAACCTCGAGTAGTAATCCCAAAACCAATCACAAACCAAATCTAAATCACATACAAAATCCAATCCCACATCATCTCTACAAGAAAAAATTAATGGTTTCTCGATCTGTCACCTCAAACAAGAATAAATATCTAACCATAATTAGTACTAGTATGCCTAGAGGATCTACACTCCAAAAAAAAGATTCACACATAAAGTTTCATCCCATGATACGAGATTTATAAGTTTTACAAAAACATTTTTAGAAGGATTACATTATGCAACATTAAACATAAATTCAACTCATCCACGTCTCTCAAACTAAATCAACTAGCCCCAATACATAAGAAGGAAAAATCCCAAAAGCACTCATTAAATAAGAAAAAACAAAAGAAAAAATAATATTCCTTTAAAAACACCACATTGCATAAGGAATCAATACACTTTTTCCAAAAACACATGTGACTTTGAAAGAAACAAACCATTTGAAAACTTTACACTTTATTTAAATATTACAATTCCCCAAGGGAATTTCAAAACATTTAACTCTTCTAAAAAACCACTAAATTATTTTTAAAATAAAAAGTCTACTTGATCCTCAAAAATATACTATTTATTTCAGAATAATATCTTAAAATTAAAATTCTTTTTAAAACACATTCTGATTTCTAGTTTTGAACTAATAACCCTTTGAAACACACCCTAATAGGTCCAAATAATTTTATAAGTAACCTAAAAAAATAGTTTTTTATATGAAAACACTTTATGGATTTCCCTAAAAAATCAATAAATTTCATTAAAAACCATGAAAACAAATTCCATTTGAAACCAAGCCCTAAGGATTTATTTTAATGAAATTTTTTTCCTAAAATTCAACTTTCAACACCAAAAACCATTTTTTCACAAAACCTGATAAAAGACCATACCAAACGTCTAAATAGGATTCAATCTACATCTTCAAAACATCAAAAAACTCCCTTCAGTTTACCCCTATAATTACCCAACCAAACCATTGGATTTATTAGATCTTATATTCCTCTTCACTTAGGTTACCATCCCCAGACACCAAATGGTGGATATAAATTTCAAGGGTTTGATAATAAAAATGGAGAATATTTTACCCTTTCACAAACATGATCACCCAAAAAATAAACAAACCCAATATAGCTATATAATTTATGCATGAGTAAACCAAAAAGTGAAAGTATAATATGAAAAATGATTAGAGTAATAACATAAAAACTAAACAAGGACAACCAATACTCTAGAATAAAGAAATACATTAGCACTAAGGTGGAACTACCCCAAATTCCTAAAACATAACCAACTCCCAAGCTCCAATTCCAACATCGATAATAACTACATCAAGAAGAACCACAATAAAAATACAAAGACTTCCCCTTTAATGTATCACATAAAACAATGTCCACATAGACAACAAATTACATATGTAAATGATAAGTATAACAACCAAGTAGAATAACCCTAAGATACTTTTCGTAGATTCTATTCGAACAAGAATCAGGCCATCTCACAGTAATATAAAAAAATTTACAAAATAAAAATCAATTAAAATAGGTTTATGGATTATATATATATTTATTAGACAAAAATAAATTCAAGAGCAATTCAAAAAAATAAATTTCTCATTGGTAGAAGAAATGGTTCTTTCTAAATAATTAGGTAAATTTATTCCATGTTCTCTCTCACACACATATACACATGCTTTCAAAATCCCACCTATATTTTTTGTGAGTTGTGATTAATCCCCCACCAAGTTATCAATTTATGATAATCATTGGACCAAATTACCTCTATTAATAAGTCCCTCCTGATAAGGTCAAATTCACATGAAAACATGCCAACCATACTATGTCAAGTTCACGCATTAAAACATTTATTTGTTTTATGAAAATTATTTAATCAATTCATCAACCACATATTGGGTGTCACAAACAACCCATGTTTTGAGAACTAACCAAAGAGTTCACAATACAATAGAGTTTCTATATGATAATATAATTTCAAATTAGGAATAAATCCTTTCAAAAATCAATGTACCATTGTATTCCTATAAAAATTCAAAAGAGGGAAAAACCACCTACCTCAAAAACATATCACATGAAGAATATTAACATAATATCAGAGGCCTAGACTCTTTCTTTTATTTCTTTAATGAATCACTATAATATTCAATAAAACTTTTATTATTCTATTTATTAAAATATAATAAACTCATTCTAGGGTTTTGTTAAATAAAAAATGAGTATATCTAGATTAAAAGGGAAGAAAATATTCCTTACCTTTTATTTCAGTGATCCAACACTCTATAAATAATCAATAATGGAATCCATGTGTACAATATCATTATAAATCACCAAAAGGATGGATGAGGGTTAAGAACCCAAGTCATGGAAAGAGGAAATATAATTTTCAATTAATTTTTAGGTTTTAAAACTAATTTTAATAATTAATTAATGATGTTTCATGGTTAGTTTATTCAGTTAGAAAAACTATGTTCTAACCATGGGAATCAACAAAATCCAACAAAAAATCTATTTACATGGTTAGGTAAATTTTGTGCCAACTTAGCACCTTCCCAGTAACTCCCATAATCCACTAACACAGTTTCCTATAAAGGCTGCATGGTTTCCCTTAACCATTCCCAAACCATGAACTCTTAAAAACATTTCAAAAACATTATAAAACCATACAAAAACATCCTATTACATAGACCAAAAAATATAAAACTTGAAATATAAATTAAAATAGATAATTTCCTCAAATAATGGGTGTTACATTCTCCCCTCTATTGGGATTTTCCCCTAAAAAGTTAGAGATTTGTGTTTTATTTGAAGATTTCCAGTCATTGCTCCATCACTAATTAATCTCAATACAAAAACTATTCTTAAATATAATCATGATTACATAACTCTCAAACAAAGGAAATAGTTCTCCCTTATAAGGTATTTACCTATATATATGAAATATAAATGGGTTTAGGGATAAATTCCACATCAGTTTCAAGAGTAACATGAGCCCTACTAATCAAATAGATAGGATCTAACTGGTACTATTCAGTTGAGAGACATGGAAAAAAGATAGAAAATAATAAATATCAACTATAAAGCTAATAAATATGAAATATTTATAATATGTTCTAAAACTTCAAATAAACCTCTATATCAATGAGTTATTTTTTGTTTCATTCCCAAACTACGATTACCTAATCATTGTGACACTATCAAAATTACATTAACACCTACACAATATATAATGGTTAATAATTATAATCTACCTATGATTTATTTTGGATTTGGGCTAGAATATTATGATTACTGATCATCTAAATATTTTCTATAGTTTCTTAGATAAGAATGGGTTTAATTAGTTAAGTTTCTTGCATTTCTTCCCAAAAAAAGTAGATATTGAAAAGGACATCCTTACAATGCCTCAACCAGATCCACATGTATCATGGACTGATAAATTTTATTATAATATAAATCCAATAAAGGAATATAATATTTACATGAGACACCAAAGTCCATGAAACAATCTCTAAGTAGATCTTGTAATATCTAAATCGTATATTCTAACTTCCCAACCCTCTTAGGATGGTATCCCATGATCATGGTCAACTAGGTTCAAAAATATTAATATAAAAAAACACAAAAATTGATAATTAAATAGAGGATATTTGTTAGAGATAATATATATTGGTACTCCATGAAATTTGACCACTTTTTTGATATATAGGTTATCTAGACACTATTATTTTTCACACTTGAATTAAGAGAATGTGTGATAAATTTTTGAGTTAATCCAATATTACCCAAATAGAATCATGATTTTAAAGCATATGTGGTATACCTTTGACACATTATTTTTAAATCTTCTCCCATTTCTAAACAGGTATATGCATAGATTTTAGCATAGCAACAAGACATTGATGTCCAACCTTTAACTATTACTAAGCAAGACAATTTATAACATAATCCATAATCTTTCTTTCTATACTTAACCACCAAAAATGAAATTTAATTTCATTTTACATTTTATTATTACCCAGGTGAATAGCCCAATTTTATTGGTGTAATGATGAAATAATTTCTTACTTGAATGACTGGGGTACTAAAAATTGGTTTTGAAAACACAACCGCAATTTTCCATCCTCTATATATCCATCCATGGTCTCACCACTATTTATGTTTGACCTAATTTGATGCTCTCAGGATCATATCATCAAGACTCTTTGACTAAATCCATAAAATTTTGAATAAGAGTGACTGGGAAGAAAATTGAATTTTCATTGTATTTAACACAATCTAGATACATGTCAATAATAATACTCATCATCTACCATTCTTATGAGATTATATAACCATTTTATTATATGATGTTTCACTCACATAATCTACCATTAAATTCCATTTCCTAGGTGTATACACCAAGTTAAAGTCAAAAAACTATAGATAAAACAACCAACATCATTGTCACAAGTTTAGGTCTCTCTAAGAGATAATATACTTCAATGTTTTTTGATCAGTAATAAAAGTGAACTTTTCCCAAAATATATAGTGGAACCACGTTTTTAAGTCTTGTAATAATAAATATAATTCCTAGTTATTCATTTTATAATTAATTTCTTATGTTCATAACTATCTTGATCCATATGACACTACATGATCTCCCAGTATAAGAACAAAACCTAGTCCTAGTCCAGATGTATCACAATATTCTATATAGCCCTAAAATATTTCTAGTAAGACAAGGATAGGTGTAGAAGTGAGCAGTGATTTAAGCTCTTAAAATGATTTTTAATAATCTTTAGTCCAATGGAAATTAATTTCTTTACTCATTAATATAGTCATGGGATAAGAAATCCTAGATAAATATCAAATGAAGTAGTGAAAATAGCCAGGTATTCCCAGAAAATGATATATATAGAATACATTATTGGGTTGCTTCTAAGAAATGACTTCTTTGATCTTCCCATATTCAATAGATATTCCTTGTTCAAAAATGACATACCCGAGGAAACAAACTTCTTATATCCAGAAGTCACACATAAAAAAATTAGAATATATTCATCGATTATGAAATATGATTAAGATACCTATGGAAGATATGGTTCACCAATTCCATGAAAATTATAGGTGCATTCATTAGACCAAAGGGAATGAAAATATATTCATAATGGTCATATTTACTCTAAAATATGGTCTTCAAAATATTCTATTTTCTGACACCGAGTTAGTGATATATTGATCATAGATAAATATTAGAGAAACGCCCCATTTAATTGATCCAATAGATCACTAATTTGATAAATAGGATGTCGACTCTTGAACATAACTTGATTTAGTTTATGATATTTGACATACAATTAAAGAAAACTATCTGTCTCCTTTATGAATAATACTAGACCAACCCAAGGTGATGTACTTGGTCTAATGAATCTCTTTCTCTCTATTTATTCTAGCTATAATTTTAATTTCTATAACTATGTTGGTTCCATTACATATGAAGGAATCTAAATAGGTATTTTTCCTAATTTTATATCAATAAAAAATCAATTTCCAATTTAAGGGTATCATATAGAAATTTTTCAGAAATACATTCTTGTATCATACCACTATTATCAGAAGATTATTATTTTTAGTTTAATATATAGAACCTAAATTAATTGTTTCTATATAACTTGAAATATTTCTATCTACTATCACTAAAGGTCCTAATATGAACAAATTTATATCTCAATCCCCTTTGAATTATTGAACATCTCTATCTGGGGATGTGAATATTACTTGTTGATAATAGAAATAAATATAATCTTTGGATTCCCTAAACATTTCCCTTCAGAATATTAGATTGAAAATATCCATATATAAGATAGAAAACTACCAAATTAACTATACTATAACAATGGTAATATTATAATCTAGGAACATGAATCATCTACATTCATACTAATTGAGAGATTTTTTGATAATCATGACGTGATGAATCCTTCCCATATAAAATAATGTGATAAACCAGTTTCAAACAAGACATTTATATAGGTTGAGTTCAATAGAATGGAACCTCACACTATATAAATCTCATTCTCAACTCTATATAATTGTTGATTAGCTCCCATAGAATATTACTTTCTCCCTTGTTGTTGTGTTGGCAAGACAATCAAGGTATTCTTAGAGTTATCCCAGTTCATTTGATTCTGGGGAGAGAAAAATTATAATAATAACATCTTGATTGGGCATGGGATGTATGATACTGGTTTGAGCTATATCCTTTTGTTGACATCAATGTTCAAAGGTAATACTTCTTGAGATTTACTATTTTTCCACAGTTATGAAAATCTCATGGTGGAGCAATACACTCCCTCTTCTTATATTGAAGAGAGAAACACTAAAATCAACCTAGTATATTATAGTGATGCAGTGGATGAAATACTAATCATATATTCTAATTATTCGATGCCCTACTTCCCATGGAATAAGTCTCCTTTTTTCTTTTATTACCTATGTTGGAGTTCCTTCCTATGTTTGGATGGAAAAAGGTGTACCCTACACTAACATTCCCTGCAAGATCTCTCTCTCCCACCAGATCCTTGTTCACCATTACTATATAATCTGAAATACATAGCATGACTACCTTATAGAGAATATCAAGTCATCAAACAACCTTGAATATTCATAACTTCATCCATTTTATAGAAACTACCTCTGGTGTAAAGTGAACTATATGTATTAATTGAGTATCATATTTAGTCATTAAAATAATTCCTTATTTCAGAAGGAATAATTTCTTTATCTTTTCTATGTGGAAGGTGTATGGATAAAAAAATTGTTAAACAACTTATCAAACCCATCCTAAGTAAGATCCTAGTCCAACATCACATGAATATTTATGTTACAACATTTTAATGCCAAACCTTCAAGAATATACATTTCTCTATTGAACTTCATCTCAACTGGAATTTCAAGAAATTTGAATATTCTATTCATCTTCCTGATCCCTACTTATGCATTATCAGGTCTTGAATCAGTTTAAAATTTTAGTGGATTATTTTTATGGAACTCCAATGAGTGATTCACATGTTGAGGTTCCTCATGTAATGGTTTTTTTGTTATAGCTTTGAATTCTTACACATTTCTCTAGATTAAATTCCTATTCACCTATGGTTTAAGTGGAACTACATTCTCTATTTCATCCTCTTGCTTATTTCTTTTTATCCTCACCAGTTTATTTTTCATTTTATAACCATATCTACAATTTCACATTATTTATTTTACTAATTATTTATTTAGGGTTGTACCATATGTCATATCAAAACAATCAACTTCATTATAAAACAATACCAAAATAAAATAACTATATAATATTTCAGTCCTAATAAGAAGTCTCTTTACTAATGCAAGATACCAAATGCTCACTGACTAAACCCACAACAATGATATAATGAAATTCCAAGAAGTGTTTTAGGTCTCTATTTGTACCAAAAATACCATAGTAACTTGATGTTTTTAATAAAAAGGTTACTTATGTATTTTTATGCTATACATTTCAAGTCTCAATGCATCCTATATTTTTGCTACCATATCTGTAGATGAAACAACGAAACTGATACCATTTGTAGCAAACTAACCCTAACCATTAGCTTGGAAATATTTGAGATACCACTGACCAAAGGTGAAATTACCTAGACACCAATGTATGGAAATAAGTGTTGAGGGTATCGTAAGAATAAGAGGGAACATTTTACCCTTTTTGCACACACACTCATCAAAAACAAAATAAACTAACCCATGATGGTTATGGAAATGATGCATGAGTAAACCAAAAACTCAAATTATAACAAGAAAAATAATTAGAGTAACAATATAAATAGTAAACTAGAATAAACAATACTCTAAAATAAAGTACGACATTGATACCAAGGTTCCACCACTCCAGATTACTTGAACATGACCAACTTCCAAGATCCATATTTGAAATCCATGAAAAATACATCAAGAATCATAACGATAGAAATATGATTCCTTCCCCTTTCATATATTATAAAAAATGTCTATATATTCACTAAAGTGAATATGTAGGGGTGATTATAACAGACCAGTAGGTGAAATCCAATATCCGTTTTTCAAATTCCACTAAAATAAGAATCATGTTAGATCATAGTTTTCTAAAATAGTTGTACAAAATAAAAAAGTAGTGAAAAAAATTTCACAGTTAATATATATATATATATATATATATATATATGAAGGTAAGAAATAAATTCACGGATGGTTCACCAAAAATATAGTTCTCATAGGTAGTAAAAAACACTCTCAAAATCACATGTAAAATCTATTCCATGTTCTCTCTCCCTCACACACATGGATGTTCTATGAAACCTCCCTTGCTCAAAAATAGAGATCCAACCTCTATAAATTCATCACTTTGTGGTAATCATTTTCCCGAATTGGCCATATTACTAAGTCCCTCTAAAAAAGTTCCAAACACATGAACAAACTCCCACTATTATATTACAATTCCACAAATCAAAACATTATTTGTTTTATGAAAACAATTTAATCAATTCAGTAACCACCTTGTGGGAGTCACTCATAACCCATGTTTTAAGAACCAACTAGAATTTCATAATCAAAAATATTTTTAGTATGATAATTTCTTTTCAAAACAAAAATAAATCCTTTTAGAAATAACATACCCTTTACATTCCAAGGAAATTTGAAAGAGGGAAAAAACCCCTACCTTGAAAATGTATGACATGAAGAATATTCACACGATCTCATATATTTGGAATATTTCTTTTATTTCTATAATGAACCATAAGACCATTTGATCAAAACTTGTCTAACCCCATAGATATGGCCCTAAAAAACTCATTCTATGACTTCTTTTAATTGGAAATGAGTATATCTAGATATGAAATGGAGAAAATATCCATTATATTTTGTTTACAAGATCCGATTCTTGAAGAATCATTGATAATAGAGTTCTGAATTCAAATATCATCATAATTTTCCTAAAGTAAGGAAGAGGATCAGAACCCAAATTCAGGGAAATAAGAATGATGATTTTTGGGTGGGTTTCAAGTTTTAAAAGATATTTTCAGAATTATATAATGAAGTCTCATGGTCGGATCATGCGTTTAGGAAAACCATGTGTCAACTGTGAAAATCAAAACTATTACAAAACTCCGAAGTCACATGGTTAGGCTGCATATTTAGGAAAACCATGCATCAACTGTGCACCTGAACATAAACTCCACTAATCACAAAACATGGCTTCCTATACAATATTCAGGGTTTCCCTTAATCATGCACGTTCTAGTCATTTATCATTTCTAAATATGTCTACAAGATCAAGGGCTTGGTCACTACCTAGTTTATCATCCCATGTAATTAAAACTCAAGAAATTGATATGTTTCCATAATTAACCCAAAAAATCATAAAAAACCCCGATGAAACTCCTAAAAGGAATAAAAAATAATAATCAATATCAATCCAAAACCCATTATCTCTTTTAACTCAAGCACAATGTTGATGGGTAGTGATCAAGAGCCCACTCATGAACAACCTTATGAGTCAAAACAATAATCCGAACTCTATTTTACCACGATATAGAAAAATAATGAGAGGTAATTTAAAGAACCTAATCTTATATTAAGAACCTAAGCTCTAAAACTATTTGTAACAAACTGGAATGGGCTGACCCAACACATCACCCAACCCAGCCCACCACTAGGCTCGAGGAGTGTTCTCGATCCCCATTGGATGTAAACTAATGTATGAGAATTAGAAATATAGACTTAGAAATTATTTCATTATTAGATATAAATATAAATAAATAGAATAAATAAATTAATTAAACAATGAATATTCAATTAACATTTAACAAAAACAAACAACTGGGATAACATAATAAAATATAGCAGTAGAAGATACATGAGAATGGAGTATAAAATGCACCAGGCTAAAGTGTTTGATACATCATCCCAAAATAAAATGGAACCTAAAAGTCTCTAATAAACACTCTGCATTACCCAAAATCACTCACCATATCCCAAAATTTCAAAAAATGTTCACAAAGAGCATGAAATGAATATGATCAATTCTGGGAACCTGAAGGAAATATAATATTTGCACACACACACAAACACTAATGTGTATGCAGGGTGTGAGATAAAGATTTACTGTAATATTTCAAAAAATAACCTCTATGGTTCCTTTAATAGTGTAATCCATAAATGTAATTTTGAACATAATTTATAAAATATTTTTTCCAGATGAGAAATCATAATGAAAATAAATACAATCCTCTATTTTGTTCTTTACAAAAACCATTGTAAAACTTTTATTACACAAACAAATATAATCCGAAAAATATTTTTAACCCAATTCAATATTTCAAAAAAATACCCTTTAAAACCCCTTTAAAATAAAAATTATGAAACCATTCTATTTAGGAACCAAATCACTAATTTTTCACTTTTTTTTGAAAATATTTCATAATGCCTTTTTCAAAACAATTACTACTTCCCTTGTTAAATAGTCTTGATTTCAAACCTTTTATAAATAGTTTTTCAAAATAAACCAAAATGAAAATTGAAATATGGTATAACATATCATAAAAAAATATATAAAAAGAAAAAATATCCCAAAAATCAAACCAAGGTTCAATATAATCGAAAGTTAGGGGATACGGTCAAGGTATGTGAATCGAGCTCTCCTAAATCAGCATAAAATGGTTCTAGCATCATGTGAACCTATATACAACTCATGTAACCTAATTATAGACTAGTGAAATGAACTTTAGTTCATCCTAAGACAAATTATCCATCCCAGTAGTCACATAGAACTAGTCATTTCATATAAAAATCCTAAGAGTGTGAAGCTACCATGAGCACATAATTCATCCTACAGAAACTTGCCTTCCGTGGGAAGTGACCCAATAAGAACATAAAAAAAACGATACTATGGGATTCACATTTAAAAATAACCTACTTATCTACCTAATTATACCATGATATCAATAAAATGAGGTGAAAATCAAAAACTGATTAGATCATCATACAAATAAACATTTCAAAAAAAAGTTGTAAATCCCATATCACATCTAACACCCTCACGTGAAACATCATCCTTTTCATACTAACATAAGTATCAATAATAAAACAATATAAAACATCCCACTCATGGAAACAGTCTATATCAAACATAATATAAAACTAGGGGCTAAAAAATTTGGGTAATCGTAATTTAAAATAAACTTTTCATAACAAAGTGACAATTTGGCCTTTGAAAACACACTTGTAATGCTAGTTAATTTTTTATCATTTGAAATTAAACCATTTAAATAATTTTTGAAATAAACTAGTTCCATGATCCTTTTTCATAAATAACTCACTTTCCTTTCAAAATCAATTAATATCATCATAAGACTAAAAGTCTTAACAACATTCTATTTGGGTCTAACACCCTCCCACTAAATAAACTAAGCCCTTTAAAAATATATCACAATATTTCATAATCAACTTGGTGAATGATTACTAAAAAACATTATATTAAAAATTATAAAAATTATTCATGTCTACCACATGGTAACTAATGACTATGAAAAACCCATACGTGGCACAACCTACACATAAGGGTACACCACACTATCCCACAAAACTCACATTGTTTGTCCCAAACCATGTACTACCCATTCACATCAAACCATTAAAATTCAAAATGATTTGGAAAACTCCCCATGTAAAAATAATCATGTGTATTCCCCTAGACTATGTATATAAACTATTCAGAGAATTAAACCCTAGGTAAGGGTCATCTACATGGTTTATCAATTGTAAAATAGTAGTGCACAAACCAAGTAACATAGAAATTTTTTCAGAAATATTAAACTTTCAACTAAAATTATCTAAAACATTATCTTAACCATGGATAAAATAAAATAATATAAAATATAAAGTAATAGTGAAATGTGGGTGTTACATATTTCGCAATATGTATCATATATGTCATATATATGCCTATAAAATCCATTTTTCTATGAAATCAAGTGACCACTGTACATGGAATAATTTCAATCTAGTATCGTGCATTTCACCATTTCATGATTATCTAAAAATGACTAACCAGGTTGATTAATAAAATGATTTCCATTCATAAAATATATTATTATATCACTATATATCATCCATTTACTTGAACATATCTTATGTGACTCAGCTAATAGTGGATATGAATTTCTTTAGTCTAATTAAATCAATGGAAAAATGTCTTCACTCATCATACAAGTGAAAAAATCTCGTCTTGGTTATACTCCATCTAACGAAATGATCAACAAAAAACCCAACCACCCCTAATTAGGTAAGTCGTAATGACTTGTATAAGAATACTATTGAAGTATTATGGTTATAATGCTAGGTATCACTCCAAAATTAGGTAAGAAGGATTAGAAACAATCATACGTCACTAGGTATATCAATGTTTATTTGGAATTCCATGAGATATATTTAGGTGGATAAATCTAAGTAATAATTATTTACTTATTACCAAATTAATCAATTATTTGTACCTCATATACCACCCTTTTAAATGATTATAATATTCTATTCACACTATTCTTAACATATCATCATAACCCAAAACACTCTGTGATTTTCATGAATTAAGGAAAATAAAATCCTACATTGAGGTAATTTTATAATTATATTGTTCCTGTATAATAAATTTCAACACACATAATTGAATGATAAACAGAGATAGTTTCAAAAACTGACCCACCGAGGACCGCCTAGCCGACGGAATTCCGGGTGTGACAACCCCAAGCCCGCCTCAAATAGGCTATGGGATGATGGTAAGTGTAGTGAAGGCATAAATTGGAATGAGATACATTTGTTTAATGTTCCTATATGAACACAGATGACCATATCCATGAAAAAAGTTCTAGGGAATAGAGAAATAATGTAACATCATGAGTATAAGCATGATTGTAATAACATCTTGGGAATGCATCAGAAAAAAATAGTATAAACCAATGTGTGAAAGGAAAAAATACGTACAAAACTAGAAATGAAGTCCCAACCTAACAAAAAAATGGGAAAAGGAAAGATTAAGATAGATCGATTCCAAATCTCCATATCCAATCACCATATGTGTCCAATGCACTCAAGTATCTCTAAACTCCAATGATGTCACTTCTGATCTACCTATCATCTGCACAAGAAATGAAACATGGGGAAAAACCCATACAGGGGTGATTATATACACACTGAGTATGATGCCTCAAAAACCATAATAGGAGTAATAAAAATAAGCATAAGAATACATCTTAACCAAATACACGTATAAATATTCTCATAAACAAACCCAGACAAGGGAGAAGTGGTATATCCATCTCCATAGCCTAACCAAGGACTATGAGTATTCCTAAAGCTTCAAATGTACATATCTTATGCCTAGAATATTGTGTATATATATAAGGAATCATATAGAGGACCCTCACCTCGCCACTACACCGCATAGTCGAGTGGGGGCATAATCTTTTATAGAGGACTTGATACCTAGTGCGATAGGGAGGTTCTACGCAGTAGATAGAGGACCCAAGCCCTGGTATGATAAGGGGTTCCACTCATTAGATAGAGGACTCATTCTCTACTAAGATAGGGTATTCTAAACAATATATAAAGGACTTACGCCCTAGTACATTAGGGGGTTTCACTCAGTAGATAGAGAACTCGCACCATGGTCCATTAGAGGGTGGCACTCAGAAGATAGAGGACCTACACCCTGGGGCCTTAGGGGGGTTCCACTCATTATATATAGGACCCATTACCTAGTGTGTTAGGGGGGGTCCCACTCAGTATATAGACGACTATGGGGGGATATACCCTTGTCTGATGGGGGGGGGGGGTTCCAACCTTGATATCTATCTAATGATCCTACCCGATCACTATTATAGTTTAAGCATCACCCGAAGAAGCATCATGCTCACAAGACCTCACTTCATACATTAAAAGTCACTATGGAGGCTGCTATCACACTCGACATAGAAAACCACTCAGTATTATCTACATATGGGCCCACAAACATGTTCATAATGATGATATATGGAAGGTATAAGTTCATATAAGAAGTATACAACATATATGTGGGGTGATATGGCATGTGACCTCACCTCATCACCTTTTCAAGTTCTTACCTATACATGGATTAAGAATAAATTTCATACTACACATAATGTAAAAGTGGTACATGGTGTGTCTCATCATCTTGGAGAATTCTCGTGTCCTCTTGGCTCATGCCCATGTACAATGGTCATGCCCGTGTATTGTGGTCATGTCCTAGTACATATATGTACCTCTTTACTCTAGACATACCTATTTGTATAGTCATGTTAGAACTTTTGTACTCCCAAAGTACATGTTGAGTATCTAGAAATGGGTCACATAGTGTGTCTGGGCTATACACTATGTGTGATACTAATATTCCTTGAAACTCTAACCACTATTGTGAGGGGACTACACAACATGTGTTCCTCCAAGATACATGATGTGTATTTCAGTTTTCACAAAAACCAAGTAAATTCTTCACGTGTCCATCCCTTGTTAATATTTCCATTATTTCCTCATTGATTACCTTCAGGGATTGTGGATCTAGGGCCGATCATTCCCGATATTCCATCGGTGGTTGGATTCTAGCTACCTAAACCTATATAGGACGTCTCGTCATATAGTGAACCTCACATTACTACACTAGATACCCAAATCCATTGATATGTCACCCGTATCTCACAAAAAACCTCTATCTATCTAAAAACAATCAATTCATGCATCATTATTTCAACTTTTATGGTTCAGAGGGTTCGGTCACACTCAAAAACACCTTGAATTGTCTAATAGTGAACCCATTGTCCAATGGTGAAGAATGGTGAGGTAAATTCACAATAATGAGGTAAATCCATTATTGGTCGATGTGAACATGGAAAATGATCAAAATATGGGGAAAACGAGGGTGAATCATGGAAAAATGAATTATAATTCATGTTTTGGGTGAATCTAAAGAAAATAAATCACTTGTAAAAGAATTAAAAATAACAAATCAATGTTTAATATTTAATCAAAGGGGGGAAACCACAAATAATGACCCATATTTCAATTTTGAATTGATCATTTGTGAATAATTCACTTTATAGTGATGAAGAAGATCTATTATGTTCATTTTTACCTATCAATTCACCTCGACCTAATCATCAATTTTTATCCTCAGGTTTTTGAATGAAAATGAAGAAAAATCCTCCTCTGAAATCCTCATAGGGTTATATAGCTACCCCTAGAGAAACATAACAAAAATTTATTTATAGAGGGATTTTTAGGTTTGTATTATTAAATAAACTAACTAATCCAATAAACGCACCTTCCAATGGTTACCTCAACTAAATTTCTTAAACTGACCAAATTTAGGATGCACCTAGGGTAAAACACACATTATAGAATCAATCGTGGTCTCGAATTCCCCATCCAAGATCCCAAAAAATGGTACAACCATTAAAAATAAAATTATGCACATGTTTTCATTAAAATATATTAATATTTTTAATATATTAACTATAGTGTAATGAGACACCAAAACATCATGTTGTCTCTAAGGAAAAATGCAGATAAATATAAAGAAATTTTCAAGGGACAAATCCATCAAAACTAGTGTCATTCAATTCTACACTCCTTCATCGTTATACAACTCAAAGTGAATAATATGCACAAAATATGGGGTAATGTGCCCGCATCTGGATATCATGCTCCCAAGATCTCTTTTTCACTTTCTTATACTACTCAAGCATATGAACCAAAGTGATGGTCCATCTATGTGGGATCCTCTCTTTCTAATCCTTGATCTCCATCAGGTACTCTACAAAGGTGGATCAATTCTCAATGTACATCTCTCTCTAGTTAGTAATGTGTGTCAAATCATGCACATATCTCTTTTTCTAAGACACATGGAATACACCATGCATATGATCTAATTATGGTGGTAGGTCCAAGTGGAAAGAAAACACTATAACCCTCCATATGATCTTGAATGGACTGATGAACCTTGGGGATAACTTGCTTCCCCAGTCAAATATCTACAATCATCATCATGGGGAGACTCTCAAGAAAAAATGGACTCCTTGGTTAAACCTTAAAGGCATATGATTTTGATCTGTGAAATATTTCTATTTTCTTTGGACTATCATCATTTTCTCATAGGTCACATGAACATTCCCCGTCATCACCTGCACTATCTTTGTCCCCACTAGAGATATACCTCCAATATCAGTCAAACATAATTGTGTTCTATAGGGTCTCTTGTATAAGGCCTCGAATTGTATCATGTTGATATTAGATTGATAGATATTTTTTAAGGAAACACTTTCAACTAAAACTGATCACCCTAAATCCATCTAAAGTCTAACACATGGGACCTCGGATTATCCTCCAATACCTGGATAGTCCAATTTGTATTCCCATCCATTTAGGGGTGAAATGTAATACTCAACCATAACTGGGTCCCAAAAACCTCCTAACCCCCTCCTAAATCATGATGTAAACTAAGAAGCATGGTTGGAGATTATCTTCATGGGTATCCCATGAATATGGATGATCTTCTGCACATTAAACTTTCTAAAACTCTCCACTGAACTCTTCTCCCTGATGGAAAGAAAGTGCACTGACTTGGTGAGTTGGTCAATAATGACCTAGATAGAAACATGGACTATCTTGATCTATAAAATACCCATAACAAATTCCATATATATTCCATTTCATTTGCACTCTATAATCTCCCGATGCTATATCAAAGCTACTAGAACCTCATACTAAGCCTGTACCTATAGATGTGTGATGTACTGAGAGACAAACTCGGTGACACTGCACCTTAATCCATCCCACCGAAACATCCACTGAAGGTCCTTATACATTGTTTCCACAAATAGATGTTCATATAAGGAGGGTGTGTGTAACTCCCTCATAAACTCCTAATGAAATGTTACTAAAATCACCATCCATCACTAAAAAGGGATGGCACGCTCCACTCCTTCAAAAAACCCATTTGGTGTCTCTCTTGAGGATAAATGTTCATGTAAAACCTCATAGTCAATTTCCCCTAACCGAGAATCTCTCACACTGAATAAGTGAGGGAGTCACTAGCATCGACTGAAGAAAAACTACACCCCTCTACTCCACCAGGATCAGCTACAACAAATCCAACATCTTAGATTCCTCCTCCACCAAGTGAGATAGTGACTTCCCGCTAAAGGAATATACCACCACATTTACCTTTCTATAAGTATATACTATCTCAAACCGGTAGTACTATATAAAATTCAAATAACTCCTTTATCTTAGGTTAAGATCTCTCAAATTTAAGATGTACCTAAAACATCAGTCGACTAAGTAAATAATAAAATGCTCACCTAGAAGATGGTGCCTCCACACCATCAAGAAGAATACTACCGCTTCCAACCCTAGTCCATGAGTCAAATAATTATACTTATGGGGTCTCAACTTCCTTGACACATAAGAAATATTTTCCTAATTATACATCAACACACAACCAATCCCATATCTTTAGGAATTTCAAATCATTATGTACTTCACACCCTCCTCACTTAGTCTTAAACCAAGAGAACTAGTCATCCTATACCTCAACTCCTTGAAGGCTCCATAACACTACTCGGTCGAAGTAAAAAACTACCCTTTTCTCATCATGTTGGTCAAAGGGAATAAAATCTGAGATAATTATACTAGAAACCTGTTATAGTACCCTACCAATCCAAGGAAACTTCATACCTATCACACTCTCTTGGGTAAATCCTAATAAATCACTACATCAACCTTCACCAAATCCATAGCTAAACCATTATATGAGATTAAATTTTGCAAAAAGTTTACCTCTTGGATCAGAAAGATAACTCTGAGAACTTACAATAAATTTGGTGCTCTTGAGGAAAGTCTAAGACCATCCTCAACATCTACATGAACCTATTCTAATTCAGAGTTAATCAATATGTCATCAATAAATAAAAACACAAATCGTCATAGGTACGGATAGAAGACTAGGTTCATTTGATCCATAAACACACCAAGGGAATTTTTCACAACAAAATTAATTACCCAGAACTCATAGTTTTCATGGTGACGTTGGAATGTTATCTTTGAAATATGATCCTCTAAAACCCTCAATTAATGGTAGACAAACCAAATATTAATATTTTAGAACCAGCTCACGCCACTCAACTAATTAAAAATTCTATCTATTATCATAAAGGTGTAATTTTTATTTATCATTTCTTAATTTAGGCGATGATAATCTATGAAGAGCATCAATCTCATGTCCGCCTTTTTCATGAACAAAATTGGAGTTTCCCAGGGGAAAGACAGGGTTTAATTATCCCTTCTCTTGAAGGTCCTCCAACTACACCCTCTTCTCTGGAATCTCAATAGGGACCATTTTATATGCTATATAACATATAAGTGTGGTCCCAGGGTGTAACTCAATGTATAGTTCTATATCCTACCTAAAAGGTAGTCCTAAAAAATCCCCAGGGTATACATCTATATAAACCTCAATAACAGAAGTAATACAGATGTCTGAAGAGTCCTTTACACTAAGGGGAAAAACTCAAAAACTGATGGTTTATGGGGTGTATCTTTCTACTCGCAAGAACACTCACTCCATGAAATCACTATCAACCGAAAAGGATAATTTCATCACATCTTTATAAAGGAATTTAAATTACCTATGATGATAATCAATATGGGCTCAAAATAAAGAAAACCAGTCCATAACCAATATTATGTCATAAGGTTTCATCATGAAAACCAATAGGTCACATGATATACTATATCAACCAAGAACCTACTAACACTACTAACAGATAATAAATATTGAAGAATCATACCTAGTTTGAACCTCTAGGAAAATATAATGGGATATGGTCTCAACATGGATCACTAGATCTCTCAAAAAGGATGTGTATATGAAGGGGTGACTCAAACCTATGCCAACATGTTCAGAAGAAAGTGTATAAGATAAAAACATCATACCTCATATCATCTTGTGGGAAGCTTGATCATATCCCTCCATAGCTTGTAGTTACTCACAGCTTTTATCTCTATCTCTATGAACCCAGAATAGGCCACCTGGTGGTGGTGGTGGTTAAAGAATCTTATAACATGTTCCTTCACTAGTAGCTCCTTCATCTAGAGCTCCACCTACTCATATTCTAACATTACCTCCTAGGGGCCTACAAAGCTAAACCTAGGAGATCTATGATCACAAACCTGCCTCTGTTTTGGTGATCCATCCACTACATACCTTCCCTCCTCGGCACGTTGGTTCCATAAATCATGATCCATTTGATTTCACTCATCACATGAATAAAATCTCTCCTCTCTTGGATAACAAGATCCTTTGTGTGAACCATACATCATAGATCCATGTGCCTGATTCCAGCCATAGGAAAGTCTCCAATGCTGAGACACTAATAATTGATGCCTCTAGTTGTTCCATAGGGATAATACCCATGATGAACACCATCAACTCCAGCCACCCAATTCACCTCCTCTAGGAAGATTTGTATAACTATAACCGACTCCAACACTCCATCATAAAAAGAAATTCATAGGGAGACCATGATAGAATGGATGTGTTTGTGGAGACAATACTTGAACTTTCACACCTAAATGAACCCATCTATCACCATATTAAAGGAGTAATGTGTTAGGTTAATTAACCTTATGGCATATTCAAAAAAAATTATATCACCCTACTGAGCTCTTAAATATGTACTAATCACATGCAATAAGGTTAATAATCAATGAGAAATAGAAACTGAAATTCTATCCATGTGAGAACTATCTCATCCAGGGTCTGCATTATCTGACCCCACTAGTTCCCTACTTCTCCATGGAAATGGTTGGATTCCATTGAAATCTTATGATTAGTCGGGGTCTAAACAATCCTGAATGCTTGGATCACCAACTCAATATAATCCTCTACTTCCTAAGTATATGGATCACCAAGGAACCTCAGTGGTCTCAAATGGTAGAACTAACATAGCAGGATAAGACTGCATACATCATCACTCTAACCTTCTGGTATTATATTCTACTCAGCACAATGTTACACTTATCTCTTCTAAATGGTGGAAACACCTCATGAGATGGCCCTTAAAATGAGGTCGCATCACTCAAAGGATTATCGTCATGAACATTTATCAATATCTAGTCTATTTGTCTTCTTGGATGCATCCTGAAAGTGATCAAGATGTACCATGGATAGAAGAACATATATGGGGATCTGAATCAAGAATTATAGTCAAATAACCCAATTCTATATGATGCATGTACCACTGTTTCCCTACAATCGATTTCTTGGTATGTCAAGTTGACAACCAAGTAGTCAGAGTCCTAGTGTATGGATACATGGGTCATTGCACAAGCACTGGGTTCCCTTTCCTGAAAGGCACACTAGAGATACTCCAAAAACATTTCCCTAAGTTCCTAACTAATCATCACCATGGGTCCAACTCTGACACCATGATGAGGATGAACCTTCCTATGATACCACTTTGCCATGACCCAACCCATTAGGGCCCACTTTACTGGAGGAAAAACAAGAGTCACAACCCCAATACCACATCTAATAGGCTAGGGGTCAGCAACAAGTGTTGAGAAGGTATAAACTAAAATGGGAGGACTTAGCCTAATGTACCTATACACACACACAACCATCTCCATGAAAAAGTCCAAGGGAATAAAAAAATATAGAAACATATTTATTATATCTAAATATGAAATAACCTCTAGGGAATACATTATAGTACGATAGTTTAAACCAATATGTAAAGGGGAAAAAATACACACCCAAAAAGAAATGAAGTCCCAACCTAATAATAATTGGAAAAAGGAATGTTGAAGATATCCTAGCTCATGATCTCCAATTATAACCACCAAAAATGGCTAATTCACCCAAGTATCACTATACTCTAAATATTTCACCGCTTGTATGTCTGTCATCTACACAATACATGACACATACGGGAAAATTCTATTAAGGGGTGAGTATATACATACCCAGTACAACGCCCCAAAAAAACACAAATGGAGATATATAAAGATATAAAAGAAGATAGATTAACCTAATACACATAGAAATATGCTCACAAAAGAACCCATATTAGATATAAATAGGATCTCCATCTCCAAATCCCAAATAAGGATGATGAGTCTTACTAGAACTTTAAAGGTCTATCTCTGACGCCCAACATCTCACGTATTCATACAAGGAACTGTGTGTAGGACCCACAAATTTCCACTGCACTGAATGAGGGGGTACAATATCAAATATAAAACCTATGACCTAGTGATTTAGGTGAGGGTGGGGTCCACTTAGTATATAGAGTACCTATGTTCTAGTGTGACATGGTGGATGCCACTCAGTAGATATAGGACATGCACCCTAGTGCGGTAGGGGTTACACTCAATATATAGAGGACTCACACTCTAGTGTGTCAGGGGGTTCCCACTCAGTAGACATAGATCTCATTACCTAGTTTATCAAGGAGTGTCACTTAGTAGATAGAGGACCCACATCCTAATGAGATAGGGGGTTTCCAACCCTGTAATTTCTTTGATGATCCTATATGATCACTATCCTCGATCAAGCATCACCGGAGAAGAATCATGAAAACACCTCAGTAATATATCAAAATTAACTTTGAATTCTACTTTCGCTCTCTACATGAAAAAAATAATTTGGATAGGCTACTCATGCACCAAAATATGAGTTCTGAGGGAGGATATATGGAAGGTATAAGTTCCCGGGGGATGCACACAGTGTGTACATGAGGACAAATAGTGTGTCACCTCACCTCATCATATGGTCGTGTTATCTCATGGACATCGATTGAGAAGCCATGTAATACGACATGGAACATATAAGTGGTACATAGTACATATCATCAACTCAAGTCATGACCATGTCCTCCTGACCTGTGCCCACGTAAACTGGTCATGCCCATGTTCTCTACAAATGTTTGAGTACATGGTTGTGCATGTTTACTCTGGCCATGCCCATGTGTATAGTTGTGTCTGTTCCCACGTACTCACATAGTGCACGCTGAGTCTCCAACATCGTATCACATGATCTGTATGGTCTATACACAGTGTTTGATACTTATCTTCCTTAAAACTAAATCTATTGAAGCTAGGGGACTACACAACGTGTGTTCCTTCAAGTCACATGAAATGTAGTGTTTTCATAGAAACTCAAAGAATTATTTAAGTGTCTCACTAACACTTATGTTTTCAATTTTTATGCCTTGATTCATGCCATAGAGTATGGATTTAGTTCCAACTATACTCAACCTGTAGTTGGTGGCTGGATTTCGGCCACCTGAACCTGTGTGGGATGTCCCGTCACTTGACACACCTCCCATTACCACTTTAGATACTAAAATCCATGTATCCATTTCCCACATCCCTCATCAAATATCAATCCATCCATAAACCATCAATACATAAATCATTCTCAAAACCACTATGATTCTGGGAGTTCAATCATGCTCGAACCCTCCACTGTAATGGTGAACCGTGACCCCATGTGCCAACAATGAAAAATAAGAATAATAGTGGGGTAAAATCATAAGAATAAGGTAAATATATCACTGTTTAATGTGATAATGTCAAAAAATAAACATATATAAAAATAATTGATAAATCCTAGACCAATGAATTATAAATCAATATTTCGGTACATGTGAAGAAAGGAAATTATTGGAAAAATAAAGAAGATAATAAATCCATACTTAGTCTTTAATCAATGTGAAGAAACCCAAAATAATGATCCCTAACTCGATTATGGATTGATCATTTGTGAATAATGTGTTCAACAATGATGATGAATATTAGTTGCATTCAATTTATGCCTCTCAATTCACCTCAATTTGATTGTTGATCCACATCCTCAGGTTTTTCAATGCCAACGAAGAACTCTTCTCCTCTAAAATACTCCCAATGTTATGTGTCTAACCCTGTAAAAATTTCATAAAAACATATTTATAGAGGGATTGTTAGATTATGATTATTAAATTAATTAACTAATTATGTTTATAAATTCACTTAACATGCCTTCCAATGGATGTCTCAACCAAGAAATCAGTACTGACCAACTTTAGGTCATGCCTAGGGTAAACCCTACTTTCCAGAATCAACCATGTTCTTATATTTCCCATAAATGATCCCAAAAAATGGGAAATACATTTAAAATAAAATTATTTATGTGTTTTCATTAAAAAATAGTTACATTTTTCATATATTAATTTTCTGTTCCTAAGATAACTGAACATCATACTGAATCCGAGGAAAAATCTAGATAAACAAATAGAAATATTCAAAGGAATAATACATAAAAACTAGATTATCTATAAATTGCATTTATTATAATAATAATATAAATTATTCAACTGTTACATAAATATGTTAATTATTTTTCACCATGATACTCTACATTAACCTCATACTTCTATTGTGATAACATATTTTTCAATACATTTCCTACATTGTCATTTGTATCCCCCCAATAGATCCCAACATCAACCCTCTTAATGATTACTCATATAAGATGGTATTTTTGAAGGATGTTTTTGGTCCTTTATTTAGACCAGGGTTCTTTATCATGAAATAATAGCTCCATTGTTGTCACAATTAATCTCGGTTTCTCTTTAAATGTTATGAACCAATCTAGGTTTAGTAATGATCTTATTGATCCTAATAGTCATCTTTGTAGCATCTAATATAGTGATGTACTCTTCCTCTATTGTTGAGTCTGTTATGGTTGATTTTTATAAAATATTCCAATATATAGCTCCACCATTTAGGTAATACATGAAAACATTTTGATATTTTATATCATCTATGTCAGTTTGGAAACTATCATATGTGTAACCTTTTACACTGAGATCATCCTCACCTACAATGTTTAAGAACACATGCTTAGTCCTTATCATGTACTTAAGGATGCTCTTTATAGTAATCCAGTGATCTCTCCAGTTTTTTTGGGTATATAATTGTTATAATTATTAAACAGGGGATGTTAGGTTATGTACACAATATGTCATAGATGAATTATTCTATAAAGGATACATAACAAATCTTATTTGTCCTTACTAAATCATTATAAGGATCATGAATATTTCAAATATTTATTCCATGTAACATCGATAAATACACCGTTCTGTATTTCACCATGCTAAACCTCTTCATAACTTTACCAATTTTGGTTTTCTACCTATTTCCAAGAAACCTTTTAGACCTATCTTTGTAGATATTCATACCCAGTATATAAGGACCTTCACCCATGTATTTAATTGAAAATCATTTACTCAGCCACATTTTCATAGATTGAGGTGTCAAGATACCATTTATTATAAGTAGTATGTCCTCCACATACAATATCATAAATAGTACTATACTTCCACTAATATGTTTTTGTACACAAGAATCAACCACATTTTCTATGAAACCAAACTCTGTTATTACATCATCAAACTATATATTCCAACACTAAGAAGCTCACTTCAATTTGTAAATGGACCATTGATTTTCTCACACCTCAATAGTCTCATTTTGAACTTACAAACCTCCAGGTTGTATCATGTATGCATCCTTGAAAGATATACCATCAAGGAAAATAATTTTGTCATCCATTTTATATATCACATGATCAAACTGATCTCTTATGAGAATAAAAATACAAATTTAATTTATCATCATGACATGTGAAAATGTTTATTCATAGTCAATAACATGAATTTTCTAATACCCATTTTCAATCATGAATTATTCATATGTAGATACTCAAATATACATATTATATTTATTATAGAAATACCACTTCCAACCTATGAGATCTACTCCTTCATTTGCATCAACCAAGTTCCAAAATTGATTAGTTTACATGAAGTTCATTTTAGATTTCATGGATTTTAACCATTTTTTAAAATAAAAACTCTTAATGGACTTATAATAGGACATATGATCATCATCAAAAAACATTACCTGATGATGTGACCTTTTTTTAATACATTTTACCACATCTATTATAATTATTTTTTCAGTTTTTATTTTTGAAACTATAGTTTAAATGAGAAATTATTGAATATTTTTTGATTTATGGTTAATACTACGATTCGTTGAATATCATGTTGAAAATGGGTGTTTTAGGGTAATTTAACTTATCCCTATTTTCATTTCCATATATTTTAAGATCAAACACTTTTCATGTTGTCTAATTATATTGATGCTAATTACAATTTGGAATGTATTTTCTCACTTAGTGTTATTATTATGTCTTTTGTTATGTTATGTATTGGTAAAGAGGTTTTGAATCATTATGTGTACAAATAAAATGATTTTTACTTTCATATGAAATGGGCATTACTAAGTTTGACTACATGAATTAGGGTTAGATGGTAGCCTATGAAAGGATAGCTACTGAGTTTCATTACTCACAGAAAGGTAGTACCATGGATGAAGACCCGCATAAGTGTAAATTCGATTGTTAATTATAGCTTGTATGAAGTCACTCAAGTTATACAGAAAGGTTATAATGAGGATATAAAGTCTTCGTAAAGGTTGTATTATATCTCAAGAGACCTACGTAAAAGTACAAACACCTCTCAAAGGCTATATAAATGTACTTCCTTCAAGTTTGAATCCATATGAGGGTACCTTAAATAATAATTCAATATTGAGGGCAAAAAACATCTATTCAAATAGAAACAATGGGGATATTGTTATTGGTATCAAGATAAAGTTGTGGGAAAACTAGGGAAGATTATAGACCTTACTGGAAGAGATGAGGAGATTATTGGTGTCCATCACATGCATAGGTGAAGCCTTCCCATATGCACAAGAGTTTATTCCATTAGAGGTTCTACTAGAGTCACATGAGAAAGATAATGAGCAGTGAAAAGCATGCCACATAAAAGATAAGGGAGATGAGTCCAATGTTCCTATATGTGATCTATATAAGATAATTAGTGTGAGAATGTATTAATTAGAGGATGGGGACATGATTGGAATTAATCATTCAACATCAACAACCACTGTAAGACCCAGGGATGCTAAGAGCGATTGAGTAAGAACCAAATGATCGGTAAATAGTTGAATTGGAAGTGAACCTTCTCAATATATAATATTACTCTTCATTTAATCTATAATTATTATTTTTTATTTGTAATTGAATTCATAAATTATATTGAATCAAATGTGACCATGATCTTGAACTCTTTTGGAGAATTATAATATATTGGTAATTCTTATTACTTAATTTGTGACTTATTTTACTAGATGTTACTCTCAAATTGGAATTATTATAATATTAATATTTCAAATAAAAACATCTAGTATTGGTGATGACTAATCTTGATCAAATTAATTTCAACTTCTGAATTATCTTATAATATTCTAAAAAAAATCTTATCCAGATAGTAACGTATCAGGTTTAAACCACAAGTTGATTGTAGTGAAGAAATTATTTAATTATTTTCATTTATAAGTGACTTATAAATTTTAAGAACTATATAACTTAATAAATCATTGGTTGATAAACCAAAAAATTTGTTCAGTATCTTCTCATTTGGTTATAATTATTTTTGTGCATGTATGAATGGAAATTTTTATAAAACTATCCAATTTAATTCTTGTAAAAACTATTGATTAATCCTTAATTACTATTTGATATGATGTTTATCTCAACCTATTAGCATCCTCAACACTATTTTAATCATTGAACCTATTTATTGTCACCATTGTTCCTTGTTATCATCACTACCATTTTTATTGCTAGTTTTTCTTATTCACATGGTGAAACCCACTTTATAGTCCTTCACTATGAATTCAAGACCCTACTTACTAAATATTTTATATTTAAGTAGTAAATAATTAATTAATTTTATGAGATAAAAAACCTAATCAATTTTTTTCATTTCTAAGGAGGGAATGTAAAACCAATAAATATATACAAATTCTTGGTAAAATTTTAAAAAAACTGACATTAAATTTGTTTCCAAGAAAACTAAAAAACTAACTTGTTTTCTTTTAGTTTGTGCACAAATATTTCTTTAGCTAATGATGATTTCATGATAGGTCTTCTTGTGAAACTGTATATCCATTTATACATGACATATAAAAACATATAAGAAATCATAAACCGAATAACAAAATAAAAATGGAAGATATTGTGGAGAATATGAATAATAATCTTAATGGAAACATTAATCCACCTGTACCTAGGAATGAGAAGTTGGATAGAGTAAAACATAGGGAGTTAAAAGTGCCTATAGATTCTACAAATCCATCATGAATTATGAAAGCTAATAGGTCTCAAATATTTGAGGTCAAACAATATGATTTTTCCATGCTACCATCATTCCATTTATTTTCTAATAAATACTATATTTACTTCATTAAGGACTACTTTAGTGTGGTGTCGCAACTGCCACTTAAAGGGTTGAGTGAAGAGGAATTAAAATTGAGAGTAGTGTCATTTATATTAAATGTAAATGCTAGGATTTACTTAGAATATATGGATAGAGATATTTTTTATACATGAAACCAACTATTTAATTATTTTGTGATTAAATTTTATCCAAGAATAATGACAAAAAAATAAGGCGGAAAATAAATGGGTTTATTAAAGATGAGGGTGAGTTGTTCCATGAGTCTTGTGATGGATTTAAGGGTTACATAGAATGTGTATGTACTCCATAATTTCTTATAGACACATTTTAAAATAGTCTCATCCCATATAACTAAAAAAAATTGACCACTCCTCTAGAGGATATGTTAGTGGTAAAACTATTGAGAAATTAAAATATATTTTTGACACACATGAAAAAAAACTTATAGCATAAGTGTTTAGGAAGAAGAACCATAATTAGAAAAGAAACCAATAATAATGTTAGAAAATATAAGGTATAGGTTCCTGGTTATTATAATTAAATTTGTTAAAACTCACTTAGGGATAAATGTTATTATTGTGGTATGTTTGGAAACACAAATTCTTATTTCCCCAATTTTGATATGTCTTCCCAGCAACTTGAAAAGGATAATTTTACTAGGTATAAGACTAGGATGAAACCTATGGATTATAAATTTTAAAATAACTAGAAAAAATATATCTAAACCATAAAAATCTCTCATTAAAGAAATAGGGGTGTTCAAACATGCTACCCCTAGTTTCTAGTAATATCATAAGAAAAAATATCAAAATAAACAAAGGTCTATGACTTCTAATTCACAATATTATTTTTAATGGACTAATGTTTTCAATGATGGATAAAATATTAATTAGAATGGATTCTCAAGATGAAAATTTCATATTTAAATTTAATAAAAAAAATCCTATCTGGGTCCATATAAGGCTTGGTTGGATGATATGATGCAAAATCTAGAGTTTCAAACGGTTCGGTTAGATAAGGGACTAAATACCAGAGAAAAAGTTATGTTAAACATCATTACTAAAACTAATCCTAGGGAGAAAATTAAAGATACTACAATTAGTAATGTTCATTAAACTCTCCAAGAAGTTCTAAATGATCCAAAACGTGATGAAAATGAAAATCTTGATGAAACAGAAACCCCAAATTGGAAAACAATTGAAACTATAAATATAGATAAAAAACTGGAATCACTTTTAAAAAAACATTTCCATTTGAAAATAAAAATATAAAGGATATGGAAATAAATAAAATAAAGGGAATAAGAAATTTTAAAAAGATGTTGATGGAATTAAAATAATTCTAGAAAATTTCTCCACAACCATAACATTAGTTGAATGAATTAAAAAACAATTAGGAACCTGAATTTCATAAAGTTATAGAGTTTTTAAAGAAATATAAAATCAACATTCCTTTTCTTAAAATAATAATTAAAAAACCATCTTATATTAAATCAAAAAAGAAAATTTTTTATAATAAGAAAACATGATAAGTATTTCCTACTTATAATCTCATAGTGGAATGTAGTGTAGTCCTTCGAAATAGTATACCTCCTAAATATTTAGATCTAATAATATTTTTCATCCCTTTCATGTTATTAGATGGAGGCATGTTCAATTTTTTTTGGAAATTGGTGAGATTTTAAATTTTATCCAAGCATCATTATTTAAACACTTGAAATTACAAATTTCATAGCCCACAACTATTGTATCATAGTTGGTAGACCGATCCATCACCCAATTGGGAGAGTTGATGGTTTTTTAGTTGGAGTAAGGAAGTATCACCTGATTTCTAGTTTTCTTGTAATTGACACGGAGTGTAAAAATATGTAGTTATCATCCTTGGTAGGACCTTCCATTCCATAGGTGGTTCTTTCATAAATGTTTCTAAGGGAAAACTAATTTTTAATCTATGATTAGAAAATAAGGAATTAATTGTATTTTCAAGGACTTGATAACATTCACAATGTGAAACCTACCCAAGAGATTATTCTTATTATCAGAACATATATATGGGGAAGAGGATGTGTTTTTTAGAATGATAGTTGAAAAAAATTTCAAACAATCTTAGTAGAAACATACATGGGAATATTCTATAGAAAGGAAGAATGACCTGTTGATGGATATTTGGGAGTGTTCTTAGATCACCTTGATGAGTTTACCTTTGAAACAATTTTCAACCTTGTTAGAGAATCTAAACATGATAAGATTTTTTCTATGAATAGTTGTGATGAAGAGTAATATTCCTATAATGCCTTACTCAAGAGGTATATTGAGGAATTTGGACATCCAATGCCTAAGTGCCTTTACTTTAGTCAAAAAAATTATGCATTTTGGAACTCAAACCCATGTCAACTCATCAAAATACTATTTTTAGGTGATTATTATTAATTATATATCATCATCTCATCCAATTAGAATGAAGCCACTAGTCTGTTTGCTAAAAAAATTGAGAAAATTTAAATCTGTTATTGGTAGTACATTTGCTAACAAAAAAGTAATAAGACCTTCATACTATATGTATAAGATTACCATGTATACTAACCATAAAACAAGACTTTATGAGAAGATAAAACTTAATCAAAACATAAAATAGGTGGTTAGGGTGGAAGTAATAAAATTTTTTATGCTGGAATAATATTTCCCATCTTAGATATTTCATGGGTTAGTCTTATCATAAACCCCATCCCATAAAGGCACCCCTCCTAGGCTAGGAATGAGTGAAGGGAGATAATGACGCCCTAATCCCACCCCCAATAATTTATGGGTTGGTGAGAAGAACCAAGGTTATATCATACATAGAAATTTGAGGCATTAACCTCAAGATAACATGAAGAATGAGAGGTAAGATAAAAAAACCAAAGAAATATTGCTTGAGATAAAAGATCTGAATACATATATGTAATGTCATACAATATAAAAACTATAAAAAAACAAAAATTGCAAAAATAAAGTCCATAAAAGTGACATAAAAGCCCAAAAAGCAACTCGATTACACCATGAGCTAGTAAAATGTTTCTCGATAAATAACTAACTAATACAGTCTTGAAAAATAGGTTATATACATAGGGTGATAATAGTATATATACTCAGTAAGACCCTCCCTAGAGCCTCTTGTATAAAAGATAATGAATGAATACTGAATCCCAGTATAAAATTAGTGAAACAAACACATCACCTAATCTGTAATGATAATTTTCCCCACTCACCATGGATATCTCACCAAGTATCATATGAAATTAATCATATAATATAAAAAATATATCAATGATGGTGCCTTGTTACAACTTCCCCATGGGTTTTCCTCTATGCCCCAAACTTGCATGTCCTGAGCCATCACTATCCAAAAGTAATATACCCACCATGGAAGATATATCATATCATGCATCCCATTTATTATAACATCTCATCTCCAGATAGTAACCAGTATTTTTCTAGAGCCACTACAGCTCGTACTTCATGTATTTTAGCTCAATTATTTATAGCTTATGCAAACTATACCTATAATAATACTTAAGATACTATATCAAGATATACATTTGTGTGAAATAAAAACACGATATTATATCCCTCTACAAAAAAACACATTGATATATATATATATATATATGTGTGTGTGTGTGTGTGTGGGAAATATAATCACCATGAATACCCGCACATAAAACTACTAGAAGGATAAAGTGGGGAAAATAGTGGAAGTCAGATATTCATTCTTCACCAACCAGGATGTTTGGGAAACAACCTGTTGGATTCCACTGAGATTCAGTCACCCTACCTAAATAGGTGGGGTATCATATCAAAAAACATAACATATAGGAATATACATAGCTTATAACCCACACTATAGGAAACTACCTAGTCCCAGGATCAACAATATTTATCATCTATTGGACACTATACTATCACCACTAAGTAATAGAGATCATATAAATAGAAAGATATTTCATGGGATTTAAATTAATTTATTTTTCTTTAAACGTTTATTATTAAATTAATTTTCAGCCAATTACATTCCCTCTAAGAACAATTCAACAAATTCCATGGTTTCTTAAGTCTTTTCCTCATTTGGCATTCTATTAAAGCACCAAAACCATGAGTTAAAATATTTATTAATCATTATCAATAAATATTACTGGGAACTCTGGGAATCATCCTAATAATCCATGAAATATTCATAAGCCAAGAAAAACTAGAAACAACAAGATATGGGGAAAGGAATGCAAAAAAAAAACAACCTAGAAATCAATCTATTAAATAAATTTCTAAAAAATAAAGCATCCTATCTTTCATTACAACAATGGGAAATCCCAACTTCAAACAATTACATAATTTCAGGATCTATCATTATCACCCCCATATATAGCACGATGCATCCCACTATCTCAGTCATTAACTATTGCCACAAACCTTGGCCTCCCCACCCATGTCTCTCAAACTATCATCCATCATAGGTTTGTATCATACCATATCGAATGGCTAACATCCATATTAATCACATAGGATAGCAAGAAAACAGAAAAATCATTGGGTAATCTAGGACATAAAACCAGGGAAACCATATTTCAAAAGAAAATGGGCTCACTCAAGCCCAAAAAATTATTTTAATCAAATAACCAATTCGTTACCATATTGAATTGACCAATTAATTTATCATAGGTTACAACCTAAGTCGTTTTCAATCAAGGAATATAAATTAATTAATGATTCAGTCCAGCATAAAATACAATTTAATCAAACTACAAGGATGAAAAAATCATTTAAAATGCTGAAATTATCACTTTGATTTACATAAAATTATAAGGAAGAACTATTTCAAATTAAACCTGCCAGTTTATTATTATCCAATAAGATTTAAAATATCTAAATGGTTTGACATGACTATTTATATATTTATACAACAAGAAAACTATATTTATGTTCTTTGATAATTTCTATGTATAAAAACATATTAAACCATAGTATATATAGTGCAATAGGATGAATTGACCACTTAGAGAGGAGGGGTGAATGAGTAGTATCTTTTTATGAATTCCTTTTCTTATGTGATTCAACCTATTGAAATTTTTAAGGTTACTGATATACTCAATTTTATATCTTAATATCACCTTATGTGTAGTAGTAATAATGGATAACAAGTAACACATGGTATTTACAAGGTTTGGAAAAAGTCTACTCCTTTTTGGAACCAGTTATTCCCCCAGTTATAGATTCTTTACTATCCAATAAGTGATTACACTACTCTCATCACCAGCAAAGAGACTTATATTAATTCTAGCTCCAAAAAAAGACTTCATCAATGGTTCCAATTAATAGATTTCTTTTTCTTCTAGATCCAGATGAAATTTCATCTCCAATCGAGAGACTCCTTTTACTCCTAACACTAAACAAAAGACTTTACCCGATCTAACACCAATAGGAAGGATTTATTTTTTCTTCAAGGATTGGTCCAATATAGGATGATCTATTGATATTCCTCCAAAATCTCATTAAATAAAACTTTTTCATGTACCCTTGAAGTGAATTTTCAATGTTAATGGACTTTCTCAATTATATTTTGATCACTACTATCTGATCTGTTGCCTCATTGAAAAATTTATTGGGCAATTTATTCTTCTATTTGAAGTCCAAACCTCACTTAGATGTGTGAAAAAGATTCACACTCTTTCTTCACATATTATTTTATGTAATAATAAACCTTTGATAATATCAATGAAGCTTCCTTATTTATTTCTAACCATAATCTCAACAAGTACACTTTATGCATGTTGAAAACATTTCATGGTGTTCTCTTCTGAAACTCTATCACACATATAGAATATTATTATTATTATTATGTACCTTTTAATTTGATTCTAAATTATTATTCACTACCTATGTTTCGAATATAATTCTGTTATCTAAATTTTTTTTCATGTTCTTTATGATCACATGAAAGTTCTTTAATCTCCAACTATGCATACAAGAATGCATGGCCTTCCACATGAAACCCTTTATATTCCTTGTACTAACCTGAATGGGTGTGAGTGAATTGTTATTATTTGTGTCCATAGGTATATGCACAAATTGTGTCTTTAAATATCATTCCCATGCGATTGTTCTTGTTTAAGCAAGGACCTTTATGCAAGCATAGTGTGTTGTATATTTAAGAAAATTATTCATGAAAGTATGAATAGGTACAGGTTCTCAGTGACATTCATACAAACACCAGTGATCCATCATGTTATGTTAATTTTCAAACCTGAAATAATTTTTGAGTCTATCAGTTTCTTCATGAGATATCTCTATGAGAGATTCAACACTACTACTAATATAACCCTTATCTGTGCTATAAAAGGGAATGAATAGTGCTAAAAAAGTGTTGTTAATCGAGGCGAAGATAGGGGTCCCTTTTATCATTGCTTAGAAAAAAGATGATAAAGTCCCCTTTTTTCATCCATAAAAAAGGCTCTAATAAAAGTTGTCTTTTATCAGTGCTAAAAAAATCACTGATAAAAAGGTTTTTTATCAGCGCTTTTTTTACAGCTGATAAAAGACACCTTTTATAAATGTTTTTTAAGCGCTGATAAAAGTAAAAAAAATTAAAAAAAGTTAAAATATATATAATGCATGGGGGAGATTTTAACAACACTTGACCCCCTCCCCCCTTATCAGTGCTAGGTGGACCCCCTCCCACTCTCCCACACGCTGCACTTTCCCGCGCATCCCCCACATGCCAGTCCACCCCTCCATGCTTCCACCAGAACTCGAACCCGAGACCTCCCCCCTTGCGCGCCTACACCATTACCTCTAAGCTATTCAGTTTTTTCTCTATTTAATGATATATGTATTTAATTATATATATATATATAGTCATATTTATTCGTATATTAATATAGATTCATATTAATATAAATATATTTAGTTATATTAATATATATATATTTATTCATATATAAATATAAATTTATATAAATTTATATATATATAGTTATATTTATTCATATATTAATATAGATTCATATTAATATAAATATATTTAGTTATATTAATATATATATATATTTATTTATTCATATATTAGTATATATTTATTTATTCGTATATTAATTTATATTTATATTAATTTATATATATATTTTTAGTTATAATTTTTTATTCGTATATTTTTTGTATATTAATATATATTTATAAGATTAGTTTTAAATACATTTATAAAATATGTTTTTTATGCATGTTTATAAATAAATAAATATATACATGCATACATATAAACAACACACACACACACACACATTTACGAATAAATACAAATATATGTGTATTTGAAAAGCCATAAAATGTTAAACCAACCATAAATTCTAATACAAAAGTCTGTTTCAACACCACAACCAGTAAAATCGAGGAAAATAAAAGAATCTATTGTATTATATGTGGTAAAAGTCTAGCAGACATACATATCTTATGTTATACCTATTTGAATGTTAAAAAATCAAGTTATCCCAATTAAAAACTCAGTTTTGGAGTCCTTTTAGACCATTTTGGGCCTTTAAAAATGTGGGATAAGGTTTATTATAATTAATAACACGTAGATCTCTTCATAATATTCGATTTGATATGCTGTAGAGCTCAAACAGACACTCGGATCAAAAGTTATGACTGTTTAAAGTTTGAGTTACATTTTCAACTTATTTTAGATCTTTTATTTTTTTTTTATTTTTTGTGTCTTAAATTGTTATTAAATTATTATTAATTGATGATAATTAAAAAATTATTAATTAATAATATTTTTTAAAATATTTTAATGCCATTTTCCCTAAATTTATTATATATTAAATTTAATATTCTATTTATACTTATCTAAAACACATTTAAAAAATATATATTATATTTATATCAATATAAATATAGTAATATAACAATATATTATTTTGCATGATTTTTTTAAATATAAACTTTATCACTTCTGGTAAAAAGCACTGATAAAGACCCCCCTCTACCAGTGCTACTAAAAAAAGCACTCATAAAGGGGTCCCCTTTATAACACTTTTTTTAGCTCTATTGAAGGGTAGCGTTGCGAAAACCCAGTTTTGTGGTTGTTCACATATCAAGAGGAACTCATATTTATTGTCCTAAACACTATATAAAAATATTCATAGAATCCTTATCCTCATGAAATAATGTTTAAAAAAATCTCTCTTATTTCCCCTAGAAAATAATATCTCTCAATATCAACAGCATCATTCTTGGATAAAGACCTTGGTATTTATAAAAAACATAAATGCTTGCACTACCACTCTTCTAGTTTTTATTCCACGTTGAATAACAAAGTATTAAGTTACGTTACAAAATTTTAATACACTAAATATTTCATCTTTTTATAAATTTATTCTAATACTAAAAAACAGTGTCTTCTCTTTCATGAGTTTTTGTTTCCATTCCTCATGGTGAGTAACTCTAATTCATGTGATAAAGTCACATATATCTTTAAGGATTGAGCTACTCCATGTTTGGAAATGGAATATATAAATTGTTTTTCATTAATTGTATCCTTTTCATTGACATATCACATGTATGAAAGATGTACATTTCATTCATGATATCGATATGAATCATTCTCTCACTTTTTCACACTGGTCTCAAACACTGAAGTTAGTCAGACATCAAGTGTAGAAAGCAGTGTTAAACCAATTTCATCAGGGAATACATCAGTGTAATAGATTATTTTAGGTTGATGATGACTATGTAGATGATAGGGATTCATCTGATCACATCAGATCAGATGAATTTGATATTTCTTTATATAGAGACCCTCGATTTTTAAACATTAACATTACATAACATTTTCAGAATACTTAAACAATATATAAGTAGATTCCTAATGAATATATTTTGTATAGTTCCTTTGTAAACATATAAAAATACACATTTGTACATATGTGAGCTACATCATCACCCACTAGGTTCCTTTTTGACTATAAGCGTTCTTAGACATATCAAATATAGTACATATGATCATAACCTACAAGAAAGGAAACATAAAAGGGGTGATCTAAAATTATCAGTAAGGGTAAATAAGGGATATTTGTATCCAAAATCATGAATATAAGGGTATTAGAACATGGTCTTGTAAATAGAAGACCATACCTTGCATATCAAAGATCGTAACCAAAATCATGGAATAATGGTTTATAGTTCATAAGACATGAATCATTTAAAATAAAGAGTGTAATCCGTGAACGTATAATATAGGAATAATAAATGGAATCTTGGAAAACACATAAGCGTATAATTATTTCTATAATAAGAAAGGAATTACAACCAAAACCATCTTAGTAGTAGGGTTTCACTCTCCATTCCGTAAAAGTATTCATGGTTCACTCCCATTGCCATCATAGTAGCATAAGTTAACTCCTCATACCATCTTAGTAGTCATGGTTACCTCCCATGGCCATCATAGTAGTCAAGGTTCACTCCCAAGACCATATTAGTTTATCTCATGAGATATAAAACAGTACCCAATGCATTAGAGAGAGATATAGGTCTCACCCATCACATAATAAAATCATACATACATGTTCCATAAGATCATAAATAAAAATATAATAACCTATAAAATGAAAATGGTATCCTAAACATGTATAAATATCATAACATGTGGAAAGTCACATGTTTTATAATAATTTCATCATAATCATAACCTGTGAAAATAACCGGGTTTCAAAGTCATGTAACTTGTAAAAGAGAAACATGATTCATAAACATCATGCCAACAAAAAAAATCCATTCATAGAAATAAGATGAATGTAAAAATTGAATAAAATTCCCATAAATACATGAGTAACACCAGTGGATGTTATCTTATATGGGAAATAATTTTTAATGATATTTTATAAACATTTCTTAAGGAAATTATCATTTCTTCTTTGAAAGACGCATTTTATTACATAATACATTTAGAAAACCTTTTTCATTGAAATTGTTTTGAAAACATATAATGGATGCTTTAAAAATAGTAAAACATTTTTATAATAATCTTTCCTTTAAAAAAATATTCAAAGATCATTTTAATATATTTTTCAAAACATTTTTATAACATGGTTTTTTAATAAAAATAGATTTTTGACTGAAGTGATGGATGATTAGATTTTCCTAAAACCATTATCCAGAGCACCAAAGAGAGGGAAAATGGTACTAAAAATTTTATATATCATTTATTAACATAGGATAAATAAAATCATGAATATTATTGAGATATGTATTATAATATTTCATCAAATGAAGCATAATCATAAACAATCTTGGAAAGCGATGATATTTTCTCAATAAACTCTTATGACTTGGTAACTTGGGATAATAATCTCTATATAAGAAAAGGAAATTACATGAAGCTTAAAATATCATTAAAATAATAATATTAATGAAATAACATGTATAATATAAGTATATACATCTCAAAAAAATAGTTTACGTTCATAAAAAATCATGAGTCTCAAAGAAGGCAGATTGAGATAAAACTATTGTACCGATTTAATAACTTTTGAAAGTTAAACCATATGAAAGAAGGATAATATAATGGATATTTGAATACCCATAAATTTAATTTTAAGATACATAGAATATAATAATGGTTAGTATATACACCACACAAAAGGAAAGAGTGGCGAACATAGCTTATATCTCAAATAAATTAAAAGTGAGATGAAATCCCCTTACCTTGTGTTTTGACTCTCTCAATACTCATTCATGCTTATTGAAAAAAATTATAAGTTTGTTAGAAAATATTTTACCCAAGAATATTATTATATGTAATACCATATATATTGTTTTATTATGGCATTATATTTATTCCTTTTTATTCACCCTATGTTAAAGTTTCTTTTTTGGTAAAATTCACTTTGTTTTTTTGCATGTGTCTTAATTTGTTAAATCTTTGGTCTTGATAATTATAACAAAATTACAGAATGTAAACCGTGATATAAATATAAGTAATATATATTATATTTTTATTATAATAATCTATATAATATTTTATTATGAAATGGAATACACCGTTCATGGAGACGGTAAGCCATACGTACTCATTAACGTTGTTTCTGTCTTTATTATCGTATTGAAAGAAACTATGTAAATGACATATATAAATATATAGGTATGTATGTATATATATATATATATTTCATTTTTAAAGTATAATTAATATATCATATATATATATATTATAATTTCATTAAAACCATCCTTAATGCATTCCATGTGGTGTGTGAACGAATCACATCGTTTTGAGGGGGCAATAGTGTAACTTCCTCAAAAGATATTATCATATTAAAACCAAATTGAAAGTAAAGTTATGTGTGTTTTAAAAGGAATAAGGGAACTAAAATACATATTAAATATAATATATGACATATATAAATATATTTTCAATCATCATGGCCACCATGATTGGTGGAAATGGAGAAATGAATAATCACCATTTCGTGAGGTAGTAGTTCTCCATGCATAGAAACAATATGTTCGATATCCATTAGATGGAGGTATGTGTAAGTATAGGTAGAACTATTTGAATAAAAAATACTATTATATATAGGATAATGGTTTTTTTACAAAATAATTGAAAAAAGATAGTTGAGGGGGTGAAGAAGTGAAATAAAGGAAAGGATCTTGAGAGAAGACGTTACCACTAAATCGGGTAACTCGTTTTGGTTTGTGCCGAAAGGATTCTTTGAGAGGTTTTCTGCCCAAAGGGGGACTGCACAGTCTAAGATAGGATTTTTTGGAGGCTATTTGGGTAGATATTGGACGAAATTAATTGTTTTTAGAGGTGTGAGGAATGAGTATATTTGGTGGCCTTTTATAGGGAAGGAAAATGACCCACTTCGAATTTTTAGAAATAAGTTAGGTGTGGAAATCTTATTAGGAAAAACAAGTCATAAAAAACATAAAAAAACACAATAATTGAAGGTTTATGGATGAAATATGGAGATAAAATGGGTGTGGTATAAGTGTAAAAGTCATTTTGGCCCTTAATTTTAAGGTTTAGTCCCTAATTAAGTTTAATTTTTCCTTAACTGTTGTGGTCAATTTTATTCACTTTTACTAATAATTTTGGCCAAAAATTAACCTAGTCTTATAATAATATAAATATTAGACTAAAAAAATGATTTATGTAAAATTTTTGAAATTCAATTTACATAATTGGAAAAAAAATTAAGATTAGTGCTCATCCTTCAGATGAGACAAAATAATGGGGTTTTAAAGTAGGAAAAAGTTCAAAATTTTGTTATGATTTTATGTTCACTTTCACAGTGAAATTGATTCAAATTAATTAAATTATATTAATAGATGTATGTTTTATCTAATTTTATGTTAAAACATATTTATAATATATTTTATCATTAAAAATTAATTAGAAAAAAGGAGGGTTTTAACAAAAAACGGTATTTTTTACTATACATCAAAAAACGAAGTTTCTCAAAAAAATATTAAAAATTAACCCTAAAAAAATTTTGATGTTTTAAATTCAAAAATTAAGTTTATATTATCCAGTTATATTTAATAATTTATATAAAATTAATTTATTATTAAAAATCGATCTATTCAAGAAAATGACATTTTTAACATAAAAGGACTTTACCAAAAATCTCATCTTTTATTATCACTATGTTTTATTTATATAAGTAAATTATAAATAATATTTTTAAAGTAGTTTTTATTATTAATATAACTATTTTTAATGGTTTGGTCATAATTATCTCATTTAATTAATTATATATATATATTAAGATGTTTCATAGAAACTCAGTGTTGTGTGTATCATATGACTAGTCAGTGTTGCATGTAGTGAAAGACAAGTTGGTATTGCGTATTGCCCAAGCCAAGTTGGTATTGAGTGTGAAATGAATGTTTTACTTGGGTTTTTAATATATATATATATATATAACTATTTTCTATGTCATGTGAAATGAAAAATATTGAAAAGATAAATTAATTTGAAAAAAAAATAATTCTTAAAATTTCTAGGTGTTACATTCTACCCTCGTTGAAATGAATTTGGCCATAAAAATTCATCTAGGTTATCAAAGGTTTAATACTTTAAAGTTTAATTCAAAAAAACCCACATTGTAAAAATGGATACTAAAACATCCCTTAAAAAGGGAAATTTGGAACCATAACGGTTACCCAAAATAACATATAACTAGTTTTCCACATAGGAGAACATAGGTTGGGAGGGAAGATTGGACATGGAGGAAAAAGGTAAATATTTATAGGTAGTGATTGAGGTCATCAATCACAAAAAAGTGAATAATCAAAGGAAATTTGATCAACTCAAAGTCATAAATCTTGTATGACTTAAAAGGACATCAACTCAATGCAAATTAAGGTATTATGACAACAAATTCTTTTAATCACTTTTGAAATGTCGAGTAATTATTGGTAAATTTCTATAATCAAAATTTCATTCCTGGGTTTTCTTTAAAAAATTTATAATACAACTGTTACCTTATGGAATGAATGTCCAAAAATTAACTTTGATTATTAAAGCACTAAAATACACTTTTAACATATCTTAAGGCCCATAAAAGAAAAAAATGTATAATTATTTGTCTCTTCAAAAAATCTAAATGCATTAATTTATAAAAATTAAATGTAACACTACTAGTTCATCATAAATATTTATTCAACCAATATAATTATACATTAACAAGGAGATTGGGTAGGCTAGGGGTAGGTGTTAACCTCTTATTGTCCTTTGGTTATGGGTTCAAGACTCGTGACCTTTCCATACATGATTGTTTGTCACCCGAAATACATGATGTCATTTTTTTAAACCACACTAATATTATATATTATAAAGACAACCTAGAAATAATTTTCATCACTAATTAACATTTTAACCAAGGTTTTCAACACAAGCTTAGTGCACAAATACTTCCACTAATGTATAACATAAAATTTTCATGAAAGGTTAACCTTATAACCATTATCAAAGTTGAAAATAAAAAACATTAGAAAGAGAGTCATAAAATTATCTTAACATTGATTCCCCTATATAACATAATGTAGATCTTGGTTGTAACATTCCAAACATGTGAATACCCTCATCTTACATTCTCTTGAAACATGGTAACAACTTGAATTACCATAAATCCTTTTAAAAAACATGCATTATTACCCATTCCAAAGTATATTGTATTTACTCCTTAAATCCAAAAATGTTGTAAACTTCATTAGAGGTAGCATAAACCACCTATAAACAAATCCTTACTTAGATTCAAGGTAATCAATACTCTCCAATTTACTCATTAATATTGCACGTATCTCTATCCATACTATATTATCTTATCCAAAATAAAATATTAAGGGGTGCCATACCTTAGTCAAAATATCACCTTGTCATTAAATAACTTCACTAGTCCAACATAAACATGTAAATACTTAGCGAAAAAACATCAGTATAATAATACTTTTATGTTTCATCATTCATAAATTTTGAATAAAAATCCATGAATACTTTGATTACTTCATCCTTAATCCATTAACAATAATACCTCTTTCCCTTAACATTTTATTTGTATTCTCATCATCATTTACAATGTACCCAATACTTTCACCACCTTGCTGATTCTCTTTATGAAATTTATTATTGGGAAATTGGGTTTCATAATTACTATTTTCTGCACACTTAAAACACTTAACCCTCGATGATTAATTAGGGAGTCCAAAATTCACATCCATTTCATTAACCAAACTCTTAATTTTTTTCCTTGAAGTCACTTGATTTATGTCTATTTTTTCCATAGTCAAAACAAATTTTTTTCCTCTAGACATTCACATAAGTTATTATTTCCAAATTTTAGACACAATGGAAACCAAATCTTATTTCTTCCATGGAATTAATTACCCAAACTCTCAGTTAACTCTTTCTTTCAATTTCTTGGTGAGTTCGAGAGTTGGTTAAGTTAAACATTTTTAATCATGTTCAATGAGAAACTGATTTGGCATGATCACAACATCTTTCACTCTAGTGATCATTACACTTTATAGTTCATAATAAAATCTTCTATACATTCTGAATTAATCAAGTTCCTTCAGATTCCCACTATTGACTCAAACCATAAACAGAGTGTGATAATTACTTATCATAGTAGAAAACAACATAGCCATAAAAAGAATTAATTATAGGATTTATAAATCATGATACATTCCAAAATCTATGACACCTTGGGTTTATCCTAGGTTATTCATAGCTAATATATATCTAAATATTTCATGATGGTTCATGAAGAGTTATTGAATTCCCAAAAAATTTCCCCTAGGAGTTTAAAATGAGGCATGTAGTAAGAACCGTTGTCGTGTACCAGATTACCCCAAGTTAAGACCAGAAAATCTTGTTGGAGTTATTACCCCTAGGTATATTGGTGCCAGATACACATCCACTTGTAGTATCTAGATGGGGATTTCTTTGATAACACTCACTCTATCCTTTACCAAAATTCCTGGAAATTTTCCTAAACATTAAATCATCCTTATACTTATCCTTAATGAAATACCTAGACATATACTTATAAATATACCTAGGGATCTCACTAATGTTTTATCATCCATGTTTCCAAAGTTTAACTATTCATTTGCTCTGATACCAACTATAGTTACCCTAGATTTTCAAATATTAATACTACATTACTTTTGTGGAACAATTAAACATTATAAAAACCGATGCCAAAAGACCGTAGTTGGTATAGTGCCTTTCGAAACATAGAAACATATATATTGGTGAATTTGTGAGCTACATCATATTACACTAGGTTCTTCTTAACTAGAACCCTTCTTAGACATATCAAACATAGTAAATATCATCATAACCCAAGGGAAATGAAACATAAAATGGGTGAGATAAAATAATAATTAAGGATAAACAAGGGAGAATTTTACGCATAAACATGAGTATAAGTAAATGATAAAGTGATCATATAAATAGAAGATCATACCCTACATTTCAAATATCATAACTGAATTCAAGGAATAAAGATTTTTAGTTCATAAGACAAAGAACATATGAAATAAAGAGCATAAGCCATGAAATCATAAGATAGGAATAAGACATGAAATTTTGTAAAACACATAATCATATAATTATTTATATATTATAAAAGGCATCAAATCCAAGACCATTTTATTAGTATGGGTTCACTCCCCATACCATCATAGTAGTCATGGTTCACTTCCTTTCCCATCATAGTAGCATGAGTTCACTTATCATACCATCTTAATAGTCATGGTTCACCCCCATGGACATCGTAGTAGTCAAGGTTCACTCCCATGATCATCATAATTTATCTCAAGACATATATAACTTTACTCAATGCATTGAAATGATATATAGGTCCCACACGTTACATAATGAAATCATACATACATGTTCCACAAGATCATAAATAAAAATATCATAACCCATGAAATGAAATTTGTATCATAAACATTTAAATCTATAATAACCTATGGAAAAATATAGGTTTTATAACCATTTCATCATAAGATTAACTCATGAAAAGTATCAGGTTTCAAAAGTATATAACCTGTGAAAGAGAAACATGCTTCGTAAACATCATGCCATCAAAATAAAATCCATTTAGAGAAATAATATAAAGGTAAACATTGAATAATTTCCCTATAAAGGTTTGATTAACTCCAATTTATGTTATCTTATATGGTAAATAATTTTTAATGATATTTTAGAAGCATTTCTTGAGGAAATAATCCTTTATTCTTTTAAAAAACCTTTTTATCTCATAAAACCTTTGGAAAACCTTTTTCTTTGAAACTAGTTTTGAAAACTTTTAAATGAATCATTGAAAAAAATAAAAATATTTTAAAATATTTATTCCTTGAAAGGGATATTAATGGATCTTTGGAAGTTTTTTTTGAAAACTTTATTGAAAACTTTTTCATAACATGGTTTTTTAATACTGTAGATTTTTTATTGAAGATAGAGACGGTCTTATTTTACTAAAAACATTTTACTAAGTACAAAAGAGTGAAAAAATGTTAAAAATAATTGGGATATATTTTATAAAAAAAGTAGAAGGAAAATAATTAATATTATTTAGATATTGATAATAATATTTCATAAAAGGAAGCATAAATATAAACAATTTCAGAAAGTGATGAGATTGTCTCAATAAACTCATATGACTTGCTAACTTGGGATCATACTCTTCATGTAAGAAAATTGAATTAAATTAATCTTATAATATAATTAAAATAAGTAGATTCATGATATAACATGTATAATGTAAGTATATACACCTTGAAAAAGTGTTTAGGTGCATAACAAAACGTGATTCTCAAAGAAAGAAAAATTGAGACAAAAATGTTTTACTGATTTGATAACTTGTGAATGTTAAACACCATGAAATAAGGATCATATAATTGATAAGTGAATAACCATAACTTTATGTATAAGATACATATAATATAATAATGGTCAGTTCATACACCACACCAAAGGAAAGAGTGGAGAACATAGATTGTATCTCACAGAAATTAAAAGTGAGATAAAATCCCATTACCTTATGTATTGACTCTCTCCGTTCTCATACAAGCTTCATATATAATAAATATATGTTTATTATACATATTTTATGGAATAATATTATTTAAATAATACCATATAGGGTTTTATTATGAATTTATATTACCAACTTTTTAACAATCCTATGTTAAAATTTCACTTCAGGTAAGATTCATATTGTTCTTCACATGTGTCTTAATTTGTTACGTACTTGGTCCTTATACATATATCATGATTCCTAAATTTAAACCATGATATAAATATCTGGTATATAAATTATATTTTTATTGTAATTGTCTATAGAATATAGGTTTACAAAATGGAATACACCATTCCTGGGGACAATAAGCCGTACCTACGAATGAACGTTGTTTCCGTCTTTATTGTCGTATTGAAAGAAAGTATGTAAATGGAATATATATATATATATAATTATTAAATTATCATTACTATATCATATATATATATCATATAATTTCATTAAAACTACCTTTAATACATTCCATGTAGTGTGTGAATGGATCATATCGCTTTGAGGGGGTGGTACTCCACACTTCCCCAAACGAGATTATCGTATTAACACCAAATGGAAAGTATAGATATGTGTGTTGTAAAAGTAATAAAATAGATTATATATATATATATAATATAATATATGAATTATATAAAATATATAAATATAGTGTTCATCATAATGGCCATTATGATTTGTGGTAATGGAGAAATGGGAAATCATTGTTTCGTGAGGTAGTAGCTCGTCGTACACAGATTCAGTATGTTTGATATCTATTATATAGAGGTGTGTGTAAGTTTAGGTCAAAATAATTTCATAATTTATTTTATTATATGTATTATAATGGCTTTGTAAATCAATAATTGAATAAATATAGTGTAGGGTGGTGAACAATTGAAATAAATGAAAGGAGTTTGAGAGAAGACGTTACCTCTAAATTGAGTAACTTCTTTTAGATTGTGCCAAAAGGCTTCCATGATAGGCTTTATTACATAAGGTAGGATTAAAGGTATAAGGGAGGATTTTTTGGAGGCTATTTTGGTAGATAATGGATGAAATTAAATGGTTTTAGTGTTGTGAGGAACGTGTAGTGGTGGTGAACTTTTAGATGGAATGATACGGACTCGCTTGGAATTTTTAGAAACAAGATAGGTGTGCACTTGTTATTACCTAAAAAAAGTCATACCGAACCAAAAAGACTCAATACTGGAAGGTTTATGGACGAAATATGTATATAAAATGGGGTTTGTACAAGTTTATAGGCCATTTGGGCCTTTAATGTTAAGGTTTAGTCCCTAATTAATCTTAATTTGGGCTTAACTGTTGTGATTGATTTTAATCACTTTTACTAATAATTTTGGTAAATAATTAATATGGTTTTACTAGAATATAAATATTAAACTAAATAAAATTGTTTATTTAAAATTTCTTGAATACAATTCATAGAAGTGGAAAAATTAATATTCGTGTTAATCCAGCAAACAGGACGAAATAACGAGGTTTTAATGTAAGAAAAATTTTAAAAGTTTGTTAATATTTTCTATTCAATTTCAAAGTGAAATTCATTATAATGAATTAAATTACACTAATATATGTAATATTTATATAATTTTCCATTAAAAAATATTTATTATATCATTTATAATTAAAAACTAATTAGATAAAAAGGCAGTTTGTAACTAAAAAGCTGTATTTTTCACTGTTCATTTAAAAATAAAGTTTCTCATAAAAATCACAAAATGTCACCATAAGATAATTTTGATTTTATTAATTAAAAAAAAATTATTTTATCCAATTAAATTTCTAAATGTGTCTAAAATTAATTTTATTATTAAAAATCAGTAAATTCGTGAAAGAAATATTTTTAACATAAGAGGACTTTAACAAAAATATCATCTTTCATTATCAATATATATTATTTATATAAAACAATTATAAAAAATATTTGGAAAGTAGTGATTACTATTACTATAACTATGTTAAAATTTTATGTTATAAATATCTCATTTAATTAATTATATATATATATAATGATGTTTCATAGAAACTTAGTGTTGCATGCATCATACGCCAAGTTGGTGTTTCTTGTAGTGCAAGACAAGTTGGTATTGCATGTTGTGCAAGCCAATATGGTATTGAATGTGAAAGTAATGTTTTTATTATAGTTTATATATATATATACAACTATTTAAATTTTCATGTGAAATTAAAAATATTCAAAAGATAAATTAATTCGAAAAAATAACAATTCTCAAAATCTCAGGGTGTTACAGTATATTTTAAAAATGTAAGAATAATACCATATTATTCGCATCCCACATCAAAACTACCATTTATTTGGGACAAGATTCATAATACAAGGTGTTCCACTACCATAATGTTCCATTGTAGTGATGGGTCGACACCCGCATATACCCACACACTTTCCACCTTGCCATTATGCCACCCCATATTGGGGTATCAACAAAGCATGTTTACCGTACGCACAATCTTATAGGATCTATGTGCCTACCCCCAATCCTCTACTTCTATGTAGGGTCTAAGGATATCTCTCCCATTGGTCTAAACCATGTAGTCTCTTATGTGTGGTTGATGGGATAACCCTTATGGCCTTGTAATGGTGGGCCATATTTTTTTGAGAAAACATTCCATAAATATTTTACCAAATTATTCAACATAAATAGACAAAGTATTCTAAATATAAAATAAAAATACCACCTAAAATATTATTATTGTAAAATGTAAGTACATTTTACATCCCTTCTTTCAATTCTTCTTCTTTTCATTTCTGTGAAAAAATGTGTACTGGTTTTAACACATGTATTTGACATTGAAATATCATTCCAAAAAATCGACACAATTACAAGGATAATATTCCAATAATTACTTACAATTACATTTAAAAAATTCATGAAAATTATAAAAGCATCACTACTTCTCACTAAACAAATATTGACACATCCTTGACAAAAAATTAAACAATAAACCCCTTTGTATGTTTTTCAATATCACTTCATATATTTAAAATTCAATATACATGATCAAAACATTCTCCCCCTTATTGATAATTAAATATAATGGATAAATGGGGTCTTCTCATGATATATTTCATTTCCGAAAAATGATCTTCTCCATTATATGAAAATTTATTGATCACTTCTAAGAGAAGAATGATCTCACATGGTCCTCTTAGAAAAGAGATTTTAGTTAATCAAATCTAAGTATACTTGGGAAAAGCTTGTGTAGAAAAAGGAGCGATACAACCAAGGTTGTATAATATATCCATAAGGTAACATGATTGTGAAATCATGCTTAAAAAATCTCAATTATAATTTTTTTGGTTTTAAGTAATTAGATTTATCAAATAAAAATACTAAATACTACACACACCTCAATAAGCTTGACATAATGTTTAGGTGAAAAAGATATAGCTCCACCCTTTGTCTCATATTTTCATCAACCAATCACACCTTCTTAATTGATATGATTATAAAAATTAATAATGATGAATAAAAGTGTGATTGGCATACATCATATTTCAATTTTAAAAAGTTTTTCTGAAATACCATATTTAATTTGTGGTGAAGATTTAATAAATTCATCTCATCAATGATCAACCTCAAGGTATTCATACATCTCCCTTAATTCTCTACATATCAGTAAAAATTCATTTATATATATAGGGTAATAATTAGGGACCCTTTTTAATTATTAGTAACATTCATGGTGAGAACTTCCTCTTAACTGAGTCTATTTTTTCTCCAAATTAAAGTAAACTTCTCATCAACATTGTATGGAATATATTTTTACACTTTATTTACTATTACAACCTTATTTCCTTTATATTTATCATTTTTTTCATATTCCTCCAATTTCTTATCCATTTTAAATTGATTGGGACAAAAAACTAGGCATTATTTCATGACATTCTCTATCTTCTAAAAATCTTTCCAGGACTTTCCACTATTTTTTTATTCAAGATTATTCCCTTTCTTAGTATAAGTAATATATCCTAGTGGTATTATCATACATTTCCTAGATATGTGACCCTTATTCTTATATCTACCACAAAATTCATCTAAACATTCTTATCTATTTTAAATTTTCATCTTGGATGAATTTATGGTCACAAAATTCTTTCTATGAGAACTTGTTCTCATATATTCACCATGAATTCCACTAGATTATTTCCAATTTTAAAGTAATTAAATTTCTTGATATAATAGTAGGATTTGTGCCCTTACTTTTAATAGCATTAGAAAAACCCACTAAACTTAGATATTACATCTTGAATTGTATTTTAGCTAGAAACTCGTTGTTTCTATACTTCAACCAACTAAGGCTTCTATTCTATAGGGGAAATGAATTTATTGACATATTTTTTTTATCCCATTCATTTAAGATATTATCTATCACTTTTATTATTGGTAAAACTGTATTTAGATTTATTATTTTCACCTAAACTATTATAAATAACAGTTTTCATTTGAGACATATTAGTTATAAAAATAGATTTTATATTTTGGCCCTTCATTTCACTAGCATTTAACGATTCACAATTAACATTAGTTGACTTGTTGAAATATTCTTTACTTATATTATATATAAATTTATTTCCCATACATGTGGGCCTTCTAATATTTTAATTAAATGGAATGTTATTCGAATATTATAATTCCTTGAACCCAAAATTCTAGTGACACCCATGATTGCCTATGAATCTAGTCCTCTTATTTTCTAATAAAGTCTATCTGTATTTCATAAATTTTGAAACTTTCTATTTTGAGTGGAACCACTACTTTTTTAGAAATTTATTGTGGAAAATATATTCATTTTTCTTTTCACACACACCATTGATGATTTTGTTTTATTATAATTTTTCACCATCAAGGCTTTCCAAGAGTTTGTATTGAAACAAGTACCATCAATTGAATCATCATCAGTATATAAGATAGTTTTCAGTTTATAGGATAACTTCTTTATGAAGTATTTTTCAATTTTCATAGAGGGTGATATCATGAAATTCTTTGTTTCATGATCCTAAAATCAAAATTGAGTGCTAGTTACTATTTTTCTCATTACTTGGGATGTTTTATCTTGTACTGATTCCTTATTCTTCTATCTCACCTCCAACTCTAAACACTTCATATTGAGGGAGTTCTTATTATCCTCTATTATTCTAATCTTGAATTCTCAATTTTACTTCAACTTATTTATTTGATATGAATTTATTTTTCATTATTCATGAAAATAATTATAATACAATTTTACATTTTTATCTTTATCCTTTAGTTTATAAGATTTGGAATCCATTGAAACATTGTGTAATTTTTCAAATGCATGTAATGCTTATATAAATAAAATATAAAATAATTATTTCTCATAAATATTTCCTTTTAGTTATTTAAAATATTCTATATATATTTATTTTCAAATAGAAATTGTTTCATCCTTTTATTTTTTATGTTTTTTGATATTTTTGGATTTGTAAACCCTTTTATCCAATGTCTCTTTCATAGCATTAACCACTTCTTATGACTGTAATTTTTTATCCTGAAGACCCTTGATTCCTATAATAATAATTTTTTTCACTTGTATGCTAATATTATTTATATTTTACTCAAATACAAAATAAATATCACTAATTGATATATCATCATCACAACTTAACCGGGATTCGTAAAAAAATCATAATCAAAAGAATTATTACAACATATATCACTTTGATTACCTTTAATTTATTATGTCTTTTCCTTTACTACAAGATTTCTATTCAAATTCATTGTATGTATCTTATTTATATTATTATGATTTATGGAAGAAAGATCCATCTAAGTTAGCTCACACGTTTCCCTAAATTTTCACCTAAAAAAGAATTACTTTGATATTTAGAGGGAACCTACACAGTGATACCACTTTTAGTTACCTATGAAAGAATGGAAACTAAGAGGGGATGAGTTAATTAGTGGTTTATTTTTATAAATTCGTTTTCTTATGTGATTCAAAATCTTGAACATTTTAAGGTTTAAATTCCACATATTATTATCTCTCAATATATCATTTAGTAAAGATTTAATAATGGAGATAGAGTGTCACATGGTATTTAAAAGGTTTGTAAAAATCCTTCTCCTTACTGCCACGGGTTATTTCCCTGATTAAAAATTCATAAGTATCAAAAAAGTGATTAAAAAACTCCCAAAGCCAACTATGATACTTTTCCTATTTCTAACTCCAAAGGAATTAATTTTTCTTTAACTACAACTAATAGACTCCTTTTGCATCTAGATCTAACCAAAATACTTCTACTCCAGCTCCAACTAAGAGACACATTTTTCTCTTGGTACCAACAAGAAGATTTCAACAGCTCCCAACCACAACCAAAAGACTTCAAATTTTCTTCAAGGCTTGATCTACTATAGGATTATATATTGAACTTCCTCCATGAGCTCTATGAATCAACTTTGTCATGTTCCATTCAAGTACCTTTGTAAATTGTTTTATCATGTCCAATTATATTACAACCACCAATATCTATTAATTTCCATCATTTAGACACTTCTAATAAAATTATTCCTAATGTATGATGTCCTGGTCTCATGTACATGTGTGAAGAATATTCATACACTTTCTTAACATATTATTTTACCCCAGAATAAACCCTGTACAATCTCAATGCATCTTCCATTAATGAATTCTCAACACATTCTCAATAGGTTAACTTCATGAATTTCAAATAAATTTCATGGTGTTATCATCTAAAACCTTAGAAAAACATATGAAATATTATTCTTATAATTATGTTCCTTTTTATTTTACTCTCAATTCTTGTTCACAGCCTTTGTTTAGTACCTGATTTAGGTTTCCCAAAGGTTATGAATGTGTTTTATGATCACATGAATGTACTTTAATCTTCATTTATGCATGAAATAATGCATGTAATTCTAATTGAAAACCTTTGTTTTCATTGCACCAACCATATGGGTGTGATTGAACTCTTCTTCTTCATGAACATTGGTATATGACCACATTGTGTGTTTTACTCTCCTTCACACATTCAAGTTATAATTTATGAAAGGAATTTAACACAAGTATATTAAACTATATAATTATAAAAATAATTCACACAATAATGATTAGGTATAGTTTCTTCATGTTCTTCACGTAAACACTAGTGATCCTTCATGTCAGGGTAATGATCAAACCCCAAAGATTCATGATTATGCTAGTTTCTACATGAGATCCTTGAGTGAAATATTATCATGAAAATAGGACCATGTATTTATTCTCCATTGTGAAAGATAATAATATTCATTGAAAGATTCTCCTTGTGAAATAATTTTCATAGACACTCTCTATTTTGCTCCAAAAAAAAACTAGAGCTCTCTATATCAATAGTTGTGTTCTCACTATGAAACTCGATATTTATACACAAAAAATATTTTCCTTACACATTATCTCTTCAAATTTTTATTCCACTTAAAATCACCAATTTTTAGTCCATTTCACATTATTTTAATATACCAAACCTTTTATATTTTCTGAAAATTATTATTACATTGAAAAACTTGTTACCTTCTCTTACACAAGTTCAAATTTCCATTCCTTATGGGCAGTAACTCTCAGTCATGTGATAAAGTGCACATATATATTTAAACCTTAATCTCCTCCATGTTTTCAAATTTCCCCTAAAAATTATTTTTCATTCAAATGATTATTGTTACTATATATATCACATGCATGAAAGATGTATATTCCATGAATGATATTGAGATAAATCATTCTCTTTGTTTTCCATGCTCATATCGATTATCGAATATAGACGGACATCAGGTGTAGAAAGTGGGGTTGAACCAACGTCTTTAGAGAGGATATAAGTGTAGTGGATAATCATATATTAATGATGACTATTTGGAGGATGTGGATTCCTAGGATTTGGTCATATTGGATGGAAGTGATATGTCCATATATTTTAAAAATTTATGAAGAGTACCACATTCTCTGCAACCCTCGTCGAACAAACTATTTTTCTAGGGTGTGTTTTATAAGTCAGGTCATTCTTCTCCCATGATTTGTAACGGAAGTGGGGGATAAGCACCTATATAAACCCACACACTCACCACAACCCTATTGTTCCTCCCCACATAGTGGCACTTTCAACCCATGTGCAGCCTACATGAGGTCCTCTTGGTGCTATGTGTCTACTTGCACTCATCTACCACCATGAATACTGCTTGGGCCAAATCTTCAATATAATTTACCCATGGTGCCCCTCATGTGTGATTGATGGGATCGAACTTATGGGATTGTAATGGTAGGCCAATTTTTTTAAGAAACCATCCCATAAAGCGTTTTCCAAATTCATCAACATAAATTTCCAATGCATTCAAAATGTAAAATACCAACCCCACCTCAAAAATTATTCATATAAAGTGTAAATAAATTATGAATCCCCTATTTAAATTTGTATTAATTTCATTTTTGTGAAAAAGGTGTACTCATTAACACATTTCTATGACATTAAAATATCAGTTCAAACAATCATCATAGTTACAAGTTGAATTTTCCAAATGTGACTTCCAAAATGAGAGGCAAACCATTATTACCGCATAAAAACATGTGATCGATTCACTAGAAAAACCATTTATTTACTTAATAAGGTTTATTTTTCATAAATGATAATTTCACCATCACCTAAATAGATAAATCCTGATAAATTTATGATTTCACATAAAATAGTTGAAGAAAAGAAAATCCCTTCCTCAAAAGGAATCTCTCAAACTAACTGCATAAAAAATACAGGAAAGAGAAGATGATGGGGTCATTGAAAGTTTTTTATGATGATAAAGGTTTAAAAACATTTAAATTTTTTAAATAAGAAGTAAAATCAAGGTGTAAAAATCTTCTACCTCAAGAATGACTTGATGTAGTTGAAAATAGAGTGTGAAACAAGCTATTGGACATGTTAAGAAACATGGATAGGGTGGCTCATAGTGGACACAGATAACTCTTAAAGGGTCAATAAAAAAATCATGTCCTCATAAACATAGAAAAATTAATTAAATATTAAAATGATGGAATGATATTTTTTATAGTCAAGGATATGAGACCATCAATATTTTTAGATCATAGGTTAAAAAATAATTAAACATTAATGTAGATCTCAATTAATTCTCACAAAATGAGAAATATTAAAAGCATTGGTATTTTAAAAAACATCAGATATAAATATTCTCTTTGAAACATACCTTAATTTTTATTATTTAGGGATTTAAAACCAAATTTATGATAGAAATTCTTATTTATGATATTCTGGAAAAACTGTAAATTTTGAAAAAATTAGGTCTGGGACAAACCTACTACTGTGACTACTACTATGACTATTACTGTGAGTCCAACCAACTACCATGAGGTCATCCTTATAATATGAATGATACCATGAGACCAACCTACTATTGTGATACCAACATACTACTATGACTTCTACTGTGAGACCACACACTATTATGACTAATATCGTGATTTAACATGCTATTGATACTATGGTCGTTTGTTAACCTAATATTGTGAATGCTACCATGATCCAAAATGCTACAGTGATTGCTAAAATGTCCCCTACTGTTATCTATCCTACTATTGTGACTACTACCATGATCCAACCTGCTACCATGACTACAACCATGTGCCAACCTGCTTCTATGAGACCAAGAAAAACATGATAATTTTAGAAGGAATAAGACCCAAACCACCCCCTTGGAACCTCTAAGCCAAGGGAAAGCATAAGGTAAAGGATCTTAGTAAATGAGGCATTAAATTATACACCTATTTGAAAATTCTCATCCTCGAGAGTTAAAATTCATTGAAGGAAAAAAGGAAAGTAGGTCTGAACAATCACCCGTGAGATACCTCTCAGGGATCTCACTACATCAAGAACACAACCACTCATAAAAGGGAAAAATGGATAACTATAAGATATAATATATTGGGAAAAACTCTCAATATTACCATTACTTTAGTACAACCATACCAAATAGAGAAACAAGGAACAAAACCAAGAAACTGTCTCCTATGGGGTGATACATCTCAAATGGGGGAAAATATATAAAAATGGAATCAAGGAAGAGATATCCATTTCATAAGCCAGAAAAGGTCAATAATGTCAAAGCATAATTACAAAATAATATCAATGATTTAAAATATCGGGATATTAAGCATGTTTCTATGACTTGTGTTCATGGGCGCTCTCTTCCACACCACTATGTCACCAAAAGGCATGAACTAAAGGAATATAATTCTCGTGAGATACCTCATCTTGGAAATCCTATACCTCCATAGGATAATCCTAAAAGGTAACATCATCATCAATTTTTATCTCACCCCAATAGATGACATGATAATCATTATAAAGACAGTAGAAAAGTTACGAGATGTGAAAGATATCATGAATTTGGATCATATATGGGAGAATTTATGTCTGATACACTATGGATATAACCTGATCCAACAACTAAAAATGTCCAAAAAATCCACCACTAAAAAACAGACATTTAACAGTGGTGGTATTTATCAACGCTCAAAAAATCATTGATAAATGGAATCTTTATCAGTGCTAAAGAAAGCGCTTATAAATTTAACTATCTATCAGTGATTTTTTAGTACTGATAAAGGGCCCCCTTTATCAGTGCTTTATTTTTAGTGTTGATAAATGGTACAATTTATCACCACTTTATTTTTAGCACCAATAAAGGATGACCTTTATCAGTGCTTTAATTTTGGCGCTGAGAAAGGCTACCCTTTATCAGCAATATATTTTTAGCACTCATAAAGGAGTCCTTTATCAGTGATTTTTATCATTGATAAAGGACCAAATAATTGAAAATAAATAATTAAAAAATTAAAAATTAAAAACATGTTTATTAAAAAAATATTACAAATTTTATTAATTAAATAATTATTGATAAAATTGAATAAATTAAATATACCACATATAAATTATAAACACTAATAAATAGTATGTATTAAAAATATTGATAATAATAATTAATATTAAACAAATTAATATTAAAAATAAGTAAATTGAGGAAAATATTAAACATTTCATTAATTAGATGATTATTGATAAGGATAATAAATAGATTATATTAATGTATTTAAAAATAATTTATATATTATAAAATATTTATTCTCTTAACATTAAATAGTCATATATTTAGTGAATAATGGTTTATAATTAAAAATTAATATCAATTAAAAATACTGACTAATTGAATAGAGTAATGGATATATAATTGAATGTCGTTTTATTTTTCAATTTAACATAGATCAAATGTGTGTTATGTTGATTTCAAATGTACATAATTAATTCATTTTATATATAATGCTCACACACAAAACTTATCCTTTTTTCAATATTATTAAAGTGTACTTATTTTTAATTTATTCAATTTCACCCATTTTGAACACGTATGCACATAAAATTAGATATTCATTAGTAATGTTGAAAAATATTTATAAAAAAATATTTATAAAAAAATATTTATAAAAAAATATTTATAAACAAATATATTAATAAAATGATATATTTAAAAAGGTACAAACTATATTTATAAAATTATATATTTAAAATTATAAATAATTATATAAATAATTATATATATAAATATAAATATATATAATGATATAAATATATAATGAATATATTTACTATATTTATATTTATATAATAAATAATTATAAATAATTATATATATTTAAATATTTATTAAATTTATAAAAACATTACATAAAAAATGAATATATTTACTATATATTATATATATATATATAATTATATAAAAATATATAATGATATAAATATTGTTTTTTAAAATTATTTATATAATTATGAGAAAATAATTATATATTTAAATAAGGGATATATTTACTATATTTATATTTATATATATTTAGTATATATATATATTTATAAAAATGTTTATTTATAATTATAAGTATAAATCATTTATCAGTGCTAAAAAAGTGCTGATAAAATTCAAATTTATCAGTGCTAAAACTTTATCACTAATAAAGTACTACCTTTATCAATGCTAAAAAGGATCTGATAAATATTTCTTTTATCAAATCTTAAATAATAAGTTCTGATAAAACTATCCCAATCTAATTAAAAAATCCTAACCTGTTGCGAACTCCTCACGAAAAAAGAAGCTTTCCGCTGAATCCACCCATTATTGGTGCTCCTCTTCAGTGAATCGATGATTGAATCACACAAACCCACTTGAATCACACAAACCCACTGCCTCCAATTACTCGAACATCATCTGAAATCCATTGTTCAGTTTTAGTTAGGGTTTCTGAAGATAACATCGAGATCTGGATTTGAGGGTCTCATATTTTCTTCAACCTAGCGTGGCAGGCCTGTGTTTTCCTTTGTAGATTATAATTTTCATTCTATATTTGTTTTTTTGAGATATGGATATAAGGGGTTCCAATTTTCCTTTGTTGGTTCTGATTTTCATTCTGTATTTGTTCTCCGGTGGTTGTATTCTGTTTTCTCTTGTTTATAATCTATTGTTTTCTTGAAAATTGTTTTGGATATCCTATTTTTCTCTTTTTAAATTGTTATTTTGAATCAATTTTCATTATTTTCTACATAGATACCACATCATGCTTCACTTTTTTGAATCAATTTTCTTTTTAGGTTCTGAGGAACTTGATTTAGGAAACCAATTCTCAGTCTGATGATGGTGTGAATGAGCAACTGAAACTAATTTTTTCCAATTCATGTACAAAAATTTATTTATTTAAATTCTATTTTAATATTATGATGTAATATTTTTTCATTAAAAATTTATTTGTTCATAACTGTGTTGTTTTATTTTAAGATAAATCTTTGTATGGTTGATACCATATTTATTTATTTTTAATGGATCTCTATTTTTAAAATTTGTATGGTGTTGTGTTTATTTTTCAATGTTGGGATATTCTACTGTAAGGGTTACATATATTTTTATCAATTTAAATTTATTTTATAAAGATATATATATATATATACATATTTCTATCTACTTTTAAACATTTTCAGAACTTCTAACGTAAGCGTGATTTTATAATTATTTATTCACAAATTATGGTTCTGGATTTCCAAAATTTGTAGGGATTATATTTATTATCATTAAAAGAATATTTTTAGATATGATTTTTTTTCTATTATGTTTATTATAAGTTCCATTATATATATATGTGTGTGTGTGTGTGTGCGCGCGCGTGTGTGTGCGCGCGCGTGTGTGTGCGCATGCGCGTGTGCGTGCGTGTTTAAATGTTTATGCGATAGATGTTGCAAGGGTTGGTGGATTTTTATCCTTTCATTCAGATATATCTTGTTGTGTGTATTATTGCTTTTTTTCCAACTTCTTTATGGACCTGAAAAGAATCTCAAGGATGGTTCAATGTATATTAGATAGAATCCCTATAATCCTTAGGTTTCTATATCATATATTTCAAAAAATAGAATGAAAGTTATCAAATTATATATATTAGAAATTATGTTTAGGTATTCATCATTTTAGGTCAATATATATAATTTAGTTCTATATATACAATTCATTAAAATTAATATAGATTATAATTAAATAACCAATGAAATATTGTAAACTCATTTTACCTTCAAAATAATAAAATTAGGTAACTATAATACATTTATTTGAAATAATTAGAAATTCCAAAATTTAAATAATTATTTTATAAACATAATTACTAAAAATAATTATTATTTATAATTAAAATATTTTAAAAAAATTAATATTATTATTTATAATCATTAAAAAATAGTATTATATATATACATCGAATAATTTACTATATATTTAAACAAATTTAAATATGATAAATAATAAAAATATACATTTATATAATTATATACAAATAAAGTTACTAATATAATACATATCTATATATAAAATATATGTAAAATATTTAGGTAGATCTACTTTACTTATCTATGTATCAAATGAGGAGTGACCTCCATTTTATAGTTTTTGATGGTGGAAGGCGTGAACCCTATTCAGGTTTATTGCCTATTGAGGTAAGTATGAACGAAGTACACACCTCCATCGACTTTTTTTCCAATCATATAAAACTTTATCTATTTTTTAATAAAATAAAACATTCTAATTTTTTTATCAAAATAATAATATAAAAAAATCACCAACCAATTATTTTATAAATGTTTAATTTGGACCCTTGTGGGAAAATTTGAGGATAAAAATGAAATTAATTCATCATTAACTCCACCTACATGTCGAATAAAATAAATTAATTTCAGTAAAATATACTCATTATAAGAAATTGAATTCTAGAAATCCAAGACCCCCAGGTTTCCCAGCACTATAGTTCCGTATTCTGATTCTTCTGTCTCCACCCTCTCCATTTCTTTCTGGCCCTTCACTCAATCGTTTCTCTTGTTGCGTGGAACTTATATCTGGAAGTATTTAGTGTAAATAGAGGTGTTAAGTGAATAACTAGTTTCAATGGTGTAATTATCACAAATGGGTGGAATTTATCTTTTTATAGAACCCAATGAAGTAAATATGATGCACTTCCCCTTGAACATCATTATGTTCTCTAAAAGGGGAAATTCCTCCCATTTGTGAGAATTACACCATTGACACTAGTTATTAACTCTATGAATCCATTACCCCCAACTCCTTCCATATAAAATATATACAAAACTAAACAAATGATATAACTAATGGTGATAAATAAACAAATAGGGTAAAGATGGATGAATCAGAATACGCAACTATAGTGTTGCGCAGCCCAGTGGCCTTGGGTTGCTACAGTGTAATTTCAGCTGATGAGTGTATGCTACTAAAATTAAGGTATTTGATTTTAAATGGAGGCAGATTTAATGATGAATTAATTTAATTTCTATAATTAAATTTATCTACACAGATCCAAACAAAACCTTAATAAAATAATTGGGTGGGGATTTTTTTTATAATTCTTTTCTATAAAACATGGTTTTTTAATAGGTTTTATTTTATTAAAAATGATAGGGTTTTATATTATTTGAAAAAGAAATCAATGGATTCATGTAATTTCCTCACACTTAAAAAAATGATCCATATGTCATTTGAGACATGTAGGAATCAGCCTCACCTCAATTTGATGCACGTTGTGACTACTATGAATCAATGTTTCCATTATCAGTTGAAAATTGACAGTTTAGTTAAGAAACATTCACTCAAAAAAATAAAATCAAAAGCATTTTTATTTTCTTGATAATTTAGTAAATTGATTCATACAACCTTTATGACATGTTATAATGGGTTTCATTTCAAACTGATACACAATGTGATTGGTATAAGTAAAATTGTGTGTTTCCAGTTTAAAATACAATTTTAGTAAAAAAAGAGAGACATACTAAAAACTAATAAAATGCATTTGGATTGATTTTATACTTTAGTAAAATTCCCCATAAGTTATTTGCAATGTGTATGAATCATTTTTAACTTAATATGATTCATGGTGTAATGGATGTGACTCAAAGTGCGTCTCTTTATTAAAAAATGACATAAATTTTAATAATAAGGGAAACTGGCCTACACAAAACTGATTAAATTCATTTCGATTGTTTTGATACTTTAGGGAAAAAAATCCATAAATAATTTTCTACATTTTGGAATCATTCATACCTAAATATGATTCACGGTGTTCCTAGTACGACTCAACGTGTCCGTTATGAGATTAAAATTGTTAGTTTAGTTCAAAAAAAGTTACTCACTAAAAAATGAGCAAACATGCTCGGATTTTCTTGATAATTTAGGACATTGATTCATAATTCATTTTTGATGTGTAAGAATTTTTTTCACATCAAATTGATCCAAAATTTGATCAGTATGAGTCAAAGTAAATTTTTCAAGATTAAAATGACATTTTAGTAAAAAAGACAATTTATTTACTCAAAACAGAGTAAACACATTTGGATTGTTTTGATAATTTATAAAAAATATACATAAGACATTTGGTATGTGTAATAATTATCCTCACCTCAATCTGATGAATGGTGTGGTCTATATGACTCAAAGTACTTCATTTTGTTTAAAATTAACATCCATTTAAGTATAAAAGACAACTCACCTACTCAAATAGGGGACCAAAAAGGGGGGATTTGGATTCCAAATAAAGGAAAAAAATCAATGAAACCTTTAAAAAAAGAATAATAGTTTAATTATAAGGTAAAAAATAAAATATATTATGTTTTCACTTATAATAATATATGTTCTCCACTACATAAACATAATCTAAATTAAATGTTTGACTGCTCATGCAGACAATGTCTTCTATATAGGATGATGTTACCAATCCCTTAGAAGAAAAACTATAATTAATGAAACCCTTTTCAAATATTTAAAATTAATGTTATGATATAATTTCTCTATTTTACCGAAAAATTATATAATGATACATTTATTTAATTTTCATTAATACTTGTAGAGTTTGTTTATTTTAGAAGATATTATTCCATGTGTGATGAATTTTCAAGAAGAGAAATGAAATCGTATCTACTCAATCAGAGACGTGATCTTGATTTTTTCATAATAAAATGACTTTCTATTAATTTAATGTACTATTTCATATTTATGTTTAATTTATTTCTTTTTAGCATTACTCATGTAATAATTTTTTTCTTATATAGGTGGATTCTTTTGCTTGAGTTGGGGTGGTATGTCCATATTTCATGCCTTTATACAAAAAAACTTACACATAATTCTTCTCCCTAAAAACATTTTCATCCCTAAAATGGTTCATTTATCACTTTTTTAGGTTACCTCAACTTCTTTTTTATGAAGATAAACAACATTACCTCAGCTAAATAATAGAGGTGATCTTGCTATTTTCACATAAAAATCATTGTCCACATAATTAATGTATTATTTCATATTTATGTTTAATTTATTTCTTTTTAGTATTACTAAAATAATAATTGGTTTTTTCTATAGTTTCATTCTTTTGTTTGATTTGGGGTGATCTATTCATATTCAATGAATTTTTGAACCAAAAATTCCATAGACTTCTTATCCCTCAAAACCCTTTCACCCCTATAGTGGTGCATTAATCACTTTCTTTCAACTTACCTCAACTACCTATGCAAGAAGAGAAATGAATATACCTATGCTCAATTACATATATTATCTTGAAGTTTTCATAGAAAAATCATTGTCCATATAATTAATGTATTATTTTATATTTATGTTTAATTTATTTTTTTAGTATTACTCATAATAATTGTTTTCTTATATAGGTGAATTATTTTGTTCAGGTTGATGTGGTTTTTTTGAAGCAACTCTTGCAGTGTTCAAATATCGATAAATAATGTCAATGGAAATAGTGGTAACATTGATAGTTTGTATTATTTCGAGACTTTGAGATGTATAGGAATCATCCTCACCTCAATTCGACACATGATGTGATTAATATGACTCCAATTACTTCTTTATATTTATAATTGACATTAATTTTATTAAAAAATAAAACTGACTCAGTGTATCTGTTATCAGTTTAAAATCAACATTTGACTTTAAAAATGTTACTAACTAAAAACTGATAAAATTAAATCATATTTTTTTGATATTTATGGCATTGATTCATAAATAATTTTTGAAGTGTATGAATCGGTCACACATCAAACTGATACATAATGTGATTTGTATGAGTCAAAGTGCATGTTTCAAGTTTAAAATGACATTTTAGTAAAATTGAAAAGTGACATAATCAAAACTGAGAAAACACATATAGATTGTTTTGATACTTTTGTAAAATAATACATAAGTGATTTGGAATTTGTAAGAATCACCCACACCTTAATCTGATGCATGGTGTGACCATTATCACTCTAAGTGGATCTTAATTTAATGTTGACATCAATTTTAGCCAAAAAAACAAAACAACCTACTAAAAACAGAACAAAAACATTCATATTGTTTTGATAATTTAGTATGACTATCCATATGTGATTTAAGATGTGCATGAATGAGCCATGCCTCCATCTGATGCATGGTGTGACCGGAATGACTCCAAGTGTGTGGTTTTATTTAAATATGACATTAATTTTTGTAAAAAGGCCAACTGACCTACCCAAAACTGATAAAATACATTCAATCTTTTAAATACATTAATACAATGACCCAAAAGTCATTTATTGTGTATTGAAATTAGTCTCACCTCAATCTAATACAAAATTGGATCGTTATGGATCAAAGTGCATGTTTCAATTTTAAAATGAAATTTTAGTAAAAAAGACAAGTGACGTACTCAAAATCAAGAAAACACATTAATTTTATTTTTATACATTAGAATAGAAATCCATAATTCATTTTTATTTTTATAATCAATCGCACCTCAATATGATGTATGGTGTGACCGGTATGACTCAATGTGCATCTTTTTATTTAAAATTGTCATTAATTTTAGTAAAATACACAACTTTAGTACTCAAAACTGATTAAACATATTTTGATTGTTATTATAAATCATAAAATTGATCCATAAGTCATTTTTGATGTGTAGAATCTACCGCACCTCAATCGAATACACGATGTGACCGGTATGACTCAATCTGTCTGTTATATGTTTAAAATCGACATTTTAGTTCAAAAAGTGTCACTCCTTAAAAACCAATAAGAAATTCATATATTTTCTTGATAATTTAGTAAAAATATTCATATTTCATTTTTAACATGTAGTAAATCATTTCATGATAAACCGATACACGATGTGATCAGAATGATTCAAAAGTGCATGTTTCTAGTTTAAAATGACATTGTAGTAAAAAACCAAAACTTTCGTACTCAAAACCAAGAAAATCACATTAAGATTGTTTTGATACATTATTAAAAATATCCCTAAGTTATTTGGAACGTGTAGGAATCTTGTGAACCTTAATCTGATGCACTGTGTGACCAGTTTGACTCTAAGTACATTAATATTTATAATTGACATGGATTTTAATAAAATAAACTAAACCAATCAAAACTAAACAAATATATTCATATTATTTTGATTATTTATGAAAATGATGAATACTATATTTGAGACCTTCATGAATCAGCTTCACCTCAATCTGACACACTATGTGACCCGTGTGACTCTAAGTGCATGTTTTTATTTAAAATTGACATCAATTTTAGTAAAAAGGACAACTAACCTATCAAAACCAATAAAATTCATTAAAATTGTATAAATACTTTTCGAAAATGATCTACAAGTCATTTTTGATGTTTAACAACCAACATCACCTCAATCTGATCCACAATGTGATCAGTATGAGTCAATGTGCATGTTTCAACTTTAAAATGACATTTTAGTAAAAAAGACAAGTGAAAAACTAAAAACCAAGAAAAATCATTCATATTGTTTTGATACATTAGGAAAATTATCTATACATCAGTTGGGACATGTTGGAATCAACTAAACCTCAAATCCGACGCATGGTGTGACCGGTATGACTCAAAGTGTTTCATTTCATTTAAAATTAACAACAATTTTATTAAAATGGAAAACTGCCCTACTAAAAATTTAGAAAAACATTACGATTGTTTTAATACATTATGATAATGATCCAAAATTCCTTTGTGATTTTTCGAATTAGACACACCTCAATCCAAGACATGATGTGCCCAGTATGACTCAAAGTGTCCGTTATCAGTTTAAAATCGACATTTTAGTTCAAAAAGTGTCACTCACTCAAAACCAATCAAACGTGCTTGGATTTTATTTATAATTTAGTGAAATGATTCATCAGTTATTTCTAACATGTAGGATTCCTCTTTATGAGAAACTGATACATTATGTGATCGTAATGAGTCAAAAGTGTGTGTTTCCAGTTTAAAATGAAATTCTAGTAAAAAAGACTACTGATGAACTCAAAACAAAGAAAATGAATTTAAATTATTTTGATACATTAGTAAAATGATCCATATGTGATTTGGAACATGTAAGAATCCGTTGAACCCTAATCTGATGCACGATGTGACTGGTATGTCTCTAAATGTGTCTTTATTTAAAATCGGCATCAATTTTTGTTAAAAAACAAACTAACCTACTAAAAACTGAACAAACACATACATACTTTATTGATACTTTAATAAAACTATCTATATGTTATTTGAGACGTGCATGAATTAGTCAAACCTTAAGCGGATGCATGATGTGATCAGTATGACTCCAATTATGTGTTGTTTATTTAAAACTGACATCATTTTTAGTAAAAAGTCCTACAGACCTACCTAAACCATGAAAACATATTAATTTTTTAAATACTTTTGGAAAATGATCAATAATATATTTTTGATTTGTAAGAATTATCCACACCTAAATCTGATACACAATGTGATCAGTATGTGTCGAAGTGCATGTTTCAATTTTAAAATGACACTTTTTTGTAAAATATAAAAGTGGTGTACTCAAAACTGAGAAAACACATTCAGATTGTTTTGATACTTTAGGAAAGCAATCCATAATCCATTTGGGATGTGTAGAAATCAACTACACATCAATATGAAGAACAGTGTGACTGGTATGACTCAAAGTGTGTCTTTTTATTTAATATTGTCATCAATTATGGTAAAATGGACAACTTTCCTACTAAAAAAATGATAGAACACATTCAGATTGTTTTGATACAATATAATAATTATACATAAGTCATTTTTAACATGTCGTAATTAGATTCACCTCAATCCAATACATGATGTGCCCGGTATGACTCAAAGTGTCCTTTATCAGTTTAAAATCAACATTTTAGTTCAAAAAGATCCACTCTCCGAAAACCGATCAAACAAGCCCAAATTTTATTAATAATTTAATAAAACTATTAATATGTAATTTTTTATGTGTATGAATCTGTTTCACATCAAACTGATACATGATTTGATTGGAATGAGTAAAAAGTGTTTGTTTCTAGTTTAAAATTACAATTTAGTAAAAAAGAAAACTAACATACTCAAAATGGAGAAAATACATTCAGATTATTTTGATACTTTATAACAATGATCCACAAGTCATTTAAGATGGTTTGGAATCATCTAAACCTCAATATGATTCATGGTGTGATTGGTAAGACTCAAAGTGTTACTTTTTATTAAAACTGACATCAATTTTAGTAAAAATAACAGTTTATATTAATTTTCTTATTTATATTATTACAAATATAAATATTGTTTCCTTATATTGGTTCATTATTTTTTTCGAGAAAGGGTGGTTTTTTTGTAATAGCATGAGTCAGGTTTGGATTAAAAGACAAAGGAACATTGATGTTTTTGAATGTATGTAATAATTTTTATTTCTATTATTATATAAACCAATGTTTAAAATGTCAATAATATAGTGTTTTTTACTTGTGTTTTTTGTAAATTTAATTTCATTTAAATATGGTATTGTGACATGTTTTTTTATGTCTGGTGTGTTTCTGGTGCTGCGGTGTGCTGTTACAGCACACTATAGTTGAACTATAGTGTACTGTTACAGCGCACTGTAATATAGACCTTTATCAGTGCTTCTATGTGCGTTGATAAAAGTTCCTTTATCAGTGCTTTTATAAGTGTACATAAAGGTATACTTTATTAGCGCTTTTATAAGAACAGATAAAAAGACACTTTATTAATGATTTTTCATCACTGATAAAAGACCAGGGCTTATAACCTCACTCATGTAGTCAATGATTTTCTAGTACTGATAAAGACCATTTCTAGCACTTGTAAAGGCCAATTTTGTAGTAGTGATTGAAGAAAAAGATTACTACTACATCCAAAATTTCACGTCCTATGATGAGGATTCACCTTCAACAACACATGATCTTCATCTTAGAATAATATAGGTCTCCTCCTATGGTTAGAATGGGAATTCTAATGATCATATGCCATATTCATCCTCCCATTAATCACTTGAACTGTCTATGTTGTATGATACACTAGTTCTAACCAAATAATTGTTGACTCTTAGACCCCAGTCCAGCCAACTAGAGAATGAAAAGTTCAATTATAAAAAATTCAAATGGTGTCATTCAAATAGTGCATTAAAAACAATTATTGGAATAAAACTCAACCAAAGGAAGGTGTGTCTCAACAAACCTCCAAAATCTAGGACCCAAGCATGAAACATGTATTCATGTGTTGGGATGGTCTACTCTATTTGAACATACATCTGTGGATGTAAATCAGTGTTAAGGAATATTTCAGAGCTAAAATAAAGATGGAGACCTCTCCATACCCTAGAGGCGAAATGAGGATCATAATATGAGATGATCATCCTCAGGACTCCATAGTGCCGCACCACCACCTCTAGATACTGCCTTTACAAAGCCTCCATCGAGATTGAGTCCTTGATTGCAATAAAGTGGTATGATTTTTTCAAATGGGCCACTATCACCCATATAGAATAAAATCCTCCCTTATATCAAGGTAAACTAATAATTAAGACCATCGAAATATCCTCCCACATTCAATGAAGAACATATAACATCTAGATAAAATCCCAAGGAACATGTTATTGGTGCTTCATCTTCTAGTTTACTAATCATTAGGACATAAAATCTATAATAGAAAGCTTTAATCCAAGCCACTAAATGTGACATCTCAAATCATGGTACAAATTTTTCACAACAGGATATACTATTAAAGGTGAGATGTGGAACACACAGATAATCAATAGATTCATCAATAAAGGAATAAAAATACTCCACTACAACAACACTCAATGTTGATAGTCCTCAGACCATCCATTAGGAGAATCACCATAGACAACTCAGCCTCACCATACATCCATATCAGAATCCCCCATCTAGGACTGCTCAATTTCTTACACTAAAGTCAACTTCACTTTAATCTAAAAAAGGAATCCTATGTAGTCTACCACTTCCATATCAATATTCATCAAGAAGATTTCTTCTTTCACTCTCGAGGAATATCCAGACTCACATACAATATCATTTTGTGACTTCTTGCTCAATAAATTAGCTACAACCTTACCCTTTCCCAATGTAAAAAATATCAAATTCATATTTCTATGAGAATTCCATCCATCATCACTAATGAAAGTTTAGGTCATTTTGGGAAAGATATACCTCAAGATATTATGGTCAGTGAAAACCAAAGAATTCTCATTGATGAGGTAATGTGACCATAAATTTAAGGAAAATACAACTGTCACCAACACAAGATCATGGTTGGCTTAGTTACCCCCATTGGGATGTAAATATTGAGGCCCAAAAGAAAAAATTGATCTCTACTACACTAGGGCACTGCCCATGATAAGATGTGAACATTAGGGAAAACCTCAAGCTAAAATCCACTTTATGGAAAATGGATAATAGGAGCATGATCAGATTCTCCTTTAGATACTTGAAAGCTATTTGGCACTGGTTAGTCTACAAGAAATCTTGATTCTATCTTGTCAAGTCTGTCAGAGGGGTCACGATCTAGGATAAGTTGGGTATGAACCTCCTATAGTATCCTACAAAAATAAAGAAAATTTTCACCTATGTAACATTCATTAGGCATTACAAAGAATTAAGAGCCTCAAAATTTGAAGGATCCAAAACTTCTCTGCATTGGGAGATGACACTCCATAGTTAATGAACTTCACGAGTCCAGAGTATACACTTTGATAGTTTACCAAATAGAAGGTGATGATGATGAAATCCCAAAGATTCCCACATATGTTTTGTATGATCTTCTTTAGATTCTGAGTACACAAGTATTTTATCATTGAAAACCACCATGAACAGGTCCAAATACTCTTGGAACTATTTATTCATCAAATACGTAAACACATTTGGAGCATTCTTCACATCGAAACAGACACAAGACCGACAAAGACACAAACACATGGATAAAATGAACAATGACCAAGGATTTACATACATGGATATTACATATTTTTAGATGAATATTCAATATAATACACAAACACAAGACTGAAGACTGTAAGCTTTTAGTGACTTTAGAAACATGGAACACATTCTTGTAATTTGGGGAAAGATCTTCAACATCTCCTATAAGGATCTTCCCCTTTAGTAAGCCTATATAAAAACTTTATTCATAACCTTGGGAAAGGAAACATAATGAAGGGTGAACTTAAATGCTTAGTAAGGAAAAACAAGGTATATATCAATCATATCATATTGATTAGACATAATAACATAAACAAGACATTATAAAATTATATCATGCATATGAAAGATGATGATATCATGTCATGGGAAAATCATATGAGTTCATAAAGAATCAAAGATCATATTCCATGAGAGAATAACATAAGATATGAAATTGTGGAATACAAAAAATACTATAAAATAATTTACATATTAGTCAAGGATCTCTGGCAAGACCATCATAGAGGACAATTCCCTTTATTAAACCAAGTTCACTTCCCATTCCATCCTTGTGTTACTGAACATGATTTACTTCCTTCCCTATCCCTATATTACTAAACCGGGATCATTTTAGGTTCCATTCCTATCTATATCATGAGATATAAGACATTACCTAATGTATTGGAGAAATATATAGGTCCCACCCTTCAAATAATAAACACCAAACATATATATTCCACAAGAACAAAAATCATTCATTTTATAAGAACCAAATAAATGGAATGGGTTTTATAAACATCATTAAATCCTAACATAACATATAGAAAAGAAATGGGTTTCATAAATATAATCAATCATAAACATAAAAAAACCATAAGAAAAATAGGGATAATATCCTTAAAAATGATCCCCATTTAAAAATAAGTAACATCAATGAATGTTATCATAGATGGAAAATAATTTTTTCAGATCATTTGAAACTAATTTTTTAGGAAAATATACTTTTTGATTTGAAAACATATTATTTTCTTAAAATGGCTCAGAATATAAGAATTTTTTTTAAAATAAACATGGAATCTTGTAAAGGAAACTTCAAATCATTATAGCATCATGATGGCATAAAATTACATTTACGTCATATAAGTTAAAAACATTCCTCTCATAATTTTTCAAGAAAAGTAAAAAAGTACCTCGTTAACAAAGCAAAAAAAATGATTCCTTTCAAAAAAAATTTAAATTTTCACAAAGGGGTAAAAATGATTTTAAAATACATAGTATAACAGTAAGAAAAAATTTCTATTTTTTTTAGAAAAAATGGAGACGGAAGATAAATATTCCCCAATTGAGAATTAAAATGAAATAATTCGAAATATTGATGAGATTGTGAAATAAACACTCATCAATTTATAATCAAGAGATCGTATACCCCATGAAATAAGGAAAATTATATAGATATTAAAATTAACATAATCTTATGGTTAGGACTCATAAAATACATTCATGGGTAGTATGTACACCACACATATGAAATAATTAGTTTGTAATGTGTCCTACAAAAATAAAAGTGAGGAAAAATCCCTTACCTTAAGTCTTGACTTCCTTCGTATACATTCATACCTACTGTATAATAAATAAAAATTTATTATAAATCTACCAGAGAAAAATATTCATATATATAATAAAAAATATTATTGAAATACTAATTTATATTAATCTATTATTAATAATTCCATGTTAAAGTTATGTTTCGGGTAATAAATGTTTTGTTTTTCATACATGTTTTGACATGTTATCCTTAGTCCTCTTACATAGATAATGATTTAATCATCTACAAAAATATAGACATTCTATAAATATTATATGTATATTCATTGTAAATATATTCATGGTGATTAATAAAATATAGATGTAGAATATAAAATATTCCATTCATGGAGACGGTAGGTTATATGTATGCATGAACACAGTTTTCATTTTCTTGTCATATTAAAAGAAAGCAAATTATATGATATATTATCATTCCGGAATCATTTTAATGTAATATATATCATATATATTCATAAAATTCACCTTTATTACCATCCATGTGAATTATTGATGTAAAATGAATCAATCACATTGTGGAGATGATACTCAATACATACGCACGAGTGACGTTATCATTTACCAAAATATTTTATGGTAAAAAGGTAGATAAGATATTATAATTCTAGAAGTATAATTATGTCATAAATATCATATATAAATATTATAACCATCATAGTTACCACTCATAAAGGATGGTAGTGTAAGATGAAGTCTATCGCTATGTGGATTCGGTAAGTCGTGTGTACGCATGAACGATACTTTCATTTCTTATTCGATGGGAAAGGAGATGTATAGTGGTTCTTTCACAATAATAATAAATTTTATTCTTATTTATTATATTTAATTTATTATTTTATGATATATATCATATATTTATAGGTGGTATAGAAGAGTATAAGAAGAGGGTGATCAATTAGATCGATTACCTATTCCTTGAAAAGACTCCTCTAGATCCCCTCTAAAGGACAATAGAGTTAGTTTTTCTGGAAGGAAAAAACCTCTATAATATGGATAAGTAAATGTATTGAATAATTTTTTTTAGATTTCGTTATATATAGAAGGCTAAAAGTGATGTGTAAAATTAAGGGAGTAGGTTTCCTTTTATAATTGAGGTGAGGGGAACTTTTGAAATTTCAAAATATATTAATTTATAATAAAATCAATCTCTATACAAATACCTATAAAAACAATTATTCAAATATAAGATGTGATAATATTTTAATATCTTCAACCAATATATTTTTTTACATGTTTTGGTTTTATTTTAAACTTTATCATTTTTATTATCCCTTAGTTAACCTATTTTAATTTTAAATAAGGTAACAACTTTTTTAATATTAAAAGGTTGTAATTTTTTATTATGTGATGTCAATTTAATCATAAATCATAAATTTATAATATTTTCAAACATATTATATTTTTTTTATTTTTAAATATTTTTTTATAATTTTTAAATAATTTAAGAAAATATTATTTTGATAAAATATTATTTGTGTCAATTTTGACACTATTCATTATTTGTATTAAAATAAATAAAGATAACAAGTTAAATTCAAAAATTATATTTCATTATATCTTTAATAGGTCAATTTAATCTATAAAATTCATTTGTCACATTAGTTATCTCAAATTATATTTATTTTAATATTTTTAATTACATTTAATTGATATTTATATTAATAAAACAATTACTACATTTGTGTAGTGTAATTATTACATATTATTATTTATTTATTAAAAATTAAAAATAAAATACCATGATGAAGCTAAATATTCTTGATTTCAAAATCATATTTGAATTTAAAATATTTTTTTAAACCCATAAAAATGATATATTATATTAAACCAGAATATAACATTTTTAAATTTTTATTAAATCAAATATTATAAATACCACAATTCCATCTAAGTGTCCCAAAAAATAAAAAATAAATTTATATCATTAAAATATTTTCATTGAGTTAAAAATATTTAGTTATATTCATTTGTAACATAACTGTTTTCCCACGTGGACAGATAAATGATTTTAAACACGAAGAATGTGACATTTGGTGTCTTTCTTCGATTAGAATATTATATAAGTCATTTTCATGGGAAAGTGTCCATTAAATTTTTTAATTTCAATCCTTTAGTGTTATGGGTTGAAATTTCATCATCAAATAAAATTTTATCATGTGTCAGAGTCATTTTAAAGTCTATATAATTTTATTTTTAAACTAAAATACTAAATTTACCCTTTAGTGTGGTAACAAAATTTACCAAGGTTAGTATTCATATTCTCCAAAAATAAAAGGAATTTTTTTAATAAGTTTCTAAATTATGAATCCAAATTTAGAATCCATTTTTATAAATTCAAAACATAAAATTTTAGAATTTAATTTAATATAAAATCGGTAAAATACCATGAAAATAGTTTTTCAAAAATATTCCCCGTTAATAAAAAATCTTTTTTTATAATAAATTCATTTATAAAATCAATTAAAAAAATAATAATTGTGTTATTTTGAATAAAAATTTACTAACTAAAATTTAAAACTAATCTAAAACAAAATTTTACCTTGTAAAAGCATTAAATGAAAACACGGATTTCCAATATAAATCAGAATTTTCTCTATTCATCAAAACATGAAACTTCTTAGAAAAATACCAAAATTTAACCCAATGTAAATTTTAATATCCATATTTTACACAATAAATTTATTTTGTTAAATAGAATTTTTAAAATTTCCAAAATTTAGTTCTAAAATTAGTGTTCCATTAAAAGGCGATAAAACTGCCTTTGAAAAATATAGCTTTTTTATGTGTAAAATTAGATTAACTCTTATATTATGTATATTAAATTTAATTATATAAATATATATAAATTTCATTGTTTGATTAATACTATTCATTCATACCAATTTAATGTCTGCGTTATAATTCTCTTATTTAAATAATTAAAATAAATTATTGTTTCATAGAAACTTAGGATTGCATAGAACACAAGCTAAACCAGTGTTAATTATAATGAAAGATTAGCACGGTGTAGTGTAAAATGAATTATATTAAATAAATTAGAATATTTTTAATAATATATTTCATAAAAATCTCTGGGTGTTGCATTCTAGACCCCCTTAAAATGAATTTCACCCTCGAAATTCGTCTGGGTCATCAAAGGTTTAATAATTAAAAGTTTCTATCATAAAAACTCACATCATAAAAATGAATACTAAACTCCATATAAATAGGGAAAGTTAGAAACATCACAGTTACCCAAATTAACTCAAATTTAGGTTTCCACACATGATAAAATAGGTGACAATTGAAAACATAGACCTGGAAGAGAAATCTAACTATATTGTTCTGATAGAGAGAGATAGAGAACATGATTAAGAGAAAGTTAAAAATCACATAGCCAAAAATCCGTGATGATCTATGGGATAATTTGATTTATTAGAGAAGAGGTTACTAGGATAATATTTTTTGTTTCAATATTCATTTCCCTAGTGTTGAATAATTTTCATAAGAAAAAAAATACTAACTTGATTTATTTACATTTCATAAGCATATGTCATCCTTTCATTGTACCTTGATTAAATTCTAATTCATCTATTATTCCAAGAAATGAAGGTGAATGTTTCACACCTAAGGCATGAGATCCATAGAATTATAGGTTATTCCATCTGTCTTAACATAAATACAAATAGGTTAACATATATTATCCAATATGAATAAATCCTAATATGGATAGATAATACTTTAATTACTAAAAGCTCGTTTAAATTTGAAAATAAAGAAATTCATAAATTTTTACCTTTATGATCCTTCCAAAGAAAAAAATAAAAAACATTAAAAAAGGTCACTAAATTTCTAAAATCAACATGTCATTAACCCCCCCCCCCCCAAATAAAATTTGATGCACCTATTAATTGTCACACACCAAACATCTGATGACCATTATAATTTATTCTCTTGATGTGTGGTAATAACCTGAATTCCCAAAAACCCTTAGTGAAAATATTCATGCTTTCAAAAACAAACTCTTCCATCATTCCATAAATCCAAAAAATTACAAACTCAATACATGTAATCATAAACCACCGTATCATATTATCATCCCCAAGGTCATCAATAATATCCCATAATTTTTATCCCAATCAAACAACTATGAATTTAATTATCCCAAAATCATTCACATATGAAGTTTTATACTTTCCTTAATCATATTTGTTTCAAAAATATCACCTTTCCATTAAATCAATTTTCTAGTCCATCGAAACCATTCAACAAATTCTTGTAAATCATTAGCGAAAAACATAAATTAAAGAATCCTTATATATTTCTTAATTAATATAACATAATTATTGAATCCAAAAACAAAAAAAAATCAATTATAAAACATAACACTTAATCAATGAACAAAACTACCTCAACTTATTACTTAATACCTATTTCCTTTCACATTTTACCTATAGTCTCATCATCAGTAGTATGATAACCATTACTTGTACCACCTTTCTGATTATCTTCATGATATTTCCACATATGACATCAATTTTTATAATTCCCATTCTTTCCACATTTGAATAATTCGTTAATTGATACTACCTTAGGGAGGATAGTATTCCCATCAATTGCATTAATATAAATTTTCCTTTTCCCTTCGTAGTTACATGATTTTTGTCTTTATTTTACACATTAAAAACAAATTCTTATTTCTATAAGACATTAATTTTGGTGTTTCTTCCCACATTCATGATACAAAGTAATCTGTATCTTTTTTCCTCTACGGTATACATAGCTATAATTCTCAAGAAAATCTTTTTTTCTCTTCCTGGGTGAGTTTGAGAGTTGGTTAAGGTACACATTGTTAATAATATTCTATGAAAACTTATTATGCATTATCATAACATCCTTTACTCATGTGATCATCCCATTTGACAGATCATCAAAAAAAATTCATCACATTCAATGTTATTCTAGTTCCTTCTGGTTCTCACCATTGACTAAAATAAGAAATTATAGCATGGTCAACGGTTATCATAGAGGAAAACCAGATAACTATGGAAACTCGCCTATAGGATATCTAAATTATGATAACTTATTTAATCCACGACTCCTTATGCTTATCCTTAGATACACCCCTAGATATATCCTTCAAAATATACCTAGGGATCTCTCTAAAGTTTTCTCATCCAAGTTTCCAAAGGTTTACTAAATCTTTCCTTTGATATCGACTATAATGACCCATGATTTTCAAACATATATATTACATGATTTTAGAATAATATTCATTACAATACACAAACATAATACTAATTACCATAATAGTTTAGTGACTTTGGAAACATGGAACACATTCTTCTAATTCGGTGAAATATCTTCAACATCTCCAATAAAGATCTTCCTCTTAAAAATCTTACTTAAAACTTTTATTTATAACCTGGGGAAATGAAATATAAAAAAGGGTGACCTTAGATGCTCAATACGGGTAAACAATGGAGATATTAATCATATAATATTCATATGAAATAAGAAAACAAATAAAAGATTTTAAAATTATATCTTGTATATCAAAGATCATGATATCATGTCATGGTATAAATCATATGAGTTCATAAAGAATCAAAGAAAATATCCCCTGAGAAAATAACATAAGATGTGAAATTGTGGAATACACATAAGAATATAAAATCATTTTCATATTAGTCAAGGCTCACTGTGAATACCATCGTAGTAGGAAAATACCTTTACTGAACCAAGTTCACTCTCAATTCAAACCATGTGTTACTGAACCAGGTTTACTTCTTATTTCATCCCTGTATTACTGAACAATGATCATTTCCCATTCCAGTCATGTCTATCTCATGATATATATATCTTTAAATTATGTATTGGAGGGATATGTATGTCTGAACTATCACTTAATGAAAAATATAAATATGTGTTCCACATTAAAATAAATCATTCATATTATCATAACTGATGAAATGAAATGGGTTTCATAAACATCATAAAATCATAACATAAACCATGGAAAAGAAATGGTCTTCATAAATATAGTTACATCATAACCATAAAATAACCATTGGAATAATAGGGATAATACCTTAAAAAATATCCACATTAAAACATAAGTAACAACCATGAATGTTATCTTATATGGAAAATAATTTTGAGAGATCATTTGAAAATAATTTTTGAGGAAAATATCCTTTCTGCTTTGAAAATGTTTTCTTTTCTTAAAATGACACAAAATTTTAAAATAAAAAAAATTCTTTCAAAAAAACCCTAGAATATTGTAAATTAAACTTCAAGTCATTATATAATCATGATGGTGGAAAATTCTTTTCATGATGCATAAGTTTAAAAAACACTCCTCTTATACTTGTTCAAAAAAGATCAAAAAGTACCTCATTAGAAAAGTGAAAAAATATTTCTCTCAAATTGTCTGGTAAAAATTCACACATAGGTAAAAATTTATTTAAAAAATATATGAGAATAGTAAAAAAATTGAAAACATTTTATAAAACATGTACATGGATAATAAATATTCCACAACTGAAAATTGAAATGAAACAATTCCAAATAATGATGAGATTGTGAAATAAATACTCATCACTTTATAATTAGTAGAATCATATACTCCATGATAGAATGAAAATTATATTGATATTAATGTACTATAATATTATATATAAGACACATAAAATATAGTAGTGGGAATTACGTACACCACATAGAAGAAACAATTAGTGTATAAGGCATGTGTCCCACAAAAATAAAAGTGAGATAAAAATACATTAAAATATGTCTTGACTTCCTTCGTATACATTCAAAACAATCATATAATAAATATAAATTTATTATAAATATACCACATAAAAATATTCATATATATTATACCATATATTATTTACATATGACTTTATATAACTTGATTATTAATAATTCTATGTTATAGATATGTTTCGGGTAATAACTGTTTTGTTTTTCATACATGTTTTGACATGTTATCCATGGTCCAATTACATAGATAATAATTTCATAATATACATAATGATAAAGATTATATAAATATCATATATATATATATATATTATATATTTATTCATGTTGATTCATAAAATTTAGAGGAAGAAAATAAAATACATCGGTCATGCAAATGGTTGGTTGTAAGTACTCATGAATGCAATTTTAATTTTCTTTTCATATTAAAAGAAAGAGAATCATATGATATAATATCATTAAAGAATAACTTATATATTATATATATCATATATACTCAAAAAATTAATCTTTATTACCATCCATATGAAATATAGATGAAAAAGGAATCACACCACATTAGGGAGATGGTAAGCCATGCGTATGCACGAGCGACGTTGTCATTTCCCAAAATATTATGTTGTAAAAAGGTAGATATGATATTATCATTATAGAAGTATAATTATGTTATAAATTTAATATATAAATATTAAACCCATCATAATTACAACTCATAAAGGACGGTAATGGAAAATTAAATATATCGCTACATTCAGACGGTAAGTCGAATGTACGCATGAGAGATACTTTCATTTTTTGTTCGACGAGAAAAAGGTTTTATAGTTATTTTTTCATAATCATAATAACATTTCAGAATATTTAGGATGATTAAGTTATTATTTTATGATATATATCATATATTTATAGGAGGTATAGATGAGTATAAAAGGAGAGTGATGGGTTAGAGTGATTACCTCTTCTTCAAAACAGCTCCTTTAGATATGCTCTAAAGAAATCTAGAGTTGGTCTTTTGGGAAGACCAGAACCTATATAATGTGTCTAGGGAAGCGTAGAAGATAATTTTTCAGATTTTGGTTGTGTAGAAGGATCAAAGTGTTTTTTATAATTGAGGTAGGAGGTTCCCTTTTATAATTGAGGCGAGGGGAACTCTTGGAAGTTCTATAAATATTAAATTATAATAAAATCAATCTCCATAAAAATACCTCCAAAATGACATAAATTTGAAGAAAACATGATATAATTTTGTAATATCATTAATAAATATATATGTATTTCTACATTATTTGGTATTATTTTAAACCCTACCATTTTGAGTATTCTTTAGTTAACCTATTTTATTTTTAACTATGGTAACAACACTTTTAATATTAAAAGGTTTTAATTTTTACTTATATGATATCAATTAACTCATAAATGATCAATTAATTAAATTTTCTACCATATTATATTTTTTTGTATTTTAAAATATTTTTTATGTTTTTTATATAATTTATAAAAAAATTATTTTCATAAAATATAATTAGTGACAATTTTGGAACTATTCATTATTTTGATTAAAAAATTGAGATAAGATGTTAACATCAAAAAAATATTATTGTATTTTTAATATGTCAATTTCATCTATAAAATTTATTGATCACATTATTTATGTCAAATTATATTTATTTTAATATTTTTAATAACAATTTTTTTGATATTTCCATTAATGTAATAATTAATACAAATGCACTATGTAATTATTTAATATAGTTATTTATTTATTAAAAATTAAAAATTAAACACAATGACAAAGATAAATATGATATGTTTATAAAGAATATTTATAATGTAATTTATATTCTATGTAACCCTAAAAAATGATATACTATTTAAAATATGAATGTGAAATTTTTAAATTTTTATTAAATAAAATAATATAAATACCATAATTCCATCTAAGTGACCAAAAAATTAAAGAATAAATTTATATAATGAAAATATTTTTATTAAGTTAAAAATATTTAGTTATATACTTTTATAACATAACTTCTTTCCTCATACGGACACATACGATATTTTAAAGATAATGAAAGTGATATTTTGTGTCTTTTTTTGTTTTAAATATTATATAAGTCAATTTCATTGAAAGGTTTCCATTAAACAATTTAATTTAGATCCTTATGTGTTATGAGTCGGATTTTATTCATATAATAAATTTTTTCATGTGTTAGAGTCATTTTATATTCATTATAATTTTATTTTTAACCTAAATTACTGAACATAAACTTTACTATAGTAATAAAATCTTCCAAGGTTACTATTTATAATGCAAAAAAATAATACGGTATTATTTAATAATTTTTTACCTTACGAATCATAATTTTTAATACATTTTTTAAAATACAAAACATAAAAGTGGTATAATTTAATTTAATATAAAACTGGAAAAATGCCATGAAAACAGTTTTTCAGGAAAATTCTTTTTTCAAACATAAAATGTTTTCATAATAAATTCATTTATAAAACACTTTAAAAAAATTAAAATTTGGATATTTTAAATCCAAATGAACTAACTAAAATTTAAAACTAATCAAAAACATAATTTTACTGTGTAAAAACATTATATGAAAGTACCGTTTTTCAATGAAAATCAGTATTTTCATTATTCATCAAAATTAGAAACTTATCATAAAAATATGAACAGTTCACCCAAAATAGAATTTTGATATCCAAAATTCATAGAAGAAGTTTAATTTTTCATATATAATTTATAAAAGTGCTAGAAATTTATTTCAAAAATAGGTGCACCATTAAAAGGTGATAAAACCACCTTTAAAAAAATATAGCGTTTTATACACAAAATTATATTTATTCTTATATTTTATATAGAAAATTTGATTGTATAGATATATATATATATATATATATTATTTTTTTATTAATACTATTAAATTTTCCAATTTAACAGCTATGTTATAGTTTTCTTGTTTAAATAATTTGAATAGAATAATGTTTCTTAGAAACTTAGGGTTACTTGCAACCCAGGCTAAGTCGGTGTTGCATGTAGTAAAAGATTAAAATGATGTAGTGTGCAATGAAATCTACTAAACAAATGAAATTATTTTAAAAATATATTTTATAAATATCTTAGCGTGTTACTATAGTGAACTCATAATTCTCATAATTACATTGAAAGGCATTATTCGTTATATACTCATCCTTCACCCATATATAATGATATCTTGATCTCAGATTAATTATCCAAAAACAACTAACACATTTATATTGATTGAATACGTCATCAATATATGAAACAGGGTAGTTATTCTTCACTGACACCTGACTCAAGTGATGATAATTGATAAATACATGTGGACTATCATCAACCTTATTTATAAATAGAACAAATGAACCCCACGGTGACAATATCGGTTGAAAAAACCTTCACTGAAAAAGATCATTGATCTATACCCACACTTATCGCAACTCATAAGGCACAATCCTATATAGAGAAATTGATATTAGAGAAGATCCTATTTGTAGAGTTATCCCAAAATTTATCTCACATTGAGGGGGGTAACACCACAACCTCCACAATCAAGAAATTAGTGGACTCTTCCAAAAACCTTGGAAACACCACTAATTGAAATTTCAAAGAGCTCAACATTAACTCAGCTATCAAATAATATAGGGACAAAATATGAAACCAACCCATCTAAGGGTCTTGTTCACCAATGAATGTGGAAGAATCACCGTCTGTATCATAAAACATAATTTGACTCCTGAAGTAACTCATCATGGATTGTATCAAATATAGATAGTCCATGTCAAGGATAATGTTGTATAGACATATTTAAAAATGTTGGAATTATACCCAAGAATGGTGCTACCCTAGCACTAGCTCATAGTCTCTATATAATTCATATAGATAATATTGACCACCAAATTGCATCCACCTATGTCATCAAGATCAGAATAGGGAAAGTGATAGAAAACAGTGTGTATCTTATGAATCAAACAAAGTATGCACCCAAATAGAAAAAAAGAAAAGGGTACCTCAAAAAATGTCTAACTCACATCAATATAGAGACAATAGAGCATACTACTGTCCATAACCTACTCCATAATATCTCTGACCTTGGTAATGACTACCTCTATGGTCATGGTCTACTCTTTGTGGATGAGGAGTATCGTGGGGATATCCTCTATGTTTCTTATATCCCCTCTACTAATTAAGGATTATATAACCCTACAACTTCCACCTAAGATGGAATAACAGTAATTGTGGAACCTGAAGTGGAACAAATATTGCACATAACTTACTCATAAATATTGGGAACCCTCACCATTAAGGACAATAACCTCTACCCAAAAAAGAAATCATATGATACCTTATTAGGGGTTGAGAGCCTCCACTCCTAGAGAAATGATATGAAGAGGTTTGTGACTTACCCCCATCTATCTTAAAACCCTTTTATCTATGTAATTTGGAATCTTGGAATACATATTTTCTATGTGAAGAATTATTAAAACTCATTTCTCATGATGATCCATTCCTAGCCATCATGCTCACAGTGACCTCTACTCTTGTAATTATGTAGAGATTTGTCAGTAGCATAAATGAGGTAACCTGGCGGTATATCAATAGACACAAATCCAAGATTGAAATGACTCGCCCTAGACTACTCATCATGAAATAGGTATGAAGAATATTGTACAAGGTTCTTGAAATTGAAACCAAACTCTTATACACTACAACTCCCCTAACGATGTTTAATAATCTCATATATACAAGTATATATTGAGGTTGACCAAAGGATATATAATAATAACATGTATTGAAACTTCTCCCATGATAAAACTAAATCCTCATGATTCCCAAGGAATAATAACAACCACTACCTGGCTTCTCCAAGTTGCATCATCATCATCTCTAAGTAAACCCATCATTTCTTTCGAGCACAGATCAAATTCAAGGCTATCTCCAACTCCTCTAACTAGTCCTCTATCACTATGTTCAAAATGGAGCCCTCATACTTCTTCAAAATCTGATACTAAAACATTTATAGTGTCCTCCCCTAAGTTTCATCATCATCAAACTCAATTAAATATCAATCTACTGGCACATCCTATTGAGAAAATTCAGCACAATCCTCAAGAGGAGATCAACATGGAGAGATACTAGGAAAAGAAAAAGTGGTTAGGGAATCCTAAACCTAGAATATAGAATATTTAAAATTAATTTATTGATTAAGGCTCAAAATAATCCCATGTTCTACCCATTAAATCATAGGCATAGAGAAAAATTATGTATGATCCTTTTATAGGTCTATACCCCGCAACTAGTATCACTTCACTTAATAGGATAAATAAAGTTAAGGTCCTCTAATGAAATCATAAGGAGGGTGGGATAAATTTATGTGTCCTAGTTATTGTCCCTTATTTACTTTGATTAATAGGTTTTTTTGACACTATTTCCCTACCAACCCATACAGTCTTTACCTATACCTACCTTCAAACTACATCCTATCCCTCAACCCAACACTTTGATACTACTTTTCCATGACCCCTACCCCTCCCCCAAATGTACCCATCCAAGATTGAAAATTGGATAAATTGTATGATTAATCCAGAATCCTACCTCCAATAGGTCACAAGTTGGAGACAAGAACCGTGGGTATATCATACGCACAAATGGGAGGAATTACACTCTAAGAGAACATGAGTAATAAGAGATAAGACAAAAACAACCAAACAAACCCTTCTCAAGATAAAATATCTCAATACATGCATGTAATTTCATACAATATATAAATAAATAAGAAATAAAATGTACCATAATAAAATCCTCGGTAATGAATTCAAAGCCCAAACATATCATTAACAACACCATCAGCCAGTAATGTTCATTTTTACTACCATCCTACTCATGAAGTCCTAAAAATAGTTTATATATGTAGTGAGCATAAAATTTATATTTTGTAGGATCCTCTCAGATCCTCTCATGCAACAAATAAGTAAAGAATACTAAGGCTCGGTGAACAAAAAGTAAAACCAACTCATCACCTAATTAGGTATATTAAGTTATCAGCCTCACAATGGATCTATTTCCAATTATTATATAAAAGTAATCATATAATATACAATATCTATATAAGAATTTAATTCAGTACCACTTACTCATTGGTTTTCTACTCTACCCCAACATCACACATTCAGAGCTATCTCTCTTCAAACGTAAACCTGAATTCATTAGAATATCTCATATCCAGATAGTAACTGATTAGTTTACAGGATCCACTATAGCCTGTACGTCATGTATTATACCTCAATCCATCACCATCCATACAAAACCTAACTATAATAATCTTCAAGATACTATATCCATAGATACATGTCTATGAAATAACCAAAGGTCATTTCAACCCTATACACACATATATGAGAATGATAACCATCATGAAAACCAGGATATAAAAATACAAGGTGAAGAGAGTGATGTAAGAAGGGGAATTCAACCATCAGTTCCTCACTAATCTAAATGTTGAGGAAAATACCCTCCCAAATTCCAATGGGTGAAATTCACTCTACCAACATGGGTTGGGAATTGTATGAAAACACAAAACATATAGTAACATATATAGCTGACAAACCACATAATCAGAAACTACCTATTACTAGGATAAACTATAGATATCATCTCTTGAACACTAAGATGACACTGCTAAGGAATTGATATCCTATAATCATATAAATATTTCAATAAACATTCAATTAATTAATTTATCCTTTAAACATTTTAATTACATTAATTACTAGGCAAATCCAATCCCCATTGTCATAATACAACTGATTCTACGATTTCTCAATATTTATCATCGTTTGGAATTTCATTAAACAACCAATGCCATGGGTTAAAAAAATTGTTAATAATTATCATTTCATAATACCAGGTACTCTAGGACTCATCCTGAGCTACCATAAAAGATTCATAAACAAATCAAAACTAACTATGTAAAGAAGTCGGGAAAGGAATTTATGAAAAAATAACCCATCCATCGATCCTTCAAATTGATTTATATATAAGAAGGAATCCTATCTTTTATCACATAAGTGAGAAATCCTATATTCAACCCCTTCCATCAATCTCGGTACCATCACCAACACTACCATGCATTCTATCATATGCGGTGTTAACTTTTACCACAAACCTATGACTCCATACCCATGTATTTACAACCATCATCCATCCCACACATGCATCACATCATATAGAAAGAATCACATCCATAATAATCACATAATTTTAAATAAAAAAAAGAAAAATTCAATAGGGAATCTGGGATATAAATCCAATCCACCAATGCTTTGTAAGAAAATAGTCTCACTCAACCTGAATAAATTTTTTTATTAAACAAACAATTCATTATCATCTTGAATTGACGAATTCATTTATCACAGGTAACAACCATAGGAAACTGAAGGAATTGGAAATTAATATATATTAATTAAATAAACATACATTCATGAATCACTTCCAATTTTATAAAACTATAAGAACATTTCATTTAAACATTACATAAGCATCACTTTGATTTCCATCAAATCATAACGAAGAATAATTTTAAATTAAAAATTCCTATTTAATATTATCCAAGATTGGAAATATTTTAATGTGTATTGTTATTTATATATCCACAAAGAAAACCATATTTACATTAATTTTCAATTTCTAAGAATAATAATATGATATACCATAGTATAAACGTAGATAGAAAACTATCATTCAAAATAATAGGCAAACTACTATTATGACATAAACATATTTGATCACTTCAACCAAAAAACTATTTATTTATTTAATCAGGTTGAATATTCATTAATTTTAATCCCACTATCACCGAAAAAGATAAATTATGAAAACTTCAATATTTTATATAAAACATGGGAAGCAATGAATCCCTTATCTCAAAAGAAAACTCCCAAAATCACTACACCAAAAAATGGGGGAAAAAGAAGATGATGGTGTCATAACCTAAATGTCCCAAATATAAGGGTTTAACAACCCTTAAGATTTATATATAATTAGTAAAACTAAGTAGAAAAAATATATTACCTCTAGTGTTACTAGATGCTGTTGAAAATAGAGTGTGAAACAAACTATTCAACATTTCTAGAAACACAAACATGGTGGCTCCCAGTGGACAAATATGACCCTTTATGGTTCAAGAACAAAAATTTGGTTCATTTAGGCTTGAATAAGGAAATAAAAGATTCCAAATAAGTAAATATATTAATTTTAGAGTTAAGTGTATGATACCATCAAAATTTCCATATCACAGGTAAAACATTAATGTGGATATCAATTAATTCATGTAGAAAGATACATATTAAAAGTTCAAGTATAAATATTCACTTTAAACCACACCTTAATTTCCCTTAATTATGTATTTAAAACCATATTTAAGATGAAAATTCATATTTATGAAATTCAGGACAAAATAAGAAAAAATGAAAAACTTGGTCGTGAAACCGACCTAAGATTGTGACTACTATCATGACTGCTACCATGACTGTTACTATGAGAAAAAACCAACTACCGTGATTCAAACCTTAAACCATGAGATAATCCTACTACTATGACTACTATTGTGAGTCAAGATTCTACCATGACTTTTCCTGTGATCCAACGTGCTACCATGACTATTACTATTAAGAAACCATCTTAGATGAATGCTACTATGAGTTAACCTCATGACTATTACCATGAACCAACCTAATACCATGAATGCTATTACAATCCAACCTAGTACCTTTGCTACTCTTGTGATCCATCCTAGTTCCATGAATACTATAATAATCCAAATTTCTTTTCCGATTGCTGCCGTGAGCCAACCTATAATCATGAGGCTAGGGGAAAACTTGATCATTTTTGGGAAAAGAAGACCCCAAACACCCCCTAGGGACCACTATTATTATGGTAAAAACAAAGGAATTTTTTACTAAATGTAGAATTATAATCCTTATCCTGGTGGTACCTAAAAAAGAGCGTAGTAACTATTTTTATAAATGAAAATAGTGAAAAATTCTAAATTAGAATACTGAACAAGTAGAGAGTCTGAATTGATTAAAAAAGAAAGAAACTATTCTACTTGGAAATACCACTTCTCAATTCTATTTCTAGATCAAATTATTGAAATATTGGATAATAATTAATTTCTTTGTTTTCTTGATGGCTAATTTGGTTACAACCAGATTCCCATAGCCTTATAATACTAAGAAATAACCACCTTCACATACCCATTGGGAACATTCATCTATCAGTGAATCCCCCTTGGATTGTATAGTCCTAGTACCACCTTTTATATCTGCAATATAGAATTTTTTTACAAATATTATTTAAAGGATAGTTGATGCTTTCCAAGATTATTTCTCAATTTTTGGATGTAATTTTATATGTTATATTAAATATATGGAAACTATTTTTTAAATATTTCAAGAGATAAATATTAATTTAAAATGGAAAAAATACATGTTTATAGATATTAATGGTATATTATTTTGTCAAAAAGTCTCTAATAATAGAATTAAAGCAGAAAATTCTATGGTTTAAGTGATAAAAAAGCTACAAAATCATGAAAATTTTAAAGTTATTAGAAGTTTCTTAGTACAAGATGGTTTCTATGGGAGATTCATCAATGAATTTTCTAAGATCACTAGGCCCCTTGTCTCGTTATTTATCAAAGATACTCCTTTTTTGTTTGATGAGAAGTGTTAAGAATCATTTAACCTTATTAATAAATATCCCATATCATCACCAATTATTTATTCATTAGATTAGACATATTAATTTGAATTTATGTGTAATGTTATTGATGTGGTTGTGGGGGTAGTTTTAGGTAAAAGGAAATGGAAGATATTATATGTGTTTTACTATGATAATAAGCTTTTATATTATCCCTAAAATAATTAATATACTACTAAAAATGAGTAAGATACTATTATTTATTCCTCCGATAATTTTAAATGGAATATTTTAGGGTCTAAGGATATAATTTTCCTTGGTAATTCAGACCTCAAATATATTTTGGATAATAAATAATCCAAGATAAGGATTATGTGATGAAAACATCAGTTAAAATATTTTTATTTGGAAATAATGGATAATTATAGTGATTAAATTATGGTTTCTAGACACTTTTCTAGGTTATCCATCACTCAATCCGACAAACCAAAAGAGATAAACTATTTATTTCTAGATGAAAAACTTTTTATACCTCAGTGAAGAAGCCCTCTTAGTTTGATTAAGTTGAAAAATTTCTAGATATTGGATTCATTACTAATGTACTTTTATAGAAAAAATGAATAGATTCCTTTCTGATTTAAAATATTATTTCTTGAATTATCCTTTACTCTTTAAAAATGTAATGATGGGATATATAGGAGACGTGTGCCTGAGGGGGGGACATGCTTTCCATCCTTGAGAGTTGTCACTCTTCACCTTTAGGTGGACACCATGGGGTGATAGGAAAACCCATATTATATTGTAAGCCTTTTTATAGTCTTAATATATTCAAGGATACTATAATTATAGAGGTTGGATGTGACAAGTGTCAAAGGCTAAGAAATGTGGGTAGGAAACCGGAGCTACAACAAAAATGGATTTGTGAAGTAAATATTCTTTATGTTTAGGGGATTTATTTTATGAGACTATTTCTATTATATTATTGGAATGAGTATATTTTGATGGATATTGAGTTTGTATTTAAGTGGGTTTTGGCAGTGGAGATTTCAAAAAACCTTGTTATTAGTGTTGGCAGTTTCATCAAAAGGAATATATTTTCTAGATTTAGAGTTCTGAAGGAAATAATTATTGATAATATAACTCATTTAAAGAATAATCACTTTAAGAATTTAATAGAGAAATATGGTAATTCTCATACAATTGGTACCGGCTATCACCCAAATTCTATTAGCAAAGATTAAATTTCAAATTGAGAACATTAATTGATTTTGGAGAAGACAATGTCTAGTGCTATGAAAGATTGGTAAGTTAATTTGGATCAAATATTGTTGGCTTATAGGAACACTTATAATACCCACATTAGGATGTCTCCTTATAGAATTATCTCTTAGTAAACAAAATTATTTTCCTATGGAGTTGGCCCATCTGAGCCTTTGGGCCACCAGTTTGGTCATCAGGTCCAAAAAGGCCTTTGGACCTCCCAAGGCCTTTAGTCCAATTGTCTCTTAAGGACTTTAGGCCACCTCAAGGCCTTTAATACACCCCAAGGCCTTTAGGATACATGAAATTATAGATTAACTAGTCATATTACAATGTACAAGACTCAAGATAATGATTCAGAGCAGGTGCGTTCATTAGAGCAGAGCTAACCGGAATTGGAAGAATGAGAGGGTATAAAATTTCCATCGGGACCAGACATGGGAAGCTCTGCATAGAATAGATAGTTGTACATCCTTGAAAAGTTGGAGTGCTGATATCATGACATTTTCTGGGGAGGGTAAGTTACAATTTGTCTTGTCTGGTTGATTCCTCTAATACCTAAGTGTCATGTTATTGTCTCTTTAGCCATCAACCATTATAATGGTTTCACCTCACCCCTTGAAAGGTATATTATTCAGAAAATAAATAAATAATAAATTCCTTTAGTCCATTCAGGATATAAATAAATTATAAAGGTCTTTTAGTATAACATCATTCAGAATAGCTACTTCATGTCTAGTCAATGGGTATTTGGGTTAAATTCTAAGATTAATATTTTTCTTGGTTAACTAAACACCAAGTGTTCTAGACCATTCACCATTCTAAGAGTGCTATAAAATTTGTTTGTAGAGCTAGTTAAAGAATATAATTGACCATTTATGGTAAATGAGTAGATAATTAAGAACTATTTTGAGGGTTGAGATAATGAATTGGATTCAATCTCCTTTCTTGAAATATAACATTTCACTAAGTCTAACTAGTGACTATAAACTCGGTGTTTTATGGTACATAACCCATGGTTCCTTGTATTTGATTTATTATATATAAAAATAAATATTCTTTTTTTCAACCTTATTTTTCAATTCCTTAATGAGGTCACTTTGGTATTTGGTGAAATATTCCACTTGTGGTGGATCGAAAACACACGGTGAATTGGTCTTAATTTATATGGACAATCCATCAATTTTTTTCTTTTAAGTGTGTTTTCATGGTATGAATGAAAAATCACATGATTATTTTCATGTTTACTTCATTACTTATGAAAATTTATCTTATTTTAATCATTTATTTTCACATTCTATAGATGCAGATTTAGCATTGCTAGTCTAATAATTCTTGCAGTCAAATTGTTAATTTAGAAAAATTTCGTCCTATTGTAAACCAATATACCATAATACACTCATAGTCAGTCTATTTTTCTTGTTTTTTTTGGTAGGTTAAATATAAATTTGATCATTTCTTTTTATGTTTTATCCATCACTATATTTATTTTATATGTTTTGTTGATTACCTTCATGTAGTCGATGACTATATTTTCCTTTAGGTCTTCTGACTTAACGCACCAAAATTTTCTTCATTTGGTTGATTGGTTCCTTTGAATTGTGGTAAATTTTTAACCATGGTATCATAGTGTGGTTATTCGTGAACATGTAAAGTTATGAAATTTTTAGTGTACAAAAAATATTTTTTAAGAAGTTCGTATATTTTTCAAGGTCTTGGAGGAGCCACAATCTTGAACATCTTGAATGAACCTCCCCTTTACTCAACCTCTACTTATTCTATTTCCCAAACATATAAATCTAGAAGCTTATTTTGATCTAAACATTCTATAGGAGTTATATCTTTCTAAGAAATGGGACTTTTGAATAAGAAAAATGAGAGAATACCAGTGGATAAAATCTAACTTTAAAAGCTTCCACATTTGAAGGATTATTATTCTAATTCTATTTTTTATTCTACCCATTCAAATATATTTACTATATAATATTGATATCTAAGTGTGGGAGGGAATTCCATTACTAATTTTATTTATGTGACCCTTTATTATTTTTTTCTTATTGGTATATATGTTGTTGTAAATCAAATTGAATCAAATTTTTTAAACTTAGATGGAACCCTATAATGAATCTATATTCAAATAATTCTTACTATGTAATCACTGATCAACATGATTTATTTCTGATATTTATTGAATATATTTTATTCTATCTCAAAAAAACTAAAAAGAGTGTAATTTTTCAAATATATTTTAGATTTTTAGGTTATTATGGAAAACTATTTGTGATATTTTTTGTAACCCTACAAACATACTATAAACATCCAACTTGGAATTTTTTTTTGAAAAAAAAATTCAAAACATTTATACCACCATAGAATTCAATATTGGGAAAAATATTAGGCTTTAAATATAGGATATTTGTTCCTTAAATGTGGTGTTATTTTATTCGATGATAACATCTACAAATAACTCAAAAATACCTTAAAATATTTTAATATTTGAGGGTATTTAAGCTTAAACTTATTTTTATTGTTATCATACCTAATGGATAATTTCATTCTAGTGGTTAAGGATTTTATTGTTTCTAAAATTAAAAATTATAAGTGATGAATTTTTGGGATTTTTAAGTTTTATTTTCCACTAATTTTTTGTCAATTATTATTCAGAACTATGAAATAGAGTGTATTAGGTAAGATCTTTTTGGAATTGTAATTAAAACATGTGGAAACTGAATCTCTATACATGAACCTAGGAAACATATCCATTTTGAAACAAAAAACCTCTGGGGGATATCTAAAAAGATATTCACATAAATTCTTTCAAATGTGATTAAAATGGTAAATTATGATCCATAATGAGTCTTTGATAAATTAGGCATTAGGTGTGTGATTAAGTAAAACCCAATTATAAATTCAATAAGTTCTTTGCACATTCAAGGCAGGGAAACAATCAAATAAAGTGCTTAATTATCAAAAATTAATTCATTCAAGATAAGGGAATATTGAACCAAAATGATAAATGGGAAATTTAATTATAAGAAAATCATTTTACATTTATCAAGGAAGTTTAAAATAGATCTTTGGTATGAGGAACCTAGAGAGTGTGATTTACCAAAGTGCCTCTTTCTAATGTTTTAATTACACCTAAATTTAATTTGGCTACAGTCCTAGAATTAGAACATAAAATTGGATTGAAATAAAACAATTAGTGATATTAAAATAAATTAATAACATTTTCAATGATGTATGATTCTTTTTTTTTTATTTTTTTCTGGTGTGTGTATTTGAACCTAGGAAGACAATAATGCAATTATTTGAATATTTTGGACCATCTCAAAGTATTTAGTTTCTATAAATCAATTATTCAACATGCTAAATTTTGATATTATATGTGAATTATTTTACTCTATTAAAAAAGTAAAAGCATTCATTATTTTTAATTATATTTTCTAATTGATTTAGATGTTATAAAAGTGTGATTTCCTTCCACTAAATTTGATAAATGGATTACTTGAGAACATGAAAATTGGTTACTTTGGGGAGATTCGATGTTGCCTCTGTTGAATGCATTTTACCACATCTATTTTGGGAATTTTTAGTGTTTTTAATGTTGAAAATTTCCATTAAATGATAAAGGATATAATATTTGTTGATATACAGTGAAAACTATAGTTCAATGAATATCTAATTGAAAATGTGTGTTTTTGTGTTAATTTAAATGATATTTATTTTCATTTACATGTATTCTAAGATTAAAAATTTAGTATGTTGTATAATTATATTGTTGTTATTTATTATTTGGAATTGTTTTTATCATTTATTTTTTGTAATTGTATCTATTTTTTTTGGGTTTCATATAGGTAAAGAGGCTATGAAGCATGATGTGTAAGGGTTTATCAAGTTTTAAGTACCAACATAATGGCCATCACCAAGTTTCATTACCAATATGAGGGTCAAATAGAATCCTATAAAAGGATACTTTCCAACATTCATTGCTCTTGAAAATAAAGTGTCACAACTAATGAACCATGTAAGGGTAACCTCAATTAGTAATGATCCATTATAGAAAGGTACTTAATTTCAAAAAAAAAGTTCTTCCTGAAGATATATAGTCTATGAAAAATGCCATCCTTCATCTCAAGAGACCTAATTAAAGGTACTAGTTCCTATCAAATACTTTTTTAGTGTACTGATATCAATTCTTAATCCATTTAAGCGTTCCTAGAATAAAAAATCAATTGAGGGACCTAAAAAATATCAATTAAAATTGAAATAAATGGGAGATTTTTATTGAGATTAATATGAAGTTACGAGAAGGATGAGGAAGATAATATAACTTGGTAGAAGAGCCAAGGACATAATCTAGGTCTATCATATGAAAAGGTTAATCCAAACCTTGTTTAAAGGATCACATTTAGTTGGATTTTCTTCTAGAGTCATGTGAGGGATATGATTAGTGGTGACATGCACACTACATGGTGGATGGGGGAGGATTCTAATGTTGTTGGGTGTGATCTTGAGTGGGTAATTAACATATGATTCAATTAATTGTAGGAATATGACATGGTTATAATTAATCATTCCCTATTGACATGAATTTCATGCATGGGGATGTTGGGAGTGACTAGGAAATAACCAAGTTGTCATGAACCAACCTTGGTCGACCTTGAACTGGTCACCCGAGTCAACCCATGATAAGTCCATAAGAGAGTTCCCAATCCTCATGGGATGGAACAAGTGACAGACATCAAAACAATATAGTTGGGAATGGTTTGAACCATAAATAAAAGATACATAAATAGATAAAAAATAAAATGAACAAACTGGTATAAAAAATAAGTAAAAAAATAACAAAACATGCCTCAAGTGACCTTGTGGATCACCCCCAAACACAGAACCATGCACTATTAAAAAGCGATTTGAAACTAGAGGAACCCAAAACTGAAAAGATAGATTTGGTGTGTGAATCGTGATGCTTAGTAGTAATTCCATGTATAAACAACATCATATTCTTTTACCTTTGAAAAGAAACCCAAAAAATGCTTGTTTTAAAATAAGGCATAATAAAATAATATTTTTCATTATTTTTGAATTCATGTAACATGTTTTTATTTTCAAGAAAAACATTCATCTTACACTACATTTTCAAAATAGATTCCAAGTACGAATTAACATTTTGAAATGTAAGGAAAATAGTTTAAATTAAAATATGGTTTTCAAAAAGTAGAGATCAATCATGAAACAACTGAAATGAAATCCTATCATATGAACCCTATCACAAATGAGCACCATGTGAAATACCATCGGTAATGAGAAAAAGTGGGAACCTAGATACCTTGTACCTTTGTGAAACATGTTATAGTAACCCCAGTCCACAACACCCTCATGCACAATACACTAAATATTGTCCCATCCAAAGTTCTAGTGGTCTATATAATAGGTATCATACTATTGCACAAGCCACTAAGGAGGATTTCATCAAAAATTATAGTGGTTTTAGAATATTTCACAAGTTTAGTTATTGTTGTAAGCTTCCATACTTCTAGAAAAAACTAGGATGAACCACTTCCATATAATCTAGTGTAGAAGTACTTGTCCATCCACCTAGATAGGCAGGTTTCCCATTTGCTCTATTTCATGTGTTCGTGAGGTTTTATCAAGAAAACATTAATGAACTTATCATTTTCTTTACACAAAAATACATCCAACCTATCACCATAGATCTCCCTCCTTGAGTGCATCCCTATTTATAAGTCACAAAAAAATAACTAGCCTATTCACAAGGAACATATCACAAATCACACATTTAACAAACACATCATGTTTCTAAAACAATTTTGTGTTCCTCAAGACGAGCTCTTCACATTAAAAATTCATTTTTCTGTTTCCAAATGAGCCTCATTACTTCACAAAGAATAACTTCTCTTTAGAAAACATTCCCACCCAACAATTTCATGTTCTAAATCCATTTCAAATTCCAATTAAACAACAAATGATTAACGCATTTTAAAACAACTTGAAAGCATGATTAAAACAAATAAAACCTTTTAAGAAAGTAAAAATACCAATTGAACTCAAATTCATACAAAAACCAATGCAATTTTTCAAACTAACCAACACATGAGATTTCCCATTTTAAAAATCAGAAACTAACTCATCTTGATTCAATTAATCTTCCAAAAAAAATGTACACACATAAAAAATCATTTGAAATACCAACAATATTACAAAAACCATTTTAGAAAACTATTTTAAGCATATAAAGTTTCAAACATTCTAAATAAATCTTGGAATCATAATGAAATGAATACTATGCATTTCAAAACATAAAAAGAGAACCGAGAAAAATAAAGGGAAGTCCAACACCAAGGTTTTTCATCCCTTTTTATATAATGTGTATACTTTTTAATATTAAAATCACTTTTTAAAACACTCAAGATTTTATGGAATTCAAATTAAAGGCATAGGCATAGGGGACCAACCTTAGGGTGGAACCAAACCAAACTTTCGAATCATGGCACTTTATAACTAGAAGCTGATGCACCCCCACTATGAATATGCACTTTCACATACATATAAGAAAACCTATCCCATATACACACACTCGTATGGCCATGAACATGTGAAAGGGTATCCTCACATATATTCTTATATGCATATACTATTCTCTACTCATCCAGGAATGAAAATTTCAAATATAAACATAGGCACACCTTTTCCCATACATGTATTTCACTACCATGGGTGAATTTACATGTAACCGAGGAACCTACACACACACATATATATATATATATATACATACCTATGCATATGAAGGAAAGTCACCTTAGACCCGGTGAATCAAAACCATAAAAAGGGACCACACACTACACATTAATTATAGGGTAGCACAAAAATATAAATAACACCATATATAAAGTGTGAAACCAACCATCATCATAAAATCCATACCTCAGATGGCAGAGAATAACTGAAATCTCCTGAACCACCTTGGATTTAGCGGAAGTTTCCGAAACACAAACACAATGTTCTAGAGATACAATTCTCATAACCCTAGGAAAAAAGAAAACTAATTAATTTGTTAACCCCAGACCCTAGGATTTCATCTGAATCTTTAAGGGAGACAGAAAGACCAAAATCGGTTGAGAAAAGGAGAGTAAGAGGAGCAAAGAGCCATACCTTGAATATTTGGACAAGATTCTCAAATAAGTATAGGAAATCTAGGGATGGAGGAGGTCAGAGGGTGGTGTGTAACATGGCCAAGGTAAACCCCAAGGGGGTGTCATATGCGGGTAGAGTGAGTGAGGGGTGAGAGAGAGGAGTTCACCTAAAGGAGGAGAGGGGGAGGTGTCGGAGGAGAGCTATCTAGTAGGGGAGGCATGCAAGAAGGGGGTCAAACGATAGGGAGGGGGAAATGGGAGGGGGAGGTGGTGCATGATGGTGAGGGGAAACCCTAATCTAATAATAAAATAAAATAAATAAGATAATAATAATATTAATAACATAATAGTAATACTAATAACTTAATAATAAATTTTACAATAATAATAAACTTAATAAAAATTATATTCTTAATAATAATAAGATTGATAATATTAATAAAAATTTTAGTATTCATAACACCAATAATAATAAAATTATTATTATTATCATTATTCTCAATAATTATAATAATAATATTACTATTATTAAAATAATTCACTAAATTTTATTTCAATTTTCTTATTTTATTTTATTTTCATTTTATCACTCATTTTATTTTATTTATTTATTTTGAACATCAGGCATATCGCATGATGACCTGGGCAATGCCGCATGGTTTCGAAACTGTGTTATACCCATGTGTCGGATGTTGCGAATCCCAAAACACTCATTTTCCATAAAACTCAAAAATTTAAACTGGGACTCAACCCAAGACATAACCAAGTCAAAATTAAAATCCAAATTGTGATAAATCTTCCAACCTTAACTCTTTTTACCCCCTAAAATCCACAGTAAGGCTGAACCCCATAACAAAAAATGATACTCCATAACATTTCAAGGAGATTCCATGTCCATGAAAGACGAGAAGAGGCAGTAACATTATTAATAAGTAAAAGGACTTACAAATTAAACACAGGGGACACAAAATGGAATCTCTAATAAGGGTCACCCGCCCCCATAAGCTAAGAAACCTCCATTTGATTGATCATAAGGAAGAAACTATCATTATATATTATAACCTATTAAACCAAAACTCCTTGGACATTACCCAATGAAAACCCATACCATCATTTTGAAATAATAAGACAAGATCAAACCACATATTGATGAATAATCCCATAATTTTAATTCAATGAAACTGTTGGGTGTTCTCCAGTCCCAATGTTTACTCAAGGGAGGATCTTAGGGTTAGATATCTCTAAATGTGACAACTTTTCACGAAGTTGAAACCAAGAAAAAAACTAAATTACTGACATGGGGAGGCCTAAATGGAATCCACACCATGAGGAACAACCTAACTCACAATATGAAACTAGTACACCAACATGGGGAGGGGTGAATGGAATCCCAACCATAATGAATAGGCTAACATCGATTTACTCTCAGGGAATTTAAGTGAGTCCCATGGTGGGTCTCCCCACTATAAAGACCAAATAGATTAACTGACTAGCACATACCAACATAGAATGTCCGACATGAGCTAACCTTGTAAATTTCCGAACAACCTAATAACCCACCAAAAACGACCTGATTAACCAAACTCCAAGCCCAATAGAAGATACTACATTGTTTTCCACTCCTACGGCACTACCATCCTCGGATGGTCCCAACGAAACCAATGATCGAAAAAGACTTACATGGATTTTCATATATAGAAAACCATAAAGAGAGTCACACCCATAGGGGAACAACCACTAAGGTTTAAGAAAATGAAACAACAACACCTCTTTATAACCCATGAGGGACTCTTCCACCAGCACAAATCAGTACATTGAGGAATATATTCCCTATGACCCTTTCCAACATATATGACCACTTAAAATTGCCACATCGAAACTCAAACTGCCTCTACCTCCCACACCAGAGATATAAGTTAAACCAAGATCCTTTACACCCCTGGGGGTTCTTGTCTACATGCTAGCTCCACTCTGAGACCTATGGCTAGAGGTATGATGGTTGAAGCATCTCCTTCCACGTTGTCAGGTGTTAAAACCTCCGAATAGAACATCTTCGTACTGGTGCAACAAGTAGCCACACTGTGATCCAACAACATCAACAGAACACAACACGTCCCATAATCCGCTTACTCCCACATATAAATTTAACCAATACAAGGGCTTAGAAGATTCCCACACATCAACTTTTCCTACTTCTAATGAGAAACTTCAGAAGGAATGACACATAGAAAGTGCTTCCACCTAAAACAAAAAAACTCAAAATTCCCCAAATGGAACACTCACTTATGATAAGATAGAGGCTCTCGAAAGGTTCCAAAACATCTGCCTTATCATTTGGGTAAGAACACGGTGCTGAAAAATGCCACCAAACATGACCATTTCATCCTAATATCCCATTTCATGGGTAGGGACATTAAATTGAGCACCAAACAACACACGATTCTTGCAAACAATCATAATGACCTCTTATGACCAGATCTTCCACATTTGTGGTCAAACATGAACCTTCTTTTAGATGAACAAAATGAGATCTCCAAAGGTACTTTAATGCATAGACAACACTAATAATCTAGGATTATTTCAGCCTTCATCACTGGGATTCCCCCCCCCTTTCATGTGGAAAATTCAAACACACCGGTGTTAGACTTCACCTTCGATAACTTAGGCAACTCAAGAAATCAATATCTCTTTCAACATTCCACATCCACTCTCTCGCTGCATGGGGGTTTGCTTAATTGGAAAAGATTAGGGGTAGACTCAATCCTCGAAGCTCAAGAAGGAAGTTCTTATGTTGATCAAATAGATTTTCTTCCTTTAGTGGATCACCCTTGGAAGTACATTTAATATTCGTTAATTATTTATGGGGGCATTAACTAGACAACAATAGAAATCCAATGAACCAATTAAAAAAGGCCATTGGCCCAAACATACCAAAAAAACATTGATCACACAAATTGAATCACCTCAAGGATCCCCAATATACTCTTCAGAAGAACCCACTAACCACACATTTTCATACCAACATACCAACAAGAACTCAAGCTCAAGACACAAGTCAACTAGAAAGGATTCCCATTCTTGAAATGCCTTTCCAATAACATTCCCAAAATACAAGAAGACAAACAACACAATCATTAGTTATCAAAAAACCAAATATTTCAATAAAATTATTCGTGAAAATAAACTAGGTTGGTGGGTTTCACATTCACCAATGGTATCCCATAGGCCTCACACATGCATGTTCTCATGCCACATCAGGAACCCACCTCATGTCCATCCCAACACTCATCAAGTCATGTCATTAACAATCCACCATCCCATATATACCCATGCATGTGGTCACCCATAAGAATACCAAAGATCAAAACCAAACCTTTCCATTTTTCAAAACCAAAACATTCAACCCACACTTTATCTCTCTCAAAACCGCAAGAAACAAAATTCAAAACCCATTTTAAATCTCATAAAAAATTTTCAGAAAAACACCAACCATTCAAATAAAACTAACTTGAAAAATATTACACATAAATTTTGAAAAAAAATTCTGCATTCAAACCCCTATTAAAAAGTTTAGAAAACCCCATTTAAAACAAATTTTCCAAAACCCTCTTTAACACAATTCATGCTTTTCCAAAGAATTAATTCCTACAAACTCTAAGTTAAGATTAATAAAACACAATTAGAATAAACTCACTTCCCACCATTTTTTAAAAATCAAACCATTTCCATTTGAAAGACTAGATTCCTTAAATTTTCAAAAAAAGTTTTCGGATTAATTTTTCAGAACCCAAGGAGACCCAAGAAAATGAAAATGGAAATTAGTGTCAGCTAGTGGCTTGGATATATGGTTGGTGTTCATACACCAGTCATGCCACCATCATGGATAGTGTTCTAGGTAAATGTCCTCATATCCACATAGATTTCTAGGCCCTACGATCTCATTGATACCATCGACCCAACTCCCTTTTCATTTCCCCAAATATAAACAAACCACAATAACCAAATCACTCAGATGATACCCAATTTCCCCTGGTGACATGAGTCTCATCACAAGGTGTGCTGTCTAGGAACCCTACTCATGATCAAAATGTCAAGTCCTAATAGTCCTAGCTCCAGTCTACCTAGACTCTTACCCAAGGAATATGACCCAAAATAGTGTTACCTCCTCTAATACCATTTTTTTATGAACCAACCCACATCAACCCTGAATGTATCACCTGAGTCAATTCGTGACAAGGCCTGAAGGGCATTCCCAATCCCCATAGGCTAGCACAAGTTCCCAACATAAAAAAAAGAAATTTGGGAATGTCTTGGATCATAAATAAAGGATAGATAAATAAGTAAAAATAAATAAACTAAACCAACTAAAAGTGGGAAAAGAACTAAACTAAGGAATGAAAAATACCTCAAGTGACCTCATAGGTCACCCCTAAACATAGAAGAATTCTCTCTTCGAGATAGATCCAAAACTAGCATAACCTAAAACTGAAGAGACAGAGTTGGGATGACCACTAAGATGGTCAATAAGAATTCCACGCATAAACAATGTCATATGCCCTTACCTTTAAAAAGAAACCCAAAACATGGTATTTTGAAAATAAGACATAATAAAATAATGTTTTAAATTTTTTCTAGATTCAAGTAACAACTTTTCATTTTCATGAAAAAATTCCTCTTCCACTTCATTTTTAATGTTGATTCCAAGTATTCATTAACATTTCAAAATGTAAGGAAAAAAACTTAACTTATAATATAGTTTTGAAAAAAGAGAGATCAAGCATGAAACAACTGAAATGGAAATCACATCATAAGAACCATATCACAAATGAGCACCATGGGAAATACATATAGGTAAATTGGACAAGTGGGACCCAAGATACCTCATACCTTAGTGAAACATGGTATAGAAACCACAACCCATAGCGTCCTCATGCACAACCCACTAGAGAGGATCCCATAAAAAATATCTAGTTATGTATTTAATAGGCATTGTACTCATGAATGAGCTACTAGAGAGGATTTCATCCACAATTATTGTGGTTTCCAATTATGCCACATGTTTAGTTAGTGTGGTAATCATTAATCCTACTAGACAAACCAAGAAGAACCACTTCGGTATCATCTAGCATACTAGTCCTATTCCACCAACCTAGATACCCAGGTTTCCCATGTGATCCATTTAAAATGGGGGGGATTTTTAATCTAGAAAATATAAATGAACTTATAATTTTCTTTACTCAAAAAACATATAACCTCTCACCACTGATTTCCCTCCTTGAGCACATCCCCCTTTATAAGTCACATAACAAAGTACCCACCTATTCCCTAGGACCATATCAAAAATCACGCATTCAACATACACATCATGTGTCTAAAACAGAGGGGCATGCCTCAAAAGGGTATTTTCACAGTCAAAATCGTTTTCAAGATGCCAAATGGGCCTCATTACTTAAAGAATAATAAATTAAATTTATAAAACATTCTCACCCAACACTTTCAAGTTATAAAGACATTTTAAATTCCTATTAAACAAAAAATGCTTCATACATTTTTAAAAAAATTGAAACCATGATTTATATAAAGATAACCTTTTAAGAAAGGAAAAATTAAAATTAACCTAAAATTCCTACTAAGACCCATACATTTTTCCAAAATAATCAAAACATGATATTTCCCCTTTTTAAAATCAAATACTAACTCATATTCATTCAATTAAACTTCCACAACTAATTTGCACACATCAGACATCTTAAGAAATACCAACTACATTCCCAAAAATATTTTAGAAAATTATTTTAAGTATTTAATGCGTCATGAATTCTAGAGAAAGCAATGAATCACACTTAAATGAAGACTAAAAATTTTAGAACATTGAATTAAAACATGAAAAATAAAGGTAATTACAACACCAAGCATCACCATCACTTTTTATATCATGTATATACTATTTAATATTAAAATCAGTTTTCAAAACACTCAAGCAATTATGGAATTCAAATTAAAGGCATAGGAATAAGGGACCTATCATAGGGTGGAACCAAACCAAACATTCATCTCTTGGTGCTTTCTAACTAGAAGCTTATACTCCCCCACTAATCATATGCACTTTCACATACATATAAGTACACCTAGACCCTATGCACACACCTGCATGGCCATGAACATGTAAAAGGGTATCCTCACATATATTATTATTTGCATCTACTAGTCTCCACTCACCTACACATGGATATTTCATATATATATACATAGGAAAACCTTTCCCCATATGTGTATTTCACTACCATGGGTGAATTTACACATAATGGGGGAACCTACTTATATATATTCTTAATTATGCATACACAGGCAAGTCGCCTTAGACCCAATGACTCTAAAACACAAGGTACGAACCACTCAATACAAATTAATTAAAACTAACCTTAAAAACATATAAAGAATTACATATAATAAGTTTGAGACTAACCAGTGACATAAAATCCATACCTCGGATGGTGATGGAAAACCGAAATCTCCTGAATATCCTCATCTTCGGTGGAAGTTTCCGGAACACAAACCCAAAGTTCCCAAGATACCATTCAAACAACCTTAAGATAATAGAAAATAGATGAATCTATTAACAAAAACACCCAGGGTTTCATCTGAATTTTGATGGGTGATAGAAAGACCAAAATAAGTTGAGAAAAGGATAGGAGGAGGAGCATAGAACCATACGTCGAAGCTTCAGACAATATTAACGAAGAAAGAGAGGAAGAAATAGAGAGATAGAGGAGCCCAGAGGGTGGTGCATCACACGACCAGGGAGAACCCCAAGGTGGTGTTTCATGTGGGTTGAGTGAGAGAGGGGTGAGGGAGAGGATCTCACTAAAAGGAGGATAGGGGGAGGCACCAGAGGAGATCCACCCAGAAGGGGAGGCGTACAGGCAAGGGGTCGCATGACAGGGAGAGGGACAGTGGAGAGGTGGGAGGTGGTTCAAGAGGGTGAGGGGATACCCTAATCTAAAAATAAAATAACATTAATAACCTAATAATAAAAATAATAATAACTTAATAGTAATACTAATATCTTTACAATAAATTTAACAATAATAATAATCTTAATAATAATTTTATTCTTAATAATAATAAAAAGATTAATAATATTAATAAAAATACTAACATTATTAACAATAATAATAATAATAATATTATTACTATTATTAAAAAAATATTTAAATTTTATTTCACTTTTCTTAGTTTATTTTATTTTAATTTTATTTATTTATTTTGAACATTGGTAAGGCCGCACGACGACCTGGGAAAATCCACATTGTTTCCAAAATATTCTCTCCCCATCCATCAAATGTTGTCATGCCCAAAAACACTCATTTTCCATAAAAACTAAAAAATTAAAATTTTCACTCGACCCGATCCAGAACCAAGAAAAAATTTAAAACCCATGTGTGACATGAGTGATTGATGTATTAGTTGAACTGGAAGTGGGTATCCTCGATAAATAAAATTACTCTTCCTTTCTTCATACTTTTTTTTCTATTTGTATTAAATTTTTTAAATTTCATTGAATAAAATATTGTCATCATATAAAACTCTTTGGGGGAATGATATTGTGATGGTAATTCTAATAACATCATTTGTTCCATATTTTATTGGATGTTATTATTAATTTCAAATTCTTTGGTAGTTTATTTTCAAGAAAAAATCATGGAGTATCAATGATAAATGATCGAGATTAAATTCATTTCAATTTCATAATTATCCAAAAATATTATAACAAGATATCTACTCTTGATAGTAACATATAAGCTTAATGTGAGAAGTTGATTCTGGTGAAAAATTAATTTTACCTTTTTTTATGAATGAGTGAGTTCTACAATTGACGAAATGTAGGATTAAATTAGTGATAGGTTTATATCATTACAAGGTTGGTGAGACACTTTTCATTCAATTCCGGTTATTTTGGTGATGAATTGATTAATATATTTATAAAAGTAGCCAATAGATTTTTTCTACCTAAACTATTGATTTATACCTTATTACTCTTTTATCATTTGTTTATTTCAATGTATTAAATTCCTGAGAATTGTTTTAATCATCAAGCCTATTGTTTATTTCCATTGTTCCTTTCTATCATCACTATAATTGAAATTTCTACTTCTCTTGCTTGTTTTTTCTTCTTTACTTGGTCACACACAGTCTACTATCCTTCCCTATGGATTTTACATTCTACACACTAACTATAATATTTTTAAGTAGGTAATTAATAATTAATTTCATGATATTAACAAGAAAATCATGTAACAAACCAACCTGGGTTAACTAGACAAGCCACCTAAACTGACCCATCACGTGATATAGGTAAAACAAAAAAATTAGAAACTATTCTGGAATGTTAGAAAAACAATACATACAACTAGAGTACAAAGATTAAATAGACAAGACACCAAAAATATATACAATTCAATCAATGAAAAGGTTATACAAGAAAGTAATTCAAATTCCAACATGAACAATAGTCGCCTCTTGAAAAACCTGAACTGAAATCATCAATAAAAGAGAAGAAAATGTGCTTCAAGATTCTCTTCCCTTTACAACGATCCTACAATACAACATCTACAAACATAAAAATGCACAAGTAGGGTGTGATCCAAATCTAAGTAAGATACCACAAAAGTTTTCATAACATATCTAACATCAAGAATCAAACAATTCTAGCTTTTAAAACATAATAGTTTTAAAATGATTTTTTATAAATTCAAACCATTTATATCTCATTTTCCATTTTCCTCCTTTGTTTTTTATAAAAATACTTTCATATTCCAAAAAATATATATATGACAACTATAAGTCATAAAATAGAAAAGAATACTCATACATCAAGAGGTAAATAGGTAAACATATATCCATAAAACAACCTATCATGTAAAGTTATGTGATACAACCTCATATAAAAACCTGTGAGAAAAATTACATTAAAAAATCATTTCATAAAAAACCATAAATAAGAATGAACCTAACATATTGGGATCTATCCTCTGGGACACTTCTTACTAGACACTAACAAGAAAATCATAAATGGAAATAACACTAGATATGACTGATATTGATTCTTATGAGTTTATATGACAACTGATATTGTAACACACTAATATATTTATGAAATATATTTTTAAAACAATATGATTTCTTTAATAGCTTTAATTTCATGCTACACCATGTGAAGCTTGAATTGCATGAAACAACAACTTAACTTTCATTGCACACAACCCTGAGTTTCTTTGAAATATCATTTTATTCTCCTTATTTGAATAATACAATTAAAAACTAGCGATTAAATTGGATGGAATAAAATTTTATGACATTCCAAAACTAGATGCCATTAATAGGTTCCCCAAGCCCATTGAGCCACACGACCTCAAGCACATCTCCCCAAATTGCATAGGCTACTGACTAGAAGCAAGGGCCTAGGGTGTGTCCATAGGGAGACTATGCCCTCATTCTAGAGTGTATCACTATAGATAAATAATAATAGAGGTAAATAGAAGAAGAAATATAAGTAAATATATAGAAAAGGATAATAATAACTAAATAAAATGGAATTATTGATGATGAAATTTCATGTCACTAGAAACTAGAAATCATCGTTACAAGATAGCAGACATAACATGATCCACAAAAGTATAAAGGAAATAAAAATACAAACACATGAATCCCGAGATTCTGCTTAGTCATCTGCTATCAAGGTCCATCTTAAATAGCAAGAAATAAAATTTTCAATGTCATATGCTTCCCATTATCAACACCATCATTCATGTAATCTTCCCAAAGTACCAAACGGCGCCCAGAGAGGCTATGAGATAAATCTCTATGGGCCACCACCAACGTTGTCTATAACATCCATCTCTTGTAATGGAAATGTAACAGTGTGCAAGAATGCATATATAATGTAATTCGTACAATGTAACTAAATACCCAATTACCTTATTCATCCCTCAAATAGTGTGAGAACATGTATCCTATTCATTATTTGATCTTTACCAGTTTATAAATAAGTCACCCATTTGCAATAGTGAAGGTTCTTAGTTATAACAAGGAAACATATAATGATATTAAATAATTTAGTTATAAGGTAATAACCTAGGAAACGTATACCTCAAGGGTCTCAAACTAATTAATGACTATATCCTAGCTAAGGGTAAGAGTTTAATCCAAGGATCATAGTCCCAGTCATTCCATAATAATATGCCTACTGAGTCCAAGGAGTTCATCAAATGTAAAATAGGGCTAAGCAATGGATGGGCCTGATCGGATTTAACCATGGACCAAACTTGTCAATTTTGGATCCAAGGAGTGTATCTAAGGAATCCTTTAGTACTACATGAGGGATCATAAAGTGTCATACCAAGTATCAAAATTTAGACAAATACAGGGTTCTAGGTGGGTCTCAACCTAAGAAAGTTGTATCCTTGAATTCGAAATAGGGTCCTCAAGTGCTCAAGGCATTCCCTCAGGAATCCAAGACGCGATCGAGTGAGGAAACTTCTATTTTTGATAATGAAGTCATATATAATTTATAATGATCATTAAATTACCTTTCATTAGTGTGACAAGGAAAATTTTCCATGAAACCATTTAATTAAGTTATAATTAATCAGTAAACCTGGTTGGTTCAAGCCTTTACATTCATTAGTGTGACATGACCAATTAACATGAAACCATTCATTTAATCTATTTAATAAATTTTCATAAATCAAGGTTCACTTCTATACTTTCCATTAACATGTTAACGAGTGCTACATACATGCATCCTATTATTCAATTACATTTAAAAAAGGACAATTCATATAATTAGTATACTTTCCTATTCCCATTTCACATTTAATTATCAAATTGAAGCACTTAACTTAGGTGGTTCAAGTGGTGATCATACATGGTACTTTCCATTATTAAATTCAAAATGTAAATAAAATTTTTTACGTGGAATAATTTCAAGCCAACAAACCCCCAAATGACAGCTCAAACATGTCAAAACACTAAAATGAAAATTGTGGAAAAACATTCTACATGGGATGGATAGAGATGTGGATGTAACAACTAAAAAATAGCATCATTGTGTTTCTCGGTGGTCTTCCAATTGTTTTATTATCGATAGCATTGGGGTTAATGGGTTAGTTTTTATGTGTGTCAAGGATGTATTATGGTATTTATATGAATAAATTGCTTGCTACTTATATATTTGCGTTCGGAAAATTATTTTATTGCATCTTGGAAACATTGAAATAACATAAAACTTAATTTTAAACCTAGGGTGTTACATTCTACCCCCCTTAAAAATAATTTCTCCCTCGAAATTCATTTACACTTATCGCTCTTAATTCCCATCTATTCTGAGTCGCACATGATTTCCCCAAGGTCTGTATAGTTGTCTTCCACGGTTTCCATGTCTTCCTACAAGATTAAAGTTCAAAGTGGCTTTGAAATATTCCACTTCCTTAGCCCAAATGCAACTAGTGCAAGAGGGGTATTATGGATGTAGGCACCGGAAGATAGTCCTCAAGGAATGATAATCAATATAGTATCTGAGAAGTTAGTCTTGAATTTGATTCTTATAATAAAGTCTCATTGCTTCGTCTTTGAATGTTTCAAATTCATCATAAATTCTTCATGTGAAGCAAAAGCTTAAAAGTTGACACATAAATGATGCGCGAATATTTCCTTCTTCAGATGCTCTATAAAAAGTTGAGATTGATTCCGGTTGCTCAAACATTGTAAATCACCTAAAAAGTCCTTCGTAATATGCCCCTTGGCGTTGATAGAAGTGACGTTGGATCTGTCTGATATCTTTGAAGATGAAACCAGAACAACGATGAAAACGAAGTATATCAGGTGTTCCTGATATATTATAGAGTCATTTACAGGAAATCTGCATGGCTTTGTAGGGCTCAGATTCTTGTTTTCATGATTTTTCCATGATCATAGAAAGTAATTCATCCGGAAGGCCTAAGAGACTTGTTTGAGATCTCCTTCCTTCCATCTGAAAATTACAAAGAAGAATGTTGACTGAGAAAGAACAGTCAATTTATCGAAGGGTTCTAAATTTCCAGATTTATCTATACCGTGCCTCTGATGCCAATTATAACGACTCGAGCCTACTTTTCTGGACTCGGTACTTGAAAAATGATGTGTAATTTTTTTTATAATGTGAATAAACAATTACACAACACTTCAGTGAAACAAGGACCTTTTACCGGTCTAGGTTCTGGAAGATTAGACATAACCTTACATTGATCAGAGTTAAAGAAAATAAAACAACTGTCCATTATGCTTCCACTGCGTGCTACAACAAAGATTACCAACTTTGGAATTCAAGACAACCTGTGAAAAACATTTCAAAAACGTAGGGTGAGCACAAAAGTTGCCCAGTAAGGGGTTTTGAAAACCTTTGATAAATCCTTTCTAAAAATATCCTTTCAATAATACATTTAAAAAAAATAAATTGTAGATTTATTTGTAAAAAAACCTTTACAAAATAATGTAATTCTTTTGAAAAATAATTATACATTAAAAACATTTTTAAATAAATCCAGTGATTTTCTATGAAAAATATTAAGCAAACTTCATTAAATCAAAACATCATTTTGAGGAAACTTAATTCGTTGAAGGTTGTCTCGAGCCTACCCACTTGGAGAAGGATGGGATCACTCCCCAATGACCTTCCATTTTTACAAAGAACAAGCGCCGATATTTTCAAAAGCGTTTAAAGTTTGCTTTACATATAAATATATATATACTAGTATTGGTCACTGGAGTTTTTACTTTTTAACACGTCAATGCATTAAAAAACACATTCACACTTGTATACATATATATAAATATAAGAATATATATATATATATATAAAATTTCCATTTCATCATTTTCAAGTTTGGTAGCTATCAAAACTTTTATCAACTGGACTTTGCATTCAATAATTCTTTCTTTCACGAATCCTCATTGATGCTCATATGAGCAATTCAATTTTCTTAATTTAACCATAATAATTAATAAATTTACATGCATAAAATTTTAAAGGAAATATTTAAAACAATTTCCATGATATTCATGTCTATTAATTTTAGGACTAAGCCTGCATGGCCATGTATGTATGCAACAGCTAATACCAAAATGTTGATAAAACGTTATGATACGCCAGGTCCGCTTTTTGACGTATAATGATAAATTGACAATAAAATCAACATTTCATCCATCTATGTATGTGTATTTACATAGAACATATAACACTCGTTAATCACAAATTAAAAACATGGTTGAGCAAAACATCGATAAATGAAAAATATTCATTTGCAGAATTAATTATGAAATCAGATTAAATCTTCGATTAAATACACACTCATACATTAATTGTTATGATTTTCTTTATACTTATTTGGATAAATATACTTACATATGCATGTTGGTATTTTTATAATCCATAAAAATATTTCTTACGTGGTATTGAAATAAATTATGAGGTATGAAAAATATTTCATACATGCATATTGAAAATAAACTAAAGAATTACATATATAAACACTTGTTTGAAAATGAATTTCCTTTACAAAATAATTTATAACATCACAGTAAGTTATTAAAAAAAGGGTTTGTCAACATGATACTCAAATAACATAAAAAAATAATTTCTATTACCAAATAAGAATTTATGAACACAAGGAAAGAGAATTTTAAAACAAAATTCAAATATTTTTTTTTAATTAGAATTAAAAGAAATATAATTTTTCTTCATAAAATACATTTCACAAACATAAATCAAAATAATGAAAATGATTAAAATCTATATAATATACCTTATGGAAATACAAATAGAAATTCCACAGAATGTATTTGAAAAATAATAAACCCTTACCTTATGGACTTATAGTTACTTGCAGCAGAATTTAAAGTTGCATGCTAGAGTTTCAGAAAATCAAATTTCTCATATTCACTTCCTTTCAAAAGGGGAAAACATAAATTAGAGGTTTTCCCTCTTCTACCTCAGATTCTCTCATGACTCCCAAAAACACTCGACACCTCCTTATATATACCCAAAAAGATGGTGGAGGCAGATTCAAGGCCAGACTCTTAATAAATGAGTGGGTGTCGTTCAACCAATGAGGATAGATTTTAAAAGATCGAATCCAGAAAACATCAAAGAAAATTAAAAATAGTTCGGTGTCAATCCCCATCCAATAATGGGGAAGTGCATATATTATATATAACTAATCAAGGGGAGTTTGATTCTATTATGCTTGCGGTGTACGCATTGATGAATTGGGAAATTTTTTTCAGAAATTATTGACAACAAAGAATTAAATGAGGTGATATCAATTTCTGAAATATATATATATATATAGAACCGGGACAAACTATGATAGAAAAAACAATCATCGAGTGAAGAAAATGGATGAAACTGACAAAACATGATACTATTAAGCCGTTTCCACAAGATTCAGATAACAAGAAAACAATTAAATAACACCTACTTGCAGTTTCAGACAAATCGGAGGTCATTTCCTCCTGAAATCTAGTTCTGACCACATAACGGAGAATCGAAACCCTAACTGTGATACAGATCTCTTACCCAGTGTCTGAAATCAAACTTCCATGCCTGAATTGGACCTACACTGGTGGCCAATCTCCTTCATTCTACCTCAAAGTCACCCGATATTTGTGAATCTTATGATCGGCTTCGACAAGGAGTGAACCCTATGCCAAACAAACCTCGTTCGGCTACTCCTCTTCACGAAGGACTCTCCCGAAGACTAACTCAAACCCTACGGCTCGATGATCTCTGCACCTCTGCTTCAGCCACGATGCTCCGATCTGTGACTTTGCTCGGATTACCCTTTGGCCAAACTAAACCTCGAAGAACCCTCAGACTCACTTTGGGAACACGAATCCCGCATACGGGATTCCCAATTTCATCCTCTTTTTGTTTTTTTTCATTTTTTTTATTTCTTATTTAAATTGTTTATCATTTTATTTTATTATATATTTTTTTAATAAAACAATTATCATATTTCTTATGTATATCTATATAAATTTAACTCTTTTAATTCAAAAATACAAATTAAATTTATATTAATCATAAGCTAAGATTTTATTAATATATATTTTTAAATAATAATATATATATTTTAGTTAAATAAACTTACAAACATAATTTATTATCATAAAATAAATTATTAAATACATAACATTAAGTTATTTAAAAAAACGAAATGTATTTCTTTTCATTATTATTATTATTATTATTATTTTTACCTTTATTTCAAATCTTTGTTATTATAAATATATTGTAGTTTATTCTAATTCAAAACTTTATAATAATATATTTAATTTATTATTAAGTTTAATTATATTTATTTTATATCAACGGTTATCATAATCCATTTCTCAATTTCAATTTAAAAACTTATAATGGATAGTTTTTGTAACGGTCGGATAAAAACACTATAAATATTAATGCCTATGGGTCGTTCAAACACTCAGAAAAAAAATATCATAACGCTCATTCCACTGCTTTCCAAAATGGTTTTATATGTTCCTATTATTCTTAGTTTCGTTGTTATTGTTCTTGCTATAACTTTTTTGCTTTTATCAGATCCAAAAGATGAGAACTACCCGATCGGCATCGTTGTGTTTCTCGGTGGTCTTCCAATTGTTTTATTATCGATAGCAGTGGGGTTAATGGGTTAGTTTTTTTTGTGTGTCAAGGATGTATTATGGTATTTATATGAATAAAGTTCTCTCTACTTATATATTTGCATTCAGAAATTGATTTTATTGCATCTTGGAAACATTGAAATAACATAAAACTTAATTTTAAACCTGGGGTGTTACATTCCAATTATGTTGATACTTTAGGCCAATGATCCATGGGTCATTTTTGACATTTAAGAGTCAACACCGCCTCAATTTGAGGCATTTTGTGGCCGATATCACTCAAAGTTTCTCTCTTTTGTTTAAAATGGACTGAATTTTAAGTGAAAACAATAACTAACATATGTAAAAATGTCCAAATACATTAAGATTATGTTGATACATTAGGAGAATGATACATGGGTCATTTTTGACATGTACGAGTCAACTCCACTTCAATCCGAGGCACGGTATGACTGGTATCACTCAAAGCATCTCTCTTTTGTTTAAAATGGACATAATTTTTAAGTGAAAACAACCAATGATGTACGGAAAAATTACCAAAAACATTCTTTTTGTGTTGATAATTTAGTATAACGATCCATTGGTCATTTTTGACATGTAATATTCAACCCTGCCTCCATCCGAGGCACGGTGTGGCGGGTATCACTCAAAGTGTCTCTCTTTTGTTTAAAATAGATGGAATTTTAAGTGAAAACAACAACTGACATACGGAAAACTGACCAAATTCATTCATATTATGTTGATACTTTAGGAAAACAATCCATTGGTCATGTGTGACGTGTATGATTCAACCCCGCCTCAATATGAGTCATGATGTGGCTGGTATCACTCAAAGTGTCTCACTTTTTTTAAAATTGAAAAAAAATTAAGTGAAAACAACAACTAACATACAAAAAGATGACCAAACACATTCATATTGTGTTGATACTTTAGGATAACGATACATGGGTCATTTTTGACATGTAAGATTAAACCCCACCTCAATATAAGGCACGGTGTGGCCGGTATCACTCAAAGTTTCTCTCTTTTGTTTAAAATAGACAAAATTTTAAGTGAAAACTACAACTGACATATGGAAAACCAACAAAATGCATTCATATTGTGTTGATACTTTAGGATAACAATCTATGGGTCATGTGTAATGTTTGAGAGTCAAACCCGCCTCAATCCAAGGAACGGTGTGGCCGGTATCACTCAAAGTGTCTCTCTTTTGTTTAAAATATATAGAATTTTAAGTGAAAACAACAACTGACATACGGAAAAATGACAAACGCATTCAGATTGTGTTGATAATTTAGGATAACGATCCATGGGTCATTTTTTACATTTATTATTCAACCCCACCCCAATATTAGGAACAATGTGACCGGTATCACTCAAAGTATCTCTCTTTTGTTTAAAATGGACAGATTTTTTTAGTGAAAACAACCACTACCGTACAAAAAAATGACCAAACACATTCAGATTGTGTTGATAATTTAGGAGAACGGTCCATGGGTCATTTGTGACATGTATGATTCAACCCTGCCTCAATCTGAGGCATTGTGTGGCCTATATCACTCAAAGTGGCTCTCTTTTATTTAAAATGGACATAATTTTAAGTGAAAACAACAACTGACATACGGAAAACTAACCAAACGGATTCAGATTGTTTTGATACTTTAGGACAACGATCCATGAGTCATGTGTGACATGAAAGAGTCAACCCCTCCTCAATATGAGGCACAGTGTGGCCGGTATCACCCAAAGTGTCTCTCTTTTGTTTAAAATGGACAGAATTTTAAGTGAAAACAACAACTGGCATACATAAAAATGACCAAACGCATTCAGATTGTGTTGATACTTTAGTATAATGATTCATGGGTCATTTTTTATGTGTATGAGTCAACTATGCCTCAATATGAGGCACAGTGTGACCGTTATCACTCAAAGTGTCTCTCTTTTGTTTAAAATGGACATAATTTTTAATTGAAAACAACCTCTGATGTATATAAAACAATCCAAAAGTCATTACCTATGACCTAATACACTTATACAAGCCTTATATAGTCCCTCATAAAGTTAAGTTTCATTGTTTTTACTTGGATTCATACAACCCTTCCTTTTCCTATGTATGTAAAACAATAAAAGTTCAAAATGAATAGGAAAATTCCCCATGAAAGTTTACCCAAATGAGTTCTACTAAATTTTATCCCCCAAAAAATCACTACATGACTATTAATCAAGAGTCTAGGATGGAAAAATAATAATAATATATCTCCCCAATATTTATTAATTCTATAAATAGCGTGAAAAGAAGACAACACACCATAAGATAAAGGCATTAACCACAAGAACACATTTCCTTAAGTGTCCCAAGAATTTGCCAAATCCATCTACCATGAGGAATATACAAGGTAAAATCTCTAAATAATAAGGCAACATATCCCAAAATGAACTCAAAATCTATAAAAAATTCCATATCCAAGCTTGACATGAATCTTAACCAAAAAAAACATGAATAATAACTCGCATGCATGCCTTAATCATATTTTTCTTAAGGTTCTGACATTGAACTCTCTCTATATATTTGATCTGAGGCAATGTAAGATATAATTTGGAGGAGATAGTATTTAATGGTACCTTTTGATAATCATAATGAATAATTAGTACATCACATTAGGTATGGATTTTTTCCCATCCTTTGATCCCAAATTGACTACCACTGCATATTTTATCTTTGTGAACCGCTTGTTTGATATGCTGATTTTTTTGTAGGTTTTGTTTGGGTGTGATGCTGCAGAATTTCATGTTACAGTAGGTAGGGCATTTATCAGTGAATTTTTAGAGCAAATAAAAGAGCCCTTTATCAGTGATTTTTTAGTGCTGATAAAGTAACTCTTTATCAGTGCATTTTCAGCACTGATAAAGGGTACCCCCCCTTATCAGCACTGAGATTTACAATGCTTTTTTAGTTCTTTTAAAGCTTGTTTTAAGTGCTGATATATCCCTTTTTGTAGTAGTGTTGGCTAGTTATTTTGATCCCTTATATTCAAGCCCCATTGATGTGCATGCCACAAACTTCTTTCATTATAATGATGATTATTATGTGAAATAAAATTCTTAGTAATGACATCGATGTATATCATTAAAATCTTATAGAAGATTTGAAGCAATTGTGGGATAATGTTTTAGATGCATATGATGTATCAAGGAACAAAATGTTCAATATGTGTGATACTATGATGTGGAAAAATAGTGATTTTCTAGGAATTGGAAACTTTTCTGGTTGAAACACTTACACTGGTCAAGTATGTGCTATTTTTAAATTTAATTTTGATCTGAGAAGATTACCATATAGAATAAAGTGGTGTTTCATGTTTCATGTTGATTATTAGAAAAAATATCATAAATATCATCCTCATAAGACATGATCTGATGGAAAAAATGAGTTGATGTCAACTCTAAAATTGTCATTATGTTTAGAAATCATTTCAAAATCATTAATTAATGATTCACAATTTGAGAATGTGTATCAGTTAAACATTTCAGGGGAAAGAGTTTAAGACTCATCATATATAGATCATACCGAACAATGGAAGAAATATAGTATTTTTTTAACTTCCTTATTGGGTATTTTAATTTTTATTTCATAATCCTGAAATTATTCCAAATAAAAAATGTGATAATTAGGTTTTTACAATATTGAAAAAACATGAAAAATAAAAATATTATATTAATTCTAAAAAATAATTTGATGAAATGCATAAAAAGTGTGATCAATGGGAAAATGATAATGTAAATTTTACTAATGTAATTTCTTCTTTATAAAATTAGAAAAAATATGTATTCCTTTGAAGACTAAAAAATATGGAAGTACAAGATGAATATTCTGGTAAAATTTTAGGATTTTTTATCTTGAAACATCATAATTTTTGTGGAATTAAAATCAATGACTAACATATTTTGATGGGGAAATTGATACCTTTGGAATTGTGTAAATTGTTACCTCATAAAATAAAATTAATTGAAATTGTGTTTTTCATATTCTTCAGGCATATTTTTGTGGAAACATTAAACTACATTGATCTTGAAAAGCTTCAAGCATGAATTATTTTGACTCTTTGTCATTTTCAAATGATATTTACCCCATATTGTTCACTATGATGATTCTTATAACTATTCATTTGATTTAGAAAGTTAATGTATAAGTTCTCATACATTATCTGTGGATGTATCACATATAGAGGTATTGTTGTCTTAATTTAATATGACTACTACATTAAATTTTGAAACTCCTTACTTATGTGGTAAATTATACTATATTACATTATTTTATTAGTTATCTATGAAATTTGAAGTCTTTTTTGAAAAAAAAAGATCAACTAGAAGGCTCTATTAAATAATTTTATATTACAGAACATTATCTCACCTTTTTTTGAGGTATTTAGATAATATTTAATTTATTTGGATGTGTTGATGACAAAAAACCAAATTAAATCTAATATTAAATAAAAAAATTGTAATATTTTGTCATCAAGTTGGAAAAATATTATTAGTTTTACTAAATTAATCATAGTCTATAAAATCACATAGATATGTGCTATTGAATTTTGATATTTTAGATCCATTCAATGAAGAAGTTAAGTGGAAAAGAAATAGATTACATTAAAGTAAATAAAAAAATGATAATATGAAAAAAAATATATGTTAATAAATATATTATTGATTGGTTTTAATGTTTTGTTAGATCATAATCAATTTCATATTTACCAAATGTTGATATCATGATCTTTTGTAAAAAAATATATTTTATATTTTCTCAAGTAAATCATGAATGTTGATAATTGATATGGAGTTATAGATGATTTGAAATTTTTTGATTGGGGAACATTGAAGAACTGTAAGAGATTTGATCCTTATAAAATTAATGTCTTTTAGTTTCATACTATTTATGCAAATAAGTTATGAAAACAAAGAGTAGTGGAATCTTTAAAGAATTTGTCAACATCAAATACTATCGAAAGTTGATTGATATTATCAAATTAAATTATAGTGGACAATATTTATTTTTCATATTCAAATAAAAGTGGAATGAAATTTATAGGGGTAAAAGTAAAGATGAATTATAATTTAAAAATGTTAACTTATCTTAGTTGACAGATAACAGTGAGCATGATGAGCATTATCTATATATTTATGCCTTGAAAAATAAAATGGTATATTGTATTGATGAAAGAATTGACATGGGATTGAGTGTTGTATTCCATGTCAGCCCAAGGTACTTGTATGATATGGGTGATAAAGTTGATGAATTATTCTATGACATAAAACCTCATCAATAATAAGATATTTATTTTTATATCCTTTATAGAATTTAAATAGTTAGACTTGTATGGGTGGGTGAATATAATTAAATCTTGTTAATAGTGTATGATAATAATAATATGGTTGATGATAAATTTATTGATTTTATGTTCTATCCTTTAAATAATATTTTATTTTTTTTTTCTGAATACACTAATTTGATAAATCTATGTAATATTTTTAAATAATATTCATTTTTTATATTGTATTTCATGTTCTAAATTATTTTATTTTCTTGTTCAATGTAATAATTCTAAGAAAAAAACAATGTAATGATAAGAGGTAATCATCCACATCTCCTATGATATCGAATGACCCATTTAATTATCTCCCAACTGTATTAGGTATGCTCCTTATTTTCATGTATCTCAACATAACATCATTATATTCCATCTAATTTGATCCCATATTCATTAGGTATTCTTCCCACTTCAAGTGAATTACCTTGTGGTCGAGGGATATTCGAGGCATCTGATGAAGTAGCTGAGGAGTGGTCATCAGCTATGCCAATGGTTCCATAGTTACCATCATGTGGTTATTGGAGTGTCACCACTATTGGAATGTAATATTTGATGTGATAAAACAATTTTTAACAATATATATACTTATTTTTGAATATGTTTATTAAATAAATTTAGATAATAGCAAGACAAAAATGAACATGAATACGTCATATGATTGGAGGCTGGGTAACTTTTAAGTAATTGTGTCATTTTAAATGTTTCGGGTGGCTACATATAATGATAGAGTATTACATGGGAAGATCTTGTTCCAATTATCACATGAGGAAACACCCCTTACTATCACTTATCATGAATGGAGGCATATTCTTGAAAATTTGAAGAATTATATTTTTGATAAACAATTAAATGAAATTCGTAATTAATATTTATTTATTTTAACTAATTTTATTATCAAATGTTATTCTAATTAATTTTTTGATTTGATATATATGTGTGTGTGTGTGTGGATTAATTTCCATTTTATGTGCAAGATGTTTTAGTTCATCAATAGAAGTTGAAATTTTTGGGGAAAAAGTGGAAGGGAATTAAGTATAGGTTGTTTTGTGAGCTCAATGGCACCTGTTTGGGTGTCTGTCTAATGTTCTAAAAGATATAAAAAGGGATAACACAAGATAAGTGGTTTTCCTGTGAGGATATTGATTATTCTGATTAACATAAGGTATTTTATATTCTCTTATTACATTGATATTATTTTTTTTAAATAATTATTTTTTATTAATACTATCATTCTTTTGTTAGGAATTATCTCAAATAAACTCATCAAATATAGAGATATAAGTCATCCCACACATAAATGGTTCTAAATGTTTTTAGAAAAAGGATTAATAAGGTAATATTGTAGATATTTATTAAAATATTCATTGTTTACAATTTAAGTAATTTAATGTTTATAGTTGTTATTTTTTTTATTTGATGATATAGGAAAAATGAGTTCATCACGAGGTCAGTCAAACTGAGTTGTGGTTGGATGTGAACAAGAATGTTGATGGAAATTATATAAATGATGTTAATTCAAAAATTATAATAAAAATATAAATCAATGTATGTTTTTATAGATGATATATAGTTTGTTAAATTTTTACCTATTTATAGAAAATAATTAAAGAGTCAAGGGTTGAAAATCCTTCATAGTCAATGCTAGTCTCCCATAGTGATTCTATTGCCCATGTTTTGAGAACGGATCATGTTGGTAATTTTACAAGGTTATGTTCTGGATCATCCCCCTCACAAGTCTCTGAGAGTATCTCTTCAATCACTATGATACCTCCTCCTTTCACTTCTAAAGTTTTCATTTTTTACGATGAATCATTAGTGACAGAATCTCGTCATAAAAAATCATCTGTTATGGGAGTCTGCTACTAATGTACTATGAAAAAAAAAACAGTGTCATGATTGTGGTTATTTGTGAAGATTTTTCCCAAATAGATAACATTTGTGACAGATGAAATATCCATTGAAAATATGGTTCACAAGTTTTGTAAATAATCAATTGTGATGGATTGTTCGTCCGTTACAAATTTTTTTTTCAAAAAAAGCACCAAAATTAAAAATAATTCAAAACAATTAAAATAAAATAAAATAAATAATTTTTTTAGAAAAATATAAAAATTAATTTAAAATTAAATACATTTAAAAATAATTCAAAAAAATTAAAACGTAAAATTAACTAAAATTAATTAAAATTAGTTAATAAAAATTTTAAATTAATTGTAAAAAATTTAAGAATTAAATATATTTAAAAATAATTAAAAATAATTAAAAGACTAATTAAAAACATTTAATAAAAATTAAAACAAATTTTAAAAATTAAAACAAATATAAAAGTAATACATCATTTCAAACATAATATGTTTTTGAACCCAAATTAATATATAGTCATAAAATTTCACAAATCATCAACTATAATCTGGTGGAGGAGGATTACTTGAAGGATCATGGGGAGGAAGCTCCATACAAATGCCATGTGTATGTTGCCGCATATACTATAACATATGCTCATATGTTTGACACTGCTGATCACAATCATCCTCCCTCTCTTTCTGCATCTAATATATCATCTCTCTTTTAACTCTCAAGCTCTCCTCATAATGTGTAGCAGACGATTATATCGACAATGACTATCCACAAGCTCTATTTGCGCTCACTAAGGACATTAGATATGTACCATAATAACTCATGGGTGTTAGTGGGGAATTATTCCAATCACCTGGCTTTTCTCGACACCATGTAATGTCTCATGTATCTATGCCCCCTCATCAAAAGCTAAATCACTAGTGGAATCTTGTTTTCTCTTGGCTTGACTCTCCCATGAATGAGAAGTCACATCCTCATAAGTTTCCTTTAAATATAATGACAAATTTGAATAAATACAACTTAATATCCATCATTTTTTTAAACAATTACTTACCACAATATGGAGATTTCGATCGCCTATAACTTATCATGTATGGGGATTAGTATATATACTCTTATAAGAATCAAAATACTTAATAGATGGATCAGTAGTGGCCTGTATAATATAACAAACATGTTATAGTTAAAGTATATATACATTAATAAATAATATCACTTACCATATGTCGACAATCTATTCTAAATGTATAATTTCCAGCCTTATGTGTGACCTCTTTCCTCCCCTGGTTCTAACATATTGATGATGACCTTCGCTTAAAAGACTCTCTTATCCAGAAGGACCACAATCCATCCCATACCTAAGTTGGGATACAGTCAGGTCGATGAGAGACACAAGACTATTCAAAAATAGTGGTACAAGCTTTATCCATAGCTCACTTTATGAGGTTGTGTAGAAACTGATGAAAGAACCCATGTATAAAAATTTTCCACAGTGCTTAGATAGGAGATGTTAGACTATCAAGAATCGGAGAAAAAAATTATATAAGTCAATTAAAAACAATTTTTTAGTAATTAAATAAATTTTAAAAAGTATATAATATTTAATAACATAAAATCCAGTGGTTGAACATCTGGTGACACATAACGATGGGAACCAGGTCTCATGACCCAATTTTTTTATAAAAACAATTTTTTAGAAGTGCACCATCCTTCCCAGTAACTAAATGTGAAAAAGTTTACAAATAAAACAAAAAAAAAACCAAATTAATAGAAAAAGTTAATATAAAATAATATCTTATATAATTAAACATACCTTCATAAACAAGAATCTAAAACAATATATGTTTATCTATCTAGAACATGATCTAGAGTCGTTAATTAAGAATGAACACACCCCCACCTAATAGGTGGGCCATCTCGAGGATCAGCTGAATCATGATCATCATCAGGAAGTCTGACATCAGTGAGAGAACAAAATAGATTGTTAGGATCATATCTAGCCATCTTAAATAAATATTATTACCTGTAAAAATCATTTAATAAAAATATAAAAATATAAAAAACTAATAAATACTAGAATATAATAATATTAAATATAGAAAATTGTTAATACAAATATCAAATTTTTAAAACTAATAAATATGTAGATATAATAATTACCTATAAATTAATACCAGAATATAATGAATCAATCGTTATTTTCTTCATCATTTTCAACAACAACAATATATTCGTACTCATATTCAGTATTTTCCACATCCATATAACTTTTAGTTTTATCATCCCTTATTACTTCACCAAAATTGTATATATAATCAGTCGTTAATTGGGGGGTTTCATTATATTTCACTTCTTGAGAACCATTTTAATTTTCAATAAACATATTTCCATGTGATTTAATTGTTATCATAATCTACTACTAATTGAAGTCCTTCGAAAATAGTAATTTGAATAATAAACTGGATTTTATTGACATTAAAACATAAATGGTTCATTTGATTCAAGAATAATGTTATATTTAATGTCAATGACTCCATGTCATGGATGAACTCAAAACCGTTGATCAATATCAAAAAAATCACATTTAAATATTGTTACATAATTTGGTCCCAGATAACATAATTTTTATTGGTTCTCCACATTTATCTTCATACATAAAATTTAATATTAAATGTTCCATTGAGTCAAAGAAGCCTGGCGGGAATATTTTCTCCAATTTACATAAAATTAAAACAATATACTTTTGTATCATACTCAATGAATCATAATACGATGTTTCTATACAAATATCTTGGATGAAATATTATGGTTCTATCAACACGTCCCAGATTTTAGAATTCAACAGTCCTCTAAGTCTAACATGTAGTAATATTTCCATATTAACATGGCAGTAATGACTTTTTAAACTAATAATATTTGTGTTTCTAATAGAGCAAGACAAATTAGAAGTATAACTATCTTTTATCCCCAAATCTTGAATCAATTGAAAAATTAATAAACAATTTTCTTTAGAAAGTTCATAAGTTTCTCTTCAATTCATTAAATTGTATAATATTTCATCTTTAAATAATTCATGTTCACGACTTTTGCAAATATAGACAACATATAACCATGCCTTTATGTTATCATTGGTCTTACCAGGTGTGTCGAACACATTATAAAATATGTTATCAAAAAATACTTCTCAATATGTATTATGTCTATCGTGTGATGAACCAACAAATCAAACCAATGTGAAATGTCACAAAAAATACTCTGATTTATCCAATTATGATCTTTCCGAAAACCATTTATTTTTTATTCATTTAGGGTTGTTCCAAAAGCAACTGAAGGTAATGCATATATGCTAGATTTTACCTAAATATATGATTGATTTGCGGGAGGGTTTTCTCTTTCAATTTGACCTTTTGTAAAATTATTTTTGATCCTTTAAAAGGGTAATCCATTAGAAGAAATCTATGATGGTAGTTAAAATAACTATTATTTCTCCCATTACAAAGAATAAAGGCTTTGTTCTCATCCATTTATTATAGACATGATTTTAAACCATGCTTGATTCATCCTGATAATATACCATACACCGAAAAGTCACATCGTCCATATTAATGCAATATATAGTGTAAATTTATGATTTTCAACTATACCAAATGCAGTCACTCCATTATTCCATAATGAAATTAACTCATCAATTAGTGTCTTGAAATAAAAATAAATATTTTTCTTTGGATATCCTATAATTAAGAGCAATATATATATATATGGTTTGATCATCAGCATCCAAGGAGGTAAGGTATATGGAGTAATGAAATCAAGCCAATAAAAATATTGAATTCTATAAGAGACAAACGAAAAAAACCATCAGTAGAAAGACACAACCATATTTTATGAGGTTCTGAAGAAAAATAAGGTTGCATATGGTCAAAATGATTCCATGAATCAACATGAAAGGGATGGTTAAAGCTATTAGTAATGGAATTATTTTATTTTTTTCATGTCATCAATGCATCTATTTTACAAGACATAAATAAATGCTATAAATTAGGTGTAATGGGAAAATAAATGAACATAGGAATAATAGACTTTCATTATTATGACTCTTTATACCTTGATTCTTCACATGTAGGTTAATTAACCAAGGATTCATAATCATCATAATATAATATTTCGTCCTTTGAAAATGCATGAATCTTTTCATAACTAAGACCCAAATTATGAACCAACCTCTTACTCTCATAAAAACTTATAGGTAATGTATTTCCGTTTGGGTTAAAAAATTTAACCAATAATAATATCAAATTGAAACAACTATTTAACATTCAAAAATCTCATTTAATAGTCATAAATTTTCTAACAACTTTATGTTTTCTATTCTGGAATCTTAGATATAAGTCCCCCTTAGAAGATCTCAATGAATAGTAAAATTGAGAAGGTTATGGTTCAGGATTTGGAATATCATTGTGAGATTTTGATTCCTGAATAAACAAACTAAAAACCTCATGTAATAAATTTCGAAATGATGGATCTAAAAACAAAAAAAATCTTATTTTATACTGAATTCTATTCACCATATTGAAACAAAAAAATAATAATCGGTTTGAAAACTAATACATAATTGATGAATTCCAACATTGTCCAATGTTTCAAATATCCTATGATCAGATTTATGACATGAACATTTAATTGTTACTTAAAAAAATCTAAATTCAACGATGAAAGTGATATAAATGTTTCAACACCTTTAATGTAGACAAGATTTATACCACATCTATTGGGATTTTTGAGATGATTTATCAAATCATGATCACGTAATAGAAATTGGTGACAACTTCCTGCGTCCATGGTTATCTAAAAAATAATAGAACTAAGAATAATTAATACTGATTAATTTTACTACTTTCAAATTATTATTGTATTTTAACACCTTGAAATGTTATATGAAATGTGATTAGAGTGAGGAACTAGGTTTGCACTAGATTATGGGGCCCATAAAGACTTGAGATAGATAGAATAAAAAAATTAAATGTATTATATAAGACATATTCAATTTCTTGAAAATAATAGAATATCTCTCGAATAGTGTCTCATAGGTGAAAGATGAGACCATCATTAGGCCCGAGATGTAGGGTCTAGCCTATTCGCGGCATAACAATTATACCCATTGAAGGTTTAGTAACATCATACATGATGGTAATTCCATTTAATATTTTCTTATAATATTTTATAAAAAATGAAAGTGTCTTCATTATAGTGTAATGTATTAGAAATATAAGAGCATTATTAGATTAGAGATGATGGTTTACCCTAGGAGTGACATAACAATTATGTGCATTGGGTATTTGGTCTCATGACACATGATGGTAATTCGTTTAATATTTCTCTAAAAAATATATGTATCTCCCAAACTGTGTATCATATGAAAAAATGGAGAACACTATTAGATCTGGGGTGTGGGGCTTACCCTAGACGTGATATTACATTTGTGTGTGTTGAATGTTTGTTTACATTGCACGTGAAGTCAATTCATTTAATATTTTTATTATAATTTCTCATAAAAATTTAATATATCTCCTGTTCTATGTGTCATATGAAAAATTAGAGACCACCGTTGGGTTTGAGTGTGGGTTTACCCTAGAAGTGATATATAATTTTTGTGCGTAGAGACTTTGGAAACATCATGCACGATGATAATCTCATTTAATATTTTTATTATAATTTCTCAGAAAAGATTGAAGTATCACCTTAATAGTGTATCATATCAGATACCTAAGATGACTGTCACATCTAGGATGTTGGGTTTACCCTAGGTGCAAGATAACATTTCAGATCATTTGGTGTTTGGTGACATCGCATGTGAGGGAATCATTTTAAAAAAAATTATTAATATATATATATATATAAACATTTAATAAAATTATTAATAAAAAATATTTTAATTAACATAACGTGTACATGAATTATTGTGAATTTATAATATTTATTATTTTTATATTGTTTGCTGGGTTTGATAAAATAATTAGTATTTATTAGAAATATTTTTTTAACATTTTAGTAATTTATAAAATTCTATGTTATGTAATACTAATTATTTATTATTTATATCAGAAATTAAAATAAATATTATTATTATTTAACAATTTCTAGTATTTCATATTTTTTCTTTTACAAATTTTTACATATTTTCTTAATTTCTTCAAATTTTTAAATTATTAATAATAATTTGTAACTAAGTCTAATATTTAATATTTAGTAATAATATTTATTAAATAATTATTCATTGGTATAAATTATGTAATTATTATTATTAATTATTTACATTATTATTATATTTTTATTAATTACTATATAAATATCATGATTTCTTAATAAATATAAATGCATCAAATACATATTATAACTCTCTTTTAAACAAATATACATATACCAAATCTATATAAACATATATATATATATATATATATATATATGAATTACAATTAATTTTGCTTATAGTTATTTTTTATTATAAATAAATCTGATTATATTGAATTAATAGTTTTTATAAATAATTTATAAATAATTTCGAGTTAATATTTATAAAATAATATATATTTTGAATTCATATATATTTTTAATTAATAATTTTAGAATTAATAATTTTTACATTAGAGGCATTATAATAGTTATGCACAAGTGGTGTTTTTACAACATTTATACGAATTATTAATACTAATTTTTTTAATTAATCCAAAAATTATATGAATTTTTTTAATTACTAATAGTAGTTTTATTTCTTTATATTTTTTACACAATACTTTTTTTATTTTATAACTAACACTAATATTTACAATTTATTAATAATAATTACACAATAATTATTAAATACTATAAATTATATAGTTTTTTTATTAATTATTTAAATAAATACTACATTTTTAATAATTAGTATTTTTATGAATTTTTAATAACTCTTTCTATTTGTTATATTTTTATTAAAATTTATTAAAAAATTCCCCAAATTTTTATTAAATATATTTTTAATAAATATTACATATTTAAAATTGTTCTTATTTTTTCATTAAACCAATTGTCTTTGTTTTTTTATTTAAAAAATTCTGATAAATAACATTTTTTTAAAAAAGATACTTAAAATAATTTACTCATTATTATTAAAAAAACAATAATTTCTATTTATTTCATATGTTTTATGTATGTATATATATATATCACATACTTAAGCAAATCTATGTGCATCAAATTTATTTTTACACATTTTTAAACAAATTAACATATCGAATCTATATAAATACATACATGAGCGCGCACACACATATAAAACCTTACACGTTACTTTTAAAGAGTTTATATATGTATATTAACATGTTATTATACACCACACACACAGAGAAATATATATATATATATATATATATTCAAACGTTTACAAAACAATATTTACATGTTTTAAAAAAATGAAAAGAAATCATATTATAAAAGATTTTCTCTAACATCATCAATGTCACAATTCAAGAATTATCATATTTCATAAAAAAAATATCAATATAACCATGTCATACAATTGACCCCTTAATCCTTTTTATATAAACTTCATCAACATTAGAATCCCTATAAATAATTTTCATTATCATCAAATTTTAAATAATAATAGGAAATATTAGACTTCTAGTAACATTAAATACCAATAAAAATAATCTATTAAATCTAAATGTTAAACAATGGGAAAAATAGAACAAGTTTAATGAAATAAACTCGTGCGGAACTAATTGACTCCCAAATAGGAAATAATAAATTAAGATTAACCCTATATATCTGTAAATACCTGTAAATTTCAAGGAAATTTTTTTTCTTAATTTTCTTTGGAATTTTACAAGAATGCAGCTTCTGACGGCACCGGATTCCGAGGCCCGGTGTGCCCGGAATCATTTTCCGATGTTTGGCTCAGGTACGTTCAGTGAACGGACGAGTGGGTTTTTCTAACTTTTGAACCGGTGCCCGGAATCGAATTCCGAGGGCACCGATGAAATCGCAGCGCCGGTACTTTCTTAGAAACTCCTCTTCCATAGTTGCGTTTGCTCGGGTGTGGTTTTTTTTAATTTTCGGGCTTAAAGTTAAGAAATAAAATAATTGTACGGCAAACTTTATTTTATTTCTCTTAAGCCACTTGGAAGCCACTTAAAGCCACTTAAAAGCAGCATAAGCTGACTTGAAACGGATAGGGTACTATCAAAAAATATCCTACCCTCTTGGTAGGATATTTGTGGGGTGGGGCCCGCACGAACCCCGTCGTTTCTTTTCCGCTAAGTAACGCACCCGCGAAAACCCGTCATTATGAAAGTCAACTGACGCGTTTTCTTAATTTATTAACGCATCATTTAATTGGGCGGTTTTATTCGTGAATTAAATGGGCAGTTTCTTTCGTTGATTTAATTCTACGAATTAGTGGGTCGTTACTTACCTCTTTTTCATTCGTTGGCGTAATAATAAAATAAGACCAACACCGACTTTTGGAGGACGACACGTTGAGAGGTTTTGACAGAAGTTCTTGTGCCTTCACCCTTCTTCGCGAAGAACACGAAGAACGCGAAGAACGCCGGCCTCCGACGAAGAACGCCGAACCCGGGGAAATCGACGACACGACGTCGTGTGCCGCGATGCCGACGTTTCCTCTCCCGCAACGTTCTTCGGCGACGAAATCCTCGAATCATCTGTTTGAGGTGAGAGATTTCGGGTTTCTTTTAAAACTCTTTTGTGGTTTTTAACAACGCACGGATTTAATTATTATTAATTATATCTGTTGTTATTGAATCTCAGAGTTCGTCGACGCAACGCCGGATACCGCGACGACGCGATGATCCCCTCCTTCTGCGACGATCAAACCCGCGAAGAACCCGCGTGCGACGACTTGACGAGGTAGGGGATTATTTAAATGTTTTATACTCCGTGAATGTTTCCGTTCAAAGTGGAGAACCCGGATGATAAAAATAATTTTAATTCATTAAAATTGTTTTAGTTATGTTTTCTATGCATTGTTTAATCCTCCCAATTGTTATCGCCTAATGCGGAGGGTGCGGGCCAAACAAACACGGCCCGACAACCCTCCATCGTTCTTCGCTATTGTGCGGATTTGACGGGCGACGACGGAACGTGCCGCAAAAGAAATTTGATGGTTCCGCAGTGAAGAACGGGTCCCAGGAGGAGCAGCAGCATAGACGAGAACGGAATCGGACCACCGGAGCGACTCTAGTGGCCCGCGGAAGCCGGCGGCGGCGTGGGTCACCGGCGTGGCAGCGCCGGCAGCCGGATGCGGCGCTGCCCCGGCGCGCTGCCAAACAAGGCTGCCGCGGCTGAAGCCTCGGCCGCGCGGGTCCGGCGCACACACGTGGGACGCGGCTTATGCCACATCCGTTGACCAGGGCGGCCCCCGCGGGGGCCGCGATGCTGACACGCGGGGGCATCAAGCCCCCCGCGCTGCTCGGCCGCTCGGCCGAGCCGAGCAGGACCGGCCGGCCGGTCCGGGCCGTGCCATGGCCGGACCGGACCGGGTCCAGCCGGGTCGGACCGGGTTGGGTAGACCCGGTTCGGGTCGACCCTGTGCGGCCGACCCAGGTGGGTTCGGGCTGGGTCGGCCCGGGACCGGACCCCCCGTCTTTGGACCGTTTTCGGTCTTTTGCCCATAACTTGAGCTACGGGCCTCTGAACGACGCGCCGTCAGGGGCAACGCGATCCTTGGATTGAGACGGTCATTTCAATATATCGCACTCAAGGTTTCGAAATACTTTAGGTTCGGCCGGGTTGGTTCGTACACGAAACCAACCGGGCCCTCGGAGCGGAAACACTCATATCTTGAGCTCCGGACGTCCGATTGATGTGCCGTCGACTTTGATGAATTCCTCTAAGTGATACGGATCTTTTGGCATACTCCGCCCGAGGTTTGGACACAGGTGGAGTACGGTCGTGTTGGTTTTGCCTTAAAAACCAACCGGGCCCCTGGGACGAAAAAGCCAATATCTCTCAGACGGGGCGTCCGATTGACGCGCCGTCTGCGACGTTGAGTTCCTGTTGACGATATGGAACTTTTGGATACATCAACTTCGGACTTTGTGTCAGTTGATGTATCAGCCTCTCAGCTCGTGGAGCGGACCCTCCCGAACGAGCTTGCTGTGTGCGGGAACCCAAGTGCTGGCTGCGACTTCAATGACGACGACTGTGCATAGATCCTCAGTGGACTGCGATGATGAAGAGTGCTGGTCTTATATCCTATGTGGGTCCCAGCTGTGCTGGTCTTGTATCCTATGTGGGTCCCAGCTGTGCTGGTCTTTTATCCTTTGTGGGTCCCAGCTTAGATGATTCAGTGCTGGTCTTGTATCCTATGTGGGTCCCAGCATAGATGAATCAATGAAGAGGGCTGGTCTTGTATCCTATGTGGGTCCCAGCCATGCTGGTCTTTTATCCTATGTGGGTCCCAGCTTAGATGATTCAGTGCTGGTTTTGTATCCTATGTGGGTCCCAGCATAGATGAATCAATGAAGAGTGCTGGTCTTGTATCCTATGTGGGTCCCAGCCGTGCTTGTCTTGTATCCAATGTGGGTCCCAGCTTAGATGATTTAGTGCTGGTCTTGTATCCTATGTGGGTCCCAGCATAGGTGAATCAATGAAGAGTGCTGGTCTTGTATCCTATGTGTGTCCCAGCCGTGCTGGTCTTGTATCCTATGTGGCTACCAGCCTAGATGATTCAGTGCTGGTCTTGTATCCTATGTGGGACCCAGCATAGATGAATCAATGAAGACAGCTGGTCTTGTATCCTAAGTGGGTCCCAGCTTAGATGATTCAGTATCTATATCTGATCATCCCTTTCACCTTTTCGATGAAGTATACCTGTGTGAGCTGAATCTTGTGTTACTCTCCTTTGTGGATTGTGTTGAACTATCCTGTGTGGATTTACTGTTTACTCTCCTTTGTGGATTGTGTTGAGCTATCTTATGTGGATTACTTTTCTCCCCTTCGTGGATTGTGTTGTGCTATCCTGTGTGGGTATAGGTTTCGCTTTCCTGTGTGGACTGGGTTGTGCTTGGGCTCGGATGTTGGAGCCGAACGAGAATTGATGACTTAGGTATATGTATGGGCATATACCTAAGCAGTGTCGGTCGATACTTCGTGATTGTATCTTTCCTTGTGGTTTATCCTTTGTGGATTTCGAGAGACCTTCGGGGGTCTCGAGGTCCCTACTGAGTAGCTTATACTCACCCATGCACGGGCTATGCCCGCACTTCGTTGTGTTGGTTGCTGACGATGGACAACACAGAGGAATCGTGGTGGAGGCTTGCGGAGCAGGACGATACTTGGAGGTGGACCACTGGGCGGGACGTACTCGGAGCAGTCAGGTAGACCGAGGAGCAGTGAGGCTATCTGTACCCACCCTTCAGGTGGGACTTCAAGAGGACGGCTCGACACTGTGGCTTTTCTTTTCAGTTGTTGTTTTCCCCTTTCAGTTGTACTTTACAGTTGGGCATGTATTTCCGGCCCCTTTACTTTCAGCACAGCTTGTTACAGTTTTTTACTTAGTGTTTACTTTTCCATTTACTTACTATGTGGTGCTTGTTTACTTTTCAAAGGAAATGCCTTCCCTTTTTCTGGGATTTACGCCTTGGTGCTAGTAGCTAGCCCCTGGCCTATGGAAGGTGGGCTTGTGGTAGTCACGGCACGGGCCCCGAGGATGGGTTGTGACAAAATGGTATCAGAGGCGGTCGGTTCTACCGCAGACTCTAATCTTTCTTCTATGTGAAGCAATAGTGTTTAGCGTATTGAGTGTGGTTATCAGTCCAGGGAGTCCAGTGTTGGTGCGGCGGCCGACGTATCCGTACACCAGGACCCTGACTTCTGATTTCCGACTTAATGCACGAAAACATTGATTGCATGTGTGTTTTCGAGTTTTCTTCGTGATTACTTGTGTCATCTCACCAAGTATACTGTTCTGACCGTGGCGCACCTGTTTCTTTTCAGGATGGCCCCACGACAGTAGCCAGCTAGGGTTCCGAGAGTGGAGCGAGATTATAGCCCACCGAGCGACGAGGCCTCGGTGCAGGGCTCGTTGTCAGCAGAGGCACTGACGGTACCTTTACCCGCTGAGCCACCGATTCTTCCAGCACTAGCCGCTGACGATGCACGTCGCCTTAGTGCACTGCATGAGTTCCAGTGCCAGCGACCGCCCAGATTCCGCGGGGAGACGGACCCCTAGGTAGCCGAGGGCTAGATGGAGGTAGTAGTGAGAGTTTTTCGGTCAGTGAGGACACCAGCAGACCTCATGGTGATCCTCGCAGTGAGCCTAATGTACGCGGCAGCGGGACGATGGTGGAGCTTGATGCTCTAGGTGCACGATGAGGAATCTCTTCTCTGGACGGACTTCGAGAGCCTCTTCCACTCAGAGTTCGTCCCGACCACCCTCCATGCGGTGCGCATCCAGGAGCTCCATCAGCTGCGACAGGGCAGCTTGACGGTCTCCAAGTACGCGGCGAGATTTACCGATCTCTCGTGCTACTCCACAGATATGGTACAGGACCCGTTCTTCCGGGCCCGGACCTTCGAGCAGGGACTGAGGCATGAGATCAGGGCTTCGATGATCTCCCTCAACATTCCGACGCAGGCAGAGGTGTTGGAGAGAGCCCTTTTAGTAGAGAGTTTCCTCGCCGAGCAGGCACCAGTGGCAGGACCCTCCGTAGGACGACCCGTAGCAGGGTGTTCTGCAGCTGCCAGTAGACAGGTGACGCAGAGGTCCAAACGGTCCAGACCATCAGATGGGCAGTCTCAGGATGAAGATTCGGTTGTGCGGGGCACCTGAAGGAGAGTCAGCTACACGAGGGGCAAGCATTGCTACGCATGCAGCGGGCGAGGTCACATGGCTCGAGACTACCCGACTCGTCTTACAGATGAGCAGCAGGTGGTAGAGGGACCTCCCAGACAGAGGTTTGGCCACGGTGGTCCACAGGGTGCAGGCAGACGAGTCAGAGGAGCTGTCCGAGTAGTAGATGGTGGGCGACACTTCAAGGTGTTGCCACCACCACCACCAGGAGGTCCACCCCGACCGCAGGGAGTAGGTGGACATGCGAGAGCTCAACTTCAGGCAGCCGAGGCCTTTGATCATGGAGCTCTGGGAGCAGATGGACAGGAGTGGAACTAGTGGATACGTCCTTTGTACTTCTAGTTCCTTGTTGTTGTTGTGAAGTGTCTTTGTATTATGAGCTGCAATAGTAAAAGACGCTTACCTTTGAAATGTTTTCATTCCTGTCCTCTTTTGTGTTGTTACTAAGAGGTTCCAGTTAGACTGTTGACTTGACCCTCACTTGTGAGACATCTACTGGAGGAGACCCAGTTACCACACACTGATGCCGACAGTGTGACTCAACCCTTGGAGGCGAGAGTAACGGTTGGATCTCTTGGTAGTAGCGTCGAGGCCATACGACGTCATCCTTGGTATGGATTAGTAACATCGATGTTGGGATTGATTGTATTAGGTAAAGGAAGTGGTTCATATAGGGGATGAGACCAGATTTCTCTTATCGGCAAAGAAGAAATCTTAGCAGTTATTGTGGGACCAGAGATGGTCCGGGCCACGACAGAGTAGGTCCAGGTCATCCAGGAGCGGATGAGGACTGCTCAGAGCCGACAGAAGTCTTATGCTGACAGGAGGCGGAGGCCACTAGAGTTCTAGGATGGCGACCACGTCTTCTTGTGGGTCTCACCTTGACGTGGTTTACGGAGATTTAGCGAGGTGTCTTATCGCCTGGCTCTACCACCTCAGTTGCACTGGGTGCACGACGTCTTCCACGTATCTCAGCTGAGGAGATACGTGCACGACCCGACGCAAATCTTTAGCTATGGGGAGCTGGACATGGATGGTTGAGTGACTTTTGTGGAGGTCCTAGTAGAGATCGAGGATCGACAGGACCGGGTCCTACGTGGACGATCGATTCCTCTAGTGCATTTCATATGGAATCTCGGGAACCTCCAGGAGAGCACTTGGGAGCGGGAGGCTCAGATGCGTGCTCAATACCGCCTTTGTATCCCTAAGTTTGTAGTGAAGCTTTACGGGGACGTAAAGCCCTGTGGTGGGAGTAATGTAAAGACCCGTAAATTTCAAGGAAGTTTTTTTTCTTAATTTTCTTTGGAATTTTACAAGAATGCAGCTTCTGACGACACCTGATTCCGAGGCTCGGTGTGCCCGGAATCATTTTCCGATGTTAGGCTCGGGAACGTTCAGTGAACGGACGACCGGGTTTTTCTAACTTTTGAACCGGTGCCCGGAATCGAATTCCGAGGGCACCGATGGAATCGCATCGCCGGTACTTTCTTAGAAACGTCTCTTCCAGAGTTGCGTTTGCTCTGGTGTGGTTTTTTTTAATTTTCGGGCTTAAAGTTAAGAAATAAAATAATTGTACGACAAAATTTATTTTATTTCACTTAAGCCACTTGGAAGCCACTTGAAGCCAATTAAAAGCGGCTTAAGCTGACTTGAAATGGATAGGGTACTATCCAAAAATATCCTACCCTCTTGGTAGGATATTTGTGTGGTGGGGCCGGCACGAGCCTCGTCGTTTCTTTTCCGCTAAGTAACGCACCCGCGAAAACCCGTCATTATGAAAGTCAACTGACGTATTTTCTTAATTTATTAACGCATCATTTAATTGGGCGGTTTTATTTGTGAATTAAATGGGCAGTTTCTTTCTTTGATTTAATTCTACGAATTAGTGGGTCGTTACTTACCTCTTTTTCATTCGTTGGCGTAATAATAAAATAAGACCAACACCGACTTTTGGAGGATGACACATTGAGAGGTTTTGACAGAAGTTCTTGTGCCTTCACCCTTCTTCGCGAAGAATACAAAGAACGCGAAGAACGCCGGCCTCCGACGAAGAACGCTGAACCCGCGGAAATCGACGATGCGACGTCGTGTGCCACGACGCCGACGTTTCCTCTCCCACAACGTTCTTCGGCGACGAAATCCTCGAATCATCTGTTTGAGGTGAGAGATTTCGGGTTTCTTTTAAAACTCTTTTGTGGTTTTTAACAATGCACAGATTTAATTATTGTTAATTATATCTGTTGTTCTTGAACCTCGGAGTTCGTCGACGCAACGCCAGATACCGCGACGACGCGATGATCCCCTCCTTCCGCGACGATCAAACCCGCGAAGAACCCGTGTGCGACGTCTTGACGAGGTAGGGGATTATTTAAATGTTTTATACTCCGTGAATGTTTCCGTTCAAAGTGGAGAACCCGGATGATAAAAAAAATTTTAATTCATTAAAATTGTTTTAGTTATGTTTTCTATGTGTTGTTTAATCCTCCAAATTGTTATCGTCTAATGCGGAGGGTGCGGGCCAAACGAACACGGCCTGACAACCCTCCGTCGTTCTTCGTTGTTGTGCGGATTTGACGGGCGACGATGGAACGTGCCGCAAAGGAAATTTGATGGTTCCGCAGTGAAGAACGGGTCCCGGGAGGAGCAGCGGCGTAGACGAGAACGGAATCGGACCACCGGAGCGACTCTGGTGGGCCGCGGAAGCCGCCGGCGGCGTGGGTCGCCGGCGCGGCGGAGCCGGCAGCCGGATGCGGCGGCGCCCCGGCGCGCCGCCAAACAACGCCGCCGCGGCTGAAGCCGCGGCCGCGCGGGTCTGGCGCACACACGCGGGACGCGGCTTATGCCACGTCCGTTGACCAGGGCGGCCCCCGCGGGGGCCGAGTTGCTGACACGTGGGGGCAACGAGCCCCCCGCGCTGCTCGACCGCTCGACTGAGCCGAGCCCTGGCCGGACCGTACCGGGTCCAGCCGGGTCAGACCGAGTCGGGTTGATCCGTTTCGGGGCGACCCGGTGCGGCTGACCCAGGGGGGGGGGGGGGGTCGGGCCGGGTCAGCCCGGGCCCGGACCCCCCGTCTTCGGACCTTTTTAGGTCTTTTGCCAGTAACTTGATCTACGGGCATCTGAATGACGCGCCGTCAGCGGAAATGAGATCCTCGGATCGAGACGGTCATTTCGGTATATCGCACTCAAGGTTTCAGAATACTTTGGGTTCGGCCGGGTTGGTTCGTACACGAAACCAACCGGGCCCTCGGAGCGGAAACACTCATATCTTGAGCTCCGGACGTCCGATTGACGTGCCGTCTACTTTGATGAATTCCTCTAAGTGAGACAGATCTTTTGGCATACTCCGCCCGAGGTTTGGACATAGGTGGAGTACGGTCGGGTTGGTTTTGCCTTAAAAACCAACCGGGCCCCTCGGACGAAAAGACCAATATCTCCCAGACCGAGCGTCCGATTGACGCGCCGTCTGCGACGTTGAGTTCCTGTTGACGATACGGAACTTTTGGATACATCAACTTTGGACTTTGTGTCAGTTGATGTATCAGTCTCTCGGCTAGTGGAGCGGACCCTCCCGAACGAGCTTGCTGTGTGCGGGAACCCTAGTGCTGACTGCGACTTCAACAATGACGACTATGCAGAGATCCTCAGTGGACTGCGACGATGAAGAGTGCTGGTCTTGTATCCTATGTGGGTCCCAGTTGTGCTAGTCTTGTATCCTATATGGGTCCCAGCTGTGCTGGTCTTGTATCCTATGTGGGTCCCAGCTTAGATGATTCAGTGCTGGTCTTGTATCCTATGTGGGTCCTAGCATAGATGAATCCATGAAGAGTGCTGGTCTTGTATCCTATGTGGGTCCCAGCCGTGCTGGTCTTGTATCCTATGTGGGTCCCAGCTTAGATGATTCAGTGCTAGTCTTGTATCCTATGTGGGTCCCATCATAGATGAATCAATGAAGAGTGCTGGTCTTGTATCCTATATGGGTCCCAGCCGTGCTTGTCTTGTATCCTATGTGGGTCCCAACTTAGATGATTCAGTGCTGGTCTTGTATCCTATGTGGGTCCTAGCATAGGTGAATCAATGAAGAGTGCTGGTCTTGTATCCTATGTGTGTCCCAGCCGTGCTGGTCTTGTATCCTATGTGGGTACCAGCCTAGATGATTCAGTGCTGGTCTTGTATCGTATGTGGGTCCCAACATAGATCAATCAATGAAGACAGCTGGTCTTGTATCCAAAGTGGGTCCCAGCTTAGATGATTCCGTATCTATATCTGATCATCCCTTTCACCTTTTCGACGAAGTATACCTGTGTGAGCTGAATCTTGTGTTACTCTCCTTTGTGGATTGTGTTGAACTATCCTGTGTGGATTTACGGTTTACTCTCCTTTGTGGATTGTGTTGAACTATCTTATGTGGATTACTTTTCTCCCTCCATGGATTGTGTTGTGCTATCCTGTGTGGGTATACGTTTCGCATTCCTATGTGGACTGGGTTGTGCTTGGGCTCGGATGTTGGAGATGAACGGGAATTGATGACTTAGGTATATGTATGGGAATATACCTAAGCAGTGTTAGTCGATACTTCGTGATTGTATCTTCCCTTGTGGTTTATCCATTGTGGATTTCGGGAGACCTTCAGGGGTCTCGAGGTCCATACTGAGTAGCTTATACTCACCCCTGAACGGGCTATGCCCGCACTTCGTTGTGTTGGTTGCAGACGATGGACAGCACAGCGGAATCGTAGTGGAGGCTTGCGGAGCAGGACGGTACCTGGAGGTGGACCACTGGGCGGGACGTACTCGGAGCAGTCAGGTGGACCGAGGAGCAGTGAGGCTATCTGTACCCACCCTTCAGGTGGGACTTCAAGAGGACGGCTCGGCGCTGCGGATTTTCTTTTCAGTTGCTGTTTTCCCCTTTCAGTTGTACTTTACAGTTGGGCTTGTATTTCGGGCCCCTTTACTTTCAGCACAGCTTGTTACAGTTTTTACTTCGTGTTTACTTTTCCGCTTGCTTACTATGTGGTGCTTGTTTACTTTTCAAAGGCAATGCCTTCCCTTTTTCCGGGATTTACGCCTTGGTGCTAGTCGCCAGCCCCTGGCCTATGGAAGGCGGGCTTGGGGTAGTCACGGCACGGGCCCTGAGGACGGGTCGTGACAAATTGGTATCAGAGGCGGTCGGTTCTACTGCAGACTCTAATCTTTCTTCTATGTGAAGCAATATTGTTTAGCGTATTGAGTGTGGTTATCAGTCCAGGGAGTCCAGTGTTGGTGCGGCGGCCGACGTATCCGTACACCAGGACCCTGACTTCTGATTTCCGACTTAATGCACGAAAACATTGATTGCATGTGTGTTTTCGAGTTTTCTTCGTGATTACTTGTGTCAGCTCACCAAGTATACTGTTCTGACTGTGGCGCACCTGTTTCTTTTCAGGATGGCCCCACGACATCAGCCAGCTAGGGTTCCGAGAGTGGAGCGAGATGATAGCCCATCGAGCGACGAGGCCTCGGTGCAAGGCTCCTTGTCAGCAGAGGCACCGGCGGTACCTTTACCCGCCGAGCCACCGATTCTTCAAGCATTAGCCGCTGACGATGCACGTCGCCTCAGTGCACTGCATGAGTTCTAGTGCCAGCGACCACCCAGATTCCGCGGGGAGACGGACCCCTAGGTAGCCGAGGACTGTATGGAGGCAGTAGTGAGAGTTTTTCGGTTAGTGAGGACACCAGCAGACCTCATGGTGATCCTCGCAGTGAGCCTACTGCACGCGGCAGCGGGACGATGGTGGAGCTTGATGCTCCAGGTGCACGACGAGGCATCTCTTCTCTGGACGGACTTCGAGAGCCTCTTCCGCTCAGAGTTCATCCCAGCCGCCCTCCGTGCGGTGTGCATCCAGGAGCTCCATCAGCTGCGACAGGGCAGCTTGACGGTCTCCCAGTACGCAGCGAGATTTACCGATCTCTCGTGCTACTCCACAGATGTGGTACGTGACTCGTTCTTCCAGGCCCGGATCTTCGAGCAGGGACTGAGGCATGAGATCAGGGCTTCGATGATCTCCCTCAACATTCCGACATAGGAAGAGGTGTTGGAGAGAGCCCTTTTAGTAGAGAGTTTCCTCGCCGAGCAGGCACCAGCGGCAGGACCCTCCGTAGGACGACCCGTAGCAGGGTCTTCTGCAGCTGCCAGTAGACAGGTGACACAGAGGTCAAAACGGGCCAGACCATCAGATGGGAAGTCTCAGGATGAAGATTCAGTTGTGCGGGGCACCCGAAGGAGAGCCACCTACACGAGGGGCAAGCATTTCTACGCATGCAGCGGGCGAGGTCACATGGCTCGAGACTGCCCGACTCGTCTTACAGATGAGCAGCAGGTGGTAGAGGGACCTCCCAGACAGAGGTTCGGCCATAGTGGTCCACAGGGTGCAGGCGGACGAGTCAGAGGAGCTGGCCGAGTAGCAGATGGTGGGCGACACTTCGATGTGTTGCCACCACCACCACCAGGAGGTCCACCCCGACCACAGGGAGTAGGTGGACATGCGAGAGCTCAACTTCAGGCAGCCGAGGCCTTCGATCATGGAGCTCTGGAAGCAGATGGACAGGAGTGGAACTAGTGGATATGTCCTTTGTACTTCTAGTTCCTTGTTGTTGTTGTGAAGTTTCTTTGTATTATGAGCTGCAATAGTAAAAGATGCTTACCTTTGTGATGTTTTCATTCTTGTCCTCTTTTGTGTTGTTACTAAGAGGTTCCAGTTAGACTGTTGACTTGACCCTCACTTGTGAGACATCTACTGGAGGAGACCGAGTTACCACACAATGATGCCGACAGTGTGACTCAACCCTTGGAGGCGAGAGTAACGGTTGGATCTCTTGGTAGTACCGTCGAGGCCTTACGACGTCATCCTTGGTATGGATTAGTAACATCCATGTTGGGATTGACTGTATTAGGTAAAGGAAGTGGTTCATCCAGGGGATGAGACCAGATTTCTCTTATCGGCAAAGAAGAAATCTTAGCAGTTCTTGTGGGACCAGAGATGGTCCGGGCCACGACAGAGAAGGTCCAGGTCATCCAGGAGCGGATGAGGACAGCTCAGAGCCGGCAGAAGTCTTATGCTGACAGGAGGCAGAGGCCACTAGAGTTCTAGGATGGCGACCACGTGTTCTTGTGGGTCTCACCTCGACGTGGTTTACGAAGATTTAGCGAGGTGGCTTATCACCTGGATCTACCACCTCAGTTGCACCGGGTGCACGACGTCTTCCACGTATCTCAGCTGAGGAGATACATGCACGACCCGACGCAAATCTTTAGCTATGGGGAGCTGGACGTGGATGGTTGAGTGACTTTTGCGGAGGTCCCAGTGGAGATCGAGGATCGACAGGACCGGGTCCTACGTGGATGATCGATTCCTCTAGTGCGCTTCATATGGCAGCTCGGGAACCTCCAAGAGATCACTTGGGAGCGGGAGGCTCAAATGCGTGCTTAGTACCGCCTTTGTATCCCTAAGTTTGTAGTGAAGCTTTACGGGGACGTAAAGCCCTGTGGTGGGAGTAATGTAAAGACCCGTAAATTTCAAGGAAATTTTTTTTATTAATTTTATTTGGAATTTTACAAGAATGCAGCTTCTGACGGAACCTGATTCCGAGGCCCAGTGTGCTCGGAATCATTTTCCGATGTTTGGCTCGGGTACGTTCAGTGAACGGATGAGTGGGTTTTTCTAACTTTTGAACCGGTGCCCGGAATCTAATTCCGAGGGCACCGATGGAATCGCAGCGCCGATACTTTCTTAGAAACGCCTCTTCCGGAGTTACGTTTGCTCGGGTGTGGTTTTTTTAATTTTCGGGCTTAAAGTTAAGAAATAAAATAATTGTACGACAAACTTTATTTTATTTAACTTAAGCCACTTGGAAGCCACTTGAAGCCACTTAAAAGCGGCTTAAGCTGACTTGAAACGGATAGGGTACTATCCAAAAATATCCTACCCTCTTGGTAGGATATTTGTGGGGTGGGGCCCGCACGAGCCCCGTCGTTTCTTTTCCGCTAAGTAACACACCCGCGAAAAGCCATCATTATGAAAGTCAACTGACATGTTTTCTTAATTTATTAACGCAGCATTTAATTGGGCAGTTTTATTCGTGAATTAAATGGGCAGTTTCTTTCGTTGATTTAATTCTACGAATTAGTGGGTCGTTACTTACCTCTTTTTCATTCGTTGGCGTAATAATAAAATAAGACCAACACCGACTTTTGGAGGATGACACGTTGAGAGGGTTTGACAGAAGTTATTGTGCCTTCACCCTTCTTCGCGAAGAGAACGAAGAACGCGAAGAACACCGGCCTCCGACGAAGAACGCCGAACCCGCGGAAATCGACGATGCGACGTCGTGTGCCGCGGCGCCGACGTTTCCTCTCCCGCAACGTTCTTCGGCGACGAAATCCTCGAATCATCTGTTTGAGGTGAGAGATTTCAGGTTTCTTTTAAAACTCTTTTGTGGTTTTTAACAACGCACAGATTTAATTATTATTAATTATATCTGTTGTTCTTGAACCTCGGAGTTCGTCGACACAACGCCGGATACCGCGACGACGCGATGATCCCCTCCTTCCGCGACGATCAAACCCACGAACAACCCGCGTGTGATGACTTGACGAGGTAGGGGATTATTTAAATGTTTTATACTCCGTGAATGTTTCCGTTCAAAGTGGAGAACCCGGATGATAAAAACAATTTTAATTCATTAAAATTGTTTTAGTTATGTTTTCTATGCATTGTTTAATCCTCCCAATTGTTATCGCCTAACGCGGAGGGTGCGGGCCAAACGAACAGGGCCCGACAACCCTCCGCCGTTCTTCGTTGTTGTGCGGATTTGACGGGCGACGACGGAACGTGCCGCAAAGGAAATTTGATGGTTCCGCAGTGAAGAATGGGTCCCGGGAGGAGCAGCGGCGTAGACGAGAATGGAATCGGACCACCGGAGCGACTCCGGTGGCCCGCGGAAGCCGCCGGCGGGATGGGTCGCCGACGCGGCGGTGCCGGCAGCCAGATGCGGCGGCACCCCGGCGCGCCGCCAAATAAGGCCACCGCGGTAGCGGCGGCGCCAGCGGAACCGCGGCCGCGCGGGTCCGGCGCACACACGCGAGACGCGGCTTATGCCACGTCCGTTGACCTGGGCGACCCCCGCGGGGGCCGCGGTGCTGACAAGCGGGGGCAACGAGCCCCCCGCGCTGCTCGGCCGCTCGGCCGAGCCGAGCCGGACCGGCCGGCCGGTCCGGGCCGCGCCCTGGCCGCACCGGACCGGGTCCAGCCGGGTCGGACCGGGTCAGGTCGACCCGGTTCGGCCGACCCAGGGGGGGTCGGGCCGGGTCGGCCCGGGCCCGGGCCCCCCGTCTTCGGACCATTTTCTGTATTTTGCCCATAACATGAGCTACGGGCCTCTGAACGACGCGCCGTCAGTGGCAACGCGATCCTTGGATCGAGTCGTTCGTTTCGATATATCGCACTCAAGGTTTCGGAATACTTTGGGTTTGGCCGGGTTGGTTCGTACACGAAACCAACTGGGCCCTCGGAGCAGAAACACTCATATCGTGAGCTCCGGACGTCCGATTGATGTGCCGTCGACTTTGATGAATTCCTCTAAGTGAGACAGATCTTTTGGCATACTTCGCCCGAGGTTTGGACACATGTGGAGTACGGTCGGGTTGGTTTTGCCTTAAAAACCAACCGGGCCCCTAGGACGAAAAAGCCAATATCTCTCAGACCGGGCGTCCGATTGACGCGTCGTCTGCGACGTTGAGTTCTTGTCGATGATACGGAACTTTTGGATACATCAACTTCGGACTTTGTGTCAGTTGATGTATCAGCCTGTCTGCTCGTGGAGCAGACCCTCCCGAACGAGCTTGCTGTGTGCGGGAACCCAAGTGCTGGCTGCGACTTCAACGACGACGACTGTGTAGAGATCCTCAGTGGACTACGACGATGAAGAGTGCTGGTCTTGTATCCTATGTGGGTCCTAGCTGTGCTGGTCTTGTATCCTATGTGGGTCCCACCTGTAATGGTCTTGTATCCTATGTGGGTCCCAGCTTAGATGATTCAGTGATGGTCTTGTATCCTATGTGGGTCCTAGCATAGATGAATCAATGAAGAGTGCTGGTCTTGTATCCTATGTGGGTCCCAGCCGTGCTGGTCTTGTATCCTATGTGGGTCCCAGCTTAGATGATTCAGTGCTGGTCTTGTATCCTATGTGGGTCCCAGCATAGATGAATCAATGAAGAGTGCTGGTCTTGTATCCTATGTGGGTCCCAGCCGTACTTGTCTTGTATCCTATGTGGGTCCCAGCTTAGATGATTCAGTGATGGTCTTGTATCATATGTGGGTCCCAGCATAGGTGAATCAATGAAGAGTGCTGGTCTTGTATCCTATGTGTGTCCCAGCCGTGCTGGTCTTGTATCCTATGTGGGTACCAGCCTAGATGATTCAGTGCTGGTCTTGTATCCTATGTGGGTCCCAGCATAGATGAATCAATGAAGATAGCTGGTCTTGTATCCTAAGTGGGTCCCTGCTTAGATGATTTAGTATCTATATTTGATCATCTATTTCACCTTTTCGACGAAGTGTACCTGTGTGAGCGGAATCTTGTGTTACTCTGCTTTGTGGATTGGGTTGAACTATCCTGTGTGGATTTACTGTTTACTCTCCTTTGTGGATTGTGTTGAGCTATCTTATGTGGATTACTTTTCTCCCCTTCGTGGATTGTGTTGTGCTATCCTGTGTGGGTATACGTTTCGCTTTCCTGTGTGGACTGGGTTGTGCTTGGGCTCGGATGTTGGAGCCGAACGGGAATTGATGACTTAGGTATATGTATGGGCATATACCTAAGCAGTGTCGGTCGATACTTCATGATTGTATCTTTCATTGTGGTTTATCCTTTGTGGATTTCGGGAGACCTTCGGGGGTCTCGAGGTCCCTACTGAGTAGCTTATACTCAACCCTACACGGGCTATGCCCGCACTTCGTTGTGTTGGTTGCAGACGATGGACAACACAGCGGAATCGTGGTGGAGGCTTGCGGAGCAGGACGATACCTGGAGGTGGACCACTGGGTGGGACGTACTCGGAGTAGTCAGGTGGACCGAGGAGCAGTGAGGCTATCTGTACCCACCCTTCAGGTGGGACTTCAAGTGGATGGCTCGGCGCTGCGGCTTTTCTTTTCAGTTGTTGTTTTCCCCTTTCAGTTGTACTTTACAGTTGGGCTTGTATTTCCGGCCCCTTTACTTTCAGCACAGCTTGTTACAGTTTTTACTTAGTGTTTATTTTTCCGCTTGCTTACTATGTGGTGCTTGTTTACTTTTCAAAGGCAATGCCTTCCCTTTTTCCGGGATTTACGCCTTGGTGCTAGTCGCCATCCCCTGACCTATGGAAGGCGGGCTTGGGGTAGTCACGGCACGGGCCCCGAGGACGGGTCGTGACAATATCAAATAAATTTAAAAATCAAGTAAATTTATTAACCTCTGTTTTGAAGAGACCAATATTTAGAAGATTGATCTCAAATAAGAAAAAAAAATAGAGGATAAAGAAGAAAGGGAGAACAGTAGTGAGGGGGCGAACAAGTTGAATTGCAGAGCGGCTGTGTGGCTTCCAACAATGTTTTGCTGATTCCATTGTTTAACATTTAGAGGATAAAGAAGAAGATTCTTCTCCCTCTCCCCTTAGGGTTCCCCTCCAACGGGATGTTTTGCTGATTCCAACAATGGTTTTTACTACAGACGCCCATGACCGCTACAACCCGACTCTGACCTCAGGTTCATTCGCGCCTCTCCATGGCAGATCTGGAGTGGGGGTAACAAAGGGGTTTTGGGTTTTTGGTATGCAGGTTGGAGGCCCGAAGCCCTCGGACACTAAAATCATTACTCTAACCCCCACGTTCCGCTACACCTCTCCTAGTCAGATATGCAGCAGTGGCAACTAAGGGGTTTTGGGTTGTGGGATTTTGCGGTCGATGGTTTTTAAGCTGTGTTGGTCCTTGTTTGATGATGCTTTTTGATGCGGATGTATCGGGTTTGAAGGATAAAGGTTTTATCTTAGTGTTTGCGCCAATGAATTTGGATTGGTTTTTGTTTTTAGGATTCTTGTCTTCGGTGAAGGGTTTTGTTCTTCTCGACGGTCGATCGGGTTGTTGTTTGTGTTCTGATTTGCGATTCTAGTTTGGTTTTGTACCTGATTGGTGATGGTTGGAGACACATTTATGGTTTGATCTGGTTGATGTTTTCAATTCTGGGTTTTTCATGTTTGTTTTTGGTGATGGTTAGCGATGTGTTTGGGGTTTGATTCGTATCTGATTTTCAGTGATACTCAGTTCATGCGATGGTTGATTATGTGGGAGGTGACGACGACGACGATGGTGTCTAATTGAGGCGGTGGACGTTGGAGAGAGGCCATCGACGATGACCGAATGATGGTGAAATTTGTGACGTGACGAAATTTTGGTGGTGATGGTGATTTTCAAGGTTTTGTGGTCCTTGATGGTAGGTTTCTCAGGTGGCATAGATGCGGGATTCACGGGATTTGATGTGTGGATGATATATCTTTTGAATTTTGAAACAGAGTGCAGTTGTTAGTCTTGGCATGGTTATTGTTTTTTTTTAAAAAAAAAATTGAATGTGTAGTGTGTAATGTGTAATGCTTAATGTGTGTTTGTGTGGGTGTTACTATAAGGTGGAGGAAGTTCTCAGGTTCCCACTTACCCTCAATGTGGGTTTTTAATAAAAAATGTATTCTGACGCAGCGGCTGCATGGGAGAAGAGGAAGAATAGAGGAGGAATAAGAATGACGGGCTACATAGGTTAAATGAAAGGATTCATTGAGAAACAATTAATTCCATCACAAATAATCATTGAGTAAAAATTATTTGCGATGGACATTTATTCTCGTCACAAATACTTTCGAGTTTATGGGAATTTGTGAAGGAAGTTAGAGTTCATTGCAAATGCCCTTCATTACTACGTTTGGCACTGGGTGGTGGGATGTACCGTCAAAACTATTTGCGATAGAACAATTAATCCATCGAAAATATTAATTATTTAAAATGGATTAATTGTTCCTTTTCAAAATTCTCCTTTTTAGGTACTATTTGTGATGGGTCAATAGCCTGTCGCAAAAACTAGAATTTGTAATAGTGTGCAGGTCAAAGTAATATTATTAGTCTTAATCCCCTAGAATCAAAAAATAAAATCATTATTCACAAGAAACAAATACAGGATTAGGATACATGATCGATAACTCGAGGTGAGTGGTTTACAATGACGGGGTGTGCATTGGGATGTCATTTCAGGGGATGACTAGGGAAATTCTTGCAATCATTGGAGCCTTGATATGATATACTATAAAATTATTGAATCTGATGGATTTGTTTTAATATTTTTATATAATTATAATAATTTTTTACAGTATTTTATTTATATAAAATATAATTAAAAATTTATTTTATTAAAAAATTTATTTTATATAGGCTCTAGATACATCAAAAGTAGCCAGCCGACATGAAAATCGGGAGCATGTATCTTCAAGAGGCATCAAAAATGACATTGGAGAGTAGTTATGATGTTGGATCCATCTTTGTAAGGGTTTTATTTGTGACCGAAACTTATATATGCTTCTTGTGTAGCATTTCACTAATCTGTTGTAGATTAAGATGATATGTTTATGTATGAAAATGTAGAATGTTTATTGTCTCATTTGAGTATAACAATTATTTAACTATGTATATTTTTGATATGTAGGTATTTTTATACAAGTGGTAGGGGATATTTAGAGGTGCTAATATCTAATATTTTATCTCTAATTAGAATCCGTTTAAAACACCACTAATTTATTAGTGGTGGTATAAACCAGCACAAGTCACTAAAAAATCAATGTAAAATATAGCTAAACAATTGAGAATGTTTTATTGTTAGTTAAAACCATCGATAAACGATAAAAAATTCCAAAAATGAATTCCACATATATTATTTGGTGCAGTTGTAACCGATGCAATGTGGGATATATGTTTTTGAAAAAAATGATCTACGTTTTTTTAGTGGCGGTTTATAATCTATCATCGAGTATGGAGGGGCATCATTTTCACTAAACCACCAAAAAAATAAGAAAAAAACTGATAATTAATTATGGACTAAGGAAAAAATTAAATTTTTAATAAATTACACATATTAATGGGCGGTGATTAAAACCATTATAGTTTCTAAAAAAACCACCACCAATTAGTGTTCTTCTTACAATGACATATATATAATGCATTATTCAAATCCATCTATCTAAAATTAAGTATTCTATTTTGATCATAACATATAATATAATGATTAATACTATATGATATCAATTTTTTAGAAATCACTGTTCCTATTTTTATAATTCATTTAACTAGAGCATTGGTAGTATTGTCCATTTAAAAGACCATATGGACCACATAGTAAGGCACAATGGATCTTCAAATAAAATGGACTAGTTGTAATATTTTAATTTTACAACCCAATCCTAAATCCCAAATTCATTAAAACATCACTATAGGTCAAGTATCATTTTATTCAATCATTGGTGATAGTTTCATTTCCGAGCATAATTTCTTTTGTCTTACAGAATCCAAAACTAAATCCCATAGTTTAGAAAAGATTTGGAGTACAATTCACACATTTAATTATATCTCCCAAAAAACCTGTTAAAAGGAAGTAAAATATTTTATCAATAAATGATATTACTTGAATAATATATTATTGAATTACTTTTATAAATTATTTTTGAATTTTTATAGGTATAAACATGTTCACATTTATGAATTTTAATAATTTTGGTTATTCCAAGGCACTATCACATAGTTTTCTAAAACAAAAACATATTTTCATAGAAAATTCCAATTACTATGTCTTTTTTGGGTGAATAGTAATGGTAAAATTAAAAATCTTTATATTAAAATAGTTTTTTTTAACAAGGAATTCTTAGTGATAAAATGTAGTAGACAACATAGAAGAATGAATCTGAGGGAATATAACCAACACCCATAGGTTATAAAGACATAAAAATTTTCACCATGCAAAGTTTTGTAATTTTAAAATCATTAGAAGTTCATTGGAATGAAAAAACATACGATAAAGGATTTTTAGATCTTAAATACTATTTTTTAATAATAAAAACCTCTCTTCAACTCTTTATCTATGAGTTCTTAATTATTCCATTTAAATTGTAATATTGTAATGTTGTTTTAATTTTATTTATATATAATGAATGTTTTCGATTATTTGAAATGATATCAACATCCAATTTATATAATTTTTTTCTAAAAATAAATTCAATTCTATTAGGATACATTTATCATTTCAAATTTTCAGTTTCTTTAGCATGTTTAATTTTCTCTTTGTTTATGTGTGTGAGTTTTGTTCGTATAATTTTTATCTCCAGTCATTATTTTTATTTTCATTTTTTTTGCCTCATGAAAACTATCCCATCAAAATATTCTCATCATATAAGTGGATGAGTAACCAAAAAATTTGTGCGAGTCATAAGGTTTATAATTGAATTTTATTGAGAGCTTTAAATGATTGAAAATTACAAAAAGTGTTATTTTTTAAAAATAATGAGATTTGTATGGGTTTGTGACATACCTAATTACTTAAATGATTAAATTTTTTTAGAACAACATATGTTGGAATTATGGCCTTTAGATACTTATACAAATTGGTATTTTAACAAAAAAATATTCTAGATACATGTTATAAAATGATATATAGAATACCAATGTTTGGATTCTCTAATGGATCTTAGAAAATTTAATTTAATTATAAATAATTAAAACAGAATTTAGACTCTATCTCGATGGAACAGCTGGATCCTAGAGTGTCCTACTCAGCGACAAATATTTGTATATCCAAGGAACTGTATAAGGAACCGTTAAGATTGTCCACACATGTACAACAACCTCTTGCTCACCATTAAATGGTCATCATGACATTGTATGAAATTACCGAGTGGTTAAAGATGTCCCTTCGGTCAAGTGAAGAACAAAATACTGATTCATGAAGTAGAATTGACCACAAGAATTTTAAAATTCACTTTCTCACTATAAAACATGATATAATACTATTGAAATAGTAAAATCCATGAACTATAATGTTTTGACTCTTCATGGATCAAAATTGAGATTAAATATTAAGGTTTGACATTCCAAAATTTCACTTAAGTACTTTAGTATATTAAATATCTTGAACCATCACCAAATTGCATGATTAGCTTAGTAAAGGTGTTTTAAATTTCATAAATATTTCAATATGAATTTGTGAAACTGTTAAATATCACATGATGAATTATAATCCATTAACTCAATTTATTCCTCGATAATTATTTACAAACCCAAGAAAATGTAACGTCTATTGAAGAAGTAATTCATTTGTTCATATTCCCTTTTATTCTTAAATAAATTTTTCGTATTTTGAGAAATAAATTTATTTTTTATTATATTAAATCTTGATATCATAACTTAATTAATTTACTTTTAATCATTCACGCTATGATTATTTTTGGCCACCACATGTGGGGTGCAATTAATCCTAAACACAAATTCATCTAAATTGGTGGAACTTGTGGATATAAATTTTCTATGACCATCTAGGACCTTATATTTATTACATTAAAATGTATCCTCTAAAAAGGAATGGAATTTCTCAATATGCTATTTCCAAAAAAGAGAAAAGGATAATTCAAGGCTACAAAAACTTCCTGTAAACACTTATATGTAATATAATCCTTTCATCGTGACATATCTAATAAAAAAGGATTCATATATTGTTTAATAATAAATTAATGATTTATTAATTTCTCTTATCTTTATTTGATTCACATTCATTCTTCTGCAAAGTCCATGATTTTTTCAAGATTCTATCATCCCAGTCCAGTATCCAATGATATTTTCTTCCATTCAGAACTGAAAAATCATGTATTGATCATTTAATCAATGATATACCACCAATGAAACACATGATAGAAGATACCCCCTACAATTTGTTTTTTATAATTTTCATTTTATATCAATGTATATAATCAAATGATACACCCTAACTATTTCCTCAGATCGAGAAAACAATTCACATTCTCATTGATAGGAGCATGAAATATCACCTAAAACTGGTGGTATTGTTATTATATAGTTGGTCCTCATGATCACTTCTACTCAATATAAAAAATTAATAAATTCTTCAGAATAAGTATTAATTCTTATTAGACCATATTAATTGATATCCAGACATCATTTGTAGCCCATTATAATGATGTCTCTAGAGCATAAGAAATATAATTTAAATTACTTTTGTAGTATTCAGAGTTTTAAATTATAGTTTGAAAATAATATAATTATTTATTATGATAATTAATTCGAGGACCTTTCCAAGTTAATGGTGAACATAGAAGTGATTAAAAATCTATGTAAATAAGAAAAACATCCATAACTCTCTCTATATATGATATAGTAATTGAAAAGTATTATTTATGCTGGGTCAAGGGAACCCACATTTATAACACACCCTATTTCACAAGAGAAATATTGTTAACCATAAAATTGGTAGGACCTAACAATAATATAATAGTTTTAATAAATTACAGACTTAATCATTAGGCCTATGATATTTCTTACATAGCTACTCAAATTTAATCAACTTTATCTTGAGTAAAATTTTCCTCAATAGTTGATGTCCATGAGAATATCCCTTTTCTATGTATCAGAATCTTGACATCCTCGACACTATCATTATTACAATATTTTCACAATGTGCATTGCGATAATACATAACTTTCTCTATACAATTCCAAGAACTATAAAAAATCATTTCATATTTATAGTACTTCTATCACGACCCGTCCTCAGGGCCCGTGTCGTGACTACCCCAAGCCCGCCTTCCATAGGCTAGGGGCTGGAGACTAGCACCAAAGGTGTAAATCCCGATAAAAAGGGAAGACATTACCTTTATATAATTAACAAACACAACAGAGTACGCAAGTGAAGTAAGCACTAAGTAAAACAAAGTACAAAAGTAAGTGTTGGAAAGTAAATGAGCCAGTATACAAACCCAACTGAAAGTACAGTACAAATGAGAAAGAAATTACAACAGCTGTAAAGTAAAACAGCAACCACCGAGTCATCTTCCGGGAATCCCACCTGAAGGGTGAGTACAGATAGTCTCGTCGGTACCTCGGGTCCGTCCGTCCACTCCATGTACGTCCCGCCTGGTGGTCCACCTCTGAATACTGTCCAGCTCCTCAAGCCTCAACCACGATCAATGATGTCTGACGTTTGCAACCAACACAACGTAGTGCGAGCAATGCACGTGCAGGGGTGAGTATAACGATACTCAGTAGGGACCTCGAAACCCCCAAAGGTCTCCCAGAATCCATGAAGGATAAACCACAAAGGAAAGGAACAAACACGAAGAATCAACCAACCCTACTTAGGTATATGCCCATACATATACCAAAGTCATAAAATCTCAGTACAACTCTAACTTCCGAGCCCAAGAACAATCCAGTCCACACAGGAAAGAATTCAATCATACCAATAATAATGATTGAAAGTCAAGACTCAGCAGGTATACTAAGAGGGGTGAAGATGATTAGATGTATCCTCTGAATCATCTCCTCTACCGAACCCACATAGGATCCAAGTACAGAAGTCATCGCTTCCGAACCCACGTAGGATACAAGTATAGTAATCCTCTCTGCCGAAGCCACGTAGGATCAAAGTACAGTCGTCATCGCTGCCGAACCCAAGGAGGATCCAAGTACAGTCGTCCTTGCTGCCGAACCCACGTAGGATCCAAGTACAGTCGTCATCGTCATCGCAGTCGCAGCCAACTCTAGGGTTCCTGCACACAGCGTACTCGATTCTGGGAGGATCCACTCTACGAGTAATAGGGGTTGATACATCAACTATCCCGAAGTCCAGAGTTGATGTATCCCGAAGTTCCATCTCGTCAAAAGGAACCCAACGCGACAGACGGCGTGTCAATCGGACGCCCGGTCTGAGAGATATTGGCCTTTTTGTTCAGGGGCCCGGTTGGAAATATGCTTGTTCCAAACCTGGCCATTTACCAAAGTTTTCCAAAACTCACTTAGAGTATCGCAAAAGGACCGCCTCGTCGAAAGGGTCCCAGTGCCGCAGACGGCGTGTCGATCGGACGCGCGGTCTTTAAGTTATTCACATTTAAGTGGATAACAGGCCCGTCCAGTTTAGCCCAATGGGCCGACGTGTCGGGTTAACCCAGTTTGACGGGTCTGACCCAGTAGGGGTGTCATACCGGTCCGAAGGAAAATGCAGCTTGGCCCGAAGGACGCGGCACGGCTCGTCCCGGCGCAGCCCGGCGCGGCCCGGCTCGGCCCGACCCGGCGCGGCCCGGCCCGGTGGGGTGTGGCCCAGTTGGCTCGGCCCGAAGGACTAGCGGCTGGGCCCTAAGGCCGAGAGGTTCGAGGGGGCGCGGCCCCCCGGCTGTCCGAACCGGCGGCGCCACCCTTCCCAAACCAGCCGGCTAGGCCGGCCGGCCTTCTGGCGCAAGCGGCCCGCACTGCGGGCCGTGGATCTTCCGGCGAGGTGCCCTCCTGGCACCGCGGATCTTCTCCGATCGGCCGGCTGACGGGCCGACCGGTTCTCAGGCGCAATGCCCTCCTGGCTCCGCGGCTCCCCTTCCGCCCGGCCAATCGGTTCTTCCGCCGAAGCGGCCCACGATGCCAACCGCGGTTCCTCCCGCACAGCTGGTGCGACGACACCGGCTTCCTTCACCGCGTTCCCGGCACGGCACGACGGTGTCGTGCCTCCTCTGCCTTTGATTGCCGATTCTAAAAATAACAACAAGATCAAAGAAGGGTCATCGGGCCGTGTTCGTTCGGCCCACGCCCTCCGCATAAAGCAAAAGCAATTGGTCGTATATAAACCACGATTTCCAACGAAGAACAGGGTATGAAAACATTCACTTTCAAGAATAAACCCCTACCTCGATAATTTACGCCGCTCGTTGGGCGTCACGGAGGACGGCGTCGTGGGGAAAGGATTCGTAGGCGACATCGGAGTGCGCCTGAGGAGGAAGCGACGTCTCCTCTCTTATCGCGGAGAAGAGAATGGGTGGTGCGTCATCGTTCTTCGTGGAACCGGCGATCTTCGTCAAAGAAATCGTCGTTCTTCGTCGGAGGGTGGTGTTCTTCAAAAAAACTCAAGAGCTCTCCCAATCCTCCTTAGCACAACGAAAGCCCTCGTCCAGTAAAATAATAGGCCAATCCTATTATTTTATTACACATGCAATTTAAATTTCAAAATTCAAATCACCTCATTAATTAAATGTGTTGGAAATTAATTAAAGAGGGGGAGAGGAAATATCCTCATAAATTTGAGGGGTTGTCATGAATTAATGGAGTGAGGGAGGTGGAGAGATTGGCAATTAAAGGGGGGTTGCCAAATGAATGAGGGGGTTTAAGAAGTTTAGAGGAAAAATGAATGTTTGGGGATCGTGTGGGCCCCACCTATCTATTATCGACACTTGGGTAGTTAGGTGGCTTTGGGTCCCACCCTTAACTACCCATGGGAGGAATTAACCTCCTTATATACATAAAATTGTTCTAAAATTTTTATTTATCTTTAATTTAACCACAATTTATAACTTCAAACCTGCATAAAATGAAACTGCGGTAAATGTCCCCTTAAGCAATTACAGGCGTTGCGAGTTCATCGGTGCCCTCAGATTTCAATTCCGAGCACTGGTTCAAAAGATAGAAAAACCCGCTCGTTCGTTCACTGAACATACTCGAGCTAAACTTCGAAAATTGATTCCGGACACACCGGGCCTCGGAATCAAGTGTCGTCAGAAGCCACAGACTCCTAAAATTCCAAAGTATTTAAGAAAAAAAATTTCCTTGAAATTTCTGGGTGTTTACATTACTTCCACCTCAGGGATTTACGTCCCTGTAAAGCTACAACATAAACTATGGAAACAAATGAGGGTACTGAGCATGCATCTGAGCCTCCTGCTCCCATGTGCTCTCCTGGAGGTTCCCGTGCTGCCATCGAATGCGCACCAGAGAAATAGACCATCCATTTAGGACCCGCTCCTGTCGATCCTCGATCTCCACCAGAACCTCCGCGAATGTAGTCCCGTCATCGATGTCCAGCTCCCCATGGTCGATGATGTGGGTCGGGTCATGCACGTATCTCCTCAGCTGAGATACATGGAAGAAGTCATGCACCCGGTGCAACTGAGGTGGAAGGGACATGCGGTAATCCACCTCTCCTATCCTGCTGAGGACCTAGAATGGTCCGATGAAGTGCAGATATAACTTTCCACCCCGGCCAAGTCTCCGTAATCCACGTCGAGGTGAGACCCGTAATAAAACATGGTTTTCATCGTCGAACTCCAGTGGTCTCCGTCTCCTATCAGCAAAGGATTTCTGTCCACTCTATGCAGTCCTCATCCGCTCCTGGATGATCTGCACCTTCTTCGTCGTAGCCTAAACCATCTATGGTCCTACGAGTGCTGACTCCCCAGGTTCAGTCCAACACAGAGGTGATCTGCAAGGTCGGCCGTACAGTGCCTCGTAAAGTGCCATCCCGATGGTGGAGTGGTATCTATTGTTGTACGTAAACTCCACCAAGGGTAGGTGATCCTCCCAGCTGCGACCAATGTCAAGGAAACATGCACGGAGCATGTCCTCGAGTGTATGAATGGTCCTCTCCGTCTGGCCATCCGTCTGAGGATGAAAGGCGGTGCTCAGGCATAGCTACATCCCAAATGCCTCCTGCAACCCCTTCCAAAGTCGGGAAGTAAAGCGAGCGTCTCGATCGGAGACGATAGATGATAGAACACCATGAAGCCGTATGATCTCCTGAACATAGAGGCATCCCAAGCTCTCTACTGATCCCTACTCTCTGATCGTTAGGAAGTGGGCCGACTTGGTGAGTCGGTCTACGATCACCCAGATGGAGTCATTTCCTTTGGAAGTACGTGGGATCCCCATCACAAAATCCATGGATATCCTGTCCTACGTCCATTCCGGAACCTCTAAGGGCTGTACCAAGCCTGTTGGTACCTGGTGCTCCGCCTTCACTTGCTGGAAAGTGAGGCATCGTGAAACAAACTCTGCTACAACCTTCTTTATACCCGGACACTAGTGCTGTTGTCTGAGGTCCTGATACATCTTCACCACTCCAGGATGTACCGCTTGTGGGGAAGTGTGAAACTACCTCAACACTTCCTCCTGTCATGCAACTGGTACACCGGTACGTCCGCTGAAGAGGATGGCATGCTCTCCTCCTTTAGAAAATTCATCAGGCGACTGCCCTGTGGAAATCTGAGCATATTGCGTCTCACAGTCAACGTCCCCACACTGTGCCTCTCTGACCCACTAAAGTAGTGGAGGAGTTATTGTGAGGGACTGTAGAAAGGATTCCCCATATCTATCCACGAAGGATATCTGCAAAGCAACTAACTACTCTATTGCCTCTCCAAGTAGCTGAATGCCCGATATCCTTCTGAGAGCATCAGCTACTAAGTTCCCCTTCCTAGGAGTATAGACTATCTCAAAGTCATAGTCCTGGAGGAACTCGAGTCATCACCACTTTCTCAGGTTCAGGTCCTTCTGTGAGAAGATGTACCTGATACTTTAGTGGTCAGAGAAGACTGTAAAGCGCTCACCCATTAGATAGTGCCGCCACGTCTTCAGGGTGAAGACCACTGCTGCTAACTCCAGGTCATGGGTAGCTTAGTTCTGCTCATGCTGCCTCAACTGTTGTGAACCATAGGCAATCACTGCCCACTGCTGCATCAGGACAAACTTGAGTCCGGTCCCTAATGCATCGCAGTAAACCACGTACCCAACACCCTCCTCTGGTAGCCTCAAGATGGGTGCACTGGTCAATCTCTATCTGTGCTCCTGAAAGCTCTGTTGACATCTATCTGACCATACTAAGGGTTCCCCCTTCTTTGTTAAAGATGAAAGTGGTGATGCAACTCTGGAGAAGTCTGGTACAAATCTCTGATAGTACCCAGCCAGACCTAGGAAACTCCGCACCTCCGTCACGATCTTGGGTGGATCCCAAGAAAGTACCACCTCGATCTTCACAGTATCCACAACAAATCCTGCCTCCGAGATGAAGTGACCGAAGAAGTGAACCTCTATAATCCAAACCTAGCACTTCGAGAGCTTACCATAAATCTGGTGCTCTCGGAGTGTGTCTAGTACAACCAGCAAGTGGTAGGCATGCTCCTCCTCAGTAGTCGAGTAAATCAACATGTCGTCGATGAAGACTACAACAAAACGATCAAGGTAAGGCTAGAAGATCCTGTTCATGAGACTCATGAACACTGCTAGTGTGTTGGTTACACCAAAGGGCATAACCAAGAACTCGTAGTGGCCATACCGACACCTGAAGGTCGTCTTCTACACATCCTCGTCTCGAACTATGAGCTGATGATAGCCTGACTTGAGGTCTATCTTCGAGATCCATCGTGCTCCCTTGAACTGATCAAAGAGGTTTTCAATCCTCGGGAGTGAGTAATTGTTCTTTACGGTCACCTAGTTCAGGCGACGGTAGTCGACACATAGTAGTAAGCTCCCATCTGCCTTCTTGGTGAATAAAATCAGAGAAGCCTAGGGTGAAACATTGGGTCAGATGAATCCCTTTCCCTGTAAGTCCTCCAGCTATACCCACAGCTCACAAAGCTTGGCGGGAGCTATCTGATATGCTAGAGTAGATATTGGTGCTGTCCTGGGGTACAGGTCAATGTAGAAATCCACCTCTCTATGAGGTGGTAGTCCTGGAACATCGCCAAGAAAAACGTCCGCATACTGATCTACCGTAATAGGAAAACTCGGACTCCACACATCAACTGCTCCTAGGATGAGACTAGCCAACTGATGTGTGATCGGTTTCCCTCTCCTCTGCGTAAGTCCATCCTACGCTGCAAAGTCTCCCTTCTCGCCGGTGAAGGTGAACCTGGTCCCATCCATGCAGACACACTGCACCTTGCGCCTAATACAGTAGATCTGAGCAAGGACTGTAGATAACCAATCTATGCCCAAGATGACGTCGTAAGGCCTCGATGCCGCTACAAGAAGATCCCAGCCGAAGCTCTCGCCTCCTAGAGTAAGCTCAAACTGCCAACACCAGTGCATAATCGTCGAGTTTTCTCCCGTAGGAGTCTCTAGCCATAAGGATCGAGCCAAAGGCTCCGTCGGAATCTCCGAGCTCTGAAAAAGGGTAGCAGAAATAAAATAATGACTTTCTCCTGTGTCTATAAGAACTGCAACAAGGGTGAAGTAGACATAGATAGTACCTCAAATCATCTCAGGCGTGCCATGGTCATAGGCCTAGACTACCAGGAGCTGAGTTTGCCCTTGTCTGCCAGCTCCCTGTGGTCGGGGTGGTCCTCCAGGTGGTGGTGGTGGTAGAGCCTCGAAGCATCGTCCACCACCCGCTGCTCGGCCAGCTACTCTGCCTCGTCTGCCTGCTCCCTACAGACCACTACGGTCGAACCTATGCCTCTTCTTGGGTGGTCCCTCTACTGTCTGCTGCTCCTCTGCATGGCGGGTCGGGTAGTCACGAGCCATGTGGCCCTACCCGCCGCATGCATAGCACTGCCTGCCTCTCGTATGATTGGATCTGCTGTGTGTGCCCCACACATCTGAACCAGATTATTGAGGTTGCCCACCTGATGGCCTAGTCCGCTTGGAACTCTGGGACATCTATCTACTGCCGGCTGTAGAAGAATCTGCTACGTGTCGCTCTACGGTGGGTCTCGCTGCTGGCGTCAGCTCAGCAAGAAAGCTCTAAACAAGAAGGGCTCGCTCCAGTACTCCCTCCTGCGTCAGAATGCTGAGGGAGATCATCGAAGCCCTCACTCATGCCTCATTCCCTGCTCAAAGGTCCAGGCCTGAAAGAATGGGTCCCGTACCATGTCCATGGAGTAGCGCGAGAGGTCGGTAAATCTCGCCAAGTACTGGGCTACTGTCATGTTGCCCTGCTGCAATTGTAGTAACTCCTGGATGCGCACCGCACGAAGGGTGGCTGGAACAAACTCCGAGTGGAAGAGGCTCTCAAAGTCCGTCCAAAGTAGAGATGCCTCGTCATGCACCTGGAGCATCAGGCTCCACCATCTATCTGCTGCTGCGTGCAGGAGACTCGCGGCAAGGATCACCATAAGGTCTGCTGGTGTCCCTAACAATATGAAGACTCTAATGATAGCCTCCATCCAATCCTCGGCTGCCTGAGGGTCTGTCTCTCCGCGGAACCTGGGCGGCCTCTGTTGCTGAAACTTGTGCAACGCACTCAGGCAGCCTGAACTCTCCACTACTGGGGCTGGTGGCATCGATGGCTCAGTGGGTAGTGGTACCACTTGTGCATCCGTTGTAATGGGGCCTTGCACCGAAGTCTTGTCGCTCGGTGGGCTGCCATCCTGCATGTAACTAGGAACCCTGGTTGGGTGCCTTCGTGTGGCCATCCTGAAAAGAAACAGGTGCACCACGATCAAACAGTATACCTTGTGAGCTGACACAAAGTAATCACAAAGAAAACTTTTGAAACACACATGCAATAAATGTTTTCATGCACTGAGTTGGAAATCAGAAGTCAGGGTCCTGGTGTATGGATACGTCGGCCGTCGCACCAACACTGGACTCCCTGGACTGATAACCACACTCAATACTCTTAACACTATTGCTTCACAGAGAAGAAATTATCAGAGTCCTGAGTTCTGCGATAGAACCGACTCCTCTGATACCAATTTGTCACGACCCGTCCTCGGGGCCCATGCTGTGACTACCCCAAGCCCGCCTTCCATACGCCAGGGGCTAGCGACTAGCACCAAAGGCATAAATCCCGATAAAAAGGGAAGGCATAGCCATTATATAAGTAACAAACACAACATAGTACACAAGTGAAGTAAGCACTAAGTAAAACAAAGTACAAAAGTAAGTGCTATAAAGTAAATGGGCCAGTATACAAACCCAACTGAAAGTACAGTACAACTGATAAATAAAGTACAACAGCTGTAAAGTAAAGCTGCAACCACCGAGTCGTCCTACGGGAATCCCACCTGAAGGGTGAGTATAGATAGTCTCGTCGGTACCTCGGGTCCGTCCGTCCACTCCATGTACATCCCACCTGGTGGTCCACCTCCGGATACTGTCCAGCTCTTCAAGCCTCAACCACGATCAATGCTGTCCGACGTCTGTAACCAACACAACGTAGTGCGAGCAATGCCCGTGCAGGGGTGAGTATAAAGATACTCAGTAGGGACCCCGAGACCCCCGAAGGTCTCCCAGAATCCACGAAGGATAAACCACAAAGAAAAGGAACAAACACAAAGAATCAACCAACCCTACTTAGGTATATTCCCATACATATACCAAAGTCATCAATCTCAATACGGCTCTAACTGCCGAGCCTAAGCACAATCCAGTCCACACAAGAAAGAAGTCAATCATACCAATAATAATGATTGAAAGTCAAGACTTAGCTCACATAGGTATACTTCTCACGAAGAGGGGTAGAGATGATTAGATATAGCCTCTGAATCATCTCCTTTTCCGAACCCACGTAGGATCCAAGTACAGAAGTCGTCACTGCCAAACCCACGTAGGATACAAGTACAGTAACCATCGCTACCGAACCCACGTAGGATCCAAGTACAGTCGTCATCGTCTTTGTAGTCGCAGCCTGCTCTAGGGTTCCCACACATACCGTACTCGATTCTAGGAGCCGCGACTCCCCTTCACCCGGCCGGTCGGTTCTTCCGTCGAAGCGGCCCGCGATGCAGGCTACGGTTTCTCTCGCACAGCCGGTGCGACGACGCCGACTTCCTTCACCGCATTCCCGGCATGGCGCGATGGCGTCGTGCCTCCCCCGCCTTCAGTTGCCGATTCTAAAAATAATAACAAGATAAACGGAGGGTCGTCAGGCCGTGTTCGTTCGGCCCACGCCCTCTGCGTAAAGCGATAGCTATTGTCCATATATAAACCACGATTTCCAACGAAGAACGGGGTTCAAAAACATTCACTTTCAAGAATAAAACCCTACCTCGATAATTTACATCACACATCGGGCGTCACAGAAGACGGTGTCGCGGGGAAAGGATTCGTAGGTGACGTCGGAGTGCGCCTGAGGAGGAAGAGGTGTCTCCTCTCTTATAGTGGAGAAAATAATGGGTGGCGCATCATCGTTCTTCATGGAACCGACGATCTTCGTCAAAGAAATCGTCGTTCTTCATTGGAGGGTGGTGTTCTTCAAAAAAAAAAACTCAAGAGCTCTCTCTATCCTCCTTAGCACAATGAAAACCCTCCTCCCGTAAAATAATAGGCTAATACTATTATTTTATTACACATGCAATCTAAATTTCAAAATTCAAATCACCTCATTAATTAAATGTGTTGGCAGTTAATTAAAGAGAGGGAGAGGAAAGATACTTATAAATTTGAGGGGTTGTCATGAATTAAAGGAGTGAGGGAGGTGGAGAGATTGGAAATTAAAGGGGGGTTGCCAATTTAATGAGGGGGTTTAAGGAGTTTAGAGGAAAAATGAATGTTCTCGTGTGGGCCCCACCTCTCTAAAATCCACACTTGGGTAGTTAGGTGGCTGTGGGTCCCACCCTTAACTACCCATGGGAGGAATCAACCTCCTTAGATACATAAAATTATTTTAACAATTTTATTTATCTTTAATTTAACCAAAATTTATAACTTCAAACCCACATAAAAAGAAACTGCGGTAAATGTCCCTTTAAGCAATTACCGGCACTGCGAGTTCATCGGTGCCCTCAGATTTCAATTCCGAGCACTGGTTCAAAATATAGAAAAACCCGCTCGTTTGTTCACTGAACGTACCCGAGCTAAACTTTGGAAATTGATTCCGGGCACACCGGGCCTCGGAATCAAGTGCCTTCAGAAGCCACAGACTCATAAAATTCCCAAGTATTTAAGAAAAAAAAATTTCTTGAAGTTTTTGGGTCTTTATAACTTCATTTTCCACATAAAAAATACAACATACTCACTATTTCTATATATAGACACCCTTGGCTTTATTGAGTTTTTATTTCTCATTATCATATCCTAACTATGATACAAGATCATGTTGACCTATAGGTAGACTAGTTTTTTGTTCCCTTAATATAACTAGTGTTATATTTTTCTCCATGTAGTAATTACACATCCCTTGTACTTATCCAAGTACTATTGGGATATTCTAAAAACTAACTTTTGTAGTTCTCAAAGATTTATTTAATATTTTCAAATCAAATGTATGTATTTCAAATATCATATCTAGTATATAGAATGAAATATATGCTATTCCATCATAGAAATTTTTTTAGATATATTCACCATATTAATCTACAATTAATTTTATACATTTATTCTTTGAGAGATTTATGCTATGTTACAAAGACAAAAATTCCATCAAGAAGTGTTAAAATTGGGATTTTCAATCCCATTTAAATTTATAAACTTTGACAAAGCCCATGAAAGCTATAAATCTATCTCAATTTATTTTTTTCCCTAGAAAATGGGTTACTACATTATGTTAATATTTTCTTTAATATTTTTGATAATATCATGAATTACTATAATATTAACAACTATTTTACAAATGTTATCGACATATATCAATAAGAAAACTATTTCACTCCCACTAACTCTTATGGAAAAATTAAAATATAAACATTCTATGATTAAATTGTTTATTTTGATATATAAATAGATCCTTATATCCCATATAACATATTTTCTACTTTTAATGTCACAAACCCTAACAAATATATATAAAATATTATTTTTGGATGGTTCTAGCTTGGACATTCAATATCCAAATATAAAAATAATTGTATGTTATTATGGAAATATGAATTTAAATATATTTTAGCATCTCTATTAATGGAAAGGTTTCAATAAATTTAACATTTTTATTGATCTTATTACATCAACAAAAATCTTGATTTATAGGAAATAAATTCACTATTTGTTTCTTCCTTCACATAAATACCCATTTGGGAAAAATATTATTTAAATAAAATTGAAAAATAACTAAAATTAAATGATAATTTTTTGAAAGTTGAATCAATTTTTGAATTGAATTCCACTCACTAATTTTAACTTATTTTAAATATATTGTAGTCATGTAGAATAAAGATTAATTATTCTTAATGAATATTATATCACCTATCTATTTATCTTAAAATAAATTATAATTCATTTTTTATTCATTTGTTCAAATTGTCTATATAAAATTCCATTCCATTATAGATACTTATACATCTCAACTCCTAAATTTATTTAATTCTATATTTCTTCCATTATCTGAAAAAGAAAATTTTACCATTTTAATGAAATAAATAATTTAAATATACTATAAATTTTATATATTAGGTATTTATGTAATACCATTAAAAACATTGGGATAATTAACTAAGGTACACTTATTATTTTAATTTATTCTAGTTTTTTATTAAATATACTTAACAAAAACTTTTAATCTAAACACAATGATATGTGAAATTTTATTTTTTCTTTATTTTCTAACTTATATGATATCCATTTTTTCATTATTTTTGGAAAATGGTTAACTGTTAACACTATTATTTTGAAATAAATTATAAAAAATATGAAGGAAAGCACGAAATAATTACAAGAATAACCCTCAATATTCCTTTCATTAACATCATGACTTTGATTTGTATAACTAAATAGAGGTTAGGTATAATTTCACCCTACATAGTAATAATTAATGAATGATTTATTATAGTATTTTCATACTCACTCATTCGAAGCATCATTTATCTCTTAATCAAGTTAATCCAATAGTTTAATACTAAATTCCTTAATTATCTTATTACAATCTCATGATTTATATAAATTACCACTAAATTCAACATGAAATAGTTTGAACATATCAAATTTAACTAATTCTAGAAATGTCACACCCCAACCTCACATTCTTTTTATTTTTATTTGTTTATGGGTTTTCATTTTTTATTTTATTCTTTTCAAGATTTTATAGAGTTTTGATGGAAATTAGGGAGGGTTTTAGCTTAAAAAAATACTGACTATCATGGTTCACACCATGAAATAAGGTGTCATGTCATGAACCACCCTTTATTAGCACATGGAGTCTTTGAATCAAAAATTTCACAAGCGAAATGGGGTTGCACACCATTAAATGTTTGAGGTGTGTCTATTCACACAATGGGATAATGTTTCATTACATGAATAGTGTTTGTTCAGTTTAATAGTGTAAATATATTTTTATTTTCCCTTTAGATATTTTAACCCATAAAACCCTCCTCCCTTATCTTCCCTCTCTCACATTGCAAAAAATAGAGAGGAAGACTAGGCATGTAGTCTCCCCCTTTTATCCTTTCATTACAGCCTCCTCTACTTGTTATTTTAATGGGAATATATATAAGATTGGTATTTTCATCATCCTTTTAGTATTTCATATCATTCTTTTTTATTTTTCCTCATATATCTCACTTTTTTACACTCTCAGTAGAACCATAGGTGGGTATCAGGTAATAAATTTGTTTTTAATTAATTCTTATGGTGTATGATATCTATTTTAGGACACATAAATTCTATATTCATTATTTTCAACCATCAATATTTGATTATAGGTAGGTTTCCTTTTTCCTTATTATTTTAATTTTTGAATCATTGATTCATTTCCCTATACATTCTTGTTTTATGGTTCAAATTATAATATTATATGTGTAATGAGTTTTTAAAGATAAATAATAATTTCAAATTTGTTTCCATTGAATGAAATGGGTTTCCCACCATGGAAGCATAACTTTTAAATTTATTTTTCGACTTCCAATCTCATCCAAGGTTTTATAATTTCCTGAATGGTTAATATAAATAGATATCAAATTACTCAAGTGTAATTTATATCTATAAGATAATTTATAATAGAATATTTGTATCTTAAGTGTGTATAAGACACTAAAAAAGGGGCTTATAAATATGATATATGTATTGGATCTTTAGTAAATATTTTTAATTAAATTTTAAGCTATTTACCGACATTCAAATTTTGAATGAATGACCATGAGGCCTTGTTGAAACCTATAAAGTAGGTGGCTTAAATATAATTCATTAAATAATGGATATAATATTATTTATCAACATTTTATGGGATGTTTAAATTATTTTTATGTATGAAATGATCTTTTAAACACTTCTTATATATTTCAGATTAAAAAATTTATGTTTTCCCCATTTTTGGAGTGGGAATGGTTTTGGAAAAGTTACATGCTTGTTTTGGTAAAAATATTAAATGTAAAATTCCAATTTGAATGAAAAGGGAATGATACAAGGGAACACTGGGTACCTAGGTGATATAGATTTGAAATGTATGCTAGGAAAGGGCCCCCTACCTATTATTTGGAATATACTATAACACTAACTAAACTATATGATGACATGGATTTTAGAAGTACGTGGATTTTTGATCCTTCCTTCCAAGAGGCTCATGAATAGGAATATTTATGTGTTATTTGATCTTAGAGAGTGCAATGATCCTTGGATGAGAACTGAACTTTTTTACTCTAGGGATTCCCATGGTGCTAGGTTTTTTATCTATACTAATTTATTGTATTTTCTCCTATTAAATAAATTATTTAACTTTTATAAAGTTAGATGTTTCATTAAATAAAGTTTTTCTTCAATATTTATATATTTAAATGATTTATTTACTTTAAATTGATAACAATACATTTTTTAAAGAAATGGATTTTGAACAAATGATGATTTTTATTGGTTTCCAAATAAAAACAGACACACCAATTTTTAGTTGTATTTTAAACTAGCTTGAGATGAATATTTTTTAATTATTATGTGTGTGGTGTGTTTACATGGAATTACTACTGTGATTTTATAATCAACCCTATATTAAATTTTTGTTTTTTTTCTCTCGATCAACATATGAGTGAACATTGAATGTTCATGGTTTTGGGATGAGATGGTGGCTTATAGAGTCATGTAAAGGTCATTTGATTTTTTTATTTCATTTATGTTTCCCTATCGTATTGAACAACTCATCAACCTCTAGTTTTTATTATTTACTTTATTGCTTTTTTAATTCATGTGGTGTTATGTATTTTAAATTATAACATATGTTTATTATGGGGGAGTTGTATGTAAAAGTAACTTTTTATTCTGATTTTTTTCACTTACCTATTTGATTTGGCATGGGAATCCAACATATAAGAGAATCATCCCTGTTTTTCAGTAAATTTAAACTCATTTTTAAATTTATTTTATGGGTGAAATTATTCCTACTAAGTTATTTTATATTTCCTTGGTTCTTGTTTGTCCATCATGTAGGGATGAGAAACACCCCCTTAGCCATTTCATGGGTCTTCTTTGGTATTCAATAGATGGATGACCCAAGTTGGTTCAAGATAAAATGGTATAAAATTATAGATTCTTGTGTGGGAATATGTTCTAGAACCAAGTTTTTTATTCTTGAATGTATGGTAGATTTGATATAGGGCTATCAAAAAATGAAATATAAGAGAAGAAAGGGTCTAGTTTTATCTTTTCTACTCAGAACCATAAATTTCAAGGGCATATAAGTATATAAGTCTTAAATTTTGATTTCTCATTATATTTTCTGAATTAAGTTTGAATTGGATTATTGATATTTGAAATGGTATTAATTTTTATTTGGTATTATAAAGGAATTTATTATTTTAAATAAAAATTGAGTAGAATTAAAGGCACAAGATTGGCCCATATGTTCTGAAAAACCATATGTTTTCTATCACAAACCAGCCTATATTACACAACTATTCATAACATGTACCAGTCCTAACATGTCCTAAAGGGTGTTCCCAATCCATAAAAGACAAAAACAAGAACATTTTCATCAAGAAAACCTTTTGGGGATGATTTTTACATAGAAAACCTAAAAAAGAGCATATAAAGATACATAAAAATGTTTATATTCCAATCAAAGACAACAGTAGAAAAGATAAAACTCTAGGAAAAATAAGTTCCAAGTAATAAAGAACAATCAAAGTATTAAAAGATTATATGTTACAACTCAATGTGACATGACATTACCACTATACTCCCAGACCCCATTTACAAACTAATGCACCTCTACTCTACGATTCCTTAACCATAATAACATTAAATGTGATAAGATCTACATTCACCCATTAGTGTATGAGTGGTGGGAGAAACAGATCCCTGTGGGATCCCACCAAGTGTTTCTTAAGAATAATTTATAATAAAAAACCAATTATTCACATGTAAATATAAATAAAGAATGATATATAATTATACAAAGTTCAATATAAATCATAGATAAATCAACATCTCAAAAATTTGTAAACATACCAATAAATAGGTTTCCAAATCATTTCTTGAAATACCCCAATAAACATTTCAATGATAATGAAAAATGGAAAAAATCACTTGGGTATCAATATATTTAGGTTGATTAGGATCTTAATTTCATTATTTTGATCAATTGGTCACTTGGTGTGAACATTAGCTTAGAATAACAGGTCTAGTGGCTAAGAGTTTACTACCGAGAGTGTATCCTTGTCAAAACATAGTATACATGATGCATATATTACCATAGCATAAATGTTATGGGTGGAAATAATTATTCATGAAGTATTTATCTATACCTCATCATCGGGAACATTTGGATTTAGCATTTCATAATCATTGAATGGGATTTTCACCTTTGAAACCACACAAAACATGTTTTGAAACCATTTTAATTAATAAAACCACGGGAAAATCTATCTTCAATATCACAACGAAGATCACCGTTTTTCATCAAAAACATTTTCATTCCTTTAAAACAATTTCAAAACCAAAATTGAAGATAAAGCTATAAAAAATTCTTTTAACCATTTTAAGAAACAAAATTCAAATATAAATCAAGAAAGTATTGTAGAATAAATATAAATCAGGAAACCACCAACCTAGAAACACTTGGAATATCAACACACATGTGAAAACCAAAATTCCAGATAAGATAAGGATCCTAAGATTAAAATAAGAACACTAAATTAAGAATTTATAATTAATAATCTCCAAATTGTTTATTTCTAAAATAATGAATATAAAAGGGAGAACTTTCCAGCACAATTCATATGAAACATTCCACAAATATGGTATATCTAGTCAAAATACCCCAATTCCACTAAATATAAAAAATAAATATGATTAGAAAAATAGATCAAAAAATTTCTATCATTGATAAATTGATCCATACAGAGAAACTCAGTAATTCTAGTAAGGAGACCCAAGACTAAAACAGATGTCAACTTACCAAGAGAGGACCACATTTCTGGTAGTGTTTCAATCTGCCAAGGAATTAGGTTGGGAAAGACAAATATCTCCCAAAGTGGACTCCAAGTTTGAATGGTTTGAATTATGGTTGAGGATGGAAAATTAAATAATTAAATAGGAAATTTGAAAATTTATAGGGAAATTGGAACAAATAACACCATGGTGAAATCCCAACACCATAATGAAATGGTACTATAGAAGAATGAAACTATGGCACAAGATAAGGGACTACATTGCAATATATCCTCATCCAAAACATTTCTAGAATGCAAACCTTAGTCAATGGAGGGATTCTATAAACTAGGGGAATACAACCACACTATAAGGGAACAACCACACCATATAATACCAAATATAAGAATAAATAAACATGTATGTCTAGCTCAATGGAATAGTGAACCCAAAATTAGAAAAACCATCAAGTTTAACCTATGAAGTCTCTATTTAGTATCCCAATCTCTATGTTATAGTTCTACAAAAATTGGAATTACCACCAAATCTATCTACTACTACACAATACACTAACAATGTTTTGTCCATAATATCTATGGAAATAAACAAGAACTATACCATATAATTTGGTTCTACTTGACCAAAACCTAAAGAAACACCACCAAACTACCCAAGAAAACTACAAAAACATAAACATGCAGGAATTTACAAAATAAAAATTGAAATCATGGAATGAAAATAGAGGTACCTAAAAATAATACTAGGATGTCACAATTCTACAAACTATATTTTCTTATGCCACTAGAAATCAATGTCAAAGAATCTTATCCCCCAAATAGATGATTTATTTTCCCACTCATTATAGACTCCCACTCCCATGTCTCTTGAGAATAAAAACCATACAGCCACATAACTCAAACTAGAGGTATAAAATTTACATGTAGAACCTTCACATGAGAATATAATATACTCAATTGTACATATATGAGTTTTTATTTTAAGTTCTTCCCAGTTCATAACATGAGAAGGTTTTGGATGATCGTTTTTGTGTTGATACATATGGAATATTTCATGAATCTTGAAAAATGATGTGGTCAATCCAAGAAATAATCCATCATTCCAAGTCATTAGATGATCCCAAATGGTTCCACATACCCTAGAGATATATTTCCTTATATTCTAATCCATTAATGACCTAACAAGGGTGATACATTAAATAACACCTGGTTATAAACTAAAAACTACATAGGACATTTTCATCGATCTGGATAAGATTTATATCGACTTTGAGTCATCAAAAATTGTTGATGAACTAATTAAATCTTTTCCACTATCTCCTAAACCAAATTATATTTGACCATGGAAGCTTCTGAAACCTTATACTAATAGAGAGGAGAAATTCAAGGATGGCTATAACAATATTTGAACGGTATTATTCTTATGGATGACTAATAAATGTAATTATAAAAAATTATGCCATCCCTAAATTTCTATTTGAACAAACTTTGAAGCCCAATTCATTGAAACAAATAATATAATTGATAATATACTTTTCCATTTCTGTAAGAAAATCCATCTAAGTATGATATTTTATGCTAAACCTAACATGGTGTCCCATTTCCTCATAAAGTCCATTCTAGAATTGTGAGGTAAAAAGAGGGTAACTATCTAATACAATGACCATAGGGATTCCATGTACCATTACAATCTCTTACACATACAATTTTCTTTGGTGCTACACATTGGTGGAATGATTGATTAGTATGACATGATCTACCATGTTAAATTGATTGATCCACACCAAAATGGAATTCTTACCTTGGGGATATTAGGGAAAATAAATTATGAAATTTATTGAAATCTCATTTTATTTCTATTTTGGAATGGTAAGAGGCTGAAGAAGACCAAAAGGATTTTAGTGATCAACCTTAATATGTTGGAAATTATAGATTTGAAAAAAAAAATTTCTGTGTATCATTTTATATCTGGACACCAAAACTAATGCTTCAAGTCATAGAACATTTCTGTGGTGTCTGGGTGAAAAAATCACAAAGGATGATGAAATTATCCTAAAACATTCTATCTTTTAGATTATGAGACAACATATCATCTCTTAAAATAAAAAATACTAGATGAGAAAAGATAACACTAACTGAAGGTCTCTCCATCATGAAAATAATCACTAAAACTCTAAAACTCACTATATTTTTCTTTCTCCTGATGAATTATCTGAAGGAAAGAGGATGTCACATGAACACACACCCAAACATTACTAGACTACTATTCCATAACTCCCAAGTATAGAGGAAAAATTATCATCAATTTTCATTCATCCATTTATTCTTTAATAGACCTGGAAAACAACTACTTTTTAAGAGAATTAGTGTGAAAATACCCTTTCTTTGAGTTTAAGAAATGTTTAAGTATAATGGATGTAGGTATTCAACCCAATTCTTCTACCGTAGGTTCAATTTTTTTTGAATAGATTCACCCCAAAATATTATGTCCAGAGTAAATGGTAAACCCTTACCTGAAAAGATAGTGATTCCATATTTTAAGGTAATGAACAAGAATTTCATCTTCCAAATCATGAATAGGATAATTTCACTCATGAGGTTAAAGTTAACATGATCCATCGTCCACTACATGATATCCATTCATAAGTAAGAAAGCTAAAATTTAACCAGAGTCATTGTAGATGACTATATAAACTTGAGCATAATATGGTAAGTTCTAATTTAGTACTAAGGTTAACCACCACTTAAAATCATAAAAGGACTATTGGAACATTTAATCTCACATTAAATTCACAACTTTCAGTTGAGAGTGGTCAAAGGTGATGCAAGCTTAGATAAATTCATCATGAACTACTGATAGTATCTGAAAAACATGTTAAAATAAGAATATTCAATATATTCCATGGCTCTTCCCATGAAATGGAAACTCAATTTTTTAATATCAAATGAGATTTCTAGTTTTGATATCATTTGTCTCATGAACATAACTTCTCTGATCTAGAATTTGATCTTAGATAATTTAACATAAATATAGTGATCCATCATAATTACCAAAACAAGCCTCATGTGACACACATGATCTTCATTAGTCTTATAGTACACCATGGGGATAAAATCACAAAAAATTTTCAAGATACTAATGGAAAATATGGTTGATTTATTACATTAAGACAAAAAGGGTGTTAGTTTTGAAAAATAGCCTCACAAAGTGGTTGAATTATCCATGCTTACTTTTGATGGTGGTCTTGTGAATATATGACTCCTTGATTTTGATTTGGTGATATTTAAACCAAATATAAACTTAAGAAAACCAATTTTACCGACTAATATTGTGGAATAAATAATTAATTCAAGGAAGGGTATATTTTTTCATGACCATTAGTCGAGTGAGCTTCAGATAATAAACACATTTGTGAAGAGTTATATCGACCTTATTAGAAAATAGAATGGGGGCTACCCATGGTGGAACATGTTGATATATAAATACCCTGAATTTAAAATAATCCAACTAAAATTTTATCTCTCAAAATGTAGATATAGATATTCTATAAGACAAAATTGATATACAAATAGTTTTGGGTATTAAGTCAACTGAGAACTCCATCTCCTAATTTGGTGTAAAACATGATATGTCATTCAGAAACACCTCCAAAAACTTGTTAACTATAGGGGGAAGGATACCACTATTGGATTCCAATCTTAAATCCACTATAGATAAATAAATCAACTTACTAAGATCTTTAATAGATAGAACCACCCAACTAGAACTTATAATTAATTCTTCATGAATCACATGGGAGATCCCATTGAAGTAGTAAAGAACACTCATCGATGATAAAAATTGATCTGAAACTTTAAAAAAATGACAAATCCAACTCAAAAATCACATAAAATAGGTCAAATTCAGGAAATAATAAATCCAAAACCCGTTATATGTATCACATAAAGAAAGAGCATGAGGTAAAACAAAAACCCTTATGCTTAGTGTTTCTTGGAGGAATCACTAATTCAATATTGAATATGATTAAATTTATTGAAAGTTTTATAATATCATCCATATCAATCAATACAATGGAGTGAGATGAATCTATATCAAATAATTTTTTTCACTAATTTAGAAGAAATATAAACAGTACCTATCACAGTATTAGGAACCATATCATCTTTTATAGGAGACTCTTCCACTATAAGTAACTGTTTCACACTGGTGGCGTGTGATTAGAAACCAATCATCCATGAAGTATCAAACTGAACCAAACATCCACTAGGTGAAGAATCATGTGTACTAGACTGAGGAACTGATAGATTCCATTGAACAATTTTCAAGTTACCATGATACCCTCATGAGTAGAAAACCATTAGAGGCATAAGGTAAAAGTTCTTCGTGCATTCTATCTATCCACACTGGTAACATATCAAACCACTAGCTACAGATGATGGTATATGATGTGAACTATGAGAATAAAAACCACTATTATCACCCTGAAAATAAATTCTCTTCTTATTTACCTTGTTTTAACCACCTCAGATAACACTAGAAGAAAAATTAAATCCGAATAATCCTAACGTAATTTTCAGGTCAAGATTATCCATCAACACACTATCCAGCACCTCAACATAGGTGGCCAACATTGACATAAAGACCCGTGACCAGATATCAGATAGAATTCCCATATGAAACCATTGTACCTTCATCTTCTCATTAGATACAACCTCATATGAATACATGGAGAGCATAATGAAGTGATTATCATGATCCGTCACTAACTTATTCTCTTTCATTAGGTAGAACAAACTTTCTATATTTTTACATGGTCATAAATTATAGGTATCATTTCTTAGTAGAAATGGACTCTAAGTCCTTATACTCAAGTCCCTCGTTCTTCTTATCCAAGATAACTGAGTCCCACCACCTTCTAATTATACGTTCGAGATTGAAATTGAAACACAATATATTTACCGATTCAATAATCTCCATGAATTTGAAAATCATATCTATATTTCCCAAATAATAATCCACCTCCTAAGGATAATTCATCCCTTTCAAGGATTGTGGTTTCTGGAAAGTAAATTTTTGGTTCTAATTTTTTCCCTAACACTTTTCATGTTATACCCATTTACAATGAATAGGGGCATGTGCCACACCATGGTCTGCAACTTGAACCATGAACACCACTATTTTAATTATATTATGATCAACTAGGTGGTTTTCTTATCATGCTTATTTAGAAGAACCCTATCAAGGAAGAACCTTAAGTCTTCTAGGAGGCATGGTTCTTTAAATAAAATGAAAAATATACACACAAACATGAGATTCATTAACTAACTCTAGTTTTGAATAACATATTTCAATTATAAATATCTAGATATGTAAAAAAAGAAATAATGGGATTAAAACACTCAAAATCACAAAAGACACATTTCCTAAACACTCATATAATCATAAGGCTATTATGATGTGATATAGCCATAAAAATTTATAAAAATGACCCGTTATGTCTATACTTTCACATCCTTGCCTACCATGAAATCCAAAAAAGAATAATGAAAATGAAAAAACCAATTATTTTCCACTAATTTTACTCAAACCAACAAAGATTACCAAAATAATTGTAACCTGAACTGGTCCTACCATACCCTGAAAGATTTTCCCTATTCCCATAGGCTGGAAACGAGAACCATGGAATTAAGAAAAACCTTTTGGGAACAATTTATCTATGAAGAACATGAAAATGGGGAAATAAAGATACAAAAAAATATTGGTATGATAAATAGAGATAGTACCATAAATGATACAATTTCAATAAAAGTAATTTCCAAGGTACAAATAATAACTAATGTACTCAAATAATTATATTTTCCAACTCCATGTGACATGAAGTCACATTTGTATTTCTACACCTTGTTAACAAAAAAACCAACCTCCACCCTTTGGAACCTTTCAATTAAACCCACATCAGATAAAATATGATATACACACACCAAAATGTGCATGCTATGTGTGGGAAAAATATCATAGTTGAATCCCATGAAGTGTTTCATAAGAAGAATTTATAAAATAACCCAATTATGCTCATGTAAATGTAAATAAGGAATGAGATAAAATTAAAAAAAATTCAATAAAAAACAAGGATAAGTAATACATTTTTAAAATTTATTATACATAATAATAAACATGATTATAAACTATCTATTTAAACACCCCAATAAACATTCAAGCACAATACCATGTGAAAAAAATCTTTTGTGAATCAATAGTTACAATCCAATGGGGATTTTCATAATGTTATTGTGATCCATAGACTACCTAGTGTGGATATTACCCTTGTAGAACTTGTCTAGAAGTTAAGAGTTCACTCATAAGAGTGTTTCCTAACCTCTATATAAGAAGTTAGTACAAAAATTACCCTAGAAAAATAGATCTAGGGATAAATAGTTCATCCCTGAGGATGAATCCCTACCTCATTATCGATTACATTCAGTGTTACTACGTCTGAATCATTAATTGTTCATTTAACATTTAAAACCACACAAATCATAATGTAAAACCATTTATTCTAATAACACTATGGGAAACCCCATTTTCAAAACCACCAAAAAAAGATAATTTTTTATCGAAACCATTCCCATTCCTTTCAAACGATTTCCAATTATACATTCAAAATAAATCTAAAAAACATTATTTCCAACCGTTTTAGAAAAAAATATAAAGAGATATCAAGCACGGGTTCTAGAATAAAGAATAATCTTGAAACCACCCACATTGTAACACTTGGAATATGAACACCTATGAGGAAACTGCAATTCAATATGATCTAATGATCCCCATAATCAAGTAATGACCCTATTTCAATAATTATAAAGCATAAATATCCAAATTGTTGGATTTTCGAATGCTGAAAACTAATGGGAGAATTTACCACCACAATTACCAAGAAACACACCACAAAGATTGAAGATATAGTCAAAATCCCTCAATTCCATAAAGGTTCTAAAAAGAATAATATTACAAACCTAAATCGAAGAATTCCAAACATTGATGAAGTTGATCCATATAGTGAAAAAGGGGAATATGAAAAAGAATAAAATCCAAAATAAAAATGGAGATCAACATACCATGATAGGTCCATAACTTCAATCATTGCTTTGATTCATGAATGAATTGAATTGGGAGATCCAAATATTTCCCAAAGGGCATCCAAGTTTTAATGGGTCAAATTTGGGTTCTGGAAGTTCGAATAAAGAATTAAAAGGGTGTTTTGGGAATATATAGGGGAAAATGGGAAACATAAAACTATGGTACAAGCCCTATACCATGACGAAAATGGGACAATAAAATAAAAAAATATTGTAAAATATAATAGACTGTGTCACAATAGATCCTGGCCAAAATTATTATAGGAATCCCAGTCGTGGTCGATAGTGAGATCAAATAAACTCATAAAAAGAGATAATACCCAAATGGAACAATAACACTATAGAATCCCGAGTCCAAAAAGACAAATAAACCATTTCTAAGATCCATGGTGTAGTGAAACATAAAATGGTGAAACCACTGGGTTCCACCTTTCAAGACTCTACCCCAAACGGTGTGTATCCACTATCCCACCTGTTCATCAGTTTTGGTTTTCCTTTAGGATTTAAAATTTATTTGAGTTATGTGTAATATTTTTTGATGAATTAATGTGTAATTTCATAGAATATTAATGAATTATATTTTATTTTGATGGTAGATAAATATAGGATGTTATTTTTAATAAGTAGAGGTTCATTAAAAAAATTATAAATTAGTTTTGAAAGAGAGATTTAAATAAACAAAAAATTAATATAAAACTACATTTTTTCTAATAATGAATGTTTAAATCATCAAAATGGTAATCAAGTGATGTTTAAAAAAGTTTTTGAATTTGAAAAATTATAAAACAAGGATGATTTAAAGGATTCATTTTGAAAAACATTTTCAAATAGAGGGGTGATATTTAAAAAAATTCAATGTTGATATTTATGAAGGTTTGTGAAATTAAATTTTGATGACATGAAAACATTTTGATAAATATTAATAAAACTTTGAAACAAGGGTGTGTGTTATTGAAATTATTTAATAGTGAATCCATTATTCTTTGAATCTTTTAATTTATTATTTGTGTTTATTATTTTATATGGGGATTACTTTTAGTTGAATGTTATTTGAGATAAGAAATTTTGATGCATATTACTCTTTTTTTGTTAGAACATCACCACCCAATAAGGTCCTTCGAATCTATAAAAAGTTAATAATTTGGGGTTCCCTTATAAATTGGGTCTCTTAGGGTGTGAGTGCAGTTTTTCCTAGTTTTTATCCTACCCACACCCTAGGTAGATTGAAAATTCAACCTTCCACAATACTTTTATTGTTCCCATAATATTCTATCACATATCACATAATTTGTAGAACACTATTTTAGGGTAATATCCATCATGTGTTTATTAGAAGAATAAATTATTTTTCTATGGGATGGTGATTCTTCCAATACCTAAAAGTCTTTTTTGATCATCCCCAATTTTTTTTATTTTTTTTGAGAATCATTATAATGATTTTATTCTTATTCTTAATTCCTCTAGTGCCTTGACATTGGGAATTTTTGTGATTGGGACTCATTTAAATCAATGAAATTGGATATGTGAGAAGTGTTGGATGGTTTCATTCTAGTTTTGGAAATGAGTTTATCCATCCCCATGCCCTAAGAATGGTATGAAATTATTCTTCCTCAGATGGAGAGTATGTCATAATCCTTTTTAGGTGGTGTATTTCTATAAGAAATTTTAAATCATGGTAACCATGGTTTAGAGTTTTTCCCTACATTAAATCATTTATTCTATTTTGGGAAGTTGCTGTGAACCTCCATTTAGTTGAGTCCCTAAATTTTTTTGTAGTGTTATGGGTATTTCTAAAATAATTGGAAACCTTGAGGAATTTTTAAATTTTTTCGGGACACCACCATGGTTTACCTTTCACTAATTATATCCTTGTTTCTATATTTAATTCAATAAACCAATCCATCCCCAATATGGTTGTGGGTTCATTAACCATTAACTCCATTAAAAAATCTATTTAATCCTTTTATTGGTCACTTACATGATGAAGTTGGGAACCTATGGTTTACCCAACCCTTTTGGTTATGATAGAATGTCCAATCTATGGATAAATGTTTTTTGGGATCATTAAGAAATAAACTATGTTAGTAGTATGACTCATGTTGATCATTGTTTTGGTTTATGTAATGTTGGTTGTTGGGGTGTTTTTTAGTATTTTGATTGATTCATATCTTGGATGTTTGAACCTTCTTAATTTATTTTATCAAGAAATCTGACTGTTTCATTCTGGGGGGGGGGGGAAGTGATATGGTGGGAAGAATCGGAAAATTACAAATTCACATTCTTATTAGTTTTACATGGTGTAAATTATTTATTTTAACGTTTATTTATTTTTCAAGTGTTTTGGAGGTGTAAGGGATAAATGTAGTTTAAAAATTACAGAATTTAGTGGTTTATGCCATAAAACAAGGTTTCAGGCCATGAAAAACCCTTTTATAGAACCTATAAGTTTTATCTTGAACATTTTCAGCATAAAATGGGGCTTTACATAATGAAATTTTCCAGATTCACATCATGAACTAGTGTTTCACACTATGAATGGTGGATTACCAATTTCAATAGAGTTATTTTTTACCATTTTCTATCCATGACAATGAACACCTAAAGACCTCATCCCTTATCTTTCCTCTCTCCTTTGATGTATTACTAAGAGGCCACCCATGAATTTAGTATCCCCCTATTATATCATCATTATCACATCTAATTATTTGTATTTTATGGAGAATCTATTAATTTTAGGTATTCTTCTTAACATTATCCTTCTTCCACTCCTTCATTTGATGTTTTACTTTGTCCTTTATAATGTTTTGTACCCTCAGAGAAACCCAAGGTGGTTTTGTAGTTCTATATTATTATGGATTCTATTCTTATGGTTTGTGATGTCGCTTCCCGGTGTCATTCATTCCATATTAAATGTTTTAGACCTTATACCATCGATTTCAGGTTGGATTCCCTTCTCACTAGTATTTAAATTTAGAAAACATTTAGTATTATCCTAATAAATTCATTTGTTATGTTTTAAATGATTATAATATATTTTAAATGATTTTTTTAAGAGAGAATTTGGTTTCAAAAAGGTTTTTGTTGAATGAAATGGGTTTTCCCAAAATAATAACATGATTAAATTTTTTTCCAACTCATGCACACACCTAATATTTGATGATTTCCCAAATAGGTCTTTTAAATTTATTTCAAATTATTCATGTATTTTTTATCTTTCTAAAACAATTTCTAAAAGAATACATGTATCTTAATGGTTTACTTGGGAATAAAAATGTCTAATTAAATCTATTGTATGTATTGTATATTTAAAAAAGTTTTACAGTTGAATTTTAATCTCGAAATGTAAATTTAAATTTATATAGAATGACTATTAGGATAAATTGTGAAAATAAATGTTGGTTAATTTTTTGTATTTTATTTTTTATGGATTAAATTTGATTTATTAAATATTTAATTCATGTTTAAATTTGTATAACAAATGAAATTATATTTCAAGACTTCTTATATGTGTTTTATTTCTAAATAATTTTTTTACATTTTATTAGAGAAAATATTATTATGGAAAAGTGGAATGCTTATTATGTTAACAAAATTAATGTGGAATTACAAATTGAATGAAAGGGTAATGGTGCATGGTATCCCTAGGTACCTTGGTCAAATAACTAAGATAATTAGGGTATAAACTGTTTATCCTTCCCTAGTTCGGGGACTATGATACAAAACTAACTAAACTATATGATGACATGAGTTTTTTTACATCATGGAAATTGGATCCATCCTCCCTAGAGGATCTTTCTTAAAAATTGTTATGTGTGGTTCTATCATCAAGAGTATGGGGATCGCGGGATGAGACATAACAATAGTTACCACTCGGCATACCATGGTTCTAGGACTGTTTATCTACCATCCAATTTCTTCCTTTTCATTATGTTGATAAATTGTTTAACTTATATAAGGTGAAATGTTTCATTAAATCATGTATTTATTGAATTTTTACGTCTTGAAAGATTATTTTACTTTAAATTGATAACCCTACTATATTTAAAAAAATTTTCATAAATTTATTATTATTTGGGATAGTTTCAATATAAAAATAAAAAAAATAATTTCATGTTTTATTTTAATATAGCTGCAAATTTTTCATTATTTCTTTTATGTTTGGTTTTAATAAATTTGGTGTTGTGAATTCATAAGGATTGAGGATGTTGTTTCAAGGGAGTTATAGGTGAGAGTAAGCTATTTTGTACTTATTTTATTGACACATAGTTATTTGATTTGGAATGGGTATCCAACATATGCACACACACCAATACTTAAGTTCAATATATTTAATTTACTTATATAATTAATTTTAAAAGATAATTTATTCCCATTGCATTGTTTCAGATTACCTTGACCCTTTTTTTTATCCCATGGGGATCAATAATTCTGCTTGGCCATTTTCTTGGGTATGATTAGGTGTCCGATGAATGGATGACCAAGGTTGGTTCGTAAAATGAATCTTTGAGCCATTATTACCATAAACACTGACTGTTTTCTCATTCATTATTTTTTATAAAAATTCATGTAAAAAATTGATGATTTTGAGATTAAATGATCTTAAACACCCTACTTCATGTATTACTAACATTTTCTTTTATTAATACTTGAATAAGTATTGTCTTTCAATAACTTGGTATTATCAAAGTTTTATATTTTATATTAAACTTTAACTATCGACTTAAGATATATCTTATTCAAGTATTATTAGTCTTTTATTTAACTATTTTATAGCATATAAGTTTTATTTTTAACTTTAAATAAAAATTCATTCTTTTAAAACATTATACTAAGATAATGTATTTTATAGTTTTCAAAATAAAAGATCTACTCATAAGAAAATGTGATGTTGTGATCTTATCAAGATTACATAGGAGTAAATATCCATCAGAAAATTTTATATAAAAATTATTCAAGTAATATTTATAATCATCAGTTGTTCCTGTATTTGGATACAAATATATAAGTCACATATTATTTCAGATACCCAATATTTAAAACTGAAATATTAAATCCAGTGATAAATATATGAGAAGTATAATATTTTATATTTTTCTCCATTAATTAATTATAATTTCCCTTATAATAACTATACTTGACATATAAAAATGATATAGCCTCATGTTTGGTGATCTAACTCATTTTCATTGGTTGATTATAATGAAATTTTGAAGGTTCCTTTGCTATTATACTTTCCATTTTACATTCAACATTTCCTTTCCTTTTATTCACCATAAGAACTAATGATTTTTATTTATTCAAGTTGTTATAGAATTAGTGAAAATTATCCAAAATATTTTGAATTGATACTTACATACTATTCATTTTGTAATTCTTAATAAAATTATAGAAAGAGGGTGATAACTAGGATAGAATGAGTTGTTTTGAAAAAAACATTATTCAACTTAAATCCTAACTCTAACAATTTATTAATTTAGTTTATTATCTTGAGTACCTGAGTACTATCATGGATTTCATCGATAAACTTACATATGTTAAGTATAATGATAATCACATTCATTCCTTACTTCACTTTCTCCTCATAAACTTCTAAAAAATGAGACAACATGGGTTAAACATCCATTTTATCATATTTTATTCAAATTAATATATAATAATTATAATATAATGATGTATATGTTAAATTCAATATTTATGTCTCTCATTTAAGTTAAAATTTCACCAGTACATACTTATTAAGTTTCTAATCAGGTATTAGGTACTCTAACACATATAATTTCAATTTATATTATAGGATTATGTGCATGATAATGTACCAATTTTTAAAATTTTAATAAAAAAACCCCTCTATGAAATATTTATTATTGTTATTCTATTTTATTTATCACTAATTTTCTACAAAATAAAACTTTAGAAGATCTGTACTTTTATCATGATTACAATTTTTTTACATTATATATTTGTTATTATTAATTTTCCTCAATTATTTTATTATCATCCTAGTAACTCGTACTTACTGTATTCATAATTCTCATTATCTTTATTATTGTTGAAGGAAAGTATATTAAAAAAATTCTTCATGTTTCAAGTTATTCCATCCCAACTAATGTGATAGTTTAAGGTGTGTTTTTTCATTTCAAGCCAAATTAACTAATGGATCATTTATTTGTAGAGTCAAGTATCATATCCTATGAATCATTAACTTGGATTTACTCAACACTTTATTCTAAAATTGTATTATACAATCCATTAATACTTATCTAATTATAATTTAAACTACATCAACCCACTACTCTTGTTAGATATCCCTAATTGGATGAGGGTACAACAATTATAGAGGATGAGTATCTTGAACTATAGTTTCATCATACCTTGTGTGGTGTAATGTGTTTATAAATTCATATTTTATTTGATAGGTTTTTGTAGTTATTATTTTTAATCATGAAAAAAATCAAATTATATATATTATTTTTTATTAAAATGTGATCATGGCCTCAACATTATCTATCCATAAATAATAAATATTCACCACACTTTTATTCATTTCAATTCTTATCAATCCTTCCAAATATCATATGTGATCAAATAATATACCCACATTAACATAAAAACGTAATTAACCATGCAAGATGTTATGAAATTAATTATTATATGATCCTGATATTTTCTCTACTTGTTGATCGACAAATAACAAGATGGGTCAACTGATATAAAGGGGGAATTACATGAGTCATTTTTGAATCATATTATAGTGCTTATAAAAATACTATGAATTTCTTATTCTCTTTTAAACATTTGAAATAGAACCCATATAACATCTTCAAAAACTACTCTGATGAATATAATTCATTCACACATGTAGGAGTGGGGGAACTCAGAATGTGGGATTTCATTTTGGTCACTCAAATGTGGACACATGGGGCCTTATACATTTAAATATGGATAACTGATGCATAAACAATTTATGATAATGTATAATACTTTATTCTTAAAAAATAATTATTTATTGTAATAATTAAATTTAATAAATAACCGTCTAAATATATAAAGGTTGGTCTCAGCTCATGATCAATTTATAGACATAAATTGCAGATAATAAAAAAATAAAAAATAAAAAATTAAACATGAGATAATTTTAATTCATTAAAGTTTATTTAAAATAAATTTAAATAACTACCATTATGGCCTACATCACTTTTGTTGAAACTAAAATAAATTTTTTTTTAGAAAGATATTATAATTATTCAGGTCTATTTGAAACCAAAAGAGTCCAATAATGGTTAGAAAGGTTTTATTAGGATTACTTAGGATTGGAAGGTTGGGTTTGGCCTGACCCAGCTAAACATGGGTATGGAGACTTGGCTAAATACTAAGTCAAGTAGTGTGGAAACCCACAACATGGAACCTATTTGATGTTCACTCCCTATAAACACTGATGATGACTTTTTTTCCTACATCACCCATTTTTTTTGGAAATGATCATTATCATATGGGGTTTCCCAAATTGACCATGGATTATAAGTGGGTATGTGGTTAGTAGATGGCCATCCATTATCATTTTTTATATCTATTTAGTTTGACTGCATTAGGAGTCATAGCTGAAACCACTACCCCCTCATCATTCCATTTTCTCTCCTTGCAATAGTTAATGGGATATTTTTTAATATTTAATTTTTAAATATTTAAATTAAATCCAAAATAATCCACATTTTGATTGATCTTAAAATAGTTGATTAATATATATTGAACCTATAAAAGATGAATTTCCAATTTTATTAGGAATATGTCAAAGACCTCTATATGTCTTGATAATTTTATTGAGATTTTAACTATAATTTTTTCTGTACCACCTCATATAAACTGATGACACTTAGGCTATTGTGGATTCATAGAAATTAGTATTAAAAAAAATCATCAATCTAGATCTGTGGCATATCATGCTATCTTAGATACAAGTTCCATGTTCTAACATGATTATAATTGAATTTTATTTATATATGAAGAGTAATAATAAAACATGAACATTAATTTAGTGAAATGATATGATCTTAGAGTTCTACCCTCATCTTTATATCACTATAGCTTAAGGAAACCAAATGAGAATCCCACATGATACTCTATAAATACACTATTCCCACCACTTCACAATTATAAGATCTTTGTGTGAAATTATTAAAGTATTGGGTGCTTTAAAATCCCCCTTTAATCACATGATTATTGGGTGAGTGATTCATGTAGTAAAATTGATAGGGATATTTAGTTCTTGACTTTCTCTTTCTAAAACAAGTTAGAGAATATTGGAGTGTATGAAATTAATGAAAAATATTCCTCATACTCTTCATGACTCAAAAATATCTTAAATACACTAGTTTAACACTCCAAAATTTCTCTTCAATAAACTATCCCTAAATGACACGAATGACCTAAAAAATGTATCATGCATGTTAAAAATATTCACCCACAAAATTTTATTACCCATAAATTTGTTATAAATAATTATATAGAATTAAAAATACTCTTTCATTCTAAAATTAATTAATAAACCATTAAGGGAAAATGTTCATTCAAAAAACATTCCTTTTATTATATTCTGTTTTATTGTTAAATATCTTATGAAGAAATTGAAAAATATTTTTTTTCATAACATGAATAATATAATATAAAATTAATTTACATGTGATTGTTCAAAATAAAATGTCAAACATACACCATATTTGGGTTCCACATTATCTAAAACATATATTTAAACAAATTCACTGATCTTATGGATAGTTTTAGTGTGTGACCCTATAATCCCTTACCATAATATAAGTGAATCACACTCACTGAACATGAGTGGAATCAAGAAATAAATCATGGACGAAAAATTGATAATAATAATTTATAGATATGAAATCATCATATAAACACTTGTTTTATACTATAATATATTTATCATGTGATGTCTAATAAATTGGGATGTATACTGTAAGATCCCAGGATTTGTGGAGGTATGTATTTGTTTTAAATTTTTGTTTGAATACCTTAAAGTTGGATAATTAAATGTTTATTGGATGTATGAGAAAGTTTAGTGTGTTCTAGGGATTCAAGTCCCAAAAGAAAATGGAAAATGTCCATTCTATGCATGTTACATGAATGGAGGATGGTTAGTGTAAACCATTAACCCAAACCATGCTAGCCATGAGGAGGGGATCGCGATTATTTAAACCGTGAATGGGGGAAGGATAAACCATGTGAACTTAGATAAAGAAATTCTACATAGTTGGTTCACGATTTTTTAAACCATCTAGGATCCCCCAGTAACTATGTGACTCAGTCCCCTCTCTAACAGAGGTTGGTGCGCAGTTTCCACATGATTTTTCAATCCATGTGGCGAAGCCGTGTGCCCCCTTAACAAGTGAAAAATTACCATTTTCCCCTTATTATTTTATTTTCCTCACTCTATTTTATTCACATTTATTCCCCCTCTAACCCTATGGATGAACCTAAACCCCCTAATATTCCAAAGGGTTGATCTATAGTGATTATAGTCTATTTAGATTGCCATTGGTTGTAGATTGAATCTCTGGGCAATAACAATGCTTCTCTTTCTTTTTGTTCCTGATTAGGGATTATGGTTTTGTTCTTCATACAAATCCCTAAGAACCTTGTTTTTCAGAGGATCTTAGGTTGGGGCTTCGAAGGTTTCTTGAATTCGGATCTAAGGGTATGGTTAAGTGTGTGTTCACATTTGGATTAAATCTAGGTGGTCTAAAAGTTATATCCCATAGTATTATTATCGATTTATGCATGTGTGGTCTTGAATTTGATTCCATATTTTTGTACATGTGATTACCTTAGTAATATTTAGTAATTTTTTTGTCTAAATGATGAATTAAACCCCCCGTGATCCTGGTGGGATGTGTTGAGGTTAATTCAACTAATTTAGGTCCACCCATGGGGTGATCCAAAATTCTTGAACATATTAAATTATTATCCCATTATTAACATGTTGATGTGTTATTAGAGTTAGAAATGGAATTTTTATAGTTGTGTCTAAACTTGATAATATAAAGGGTTTTTTTAGAATAATATGAAATGGGTTGGGTGTAATGAAATTATTGGGATATATGATTGATGAATTGTACTTGAAATTAATAAGTTGATTATTGTGTGTCAGATGATTAACTTGTTAAGTGTGTTAATGCACATGATATGATGAACATGTTAAGTTATTAAATTCTTGTGAATTGATAAATATGCTAAATGGGATAATGTATGGTAATTGATTAATATAGCTAAAGTATAAAGATTGTTTATCAAACTAGAAGATTTATGGTATAAAAAGAGAAATGTGTTTGATCGGCTCTACAATGTAACTGGTAAATGTGTGAATGGGTTAAGGCTTGATGTTGATTTATATGTTGAATGATTATGATATATGAATTTTATGTGTATTGATTGTGTATGTTTTTTGATATGTCATATTTGGGGAATGGATAAATACGAATGTGAACATGGTTTGGTGGTGTGGGATAAAGGGATGAGGCTCCTCCCATGGGTCTGGTTGGACCGAGTCTCTAAACCTCACCCTTTAATGCATAGGTTAGGGAGTCAGACTAATGCTCTTGGCCCTTAGCGGTTTCATTGGATGAGACTACTTGGACTGAGGCTCCAAGGTTAGTGTGTTATAATTATTTATTAAAATTTTATTCCTAGTGATATAGGGATGTTATCTTATAACCCAATTCATGATAATTGTACAGCTTATGGAATTGTGTAAATGATGTAAAAGCCTAACCCATGGAAAAATGATGGAAATGGGTAACAATAATATTGTTAACTAATGTTACCCCATTTGGCTTTTGTTTTCCTTGTCATCTATTTAGTACTTACATGAATTATATATTTAGACTATATATTTTGTGGACACCATTGGTGGTGGCCTACTGAGCTGTACTCACACCCTAATTGGGCCTCTATTGGGTACCCAAGCAGATTTCATGGTTTCAGGTTAGGACAAGAGAAATGGCTTTAATCTTGGGAGTTGAGTTAGTCTTGGGATGTGCATGGATTAAGATCCATACATGGATTTAGGTCCAGTTTTGGGGGTTCCTCCATTTGTCTTTATTTTTTATTTTTCTTCACATTTGGTATTGTTAGCATGATATGTCATATTTAATGTTTGGATGTGGTTTGTACCCAGTTTTGTGTAGTAGTTGGTTATGCATGGTTTTTTTTTTGTTTTTTATTGTTTCCATTATTTATAATTTTTATCCACTATTAAATACTATTATTAAGAGGGTATAGTATCCCCACATGTGCATTAAGACCCTTACTAATGGTCAGCAGCCTCTAGAAAATGAGGAGGAACACTTGAGGTCATGTGGTGACCTGGCTTGTGGAACCAATTTAGTGGTTTCCAGGTTGGGGATGTTACAAAGTGATATTATAGTTTTATTTTATATGCATTATTATTTAGGAATGGTATACAAGAGATTAGGATGCGCCGGGTCTTGGAAATGAGCTCATGGTTGGGAGTATCTATCCCATGTACGAGGGAAATCCCAAGTACCCAGGGTGGGAATTATTCTTCTTGATATGTGTTATTACAGTTGAATGATATTTCACCATTGGGTGATGCACTTGTTCTGTGGACTAAGTTATTTTGATATTTTTCTCATATCCAAAAATTTTGTGAGGTTTTTTATTCATGGATCATTATAGGAACCTAGGGATATAGGCGTCATGCATCATGATAGGCACACATCAGATGAGTGTGTGTGACATGGAGGGTAGAATTCATTTTAATTATTATATTTTTTGAAAAAAATAGTGGCTAATAAAAATGATGCAAATGGATAAAGACGATATAATTTTAAATAATGTTTCACAAATTTTTTTTAATTGAGGGTTGTAAGTGAGTTAAAATGTTGGTTTTAAAAGGTTGTGAAATGGGAAATGTTTCTAAGATGAAAGATTTATATTGTGATTGTGGAAATTGTTTCAAAAAGGTGTCTAATGATATATAATTGTCTATATATGTTGGATTAACAAATTTTTACTATGAACAATGGTATTAATTGTTCAGGGTAGTTTTAGAGATGTGATAATGTTTGTTGGGATAGTGTTTGTGGAGTGGTTTGATTATGGCAGGTAGTGTATTATCCATTAGGGTCTACACCGATTGTAATTTCCTTGAAATGTTTGTTGATAAAAATATTGTGAAATATGAATCTAAATAAGTTGGTATTTTTGAAATTATGGGTAAATATAACATTCTAATGTGTGTAACTTTGGGTTTTCAAAATAGAGAATTTTATTATAAGATAATGTGTAATAATGGCACTTTCAGTGAGAATGGGTATTGAGTATTCTTTGTGTTGCTTATCTAGACCATTGTATTGGTGGGTTTAGAAGAGAGAGTGGAATAAGAGTATACCTTGATTATATGTAAAGAGGTTATGATGAGTCTTGATGTGTAAATAAGGGGTTTTTATTTATTATACTTTCAGTAGGGTTGTGACCTTGAGGTTTTGAGATGTTTTCTAATAATGTGAAAGTGGTAACCCATGTGGGTTGTAATTGCATGGGTTGTACATCAGACATATAGATGAGTGTGTTGGAAGGTACATCATTATTGATGTGTGTTTTTTGGGTTGTGGTGACCCATGTGTGTTCATAACTTTCAAGTTGTGTTTTAGACCCTAGAGTGGTGTTTTTGGCTCATGGTGCTGAGAATGTGTACAATTATGATTTGTGTAGAACCTAGAGTGAATGTTTACTAGGGTGAATTGGATGTATTATTATATAATGAGGTTTTGAGATCCACCCATGAGTGGGGAATTATTGGATGCTTGATGTATGTGTCTTAGAGAGAGGGGCTAGTGACATGTTACCCTTAACCCTATCAGGGAATTTGGTATCATTAGAACCTAGAGAGAGACCCAAGTGAGGGTTCTTCCGTGTTATGATTTCTCTTGGGTGAGTGATGAACAGGTTTATGTTTTGGATTTGTACAGGTGTGGATTTTTCATAGAGGAATAATTGATAAGATAAATGGTTTTGGAGACGCGACTCGAGTTGTGACTATGAGTTGAATGTATTGGGGAAATAGAGGGTTACCTAGAGGGAGGTTAACTGACTGTTGTTGGAATCTTGGAATATAAAACATGGGATATTCTTCCGAGGTTGAGTTTATGATTAGTGAGTACCACCTATTTTTAGTAAATGGTATGGTTGTTCCTCAAGATTCATTCAAACAGGAACCTGGGTGATTGTATATGTTTGTATGGTAGGTTTTAAAGGGTGTGATTGGTTAGATGTCTAACCTGTATTTTTTATGATGATTATTAGAGATGATTATATTTATTTCAAGATGATGAGAAAAGGGTGTTTGAAGAGTGGCTAGATGATTTCATTACAAAAGTGACGTCCAATGTAAGATTGGTCACATGGTTGAGATTGTTTGTACTAGTGGTTTGATTGTTGGGTGAGATGTTTATGATTCCATGATGCCAATGGGGATGGAGGACCAAGAGGCACGGTGAGGTGGGTAAGTAGGCATTGGGATAGGCTATATTAATGGTTGTATTGTGAGAAAGAAATTCATTTTGAGTGTATATTCACAGGAAAGTGCAAGATCTTTAGGACTCTAAAGAGGTCTAGATATGGGAACGTAGTGGTAAGGTGTGATTACGGTTGGGATGGGAGAACATGTGACTTAGGATATGGACCAATCGTTATCTATGAAACTAAATAGGGAAGCATGGGTATGTGAGAGACCATTGGTTTTGATTGGTGGTGGACCGTTGGGTTTTGGTTTTTAACTGCCAGGGTGGTGCCCGAAGAACTCGATTGGTGTGGTGGAAGTAGTTCCAAAGGAAATGTTGGTTCACAGATAATTGGTGGATGAATATGGAGTACTGGAGATTCTTGGTTGGAAATAAATTTTGAGCGGTAGTGGTTATGTGCTTATGAGGTTTTTGTAGGAATGGAAGCCCAAGTGTCTCATCAGGTCATAGTGTCATATAGTGGGAGGTGACATCAATGATAGATAATTTGTGGTGGTATTCATCGATGACTTATTAACATACATTTTTACAGTGATGATCATTCCCAACATCTTTATATCATACCATGTATGCTTATAAATCTCTAGATTTATGCCAAGAAACATGAATGTGTTTTGGTTGGATGTGGGACATAATGGAGTTTACACTCAGGGGATGTATATGTAGATATGCATGGTAGGATGTACACCATCGATAGTTTATGGGTCAGGTCCAAAGTGTTGTTCTCAGAAGATGGGAACATATATCATGTAATTTTTTTTATTTTTCTAGGACAATCTAGATGACCATGTCTAATGTTTTTGGTTCAGTATATGTTATGATTGTGAACCTTGTTGGTTGGAATTCCTTGAGGAAAAAGATGGTAACGACACTCCTATGGTGGGAGTGATGATTCAATCCTGGATGTGTGGACTAGAGCATGGAGTTCATGTAGTCACATCATGGTTACAACAAAGAACCTTTTAAGAACATGATTATATTTCTCAAAAAGACCAGATGGGCCATGGATGTGGTAGTTGATCAAGATAAGAATTGGACTTGGGCTCATAGTGACTATAATAGAACGTCGAGATGCATGTGTTATCTCCATTTAAAGGTTTGGTAAGTCTTGAAAATATCTTTTATCAAGGGAGGTTTGATTAAAGAATATCATTAGAGGCTGGGTATAGAATCTGGTAGGAGTGACTAGTTGACCTTAAAGTGTCCTTTGGTAATGGAATATTGGCCTATTAAGATAATGGTGTGCCATTATTAAAGCCAAGAATTTCTAGGATGATTCATTTAGTGATAGCTCGACTCATCTAGGAACAAGGGACAAAAGTGGTGGGTTGTAAGACACCATCAGTGGATGTTTTTGAGTGAAAAGTATGTTTCAATTTTGGAAATGGGTTTGAGTAAGAACCTATTAGTATTAGTCAGTGGATGGGTGGTGGGAGTGCTTGTGTTAGGGATGTGGATGGTTGTAGTTGAGTGATTATGGCTTGGAGAGTAGTGGATAATGTGGTGGTGTAGTTCTATAGTAAGTAAGATAATGACCTCGGTAGGCACATTAGATGTCAGTAAAATGACTTAAATTAGAAGGTTCCATGGGAAGGTGAAGAAATTAACATGTTAATAACTGAATATAAGTGTTTGGGGATAAGACAGTCAGGGTTGGTCTTACACGATAGGGTAAAAAGAATGGATGTGGTAAGTTTTGACCTACCTCCGGTTCAGTTGTTTTTGTAGAAAGGGCCTTTCAGAATGAAGGTAAACTTGAGTGAGGTCAATTTGGTCTTAGTTCATGAATGGATGGTGTAGGAATGTTCACTCAGGTGGTTTCGACAAAAATATTAGATGCCAATACGGGGTGAATCCCTTATGGATGTTCAAGTGTGGTGAGTTGGGAACATGTCAGGTATGTTGTGGAAGTTGAGTTGATGTTCTAGTGGTCTTTTTTGATAGCGAAGTTTCCAACCACTGGAAGGTGGTGGTGGTAAGATAAATTGCGTGGTGGGGATCACTGCAGTGGGATGGTGGTTCTTGATGATTTGGTTTGTGTTTCAGGATTAAGGGACTCGAGTAAGATCCATTTCAGTGATTTCATCTTGATAATGAGTATGGACTTGGGTGTGGCCATAATAGTTCCTAGAGTGTTTTGGTTGAGTCTTGGATGTTTGATTATGGAATGGGACCTTCATGCCTCGAGTTTTGATCGATGTATGTTAGGAAAGGTGGTTGGGAAAATTTGGTGTTTTATTCATGTGGTGTCAAGTTTGGGTCACCGACAGAGTTTTGAAAATAGGGTAAAATAACACCAAGTTATTTAGGCCATGATTTATGAAGATTATCAGACTGATGGGGTAATGATCGGATCATCCTATATTATATGATGATGTGTGTGAAGTTTCTTTATTTTTTGATTTAGGTAGTTTTTCTTATGATTCTTTATGGATTTATAGTGGTTTATTTATTGTTAGATGTTTATGTATCCTTTGAGGAGCGTCTGGTTTGTTTTTTGGATCATAGTGAGAATGTATTGTGGGGAAAGACCATGCCTTTGGTTTGAGTTTTATGGGAGCATGGTAATTCTTAATAATTGACTTAGGAGAGGGATACTGACATGTGGGCCTAGTGGCCCGATCTATCTTCCTTGGTATATTTTAATGATACTTGAGAGTGAGACTTTAGGATGTTCCATTATTAGGTGGAGAGGTTGTCATATCCCGAACATCATGGAGGTATTTCCTTATTTAAATTTTCATTTGAATCACTTACACATAGCTAATTAAATGTTTTTCGGGTGAATGAGGAAGCTCAGGGTGGTTTGGGGATTCAGGGCATAAAAGAAATGGGAAAATGGCCATTCTGTGCATGTTTCATGGTAGGCACATAGTTACTATCAACTGTGTGCCCAAACAATTCCAACCAAGAGGAAGGACACATGGTTAAGTACACATGCAAGGGGAGGCCAAATTGTGTGAACTTAGATTGAGGCATTCCGCACAATTAGGTTATGGGTTGTCAAAACTTGTAGGATCCCCAAGAAACCACGTAACTATAACATCCTAGGATTAACATACATGGATATTACATCATTTTAGATGAATATTCAGTATATTAAAAAAATACATGCCGGAGGACCATAATAGTTTAGTTTCATTGAAAACTTAGAAACAAAATCTTCTATCCTACTGAAGGACTTTGACATCTACTATAAAGATGACCACCTTATTACCTTTATCTAAAACCCTTCATCATAACCTTGGGAAAGGAAACATAAGAAAGGGGTGAGCTTAGATGCTTAGTAAGAGAAAATAAAGGAAATTCATAAGCATAACATAAAAAAATGGGTATAGAAATTGAGCATAACATTTTAAGATGATTCCCTACATATTAGAGAACGTAATAAAGAATGGAAGTTCATAAGACATGAATCATAAAGAAATATATAACATAGGACATTGAAGTATAAAATAGGAAAATACATGGAATTCGTGGAATGAACGTTGGTTTATAATGTTGTAAACATGTATAAGTAGAGACAGATTCACTCATTACGTTAAGGACATGAAATCAGACCCCAACATCAACTTGTGAAAATGCGACCAGGTTCAGGCATAACATTGTAAACATGAAATCAGGTTCACACATAACCTTATGGATGTGAAACCAAGTCCATGAATAATATTGTGAACATGTAATCAGGTTCACACATTACCTCATGGCCATGAAACTAGGTCCATATATAACATTGTGAAAATCTAATCAAGTTCACTCATAACATTATGAACATGTAATTAGGTTCATACATAAACTTTTGGACATGCAATAGAGTCCATGAATAACATTGTTAACATGTAATAAGGTTCACTCATAACATTATGAACATGTAATCAGGTTCACTCATAAACTTATGGACATGAAACCAGGACCATGCATAACATTGTGAACATTTAATCAGGTTTGAGCATAAAATTTATACTCACGAGTCATCCATAATTACCCAATGTGTTGGAGGGAGATATTGGTCCCACCCATCACATAAATAAATCATACATACATGTGTCACAAGTTCATAAATAATTATATCCAAACCCATGAAATGAAATGGGTATCATAAAAAAATAAACATATCATAACATGTGGAAAGTGATAGTTATCATAATCATTTCACCATATGAACAACCCATGAAAAGAAGCAGGTTCAAAAGCATATAACCTGTGAAAGAAATACGAGCTTCATAAGACTCATGCCATCAAAAAAATAATCCATTAAAATAAATAATATGAATAGAAACATTGAATAATTTCCCTATAAAGTCACGAGTGACACCAATAGATTTTATCTTATATGGGATATAATTTCAAATAATATCTTAAAAACATTTCTTGAAGAAAATATCATTTCTTCTGGAAAAAATACTTTTTATAACATCAAACCTTTTGAAAACATTTTTATTTGAAAATTGATTTGAAACCATATAAAGGAATATTTTAAAAAAATAAAACGTTTTTAAAATCCTTTTTCCTTGAATTTTATCTTCATGAATCTTTTTAAATAATTTTGAAAACATTTTCGATAAACATGGTTTTTGAATATAATAGATTTTGTACTGAAGAGAGAGACAATCATATTTTACATAAAAACATTATCTTAAGTTAGTAATAGTCGAAAAATGGTACTAAAAATATGGGATATCACGAATAAACATAGGATAAGGAAAATAATTAATATTATTCAGATATGGATCATAAGATTTCATCAACGGAACCATAAACATAAACAATCTCAGAAACTGATGAGATTGTCTCAATAAAATCTTATAACTCGGCAACATGTGATCATACACTCTATGTAAGAAAAAAAATTAAATGAAGTTTAAGATATCAATAAATAAGAAAATTCATGTTATAACATATAAAATTAAAGTATATACACCTTGAAAAAGATTTTATCTGTACAACAAAACATGAATCTCAAAGAAGGTCAATTGAGACAAAACCGTTTTACTGATTTGGTATCTTTTGAAACTTAAACCCCATAAAAGGTGGTTAATAAAATGTGAATGTGAATACTCATAAATTTAAGTAATATATATATATATATATATAATACAATAATGGACATTACAAACACCACACAAAAGTAAAGAGTGGAAGACACAACTTATATCACACAAAAATTAAAAGTGAGATGAAATCCCCTTACCTTGTGCCTTGAATCTATTTGTAATCATACAATATTCATGTATAATGAAAATATTCTTATTATATATATTTTACATAATAAAATTCTTATATATGTTACCATATATGGTTTTATTATGACCTTATATTACCCGTTTTTTAACGATCCTTTGTTAAGGTTTCAATTCAGGTAATATTCGCTTTGTTTTTCGCATGTGTATTAATTTGTTATGTCATTGGTTATTATAATTATATCATGGTTCCAGAATTTATAACAAGATCTAAATATAATTTATATACAGTATATTAATATTATAATAATTTATACCATAAAGAAGAACGAAATGGAATACACCGCTCATGGAGACGGTAAGCCATATGTACGCATGAACGTTATTTCTGTTTTTTTTGTCGTATTGAAAGAAAGTATGTAAATGGAATATATATATATATATGTATATATATATATTTATTCAAGTAACATGAAAATATTATATATATAATATAAATTCATTAAACCAATCCTTAATACATTTCATGTAGTGTGGGAATGAATTACATTCCTTTGAGGGGGTGGTAGTCCAAACTTCCTCAAACGAGATTATCATAATACCACCAAATTAAAATAAATAGGTGTTTGTTATAAAAAGGAATAAATAAGTTTGAATACATAATAAGTATTATTTATAACATATATAAATATAGTTTCCATCATAATGGACACCATGATTGGTGCTAAAGAATAAATGAACAATCGACATTTCGTGAGGTAGTAGTTCGCCATAAAAAGAAATATTATGTTTGATATCCATTAAATGGAGGTGTGTGTAACAGTAGGTCTAACATTTTTCATAAAAACATCCTAGTATATGTAGGATACTATTTTTTTACATAATAATGGAATAAAGAGAGTGCAGGGGTGGAGAAGGAAAACAAAGAAAAGGATATTGAGAGAAGACGCTACCTCTAAATCAGGTAACTTTTTTGGATTGTGCCAGAAGGCTTCATTTAGAGGATTTATTACCAAAGTGATTCTTCAAGGTAAAAGGAAGAATTATTGGGAGGTTACTGGGGAAGATCAAGGATGAAATTAATAGGTTTTAGAGGTGTGAAGAATGGGTAGATGTGGTGGCCTTTTATAATGCAAGAGGAGTGGAAATCTTGTAAATATTTTAAGAGAGAATTCCACCCACATTTTTCATGTTGAAATTGGATCCAATAATGGACCAAGTCTGATTAAATTGATGATAAGGTCCAAATATAGACAACTAATGGGTGGTGGACAAGTGTCCAGGTCACTTTGGGCCTTAAATTTAAGGTTTAATACCATATTAACCTAATTTTTATCTTAAATAGTGTAATTAATTTTAATCTATTTCACTAATATTTTTGTATAAATAGAGAATTGGATGACATTAAATTAAAATTGATCCCACTGATGGGGTGACACTGCAAGTTTTTAAAGTAAAAATGATCAGATGTTTGATGAGTTTTAACATCCAATTTCAATGTGAAGTTGGTTATAATGATATAAAATGGATTAATTGGTAAAAATATTATCTAAATAAACTATTAAACCATTTAAAAATATAATTTAACCTTATAAAAAATTAGATGAAAAAAATGTTTTGAAATAAAACCAAGTATTTTTAACTATTCATTAAAAGATGAAACCTTACATAAAAAAAACAAAAATTTATCCTAACCTAATTTTCATGTCTCCCTACAAAATATAATTTTTTTACATATTAAATCTATAAAAGTTACAAAAATTGGATTTAAAAAGGGTTCTCCATCAAATGGTGGTAAAAGTTCTTTAAAAAAATATAGGTTTTTAAGCATAAAATTGAGTTTGTTCTTATCTTATGTTTATAAAATATATGTAATGAATATAAAAAATATTATATTGAATATATAATATATTTATTGCATTAATATCACTTAAAAATTTTAATTAATTAAATTTAATAAGTTAAAATTTCTTTCTAACTATAATAATATTTTTCTTGATATTCGATCAATTTTCATATTCATTAGTTGGTAACATATGAATTCACCTTATATCAGTATACACCATGTATTTTCATAATTTAGTTACTAAAATTCATATCCATAAACTTAATTACTAGGTCATATTATATTATAATATTATATTTAATAATATATTATAGTTATATAACACTTAGTCTTTCCTATTATACAAGCCATCAAGGAAGTTCAATCTTATGTGTAATGTACGCTAACCTTGTTGTTCTGTATAAAATACTTCATTTTGGGAATGCGTGTAACATACTCCAAGCCAATTATGTGTGAAAGGAATATTAGACTTAGTGAAAAGCTATTTTTAGTGTTACATGAAGTGAAAATATCAAATAAATTAATTAATTCAAAAAATTAAATTTACCAAAATCTCGGGGTGTTACATTCTACCCACTCTTAAAATGAATTTCTCCCTCAAAATTTATCTAGGTCATCAGAGGTTTAATACTTGAATTTTTTGTTCATATAATCCCACATCGTAAAAATGAATACTAAAGCATCCCCTAAAAAGGGAAAGTTGGAAGCATAACATATGCCCAAAGTAACCTATAACTAGGTTTACACATAAGAGAACATAGGTTGGAAAGGAATATTGGATATGGAGGAAAAGAGTAAATATTTATATAGAGTGATTGAGGTCATAAATAACAAAAAAGCGAATGATCAAAGGAAATACGAGGCCCTCAAAGTCATAAATCTATGATGATCTGAGAATCCATTGGTTCAATAGAATTTAAGGTATCAGGACAAATATTTTTTTATCAGTATCCTATCATTGAGTAATTAAATTTAATGACCAAGAATATAGGGAAATATACATAATTATTATTATCCTCTTCCTTATACACAATCTCAACCTTTGGTTATGACTTGATAGATTTTTACTTCATCTCTTACACTAAGAAATGAATGAGAATTCTATTTTTTTGAAGTACAAACAAATCATGAGATCCAAGATAAGTCAACCCATATATCTTCAGTTACCATTGACACAAATAGTTTATCTAATATTCATATGTCCTCATGCGGTGAGATAATAAATTAATATCAAAAAAATATTTAAATATTGTCTTAAACTTTCCTTAAATGGTTAACCTTATAGCCCTTCCAAAATATAATTCATCCTTTATTCCATAAATTCGATTTTATATTATACCAAAAACTTTTTTATTGGATACTTGGGTTAATCCTTACACCTATAGAACATTAAATGTGATTTTGTAATTCCAAAATCCATGTAGTAGGATGAAAAATGACTAAAATACTATCAAAAATATTATCAAAGGAATTATTCATACAAAATCATACTTTAACATCCCGACTAGGGGGAATAGATATGTTTTCCCATAATTTTCATTATTCAATTCATCTATTTTGATAGAATAATACTTCCTTTCATCCTTTTTCCCTAGATTTTTTGTGTCTTATCACCCATATTAGCCCTTGTATTAGGGAAATGATTTAAATAATACCTAAACTCCCAACACTTGAAACACTGAATTGTTGGGGGTTCATCTTGTTAAGCCTTATGTCCACTCATTTAATTGAATTTCATATTATCATCAATTATTCATTCTTTTTCTAGGTTTATAGGCTTCCCACACTTAGAATACCTTCTTGTTCCTTTCATGCACTCTCCTAAGTTATCTTTCCCGTAGTTTTGGAAAGTAGGTGTTGGAAATGTTTCCTTATCTTTTTGTTTTTTGGTTCCCCTTTGAACTCAATATTCCTATTTTTCTTAAAACTATGAAATTGATAAGTAACTCCAAACTCCATTTCAACTTTGATCACACAATACACAATCTCTTCATAGCTAATAAAGTCTCTTATGAACAACACCCTTATGATATTTGGATTTAATCCACTGAAGTACCAATCAAATTTACTTTCAGGTTGGATGATAATACCAGAATCATACCTTGCATGTCTTGTGAAATTATCCTCATAGGTACAGACATATTCATCATCCTTTTTCTTCAACTCATGGAACTCTTTTTTCATCTTCATACAAAGAAAATGAGTAAGTTAATTATTGAAGAATAAGTTCTTGAACTCATCCCAACCCATGGATTAAACTTCATCTTGCATCCCCAAATTCTTGATTAGAGTCCACCACTAGTCTACTTCACCTTCTAAGTGATAAATAGAAGGAATGAATTTTTCATGATCTGAACACTTGAGAATGGAGAATATATTTTCGGTGGTACTAATCTAGTGTTTAAAAATAAGTGGATCAGATGACTCGCAGAAGGAAGGTAGACGATGACTCATGAAGGATCAATATAACGTTGCTTCCTCCTTTGCTCATTTGGGAACTCATCATGATTCATTTTTTGAAAAATCTATGAGAGTATATCAATGAGGTTTTGTATTCTAGCCCCCATATCATTCAAACCATCAGGAGTACATTCATTGCATTTTCCTTCACAGTCACTGTCAAACTGGTTCCTTCAGGTTCCAACCATTGACTTAAACCAAAAGCATAAAGTAAGAAACAATTATCATAACGAGGAACAAAATAATCATGAAAATTAACTTATATGATTTATAAAGTAGGACACCTTCATTAATATATGAAACCTTTAGTTAAACATAATTTATTCATAGAAAAAATATAATTAAATACTTCATGACGGTTGTGAAGAGTTTGTGAATTCCCAAACCATATCCCCTAAGAGTGTCTAAACAGGTGTTCAATAAGGATCCTTGTCGTGTACCAGATTAACCTAAGTCAGGCATGAAACATCTTGTCAGAGTTTTTACTCCTAGGTATATCTTTTCTAGATCCACATCCACTTTTAGTATCCAGACCAGGATGTATTTTATAGGAAACCACTTACTCTATTCTTTACCAAAATTCTAGTACATTTTCCTAAAGGTTAACTCATCCTTATACTTATCCTTAGAGACATAATTATACATATCCATATAAATATACCTAGGGATATCACAAAGGTTTTCACGTCCTAGTTTAAAAAGGATGACTAAACCTTTTCTTTGATACCAATTATAGTGAAAAAGTCATAACATACATGGATATTACATCATTTTAGATGAATATCCAATACATTACAAAAATACATGCCTAAGAACCATAATAGTTTAGTGTCTTTGGAAACTTGGAAACAAAAATATTCTATCCCGGTGAAATATCTTCAACATATCCCATAAAGATATACACATTTAGTACTTATACCTAAAACCCTTCTTTATACCCTATGAAAAAGAAGCATCAGAAAGGGGTGATCTCATATGATCATTAAGGGTAAATAAAGGAAATGCATAAGCATAACGTAAACAAAAGGGTATAGAAATTGAGCATAAAATTTGAATATCATGACCTGCATATTAGATAACATAATAAAGTATGGAAGTTCAAAAGACATGAATCATAAGGAAATAAATAACATATGACAAGTAAAAATAACATATGGAAAAGACATGTAATTTGTGGTATGGACGTTGGTTTATAACATTGTGAACATGTATAAGTAGAGATAGTTTCACTCATTATGTTAAGGACATGAAATTAGGCCCCAACATAAACTTGTGAACATACAACCAAGTCCATGCATAACATTGTGAACATGTAATCAGGTTCACGCATAACCTAATGGACATAAAACCATGTCCATGCATAACATTGTGAATGTGTAATAAGGTTCATGAATTACCTAATGTACATGAAACCAGATCCATGAATAACATTGTGAACATGTAATTAGGTTCACATAAAACATTGTGAACATGTAATCAGGTCCACGCATAAACTTATGGACATCCAACCATGTCTATGCATAATATTATGAACATGTAATAAGGTTCACTCATAACATTGTGAACATGTAATCAGGTTCACACATAAACTTATGAACATGAAACTAGGTCCATGCATAACATTGTGAACATGTAATCTGGTTTACTCATAACATTTATACTCATGAGTCATCTATCGTTACCCAATACATTGTAGGGAGATATAAGTCTCACCCGTCACATAAAAAAATCATACATATATGTGCCACAAGATCATAAATAATCATATCCTAACCCATGAAATGAAATGGGTATCATAAACAAGTAAACATATCATAACCTATGGAAAGATATATGTTTCATAATCATTTAATCGTAAGAACAACACATGAAAAGAATAAGGTTTCAAAATAATATAACCCATAAAAGAGATAGTAGCTTCATAAGCATCATTCCATCAAAAAAATATTTCATTCAAAGAACTAATATGAATGAAAAAATTTACTAATTTACCCATAAAGACATGAGTAACACCAATGGATGTTATATTAGATGGTAAATAATTTTTAATTACATTTAAAAAAAATTCTTGAGCAAAATATCATTTCATATTTGGAAATTTTTTTTATAACTTAAAACGTTTTGAAAACATTTTTCTTTGAAATTTTATTTGAAAACCTATAATGGAAGCTTTAAAAATAATGAAACATTTTTAAAATAATTTATCAATGAAACTTATCTTCAAGAATATTTTCAAATCATTTTGAAAACATTTTAAAAAACATGGTTTTTGAATACAATAGATTTCAAACTAAAGAGAGATACAATCAACTTTTACATAAAAAACATTATATTAAGTACAAAAAAATGGAAAATGGTATAAGAAATAGAGGATATCATGAATAAACAGAGTAGAAGTAAATTTATGAATATTATTGAGATATGGATCATAATATTTCATTAATGGAGGCATAAACATAAACAATCTCAAAAAGTGATGAGATTTTCTCAATAAACTCTTATAACTCGGTAACATTGGTTTACACTATCCATCTAAGAAAATGAAATTATATAAAGATTAATATATCATGAAAAGAATTATTTTCATGACATAACATGTAAAATTGAAGTATATACATCTCAAAAAAGAGTTTAGTTACATAAAAAACATGAATCTCCAAGAAGTAAAATTGAGACAAAATTATTTTACTGATTTGGTAACTTTTGAAAGTTAAACACCCTGAAAGAAGGATAATCAAATGGTCATGTAAATACACATATATTTAATTACGAGATACATATAATTCAATTATGTTATGTACATTCACTACACAAAAGGAAAGAGTGTATAACATATCTTGTATCTGACAAAAATTTAAAGTGAGATTGAATCCCCTAACCTTGTGCCTTGACTCTCTCCATACTCGTAAAAGATTCTGTTATAACAAATATAAGTTTTTAAAAAATATTTTTCAGAATAATATTATTATATCTATTACCATATATGGTTTAATTATAACCATATATTACCCGCTTGTTACCAATCCTATGTTAGTGTTTCACTTCAGGTAATATTTTCTTTGTTCTTCGCATGTGTCTTAATTTGTATATGGTTATCCCTTATACATATATCATGATTAAAGAATCTATAAAATTATATAAATAAAATTTATACAAATTATATTTATATTATAATAATTTATATCATAAATAAGAACAAAATGGAATACAATTCTCACGAAGATGGTAAGCCTTACGTACGCATGAACGTTATTTCTCTTTTTATTATCATATTGAAAGAAGGAATGTAAATGAAATATGTATATATATGTATGAATATATATATATATATATCATTATTACAGTTTCATTAATATATCATATATATCATATAATTTCATTAAACCCATCCTTAATACAATCCATGTGGTTTGTGAACAAATCACATCACTTTGAGGGGGTAGTAGTCCACACTTCCTCAAACGAGATTATCGTATTACCACCAAACGAAAATAAAAAGGTATTTATTTTAAAAAGGAATACATAAGAATAAAGACATAATAAGTTTTATATGTAACATATATAAATATATTTTCCATCACAATGGGCACCAATATTAGTGGTAAAGAAGAAATTAAAAAATCATCATTTCATGAGGTAGTAGTTCACCATACATAGAAAGAGTATGTTCGATATACCTTAGATAAAGGTGTGTGTAATTTTTGGTATAAACCTATTCATAAAAAAATTATGGAATATTTAGGATACTGTTTTTTTCACACAACAATTGAGTAAATATATTTGAGGGGTGGAGAAGGAAAATTAAGGGAAGGATCTTAAGAGAAGACGTTACATCTAAATCGGGTACCTCATTTTGGTTTGTGCCAAAAAGATTTCTTGAGTAGGATTATTCACAAAGGTATTATTAAAATATTAAGAGGATATTTTTGAGAGGTTATTTGGGTAGATATCATCCAAATATATGTGGTTTTAGAGGTGTGAGAAATGGGTAGAGGTGGTGGCATTTTATAGTGGAGGAAAAGTATCACTCTTGTAAATATTTGAAGAGGGAATTACACCCACGTTTTTCATGTTTTAAGAGGATAAAATAATGTAAAAAGGACTAGAAAAGTTTTATAAGGTCTAAATATGGCCATACAATTGGTGTTGGACAAATTTCTAGGTTATTTTGGGCCTTAAATTTATGGTTTAGTACTTTATTAACCTAATTTTTCTCTTAACCAATGCAATTAATTTAATCACTTTCACTAATATTTTTGCTAAGAAATATATTTTACCTCACTAAAAATTATAAATTACGGTGATTACAAATATGGAATCCATTTTTACAAATTTCAAGTATATAATTGGAAGAAAGTAATTTAAAATTAATCCCGCTCACGGGATGACACTATGAATTTTTGAAGTATAAATGATCAAAAGTTTGATAAGTTTTTACATTCAATTTCAATGTGAAATTGGTTCTAATGATATAAATTGAATTAATTAGTAAAAATATTATCTAACTAAACTATTAAACAAGTTAAAATTATAATTTAATTTTATAAATAAATTTTATGAAAAATAAGTTTTGAAATAAAATTTAGTATTTTTAACTATTCATTAAAAGGTTAAACCTTACATAAAAATATAAAAAATTTATCCTAAAATTATTTTTATGTCTCAAATAAAAATATTAAGTTTATTTGGCCATATTAAATCTATAATAGTTCCAAAAATTGGATTTAAAAAGGGGTTTCCATCAAAAGGTGGTAAAAATTCCTTAAAAAATATATGTTTTAATCATAAAACTTGGTTTTTTCTTTTCTTATGTCTATAGAATCTATGGGATGAATATAAAAAATATTTTATTAAATATATAACATATTTTTTACATTAATATCACTTTATAATTTTAATTAATTAAATTTACTAGGTTCAAATAGCCTTTTGACTTTAATAATTTTTTCATTTATATTCAATCATTTTTCATATTCATTAGGTAATATTTTAATTCACCTTATATTTGTATATACCACATATTTTCATAATTTAGTTAATTAAATTAATATTCATCAACTTAACGACTATTCTATATTCCTTTATAATAACATTTTTAATAATAAATTATATTTAGGTGACACTTGATCTTGCGTGTTGCACATGCCCTTAAGGAAGGTCAATCTTGTGTGTAATGTATGATGAAATTGTTGTTCTATTTAATATACGCCATGTTGGGATTGCGTGTAATATACTCAAAGCCAGATCCATATGAAATGAATGTTTGTCTTAGTTAAAATCTGTTTTTAGTGTTACGTGAAGTGAAAGATATCAAAAGATCAAATTAATTCAAAAAATAAAATTCACTAAAATATCGGGGTGTTACAGTAACTTAGAAACCTATTTGACAGAGGCTAGTTTATGTTAGGCACTCGGTTTGTCAAAATGTGAAGACAAACCATGTTACCCATTAAAAATTAAAAAAATACCATTTCACCCCTTAGGATTTTAAGTTTTTCATACATCTTTCATTTCATTTATTCCTCCTCCAGCCCTCGTTATGAACCCAAACTCCCAAATTTTCCAAGGGTCTGATCTCTTATAAAATTTTTCCATTTGGTGCATCTTTGGTTGGTATCGATGCTCTGGGAAATTATAATTCTTCTCTTTCTTCTCTTTTCCATATTAAGTATTGTGGTTTCATTATTCTTCTTCTAAAGTCCCAAAACCCTCATTTTTAGTGGATCTTTGGTTGTAGTTTCAATTGGTGTTTGAATATGAATCTAATACTAAGGTTATGCATTTTTTCATCTTTGGATTCGAGGTAGGTGGTCAACAATCTATATCCCAGAGTCTTATTGTCGATTTGTGCATGTGTGGTTGTTATTTTGCTTCCCCCTTGACGTGCATGTGATTCCTTTAGTATGATTTCATAAAATCCATGCCTAAATGATGAATTAAACCCGTCATTATCCTTGTGGTATACTTACAAGATAATTGGACCTATTTAGGTCCACCCATGGGATGTGCTAAAATTCTCGTACATGGTAAATTTTGATGTTAAGCATAAAATTGATTTGTGACAAAGTAGATCCCATGATGAACATGTTGATGTGTTAGTTGAGTTAGAAATGGTATGTTGATAGTTGTGTCTAGACTTGATAATGGCATAAGGGATTGTTTATCTTAATATGAAATGTTTTGGGTGTAATGAAGTGATTGGGATATCTGATTTATGAATTTTACCTAAAATGTATAAGTGGTTTAATGCACTAGAGATTATTAACATGCTAAGTGGGTTAATGTCTTTGATATTATGAACTTGTTAAGTTGATAAATTCTTGTGAATTGATTAATGTTCTAAATAGGATAATGTATGGTAATTTATGAATATGGTCTAATATATGGAAATTTTTGATCATGATAAATGGTTTAAGGTATAAAAAGTGAAATAGTATAAATGGGATATGCAACATAAATGGTAAATGTGATAATAGGTTAAGTCTTTATGTTTATTTATATGAAAAAGACTATGAAATATGAATTTTATGTGTATTTATTGTTTATGGTTTGTGTTATGGTATATGTGGTGAATGGATAAATAGGCATGTGCACATGGCTTGGTGGTGTGGGATAAAGGACTAAGGCCATATCCATGGTTCATATTTGACTATGGCACTAAGCCCTACCCATGAATGAATGGGTTAGAGAGTCAGACTGATGCTCTAGGCCCCTAGTAGTTTCATTGGATGAGACTACCTAGAGTAAGGGTCCAAATTAAGTGTCTTATAAATATTTATGAAATGTTTTTCCTTAGTGAGATAAAAAACATGACTTATACCTTTATGCATGACAATCATCTAGCTTAGGTTGTTGTGTAAATGATGTAAAATCCTACCCCATGGAACAAATGAAGGAAATGTTTTAAGAGAATATTGTTAACTAATGGAACCCAAAATTTTCTATTGTTTACATTTTCATTTATTTAGTAATTGCATGCATTATCTATTTAGACAATATATTTTGTAGACACATTTTGTGGTGGCCTATTGAGTTGTACATGCACCCTCCTCGAGCCTCCATTAGATACCAGAGTTGATTTCATGGTTGTAGGTCAAGAAAAGGGAAAAGTCCCTTGACTTTGGAGTTTATTTGGACTTGGGATGTGTGTGGATAAGGATCCAGACATGGAATCTTGACCCATTTTAAGGGTTCTTCCATTCATCTTTATGTTTGTTTTTCTTTACTTTTGGCACTATCAGTATGACTTGAAATACTTTCTGTTTGGTTGTGTTTTGAACCAATTTTGGGTAATTGTTGGTTATTCATGGTTTTTGGGTTTTGTTTATTGTTTCCCTTATTTTTAATTATTATCCAATGTGGGATACTCTAATTAAGAGGGTACAATCTCCCCATATGTTATTATAGACCATCACTATTAGTCGGTGAGAGAGAAAATGTTTTCGATAAATTTATATTAAATTGAATTGTTTTAAATCCCATAAAAGTGTTAATTTAAGATAAATTAACGTAGTTTATGATATTGGTGATATTTTTAGCTTTATAGTAAAAATGGCCCATTTTGGATTTTTAATTATTTTTAATTATTTCAATATTTTTGGCCAAAAAAGTTTCTACATTTATCCAAATTGAATTTTTTTTCTTTTCCGGATTCGACACATCTAGGGCTTCATTTCATCCATCTTTACCAAAAGATGAATTGACCATATGGAAGCTCAAAATAAACTCAAAAGTTGGACCATGAAAACTATTTACAGATCTGTCAATTTTTGGTGTGGGGTCCATAACTCATTCATGGTTGTCCCAATTGCTGTGAAATTCAGTGGGTGGATGTACAAGACGTTTTTAAATATTTTCATGAATGTTAAGAGGTGTGAATTTTCCATTTTTAATTTCCATTAAAGAATTATAATCTAGAGGTTTGAGATTTGGAGATTCTGAAAGGACAAAATAAATTTTTAGAGTAAAATGGGCATAAATCTCAAATACTTGTCGAAATACACTGAAATTTTGAGGAGAGACAACCAAGATAATTATGAACAAAATTCAAGAAGAGTGAAATGAATGAAGAGGTCATTTAATGGGGATAAAACACAACAAATTTTGTGGGACAAATTATTCATATAAAATAAGGGGAACTCCTCCCTCTCAAAGAATTTTAATCCATCCCATTCCTTCCGGGACACCAAGAAGGATAACTTTTTCATATTTATCTCTTTTATTTCATTTCTTTTACATAGATTTGTAATTATTTATTCTTCCCCATTCATCTTGATTACCCATACCATGGTGGGGTAAACATTTTGAGTGATTGGGGAAGGGTTGGTTTTCTATTTTTTAATTCTTGAGTTATTTGATATAATTGAATGAAATTTATTTCTTCTTTAAATTTATTTTCAATTTCATATAGAGGATTTTTTTTCAAGTGCAATCTTTCTTTAATTTTAATTTCGTTATTGATTTTTTCCTTGGTAATTAATCATTATCTCCCTCCACTGATTTCTGGTTTATATACAATGGAATAAACTAGGAATTAGTGGTGAATTATTCAATGATCGTTAGAACGTGTAAAAGGGGTAGTTTATGTTCTTGATTTTTTGGGATAAACAAGACCCAATAGAGTATTTCCCAACTCAATTTAGGATATTAAATAAAACTCTTTTGCACAAGGAAGGAGAGTTGACCAAACTGAGATCTTGCTAAGGTTTTCTCTCACCATCATAATTTCACCAAGGAAGTGAGAGGAAAAAATTGTGGAACTCACTTTAATCAACTCAAAAGAAGAGGTTTGAATTAAGTTGAACAAATATATCACTATAATTGGGAAAAATATCTCGACCTAATCACCCTTTTAATATTATAATTTTTTAATCATTTGAATTTCAATTTTCCTTTCAATCATTATCTTATTGATTTATTCTAAATACCCCATTTTTACCCTCATTTAAAAGTGACAAACTATTTTGTGTGCACCTTTCTTCGGGAGACTTCCCAGGGTTAATCACTATACTACACTTATTGAACTGAAAAAATTGTGTTTCCACGCCTTACGACATGTGTGCATCAAACTTGGCACTGTTTTTGGGGTGGTAGTGCCACAATAAAATATTTTACCTTTTTCAATTTTTTTTAAAAATTTAAAACTAAACTTTTCTATGATGTTTTCAAATGATTATTTCTATAATTCATAGAACAATTACCCACCACTTAAAGAACCAATTATTGTATCACCCTTGTCCATAGAGGATGGTGTTTCTTTTCTTGTTAGACAAGTGATGTTATTTTTGAAGTCAAATAATGGTGAACAAACATTCAATGAATTCATTGCTGGCCCAAGGGAGGACATGAATAAAGAAATTTTTGAAGTAAAGTCCTGAGAGCTAACTGATTTCTTCCATTAATTTCTAGAAATTTACAAAGTTTCCATGGTCCAATAAGATCCCCCCTTAGACTTGCCTAATTTTTATAAGGAGATATAAGAAATGGAGGAGACTGACTACCTACCTTTATTTGCTACAACTCAACTCCAAGATGTGCTTTCCACTAAAGAGGATATTGAAGATGAACAAACTCAGGGATATTATATTTTCATGAACTCATTATCTTCTAATTTTGGAGAAACTGAATTTATTACCACCTTTAATTGTATTAAATTTTCCAATTCGGTCAACACATATATTACCTTGGTGGTTGAGGGATAAAAAGAATATGCACCTAATGAAGATTATCTGGAGCTCCCTAAGCTTTTTGAACACATATCATAGGGAGTTGAAGAGGATACCAAAGTGGATTTTTTTGAAGAAAATGATACACATGATACTCACATTAAAGGGGATACATTTGATATTGATTCATCATGATTTAATTTTGGTAAAATAGATATAAAATCTTAAATTCCATTTGATTATTCCATTTATGCACCATACCTTGAGAAAGGCCTAGTGAATGAAGAAGAAATTGGGTAAATAGAAACCAAGAAAGATGAATCATTCATTATCATGCCTCCATGATGCAATTTTTATCTCATTATTATGGAGGTTTATTTGTTATGATATATCCATGGAGTCCTGAACAAAAAGTAACAAGTGAATTCTGTAAAGAATAATTTTTGTTGGTTTATGAGCAAGAAACCTCACCCACCATCATATTGGGGAAAATCGATTAAAACTTCCCAAGTGAAGGCAGTAAAAACCTAGGGCCCACTTGGGGGATTAAACAAAGATTAATCCTTAATTTATGATTAAAATTATATTTTCATTTCAATTAATAAATTTTATATGATATCTTTTTACTTTATTTAGGTTTTCAAAGAGCAACACTTAAGATTCTAACTCAACGTTGCATTGCCAATAAGTCAGGTCACGAATCTCCTTTACACTTGCTTTCTTGCTGTGATTCATTTTACAACCCTATTATATGTTAAATACATTTGAGTTCATTGAGGAAATTGCATCATTTAAGTGTGGGGGAGGGAACCATTGTAGTTTTGGATTTTCATTTTTTGTTTGCATTGATTTTTTATATAATTTTTATCATATATTTGTGTGTTTATTTTTAAAATATATCGTGTTTTAAAAAATATTCATCTGAAATGATTATCATTTATATTTTTGAAACCCATATCAATGAGTGAACCAATATTTTCGATGAAATTGAGCTTAAATGAATGTTTCAATTACTTTGTATTAAGTTCAAATCTTTTGGAATTTCATGAAAAATACTCTGATTTTTAAATCCTATGCTACATCTCAGTGTATTTATTTTTAAATTCACATTCATGTGAGGATTATTTACCCTTTTTTTCATATTCTTTACATTCACCTCATGTCTTGAGAGAACCATACCTTTCTTTATTTAACTAGAATTTGATTTATTCCTGTCAAAACTTAAGGGTTTTGGGTACTTGTGTTTTAAATGATTGAGGAATTTATTTTGTTTTAAGCCCCCTTTACAAAATAATCCTTTTTATTATGGGTTAACATGTACATCAATCCTTATAACCTTTAGAAGAAATGAATAGCCTATTAGGTTTTCCACATCACAAGCCAATTTTCCCTATCTGACCTGCTCTTGAAGTGAAATTGCATGATCTAGTTAAACTTAAGTGTGGGGAGGATGTCTTGTGGTGTACTACCTTATTTGGTGATACTTTGGGTGGAAAATTAAGTATTTATGAGATGCGGTTTATACATAAGAGTTCATTTTGTTAATATTTGTGCTTTTCTGGAGCGTTCATGATAAAAGAAGTTATGACTTTCTGGAGCTTCCAAAGTGGAATGAAATTTGTGCTTATTTAGATCTGTCAAGAAAAAAACTATGTTTGAGAAGAATTTTTTTCTGGTGAAATGATAAATGGTGTAAACACTCTTTGTCTATTCACAATGATAGAGATAATTTGTTACAAAGGGGAAGATAAGAAGACCATACTTGAGTGAAAATTAGAATCTTGCAATTTGTCTTCAAGAAGAGCACAACCCTACTTTTTCGGAATTTTTTTTTAACATCTAAATCCTACCAACTAGATGCCAAAGAACAACCCTGAAAAGTACTTATGAGAAAAACGTGTCTTTGACTCACATCAGGTAAATAAGTATGAATTTATCAAGTCTATGGTGACTCCTATATGAGTTTGGATGATAAAAACCTTGTTAAACATTTTCAATTGTGAGATGAGAGAAAATTCATGTGAGGCTGGTGTTTTGTGTTCATGGGATAAGTAATGAAGTAGAAATATATTAAATAATATAAAATTGATAACTTTAAATATTTGTTTTTTATGATGTAAGATATCTTTGTGTTTATTAGTGTGGATTTGGTAGATCTCATTGGTATGTGTTTTGAATTTTATTTGATTTAATTTTTATATTTACTTGTCTAGGAGTCCAAGTGCTAAGTGTGGGGGAATTGATAGAGAAAATATTTTCAATAAATTTATATTCAATTTAATTGTTTAAAATCCTGAAAAGTGTTATTTTAATCTAAATTTCCGCATTTTATGATATTGGTGATATTTTGAGCTTAATAGTAAAAATGGATCATTTTGGATTTTTAACCATTTTAAATTATTTCTGTATTTTGGAAAAAACATTTTCTACATTAATACAAATTGGAAAATTATTTCTTTTACAAATTCTACACATCTAGGACTTCATTGTATCCTGCTTGATCAAAATCAGAATTGACCATATGGAATCTCAAAAGAAGTTCACAAGTTGGACTATAAAAACTATTTACAGATCTGTCGATTTTTGGTGTGGGGTCCATAACCCATTCATGGTGAGCCCAATTGCTGTGAAATTCATTGGGTGGATGTGTAAGATGTTTTTAAACATCTTTTAATGAAGTATATAATGAATTAATTGTCCGCTTTAAAGGTCATTAAATAATTATAATCCCGAGGTTTTTGATTTGAAGAATCTGACTGGACAAAATAAATTGTTAGAGTACAATGATCATAATTATCGGAATACTTAGCCAAATACGCTGAAATTTTGGGGAGAGATGGAAAAGATATTTCTGAAAAAAATTAAAGAAGTTTGTAATGTGTGAATAGGTCATTTAATGGGGATACAATGTGTCAACCTATGGGGTAAAATTCTTCTAATAAAAGGAGTGAAGCTCCTCCATCTCAAAGCATCTCATTCCATCCCATTCCTTCCAAGACACCATGAAGGAGAACTTTTTTAGCTTTATCTATTTTATTTATTTTATTTTCCATATTTTTGTAATGCCTTCTTCTTCCACATTCATCTCTATTACTCATACCATGGTAGGGTAAAAATTTTGATTGATTGGGGAAGGGTTAGTTTTCTATTTTGTAATGCTTGAGTTCTTTAATATAATTGAATATAATTTCTTTATTTTTAAAAGTGGTTTTCAATTTCATATAGTGTATTTTATTATCAAGTGTGATCGTTCTTGAATTTTAATTTTGTTATTGATTTTTTCCTTGGTAAATAATAATTATCTCCATCCATTGATTTCTGGTTTATATAAAATGGAATAGACCAGGGATTAGTGGAGAAATACTCAGTGTTCATCAGTATGTGTAAAATGGGCAGTGGATGTTTTTGATTGTTTGGGATAAATAAGACCCAATTGGGTATTTCCAATGAAAATTGAGGATATTCAATACAACTCTTTTGCACATGGAAGGAGATTTGACCAAACAAATATCTGGGTAAGGTTTTCTCTTACCATCATAATTTCACCAAGGAAGTGAGAGGATATGATTGTGAAAACTTACTTTAATTTACTCAGATGAAAATGTTTGAATTAAATTGAATAGGGATAACATTAAAATTGGAAAACTAACTCCGTACTAATCACCCTTTTAATATCATAGTTTTTCAATTATTTGAATTTGAATTTTCTTTTTATTCATTATCTTATTGATTTATTCTAAAAACATCCCATTTTTACCCTTATTTAAAAGTGACAAACTTTTTTGTGTGCAATCCTCTTCAGGAGACATCATAGGGTTAATCACTATAATACAATTAAGGAATTGATTTTTTTTGTGCCAATTCCTATGACAGGCATGTGTCAGTTGAAAACCTCTGTAATATGGGGAGGTGCGCTTGAGGTAATGTGGTGACCCAACTCAGGGAACCAGTTTAGTTGCCTCCAGATTAGGGATGTTACACATATATTATGTTATCATCTTTTAATGTATTATTTATATTTTTTTATTATATTGGATTAACATACACTTATTTAAAATGTCTATTTATATAGTCAAGGTACTATTATCCTAGTCAACTAGCTAGTAATATATTTTTCCTTCTAGAAAAAACCCATGATTTTATCATTTAGTCAATGTCATACCACAATTATCCACTCAAAAAATATTTATAGACATAACAATTTTTCTTGGTTTTCATCTTATATCAGTTTATGGGATCAAATTATACACATTAATAATGATCTCATGTTATGATACCAATACACATGCATGAAGTCAGATTCGACCAATGACACCCAGAACATGTGGTATTCATATTTTTGGAACTATCCTCATGACATACACTACTTGAGATCATGGAAAAAATTCAATGAGAAGAATTATATATGATTATGAGCCCCTAGAATATGATACATAGATATAATCTATGTACCTTCAGTATGAAATATCTATACAAAAGGGTATTTATTAACATTAATTTTGTAGTATCTCTAAGTTCTCATTATAGATGGGGAATTTCTTAAACTTTCTATACTATAAAGTCTCGAATGAAATTTCCATGTAAATAGTTAATGTAGAAGTAATAATACTATTATAGTAATAAAAAATCATTCATAAACATATTTATAAATTATTTGGTATTCTAGAATTACTATTCACGTTGGGCCTAGTGAACCAACTATAACAAATACATACATGAAGTTTCATGGATTAATGATCCTTCTATGTAAAAGATTATATTATGATCAACAGCATAGTTAAAAAACTCTATGACTTTGGATTCTGAACAAAATCATATTGTGAAATAGATATTAATTTTATTTTATACTTTTTAATGCACCAACATATCATAATACTTAAAACTCACATTATTTACTTCACCCTAATCCATATAAAATTTGTTATTTAATCAAAATCTGTTAATCAATTCAGTAAACCACTTTGTAGAATCAAAATCTCCCCCATCCCCAATTTTAATGACGAAAATATTGTAATGCCCCGACCCCAGTTACCCAGAGTTGGTGCTTTATTACAAAACATTGGCATGATACAAGGAATCATGTCCCAAAAGACCAATCTGTTTAGTATTATTTGAAACAAGATACATACATAAGTTCAACATTACAACTTGAAAAGAAATACAACATTAATTTATTCTATTAGAAACATCCAAGCTTCCTAGATTATGCCTTCAAGTTACTCATAACTAACTTCTTCATATCCTAGGAAAATGAAACATAAGAAAGGGGTGAGCTCAAAAACTCAGTAATGGTAAGCAATACAGTGGAATACAACATAAACATTAGGCATGGTGAATAATTAAAAAAATTCCTTTACAAATAATAAACCTGAAAACTTTATGACAGGAATATAAGATGAGTAAATAATTCCATAATAAAACATAGTCATGGGTATTCTACTAGTCAAATAACCACATGAACCATCATTATTATTTTTATAATTAGGGAATGTATAATGTCGGACATTCTGAAACATCTTGTCAAGGCCTCGACCAAGACGTATAAAAATGATTAAGCCTCTTCCAAAACCATATATCAAAATTGGGAAAGGCCTCACCAATTCCACGTCAAATTGTCTCATGATACCTACTGATGCTCCGAGGAGCTATAGTGGGCTCTACCCATCACTTACCAAGTCTAATACATTCCACAAATTAAAAAGTTGAAACATAACATAAACATTCGTATTAAAACTAGCATACAAAATGTCAATACTTTAACCATAAAACATGAATGGTATAAAAATAACACATCCATAGTCAAATATATCACAAAACCTTTAACAAAATATAGATTATTTGTATCATAATAAATAAAAATCGATCAAGAATAATATCCCGTAAAGGATGATGACATAGTTGAAAATGATCATTAAAAATATTTGAGAGAAATATCCCCTTTTTTCAGGAAATCATTGAAAAGTCACATAATTTATAAAGGAATTCATTTAAAGGATAGTTTTTAATCAAAGTGTCGCATAGCACTTTGAAACTTTTGAAAATAATTGACATTTTAAAACATTTATGACCATATAAATAGATCCACAAAACCATTTTGAAAAAATGGACATTAATGAGAAAGGTTTAGAAGAATAAATATTTAAAACATTTAAAATGATGTTTTAGTAAAAAATTCCATTAAAAGAATACCTTTGAAAACTCTTTTATGAAGCATGGACATGAATAACAAATATGTCCTAGTACATACTTACGTAAAAACAACCTCGAATAATAAATAGATTGTGATATTAACCATTACCTTGTAATTTTCCTTGGTCAAGGGTACATTAACCTCTTTTATAATAGTTAAATCATCGTTATTAAATTATACAAGAACTATATACATAAATATGATATCATATATGATCCTGTAATATTGCTTTGTTAATAATTTTTCAGTAGTATCATCGTTTCAGGTATTAACTGATTCATTTTTCTTTTATATGCTTTGTTACATAAGCCATGTTTGTTATGGATAGGATGTATTTGATTCATATAAAGAATGATATTATGTTCATAAACATTATTTTTAGTCATAAAATTAAAATTATTCTGGAATGGTTACGATGGGGAAATGAATCTCATCGTGTTCGTGGAGACGACAATCTGTACGTATGCACGAGCGACAATATCATTATATTAATGGATAAATAGTTTGTAATTGGATGGTATATCATATATAAAGAATAATTAACATGTTATATTTATTATTTAATTTAGTTATACTCATTATTATACGCATCAAAATAATGAAGTTTTTTAATAACAAACTACACAACGACGTGGAGACGGTAAGCCATACGTACGCACATATGGTGACTTTGTCATTTATAGGATTGATAGAATGATGAATATGGTTGTAACATATTTATAATAACATCACAGTATGTAGAAGGTACTGGATTTATTATTTTGGTATGGAAACAACAATGAAAGAGGAAGCGGAAGAAGAAAAGAACTTGAAAAAGGTGATGAAATATTTATCTCTTCTTCAGGTTCTTCCTTTTTATTTGATCAAAAGGCTTACTTAGGTTGGAATAATGACAAAATAGTACTCTAGAATAAAGTTATAAAAGTTTTGTGGATATTTTGGCAGAGTTTGGCCTTTCCAAATGGCTTTAGAGGTGTGATTTTGAGAGAAGGGGAAGTGCCCTTTTATAAGAGAGGTGAGGGTCACTTTAGGAAAAGCTTGAAATATTATTTTATAATAAAATCATTTTCGGTTTATAATGGCTTAAAAATGATTTATTTAAAGGATAAGGTGAGTAGGGGTCTAAAAACTATCAACAAATATGTTTTATATAGGTTTAGGTCACCATATTAACATTATCTTTTAGATTTAACTCTTATTTTAATAGTTTGACATTTACCATGTCTCTTTGTATTTTTATAATATATGGAAATAAAATTACTATAAACTACCAAGAGAACCCCAATTGGTTCATTATTAATATATATAACCATATTTAAGTCTTTTGGCCGAACCATATATTTTTATGAATATTATATCAATTAATAATATAGTATTTGTTTTAACAAATCTATTATGTCAATTTTGACACTATTTAGTATTTGATTTTTTCGAAAGCCATTAAAACTTTATCACTTCAAATAAAATTTATTTAACCAACCCTAACATGTCATATTAACCTAGAAAATTATTTTAATTTATTAGAAGTCTCAATTTAAATTTATCTGGATATTTATAATATCAATTATTTTAATATTTCACTAATAAGGTAATTACTGCATCATCATTGTGTCATAAATAAATTAAAATATTTAATGTCTAAAAATTATAAATAAAATACCATTATTTAGGAAATTATTTTATCTTTCTAATGAATATTTATAGTCTAATTTATATTGTGTGTAACCCTATATTAAAAATGGATTAGTTATTAAACTTTGAATTTAACTCTTTTAACTATTCTTTAAATAAAATAATAATAAATGTCCTAATCTAATCCAAGTTAACTAAAGGGGGTCATATTTTATTATTAATTTTTTTTGATTGAATTATACTTATCCAATAGAATTAGGACATGTGTTAGGGTAATTATGATATCATTTTTACCCTTAATTACACTATTTACTTTTAACCGTGGTAAATAAAGGTCAAAAGTTACTATTCACCAAAAATTATTTTCATCTTATTGAACCACATTTAAATTACTAATATTAACCGCGTCTCTTGGATTTTTGAAAGTCAACTCACATAAACTATAAAATTATGTTTTATGCAAATTTGTAAATGCTCCTAGGAGGTGGGAAAAAGACGGTAAAGAGTTCAATAAATTTTTATATATCTAAACTTATTATAAAATGAATCCAATGAATTAAATTTAACTTATATAGGTATTATGTATCTATTTGAATTAAAATAAATTTAAATAAAATAAATTATTATTTAAATAAAAAGTCAGTTTTAACCAGTAATGCAGTGTTTTTGACTATTCATCAAAAATTGAATGTTTTCAAAAAAATACCAAAAATTCACCCTAAGCTAATTTTGATATTACGATTTCAAAAATGAAGTACATTTTTAAAAATAAAATTTATAAAATATCAAAAAGTGGGTATTTCTATTCATAACAGCTAGTTTGATTGGTCGCGGTGTGTTAGAACCTCGAAGTTGCGTACAATGCAAGATATTGAATTATTCAAAGGGAAACGTACCGTGGAAGCTTGGGGTGTTACATTCTTCCCTCCTTAAAATAATTTCTTCCTCAAAATTTCTAGAATAATACCGCACAAAAATATTTTGGCGGTTCTTCATCATATGTTCTTCTAGTTCCCATGTTGCCTCTTCCATCTTATAGTTTCTCCATAGAACTTTTACAAGATGAGTCGTCCAGTTTCTCAGCACTTGTTCTCTAGTATCAAGAATCTTGACAGGATCTTCACAATAAGATAGATCAGGTTCCAGTTCAATTTCCTCATAAGTGAGTACATGTGTTGGGACAGGCATGTATTTTCTCAACAGTGATGCCTCGAACACATTGTGAACTTTGGAGAGACTTGGTGACATTTCCAAATGGTAAGATACAACCCCAATTTGTTCTAGAATTTCGAAAGGTCCGATGTACCTGGGACTTAATTTACTATTCATACCGAATCGTATAACTCTCTTCCATAGATATACCTTTAAAAAAACATGATATTCTACCTGAAATTCCAAATCCTTCCTTTTGTTATCGACATAGCCCTTCTGCCTACTTTGAGATTCTTTGATGCGGGTTTGGATTACCTTTACCCTTTCCATCATTTCCTCAACAAGTTCTGGGCCTACAAGTTTTCTTTAACCAACATCATCCCAACAAGTTGGTGTGCGACATATCTTTCTATATAACACTTCATATGGTGCCATCAGAATACTTGAATGGAAGCTATTGTTATAGGAAAATTCTACCAGAGGTAAATATTGATCACACATGCCTTGAAAGTCAAGTGGTTGGATGTTCTTAAACGAAGTTCAATATCTAGGGATTTTTGAATACCTTTCCTGAATCTTGATGTAAAACATGGATCACGATCAGAAAAAATCGATAGGGGTAATCCATGAAGTCTTAAAACTTCATTAATATACAGTCTTTCTAAACATTCAAGTGTTAAATCCTCTCTTATATCAAGAAAATGTGCTGACTTGGTAAGACGATCAACAATGACCTATATTGTATCGTTCCTTCTAGAAGTCGTTGGTAGTCCCATGAAAAATTCCATCGTAATATTATCTCATTTCCACTCAGGTATGAAAAGAGGTTTCATGACTCCTCTAGGCTGTTGCCTTCCATCTTTCACTTATTGAAAAACCATAAATCTTGACACAAAATCATAAATCTCCCTCCTCATTTTGTCCCACCAAAAATGTTCCTTCAAATCTCTATATATCTTGGTTCTCCCAGGGTGTATAGAGAAATTAGAGCTATGAGAATCATCCAAAAAGTCCCTTTTTATATTAGGTATATCAGGAATACAAAGTCTCTTCCCAAATTGAAAAATTCCATATTCATATACGAAGTCACTCAATCCCCCATCATTTAAAACTTTAATCGTCTTTTGAAACTCTTCATCACTAGTCTGAGAATTTTTTATCCTTTCTAGTAAATATGGTTTGGAAACCATTTGAAAAAGTATTGATGTTTCACCTTCCAAGGTTATTCCTATATCCATCTTTACTAGATCCATGAAAATATGATCCCTTTCAACTCTCATCTTGTTCAAAACTCCATGATTCTTTCTCCTCAAAGCATCTTCCACCTTATTTCCATTCCTCATGTGGTAGTTTATAGTAAATTCATAATCCTTGAGTAGTTCAATCCACTTTCTTTGCCTCATGTTGAGTTTTTTTCTGTGATAAAATATACTTCAAACTCTTGTGATCGGTATAAATCTCAAATTTTTCACCATAGAGATAGTGTCTCCATATCTTCACAGAAACTATTACAGCGTATAACTCAAGATCATGAGTAGCATAGTTTTGCTCATGATTTTTTAGCTGTCGTGATGCATAAGGAATAACTCTACCATTCTGCATAAGGATACAACCAAGTCCTTTGTTTGAAGCATCACTATAAATAACAAACCGCCATTCTACGATGGTAGAGTCAAGATAAAAGAATTAACTATTATTCTATTCAGTTCTTCAAAACATTCTTCACACTCCTTTTTATAAACAAATTTAACACCTTTATGTGTGATCTTGGTTAATGGGTTAGCCAACCGGGAAAAATTATGGATGAAAAATTGATAATAACCTGCTAAAACAATAAAACTACGTACCTCAGTTATACTCATCGGTGCTGGCCATTCTTGCATTGCCTTGGTCTTTTAAGGATAAACATAGATTCCATCCTTAGAGACAATATAGCTAAGAAAAGAAATCTACTGAAGCCAGAATTCACATTTTCTAAATTTCCCATATAATTCATTTATTTTAAGAGTCCTTAGGATAATTCACAAGTGACTTTCATGATCTTCATAGATTTTTGAGTATACCAAAATATCATCAATAAATACCACTAAAAAGTCATCACGATATTCCATGAAAACTCTATTCATTAGATCCACGAAGACAGAGGGTTCATTAGTCAATCCAAAAGGCATTACTGTAAACTCGTAATGCCCGTACCTGGTTCGAAATGCTGTTTTCGGAATGTATTCCTTCCTCATAGACAACTGATGATATCCAAATTAAAGGTCAATCTTTGAAAAATATTAAGCTCCATGAATTTGGTCGAATAAATCATCAATGATAGGTAGGGGATATTTGTTCTTTATTGTTATAGCATTGATCTCCCTGTAGTCAATGCACAACCTCATAGATTCATCTTTCTTATTAATAAAAAAGAATAGGGGCTCCCCATAGAGAAACAATAGGGTGAATAAATACCTTATTACTCAACACCTCTAGGTGTTTATTTAGTTCCACTAATTCCACAATGGCCATTCTATAAGGGGTCTTCGATATGGGCGTTGAATCAGGAATTAAATCAATGGAAAACTCAATTTCTCATTCTGGAGGATGTCTAGGTAAATCCTCTAGAAACACATCAACATATTCATGAACAATAAGTACATCCTCTGTTCGAACATTCTTTTCCTCACCCATAATTATTTCATTCTCATCCTCCCCAATAATTGAATTTAGTAAATCTACTAGGGGTGGATCTAGATAAGAATAAGATGGTGTAATTTGTGCTCTAAAGATAAGGTACTCCTTATCATCATCGAGAATTTTAACCTCCTTATTCTTACAATATATTTTTGCATCATGATCCTAAATTTAATCTATACCGAGTATTATATCAAATTAAATCATGGGTATGGTGATTAGATCAATAGATAAATATCATTTATATGCCTTAATGGGGACTGATTCACAATTATTTTTGCAATTATACTTCCCTTAGGAGTTTTGACTGACAACTCCCTTCTTAAATAAAATTGGAAATATCTAATTTTCTTAGAAAATTAGGAAGATATGAAACAATGCAATGATCCAGAATCAAAAAAAGAATAAGCTAAACTTGAGGAAACCATTAAATTACCTTCCACCATGTATTTTAATGCTTCAACCTAAGTAGTAGTGATCACATAATCTTTTCCTTGATCCCTTGGCCTTTTCTGAGGAAAGTTTATCTAACCATTAGGAAATTAATTTGCATAATGTCCCATCTCACTGAAATGGTAGTATTGAACATTGGTAGCTTCTTTCTTTCCCTTACAATCACTAGCAAGATGTCCTTTCTTTCCACATTTGTAGCATACTCCTTTTCCTTTTAGACAGACACCAGGTTCTTCTTTCCAAAATTATCACAGGGTAGAAATTAAACTCTTCCCTTCTTCCCTGTTTCCTTATTTCCTTTCCTAGAGTGTTCAACATATTTCTTCTTCTATTTCTTTGTTTTAAAGTCGTAAGACTTAGAGAACTTTTTTCTATCATGATAGCACATGAGATAATATCTTCATATGATGATAAGAATTTCAAGAATAATGCCCGACATATAATGGTTTTAACCCATCAAAGAAAAGACCAATCTTACTTCTTGGGTTATGTATATAATCTGAATCATGCCTTGCTAACCTTGTAATGTTAGCTTCATACTTTGTGACATTCTCATCCTCCTTTTGTCTCAGACTTAGAAATTGTCTTCCCATATCCACTCTATGGTCACGAGGAAAGTATTTTTCTAAGAAAATCTCTCTAAACTCTCTACATTCAATTTTTGAGACTTCTTCATCTTCCTTTTTGTTTTGAATCAATGAACACCATTGATCTACATCTCCCGTGAGGCGATAAACTGCCATGACAACTTTTTCCCTTTCGCTACTCCCAAAATCATGAAATATTTTCTTTAAGGAACTTATCCATTACTTAGATACTAATAGATTTTTAATCCCATTGAATGTTGGTGGTTGTTTCCTCACGAAGTGGTTTAACATTTATCCCCCACGTTGTGGATTAGGGTGCTCCATACAGGAAAGGTTATTATTAATAACCTGAGTGAGTTGTCCCAGTATGGTGAAAAGATGATCAGCACCAATTGCATCACCAACTCTGCTATAATTATCTTGATTAGGAGAGAAATCCCTATATGGATTACGTGCATTGATATGGTTTCCATTCCTTCCACTAGGAACCATTTCTAAACAATGTCATACAGTAGATTAGTTTATGAATCTAAATACATAATTCCAAACTTGTAAAACACTTATCATAAATTGAACAGTTTATGGATATAATCTATAATCATAAAAATGTTTTCTTTGAGGATGGATATACTCATAAATTCTTCATAATTATTTTTAAATAAAATAAGAATTATCCTAAGCATATCCCCCAATAGTGTCGTAACCAAGAGTGTAGCAATGCCCGTTGTCATGCACCATTTCCCGTTCGAGTCTCTCTCAAAGCGGTGTTTTCAGGCTTTAACCCTAGGTATATCTTTGCCAGATCCACCTCTACCTGCTCGTATCCATACATGGTTGTATTTCTTTGAAAACCCACAAAATCTCTACAGTACCAAAATTCTAGGAAGTTCTTATATACTAATCGTGAAAGTCTATCTTAGGGCAATGTTCTCTAATCAGAGTTTTTTTCTAGATATAGTTTCTAAGGTTTGTACTAAACTTCCTATGATACCAACTATAATGATCCCACCCTAGTTACCCAGATTCAGTGCTTTATTACATAACATTAGCATGATACAAGGAATCATGTCCTGAAAGACCGATCAGTTTAGTATTATTAGAAACAAGATACATACATAAGTTCAACATTATAACTTGAAAAGAAATACAACACTAATTTATTCCATTAGAAACATCCAAGACTCCTAGATTATGCCCGAAATTCACTCATAAATAACTTCTTCATATCCTGGGAAAATGAACATAAGAAAGGGGTGAGCTCAAAAGCTCAGTAAGGGTAAGCAATATAGCCGAAGATAAAATAAACATTAGGCATGGTGAATAATTAAAAACACATTCCTTTACAAATAATAAACATGATCACTTTGTGGTAGGAATATAAATTGAGTAAATAATTCCATAATAAAACATAGTCATGTGTATTCTACTAGTCGAATAACCACATGAACCATCATTATTATTTTCATAATAAGGGAATGTATAATGCCAGACATTCTGAAACATCTTGTCAAGGCCTCATGAAAGACGTCTAAAAATGATTTAGGCCTCGTCCAAAACCATATATCAAAATTTGGAAAGGACTCATCCAATTCTATGTCTAATTGTCTCATGATACCTACCGATGCACCGAGGAACTATAGCGAGCTCCACCCGTCACTTACTAAGTCCAATACATTCTACAGACGAAAAGGTTGAAACATAACATAAACATTCGTATTAAAACTAGCATATAAAATGTCAATAATTTATCCATAAACCATGAATGGTATAAAAATAACCCATCCACAATCAAATATATCACAAAACTTTCAACACAATATGGATGTTTTTTATCATAATAAATTAATCTCCATCAAGAATAATATCCTATAAAGGATGTTTACATAGTTGAAAATGATCAGTAAAAATATTAGAGAGAAATATCCCCTTTTTTCATAAAATCATATAAAAGTTACATAATTTATAAAGGAAGTCATTTAAAAGATATTTTTGAATGAAAGTGTCCCATACCACTTTGAAACTTTTTAAAGGAATTAACATTTTAAAACATTCATGTTCATATAAATAAATCCATAAAACCATTTTAAAAACATGGAAATTAATGAGAAAGGTTTAGAATAATAAATCTTTAAAACATTTAAAATGATGTTTTAGTAAAAAATTACCTTAAAATAATCCCTTTTCAAACTCCTTTATGAAACATGGACATGGATAACAAATATGTCCCAGTAGATACTTACGTAAAAACAACCTCGGATAATAAAGAGATTGTGAAATTAACCATTATTTTGTACTTTTCCTTGGTCGAGGGTACATTAACCTCTTGTATAATAGTTAAATAATTGTTATTAAATTATACAAGAACTATATACATAAATATTATATCATATATGATCCTTTAATATTGCTTTGTTAATAAATTTTCAGTAGTATCATTGTTTCGGGTGTTAACTGATTCATTTTAATTTATATGATTTGTTACGTAAGACATTTTTGTTATGGATATGATGTATTTGATTCATATACAGAATGATATTATGTTTATAAACATTATTTTTAGTAATCAAATGAAAATTATTCAGGAATGGTTACGATGGGGAAATGAATCTCATTGCGTTCGTGGAGCCGACAATCCGTACGTATACACGAGCGACAATATCATTATATTGATGGAGAAATAATTTGTAATTGGATGGTATATCATATATTCAGAATCATTAACATGTTATATTTTTTATTTAAATTAGTTATACTCATTATTATATCCATCCAAATAATGAAGTGTTTTAATAACAAACTACACCACGACGTGGAGACGGTAAGCCGTACGTACACACATATGGTGACTTCGTCATTTATAGGATGGTTATAATGATGAATATGGTTGTAAAATATTTATAATAACATCACAGTATGTAGAAGGTACTGGATTTATTATTTTGGTATGGAAACAACAAAGAAAGATGAAGCGGAAGAAGAAAAGAACTTGAAAGAGGTGATGAGATATTTAGCTCTTCTTCAGGTTCTTCCTTTTTATTTGATCAAAAGGGCTTCTTAGGTTGTTTTTATGACCAAATGAAGGCCTCTAGGATGAAGTTATAAACGTTTTGAGGATATTTGGGTAGAGTTTTTCCGTGCCTAATGGCTTTGGAGGTGTGATTTTGAGATAAGGGGAAGTGCCCTTTTATAAGAGAGGTGAGGGTCACTTTAGGAAAAGCTTGAAATATTATTTTATAATAAAATCATTTTTTGGTTTATAATGACTCCAAAATAATTTATTTAAAGGATAAGGTGGGGATGGGTAGAAATCCTATCAACCAATAGGTTTTATACAGGTTTATTTCACCATATTAACATTATCCTTTTGATTTAACTCTTAGTTAAATAGTTTGACATTTACCATGTCTATTTGTATTTTTATATTATATGGTTAATAAACTTACTATAAACTTACAAGAGACCCAAAAGTGGTTCAGTATTAATATATATAACCTTATCTAAGTATTTTGGCCGAAAATTATATTTTTATGAATATTATATTACTTAATAATATAGTATTTGTTTTAAAAACTCAATCATGTCAATTTTGACACTATTTAGTATTTGATTTTTTTAAAGCCATTAAAACTTTATCACTTAGAATAAAATTTATTCAACCAACCCTAACATGTCATATTCACCTATAAAATATGTGGAATTCATCAGAAGGCTCAATTTACATTTATTTGGAAATTTAAAATATCAATTATTTTAAGATTTCATTAATAAGGTAATTACTACATCATCATTGTGTCATAAATAAATTAAATTATTTAATGTCTAAAAATTATAAATAAAATACCATTGTGTAGGAAATATTTTTATATTTCTAATAAATATTTATAGTCTGATTTATACTATGTGTAACCCTATATTAAAAATGGTTTAGTTATTAAAATTTGAATTTAACTCTTTTAACTCTTCTTTAAATAAAATAATAATAAATGTCCTAATCTAATCCAAGTGGACCAAAGGGGATCATATTTTGTTCATAATGTTGTTTTTGGTCTAATTATACTTATCTAATAGAATGATGACATGTTTTAGGGTAATTATGATATCATTTTTACCCTTAATTACCCTATTTACTTTTAACCGTGGTAAATAAAAGTCAAAAGTTACTATTCACCAAAAATTATTTTTATCTTATTGAAACACATTTTACTTACTAATATTAATCGTGACTCTCATATTTTTGAAAGTAAACTCACAAAAATGGTAAAATTAAGTTTTATGCAAATTTGCAAATGCTCCTAAAAGGTTGGTAAAAGACGGGAAAAAGTTCAATACAATTTTTATGTATCTAAAATTATTATAAAATGACTCCAATGAATTATATTGAACTTATATAGGTATTATGTATCTATTTTTAACTAAAATAAAATTAAAATAAATAATTATTTAAATAAAAAGTCAGTTTTAACCAATAACGTAATGTTTTTCACTATTCATTAAAAATTGAATGTTTTTAGTAAAATACCAAAAAATCACCCTAAGCTAATTTCGATATTCTGAATTCAAAAATGAATTCAATTTTGAAAAATAAAATTTATAAAATTTTAAAAAGTAGGTATTACTATTCATAACGACTAGTTGGATTGGTCACGGTGTGTTAGAACATTGAAGTTGCGTACAATGCGAGCTATTGCATTATTCAAATAGAAACATACCCTAGAATATTGGGGTGTTACAAATATATTCTAAAAAAATAAATCACCATCAGTGTAGATTCAACCCATGTTTCATTATATACATTATAGTAGCAAACTATAATATTTATGATGATAAGTGAAACTCCATCACGTTTCAAATGACATCGTTTATGAGGATGGTTCTATAAGGATTATTCTGTTATTGATTTTCATATAACTAAAATATAAATACAATTGTAAAATAGAAAAACATAAAATATAAGAGACTAAAAAAATCAATTCCACTAAAATCCCTCCAAAAACCTCATCCATATCCATTTTCTTCACCTTATAACCAAGAATATAGAGCTTGTGTGAATTCCCTTTAGTCTACCTAATCTACATACATATATATTTGAAGCATAAATTTAATCTACTATAAGGAAAATATAAATATCCACTAGGGGTACCCAAAATAAACCTATGCACTAACAAATTCCATGTCCATATTATATTGAGGACAATCCAAGGGAAGAAAAAATAAAATAACTTTCTTCACATGTTGTAAATTACTAAGAATTTTGAATTCAATATAAAAACATAATAAATTATTTCAAACTCATGTTTGGATTGTTTCACATATACCACATTTTAATATTCATACTACTAAGGATCACTATCTCCACCTCAAGGAGTTCCAAGGGGAATTCATGACTATATAGCCTCAAGGGATTTTTTTGAGAAAAGAAATATTAAATAATTACAATTCACTCTAAATGAATATATAATGCCTTAGATCTAATAATTCCCACCTCATTTCATAAACTTATGGAATGAAATGAAGTATACCTAAATAAATTATCCCCCATTTCTAATATTAACTCAATACAAAAGGAAAATAATGGAATTAATAAATTCTTAATTAAATCACTGCATTAATAATGGAAGTGGTTCAAAAATAATGTAGAAATATACCCACACTACTAAATCCTAGACCAAATTATTATAAAATAATATAAGGATGGGTTATTAGTGATGGGTGGAACCCTCATTGATTCTGAAAGTAATAATTATAATCTATAAGAAACTTATATACCTTTATGAGATCTTATAAAAAATATGGATTAAAACATATATCCATTAAATACTTAAACACCCTCCTAAGTAACAAACTACCGAGAGAGTCTGACCATAGAGACAAATAACATGAATGATAAGATCAGTGGGGGAACTAGACTTTTATGAATTCAAGTAGTGGCTTCCAAATCCCGGTAATCCACTTCTCCAAAATCTATTTTTCATGGACCTATCGAAAATTATGGAATTTATATCTCATGTTCTCATAAATGTGTAACTTGTACACAATTACCAAATATTCCAATAGATTCTTCTAGAATAATTTAGACCAATTCAACAATTTCTCAGTGGAACAAGAATGCTAAGCCTCTGGGTTAATTTATTATAAATTCTCTCTTTCCATGAAATAATTCCATCATTACTACCTATAATATGGGTTGAAGAGAAATTTTATGCTTGAGGTATAGTAATTGAGTTCATTAATCACCTTAAATACCTCGTGAAATTCAAAACTAATTCTTGTATTTTGATTGAGGGAGTAAATTATAATAACCAAATAACTATGTTCCTCATAATAAGAGGATCAAATCTAATGAAACTTCTCCAAGTTGTCACTATCTAGGTGAATATTTTTAATTACCACACTAGTATAATTGATTCCCAAATAATTAAAATCAAGTAAATCCAAACTTTAAACACACCCCACCTTCCAAGAAGCAATGGAAAATTTATATGAAAGAAAAAACATCTTTCACTATGTCTTCTCTAATGAACATTAATGATTAAATTGGACAACATACATTCTATCTGATCTAATAATGAAAAAAACAATACTTAAAAAATTAAATTTCAATAAATTCCCATCCCTAACGGTAATGTATTCATTTTATTTTTTGAAAGGATTGAATGTATCCATTACTAATATTGAGAACTACAAAATAACTGAAACTAATGAACAAGAAAAGGGAATAATTAAATTACTAGGAAAAGTAAAAGATTCAACTTCATCACCTCATTATATTATTTATACCAATTTAGTCACGTCTCTATAAGACACCTATAAGCTTTAAAAACCTAATAAACCAAATTCTAAAATGTTATAAATTTTTAAAATTGTTGAATTCCACATCCCTTAATTGGATCACATAAAAAAAATTCATAAGTATGAAAAGTTCCTTAATGGATTATGACCATTTAAAAGGTATGTCAAATTGATTAAAAAAATTTCCCAGTAACAAGTAATTCCCATGATTTGTATTGACCCGATGCCATTCACATTTCCATGCTAAATAGGACGCTTGGATTTTGGTGATGTACACATTGACCAATGAGGCATAATTACTGTCATTATCAATTATATCATATTTATTTTTGGTTTGGGACTATTTTAACTGAAAATTATAGTTACCCACTTGAAAAATTAATTAAATAATTATCCTAATGTAATAATTTAGGATATCATTATTCAACTAAATGATCTAATATTACTTATTGATTTTTATATCATTTACATGGAGGTTGATACATCCTCTTTATGGTCTCCATTGATTCTAGGATGATCTTCCCCCATGAAATATAAAAACAAAAATTGACGTCCAAGATATATTTTTAAACATAGAATTTAGTGTACTACTATCCAAGTCCATCATTTTCCAAGATACGTGATTACCCTTAGAGAATAATTATACATTCTTGATCCACACACCAAATAATTTTCAAAATAGTGAGATGATCCTTGAACTCTATAGGCTTTCTTTCACCAGTAAGAGAAGATTTTATGATATCTATACCCTTACTAATAAGGTGATTAATGGCGGATCAAAAATTGACCTTTATACTATAATCTCATTCAAGGTAAGTGATCCCAAAAAATCTCCCAATCACAGTTTCACCTTTGATCCTTTCTATTCCATGTTAAAAACTAATGATAGATAATAGTTGTAAATTAATATATTATCAATTTTTTTGACCTAAAAAAATATTTCTCAATTATTGAAACAAAACATTGAATTTATAAATTATACCTAAATATTCAATAATCAATCATACGTAGTTATCATCTCTACTTCAATCAACTAATGTGATGAATCCATTTTCATCCATGTCCTAGAGGATAACAAAAATACTTTATGATAGACTCTAAAGGATATACATGGAATCAATCTTACTCTATACATGAATCATATACATCCTTAATAATTATCTAAACTTATTAAGAAAAAAATGAATAAGAGTAAATCCACTCATCCTTCATGATATAAGTGAATAACTTACAAAGATTCATGAATATTTTATTATCCCTGAAACATTTTATAGGTAATGGATTAGTCCAATTAACATTGTACAAAATAACATTGGATGACTATTTTCACCAATGATCATGGAAAAATGGCTTAAGATTGATTAAGAAAATGTGATGTGTATGCATATATTTTAAAAATTATATGCGTAGAAATTAATAGATGACAACCCAAATCCATTCCATGACTAAGTTCTATGAAAATTTGCTAAAAATTTTCATTATTACTTTTTTGATGGTTATAATAAATAACTTCAAATCCCAATTATAGAAATGGACCAATATAAACTTATGTTCATTAGCCACTTTGGAATATACACATATATGAGAATGCATTTTTTTATTTGTGGTTCTTCTAAGACCCATAAATTGTGCTTTAGGAAAATATATTCAAATTTTATAGATAATTTCATGTATGATTTCATGGATAATTTTACCATTAATGGGGATTTAATTGAACCATACTTGCATTAAAATTCTTTGTAACTAAATAAAATTATTAATTATAACATTGTTATTAATTAAATGTATATAAATTCCTGGTATCTTATTGGAATATTATAAGACAAAAACTCTGTTATGGTTATATTCAAGTTGACCTTATCAAAATGGAGGTTATATATCCACATCCTAAATAATAATCCATACGATATATCTAATCCCTATATGGTCATGTCATTATTTATTATATATTAATCTCTAATTTATTTAAGATTATACTTAATCAGAATCAGTTAATTTAAAATTATGTTCTATTATTTCTCATTGAGTAATACACGAGATCCTTTAATGAAATAAAAAATTCTCTCACATGTACCGCAATCATCCAATCTCATAATTATCAGTTTCTTATTGATTTAATTTATGATCAATCTAATAGAGTCATATACATTTCCTTTGGTAAAATAAAATACAATCTTCAAATATTCATTTATTATTCCTAAAATATGATGAATAAACATCAATCTCCATCAATATTCACTGAAAAAGAACATTTACAAGAGGATTTTTTATTTCATTTGATAAATTTGGGTAAAATATTCTATGTGCTTAATTTTTCATCTTCACTAAACATTGTTTATTAATTTTCTTATATAAAAAACATTTTAAAAATCATGGACCATAAAACTTATTCTTATTTTTATGAATTTTAATATGAAATTTGGTACAAATGAAAAAAATAAAAACACTCGTTACTCATTATTCAAAAATAATTTCGAATTCTTCTTATTCTAAAATTGATTATCATTAATTTGCCACTAAAAATTTCCATCTCTAACTCAATAATTCGTTTCATATACACAAATTCTGAATTATTTAATTATTTTAAATTTTCCTAAATGTTTTCATAGTAATAAAAATAAAATTTAAAATTTGATTCATAATACTTCTTCTAGAAAGATAAAAAAACTAGAAAATAGGGGATGACATGGTAATTAGGAGTTGCGTTGATGGATATGAATATTAATCAATATTAATATTATATAACTCACTTCATGGAGGTGGAAACTTTAAAAAACAATCAAACTCTTAAATAAATTTATAAAATGGTTTTATATAGCCTATCTCTTCATACACTATTTTTTTTATAAATCTTGTCTCAAATTCAAAAATGATTATAATAACTTATAAATGAAGAAGGATTCCTCAAAACCCTTAACCATCTATGAAATATTTTATAGCTGGTGCATCAATTTCATTATAACCTTTATTACTTATAATGGATCCAGAAAAATCATTATTATGGTAGAGAATGTGTCTAAGATGGTAGAGGCTAAACCAAATACAATGGATAGTGCACTTTCTATGACATCATTCCTCAAAACACACATCTTCCATATATTTAGTACCTTGAGTTCTATTATGAGAGACCTATGAAATCATTTATTTTACTATACCATGGTGCCTATTTTAAAATAACATAGGGTTTATATATAATATCAACTACATATCACTACGAAACTAATGGCTTGGTGAAAGGTTAAATTAGTGAATTTAAAAGAGTTAAAAAGTGAATTTTTACGGCCACATGAAAATTTTAATTTAAAAAACATGGTGATATAATTTTTTGTTATCAAACTACACTTAAAAAACCAATTAATATGTCTTAATTTAGGATTATTTTATAGAAATGAATATAATTTACCAGTTAAATGTTAATAAAATTCATTTTAAGTTGTTAAAATAAATCCCATTACGATTGTAATAAATATAGGGAAGGAGAATGGAATAATTAATTAATGAGAGATACTTTGGCATAATTAGATTCATAATCGTAAATATTATTTGTAATAACTAAGGTTATCCATGTTAAGAAAATTATAATAATGTAATATCATGAAGGTCACTATAGAATTCTATTTAATTTTAATTTTCTAATCTAATTAAGTAAGCTTAATTTTTTATTTGAAGGTCTATTTATTATTAATAATTTATATAATTTTGGAGTGGTATAGAATGAATAAATTTCTATCTCAATTAAGTTTGTAATAATCCACTTTGTGTCAATATATAAAAGACACAAACCTTGGGAACCACCTCAAATTCAACCAAACTCAACACTACTAGCAAGGACCAACCACTCGATGGGGAGGGAGACCCAACTTATCCAAACCGGGAAGCACCATATTTAATTTAAATCTCATATCCACATATATATATATATACCTTAAAATCCCTCCCATATTCTATATATATCATTAATTATTTCTTATTTTTCTCTATTTATATCTTCATCTATCATTTTTTTATTTTATTAACTCTTTATGAATCCAACATTTCATTTTCTTCTTTCTGAAAAAATTTCAAGATAGAATTATGTGTTAAGGAATCTATAATAAATTTTAAAATTGTGTCGAACCATTTTGTGGGATTATAGAGACTCTTATTTTCATCTCAAAAGTTTATTATTTTATCAAAAACATCAATTAATAATTTGGTATCTGGAAAAATAAATTTGAATTATTACATCTTGATTGGGTAACAATTTTTCTCTACATATCGATTACAACTTATAATTTCTTGATAAGGTTACATGTTATCATATTTTTTTTTATTCTCATCAATAATTGCAGGCCTTGTGTTTGTTGACCATTGATCCAAATATTAAAAAATTTTATGAATTGATATAAAAAAGGTATTTTTTAGCTACATGAGAATCAATAAATTCATGTAGACTCCTAGTAACCACAATACAAAAATACTTTTAAAAACAAATTTGAGTATATTAAATACTATTACACTAGGAATGGTGTAGACCATTAATTAAAACCCATGGCCATGATATATTTATTTAAAAGAGAGTAAATATACCTAGAGAAGACATAGTAGCAAGATAAAAATTTGCAAGCATGCACCACCACAAAAAACAGAAAATCTTATACAATCATTTTTTTTGTGTCTACTACCCATTCCTCATAAACCACAAAGGTATATTAGGTTCCTACCTCAACTACATTACTTTGGAATTCTATAATCACACCCTAGATCATCCATATCTGATGAGTCTTCCTAATCATGAGGGTCAATAGTGTGACCTCCATCCTCATCATTTTCCATCATCACATACTGACACTCAATAACATCATTAATCATTTTGGATATACATATATTAATATTAAAATTTTCTTCATATTCTTAAATACAAGATTATTTGAATTTTTTTGGGAAACATTATATTTAATTGGGGTTTGGGAGTGAAATTATATATATGTAATTTTTTATATATGTTATCAAAAAGTTTTCAAACAAATAAAATTATAAATAGAAAAAACTAAAAACATTTAAAAAGAATATAATAAAAAATAAAAAATAACACTTACAACATATTTAATCAAGTAATTTTGTGATGTTTTTAATTTTATAATATTTTAATCCCATTAAATATATCTTATTATTAGGTATTTTTTCAAACATTTCCCCCTAGTAAATATGTATTTCCATGCCCATGTGTCTCTCAATTCTTCAAGTGATCAATGGTTTTTCTATGTTGAGGGTTTTAACCCTTTTCACCTCCTTTTATTATTTTCTTACCATATCATAGCCACAAAAAACATTTTTAAATATGACTCTTACAATGTTTTCACATATGTATGGTAATAAATGATGGGACCTCCTATTAAATCATAGATTTCCAGTTTTTTTGGTTAATCAGTGAACCTCATGGATAAAATCTGATCATTATGAAGGGAGTGAATATTTAGTGACTACATTTTCCCACTCAAATTTTGATCTAGAATAATATTTTTCTTCAAAATTTTTATAGTAGTGAAATTATGGTTTGAAATAGAATTGGGATGTGTGTAGTTATTTAATCTCCCCATGGTTTCAGAAGTCTGGATTTAAATATTTTTTGTTTTTGAAAATGATTTTTTGGTGTAATTTATTTTTTTTCTTGAGGAAAGGAAATAGTATATGTGTGGGGGATTTTATATTAAATATTTTTTAATGATTAAAACATTACTCCCATTAATGAATTTTATTTAAAAAACGAGTAATTTCTAAACATTTTCCATGTTTGTATCATATATATTGGGATAGAGAGAATTGTTCAAATTCATACAATTACAGTATTATTTACTATTTCATCATTAAATACACTATATATATAAAAATTATGTGATTTCCATTTTTATTATTTCTAATACAAATTCCAATAATTCATTTATATGTATCCTTGGATTGGTGAAAATTTTTCAGGCTATATGGACCACAAAAGAAAAATAGCAAAATATGTCATATAAACTAGAATAATTGTAATGTTTTATTTCTATGGATAACATCGAAATAAGTTAACATAAATTATTTTACATATTATGAAACAATATTATCACACATGTTTAACTTTATTTGAACCAATTTTAATTTGAAAGTAAAGCACATAATTCAACCTTGATATGATGCACAATCACTCTTTTGACTTTATCTCCCAAAACACTTCTTAAAATCCTATCATATATCGTATAAAAAATTATACACCTTGAAGAATATATTATTCATGAACTTATTATTGGGATATTAATAATATTTGTTGTTATAAATGTTTTCACATTGATTACTTTGAAAAAATAGGGATAATCTCAAGAAATGAACTATAGTTTTCAAAACACCCATATCATTGGAAATAAAATTCTAACAAACTAGAATTTGTTTAATACATAGCCAATATAATGATAAATAACGTTATATAAGTTCCCTATTCTTGATAATTATTTATTAGGGGTAAAATGTGGTGGCCAACATCGTGGAAACAATTAGAGCGAAAATAGCCCACCCTTTCTCTATTGATACATGTTCATGTTCAGTTTACTAAGGGTTGGAATTTTATTATATTTCAAGGAGAATCAGAATGAATGAGTTCATTAAAAATGGCACAGATGAAATTAAAAACTCTTTTCATAACATTATAAACCATTACTCTACTAATTCTATTCTTTTTTTTCTTTATTCCTTTTCAATTATAATCATGTATATTTTTTTCAATTTTATTTCATTGAAGTGAATATTTATATTTGATAAATTTTTTCCCTCATCGACTATATAAATAGTTGGTATTATTTTCTCAAAATATAGTCAATACTATTTCAATCACTTTTCTCATTATCCTTTTAATTTACTCACAAGTGTGTGTAAGTTTCTCTTTGTTCATGAGTGTGAGTTTTGTTTCCATCATTTTTATCTTCACCCTTTATTTTTAATTGATTTTATTTTATCTTAAAGACCATCCCAAAAAAATATGAAAACCATTTTAATGATTGAGTATATAACCTATTTGAGTGAGTCATAGGGTTTGTAATTATTAGTATTAATACCATTACACGATGTAAGTTTATAAAAATTATCATTGAATAACATAATTTCACATGTAATGAGTTAGTGGCCTATCATGTTTTTCTATGGATTACACATATTATTAAGACTATATAAAAATGGTTTATGGACTATTTAGCCTTCAAATCATGTGTTTATATTGTTATAAACACCTTAATTGTGGCCTGGATTAAATTATAAACATACATATTATAATAAAAATCATATTATTAAATTGATGTTTTTATACAATAGATTGTAATGATCTAGGATATGATAAGTCTTAAAGTTACCAATATTTTCTTCATGAAAATATATTTATAAATTTATAATTAATTAACATCCTTCAATTAATTCACTCATTCTCTGTGAATAATCACACCCCCATTTTAATTATAAACATAAATTACTAATTACAAAATAGTATCATCAATGATATTTTGAACTCAATACCACTATACACATTATATAGAAGAAATGCAAATTTTGAGGTTGATAAGAGCTATAAGGTTATGATTTATATGATTTCAAAAATTTAGATCTCACTATGGGGAACAAAATTTGGAGGTTGTGTTTAGTAAATATTATGACGAAATTGTTGAATAAATAGTAACTATACCACCATAAATCCTAAAAAATAATAGTGAATTATAAATCATGTAAATGATAATAATGTTCATGAGGGAATAATAATCATGATACATGTTTGACCTTCTGATGAAATCTCATGAGAACGCAACCTAGTCCTTCCATCGATACATCAGAATAAACCAAAAATTTCTCAACAGCTTGAGATAAAACTACAATTATAGTAGTAGAAACCATTTTCAATGTATATTTTAAATATTTATATAATAAAAAAAATAAAGTAATAACTAATATGTTTTTTTGGTAATGTGATAGATGAAGAATATATATTAGGGAAATCCTTGATAAAATAGTGCTGACAGTCTAGGGAAACTCTTCATCTCAAACATGTGGGAAATAATATTCAATTATATAATTGATTCCCCCTTTTCTGATCCACTAAGATTCTATCTTTTGAAATTTTTTACCAATTAAACATACCTATTAAATCCATAATGTGAATTTTGATATCATAGCAGAAACTAAGGATTTAAAAAATTCTCAAATACAATGTTATCTTATCAACTTTTCTTATCAAAATAATATAAATATATGTGGAAATCATAAATAATTATAGAAAAAATGTTTCTTTGAATGGATAAAAAAACCTATTAATTATTTAAATGAAAATGGATAGGGAATTATTTTATCAAAAATAGATCACCAAATAAAAAAATTATCATATCGACTTTAAAAATAACTTTACTTCCTTTAAAATACAAATAAATTATCAATTATTAGTGACATATAATTTCTCGTAATTTATAGTTGATTATAATTATAGTAGTTTATACATAAGTGTATACTTACAATATTTTTTATCACAAAGAGGACCAAATAACCCTAATGATATGTATTCAATCTCATAAAATATTCCACTCAAACTCTTCCAAGTGATTATTTTATTTCCCTTATTTAGTGGATTCCATGAGATATAGTGGAATTGATATATGAATCTAATAAATTGTGAAGTCCAGCTATTTATTAGAATGTATTCCAAGGAAACAATTAGTGAAAAAATCTAGATCGAAATATATCATGGGAGGAAAAACCATCCAACCTTTATTTTTAATTATTTCAAGCATAATTTTCTTCGTCACAAAAATAATTTATCTTAATTTCTGTTAATCAATACATACACTAAAATACTGAAACTATCACAATCTATGGAGAATATATAGAATATTTTAGTTAACCAGAAATATAATTTATGTTCTAATAATCAATTAATGATTGAAACTATGTTAATTAGTCCATTACTAAAATGAAGTCAACATATTTCATATTATACACCACTTGATCCTAGATAGGGCCAGCCCGGAAAAAATGATTACCAAAGACCAGTGTTTAAAATTTTTCCTTTCAATTTAGTAAACAAAAAAGTAAAACAAATCCAAAATTCAATGAACAATAAACAAGCAATAATAATCATAAATTCAGTGTGAATAAAAAAAAGATCTTTAAAAATGAATCACAATAACATTGAAAATATTTATGATAAATCTGATGGAAAAAATAATAATGATTGTGATTATTATAAATTTGAAGAGAAAAAATCAGGATTAAATGGGGACTGGGTTTACTTTACTTGTTTAAACAAAGGAGGAATCCGTGAAACTGTAGAACATATTCATGCCCGTGAAGGCATAGATAGAGCAGGGCACGAGAGCTAGTTCAATGAGAGGTGGAGCTGGCCTCATGAAAGTCCACACATGCAAACTGGATATGGTGCGGAGGTGCACCTTAGTGAGCATCATGTACATCATTGTTGAGAGGAGGTGAACTGGGAGGCAAAGGAAATTAGAGAGATAGGTGGACATGGTAGGACGAGGGGGGCAGGGAAGCACCACCACACAGGTGGATTGTGGTGGGTGGGAGTGGCGGAGGGGTGTTTCCCCCTTTTTGTCTGTTTCCCTAGGCCGGGGGCTCACTGGGATCGACCTCGAGCCGAGCCTGATCCTAGATATAACTTAATGGATTTATCTATTTTCATTTTTAACTAGTATAGGTTTTTGGGAAATGTATACAAGTGATTGGTAGAAGATTAAAAATTTCTTGGTTGAAATTTCAGCTAGAATACCAGATCATATTGTAGTCAATTATAGTGTGTCATGAATGGTTGGACGGGTTAGAGAAGTTTAATTGATTTCTAATCTTGTGTCATTATATGTGGTGTTAAATCATGATAAGTTTTTTTGTATCATGGTTCATGGGTTTTGAGATTCTGGTGCATCTATGGTTGGCTAGTCTTCTTCTATTTCACCATAATTAGTTATGGTTGGGGTGTAGAGTCATATGATGTGTTACAGAGGCACAACCAATTTTTTTTTCTCTATGGTTATGGATAAAAGGGTTTTACGGTATCTTGTATTTTATTGTATTTTGTAGAGTCTTGTAGTGATTTTGGTTATATCATAAATGAGATATGATGTAATTTAGTGGTAAACACTATTTTATGTATTAAATTCAGGTTTTATTAATTTTAATGGGGATAATGATGTTTTCTCAACGATTCAAAAAGGTTTTATCTATATGGTATAGAGTTCCACACTAAAATATAAGATTATTTAATTGAATCATATTTAAATGGGTGTATTTCTTGAAAGTTAGGGAAAACAAGTTGTGATTATCATATATATCCACCATTACACAATGATGGACCCAAATATAATAATGACTTATAATTATCAGTTTTGAATATAACTTAAGTAATCACGGGATATATCAGATTCATCAAACATATTTCAAACCCTAGGAAAATTTTGTCTTTGTTGTGGGTGATATTGGTCATTCCTAACTAGATTTTATTCTTTGATTCTATGTAACCCATCCCTCATGATCCAAGGTTCACTTTCCCCCTTTTTCATTTATTATATTCAAATTATTATTTAAAATAGTGATTGTATTAGTTATTTTACATCAAATATGGTTATTTTGTTTCATGGTATTGATCATGAATGGTCACCAGTAGCTTGTGTGAGGGGTTATTTTGACTTCAGTGGTGCTTGAAATAAATTTTCTCATTCTTCATGTATATAAATTTTTGTAGAATCAATTTAGAGAAATAATTCAAGGTATTTATTCTCATTTAAATTATTTTTAATGTGGGATAACCATTTATATATACCCATTAGGTAGATGGATAAAATTTCCCTATAAAATTTAATAAAATAGTTAATGGAAAATGGAATCGGAAAATTTGATTCACATGTGTTTTATGTGATTTCATGTTTTTGACTATGAATTGATACCATATTGATAAAAAAAAATTAAGGAATAATCCAATTTTAAAATTATCAGTGTGATTTTATCCTTTATAATTGCATACTCACATAAAAGAGGATTTGAAATTTGTGATTTAAAATTATGAATTTGATATTGATGTTGTTATGAATATAGTTTTGAAAAAATATGAACATGTTAATAAATTAGATTGTTTGATATAATTTTTTTATTTATTTTATTTGGATACAATCTTTTTTTTTGTTATTATTCTTGTAGTTTGGTTTGGGGAAGTGGGAAAAAATTTAATGGGAGTGGTTTCAAATTGTTAATGTAAATTAAATAAACTGAAATATTCCATAATAAAAAGAGACATCGGATGTTATCCATGATGTGAATTAAAAGGGATATAATCCTATTAAAATTGAAATATATGGGAGTGGGAATCATAAATATATATATATATATATATATATAACATGATTCATTGACGAAATTATTAATCAACCACAAATATTATAGTAGATTAAGGAGACAGAAAAATATAATGTAGATATAAAAAATATTGTGCAAGAGGTAAGGAATGGGAAAATCTATGAGTTCAATATTGATAATGATGTAGTTGTAAGATATGGGATATGATTATGTCTACCAATTATGTTTGGGATAAATAATGGTATATAAAATGATGTAGATAGGTCAACAATCTCTATCCCCATTGGATGAAAAAAAATGTTTTAAGAGATCTCCAGGAGCACATCGAGTGTGATAATATGTTGAAAAATATTGATTAATATATATCAATGTTCTTAGTATGATATATATTTAATTAATAATGACTAAAATTCAAGTTTATGATGTAATAACTACCCATACTGATGTGTAAACTGGATAACTATACCATATAAATTTCCATACATATTTTAAAGTAATCCCAAAAAATTATTTCCATATTTGTTTTCATAGAAGATCCTATAAGTACTTTCCATCACAACACCATTTGTGAATACTTATACCACAATAAAATTGACAATATATATATATGTATATATATATGTCTGTATATATATATATACATACATATTAGATAAGTGGTGAGGTTGTATGGAACACCACTATCCATTTTATTTGATGGAGATCCATGGTTTAACTGAATGTTCTAAACAACCATTTAAAATTCATCCAACATAGTCTTTACCATAAATATAACATAATACCCTCAGTTATATGGTTAAACATAAAAGGAATATTCAAACTATTTAAGGAATTCTAAAGGTTATATATATGGGCATTAAATGGTGATGGAACCAAAACCTCACTCTAGTTAAGTAATCATAAAATTATAACTTCAACTCAAGTAGTCAAATGGCTCCATTTGAATTTCTCTATTTGGCACAATTTATAACACCCACATGTTGGTATTATATAAGATAATGAAAGTTATTAGGACTATAACTTAAAAAATAGATGATTAAATATGTATATGTAATTTAAAAACACAAAATCACAGATCATAGTCAATATAGGATCTATGTTGTCAATTATCAAAGAGATCTAGAGTTTATAGATAAGGATAATGTATTCATTTGAATATATATATGGAAAAGAGTGATATGATTTGGAAAGAATAGGAAGATATATCATAGGTATATAAACCCCTTGAGATTCTTGAACATGTTATAGATCTACCCTATAGGATTTCACTTCAACCATATATTTAACATGTATATGATGTGTTCTATACACCTCTCTTAAAGACATATATAACAAAACCTTTACATGTACAAAATATATAGGTGGTATAATTGTAGAATTATTTCTCTTATGAAGAGAATATCGTGAAAATATTAGATTATTTAGATAAGGAGATATGAAACATTACCACTCATCTTGTCAGAGTTCTATATAGAAATCATATTTACCAAGAGGCAACATGGGAATTCTAGGATTCAATGAAACAAATGTCACCTCATCTATTCATGAATCAGGGTTTGATTTAAAATTTTAAGGATGAACTTTTTTAGATTGGGAAGAATCCAACGATCCTTAATTTTCAGATATATAAAATTTCTCACCCAAATATATGAAGAGTATAAATAATACACATAATACGCATTATTTTTATAACAAAAATACAACACATTGCATTCAAAGTGTGAATATACTTTTTTAATGTGAAAAAATAATAATTGGGTGATAAAAATTAAATTTTTAAACTAGAATATTATATTCTATAACATTATGAAACCCTAAAGTTATCATTAATGAAAACAACTATAATAATGAAACCAAATATTTTATATATGACATGAATTTTAAAATGTAATATAATTAACTTTTATATAATAACGAGTGAATGAATAATAAATAAAATGAGATGTACTTATTTGTAGTAACCATTAGAATATTATACAGCTGTTGAAAATGTAAGGAGACTGAAGAAAAAAGTAAAATTCCTAAAAATTAGTATTTTCTATGTGTAAACATAATTAAATATAAATTTTAAAATTTTATAAAAATATTTCTCAAATCATATAACATAAAAAAATAACAATCAATTTTGATAATTTTTATTTTAACTTATTTATGAAAATATTTTATTTTGTTAAAATGTAAATATCAAAATTGAAAACATATTTTTGTTAAAATATATTTGATAAATAATTTTCAATCATACTATATTTAAGAAATAATTTTAAATATGAATGTGATCACTATTAACAATGAAATAGTATTTAGTAAAATAATGTTTTTTCCAATGTATTGTATATTTTATTTGTATGTTTAATTTATTTTATCATAATGTTTAATTTAATAAAATGGTATTATTTTTTGGAATCAACAATTAGATTTTATATGAGGATTATTTCTTGATATTTTCTGAGAAAATTTTATTTTTAGTGAATATTAAATAAATACTGTATTTATGAAAACAATAAATTTTTTACATCACCATGATATTAATATGGAATAAAAAATTATAACACCTACTTATTTACTTGAAATATTTCTATTAAGTAAAATAATAAATTTAAAAATAATAATTTGAATTTTAAAACATATATTTGACTTTTTTCATGCCTAAATTATCTTTTATTATAATATAAAACTATTTTGAGTATTTGGATATAATTTTATGTTTCCAAGATTGAATTTATTTTTAAAGGGTTCTATGTAACATACTACCCCAAATAATTAGATTTAGAGGATACAGAGTGCCACTAGCCTATGGAGAGATCCTAAAGACACCAAAGAATAGAAATAAATTCTATGAGCTTAGGAAACCTTTGGGGGATGATTTTGCATAAAATATATAGTAACCTGATAACATATAACATAAACATATAATCCTCATATTTGATCCATTATTACCAATATTACTACATAAATACTAAACCAACAGAACATAAATATCATAGTAAAAACAAAATGAGGAATATCGAATGAAAAAACTAAAAGATGAAATTACACTAGGAAATCAAAATGAAATTGTCCCAACACCACTTAAACCATCTCCAAGCTCTAACACCACCTTCCATGCCATGGTATCAAGGTGTTTCCCTAGAAAAATAAGAAACCTCTCTATTACCTATATCTCAATATATGAAAATTATAAATGCACCAAAGTGCTCATGAAGGGGGTGATTAAAAACTCAATAAGCATTTCCCAAATACTTCCCAACACACGACACTAGAACAAAATCCAGTTAACATATTTTATATAAAATAGTTCAAAATTGTAAAATAGTTTATCTAAAAAATAATAGAAATAAATTTTAAAAATTCATAATAAATATAAAACCATTCAATCATATTTGGAATATTCATTTCCATGGTAACACAGATGAACATATCTATGCACACAAAACTATACAATCATGGTTAGTGATACCGTTAATGGTGGGACCCTATATACATAATCTGTTTATAGAGACCCATGATTAAAATAAATGGACATTAAATCATTTTAGATGAATATTAAGCAAATTACAAAAATGAATTCATAATGATTGTAATAGTTTTGCGTCTTTATAAACATGGAAATATAATATTCTAACTTGGTAAAAAATCATCAATATCTCCCTTAAAGATATTCCCCTTTAGTAATCATACTTAAAACATTTCCTCATAATCTAGTGAAAGGAAACATAAGAAATGGGTGAGATCAGATGCCTAGTAAGGGTAAAAAATGAGATACGTAAGCATAATATAAACATAGGGGTATGAGAACATGTGATTTTTTTTAAAGAAACATAACCTATATATCATAGAACATAAACATGAATCATGGCATAATTATTGTAAGTTCATAATAAATAAATCATAAGGGGATCAAGATAATTATCCACAAGGGCATAATATGGGAACAATACATAGAATTTATGTTAGTCACATAAGAATATAACAAATATTTACATGGTAGTTAAGGATTAATTCCAATGCCATCTTTGTGGAATGCGTTCAACCCCCAAAGCATCTTAGTAGTCATGGTTCTCTCCCACGATCATCTTAGTAGACAAGGTCCTTTACTAAACAGGGTTTTCTCCCCGTTCCAGCCTTGTATTACTAAATAGGGTTCACTTCCCATTACCCCTATATTACTTAACTTAGTTCACTCCTTATACCAGCCATGTATTACAAAGACGAGTTAACTTCTCGTTCCAACCAAGTATTAATAAACTATGTTCACTCCTTGTTCCATCCATATATTACTAAAATGGTTTCAATTACCATTACAGACATGTATTACTAAACTGTGTTCACTCTCCATTCCATCCATGTATTACAGAACTTGGTTCACTTCCTGTTACAACCTTATATTATTGAACCGAGTCCACTTATCATTTTTAGCCCTATATTTCTAAACTAATTCAGCTCCTCGTTCCAGCGATTTATGTCTCATAATATATAAATATTTACCCAATGAATTAGAGGAAGATATAGGTCTTACCAATCACATGATAAAATTATACATACATGTTTCACAAGATAAATAAACTTGTATCATATCATGAACCATAAAAAGATATGGGTTTCATACACATTATATCATAACACATGAAATGAAATAGGTATCATAAAAAATTCATCATATCATTAACTATGTAAACTAGATAGGTCTCAAATTCTTTCCATCAAAGTATAACCCATGAGAATAAGAATATTTCAAAATCATATAACTCGTGGAAGAGAAATGGGTGTCATAAACATCATTCCATCAAAACATAAACCATTCAAGAAAGAATATGAATTTTATTCTTCGATCATATCCCTATTAAATTAAAAACTATAATAAATTATGACATCATAGATGGACAAGTATTTTGAAACATCACATGGAACATTTCATAAGAAAAATATCCATTCTTCAAAAATCCTTTTCATAAAACCTCTTCAAAAATACTTTTCTTATAAAGAAGGATTTACAATTAAATTTAAAAAAATTTGGAGGAAAATTTCTTTTCCACATAGATTTTTTTTAAAACATAAATCATTTAAAAACCTTTTTTTCTTTTAAAATTTCTTTTAAAAATTATAGGGAAAGATTAAAAATGTTTTGGAAGCCTTTTTCTTTGAAAATAATTGGAAAACTTAATAAGAATTAATGAAAAAAATTAAAACTTTTTTCTTTGAAATACAAAGTAAAAAAAACTTCTAGAATTTTTTTAATAAAAATTTCTTGAAATTTAACCTTGTAAACATTTAATGGAAGCTTCATGGAAATGATGGTCATGATGGTGGGTATGTCTGTAAATTTTTGAAATTCATTTTTCTTATTAATTTTTTTTGGAAATGTTCCCTAATCAGAAAATAAAAAGGATATTCCTTTAAAAAATAATTTTTATTAAAATGAATATAAATGGGTAAAATTTCTTTTAAACATAATAATGTTGTATTTTCTTAAAAAACTTACTTAATTATATTGTGTATTGAAGAGTTTAAAAATGGTACCAATACATGGATATATCATAGATAACCATAGGGTAATAAAATTCATGATTTATCTTGAGATATTGATTATAAAATTTCATCAATGGAAGCGTGATTGTAGATAATCTTTATAAAAAATGAGAATGTAGAAATAAAATCATACCACTTTGGTAACTTTAAATCATAACCCCCATAAGAGAATAAAATTAGACAAAAATTTTAATATCATTAAATTAAGAATTTTCATGATATAAAATATTATGGGGACATATATACACTTTATAAAATATTATAGGTGCATAACATATCTTATGTCTCAAAGATTAAAAATTGGAACAAAATTACCTAACTAGTTTGTTAACATTATAACTATAAAACCCATTAAAGAGATATCATGAAATGGATATGTAAATACTAATAAATTTAATTATAAGTATCATCGTATTCATTCATAGGAATTATATACACCACAAAAAATAAATGAGTGTTGAAAATGACATGTATCTCATGGATATAAAAAGTGAGATTAGAAAACTCTTACATTAAGTCTTGACATTCATCATACACGTTCAAAATTCCTGTATAATAAATATAATTTTATTATTTATCTACAATATAACAATATTATTATATCTAATACCATATATTATATGGTTATAAATTTATATTATTTGTTTATTAACAACTTCGTGTTAATGTTACGTTTTGGGTAATATCCACTATTTTTCATATATGATTTGGCTTCTTATACTTGATAATCTTACATAAATGATCATTTTTTATTAAAAAAATTAAAAAATGATAAAAATATAATATATATTAAATATATATATTTATAATAATCTATAAAATGTATAAATAGTAATGAAATACACCATTAATGTTGAATTTAGGCCATATATACACATAGACCCTCTTTCCATTTTATTGTTGTTTTGAAAGAAAAAAGCTATAAGAAATATATATATATATAGTATAATTATAGTATAATTTATATGTAATATTTATCATATAAGTTTACTAAACCCATCATTAATACATTCCATGTAAATTGTGAAAGAATCACATTGCTTTCAAAAGGTGGTAGTCCATACATCCATAAACGAAGTTATCATATTTACAAAAAAATGGAAAGCATGAAGGTATGTCTTATATAGTAATTAAAAATGTTAAAATAAATAATAAATATCATATATATTATATAAAAAATATTTTCATTCCCAATTACCTCTAATGATAGATGGTAAATGAAAATTGGACAAAAACGTTTAGTGTGACAGTAGTTCACTGTACACAAGAATGACATGTTCATTACCCATTGGATTGAAGTGTGTGTATGTGTAGGTATAACCCATATAATAAAAACATATAATTATAGAAATTATATAGATTTTATTATATAAAAATTTAATAATAATATTTCAGGTGTGGAGAATTAAAATAAAACAATGGAGCTTGATGAATGATGTTACCTCTTCGTTGGGTAACTCCGGGTTTTCACCAAAGGGTTTCCTTGGGTGGATTTATAAAAAAATAGAGGATTATATGGTAAAGTTAGGGAATCTTTGAGATTATTGGAGAATATTTTTTGGGATGGCTTTATTGGTGGGAATAAGTGGGAAGAGTGAGTGAATTTTTATAGTGGAGGGGTGAAATTTTTGTAAATTTTTTAAAAGGGAATTCCATAGATGTTTCTCAATTGAAAGTGGTTAAAATAATTGTATAAAGTTTAAAGAAGTTATTTTATAGTATAAATAAGAATAGAAAATAAATTTTTAAAATGTTTTAGTTCATTTTTTTCCTTATTTTTAAGGTTTGGTCCTTTGTTAAGCTATTTTTTCTTTTTATCGTTGTAATTAATTTTAATCACCTTCACTAATCTTTTTGGTAAAAAAAATAAGTTTAAATTATTAGATATTATAAATTATTACGATTCCAAATAATGAATACATTTTTTAGAATACTAATCTAATAATTATTGGAAATTTATTTAAAATTAATCCCATAGACGGGATGACAATACAGGTTTTTAAAGAAAAAAGATACAAAAGATTGAAATCTTTTTACATCAAATTTCATTGTAAAATTAGTTAAAATGACATAAAATGGATTAATTTATGTATTATTGATCTTTTTATAGTTTAGAATAAAATTAAAACATAATTTAACTATATAAATAAATTATTTGAGAAAGTATTTTTGAATTAAAATTTAGTGTTTTTCACTATTGATCAAAGAATGAAATTTCATAGAAAAATACAAAAAATTCCCCCAAAGTAAATTTTTATATTCCTATTTTAATAATTAAGTTTATTTTTTGAAATAAATGTTATAAAAGTTTCAAAAATCATATTAAAAATAGGTTATTTATTAAAATGCAGTAAAAGTTTCTTATAAAATATACTTTTTAATTCATAAAATTCTATTTTTTCTTGTATTATACCTATAAAATCTATTTTATGTGTATAAAAAATATTTATTGAATATATAATATATAAATTTTATTGAAAAATTCAATCAAAAGTTGTTTTTTTAATTTATTGAGTTACAATTTTGTTTGTTCATAGAAAAATATTTTTCTTAGAAAAGTAAATTCATTATTTTTAAATATAATATCCATTAAATTATACTAATTGATAACAAAAGGAGTCATTTTTATACATTTTTAAATCCTATTTTAACAATTTAGTTAATATTACTCATAACATCCATTCAAAATGGTAGGTGTTAAAAATAATTATATTTTAATAATAATATTAATTGTGTATTGTAGTTTGGAAAAAACATAGTCTTGCGTGTAATGAAGGCTATCAGAGGGACTTAGTATTGTTTGAAATACATGAAAAACATAGTGTTGCATATTCCAGAAGATAATATAAGTGTTGAGTGTAGTGTAATACTAACTTGGTGTTGCGTATAAAAAAACCAAACTTAGTTATTTTATATATAAAACTATATTCATTGTTGCGTGAAATCCAAAATACCCAAAATATTAAATTAATTCAGAAAATATATTCCACCCAATATTAGGGTGTTTCATTGTACTACCTTGATTGAGGAAATTTTTACCATACCCATATACTTTGAACACATTACAACAAAATTATTCCCATGTCAATTAAAAAACATTTTACATCAAATAATTATTACATTAAAAAAATTTATGAAATACTTTTCAAGAGTCAAAACCATAAAATAATTTTAAAATAATCATTATAAAATTATACACAATGAGGGTCTTCCAAAAGCCATAAAATTTTGTATTTCTCCAAATTAAAAACCAAATATTTTTCCTTTATGAAATCAAAAAAATTTCCATATAAAATCATACAAAACTATTATGAAAAATAAGACTTCAAGTTCTAGAAGTGAAGAGATGAGAGAGAATCAACATACTCTTCAATGTATGGTGAAAATGAAAAATGAAAAATAGAACATCTAGATCTTTGTTCAAAACACCTTCCCTTAAATTTATCCAACAATATATCAATATGAAACACATAATATCACATATATCAATCTAATAAAAATTATATCCATGGATCCATGATAAGGAAACGAGTATATCTATGAATAATTAAGAAGAAAAATGAATTAACAATTATTTTGAAACTTCAACACACTTTGATTCACCTTAAAGTAACTTCTATTCTTATGGGAAAATACTTGGGAGCATTTTAAATAATTTAAATTGAATACAATGGTATAGTATGAGACTAAGGAGAATTATATGCTTTAATCCAAATTAAAAACACAAATTTTAGAGCATTGAATAAACATTCCATGGTTAGGCTACATGGTTTGTAAAAAAATGCACCAATAATGTTTGTGCTGGTAGAAAAGATCGAGATATCCACATGGATTGGATATATGTTTTAGAATACCATTCTATTGAACAATATTAAATACAACACCTCATATGGATAGATTGAACGATTTGATAAACTCTAATCCAACCATAATTTTACTTCTATTTAAAAATTAATAGTTTTCACTAGACAATATCATGTTTTTGAAAAACCTTAATCCAACTGTGTACCTTCCTATTGAATCCCATCCCCATTTCATAGTGTCTTAGAAATGTCTCATTGTTTTGATTTACCATCCTCAAAATTTTCACCTATATAAACAATTATAAAACACTCCATAACCTCATAGAAACTCACAAAAACATGAACCAAGAATAATATAACATGGGAATATAATAAATAATGCCAATGTACTTGAAACTAGTGGTGCAAAATTCTATGCACCACTTTCTTTTTCATCCTTGGAATACATGAAATTGGTGTTGTTTTTAAGAGATTGAGCCACTTTTCCAACATTTCCCTTTAATTTTCCCACATATCTTTCTGAATCTGATAATGTTTTAATAAAACCAATACCAAAATGATACTTTTACCACAAAAATATCTTCTCTTTCTAATATATATTTTGTATCATCAAATTATTCAATAGAGTATATGGTTCAAGAACAATATAGTACCATTAAATAACACATTCAAGATCAATCTAGTACTTCCCCTGTGATTTGGCTCATCCTTTTGGGTTGTACATATATTAGAGGATGATAAGATGGGAACATTGTCAATTTTTTGAGGGATTTATAAAAGGATTTAAAAAACCTAGATGTAAAACTTTTGTTCTCAGTCAGATACAATTAAAACTAACATCATGCATCTTTAAAACATCTTGAATATATAGTTCTGAAAAATCTTACACCATATTATATTCATGAATTGGTATGAAGTGATCTAAAATTATGATTCCATCCAAAATCACTCATTTGGAATCGTGTTTTTGAGCCAATTATAGAGTATATTTAAAAAAATACATATGTATTTTCTCCCAATTCCACATAGGAATCAATAAAGAGTTTAATTTACCAGCTGGCTATTGGTGCTCTTTCTTGATCAGTTGATAGGTGAGGCATCTCGAGAAAAACTCTACCACATTCCACTTCATATGATCCAACCAAAAATATTTCCTCAATTATTTATAAATCTTCTAGATACCATGATGAATAGACCAATGTGAATGGTGGTAGGAAGAAAGGAGTTATTCTTGATAGGTTGGAGGAACTATAATATGATCTCTAAAACAAAATACATATATCCCATCAAGAATCCATCATTTAATGGTCTCCCCACCACTAAGTTTTGAAATCATGGTTAAACCATTAATATTAGATGACTGAGTATATCTAACCTATAAAACTAAATCAGGAAAAAATATAAAGAAGAAATAAAATTACGACATTTCATTGCTTAGTATAATCAATATACATATTTTTTATAACTGAAATTAGATTCAATTGTTGTTAAGCCTCTTTATCCAAATGATATTATGACTTCCTTATCAAAACTTAAACTATATAATTTATATTTATTGATTTATAAAGCAAGTAAAAGTAAAACATCATGAAATATTACATCTATCAATGATGCATTAAATTGAAATCCGAATATGATAAAGTGTGTTTCATGATCTTAGGGTCTATGAGAATAATAAATATATCACCAAAAAGATAATAATACCACATATTTAAGGAATGAACTACAAAATTCAATTCCAAATCAGATTTTGGGAATTTTTTCTCATACAATCAAAACATTCATGAGCCAAAAGAAAAAATATGATCACCCTGCATGATAAAAAATCTAACCTAGATCCCGATGCATCAAAATAGACCACATACCATTATATATAAATTGAAAACAATAGAATTGGTGCTAATGTAAGAAGAACATTAAGCTCTTTGAATTTTTTTTGTAACTCATCATTCCATTTCAATTTAGTACCATTCTTTTTAAAATTAGTCTTTAGTGAGGTAAGACATGAAAATTTAGGAACAAAGTGGCTCTAATAACCTTTTATGTCAAGGAAGCTATATATCTTAAAAACATTCTTGGTCCATTACCAAGAGATAACAACTTCTATTTTTATGGATCCATTGAAACACTTTCTTTTATAAATGAAAAAGACAATGAAACATACCTCTTATATCCCGAAATCACATTTTGAAAGCTTATCATATGTGTGATGTGCTGACAAGATTCCAAACACTATAGCCAAGTGTTGTTTTTGATCAGCCTTAGATCCCGATTACACCAAAATATCATCATTTAATACCACTAAAAAAGAATAAAGATAACTTTGAAATATTTGATTCATAAATTACAGAAATACCTATACTAAAATCATAACACCAAAGTTCGTAACCTTGTATTCATAGGGTCTATAAGAACTCTTTAATGTTATATTCAAAATATCCTCCTTCCAAACTCATAGTTGGTGATATCCAAACCATATTTCAATTTTATTAAACCACTAGTCTCTGATAAATTAATAAGGCCATTCATAAATTTATAGAAGAGGATACTAAATATTCATCATAAGGTTTTTGAGATTATAATAATACGCAAAAATAAATAATATCCACCAACCCTCTCTACAAAAAGAAAATATATTTCCCATGAGGATATCCTTGGTCAAATAAACCCTTTCCTTTCAAGAACTTCCACCAGGACTCCAATTCCCTCAATTCCATTGGTTCCATCATATAACATGGAAGTGAAATTGGATTGGTCTCAAGTAAGAGATCAATCATAAATTACACTTCTCTTTTAAGTAAAAACCTATAGAAATTGTTGGGATATACATTAGGAATTTGGAAAATGATGGATGTAAAATCTCTATTTCTAATATCATCAACAAATACCAAGGTAAACATTCCAAAATGATAAGAAATGGTCCCAACCACCAGTTAAAAAGTTCATGTTATTCTTGGATTTATATACCAATCTACTTTAATTATAAGATTAACATCATTAGAGGATGTGAAATAAACATGTTGTACATAATAGTCAATGTGGTATTTGAAAAATCTCATCCAATCCATTCAAACAATCAGGTCATAGATATCCATCTATAGAATAGATAAATTTCAAATCAATTCAGCCTAATTGAATTTTATTAAACACGCTGCACACTTAATGGATTAAAAATCATGTTATAATAGATGTTTTTAAAGTTTCAAAGCTGTAGGAATCATTTGAACATGAAAATCCATATGATCTACCGTACAAGAAATGATAAAAGAGTGGGACACACCCATATCAAACAAGGATTTCATGAGAGTATAATTAAAAATGACCATACCTCATACTATCTAAGGCCCTTATTGATTACCCATGATCATCTGATCAGTTAAATAAATATTTTTAGTAGCTTATACTTATTCATTTCTTACTTAATGAGGTTAAATATCCCAAAGAGTTTAACTATTCATATAATAACCTAGAATTTATTATTTCTGAGGATAAAAATTATATTAATGAGATCACCACATGAAATTATGGGATATATGAGATACATGAGATGCATATACTATACCAGAAATCAATGTGCTAAGATAATATGATAAATATGTCCCATATTATTACAGTTGTGAGATGCTCTTGATGGTGTTGTGTAGTCTCTTTTCTTATGGAAGGTATATCCATATTAAAAACAACCAGGATTTATACTGTGTCATAGAGGTAAATTAACTGATCCTATGGTATGATTTTAAGACACTCCACAACATTTAAAGTAGGTGTCCCTATTCAGCATATTCCCATAATTTGAGTTTTTACCTACTCCCATGACAACAAATAAACCCCCTTTAGCTAATTTTTTTTGAAATATCACCTCCCTCCACCATCACTATATTTTACATCTCAATATAACATGTAATATAATGAAAACTATCTTAAAGTGAATCTATTATCACAACCCAGAATAAAATATATAGGAATTTAAGGATACACTAGTTAAAATATCTAGGTTATAGTGAAATAAATCCATGAACTTGGCTGCATACTTCATGATTGAAATATTCTCTTATTTTTGGATGAAGAAAACAATTTTTCTTACAATTCATAATGTTTAATGATATAAGTTTTTGTTAAAACATTTCTCAAAGTCCTATTATATAATTAATTGACCTAATATTTTATTAGTAAGATAATTACCACCCTTGGCGTGGAATATTTACCAATATACAAGTTTCTAAATTATGTTTTCTCTCAGCGAGTGTACACAAGAAATAAATTATTTGGTCCATCTTATTCAAACACAATTCTAACTTTTTATGATCAGAATATCCCCAAAATATGGGTGGATTCTGTTTTCAAGATGGACCGATTGGTCTACCTATCAATGTTTTTAATTTCTATTTCCTCAATCTATATATTGAAAAATATGAAAAATCATTTGACCCAGTTGTTTTTTCACCTGTGGATTAGGTGAAATAAAATTTTCAATAGCATATTATTTCCTATTACCATGAAATCTATCTAGTTTAATTCTCCTTTACTAGAAACAAACTCCATTTAGTCATCACTCACTAGAAATATAATGTTTATAAAAATATTTCAAATCACCATAAGCGCAAATAAATAAACATAAGTTTTAATAATACAACATTTTAATCATTTATATTAATCACTAATCGCAAAATGAATGACGTATCCCCAATGAGAAGTGTCACTAACAATGCGTTGCATGAAATGTTCATCAGTTAAAACTATAATGCTAAGAAGAAAAAACACCTAGAAGTGTCTCAAAACACTGTTTTTACCAAAACCACAAAGGTAAAAATAATTTCAATATAAAAAGGTTAGCTACCTATTTTAATAAAAACATTCAATTTTTTGACATTCCTATCTCTTTTATACAATCTCGAGAGACAAATAAATCAAACAAGAGGGATAAAATTTGTAACATCCCACCCAAAATCATTATATTGAAAAGAGAAGAAGTGGTACTAACCATAGGTGACATACCCAACAAACCATAGGCTAGTAATAAATTTCAATGGATTAGGAAACATTTTTAGGATATGTTTCCCTATAAAATACAACAACTTAAAGGCATGCACCATAAATATAAAATCCTTCAATATGATGTGTGAGTATCAACAATAAAACCCAAGTACTAAACAAAAAAATATAAATATCTTGGTGAAAATAAAAAGAGGAATATAAATTAATGAAACTAAAATATGATTTGACTTTAAGAAATAAAAGTGGAATGGTCCCAATACCACCCAAACTAGCTCCAATCTCTAACAACACCTACCATTATGTGGTATCAAAGTGAATTTCTAAAGAAATAATACACATTTTCCTTCCCTGTATCTTAGTATATGAAACATGTTAAGGCACCACTATGCCAATGAAATAGGTGAGTATAAACTCAGTGGGAATTCCCCAAATAATTTCCAAAACACACTAACAAGGAAATATAAATTATCATATTTTAAATAAAATAGTTTAAAATTAGTTAAACGGTTTGTATAAACCCTAAAAAAAATCCATGTGAGAAAACTACAATCTATCTCAATACCATTAATTGATATTTGGAATATCCATTTACATTTTCACACACACACATACATACTATGAACACAACCATATACTAAATATTTGTGTTACTATTTATGGTGATACTCTAGGACCATAAACCATCTTACCTTGACAGAGTCACTTAAAAACCATAATTGTGCACTTTGAATACGTGAAAACACAATTATGAAAATTTCTATGATAAAAAAATCCATGTAAAACAATTATATCCTTAAAATAATTTAATAAAATAGTTTATAAGAATCAGAACCATAACATAATTTAAATATAATTATTTTAAAATGAAAATAAAAAATTATTTTATTAAATCCATTCAATTTTACAATTTTTAAAAACACAAACCGAAAAGGTTTCCTTAAAATAAACACACAACGTTTCCATAGAAAATCCAACAAAAAATATATAAAAACTAAGACTTCAAGTTCTAGAATAGGGGATATGAGATATAATCCACCTACCTATCAATTAATGGATAAAAATATAATGACACTTAGAAAATATATATTTTGGTCCACAAAACACTCCCATCAATTGATTCTATGATATATCTTCATGAAAAATTTCATAAAATAAATATCTGTTTAAAATAGAATATATATGTCTTTGAGATTGGGAAAAGAGTAGATCCACAAAGAATGAGGAAGAATAAAGACATAATAAATATTATAGATCTCCAATAAATTTTAATTCCCCTAAAAGTAACTTCTAAGATGAAGGGAAAATTAGAGGGTTCATAGTAAAGAATATGAATTCGAGAACCTAGGAGATTAGGTTAATAATGAGGCTTATAGCAATTTATTGAAATTAAAAGCACAAAATTCAAAGCAATAAATACACATATCATGCTTAGGTCACATGGTTTGTCAAAATGTATGGAAATAATGCATGTGATACTAGAAAATATTTACAGATCCACATCATTTGACCAAATAGTATTCCAAATTACAAACCAACCTTGAGTGATAATGTCTTAAGGAAAATTCCTCACATGTTTGGCTCACATATATTGACATATAATATGCTAACCGTTCTTTCCCATATGTTTACACTATATGTTTTTCCCCGTGCACTCGTAGGGTTTGGAAAAACCGTACACCAACTATGAATCTGCCTTGTCACTCCCATCATAAAATTCATGGTTTCTTGGAGATGGTGAATGATTTATAATAACCATTATATAATTATAATCCTCCTAAAACACTTCTAAAAAACTAAAAAACATTTTCAAAACTACAAAAACTCAACCCAAGAATAATATACCTTGAAAATATATTGAAGAAGTGTAATGTACATAAAACTGGAGGTGTCATAGTATGAATTTATAATAAAACTCATTAATTTAATCATAAAAAATAAAACCCACTATAATCAATAATAATTATATTCTTTGGAAAAAATAAGAAAATAATCAATACTTTAATAAAAAATAACACATGTCTATATAAAAACCCTCCTAAAATAATTTCTTATCACTGGAAAATTATAATTCCATGAAACATATATTAAAAATACCTCTGAAAACTAACCTTACCATATCCATGTTCCTTTTTTTTCAAAAATCCCCTTCATCCAAGGCATTCAGTTTAATCTAAATGAGGTGATTCAAAATGTAAGGTAAAGATTCCAAATATTTTCTACTTTATTATTTATGAGTATTTTGAATAATAAACTTTTAAACCTATAAATTATTTACTAAAACTATTAAATTTTCATTTCATTAGATCAATTTTATCTACTAATAATTATATACTACCCATTACCTCACACTTAATCCACTTTCATAAGTCACTACTCAATCAAACTATAGGTTTTATAAAAGATGTATTTTTTCATCATAATCCTACTATTATACATATATAAAATTATGATGATGAATGAAAGTGACTTTAAAACCTTGTTTCTAAAATACTTTACTACTTTTATAAGACACTATGGTCATCTAGTCTTCCTATTTGTTTTATAAATCTCATGATAACATTATTTCACTTGTGCTGGTTTTACGTTACTGAAGTGAAAAATGATATTTTTTTCTCACCTATATATTTAATATCTGTACATAAAAATTAATTTCTTGATTTAATATAATATAAATGTCATTTAAAATCATATATATGATTTTTTATTAATATAATAGGCATCGTAACAAATAAATTGAATGTAAACATAGTAATTTTTAATCGTGAAAACAATATTTCTGAGGAAGATTATCTGAGATGAAACTATATCTTGTCCTATTAGACACCCTAAATTTTTTAATGATATTTAATATATTGAATGAATATTATATATCTTATATATCCATTATAATTTATCCTTTTAATATTACATTTACATCAATCTAGTTTCTGAACCATGAGTTGGGAAACATCAAAACATTTATCTCAAACAATATTTATTTAGTAACATAATAATGATTGATAAAAAATGTGTTTTAAAATAAGTTTCCCCATAGATTAATTAATGAACTTAACCTTAAAATTCCATAGTTTAGATGAGCTTCCACAGAAATTTATTAATCCATGTATGTGCTCCATTGCAATTCATTCTAGCTATTTCTAATTATTGAAGATATATTCCCTTTGACCAACTCACTATCTATTTTATTCATTATACATTAAAAATATTCATACCAAATGTACTTTATTATTGAAAATTATGAATTTTCCTAGATATATTATTTTAATTAAGTTTACCATTTATTACCATAACACAAACCGTCCAAATTAATGAGGGAAATGTCTCATGATTCTGTCTTTTTTATAAAGTCATCCTATGATTTTCCACTCATATAAAAGATATTTTATCTTTATGTTTTAAATAAAACCCTCATTATTTTAATATAATATATTTTAATTTATTAAAAATTTTAAGGAAACTATAAGCTCTTATATATTTTACATATTATTTCTCACTTTTATTATAATTTTAATAAAATATTTAGATTTCACAACATTTATTTTTATTTTCATATGTTTTTTCATTCTCCATGTAATTTATTTTAATAGAAAATAAAAATTTGACTGATAATGGAAGTACAATATTTATAAATCCCTTATTTCTATGGAATCATATGTGACACCTCAATGTTTATGAATTTAATAACTTAATTGGTAAACTATTAAATTATCATAGGTTTTCTTAGTTTTATTGATTTATGTATATTACATTTATATGTGGAACTCATGTTCATGATTTATTATAGTGATAGGTGGTCATGGAATTATATTTTCCCCCAATTGTTTTTGGTTTTATTATTTATTATATTATGATATACTAGTGTGTGGGCATGATGTGACTATATTTTTCTATAATATTATGTATGGGTATGATATCGTTGTCTATAATTGTATTAATTGGAATTATGTTGTTAGCCTTTACTATATTGTAATGTTGTTTTCTCGGTGAGACTTGAAATATTATTATTTTGAAATACATTATTTTTATGCCACATTTGATTGATTTAACATTTTTCCATACTGCTATCATATTTTATTCTTATGTAATATTTTTATGTGATGGTTTAGGATTATTTCTTTATCATTTCTATGCCATGATTATTGAACAAGTTAAATCTCATTGAACAGTTATATTATTGAAACCATTGTTTAGATTTTTGGATGACTCATTTTCTTATGTCTGTATTTGGGTTATCTCAAGAAATAATTAGAGTATGTTCCGCTTTAAGATAAATATATTATTATGTAAATAAATAATTTGTATTTTATTTAAAATTATTTGAATTAGGATCATAATTTTTGAAAGACACTAGACCTCTATATTTTTGGGAATGTTTGTCGAATATTACTATAAAAGTAACATAATATTATATTTAAGAGTTATTTCTCATTATAATAGGAATTAACGTCATTTATATTTATTTTTTGTGATTATATTTGAGAAGCTAATAATAAATTAACCCTAAATAATATAGATAGAATAATAGAAGCAATAGGATTATCATGATTATATTAAACAATATCCTCTCATATTCTTACTAATTAGTTTAATCAAATACATAACTATCATGTATTATACTAAATGGATTGAAACATGATAAATCAAGTCAACAACCATTATGGTGTTCAATGTAGAGGTTTCTCAAATGAGGAAAAAAATATATGGGGAGAAAGAGTAAATAATCTCATGGTGTTACTCAATCAATAAAAAAATGATATTTAAAATAACATAAAACATGAGGAGAACCTAAATCATAAAATGTACAGTCATGTTAAATGTGTCTCCTTTATACGATATCATTCACTATCCTTTGGTGGGTACTATATTCAAATAATTATAAGAAATAGATAAGCTATAATGAGAAAATATTCACCTTACTTCATTTCTATAAGAAAGAGAAAATGATCATTATAATTTATAATTTAATGGTAAAAGGTGATAAGTGGGGGAAATTGATCAAGTTTAATAATACTAAAAAATAAATATATCCAATAGAATGGGATTAATTCAATAAAATAAATTTTGAAAAATATTTTCCTTATAATCAACTTACTAAAAGGGAGATAGAATTCCATGGACTTAAAAAATGGTTGGATGATTCTATAGGTTCATATATAGAAAAAATCATAAGGATTTCATGATATGTGTTATCATTAGAAATACGAATTAATTATTTCTTTAGTGTCTTAAAACCAAGGCTATTAAAATCATTAGTTATTCAATACATGTATAGTTATAAGGACAATTACTGATGTGACCTTAACATTGATATAAATATTGGTGAGTCAATGTGGTTATGTGGGATTTTAGATAAGAAAAAAAAAATGTGTGACACAAAAATATTTTATGATATATTTCTTAATAAATAAATTTGGTTTCATTTGATCTTATTTTACATGAAACATTGCTTTTACAAAAACCATAAAATATTACTAAATTATTAATATTTAAAAGTGATTGTTAAAATCAAGTCATTAAATTAGAATTATGAATAAGGGAAAAATCATTTTGAAAATATTTATAATATTTTTATATAATGAAAATATATTGATTAATTCATAATAAATAGGTAATCAATTTTCTGTAAATGCATTTTATGATTCATTAATATGTTTTCTTAGAAATTGGTTTTTATTTCGTTTTCTGCACATAAATTATCATTAAGTTGTAATTTTTTACGAAATTATATTTGATTAAATTAATAATTTTTTTAATAATCATTTCAATATTAAATTAGTATAATTTTTATTGGATTTTTCTTAATAAGTTTATTTTTCAATGAATAGTAGAAAATATATATTTTTTTAATGAAAAATTCATTTATTTTAAAATATTTATAAAGTGAAATTATTTTATAGATTAGTTTTAAACTAAATATGTTAATTTTTATTAAAAATAATCCAACAAAGTTTATTTTAATCAACTTACCACTTTATTTTTGCAAAAATCTTTGTTTTTTAGAAATGAATTTCTCTTGAAAACAGTTTTTCATCATATTGTGTTAGAATGATTTTAAATTAACTTCTAGAAATTTTATAAATTTAATTTTTTCAAATATAATACGTATATTTAATGATAATATAAATATTTTTAAGGACTCCAAATATATTTTTTCAATTATGGATATTAACTTTGGTAAAAATTCAGTTACCACGGTAAGTGTTAAAATGAGTTTAAAGGGTTAAAACAAAAATGATAAGGGTTAAAATGCCTAAAACTTGTATAAATAATTTTTTTATATTCATATTTATACAATTTATCACATATTATTTAATATGAGTCAATTGGGATGCTTTTGTATTAAATTAGATATTAATATATTTTAATCTTTTTAAAAATTTCAAGTGTATCGTCTCATTCACATATAGAAAGACCCCTATCTATTTTCATACATGCACGTAAATAGGTTCTTATCATGTCTAATACCTACCTTTATACCTTTAAAAAATCCCCCCTCATTTTATATATTTTCTTGTTTGACCAGAATATCTTTCAAAGAAGGTTTTAGGTAAAAACCTATGGATGTTTTCTGAAGAAAATGTACAAATCATAACTGAGATGTTTCAATTAAAATTCTTCCTCAACCTCATATAAGACTATTTAATCCACCATAATATGGATAAAAATGATTCATTAATATTATAATATGTTATTATTATTATGGAACATCTATTCTCTTCTACCTATACATCAAATTGTAAATGAAAGTATTGATCATGCGTACCTGGGGACTACCACCTCCACATTATGATATGATTTTTTATCACCACATCACAGAGAAGATTATAAATATTTATTTAAGTATTATATTTTAATTTTATGAAATAATTATGATTCTTTATAGGTAAAATATTATTTATCCTTCTTTCATTCTTTTTGTAAGAAGATGAAATGAACATTCCTGCGTACGTTTGGACTACCTTCTCCAAGAACGTTTTAATTCATTTTAATATATCAAAATTTTATAGGAAATTATAAATATGTATATAATAAATATTTATGATATTTGTAACATTATTAAGATTATATTTATGATTGAACTATGATAAATTTTAATGGAAAATAACTCTAGAACTAAAACATACATGAAAAATGGATCAATTAACACCATAAAATGATAATTTAAATAAAGAATTACTAATTAATGGGTTAAGAAATTTTATAAGTGGATAATATATGATATTATATGTATTTATATGTTTTATTTACTTAATTATAAATAATGAAAATTTATTATGCACAAGGTTGTATCTATTACAAATAAAGTCATACTTAAGGTAAGATTTTTATATTACAATCTATTTTATTTTCGATATTCTCTATGGAAAATTCTTATTGAGTAAAATTTTAAGGATTATTAAATTTTAACACTATATATATCATAATAGTTTATTTATTCCAATAATTTTTTGATATTAGTTTCATTTTCTCTAATTGGTACTTAAGGTGATCGGTAAAATGTTTTTAATGAAAAGATTATCTTATTTCCTCATTCATCAATGATATTTTTATCCCATGTATATACTCTATAAAATTGACTTATTGAAATTATTATAAATTATTTAAATATTTTAAAAAGTTCATTTTCACTACCTTTTAATTTATTTACACTGTTTTAAAAATTAATGATTCTAAAATTTAACCTAACTTTTCATTTATTTACTTCTAAAAAAGTGTGAAATGATTTTTTTTTAAAATACATGGAATGAAAGGATTATCCCTCCTTTGAGGCCATTATGTGATGTAAATATGCTATTACATGTTTTCTAGATAATTTTCAAAGACAATTATTTTATCAATATTCTATAATTTCATGTTAAAATATTATTAATGAAAAATGATATTTTCTCATGTTTTATGAGGAATGTTTGAATGATATTTTAATGGTATTTTCCATCTATGTTAACATACTCTATGAATTGTTAATATTTACCCCGAATTTGATTCAATTAGATATTATTTATTGTTTATCTTGATGGATTATTATTATAATGATGAGATGTTTTCTAAACCCATTTATTTTTCATGAGAATTAATATAATTACTTGGTGAATGTTTTGTGATCTTATGATATATGTAAATATATATATGGTGTTAATTATATGATGGGTGTGCCCAAAAATATATATCCATTAAAAACATTGGGTAAATCCTAATATCTCATGAAGTTATTGTGGTAAATGAGTTTATATTATCGATCCAATATAAGAAACTATCAAGATTTCATATCCATTATGATATGTAAAATAGATGGTGATTCATGATATTCTAGATATTATGGAATCAATAGTTAACATTGAAATTTACTGTATTTTCAATTCTTATTATGGTTCCACACTCATATGAAATATTGATATGATTCATATTTGATCTCATGACTCATGATTATGATATTTGAAATGTTGGGTTTGATTTTATATTGACAATTACATGTTATCATACCCTTATAATCATTATATGTTTAAATATGATCATTGATTGATATATATAATTTTTACCATTACTAAGAGTCTGATCTCACCCTTTCTTATATTTTATTTTTTCCCATGTTATGATGAGTGTTACTATGTATGATGAGTATGGTAGGGTACCTATTCTAATGAATAGTGATTGAGATGATAAAGATTTTACTTAAATAAGATGTTTCAATATATAGACAACTAGTAAAATTAATATTTACAGTTCATAGGCTATTTTATTTTTGATATATATTGAATATTTCTTGAATAGAAATAATATATATTGGTTATTATTCAATAACTATATAATGGAATATAAATATGGGGTTCATGTAATAAATCTCATGAAGGATCAAAGTTCAAACTTCCACTATGTAAAAATAATAGGAAAAAATATATAAAAATTTTCACAAAGGAAAGGGGAAAAGTTTTGAGTATGGAAAAAATAGTGCCAATATCATGATTACTGAAGGGAGATGAATAATCATATAAATATGGTTGATGAATTGAAATATATACTCAACCATACCACTAATTCCTAGTATTATAATTTTAAGTACAATGGACACATTGAAAATCATTATGAATTTCCAAATGTCATATAATATAAATGAAGTCCATACACTATGAAACCAAGGGAATAAGGGAGTGATCGCACTACAACTAACACTATGTTAGATATTGAAAACAAAGTGGTTATAGGTACATTTGTAATTCATTCATGAATTTTAAACTTTTTATTTTATTCTATCTCTATGAATTAATTTGTTTCGTTCAAGTTACCTAGAAATATTTAATCCCCACATAGACACACGGAAGTCGTTCAAGTGGTGTAAAAAAACAGTACCATAATTTTATATCAATTATATGAACCTTCATAAATTAATTTTCATGGTAATAATATTACTAAAAACCTATTTATTCTTATTATGTTAGAATATTATTCTACATTGGTTATAGTATAGTTGGATTTTTATAGGTCAAATATAAACTAATAGGAGAGGGAAATAACATATCATATATCCAACCATCCTCTAATATTGTAACATTATGAGGAGAATTATAGAACTCATAGGGAACCTTTATATTAATCTTGTATAATTATTTCTTATGAGGAAGAAAATATTGCTCACAATTTTAAAGAAAATTAAAGGATTTACCTTGATGAAATGATTATTGTAAAGTAATATACTAATTTTTTTGCCTAAAGAGTACCATAGACATCATCCATATTTAGTGGTTAAGTTCTCTATGTAACTTATTACCATATCATTTCATAAATAAAATAATATATATAGAATTTACCTTATATAATGGTAAGTTTTGTAGTTGGAACTAAAATAAAATTCGGTCAATGATTTTATATGACCTACTCCTTCTCTAGGGGTGACTTAGTTTATTTGATAATAGGAATGATAGTATAATGAATAGATGAATTTATTATCATGATATTAATAAGTTCATGGCTCAAAATATTATAATCAACTCTTGACTAATTATTTTTTCAATCAACTATGTGGTGATCATTATTTCTTCGAGCTAAATATTGTATCATTACATTTTCAATTAATGGTTAAATGGAGGATATTATTTTGATTTTTTTCACAATATATGTATATTATGAGTTCATATTGGTGCCATTTAGACTCAGTCATGACCCAAAATTTTTTATTGACATGATGTATTTTTTAATCAACTATATGGTGCTCGTTATTTATCAAAGATCAATCATAAATTACTATATTTTCAATTCATGTTTAAAAAATAAAATATAATTATTACTAAATTTTTCACAATTTATAAACATTATAATTCCATACTGTTTCCAGTTTGACTCACTAATGCTGGAAAAATATTAATTGACATGAGGTATAGGATATTTAGGTATGTACTAGAAATATTTTGGTCATATTTGTAGTTGATATTATCATATATTAAAAAAAAAGGATAAGTATAAATAACACTAGAGTATTTTTTTAAAAATATTATAGGAGGATAATTTTTATAAATATTATAGTAAATGTGATATCTAGATGGAGAAATTTAATTTCTTTGGAATTTCTATCACTAACAAAGCTATATTTGTGGACCCTTCAAAGGTTACAATGATTAATAAATAACCTATCCCAAAATTCAATATACATATAAAATGTTTCTCACACTAACTTTTAAGTATCGATTGTTTTTGAGAATATTTTCATAATTATAAAATCCACTCACTAATAAAACATTAAATGGTGTAATTTTTCATAAGATAGAAAAATTTTAAGAGAGATTTAGGTTGATGAATAAGAGGCTATTAACAATAGTTTACCACACACTACCACCAAGTGGGTAAGGATTTTATGTTTATATTAATGCTTCAAAGAAGTTATTTTGTTTTGTATGGATGAAAAATGATAAAGTGATATGTTATTCCACAATAATATTCAAGATGGATTGAAAAAATCACTTGACATGTGATCTAGAGTGGCTAGTGATAATACTTTCCTAGATAATATAGTGATAATATATATATGGAAAAAACTATGAAATATAGAATTATCACATAATCTTAATGTATATATTCATCTGAAAAGAGATCAACATTCACCAAGAATGATGTTTAGACATGATGAATGATAGACACTTTTATTTATTTAGTATCCTAGGAACAAAAATAATGTTGTATATGATGTTATAATAAGGGATCCTACAATTTTTCCATGATAAATATTGAAATTGATCAAATCCTATGTGACTTTAAAATGTTGAATATGAAAATTATAAAAGAATATATGAAATCATAAATTTATCAAATGGTTTTTCAACCATCTATCCCAGGTAAGATTAAGGAGGCACAAAAAAATTGAAATTGATATACAAAAGAAGGTGGAAGAAACATGGAAGTGAAAAATCACATATTTCAACACCATTAAAAAAGATGTGTTATGATGTGGGGTGAAATTATGTATACCATATAAACCTAATATAATTAATAGGATAGTATAGGATACACATATCTTAACATTTCCACCCATAAACCACAAAGTTGTATAGATATTTCTATAGGAACTTCTTGTGATGTAATATATCTAATTACTCAATAGACATCCAAGTGTTTGGTGTGGATACAAGTTATGAGACAATGAAAAAAGTACAGGGGGATGATTCTACCACTACACATAAAATCAAGGAAATGGGAGAATATCCCCATGATTTTTTTACACATCATTTAATTGTATCTATTGAAAATAATTGTATTTTTTAATAGATCATTTTAAAATGACTACCCAATTCATCTTAGTTAATAAATTCTTATCAATAAATAAAAAATTCTAGGATATATAAGAAATATTTGGAGAGGCATAATGGAATAATAATAAAAATTGAATTAGATTGAGATCTGTGGTTCATCTTAATGTTTTAGAGGATCTTTCAAAAGGAATTGAACCCTGAGTTATACTTTTTTATATAATATCATCTTTTACCAAATCTTTAATATTAAAAGACCTTCAAACCTGTATAGAAAATGTTATGATACTACTCTATTGACATTAAAGGTGGTTGGGACCCATTCCATTCTCTAATTGTGTTCACATAGAACAATAACATCCCCTTAAGAATTAAAATTCCTTAGTATGAACCCTTATTTGGAATGAAATTTATAAATCCAAAAATATTGGATGAGGTTAGATAATAGAAGTTATTGGGACCCAAAATGATAACAGATATAATGAAAAATATCCCCAAAATTAAGAAACACATCTACTCTCCAAAATTTCAATAGAAGATCTATGATGATAATCATCGATGAAAGATTGAGTTTTTGGAGAGGGTATTATATTCCAAATAATATATACTAAGAGAGTTGTGAGGTCTGGGAAGAAGGAAAAAAATATGAATCAGGTAAGTGTGCCCCATTGATATTATTGATAATGATAGTGTTGTACAATATCAACTTCCAATTCATTAAAATTTTTTAATGGACATGATATGTTCCTCATATCGTTCTTATTAAAGTAAATTCTATACCGTTAAAAAATATTTAATCCTGAGGTGATACATTTCCCACAAGATCTATCTTATAGAGGAGACATTCAAAATATTGGATTGTAGATAATAATTAAAATAAAGCAAGAGGACCCATTTTGTCAATGTAATACAGAGAAATAATTTTTAGAAAGAGGAAACTTGGATGCTTGAGGATGAGAAAAAATAAAAGTACCCCTATATATTCATGTATTATGGTTTGAGATTAAATTTTAGTGATGAAATTTCTCAAGAGGGATGAATACAACAAAATTGAATTTTTAGATATGAAAACTTTTCCACTCTTAAATATTTATATTAGAAGTCATAGACATGAAAAAAATAAAATTTATTACATAAATAAAAAATATTATATAAATGTATTAATATAATCAATAACATTGAAAAAAATGGGGAAATAAAAAGAGTAATTCATGAAACTAAAAAACGATATTTTGGTTCATGATATTGTGTAAAAGTTATCATGGATTAATAAACTATATAAAAACAAACCAAGATAATAGAAATAATATTAGAATTTAAAAATGTATTATTAATAACCATGATAGAAAAAGTTTTGAATAAATAATGAAGGAAATGTGAAATACTTATTGAAGGTATAATTAGTGTTGGAATAATAAATGATAATCGGGGGAAATAAATAACTATTTAAATAGTAAAAATATTGATTATATTTTTAAAATACATAAAAATTAGTATTTTTAGTGAGCTAAAAAATTATAAATGTATATTATAATTTGATAATAAATTTTTTAAATTAGATAACTCAAAATAAAAAAAGTATAAATTTTAAAAGTGTGTATTATAACTTATTTAGAAAAATATTGATGTTTATATTAACATATAATTATCTAATTTTGGAAAATTAGTTTTCTATAAATATATGTAATAATTAATTATAAATCATATAATAATTAATATAAAATAATGAAAAATTATTTGATTACTCTTTGAAATATAATTAATATTTATTGGAAATAAAATTGTTTTTCTATGTATTATATGACCTTCTTTAAATATTAAATTTATACTATTTATAATTTTAACTTTATAAAATATGCTTAATTTTTTGGAATAATCCAATTGAAATTATCTTAGAGTGTATCTTAGGGATTTTTATAAGAAAGTTGAAATTTAACGAAAAGTAAATTTTTTTTTTATGAAAATATAAACTTCAATTAAATTATCATGATATAAATATGGCATAAAAATTTATTAAACATTTTTTGAAACAAATAATATAGTTGAAGAGTTAAATAATTCATTTTAATTTAATATACATAATTTTTAGCAGTTATTTTCTATTTTAAATGTTATGTAATATTTTATTCTATTTAAATACTATTTTTAAATTTTTTTCCACTAATACTATTTTATTATGAATCCATTAGCTTCTAACAGGGTTTTAAAGTTAAATAAACCACTTTTTTAATCATGAACCAATAAAATTCATATGAATGAATACTATTCATAGTCTTTGGACTAAATAATAAAATAATAAATACTTTATTATATAAGTCACATCTCCCTTGGCTATATAAGAACACATAAACCACCACTTTCTCCTCACAATGAATATTTTTTTCCAATTTTTTTTTCAAAATCCATCTTTTTAGTAACCTTCCTACTTCCCAAATCCCCCTCAGTGAAATAAGGCCCCTCTTATAAAGGATTTGGTCATAATCGATATGGTGAGACAAAAAAAGTAAGGAAATGTTTCCAAACATTTTCTATTTTCATATTTGGTATTATTTTGGAAAAAACTATCTCAAAACACCACTATTATTATATCCATGATTCAATTATCATGATAATCACACCTTGTATCCATAAATGTTTAGAGGCCACAAATTAACTCTCACTAAACACATTTTTATAAGTTGTTATTTTATCAAAGTACGTCTATGAAAACACATGTTTTTCAATTTCAATCATTATCTTAAAAATTTTATAAAATGAAGTTATCAAAAAAAGTAATTTTTCAAAATGGAGTTCCTATATACATTAATTTTTTATGTGAATTTATGATAAAATCATTTACCACTTTTTAATACCTATAAAAACATAATGACCCCCTATGGATGTATTATGCTACCTAAGGGGATGGTGATATTTTATTTTTTACTTATATATTTCATGGTTTTTCATAAAATTTCATCTCATGAATAAATAAAACATAATAATTTTTTTTGGATCATATAAAACTATTAGATTATGACCTTCGACAACTACCTCTTTGTTAAAGTTATCTGGAACCATGAAATATAAATGTACAAATAGTTAAATCAAATAATATTAATTTAATAAATTAATAAAACAAGATAAAATTGGATTGTATGTGTTGAAGAAGACAATAAAATTATTGTTCAATTGAGTAATTATTGTATGTAAATTTTCTATTAAAGAGTTTATAGGATCATACAAATAAATATTGGACTATTTGAAAGAGTTCCTTTATAATTCTATCAAGCTCTTTCACATTTTTTATAATATGGTATATATCACTCTCTATCTCTCTCTCACACATCCTATTTCAATATTTATAATAACATTTCCATCTTCCCTTTTAATTCCTATTTTCTTACATTTACAAAGTATATTTAACATATTATGTGTACCTTTGTATTATAATGATATTGCAAACCATTTATTACTTATAATGAAAGACTTTACAGTTTTTGTCTATTTTTTTTAAATTATCATAATTGATGCACTCTGATAAAAGATGATAAATTATTTATATTTTATTCATATTTTTTTAATGATTTTACCATCACTTTATGGTGTATTTTCATGAGAAATGTCTATTTCGGATTTATTATTTCACAAGATTCCTTATTCCCTTATTTTTATGGAATCCTAGTTGATACCTCATGGGTTAATGATTTTTGGACTATTTTGTTACCCATTTCTTTATCATTGATTTTTTACATTTTTTTCTATGTTGGAATTTTTTTGATGTATTATGATGAAATATGGGTCAGTAATTATATGATCTCATAATTAATTGTGTAATTCATTTTGTCTCATAATAAATTTTTATGTGAGAATGAGTTGTTAAATTTTCAAAAATGGTTTTCATTTTATTGATGTGATTATAATTTACCACAATTTTATTCATGGGAGTTTTTTGGTAACATTTTTTCAAAAATATTATGTTGTATTAGTGTTGAATATTTTCTTTTGACTATAATGGCATGCTTTATTTCCATTTCACATTTTATGATGTATCATGTTTACCATGATCCTATGTTACTTGAAATTATTTTATGTTGTTATGTAAGGGTTTACTATCATTATTTTTTTGTTTAAATATTATGATCATTATATCTCATGATATCTCACCCAATTCTTATCATGTTGAAACCCTTAATGGGATTTATATCTCACTCCTTGTTTTATGTATATCCAGTGGTTAACCCATACTATATGAGTGTGGTGAGATCTAAGAGAAAGATATTATGATGGAAATGGATATTATATATTCTATATAAAATATTTTTTATTATGTTATTAATTTCATAGATTCACTATGCCACTAGATTTCAAAAAAAAGATATTTATTTAAAAACAATATAATATAATATGTAAGGGGAACACATTGTTATAATTTTTTAGAGACCATTAATTGTATATGCAATTAACATGAATTATGGGATGGTTAAATTTTTTTAACATGGTGTTGATTAGTGGGTTTTAACTTATGTTCCATGGGATCTTTAGAGTAATCACACAAATTTTAGTGTTTTATACCATATATACTAGTCACCTAACATAGCCTATTAAATGTTATATTTTAAGAGAAATCTAATCTACTTTATATAAAATAAAGGTGTTATAGTAGGGAATGGTAATGAGATATTGGTATCAAAGTAATTGATGATTGATAGAATTTATTGTGGAATTAGGTACTAGAAAGGACTATGCGGGTTCGGTAGAAAAATAATGTTTTCCAATGTTAAAAGTAGTGTAGGTAAGGGATAATTTCTAGGAAACAAAAATTTAAGGCTAACTATGATCTAACACTAGGAACATAATTTCAATGAAAGTAATATGTGGGATGATATTGATTATAGGGTATAAATAAAGGGGTTCAACATACCTAATGCTTTATTATGATTGTATTTTTATTGGGAAAATGATGGGATAAGTAATATAAATTTATCTTATAGTGTTTCAAAGATTTTAATGTTCTAGGATTTAGGGTTTACCTATTTTATGTTGTAGATATGGACAATAGAAATTATATTAATCTGTACTAGGTTTGATCGTTTCATCTGGATGATTTGGTCAATAATGAGAGGGTTGACCTAGTAAAGAAGGATGATTTTTAGAGGAAGACAGTTTAGAAAAAATATCTCAAGGTAATATTGCAGTGTTTTTGGGTTGATTGTGTTTGTTGAAAAAGTGGGTTTCTATAAAAAATTTGTTTTCTAGACATATAAATGCCAGTTGAAAAGTGTAACCATCGTGAATTTAAGGGAGTTCACAAAGGCTATAAAAAGCAGAATAAAAGTGTGTAGAATTGGGAAGGCTGAGTGAGATTCACAAAAGAGGTGTTCTTCATGAAGGCTATTCGAACATTGTGAAATAGGGATCTTCTTGAAGGTAGTGAGCATCAAAAAAAGTGTTTATAAGGAATCTCCTATTAAATCTACGACAATGTGGTATTCATCAATTGGAATAAAGTAGGGCTTCAATGATAATCCATCTACAAATGTGAATGTATTCATTAGTGATAATAAAGAGAACTATAATTCAATAAACTGTGGGTAAATCCCTTTCAAGATAAGTGAGAAATGGGAGAGGAAGAAGGTGATCCTTTCCACCAGAAATGAGATATAGAAAGACACGTAGGGAGTGACCCTTGGGAAAGTAGTGATCGGACCCTGAAACTTCTTAAAGGAAATGATCTTTGTAATAGTAGTGATCTAGCCCAAAACTTATAATTTGGGAGTGAGCCTAAGTGGATTTATTACATCATCAAATCATCGTTGTATTCTCCTTAGATGTAGCACAGTGACAGTGAACCAAGTAAAACTACTTTGTCTTGTGCATGATTTAAATTTTTTTCATACATTTCTATGAGAAAAAATATGGAAGAGTGTTTTCTTTAATCATGAAACAAGATTTAAAGAGGAAAGAGTCTTAAAATATCATACCCTGATTCACCCCCCTCTTAGGGTATTTAACAAAATTGGGCTTACAAATATTGTCTATGAGATTCATTGTTAGATGTTTTATGAGTATGAAGGGACTTTCTCTGTCAGACGATAGCGAAGGTACTTGGGGGGATAGAAATTATTTCTATTCTAAAACATGTAATTTTTTTATGAAATCATATATTTTTTATTATATAAGTGTTTCTCATTGATTGTGGCTTTTATTTTTCAGAAATCATGAGGATTATACGGTCTCATAAGATTTTTTAAGGGAAAAATCATTCTAGAGTTTCTCTCATTGATGTTGATTATAGATAGATGAAAGGGGATATACTTTCTTTGGTATGGGATCTTGAGTCTGTTTCATCATAGAATCTAGTTTAAGAATCTTACTTATTTCACTCTTAAAATAATACTAGATAAAAATTCTATAGAATATAATTTTAAAGATGTAATGTATTTATTGATCTACCACCAGGTTATCAATTTTACATTAACAATGCATATAAAGGTGATATGAAAGGTTGGTGTGGTAAGGAAGATGTAAGAATTAGCTAGTTATTCTTATAGGGAAGCTATCATAATTTTCAATGGAGTGGTATTGCATATTATTTTTCTCGATTATCTATGTAATCAATGTATCAAATAGTCGGGAGTTCACCTAAATTCTCTTCTTCTCTATTCTTTGGAGATGGAGGTATTAAGGATTCTTTTGGGATTCACTACTACAAACAGGAATTTAATAGTGTTATCCATTATCAATGATATACAAATGCACTAATAAAGGTGAACCTCTTTAGTGCTAAAGAGGTGTTGATGAAGGATGTCTTTTGTGGGGGCTGTACGAAAGTGCTGATAAAAGTTACCCTTTATCAGTATTTTTTTACCACTGATAAAGGATGACTATTACCAATACTTTTCTTTAGTACTGATAAATTTTACCTTTTATCAACGCTTTATTTTTATAACTGATAATTGGTAACCTTTATCTGATATTTATTTTTAACACTGATTAAGGTCCTGAATAAATTAAAATAATTACACAAATAAAAATTAAAAATGAGTAAATTAAATATTGTATTAAAATTTTTATTAATTAAATAATTGTTGTTAAAAATGAATACATTTAATATACATATATATTAATTATAAATATTAATAAATAGTTTATAATAAACAAATAGATATGTAAAATGAATAAAATTAAATAATTTAAAAAATAAAAAATAAAAAATAGTAAATTCATAAAATTATTAAAAAATGTATTCATTAAATAATCATTGACAAAATTGAATAAATTTTATACACACACACACACACACACACACACACAGAGATATATATATTATAAATATTAATAAATAGTTTATATAAAATATAGATATACAATGAATAAATTGTAATAATTAAATAAAAAACATTAAAAATTAACATATTGCAATTATTAAAAAAATTATTAATGAACCTATTATTAATGAAAATTAGTATTTTTAATATATATATATATTAATAATAAATATTAATAAATAATATATAAAAAATTCAAGTATATAAAAGGAATAAAATGTAAAATCATTTTAATGTGATATTCATTTTTAATGTTTTTTAAATAATTATTCATTAATAGATTTAATATAGAAATATACTCATATATATTTCTATTTATATATATTTTAATGTATATAATATTTCCTAAAATATGTTTTAAATAATACAAAATATTTATTCACATACATTAAATAAGTTATATATTTAGTGGTTTATAATTAAAAATTAATATTAATTAAAAATAATGGCTAATTGTATCGAGTAATGGGAATAATTGAATGTCACTTGATTTTTCAATTTAACATGTATCAAATGTGTGTTTCATTGATTTCACATATACATAATTAATTCATTTTTCTATAAAATGGACATAGAAATATTTAAGCAATTAATGAAATATTATATAGAAACACACACACTTAATATATATGTAATTTATTCAAATAATAGTATCCATTTTATAATTTCATTATAAGATGATAAGTTTAATATATTATGTTTTTAATAGGAAAAATTTATTTATTTATTTTTAATGCTGTTACAGTTAGGTATTATTTATTTATTATTATTATTTTATTTTTTATTTTATTTGAAATTTAATCATTTATGTTATATATATATATATATTTATTTATTTACTATGCATTCATATTTACAATATTTATTCATATTTATTTCAATATATATCCATATTTTTTAATAAATTATATTTAATTAATAAAACTTATCAATATTTTTCAATATTTTTAACCTCCACTCATTTTTAATTATTAAATCTCACTCATTTTTAACATATGCATGAATTTAAGATTTATTAGTCATTAATAATGAAAATAATATATCTATAAATAAGTATTTATAAATAAATATATTTATAAATTTATATTTCTAATATTTATATGTTTATATATTTATACATATTAATAAATAAATATTGTTTTTTTAAAAAAGTTTTTATTTAATTTTAAATAAGTAGTTATATATAAATAATTATATAATTATAATAAACTTATTTAAATGATGAATATATTTACTATCTTTATATTTAAATATTTATATTCATTATATATATAATTATTTAAATATATAAAACGATATTAACATAAAAATATTATTTTCTTTAAAAAGATATTTATAAAATTAGAAATAAATAATAATATATTTAAATAATTATTAATTTATAATAAATATATTTAAATAATTAATATATTTACATGATTTATATTTATATTTATAAATTATATATATATAATAATATAAATATACATAATTATATAAATATATTAATTATTATAAACTTATAATAAATATTCTTAAATAATGAATATATATACTACATTTATATTTATATATATTTATTAAAAATGTATATAATTATACAAATATATATAATGATATATATAGTTGGGGGCTTACCCAAGTTGTAAAGGCTCCTTGTAATCCTGCATCAGATCCGGGTTCAAATCTGGGTGGGTACAAATTTCCACGGGAACTTTTACAGTACTGTTGTAGATAATGACATAGGCAGACGATGACACAGACATGACATGGTCATGGTGACATAAGTAGTATGATGTAGGAATGATGTTGTACTAGGCCTTCAGGTTAGTTAGTGGGAATTTGGTCCATTTAATGGGCTTGATAGTCATTAGAAATTTGGTCCATGTACTAAATAGATAATTCTTTAATGGGTGGGATATGATCTCCCTTTCTAGGCTGTGTGTGTGGTGTTTTTTTGTATTTAATCATACCCCCATGCACATAATATATATATAAGGACAAAAATGTACTTATAATTATAAATAAATGATAATAAATATATTTATAAATCTATATTTACTATATTTATAGAATTATATATTTATAATTATAAATAAAAAATATACATTTTTTAGAATTAATTAAAGAATTATAAATAAATAAATAGATATTCAAATAATTATAAAAATATAATAAATAAATATATAACTATATAAATTTAATTATTTATAATTTATTAGCGCTGTTAAAGAGTCATTTTATTAGCGCTTCTTTAGCACTGATAAATATAGCTTTTATCAGGGCTTATTAATTTTACACTGATTAAAGGTATCTTTATCAATGCATTTTTAGAATCACAACTAAGATTCTCCTTGTTCTATTTCAAGAACCTTAACCATGATTGTTTTAGTCAGGATAACTAACATTTTCCGTAAAAGAAACTTGCTTCTAGCACTCATCCTCCTCGAATATAGGTTCAAATCAAGGCTCGAATCAATCCTTGAACACATCCAAGGCTTAAATACAAGACTCGAACGAATCAAGACTCAAAAGAACCCAAAGTTCAAAAGGATCCAAACCTTCACGCGAAATATCTCAACTTTCTGTTAGAAAAATCAAACCATTAATCCAAGGTATTTTATTTTCTACTCCTCCTCACTCATTGATTGATTTTTTTGGTTTCTTTGTAGGGTGATTTTGACTGTACTTTTACCAGATATTGGGTGATTTAGTATTTCTCCATTTTCATTTCATTATGCTCTTCCATTCATTATCTCTCTATTTGTCACTTTTTTCCCAATGTGATTCCACAACTGCTTTCCCACTTGCTATTGCTGAATCTTTTACATCATCTACGACATCCCTAGGTAGTCATATTTATGTTTTATATGTTCCTTGATTTTTTTCATGTTTTTTGGTGTTTAAAATTGGTTTCCCAAAAATTATAATTGTTATTCAACTTTAATTGTATTTTAATAAACTTTTTGCCAATGTTTTTAAGGGATTATAATTGATTTCCAATTGGGTTCTTATGGATTTGGCTTTGTTTTATTATCTTTGTATCTGTGTTTACCGATTATTAAAATTTATTGAATGTGTTTATTTCAAATGGTTGATCTTGTTAGATTTTATGAAACTTTGAACAATATCATGAATTAAAATGTGTATGACCAAGATGTTTTGGATGGTCTTGATGAATCATTCGATGAAATCCCCCTGGATGGAGAGTTTGAATATTTTCATTGAAATAATTTGATTCCTCTTCTCCATGAAAGAAATTAATAGTTATTTGTGCCCCCATTTCATTTGGTGGTGAGGGGAATACACATGAGGATTCTTAGAAAGATATGTACAATAGGGTATGAAAAAATATGTCCATCCATCAGTACAGAATCTACTTCAATTTCAAAGGGTTTGTAAATTATTATGTTGTTTTTAATATCCTTTAAGATTTTGGGTGGCTCCCGTTCCTTGAAGTGGATTATTGTTTTGGAAGAAAGGGATTAAAAGTGGTAACTTCCACCAAAGATACCTTATGTGTAAACTCCTCACCACCTACTGAAACAGGGGAAAAATAACTGGTAATTTATTTCTATGAGAAGAGTTTTCTGTTTATTTCAATGAAAAATCAACATATTTTCTATAGAAGGGGATGTCACCTAATGCTTCAATACGATCATACCCAACATCTTGTTTATACACTTTTCACTTCATGGTATTGTTAAAAGTTTCATATACTTCAACAAACATGGGAATATTAAATAAAACATTCAATACATTTCAATAATAGGTAGACACGAAGACACATAAATATGAATATACAAAAGAAAGAACACACAACACCTTCATATCATTCTATGACTTATATATGATAATCCCTCATAATTTCATCCTATGAATCCCTCATTGATACTAAAAAATCCTCATACCGCCTTTTATTTTTTTATTTGGTGTTTGTCCACCCATCAATGAAATATCTTGTAGATAGTCAATTTAAAAAAAACCAACCTAGACAAACACACTTTATCTCATACTTATTTTGTTAATTTTCATAGTGATCATGAAGAGATAAATTTTTTACAAGGATGATTTACTCTAATATGATCATGAAAATGTGAATTCTTAAGACTTATTTATTTAATTTTGTCACTATTTTATCTATTATTTATATTATTGAATAGAAATACTAGAGGTGGGAATATTTCTCTTAAGCTAGACATCACTAAGGATTTCGATACGATTGAATGGACTTTCATTTTTAAGGTCCTCTCCAGTTTTGGCTTCAATGACTCCTTTATCAATAAAATTAAAATCATCTTCAACTCTTCCAACATCTGTGTTCTTATTAATAGATCACCTAGGGGATATTTCAAATTCTTCAAAGGTGTTAGGCAAGGAGATCTGCTTTCTACTATCATTTTTTCTATCGCCGAAGATTATCTTAGTAGACTACTCTCCCTCAATGTTGAGGGAGGCAGACTCAAACCTATCATTGCTTCTAGAAATCTTCATGCTCCCTCTCACCTGCTCTATGCCGATGATATTATTATTTTCCTTCAGGGAGATGAAAGAAATGTCAATAACCTAAAATCCATCATTTCTCACTATGAGGAGATTTCTGGCCAATGCATTAACTGGCAAAAATCATTCATTTACTTTGGTAAAAATTTTCCCTCTAATAGAAAAACTCATATCACTAATGTTTTAGGGGTAAAGGAAGGATCCCTTACTTTTACCTATCTTGGTGTTCCCCTTTTCTGGGGTCGACCCAAAGCTTGTTATTTTCTTAGCATCGTTGATCAGACTCTAAAGCAATTTTCTTCTTGGAAAGGTAAATCCCTTTCAATGGCTGGAAGAATTTTCCTTGTTAAATCCACTATTGTCTCTAAGCTCGTCTACTCCATGATGGTCTACAAATGGCCTTTGGGGATGATAAAAAGACTGAATACAGCTATCAGAAATTTCATCTGGAGTGGAAGTACTCTAGAAAAGAAATTGGTTATGGTTTCTTGGGCCACTGCTGTAAACCTATTGAAAATGGAGGAATCAGTATTAAGAATCTTAAAATTTTTAATGAGGCCCTTCAGGCCAAAATCACATGGCCCCTCATTCATAATAACTCTCTTTCCATGAGATTCTTCAAAAAACTCTTCCTTGATAAACTTAAGTCTGGATCTTCTAATTATATGACTTCCTCTATCTAGCCATCGATCAAAGCTTCTTTTCACTCTATCATGGAGAATTCTAGATGGATTGTTAGTAAAAATTCTTCTATAAATTTTTGGTTTGATAACTGGACTGGCTACCCTCTCGTTTTTGATATGCCTAATACTTTTTACCCTAATACTTTAAATTGATCTATTAGGGAGATGATCAATTCCCCTGATTCTTAACTTCCGAATCATATCAAGGGGATTGTGGATAATTATTATTTCACCTCCAATGAGGATATTCTTGTTTGGGAACCTGCTCATAATGGCCTGTTAGAATCTAAAAAGTTTTATCACCATCAATTCTCTAATGAGGACGAAACTTTTCATTGGCTTTCTAACTTCAATAAAGCCTGGATTAAGCCTTCTCGACTTACTCTTATGTGGCGTATTGCACATCAAAAAATTCTAACTGATGTTTTCCTGCAATCCTACGACTTTAATCTCTGTTATAAATGTAGATTATGAAACCAACATCGTGAGGACATCAATCATCTTTTTCTATCTTGTGATACTGCTATGGCCCTTTGGAATTATATTTTTGACCTTTTTGGATGCAGATGGCTTTTAGATACATTTATTCTCTCTCAACTGAAAAGTACATTGGAATTACCAAGATCTTCCCAAATCAAGAATCTCTTCTTTACGGCTATTGCGGAGCTTATACATATTTTATGGTATGGTAGAAATGATTCTTTTTTCAAAAATAATTCCTTTAATATTAATGCAGGCAAAATGAGGATTCTGCTGGCTATGAAGGAAGCGAATACGATCCAAAAGGATTGTTGTGGAAATTTTGTCATAGATTTTGAAACCCTTCACCGAATTGGCGTCAAAGGTATTTTCTCTAAACCTCGATACACTTTTGAAGTTTCCTGGTAGGCACCTTCTCCTGGTTGGATTAAGGTAATTGTGGACGGAGCTTCAAAGGGCAATCCTGGTCTTGCTGGATGTGGGGGAATTTTCAGAGTCCATCAGGACCGGATCCTCGGATGTTTCTTTGGAAGCTGCGGAACTACTTCTATGCTGGAGGCCGAAATGCTTGCTACCATTCATGCTGTCTCCTATGAAAATCTCTTTAACTAAAAGAATATCTGGATAGAGAGCGATTCCACTACCATTGTGCAAGCCATCTGGAAGGGTGACATCCATCTGGTATGGCCTCTCACCCCCAGATGGATGGATTGCCTCTCTACTCTCAACGACCTCAACTTTATTGCCACGCATAACTATCGGGAGGATAATATGATCGCGGAATGGCTTTCCAACATGCTAGTCTCTCATGAGATCACTTGGATGAATGAACTCCCGCCAGAGTTAATCCCTTCTTTTATTGAGGACTCTCGAAAATTGCCCTCTTTCCGTCTGTTGTAACTTGTTTGTGACTTTCTATTTTTGAATAAAGCTCTAAGTTATTGTCTTTTGACCAGAACCCAACTTTAAAAAAATATATATTATTTATAATTTAATTTATTTATCATTTTTATATAATAAATATTTTTTTCAAAGATCTTTTGGAAAGTCATACTTTTCTTTCAACCGTCTATAGTAAGAAAAAATGGTAGAACATGTTTCTTCTAGATGAATCATTTTGAGAACCATGTGGTTCCCTCTTCCATACAAATGAATCATTTCCCTATTTTATGGATTGGTGCAGACAGTTGAAAAAACACATCACATATTCAATTAGCTGTAGCTCAATCCAATATAGTTTGTGCTCATTATGACTCAAACTAAATGTTTTTAGTTTATAATTTTCATTTTATTTAAAAATTGTAAAAAAATATTAAAAAATGGGAAAAAAATCCCCAATATTTGAACTATATTCAAATATATCTATATTTTATCAAAATGTTTAGTAATTTAAAGTAAAACTTGGTTGTTGGTTCTTTCCGAGTATTTAAAAAACACCATCTATTGAACATGATTTATAATCTTGATGTTTCCATAGTAAATTAATTGTCTATATAAGTAATATATTATTTCATATTTATATTTCATTTATTTCTTTTTAGTATTACTAGCTTAAGGATTATTTTATTATACATGAGTATTCTTTTATTTGAGTTGGGGTGGTTTGTTTTAAGTTTCTAATGCTCATGAGAGAATGAACATCGAGGTTACAACTTCTATAATGAAAAAAATAAAATGAGTCAAGAATGTATACAACCATCATGAAAAAATGATTTACTTGAAAATATTTAATTAAATTTTTCATCATTTTATCAAATATGTGTTAGTTAATTTCCCTATCATTTTTATCTAAAACATATTTAGTTATTTTACCAGATCTTTTGGATATTCATATTTTCTTTGAACTGTTCTCCATAAGCTAAAAAGGAGAGAGAATGTTCCTTTTTATTGGAAGATAAACCCCATGCTACCTAAAACATGAAGTGTTTGAGGCAGCATGAGGTTTCATCATCCATTAAAAATCAACATATTATCTCTTTTTTGGATTCTTTCAGATAGTTGAATTCAAAACAAATATCAAATAATCAATCAGCCTCAACTCAATATGATAAATAGTGTTCTCGGTATGACTCAATCTGTATGTTTTTAGTTTATTATTTACATTTTAGTTCAAAACACACATCACATACTAAAAACTGGGAAAATATATTAATATTTTTCCGATACTTTAGGAAAAAAAATAAACAAATCATTTCTAATGTTTAGGAATTAGCCTCACCTTAATACAGTGCATGAGTTTCGGGGTATAAATCCAACTATATGTTTTTATTTTAAATTTACATTAATGTTAGTAAAATAGAAAAGTGAAATACTGAAAATTTGGAAAATGTTCTTGGATTATCTTGATAATTTATTAAAATTATTGATAAGACATTTTTGACATATAGGAATCAATGTCACATCAAACTAACACACAATGTGACTAATATGACTCAAAGTGTGTGTTTCCATTTTAAAATGACATTTTAGTAAAAAAGAAAATTAATGTACTCAAAACCGAGAAAACACATTTGGATTATTTTTAAACATTTGAAAAATTATCCATAAGTCATTTAAGACATGTAATAATCAGTCGCACATAAATTTGACGCATAGTGTGACTGATATGACTCTAAGTGTTTCCTTTTATTTAAAATTAACAATAATTTTTGTAAAAAGAACATCTGACATACTCAAAACCAAGAAAAAATTCATATTATTTTGATATATTAAGAAAGTGATCCATAATTATTTTTTATTTGTAGGAATTATCCTTACCCCAATATTGCACATGATGTTCCTAGTATAATTCAAATTTACCGTTATAGTTTAAAATTGAAAGTTTTGATCAAAAAGTTTAACTCAATGAAAACCAAGAAAACACATTAATATTGTTTTGATAATTTAGAAAAAATATTCATATTTCATTTTTTTACTTTTATGAATTATTCTCCCATCAAAATGGAACATGATGTGATCGGTATGACTCAAAGTGCATGTTTCTAGTTTAAGATGACATTTTAGTAAAAAAGATAAGTGACGTAATCAAAACTAAGAAACACATTCATATTGTTTTGATACATAAGTAAAAAAGATCCATAAGTCATTTAGGATATGTAGGAATCATTTAAACCAAAATATGATGCATAGTGTGACAGGTATGACTCCAACTATGTCTTTTTATTAAAAATTGATATTAATATTAGTAAAAAAGAAAACTGACATACTCAAAACCAAGAAAAAACATTAGTATTATTTTTATACATTAATAAAATGATCCATATTTCATTTTTTATATATTGGAATCAACCACACCATAATATGATACATGATGTGCCTAAAATGACTCAAAGTGGCTACAATCACTTTAAAATTGAAATTTTAGTTCAAAAAGTGTTTGTAACTGAATACTGAGAAAACATGATTTAATTGTCTTGATAATTTAGGAACATAACACAAAAGTCATTTTTGAAATATAGAAATTAGTCTCATATCAATCCAACACATAATGTGACTGATATGGTTCAAATGGAATGTTTTTATTTTAAAATGACATTTTATTAAAAATGATAAGTAACATACTCAAAAATAAGAAAACATATTTGGATTATTTTTAGACTATATAAAAATTATCCGTATTTCATTTGAAACATATAGAAATCAATGTCACCTAAAATTGATTCATGGTGTGATCATTATGACTCCAAGTGTATATTTTTATTTAAAATTGAAATTGATTTTAGTAAAAAAAGAGCTAAAAAAATTAAAAGTGATCAAATGAATTTTTATTTTTTTGATACTTCATTAAAATGATACATATGTCATTTTTTATTTGTATGATTCATCCAAACCTCAATATTATACATTTTTTTACCTGTATGACTCAAACAGTCTGTTATCTGTATAAATTTGGTATTTTAGTTTAATAAGTGTCACTCACTAAAAACTAAGAAAACACGTTCAGATTGTATTTATAATTTAGGAAAATCATTCATAAATCATTTGTGATGTGTGTTAATTATTCTCATGACAAACTGTCACATGATGTAACTAGTAGGACTCAAATTATGGGTTTTTATTTTAAAATTAAAATTTAGTTGAAAATACAAGTGACATACTCAAAACCAAGGGAATACATTTTTATTGTTTTGATACATTAGGAAAACTAAAAATATTTCATTTGGGATGCGTAAGAATCAGTTTAACCTATATATGATTCATGGTGTGACCCGTATGACTCCAAGTATTTCATTTTATTTAAAATTGATATTAATATTAAAAAACTGCTATTGATATACTCAAAACCTAGAAAATTCACCTTACTCTATGACACAATGTTCATTGTATGACTCAATGTGTCCATTATCAGTTTAAAATTGGTATTTTATTTTAAAAAGTTCCACTCACTAAACATTGAGTAAACAAACTTTGATTGTCTTTATAATTTTGGAAAATAATTCATAATTCATTTTTGAAGTGCAGGAATCAGTGTCATGTCAAATTGGCACATGATGTGCTCGATATGGCTAAAAGCATATGTTTCCATTTTAAAATTATATTTTAATGAAAAAGAAAAGTAATGTACTCCAAACAAATAAAACACATTCATATTATTTTCATACTTTATCGAAAATATCCGTAAGTCATTTGGGATGTTTAGGAATCATTTTACCATCAATCTGACACACAGTGTGATTGCTAAGATTCCATGTGTGTATTTTTATTTAAAATTGAAATTAATTTTAGTAGAAAAGTGAAATGAGATACCGGAAACTGAGAAATTTTTTTATTATTTTTGATACTTTTGGAAAATGATCCATAAGTCATTTGTGATGTCTTGAAATCATCTTCACCGCAATCCGATACACAATTTTCACTATATGACTCATGGTGTCTATTATCAATTTAAAATTGAAATTTTAGTTCAAAAATGATTATTGACTAAAATCCAAGGAAACATGCTAGGATTGTTTTTATAATTTCGGAAAATGTTTTGTAAGTCATTTTTGATGTGTATGAATCATTTTAACATCAAACCAATACATGATGTGACCAGTATGACTCAAATTTTGTGTTTCTAGTTTAAAATGAAATTTTAGTAAAAAAGAAAAGTGACCTGCTCAAAACCAATAAAACATATTTTTTATTTTTTTAATAATTTAACAAAATTATCCATAGGTCATTTTTGACTTTTAGAAATTAGTGTCACTTCAATAGAATTCATAATGTGGCTGGTATGACTCAAAGTGAATGTTTTTAATATATAAGTGTCATTTTTGTTTAAAACATGCATCACATCACCAAAACCAAGAAAAAACCCAAGATATGTTTTTGACTATTCTATATGTTATTACATAATTAATTTCCTCATCCTTTTTATCTTATACTTCTTTTTTTTTGATTTTCAAAGAGATAATTATTGAGGATGAACAAGAAATGGTGTGATGTGAATGAATCAACCACAAATCTATTTGATATATAGTGTTCCTGGTATGACTCAAAGTTTAGTTTAAAAATAACACTTTCAGTTTAGTTTAATTATTTATTTTATTACTAAATTAAGAATTGATTTTCTTTATAGGTCTTTTTTTTCTATAGTAGGGGTGGTTTTCTCAGAAATAGATTGAGTTAGGTATATGGGGAAAATAAAAAGGAACATTGATTTTTTTGAAGGTATATTATAATTTTTCCTTACTCATGTAATTGTATAAAATATTTTCTTAAATGCCTATAATATAGTTTTTTCTTTTTATTTGAGTTTTAAATATTATTTTCTTTAAAATATGTATTTTTAAATAATTTTTCTACTTTCTGGTTCTACTCTGGTGCTGTAGTGTTTTATTATAGAACAATATAGTATGCCCTTTTATCAGTGCTACTAATGGAAATGATAGATTTCTCCTTTAGTAGTCCTTTTAGAAGTGCTGATAAATGTATCATTTATCATCTCTTTTTATAGTACTAATAAAGGACCACTTTTTCAAGGCTTTTAAAGGTACTTATAAAGGGGACCTTTATTGGTGATAAATAAAAGTGCTGATAAATGGAGTTAGTTGTCATTGTTTTTTAGCACTGATAAAAGACACCTTTATCATTACTAAAAAACTGTTGATAAACACCTTGAGATTTTAATCACAATCCGGCAGTCTGCGCTTCTCTGGTGTTGATAAAGACCAATTTTAGGGATGTTAAAAAGTTAGCTTTGTAGTAGTGATTTTGGGTCTGATGAGTTTTTATTATTGAGGTCATCTCCATCATTAATTAATATTCTTGATAATTACTATTTTTCAACATTTGGTACATTATATATTTATTTTAAATCCACTCAAACAATTCCTTCTCATGAATTTTTAAAGTCATTTAGGCCCTCAAGAGTTTAAATAACAGTGCATAGATAGAGGAAATAGAGTGAAAATATGTGATATTATTAATCTCATGGGGCATCAAGGTTAGAAAAATAATATAAGTGTTAAATTTTAGGGGAAATATAGTAGAGTAGTAGGGTATAGTCAATTTCATTCTATAGAGTTTCCAGTGGTAGTTAGGTCAATGATTGTCAAATTTATAAATTCTTTATCTTTAAACATGTCTTATACATTGTTTCATTTAGATCTTTATACTCATTCAAATAAAATACCTTATTCGTATCTTATATATATAATGATGAAATAATTTCAATTTACTTCTGGTTGAATACATCAATTTTATATCAGTCTCATTTGCCTAAGGCATGATAAGAATGCCATATGATAATGGGGAAGAATTAGTGTTATGGTAGATTTATTCTTACTATAGATAAAACCAGACTATATAATCCTCAACATCAATCTATTATATTCTACATATAATGATATTTATTTATTCTATAATAATTTTTCTTTCTTTGATGTGTAACTTGAGATTACAATGGTTATTTGAATATAGTATCATCATATGAGAAATAATATTATAGATATCATATCTACACCCAACTGAAAGAGATAATTTTAGGGCCAACAAAAGTTATAATAGTTAATTTTGAGTTTTTTTTCATTAGGGTCATGATTTTTTTCAAGAACTAGTTATAGAATTTTATCCTTTATGAGATATCAAGTTTAGGATACAGTTTTATCTTATTGCCTGTTAGATATCAGTGTTTTCTTTATTGATGACACATGTGATGTTTTGGGATTTATTTATTTGAATATATAATCTATTAAATATGGTATTCATAGATGCCATTATTTCACCTTGGGGTTCATTATAGTAATTTTCAATGAAATGATATGACATCCAGAGGTTTTGTAAAAATTATCATTGATTTAATCATGTGATAATAAATATATTATAACCCATCCCATTGATAAATGGTTTATTCGATTGGTTGAAAGGTGCTATTTAGATCATGAGAATTAATTTTAGAATTAGAATCATCAAAATAGGGTGAAGGAGGAATATATCCAAAATACTATTATAGGGTAATATTATGGGTACTTTGTGTTTGTGGTAATTTAATTATCTATCACGAATACCCATGCTATATTCATGGGATTGAGGAACTCAATGTTTTATAGATTCTTGTATTAGATATTGGTAATGTTAATAAATAATGTTTGTGTCTTCATAGAAATATCAGGTTCATTATAATCATCTAAGGACAATTATGAATGTTTTTCAGTGATATTAGTTACATTGAAATCTATCCGAGTGTAAAATATTTAAGTTCTTGATATATTTCCTTTTCATTTTTATATCAATTAGGTTTAGTGGATGATCCTTTTGAGCCACTCTAGACCCATACTCTTGGGTCCAATTCAAAAATCACATTTATTAAAAAATAAATTTGATATGAAATGACATAAACCTTTATTTAGTTTACAAAATTACTATATGATAAACATTAAAACCCTTACATCATCTCATAAGACAATATCACAATCTCATGAATTAAATATTTGGTGTTCTTAAGTATTAGCTATATAAAAACTTATTTTATGATACATACGAACATTTGTATATATTTCATCCACATAAGATAAACATATAGATATCTCCTAGGTTATACTCATCTTTATATCCTGGGGAATGAAAACATAAGAAAATGCTGATATCAAATTTGTATTAATGGAAAAATTTTCAAAATTTAATTAGGATTGAGATCATATGAATGTGGGAAAACATGGACCTGATGGAGATATTGTCATTAAAAATAAAAATTTATAATAAAATATCTTCATATTTTATGATTTAAGGGCATGTAATATCAAGTTAATAAACAAATACCATAGAAAATAATTTCATAATCATGAAATAATAAACAATAGATAAGGTGGACAATTATAGGTATATAAGATGGAAGTGTTACATTCCATTGATTCATAACATAACAAGTAACTTTGGAACAAACATAATAATATAAAATCATCACATTTATATCATATTCAATAAAGTTCACCATTTATGTTTTGAACATATCCTAAAGGATCACCATTTATGCTGTGTGAATATCCAAGAAGGATCACTCTTTATGTTCTGTGTATATCCTAGAATAATTACCCTTTTTGTCATTAGTGTATCTCGGAAGAATTACCCATAATATTTTGATTGTATCACAGGAGACTCAACATTTATGTTGTGTGTGTATCCTAGAAAAATCACCCTTTATGTTGTGAGAGTATATAAGAAAGATCACCCATAAAATTATAAGTTTATCAAAAAAGGATCATGCTCAATGTTATGACCATATCAAATAAGGTACCACCTTTATGTTTTGATTACATCTATAATGAATTTTTCTATGTTATATCATGAGGTATAAAACATTATCAACTGAATTAGAGAGCAATATAATACACCACCCACCATCATTCATACATTTTTGTTTCATAAGATATCAATCATTCAAAAAATTAGGAATATACATGGGAAAATAATTAGTTTCATATATAATTCAAATGAAATCACATAAATAAATAATTCATAATTCCATCAATAATAATCACATGATAATCCAATTTAAAATAAATGGATATGCAAATATATTCAGTAATTTTTAAGGTAAATATCCTTAAATCATGATAAAAAACATATGTTATTTAGACCATATAGATAAAGGGTAAAAAGTTAAGTTAAAAACATCCCCAATAAATCAATTTATGGAACCTTTGTGAACACCCTTCAGTCATGAAAATTAAAAATAGATTATTCACAAAGTAAATGCATTATAAGAAAATTTATTCAAATTCACAGTTGTAACGTCCCGGTTCCGGGTGCCGCCCAAAGTTGCCCCGAACCCAGTTGGTCCCATGACTTCAAGCGCCTTTACACAAATGACAGAGGCTACTGACTAGCAGTGAGGGACATGATGTGAAAATGGGGAAACTATTCCCTCATTGGAATAGTATACATAAGGGGAAAGAAAATAGTAAACAATAGCAGAAGCAGTAATACCATACAACAAAATAAACAACGGAAGACTGATAGTAATATTACAACTAGAGCATATATATTACCAATTCATATCACATGGTTCTAGGAAAACAGTTAAAAAAGACACAATTCTGGAATTACAATACTGAAACAAAATTATAGAAAATAAGTAAATTCTAACAGCATCACAAGTCTTTCATTGGTCCTATTCTCTTCAACTCCAAAATCAATCAAGTACCTGATAAATAAGGGAGATTTACCTTATCTATACCTGCAACCATATAATCTGTTTGGTTCTAAAATCATGACCCAAACAGGGTGTGAGAAAAATCCTAGTATTCAACCTAAAAAACATATGTTCCTATCTGTTAGTGAATATATATAGCAGTTAATATTCAGAAATGAAGAAATAAACAATGAAGTAATCAAAAGTAAATAGTCCATTTTTTTTTAATTTACATTTGTTTACATTTATTATTCATCCTTTGAATCATGTAAACCATGGGATCTAGCCTAAGATCTATATCACATGTATATATGTAAAAAAAAATATATCTTAGAAGACCATCTAATAATCTAGTAAGATCGAGTCCAAGATTGTTGTTTGGCTGGGAAGACTCATCACAATCATTCAATTATTCAATAACGACCCTTTGGGAAAGTTCTCACAGTCTAATCCACCTAGTTTAGCATAACAACAATTCATTTAATAACGAACCTCTGGGTAGCTCTCATGGTCTATCCCCTTTGGTCTAATATGTCACTATTCATTTACAATGACCACTTATGCATGCTCTCACAATATAAACCCCTTAGTCTAAAAACTATCAAACAATTATAAACAACCACTTGGGAATGATGTCATAGTCTAAACCCCTGGGTTGATGACCACGTGGAAGCTCTCATAGTCAATATCCCTAGGTCAACATAATAATAAAACATACCCAAATGACCCTACCTCATGAATCTCTCACAGTCCAATTCCCCTTGGTCAACCTTCCATAATGCATATCATATTAATCTCAAACAATTAGTAACTCCATCCTAACAATAAGAGGCATAGAAAAAAAATAAATCCTAATAGGGATTCTATACCAAACAGATGTAATCAATAAAATAAGGTAAACACGCCCATGGGGTGTCTCATAACAAGGTATATAGCCTTACACATAAGAAACTGCCCATTATCATTCATTCAAATAATAACAGATAATAAATAGGGTCTAATTCCAAACACACAATACCTCAAATGTAGGTATACAACAATTTTAGAATATATAATCTTATGAGAATAAAAAAAAGGCACAAACCACATACCTCGATGTTTCATGATCGATATACTTGTACGTAGGTCGTTGAATAGTCCTAGACCAGCGTATATCTACAAAAAGATTAAAAATATCCATCCTTGAATAAATCATGAGAGAGGAGGAATCAGGAAGAAAGGCTTTAGGGGTCTTGATAACTCAACACTGGAATTCCAATGCACCTGACAGTGTCTCAATCAGAGCTCAAACAAAGAATTGGGATGGGTTCAAATTTCGTTAGCTATTCCATTGCTCTCCTATAAAAACCAAGAGGAGAAGAAGATATATCCAAACATAAGACGCGACCCCACACCGATATGTCAAATAAAAAGAAAAGTACACAGTTTTTTCATTAAATGTACATGCCGTGTATTAAAATCAACCAACTCCCAACTTAAGAGGGTCAGGCATGTTATCACACGACCATGTACTTAGCCGTTACACGGCCAGCACATGGTTGTACATGAAAACCAAGTGCACAACATGTACTTGGAAGTACACGACGTGTACATAGAAAACCCCATTTTTTTCCTCTTTCTCAAAAACAACCTAAAATCACGATCAATACTTGAAATGAAGATCCAAGATCTTACAAACTTCCTCCCTTAAATAAATTCATCCCCGAATTTTCCTTGCAAGAGAGGTGAAGAAAAATATGTGAAGAACTCTGGACATTGTGATCGTATGTCAGCCTTCCTCTCCTATGTCTCATCCTGTACTCGTTCGTGCTGTCGTAGCACCCGTACTAGAGGAACAGACTGACCACGAAGAACTTTCGTGCTATGATCCACAATCTGAATATGGTGTTCCTCAAAGGACGTATACACCTACAAATCAAACTCCTCAGGTTAAAGAACATGAGATGGGTCTGAAAAGTAATGTCGTAGTAGAGAAACATGAAAGAAATTGTGCATATCCTAGTACCTCTGAGGTAACTAATACTGGTAGGAAACTAGCCTGAATCTCTCCAAAACCTCACATGGCCTGACTTATCTTAGTGAAAGCTTCTCCTACCTTCTAATCATCATATGTACTAACCTTGGTGTGACACATAAGAAAAACTGATCTACAACCTCGAACACCAGAGTTAGTCCACATCGATCAACATAAGATTTCTCACAAGATTTTTAAGTTGATATCATATTCTGAATCAACTCCACCTGCTCTATAGTCTCTTGGAGAAGACGAGGTCCCAACATAGCTGCCTCTCCTGCCTCTATCCAGTATAGGGGAGATTGGCATGGCCTAACGTACAAAGCCTTATAAGGTTCCATCTGAATTGTTTCTTGAAAATTGTTATTATATTCATACTCCATCAGGGGTATGTGTCTCTCCTAAGAGCCCCCGAAATTCAAGATGCATGCTCGAAGTATGTCCTAGAAAACCTAAATCGTGTGTTTGGACTTGCCATCTATCTAAGGATGTTAATCTATACTCAGAATATACTTTGTACCCAAAGCCCTCTATAGTCCCTGCCAAACATGAGAAGTAAACTGGGCATCCCGGTCTGAAATGATAGAGTGGTGAACCCCATGAAAATGTAAAATCTCTCAGATTTACAACCTTCCGAGATCATTAACACTGAAGGTTTCCTTTATCGGTAGGAAACGTGCAACCTTCATGAGTCCATAAACAACAACCCATATTGTATCATTTCATCTGGGTGACCTAGGTAAACCCACCAAGAAATCAATTGTGAAATCATTCCACTTCCACTCAGGAAAGGGTAACTATTATAACATCCCTTCTAGTCGCTGATGATCCGCCTTCACCTACTGACAGGTGGAACATTTCATAACAAAAATAGTAACATCCCTCTTTATTCCTGGACACCAATACTGATGATGTAGATCTCGATACATCTTGGTGACACCAGGATGAACTACCCATACCGATGCATGAAAATCTCATAACATCTCCTCACATATATCTGCTGATACCCATACACACCCATGAAAATGAAAAAACATCATCCTTTCTTACGGTCTACCCAGATATAGAGTCCTCACCTCACACACTCTCTCATTGGACTAGGCCTTTGGAATCTGATAGCTTCCACATTCACAATCGATCAAGTAGATTAAAGGAAATAGATATAGAAGAAAGAAACGTCTGCCCCTATCTATCATGCACCTCCAAATTCATCTCTAATAGAAGATCCATGAGATTCCACTCACTAATGGCCTCCTAAACTACCTCCTCCTCCAATGGCCTGAAGGCCTTCATTTTTTATTGATTTTTTATAATCCACCTTTCAAGGGGTGAGGTGGAACCCTTACAAGGCCCGCAGGCGTAAGTATTACATGGCCCGTAAAACTTAGAGGAATTCATTGCCCATAGACTTCAAACATTACATAAAACCCAGATTAACTACTTGGAACTGCTCATCCCTGGCATCTTCATTGTGAAATCATCTCTCCACCTTCACATGGCTCTTCAGATAGGCTTTCCCGTGCACGCACAGGCTTGTCCCGATGGCAGGTGCCATACCCTCTCATTCTTGCAATCTGTTTAGCTTTTGCTATGGTGAAAGCTCCTTGCTCCTCCTCCTTCTGAATCTTGTTCCTAAACTACCTATATATGAGTTCTCCTACTCAATGCATCATCCAAAGTTTTGTATTTCCCAGTTATGTAGGAAAGCTTAATGTCAAAAGACTAAAGGTACTCAAAACAGCTTCACTATCTCAAATTCTGATCACATTGAATAAAAAAGTACCTGAGGATTTTTTGGTAAGTTTATACCATAAAATACTATCTCAAAAGATAATGACTTTTACAGTGTAAAGCATGCACAACTATAGCTAACTTTTGATCGTGCGTCAGGTAGTTCCCCTCATGTGGCCTTAATTGTTGAGGCCTCTACGCAATGACTCTTTCCCTTGCATAAGTACTGCTCCATGCCGTATACCTGGTGCATCGTAGTAAATGGTGTAAAACATTCCCAGCTGCAGAGAAATCAGTATCGATGATGAAGTAAATCTCCCTTTCAACTCTTGAAAGGTCGAATCATAGGAATCTATCCAAAAGTACTTTTCACCCTTCTTAGTTAGTTCCGTCTGTGGAGCTACTAAGCTTGAGAAGTCCTGAATAAAATGCATATAGTAACCAGCCAGTCCCAGAAAACTCCATACCTCTAAGACATTCTTCAGATGCTCCTAGAAAACTACTGCTCTCACTTTCTCTTGGTCTACTAATACTCTTATATTTGAGATTACATGACCCAAGAAGTGAATCTGGTCCAACCAAAAGTGTAATTTTGAGAGCTTATCATATAACCGATGCTATCTTAGTGTACTCAATATAATCTCTAGATGGGAGTCATGGTTGTGTCGTGTTTAAGAGTACACCAAGATATTGTCCACAAATACTACCACAAAATAATCTAAGTAACGATGGAACACTTGTTTCATCTGTGCCATCAAAACTTCTGGTGCGTTTGTGAGGCCGAACGACATAACCAAATTCTCGTATAGACTATACTTGCTCTAAAAGGATGTAAGAGGTCTATTTGATGGCCTAAAACACAATTCATGATAATAAGATATGAATTCAATATTCTATAATATTTGGGATCCTCGAAGATGATTAAATAGATCATCAATTTTTAGCAAGGAATATCAGTTCTTGAATGTCAACTGGTTCATCTTTCAATAGTCCACACAATGTATAAGGGTACTATCTATCTTCTTCTCAAAAAGGACACGCAAAGCCAAAGGAAAAGTGCTGGGTCAGATGAAACCATTTTCCTGAAACTACTCCAAGTACTTCTTGAGCTCCTGTAACTCTGGTGTATCCATCCTATAAAAAGGAATGGACACCGATGCTGCTCCTGGAAAAAGCTCAATAGATAAATCTACCTCTCTCTCTAGAGGTAAAACTGAAATGTTGACTACAAAGACATCTCTAAAACAATCCACCACTGGAGGAAATTCCATCTATGATGTATGATGTTCATCCATATATAAACTAGAAATATGGGTTGTAATTCCCCCCAACCCATGATGCTCGGGTCCAGCTCTGCTCTACTGAACATCCCATTCTTCCTTATGTAGAAAAGACCCTCCCTTTGGTAACGTGAAACTAACACTATAGAGATAGCAGTCAAAAAAGTCTTTAAAGGATAATAACCAATCTATTCTGATAATGAAATCAAATCCTTTCATCTCTAAGACAAAGAGGTCCCATAAGAAGTGACACCCACCAACCTCAAGAGGGAACTCCTTGCATTGATATGCACTAGTCGTCCTAATCTCTAACGGAGTGTCTAGTGCAATGACATTTTTAGAAGTAAAGATACAGAGCCCAAGGCTCTCCACAATGGAAACATATATAAATCTATGGAAAGAAACTATATCAAAAAGTGGAAAATCTAAAACTGAGGTAATTATAATCGTACCTCTAACCATAGAGGAATCAGGATCCTGTTTCTGTTGGGTCTGATCCATCAAAAAAGTCTGACCTATACTATGGCCCTGCCTGTCTACCCTAAGCTGATCCACCTTGTTGTTGTTGAAAAATTACCATTCGGCTATCCCAACCAAGACCACCTCATCATCCAGTACAACCTTCCAACCTCATATTCCTTATTTGATTAGAAACTGGTGGCCCCACTTCTGTACGTGGAGTCATAACAGACACACTCTCCCTAGATGATGGTGAGGACATTCTGCAAAAATGAGAAAGATGACCCATCTTTATGAAATATCATCACTCAACTGGGTCTCTCAGGTACTACGATCTCATGTACCCACTCTTTTCGCACTAGTAGAACACCACTCGACTAATTAAAAAAACATCGCACGAATGCTCTCTGCGGCTTCCTGCTATCAGTCGAAGTAGTACCAAACCAGGATGCTGAAACTCCCAAGCTTATAGCTCTAAACTCCCTCAGATTATGCTCAGTAATTAGAACCTAGTTTACTAAAGTAGTAACCTACGTCGACCTGAAAACATTCACCTGTGATCGAATGTTGTACCTAAGTCCATCCCCAAATCTCCTAGCCATTGACAACTCATCACCTCCCAAAACAGGTGAAAAGCACTAAAGCTCTGTAAAAAGAGAATAATAATCCATCACTAAAAGATCGCCCTTATCCAAATGCCTAAATTCCTGGGCTCGTATATCCATCATCATCTCGGGGTAGAAGTAATCATAGAAGGTCCTCTAAAACTCCTCCCAATCCATATCTCAATGAAGTCCTGCCTGTGTTATAACATACCACCATCTCTTGGAGGAATCACGTAGCATGAAATGTCCCTAGATTCACCCTCCCCTCAAGAGGCATCTCCAAATGCTCAAATATAGAATTCATGGCCTCCAACCATGACTCTATATATCATGGTCCTCTATCCCCTAAAAAAGTGGGAGGATGCTGCTACTGGAACTCCCGCATCAACTCTTTCATTATCGGGGCAGGATGTGGTGATACATGAAAGGTTTTAATCATCCTTATAAAGCCTTCATGGAACTGTGCATCAGAATTTGCGTCTGGTATAATAACTGGTTCCGTGAAATTCATGACAGGATGATCTGTTGGTTTCCACTGACATACCATTTCTGGTGTCTGATCACCACCTGGTACCTGACATACAACTAGAGGAAATCTTGATGGAATGAATCTACAAGGTCAAGAGGAAAACTCAGTATGGGATTAACACAAACTGAAACTCATATGTGTAGGAACAGAACAAGTGTAGTAAAGAATTCATATTTTTCATAAGAGGGTTACCTGACATGCAGAAACACTACATGATGAGTTCCCTTTATACTTAACTTGGTCATGTACCTCAGCCAACCTGGCTGTGTAACACCCTATACACACGACGTGTTTCTCATGAGACATGACATGTACTTGAATATTCTATCCTTCCCAGGTACTTCTACATGGCTATAACTACACAATTCTACTGGTGTAACACTATACAACATTTTCACCATAGACACGACATGTACTGAAAATCTTTATCCACCCATGTCTTTAGTCACATGGCCGAATACACAGTGGAGTATAGCATGGCGTGTAATTCCAGTACACGGTGTGTTTTACCAAAAGTTTACCAGCCCCGTGTCTATACTTACACATTCAGTCACACGGACAAAAACTATATGACGTGTACATATGGTACATGACATGTACTTAAGAAAAGTTAGTTCTTCTAGAATATAAGAACACATGGCATGTGTTCCTAACATCACACACAGTGTTGTCTGGGTTTCTAGATAGTAAGCATATGGAACATCTCCCAAACCCTTAAAAACAAAAAATTTAGCCAAGGTATGAAAAATTCCAACCCGTGAGAGCCCATACTCCCCGTGAATCCATCTTTGGCATCCTTTTTCACATTATAACTTGAGGAAATTAAATTAAAGTTCAAACATGATCCACCAAATTTCGATCCAAGAGGTCCTATAATACCATAAGGATAGTAACTTGGCATCCATACAAATGAAACATTTTACCAATACCCTATAAAAATAGCAGGTATTTCTATCAAGACATTTACCACAACAACAATAATATCTAGCACAACAACTATCACAACAGCATGCAATCTGTAATGAACCCTAAATGGCATGATAAGAACACATGACATGTGATCGATAGAAAGTGCCTATATGATGCATGAGATGGAATACTATCATCTCATCAGGTTTCAAGACAAATAGAATAATAATTATATAAATCATAAGAGAAAAAAACAAGTGAATCACCCAATGGTGAAATCAAATCAATTTTAATAATTGAAAAAATAGAAAAATTAAAATATTTGAGGTAACTTGGCTTTTACCAGTACACGGGTTAGCTAATCCCAGGAACAGTTCATTACCAACTACCTATTCCTTCTTATCCAAGTCTATAGGATCCAAATATTAAGGGAAAACAGAAAAGAAAACCATTCCTCTGATACCACATTGTAACGTCCCGGTTCCAAGTTCCACCCAAAGGTGCCCCAAACCCAGTTGGTCACATGACCTCAAGCACATTTCTATAAATTCCAGAGGCTTCCAAATAGTAGTGAGGTCAAAGATATGATAATGGGAAAACTATTCCCTCATTGGAATAGTATACACATCGAAAGGAAAATATTAAACAATAGCAGAAGCAGTATTACCATACAACAAAAATAAACAGTGGGTGACTGATAGTAATATAACAACTAGATCATATGTATAAATGATGCACGTAAAATATGTCTAGGAAAGTAGTCAAACATGTCATAATGCTGAAAATATAATACTGAAACCAAATTACAAAAAAGAAGTAAACTCCAACAGTATCACTAGCCTTAGCTTGGTCCCATTCTCCCTAACACCAAAAATAATCAAGTACCTTATGAAGAAGGGTGATTTCCCTTATCTATACCTACAACCATATAATCTATTTGGGTCCAAAAGTAAGAACCAAACATTGTGTGAGAAGAAACATAGTAGGAAACCACTAAAAGACCTATGCCTAATAATTAGTGAAAATATATAGCAGGTAATATTTAGAATTGAAGAAATAAACTAAAAACTACTCAAAATTAAACAGCCCTACAGTTTTAAATTTACATTCATTTACATTTATTATTCATCATGTAATCCTTGGGATCTATCCTAATCTCTATATCCCCTATATAACAGTAACAAACAATATGTCTCAGAAAACCATGTAACAATCAAGTAAGATTGAGTCAAATCTCGTGCTTTGGCTTTCCATACTCATCAAAATCAGTCAATTATTCAATAACGAACCTTTGGGGAAGCTCTCACAGTCTAATCCCCTGGGTCTAGAATAACAACAATTGATTTAATAATGACCCTCTGGGTATCTATCAGGGTCTAACCCCTTTGGTCTAACATAACACGAATCTTTTATGACGACCATTAGGGTAAGATCCAACTGTCTAAACCCCTCGGTCTAACAACTATGAAACAATTACAAAAAAACAACTCGAAAAGCTCTCAAAGTTTAAACCCCCGAGTCGATGACGACATTGTAGATCTCACAGTCAGTACCCCTGGGTCAACATGATAATATAACATACATAAATAACCCTACCTAGGGAAGCTCTCACAGTCAAATTCCCCTTGGTAAACCTTCTACAATGCATATCACAGGAATATCAAACAATAAGTAACTCCATCATAACAATACAAGGCATGGGAAAAAAAATACTAACATGCATTCTAGAACAAACGACCATAATAAATCAAACAAGGTAAATTCACCAACAAGGTGTCTCATAAGATGGTATATAACCTTACGCAAAAGCAACTACCAATTATCAATTAATCAAACCCTAAAAAATAATAAACAGTGTCTAATTACAAACATGCAATACCCCAAATTTGGGTATACTGCACTTTTAGCATATATAATCCAAATAAAATCAACTAAAAGCACAAGCCACCTACCTCGATGTCTTACGATCGATATAATTCAATGCCGACCCTTGAATCAGCCTAGATCGACATAGATCTAAAAAAATATGAAAAAATCACAACCTTGAGTAACTCATGAGAGAGGAAGAATATGGAAGTAAGGATCTCGGGGTTTTGAGAAGCCACCGATGGGATTCCAATGCACCTGACGATGTCTCAATCAGATCTCAGACGGAGAATCGAGAGGGGTTCAAAGTTCATCGACTATTCTATCCCTCTCATGTTTGAAATGAGGGGAGAAGAAGATGTATCCAGACATAAGACATGACCCTTCACCAATATATCAAATAAAAATAAAAGTACACGATGTGTTCGTTAAATGTACACATTGTGTATTTTCTTCAATTGGCTCCTGACTTAAGCGAGTCAGCCAGGTCATCACACGGCCATGTACTCGGCCATTACACGACTAGTACATGGTTGTACGTGGGAACTAGGTACACAATGTGTACTTAAGATTACATGACGTTTACTTATAAAAACCCCATTTATTCTGCTTCCTTAAAAACAACTCAAAATTCAGATCCAAACCTGAAATGAAGATCCAGGTTCTTACAATAGTGGATGGTTATGTAAGACAAAGGTAGAGAGGGATCATTTCATTGATTGAAAATAAAATTACATAGGCCATCAAAATACAAAATGTGGATGGAAGTATTTGATTATTATCCTAAATAAATCATAATATATGTCAAAGTATGATTACTTAGAATTAAAACACATCTTAGTTGTTTAAAAAAAATTAATTTGGAAATAATAAATATCCTTGAACATTTGTTACAATTTTAATAGAAATAAAACTATGAGGAAAATAAATTCTTATAGAAATAATGACAACTTAGAGATAAAGTTTCCTATAAAATGGAAAATATGTAAAAATGATAATTTCACACATAAACTCTGAATTTTTTTTTTGAAAATGACCCATATATAAAATTATATTTATTCAAAATGACATCGTTTATAATGATTATAGATATTATAATTTTAAAAAGTTAAAAAAGAAATAAATATGAAAAATGTTATCTTGAGGCGAGGAAAATAATTTTCATATTGTGAGAAAGACTATCCAAATTCCCCATATGTATCATTACATTTGTGAGATTGTGATTTCAAAAGGTGGTTCAGAAAATTATCCTTATAACCTGAGTAATATTTAATTAAATACACTTAAAGGAGATATATATTAAAACTTATGAAATAGATTAAAACCTAATGTGAAAAACCATGAATAAAAAATAAATCATGATATACTATAAAAAATAGTAACTATATAAATCATATTCAGGTAAATTGGATAATAACATTAAATCTATCTCAATAAATAGTATTTGTTACTTTGAAACCCCTTTAACATAACATAGTGTTTGAAGAAATATTCACTTGATAATGAGGTTATAATTAATTTTTTTGAAACCTATAAAATAAGAAAGAAATAAAAAATATTATTTATGCGGTAGTATAAATAAAACTTGGAAAAATACAGTTCAATAAGAAACCTTATAACTCAATGGAAGAAAATTGTTTTTTCTAAATCCATTACCATGGTCTAGATTCACTCTGTGAATGCACCAAAAAATTGGAATAATAAAATTATGTTTATTTAGTATCTTATTAGGAACCTTATAGATCTATATTTAGTTTATAATTTTCCATGTATTATCATATTTTATTTATTTATTATATATTATTTTCTTACATTTGTTATTTAATGTGGTTCGGTCAATTTATATATTTCATTTTTGGTCTGTTGATATAAATAGAGGTGTTGTAGAGTAACCAAATAATTAAAAATATTATAGGGTTATATGTCTTTTATAATTATATTTTTATAATATTTTTATATCCATATAGGTTTTTATAAAATGAACTCAGATTAAGATATATGCTTTGATATGTTCCTTTTAAGTGGTTAAGTTTACTATAACTATTTATTATTAATATTAGTTATAGAATTTCAAATATTATTTTTTATATAACATTAATAGTTTAATAACCATCATTTTTAAGTTAAATACATTTTTAATCAATCCATTTTAGGTGGTAATGGAAAATTAAATATCTCATCTCATCTAGGTGGTAGTATGCAGGTATATATATATGATGATTTTATTTTCTATAGAATTGAAGAAAGGAAAAAAATTATCTTTTTCAGAATACTAATCATGAAATTTATATAAAATTAATACTTTTATTATAAAATTTTTATAATAACTTTATGGTTGTGTTGAAAAACAAGGCACACTAGTTCATGGTGGTGGTAGTCCACACGCACGCATGATCGACATTATTTTATCTCTCATGGTGTATTTAAAGGAATAAATAAGGGTTGTTCCATTTATATAATAATAATTAATTATAATAATGATACTATTTTCATTATATTACAATTTATATGATAGGTTTGGAATAAAAATATTATGAAGAAAAGGATAAGGATTAAGTAATTCCCACTTTGGTTCATTGAACATCCGCTTTGAATGTATCCTTAGAAATTAGAATATTAAACTATATTACAGTGTACTGGGTGTATAGTATATATATGAAACATATATGATAGAATCATTTAATTAGTGTTAAATGATATTTCGAATTGTTTCTGTATCTTAGATATGGTGGAAGTGGCCCCGTTTATAATTGAATAAAAGGACACTTTTTTTAAAACCAATTATTTTTCAATAATAAAACGACATTATTAAAGGTTCAATGGTTCAATTTTTTTGAAATAATTTTTATTGGGTGATATTGATTCTATAAAACCTCTACCATTAATTTTGACACATGTTTTAAACATGTTTTGAGTCATTTAACTTAATATTTTACACTTTACTATTTTAGTTTTTACTAAATTAAATTACTTTTAACTAACTAATTTATGTTTATTAAAAATAAAAGATAACCTATTTTACCAAACCTGGGTTTTTGGAACCTAAATTTAATCCCAATTAAATCTAACTAAATATTTAAATATGATAAAATTATCTTTAAATTAAAATATTTAATATATAGACATAATATTTTTGTAAAAAATGTTGTTTTCACCATGAAGTTTTATTAATTATACATGACATTGATTACCAATTAAGTGAGAGATAAATTTTTTTACATAATTTTACAGTTTATATATAATTAATTATATAAAATATATCAATATAAATTATTAGATAAAAATTATACAATATTTATAAATAAATTCATTGAAAATAACACCTTCACCATTATCATGGTCAATAAAATTAATCGTAGTAATCATGATTTTATGCGTAAAATGATATTGTAATTATTAAATAATAAAAACATGTTGATCTAAAATATAAAACCCAATTTTCTATATTTAATTTCTATAGGTCATGAAAACTAATTTTTACTATTAGCGAATAAAAACAGTTTTTAAAGTGAAATAATACTTCTGTTTCCAAAACGTTAAATGTAGATTATATAAATGAAACATATTATTTTTAAATTACTTATTTCAGTTTATAAATATATAAATTCATAGAAAAAATCAGTAAAAAAATTGGTCATTATTATGCTTTGATAATGTTTTGAAAGTGACTATATTAGAAAAAGTAGTATTTTTACTATTCACCTAAAAATCAATTATTTTTGAAAAATCTCAATAATTAACCTTAAGGTAATTCTGAAATAATTAAATAAAAAAATAATTTTCATTTTAAAAAATTATAATTCTAAAATTTATAAATATATCTTCATAACGAAAATATATAAATTATATCTAATTTTTTTGAAAAATTACCATCTAAAACCTCATGTGTTCTTAATCCAATTTTTATGTATCTATAGTTGGTTATAGTGTTTTTATTTTTCTATTAGTTTTATTATTATTAAATTTTATTTTTAATATTAATATAATATATCATGGTTTTTTTGTTACATGTGAAACATGATATCAAACATAATAGTAGTTTTGAGAAAAATATATATTCTAGTATCCCGAGGTGTGACATTCCCCCCATTAAATAAATTAAATTCTAAACATTTTAATTATCAATTACTAATAATAATACATAAAGGTATCTAAATATAATAATGACTCGTGTTATAGGTTATAAGGGATACAAAACATTCTATCACATGGAAGACTCTACATGATATATATTCCCTCATAATAGGAATATATTATGATTCTTACCCATATATTCAAAATATTTTACTATAGCTATATCTTAAGAGTTTCTCGAACCATATCTTCCATTGATTCAATTTCAGGATCTCTTTTCCAAAAAATTAATAAAACCAAAATGCTTTTGGTAATGTTCAATCAAATTAGACTAAATGATTATATGAAAATGAAACCTCAATACTAAGATGTATTATCCAATTACATCTTTATTTAAACTATGCCACCCTTGGTTTATCTTATAAATATCTTAGTCTAACATAGGTTACATTATGTTTTTCTCTCTCATACTTCTTAACCTAATTCATTATGTATTTAGGAACTAAATCATACATATTGGATTGCAAATAGATTTGGATTAATTAAATCATATCACCCAATTGGTTTTATCTATGTGTGTAGTATTAGGCCCACTCATCATGTACCAAAGTGAAAATTGAATTGATACTCAACCATCCTTTTCTAGGGATATTACCTCAAGGTGAATCAGTGAAATATCCACATAAACTTTCATGTATCCAAAAATGGATTTAATTGTTAGGATGACCAAGTAATCTCTACTTTACTTTATAATTGGGATGTGATCCTAAATATATAATCATTACTTATAAATATCCCTATGGTTTTCAATAATTTTATCTTATCCGAATCCACCTTATAACTAATATAATCCCCAAAAAATAACTAAAACTTCCTCTAATACCAACTGAGGTTCCCTAGACCGACACTCCAAGTTATGGGTCCATTATAACATTAATCACCATTATTGATACAAAGTGAGTTGAAATTATCATTATTTTACAACATTTAATAAGTTAAACATTACAAATCATAGATCATCTCATAAGATAATCTCATAATCACATGAAAAGATGGTTTAGTGACTCTAAGGATTAGCTATATAAGCAGCTTATTTTATGATAGTTGTGAAAATTTATCCATAATTGAACCATACTAGATCCACTTAAATACATATCCTATTTTATACTCATCTTTATAACATTGGAAAATAAAATATAATAACGGGGTGATCTCAAATTTTTAGTAAGATAAAAATTATCAACATGTATTAAATGATGAGATTATAAGGATATGATAAAATGTGACCAAAAGAGAAATATCTTTTTAAAAATAATATAGAACAATAATAGGTATGTATAATTAAGGATGTAATAACACTTTAAAGTTACCAATTATATAGAATGAAAAAAAATTATCAAATCTTGAAATAATAAACATGATATAAGGTGCATAATTATATATATATGGTGTACAACGGTAACATGCACTTGATTAATAGTATAACATGGGACAATAGAACATACATAAATACATGATATCATCATATTGTAAGAATATTTAATAAAGATCTAGTTTATGTTGTGAACATATACTAGAAGAATCACCCTTTATGTAGTGATCATATCGAATAAGAATCACCCTTTATGATATGAGTGTATCCAAGAAGGATCACCATTTATATTATTACCACATCGAATAGGGATAACCCTTAATATTGTGATAATATCCATGAAGCTTCAACCTTTATATTGTGAGTGCATCATAGGTAGATCTCCCTTTATTTTATGATCATATCCAAAAGTATATCCCTTTATATTGTGAGTTTATACAATAATGATTACCCTTTATGTTTATAGAGTATCTAAAAAGTCTCACCCTTTATACAATGATTGTATTCATGAAGGATCATTATATATTTTCTAATGATATATAAAACATAAACCTATGCATTAAAGGTTAATATAGGACACCAAACTTCATCATCCACAAGTATATGTGCCATAAGAAATAAATTATTAAATATATCAATAAAACCTTTAATAAGGAAATGGGGTTCATATAAATTTCAAATGTAATCACAAAAATAAATCATTCATATTTCCATCAATAATCAAAACATGATGATCCCATAGAAAAAATGGTAACCAATGATATTCATTAACTTTCGAGTTAAATATCATTCAATCATGATAAAAATGTATATGGTATTTAAACTTTATAGATAAAGAGTATAAAGTTAAGTAAATAATTTTCCCAATAAAATGATATATGGAATCTAAGTGAACACCCTATAATCAATGAAATGGAAAATATGGTATTTCTAAAGGAAAGGCATTGGAATAAAATTTATGCCTTTTCAAAGTGGATGGTTAGTAAATAAAAAGAAAGTGATAGATTATTTATTATATAGCAAAGAAAATTACATAAGCCATCTAGATAAATAATTTGGATGGAAAAATTTAAATAATATCATCAATCAATCATAAGATATGTCAAAGGATAATGACTTAGATGAAAATTTATAAGGAGTTTTAGAAAAATAAAATTTTAAATAATAAATAAACTTAATCATTTGAAATCATTATAAATGAAATATTTTATAAAACCAGGAGAAAAAAATCTATTTTAGAAATCATAAAATCATAGATATAAAGATTCATATAAAATGATAATGGAAGTGGAAATCTATGTTAACACAGAAATGATCAAATAGATTATCTTTTTGAAAAGAACTAATACATTAAACCATAAATTGATTTTCATGAAATATATATGTAATAAAATTCATGAATGTTGAAAATGGACATTTTCAATTTTTTAAAAAAATAAAGGGATATCCAAAAAATGTGGAGTAAAAGATAAAATATGAGTGAAAAATAATTTCCTGTTTATTGTATTGGAAATAAATTTGTTGAAATTAGAATTGAATAAAAATACAATAAAATTTATTATTTTAAAATATATAAAGAGGAAAAAAATCACACAATGATTAACCAATTACGAAGATAATTAATGTGAAGATTATAAAAATTACCTAGATTTGTAATCAAATTGAGATATCTAAATTTTAAAATGTGTTTACGAAAAGAAACCATATATATTGAGTGAAATTTAAATAAAAAACTTTGATGGGGAATGTTCTTGAAACATAACATCAAATACCATGAATGAAATATAGTAAATGATATAATATAAAAAATATATTTTACACCATATATAAAATTCAATTGGATTGTAAAAAGATGTATGTATAAAGAATTATGAATTTCGAACAGGAAACCCTTTTCAATTAACATAATACTTGAAGTATGAATCATTTGATAATGAGGATAAAAGGAAGAATTATTGAACCCCAAAAAATATAAACAAAATACAGTTAATTTTTTTCCTTATGTAGAATAAATTAAACATGGAACAATAAAATTCAATAAAAAAATTGTAACTCAATGAATGAAAATTGGGTTAGCACAAACCACTACTTTGGTCATATTCCCACTACGCATGCCCCTAAATTCTTGAATAATGAAATTATGTTTATTTTATACCATCTAATGAACCTTACTGACTGAAAATTCCTTTTTTATTAAATAGAAAGTGAACCAAGAAAAAGAGAGGAGGCCCTCAAGGGGGTCAGAAGTGGTGCAGACAATGGGAATCCCCTCGGACCTCCATCCTACATTCAAGCGGAAGTGATCCTAAGCTATCGTAGACGATCACGTGATTAGCCGCACATCCTATCCTGGAAAGCGAGTCGGCCGCAAAGTTGGCCTCTCTCCAAATGTGACATACTTTTTGCCTATGTAGGATCCCCTCAGAACACCTGTGAACCAGATACACCAAGCTCGAGGGCACCTCATGCCGCCCCTAGATAGACTTCACAAGAACCTCAGAATCAGACTAAAAAACTGCCACTTCAAAACCATATTCTATGCAGATCATTATTGAGGAGAGAAGAGCCTTAAATTCCCCCCTCATCATACCCCCCATGATGGAACCATCCACATTCAGCTTCAGGCCAGCCCGGGTGGATCCCACTTAATCCATTGGCCCTCCTTGGCGGTGCAAGAGGTATTCTAAACATGTTGCCTGCCATGGACAGAAGTCGGTTCTATTTATGAAGTGCCCCAAGTTCAAAGGTTGGAGATTTGAATCGCATTTTCAGAAACAAGTGCAACCTTCTACTGCCCATCCTAACAAGGTTGCAGGCCTCCCATAGCGTCCAACACAAAAAATATAAGATAATAGCCCGTGTTCTGCATTTCGTGGCCCTGCCTTCAACTCCGTGAAACTAGGAGACCAAGAACTCCTACAGTGAGGGCTGATTGGAATCAGAACAGAGACGTCGAGAGAATAAGGACCACAGGTAATGAGCCTAGATTCTCTAAAACAAGAGATGAAAGATTGTTTCAGACTATGGGTTCTCACAGCAAAAACATTGAGACGCCATGGTAATTCCTCTCCGCCGCACATTTTCATCAATTGGAAAAGCCCTGTTCCTTATACCCCATGGGAGGAAGTTCATCTTTGTTGGGATCCATTTGCACCATAATTTGGATTCCCCCTCATTGCCAGACCCCTCCTCCTGCATAGGGCCCCTATAGTCTTTTACAAAAAAATTACCGGAAGAGGATCCTGTGAAGAAGCATCTATCGGGTTCTTCATTCATCACAATATCTTCCTAAACCGCAACCTTCTCGGGAGTGAGGACCGACTGAATGAATCCTGGGTGCTCATAGGTTTCCTTAAAAGTGATCTCTGAGAAAGGATAGTCGGGATAGCCTAATACCACACCCACCCAGTTAGCCTGGCAAAAGCTGACGTCGCCTTTGCCGATGATCCACCTAGTAGAGCCCGAGACTGCCTCAAGGTGTGACGCCATGAATCTTGCCAAACTAGAAGGCCGAGGGCCATGTCCATTGGAAAGCCCCCATTGCATGCCATAGCGCTGCCAGAAAAACACTACCTTTAAGGATTCTCCCACAATGATATCCCAAGCCAGATGACCTTGCATGCCATGGATTACCTCGTTGATGCTACAAAGTCCCACCCCTCCCTCGGAAACTGGTTTCGCCATTCGCTACTCGGAGGCCTAGTGGCAACGGCCCACTTCGTTAGCATCCCACACAAAAGAGTTGATGATGTTCTCAATCCGCTTGATAACTACTTTGGGTGGATTGAGCAGTAAAAATAAGATTGTTTTTTATAAAATGACCTTGCATTATGATAAGTACTCTGATTTGTTAATTTTAGGAGGTTAAGTTTACTAGGAAGGCTTTTTTATTATCCCATATATAATGTCCCATATTACCTTTATGTAATATTAATATTTTCATAAAAACATGTTTTTATCTAAAATACATATTTAAATTTATCCATGTTTGGTGGTGATGAAAGAAAAACATGTTATCTCAAGGAGGTTGTAGTCAACATGGATGCACACATGACGTTTTCTATTTTCCAAAAAATTAAAAGAATATAATGAAATAAATTATATTTTTCAGAATATTAATAATGTTATATGTCACGACCCGTCCTCGGGGCCCGTGCCGTGACTACCCCAAGCCCGCCTTCCATAGGCCAGGGGCTGGCGACTAGCACCAAGGCGTAAAATCCCAGTAAACAGGGAAGGCATTGCCTTTATAAGTAACAACCACACAGAGTCAGCAAGCGGAAAGTAAAGTGCAGAAAGTAAAAGGGGCCGGAAATACAAGCCCAACTGTAAAGTACAACTGGAAAAGTAAAGTACAGCAACTGAAGAAAAGACGGCGGCCTCGTGTCGTCCACTGGCAATCCCACCTGAAGGGTGGGTACAGATAGCCTCCAAGCTCCTCGGGCCCCACGTCCGCTCTGAGCACGTCCCGTCCAGTGGTCCACCTCCAGGTACCGTCCTGCTCCACGCCCCAACCGCGATCAGCGCTGTCCGTCGTCTGCAACCAACACCACGAAGTGCGGGCATAGCCCGTGCAGGGGTGAGTACAACTACTCAGTAAGGACCCCGAGACCCCCGAAGGTCTCCCGAAATCCACAAAGGATATAGCACAAAAGAAAGATGCAATCACGAAGTAACATCTGACTCGACTTAGGTATATGCCCATACATATACCTAAGTCCCCAATTCTAGCTCTGCTCACGAGCTCAAGAACAACTCAATCCACAAAGGAAAGCAAGACTCAAATCCACAAGGAGAGTAAACAGTAAATCCACAAAGGATAGTTCAACACAATCCACAAAGGAGAGTAACATAAGATTCAGCTCAACCAGGTATACTTTTTCAGATGACGTCAAAGACGATCACTGATCCGTCTCAGTCGTCGGACCCACGAAGGATCGATAGGTACTAACCCCCGCAAAAAGACCCACGTAGGATCGGGCTCACACAGAACCTGTAGGCAGTGGCTCACACAGAACCGGTAGTAAGGACCCACGGAGGATCGGGCTCACACAGAACCTGAAGCACCGATCCACGTGGGATCGCTGAGTGCAGTAGTCGACGCAGTCCACTGAGGATCTCTGCACAGTCGTCGCCGCAGTCCACGAAGGATCTCTGCTCTGCCGTCGTCGCAGTCCACGGAGGATCTCTGCTCTGCCGTCGTCGCAGTCCACGGAGGATCTCTGCTCTGCCGTCGTCGCAGTCCACGGAGGATCTCTGCTCTGTCGTCGAGGTCACAGCCAGCGCTAGGGTTCCCGCACGTAGCGAGCTCGTTTAGGAGGGTCCGCTCCACGAGCCGAGGGGCTGATACATCAACTGACACGTAGTCCGAAGTTGATGTATCCAAAAGTTCCGTATCGACAACAGGATCTCAACGCGACAGACGGCGCGTCAATCGGACGCCCGGTCTGAGAGTTATTGGCATTTTCGTCCCAGGGGCCCGGTTGGTTTTTAGGGCAAAACCAACCCGACCGTACTCCGCCTGTATCCGATCCTCGGGCGGAGTATGCCAAAAGTTCCGTCTCACTTAGAGGAAACCACCACAGCTGACGGTACGTCGTTCGGACGTCCGTAGCTCAAGTTATGAGCGTTTCCGCTCCGAGGGCCCGGTTGGCTTCGTGTACGAACCAACCCGGCCGAACCCAAAGTCTTCCGAAACCTTGAGTATAATATACCGAAACGACCGTCTCGATCCAAGGATCGCGTAGCCGCTGACGGTTCGTCAATCGGAGGTCCCAGGCCCAAGATATGGGCGAAAGACCGTAGAGGGCCCGAAACGGGGGTACTGGGCCCGGGGCGACCCGGCCCGAACCCCCCCCTGGGGTCGGCCGAACCGGGTCGGCCCGAACCGGGTCGGCCCGACCCGGCCCGAACCGGCTCGGCCGGGTCCGGTCCGGCCTGGGCGCGGCCCGGCCGACCGGACCGGCTCGGCTTCGGCCGAGCGGCCGAAGCGCTGCCGCCGCCGCGGGTTGAACCCGCGGCTTGAGGGAAACCGCGGCCCCGCGGGGGGCCGCTTGTCTCGCGGACGCGGCCGGGCCGCCGCGTCCGTCCCGGTTCCGCGCGGCCGCGGAACCGGCTGCCGCCGCCGCCGCGGCTTCAGCCGCGGCGGAAGGTTTCCACGGCGGCGCGCCTGGCGCCGCCGCCTCCGGTCGCCGGCGCCGCCGCGCCGGCGACCCGCGCCGCCGCCTCCTTCCGCCGGCCGCCGGAGATGCTCCGGTGGCCCGTTTTCTTTCCCGTCTGCGCCGATGCTCCTCCCGGGGGACGATCTTCACTGCGGAGCCAACAAATTGCCCTTGCCGCCCGGTTTGTCGACGTCCGCCAAATCCGCACCACCAAAATAGATCGGCGGAGGGTTGCCGGGTCTTGTTCGTTAGACCCGCACCCTCCGCGTTAGCCATAATTCACGGGAGGAATAATCAACAACAATTTTTAAATAAATTAAAAATTGTTTCGATCGGGTTCTTTATTTAAAAAGAATAATCACGGGAAAAAGAAACACAATCAAATCCCTACCTTGATGATCGTCGAGCGCGGGCGTTCTTCGCGGAAGAGATCGTCGCGGAAGAGATCGATCGTCGCGTCGTCGCGGGAAGGTGTCGCGTCGTCGCGGAAACCGGCGTTGAGCCGGCGAGCTCAACAAATCAAGAACAACAGATTTAAATTATTAATATTTAAATCTGTGTTTCGTTTAAAACCAAAGAAAAGAACTTGAGAGGAAATCCGAAATCACTCACCTCGAATGGTCGGTGATCGGAGATCGGAGATCGGAAGAACGTCTCGGGCGAAAGCGTCGTCGACTTCCGGGTTCGGCGTTCTTCGCGTTCTTCGCGTTCTTCGCGTTCTTCGCGTTCTTCGCGGAGAGGGTGGAGGAACGAAGATTCTCTCAAATCCTTTCCAAGGATTTTTATGTTGGTCTTAATTTATAAACATGCCAACACGAAACCGGTTAAGAAACGATTCATCAATTCGTTGAATTAATTCAACGAAAGAAACGACCCATTTAATTCACGAAGAAACAGTCCATTTAATTCACGAAATAAACCGCCCAATTAAATGGTCTGTTAAGAATTAAAGAAAACGCGTCGGTTGACTTTTCAGTTACTTTGACGGGTTTTCGCGGGTGCGTTACTTAGCGAAAGAAACGGCGGGGCTCGTGCGGGTCCCACCGCACAAATATCCTACCAAGGGGTAGGATATTTCTGGATAGCACCCTATCCAGTTCAACTCAGTTCAAGCCGTCTTTAAGTGACTTCAAGTGGCTTCCAAGCAGCTTAAGTGAAATAAAATAAAGTTGTCGCACAAACTTTATTTTATTTCTGACTTAAAGCCGTAAAATTTAAAAACCACGTCTGAGCAAACGCAACTCCGGAAGAGGCGTTTCTAAGCAAATACCGGCGCTGCGATTTCATCGGTGCCCTCAGAATTCGATTCCGGGCACCGGTTCAAAAGATAGAAAAACCCGCTCGTCCGTTCACTGAACGTACCCGAGCCAAACTTCGGAAATTGATTCCGGGCACACCGGGCCTCGGAATCAGGTGCCGTCTGAAGCTGCGCTCTTGTAAAATTCCAAAGAAAATTAAGAAAAAAATTTCCTTGAAATTTGCGGGTCTTTACATTACTCCCACCTCAGGGCTTTACGTCCCCGTAAAGATACATCAAAAACTAGGGGAACAAATGGGGGTACTGAGCACGCATCTGAGCCTCCCGCTCCCAAGTGCTCTCCTGGAGGTTCCCGTGCTGCCACCTGACGCGCACAAGAGGAATCGCCCGCCCACGTAGGACCCGCTCCTGTCGATCCTCGATCTCCACTGGAACCTCCGCAAAGGTCGCCCCATCGTCCATGTCCAGCTCCCCAAAGTCGATGATGTGCGTCGGGTCGTGCACGTATCTCCTCAGCTGAGACACGTGGAAGACGTCGTGCACCCGGTGCAACTGAGGTGGTAGAGCCAGGCGATAAGCCACCTCTCCTATCCTGCTGAGGACCTGGAAAGGCCCGATGAAGCGTGGAGACAACTTGCCGCCTCGGCCAAATCTCCGTAAACCACGTCGAGGTGAGACACGCAAAAAGACGTGGTCGCCATCCTCGAACTCTAGTGGCCTCCGCCTCCTGTCAGCATATGACTTCTGCCGGCTCTGAGCTGTCCTCATCCTCTCCTGGATGATCTGGACCTTCTCTGTCGTGGCTCGGACCATCTCTGGTCCCACGAGTGCTGACTCCCCAGGGTCTGTCCAGCACAACGGTGATCTGCAGGGTCTGCCGTACAACGCCTCGTATGGTGCCATCCCGATGGTGGAGTGGTAGCTGTTGTTGTACGCGAACTCCACCAAGGGTAGGTGGTCCTCCCAGCTGCGACCAAAGTCGAGAACACATGCACGGAGCATGTCCTCGAGTGTCTGTATGGTCCTCTCCGTCTGACCATCCGTCTGAGGGTGGAAGGCTGTGCTCAGATGGAGCCGCGTCCCGAACGCCCCCTGCAACCCCTTCCAAAGCCTGGAAGTGAAACGAGCATCTCGATCGGAGACGATAGACGATGGCACACCGTGAAGCCGTACGATCTCCTGGACGTAAAGACGTCCCAAGCTCTCTACTGAGCCCTGCTCTCTGATGGGTAAGAAGTGTGCCGACTTGGTGAGTCGGTCGACAATCACCCAAATGGAGTCGTGACCTCTGGAAGTGCGTGGAAGTCCAGTCACGAAGTCCATAGATATGCCGTCCCACTTCCACTCCGGGACCTCCAAGGTCTGTACCAAACCTGCTGGTACCTGGTGCTCTGCCTTCACCTGCTGGCAGGTGAGGCATCGTGAAACGAACTCGGCCACAGCTTTCTTCATGCCCGGCCACCAGTGCTGTCGTCTGAGATCCTGGTACATCTTCGCCACTCCAGGATGTACCGCCAAGGGAGAAGTGTGAAACTCTCTCAGCACCTCCTCTCGTAAAGCGACTGGTACGAAGGTACGTCCTCTGAAAAGGATGTCGTGCTCTGCTCCAAGGGAGAAACCATCAGGCGCCTGACCTGAGGATATCAGTGCACGCCGGGTCTCACAGTCAGCGTCCCCACGCTGAGCCTCTCTGACCCGCTGTAGAAGTGGAGGAGAGACTGTGAGAGACTGAAGAAAGGCTGTTCCGTCTCTATCCACGAAGGATATCTGCAAGGAGGCTAGCTGCTCCGTCGCCTCCTCAAGCAGCTGAATGCCCGTCCTCCTGCTGAGGGCATCGGCTACCACGTTCCCCTTCCCAGGAGTATAGACTATCTCAAAGTCATAGTCCTGGAGGAACTCAAGCCATCTCCGCTGTCTCAGGTTCAGGTCCTTCTGAGAGAAGATATACCTAAGACTCTGGTGGTCAGAAAAGACTGTGAAGCGCTCGCCCATCAGATAGTGCCGCCAAGTCTTCAGAGCGAAGACCACTGCTGCTAACTCCAGGTCATGAGTGGCGTAGTTCTGCTCATGCGGCCTCAACTGACGTGATCCGTAGGCGATCACGGCCCGCTCCTGCATCAGGACGCACCCGAGTCCAGTCCCTGATGCGTCGCAGTAAACTACGTACCCAACTCCCTCCTCAGGCAACCTCAAGATAGGTGCGCTGGTCAATCTCTGTCTCAGCTCCTGGAAGCTCTGCTGACATCTGTCTGACCACACGAAGGGTTTCCCCTTCTTCGTCAAGGCTGAGAGTGGTGCTGCAACTCTGGAGAAGTCTGGCACGAATCTCCGATAGTATCCCGCTAGGCCCAAGAAGCTCCGCACCTCTGTCACGCTCTTGGGTGGCTCCCAAGCTAGCACTGCCTCGATCTTCGCGGGATCCACTGCAACTCCCGCCTCAGAAATGACGTGCCCCAAGAAATGGACCTCACGTAACCAGAACTGGCATTTTGAGAGCTTGCCATAAAGCTGGTGCTCTCGGAGTGTGTCTAGCACAACTCGCAGGTGGTAGGCATGCTCCTCCTCAGTCGTCGAGTATACCAAAATGTCGTCAATGAAGACAACGACAAATCGGTCGAGGTATGGCTGGAAGATCCTGTTCATGAGGCTCATGAACACCGCTGGAGCATTGGTTACGCCGAACGGCATAACCAAGAACTCATAATGGCCATACCGACACCTGAAGGCCGTCTTCTGCACGTCCTCGTCTCGAACTCTGAGCTGATGATAGCCTGACCGGAGGTCTATCTTCGAGAACCACCGCGCTCCCTTGAGCTGATCGAAGAGGTCATCAATCCGTGGCAGCGGATACTTGTTCCTCACTGTCACCTGGTTCAGGCGACGATAGTCGACACAAAGTCGCAAGCTCCCGTCCGCCTTCTTGGCGAACAAAATCGGGGAAGCCCAGGGTGAAACACTGGGTCGGATAAACCCCTTGCTCTGCAAGTCCTCCAACTGTACCCGCAGCTCTCGAAGCTCGGCGGGGGCCATCCGATATGCTGGAGTAGATATCGGGGCTGTCCCGGGGTACAAGTCGATGTAAAAGTCTACCTCTCTACGAGGAGGTAGCCCTGGAACGTCGTCGGGAAAGACGTCCACGTACTGGTCCACCACTGCAGGAAAAGCCGGACTCCGCACGTCCACTGCTCCTAGGATGAGGCTAGCCAACTGATGTGAGATGGGCTGCACTCTCCTCCGCGGAAGTCCATCCTGTGCTGCAAAGGTTCCCTTCTCGCCGGTGAAGGTAAACCTGCTCCCGTCGGTACGAACACATCGTACCTTGCGCCTAAAACAGTCGATCTGGGCATGAACCGTGGATAGCCAATCCATGCCCAAGATGACGTCGTAAGGCCTCGACGCCGCTACAAGGAGATCCCAGCCGAAGCTCTCGCCTCCTAGAGTAAGCTCACACTGCCGGCACCAGTGCGTAATCGTCGAGTCTGCTCCCGTAGGAGTCTCTAGCCGTAAGGATCGAGCCAACGGCTCAGTCGGAATCTCCGAGCTCCGAACAAGGGCAGAGGCTATGAAAGAGTGACTCGCTCCTGTGTCTATAAGTACTGCAGCAAGGGTGGAATAGACACAGATCGTACCTCGAATCATCTCTGGCATGTCGGGGTCGTAGGCCTCCACTGCCTGGAGCTGGGCCTGTCCCTGCCCGCCGGCTCCCTGTGGTCGAGGTGGCCCTCCTGGTGGTGGTGGGGGTAGAGCCTGAAAGCGTCGCCCACCACCCGCTGCTCGGCCAGCTCCTCGGCCTCGTCCGCCTCCTCCCTGCGGACCGCCACGGTCGACCCTCTGCCTCTGCCTGGGTGGCCCCTCCACCGTCTGCTGCTCCTCTGATCGGCGAGTCGGGCAGTCACGAGCCATGTGACCCTGCCCGCCGCAAGAGTAGCACAGCCTGCCTCTCGAAAGGCTGGCACTCCGCTGTGTGCCTCGTACTGCTGAGCCGGTGTCCTGAGGCCGTCTGCGAGGGGTTCTGGTCTGCCTGGACCCGTGAGTCATCCGTCGGCTACCAGCTGCCGATGACTCAGCTACCTGCCGCCCTGCGCTAGGTCTCGCCGCTGAAGAAGGCTCTGCCAGGAAGCTCTCGATCAGGAGGGCTCGCTCCAGCACTCCTGCCTGGGTCGGAATGCTGAGGGAGATCAGCGACGCACGAATCTCCTGTCGCAAGCCCTGCTCGAAGGTCCGGGCCCGGAAGAAGGGGTCCCGTACCATGTCGGTCGAGTAGCGAGATAGGTCCGTGAACCTCGCCGCATACTGAGCGACCGTCATGCTGCCCTGGCGCAGCTGGAGAAGCTCCTGGATGCGCACCGCTCGGAGGGTGGCCGGGACGAACTCAGAGCGGAAGAGGCTCTCGAAGTCCGTCCAGAGCAGGGATGCCTCATCGTGAACCTGGAGCATCAGGCTCCACCATCGTCCTGCCGCCGCCTGCAGGAGGCTCGCTGCGAGGATCACCATGAGATCCGCTGGTGTCCTCACTAGCCTGAAGATCCGTACCACCGCCTCTAGCCAGTCCTCGGCGGCCTGGGGGTCCGCCTCACCGCGAAACCTGGGCGGTCGCTGGCTCTGAAACTCATGCAGTGCCCTGAGGCGACGTGCATCGTCGGCGTCTGGTACTGGAAGCATCGGTGGCTCGGCGGGTAAGGCTACCGCCGGTGCCACTGCTGGCAAAGGGCCCTGCACCGAGGCCTCGTCGCTCGGTGGGCTGCCGTCGCGCCCTACACTCGGAACCCTAGCTGGCAGTCGTCGCGGGGCCATCCTGAAAAGGAGAACAAGAGCACCACAGTCAGAACAGTATACCTGGTGAGCTGGCACAAGTAATCACAAGGAAAACTTGAGACTTTCATAAAGCAGATCAGTATACCCGGTGAGCTGACATAAGTAATCACAAAGAAAACTTGAAACACACACGCAATCAATGTTTTCATGCATTAAGTCGGAAATCAGGAGTCAGGGTCCTGGTGTACGGATACGTCGGCCGCCGCACCAACACTGGGCTCCCTGAACTGATAACCACACTCAATACACTAAACACTATTGCTTCACATAGAAAGAAAGGACGATCAGAGTCTGCGGTAGAACCGACCGCCTCTGATACCAATTTGTCACGACCCGTCCTCGGGGCCCGTGCCGTGACTACCCCAAGCCCGCCTTCCATAGGCCAGGGGCTGGCGACTAGCACCAAGGCGTAAAATCCCAGTAAACAGGGAAGGCATTGCCTTTATAAGTAACAACCACACAGAGTCAGCAAGCGGAAAGTAAAGTGCAGAAAGTAAAAGGGGCCGGAAATACAAGCCCAACTGTAAAGTACAACTGGAAAAGTAAAGTACAGCAACTGAAGAAAAGACGGCGGCCTCGTGTCGTCCACTGGCAATCCCACCTGAAGGGTGGGTACAGATAGCCTCCAAGCTCCTCGGGCCCCACGTCCGCTCTGAGCACGTCCCGTCCAGTGGTCCACCTCCAGGTACCGTCCTGCTCCACGCCCCAACCGCGATCAGCGCTGTCCGTCGTCTGCAACCAACACCACGAAGTGCGGGCATAGCCCGTGCAGGGGTGAGTACAACTACTCAGTAAGGACCCCGAGACCCCCGAAGGTCTCCCGAAATCCACAAAGGATATAGCACAAAAGAAAGATGCAATCACGAAGTAACATCTGACTCGACTTAGGTATATGCCCATACATATACCTAAGTCCCCAATTCTAGCTCTGCTCACGAGCTCAAGAACAACTCAATCCACAAAGGAAAGCAAGACTCAAATCCACAAGGAGAGTAAACAGTAAATCCACAAAGGATAGTTCAACACAATCCACAAAGGAGAGTAACATAAGATTCAGCTCAACCAGGTATACTTTTTCAGATGACGTCAAAGACGATCACTGATCCGTCTCAGTCGTCGGACCCACGAAGGATCGATAGGTACTAACCCCCGCAAAAAGACCCACGTAGGATCGGGCTCACACAGAACCTGTAGGCAGTGGCTCACACAGAACCGGTAGTAAGGACCCACGGAGGATCGGGCTCACACAGAACCTGAAGCACCGATCCACGTGGGATCGCTGAGTGCAGTAGTCGACGCAGTCCACTGAGGATCTCTGCACAGTCGTCGCCGCAGTCCACGAAGGATCTCTGCTCTGCCGTCGTCGCAGTCCACGGAGGATCTCTGCTCTGCCGTCGTCGCAGTCCACGGAGGATCTCTGCTCTGCCGTCGTCGCAGTCCACGGAGGATCTCTGCTCTGTCGTCGAGGTCACAGCCAGCGCTAGGGTTCCCGCACGTAGCGAGCTCGTTTAGGAGGGTCCGCTCCACGAGCCGAGGGGCTGATACATCAACTGACACGTAGTCCGAAGTTGATGTATCCAAAAGTTCCGTATCGACAACAGGATCTCAACGCGACAGACGGCGCGTCAATCGGACGCCCGGTCTGAGAGTTATTGGCATTTTCGTCCCAGGGGCCCGGTTGGTTTTTAGGGCAAAACCAACCCGACCGTACTCCGCCTGTATCCGATCCTCGGGCGGAGTATGCCAAAAGTTCCGTCTCACTTAGAGGAAACCACCACAGCTGACGGTACGTCGTTCGGACGTCCGTAGCTCAAGTTATGAGCGTTTCCGCTCCGAGGGCCCGGTTGGCTTCGTGTACGAACCAACCCGGCCGAACCCAAAGTCTTCCGAAACCTTGAGTATAATATACCGAAACGACCGTCTCGATCCAAGGATCGCGTAGCCGCTGACGGTTCGTCAATCGGAGGTCCCAGGCCCAAGATATGGGCGAAAGACCGTAGAGGGCCCGAAACGGGGGTACTGGGCCCGGGGCGACCCGGCCCGAACCCCCCCCTGGGGTCGGCCGAACCGGGTCGGCCCGAACCGGGTCGGCCCGACCCGGCCCGAACCGGCTCGGCCGGGTCCGGTCCGGCCTGGGCGCGGCCCGGCCGACCGGACCGGCTCGGCTTCGGCCGAGCGGCCGAAGCGCTGCCGCCGCCGCGGGTTGAACCCGCGGCTTGAGGGAAACCGCGGCCCCGCGGGGGGCCGCTTGTCTCGCGGACGCGGCCGGGCCGCCGCGTCCGTCCCGGTTCCGCGCGGCCGCGGAACCGGCTGCCGCCGCCGCCGCGGCTTCAGCCGCGGCGGAAGGTTTCCACGGCGGCGCGCCTGGCGCCGCCGCCTCCGGTCGCCGGCGCCGCCGCGCCGGCGACCCGCGCCGCCGCCTCCTTCCGCGGGCCGCCGGAGATGCTCCGGTGGCCCGTTTTCTTTCCCGTCTGCGCCGATGCTCCTCCCGGGGGACGATCTTCACTGCGGAGCCAACAAATTGCCCTTGCCGCCCGGTTTGTCGACGTCCGCCAAATCCGCACCACCAAAATAGATCGGCGGAGGGTTGCCGGGTCTTGTTCGTTAGACCCGCACCCTCCGCGTTAGCCATAATTCACGGGAGGAATAATCAACAACAATTTTTAAATAAATTAAAAATTGTTTCGATCGGGTTCTTTATTTAAAAAGAATAATCACGGGAAAAAGAAACACAATCAAATCCCTACCTTGATGATCGTCGAGCGCGGGCGTTCTTCGCGGAAGAGATCGTCGCGGAAGAGATCGATCGTCGCGTCGTCGCGGGAAGGTGTCGCGTCGTCGCGGAAACCGGCGTTGAGCCGGCGAGCTCAACAAATCAAGAACAACAGATTTAAATTATTAATATTTAAATCTGTGTTTCGTTTAAAACCAAAGAAAAGAACTTGAGAGGAAATCCGAAATCACTCACCTCGAATGGTCGGTGATCGGAGATCGGAGATCGGAAGAACGTCTCGGGCGAAAGCGTCGTCGACTTCCGGGTTCGGCGTTCTTCGCGTTCTTCGCGTTCTTCGCGTTCTTCGCGTTCTTCGCGGAGAGGGTGGAGGAACGAAGATTCTCTCAAATCCTTTCCAAGGATTTTTATGTTGGTCTTAATTTATAAACATGCCAACACGAAACCGGTTAAGAAACGATTCATCAATTCGTTGAATTAATTCAACGAAAGAAACGACCCATTTAATTCACGAAGAAACAGTCCATTTAATTCACGAAATAAACCGCCCAATTAAATGGTCTGTTAAGAATTAAAGAAAACGCGTCGGTTGACTTTTCAGTTACTTTGACGGGTTTTCGCGGGTGCGTTACTTAGCGAAAGAAACGGCGGGGCTCGTGCGGGTCCCACCGCACAAATATCCTACCAAGGGGTAGGATATTTCTGGATAGCACCCTATCCAGTTCAACTCAGTTCAAGCCGTCTTTAAGTGACTTCAAGTGGCTTCCAAGCAGCTTAAGTGAAATAAAATAAAGTTGTCGCACAAACTTTATTTTATTTCTGACTTAAAGCCGTAAAATTTAAAAACCACGTCTGAGCAAACGCAACTCCGGAAGAGGCGTTTCTAAGCAAATACCGGCGCTGCGATTTCATCGGTGCCCTCAGAATTCGATTCCGGGCACCGGTTCAAAAGATAGAAAAACCCGCTCGTCCGTTCACTGAACGTACCCGAGCCAAACTTCGGAAATTGATTCCGGGCACACCGGGCCTCGGAATCAGGTGCCGTCTGAAGCTGCGCTCTTGTAAAATTCCAAAGAAAATTAAGAAAAAAATTTCCTTGAAATTTGCGGGTCTTTACATTATAAATATCATATTAATAAATTATGTATTAATTTATTTCAATCCCATTAAGGTGGTGAAGTAAAAAAATGCACACTACTTCGTGGAGGCATTCATCCATACATACACATGATCAACATTATTCTGATTTTCATAGTAGATGAAAATGAATAAATACAATATTTTCCATAAATATAACAAAACCTCAGTATAATAAGGATATTTATTTAGTTTTATTACAATTTTTAGGATATTTCTGGAAATAAACGATTAATGATAAATAAACAAGGTTTTAGTAATATTCACTTTAATACCTTAAACTTTCTCGTGAATGTATCCTTGTAAATGAAGGAATTTTCATATCTTATGGTCTAATGGGGATTTATGTCATGTTATTGATATATTAGATAGGTAAATTTCCTATAGTTTCTTGAAATATTATATCGTTATTTTTACCATTTATAGAGTGTAATGGATCACCTTTTATTAGTGACGAAAAATGAACTTTTGGGAACACCATTATATTTCAATAATGGAATGTGACCATTCAAGGGAAAATCATTAAAAAATATTGAAATAATGTATATATAGTGATATTATCTCTATAAATCCTCAACCATGAAGTTAAAAGAAATATTTTATATATTTTTTAAATAACTTACCATTAGATTGTACATTTTACCACTTTACTTTTTTTACATTTGAAACTAGTTTATTAAGTAAGAAACTTACGTTTTACTAAAATTAAAAGAAAAAAAACTTAAAAATTAGTGTTTTATAAAAAAAAATTAATCCCTATATAATCTAATTAAAATTTTAAATATGATAAAATTAACATTTAAATTAAAACATTTAATATATAAAAAACCATATTTTGGAAAAAATGTTGTTTTCGCCAATAAGTAATTATATTCATATATGAAATTAATTAACAATTAAATGATTGATAATATTTATGCATATAAGATTAATTTTTTTTAAAAATTATCATAAAAAATAGATCAATTCAATTTATTAGACAAAAATTACAAACCATTAAAAAAATATTCATTGAAATTAACAATTTCATTGTTATCAAGGTCATTAGCATTAATATTAGTAATCTTAATTTTATGCCATCAAAATATATTGTAATTATCACATAATATATATATTTTTATATCAAATATGAATTCCATTTTATTATATTTAATTTATACTGGTGAAAAAGACTAAGTTTTTATGTCAGGGAATAAAAATAGGTTTTAGTGTAATATATCACTTTTGTTTACAAAACATTAGGAATGTGTTTTACAAATTCAAAAAAAGTATTTTTAAATGATTTCTAATGTTATAAATATATAAATTAAAATAAGTTTTTTTAAAAAGATTTCATTCATTATTTGATTATGCTAATGTTATAAAAGTGATGATATTAACAAAATCAATATTTTTCAATATTCATCCAAAAATCAATTTTTTTAAGAAACTGTGAAAAATTACCACTAAGATAATTTTGAAATTATGATATTTAAAATCCATTCCATTTTAAAAAATTAATATTCTAAAATTTATTAATTTATCTTTTAAATGAAAATATATTAATATAAAAAATAATTTTGCTGAAAAATTCCTTTTTAAAAATTTATGTAATCATAATCCTATTTTGTATTCATATCTAATTATTTAAAATGATTTTATTTACTAGGGTTGTATTAAAATTAAATTTTATTATTAATATTAATATAATATCGCATGGCTCATTTTAGTTCTGGGTTTCATGTGAAACAAGATGTCGAACTTAGTATTAGATTAGAGAAAAATATATATTGCAAAATATAGATGAGTTACACCAGTTACAATTGATGTAATTGTTTTTTGGATGGATCCTAAAAGTATATAGGAGGTTTATTACATCATTTTTTATGCTCCTCTAGGATATTTCTATTTAAATTCTCTGGTATTACAAATCTTTTGATATGATTGACCAGGAAAAATCAATCCTACTTATAGACTAATCAAGGTCAATAGATATTTAAGAATATAAGGAAGAAGACAATGAGTTCCCCTATTATTATATTGTTATAGAATCGTTATAAAATAATTAATAATTATCATCTTATATGATTGTTTTCTTCTATATTAGTGTGAAATTATATCTTTTGTATCTCAATTTATTTGTCCTAATGAATGTAACTACACCGCCTATAATATTTTGATTTTGGTAGTAGTGTTTTCTCAGATGCTATAGAAAAATTAACTCATTGAATAGTGTTTTATAGTATACATTGAAGAAAAAATAATGTATTATTTATTTTATCAATAGGATCTAAATATTTATCATCTGTGGTGGATATTGTTCTTACAAAATTCTAATATTGTGATATTTTATAATACATGGAATAGAAATATAAAATTTGATTCAATATGACAAATGTCTCACAGTTGTGTTATTTATTAGTCTATAAATTCATGGGGTTTATTATAGCGGTCACATATTTTTATATTGATATGGAGGAAGTTTTTGATAGATATTGTGCGTATTAAATAACATTTCACTTATTATTGATGCAGTAGATTTAGGTGTTTTAGTTATAAGATATTGATAAAGATGAAATAAATGATATTTTTGTCTATGGTGATACTCCTAAAAAATAGTTAGAGGATAATTCATTTACACTATTTTTTTGAAATAATATCTCTATTTTGATAGTGATGCAATATTTGGTTCTCAATAAATTTCATAGATCATCTCTAGCAGTGTATCCTAGTATTCAAGGATTTATTCTCACTTGAGGGGACTATTATAGTGGTTAGTGATTATAGAGTATAATTGAAATGATCGTGTCTCATTATACGGTGTGATAGTAAGTGAATATTGAGATTCATTTTCTGAGGATCTTAATTCTAAAATTAGATGATATTATGAAGAATTGGTTACATTTCAAGATGAATTTCATCAGTGGGATACATCAAAATATTTAAGAGGATGTGATTCAAACACAGTGATTGTGAATCAACTAATGAATTCATCTCATTAGATGGTGATCATGGAGTCGTGTGAAGTGAATTATTTAGTGAGTATATATATGGAAGATATTTTATTGAATCTGAATGTTATTTGTATGATCTTACATAATCATGATTCTCATTTTACTTCCTATGTGTATATGGGTTTTTAGTGTGCCATTGGATCTCTTAATTACCATACTATAACATTTTATCCTAAAAATTATGGTCACACTAACCCAACTAGAAAAATATTAGAGGAAATGTTAAAAGAACATAAAGTGCAATTTATAACTCATAGGTAAATAATCTACCCTTATTATAGTATTATAATAAAAATATGTATCTCACATCAGTTGAAATCACTTTGTTTGAGTTGTTTTATAAACTTCCTTAGAGATCATCATTTTGATGAAATGGTGTTGTAGAGTTGGTGGTTATTAGCCTTGATTATTTTATAAAAAACGAGGACTAAATTTTATATTATTAATGAGTGCATAAAGGTTTCTCACTACCATCAAATTTATTTTACGAATTATAGGAGGATGCCTCTAGAGGTTTACATTTGTCATTAGGTATTCATAAAGGCTTCTCCACCTCATGGGTAGTGAAGGTTTATCCAATGAAGATTGTTGTATCTATGCATCATCAGACATTTAGAGGTGTTAGAACTTATGGGTCAGGTTTTGCAAACACTATAACTTCCCCCCACATATGGATTAATTTTTTGACATTTTATATGCTTCACAACCTCTTCAGGATCTTCATGATAACATATTTTTTATTTTATAGACTGATTTGGAAGTCTATGAGGATTCAACATTTATACATAAACCTATGAATATTAAAAATGATCTAGATATATTGTTTCATTAGAGAATTATTTACTTTCATCATCTAATCTAGGGTCCTAGTTTCTTGGATGAGTGTAAATGGAAAAAATATTTAGGAAGGCATTTTCAATATCCTGTTATTTTTTATCCACATTTTTCTTTTATATGTTGACATGCTTTATTTTTTATGGACATGACTTATTTTTTCATCCCTATGTTGTGTTTTTGTTATAGTAATGGAATGGATATTATTTTAAAGGTATATAATTGGTTTTTTGGTTTTTTGGGGTGCTTATCATCATATAGGTTGGTTTTTATTTTTGAGGATGATAATCATTTCATAGTTATCTAATATAATATCAGTGATTTATTTCTATACATTATTTTTATTATATGTGGTGTTTGGGGCTTTGGATTGAAATTAAAGAAAATATTACTAAAATGGTTGATTATTAGATGAATTTTTTTAAAGAAGAACACATCAAGCCATAACCAATAGTGTTTCACAAAAAATGGCTTGTTTTTGGAGAGAAGTTTTTTATAGCTTAGTATGTTTAGTTATTGTTAGTGAAGTTGTCAATATAGGAGATGTGTTATAACATGGAATTTATAATGTGAGATTTTTAGGTGCCTATAGAAATATGGTAATTATGTATTTCACCATGATTGGTTATGATTGTCGCGTGAAGTCCTATTTTACTCCCTAGAGGTATATCTTTGAAAATTTTCTATTGCCCATCCTAATTTGTTTTTTACTATGTGGTTTCTTCCATAGTTATATAGAGAGACTTATGGTGAATATTGTTTATTATTATGTAATAAACATTTCGCAATCATGGTGAGGGATCCACAAATGGTTTATGTCTCGTGGTTACTAGGTTTTAGGAATATGGTTATGTTTTCCATTAGGGTTCCAGAAGTTTTTATTGTAATGACATGGTGGTCCCAAATGTGCATAAATTTATTTTCTTGTAACAAATATAAATTATTTTGAATCATGAAATTTAGGGAGATTGTTTCATGATTCATGTATCATACCACAATTTCACCATGATAACATTTATTTCACTATTATGGTCTATTGCAAGGTTTATAATTTGAATTTTTCTTCTCCCTCATATTCTATTTAATTCCCCCTAAATCCTATGATCCCTAGGAACCCTTTATATCATTTTTTTGGTGATCTTGGTCATCCCTTGGTAGATGTTTTCCACCTTCTTGAAGTGATCAATATCTTCTGATCCAATGAGTTTCCCTCTAATCTATTTCTCTATTTGTTTGTAATTATTCTTTCTCATGGAGATTGCTGTAGTTGTTTAAGTTAATATTTAGTGTTTTTTATTCATTGTCTTGATTGGGAATGTTGGTTAATAAGTTTTTTCTAGATCCTTGAGAGTTTTTTGGTACTTCATCAGTGGTTTCTCATCATTATTTTGCAGCGGTTATTAAATAACCAATTGATGTAGAGGATTGATGATATTTATTATATTTAAATTATCAATGAATATAGAATTACCATTCCTATATCATTATTTGGTAAATTCCCAGAATTAACATAATGAAAATAAAAAACCTATTAAATGGAATATGAATAAGAATAGCTGACTAATAAGTGTTTTATAAAATTTCATGTTATAGAATGAGAATTGTTTCCTTGTTGAATGTAATTTGTTTTTATAATAAAATGTATTTTAAAATTTTAATGGTAAATTCACCATCATAATTAAATAATCACATAAATTTTTTAATTGAATATGGGATATATAATTGAATATGTTTATATTAATGTTATTAGTCATATAGATTGGAAAAATATAATGGTAACAAATAATATAATTTGATGTTACTTTTTATTGTTCTTGATGTTGATGAAATCAATTTTTTATATTTATTCTCTTTGAATTTTTGTTTTTTTTGTGAAGTGATGTTTTTTTAGTTTCAGTTTGGAAATGATGATAAAGACAGGAAATGGGACATTTTATGAAAGATAGATATGTTTATATGGTTGATGGCTTATGGTGTTGTGGTGATTCATAAGGTGTTGAGAGAGATTGTTTTGGATGTGCAACAATTTCCTGATAATATGAAAGATGGATAGAATAAATAAAATATTAATGAAAAATGGAATGAAAAATTATGTAATTAAATGGTTAATAAAATTTAAAAGTTGATGGTGGATGTAAAACTTCTATGAACTAACTTAATGTATCCTAAGGATTGTAATGTGGTTAGAAAATGAAAAAATTTGAAAATTTTCATGGTAAGATAAAATATCCATTCATGGTTGATGTGTGACTGTTATGTGGTGGTAGTATAGCAAGTTTTTATTGTGGTTAGTTCTAGAAATGGATGATGGAGTGAAGTGGTGGTGGTAATTTTATAGTTTCAATTAATATTAATAAATGTAAATAAATTGAGAGGCAACTCTCAGGTTGAAATTTTCTGGTCTATTATATATTGTATATATTTCCTTTTATTTATAATGCACCACAACCTTTGTTGAGTATCCATTTTGATACAAATTTTGATGACATGGGTTCTAGATGTTATTTAAAACATCACTGATGGAAGTGACAGAGATGGAAATCTACATCCCATCCCAACTCTCTCTTCTAGATGCACTATAGGCTATAATAGATCAAGATTATAATATATAAATATATATATAAATTTTTTAATGGATCAAGGTTATAACACACACACACACATATATATTTGTGTGTATATATATACCAGACAACGAGGTTGTACCCAAGTGGTAAATGATTCTTCTTGGCATCCAAAAGACCCAGGATCAAATCTAGGAATTCCCCCTTGAAGTATTTATGTTGTGGTAGTGATGAAAGGATGATGTAGGAAGGGGATGATGCATGAATGATGCAGATATGGGTGTAGTCCCTTGACATGCAGATACGATAGGGACTTTGGGCCATCAAAGGACTTAGGGCCACTAGGCCTCCGTGTAATGGAATGTGATCATCCCACATGAGATAAGGCATGATAAGAGGAATCAGAGTAGTAGTATCCACTGGTAGAGTAAACTGAATTAGAAGAATGATAGTATATTGAAACCACCATCAGTACCTTGTATTGATCCTTGTTCCATTGGGCCTATATGCTAAGTAAGAGTTACCTCTAAACCAAGTTAAAAACATTTTCATCCAAAAATAAATAAAAATATAAAGGACTTAAGGCCATTTTAATTATATATATAGGGTATTAGGACTCTTTATTATCTGGTAGTGATGTGAATTCACAGTGGGGCTATACATAGAAGCAATAGGTCATGATCTTATTTTATTCCATGATTATTTAACCAACATCAGAGAGGATATGATGATATTATGGATCAATTATGTTGTGTATGTTGTTTCTATAACAATTTAACAATCATGTGGTTAATGCAATTATGTTATATGGTCATGTGGTTTTATATAAATTAGAGGAATGGAAGCACATAATGAATTATGTTAAGGAATTTTAGAGAATATTTTATTGTGGAATTTGTTATAGTTAATATTATTAATATATTCTCTTTATCATTATTATATTATTATATTTATATTAGGGGTTTTTAAATGATACCTAAAGAGATTGAGTGATAGATAATATAGAATAAGTGTTGAGTTTGTTCTATTATATATTAACTAATGATTTTTTATTTTTCTTCCATATTTCTATGAGATGTTTTTTTGATGAAAAAACTAAGTATACTTATATTCTAAATGCTTTATGTATATATATATATATCATATTTTTAAATCTTTTTATGAAGTAATTTGTGATTAGGATGGTCTTTACTTAGTTTTTAAGGTCATGATCAGTGTTGGAGATTTTGTTATAGAGGCATTCTTGGTATTATTTTTGGGAGAACATTATTTATGTATATAATTCACACAAATTTTATATTGAATTAAATTTATTATATTAACATTATTTATGGATGTTATAAAATTCTTCAATAATATTTTAGTGTAATACATCCCACTTTTTATTTTATACCCCTACTGATGGTCGCCAACCCATTTCATATTAGAGGTGGGATTAAGGGTATAGTCTCATCTTCACTCATGTCCAAGGATGGTTAATATTTTTTGAGATATCATTAACTATAGGTTTATATATGAATCAACTAAAATGTTATGTAATCGAAACTAGTTGTCTCTTTTCATTTCCTTATAGGGGTTTCAAGGATAAATCATATAATTCATACTTCCACATTGATTTTAAAAAGGGAGTCCAATTATTTAGTGATAAATAAATGTGATTAAAAAATGTTAAATAATAATTTTCTATAGATGATGGATAAGTAATAGCATATATAAGATTAAAGTAACCCTTTACACTTGAATATAATATATCATAGTGTAATTCATTCTAGTTGATCCATAATGTTAAACCCGAGGATATAATCCTAGAAAAAATGGTTTCATAGATGCTAGGTTGTTCAGATTGTTATTTAGACCACATCAACATGATATTTATTATGGAGTATTAGTACCTCTAGTAGAATGAAAATACAAATGTAACTATGATTTATGGGTAAACTGTGGTCATTTCTTGACACTTTTTGAGACACGCCTTTAGAAAAAATATCTAAAGATAGCCATGAAAACCACCCAAAAGGAATTTCATTTCATTTATAATACAATTTTTTATAAAACCCTTCCTCACATGCTAATGTAGATAAATATGTGTAATTAAAAAATTAGGAGAATTTGGTTTACTTTCTCTTTGATTTATTATAGAAGATACACCTCAATTAGTCTTGTTCCGCCATTACTTCTGAGTATTAAAAGATCCCTAGTCATATAATACATGAATTCTAACTTTATCTGTCATAATATATCGCTATCACTATAAGGTGTTTTTGAGAATAAATATGGATACCAACTCTAATTTTCATTCAATGTGACCTCCCATTCTAATGGGGAATTTAATACCTTGAATTTATTCCTCATTTTCTTAAGTTGTAATATCAAATCTGAATGGAAGAAGATCTTTTCCCACAATGAGTTTCCATCATTGCTACCATTTCCCTTCAATATAAAATTTTTTAGCAAGACTAAACAAATTAGGAATATTAAAATAACTTTATTTACGTAAACCTTTCTCATTTTCTTCTTTATATTGGGATGTTTTTGTTTAAGAATCATAACCTATAATAAAATATATAGGGGAATTAAAATCGCCCTCTGAAAATAGACACCCAAAATTAAAATATACATAATAGAAGATAGTCTTAACCATATTCCCCTAATTCAAAGTCTAATATTGGATAATATCATAATTTAAATATAATTAAAAAATATAATAACATAAAAGATATTTTTTATCAATAATCCTCTTAAAGTGAGTCTAAAACCATTTACATTTTTTAGAATATCAATTTTAAGATATTTTAAACACATACCTTAAATATAAAGATGAATGTTATCATTATAAATTAAAATGAAGAAGTTTTCTCAATTAATTTTAACTATTTAAAATATATATTCCCCATATTAATAAAACTAAATTTAAAAGAAATCTTAATTCATTTACTATTGGTGTTTCAATTAATATGAATTTTCAATTATATTTAAATGATTTAATAACCAAATACAATCATCAATATATCATGAAATGTTTCTAAATTGTTCATATGTTCAAACACCTGAATTATATCATAGTAATTTATAATATAGGAATGACTCAATGAAGGATTAAAAATAAATTTATGATTATCCATGGTAACTTAAGATTCAACCATAATTTTCTATAATTATGTGTTTATTTGTTACTTAATTAATAATGATACTACCATTGTGATACTCACAATCTTATACCCTATATCTGTTTCTATGATCTTATTCAATTTTTAATAACCATGACCTAAATAGATTAATAGTATCATACCAGGTCACTAAAATACCATAGGTTCACATCCCAGTTTCTAGAGGGTGATACAAATGTTAATTATTAATGAAATATTAGTGGGATATTCATTTCCCATTAGAATAATATATTAAACTATATAACATTCAAGTACCTCTTTGGTATGATTTTCTCAAATACTATATATACAAAGGGTTTAATTATATCACAAATTGAAGCCTTTTTTGAATAAAAAAATACTAAATGCATTAAATGATATGAACATGTGATTTCATAAATCAATTTTTTGAAATATCAATAAAGGATTAAAAATAACTATGGTAAGGGATAAATAGTTTATATACATAAAGTAATATCTAAACATGGACTAAAATATTACTTCTAAAAGATCCATATGTTATAACCCATACATAGACAATTTTGGATGACCCCTCAATGTTCACCTAGTTCATCCCCCAATATCAAAAAAAAATACTCAAGATAAAATACATACTCTATAGACTATGAATAATAATTTTTCTGGTTCATTATCATTACATAATTAATGTACCAAAAATATCAACCAAGTCCCTTAAAAGAATGTATTAGTTATTGGCCTGAAAAAATCAGTAAGAGGTCACCACCTCACCCCTTATGACTTTTCATAAGCTAATGTATATTTTAAAACAATAAAGAACTAGAGGATTCAATAGAATGAAAACTAATAAAGAAATTTCATAGATATTGAAAGGAAGGAAGTAACTCATATAAAAAATATATATGTAGGGTCTATAATAGATGACCTATATAAAACATTAACTCAGAATATCATAAGAATATATATATAATGATTTAGGTTATACTAATCCTAGAGATGAAATGGAATTATCTATAATAGGTATAGAAAGCACTCTTCTCATCACTTAAGGGAAGGGAGAAGAGGTATAATGATTCCAGGAATCATAACCCATCCCTCTCCACCAAATTCTCTATCACTTGAGGAGTTCCTAGTCATAATATACAAAAAAATATATAACATTTATTGTACATATATATCTTCAACATCTAACCAGTTTATAGTATAACTACATAGATAAGAAAACAAACAATCTTATAAAAAACTATGAAATAATTATAAGGAAATTATTGATACATAAATTCCATTTATAAACCTAAAGAAAAGAATTGTAAAATTTCTATAACCACAAATGAAACTCTAGAAAATATTATTGCGAAAAACATTCCATGTATATAACTGAATAAGAAAAAATGACTTTTCAACAATATTAATGGCAAGACAACATTAAAAAATAAATCAATCTAGATAATCAATTCAAATATTTTAAAATAGTTAATGAAAAAAATTTATTAGTTTTGAACATTTTATTATTATTTAATTCACAAAGATCGATACAATTGTAAAACAGCATATCTATGCATATAAGAGGAATAATGGGTCACCTAACATAATAAATTGAAAAATATACTTTAGGATCAAAAGGAAGAAGATATACCACCAAGAGAATTTATTTGACTAGTTAATCATGAGTAAATATGTATTCCATAACCAATTCCTATTTTAAAGGTGTAATCCTGAATGTTGAGAAAGCAAAATATATTCAGTTTACTTTGATTAAACCCCAACATTATAGATACTAATAGAACACTGAAGAAATCAAAATGTTTCATAATATCTATAATAGATAGATAGTGAATGGATTATTAATCTATAAATAAATGGTAATGAAAAGTATATTTGAGAATATTTTAACCTACCCCTTACCATAGATATGTTTTTTGTACCCATTTGGAAGTGATCCAGATCAACCATGAAGTTGAATCCAATTTAGTGGGTTAGGAGAATAGGATTATCTATCTTGGTGTGTCCATGATTGAAAATAAAAAATATTAATTCCAAAGTGTTATTGTTTATAGGATAAATTTTATTAGAAAAAAATAACAAAAATAAATTTATTTTAAATGGTTTTGCACAAAAATCTATCAAGTCATTTTTATAATTCCAATAGGTGCCTATAAATTTCAATAAAATTCAATCTATCCTATAAACCCCATCTACCTACTTAGTCTTAGACCAATGGGTACCTAGTGCATCTTATGCACCTCCCACATTTAGCACCATCTATCAAATCCCCCTATAAAAGATCTATAATGATTATCAAATAAAAAATAATGTATAAAATAGTTATAAATACTGGGAAACTCTATAATGGTTAATGTATTTAGAAGATTCATAAAGTTAAGAAACACTCTTCCAGATACTAAAATAATATATGTTAAGAAGTCATAATACATATTGACTTTATAGGTCAATTATTAGAAGATAAATTAGTTTTACCGAAGGAAAAAATAAACATTTCTATGAATTAATGGTATTTATAATTATTTAATATGGACTAGAAAATTATCTTGTATTTTTTTACTATCAGGATAAATTAAATTAATATTGAAGAAAAAGGATATCTTGAAAAAAACTCGATACACTTATGATCACTATTACTTTTTTTCTATACAAATATTTTATACTAATCCTTAATATGTTTTCATCGAATAGATTAATCACATATTTGATTGGTTCAATATCTATTTTTTTATTATATTTATCAATGTTATATCAGTTTATTCATAATAATGGGATGATCAAAATAAATATTCAGAGATAGTGTTGATAATTAAATATGATAATCACATTAATGAAAAATTTAATAAATATACATTTCTAATTGAATAGATTAAATACCTCAAGAATTTAAATTCTACAAAAAGGAATATTATTTGACCATTATAAAATATAAATGGTAATTTCAAGGAAAGTATCAAATAATGTGTTTGTACTGTGATGTTTTTTTGTATTTTATGAAAATTATTAACTCATTAATTAGGATATTTGTTGCTTGTATTTTCCAATGATGGATTTTATGTGAAATGAAATACTCTTCCTATGGACTCTGAAAAATCAAAGTTGTTTTAAAGAGTTAAATGAAATTTTGATCTTAATATCAATTTTCATATTTCCTAATATTATTGAATTTTATCTCATTCATTGTTATATCTCAATAAAAGGGATTGATTGTATTATAATGTATGATTATTATATTTGGTGAATATTAATCATATGAGATAAGGGAGAATGAATAAAATTTCCAAAATTAATAACTGAAGATTATAGTTGTCATGCATGTATTAAAAAATTTGAATCATTATATATGTGATGAGAAGTTTCAGTGGTACATCTATTATATAATCTATAAGTATATATTTCCATAGTGTAATATAAAAATAATTCATCATCAATGGATATAGTACTTATAGACTATATGTCTCAAGATAACATTTATTCTTATGAAATAAAATACGATAGTTGATATGTTGAGCTAAAAAACACATGAAAATTTGGTATGATATTCCCAAGAGGAGTGGGATCTCATGAGTTGATTTTGTGACATATGGTATGTAATTAATGAGTGGGGTGAGAATATTTAATAATATTTCATATTTGTCTCTCCAACATATGTAGATCATGTGGGGGTGGACCAATTGTCATATTTTTAATGTGTTTCCATAAGGGAATCCCAAAAAATAAAAGTGTACATGGTTGGTTGGTAATAAGAATTAGATTTTATATTGTTATTTTAAACAAAATTAGTTGTTCCTTCCTTGATCTAATAAGAATTTAATGGTTCATTTTATCATTCCATTCAGGTAGTTCATTTTGTAGGTAAAATATTAGAATGTATATCTAAAAATAAATTTTTCCAACTATAAAGAATGATTTTATTGACTATGACATTAGATGATTTACCAGTTTTCATATAAAAGTGGGATATAAATTCCTTGTTGGAATTTTGTTACTATTTTATATTCCAATTTATAAGTGGGACTATATTATCATTCTTTCATTATGATATTATTTAAGAAACTATAGAAGTATGGCATCTTTAATGTCTTGTGCCTTCCCAGCATGTTACATTGTCATTTTTTGGTGATAGAGGTGTTTTAGAGCAGGATTAAGGATGTTTCATAGTGGTTGGAGATGCAATTGGGCTGCTATAGGATATTTACATTATTAAATGTTTACACAACATGAATTGGTGGCTCAAAGCTTGTGAAGCTAGCTATTTTAATTGATTTTATGCTGCTGAGGAGGAACCCATTAAATGAAATCACAACATGAAAGTAATTCAAGAAATATAATTAAATTAAGATCATTGTGATGTGAATTTTAGTGAAAGTTATAATTTTTGGGGAACCCATGGATTTCACGTCATGAATGGTATACACAACATGAAATTGTAGGGATCCAGGTTATTTTTTAAACCTTTTGGATTATTCTTTACATTCGGCCACACCACTACCTCTCTCACTCTAAATTAAACCTAGGCTCCCTTAAAAGATCTTCTATCCCTCTTATCCCTTACATAAATCTATTGTTTTTTGTGGTTGTTTTTTGGTTATATGTAGTGAGTTATTCTCATTTTATTAATGTTTTATTTCATAATTCTCTTAGTGATTAGTTGCAGTGATGTTGTATTGGTCAAGGATGTGAGTTGGGAAATGTTTTTTTGTTATCCTTGATGTTTTGTGGGTTTATTCATGGTTCTTTTATATTGCTGTGGTTTAGAGGTGTTTCTTCTTCTTCCCATGGTGTGCATTTAGTTGGAAATCGTCTTGGAGTAAGGGAATTCCTCATTTCTCAATTTTGTGTATCATGCAGAATGGGTTTAATCATTTTTATCTATGGCCGGTGGTTTTTACTGGTCTAATAAAGATAATTTAATCATTTAATTGAAATTAGATAGAAAAAGGGAATCATTCACAAGATTTTACAAATTTTATATTATTGTGATGATGTGTTTGTATGCACTAAATACCCCAATGAAAATCATAGATATTTCAAAACTCTTATTGAGTTGTAGTTGTTGTGATATTTAATCCTTGTTATATGTTGTTTTTATATCACTCAAAAATGGAAATTGGATGACCAATTATTTTGTTCAATAAAATGGTTTCCCCAGAATTTATGGCTTTTATGATAAATCCCCATAAATAAAGTGGAATGTGATAAAATACCCTTTGATAAATATGTAAAATGATATTTTATGTGTTGTGATGCGTGGTCATGTTTTGGGCACGTGATGTGTGGTTGTAATGAGGTGTTGGGGGATGTTTGGTTGGTTTTTCTATGCTTTTGGGTGGTAGGGTGATTATTTGTTTGGCCTAACTTTGGGGTGGAGAGACGATGGTTTTTTTGGTCTTGCTTTTGGGGAGACTAGGCGATGATTCATTTAGTAGTGATTTTGGGGTGGTGAGGTGAAGGTTTGTTTAGCCATGATTTTGGGGTGGTGAGGTGATGGATTGATGGTGATTATGAGATACTAGTGATGTGTGGTTGTGTTTTGTAAGATGCCAAGCTAGTGATGATATAATTATTTAATAATGATTGAAATAGTTGGGGTTCTGTTTGGTTAATGGGATGCAACTGACTAATGATCAAAAAATTGATGGGTTATGTGGTTAATTGTTTTTTTGGTCTATAATGAATTGAGTAGGCTGGATAATGGAATTTTTTTTGGTGTGAGACGTGTATGTGGTTTGTATAGTGTTATTCATTTAGAGGTGTCTATGAAAGTGGGGATGCTTTGAGTTGGTTCATGTTTCGTTGTGAACCCACATGTTGGGGTTATGTGTGGCTACATGTATATACTCTTATATTACTTATGATTTAAATACACAACACACCAATGTCAATAACAATTTTTTGACACATATATTTTCACACAAGAGGCCTTTTTTTCCAAATTTAGGAGTGATAAGTATGGATGGATTTCTACCCACCCTTTCCTGCTCACACTTCCAAGTTAGTAGATATGAAAAGGTGGTGATGGATTAAGGTCTTTTAGTGAACTAGGTGTTGGAACATGTTTTTCTAGGTGATATGTAATATGGCCGTGTTGTGGGGTGGTGACCCACAATTGTTTAGCTGAGATGTGATATGAACATATTGTGGGGAATTGGACCAAGTGTTTTTAAGAGATATGTTATATTTCTGGGCTACATTGAGGCTTATAGTGGGGGTTATTCATGGTAGTTGAAGGGAACGAGGTTGATGTCCTTTATGTTCACCAAAACCAACAACTCTAGTTTTGTCAATGATGTGGTGGACAAGGTGTATATGGGAAAGATGATATGTGACCACGATGTGGGGTAGTGGGCTTGGTGTCTATGGGTTTTATGTGATTTGACCATGTTGTGGGGTGGTTTTATATGTTATTAAGAAGATATAGGATCTTCATAACGTATGAAGTTGGCATGTAGGAGCACCAAATCAGTGGGAAAGCGATGTGGGGTACCCTTTATCGATAAAATTCTTATTATCTTATTATACGTAGATTGCGTTATTTGGAAATAATGCCTTGGTGATTTTTAGATAGATAGGTGACCAGTTTAGGTGTTGTTGGTTCTACTATTTTCTCATGGGTGCATTACTATGCATCTTTCACTTGTGCATGAGAGACTATGGTTTTTCTATTGAGTATACTTGTATGCTCACACTATGTATACAAACTGATTTTCTGGTTTCCTATAAGATTATGTGGATTGTGTTGGAAAGACTAGATCAAAACTTTTTGGATTTTTTCTATGTCATTGCATAATAATTTCTTTTGGGTATTTACTTTTGGATACTTTTTTATATACCTATTTTATTTAAACATGCTTTGTGGGATTGTTTTGGTTTCTTTTTATATTATACCACAGAGTTTCTATTGGATTATCCATCATATATTTTGATCATATATTATTATAGTGGGTAATTCCTTCCATTTCATGATATTTCTATACCATAGGTTATAGTATTTAACCAGGGGCCTACTCAGGGCAGGACTTTGGGGGTCATTTTCTATCTCTTCTCATTGTTATATCTTTGGCATGAGGGGGTCATGAAAGATTGGTATTAGAGGTGATGGTTTAGAGAAAGGATGAATTTTGGAGTTAGGAATAGTGAGTACTACATGGGTTGGTATGGAAGCAGTTCTAGTTGACCTTAGTGTGTGATATAGGGCCATGAGACTTGTTAGGACATATGATTTTATTCCCACCTTTGATTCCGTGAATGGAATTTGAGATTATATAACTAAAAAGTGTAGTGGACCTATTTGTTGGGTATATACCTAGAATAGGTACATTCATCATGGTGACTTTTGTTATTATTTGAGTTGGGTTCTTTTGGTAATTTTAATATGAATAAAGTGAATTAAAATGAATCTAAATGATATTACATACTACCAGACTTAAAAAATTATTGTTTCTTTTTCAACTATTTGTCTTCAAAGTCATTCATATGTGGCTCATGAAGTTTAGGTTTGGAAATATGATTCAGTTGATCATCACAATCTTCATCCAACATTGTGTGTTGGTAACTTTTCAGTGGAAAGGTATGTGGATTTATGAGGGTAGTGTTTTTGATACATAGATAGAAAGCTAGTTATAAGATCTCGAGATCATATTCAGTTTGATCCAACCCCTGATGGGATATTGGGTCCCTTTGGAAGTTATTCAAATATGAGTAAATTCACATCAGGGGTGTATGCAGTATATAGGTGTGTGTAATGAGGTATATGTTTCATGGTTCTACTTTCTGAAAGTGTTCTTGGAATATTTCCTTTCATCAACCATGAATGAATTGAAACGAAATGAGCTTATTTCTCTTCTGTAGGGGCGTATGTTAGTAAGGGAGAAGGGAATCATGTTCAAGGACCTTTTATTATTTTCCCTAGATCTTTTTCTAGATGATGAGTCTCTTGTGAGACATCTTGAGGAGGAACTCAATCCTTATATCCATTGTGAAGTTACTCCTTTTATGTTGCTAATATATCGAGAGGTTTCAAATATAGTGGTGTTGATTGAGTCGATGAACTTGTGAGGAGGTTTTCCATGATATTGGAATTTTTAGAATTCATTAATGAGTAGGGTTTTCAATGTAAGGTATTAGGTACTTGAAGCTTCAAGGTTTTTATTAGCAAGGATTTGACATCAATAGTTTCCTTTTCAACCATATTGGGCTAGTGGTTTCTATGATTTTCCATGAGATATTAGGATAATGTTTTTTTATATGGGATTCATGTCCATCTCCATAATTAGTTACCCTGGTTTTTCAAGCTTAGTTTCGTGGAGGTAGATAGGCTCATTTCTAACTTCATCAACAACTGTCAATGAGACCGTTTCAATGACAAGGGTGGAAGGAATATGTATAACTAAGGAGAGATAGAGAATGTAGGGGCTATCCTTAAGAACATCCACATTTTTAGGGACCTCAACCAAAGTGTGTTTATAAAGGCAGACATCAGAAGTGAGGTAGAGGTACTAAGAATGGAAAGTTTTATGTAGTGGAGGATGTAGTGCTAAAGATTCCAAATATCATTTGGGGTATGCTTATTTGGCCATCTACCATTTTTGTGCCTTTTTTGATTTAGGATCTTCACTACCCAAGGTTTCACCGACAATAGGTGTTGTAAATGACTCCTTCTAAAGGGGATTAATTTTATCTGATGTGGATGATCAACATGTAGATTTAATTGGTGAGGGGGGGTTTTCTGATGGGTATTCATCATGTGGATCCCCCTCTTTATGTTATAGCTATGTTATTGAATGAATTAAAGGAATATCCATTTGTATATGTCCCTAGGTTCCTTGGAGAGTTTATGGATATTTTCCACTAGGAGGTTGTGATGCTACCCCCTCAATGTTATGTTGATGTTGGGATATACTTGTATCTTGGTGATCCTATGACTTTGATGAATTCTTACCAGATAGAACCTTCTGAGTTATGGGAGTTGAGGATTCAAATAGTTGATCTAATGAATAAGGGTTTTATCTAGCCTGTTGTGTTGTTTTGGGGTGATATATAATTATTCTCTAAAAGGTGTATGGAAGTCTATGGTTGGGTGTAGAATACCAGAGGTTGAATCTAGTTCTAATCAAGAACCATTTACAACTTCCAAGGATAGATGATATTTTCAAATGAAGAATAGGGGTGAGTTTTTTTCTATGATCAATATGTAGTCTGGATATCCCCAATTGAGGGTAAAGGAGGGTGATATCTCAAAAACTACAATCAAATATTGGTATGGTAACTATGAGTCTTCAGTTATGTCATTTGGTGTAACAAATTCCCAAGTAGTGTTCATTAGAGTTGTGAGCTAGATGTTTTTTAAATCCATAAACAATTTCATAGTCATGTTCATTGATGACATATTTTTCTACTCGAAGTTATAGGTGGAGTATTTTAATAATCTCATATCTTTCTTATAGGTTCTTGGATGCCACTAGATCTATGAAAATTTTTTTATGTGTAAGTCTTGGACATGACATGTTCATTTCTTAAAGAATGTGGTGTGTCAATTTGGTGTTGAATTAGACCCATAAAATGTCAAGGAAGTTGTTTTTTGGGAATAACCTATGAAATTGGTGGAGGTTCGTAGCTTTCTAGGTATTATGGGATACTATTGGAGGTCTGGTCTAGATTTATCTTGAGATACAACCCCATTGACAACATTGACTAGGAAGGAATATGTTTTTTGTGGGATGAAGTGTTCAATTACCTAAATGGGAAGTCAATCAGTGATCTAGTGCTTCGGTTTCCTAAGGATGGTGTGTTGTTTGATGTTTTTTGTAATACTTCCTATCTCGACAGGAGTTGTGTGTTGATGCAGCAGATGGTATTATATCTTATGGTTATAGGATTCTAAATCCCCATTAGAGTAATTGTACCATCCATTATTTAGAGTTATCAATGGTTGAGGTTGATTTGAAGATGTGGTTGAATTACCTCATTGGGGATCGCATTATGGTCTTAATAGATCATAAGAGTTTGAGTTATATATATTTTTAGCATTATCTAAATTTGAGATAGAGGATATAGATGAATTTTATTTAGGGTTATGATTTCAAGATCTCATACACCTCAGGAAAAGTTAATGTTGTGGCTGATGATTTGAGTAGTAATTTGTGGAAGGATGTTTTTTAGGCATCTATAGATGTTTAAAAATTAATAGAGGACTTGAATCCCTACAATTAGATGAAGGGGTTGTTAAAATTAGAGGATATTTGCTTCAAATAATGTTTTAGTATTCTCTAACATGGAAGGTGGAGGAGTATTAGTGGGTAGAATTTGAGGAAATGGTGATGCACAATCATGTTGGTCATGGTGATGCTTTAGAGGAAAGGTTATAGGATGGTTAGAATAAGATGTTTCTTCATTGGAGGTAGTTTATTTCTTTATTTATTTGAATGGGAGTCTGTAACGAGTTAATTATCTCAACTTTTTTGGTAAAACCAAGAGTATACAAGATTTAACATGGCTTGATGATGCAATTTATGTTACCTAAGATGAAATGGATAATAGTGGAGTTAATGGTATGGTCATTGTTTTTTGAAGGTAAGGTTTGAACATGGATTTATTAGCAGTTTATTTAAGACCTTAGATGTTCCCAAGTGTAAATGGAATGAATTATTGTTATATTTCATCATAGATCTACATCTATATCAAGGAGTATGTGATATGGTTTTGGTGATAGTGGACATATTGAAAAAATGGTCTCGCTTTTAATGATCAAGGAGCTGGGAATAATGGATGTTTTGGTGAGGTGTTATGTGGATGATGTGGTTTGGAATAATGGGTTATTAAGGACCATAATCTATGATTTAGATCATCATTTTAACTCATGAGTATAGAGGGGATCGTATTATAATTTTGGCTCCCAGATTCACCTTAAAACTTCATTCCACCCTCATACAGATGAGAAGACAATGTTGACCATCTAGACACTAGAGGATATGTTATAAGAGTGAATCTCAAACATTGGTGTATTGTAGGTACAACACACGACTTTAGTCGAGACTGTGTACAAAATTATCTATCACTCGTGAATTCGTATGGCTCTATTTGAGAATTCTATGGGTGACCATGCCATTCCCCATTGTTCTAGATAGAGGTTAGGGAGTTAGTGGTTCTTTGGTCCAGATCTAGTAAAGAGAACAATAGAGATGCTTCAATTGGTTTGAGAGTGGATAAAAGTAGAATATTACTAGTATAAGTCTTATGTCAATTATAGAATGAGTCCCTTATAGTTTTAGGTTGGGGAAATATATTCTTAAAGGTTTCACCTCAACATGGGAAGCAGAGATTTGGAAGGGTAGTAAACATTCTTTGCATTTTGTTGGTCCCTTTGATGTTTTGAGGAGAGTTGGAGAGGTGCTGTATTAGTTGAAATTTCCACCATGGATAGAGAGGATCCAAAATTTCTTCAACATCTCATTTATTTTTAGGTATGTTCCTGAAGAAACATATGTATTTTAGTAGAAAGAGTTGGATGTCGAGGATGATGAGACATTTTTGGGGCGTCCAGCAGGGATTTTCAATCATTAGGATTATGTGATGAAATGATGAACCATCCCTTTGGTTATAATGTTGTCGAGGTATGGTGGCTTATAGGAGAGTACTTGGGATTGATAGACACAAATGTGTGCCTAGTAACTAGACCTATTTTAAGTTTTTATTTTCTCTTTTTTATTGTGATGTGATGTTTGGATCATGAGAAATTATGATATATTTGGTTTCTTTTATGTATGATGTGTGATAATTTTTATACATATGAAAATGGGAGGACCTTAATACTAATCAATATGAATAATACTATGATGTGATTAAGTCTATATGGGTGACTCATATTGCTAGGGGTGGATATTTTCATGACACAAAGAAAGAAAATTCCCTGATTTATGTTCCTATTGTGGTGTTGTGTGTTAGTTTTTGAAGTGGTTGTTTTTCGCTGAGTTGATGTTGGTATGATTATTTTGAAATGTGGTGGTTGTGGCTGGTACCAAATGATACAATGTAGTGCCTGGTAAGAGGCATCAATGTATCTGTTCAATGTGTTTTGAGGATATTTTGTTTGGTGTGTTTAGTTGGTGATAACATTGAGAAGTAAAGATATCCTTAAGAGGCATCTCTTGGGGTTGTTGTTCAAAACTCTTTCTTTTTGGGATTGGTTTTGGATTCTCAAGGGTGGGAATAATTTTATAGGTATATTAAGTAAAAATCCATGCATTATCATCATATTAATATTATGGATTTAGGTATTGGTGGTGATTTGGGGGAGGCTTGAACAAGTTCCATGGTGGTTTGATGTGTGGCAGCGCTGCAATGGGATATTCACATCATGAAAAATTTACACGATTTGAATTTCATGGCTCAGAAATTTTGTAGCTAGAAAGTTTCACTACTTTTATGTGGATGAGGAGGAAAAGTGAAATAGAATCACTTTTTTGATGTTATTAATTATGTATAATTAATTAAAGGACAAGGAGATGTGAATTTTTGGGGAAAATTGGATGTTTTTGGGAAACCCATGGATTTCACATCATTGATGGAATACATAATGTGAAATTGGTGAGATCCCGGTCATTAAATATCCATTTTTTTTAATTATTTTCATTTAGATTCACCTCTACCTCTCTCATTCTAGATGAACCCTAGGCTTCTAATAGATATCTACTAACCCTCTTCTACCTTTTATCGATATATTTGTTCTGATGGTTGTTTATTGGATATATTCAGTGAGTTTCTCTCATTTCCTCGTGGTTTTCTTTTGTTCTTCTCTTGGGAATTCACTGTTGCAATGTTTTTTTATTTTAGGTTGTGAGATTGGTAGATTTTTTAAACCCTTGATACGATGTAGATTGATATGTGGTTTTTTATCTACGTTTGTGGTTTGTGGGAATTTCTTCTTGTGCATGTGGTGAACAACAAGTTGGCAATGCTTCATTGATCTAGAGAATCCTTCACTTCCCACACTTGTATATCACGTGGGAAGGGTTTACTCTTTTTTATCAACGGGGTATGGTTTGTACTATACTAATCAAGATAAATTAAAAGTTTGATTGAAATTGAATGGGAAAGGGGAATGATTTTAATGCTTTTACAAATTTGATATTATGATGATGTTGTGTTTGTATATACTGAATTCCATAGTGGAAATCATGGTTTTTGGGAGTCGTTTTTTACAGAGTAGTTGTTTTGACGTGGAAACCATGTTTCATTTTTTTATGATATCACCATAAAATAAATAATTTCAAACCAATTATTTTGGTTAATAAAATGGTGTCCATTTTATTTATGTCTTGTGTGGTAACACCACAAAAATAAAGTAAAATGTTATAAAATCCCCATTATTAAATATGTAAAATGATCTTTTATGTGTTGTGATGTGTGTTCATATTTTGGGCTAGTGTTTTTTTGTTGTAATTAGGTATGGGGTGATGTGTGATTTGTTTTTCCATGCTTTTGGGGTAGCAGGGTGATTATAGTACCCCCTATTTCGGGTAAATAACCCCTTTCCTCACGTTTTTTATTTGGTGTGTCTAAAATAGAGAGTTTCCATAAAATAAAGAGTTTCTATAATATGGAGAGTTTCCATAATATAGAGAGTTTCCATAAAGTTGGGTGTTTCCATAATGTTGGTTATTTCCATAAAGTGGGTTGTTTCCATAAAGTGGGGTGTTTCTATAAATTGGGGTGTTTCCATAAAGTGGGGTATTTCCATAAAGTGAGTTGTTTCTATAAAGTGGGGTGTTTCTATAAAGTGGGATGTTTACAAAAAAATGTGTTTCCATAAAAAGGGTAAAGGTGAAGGATTGGAGAGTTTGGGGGGTTTTATAACGATTGTTGGGACCAAAAGGAAAGTCACATGATCCATACACGGTTGGCCAAAACTGTGTGGTCAAACCTTGCGTAGAGGTCAAATCTAGATCCTATTTTCTAGGAGAACACTCGTTTTTTCTCTATATATTTTGTTTTGGCTTCAAAACGCCCCTATTTCGAGATTACTCTCCCTATAAGTTTGGTTAACCCTCCCCACATGAGTTGAAGACAACCTAGAGCCTTCCCTTGGTGATTTCGAGTCAGATTCTTGAGATATGTCACCATTCTTTCGGTATTTATCACATTTTCTTAGATCTGCTTAGATCTACTTCTCAGATCTCCATTATTTATCTGATATGAACCAATATTGGGTAGATCTATGTTTTTGGATTCCAAATAATTCAATGTTGAGTCGTGATCTTGCTACGATAAGAGAACTAAGGTTGTTCTTGGAGAATCAACCCACTTTCTTGTGTGTTCTTCATCTGTTGTCAAAGTTTTGTCAAAACCTTTGAGGTATGTGGCTTCTCTCTTGACCCATGATGATAGAATTTATTGGATTATATTAAAATTGGTTTATTGATTGTGAAAATCATGGAAAAAAATTCATTTGTGATGATTTATGGTTTTTTTTGAAATTGCGAGATCTTGATGAAAAGTTGTGCAAAAGGGGGTTTAATTTAAAATGATGATTTTAAATTATGAATTTTCTAGAATTGATAAATGGTTGATGAAAATTGTGTTTTTAATAAAAATGGGTTTCAATAAAAATGGAGTTTTATTGGAATGGTTTGGAGTTGAAATGGTTTGGCATTGAAATGGTTTTGACGGAAATGGTTTTCAATAAAAAGGTGTTTTTTTATTGAAAGGTTTTTTTTGGATTGATCATTGGGTATATGTGTTGTGTGTTCATATTTCATATACAAGTCTTTGTTGAAATATAACCTTGTTTTCATTTCAAAAGGGTTAATGGAACATGGGAAATAATTACCTTGTGACGAATTGGTAGATCGATGAGAAACCGTTAATGTGTATGTAACTATCATAACGTAGCATGCATGGTTGGTTTCATGGGTCTGATGAATGGTTGGGTATGCTGATAAAGGGATATTGTGAGATGGTTTCAAATATCTTTTAGTTATTTTACTGGAAAAATATCTTTCTTGGAAAATTGGTTTCAATTGCACTTTTATGCTTTTGGTAATGAATAGTTTTGGAAATTTTTTTATATTTGGTTATAAAATATTTTTGAGAAATTGTATTATATAAAATGTTTTATATAATTGTTTCTAACTCTTCTATCTTAGTGAAGTGAGTAGAGAATTCATTGGATAAAACCTACGAAGTTTTATACTCACCCATGCTTTGGCACTTTGGTGCTTTTGCAGATGCTATCTTTCGGGACAAGGGAAAAGGTAATGTTTCACACGTGTTTAGCACTACCTCATGATGTTTGGGTTGTTCGGAGATTGTGGAACTTAGAGCGTGTGGAGCATGGAGTCTTGAGGTCTTTTGAGAGTCTTGTACATTTTATTTGTTGTGTGTTTTGATACTTGGTTATTCTTCCGTTGTTTCTTACTTTGATGTGGTTTTGAGATACATGAAGTTATTGAGTTGTCTGTCATTCATTCTTGTATCATATAGTGAATGTTTTCTTTTGGTTGGTTGGTTTATTGGTTTATTCCTTAAATTTTAAATCATCCCCTTCTTGTGTTTGAAACCTTTCTGCATTTATTTCCTGTCTTTGGCATCTTGGGGATGTTGCTTAAAGCCTAGTAATGACTCGTTGCACTCTCAAGCCAATGGCAATTGGTGGGTCTTTATAAATGGTATCAGCTTGTTCAGTTCTTTCCTAACAAGTAGTCATCGATGTTTCTAGTTTTGGAGATGTAATCCCTTATTGTCTATTCCTTGGTTGGGAATCTTAGAAAGGAGTAGGATTGTCAGAACATGAAATGTGTAGCATAAAAATATGGAGCTAACCCTTTTATGATAAAATTCAAGTTACTTGGGAGTTGGGTAAATAAGTGTTTGGAGACACTTAAAGGATTTTGAAATATCATTATCATGGGTTTAGCCAATGAGATGAGCTTGAAATTCATTTTATAAGAATGAATTCCTACTAAGAGTGCATACATCATTTCAAAGAATGATTCATGTTGAGAAGAAAGTGTTTATTTTTGAAAAAGTGTGGAATTTGTTTTGAAAAAGTGAATGTTTATGGTATTTTGAAAATGGTTTAATTTTAAAAATCATGTGAAGTGGTTTCAAAAATAGTTGAACATGGGAAAAAGGTGGTTTTGGAAAACAATGTTGTGATAGTTGATGTGATATAATTTGAAATACTAAGCCAACAGTTTCTAGAGAGTGAGATTAATGGAGTTTGTTGTTAGTTTAGACAATTGAACCCAGTAGGCGTCATCAAAACTAACTCGAAGAAGCTGCAGAGAATGTGGTTTCACCTGAACCACGTTTGAACCAAGAGCTCGTTTAGATTATTGTCCAATTGTTTCAAGAAATGGACATAGGGAACCAGAGGAATGAGCCATGACCTGTGGATAATACCATCCAGTTCTTGAAGAATAATCCACCTAATTTTTGTGGTGATTTCTAACCCGAGAAGGAAGAGGTGTGGCTATGTAGTATGAATCATATCTTTAACTTCATCAACACACTAGTAGAGATAAAGGTCAAACTGGCAACATATATGCTCGAGGATCTTGCACGTCAATGGTGGGATTTAGTGGTGTAGGCTAAATTGGATGAAGGACATACATGGGAGGATTTTGAGGAATTTTTCAACAAAAAATTCTATCCTCACACATTCAAGATCCAAAAAATGATGGAATTATTCAGATTAAAACAAGAGAGTATCTCTATCATAGAGTATGCTGCTATGTTCATGAACTTAGTACGATTTTCACCAGAAGTTGCGGCAAGTGCCTCTTTAAAGGCACACATCTTCAAATCAGGGCTATAATAGGAGATTCGATCGAAGATTACACTACTTTGTATTAAAGACTATATAGAGATAGTAAATAGAGAGATTGTGGATGAACATGATATCTCAGGATATATGGGAGGAGTCATGATGATACCTACTGGAAATAGTGGGAACTCAACCATTGAGAACAAGAGGAAAAGGGACACCTACTTCCAAGGTGCAAGTGGAAATCGTAACCAGATGGTTGGATCAATAAAACTTCCTCCCCAACCCCAGATAAAAGCATGTTATTTTCAATGTGGTTTTCTTGACCACATAAAACGAGATTTTATGTCACAAACTAGAGCATGTCATAATTGCAACAAGATGGGGCATCTTTAGCTCTATTGTCGTAGTGCTACAAGGTCAGGTGCTCAAGACACTTCTCAGGTGTTTCAAGCATTGTATGATTTGACTGGACAAGGATAGTAGAATCAGTCTCGTCAGTATAGTAGAGCTATCCATGGTGATTCTAGAAATATGATTACTCTTCAACTAAGAAAACCTCATCAAGGAAACAAGGAGAAAAGTGTAGTGAAGATACAGTTGTATGGAGTTGATCAGATGATTGTTGATGACCAGGATGAGCCATCTATAATGAGAGGTAAAATTATTTAGAATTCTACCTTTTTAAAAGTGTTTTTTGATACTAGTGAATCAACTTATTTCATTTCTTCTCATGTTGTTGACTTGCTATGTTTAAAACTGGAAATGATGCATTCTGTTTTGAAACTGAAAACTCCTCTTGGTGAAAGAGAATGTTAAGACTTTGTGTATAGAGAATGTGATATAACTATTGATGGAGTTGAGATAAAATGGTACTTCTCAATGTTGGATATATATGTCTATGATGTGATCCTAGTTATGGATTGGCTGAAAACATTCAAGGCTCAAATCGACTGTTATAGGAGCATAGTTAGTCTCATGACTAAGGACAACATTGATCATCTCTTTAGAGGAGAGATGATTGTAAAGAAGGGTACAAAGAGCTTGTTGGAACCAATGGTGGGAACTATCTCTTACCAATTGGTAGCATTGAATTTGGAATCAATGGAAGAGATCGAGGAAAATTGTTTTCCAGCTGTTGTGAATCAATTTCCAAATGTCTTTCCCAAGAAATTCTCAAGATAACCACCTATAAGGGAAGTGGAGTTTACGATTGATCTCCTCCTGGGGACTGGTCTTATTTCACTTCCATCTTATATGATGGAACCAACAGAGTTACAGGAATTGAAAGTGCAGTTAGAGGAGTTGGAAAGTAAGGTTTTCATTTGACCAAGTACGTTTCCATGGGCAGCATCAATTTTGTTCGTGAAGAAGGAAGATAGAACTCTTCAGTTGTGTGTTGATTATCGTAAGCTTATCCAAGTTAAAATAAAGAATAGATATCCACTTCCACACATTGATGATCTGTTCGATTAATTAAGGGGATCTCAGTGGTTCTCCAAGATTGACTTTCGACCAGAATATCACCAATTGAGTGTTTGGAAAGAGGATATTCCAAAGATAGATTTCAGAAGTAGATATAGACACTATAAATATCTAGTCATGCCTGTTGGTCTAAAAAATGCACCAAAGGTCTTCATGGAATTGATAAATTAGATATTTCAACAATATCTAGATTTTTTTATTGTGGATTTTTTGGATGTAATTTTGGTCTATTCAAAGGCAAGGGCTGAGCATGAGGTGCACCTAGAAACAGTGTTACAAGTCTTTAGAGATCAAAACTTGTATGCCAAATTACCAAAGTGTGATTTTTGGATATAGGAACTATATTTTCTTGTCCATTTCATCTTTTAGAAAGGTGTTTCTGATGATCCTAAAAAGATAGAAGACATTATCTCTTGGAAACTACCGAAGAATGTTTTTAAGATACGAAATTTTCTTGGTCTAGTTGGTTACTACTGACACTTTGTGCGTGATTTATCACGACTAGATTCACCAATGATAGCTCTGACAAAGAAGAATTCTCCATTCCAATTGATGGAGGAATGTTATAAGTCTTTCTAGGAACTACAAGTTTGGATTACAGCGGTACATATCTTGATCTTTCCAGAATCCGAACAGGGGTATGTGGTGTATTGTGATGCTTGGGGAACAGGGTTGGGTTGTGTTCTCAAGAAAAGAGATCACGTGGTTTCTTATGGTTCAAGTTAGTTGAGGGTGCATGAGAACAATTACCCAACACATGATTTGGAGTTATCTGCAGTCGTCCTTGCATTGAACACATGGATACATTGTCTCTTTAGTGAGAAATTTACTATGTTTACAGATCAAAAAAGCTTGAAACACATTTTCTCACAGCGAGATTTGAATTTGAGGAAAATGAGATGGATATAGTATCTCCAAATGTTTGAATTTGACTTGACGTACACACTAGGGAAAGGAAATTCAGTAGCAGATGCATTGAGTAGAAAGTCATATGCTCAGTTGGCAAAAGAAGCTTCAGATGGATGGCAGTTGATGTCGGTCTTAGCTGACATGGATGTATAATGTAAAGACTAAGGTGAAGTTACAGTTTTATTTTCGGCTATGCTTGTTCTAGATTTTGTAAAAATGATAAAATAGGCACAAACATATGATACAGAATGTCTGGTTGTAAGTTCAAAACTCAATGGTGAGGAGAGTATTAAGGGATAGAAACTTGATGGGGGTTCAGTTTTGTGTTTCAGAGATCATATGGTTGTACCTATGGTTTGCCAAGAACAAATTATTTATGCTTTCCAACATTCAACATGGTATGTACATCCAGGTACACAAAATAAGTATAAGGCATTGAAGGCGCAGTTTTGGTGGAGTGGCATGAAAAGTAAGTGATTGAGTTCATCTCGTGGTGTTTAACTTGTCAGCAGGTTAAAGATGAGTATTAGAGACCAGATGTTATGTTACAATATTTTCCCATTCTAGTGTGTAAATGGGATTAGATAGCAATGTATTTTGTTACAAGTCTTCCAAGAATAGTCCAGAAACACGATTCAATTTGGTTAATAGTAAATCGTCTAACCAAGTCGTCCCATTTCATCCCTATTCATGAAACTCATACGGTGGAGTATCTTTCAAAAATCTATATCTGAGAAGTGGTAAATAGGCATGGTGTACCAATTTCAATAGTCTTAGATAGAGATCCGAGGTTCACGTCTCATTTCTAGAAATCCTTACAGCAAGCCCTTGGGACTCAGTTGACTATGAGCACGACTTATCATCCTCAGATGGATGAACAATATGAGAAGATGATACGAACATTAGAAGACATGTTTCATTCTTGTGTAATGGATTTTGGTGGCTCATAAGAGGAGCATATACCCTTAGTGGAGTTCTCATACAATAACAGCTATCAAGCCTCGATACACATGGATCCATTTGAAGCATTGTATGAGAGTCCTTGTCATTCTCCACTATACTGGGTGGAAATGGGTGAAACTTCACTAGTTAAGCCAAGAATTATCAAGGAAACAATAGAGAAGATCCAGTTTATTTTAAATAGGATGAAGATGACTCAAATTCGTCAGAAATATTATGCAGATTACTGTTGAAGACCGTTGTCGTTCGCTGTGGGTGATCATGTATTATTGAGGATCTCTCCAAGGCTTGGACATCATCACTTCAGAAAGATGGTCAAGTTATATCCTAGATAAATTGTCCCTTTTGAGATACTATAATGTGTTGGATAGGTGGCATATCGATTGGAATTACCACCACAGTTTAGTTCGGTGTATAATGTGTTCCATGTATCCCCGTTGAAAAAGTATCACCCTGATCTTTACCATGTGATCAGATGAGATCGCATTGACCTAGAACCAAATGCATCATTGGTACAAATCCCAGTGAGGATTGTGGATATACAAGAGAAAGTATTTCATGGTAAAATCATCGGTCTCGTGCGGGTGTTATGGAAACATGATCATATTTAAGAAGAGACTTGGGAACGTGAGAAGGAAATGAAAGAGTAGTGGTTGGAACTCTTTTTGGCCAGCAAGGGTTTTCTGGTTTCTGAGGATGGAAAGACCAATGGTGGGGAGAATTTAGTACCCCCAGTTTTGGGTACATAACCCATTTCCTCACGTTTTTTTATTTGGTGTGTCTAAAATAGAGATTCTTTATAAAATAGAGAGTTTCCATAAAATAGAGAGTTTCCATAATATAGAGAGTTTCCATAATATAGAGTTTCTATAAAGTTGGGTGTTTCCATAGTGTTGGTTGTTTCCATAAATTTGTTTTTTTCTATAAAGTGGGGTGTCTCCATAATGTGGGATGTTTCCATAAAGTGGGGTGTTTCCATAAAGTTGGGTGTTTCCATAAAGTGGGTTGTTTCCATAAAGTGGGGTGTTTCTATAAAGTGGGATGTTTCCATAAAAAAATGTGCTTCCATAAAAAGGGCAAAGTTTAAGTATGGGAGAGTTTTGGGGTTTTATAAGGAGTTTTGGGACCAAAAGGAAGGTCACACGTTCCATATACGTTTGGCCCAAACTGTGTGGTAAAACCTTGCGTAGAGGTCAAATCTAGATCCTATTTTCAAGGAGCTTACTCGTTTTTTCTCTATATATATTGTTTTGGCTTCAAAAAGCCCCTATTTATAGATTAATCTTCTTATAAGGTTGGATAACCCTCCCCACATGAGTTGGAGCCAACCTAGAGCCTTCCCTTGGTGATTTCGAGTCTGATTCTTGAGGTATGTCACCATTCTTTCTTGATTTGTCACGTTTTCTTAGATCTGATTAGATCTACTTATCTGATCTCCATTATTTCTCATATATGAACCTATAGTGGGTATATATATGTTTTTGGATTACAAATAATTTAATGTTGAGTTGTGATCTTGTTAGGATAATAGAACTAAGGTCGTTCTTGGAGAATCAACCCACTTTATTGTGCGTTCTTCATCTATTGTCAAAGTTTCATCAAAACTTTCAAGGTAGGTGGATTCTATCTCAACTCCTCTTGATAGAATTTATTGGATTAGATTCAAATTGGTATATTTATTATGAAATTCATGAAAAAATATTCATTTGTGATGATTTATGGTTTTTGTGAAATTGCGTGATCTAAGTGAATAGTTGTGCAAAAGGGGGTTAAATTTAAAATGATGATTTTAAATTATGGATTTTCTAGAATTTATAAATGGTTAATGAAAAATGGGTTTTCAATAGAATTGGTTTTAAATAAAAATTTAGTTTTATTGAAATGGTTTGGAGTTTAAATGGTTTGGCATTGAAATGGTTTTGATGGAAATGGTTTTCAATAAAACAGTGTTTTTTATTGAAAGGTTTTTTCTGGATTGATCGTTGGGAATATGTTTTGTGCGTTCATATTGCATATACGGGGCTTTGTTGAAATATTACCTTGTGCTCGGTACCAAAGGGTTAATGACACATGGGAATTTCATACACAAGGCTTGTTTGAAATATGACCAAGTGCTCGATTCCAAAGGGTTAATGGAACATGGGAAATAATTACCTTGTGATGACTTGGTAAATCGATAAGAAACCACTCATGAGTATGGAACTGTCATAATGTAGTATGTATGGTAGGTTTCATGGGGTTTAGGAATATTTGGGTATGTTGATAAAGGGATATTGTGAAATGGTTGTAAAGATTGTTCAGTTATTTTTTTGGAAAAATATCTTGCTAGGAAAATTGGTTTCAATTTCACTTGTATGCTTTTGGTAATGAATGGTTTTGGAAACTTGTTTATATTTAGTTATAAACTATTTTTAAATTTTTTTTATATAAACTATTTTATATAATTGTTGTTAACTTTTCTATCCTATTGGTGTGAGTAGGGAAGTCATTGGGGAAAACCTACTGAGTTTTATACTCACCCCTTCTTTGGAACATTGGTGCTTTTGCATATGCTATCTTCTGGAATAAGGGAAAAGGTAATGTTTCACGTGTGTTTAGCACTACCTCATGATGTTTGTGATGTTCGGAGATTGTAGAGCTTGGATCTTGTGAAGCATGGAGTCTTGAGGTCTTTTGAGAGTCTTGTGCAGATTATCCATTGTGTGTTTTGATAATTAGTTATTATTCAATTTTTGCTTACTTTGATGTGGTTTTGAGATACATAAAGTTGTTGAGTTGCCTTGCATTCATTCATGCATCATATAGTGAATATTTGGTTATGGTTGGTTGGTTTATTAGTTTATTTCTTAAAGGGTAAATCGTCCCCTCTTGTTTATGAAACCCTTCAGTATTTATTTCCAGCCTTTGGCATCTTTGGGATGTCGCTTAATGCCTAGTAATGAGTTATTTCACTCTCAAGCCAATGTGAATTGGTGTGTCATTACAGTGATACTTTTTTTCCATTTATTTTTCACATAGAGGTGATGTTTTTTTTGGTTGTGCATTTGGTACAAAGAAGAGATGGTTCATTTTTTATTATTTTGGGGTGGCGATGAGATGATTTTTCTTGTTGTGCTTTTGGGGAGGTAAGGATATGGTTTTATGGGGATGATGAGATTATTGTCATGTTGGGTTTCATTGTTCCGGACACCCGAGTAGTGATAGAATTGATATTTAATAATGATTAAAATATATAGGGTTTGGTTTGGTTAAAGGGATTGAAATAACTAGTGAAAAAATGAGGGGCTATTTTGTTAAATTCATTTGTTGGTAAATACTAAAACAAATGGGTTGGATAATGGAATTAGTTGTCTGTGTGAAATATGGCATGTGGTTTTTGTTGTGTTTTTCATTTAGACATATAAGAATAAGTGGGGATTTTGTGAGTTTTTGGTATTTTTTTTTGAATCCATTTGTTGGTCATGTTTGTAGAAATATTTATATACTTTTAAATTCCTTGTGATTTATATATTCACCCCACCAAAATAGAGCACCATGTTATGAAACACATATTTTTAAAGAGGGGGTGTTTTTCCAACTTCTCTTGGATGAGGATGGATAGATGGATACTTTCACTTTCCTAATCTATCTTCCATGCAATTAAATATGGAATGGATTTTATGGATTGATTTCTTTTACTACACTTGGATTTGGCCCAGGTTTTTTTGAGTGATTGTGATATGACCATGTTGTAGGATAGTGGACTAGTTGTTTTCAGGAAAGATGTGATATGACCGTGTTATAGTGTGGTAGACCATGTGTATTCATGAGAGATGTGATATGTATGTATTATGGGGAGGCTTGAAGAAGATTTCATTCATGGTAGGAGGAGGGAATTATGTTGGTGTCCTTCATGTTCATGATACCATACTACTCGGGTTATGGTGGTGATGTGGTGGACTAGGTATCTGTGGGTGAGATGAGATGTGACCATGTTGTGGGGCAGTGGAACAGGGGTCTTTGAGTCTGATGTGATGTGATCATGCTATGGGGAAATGATATCTATTATATAGATGAAATGGGAGAATTTAGATGTATGAATTTGGGGCTATGATAGAGGAAAATGATTGGGAAATAGGTGTATGGTTCCCTTTATCGATATGTTTATTATTATGTTATTATACTTGGATTTCAATTTTTGTTGTGTGGCTGCTTTAATTTTTCTTTTGGGTATTAATGTTTGGGAACTTTTATTTGTACCTATTTTATTTATAAATGCATCGTGGTATTATTTTATTTCTTTACATATTATTTCATGGAGTTTATTTTGGATGATACATCTTATCTACATATCCAATATTATTATAGAGGGTAATGCCTCTCATTTCATGAGATTTTTATACCCTTAGTTGTAGTCGCTAACTCAGGGCCTGCTGTTGGTGGGACTTGGGGGGGGGGTATCATTATCAATTTCCCCATATTACTATATCTATGGTGGGAGGGGTTCATGATAATGTCACTTGCGTGAGTGGTCAAAATATATAGTGTTTTAATATCATTTTTTTAGGAAATGATCTAATTTTAACTTCTAGATTTTGGAGTTCCATATGGGAAGGGATGTGTTTGATATATATATATATATATATTGTACTTCCTATAATTCAGCATTGAAAAAATAGTCTAATTTCACTATACAATTATTATATGACATTCAATAAGAATATGTGGTGGATATTGGTGTCTTAATAGAGGTAAATATCCATTTGTTTGGTTTTAATATAATAATATTTACCAATGTAAAATAGTTATAAATCTTTTATAGGATCATTTTGAGAGACACTTTTATTATCCTATTCCATTGATAGAATTATATTAAACAAACATGGTTATACTTAGCTTATTATAAGAGAAAAAAAAGATTAAGTTTATTTTGAGCTAATAAAAAAATAATAGTGTAATAACCCAAATTTGGATGGGTTATGAAATTCAAGAGGAATATTATTTTTTTATAACACTAAGGGGTCTATTTTTCTTTTCAGGGATTGGATTAAAAATATGGGAGTTTAAACACCTTTAAGTGTTGTTTTTGTACATGGAATGGGGTTTGATATGTTGATTGGAGCTTATGAGTGCATTAGAACACAAGATGGTGTATCAAAGTAGTAGCCTCCACCAACAGCTAACTGGTGGGTGTGGAATTAGCCCAACATGCTTCTTCTGCTTTGATTTTGGGATGATTTGGTATGATTTATCAGTGATTATTGAAGATTCACTTCTTCTTGTTGGCCTCTATTATCCCCATTCCTCCTTTTTTAATTTTAATTTCATAAAATTTGGTTTTATGGTGAATTTACTAGAGTGTGATGAAGGTACCAGAGTTTATGGGGTTTCTTCTTGGCTCATATCAAGGATTTCCTTTAATGATTTATAAAGAAGTTTCTCATTATTTTGATAAAAGTAAATTACCACATAGTTTTTTAAGTTTTTTTCATTTAAATTTGATTAAATAAACATGTAACAAGGTTCCAATTATTAGGTATTATATCCATGATGATGATAGAGGTTTTTCATAGACCCTCCAGATGAAATTGGTTATTGTTTCAGTGTGATGGGATCACATGATGAGTCATTTAGCAAATAGGCCTAAATTGTGTTAAATTTAAATAATTTTTTTAATTTTCATACTAAAAATAATAATTAATTTTATATTGTTTTAAATAATTAATTTTTGTGGAGTCATGATTTCGGGCCTTGTTGTGAGGGGAGATGACATAATTTACTTGGATGATCCTAGGAAGCGATGTTGATAATTTACTTAAAAATGGAATGCATTTAGTAATGTAACACCCCAAGATTTCATAGTACATTATTTCTTCAAAGTAATTCAATAACTTTCACTACACGCAACATCAAGTTCAGGTGCACCATGACATACCAAACTAGCCGTTCAAAAGCGACTATGAATAATATTAACTAAATTTTGAACTAGATATAATCCTTATAATTTTAGAATCTATATTATGAGTTTCGTAGACATAATGTAATAACTAATTCATTTTTTTTCAGATAAAAGATGTATTTTTAAAAAATATACTTTTACCGCCTTTTAATGGTGAACCCTTTTTCAATCCAATATTTGACACTTTTATATATTCAATTTTACAAAAAAACTTCTTCTTTATAATCTAGACATAAGAATTAAGTTTCAATAAATTTTTGGTGTTTTTCTGATAACCTTCATATTTGGGTGAATAGTGAAAAAACTATATTTTAACTGAAAACAACTTTTTTAATCAAAATAATTTATAGTGTTAAATTATAAATTTTAATGGTTTGTAAGTATAAATAGATTTTATTTTTACCATTTAATCCAATTCTGGTCATTGTAAGTAATTTCAATTTTAAATTGGACATAAGCAAGTGTCAAACTTTTGATAGTTATTATTTCTTAAAAATACGCCTTTTGGTTTTGACAGCGGGAATTAGTTTTAAATTAATAAATGTAGCTTCTATGTTTTGAATTTGGTAAAATAGACTTCATTATTGAATTTAGAATATCAAAATTAGTTTAGGGTGATTTTTTTAATTTTTCTGAAAACTTTTAATTTTTGATGAATAGTGAAAAACACTGAGTTATAGTTTAAAACCGAATTTTTATTTAAATAATTATCTATTTTATTTAAATTTATTTTAGGTAAAAATAGATACATAATACCTATATAATTTCAATGTAACTAATTGGAGTCAGTTTATAATAATTTTAGATATATAAAAATTTTATTGAACTTTTCACCGTCTTTTACCCATCTTCTAGGAGAATTTGAAAATTCATATAAAACATAATTTTACCGGTTATATGAGTGGAATTTTGAAAATATGAGAGACATGGTTAATATCAAGGAGTAAAATTTGGTTCAATAAGATGAAAATAATATTTTTTGAATTGTAACTTTTTACTTTTATTTACCACGATTAAAAGTAAATAGGGTAATTAAGGGTAAAAATGATGTCATTATTACCCTAACACGTGTCTTAATTCTATTGGTTAAGTTTAATTCGACCAAAAACAACCTTAGAATATAAAATGAACCTATTTGGCCCACTTGAATTAGATTAGGACATTTATTATTATTTAATTCAATGAATTGTTAAAAGTGTTAAATTCAAAGTTTAATAACTAAAACATTTTTAATATAGGGTTACACATAAGATAAATTCGACTATAAATATTCATTATAAAGATAAAAATATTTCCTACATAATTGTATTTTATTTATAAATTTTAAATATTAAATAAGTAAATTTATTAATGATACAATGATGATGCAGTAATTACCTTATTAATGAAAGAATCAAATAAATGGTATTATAAATATTAAAATAAATATAATTTCAATATTTTTATGAAATATATGAATTTTCTAGGTGAATATTACATGTTAGTGATTATTAAATGTATCTTGTTCGAATTAATCAACTTGGGATGAATTTTACAAAAACAAAATACCAAATAGTGTCAAAATTGACATAAATTAAGATTTAAAACAAATACAATATTATTGAATGATATAATATTCTTAAAAATGTAAGGTTCGGAAAAAGAGATTAAATAATATTATATATGTCATTAATGAGTTACTTAAGGTCCTCTTGAAAGTTTATAGTATGTTTATTAACCATATAGAGTAAGAATACAAGAAGACATGGTGAAAGTTAAACTATTTAACTAAGAGTTGAATCTAAAAGATAAGGTTAAAATGTTAACCTAAACTTGTCTAGAACCTATTGGTTGAGTATTTTTCGACCCATAACCAACTTAAAATTTTACATAATACATTTTGGTGCCATTATAAATTGAAAATGATTTTATTATAAAATAATATATTAATTTTTTCCTAAGGTGCCCCTCACCCCTCTTATAAAAATGGCACTCTTACTTCACTCTAATTCACACTTACAAAGCCATTTGGCTTGGCCAACCCCTGCCCAAATATCCTCCCAACTTCACACATTTCAAACTAGAGGCCTTATTTTAATCAGAAAGCCAATCTAAGGAGCCCTTTTGATCAAATCAAAAGGAAGAACCCAAAGAAGAGGTAATGATTTCACCACCCTCTTTCGAGTTCCTTTATTCTTACACTTCCTTTTTCTTTGTTGTTTCCATTATAAAATAATAAATACAGTATCTTATATATATTATTATGTTATTATAATTATGGTACAACCAAATTCATTATTCTATCCATTCTTTGAATGACATGTCACCATACATGCGTACATACAACTTACTGTCTCTAAATCATGGTGTAATTGTTATTCAATACAATATTATTTGGATGGGTATAATAATGAAGTGTATTTGATGTAAATAATAAATATAACATGATAAGGATTCTGTATATATGATATAACATCTAATTATATATTATTTTAATACCAAAAGAATGATATTTTCGCTCGTGCGTACGTACGGATTACCGTCTCAACGACGCGATGAGATTCATTTCGAAGTTCACCATTCATCGATGATTATAAAAATATATATTACTAATAAGTATGTAATATATGAAATAATAATGCTACTGTAGATATATATATTTATATATATATATATAAGTATTTATGTACTTACATATATCTTATTCACTTACTTCCGTTCAATACTATATGAAAACGGAAACAACATTTATGCGTATGTACGGACTACCATCTCCATTAACAGTGTTTTCCATTTCATATATATGTCTATTATAAATATTTATATTCTAAATATATAAGATATATAAATTATGTTTTATATTCTGTAAGTATTTAAATCATGATCTAAGTGATACAATCAACAGTAACAAGTTAAAACACGTACGATAAAGAAAGCGATTATTACCCGAATTATTAATATAACATAAAAATTATTATTAAATGGGTAGTATAAAGTAATAAATGAATAATGTATGATATTATAAATATTAATATGGTTCTGTTATAATTTAATAACATACTATAGTCTTCATATAGGAGGTTAAACATATCCTCGACTAAAGGAAAGTGCAAGGTAAGGGGTTTTCATCTCACTCCTTATTCCCGTGAGATTCGTACCATATTGCCACTATTACCTTTTGTGTGGTGTATGTACTGCCCATAATTTAATTCTTTGTGTAATACAATTTAATTTATGTGTATTTACATGTTTATTGTATGATACCTCTTTCATGGGGTGTATGTTTCGTAAGTTACCAAATTGGTAAGGGTTAATTTCACAATATCTTTATTATCCGAGGTTGTTTATACATAAGAATCTACTGGGACATATTTATTATCCATATCCATGTTTCATAAAATAGTTTTCAAAGGGATTATATTAAGGTACTTTTTACTAAAACATCATTTTAAATGTTTTTAAGATTTATTCTTCTAAACCATTCTCATCAATGTCCATGTTTTCAAAATGGTTTAAAGGATTTATTTAAATGGACATGAATGTTTTACAATGTTAATTACTTTCAAAAGTTTTGAAGTGGTATGGGATAATTTTATTCAAAAATGTATTTAAATGTATTCCTTTTTAAATTGTGTGACTTTTAAATGTTTTCATGAAAAAGGGATATTTCTCTCAAAGAGTTTTACAAAGCATTTTCATCTATGTCAAAATAATTCAATGGATTTTAAACTTGTTTGAAGTTGATTTATTATGATACAAAACTTCCATATTTTGTTGAAGGTTTTGTGATATGTTTGACTGTGGATGTGTTATTTTTATACCATTCATGGTTTATGGGTAAAGTATCGACATTTCATATGCTAGTTTTAATACGAATGTTTATGTTATGTTTAAACCTTTTCATATGAGGAATGCATTGGACTTAGTGAGTGATGGGTGGAGCCTGCTATAGCTCCTCGATGCATCGGTAGGTCTCATGAGACAAAATATTTTCTTGGAATAAGGCCTTGAAAAAAATCTTATTTGTAGTCTTGGAACAAGGCCTTGACTATGTGGTTATGATAGTCTGGCATTATGCATTCCATCATTGTGAAAGTGGTTAGTGATATTTCATGTGATTATTCGACCAATAGAATGTCCATGTGAATAAGTAAATGAAATTACATCATTTTAAATTTTTCCATATTATGTTGAATTTCAAGTTTAAAAGGCTTTTGTTTTAGTTATACATTGCCTTAAGTGTTTATGCTTATTTATGAAAGTTTACGCTATATTGTTATCCTTACTGAGCATCTGAGCTCACCTCTTTATATGTTTTATTTTTCCTAGGATTCCAAGAAGTGTATTGTGATTGATATGCAGGGTTAAGTCAATGGAATAATGGTGTTCATAAAGGATTTTTTATGTTGTTTTGTATGTTATAAAGTGTAATGTAACATTCATGTATGTAATATATTTTCCAAGACTGCTAAATCGATCGGTCCTTTGGGTCTTGATTCCTTGTAATCATGCCAATGTATTAAAATAATGCACCGACTCTGGGTAATTGGGGTCGGGGTGTTACAGTTGGTATTAGAGTAATTTTAGCAATAACCTTGGAAACTAGATTTAGATAAACTCTGATTAGAGCACATTACCTTAAGATAGATTTTGAAGATTAGTATATAATAAAATCCTAGAATTTTGGTAATGTAAATATTTTGTGAGTTTTCCAAGAAAATAAATCCCTGTATGGATACGAGTAGGTAGAGGTGGCTCTGGCACAGATTTACCTAGGGGTAAAACCCGAAAACACCGCTTTGAGATAGACTCGAACGAGAACTGGTGCATGACAACGAGTCTTGCTGCACTCTTGGTTATGACACTCCCTGGGGATATGCTTAGGACAATTCTTATTTTCTTTACAAACCACTATGAAGGGTTTATGAGTATATACCTCCTCAAAGAAAACATTTTTTTTGATTATGGATTATATCCATAAACTATTCAATTTACGTTAGGTATTTTACATGTTTAGAATTATGAATTGTGATTCATAAACTGACCTAGTGAATGCCATTGTATAGAAATGGCACATAGTAGAAGGAATGTGAACTCCAGTAATACGTATGATCCAAAGAGTAAGAAGGATCATATCTTTCACGGTATTAATCCAACATTAAGAAGGGAAATAGTATCATGTGTTAATAAGATAAGTAAATAATTCTATGAGTCCTATGGATTTGAAGGGAAGAAAGAGAAGAAAAGGATGGAAGAGAGAAAGATGGATAAAGGGAAGAGGGTAAAGAAGAATTTCCCCATATGTGATAACTGTGGGAAGAAACACCCTAGAACTTTCCGGAAGGGAATGAGAGTTTGTGATAAGTGTGGAGAAAAAAGGACACCAAGTATGTGACTGCAAGGGAAAGAAAAAGGTTTCAAATGTACAATGCTTCATCTGCAAGAAGTTGGGACACTACGCGAACCAATGTCCAAATCATAAGAGTATACCGCAAATGATGTTATTGGATTATAATTAAGTTATGATACTAACTCAGATTAAGAGGAATGACTAGTGTTCTTATGTTGTTATTTCATTTGAGTGTTGTATCAACACTATACTAGTTACATGAATTATGTAGATAAATAAGGGTTGTACTACAGTACTATTTTATTGAGGATTTGAGATTATATGGTTCTTATAAAAGTGAATTAATAGTAAGAAAAACTTTTTGGAAAATAGATGGTTTAAGGAAAGGTAATCCTTAATATGGTCCTGATATTGAGGTAGTGTTTTTGGAATAAGATATGGTTGATTTTGGTAATTCAGGATGTTGTGATGTTGTAAAAGAATACATGATGAAGGGGTTCACATGTTATTACCTGAAAAAAGGATCCTCATTATGTTTAACTTCCTTATAATTTTTGGACCGAGATTTTGGATATAAGTATTTCGGATAATTCTAAAGGCTGGAATGGATTATCTTTGAAATTGGATACAATTGTTAAGGTTATTTTTGGATTGCCATAAAAAGGACAACTCGGAGGTCGGGCGACAACCTGTCATGTCCGGCAAGGCCGTGAGACTTGAACCCACAACCGAAGGGCAAAAAGGGTGTATCCCCAACCACTGGCCCACGTGATGTCCTGGATTGAATAATGTAGTTTTTCTTAAAGGGGTGTAGTAGATGAATTATAAATTAATTTTTTGTAACCCTATATGAATAGGATAAATATAATATTTTTTATGTTCTATTATCTTTTCGAGTGAAAGATGAGTTTGTGGTAGAAATTAGTTAAAGGATGGAAATCTACTTGACAAGTATACATTTTTTTCTTCCCTTATTCTATGAAGAAATAAATTCTTAAACTTTAGGTAAGGCATCTTAAAACCAAAAATGTGTTATCCTAATACCTTACGTTTTGTTGAACCGATGGTATTTTAAATCATCATAGATTGGTGGCTTTGAGGCCCACAATTTTACAATTGTTTGTGATTGATGACCTCAATCACTCCCTATAAATATTTACATTTTCCCTCTAATTATGTGTCTCTAATTTCCACCAATGTTCTCCTAATCGAGATCATAATTTTGTGGTGACTTTTTCATTCCCCTTTTCCTCTTATTAAGACTAAATTTTATCAACCCAATTTCCAATGTGGGTTTTCCCAAAGGTATTTTATATTTTCAACCTTTTATTTTTGAAAAATAATTTCAAATTGAGAGGACACAATTTATTGAAGGAGGGAAGAATGTAACACCCCAAGATTTCATAATACATTATTTCTTCAAAGTAATTCAATAACTTACCCTACACACAACATCAAGTTCAAGCGCACCACAACATACCAAACTAGCCATTCAAAAGTGGTTATAAATAGTATTAACTAAATTTTGAACTATATATAATCCTTATAATTTTAGAATCTATATTATGAGTTTCTTAGACATAATGTAAGAACTAATTCATTTTTTCAGATAAAAGATGTATTTTTCAAAAATATACTTTTACCGCCTTTTAATGGTGAACCCTTTTTTAAATCCAATATTTGACACTTTTATATATTCAATTTTACAAAATAAACTTCTTATTTAGAATCAGGACATAAGAATTTAGTTTCAATAAATTTTTGGTGTTTTTTTGATAACTTTCATATTTGGGTGAATAGTTAAAAATACTATATTTTAACTGAAAACAACTTTTTTAATCAAAATAATTTATAGTGTTAAATTATACATTTTAATTATTTTGAAGTATAAATAGATTATATTTTTACCATTTAATCCAATTATGGTCATTGTAAGTAATTTCATTTTGAAAATGGACATAAGCAAGTGTCAAACTTTTGATAGTTATTATTTCTTAAAAATACGCCTTTTGGTTTTGACAGCGAGAATTAATTTTAAATTAATAAATTCAACTTCTTTGTTTTGAATTTGGTAAAATAGACTTCATTATTGAATTCAGAATATCAAAATTAGCTTAGGGTGAATTTTTGGTATTTTTATGAAAACTTTTAATTTTTGATGAATAGTGAAAAAACTGAGTTATAGTTCAAAACCGAATTTTTTTTAAATAATTATCTATTTTATTTAGATTTATTTTAGGTAAAAATAGATACATAATACCTATATAATTTCAATGTAATTAAGTGGAGTGAGTTTATAATAATTTTAGATATATAAAAATTTTATTGAATTTTTCACCGTCTTTTACCTATCTCCTAGGAGAATTTGCAATTTCATAAAAAAATTAATTATACCACTTCTGTGAGTGGAATTTTGAAAATCCGAGAGACACGGTTAATATCAAGGTGTAAAATTTTGTTCAATAAGATGAAAATAATTTTTGTTGAATAGTAAAGTTTTACTTTTATTTACCACGGTTAAAAGTAAATATGGTAATTAAGGGTAAAATGATGTCATTATTACCCTAACACATGTCTTAATTATATTGGTTAAGTTTAATTCGACCAAAAGCAACCTTATAATATAATATGAACCTATTTGGTCCACTTGAATTAGATTAGGACATTTATTATTATTTAATTCAAAGAAGAGTTAAAAGTGTTAAATTCAACGTTTAATAAATAAAACATTTTTAATATAGGGTTACACATAAGATAAATTCGACTATAAATATTAATTAGAAATATAAAAAGCTTTCATACATAATGGTATTTTATTTATATATTTTAAATATTAAATAATTAAATTTATTAATGATAAAATGATGATGCAGTAATTACCTTATTAATGAAAGAATCAGATAAATGGTATTATAAATATTAAAATAAATATAATTTAAGTACTTTTATGAAATAAAAGAATTTCATAGGTCAATATGACATTTTAGGGATGATTTAATGTATCTTGTTTGAATTAATCCACTTAGGATGACTTTCAAAAAAACAAAATACCAAATAGTGTCAAAATTGACATAAATTAATATTTAAAACAAATAAAAAATTATTGGATGATATAATATTCTTAAAAATGTAAGGTTTAGAAAAAGGACTTAAATAATATTATATATTTCATTAATGAGTCACTTTAGGTCCTCTTGGAAGTTTATAGTAAGTTTATTAACCATATAGAGTAAGAATACCAGAAGACATGATGAAAGTTAAACTATTTAACTAAGAGTTAAATCTAAATGATAAGGTTAAAATGTTAACCTAAACTTGTCTAAAACCTATTGGTTGAGTATTTGTCGACCCATACCCAACTTAACCTTTAAATGATACATTTTTGAACCATTATAAATCTTAAATTCTTTTATTATAAAATAATATTTTAAGTTTTTCCTAAGGTGCCCTCACCCCTCTTATAAAAGGGCACTCTTCCTTCACTCTAATTAACACTTACAAATCCATTTGGATCGGAAAAACCCTATCCAAATATCCTCCCAACTTCCCTCACTTCAACCTAGAGGCCTTAGTTTGATCATAAATCCATCTTAAAGATACCTTTTGATCAAATCAAAAGGAAGAACCCGAAGAAGAGGTAATGATTTCACCACCCTCTTTCAAGTTCCTTTATTCTTCCAATTCCTTTTTCATTGTTGTTTCCATTATAAAATAATAACTCCAGTATCTTCTATATACTGTGATGTTATTATAATTATGTTACAACCAAATTCATTATTCTATCTACCCTTTGAATGACATGTCACCATACGTGCGTACGTACAGCTTACTGTCTCCACGTCAGGGTGTAATTATTATTCAATACATTATTATTTGAATGAGTATAATAATGATGTGTATTTGTTGTAAATAATAAATATAACATTATAAGGATTCTGTATATATGATATAACATCCAATTATATATTATTTTAATATCAAAAGAATGATATTTTCACTCGTGCGTACGTACGGATTACCGTCTCCACGACTCGATGAGATTCATTTCCAAGTTCACCATTCATCGACGATTATAAAAATATATATTACTAATAAGTATGTAATATAAAAAATAATAATTCTACTGTAGATATAAATATTTATATATATATATATATAAGTATTTATGTACTTATATATATCTTATTCACTTACTTCTGTTCAATACTATATGAAAACGGAAACAACGTTTATGCGTATGTACGGACTACCGTCTCCATAAATGGTGTTTTCCATTTCATATATATGTCTATTATAAATATTAATATTCTAAATATATATGATATATAAATCATGTTTTATATTCTGGAAGTATTTAAATCATGATCTAAGTGATACAATCAAGAGTAACAAGTTAAAACACGTACGATAAAGAAAGCGATTGTTACTCGAAATATTAATATAACATAGAAATTATTATTAAATGCGTAGTATAAAGTCATAAATGAATAATTTATGATATTATAAATATTAATATCGTTCTGGTATAATTTAATAACAAACTATAGTCTTCATAAAGAAGGTTAAACGTATCCTCGACTAAAGGAAAGTGCAAGGTAAGGGGTTTTTATCTCACTCCTTTTTCCCATGAGATTCGTACCATATTTCCACTATTACCTTTTGTGTGGTGTATGTACTACCCATAATTGTATTCTTTGTGTAATACACTTTAATTTATGTGTATTTACATATTTATTGCATGAAACCTCTTTTATGGGTTGTATGTTTCGTAAGTTACCAAAATGGTAAGGGTTAATTTCACAATCTCATTATTATCCGTGGTTGTTTATACATAAGTATCTACTGGGACATATATTATTATCCATGTCTATATTTCATAAAATTGTTTTCAAAAGGATTATATTAAGGGACTTTTTACTAAAACATCATTTTAAATGTTTTTAAGATTTATTCTTCTAAACCATTCTCATTAATGTCCATGTTTTCAAAATGGTTTTAAAGATTTATTTAAATGGACATGAATGTTTTAAAATGTTAATTACTTTCAAAAGTTTCTAAGTGGTATGGGAAAATTTTATTCAAAAATGTATTTAAATGTTTTCCTTTCTAAATTGTGTGACTTTTAAATGTTTTCATGAAAAAGTTATATTTCTATAAAGAGTTTTACAAATCATTTTCATCTATGTCAAAATAATTTAACAGATTTTAAACTTATTTAAAGTTGATTTATTATGATACAAATCTTCCATATTGTGTTGAAGGTTTTGTAATATGTTTGATTGTGGATGTCTTATTTTTATACCATTCATGGTTTATGGGTAAAGTATCAAAATTTTGTATTCTATTTTTAATAAAAATGTTTATTTTATGTTTAAACCTTTTCATATGAGGAATGCATTGGGCGTAGTAAGTGACGGGTGGTGCCCGCTATAGCTCCTCGATGCATAGGTAGGTCTCATGAGACAAACTAGTGTCTTGGAACAAGGCCTTGACAAAATCTTATTTGTAGTCTTGGCACAAGGCCTTGACTATGTGGTTATGATAGTCTGGCATTATGCATTCCATCATTATGAAAGTGGTTAGTGATATTCCATGTGATAATTCGACTACTAGAATATCCATGTTAATAAGTAAATGGAATTAAATCATTTTAAATATTTCCATATTATGTTGAATTTCAAGTTTAAAAGGATTTTGTTTTAGATATACATTGCCTTAAATGTTTATGATTATTTATGAAAGTTTACGCTGTATTGTTATCCTTACTGAACATCTGATCTCACCCCTTTATATGTTTTATTTTTCCCAGGATTCCAAGAAGTGTATTGTGATTGATATGCAGGGTTAAGACAGGGGAATAATGGTGTTCATAAAGGATTTTTCTATGTTGTTTTGTATGTTATAAAGTGTAATGTAACATTCATGTATTTAATCTATTTTCCAAGACTTCTAAATTGATCGGTCCTCCAGGACATGATTCCTTGTAATCATGCCAATGTATTAAAATAATTCATCGACTCTGGGTAACTAGGGTCGGGGAATTACTGGTAAAATATAGGTGGACATGTACATTTCCCATAGTAAATGTACATTTTATTTATAATGTTTATGATATGTGGTCTCAATATTATCTCAGTTGATGCTTATGATTAAGTAAATTGGATTTTTAGATTACTACATTAAATATTTAATTAAAATGAATGGATTGAAAAAAAATGATCAATGTTTATGGTCTGTTCAAAACCCTAGATAACATATTGTCACCTTGGTTTATGACGAACTTTATGATATTCATTCAACTAATGATGAGAAGACCTTGAGGGGTGAAACATTATAAATTTAAATGAATGTTTTGGCCCTAAGTGTACGTGCATGAGTGGCCTCTATGTCGAGGGACGTGATGTGATGGAATTATTAACCCTTGTAGTCTTTTATAATCCCTTAAGTCACCCTTATGACTTATGGATAGAGGCATCAATATAAAATTCCCATGCGGGGTTTCCAAAATAGGAGATACCTAGAGGACCTAGTTGGCACCTCAGTGATGTGGTGACCATTGATATAGTCAGTATGGAATGTGTAACTGATCACATATGTCACATTAGAACATGGGTCAATGGTTTGGGCTAGTTAGGACCATCATGATATATTACTTGTACATAATAGGATTACTATGTTCCTGTAAGTTGGGTATGGGTGTTTTGAAATCCCTTTTATTTTTATTTTTTTATAATGATGTGTGATATAGTGGGAGGGATTTACTTCACTCAAGACATTAAATATAATTCCTAGGGCACTATCTGAGATTATATCATGGAATTATATATATTAATAAATAGGAAATTAAACCAAGAATTGGATTTTTATCATGATATTGATGTTTGATTTGGATAATTCCTTTACATGATTACCCCTTGGATTTAGTTGTATCCCCTACTAATGTAGAGTAAATAGGATGTTGGGATTTATCCCTTTCGATTTATGGATTGGGTAGCATCCCTAACCCGGGTTCCACTAAACTATGCCTCGATCCTGGTTGATAACATAACCTCAAGCACATCTCCCTGAATTCCAGAGGCTACCGACTAGTAGTGAGGGCATGAGGTATGTCTATGGGAATAATATTCCCTCATATATCAGGTATGCAAAATAATAAACAATATATATAAATAAAAATAGGAATCATAACCACAGAAATACTAAAGTATAGGTAAAATAAATAAACCATCCAATATAAAGGGAAATTTGGTGAAAGAAATATCAGTAACATATACAATAATAAATATGGCATGTCATGCATCTATAGCAAATGAGTGTGAAGGGGGGTAAAGGGTACAATCATAAATAACATCCTATCAAAAACTACAATATAAGACAAAAAATGAAACCCATAAAATCGAGCACAGGATTAGTTCTTCGCCCCCAAATCTCTATCCTAAGAAGAAAAGCAATCATGCATCAGAAGCATCACACTTCCTATTTTTCATACCTTCAAGCATGAATTATTCTCAGGTACCAAATGGAACCTGAGAAATGTGTGTGATATAAATATCAGTAGGCTAGAATGCATGGTGTTTAGACCTTTCCATTACATGCTATAAATAGATAATAGTATTCAATATATTATAAAGATAGACTAGAAAATAAATAAATAATAATTAATTGTTTTGGGTTCCTAACAGACACTTGCACACACCAAATTCTTCTTCCTATATCAGATGTTTGATCGAGTACCTATGAAAAGCATGTGATGTTTTCTAGTCACCAAATTAAATGGAAGAACTATGAAGTCCTCCACTAAACTTGTGATTCATCTTATGGTTCATTACATGTTGTTAAACATGTGTGCTGATAAGAAAGGAATAAAAAAAATCATGTGAACATGAAATCCCAAAAAATTATAAAAATATTCATCTCATATGAGAAAACAATCATTCAATCCACTAAATCCATTTTTGAGTCCCGAGCCCATACCTGGAAATCACATATGAATCTGAAGGGTCACAACAAGAACTTCCAATATCCCAATACCATCGATTCTATTCAAGGAGACACATATTATGTCCCTTATATCACTCTAGGATGGTGACTCTGAGTTTATACCATGTATCTCACACAAGGGACTGGGTGTCCCCTAAGGCCTGGAATAAGCAACTCACAAGATGGGTCCATCCCCAGTTCTCCCCTGGGGAACTTGTATCACTCATAAGTAATAGAAAATTTCTGGGCATCCCTCTCCTAGAAACCAAAGAATCTCTCACGGCACGTAAATTCATAATTCACCAAGCACAACGAGTCCATCCATGAGTCCTTAATATGTAACCCGTGTTCTCTCTCAGCTTGTGTCAAATAAGACACATCATCATGGAAAAGAATTTATAATATTGCATGACTTTAATTAGAGACATCATGCCATCAAAGGGAATGGAATAATAATAAGAAAAAATGTTTTCCAATGGAATTCAATACAAACCATCAACATGGTATAATTCACATATCATGGAGAAAGTGCCACAAAAATTAGAATTTATTCAAAATCATCTCATCACATGAAATTGATGAGAATAAGCTAATAATCTTACCATGGAAATAATATAGTTCAATCAATCAAAATGGAATAATCATAAAGAAACTTTCATAATCAAACAAATACAATGAAGGCATATGGAATCAACGTGACTCTATTTACATGTCATCCATGACATTCCAATGTACTAAGTTATCAATCTTGCAAAGAAAGTTCTACCATTCCGGCCAAACCAATTGGCATAGACCATAAGCATTAGATTTCCATAAGTACAAGGATAATGTCATATCATTATGGGAAAAAAAGGCATATAATATGAGGTAAAATATTTAATCAACTTGTATAAGTAATTAAGAACAAGTAAAGTAATACTAGAATGAAAACTAAATCATGTCAAGGCTTATGTCATTACACATGGGCCACCAATTATAATTAAGCACGAGAATGTCCATAAAAGAGTTTGTATCATTTCTCATTATCCATATTTAATCAATTTATCAAAACAAGGACTTAAATAATGGTGAAAAGCATTCCAAGGCTTGTGGTATTTTAGGTCCATTTAATTTGTCACAACCGAATGGCAGTATAAAGGAAAAAAGAACGCCCATGGTTGGGTTTGATAGTATGTATGGATCACTACAAGCATGGAAAACCAACCCTGTCAAATTAATATGAATTATTAGGGCCTCTTAGTAAGGATTTGGATATCTATACATCACAATTCCATAAAGCTATGAGAAAAAGAAAAAAGGAGTAGATGCCATAACTTATGGTTGCAGTATTGCACACATCTAGAAATAAGGCTTGATTTAACCTAGAAATGGATAAATAAACAGATTTTAAAAAACCCCAGAATAAGAAATAGGTCCCTCACATTGAGATAGAGTGACAAGAAGGGGGGGAAAAAGAAATCAAGGGGTGCGGAAGACAGATCTTATCGAGGTGGCTCTGTAGCTTCTGAAGGGGAAGAGATCAGAGAAGATTTGAGGGAGAAACATCAAAACCACATGAATGGGGGGAGAGGGGATTCATGAACCTAAAGGATTGGTGAACCTTGAGTGGGAGAGGAAGAGAGATAGGGGAGGAAGATAAGAGGGTTAAAAATAGTCCATTAAAATAAAAGTTACATTTTTACCCACAAAATAGGTGTCACACCATTTGCGCACAGTTATCCAAATAGTGTTCCAACAGTGTCGATGGTTCTACTTCTCAGGGTCATATCGCATATTCTACCACATGGTTTGACTAATGATTCATAGACCATCAGATAGATTACTATCTGAGATATAAAACTGGCCCCATGACTATGTGGCATGGGTTACACAGTTTGACAAACCGTGTATCCTACCTTATTTCCTCCTTTTTCATTGATTTGGGCTTCAAAAAATCCCTAGAAACCCCCAAAACCCACAATAACCACCTAGTTTTCAAATTAGGGGACATTTAAAGGAAAAAATAAAAAAATTATGGTTCAAAACATGATATAAAACCCATAATATTACAAACTCCCTACCTTAGAACTCATCATTCCTGAGAATCATAGGGAAAACAAGGAGATCATCACGTGATAAATTCAGGTCGTGGAGCCTCTTCTAGATGGCTAAATTGAATTTTCAAATGACTAAGGAACCTTTATACCCATTAAAAATCTAACTACCAGTTCTACACATACCGCACAAAACAAGAGAGAGATGATTTTAAATTGCACAATCCTTGGTCAACTTTCCTCAAGGAACGCAGCTAAAAAGGATAATGCATTTCAAAACATAGAATGGATTATTTTTAGATGACGACACCTTAAGGATTCTCTGAGCATGCCCACCAAATCCTATAACCCTCTTCAATGGGAATCCCAATCTAAAAATCCCATTTAAAATATCATGCTACGATACGAACCTGAAATAATACTTGATCTAACACAGTTGGATCGACAAGGTTTAAACACACCTTTTGAATCTGATAGAAGTTTTGGGTAACTATTGAGTCAACAACTAGGATTCATGGAGCTAATATATGGGAAACCACATTTAAATATTACAAATGATATTTTTGTACAAGAATAATGTTTTACCTTAATAACATAAATGAATCCCCAACATCATACACCTAACAATCAATTCAAAAGGAAAAAATATGGTTTCCAGGATTCTGTGAATGGAATTCCTACTTGGGACCCCATGAATCACTTAAGACCAACCATACCTCTAAAACAACCATGATTCTAAATCATGGCACTAATCAAAAACACAATTACAAAATCAATGATATTTATAACATCAACAGGGCATAGGGCCAATGATCTCCAAGTGTACCTAGATGATACCATGATAGGGGATATGGTGAAATTAATTGAGAGTAAACTAAGACAATGGGGATTTTGAAAACACAAAAAATAATTGAATACACTTTAAATATTAAAAATAAAACATGTGGTAAGGCCCTGAACATATAAATGTAGGCACTGAAGAGAAAAAAAAGTACCATACCCTGGTAAAATTTCAAACATAGTAGAAAAATTTGAAAAATATTTCATGGTTGGGTGCCTTCTACCAGGAGGAAACCCTCAACCCAGATAGTCATGATTCTCCCCACCTTATTAGTCTCTGTATCATAAAATTAAATAGTTATCACTAAAATCAAGAGGTCCTAGATCTATTCATCCAGATAATATGTACCACATATTTCGACGCATATTACCCTCAGGTTATAAGAGAAAAATACATGTCTAGGATACTGTACATTGGTTCATAAATCCTACACATTCAAGTACCCAAACCAAGAATTTACTTCAAAATGAGAACATTACCACTCAATTCCACTAGGAATTAAATTTTACTATTCAGATTCAGACAAAAGAAGAAAGAGGACAATAGAAGCACTCACGTTCCTTTTCAAGGAAAAGCTCATGGGAACCCCAAAAGGATTTAAACTACCCACAAAACAAGGGGTCAAAGAAAAAACACCATATAACAAGATCATAAACTAAAATAGATTTTCCTAGGTAGTACCTGTTACTATAGATAGATCTAGTCTCTTCTCAACTATATTTGGATGCACTGCATATATCTGGCATGAATCGCGGCCCCAAGGTGCTTCCTGACTAGCCTTTGCAGATCCACTCTGTTGATTCTAAAGTTATAGGGCATGACTAACTTGGTCAGGACCATTTACACCATGTCCTGACCGAATAGTAGAATAAAAAATCCCAGTCTATCATGGGGTCATAGATCCTTTACATGATAAAGTTTATTATACATATCTTCTACCACTAGAAGATGGAGTTCAAGAAAGGACGAGACATTTAATATGACACATCCTGCACAAATATTGACATTTGATTGGGTTCCTCGGGTACTGGGGATTATTATGGACCGACCTACAAAACTGTTGACACACTATAGAGTCAGAGCATGTCACTTGGTGAGAACCACCCTCATGTGCACAGTCTAGGCAGTGCTTCTTGCTGCAAGAAGAACCATTGGCCTGACATGGAACATAACTACACTAGATCACACTACTTTTCTCTCTTAGACATCAATTCATAATTAATTCCATATTCACTACCTCTGTAATTATTTTCAACCAAAATAATTTCACTTTCAAGCATGCAAAAGGCTAAAGATCATCCTTATAACTCATTACAGTCATTAGTTCATCACCAATAAGAGACAGATGAAAACACTAAATATTGATGAAATGAGTATAATAATCAGGAACTGTCATGGATCCCTGATAAATATGAACAAAATCACTAGTTCGATCCTATATCATAGTATACAGAAATAAATTATTATAGATAGATGTTCAAAATTATTCCCAAACCATGTCTTGGTAATTCTATGACTAAGAAATGACATCCCTACAACTCTTGGGGAAGTAACACGACATATAAGTAGAATGATTGAACATATGATCTAGAGGAATCCATAGATGATAAAATATGGATTATAAATATTCTATATTTGATTTGAAAACATGAGGAATACCCTCCTCTGAAAAAGTGGGAGGATACTACTACATGAAGTCTCATCTAAGCTCTTCTATAGTAGTTGCAAGATTGGGAATAACATGAAAAAACTGGATAAACCATAGAAAATATCCCTAAACTGATCATTAACTCCCATTGGAAGATCAAGAGGAGTGACATCAGGAGGAACTGTTGGAGGTATATCGGGTGGCTCACGAACCACCACCTTAGGTGTAACGTCCCAGACCCAGATTCCACTGAACAATTTCTCAATCCCAGTTGGACACAAACGTTCAAGAACATATCGCCAAACAACAAAGTCTTTCGACTCATAACAAGGGACTAGGTAATTTATTGGGGAGACTATACCCTCATTACCAAATTATATCACAATGGAAATCATTCACATTCATTAACAGGAGAAGATAAAAAACAGACAAATAGAAGAAGTAAATAACACAGGATGTATAAAAAAATCATAATTATCTCATATATAATGATACATATGATACATGTTTCTAGAAAACATCCAAAGTAAGTACAAATCAAAAAAATATGATACAAGTGTCAAAAAATTAGAAAATACCAAAAAGGTATCCTATTATCCTCACAAGCCTTATCTTGGTCCCATGATCTCCTTATCTAAAGAAATAATCAATAACCTGTGTTAGAGAGCTTTCCACTACAAAAACCTAGAACCATATAATCAGTTTGGGTCCCTAATGAGACCCAAACAGGGTGTGACATAACATCCCAATAGGTAACCACCCAGAAGTCTATATAGTTCCAAGTAGCACAATGATATATACTAAACAAGTGAATTTAAATAGGAATGTAAATGTTAATTCCCAAGGCTTATAACTTATGCAATAAATAATAACATACAGGATCTCAAGACTCCCTTCATCAGGTGTTAGATCCTAAAAAAGAATCTATAAGAAATATAATCTTGCAAAACAACATTCTTGTACATCCATGTATATCTTTTCCACATGGAATTTCTATATAATGAAGTGTGTCATGTTTCCCAAAAACACACCATCATAACCAAAGTTTCATATTTCCCACGACCTTCCCATATAACAGTTTATAGACCATGAAGGGCCAGATCCAAGGTGTTGAAGACCAAGGAATCCTCATCGAGTCCCAGGATAATCTCTATGGAAACGTGATAAAGGCACTGGTTGGATTCCTAGGAGCATGTGTACCAATATTTCTTACGTGAGCCCAAGAAAGGTAAATCCAAGGTTTAGAAAAACCCAAGGAATCCCATAGAATCAAGACAAAAGAAGAATCACTACTCAAGGCATCCATTATTGTGTTCTAGATCCATGGATATCCTTCAGGTCATCTAAGAAAACTTTCATTGATTTCATATCATTTAACAATCCAAACACATAATATTATGCCCACTATTGTAATCAATTACATTAAATTGCCTTAAATTCATATACCCACTCATTCAATACATTTCAAACAAAAAATATATCAAGAGTATACCCACTCATGTATTTTATTTCCATTTGATCATGTTACAAGGGTATAGCCACCAATTTTCACCAATTCATAGGCATAGAATTAATTATTATACCCACAAATATAGTCAAATAAACATTTATCAAAACTCATTTCAACAATTAAACAATTAACCAATTGATTTTGAACCAAATACATTATGGTAAAAGAGAAAACCCATATTTAAATCATCCCATTCAACTCACCCTATTTATAACTTTCTTTCTATAACAAGGGTATCCCAAAACCCAACACTTGGGTTTCTTAACATGGAATAATAAAGACATTTTCATATGTTTCACACCATTGGTGACATTGGTTCAAGAAATCGGTCCCAATACATCACAACAGATGCTATTGACATCTTTATCAGGTCTGATTACATCTATTTCAACTAAAAATATAAAAACTGGGGTTGCACTAGAAATTCCAATGGGCGACCTATTAGACAATAGCTATAAAAAGTAAAAAAAGTCAAATGAAATCTATATACCACCTACCTCAGCTTGGTAGTGAGGTGATTTTCTAGTATCAAGTCCTGATTTGGTTCAAATTAAGATAAATTTGACGAACAGACAAAGAATAAAGAATTAGGGAATATGATTCTAAATCCAAATATAGATATTGATATTCATAATAATCAATAATGGCTACAAATGAATTTATATCTTTCAATTACGGATATATTGGGACAATCCATGCTTGAATCGAAGATCGATTGGGAGATCTAGATCAAATCCTACTCTATACTCCTTTGAGAGAATGAAAAGCAGTGAGTTTCTATGAGTTGGTTGAAAATAAATTTAGTTTTTTGAATATAATTTTTAATTTAATTAAAAATTTTCAAAATAAAAAAATATAGAGGCTGTAGAGTTTGTTAAACCGTTCAGAATCCATGCATATTTTCCTATTGTCCAAGGGTCACCTACATGGTTTACTAGTATGGATTACAAAACCATGTGGAAACAATGATCTAAACCTCTATAAAGGATTGAAAAAATTTAAAAACTATATGCATGGACATATGGAACTTTCCACATAGTTTGGTCAAACCCTACATCCAATACCACCCCATATCCATCATTGCATGGTTTAGTCAAACCATGTGTCCTTTCCTCACATGATTTTCACTAACCGTGTGCCAGCTTAAAACATACCAAAAACTAGTTCTGAGCTTGGAGAAATCCCCCGACACCACTAAAGATTTTGAATCCTCAAAGGGAACTCACATAAAGCCATATTTAAGAATTTATAAATAAAAATAAGGGACTTGTACCTCATACAAAAACCTGGGTTCAAATAATGTTCCCCCCTTATTGCAATTGGACCATGAATTTATCTCTTATGGGTGGTCAAGATTATTCTAAAAACATCTCTATCCACTAATCACGTATGTTAGCCTCCCTCTCCCAAGTTCCATCTTGAAAATATCCATGTTTCCATAAAACCCATACTAGAGAAACTCATCAGTATCAGATAACCTTCATGATTCTATGAATGATATGGATCTGATTATAGCATCCCACCTTTTTATCACATAACTTTCATTACATTACACAAAACTGAGGATCTTTAAGGTTTAGTGTCTTGGAAACCAGGAACATAATACATGAAATCAACATAAAACATTCTTCTTAAACACTTGAAAGGATTCTCCTTAAGTTCATCCTAGGTTCATTACTGCATCTCATAACCTGGGGAAATACATCAAAATAAAGTGTGAGCAGAAGGCCCAGTAAGGGAAATAGGCGAAACATTTTACATATGAACTTGATATACATCAATAAAGTCATGAAAAGAACTTTAAGGCATGAGAATGAAATCATGAGGCATATCATAATAAATATAACATTTTTCATATCTTGAAGATGTGGCTACATCATTTAACATAGACAATCATGAACATATCACCAAGGTCCATCCCCAAGGTGTCATTTGAAAATTACCAAGGTTATTCACCAAGGTATCGTGAAAATTGTAATCTCTAGTGGTTACATCATTACCCAATGCATTGGAGCGCTATCAGGGCGCACCCTTAAATTTGTATTTATTATCATGTGAGCCACATATACCATCATAAATCATTTCATAAACAACCCATATAGCATTAAATAAATGGGTTTCATTTCATAATCATAACGATTTAAAAAACTGCTTTAAAGACATGATCTTTACGTCACTTTAAACCCACAGAAGGGGAGAGCAGGTTTCATGTATGTAAATCCCAGAATTTAAAATAGAACATTTTGGTATATATGTGAATACACCTGTAGAAATAATAGCTTTTAGTATTCACTTTATAACATAAAATAATGTTGAGAAAAGAGAGAGAGCATTTTGAGATGAAAATTCTGCAGCATAACGGCTATGTTTCAGGGTTTTAGAAAACATTGAAAAGAGAGGGGACATGGGTAAAACATTCATAAATGACCCATAAAACAGTAGAGGGACAGAATATAAGGGATTTAAGAACATGGTAATGAAATTTGAAAATATACCAAATGAAATGAAGAACATGAAAGGAAGACAAAAAATAAGATTTCTCTTATGAAAATTCGGCAGCCTAACGGCGCCACTTAAACTTCAACAAAAATGAATTGACGAGATCAAAAAGGGTCTATCATAATATGAAAATAAATGATCAGTATGATTGATATAGATATCATACCCAAAAATAAATTAACTTGAAAAACTTGACAAGAAAATAGAACTTGAAAATGAGAAGGGTGAAAGAACCACTTAAAAGTTCGGCAGCCTAACGACGTCACTTAAACTTCAACAAAAATGAATTGATGAGATAAAATAGGGTCTCTAATCATAAGAACATAAATGTTCAGTATGATAGATATAGAGATCATACCCCAACATAATAAAAAGGAACCTTCAAGACTTGACATGGAATTAGAACTTTGAAAAATGAGAAGGGTGAAAGAACCACTTAAAAGTTCGGCAGCCTAACGGCGCCACTTAAAACTTCAAAATACTGAATTGAAGAGATCAAATGAGGTATCTCATCATATGATCATAAAATATCAGTATGATAAATATAGAGATCATACCCCAACATAATAAAAAGGAACTTGAAAGACTTGACATGAAAGTAGAACTTTAAAAAATGAGAAAGGTGGACGAATCCCTTGAAAATTCGGCAGCCTAACGACGCCACTTAAACATTCTTAAAAGGAAATGATGAGAGTAAGAGGGGGTCTCTCATCATATGAACATAAAAATGACAGTATAATGAATATAAAAGAACCTCCTCCAACATAAGAACATGGGGCCTAAAAGAATGATATAAAAGAGATCACTTGAAAAGAAAGAGAGGGGTCAGATCCCTTACCTTAAAACGTAACTCTTAAAACTCAAAGGTTGGGACCTTGAGGGCTTGGGGAACCATGGGAGAACTCTTTAGGAGGTAATGAGACCAGAACTTCGTTGGGGGAGAGTGGGGGGTCGAATGGATGAGAGGATGGCTTGGTATTTATAGGGAAAGTGAGGGGACAAGGCATTAATGGCCAAGGGACACCTCACATGTGCTTTTCTCAAAACCATGTTCTCTCCTTTGGAATTTACCATGGAGTTAGGCCACATGGGGACCCCAAAACAATAATTCACCACCCTTGGCCGGCCAACCCTTAAAATATCTCATGACATCATCATGACACAGTTATGATGTCATTAAACATACCAAAACCCTAAAACTGTATTTTTACTATTCACTGAAAATTCAACTTTCTCAGAAAGATCCCAAAATTTCACCTTAACCAAATATCAATGCTCTGATTTCAAAAATGAACTTAATTTTATAAAAATATTTTTCTAAATATTTTTAATTTATTTTTTAAATAAATACACTATTCACCGAAAATTCATTTTTTCAGAAAAAACCCCAAAAATTACCATAACATAATATTGGTGCTCTGAGTTCAAAAAATGAAATCCATTTTATAAAAATAATTTTCTGAATATTTTTAATTTAATTTTTAATTAAAAAACACTATTCACCCGAAAAAACTAATACTTGAATAATAATTTATGAAACCGTTTTTTAACCATTTTATTGAATCACATTACTTAATCAAGGTGCCTAGATTATATTAATACTTTTTTAAGTGAGATTACTAATCCATTTGGTCACATTACTAATCCTAAGCATAAAATCACTATTCATAATTTACTATTCATCAAAAATTAAGTTGATCTTATTAGACTCAAAATTTCGTACTGAACATATTTGTAGAAGACCATTTTTTGAAAATCATTACACGTTTTTATTTATTTAAGGTTTACATAAACATTTTTAAAATAACCTTTCTTTAAAATTCATCAAAAATATGCATACTATATTTATCCGGACATTTGAAAATTCATAAACTTCATCATAAGAAGAAATCCCAGTTTTTATTTAAAACAAAGGATTACACAAGGCAGTTACGGTCTCCTTACATAGCCCCTTATCACACCAGCATAGGACCTAAGTGTAAGGTGTGCTAAGGTGAGAGAATCTGAGGGAGGCTCGACCAACATCGCACAAGTAGTAATTTCTATCAGTTTGAACTTCTCGCGAAGGCGATCCCGTTCTAGCTTCACACGATGAAGTTCAGCTTTGGTTTGGTCTAGAGCAAAGCCCAGTGGTGCTACCTCCTTCCCAAGTTCTGTTAGATGGGCTTCGATCGGTCCAAGACTACTAGGTGAGGCCATCGAATCTTCTTTCTATATTAATTAACCAAGATTGCTTGTATTTAGAGACAATAGTCAAAACGTTTAGTTTCCAGCGGTCATATTGACCAATGGTCAAATAACAGTCAAAACCCAACAGTATCATTTTAATTATACTCATGTTATCAAATGAAACATTTTTGTTTCATGTAAAAATAAAATAAAATAACACGTAAAATTAGGAAACAAGATTTATTTAAAATTTCAGGTCGTTACAATCTTCCCCCCTTAAGAAATTGCATCCTCACAATTTTTAAAATTGGGTTTTGAAATTTCATTGAAAGTCCCACATCGGAAAAGGAGTCAGTAAAACTATTACCTTAAAAAAAGAAAGGGAAGTACGAAGGTCACCCGAGTTAGCCCACACTAGGATTCAATGTAGGAAAACATGGACATAGAAGAAAAACAAAGGGTCAAGTTCTGAAGTAGAGTGATAGAGAACATGATTAGGAGAAAGTTAACCATATGAAAATCCCAAATTTATGATGTGTGTAAACGGTCTTTGATTACCTAGTAGGAAACATAAACCAACAACGTTTTTGTTTTACGTTCCTTTTCATAATTTTGAGGAATTCATTTACAACATAAAACAAAAACAAAAGAAAATATACTTATATTCATGTAGAGTTTCATCATTTAATAAGTTTCTACCCAAAACTAATCTTTTCTCCAAACTATGAGCATTCAAAACTACTTGGTCTCATCAAAACAGAACAATAATCTTCTATAGAATCACATAATCCACAAAAGATTAACTATCTATTTCTTCTATCTTTAAACATTATACCAAAAACAGAAAGGGTAAGGTAAAACAACTCTTCAAAAGGAAATAATCCCATAGGAATGGAAACTACTTTTAAATCTTCAAATTTCTATGGTACTACCCAAAGTTCATCATAGACTATTCCATAAATAACGGTCCTTAAAATTCCTCAAAATAAACCAAACTAAGATTGAAACCCAAATACAAGAATGATTTTATAACATAGTCTTCCAAAATAAACTTCATTGTTCATCTCCAAACAACATCAACCAAACCTAACATCTTATAACAAAAGTATCTAACCTAAACATATTTTCCCCAAGATAGGTTAATCATTTCCATAAGTAACCTATATTACCATAAGTTCAACTTAAATTCATCGATTCTTCAAAATATAAGTCAACCTTACTCCTCAATAAAAATACCGTAGTAATCTATTTACCTCGATCATATAGGGTCCCCAAAATAGTGAACGTCTTCCAAAATAATAATCATCTTTTAATCCCCTAATCATCTTTGTCATATTAATACGGAAATCATAGCATTTCCTATCACATTGGTTGTTGGGACATATTCTTCCATTTCCCGCCATTAACTAAGAAAAGAAACTATAATTAGGGGCTTAAATACTTAGCCAATAATCATGAAAAGAAACTTAAAGCATATAAGGATAACTTGTAGAAGAAAATTATACCCTAACTTGTGATCCCCTAGGTTCCCATCTAGGTTATCCATGATCATATATTCTTATGTGAATCTTTTTTTTATTTTATCTTTGTTCCTTTAACAATGGTTCATACTAAGCTTGTGAATTTACCAAAGCATATCCCCCGGGAGTGTCGTAACCAAGAGTGCAGCAAAGCCCGTTGTCGTGTACCAGTTCCCGTTTGAGTCTAGCTCAAACCGGTGTTTTCGGGTTTTACCCCCATGTACATCTATGCCAGAGCCTCCTCTACCTGCTCGTATCCAGACAGGGATGTATCTGCTTGGCAACCAATACTCACCAAAATTCCAGGAAGATTTCCTATATTTAAAATTTGCTATAGAGTTCTTCCTAGAGTTTTCATATCCTAATTTCCAAAAATAACTAAACCATCCTTTGATACCAACTATAGCATCCCGCCTTTTTATCACATAACTTTCATTACATTACACAAAACTGAGGATCTTTAAGGTTTAGTGTCTTGGAAACCATGAACATAATACATGAAATCAACATAAAACATTCTTCTTAAACACTTGAAAGGATTCTCCTTAAGTTCATCCTAGGTTCATTACTGCATCTCATAACCTGTGGAAATACATCAAAAGAAAGGGTGAGCAGAAGGCCCAGTAAGGGAAACAAGCGAAACATTTTACATATGAACTTGATATACATCAATAAAGTCATGAAAAGAACTTTAAGGCATGAGAATGAAATAATGAGGCATATCATAATAAAAATAAAATTTTTCATATCTTGAAGATGTGGATACATCATTTAACATAGACAATCATAAAAATATCACCAAGGTCAACCCCCAAGGTGTCATTTGAAAATTACCAAGGTTATTCACCAAGGTATCGTGAAAATTGTAATCTCTAGTGGTTACATCATTACCCAATGCATTGGAGCGCTATCAGGGTGCACCCTTAAATTTGTCTTTATTATCATGTGAGCCACATATATCATCATAAATCATTTCATAAACAACCCATATAGAATTAAATAAATGGGTTTCATTTCATAATCATAACGTTTTAAAAACTGCTTTAAAGACATGATCTTTACGTCACTTTAAACCCACGGAAGGGGAGAAAGGGTTTCATGTATGTAAATACCAGAATTTAAAATAGAACATTTTGGTATATATTTGAATACCCCTGTAGAAATAAGAGCTTTTAGTATTCACTTTATAACATAAAATAATTTTGAGAAAAGAGAGAGAGCATTTTGAGATGAAAATTCTGCAGCATAACAGCTACGTTTCGGGGTTTTAGAAAACATTTAAAAGAGAGGGGACATGGGTAAAACATTCATAAATGACCCATAAAACAGTATAGGGACAGAATATAAGGGATTTAAGAACATGGTAATGAAATTTGAAAATATACCATATGAAATGAAGAACATGAAAGGAAGACAAAAAATAAGATTTCTCTTATGAAAATTCGGCAGCCTAACGACGCCACTTAAACTTCAACAAAAATGAATTGATGAGATCAAAAAGGGTCTCTCATCATATGAAAATAAATGATCAGTATGATTTATATAGATATCATACCCCAAATTAAATTAACTTGAAAAACTTGACAAGGAAATAAAACTTGAAAATGAGAAGGGTGAAAGAACCACTTAAAAGTTCGGCAGCCTAACGGCGTCACTTAAACTTCAACAAAAATGAATTAATGAGATCAAATAGGGTCTCTCATCATAAGAAAATAAATGTTCAGTATGATAGATATAGAGATCATACCCCAACATAATAAAAAGGAACTTTCAAGACTTGACATGGAATTAGAACTTTGAAAAAGGAGAAGGGTGAAAGAACCACTTAAAAGTTCGGCAGCCTAACAGCGCCACTTAAAACATCAAAATACTGAATTGAAGAGATAAAATGGGGTATCTCATAATATGATCATAAAATATCAGTATGATAAATATAGAGATCATACCCCAACATAATAAAAAGTAACTTGAAAGACTTGACATGAAAGTAGAACTTTAAAAAATGAGAAAGGTGGACGAATCCCTTGAGAATTCGGCAGCCTAACGGTGCCACTTAAACATTCTTAAAACGAAATGATGAGAGTAAGAGGGGGTCTCTCATCATATGAACATAAAAAGGACAGTATAATGAATATAAAAGAACCTCCTCCAACATAAGAACATGGGGCATAAAAGAATGATATAAAAGAGATCACTTGAAAAGAAAGAGAGGGGTCGGATCCCTTACCTTAAAACGTAACTCTTAAAACTCAAAGGTTGGGACCTTGAGGGCTTGGGGCACCATGGGAGGACTCTTTGGGAGGTAATGAGACCAGAACTTCATTGGGGGAGAGTGGGGGGTCGAATGGATGAGAGGATGGCTTGGTATTTATAGGGAAAGTGGGGGGACAAGGCATTAATGGTCAAGGGACACCTCACATGTGCTTTTCTCAAAACCATGTGCTCTCCCTTGGCATTTACCATTGAGTTAGGCCACATGGGCCCCCCAAAACAATAATTCACCACCCTTGTCCGGCCAACCCTTAAAATATCTCATGACATCATCATGACACAGTTATGATGTCATTAAACATACCGAAACCCTAAAACTGCATTTTTACTATTCACTGAAAATTCAACTTTCTCAGAAAGATCCCAAAATTTCACCTTAACCAAATATCAATGCTCTGATTTCAAAAATGAACTTCATTTTATAAAAAAAAATTTCTAAATATTTTTAATTTATTTTTTAAATAAATACACTATTCACCGAAAATTCATTTTTTTAGAAAAAACCCCAAAAATTACCATAACATAATATTGGTGCTCTGAGTTCAAAAATGAAATCCATTTTATAAAAATAATTTTATAAATAATTTTAATTTAATTTTGAATTAAAAAAACACTATTCACCCGAAAAAACTAATACTAGAATAATAATTTATGAAACCATTTTTTAACCATTTTATTGAATCACATTACTTAATCAAGGTGCCTAGATTATATTAATACTTTCTTTAAGTGAGATTACTAATCCATTTGGTCATATTACTAATCCTAAGCATAAAATCACTATTCATAATTTACTATTCATCAAAAATTAAGTTAATCTTATTAGACTCTAAATTCCGTACTGAACATATTTTTAGAAGACCATTTTGTGAAAATCATTACACATTTTTATTTATTTAAGGTTTACATAAACATTTTTAAAATAACCTTTCTCTAAAATTCATCAAAAATATGCATACTATATTTATCCGGACATTTGAAAATTCATAAACTTCATCATAAGAAGAAATCCCAGTTTTTATTTAAAACAAAGGATTACACAAGGCAGTTACGGTCTCCTTACATAGCCTCTTATCACACCAGCATAGGACCTAAGTGTAAGGTGTGCTAAGGTGAGAGAATCTGAGGGAGGCTCGGCCAACATCGCACGAGTAGTAATTTCTATCAGTTTGAACTTCTCGCGAAGGCGATCCCGTTCTAGATTCACACAATGAAGTTCAACTTGGGTTTGGTCCAGACCAAAGCCCAGTGGTGCTACCTCCTTTCCATGTTCTGTTAGATGGGCTTCGATCGGTCCAAGACTACAGGGTGAGGCCATCAAATCTTCTTTCTATTTTAATAAACCAAGATTGCTTGTATTTAGAGACAATAGTCAAAACGTTTAGTTTCCAGCGGTCATATTGACCAATGGTCAAATAACAGTCAAAACCCAACAGTCTCATTTTAATTATACTCATGTTATCAAATGGAACATTTTTGTTTCATGTAAAAATAAAATAAAACAACACGTAAAATTAGGAAACAAGATTTATTTAAAATTTAAGGTCGTTACACTGATGCTCCTTAAAGGATTCATCAACCTATAACTCAAATTCCTCAGGATAAAAATTATATTACACATCTGAATTATGGTAGTTTAGCTGAGATACATGAAAGACTTCATGCATGGATCAATACCTCTAAGGTAACTATGACTGATATGTTATCACAAGACTCTCTCTAGAATCTTGAAAATTCGAACACATCATGGTTAAATCTTACCATATATCAGGATTATCCTATGTCCCATAATTACTGAAACACAAAAGAAAACTAGATAAATGACTTTGAACTCTAGAGTTCGCCTGTGATGATCGACTTATGATTTATGTCAAGACTATGTAGTAGGCATCTGATTCTGAATCAACTAGATCTGCTCAAAAATCTCTTACATGAGATGAAATATATGTAATGATACATCACCTACCTCTAGCTGACATAGGGGTGATCAGCATGTCCTAATGTATAAATCCTCATAATGTGACATCTGTATAGTCTTCTAATAACTATTATTATAGGTGAACTCTACCAGGTTTATACGCTTCTTCCAAGAGCCCCCAAAATCCCATACACATGATCACATAATTTCCTCTAGCACTTGTATCATAATCTATGACTATATTTAAATATGAGGGTGGGTTTATGTGATTAGAATCACCTGTGTACCCAACACCCTTTGAAAACTCTTCCAAAAAGCAAACATAAATCTGGTGTCCCAATCCAAAAAGATATTATGCGGCACCCCATGAAGTTGAACTATCTCACATATATACAACCTATCATGATCATCCATATAGAAGGTCTCCTTGATCCATAAGAAAAATAGAAACCTTCATGATCATATAAACAAAAACCAAAACAACATCATTACCATGGAACCTCCACCATCAGAATTGCCTTCAAAGCATGCCCTTAAGTGTTCTAGCAATGCTACCAATTTTATTTCCTTTAACTGAAAAAACATGAACACAACTAAGGTCATAACTAAGGACTCAATGAAAGTAATGGTCAAATCATGATTAACCTAACAAAAACCATTCCTGAAAGCTTCCCGTGAATGACACTTCTGACATTCACACCACACCTGCCTTAAAATGATGGTGCGTTTAAGCTGGTTCCTCCAGACCATACACAAGGAACATGAAGGATAATGATTTAGTACACTTATAGATTCCTTATCTGAAAAATACACAACTTATATGGTCATTGTATTATAACTGAAATGAAATTCCTTCTCCCAAGGAAAAATGTATTCACAATGAGCATGTTCACCAAATCCCATACCCGACACCCGACAAAGTTATGTGGTCAAACCACACCCTGATCATTTAAAATATCATGCCACATAATAAGAAAATGTGTAACCCAAATCCAAACCATTGGGTTCATTACCCCTATAAAGAATTATGACCAATCACAACAACAATTTTGAAATAAGCTCAAATTCACCAACCAGAATCCATGGAATTTTCCCTTGGTAGTCCACACCCCATCATATAAGTGAGACATTGGTACAAATGCAAGACACCCATGTAAGATCACTGAATGATCCCAGAGTTGCATCATCCTAGCGGTTATGTCAAGGAAGAATAAGTTTTACAAATATCTATCTAGGCCCCTACTACATGGGAACCCAAGTATCACTCAAGACTAAACATTCCAAAATAATAACCATACATTAGCATGAAACACTGAGTAACTACCCAGACAAGCCCAATCACTTTTAAAACATTAGTGTGGTGTAATATCGACACTCTCTTAGTTCTTCAAGAATGATATCAAGATTGGGGACATGCTCATATTAAAACCAAAAAACACTAAGTTGATTCAAATGTTAACAATAAGATCAATCAAGCCACTACTTGTAAACTCCATTTGAAAGAAACTCATCTTCACCTATCGATGAATCATTAACCAATCCACGATCCTTTACCAATCGAGGAATATGTAATAATTCATTCTTAACCACCAAAGTTCCCCCCATGATCAATGGTATTTCTCTAGGGTTTCATATATATCAAACCACATCAAAACCATGTTGTTGGGAAAGAACTTATATAAAATATGACTTGCAAGACTCAAAAGCATTCAAGCAGAATCGAGCATTTCCAAATAGTCCTTGGATGTTTCCCTTCCACCTAGAAGGATACACATCTACTAAAATTGACATGAAACTCCCTACCATAGTATTTTCCCCATCATTAAAATAAGAGATAGACCATCCGCTCACAAGTATGCTTAATCAGATAGAGGATCTAGATCAAATCCTACTTTAGACTCCTTTAAGAGATTAAAAAGCCGTGAGGTTCTGTTCCTGGGTTAAAACTCAAATTAGGTTTTAAAATATAATTTTCAATTTAATTAAAGATTATAGAATTCTAAAATTATAGGGTTTTCACTATTTTCTTGCACAGTTTCCTATTGCCCAAGGGGTACCCACATGATTTACCCACACAATTATTAATCCATGTGGAAACCATGTGTTAACCCTTTAAAATAATGGATTCATACCTCATACAATAACTAGGGTTCTTAAATCAGGAGTGTGCTCATATAAACTCTCTTGTAGTTTAGCATGAGGACGTCACGGTGGAATAGCTCTATAATTTTCAAAGACAGATCTCAGAAAATTTTCCCATAATAGGTAAGGAAATTGGGAAGGGAAGGTATATAGACTCCTTGATAGCACATCAGATAGAAAAGTTATAGAAGAGGATAATTACATGGACAACATCTGAGCATAACACCTTAACAACGTTATCCAAGAGCCATGTCTAAAAATAAAGGACCTCCGAAGGATCACCAAAGACTTAGGTAATATCAAATTTTTTATGGTAATGTCAAGTCAAGGTCAGGATCTCACAGTCCAATGTACGAAGTATATTTCACATTAATCCATTTATGCATTTAATTCCCTTTCTACATTTCTGAATCAGGTGGGTCATGATTGCAATTCATAAGGGCCCATATACCTTATGAATTAAAATTGGTGTCCACTTAACCCAAACCCATATATTTTATTACAAGTTACATTGGTATATTTTATTTTAGAAGGGTGATACTTAATTTGATTTATTTAATAATTTGAATTTTTATTTAGTAGATTTAATGAAGTGGTTCACCATTCCATTTTATAAGGTCCCATACACCTTATAATTTTTAATTGGATGCCCAATTAATAAAATTTTATAAAATTATCTTTCAATTAAATTTGGCACAATTTTATATTTATAAGTAAATAGGCATAGAAAAGTATAATAACTAGGAACAACACCAATCATATAAAAACATGCATATTCATTCTGAAAGTAAATGGGGCATAGAAATGTGCATGACATTTCATTTTTTATTGAAAAATGTATGATGAATTCAATAAAATTCTCTCATTTATTTGGGAATTAAGTAATTGATACCATCATATCAATAATACCAAAATCAGTGCTAGCACAAAATAAGTGTGGAACCCAACAGTGAAGTCCTATCAACATTAAAAGTATAACCAATAACTATAATTATTATCCTCGAAAATTTGGTTTTCCCATGTACATGGGTTAGCTACACCCAAGAACAAGGTTAAGTCCAAATCCATATATCTTAGTCTTCTTTTAATTTCAAATAAAAGAAAAAAATAGGCTATGATACCACTTACTGACTTCCCAAAATCAGGTTCCACAAAACCATGCCCCGATCCCATCCAATCACATAACCTCAAGTGCATCTCCTCGAATTATAGAGGCTGCCGACTAGCAGTGAGGACCTGAGGTATGTCTATGGGGAAATAATTACCTCTTAGATCCATTATGAAAAACAATAAAAATTATATTTAAATAAAAAATGGAAACATAACCACACACATACTAAAACAGAAGTAAGATAAGTAAAAATTACAATATAAACAAATAGATGGAGGAAGAAATATCAATAACAGATACAATAATAAAGATGGCATGTCATTAATCTATACAAAATGAGTGTGATTAGGGGTTAGGGGTAAAATAAAATACAACATGCTTTCAAAAACAACAAAAGAATCCAAAACATTTCTACCCAATATCTATAGCATAAGCACAGTCCTCTTCCCCCCATATCTAACCTTTGTATCAAACCAATAAAGCATCATAAGAGGAATTCTTCTATCTATTCATACTTAGGAGAATAAAGTTTACTCGGGTACCAGGAGGTGCCCGAGCAGGTTGTGAGATATAAATCTACGTAGTCTAGAACCCACGATTTTGAGACCTTTCCATTTCATGTTGTAAATAGATAATAGTGTGCCAGATATAATAAAGAAATAGAAATAAATAAATAAATAAATAATAACTTGGTTTAGGTTCCTAATAGAAACTCGTACCATAACACTTACTTTGGCCTTCTTCAGAAGTTAGATCCAGTACCTGTAAAAGAATGTGATGTAAAATAAGCCCAAAATAAAATAGAATAACTAAGAAAGCTTCCCCAATATTGTGCTTTAGCTTTGGGTCTATTAAACGTTTCCACTCAAGTGATATCATTTAAATATAAGAAAACCACCCATGTTCACAAGAAATTCAAAAAAATTAATAAAATATGCATCTCACATGAGCATACAATCCTTAAATTCCCAAAATCCATGGTGGAATTCTGAGCCTCTCCCTGGAAATAACATCTGAATCCCAAGGGTCACAACGATAACATCCAATTACCCAATAATGTAACGTTCATCGAAGGAGACCCATATAGTGTCACTTGTATCACTAAGGTATGGTGACTCTGAGTCCATACAAAGTCTACCACATAGGGGGTTGGGTATCACCCAAGGCCTATTATGACTATCTCTCCAAATGGGTCGATCCTCAGATTCACCCTAGGGAAACCAGTATGACTCACGATTAGTAGAAACCACCCGAACAGTCCTAACCTAGAAACCAAAGAATCACTCCCAGCATGTCAAGTCATAATTCTATGTGCACAACAGGTCCATCCATGAGTCCTTAAAATGGAACCCATGTTCTCTCTCATCCTGCATTAAATAAGCCATTCCATTTGGGAAAAACATTAATAATATTTCATTCATTTAATAAAACACCTCATTCCATCAAAGGGCATGGAATAATTCCAAGCTACCATGGTAGCTGAGGGAATCCAATACAAACTATCAACATGGTATAATTCACATAGCAGGGAGACAAATCCAAAAGGCTTAGTATTTAGAAAAAATCATTTCAACACATGAAATTGATGAGAGCAGGCTAATAATATTACCATGGAATTCATATAGTTCATTCCATATAACAATGACATAAGCATAAATCAACTTTCATAATCAAATAAATACAAGCAAGGCATATGAAATTAGCATGCCTCCATTTACATGTCGTCTATGAAATTCTAATTTCCTAAACTAGAAAACTTGGAAAACAAAGTCTACCATTTAGGCCAAACCAATTGGCATGAACCATAAGCCTTATAAATTCATAATTACAAGGCTCATGGAATGTCATTAAGGTGACAAAAGTAATATAACATGATGTATAATTTTTAATCAACTTGCATAATCAATTAAGCACAAATAAAGTAATCATTAAATGTAACATAAAGCATGTCAAGGCTTATGTCATTACACATACACAAAATATTATAATTAAGTATGAGAGTGACCATAAAATATATGGTCTCATGGTTAATTATCCATATTAAATATATTTATCAACATAAAAAATTTAATAAAGGTGAAACTCATTCCATGGCATGAGGAATTCGTTGGGCCATTTAAGTTAGTACACCTAATGGGGGTTCCAAAGGAAAAAATAACACCCATGGTTGGGTTTCATAGTAAGTACATATCACTATGGGCATGGTAAACCATCCCAGTCAAATTAACACAATAGATTATGGCCTCACTAGAAGGTTCAATATAGACGAATAATGGATGAATGCCATTAAACAAAGAGAAATATGAAAAAAGGAGTATATGACCTACCTCATGTTCATGGTTCTACAGACGTATAAAAACATGGATTGATTATATATAGAACGGTATAAATTGAAAGATTTATGAAAAAACCCAAAATAGGTAAAAGTTCCATCGTATGGAGATAGTGTGATAAGAAGGGAAGAACCAATAAATCTAGTGGTGTGGATGATAGATCTCACTGAGGTGGTTCCATAGCTTCCAAAGTCGAAGAGATCAGATAATATTTGAGGAAGAAGAAAAAAAACCCTAAGAATGGAGGAAGAGGGGATTTGTGCACTATGAGGAAAGGTTAAACCCGAGTGGAAGAGAGAGAGAGAGAGTGGAGAAAGATAGGTGGGTTAAAAATAAACATTAAAATAAAAGTTAAAATTTTTACCCGCATAGAAGGTGTCACATAGTTTGTGCACGGTTATTCAAACCATGCACCAACTATGCGACATGTTCTTCTTACATGGGGCATATTGAATGGTCTACCACACAATTTGACTAACCATGCATAGAACGTATAGAAGCTCACTGTTTGACACCTACAACCGGTTGTATGGATTGAAAAAAAATTCAGCCCACCATGTTTCCTACTTTTTCAGTGATCCAAGATTCAAATGAGATCAATACACCTATAGAACCACCTATCACCTCTTAAGATTCACATTAAAGTCTTCTTTAAGGAAACAGACAAAAAAATTTATGGTCCAAACCTTTAATTAAAACACAGAACATTACAGAATGACTTGGATGCCAATGGTACCTAAGATTCCTAAGAACTATTAAATAGGTATGGAAATATTTTATTGATTTTTAGAGTCTCTTCCTAGGTTATATATATTGATCTCTAGATTATGTGAATTTCTAAGATCCCTAGAAACCAAATATTTGAGATCAATGCTATTATTATTATGGGATTACAGGGTGACCCATAAGATTTGGGAAGTGAATATGGATGATTTTGAAATTTTATTTCCTAGGTTCCCTTAGAATCAACTTCAATAATACTGATAAGGATTTATTGAGATATTACTAGGTAATTTCTAGGATTATGTTGTTGAGTCTTCTGTTGTGAGATGCCTATGACATCATAAGAATATTGTTTGATCCTAATACATTTTGGTTTCCTATATTACTTCATGGGATGATGTGTTTACACCTTAGTGTAGGAATATACATTAGATACCAGAGTAGGGAATGCATCCTACTAATATAATGTATTATTATTAGATATATTTTGGCACAAGACAATAAAGGTATGGTTTGATCCTGGGTGTAACATTAGAACTCAAGGATCAATGATGTTCATTATTTATTTGATTATGATTAAACATTTATTTCTATAGTATTATTAGAAAATCACTTGCACTGATGTTAAATTTACTGGTTGGGTACTCAACCATGTTTTTGGTTCACTATGGATTAGTACACACACTATACTCAGGAAACCATAGAAATTGGGTACCCTATAAGTCTTCACCAGGTGCAAGTTTAGGTTGGTAAAAGAACCTAGGTAGTATGATCTAATATGATATGTCATATGGGATCAAATATTGGGATGACATGTGTGTTGGGGTGTAGTGGAGCCTCTTTAAATTTTATTTATTTTGTATCCATTTTATATATGCAATTGACATGATGTAAAATCATTCTTGATGTTTGAAAGTGTGACTAAATTATTTTTTATTATTGATGATTTATATTTATTTATTTCTTCTTTGTAATATTTTCATTATGATGTGTATTTTTTTGTTATTCATTTATTATTACACAATATGATATGGGGATATATTTTCTATAAGATACTAACATAGAACCTTGTTGTTAGTTAACTGCCTTCAGAATGTGGGAAAGCATGATAGAGGTTAGGTGGAAAATACAGTCAGGGCCAATTTCAGTGGACAAAAATCTAGTACATTAAAATGTGGTGTCAGAGCCTTTATGTGTCTGATATCATAAATATATAAGGGTATGTTGTTTTTTTGTGATGACTAGGAATGTTAGATAAGATACAAAGGAATGTTTCAAATCCTATAATGGATATTAAAATGGTAAAACACATACATCTTTCTCATAATAATTCCTTGTAACTATGGATGCGTGATTTTTGTTTAGAAAATTATCTATTATGATTTTATGATTTTTTCCCTTGGCTTATGCATATATATTTTTCGAAATATTGTTTATTATGGATTTGGATCTTGTCCCATATTAGAAAAAGGAATATTGATATAACATATTTTACACATATGACTCACATGTCTCATTCATTCCTATGTTTGATTTTACAAAAGATAAGGTCCACTTAAATAATGTTTTAATAAAACTTATATGGTATTTTCTATTATAGATTCATGGAGGAACTATACTTACCTGAAATTTTTTTTATATAAATTTTCTTTTAATGGATGGTTATACAAATCTAATATATAATGCTTCATGTGATTATGGTGATTTAGTTCCTCAATTAAGGATTAATGATAACACTTTTTGTTCTATGTAAACATTTTATTCGTTGTGATTCCCTATTTGGGTGATTATTATGTGATGCCAATTATTTAAAGAGTAAAAAATATCCAATAAAATGTTTTATTTCTTAGTGGTATTATAATTAAAATAATAATGTGATCGTGATATAGAGGGAACATATCATGGTTGGGTGATTTTATTCATCATTTGTGGATGTGGTCATGGTCCTCGACTAGGTGACTTCCATATGTGGAGGTCTGATGATGATCAAACTTATATTTTTCTTTTGAAGTGGTAATCCTATATGTGGATTCCCTGTGAGAATCATGGCACACGGAGGAAGGGATTTGTTCCTTTGGGATTTTCTAGTCTACCCCATGAGATGGGATGGTCTGGGTTGGTGAGTTCCTTAGAGGCGGTGTGTATGGAATGATGATCGTCTTTGACACTTCTGAATGAGAGGTGTTGTTTATATGTGGTATGGTCTTTTGAGTTGTATTTAGGATACCTGTATGGTCAAGGTAGGCCTTATTGATATGTTAATTGTGGTGAATGAGTATAAAAATTCATAAATAAGAAATTAATACCAATTTTTAATTAAAACAACCCAAAAATAGTGCCAACCCAATGACCAAAAGGTTTAATGTCTTGAAAAATACTATATAAAAATATTTTCTTACAAAACTAATGAATATTTATGTATAATTGTGATCCTATAAACTATTCCATAGACATATCATTTGATATAATCGTATTTATAACATGGATAATGGAAATATAGGGGTTGGGATTAAATTTTTTGTAAGGGAAACTTATCAACTATCCATAATGGTTATAATATTGGCTTGAGGTAAAACAAAAAAGGGAGAAATATCCAATAAAATATCATGGGATCATAATTTGAAATCATAAAAAATTATTAATCATTAAATATTCTTGAATACAAACAAAATACTGAACAAATTTCATCAAAACATGGATTTGATACCCAAAAAAGATATGAAAAAATGAAAACATAACATAATAAATTGCAACATCTTTAGAAAATAAAATATCAAAATATTTTTGAATTGAATGTATATAAATAACATTTTAAAGAAGTGGTTCATACATAATTGTACAAAAATATTACGAAGAAATATATGTATGTATTCCATTTAATTTTTTGAAAAACTCTATATAAGTCTACCCATTAATTTTTTTAAACAAATCCATGTATTTTTGCCGATTTGTTTCTCAAAAAACCCATGTTTGTATACAATTCATCATATCATGAGATATAAAACCCTAACCAATGAATTATAGGGTGATATATGACCCACCTATCATAATCAATATAAATGAGTTCAACTTATAATAAAATCATTCATCTTATAATAAATATCCCATCATAAGAAAATGTGTTTCCCAATATTTTGAAATAGTATCACATAAAAAACATGATCTTTTGATACAAAAAATAAAATAATCTAACAAAAATAGAATTTATGAAGAAAAAATTAGGGTGATTTAAGAAACATTACTCCATTAGAGAAGAATACTTTGATAATGTATGATAATTCACAAAAGGTATTTTGTAAAAAAAATAAAATTTAATAATATCATTATAAAAGACGTGATTTCCAAGTGACCTTCCAAAAACCGTTTTTTTTAAGATGAAAAGAACACTTTTTAAAATATTACATTAAATAAGTTCCAATAAATATAATTTTATATGAAATAAAACAAATGTGAATATGATATGTAGAATGAAACAATATAAGTTCATGTTAAGGAAAAGACATTAAAATATGTTAACATGCCTTTATAAAAAACCCACATCATTAAATGGATAGTGAAAACTTTGTTTTTAAATGAATAAAGGTGTAAAATGATCTTTGGAAATGAGAGAAATTTCAGTTTCCTTTAGGTAAAGGATAATATTTTTTGGAAGTAAAATCATGGATATTGAAGATAAAACCATTAAAAGAAATAGGAATTACCTGTAAATACTGAGTTTTCAAGAATCAACATAATCATTAAGAAATAATAATTCATTTTCAAAAAAAAATTTTCTATAAAATAAGAAGGAAATAATATATAACATCATAATAGGTATAATATAAGAACATTGAAATATAATAGTAAAATATGTGTAATTATGATCAAAGGAAAATATACTAGTTATAAAAAAACCACACATTTATTCCAGATTAGTCGAATTTTATTTGACCTCCAATAAGAAACATAAATATAAAAATAGAATATTTTAATACCTTACTCATATATATTTATTTTACATATAATTAATTTATCATCATTTATTTTGATTATATTTTTTATTTATCTCTTAGTTTTTCCATCAGGTGTTAGACATTTCATTTGTTTATTTCATATATGATTCATGAAGAAGTGGCTGATTATCACTAACTGGTTTCAATTTCATCACTTCCAGATCTTTCAAGACATAATAATACTTGTTTTTTTAATGATTACTTATGTCCCATTTTTTAGTTGAAATACATGAATACAAACATTTGAAAATTAAAATTGTGGTGAATTAGTTCTCGACATGATCAATGATCGAATGGTGATATATTGATCATTATTTTAAATATTAACAAAAAATTTATAGAATAATTTCTACATATTAAATAAATCATTATTATATTATATTAAAAATATATTAAATCCCATCATCATTTATAATAAAATTATTTAATATTGTTAATGTATGAAGTTAAATTGACTCAAATGGTAATATGTTATAATGATTTAACGAGTAAGGGGTACATTTAGATAATGATAATGTGAAATATAAAAAATCATAAACTTGTAATAAACATCATATATTCTCATTAAATCCATTATAATAACTATCAAAGATTCTTTGTGATAAAAATTGATTTTTTTTCACATGGAGGTGGTAGTATGCCCATACCCTCGGACGACAACTTTTATTTACTTAATGGATGGGATATATGAATAAATAATTATAATACACTTAATATAATAATAATAGAGAATTTAAATGGTATTGTAATATTTATATTATTGTATATATAGTACATTTGAATGAAGATGATTTTAAATATGAGCTATGTAGCTGATAACACTCATAATGAGAACTCAAATTTTTCTTTTAATTATCCTTGGAAATAATGATTTTATAAATAATAATCATGGTGAAATGGTTTTTAACATGGGATAAGGTTATAAGAGAAATAATTTCATTGAGTTTCAAGAATAAATTTAAAGGATAGGTGATTCTTTAAGTGGATGAAGAGTTACACTTTTACAAGTGAAGGGAATGGTAGTTTTGGAAGTAACCATTAAATTTTCAATAATATAATGTCACTATCAAAAGGTAAATGGCTCAAAAAAAATAAAAATTTGGAGTGGAAGTCTGTGTGAGTTGATATTTTCCTCGTCCACTCATCTCTGATAAAATCTATAATCTTTTTTGGATTTTTCTTTAAACTGTTAAACATTTTCCATAATTTACTCTTATCATATTAATTAATTTTTAACCTTACTAATTAATATTAATGGGAAAAATATGATTTTACATTTAGAATATTTTGAACGTCATGATTTATAATTTTTAAATCATTTTAGAAAATAAAATTTTAAATGATATGAAATTTCAAATTTAAAATAAACAAAGATAACATATAAAAATATTTTTTATGAAAATAACATTATTAAGTTTAATTTTTTTGTTCAAAATATTATTATCATCAATAATGAATTTTATAAAAAAATTTATTTATTATAAAAATAAAACATATTTGGATTTCAATGAAACTCAAACTGAATTACAGATATGAAACATTAGATTATAAAAAGACACTAGAAATATTTATTACTAAAGAATTATCTTAATTGTGTTAAAAATGTTGACATAGTATTTATATGTTCAACAAATATTTTAAATTTCATAATTTTATTCATTAAATAAATTTTCACAAATTAATTGGTTTTATAATATTCAAGGATATTCTTACCTAATGATAAAGTCATAAAAATACAAATTTAAAAAAAAAATTAATTTTTAGATAAAAATCATACTTTTCACAGGAAAAAAAATTAATAAGAAAATTTTTATGTGTGGAATTAAAAAATTAATTTTTTTTTAGAAAATTTAAATTTTAAAAATTGAAAATTTATCTTTTAAAAGAAAATACATAATATAAAAGAGAAAATTTTATTAATAATATCCTTGTTAAATGTTAACTCATATAAATTATCTACCATTTAAAAGTAAATTTTTTTAATGTTTTACCAACATAGTGATTATTATAGTTGTATTATTAATTGTATCTTAATATATGGTTGTTTGTTTACATTGGTTGTAGTGTGTAAAGAATTTTATTGAACATAATATCACTTTTACAAGGTTTAGAATTTAGGTTCATTAAAATTTCTCCCTAAAAGGAATTTTCCCTTGAAATATCATTACACTGAGGAAATTAAGTAAGGGTAATCTTGATTTATTACAACCTAATGTCACTATATAGCTTCATAAATCATAAGGATCCACTATAGAACCTTGACTAGATTTGTGGTGTTGTTCCACATAACCTTTTCATATTTATCATAGATCTCCAAGGGTTATTCATAAAAGGGGAGGTCATGTTCAAGTTTCATAACTTCTGAGTTTAGTAAACGTGAAAGTTCTGATATATACTTCATCGAAAGAAAAATATAGAATGCACCATATACTCTGGATAGGTAATAAGGGAGTTCAATGTGATTAAATACTTCCCTAAAATGATCAATGTTATCTAAGGGAATGATGTACCTTGGGATCATCATCCCTTTTCCCCAAATCTCAATACCCACATTTATAAATATATCTCGATGAATACCTTTTCACCAACTTCAAATTCCATATGTAATCAATAATTATCTACCAAAATCTTCTTTCGACTTTGTAAATCATTCATATGTCGCTGAATGGTGTGATCCTTCTACATGATTTCAGGGGAATGGTCAATACTTATTAGATTTATCTCTCCAACTCTATCTCAGCATGTTTAAGACCTACATCTCATACCATAAAGATCATCATATACTTCTATCCAAGTTCTTGAATGGAAACTATTATTATATGAGAAATCTATCAGGTTTAGGTGTTGATCCAAAAAGATGTGGAAATCTTTCAAAGAACATAAAATCATATCCTCTATATTTTTAATTTTATTCCCAGACTAACCATCCATTTGAGAGTGATATGTAGTTATGAAACTCAACTCTATCATTTATTCATTTGGAAGAATTTTTAAAAACATCTTGGTAATCCTAAAATCTTGACCCGGTACAAATTATAGTTAAACCTCATGAATAAATATCATTTCTATTCTGTATATATTATATAGTTGGTAAAGAGATACATATTATTTAATAGAAAAAATGTGATGATTTTTTATGGTGATATAGTACAACCAAAATGGATTTTTGGGATTTAGATTTATTCATGAGTTCCAAAAACAATCCATGGAAATATATTCATGTTTTCATACTGGTGTCTGTAATGGTTGAAATATACCTTTAGAATTTTGTCATCTTTCTTTATCCTATTAGAATTACAAGAATAAATAGGTGTATTATGAAATTTCCCTTTTCATGTTTTAGTTATATAGGTATTCTATTAGATCTCTATACATATTGTGCTAGATTAATAAATGTAGATGGATGAGTTATGAGAATATTCAAATGGATTCCTCTTTAGTTTTAGATTTTATAGGTCACTTATCTAGGTTATAAACCTTATAACACTTTATTTATCAAATTTTAACTCTATAATACTCACTTCCTTTTTCTATTTCTTTGAATCTAATTTCAAGCATTATATGATATGTTTTTGAATGTATAATTGAGAAACTATTTTAAAAACATAGGATTTATCTCCTTCCCTTATGATTTAAAGTTTCATACACAGAAAATCTCTGAATATTTCATTTTTTTAAATCATCATAATGGAAAATATATAATGATCTAATATTAAAAAGGAATTATCCCCCTTATTTACCTTCCTACAGTGATAATGCGTTTTTCATTTGTAATATTGTATCAAATATAACCATCTATTTTGGAATGAATTCAGATATTTTTAGGTGAATATAAAACATAATATCATATGGTCAATATAAATATCACACTTCTCATCATATATATGATGTTTAAAAATTTTAAATGAAATTAATGGAGAATACAGCTCTAGATCAAGGTTTGTTTGATTCTATAATTTAAGGGGCTTGCAATATGTTACCTTCTAGTTCATTAAAAGACTCAATCACAAACGTTTTAAGGATGAATCAATATATATTATCAACCCCTATCCACTATAGGGTAGTGTATGTAAATAAATACTAATTAATCACTTCATAATTTCCCTGATGTAACACCCTAATATTTTATTATATATTTGTCTTTAATATATTTGATGTGCTCAATACCTTTCTCGACACGCAACAAAGATCCCAAAAGGAACCGTGTAATATTATAACATAGATGTTAAATTGAAAATTATGAAAATAATTAATAATATTATGAGAAATATTTATAATTGTTTAATGCAATGAAAATTTATTTATTAATTCACAATAAATAAGTACTCAATTTTTAGTAAAGTAATTTTATGATTGAAAAATACATTTTTTTCAAAAATGGTTTTCATTTTGTTTGTGGTAAAATATTTAATTAATTTATACCACTTTTAAAAGTTATTTAAAAAAATAGGATATTTTTTGAAAAGTGTATTTAAATTATCTAAGTATTATATTTTGTTAATTTTTGGAATTGTTTGATATTTTAGTGAATAGTGAAAAAATAGATTTTTGTAGAACTTTAATTTTTTTCATTGAATACGAGATAGATATAATTTATTATAATTAAAAATTAACACAGTTCTCCTTTAGTTATAAATTTTTTTATCTAAATACATATTTATTATATTTATATTTGATTTTAGTATAAGTTAATTTTTTATCTTAAAAAATATTTTTCTAGAAACTAATTTTATATTTCTAATGTGTTTTTATCTTAATTAATTAAATAAATTACAATTTATTAACTATTATAATGAAATGTATAGATTATATATTCAATAAATAAAATTAGCATTAATTTTAAGGTTTTTAATGGGCATGTAATAAGAATAAATTTGGTTTTATTCTTAAAAAATATTCAAAAACCCTTTACCATTCTATTTTATATGCTTATTATAAAATGAATTTCTGAAAATTATTAAACTTGAATAATGTAAAATATATTCCATATTATTATCCATCATAACTAGTATAAATTAATAAGGTCTAATTAATTTTTGGTAGTTATGAATAGTAACCATTGTAAAGATTTATCAACTCAAAAAGAAGGAAAAACCCGATTAAAACATGGGGTAAAGATTCACATTATCTCTAACACTAGACTTTATGATAATTTAATGATGGTGTTTGAAAAAAAATTATATTATCTTGTTAAATTTTTTATTTAAAAATATTATTTTGAACCTAGGTACCCTAGATTGACTTTGGTGAAGATAAGTTACATTTTATTCAAATTAAAATATATTTTTGGGTTTTCTCATTTAGTGGAATGGTTAGAAGATTCTATTTGGATATTTATTATTCCAAAAATCTAAAAACATTGTTTTTTTATATTTTAACCAAAAAAATTAATGTAAACTATGTTATAACTTTTTTTCAAGGTAAAATAATTTTTTACTTTAAATTTGATATTTTCTTAAAAACTATTTTTCATGCATTTTGTGTTCTTATATTGAATAAAATTTCTAAAGCCTAGAGAAATTTAATCTGATAAAATGGAATAAAACGTTAAATATAATTTTAAAATTTTGGTTATAAGATTTATTTTGTTTTTGGTCATTTAATTATATTATCATGGTAAAAATTTATGTTTTCCTAGTTAATGTTAAAACAGTTTTAAAGTGGTTTAACAGGGAAATAATGCCTAAAATTATCCAATTATTATCCAAATGTGATTGTTTGAGTTTTTTATACCTTATCACATATTATCTTAAAATTATAGACACCATGGGCTGACATGAAATTATTTTTATAGATATATTATTTAATCATTTATATAATTTCAAGTTCTCCATTTCCCTCCATTATAAAATGATACCACACTCCACTCTCCTTCAGATTTCATGTGTTTATCATTCAGAAAATCCCTACTGTAATAAAATCTTAGATTCCTTACCAATGTCCTAGAGGTTATTTTTCTTCAAAAAGATCACACTTTCAAAGCCTTAGGTGTTAACTAAATGAGCTTCCTAATGAAAGATGAGGTTCATACACGTATGCTAAAAAATAGGACATAGTGTAAGGGTTAATCATCATAAAGTGTTTTCTTAGAGACATTTGTGTTATTATTCAACTAAATTATTTTATATGGTGTATATGAAGACCCTTTTTCATAGTATATAATTAATCGCATTATTCTCATTGTATTTAATGTTTCATTTGAAGCTATTATTTATCTGGGATTATGACTCAAATGTTACATAAGTGGTAAGAGATTTATATTTTAATCCTTTCATAATTGTGATTTTTATTATTGAATTTAAATTAAGGAAAATATATGATCCTTATATAATAAACCCTTTTCAGTTTTACACTCCCTTGGCTATTTATATAATTTTAATGTTTCAGTACCAATTTGAACTCTTTAGTAATCAAAAATAATTTTAAGGAAATCTTTCCCTATTTCCCCTCTTTTTATCCGAAATCCATTCTCTTCAATATCTATGTTTTCAAAAATGATTTCATGGATATTTTTTTACTATTATTGAATCTTTGTTTAAATTACCCATGTTTGAAGTTTTACAAAAAGGTTTGAAAATATTCTTCTTTTCATTTTATAAACAAGGCACTTTTTACCGAATGTGTGAAAATATTCCTTGTTTTAACAATTTGAGAAGGAATAGAATTTCCCACTATCATGAAGACTCAATGATTTTAGTATTATATTAAAGGTTTCCATATATCTCTTTTAATGAAAACTATTTCCTTAATATTTTAGAAATATTTTTATTTTACATAAGTAATTTCCAGATAAAAAGGATATTTTCCTCATGAAATGTTCCATGTAATATTTTAATTTCATTTTTCATCAATGGTGGAATCCCTTGATGTTACTTATTCTCCTCTGAGGATAAGATTCTATGATACCATCCTTATTATTTATATGGATGGTTTATAGTTACGATGATGAAATATTGATGAAATCCATTTTTTCCATGGGTTGATATATAATTAAATGTTAAATGTTTTCATGATAATATAGAATGCATATCAATGTTTGATGATTTTGCGGTGAGTAAGTTATTTATAGAGAACTAATGTAATGGGTAAATATGGATATCTCATGAGATAATTATGTAATGTGTGAACTTTATTTCCTGTCTACAATAATATGTTTTTACCTAGTTTCATGTATATAAGTTTATGTGTGGACCTGTTTTCATGTACCAATGATTATCTGTAGACCATTTTTCATGTCGATAATTTTCTGTGTGGACCTATTTTCTTGTCAATTATTTATACGAGGACCTCATTTCACATACATAACATAATGAGTGAACATATTTCTATTTATAGATGTTCCAAATGTTAAAAGATTATTTACACATTCTTATGATTATGATTATCTATTAGGGATCATGATTGAATATTGATGATTCTACACTCTTATGAATATTTACTATTTTTATGATAAATATTTATTTCATGGTTCATGATTAAATATATTAAATATAGAGTGTATGAATTTATTTGTTTTTAATTATTTAATAATACACCTATTCTCATGTATTATTTTTGATTCATATCTCATATTCTCACCCTTACTGAGAATTAATGATCAAAATATTCTTATTTTTTCCTTCCCCCTTTTTTGATCAAAGGTTATAAGTATAATATATCAAGAGTGGTATTAATATAATGAAATTTCTAAGAGATGTTGAAGATCATTTATGAAATAATATTTATATATATAGTCTTCAGAGACACTAAAACATTATGGTTGTGGCGCATAAAATAATGTTATATATTGAATATTCATATTAAATGATGTAATATTTATCTATGAATGTTTTCAATATTAATATATAGTATTATATTGAGTTTTAATAAATATTTAGAGACTGGGTCTTAAAAAAATTATAGAAAAGCATGGGGATATGTTTATGTAAAGGAAAATATTACGTTGATTCGGTAAATTGTTGATTGTGTGGTTTTCCAAGAATATAAATCATTGTCTCTATACTACTATATGGATATAGCTATGGAATAGATGCACCTTAGGGTGAAAATAATGAATGGGTCAGGTAGGGAATTAACTCAATCATCACTATTGAACGAGGGGTGGGCCTAAGACTATACATCTGACTAGACACTACCAGGGTATATGCATGTGTTAATCCACAATTTATTTATTAATACTTATGAGTAATTTGACTAGATGATGACCATGAATGTTCTAGGTTAAATCCAATGTTTCATAAATTGATAAAATGGTTCAATATTTTTGGACATACCAGTCGTAATTTTCATTAATATATTATTGTTATCTATGAATATTATAAATTGATGTTTATAATAATTTTTTTTATATTTAACAACTAAAAAATAATGAATCATGTGAAGAATTAATGTGTCAGCACATTCAATGACAATCATCCACAGTAACCAAATAAATTTTGAGCAAGATTCACTATCATTTGAATATGCTCACTCAAATATTTCAATCTATGAGAAATAAAAGAAATCATGTTGATCTTATGAATTCACCCAGATGAGAGGAACATGAAAAGACGTATTTATATGATAAAATTCACCCTCCATCTATATTTCTTTTGATCCCCTAGTTAACAATACATTGATTAATGCATTGGAATAGATATTTTTCATTCATTAACACTTGTACTAGGACAATGTAGTCTTCAAAATATATATCTTGGAAGGTGAAACTAATCAATAATATAGATGATTCAGGAAATGAAAGGATTTTATGATATAATATAAGTCAAGAAGAAGAAATAAAATTCAGGAAATGAAAGGATTTTATGACATAATTCCTCAATAAACACATTTCATTAACTCTTCACACTAAATTGGTGATGAAATTTCTTGAGTTGAAGTAGTAGGATGATTAATACCTTGGTGCCTATGAATAAAATTTTACAAGATTTTGAAGATATCTCCCTTATCATATATCCAAAATAGAGAACAAGATTGATTGATTCTTGAAAGGTTTAAAACCAAGGCTTTGAAATAAATTATCTATAAGAAACTTTGTGAGCTGTTAATAAATTATTCGTTGTGCACTCAAAGTGTAAATGGGTTCTAGAAACCCTCATGATTTTTGTGATAATAAATAGAAGATTGAGTTTCATTAAATAAATAAAAGGGTATCACATAGAGTGTAGAAGAATCTTTGACACGCTATATGCCAAAAATATCGGAATAATTTGTTAGGTTATTTACAAAAAGGAATTAGAATATGTTTCAACTGTGGGAATCCTGACCATGGAGAAAAATAAAGATTAAGTGATGCTAATAGGGTAGTCAATGAAAATAAATTGAGAAAAATATCAACCAAATACACCACCTACAATTCAGTTGTTTAGATGAACATATATTTGGAATCACACAAATCAATTCCATAATCCAAGGGATAATGGGGATAATAAATCTTAGTAATCTCTGAAGCCATATGAAAAAAGGAATAGCTTATTTAATCTCAACAATTGATGTGAATACAGATAATTATGACACAAATATCCTATAATATGTATTTGGGGATTCCATGCTGACTTTTATCCTAATATTCCCCATGTAAATATTATTATTCATCCAATAGTAGAATATAATGTGATTTTGAGTATTGGTTAGTAATAAAAACAAAGACTCCATTTAATGATCCGTAATGAATATATCATATTTGATATTCTAAATAAACCAACTATCATTTACCAATTCAAATATGAACCCAAATATACAGTAGAAATATTTATGGCTAATATGGGAATTTACATAAGGAGTAAATAGTGATTTATATTTTGGGAAGAATATATGCTTTTATTATTAAATTAATTGGGAAATGATTAGTTTACTTTTAAAAATATATTATAATGGAATATAAATTTTTAGTAGGACACTTTATGAGTGATTTGTATTATATCAAGATAATTGTTAAGTTTATCATGGAAGGATTGTGATCAAATCATTCCAATATTCATTATTAAACTATGGTAACAAATATTTTGATTATTTTTTAAGGTTATATATTTATTTAATGATTTACATTGAACATTGGGTGTTATTATTTAGATTTTTGAGGATAATGAATGAAGTTATATTAGTCATTAATATTCATTTCATGGAGTAAGATATAAGATTGAAATTGAAATTGATCAAAGCATAACTAAAGGATTGAATTGTTCTTTTAATGAAAAATAATCCATCAACACCATTAAAAGGATCTTGAAGTAAAAAATTTATTCGTCAACCTTCATTTCTAATATATTTATGGAATTTTAACCCCTGAAAAATTTATGGTTTTATTATTATTATCGTTTTTCATATCCATATTTTATATCACTCCCAATTAGTACATAGATGTTATTTTTCTACATATTATATATATTTTCACTCCATTATAATTTTATCAATAGCAGGATACCTGATTATTTGTTATTTCAAATAATCATCATTTTCCCTACTTCCATTATACACAGGATATTTTATTATTCCTTTATATGATATGGGTTTTCAAAAAAGGTATTTTAAAATATTAAACCCCTGATTACCGAGATAAAAATTATAGGGGATTAATTTATTTAATATGGGTGTAATTTAAACCTTGGAATTTTATGGTATATTTCCCTTTAATAAATTTTAATTTCTTGATAACATTTTTAATATGCATTACCGAGGTTAAGGGGAATAATGATATAATAAAACATAGATGTAAAATTAATTAGAATTAATAGATATAACCAAATAATGAAAATAGTTATAAAGGTTTTATTTATTTAAAATTCATTGATTAATGTATAATAAATTTTTACTCAATTTTCAGTAAAGTCATTTTATGCTTAAAAAATATTTGTCTTTTCAAAAATGGATTTCATTTCTTCTTGTGAGAAAAATTTATAAAACATTTGAGCCACTTCTACAAATTTTATATTAAAATATGGATATCATTTGTTAATTCATCATATAACTATTATTATAGGTTGAAATTTTTGAATATTTCTAAAAATATTGATTTTTAAGTGATAGCTAAAAAGATAGTTTTTTATAAAACATCCATTTAATTTATTATAAAATCCTCTATAATTAGTTTAATTTTATTCTAATTTTAATAAAATTATTGTTTTTTGAGATAATTTGATTTCATACATAAGAATAAACTTCATTATTGATTTTAGTATATTTCATTTTTCGTCCTAAGATACATTCTTATAAAAACCATTTTTATATACACATTATGTTTTTATCTTAATTAAATAAATAAATAGTTATTGATTAAATATTTTTATGAAATTTATATATTATATATTTAATAAAAAATTAACATTTATTTGATGGTTTTTACTCGGCATTGAATTAGATAAAATATTATTTTATGTTTAAAAATACATTTTCCAAAACAATGGTTTTCATTGTGTTTTGTATGCTTATTTTAAAATAAATTTCTATTATTTATAGAAATTGAATCATTTAAAATATATTTAAAATTTTTAATAATCATAATTTATATAATTTTATAGGATCAACATAATTTGTTTTTTCAATTTTAATAGTGACCATGGTAAATACTTGTCACTTCAGTAAAAGAGGTTAAACTAGGTAAAAACTATAGGGTAAAGCATTAAAATATCTCTAACACTTTAAATTATCCTATTTTTTTGGGGTTTTGACCAAATATATGTTTAAGGATTTATATAATGTATTTTAAAACATTATTTTTAATTTATGAACTGAAGATTCACTTGCAATGTTTTGTTATATTTTATACAAATTTAAAACTATTTTTGTTGTTTTTATTTAATGGTATGGTTAGAAGATACCATTTTGTTGTTTATTTATACAAAAATCTAAAAATATTCTTATTATATATTAAAAAAATTGAAAACAAATTATTAGCTTATTTCAAGTTGAAATTAATTTTTCTTAAAATTGGGTATTTTTCTAAAAAAACTTCCTAATTTTTCAATCTTATATTAAAAGTGTATCATTTTTCTCCATTATAAATGGATTCCACATCTCCTCTATTCCCCACATATCATTTTCCACCTATCATGACCATGACCAACCATAATACCTTAGTAGATTCCATTCCCATGTCCGATAGCTTCTAGTCTTCAAAAAATTCTTTCATTTCAAGGATTATGTTTTTAGCCACATGAGGTTTCTCAATTAAGAGGATTTTTTAATGTGTATAAAGAAAAATGGGACATTGGGTAATTGTTTATCTTTCTATATATTCTTATTCGAGACATATGTTATATTATGATCTTGTATTATATTATAAGGTGTATATATGTGCCCTTTAGGTTATTATATCAAGAATTACCTTCTTTTCATGATATTTAATGTTATATTTGAACTTATTCTTTCATATAGATTGCAATTCATATGTAACCAAAGTGTTAAGGGATTTATGTTTCTTACCTATCTTAATATGGATTTTTTTTCTATAACTTACATTGAGGAAATTATATGATCTTTATATGATAAACCCATTTCATTTTCCTTACATTTTGGTTATTTATATAATTTTGATGTATTTTTACATTTTCCACTCTATGGTACTCAAAATGATTAAAAAATATTTTTAAGAATATACAACCTTATTTCTATTCTTTTTATTAGAAACCATTTTTATAACATATCCATGTTCTCTAAAAAAATCAATAATACATTTTGATACTCTTTAAGGAAATTTTAAAATCATTTTTGACCATGTTTGACTTTTTAATAAATGGATTATGAGGAATCAATTTTTCATTTTTTGAAAGCGGTGATTTTTTACTAAATGTGTGAAATAACCATTATTTTAATGGTTATGGAATGGATGTAATTTACAACATTCAAGTCCTCTCAATGATTTTAGGATTAATTTATAATTTTTCATAACTCTTCTGAATGAAATTTTTTCCTTAATATTTTTTAAATATTTCAATTTAAAATAAGTAAATTTAAAATGAAAAGATTAGTTTTCTTAAAAAAAATTCAAGTAATATTTTAAAGGAATTAGTTATCTATGGAGACATTCATTTCCATTAATTATATTTCTCTAGGAATATTATTTTTTGATACCTCCATTATTTTTTCTTTAGATAGTTCATGTTTATGATGGTGAAAAAAGAACATTATTCATGTCTATATGTTTATACATGGACCTGTTTTCATGCTTATCAGATTATGTGTTGACACATTTTCATATCCATAATTTTATGCATGGTAAAATATTCAAGTCCATAAGTTTATGTGAGGACCAACTCTATTGTTCTTAAATTAGTGAGTGAACCTGTTTCTATTTATACATGTTCACAATGTTATAACATTATCTTTTCCCCCATTATTATGTTTATGTTATTCTCTCTTATCTCATGTTTGATTATTGAGAATTCTAGTATCTTTTGATTATTTTATTTTTTTTGATAAAGATATATGACTTGAATCAAGATTAAATATATTAAATTCATTATGTATTTATTTCATATGTTATAATTATGTTCTCATAATATTATTCTCATATAGATCATTGATTAATATCTCTAACGTTTACCCTTACAAATAATATGATCTCACACTTTCCTATTTTCTTTCCCTAGGTTTTTAGGGAAGGTTTTGAGTGTGATATATCAAGAAGGGTATTAATATGAAGACTTGTATGATAGATATAGAAGATCCTTTATTAATTAAGATTTTGTTCTATCTATTCTCCAAATATAATAAACTATTAGGGTTATAGTGTGGATCATAATGTTATGTATTGAATAATAATAAAAAATGATTTTATATGTATGCATGACATGTTTTAGTATTTATAACTTTAGAATTTTTGACATTTCATTTTCCAGAAGAATTTCAATCCCATCCCCAAGTCAACATGGTTAGTGGGATGGATATTCATCATAATTTTCCCAAAAAATACTGGTATTATCTAGATAATCAAGGAAAACTCCTTATCTCTATCTGATAGGTTGGTCACATCCATTTTTTAATAAACTCAGTATTTTATATTTATACGGATATACCCTCACTGGTGATAACATGACCTAAGAAGGATACTATTTGCAACCAAAATTAAAACCATAATAGTTTTTCATATAATTTCTCATTTCATAAGGTCCTTAAAATAATTTTAAAAATCAATTAGTTTTCTTCCATCCACATAAAATAGATGAGAATTTCATCAATAAATACTACCATGAATAATTTATAGTAATAACTAATGTATTTTATCATAAAATGCATAAAAATAGTAGGAGAATTTGTAAGCCCAAATTTCAACACTATTAAATTGAAGTGTCTATACCTAATGTAGAATGAAATTATTAGAATATTGTCTCTCCTTACCCTCAATTTATGATATTTATATTGAAGGTTAATCTTTGAGAAATATTGATAACCTCATAATTGATCGAAAAAATAATTGATACATGGTATATGATGTTTTTTCAAGAATCATTCCCTTATTAAGTTTAGGTTTGTCAGTGAAAAAGAAGAAGGATCCATCCCTTTTCTTAATAAAATGAACTAGTGAGCCCTAAGGTGATGTAATCAAGTGTACAACACCCTTATCTAAATTCTGTTGACATTGTTTCTTTAATTCTTCCTACACAATTGGGGATATTCTATAAGGACCCATGAAGATAAGATGGGTCCCAACTGTAAAATTGATTGAAAAAATGAACATCTCTCCCTAGGAGAAGACTAGGAAGTTCATTTGTAAATAAATCATTATACTCTCATACAATAGGCATGTGATCACTTTCAACTTCATCCCAAATCATTTGATCCAAGAGTCTTTCATTGCTGGGTATCAAAACCATTATTAAATAATTTTCTTCTAAAGGGAGCTCATAATCATCCTTTTAGAGATATTTTATCACATTATGGTCGAGGATATAAAAAGATATCTCATTATTACCAATAATTCATATGTGACCTATTCAGGGATTCCCAATCCATACACAAAATCATATCAAATTCAACCAAGGGTAGAAGAACTAGATTTTCAATAAGTACCTACCCATAAATACTGATTGGGGAAGAGTTATATATCTTAAATTATATCATCATGTCATGAGATTTTTTCATTTATAGTTAATTATCCAATGATGGAGGTGGTTAATTGTTATTCATAGAAGACTTATACAATATAAAAGAGTGTGATCAAGCGGAATCAAAAAAGTTATTTTCAGGTTTGTAGTCGATAATTAGCATATCTTTCACCACATAATTATCACTATCCACATCAGTTTTAGTTATGACATACACTATTCCCTACTCCCTTGTTTTTTGATGTTTTTGAGGGCATATTCTTTGTAATTTATCTAGGGTAAGGGAAGTTATTCTCATTGTTCCGAAACAACTTGAACATGAAGCATTGAAGTGTATGTGTCACATTGTTCATTACTTTCTTTTCCACTTTTATGTATGTTATCTTCATAGCAAAAAATAAAATGTTTTGTATAATATGTCCTACCCTTCCTCACATAAAAAACTTCCCACATACCTTGAGGGAATTTCCCACGCACTTCCTCCCAAAACTTTGACATATATCCAGTTCTTATTTATTTACACTATGTATCTTATAATCAAAGATACAATGATACTGCACCATTATTTTTGTGAACCAAAAAATAAGTACATTCTGAAGCTTTCATCACCACTTTTATCGCACATCAAAAAAAATCATGGATTTAGAGTCTTTTATGCCTAAAACCCTTCAATGAATTTTCTTTGTGCCACTGAAGAAATGCTTGATTTATTCATTCATATTGGGAGATATAACTAGAGGAACACCTTGTAAGACTCATTATTTTTTCATAATAAGTTCTAATTGACCCATCATCCCTTTTTTAGATCTAGGATTTATCTTTTAATCATTTTTAAAGTGTTTAAGGAATTTACTTGATGAAGAATGCATTCTAGAACACCACCTATTATAAAGAGTCTAATTACTCCTTTTACTTTGTATTCTTAATGAGATTCCACCACTATTAATAATATATTTATTGATGATAAATAGCCAAAATGGCTTTCTAATGCTATAAACATTGTAGAATGGAAAATATAATTTCCATTGCATTGATCTATTTATTGGAAAGAAGTGAATTAGGATATCTAATTAAGGAAGGTGGGTCATTTTTAAATGAAATAATTGACAAAAAGATCCTCCTTCTTTTATGTATTTGGGAGCTCAACATGATTAACATTAATATTCAAATCTTGAGACATCGTGGTGGGAATTAATATGAGGTTTTATACACTGGATCTCATCTTATTTGGTATTAAATTAAAACAATCACTATATTGTCCATCACACTCATTATTATCTTGAATTCTCCTTCTTCTAACCATTATTTCATTAAAAATAATGTTTGGGGGATTATGTTTTTAAAACTAATGAGGGTAAACTACAATCTTCGAATAAATCACTCAAAAATGATGTGCATACCCTAACTTATGAACCTCTAGGATTGAATGTTGGTTATCCATGGTAATATTTTTATTAGGTTCTCTTACCTGACTAGTTAACATCATACTCAAATCATTAAATATTGTTTGGGAAGATAATGAGATTAACCAAATAATATACCCCTAGAGTGTCATACTAGGTGTGTAGTTAGGTTTATTTGTCTGGAACCGGGTGTCAATTGATTTAATACCCAATCTTCCCTTTATTGGGTTCACTATTAAAAAATGTGCAATATATAACGATAACCACTATCTGTTCTAGTGAAAATAATTTATAAAGGTACCCATAATCAGAGCATTTTTTTATCCCTAAAAAATATTATCATTATTAGAGAATTTTCTAGCATTGCTAAAAATCCTAATCAAGGCGTAAAGTTCACATCTAAAAAATGGATTTTCGTCCACTTCTTTATAAACTATTTTTTTGTATCCCAATTTTGGAAGCATGTTTTGAGGATGAGATACTTCATATACTTGAGAAAAATTATATGGGCTCTTGGTTCCATAGAGACCATGGCCCACCCAATGTTTCTATTGGCTTTAGCCCACCCTTAAACACATTGGTCGGGTCCTACACACCCCATCCCACATGCCCCATAATTTGTCCTTATACACACCCTAACCACCTTCCCATGCGAGCATGCCCAAATGTTTTATATAGACCAATAAAAAATACAAGTATTAAATATATAAAAAATTAAAAAAATTAAAAAAATAGAAATAAATATTTAATAAATATAAAAATATAAAAAAATTTATTAATTAAATAATAATTAACCAATTTCATTTATATATATAAATTATAAATAATAATCAATAGTATATATTGAAAATTAATATATAATATGAATAAATTTAAATAATTTTAAAAAATAAAAATTAAAAACTAATAAATTATTAAAATATTAAAAAAAATCTATCAATTAAATTATTATTATTAAAAATGAATAAATTTAATATACATATATATAAATTATAAATATTAAGAAATATAATATTTTAAATGTTGATATATAAAATAAATAAATTGTAATAATGAAATAAAAAAATAAAAAAATATTAAATTACAAAATTATTAAAAAAAATATTGAAATATTTATTAATAAAAACGATTAAATTTAATATATATATATTATAAATATTAATAAATTATATATATTAAATATAAATATATAAAATGTAGGAAATGTAATAATAAAAAACATATTAATGTATTATTTATTTTTAATGGGTTTTATACATTATTATTCAAGAATATATTTAATATTTTTAATATAGAAATATATATATATATATATATATATATATATCAAAATTTATAATATTTGTAAACATAAGATTTATAAAATACAATATATTCATGTTTACAATAAATAAGTCATATATTTTGTGAAAAATGGTTTACATAAAAATATTAATATAAATATTGACTAACTGTATTGAGTAATTGGCATATTTAATTGAATGTTGTTTAATTTCCCAATTTAACATTTATCAAATGTGTGTTACATTGATTTCACAAATAAATATACATAATTAATGGGTTTTTATATACAAAACATGCACACAAAATACTTTTGTAATTTATTCAATTTATAATATTCATTTTATAATTATATTCATTAAAATAATTTTGAATCACTTGGGTAATTTTTAAAGATAAATACATTTTCCCATTTGGAAGTCATCGAATGCAAAAATGCATTTTAGAGGGAAATTTTGAATACACCAAGATTTCAGAGGGTTGTTATATATAACTCATTTAACCCATTAACCTTTTTAAAATTCTGTTATTTATTCATTTTCAATTTTTCATTATAGAATCTGTTTGTAATTTTATCCATTTTTAATATATATTTATACATTTTTATTCATTAAAATTTAATGTTTTTAATATGGTTGTAATTTATATAATTAATATGTATTCATTTCCATTTTAACATATATAAATATGCATTTTTAATTTTTTAAAAAATATCTTTTATAAATAATAATTACTATTCATTTTTTAAAAAAAAATTATTCATTATTATTATTAGCTATTTCATTAATAGACACTGCATATTATCTAATATCATTGATCAACATAACATATATCAAAATCGTATATATATGCATACCCACATTAATTTCACTCACACAAAGTTTTACGTAATTAATGAAATCTTATATTAAAACACAAACACCTAAAATTTATACAATTTTTTCAAATTTTAATATTGAATTTATTATTTCATTTTGTAACATAAATTTATTTAAATAATTTATATAGTTATAATATATATATAATTATTTTTTAAGTATATATAATTATAGAAATATATATTATGATATAAATATATTTATCAATATATATAAATAATCTTAAATTTATTTAAAAATTTATTTACTTATAAAAATATTTATAAATTTATGATTACTATATTTATAAAAATATATATCTATCATTATAAAAAAATAATTTTATTAAAAAATTTATATAATTATGAATAATTAATTATATATTTAAGTAATTATAAAATCATAATAAATATATTTAAATATTGAATATATTTTCTATATTTTTATTTATATTTATTTATAAAATATATATAATTTTATAAACATATATAATGACATAAATAAATTTATAATTATAAATAAATAATTATAGAGATATGTATAGTTATAAATAAATAATTATAAATATATTTTCAAAAATATTTATTTATAAATATACTTATAAATGTATTTTTACTATATTTTAAAAATTATATATTTATAATTATAAATAAATAAATATTATTTTAAAATATGGTATATATAAATTTTAAATATTTAATTATATATTAAAATAATTATAAAATTAAAAAATAAATGTAGTTAATTAATATATTATATATATATATATATTAAATAAATATGAAATTATATACACATATATAGTTATATAATTATATATAAAATTAAATAAAAATATTTGCAAAAATATTTATTTAAATTATAATTATAAATCTTGATCAAACCTTACTATTTTTCCATCGATAAAATCCCTATTAATCATCACTTTTTTGAAATTTCTACTAAAATCCTCCATGATCTTTTTAAAAGAACCCTAACAAAACTGATTTTTATCACACCATTCAAGCACTCAAGGATGTTCAATACTATCATCACTCCACCTCGACCTTCTCTCGGATGAATCAAGCCATGGATATAACATATGTTTTTATTTCCTCTCCTATCTCATTGCATTTTTGATCAGGTTCAGTGGTATGTGATAGTACAACGTTATCTTGGCTTGATGTTCTCTTTGTTTAATGATTAAGATCTCGGTAAATGAAGTCTCTGCTATTGTTCATTCTCCTTTGACAGTTTCTTGTCTGTGGGTCTATGCATTTTTGATTTTACCCTATTATGGCTCGCATAGGTCCTCCTCCTTTCATGATGTTCTATATTGGTTTTTCCGTTGCCAACACACTCCATGAACATTGGTTTCTTCAGGGTCTTAGTGTCATCCCATTCCAGAAGCTCTCTATCAATACCATATACTAGTTCTCTTCCACTCCTCCACTACCAAGTCCAGCTAAGGTATAGCATGGTTGTTACCTCAAGGTGGAAGAGAATATATCATATGAATTTCATGAGGTTGGAATATATTTTTAGAACTTTATAACTAATATAAATAAGCATTAGGCCTTTGATTCAATTTCAATAGTGAACGATGGTAAGAAGTAATGATCATTACATTTGGTTTTTTTAAAAAATCCTCAACAAAATAAAAAATAATATTGATTTCATTAAGGATCTATTGGGGTATCATTTAAAAATTAAAATACTATTTATATAATATTTTTATTTTGAAGTCATTATTTTTTGTAAGGGGTGTTTTTTTTGAAAAGTTTCATTTTAATTTCGAAATCCCTCTTTTTTGGAATTTTGATTTAAAGATGTTATGATTTAAAAATTTTTAGAAGTTTATATCATTTATTTTTTTGTATAAATAGGGAAAATATATCGTGTTATCTGTTCATGTGAATTTTTTTAATTAATATATTGAAAATATCACTCCATTTTAGTGGATTTTTTTAATAATAATCTATGTTCAAAGGGCTTAAAGAAACATTAATTTATTCTCATGTATTTTTATTTTAAATGTTTGTAAGTGTTTTATTTATGTATATTTCTATTTTTCATGCATATATTTAAATTTTTTAATTTCCACATATAGTAATTTCAAGAAATATTCCAATTTAGTATAAAGAACACTTAAATTTTTCATTAAATGATTCTTATTATGAAACACAATGTTTTAAAGAAAGAGTTTTAGATGGTTGTTTCTTATGTTATATTATAAATTGGATTCTTAAAGTGAGGAAAAGTAATTATAATTGAATAAGGTTGTAAAGACCCGAAAATTCCATGGGATTTTTTTTCTTAAATACATGGGAATTTTATGAGTCCGCAAAAATTTATGGTGCTTGATTCCTAGGAATGGTGTGTCTGGAATCAATTTCTGAAGTTTTGTTCGGGTATGTTCAGTAAACATACCAGCGAGTTTTTATAAAATTTAAATCGGTGCTCAGAACTAAAATATGAGGGCACTGTTGAACTCGTAGCGCCGATATTATCTTAAGGAGACTTTCACCTTGATGACAGTTGGTCAAGAGTAGATGATAGATTTTGTGTTTTTTTGGGAAGTAATAAAATAAAGTGAGTTTTCAATTTATTTTATTTCAGCTTCCATGTAAGTGTTTAGAGGTGGGACCCACTGGTTGTTGAAACCTCTTCTTGGATGTTGAAGGTAGGACCACCAGACCTTAACCTCCCATGAGAGGTTATGGTGGTGGGGCCCACCCGAACATAACCTCCCGTGAGAGGTTATAGCGTGGGGACCACCCGAGACCTTGACAACCCATTTGAATAATAGGGGCAGGGACCTCCCGACCCCTATTAATGGGAGGAGGGTATAACCTCCCAACTCTCCCTCATTAATGAGGGAGAGCCTCTTGACCTCCCCTAATTAATTCATGCCAACACACGTGAATTAATTAGGTGGAGCCTCTTAATTGAATTCTCCATTTTTGAATTTTTGCCAACATCTAAAATAACAAGACATCTAATATTATTTTGGCTTGGCATTTCACACTTGGAGGTGCTTTTGAGAGGATATCTTTGGAGAATTAGAATTCTCCCAACGAAGAATGTTCCTCCCAACAAAGAATGAAGAACGCGTTCTTCCAACGAAGAACATTGGTGATGATCCTTCTTCGACTTCTTCCCTGGACACCTAGCAATGTGGAGCGTCTTCCACAGCCGATGCAGCACGGGTTTGGGAGTGTACAACAGACGCGGCGAATGACGATTCTCTTCGTCTACCTCCCGTGACTCCATCAACGAACGGCGCCCTATAATCAAAAGACAGGGGTTGTACTTTGAGTATTATTCCTTCCCTTTTTTCTCATCCTCGTTTAAAGAGGAATCGATATGATTTATTGTAAACAATTGTTGTTCAACTTTCTTCCTCTTTGTTGAGCCAATTATTATCATCCCTAAATGCGGAGGGTGCGGGCCAAACTAACATGGCCTGAATCCCACCACCCATCTCTTTGTGAAGTTTCTACAACATGGTGATGAAGAGGCAATGAGGCAACGAAGGCGCCAATGAAAAAGGCCACGCTACCCGCGACCTACATGAACTGCGTAGCCCCTGCGGCGCACTGGTGTTCCAGACCGAATGCCGCCAGCTTGATGGCTCGGCCTGGGAGGTCGGTAGAGCGATGGAAGGCCGCGCGGGGCATAGAGTAGGGAGCCATGAGGCAGTGAGGGGCACGAGGCAACCTGACAGGGTGCCGGGCAGGCCGGCGGGGTGTCGGGCAGCACGCGAGCATGCCAGCGGGGCGTGTGGGAAGCGCGCTGGCAAACAGTCGGGGCACACAGGCTGTGTGTGGGTAGGACCGCAGGGTGCCGTGCAGCACGCGGGCAGGCCGGGGGGTGTGCGGGCAGGCCAGAGGGGCGCCGGGCAGCCCGCCGGCAGGCCGGTGGGGAGCGCGGCAGCGCGGGGGCAGGCCGACGGGGCGTGCAAGCAGGCCTCGGTTAGGCGGGCTGGCGGACGGGGGTGGTCGGACAGGCCGGTTCGGCGCGGCTCGGGCCGACGAAGTTCGGCCGGGAACACCGGGGCGCCCTGGGGGGAGGCGCGGTTCATGGAGGCCGAGGGTAGCGTGACCTTTTTCATTGGTGCCTTCATCACCTCATTGCTGCTTCATCGCCATGCCGGAGAAACATCACAAAGAGATCTGCAGAGGGAGTCGGGCCATGTTTGTTTGGCCCGTACCCTCTGCTTTTAGGGATGATAACAATTGGTTCCACAAAGAGGAATAAAGTTGAACAACAGTTGTTTACAATACATCGCATCGATTCCTTTTTAAATGAAGTTGAGAAAAAGGAAAGGAATAATACTCAAAGTAAACCCCCTACCTTTTGATTGTCGGGCATCGTTCGTTGACAGAGTCATGGAAGGTATATGAAGAGAATCGTCGTTCGTCGCATCTGTCGTACGCTCCCAAACCCGTGCTGCGTTGGCTGTGGAAGACGTACCACGTCGGTAGGTGTCCGGGGAAGAAGTCAAAGGATTTTCACCGACGTTCATCGTTGGAAGAATTCATTCTTCGTTCTTCATTGAGAGGAGTGTTCTTCATTGGAAGAATTATAATTCTCTAAATCTCTTCTCTCAAAAGCTCCTCCAAGTGTGAAATGGCAAGCCAAAATAATATTTGATGTCTTATTATTTTAGATGTTGGCAAAAATTTAAAAATGGAGAATTCAATTAAGAGTCTCCACCTAATTAATTCACATGTGTTGACATGAATTAATTAGGGGAGGTCAAGAGGCTCTCCCTCATTAATGAGGGAGAGTTGGGAGGTTATACCCTATTTCCATTAATTGGGGTCAGCTGGTTCCCACCCCTATTAATCAAATGGGTGGTCAAGGTCTCGGGTGGTCCCCATGTCGTAACCTCTCACAGGATGTTATCTTTGGGTGGGCCCCACCACCATAACCTCTCATGGGATGTTAAGGTGTGGTGGTCCCACCTTCAACTTCCAAGAGGAGGTGTCAACTACCATAGGGTCCCACCTCCAAACACTTACATGGAGAATGAAATATAATAAAGTGAAAACTCACTTTATTTTATTACTTTCCATGAAAACCCAAAATCTATCTTCTACTCTCGACCAACTGCTGTCGAGGTGAAAGTATCCTTAAGCGAATACCAGCACTGCAAGTTCAACGGTGCCCTCAGATTTTAGTTCCGGGAACCAGTTCAAAAGTTATAAAATCCCACTCATACTTTTACTTAACGTACCCAAAAAAAACTTCAGAAATTGATTCTGGGCACACCATGACTCAGAATCAAGCACCGTAAATTTTCACGGACTCATAAAATTTCCATGTATTTAAGAAAAAAAAAATTCCACAGAATTTACGGGTCTTTAAATTCTCCCCACCTTAGGACTTTACATCCCTATAAGGTACAACTCGAACTATGCGAACAAGTGGGGGTACTGAGTACACGTATGAGCCTCCCGCTCCCATGTACTCTCCTGGAGGTTCCCGTGCTGACAGTGAACGCACACCAAAGGTATAGACCATCCACGTAGGACCCGCTTATGTTGATCCTTAATCTCCACTAGAACCTCTATAAAATTCACCCCATATTCGACATTCAACTCTCCATGGTTGATGATTTGAGAAGGGTCGTGCACGTATCTCCTCAGCTGAGATACGTAGAAGACGTCGTGCACCCAGTGAAACTGAGGTGGAAGAGCCAATCGGTAAGCCACCTCACCTACTCTGCTGAGGACCTAGAAAGGTCTGATGAATTGTGGAGATAACTGGTCGCCTCAGCCAAATCTCTGTAAACCTCATCGGGGTGAGAACCGTAGAAAGATGTGGTCACCATCCTCGAACTCCATAGGTCTCTGTATCCTGTCATCATATGTCTTATTCCTGCTCTGTACAGTCTTCATCTTCTCCTAGATGATCTGCAACTTATCTGTTGTAGCTTGTACCATATCTGGTCCCACTAGTGCTAACTCCCCTGGGTCTGTCCAGCACAATGGAGATATGAAAGGTCAACCATTCAAGGCCTCAAAAGGTGTCATCCCGATGGTGGAGTGATAGATGTTGTTGTATGAAAACTCCACCAAAGGTAAGTGATCCCCCCATCTTCGACCGAAGTTGAGGAAACAGGCACATAGCATGTCCCCGAGGGTCTGAATGGTCCACTCGGTATGACCATCTGTATAAGGATGAAAGGCAGTACTAAGACGAAGCTGCGTCCCAAAAGCCTCCTGCAACCCCTTCCATAATCGGGAAGTAAACCATGCATCACGATCAGAGACAATAGAAGAAGGTACTCCATGTACCCGCACAATCTCCTACACATAGAGGCATCCCAAGCTCTCTACTGAACCCTGCTCTCTGATCGGTACGAAGTGTGCCAACTTGGTGAGTTGGTCGAAGATCACCCGCATCGAGTCGTGACCCTTGGATGTACGTGGAGGACCCGTCACGAAGTCCATGGATATCCCATCCCACTTCTCCTTTGGGACCTCTAAAGGTTGAACCAAGCCTACTGGTACCTGGTGCTCAACCTTCACTTTCTGAAAAGTGAGGCATCGAGAGACAATCTCTGCTACTACCTTCTTCATACCTGGCCACCAGTGCTGTCATTGGAGGTCCTGATACATCTTCGCCACTCTTGGATGTACCACTAGAGGGGATGTGTGTAACTCCCTCAAAACTTCCTTATAAAGTGACACTGACACCATAGTACATCCTTTAAAGAGAATGACGTGCTCCCCACCTTCAGAAAATCTGTCAGGTGCCTGACCTGTGGATATCTAAGCATGTCATGTCTCGCAGTCAGCGTCTCCATGCTGTGCCTACCTAACTCGCTGAGGAAGTGAGGGAGTGACTGTAAGAGACTGAAGGAAGACTTCTCCATCTCTATCTACAAAGGATATCCGTAAAGAAGCCAGGTGCTCTTTCGCCTCTCTTAGAAGCTGTATACCAGATCTCTTACTAAGTGCATCTGCTACAACATTCCCCTTTCCAGGAGTATAGACTATCTCAAAGTCATTTTCTTGGAGGAACTCAAGACATCACCGTTGTCTTAGGTTCATGTCCTTCTGAGAGAAGATATATCTGAGACTCTTGTGATCAGAGCACATGGCAAAACGTTTTCCAATCAGATAGTTCCTCCACATCTTCAAGGCAAAGACCACTACTGTTAACTCCAGGTCATGGGTAGCATAGTTCTTCTCATGTTGTCTCATCTGCTGAGAAACATATGCGATCACTGCTCACTCTTGCATCAGAACACACCTGAGTCTAGTCCCTGATGCATCGTAGTAGAATACGTACCATATTCCTTCCTCTGGAAGTCTCAAGATGGGGAAACTAGTCAGCCTTCGCCTCAGCTCCTGAAAGCTCTGCTGGTATCTCTCCGACCACATGAAGTGTTTCCCCTTCTTCGTCAAGGATGAAAGTGGGGATGAAACTCTGGAGAAGTCTGGAACAAACCTCCAGTAGTATACAACCAAAGTAGATGTCCCTCTCCCTTAGGGGGTAATCTTGGAAACATCTTTTGAAAAGATGTCCCCATGTTCTATCACTCCTGTTTGGAACTCAAAACTCAAAACTCTTGCTGCCACGAGGGTAAGGCTAACCAACTCAAGAGTGATCGGCTGCACCCTCCTATGCATGAGTTTAACATATTCTACCTGGGTTTCCTTTTTCACCGACTATGTAAAACCTCATCCCAACTTTGTAGATAAACCACAACCTTTTTTCCAAATACATTCAATTTGTGTTTGAACTGTAGTTTCCCAGTCTATACCCAAACTAACATCGTATGGCCTCGATGCTGCCACTAATAGGTTCCAACGGAAAATCTCGCCTCATGGGTCATATCAGACCGTCGGTGTATCTATGATTATCGAGTCTCCTCCCAAAGGTATCTCCAGATGTGAGGGTCAAGTCAATGGTTTAACCAGAAAATATAGGTCAGGGAAAAGATTCATGGAAGGAATGAATGATTGGTACCTATGTCTATTTATACAACAGCTAGTAGGAGACATAGACCGTACCTCAAATCATTCCTAGAGCCCTTGGGTCACACTCCTTGACCGCATACAGATACTCTCTTCCCCTACCCTCCAGCAACCTGATCCTGGCGGGGGATACAAAGGTGGGTAGTAGTAACATGTTGAATGTACACCACCTCATGCTACTCTCTTAGATCTGCTTACACATCTTCTGCCCTGTAGATTCATCTATCCCTTTCACATCCTCTTCCCAAAACATCTTTCACGCCGAAGTCTCTGAGACTGGATCCTGTTTCTTGCTTTCCCACTACTAACATTCACTAGTTGTATCTGCTCAACCAAATAACATTCAACTGCAAAGTTTCTCTCTAGAATCTAGAGAAAAGGTGCTGAATCAGATGTCCTAAAACACACCTCTCTCGGTAGTTCGAGCCCCAAAGCACTGATCATTTCTTATTCATCGAGTACTGGGAATGATCAGTACGCCTTGATGTATACTCAACTACCGACATGTCGTCCGGACGAAGCTGTACAATCTCTAGAGAACTCTCAGCCACCTACTCAGGCCAGTCCTCAGCCGCCTGTGAGTCGGGCTCACCTCGGAACTCGAGGGGTGTCTGATGCTGAAACACGTGTAAGGAACTAAGCCTACATGTGAAATCTACCAGTACCACCGGTTGTAACTGCTGACCAACAAGCAGTGATATAGCTGACACACTACCTGAAGGTACAATCTTGGGAAACAGTCCAAGTACTGAAGCCTCATTGCAATGCAGACCAACCTCATGGTCACTAACTGGAAAACTCTAGTAGCTAAGATCACTACCTCCTCTACGAGTGTGTCAACTTGGCGGAGAACTCTAGAAATCGCCTCCAGCCGGTCCTTTGCTGCCTGGGAATCTGTCTCGCCTCATAACCTCGAAGGCCTCTGCCGCTGGAACTCGTGCAATGCGCTCAGTCAGCATGCATCATACGCCAGTACGGCTCGTGACATCTGCTGCCAAACGGGTGGTGGTGCTGTTGGTACACCACCCGAAGGTGGAAACTTAGCAAGAGGGCCCTGCACCAGAGCCTCGTCGCTCGGTGGGCCATCATCGTGTACTCTCTCAGAACTCTAACTGGATGTCTATGTAGAGGCACCCTGAACAGATGCAACATAGTCAAAAGTTATACTTGGTGAGATCACCTAGTTGAGCTGTCTTAAAGAAAACTTTTGAAAACACACAGACAATAAGTTTTTTCGTACACTAAGTCGGAGATTAGTAGTCAGGGTCCTCGTGTATGGATACGTCGCCCGCCACACCAAAACTGGACTCCCTGAACTGAGAACCACACTCAGTACCCTTAACAATATTTCTTCACATAAAAGAAAGATTAGAGTCCTAAGTTTTGTGGTAGAACTGACTCATCTAATAACAATTTTTCATGACCCGTCCTTAGGCCCTGTTCCGTGACTACCCCAAGCCTTCCTTCCATAGGCCAGGGGCTGGCGACCAGCACCAAAGGCGTAAATCCTTAAAACTGTGAGGGAATTGCCTTTATAAAATATAATCACACACAACAGAGTATAATATGGAAGCAAAACACTTAGTAAAACTGTATACAAGAGGAGTGCAGAAAAGTAAAGGGGCCGGAAATACAAGCCCAACTGTAAAGTACAAGTACAACTGTAAGGAACAAAAATAGATTAAAGGTGTAAAGCAGCTCCTGGATCGTCCACCATGGATCCTACCTGAAGGGTAGGTACAGATAGCCTCTACAACACTCCATGTTCGTCCGTCTCCTCCGTGTACTGTCACGCCATGTGGTCCACCTCCGAGTACCATCCGGTCCTGTCCACTCAGCCTCGGTCAGCGATGCCCATTATCTGCAACATACACAACAAGGTGCAGGCAAATCCCATGTAGGGGTGAGTATAACGATACTCAGTTGGGACCCTGAGACCACCATGGTCTCTCAAAATCCACCAAGGATAAACCACAGAGTATGAAATCAATGGATAGCCATTACTTAGGTATATGACCATACATATACCTAAGTTATCAATTAATCCATCTCAGTCATGAGATAATTACAAAAGTTACTAACTCAACACAAACTAGGATTTTATTCGCGCGCTGCCCAGAGCCCCAAGGGCCTACCCACGTGATGCCCACATGCCCCACCAGCCTACCCACACGCTACCCGTGCACCCCACCGGCCTGCCCGCACGCCACCTGACGCCCCGCTGGCCTCGCAATACGCTGCCCGCATGCCCCGCCGTCCTGCCTGTGTGCTGCCCGCGCACCCCCCAGCCTGCCCGGGAGCTACCTGGTACCGTGAAGATCTTTCCGGCACCCATCACAGCCTGACCGGGCCCCTCACGGAATCCTAGCGCCCTGTCGGCCTACCCCGTGCCCCGCGCGTCCTGCCTGCGCCCCTCACGGCCTCCCGGTGCCCTGCAAGACACCCCACCGGCTTGCCCGCTCCACGCACGACCTCCTGTTGCCCTGTTGGTGTTGTGCCGACCTCCCAGGATGAGCCACCGAGCCGCGACCCTCGCGGCGCTGGACAAACCGACCCCATCCTCCGGGCCGAGTCGCCTACACGGTGACCTCGAGGCCGAACCGTCCCCGCAGTCCCCTGGGCCAGGCCCAGCAGACCGGGCCCAACCTAGCAGGATGAGTCGTCCAACGGACCGGGTCAGACCCAGTGGTTCTGAACGGGTCGAACCAAACTAGGTTGGTCAAGTCTGGGTTGGGCCGAGTCAGTCCGATCGGGTCGGACTGGGCCCAGGCCCACTACTAACCCTTTATATCCTTTAGCCATATCTTTGGAACCGGACGTCCGTTTGATGAACCGTCAACGATGTTGGTAATTTTGGAGCATGATGGTCCCTTGAGTATACCCTATTGGAGTTTGTGGTAAAGTTGAGATACATCCAGGTTGGATTGTACACGAATCCAACCGGGCCCTTGGGACTAAAAATCTTATAACTCATAGATAGGGCATCCGATTGACGTGTCGTCTGTTGCGTTGAGACCTCTATGAAGTGGCTGACCTTTGAGATACTTCTACGTGGGACTTCATGACATTTGGAGTATCAACCTACAGATCACGGATCAGATCCCCCTGGAGACGAGCGAGTATAGTGCAGAGACCTAGTAGCTGGCTGAGACCTGACGACTGTTGACCGATTCGACTCAGAGTGATTCGACTAGCCCAGTAAGGATTGCCTTTGTGTCGTGTCAGACCCATGGTGGGGACCACCTCTGTGTGATGTGGAAAACCCATATTACTCGACATGTGGGGTACCTCAGTAGGATACAAAGGGGAGTTCCTCTATGTGATGCGGCAGACCCACGGTGGGGAGTGCTTCTGTATGACATGGCAGACCCACGATACTCACTAGGAGGAGTACCTTAGTAGTCCAAGGAAAGTGGGAAGTACCTCTGTGTGACATAGCAGGCCCACAATACTCGATAGAGGAGGAGTAATCCAATTGCTGAGGTTTTGACAGTGTGTCTGGGGTTGTTACTTGATACTACCCCTAGAATAGAATCCTAGTTTGAGCTGAGTCAGTAACTTTTGTGTTTACCTCATGACTGAGATGGATTACTTGATAACTTAGGTATATGTATGGGAATATACATAATTAATATCTATCCATTGATTTCATGCTCTATGGTTTATCCTTGGTGTATTTTGATAGACCACGGTGGTCTCGGGGTCCCTACTGATTATCTTTATACTCACCCCTGCACGGGCTTTGCCCACACCTCGTTGTGTTGGTTGTAGTTAATGAAAAACACCGACCGAGGCTGAGTGGGCAGGACTGGAAGGTACCCGGAGGTGGACCACACGGCGTGACGATACATGGAGGAGACGGACGAATGTGGAGTGCTATGGAGGCTATCAGTACCTAGCCTTCAGGTAGGATCCGTGGCATACAATCCAAAAGCTGCTTTACTCCTTTCAACTTTTTTTTCCTTACAGTTGTACTTGTAATTTACAGTTGGGCTTGTATTTCCGGCCCCTTTAATTTTCGTCAATCCTTTTGTATACAGTTTTACTTAGGTTTTTGCTTCCAGCTTATACATTTTTGTGTGTGATTATATTTTATAAAGGCAATGCCTTCCCAGTTTTTGGGATTTATGCCTTTGGTGTTAGTTGCTAGCCCCTGGCCTATGGAATGCGGGCTTGGGGTAGTCATGACACGGGTCCTGAGGACGGGTCGTGAAAAATTGTTATCATTTGAAAATATTAAACTGATTATTACTTTAAAATATACATAATTTTTAATCTAGTAGGATATTTTAATAAGTTTTGAAGTGTTTTCAAATTATATTTATGCCTACATTTATTCTTTGGGAACTTTTATTCACAATAAAAATGTTTTAATGATTTTAATGCAGAAAATTTATTTGTTTATTTTATTGTAAAGGTTTTCATGGAAATAAATGAGTTTCCTTATATTTGGATTTGTTTAATGTTTATCTAATTTTAATTTCTATTAAATAATATAGAAATATTAAATTCAATGTTTGTGATCACTTTTGATCTATTACTCACCCACAAACATATTAGTTTATTTTTAATTTTCCCAAATGGTTTGAACAGTTGACATACAAAAAACCTTATTTATCTTCAATCTACCTCATGGATTCTCCACCAAATCTCTATTTCCTTGAACCCTTATTTTTTAACCCTCTCATACCCCTTCACATTCATTTTAACTCATTCATCCTTATTTCTTACTATGAATACATGGAGCTCTTAACTATACATAAGAAAAACTCTATCCATTTATTATGTAAGGTGGTGACTGCAAATGATAAGTCTGAATAGTTTTTATAGTGAAAAACTCATAATTGACTCCACCTTCCATGTATCCCTATTGTTTCCATGTTCCACCAATTTTTTTCTTCAAGCCATTGTTGGTTTACCCTCTCCCTCTCTTTCACATTCATTTTCACTCATTCATCATTATTTCCCACTCTGAGAGCATGGAGATCTTAACTGCAAACATGAAAGACACATCCCAATTATCATTTAATTTTGTGATTGGAAATGATAAGTAAGAAGTATTTTTTTAGTGAACAGTTGCCAATCAGCTTCAAGTTTCATGTATCTCTCCTACTCCCATATATTAAACATAAATAGTTATTCCCATTTGCTTCCATGAACCCCTCCTACCCCAAATTATTAAAACTACAATGTATTTTTAAAATATTTCATTACATTATATATTTTATTTTTAATGACCATTTGAGTATCAATTTTCAATATTGTATTCTTTCAGAAAAAATTAGATATAAATAAATATGGTTTCATTAAAAATTAAATTTCCTTTTGATGTTAGTGGAAATTTTATTTCAAGACTCATTATCAAGGGAGTGTTTTTATTTATTTTGTGTGACTTTATTAATTTGGTATAACACTATAAATATTTTATGAATTAATTTTATATTAATATGTTGTGAATAATAATATTTTTTTAGAAATATATATTTTGAATTCACATTCCTTTAATTTTAAATAAAATATAATATACATGTTCTGTATATAAAATATTATTATTTTAGCATAGAATCCATGTAAAAAATATTATTTTTATTTTGAACTATTTTTTATCATTAGAAATGGTTTGAGTGTCACCAATAAAAATTTATAATTTATAAAAACATTATCCCAGACACATACAAGATTAGAATATAGTGGAATAATTTTATAAATTTTATTATGATCTCCCATAACCATACATGTGATATGAATATCATAAAAAAAGATTATACTATTTTAGAAATACCTATGAAGCTTTTACCCTTGGTTGTTTATTTTCATTTCACACTTACATTAAATGATAACTTTTATCGAATCATAACTAATAACATTCAAATATTGGTTTCCCCTTATAAATATTATTTATAACTTTCTACTTTGATTTTGAATATATTATTTATATTAAATTATTTTTTGTACAAAATGAATATTTTATGAACCAAATTGGATGAATATTAAACAAAAATAGATGACACTAATTGTATGACAAAATAGAATGAATTTGGAGTTAAATAATTTATCAATTTAGAAATAGATTATGTATATAACCTTTCTCAAAACATTAATTCATGTTTATATTCTAACTGTTTAAGAAGAATTTAACCAGAAGTTTTAGAAGAACATTTAATTTGTCATGGAATAGATCAGAGTTGCAAAATTTAAACTAAACAGAAGAAAAAACAAAAAATGCACACCGAATAGTATGACACTTTGGTTTATGGATCATTTTATAAGAATACTAGTGTAAATAATGATTGAGATTGTATGGAAGAAATTACAATTGAAATTGAAGATGACCATTGTGATTGTTCATATTTTTTTGATAAGATAAATAGATTTTATAAGAGACCATTTTTTTATAGTTGTACTAAATACAGAAAATTGGTTGTTGTAACAAAGTTATATAATTTGAAAGTTGGAAGAGGATGGATCAAAACAATCTTTACACAATTACTTGGTCTCCTAAATTATAAACTACCAGAAAATAATGAACTTCCTTATTGAAAATTTGACTCGAAAAAAATACTATTCTAATTGGAAATAATCTCTAAAAAAATTTCATGTCCAAATAAATTCATATTTATTCTCAAGGATCGTGTATCACTCATAAAATTCCTTAAGTGTAGAATATATCAATATAAGAAACTTGACTCAATTCATTTGAATGTTTTATGGTAAATTCCTATCATTCCATGGGTTAAAAGACTATTGATGTAAAAAACCCTGAGACCATTGAAATGGAATACAAATAGAATAATTAAATATGAGAAACTATGTCATCCAATATACTCTCCTTAGTGGAAGAAAATGGATTATGAGTTTCCTGAATAAGAAATGACATGAGAAATTTATTTCTTTCATTTTTATAGACCGAATGAATCCTTTTGGTGTATAGATTTGTATTCATAATATATGTTCAATTATGTTGGTACATTATAAATTTATTACATGGTTATTCATGAAGTATATATAAATTATGTTGTCTCTACTTATATCTGGACCAAAAAACCCTGAAATGATTTTGATGTCTATTTTTTGGATTGATCTAAGATTAAAAATTGTTATGGAAAACATGTGTTGAAGTGTATGATGATCATATAAGTGAAGAATTGACATTTAGGGCCATGTTTTATGGGAAGGTATATTAATTTACTCTTTATGATTTTTTTCCGACTATAATGTTAAAGGAATATTGAGGTAACCCATTTGTGAAGAATGCACAATCTCTATTCGATTGAAACACTCATTGAAGACTATTTTATAAGAACATCAAATTTTTTTACCTTAGTGACATTAATGCATATCCTATAAAACAATGTTTTATGGTAATACCGAACAAGGTAGATCATTGTATCCACAAACGAACGATCAACTATTCGATAAACTAAAATATATTCACACTATTTTTGGTAAATCCTTTTTGAAAAACCTTATTAAATATGTTTGAAAAAATATTAAAATTTTATTTGAATTACCATACTAGAATTGGTTATGTGTCAGAAAATATCATGATTTCATTAATAAAGAAAAAAAACATGGTTAGTGTTATTGGTATTTTAATAAATGTTTCTGGTAAAAAAATGTTGGCATCTAGGCTCAACTGGAGATGATTGAAATGGGGATAAAGAATGGCTTAGCATTAGTGAAGGGTAAAAGTCTAACTTTTCTTCCTCCAGCATCATAAAATCTATCAGAAAAACCAAATTTTTATTTTCCATAGTGGTGTAAATTTTTTATAGGGGTATTCATAAAATATCTATAAATTCATGTCAATAACTAATTAGAAGTTATAGAGACTAAAATCACATAATTTACATGTTGGGATGAAAGATTTTATGTCTGTCACATTACATTTCATTTTTCCTAAAAAAGTATGACATGCATTAACCAGACTATATTTTTTTCAATTCCATATAAAATAAAGTTATAGTCTTAGTGAAGTTTTCAATCTTTAATAAGAAGTTTTTAGTCATATATGTGAATTTTATATGTTTTTTTATAATCATTCTTTAATATAATGGGCCACCTAATAGTTCAATAGGTTAGATTAGTTCAACTATGTAGTCCTTCCCATTAGATATGGATATACTCCATTGAATGGTATATGAATATTTTTAAATGGTACATCATGAATCGATGTCATATAGAAGGATATATGGTACAATAATATATTATTGAAGAAGTTATTTTATTCCTTTCAGATTACCTATTTGATGCTGATGGCATTGGTCTCTCGAAGACTCAGAATAATGGAATCCTTATCGAAGAGGGGATTTCTGGAAGAAATGTTGCTATAATTACCATCATAGAGAGGGATCAATATTAAATTTATATTTTAAATAATATTGAATATTTTTTTTTACATTTTTACTCCCACAAATAAATTCATATACATTGGAATCCATCATGGGATGATGTATGGATATGATATAGACATGAACAAAAGTTTACAGTATAGTTCAGAGGTCATATTTATAATGAGTTGTCTAAAATACGAATTTAATTTCAGAATGATATTAATGGACAGATAATGGACCATCTTAAAATGTTTTATCATACATTGGTTTTATAATTAAGGGTTATACATTCTATACAAAAGATCAAAATGACCATAATATGATGAAATCCAATGGATTTATAGTTATGGTTGAAGAGGGGCACATATCTGATACCAAGGATTGAAATCTATCTTCTATGAATATTTCATACTTCGGTATCATCAAACAGATATATGAGTTAGATTATACAACATTTCAAGTGCATATTTGTTTTTTTGAAAATTGGTTAACAAAAAGAGTGTAGTAAATGGTGATGAAATGGGCTTCATGGCGGTGATTTAAAATTTTTAAGGGGAAATGGATGATCCGTAAATAAAGGAATCACATGAATTTTAGGTGGTTTATGTATCAGATCCAAAAATACTATAATTGGTAAATTATCCTCCTTATGACTAAAACAACTTTTGGGTTAGATGAAAATTGATTCAAGGATTACTCTTTCATTATGAGATCACAATCATTTCACAGTGGTCCCAATGTAGGCAATATAATGTATGTTATAGGGGACCATAAAGATTGGATTTGGATTCTCAATAAATAGTCCAAATCCCTTCAACATTTAAAGAAAATAAAGAGAGTTCAATGATCATGTTAAAGTGTTTTAAATATATTATTTTTCACTCATAATAGAGTGTGTTATCTATTATATTTACATAATCTAAATTAAATGTTTGACTAGTTATGAAGATAAGGACTTCTATACATGATGATGTTTCCTATCGTAGGAAAGAATTGGCAGTTGATGATGAAATGTCTAAATTACTAGGGGATCAACACCATATTGATGAATAAAATAATTATGACACAAATCCCAGTGTTAATTAAAATAATCAGGGAAAGAAGTATGTGTATAATTTTTTGGATGGATTGAATCAATTCGGCTTATCTTTTGACCTTGACAAGTCAATGTTCATTAGTTATATTGGGGTCAAAATTTTGACGAATGTAATGATTGATATAGATTCATGGCTCCATGTCCAACCTATAATGATGGAAACCCTTTCGGAAGATATAAATGTAATTTTATGATATACTTCCTCCATTTTCCTAAAAAATTATATAATGAAACGTTTATTTAATTTTTATTATTAATTGTAGAGTTTATTTATTTTAGATTATTTCCATAAGAAATAAGTCTTATTGGCCACTAGAAATTCCTATAGAGTCTTAAAGATTCTTCTTACCATGTTTTATCTTATGGATGCTGTGGGGAAAGAAAACACTGGCCATAAGTTACTTATGCACAGATTATTAATAAAACATAGATTTATTTCACGATTCGCCAGGATGAGAAATCATTTCAGGTGAATTATAGTCAATAATATATTATTTTAAATTGTTTATTTTATCTAATTTTATTCAAAATTGTTAATTTATGAAATATAAAAGGGGTTCTAGAAAGAAAAAATGTGAATCAAAACAAATGTACCCCAATAACAAAGCAAGGATATGGAACACCTCATTGGAGAATAAAATGGTATGTATTTTAGATATTTTTTTTGTGATTTGAAACAAAATATGTTCTATTGTTTATATGAATATTTATGATTCAAAATAATAATACACTTTTGTCCCATGTCATGTGCTATGGAAGGAGGCCCGTGTAAATAAGAAGGGTAAACTAGTTGATGAAAATAAAAAAATGTATAGGAAACTTATATAAGAATAAAATAATAGTAATTTGTTATGATTTATAATATCATTACATAAAAATATATTTTTATGGTCATATTTTTTTATATGGTTTAAGCTCAAGAATCGGTAGTGAACGTACTAGAAGAAAAAATAGTTTTTAGTAGCTTTGAAGCATATAGAATGATATGGTTACATTAAAGGTGTAGGTTTTAGTTTTCTCCTCGAGTATATTTCATGAATAAAAAACATCTAGTTGATACCTATAAGTTTATTGAAGGATTTACTGTGAATATATATTCTTTGAAAGTTATTATAATCTGATCTTGTTTGGAATACAAATATGTTTGAAAGGATCAATGAGAATTGGTGGTGGAATAATGATCAACACATGAAAAACCAAATGACCATGATATATTTGAGTCTGGTCATTCCACTCAAACTCATACCTTTAATTTTTTAATCAATTTTTTAATTACCCTTTATCCTAAAATAGAACTAAATAACTTTTGATAACTTTATATTGCTAAAATTCTACAGGGTACATTTGTATAAAATTTCTAACTATCAACAATAATGCACCAACTCGGTGGGATGGGTACGATGTACAATATACTGGGAGACATGATACACAAAAATTATCTTCTAAAATGGCATATGAGTGTTGGCATTAATTTATGTCAATAATCAATCAATGGGTCTCCTATTACACTGGATGATTCAGATATTCCAATGGCCAGTGATGCCTTTAGAACTTTCATAGCGATGAATAACTAATATTATAATAACACTTTATCTACGTCCTTAAAAATAATTTCAAATTAAAAAAACTATAAATTTCGATGAAAAAATGTTTGAAGTGACGCATGGTATTACAAATGGATAAAACGATGGGGAAATCTAATCGCAAATAAAGACAATCTAGTGAATCGACCAAGAAAACAAAAATTTCTTTCAGGAGTTCCTTCTCCTCACCAGTTCAACTTAAACATATATTTTCTTTACAAAATCACAAATTTACCACATTCAAAGATGTATTTGTGTCTTATATTCTATATGAAGAATAATTATTTTGAACTGTCATTACAAACGATGTTGGTCTCAAGAGTTAAAATTATATTCTTAGGTTTTAATAGTTGACAGTCTCGGTTGTGAATACAATCATAAGGTACATTTCCATAATATGACTATCCAAAAAATGATCTAATACGTTCTTTAAAGTTAATGAATATTCATATTTTATACACTAATTTATATTAAACTATCTAAAGGTGAAGCCTTATGAATAAAAATTTTGATTCATCAATCTATATATCATTTCTATGAATGAAATAAAATTCATGTCAAAAGATATAGTTAATAGAAAAGATAATCTAAATGAGATGTTTGGTAAGAAAATAATAGATGATAGACTCTTTTTTACACTTACAATATATGGGTAAAACTCTATAATCTATTCATATAAAATATATTCTCATTTTTTTCATTATTATTATTATTGTTTTATTAGGAAGCACTATATACTAATCATTATCAATCTAGATACCCCATATTTTTTTGGATCCAATGTGCGGATACAAATAAAACCTACCACACATGTTGTGTATTGTGAATATTTAGTTCACTTTAATCAACATTTTAAATATGAACTTTGAATTATATATTTTATTATTTGTTTTGACAATAATTTTTTATCATACAGAAATCACTAAATATTTTATAATTCACTTTCAGAAGATGGTGACTGAATATATGAAGCATATTGATAATTTAAAATTGAAATAGATTATGATATATATATAAATATTTAACCACCAAATCATATTTAAAAATAATTTACTTTTTTTGGACAATATTTTTACAGTTTCTAAATAAATATAATATTAATTATTTTATATATTTTGTCTAAAAATTTATGAAAGATATCACGAACCATCAAAATACAAGCATACCAAAATATGTAATTTTTTAAGGAAATTACTATTACATTAAAAATATTTATCAATCATTTGTTTGTATATATTTTATCAGCAATACAAATATTTTCACCAATCTATATAGTAATAAGAAGATATAAATTTGTTTTCAGATGAGTGGGAAGTGTTCACAGTGTTGGAATTTTTTATGACATCAAATTTAGGTGATTACCTACAAGGTTTTTGAAATTGTACAAGCTATAACTTTATAAATATATTTGAGGTGTGAAGCATTAATATCATAATGATTATATATAATTTTTTTTCTTTTTCATAAGGAAAAGTATAAAAGATTAAATAAATTTGTTTATAAATGAATGGGTAGAATACATAGTGTTAGAATATATACAGACATCATTAATTGGTGACTTCTTACTACTTATTTAGTAAGTTTTATCATCATATCATCTAATTTTTCAGTTAATTTACTTATAATTGTTAACTAATAATTATTATTTTAAATTTACACTTCTGTTCACAACCCATGTGACATGATCAAAACTAAAATAAAATTTTGTATTTTTTTGATACTTTAGAAAAACTATCTATATGTTCTTTTTGACATTTTGGATGGGACACACATTAATATGACCCTCGGTGAGACTTGTATAACTCGAAGTTTGTTTTCTCGTATAAAAGTGTCATTTTAGTTCCAAACATACATCACATAGATAAAAATTTAAAAAAATATCATTTTGTTATCAAATATTAGGTAAATGATCTGAAACTAATTTAAGATTTATAGGAATTAACTAAAAGCCAATCTGAATCAGGATGTGATCGGTACTACTCGGAGTACATGTTTTCAATATAAAATTTTCATATTAGTTCAAAATGTGTGTCACATAGCCAAAACCTTGAAAATGAACTCTAATATTTCTAAAAAAAATAATAGGAAAACAATCAATAATTCGTTTTTCATGTCTTGGAATTGACCACACATCAATCTGACAACTAATCTGGTCAGTAGGACTTGAAGTATATGTTTCCAACATATAAGTGTCATTTTATATTAACATGTGTATCACATATAAAAAACTAGGAAAAAAGTTTTTATTATTTTAAAACATTTGTGAAATAATCCATAATATATGTATAACATGTAATAATTGAAAACAAGAAAATATGACACACTATATAGACGGTATAATGAAAAGTATGTGTTTTCAATATCTATTTCATTTTAGTATAAAAAGAGTCTTCCATAGGCAAATCCAAGAAAAGAATTTTAATATTTTTAATAATTATAAAAATGATCCATAATTTATTTTTGATGTGTTTGAATTGACCGCACATCAATCTAACACACGATGTGATCAGTATGACTTGAAGTTCGTGTTTTCCATATAAAAGTGATATTTTTGTTTAAAACATGAATCGCATTGTAAAAAAAAGAAGATCTTATATTATTTTTAAACATTTGAAAAATGATCCAAAATATATTTTTGATTTGTAATATTCTATCGCATTTCAATTTCACACCTGATGTGGTCAGTATGAATTGAATTATGTAATTTCAATATAAAAATTCCGCTTTAGTTTAAAATGAACGTCATAATCTCAAAACTAAGAAAATAATCTTAGAATGTTTTCAAACATTAGGAAAATAATACATTATTAATTGGTGACATATATTAATTTACCACAAAACAATATGATATACGATGTGGTCTATTTGACTCAAAGTTCTTGTTTTTAATATAAAACAGTCATTTTAGTTTAATATTCATCACATAGAAAAAACTAAAAAAATGAGATCATATTTTTTTCAAACTTTAGGAAACTAGTCCATAATTCATTTATGACCTGTAGGAACTTAACACATCTTAATATGAAACCCGTTGTGATTGGAATGACTTGAATTCCACATTTTAAATATAAAATATCATTTCAATTTAAAACACGCAGCAAAGTAGATAAAACTGAGCAAAAAATCTCGGATTTTTTAAAAAAATTAGTGAAATGATCGATAATTTATTTATCACATATAGAAATTGACCAAACATAAATCTAAAACTTTATGTAGTAGATATGACTATATGTGTGTGTTTTTAATAAAAAATTTCTATTTTAGAATAAAACAAACACCAAATAGCCAAAATTGAGAATATGATATCAGATTGTGTTAAAAAATTATGAAAATGATCCATAATTCATTTATCAAGAGTAGGAATAAAATTAACATCAATAATAAAATCTAATTTGTTTGATATGAATTTAAGTGTGTTTTTTCAAAATAAAAGTGTCATTTTATTTTTAAACGTACATCAAATAGTCAAAAATAAGAAAAAGGGATCGAATTGTTTTCAAAATTTAGGAAAATTACTCCTAAAATTTTTATCACGTGTATGAATTTAGTATATGTAAATCTAATACCAAATGTGGTTAGTATGACTTTATATTTGTGTCTTCAATATAAAAGGATCATTTTAGTATAAAATATGTGTCACATTATGAAAATTGAGAAAACAATCTCAATTTTTTCAAAACATTATGAAAATGATACCTAATTCAATTGTGACATGTATGAATTGACCAATTCTTAATCCAACACATGATGTAGTTGATATGACTCAATGCACATTATCTTCATATAAAACATTATTTTTTTTTATTTTAAATGCCTAACATTTCCAAAAATGGTAAATGAGCTCAGATATTTTCCATACAATAGTAAAATGTTCTATAATTCATTTTTGGTCTATAGAAATTGACCACATATCAATCTGACACCCGATGTGGTCGGTATGACTCGATGTGTTATTTTTCAATAAAAAGTTTCATTTTACTTTATAACACACATCATCCAAAAAATGAAAAGACAAGTTTGGATTGTTTTAAAATATTAGGAAAACGATCCAAAATTCATTTTCCTTTATGAAGGAATTGACCGAATAAAAATCTGATACATGATGTACTTCATATGACTCTAAGTGTGTGTTTTCAATACAAAAGTGTCATTTTAGTTTAAAATAGATATATAAGATATCCAAAATGAGAAAATATAACTCTTATTCTTTTCAATATTTTCGAAAATGATCCATAATTCATTTTTTAGGTATAGGTACTGACAAAATGTCAATTCGACACATGATTTAGTCGGAATGACTAAAAGTGAATGTCTTCAATAAAAATGTACAATTTTATTTTTAAAAAAACATCAAATATCCAAAACTAGGAAAACGAGCTCAAGATATTTTCAAACATTATAAAAACGGTCTATAACTCATTTTTCTCGGGTAATAATATACCTCATATGAATCATATACTTGATGTGGCCAGTTTGACTTGAAGTGAGAGTTTCCAGTATAAAAGTGTTATTTTAGTTTAAAACACACATCAAATATATAAAACTAGGAAAAAATTGCTGATTTTTTTTTGACATAAAAAAATATCCATAATATATTTTTGACATGTATGATTCAACTACACATCAATATGAAACCTGATGTGGTCATTATGACCCTAATAACTTGTTTTCAATATGAAATTTCCACTTTTGTTTAAAATTCATGTCACATTCTCAAAACCATTCCCACAATCTTGTATTGTTTTAAACATTGAAAAAATGATCCATAATTCATTTATAGCTTGTAGGAATTGACCACTTGCCAATACGACACATGATGTTGTTGATATGACTTGAAGTACAGGTTTTTAATATAAAACTATAATTTTAGTTTAAAACACATCACATATCCAAATCCAAGAAAACATCTCGGATTGTTCTCAAGCTTTAGGAAAATAGTCTATAATACATTTCCAACCTATAAAAATCATCCACACATCAATTTGAAACCTGATGTGGTGGGCATGGATTGAAGTGTGTGTTTTCAATACAAAAGTGTCATTCTAGTTTAAAGCACACATCTAATATCCAAAACTAAGAAAAATACCAAATATTGTTTTCAAACCTTAAAAAAGTATTCCAAATTTCATTTTTTATTTTTAGTAATTGACCACACATAAATCTAACGCACGATTTATTAGATATGACTCCAAGTTCGTGTTTTCAATAAAAAAGTGTAATTTTAGTTTAAAACACACATCACAGAGCCAAAACTAAATAAACATGGTTAAATTATTTTAAAACATTATGTAATGATCCATAATTATTTTTTAACATGTATAATTTAACTCACATAAATATGTCACATGATGTAGTCTATATAACTCGAGGTGCATGTTTTAATTTCCAAAGTTCCATTTTATTTTAAAACACACATAAAATTTCCAAAACTAGAAAAATAAGCTTGATTTTTTAAAAAATTATTACAATGATAAACATTATGTTTTATTTCAGTAATTGAACTCTCATAAATTTTACACTCAATGTGGTTACTGTGAATGGATGTGCATGTTTTCTATATAAAAGTTTCATTTTAGTTTAAAACATAGATCAAACAGTAAAAAAAAGATTTCGAATTGTTTTCAAACCCGAAAACAATGATCTATAATATATTTTTGATGTGTAGGAATCAACTAAACACCAATCTAACACACGATGTGGTTGGTTTGACTTGAATTATGTATTTTCAATATTTATGTTTCATATTTGATTAAAATGCGCATCACATCACCAAAACTAAGAAAATGAACTCAGATTTTTTTCATTATTTTATCTCATACTACTTAATTAATTTCTTTATAAATTTTATCTTATACTTATTTTGTAAATATTCGTGGATTTAATGATTAAATATGATTAAGAAATGGTGTTCCGGTTGAAATAGTTTTTGAAAAATGAAGTCCCCTTGAACTGGATCACATCATAGTGATTTTTATCACCATATATGAGATAAAATTCAAGAGTATATGTGTTTTAGAACAATAATAAATTGTTTTACATGTAAGAATCAACTGTAACTCAATTTGATACATGGTTTTCTAGGTATTAATATAATTATATGTTTCTATTTTAAAATTGACACATTGTGTTTATTTTATTTCTATATAATATTACCACTACAAGATTTTTTTTCTTATACAGGTACATTGTTTTTCATGTGTTGGGGTGGTTTTTTGGAAACTATCATGACTTTGTGTTCGAATAAAAAGGAAAATTAACATTAATGTTTTATAATTTCTGTGATAATTTGTACTCACTCATGTAATTGTACAAACCAATGTTTGAAATTTCCATTATAGGGTGTGTTTTTCTTATAATTGTGTATTTGATGAATGTTTTTTATCCTATATTTTCATCTTATTTTTCTTCTATGGTGTCCTATAATTTTAATTGAACAATATAGTAGAATGTTTCTTTATCAGCACTCAGAATAGTGCTGATAAAAACCAAGGGCTTTTAATCTCCCTTTGATTGTCAGTTTTTTTGGTATTGAAAAATGCCTATTTTACCACTATTAAAGGCATTATTTATAGTGATGGATACTACTCCATTGTATATTTATGCTAAACCCAACATCAACTTATAGTATCAAAATTGGGATGTAAATTCTAGGATAACAACATAGTATCAAATTTTCAAATATTTAATGTTGTTATTCTATATAGAGACTAATCCATTAGACATATCCCTAGGGTTTTCACTAAAGTTCTCAAATGTAATCTCTAAAAATAAATAAATTGTACATATACACCAACAATTGTGACCCAAGAAAAACATATATAAATAATACATTTATTCCATGTTTTAATTTATACATATTACAAATAGTCTCATAACACAATGATCTAATGGTTTAGTGTCTTGGAGACTAGATAAATAAAGATATTATTTTACAGCACTATTGAAAACATCCCTATAATAATTATTCTCTAGGACCTCTTCAAGACATCTCCTATGATATAATCATATTCCTAATTCATGTAATAGAAACATATGAAATGTTTGAGCATGAATGCATTACAAGGGAAACTTATCAACTAGTAATTATCATTAGATCCTAAACATGAGGGAAAACAAATGATGGGAGAAATATCAGATAAAATATCTAGGTATCATAAGTTTCAATCATAAAAAATTATTTATAATTAAAAAAAGTTTTTATAGAATCATACTACCAAATTAAGTTCATCAAAACATGGCATATAAATTGATAACGAAAATAAAAAAATAGAATCATAACATAAGAAAGAGAAACATATTTATAACATGTAATATCATATTGATTTGGTATAGCTAGTAAATCAAGAATATTTCATAGAATTAGATAAAAAATAAGTATAAGAAAACATTATGAACAATTTCAAGTATCTACACCCTTTAATTTTTTGAACAAAACTAATTATGTACACCCATTAGTTTTCGAAAAAATTACTGTATGTCCATGATTCGTTATCTCATCAGATATAAAATCTTAAAAAAAATCATTGGAGGGTGATATAGGACCACACTCATCATCATACATACATATGAGCTCCACATAAAATCAAATCATTCATCTTATTATAACTATCCAATGAGATGAAAGTATTATTTATAACTTTTCCAAATGGAATCACATAATAAAACTTGAACGTTTGATACGAAAAGAATAATCTCCCAAAAGGAGTATCAAATAATTTCCTATATATTTTACTTTTTAAACCATTACTTAATTCTAGAAGAATCCTTTGAAAATTTAAGAGAAATCACTAAAATATATTTGTAAATTAAATAAAGATTCATAATATCATATTTAAAAGAATATATTTGCAAGACAATTTCCAAAGACCATTTTTTAAAAATTAAAACAAAAATTCTTAAAATATTTACCTCCAAAAATTATAATAATGTGGCCATTATAAGAAATAAAAAATATTTCAAAAATTATAATTAAAAGGGAATAATACAAGACTATTGAAAGGAAAAGCCTTTTAAATATTTCAAAATGCCATTATCAAAACCAACATTTTGTTAAAAGGATAATGAAACACTTTTTTTAAAATGAATAAATGGGAATAAAAGTATCATTGGAGTTAAAAATAATTTCAATTTCTACTAGGTAAATGAGACCATTAGAAAGAAGTAAAAAAGTGGATAAGGATGGAAACAGCTATTAAAAATGGGAATTAGTATAATAAAAATGAATTTTAATGGGAAAATATAATCCATAAGGAAGAATACATCAGTGTAAATAAAGATTTACCCTCAACAGATGGTTAAAATACAATATAACATGATAATAGTGTAAAATATATAAATGTTGAAAGATAATAGTCATATAAACTACAAAAAATATGGTTATTTGCGATGTGTCATTTGTGACATGTAGATGAACCATCACAAATAGTGTTTATCCTATCATTATTTGTGATTTAATTAATATTCTATAAACAATAATGTTATATTGTGATGGAATAAATAATCCATCATAAATAGGTTTGGAGGGTATTCCCGCCGCACAACGCTAAAAGTATTTGTGATAAGCATTTTCGACGGTTACTAAAATCCATCGCAAATGCTCATTACATTACGATTATTTGTGATAGAAATTACTGTCCATAAAAAATAATTTTATAAAAAAAACTATTTGCGATGATATTAATTTCTTCGCAAATAGTATGTAACAAAAAACCCCTATAAATTTGACAGCCTCATTTCTATGTTTTCTCCTCCCTCTCTTAAACGCCTCTACAAACCCTAACCTGGCCTCCTACTCCATGAAGCTCTGTTCTTCTTGACTTATTGTAGATTTTGGATTAGATCTATGAGGTATGAACTCTTCTTATGTTCTTAAGATTATTTTTTTTTGCATATTTTGGTTCAATATTAAATATACTGGTTTGGTCACACCCTAGGTTTAAAAATTAACTAACATTCATGAGTTATTTGATATTTAGGATTGAATAAATTTTATTAATCAATATTTTTATTTTAATTTGGTTTATATAATTTATTTTAAATTATTTTTAGGTATTCTACTAATCTAGTTCATGTATTTTTTAATCTGTTTCTTGTAATTTTTTTAATCTGTTTCATGTATTTTTTTAGGTTTAGGAATTTAACTAATTTGCATGATTATTTTTTAATCTAGTTCATGTAATATACATATATATATATATATATATATATATATATATATATATATATTATTTTTAAAAATGTATTTATGGTTTGTGATATGTATATATATATATATACATATCTATGTCTGTATGTATATTTTTATGTATGTATATATAAATTTCATATGAATATCTATTTATAGAAAATTGCCAAAATAAATTGGATATATTTATATTAATAAAAAAATCTTCCAACATAAATACATATAAATAATACATTCTGATTAATTAAGAAATTTTTTAACATAAATACATGTAAACAATACATTCTTAGTATATACCTATAATTTTTTTAAAAATGTTTATGTTTTTTAATATATATATATATATATAAAATTGTGTAATGTTTTTAATATATATATATATACATACATGTTTGTATATTAACATGTAAACACACACACACACACACACACACACACATACATTTTTAGAAACATGTAGTGTTTATGATATAGAAATACAGACACATAGAGATGTATATAAACATTTTAAAAAATGTCTAAGGTTTTTCGTATATTTATTTATATATATACATTTATGTATATTAAGATGTGAATATATATAAATATTAGTTTTTAAAAAACATGTAATTATATATATATAAAGACATTATCATATATAAACATTAAAAAATAGATAAAATTTATATATATATATATGTATGCATATATTTATCTAATATATATATTTGTTTAAAAAACATGTAAAAAATATTTGATTATGAAGTCTTGTAATATATATATATTAACATCTGAATATGTATATATAATCATATTGAAAATATATGTAAATTTTAATATATATATATATATATATTTGATATATATATTTATTTAAAAAATAGACACAATATATTTTATGTATTTATATTAATTATGAAATCCTGTTATGAATATATATATAATAATTATAAAAATTTAGTAACAATTTAAATAATTAATAAGCATCATTACATAATTTATAATAATTACTAATTAATTAGTCAATAATATTTATAAATATTAAATATTTATATGTGTTTATATATTTGTATATATAAATTTAATATGTATATTAGTTTAAACAAATTATTAGATTTTTTTCGGTATATTTATATTAATTAATTAATAATTTAATATAAATAAATATAAATAATTATTTACTTAATGTTAATAATAAATTATAAATAATAGTTTTAATTATAAAATATTATTAAAAATTTAAAAAATTGATTAAATATATGAAAATTTGTGTGTGTGTGTGAATTTATATATATAGATTTGATGTGTTATTTTTTTTGAAAAACATTTTAAAATTAATTTGATTTAAATATAATTGATTATGTGTTATATATATATATATAATGTATGAAATCAATTGAAATGAGTGTTTTTAAGAGCGATGCAAAAATAAATTTAAAGAAACATTTTAACTAAACATTATTTATAAGAATTTTTTATGTTAAGAAAAGTTATAAAATTGGGTTATTGTTATCAATGAATATAAAATCATAATAATAATTGGTAATATATATTTATATATATAAGAAAATTACATATAAGTAAATAAAAAATCAAATTAATAATAATAATTCCATTATTTATAATAACTAATAATTAATTTTTCAATATTATTAATACGTAGTAAATATTAGTGTTAGTTACAAAATATTGTTAGTAATTTGAAAATATGAGAAAATTATGAATGTTTTTCAAAAAATTTAAAAGAATAAGTATAGGTAATTTTCAAATAATACTAATATTTATTATAAATTAAAATGTTAAGTCATGCCTAAGCTACACCCCATATCTTGGACCCAATGGTGGTCTTTAATTTTTTATATGATACATAGTTTAGAAGATAATTTAAATTTTTATAAGAAATTATAATAAAAATATTAAATGAATCCCATGAAATTAAATTAAACACCTGATGCACAAATATGTATTATCATATCTTGGGTAAACCCCACATCTTATACCTAATGGTGGTCTCAAATTTATCATATAAGACAATGTCTGCGAGATATTATATGATTTTCAAAAAAATAGTGTGTGTTTTATATAATATATTTATATTTTTTATTTTATCAACACCAGTACTCTATAGGCCACGTAATCTAGTGATATCCTAGGGCGTCACTCTGGTCATATTCTATAGATTATTTAAAGGTGGTAAAATATAATAATAATTCGTAATTAGTCCAAATGATCTGTAATAATTATTTTTTATTTTATTTTATTAGATAACTATGGACTCATAAAGTAGACACCGATATCTATTATGTGATACTGATTACATAAATAATAGAAAAAATCCAAATGGATTTGGATCAAATATTGTCTACATTGAAGGTGTTGAAACCATTATATCATTTTCATCATTGAATTTAGATTTTATTTTTGAAGGAACAATTAAATGTATGTGTCAGAAATGTGATCGTAGGTGATTCGAAATATTTGACAATGTTGGACTTCATCTATTGATTTTTGGTTTTCTAAATGATTATATATTTTGGTATCAACATGGAGAAAAGACATTGGTTGAAAATAAAAATTTCTTTGTTATAGATCTATCATTTTAGAATCCAATCCATGATGCTGCCGGTCTGTTCATTCCAAAAAAACAAATCTGAATGATCTTCCAAATCCTGAATTTGAACCTTGTTAGTTTTAAATTTTTTTGACATCCACTAGGGATGACTTATATATGATAATACATATGACAAAAAATTGATTTGTTACAAAATTTATGGCTATCAAATCAGATTTTGGAATTTTTAATAGTTGTTTCAATCAGTTTTTATCTTTGGTTAAGTCATTGATGCCTCGTGGAAATACAATACCTGTAAGTCTCTAGAAATGTAAAAGGTTGGTTCATAGTTTGGGTTTAGGTTATCATAAAATAAATGCATGTTAAAATGACTTCATCTTATATTATAGTGATTATGAATCTTTGGTTAATTGTCCAACATGTGTAGAATCATGGTATAAAGTGGAACATGGAATTTATAGAGTTCCTGTGAAATAGTTGAGATATTTTTAAATTACACCTCATTTACTACGTTTATTTATTTATCACAACATATTTGGATTTATTATGTAGATAAAATCAGATATTTTCATCCGAAAAAGCGTAAATCATTCATGTGATGGTCATTCATGGAAAATTTTGATCAAAAAAATCCTTCTTTTTTCTTCAGAACCCCATAACATATGGAAAAGCCTTTATATTTATGGTATTTGTCCATTTGGTGCTTACATAAATCAATATTCTTTTTTCCCTTTTTCATTACTCCTTACAATGTTCTTCCTTAGATGTTGACAGAGGAAACATATGTATATATATGAAACTATTAACTATAAGAAATCCAAAGAATAATATTGATGATTATTTTAATCTACTAATTGATGAGTTATTTTCATTATGGAACAACATTGTGAATATATTTTATATAACTACAGATCATAATTTTATATGGATAATTGAATTTATATGGATGATTAGTGACTTTCCGATGTATGGTATTTTATCTAGATGGAACACACAAGGTTTAAAATCATGTTCATACTTCATGGATGAGAATGAAGCATTTATTCTTTTAAATGTGAGAAATGTTAGATATTTTTACTATATTTAGATATTTCTTCCTATAGATCACCCTTTTTTTGGAGAAAGAATTAATTTTTAAAAAGTTTTAATTGAAACTGATGCACCTCCCATAGTGATTTCAAGTAATCAAGTAAAATCTATTATAATTTCATTAACTTATGTTACTTTTGGACCAACCTTAAATGAAAAAAAGATAAATGGTTTTTTGAGATATTATAATTGGATAAAGCGGAGTACTTTTTTGATAAATTCCATATTGGTCTGATTTTTTGGTTCATAACATGTTATATGTAATGAATATCTTGAGGACTGATTTCGATAACAGGTTTTATATTGTGTTGGACACACCTTCTAAGAACAAATATAATGTAAAGGCACCGTTAGATCTTATATAGGTTTACAAATGTTCTGAACATGAATTATTTGAATATGAAATATCATAAAAATTAATGAAGCCAAAAGCAGATTACTCACAGAGTAAATAAATTGATTTATTATTATATAAATAGATTTAATATTTGAGGTTATCAGATAGTTATGCTTCTAATTTGTCTCACTTTTTCAGAAATAGGCATATCACTGGGTTAAGAAGTCATGACATTCTTGTCATAATTGAAATATTATTGTATTTTTGTCTTTATGTGATTTTAATTATTTAATTAGGTACATGTTTAATGTAATATCATATTTTAATGAGCTATTTTTATGGCCCCATAGGATTATAATGCATTGAGGTTTCTAGAAAAAGATGTTGTTTTTATTTTATGTAAAATAGGGAATATATTCTCACCAAGATTCTCTAATTATATGTAATATTTAATATTGTATTTTCTATATGATGATAATTGTGTAGGGTCGGTACAATTCTGATAGATGTATCTATTTGAGAGATGTATTAAAAAATTAAAGAAGAATGTATGTAACAAAGCATCAGCTGAAGGGTTGATTATATAAGCATACTTGTAGGAGAAAATTTTAAATTTATAATCTTATTATTTTCAGTTAAAATATCCTCCAAAACATAATTGCATGGGATGTAATGAGACAAATGTTGATGATGTCATAGACCATCAGTTGTCAGTTTTTAATTAGTCTGACCTTGGTTTTGGTGGTTTTCGTGACTGATGGATTATAAATGAAGAACTGTATAGAGATCATACTTATGTTTTAATGAATTATGAAAAAAATACACAATTCGGGCAATAAGTACAAATTTTTTTATTATTTCGTTAAATATTTATAAAATATATATTTATTTAAATTATTTTTTTATTAGACTATATGATGACCATATAAAGAAATAATTTATACAAATTAAATCTACTTATCTTGAAGAATGTCGGCACCAAAATTTTTCATATTTTTTTCAATGATTGGTAAGTGAAGTTTCTTTCAATGGAATAATAAATCAATTTTTCAATGATATATATTATTAATACTTTTTATTTTTTATGGGTAAATCAACAAGAAAATAAAAATAACAGTTTACTATGTGTTCTCAAAAACCCTCAATTGAAATTGTTAAAATCTTATAATGGGTATTTAATTAATATATTTCCATTCCATACATGCATATATAGAGACCCAAAGAAATAAATGAATAGTGGCTTGTGTTTGGAAGGATATCCTAATAATTAAAGTGAATTTGACTTTTATGGTATAGTAGATGAAATAATTGAGTTATGTTATATAGGACCAAATTATGTTACAATGTTTAAATGTGATTGGTTTGATACTAATTAGGGATTGTGAGTTCATCGATGACATAGAGTGGTTGAAATTAAATATAATAGTTTTCCTGCATCAAATGAACCATTTATGTTGGAACATCAAGAACATCAGGTTTATAATAAAAATTATTGTGTTTTATCATGATATTTGAAGGATTGGTGGAGTGTGATAAAAATAAAATCACATGAAAATACGTTTATTGAAAATGAAATTGGTTTTATGGAAGTGAAACATATAAATTTTTTCATGAAACATTCCAAAATATATCTCTTAATGGATAGGATATAAATATTGATGACAAAACTCCCCAGTCATGGGCTGATGATATAGATAATATTGATGACATAATAAGGGATGATGAAACTCAAAGTCATATTAAATTTAATATTTCTGAATATTAGGATGAAGACATCGATGTCGATGAAAATGGTGATGAAGATGATGATTGATGTATTATATTTAAGTATTTTGATATATTTAATTATTCTATTATGATATTTATTAGTTTCTAAAATTTAATAGTTGTATTAACAAACTGTTACATGTAACATTATTTTAATATGACATTTATTATTTTTTTATATTTCATATCTATCTTAACAATCTATTATAGGTGAGAATATTTGTTTTATATGGATAGAGATGATCCTAATAATCTATTACATTCTCTCACTTATGTCAGATTTCCTACCGATGAGCTTGATTTAGCTCCTCCTCTTTAGGATGGTGCACCTACTAGGAGGGGGCACTATCTTACTCGATTTCTAATTCCAGATACTATTTTATAGAGATGAACATATATATTTTTGTTCCTAATTTATGGAGGATATTTAATTTTTTAAGTTATTTATTTTATATTAACTAAGTGAATTAATTTTAATATTAATATTATGATTATTTGTTTTTATTTTCATAGTTTTTGGCAATTAAACATCAGGTAGGCTAGTGAGATTGTGAGAAATTATTTTTTCGAGCCATGTGTGTCATGGGACCTGGTAACCATGACCATGCGTGAACAGATATTCTACCACAACATTGTACATTATTAAATAATTTATAAATTTTTAAAACTTATTTAATCACTAAATATTATTTTTAATTGTCTTGATGATTTTATTTTCTCTGATTTTTAATATCCAAAGAGGTCTTATCCGAAAAGAATGGGATAATTGTATACGTGAGCGCTTTAATTAGATTTTACACAAAATAAAAAAGTGATCTATGGATAAATATTGTGATACCGTTTTTGGTCATCCTTGTGTCCCCCATCGTCCTGACAATATATCACCTAAGGTATGGGATGGGTTGTGCTCCTTTTGTCTAGGAGATATTTTTAGAAGGAGATCATTAGTTAGATGTAAAATCCGGGGGAGGCAAGAGGTCACCCATAAGGTCGGGAGTCCTACATTTGGCATACATCGATGACATATGGTAAGTGATATGATTTATTATTGTATATATATTTTAACTATAACATGTTTTTCATATTATAAAGGCCCCTACTGACAGATCTATTCCATAGTTTGATGTCTATAAAAAGATGTATACTAATCCCCACATATGAGAAGTTGTTGGAAAATGAAATTGACATATTTTAGTTAGTTTTTTTGTTTAATAAGGTCATTAATATTAATTTTATTGTTATTATGCATTTTCATTATATTTAAAGGAAACATTTGAGTCAGTAACATCTCATTAACGAGAGAGTCAAGATGATACCGAATAAGATGTCCTTTTTTTGATTTGAGTTTTGATGATGGGGCTTGGATACAGGTAACATTGAAATGTGATGAGAATGGCTGAGTGATTGGTATTGGTTCTCCAATGACACCTATGAGTTATTATGGTACTTCTGTGATGGAATCAATAAGCGTGAAGGGATCTTTTTGAGAGCCACCAGTGATGTCATTGCCCACCTCATAGTATGAGGAGTGGTTGAAAGGTCATGATGATATGATATAGAAGATGTATAAAAACAGGGATGAGGAGTGTCAGTAGTAGTGTTTGAGAGATTTCCAATTGATGGAGTATATGTGGGTACTTTCACATGGTGTTAGTATAGAGTTTACTCCCCCTTCTCCTTCGAGTGATCCTTCTCAACCACACAATTGTTGATGATTTATGAAGTGTTTATGACTTTATTTGTAATTTGGTATGACAAACATGTTATATTGTAACTGATATAATAATTTTATGTTTATTTTAATTTGTTTAAAATTTTGTATTTCTTTTTAAATATTTTGTAAATTTAGTAGTTTTTAAGGTTTTAAACCTATTTTAATTAATTTTAGGTTTTGAAATTATTATTAAATATATATATTTCCTATTAATTTTCTATATATTTAATAAGTTAATTAATTTCAATAATTTAAATAATTTAAATTATTTTAAGTATATTTATTTTTTAAATTAATTTAATTTAATTAATATTTATAATTTTATTAAATATATAATTTATATAAATTTTTTATTAATTTTATTTTATATTTTTTATATAATTTTTTTTGTTTTTTATTTTGTTTTTTTGGAAAAAATTATTATATGAAATTGATGGTTTTATCCATCATAAATAACTTTTTGAGATGGTCTATATTTTGTAATGGATCATCACAAAAGGGTTATTTAAAACTCTTACATGAACCATTTGTGATAGATTATTCATCTGTGTAAATAATTGTTATTTGAAAAGATTCATCACAAATAATCCCATTTATGATCCCGCAATCCATTATAAAATATTTGATACGTTGTTATTAGAAGATTGATTTTTTTAAAAAAAATAATATATCCTTATTATAATAATTATTTAGACCATCGATTGTGGGTGGTGATGAAAAATAAATCTCATCGCTCATGGAGGCGGTAGTTTGTGGGTATGTACAATTAAATAATGATTTCAATTTTATAAATTATGAGGATAGATTTATAAATAATGATAATACTATTAATATAATAACATTGAAATTCCTAAATTATACTAGTATAATTATATTAATAAATCTATTATAAATTTTAATGATGATAAATAAAAAATAAAATTTAAGTAGTTGATTATACTAATTTTTGGGACTTGAATTTTATGTGGATTTTACCTTATCAATTAATTCTTTATACCAACTAATGGTGACCAGAAGATATTGATAGTGGGATAGATTTATATGAGGAATATTTTTTCATATTTTTAAGAATAAAATTAAAGCATATGTGAGTCTTAAAGTGGTGTAATTGTTTCCCTTTTAAAATAATTGGGAATATTTGTTTTTTAAGTAACCATTAAATTTATATAATTTAATTTTACTATTCATTGGTAAATGAAAAAAGTTGTAAAAAATAGTGGAAGAGTGTGTGTTTTTTGGTCAATATTTTTCTCATATATTCATTTTAAAGAATACCTAAAGTTATTATTGGAATTTTCTTTTCACTTTTTAACTTTTACTCCAATGTAATTTTACCGAGGTTATTAATTTTTTATATTTTTAGTTAAAATTAATGAAAATAATAATATCTCATTTACCTATTTTTATCATAAATTTTATAATCTATAAATCATTTTTAAAAATAATTTTTTATTTTATTGATATTCAAATTTAAAACTAAACAAACATAACATGTAAAAACATTTTTTAGGAGAGGTTCATTAATTAGTTTAATTTTTTTATAAAATATAATAATAGCATATAAAATAATTTTTATAAAATGTATGCATTTATTAAAAAATATTTGAGTTATGTGACTTTAAAAGAAAGACAAAATAGAATTCCACTATCAAAACACTTTATTAGAAGAAAATTATAAAAATCATGTTTATTTATGTAGCATTTTAATCTTGTACTCAAAATGTTAGATATATGATTTATAAGTTCAATGAATAATTTAAAATTAATAACTTTATAATTTAAATTTATATTTTATTACTTTAATGGTTTTTAATCTTCTGTGTTATACTTACATAATAATAAAATAAGAATATATATATATTTTTTCAGAAATCGCATTTTTAATCTAAAATCTACCTTTTAATTAAAAAAACCATAATAAGATAAATTTTATTGGAGGAATTTAAAAAAAAAATTATTTTTTCAAATTCAAAATTAATTTTTTTTAAATATATCTTTTAAAAGAAAATTTATAATGTAGGGAAAAAAATTTATTGAAATTAAACCTTTTAATTATTAAACCATATTCATTATATACCTTTTAATTGTAATTGATTTTAATAGTCTACCATATTAATGATTATTATAGATTCATTAATAATGTTCTCTTAATATTTTTTGTTTTTACATTGGGTGTTGCATGAAATACATGATTCCAAACATAACATCAGTTTTGGAAGGTGTAGATTTTCGTAATTGCATGGATTGGGATATAGGGTACATTATAGTTTCTACATGCGAGTAAGTTAGAGTGATAAAGCATTATTATCAAATTTGGAACTAATGGTCAAGAACAGTTGAGTTTCTAACCCTATTTAATCTCTAAGTATATTTAATATCATGAGTTGAGCTTGTTTATACCCTTCAGATTCTGGATGAAAATCTATTAGGGGTTTTTCATGGGGATGACTATAGATTGATAGGATGTGTTATTTTTTGGGTAAACACTAAGGGTGACCATGTATTAATAGAACTGTGATTCCATAGAGTATGGTCAGTGAAATTTGTGCATGAGTGTAATTCTAGTGATTGGAAACATAAGAGAGTATGAGTCAGGATTCCAATCAAGTTTCAGAGGGTCATTAAACATATAGATTTGGTAAAATCATGAGGCAAAGTTTATTACAGAATATTTCATTACATTTATTATATATATATATATTGGTCGATATGGGAATGTGTTCCCATTATTATTAAGTTATATCTAGGTAATTCATTTTTTATACACATGGTTCCTCTAGAGTTTTGGATCAGTGAGCGACTGTATAAAGGTCACGGTTCATGGTGAATTCAATGAAATTATTTTGATCATGGGGTGATGAGAACTTTAATAATACTAATTTTATATTTCCTATCATGTGGGGAGTGTAATCGTTGGTGGATTGGGTGTGGGGTCAAGAGCTATCCAATTTACACCTCAATGTGTTGTTGGGTGTTAATTCAATGTGAAAGTTTGGACTGAGAGGACTGGAATGCATGGGGTAATGATTAAACCCATATGGGTTAGCTCTCAGGGAGTGTTATAGGTAAAGTAACACTGTGGGTATTTCACCATTGGCTAGTTTAGGGAATTACAATCATTTGGTATGGGTAATTTTTTTGTCACCCTCGATGATGTTCTTTCATGTTATTAATTGGTAATGAGATGATTCTTCTTGTTTTTAATAGATCTAGGAAATGTGTGGGAAATACATTACTAGTCTTTTTGTTTGGTGACTGATGGAGTGTGGGTTATAGTGATCGGTAATTTTATTTTATTTATCAATGATGGATGTACTCTAGTAGGGGTAGTGTTACATTGGTTATAGGAATATGACTCTCATGTTGGTAGGGTCACGCATGTGTGATGTAGGTCTATAGATGACTGTGATTCATTTTGGTCATCAGTGATCTAAAAAAACTCATTTATAAAGTTTTTTGTTATGTGATATTTGAGATTCAGATATACTTATAGATAGAGTTCATGTATTAAAATTTGTCCCAAGATTAATTTTAGGCGATTCTAACATGTGTCAGATTAGTGGTGTGTTGATTCATGGGGTGAGATCAAGGTTGATATTGTGTATGGTTAGTATCTCACTATAAAATTTCACTGAATGTTGATTTTTAACATTTATGAGAGAGTTGAATGATTTTTGAATTCCTCTAGATCCAAAATGCATCATGATTGGGTGATTTGATATTGTGTTGTTGGTTGATGTTGAGCATTTTTGGATAAGTGAGCCTGAGGAAGCCTAACTGGAAGTTTTAGTATATATTTTTGGAATAGTATATAAATAAAATAGTGTACAATTTTGGAAAAAAATGATTTGTATTTAGAATCATAGTGGTATTTTCATGGAAAAGAAGACATGTTCAAGCTTATTGTATAAGTGACGGAGACTTGTCCAAATTAGTGAGTAATTGGGACCTAGAGTGTTTGCAGCCATTTTCAAGTGTTTATGTATAGAATTTAGTATTTTTAGATAGAGTCAACACTGGTAAAATCATAGGAACATTGGAGATGTATTTAGAAATGTTATTTTGGTGTTGGGAAGTGTCTTGACTTAAGATCAATTTTTATGAGTTATGATCTATAGTGGGGAGCATCAGGAGGTTGATAATGAATTGGTTTGTGATGTGGTGTTTTCTAGGGATGAAATAGAATTATCAATTGCGGTCATGGATGTTTTTGTTGGGTGTAATGTATTATCTCTAATTTTTATGACTAGAGAAACTTGTGTTTATTCTTCACTTGGGAATTTGGAGATTGATTTAAATTGTTAGCTCATCGTGTACTGACTGATGTGGGTAAGTTTTTTTAGATTAAAGTTGAAGATAATTTTTAAGGAAGAGATATTTTATGGAAGGTCAAAATTACTCTAGATGAAATTCCATTGAATCATATGGTCATTAAACATCCACATCTACTTCCACTACCTTAGAGCGTGTAAGAAATTGTAAAGGATTCACATTGCTTTGAAAAAATATCCTAGTTCCCATTCTCCATAAGAAATTCTAAATGATCCATGTAAATTACCTCATCTAGGTCCCTATGAAGCTATGAAATCTTCGTATTCAACTATTCCAAATGAAATCCCTAAATTAAAATAATAATCAATATCATTTTAATAGTTATATATTATACTAAAAGTGAAAAAATATAAGACAAATACACACATATAATTTATTAGCACCCCTTTATGACTAGCTATTCGTTATACATTTTTTTACCATCCACTCCATCATTCAATTGACTCACCTATTTATTATAAATAATTTTATTCCTAGTTGACTTTTTTTATTAGATCTGTTCCATAAAAATGGAGGGAATAATTCAAATCTCTCATGGATAAATCCCATTGATTTTATTCGTTCCTATTTTTATCCTCTTTGAGAATCTCTAGCAATCCATCTTCCATGAGTGACTGATAATGAAGATAACTCCCATATATTCTCATTTGCTTCCATACTTTATTAGACCTCAACAAATCTCCCAGTGAATCACATCCTTCTGATATTGTAACTTATAAAGATATATATTCTATAGCTATTTCTTCCAGATGTTGACCCCAATATTTTATAGGCTTAGGGATTTATGATACTTCTTGTTTTGGAAACACCATTGTAAATTGAATCTCATCCATTGAAACTTCTATATGGTATGGTGTTTTTGGTACCATTTTTATTCTGGATTTTTTAGAACATCCATAACTTATGTATTCCCATTTAGTTGAACATCAGCCTTTGAAAATACTTTTATATCATTAACGTTATCAGTTATGTTTTTATCCTCACACATAATCAATTCATTGAAGGAAAAAATTTCAACTTCTGAAAATAAATTAATAATTGTTATCCAAGAGTTCAAAAATAAGACTCCTCATTTATATATCATATAAAGTAACATGATCTAGACTTAGCTTCAAGATTATCCCTTTCCTTAGAAGAAACATGGATATAAGTGGGAGACTTAGAGACTTTGAGACGAGTGAAGTCAAAATTAGTTCCATAAAAATAAACTTTTGGTAGTTCTTGACCTAATGGATTAAAGGAAGTCTTTTTGATCAATTATATCACACAATTGACTACCCTTACCCAAAAAACCTTGGTAAATCCTATGTGAATTCTTATAATCTTCTCAATTTAAGCAATTTCAGATTAGTATTCTCTATGAATCTATTATGATATAGTGTATAAGGTATGGTTATTTAAAACCATATGCACTTTCACTAGTAGAACCTTTGAAACTCTCTACTTTTAAACCCCCACCATTATGAGAGTATTGGAACTTAACCTTAAAATTAATATCCTTTTTTCACGAGGTCTCTCCATCAAAAAAAGGTTACAAACACCTCAAACATGTTATTGGGAAAGAACAACCACACTTTCTGTGTCTCATTATTGATGAATTTTATATGGAACAATGATCCTCTATTAGAATAAACTAGAGCAAGACCCCATACATCTATATAAACGAACTCTAGATTCTTTCACTTCAATACCTTACCTTCATTTTCGAATGAAATCTTAAACTTCTTTCAAAATATACTACCATAAAACTTCCCATACTCCATAATTATGATTGTTAATGTAACTTTAACGGTGAGGATCTTTATCCCCTTCTAACTCTAGTGATCTATATGGTTATTCCATAACTTTGAAAAAGTTACTTATCTAGCATAAATTGAAACTTTTTATACACTAATGAGGTACAATTTCCCATCCTTACATTATTTAGCCACAACCATGGAACGTTTTGAAAATTTCCATGAATAATATATGAATGTTGTATAAAACCATACATCATATACTCAATGAAAATTAAGTCTACTTTAATCTGGGTATGAAGAACACACCCCTTAACTCAAACATACTTCTATTTCCCATCTTCAAGGATATGTCACCTTTTTCTACAATTTTTAGAGAGATATGGTCTATAAAATGAACCTTTCCATATCTTTTGTAAGTATAGTTCTTCAGACTTCCCCTAAAACATGTTAAGTGAAATGAAGATCGAGAGTCTATAGATAAGACTCAAGAGAATTAGAGATACTCAACGGTATACCACTCTTATCTTTTAATATAATATTAAGAAATCCACATTTGAAAGTGTATCTTCTATAATTCAATCTCCACTCATAGAAACAATTTTTTATGTGTGCTTTCTTCCCATAATGCCAAAACATGGGACCATCTTCCTCTTAGCTACTCCCACTCTAACATGTTATGATTTCCTTTTTCTCTAACATTTCTGTGTTGCAGAACTCTCCCTACCTTATACACTATTTGAATTTCAAGAATATTCATCTTTTTAATGAAGTTATTCATTCTATATTAGGTATTTAATGTTTCCAATGACGTGGTCAGTTTTTCTGCTTGAATTTATCGTTATGGTTTCCATGGCATCCAAAGACTTAGGGAGTGATGAAACTAAAAAAATCCACAATAGTTCTCCAAAAATCATCTATATTGAATCTAAATAACTCTAAATCATGTGGATGTCATTGATATGATATATCACCAGTTTACCATTTGATACCTTCATGGAAAAAAAACCTCACAAAAGGAATATATTATTCATTATAGTTGACTTCTCATACATGTCAGTGATTTTATCCCTATGTTTTGATAAAATTTTATACTCTTAGATATTATAATCCAGGTTACTAGATAATTACATATGAATCACAGATGAAACCTCCTTTTCGAGTCCTTCCAGATCTGGAAACGTTTTTCACATTAAACCAAAAATATTTATCACATAACATGAGTCCCATGCTTAGTAAATTAAGAAGGGAGCGTTTTATCTATGAGGAGAAGTCACCCAGAATCGCCTTAGAGGAGGTCTGGATCGAGAGAAAAATAGAATGGAGAGAAAAATATAGATTTTTAGAGAGTAAATGATTTTAAGACTAATTAATAAATTCCCTAAAATAATCACATGTGGTTAACCATCACGGTTTAAAAGTCCCCCAAAATTTAGTGTCTAAATAATGCATTGAAAAACTATAATGAATGGAACCACTCCTTATACCATGAAATGGTGTGTTCACCCAAGATGTTTTAGATATCCTACCAAAACAAAGTCATATGTGTTCTAAAAAAACCACAAATAAGGCCACTAAAGTGTAAGGATACCCCATTTTTTATTTTCAAGGACCAAAACTTCCACTATGTAGTGGTGAATCCGTACTCCCTATTTCAAACTTACCCTTCTTTCAACGTTGTTAAGCCCATGTTCTTCCACAACCAACCCTATAGTTATGGTGTTGTTTTAATTTACCATTGGAATAATCCTAGTACACTACACCTAAATCCATTACCAGTGTTATGGAATGGTGGTATCTTTCCACCCAACCAGTTCACTATGCCCACATCCCAACACAACCAACTCTACGTCGAGAAATTCAACCTCTACCACACCAACCACTAAGGCATGGTAAATCCCATATTAACCCATCCTCAATTTCTAACAACACACTCATCCTATACACCCCAAAACCAATATAAGACACTAATAAATCATAATAAAAAATATAATTCCATATATTGGTGGTGTGATATTATTGGCAGGATCTCATAAGTCATTGGGATGCATAAGGGTACTTGTGATGATATATAATAGTCACTCTAAGTGTTTGAGACAAATGTAAGAGTACCTATGAAACTACACTAGATATTTAAGGGTTTTTAATACCTTGAAGACATGAAATTGTAAAATTCCTCAATTACACTATGTTTTATCAAGGTAGGTTATTAAATATGGATGGGTTATAATAGTTTTCAAAGGGATGTGTAATGGTACTCTATGGGTAGAATGAAATTTGAAAAAAGTACTAGATTCATTGTGATATGTAAGATTCAACAGCTCGATATGTAAGGTTTATCATAGTTCTTCAAAGGAAATACATAAGGGTAATCATAAGGCAATGAATAGGGGTACTCAAAAGGTAATGAGGTTTTTGATAATTAAATGGGATTATTGGAAAGATTATAATGAAAATTATCATAGAATTTCTATATTCAATATATATATATAATATTCATGTGACTCTACGAATATAAAAGAGAAGAAAAATATTAATTTTGGTGAAAGTGAGGGAGCCTGATACTGCAATATTCCTAGATATTATGTGTATAAAAGTATAAGACAATAAGGAAGTTGATGAGATACTACAACTATATTCCTAGTTATCTTCTAAGAAATAAGAGAAGAAAAAAGATTAATAAGGAATAAAAACAAGAAGTAGAAAAGAGTAAAGGTCGATGCTAATACTAATAGTTCTTGATCCGTGAGTTGACGTTGTTGAAGAAAGAGAAGATGATTGACTGTGTAAGACTATAAATCCTAGTATTGTGTATGTTTTTGATTTTGAATATCATGAAGAAGTTTGAATTGAGATGAAGATACCAACATAAATGTGACTGTAGCATGTTATCCTTTAATTATCAAAGACATTGATTAAGCAATAATATATTATTATGGTTATGCAGTGACATCCAACAGTATCTTGAAAATAATGTTCAAGAGTTTGTAAGAAGGATCCATTATAAATTGGCTATATCTAGTATAAAGATCACAATTGAGATATTGTAAATTAATTGGGATACTATAAAACTATCAGAAGATAGTAAAGTCTTTTTGGGTGATAACCTACTTGTATTTCCTAATGTGATATAGTGGATATATGAGTCTCATACATTACCCAAACACATCACAGATTAAATACCCACATTGGTATCAAACCATTTAAAAATACTAAATACATATTCTTTATATTTCATTATTATTTTTCACATGGTAATTGTGCATTGGAAATTCATAAGTAGATACATATATCTTAACTGATATGTAGGTACAAATTAATTGTAGAGGTATACATATATATACATATATAAGTGGGGTATATATTGGCTATATTTTGAAACCAGGGGTGTATTTACAGTGGTAATTATAGATGGATGCAAGTTTCTATGATTTATTGGAAGTAATTGTAGAGGGATGCATGTAGGATTCTGGGAGGGATGCAGGCAGATGAAGACTGTTGGGAGGTATGTATGATGCTAGGAGATTTGAATAGAAGAAACTATATACCAATGGTTTAAAAGAACAATTGGTATAGATTTTCAGTGTGGTATATACCAACAATTCGTAAGAAATGTTGGTATAGATGTTATTTTCAACCAATATATACCAATGGTTGGTCTGGAAATATTGGTAAACCTATGTACCAATGGTTGAAATTTTTTTGTAATAGATTCATGTAGCAATGACATAAACTGTTTTAAAAAATATACCCCAACGGTTGTCACAAACTGATGTGATAAGGTGATTTTCAATGCTTTATCCCAATGGTTATTTAGTAACCATTGGTATATATCTATCCCCATGCCTCATCAGCCAATTCTTTGGAAAACCATTGGTACAATTTCTACAAATGGTTTTCCAACCTATACAAATTATTTAAAACCGTTGGTATACAAGAAATTTTAAATAGGGATGCTATGAGTTCCCTTGGTGCTAACTACGCCAGATAGAGGTCAAGTGGAATTTTTTGAATTATGTATAGATGTTGAGATAGTAATGGGGTAGCACTACTCTTGGGGAGATTTAATAGGTGTACATATAAAACCATATTTCATCATCCTTGGAATGGATTGGTTGTGTTCGGTGCAGAAAATCATGGATTGCTCTAGGAGGAAGGTTTTGTTCTTCGATGGTAATGGAGAGATGACAATGTTTTTTGGTTATTGAGACCTTCAGATGGGTCATATGACTATTCAATACTTGTCATCCTTAATGGATAAACTTATTCTGAGTTTTTAAGAGGTTCATTACTTGATATTTACTAGGGATTTAGAAGAGTACACTGATGTCTTTCCATAGAAGGTTATAGCTTTACCCCTTGTTGTGAGATCGAGTTCATGGTCAAACTACATTCTAGTGTGTATTCTACATCAATATCTTTATATAGTATGGTTTCTTTTGATTTGAGGGTGCTATTTATACAACTTTATGGTCTATTGTAGTAAATTATTGTTTGACTGAGTATGTCACCGTGGGGTGCACCAGTTTGGTTCATGAATAATGATGATTGAAGTTTGCATTTTTGTAATGATTATCATCACTTTAACCAAATGATAGTGAAAAAATTCTATCCTTCATCATGGATTTATGATTTACTAAATAAAATAAGGTGTTCAAGTTTGTTATCCAAGATCTATTTTTGGTCAAGATATCATTAGATGCATGTAAAGGACCAGGATATCCTGAAGACTACTCTCTATTGTTCTAATAGGAATTATGAGCTTGTTGTGATGTTGTTAGGTTTGATGAATGCTACATTTTTATTCATGGGGTTAATGAAATATCTCTTTAATGAGTTCCTACATAATTTCATGGTGTATTTCATCAATGACATATTTATGTACTCTGATTTTTTGGAGGAGCATTCAAAGTATAAGCAGGATACTTTTGGGAATTTTCACTATGAGAAGCTAGTTTGGAAGTTGTCTAAGTGTGGGTTTTTCGATCAAGAAGTCTATTTAATGGGGTATTTTGTATCCCAAAAGGGAGTATATATGGATCCATCCATGGTATAAGAAGTTGTGTCTTGCGAAGCCCCCATGAAAATGGCTGATGTATGAAGTTTTCTTGGTCTTGTAGGCTATTATAAGAGGTTTATATCTAATTTATCATGGTTTGTGACTCATATAACAGTATTGAACCGAAAGGATCTGGTGTTCAAGTGGACAGATTTGTGTTAGGAAACTTTAAAGCATTTGAATGTAAAGTTAGCAAGTGCTTCAGTTCTATGTCTGCCCACAGGAGGAGCTCAGTTTGGGGTTTTCTGTGATGATTTGGATCTAGGGTCGGGCTATGTTTTAATGCATTATAGTTTGGTCATTTCTTATGGGTATTGGTAGTTACATCCCCCTAAATATAGGTTTTCCACCCATGATATTGATTTGGTGGTGGTGGTGTTTGACCTGAAGTTATGGAGAAAAGACCTTATTTGAGAGTGTTTTTTTATCTTCATCGACCAAAAAAGATGGAGGCATTTCTTCTCCCAGTGTGACTTGAACATGAAAAAACAACAGTTGATGGAGTTCTTATTGGATTACGATTTCAAATTTTTGTATACACCTAGAAAGGGGAATGTTGTAGCCAATTAATTGAGAAGGAATTCACACCGGGATGAGGTGTGTGAAATAGGTGATTCCTAGAAAGTGATTGAATAATTATCATCATTTCATCTTGATATGGGAGAAGACAAGGGGAAAGGTTTTCATTTTTAGATAATGGTGTAGTCATGACTAGTGTAGCAGGTGGAGGTGTCCTAGTTATGGGTTCCTGAGGTGGAGGTCTAGAGTGATCAAGTTTATTATGACAAGTCCCCTAGTGGTTGGTTAGAGGATGAGAAATACTGAGTTTTATTTCAGGGAAATCATTTCATTTCTTTAGAAACGCTTGGTATGGTTCTTAGAGAATTCTATAGTTCTCCATTGGCAGTATATCCTGGCATGAAAATGGTGTAACAAGATTTTATAGGTCATTTTTTTGTGGTCCATTTTTAAGAATATAGTTGAAGATTTTATGTCAGGATGTTTGGTCAGTCAGATAGTGATGGTCGACCACTGTGTTATCGGCGGTTGCTCCATCCATTAGATGTTCCTCAATGGAATTGGGAGGAAATATTTATGGACATTTTTACTGGGTTACCTTAAACTTAGGGATGCTATGATACTATATGGGTGGTATTTGATCATTTGGAGAAATCTACCCCCACTTTATAGAAATCAAGGAGTTGAGATCAGTGGAGTTTTTGTCGAGGTAGTACCTAGAGGTGGTGGTGAGACTCCACAGAGTCCCGAGGTTGATCATATTTGATCGAGATCCTCATATTTACTCAAATGTGTGGAGAGGTCTCCAGTATCCTTTTGGATTTCATCTATGCCTTATAACTTATTTTCATCCATAGCTGAATGGTCATATGAAGCAGACCATCTAGACTATTGAACTCATGTAGCATTCTTTTGTCCTAAATTTTGGAGGTTCGTGGATGTGGAACCTTACCTTGGAAGAGTTCTCTTAAAAAATAGTTTTCACTCCAAGATCAGTATGGCATCGTCTGAATCCTTTTCTCGGTATCCTTTTCTTCATTTATTGTGCGGGACTGTGAGAGAGTTAGCAATTATCATGCTAAAACAAGTTCAAAATATAATAAAAATGGTTAAGGTGATTCGTGATAGGATGGAAGCATCATAAGATCATCATCAATCATATTCCGATCATAGGAGGATATATCAAGAGTTTGGCATTGGGAATCAGGTGTTCCAAAAGGTTACTATATTATGTGGGAAGAAAATGTTTGGTCATGGGAGTAAGGTTTCTCCTCAGTTTTTTGGGTCGTTATAGGTTTTTTATTGTGTTAAGGATTTGGAATACCAGATATCATTTCTCTCACTCATGAGCTATATACATGACATTTTTCAAATGTCTCAGATCTGTTCTTATATTTATTATGAATATAATATCATTTATTGGGGTGAATTGATTTTAACAATGATGATACCTTCAAAGAGCTGCCTATAGAGATGCAGGACCATTAGAAGATTTTTTTTGTGTGGGAACAGTACCCCCATAGTTCATGTTTAGGGGCATCAAAGTGGATTGGAAGAGAGTACCGAGGAAGGTGAGTCACATATACATGCTCAGTACCCTAATATGGTTGATGTTTATCTCTTCTATTGTAACAAAATTTTTCTGTGGTTGTAGACCTTTTCTATTTAATATATATATTTATCTTATTGATTTTTCTGGATTATCTCTCTTTGGATATGTATCTTCCCCGAGAGATGGTTTAGGAGCTGTTTTCAGTTGATGAATGGTTTCACACTATTCTTTTGATAAAGTGGTTGAGATCCTATGGTGTAAAGATCCTTGAGAGGTATCTTGTGGGGTATCAGTTAAGATGACCCTTTTTTTATTTCCTCTTCAGGTTGGTTTTGGATTCTCATGGACGAGAATGTTTTGAGAGGTATCTAATTTAAGGGACCAGATACACATGGATCAACCCTTTGTGTGTTCTCAAAGACTGAGGTACTTAGAGGAGTCTAGGAGGAATTTTAAAGTAGTTTGGTTTCTAGAAGGTGGATTCAAGGGGATTTTACATTATGAAAAATGGTTACATAATGTGAATATGGGTTTCACGACATGTAATATATCAGGGTAAGAAAAATAAAATAAAATGAATATAATTTTTTTGGGTGGAAACTAAACCCTAGGGATCATAGGAAAAGAAAGAGGATTACACATCATATAATCCCTCAATGCGGTATGTTTTAAGAATTTTCAGACACTCATGATAGTTGTCCCCCTATGGTTTCATCAGATCTTTATTGATCACATGTGACAACATTTTCAATGTTTTGGGGATTCCTTCATCACGAATCAATTCCAAGATTCCATCTTTGATCTTTGGTGACTTGGGTTGATCTAAGGCATTTTCTTCCTTCATTTTCTAGTGGTTTCTTCTCGATTAATCTCTTTTTATTACAGTTATTCTTCCAAGAAATGGAAGATGATATACCATGCTTCTAATAGTGTTTTTCTTTGTTTTTTGTTTGTGTGAATTTTCCATGATGTCCTTGAATAGATGTAGTTCTTTTTGGGGAGGTGATCAGAGATCCATTGCACGTTTTGTTTTCATGAGAATAACATATAAAACCTTTTGAGTTAGTGGATTCATTGCTTATCTATTTATTACCATGAAATTTTTGAAATAGAATGATTTTTCCTTGGATATTAATGAAATTATCCTAAAATTTATGTGAAGTGGATTAAAGAGTTGCTATAGATCACATGGAGATCTTGTTTCTTGTACCATGATAATGGTTTGCCTATTAATTTTCTAGATAGTCTAATATATATTCCTTGCATGAATTAGAAAGTTGTTCATGATGGAAATTGGTAAAGAACATAAATCTATAATTAATTGATAATTAATTTGTAAAATATTTAAAGAGGCATGTTTAATGAATCTGGTTGTAGTTGTAGTTTGAAGATAATAAAATTGATGAGGGAATGAATGTTTAATTAAAATGTTTAAAGAACCACAATCATGTTGATTATTTCTGGAAAATGAATTGAAGGCATGTTAAATAAATTGTTTTATTAATTTGTGATAGTTATGATATATTGTTTCCTAGTTTTTACATAGTTGGAACCTGTGATAATTAATCAGTTAATTAATGATAGAATAAAAACCAGTTTTTTGATTAAAGATAATTCCTTGTTGTTTCTGAGTTTCCTAATTTTTTATGGCCATGTTCCTTATGATTTAGAGTAACGATAGATTATTTGGTGTGAAGGATGGATTCCTTGATTTAGGGACAAGAGCCTGATTACTATGTTTGTTTCCTACTTCTTGTGATGTGATGTGAGCCTGGGATAGATGATACAGGAGGGATGTTATGGTATGTGGGGTAGGGAGGCCTAGTTTTGATGGGAGCCTAGGTTTGATGAGTCTGGAGGGATATTGTGGTATGTGGGGCAGGGAGGCCCATTTGTGATGCCAGCCATGTATGGTTGAGCATGGTGGGATATTTTGGTATGTGGGGTGTAGATGCCTGGTTGATGTGGTAGAAGTTTATACCTGTAATGATGGGATGCATTGGGGTATTCATATGGGTGTCAGGAAGGGCACCATATATGACAGAACTATTTGAAGATGATCATACCCATTTATATGAAAGTTGGATGCTTATTTGAATATTTTATTTGTTTTTCTGATTTAATTTCCCCAATATATGAGGTAGATCACTTTGGTTACTCTCTTTCCAAGAGAAGCAAAGACATGTGGGGTATTCCATGTTCTTTCCATGTTTATCATCTCATGGTTGGATGATTCTATGCTTTTTCTATAGGTGGGGATTACTCGTTGGGTAGTTCATCTACTCACTATATTGATCCACTTGTGTTTGGTATCTTAGAATGTTATTCTAGAATACCTAGAAAGATGGATAACAGAAATGTTGTTAATAAATGAATAAGTTTTTAACCCATGGGGTAATATCTTGTTGGGATGCAATGATGATGTTATAATTCTAAGACACTATGGACTCGGTTTGGTTATGCCTGGAAGGCATGGAACATTGTTGTTATGCTAATGTAATGAAATTTAGAAAATGATAATATTAAACTATTGGATGAAAAATTAATTAAAATAAAGTTAAATTGATAAAAAGAAATAAGATAACTTAATGAGTCTCTTTAAATGGATATGTTCTTATTTGATATCTTACCATACCAGCGGACATCAAGAGTCTGAGAGACATTAGCTATAGTTGTGCTTGAGACTAGTTTATGACCATACTATGGTTGTGAGCTATATTATATCATGTAAATTTTGTGTTTTTATATTAAAATACACCCTTTTAGTAACAAAAACTAACACAATGAGGATTCTGATCCATGGGGGAGTTTTCCTAAACATCCTAGTGGGAGGATGGACAACTGGATACCCCTTTGACCTCACTCTCTTCTCTTGATATTTATTTTTTCTGGTATACACGGTGGTTAGTTTTCCACATATATTTGTATAGAGGGATGTAATGTTTTGTGGTTATTTCAAACAAATGTATTCTAGATATAGTATGCTAGGGACTACCATTGGTATAATGTGTATAAATTGGGATATATGGAGGATCCTTACTCGGTGTATGAGATATAATGTATTAAGGTATGATAAAAATTGTATAATACACATTATTCAGGCTATGGTGGCTCCTAGAAACTACCTAGTTACTTTTGGTTATGTGGATTTTGTGGTGTGTGTTTCATGTGGTGCATGTTGTGGTGCATCTCCCAAGTGTCTATGAGATGGAATTTAAATGAGAGATACTCAGGACATGCAACATTGGGGAAAAACAAAAAACCAGTGGGGATGTGGTAGTCTGGTACCCTTGATATTATTAATTATATAATATGCACTTTTGTGTGATACATGGTGAGAGTATCCATTGTGATGATGGGAACATATTATACCTATTTATGTGATGAGTTAGTTTCATCTTTTGGTCACTCTGTATTTTCATGCTTTATTTACTTTTTCATGAGAGGCTCTTGGGAGGATTTTACTCAGTATACTGTTATACTCACCCTGTGTAGATAATTTTTTTGGATAGTTAGATCAGGTTGGGGATATCAGTGGTTACTGCTAGCATTGAATTTTGAAGATCTATTTGGGCTTTTTGGTTACTATCTCCTTTACTTTTCTTTTAGTACAGTCGTTTCCCTTTCAATTCCTATAGTTATTATATGAAATTACATATGTGTACTTAGGTTTTATTTTATATTTTTGTCTGAGATAGATATGGTTGGTGTCTATCTTATCTCTCTCATTCCCAAGTATTCTCTCGGTGGGCGATGCCTCCCATCTGTGTGTTTACAATACCCTCAGTTCTAGTCACAAACCTAGGGCCTACATGAGGCGGGACTTGGGTGTCACTATCTCTCTTCTCCCACTACCGACCTAGGATGGGTACACTTTGTGGGGAGGGGGCCATGACAATATAAACATATCTAGAATAATAATCATGAAATAAGTTTCATATTTATACAAAAATTATACTCTAATAACCAATTTTTTATGTTGGTTTTTAAAAATTAATCGATGTTATAATCATTGAGATAGTAGGTCGTACATACGCATGAGTAACGTTCCCATTTTTTAATAATCATTATGGAAAGAAGAAAAATGACACTTTAACGTTCTAAAATGATCATTATATATCACAAATATCATGTTATTTAATAATTTATATGTATATATATAATTATTATAATGTAAGCTGTATCACATCACGTCGAGGAGGTGGTAGCCCACACATCCAAAAACGACCTTATTAGTTTTTTTAGTGTGTGAAAAGGGTAATAAAAAAATGTTATATTATATTTATAAAAATGTTATTATTTCATTAATATCATATCTATGTCATTTATTTTCAATATTTTATAATTAAAACCATCTTTAATACATCCCATGTAATGTGTGAACACATCACATTTCTATGAAGAGGTATTAGTCCATATGTCCCCAAACGACGTTATCCAATTTACACCAAATGGAACACATAAAGATATGTGTTATAAAAAAATTATAGAAGAATAAATGACTAATAAATATAATATATATCATGTAGAAATTATGTTTCCACCATAATGGCCAACCATGAGATGTGGTAGTGGAAAAATGAATGACATTTTCTCATAAGGCGATAGTATGCCGTACACACAGACAAAAAATTAGTTACCCTTTTGATAGAAGTGTGTGTAGGTTAAGGTCAAAAACTTAACATAACAACATTTAGGTATATTGATTATACTTAGTTTATTATATTTGAATGGAATATTTATAAATTAAGGGGTGGAGAAACAAAGAAAACATAATTACACATTGAAGAATGTTACCACGTTTTCTGGTAACTACATTTGGTTTGTACCAAAGGGTTTCCCTAGTTTTTATAGATATGGTGAGGCTTCTAGGATGGGGAGAATAATTTTTGGAGATAATTTTAGAAGATTTTGGATAAGAAAAGAGGTTTCAGAGGTGTGGGGAAGGGAATGAGTGAATTTCCTCTTATAGTGGTTGAGGAGTGACAATATTGTAAATATAAAAAAATTAAACACTTTTGGGAGGTATCCAAAACTAAATATTCTTCACAAGTGAAAAATAATGTATTAAATCGAAATTATGGTTGAATAAAATATCCACCACCCAAAATAAGTCAATTTTTATAGTTTTGTTCCTTATTCATTATGTTTTAATATATTTTTCATTTTGGATAACTAGTTTTATAACCTATTTAATTTAACTATTAGGACCTAATTAAGGTGAGATTTATTAGAAAATATATACCCACTAAATTATAAATATTATATCTAATTTAATTAATAAAACTTCATGTGTCTTGGAAATTAATTTTAAAACAAGTGAATCTAATGTGCAAAAACATTGCTTTAACCTCGACCATGCTAACCATGTTTTTACTATAAATGGGTAAATATGCTAATTAATATAGATAAATTTGTCCATTAATGAAACATATATGATATTTATTAACACATAAAAATAACTTGGAATATTATAATATTTTTATTAATTTAAAATCACATAATAAATATGACTTATTGTAAATAACATTAATGTCAATTTTCATATTAAACTTTTAATTATAATTTAAAAATATAAAATAATTAATGGAATTAAAATATATTAAGTTAAAATATGTGTAACATGATATTTTACTCTAAAAATTAACATAACAAAATAATTAATTAAATTAAATTTAATCTTAATGTTTTTAGCATCATTTATCATATTTATTTTTTAACTAAATAATCAGTATTTTAGCATTTTTTAAGATTTTAATGTAATAATATCATCAATAAAAATTAAATTTAAATTAAAATGATAAAAAATCATTTACATTAAAAATATGTTTTATAAAAAAACTATGTAGATTCTTCCCTACTCTATAGGTTTATAAATGTTAAAGTAAAGGAAGTTTCCCTTTTTGCCTTTTTCCATACCTAACTTATTATATGGGTCACTTTCATGAACATGTTTCCCAATAACTCATAAAATTATGACCAAGAGGGGATATTGTATTGATATGGTCATAAAAGTTTCCTTTTTATATGTTTCAATTTCAATGTTTCCCTGATGTTTAAGGTTTAGTCCCTTGTTAAGTGTAATTTTACCTTATTCATTGTAATTAATTTTTATTACTTTTACTAAAACTTTTGGGTAAAAAAATAAAATAATATTATTATACATTGTAAATTATTATTATTCCAAATATTTATTCATTTTTGATAAATTAAAATCATATAAGTGGAAGAAAATAATTCAAATTTAATCCCATATACTAGACGACGAAGCAGGTTTTTAAAGTAAAAATGTTCAAAAGTTTGAGATTCTTTTATATCCAATTTCAAAGTGAAAATAATTCTAATTATGTAAATTGTATTAATTAATATTAAATTTATCTAGTTAAACATTAATACCAATTAAAAATATAATTTAACTCTTTAAATAAATTAGATGAAAAATTAGTTTTGAAATAAAATAAAATATTTGTCACTATTCATCAAAAAATGAAACATTAGAAACAAATAACAAAAATTAACCCTAAACTAATTTTTAAGTTTATATTTAAAAATTAAAGTTTATTTTTTCCTATTAAATATATGAAATTTAAAAAATTAAAAATTAAAAATGGCCCACCATTAAAATTTGGAAAAACTCAGTCTTGCATGTAACGTAAGCTAACTCAGTGTTTTATATAGTATAATTTAAACATGGTGTTTAATATAGATAAATATATAAAAAAATGGATTTTATTATAAAATTAAAAGATTTTAATGTCTTGGGGTGTTAAAATATGTATTTAAGAAAATCCATAATATTTATTTATAGGAAATGAAATACACCGTTCATGGAGATGGTAGGTCGTACGTACATATTAACATTGTTTCCATTTTCTAATTATATTGATTTAAAGAAAAGTAAAATATATATATATATATATATATATATATTTTATCATTAAAATATAAAGTTTTATATATATAACATATTTTTATTAAAACCATCCTTAATACATTCCATGTAAATTTTGAACGAATCACATAGATTCACAAGGTGGTAGTCCGCAATACACATGGGTGACGATATTATACTCCCTTAAAATGGAAAGAATTATGGTTGGTATGATATACTAAATATATAATAATAATAACATCATAAATATCATAAATATTATATATTAATAGTATTTCTATCAATATTCTCAACCATGAAAGGTGGTAATGGAAAAACGAATAACACCACTTTGTGGGGGGTAGTCCACCGTACACACAAATGACGATTTCATAACCCATTTAATGAATGTGTAAGAGTATTTAGGAATTAAAATTTACATAATTTTTTTAGTATATTGGATATACCGAGTTTATTATATAATCATGGTATAATTGGAATTCTATAAGGAGGAGAAGAAAATAGAATAAAGACACTTATTAAAGAACTTTACCTCTCCTTCAGGTATCCTCTATAGGTTTGTAATAAATCATTCTAAGGATGGATTTATTACTAAAATAAGGATCATAGGATTATGGTATAGAATTTTAGAAGTTATTTGTCTATTTTATGGCCAAATCAACTATTTTCGATTGTGTTAAGAGAGGAGGAGAGTGTGTGACCTTTTATAAATGCGGGAGAGGACACACTTAGTAGTTAGAAAATAAATTTAGGTGAAATGATGTTTTTGACAATCAAAAGGATTATATAATAAAAATAATTCTACCCACTAAGTTTTATGTTATAAATATGTCTATACAATGGGTTTTGGACATGTTTTGAGTTATTTATACAACTTATATTCTAATATTAACCACTTTATAAACTCTTTTTTACCTTAATCTCTATAATTAATTTTAAATGAATTAACTAATCATTAAAGTAAAAAAATAAAGATAAACTTATTATAAATTATAAAATTTTTTGATTAAAAATATTTAAACCCATTAAGTAATTTCAATTCATTGATGTGGAAGAAATAAATTTAATATGAATCCCGCTGTCGTGATGAGAAAGCGAGGGTTTTAAAGAGAAAATGTTCCCAATTTAAAAAAAATAATATCAAAATACAATGTAAAAATTATTTTAATAAAAAAAATTATATTAATAAATGTATAATTTAACAATTTTTACTTTAATACCAATTAAAAATATAATTTATGATTATAAATTATTTATATTAAAAGAAGTTTTCAATTAAAGTCTAGTATTTTTCACTATTCATCAAAAAAATGAAACCTCTCAAAAAAAACCCAAAAATTTATGGAGGATAATTTTGAAATTAAAACTTCCAAAATGATTTTAGTTTCTTCAAATAAAATTTATATATTTTTAAAAATATTGTTTTAAAGAAAGTGATCCATTAAAATAAAGGAAAACTTCATAATAAAACAATACTACATTTTTGTGTAAAATTTTATTGTTTTTAATCATATGACTATAAAATATGTTGAATGAATTAAAATCAATTTTATTAAATATATAATATATAATTTTTATTATTATTATTATTATATAGTTATTAATATAATTTATTAATATAAAATTCCATTGGTTATATAAAAACATTCCCTTTATATTCAATTGGTTTTTATTGTTCATTTCTATTTAATTAGTAACAAATGAAATAATCTTATTTATGTCTAAAATATATATATTCAAAATTTAGATAATCTTATTACTATACTACAATTTAAAATAATATTTATAAATATTAAATAATAATACTATAATAATATTTCAAATTTCATTTAAAATCCGTGTTGTGGGTAACACAAGATAAACTTAGTGTTGCATATAATATACACTATTTTAGAATTGAAATTATTTAAATAAAAAAATATAATAAATTATAAAAATTTTATATTACCTTCTATTATTGATGTTACATTTCAAACATGATATTTAATAAAATAGTGTTCTTCTATAATGTCAGTGTGTTGAATTCTTCCCACCTTAAATAAATTTTTTCCTCACAATTTAAATTTGATCTTGATAATCAATGGTTTGATATTTGAAAATATATTTATTAAAATTCCACATTGTGAGAAGGGTTGGTATACCATACTATTAATAAGAAATAATGGGAATTACCATGGTTATATGGAATAAAAATTGAAATAGGATTCTGAGTACGACAACATAGGTGGAAAATGAAAACATGGACATGGAAGAGAAAACTAACTCCCAAATATATATGTAGAGTGATATCGAACACTGATATCCACAATGTGGGTGATCCAAATAATGTTATATAACATAAATTAATATCCTAAAGAAGCATTAATAACGTCATTGATATCATAAAAATGATGATAATAGGGGAATTTTTTTATTTCAATATCCTTTCCTAGGGTTGAAGAATTATTTGTCATTTTAAGAATATATAGAAAATTCATCATTTGGGTTTTCCCAATTACTCCCTTACACTATTAAATGAACATATAAAAATTAATTTTTTTATCCCTGAAGATTTGAAATTACTATTTAATATATCGTAATATCAATAATTGAATGATAATTAATTCCTTTGATATCATGTTATTATTATGAAAAAACGATTAGCAGAAGTTATCCAATATGCATAAATCTTCATATAGTTAAGTATTACCATAACATTTAAAACTGTTTCCAAATTTTAAATTAAACCATTTCAAAAATGGTTAATCATATTATCCTTCCAAAATATTATGAATAAAAACATTATAATTAGTTCTAATGAAGTTAGTAGTATCCCATTTACTTTATCCATATCAACCATCCCTTTATTCAAACATAATTATCTCAAAATTAGGAACATATTAAAGGTTATATTTCCCTCAATAATGTGTTTTTTGAAAAGTTCAACCTTATACTGAATAATGTTTCATGGTCATTTTTACCATTCAACAAATGATTTGATTTTTTTAAAAAGTATTGTAGTACAATTCATAATTCATAAGACCAGAATATCATTAATAAAATAATTTTACAACATAAATCAAGGATCCAAATACAGAATAAAATTAATTATTCCACTTCTGTTGTACCAATAAAAAAAGAAATACCTTGATCACTTATCTTCTTATATGGAATATTCTATTGAAAAATGAAGAATTCATTTTCATTATTCCCCATATCTCTAAAGATGTAATATCTAACAACAGTGTTTATTATTCCTATTGCATTCTTCTTTTTTGGTGACCCTTATCATATTACTTATGAAAAAATTATAATCCCTTCAATAATTTCTCAGTATGAATATTTCCATAGTTATAACATTTGGTAACATCCTTATTTACCTTATTTCGTTTATTGATCATTTTTTCTTCCATCCTATTCTTCTCTTTATTAAACTTGAAGACATAAAACTTGGTGAATTTTTTCTCTATCTTGATATCATATAAAACAATTTCACCACATGAAGAAAATAATTAATATTCCAACTCCCTTCAGAGACATAGAAAAATCCCTTCAAATAAGTGACTAATCTTGTACTCCATCTTGTGTATGTAATCCATAGTGTATATGGGTAACTTTTTAATGGTAATTTTATACATAACAACAATTTATTACTCCTTTTGTATTAAGATATTGAACATTATATTCAACTCAGTTTATTGTTCATGAGGAAAATATTTTTCAAATAATGTACCTTTAAAGGCTTTATATTACATGAGTTATATTTTCTCTCCCTCCCTAATATTTCATGATCAACGACCACCATAAATAAACATCCCCATTGAGAAAATACACTATAAGTGTAACCTATTACTTTTCACCTCATCATAATTCCATAAATATATTCCCTAAAGAATTAATCCATTTCACAACTACCATTGGATAATTATTCCTACTAAATTATGAGGGAATCTATCAGAAATAGTGATCTGGTATCGGAGAATATCATTATGGAGAAGGTTTATTCATCCAGGAAAGGTTATGTTTCTTTACCTAATTAAGCCTCCCCAATATATCCATAACTTTTTCAATTCTATTACTAGCTATATCAACTTCCTCGACAGAGAAACCAATAAATTGGATATAAGAATTTATACCCATCATCCTTCCATGATCAATTTCTGGAAAATGTAATAAACTATATTAGATCATAAAATTATATAAAAAAATATTTAATCCTAAAAATGGTGAAATACATTTAATAATTTAGAAAATTTATGAATAAGTAATATCATAAAAATAAACAATGTTTCCATGAAGATTTACTTAGTTTAAAATCACTCATATTGTTTTGTAAAGAAAATATGCATTTCTATAAGAAAATTCCCTTAGAATGTCAAAATAGATCGACTATAAGACCCATTTTCGCGCCCTAGTTCCAGATCAAACCTAGCTCAATGTGGTGTTTTTAGGACTGTCACCCCAAAGAACATATATTCCCAAACCACATATACTTTTATTATCCCTTTATGGATATTTTTTTAAGAAGAACCACATAATATCTTCCTTTATAAAAAATTAGAATAATCTTCTATACATATCCTCAAAGTATATCTTAGGGTTATGTTCCCTAATCTAGGTTTTCCTAAATCTAGTTCCCAAGGTTTCTACTAAACTTCCTCTAATTCCAATTGTAGAGACACCAAACCCATATTTCTAGATATGTTCTTTTATAACATTAAATTTTCATAAGATACATGAAATCATATAGTTAAGGTCCAAATAGTTTATTAGTATTTTTAAAAAACATATACACGTGATTCACATATTACATTTCAATACACAAATGAAAACATATATTTTTCCAGTTTTTTATGAATAAATATATTCCCTCTAGAATATAATTTAATACCAGTCATAATAAGCCTCATGTGATCCAAGGGGAAGGAAAAAAATAATGGTGATATCAAACTATCTTTAATGGTTAATTATACTAGAATTAATAATAAATCAATGAGTATAATCAATATGGAAAAGAAAACAATAGAACACACATTCCCTGTAATCAATAAACTCTGAATGAAGTGTGTAAAAAATAATGAATGGAAAATAACTAAAAACCAATTACATTAAATAAATAACATGAAAATCATGATAAGATAAGGTTGAATAAATATGGAGAGGTAAATAACTAAAATCACTTTCCATTTAATCAATAAACCAATAATGAAATACATCTATAGTTTTTTTCATTGTGAAAATATCTTGGATAGTACTAAATGAATACTAAATGAAAGTAATTCTTAGGTTTTAGAAATCATATTTCCCAAGAACATAATACCTTTACTATAAAGACCTTTCATAAGACATTTTATTATACTACATTCAGGACCATTCATAAGATAGTTTAAAATATACTTATTACAAATGCATAGGGCTAGGCCAACTGATTTTACCCCATGAGATTACTGAAGCATCAAGGGGATTAATTTAAATGGTACAAAAACCATGTAATACTAGTCCAAATCATTCTTCATATATCAAATAATCAATTTATTTCATAACAGTGTGCCTTATCAAATATCTGTATTGAGTAAAACATAGAGATTTATCAGTATTTTACTATTTAATCTAATGAAATTCAAAGTATACAGCATATGAAAGAGAGGTATATAGTTTAAGAAATAATAATATCCATTATAAAAGAATATTAATTTTAAGAGAAATTTTCTGTATAATGAAATGTGAATAAGGGAAGGTGATTGTTTCAAGATAATGTTAATAATCACAAAAGAAAGTATGATTGTTTAATAACTTTTACTAATTGGTAATTTTCATTTCATATCAACTTGGGTGAAATTATTCTAATTGAAACCTAAAATACCATTAAGATAGAATTATTCAGGATCTTACATTTCCAAGGGGGTATTATATACACCACCTAATGGGGATTTGGTTTATAATAACAAATAAGTTTCAATGAAATGTAAAGTGAGATTGAGTCCATTACTATAAGATTTCTCTGAACTATGCATGCTTTAACCTCCTGTATAATGATTATATGAATTTTATTAAATTATAAAAGAACTATAATAATATTTATAATAATATATATGATCCTCATATAATATTTTATCCCTCATTAGGTAGTAATCTTTTATTATTTTATTTTCTTAGGGTGTTAATTTCCTTGTTTTCTCATTCATTATTTCTCACGAATGTTTGATTTCTTGTGCATATTATATAGTTCTATAATATACATACAAAAATTAATGATATAAATATAAAATATATTCATTATATATGTGTTTAGGGTAATCCATAATATTTAATTATAGGAAATTAAATACAGAATTCCTGGCGACGGTAGGCTAAACGTACTTATGAACAATGTTCCCATTTTCTTAGCATATTGAAATAAAGAAAAGTAAATGATATATATATATATATATTATAAATATAGTTTCATTTTATATCTTATATATCACATATTTTTATTAAACCTACCCTTAATACATTCCATGTAAATATGTAATGAATCACATCGCTTCATGAGGAGGTAGTCCGCCATATATACAGGTGACGATATCATATTCCCACAAAATGGAATGAATTAAGTTTTGTGTGATATACTAAATATACAATCATAATGACATGACAAATACAATATATATATGTTATATAAATATTATGTACATCATTATTCTAAACCTTAAAATGTGATAATGAAAAAACGAATGACATTAGTTCATGAGGTTGTCGTCCTCCACAGACATGAAAAATGATTTCGTAACACATTTTTTAGAAGTGTGTGTTTTATTAGGTAGTAACATTAACATAAAAAAACCTCACTAAATGAAATATAATTATTTTATTATATATTAATGTTATAATATGAATTGAATGCGGTGAAGAAGCAAATAATAATAAAGATGCTTGTTGGAGAACATTTCCTCTTCTTCTGGTATCCTCTGTCTGTATGTAGTAAATCATTCAAAGAAGGATTTATTCAAAAACTAAGGCTTACATGGAGGTTATGTAAGAGTTTATATTTTTTTAGTTACTTGTTGAACTAATTGGCTATTGATTTGTGAGTAAAAGTGGATAGCGGGTTGCCTTTTATAAGTGTGGGAGACAACACACTTGGTATTTTTAAAAGAAATTGAGGTGATAACATCTTATTTTACCTTAAAAAGGATAAAATATTGAAAAAAAATTTATCCATGAAGTTGTAATGTTGACATATGTCCATAAAATAGAGTTTGAATAATTTTTGGGTCATTCTTATACCTTATATTCTAATATTAACCACTAACTAAACACTTATTTACATTAATCAATCAAAATAATTTTAACATCATTCACTAATAATTATAGTAAAAAATTATGTTAACCTTATTAGAAATTAAAAATTATTATTATTACAAATATTTAATCCATTTTCCTAAATTAAATCCATATATGTGGAAAAAATTAATTTATAATTAATCTCGTAGAGGCGATGAGAAAGAAGGATTTTAAGTGAAAATGTTCAATAGATCACAATGTTTTTATATCAAAATTCAATATTAAAATGATTAAAATGAACAAAATTGGATTATTTTATTTATACTTAAACTATTGTGACTTTAAATACAATTAAAAATATAATTTAACATTATAAATTATTTACAAGAAAATAAGTTCTCAATTAAAATCCAAATTTTTTTACAATTCATAAAAAATGAAATTTCTCAGAAAAATTACAAAAAAATTAAACCTAGGATATTTTTTATTTTAAAATTTAAAAAATAATGTTTATTTTTTAAAATAAAATTTACAAATGGGTAAAATTTTATTTTTAAAAAATTTTCTTCATTAAAAGGTGGTAAAACATCCTTTTAGAAAATTACGGATTTTTATGCATACAAATTGATTTGATCTTATCTTATGCCTATAAAATATATTGTATGATTGTATAAATATTTCATTGAATATATAATAAATAAATTTCATTATAATCACTTACTAAGAGTAATTTAATTAATTTATTTTGATAAAACTCTTCTTGGAACATAATAACATTTCTTTAATATTCAATTGGTTTTTATTTTTATTTATAGTAAATTATTAACAAATGAATTAATTTTTATTATGTGTAATAAATATATTTTGATAAGTTAGTTAATAATATTCAAACCCTCTAATTAAATATCTAGTTTATAACTATTAAATAATATTATTTTAATAATATTTCACTTTTTCTTAAAATCGTTGTTGCATCTAACACATGATAAACGTACTTTTGCAAGTAATATAATCTTTTTGAAAGAATAAAATTATATAAATATAAATATATCATAAATTCTTGGGAAGTTATATTCTGTTATATATTGGATGTTGTGTGTTATAAACTATATTGAATAAATGTTATTCTTCTATAATTTCTAGGTGTTACATTACTCTTAATTAAACTTATAGTGATTTATATATTCAGTTAAGGGTCTCACTTTCATGAGGTTTTGGCTCATATATTAGTAATGTGTTAAAATATTTATTTTACAAACTCATTTCATTTCAATATTTAATATGAAAATTTTATATTAAGGAAAGTTTTATGGATCTTATACATTAATATCTATATACATTATTCAACTATATTTATTCTTATAATTTTTATATGTTGGTAGAATTTTCTTCTATTTGGAACTTAATGTTATCAATAAATTTTTTAAACAAAAATCAACCTTCTTTTCACTTTTTCAAATAAAGTTCTTCTTCCATATCTGTGCTCTATAATGTTGTTTGATATATATTTTTTACGTATACTTGACTTTTTTATAAATTATATTTTTATTAGCTTTTACTTTATGTAAATATTTTTAAAGGAATATTTTTAAATAATATTTTTTCAAAAAATACATTTTTGAAAATTTTACAATGTTTAGAAACAAATGAACTTTTTTAAGATATACTATATGAGAATATTTTTTTTTCATCATTACCATTCATTTGACTTAATCTTACTTTAGGATTTTCGATGTTCATATTCATAAAAATAATTTTCTCATTTTTATGGATATTTTTAGTTTATAATTTATCAATTTTTTATTTATTTTTGTCATGATTTCAAAGAAAGGTTAAAATATTATTTTAATGGTATTTTTTATCTATGTCGACATAATTTATGGACTCTTATACATCACTAGCTATATGGTATTATGATTTCATGAATTTTTTGGATTAGTTATGATGATGATGATGATCATTACATGATTACATGAAACCTATTTATTTCTCACTAGTTAATTAATTTATTATAAGATGATGAATTCTCATATGATACCATTCACTTCCTTTCTCTCTATATATTATGATTATGTGATGATGATATATTTAAGAAACTAGTTTAATTTTTACGTGTTATAATATGATGATATGTTTAATATATTATGGTCTTGTTGAAAACATATGTATGGTTTTCATTATGTTATGGGAGGGATAAGAATATACATTCCTCTAATGCATTGGGTAAAGAATGACATCCCCCAAGATAATAAGGACTTGAATGGGTATTGATTAGATTCCTTTATGAGTTTTTTTCTTTAATTATTGTATTGAAAGTGAACCTTGACTAAGAAAATGATAGAATTGGTATGTATCCCAATCCACTCTTATAACACAGGCAACGATCCCTGAATAAAGAAATGAATTTTTATGTTTATCTGTGAAACATCCCTGTTATTTAGAATAATAAATTTTCATATCTATTAATATTTTTTAAATTAACATTAATTTTAAATAAAGGGTACACTTTTTCTGATATCATTCTCAATATACAACAAAGGATGTCTTCAAAATCTTATGTTGCACACAACAATGAGTTATATAGAAAAATAATACCCCCAAAAAAATTATTATTTTAAATGGTAGTTAATAACTAGACATTATATTATTGGAAATGAAAAGAATTAAATATATTATGATTTTCAATATTTTTAAATGTTTTTATATTTATCCAATGAAATTTAGATGATTATAATGAGAATTAATCAAATTTTAAGTACAAAATACTCTAATATTTTTAAAAGGTCATTTTACCACCTTTTTGATGAAAAACCTTTTTTTAAAATAGTTTTAACCAATTTTATATGTTATATTTTAAAAAATAAACTAATTCCTTAGAATTAGGATATCAAAATTAACATTGGATGATTTTTTTTATATTTTTATAATAACTATCACGTTTTGATGAATAATAAAAATATAATAAATTTTAATTGAAAACAATTTTTTTCCTTCATGAAAATTTATATTGTTAAATAATATTATTTAATTGTTTTTTAAAGTATAAATGAAATATATTTTTATAATTTAATCCAATTTTGGTCATTATAAGTAATTTTACATTAAAATTGGACATAAACACATGTCAACATTTTGGTAGTTTTTACTTTTTAAAATTATGATTTATGGTTTTTACAACATTAGTTAATTTCAAATTAATTAATATAATTTTTGTGTTTTGATTTTGGAAAAATTTATTCCATATTTGGAATTATAATTTATAGTTTGTGTAAATAGGTACCTTTTATTTTTTATACATTATTAATAGTAACTTCAGTAATTATTTTTATTTACCATGGTTAAAGGGTAAATTAGGTAAATAAGGGTAAATAAATAATATTAAAATAATATAAAACTAACCGAAAACCTTTCCTAATCAAATTTTATGGTATATTTATAACCATTATCATCTTCATGTGAAACCATTGGTATTTTGGTGCCACTTGGGTATGAAAATGACATTTTATAATATTTAATTTAATGTAAAGAGAAATATAACATAAACAAGTATCTGTTAGTAAAGAAATTTTAATATAAGGTTTTATAATTAATATATTTGAATAAAAATATTAATTATAAATCTAAGAATATTACATACATTAGGGTATTTTATTTATAATTTTTTGACATTAAATAAATTAATTTATTTATGACACAATGATGATGTAGTGATTACCTTATTAATGAGAGATTCAAATTAATCATATTATAAATATTAAAATAAATGTAATTTGAACATTTTGATTCCATACACGAATTTTCTTGAGGATTATGACATATTTTATTTATGTTACTTCTTTTGTTTTGAAGGATTAAATTTTTTATAACTTTGATAAAAATAAATTAGTAAATAGCGTCAAAATTGACATAAATGAGTTTAAAAAAAATACTATTTTATTAAATGATATTATAGTCTTAAGACTATACTATTTAGAAAACTAACTTTCTTAATGTTACATATTTCATTAAAAATCCACTTGTGGTTTTCTTGGCATTTTATAGTAACTATAATTACCATATATTATTAAAATAAAATAAGACATGATAAGAGTTAATATTTAACCAAGGTTTAAAAAATGATTTTTATATTTTAAGGAGTTTGATTATTGTGAAAAAAATTGGATAGTGTAGAAGTGTATACATTATAATTTTTGAGATGTATTTTAATATTTATGGAATAATTCCTTAAAACACTAAAACTGAAAATACCCTCAACGTAATATAAATTCAAATTTTTTAATTAACTCAACATTATGTAATGTTTAAGGCTAGGGCCTTATAGTTTGTATCAGAGGAAAGGTTTAAAAAATATAGGGATTAAGATTTTTGGATAACAACATGGAAGTCTCTATGTATATTCTTTCAGTAAAATCCATGTTTTATAAATTTTTCAGATCAAGTAAAGTTGGTAAAAAATTTAAGGAGGAGGATCTCAAACAACATTCATATCTCTTCTTGATGACGTTCTTGCAATAATTATTACAAAATCATGTTCAGATGATTATGAAACATTTTCTAGCATACAAATTACTTGAAAAGAGTTCTTTGAGATATCAAACACCTCCCCTATGCCTCAATACCATTGTGTATCATGGGTTGTATTTAATAAAATCACATTTTTTCAATATTCTCTTATTTTCAAGAAATTTAAATATTATCAAGGCATTTTATAATATTTTACCTTATCAAAATATTTCAAAGCATATTATGATTTTGAAAATGATTATGAAGAAGGATACCATTGTGCAACCTATTTATATTTTCTTTTAAAATATATTCTTTCAACATATACTTATGGTATTTTAAAAGGTCCATTGATTTAAAGTTTCAACTCAAACACAGTCTGACTATTTTATAAAAATCAACTTTTATCATATATTTTCAAACTAAATGTCATACATTATTATTTTCCAAAACTATTTTTCTCTGAACACCCATATAACCTAATTTTTACGATATATAGTTAGATAAAGGAAGAAAATGAGTTTGAAGGATCTCTAAATCACTATTGCAATACATGGACCATCTATGTATGTGAACAATATGACGATGAAACTAGGTGGACACCATGATCAAGGTAAAGTGTTCTTCATATTTAGAATAGTTTTATTTTATCATATGTAGGTGAAATAAAAAAAATATTTATATATATAATACATCATGAATTAAGATGCAGAGTTTATTATGATTTGGAATGAAAATCAGAGGTATAAGACAAACATTGAGGTTACAACATGTTAGGGTGATTTTTGTGTTTTATTAAAAGGAACCACCAAGAAGATGGGTGATTACTTGTCTCATCTGGAAAGCATGTGATAATCGAACCCACAACCGAAGGTCAATACGAGCGTATTTCATATCATTGGACTACATGAAGTCCTTAGTTAGTATAACTCACTCTATTTGATTAAATAATTATATTGACCAAGAATAAGTTAATTTTGGGAACTTATCTTTTATCAAATGGATATCCTTAGTATAGGAAAACTATTTGGTGATTAAGTGATATATTGGAAGTTGTTCTCTCATTTGGGAACACTATATGCCTAAGGAAAATAAAATACTGTTGGATTTCATTTGAGGAGTAATGGTTGAATTTTATTTTAAATGAATATATGTTTTTGTTGTCCATATAAGGAAATTTGGGTTATTTATGGAAATTATTAACCTTTCAGGGATAATATGTGATTAGGCTAATTACTTTTAAGTATGAGACTTTAAAATTAGTAGAGGTTATTTAGAGATAAATTTTAAGATTTATCATGGTAGAATATGTGATCAAATCATTCTAAAATTTGGGTTTAAATTTTAGTTTGGATTATTTTTAGGAATTATATGACCAATTATTTATTGAATGGTATTTGTTAAACTTTTGGGTATTTTTGTTGAATTTTTGAGATTAAGAGTAATATTTATTTTTATAAAGGATTATTCTTTTCAGGGGATTATATGATCTTGTACTAACTGTTTTGGTTTTGGTTAATGTCTAAAGACAATTAAAATATATGATTTATCTTTTGTGGATTATGTGAATCTCCAGATTATTCTACACTTCAGGTGTGACCATGTCATCTTAAAAAATCATGGTTTGGAGAAAATATGAGTTTGTGGAAGATATATATTAAAGGTTGAGAATTTACTTGACAAGTAGGTATATTTACTTATGTTCTTATTCTATGTTTTATTATAATTCATAATCTTTATGAAAAGTGTCTTTAAAAAAAGTCATTTTCTATCTACTTTTACTACTGTGAATTCAATTACCATTTAACCCATCACATGTTTGTGGCTTTCTTAATGTTAACTTTCTCTTGATCATGTTTTCTATTACACTCTATCCAAACATGATCGTTAGTTATTCTTCTATATACATGTTTTCCAACATGGAATCCTAGTATGTGTTTTCTCAGGTGACCTCTGTACTTCTATTTATTTCTTCTAAAGTGGTTTTTTATTAACCCTTTTTTCGATGTAGGAATTTCAATGAAGTTTTCGAGCCCAATTTTAAAATTGTGAGGATACAATTTCTAAAGGGGAAAATGATGTAACATCCCAGATTTTTAAAGAATAATACATTTTCTTATTTATAAACATTTGTGATTTAAATATTAATTTTACATTATAGGGGAAAATTTTTTAGAAATCACACTCGGCACACAAAAATGGGTTTCTCTAAAATATTACATTTCACACAACACTGAGTCATACAAAAAAATAATAGAACAACAATTTTTTTAAATGGTTGTTAACGCCTAAGCATTGTATTTTTGGGAATGATCAAAATAAACTATATTACGATTTTACATATTTTAAAATGTTTTTTCATCTATCCAATTAATTTTAGATGCTGAAAATGAGAATGCATCCAACTTTAAGTATAAAATACTCTAGTATTATTAAAAGGTCGTTTTACAGCCTTTTGATGGAGAAATATTTTTAAAAATAGTTTTTTTTACTTTTATATGTTCTATTTGAAAAAATAAACTGTTTTATTAGAATAGGGACATAAAAATTTACTTTGGATGAATTTTTTTGTATTGTTTTGACAACTATTATGTTTTGATGAATAATAAAAATAAGCTAAATGTTAATTGAAAACAAATTTTTCCACCGAACAAATTTATATGGTTAAACCATAATATTTAATGGTTTTAAAGTAGAAATGGAATATATTATTATCATTCAATCCAATTTTGTTCATTATATGTAATTTTAAATTGAAATTGGACATAAAAACGTGTTAATCTTTTGGTAGTTTTTACTTCATAAAAACACGATTTCTAGTTTTGACAATAGGATTTAATTTTAAATTAATTTCTATAGCTTTTGTGATTTCAATTTAGAAAAATGGATTCCATATTCGGAATCATAATGTCCAAATTGTGTAAATTGGTACCATTTATTATTGAACATTATGAATAATAACTTTGGTAATTATTTTTAGTTTCCTTGGTTAAAGGGTGAATCGGTAAATAAGAGTAAAAACTAATATTATAATATTATAATAATATAAAACAACCTTAAAATGTGTCACAATCTAATAGGATGATATATTTATGATCATGAGCATCCTTAAGCTGAAGTGTTGTCATTTGGGAGCCATTTGAGTGTGGAAATGACATTTTATAAGAGTGTTCCAATTTTTTAGGGCAGACCCAAATCATGTCACTTTAAAACTATTATTGAACAAGTTCCAAATCAGCTATCTTCTTGGAAAGATAAATCTATCTCTATAGAAGGTCATAATTTCCTTGTTAAATCCATTATTATCTCTAAGATGGTTTACTCCATGATGGTCTACAAATGGACTGCTGGTCTCATTAAAAAACTAACACCGTCAAAAAGAACTTCATATGGACTGGTAGTATTCTCAAATAAAAACTTTGTATTGTTCCTAGGTTAACTTCTTACAAACCCATTGAAAATGGTTATATTAGTATTAAAAATATCAAACGCCTTAATGAATCCCATCAAGAAAGATTCACTTGGAACCTTTTACACAATACTTTTGAAGCTATTATCTTTCTCAAAAAATCAGTTTCTTAACAAACTTAAAACGGGCAATTCGAAATTTATTAATTCATCAATCTGGATTTACATCAAATACTTCATTTCCAATATTATGAATAATTCCAGATGGATGGTCTCCAAAGAATCTTCTTTAAAATTTTGGTTGGATAACTGGACTAGAACGCCTTTAATTTTCATGATATATCCCGATCAAACTTCTGATAATACCAACCACTCTATCAGAGATATTTTACACTCTCAGTATGATCGCCTCCCTGATACTATTCAGATCATCCTTGATAACTACTCTTTTTCTTACACCAATGATTTCTTAACTTGGGAACCTCCTCACAATGGTATACTAAACTCAAAAAATTTGTACAATCATTTTTTCTATTACACTAATAGAAATTACAACTGGTTGAAACATTTCAAAAAACCTTGGATTAAAACTTTGAGATTCAATCTGATCTATCGCCTTTCTTACAACAAAGTTCCCACTTAATGTTGCCTCTAATATTTTGGCATCCAGCTCTACTCTAAGTGAAAAATCTGTAATCAAAACAGAGAAGTTTCTAAACATATCTTTCTCTCTTGCGCTACTTCTTCTGCTCTATGCAACTATATTCTTGACATTTTTGACTACAGATGGTTGATTCTTGATTTTGTCAAATCTCAACTTAAAAAATGAGTGGAAATGGAAGGCTCTCAGCAAATCATGATCCTTTTTCTTACTGAGGTTGCCGAACGAAATCATGTGATCTGGTATGATCAGAATGATATTATTCATAACAACTATTCTTTTAATCAAAATGCATGTTGGATGAGGATACTCATAGCCATACATGAAGCTGCCTTGATTCAAAAGGGACATTGCCACAACACCGTGTATGACTTTGGGATCCTGAAGCATCTAAGGATTAAAGGCAATTTCTGTCAGCCGCATTGCACTCTAGAGGTGTTCTGGAGAGGCCCCCTACCTAGATAGATCAAAATCAATATTGATGGCACCTCAAAGGGAAATCCGAGACCTTCAAGGTGTGGAGCTATTTACAGGAATCACCTCATTCAAATAATTGGATACTTCAGGGGTAAATGTGTCATTTCTACCTCCCCTGAAGCTGAGATGCTTTGTTTGATACATGTAAATGAATTTTACAATATCTTCGTTTGGAACAACCTTTGGATTGAAAGTGACTCGATGACCATCGTTCAAGTGATTTGGAATGGTATAACACATCTTTCTTGGCCAATTACCACCGTTTGGATGGAATGCACCCATTTTACTACTAATCATAACTATATAATCAAACATGTTTAAAGAGAATCAATCATGGTTGCAGATGGTCTAGCAAACATGGGAGTAAATCAAGACATTACCTGGTTTGAAGGCCTTCCCGCTGCTCTTATTTCCTTTCTTGAAAAAGATTGTAATATGATCATGTATTTTAGAATCTTGTAATTTTGCTTTTAATAATATTTGTTCTTTGGTCATTTTTGGCCAAGGCATCACTTTTTAAAAATATAAATAAATAAATTTATTAGTGAAACAATGATGATGTAGTGATTACCTTATTAATGAAAGATTCAAATAAATGATATTATAAATATTAAAATAAATGAAATTTGACTATATTTATAGCATCCACGAATTTTCAGGATTATTATGACTTATTAAATTTTATTTAATTCTTTTGGTTCTAAAGAATAATGTTTTCTATGACTTTAACAAAAACAAAATTAATAAATAGTGTCAAAATTGACATAAATGTGTTTTTAAAACAAATACTATTGTATTAAATGACGTAATAGTCCTAAAAATATATGATTCTTCCAACTGACTTATATAGTATTAAATTTTTCATTAATGATCCACTTTTGGTTCTCATGGTATTTTATAGAGACTATAGTAACCATATATTATGAAAATACAATAAGACATAGTAAGAGTTAATGTTTTTAACTAAGGGTTAATCCAAATGATAAGGTAAAATTTGTGACCAAAACTTGTCTAGAACCTGTTGGTTGAGAGAATTTAGAACCATTATCAAATTATCTTCGAATTATATCACTTTTGAGATATTATAATTTGGAAAAAGGTTTTGATAAAATAGTATTTCAAGACCTTCCTAAAGTTCCCCTCCTCCCTATTATAAAATCCTACCAGCTATACCCACTTACACACACCTCTCAATCCACATTGGTCATCCAAATTATAATAAAATAATCTCCCAAAATATATAACTACTTCTTAGAAGCATTATATTGGGTAGAAGGAAATTCAATAAATCCTTTTAGATCAAATCAAAAGAAGTTACCTGATTTAGAGGTAACACATTCTCTCAACTTCCTTTATATTATTTTAATTATCTGATTTCTATGCTCTTATTATTCTTTGATTAAATAATGAAACCATTATACTAAATATAATAGGATTTTCTTATGAAAAGTATTATAACTACACTTACACACATCTCAATCTAATAGATATGAACATTCTGTTTCTGAGTACTGTGAACTACTACCTCACAAAATGATGATTGATCAATTTTCCCCTACCACTTCTCATGTTTTCCATTGTGATGGAACTGTATTTTTATATGATATATATCATACATTATATTGTATCTATGCTTATTTAATTTTTATTTACAACATACCATTATTCTTTCCATGATGGGAAAATACGATAATTTCATTTGAGGAGGTGTGGACTACCGCCCCCTCAAAGTGATATGACATGTTCATGATATAAATGAAACATATAAAGGATGGGTTTATTGAACATATGAGAAATATATGAAATTATTATAATAATGTTATTATAACTTATTTTTATATCATTAATTTATGATTCTTTTAATATTATAAAGAAATTAAAGTAGCGTTTACGCGTACGTACGATCTACCGTCTCCATGAATGGTGCATTTCAATTCTTATCTCAAAACATTATGGACTATTATAAATACATATATACTGGATATATTTGATATTTAAATCATGAATAATATTATGGTGATTATGGAATTTTTACCACATGGACAATTTATATCAAACACGTTCATTTCTAACTCAAGTACTAAATTTTGACAAAACGACCAATATGAACATAAATAATTATGTAATTTTTATAATATAGTAATCAATGATATAAAAGTAATAATAAAAATTAAAATGGTTCTCAATATATAATAAATTAACCTAATTTTATTTTTTAGTAATATAAGGAATGAACAAGAGAAGTCAGGTTTGAGGGAAGGGAACTTTTTAACCCAATTTCCATTCTTTGGGTTGATCTTTGAATTCTTGATTATGTCATTCTATGATTATATGATTAATGATTTTTGTTATATTATCTAGTATTTATACTTTATTTATGGGTATTTATAGTAAATACAAATAATTGATCTATTTTATTAATAAAATGATATTTGTTAGGGAATTTATAAACTCAATTCCATTCATCAAGTTTTACACATAATTTTGTCATATATTTTCCAATATCATGTGTTGAATCACTGTTTATTTTTTTATATTGTAGTTTACATTTCCCTTCTTTTGGATATACCATTTATACACATAATCACCCCATTGATAAATTCTTAAGTCATTTATGCGATCTTTGTAAGGGATTTCTTCTCAATCTCTTTTCATTGAGGAATACCATGATATTGTGAACCTTATTTATCCTTAAAGTTATATATATGAACCCTTTTTACATGTCATATAATTAATTACAACATTCTCATGACATTTAATGTTTTTTAATATTATTATTTAATTATTTTTATTCAAGTATTTATCAAGTGATAAGGAACTCTTTAACTAAACCCTGGCTTTTAATGTTTTAAAGATTTATTCTTCTAAATCTTTATAAATAATTTCCATGTTTTCAAAATGGTTTAAAGGACTTATTTATATGTATATTAACATTTTAAAATGTAAATTCCATAAAAAAAATTCAAATTGGTATGAGACAATTTGATTAAAAAATATTCTTTCTAAATGTTTGAAATTTTGTTTTGGATTGATTATGTCAATATCTTAAAATGATATCTTTTGAATGAAAATTTGGAAATGTTTTTTTCCAATTAATCTAGTTTTATATTTTATGATTATGTTATGGTTCTTGGTAATTGTTTACATATATGGGTGGTTCCTAGGTAAACCAAGGGTGGGTGAGCCCATAACAGCTCTCCACAACATTGGGTAATGTGACGAAGGAAAATGTTAAGGTTTCTCCTAAGAGATTTAGGGAATATACTGTGATTTGTATTCCAAATGTAACCATGAAGGTTAATCCCTATGAAACTGTGAAAGCTAAAATTTATGTATGTTATGGATGCCATAATATAAATTTATTATTTATTATTTTTATAAATTATTCATAAATATTAATATTTCATATGGTATGTTTAATAGCTTATGTTTTATGAGTGATAAATATGATTTCATTGATTTGTATGTATTTATAGATTAATATTTTCTTTCATTATTTTATAATGCTTACATAGATTTTTATGATCATCCCATGTTTTTGTAATGTTTTTGATAGGGTATAAATAAGGGTAAGAGAAAGGAAGAATTCAAGAATATTTTTATCCAGAAAATAATTCGTGTTTTTAAAGAGTTTTAGTAATTTAAAAAATATGTATAGATTAGAAGTGTCTACTTTGTAATTTTTGAGATGTAATGTAATATTTATGGACAAATTCACTAAAAATATAAACTTAAAAATATACTCAGTGTGAAAGAAATTCAAATTCTTGATTTAACTCAGGATTATGTAATGTTTAAGGGTGAGTCCTTATAGTTGGTATAAGAGGAAAGGTTTAGACAACTTTAAGGATTATGAGTTTGGATAACCACATGGTAAGTCTCAATGTCTATCCATTTAGTAATATTCTTATTTTATAACTTTTTCAAATTAGTAAAATTTGGTTACAAATGGATGTATAAGGATATTAAACAACATTTTTATCTCTGACTAAGGACATGCTTTCAATAATTATTTCAAAAGTCATGATCAGATGATTGTGAAATTTTTTCTAGCATACTAATGACATGCAAGAAGTTTTTTTGATATATTAAACACCTTTACTACACATCAATACTATTGTGGATAGTGGTTCGTATTTAATCAAATCCTAATTTTTCAATATTATTATATTTTCAAGAAATGTAAATATTGTTAAGTCATTTTAAAATATTTTACTTTATCACAAGATTATGGAGAATATTATGATTTTGAAAAAGGTGTCGAATAAGGAGACCCTTGTGCCACCTATTTATATTTTATTTTAAAATATATTCTTTTAGTACATACTAATATTTTTTTTAATAAGACCATTGATTGAAAGTTTCAACTCAAACTGAGACCAGCTTTTTTATAAAAATCAAGTTTTATCATATGTTTTGAAATTATATTCCACACATTATTATTTTCAAAAACTATTTTTATTGGAACATCCATATGACCCATGTTTTACATGTTATATTTGGATAAAGGAAGAAAATATTTTTAAAGGATCTCTAAATCATCGTTACAATACATGGAAATTCTATCTACGTGAACAAGATGGAAATAAAATGAGGTTGACACCATAATCAAGGTATGGTGTTATTTATATTGGGAATAATTTTATTTTATCATATAGTGGTGAAATAAAAATATTCAATATATATAAGACATCATGAATTAAGATGTTGAGGTAATTAAGTATTGGGATGAAAAAGAGAGGTAAAAAAACCATTAAGGTTAAAATATGTTAGGGTTATTTATTAGATTTATAAAAATGGACAAACAACAAGAGGGGTGAAAATGCATCGTTTTAGAAAAGGTTGCAGGAATCAAACCCACAACTAAAGAGTGATAAGGTCGCATCACATATCATTGGCCTAAGTGAAGTCCTTGGTTAGTATGAATTACTCTATATTGTTAAATGATTGTATGGATTATGAATAAGTTGATTTTGGGAACGTATGTTTATAAAATGGATATCCTTAGTATAGTAAAATGATTTCATTATTAAGTGATATTTTAGAATATGTTTTCTCATTTGGGAATACTATTTGCCTATCGAAAATAAAATACTATGGGATTTAATTTGAGGAGTAATGGTTGAATTTTATACTTAAAGAATCTATGTTTTTATTGTGGACATATGAAGATTTGGTTTATTTAGGAAATGATTAACCTATCATGGAGAATATGTGATTAGTATAATTACTTATAAGTATTAGAATTTACGAGTAGTCGATTTTATTTGGAGATAAATGTTCATATTTATCATGGAAGACTCCGTGATCAAATCCTCCTAAATTTTAATTTTCAATTTTATTTTGGATTATTTTAAAAAATTATATGGAAAATTATTTATTGAATAGTATTTTTTAAACAGTGTGGTATTTGTGTTTGAATTTATTATATTAAAAGTAGTTTTTATTTTTATAAAGGATTATTCTTTTCGGGAGATTATCATATCTTGTACTAACCATTTTGGTTTTTTAATGTCTAAAGACAATGAAAATATATGATTCATCTTTTGTGGATAATGTGATTCTCTGGATGATGATTCTAGAGCTTTAGGTGGTTTCAAGTCGTCTTGAATACTCATTTTTTTGAGAACAGATGAGTTTTGGGTAGATATTTATTAAATGATGAGACTTTACTTGGAAAGTAAGTATATTTCCTTCAGTTCTTACTCTAAGTAGTAAAATATTTCTTCATATTTATGAAAATTATATTAAAACAAAAAAAAATTCCATTTACTTCCCTTACCATGAAATCAATAACCATTTAACCCATCATAACTTTGTGGTTTTCTTGTTGTTAATATTCTCCTGATCATGTTTTATAACACACTCCATAAAAACAAGATGGTTTGTTTTTATTCCCTATCCATGTTTTCCTACATGGAATCTTAGTATGTGTTATCTCAGGTGACCTTTTTACTTCTATTTATTTCTTTTAAAGTAGTAGTTCTAGTAGTCCTTTTTCGATGTGGGATTTTGAATGATGTTTCATAGACCATTTTTAAAATTGTGAGGATGCAATTTCCAAAAGGGGTGAATGATGTAACATCTCAGGTATTAATAGAATAATAAATTTTCATATCTATTAATATATTTTAATATAATATTAATTTTATGTTAAAGGGGATATATTTTTTGATAGCATACTCATCACACAAAAATGGGTTTATCCAAAATCTTACGTTGCACACAACACTAAGTTATACATAAAAATAATACAACAATAATATTATTATTTTAAAAGGTAGTTAACACATAACTATTGTGTTGGAGGGAATAAATAGAATTAAATATATTATGATTTTACATATTTTAAAATGTTTTTACATTTATAAAATTAATTTTGGATGTTTAAAATGATAATGAATTTAATTTAAAGTATAAAATACTCTAATATTTTAAAAAGGATGTTTTACTAACTTTTAATGGAGAAACCTTTTTTAAAAAGTTTTTTATAAATTTTTAAATTTTATTTGACAAAATAAAATTATTATTTAGATATGAGACATAAAAATTTACTTTTTATAAATTTTTTATATTTTTCTGATAACTATAATGTTTTGATTAATAGTAAAAATACACTAAATTTTAGTTGATTTTTTTCCATTGAGATAATTAATATAGTTAAATCATATATTTTAATGGTTTTAAAGTATAAATGGAATATATTTTTACCATTTAATTCAATTTTTGTCATTATAAGTAATTTCACATCGAAATTCAGCATAAACACAAGTCAATATTTTGGTCGTTTTTACTTTATAAAAACACACTTTCTAGTTTTGACAACAAGAATTAATTTTAAATTAATTAATACACTTTTTTTGTCATGAATTTGGAAAAATGGATTCAGTATTTAGAATTATATGTTCCAAATTGTGTAAATAGGAACCTTTTATTTTTAGAGATTTTGAATAGTAACTTTAGTAGTTATTTTTATTTACCATGGTCAATGGGTAAATTAGGTAAATAAAGTTAAAAAATTGTATTATAATAATATAAAACTATCCTAAAATTTGTTCTAATAATATTTCATGATAAATTTCAAACCATTAGCATCCTTAGTCTGAATTTTTGTCATTTTTTAACTACTTGGGTGTGAAAATGACATTTTATAATATTTAATTTAATGTAAAGGGAAACCTAACATAAACATGTATCTTTTTCAAAATCAATTTTAAGATAAGGTTATATAAAAGATATATTTGACAATAAATAGTCATTAGAAATATAAAAATATTGCCTAAATTATGGTATTTTATATTTAATTTCTAGACATTAAATAAATAATTTTATTTATGACATAATGATGACGCAGTGATTACCTTATTATGAAAAGATTCAAATAAATGATATTATAATTATTAAAATAAATGTATTTTGAACATTTTGATCCCCTAAAATAATTTTATGGTTGATTATGACCTATTTTTATTCATATAATTCCTTTTTTATAAGAAATAAATGTGTTATCACTTTAACAAAAAATCAATTACTAAATATTTTCAAAATTGAAATAAATGATTTTTAAAAACAAATACTATTTTATTAAATGATATAATAGTCATAAATATCTAAGATTAGTCAAACTAACTATTATAATGTTAAAATTTTAATTAAAGATCAAATTTTGGTTCTCTTGTAATTTTATAGTAACTATTGTAACCATATATTATGAAAATAAAAGAAGACATGGTAAGAGTTAATGTTTTTAACTAAGGGTTAAGGCTAAATGATATAGTTGTTTTTTTGAACTAAACTTGTCTAAAACCAATTATTTGAGAGGATTTAGACCAATTATAATCTTATCCTCGAATTCTATCATTTTGGATGTATTATAATTCAAAAATAAATTTTTAATAAAATAATATTTTAAGACCTTCTTAAAGAGCCCCTCCTCCCCCTTATAAAAGGCCACCACCTCTACCCTCTTACACACACATATCGAAACCCCTTGGACCATAAAAATTCTACTAAAATAAGTTCCAAACAACAATTCCTTCTTCCTAGAAGCCTTACCTTGGTCATAATGAAATTTAATAAAGCCTTTTGGCTCTAATAAAAATAAGTTACATGATTTATAGGTAACATCTTCTCTCAAGTTTCTTTCCTTTATTTTCCTTCTACACTCCCTATGACCTTATCATTATTTTATTACATAAAAAAACCAATATCATAAATATACTAGAATGTTTTTATGCTAATGATTCTAACTAAACTTACCCACAACTCCATCTAATGGATACGAACATACTGTATCTGTGTATGGGAAACTACTACGTCACGGAATGATGATTGTTCAATTTTCCCCTACCACCTCTCACGGTTGAAATTAAATTGAAAAATTATTTAAATATGATATATATTATATTTATATTGTCTCTATTATTTTATAATTTTTATTTATAACATACCTTTATGATTTCCTTAATGTGTAAATATGATAATTTCATTTCAGGAAGTGAGGACTACCCCCCCTTAAAAGTGATATAAATCGTTCAAGCTATAAATGGAACATATAAAGGATCGTTTAAATAAACCTATGATACATATATGAAATTAATAAAATAATTTTATTATAAAATACTTTTATATCATTTGATTATTATTCGTTTAATATGACAATGAAACGGAAGTAGGGTACATGCGTACGTATGGCCTACCATCTCTATAAACGGTGCATTTCATTTCTTATCTCCATATTTTATAGACTATTATAAACAAATATATACTAGATATATATGATATTAAAATAATGAATAATATTTTGGTGATTATTTAATTTTAACCACATGGAAAATTTACATCAAACAAGTTCATTTTCGTGTCAAGTACCTAATATCAGAAAAAATAATCAATATGAAATTAAATAATAATGTAATTTTTATAACATGGTAATTAGTGATATAAAAGGAATAATAAACCTGTAAATTGGTTCTCTAGAAATAAGAAATTAACATAATTTTATTATTTAGGAATATAAATAATTAAGCAGACAAGTCAGATTGATGGTTAGGGAACTTCTTAACGCAATCTCAATTCTTTGGGTGGATCTTCAACTTCTTAATTGTGTCGTGATATGATTATGTGAGAAATTAATTTTGATATCTTATCTTGTATTTATAATTTATTTATGAAGATTTATATTGAATACACATAATTGATATATTTTATTAATAAAATGATATTTGTAAGGGAATTTCTAAACTCAATTTCCACTCATCAAGATTTATAAATACTTTATTGATTATATTATCCAAAATCATGTGTGGAATCACTGTATATTTACTTATATTGTAATTTCAACTTCCCTTTTTTGGATATATTATTTCTACACATTATAACCCCATTGAGAAGTTCTTACGTCATTTATATGATCTTTGTTATGGATTTCATCTCAGTCTCCTTTCATTGAGGCATATCTCAATATTGCAAAACGAATGTATTCTTTAAGGTGTATATACGACCCCTTATGACATGTTATATAATTAATAAATATATTACCATGATATTTAATGTTTTTTTAATATTATTCATTAATTATTTTCCTTCAATTATTTCTCAAGTGGTGGGGAACATTTTAACTAAAATATCATTTTAAATATTTTACAATTTTTTCTTATACATATTTATCATTAATGTCCATGTTTTCAAAATGGTTTTAAGGATTTATATATATGGGAATTATTATTTTAAATTATTAATTCCACTAAAAATTTCAAAGTGGTATGGGACACGTTGATTCAGAAATCTTATTTTTAAATTATTGAAATTGTTTTTGGATTGATTATCTCAATATCTTGAAGTGATATATTGTTAATGAAAATGTGGAATTATTTTATTTTAACTGGTTTTATGTTTTATGATTATTTTGTAGTTTTTGGGAATTATTTAATTAAACTGGTGGTTTCGTGATAAACCAAGTGCTGGTGAGTCTGTGATAGCTCTCCAATGTATTGGGTAACTTGATGGAGGTAAATGTTAATGTTTCTCCTGATTGATTTAGTGAATATATTGTGATGGGTATTCCAAATGTAACCATGAATGTTACTCCCAATATATCTATGAACTCTGAAATGTAAGTATGTTTTGGATTCCACAGGTTACCATTTTGATTTATGATTTTTATGAGTTATTCATAAATATTTTGATTGTATGCTGTATGTTAAAGAGATTATCTTTTATTAGTGACAAGTATGATTTCATTGATTTGTATTTATTCAAGGACCAATGTTTACTTTCCTTATTTTATAACCCTTATTGAGCTTTTTATTCTCATTCTATGTTTTTTTAAAGCATTTCACAGGGTATAAGGAAGGTTAATAGAAATGAATAATTAAAAAATATTTTTATAAAAAAAACAATTCTTTCTTTTTTAAGAATTTTTATTATTGTGAAAAAATTTGATAGATTATAAGTGTCTAATTTGTAATTTTTTAGGTGTATTATAATAGTTTTGGCCTAATTCTCTAAAACTCTAATCCTATTAATATCCTCAAGTTGAAATAAATTCAAATTCTTGATTTAACTCGATATTTTGTAATGTTTAAGGCTGGGTCCTTATAATGTGTATGATAAAAACTTATATCGTATTATTATGATATGTTCTTATGTATCATGATTGATTATTGGTGATTCTACACTCTTATGTAATATTTTTTTTGAAGAAAACTTTTTCCATGTTCTATTATTATTGATCTTTGAATAATTTTGTATTAATTTATTATGTTATTATAATGTTCTCATACACTTATACTGATTCTCAATTATGATCATTGATGAAGAACTCATATTTTTATCATTATAGTTAATCTTTGATCACAATTTTGTATGTTTCTATTTTCCTTAGGTTATAAAGTTTGTTTTTAAGTATGATATTTCTAAAAAGGAAAATATGAGTGAATAAATTTTTGGGAGATGTTGAAAATATGTTATGAAATAACTTTATTATGTATATAGTCGCCATATACACTAAACTATTATATTCCTCATTTATATATTACAATGAAATTTATTCTATATTCATTTAAAATGATTTATTATTATTTTATGTTATGAAGGGGTCACCTTAGTTGGTATCAGAGGACTGTTTAGATATTTATAGAGATTAAGACTATAAAATTTAGTGAAATTTCATGGAATAAGACTAAGTATATGATAAAAACCTGAATATTTGGTAAAATAAATATATTTTTTGGTTTTCATAACAAATGCATCCCTCTCTAGATAATAAAAAATGGATACAGATGTAGTAGAGATTCACTTATGGGTAATAACTCAGAAGGGGGTGGATTGGATAGAAACATGATTGTCATTGGGGCATGATGAGTATGAATTAGACTGAACACTATGAAAGGAAATTATATGGCATATTCATGGGTAAATTCACATTTTATTTATAACCCATTGTGGAGGAATTTAATAGATGATGACTATAAATAACCTAATTTAAACCTATGATGTAAAATATTTAAAAGAAGTTTTAATCATTTAGATGTATTATGGATGATTTTTCATGATTACATGACTGCACACTATGATTATTATTTCTGAAACTGTGTTTTTTGGTTTTAGGTAATTTTGGAAACAAGGAGGAATCATTTTAACGATCAATATGACATATAGTGGAATGATTTTCCTAATGAGAAAACAAATGAAACATGAGTTGTAATGTGAAACCTTATGATTATTACATTTTATCTATCTAGTTATATTAATTCCAAACATAACTTGGTTTTGTTTCTTAACACACCTAAAAATAGAAAAATAGAGTATCATAGGACTTATATTGTTAATGTCTATAGAAGAATAAAGATTCAACTTCTAAGATAAAGATAATATGGGAAGAATCACCTAGAAAAATTCATTAATAAAATAGGAATACATTTGTGTGTATAAAATAAGGGATAAAACAAAAGATTTTTTAGGAAAAATGGATAGCTTAATCGAAGGAAATATAGTATATCCCAATGTTAAATATATAGTTTAATTTCCTTTCAGTGGTAAACATGGGAATTTTATATGTCAATAACCTAATCAAAAATTTATCTTCTAGACCAATCAATGTTCAATTCTTTGTCAAATGTTTAAGTGGAATGATTAATGTGTTTATATAATGAGATTCAATAATTATATAGTAATTTTGTTTATCAAGGATATTTTAACTACAAGTATTAGGAAACACATAAGGATTTTACTTTAGTAGTTTTTCTTTATGTATTTTCAAACATAAGTTAATTAGTGTGGATAACCTATAAAATAGATTTAGTGGTATGTGGATTTTTTTAAATAGATGATTAAGGGAAAGATAACCCTAATATGTTCATGGTGTTGAGATAATAATTTTTATTTTGGATTAAAAATTTATTGATATTTAGAAAGTAAATTGGATATTACTACAAATATTTCAATTGATTAGTGATTTTAATACCATGTGATTTATTGTGAAGTTTATTACTTGTTTATGGATTTATAGAATATTTTAGATAGTTTTTCATAGTTAATTTCTATAACAATGCATGTTTTATGCAGATTTATAGTGATTTGAGATATTTATAAATATGATTGTCAAACATTGCAGAGTATATCATTAGGGTGTATAAATTTTTTTATATGACCTAATAAGTGATTTATATTATTTAGTGATAATTGTTATGGTGATCATAAAAGAATATTTGTTGAATTATTCTAATATCTAGATTTCAATTTTGGTTTTGAATATTATGAAGAGTATTAGGGTTATTTATTTATGAAATAATTTAAGTTATTCTTTACATGCTATTATCGATATTTTAGATATTTCTTTATGAATATTTATTAATATTGGATAACTTGTTCTGAAAATTTTTGTTTTGGAAAATATCTGGAGGCATGATGTATGACTACTCACTATTTTGGGGATCTTAGGATCTGTTAGAAGTTAGTTGTAGTACTTTATGAATGTAAAAATTAAATATCTTTATTTATCATATGGAATATGATATAAAGAAATGATAAAAAAAACTACTTGATTTAAAATCAATAGATAAAATTATTCATATGGTATGGAAGGAAATCATGTATGTATTTTATCTCATATTCATTATCTTTATAGGAAATAAAATCCTCAAATAAGGTTTGAGGAAGATAAATCTATCAATACTTAATTATAAAGTATCACTCATCTATCATGGTATGTTTTTGCAAACATAGGAGTCTTATAATGACATATATAGGTTTTAGAAATACTTAATTAAAAAATAATATGTATTCTAGTAATGACATTGAAATTGATTATCGTGATAAAATATACATCATATTTTATTTCTAAATAATGATACACTAATTCAATTTAGTGATAATAAAACTTGTGAGGGTTAAATTTCTATCAGAGGGTATAACAAAAAACCCTAATATTTTAGAATATATTTCCTTTTAAATAAATTATAAGTGTTTGATAGTTTCTTGACACGCAACACAGAGATTGAGATGAACTATGTTATATTATAACCAAGCCATTAAAATGTTAGTCTAGTTACGAATTAATATATTACATAGAATATATATATATATAAATGTTTTATATAATTAATACTTATTGATTAATTAATAATAAATAAGTGCTTAATTTTTACTAAAGAATTTTTTTTCTTAAAAAAATTCCTCGCAAATAGTTTTTATTACATGTTTTGTAAATACATTATATTTAATTTATCTTTTATTTTAAAATTAAATTTCAGTAAAATAATATCAATTTTAAAATTATTATTTCAATATTATCTTAGACTAAATTCTTGGTATTTTTCGGAAAATTTTATTTTTAATTAAATAGTAGGAAATACAAATTTTTTCAAAACAATTACATTTCATTCAAAATATAAATTTAAAAGAAAAATTATATTTTTAATTTTATCCTAAAGTCAAATAATAATAATTTAAATATAAATATATAATTAATTTCATATGAATCAGGATTATACTTGATTTAGGTATAAGTTCATTTTTGGGCTTAAAAAGGCATTTTAAAAAACTATTTTCTGATTGTTTTGATGCATTTATAAAAATAAATTCTAAAACTTGTAGAGATGCATTTTTGAAAAAATTATTTCATATATGGAAATAGGATATTAAATTTTTTTAAATTGGTCCCTTTTATATTTGGTCATTATGAATATTAATTGTGGTAAAAAAATTTCACCTTGATACTAATAAAACGGGGTTAAAACCATGCGATAAGGTTTTCAAACTCAAAACAAGCCTTCATTTAATTTTCATGGAATAATTAGAAAATATCCATGCTAAATTATAATATATTCCAATTTTTTACTTTTTTCATTCTATAATTACATTTATTTTATTTAATGTAAAGGGTAAATTAAAATTTTCACTCTCTTTATTTTAATATCTCTTATTTATTTTCCTTTGTATAAAAATTAGTTGTCACCATTTATATATTTTTAGTTGAAATATTAATAATTTTTTTTATTAAAGTATTTTTTAAAATTTTTAGTGATGATATAATTACATTAAATACTTAAAAGACCCCGATATATTTTTTGCGCAAGTAATAGAAAAATCAATGTAAATGATATCAAAAATAATAAAATTAATGTATTTTGGATGAATTATGGTATTAAACTAATTAAATATGTAATTATAAATTATTAATGAGTTAAAATTATTTTATATTTTAATTAAAATATTATTTAGATATCATTAAAGTTAAACAAAATTAATAGTTCAAAAAATGACATTATTTAAATTTTATCCCAACTAATATTTTATTAAATAATTTACAAAAATCTTGAAATGTTTCAATAGTGTTGTTAAATGATATAAGATTTAACCCATGGATCATTTTTTCTCCACTTATCAAAATAGAAGTAAATTTATAAACCCTAAAAGCTAGAAAATGTGTTACCATGGTTAAGATTAAATGGTTTAATATTGGGGTTAAACTAAAATATATGGGTTATAATCAAACATAAACATGTATAAATATTATTTGATGAATTTATTTTGGCTTATAATTTCCTAAATTATAAATTAAGGGCATTTGGTTCCAATTTTTATGATTATAATATATATCATATTTAATTCTTTTACCTAATTCTAGGTGTGTAATTTCCCTCACTTATAAAAGGGAACCACATTTCATCCCTTATTCGCAATTATTGAGCATTATATATCAACCAATACCTACACAAACTCATTACTATATTTTTCACCTTCATTACTAAGCTCTTATTATTACCCCTAAGACCATCATAGAAGGATTAAGGTATAATCCAAAGGATGTATCTCAAAGAAGAGGCAATCATCTTATGTGATTATTTCAAAATTTATCTCTTATTATAATTCTTTTAAATATAATGAATCCTTTATAAAATGGTTAATATAGTATCATAAATATTCTAATTTTTAATTATTATTTTTTACAACCATTTCCTGCCTCCTTTACATCAAATGATAAATGAAAGTATCGCTCATGTGTATGATTGGACGACCACCTCCACATAACAGTTTTATTCATTTTTTGTCATAATCATTCATGAATAGTTATTATGATGGATTTCATTTTTATATATTATTTAAATTATATAATTATTTTTATATAATTTTAAAATCATATCTAAATCCTTACGTTTACCTCATTGGTAAAATGATAATGTCACTCGTGTGTACCTAGGGATTACCACCTCCATGAAGTGTTGTGGTTTATTTCTCAGTTTCAAACAACATGGATGATTATATAGAGATTTTTAATGAATATATATGATATTTATGATATAATAATGATTATGTAAAGTGTAATTATTATTTATTTTTCTTTCAGTCAATCCATCGAAAAATGAACAAATCCCTCTTGAATATGTACAAACTATCGTCCCTAGAAAGTCATGTAAATAATTTTTAATAATCAAATTATAGGAATTATTATAAAATTTCATATGATAAATAAAAATGATATTTATTTCATGAATTATATTATTTATAAAAGTAAACTATGAACAAGTTTCAAGTAGCAGAATTGTTGAACCAAAACATGCATGGAAAATGAATCGTCTTTTACCCAAATAATAATTATAATGGAGAAACTATTAATTAAGGGAAATTCATATTTATGGGGGAGGGATACATTGTAATTTATGTATGATTATGGTTATTGAATATATTTTAAATAAATTTATATTTATTGTTCATGATAATTTAATTTGTATGGTGAAATAGGGGACTTATGGTATGGGTTCCTCATCTCCCTTTTATTTCAATGCGATATATCCATATTCACCTCTTGTTCTCTTCTATGGTGTTATAATGACTATGAATGTATTATATGTTTTATTTTCAGAAAATATTGGGGATTTGAAAATTATTCCATGGTTCCCTCTTTTATGTGTCTTTGATTCAAAGACTACCAAATTTTATGGTCTTTTGTTACAACCTCATTTCATTTCAGGATTTTTTGTTAAAAGAATTCAGGTAATTTATATATATTTTATCTTTTAAAACACATATATTTTATTCTCCCCTAGTTACTATGGATGTTTTTATATATTAGTACCATTTTCTGTGATTTTTTACTTAAAATGATTGAGAAATGTTTTTACAATAAATGTCAACCATTTTTCCTCTTTGGTTAATGAATGTTTTCTTCCATGTTCTTGATCCTACCATGAAATAATCATATTAGATATTTTAAATTCATAATAATTAAATGAACATACACATAAGATATCATGGAAAAATAAAAATAATAAAAAATCATAAAAGTAAAATTATTGATTATGTATCAAGACTTCGTATATGAAAATGGAATTTTGAAAAATAGGAAGAGGCTCTGTGTTCCTACTATACCAAATCTAAAAGGGAGTTATTTGATGATTCCAATAGTTGGAATTTATCTATACACCATAGTAGCACTAAAATGTATATATATTTGATGGAAAAATTCTGTTGGGACAACATGAAGCGGATAATTTCTGATTATGTATCAAGATGCTTAGTCTATGAACAAATGAAGGCCGAACAACAATATCCTAGCGAATTCAGAAACCTATATAAATTTCTATGTATAAATGTGATGACAAATACACATATTTTCTCACTAGATTATCCAAAACTCCTAGAAATAATGATCTAATATGGGTAATTGTGGATCAACTTACGAAATATACACATTTCCTCGCTATAGGAGAGAATTTTCCACTAGAGCACCTTGAAAAACTCTAAATCAAAGATGTTGTGAAAAGTCATGGAGAACCTCTCTCAATTTTGTATGACCCAGATCCATGATTTATATGAAAACTCAAGAAAGGTCTTCAGAAATTCTTGGATACTAAGGAGCTTATTATGAAGACATACCCAACTTTTTTTGCAAGGTAACATTCTATGAATTTCGAGGACAAAATTTTTGTAAGGAGGAGAGAATGTAACACCCCAAGGACTTATAAATAAATTTAATATTGAATTGATGAAATAATGAGTCTATAAAAAATACTACTTTGTTATAACCTAGCCCATAAACACAATTTATTCACCTCTATGATTTGAATTTTGAAAAACTAACTTACACAGTTGTGTTCAGTAAGATATTTAGAGTCTGATAAGACAAAAATTAATTTTTTGTGAATATTAACATAACATTATAAATATATATACAAATATTAATATAAAATTTATTAATATGAAATAGTGTTATTATTTTATTTCCTTATGGTTATAAGATAATTAGATCTTGATTAATTTTTCAAGGTGATATAAAATGAAATATAGTATTAGAATTGTTATTTTTTAAATAAATTATGATTTTATTTAAAAATAAATTTAATCATATTTTTAAAATTATTTTCAAAAAAATGGATTCCATTTTTGAATTCAAAATTTCGATATTAGATTATAATATATTTATGATAATTTTATAAAATACTTTAGTTTTACGTGAATAGTAAGAAATACAGTTTTGGGTTTTCAGTATGATTAATGAAATTATAATGAATAAATTGTTATTATAAAATTCTGATTGACTTTAGTACATTAAAATATGATATGAGGTGTTCCATGTGGAAAATACCATGGGAAAATACCATGGGAAAGCATATGGTTTTGAAAATACCACTACTTAGGTGTCCAATGAAATTAATAAAAAAACTCATCTTTTTCTATAAATACTCACTCATTCCTTCATTTTATTTACTTCCAAATTCATAATCCTAGAATATATATTATTTTTTCCTTTTTATAAATCCTACCAAGGCGCCCTCAAGACCCCAAGGTCACAACCTTCATGTTTTAGGAGTTACTCTACACAGTAAGGGAATCTACCACCCTTTTATTTTTCAAGCATTATCTTTATGTTATTATCTTTTATTTTCCATTGGATTATGTTGAGATATATCATTATATATCCCCTATACTATTAATATTATATAATAATGATTAGAGACCACTTTTTCACTCATTAATATATATTATGTTTTTTAAGTGACACAGTTACACTGCCGAATTTTCATAATAGATTTATCAACTTTTCTTTTATTTCGAGTTCCTTTATTTTAGTTTTTACATCCACAACTAATTTTATCCAAATGTAATGATAAATACAATACAATAAATTTACTATAATGTTCTTATGGTAGTGAAATAATTCATCATCCTCTCTCTTTTCCCCTTCTTTTATACTAGAAATGAAAACACCATCTGAGAAGTGTTAATTTATCACATTCAAGGACGGTGGGTTTTAAATTTCGATTACTATCTTCAATTATGGCCATGAAAAAATATTTATGTTTGAACCAGACTATACTATATGTATTATAACTTAGGAATGGTTTTGATATTTTTTTAACCATGATATTAATTTATAATTCAAATTGAGTTCACTGTGATAAAAAATTGCCAAATAACTCAAACAATTATCATTAATGTTGTATATAATGATTCATTTTCACCCCTAATAACCAAATGAATTTTTTAACCTTGTAATATTATGGATGTTAAAAAAATAAATTAAAACACTTATTCTATATAACCATCCTCATCTTACATGTTTATCCTTACATGTATATAACTAAACCGGGCATGAATACCAAGGAAGAAAATGCTCCCAAATAATAAAATTGAACCTCTCAAACCCATGAAGAAGGCCATTAATGAACTTAATAAGGCCATAATAAATCAATTAAATAAATAATAGGTTCTAGTAATAATAATTTATGAATTTAATTTGTTTATCCTGGATACTAATATCAAGTGAAGAACACCATCAGACTTAAGGTAAGGGTTTCCTCATCTCACTTCCATTTTTGTGGGATCTTCCTTATTCAATACTATTACTTATATATGGTGTATTCATACTTTCCATTGATTGATCACATAATTAGTATATTTATTTTCATGTTATTAATTTTATCATTTAATATTTATTTATTTTGGGGCATATGATTCGATTGATTACAAATTTGTAAGGGTTTTCTACCCGAAACACCATTTTCATCCGGGTTACTCTTATTCTCAACTTACCTAAGTTTAATTATTATTTATTCATATGTAATCTTTCTAAATTATATTTTAATGTTTTATATATATTTACTAACTATAATTATACATTAATTTATGATGAGATATATGTTTTAAATCGAGCTTTAAAACAATCTTCATGAAGTACATGGCTGATTCGAGGGAATTTCTCAAATGCTTACCTATTTTCAAGGGAACTCTATAATCTATATTTAGAAGAAATTATCTTTATAAAATTAATAATTTTATTATGAAAATAATATCTTACTTCACTTCTAGTTTTAATAATGGCTTTTCCCAACGAACTCTTCTTTTCAAAGTGAAAGAGTATTTACCTCAAGAAATACTAGAGAATTTTATAAGAGTATCTTCATCTATTTCAGCACTCTTGTTGTTTATTATGTATTATTGGGATTGATATTTTATGAAATAATATACAACATTTAATTGAATGTTTTATGATTAGTTTGAATATATAAGTGTTATCTTAAAACCATACACAATTTTCCTTCGAATGGATTGTGTTTATGATTAATGATTAGGGAAAGTTATTTACATTTCATTTTTTATTTTCAATATGAATATATTTGTAGTATATATTTATACCCATTCATATAAAGAATTAATTTTATTTATTAAGTTATGGGTGGGTCCCACTATATCCTACCAATGCATTGGTATTTCTTAAGAGGCAAACTATATTCTGGGCACGATGCCTTGAAAAAATGGTTATGTGTAGTCTAGGCACACTACAAGAAAAAGTGGTATTAGCGACGGGTTATTTGTGACGGGAATATGTCCTGTTGCAAATAAAGAGTTATTTGCGACGAGATATTCTCACCCGTCACAAATGGTTTGGCGCGAATGCGCGCTAAATCGCGTGAAAGATATTTGCGACGGGATCCCCTTCCCGTCGCAAATAACCGGCGGCGGTAACAGGTTATTAGCGACCGGAAGGGGTTCCCGTCGCTAATAACCTGGCGGCAGGGGTTATTTGCGACGGTCCCGTCACAAATAACCCCTTTTATTGCCGCCCATAATAAATGCGGCCGGAGTTATTTGCGACGGGACCGTCGCAAATAATACCAATTGCGACGGGAATACCGTCGCAATAAACCCCGTCACAAATAATCTATTTTATAAATACAGCCAGCCTTGACAAGTTTTCTGAAACTAAACTACTTTTTTACTAGTTTATATGTGTTGAGTGAATTTTGTTTTTCATGTCGATTTCAAGGAGGTTGCGGGGATCATCCTACAAGTACAACAAATCGAAAGCTCGAAAACCAGTTTAAGGTTTTTTCTGAATTTTAATTTAATATTTATTTAATGTTTTTGTTTTATATTTTTACATTAGTTTTTAATATTTCTTATTAGATATAATTATGTTGTATCAAGGTATTAAATTTGATTTGTTAGATTTAATTATTAGTAATTAACAATATTTAATAATTAAGTGACTGTAATTTGTAATTAATAACTTTAATTTTAATTAAAGAGAGTAATTTGTAATTAATGAATGTAATTAGTAGTTAATGAATGTAATTAGTAGTTAATGAATGTAATTAGTAGTTAATCAATGTAATTAGTAGTTAATGAATGTAATTTGTAATAATTGGAATAATTCAAAAAAATAGTAATAATTAGAAAAAATTAACAATAATTAGTAATAAGTAACATTAATTAGTAATAATTAGTAATAATTAAAAATAATTAAAAATAATTACCAATAATTACCAATAATTAGTAATAATTAACAACAATTACCAATAATTAGTAATTATTAGTAATAATTAGTAATAACTATCAATAATTACCAATATTTACCAATATTTACCAATAATTGCCATTAATTGTCAATATTTTCCAATAATTACCAATAATTACCAATATTTACCAATAATTGCCAATAATTGTAAATATTAACCAATAATTAGGAATAATTACCAATAATTAGGAATAATGACCAATAATTAGTAATAATTACCAATAATTAGGAATAATTCCCAATAATTAGGAATAATTACCAATAATTAGGAATAATTAATTACCAATAATTAAGAATAATTACCAATAATTAATAATAATTACCAATAATTACCATTAATTACCAATAATTATTAATAATTACCAATAATTAGGAATAATTACCAATAATTAGGAATAATTACCAATAATTAGGAATAATTAGTAATAATTAATAATAATTTCCAATAATTACCAATAATTAGGAATAATTACCAATAATTAGGAATAATTAGTAATAATTACCAATAATTAATAATAATAACCAATAATTAGTAATAATTACCAATAATTACCACTAATTAGGAATAATTATCAATAATTAGGAATAATTACCAATAATTACCAATAATTAGTAATAATTAACAATAATTACCAATAATTATTAATAATTAACAATAATTACCAATAATTAGTAATAATTACATATAATTACCAATATATACCAATATTTACCAATAATTACAAATAATTGTCAATATTTACCAATAATTAGGAATAATTACCAAGAATTAGGAATAATTAGTAATAATTAGGAATAATTACCAATAATTAGGAATAATTACCAATAATTAGGAATAATTACCAATAATTAAGAATAATTAGAAATAATTAAAAATAATTTCCAATAATTACCAATAATTAGTAATAATTACCAATAATTAGGAATAATTAGTAATAATTAATAATAATTACCAATAATTACAAATAATTAGTAATAATTACCAATAATTACCAATAATTAGGAATAATTAACAATAATTAGGAATAATTACCAATAATTACCAATAATTAGTAATAATTACCAATAATTACCAATAATTAGTAATAATTACCAATAATTACCAATAATTAGTAATAATTACAAATAATTACCAATAATTACCAACAATTACCAATAATTACCAATAATTAGGACTAATTAGTAATTATTAGGAATAATTAGAAATAATTAGGAATAATTACCAATAATTAGGAATAATTACCAATAATTAGGAATAATTATCAATAATTAGGAATAATTACCAATAATTAGGAATAATTACCAATAATTAGGAATAATTACCAATAATTAAGAATAATTACCAATAATTAGGAATAATTACCAATAATTAGTAAAAATTATCCATAATTAGTAATAATTACCAATAATTAGTAATAATTAACAATAATTACCAATAATTAGTAATAATTAATAATAATTAGTAATAATTAACAATAATTAGTATTAATTAGTATTAATTACCAATAATTAGTAATAATTAGTAATAATTAGTAATAAATAACAATAATTATTAATAATTAGCAATAATTACCAATATTTACCAATATTTACCAATAATTGCCAATAGTTTCCAATAATTGTCAATAATTTCCAATAATTGTCAATATTTACAAATAATTAGGAATAATTACCAATAATTAGCAATAATGACCAATAATTAGGAATAATTACCAATAATTAGGAATAATTACCAATATTTATGAATAATTACCAATAATTAGGAATAATTACCAATAATTAGGAATAATTAGTAATAATTAAGAATAATTACCAATAATTAGTAATAATTAGCTAATTGGAAAAAACTAATGTGATCATTATCTTTCTCAATTATCTTTTCGTCTCTGTATTGGTTTTAAGAAAACTTCTGTCTCCATATGTAATATTTGCATTCTTTTTCAAAATTATCAACCTACTCACCAATAGAGAGGTGAAAGTGAATGCAAATATTACATGTAGAGACAGAATGTTAAACACAGAGATGAAAGGAGAATTGAAACATAATATAGAAAATTATATTATTTTAATATTAATAATAAAAAATACTAATAATGTAATAATGTTATTATTATATAATTAATATTTATGAAAAAATAATATTAGTATTATTAAAATAATAAAAATTTTATAAAATATTAAAATGATCAATATTTGTAACAAGTTTTTCATTATTCTTAACATGTTCAATTCTTAAAGGGTTAATTTTTAGGTCTATCCCAATAAAAAGTTTGTGTCAGTCGTGTTTGATGTAAACTCTATAATTATCCTTGCTTGAGTGTTTTTTTCTAAAAAATTATTCAAAACCACTAATGATTTTATATTTTATAGAAAAATATGGAACAACGAGGTCATCAACAGTCATTATTAGATGACCACATATGGATAAATCATCGTAGAAATCCAAATGGTTCTAGTTTAAATCCAGTATATATAGAGGGTGTGGAGACTTTTTTAGAATTTGCGGCCTCAAATATAGAATTTGTTTCAGAAGGCACAATAAAATGTCCTTGTAAAAAATGTGCACTGAGAACATTTGACACATTTGAAAAAGTTGGGGGACATCTCTTGCGTTTTGGTTTTCAACCGGATTATGTTTTTTGGTATCAACATGGTGAACGCAGTTCTACAGAAGGTGATACTAACTTGATTCTGGATCAATCCCGGTTTCAAAATTTAGTACATGATGTTGCAGGTCCATCTATTCAACATAAAAAACTCAAGATGATATTGATTCAACTCTTGAGTTGGCACACTCTGAATTTTATGAGTTGTTGAGGTCTGCTGAGGATGCGTTATATCCTGGTTGCAAGATAAGCAAATTAGAAGCAGTTGCAAAATTTATGGCTATCAAATCAGATAATGGAATGTCAAACACGTGTTTTTATCAAATATTTTCTTTGGTTAAAACACTGTTACCCGAAGGAAATGTTTTGCCTGCAAATTACTATGAGAGTAAGAGGCTGATTCAGAATTTAGGACTTAGTTGTTAGAAGATTCATGCATGTTCAAATGATTTCATTTTATATTCTGGGGAAAATGAGTCGTTGGATAGTTGTCCCACTTGTGGGCAATCGAGGTATAAAGAAGCTCAACATGGGAAGTCTGGCTTGATTTCTGTAAAATAGTTGAGATATTTTCCTCTTACATCTAGACTTCAGCGTTTATTCATGTCTAAGAATACGGCAACAATGATGTCATGGCACAAAATGAATATTTCAACTGGTAAAAGCCTGAATCATCCGACCGATGGTGATTCATGGAAACATTTTGATAGAGTGCATCCATCCTTTTCTTTAGAATCCTGAAATGTGCGACTGGGTATTTCCACTGATGGGTTCTGTCCATTCGGATATTATAGTAGTTAGTATTCATGTTGGCCTGTCTTTTTAACTCTGTAAAATTTACCTCCATGGATGTTGATGAAGGAACCCTATATCTTTTTGACCATACTAATCCCAGGACATCCGAAGAAGAATATTAATGTTTATTTGAAACCATTGATTGATGAATTAAATATACTGTGGAGTACTGGTGTCAGTACTTATGATGTTGCTACGAAACAGAATTTCAAACTAAGAGCAGCATTAATGTGGACAATCAGTGACTTCCCAGCTTATGGCATGTTATCTTCCTGGAGTACACATGGGCCGAAATCATGTCCATACTATATAGGAGAGAACAAGGCATTTATGCTCGTCCATGGAAAAAAACCTTGCTATTTTGACTGTCATCGTAGATTTCTTCCAGCTGATCATCCTTTTCGCAGAAAAAAATCTTATTTTAGAAATGTCACAGTTGGAAGAGATGGACCTCCAAAAATGCTATCAGGTACGGAGTTAAAATCAGTTGTATATTCATTACCTCCCATCACATTTGGACCCACAATAAACCAACAGAAAATTTCTGGTTTTGGGAAAGAACACAATTGGCTAAAACGTAGCATATTTTGGGATTTTCCATATTGTTCTGATTTGCTGGTCCACCACATGTAGAATGTCATGCATATTGAGAAGAAATATTTTGATAATTTGTTTCATACAGTTTTGGATACACCAGGAAAGAGAAAAGATAATGTAAATGCATGATTAGATCTTGCTCAAATTTGCAGGCGTCCAGAACTCGAACTGTTTGAGAATGTCAGAACAGAAAGGTTAATGAAACCAAAATCAGCTTATACATTTTCCAAAGAAATCCGCTTATTATTTTGTCAATGGATTGCATATTTGAGTCTTCCAGATGGATGTGCTTCCAATTTGGGTAGATGTGTAAATAATGGTCATATTACTGGATTAAAAAGTCATGATTTTCCTGTTATAATGGAAAGAATTATACCCATTGTATTAAGAGGTCTGTAGAATTCTGTGATATGGGATTCCATAACAGAAGTTTCATATTTTTTTCAAGACATTTGTGTGGCGACAACAGATTACGATGCTCTATGAAAATTTGAAGAAGATGTTGTTGTAATTATATGTAAACTGGAAAAAATATTCCCGTTGTCTTTCTTCGACTCAATGGAACATTTGATATTACATTTTCCATATGAATCAAAATGTAGAGGTCCGATACAGTTTCGATGGATGTACCCATTCGAAAGATGCATGCAGAAATTGAAAAAAAGGTACATAACAAAGCATCTATTGAATGATCTATTGTTGAAGCTTATTTTCAGGAGGATATATCTTTTTTCTGCTCCCACTATTTTGAATCTGATTATCCTTCAAAACACAACCTCATGAGATGGAACGAGGGGAATATTGATGAAATAAACAATCAATTATCTGTTTTTAACCAGTCAGAGTTTGGTTTTGGTGGAGTTCATGAATGATGGCTTTCAGATGATGAACATCAGAGACCTCATACGTATGTTCTGCTCAACTGTGAAGAGATAACATCATTTGTACTGTAAGTGCTTCTATTACTTATTCTAATATTTATTTCACAATAAATAACATTGTCTTTTATAGATTGTATGATAATAATATCAAGAAACAACTTCTAAAAATTACAGCAGCTGATCTCGAAGAACACAGACAAAAAACAATTTCTCAGTGGTTTCAAATACTGGTAACATAAATTTTTCATACTTTAACATCTCCTTCAATTTATAGTTTACTATATTGATAATTATTTTACAAATTTTCAGGTGTCTCGACATGCTGATAAAATTGACAAAAGACTTTGTATATTGAGTAACCCACCATCCAAAATGGTGAAATCTTATAATGCATATGTGGTGAATGGTTTTCAATTTCATACACATGAGTAAGGGGAATAAAAAAACAATGAACAATAAAGTTTTATTGAGAGGATCTCATCATAGAGAAAATGAAGTTGACTTTTATGGCATATTTGATGAAATCATTGAACTCTGTTATCTAGGACACTATTACAAAACGATGTTTAAATTTCAGTGGTTGGATACTGAGAGAGGCGTGTGTGTTCATCCGACTCATGGAATCATCGATATTAAATGTAAAAGTGTTCTTGCGGTAAATGAACCATTCTTACTAGCTCAACAGGCACATCGAGTTTATTATGCAAATTACTATGCTACGTCAAGAGATTTGACTGATTGGTAGAGAATAATAAAAATTAAAATTCGAGACTATCAGTTTAGTCAAAGTGAATGTGCTTTCACTGAAGTGCAAGGAATTGAAGTTTTTCAAGAGAGTAATCAAAATAAATCTTTGTTACAAAGAGACATTAGTATCAATGATGACACCCCTGAATTAAGAGTCAGTGATGATGATGATGATGGTAATGACGTCACAAATGAATTTGAAATGGTAAGAGATGAAGCAACTGGAACTCAAATGGATATCGATGATATTGAAGAGGAATATGAAGATGACATTGACAGATATGAAGATGATGATGAAGCTGAACATTGATACAATTCAATGGTAGTTATATAAAATCATAACCAATATATACGTATACATAATAATAATTATCAATTATTTTCTAACAACATTCGTTTTCTGTTTTAGATGGACGAGGACACATTTCGTGAGTTGGCGGATGCTGACCTATCTTTCGATGCGGACGAGTTGCTGGCACCTGACCCTCAGCCTGAAATCGCTTCAGGGAGTACACGGAGGGGGTGTGGTCTTGCACGACTGATGATTCCTGACCCCATCCCTGAGCGACGTCCACGTCTTGGGTTCGATCCACGCACCCGGAGGTGTGATAACCTATGCACTTTACTAAGATTTCATTAATCTATTTACATAATAAATGTTTGATTATTGTTTTTACAGTTTTCCACATATAGCAGTCAGATAGGGCAGTGCTATTTTGCACAACTATTTTTCTCAGCCATGGAAGACATGGGAGCATATTCCTGTTGATGTGCAGCAGGCCATGTTCGGTCATTGGTTGGTACGTACGTAAATAAATAATTTTAATTTTGAAATTTATTTCATTTATAACTTGATATTTTGAATTATTTGTAGGGTTTATGGTATCCGATCGAGGATACCATGCGTGACGCCATCCACAAGGCATGGGAGGTGGCCATACATGATCGCTTTCGTCAGTTTTTGCACAATTTAAGAAGAGCTGCCCTGAAGAAAGCAGGAGTGTCAGATTTTGACGAGTCATGTAGATCACACCGACCAGAGTACATTTCATCCCACGTATGGGATGAATTATGTGCACACTGGTTGAGTGGTGGCTTTTAGAGGAGATCATCGGTGGGGAGGTAGAATCGGGGGAGACAGGAGGTGACTCATCGAGCTGGGAGTCGTACTTTCAGTACTCATAGATAGCATTTGGTACGTACATTTAATGAGGTGACATGGCTGCAGGCGACCCAATATGCCTTTGAGAAGGGCCAGGTAGTTGGTATCGGCACTCCACTGACTCCCGGAGATTATTATAGCAGTGCTGCGATGTCGGCGTCCAGCTCAAGAGGAGCCCGTGCATCTTCTTCTCCTACACAGTATGAGGATCAGTTGCGATCATAGACTGAGTTGATAGAGAGTCTCCAAAAGGATCAGGAGGAGATGCGTCGGCAGCAGAAACAGCATGAGGAGTAGCGCCGACGACAGTAACAGGTGTACAAGGAGCAGATGAGTCGGTGGCAGCAGCAGCAGCAGGAGCAGATGAAGTACATGCGCCGACTCACTCATGCCTTAGGGATGGAGTTTCCTCCACCAGCAGATCCCCCCTCCCCCACCTCCTTCAGATTAGTTATTGTTTAGATGTTATAAAGTTTGTAAATTTAAAATATAACATTTTTTCTATTCAGAGTTTCTTTCTCTCTTATGCTAGTGTCAATATTGTAATATTTAATTTCTATTTTTTTAATACTTTATTATTTATTATTGGTATTTATTTTAATGTTTATTTATTTTATTAATAATAATATTACTCTTAGTATTTTATTATTTTTTTATATTTCTTTTTAAAAATGTTGATAATTTTCATATTTTTATTACTATTATAATATTAATTAAAATTTCTTTTATTAATAATTTAATTTTTTTTATTTTTTATACATATTTGCGACGACATAATCATCCCGTCGCAATAGGTAATTGCAACGGGATGGTATCCCATCACAATTAATTTTTTTTTTATTTTTTTTAAATTTCCTATTGCGACGGGAAAATATTCCCGTCGCAATTACTTATTTCTTTTTTTTTTGAAAAAAAAATTTAACACTTTCGCGACGGTATTCATGGCCCGTCCCAAATTTAATTTGCGACGGGCCTGTCGCAAAAGTGTTATTTAAAGTTTTTAATATATATATCGATTAGTATTTGCGACGGGACATATTACCGTCGCAAATAATATTTTTAGCGACATGCCCTTCGCAAATAGTGTTATTTGCGACACCATTAACTGCAACGGGTCATTTGCGATGGACCCCCGTCGCAAATTGGCTTTTGCGACGGGATCCCGTCGCAACTGACCCGTCGCAAATGGGCTTATTTCCAGTAGTGGAACGATTCTTTGATGGTATGGTTATGATATCTGACATTAAACATTCCCCCGTTATGAAACTAGTAATTGAGATTTTTTGTTGTTATTTAACTAGTAGAATACCCATGGTTACACCTTATTATGGAATTGTTTATTCATCTCTCATTCTCTCCATAATGTGTGCATGATTATTTTTAAAGGCATGTGTTTTTAGTTTTTCACCATGCCTAATGTTTATGTTTATGATATATTCCATCTTATTGCTTAACCTTACTAAGCATCTGAGCTCACTCCATTCTTATGTTTCAATTTCCTAGTACATGAATAGGTGTATTATGAATGACTTGTTGGGATAACCTAGGAGTTATGAACGTTTTAAAAGTAATTTCTATATTGTATTTCTTTTCAGATTGTATTGTTGAACATATGTATGTGTTTTGTTTCCAAAGAAACTAAACTACTTGGTCTTTTGTGATGCATATTCCTTGTTTATATGCCAAACTAGGGCCGAGTCTTTACAATATTCTTACTATATGGTTTTTCAGAAAATATCATAACCATAAATAGTATTTGGAAATAAAAAATAATATATAAAACATTCTAATTTATTAAAAATTTAGGAATCAAAAAATTACCCTAAAGGCATAAAAAACCATGATATAGTAATTATTAAATTAATGGAAAAATTAAATAAATTGTATTAAAAATATTAAAATAAATATAATTTTTGAAAATTAAGATGATAAAAAAAATTATCTAGTGGAATATGACATATATAGGATATAATAATATAATTTCTCTAATTTGAATCTTTTTTTTTGGATTTTTGTAAATTCATAGTAATGAATAATATAAAATTTTTCAAAAATGAAAACAACGTTCATACATACTTATGGCCTACCATATCCATGAACGGTGAAATTCATTTTTTCTATTTATACTTTCTATAAATTGATATAAATATGTATATGATTATTATATATTTTTATAATATGATAAAAATTTTAGAAATGATGAAACCAAGATCAATGTATAAGGACCAAGACTGTCAAACCAAAACATTCTTGTAAAATAAAGAATTTATCATCCGAAAAAGTGATTTAAATAAAAAATATATATTAGTAAATAGCTGATAAGATGCTATAAATCACTATTACATAGTATGATAGAATTATGGTTATTTAATAAATGTATAATAATCGATAATTATTATACATGTGGTTTGATAATGAATGAAGAAAGGAAATACTTGAGGTAAGGTAATTCTTAACTCAATTTTATTTCTTTGATTTAAAATTATACTTTAGTGATTATTTCATGATATTATTACGTGTAAAATGAATTTTCATTAAATTATATTGTATTTTCACTTGTTTTTTGTGGATTTATAGTTTATTTACATAATAAATTATAGTGTTCAATTCAATGTTATTTGTAAGGGAACTTCATTTGAAAATACACTTTTATTTTTTATTTTTTATTTTTTACAAAAGTCAAAAAGATTTTTTTTAAAGAATTAGAGGATTTTTATGATTTTTTGACGCCTTTTTATATTGAGGAATCCTTTACAAGTTTAAAACATTATTTTAGAATAATTTTTTCTTTTATAATTATGATACTGATTAAAATAAATAATGATTTCAAATATGGAAAGGATATTTTCTTCAACATTATTTCAAAGATGTTTTTTTTGTTTTCTATTTTTTTAAATATAGTTAAGCTAAATTTTTTTATTTTTTTATCAGAAATGTGGAAGGGTCCTTACAACCCTTAGGATTTATTAAAATGTTTCACATGGTGTTCTATCTTTTCATGTCATCAATCTTGATCGATGATATGTAAAATAAGGGCGGGGTTGGATGCCTTTCACCTAATATAAAGAGAAAGGTGGTTAATGATTGTCTTCTTTTTTCCTCATATAAAGAAGAAAGGTGAAACCCATACCACCTTCCCCTTTTTTCCCTATAAAATTTCACCCTCCTCACATCAAATATCGCTCCTCTCTCTAAATTGGACACTCTCCCTCTCTCTAAAAGAAGCCTTCTTTGTGCGTGGTGGTTCTGGTGGCCTAAAATAAGTCCCAATTTTTTTGCGAAGCATCATATACAGATATTTTATTATTATTTAATTTTAAGTTATTTATTAATTTATTTGACATTTTTAGTTAGTTATAAATATATTATTTATTTATTTATTTATATAGAAATAATAGTTATTATTAGTAATGATTAAATATATATTAACTAATGAATAACTTAGGTTTAAAGAATGATTACATATAATGATTAGTTAATAATAATTAAATAATGAATATCATATAATTCACTAATTATTAAGGCATAATTAATTAAAGACAATGTAATGTTTAACTAATTATTAGCTAATTAATAAATAATGATTAACAAATGTTTTTCTAATGATTAAATAATGATTAAGTGATGATTATATAATGATTAACTAATTATTAACTATTGATTTAGTTTTGATTAAGTAATGGTTAAATTATGATTAACTAATTATTAATTAATGATTGAGTAATGATTAACTAATGATTAAATATTGATTAAATAATGATTAAATATTGAATAACTAATGTTTATGTAATGATTAAACAATGATAAAGAAATGATTAAAGAATTATTGGGGAATGATTAACGAATTATTAATTAACGATGAACTAATTATTAATTAATGTTTTAGTAATGATTTATTTTTTATTAATTAATTAATAACTAATGATTAAGTAACTATTAAATAATTAAAAATAAATGATTAAGAAATTATTAAATAATGATTAAAGAATTATTAACAATTTATTAACTAATGATTAACTAAAGATTAGTTAATGATTTAATAATGCTTAACTATTGATTAAATAATTATTAAATAATGACTATGTATCGATTAAGGAATCATTAAAGAATGATTAACAAATGACTAACTAATTATTAATTATTTATTAACTAATGATCTATTATTAATTTTCATGTGATTAACTAATGATTAATAAACTAATAAATAATGAATAACTAATGATAAAAGAATTAATAACTATTGATTAAGGAATGATTAAAAATGATTAAGGAATGAGTAACTAGTAATTAAGTAATGATTAAAGAATGATAAATGAATCTTTAAGGAATGATAAATAAATGATTAATTAATGATAAACTAATGATTAAGGAATTATTAAAGAATGATTAATTAAGGACTAAGTAATGATAAAAAAAATATTTGTGGAATGACTAAATAATTATTAAATAATGATTAACTAATGATTAATTAATGATTAAATAATGATTTAGGAATGGTTATGTAATGATTAGAGAATGAATAAATAATGATTCACTAAGGATTAAGTAATGATTAAGTAATTATTAAAGATGAATTAAGGAATGATTTAAGATTGATTAAAAAATGAATGAAGAATGATTAACTAATTATCACAAAATGATTAATGAATGATTGAATAATGATTAAGTAATGATTAATTAATGATTATGGAATGATTAAAGAGTTATTAAAGAATTATTTACTAAATATTAATTAATGATTAAATAATGATTGACTAATGATTAAATAATTATTAAGTAATGATTAATTAATGATTAATTAATGATTAATGAATTATAAATGAATTACAAAAGAATAATTAAATAATGATTAACCAATGAGTAAATAATGATTAAACAATGATTATATTTGGATTAATATAGAATAAATATAATATGAAATATGGAAAACTATATTATAAAGAGGTTTAATATCACATATGATTTGTTACTCCCATGATTTAGATTATTCATCCCTTATTGCTCACATGTTTTGGTAATGTCAATGAATATGTTTTGGATGAATCACATTATCTTTATAAACCATTGAAAAAACCATGATGAAAGTAAAAAAATGTAGTAAAAACAATTTGTTCATATTTTAGTATATATGAAAATGTTTTAAAATTTTGGTAGCATAAATATTTTTTGGTTATCTATGAAATAAAATCCTTGTATGGATACAACAAGTGGATATGGATATGGAACATTTGTACATAGGGGTAAATAATAAAAACACTACATTGATCTATACTCGATCTAGAACTGGTGGGCAATGATGGGCCTTTTTACAAACCTAGTTTGACACTACTTGGGGATATGATTTAAATGTTTCCTATTTTCTCTATAAACTACCGAAATAATTTTTGGAAGATTAAAAATTGTGTTATGAAACATTAGTATCATATTTTAGGATATAAGAATATTTTATATAATCTCAGTATCATAAAGATTATATGGTCAACCCTCATTGTCAATTGTATTTATGAAATGTTTTGGAAATAATATAAAAATAAGAAAAAAACATAAAATAAGTTATTTATCCATGATAAAATAAAAATTATGATAATATAAAGGAAAATGGACAAGAAAAAAAAATTAAATAATACATTAATTCTTTAAAATAGATAAGAAGAACCATAAGATTTGTAAACAGAACATAGTGTGGATGAGATGAGCCTGACATCACATGTGAAGTAAATTTCTGCTTATTTTCATGAGGTAGCTTAATGAAAACTTCCAAAGAGATATACTTCACTTTTGAATTGTCAATATCCTTTGGTCTTCTAATGAAAGGGCTCCCCATATGGTGATGATTTCATTAAAAGGATGAAAGATTTTGAAAATTTAAAAGGTAAGTACATCCCTTTTGATGCTGTTATTAGGATACCACATGAAAATAAACAAGATTTTACATCACTTTTGAAGTCAGACTCATCCCATCCAAACGTTTTTTTCTGGAATGTTTCAGGGTATTCCTAATATTTTTTAAGCAATTAATTTTTAATTTAATGTGTTTTTTGTTGACCTTTAACTTTATATGATTTTAAAGACAATTTTATCATGGATAAATAATGTTATTTGATATTTTCTCTTATTTTTACTGTGGTTTCTAAAATATTCTATGATTTATTTTTTAATAAATTTTATATAACTAAATAATAATATAATATTTTATGATATAAAAAGTTATTATAAAATTTCAATATCATAAATATTATAAGGTCAACCATCATTGTCAATATTATTTTTACTATCCAAATCTTAATCAAACAACATTTTGGACATAGAGATTCATGTTTGTCTATGTATACTACTATGAAGAAGTTATTAAAACTGAGCAATGAGATTTTTATAGTACACAACCAACAATAATATTTAGTTATATGATTTTTTTAACCATAAGTGAACTTCAAGACAGAATTCATGGTTTCTTAAATCTAGGACTTGATGAAGAGATCAAGTCTATTAACTATAGAAATTTGAAATTCTGGACTACGCTATTGCATCAAGCTTGTCTAGTGGTTTTTGATGAGTAGTGATTCCATGAAATAATTTTATTTTTCCTAATGTTTAGATGGTTCAATGATGGATTTATATATTTATGTTTATACTATACAAAAACAACGACCAATTAGATGATGATATAGAATTTTAAGAGTGGTTGAAGAAGGTCCATTACAAAGAAATTGTGGATCCTCCCTATGATGTGGAAGTAGAAAACCAAGATGATCTCCTAGATATAAATATAAATCCCACTCTTGATGAGGATTTTTAAATGATGGAACAGAAAAATACAACAGTACTGATGAGGAGAGAGATAAAGAAGCTGGGGATGAAGTTTCGAGAAATGAAAAAGTTATACAGCAGCCTAAATCACAATAGATCATCCCCCACACTTCGTAAATAGATCGGAAGTAATGGAATTTTTTTCTGAATTAGACTATAATGTTATCACACCTCCAGCTGAGTTTCATAGAGTTTTATTAGACAATTTTTGTGAGCTTGAAAAAAATATATGTTCAAAGGGATTTTCTAAGTAAATATTCATTAAAAAACATGCCAAAAAAGATTTCATATAGAGAGAGACTATATATATATTTCTCAAGAATCAAGCGGTAAAAAATATGACATAAAATGTGATGAATATAGGGATGATTTTTTATTCCACTTTAGGGTGATTCTAGAAATTATATTTAGCGGTTGGATAATTTTAATGATTGAGGCCACTCATACTTACATTCAGCCAAACCTAACACAAGATCCTACTTCACTGGATGCTGAATTTATGTCATATATTGTTGTCGAGGTGATTAGGAACTTCCAAGATGTTCTTATATCTTTTGTGAATGATAGGGTAGAAAAAAGTTTTGGTTATAATATTTTTTATAATAAGATATGGATAGAGAAACATAATGCAATTTGGAAGGTCTATTGTGATTGGGAAGACTCGTATCAAGTGTTTTAAAAATTTCTAGACATACTGAGACATAATAGACAAATTTTATTCTATATTCATAGGAAAGAACATGTGTCTCAGTATAAATGACTTGATCCATCTCATTTTCAATTTCCTTGGTTGTTCTGGGAATTCCTCCCCAATATTTCTACATTTTGTTTCATAATATAGTTCATAAATATTGATGAAATATTTCTATATAGAAAATTAAAGGATATTTTTTTGATTTCAGAAACCCAAATGGAAACTTTTCACTTATTCTGATTAAATTTTCCATCATTGAGAAGGGAAACAAAAATCAACAAGTTGGTTTAAGGCAAGTATCAGTAACCATTTCCCCTACATTCAGGGTGTCTGTTCGAAATCTGATCGAAATCAGGAAATTAATTATGCAATAATTGTGGATCTTAATACACAGAGACCCCCAAATGAAATTCATCAGTACTATATTAGACACATCGCTAGAAACATGTGAAACACATTCTATAAAGAAAATATAAATATAGACATCACAAGGGTTGGTATGCAATATCTTTTTTATTTTTTAGTATTTTAACGTAAAGATAAAAAAAATTAGGTTAAATATGGTCACTTATTTATTTCATATGAGCTGAATCAACAATGTATTGAATAGCATTTCAAAAAAAATCTGGAATTCTAATCAAGAAGTGTATGATTATATGATATGAATTCCAAAAAAATGGACATTTCCATATATCGGGGGATGAGGTATAGAAACATGAAAAAACATTATGGAGTGTATCAATGGTGTCTTCAAGGGGATTTAAAAGTAACTTATAACTTTTCCTAGTTTAATTGAATTTTTTTTATGTGAAATATTTTGTTGATAGAAAAAACTATCTTCAGATGGAATTCAGTAGGGGTAAAGTACAAAGGGCACTTTCAATAATACATTGAAAAGAACATTACAGAATATTTTGGTTATTAAGTGTTCCTTTTACGCTAAGAAGACTCTTGATTTTAATTTAAATATTGTTATGACCACATCATATGTAGAAGTGTTAAAAATGGAGGTAATATTATATGAAAGGAAATATTAATGTGAAAACTTCCAGGAATTACGGTTTCCATGCACACATTCCATCACAACATGTGCCTTTGTCAACATATTATGGGAAGCATATGCGGATGCATTGTAATGACAATACACAATTTATAACTATTATACTGCACTGTGGATGCCTATTTTAGAGTGTATAAATTTCTCAATTCATGAAGACTATATTATATTTATACCTAACATCAATAGGTCATGACAACAAGGGAGACCAAATTCTAGAATGATGTAGAATAAGATGGACTGGCCTGATGAACAAGGGAAATGTTTGAGATGTATCATATGTTCTCAATATGGTCATAACTATAAACAATTCCCTAACATTATAGGATCGAGTTCACACCTCCATCTACAATGATGTATTGTCTCAAATGTTATCTTTTCATATTGTTACTTATACCATTTTAATATAAGATCCTTCATTTTATAGAATTATCTAACATTTATGAATACTTTCTAAATCAAATAACATTAATCATTTCATATTCAAATTAAAATTAATACAAAAAGTACATGTGAAGAAAATTTAAAATAATAATCAAACTATCCATAGCTAAACCATAAATCAATCATGCGAGAAACTAATCATTAAAAACACCATAATGTGAGAAATAATATTTAAATTACAAATCAAACCATTTTAGATCTAACATATTAGTTAAAGTCAAACTAAGGTTGTAGTGGGTTATAAAAGTCAATTTTTCTTAATTATATAAATGTTTATTAGAAAGTAAGTGACATATTGTTTTGTAATGTTAGGTAAAAATAAGATAAAACATGAAGAAAATTTATTTATCCATGATAAAATTTAAATTATAATCATATAAACTAAAATAGAAAAGAATGATCCCCTTAAATAAAAAATTAATGAATAAAAATGGAGTAAAACTCCCCAAATTGTTTCAATAGAACCAATTTTGTATGAGATGAGCCTAACTTCAGAAGTGAAGTAACATTCTGCTGACCAAAACATGTCATGTGTTATTTTCTATCAGCCATAACATTATAGGAAGTATAATGTTATATTTAGATTTTAAACATAATACTTATTTCATTTTTTACATACATATAGAGGATACTATACTACACACTGGGAAAGATATGCATGTTTCCCAAGCCATGATAGAGGGTCCTTAGGATTGACGGATTTGGGTGTGTTGAGCACACCATCATTATCACAAGTTGCCTCCATCTGTAATTATACCATACCTACATTGTGTTGGATTATATGGAACTGTCATATCTAATTTAACATTCATTGATCATCACCTAGTTGCTTACCTCCTTGAGAGATAGACACTAGAGACCCACACATTTCACCAACCTAAGAAAGAGATGACTATCACTATTGAGGATGTGGCAGTCTTGTTTTGTCTTCATATCCTAGGGATGCAGTTATTGGACCCACCCATTATGACTGGTTTGATCTTGTACATAGATTGATAGGAACTAATAATTTTTTCAACTATGTTACTATATATAGAGGGTTCGACATCTCTGAGCTGGATTTAGATGCACTTTTTACATTTACCTAATAACTCTTACGAGAAGACTATCACATGTCATGCAAGTGACTATATCTTATGGATCTTTGGAGGGAAAAAGTGATATGATCAATTATGTACTCATGTGAAAATTATTTATCTGGGATACTGGTGGATTGTTTTCAGGTCAAGACATACATATGGGGATTTTTGTGCTTGGATTTCACTTATAGATAATTATTCATGACATACAGCTCATATTTCATGGATATCAGGGGACGTGTCACCATTCTTTAGATGTTTAAATGTGAGAACATACCTCCACTCTCCCATATAATTTTTGGTCATGAGATATTGATTAATTTGATGTATAGCGCTACATGTGAATGCTGGTATAATAACTCTTCTCAATTGGTTTCTAATTATACTAGTAGTTATTGATTTTAATTTCTTATTATTTATTATTTTTGATATTGCATTTAACTAGTCGAGTCCGGAACACCACTTCATCTGTGTTCCAACACACCATTTGGGTGCACAACACCTCATGTAAAATATTCTCCTACTCAACGACATAAGTATATAAAAAATTTTATTGACTAACAAATTTCATAATATCATATATATTGGGTTTCAATAAGAAACTGTTTTAAAAAATTTCACATGTCATTTCATATTTCATGAATTTAAAATTGGACTTTATTGGACTAGTTTCTTATATACTACATTGTTAGACTTCAGGATGTTTTTTCTATAGTTCCCCTCATTAAATTTCATATTATTGATTATCACAAACCAAATAGATTCATGCACCGGTTTGGATATGTTTATCCCATACCATTTTTACTGTGACAGTCATCAATACTTAATTCCATGAAGCTTATGGGTAGGTAAGATATCGAATGGCATAAAAAATATGTCGAGTATCGCAACCTTTTTGAAATATGAGAATCTTTTCATATTGAGGGTGTATGTTCGATGTGATTCCATCTATCATAGTAGGTCAAGTATGATCCATGGTATAGACTGGAGTCTATACTGTCTCTTACTTTACATGATAGAAGAATTCATGATATGGTAAGTCAATAAGTTTTGATTTGTTTTTTTATATTAATTTTTTCTAATTCATTTTGAATATCTTTGTAGCATACTCAACTATCACATATTATCCACAGGACAGATCCAGAGGGGGAGGAGGTTGATATCCTAGCAATTATACATGTTGTATTGTAGGGGATGATTCCATCTTATCATGCAGTTAACAACAATACCATTGATCAAAAACCCCATTGAAATGATGTACATAGACAGGGACTAGATTTTCCAACTCAGGAACCTCCTCTAGTAGTTGCTGATGTTGAGGATCCATATGGAAAATGAATTAGGCCACATCGTTTTGCACGTGAGGCCTCACATGTTATCCATATAGAGGTCTTCTCTCTAAAAATTCATCCTAAGATGATTGGGGATATTCATTAAAAGGAATGGGATATATATTTATTAGAATTATATCCAGAGTTTATTATAGGTTTAGATTATTCATAATTTTATCAGGTGTCATTTCTCATGCCACCATTTTTCATGTCAGTCCCTTTACTGAAAATATGGTTCCCCCATGCGATGAAGAAATGTTCTTCTAATCGCCTAAGGGGAGAAGGATCCCATGCATAAAAAAACAACAAGTTCACACCTCCTCCCATTAAGACATAGGCTTAGAATCTAATAATCAAGGCTCTAGTGCATGGGGATAAGCCTTCTTCATGTTATCGTACTCCACCCCATCCCAGAGGTTAGTGATATTGATATGGGAATCCCATTCACACAACATAATATATGATAAGACCTCACCAAAGAATGTTATTGTACTCATTCATGTATTTTTATCTGTTAACATGATGAATTATTTTTACTATCAACCATTTTTACATGTCTTCCCACTGTTTCAAATTTTATTTTCATTTTAGTTATAGTTTATATTTTTTAAACTCTAAAAGTCTACTATTTGAATCATAAGAAAACATGTTAAATTTCAAAAACATGAATTTAAAATACTATAATATATAAAATATAAAACCAATCAAAATATAACTTAAAACATATCCTAATCATCTAAAATTAGTTCAAAATAAATAAAATTTCATAAATATAATAAATAATTAAAAATTAAAGTAATGTAAATAAATAATATAAATAAAATTATAATGGTTTAAAACAAAAATACATTATGCTACTAAAATTACTTTTCATTAGTTATTTTATGAAATTATTTTTATTTTGAATAATTTTTCATAAGTTTAGTAAGTGTTTCAAATATAATTTAGATTTTATTTATATTTCATAAGTTGTAGAATTTTTAATCCACCAACTTTAAAGATTATTATGTTTCATGTAGGTGACATTAAAATCATAGATCATATAAAATATAATTAAAATATAAGAAATATTTAAAAAAATGACTCAAAATATAAAAATAATTAAAAAGAAATAAAATCATTAATATAAAAATTAAAATAAAATTTACATGTCACAAGATTTATTAATTAAAAACTTAACATTTTCACTTTTATATATTAATGACATAATTCTAAACAAAATAAAATAAACACAATATATATATATATATATCATAATATACAAACATATATAATTTTAAATATAAAAAAAATATATATTTAAAATAATTTTTTCTTTCCAAAATACAGTAGAGTCCCTGCCACCTTTCAACTTAACCAAAAGGTTGTAGAGTCTATGCCACCTTTTTTAACAATTTGAAAAAATGACCTAGTATTATTTTAAAAAAATACAAAAAAAACACATAAAAAATATTATTTTAAATGATCTTCCAGAACCATTCCAATCTAAGATAACATTATTTTATGTTACTTATGTTTCACTAGGGTTACTATTCTAGGATAATATACTCATTATTTCAATGGTAGGTTTGTTTTTATGATTTAATGATGTTTATAAACTACATTTCATATCATGGTTTATGATATGATGAGAGATTTATGTTCAGGTGGCACATATATTTATGGTTTTCATTTTGTGGTGGGTGGGACTTATATCTCCCTATAATTATTGGAGTAGTGATTTATATCACATGAGATAATAATTGAAATCTTGTCGATGGGCTTCATCCATAATTGGAAATAGGTGCATCACGATCAATAATAAGAAACTTGTGCATCCTGATCAACTATTGGAAATAGGTTTGTATTGATGAACTATGTTGATGGTCTTGAAAATTAACCTCTACGTATTAAATGTTTTTTCCATGTTTATTATTTTAAAACTATTTAATGACATTATATTGTGGTAAATGATTGTTTTATGGTTATTTATCACTCTTATGGTTCATGTTTTCTGAAATGATCATGTTTATATCATGAATTGTGTTTATGATCTATGACATGTTGGATATGAACGTCATAATTTATATTCATGTTCACATTTATTTATGAGCATTTATTTTAATCTTCTATGAATACCCTTACTAGGAATCCGATCTCAACCTTTCTTATGTTTCCTTCCCCAGGTTATAAAGAATATTTTAGTTAGGGTATTCTAAAGAAGAGTTCTATAGGAGAAGATCTTTGTCAGAGATGTTGCAGATATTTCATAAAATAAGATGATTTTATATCTAATCTCCAATGAATCTTAAAAAAATAATGTTCTATCATGAATATTTTTATCATTTATTGAATATTAATATAAATAAATATTTAATTTTATTTTATGAAAAGTATGTTACATTATAATAATCCCATTATGAAATGAGTTTGTAAGAAAAACTATAACAATAAGTCTGAAATTTTATCATATAAAGTATTAAGATCTTATAATATATATATATATATATAATTATTAATCCATAAAATAATAATATTCATTCTTATTTTACAATATATAATTTCTTTATAATTTGAAATTACCTATTTATTTACAATTGTTTATTAAAATAAACATTTGGGTGACAATTGTTCTATTTCATATGCAATTTTATATTCAGAAGTTTGGGAAATTGAACCATGGTCATGGTTTTATAATGAAAATAATATTAATAATATTAATAATAATATTATTTATTGATTATATGCAGTTTCAGACATATTCATATAAAGTTTTAATTAAAAATTAATTACCAAACTTCATAGAGACAGGTACGAGTTATGTTTTCATATTCCAACAAAAGGAAAGAACGAAAGGAAAATAACAATTTATCGATCCAAAATCCAAATAATATTTTTGATATCAAATATATCTTCATTTTTTATATAATTAAAAAAATACATGATAAGTGAAAATAAAAAATACCATCCCTTTGTAGAGGTGTTAGTCCACAAGAATGCATGAGAGATGTTATCGTATTCTAATGGACATAATGGTTAGAAGTAAGATATTATAAGAAAAATTAATTAATAATAATTATGTTATATACATTATATATCCATTAAATCCATTTTTATAACTAATAATGAGGAAAGATAATGAGAAATAAAATAAATTACTTAATAGAGATGATAGTTCATATGTATGCATCCGAAAATTATTTATTGTCCATTAGATATAAAGTAGACAGAAATTGGATGTAATATTGAAATGAAATCCTTTTATTATATCAATAACACTTACATAAACATTTTTTATGGTTATATATGATATTTTAAATAGTTTAATGAATAATAAAACTTGAAATTTTTTAATAGGGACAATTAACCCTTCATCAGCTATCTTTTTTTATCTTACTTCTTAAGCCATATTAAGATGATATTTCTCTCAGACGAAGTCCTATAAGATGTTTTGTGGAAATTTGGAAAGGGATTTGGGCTGGTATTGGATGAACTAGAGTATAAGGCCCCAGCCTTAAACCTTACTTAATCTTGAGTTATTACAAGATTACACATTGAGGATCTTTTTAGGTTTAGAGTTTTAGAGAATTAGATCATGAAACTTGCATTACATTCCACATTTAAATAAAGTGGTTACATAAAAGACAATATTCATTTTTCCCATCAACGGAAACATATTTAAAATAAAACACAGATTCTTTCTTGACACATCCTTGACACTATCATCACATCATGTACCTTTCCCTTGACCTGTGAGAAACATTTCAAAAACTTGGGATGAGCATAAAAAGCTCAGTAAGGGTTATAAAAATATGGAAAGGAAACATGAGTTCATATATACAGAAGAATGAAATCATAATTTACCCATAAAACATAGGCACTTTAACATACCTCATCAAACCATGAATAAATCATAGATATCATAAGACATAAAGGTAACTTGAGGCATTCATAACATTCTTACGTAGGGAGTAACCCTCTTGGTTACGTTTGAAATACCCATCACAGTATATTCCCTAAATATCTTCGGAGAAACCTTAACGTTTCAATCCTTCACATTACCCAATGCATTGGAGAGCTATATCGGGCTCACCCACCCTTAGTTTATCACGGAACCACCCGTTTTCATAACAATTCCAAAGAACCATAACATAATCTTATCACATAAAACATGCATAAAGGAAACATAACATTTCCACCTTTTATAAACAAGATATCAATACAACACATTGATATAAATACATTATGAAAACCATTTTCAATACCAAAATAAAAGAAAAGTAAAACATGGTATTTATTTTTCTTTTAAAAAGAAGGTATGGCTTTTAGAGGAAGCCTAAACTCAAATAATGGTCACGGCGGTGGAGAAGTCGTTGTCGCCACATACGTACGACAAAAACATTCCCTTTTGTCATTTAGTAAAATGCTTCGTATAAAAAGATTCCTTTTGGATAAACGTAAAAGTCAAAGGGGTTTCTACACCGTATAAAAGAAAGTTGTGTATAAAACAAAATATGCCTCAATGAAAGGAGATTGAGACGAAGTCCCATACAAAGACGGTATCCTTGGATTAAGGATAAATCAGTTACATAACTATGTGTGACAAACAAATACATGAAATATAAGTGGGTATTAAGTGTAAAAAAATAAGAGGAAATTCACACATAATCATAGAACGACATATTCAAGGTGTACAAGTTTATCCCAATGAATCGAAATTGGGTTAAGAAGTTCCCTTGCAATAATTAGACAGTGTAACGACATCACTTCAAAATTCAGAAAAAGAGTTGATGAGAGATAAAAAGGGTATCTCATCATTTGGAAATTAAATTTACATCAATAAGGATATAGAAGAACATATCCCAAAATAATATTATGTGAATTAAAATACATAACAAAATAAGTCTTTTAAAAAGAGGAGGGTGAAAGGTTCCCTTACCGACATGGGTATCTTTCGAAACATACGCCCCGTGAAAGAAGGACAATACAACATTGATGTAAATACTCGTAAATAAAAGAATATTACACAATGACTAAAATAATTGTTATTACATACACCACTCAAAGAAAATTGTGGCAAATGTAGAAAAAATCTCACGGGAATAAAAGTGAGATGAAAAATCCCTTACGAAAACTCGGCAGCCTAACGATGCCACTTAAAACTTCCAAAAATGGATTGATGAGATCAAATAGGGTATCTCATCACATTACAATAAAATGTACATCAATAGGAATATAAAAGAACATCCCCCATCATAACAAAGCGGAGCTTAAAAGAAGTGACATAAAGGAGAGTACTTAAAGAGAAAGAGAGAGGTTATATCCCTTACGAAAATTCGGCAGCCTAACGGCGCCACTCAAAACATCCAAAATGGACTGATGAGAGAGAATAGGGTCTCTCATCATATGAACATAAAAATTACAGTAAGATTAATATAAAAGAACACCCAATAACAAGAAATATGGGATTAGAAGGAATGACATAAAAGAGTGTACTTAAAAAGAATGAGAGGAGTAGGATCCCTTACCTCGGGTCCGACTTGACTCGATCATTCTTTAACATCCTAAATAATAAACTTGAGTTAATTTACACTTTATTAAGAACCTTTTTATAGTTCATTATTTATTTTAGATCACTTATTTCCATGTTATAAACATTATGTAATCATTTAAGTTAATAATGTTTGTTTTGTCGATATTTGGTTCTTATGTCGGAAGTGGACTTCTTACCATTACATGTTGTTCGTGTGGTCAAAAGTTCATTATATCCAGAATTATATTCATGATTTGGATATCATATATATAATATATATCCAGAATATACATGTATTTATAATATTCCATAGTCATTTAGAGGTAACAAATGAAATGCACCGTTCATGGAGATGGTAAGCCGTACGTACGCATGAACGCTACTTTCATTTCTATGTCATATTAATGGAATTAAAACTAAATGAGAGGTATGTATATTTTAATTATATAATTATATTCATCATTTAGATGTATCATTCATCATATATATCCATTATATACATGTACTTATAATAGTACATTACATTTGGGGATAAGAAATGAAATGCACCGTTCATGGAGACGGTAAGCTGTACGTATGCATGAACACTACTTTCATTTCTATTTCATATTTTTATGGAATTGAATAATAATTATATAGAGGTATATTATAATTCCAGTATAAAATCATATATAATAACTTTAAATCCATCCTCTATACGTCCCACATATGGCATTAACGAATCACATCACTTTGAGGGGGCGGTAGTCCGCACTTCCTTAAATGAAGATATCGCGTTTACCCATAATGGAAACCATAAAGGTATGACAAAAATGAAAAATACAGAAGCTTAAGGAAAACATAAACATATTATATATCATATATAAATATAGTGTTATCTTAATGGCCACCATTGAAGGTGTTAAAAGAATGTTGAACAATCATCGTTTCGGGAGGCCGAAATTCGCCATCCACGGAAACAGTATGTTCTTTAACCATTAGATGTAGGTGTGTGAAATTGTAGCTCGAATCCTTCTTATAAAAACATCCTAGTATGTTGATGATACTGGAGTTGTTACAAAATAAATTAATAAAAAGAGTTTAGGGGGTTGGAGAAGCAAAATAAAACAAAAGGACTCAAGTGAATACATTACCTTTAAATCGGGTAACTCCCTTTGGTTTGAGCTCAAAGGCTTCCTTGGGAAGACTTCTGCCCAAAGTGAGGCTTCAAGGAGTAAGAGAGGGAAGTGGAGAGACAAAATGGGCAGAGTTTGGCCGATCCAAAGGCTTTGGGAGTGTTGGTAAGGAGGTAGAGGTGGGGGCCTTTTATAAGAGGAGTGGAGGGGCACTCTTGGAAGGTAAAGAAAAGTCACTTTATTTTAAAATGGTATTCGGATTTAAGAGGTCCCACATTGATGTGTTTCGAGTATAAGGTGATAAGGGTTATAAATCCACTCATCCAATAGGTTTTGGACATGTGTGGGTCTTAGATATTACATTATCTTTCCATTTTATTTAAATCGTTAAATAATGAGGTCATCGCTGCATCATCATGATATCATAAATAATTTAATTTATTTAATGTCTAAAAATTATAAAAAAAATACTATGATGTAGGAAATCTTTTTAGCTGTCCAATTAATATTTATAGTCAAAAAGTGGATTTTTATAAGCCCATGTAAAAATTGTTTTAGTAAAACATTTCATGTTTGTCTCATTTTTACTTTAACTTTAAATAAAAAGATATTAATGTCATTTTCCAACCAAAGTAGATTCATGGGGTCCCCAAGTTGACCCATGGGTTGTCTTGGTCGTCCATGACACATACAATGAGGTTAGGACATGTGTCAAGTTCATTTCATATTATTAAAACATTATTTTTACCTTAAACTACACTAATTACCTCTAATCGCGATTAAAAACTTAATAAGTTACTATTCACCAAAAAATTATTTTTATCCCATTGAACCACATTTTAATTCTTAATGACAACCATTTATGTCGGATTTTTGAAATTCAATACACAAAGATGGAAAAATTTCATTTAAACAGAAACATCAGTTTTTATAAGTACCACTTAGTGGTTTCACTATTCATCAAAAATTGAAGTTTTTCAGAAAAATCCCAAAAAATCAAATTAAGCTATATTTGATATTCTGAATTCAAAAATGAAGTCTATTTTAAAAAATTCAAAACATATAAGTCACATTAATTAATTTCATAATTAATTCCCGCTGTCAGAGCAAATAGCGTGTTTTTATGAAACAATAAGTATCAAAAGATTGACACTAGTTTAAGTCTGATTTCAAAGTGAAATTAATTACAACGACCACTATTGGATTTAATGGTAAAAATATATTCTAATTTCACTTTAAAACCAATTAAAAAGATAATATAATCATATAAATAAATTAGATTAAAAAGAGGTTTTGAATTAAAATACAACATTTTACACTATTCATTAAAAAATGAACTTTATCAGAAAGATACCAAAAATTTACACAAAGTAAATTTTGATGTCCCAATTCTTAAGAAGAGTTTTATTTGGTCCAAAAGGATGTATACAAGTGAACAAAATTATATTTAATGACGGTTCTCCATCAAAAGGCGATAAATGAACCTTTAGTGAACGCTAGGGCATATACGCCTAAAATTGAATTCTTTCCGTATTTTATGCCTTTATCTTTTATTGGATAAATGTAAAAACATTTAAAAACATATATAATAATATTTTAGTTATTTCTATCCATTCCCGCCAATACAACGACAACATGTTAACTACCATTTAAAATAATATTATTTTATTATTAGAGTGCAAAGTAAGATTCCCAAGAAACTCGTTGTTGCGTGTTGGGTACGCCATCGAGCATAGCGTCCCCTTTAAAGTCATATTAATATTTTATTCACAAATATGGATTAATATGAAAATGTCATATTCTTTATTTACCTGGGGTGTTACATCCTTCCCCCCTTTTGGGAATTGCGTCCTCGCAATTTTTAAAATTGAGCTTGGAAACATCCTTGAAAGTCCCACATCAGAACAAGAGTCGGTAAAACAATCACTTTAAAATAAAGGAAGATAAGTACAGAGGTCACCAGAGTTAACCCATATGTAGAAAAACATGGACATGGAATAAAAAGCAAAGGGTCATGTTCTTGAGGGAGAGTGATAGTAAACATGTCTAGGAGAAAGTTAACCATAAGAAAATCAGAAACTTTTGATGGGTTAAACGGTATTCGATTCCCGAGTATGAAAATTTAATAGACAAAATTTTTGTTTTAAGTTACTTTTTATTGAGGAATTTATTCATAAGGAAACATAATCACTTATCATGTTGACTTTAAAGTTTTACTAGATTCCTTAAACAAACTCATATTTTTTTCCAAATGACGAGTATTTAGGGAGACTTGTTCGCATTAAGAGTACTATAATCAACTTCTAGAGAATCACCTAATCCACCAAAGAGAACTATATACATCCCATGTCTTTAGGCTTTAACCAAAACCAAAACCAAAAAGGTTAGTAAAAGGTCAAATAATCCAGAAAAGGATAACCCATTAAAAAGAAAATCTATGCTTAATCTCCAAAATTTGTCCAACAAAACCCAAAGTTCAACAAAGACTATCCGATAAACAATTTGTCCATAAAATTCTGCAAAGTAAACAAATATAATATTGAAACCCAAATATTTGAAGGATTTAGTCACGTAGTCTTCCAAGTTAAATCGTAACATTTATCTCCAAACAACATCAGTTTCTCCTAAAGTCTCGTATTGAAAAGTAATTAACCTAATCAAATATCCTCCATGATAGGTTAATAATTTTCATAAATAACCCAAAATCAACTTACTGTTAATTCATAAAATCATATACCTAAAAATAATCAGTCATACTAACCAGGGACTTCACGTAGTCCAGTGGTAGGCGATAAATACCAGTCGCACTTTGGTCATGGGTTCGATTCTTGCAGCTTTGTCCGACGCGACGGGTAGTCACACGGTCTGCGTGTTGTCCTTTTTCCAAAACTATATAATTCTTAAATCATTCCCCAAAAAGAGATAAAATCATCAAAAATGATCATAACATATTTTAACCTCAAGTTTATCTCATGCCTTTCATTTTCCAGCATATCATATAATAACCCATAATTACCTCAAAAGTAAGGATCAAATAAACTCTAATGGTTACCTTTATAATTATTACCTGAACTTCCACATCGATTGGTCATCTCATACATGATGCATTACAGAACATACCAAGGTTCAAGTGGTTGATCACGACTCCTTGATATTTGGTTTAGAACAACCACGAGTTTCCTCATTGAATCCTCCATTTTATCTAGTATATTAATCAGAGAACCACCACAGTTTCCTTCAAACCTATTGTCTCTTTGGTGCCTGCTAGATCCATCCATTCACTAAAAACAGAAATGGAAGTGTGAGTATATCAACAAAACCATCATGTACTAATGAGGAAGGTAAACACTAAGATAAACTTACTGATTCACTTTATCTAAAACTAGGACTCTTTCTGAAATCCTAACCATTATAGTAATGTCAATTATGCTTAAAGAATACCCTAACCTCTAAAGTTATCTAAACCGACATTTCATACCAACTATAAGGCCCCAGCCTTAAACCTTACATAATCTTGAATTATTACAAGATTACACATTGAGAATCTTTTTAGGTTTAGAGTTTTAGAGAATTAGATCATGAAACTTGCATTACATTCCACATTTAAACAAAGTGGTTAAATAAAAGAAAATATTCATTCTTCCCATCAACGGAAACATATTTAAAATAAAACATGGATTCTTTCTTGAAACATCCTTGACACTATCATCACATCATGTACCTTTCCCTTGACCTGTAAAAAACATTTCGAAAACTTGGGATGAGCATAAAAAGCTCAGTAAGGGTTATAAAAATATGGAAAGGAAACATGAGTTCATATATACATAAGAATGAAATCATAATTTACCCATAAAACATAGACACTTTAACATACCTCATCAAACCATGAATAAATCATAGATATCATAAGACATAAAGGTAACTTGAGGAATTCATAACATTCTTACGTAGGGAGTAACCCTCTTGGTTACGTTTGGAATACCCATCACAGCATATTCCCAAAATCACTTCGGAGAAACCTTAACATTTCACTCCTTCGCGTTACCCAATGCATTGGAGAGCCATATCGGGCTCACCCGCCCTTAGTTTATCATAGAACCACCTGTTTTCATAATAATGCCCAAGAACCATAACATAATCTTATCACATAAAACATGCATAAAGGAAACATAACATTTCCACCTTTCAATACCAAGATATCAATACAACACATTGATATAAATACATTATGAAAACCATTTTCAATACCAAAATAAAAGAAAAGTAAAACATGGTATTTATTTTTCTTTTAAAAAGAAGGTATGGCTTGTAGAAGAAGCCGAAACTCAAATAATGGCCGCGGCGGTGGAGAAGTCGTTGTTGCCGCATATGTACGACAAAAACATTCCCTTTTGTCGTTTAGTAAAATGCTTCGTATAAAAAGATTCCTTTTGGATAAACGTAAAAGTCAAAGGGGTTTATACACCGTATAAAAGAAAGTTGTGTATAAAACAAAATATGCCTCAATGAAAGGAGATTGAGACGAAGTCCCATACAAAGACGATATCCTTGGATTAAGGATAAATCAGTTACATAACTATGTGTGACAAAGGAATACACGAAATATAAGTGGGTATTAAGTGTAAAACAATCATTGGACATTCAAACATAATCATAGAACGACATATTCAAGTTTTACAAGTTTATCCCAAAGAATCGAAATTGGGTTAGGAAGTTCCCTTGCAATAATTAGACAGCCAAACGACGTCACTTCAAAATTCATAAAAAGAGTTGATGAGAGATAAAAAGGGTATCTCATCACTTGGACATAAAATTTACATCAATAAGGATATAGAAGAATATATCCCAAAATAATATTATGTGAATTAAAAGACATAACAAAATAAGTCTTTTAAAAAGAGGAGGGTGAAAGGTTCCCTTACCGACATGGGTATCTTTCGAAACATACGCCCCGTGAAATAAGGACAATACATCATTGATGTAAATAATCATAAATGAAATAATATTACACAATGAGTAAAATAATGGTCAGTACATACACCACTCAAAGGAAATTGTGGCAAATGTAGCATAAATCTCATGGGAATAAAAGTGAGATGAAAAATCCCTTACGAAAACTCGGTAGCCTAACGACGCCACTTAAAACATCCAAAAATGGATTGATGAGATCAAATAGGGTATCTCATCACATTAAAATAAAATGTACAGAAAGATGAATATAGAAGAACATCCCCCATCATAACAAAGAGGATCTTAAAAGAAGTTACATAAAGGAGAGTACTTAAAGATAAAGAGAGAGGTTAGATCTCTTATGAAAATTCGGCAGCCTAACGAAGCCACTCAAAACATCCAAAATGGATTGATGATAGAGAATAGGGTCTCTCATAATATGAACATAAAAATTAATGTAAGATTAATATAAAAGAAAATCCCAATAACAAGAAAGATGAGCTTAGAAGTAATGACATAAAAGAGTGTACTTAAAAAGAAAGACAGGAGTAGGATCCCTTACCTCGGGTCCGACTTGACTCGATCATTCTTTAACGTCTTGAATAACAAACTTGAGTTAATTTACACATTATTAAGAACCTTTTTCTAGTTCATTATTCCTTTTAGATCACTTATTGACATGTTATAAACATTATGTAATCATTTAAGTTAATAATGTTTGTTTTGTTGATATTTGGTTCTTAAGTTGAAAGTGGACTTCTTACTATTACATGTTGTTCGTGTGGTCAAATGTTCATTGTATACAGAATTATATTCATGATTTGGATATCATATATATCATATATATCCAGAATATACATGTATTTATAATATTACATAATCATTTAGAGGTAAGAAATGAAATGCACCGTTCATGGAGACAGTAAGCCGTACGTACGCATGAACGCTACTTTCATTTCTATGCCATATTAATGGAATTAAAATCAAATGATAGGTATGTATATTTTAATTCCAGAATTATATTCATCATTTATATGTATCATTCATCATATATATCCATTATATACATGTACTTATAATAGTACATTACATTTGGGGATAAGAAATGAAATGCACCATTCATGGAGACGGTAAGCCGTACGTACGCATGAACACTACTTTCATTTCTATTTCATATTTTTATGGAATGTAATAATAATGATATAGAGGAATATTATAATTCCAGTATAAAATAATATATAATAAATTTAAATCCATCCTTTATACGTCCCACATATGGCATTAACGAATCACATCACTTTGAGGGGGTGGTAGTCCGCACATCCTTAAATGAAGATATCGCGTTTACCCATAATGGAAACCATAAAGGTATGCCCAAAATGAAAAATACAGAAGCTTAAGAAAAACATAAACATATTATATATCATATATAAATATAGTTTCATCTTAATGTCCACCTTTGAAGGTTTTAAAAGAATGTTGAACAATCATCGTTTCGGGAGGCCGAAATTCGCCATCCACGGAAACAGTATGTTCTTTAACCATTAGATGGAGGTGTGTGAAAGTGTAGCTCGAATATTTCTTATAACAACATCCTAGTATATTTATGATACTGGAGTTGTTACAAAAGAAATGAATAAAAAGAGTTTAGGGGGTTGGAGAAGCAAAATAAAACAAAAGGACTCAAGTGAAGACATTACCTTAAAAATGGGTAACTCCCTTTAGTTTGAGCTCAAAGGATTCCTTGTGAAGACTTCTGCCCAAATTGAGGCTTCACGGAGTAAGATAGGGAAGTGGAGAGACAAAATGGGCAGAGGTTGGCCGAGCCAAAGGCTTTGGGAGTGTGGGTAAGGAGGTAGAGGTGGGGGCCTTTTATAAGAGGAGAGGAGGGGCACTCTTGGAAGGTAAAGAAAAGTCACTTTATTTTAAAACGGTATTCGGGTTTAAGATGTCCCAAATTGATGTGTTTCGAGGATAAGGTGATAAGGGTTCTAAATCCACTCATCCAATAGGTTTTGGACATGTGTAGGTCTTAGATATTACATTATCTTTCCATTTTATTTAAATCGTTAAATAATGAGGTCATCGCTGCATCATCATGATGTCATAAATAATTTAATTTATTTAATGTATAAAAATTATAAAAAAATACTATGATGTAGGAAATATTTTTAGATTTACAATGAATATTTATAGTCAAAAATATGATTTGCATAACCCCATGTAAATGTTTTTTTAGTAAAACATTTCATGTTTGTCTCATTTTTACTTTAACTTTAAATAAAAAGATATTAATGTCAATTTCCAACCAAAGTGGCTTCATGGGGTCCCCAAATTGACCCATGGGTTGTCTTGGTCGGCCATGAAATATCCAATGAGGTTAGGACATGTGTAAAGTTCATTTCATATTATTAAAACATCATTTTTACCGTAAACTACATTAATTACCTCTAATCGCGATTAAAAACTTAATAAGTTACTATTCACTAAAAAATTATTTTTATCCCATTGAACCAAATTTTACTTCTTAATGACAACCATGTATGTCGGATTTTTGAAATTCAAAACACAAAGATGGCAAAATTTCATTTAAACAGAAAAATCAGTTTTTATAAGTACCACTTAGTGGTTTCACTATTCTTAAAAAATTGAAGTTTTTCAGAAAAATCCCAAAAATTCCCCTTAAGATATATTTGATATTACAAATTCAAAAATGAAGTCTATTTTAAAAAATTCAAAACATATAAGTCACATTAATTAATTTAATAATTAATTCTCACTGTCAGAGCAAATAGCGTGTTTTTATGAAACAATAAGTATCAAAAGATTGACACTAGTTTAAGTCTGATTTCAAAGTGAAATTAATTCCAATGACCACTATTGGATTTAATGGTAAAATATATTCTAATTTCACTTTAATACCAATTCAAAAGATAATCTAATCATATAAATAAATTAGATTAAAAAGAGGTTTTGAATTAAAATACAACATTTTATACTATTCATTAAAAAATGAACTTTATCAGAAAGATACCAAAAATTTACACAAAGTAAATTTCGATGTCCCAATTCTTATGAAGAGTTTTTTTTTGTCCAAAAGGATGTATAAGAGTGAACAAATCAATATTTAATGACGGTTCTCCATTAAAAGGCGATAAGTGAACCTTTAGTGAAAATTAGGGCATATACGCCTAAAATTGAATTCTTTCCATATTTTATGCCTTTATCTTTTATTGGATAAATGTAAAAAAATTTAAAAACATATATAATAATATTTTAGTTATTTCTATCCATTCCCTCCAATACAACGACTACATGTTAACTACCATTTAAAATAATATTATTTTATTATTAGAGTGCAACGTAAGATTCAAAAGAAAATCGTTGTTGCGTGTTGGGTATGCCATTGAGCATAGCATCCCCTTTAAAGTCATATTAATATTTTATTCACAAATATGGATAAATATGAAAATGTCATATTCTTTATTTACCTGGGGTGTTACATAGAGTGCTTAAGTGTAGTGTATAAGTGAAATGGTTAGGTACTCTTTTATAAGTGTAGTGGGTAAAAAACATGTAAATACTTGAAAAATTATTATATAATATATGTATTAATAAATTAAGGTGCCTTCAAATTTTTATAATTTAAAATATAATAAGGGTATGCTTGAAATAAAATCTGAATATGAGATTTATAAATATTTTTTTATTATTTAAAACATCCTCTCTTTGTGTATCCCTTCTTTTGACCTTTTTAATCATTGCCATGATAATAATATTTTAATGATGGAAACTAATCATTATAGATTAAAATTATGTTAACATTATTACCTAATATTAATTAAAATATTTATAAACACGGATTTTAATTTACAATATTCAATTATGAAAATCGGATGAAATTGATTCTAATATCCACCCAAAAAATAAGTAAAAATCATTTTTAGAGAAAATGATTTCTTAAGAAAAAAATGATATTATTTAATTATAGTCATATTAAATACAATTAGATGAATTTTAATATATTTCATTAAATATATTATCTACATATTTCATGAAAATCATTCATCAATAGTGAATTATTTAATTTATTAAGATAACACCCCTTTATGAACAATAAAAGCACTTTTCCAAAATATTTTGAAGATAAAAAATATGTAGAAATAAATATTATTGAAAAAGTGTGCCTTAAATATTATTTTTTTTAAATTTTAATACTTATTTTCTAATAATTAATAAATAAATTTTAATTATGGAAAAAAATTATTAAAATTCTTCTTAATGAAGGGTGTCTTATTCATACATGCCAAAATAATGGATATGAGATAATGATCACATTTAATAATAACATTTCAATAGCATATCATGGTTCATTTAAGAAAAATATTTCATATAAATAAAGATATTAAACACTTCAAATTTATTGAATATAAATATTTATACTCTAATATTGGGCTATTAAAAACATTATAATCTTAAAAGTTCTGTTATAACTGAAATGTTTTATACATTTATAACATTATATTTATGGTTGTGATATGTATAGTAAATGATATTTTTTTAATAAATTTTTGGTGAAAGGAGATATTTTAGATTCTCTGAGTCTCTAGGTAATTCCTCAAAAACAATGGATAATTCAAATTTATGGTTTTTTATTTTGTAAATGTTGAATTATGGAATATTTTTTATACATTTAGTGACAATTATAAAATGGGTTTTAGTGAGGGATTAAAAATCAGGGTTATATTTCCATCTTAATAGTGGGTGCCTCATCGAGATTGAATAGGATTGTGCAAACCCCCAGTTTAGTATAAGGGCTTTATTAGTATGATGTGAAGGGTTAGAACTTTGGTTTCACTCTTGAGATAAGAGGTACCCATTATTTTTGACTCATGGTTCAATGGATATTTAATGATTTAGTTTATATAGTAATGTTAGTAGGAGAATTGTTTAGTAAAAGGATATTCATTATGGTGTGTTCAAATATTTATTTATTAAAATCTCGTTTATTATTGAAAAAGTAAATGTTATACTTAGGTTTCATAAAAATTCATTGGATTGGGGAATGTTATATAAAAATCAGTGAAATATTACATTGTTATAACATTCGTGGGGTGTATATGAGGTACAATTTTTATGTGAATGGGATATTTACTCATATTTTACACATCAAATATTTTAGATATATTGACTTTGTATAATAGGATATCTGTGAAAAATAAATTCAATTCTTTACATATAGAAGAACTAACTATCATTAAGATGTTTTATATGATTAATTGGATGGTATAGTTTTTTGGTTACTTGGATGAGGTTTTTTATACTCCACATTTTTTAGGTACGCATGGTGTGTCCTCAATAACATATATATTTGGATGTATACACCTATTGGATTTTGTTATATATTGATATAATATATTTTAAATATTTTGAATGGATTATATAATTCTTCATATATTAATATTTTCATTGATTTTCATTCATTTTATTTTATATATGTGGGAATGACCAATATATGGATACCTCAAGAAAAAATATTTGTAGGACCTTGGAATTGGTAGCTTGTTTATTTTTATTGAAAAAAAATATCTAAATGATATTTCTTTATCCCTTGGAATTCATTCTAGCACTGAAGATTATGATTTCTTTTGATATTTTTGAAAGGATTGGGAACGTGGATTATCATTTTACCTTACCACCACATTTTATGTTTATCTATAGGGTATTTCATGCGTCATAGCTCAAGAGTTATCTTTCTAACCCTTCCCATGTCCTGAGCTAAAATAATCTTGATGTTAAAACCTTTTTATCTATAACTAAGCATCCAATCAGGTTTTTTTTCTAATACAATGTATCTTCATGGGTACTCAATACCTTTGGCCTTGTTTCTATATAAACATGGTTCTAATTCAAATGAGACTTGGGATCATGAGGCACTAATGAGAGAGTAGTGTCCTCATCTTTTTGACATGGAGGATTCTTTATAGGATTTATCTGGACAAAATATGTTTATATTGGCATGGTAGTGACATCCCATTTTGTGATTTTACGTAATTATTGACCCTTTTTTGATCTCTTTATGTTTAGGGATTGTCAAAGGTGGTTTTGGGTGATTTTTTAATTTTTTTGGATAATTATAGGTTGTGAAAAGTTAACGCATGATTTGGGGAATCTATGATGCATGGCCCAAAAAACTATGTGAGATGTCACCATTTGAAAATGGGTGTTTCACAGTTCATTCATAGTTAAAATAAATATTTTTCCAAACCATGAACACATTACAGAATCCCCGTAAGGGTGCATAGTTATGAGGCATGTTTACCACTAACCATGCAACCCGATATAGAAACAACGAACACATGATTTTAATCCCATAAATTTTTATTAAATATAATTAGGCACTCATTATAACCTAAAATCACCCTCATTTGACCATAATTAGTTTCTATGGAATTTAGAGGCTCTCTAGAGGATTTTATGGCTCCTCAATCCTCCCATATTGGGAATCAAAGTTTCAATATAGGAACTTGATCCCACACTACTATGAGGATCCTCCCATGATTTTTGGTTTTATCTATCATTTCAATATATCCATTTAGAGAGTGATAAATCCTAAAAATGTGAAGGGATTAGATATTTAAATTTATGGATATTGATTCTATGTTTGTTCCCCTAATCGCTTTATAAGTCTTTCTTCATTGGTATTCCCATTGGTGGTATGGTTTTGATCTCATGATTAAAGGTATGTTGTTTCATATGATTTTTTCCTACAATTGACATGTTGATTTTCAAGATTCATTTGGAAGGAAGATTCAATTATTTTATAAAACCTTTATTTTTAATGATGAATTTATAATTAAAAGGCATAATGTTTTTAAAAACCCTAGAATACCAATTTTAATAAAATTTTTGGGTGGATTTTGTGAAAGATATATTGAATTGAGAAAAAAATATTCAATGATTTGTTCGATTATTGTTATTTGGAAAATGGATTATAATTATAGAAAACATTTCATGGAATGTATTTATGAAAAACCTACTATTTGGTTTTGTAAATTTAATGCATAATATTAAAACTAAAATTTAGAAATTGAGTTCTAAATGATGATTTGATTTGAAATGATATGATTTTCCCATGATTTATTAAATTATTGATTAAATTCATATGTTATCTACTGTATTTAGTGGGTGATTAGGAAAAACCACTAGGACTCAGACTCCATATAAATGAATTGAGGACAAAAAAATATAACTAAAAAAATTGGAATTATTTACCCATGTGATTATTGATTTATTATATAATAATGGCATGAGCCTAGGGACATGTGAACACATACCAGTATATGTTTATTGATTGAGAATTTTTAAGATCCCATGACCTTGAACTAACTAACTACTAGTCTTGTATAACATGTTTCTTGGTTTTTCACTTGATTATACATTATAGCAATTATAGAACTATTTAATTGAGTCTAGTCAATTTATATAAAGTGTTTATATAAATTGTTTCTATTATCTAATTTTAATATATCTTCCATCTACAAACTTGAAATATTTTTTTGATATAAAATTTGTCTATGTTATCCCATGCCGCATTTTATTTAAATTCAAATCATGAATGGATAACTGTTATGGGATTGATTATGGAAAACTTGGTGAGACCCTACAAGGATATTTAGCTCATACCCTATCTTTTCCTTCATTCATTTTTTGATATTTTCATTCCATGTCCAAGATAATACATTATTGTTTTTGTGGGACTCAGGAGTGATGATGGTGATCGGAGGTTCTATGATCCACTTACTAATCAAGGATTTTGAGAATTCATTTTCGATGGAGTTTGTGATGTACTTTGGTTTATGTATTACCATATGATGTTAATCTATATTCTTGTGGTACCTTTCTTCATGGGGAGTGTTTCTCATACCAACTACATATTGTTTTGACTTCCACTATTTAATCGTTCTTATTGAAAATCATTTTCTCACCCTTATAATGATACCTGATGTTAGTCAGAAACCCATGAGGATTAAGGAACGCCCTTTGGGCCATATCATATCCTTATCAGGTATCAGTGTACTAGGGTATCTGGTATTGATCCAAAAATGAGTGGGTTACTCTTCTCTAACACAATATAGTATTTTTATTCATTCCAACAAATGGCTAATTATCTTTTTATGGTGGATTTATGATCATAGTCCAAATATATAGAGTAAAATGGGGTGTTGGATCATGAAATGGAATAATATAATATATGGTACTTGAAATCACAATGTGTAATATAAAACATGATAATGATCATAGAGTCTTCCATTGAAAACATGTGGATGTATTCTACAATTACATTCATGGCATGGACAGTCATAAAATGGGAATTTCAGAGAATGTTGCGTTCATGTATGATTTATAAAATATATTATTGGGATGTTAGAGATTTTTTTGTGTAATTATATTTTAGTGTTATATTTCTTGTTATATTCTATAAAAATATATATATGTTATGATATATTCCATTGTGTAAGTGATTTTTTAGAGATGTTGATGAAACCATGTTCATAAGTTTTCCACACTATAGAGGTTTGTGATAAGAAAAAATTTTATGTTCAAAATAGAATACTTAATCATAATATTTATATAAGGTTTTCATGGTTCATGTATTGAAATTCATGACCTAGAATAGTCACATCAAGTAAAAGAATAATATTTCCATGATTTATATCATATATAATGATATAGAATCTTGAGACTAACTAAATTTTATAGAAATTTCTGAATATTTTTATGGAGAGTTAGAGTTAATATATTTGCATAATTTTTAACACTGATATATTGAAATTCATAATGATTTATTATCATGCAATTGATGTTTGACTAAGGTTATGGAACATTTCTAGATTTAAATATTCTATGGAATATTCAAAATATAGTAATTATGAAATATTTTCATGATGTTTTTGCATATAATAATAGAGTATCCATTGAAGGAAAAAAATGATATGATAAATATGTTTTTGTTCAATTAAAGTGAAGGTATTGTTAGAGTATTTATATCATTATAGCGATGATATTTGGAAATATGACATTTTTTAATCTAACCCTTGATAATATGTCTGGATTTTGAGTATCCACCTTATATATAGATGATACATGAGAGATAGAATAATATTTTATGGTATAAAATTGATATATATATATATATAAATTAAAGGGTTACTCATTCATGGAAGATCATTGACATATTTAGAACAGTTTAAAATATGCGAAGAAGTTAGTGCTTGAGACAAAAAATCAGTTAAGAATGAATAAATCTAATTAGGATCTAAATTGTGGAAGATAACATTTTTGTTTAGATCTATTTTATGAAACTTATTTAATTATAGAAATAATAATTAGCCTATGTATGGATTGTAAAGTTAGTAGAGACCCTAATTGACTTAATTATATAATAAATTCTAGACCCCATTGATACAATAATATCTGTTTAATAATATTGATCATGGAGATACTGACACATCAATAGAAATATCCAAACATACATGAAGAAGTTCATTATGTTGTATGAATGGTAATTAATCCTTGGATGAGTAGTAATAATTTTTAATTTTTTAAATGGGTATTTATCCTTTGTATGGACTAATGATCACCTAAAATTAGAACCAACAAATAATATGTAATAATCAACGTGTATTGAAGTATTTTGGTGCATGGGTACATCATTGTGTGAATTTTACATGGAGGTATCTCAATTAAGAAAATAAATTAATATCCTAAAGTCCTTATGGTTTTTATATTCAACATAATATTTATATACTAAATTTTGTTCTAGTGAATGTAAAGGTAGATTAAAAAAAGCTTCACCTAATACCAGAACAAGATTTTGTGTCACGTGAGGGTCTAATAGAAAGTGTTTTAGTTTTCCGAAACATTAATATTGTCCCCTATCAGAGTCACTTGGGTCTTATAAAATAACATGGTGGTCCCAAAAATTGGCATCAAACCCTGTAGGTTTGGATTCTAAACATCAATCCATCATGTTTTAATTTAAAATCTATTCCTTATATTGAATAATTGATGATTCCATCTACTTTTACTAGTTCCAAATTTAATTTTATTGAATTATTTATGCTCTATTATTTAAATTCCATTCATAATGAGTTTTGGGGAAATATATATCATAATAATAATTTGAGAAATCATAGTGCAATAGTTCGTTATGTTGAAACATAAAACATCCTGCTCAATGTGATCACTGATACATTTCTAAAAACTATTCATTATGCTACATTATTGTATATGTGTAAAATCATAGAAGAAATTAATAGTTATTTGGTAGAATACAAGGATTTTACGATTCCATAATTAAGGGAATACTCTAAATCGATGGATGATGAGACATTTATAAACAATAAAAAGGAATAATACTTTATGTCCAAAGGCAAGATGTTAAAGTGTATGTAGAAGAAAATTTTATAAAAAGAACTAAATTCCCATTGAGGATTGTGTAATAAGTTATTATTATAAATATATTTCTTGTAAAATTTTGAAAACAACTTATAATACATGAAATATGAATATCACCATGGTTTTGGAATAAAGTGATGATTTTGGAAATGAAATTTAAATAGAATATTGTCATCATGTTATATAATTTTCTTGTAGTAATCAATAAGATATCCAATCACTTATCACCATATTAAATTATATATATTTTAGATATTATATAGAAGCAGTTTCGAAAACTATTGTTAAACAAATGGAATATTGATTACTGATAATTATATTCCTCTCTTTAAAAAAAGTTATTAAATAATATATTTAGTATAATATTAAATAAATACCATTGCTAAAAAATATTTAGTAGAATTATATATTATAAAAAACAACTATTTTTTTATTAATCCTCTTATATCACCACACTAACCTCACTATCATGTAAATCATCATCATTCTAAACTTTGATTCCACCCCACCACAGTCTCTCAAGACCTATCCACCTGCACATTCTACATTCATCTATGTTGTTCCATCCTCCCCTTGAAGTTCATTACTGATTCTAATATTTTACACATTATAATGTTTTAAAATTATGAAAATTAAAATTATTTTCCTTATTATATTGATAATTTCTTTAATTATATTGTTATTTTTAGTGTATGATATTAAGGCCTTGTAAATTGAAATCACTCAATATAATTAATATTAATTGGAAATTCAAAAATAATAATATAATAATTTAATTATTTTTCATTCATATTAAGTATTTTAATACCTAAACAAGGTTTATAAAAAAACGAATTTGTGACCTTAAATATTGTTTAGTTTATCTTTACTCAATTTGAAATAACATTTTGTTTTTTCTAAACTAGTTCACTTTTTTCAAGTTAAATGGGTTATAAATTGATGTGATTTTATTAGTTTTTATATGATAATATTTTTTTAATTGGGTTATGTTTGGATAACACAAGTTTTAGAGGGTTTATCTTGAATAAAGTTAGTAATTGTTTGGTAATTTTTTAGTTATTTTGGTTTAAGGTTAGGAAATTAGTTTGAGGTTGTATTATTATTTGGTGAAGGTTAACAATATTCTAACTATAAAATTTGTGATTTAATTCTTCTGAGGAGAGGTTGAGTCTATATGACATGAGAAGATACAAATTACCTTGTCCTTATGTTCTTAAATATGAAGAACTAGTGAATCAGGGGTTATAGGTTTTTTAATTAGAATAACATGATTGGTCTTTGAGTTCTTGTAATGTCATATTTGGTAAAGAGTATTATTTATTCTTGATTTATGTGGTATTACCTAAAATATTAGGTAAAATATATTTTAATAGTGTGATATTAATTAATTTTCCTCTTTATTTATATTTTTAATTATAATTACCAATATAAATTTCAATTTCAATTTTCAGGTAAAATATTACACTATTTTAGAAATTTAAAAAATTTGGATTGTCTTTAATTTTTAACTAAAATTTATTAATTTATATTAATATATTTTTATAATAATATTTTTTATCTTAATTTGTATGTAATCAATTACATATAGATAATACTTTGATTACATTCCCTCAAAACACGTCTCAGTATGTTAAGGTTTTATGTGTAGTTTTTGTTTTCGGAATTAAAAATTGATCTGTAATCTGAATAATAATATATCCATGTCATAAATTTATATTCAAATGATGGTATAGGATAGATAAATTATTTGGGAACTTTATTTTGAATCTATTTATTCCATCGTATGTGTACAGAACTCGACATAGAAGCCAAAAAATAAAGAAATATCAATATGTTTTTTCCAGTATCAAAATATTCTGAATAATAACTTGATGGTGGATAATGAAATTTATAACGTGGTAAACAATGATTTTATTAGAGTAAAAAAGGAAATCAAGAGTGTGACACATGAGTTGATCCATATGTAGATATTTCAAATATGAATGATTCTTTCAGAGTTGTAAGTAAACCTGATAAAGAAGATAACATAATAATGATTTTTTTCAACTATGATAATTTGTATCATAACTATGAAAGAAATATTTTTCTAAGAGTTAGTAAATAATTTAAATCATGAATTATATAATGGATGTGGTATATATTCAAAAAAAATTTATATTAAATTTTTATCACATCATGTGCATATATTGAATTTTAGATTATGTATTATCCTTGATATTGGAATTTTGGCATGATTCCTTTTTTTGGAAGCTAAAATATCTACATAAAATTTTAATATAAATAATGTTATTATCAATCATTTAATAATTTATTCAAATATTTATGTTCATCCTAATGATTTTTTAGACAAGGGATATGATTCTAAAAAATAATTGTGTAAAAGATTTTGTTATTGTGAATAAAAATTAACAAATAACTATTATAGGTTGAATTAATGCACCAACATGAAGAAATGTAAAAACAACACTTTAGTAATGGTTTTACATTAATTTTCAATAAAAAATATTATAATGATTATTTACATCATCCAAACCACAAAACATATTAGTTGTCATATATCGTAATTTAATAATGATGAATTCTTACAACATCAAAGAGATTCAGATTCATTGATTTATTTCAATTACTTACATATTGAAATATCCTATGATCCATGAAATGTTCATTTGGGACTAGAATCTTATAAATTAATTAATTTGGGAATTTAATATATAAATTATAGTAAATTGATAGTTATTTTAATCCATTATAGTATACTAACCTGGATGTGTATTCATTATACTTTGTTCATCATATCAATAATTATTATACAAATAAAAAATTATTTGAAATAAAATTGATATTTATATTCAATATATTATCTAATAATTACATTTTTAAGGAATAATAGTGTAGAAAAATATAATAAAACTATGATAAAATGTTTTATAATACACATTATATGAATGTAAACTATATAAGACATTCCTGAACTAATAAATTGTCCAGTTCAAACATAAACAACATATTGGATTCTCTAATTTGTAAAATTTATTTTAAAGAATAGTGATAGAATTATAATATAATGTTTTGTTTCTTGTTACATCTTTGATTCCATGATTCATCTCATTAATTTCAGTTTAACAATTCATGGTTAATTATAAAAATATTTTTTACTCTTCCACCAATGTTATTTTATTTATATAAAACATAGGGACAATTATCAAATGTTTTTACGGAGTTTGGAAAAATATTCCAGTTAAATTATGGAGGGAAAACACTTCAAACACCATCCGATAAAAATTGAACATAGACATTTTAAAAAAAGAAGAATAATTTTGTATCTTTCAAGTTGTTAATTTAGTTTGTTAAATCCAAATATTGAAGTTATTCAAATTCAAAATAATGTGATTGAAATTATTATTTGTACAATGATTAATGAGAATATCAAATAAAAAAAATTATGCTCTTAAGGATATTGATGGATTTAATATCATAAAACATATAAGGGAAGATGAAAATGGTAAAACTCTAACTATAATATTTATAATGAAATATCAGTAAATATGTCCTTTCATTGAATATTAAAAATTTTGAAATTTAATTATTCATATTCATGTAATATTTCAAGTTGTGTTTATGTTATCCATAAAAATTTATATATATTAAAAAATCATGAATTGTATATTATAATTGTGAAATTGTTACCACAAGTAAATAATATAATTTTCACAGAGAATATAACAATATTTATAATTTTCTTTTTCAAAATACCTAAACATCTTTATGATATGACATTAATCCTAAACAAGTAAGATCAACTTTCGGAAGGAATCATATGAACACTATGTTTTTTAATGATGATATTTCCCTATAATTTTTCAATGTTATGATTTATTTTACTGTTCATTTAGTCAAGGAAACTAATTTTGAATAACATATTCATTTTTTATGGGTGTATCACAAGTGAGGTATTTATTTTTTATTTTATTCTCATTAATTTTATAACAATTATCCTAATAATTTCTTATGATGTTTAATTTTAATTTCATATTTTCCTTTATTAGGTATCATGACAATTTGAATTCATATTTGAACAATAATTCATAATCAAAATGATTTATTTCTAATAGTGTATTTTTGAAGGGTGACTATCATTTTTCTTGATTTATTAGGATTTTATAGAGACATTATTTAGTAATTTAGGTTTTATTTATGATAATAAAAATAATTATCAGGATAATAAAAAATGAAAAAATTTCAATCATTATGTTGATAAGCTGGAACTGAATACTCACTTTCCCAAATTATTTTTTTGTTAATAAATGTTCATAGATATGTTCTACTTGATATTTTTATTTATGATATATATACAATTGACTAGATATCATTAGAGTCAAACAATAAATGAGGTAGAGATAAAAAAAGTGGTCACTAGATTAATTATTGATTAGTTTTTACATCGTATATATTCTTAATATAACACATATTTTTGGTATTTTATATATATATATAATGTGTGTAAGAATATTTGATTTCATTTTTTTATAGGAAATCAATATCTATAATCAAGTTGAATTAATAGAACATTTAATATATTTATCTCATGTTTCTATAAATATTTATACGAGATTCAAACCTTTAAAATAATTTAATTATAGTTATGTACTAAAGATCGTGTGGATGTATTGAAACAAAAATGTAAGTATATATTAAAAATTACAAATAAATATTACTATGGATTGTTGGTTAATAATATCGAGTAAAATTATCATGGGAAATTATTAGTTTTGTTATTCAAGTACATGTTGGTCAATATTAAAAGGGGTATAAAGGAATAATAGTTACAACTTATTTTTGTAAAATTATTTTTGTTGATTAATAAATGGGAAAATGAGAATAACATTGTTATATTTTTCTTCCCATGAATTTTTTTTTAATACGTCGATGATATTTTCTATTTTATATGGCATGTACTTTTCCACATGGAATTAAAGTAATGTATGATATTGGGGATGAAAATGACATAATTTTAGATAGTGAACCACCTTAATAACATCACATTAAATTTTTTCTCCTTTTAAATACATATAATGTTTGTCTTTTGATGGATTGTAAGATGAGGAAGTATTGTTAGTAATGACCACATTGGAAGTTAATGATAATAAGAACATCCAAGATGAAACTAATTATAATATTGAATATGAAGACATATATTAATATTTGATTATATAAATAGGATTATAATTAATTTTAATTTAATTATAGGTTTACTTTAATTAGTTATTTGTTGATATTTTTACATGAATTTCATACTCAAATACATTTTGAGATTTTAGTTTCTCAATGGAATAAGACATGTTTTATACTCATAATACCCTAGGAACACCAGGACATATTATTTTTTATCTACTAATGTCAGTTAGGGTATATTATTTTCATAGTAAATCCATTTTACTTCTTTTACATAGAGTACATTGAGAGTATAGGACAATTGATCTACCAATTCTATATAGGGTCCATCGTCTACACATCGTAATCATTTTACTTATTCTACCAAGAGTATAAAAGGATTATAGGAAATGTTCTATATATAATCTACATAAAGAACATGTTATCACATAAATTTCATAATTGTATTAATTTATCTTCATATCATATTATGATTTCATTCAATGATATTAGTACTTTTGAGTATGTTGGAGAAATAATCATTACAAACATGACTCTTTTACCATAAAGTGACTACGGACATGATACTATTTTGTGAATATAATAAAATTTGATAACTTTAGTGTCATATATATTTCCATTAATTTTTTGAATTATATATAAAAAATTAAAAATTAAAATAGAATGGATAAAAACATCAATATGTAAAATGTTTTATATTTCATAAACCTAAGTCTATCCAACTTATTTTATTTTTATGGGGTACCCATTATAGTTGTTTTGGGTATCTATGTAATTATTTTATGATAGTTTTCTTGTGAGGTGAAGTGTCTCCCAGTTCATTATTCCAATTAGATGTATATTATATTATCTTTAAATAATGAGTTTTTTGATAGTATAACAAAGGTACTACTTTAATTATATATTTTTATATGATTAAATTATACATTGTTTTTTAGTATGATAATAATATAATGAATTATAAACATATATTTTTTATATGTGGTTTAATTTTGAATTTTTTTATTCAATTTTAGTTTCAAGGTTATTAAAAATAATAGGTAATAAATTAAAATATTATATTTTGAAACTATAGAATGAATTTAATTACATGTCTATATAATGTCACAAATGTATGACAAAATACTTAAAGTCATGCCTAAGGAACATAAGAATGTGTTTATTGATTTTCATTAGGATGAATCACATTAGTTATATTATGATATATCAGTATATTAATAACATTTTATGAATCATTTTTAATTTTTTTATGAAAAATATAAATTATTTGTGTTCTATAAGAATTGAGGAATGTTGTTATAAATAAGAAACTCTCCATAGGTTTGGGAGGAAGAGATTCTATAGGAAATAAGATCAAAAAAATGTAATATATTTTATTATAATATATATCTATTCCACTTTAAGTATAAATTTTTATAATTATTATTTATGTGTCTTTTTTATTTATTCAAAGAAGGGCGGTCATCTTAGTCAATAGAAGAAGATTTATCTTGATGTTTAGAAAAAGCATAGAAGTTATGTGAATGGACCTATTGAAAAAAATAAGGTAAAATAATTTTATTAACACTCAGTGTATTTAAATTACATTAAGAAATATTATTATTCCATTAATAGAGTTAATATAAAAAGTGAGGGAGGAAAATAGGTCCCTATTTTTTTAGTATTATAGGAGGAAAATTTGGCTCACATTTTATAAAAAGATGATTGTTTTCATTTGAGGGCATTCAAATGTGAAAAATATTTATCCCGAGCCTTTATAAAGTCTCATTCATCTTTTCCATTGATTCTAGCGTCAGGAGGGGTCACATATCCTAAATTATATAAAAAATTCAAACACTTAAAATACTATTAAAGATAAAAAGTAGATTATTGAGACATAGGATGACCAATTCTCATATTTAAACTATGTATTTACTTATATATTTCTGAGAATAAAAAACAATATTCTGGACTAAATAGTGACACTAATAGGATATTTATCATTGTTAACTTTCATAGTTTTAAATTTTATATTCTATGTATTTTTAAATATATTTTAGTTTTCACTATTTCCACATTATATTAACAAATATAAACACATAATCAAATAAAATCTTTATTGATTTTTTTAGTTAATTTGGGGTGGCATAATGTATTTTTATTTATTTGGTTTTGTTTATTTTTATTATATTAATTTATTTCAATTGTATTTAATTAAATTTTTATCAATTGAATTATAATATATTCAATTAATTTATATTTATCTATATTCAATCGAGTTATATTTTTATTTTATAATAAAATATGAGGATATGTTAGTTGAGTTTGGTTCAAAATAATTTTATTTTAGAAATTTGTACTTGATTTTATTTTTTTGGTTTTTTATGTTAACTTGGTCTAGTTTTATTTGGTTCATTTTCATTTAGTTATATTTATTTCAAGATAATTGGTTAATTTTAGTTTCTCTTGATTCAGTTCAATAAAGTGTAGTTCATATTAGTTTGGTTTGGTTTATTTTGGTTTAGTTTGGTTAATTTCATATTTTATTGATTTGATTAGTTTTTTTCAAAAGTGATTCATCATTAGAAACAAAAAATTAGTTCAGGTCCATTTGAATTTATTTTGTTCTATATAGTTTAATTCATTTTTTTTCTATTTTGTTTTGATTTTATTGATTTTTATCAATCCTTGATCTCTTACTCGATCAAGTTTAAAATTGTACCTATGAGATATATTAAATTTATGAATATTAATATAAATATTTTTCAATTATATTTAATTTTTATATTTTTTTTCATATTGTTTCTATTATATTACCTTCTATTCAATTTGAACCATTTTATATTAATTCTATTTAGATTTGTTTTGTTTAGTTTGGCATGGCTTCGTTGGTTCTCTTATGTTTGATGTGGTCCCCATTGAGTGAGGTCATACATGGGATTTTTACATTATATTTATTATGTTTTATTCAATTTGGTATAGTTTTACATTCTATAGTTTAAATATTTTTTATTTTAATTTCAAATTTTTTGTTTAGGCCAATTTATTTCATTATAGGAAAATATAGTTTTACTATTTTTTAGTTAGAAATTATCATTTATTTCATGTTTTTCATGATAATATTGTGTCTTATTTCACTCAATTTCATAAAATTAAATGTGCTTTTGTCTTATATAATCCATTCAATATAACATCAAATCTATTTAATTCACCCCAATTAGTTTGTCTTTTTTGATATGTTAATTTATGTATATTTCAATTCAATTATGTTATATTTGGTATGATTGAGGCTATTTAAATTTATTTTAATTTTGTTATTACATTTGAGTCTTATTAGGTTAATTCAATTTGATTCAATTCATTCAAAGTAATACTATGTGGTATCAAGTATATTCATTTCAATTTTCATTAGTTTTATTAGATTTCATTCATGTTAGGTCTCAAAAATTCAATACCATTTTATTTGGGATGTGTAAGTAGGTTTTTTCCCTCCTATGTTCATGAAAGATAATTGTGGGTTCATTAATGTATGTTCTATTTTGGGTAGTATGATTCATGTGATATTTGTTTTGTTTTTTTTGTTTTAGTATACTTTTTAGACTATATGTTGAAATTATTGACAAATAAATTGTTTATTTTTTTAGTTCAATTGATACATATTATTTAATATTTTTTTCATGTAAATAGGTTTTGTTTTTTTAATTTTGATTTATTAATTTTCATTATCTTTTGTTTATTTCAGTGTTATGCTAGTTGAGTCTAGTTTTTTCTAGATTATGAATGTTTAGTTAAATTTAGTTCATATTTGATTATTTCAATTTGCATGGGTATAAAATGTTTCAATTTATTTTAGTTCATCCCCAATATTTTTTTACAAAATTTAATTTTATATGTTCTTTATTTGTTTTGGTTTGGTCTTCCTTCCATCGAGTTATGTTATTACTATTCAATTCATTTCCATCTATACTTGCACAATTTAGTATAGAAACCATGGTATATGATTGTTTTGTATTGATTTTTTTTATTCCATGTGGTTTTAGATGTGTTATTTTGTTTCTATTTAGTTTGGTATAGGAATTCTCTATTCAGTTTCATTTCATTCATTTATGTGTTTTTAATACATTATAATATATTCACTTCATGTCTATTATTTTGTCTTTGATCTTTTCAATGTTTTTGGGGAAAGGTAACTTTTAATTAATACAATTTAATTTTGTGTATTAAATTCTATATTTTTTTGGTTTTCTCATGATTGATATTGTAATATTTTTTTTGGTGTTATTTAGTTTGTTTTAGTGTAGATTGTTTTAGTAAATTTTGAAATAAATTTACTATTTTTGGAATAATTTCAATATATTTTTTGTTCAATTACCATAATTATAGGCACTATAGTCAATATGTATATTAGGGGGATTGAGAATAATGATCCATATTGGAAGATTAAGGGCGATAAATAAGGTAGATGAGTGGGGGAGTAATTTTTTTGCATATTTTTTGAAAATCCATATTATTAATAAAAATCATGTATAATTTTTCAATCATAAATTTATACAGTTAATATATATAAATTGGTTCATTTTCTACAAAAATTAAAAAATTAATTTCATAGTTACATTATACTTGGAATAAAATTGTATATATTTTTATCCATTTTTTATATATAGAGTGTAATTGAGTTGGCTATGCAGTTCATTACATTTTTTATACTGCAATAAATTATGGTTTTAACAATTACACAATATGTAGTGATGGTTAAAATCACTGTACAAAGTCTCATATCTTTTTATAAATGTACCCCACTTCCCACAATTAAGAAAAGTTACACTAATTATATTACATTTAGAACAATATATATGATTTATTAGAAAACAATGCGATATAAAAATAACTACAATTAATTTATTTTTCATGAAAAATAAGGATAATTGTCACCAAACAACATTATACATATATCTAAGCATAAGTTATTTTTAATCTCTGTGAAATGTTTTAATAGTGGTTTTAACAACTAAAAAACATGATAAAATAGTAACTAAGAATATATTTTCCTATAGTGAAGTGAAAACATTAATAAAGTAGTGATATTCTATAGATTTTATTAAGCATTAAAAAAATGGTATTAAATAATAATAGATTAAATAAAGAAGAGTCTTCTTAAAATTAATATTAAGAAATATTGGGGGAAAATATTAATTAATAAAGTGAATCACTCTAAACAATTCATAATTTGTTAGACAAAAAATTAATGCGGGGAGGGATCTAAAATATTATTTTTTTCCTCTTTAATCATAACATTCTAATATGATAAAATATGAAATAAACACTAGCTCAATCATAGAGGAAATGGATTCCCAAATAAAGGTGGTGTATTTAAATATCACAAAAGATGAAATGAGGATGAAATTATTAAATGTAAAGGAAAGAATATATCCCAATAAAGTCTCGATAATTAAAGAATTAAAATATTTAAATATTGAATTTATTAGTATGTAAAATATTATTTCTAAATCAAGAACTAACATTTCATAAAGGAATGTGAAATTGATGTGCTCCTACAGTGGACTAATTTTCTACACAACAGATATGTGTTTTGAAACCAATTACCTCAATGATGAAATGAAATATATTGAACCATGTAAAGTGATATATAAATACTTTATGATTAAATGTATTGAAGAAATTTTATTTTGTAATGAGTTAAGATATGAAAAAGTGATGCGACATGGAAAAATATGAAAATGTTAAATGGCGAGGCCTCATTCCTATACCAAATTATAATAGGGCTCATATTGAAAAGTAATATTTTATATTAAAAAGAATTTTCACTTTCATAATGAAATGTGTTTCTAGGACTCAATTGTTTTTTCAACCTAGACCATTGGCTATGTTACTATAGTAAAAATCCTTGATATAAAAAATTACAGAGAAAGAAAAGAGAATATTCCACTATGGAATAAAGAAATGATTAATGTATGATGAATGATTCACCTTAGGTAAAGAGTTTATAAATGATTCTAATGGATATCAAGGAGGAGAATCATGAATATTGACTAAGAAGTTTCTCAACTACCACTACAAGGTAATTGACTAATATTTGTGTATGATAACTCTTATTTAAAAGGAAGCATAATGTAGAATTCAATGCTGGTTAATCAAAGTAAGAGCATGCACAACTTGTTTTATACTCACAATTAAGTTAAATCTCAAGATAATGAAGATGGTGGATTCTATATCCAATATTTAGAGTGATGTTTGAATAAGTGGTATCATTAAAAAAACCAATATGAATTCATGGATTTATGTTGAGAGAAAATGTTTGGTGTAAAAATATCATTTTTATTCTTCAATATAAGGATGTTTAAGAAGTACCATTCTCCCAATGTATGTAATTATCAATGATATTGTTGGAGTGATGATGGATTATACTACAGATATAACTCATGGGTTGAAATTATTGAAAAAAGATAACCATTTCATATTAAATATGTATTTCAAGTGGTAGCATGGAACTATTCGATTTTATGAGTGGTTTGGGATAAATTATAACTTGTATCGAAGCCTGTTAGGACCAATAGGGGCCTATATACCCTGAGAGGGGGGGGGGTGAATCAGGGTATGGATATTCTTTTTCAAAATTCTTCCTGCCCCACTGGATCTTGACCTCTTTATTACAAGGGTCACTTTTTTTGCACTTGTGTGTTTATTATGATCACTTATATTATTCTTTGTCTGATGATGATGCTTCAAATGCAATGCAGGGAAGTAAGCAGGCAGACACAAAGATTTTTACTTGGTTCACCCTCATTGGGCTACGTCCAAGGAGCATACGCCGAAAAGTTGTCGTGCATACCAATTCCACTAAACTTCACTAGATGTGGATTCCAATGTTTGGGCTAGATCACTTCTATGCCCAGGCTCACTGCCTATACAATTTTTAGGGTCATCTCACTGCTTTCCCAAGGGTCACTCCCTGTTTCTCTCTCTATGGCTCACTGTCGGTGGAGAGGATCACCTTCTTCCTCTTCCTAAGCTCACTGCTCTTGGAAGGGATCCACTCACAGTTTATAGACCTGTAGGTCTCATCATTTGCATGAATGAATGCATCTTCCTCTGTGTGTAGATGCTCTGTTGAAGTACAACTTTCACCTGTAGATGAATATCTCTTTGCACCGAAGGTATCGGGCAACGTACCAGCTTCCACGCAGTCCGAGAAGCACCGCTGGAACAAAACCTTACTTGGCACGCAAGTTAATCTCAGCGCGCAAGTATCGGCGCGCAACTCACAAAGGGCACGCAAGTCCTCCTCAGACACTTGCGCGACTCAAGCTTTCTCAACTCCAAACTTGCGCGACTCTCTTCCTTTTACGCACAAACCAATATTGGCGCGCAACTGCAAACCGGCGCGCAACTTCTAACACCGGCGCACAACTTCAACTACTGGCGTGCAAATTCACATGCGCGACCCACACTCACCACTTGCGCGACCACCACACCTGTGCGACGGGAGCTCTGATTTCTCAAAGTGTTGAACTCCGGTAGAAAATGAGGAGGGGTGGTCCAGTATTTATAGGCAATCTGACCACCCTGCGCGACGGCGCGCAAGTCACCTGCGCGACCCAATCTCAGCGCGCAAGTCTTCTCTCCTTTCAGACACTTGCGCGACCAACTCCCAAACTTGCGCGAACCTAATTCCTTAGCCATATTTTGATCTTATGATCTTGAAAAACATATGGCACACAAGTTTCCTATACTCCAAGTCCACGGTGCGCAAGTACTTTTGCCAAAAACACTTTTCTTCAATTGCCGATTTTCAGGCCCAAAAATTTGGCAAACACTGGAAAAAGGTGCCACCTTGTATCTGTTCTTTTGTACCGCCTCAAGATCATCCATTCCTTTTATCGACGTTCTTGAATCAAACATGGATCATTGACCTCAGCTCTTGAACTCTACATTCCACCATGAAATCCTCTTTGTCAACAATCACAACTCAGATGTCCACTTTGTCAACAAACACAATCACCTCAAAAATGCTTCAATGATACCTTGAGGGATTTTTTCCCAACAATCTCCCCCTTTGGGTTTGTTGACAACTCTTCCAAACAAAGATACGTCATTGATTCTTCAGCCTCCATTCACCTCATTGTGATTCTGATAGCGACCAAGGATTTACTCAACACATATTCTAAGCCCACATGAGCAATGCTCAGCGTGAGAAACAAGAGTAAATGAAAAGTTCATCAATGAATCACTTTATCTCTGACATCCACTGTTGACACCAAACACTGTCCAACACCACGCTTCTGCTTTTATCACGATCCTCAGCTGTCGTGATATCTATTCTTTGATCGATCACTACTAGCATTGTCAGATTTAATACACTCTCCCTTTCTCATTGCTCCCCCTTTCTGGCTGCTCCACCTGTCAGCTTCTCCCCGTATCCTTCATGATTTCTCAAATAGCCACACTGTCTCCCCCTTGAACAAACACTATTTTCTCCTCCTTTAACAAACACTTTTCTCCCCCTTTGTCAACAAACCCAAAGGACACTCCTTTGTAGTCTGTAACATAGTAGAGAACACATATCAGCATATTAGGGAAAAACACATCATACCGCGGGGAGAGGGGGGGGGTCCCACATCCACACTATTTCAAGAGCGGGGAATCGACTGAACTGCCAGAGTCAGTCGATGCCTTTCAAATTCTTCCTTGGGTAAGGCATTTGTCAAAATATCTGCAACCTGTAATTCTGTAGGCACATACTCCAACTTCACAATCCCTTGCTCCACCTTCTCCTTGATAAAATGATATTTTAATCTCAACGTGCTTTGTCCTTGAGTGATGGATGAGATTTTTGCTGAGATTTATAGCACTTGAGTTATCACACTGGATTCCGATCGGAGACTTCACTTCAACTCCCATATCTTCAAGCTACTGCTTCATCCACAATAACTGTGTGCATGCTTGAGTGGCCGCAATATACTCAGTTTTTGTGGTGCTTAATGAAATGCAATCCTGCTTCTTTCTCATCCAAGCAATACATAGTCCGCCAAGATAAAATGCACCTCCAGATGTTGATTTCCTATCATCTGCTGAACCGGCCTAATCTACATCAGTATATCCCAAAAATTCCTACTGAGATTTTCCATTATATGTCAAGACGAAATCCATTGTGCCCTTGATATACCGAAGTATTCTTTTCACTACAATCATGTGGATTTCCTTGGGATTACTCTGATATCTCGCTACTTGGCATGTGGCGAATACAATTTCAGGCTTTGTTGCAGTCAAGTACAGCAAAATGCTGATAATCTGCCTATTTTTCGTGAAATTAACTGCCCTGCCACTATCATCTTTTGATGATTTCATCCAGGTAGAAACCAGAGACTTCTTCTCCTTGGAATCTTCAATTCCAAATCTCATTTCGAAACCTATTTCGCATATTTAGATTGAGAAATGAATGTATCATTCCTTCTCTGTGTAACAATGCTTCATCTGATCTTCCAAATATTATGTCTTCTTCCTTGACTAGCCTCACCATCCTTTGATTACTATTGTTGTTGAAATAAAGATTGTAATCAAATACCCCACGCTGAAAACCAATCTTCTTCAGTACCATGCTCTTGGGGAGTATGCTTTGCACACCAGTCGTGCTTTGTTTCGAATCATTGTGCCATCTTCGTTCATCTTATTGTGAAAGACCCATTTAGTCCCGATGACGTTCTTATCCACTAGCCTCGAAACAATCTTCCACTTATGATTCTTCTCAATCTGATCTATCTCTTCGTTCATGGATGAACCCAGTTTTCATTATTCGATGCATCATCAATGCATTTCAGCTCAACCTAAGATAGAAAATATGCATGCTGCAGTGATTTCATTTCCCTTGTCTGAACTGGAGCTGCCTGATCACCAATGATATTATGTCTATCAATTTCAGCTCATCTTCTTTGACATCTTTGTAGACACACACTTGAAAATTTAATGTTAATCATCAGTGTCTTCTTCTAAATTAGCATCATCCACTTCTTCTCTCCCTGTGTTGCTTTCTTCCTCAACACTTTCATCAGGAAATTGATCACTGACTCGTTTTTCAATGGCTTCATTTCTTTCAGCTACGTTTCTCAGATTTTTGTTGAGACGCCTTTGATTTTCTCTTGCAGCTTCTTGGTATCCTGAAAATAGTCAGCTGATACCATATTGTTAGAGCAAATAGATAATCATGAAATGCATTGTTACTGCTGCTTCTCCCTATGTTTCTTTCTTCCCTTAATAAGAAACACCTGAGCTGAGTCATCCAATTATTGCATTGATGGCTATTGAATCTGATTTGGATTTAGAATGCTCCCCCTGTTTTACACAACACTTCTATCTGGTAGGCCCAATGGTAGAGACCCATAAGCATTCTTCTCCACATGCACAATTTATACAAATCTGGCACTCAGCATCGGGCCATTAACCAAATCTCTAAGCCTACTGAGTTGGAACTCGGTGTAGGAAACACGAGACAAAGTTAACAACACAATCATATTCTATTGTGCTCTGTTGCTCCCTTTCTTCTTCAACTATGGTACCTGATCTGAATCAATTGAAACTGTAGAGCATATCACTTCTCCACTTCGCATCCTTAGATGCCACTTCTCCTTGGATTGTATCTCCCTAAAACCTAAAACAGACGGATCATTAGTTAATAGAATTTATATACATAGGGAGAGGGGTTATCTTTCGGGACTCCTCAAGATGAGGATTGTGGTTGATCCTGATGGGTCAACCCATTGATTCTTTCTTGGAGGGCATCACACTCTTTTCTTGCTTCCTCCAGCTGCCTTGCCAACTTCAACTGCTCTGGCCATATGACTAAGCATTCTTTACCCATATTCGGAGCCTTTCTCTGATATGTAGATTCGATAGACTTAGCATTTTTCACCATTTGGGGTTTAAACCCTCTAGTACACATTTCTGTTTTTGATGTTCCACCGAAATTCCATTTCCCTTGATTATTTCTCTGAACAGGAATCTCCTTGCTTGTCATCATCCCGTGGTTCTTCCACCATTGCAAGGGTCTTTCACCTTCCTCCACTTTTTGTTGTGGAACACGACATGTGAATTTCTCAATACATTCTTTGTTCATCTTTCTTTTATCAGATGTCTGAGGCACCACCCTATTTTGCATTGGTGGTGGGTCCTCCATCGAACGTCCACTCTTCTTACTCACAGCTATATCTTTTCCTCCCTTTTTCTTCCAAATTTGTTCATGTTCTTTCTTAGGGGGCGGTTGTGAGTGTGACGGAGGAGGTGACTGATACACTTCTTGTTCAGCTCCATGTGATTCCCCTGAGGCTCTACGCCTATTTTCCAATTTACCACATTGTCTTCCAGTGTACGATTTCTCATTAGACACCACTGGAGTGAGGAATCTCCTTTGACGTTCCTTTTCCTTCCCTGCCTTCTTCTTTCTACACTGTCTGGCCAAATTCCCATGATCAGAACATATGAAACATCTTCCATCAAAGACATACCTCATTTCATCATTTCTATGTCGATATGTTGATGTAGCTTGATTTCTTCCTCTGAAATTGAGCTCCTGAGCTTCCTGACACATACTCATGGTGTGTCCCATTCTTCCACAGTAATAGCATTTAACAAATGCTTTCCTTTGAGATACTCTTCTTTCTGATTTCTCATGATGCTTCATCTTATTCTCAGATTTTGTACATTTTCTGTTTTCACAATACGAAATGTATTCCTGATCCTCTGGATAGAAGCTTGATGTGTGGCCATGAATCCCACATAAATAGCACATGTTGTCACTTATTTTTGTAACTGACCTCTTAGGCCTATCTCCAGCACCTACAGGTTTTTCTCCACTCCTAGAACTATTCATGGCTCTCTTCTTATCACGCATGGGAGGTGATTCATAAAATCCAATACCAGCTTTTCCGAAACATGCTAGTCTTTGAGCTGAGAAAATATTCTGTTGTTTCTCTTCAGAAATAGCATATTTGCTTTTCATTTTATCATCACCTGTCGATGGATGATCAAATAGCAAGTGCAGTGCATCCTTCAATTTGGGCTTACCTATGGATTTAGACTTCTCTATTTCCTGCTTGACTGATTCTAGCTCTTCTACCAACTTTTGAATCTTCATATCCCTTGATTAAAGTTGGACATCAAGTTCTTCCTTGAGAAGCTTCCCTCTACTCACCTCATCTTCCAGTTCATACTTCAGCTTATCAACCATGTCATTTTGCTCCTTTACCTTTAATTTTTCTTGAGCGACAGAGTCAGAGCAATATGCATTTTCTTGTTGTAGCCTTTGATTCTTCTGAACCTCTACAGACAACTGTGCTGCTAGATCATTATTTCTAGTTTTAAGATTTTGTGCTTCATCTGTCTTTTGACTCTCTTCACAATCACCAGCCTTTTGTTTTCCTTTCATTCTAGCCATCTTCTGCAGCTCTTCAACATGTGAATCATTCTTCTCTGTTAGGTCAGTAACTATATCAATAAGCCTTTGATTTAAGCCTTTTAGCTTGTTGACCTCAATCTCCAATCCCTTGATCTGGATATCTTTAGATATGGCCTCTTCAGTGTTTCGAACGTCACTTTCAATATTAGGTTCTTCGATGCGTTTGAATTGATCTTTCACTTTTCTATTCAAGCCATTGATCTCCCTTTTCTGTTCTTCAATCTTAATCTTATACTCACTAACTGATTCTAAGTTCTCTCGTGTTGATAACTTGAGTTTCTCAATTTCTTCCATCAACTCAGACTTCTCTTCTTCCTGCTGCTGCATATAGAGTTTGGCATCGTGAACAACTTTGTTGGATTTCTTTTTTTTTGCTCTCCAAACATCTATCTCCTCAAGAGCAGCCTCCAACTCAGCTCGCATATCTATTCTTCCTTCAATTTCTTCTTCTGTTTCAGCATCACTCTGATTCTCATGTACTTCACTCATTCCAACATCATGATTGAGTGAATCAATCCTTTCCCTATCAGATTCATCCAGACGTTCCTTCAGTAAACTGTTTGATTCTTTTAATTGAATCACACTTTTTCCATACATACTTCCACACTGAGGAATACCACCTTACTTCTGCTTCTTCTTGGATGTTTTTCCTTTTCCCATGGCAGATTGAGATAAGAGAAAATTGTATCTTCAACCACATAGATCGACTACACGAAGTCGAGGCAAACAAATCTGATAAAAGTAACCAGTCCCTCTGATACCAATTGTTAGGACCAATAGGGGCCTATATACCCTGAGAGGGGGGGGGGTGAATCAGGGTATGGATATTCTTTTTCAAAATTCTTCCTGCCCCACTGGATCTTGACCTCTTTATTAAAAGGGTCACTTTGTTTGAACTTGTGTGTTTATTATGATCACTTATATTCTTCTTTGTCTGATGATGATGCTTCAAATGCAATGCAGGGAAGTAAGCAGGCAGACACAAAGATTTTTACTTGGTTCACCCTCACTGGGCTACGTCCAAGGAGCATATGCCGACAAGTTGTCGTGCGTACCAATTCCACTAAACTTCACTAGATGTGGATTACAATGTTTGGGCTAGATCACTTCTATGCCCAGGCTCACTGCCTATACAATGTTTAGGGTCAGCTCACTGCTTTCCCAAGGGTCACTCCCTGTTTCTCTATCTATGGCTCACTACCGGTGGAGAGGATCACCTTCTTCCTCTTCCTAAGCTCACTGCTCTTGGAAGGGATCCACTCACAGTTTATAGACATGTAGGTGTCTTCATTTGCATGAATGAATACATCTTCCTCTGTGTATAGATGCTCTATTGAAGTAAAACTTTCACCCGTAGATGAATATCTCTTTGCACCGAAGGTTTCGGGCAACGTACCAGCTTCCATGCAGTCCGAGAAGCACCGCTGGAACAAAACCTTACTTGGCGCGCAAGTCAATCTCGGCGCGCAAGTATCGGCGCGCAACTCACAACGGGCGCGCAAGTCCTCCTCAGACACTTGTGCGACTCAAGCTTCCTCAACTCCAAACTTACGCGACTCTCTTCCTTTTATGCACAAACCAATATTGGCGTGCAACTGCAAACCGGCGCGCAACTTCTAACACCAGCGCACAACTTCAACTACTGGCGCGCAAATTCACCTGCGCGACCCACACTCACCACTTGCGCGACCACCACACCTGCACGACGGGAGCTCTGATTTCTCAAAGTGTTGAACTCCGGTAGAAAATGAGGAGGGGTGGTCCAGTATTTATAGGCAATCTGACAACCCTGCGCGACGGCGCGCAAGTCAACTGCGCGACCCAATCTCGGCGCGCAAGTCTTCTCTCCTTTCAGACACTTGCGCGACCAACTCCCAAACTTGCGCGAACCTATTTCCTTAGCCATATTTTGATCTTCTGATCTTGAAAAACATATGGTGCGCAAGTTTCCTATACTCCAAGTCCACGGCGCGCAAGTACTTTTTCCAAAAACACTTTTCTTCATTTGCTGATTTTCAGGCCCAAAAATTTGGAAAACACTGGAAAACGGTGCCACCTTGTATCTGTTCTTTTGTACCGCCTCCAGATCATCCATTCCTTTTATCGACGTTCTTGAATCAAACATGGATCGTTGACCTTAGCTCTTGAACTCGACATTCCACCATGAAATACTCTTTGTCAACAATCACAACTCAGATGTCCACTTTGTCAACAAACACAATCACCTCAAAAATGCTTCAATGATACCTTGAGGGATTTTTTCCCAACAAAGCCCAATCCTGAACATTCATGTGGAATCCTTCTAGTTGGGTAATGAAAATGGAGCTAGACATTTTCAAGGGGTGTCTTGATTGATCTAGATATATCATAATGTGAAACCCTATTCTGAATTATCATGTTGTATAAAGAAAAATAAATATGAAAATAAGTCGTATTAGGCATATACAAATTATTTTCAAACACTCAAGAAAAAAAGGAATATTAATTGAGAAGTAAAAATGTTCATTAAAGAATATCATCATTATATTTATTTTATATATAAATTTTGTTTCATCTGTGATATCAAGATAATAAAAGCTACCGATATAGGGATATAAATGTGTTAGGAGAAAAGTAATTAAGGATAAGGTATTTTTGAAATAATATAATGAGAAAATAATAAATATTCTATTGATTTTCATTTAAAATGTTCTCCCATATTGAAATTATTTAAAATAATTTAAAATATTTTTAAAAAATGTGTTCAAATAATGAGAATTAATATGTAAAGGGATTAATTAATTATTTTTACTCAATACATTTATTTTTATATTATTTATTATTTCAGATACACTGAAATTAGGTTTTAAATGAAATATCATGATTTGGATTAATACACTAATGTCGTGTGTAACTAAAATGTTTCCCAAAAACATAATAATGGTCAAATATACATAACGAGGGACGTATTATATAATAATCATCTCTATAGTAGCATCCCTGTGTTAGAGAAAATAGTAGAAACCTTAATGTGGTACATGTAAATAAAAATTACCTCATGAAAAGTAATATTTTCCAACATGATATATATGAAGAGAAAAATGATGATCTTCCCATGTCAGATTAACTAAGTTATTACATCAGAATCACCCCAAGCACTAACTATAGTATTTGAATCATCTGGGTGGAAGGTTCCACACAAAATATTAACATCTTTAACTATGTTATATTCATTAATTTAGGTTGTTAGTGCATATGAGGAGCCTGTAGGCACTGCATTATCATGTAAAATTAACTCCCCATGTATCACTTAATAATAAGTCATTGGATACCACTCTTGTATGAATTAATAATCATACTTTTTTATATTTACTTGGTAATTACATGGGTGTTTGTGAATAACATCAACAAAGGAGCTGCTTCCATTCACAACTTGGTATATTACTATGGGTATATAATTTTTATTTTTCAACACCTAAGAATGGATAATTGTGAACTATCTGACAAATATTTATGAAACATTAGGAATACTATTTACATTTTAATAATAATTAAGACACTCATTTGAATCCCTTTCAGTAATCACAAGTATGTGGTGGCTTATGAAGCTTATGAGAGAAAAAGAAAATATTCAAACAACAAAATTAATTACGATTTATAAGAAACAATTATAAAGTGTTCCAGATGTTAATAATGCATGTAAAATGAATAAAATTCATAAGGAGAAGTTTGGAGATGTTTTTTGAGGATTAGTAAATATTTTTTCTCGAATATGGACCCTTCTAGAAGTTGATGACGTGTAATGAATACACAACTAAAAATTGTGTGATCATGGGATTTTTTAGAGTGATAAACAGTTTTTGTTAAGGCTGTCAAAAATAAAATTGTAAAACTATAATCTAATTATCTCTTTATAGAGGGTATAAAAGTTTGCATTCATACGAGGTATAATTTAATCCATAATTATCCCATTATAATCAATTTTTCTTTCATTATTCTTGTATATGTTTTATATATCAAGGGAAAACTGTTATATAATCACCAGAGATATGTGAATCCATACATGAAGGATTAGGCCAATAATTTTGTTCTCTATTTATAATTTTTATAATCTTTTCACTATATAATTTTAATTTATAATTTTATTGGTCATGAGTTTTGAGTTCAAGTGAGAAGGTCTTCCACAATGTCTCTAGGAATCACAATGATTGTGAGACTATGAATGGTGAGTAGGTGGGAGCCACTATTAATCTATACTTTCCATCTATATAATTTTATTATTTATTTATATATTTTTTTCTCCTTACTCAAAACATAAAACTTTTGTTGGAGAGATATATATTGAATTCTATTTTAGTGACAAGGGATCAGTTGCATGAATAGACCAATGTATGTGTCAAAATGCAAGATTATGTGGCTTACCAGAACTTATTATATTGAACATATATTTTTTAGAAGAATAATCATATAAAATCTTTCTAGTGAGAGTTTTTTTTTGTAAACTAATTTTAATGTATACTTTAAATTTTTTTATTTTTCATTTCCTAGTTATGGTCATCTCACTCCCTTGATTCTATTATTTTTTTATTGGTTTAACCATTTATTATCAAATTTCATCAACACCACTACCTTTATTTGTGTCATTAAATAAAAAAAATATAAAATAAAAGATAATTAATTATTATTCATGTACTAACATTAATCCTCACTAGGAGATGATCCATGGGTTTCATTATATAATGTTCATAAGGTTTTTTTAAATTGTAAATAGTAAGCTTTTTATGGAAAATACTTTATCATGAGGATAGAATGGATACTTTATTTATATGTTTTAGGGAAAACCTTTTGAATGATGTTCATGTATTACTAGTGGTATCACATTTAACAACTGAGGCACTTATAAAATATTTTTTTTTCATTTTAGAATTAAATAGTTCAATTCATTATAAATGTATAATGAAATAAGTGGTATTTACATAAATTAAGGAATTTATAGAAATAGAATAGTAACCTTATCTATTAAAGTATAAATAAAATTTATGTATCTTATAAGTTGAAATATGATATATTTATATCATGGACTAAGTAAATAAATGTTATGGAGATGATAAATCAATTGTTGTTATTTTTGTGAAACATAAATGTTTATTCACAATTTGATAATTAATATAATGATTTAAATAAAAATTTAACTTAATAAAATATATTCATAAATTAATATTTTTTACTATGATTATAAGATAATTTTATGAGACCATAATTAATTTTTCAAAGTGTTATAAAATCTTTAATAATTTTAAAATTTTATTTTTTGAATAAATAATGATTTTATTTAAAAATTAAATTTCTTATATTTAGAAGATTAATTTCATAAAATGGATTTTATTTTATATTTATACATATTGAAAATGTTCTAGATTAATTTTTGTGATTTTCTAAAATAGTTGAAATTTTGTTGAATAATGAAATACGATATTTTATGGTATTTATCAAACAAATCAATTATTGAGTCATAAATGCGTTATGTTGATGTAAGCCCATAATATCGAAATCCCATTCACTATTTTAATAAATTTAGTGACAATTTTAAAACTGTTCTTAGCCTTGAGATATAATAATAATCTAATGAATAAAATATTCAAAAAACACCTCTCTCCTCCATTACAAATACCACCCCTCACCACCTTGTCTCCTCGCATCTTAAAGCCTTATAGAGTTTTGAATTTCTAACCAATTCCATTACAATAACAACCATACTATTTATTAAACACTTAAACTTGATTTAATACATATAAATATTTTCTTTTATACAACATATATGATTGAGATTTCTAGTGTAATTGGGGATTAGGAACATGACATAACAACTTAGAATGTAAAACATAACATCTTTATTGAAAACTTCTTTTACATGACCACAACATTCCTTCGTACATAGCATTTCATGGGAAAACCTAAGGACATGGATAAAAAAGGGTGATCTATAAAGCCTATTTTGGGAGTAAGAAAGGCATAACATGAAGAATACAGTACATTATATGCAATAGGCATATCTATGGAGCATAAGAAATACATGAAAATAAAGGAAAGTTATAACATGATTATCATAACATGGAAATATAGCAGCAACAATTAAAATAATATTAGCATGAGACAAGGCTCATTGAACATGGAGAACGATTAAACCCCAACTGTACTTGAATTATTATGATTAAACCCTCATTTCACTTGATGTGTCATGATACTAATCTGTTGCCAATTCATTGGAGCGCTATTAGGGTGCACCATTATTAATCATTTCATTTCATGCATAAGTGTGAAACATGGATTCATTAAACATTATAATTTGTTCCATGATAATGGAATTTGAAATTCATACATTAAACTCTATAATAAATAGGTAAATGTCCTTAAAGGTGAATACCCTTGATAGAGAAATGGGCATAGTATTCACTACACAATGACTTTGGATTGGAAAATCACGGTGCAATTTTGGCCGCATAACGGCGTGTCATAAGAATTTATTAAAATGGTTGAAGAGATATAAAGGGGTGTATAACCATATTTAAATTAAATGGAAAATAATTGGGTCAAATTGATACATGTCCTAAGATATGTAATGGTATTTATATTCATAATACAAAAGAATTTCTTGACCGTAAATGATAAGAGAGAAATTCCTTACAAAATTTTGGCATGGTAACAGGTGTAAATGGGAGAAATTAATGATAGATAAAGAGGTATGTATTCGTTAAAACATAATGAGGGAAGTATAGGGGAGGTGAGAATTCATACCCCAACATTTGTAATTGAAAATACATGGGTATAACAGCATAAAGAAACTTGGACAAAAATGAGAGAGGAAGAAATCCCTTACTTGAAGGTGTGAACCCAAAGGCATGGAAGAGGCTTGAGAGAGGCTTCTTGGGAGCTTGGGGAACCTTGGAAAGATTCTATAGAGGGGAGGGAAGAGGTTGGTAGAGATATAAAGGCTTTTAGTGAAGAGGAAGTGGGATCTTGGGTGGGTTTATATAGGAAAAAAGAGGGAGTTATTTATTATTTTGGTTTTGGACACCACACATTAAACTAAAAAAACACACAAAAATAATGGTTTTTTCCAAAGGGAAGTGGAAAAACTAATTTTATAATGCCAATGGCTGAAATTATTAAAATATTAGGCTTTATTATGGGGAGGTGAGTCAGACTCTCAAGGAAAATATTTTAAAAGTATAAAATATTTTATATGTCTTGGATGGTCTACTAAAGCTTTTTAAAATAAATAAAACAAATATAAAATCACATTATTTTAATTTTAAAACATATATTGGCCTAACAAAACATTTATAGTATATTATTACATCACTATTAGGTCATTATGATGTCATAAAACACATTATATAAATAAATGGTAATTAATTTTTACCCAAAAATTCGAATGTCCAGAAAATTATGAAAAATTCACCATTGGATAATTTCAACATCATGATTACAAAAATAATACTAATTTTATCTAAATAATTTTCTAAATATGTTAATTTTATTTTTAAAATAAAAACAGACATTTATCGAAAATTCATGGGTTTTGAAAAAAAAACGGCATTCTAACCATAATGAAAATTAAAACTGTATTTCTTGAATATTGTAGGATAATTTATATTTAATAAAAAGTAATTTGTTAAAAATATTTTAATGAAATATTTTTTAATTCAAAAAACCATTAATTCATAAAAATAGATTTCTTGATTGAATATTAACTAAAAATACTATTTGAACTTAATAAACTATTTACAATGTAACAATAATAAAATTAATGAATATTATTTATTATATACAAAAATATAGTGCACATAATCATAGTGATATGGTCTTGTTTCATAACCCCTTATAACACCAGCATATAACCTATGGGTAAGGTGTGTGATGGTGACAAACTCTTAGCCTGGCCTGGATAACATCGCTCGGGTGGTAATCTTAATCAACATCCACTTCTCTCGTAGGCAATTCCGTTCGAGCTTCAAATGGTTAATCTCATCTTGGGCTTCATCCAGATCAAAGCCCAATGGGGCCACCTCCTTTCTGAGATATGAAAAATGGGCTTTATACTGATCAATTCAACTGGATGAGGCTATCAATTTCCTTGTCTGAGTAAATTGGATTCGTTACAACCCTATATATATAATAATAGTTTGATCACTATTCAATGACTATATTAGAAATGGTAAAAATTATTAAAAGTATTTTAAATTACAAAAAAAATATAAGGAATTTTATATGTTTTATATAACCATTTTACATAATAATACATTTAATCAGATCAAGAAGAATTTTCATAGATAAAAGTTTCAATCATTACAATCATTACCACTTAAAAAATTTCACCGTCGAATTTTTATTTTCCCACACTAAGACAAATACGAGTAACTATGATTCATCACTTCCTATGATTGCCACATTGCTTCTTCAAACACGTGGTTTCTCTACAACACCTTGATGATGGGAGTTGTCTTATTTTGTAGAACTTTTTCCCTACGATATAAGATCTTCACCAGGTTCTCTTCATAAGAGAGTTCATTCTCCAATGGTACCACCTATGGATTGAGTACATGTGATAGGTCGAATATGTACTTCCCCAAGAGTGATACATGGAATACATCATGTAGTTGAGATAGGTTTGGTGGGAGTGCTAGTCGATAGGTCATTGCTCTTATGAAATCAAGGATCTCAAAAGGGCCGATGTACCTTGGACTAAGAATTCCCTTCTTCCTAAATCTCATAACTCTCTTCCATGGTGATATGTAGAGGAATACCATGTCTCCAACATCAAACTCTAGTTCTCATCGACAAGTATCAACATAGTTCTTTTGTCAAATTTGAGATGATTTAATGTACTGCTGGATGGTCTTAACCTTATCCACCATTTCTTCAATCATTTATAGACCTAGGAGTATTCACTCCACAACTTCATCCCAACATGCTGGTGCTCTACACCACTTCTCATAAAGGGATTCATAATGATCCATTTTGGATTCTTCAATGGAAACTGTTGTTGTAAGAGAACTCAACTAGAGGAAGATGTTCATCCCATCTTCCTTTGAAGTCTATTGAGAGTGCTCTCAACATGTCCTCAAGTGTTTGGATAGTATGCTCAGATTTCCATTAGTTTGAGGATGATAAGATGTACTGAAGTTCATCTCAGTACCCAGATCATGTTGAAGACTCTTCCAAAACATAGAGGTGAATCTTGGATCTTGATCAGACACAATCGATAGTGGTACTCCATGCAGCCTTACCACATTTCTTATATATATCTGTTCCAGCTGATCCAATGAAAAATCATCTCGAATTATAATGAAGTGTGCAGTAATTGTAAGACAATCCACCACAACCCATATAGTATTGTTTCCTTTGGATGTCTTCAGTAGTCCAGTGAAAAATTCCATGATGATGTTCTCCCATTTCTATGCTAGTATGGGAAATGGTTTCATCATCCCCTTAGACTTCTGCTTCTGAGCCTTCACTTGCTGACGTACCAGGCACTTTGATGTATACTCATCGATCTCCTTCTTCATGTTATCCCACAAATAAATCTATCAGAGATCTCATTACATCGTTGTGTTTCCTGGGTGAATAGAGAAATTCAAACTATGTGCATCATCCAAAAGTCCATTATTTAACTCCATACTTGATGTAACACATAGTCTTTTTCCAAATCTTAAAATTCCTTCTTCATTAACATTGATATATGAGGATATTCCTTTTATAATAGTTTCCAATTTCTTCTAAATTCACACATTATCCTTTTGAGCATCATTTCACCTTTCCAAAAGAGAAGGTTGATAAATAATTTGTGAAAGGATTTATGATGTTCCATTCTTTATGATTCCCATGTACATATTTATCCAATATAAGAAGATTTCATCCTTTTCAATTCCCATCAATGATATAATTCTTGGTTCCTTTCTACTAAGAGCATCTGCAACCTTATTCGTTTTCCCTAGTTGGTAATGGATTGGGAAATCATATTCTTTGATCTGCTCTAACCATGTTTATTGGTGCCTGTTCAACACTTTCTGTGTGAATATATACTTGATGATTTTATGGTCTGTATATATTTCACACTTTACCCCAAAGAGGTAATGTTTCCAAATATTTAAAGCGAAGATTACTATAGCTAACTCCAGATCATGTGTTGGATAGTTTTTCTCATGAACTTTCAATTGCCTTGATTTATAGGCAATGAATTTGTAATTTTTCATCAACATAAAACCCTATCCCTTCTTCAAAACATCACTAAATACCACAAAATGTTCTTAACTTGTGGGTAATGTGAGCACTGGAGCAGTGATAAGCCTCATTTTTAACTCCTTGAATCTCTCTTCACATTCATCACTCCAAGAAAACATTACTCTATTCCAAGTCATCTTGGTAAGAAGGTTGGACAATCGTGATAAATTTCTCACAAATCGATAATAATATCCAGCTAACCCTAGGAAGCTATGGATATTTGTTACCGATGTTGGCCTCAGACATCCCTCAAATTTTTTATCATAGAGGGATCCATAGATATCCCATTTCTTGTGATGATATGACCCAATAATGAGACCTCCTTTAACCATAAATGACACTTTTTTGTACTTTTCATAAAGATTCTTCTATCCCTAGGTCTCTAGTATAGTGATTATATGATCCTCATGATCCTCCTTAGTTTTGAAGTATATTTGAATATCGTATGTAAATACTACCACAAATTTGTTGAGTAAGTCTCTAAAGACTCTATTCATCAAGTTCATGAATATTTCTGGAGCATTAGTGTGCCTAAAATTAAATACTATGAATTTATAGTGCTCTGATCTTGTATAGAAAGAAGTCTTGGAGATATCCTTCTTCATCACCCTTACATGGTAATATCCTAACCGTAGATCAACCTTAGAGAAGTATTGTGCTCCACATATCTGATCAAATAAGTCATCAATTCAAAGTAGAGGATAATTGTTATTTATCGTAATTTTGTTGAGCTCACAATAGTCAATGAAAAGGCACATTGAACCATCCTTATTTTTGATGAAGAGGATTGGTGAACCCCATGGGGAAGCACTTGGGCATATAAACCCTTTAACCAGATTCTCTTGTAATTGTTTCTTTGGCTCTAGAAGATCTAAAATAGCCATTCTATATGGATTATTGGATATTGGAAATGACCAAGGTATAATTCAACATCTATTTTAAGAGGAAGACTGGAAAATTCCTTGGGAAACACTTCAGTGAATTTCCACACAATAGGCATGTCTTCGAGGATGGTTTCTTCCATAGACTCAATCATCTGAGAAAGATACATGTTCTTATAGGGTAGTAATATCAACGCTGGAGATGATAGTTTTAAGTAATATTCATTCACCTCCTTGAATTTGTACAGAATCGGGGGTCAATTCTTCATATAGAGAGTGATTTCCCTCTCACGGAAATTTATGTTGGATCCATATAGAGAAATCCAATTCATTCCAATAATTGTATAAAATTCAACCAATGGGAGTATGAAAAGGTTAAAAAGGAAGTTAAAGCAACAAATAATGATTGGGTAGGTGTTATATTAAAAGGATGCAATGATTTCCCCATTTTACGTACTCACCGACATCTTTACTTCCATGATTTGTGGTGGTGTTGGGATTCTTCTACCAAACTTTAGGGACATAAAAGAATGCGTAGAACCTAAAATAAAAAATTATGTTCTCTATTATTGAACAAATAACTAGCGTACCTGTCACCAATTCATTGTTGGGGATCACTTTGGTGGTAGTGATGGAAAAAGTTCTCCCCTGCTGCCTTGGAGGTTGTTGGTTGCCTCTTAAAGCCCTTGTCTTAGGGAACTTGTTTGAAAAGTGCCCTAGTTATTTCCAGTTAAAGTAATGAACAACATGTTGAGTGTCGAATAGAGTATTCCTTTCCTCTGTCATAGCTGAATGTTTTTCTTTTCAGTAGCTAATGGCCTAGTTCCGTTCTCTTCCACACCTAAAGAATTCCCTCGCCCATTCAAAAAATTTCCATGGTTCTTTTTTCCACACCAATGGAATGTGGGTGCTAGATTTTCTTAACACCATTGTATTTATCCATCAGATTTACAGAATTAAAGACCAACTTATTCTTCTTATCCCCATGAAACCCCTAAGATTACCCGATCTCCATTTTGACCTTGAGGGAACATCATAAAATTTTCTCATAGCTCTCAAACTCATGTATTACTAGGGCTATCTGTAGGCTATGTTTTATCCCACCAAAGAAGTTATTAACCTCTCATTCGAGGGTAAAAAAATCTAGAGGCATATCATAAAATCCTTGTAATGTTTTCCTCATATGCTCCGATGGATTCGTCATCTTTTTTCTTGAGGGAAATAAAATCCCTTTCTATATTACGTCGGAGAGTGTGAGGAAAATCATTGTAAATTTTTTTTTCCGAAAATACTTTCATTCCAAACCCCTTATCTCCTCCTCAGGATTTCTATTTTCGATCAACAACCACCATTGATTTGCTTCGCCTTCTATACGATAAGCAACCAGAAGTACCTTCTCCTGTTCAGAACATTGAAGGATGGATAAGACATTCTCAATAGAGTTGATCTATTGTTTAGCGATTGAGGGATCAAATGATCCATTAAAATTAGGAGGACTTTCTATATTAAGCTCTTGATTGTGACAAGTACGTTCTTAGGGGGGTTGAATGTTCCTCTTGACCCATGTTTCTATTGAAAACATGAGTTAAATGAGAGAGTATTATGACAAAGTTCGTGATTCCTGCTCCCATCAGATTGGGAATATCATTAGAACATTCATCACATTGATCTCCACATCGATTGTTAGCATGGGTCCTACTATTACTAGCCATTGGCTAGAGTAAAAGGAAAGTTAAGAGTAACACATAAATGGTAATCCCGAGAAAAATGGATGACTTATAAATTTATTTTATTTTCTTAACTTATGAATTTATAGGCTTCAATCTATGTTATCCATGATATACTTCCCAACATATATTCTTAGAGGAATTTTTAATCCCTTAATAATGGTTCATACTAAACTTATGATTTTACCAAATAATATACCATTGTAGTTTCATAACAAAGAGTTCAGCGAGGCCTGTTTTTGTAAACCAGTTCCCGTTTGAGTCTATCTCAAAGCGGTGTTTTTAGGTATTACCACTAGATACATCTCTACCAGAGCCACCTATACCTCCTCGTATGAAGACATGGATTTATTTTCTTGATAATAAACTTACTCAATACTCACCAAAATTTATGGATGTTTTTATTATTCTTAGTCTTATCTCTAAGGATTTCACTAGGGTTTTCCAATCCTAATACGAAAAATAACTAAACCTATACTCTGATATCATCTATAAAAATACTAATCTTTATTACACAATTAAACATGATTTAATACATAAAAATATTCACTTGATAAAACAAAAAAGATCGAGGGGTCTAGTGTATTTTAGGATTAGTAAAATTACATAACAACTTAAAACGTAAAACACAAAATCTTTATTAAAAATTTATTTTACATGACCACAACATTCCATCGTACTTATCATTGCATGGGATAAACTAATGACATGGATAAAAAGGGTGGTCTAAAAAGACAAATAGGGAAGTAAACAAGGAATATAATGAAGAATACAATGCATGGTAAGCAATAGGAATATCAATGGAACATAAGAGAAACATGAACATAAAGTCATGATATAGCATTATTATCATGACATGGAAATGTGGCAACAACAATAAACATGATATTAGCAAGAGCCAAGGAAAATTTCTCATAGATAATGAGTAAAACCTCATTTTACTATAATTATAATGATTAAACTCTCATTTCACTTTACATATTATGATACTAATATTTACCCAATGCATTGGAGCTCTATCAGGGCACACCCTTCATAATAATCTCATTTCATGCATAAGTGTGCCACATGGATCATATAACATGGATTCATTAAACATCATAATTTATTCCAAGATATAGGAATGTGGAATTAATACATGAAACTCTATAATCACTAAGTAAACCTGCATAAATTTGAATACCCTTGATAGAGAAATGAGCATGGTATTCACTACAGAATGACTTTGTCTTGGATAATCGCAGTGCAATTTCGGCAGCATAACGACGTGTCATAAGAATTCATAAAAAAGGTTGATGAGAGAGAAAGGGGTGTCTCAACATATTTACATTAAAAGGACAGTAATGAGGTCATATAAATACATGTACCCAGATATTTAATGGAATTTATATTTATAATACAAAATAATTTCTTGAATGTAAATGATAAGAGAGAAATTCATTATGGAATTTAGGCAAGGTAAAATGTGTACACGGGAGGCATTAATGATTGAGAAAGAGTTATATCATCATTAAAACATAAGAATGTAAGTCTAGGGGAGGTGAAATATCATAAAAGAACATTTTAAATTGAAATTAGAAGGGTATATAAACATAAAGAAACTTGGGAAAAAATGAGAGAGGAAGAAATACCTTACTTAGAAGTCTGATATCAAAGGCTTGGGAGAGTCCTAAAAGAGGCTTAAGGGGAGTTTGGAGTGCCATGGGAGGATTATAGAGAGAGTAGGGAAGGGGTTGGGTGAGCTCCAAAGGTGTTGAGTAATAGGAAGTGGGATCTTGGGTGGGTTTATATACGAAAAGAGGGGGAATTGTTTATTATTAAGGTTTTATACACCACACATTAAACTAATCAAAACCATAGACCAACCGATGGTTTTTCCCATGGTTTTTGAAAAAGGGGAGTGGAAAGAATTATCTTATAAGTCAAATTTTCTAGATTCTTAAAATAATTGGCTTGATTATGTGTAGGTGAGTCACACCCTCAAGGAATAGTTTTCAAAGGTTGAAATATTTTATAAGCCTTGGAGAGTCCACTAAAGCTTTGTAAAATAAATTAAAAAAACCTAAAATCACATTATTTTAATGGTAAAATATATTTTGGTAGTTAATACAATTTAAATTATTTTATTACATCACTATTAGGTCTGCATGATGTCATAAAACACATAATATAATTAAACTATATTAAAGTTTTACCCAAAAATTTGAATGTCTTGGAAAATTATGAAAAATTTACCATTGGATAATTTATACATCTTGATTCCAAATAAATAAAATTATTTTTATCTAAATAATTTTCTATATATGTGATTTTTAAATTTTAAAATAAAAAATGACATTTATCGAATATTCATAGGTTTTGACAAAAAAAACTTTCAATCCTTAATAAAAATTACAAATGTTTTTCTAAAAATTATATAATCATTTATATTTAATAAAAAATAATTTAGTAATAATTTTTTTTAAAATATTATTTAATTAAAAAAATCCCTTAATTCATCAAAATAGGTTTCTGAATTCAATATTAACTAAAAATACCATTTGTGCTTTAATAACTATTTAGAAAGTAAAAATCCTAAAATGAATGTATATTATTTATTATATATAATAATAAAATGCACATAATCATAGTGCTAATGTATTGTAACATAACCCCTTATAATACTCGCATATGACCTACAGGTAAGGTGTCCGATGGTTAAATACTCTTAGGGTGGCTTAGATAACATCGCTCGCGTGGTAATCTCTATTAACTTCCACTTCTCCCGTAGGTGGTTCCGTTCGGGCTTAACTTGTTGAAGCTCAGATTGGGCTTGGTCCAGACCGATGCCCAATGATGCAACCTTATTTTCTAAGATCCAACAAATGGGCTTCATACATAGCAATTCTACTAGATGAGTCCATCGCTTCCTTGGTCAAAGTAAATTGGATTTTTTAAAGCCCTATATTTATACTAATCATGTGATCACTGTTCATCAGCTATATTCGAAATGGTAAGAATTATTAATGATATTTAGAAATCCTAAAAAATAAAACTAAAGAAGTGAAAATGTTTTATATAACCATTTTACATAATAAAACATTTAATTTGATCAAGAGGAATTTTCATTGATAAAAGTTTGGGTTATTGCACTTAAGAAGCTTCTTACCCACTTCCAAGACCTGATGGTCTAACGAAAAGGACAAAACCAAGATCCCTAAAAAGGTTCTCAAGGAGGATATTTCAAGAGGCAAAATACTCTTTAATTTTATTTTATTTTCCATAAAGCTTCATTTTTTCATATTATCTACTAACCTCTACTCAATAAAGAGAAATGATAACTAAAATATCTTACGTATACTATACTTTTATTATGCTAATTAAATATCCATCATCAAACCTCTCCTCTACTCCTCTTATTTTAAAATATGAAAAAATCATCCGTGATGTGTCAATTTACTAACATCATGTATGGTGTGATTTAATTTTCCATTACCTCAATCAAGACTTGTCATAAAACCATTATTATGCTTAAATCATGTTTTTTATATATATTATAATCTATGTAATATTATTGAACCAACATATAAACATGATATTAACTAAAATGACAAAAGTTATTGAAAACATATTAATACCATTTATGTACACTTCTAGTGTTTTTATTCTTTCTAAAAGATAATCCCTAATGAATCATCCATGGTAACCATGAAATAAAATTACTTGAAACAATAAAAATAACAAAATATTATCAATAAATGGGTAAAATTTGTTAAGAAAAGATCATATAAGGTATTATAAATATGAATATGGTTGTTTAATATATTAATAACCCTCTTTCAACCATTATAAAGTAGGTTTGAACGTGTTTGATGTAATATGAACCCGAGGTAATGGAATTCTCTTCAAAAATACTCTTTCAAGTTTTTTACCACAAACATTTCATTTAATTCAAATTTTTTGAAATGTGGGAACCATAGCCACCATTCACACCTATTGTAACACCCCAAGATTTTATGAGAAATATTATTTTTAATTTCATTGATGTCTTTTGTTGTACGCTACAGGAAGATTAGATTGCACTGTACGCAACACCGTATTAGCTTGTACTATAAGCAAACACTATTCTCGGCTTGTGTTGTACGCAATACCGAGTTTCACTAAACAATGATATATTGTTCTTATGAACTAGAATTTATGAATAGTATTAACAGAATTTTTAATTTCATAACATTATCATTCATCTTACACATATTATAGAACATGGTTTGAGAACAAAATAATTTTTTCGGGTAAAATAATTATTTTTCAAAAAATGAAGTTTTTCCACCTTTTGATGGGGAACCCAAATTAAATCTTGTTTTTGAGACGTTTATAAGATCAATTTGAAAAAATAAACTTATAAATTTAAATAAATACATAAAAATTAACTTTTCATAATTTTTAATATTTTTCTATTAACATTCATATTTTGATGAATAGTAAAAATACCCTAAATTTTAATTAAAAACAACCTTTTTCATCAAGATAATTTATATGGTTAAATTATAATATTTAATGATATTAAAGTATAAATATAATATATTTTTATCATTTAATATAATTTAAGTTGTTATCATTAATCTTACATTGAATTCATAGGTAAAAACATTTCCATCTTTTGCAATGTTTTAACTTTTATAACCCGTTTTCTCCACAGCGGGATTAATTTAAAATTAAATACTGCAACTTCTGTGTTTTGAATTTAGAAAAATGGATTCTACATTAGGAATCATTAGGAACAAATTATGTTAATATGCAACTTTTTTTTAGACATTATGAATAGTAACTATGGTAAATTTTATTTACTACTGTTAAAGGTAAATGAGTAATTAAGGGTAAAAATTAGATTATAAAATTAACCTAACACCTGAAAAATTATATTGGATGAATAAAAGTAGAACCATATCACTTAGAATTCGGAATTGATTCATTTCATGGACTTTTGACCATGAAAAAGATGTAATTATTATTAAAACCAAAGAAAGTGACAACATGTTAATCTCTTATATCTTATAAGTGTAATAATTTGAATTGAGTGATAAACTTCATAACAATTAGAACATAAATAGTCACTAGAAAGATAATAATATTATATATGTCATGTGAATTTTTTTATAATTTTTAGGGATTAAATAATTATCATTAATGGTGACACAATAGTGATGTAGAAATTATTTAATTGATTGAGATATCAAATAAATTGTTTTAGAAATATTAAAATAAATATTATATGAACTATTTAATATGCTCAAATAATTTTATAGATAAATATTACATGTTATGAATCTATTAAATATTTTTTTTTTGAATATATACACTATGTGGATTTTATTGAAATTCAAATAAATGAATAGTCTCAAAATTGACACTATTGTTATTTTATAAAAATAACATATTATTAAATTGTTTAAAAATCACAAAAATATTTAAAATTTATATGGTCCAAAATTCCATAAAGTATCCAATTATGGAAAATTCACAACACATAAGTAAATATTTATAACAAGTTAACATTTAGAATATTATTACCACAAATAAAATTAAATAGATTAAATAAGGATAAATCAAGTTGATAAGGTTTAAAATAAATTCCAAACATGTCAAAATTTTATTGGATAATGATATTACAACTCTATCTCATCTCATCTTATAATTTGAGTCATTTTGGAAGTTTTTAAGTGGGGTTTGGGTTTATCATAAATTAATATTTTAGAGGTTTCCAAAAGTGCCCCTCTCCTCTCTTATAAAAGGGCACATCCTCCCTCTCCTCTTCACAAAATTTTGAACCTTCAATATCGGCCAAAACCTATACATTTCTCTTCTTCACTTTCCTAGAAACATACTAGAGGTTCTGGTTTTCTTCAAAGTCTAACTTTAGTGCTCTAAGTGGAGGTTTAGAAGAGGTGCGTCGAAGAAGAGGTAAAATCCATTACCGATTCTTTGAATTTTATATCTTCTTAAACTTCATATTATTTGGTTTTTTAATTTTAAATTAGTAAATTTAGTATAAATAATATACTGATATATTATTATAAATATGAAAAAAAACATATTTCACCTTCTATCCATCCTACGAAAAACAAAATCATCGCGCATGCGTACGTACGGCTTACCATCTCCACGCCATGGTGTAGTCTGTTTTTCCACCACCACCTTACTTGGATGGGTATAATGGTCAAAATAATAACTCTATATGATTATTATAAAATCATACTAATTCTGAGATATTATATCATCCACTTCAATTCCATTCAATAATCATGGGAATGATATCATTGCTCGTGCATATGTACGGATTATCATCTCCACAACACTATGAGATTCATTCTCCATGTTAACCATTCAAGAATGATTATAAAGTATATACAGTAAGTAATAATTAAATATATGACATAATAATGCTACTAGATTTATGTATATATATAAATTTCATTTACTTCCATTCAATGTAATAAATAAATGAAAAAAACGTTCATGCGTATGTACACCCTACCGTCTCCATGAACCGCGTATTTCATTCAATTTATCGATCTATTATATATATTATCAATAAATATTACATATAAATCATGTTTTACATTCTCTAAGTAACTAATAATGATATAAGTAATCATATGAATAATTACAAGTCAAAACATGTACGATAAATGAAACAATTTTACCAAGAACGTTTCTTTAACATGGGATTGACAAATGAAAGGGTAATATAAAGTCGTAAGTGAATCATATATGATATCATAAATATTATTACAATTATTTTATAAGTTAATAATATTTTAAACCCACTATACAGGAGTCTTGGAAACATATGGAAGAAATTGGACATAAGGTAAGGGATAATTATTCCAATCTCATTATTATCTGAGATTGTTTATTCGTAAGTATTTACGGGGGTTATGTTTATCGTCCATTTCCATGTTTTCTCAAAAAAAATTAAAAAAATGTTTACTATTATTCCATGTATGTTTAAAGTCATTTTTACCATTTTTTGACTTTTACCACAAGGTATGGAAGGGATCTTTCCTTTGTTTACCATACGAGGTACTTTTTGACTTTTTCTACAAAAGTATGAGTAGATTTTTTTAACTTATACGGCGTGAACGGGTTTTTACAGTTTCAAAACACCTTATTTATATGAAGATTTCTCTACAATATTTCATGATTATTTTCAAAAAAAAAATTCTTTTAAAATTGCATGTAATTTTGAGAAAAGAAAATTATTTTGAAGGAGAAAGGATATTTTCCTCAAAACTTCATTTCAAGTGTTTTTCAAAATTATTTCCCATATAAGATGAAATTATTTAGTATGATTATGTTACAAGTATAATGTCTATATTATTTACATGGTTTGATTTTTTTTATAATGAAATTATATCCATTTGTTTTATATGTATTATGTTAAGATGGGATGATGTTTATGAAACCCATTTTATTCTTTGTGGTATGATGAATGATTTATGATTGTTTTGTGGAACACGTAAGAATGGTTTAAATATGAGATGGGTGGGACATATATCTACATTCAATTCATTGGGTAAAGATTTATATCTCATGAGATAGACATGGCTATAATGAAAAGTAAATCCGGTTCGGTAATACAGGGCTAGAACGACATGTAAACCCAGTTCAGTAATGGACTTTGTCCACTATGATAGTCTTGGCAGCAATGCCTTGGATACAATGGAAATCATATCATGTTCATAATGGTTTTCCAAAATTACATGTTTTATTACCATGCTATTTTATCATGATTGATGTTCCTTTATGATCTATGCCTTATGTACTGCCAAGATTTATATCACAATAAAAGATTTTGATGTTTAAACTTTATGTTCACGTTTTTAAGTTCAAATGTATATGGTTTGTTTTATTTTCTCCATGATTACCATTACTGAGAATTTGAGCTCACCCTTTATATGTTTTATTTTCCCTAATATATAAGGAATGGTTTTAGGTAAGAAAACAAAAGGGGAAGATTATTATGGGAGATATTGATGATCTTTCACCATGATAAGAATATTATGTTACGAGTTTCCAAAGACACTAAAATATTACGGTCCTTGGGTGTCTGTTTTTGTTATATATTAAGTATTCTGAAAAAGTAATGTAATTTCCATGTACGTCAAGCTTTGAGACTCTACAATTGGTATCAGATGAAAGGTTTAAATAACCTCTAGAAACTAGGATGTGAAATCTCTAGTGAGATCCCTAGAGATATTTCTAAGGTATGTCTAGGGATGTACGTAAGGTTAAGTATAAATATAGGTTATAGTTGTAGAATTATGATAACGATCATGAATAACCTAGTATTAAACCTATGATGTTTGATATTGAAAGTACTCACCTTGATTTTGTTGTTTTCCTAGTATGAGTTTTTCCTCTCACACTATTATTTTTGGGTTTTAGGTAATGGCTGGAACCAGAAGGAACCATGTTAATGATCAATGCACTAGGAAATGAAATGATTTTCCTTTTAAAAAAACTAAATGTTTTGGTAAATGGAGTGAAAAATATTATTGCTAAACTTACACAAGCTATGAATAATTCTGGACTTCCAAATGAGCAGAGAAAGGAACAATATCTTATTGAGTCCTTTATGAGAAAATGTCCACCTTATTTTTGTGGGTCTTCTGATCCACTTGTTGCTGAACAATGGATCGGTACCATTGAAAAGATATTTTCAATACTTCGCTGTTCAGAACATGAAAAATTCATTTTGTCCGTTTACCATTTAGAAGGTGAAGAAGACCAGTGATAGACTCTAATTAAGAATATAGGGCCCGAAGATGAAATTGAATCCCTGGAATGGGAAGAGTTCAAGAACTTGTTTTTCAACAAGTACTTCCCTATTATTCTTTGAAAAAAGATTGAAAATGAGTTCTTTGAGCTTAAGCAAAAGGATGATGAATCTGTTGGTTTATACGAGGTGAATTTTACAAGGCTTGCAAGGTACGCATCTGGCTTTATAATCCAACTTGAAAGTATAGTTGATTGATTCTTCAGTAGCTTAAAACAAATTCCTCAAAGGGAATTAGCTATAAGAGACTTTAGTAGCTATGAAGAAATTGTGTGTTGTGCTATCAAAGTAGAACTAGAAGTTTGTGTTACATATCCATCACAAGGTTTTGACAATAAATGAAAGATAGAATTCAAGGAAAAATCTCAAAACAATGGTGAAAATAAGAAGAATGTTTCATTATTATCAAAGTGTGGAAAGAATCTTTGTGAATATTGTCTTAAAGGGAATATAAAATGTTTTAAGTGTGGAAAAGAAGGTCATCTAGCAACTGAGTGTCAAAGTAATGGGAAAAAGTTAGCTAATGAGGTGAATAGATAAAAGACTACAGAGAACGCACCACCTACACTTCAATGCTACACGTGCAAGGAAATGAGGCATTATGCTAACCAATTCCCTAATCCAAGGATTAATTATGATTGACACCAATAACCTCTTAAGGAATAGGAAAAAGGGAAGTCACATGCAATCACTATTGGTGATTTTGAATATGAAAATCAAGTGGTGGAATGATTATGTGTATATGTAACAGGATTACAAAATAGTGTTGTGGAATCTCATTTATAGTATTATGGAATATGATAATATCTATGTATGGGTTTTCAATAATTGTATGGTACCGGTAACCATGAAAAGTGAATGAAATATTTTTGGAAAGAAGATGATATGTTCATAATGAAGGGATACAGAGAAAATAATATGTGTAACATTATTAATGAGCACATGACTGATATCAGGACAAAGTGACATCATGGTTTGAGTATATAGAAATTTTGGGATATTGGTATGTGGAAATAATTAACTTTTGACAGAATTCATGTTTTCACTAAGGTTATATGGTAATTCATGTTTCAACAGAATACATGATTAATGTATTCACATGTTTGGAATATGACCAACAAGATATATCTTATGATATATGGGGGATAAATGATGGTAATCACATGCTTTGTATATGACCTCCGTAGTAATATTTATATTTATACTATGAGATTCGAAAAAGTATTTTTGATAAGCCAAAAGATTGGAATGGATTAGGTTAGATATCAGATAGTTTAAGGATGGAACTTTTTGATAATATTTCTGAAATGTTATAATAGTTTAGTTTTAGAGAAATGACAACCTGTAGGACGGGTGACAACCCATCGCGTCAGACAAGGTTACGGGAATCAAACCCACAACCGAAGTACAACATTCCTTTATCGCCTACCACTAGCCTACAAAAAGTCCCTAGTTAGTATAAATTATTTTTATTTTATTAAGCGGTATGATAGATGAAGTATAAGTCCAATTTTGGAATCATATACGGTTAATCTCACCATAGATGGACTTATATATATTTAATAACTTTTGCTAACTTTTTGAGACAGATGGAATAACCTATCATTCTATGGCATGATCTGCTAACCTTTCAAGAAGGAAAAATTCAACTTCATTTATTTAAATAAGAAAAGAAGTGGAAATTGTTAATAGAATGACCAACAATGATATTACACTGAAATCAAGTAAGTATTTATCCTTATGCAAGAACTCATCAACTTTAGGGAAATGATCTTGGAAACCAAAAACGTTTTCCTAGTACCCTCATATCAGATGAATCAGATGGTACCTTAGATCATTAAAAATTTATGGCTTTGTGATTGTTGGATTGTTCATAGCCATTTTCTCTACCACTCTCCATCAGAACTTGATGGTTAGATTTCTCTTCCATATCCATATTTTCATCTATGTTCTCCTATGTGGAAACCCATTGATGAGTTAATTTGGGTAACCGTTATGTTTCGTACTTTATTTTTTAAAATTATGTTTTGGTATTCCTTTTTACGATGTGGGTTTCTATGAAAGAAACTTTCAAGTAGTAAATCATTTGTAACCCCGATGAATTTCGAGGGTGAAATTCATTTTAAGGGGCGTAGAATGTAACACCCTGAGATTTTATGAGAAATATTATTTTTAATTCCTTGGATGTCTTGTGTTGTATGCCACACCAATATTATATTGCGCTATACGCAACACCATATTATCTTGTAGTATACACAAACACTATACCTGGCTTGTGTTGCACGCAAGAGTGACCTTCCTCAATAGCATGTGTTGTACGCAATACTGAGTTTCACTAAACAATGATATATTATTCTTATGAACCAGCCATTATGAATATTATTACACACATTTCGTATTTTATAACATTATCATTCATCTTACACATATTCTAGAACATGGTATGAGAACAAAATAATTTTTTGGTAAAAATAAGTATTTTTGAAAAAATGCAGTTTTGCCGCCTTTTGATGGCGCACCGACTTTAAATCTAGTTATTGACACATTTATAAGTTCAATTTTACAAAATAAACTTATTAATTTCAATAAGGTTATAAAAATTAACTTTGGAGATTTTTTAATATTTTTCTGTTAACATTCATATTTTGATGAATAGTAAAAATACGCAAAATTTTAATTAAAAACAACTTTTTTCATCAAGATAATTTATATGATTAAATTATAATATAAAAGGTTTTTAAAGTATAAATAGAATATATTTTTATCGTTTAATATAATTGAAGTCATTATCATTAATCTTAGATTTAATTCCTAGGTAAAAACATTTCAATCTTTTGTAATGTTTTAAATTTTATAACCCGTTTTCTCAACAGTGGGATTAATTGTAAATTAAATACTGCAACTTCTATGTTTGAATTTTAAAAAATTAATTCCATATTTGGAATCATTAATTCCAAATTATGTTAATAGGCTACTTTTTTTAGACATTATGAATAGTAACTACGGTAAACTTTATTTACTACAATTAAAGGTAAATCGGGTAATTAAGGGTAAAAATAAGATTATAAAATTACCTTAACACCTGGAAAAATTCTATTGGATGAATAAAAGTAGACCCATATCACCTAAGGGTAGTAATAGATTCATTTTATGGACTTTTGACTATGAAAAGTAGGTAATTATTATTAAAACCAAAGAAAGTGACAACATGCCACTCCTTTATATCTTATAAGTGTAATAATTTAAATTTACTGATAAACATCAAAAAACTTAAAAAATAAATAGTCACCAGGAATATAATAAAATTATCTAAATTATGTAAATTTATTTATAATTTTTCGAGATTAAATAATTATCATTAATGGTGACATAATAGTGATGTAGAAATTATTTTATTGATTGAAATATCAAATAAATGGTTTTAAAAATATTAAAATAAATATTATATGAAATATTTAATGTGCTCAATGAATTTTATAGATAAATATGACATTTTACAAATCTATTAAATATATTTTTCGAATATATCCTCTGTTTGGATTTTATTTAAATTCAAATAAATGAATAGTTTCAAAATTGACACTATTGTTATTTTATAAAAAACATATTATTAAATTTTTTAAAAATCAATAAAATATTTAAAAATTATAAATTGAAATTTATATGGTCTAAAATTTCATAAAGTATCACATTACTGACAATTCAAAACACATAACCAATTATTTATAACAATTTAAAATTTATAATATTATTACCACAAATAAATTTAAATAGATTAAATAAAAATAAATCGAGTTCACAAGGTTTAAAATAAATTTTCAACATTTCTAAATTTTATTGGATGATTATAATAAAACCATATCTCATCTAATCTTGGTAGTGGAGTCATTTTGAAAGATTTAATGTGGGATTTGGGTTTATTATAAATTAATATTTTAGAGGTTTCCAAAAGTGCCCCTCTCCTCTCTTATAAAAGGGCACCTCCTACCTCTCCTATTCAAAACATTTTGAGCATTCAAGCTTAGAAAAAACCTGTAAATTTCTTTTCTACACTTTCTTAAAGACATACTAGAGGTCATGGTTTTCTTCAAAAACCAACTTTAGTGCCCTAATTGGAGGTTTAGAAGATGCATGTCGAAGAAGAGGTAATATCTTTTACCGATTATTTCAAATTTATTTCTTCTTATACTTCTTCTTCTTTAGTTGTTTCATTATAGAGTAATAACATCAGTATAACTAATATACTGATATGATATTATAAATATAAAACAACCCTTTTTCACTTTCTATCTATCCTACGAAAAATGAAATCACCGCGCGTGCGTACGTACGACTTACCGTCTCCACGCCGTGGTGTAATCTATTTTTCCACAACCACCTTAATTGGATGGGTATAATGGCCGAAATAATAACTATATATGATTATTATAACATCATATGGATTATTAGATATTATATCATCCACTCCAATTCCATTCAATAATTATGGGAACGATATCATCACTCGTGTGTACGTACGGATTACCGCCTCCACGACACGATGAGATTCATTCTCCATGTTAACCATTCAAGAATAATTATAAAGTATATATAATAAGTAATAATGAAATATATGACATAATAATTCTACTGGATATATATATATATGTCATTCACTTCCATTCAATTTAATAAGGAAATGAAAACAGCGTTCTTGCGTACGCACGACCTACCGTCTCCATGAACTGTGTATTTCATTCTATTTATCGATATATTATATATATATATATATATATATTATAAATATATATTATATATAAATCATGTTTTACATTTTGGATGTATTTAATCATTATCTAAGTAATCATATGAATTATTACAAGTCAAAACATGTACGATAAATGAAACGATTTTATCAAAAACCCTGCTTTAACATGGAATTGGAAAATGAAAGGGTAATATAAAGTCTTAAGTGAATCATATATGATATCACAAATATTATTATGGTTCTGTTATAAGTTAATAATATGTTTAAACCCACTATACATGAGTCTCAGATACATACGGAAGAAATTGGACATAAGGTAAGGGATAATTATTCCAATCTTGTTCTTATCTGGGATTATTTATTCGTCAGTATTTACTGGGGTTATGTTTATAATCTATGTCCATGTTTTCTCAAAATGATTTCATAAAATGTTTACTATTCATCCAAGTATTATTAAAGTCATTTTTACCTTTTTTTGACTTTTACCACAAGGTATGGAGGGAATATTTCTTTTGTTTACCATACGAGGTACTTTTTGACATTTCTGGTAAAAGTACGAGGAGAATGTTTTTTTAACTTATACGACATGAAAGGATTTTTACAGTTTCATAATGCCTTATTTTTATGAATATTCCTCTATAATATTTTATGATTATTTTCAACGAAATTCCTTTCTTGTAAAATTTCATGACATTTTGATAAAAGAAAATTATTTTGAAGGAGAGAGGATATTTTCCTCAAGAATTCTTTTCAAGTGTTTTATCAAAATTATTTCCCATATAAGATGAAATTATTTAGGATAATTATGTTTCAAGTATAATGCCTCTATTATTTGCATGGTTTAATTTTTCTTATGATGAAATGATATCCATTTGTTTTATATGAATTATGTTAAGATGGGATGATGTTTATGAAACCCATTTTATTATTTGGGTTATGATGAATGATTTATGATTGTTTTGTGGAACATGTAAGAATTATTTCAATATGAGATGGGTGAGACCTATATCTCCCACCAATTCATTGGGTAAAGATTTATATCTCATGAGATAGACATTGATGGAGTGACAAGTAAATCCAGTTCAGTAACACAGGGCTGAAACGACACATAATCCCGGTTCGGTAATCGACTTTATCCAATATGATTGTATTGGCAGCAATGCCTTGGATACTATGGAAATCATATCATGTGCTTAATGGTTTTCCACAATTAAATGGTTTATTCCCATTCTATTTTATCACGATTGATGTTCCATTATGATCTATACCTTATGTACTTCCAATATTTATTTCACCACAAAATATTTTGATGTTTAAACTTTATGTTCATGTTTTTATGTTCAAATGTATATGGTTAGTTTTATTTTCTCCTTTCTTACCCTTAATGAGCATTTGAGATCACCCTTTATATGTTTTATTTTCCCTAGGATATAAGGAATGGTTTTAGGTATGAAAACAAAAGGGGAAGGACTTTACGAGAGATATTGATGATCTATCACCATGATTAAAAGATTATGTTCCGAGTTTCCAAAGACACTAAACTATTACGGTCCTTGGGTGTCTATTTTTTTATGTATTAAGTATTCCTAAAAAGTAATGTAATGTCCATGTACGTCAATATTTGGGTCTCTACACCTATTCCCCATCCAAAGGACACACAATGTTGAAATTTGAAAGATAACATTAAAAATTGAAAACCCAAAATCAAAAAACTACCAAAATCCACTTCGAACCACGTGCTACCCACCATGATCTGCATCATAGGGAGACCTTGAACCCCACCTCAAATCCATTCAGTACTTTTTCATCTTGAAATCCTATCACTTCCATTTCCATCATGCCTACACATCGCCATCTCATCATCCTCATCGGGTATTTCCAATGGACACTTCTCTGACTTCCACCTCCTGCACAAAGCACCGTCACCACCACCACACAAACCCATTAGAACTGTCAGGAACACCGATCCATGACCACCATCGACTTCACCATTCAAAAACCAAAACAGAATATTGAAACTCATCTATGTATCATATTGACATCACCAATCACCAAACCACAAACTAGCAACAAAAATCAATTGCAACAACCAACCAAAAAAAATGCTTCATGGATCACTGATTACCACTTGAACAGCACCTCCCAAATATTTTGAGATAGCCACCTCACCAGACTGACCTAGGGAGAAGAGATGGTACCCGAATAAAGGGAATAGTAGGATAATAATGGAGGCCTCACAAGGATTCATGATCTTCATCGACATCTACCGACCAAACAAAAACACCACTGTCATCAGAACACAGTTTGGTCCACTTGGAACCCCCACTGCAACACAAAACACCAACCAAAACTACTTATAAGCTGTTGCACATGCCCGAAATAGAGCGGAGTAGTGGTTCAGGAGGCTAGTTGGGAGTCTGAGTTGGAAAAAATTCCAGAGTAATCCATGACCAAGAATGAACTGTCAGATTCACCAAAAATCCCACTAGAAAAATAGAGATCACAACTCCATCGAATCCCCCCAACAAAAACATAATTGAAACCCAAAAACACCATGAAAACAATGAGAAAACTAGAATGAATCCCTAATATGAACAAGGGGATAATACCCAAAGTTGAAGAAGAAAGGTAAAGCCTAAGGGATCTGGGGGTGAAACCCTAAAAAAAGGAAACAACAATGGGGGAATGAAACCCCATGGAGAATGATAGGAAGAAGACAGAAGACAGAAGCGGTATTCTCCTGGAATGAACATTTAGGGATGAAACCCTAGGTAAAATAAAGGTGATCACTCCTAGGAGCTCTTTGGAATAGACTAGAGGTCGGAAGGATACTCCAACACTAGGGGAAGGAGCTGAGTAAGATGATGTGAAGTGCACTTACGAGAGAACACCGGGAGAGAATATAGCCATATGAAATTTTATTTTTTAAAAAAATAAAAAGGGATAATTTTTATTATGCAAGTATTCTTTTTAATTTTATTGTTCTTGGTAAATATTTATAATGATGTGTCAGTCATATATTTCCCTCCAATACATTTTTCTTGTTTATATTTTATATTTCTTGTAATGGTTATTCCATGTGTAAGTGGGATCGTTACATCATAAGGTAGTCATAAGGGTTATATCATAAGGTAGTTGTGAGGTTTACATTGTAATGTATCCATGATGGATAACAATTATATAGTAGACATCAGGGTTAAAGTCACAAGTAATAAATTCTTCAAGTTACCTATATGGTTTAATTTATGTTTTCTATATGGAAATATAATGTTTTCACAATGTAAGTATATGATACTTTTAGAGTGATAAGTATATCTTGTGAAAATGATTTCATAGACTAATGGTTTATTTTTATTTTTTGTCCCTTACCTAGATTTTTTGTGATCATCCCAATATTTTTAATGTATTTCCTAGAGTAGAGGATGGGTAAGAGAAATTATGATTCAAGATGAATATTCTGGGTATTTTTCAAGAAATGATTTCATGTTTTATTAAAAACTTTTCAATTATAGAATAAATGTCTAATATTTTAGTAGTATATACTTTATATTCACGTAGGTTGAAATATATGTTTCATGACCTGATTCTCCAAAACACTACAGTAAAAATATCATTGGGAATGTAACAAGAGTTTTATATTTTAATTAACTATATTATGTAATGTTTAAGTTTGGGTCCTTATATCATAATCTTATTACAAATAGTTATATAAATTGGTTCAACATATTCGAATACTCATATATATTCATCATTATTGATTATAAATTGATCATTTTTTGTCAATGTAATTGATATAATATTATATTTTTTTAAGAACATAATTAAGTTCCCTAAGGTTAAGAAAGTAAGTGAGTATAAAAGAAGTCATTGAGGTTATTTATTAATGTCATGTTTCTTAAGTTGAGCATAAAATCATACGGTATTAAATGATTTATTAATGAATATTTTATAATTGTAAAGTCCAATCACTAAAAACACATTGAAAATATAGTAATAGTTGGATGTGGTTTTAATAATTAAAGATAAATCTTAAATATTTCAAAATAAATAGTGACAGCGCCCTTGGTAAAAATTTTGGCGTAATCAAAAATTTTAATGAAGAAGATGGGAATATTTTTTTTTACTCAGGAAGAGAAACTATGGAGTTATGGTTTTATATTTACCAAGTTTAAAACGTTTCTAAATAAGTATTAAATTGTTTTGAAAATGTCTGATGGTTTTGAGAAAAAGAGATAATTTTTATTTTAATGACAACAAATATAGCCTCAATATATTTGAAAAATGTTAAGACTAAAAAAATTTAAGAAGATAAAAATTGTATTTTATTGATAAATGTGGATAAAATAAGTCAAAAAGATTTATATACATAATTTAAAAGTGTAATGGGGAGTGAAATTATCAACATCATGAAGATAAATTTATGGAAATGTTGTTAAACACATCTAAAGTAGGGGAAATATTGTACCAAAGTAGTATTTTTTTACATACTAATGAATTTAGATCTATTTTTAAGATTTTGTATCAAAGTTAACTATGATTGTTTTTATTCATGTTTGATGATGATGTCAGTGATAATTGGAACATGATCCAAAGGAGGGGAATTTGTAAATTGAAAAGTGTTAGGGTAATATTGTGGATGTTTAGGGAAAATTATTTAATAAATTGATATGATATAATTTATTATTAGTTAATCTATATTAAAAAGTTGTTATAGGTGGTAAACATTATCTATTATATCATGGTATTGGATGATGTTATAATTTTTATGGAATCATTTGGAGAATTTTAGAAGATATTTTTTGGATTCAGATCACCTGGTCTTATGGTGGTGCACACACAAAAGAATATATGTGTCTAAATAGGTACAATAATCGAGGTTAATGTTGTTTCAATTATCTAGTTTTGTAAAAGGATTATGAGTAATTATTATACACCATGAACAAAGCTTAATACCCATATTATAGGAAATTTTGGAACATAAAAACTAAATGTTCTTATAGAGGATAACTCGTTGTAGGGAAAGGTTCATTCACGTCTTCTAGAAGCAGGACATTCTTGTTAACCCCTTAATAGCAATGATTATGGCTTGGTAAATCAATTGGGTTAATGAAAAAGAGAGACCTATCAAATGTTATGAATATTTATGATAATGGTCTTGTGTAAGAATAGAAAAATAGGATTTTGAATAATTCCATATCATAATGGATGTTTTGGTGGTGGTAATAAGAAGTTGAAGGATAAAATGGTATTATCATAGAGCAGACTATAGTGGATGTTTTGGTGTTTTTCGAAATTCCAAGTTTGAAAAGAGGTTGATTGATCACATTATGATTAAAAATCAAATTAATGAGTTTTTAATATTGATTTATAGTATTGGGATGACCCAATTTTGTCTCTTAATGAGTTTTTATGGATTAATGTGATAATTTTCAATGATTTTTATTATAAAAACATAAAGTGGGTTGCATTTTTGAAAAAAAAATTAATGTAAAAAAATTGATGAAAATTACCTAAAAATTAAATGAAAATATTAGAAAGTGGAAGTAGGTTGTAGAAAAATTAGAATTAGATTATTTAAAGGTTAATTCACATATTTTTAGTTCATTTCAAAAAAATATATTATTTGGTTTATTTCATTTTTTGGTTGGTGAAAACCAATATTTCGATTATGTTTTTCCCCTATAAATAAAACATATAAAAGATAACATTTCAATAGTAACAGTATTGATATATTACATGGAATGGGGGATAACAAAGAACATAAATATCACATTTTATGTTATATAAAAAATATATTTTATTCTCTTATTAGAAAAGAACAAAAAAACAATAAAATATATAACAAATTAGTTCAAAATTTATGTTTTCAATTAAAGAATACCAAAATACATCACTAAATTCAAAAAAAATTCTATATAAAACTAAAAGAAAAAAATTAAAATCTCAAAAACATCAAACCAAAAGTTAAAAAATCTTATAACTCCTCTAGGTCTGTATCTCTCTCCCATTGACCACCCATTATTTAAAATTCCAATGAGAGGGGAGCATGCTTGTATACAACTATCCTAATAAAAATAGAGATCTCTAAAACTTATTGGATGATGATGGAAGCACTATAACACAATTAAATAAAAAACCTAAATTCTTTATTTTAATATAAAAATATAGTGTCATAGGATCCAAATTATAGACAAAGTAGGTAATGTTTTTTTATCATGTTTTTATAATACTTTATGAAACCTAGATTTTGGATAGAATGAAGTCATAATTTACTTTATTAAAAAATCATATTTTTTTACTGACATCATTAATATCTACAAAATAAATTTAGTTGAGATTGGAATACTATAATTGGATTTATTTTCAAATTAAAAAGGTAAACCCCTAACTATAAATATAGGGGATTCCATTTAATGTTGGCACTATTTGAGTTTCATAATGGATGAATTGGAATTGCTAATATTCAAGATAATCATATACCACATTTCTATCCATTCTATTAAAAAATCACAATTAAGAGGCCATGTTATGAAAAATGTGGATTTATGACCCCATGGGTGTTGAGTATTTTTTTTAGTTTTTTTCCTTTTTTCTAGAATTTAATATATGTAACCTAAATTCTGTTTTACCAGCCATGAAAATGGTAAAATAGTAAAAAATTTCATTTTAAATATAATATATCAAGAATTTAATAAATTAAATATATGTAACAAATGATTATATAGTAGATAAATTATAACCCATAATCAATTTAAATATTCCTTTAAAATGTAAAAATGAATAGTTACTTTCTATGAAATCAAACCCTCACAAATAAACATTTTCACTCTAGGGAAAGTCATATTTTATAAAATGATGCATAAATATATTCCCTACTTCAATGATATTTATGAATAAATGGAAATTAAATTTATGGAAACAGTGTGAGAAAATCATAAACCACACGAATTAGTTAATTTTAGTAATCTTGGAATGATGTCCCTCATAAATTGTATCAGATAAAAATTAAAAAAGATTATTTATACTAATCATTTTTAATTAAATTCATTTAAAACCATGATAGTAATTTATCATGTGTTTATTTTAAATCCATTTAAACATTATGTTTTCTCATTTCAACTCTATAAATATAATCCCATTTAAAAGAACTTATTACCTTGTTATTTTTTATGTATTAAAGATTTATTGTATAAATATATTTTTATTTACTAAAACTCTCCAGTTCACAGATTTATTTGAAAACTTATAACCAAAATATTATAATTGAATAATTTAATGGTATAATAAAATCAATTCTATATTTCAATAGGGAGGTGAAAACCCTTTCAAAATGTAAGCTAATAAAGTGACATGTCAATGAGATTATTTAAAGCAATACAGTAGGACGACAATGCATCATTAGATCTAAGAATCCAATATTATATATAGTATTTGAATTTTTTTGATAGAATATTTTTTTCTCTGTTTTTGAGACATCATCCTATCCAATAATTTTTGTATGGTAAGCTGTAGAAACTATATTCTTGAACCAATTTTTATGTAAAAGTGAATACATTAAACAGTTCGAAAAATATAAAATTTGACCATTTATGATGAAGCTAAGAAATCTAAACCAACTAAAAAAATGGTTATGAAAATTCTCTTTATACCACTGACTCATCAATACTTTGGGCACACAATTCTAAATATTTTTTTCAATAATAATGTTTTAGAATAATTTAAAATTATCTAAATGATTTATGAAATGGAATCATAAATTCAGGGTCCCAAAAATTTAAAAATTTTGGGAAAATAAATTGTTTATGGAATTTCACATCATTTGGATACATTCCATGTCCAACGAAAACGAGGAAATGTTGAAAAAAAATCATAGACAACATAATATAAATTTTGAAAAATTATATTATATAATCAAGTATCTTATAAGTAGTATATTTTCTATTTAAGTTAACCCCAAATTAAATGGAATGAAAAAACCATGGGATACACTAAAACTCACCAATGAGTATGCAACACCATAGGACATTATCAATACATGTTATCTAATGTTTGCGTTTATCTATAATGTATCAAAGGGGATCACATTTTAGATGACAAAAATTGTTTCAAATGTTATTTGATGTAATAAAATATTATTCCAAGCATTATAATTTTTCAGGATACCCTGGAATATCATCAGGCACTCAATAAATTTCCCATTATGAAACATGTAATTTTTTGTAATTCAAGGTGATTATTCAATGTTTGAGGATGGAAGGATCTTAATGATATTATCATGTTCCACATCCTCTATTATATTTTAATCCATATATTGTAAATTGATTTATTGAATGTGGATTATCCAAATAATGACATCTGGTTAGGATTTTTATTTATTAAGGAGATACTTGAGGTCTTCATGGTTAGAAAAAAACAGTGGACCACAAAAGATATGATCAAAATTTATCTGGTACGAGAATAATTGAGTGAAATTATTTTTTAGTTGTGTTGTAGTGTTACTTTGAAGGGACCAATGTGAATGAAGGATATATAATGAAATATGGATCTCAAATGAAATTTTTGGACTAGACTAACCCAAATTCTTATTTGGAAGTTTTATATAGTAGATCAAATGGTAAATAAAATTGGGTGGTTGGATTATTAACGGTGATGTGAGACTCTATAAAAATCTATTAAAATAATCCTTATAGTTTTTATCAAATGCCAGTACTTTTTAAATTTTTGGCAACTGAGAGAAGGGAATAATAATTATACTAAATTAATGAATGAAATAGTAGAAAAATCATATGTGGCCGAAGAAACATAACACATCATATACATTTCTATGGAATGTTATGGAAGAAATGACACCCAAATTTTATTTATTGACTTGGAAATTATCCCTATAAATATAATTTCCATCTATTTCACAATTTCATATCATTAAATTACATTTCTATTAATTTAATATAAGTTTCCTTTACATACTTTGGTGATGGAAATAATGTGAACTACTCAAACACTCAAAAAATATGAATAATATATAGTGAACTCATTCATGAATACTTTCATTTAATTCTTGTAGATAATACCAAAAAATAATAAACTAGAATCATTGGAAGTTACCTAAAGCATTTCATATACTAAATAACTTATATATATATATATATATATGATATAAAGAGGTAAGTAAAGGTAATATTTTCCTTATGGTGGAAATATGAAATTAAATATATCTAAAATAGTCATTTAGAAAATCATAGTGGCACTGGTGAGTGTCTCTTTAACACCTTATCCTGTTCAAATAATTACTTATATTCCTTTAAAATATTTATGTTTTCATATTTTGAAAATTATATTTTTTTTCAACCATGAGTAAATAAATGTATTTTAAACATGAGCTATTTATAGAATAAAATATTAATATTTATATTTATATTCAATTTTTCTTATGTTTTGTATCCATCCTATGAACTTGATTTGAATAAAAATACATTTTTTGTATGAGCCATGTTATAACTAACAAACTAAATCCATCATAATTGAGTAATTATAGTTTCTCACATCCTTATTTACTTTTTAATTAATTTATTCTTAATTTTTTATAAATGATATTTATGTTATAATAAAATAATCCATAAAAATATTAATCCTTATAAAATTATCCTTACTGTCTTAAAAAACTATAATTTTCACAATGAAATTTTTCTTACTCTATAGAATAATGATATTCACATAAAACAATACATGCTAACAATTTTGAATGATTATTAAGATACATAGAGTGATTATTACACCAAATAAATGGATTTTGACCTATTATATATTGAACTTTATGGAATAAAACATGATTCCAACATGAGACATTTATGATGAATATATATATATATCATCTTTATAGTAAGATGATTCATATACAGGTTAATTTTTTGGGTAAGATTTTTTATTTTCTTGAACACTTAAATGATGGTTATAAATAATTATTATTGCTAAAAAATAATGTATATGTAAAAGTTAAAAATTATTCTTAGGTATTTTTTCATGGGTTTTTATTGACATCAAAAATATTATAAATTTTACATATCATTTCATATATCCATTTTTTATTTATTTGTTAAAAAAATTCCGAGATTTAATTTATCTATAGTTAAAAATTAATTATTTTGATCCTATAAAAATTGATTTTGGAAACATATTATGTAAGATTAAATGAGAATCATATGGGTTTAAGTGTGTTCAAAATTTAATAAGTAATTAAATTTTATTTATATTCATCAATACAAGATGAGTTTCAATAAGATTAATTATGTTATGCATGCACACAAAATATAGAATGCATGTTGTTCATTATCTGATAAATAAGTAATGAAAAACACTTGTATTTCATTTCATTCACAAGAATTCATGTAACATCAGGAAAATAATAAATTCAATTGATAATATTTTGATGATGTTGTCCATAAAAAACTTAAAAAAGATTGATATAAGTAATTCAAATGGTATTGAGTTTGGGGATACTTTTAGATAGTACCATGTGATAAACTCTTTAGATAATCAAAACAAGACTCTGAGGTGGCCTTTATTGTTTTTATACTCTACAATTAAAATAAAATACTTCTTCATAAACACTCAAACTCTACTTTTTCACCTAGTTTATTTGGTTTTTAATTATTATAATATTCTTTGGACACGTTATTTTTTAATGATTTTTCATAAAAAAGAATGAAATTAGTGTTTGGGTTATAATATCCCTATAAAAGGAATGTATGGTTTTGAAATATCCATAAAAACAAAGGGGATTAAATTGTACCTTTCTCCAAAAAATTGAATGGTTAGTTCTTACAAAAATTCAAAAGGAATATTTTGGGGTTACACTCCATGTGTAAAGAAGTGATGATTTGGGACGTGCCTCAAATGGTTAAGAAAATCATTTTAGAAGTTTTTAACTTCATTTGAAATTCAAGTCACATTTATAGTGGGAACCATACTCTCACATTTATAGTGTAAAGATTATACATAATATCATTCTGATTTATTCATACATAAAATATATCGTGTTTATATATTATTATATACTAAAAAAATTGACATTGTTATGTATTAAGAATTGTAAAAATTTGTAAATTCACCCCACTCTTGACCATTTAGTTATCCAACTTAGACGAACCAAACACTTTGTATTTTATATTTGATATTGAATATATCATTAAAATATATTTATATGTATCTAGTTGCTAAATTTTGTCCTGTAAATATTTTTTCTTCTAAGATATATATTTTAGATGGCCGGAAAAATTTCCAATGTTGGATATAATTGAGAAGGACCACCGTTATTTTATATTTTCATGTTTATAGGGAAGAAATTATTAAATAGGTAAATGTTGATCATTATAGAACTATAGTAAAAATTGGAAAATAGCTTGAGGATAATCCTAATACTCTTACTAGTGTTCTAGTTTTTAAATAACTTCCTTATTTTAAAATCATAGATATACATTATATAAAGGTTAATTGATCCAACTATTAACTATTCAACTACCCAACCTTTATAGACTAAACACTTTTTATTAGATCTTGGATTATGAATATATCATTATCTATCATTTATATATATATATATCATGTTTTCACTTATATACATTAAAACAATTTATACCTAAAATATCTATTTGAGATGTTAGGAACAAGTTTCAATGATATCTATGATAAAAAAATACTACCATTTTTTAATATTTTCATGTTTGGAAGGATGCGTACCTTATACAAATAAGTATTTATAATTAGAATGTCGTGATAAAATCTTGCAAGAACATTGAGGATAATCCTAGTACTCATACATGTTTTAGATCATTGAAATGTGTTCTTTGGTAATAAATCATGGGAATAATTTATTATTCTCTTAACTGAATTTCATTCAGTCATATTTTAGCTTGTAAAACTGCACATGATATATAGAGAATGTTACAAACTATTCATTATGGTTCAGAAAAACTAATTTGAATAAATTTTGTCCTTCTAAGGGAATGATTTAGAGATTTTAATTAATATATAAATAAAACATTGAATCACTTATTGTATCATTTTTCTGTCATTATAAATCACATTAATGTAGTAATAGAATATTTATAAATATATTCCTACATGAGAGTTTATTGAGATATATTTATAAAAAATGGCATTTAAAGAAGGTATAAAGTGATGAAATTAATAATTTTAAAGAATATAATCCTGATGATATTATTGGAGATTTTTATACTGTATGTAATATTGAAAAATATTGACGAAGAAGAATCCGGTAAAAGAAAATGAATTTCATTCAAATAAAAGATGAATTTTTTGTACTACTCATCAAATTCTGAGTTATAGATAATTAACCGTGATGAATATTCACTTGTCACCAAATAATATTATATTATAATGATAAAATATTCAAGAAAATATAAGATATATTAATCTAGATATGATAATTAAACAAATAGAAAATATAATTGCAATTCTAATTAATTTCCCAAAGTAATATATTGTGAATATGACGGAATTTGAAATATGAAATAAAAAATCTAAAAAAATGAATAAAAAGATGACAAAAATATGTAAAGAGAGATAATCCTGTTCTCAGGAGTTGTCCTGAATACTCTGATTCATGTGATGAATCTAGTTTAGAAACTTGTTTAAAAAATCGCGTTTAATTGAAATCTCCAATCATGTAAGTGGTTTTGGAAATCATCCTCTATATTCTAATTTTGAAAAAATATTTTATGTATTAAATATATGATAAAATATAAATATTACAGAATGATGTTTCCACAATTTTAAATATATATAATGTTCTTAGAATTATCCATAAAAAACTGATTCTGGAAAATAAGTTAACTCATGAAAAGAATAAAAATTTGATAAATTATTTTTTTAGATCTAAAAATGAAATATTTTCTTCTATTAAATTATTTACAAATTAAAATATTTAACATCAGGATTGTCATTTATATAATAATTCCACTCAAGAAATTATATTTAATACTATTCTTGATGAATATGAAACTCTAAGAAATTAAATTTAAATAATAAATTTAAATCATTCCAGATTTGTTTAGGGTAAAACTATGATAAAATAGTTTGTCTGAATAAATTTAATAAAACTAATATGGGTCTTGGTTATGATAAGAAATTACAATAAATGTAGAAGAATTTTTTTACAAATTTCCAAATAATATGTTTAGGTAGTAACATAAATTAAATTTTGATTAAAATGACAATATGAAAGTGAATATTCATTGAGATTTATATAATAATTTTAAAAACCAAATTATTTATGTAAATTTCCCCTAATTATAAATTATATATTAATAAATGTTTGAAATCAGTCTAGGTTCCCAGGAAAAATTTATCTAACCCGATTGAACCCAATTATTCATGGGCACCAAAATTATATTAAATTTATATTTTTAGGAAATGTGCATTGAAATTAATTTAAGAGAAACCTAGTATGTGGAAAATTGGTGTTCTAGGAATATGATAGGTGATACTAAAAAAATTATATCATTCATTAAATGTGAATGAGGTAATGTTAAGTTTCATGATAATTAAAAAGTATAGTAAATGGATTTGGTGAGTTTTTAATTTATGATTATGTTATTTTATCAAAAGATATATATGTTCATGGGTTAAAAAATAATTTGATATATATTTATAAATTATTTAATTATGGTAATAATTTATAATTTAAAAAAAGTCATGAAGTTCATAATGATAAATCTATCTTATTTTAGACAAATTAAAGGGATAACATTTTTTTATAAATTTTAATGAATTGAATAACCAAACTATTAAACTTTTAAGTGTTTTTTAGTTTAATAGTACCTTTTAGAGTTCAATAATTATCCATTACAAATCTATATTATTATAAATTATATAAAAATATAGATTGTCTTGTAGATTTCATATATATAATATGTAAAACACCTACATTTGTAACTCAAGTATAAAAGGTAAACACCATAATGGGTATTTTAAACTTATTAATGTGTTTATAGGGTAATAACTTTATAAATTTTACATATTTATTTATTTATACCGATATCTACTAAAATAATTAATGGAAAAAGGTATGTGTTTTTATTGTTAATGAATTGAGAATTTTTACATGGGTACACGTTATAAATCATAACTGTAAAAATACTTAAGAATTTTTTTTCTTCTTATAATATTTTTCAAAATGAAAATTTATTTTTAATTTTATATATTAAAAGTGATAAGGGACTGGTATTCATACATTTAGAATTAAAATAATAATAATATAGTGTGGATTCTCATAAATATTCAGCCCTTATAACACCATAAAAATGGTTATATGGAACTGGAAAAAAAGAACACTATAAGAAATTTTCAGAAGCATATTAAAATATTTTAAACCACCAAGATATTGTTTCTTAAAAATCACACACACATATATATATATATATCCACTAAATCAAGTTATTTTAATACTGATTTTAAGGGAAATTTCTCATGACCATTTTAAAGGTAAAAAACAAAAAAAATCATAATATTTAGTTTTTGTGTTAAGACTCTTAAAAAGGATTTTTTGGATAAATATGAATAAAATTAAATGAATATATATTTTTAGGTTATTAAAAATATAGTAATTCCTATATATTTTTTAATAAAATATATATAGTTGTTAAATATTTAAGACATGTGATTATTTAAAAAAACAATAGAAATAAATTTTAATTTTAACTAATATGAAGAAGAGTTTAGATATTTTAATTTTGGAGAGTTTTATGACTAAAATAATAATGAAAAATCTTTCGGGGTAGATTTATTCTCATTATATTTCATAGAAACATCAAATACATCACCCTTTAGATAATGTAACATGAAATATCAATTTAAGAACTCAAACCATATATTTTGTAAGGAATATTTGTGCCTATCATGATTTTGTTTGTGATTGTTTTCACAAAAGGTTTGACAGATCTTTATTCGATTCTAACTAGATACATGTCATAGAATAAGTTCTAAATCAATTTACTATAAAAAGGACCAGATGTAAGTAAAATATAATAAATATTATTAGGTAATAATATATAATAGTGACCTAACCCCCTCTCTCCAAAGATTCCACAATGAGGGGATAGAGATAATGACCCTTGAGTCCAGCCTCCAGTAGGCCTTGAGTTGGTGACTAACTCCAAGGGTAATTTTAAAATCTCATAAATTGGAGAGATTGAACTCCATAGTTTATAAAAGAATGAGATATAGGATGAATCAACCATAGTATCACCATCAAATAATACAAAATAAAGATGAAATATAGCCCACAATTCATGTAAAACTAGTGCAGATAAAAATACAAGTCTATAAAGTAAATACCCAAAAGAAAAGATAAGGTAGTGATGCATTTGTGCTCTAAAGGTATAAGTTTGTAATGTATGGCGAGGTTCTTTTAATCCACCAAGAAACCTGAAAATTAGTCTACATATATATGGTGAACATAACATGTATACTGAGTAGGGTAACAAATGTCTCTTATTTACATGTGAAAATAGCATAGTAATGATCATATAAGAAAATAGTATAAAAAAAGAGACCTAAAAAGGTCAACTATCTACACCTAACCTCACCATATCATTCTCATCAAATAACAAATGTAATATAACAAAATTATAAGCATATTGATAAAAAGGTACCTTGCACCACTTTCCCACTAGTATACCACTCAAACACCCCAACATCATACGTACAAGTTCTTATATATATTCCACATAAAACACCACCCAACATCATAGTCACATCACGTCTCCCAACCCCACATCATTTCCACATCACATCTCATATGATATTTCCACCCCATAGCATAGCCACATCATATCTCACCATAAGACACCTGGGCTATCTCATCACATCCCTAACCCTAACTAGATTAGTAGGGTATCATGAGCATGAAGGACATAAAACAAGATCTCTAATACTACCATAGAAGACCCCCATTATAACCCATCTAACCACATCTCATTTCTTCCCTAGACACTTAGGATACATCAAATCTCACGGCCCCATAATCATGGCCATGGAACATCTCTCCTGAAGATTCCAGGGATATCAAAACCACCATCTAGTGCACTATTAGGCCTCTTTCCATCACATACTATGAAATATCTACCTCACCTGGAAGAGACATAGGGATGGAGAGGGAACCTAGTCATTATTCCTCACCATCAAATTTTAGAAAAAAAACACCTCATAAAAGAATGAGTGTCGACACATAGTGATCGACATAGGTGGGGTACATATAATAATCACAAGGAATATAAAACAATATTATACACATACACAACTAAAAAATATATATTCTTAATAAAAATAACAAAAAAACTCATATCAACACCCCCCCCCCCACTTTACCACCACCTCTAATGTCGAACACCACACAACAAACCAAAAGAGACATTTCACATTCCTTCCATATTAAAATAGGTTATACTATTTTCTATATTTTACATTATAAACCAAAAACATTCAATAATTATGTTCATTTCATTATTCATCACATTCCATATATTTTCAAAATTATTATCTAATTCTAATACTACTTGGGAAACAATCACAAGTGAATCCAAAACCCAACAAGCAACTCGTCATCCCTGTCAATCCACTTACTTGCCTCCCCAAAAGTACGACCAAACAAAGAAACACCTAACCACCTAAAAAAGCACAACAATATCTCACCCATAGGTCACACATTCCACATCCACACAATGTAACTTCCCATAATCACCCCACTATAGCTCCAAACATAACATCACATTACAAAAAAAATAATGATTTGTCATGGGGATTTTATCAATTCCACATATTTATTTTAGGGGAATTATCACACAATCCAAATCCTAGAAAACCCATTTCATTATCAAAAGAGAAGTTAATATCCATTATATCATTTAGGGTAATATCAAACCAAAAGAAAACATGGATCCTACATAACACAGACTACTATGCAAAAAAAGACAACCAATGACTATGATGTTCAACAGGATATTTATCCCATAAAATTCACAATATCATACAATCACATAATTCTATAAAATCATAGGAATCAGACACTCCCCATTTCAGTTTTCAATTAAATAATTCATTATCATTTCTAAGTTAGTGAAAAAGTATTCCACAAGACAAAAAATATCAAACAAATCATTAATGATACATAATAATGAGAAAATGGGATTCCTTACCTCAATATAACTTTATGATCTCATTACATACTGCATTTTGAAGAAGAAATGATTTCAATAATAACCACCCAATTAGATCACAGACCAACCCACACAAGGTATAGGGATCATCAAAATACAACACAAACACATCTCCAAACAATTCCAACCTCCCCATAGCAGACCCTCTAAACAAGATTGAAATAAAAAACCCACAAAAGAGATGATGTCTTACCACCAATCACCAATAGGAATCCACCGAAACCTAAGGTTCAAAAAAAAATGATTGGGGAACTAAAATATCTCCCGAATCTTCCTAGGGTTCATCCAAGGGGTATAACCTATTGAAAAGAAATTGGGTGAAGGGGTTAAAAATAACTTATTACCTGACACTTTCACTTCTTGTAACTCATTCATGATGTTAATTCCCTTGAGGCCAACGGTTTACAATCTTTAAAATCCGTATAAGGTGTTAAACCCCCATGCCTTCAACATTTACTAAAATTAACGCCGCCTAGACATTTGTTTCATCACATTTCATGTAACCCATAAATGTTGGGGATTTTTCCCACAGATTTGTCCACTTCCTACATATAATAAATGAATTCACCAGTTGTACATGTTGTGAAGCACCCATTCCCTTCATATACACCTTTTATGATGTGAATATCTATATGTAGCTCTTTTTCACCTATATCCAATAAAGAACCTCATCAAGACTCCTATGAAACATCTCTAATCTTAAAAATTGAAAATGTTATTAGTTTAGGAGGCATGGGCCATTACATTAGATACCTATCAAATGATTGTCATACCCAGTAATCAAAATTCAAATATGAAAAAGAAAATGGACTAGAACAACCACCATTTTAGATACCTCTCAATGATCTTATCACACCACCAATTCTACCCCATCCAAGAACACCACATCTCACCACACAACCATATAACCACCACTCACTAGTAACAAGACGACATTATCTTTTACCAGCTACAAACTTCCACATACCACATAACCACATCATTGGAAAACACACAACCCAAAACAACAGCCACCAAAATCAACATAGCATAGAACCAAGAAAAAAATTAAGGAATTTCATACTACATGTCAACATATTATCTACTCTAGACGACACTAACTCACCCACACTATTTTAATTGCATCCAGGTACAATAAGTCAATATTGTAAATCTGTTACTCTTATTTTTATTTTATGGAACATTATCATTCACCCCATATCACAGCATCTATAAAGGTATATCTCATAAAATAGAAATATCCAACATCACATCATCAAAACAATTAAGGAAAATAAAAACTCAAAACTTCTTCAGGTTCTTGGCATGCATCATCATCTCTCACTAACAAGTAGTCTCCTAAATTCCACCATGCCTCCATAACACATGAAAAAATGGAATGGTCCATTCATGAATCTCTTTCACTTGAAAATCCTAAATCTCCACTGGTGTATCGAAAAAAATTCATCATGTCCTCAATATACAACTCTACCCAGACAATAATGCGGGAGTTATTATGAGGATACTGATAAATTTGAGACACGTGGAAGATGTCACATATCCTCTCTATTCGAGGATGCAATAAAAATAGATACACCAACCATATAACTTTTACTAACACCTCAATGGGACCAAATAATAGGGGACAAAGCTTACTCCCCCTATAAATACTCCACATACTACGTCGATGAAGGCTCTCAAGAACATATTGTCTCCAATATCTAACACCAAGAACCTCATCCTATGACAGGAATAATACTTTTTCCAGCCATTTTTTCAACCTCTCATGAATAAGATAAACATTATATTTTTTGCTCTACATTACATCAGGACCAAGAACTACGGATTCCCCAACCTTCTTCCATCACAATATAGAATGACATGGATGCATGCAAAACGCCTCAAACATGGTCATTCCAATGGAAGAGAGATGGATATTGTTATATAAAAACATAAACCAAAAGTAAATGTCTCACCCATGATACTATAAAATCCAAGATGCTTTCCCATATCATATTATACATCATTTGGAAGGTCTCCCCCTTCTGGTCGGAGTTCTGAGGGTGGAAAGTAGTACTGAGGCACAACATGGTGGCAAAAAAATGATGCAATCCCCTCTAGACATACAATGTAAAATTTACATCCTGATATATAATAAGGGACATTTTACGCTCAAATAAACCACACCATGTCATCCACCTACCACTTTTCTAAGGCATCAATGACACTTAACTCATAGATCGCCAAAAAGTAAACTGATTTCATCAATCGATCTATGGTCTCCCAAATAGTATCACATACTCCCTAGGTTTGGCATATTACTATTATTACGTCCACTTTTATTCCATCCTATTTTCACTTAGGAACATCTAAAGGCTGTAAAAACCTTCCACAAACACAATGATCAACCTTTAACTACTAGAAAACTAGACACCAACCACAAACTCTTCCACTTTATGTTTCATCCAAAGCCACCAAAATGGCATCATCAATTTATGGTTCATCTTATAAATTCCCAAGTGTACTACAAAAGGTGTGATATGAAACTCATTGAAATACCCCACATGCATAATTATCGGAACAAACAACCTCCCATGAAACAACATCTTTTTTTACCATCCTCTATTTATCCCTTCATAGCATCACCATGGCCAAAATGATCAAGAATCATCTCTGCCTCTGACTCACCCAACCAAAAATCCACCACCCACATCATCATAAAATATTTTAATATCATATGAAACAATAAAACTATAAATTAAACCACCATCACATCCACGTTTCAGGTTTCCATCTCCTCTATTTTCCTCCAAGAATCTCGAGAATCTTTAACAACATCCTTTCATGAATTTATTCTCATATAATTAGACAAAATATTCTCCTTTGTAGAAGATTAGGATATCCCAAAATCATAGTCCTCAATAAAATCCACACACCTACACTTATAATGATTTATATAGTGTTGAGAAAATATATAATTTAATCCCTTGTGATCTATAAAAACCACAAAGCACTCCCCAATAAGGTAATGTCACTAAAAATTCAGTGCAATAATAACTACTGCTAGCTCCAAATCACAAGGTTCATAGTTGAACTGATGGGTTATAACAACCATCATAAATAAGAGTTAAATTTCATTAGCTGTATTAACATGAATCCCAATTCTAGAAGGGAAGAATCCCAAAATGTCTCAAACATTACTCCTCTATCTAAAAACTAGAGACTGGAGAAATTAATAACATCCATTATAGGTAAAATAATATACCATCACAATATTCAGTCTATAAAAAATCTATGTTATTCCAATTCAATATTTCTAGTGGAGATGAAATTTGAGATAAATCAAGTACAAACCATAGATAATAATGGAGGAAACCATGGATAATGTGAACCTATACCACATTCTTGTAGACTTACCTAGAAAAAACTACCTCAACCATTAATGAGTCCACTACTAACACATTCTAGGATATCACATTCTAGAAGAAATTTACACCTTGTTTCCAAAACATTCACTTGGATGACTTTCCATAAAGCAAGTGGTGTTGAAAACCTGAAAAATAGCTTCAAGACGCTCAGAAACCTCCTATACTAACCTAGAGTAGATTAAAATTTCATCAATTAATACAACTATGAAATAGTGTATGAGTTCATAGTAAATAGTGTTTATGATCCCCATGAACATAGCAGGTGCGTTCATAAATTGAAATAAAATAACCACAATCTAAAAGTTCCCATAACTATGTTTGAAGGTAGTCCTTTATATATCACTCTCCTTCACCCTCAACTAGTGATATCCAGACCATTAATCATCCATAGAAAAACAACTATACCCCCTCAACAACTCAAATAAAACATCAATCCCTAGAAGAGAGTATTGATTCTTGACATTCACATGCCTTAAGCTTATGTAGACTATAAATTACCTCAAAACACAATCTAGCTACTTGGAAAACAACATTAGCGTCCCTCATAGTGACACACTGGTCTAGATGAATTCATTCTAAATAATAGCATCTATCTAAATGCTCAGCTCCCTTAGATCATGATGTTCAATCTGATAAGAATCCATCAAAATTAGAGAATCACCTAACTATAAGTGTATCAAGAACTGAACATCATTCCTAGGGGGTATCATTTTAAACTCCTTGGGAAAACATCCAAAAAATATCTCAAAAAACTATTGCCACTTAGCCGGAAGGTAAATAATGAAATCCATGTATCTACTTCCCAACTAACAACTCTACTAGGCAAATTAAACTACACACATTCCATCCAAATCTAAGAAAAGGACTATCATTCAAATTAATTTGACAAAATCATTCATAGAGAATAACCAGTTTATTTCAATAAAACCACATACATTCCAACAATAGGGGAATGAGAAGACTCTCTATATCTAATCCTAGAGCATGGTCAAGAGTGGGTGGAAAAATAAAGTTGGAATCTTCAGAATCAAATAAGGAAAAGAAATGGGTAGATAAAAAAATGAGCATACCTTGAACGATCTCTGGCCCCTCCAGCACTACTTCATCAACTACCTACAACTAACCATGCCAAACACAACTACATATCTTCTAATGGCCACCTCCATGAACACACTCATGTTGAGTTCCCCAGGCATTAATAACATCCTGATGCCAACACATAACTACTCTATCTCCTCACGGTTGATAAAAATTATACTTCCTCTACTGCTAAATCGACCACACTAGAAATAGTTGAACATGACTTCTTCCACTAAACTAATAATGAAGAACCACTGGGTACTAGATTTGATGATGGTCATGAACCTGATAGAAAAAACATACTATCCCAAATCCTCCAAGAATAGAATGGAAGAAACTAGTCCCAAAAGGTTCAAAAGGAAGCTTCTGAGCTCGAATCCCTGTCAGTCAAAACCCCAAAGGTCTTGGACACTGTGACCTACTACTGACTTCCATACTCTATAGGGAACCATGATGGATCCCCTCTCATAGTAAAACTTATTTTGAGTGCATCCAATTAATCACAGTTCTCTTTTTTGGATCCTCTATATATGTCGACAATGTAAAGGGAGTAACCACATATGGGATAAAATGATGGAGTGCCTCCTCAAGACTCCTCACCATTGAATCCTTGTTTGGAAAAGATCTTGGAAGAAAGGTAAGAGGTCCTTCAACCTAATATCGAGATCCAAATCTAACATTCTATTTTAATTAAGAGATAATATCCTTCCTCTTTAATTCATTCATTGTTTATGAAAGATCATATTCTCAGAACTCTTTTTGAAAGTTAACCAAAAGAAAATATCCCTACCTCTTCTCAGTCATAAACAATATCCATCAATTACTCTTATTTCCATACATCTAACTGACCTCAAATGGGACCCATTACTTCATCAAGGACCAGTTCAGAATGAAGGTGATATTGAGATCCTATAACCATCTCTCTATCTCTAGATTAGAACTATTACCTACCTACATTCCCAAATCGTATTTTTAGAAATCACACAACATCTGATACTAATAATCATCATCCCAAACTGGATCAATTCTCTAGCGATCAATTGGTTCATCCATCAGAACATGTAATTCCTAAACCACATGAAATGACATCTACAATCCATCATTAAAAGGGAAAACAAGTATTTCCTATTCCTGGTAGTATGAAATATTCATTAAGACTCTTTTTAATTCGTTTAAATTCATCTTCACTTCATTTTACATTTTTCAAAACAACCCAATAAAAAAAGGAAACCAAGTAATCATGATGTATTTACCTCTTTTATGTCTATACCAATTAAGTGGTTCCACCTCACTCGGTCGTTTGATAAACTTAGATTCCATGTACTAGATCTCAGTGGCCCAAAAATCCATTTTTTGTAGCTAGTCTCTCGGGCCTAAGTCACATATTAAGTCAACTAACATCATTTCTTTAAAAACCCATGAAATCATCACTATGACTAACTTCAAACTACATCCTATCACTCACCCATCACCTGTGATACCACTCTATCATGACCCATTCCCTTCAAAGATAACTCAAGCAAAGGACAGAGATAATGAACCTCGAGTCCCACCTCTAGTAGGCTTCAGGTTGGAGACTACCACAAAGTGTATAATAAAAATTTGTTAAATTGGACACATTAGCCTCTATAATATATAAAATAGTAGGAGATAGGATTAATTGACTAAAACATCCCCTTTAAATAATATTAAATAAATATAAAAACCATACCACAATGCATGTTTAAATAGAAATGATAAAAAAAACTATCCCATGTAAATTCCCAAAATAAAAACTAAGTTAGTGATGCAGTAGTGGTAAAAAATTCTCAGCTGGTCATGTATAGAACGGTCCAAGTAATCATCCTATAAATCCAAAAATCAATTCATATACATAGGGTGTGAAGAACAGTTATACAATGTAGTGTAACCAAGTCTCTTATGCGCTTGTGAGATAATACTAATGCACCTATGAGAAAACAGTAGAAATAATATATCTTTAACAGGTCAACTATAAACACCCAACCGCACCATAGAACATCTCCAAATAACACAAGTTGAATAATATAACATAATATGAAGCATACAAATTAAAATATACCCCACAACACTTTCCCACTAGTATATCACTCTCACACCCCAAAATCATACATCTTGGAGCTTTCATGTCTTCCACAGATAACAACAAACTAGAACAATATCACACCATGTATCCCCAGCCCACAACATAGCTAAATCTCATCGCATCTTGTCTCACTGCCCCATAGGATGTCCACATAATATATTACATGAAAAATTCAAGGCCAATTCATCAGAACCATAACCATAAAAATAGTATTAGGATATCATGAACATGAGGGGAATCAACCTTGACCCCTCACCCTAAAATGACTGAATTACACCATAATACATCCCACAACATCTCATCTCTCTCACAGACACTCGAGCAACATCACATCTCACCGCCACCAATACTTGGCCACTCCACATCTCTCTTGAATAAAACTAGGATACAAAAACCATTATCTATTGAACTATCATGCCTCCAACCATAAAATCATATGGAATACCAACATCACCTAAAATAGAGACTTGGTAAGAGTGGGTACCTGTTTATTAATCCTCACCATCAGATATTGGAAAAAACACCCATCTTAGAAATACGAGTGTCAGAACATAGATATCGATGAATGTGTGGTTCATATAGATATCATAAGTAACATATAAATATGAAATCTAGCCACCCACATGACCAACCTATGGTTTAATAACCAAAAGAACTGGCCAACTCACATAATCATCCCTCTGCTTTTATTACCACCTATAATGAAGAACACCACACAACAAGACACAAATCACATTTCACTTTCCTTAAATATTTTAATAGTTTAATCAAGTTTCTACGTTTAAAAATATCAACCAAAACCATTCATTAATACCATTAATTTAATTATTCAAACCATGAAATCTCATTTCAACATTGCTATTTAATTCTAATTCTACCCCATCAATTATTACATTCAAATCCACCACACAACAAGAAACTCATCATCACCATAAATCCATCGCCTCTCCTCCCCAAAATAATGGCCAAATAAACCATCACTTATACACCCAAAAATCACATACACATATCACCAATTAGATCCACATACCCTAACCACACATCATAACTGAACATCCCTTCCTGGTGGTACTTTCACACATCACATCATATTACGAAATATTTTACAGATTTATCAAGGTGATTTTGTTAATTCCACATATTTATTTTACAATAATTATTAAACTTATAAAATCCTTGGGAAACCATTTTATTAGACTAATATAATTGAATATACAATTTCTGATTTATGGTGATAACACAAAATCACACAACTGGGTTCCCACATAAAAATAACTACTTTACAAGAAAAGAACACCAATAGCCATAATTTTCATTGGGAATTTATCTCATACAATTCACAATATCAGATAAATACATTAAGATATATATTCATATGAATCAAACCCCTACCCATTAAATTTACAATTAAACATTTTTTTTATCTTCATGTATATGTTCATAACTATATTCATAAAGATGAAAAAGAGATCCCCCACCCCCAAACATAAAACAAATTAATGGGAACTGAGGGATTCCATTTATCAAAAGAGCATTATGATATCGATACATAATGAAGATAAAAGAATAAGAATCTCCAACCACAACAGTACAAGAGGAATATAGATCAACCAACACCATGTTAAGGTATCATCACAACACAACCCATACACATCCTCAATAAAATCCAACCTCACCGTAGTTGATCATTTGGAGAATAACATAAGAAGACAACTAAGAATGAGATGAAGAATTAAAAATGATCACCAATAATAATTCATAGGTACCGAAGTGTTTATGTAAGGAGAGATGGGATAGAATCTATCCCCATGGTGTATGATGTCCATCCAAAATGATAGGTATATGGGTATGGTTGAATGAAAATAAATCTCCTCAAAAGGGTAAAAATATCCTAGATACTGACACATTAATGTCATGTAACCCATTAATGGTGTAAATTATCAAAAGGAATTTTTTATACAATCCATGAAACCCTTACAACAAGTGATTCCCCAAACACCTTTATCTTCTTTCAAAATCCACTTCACATCGGTTTTTATTTTGTTGCACATAGTGTGGCCCATAAACTATGTAAATCTGTCTCACCGACTCCTCCACCACCCACATACAAACCATCAATTCATTGGTTGTACAATATATAAATCACTAATTCATGTCGTTTACCACTTTCATGATATAAATTTTTGACCAAAATTCTATTGCACCACCAACCACTAGAAAACCTTATCAAGCCTCCATTGAAATAACACCAACCACCAAAACTAATAAAGTAATGGTCTGGGAATGCAAAAACCATTGAAAATATGATTTATAGGAATAAACATGATTAATCAGAAAATAATTTTATGAAAAAATATTTATTATCAGTCCAATGTTATAGTCAAGAAGAAGGGTCATATTATAAGAACAAAATTCCATGCTTACTATGATAGAATCTATAAGAATACATTTTTTTATATAAAATTCTATGGGTTTTAATTATTCTATATATATTTGAAAATTTAATTTATAAATATATATATTTATAATAAAATTTTGTGTTATAAATCCCCATATTTTTTAAAATTTAAAAACTTTCATGATCATATTTTTAATCAATTTTAAAAAATTATATTCTTAGTCTAGATCGTAGATATTAGTATAAATGATTATATAATTTTTTTAAAAAAATGTATTTAATAATTAAATGGTATGTCCAAAATTATTTATCAAGAAATATTCTAAAGAAATTTTTTTATACAAGTCTATTTTAAAGATATTATATTTAGATCTTAAAAGGATTAATTATATAACAAATTTTTAGAATTAATGAAATATGATTTCATATAAATCTCCTAGGAGGACTAAAATTAATCCTTGTAATTAAAATATTCCAAATAGTTGATTAAATATTTTCAAATCAATCAAAATATTCAAATGATCTTATTTTGAAAATTGACTTAAATTTTTGTAAAATCACAAATAATATTTTTTTTAGTTCATATAAATTTGATATTGATCTGTATGGAAAAGTTATAGATAAAGAACATTATATAAGTATGAATAATAGTTTATTGTATTTGAATACTTATATTCTTTTTTTTATATGTATAAAAAATATTGAATTAATATTAAGGAAATTCATTTAATAGATGTTGAAAGAGTGACAAATGTATTAAAATTATTTAATCCTTAAACTACATTATGCTATAAATTATCTTTTTTAAATAGCAAGTTTTACAAAGTATGCTTTCTTTGGTTGAAAAATATGTATAAAAAATTTAATTTTCTAATTTTCTATAAAAAATATTAGAGTCTTAGATTTCAAAAAAATCCATTGATTTATGTTCCCTAAAAGAATATTTCATTACTACTGGTAGTTTTCATGTTAAATCACCTTATATTAGATAAAAAATAATCTTACGTTGATGTTTATTTTTAAACATTACATATTTTATATGATAAATATTATTATATTGAGTTTTCGAATTACTTTTTTGATCATTTGATGTAATTCATAAAGAAGTATGATATCATCTCCTTAGATACCATGTTTAAAAAGGTGTAATTTGTTTAGAATATATTTATAATGGTGAGAAAATTGAAGATATATTTACTAAACCACTAGATTAAACTATTTATGAGTGGATCAAATATGATATTACCACATTTGAAGATATAAATATCAGTATGAACTAAATAATCTTGAATTTTTTTGTAAAATATATTTGTGGATAATGGGTGGATATTCCATATTAAAATCATTCCAACTCTAGGGACCCCTATCTCATCAACAATAATAGTTTTGTTTTCATAATTTTTTATATGGTTTTGTTATTAAACATTTATAATCATATTTCATTTTATGGTTTACTAAAAAGAACATAAATTTGTTTTCCATATCAGTCCAGTGAGCATGAAGTCAGCTTATTTTCTCTTATTTAGTGTTATATAAATTCACTACATGTTACTATTTAATTACTTTAATATCTTATAATCTTACAACCAAAATACATATCTTTTATCTTTTATTTTTTTGAGTAAATTTCAAGAGTACCTAACACTACTTTATATGAGATGTTATTAAAATCTATATAAATTGTTTCAAAGTTATACAATTTTAATGAATGATGAAATTCCTATAATAAGGGTCAGTTTTTATAAGTTTTATTTCCTTGATATATATCTCATATTCTTAATATTTATCAGTTTATTATGTTTTTATAATACATTAATTCTAGGGGATCGTTATTTTTTTTCTTGGAATATTCTATAATAGTTGTTAAAATCTATTTTTCATTTCATCTGCCATTAATTTTATATCTAACCCTTAGTTTAATATTATCTTATGAGGAGTTATTTTATATTAATTCAACCCGGATATATGATGTTCCAAATGGAGAGATTTTTTTATTAAGTCAAATATTTTATTTAAGTTTAAAGGTGGATATTTTCATTAATTTTTTTATCTGTAAGGAAATTTTAAGAATGTGAGTGGTTTTTGGAATTCTAATAGTTTTTAAATTTTAAAAGGGTATACTTTGGATGTGTCTATTCCACAATATATTATTTTGATAATTAAAAATATTCCTCTTAGATATTTATGTTTTTAATTTGAAAATATTGATTTACTCCTTATAAAATTTGTAAAGAAATGCTTTATTTTATTTTTAATTGTCCAAAATAAAGATATTATCAAGTGGCTCCTTGAATTATTATCTTTATTTGATAATTAAAATTATTCCTTTGATGTATATGTGTTTTAATATTTAAAAAAATTATTCCTTGCAACATGAGTGAATAAATATATTTTAAGATTTCACTACTTATAGAAAAAATATTATTATTAAAATTATTTCTTAAATTGTTATTTATATTAGAAATATGAATTATAAAATAATCTCAGTGAAAATCTATTTTATTATGAGTCGTGGTATAATTCATAGTCTAAATCCATTATAACTGATTATTTGTAATTCCAAATGTCAATATTTGTTTATTTTATAAATTATTCTTATGGTTTCAGGATTAATCCTTATAGTTTTACCAAATCACCCTCACAGATTTAATTCCATAAAAATGTTCCTTATGATTTTTACAAAAACTAATATTCATAGATGAATTAATCTTATGTTGTGGAAGACTAATGTTTAAATAGAATAATAAATTATTCTTATAGTTAGTAATGATGGTTAACCAATATAAAATGATTGTTACAAAGTATTGAATAATGGATATGTGGTATAACTTTACATTTATGGAATACTATAAGATACATACATATGGAATTGTTGATCAAAATTTAGATCATCTTTAAGGCCTTTTGGTAAATACAAAAGTCAGTTCTAAAGATAGATTATGCATCTTAAAACACTAAAATTAAGGTTAAAGAGAATTATACTTACAAAAAATTATGTTTATGAAGAAGATAAAAATGATTATTATATAAATTTTTATTGAATTTGAAATATGATTTATTTTATATATTTTTTCATATACAATTTATTTTATATTTTTATCCATTTTTTACTTGATGTAATTTATCTATAAATAATAATTAATTATTTTTATCCTACAAAAATTTACTTGGAATCATATTATGTAAGATTAAATGATGATCACATGGGTTAATGCATGTTTATAATTTACTATCTGTTCTAAATTTACTATTATTTAAATAAATATAGGATCAAATTTAAATTGGATTTATTATGCCATGCATGTTAATAAAATGGAGAATAAACATGGGGTATTATCTGAAAAATAAGTGTGAAAAAAATTGATGTAGTTTTTTCGAATGACATGCTTACCAGAAACATCTACAGAAGGACAAATTAAATGATAAATACATTGAATATGATGTATGAATATAATTTATAAAAATATGAGATAAAATTATCCAAAGGAATTGATATTGAGGATATTTTATTATTATACCATGGGATGAAATTTTTATATCATCATAGAAGGACTCTCAGTTAGAATCCATCTTTATAAACCTTCGATATCAAATGAGCTGATTTTCTCTATTACACTCGATCTCTACTTTTTTGAATAGTTTCTATGGTTTTTAATTTATTCTATCATTTTTTATATGTGGTTTAAATATTTTTATAAAAAATAAATACCTTAGTGTTAGAGTTATACTACCCCTATAAAAGAGTTTTCAGGTTATACTATATTTGATAAAAGATAAAGTATTGGTTTCTCAATTGGTTTTGATAAAGGATGGTTCTTCCACCACATCAAAAGAAATGATCGAAATTTTGATTATGGGTGTGAAAATTTCACGATTAGGGTTGTTCCTATAATTTTTAAAAAGGATGTTATAAGTGGTTGTGACTCCTTCCAAAAGTAATATTATTTTTAGTAGTTTCTATACATACACATTAATGTTGTAAAGAGTAGATTGAGGATAAATTAAATCCAAACTCGAATAAAAAATATTGTTTAAATATTTTATTTTCATATAAGTGTTAGGTTTATACTACCCAAAAAGGTATGTGGGGTTATTCTATACCTATTAAAAGGAAAAAGAATTAGTTTTTCCATGGTTCAGATAAAGGGATAGATGGTCTTCCTCAAATTGAAATGGAAGGATCTAGTTCATGAATCCATGTGTGAAAAAATCATGATTTTGGTTGTGCCTCTTGGGGTTAAAAAAGTGGTAAAAGGATGTTACTATATTCAAAATCCTAGTCACCACTATAGGGGGTACCATACCATCGCATTTAATGTGTGAATATCATATATAGAATCACATTATCAATTATATAATAAAATATATTTTGACTATATTTTATTTTATTCTGAAAATTATACTAACATTGTTAAGTGTTTAATATTTTAGTAAAAGGTAATTTCATCCCCCCTCTTTATAATTCAATTATTTAATACATATATCCCAATAAAAATATCCCTACTAATCAACCTCAATTTTTTTAAATAAAATAAATGGAAAATTTTACTTTCATATATATTTTTTACTCATGGATTGTTTATAAAACACCCAATTTCTTATGTACATATGTTAAAAACAATTAATTAATTTTATTATTAGTTACCATTAAACCTAGTTTCTTAAGAACAACCAGCATTGGATCAACCCAATATATCTTAAAAACAATTTAACAAATTCTAAGAGATAATTATTTGGTTACCTACTTTTTAATGACACCATAGATGTTTGGGTTCAATTGGTGTTGTTCTAATATCAAGAGTTTATCTTCATCATTCAAAAATATATGATTCATTAAAATGTATGGCATGAGGTTGGGGATTCAAATAATTTTCCATTTTTTTTCTATACTCCCATAAAAGGTAAATAATTTAAAAATATTTATATGAAGGGTGTGAACTTCTAATGATAATGGGATACCTATTTTCTTTTTTAATATATGAATATTTTTTTAGTTTTTAGGTAGTGTTGTATGGTACAATCTTGGAGGGTTTTGGATTAATGAGAGGGTATGTGAGATATCTATGATCCTATTTAACTAATTAATGGAAAAATAATTATATGAGGAGAAATATTTTACAAGCGGGGTAGAATCATTAATGTTCATTATGTATTCAGTGCATAATAATTCATCAAATTAAAAATATGCATTCGATTTTTACTGACCATTATAGCATTCAATGCTTAAATTATTACCTTTTGAAGGTCAAAATAATGGTAAATACCCTAATGTGTGATAAATAGGATTATTTTATAATTTATTTAGAATAATTATATTGTTCAATACTTAATAGGAAGAATATATCCCTCACACCGAATATGAAGTGATAAGCTATAAAAAAGGGGGATGATACAATTTTACATCATTCACCCAAACTATGAAATCCAAGGGCCATATACTAATAATGTATTGATACACCAAAAACTAGTAGAAATTATTTTTATAATTAAATTCATCCTCATAAACCCTCTCGGTTTACAACCCACTCAATATAGAGAGATCACTTATTTCTCACTCTCAAGAAACACACTACTCCTTCGAGTACTCTATTCTTCCTTCAATGAATAAAAAACTAGAAGTTAAACCTAGAATAGTGTATTAATTTGATTCACATTCATCTAATAGATGAACTTTACAATATTCATTCATAAATGATCTCCTTGAAAACTTATTCTTTGTTTTCCACTAGTTATCCTAAAATTCCCTCTATTCTATTTATGCATTACTTCTTTTTCCTAAGAACTACTAAAATCTATTGTTATAATCTTTTAAGAATTCAACATGTAATATTATGGTTATGATTAATTATTGTCTATTTTATCCATTGAGATAGCTCCATTTGTACTTCACTTTTTAGAATCATCATAATATTCAAATCAAGTTGAGTAAGTAACTGGAATATTTTGATAAACCATAAATTTATAACTCCTACAACATATTTCGTATAATCATGAAAAAATAATACATAGTATGATTTCCAATTTTAAAGCATGATTTAAATTAAATTACATTATCTAAAAAATATACACTATATATTATATTAAATTGTACAATAAATCATAATGTGGACCTTCCAATCCATTTTAATTATCAAACTATTCATGAAAAAAGCTTCCCTATGAAACTTCCCTTTAGAAACAATCACTTTTGTTTTAGCTCGTTCACTATGTGACCAAAGCTATCACTCTATAATGAATATTATTATTCAAACAATGATGAAAATAAATCCTTATTATTTTCTGGAAAACCCCTTCATTTCACAAGAATCTACTAAGTAGTCTGAGGGAAACTCAATGCCTTTGATGTATTCTAGGAAAGATCTATCATGGCGTTACATAGATTTTAACAACATGATTTACGTTATTTAGATAAAACAAACCATGCATCACAACCGGTGCATGGATTTTTTAGCCTTGTGGGGGATTATGATTGGGTTATAATGTGTTTTTTCATGGTTTGAGTATGGTTTTTAAAACTCGGTGAGGCCTAAGAGTATTTTTGTGGCTCAATTTTTAGGGAGACATTGTCTCTTGCACCGTTCATCTACATTTTTCCTTACCATTCATCTGGGCCATATGAGTTTTCTAGAATTATTTCTATGTGAAAATATATTTTTTCAAAATGTATTAAATATATAAATATTTTTTATAAGAAGAAATATTTTATTTAAATTCAAATTTATTATTTTAAAAAGGTTGGATTTAATTTATGAACCTATATTTTATATTTTAGAACATAAGTAATATTTTATTAATCTTTGATTTAAATAAAATATAAATTTGTAATATAAAATTAATTTTTATCACATTTATAAATTGAATTCTATAAAATTGATTTAAAATTTATAATAAATAGGTATAAAGTATCAATAAAAGACCACTATATTTTATGAAAAAGTATTTAGTTATCTTTGGTAAAAACTAGTTACCATTGTCACACCCAACCATTGAAATTTATAATTTATTTTATTATTTCCGAGCATCGGTTAACCTCGTCGAGGTTCGGGTTGAGAGAGGGTCAATTTTTTTTCAATTTTAATGATTTTACTGGGTTTTGGACCCATGTGCGGTCACGATGCGGTTGGTGGTAGTCACGCAGCCGGCCTAGGTGTCATGCAATTTATCATTATTATTATGATTATTATTATTATTCTTGTTGTTGTTGTTGTTATCATTGTTATTATTATTGTCGTTATTCTTTATATTATTATTACTATTATTTTGTTGTATTATTATTATAATTATTATAATAATAATAAAGTTATTATTATAAAAAAACCCAAACACTAGGCCTACCAGTGTCGCCCCCACCCCCTTCCCACCCTTACCCCCCACACTGCGCACACCCCTCTTACTTCAGGCTGCCACCCTGCATCGCCCAGCGCCTCGGTCCTCTAATACCCTGCCTTCCCCCATCCTCGCCTAACACCTCCGGCCCATCTGTGCTCACCTTCTCTTCCTCACCCTTTTGCATCTATCCATGCTTGCCCTTACACTTCACACCTTGCCCCTCCTGCACTAGGCTATGTTCCAGCCCTCCGACACCCGACCGCCAGTGTAGTTTCTCTATCCGACTAGGACACCTCCTTTAGCCTCCCGCTTTGGCCACCTGTCGTCCCATCCATCCGCGCCTTAGTCCTCCACGGTCCAGGCCTCCGCCTCTCACCACACCTAGGACCTCTCCCTCACCCTCGATAACCAGCAGCACCTCACCCCACGCTCTCCTCCCAACCCTCCGCTTACAACCTTCGCACTCCGAAAAGTCCGCCTCCAACCTCCGGCCAGGCTATGCCCATGGTATCCTTGTTCTGGCCATTGATGCATCTGAACCCTCTAGCATACGGCTAGCCAGACATCCTATCACACTCCAGCCGACAGTGGCCTCCTCCGGAGAACCTAAACCCCCATTATAGTGCCTCTGCCTCCTCCCTGCCACATAGATTCCTCCCTCTCAGTGCGTGTATCCTTTGAATTCTTGTTTTCCTTCGATTTAACCAAAACCAAGTTCTTCAGTAGGGAGTTTTCATTTTTTTTCTCGTTGTTTTGGTGTGTGGTTGGTCTATAGTAGGTTGTCCTTCCTTCCACTAAAGCTATGTCATGCTCGCATACCATTGAGGTAGGTGAATCCTAGTTTGTCCCTTTCTGATGCTTTCCTTTGACATTTTTATTATTCCAGTTGTTTATTTTATCTAATTCACAACATTATTGTTCTCTTAGATGGTATGTGTAACGACCCAAACTTTTATTAATGGAAATTCTTCTTGATCTAATTAAATGTATCATTATGTAAAATGTTTATCTAAAATGAGAACATATTTGGTTATATGTTATTGGATTTTAAAATACCGTTAAGATTTGTTACCATTTCTAATATAGTCGTTCAACAATGATAACATAATTAGTATAAATATAGGGCTTTAACAAATCCAATTTACTAAGACAAAGGAAAAAATGGCCTCATCCAGTAGACTTTCCCCATACAAATCTCATTTTTCAGAGCTTATAAAGGAGGTGGCTTCATTGGGATTCACTCTTGACCAATCCCAATCTAATCTAGAACATGTTAATCTTGATCAGAACTGACTATAGGAAAAGTAGAAGTTAATAGAGATTTCCACCCGGGCGATGTTATCCGAGTCACCCCAATAGTCTGTCACAATCGCGCAACTTACCGTTCAGTGTTATGCAGGTGTTAAAAGGGGTTATTTAACAAGACCTTAGCACTCTGAATATGTGCATTATTTTTGTATATAATAATGAATATACATTAATTTTATTATTTTTACTTTGTAAATAGTTTTTAGAGGCCCAATATTATTTTTATTCAATATTCAACTAAGAAATATATTTTGATGAATTAATGGATTTTTGAATTAAATAATATTTTAATAAATTATTGTTGTTATTATTATTAAATTACATTTTATTAATTATAAATGATCTTATAATCTTATGAATACCATTATAATTTTTTATTATAGTTCGAAAGCTGTTTTTGTCAAAACCCATGAATTTTCGATAAACGTAGGGTTTTATATTAAAAGTAAAAATTCACATATTTTGGAAATTATTTAGTTAAAATTAATATTATTTTTGGAATTAGGACGTCAAAATTATCCAATGGTGAATTTTTCATAGTTTTCTGAGACAGTCGAATTTTTGGTCAAAAATTAATTACAGTTTAAATATATAATGTGTTTTATGACATAATACTGACCCAATAGGGAAGTAATAAAATACTATAAACATTATGTTCATCCGATATATGTTTTATTGTTAAAATAATGTGATTTTGGGTTTGTGTATTTATTTTACAAAGCTTTAGTGAACCCTTCAAGGCTTACAAAACATTTGATCTTTTTAAATTGTTTTCCTTGAGAGTGTGACTCACCTCCACATAAGATAACATATTATTTTAAGAAGTTTGGCCATTGGACTTATAAAACATTGTTTTCCACTCCACTTTGGAAAAAATCATGGGCAAAAACTATGGGCTGGTTTGTGGTTTCGATTAGTTTAATGTGAGGTGTCCCAAACCTAAATAATAAATAATTCCTTCTCCTTTCCAATATAAACCCACCCAAGATCACAATTACTTTTCAATAAAAGCCTTTTAAGTTCGTCCTAACTATTTCTTCTACTCTCTATAATACTCCGAAGGTGCCCCAAGCTCCTAATAAGCCTCTCTCAAGCCCCTCTAAACCCTTTGGCATCACACTTCTAAGTAAGGGATTCTCACTTTCCTTATTTATGTCCATGTTTCCTTATATTGTTATTCCATTTTATTTTCAATTATAAATGTTTTGGTTTGATTTCTCACCTCCCCATACTTCCTTTTTTATGTTTTAATGATTATAGACCCTTTTATCTCTCATTAAATTCCTCCCATTTACACCTGTTACTATGCCGAAATTCTGAAAGAAATTTCTCTCTCCTCATTTACATTCAAGAAATTATTTTTTATCCGGAATCTAAATTCCATTAAAATTGTTGGGACATGTATTTATATAACCCCCATTGCTGTCCATTTCATGTATATATTATGAGACACCCTTTTTCTCTCATTAACTATTTTTTTATGAATTCTTATGTGATGTTGTTAGGTTGCCGAAATTGCACCATGTTTTTTCAAGCCCAAGTCATTGTGTTGTGAATACCATGCCAATTTCTCTATCAAGGGTATTTACCTTTATTAAAATTTACCTATTAATTATTGAGTTTCATTTATAAATTCCATATTATTTTATCGTGTAATAAATGATTATGTTTAATGAATCCATATTTTATGATCCATCTGGCACACTTATGCGTGAAATAAAATATTTAAGAAGGGTGCTCCCTATTAGCACTCCAATGCATAGGGTAAAGTATATTATCATGATAAATTATGCGTAGTGAGTGTTGAATAATTATAATTCAAGTTCAATGGTGGTTTACTCATGCTTCATGTTCAATGAGGGTTTACTTATGCGTCAAGTGCAATGAGCCTTGGCTCATGCTAATTCCATGTTAATTGTTGTTGACACATCTCTATGTTATGATTATCGCGCTTTATCATGCCTTTATGTTAATGTTTCTTTTGTGATCCATTTATATTCCTATTTACTAACATTTATTTTATTCCTCATGTTATTCCATGTTTATTCACATACAGAGCTTTATATCTCACCCTTTTCTTATGCATGCCCTCAGGTTATCCCATGAAATGCAATGTATGAGGGAATGTAGTGGTCATGTAAAGGATGTTTTTGATAAAGATGTTGTATTTCTTATTTTATGTAATTATGTAATGATCCTAAGATCCAAAAACACTAGACCAATCGATCTTCCACATTATATCAAGTGAATAGTTTATGTAATAAATCAGGTTTAAGTGTGTTATAAAGAGTTGGGTTATTATAGTTTTTATCAGAGGATAGGTTTAGTTATATTTGGGATTAGGATTAGAAAACCCTAGTAAAGCCTTAGAGATAAGATCAAGTATAAAAAAATAATCCCTATGTTATAGTGAGTATTGATTAAGTGGTTTATCAAGAAAATACATCTCTATCTGGATACAAGCAGGTAGAGGTAGCTCCGGAATAGATGTACCTAGGGGTGAAAACCCCGATAAGAAGTTTTGGGCTTGACGCGGGGTATCCTGGTACAGAAAAAAGGGCCTTGCTGCACTCTTGGTTACGACACTCCTGGGGGATATGCATTGGTAAATTCACAAGCTTAGTATGAACCATTATTAAGGAAATTACCCTAAGAATATATGTTAGAACGTAGATCATTAATAGCATAGATTGAAGCCTATGGATTCATAAGTTATGAAAATAAAAGATAGTTATAAGTCATTAGTTTTGTTTTTGGATTACCCTTTATGTGTTACCCCTAACTTTCCATTTATTCCAGCCAATGGCCAGTAATAGGAGGACTCAAGCTAACTACTAATGTGAAGATCAATGTGATGACTGTGCTAATGAGATTCCCAATCTAATGGGAGAGGGAATCAAAAACTTTGTCACTATTCACTCTTAGTTAACTCAAGTTTTCAATAGAAACATGGGTAAAGAGGAATGTTAACCCCCCCCCCCAAGAATGAACAAGTAGTTATCAAAATATTCATGAGATAAAGGCCTCCTATTTTTAATGGATCATCAGATCCCTCAATCATCAAATAATGGATCAACTCCATTGAAAAGATCTTCTCCATCCTTCAATGTTCCAAACTAGAGAAGGTTCTTCTGGCTACTTATCATATGGAAGGTTAACCTAATCAATGGTGGACATTGATCAAAAATAAGAATCCTTAAGAGGAGATCAAAGCATTGGAATGGAAGTATTTCTGGAAGATGTTTCTTGATAAATATTTTCCAGGCACCCTCCAGCTTAAGATGAAAATGGACTTCCTTTCCCTCAAGAAAAAAGATGACGAATCTATCAGAGTGTATGAGGAAAACATCACAAGGATTCCATGATACAAATCTAGATTTTTCGTTACCCTCGAATTCAAGGTTGACCACTTCTTTAGTGGGCTCAAACCTAGCATGTGGAAAGCGCTGGCAATCCGTGACTTTGACAGATATGAAGAAATTGCCCGATGTTCCCTTAAGGTTGAAATGGGGATCAGATAATCTCAAGGGTATCATGGGGAGAAGAAGTGTATGGTGGAATTAAATTATAGCAGTCCGATGGATAAATACAACGGTGCTATGAAGATCCATCACCCCACTTGCGAAAGATAAGGAAAGAAGCACCCCAAAAATTTCCTGAAGGTGACGAGGAAAATTCTTTAGGTATGGAAGAGAAGGAAACCTAGCCATTAACTTTCATCAAAGAAAACCCGTGACTACAATAGAGTAGTGGAACACTCCGTTTGAACCTCAACGCATTGTTCATTGATACAAATGCAAAGAACTGGGATACCATGCAAATTAGTTCCCAAATCCATGGGTTTTCGTAGGCAATCAACAACCTCCAAGGTAGCAAGGGCGATATTTTTCCATCACTACCACTGAAGTGAACCCCGACAATGAGGTGGTGACAGGTACGCTAGTTATTCATTCAAAAATTGAGAACGCACTTTTTCATTCAGGTTCTATGTATTTTTTTATATCCCAAATGTTTAGTAGAATAATCCCAACACCACTACAAATCATTGAATTAAAGATGTCAGTGAGTACGGAAAATGGGGAAATCATTGCATCCCATGAATATAACTCATACCCTATCATAATCGGTGGATTGAACTTCCCGAAGAACTATATAATACTCCCTCTGGTGGAATTTGATAGAATTCTTGGCATGGATTGGCTTTCCCTATATAGGGCCAACATAAATTTTTGTGAGATGGAAATCACTCTCCATGTGGAGAATCAGCCCCGATTCTGTACAAGTGAAAGGAGGAAGATGAATCTTCTTCAGATCCATCATCTCAAGCATGGATATTACTTCCCTATGAGCATGTGTATCTGGCTCAGATGATTGATTCTAAAGAAGCAACCATCCTTTAAGACATGCCTATTGTGAGTGAATTTGCTAAAGTGTTTCCTGAGGAATTGCCTGATCTTCCTCCTTGAAGAGATGTTGAATTCTTAATTGGTTTTATACATGGTTTATTTCCAATATCCAATACTCCGTATATAATGGTTGTTTTGGAGCTTGAGAAGTCGAAGAAACAACTACAATAGAATGTGGATAAAATATTTATACGCCCATGTGCTTCACCATGGGGTGAACCAGTCCTCTACATCAAGAAGAAGGATGGGTCAATGCACCTTTTCATCGATTATCATGAGATTAACAAAATCACGATAAAGAAAAAGTATCATCTCCCACGAATTGATGACTGGTTCGATTAGCTACATGGAGCACAATACTTCTCCCAGGTGGATTTGTGGTTGGGATATTATCAAGTATGGTTGAAGAAGGAAGACATCCCCAAGACTGATTTTTCATACAAGATATGGGCACTATAAATTCATTGTAATGATTTTCGGACTCACCAACGCTCCATAAATCTTCATGGAATTGATGAATATAGTATTTAGATATTACCTTGACAAATTTTTGGTAGTCTTTATAGATGATATTCTGATATACACCAAAATGAAGGAGGATTATGGGGAGCATCTAAGAAATGTACTAAAGAACTTGCAGAAGGAGAAGATCTATGAAAAGTACATCAAGTGTGAGTTATGGTTGAAGGAATTCTCATTCTTGGGCCATATCATCACAAGTAATGGGATATTTGTGGATTCCTCCAAGATAGATGTAATTGAGGGATGGCTGAGGCCAACATCAGTAACGGATATCCGTAGTTTTTTGGGGTTAGCTGAATATTATCGACGATCTGTGAGAAATTTCTCATGATTTTCCAACCCTCTTACCAAGATAACTTGGAATGGAGTAATTTTTTCTTGGAGTGATGAATGTGAAGAAATCTTCAAGGAGTTGAAAAGGAGGATTATCACTACACCCGTTCTCACTTTACCCACAAGTGGGGAAATTTGTGTGTTATTCAGCGATGCTTAAAAGAAAGGGTTGGGATGTGTGTTGATGAAAAATGACAAATTCATTGCCTATGCTTTAATTAAATTTAATGATTATGAGCAGAATTATCCAACACATGATCTGGAGTTGGCTATGGTGGTCTTCGCTTTAAAGTTTTGATGGAATTTTCTCTTTGAGGAGAAGTGTGAAATATATACGGACCAAAAAATCCTCATGTATATATTCACATAGAAAGAGTTGAACATGCGCTAATGAATATGGTTTGAGCTGATCAAAGACTACGAATACTCAATTCATTACAAACCTGGGAAAGCGAACAAGGTGGCACATGCTCTAAGCAGAAAGGACACAACGATTCTATCACTGATGAGAATTGAGAAGGATAAAATCTTTTTAGATTTGATGAAGATGGACATGGGAAAAATAATGAAAGGAAAATAATCAATCCTTTCACAAATGATTTCTCAACTTTTTCTTTTGGAAAGGTTAACAAATGATCAAAAGGATGATGTGGGAATTCATAAGAGAGTGGATGATATAAGAAAAGGTAAATCCTCAGAGTTCAATGTTAATGAATAAGGAATTGTGAGATTTGGGAAAAGACTACGTCTTCCATCAAGTTCAGAGCTGAAGAACGGAATTTTTAATGATACACATAGTTCAAAATTCTTTATTCACCCAGGAAACACCAAGGTGTATCGAGATCTCCGAGAGCTTTATTGGTGGGTTAATATGAAGAAGGAGATTTCTGAATTTACATCAAAGTGTCTGGTGTGTCAGCAAGTGAAGGTTGAAAGACAGAAGTCTAAGGGGATGATGCAACCATTACACATACCAGCATAGAAATGGAAGCACATCACCATGGACTTTGTCACCGGATATCTGAAGACATCCAAAGGAAATAATGCAATATGGGTTGTTGTAGATCGTCTTACAAATTATACACACTTTATTGAAATTTGGGAGGATTTATCATTGGATTAACTGACACATATATATATATCCGGGAAGTGGTAAGGCTGCAAAGAGTACCACTATCTATTTTATCCGATCGAGATCCAAGATTCACCTCTAAATTTTGGAAGAGTCTTCAAATTACTTTGGATATGGAGATGAACTTCAGTACATCTTATCATCCTGAAACTAATGGCAAAAATACGTGGACTATCCAAACACTTGAGGACATGTTTAGAGAAATCTCAATAGACTTCAAAGGAGGATAGGATCAATATCTTCCTGTGGTTGAATTCTCCTATAATAACAGTTTCCACTCGAGCATCCAAATAGAACCATATGAAGCCCTTTATGGGAAAAGGAGCAGAACACTGGAGTGTTGGGATAAAGTTAGTGAGCGTATGCTTCTAGGACCAGAAATGGTCGAAGAAATGGTAGGAAAGGTGAATACCATTCTGCAATATATCAAGGCAGCCCTATAACGACCCATACTTTACATACATTATTAGTACATCAAAATTGAAGTACATTTATTACAACATATAACAAAACCATGAAAGGACCGTTTAGGTATAGTGTCTTTAGAAACTGGGAAACATAAACAACTGGTTCATAAAGCGTCTACACCGTCTCCCATTTATTTCATCATATCTATAGTCCCCTTTGGCATATCTTACTTAATAACCTTATTCCTGACCCCGGGAAAGAAAACATACAAAATGGTGAGCTCAAATACTCAGTAAGGGTAAACAAAAGAAATATCAATCACATCATATTCATAAGAACATAACATTTTGGAAATCTTACCCTACAAAAGAGATCATAATTTCATAACATGGGATAAATCCTGGTAGTGAAATGTAATCACAATAATCATAACATAAAACATGAAGGTTTGTGTCATACACACATAATCATAGAGAATCATTTCCTATTAGTCAAGACTCATTTCCAAGATTATCTTAGTGGACAAAGTCCATTTATGAACCGAGTTCATTCCTCATTTCAGTCCTGTTTCATTGAACCGGTTTAACCTGTCGTTCCAGCCATGTCTATCTCATGAGATATAAAATCATTACCCAATGCATTGGAGGGAAATATAGGTCCCACCCATCTCATAATGATACCATTCTTATGTGTTCCACAAAATCATATACCATACATCATAGCATAACCCATGTAATAAAAATGGGATTCTTAAACATTGTAACATCATAAGACAATTCATATAAGATAAAGGAATTCATAAAAATAATTCCATCACAACATAATCAAATCAATGTAATAATAGGGATAGAAATAGAACCCTTTATTATCTTATATGGAAAATAATTTTGATAAAACACCTGAACTCTATTCTTGAGGAAAATATCCTTTCTACTTAAAAAACACTTTTCCTTTCTTAACATATCATACAATTCTAAACTAAAAGATGTTGATTAAAAATAAACTTGAAAAATTGTAAAGGATGCTTCTTGGAAATAATGTTTTAAAAATCCATTCATGTCGTATAAGTTAAAAAGAACATTCTTCTCGTACTTTTGTCAGAAAAGTCAAAAAGTACCTCGTACAAAAAACGACAAAAGGTTCCTTTCATATCTTTTACTAAAAACTCACCAAAGGGTAAAATTGGATTTAAACCATTGTACATGGATGGAAATAATATTACATATTGAGGAAACATGGATGTGGATGATAAATATTCCCCAGTAAATTCTGAATTATAAACAATCTCGGATAAAAATGAGATTGTGAGATTTTCTCATACCTTAGGTCCGATTTGCTTCATAAGTGTCTGAACCTCCTGTATAATGATTTAAATAATGTCATTGACTTATTCCAGAATCATTCTTATTTTTATGATATCATATATGGTCATATTCTTAGCTTCTTATTAGTAATATTTCATTGCTACTTGTTATTCAGGTGTTTATTACTTTTTGTTCTTATGCGTTTTTTGTCGAATAAATTATTATTCTTCTTTTTAGGTTATAGATACCTCATTTCTAGAATGATATTAGTGTAATATATATCATATTTATTCACTCAATTCCTTTATGTAATCATTATGCAATTAAAATCACGTAGAACGAGTCGCATCACATCGTGGAGGCGGTATTCCGTATGTACGCACGAGCGATGATATCGTTCCCATGATCGGGGAATTGTATTGGAGTATATGTATACTATTTCAGAATAAATATCACTTTACAATAATCATATATATTCATTATTTACACCATTATACCCATCCAAGTAAGGTGGTGGTAGAAAATAGATTACACCATGGCGTGGAGACGGTATTCTGTACGTACGCACGCGCGGTGATTTCGGTTTCTGTAGGATGGATAGATGGTGAAATAGTGTTGTTTCATACTTATAGTAACATATAAGTATATTAGTGATACTGATGTTATTAATTCACAATGAAAAAACTAAAGAAGAAGGAGTGGAAGAAGAAAAAAAGTTGAAAGAATCGGTAACGGACATTACCTCTTCTTTGAAGCGCTTATTCGATACCTCCTTTTAGGGAACTAAAATTGGTCTTTGAAGAAGACCAGGACCTCTAGAATGTTTTTAGGTAAGTGGAGAGGAGAAATTTTCAGGGGTTGGCCGAGCTTGAAGGCTCAAAGTGGTGTGAGGAAGAGAGGGAGGAGGTTCCCTTTTATAAGGGAGGAGAGGGGCACCTTTGGAAAAACAAAAAATATTATTTTATTATAAAGACATATTCGGTTTTAAATAGCTCCAAATTAATTTATTTCGAAGCTAAGGTGGGGATGGGTCGAAATACTCTCATCCAATAGAATTTGGACAAGTTTAGTTTACTATTTTAACCTTATTATTTAGATTTAACTTTAAGTTAGATAATTTTACTTTTACCGTGTCTTTTTGTGTTCTTACACTATAAGGTTAACAAACTTACTATAACAAGCCAAAAAAACCCCATGTTGTTTATTATTAATATGTATAACCTTATCTATGTAATTTGTCTGATCCTTAGATTTTTAGGAATAAATAACAATTAATAATATAAAATTTATTTTAAAAACTATTTTATGTCAATTTTGACACTATTTAGTAATTGATTTTTGTGAAAATCATAACAGAATGATTAGTTCGAAAAAAGTGAATTAAATCAATACTAACATGACATATTAACCTATAAAATTAGTTTAATTCATAAAAAGTCTCAAATTACATTTATTTGGGTATTTATAACATCAATTATGTCAATATTTCATTAATAAGATAATTACTGCATCATCGTTGTGTCATAGAAAAATTAAATTATTTAATTTTTAAAAATTAAAAATAAACTACCATTATGTAGGAAATCTTTTTAGATTTCTGGTGACTATTTATAGTCAAATTTATCTTATGTATAACCCTATATTAAAAATTATTTACTTATTAAACTTTGATTTGAACTATTTTAACCCTTCTTTAAATAAATTAATAATAAATGTCCTAATCTAATCCAACTGGGCCTAAATTGTCATATTTTATTCCTAAGGTTGTTGTTGGTCAAATTAAACTTATCCAAATAGAATTAGGACATGTGTTATGGTAATAATAATATCATTTTTACCCATAATTACCCTATTTACTTTTAACCATGGTAAATAAAAGTAAAAAGTTACTATTCACCAAGAATTATTTTCATCTCATTGAACCACATTTTACTTACTGACATCAACTGTGTCTCTTGGATTTTTGAGATTCCAGTCACAGAAGCGGTAAAATTATGTTTTATGTAAATTTACAAATTCTCCTAGGAGGTGGGTAAAAGACGGTAAAAAGTTCAATAAAATTTTTATATATCTAAAATTATTATAAAATTACTCCAATAAATTACATTGAACTTATATAGGTATTATGTATCAATTTTGACCTAAAATGAATTTAAATAAAAAGTCATTTTTTAAATAGTAACCAGTGTTTTCACTATTCATCAAAAATTGAAAGTTTCTAGAAAAATACCAAAATTTCACCGTAAGATAATTTCGATATTCCGAATCCAAAAACAAAGTCCATTTTGAAAAATACAATTTACAAAATTTTAAAAAAGTGGTTATTACTATTCATAACCGCTAGTTTTAATAACTTTTTAATAGCATATCGTTGTTTAGTGAAACTCGGTATTGCGTATGATGCAAGCTATCAAGGAAGGTCACAATTGCGTGTAAATCAAGCCAAGCTAGTGTTGTGTGTAGTGAATGATTCAATTGATGATTTATATAAAATAGAAACAAAATATTTCTTATAAAATTCTCGGGTGTTACATTCTACCCCCTTAAAATGAACTTCGCCCTCGAAATTTGTCACTTGTAACAAACAGATGAGGATACCTCTCCCTCATCATATCCTCAAGCTCCCATGTAGCTTCTTCTAATTGGTGGTTCCTCCATAAAACTTTAACCAAGCAAGTGGCCTTGTTCCGTAGTACTTTTTCACTACGATCGAGAATCTCTATCGGCTGTTCTTCATAAGAAAGATCTTATTCCAGTGGTACAACTTCTGAGCTGAGTACATGTGAAGGATCAGGTATGTACTTTCTCAGGAGAGATACATGGAACACATCGTGAACTTGAGAGAGATTCGGTTGAAGTGCCAATAGGTAAGCTACCTTCCCATCACAATCCAGTATTTCGAAAGAACAGATATACCTAGGGCTCAGCTTTCCCTTCTTTCCAAATATCATTACTCTCTTCCAAAGAGATATTCGTAAGAACACTTTATCACCCACTTCAAACTCTAAGTATTTTCTTCGGTTGTTAGCATAACTTTTTTTGTCGACTCTGAGCTTCTCTTATGTGTTGTTGAATAGATGATACCTTTTCTACCATCTCATCAACAAGATCAGGTCCTAATAGCTTTCTTTCCCCAACTTCATCCCAGCAAGTTGGAGTCCTACATTTCTCTCCATAGAGAGCTTCATAAGGAGCCATCTAAATACTGGAGTGAAAGCTATTATTATAAGAAAATTCCCCAAAGGTAGGTGTTGATCCCAACCACCTTTTAAATCCATAGAGCAAGCTCCCAACATATCTTCTAGAGTTTGAATTGTCCTCTCAGACTGACCGTCTGTGTGAGGATGATAAGCAGTGCTGAAACTCAAATCTATATCCAGAGTATGCTGAAGACTTCACCAGAACTTTGAGTTAAACCTCGGATCCCGATCAGATATAATAGAAAGTGGTACTCCATGCAATCTTACCACTTCCTTTACATATATCCTGGCAAGTTGATCCAGAGAGAAATCCTCTCTAATAGCAATGAAGTGTGCAGACTTTGTAAGACGATAAACTATGAACCAGATAGAATTTTTGCCTTTGGATGTTTTAGGAAGTCCTGTGACAAAGTCAATAGTGATGTTTTCCCATTTCCATTCGGGTATGGTTAATGGTTGTAACATCCCCTTAGAATTCTGTCTCTCAGCTTTAACTTTCTGACAAACCAAGCATCGAGAGACATATTCAGCAACATCTCTTTTCATTCCATCCCACCAGAAGTACTCTTTCAGGTCCCTATACATCTTTGTGCTTTCCAGATGAATAGATAATGAAGAACTACGAACCTCATCCAACATCTCCTTCTTTAATTTTGGGATGGGAGGAACACAAACCCGATTCCTGAACTTTATTATCCCATCACAATCAAGGTTGAATTCAGGAACATTTCTCACCTTCTTTTGTAACTCTACATCTTCTTTCTGTGCCTCTTTAATCTTAACATGTATAGATGGTTGAACATTCATTTGAGAAAGATACGATTTTTCCCCTTTCATTATAATTCCAAGATCCATCCTTTGTAAATCCATAAATATTGGATCTTTTGTGATCCTCATTATGGATAAACTAGCATGGTCTTGTCGACTTAATGCATCTGCAACCTTGTTTTCTTTCCCAGGGTGGTAATGAATTGAGCAGTCGTAATCCTTAATCAAGTCCAACCATCTTCTTTGGCGCATATTCAGCTCCTTTTGCGTGAAAATATACTTTAAACTTTTATGATCAGTATAAATGTCACACCTTTCTCCTTAAAGACAATGCCTCCAAATCTTTAATGCAAAGATTACCGCAGCTAACTCCAAATCATGAGTTGGGTAATTTTGCTCATGGATTTTCAACTGTTATGATGCATAAACTATCACCATATCATTTTTCATAAGAACACACCCCAATCCCTTCTTGGATGCATCACTGTATATCACAATCCTTTCTCCACTACAAGGCAGTGTGTGCATAGGTGCACTGGATAACCTTCTTTTCAACTCCTTGAAATCATCTTCACATTCTTCCGTCCAAACAAACTTAACTCCTTTCCGAGTCAACCAGGTGAGTGGATTAGATAATAGTGAAAAATCTTTCACAAAACGTCGATAATATCCAGACAAACCAAGAGAACTTCGGATCTCAGTTACTGTTGTTGGTCTCGACCATCTTTCGATAACCTCTGTTTTTGCTTGATCCACAGATATCCCCTCTTTTGAGATTATGTGACCCAAAAATGAAACTTTTTGAAGCCAAAATTTACACTTGTTAAATTTGGCATAAAGCTTCTCCTTTCTCAGGGTCTTCAATATAATTCTCAAGTGATCTTCATGTTCTTACTTGCTCTTTGAATATACAACAATATCGTCTATAAAGACTACCAAAAACTAATCAAGATAGTCTCTAAAGACTCTATTCGTCAGATCCATGATGATAGCAGGGGAATTAGTAAGACCCAATGGCATCAATATAAATTCATAGTGTCCATACCTTGTACGGAAATCCATCTTTGGTATATCCTCCCTTTTGACCCTTAATTGATGATACCCTGAACGGAGATCAATCTTGGAAAAGTATTGATCTCCACGTAGTTGGTCAAATAAGTCATTAATGCGCGGGAGAGGATATTTGTTCTTGATAGTGATCTTGATAAGTTCTCGATAATCAATGCAGAGTCTCATTGATCCATCTTTCTTCTTAACAAATAGAATATGTGCTCCCCATGGTGACGCACTAGGGCATATGAACCCTTTATCAAGATTCTCTTGGAGTTTCTTCTTCAATTCCTGTAACTCAATTGTGGCCATTCTATAAGGTGTCTTTGAAATAGGTAAAGCACCCGGTATGAGTTCTATTGAAAACTCAACTTCATGATTTAATGGAAGACCCATCTATTCCTCAGGAAAGACATAATAAAACTCTCGTACAATGGGAATATTCGTAATCATGAGTTTTCACCAACCATTTGAGAAAAATAACCCTCGTTTAGTGGAATCAAGACCCATAAGATGGAAGAAATTTCCACTGGAAGGTTATGTTCATCCTTGCATCGATAGGCGATCAAAGATTGATATGGAATATGAAATGTGACATACCATCTTTAGAAATTGATATGAGCTTCATATAGAGAAATCCAATCCATGCCAAGAATCACATCAAATTCTACTATAGAGAGGATTACAAGATTTGCAGGAAGCACTTTCCCACAAACATCAATCGGAGAAGAATTATAAACTTTTGATGCGACTGATGTGCCATTAGGAGTTGTCACAACTAACTCAACATCTAATTGTTTAGGTAATATAGTGATACCCTTAGAAAATTATTCAGAAATAAAGGAGTGGGTGGATCCAGAATCAAATAAAACATTTTCTACTTTATAGTGGATAGTAAGTGTACCTTTCACCACTTCGTTATCATACTCCACATTGCTGATAGAAATTTCAAGTGACTTTCCTTTGTCTTTAGCCTTAAGAGTTTGTTTACGTCGATCATCATCAACAAACCTTGGATTAGGGAATTGATTGGCATAATGAACCATTTCCTTGCACTTGTAACATTGAAGTGTAGGAGGTTCCCTCTGTGTAGCCTTTTCATTGTTCGCATCACTAGAAATCTTCATCCCATCATTGCGGCATTAAAATGCCCGATGACCTTCCTTTCCACATTTGAAACATTTACTTATACCTTTAAGACAACTCCCTCCATGTTACTTTCCACACTTCAAGCATAAGGGAAAACTCGTCTTCTTTTCAGACTGCTCTTTATATTTTACTTTGAATTCCATTTTCCTCTTCTTATCAAACCCATAGGACTGATGGGTTACTCAAATCTCCATCTCAACTTTGAGAGCACATCAAACGATTTCCTCGCAGCTATTGAAGTCCCTTATGGCTAATTCCCTTCAGACACTTGGTTTTAAGACACTAAATATTCGATCGATCATACTCTCAGGTTGGATAATAATACCAGAAGCTTACCTTGCAAGTCTTGTAAAATTTTCTTCATAAGTACAAACAGATTCATCATCCTTTTTCTTTAGTTCAAGAAACTCCTTCTCTATCTTTATTCGGAGAATACGAGGGAAGTACTTATTGAAAAATAAGTTCTTGAACTCGTCCCATTCCATGGACTAAATTTCATCTATTGGCCTCGTATTCTTGATAAGATTTCACCATTGATCAGCATCACCTTCCAAACGATACACTACTAAGATGACTTTATCATGTTTAGAACATTGAAGAACTGAAAATATCTTTTCAGTAGTATTGATCCATTTTTCAGCAACTAATGGATCTGTAGACCCGCTGAATGAAGGTGGACACTATCTCATTAAGGATTCAACAGAATGTTGCTTCTTCTTTTGCTCATTTGGAAGTCCTATATGATTTATAGCTTGAGAAAGTTGTGTGAGCATGGATATAAGATTTTTCATTCCATCTCCCATAACGATTGGTTTCTCAGTGGGACAATCATTGCATTGCCCGTTGCATTCCGTATTAACACGGTTCCTTTGGGTTCCAGCCATTGACTAAAACCAAGAAGAATAGTGTGAGAAACACTATTTATAATAGGAAAACCACATAATCCAGAATAAAATTTCACAATTAAGGTCTTATCCTAGGTTATTCATGACCATTTATAAAACACTAAGATTGTGTTCTATGCTTAGACTTATCGTTAAGATTCTTACTAAGGCTTTCACATCCTAGTTTCCAAAGGTTGACTATACCTTTCCTCAGACACCAACTATAAAGACCCATACTTTACATACATTGTTAGTACTTCAAAATTTAAGTACACTTATTACAACATATAACAAAACCATGAAAGGACCGTATAGGTATAGTGTATTTAGAAACTGGGAAACATAAACAACTGGTTCATAAAGCGTCTACACCGTCTCGCATTTATTTCATCATATCTATAGTCCCTTTTTGCATATCTTACTTAATAACCTTCTTCCTGACCTGGGGAAAGAAAACATACAAAAGGGTGATCTCAAATGCTCAGTAAGGGTAAACAAAAGAAATATCAATCACATCATATTCATAAGAACATAACATTTTGGAAATCATACCCTGCAAAAGAGATCATAATTTCATAACATGGGATAAATCATAGTAGTGAAATGTAATCAAAATAATCATAACCTAAAACATGAAGCTTTGTGGCATACACACATAATCATAGAGAATAATTTCTTATTAGTCAATACTCATTTCCAAGACTATCTTAGTGGACAAAGTCCATTTCTGAACCAAGTTCATTCCCCTTTTCAGTCTGGTTTCACTAAACCAGTTTAACCTGCCGTTCCAGCCATGTTTATCTCATGATATATAAAATCTTTACTCAATGATTTTAGGGAGATATAGGTCCCACCCATCTCATAATGATACTATTCTTATGTGTTCCACAAAATCATAGACCATACATCATAGCATAACCCATGTAATAAAAATGGGATTCCTAAACATCGTGACATCATAAAACAATTCATATAAGATAAAGGAATTAATAAAAATAATTCCATCACAACATAATAAAATCAATGTAATAATAGGGATAGAAATATAACTCTTTATTATCTTAGATGGAAACTAATTTTGATAAAACACTTGAACTCCATTCTTGAGGAAAATATCCTTTCTACTTCAAAACACTTTTTTTTCTTAACATGTCATACAGTTCTAAACTAAAAGAAGTTGATTAAAAATAAACTTGAAAACTTTTAAAGGAAGCTTATTGGAAATAATGTTTTAAAAATCCATTCAATCCATATAAGTTAAAAAGAACATTCTTCTCGTACTTTTGTCGAAAAAGTCAAAAAGTACCTCGTACGAAAAACAATAAAAGACTCTTTTCAAATATTTTACTAAAAACACGCCAAAGGTTAAAATTGGATTTAAACTATTGTAGGTGGATGGAAATAATTTTACATATTTAGGAAACATGGATGTAGATGATAACTATTCCCCATTAAATTCTGAATTATAAACAATCTCGGATAAAAATGAGATTATGAGATTTTCCCTTACCTTAGGTCCAATTTGCTTTGTAAGTGTCCAACCCTCTTGTATAATGATTTAAATAATGTCATTGACTTATTCCAGAATCATAATTATTTTTGTGATATCATATATGGTCATATTATTAGCTTCTTATTAGTAATATTTCATTGCTACTTGTTATTCAGGTGTTTATTAATTTTTGTTCTTATGCGTGTTTTGTCGAATAAATTCTTATTCTTTTTTTAGTTTATATATACCTCATTTCCATAATGGTATTAGTGTAATATATATCATATTTATTCACTCAATGCATTTATGTAATCATTATGCAGTGAAAATCATGTAGAACGAGTCGCATCACATCGTGGAGACGGTATTCCGTACGTACGCACGAGCGATGATATCGTTCCCATGATTGTGGAATTGTATTGGAGTATATGTATACTATTTGAGAATCAATATAACTTTACAATAATCATATATATTCATTCTTTACACCATTATACCCATCCAAGTAAGGTGGTGGTGGAAAATAGATTACACCACGACGTGGGGACGGTATTCTGTACGTACGCACGCGCGGTGATTTCGTTTCCCGTAGGATGGATAGATGGTGAAAAAGGGTAGTTTCAAACTTATAATAACATATCAGTATATTAGTGATACTGATGTTATTAATTCATAATGAAACAACTTAGGAGGAATAAGTGGAAGAAGAAATAAAGTTGAAAGAATCGGTAACGGACATTACCTCTTCTTTGAAGCGCTTCTTTGAGACCTCCTTTTAGGGCACTAAAATTGGTCTTTGAAGAAGACCAGGACCACTAGGATGTTTCGAGGGAAGTGGAGAGGAGAAATTGGCATGGGTTGGCAGAGCATGAAGGCTCAAAGTGGTGTGAGGAAGAGAGGGAGGAGGTTCCCTTTTATAAGGGAGGAGAGGGGTACCTTTGGAAAAACTAAAAATATTATTTTATTATAAAGCCATATTCGGTTTTAAATAGCTCCAAATTGATTTATTTAGAAGATAATATGGGGATTGGTCGAAATCCTCTCATACAATAGAATTTGGTCGAGTTTAGTTTACTATTTAAACCTTATCATTTAGATTAAACTTTAAGTTAGATAATTTTACTTTTAACTTGTCTTTTTGTGTTCTTACACTATAAGGTTAATAAACTTAATATAATAAGACAAACGAACCCCAAGTTGTTTATTATTAATATATATAACCATATCTAAGTCATTTGGCCGAAATTTAGATTTTTAGGAATAAAATAACAATTAATAATATAATATTTCTGTTAAAAACTATTTTATGTCAATTTTGAAAGTATTTAGTAATTGATTTTTGTGAAACTCATAACAGAATGCTTAGTTCAAACAAACATAATTAAATCAATACTAACATTTCATATTAACCTAAAAAATCAGTGGAATTCATAAAAAGTTTCAAATTACATTTATTGGGGTATTTATAACATCAATTATGTCAATATTTCATTAATAAGATAATTACTGCATCATCTTTGTGTCATACATAAATTAAATTATTTAATGTCTAAAAATTACAAATAAAATACCATTATGTATGAAATCTTTTTATATTTCTAATGAATATTTATAGTCAAATTTATCTTATGTATAACCCTATATTAAAAATTATTTACTTATTAAACTTTGATTTTAACTATTTTAACCCTTCTTTAAATAAATGTCCTAATCTAATCCAAGTGGGCCTAAATGGTCATATTTTATTCCTAAGGTTGTTTTTGTTCGAATTAGACTTATCCAATAGAATTAGGACATGTGTTAGGGTAATAATAATATGATTTTTACCCTTAATTACCCTATTTACTTTTAACCGTGGCAAATAAAAGTAAAAAGCTACTATTCACCAAAAATTATTTTCAACTCATTGAACAACATTTTACTTACTGAAATCAACCGTGTCTCTCAAACTTTTGAAATTCCACTCACAGAATAGGTAAAATTAATTTTTATGTAAATTTTCAAATTCTCCTAGGAAGTGTGTAGAAGACGGTGAAAAGTTCAATAAAATTTATATATATATACAATTATTATAAAATTACTCCAATGAATTACATTGAACTTATATAGGTATTATGTATCAATTTTGACCTAAAATAAATTTAAATAAAATAAATAATTATTTAAATAAAAAGTCGGTTTTTAAATAGTAACCCATTGTTTTCACTATTCATCAAAAATTGAAAGTTTCTAGAAAAATACCAAAATTTCACCCTAGGCTAATTTCGATATTCCGAATCCAAAAACAAAGTCCATTTTGAAAAATAAAATTTACAAAATTTCAAAAAGTGGTTATTACTATTCATAACGGCTAGTTTAAATAAGATTTTAATAGCATATCGTTGTTTAGTGAAACTCGGTATTACGTACGACGCAAGCTATCAAGGAAGGTCACAATTGCATGTAAAGCAAGCCAATATATTGTTATGTGTAGTGAATGATTACTTAGATGATTTATATAAAATAGAAACAAAATTTTTCTTATAAAAGTCTTGGGTGTTACAAGCCTAGAGTTGAAAGAAGAGTTATCCTGATAACCGTCGATGAGAACTTGAGTTTAAAATTGGAGACATGGTATTTCTATAAATATCTCCATGGAAGAAGGTCATGAGGTTTTTAAGGAAAGGGAAGTTATGTCCTAGTTACATCTACCCCTTTGAGATTCTTGATCGTGTCGGGGCTGTATCCTATCAACTAGCACTTCCAGCTACCATGGCCAAAGTACATAATGTATTTCATGTATCCATCTTAAAGAAGTTCATACCAAACCCTTCACATGTACTCTCTTTAACTGTAGTACATATAGAGGATGATATTTATTACGAGGAGAAACCAGTGAAGATCTTAGATCGTAGAGAAAAAGTTCTATGATATAAGACATTGCCCCTCATCAAGGTGTTGTGGCGAAACCACAAGTTTGATGATGTGATGTGGGAATCAGAAGAAGTGATGAAGAAGAGTTACCCATATATGTTTTAGTGGGGGAAAATGAAATTTCGAGGGTGAAATTTCTTAAGGGGGAAAGATTATAACGACCCAAACTTTCATTAATGGTAATTCCTCCTGATCTAATTAAATGTCTCATTATGAAAAATGTTTATATAAAATGTGAACTTATTTGGTTCTATTTTATTGGATTTTAAAATACCGTTATGAATTGTGACCATTGATAATATTTCTAGTGAATAGTGATCACATGATTAGTATAAATTTTGGGCTTTAACAAATACAATTTACTCAGACAAAGGAATCAATGGCCTCATCGAGTAGACTTGACCCGTACGAAGCCCATTTTTCAGAGCTCAGAAATGAGGGGGAATCATTGGGCATAATTATTGACCAATCCCATGCCGATCTTGAACATGTTATGCTTGAGCCGAACCGACTATGGGAAAAGTGGAATGTAATAGAGATTACCACCTGAGCGATGTTATCTGAGCCACCCCAAGAATTTGTCACCATCACGCACCTTACCCTTCAGTCTTATGCGGGTGTTATAAGGGTTATGTAACAAAACCTTAGGACTATGAATATGTGCATTATTTTTGTACATAATAATGAATATAAATTAATTTTATTATTGTTACTTTGTATATATTTTTTAATGTGAAAATATTATTTTTATTTAATATTCAACTAAGAAATCTATTTTGATGAATTAATGGATTTTTTAATTAAATAATATTTTAATAAATTATTATTATTATTATTAAATTACTTTTTATTAAGTATAAATGATCGTATAATCTTATGAATACCATTATAATTTTTATTAAGGTTCGAAAGATGTTTTTCTCAAAACCCATGAATTTTCGATAAATATAGGTTTTTATATTAAAGGTAAAAATTCACATATTTAGGAAATTATTTAGATAAAATTAAAAAAAATTTGTAATTAGGATGTCGAAATTATCCAATTATGAATTTTTCATAATTTTCTGAGACATTCGAATTTTTGGGTAAAAATTAAATACATTTTAAATAGATAATGTGTTTTATGACATCATAATGACCTAATAGAGATGTAATAAAATAATAAAACCATTATTTTCGTCCAATATATGTTATACTATTAAAATAATGTGATTTTTGGTTTTTTGGATTTATTTTAAAAAGCTTTAGTGGACTCTTCAAGGCTTATAAAACATTTGGACTTTTTAAATTGTTTTCCTTGAGAGTGTGACTCACCTCCACATAATCTACCCTATTATTTTAATAATTTAGGCCATTTTCCTTATAAAACATTGTTTTCCACTCCACTTTGGAAAAACTAATGGGAAACAACTATGGGATGGTTTGTGGTTTTGATTAGTTTAATGTGAGGTGTCACAAACCTAAATAATAAAGAATTGCTTCCCCTTTCATGAATAAACCCACCCAATATCTCACTTCCTCTTCACAAAAATCCTTTTGATTTCATCCAAACTTATCTCTACTATTTCTAGAATACTCCCTATGTACCCCAATACCCCACGAAGCCTCTCTCAAGCCCCTCCAAATCCTTTGGGATCACACTTCCATGTAAGGGATTCTCACATTCCTTATTTATATCCAAGTTTCCTTATATTGTTATGCTCTTTTATTTTCAATTATAAATGTTGGGGTATAATTTTTCACCTCTCCCATACTTCCCTCTTTATTTTTTAATGATGAGAGACCCCTTTATCACTCATTAAATGCCTCCCATGTACCCCCGTTACTATGCTGAAATTTCGAAAGGAATTTCTCTCTCCTCATTTACATTCAAGCAATTCTTTTATATCATGAATATAAATTCCATTACAATTATTGGGACCTGTATCTATATGACCCCCCTTACTATAAATTTCATGTAAATATTATGATACACCCCTTTCTATCTCATCAACCATTTTTTATGAATTCTTGTGACACGTCGTTATGCTGCCGAAATTCCACCATGTTTTTCCAATACCAAGTCACTATGTTGTGAATACCATGCCCATTTCTCTATCAAGGGTATTCACCTTTATGTAGATTTACCTATTTATTATATTGTTTCATTAATGAAATCAAAATTCTTTTATCATGTAATAAATGATTGTGTTTAATGAATCCATGTTTTATGATCCATGTGGCACACTAATGCGTGAAATGAAATGATTAAGAAGGTTGCACCCTGATTGCGCACCAATGCATTGGGTAAAGTATAGTATCATGATAAGTCATGTGAAATTATTGTTTATTAATGCTAATTCAAGTGCAATTAGGGTTTACTCGTGGTTCATGTTCAATGATGGTTTACTCATGCTCCATGGGCAAGGAGCCTTGGCTTATGCTAATTCCATGTTCAGTATTGTTGCCACATCTCCATGTTATGATTGTTATGATTTATCATGCCTTTATGTTAATGTTTCTCTTGTGATAAATTTATACTTCGATTGCCTCACATATATTGTAATCCTCATGTTATTCCATGTTTATTCCCTTACTGGGCTTTATAGCTCACGCTTTTCTTATTCATGTCCTCTAGTTATCCCAAGCAATGCTAAGTACAAGGGAATGTAGTGGTCATGTAAAGGAAGTTTTCAATAAATATGTTGTATTTCATGTTTTAATTTATTATGTAATGATCTTAAGCCACAAATACACTAGACCTCTCGATCTTCTATTTTGCTTCATGTGAAGAGTTTATGCAATAAAGCAGGTTTAAGTGTGTAATAAAGAGCAGGGTTGTTATAGTATTGTATAATGGGTTTTTTAATTTCTAAATGTTGTTAAAATAAATGTTTTAATGAATTTCGTATAGTATTATTATCAACACCAATGTTAATGGAGTTTGATTAATACCCATTTTTGTTTTAATAACTTTTTTATGTGGATTTCAATTTCGAATAATGCTTGTTTCAAAAAAAATTATCTGTTTATGAACCCAAAATATCGGATAAAATTTTTTTACACTTGTAATGTGAAATTGGGGGTTTTAAAAACTGTTAGATTTAATTATGTTGTGACGGTATCTGCTTTTTGGTGAACTTGGTATGTCGCATAAGGTTATCGAATGTTCAAATTTTCAATTATGTTAAAAAATTACTTGAAATTGGAATTTTCATGTGAACATGGTGATATCGTGATGTAAGCCTTTGTTTGGTCCTTGTGAAATGTTTTACTAAATGAGTAAATGGTTTATAAAATGGTGTTTGAAATTTGAATCATGGGTGAAAAGTGTTTCAGTGTTCATTGGGGTTTCGCTTTAAAGGGAATGGTAATTTTTTGAAAATTAATCTCTACTTTCTAACTGGTGTTGGGTTCTTTGTGTGGTTTCTAAAATAGTTTTGTGGTTTTAAAGTAATGATTTGTTCTTCCTAAAGAATGTGTGTGATAAAATTCTTAGAGGGAGTTTTATGGTCTTGTTGGGGTTGTTTTGTATTTTTTCAAATGTTTTGGATGGTTGGGTTTGGATTTTAAATCAAATGATGACATTGTGGAAAGGATTTTCAAATATTCTATTGGGTGTTTGGTGTACCATTGGATGTGTTTTTAAATAAATATTGTACCTGAAAAATGGTATTCTATTTAATCCTTAGTGAAGTAAAGGGTTTTTGGTTTTCAAATAAAGTGGTTCCCCTTGGAATATTTCAAATGAAAACTTTAAATGTGTCATTTAAAGCATGGTGGTTTTCCTTTGAAATGTGTTTTGGTGTGAGTTTGAAAATGATAAAGGCTCGTTTGGTAGTTGCGAAAAGATTTAGTGAGCATTTTAAAATTTAAGGGCCCATTTTTCTTTGAAATTACAAAACACTATTTCTGTGATGTTTTGAGAAATGTAATAGTTATGTTAATGTCAAGGACTATTTGGAACTTTCAGATTTATTGTAATACTTAGTGTGATACTATGAAAAGATGGTGTTCTATTTACTTTGTGCCCATTTAACAATTTTATTATTTTGTAAAAAAGTATCCAATGGTTTTAATGATCTTATGGAATGATGGCCTAGTTGGAACTTTTAATGTTATAACATATGTATGTATGTATGTTTATTTTTGGGGAACCGATGTAGGGGGATATCCTTTTATGGGTTATCATTTATAGTGTCTATGTTTGGGGTACGCAAGTGCATTGAGATGAGTCATGCATGTGAGGGCCTCTTACTTGCACAATATTATTATAACCATAATGGGTTCATGGGCATATTTTAGATTATAGATCAATAATTTCTAATCAACCCCAATTATATGGGATGGTAACCCATGTATTTTTTGTTAGGCCAGACGGGATTTTCCACTAGATTGGTCAGTGATAGGGCAACTAGTTGGTTACAGACATAGGAGATTCACCATATACCGACAATTCATTCTGAACTAAGTATGTCCAGGGGTCATTTAGATATGTTTAGGAGCACCCATGGTTACTAGATTAATTTCATTGATTTTAAAAATCTTAAATACTAGTTTATTTTCATCTTGCTCTGTTTACCTGTTCTACTTTAGCCTAGCTTTGGGATATTTTTCATGGGTTTTGTTTATAAAATGAAAATATATTTTTTGAAATGGTATGTAGTGTGTGTTGTATTTTTAAATGGTAAACATGTTGCCTATTTTAAAATGTGAATACCCTACTTTTAGATTTTTATTTCAAATCTGTGATGTTGGGTTGTTTTGGGAATGGAGACATTGGATTCTATGGTTTATCTTGGAAACCCAACTAAGTATTTTTAATGCCCACACCTATTTTATCATTTCACTTGCAGGTCCATTTTTCTTAGGTTATCTTGGATAAGTTTCTCCTTAATAGAGAAAGGGAGACCTTTGGTTTTGTGGTTACTTGGAAGGTCATGTGGTGGTATGTGTGGTTTTATTTTCTTATTTCACTACTAGAGATTAGTTTTACTATTCAGTTAATTCTTGTTTATTTATTTATCTTTTTTTAGCGAAATCATCCACAATGATTAATGTCTGATGCCTAGCCCTGTTTTCCAGCCCATGGGTATCTGGAACACCCCTTGGGTCATTCCGCGGACCAGATCGGGTTACCGGTTTAGGGTCAACCCTGGTTGGTTCATGAAAAAATGGTATCAGAGCAGGTCCTTGTTATTTGGGATGTCTGGTAGTTGAGGATTAGGACTGTCAGGACTCGAGAGGTACGTAAAGGAAGTGAGTCATGAACCCTCACCCATTTCTAACCTCGAGTCACCAGGGGTAGTCTAGGAATTGAGTCCTTGTCTTGTTGTAGTTTTTTTAATATTTAGGGATGACAATGAAGGAAAGATGATGTTACATCGTGATTTCAAATGGAGTAGTGACCCATGTGGAGTCCGATTACATGTTTTATGTTCCTCCTGGTTGTTGAAACTTAATTGGGGCATGTCCCACTACAATTTCATCAGGTTAAGTATGAATACTAGTTAATCAATCATGTATTTTGATGCATGTTCAGTGTCATCTTGGTTCTGTCTAGTATAATTGTGAATTTGAATATGAAAAAGGGGTTTTCAAATGAGAATTTTTATTCTTAAATGGATTTAAATTTGCAAAATGGGTTTTAAATCCCAAATATCTGGGTTTATAAATATAGTGTTTGTATGGAATTAGTAGAGAAATGGTTGGGGTGAAACCTAGGGTACTCTTTATGAACATTTACACATGTGATAAAATGCATGATAAGTGTCTGTTGGTGCGTATAGATGAAATTTGATGAATACATGTGCAATGGTTCATTGGATTACTGGGGTGTTTTCTAGGAATTAAAGGCTTGACCTTGTATTTTCTAAAGTGATTTTAAACTGGGGAAATAAATTTGGAAATTTAATTTGGTGTGAAAAGTGGGTTTGATATTCCGAAAGTGACCTTGAAATAAGGTGGTTTTGAAATCTAAAATGAAAAGCTAATTTTCGGTTGTGCTATTATTTGATTGGTTTTTGAGCCGGTAAATCTAGCTCCAAATGTTACATCTAATTATACATTGATCAAATATTGGTTTTGGATTTTTGTTTTATATGTTCTTCAGAAAATGCTTCCAAGAAAGGTCCCCAAGGTTTCTGATAATTCATGCCCAGTTTTGGTTATTCTTGAATGTTTCCTATCCTTTATAGTGATAGGGATCCGTTAGAGGTAGAAGAGTGGCATGAAGGTATCAATCATGTATTTGGGGTATTGGGAAATCCCAAAGCTGTCAGAGTACGTGTCATTTCATGTCTATTTGAAGGTCTATCTCTTGAAGAATGGGAGTTATTTTCCCCGCCATCAATTCATGTTGGGATGACATGGGATGTCTTTAAATATGTCTTCTTCCGACGGTTTATACCAGAAGAGGTGAAGACGAAGAAAAAAAAGAACCTATGTGCATTCAACAAGACCATATAAAGGGTTAAAGAATCTATTGACAATTTCAAGGAACTGGATTTATTTTCTCTGGAAGTAGCATCAAAATATTTGATCAAGACATCCCTCTTCATCGGGGGTCTTCGTCCAGAGATCATGGAGCGGGTCCTCCCTTATTGGAACCATCATTCTGAGAAGATTGTGGATGAAGCATTCTTAGCTGAGTTGGTCTCTCAAGTGCAGATGGTTAAAAATCTAGTGTATACAGTTGCTTGTTAAGGTTCCCCATCAGGCGGGTAGGGTGTGCTGGATGAACCTATTTCGAAAGAGTCCTCTATACTGGTTTTGGATTCTAGTTCGTTGTACCATTCAATGGTGTTCCATCAGTGTGGAAGTTTATTGAACATAAGGACATAATGTTGTATCCCTCAGAAGATATGACATCATTTCAGGTGTTCGGGTCATCTAGATAAGTTTTGCAGGAATTTTTTTTTTGAATAAGATGTTGTGATTGGGGGATTTTAGTGCTTGACTGTGAGGTAGGTGATGCTTCAACCAATAAAGCTCCAGCCATAGGTCTTGGGGTGAAGCTCACGCATAGTCTGGAGTTTTTGGGGGTGTGAAGCCTTGATTTGAGTTTTGGGTTCTGTGTTGGCAGTAAAACATTTAAAGTCTTTACATTCTTCTTTTTATGCTATTAATGTTTTGACATTTTTGTAAGTTTGTTGTTTCTTCATGATGTTTTTATGGACTCGTTCTATTGTAATCTGACAGTTCCATTTTTCAGATTATAGTCTTTTGAATCATTTGTTTTTCTTAAAAGTGTGTTTGGACCTTGTCTGGATTGATCTTGGTTTAGTTGTGTTCGTTTGGAGATGTAAGTACATATAGAAGAGTCTATGTTTGTTGTTATGATCGGGTTCACTTCTTTGGGTAAGTTCTGCTCGGATTTTTCCCCTAGTATTTGGAATTTTTGGACTAGGTCAAGAGTTCCAAATTTCAATAGAGGTGTTTTGTTTCTCATGCTATAGATGTTAGTTTGGATCAGTTATGATTTCTCGTGGAAACCCCCTTCCCGGGGTGATATTTTTGGGTGTTAAATTTCTACACTAGTTGAGTTCTTATGGTGGGGAGAAACATCTCATTTTCTCCTCTTCATTTGTATTGCGGTTTCTTTTGGTTTCAATCGGGAATGTATTCTTGTTTTGTCTATTGTTTGGATCAGTGACTTTCTTGGGGCAGAAAGTGTATGTGGTGGAGAAAATTTCCACCCTCAACATTTTAAATTATTTTTTATTTTATTGTTTCTTGGCTTCAGTTAACCTCTTTGAGGTACGGGTTGAGTACACGTCAAATATTTTTGATGTTTAATGATTTTAATGGGTTTTAGACCCATGCGCGGTCACCGCCACCGCGTGGTTGGAGGTAGCTACTCAGCCGACCCAGGTGTTATGCAATTTCTCATTATTATTATTATTATTATTATTATTATTATTATTATTATTATCATTATTCTTTATAATATTATTACTATTACTATTACTACCACTACTATTGTTACTATTATTATTATTATTATTATGTTATTATTATAAAAAAATAAAACCCTAGGTCTACCAACGTCGCCCCCCTCCCTACCTTACCCCTCACGCTGCGCACACCCCTCCTACTTCAGACTGCCAACCTTCATCTCCTAGCACCTTGGTCCTTCGGCGCCCCACCTTCCCCTATCATCGCCTCGCGCCTTCGGCCCTTCCACGCTCACTGGCTTCACCATAACCTTTTTTTGTATGACCACGTTCTCACTCACACTCACCACCTCGCCCCTCCTGCTCCAGGTCACATCCCGGACCTCTTACACTAGGCCGCCCACCTAGTCGCTCCAGCTGACCAGGCCCCCTCCTACGTTCCCCCGCTTCAGCCACCAACTTTCCTAGACCTCTTTTCCGCAACCCTCCACGGTCTAGGCCTCTTTCTCTCACCACACCCAGGACCTCACCCTCACCCTCTACACCCAATTTTGTCTCTCCCTCACGCTCGTAGCTCGTCCCTCTGCTTCCAGCCTTCGTGCTTCTACAAGGCCGCATCTGGACTCCAGTCAATCCGCACCCTTGTTCTCCTTGTTCCGGCCAGCGGTGCTTCTGAACCCTCTTGCGCATGGCCAGTCTAGCTTCCTCCCCCGCTCCGACTGGCAGCAGCTTCTTATAAAGAACCCAAACCCCCTTTTTAGTGACACCACCTCCTACCTGGAACATTGGTTCCTCCCTCTCGGGGCGTCTCCCCTTTGAATTCGTGATTTCCATTGGATTAGCCAAGACCTACTTCCACAGTAGGTAATTTTCATTTTTTTTCTTTCAGTTTTTAGGTTTTTGGTTGGTTTGGAATGGGTTGTCCTTCCTTCCACTGAAGCGGCATCGCTCTCAACTTCCATTGAGGTAGGCGAATCCTATTTTTTCCCTTTTCGATGCATTCCTTTGACATTTCCATTGTTCCAATTATTTATATTATCTGAGTTGAATCTTTTTATTCTCTTAGATGGTATGCTATAATGTATTTTTTAATTTTTAGAAGTTTATAAAATAAATTTTTTAACTCATTTCTTTATGTATTCTTATATACACTAATACTAAAGGAGTTTGATTAATTCCAATTGTTATTTTAATAAAAATATTTATGTGGATTTCAATTTTGATTATTCTTGATTCAATTTTTTTATGTGTGTAGAAACCCAAAATATTAGATAAAATGTCTTTACATTTATAAGGTGAAATTGGGGGTTTCAAAAAATGCTAGATTTAATTATGCTATGATGGTATCTGCTTATTAGTGAACTTGGTCTGGCGCAAATGTTTTGTGGATGTGGAAATTTTCAATTATGTTAACAAAGGACTTGAAAATGTAATTCTCATGTGAACTTAGTGAGATAGTGATTTATGCCTTTTTTTTCTGGATAAATGTTTTACTAAATGAGTAAATGGTTTATCTAATGGTGTTTGAAATTAAAAAAAATGGGTGAAAAGTGTTTCCGTGTGCATTTGGATTTTGTTTGAAAGGGAATGGTAAATTTTTGAGAATTATTCTTACTCTCTAAATGTTTTTGTGTTCATTGTGTGGTTTCTAAAATTGTTTTGTGGTTTTAATGTAAAGATATGTGCTTTCTAAACATTATGTGTGTTAAAAATCATGGAGGGAGTTTTATGGTCTTGTTGGGGTTGTTTTGTATTTTTCCAAACGTTTGGGATGGTTAGGTTTTTTTTAAATCAAGTGATGACTTTGTTGAAAGGGTTTTAAAATATTTTCTTGGGTGTTTAGTGTACCATTGGATGTGTTTTTAAATGAATATGGAACTTTGAAAATGGTTTTCTATTTAAGACTCAGTGGCTTAAATGGTTTTTGGTTTTCAAATACAATTGGTTCCCCTAGATAAATTTATAAGGAAGACTTTAAATGCTTCCTTTAAAGAATAGTAATTTTTCATTCTAAATGTGTTTTGGAATGAATTTGAAAATGATGAAGGATCGTTTGGTAGTTGCAAAATGATTTGGTGTGCGTTTTGGTATTTAATGGCCCATTTGGATTTGTAATTACAAAATAATGTTTATGTAATGTTTTGAGTAATGTTAGAGTTACGTCAAGGTCAAGGAAAAATTGGCACTTTAATATTTAGTGTAATTCTTGTGTTGATCCTTTGAAAAGATGGTGTTATATTTATTGTGTTCCCATTTAAAAATTTTATTATTTTGTTAAAAAGTATAAAATTGTTTTGATGATCTTATGGCATGATTGCCTAGTTGGAACCTTTGATGATATGACATATGTATGTATGTATATGTATTTTTGGGGCACCTCAATAGGGGTATATCCCTTTATGGGTTATCATATAGAGTGTCAGTGTTTGGCATAGGCAAGTGCGGTGAGAGCAGCCATGCATGAGAGGGCCTCCTACATACAAAGTATTATTACAACCACCATGTGTTCTTGGGAGTATTTTAGATTATTGAGTGAGAATTTTTTATCAACCCATATTATATGGGTTGGTACCCCCTGGATTGGTTTTAGGCCAGGAAGGCTTTGCAACTAGATTTGTCAGTTATAGGATGGCCAGTTGGTTATAGACTTAGGAGCTTCACCCTACGCCGGTAGGTGGTTCCGAACAAAGTAAGTCCAGGTGTTTTCAAGGGATTTTTATGACCAACCATGGTTACTGAATTATTTTCATTTATTGTTCACTTTCCTTCATAATAGTTTATTTTTAGTTGGATGTTTTAACCTTTTCTACTTTTCCCTAGCTTTGGGATATTTTTGTTTTGGGTTTTGTTTATAAATTGAAAAATGATTTTGGAAATGGTATGTATCGTGTGCTGTATTTTTAAATGGAAAAACATTTTTCTAATTGTAAAATGTAAAAACCATACATTTATATTTTTATTTCAAACTTCTGTCATGGGGTTGTTTTGGGAAAGGAGACGTTGGATTCTGTGGTTTATCTTGCCAACCAAACTGATCATTTTTAATCCCCAAACCAATTTTATCGTTTCAGCTGTAGGTTCCCTTTTCTCAGGTTCTCTTAGATGAGTTTCTCATTATTGGAGGAAGGTCATCCTTTGGTTGTGTGGGGACCTGGATGGTCACATAAAGGTATGTGCGGTCGTACATTCTTTTTCTGCAACTATAGTTTAGTTTTATTGTTCGATTTATTTTTGTTCATTTATTTATCTTTTTTTGGACAAATCATTCCTAGTGATTAATTTTTGCTGACTGACGCTGGTTTCCACCCTCTGGGGATTGAGAACACACCTCCTACCATGCAACAGACTAGATAGGTTGATTGGTTCAGGTTCGACCCAGGTTGGTTCATGACAACCAAGGTAAAATTTTAAATGGTAAAAATTAATAATTCAAGGGTTAAAGGGTTTAACACATGATAAAAACATATCTATAATTGAGTGTATTACATTTTTCTCAACCTTATATTTTCCCCAATCAATTATTTCAACAATTTTTTATCCACTTGACATGTTTATGATGTTATTCCTTTATATTAAGTGGAAATATTAGCAAGAAATTCATTCTCACCACTTATAAAAGGATCCTATCACCACACCTACAAGTTACTCTTAAAAAAATCAATTTCCACTTAAAACCAGGACCTTTATCCTTCCCCTATAATATTATTTCATTCTATTGAGGTGTGTACCATAATAGATTGTCCTATATCATCCATTTCTAGGTGATCTTCCATGGAAATCTCAAAGTGCTCAATATGAATAATTATTTTTTACTTGACTTAAAACATTTGTATTTTCTTTTTAAATTTAAAATTTTAAATACCTATTTAATCAGATAAATATTTTTCATATAATGAATGTCAGTATTCAATGTGATTAATAATTGATCATATTTTCCCTTTTCTATTAAGAAAATTGAAATTATAATTCACATGTTTTTTAGACATCCGCCTCCATGAATCACCCTTTTTTTCCTTCACCACCTTAAAAAGGTGGTCATAAATGGTTATTTAATTAATTATTATGATATTTATATCATTTTTATGAATCTAAAATAATAAAACTTATTACTCCTCATAAAAACCATTGGGTCACCAATACATTTATTTTTTAGATTCTATTTATATTTTTATTTCACTCTTGTATTTTTTTGGGTTACATGGGTGATATTATTGGTATTTAGAAAAAATATACCCCATAAAATGTTTGGATCGTGGTTTGTTTAACAATGTGGTTAACCGCTTGAAGGTGGATCATTATGGGGTTTTGAGATTTCCTATAGTTTGACCATGGTTTTTAAGAATATGTGAGACTTAGGAGAAATTGTGCCACTTAATTTTTGGGTATATAGTATCTCCCTTATGGTTAGTGCACAGTTAACCTAACAATGAAATCAAACCATCCGATTTTTCAATATCCTAAAAATTTTCCCTTTTTTCCAAATTTTCTTTCCATGGTTTTAAGGCTAACTCTACAATTTCACTCCCACTTGTTTTTTAGTCTATCCCCTCATCATTGGAGCTTCTCCCCACTCCTTGGGGGGGGATTCTCCATGATTCAGGGGTTCTTTGGTAAGAGATAAGTGTAACATCATAGATATTAAGTTATTGTCCTTTATTTATTAAAAATAAAATCATATGGCCTTGAAGGATGTGAGAGTTGTTCTAGGAATTTCATTCAGTGATCGTCAGTAGGTGAATGACGTAATAGGGATTTACACCATAAATCTCCAACTTACAATATATATCTCTCATGGGGCCAAGCCATTGATATGGTTTAGGTCATATAAACTTTTATGCCATAAAAGTCATTTATGAAGTAAATCTAAATATTATAATGTGAAATCATCGCTCATGGGTAAATTTATAGACATGTATCTTTTTACACACATGAGTTATGAGGTATTTATTTCATAAAAACAATTTTGTAATCCATGAACCCATCATTAATTTTAGGTTTTAAGGCTACTCTCATAAATCTTATAGTGTTTTCATCTTCTAAAAATCCTCCATCAAAACCTAGGCTCTTCTAGAATTTTATAGATATAATTATTATTTATGAATCCATTTTTTTGGCACTCATTATCTATGGTGGTTTCATTTAACATCCTTTGGTAAGTTTCCCTTTATTCTGATTTGATTCTTATAGTTGTGGAAGTTGTATTGCACTATAATTTGGTTGATTTTGATTATGTTGTGATTATTGGTTGTTTCCATTTAGCCTTATTGTGAGACTTTCTTTTACGGCTGGTGCCTTATTGGTTATAGTACAATAGGTGTGAGGTATATTAGGTATGATATATTTATCCTCTATATCATCTATTTTCATTCATGCAATTGATTCTGAGATATAGGAAACACTTTTAGGGTCTTTTTTATGGTCTTTTCATTCCTTCTGGTGTTGGTATATCCCATCCAAGGTAGTGTTTGTCATGAGTTTCTGGTTGGTGGTTCCATAAATAGCCTATGTTGGGTAAACCTTTATTTCTCTTATTTTGTAAATTTTTTCTAAACATAATATCATGATTGATTGATTTGTGTCTATTAAAATGGGTTGTCATTAAATATAGTTTTTTCTTTGTTTTTGAAAATGGAAATTGGTATTTCCAAATCATTCGGATGTGGTTTTTATGAAATGGTTTTCAAATAATTTTTTCAATGGATTAAAGGGTTTTTAAAAAAAAAATTAAAATGGGTATCCTTTTGAAAGTGATTTGAAAAATATAGCACGTGGGAATCCTTAGGTACTTTGATGTAAGGTTTAATATAAGGCCTCATACATATTACCATAAGGGGATTCACTTATGGGGTGTTCATACACTCCCTAGGCCTATTGTTCAAGGTACTTATTGTAGGGGTTTTACATGCGGGGTGTTCATATTCTCCGTAGGATTATGTTCTAAATACTTTTGGTTTGAACCAATATTTTATTATGGCATGAGTTCCATGTTATCCTAACCATTATTAATACTTGTCTTGTCTACCATTTTTATTTGTCTTGTACTATTTTACTAACATTATATGTGATAAATTCTTCTGTTTTGATGAAATATATCTACTTTGATTAAAGTATCTTATGAAATTTTTTTACTATGATTATTTTGAAAAGTCGAAAATGTGAAATATTTATCATTATTTTTATATAAAAATAATTTTATTCTTATCATACAATTTTCCCCTTAAACTAACATAGTTGGATAATTTATATAGAGACTTGTTATGGAAACATTGGGTGGGATCCTACAAGGGCTTCTTTTCCCACACCCAACAAACCCCTATGGTTGTTTGTAGACTTCGTATTGTCTTTCGATGTATGAATGGGAACAAAGTTTTAGTGAGATAGTGAGTTTTATGTCGGTTGGGTATTAGTAGTTGGTGGTAGGATGGTGGGAGGTTCCCCATCAAATATAGTAGTAGTTTTCAATTTTTTTTCCTTTTTTTCAACCTCTACCTTTCTTTATTAGGTTTTATGTTTTTCCCTAACAACTATTTTCTTTGATTATGGAATATCATTTTTTAATTATTATACACTATTTATTTCTCTTGTATATATATTCCATGTTTTCTAATTAATTTTGAGAGAAATTTGTTCCGTATTGGCTATTTTTTGAGGATAAGGTTCTAGTCTCTAGCCCACAGAGATTAGGAATTCCATTCAGTTATGTGGAAGAAAAGTTTAGGCATTGGTATATTGGGTAACTCGGGTTAGAACAATAAAAATTTGTATCAGAGGTTTTTTTCCTTGTGATTTCATGTCTTGGGACATATTGTTTATAAGAGATGGAATTTTCAGGAAATGAGAGGTAGGTTGTGGTGAGTGTCGTCCATCTCTTATGATGATGAGACTCAAGTTACCATGTGATGCTGGGATATGTGTGTCTTCTATATTTAGTTGTAATTTAATCTCAGTTTCTTCTTATTGTTTCCTAGTTTAAACTGATATTATCATTTTGTTTGATCATTTTCTTAGGTTTCTAGTGTTCCGTAATATGCATCAATCATTTATTCCAAGGGTTCTATTAGAGGGTGCATCGTATGTTTCTCAAGGGAATCCTCCTATGGATCAGAATCATATAGTAGATATCATGCATGCAATTTTTGTCATGGAAAAAAATGTACTAAAATTTCAGATTCATGCTATTGAGGCACAACTAGGTGCTGGAGGGCATATATGTTGACCTCTTGAGTTCATAAACAAGAAGATCCCATCCTTTAGAGTCATTAATGAGCCTCAAGTAGAAAAGGAGAGGCTACAAAATATCTTTCTGACATTTGATCAATTGATCGATCAATTTGATCTTCGACTTCAATGTGATGTGCATTGAATTCAAAATTGAGACTCTCAGTAAGGTATGGTGGGATTACATGATATAGGAAGATACACAAATGTTTTTGGAAGGGAAAGGATTCAAACCCCTCTTCCATCGAATGTTCATACTCGATTATCTGATAATGAATAAGTCTTTTGAGTTCCTGTCATAATAGTTGAGATTTCATATTATGGTATATTACTCCAATCGGTTTGTGAATCTAATTCATTTTTTCTCTCCATGTGGTGAGGAATGATCGATTGAAATTTTAGAAATATATAGAGGGTTTGAAATCATATATCAAATTAAATGTATTTATTCTGATTATTTTAAGTCATGTAAAGACACATGATGGGGATATGATGGATGAAGGAAACACAAAAGGCAAGATTGTATATTCTGTAGCTTCTCTTCCACCTTGTGTAATATTTAGTGGTGTAGAGGGAAACAAGAGAAAATTTCATGATCATGGAGTGATGGAGGTGGTTCTCAGAAGTGCCCCTCTTCTACCCCATCTCTAGCTACAAATAGTGAACCTTTGAATGGTTACCATTTCTAAAAGGTCAGTCACAACCAATGCTCTTTCCATATCCCCAAAAAATAATTAGTTCTTATGGCCACTATGGTCATATACAAATTTCTTACCAAAATATATTTATGATTTTTTATGGTGAGGGATCTTCAACTCAAAATTTCACTACGACATAGTCAGATACTTAAAAGACTATAGGGATCCATCCATAACCCTTAGGAGTGAAGCACTTTCATTCTATATAAGAGTTTTTAGCAGAGGATGGTGTGGGTTCAGTGATAGTGAGAGGTACTATCGTTACTTCATCTTCTATAGATAATTATTTTTTTGATATAGGTGAATCCCAATCATTTATATCTACCCATTTTGTTGATGTATTGAAACTTCCAATGGTTTCGTGTTCTTTTTTAATACATTTATGAAACCTACTATGAAAAGGAATGAGTAGGGGTTTCCATTTTTGTCATATTATTTTTTGATAGATGATGTATAGTTAATCTAGAATTTCTTGGTTATTAATATGGATCTATACGACATCATCATTGGGATGGATTGTTTTATCTATTATCATACTAAGATTGATATTTTATCATTAGGGGGTCTCATTATTCATTATCGATTGGAGCTATTAGGTGTTTTAGGGACAATCAGATCTGAGTTCTAGTTATACAAGACCTTCTTGCACATATCCCATGAGTTTTTTTCTTATAAATAATTTTATCCTGATGTAGTTTCATTAGTTAGAGATCTTTCCTTAGGTTTTAGGTAATTCCCTAATTCCTTCTCAAAAGACTACTCCGATATTCCTACAGAGAGGGAGGTGGAGTTTCTAATTTTTTTTGTGTTGGTTATGTAGATGATCTCAACACCCTCTTATTGTATGATTCCATAAGAAATTAAAGATACCAATATTAAATTGGATGATTTGAATGATAAAGTATTTATTTCTTCCTAGTGATTCAACTTAGGCATTTGTTGTACTCTTTTCTAAGAAATATTAAGATTCACTACAATTGTGCATGGACTATCAAAAGTTAAACTAATTAACCAGTAAAACAAGTATAATTCTCCCCATATGTATGATTATTTAGATCATTTAAATGGGGACAACTTGTTTTTGAAGATATTATTTCATGTGTAGATATCATTGTCTTAGGGTTTGGGAATCTTCTATACAAAAGATGTATTACCGAAAAAGCTATGGCTGTTATGAATATATTTTGATTTATTTTTGAATAAATATCGCTCTATAGTTGTTTTTACATTGATGATCAGAATATTTCATTAGTATATCGTTACTTCTATGGTTGTGTTTATGGATGAAATTTTTATTTTATTCGGGATCAAGGCATGAGCACGAGCACCATATGAATATGGTTTTGGAAATTATGAGAAGCTAAAAACTATATTGGAATATTTGGAAATGATGTTTTAGGGTAAAAATTGAAGTTCTCTAAGAATTTTATTTCTATGGGTAGCATAATAGTTGATCATGAGTAGGTTAATGATGTCCTTTCATGGAGGGATCCATTGAATTCTCTTGATATTCGAATATTTCTATGTCTACATAGATAATATCAATAATTTTTCAAGGGTTTCTTAAAGTTACTATCACCATTTACTACTCTTGTAAGAACACATATCTCTATTTTAGGTATGGATCATTATTTCAGGTTGTTTTTTTAGGAAAAATGATGATTTGTGAAAATTCTGAAGTGCATGCCATGTAATTTTGAATACACACAGTGTACTTGGTTGCCGCACATAACTGTGTACTATCTGTGTAACGACTGAGTACATGGACGTGTGGGTGACCTTGAAGACTACCTAAAGTAGGGGCTATTTGAGGCTAGTACACAACGTGTACATTAAATAAAATCATCGTTTACTTTTCATTTTATTTGATAAATTCATATAGGGAAATGTTTCATCTCTATAATGAACTTCTTCTTATCGTGTTTCGTACAGGAGAGCGATGTACAGCTAAAGATCTTTGATCTCCTCCCATTCCTTCATCTGAGCTCTGATTGAGATGCCTCTGGGTGCGTTGGATTCCCACCGATGAGTTCTCACTTCCCCTATATCCTATCTTCTTGATTTCTCATCTCTCTTGAGTTATCTAGGGTTGATATTTTTTAACCTTTTCATAGATCTATTTCGTTTTAGGCCGATTCATCGGAAGACATTCAAGAGTTTTCTTCGTACAACATCATGGTAGGTGTTTTGTTCCTTTACTTGTGTTTCTTTGAATTACATATACTGAAAGAATCAAATACCAATGTTAGTGTATTGGGTATTTTGGAATTTGACCTTGTTTGTTACCTATTATATTATGGTTGATTGATAAAAGGTAATTGTTATGTATAAGGTTAAATACCTTGATTATGGTTTCATTTTCCCATGATTTATTGATTATGGCCATTTGGTCTAGAATTTATATTATAATTTCTTTCTTTTCCATGCCTCATGTTTTTAGGATTGATTTACTGTTTATTTCTGATGCATGTGATTTGCATTGTGAAAGCACGACCAAGGGGAATAGACTATCAGAGCTTCAAACGTTAGTGTATTTTATGTATAATTGTTGTTATGTTCACCCATAGGTATTGATTGTGGGAGATTTTGGGTGGTCATAGACCATAGGGGTTAGACCGTGAGAGCTACCCATAGGGTCATTGTTAAATGAATCTTTGACCATAGGGAATTGACTGTGAGAGCTACCATGGGTCATTATAATTATTGTTACTATGGTGACCAAGGGGTATTTCTCGTGAGAGATACCTAGGCGGTTGATTATAATTGATTAGTACTATGTGGGATCCAAGGGTTTAGACAATGTGAGATTTCTTAGAGGGTCTTTATTAATTATGGAATTGATGATATGTTAAACCTGAGGGGTCAGACTATAAGAACATTCCCAGAGGGTTGCTTTTTAATATATGAAAGATCATGACAAGTCTTTTAATCCAAATCACAAGCTAGGACTCAGTCTTACATGGTTGGTTTAGATGGTCTTTTGAGACATTGGTTGTTACTTTTATAAATTGAGATACAAATCTTAGCATAGATCCCAATGTTACATTGTTCAATAGATTGAATAATTAATAAATGAAAATGAATCTAATTAGAAACTGTAGGATTGTTTACTTTTGATTAATTCATAGTTTATTGCTTCATTTTTCATATTTTCTAATATATATTCACTAATAGTTTGCCACAGATCTTTTGGTGTTTTCCTAATGAGATTCATATCACATCCTGTTTGGGTCATGAATTTAGACCCAAACATATTATATGGTTGCAGGTATAGATAAGGGTTAGCGCCCTTCTTCATCAGGTACGTGATTGATGTGGAGCTAGAGAGCATGTGACCAAGCTAAGGCTTGTGATTCTTGTGGAGTTTACTATTTTCTATTATTTTGTTTCAGTATTGTATTTCTAGCATTTTGAATTATTTGGATTCTTTCTTAGATACTTGTGACATGCATCATTTATTTATATATGTTAAAGTTGTTTATACTATTCATATTCCACTGCTTACTTCTCTTGTATGGTATTACTGCTACTGTTGTTGTTTACTATTTGTTCTTGTAGTGTTACTCTGCCAATGGGGGCATAGTTTCCCCACTATCACACCCAAGAACCTCACTACTAGTCGACAGCCTCTAGATTTTGGGGAAATGCGCTTGAGGCCATGTGATCAACTAGGTATGGGGAAACTTTGGACGACACCCGGAACTGGTACATTACAAAGTGGTATCAAAGGAGTTTCTTTTCTGCTTTGTCTTACTATTTGGATCCTATAGACATGGATAGGAAAGAATATGTAGTTGGTAATAATGTGTGACCAAACCTAGATAACCCGTGTATATAGAAAAGCCAATTTACTTCGAATATTGCAATTGTTTTTGGTTTTGCAACTGTTATAGTTGATTTGATTTTATCGTTGGGTGAAGCATCTGCTTTTTTCTATTATGATTTATATCATTGAGTTTTTATTTATATTGATAACCAATGAGACAAGGGTATCCCATCTCATGCTTCATATAAGTACATGCTAGATATCACATTTCACACATTCTTGTCATGCCATTTCAGGTACATTACTGGTTTCATGCTATTGTGATAGAAGTTGTTCTAGATATGCATGTTGTTGTCATAGATTCCATGATATAATACTTGTTATTTCGATAGGTTATTGTAATATATAAAGTTTCACATGGATGCATGCAAAACTTTGGTCTCTAAGGTGTTATGGGCCCTCTTGGATTTTAATTTGGTGGATCATGTTTGGACTTCACTCAAATTTGGTCAAGTTTTGATGTGAAAAAGGATTACAAACATTGATTAGAAGAAGTATGGGCTCTCAGGGGTCGGAATGTTTCATGATTTGGACAAACTTCTATTTTTTCAAGGCTTCTAGAGAATTTTCAATGGCTTACTGTCTTGAAACCCATACAACATAGCGTGTGCTATTATGAACACCGACCATGTGTTCTTCTGTTATGGATGAAACAACTTTTCTTAAGTATACACTGTCTAATGAGAGTACACATCGTGCTGTACTTAACCATGTGACTGACTATGTGAGTAGAGACATGGGGTTGATAATCGTTTTATAGAACACGTTGTGTACTAAGAGTATACTCTTTTTTGTAAATACCATGTGCTCGAATGTGTAAATAATGACACGGGAGCGTGTAATATGGGTTGTACATGTCGTGTCCCATTTATGCACGCCGTGTAGAGTCAATCGTGTCTCCGACCATGTGACTGACAACACAGGTTGTTATAACTTAAGTTGTACACGCCCTGCCTAGGGTGAACATACTGAATAGTGTTGCACCAACAGACCCCATGTGGTTTATCTGTGTTGAATAACTTGGGAAGGAGAAAAAATTCAAATACACGGCATGTCCTATGAGGAACACGTCATGTGTAGGGGTGTTACATGAACAGGTTTGGAAGAGGTACACACCCATGTAAAATAGAAAGGGAACATGCCTTATGAAGGATATACTTTTCGTGTTACCATGTTTTGAAAAACATTAATTTTTTTATTCTCTTATTCATTTCTTGCACTTCTAAGTGGCTTAAATTGATTATCATTATCTGAAGTGTGCACTTGACCTTGAAGAGTCATGCCATCAAGATGTCCTCCGGTTGTACACTTGATACATGTAAATGAGCAAACACCATAAATTGTAGATTAGGGACTACCAGAATATCTTCCTGTTATGCCCATTTAGGAACCAACTACTATACTGGACGTAGGTGCTGATGCACAGTTCTGATAAGGATTTTTGAGGATGTTAAATACTTTTTAAGGAGCACTGCATCCTGTCCCGTCTATGTAAGAGTTAAAGTGGGGGTTCCAATAGTATAATCCTTCAACTTTTTTATAGTATGGAGGTCTATAGGCTACCGAATCATATCTAGGGGCCATTCTTGCAATATTTGATCATCTGGGTATGCCTCCGAAGAGGTGAGTCAATCTTGTGATGCATATGCTATGTGATTCCTTTGAGAGATGGTGGGAGGTTATCTCATAGGCGGGACATCATCGGGATATGTCTTGGGAAGAGTTTCAGAGGGCCTTATATGATTATTTCTATTCTGAGATGTTGAGGGCCCATCGAGCCTGAGAGATCATGAATTTAGAGTAGGGGTGCTCTTTCAATGATGTACTAGTCTTCTAATTTTACAGATCTTCAGCTCCTTGCAGCTATTCTATGAGATAATGAGTTATCTTTGTCTAGGAAATTTTAGGATGGTCTCAGGTATGACATCCAACCATAGGTTAATGTATTCAGGTTGACTTGAGTGATGACTATATTGAACCAATCACCGATTACTAAGTGCAATCTAAGGGAGTTGGGATCTATGAGTGAGGGAAATTCAACATCCAGGGCTGATAATTCTTTGATAGATAGTAGGAATCACCATAGGGATCTTTCACATGATGTTTCTTTTGGTGTCCAAGTGGTATGCTACCGGTGCATGAATAGTAGGAATTCAGGACCACACTACCTGAAGTAACTAGTTGAGTGCCAGTCTTGCAACAAGATGGGTGACCTTTAGTATTTTTTTGGGTGTTCTCACAAACAGGGAGTGACAGTGGTTCTGATATGACACCATGTTCAAGAGCAGGGACCCCGGTTTCTAATAAGACAAGGAACTGGAGTTTTCAGGCTATTCAGGCCAAGGAGGTGTCCATGTTCATGGTATCCAGATTTTAGGTTTCTAATGACAGTAGGGTGGATCATCTCAGGATAGTCAGGTGGGTCCGTAGGGCCACAATATAGGTCAAAATTTTATATTGGAGTAGACCCAACAGAAGTAGGATCTGGAACCGTCTATTATTAGAGGTATGATTCTCGTTGCCTAAGTTTTAGAATCTGGTCTTTTTTGATATAGGGGATTCCCATTATTTCATATTTGTGGCCTTTTTGGAGAGCCTTGGACTCGGTATCTTTATGTATGATGATGTTTTGATGCTAAAAACTAAGTTTGGGATTAGGATGGCTAGTGTAAATCAGTTAAAGGAGTTCCCTCTTTAGGTTGGTCAGTGTCACTTGTTATGGGACCTCTATGTCTTAGAGATGACTTGATTTGATTTCATTCTCAGAATGTACTAGATAGTATCCTTTCAGAACTTTGTTGACTACTATCACTGCAGGGTGAGTTTCACATCACCAGAGGGAGGGTCTCTTCTACACAAAGGAAAACGAGATGTCCAAGCAAGTATAGCTAGACCCGAGCATCTTGGGTTAAAAGTATTTACAGTTAAGATTTCTAGTTTATTTCTGGATGACCTGTGGACTTTACTGATGAACCTTCCTCCAGTCATAGATCATTTCAGATATGTCTTTCTAGATGACATTTCAAGTTTACCTCTAGAGAGATGGAGGTATATTTCTCTTTTGAGGGTTTTCTAGGAGTGGAACTAGTTTCCATTCCTCCTTATAAGATGGCTACACTAGAGATATGGGAGCTCAAGAGGCGGTTAGAGGAGTTGTATGAAAAAGGTTTCATCTAAACCAATACTTCTCCTTAGGTTTCGCCTATCATTTTTTCAAAGAAGGCAGATGGTACCCTCATACTTTACATGTATTATCAGAAGATGAACTAGTTGAAAGTTAAGAACCAATATCCTTTGTCGATGATTGATGATATCATTGATCAACTTAGACGAGCCTGGGTCTTCTCAAAGATTGAATTGAGATCCTGTTCTCATCAATTGTGCGTTATACCATCAAATATACCTATTACTTCCTTTCAGAGTAGGTATGTTTTATACAAGTATTTGGTTATGTTATTCGATCTCACGAACACACCAGTATTATTCATGAAACTGATTAACTGAGTCTTCCATCCTTACTTGTACTCTTGTTTTAGTCTTTTTGGACGATATACTGGTGTACTCTCACTCTCGACACAACTATGCCACCCATATTGATATCATATTGAGTACATTGAGAGAGCATAATTTATATGAAAATATCTCAAAGTTCCAATTTTTTATGGACCAAATTCACTTCTTGGGTAATGTTATCTCATAGACAGGAGTTTTAGTAGACCTAGAGAAAGTGAGACCAGTAGTTTCCTAGGATCATCCCAAGAACATCCTTGAGGTATGGCATATTCTGGGGATAATCTGGTAACTACTAATTCTTTATACATAACATTTCACTCTTAGCAGTGCCACTAACATGCCTAACTAAGAAGGTTGAGAAGTACTTGTGGATAGATTCCTATGATTGAGCTTTTCAAGATCTAAAAAAAGATTGACTTTAGCACCGATACTGGTTTTTTAGGATCTGAGAAAGAGTTAAATCATTTACTGTGATGCATCATGTATCAGACTAGGTGCAATGCTGATTTAAGGGGTCTGAGTCATTGCGTATGAGTCTTGATGGTTGAGGCCACATGAGTATAATTACACGACACACAGTCTCAAGTTAGTTGCATTTGTATATTCTTTTCACTATCAGATACATTATCCTTTGGGAAATCATTTTTGTGGTATAAACTGACCACAAAATCCTCAAGTATATTTTTAATTAGTGTGACCTGAATTTGAGACTGCAAAGGTGGGTTGTGTACCTTCAGTATTTTAACATTGAGCTTGCATACATGCCTGGTAAAGGAATCATAGTGGTTGATGTGTTGAGTAGGGGGACTCTTATATACGCTGTTCAGGAGGCCAGTAATGAGTGGTAGCTTATTGATCTATTCTCTAATATGCATTTTTAGGTTCATGATAGGTAGGGAAAGATGTTTCTATCTTCTATAGTTGTTACCTCTACTCTACTAGATTGAGTGTGAATGAGAAAGCTATCTGATTATGAAGGCCTAGTCCTATTAGAGAGTGTGTCATTAGAGGACCCTACTTCTGGATGGACTACAGGTGAGTATTAGGTCTTCTGTTTTCATGGGCACATATAGATATCAATATACATACATGAGGAGTTGATGCAAGATTTAAATTATTCATTTTGGGCAATTCATCCAGGTGTTACCACGATGTATCAAGATCAACACCATCATAATAGGTGGCCAAGTATGAAGAAAGATGTATCTGGTTTTGTTATGAGATGTTCCACCTATTAGCAGGTGAAGGTGGAGCATCAGTGACAAGAAGAGCTTCTACAATAGTTACCCATTCCTGAGTGGAAGTGTAATGGAATCCAAATGGATTTATTGACGGGTTTACCGAGGACGTCTTAAGGGAATGATGAGGTTTGTGTTGTTGTTGAAAAACTCACAGGGGGTTCACAATTATTTATGATCAAGGAAACCTTCAATTTTTATGATCTTGTAAGGTTTTACATCTGAGAGATTGCATGTCTACATGGGGTTCCACACTCTATCATTTCAGACGGGGTCACCCGATTTACTTCTCGTGTCTGGCAGGGACTATAGAGGGCTTTCAGTACATAGGTACTTCGGAGTACAACATACCTTCCCTAGATATATGGCCAGTCCTAGTTCATGATTTAGGTTTTGGAGGATATCCTATAAGCATGTGTCTGAGATTTTGGGGGTTTTTGGGAGATACACTTACCCCTAGTACAGTTTTCCTACAACAATAGATTTCAAAAAACGATTCAGATGAAACCATATGAGGAATTTTAAGGTTGGCCATGTCGATCACCACTGTTTTGGATAGAGGTAGTATAGGTAGCTATGCTGGTACCTTGTCTCATCTAGGATACCATTGAGTAGGTGGATTTGATTTAGAAGAGGATGGCTATTGCACAGTCTCACCAGAAATCTTATACTGATCGATGGAGATGACCACTGGAGTTCGAGGTCGGGGATCAAGTTTTCTTATGTGCCACACCGAAGCTGGGACACAAGAGGATTAGGAGACATGGGAGGATTTCACTAAGATACATTAGCCCATTTGATATTTTGGAGAGAGTCGGGCCATTTTCCAATTGGTTGTAGTTACCTCAGAGGTACCGGGCTATGCACGCCGTCTTTCATGTTTCTCAGCTACGATGTTATTTTTCAGACCGATATAATGTTTTTTAACCTAATGATGTCAAGTTAGAGGGGGATTAATTCTTATAGAATCATCCTACTCGAGCTTTGGATCATAGAATGAAGGTTCTCTGTGGCTGGTATGTTTCACTGGTACAGGTGCTATGGTAGCACATGTGAGTACGAGATGAGACTTGGGAGACGGAGGCCAAAGTACGATCACAATGGCCAGGTTTTCTTGATCTTTATTCTTTACCACCCTTGAAAATAAAATTTGGGGAAGATTTTATTTGAGGGGAAAGTTTGTAATAACACAAATCTTTATTTCAGGTATGGATCTTTATTTCGGGTTGTTTTTTAGGAAAAAGGAAGTGTTGGGAAATTTATTAAGTAGACGGTGTGTACTTGGTTGTAGCACATAACTGTGTATTGGTAATATAATGGTTGATTACATGGTCGTGTCAGTGACCTAGAGGATGACCTAAAGTGGGGGCCGGTTGAGGCTAGTACACGTGTGTACATCAGATGAACAGGCTATGTACTTTTCTTTTTATTTGATAAATCGGAGTGGGGTCGCAGTTCATCTTCAGAACAAACATGTTCTCCCCGTGATTTATATAGGAGAGTGACATACAACCTAATATCTTCAAGATCCTCTTGTTCCTCTATCTGAGCTCCGATTGAGATGCTGCAGGGTGCCTTGGATTTCCACTGGTGATTTCTCTCTTCCCCTACATCATATGTTCTTGATTTAACCTTTCTCGTGAGTTATCGAGGGTTGATATTTTTTACCCTTTTGTAGATCTACATTGTTTTAGTTCAATTCAAGAGCCATTTCTCAAAAGTTTTCTTCATACAAAATCAAGTTAGGTGGTTTATTCCTTTCCTTGTTTGTCTTTGAAATCTATATGCTAAAAGTGCCGAAGACCAATGTTATGGTATTGCATGTTTTGGAATTTGACCATGTTTATTACCTATTTTTATACGGTAGATTGATAAAAGGGTAATTGGTATGTATAAAGTTTAATACCTTGATTATGGGTGTGTTTTTTCATGTTTGATTGATTATGGAAATTTGGTCTAGAATTCCTGTTAGGATTGCTTTGTTTACTATGTCTCATGTTGTTAAGATGGAGTTACTATTTACTTGAGATGCATGTGATTCGTATTGTAAAAGAAGGACCAAGGGTAATTGACTGTGAGAGATTCCCGAGGTAGGGTCTATTATGCATAATTGTTGTTATTTTTACCCATATATATTGACAGTGAGAGATACTTGGTGGTCATATATCAGAGGAATAAAACCATGATAGGTACAAAACGGGTTGTTATTAAATGAATGTTTGAACTTGGAAAATATAATGTGATAGCTTCCATGGGTCTTTATAATTATCGTTTCAATTCTGACCATGGGGTATTGACCGTGATAGCTACCTAGGTGGTCATTTTTAATTGATTTGTGCTATGTTGTACCAAAGTGGTTTGATTGTTTGAGAGTTCCCATAGGGTATTTATTATTTATGGAATAGATGATATGTTAAACTAGAGGGGTCAGGGTGTGGGAACGTTCCCATAGGGTTTCTTTTTATTGTTTGAATGATTTTGATGAATCTATCTAGCCAGAGCACCATCTTGGACTCAGTATTTCTTGGTTGGTTTAGACGGACTTCTGAGATGTTGGTTTTTACTTTTATATAGGGGGATACAAAATTATTCTAGATCCCCAAGTTACATTATTCAAAAAATTTAATAATTAATAAATGAAAATGAATGTAATTAGAAACAATAGGATTTTTTACTTTTGAGTACTTTCATGTTTATTTCTTCTTTTTGAATATTTCTTGCTATATATATTCACTGACAGTTAGGCATGGATATTTTTGTGGTTGCCTATTGGGGTTCATCACACACCCTATTTGGTTCATTCTTTTGGACCCAAACAGATTAGATGGTTGTAGGTATAGATAAGTGAAAACACACTTCTTCATTAGGTACTTGATTTCTATAAAGCCGGAGAGCATGGGGCCAAGTTGAGGCATATGATGCTGTAGGAGTTTACTATTTTCTGCACATTGGTTTCAGGGTTGTATTTCCTGCATTGTGAATTGTTTGGATATTTTACTAGATACTTGTGACATGCATCATTTATTTATATATGCTTTAATTTTTTATATTCTTCATCTTCCGCTGCTTACTTCGGTTGTATGGTATTACGACTTCTACTACAATTTATTATTTGTTTCCACTAGGTTACTCTGTCAATGAGGGAATAGTTTCTCCACTATCACACCCAAGGCCCTCCCTACTAGTCGGCAGCCTCTGGAATTCGGGGAAATGTGCTTGAGGCCATGTGACCAACCAGGTATAGGGCACCTTTTGGAGGCACCAAGAACTGGGGCATTACAACTCTTAAAAAGAAAGTAATGAAGTCCACATGGAAAAATAAAAGTCACACTTCTTTTAATGATTTGAAATGTATTCTGACATCATCTCTTATTTTTATCTTACCTAATCTAGATAAGGTTTATTCAATGTATTTTGATTATTATAGTGATATTCTAGGATTTTTCTAATGTCGGATGATCATGTTGTGGCATAAAGATGTTATTAGCTTCGGACACATGATAAAAAATATCCACTCATGATTTAGATATTTCCATGGTTATCAATGTGTTTAAGTGTTGGCCCACATTCATTTTGGGGAGTGTTTCATGGTATTTTTTGATCATATGATTCTGATCAATATTTTTTTAGAAAAAACTATTGAGTCTAAAAAAGAGGTGGTCAGTGAAATACAATCAGATGTTTGACTTTGACATCACTTACACCAAAGGTATGGGGAATTTAATCACAGATGCTCTTAATTAGATTGTTCGACCTCATGTAATTTTACAATTAAAGGAAGAGTGGAATCTGATTGGGCCCTTTTCTCAATTTTATCTTGATGCTGAGGAGTATGATTCAGGTATGGTTATAACTATTCTTTATCTATTATCAACTCTCCATTAGTCTATTATATAGGTTCGGTAGTAGGATTATGAGTTCATTGGGATTTGATAATACCCTTATGGTGGGGAGATATTTCATGTTTTTCTTTCCCGTATAATGGTATTCTCTACTTTGGGGATCATTTTATCATCTTAGAATAAGTGTGGAATTCAATTTTTTTACTATAATAGTTATTTGTTGGGTTATTCATATTAATTATATGAATATATATTATGATATGAGATGGTGATTATGGTGGATTATTATGAATCAAAAAATCACTGATTTCATGTCTCACTATTACACCTTCCAACAAATAAAGTAAGAGCACCTAAAAACTTTTAGTCTTCTCCATATTCTTCCAGTTCCAGTTTGGAAATGGGATGATATCTCTATGTACTTCATTGTTGGATTTCAGAAAACAACCCATGAGAATAATTATATCTAGGTGGTTATTGATAGGTTGATGAAATATTTTCATTTTATTAAGATTAGGAACACCGCTAAGATTGAATATTTGGGTATGTTTTGTGTGTAGGATATTTTGGGGTTTCATGGGGTTTTCATCTATATTTTCTTAGATAGGGATCCTAGGTTTAACTCTTAGTTTTAAAGGATTCTTCAAGACATGATGGGGTCACATGTCAGGTTGAGTATATCTTACCATCTACAAAAAAAGGTCATACATAGTGTTCTATTCATATCATAATGGATATGGTTCGTTCTAAAATTTTTGAAATTGGTAGATTATGGAAAATTGATATTTTATTGGTTGAGATTGTCTATAAAAATAGTTACTAGTCATTGATTTGAATTGTTCCCTTCGATCCTTTATATAGTCCGCTATGTAGGTCACTTATTTTTAAAGGGTGGGAGAGGCCTATCTGGTAAGACTGAATCTTGTTCAGAAGACATCAATAAGGATTCATGATATATATCAATGCTTGGTTATAGCTTAGAGTCAGTATAAATCTAATTCGGATCATTGATGCTATCAGTTTAGTTTTTTGACGGGTTTTCTTGATGGTTTCTCATCAGTTGGGTCAGTGTCGAATTAGGAAATAGGGAAATATAGCTCTGAGATATGTTATACCATTTGAGGTCATTTAGAATCTTAGGAAGGATGCTTATTATTTGGCATTTTTAGCATATTTTATGAGTAATCATGATTCTTTTTCCATTCACTGACTTAGGATATATCATTTGGATCCCTCTCATGTTCTGAGTTGGGACAATTTTGAGTTTTAGCTAGATTTTTCTATTGTAAAAAAACTTGTTGAGATCATGGATTCTTTAGAGAATTGTTTTTGAAGAAAGTATATAATTTTAGTCTCTGTGTTGGGTTAAAATATATAATATTCTCATTGATACTTAAGAGAATAAATTTTTAGGGAGGGTGCAGTGTATTACCCGCTTTCTAGCATACCCTTAATTTTTATTACTTCTCAAGAAATTAATTTTCTATAGTAGTGATATTGTGACATAAAATACATTAATGTATGATCTTTTTCTTTTTTAAAATCCATTCTTTTATATTAGAATGGTGTGAGAATTTTTTCAGGTATTTTGATAGGGGATCTACTATTTTTGTGGGATACATAGGGGATTTACTTTATAAATCACTGAATAACAACATAACCCACACAAGACACAAGTCCTGGAAATGATTCTGGATTTAAAATCTAATAGGCTAAAAAATGGATTTATGTCATTAATCATAATAATAAAATATATAATCTTCTCTCAAAATTAAATAAACTAGTTGAAGATTATTTTTCATCATATATGAATTATGGGGATTTACATTGTAAAACTAGTGATTACACCCAAAAACCCTCATTACAAATAGGGTTTGTGGTTTCTCACATAAATCCTTTGGTTTTTTAATCATGTGGGTATCATCCCTTGATACATAGATTCTTCCAAGAAATTTTTGGTGTTTCCTCTTTGCCTTGATATCTTTGTTCATAAATCAATCTATGTGGTGGTTGTGTTTCTCCACATTTAGTAAGAGTTCCTATCTTCTTCTTCATTTATTATAGGTACAGTAAAGGTGTTACACTAAGTTTTGGATAAATTATATCATGCAGTGATTCTTGGTTGTTCTTTAAAGATCTAGTGTCTGATCTTCTTCAAGGGGCCAATATTTTATTTGTTGTGGTACAGAAGGTGATAGGTTCTCAAGGTATGTTTGATATATTTCCTTTTTCATTATCTTTTATTAATTGAATGTGGGAACCATTTTTAGTGCCTCAATTACTTTATTTTCATTCAATTCAGTGGTGGTGGATCATGTTGTGGGTAGTGTTCGACCTGATTTTGAGGTAGGTGGTTCGATACCTAGCCTATATTTAGTGAACATTAATAGCTCCTATTCTATAAATGTATTTATAAATGTAATGAAAAGATTTATTGATTTGTGTGTGTAAAAAATGGTTATAAAAAATATGGTTTTTTCAAGTTTTTATAAAAATAAAGGGGTATTTTCAAAGCATTATGTGACCTTGTGTTGTATATGGTACCTTTAGAGCCTCTGGGAGGAAGAATAAGATAGCTTCCACTTGTTTACCGAGAGACCATGATATATATTAGAGATTGGGTCTAGAGAAGACCATGAGAGCATCCATTTTAATACCACTAGTAAACTATGTTGTAGGCTCACCTATATTAGACCCTTACGGTTGGATACATTATTTCCCATTAATCTTGTTGGGTTGATTTTCATAATTTTATAAAAAAAATTATTTCTTGGATGATTATGAAATCAATTGTTCTATCCATTTTCATTTATATTTTTCTATGATGAACATTGTGCTTACACATATGTTTATTCATTTTCAAGGGTATATGAGAATGTTTTGTTGAGTGTAATTTATTTCTTATCTTTAGTCATGTTGGGTGTATTTTGGAAAACATTCTTTATTTATAATAACAACCTAATTTATTTCAAAGAATATATTTTGTAATAAGTGTTTTCAAAGATAATTGGTTTCAGAAAATGAGTTCTTAAAACCATTTTATTGGTTTCCATATATTAAAATCCATAAAAATATTCTTGGTGGAATCCTAATATGATTTGTGTCTCACACCATACATATTTTTTTTGGGTGTATATTGATTATTTTTAGGCCAAAGGTAATGTCAAGGGATCTATGTATATAGGTGTATTTTCATGATTAACATCCTTTGAGCTTTATACAAAGTGATGTGATCTCAACAAATTGGCTCATCAGGAGCCATTTTGGAGTCCTTTGTTGGGTACCTTTAGGATTTATTTACAAACCTTGTTTGGTTTTGGTCCTTTTTTTCAAACACATTTGAGCCTTTGACTTGAGATACCATGTTTATTTTTTTCTAAAAGGTTATGTATTTGGTGTTATGATGTTTTTCATGGTGTCTATTTTCAGTTATTTCTGTGTTAATTTGGTTGTTTGTTTATTATTCTACTCAATTTTGTTATGATATTGTGATCTTCCCATTTTATGGATGGGCACACCGGTTTACCATGGGTGAAAAAATTCCCATGTAGTCACTCTTTGTGGTTGGTGCTTGTTTCTAACCAGTGGTGATTGAAAACACAATTTGGGTCATCTGGCATACTGTCTTTGGTGTAAAGTCTTGAAAAAATAATTTAGTTATCTAGAAAAATTTATCATATCTATTTAGGGGGTAGTGGTATATGAGATCTAGAATTATCGAGACTAGAGAGGAAGTATTGGAGGAGTACCTAGTTAGCTATTATTTGTGTCAAACCTCATGTTTTCATGGGTGGTGTAGGACAGTGTTTAAATTTTTATCCTAGTTTTGGGATTTTTTATTGTTATTTTACCAATTTCACTTGTTGTTTATGTGATACTAGTTGAGATCATGGGTTATTTTGAGTTTTAATGTTAAATGGGGAAGTCTGCAGGAGGTAAACAATATTGGCGTGTTGTTAGTAATTATTATGTAGACACCATTCAACCTGGTCTTTCTATATCTAATGGCCCTCACGTGGTTGGATCATAGATTTCCTAACCGTATATCTAAAAGATGATTAGTGGTAAAATAATTAAATTTTTTATTTTTTCACCTCTTTTTCATTTGAAACTTCAATTAATTCTAATATTGTTTGCTAAAACTTATTTCAAGGTTATCTTTTGGAATAATTGGTGATGTTTGAGATTAGTTTGTGAATTTATTGAACTTGTAGTTTGTGTTTATGAACCATACATCATATAAGAGCCTCATATAGGGTTAGAGAGGGCTTTGAAATGAAATCCTCATAGGATAATCATATAGTTGATACATCTTAGGTGGAGTCTCTGATATGAGTGATCTAATCCTTGGGTTACATGGGTGGTCGGGAGAATCAATATATGGTGGATCACAGATAGGAATTTACTAGAAAAAATCCATGTGTTTTCAATTTAAGTAATTGATACAAATTTCTTCAGGAGTAGTTGGAATAGATTTTTTGAATCATTGAGTTCTTGAAGACCCCTGAGATCCAAACTATTGGATTTTCCCCTTATACGATAGAAGGGTAAGTTATGAAATGGTGGGAATCTATGGTGTGGAAATTCAGTATGAGGATATCACATGGTCAACCATCAAAGTGGAATTTAATAAATAGTTGTACCCAAAAATGATGACGGTGGAAAAAGACTGTGATTTGTTTATGTTGGAAAAAGGGGACCATTTGATTCAATAGTATAAAGCTCGATTAACGGATTTGGCTCATATTATTCCAAAAACCCTTGTGAACTATTATCTAAAGGATAGGTGTTTTACGATGGATTTCAATATTGAGATCACTTCCATGTAAATCCTTATTTTCATACCAAATTACTTTGAGTTCATTGATAATGTGCATATGGTGGAGAAATGAATTATTGGTGAGATAGTTTTCAGTGATGCACCTTTAGTGGGTGTTGGTTAGACCACTTCTTCAGGTAAGAATTTCAAGTTGGATGAATCATTTCAAGGTAGTGGAAAGTGTACACAACAATCAACATTTTTAGTGTTATTGTTTTCATTAAAGAATAAGTTGGTTTTATATAATCATCATTGGATAGTTTTTCATACCAATACTATTTTTCCCCGAGGATCTAAGGATGTGTTACCTTCTAGATGTTCAAGTCATCTTCATTTCATCTGTCATGATTCTACATAGGGGAGTGGTGTAGGATCAATGTTATCAAAGATTTATCAAGATCATTATGATGATTCCAAGGGTAGATGATACCACACTTAGGTTAAAGGATGTTGAAACATATAAATAAAAGATTAGCATAGGCCTGATTCAAATAATATTCTTTTAGATGATGTGATACTAGATGACTCTGAATGTGGACCAGACACCATGAGAGGTAATACGATTATTGTTTCTTCTTTTGAATTTGTTTATTTAGATATGGTAGAATTCCATTCTTTTATTTTTCTATTTTTTCTTGATTATTTAGATATGTGACAGAATTTTATGACTTTTATGGAATTTCATACACCAATGGGTATGAAGGGGAGTGGTTTTAAGTGGACAGGGTGTTCAGTTTTTCCTACAGACATTGAAGTCATTTGGGATTTCTTAATGTTGGACATAGATGTTTTTTACCTTATTATCTATATGGATTGTTTGATTAGATTCAATGAACTTATCGATTATTTTCACCACTACAATTATCCTTTTATTTAATAAAAGACGAGAGTTAATAACAACAAGACCAAAAGAGAAAAAAGATAAAAAAGAAGGAAATAAATGAAAAGAAGCAAACTGCGGATGCCTAAAATAGTGCAAACATATAGCGTCCCCTCTAATAGGATTCTTACCTTCAATCGAGAAAGAGTTCATGTCTGAGGTAATAAATACATTATGACCCTATGGATCCATAGAGGCAATATAGTCAGAAACCTTATTTACCACCCTCCAAGTGTGCGAGATAACTATTCAAGTGCTAATAAGAGTCTCAAACCATCTCATAATATAAGACTAGGACTAGGGAATATTCTTCTTTCCTTGCATAGAGACGTGGAGGATGATAGAGTTAGCCTCAACCATAGTCATATTAATATTATAATTCTTTAAAATAGATAGACTGGTAAGTATTGCTAGACCCTCATCATAAATGGAGTTTCCTTAACCAAATGACCTATAAAAGCAATGATTACTCACCCAAAGGGGTCCCGTACCATACCTCCACATTTCATGTCATTTAGATAGAATGATACATCAAAGTTGAGCTTGTGTATGAGAAGATAAGGGAACCATCGAACCCAATGGCCATGGTTGTTTGAATGAAAATTAGATGAACCCACCTGAAGTGGTCTGAGAGGGGGAGAATCATGCCATTTTGCAGCATGAGTGGACCATATCAAATAGAAGGAACTTTTATATGGCCAAAAAATTCCTACCAATGCACGGTATCCCCTCATGCCTGGATTTGTTCCAAGACAACCAAATACACCAAACCCCATTACAAGAATACTAACTAGGTCTTTCCTCTCAAGACAAAATTCCATGTAGAATAGAAATAGATATTGATAAAGGAAAGGTCCATCAAATACTAGATATAAAACCCCATCAAATCTCCAAAGTTACACCACACATGGGATGCCCAATCACTAGTTAAGTACAAGAAATCTGAACTCTCTTACCAAGATTCCTTGCTGCACAATCATCATGAAACCATGATAACAATGGATTATCACCATAGTGTTCAGTTTCTAACTTCAAATGTGAGCACCCACATCATCTAGGTATGGTGGTAGTTTTAATTACGGTGTTAAGGAACAATTTCATCATAAATGGGTTTTATTTCATTCAAGATGTTTCGGTGTTTCTTTTATTCCTCAAAGAAGAATTCATTTGGGCTCTTCCAGTGGTTGTGAGAAGTTACCTTTTTGTATTTACATAGTATTGTTTTGGATTTTTACCCTAGAGAAAGGTTGAGTTTAAACTTGATCTTCCCCGATAGAATAATTTCCATTTCCTTTTGTTCATACCATATAGCTTAATCTAAAATGAAACATATAGATATTCAGATAGAGGACCTCGGGGGAAAGCGATTGATCTTCCCCAATATGTCACCTTGGTCTTCACTAGTTCTATTTTAAATGAAAGTGGACTGAAGACTACAACTTTCCATTGATGATTGTAAATATAATGAGGTGACTATATAAATAAATACTTATCATCTAGAATTTATGATCATTTCGATAAGATCAGGTGTGACTGCTAGTTTTCAATGATCAATTTGAGATCTGGGTACCACAAGTTGAGTGTATGGGAAGAGAATATACCAAAGACAACCTTTCAAAGATGGTTTAGAAATTTTTAGCAATTTTTTATTCAATTTGGGAATAACCATGTTCATTTGGTTTTTATTTCCTTGTGAATTGGATCTTACATTTTTTTGTAATCCTTCATTATCGTGTTTTATTATGAAATTTTGTTGTATTCTATTATGGAGGAGGAACATACGGATTGTTGGGAGGTTTTTTAGGGATTCTTGAGGGATTATAATCTATATAAAACACTATCCAAATTTCTATTATTGATTTAAGAATAAAATTTCTTAGCCCTTGTGATTTCCAAGAGAGGAATTTTAGTGGATCTTATGATAGTTTGTGTACAAATGACTTTGTAGATGCCCTATAATAAGTTGAAGGTATTGATATTTTTAGGTTTACCTAGGTATTAGAGACACTTCATTTAAAAATTATCTAAGGTATCTTCTCCCATGATGGGGTCGACCAGGAAGCGGGTTATGTTTCCATAGGATGAGAAGTTTCATCATTCATTTGATTAGTTTCAGGGCTATTTCAAATATGTCCCATTTTTTTCTTCCAAAGACTGGAAGATCATATACAATATATTTTGATTCATCTAGTTTGGGTTTTTGGTGTGTGCTTATTCAAGATGACCATGTGGTGGCATATAGCTAATGGAAGAAATTACCACATTAGTAGAATTACCCCATGCATAATGTAGAATTTTAATTCATCATAAATTCTCTAAAGATATACAGGTATTGCCTTTTTGGGGGTATATTAAATTTTAAATAGATCACAGAATCCTAAAGTACATATTTACCCAATGATACAAAATCCGCATAAAAATATATTAGGTAGAGCAGCTTTAGACTTTTGACGTTGAAATTTCATATATCCTAGGGATGAGAAATTTTCTCCCTGATTCATTGAGTAAGATGCTACTAATTGAGGCTGTTTGAGAATCAAAAGATGCGTGCGGTGAGAACAGACAATTTTTTTATCTAGACTTTGAGGTTTTTAAATATGGAGATTAGGTGTTGTTCACCCATCTATAGGTCACAACCTCTCTTACTGATCGGGTAGAGAGTAAAAAAGGTATCTAACGCTGAATTCAAGGTGATTAGTTGTGTTTTAAATGGTGGGGAGACCTTGGGTTATTATAATTGGTCTTCTGATGGTTATCTATTTTTTATGGATCTTCCGGTAGTTTCTCTGAGCTAGAGGTGGGAGTTTATACATGAGGGGAATCATTATTGTTGGGTTTTGAACCCTGGGGAAAAAGATGTTTTACAACTTGAGAGGCTAAAATTAGTTTTCTGGGATAAGAAGTTTTTTTCACACATTATCACCTAATTTTGGACTAATAATAGAATTAGTTATTAGCATTAGATGCTAGTATATTTGTTGTAGTCTCTCCACATTAATGTGTAGAAGTGGGATGTGATCTTAATGAATTTAATGATTAGACTACCCCATAAAATGATTGGTAAATGTTATCTAATGGTGAACGTAGACTTTTTTATGATATCATCTCATTTTTTTCTATCAAGGAGTTGATAAAGGTAGATGAGCTTGGACACTTGTATATTAAAGAGTTTTTATATCTTCACAGAGTTCCTATAAAGATAGTTTCAAAACAAGATTCCATTTGTAATTATTGGTTTTTAAAGGGACTCCATGAGGATTTTTAGACCAATATGAGGCTATGTATCATGCACCATACACCAAAATATAGAAATTATTTCATACTATCTAGAATCTTGAGGATATTAACCAAGAATGTTTTCTTGAATTTCTTGGATTGTGGGAAATTCCATTTCATTGGTTGAGTTTTATTATAATAAAAGTTATCAAGACTCGATCTGAATAGCACATTTGAAAAGTTATATGGGTTTCCATGCAAAATACTTTTATATTTGGTTGACTTGGATGAGTGTTCTGTGTGAAGACTAAGTTAATACATGAAAATATAGAGATTATCTTGCCGATTCAAACAATTTTAATGGATTCTCAAAGTCTTCATATTCCATATACGGACCGATTTCATCACCCTCTAGATTTTTAGAGGGGGTGATCATGTGTTTCTTAGTGAACTTTTTTTTGTTACACTATAACTTTGTAAAATAAGGAAATTTGGTGTCATGTTATTTTGGGTTTTTTCCATTTGTAAAGATTCTTAGAAAGGTAGCATATTAGTTTGTGTTTTTGACTTGGTTGACCTTGATCCATGAAATATTTCATGTTACCAAGTTTAAGAGATACCATAAAACCCCATCTCATGTTATTCAATGGTAGAATTTGGAGGTTGAGCATGATTTCATAGTTTTGTATCTACATGTTCATATCAAGGATTATCATAATAAGATGCTTCATATTAATTTAATCCCATTAATCAATGTGTTATGGAATCATCTTGGAGATATCCATGAGACAGGGGAAATGAAATCTTTGGTGAGAGAGTAGTGGCCCTATCTATTTTATTCTGAGGGCTCCAGAGGACTTTATGGTGGTATAATGTGTCTTTGGTGAAGATATTTGGGACACCTTACTGGTCCCTGATATAACTATTTTTTGGTTTTTATTTATCATTTTTTAACACTTTTAATTTCTTAGTTTCGGGGGTTTTAATTTTTTTTGGGGAAAATAGACCATGGTATAAAATTAGAGCATGGTTTCATTAACCATGTAAATAATACTATGAAGGTGTATTATTAAAGGACCATGAATTTTTAACGATTTAGGCATACTTTTTCAAACCACATAATTCTTAGGAGTAACTATATGGCTTAGTTTTTGTGGATACATTAGATACCACATGGTTGGAACATGATTTTTCTAACAATGTGGCCAAAACATGGTTGTTTCCTAGATCATAAATATTTTTTTACAAAATTCCCAAACATAATCTTAATAATAACTCTCCCCATTTTACCCAATTTAATGAATAAACCCTCTTTTTGGTGTTTTAACTTCTCCACTCTCCTTAATGGAGAATTAACCATTATTCTTGTGTGTTTCGGGTTGATGTAAGCCTTCATATTCAAGTTTTCTTTATATTTACCACAAGTCTTCCTTTTTTCATCGATTTTAATGGAAGTGAAAAACTATAGATGGTGGGTTGGATGATCCTACGGGTTTAAATTTGGGTTTTGGTTTATGGAGTCTCTTTCTTTATAAGTAGAGTCTATATCTTTGAAGGTGATAATTTTGGAACAATTTATGACATAAGTGTCTCTATTAAATTTTTTCTTCTAGGGCTGACCCTGAAATTATTATTTTCCTTTCATTTATTATTATTAAATATCAATTTAAATGATTTATAATTAATTATTATTTCATGATTAATGTTATATAAGGTTTTATATAATAAATTAAATGTATAATGTGGATTTTCCAATGGATGTATCTTAGTTTTACTCCAACTATATGATAAATTAGATCAAAATGAAATTATGGTTTTAAATGTATTTTTAATGTAATTTTATAAAAATTATTACCTTGTGGAAAGTTGTTATTATCAAAACAATATTTTTTTATTTATTAAAATGTATTATGAAGTCTATTTTTGTGTGTGGAACTTCTGATAATGATGTGTTCATCAATGATCAACATGTGGGATACTTGGCGTGTGAGATTTTTCTTTTGATGGGACGATGAGAACCTTTTAGAGGAACATTAGGAGACATTCAAATTCTTGAAAAGGATACCATGAGAGGTCTCAGAATCTGGGATATTAGAATACTATGAGATAATCCATTATATTTAGTTTCCTATAAAACTATGTTCTAGACTGAATCACATTATACCCTTATGGTTAGAGCCCTTAGTGAATATTACTAATGCCATGTTGTTTTTTTATGCATTATATTAGTGAATGGATGATTTTTATATCATATTTCATTACCATTATCATTTATTTTATTACTTTATGATGATTGGGATAACCCATCTATTTATACCTTTGTTATGGGGTTTAATATGGTCATATTTAGTGGAATTTAACTATTATCCTTATCCATGTTGTGTGTGTTTTGGAAAAAATAATTAAAAATAAAACCCAAATGGATTTCAAATAATTGATTCTAAATGAGATGTTTTCAAATTGAATTGGTTTTTGAAAACGATTTTTCAAAACTAGTTCACTAATTTTTATGGTTTAAAATATTTAAATAGATTTATGGTCTTATCCTACTTGGTTTTCAATTTTAAACCAAAAAAAATACTTTGTTAATTTGTATATATTGTTTTTCATAACATGGGTAAAGGAAATGGAACTATATTAACAGGTGGATCTTTTTTATTTCCATTATTCATGGTTTGTTAGAGGAGATGTGATATCACCGAGTTGGATCACAAGGATCTATTTGGGTGTTTTTGTTGTTACATTGGGGATGTATATGCTATCCATGATTAGGAAATATCCTTTTCCTTGGGTTTTGATCATTTTACATAATATTCCGTGTTTATGTCCTTTTTTGACATGTTATGTATATGGTGTTATGAGGTTGTTTATGGTGTCTATTTTTAATCATTGATTCATTTATTTGTTTGGATGTTTATTATTTGATTGACTCTAATTATAATAGTATGATAATCCCATTTTATGGATGGGTTATACTGATTTTCCCAAGGAGAAGGAATTCCAAAGAGGTCACCCATTATGCCTGGTGCTCTTCTCCAACCCATCATGATTGAGAACACACTTGAGTTCATATACCCTATTAGTTTGAGATTCAGGTTAGGATGAATCGAGTTAGTTTGTTACACACCTTTCTCTTGTTCTGTGGAAAATGAAATCGCCAACCATGTGTACACATGGACTAACACCTATATGGAATGATTTATTTTCATTCTTCTTTTCATCACCACCATCAATGGAAGGTCAATATGATTATATTAGTGGATAAATATAGTGTTTATGATATAAATATGTTTCTGGTATGGAAAACTTCAGATCATATTAATGATATGATCCAAAAAAAATTTGTTAATTAAAAGTTTAAAATGATAAAACTAAGAAGAAAATTATTGCTTATATCAAAGTAATGAATTTATATAATTTATCTTGTCTTTACGCTTTATAGTAATTTAGATATAATAAAATAATTAATCCTAAAATAAGATCATCATTATTATGGGAAAATGAAAGTACTACTAAAGCACCAAATAATCACCCATTAATCATGATAGTTTCATTTTTAGGTCAGTTTAACCACCTACAAGAATAATATTATGCATTTATATAACGTATGTAGCACCCCCAAGCCCATCCTACTAGATACGAAGCTAAAAGGACAAAACTTATATCGATTGATTTGATACCCATCTAATTTTATAATATCATTATCAAATTTAAAATCTAATGAAAGTTTAGTTTATATTTTTAAAAATTTAGTATAAATCGATATCTAATAAATATAAATTCTTCTCTTTTAAAGAACACTTTACTCAACTAAATAAAAGATAATAAATATAAAATGTTATTTAATAAGTTCTATAAAGTCCCCACATAAGATAATCTTATAGAAACATCACACATATTACTTTACTTCGCATGTTAGGGAAATGGGATCATAAGTTGAGAAGATTTCAAATGTTTAGTGACGGTAAAAAAAGAAATAAATCATAACTTGAGAGATGTGAGGAATAAAATAATATCATAATGATGGTTATTGTAACCATGGATGCATCAAAATAATAGATTTTGTCATATGTAAATTTATTAAACAATGATCAGTAAATAAGATTATGGAATCATAAGAATGTTATGACAACATTAATGTGGCATGAAAAGAATAATTTAAAGATTCATACCTTGTTAACATAACATAATTGGTTAGGATAATTTCCCACTTATCATAGTTGGATTGGCTCACTAACAATACAAAATTATATCTTATGAGAATGAAACATTACCCAATGCATTGTGGGGATATATAATTATTGGACCACCCATCAAACAATGAAAATAATAAATATGTGTGAAACACAATTTCAATCAATATATCATTAAAACCCAAAAAAATATTATGGGTTTTATATACTTTACAAGTGGTTCCTATCAGGAATAATTCATGATTTAATTAATAAATAGGACATGATAAAACCATATAAAATAAATGGATATCCATTGATTTTAAGAATAATTAAATATAAAAAACACTCAATAAAAATGGTTAATAATATGGTATTTTCAACATATAGGAACAATATATATGATTTAGATAATTATTTAATCATTCTATTGATGAATTAGAAATAAAGATGAATACTCTTCAATAAATGTAATGGAAAATTGGAAATTCATAAAGGAAATGATTTGAAGAAAATAATTCATTTAAAATTGGATGATATGGAATGAAAAAAATGATGGATAATCCCATAACTTATATAATTATTTTATAATTCATCAAAATAAAAAATAAGTATGGTATCCTTTAATGAATACCCTTGATCAAATATAAGCTAAATATGAATAAGTCTATTAGAAGAATTAGGAATATTTATTTGAAAATAATAATTTCCATTGTACAATGAAAAAATTTAAAAATTAATATTTTATTAAACCATGATAATATTAATTTTGTTTTAAGAAAACTTGATTATATAGATATGATGTCTCTTAAAAAAGAAAATATTCTTGGAAAGAAACAGTCACATGGAAATGTGAAAAATACATTCCTTTTGGTCGAAAATGAATCATACATATAAGTTTATAATATTTTATTTTAAAAACATTGCTAATAAAATAAAGGTAGATTAAAAATATTTGTTTAAAATTATTTGGAAATACATTATTTTAGAACATTTGAAAGAAAAACATGAAAATAAAACACCTTTGAAGACAAGTCACATGTAAAATGTTTAAAGTATATTAATATAACTTATTATAACCCACATAGTAAAATGAATTACAAAATATTTCATTTATAATTAGTGAAGAGAATTATGAAGATAACTTTTAATATTATATAAACTACTTTTAATAGGTAAATCAAGGATATAAAAGAAAATATCAATTGTAAAATATAAGAGTTATTCTTATCAAAATCACAATTTTATTTACGGAAGTATTTCATAAAGAGATAGATAATAATGAAGAGAATAAATATTCCAATTGAAAAAGTAATATACTATTTGAAAAGATAATGGTAGGTAAAAGAGAGTTGTAAGATCCAAATCAAGAAGTTATTTCATGAGTCATGAGAAAAAGTACTTTAGACGAGAAAGGATTTATGACTTGAGAAGAATTTTAATCAAAATAATAGAAGGAGAATGTGCTTTAAAATGGACCTCAAATTCCATGAATAAAATATTTTTCATGTTAAATTAAAAATTAGTAACTATATACACAATTTATAATGAAATTGGGGCTGAGTTAAAACATCTCTTAGTAAAGGGATTTTGATATAAATAACTCTTACCATATTTCCCTCCTAAGTTGATCAAACTCTAACATCCTATAAAAAAAATATAAATATATTAATCAAATACTTTAGATCCTTTTTTATCTCTATAACCCTTTTATATTCTTTATATTAAATTATTTACTATTAATATAGTGCTTCATTATAGCATATTGTTATCAATGGGTGTTAACAGTTTTAATTTTCTTTCACATACATTGTAGTATATATATTTATCCTTGATATTTTATGACACTTTCATAATAACTATATTAGATACGGTTATGTAATATAAATCCCATTATTATGTAGGGTGTTCCTCTTTCATCCAATGATATTTTTAATTATGACTCATGCAGATAAATTCAGAGACAAACAATTTCCTATATTTTTTAATGAAAGAATATGATATGTTATTAACATGTTTATATATAAATATTATAAATAAATAGAATTTAAAAAAATAAAAACTTATTATTAAATGTCATTAACTATATATATAATTATTTCATCATACATCCAACAGCCCGAAGGCCTTCAAATGTTTTATTATAATAAAACCCCCTTTTAAGAGAAGAAGGGGGGAAACCCGCACAGAATTAATTGAAAAAATACAAATCAAACCCAAAGGAAAAGAAATTAAAACTAAACTAAATACATGGATCTTCCCCTCCCCAGTATAAAAAAATGGTGAAGCTCTCCATTATTGAAAGGGAAATCGGCAAGCAAGTGTCATGTGTTAAGTAGGTGGTAAGCTGACCAAAATAATAGCATGTTATAATTATTAAATGAGTAAGAATATTATATTAAGTAGTGTAAATATAAAATTTAAAGACATTATAAATTTTATATAAATATTACATCCCCATAAAATAATAATTAATATCATCAGTAGTGGGCTATGTTGAAAAATGAAATTCATCATTTGTTGCGGCAGTAGTCCACACATACATAAGATCAATGATACCATTTCACAATGAATGGATTGAGTGATAGTATATTTAAAATTTTCACTTCATAATAAAAATTATGTTATAAAATTTGTATTAATTAATTAATTACCCTTTTAGTTATGACAAAGTAATGTATTTATGGTAAATTAGACATGTAATTATTGGAGGAAATAGTCTTCACATATACATGGTTGATGGTCTCATTCCTTAACAAATGGACTAAATAAATTTTATTTTAATAAGTGATTATTTAAAAACATTATAAGTGATATAAAGAACGCAATTATTCATAAAAATCATAATTTATACCATACCAAATATTTTGTGGTGAGAAAAAAAATGTATCACGTTGTAGAAGATGTAGTCTCTAGGTACGAATGATGGATGTGCTTGTTTTTCTTAAAAAATTCTATGGAATGAGTGAATAATTATTTGGAAATTAATATAACACAATTTTAGTACATATATGACACTATATTAATTATATTAAAAATTTTATGGAATATTTAGAAGATTAACATTAAAAAAAGACTAAGATGAAAGTAATACTTGTTTCGGGAACTTTGATTTTCCTTGGAAATATCCTTGGAAATGAAGGGATTGAGGTAACTAAAAAGCCCAAAGATATAGTATTTTTAGAGACATTTATCTTATGGAATATTTTTAATATTTTACAAAATTAATTAGGAGGAATTTTTATTTAAATTAGGGGTCTAAATAGTACTTTTATAATTAAATAGAAGTGCAGTTTTGGAATTATATTAACTTAATAAGTTATTTATTTACACTATTGATGGAAATAACTCCCAAATTTAAAAAATATGTATTTTGGGACATGTTAAGGTTTTAAATCCTCTCATAAAATCATTTTGGAGTCAAAAATTAATTACTTAGTATCTTTTCCTTTTATTTTTTTCTTTACCCAATTGTACTACTATCAATGTAACTTTTATTTTCATTCATTTTAACTAATTAAAATGATCTCAAATAATATTAATATTACAAAATAATTTTAGTGTTATAATCATAGATATTTTATTAAATTTATCAATTAAATTACATTGATTAAGAAAATTTAGTTTTAAAATAAACCCTTTGAACATTAAAAAATAATTTTTAAGAAAATCATGTTTTGAAGAATAAAATTTATATGTGAGTTGAAAATAAAAATTTCATTATTTTTAATGCTAAAATTGATTAATTATAAATCATGTTTTGCTTAATTTAATAAAAATTGATAAATAAACTAATTTCACCAAAATATTAATTAATTGAAAGAATTTACAAAATTGGGTTTTTTATTAAAGTGACCTTTTACTTTAGTTCTAAAAATGTTTGTCCCAAGTTCTATAAGTTATAATAATATATTAAAATGAATAATTTAATTTTTTTAATTTCAAAATTTTACACTAAAATTTCTTATTCACCTTCTATCCCATTCTTATATATTGATAAATTCATCAAAATTATAATTTTCATAAAATCGCATTTTTTACTAAAATATCGATATTTTATGAAATTTATAAAAATAATACTAAGTAACTTTATATATTATAAATTAAAATATAATGTTAATTTTAACAGATATTATATTTAAAAATTATATATTTAATGATTACTATTAAAAACTAAATATAATGATAATCTTGTTTTATTTAAAAAGTCCTTAAACATTACGTGCTTCCATTGCTATTTATACCGACTATAAAATGTAAATAATATTAATATTGTATACAATATATTGATATATTATATTCAATAATTATTATATTATAAAGATGATTATTTAAATTAATAATGTATCATGACCATTATTTTAGTGTCTATAAAGAAAGATATCAAAAACTATATTCATTAAATAAAAATATATATGCTGAACTCTCAAGATGTTGCATTCTCACCTCCTAAAAGAAATTTCATCCGCATAATTTTTTACAAAAAACATTAATTGAGGAAGTAAAAAATGATAGACATTACTTAAGATAAAATTTGAATTAAAATTTCTACAATAATATCTTAAGTAAAACTAGAAGAAAAATCTTCTTCCTTTATCGAGTTAACGGAATGCCTAATTTTCCCCCATGAGATAGATTATTTATATAACTCCCCAAAAATTCTAAGAGAGTAAAATTTTATTCAAGAGTGTGTATGACATATAACAATAAACATAGAATAAAATATAAAAACTCAAGATTATATGATATATTTAATATTTTAAATAAATTTAATATATGTTTTATTGCTTTAAATTCATGCAATATTGAGTTATCTTTCATCGCACGCCACAATGAGTTTCTTTGATAGTTCATGTTACATGCAAGGCCATGTTTTACTACCCATAATAAATTATAAAAATATAATAATTTAATATATTAAAATATAACATATCCAATAGATTAGTGGTTTTAAATAGGATTAACTAACTTAAGAAAATATTTTACACAAATATAAGATGAATTCATCAGGTACCAATTAATTAAACCAAACTATTAACTAATTAAATATAAAATGAAATGTTTTTTTACTCACATATGTGTTTTATATGAATAAATTAAATTAATTTAAATTATGAAATGATATTAATAAAATATCTATGTTATATATTAAATAAAATATTTTTCACAAAATCCAATTAATTTTAAATGCATTAGATTAAAACAAACCCAAATTTACACATAAAAATCTATATTTTTATGAAGTTACTTTTACCATCTTCGTTTGGAGAACCTATTTTAAAATAATTTTTCGAAAATTTAATAAATTTAATATTTTGAACTAAACATAATTTTTTAAATCAAAACATAAAAATTTAGTTAGGGTAAATTTTTTGTATTTTTGGAAATATTTCATTTTTTGGTGAATGGAAAAAATACTAATTGTTAATTAATAATGTTATTTCATATAATTTATTTATAAGGATAAATTATATTTCTAATGTTTATTTTGAAAAAATTTATATAGAGTAATCAAATTTAGGTCATTGGAATAAATTTCACTTGGAAATTGGATATAAAAACATCTCAATCTTTTGAACATTTTTACATTAAAAACCCACATTGGAATCCCATTTATGGGATAAAATTTAAATAAATTCTACCACTTATGTTATATTAACATGGTAAAAATAGATTAAATATTTTTAATATAAATATTTTCTTATTTCTAATAAGGTAAACCTGTTTTTTACAAAACACAGTAGTGAATTTGATTAAAATTAATTATCATGATTAAGAGAAAAATTATCTTAACAAAGGACAAAACCTTAAACATAAAGGCTAAAATTACCTTGGAAATTTTCAAAAATATAATTTCATTTCATATTTGGACCCTATATTAGATTTTATCAAATTTAGTTCACTATTTTATCCACTTTTCATGGGAAATTTTTTGGTAGAATTCCCTTTTTCAAAAATTTACAAGAATGTCACTCCTCATCCACAATAAAAAGGCACTCATCCCTTCCAATTATTGACATCTATAAAGCCCCCTATATCACCTAAAATCTTCCCAAATAAGATCTCAAAATTATTTATCTCATCTTATAATTCTCTCCTTTTGAATAAATCAAAAAAATTCTTTTTGTATAAACTAAAAACATTACCCGATAACGAGGTAGCATTCTTTAACGATCACTTTAATTTTATTTCATTCTCCACCCACTAATCTATTATTATCCCATGATTATATAATAACCTAGATATACTAAATATACTGAAATTTTTATTCTATTTCTTATATTTACACTTTTGAACACTTCCATCTATAGGGTAACAAACTAATCATTCATGTGAATGTCAAACTACTGCCTCGTGAAATTCTGATTATTCGTACTATCTTTACCACCTATCATGGTGGAAATTATGATGAAAACGAGATTTATATAAAATTTATATGATATTTATAATTTATTTTCTTCTTGGATTTTTATATATCCCCACCTTCATTCTTTCCATTTTGTGGTAATACTATAACATCGTTTGTGGAAGTGTGAACTACCACTTTTTCAACGTGATGTGATTCTTTCATTCTATACATGGAATGTATTAGGGATGGTTTTGAAAAATATTTGATATATGATATAAATATGATCCATTAATTTTAATATACTTATATATCATATAATTTTCATTCTTTAAAATATTACAATGAAATGGAAGTAGAATTCATGGGTATGTAAGGCCTACCATCTCTATGAACAATGCATTTCATTTACTACCTCCAAGTATTATGGATTATTATAAATAATTATAAATTGAATATAAATGAAAATTAAATCATGTATTACATTATTTTTATGATTATTTCACGATCTAATTAATATTCACAATAAGTAAAAATTAAAAACATACTTGAAAAATTAGGGAATTAACACCTGAAATAGTGAAAATAATGAATGATTGTTAAAAAAATGTAATAAGATATTATAAGAAGATAATAAATGATATTATAAATGTTATTATGGTTTTGGTATAAGATATTAACATGTTTAAACTCCTTATACAATATGTTAAATGATTTTCACCCAAAAGTAAATGCAAGGAAAGGGATAGTTTCTCACATTTTAGATTTGTGAGATAAATGTCATATTCACCACTCACTAACTTTTTGAAGTGTATCCTCTTCTTATATTGTATTTCATGTCATGAATAAATTTATCTTCATGGTACTTAGTGTTTCATTTTAATTTATTTCTTTCATGTGGATTATAATTCAAAATTATATAAGGGGTAAGGGATTTCATCTCAATTTACATTCCCTTGAGACATATTTATTATTATACACCAACATAGATTATTTGGTTCATATAATTCCCCATTTTCATTTAATATCATTATTCACTCATACTTCATGGTATTTTTTTTGTTTCACTTCGAATTATCACATGTAATTGGGTTTGACTTGAAAATTACCAAGTTGTAAAAGCTTATATTTGGAATGTCACCTTCTTTTGATGCATAACTTTATATTGAAACAATCACTTCCTTATGGTCATTTTTACTATAAATTAAATTGATCATAAATGTCCATATTCTACTAAAATGTATATTATCATTTCCTAAAACGCATACCATTTTTTATACGATTTTCATGTTGATTGTTATTTGACTAACTGGGGACTTATTGGCAAATCTATATATTTTATTCAATACGGATATTTGATACGGCATATTATTAAATAATTAAATCAATTACTCAACATATGAGGAATTATTTGGACATGAAAGACATGGTTTGAGGACTATTTAATTTAATACCTATGTGTTGGGGATCGGTTAATACAAGCCCCATGATGCATCAGTAGTCTTCTGAGATAAAATTAGTTATAGAGAAACCCTTCAAGTTTGTTTCCAAGAAGAATAGACAAGTTTCCACCCACAGACGTAAATTGTGTTGAGTATTCATCTTTATAGTATAGTGGTTAATGTAATAGATATATGACATCCAATTATTAAGAATCACCTTCATTATTATCTATGAGATTTTAACTATGAAAAAATCTATTTATTCATTTCATTCTCATTTAATTGATTAAATGGCTTGTGTTTCAGTTTCTTACCTTTAGATGTTGATTATACCTTATCTAGTTATTTTAAATGCCATTAATTTTTAGTTATTTACCTTGAGATATTTTTTTATGCACATCCTTCTCAGTTTACTGATTAAATGATATGTGTGTTCAGTTATATACAATTCCAAAATTATTATTCTCATCGATTGATTTTTCCATTATCTATATAAGAGACCCTTACTGAGAATTTGACCTCACCCTAAATTTTGTTTCCTTTCACCTTGAATCCCTAAAGTGTATTGATAATGTTATTCAAATACATAATAGATGGAATGAAATGATTATCCTCGACAAAAAATTTATGTTGTAAAAAGTGTATTAATTTTTAAAACAAGACTCAAGTGTGTATCTAGTTACTAAGACTACTAAACTATTCAGTCCTTCAGGATGTGATTTACTTATATCTTCTTCCAATGTAATGGTAGCACAACACTAGCTCCAAGATTTATGAGGTCGTGTCCCTACCCTATATGAACTCTTTTTCGATATATAAAACATGTTCTGAATCCTTTTATCCATTCCCTAGTGTGTTTAATCCCCAATTTTTGTCATGAATGAAATTGTATAGTTTTTCCTTTATAATCTTTATCACCTAAATTTTTCCTAGGCTTCATCCCTCTCTTATTTGGTTTGATAAATAATTAAACTATATTCACTTTTTTAATCATAACTCATGATAGTTGATTTGGAATAATAACTATATTTTTATCCCCAGTTCTTATCCTAATAAATTGCAGGTTAAGACAATCACCACATTGTCAATTGCATCAATTTTTATCTTGGTTCCTTATTTCTCTAGACGTTACATTAAAATAGAGTTTAGGTATTAGAATAATTAAATTAGTTAATGCAAAAATAGAAAACTATGTATATAAAATAAACGATACCTAAATGATGATCATACCCTAAATTATGAGTATTTAACATTGATATATACTATCTATAGTAATTTTTTATTAGGTTTATAATATAGATAAAATAAATAATAGAATATGTCCTAATCCATCATAATGGTTTCTAAATAGAATATAAAGGAACACAATTTTATACCTCGGGGGTTTCTAGCTAGGAGTGAAGTTAGGGCCACTCATTGTTCACCAGAATGATGATCAATACTTACCACTATAACCCTTTTTGGGTTGTTACCCAGAGATTCATATGTTTTAAAAACATATCCACTTTCTGGTATCTGGATATTTATTTATTTTCTAGTAAAAACAAATAGTATTTACTTTAACAAAATTTCATGAGTTTCTTCTATGATTAGACTTATTAAAAGGATTTATACTAATATTCACTTATAATAATCCCATTACAACCTAAAATATTCAAAAAAATTAAAAAATATAGTTTATCTAAACTATTAAAACAAAGATAATCGTTATATAATAAATCATTGATTTCTTTTATAAGTCATAAATCATCCTTAAAAAATAACATCATAAACTATACTTTTATCTAAACACTGCACTCATATGATCTATATCACTCTTTGACCATCTATCCCAAATTTGATGTCAAAAATAAAATAGCTTACAACAATGGACTTAATACTTATCTATGATTAAAAGATAATTCACTTATTTAGAATCCAAGTAATTTTTATTCTATAGTTATAGATAACTATTAAAAATAAAAAATATAAAAAATCTCATGCATTTTTATCAAAAGGAAACTATATAAGAAGCTAATAAATCCACAATAGGTCTTCAAAAATACTTCAGATAAAAAAAACTCCTCAAGAAACATTATACGTCTAACTTTCCTTCATAAAATAGTTAAAGGGAAACAAAATAATGGGTGAACTCAGAAGCCCAAAAGGTAAAACATAATAATAAAGCATACTATGAAAGATAAGAGGAATAACATGATATCATAATGCAGAATATAGAGGTATAAAAGAATATAATATAGGGATTATATCATATGTACACATGTTAAATAATGGTCATAACATGAGAGAATCACATAATTGGAATTTGGTGACAACATACACATGATACCATAAGTATAAGTAAAGGATCTAGGACTTGTTCATATAACATTGTTGGCTTATAAAACTTCCCTAACACCACAATTGACTAGGATCACTTCCCATACACCATAATATCTCTTGAGATATAAATATTTCCCAATTAATTAAATGGATATATAATTCTAGTCCGATATATTACATAATGTAAATAATAATTATTTGTTCTACATGGTTTCAAAAAATATATCACAAAATTCCGTTGAATTAAATTGGTTTCATATCCTTTATAAGCGGTTCATATAGGAAGCATTAAATATTTCATAAAAAACATGAAATGATAAACTCATGGAAAATAAATGGGTATCCATTGACATTAAGAACCATTCTTATTAAATATCACCTAATAAAGATGATTAAACATATGGTTTTTATATTATATAAGATAATGATATATGGTTTAGATGGTAATTTTTTTATTCAATTGATATATTTAGAATTTATATTAATAATCTTATATTAAAGTATTGTACAAAATATAATTCATATAGTAAATGAATTGGGTGAAAACAATTCTTATAAAAGTGGATGATTGGAAAATAAAAATGTATTGATGGATCATCCCATAGATATAAAATATAATTTCATAATACATCAAGATATAATATGCAGATTGATTCATTTGAAAAGTATTATTTATCAAACATAAAAAATATATTAAGAACACTCTTAGAAACATCAAGAAATTTTTTTTCAAATTTTTTTTACCTTATCCTTTAAAAATTTTGAAGAAGGAATATTTTATTAGACCATGAGAATAATATTGTCTTTTTTTTGGAAACTTTATAGGGTAGAAAAGAATTCTATTAAAAATTGAAAATTAATTAGAAAGATATGTCCATATAGAAACATGTAAAATAGATTCCTTTTGGTTTAAAATGTAATGTGTTGCTTCAAAAAACATCCTCTCCACTTTTTTAAGAAATTCAATATAGTTGAAAGATCCCTTATTAAATTAATTTGAAAAGAATGATTTTCTTACTATTCTAATACAATAGATTAGAATAAAATAAATTTAAAACCAATCATATGGAAAATACTTAAATTCCAATAAACCATTTAGTGTAACACAATTCATAAAAAGGATGAAAAAAAATTAGTTGTTAGGAGGTTAAAATGAGTATGAAGGTACCTTGGAACATTATATATACTAATTTTAATTTTTAAATCTATGATATGGAATAAAATTATCCATCATAAATTATACATGTAATTCACAAAAAAAATCATGATAATTTTAGGAACTTTCTCAGAAAAGGCCAGGATTCTAAGGAATATAACTAATATATCCATATAAAAAGGAAATATACCCTTTGAAAATATAATGTTAGGATAAAGATACATGGAATATAAAAATAAAAAAGATATATCATGACTCATAGGAAAAAGGACATGAGTTGAGAAAACAATTACAACTTGGGTAATATTTTTATGAAAACCAATGAAGGAGAAATATATTGAAAATGAACCAAAAACCCCATTAATAAAATAGATTTAATTATAAAATAAAATTGGGTAGCATATAGACCATATGAAATTAAAATGGTGCATAATGCAAACCATGTCTCAATGAAGCGAGTTAGAGACAAGAATATCGTTACCTTATTTCCCCACATTATTGATCACACTCTAACATACTGTAATAAAACTATAAATAAATTAAAAATAGATTTCAGAACCTTATTTATATCTATATCCCATTTATATACTTAATTTATAATTATTTAATATTTATTTAGTTGTTTACAAAAACATATTTTTTACATATAGTGTTATTACTTTTAATTGTCTCACACATAAATTTTAATGTTAATATTGATCTTTGGTCACTGAATCCAAAGTAAAAGGAATACTACATTACATATGTTTCTTTAATATAAATAAAATTATTATTTATAATGTTCCAATATTATCTCAAGGGAGTTTTAATTACGACCCAGGATGATGAAGTTGGAGATAAACTTGTTTTGAGTGTTTTTAATGAACGAAGATGATATATTATAAAATTGGTTTGATATTTATATTATAAATACTAAACCTTTAAAAATATTTAATAACTTATTATTTCATTTCATTAATATGTAATAACATTCCTTAAACATTAATTGCATAAACATTACAACATCACTCAAGTATGCGATATACCGACTACAACAAAATCCTACAAAAAAGATTGAATGAGTAAGAAACTGCTATTAGAAAGTGTTAATATAAAATTTACAAAATATTATAAATATGATATATATAATATATATACATAAAAATAAGTATTATAAAAATTAATTATATGTGGTTTTGACAAATGAAATTCATCATTCATGGAGGTGGTAGTTAACACGTATGCACGATTAATGACCCTTTTCTCAATGGATGAACGGAGTCAAGATATATTCAAAATCATTACCTAATAATTATTATATGGTTAAAAACATAATATTATTTCATTAATTACCCATTTAGTTCCATAAAATTTAGGTTTTTAAGACAAATTATACTTTTCGTTCATGGAATTGATAGTCTGAACATACGCATGATTAAAAATCTCATCCCTTAACGAATGGAAGGAATGAAGTTAAATGTTGAAGGTGAAAATTTCATCACTTTATAAGTGACATAAAAAAAATAATTATTAATAAAACCCATCCATTATACCATCCATAAAAGTTTGTGAATAAACATTAATTTCATTGTGTTGTGGATCCAGTTATACGCACGTATGAATGATCATTACATTTGTTTTTTTTAGAATATTTTATGGAATGAAAAAAAATTGACTTGAAGTTAATAAAATAAAATTTTAGAATATATCTCATACCAAATTAATTATATTAAATAAAATTAATGTAATATTCATAATTGAAAAATTAATAATAAAAAATAATTGGAGAGTAATACTTTTGTCGAGAACATTGATTTTCCTTCAAATTATACTTCGAAATGAAGTAATTAAACTAACAAAAAATTTAAAAGGACATAATTTTAATGGGGTTGGGATATTAGATGAAAAAATAAGAATATTTTAACCATGTAATTTGAATTAATGGGTATGTAATTAATTGGTGTAAGTGGTACGTTCCATAACCGAAGAGAATGGAAGTTTTGGAGTTAAAGTAACTTGTTAAATTTTTTATTTTCACTATTCAAGGATAATGACTAAAATATTTCTAAAATATAGTTTTTTATCATGGTTCAGTATAAAAACCTCCCATCCACTAATTTTTAGGAAAACCAAGAGTGATTTAGGTTCTTTTACTTTTTCTTTTTCATTTTACCAAAGTCTACATTTACCAAGGTAACTTTTCTTTTCATTTATGTTAACTAGTTAAACTGATCTCATTTAATGTTGATATTACCAAAAAATCTGAGTATTAAAATAATATATATTATATTAATTTTTTAAATTAAAAATTTTAGGACTATTAAAATTCAATTTTAAAATATACATGCTTAATGCTTAAAATATTTTTTTACGAAAACTATGTTTTAAACCATAAAATTTACGTGTGAGTTAAAATTATTTATTTAAATAATTATGATCTAAACATAATTACTAAAAATTAAATTATCTTTAATTTAAAATAAAATCAATCTAAATCCTAATTTTACAAAAATATTAATTAATTGAATGAAAAGACATAAAATGATTTTCTTAATTAAAGTAACCATTTAATTTAGATCCTAAAATGATGGTATTGTATTCTCTAATTAAAAATATTTTTAAAAAATTCATAATTTTGTTCATTAAATTAAAACTTGGCCACTTAAATTATTTTTTACCAACTATTCCATTCTTATATATTGATAAATTCCAAAAAAAATTATTAAACCACATTTTTGACTGAAAATTTTATATATTTTAAAAAGATCAGAATTTCATACTAAGTTTATTTTGATATTATAAATTTAAAAATAAATTAAATTTTTAGTAATTTTATTTATAAAAATTATATATTTAACTTTTAATAGTATATGAAAAATATAATGATAAACTACTTTTCTTTAGAAAGACCTTCTTAAACATTAAATGTTTTTAATTTCATTTGAAATATATTTTTAAATTTTAAAGATTTTTAATATTTAATATCATATAAAGATATATTATATGTAATCATAAGGTTATTTTGAATATTATTATAATAATTTAATAATATATCACTACCATTATTTAAGTGTATATGATGAAAGATAAAAAACTCGATATTATTTAAAATAAAACATTTATACTCAAATATTGGGATGATACAATTGATTAATATGAGAAATTTCATATTGGTAAAATATAATATAAATATATAAATAATTTTTTTCTAGTAAAATTATATCTAAATTTAACTCATTAATTAAAAAAACACCTTTCATTCATCAAAAATCACTAAAGTATGATAATCATTGACTTCATCTTCCTTGATTGTAACCTAAACACCATAGAATGAATATATACCTTTATAAATATCATGTAAAATCCATTCCATCACCTTAAATGATTTAATAATGATGTAATTTTTAAAAAATAGTAGATACCAAAACCAATTTTATGAAACCAGTTCAAATCCATAGAGATGATTTACACCCGATGTAGAAAACATGAAAAAACTAACTATTATTTATAATTATATATATAATGCCTAAAAATGATGAGGATATAGGGTTATAGTTATGAATAAAGTTCCCCAACATGTATCTAATGAACTAAATTTTATTATTCAAGACATCTAGTGTAAGTGAAAATTGAATCTGGATAGAGTTAAGGCTTTTCTTCTCAAAATCCTCTCTTTGAGAGATGTTTGGTATTATGTACCCAATTTCATTTATTTTGTGTATATAATACCGATTATAGATTTCATATGTTAATTAAATTTTAATCAAGGTATTTTATGTTCAATTACAGGCCCTCTCTTTCAAAGGGTTTTGATTAAACTGATCCTAAAGTCGTATGGGTTTTATTAGTCTCCATTATTATTATATGACAAATGTTTCATGTTATGTACCATGTATCCTTTATTTTTTTCAATTGATTTACTATCCTAGTAACATTCTGTAAATTATTTCCTTATAATTATTATTTATACTAATCCAAATCAGGTTTTTTTCTTCAAATTTCAAATGAATTAAGTGTAATCTAAGTCATAAGAGTTTTTGGTAACACCGTTTATATTCAACGAGCAACGATTGTTTCCATGAATTTATTTCATATAATATGATTACATTTTTTAATTTTATTTTATTTTATGTTACTCTATCATTGATCAAATTTATACCACATAACCATATTTATAAATATATCTTGCTTAATAAAGTATATTGTCTTTAAGGGATATTACTAACTCAAATCTTTTTTCCTTGATTTATAATGTTTCATCAATTTTTTTTCAGGTTTGGGTTCTCCCCTCATGATAATTAATTATGATTCATTTTAGATTACTCAATGGTAAAATAAATTTTTAATGATATTGATATTTTATACTCTATTTATAATATGAATTTTCAATAATAGTTTTTTAAAGTATTATAAAGGTTCATTTCCTTTAATTATTTAATATTTTATCTTAGTATCCACATTTTAAATAGAAAACATCATGTAATTTTCAAGGCTCCTTTATTGAATATCATTTTCAGACAATTAATATTTTTCAAATCTTACATTATAACTTTTCAATATTTACTTCTAAAAGTGACAATTAAATGTGTATTTTACATCAATGGTAAAAAAGGTTTTTAAAATATATATTTTTCACCTTCTTTTTCATTTTCATATTAAAAGGTATTTACACACATAGAATTTTTGTTAAATTATTTATTTTATATAATATATATATATATATAATTTACAATACTTAACTCCTGATATTAAACAATTTTATTAATGATCCTTTCAAGTGTGATACCATTTGAAACATTCTCTTACAAGGATGTTTTTCAAAATTTTCAACATCCTTCAATGATTCATTTTTTACACTAGGTTTATATTATTTTTTAGTCATCCACATTTTTTATATATTTTTATTATGTATTTTCCTATATCTTTTTGAGAAATGGTATATCACTTACATTGACTTTCCTAACCATTTTTGGGGTATAGACATATTTATTTCCCAATGCCTTCCCTTTGTGTAACCCTTTTATTTATTCCTTTCATTTAAGGGTATTAAACTAAACTCTATAAATTTATTTATTGGTAATAATTATTTATTTCACAACAAAATATTTATCTATATGATATAAATACAATATGTTTTATTATCTCGATTTTATTCAATTTACCTAGAATGTAATGTGATGTTATAGAATCCCATTATCTTTAAAAGTGTTATTTAAGATGTATTGCATGAAACCTATTATATTTACATGGATTATATATTCTATTATTTTTAAATATATTTATTTGGAGGGTGTTATGAAACCCATTTTATTTTTATGGGTTCATTATGATGTCATAAGTAAATTATTTTCAAGTGGCACTCATAATTATTTATTGTGATGGGTAGGGTACTATATCTACCAACAAGGGATTAGTTTAATGTTTATATCTCATCAGATATGTATTCATGATTAAATTTTAGTTTCTCATATGTATTGGAATTGATGGTGTGGCTAATTAAAGTAATGATACATAGTTTAATTTTTCTACCACAATTGAAATATTTTCCACAGTTTTATACTTATTCTCATGACTATGATAAGATCTCATGGATCATGTTTACCGACTCACTCATTTTATTAATGTATTATTTTAGGATAAGAGTTATACAATCAGTTACAACATAATCTTTTGTTGGTATGATTTTATTATGTATCTTGATTATTTATATATTCTCATCTTATGATCACTTGTGATTTTTTATTATTACCCCGTATTTATACCCTTCCAAAGCATCTGATCTCATCCCTTTCTAATATTTCCATTTCCCCGGATTATGATGAGATAAAATAAATATGATGTGTATAAAATAGTATCATATGAGATAATATATGTTGGAGATATTTTAGACTTTTTTATGATTAATTAGTAGATTATATACTGGAAAAAATTCCATTAATCGAAAAACACAAATGTTTTGTTAGTTATTTTTTCTATAAAATTATATAAAACTCTAAACCTAAAAGAAATTGTGAATTTATTAGGATGAATATTTTTATTTATGTTCTGTAATTACTTTATGATTATGTTTTGGCTTCCATAGTTGGTATCATAGCTAGGTTTGGACCACTAAGGATATTATGATGTTTTCTGGGATAATTTAATGACTAAAAAGTTAAGGTTGACCATAATTTCAATGGTATAGATAACCCTTTTAAAATGTTTATGATTTAATTTTAGGACAATAATACACTTTTTATTTTTTTATTATGATAAAAAAATCTCTAGTGAAAACCCTATGGATATCTCTAAGTATGAATTATATGCATATGATAACATAATGAAGTTTTAAAGGTACTATATTTCATGGTCATCATAGAAATTAAATCCCAACTATATATTACAAGTGGATGAATGAGTTTAAATAGATGTACCTAGGGTTTGTAACCAAAAAATGAGGATTGGGTAATAACTATATCATCAATTAGTCCACGAAAAGAGGCTTAATTGCACACCTTCTTTGGCACTCCTAGTGTATATTATTTTGTTAATAACATTGTATTTTAAACTAATTTTTATGGATTGATTTTATTATCAATTTAATTGATTAGGTTAATAATTTAGATAACCCAAATAAAAATTAATATAGTTTGACCAAAGAGTGATATAGGATAAACTAGGGATGATATTGGATGAACTAAGTATGCTAAAAGTTTTCTTATAAGAACTATAGGCCAACATAATAGTATTATAAAGTGAAACTAGTGAGGTTAAATTTTTTTATGGTTATTTATAAAAATTATATTATAATTATCAGTACTCATGTTAACTCTTTTTGTTTTAATAATTAATGAATCACTTAGGAACCAAGATAATAATGTATGTCTTAGAGAATTTGGAAACTATACCTTAAAGAAAACTTATGGGATAAGGTCTGAAGTGATAAATTTTGAGATTATGTAAAACTACCTATCAATAATAATAATTAAAAACATGAACATATTATAATTATTAAACACAACCAATAATATATGGTTGTAATCTCATATAAATTTAGGTGACAAAGATGATGACGGACAAAAGATTCAATTTTCTTTATTTCAAAATTGACGTAAAAGTCATGGTTTAAATTTACCTAATGTGATAGGTAGATACTATAATTAAGGAGATGAAGGTAATGAAATTCACAAGTGAAAGGGAAAGAGATAATATATAAAAAAATATTCAATTCTAAAATAATTTTAAATTATAAGACTCAATATCCTAATCTAAGGGAAAATGAGGGATATAGTCACTAATAACCATGAGAATAATAAAAATACTATGAAAATACTAATAATGTATTAGATATTATATTTTCACTCTACTTTTTTGTAACCTATTCCATGTACATTTTCTCTAACGACTGTATTTTTATTTATAAAAAACCACAGTTGTACAATTATCATATAGATCGTTTCATTGTTTTGTGAGAAGTTATTCCTTATAAATCTATATATTATTCTCTTAGTATAAGACTATATGAAATTATAAATGGGTTATATTTCTTTATAAATAACTTATAATAGTTTTTCATATAGATAAATATCATTACTCTTCCCAAAGAAACCCATGATCATCTAGTGGTGAATATTAAATTTGAGTTCCCTTTAGAAATTACTCTAATTTTATGATTAAAATTTAATGGAACCAATTTATTTAATGAGGGGAGAGCAAAACACAATATAATTTTAGTAAATTAATACCTTTAATTAATTCAATTTTTTAGTATTATCCTCTATAAACAACACTGAACTAAAAATTAGTTGTTATTTATTTTATTAAATATATAAATATTAAGTATGACCATTAAATATATGTCCATGGATTTGAGGTAATAAAAATGTGTAACCGCATTAGAAAATATGTGTATAAATAAATTAAAAATAAATAATATTTATGACTTTTATATCACTTTTATTGATCAAAAATAATTATCCTTATTACTCCTTTCCCTCGTTATATAGAAAACAAAATTTTCCATTATGCATATGTGTGGAATACATCCTTCTTGAAATGATTGATTTTTATTTCTCTTTTCATAATTACATTAAATGGATGGTAATGAAGAATGTATTTAAGGATAAATATAATTTTTATGATATTGTTATGGTTCTATTATATCAAATTTTATAAACTATTAAGGATATTATCTACAAATGATTATCGTTAATTCAATAGTTTAAATCGAGATATCTAAGAGAAAATTGATCTCCTTTTTCTAAGTATGGATTTATATAAAATATAATATCCTTATAATTATTTAGAACATCCATAAATACCAATAAAAAACCAAATAAAATCATTATTCTTCTATTGTAATGATATTATTACTAAACAACATCAAAATTACACATGAATCATGGTAAGTTCATGTTTGGGTCGGTTTAACCACCTATATAAATAATAAAAGACATTTATATCATGAATGAACCTGAGAAAGTATTTACTGATATAATATTTTATTAATATGAAAATAATGTTATTATTTTTTCATAATGTAATGTAAACATTTAATTTATTAATTGAGAAAAAAAATTTCTTTCATTAAGAATCACTGAAACATTGTCATGGATGATTTCATATTCATGGGTCACAACAAAAAATATAGTGCATTGAAAATATACAATTGTAACTATAATGTAATATCAATTACAACACCTTATATTATATAATAATGATTTAATTTTTAAAATGATTAGATACCAACATAAGTTTTACAAAACTTATTCTATGTGATAAAGATTACATACACCCAATTTTAAAAATTGTTAAAACCTAACAAATATTTAGATATAGATAATAAGTACAAATGAGTATAATAAATTTTTATAGTTATGAATAAGGTTATTGAGTATTTATTTAATTATCATCATTTAATTATTCTATTCATGCAGAGTAAGTACATAAAAAATTATGACCGATGTCAGGGTTGTTCATATGAAATTCCTCTCTTTGAGACCTGCCTGGTATTATGAACCTAATTTCAATTTTGTGGTGTATATACTTACTATTTCAGATATCATGTATTTAATTATATTTTAATCTTATAATTTTAAGTTAAATTAAATTCCCACTCTTTTAAGGGGTTAGGATTAAAGTGTTACTCAATTCGTACGGATTTCCTTGGTCTCAATTCTTATTATTTATTAAATGTTGCATGTTATGCACAATGTTTGCATTGTATGATGTTCTACTAATTTACTATACCATCAATGACATAAAATTTGGTTATTTTTAATTATTTTGATATACTAATCCAAATAATTTTCCTTTCTATAAATTTAATTTGACTCAAGTATTTCTTCGATAATAAGAATTTTTTGTAACATTCTTTCATTTCTTGAGTTATGATCATTCTCTTGACCATAATTTATATAATATGTGTAAATTATTCCCTTTAATTTTTATTGTGGAATTATATCATTTTTTAAATTTTTATCACAAACCCCCTTTTCAAATATTTAATGCTTTATGGAGTATGTTTCTGGTATTGGATATTAAAAACTCAAATATTCTTTCCTTGAGTTATAATGTTTCAACATGAAATTCCTTCTTATATGTTTGGTTTCAATAGACCTAATATTTTATTACTTTTTATTTTAATATTATCCATTGGAAAATTATTTCTAAATTCAAATAAGGTTTTATTACTCTTTTTTCAATGTGTGTTTTCAATATAAGTATTTTGAAAATATATAAATAGATCCCTTCCTTTCATTAAAAAATGTTTTATCTTTGGATCCACATTTTTAATAGAAAAAATTATTTCATTTTCAAGGCTAAATTATTGGAAATTTATTTTTAAAAAATATTTTTTTTCAGAATATATCACTTCCCCTTTCAAAAAGTTACTAATGAAAGTGAAATGAATGTTTTCATTTTACATAAATGATAAAAATGTTTTATAAAATATCTTTTATAATTTCTACACTATTTTTATTTTCATATTTAGAAGGATTGAAACTATTGGGTTTTATATTTCATGATTTAATATCCAATAAATATATATTTTTATAATTTTGGTTGATAAACTCATGGTATAAAATAATTCTATTCATGATCCTTTCTTGGCTGATGTCATTCAAAATATTATTTTATATGGAATTTTCTCATCTATTTAAACATCCTTCAAAATTTCCATTGTTGTAATGGGGATATGTTCCTTTTCATCCATCCAACTTATTTATATGGATGGATTATGTAATTTCCTCTTCTTATGGAGAAATAATCAATCATTAGCTTTAACATGTCTTGTACTTTTCAGTGTATAACTACGATTTTTCTTCAAATGTATTTGCACTTTGAATACCCTATCCACGATTTAAATAATTGAAGGGTTTTCACATTAATGTTATACATCGATTGTTTGGGGATAATTATTTTATTAAATTTATACCATTTATATATTTAATTTAAATAAGATATGATTTATTATCTTGATTGAATTGTATTTACCTATAAATTTACTCGATGAAATTGAGACCCATTTTCTTTCCATCGGTTCTTTAGTAGGTTTTGAACCAAAACCATTTTCCTTCCCTCGGTTATTTATGATGTAAAAGGGAATTATTTTCATTTATAATTCTTGACGACACCCATTTTATTTCCATGGGTACTTTATGGTGTGATATGTGAATTATTTTCATGTGTAACTTATAAGTATGGATGATGGTGATGGGGGTGGTGTCTAATATCACCCTCTACTACAATGGTTTAATATTTATATCTCATGAGATAAGTATTCATGAGTACATTTTAGATTTCCTTGAATGTTTAAACTGATGTTGTGGATCATGAAATTAATTTTACATATTCAAATTTTTTTTCCAAAGTTGAAAGATATTTACATTTCTATGGTATTCTCATTACTATGTTAAGATCACGTGGAATATGTTTATCAGCTCACACATTTGAATTATTTCTTATTTAATTTAAAGATTTAGGCCATGATTTATGACCTGAGATTTTATGTGTATGTTTTTATAATCAATGTTTATTATACTCATATTCTCATATTATTATAACTTATTTTTTTTCATTGTTACCACTTATGTTTACACTTACTGAGCAACTAATCCCACCACTTTATTATCTTCCCATTTCAAAACATTATGAAGATATGTATTATGTAAGATGTGTCTAGAAGGTTATCTAATTAGAATATTTTTTTAGGGATGTTTAATAAATGTTGTGGATTAAATAGTTTATTATATAATGGAAAAAATATCACTTAGTTGAAAAAGAAATGAGTTTTATCAGTTAAATCCTTGAAATAATTCTAAAAAATGTACAACTAAAAGGTATTAGGAATTTATTGTAATGAAATATTGTATTTAAGTCAAATAATTACCAAATTAATAGTTTTGGGATGTTATAAAGACCTTAAACGCACACTATTCCATGCTTCTATCCCTAAATAAACATTCAACCTCTCTCCCCCTTTCTCAAGAACAACATAGAAATTTTACCCCATTGTAATTAGAAAAAAAATTCCATTCCTCCTTCATCACTAATAATGGAAAACTTATTTTAGGTTGTTCCTTAAAAAAATTTACACCTTTATCAATGAACCCAAATAGTGATTATTTAAAAGTTAATAAAAATGGGTTATAAATTCAACATTTATTATAGAAGAATTTATATATTTTAATAAAAATAAAAAATCCCATAATGGAGTAGGGGTTGCATCAATAAAATATCTAGTCAAAGTGGGGTGGTTGGACTCTAATATCCAACCAATAATTATCAAAATCAGATTTTTTTGGTAAATATTTCAATATTTCAACAATAATATGTTTTATTGAAACATATTATAGATTCACCCAACTTAATCATCGTTCTCATATATTCATCATTGTCTGAATTAGGCTTCATATCTTTGGGATTTTACATTGAATAATAGATCATATTTTTACTAAGATTAATTTACCACATTTTATTAAGCATGATTACATATTTAACCTCAATTACAACCATATATATATACATTTTCATATATTTTAATTTAATAAAATATTATATAGAAAACATGTATTCAGATTCCACAATGATCAATGAAATTAAGTCTTTCTTAATTTTCAGGTAATAAATATATAAAATGCCATATGTTGACTTGAGATCAGCCATTGATCCTCACCAATATACATCAATAAATTCAACTATCACATACTAAGTTGTTTGATGAATAAATATCCATAATTAAATAATGTTTTTACTATAATGATGTATTCATTTCACTATATGTATATGTTATTACTTGGGAAAAAAATGGTACTGTCTTGCATGAAATGCTGAAACGTTATATTGGTTCATTTAAATATTAGAAACAATATACTCTGAATGATTTTCTTATATTCTATTACATTAATATATTTATAACCATCGTCTTTAGATAACTTCCTATCGGTATCAATTGGTGTTGTTTTTAGATTTTAATAATCCATTAAAAATATCATGAGCACTTATTTTTAATATTTTTATTGGGAAATGAATCTTCCATGATAACCTTTAGGCTCCTCTAAACAAATGAAAGTAGTTAACCCACAAATGATTGACAAATAAAACTTTCAAATCATGTCTTTTGTATATGGATTTCATTTTACATCATCTAATCATTAAAAAATTATTTCATTCTCATATATATATATAACAAAATCATTTGATAATTCTTCAACTTGAGGTTCATGTTTCGATCAACTCCCCCTTATTGATGTCCATTCTTTCTCAAGTATTAATCTATCCACGAATACCATTATATTGGTGGTATATCTAGACTATAAAAGGACATATTCAATTTACAAGGATTTATATCATCTCTATCAACAAGGTATCTATCTGTTTACTCAATGTTCACTTCCTCCATAAGGACTTTATTTAGAAATGTAGATTTAACATCCACTTGGTATACAAGGAAAACCATTTTCACTACCATTATGTATAATGATAAATGATTTCCAATTATGATATAGGAAATAATGGATCATCAACATCAATTACCATAAATTCATAATGATCCTTTCAAAATATAATTTATTTATTTATAGTGACCTTTACAACTTCATTGAGTTTATTTTGAATCAACCAATTGTTTTCAGTGAAAATATTGTCTTTGGGCCTTGTAAAAGTTTCCCCTGTTTTATTCCTCTCAATTTATTCCATATCCCCACAGATCTCTATTACACAATTTTAATATTTGGTGGAATCTTAAAAAATATTTAGGTTATACATGGGATATGAGAGGGGGTTTTTTTTTTGAGTATCCATCTTATGTGTTTCCATAGGATCTTTCTATGTACCAAAAATATTATTCTCAATGATTCTACACATATTACAAACTATATATATTGTTCATTAACATGATGTTTTTTCTATATCATAGGTGTCTTCTTATGAGTATCCCCCATCCCCATATACTTCCCTAATGATATAAAAACTAACACATATATGGACAATAAATTAAATGATTTATGGAATATATTTTATCACTTACATCACAAATATATTTTTAGGTTTAGAGATTTAGATAATTTGAAAAAATCATTCATTACAAAGTGAAAGAATCCCTAAAATTATAATTATTCCCCCAAAAAGTTTCTTTATATAGATACACTTGTTACAATCAAGATAACTCCCATAAGTGTATCTATAAATTTATTAAAATCCTTACTCTTCCATTATCATGGTGAAAAACATTTGAAAATGTGGGTTTTTAGAAAACAATCTCAGTAAGGTAAATAACCAAAAAAACCAATTAAAACATTTTAAAACAAGAAAGTCTATAAGAATGTTTTTCCTTCTAATATTAAAAATTTATTTCAAATATCTATTACTATTCCAAGGGAAAAAAATTAATTAGTCAATAGTATTCATAAAAAAATCCATATTCAATCATAAAGGTGAAACAAAAATAATTAAGTTTCCATAGATAACATATAAAATCCTGAAAAATATTCCATGAAAAATAACAATTTTACCTTCTAAAAGTTTGTAAACATTCCTCAAAAACAAAAGCTTAGTTTCTTACTTATTTTAAGTTAAAATATTTCATTTATAAACCCATTCAATAATATCATGTAGGTAACTTGTGGCATTAACCTTACATTCACCCTTACAAAAACCTTAGAATGGAATTACCTAACAAGATAATTCCCATATATCATAGCAATAACATATCATCGATGAAGTCTCTCACTTTACCCAATGTATTAGATATCTATATAAGGATCTCCCTCAATCAGATATATTTCAGGCTCACCCATCATTCATATATAATTTCTAAGAACAATAACATAAATAAAAAACATGTATATTGAAGTTTAATAATAAAACACATTTCAATTTATAAGACATCCCACAATTGATAAGACTTCATGTTTTCTCATAAATTTGAGAAGTGCTTTTTTATTCCATATAAAAAATTTTAGAACTAAAAAATTATAAAATAGTAAGGTTAAAATATTCTTTGAAAAAGTACAATAAAATATAGAGTAATATAGATAATGAATAAAAACTATGATGGTGGTAAAAGTCTATCAATTTGTATATGTTTAAAAAAATTATAATTTTTAAAATAGTAGAAAAAAACCCATATGAAAATTAAAAATATTTCATTTTAATATATTATAAAGAACATAAAAATGTCCAAAAATGGAATTTAAAAAAACATTAAATCATGGAATGGAACATTTTAAAACATTTAATAGAACTGTTATATAGATGAAAAAGTGTTGTAAGGAAAACATTAAAAAATAATTCCTCAAAAAAAGTATCTTACCTCGAGTTCCAACTTTTTTTATTAATAAACTTACCCCAATAAGTTAAAAAATTATTCAATTAATAATTAATTAATTGCCAATTTTATTTTAATTCTATAATAACTATTCTCTTTATTTAATTTATTATCATTTCTTATTTAGTTACTAAAGTTGTTAATTTAAAATTGGACGTTTTGGGGTCATTCGTTTTATAACCTCAAAATAACATTGTTGCATTTACTATGGCCAAAGGGTTTGTGTTTTCATAATATAAAGAATATTAAAAAAATTATAATTACCTTTTTTATTCATTCAATATACTTTTAAAATTCCATATAATTTGGTCAACAAAAATGAAACACATTTTCTCCTGCAGATGGTCGTCCACATATACAAACAAGTGTCGTTATCATTTTCCAACGAATGAAAGAATAATAAAGTTACTAATATATATTAATTAAAAAATGACTATAATTTCATCAATATTATATATATATATATACCTTTAATTTCATATAATAATTTTCCACTAAACATGGTGGTAAAAAAACCATATCACCACATGGAGGTGGTAGTCCATATGTACATGTGAGTGATGTTTTCATTTCGCATAATATGAAAAAAAAAGATGTAAAAGAGTTGTCACATTAACATTATAAAATTATAGTCTATAGAACATATTTTTTTTCATTATGTTATAATGGTTATAAAATATTTTTTGTTTCATTAAGAACAATTAAACATTAAATAATTTTTTAAAGACTTAAACCCCTTCCATAGATATCTCCATTTATCTCACCCCTTACGCATTTTAAAATTAATATTTTGAGAATAATAAGTTATCTAGGATTTGGGGTGGGATTTTTGAATTTTATTTTGGTATATCTTGGTCATTTTAGGCGGCTCAATGTGTGGGGATATGTGAGGAGGGTACTTTCCCTTTTATAAGTGAAAGGAGTAGAAATCTTGTAAACAATTTAATCATTTAAATATAGTAAATGTATTATTCATGTTAAAGTGGAATATAATAAAAAAATTCATTGAGAATATATGTTAACGTCAAAATCCACCCAACCAATCACATTTATCATCATTTTAGTTATATAATAATCCTATAACCTTTCTGGGATGATAAAAATTTTCCATAGTAAGTATTAATAATTAAAAAAATAAACTAAACACATTGAAAAATTGGAAACTCATTATTATAAACATAAAAACTAGTTTCTATGATTAATTTTCTAGACTTGGTAAAAATAAATTTTAAAATACAGTAATCTAACACCATGAAAAATACTTTTTTTAAAAAGTCTCCAATGATAGACCTTTTCCAAAAAAAATCATACTAATCTAATATTCATATATTGAGTCAAAAAACAAAGTTCATTTTATCAATTTTAAACTCTAAAATTTAGAAATATATGTTTTAAATAAAACCATATATTTTATGGAAAAAAATTTATTCAAAATAAAAATAATAATTTTTCAATTGAAAAATCATATAAAATTATTATATCATATATGAACCCATAAAATATATTTTTAAACATTAAAAATACAAGAAATTAATATATTATTAACAATACCTATGTTCTCATATTATTCCCTATTTAGAAATTGTCTCATTGTAAATTTATTCATTTATAAATAGGTGAGGGTATTTTTTCCTCATAGCCTCTTGAAATACTCACATTTATTCTTAAATCAGATGGTTTCTTGGTAAAAATTTAACAAAATGAATTTAATTTGTTTAAAACAAATTCTCTTTATTATCAAGACTATGAACTATTCATTCAACAAAATATATACTTTACTATTACTATACCACTTTCGGCCTAAAAAAAGGAGATGCATCAGATATACACTTCCTTAGTAATGATATGTGAGACATATCTTGTACCTTAGATAATATCAAGGGTAATTCTACCAAATAGGAAATTTATCCAACATTATCATGAATATCATAGTGTCTGATGAATTAGGGGATCAACTTTTACTTTCTTCCAAAGCATAAAATAACTTTGTAATAAGTATTTTCTTAAATTAATTATCATCAACCTCAAATGAATAATTTTTCCTCTAGTTAATTGTAAAAACTCTTCCTACTATATTCCTCCCTCTTGTAGTGTTGAATCATATTTAAATTCTAAATAATATCTTAAACAAAATTTGGTCCCAAATATTTCCCATCTTTGACTTCATCCCAACAGGATGAAGTTGGCTCTCCTTTTTATATAATTTCTACAAATTTCACATTTGAATACTCAAATAAGAACTAATTTTATAAGAAAGTCCAACTAAAGACATATATTGATCCTAAATTACCTAATAATATAATTATAATGATATAAAAATATCCATTAATATCGGAATTTTCTTCTCCAAATACCAATTAGATAAAGGGTGAAACTTTATAATGAAGTTAAACTTAGTACCTAATGACTTCTGAAGAATCTTCCTAAAATAAATGTAAATCACAGATCACGATGTGACACAATAAAGAGTGGAAATCAATGAAACCTAACTATATCCATATGATAATATTTATAAACATGAACTAAAGACATATTATCTAAAATAAAAAGAAAATGAAAATATTTTGTTAATTAATGAATAATAAACCAAATTTCATTATTACACAAATATATCTTTGGAAATCCTTCCATGAAATCAGTGGATATGTTTTCCCATTTCTATTTTGGAATTTATAATGGTTTAAGTATTCCCTTTCATAGATTTAATTATACTTTAACCTCCAAAAAATAAAAACATTTCTATATAAAATACACAATACCCTTCTTAATAAATTTACACCAATAATTTTCCCGAAAGTATATATAAATCTTAATGAAACAATGGTTAATAAAAAATGGATAACTATGAGCTTAACTAAAAATTTTCATCTTCAACTACGAGCCACTCTAAACACATGACCTCTTTACAAATATGATACCACCATCATCATCAATATTAAACTAAAGATATTTTCTTGTATTGACCAATTAAACTCTTTCTTACAAACCATGATATTTTTTTCAACCTCCTAAATTATTTATGATAAATATGACTTTATTAATTCCTCACCCAAAAAAGGAATGAGTTTCTATATATATAATTTATTTTATAACATTCATTATATCATTAACTAAAGGATTAGGTTCAAAATGTTTCATAGTTAACTATGCCTTATCATTTAGACTCAAGGAATCCCATGCTTTTTTTCTTTACGTAATATATTGTCAATAATGAAATATTAATCCTATATCTATTCCAACCATCTTCTCTAAGTCATTATCAATTCATTATAATTAAATAAATACTTTAAAATTATATGAAAATTATATTTTTCGATTTTTTTCATATAGCTGATGACCCCAACTTTTTAAAGCAAAGTACCACTACAACCAACTAAAGTTCAATCACATGATAATTATTTCAGCATGTTCTTAATTAATGAGAATAATATGCTACTCTAGAATAATCATTAATTAATACACAACCAAACCCATTCAATTAAGAATCAATGAAAAAGAGAAACTCACTATTTCAAGATGGAATGGTTAGCACTAGGGGAATAACCGATCTTCTTTTTATTTTTAGAAAAAATTCATCACATTCCATTTTCGAAGATTGTTTAATCCCTCTTCAATTTATCTTGATTAATTTGCTATATAATCAATCAATTTTTCCAAAAAACTATTAGTAGTGACAAGTTAATATATGAAAAGTTTTAATCTCCATGAAATATATAGAACTTGACCTCTCGTCCACCACATTAGTTTTAGGAGGATCTAGAATTATTCCATATTTAAAATCTATATTCCTAATGAGTAGAATCTATTATAACTAAAATTCATATTCATATAATTTTCCATAACACTTATTTTTTTAAGGTCTATAAAAAATCCTCAGATATTTCTCATCATCCTCATAACTTTTAAATAATACCATAATATCATCAATCAACACAATGACAAATTTATCTAAATATTCATTGAAACCTTATGTGATTGGATCCATAAATACAGCACGTATGTTTTTCAACCAGAAATATATAACCACAAACTCATAATGTTTATAAATTATCATAAACACCATACTCAAAATATCCTCTTCCATTACATTTACTTGATGGAACCCAGACCTATGGTAAATATAGGGAAAATATTACACTCTGTTGAGCTAATAAAACTAGTCATCGATATGTGGAAAAGAATAATTTTTCTTAATTGTTATGTAATTTAGTGATCTATAATCAATGAATAGTCTCATATAACCATCATAATTTTTAACAAAAAAATAGGATCACCCTAAGGTGAATTTTAGGGTTGTTTAAACCCTTATCAAATAACTCTTGACATAAATTTTTCAATAATACATGATCTGAAAAAGACATTTGATAAGTATGTTTAAAAACTTTCTTAGAATCAGGAACTATGTCAATAATAAATTAGACCTCTGAATAAGAAAATAAATAGATTGATCATCAAGAAAAGCACCCAAATATTCATTCACAACTGGTATATCACTAATTTGAACAGTTTACTTCATTTCAATTTTTTTTATTTGTCATTCAATCCCACATTTAATAAATTTATCACATTATTTATATGATATAACAAGTATTAACTCATTCTTATAAAAAAATTAAAACTCAAACTGAGGATTTAATATAACATCTTTAACTTAATAAACTATCTTAGTAAGATAAACTGAAATCTATCTATAACCAGAACAACATAGATCTCCGCTAAAGGTAAGATAATTTTATTTTTATGAAAAACCATTCAACATGTGATGATAGTAAGGTTACTATATATATTTAACACTTTAACATTTCTACAATGAGTTTTAACCAAAGTTCTATACTCATTTATTAAGAATATTTTCTAATTTTACTTAAAAATTTCTCAAAAAAAATGAATATGTAGATCCAAGAACAAATAATAAATTGGAATACAGAGTAAATCAGTAATGTATCCATCACCACTTCATTTTTTCCCTAAAAATATAAAAATACATTGACACACAATTCTATTTATGGTCATGGTGATCATTATCCTTCCTATCATTCTTTAGAAATGAATTCGCATAATGTCCCATATCATTATAGTCAAATCATTCCAATTACTTATTTTCATGATTTATCTAACAATTAAAATTTATCTTTCCATTTTAGTCACAATCCATGTGTCTAATATTTTTAACTATGTAACACTTTGCAAAATTAATACGTCAATCCCAAGAATTCATCTTACCACACTAATCATTGTAGCGTAATCTAACATAATTACCTTAATATTCCTTAGTGAATAATTCTACATTGACATACACATGGATTACTTTTTATCCTTATAATAGTAAAATAAAAAACATATAATCTCGACTTTCCTAGTACACGGGAAAATTTTCTCATCCCTTTTGAATTTTTTAGTAACGAAAGGACTTTGCAAAATTAACTTCAATCCTAAGAAAAATCAATCAATTTTACTATCAAGTTCTAAAATAAAATCATTTTCATACTTATAAAATCATGTCAAGTATTCATTAAAAACAATAATATATTACTTCTCATTTTCAATTTACTCTAGCAATTTGGTTTTATTTCTTGGTTGAATAAGATTAATAAAATACTTTTCAAAGAAGATAATTATTAATAATTTCAATTTTATTTTTCCAATATCATCATTTTCCTTTGTGTTCCTAAACAAATACCACTATTTATTGGCTTGAAATTCAAAATAATAAATATAAATTTATACCATATGGTTTCATGGATGTTTAAAACCTTTATATTTGTTATCTAAAACATTAACCGACACTTCAGAATTCAATAGTTCTAAGGAATCACAAAAAAGTCATAGGGTTTTGTTTCATGAAATTGTCTTATATTAACATATTTTTAAGTGTAGAATATGGTCAATCCATTACATTAATACCTCTATTAATAGCTTGGTTCAACTGAGTTGACATAGTTACAAATTTATATGATACAATTCCAGCCATATAAATTTCTAGTTTAAACGGATACTATCCTCTAGAATCTTTTCTAGATGAGTTTCACTTTTTTCACTATAGAAAAAAATTCTAAATAAACATAAAATAGATTTATAAATAATTAAATCCAAAAAAAAAGTCTCATGAAGATATTACAATAAATTAAAACCTCTTAATATAATCTATTCACATCATCCTAACCACAAAAGTTATCTAAAACTTTACTATGATACAAACTATAAAACCCAACAGAGAACCATCCCATAAATTTCAAGATTTATAGTTTATATTTAATCTCTCATATCTTAAAGACATTCTTAAATTTAGAGTTTTTTATTTTTATAAATTTAACATCCTGGGTTTTTTAATCAGGGTGAAAATAACTCCTTTTTTAAATTTTTCAATTTGTGGGGGTTCCCTTAACTATATCATTGATCAGAACTAAATTAAGAGAATTAAAGAAACGTTATATCATGTCTTTAGTTGTTATAGAGGATGGAGAGTTCCTTTAGTGTTTCATTTTTATTTTTGGAGTGTTGGAGGCCAAATAGATTACTTTGGGGTTGCAGTTCCAGGCGCACAACTTAGGGAAAAAATATGGGGCCTTCCAGTGAACCGTACAACCCAGTTTTGTACTAGATCATGCTTTGTGTAAACTATGTGTGGAATTTGTAAAACCATGAGATGTTCTTGATATGTTCTGTAGGAGAATTACACATGGTTTTTGCATGGTTAGTGAAAATTATGTGCAAGTCGTATGATGTTTCTCATTTGCGAAGTAGCTCAGCATTGTAGCTTGTATGGTTTTCTCACAGTTTGGAAAACCATTCAGGTAAAATGTGAAGATTGTATATAGTATTTTTATTAAGTTTTTATTATTTTCCTATTTTCTCTTCTATTCCCTTTTTTTCTCCCTTGGTTATGTTCTTCATAAAAGGAAAACATCCTCCTCCCCTCCTCCTTTATATAGGTCTCCCTCCTCCTTTGGGGCTCAGATTTTAGATATGTTGGGTGCGTTGGAGTTGTCTCAATAAGTATAACATCACCTTATCGTCTCTACATTTTTTTCCTCATAGACCGCTAAATCCATTTTAGAGGTATTTCCATACTTTAAGATCATTTTATGGAAACTCATATCTATGCCAATCCTATTCGAGTTACTACTCGATATCAGATGATCCTTCATCTACGGGTCTGATGTAGGTGGTGTATATCTTACTTTTTGTTTTAGTGGTCATATTAGGGATGAAATTTTTTTCATGAATTTGGGTATTTTGGGAGAGGCTCATTTATATATGTTCCTTCATATTAAAATGAGTGTGTGACCCTATGGGATGCCTTTGGGCATGCCCAATCCTTTTTCATTCAAGAGAGGTTGGGTTAAAGATCGTCTCTCCTTCAGTGATTTGTCTGGGGGTTCTTAATTCAATTAAAATATTTTTTTTAAATTGAATTAAGTTGTTTATTTTAATTTAAGGAATTAAATTCCTCTATACTTAATTATTATGGTTGTTTAGATTACATAATACAATAATCTAAATTCAATTGATTATATAAGGTGATTTTTTCAATACAATTATTTTAAATTGAAATTTTCATCGGAATTATACATGTGAAATTCAAAAGATGCATGTGATTATACGCATCGGTTCATGATGGGATTGACCTATGATTGGGATGCCATAACCATTGGGATTGAGTAAATCTATATTGTCTTGTTAGTCTTGGCCGTGATTACTTGGTCAATGAGATTACTAGTTGGGAATCAATGACGTCAGATAGAGGTGGTGAGGCTATCAGGTTGGGTGTGGCCCAAAATATTAGGATGGAAAGGTAATTAGTTTTGAGTGACATGGTTAAAGGGGAACAATGAGCCAGTTCGATGTGGATTAGAAATTATATTTGGTGATTTGTGATATCTTGTGATGGCCAAAGCACAAAATTTATTCATTTGCGTATAGGTTGACTCTATGATTATGTAGTTTTAACCACTGATATGGGTAAAGGCCCCCAGTAGTGTGACATTAAAAATGGTTTAAGTATATTTTCATAGAAATTCACATGGTAGGTGAGGAGAGTTTGGTTGATAGTAATGTGGTTATCTGTTGGGGGCTAAGGATCATCATGATTGGGGCCATGGGCCTTGATTGATTTTGAGGATAGAAACCATTGTGCCTTTAGGCATCGGGAAACAAGACAATGGGTGCTTTGATAAGGGGTCTAAGGGACGAGATGATAATGATTTGGGCGGGACTTTGGGATGCCGTAACTTACTGATACACAGCGTTTCAGGAGGTATGAGGTGCCAAGCTATTTGATTGGAGGTGGAACTTGAGGGTTTACCTAGGTTTGACATCAGGGGTACCTTTGGCCTTGGGAGAAAGACCCTTTTTACTTTTGGTATTCCTATATTTTAGTAGTCATCTGATGGCTTTTGGGTGGCTGTTGGGAAATAGGGAAGTCTGTGGTTACATTACACTTTGATATGCTTTACTTTTATTTTGTATTGCATGTCTTCTTGAATATATATGCTAGTTCTTCACAATTTGGTGGTATCTTATTAAGACATGTAACAAACCCTGCATGAGTCCTTTTGGGTGAGCATATAAACTTTATAATTTATGCTCATTAATGGATCATATTCAAGAAATAGTTTGTATATTATTTTTAGCATGGAGGATGGAATGGACCTTGAGGTCATTCCATGATGGAGATCTACTTTTGTTTAGATTTTATTTCTGTATCAACATGCTTTTTATGAGTGTGGATATGTTATTTATACATTTTGACCCCCATGTATATTGTTTGTTTTTGTAGAGTATCCAAGAGGTTTTCTAGAATATTGATCTATTTCCTTTACAATGCAGTCATTTATTTATTTCTTTTTCTATTTATTTGATCTTGTTGTGCTTCTTCCATTGTAGGTTCTGGTTCGAGTCTTCTGAGTCATACATTTATACTAAATGTTATATTATTTACATGGATCAGTATTATTATTTATCCCCATAGGGTATAGTCTCCCAAACGTGTTCAATTACACCCTCTTTGTTAGTCGATAGCCTTTGAATATGAGGATACGTGCCTGAGGCTTGTGGCCTACAGGCCCAGAAGCATTATTTGAGTTGAAATTAGTGTCAGGATTCTATAATAAAAACCATTACATTATGAATTGAACACTTATAAATAATGTGCATTTAACAAAAAAAATTATTTATAAAGTCAATCCCACTATATTCAAGATAACTCCCACAATTAGATCAATGGTTTTTGTAACAAATCATATTTTCATGAAGTATGGGCTAATTTTTTCATCTTAAATTTATAATTTGGAACTTATAATGTTACCTAATGAATTTAAAGAGGTAAAAGGGGTTTATGGGGCAGTTTCAGAGCCCAGATCCACAAAATATGGAGAAAAAATACTAGTCCAGAGAGTTAAAAGAAACCATAACATCCATCACCAACAGTTTTGCATAATTGTGTTGGGTGTTTTTGGGTGAATTAGTAGCCACATACTTTTTCTATAACATCTAGAGCTGATATTCATGCCCATGCGAGATGACTTCAATTTTTAGAAAAACAAAATCACATGGTATATAAACAATTTAGAAAATTGTGTGCGTAAACCGTGTAGGTCCCCTCCTTAGATAGTAAGGTGTGCATGGTTGGCACACAGTTTGACCAACCGCACAGCCCAAGATGATACCTAGTGTTGAAGAGTTATTTTACATTTTTTTACCTTAATAAACAAATGTACCTAAACGTCTCATTTACTTCCCCATTTTTAGCAGTTGAATCCTCCTCTACTCTCCCATGATTCCTTCCTCCTCCTAAGCTAGGTATTTCCATTGCTCCCCATCTGATCTCTAAATATATTTTTGTTGGAAGAAATGGATATCTAGAGGTAATCTCCTTAATACTTATGCTTCCTATATTCGTTTCACTCCCTCTTTATTTTTATATTTTTATGCAAGCTTATTCACCCTATTTACAGGGCGTTGGTCCATTATTCATTTTTTATCTGATCTAATTCAAATATGAAACCTATATTGGATAAGGAGTTGTCTACAGACCTAAGGCAAGTGTTATAATTATTTTACATAAATGTTATGATGTTTCAATTGCATCTTTGTTATGACTCACACCTTCTATTTTCACGCGTTGAATTAAAATGTGTTATTTCCTTCTAAATAATTATACCCATGTTTTTATACGCCCATGGTACCTTTCTATGTGGTTAGAGGATATAAACCTCAATCATAGCCATCCATTTGGGCGCACAAAATATAATGCCTCTCTTTTTTTATTTTTTTAGAGACCAACCACTATCTAAGGGTTCAGGTTTTATTGGAAATGGAAATTTTCCTCTTTTATATATTTGTTAAATGTTTTGGAACACCTTTTAATTGTTCAGTTTTACTTGTAAATGGAATTTTCCTTTTTTTTCTAATCATCTAGTTGAAAAAATCAACTTCTAAGTTCTTGATGTGTCCTTGAGTTGAATATACTAGTTTAATTAATTCAATGGATGAATTATAATTAATGATAATGGGTGTAAATGCCACACCAAGTGATGCATGGTTTTATTTATATAGGTTATATAATTTTTTGATGCCTCGGTTTTATTGGGCTTGTTGTTCATGAGTTATTAGAAATGATACCAAATGATATAACTATTATTATTATTATTATTCAATTGAAATTGGTTGTGTAATGATCGATATGCTACATGTTTAAAATTATTCTTCTTGCTCACATACATCTGGTGTTGAGCCATAATTTTCCCATTGTTATACTTCTATTTTGATGATCTGTGTGATGTACCATGATTCCCTACTTCGAGTATTGGGAATGATGTATCACCCAACCTATATTGAATGATTGTCATGATGTCTCACATTTATCATGATATTCAGGTCTTTTACCCTTTTTTAGAGCATATAGCTCATTAGAGTAGTTATGGATGCTTGAGATTTTTCAGGCCCAAATAACACGTAGTATCCATGTATATGCCTACTTATGTCATCTTGTACATAGTAAATATATGTATATTATGTATATAAAATATTATTTTATATATTGTTACAGAATAGAAACTTACACCATCATATTCCAATGTAGGTAGAGCTATCCAGGTCTCCCATAAAATCCCGATCCAGCTATTATTTATTTATTCATCTCTATTCATTATTAATTTTACTTTCACACTATTATGCTATGTAAACTAGACAAATAATATCTAGATGACATTGGTGTTGTCTTTCTGAGTTAATTTCACACCCTACTCAGGATTCCATTAGTACCTAAGTAGACCTCATGTCTGGAGGTATGAATAAAGGATGGATCCTAGTTAAATATTTTTTATATGTTTCTCTTATAGCTTTGATAATGGGAGCAGAGGAATGATCATTTTCTTGCAATACTAGTGGATCAGTATTTTTTCATTTTTTTGTATTTTTTATATATCATGATATATATATTTATCCCATGTTTCTCATTTCTCTATATAATAATTACATAACCTATTTCTATAGGACATTTTCTTTGGATTTTGATATTATTATAGTTTCTTGGTTGTTTACTATTCCACAGTTTATTATTATATTTGTATCTACTAGGTAATCTTCTTATATATATGTCTACTATTGTATTTGTATTTATTATATCTGTTGTTACACTCTAATATATGGTTATAGTCTCTCCATATTACCACCTTAGACAGTCTCTTGTATTCAGTAGCCTCTGGAGAATGGGGAGGTGAACATGAGGCCATGTGAACCACTAGATCAGGGAACCGATTAAGTAGATCCTGGTTTGGGATGTGTCAAATGAGCATTAGATCTAATTTTACTTATTGTCTTACTATTTGGGTATTGAAAAAGATACTAAGAGGTAATAGAATTTGGTAATGCTCTTGTTACAGGGTATAGATAACCCATGCATAAGGAAACCCCCAAATTACCTTGGATGGGATGTTGTAGTAATTGATAATTCTTGTTAGAGTTGATACGACATCCAAGTTAGGTGATGAAAATGTCTTATGATGTTATAATAATTGGTTATATTGCATTGAAATTTACTTTTATTTTCTCAATGAAATGAGGGAGAATCATTGCATGCATCTTTATAGGAACAATAGAACTAATATTCCAGGAAATTTTCTTTTCCATGTCTAATTTATTCTTGTATTTTCATTTTGTATATATTAAGTGAATAATTATTAAATATTGAATTGTCTTGAAGTTTATTGTGAGAAGAGTATAATTTTATTAATTATAGTTCCTACATCATTCAAAATGGTTTATCCCTACATATATTTTTTATGATACCTTAATTATACAATTTTAATGTAATATGGGTTCGAGACCAACTAGTTCTGGACTGTCATATGTATAATCTATATACAAGATTATGAATTTAGATGAATTTAAATCCCTAAAATAAAATAGTTACCAATAAAAGGGATTCTAATTGTAAATTAGAGGTTTTTTTCCTCTATACCTTGAAATTGAAACTCCATATACTGGAAACTTTTTCATGTAAAATGAGACCTAGACCCAAACTTGGCCTTAATACAGGTTAGTTGGGGGGTATCTTATGGTTCTTATGGCTAGTTATAGACTTTCTTATATCCTGGACCTTTCATTAAGAGAAAGAAGAGAGGTTTGATCTTTTCTATAGGAAGGTCGTATATCAATCCTAGTTATCTATATGTAATTATTTAAACTATTGGTTACTATTTTGTGACATGTGTTTGGAATTGTAGAATTATGCCGCCAAGACATCCCTGATTAGTCACCTAGAAGGTAGCGATGACCATGAAATGGAGGTGGTGGGAACTCATCCACCTGTGATTCCTCTTTCACTTTCACCTATGTAACTACCTACTATTTCTGATATGGTCACAAATGCCCAGTTTTGAGAGGGCTTTCTTCATATGATGCATAATGTGCAAGGTGTTGCACACCCTACCCCAATGATAGAAGATGTTACTCGTGAGTTCCAGTTGCAGCATCCTCCCAAATTTTCAAGGGATGTAGGACCAGACACATGTGAGTCATGGCTACATGAACTTATTAATATCTTTTAGTGTCTTGAGAAACCTCTAGAGAAGAGGGTCAATCTCACTACCAATTTGTTATGTAGTTCTGCCTAACAATGGTGGGATTCCATAACTTAGGAAGACTGACACCGTGAGATGATATAGATAGACTTCCAGATGTGATTTTTTGAAAACTTCATTTCATATAATCAATGTTTTGAATTAGATAAAGTGTTTATGAACCTTCAAAAGGGGGTCATGTATGTCGTACAATATTATTCTCATTTTATTGACATATAGAGGTTCACTCCGACTTTATCGTGTGATGATCTTATGACTGCATGTATATTCATGGATGGGTTGGTATAAATCATCCAATAATAGGTCAATGTTTTTTGGCTGATGAATATTTCTATGATAGTCAACTTGTCCCTCATGACTGATAGAAATTTAAGGCATTATTATGGTGGTAACCAATGTCCTTTATCACCTAGACCTACTGATTGTTATTTAGGAGAATGAAAGCATTGATTTGAGGTTTATCAGGGGGTAGTAGTAGTCATAGATTGTGTGATGAAAATTTCAATATATATTACTAGTATTGGAAATCAGGACATATGAGCCTTAGTGTGTGTAGGATTCAGATGAATGCAGAAGGTACAAGGTGATGGGGCATATCCAATGCATCTGGGGGACTTTTTCATTAGTACCTTGTGATTATTTATCTACACCAGCCCCATAAATCTAAAGCAGGGACCTTAGTTTCAGTCTTGGTAGGTAGATGGAATACCACTGGTCGCTGAGGAAAAGGTGGTGGTCATGTGAGAGGTAATCAACTCATGATTCTTAGTGCCAACATATTGGTTTTCTCAGGGCATTCCGGATGTGACTCAGGGTCATGTTACATGCCAGTTACATTCCATACAACCTATTATAGAAGAGAAGAGTCCTAGGAATTGTAATGTACAAGGTACTATTCAGGTAGCCTCTATATTATTGTCGTATTTATTTAACATATGTTCATCATACTCTTTTATATTTTAGAAAATCATGGAGATTATGGGCCTCGAGAATGAAAACATATGTGGTGTAATTCTTCTTGATAAACCTTTGGATATTCGGTTAGAGAGAGTTTTCTATTGTAAGGATTTTCTCCTTGAGATAGGCAGATATCACTTCGTAAGGAATCTTCTCATCCTCAACATGATAGAGCTGTATGTAATTATCAATAAAAAATAGTTATCTTTCTCCCAATCCCATAATGATTTTTATCATCAGAGGGTGGAGTTTACATCAACAGAGGATGGTAGGAATGTAAGAAAGGTAGAATGGGATGTCTATGAATCTCAAGATGGAAAAGTGCATCAATGTCTAGGCAGAGTGATAGCTCATACTGTGAGTCTATTCTTAGATGGTTATGGGTTAAGAACTATTTTTTTCTCTTGTAGTGAATTATTTGAGAGACCTCTTCCCTTAAAAATATTTCGGGCTACCTCTAGTGAGACTGTAGGAATTCAATTTTGAGCTAGTGCTAGTACCGACACAAACATATTCTTCTCATTATATAATAGAACTTATAAATATTCTGGATCTCAAGAAATAGTTTGAAGATATGGAGGCTATTGTCTTTATATGCCCCATCACTTCTCCATGGGGTTCACTGGTCCTTTTTTCAAAAAGGTGTATATTACCCTCAGGCACTATGTGGACTATTGGTGGTTGAACCGGCTTACGGTTAAGAATAAAAATCCACTACCTAAAATTGAATACCTCTTTGTTCAGATCTAAGGAGAAATTGCGTTTTAAAAGATTAATTTTAGGTCATTATATCATGTAGTGTGTTTCATGTCTTTATACATACCTCACACATCTTTATAAAGTACGTGTGGTCTCTAAAAGTAAAAATTAATTTCATTCGGTCTCATGAATGTTTTAGTAGTCTTTATGGGTCTGATGAATTTGGGTTTCCTATCGTATCTGTATTCATTAGTGGATGACTTTGTGGGTAAAATCTGGCTGAATTCATTATATCGACATGACCATTCCAACCATCTTGACATTTTTTGGATACACTGAGAGAGAACTAAATTTACACTAACCTCAGCAAATGCCACATAAGGATTGACAAATTACAATTCTCAGATGATATCATCTCGAAGACAAGAGTATTAGTATACCCATATAAGAAAGGCTATAGTTTTCTGGGATCATCCTGAGACTGGAGTGAATATACCTAGTTTCTTGGGGCCAGCTGAGTATTAGAGATTCTTCATCTAGGATTTCTCACACCTAGATATTCCTTTTATGGTTCTGATTAAGAAAAGTGTGAAATTCTTATGGAAAATATCTTGTAAAGTATCCATTTAGGATTGAATTTTAGGCTGACCTTAGCACCAATCATGATTCCTTTGAAGCTATAAAGGAGTTAAACTGTATATTTTGATGCATCATGTATCGGGTTGGGATCCTTTCTGATATATGATAACCAAGTCGTAATGTACAAGTCTCGATATAAGATATCTCAAAAGAAGAATTACCCACCACATGACCATAAGCTAGTAGTTGTAATTCATGATTTATATTGTTGGAGATAGTATTTATATGGAAAGAATTTTTTGGTATTCACGAATCAAAAAATCCTCAGGTACATATTTAAACAGAGTGATCTAAATCTCAGGCATCACAGATAGGCTAAGTGACTATAATCTTTCAATTTTGATCATTCTTATATTATTGAGAAAGTAAATATTGTTGCCTATGATCTGATTTGGAAGATTAAGAACATGCACATCAGGAGACCAGTGGAAAGTGGCATCTTAGGAATTTGTTCTCATAAATTCATGTTTTGGTTCAAGATGATTAGGGGAATGTTATCTTCTAAGCTTTATTAGTGACCTATACTCTAATTGAATGTGTGATAATGAAGAAACATTGAGATCAATAGGGATTAGTTCTAAGGGAAAGTTTCTCATGTGATGATTCATCTTTCAGTTAGTCTATCAATAAGGATGAGGCCTTACCCTTTCATGGGAATGTTTGGGTGATAGAAGACATCAAAGAGGATATGATGAAGGAATTCCATGCCTTAGTTTGGCCAATAACTCTTTGAGTCACCAAGATGTATTGAGATTTAAGTAGAAATTATTGGCGGCCTACTATGAAATTCATGATTTCTTACATCATCACTTGATGTTCCACCTATCAATGGGTGAAGGCATAATATCAGTGGTTGGTAGGACAATCTAAGTCATTGAAAATTCCCATGTGGAAATGGGATTATGTTTCTATGGACTTCATAACTGGTTTAACTAGGTCACCTCATGGAAACAATAATGTTTGGGTAGTCTTTGATCATTTGAAAAATGCCACACACATTTTATCTATTTGATCGTCTGTATCAGAAGATGATCTTGGCATTATATTTGTTAAAGAGGTCATACGTATTAATAGTGATCCATGAGATGTAATATATAACAAGGATTATGGATTTACAACTCGGTTCTGGAAAGGGTTGCAAAAGGCCTTTGGAAAACATGTGATTCTAAGCATGACCTATCACTATATGATTGACGGATTGAAAGAGTATATGATTCAGGTGTCAGCGGAAATTCTATTTGCATGTTTCCTTGATTTTGGGGGTTCTTTAGAGAAACACATTCTCCTTGTTAAGTTTTCTTATAAGAAAATTTTTTAGGCTACCATCGAGAGGGATCCTTTTGAAGCCTCATATGGTAGTTCTTTCTTATCACATCTCTTCAGGATAAAGTCAAGGGAGGCATATTTCCTTGGACCATGTCTCATTCAAGATACTACAAATAAAGGCCAGTTATTCAAAAAGTTCATGTTGATAGTTAAGTCTATAAATAATTCATATTCCAATAGACGTTAATGAACACTTGAGTTTCAGATCGTAGATCTGTTTTTTCTTGAAAGTTTCACCCAGGTTGGGACATCAACATATTTGAAGTAAATTTATGTTTTTTCCTCTATTTATTAAACCCTTTGAGGTTTTGAAGTGAAGAAAGCTAGTGGATTACTAGATATAACTTCCTTAATGATAGTGGTCTATGCAAGATGTTTTTCATGTATCTCACCTCCGTCGATATTATTCAGAACCATCATATTTTTTCCAACTTGATGAGATTGAGTTTGATATGGATGATTATTTTGAGAAGTATCATGTTTGTATTGTGGATTAGAGAATGAAGAGACTCCCAGGATGGTATATTCCATTAGTAAAGGTGTTATGGTAGAATTAAAGATTATAGGATAAGAACTAGGAGAATGAAGAATATATATGATCCCAGTGGTCATAGATTTTCTCAGATGATCACTCTTTATACTCAGAAGAAAACATAGGGATGGGTTTCTTTAAGAATGTAGATTTGTAATGACTCGGATATTCATGAATATATGAATTGTTTATTTTTTATATTAAATCATTTATTTATCCCCTGTAATGTTGCATAATGATCTCATGAAGGTCAAGAGGTCTTCTAGGGATTTTAAAGGGTAGTAGGATCTTCATTGTTTTTTTGCAACCGTAAGAGCCACGGAACATGCCCATGTTGGATGACAACACTTTTTAGCAGATCTATATCACATGGTTTGCACATGGTTTTCAAAACCATGCATATAAACTATATATGTTTCCTCCTTATATTGTGTGGTTCACATTGATGGCACACAATTTGGACAACCATGTAGCATAACCTTGCGACCTATTGTTCAAGGCTAATTTTACCTTCTTTCCTTAATGAATTAAAATACATCACCATCTCTTTTTCTATGTCATTTCCAATGGCTGAACCCTCCTCTTCTCTCTCATGGGTTTTCCCCCCTCCCAAGTTAGGTATTTACATTACTCTTCAATCTAAACTCTAAACACATCATCATTGAAATAATTGGATAAATAGATGTAATTAACTTAATCCTCTTGCTTCTTATCATAGTTTCTCTCCCCTTCTCTTGCTCTATTTTGGTGTGAGATCAGTCACCATATTTTCTCGGTGCTAGAAGGTTCTTCATTTTTTCAGATCTACTTAAAATATTGATCTTATATTGATTGAGGGGTCATCAATGGCCCTATGGTGGGTGGTCAAGTTATTTCCCTTAAAAGTCGTGATGTTTTCCATGCTTCTTCATTGTATCGTATGTTGCTCATTGTCATGAATTTCCTTAAAAATATGTTCATTATTTATAATTAATTACACACATGTTGTTATTCTCTCATGGATCCATTCCAAGTAACTACAGGATTCTAACCTCAATCATAGCCACCTCTTTAGGTGTTCCAAATGTAATTCCTCTCTTATGTAAATGTTTGAGCGATCCAAACACCATCTAGGTGTACAAATTAGATTACAAATGAAATATAACCTTTTCTATGCAATTTTTAAATGGAACAGAACACCTTTTATGTGTTATTATTGAATAGTAAATGGATTTAACCACTTTTATGTGGTTATCTAGTTGACGAAGTACCATCTATGTGCTTGGAATGACCATAAATTGAATTTTTTTCTTAATTAATTAAATTGATCAGTTATAAGGAATCATAATAGGTGGAAAGGCTCCGCTAAGTGATTAGTGATTTTATTTATATGAGTTGTATTTACTATGATTCCTTGGTTGTATTGGGCCTGATATTTATAATTCATTAGAGGTAATCCATCCTTTCATTGCCATTATTTTTATTATTCAATTGATATTGGTTGTGGGACAAGGGATAAGGGACTTGTTTGGCATGATGTTTCATGATCCCTTATATTGGGTGTTGAGAGTAACATATGTTGCAATTATACTTGTATTTGGAAGATAGACATGATTCACCATGTTCCCATGCATTGAGTGTTGGGCATGACATCTCACCCAACCTATCTAAAATAACAGGCATGATGTCTTTCATTCATCATGATATTCATGTATTATACCATTTTTAGAGCATGTATATGCCTACTTATTTCATTACATAATTTGTTCAAATAAATGTATGGATTATATAGTTATATATATTTTTATATTTATGATTAATATATATGCGGTTACTAATTGGACTCTTACATAGTCATATTCTGTATCAGGTAGAGCTAGACAGGTTTCCCATAGAGACTTCAGATGGCTAGAATTTATTTATTCATATTTGTTAATTAATAATTTTATCCACACACTATTATATTATGTACACTAGCTGTATTATTTCTAGACATTATTGGTGGTGGCCTACTGAATTTTTATCACACACTAATCGGTCCTCCTATGTTACCTGAGTAGACCACATGTCAGTAAGTATGGATAAAGTTAACAACATTGCTACAAATATTTGATATGTTTCGATCACATATCATAGAATAGGAGAAGAGAACCAGTAATATACTCATGATGCTATTGAATCCGCCTTTTGGAAAATTTTTATTTTCTGTATATAATAATATAAATTTATATCCCCTATTTCTCATTTATGTACATCAGTATTCCAGGACACCATTATATATTACTTATTCTTTAGTTTTATCATATTATTATTGTTTCTTGGTTATTTATGCTTACAAAATTTATAATTATATTTTTTCCCACTTCTCTACATGATTATATATACTTCCAATGTTTTATTTTTATTTATTATATCTAATATTCCACTTCGATATGATGGTTTATTCTACCAACTATACCTCCTTAGACTCTTTTTGCTAGTGGGAAAACTCATATGTATGGGGAGGTTCTCTTAAGGGTGTGTGATTCACTAGATCGAGGCACCAGTTAATTGGATCCTAGGTTAGGATTTTAAAACTTTATTAACATTCCTACTCTTCCTTTGAAAACATATTCAAAAGTGGGATGAGAAAAAAATTTCCATAAATAGAAATATATTAAAACAACCAATTAGACCATTTTAACCCAAAAAATCTAAGTGAATATTTTCTTTTTTCATAATGAACATTGAGTAAAAAATACCATTTACTTTTACATGAAATAAATTAATTTCTCAATATATTTCACTAAATATTTCATACAAATCATAATAAAAAAATATTAATCATGAGGGTTTTTGGTAAAAAAAAATGAAGAGTAATGAATAAATTTCCCTGAAAAATAGCCCATTCATTATTTAAAAGGATATAACTTTCCATAAAATACATACTCTCACTTGTTTTAATTTTTTTAAGTCAAATATTTCTTTTAATATGATTTTCAAGCTTATCTATTAGAAACCCAAAGACATTATCCTTACATTCATAACAATAAGAAACCTTATAATGGAATCACCAAATAGAATAAATCAAACATCTATTATGAGTAACCTATCCCTCGTAAACTCTATCATACTACCCAATTCATACAGATCTATATTAGGATGACACATCATCAGAGCTATTTCAGACTCACTAATCATTTATATAAATTATTCATAAACCTTAAAATGAATAAAACACATATATCATGTAATCTAATTATAATACATCTTTCAATTCTCATAAAATACAATAACACATAAAACATGTAGTTAACTCAAGTAATTTAGAAGAAATTTTCTTTTTCATAGAAAAAAAATTAAAACAAAATAATTTTCAGAATATTCGGAATATGATCTTCTTTGAAAATCCACATTAACTTGTTGAGGAATATTGATAACCAGTATTGACTATGATGTCTATAAAGGGTATCCATGTTGTATATCTTAAAAGATATTATTAAACTTTTTAAAATTTTATAAACTAAACCATATGGAAAACATTGAAAACATTATGTTTTAACACTTTATAAATAATTTTATAAATAATAAAATTTGACCATTAGAAACCTTTCAAGAATAAAAAAACATTCATGAATCATTTAAAATAATATCATCATGGTGGTTGAAAACAAATATTAAACAAATATATTTTTAAAACAAAAATCCCTTATCTCATGTCCTGGTACATTTCTATTGTACCTCATCCCTCATGAGTAATAATATAATATTAGTTTTATACTTTTATAAGAACCTTTTATATATTTATTCTATTATCTATAAAATAAACATTTTCATACTTTAGAATAAATAAAATTTTTTGTTAAATGGAAACCTTACATACGTTAACAGAATATAGATACCATCCATAACACTGCAACAACAAAATTTAATGAAAACTAAAGATCAAAATCCATGTGAATTTAAATTTCAATTAAATAAAAAAAATATCTTCAGGTCCCATTCTATACCCCCTTAAAATTAAATTTTCAATAAGAATAGAACATGACCTCACCTAATATTATGAGCCACCTCAAGACCCACATATTATGATGAAACAAAAATCATCATAAAAAACCCTACAAGTGGGACCAACCATCATAATCCAAAACCTTTCATCACCAAAAAATGCAAAAACAAGCCACCAAACCACTATAAAACACTATAATTTTCACCTCTAAGGGCCACCACCATAAAGGATAACTAAACAAGAAGACTATTATATCATAATGAATAAAGGATCCACTAACATGAGAGGCCACAAATATATTATTCACCAAGAAGTCAGGGAAAGAGTAGAAACTTCAACCAAACCACCACAAATAGTGAAAAAATAATAAAAATGTTAAAAATATTGAAAATTATGGAGATAACTAAGATAATGCTGAAAATAAGTAAATACCATAAGATAATAAGCATAAAAAATACCTCAAGAATCTGAACCCATACATTTATGTCGAGTTCCACAACTCACATAGTCCAAAACCACCATAATCTACTATATACATGATTGAGAACTGGTTCTGGAAAAAAGGGATTGGTATCATGATAAGAGAAACGGGGGAGCATGATAATTAGGAAGGAAATGCCAAAATCCAAGTCCAAAACAACCATAAAACAATAAAACACCATCATAAAAAACTAGAATAGGGTTTTGAAATGAAGATTTATGTAATAATAATAGTGAATGCAGTGTTTGAGAACCTTAAACACATTGATAATAGACACGAAAATAGAAGGAAGAAGCCACCAAACACCAAAAACACAAAGTAATAGACCACTAGAGCTCCATTATATGGATCCAAATTTGTCTTATCCCAATATATATATTTATTAAAGTTGAGATATAACATTTTATTCCCCTAAATATTCAGAAAATTAGTGCTACCAATGAGATGCGAGGGAAACCCTAGAATGATGGGGGAACATGGGATGCAAAGAAAAATCACATAGAATAAACACACACTGTGAGTGGGATGATGAGGGGAATAGAAGGGAGAAAAGAATATTTGATTGCACATTTTTCCAATGGTTCCTTAAATAGATTTAGGAGGAAACCCTGGAGGGCACTGAGTGGAGAGAGTGACTGATATTTCTAGGATAATGTGGAAAAATATCATCCTATTATTATTATTAACTTTATATCATTTAATATAATGTTTCATTTAGCTATTAAAATGTTTAAATTCACTATTATTTAAATTTTAGAGATATTTGATGCATCATCTCTTAGTTACCCCCCAACCACCTTTTTTAACCCTTTTAACCTTTATCATGTTATAATATACGACCATGGAAACTATTTATAATGACTAAAGATGAAATTAAACATATTAAAAAAATTTAAAATTCATATTCAAAATAAAAAACCATTTCTAAATATTCACTTAATAGGTGTGGTAAAAATAAATTATAAAACACGTATGTGAACACTAAGAAACGAGATTTATTAGTATCTTCCCAAAATCAACCATTTCAAAAAATTCCCAAAAACTCATACTAAGATAATATAGGCACCCTAAATCCAAAAAATATTATTCATTTTATCATTTTAAATATCTAAAATTTAAAATTTTAATTCTATAATAAAATAAAATATTTCATGGAAAACATTTCAGTTATAATTAAACCATTTGTTTTCTAAATAAAAAAATATAATATTTTCAATTTATATTTGAATATGAAAATTTCATTTCTATATAGTAATAACAAATTAAACTGATTTAAAATTAACATTACCTGATTTACTATAGGGGTTTCTCACTTTAAATCACATTCCTCGGATGTTTCATTGCAATTTTTTACAGGAAAATCCGGCCACAAGATTTTGAATTCAACATTGTATTCGTAACTATGAAGTCTTTAATTTGAATTATTTTCTATAAATTTTATTATATAAATTATATTAATATTTTATCATTTAATATCCATGAAAAATATATTAATCCACTTAATCTTTAAACTTTCAATTTTTTTCTTGTTGAGAATAAAACATTTACTTCTGAAAAATTGATCATATTCCAATTTTTTATTCTTTTCAAACCATATCTCATTGGGATTTTTCTCTTCACAAAGACACAAATTTTATTATTTAAGATATACATTAATCTATAAAATGGTTCTTTATAAAATTTTTCTAATAAATATTTCCCAAGTAACATGTTGTTGTCGTTCTTGCTAATTATTTAGTACCTTCTCTCCATAAAAACATTTTATTAACGATTCATCATGACTACAACACGGTTCCTACTATCATGATTCTCAAAATTTTAATTCACATAACTATTGGTGAATTACATGCCTCTATTCTTCAGTAAAATCTAAATTTTTATCACAAACAACTCCTCCCTATATATTTTTAAATGTCTAGAACACATGGATACATTTTATTTTTGGGACATAACTATTAGCCATCCCATCCAGATGAAATCATCAATGAATATAACATAAAATATTTTCCATCAATTTATTTAAGAGATATTTTAAAACACTTCCCAATGTAAACCAACTCAAGATATCACCATTATTTCTTTTCTTTCAAATTCTATGCCAGATGAACTATTTTCCCTTTTCATAATTATCTCACGTATGAATACAATCACATGTCAGTTTAGGAAATACATGAGATCAATTGTTCTCCAAAAATTCTTCTAAGTATTTTTAAATTAAGTGGGAATGTTTTTTGTGCCAAATATTTTTCACTTCCACCATATACAAAAATAACTTATCTTCTTCTCCACTAGTAAGATAGATATTCCCCTTTATGACCATTCTTTGCATTACAAAATAACATTATTTTAATTTGATGATACATTTATCCTTGAAGAAATTAACATCATTATACAATATAAATAATTGTATTACACATAGGAAATTGTATTTGAGTCCTTAATACTCTGATATATATATGTTTCATAAGTCAATGCCTCCAATTTTGTCTTTCTTGTAGCCAATAATCTTCAACACCTCATCATTTAAAAAGAAGAAAAACACAATATTTTTTATATTTGATTCCTATAATATGATATTTATATCCCATTATATAGGATGTAAAAATTCTATCCAGAATCCATAGTAAATCTCATTTCATTACTCTAAATGAAAATTTTGGAACTTTTTCCTTCTTCTCCTTTTATTTCTGGGTCTATTTCCATAATTGCACTTCCTTTTGTGAAGAATAATATTATTTCACATAAAAATCAATTTCACCATCCTCATGTTATATGGATTAAAATTTACTATGATTCTCTATCCCACATTATGATTCTTCATGTTACTAAGTTATCCTTTTCAAGGTCTCCAGTAGTATATTTCTTTTTTTACCCTTGATGTAAAATTCATGTCTTTGTGTATATAATCTTCATAAGAAAAATAGTATCTATTAAAATCAAATCGAGTATATAAATTTCTTCTCAACACTTTATGTTTCAGTTTATACCTCAGATTACCTTTCATTTTGTAACACACATTTTATTTTATTCCATGTTTTAGAAACAATAAAAATGGATTCTTAGGGTATTGTTTCATTAATTTTCAACTCTATTTATAACTTTTCTAGTATCTTGTGAGTCTTTTAAATAAACATTTATCTGGGGTATGGTTTTTTGTCATTTTGAATCTAACATTAAATATAGAAATCTATAAAAACCTCTCAAATAATTTTCATTTTCATTTAAGACATTATACCAGTAGAAAATCATTTAATTTTCAAGATATCTTCATGATTTCTTATTTATCTACTTTGATAGCTCATATACTATAAATTTATAATGAAATGTTGGTTGATAGATGTATCTCATGATCATAAATATTTCATCACAACAATATGAATTCACCTTTGAGTTATTTAATTATTTCAAAATTATACTTTCAAAAATATATCAACACATCAATAATCCAAACCTAATATTTAGTTTTGAGATAAGCTAATTTTCCTTTTTCACGTTTCCTAAATTTATAGACATAAGATGTTTCATATCATCCTTTAACTTGGAATACATTTATTCTAGTTATTTTATATATAGTTTCAGTTCATGCACAGCTCTAATTTAATTCTTTATTTTTCCCAGACAAACATAAATATCTATAAGAAAATCATCTAACTCAACCATGAGGTTAACTCTTCTCTCAACATTGTTTTCTTTATCTTCATTGTTCTATAATTATGCAATATCAGTAGGAACCAAAATAAACTCCTCATTGCGTTCTTTATAAGCCTTAATATATTATAATTTATTTTATTCTAATATGGAATCTTATTTTGAAAATATTTTCCTTTCACTGAAATATATAGATAATAAAATCCTATTTCATCTCACCCCCTTAAGTGGTTTCATCAGGGGATTTTTTTTATTATCATGAGTGAATTTATTTGGCCATTTCTCAGTTTTACACACCACTTTCCATATAAAAATATAGAATGTAAAAGATTAGATTTGAATATCCCCTTTACCTTTTTATGATTTTATGATAGGAAAAACATCACATCCTGAAATTACATTTAGTTGGGATCCCCTTCCAAAAAAATGTTTCCTTTATTACCATGAATTATAATTTAATGATAATTCTGCTTCTCTACACATTCACTATCATTGTTACTCATATATTATTCCATGAGTGTAATATAAAGACTATGAAACATCACATCCATTGGATCCTTCCATTAAAAACAGGTACGTTATCATTGAAATTTAGTTTCTTTAGAAACCCTAAATCTATTAACCAAGAGTCAGTGTCAAAATTATTACATTTTTATAAGTGTCATGAACCTTTCCACAAAAAGATACCCCTCTTGGGATAGTAATGAAGAAATATGGACAATGACACCCAAGTCCTACCTCTAGCAGGCCCCCGTTTGGAAACTAGCACTAAGGGTATATAGATCTCACAATATGGGAGGCATTTCCCTTTATAATAAGTAGAGATATATAGATAGGATGTATCAACCAAAATCAACTCTGTAACATATCATAAAATAAAACTAGACCATCCCACAATGCTTGTTTAATAAAAAATGATATATGTAAAAAAATCCAAATAAAATCCCAAAAATAATAAAACATAAGGTAGCAGCACAACAATTTCTCCAAGGCCTGAACAAGTAATGTACAACATAGTCCAAAAAGTACTCCTAGAAATATGAAAATATTTTTTATATATTTAGTTTGAGCATACATGTATAATCAGTATGAAAACCAAGTCTATCATGCCCATGTGAAAAGAGCATACTAATGCTCCCATATGAAAACAGCAGAACCAAACAACACCTAAAAAGGTATACTAACCATCCCAAACATTCCCAAGGCATCCTCACCAAGTAACTTAATTAAAGTAAAATAATATAGTAATCACATAGATGAGTTGGTTACCTAACACCACTTCCCATGGGTTCATCCAGTCTTGCCTAACGACAAACGTCCTTGTGATCCCACTTATTCTAAAAGAACCATGTCACAACCCACATATAGGCCCTTGGTCCCGACAACTATATCTCATCACATCACCTAGGACCCTATCCAAACCAAAACCACATCAAATCCCATCCACTGACACCTGGATCACAATCATATCTCATCCCATCACCTCATCCCCGAGCCACATCACACCACATCACATCCCTCTCATAGACACCGGGGCCACAATAATATCTCGTCTCATCACATGGAACCCAATCCACATCACACCATATCACATCCCACCTATATAAACTTGGGCTACAAACCACACCTCATTACAAAAACACCTATGAAATCCCAATACATCTCATCCTGAAGACACCTAAAAAATCACAACTTTCACGCACACACCAGGGCCTCACAAACCACAAAATGCATGAAGAATCTAGATCTAACACTACCTAGAAGAGGGAGAAAGTAAGAGTGTGTGGCCCGCAATTCATACTCCCATTGGGATGTTTGGGAAAGACAACCACCCCTGTGACAATAGGGGTGTTCATCACACCGTTCTCTAAAAGGGTGGGGTGTGTATAAAAATTACAAGAGAACGTAAATTTTATATACATATAGAGTTACAACACAAATACCCATCATATGGGTTTATAACAAGAACTAACCACCTCATATAATCCACACAATCACTACCACATCTAAATGCATAAAAACACACAAACAAGACATTATGAAAAATTAATTTTCAACCATTAATCCATATTCTAGAGTCTCTCTTTTATCAATAAATTTTAATTTATTCTCTACTTGATTTGTGTAATCAACATTCATTGGGAAACCCATTTCATATTATTTCATATTTCAGACCCATTTTTTACATATAAACATTAACAATTTAATCAACACATCCCATCATAAATTTCCTCATTAAACATCCCAATTTGAAATTATTAACATATAATATTAATTACATTAATACTTTGGTAGATATAACAGAAAAAACCCATAGCATGAGAACAACACCATAAAATCAAAACACAAGTCATAAGTGACATTATACTTTTAATCGACATTTGGATACTTAACAGAATTAACAAATTAAAAATAATCCCATATAAACAACACATTAGTTTATTAAATTACACAATTCTATCATTCATTCATTAGTTGTTCACATTCCACATTCCATTTCAAATAAAAGCTTTGTCCAAATTCATCCCAAGAACATATATTACAATTTTGTTCCATACATCCAAAGAAACGAGAATTAATTCACATAATACAATAACAAACACACAGAAATTAGCACCACACAACAACCCATTACTCTCTTAAAAAGATCCCACATCATCCCAAATTCGCACCCACAACCCCTTTTTTCAACCTTGCGGAACATCCAAACCATAACAGTCCTTATAACCCCACTACACCACTATACCATATCAACAATCACATCCCTACTGAAATGTCACATCTCATACACAACCCCCACGAATCAAAACACAACCATATTCAATCCATCATATCACCAGAGCCAACCCGCACACTTAATCATGTCAAAAAACATGTTGCAACACATAATAGAGAAAAATATTCTTTCAGATTTAGCAGGGAATTCTTTATTCAATTTCACTTTATTTATGGAGTTATCATGAAACCCTATATTCATGGGGCATCCATTTATTTTAACCGAATGTATGTGGTTAACAATTTATCAATAACTGACATCAAAAGCCATATAACATGCATGTATTCCACAACCCCATAAACTAGTGCACAAATAAGGAAACCCAATATCCATGATTTCTTAGGGGGTATTTAGCCCATATAATTTACAACATTGATCAAAATATCAACAAAAAAATATGAACATACGACAAATTCCACATCCCCTTTAAATTCAATATAAACTGATTCATTATATTTATTAATCTGGTTGTGACATGTCAAAAAGAGTTAACAATAATAATCCCATCCCTCATGATACACATAAAGAGAAACGAATTAAAAATCTAATTGGAAGGAATAATATTTTTTTCTAGAGTACATGCACCAAAACTGGGGGTGAGTATCGTAATGAACTTCTTCAGGGAGGGGGACTCAAACCAACTACAACACCTCATCCCAAGAATCAGATGGGAGGAAAGAGTTGGTACATCCCAGGTTAAGAGAAAAGAGAAGGAATGAACTATGGGAAGTTATTTATCTTTGAAGGATTAGATCTATAATTAACAAGATTTGAATTGAAATATAATTTCTATTAAAGATGTATCTTGACCAATAACACATGTTTTGACCATTTAAAAGACTCTGGATTTTTAGAAAATTAAAGATATGATTAATAACCCTTGAAACAGAATCAAATCCACTTATAAATGGTATTAAACTCATACTAAGACAAAAAATGACGTCAATTTGGTAAAACATAGAAAACTTGAAAATTCTAGAAATTCGAAAAACTGTTGGAAATTTATCACTACACCGGACTCATTGGTCCTAACTGAGCACTTCTAGATCTCCATTCCTGAATCACCTATCCTAACTCAATGTTCATGCCTCACCGTCCTAAATCACCGGTCCTAACTCACCTTCTTGACTCACAAGTCCTAACTCATCATTCCTAACTCACCATCTCAACTCACCGGTCATTACTCACCATTATGGACGCCCCGGTCCTAACTCACTTTTCCTGAATCACCAGTCTTTACCTAAAATTATATGATCACCATGTAGACTCACCGGTCCTAACTCACCATCATGACTCACTATTCCGGACTCACTGGTACAAACTCACTATTCTTGACTCACTGTCTTGACTCGCCTTTCTAACTCATCGTTCCGGACTCACTGTTGGAAAACAGGAAATTTGGAAAACTCTTCGAATTAGTCACCATTGGAAAGATCCACCTCTGGAAAAATAATAATATGGAAAACATTGAGAATGAATCACCATTGGTATGAGCTACATTTGGAAAACTAGAAATTGGAAAACTGTTAGAATTCATCCCCTTGACCTCCAAAAAAACGTCAAACACCATATTCTCAAAACACAATTGATAGTATAGGTGTGTTCCATTAAATTTTATACGTCTCACACTATTCTCACCCTCGATAATTCAAAACAAACCCAAATAAAGGAGGGTAAGGGTCCAAACAACAATCCTTTGAGATACCACTCACGTTTCTCGATATATTTGGAACATGACAGTCTCTTAGGAAAAATTAAAAATCTACACAATACATTAATAAAAAATTATCATGGGAGATACCTATGAAATAATAACTGATTTACATAATTAGGTATAACAATTCCATTATGAAATGCATAATAATTAAACTACTATAATAACACCAAGGAAGGGATCTCATTCAAAAACAATTTCTTCACATTATTTTAAATGGGAGGAATTTTTTCAACCAAGAAAAAACATTGTTATGCTTTTTATTTCAACAATTAAGGTAAACACACTTTTCATCAACATGTTTTCTACAACCACTTAAATAAACTGAAGGGTTTCATGTTTATAAAACAAATTGTTTTGTACAACTAATATAACTCTATCATTCTCTTTAAAATGATACACAATTTAACATAAAATTTAAAAAACAAGAATTATCAAATGGAATCCATCACAAGTATGACATGTATTTTAAATGCAAAATGCTATCCAAGTTTAAAATTTTTCCATGTTTTTTCATCAAAATATTAATAACCATTAAGAAACTTATACAAAATTGTCAAGGGGTTCAACTTTTCAAATTTCTATTTTCCATAAGTGCATTTCATTACTTGTAGGAGTTTCAAATAGAATTAATCTACCAACATTAAAAGTTAACCACCATGGAAACTTGTATTAATTTAAGAAAATCACATTTAATCATTCAAATCAAATGAACCCATCCACCACACTTGTATATCTGCCAATTTGGGTGGCACAAATTTTCCTACACAATTGTTAAAATGTATCGTAATATAATGCATCTTAATGTGGGGAAAGAGTTTCCATTTTTTATATATATTTTAGGTCACAACCCTTGTAATCAATATAAAATCAATCACAAGAATCCAACCAGCATGTTGGTTTTCAAACATTCTCAACACTTCTTTTAAAATATGATTTTGACAAAGGAGATAATATCATCTTTATTGATTTCATGATTTCAAAAATGAACAGTTTATTTTATTAATCCCATTAAGTGATTATATTTTTTATTACAGGTGATGGATTCTATAATTATAATCACAAAACATCACAAAAAAGCACAATTCATATCACAACATAAACCAAACATCTATTCCACCACACATCACCATCATTTCACATCACAACCATTGCCCAAACATCACAACCAACAAAACATTCACTAGAAATTTCACACAATCACATCACCACACCACTTTAAAATCCATATAAAAATACCATTTTCACATAACCACCACCTCCATCTAATAATCCACACATCCCCAACCATCTATCCCAATTATCATCACACACAATAACTGAAACACACAAATCAAATAGTTCCCTCTCCCATGTCGAGATATTATCTACTTTGTTCAGAACTGACTCACCCTAATGGTTTTAATCAAATAAAAGTATAACACATATATATTGGGTATTGGGTTTCCCCATCTTGGTATACTTAAAGGTTTTTAAACCACTTTCCACTCAAAGAATCACAACACAAACATTCACACATAGTAATAACACATACAATATTCTATTATTATATAACGATCTATATTACTTCATCTCATTATTTAGTATGGGTAATTTCACACAATTTTAAATTTTCCATGGGGAATCATTTCATTAGTTTATATAAGTTATTAGCCTTTGAATTAACAGTGAGTTTAAGGAAGAAGTAAAATCAAGTGTATCGTTATCTACAATATTCACTGTATAACCAGGTTTCCAAGAAATATTATTTTTAGTGATACATATCAACACACCAATACAATGATAACATTGAAACCACAAACAACACTCATCATTTCCATATTATTTCTAGAGAAACATCATTTCTTGGATTTAAATAGCTCCAAAATGCATCCAACTTCAAGTCAAAACTACACACATGTTATATCGTATAACATGTTCAATATTTTGATACAATACATTCTAGTTTCATATTATTATCCATGAAATACACTTCCAAACTAATTTGAAAAACTATAAATGCTATATTCTTTTGTTTAATTCATATACTACATTTGTTAAAAAATATGTTTCCATAATTATCAAAGTGAAATAGGATTACAGACATATAATTAAAACCACACATGTTGTATTACTACATTTTAGGATTTATCATTTTTGACTAAGTATTGTTTAATCGTTTTATTTCTCAATAAAACATGATTATGAAATATTATGGGTGGAAATAAAAACAAGAAATATTAGCTCTAATGGAAACTAGAATACTTATAAGCATGGATTCAAAGTAAATTATTTTATCATTCCAATGTGAAATCTACTTCGTGGTTACATGATACAGAAGGGTTTTCAATATTAATCACATGGTTTTAAAAAAATACACTAAGCATGTTTCTCTAAAAATTTCAAACATTATAAAAACTAAAAGATGAGAAATATATTTCTAACAAGGTAATAAAAATAAAAAATCAAATAAGAGGAAAGGAAACAACATATTCAAACCTCAAGGAGGTATCAATAAAACAATTCAAGGAAGTTAAACATCATATTACTCTTTCTTCTTGGATATATGACTAATTCAGAAAATAATTAATGAATTATATTAGCAATAAAAGTATGTTAAAATTTAGATAAGCACACATAAAATTTTATGATTCATTTAATTCATTTGATGTTAAAAAAATATACCAATTCAAATAAGAACACAAGTTATTATGATTCATATACCTCTCCTTGGTCTATAGCCTGCAGGCAGTGCCGCCTCACTTGGTCATTCAGTATGATCAATGTCTATGCACTCGATCATGGAAGGACTTAAAATCCAATGTCCTAGCTCATATGTTTGACTTATGTCACACAATAAGGTCAAGTGATAAGGTTTTCGTACCAACCCTTGTATTCCTTAGAGTGCCTAACTCCGAACTCCACCCTATCTCTCAACCATCGGCTAGGATACCACTCTTACATGACCCCCTCCTTCCAAAGATACCCCTATTAGGCTAGCAATAATGAATGAGATATTAGAAAATCATGAGTCCTGCCTTTAGTATTCTTCGAGTTTCCAGCTAGCACTGAGGGTATAAAGATCTCACAATGTGGGAAGAATTACCCATTATAATAAGACAAGGTTAGAAGATAGGACGTATCAACATAAATCAAATAAAATACATATTATAAAATACCACAAACCATCCCACACTGAACATATAAATAAAAAATTATACATATAAAAGACTCCAAAGGAAATCCCAAAAAGAATAAAATCTAAGGCAGCATCACAGCGACAGCTCTAATGCCTAAACTCGAAATGTCCCGCACGGTCCACAATGTCCTCCTGGATACCTAAAAATAGTTTTATATACATATGGTGGGCATACAAGCATACTATGTAAGAAACCCAAAGTCTCTTGTTCTAATGTGAAAAGGGAATACTAATGCACCCATGAGAAAATTGATTACCCAAACAACACCTAAGAAGGTAAATTAACCATCCCAACCATACCAAGGAACTCTCACCTAGTAATGAAAGTCAAGTAAAGTAATATAGTAAGCACATCGATGAGTGGGGTACCCTACACAAATTCCCATATCTTTATACACTCTTCCCTAAGAGAAAAGTTCCCCATGCTCCCACCTCCTCTGAAAGAACTATGTCACAACCCATATACATACACATGGTCCCTAGAACCACATCTTTTCCCATAACCTAGGCCCCGAGCTACACCACAACCAAAGGACATGTCGCTCGCATACACCTAGGCCCCAACCATATATAATCCCATCACATGGGCCCTGAGCCACATCACAACACATCACAGCCCGCCCGCAGACACCCCATCCTCAACTATATATGATTCCATAACCTTGACCCAAAGCCACATCTCACCACATCACATCCTACCCGCAAACACCTAGGATACAAACCACACCTCATACTGAAATAACCAGAGAAATCACAACAAAAATCATCTAGAAGAAACTTTGGAAAACACAAATCACCCTCACACACCAAGGCCTCACAAACCAAAAGATTCTTGAAGAATCATGGGATACCACCACCTAGAAAAGGGAGAAGGGAAGGGAAGGTGGTCATCCATCCATCCTCTCGCTCAAATGGTTGCGAAACACACCCTCTCCCATGACAATGGGGGTGTCAGACCAATAGTTATCAACTAATCATAGATGTGAATATAAATCACAAGAGAATGTATAATGTAAATACATATAGAGTTACAACACACAATACCATCCTATGGGTTTATAAAAAGAACTAACTGTCTCAAAGAATCCAAAAAATAAACGCCACATCTAAATGCATAAAAACACACAAAAAAACAATCAATAATTCATTTTCAACCTTTAAGACATATTCTAGTGCCTCTGTTTTATCAATACTCTCCACTTTATCAGCCACATGATATGTGTAATTGAAATTCATTAGGAAACCCATTTCATCTTATTTCATATTTCTAACCCATTTGTTTATATATTAACATTAACAAGTTAATCAACACTACCAATAATCAATTTCCACATTAAACATCCTCATTTTAAATTATTAACATACAAAATTAATTACACTAATATATTGAAATATATAACATAACAAATTGTATAGGATAAGTACAACACCATATAATTAGAACACAAGTCCTTTGTCACATTATACTTTTAATCCACATTTGGATTCTTAACAGATTTCACAAAAATTGATTAATCCCAATTTAACAACAAATTGGTTAATTAAATTCCATCATTTTTTCATTCATTGATTAGTTTTTCACATACCACATTCCATTTAAAGTAAACTATTTTTCAGGATTCTTCCCCAGAACTGATATTCTACTTCTGTTCCATACATCCCAAGAAACTATAATTAATTCACACAGTACAATAACCAACACACAAAAAGTAGCACCACACAATAACCCATTACACTCTTACTGAAATTCAACATCATCACCAATTCACACCCACATCCCGTTTTTGTAGCCTTATTGCACATCCACACCCAAACCATCATTACAACCCCACTTCACCACAATACCATATCAACAATCACATCCTAACTGAACAACCACGTCTCATGCACTATCCCCACATATCCCAACACATCCATATTCCATCCATCATATCACCAGAGCCATCCCACACACAAAATCATGTCCAAAAACATGTTACATCACATAAAAGAGAATAACATACTTTTGGATTTAGTATGGAATCCCTTATTCAATTTCACTTAATTTAGGGAGTTATCACAGAAAAAATATAATCCTTACGCATCCATTTATTTTATTCAAATTACATGGTTAACCATTTTATAGTAAGTGACACCAATAGCGACATAACATGCATGTACTCAACTACCCCATAAATTGGTTAACAAAAAAACCCCCAATGTCTATGATTTTCAGTTGGTATTTATCTTATATAATTCACAACATTGATCAAAATATAAATACAATAGTTGGATCATACATCACATTCCTCATCCCCTTTAAATTAAATATAATATGATTCATTGTATTTCTTAATCTGGTTGTGACCATGTTCACAAGATTTAACTAAAATAATCCCAAATCACATGACACACATAAAGATAAATGAAGGAAATCCCTATTTGGAAAGAAGAATCATTTCCCCATAGTTTTTGCACCAAAATAGGGGGTGCGTACAGGACTGAACTACTTCAGGGGGGGGACTCGAACCAACTATTTCACCTCATTCTAGGACTCCTTTGGGGGAAGGAATCATTACATCTAGTGTCAAGATAAACAAGATTGAATTAACTATGGGAAGGTCTCTAGCTTTAAAGTATTATATTAAGAAATCATGAGATTTTAAATGGCTAATAATTTCCATTAAAGATAGATATTGACCAAGACCACACATTTTGACCATTTAAAAGACATTGGATTTTTAGAAAATCAAGTATATGACTTATAATTCTTGAAATAGCTTCAAACCCATATAAATATGGTATGAAACTCATTTTATGTCAAATAAAGATATCAAAAGAGAATATCTTAAAAAAATATAAAATTTTGGAAATTTTACAAACTGTTGGAAATGTCTCACCGCTCTTGACTCACCAGCCATAACTCACTGGTCCTGAATCACCACTAATGGCTCAGTGGTCAAACCTCTCCATTCATGAATCACCATCTTGAGTCACGATTCCTAAATCAACATTCTAACTCACCATTCCTGACTCACCATTCATGAATCACTAGTCTTGACTCGCCATTCCTGAGTCACCTTCTTAACTCACTGATCCAGACTCACCGTCCTGACTTACTATTCCTGAATCACCAACCTGACTCATCAGTTCTGAATCATAGTCATAACTAATTGTTCATGGCTCACCAGTACTGACTCACCAATCCTAACTCACCATCATGACTGACCGTCCAGCATCACTATTTTAGACTCACTGGTCCTAACTCACCATTGAAAAAACTATGAATTTAAAAAACTCTTTGGGTGAGTCATTGATGGAATGAGCAAACATTGGAAAACTAGAAATTTGGAATATTGTTGGAATGACTCAACATTGGAATGAGGTACCATTAGAAAACTTCAAATTCAAAAACTATTTTAATTACTCACCTCGACCTCCTAGAACACCTCAGAAACCAGATTCTCACAAATTAATGGACTAGAGAGGTCCAAGACATTCCACTAGAAACTTCTCAAACTCTTCTCTCCCTTTATAATTCAAAAACAACATGAAATAATGAAGGAGAAGGGTCTGAATAACCATCCCTTGACATACCTCTCAAGTTTCTCAGTTTATTTGGAACACAACAGGAACTAGGGAATGAAGTTAAAAACCACACAACATATTAAACACAATATAATGATGAAGATTCTTATTATACAAGAAAACAGTCATATAGATAGGTATTACAATTACAATAATCCATTCATAACAATCAAACAACGATAATAACACCAAGTAAAATATTACATTCAAAAACAATTTCTTCACATTATTTAAAATGGGAGGAATTGTTTCAGATAAGAGAAAACATAGTTATTCATTTTATTTCAATTTTTGTAAACCACTTTTCATCAACATGTTTTCCCAGAACACTTAAATAGATAGTAATGTTTTATCTGTTCACAAAGTTTTATTTTTTTCTTCTAATAGAACTCCAAAATTCCCTTCACCAAGTTACACAATTTACCATCATGTATAGAAAATAATAAATAACAAAAGGCACACATCACAAGTATGAAATGAGTTTTAAATTTACCATCTTATCATATTTTAAAATTTTCTTCTAGTTTTTTCATAAAAATGATTAATTACTAGGAAAAAACTTTTGTAGAAGCAGCAAGGGTTTCAACATTTCATATTTCTATTTTTCACAAGTGGATTTCATTACTTTTAGGAGATTAAAATAGCATACTTCTACCAACATTAAAACTTATATAAATTTAAAATGATATAAAACAAGAATAAAAACCAAAGTAACCAATCCCCCACACCATGATATTGACTACCTTGGGTAGAATAGACTCTCCCGTATGGGTTTTAAAACATGTTGTAATATAACGTGTCTTGATGTTGGGAAATAGATTCCCTTTCTTAAAATGTTTGAGGTTATAACCCAGGTAATTATCATAAAATCAATCAAAAAAATTCACCCAACATGGAGGTTTTCAAAAAAAATTAATACTTCCTTTATAAAATGATTTTGTCATGGGAGGAAAGCCAATTGTTTTTTATTTCATGATTTCCGACATCAACAGTTTATTTGATTACTTCATTTAACTAATTGTCATTTTTAAGGGAGGTGAGGGATTCTATCTATATAATAAAAACAAATTGCAATAAAACACAAGTCATATCACCACATCAACCACACAACTCTTCCACCACACATCTGCATCACTACACAATACAAACATTTTCCAAACATCCCAACAAACAAAAATTTCACCATACATTTTGGACAACCACATCACTGCACCACTTTATCATCCACCAGAAAATACCCTTTTCGCAAAACCACCACTTCCATATCATCCTCAATACAACCCCAACCAACTATTCCAATTATCATCACACACAAATCCCAAAGCACACAAATCGAGGAATTTCCTCTCCCATGTCAAGATATTATCCACTTTGGGTGGTATTGAATCTCCCTCATGGTTTTAATAGTGTCAAAGTATAAAGTGTATTTGTTAGGGATAAGTTTTTTCCCTCTTTGTATGCATGATGGATTTTAAAGTACATCTCACTCAAGGAATCACAATAAGAATAATCACATAAATCAGTAACACATATAATCTTCTATAATTATCCAGGGGTCTATATTACTTCATCTCATTATTAAGTATAAGAACATTCCCACAATTTTAAACCTTCCATGGGGAATCAGTTAATTATCCGTATATAAGAGATTGGTCTTTTAATTCATGTTGAGTTTAAACATTAATTCAAATCAAGGGTCTCGTTATCTACAACAATCAAAGAACCACACGGTTTCCAACAACTTTTTTTAGCAAGGCACGTCAGACATCAATGAAATGATAACATTGAAACGAAAAACAAAACTCAACAATTACATATTATTTATAGTGAAACATCAGGAATTAAATTTGAATAGCCCCAAAAGGCATCCTAGTTGAATAAAAAATAGCACACATGTTATATAACACAACATGTTTAATATTGTTAAACAAGAAATTATGAGTACATATAATTATCAAGGAAATACACTTCTGACTTCATTTAAAAAACTCGACATTCTTTTTTCTTGTGTTCAATTTATATAATACATTTAAAAAAACATGATACTATAATTATAAAATTAAAACATGATTTATCACAATAAAAGTAAAACTACACAAGTTGTATTACTATATTTCATGGTTTCTCATTCTCAGAATGTGAATTAATTAATCATTTCAAGGATCAGAAAAACATGATTATGAAAATTATAAATGGGAATAAACAAAAGACAAATTAGCTCACATAGAAACTATAAAATTTATAATCATGGTTTCAAAGTAATTTATTTTATCATACCATCATGAAATCTACATCGAGGTTACATGATTAATAAGCATTTTTATAATTAAGTATATGGTGTTTACAAAATACACTAAAAAATTTTCTCAAAAAATTTAAAACATTATAAAAACTAGATTATGTGTCATACATTTCTAATAGGGGAAGAAAAATTCAATCATGTTATAATAGGAGAGGTAAAAATATATTCAAAATTCAAGAAGGTTTTAAACAAACAATTCATGGAATTTAACCAACATATTACTCTTTCCTCCAGGTTATATGAATAATTTATAATATAATTAATATTTTTTTTAGAATTAAAATTATGGGAAAATATAGAGAAACACAAATATAATTATATGATTCATTTATTTCATTTTATCTTCACCAAATCAACCAACTAAAATAGGAACCTATGTCATTTTGATGCATGTACTTATCATATGTATCTACCCTACAAGCAGTGCCACCTCACTTGGTCATTCGGTCGGCTTAGAGTTCATGCACTGGATCATGGCGTTCAATAAAATCCCATGTATGAGCCATTATTCTATCCCTATTTCATGCCCCAAGTTCAAGTGACACTGTTTCCATACAAACCCATGCATTCCTTAGTTTTTCTAACTCCATACTCCACCCTATATCTCTACCATAAGCTATGATACCATTCTATCCTGACCGCCTCCCTCTAAAGATACCCCTTCTCTGATAGCGAAGAAGAAAGAGAGAAAATGACAATCGAGTCCCACCTTCTTGTAGGCCCCGGTTTGGAAACTAGCACTGGTAGTATGAAGATATCACAATATGGTAGGTATTACCCATAATAATATGAAATGATCGAGAGATATGATGTATCAACCAAAATAAACTCCATGAAATATTATAAAATAAATCCCAACCATCCAATAATTCATGTATAAATAAAAACGGATACATGTAAAAGAATCCAAATGAAATCCCAAAAACAATAAAAGAAAAGGCAGTGACACATCAGCAGCTCCATGGCTCGAACTATAAATGTTCAACATTGTCAATAAAGTCCCCCTAGAAACCTGAAAAAGTTTTTATATACGTAGAGTGAGCATACAAATATACTCAGTAGGAAAACCAATATCTCTCGTACACAAGTGAAAAAATAATACTACTACACCGGTGTCAAAACGAGTATAACCAAACAGTGCCTAAGCAGGTATAATAACAATCCAAACCTCACCAAGTCCCCCTCACCATGTAACACAAGTCAAGTAAAGTAATACAGTAATCACATTAGTGAGTTGGTTACCCCGCACCACTTCACCCTGTTCTGGCCACTCTTTTATAATGGAAAATGTCCTTGTACTCACACATATTATAAAAGAACCACATAACAACACACCTACAGACACCAAAGCCCCACAACCACATCTAGTCTAATCACCTTGGCCACAAGACACACCACAAACACATCCCATCTCACCCACAGAAACTGGGGCCACAACCATATCTCTTCACATTACCTAGGCCCCAAGCCACATTTCACCACATCACATCCCTCCCAAAAACACCTAATATACAACCATATAGCATCCCATCACCTAGGACTCAAGCCACAACACATCGCATCATATCCCACCTATAGACCCTGGGCCACAAACCACACCCATCTTAAAAAAACCTAGAAAAGAACCACACATCTCATCCCGAAGACACTTGGGAAAGAAAAACTCTCCTACGCACATGTGGACCTCAAAAACCACAACATTCCAAAATAACATTGGGTTACTAAAAGAAAGAAGAGAGAGTAGGGAAGAGTAGGTGGCCATTCATCCATCCTCCCACCAGGATGTTTGGGAAAGACACCGTCCCATGTAATGATGGGGGTGTTTGGCACATAGTGCTCAATCAAGGTGGGTATGTATAAAAACCATAATATAACATAAAATGTATATACATATATAGTTATAGAACATAATCCCATACAATGGGTTTATAACAAGAACTAATCATCTCAAAAAACCCACACAATCATCGCCACCTCTAAATACATAATAAAACACACACAAAAACACAGTTAACAATTCATTTTCAACCTTTAAGACATATTCCAGAGTCTTTTTTATTAATAATTTCCACTTTATCAGTCACTTGATTGGTGTAATCAACATTCATCAGGAAACCAATTTCATCTTATTTCATATTTCAAACCCATTTATTTATATATAAAAGTTAAAAATTCAATAAAATCAACCAATCATCAATTTCCACATTAGAAATTCCCTTAGAAATCATTAACATATAGTATTAATTGTATTAATACTTGGGTAGATATTATTTAACAAACCACACAACATAAGCACAACACCATATAAGTATAACACTAGTCATTAGTCATGTTCTACTTTTAATCAAAATTTGTCTTCTTACCGAATTTCAAAAATATAGAATAATCCCATATTAACAACATATTGGTTCACCAAATTGCAGCCTCTTTTCATTCGTTTATATTATGTTCACATTCCAAATTACATTTCAAATAAATCATTTTTTCAGATTCTTATCATGAATGGATATACCACTTTAGTTCCACACTTCATAAAAACTATATTTTATTCAAACAATAAAATAACCAACACAAATAAATTGGCACCACAAAACAACCCATTACTATGTTACCAAAATCCCACATAATTACCAATTCACACCCAAATACCCTTTTTGCAGCCTTTCTGTACATCCATACCCTAACAAACATTACAACTCCACTGCACCACTGCACCATACCAACAATCACAACCCCAATGAACAACCCTATCTTATCCATTACCCCCCACATATCACAACATATTCATATTCAATCTGTCATATCACCAAATCCAACCCCATATATAATAGGGTCAAAAAGTATGTTACAACATATAACAGATCAAAACATACTTTTGGATTTATTAGGGAATATTTTATTCAATTTCACTTAATCTAGGGAGTTTTCACAGAAATGATATAATCCTATAGAATTAATTTATTTTAACCGAAGGTACATGGTTATCCATTTTACAGTAAGCGAATACAATGCCACATTACATTAATGTATTCCACAACCCCATAAATTGGTGAAAAAACAAGGAAATCCAACAGCGATTATTTTTAGCGTGTATTAACCAGTTTAATTTAAAGTATTTATCAAAATATCAATAAAATAGTAGGACCATTCATCACATTTCCCATTAAATTTAAATTAAATATAAAATGATTAATTATCTTTCTTAATTAGGTTATGACCATGCTCACAAGAGTTCATAATAATAAACCCATTTTGAATGATACACATAAAGGGAAATGAAGGAAAAACCTACTTGGAAGGAATAATTATTTTTCCCATAGTTTCTGCACAAAAACGGGGGGTGAGTACAGGAGGGAACTCCTTCAAGAGGGACTCGAACCAACTAAAGAACATCATTCCTAGACTCCTATAGGGGGAAAGATTTGATACGTATTATTTCAATACAAACTAGAAGAATAGAACTATGGAAATGTCTCTAGATTCGAAGGATTAGATCTAGAACTCATGATATTTGAAATGACATATAATTTTCATTAAATATAGAGTGTGACCAAGACCACATGTTCAGACCATTTAAAACCCTCGGGATATTTAGAAAATAAAATATATGATTTATACCCCTTGAAATGGATTCAAACCCACTTAGTTATGGTATTAAACTCATTTGAAATCAAAGAGATGTGTTAAAAAGAAAAAATTGGGAAAACTAGAAAATTATAGAAATTTGAAAACCTATTGGAAATTTATTGCCACACTTAACTCACTGGCCTTGACCCACTACTCATGGTCCATCGCTCTAGGATCACCAGTCTAGACTCACTATTCTGGTATCATAATCCAGACTCACCAGTCCTGACTCACCATATTGACTCACCTTTCATGAATCATTGGTCCTAACTCACCATTATTGACTCACCATCCATACTCAGTAGTCTTGACCCACTGTTCTTGACTCACCAGTCCTAGCTCACCATTCTTGACTCACTTTCCTAACTCACTAGTCCTAACTCACCATCCTGACTCACCATTCCTCACTCACCAACCTGACTCACTGATATTGACTCATCATCCTAACTCATGATTTTTAACTCACCGGTTCTAACTCTCCATCCTGAATCACTATTCATGACTCGCTGGTCACGACTTAACATTGGAAAACTAGAAATTTTTAAAACTCATTGGATGAGTCATCATTGGAATGATCCACCATTAGAAAACCTGAAATTGGGAAAATAGTTAGAATGAATCACCATTGGAATTAGCTACCACTAAAAAAATATAAATTGGAAAAGTATTGGAATTAGTCATCTTCACCCCCAAGAACACCACAAACACTGGATTCTCAAAAAGTAATGGATTGGAGAGCTCTGGGCCATTACTATAAGATACAAGGGATCTCATCCAAAAAGAATGATCAGTTTTGTAGTCTTGAAGAATCATATTCATACATGATTATCATATTTCATTGGCAGTATAAAATGCATAACATAATATACAATCTTGCATCCTTGATATTAATCATAACATACTTCTTCATATTTTGTGTAATGGAAAAAAATAAAAGAGTGATATCAGAATCTTAGTAAGGGTTACGTACAGTAGATGATATCTTAAGTAAATAAAAAATAATAAATATTGAAAGGTAAATATATGAAAATAAATTTCATTTAATCAATAAATTGAGCACAAAATCCAACCATAGATATTATTAATATAGTCATCTCATGGATAATAATAACTGAACTCTCAATGAAAAAAATATTTAAAGTAGGACATCATGATCTCATACAACAGCATACCTTTACCATCAATACATTGCACCAAGAAAGTTAAATTGATGGGTAGGTTTGAACCAAAACCTCATTTAATAAGGCTATCCAAGTAGTTTCTCTCATGATATCTACCAATACATTAAGGGGAGATATACTTATGAACCCCACCCATCACTACATGTCTAAATAATTACTAATATAATGAATGAACAACTTAATTCCTGAATAAAATACCTTATTAATAAATATCCATATTGGGTAATGAATATGGAATATAAATACTTCCTCTGTCAATCCAATAACTTCTATAGTAAAACATTTTATGTAGAAATGGTATAATGTTTAAGAAATAATAATATCATTGAAACAAAGAATATGTATATTTAACAATAATGTAATTTTTAATGAAAAATGTCCAAAGGAAAGTGAATCTTTCAATAACAATTCAATGAACAAAAAATTAATCAATAGATTATAGATTAACATCAATTCATTAAAAAAGTACATTTTTTGGAAAATCATGAATTTTAAAAAATATAAGAAAATTAAAGTGGGAAATATAAAAAATGATATCATAATCTATTTTTCTTATTAGAACCATAAAAATATTTTATAAATATCTGAAGAGAATAAAATTGTTATAGTGGTGGGAAAATGTTTCCACAATGTATGCATTTAAAAGATACATTCTTTTATACTTTTAGTAAGAAAATTAAAAAATGGCAATTTTAGAGAACATATGAAAGTATTCCTTTGAAAAATCATAAAAAATCAACGATAATATAATGTTTTCTTAATAATTCATTTGAGTAAATAAAATTTACTATTGAAAACAATTTTTTAAAAATATGGAAATGGAAGAAAAATATATATAATCAAAAGGATAAAAAAGGTCATCTTTTCTTTTTAACATTTCTTTGTTTGATTAAATATGCAATAGGAAGAAAATTTGGAAAAGAAAATAGAAAATAATTACAAATAAATAGGATAATAAAATATATGGAGACTTTGAAGGATATATTATAATATTCCATTATTTAAAATAATAGAAACCCCAAAAAATGGGATTGAAAAATAAATTCGTATCCCTGTGGTAACTTTTAAATTGTAAACCCTTGAAAAATTTAATATGAATTACAAATTTAATAATCATGAATCAATATATATCCTTGTTACATACTTAAAATGTGTATTATATATATATAACATAAAAATAAATTAGTGCTTAGTACCAAATATGTCTCAATGAAGTGAAAATTGAGATGAAATCTCTTACTGTAAGTTCGACTATCCCAGTGAGTGATTTTTAACTCATGTATAAAAAATATATAAATATTATATTTTCATAAAATAACCATATACAAATATATAGAATTATATATGATCCATTTATAACATCTTATAACCAATGTTTCATCAATCATTTACTATTATCATTGTTTTTAGTTTTAACTGCATTGTTTCTTGTGAGAATTTATGCTCATTTGCACCAATGCTCAGAAATTTATTGTGGTTCCATCATATCCATAATTTTAATACTCATATAAATATCATATATATTAATTATATATATATATATATATATATATATTCATCAATAAAAGGTAGATATATAAAATTTAATTACATTGTTTATGGTGTTCATTGGTTGTACGGACACATCAATGTTGTTTTCTCTTTTTGACAGATGGAATGAAATAAAAGTAAACAATAATTAACCTCAAAAAAATAATTAATATATTGTATATAATATATATATATATTAATTAAATATATCCATATTATCATCCACAACAAAATAAAAAATAAATCACATTACTTCGTGGAGGTGGTAGCCCACACGTACACATGAGTGACGTTATCATTTTCCAATATATTTGAAGATAAGAAGGTAGATATTATATTATAATTATAAAATAATAACTATGTCATAAATATAATATAGATTCATTATTTCCACCTTTATGACTATGTAATTAAAATTGTGATTAAAAACAAAATTTATTACCATAATTGAAAAATATTAATCACTAAAAGTCTAAAATTTATTACCATAATAAAACATTATGTCATATTAAAAATAAAAAATTAAAACTAAACATAACCACTTTTATCGTTATTAAAAAAATATTACCTATATTAAATCTAAGAGTGTAACATTTTACATTTATTCTTATATTAAAATAATTTGATAATCAATAAAAAATAGAAAAGGCACCAAGTTTCAATATATTATAAACATGGATGATAATAGTCGAAAACCACTCATCAGATAGGATAAATACTAGTTTTAGTGATATTTTATAGCCTTATCCAACCCTTTTAACCATTTTTACCTATTTTACCCTTATTGAGGTGACAAATGTTTATGAAGGTTACAATTCCTGCTGAAAAAAATGTTCCCTCATTTTTAAATTTGCACTTGATGTTTCTATATATATAATATATTTCAGAAAATTTAATTCATATATTTTATATATGATAATTTAAAATTTAACCTATAAAATGTGATGAAAAATAGTTTTTTTTAAAATATTTTCTTAAGTATAAAATGTTTTTATACAAAAATCCAACAAAAAATTAATTATAATGATCTTAATTATATTATTAATAATATAAATTAATTAATTTTACTTTTTTTCAAGATAAAATAAAATGGATCATTTTATAAACTTAAAAAAGAGTTTTAAACAAAAATCTATATTTTTCACAATTCATTGGAAATAAATATTTTTATAAAAATATCAAAAATTTACCTTAATATAATTTTAGCAAGATACTCTCAAAATATAATTTCATTTTTTCAAATATTTATTGTAAAATTCTCAGTTAATAATTATATTTTTTCCAAAAAAAGTAAAAAACCTATTTTATGGAAAAAAAATATAATATAAAGAATTTTATAAAAAAACTCAAAGTGTGGTTACTCGAATTCATACCATAAACATAAATGTGAGGTTATAATTTAATATCATATTATATTTCATTTAGTATTTTGTTTTCCTATATCACAAGATATCAAAAAAAAACTAAATTTATTTAAAGATAAATGTATCATAAAATCTTTGGCTCTAACATTTTACACCATGAATAAATTTCAACCATTAAATTTTATATCATTCATCAATGCATAAATATTTTAAAATACCTTTCTTGAAATCCTACATCATATAGAGGGATAATAAAATATCTTTTCAAAAGAAGAAATGGGAAATTTAACAACCAAAAAATAATAATAATAATGTGTGAAAAGACCATCGATTCACCAAAAATGGAAGTAAAAGTATGATTATTTTCCAAGACACTTATCCTAAATTTAAAGGATTATTTTGCTATAAATATATGAAAAATAAATAAATATACTTAATATTTCCCATTTATTATGCACAATTTCATCTTTTGGTTATGCTTCAATCAATTTTCACTCCATCTATTACTCAAAGGGGTTCATGTTGAATATGAATTTTTCATGCACAAATCATGAAAATTAAAATTTAACGGATCATAAGATCCATAAAAGAATAAAAATTTATCCCACCAATCAATATAAATTTACAAAAACAAAAAATATTAAAAATAACACCCAAAATTCAACATAAACCATTTCTTATGTAGTTAAACCTAAAACCCTTCAACAATATGTCTGGGAAAATTCAAAAGACAACAAATTAGAATGAAGTTCACAAAATATCAAAAAATAAACTTAATATTAATCTCCTAAGAAACAAAATATTTTTTAATGTCACATACCAACTATTATAATACATTGATCGTATACTCACCTCCAATATACTAATTACCTGAATCACCATGAAACCTCAGTGAAATAATACATTCCACCAAAAATTAACTCTCTACTTATTCTTAAAAAAATTCCTTTATCTTACAATATTCCCAATATTGTGTACTTAATATTAATCAATTAACCACTAAATAACTTTCTAATTCAGGGGTTTTTAATAAGATATATTCCCAAAATATACTAAAACTTTTATCCCAATCAACCATAATTAACACAACATTAATGATCGTAATAACCGTAATGTTTTCCAATAACATTAAAATTATTTCAAAAAAATATAAAATTGTTTTTTACCAAATAACCATTTCACTAAAAAATATACTAAATGAAATGGTCCTATTCTCAAAAAAATGTCTCAAAATATCATTAATCTTGTTAAACTCACATCATGTAAACCTCAAAAGGGGTATCTATTCTTCTGAAAATAGTTTCAACCATATAATTATCACGCTAATTAAATTTATTTTTATTCATAATCGCAATATAATATCACATATTTCTATATGTTATATTCTTTAATTCATCATAATGGTTCATATAAAAAATTTGAATTAACACAAGAATATCACTCGGAAGTGTTAAACTAGGTGTCCAGTAAGGGAAGATTATTCAAACACTAGAATGATGGTTAAGTTATACTAAATAAACTCTTTACGGAGTTATTACCCCTTGATCCATCTGTATCAAAACCATGTCAACTTATAGTATATGAACAGTTGTGAATTAGTGGGAAAACCACATAATCTCTTCCTTACTAATACATTGGGAACTTATCAAATACATAATTTTATCCTCAATGTCAATAATAGAGTTTTGATCCCTAATATATGTTTCCCTAAATCATGTTCCCAATGTTTCTACTAAACTTCCTATAATACCAACTATATAAAACCCAACTTTATTAACCTATATCTGGTGTCTACTTTTTTATATTAGCATAAGATACAATGGATATTATCCCAAATGACCAATCTGTTTAGTAGTATTAAAGAACCAGATACATATGTGATGCTCATATTACATTGAAAATATAAATTACATAGCATAAGAAACAATATTTTATCCCTGATATAATTCATTATATCATTATTCATGTCCTATGGAAATAAAAATAGATAAAAGTATGATCTTAGATGCTCAGTAAGGGTTACGTATAGTATAATATATCATGATTAAATAAGATATAATCAATATAAAAATGTAAATAACTAAAAATATTATATTTAATCAAAAACATGATAAAAATTAATATAAGGATAATGTCAATGTATTAATATCATGGATAATAATAATGGAATTATCAATTGAATAATTGATTAATATTGGACTTCATGATATTAAACAGCTTATAACTTTACTATCAATACATTATTCTAATATATCTTAATTGATGGGTAAGTATACACCAAAATCCTTTTAATAAGGATATAAAATGGTTTTTTTCTCATGAGACCCATCGATACATCGAGGGGTTATATAATATCAATCCACATTCATCAATTTATGTCCAACGATTTACTTATATATTTATTGATTACTTAAAGTCATGAAAAATATATCTTATCATTAAATATCTGTAACAGCCCGAGATTTTATGAAAAATATTATTTTTTTATTTCACTAATGTCTTGTGTTGTACGCTACACCAAAAGGAGCTTGCACAACACGCATCCTTGACTTGCCTTGCATTACACGCAATCGCAACCTTCCTCGATAGCGTGTGTGGTACGTAATACTGAGTTTCACGAAACAATGATATGCTATTAAAATATTATTAAAACTAGCCGTTATGAATAGTAATAACCACTTTTTAAAATTCTGTAAATCTTATTTTTCAAAATGAACTTCATTCTTGGATTCGGAGTATCGAATTTAGCCTAAGGTGAAATTTTGGTACTTTTCGGATAACTTTCACATTCTAATGAATAGTGAAAATTACTAAATTATAATTAAAAACAAATTTTTTAATCGAAATAATTAATAGTGATAAATCATTAATTTGAGTGGTTTTAAAGTATATTTAGAATATATTTTCACAATTTAATACAATGTTGGTCATTGGATGTAATTTCACATTTAAACTAGACATAAACAAGTGTCAATCTTTTGATAGATATTGTTTCTTAAAAACACGCTATTTGTTTTAACAGCGGGATTTAATTATAAAATTAATTAATGCAACTTTTATGTAATGAATTTGGTAAAATAGATTTCATTTTTGAATTTGGAATATGAAATATAGCTTAGGATGAAATTTTGGCATTGTTCTGAGAAACATCAATTTTTGATGAATAGTGAAACTACTAAGTGATAGGTTAAAAACTGAATTTTGTATAAAACTTAATTTTACCGCTTCTGTGAATGGAATTTCGAAAATCCGAGAGACACGGTTAATATCAAGGACTAAAATGTGGTTCAATGAGATGAAAATAATTTTTTGGTGAATAGTAACTTTTTACTTTTTTTACCGCGGTTAATAGTAAATAGGGTAACTAAGGGTAAATATGATATTACTATTACCCTAACACATGTCCTAATTCTATTGGACAAGTGTAATTTGACCAAAAACAAACTTAGGAATAAAATATGACCATTTAGGCCCACTTGGATTAGATTAGGACATTTATTATTAATTTATTTAAAGAAAGATTAAAATAGTTAAAATCAAAGTTTAATAAGTAAATCATTTTTCATATGGGGTTATACATAAGATAAATTCGATTGTAAATATTCATTAGAAAGATAAAAAAATTTCCTACATGATGGTATTTTATTTGTAATTTTTAGACATCAAATAATTTAATTTATTTATGACACAACGATGATGCAGTAATTATCTTATTAATGAAATATTGACATAATTGATGTTATAAACACCAAAATAAATGTAATTTGAAAATTTTTATGAATTCCACTAATTTTCTAGGTTACTATGATATATTAGTGTTGATTTAATCAACTTGGTTCGAACATATAATTCTGTTATGACTTTCACAAAAATCATATATCAAATAGTGTCAAAATTGACACAAAATAGTTTTTAAATCAAATATTATAGTATTAATTGTTATTTTATTCCTAAAAATCTAAGGTTCGGCCAAATGACTTAGATAAGGATATATATTTTAATAATAAACAATCTGGGGTTCGTTTGGCATGTTATAGTAAGTGTATTAACCATATAGTGAAAGAAAACAAAAAGACATGGTAAAAGTTAAATTATTTAACTTAGAGTTAAATCTAATTGATAAGGTTAAAATAATATCCTAAACTTGTCTAAATTCTATTGGTTGATAGGATTTCGACCCATCCCCACTTTATCTTCGAAATAAGACCCTTCGGAACCATTATAAACCGATTTTGACTTTAATATAAAATAATATTTTGAGATATTCCTAAGGTGCCCCTCTCCTCCCCTATAAAAGGGTACCTCCTCCCCCTCCTCCTCACACCAATTTGAGCACTCAAGCTCGGCCAACCCCTGCCAAAATCTTTTCTCCACTTCCCTAGCAACATCCTAGAGGTTCTGGTCTTCCTCAAAGACCAATTCTAGTGCCCTAAGAGGAGGTCTCAAAGAGGCACTTCAAAGAAGAGGTAATTACCGTTACCAATTCTTTCATCTTTATTTCTTCTTCCACTTCTTCTTCTTAGGTTGTTTCATTATGAAGTAATAACATCAGTATCACTCATATACTGATATGTTATTATAAGTATGAAACAACCCTATTTCACCATCTATCCATCCTACGGAAAAAGAAATCACCGCGTGTGCGTACGTACGGAATACCGTCTCCACGCCGTGGTGTAATCTATTTTCCACCACCACCTTACATGGATGGGTATAATGGTGTAAAGAATAACTATACATAGTTATTAAAACATCATATTGATTCTGATATATTGTATAATTCACTCCAATTCAATTCAATAATTATAGGAATGATATCATCGCTCGTGCGTACGTACGGACTACCGTCTCCACGACGCGATGAGATTCATTCTCCATGTTAACCATTTAAGAATGATTATAATGTATATATAAGAAATAATAATGAAATATATGACATTATAAAGCTACTGGATTTATGTATATATATACATATTTATGTCATCTACTTACTTCCATTTCAAGACAATAAGGAAAGAAAAACAGCGTTCATGCGTACGTACGGACTACCGTCTCCATGAACGGTGTTTTTCATTTTATTTATCTATCTATTATATATATATATATATACTGAATATATATGATATATAAATCATATTTTATATTCTGGAAGTAAGTAAATCATGATATAAGTAATAATGATGTCAAGAACAACAAGTCAAAACACCTACGATAAATGAAACGATTTTACCCAAAACGCTTCTTTAACATGGAATTTACAAAAGAACGGGTAATATAATGTCATAAGTGAACCATATATGATATCATAACAATGAATATGATTCTGTAATAAGTCAATGACATTATTTAAATCATTATACAGGAGGTTCGGACACATACGAAGCAAATTGGACCTAAGGTAAGGGAAATATCACAATCTCATTCTTATCCAAGATTGTTTGTACTTTGAAATTTACTGGGGTATATTTTATCATCCACATCCATTTTTTCTCAATATGTAATGTTATTTACATCCACCTACAATTTTTTAAATCCAATTTTACCCTTTGGTGAGTTTTTAGTAAAAGATATGAACGGAATCTTTTGTCGTTTTTCATACGAGGCAATTTTTGACTTTTCCGACAAAAGTACGAGAAGAATGTTTTTTTAACTTATACGGCACGAACGGATTTTTACGGTTTTATAAAGCCTTATTTTCATGAAACTTCCTCCAAAATATTTCATGAATATTTTCAATAAAATATCTTTCTTTTAAAATTTCATGATGTTTTGTGAAAAGAAATTGATTTTGAAGAAGAAAAGATATTTTCCTCAAGAATTCAATTCAAGTGTTTTATCAAAATTATTTTCCATCTAAGATAATAAAGGGTTCTGTTTCTATCCATATTTTTACATTGATTTGACTATGTTGTGATGGAATTATGTTTACGAATTCCTTTATCTTATATGAATGGTTTTATGATGTCATGTTGTTTAAGAATCCCATTTTTATTACATGGGTTATGCTGTGATGTATGGTTTATGATTATGTGGCACACATAAGAAAGGATTCATTATAAGATGGGTGGGACCTATATCTCCCTCCAATGCATTGGGTAAAGATTTTATATCTCATGAGATAGACAGGGCTGGAACGGTAGGTTATACCGGTTCAGTGAAACAGGACTGAAACGAGGGTTACTCGATTCAGAAAGGGACTTTGTCCACTAAGATAGTCTTGGCAATGAGTCTTGACTAACAAGAAATGATTCTCTATGATTATGTGTGAATGCCACAAAGGTTCATGTTTTATGTTATGATTATTGTGATTTCATTTCACTACTATGATTTATCCCATGTTATGATATTATGATCTTTTTTGCAGGTTAAGATTTCCAAAAGCTATGTTCTTATATATATGATGTGATTGATATTTCTTTTGTTTACCCTTACTGAGCATTTGAGCTCACCCTTTTATGTTTTCTTTTCCCCAGGATATAAAGAAAGGTTTTAGATAAAAAAAAGGGATGACCTTTATGGGAGATATTGAAGAACTTTCACCACGATTAGAAGATTACGTTCCGAGTTTCCAAAGACACTAAACTATTACGATCCTTTAGTGTGTGTTTTTGTTATGTACTAAGTATTCTGCAAATGTAATGTAATGTCCATGTACGTCAGGCTTCGGGTCTCTACAGTTGGTATCAGAGGAAAGGTTTAGTCAACCTTTGGAAACTAGGATGCGAAAACGTTAGTGAGATCCCTAGAGATATTTCTAACGTATGTCTAGGGATGTCCCTAAGGATAAGTATACGTATAAGATATAGTCCTAGAACTACGGTAACGATCATAGAATTTAACCTAAGATATTAGATATTGAGGATACTCCCCCTTTATTATGTTGTTTTCCCTAGCATGATTTTTGCCTCTCACACTATTCTTTTTGGGTTTTAGACGATGGCTGGAACCCGAAGGAACCGTGTTGATCAATGCAATGGACAATGCAATGATTGCCCTCCTGAACAAACAAATGTTATGGGGGATGGAGTGCAAAATCTTATTGCTATACTTACACAAGCTATGAATCATTCTGGACTTCCAAATGAGCAGAGAAGGGAACAATATTCTATTGAGTCCTTCATGAGGCAACGTCCACCTTCTTTCAGTGGGTCTTCTGATCCACTTGTGGCTGAACAATGGATCAGTACTACTGAAAAGATATTTTCAGTTCTTCAATGTTCTGAACATGATAAAGTCATCTTAGCAGTATATCGTTTGGAAGGTGAAGCTGATCAATGGTGGAATCTTATCAAGAATACGAGGCCAAGAGATGAAATTGAGTCCATGGAATGGGACGAGTTCAAGAACTTATTTTTCAGTAAGTACTTCCCTCGTATTCTTCGAACAAAGATGGAGAAAGAGTTTCTTGAACTGAAGAAAAGGGACGATGAATCTGTTGGTACCTATGAAGCAAATTTTACAAGACTTGCAAGGTATGCTTCTGGAATTATCATCCAACCTGAAAGTAAAGTTGATCGATTTTTCAGTGGCTTAAAACCAAGTCTTCGAAGGGCATTAGCTATAAGAGACTTCAGTAGCTATGAAGAAATTGTGCGTTGTCCTATCAAGGTAGAAATGGAAGTTGGTGTTACATATCCATCTCATGGTTTTGACAAGAAACGAAAGATGGAGTTCAAGGAGAAATCTCAGAATAATGGTGAAAAGAAGATGAATGTTTCCTTATGCACAAAGTGTGGAAAGAAGCATGGTGGAGATTGTCTTAAAGGGACTAGAAAATGTTTTAAGTGTGGAAAAGAAGGTCATCGAGCAGCTGAGTGTCGAAGTAATGGAAAAAGGGTTTCTAATGATGTGAATAAAGCAAACACTGTAGAGAACGCACCGCCAACACTTCAATGCTTCAAGTGCAAGGAAATGGGGCATTATGCTAATAATTTCCCTAATCCAAGGGTTAGTAATGATCAACATGAGAAACCACTGAAGGCAAAGGACAAAGGGAAATCACATGCGATCACTATTGGCAATGTTGAATATGACAACGATGTGGTGGAATGATTAAGTGTTTATGTAATGGGATTCCAAAATAATGTTGTATCATTGAGTATTGCAATATTTATTGATGTGGTATTCAAAGTGATTGAGATATTTTCTGGAAATAAGATGATATGCGCATAATGAAGACGAGAAAATGAAATGTTTAATAGTATTCATGAGCTCATGATTGATATAAGGACTAAGTGATATCATGGTTTGAGTATATAGAATTTTGAGGATTTTGGTATGTGGAAAGTGTTAACTTTTAACTGCACTCATGTTTTCACTAAGGTATTCAAGAGAATACGCGATTAAGGACTTTGAATGTTTGGAATGTGACCAACAAGACATATCTTATGATATGTGGGGATCAACGATAGTATTAAATCTCTGGTAATCGTTTTCACTATGTTATGAGAGTGTACTGCAGTATTATGGATAAGCCTAAAGATTGGAATGGATTATGTTGGACATAAGTTAGTATTGTTTAAGGATAGAAGTTTTTTCGATATTATTGATGGGATGTTATGGTAATATAGTTTTAGAAAAAGGACAACCTGCAGGACGGGCGACAGCCCATCGCTTCGGACAAGGCTGTAGGAATCGAACCCACAACCGAAGTGCGACTGGCCTTTATCGCCTACCACTGGCCTACAGGAAGTCCCTGTTTAGTAGAAACTAGTGTTATTATATTAAGCAGTATGATATATGAAGTATAAGCCCATTTTAGGAACCATATATGATTAATCCCACTATAGATCGACTTATGTATATAAATTTTGCTAACCTTTTGAGACAGATGGAATGACCCGTCATTCTATCACATGATCTGCTAACACTTCACGAATAACAAATTCAACTTCATTTATTTAAGAGATGAAGTGGAAATTGTTAAAGGCACGAACAACAGTGAGATTGTACCAAAATAAAGTAAGTATTTATTCTAATTCAAATTCTTTAACTTTAGGGAAATGATCTTGAAAACCAAAAATGTTGTCCTAGTTCTCTTATACCTGATGAATCAGATGGTACCTTAGATCGTCACAAATTTATGGATTTGTGATTACTGGCTTTTCCATAGCCATGTTCTCTACCACTCTCCATCAGAACATGATGGTTAGATTTCTCTTCCATATCCATATTTTCACCTATGTGGAAACCCAGTGATTAGTTTATTTGGGTAATCGTTACATTTCATACTTTAGTTATTAAAGCCAAGTTTTGGTATTCCTTTTTACGATGTGGGTTTCTATTAAAGAAACTTTCGAATAGTAAACCATTTATAACCCCGACGAATTTCGAGGGCGAAATTCATTTTAAGGGGGGTAGAATGTAACAGCCCGAGATTTTATGAAAAATATTATTTTTTTATTTCACTAATGTCTTGTGTTGTACGCTACACCAAAAGGAGCTTGCACAACACGCATCCTTGACTTGCCTTGCATTACACGCAATCGCAACCTTCCTCGATAGCGTGTGTGGTACGTAATACTGAGTTTCACGAAACAATGATATGCTATTAAAATATTATTAAAACTAGCCGTTATGAATAGTAATAACCACTTTTTAAAATTCTGTAAATCTTATTTTTCAAAATGAACTTCATTCTTGGATTCGGAGTATCGAATTTAGCCTAAGGTGAAATTTTGGTACTTTTCGGATAACTTTCACATTCTAATGAATAGTGAAAATTACTAAATTATAATTAAAAACAAATTTTTTAATCGAAATAATTAATAGTGATAAATCATTAATTTGAGTGGTTTTAAAGTATATTTAGAATATATTTTTACAATTTAATACAATGTTGGTCATTGGATGTAATTTCACATTTAAACTAGACATAAACAAGTGTCAATCTTTTGATAGATATTGTTTCTTAAAAACACGCTATTTGTTTTAACAGCGGGATTTAATTATAAAATTAATTAATTCAACTTTTATGTAATGAATTTGGTAAAATAGATTTCATTTTTGAATTTGGAATATGAAATATACCTTAGGATGAAATTTTGGCATTGTTCTGAGAAACATCAATTTTTGATGAATAGTGAAACTACTAAGTGATAGGTTAAAAACTGAATTTTGTATAAAACTTAATTTTACCGCTTCTGTGAATGGAATTTCGAAACTCCGAGAGACACGGTTAATATCAAGGACTAAAATGTGGTTCAATGAGATGAAAATAATTTTTTGGTGAATAGTAACTTTTTACTTTTTTTACCGCGGTTAATAGTAAATAGGGTAACTAAGGGTAAATATGATATTACTATTACCCTAACACATGTCCTAATTCTATTGGACAAGTGTAATTCGACCAAAAACAAACTTAGGAATAAAATATGACCATTTAGGCCCACTTGGATTAGATTAGGACATTTATTATTAATTTATTTAAAGAAAGATTAAAATAGTTAAAATCAAAGTTTAATAAGTAAATCATTTTTCATATGGGGTTATACATAAGATAAATTCGATTGTAAATATTCATTAGAAAGATAAAAAAATTTCCTACATGATGGTATTTTATTTGTAATTTTTAGACATCAAATAATTTAATTTATTTATGACACAACGATGATGCAGTAATTATCTTATTAATGAAATATTGACATAATTGATGTTATAAACACCAAAATAAATGTAATTTGAACATTTTTATGAATTCCACTAATTTTCTAGGTTACTATGATATATTAGTGTTGATTTAATCAACTTGGTTCGAACATATAATTCTGTTATGACTTTCACAAAAATCATATATCAAATAGTGTCAAAATTGACACAAAATAGTTTTTAAATCAAATATTATAGTATTAATTGTTATTTTGTTCCTAAAAATCTAAGGTTCGGCCAAATGACTTAGATAAGGATATATATTTTAATAATAAACAATTTGGGGTTCGTTTGGCATGTTATAGTAAGTGTATTAACCATATAGTGAAAGAAAACAAAAAGACATGGTAAAAGTTAAATTATTTAACTTAGAGTTAAATCTAATTGATAAGGTTAAAATAATATCCTAAACTTGTCTAAATTATATTGGTTGATAGGATTTCGACCCATCCCCACTTTATCTTCGAAATAAGACCCTTTGGAACCATTATAAACCGATTTTGACTTTAATATAAAATAATATTTTGAGATATTCCTAAGGTGCCCCTCTCCTCCCCTATAAAACGGTACCTCCTCCCCCTCCTCCTCACACCAATTTGAGCACTCAAGCTCGGCCAACCCCTGCAAACATCTCTTCTCCACTTCCCTAGCAACATCCTAGAGGTTTTGGTCTTCCTCAAAGACCAATTCTAGTGCCCTAAGAGGAGGTCTCAAAGAGGCACTTCAAAGAAGAGGTAATTACCGTTACCAATTCTTTCATCTTTATTTCTTCTTCCACTTCTTCTTCTTAGGTTGTTTCATTATGAAGTAATAACATCAGTATCAATCATATACTGATATGTTATTATAAGTATGAAACAACCCTATTTCACCATCTATCCATCCTACGGAAAAAGAAATCACCGCGCGTGCGTACGTACGGAATACCGTCTCCACGCCGTGGTGTAATCTATTTTCCACCACCACCTTACATGGATGGGTATAATGGTGTAAAGAATAACTATACATAGTTATTACAACATCATATTGATTCTGATATATTGTATAATCCACTCCAATTCAATTCAATAATTATAGGAATGATATCATCGCTCGTGCGTACGTACGGACTACCGTCTCCACGACGCGATGAGATTCATTCTCCATGTTAACCATTTATGAATGATTATAATGTATATATAAGAAATAATAATGAAATATATGACATTATAAAGCTACTGGATTTATGTATATATATACATATGTATGTCATCTACTTACTTCCATTTCAAGACAATAAGGAAAGAAAAACAGCGTTCATGCGTACGTACGGACTACCGTCTCCATGAACGGTGTTTTTCATTTTATTTATCTATCTATTATATATATATATATACTGAATATATATGATATATAAATCATATTTTATATTCTGGAAGTAAGTAAATCATGATATAAGTAATAATGATGTCAAGAACAACAAGTCAAAACACCTACGATAAATGAAACGATTTTACCCAAAACGCTTCTTTAACATGGAATTTACAAAAGAACGGGTAATATAATGTCATAAGTGAACCATATATGATATCATAACAATGAATATGATTCTTTAATAAGTCAATGACATTATTTAAATCATTATACAGGAGGTTCGGACACATACGAAGCAAATTGGACCTAAGGTAAGGGAAATATCACAATCTCATTCTTATCCGAGATTGTTTGTACTTTGAAATTTACTGGGGTATATTTTATCATCCACATCCATGTTTCCTCAATATGTAATGTTATTTACATCCACCTACAATTTTTTAAATCCAATTTTACCCTTTGGTGAGTTTTTAGTAAAAGATATGAACGGAATCTTTTGTCGTTTTTCATACGAGGCAATTTTTGACTTTTCCGACAAAAGTACGAGAAGAATGTTTTTTTTAACTTATACGGCACGAACGGATTTTTACGGTTTTATAAAGCCTTATTTTCATGAAACTTAATCCAAAATATTTCATGAATATTTTCAATAAAATATCTTTCTTTTAAAATTTCATGATGTTTTGTGAAAAGAAATTGATTTTGAAGAAGAAAGGATATTTTCCTCAAGAATTCAATTCAAGTGTTTTATCAAAATTATTTTCCATCTAAGATAATAAAGGGTTCTGTTTCTATCCATATTTTTACATTGATTTGACTATGTTGTGATGGAATTATGTTTACGAATTCCTTTATCTTATATGAATGGTTTTATGATGTCATGTTGTTTAAGAATCCCATTTTTATTACATGGGTTACGCTGTGATGTATGGTTTATGATTATGTGGCACACATAAGAAAGGATTCATTATAATATGGGTGGGACCTATATCCCCCTCCAATGCATTGGGTAAAGATTTTATATCTCATGAGATAGACAGGGCTGGAACGGTAGGTTATACCGGTATAGTGAAACAGGACTGAAACGAGGGTTACTCGATTCAGAAAGGGACTTTGTCCACTAAGATAGTCTTGGCAATGAGTCTTGACTAACAAGAAATGATTCTCTATGATTATGTGTGAATGCCACAAAGGTTCATGTTTTATGTTATGATTATTGTGATTTCATTTCACTACTATGATTTATCCCATGTTATGATATTATGAGGTTTTTCGCAGGTTAAGATTTCCAAAAGCTATGTTCTTATATATATGATGTGATTGATATTTCTTTTGTTTACCCTTACTGAGCATTTGAGCTCACCCTTTTATGTTTTCTTTTCCCCAGGATATAAAGAAAGGTTTTAGATAAAAAAAAAGGGATGACCTTTATGGGAGATATTGAAGAACTTTCACCACGATTAGAAGATTACGTTCCGAGTTTCCAAAGACACTAAACTATTACGATCCTTTAGTGTGTGTTTTTGTTATGTACTAAGTATTCCGCAAATGTAATGTAATGTCCATGTACGTCAGGCTTCGGGTCTCTACAATATCAGTATTAAATAATAAATATGGATATCAATATTCCTCTCTTCAATCAAATAACATTCATAGAAAAACATAATATGTATAAATTCTATACGGTTCGAGAAATAATCATATCCATGATACAAAGAAAATGGATACTTAATTGAAACTTAATGTCTAATGAATAATAATCACTAGAAATTGAATGTTTCAAAAAGAATTCAATGACTAGAAAATTATTCAACATATGAGAGATGATCTTCAATTCATCAGAAAGGTAGATTTCAAAGTAAAATCAAGTCTTATAAAGAATATAATAAAATGAAAGGGAAAATTTCAAAGTGATATTTAATAAAAGAGTTTTCATTGTAAAAACATTAAAACGTTGTAGAATAAGATAAAGCAAGTAAAATATTCATGGTCGTGGGAAAATATGTTAATGATGAATATGTAAAAAAATAGTTATTCATTTTAATTTCTTAGAAATAATGTCAAAAATGACCCATTTGGAGAACATTTCAAAAGTTTAATTTAAAAAAATAAAAAATCAAGAAAAAACTAAAATTTATTTAAAAAATTATTTCAGAAAATTAAAAGTACTTTTTAAAATAATTTCTTAAAAATATAGACATAGATGAATAATAAACCCCATCAAAAAGTGAAATAAGATTAGATTTGGTTTTAGACATTAATTAATTTGATTAAAGTTCTTATGAGTGGAAAATTTGGAATAAAATATATAGAATACTTAAATTTTTATAGGATATGAAATTATATGGATTTTATTAAGGATACATTATAAGATTCATTCAATTAAAATAAGATTAATCCTAAAGAAATGAGATTTTAAAATAAATTCTTACTTATTGGGTGACATTTGAATTGTAACCCAGAGAAAGATTAAATTTGAATTGAAACAATAGTCATTATGAATTAATATATGTATGTTATAAATACATAAAAGTGGATATATATATAACACATAAAAACTAAATAGGTTTAAAATAATAAATATTTCTCAATGAAGTGGAAGTAGAGATGAAATTCTTTCCCTCAAGTTCAACTGGCCTCATAAGTGATTTTCAACTCTTGTATAATAAAATTAAATTTACTATAATTAAAAGAAAACACCATATTCATATGAATAAAATCACACACACACATATATATATATAATAAAATATTAAATTTATAGATAGAAAAATTAATTAAACTATTCATTGTGAAGCTAGGTTTCATGTACGCACGGATGTTGTTCTCGCTTTTTAATGGATGTAATAAAATAAAAGGTAAATAATAATTAACTAGTAAAAAATAATTATTATATATATATATCATATAAATTAATTTAATATATAATTATTACAATCCATGTAAATCAAAAATGAAAAATAAATCATATCACTTTGTGGAGATGGTCGTCAACACACACGCACAAGTGACGTTATAGTTTTCCAGTGGATTGAAACGTAAGATTATATAAATGATATAATAAATATATAAACACAATTAGTTCATAAATATAATATATAATTTTATTTTAATACTTTTATCCATCCAAATAAAATTGTGATTAAAAACAAATTTCACCATTATGTGGAGACGGTAAGTTGTACGTATACACGAGCGATGTTTTCTATAAGGCCCCAGCCATAATCCTTACTTAATCTTGAGTTATTACAAGATTACACATTGAGGATCTTTTCGGGTTTAGAGTTTTAGAGAATTAGATCATAAAACTTGCATTACATTCCACATATAAACAAAGTGGTTACATAAAGATAGTATTCTTCATTCCCATCAATGGAAACACATTTAAAATAAAACATGGATTATTTCTTGACACATCCTTGACTCTATCATCTTATCATGTACCTTTCCCTTGACCTGTGAAAAACATTTCAAAAACTTGGGATGAGCATAAAAACTCAGTATGGGTTATAAAAAAACATGGAAAGGAAACATGAGTTCATATATACATAATAATGAAAACATACTTTACCCATAAAACATAGGCACTTTAACATACCTCATAAAATCATGAATAAATCATAGAAATCATAAGACATAAAGGTAACTTGAGGCATTCATAACATTATTATGTAGGGAGTAACCCTCTTGGTTACATTTGGAATACCCATCACAGTATATTCCCTAAAATCTCTTCGGAGAAACCTTAACGTTTCACTCCTTCGCGTTACCCAATGCATTGGAGAGCTATAACGGGCTCACCCGCCCTTAGTTTATCACGGAACCACCCGTCTTCATAATAATGCCCAAGAACCATAACATAATCATATCACATAAAACATGCATAAAGGAAACATAACATTTCCACATTTCAATCACGAGATATCAATACAACACATTGATATAATAAAAACATTATGAAACCCATTTTCAATACCAAAGTAAAACATGGTATTTATTTTTCGTTTTTAAAAAAAAGATATGGCTTGTAGAGGAAGCCGAAACTCAAATAACGGTCACGACGGCGGAGAAGTCGTTGTCGCCGCATACGTACGACAAAAACATTCCCTTTTGTCGTTTAGTAAACGCTTCGTATAAAAAAGATTCCTTTTGAATAAACGTAAAAGTCAAAGGGGTTTATACACCGTATAAAAGAAAGTTGTGTATAAAATAAAATATGCCTCAACGAAAGGAGATTGAGACGAAGTCCCATACCTTGTATCCGACTTGACCCGACCGTTCTTTAATCTCCTGAATAATAAACTTGAGTTAATCTCTACTTGCTTAAGAATCTTTTTCAAGTTCATTATTCCTTTTATACCATGTTATGCACATCATGTAATCATTTAAGTTAATAATGTTCATTTTGTCAGTATTTGGTTCTTAAGTCAAAAATAGACTTCTTACACTTACATGTTGTTAATTTGGTCAAAGGTTCATTATATCAAGAATGGTATTCATGATTTAGATATCATATATGTCATATATATCCAGTACATACATTCATTTATAATATTACATCACATTTAGAGGTAAGAAATGAAATGCACCGTTCATGGAGACAGTAAGCTGTACGTACGCATGAACGCTACTTCCATTTCTATTTCATATTTTATGGAATGGAATCATAATTATATAATAGTATATTATAATTCCAGTATAATAACATATATAATATCATTAACTTTATCCTTTACACATCCCACATATGGTATTAACGAATCAAATCACTTTTAGGGGGCGGTAGTCCGCACTTCCTAAAATGAAGATATCGTGTTTACCCATAATGGAAACCATAAAGGTATGCCCAAAATGAAAAAAACAGAAGCTTAAGGAAAACATAAACATATTATATATCATATATAAAAATAGTGACATCATAATGGCCACCTTTGAAGGTGTTAAATGAGTGTTGAACAATCATCGTTTCGGGAGGCAGAATTTCGCCATCCACGGAAACCGTATGTTCATTAACCATTTGATGTAGTTGTGTGAGAGTGTAGCTCAAATAAATCTTATAACAACATCCTAGTATATTGAAGATACTGGTGTTGTTACAAAAGAAGTAAATAAAAAGAGTTTAGGGGGTTGGAGAAGCAAAATAAAACAAATGAACATGAGAGAATGAATTACCTTTAAAAGTGTAACTCCTTTTGAGTTGAGCCTAAAGGCTTCCTTTGAAAGGATTATTCCAAAAGGGAATCCTCTAGGATGAGGAGAGGGATGTGGAGAGAGTAAATGGGCAGGGGTTGTCTAAGCCAAAGGCTTGAGTAGTGTGTGAAATGAGGTAGAGGTGGGGGCCTTTTATAAGAGGAGAGGAGGGGCACTTTTGGAAAGTAAAGAAACATTACTTTATTTGAAAATGTGTTTCGGTTTTAAAGGGTCCCACATTGATATAATTCGTGGATAAGGTGATAAGGGTTCGAAATACACTCATCCAATTGGTTTTGGACATGTGTAGTTCATAGATTTTATATTATCTTTCCATTTTATTTAAATCGTCAAATAATGATGTCATCGCTGCATCATTATTATGTCAAAAATAATTTAATTTATTTAATGTCTAAAAATTATAAAAAAACTACTATGATGTAGGCAATCTTTTTATCTTTCCAATGACTATTTATAATCAAAAATCTGATCTTTATAACCCCATGTAAAAATTGTTTTTGTAAAACATCTCTTGTTTGTGTCATTTTTACTTTAACATTTAATAAAAAGTTATTTATGTCATTTCCAAACCAAAGTGTCTCCATGGGGTCCCCAAGTTGACCCATGGCTTGTCTTGGTCGGCCATGACACAACCAATAAGGTTGGGACATGTGTCTAGGTCATTTCTTATTATTAAAGCATTATTTATACCTTAAACTACACTAATTACCACTAATCGCGATTAAGAACTTAATAAGTTACTATTCACCAAAAAATTATTTTAATCTCATTGAACCACATTTTACTTCTTAATGACAACCATGTATGTCGGATTTTCAAAATTCAGTACACATTAGTGGTAAACTTTCATTTAACTGAAAAATCAGTTTGCTTGATTACCACTTAGTGGTTTCACTATTCATCAAAAATTGATGTTTTTCAGAAAATTACCAAAAATTCACCCTAAGCTATATTTGATATTCCGAATTCAAAAATGAAGTCTATTTTACAAAATTAAAATCATATAAGTCACATTAATTAATTTAATAATTAATTCCCGCTGCCAGAGCAAATAGCGTGTTTTTACAAAACAATAAGTATCAAAAGATTGATACTAGTTTAAGTCCAATTTCAAAGTGAAATTGATTCCAATGACCACCATTGGATCAAATGGTAAAAATATATTCTAGTTTCACTTCAAAACCAATTCAAAACATAATCTAATCATATAAATAAATTAGATTAAAAAGCAGTTTTGATGTAAAATGCAGTATTTTTCACTATTCATTAAAAAATGAACGTTGTCAGAAAAATACCAAAAATTCACACAAGGTAAATTTTGATGTCCCAATCATAAAGGATAAGTTTATTTTGACAAACATAGTTTATAAAATTGTCAAAATATAGATTAAAAAATGGTTTGCCATCAAAAGGCACTAAAATAATCTTTTAAGAATATTAGTGTATTCCATGCATAAGATTGTATTTATTTTCATTTTAAGCCTCTATAACACTATATTAATCATTAATAGACATAGATAAAAATATCTATTATTCATTACTTACTTGGGATGTTACATCCTTCCCCCCTTTAGAAAATTGCGTCCCCGCAATTTATTTACTTATCGAATAAATGGGGGTACTTATCCCTCATTGCATTTTCAGATTCCCATGTTGCCTCTTCAATCATGTGGTTTTTCCACAAAACCTTTACCTGCTTAATCACCTTATTCCGTAACACTTGCTCCCTGTGGTCAAGAATCTGGACCGGTTGTTCCTCATAAGATAGGTTCTCTTCCAGCTGAACTACCTCTGGACTCAAAACATGAGATGGATCTGGCATATACTTTCTCAACATCGAAACGTGAAAAACATTGTGTACCTGAGATAAACTCGGAGGTAAAGCCACTCGGTACGAAACTGATCCAACTCTCTCAAGAATTTCGTATGGTCCAACAAACCTTGGACTCAGCTTTCCTTTCTTACCAAATCTCATCACACTTTTCCAAGGAGAAACCTTGAGAAAAACATGATCACCTACCTCGAAAGATAGATCCTTCCTCCGGTTATCCGCATAACTCTTCTGCCTGCTCTGAGCTGTTCTCATGTGTTTCTGAATCAACTGAACTTTTTCTGCCATCTCTTCTACCAATTCTTGTCCCATCAACTTCCTTTCACCCACTTCATCCCAGAAAGCTGGAGTTCGACATCGCTTCCCATATAATGCCTGAAATGGTGCCATCTGTATACTGGAATGAAAACTGTTATTATATGAAAACTCAACCAAAGAAAGATGTTGGTCCCAACTTCCCTGATAATCCATAGAACAAGCTCGTAGCATATCCTCCAATGTCTGAATTTTTCGTTCTGACTGCCCATCTGATTGAAGATGAAAAGCTGTACTAAAATTTAATTTAGTACCCAACGACTTTTGAAGGCCTTTCCAAAAGTTAGAAGTAAACCTGGGATCACGATCCGATACAATGGAGAGAGGAACTCCATGTAACCTGACTATCGCTTTAAGATACAAACGGGAAAGTTGATCAAGAGAGAAAGTATCTCGTATAGCAAGGAAATGAGCAGATTTGGTCAAGCGATCAACAATAACCCAGATTGCATTATTACCTCGAGATGTCTTCGGTAATCCAACAACAAAGTCCATGGATATATTCTCCCATTTCCACTCTGGCACTGGTAAAGGCTGAAGCATCCCTTTCGGTAACTGCCGCTCTGATTTAACCTACTGACAAGTCAAACACTTCACAGTAAAATCAGCTATATCTCTTTTCAATCCATCCCACCAGTAATACTCCCGTAGATCTCTGTACATCTTAGTACTGCCCGGATGAACTGAAAACGGAGAACTATGAGCTTCACATAACAACTCTCTCTTCAACTGTGAATCACAAGGCACACACAATCTCTTCTCAAATCTCAAAACACAATCACTATCAATGTTGAATTCAGGCAACTTACCTTTCTGAACCAGCTCTACCTTTTTCTGCAACTCACTGTCTTGCTTCTGTGCTTGCTTGATTCTATCTGATAAAGAAGATCTCACTGATACCTGAAACAAAACAGAAGGACTTCCTGCACCAACAACTTCTATGCCAAAGTTCATCAAATACTTAACCAAAGGATCACGTTCCAAACGCAACATTGTTAATGAAGCATTACTTTTCCGACTCAAAGCATCAGCCACTTTATTTGCTTTTCCCGGATGGTAATGAATTGTACAATCATAATCCTTGATTAATTCCAGCCATCTCCTCTGTCTCATGTTTAACTCTTTCTGAGTGAATATATACTTTAAACTTTTGTGATCAGTATATATTTCACACTTTACTCTATACAAATGATGCCTCCAAATTTTTAAAGCAAAAACAACAGCAGCTAATTCCAAATCATGTGTAGGGTAATTTACCTCATGAGTTTTCAACTGTCGTGAAGCATAAGTAATTACCTGATCATTATGCATTAGGACGCAACCAAGTCCTTTCAATGAAGCATCACTGTATATAACAAACTCACCATTCCTGGAAGGTAGTGCCAAAACTGGAGCATTCACCAATCTTCTTTTCAATTCCTAAAAACAATCATCACATTCTTTTGTCCAGATAAACTTAACACCCTTCCGAGTTAGCTTAGTCATTGGACTAGATAACCGTGAAAAATTTCTAACAAACCTTCGGTAATAGCCCGCCAAACCAAGGAAGCTACGAATCTAGATTACATTTGTTGGTCTTGGCCATTCTTCCACAACTTTTGTTTTTGCAGGATCAACGGTTGTTCCATCTTTAGAAACAATGTGACCAAGGAAAGAAATTTGTTGCAACCAAAACTCACACTTGATGAATTTCCCATACAGTTTCGTTTCTTTTAAGTTTTGCAAGATAACCCTTAAATGTTTTTCATGCTCCTCTTTACTTTTAAAAAACACCAAAATATCATCAATGAAAACCACCACAAACTTATCCAAGAACTCATGGAAAATTCTATTCATTAAGTCCATGAATACAGCAGGTGCATTGGTTATCCCAAAAGGCATTACTACAAATTCATAATGGCCATATCTCGTACGGAACGCGGTCTTCGGAATATCTACCTCGTTTACCTTCAGCTGATGGTACCCCGATCTCAAGTCAATCTTTGAAAAAAACTGAGCTCCCTGGAGCTGATCAAACAAATCATCGATATGAGGCAAAGGATATTTGTTCTTAACAGTGATATTATTCAAGGCTCTATAATCAATGCAAAGTCTCATAGAACCATCTTTCTTTTTAACAAATAAAACAGGAGCACCCCATTGTGATGTGCTAGGTCTAATGAAACCTTTCTCTAATAAATCTTGCAATTTCTCCTTCAACTCTAAAAGTTCAATTTGTGCCATTCGATAAGGGGGTTTTGAAATTGGCTTAGCATCAGGAACTAAGTCAATAGTAAACTCAACTTCCTGATCTGGTATTATTCCAGGCAACTCATTAGGAAAAACATCAGGATACTCATTTACCACTGGCACATCATTAATCTGAACAGTTCCTTTATTTTCAACGACGTGAGCAAGGTAACATTCATTTCCATCTTTTACAAGTTTCTCGGCCTCTTGATATGTTATCAAAAGTAAGGGTTAATTCTTGTAAACAAACTGAAAGTCATTCTGAAAAGAAACTTTTTTAGCTCTACAGTCAATCTTAGCATGGTAAATAGAGAGCCAATCCATACCCAGGATAACATCAAACTCTACTAGAGGTAGAACAATAAGGTTTGCAAGTAGGTTCTTTCCACAGATAAGGATAGGAAGATTCTTATAAATTCTTGTTGCCTCGACACTTCCCCCAGGTGTTTTTACCAAAAGTTCAGGAGTCATTTCTTGAGATGGTATTCCCATTTTACTAGAAAAGGTTTCAGAGATGAAAGAATGTGTAGTCCCCGAATCAAACAACACACTAGCATAATCTGAAAAAACAAACAAAGTACCTGATACCACTTCATTTGATGGCCCGACATCTGCTAAAGTAGTTGCAAAGGATTTCACCACCCCTTTCTACTTGTAGTCTAACTGCTTCCCATCACTCAAGCTCCTTGTCGGACACTCGTTTGCATAGTGACCCATCTCATTGCACTTATAACATTTCACTAACTGTAAATCAAATTTGTTCTTACCTTCACCTTGATCCTTTTCAGTGCAATCACGAGCCTTATGTCCCATCTTACCACATCGGTAGCACTTCCCAGAATTCAGAAGACATTCCCCAGCATGCCTTTTGCCACATTTATCACAAACTGGAAACTTAGTTTTCTTACCATCAGACTTTTTTGAAGAATTCTTACCTTTCTCCTGCCACCTCGGTCTCTTCTTCTGCTGGTTGTTATAGAAAACTTGGTCATTGGCAAACTCCATTTCCACCTTCTCAGCACATCGAACAAGCTTTTCATAACTTTTAAACTCACGAGAAGCTAATGCCCTTCGATACTTTGGCTTTAATCCTGAGTAAAAACGATTGATTTTACTATCAAGGTCCCGGATAAAATTTGGAGCATACCTTGCCAATCGAGTGAACCTTTCTTCATAGGCAGCCACTGAGTCTTCCTCTTGCCTCAATTCCAAGAATTGCTTTTCCATCCTAAGTCGAACAGCCTTAGGAAAATACTTCTCAAGAAACATACCTTTGAATTCATCCCAGTCAAGAGCATCAATCTCATCGGCGTCCCTGATATTTTTAACCATAAACCACCACTGATCTGCTTCACCCTCCAAACGGTAAATAGAAAGACTAACCTTTTGATTGTCTGAACACCCCATGACATCAAAAATATTCTCCATTGCTTTAATCCACCCTTCAGCTAGCACAGGGTCAGATGATCCTCTGAATGATGGTAGATGTTGCCTCATGAAATGTTTTACCACTGACATGTTCCTCTGCGGTTGATCTGGATGATCTCGTGCATGGATACCACCACCATTTATCGCTTGAGTCAACTACGCCATCACTGCAACAAACTGTTCGGTTCCAATTCCGACCATTTCTGGATGCTGATTCGGAAGGTTATTTCCTTCTGTATTCCTTCCTAGCACTGCTTCCCTATTTCCTCTGCAGAAAACCATTCTGAACAAACATGTCTTAGATGAAGCAACATGGTAATCTTTAAATGATATATCATTTAAAAAAAATATTTTTGGATAATCATTTAATAGAATTCTAACTCCTAAAGTTATCTAAACCGACCTCTGATACCAACTATAAGGCCCCAGCCTTAATCCTTACTTAATCTTGAGTTATTACAAGATTACACATTGAGGATCTTTTCGGGTTTAGAGTTTTAGAGAATTAGATCATAAAACTTGCATTACATTCCACATATAAACAAAGTGGTTACATAAAGATAGTATTCTTCATTCCCATCAATGGAGACACATTTAAAATAAAACATGGATTATTTCTTGACACATCCTTGACTCTATCATCTTATCATGTACCTTTCCCTTGACCTGTGAAAAACATTTCAAAAACTTGGGATGAGCATAAAAACTCAGTATGGGTTATAAAAAAAACATGGAAAGGAAACATGAGTTCATATATACATAAGAATGAAATCATACTTTACCCATAAAACATAGGCACTTTAACATACCTCATAAAATCATGAATAAATCATAGAAATCATAAGACATAAAGGTAACTTGAGGCATTCATAACATTCTTACGTAGGGAGTAACCCTCTTGGTTACATTTGGAATACCCATCACAGTATATTCCCTAAAATCTCTTCGGAGAAACCTTAACGTTTCGCTCCTTCGCGTTACCCAATGCATTGGAGAGCTATAACGGGCTCACCCGCCCTTAGTTTATCACGGAACCACCCGTCTTCATAATAATGCCCAAGAACCATAACATAATCATATCACATAAAACATGCATAAAGGAAACATAACATTTCCACATTTCAATCACGAGATATCAATACAACACATTGATATAATAAAAACATTATGAAAACCATTTTCAATACCAAAGTAAAACATGGTATTTATTTTTCGTTTTAAAAAAAAAGATATGGCTTGTAGAGGAAGCCGAAACTCAAATAACGGTCACGACGGCGGAGAAGTCGTTGTCGCCGCATACGTACGACAAAAACATTCCCTTTTGTCGTTTAGTAAACGCTTCGTATAAAAAATATTCCTTTTGAATAAACGTAAAAGTCAAAGGGGTTTATACACCGTATAAAAGAAAGTTGTGTATAAAATAAAATATGCCTCAACGAAAGGAGATTGAGACGAAGTCCCATACCTCGTATCCGACTTGACCCGACCGTTATTTAATCTCCTGAATAATAAACTTGAGTTAATCTCTACTTGCTTAAGAATCTTTTTCAAGTTCATTATTCCTTTTATACCATGTTATGCACATCATGTAATCATTTAAATTAATAATATTCATTTTGTCAGTATTTGGTTCTTAAGTCAAAAATAGACTTCTTACACTTACATGTTGTTAATTTGGTCAAAGGTTCATTATATCCAGAATGGTATTCATGATGTAGATATCATATATGTCATATATATCCAGTACATACATGAATTTATAATATTACATCACATTTAGAGGTAAGAAATGAAATGCACCGTTCATGGAGACAGTAAGCTGTACGTACGCATGAACGCTACTTCCATTTCTATTTCATATTTTCTGGAATGGAATCATAATGATATAAGAGTATATTATAATTCCAGTATAATAACATATATAATATCATTAACTTTATCCTTTACACATCCCACATATGGTATTAACGAATCAAATCACTTTTAGGGGGCGGTAGTCTGCACTTCCTAAAATGAAGATATCGTGTTTACCCATAATGGAAACTATAAAGGTATGCCCAAAATGAAAAAAACAGAAGCTTAAGGAAAACATAAACATATTATATATCATATATAAAAATCGTGACATCATAATGGCCACCTTTGAAGGTGTTAAATGAGTGTTGAACAATCATCGTTTCGGGAGGCAGAATTTCGCCATCCACGGAAACCGTATGTTCATTAACCATTTGATGTAGTTGTGTGAGAGTGTAGCTCAAATAAATCTTATAACAACATCCTAGTATATTTAAGATACTGGTGTTGTTACAAAAGAAGTAAATAAAAAGAGTTTAGGGGGTTGGAGAAGCAAAATAAAACAAATGAACATGAGAGAATGAATTGCCTTTAAAAGTGTAACTCCTTTTGAGTTGAGCCTAAAGGCTTCCTTTGAAAGGATTATGCCAAAAGGGAATCCTCTAGGATGAGGAGAGGGATGTGGAGAGAGTAAATGGGCAGGGTTTGTCCAAGCCAAAGGCTTGAGTAGTGTGTGAAATGAGGTAGAGGTGGGGGCCTTTTATAAGAGGAGAGGAGGGGCACTTTTGGAAAGTAAAGAAACATTACTTTATTTGAAAATGTGTTTCGGTTTTAAAGGGTCCCACATTGATATAATTCGTGGATAAGGTGATAAGGGTTCTAAATCCACTCATCCAATTGGTTTTGGACATGTGTAGTTCATAGATTTTATATTATCTTTCCATTTTATTTAAATCGTCAAATAATGATGTCATCGCTGCATCATTATTATGTCATAAATAATTTAATTTATTTAATGTCTAAAAATTATAAAAAAACTACTATGATGTAGGAAATATTTTTATCTTTCCAATGACTATTTATAATCAAAAATCTGATCTTTATAACCCCATGTAAAATTTTTTTCGTAAAACATCTCTTGTTTGTGTCATTTTTACTTTAACATTTAATAAAAAGTTATTTATGTCATTTCCAAACCAAAGTGTCTCCATGGGGTCCCCAAGTTGACCCATGGCTTATCTTGGTCGGCCATGACACAACCAATAAGGTTGGGACATGTGTCTAGGTCATTTCCTATTATTAAAGCATTATTTATACCTTAAACTACACTAATTACCACTAATCGCGATTAAGAACTTAATAAGTTACTATTCACCAAAAAATTATTTTAATCTCATTGAACCACATTTTACTTCTTAATGACAACCATGTATGTCGGATTTTCAAAATTCAGTACACATTAGTGGTAAACTTTCATTTAACTAAAAAATCAGTTTGCTTGATTACCACTTAGTGGTTTCACTATTCATCAAAAATTGAAGTTTTTCAGAAAATTACCAAAAATTTACCCTAAGCTATATTTGATATTCTGAATTCAAAAATGAAGTCTATTTTACAAAATTAAAATCATATAAGTCACATTAATTAATTTAATAATTAATTCCCGCTGCCAGAGCAAATAGCGTGTTTTTACAAAACAATAAGTATCAAAAGATTGATACTAGTTTAAGTCCAATTTCAAAGTGAAATTGATTCCAATGACCACCATTGGATCAAATGGTAAAAATATATTCTAGTTTCACTTCAAAACCAATTCAAAACATAATCTAATCATATAAATAAATTAGATTAAAAAGCAGTTTTGATGTAAAATGCAGTATTTTTCACTATTCATTAAAAAATGAACGTTGTCAGAAAAATACCAAAAATTCACACAAGGTAAATTTTGATGTCCCAATCATAAAGGATAAGTTTATTTTGACAAACATAGTTTATAAAATTGTCAAAATATAGATTCAAAAATGGTTTGCCATCAAAAGGCACTAAAACAATCTTTTAAGAATATTAGTGTATTCTATGCATAGGATTGTATTTATTTTCATTTTAAGCCTCTATAACACTATATTAATCATTAATAGACATAGATAAAAATATCTATTATTCATTACTTACTTGGGATGTTACATTTTCACTTTTCATAAGATGGGAAAGTGATAGAAAATGGTCGTATTATGATATTAATAACATATAATTATATTTATGATACTAGGTTTATTATTTTATTATGTTCACATCAAATTTATCGAAGTATAATAATAAATAAATTTGAAAGATTTGGTAAAGATTATTACCTCTTCTTCGATAGACTTGCTTCAAATCCACTCTTAAAGGATCTATCGTGGTATTTTGGGAAAAACATTACCGGATTATTATTAAAAGTATTCTTATAAGATAAATTTTCAAGTTTTTATATATATATTTCTCATTGTGGGGTAAATAAGAGAGGGATGATGTGTCCTTTTATAAGTGAGGTGTGGGTAATTTTTGAAATTCAAGAAATATTATAACATAATATGTGTCTAAATTATGTAAAAAGGTTCAAAAATTACATTTATTTTAGTAAATGGAGTATTTGGTCTATATATAATTATCTAATAAATTTTTATAGGTTTAGATATCATTTCAAACCTTATCCTTTAAATTAACCACGTGGTTAACAAATTTTAACCTTAACTGTGGTAATGAATATTTCAATATTAGGTGGTTATAATTTTAAATATAAAGTGAATATTGGATCATAAATGGAAAAGGTATTAAATAATTTACTATGTATTTTCACCTTTACACTCTTTCATGTTTCTAATTATTTTTAAATGGTTCAATTAAATATTGCTTTCATATAAAATCATTAATGTCATTTTGAGACAATTCATTTTATTTGACATTAAAACCACATGAAAAATAGTTAATTAAAATATAATCCTTTAAAAATATATAATATTTTATATTAATCTATAAAATTATTATAAAACAATAATTATACAAAATTATATTACTTTTAAAATCCTTAAAATCATTTATTTTATTTTTTTGTTAATGATTTAAATATTGTGCCGGAATTGAGTAATCATTTAAGGTAATTATTAAATAATTAAAAACTAAAAAAAATTACCATGATATAAAAAATTATATTTAAAATAAAAATTTAAAACAGAATAAAACATATTTTTTGATTATGAAAAATATTTATGATATTAGAGACAAGAGAAACATTTTGTATTTATTTTTTCATAAAAATAATATAATGGTCAATATCAAATAAAAAACCAAGTGGACATATTTTAAGTGAATTGATGATAAAATTTGAAATACACTTATCTAATAGGAGAAATATATTTCTTAGTGAGACTTTTAAGCATTATCCAAATCATTTAACAATGTTTTACACATTTTACCCTTACCAAGGTGAAGTTTACCAAGGTTTCTATTCATGATGACCAAAAATAAAAGTGGAACAATTAACAAATTTGGGAATGATGATTCAAAATTAAGAATAAATTTTATCATATTAATTTCACAGAAGGTTCATATATTAATTTTTAATTAAACCCTTAAAATGTGATGATAATAAATTTTTGAGAAAAAATATTCTCTTAAGTATAAAACATTTATTATAGAAACATACAACATAAAATTAATTATATTCAGAATAATTAGATTATTAATAATATAAATGAACTAATTTTACTTTTAAAATAATTTTAAAATAAAATATTACTTTTGAAATTATTTAAATGAAAAGACAATTTTCAATAAACATTGACATTTTACACTATTCATTGAAAAATAAATCATTTCAGAAAAATATCAAAAATTAACCTTAAGATAATAATGGGATGGTTATTTAGATTTTGTATGAACCCTTTGTTGAGCCCTCTAGAAGATTTCTGAATTCATTCCTATGATTGTTGTTTTAATAATCACAAATCATTATTACTTAATCCGGTTGGATTTCTCATAAACTTAATAACAATCTATTAGTGAATCTGTTATCATGTTTTTATCTATGTTTTTATTGATTTACAAGTATTTTGAAAGTCTTCTGGATCAAACAGACAACGGTCTCACCGATCCATATTAGAGGACAACGGTCGCACCGATCCAATATCGAATGACACACCAAGGCAAATGAGTCACCGATCAATCTGAGTCACCGATGCTGATCAATATGACTCACCGATACTGATCAATATGAGTCACCGATACTGATCAATCTGAGTCACCGATGCTGATCAATCTGAGTCACCGATGCCTATCTATATGACTCACCGATACTGATCAATCTGAGTCACCGATGCCGATCAATATGACTCACCGATGCTGATCAATCTGAGTCACCGATGCTGATCAATATGACTCACCGATGCTGATCGAATGGCAAACCAATGAAAATGAGTCACCGATCAATTTGAGTCACCGATGCTGATCAATATGACTCATCGATGCTGATCAATATGACTCACCGATGTTGATCGAATGACACACCGATGGAAATGAGTCACCGATCAAATGACACATTGATGCTAATCATCTGAGTCACCGGTCAGGACACACCGATGTCTGGCCACCGATGCTGATGGTGATGACCTACCGATCACTTGAACTCATCGATAGTCATAAACAACTATTTGAATTTCTTTATCTTTATCTTTATTTAATCTAACCAACGGTCATATCAGGTATATTTTAATGCTCTGTCAATTAATTAATAAAGGTTGTCGGATGTCAGGAAACCGTACCTCGTACCTGCGGAAAGGAAACCTTTTCTGTCTTCCGGAGCACGTGACATAAATACAAGAAGACTCTGCTACTGAACCTCTTGGTTGAAAAAGAAGGGAAGAAAGACATTGGAGAAAACACGAGATATACAAGAGGCAAGAGGAGGAAGAACCAAGCAGAACAGAAGATACATATCCAGAGATTACACAGAACCTCATACACAATCAAGCCTACTCAAGAAGAGTTCTGTGCATACAAAAGAACATTGAAGAACTTCATCGACTACATCTCACTGCCTATGAGCCTGAATCATACGACACTCTGCTTCTTAAAGAAAAATGAGAAGAGGACTCAGAATGACTTCTGATCAAATCCAAAAAGAGTCCAGAGCTACACTGAAATCACCAGAGCCATTTCTAAACTCTACATCTCTGTTCTGTGATTCATTTATTCTACATTTTGAGCAGTGTGTGTTATCTGCTGTATTAAACACACACACTGACTCCTGTACTTTAACTGGAGGATCTGTAAATCCTCAGCAAACCTTTTTATACTTCATTGCCCACTGTGGATAGTGGTAGAGGTCGTGTGTGACCTGGACATCTGGTTGCTGTTGTTTTGTTTCCCACGAATAACAGTGGTAGAGGTCTTGGACCTGGACAGTTGTAAACTGTTGAACCTCGATCCAGGGTGTGGATCATCTTTATATAAACTTTTGAGAGGACTAAGTCTCGGCTTGAGACTGAACCTCTTGGTTAACTCCTCTATGTTTTTAATTAAAGTTTATATCCATACTATATGTATTTATTTCATATTCCGCTGCTATTACTTTGAAATATAATTTATTTTCAAAGCTACTTTGATAGTTAAACTCGCAAGTGTTTATATTTATTGTAAACGAGTAACTTAGTTTCAAAAGTTAATTTAATCATAGGATTAAGTTAACTGAGAACAAATCAATCTTTGAGAAAATAATTGAACCTTTATAATCTGTATAAATTCATTACAGTTTAATTTGTTTTTGAAATTGGGGGATTTTAATAGAAATTGTTTTTAACTGAAATTTTAATTGGATCTCAATTCACCCCCCTCTTGAGTATCTACTCTGACCAACATTTGGTATCAGAGGTTGAAAAATATTTTCTAAAGTACTCTGCTTTTCAACTGTGATTTTAGTTGTATTTTAAAGTCCTTAAAATATCTGTTATTTCTAAATTTTTATCTCTTTAAAATTCTTTTTGTGATATCATGGATAATAGACTTGAGGGTAGTGCTACTAACCGGCCACCTTTTTTCAATGGAAACAACTATGCTCAGTGGAAACTCAAAATGAAAATTAATCTTGAAAGCATAGGTTTTGATATTTGGACTGCTATTGAATCTGAATATAAAATTCCCATTACTGCTAGATCTACTTGGGATGAACCTACAAAGACTGCTTACAATAATAATTGTAAAGCTATGAATGCCCTGTACTGTGCTCTAGGAGATGAATAATTTAATAGAATTTCTGCTTGTAAAACTGCATATGAAATTTTGGATACCTTAGCTATTTCTCATGAAGGAACAACAAATGTTAAGGAGATGAGATTGAATACCTATACTATTAAGTATGATAATTTTAAAATGAAGCCTGATGAACCCATTTCTGATATGTATCTCAGGTTCAATGAGATAGTCAACATAATGACTTCTCTAGGAAAGGATGTTCCAGCAAAGGAACAAATCATGAGAATTTTGAGATGTCTACCTGAAAGATGGAGAGGAACCTCTGTCTCCATTAGAAAATCGTGTGACATTGGAGAACTTCCAGTCAAAGAACTAATCGGCAAACTGATGATGTATGAAGAGAAACTCAAGGTGAATAAAGAAGAAGACGATGAACCTAGAAGAAAGTCTGTTGCCTTCAAAACTACAAACTCAAAGAACAAGGATAAGGAAACACTTCAAGCTATAAACTAAAGCTCAAGCTTTGAAGACAGTGAGAGTGACTCTGATAGTGATGATGAGATGGCTCACATTGCCAGAAGATTTAAAAAGTTTTATAGGAAGAAGAAGTTTTTCAGAAAGTCAAACTACAAAGGTAAGTATGATAACAAGGGACATTGGAAAAAGGACTGGAATAAATCTGATAAATCAGATGAAGTTGTCTGTTATGAGTGTAAAAGGAAATGACACATAAAAGCTGACTGTCCAAAGCTGAAATACAGGAAGAAGTATGAATACAAGGACAATAGGTTTAAAAATGACATGAAGGCTACTTGGAGTTCTTCTGAGGATAGTTCTAGTGAATCTGAAGTTTCTGAAACTTAACACAGAAACAAGGAAAACATGTGTTTCATGACAAACACTTCTGATGTAACATTAGAAACTCCTACTTCTAATTCATATTATTTTGGAGATGATTCTGAATGTGATAACATGTCTAAATCTGAACTGTTTGAATATTGTGATATATTAGAAGAGACATGCAATGAACTTAAGGATAAATACAAATCATTAATGAAACAGCATGCTCTCAGCACTGCAGTTAAAACTGAACTCACTATTGAAATAGAGAAAAATGCTCAACTGTTAAGGAGAACACTGAATTGAAATTATCTAATGAGCAACTCAGAAAGGATTTAGAGAAATTTACCAATGGTAAGGAAACTCTAACTCAAATGCTAGGAAAACAAGTTGCACCAAAATACACTACTGGAATAGGTTACAAACCTGGACAGAGACAGTTGACCAAGAATAGATTTATTCCTAAATCTGGACAGAATGTAACTAGCTCTGGAACTTCATATGCCTCAACCAGTTATATTCATAGTTATGGATCTAATAAGGTTTATCTTTCAATGTATGGTGATTCTACAAATTATATAAGACCCACTAGACAAATATGGGTACCTAAAGTATTATTGGCTAACCTGTCTGGACCCAAGAAAATCTGGGTACCAAAATCATTTCCTGTTTAAATTTGTTTTATAGGAAACTTGCTTAAAGAGCTCCTGTAGAAAGACCTGGTACTTGGACAGTGGATGTTCAAGACATATGTCAGGAAACTTTTCATGCTTTAAAAGCTTAGTCAGAATTGATGGAGGGTTTTTTACCTTTGGTGACAATTCTAAAGGGAAAATCATCGGGTTAGGCCAGATTGGTAACACTAACTCAGTACTGATTTCTAAAGTTTTATTTGTTGATGGCATTAAATACAATTTGTTATGTATTTCTTAGTTATGTGATGATGGTTTTTATGTTAAATTTGAAAATGATTCTTGCAATGTTTTTAATTCTAAAAATGCTTTAGTGTTTTCTCCTTTAAGAAATGAAAACGTTTATGCTGTCGACTTAAATTCCTTAGCTAAACAAAACATTACTTGTTTAAATGCTTTTCAAAAAGAGTCTTGGCTTTGGCACAGAAGATTAGGACACTGCATTGTGCATTCACTTAGAAAACTTTCTAGGAAGAACTTAGTAAGAGACCTACCCAAACTTGAATTTCCAGCAGACAAAGTTTGTAATCCCTGTCAAAAGGGAAAGAAACATAAAGTTTCTTTCAAATCAAATAAAGAAGTGTCAACTTCTCAACCTCTCGAGTTGGTTCACATGGATTTATTTGGACCTTCTAGAGTTTCTAGTTTAAATGGGAAGCACTATGTCTATGTTCTTGTAGATGACTTTTCTAGATATACTTGGGTATATTTTTTAGCTCACAAAAGTGAAGCTTGTTCTTACTTTGTTAAATATTCCAAGTCTATAGAGAACCTTAGGGGACTTAAGATTAAGACCTTGAGAAGTGATCATGGCCGTGAGTTTGAAAATCATGAGTTTGAATCTTACTGCTCACACAGTGGCTATAGTCACAATTTCTCTGCCCCTAGGACACCTCAACCGAATGGTGTAGTAGAAAGAAAGAATAGAACCCTGCCAGAAATTGCTAGGACTATGCTCAATGAGTATGACCTACCTATTTATTTTTGGGCTGAAGCTGTCAATACCGCTTGCTATGTTATTAATAGAGTCTTGATTAGACCTGTTCTTAAGAGGACCCCTTATGAGTTATGGAACCATAGGAAACCTAAAGTTAACTACTTCAATATTTTTGGCTGCAAAGTCTTTATTCTTAATACTAAAGATAATCTTGACAAGTTTGCATCCAAGAATGATGAAGGAATTTTCCTAGGTTACTCTACTTCTAGTAAAGCCTATAGAGTTTTCAATAAAAGAACCAAATGTGTGGAAGAATCTGTTCATATCAAATTTGATGAAACTGATCCACATGAACCTAAGACCTCTCTTGAAAATTTTGAAGATGATCTCTCTTGTTTGAACCTTAATGATAAAAACAGTGGACCTGAAGTTAAAACTTCCAGCTCTGGAAATTTTCTAGACCCTACTTCTGTTGAACCTCAACCTGTAGATGAACCTGAAATCTCGAGTCCTACCTTTTGTAGATCAACTAGGATTCTGAGGAATCATCCCTTAGATGCTTTTGTAGGAGATCTTGATAGAGGGACACAGACTAGAGCTTCTCTTAGAAATCAGGTTGAACATCAAGCCTTTTTATCACAGCTAGAACCTACGAATATCAATGATGCCATCAATGATGAATTTTGGGTAATAGCTATGCAAGAAGAACTAAATCAATTTGAAAGAAACAAAGTCTGGAAATTAGTAGAAAGACCTAAGGACACTATAACCATAGGCACAAAATGGGTGTTTAGAAACAAAGTAGATGAATTTGGAAACATCATTAGAAACAAAGCTAGGCTAGTTGCACAAGGTTACAATCAAGAAGAAGGAATTGACTATGAGGAAACCTTTGCACCTGTAGCCAGATTAGAGGCAATTAAGATCTTACTTGCTTATGCATCACATCTCAATTTCAAGTTATATCAAATGGATGTGAAAAGTTCTTTTTAAATGGTTTTATTGTTGAAGATGTTTTTGTAGAACAACCACCTAGTTTCACAAATCCTCATTTTCAAAATCATGTTTTTAAACTTTCTAAAGCCTTATATGGTTTAAAACAAGCTCCAAGAGCTTGGTATGAAAGACTTTCAAACTTTCTTATTTCAAAAGGATTTACAAAAGGAATTTCTGATCCAACTCTTTTTATTAAAAGAATATAAAAAGATGTTTTAATAGTACAAATCAATGTTGAAGATATTATTTTTGGATCTTCTAAAAATTCTTTATGTACTGATTTTTCAAAGGTTATGAAAAATCAATTTGAAATGAGCATAATGGGAGAGCTTAAGTACTTTATTGGATTTCAAATCTTTCAAACTAAAGATGGTATTATTCTAAATCAAAGTAAATATATTAAGTATTTGTTAAAACGTTTTGGTTTGGACAGTATTAAGGAAAGTGATTTACCCATGAGTACTACCTGCAAATTGGATGTTGATGAAACTGGGAAACCAGTTGATCAAACCAATTACAGAGGTATGATTTGGAGCTTACTTTATCTTACTGCTAGTCGACTAGACATTATGTTTAGTGTGTGTATGTGTGAGAGATTTCAAGCTAATCCTAAAGAGTCACACTTACTGGCTGTTAAAAGGATTTTTAAATATCTTAAGTATACTGTAAATTTATGTTTGTTTTATACAAAAGGACAATCTTTTGACCTAACTAGTTATTCAGATGCTGACTTTGCTGGATGCAATTTAGATAGGAAAAGCACATCTGGAACATGTCACTTACTTGGAAAATCGCTAGTATCATGGTGTAGTAAGAAACAGAACTCAGTTTCATTATCTACTGCTGAAGCAGAATACATCGCTGTTGGTAGTTACTGTGCACAGATTCTGTGGATGAAACACACTTTATTGGACTATGGATTTGATTTTAAACATGTTTCAATTAACTGTGACAATACTAGTGCAATTAACATATCTAAGAACCCTGTGTCTCACTCTAGGACTAAGCACATTGATGTCAGACATCACTTTCTAAGAGATCATTATCAAAAAGGTGATATCTCTCTAGAATTTATTAACTCTGAACATCAATTAGCTGATATCTTTACAAAGCCTTTATGCTCTAAAAGAATGAATTTTATTAAACAAGAGTTGTGTATGATCGATCTGTGAAACTGATCTGTGAAACTGATCTGTGAAACCGATCAGTGAAACCCATCTGTCACACCGGTCTGTCAAACCGATTCTTTGTATTACTTTTTATTAGGTTGTAATTAATTAATTAATTTCTTTTATCCTTTTAATGGGAACCCTAAATGATAAAATAAATGATACGTGGCTATTTCTCTTCCCTAAACCTTTGACCTTTCATTTCCCGCCGAACCCTTCAACTTCTTTTCTCCTCTACCTCAAACCTTCAAACTCCTGATTTCCCCAAAATCTTCAAATGGCTAAGAAAAAGAGACCGATCAAAGGATCATACAGTCCTGTACCTCCAAAGCATGCTCGAGGCGAGTCGAGTAGTGCCTCTCAACGATCAATAAATCTGAACCTGGAAACTTAGATTGTTGCTGTAGAAATAGAAGTCAGTTCTTCCTGGCTTTTATCAAGTAAGTCACTGTTGCTGCAAGTTATTGAATCGCAAGGATGGACAGAGTGGTTTTCAGACAACTCACGAATAGACTACCCAAAGCTGGTACATGAGTTTTATATGAATCTAAAAATCACTCTAGATGGTGTGGAGGCTGCCCGGATGTCGTCTGTAGTGAAAGGAAAGAAAATATCCTTTTCATCTAAACAGTGGGCAGAGTGCTTAAATGTACCCCATGAGGGTCGCTATGAGGATTATGCTGGGAATATTCCTCCAATCACTGATTACTTCCCTTATGAATTAGCTCTAGAGCTTCTGACTGGAAACAAAGAGTCGAGGAGAATCATATCCTCAGAGTTGGATGGTGAATGCAAACTTCTTTTCAAGTTTATTCAGCACCAACTTTTCCCTAGGAGAGGATATTTTGCTGCTGTAAAGTTCCAGGATGTTTTCCTATTGTTTCTTCTGAAAAACCATGAGAAGATCAATTTGTGTAGATATGTGATGGTGCACATAGCTGGAATGATGAAACCATCCATGAAATCCACTGCCTTATTTTACTCCAAGATGATCTCTACCATGCTCAATAATCTAGAATGTGTTGATGAAGATGATGAAGTAGCTGAAACAGAGAATACTTTCTGTCTCAACAAAGAGATCTGCAAGAGGATGAAAATCAATTGGAATCCATGGAAGAAGTGTTGGGTTGCTGATGAAGACAAGTTGTATGAAGCCTACAATCCCACATATCATGGAAAGAGGCCTAAGGGTTTGAGAGACCCTGGTTTGAAAGCAAATGAGGAACCAGTTTATTCTGATGATGAGGAAGAGGATGAAAGAAATGAAGCTACCGAAGGTCAAAGAATGGAAGAAGCTGAGACAGAAGATGGAAGTGTGTCACCTCCTGATGATAGGAGTTATCCTGATACTGCTAGCCCTAAAAGAATAATAGATTTTGGACCTGCCAGTCCACCTTTAGCCCTACCTGAGTCAGAACCAATTCTAGGTGATGAAGAAGATTCTGACACTGAAGAATATGACAGTGAAGCTTCTGAGAAGAGTGATTATGGACATAATAATGATGTTGATGCTGTTGTTGATGGTGATAACAGACCAGTGGATGGTCTTGCTGAATCTCAAATAGAACCACCTCAGTCAGTGCAAGAAATACATACCACTGGCAAGAGTGATTCACCAGAAATCAGTGGAACAGCAAGTTATGAGAAACCGAAATATAGCCTGTGTGCTGCTGTTTGGGATGACTACCCTGGTTTTGCTGTTTTGGGCTTAGAGTATTCTGAAGAAGAAGAGGAAATGTCAGAATCTACTGTAGGTGTGAAGAAGAGCCTCCCAAGTGAAGCAAGATCTGCTCCTGTTGTTCATTCTACAGATATTCATCTGCCTGGTTCTGCAATCTCTCAAGCTGATTTTGATAAGTTTAAGACTGAATTTCTGGCTGCTGTGAGAGATACAGTCAGAGAATAAATTTCCAATGCCCTTACTCAAGTGTCTCTGCAAGTTTCTAAAGCATCGTTGGAAGCTTTCTCACAAAGAGTATCGAATGCTGTGAAGCCAGACCTGGCCAATACTAGTGAGCTTATTGGAAGGCACATAGCCTCTATGAACTAGACTATGAATGATCTCCACACTGGCTTAGTATCATTATCAAGAGAATTTAGATCAACCATCTCTGGTATGATGGAAGTTTTGAGGAATTTAATTGAACATCTCAACAAGTCTGATTTGAGAAGATTGAAAGCTGAGATAACTCAAATAGTTAGCCAAGCCAGTACTGCCAAAGTAACCAAAATCACTACCTATGAGCTAGAGGCTCTAAGGTAGGTTGTGCATGATGAGTTAGCAGCTGTTAGACAAGTTCTTGATCTGTACTCTTTAAAGAAAATGAAGGAGCACTGTGATCACAGTCATGAAATGGCAACCGTATATTCAGAAGATGCCAAAAAGGCTCTGAAAGAGATCAAGGAAAAGGTTGATCATTACTTTTCAAAGATTTATACAAAGCATGAGATGGCTGCAAATTTCAAGGTGTTGGAAGAGAATCTGAAACTACCTCCTGTTACTCAAGCTTTCAAGGCTCAAGTTCATCAGTTGCAAGATTTTACTCCTACTTTGGCACAATTCATAGAGAATAAAGATGATTTTGAGAAGGCTATACAATATGGTGCAGAAGTCATCCAGGACTTCATTAATCTTTTGAAGCCTTATTTGGATGCACAGGCCACTGCAATCGTACTTCCTACCTCTGAACCACTCAGTGCATCTGATATTGCTTCAAATCAGCTTTCGGTTGCTCAAGCTCTATCTCAGTTAAGACCAGTTCCTCAGCCAACTTCTCAACCAGCTCTTGTTCCTCAACAACAGCTCTCTGTGGCACCTTATCCTACACCTGCCAGAGTTGTCCTAACACCTCTTCAGATTCGCCCAGTACAGCCTGCCTCCAAGTCTTCCAACTTACCATCTATTGATCCCAAAGACAAAGTCAAAGCCCCTTTGTATCCCCAGAAATAGCTGTGTATTTTTTTGATAGGGTGAACTATGTGTTGGTTGTAATCTTCTGTACTTTATAAAATATTTTTTTTCTCTCTCTATTCTCTATACTACCTTCTTTTTTACTCTCTTATTTGTATGTTTTCCCTCCTTTTTGATTATCCCAAAGGGGGGGAAAGATGTATATATATGGGGGAGAAAGATGTATCTATATGGGGGAGATAAATCTCTAAGGGGGAGATCAATCTCTAAGGGGGAGATTAATATCTATGAGGGAGATTTAATTTCAGGGGAGATTTATATCTAATTATGTTTTTATTATTGATATTTTTTTTATGATTTGTGATTATCAAAAAGGGGGAGATTTTTGAGCCCTCTGGAAGATTGCTGAATTCATTCCTATGATTGTTGTTTTAATTATCACAAATCATTATTACTTAATCCGGTTGGATTTCTCATAAACTTAATCACAATCTATTAGTGAATATGTTATCATGTTTTTATCTATGTTTTTATGGATTTACAAGTATTTTGGAAGTCTTCTGGATCAAACAGACAACGGTCTCACCGATCCATATCAGAGGACAATGGTCACACCGATCCAATATCGAATGACACACCAATGCAAATGAGTCACCGATCAATCTGATTCACCGATGCTGATCAATATGACTCACTGATACTGATCAATCTGAGTCACCGATACTGATCAATCTGAGTCACCGATGCTGATCAATCTGAGTCACTGATGCTGATCAATATGACTCACCGATACTGATCAATCTGAGTCACCGATGCCGATAAATATGACTCACCGATGCTGATCAATCTGAGTCACTGATGCTGATCAATATGACTCACCGATGCTGATCGAATGACACACCAATGCAAATGAGTCACCGATCAATCTGAGTCACTGATGCTGATCAATATGACTCACCAATGCTAATCAATATGACTCACCGACGCTGATCGAATGACACACCGATGAAAATGAGTCACCGATCAAATGACACACTGATGCTAATCATCTGAGTCACCGGTCAGGAAACACCGATGTTTGGCCACCGATGCTGATGCTGATGACCAACCGATCACTTGAACTCATCGATAGTCATAAACAACTGTTTGAATTTCTTTATCATTATCTTTATTTAATCTATCCAATGGTCATATCAGGTATATTTTAATTCTCTATAAATTAATTAATAAAGGTTGTCGGATGTCGGGAAACCGTACCTCGTACCTGCGGAAAGGAAACCTTTTCTGTCTTCTGGAGCACGTGACATAAATACAAGAAGACTCTGCTACTGAACCTATTGGTTGAAAAAGAAGGGAAGAAAGACATTGGAGAAAACACGAGATATACAAGAGGCAAGAGGAGGAAGAACCAAGCAGAACAGAAGATACATATCAAGAGATTACACAGAACCTCATACACAATCAAGCCTACTCAAGAAGAGTTCTGTGCATACAAAAGAACATTGAAGAACTTCATTGACTACATCTCACTGCCATGAACCTGAATCATACGACACTATGCTTCTCAAACAAAAATGAGAAGAGGACTCAGAATTACTTTTGATCAAATCCAAAAAGAGTCCAGAGCTACAATGAAATCACTAGAGCCATTTCTAAACTCTACATCTCTGCTCTGTGATTCATTTATTCTACATTTTGAGCAGTGTGTGTTATCTGCTGTATTAAACACACACACTGACTCTTGTACTTTAACTGGAGGATCTGTAAATCCTCAGCAAACCTTTTTATACTTCATTGCCCACTGTGGATAGTGGTAGAGGTCGTGTGTGACCTGGATAGCTGGTTGCTATTGTTTTGTTTCCCACGAATAACAGTGGTAGAGGCCTTAGACCTGGACAGTTGTAAACTGTTGAACCCCGATCTAGGGTGTGGATCATCTTTATATAAACTTTTGAGAGGACTATGTCTCGGCTTGAGACTGAACCTCTTGGTTAACTCCTCTGTGTTTTTAGTTAAAGTTTATATCCATACTATATGTATTTATTTCATATTCCGCTGCTATTACTTTGAAATATAATTTATTTTCAAAGCTACTTTGATAGTTAAACTCGCAAGTGTTTATATTTATTGTAAACCAGTAAGTTGGTTTCAAAAGTTAATTTAATCATAGGATTAAGTTAACTGAGAACTAATCAATCTTTGAGAAAATAATTGAACCTTTATAATCTGTATAAATTCACTACAATTTAATTTGTTTTTGAAATTGGGGGATTTTAATAGAAATTGTTTTTAACAAAAATTTTAATTGGATCTCAATTCACCCCCCTCTTGAGTATCCACTCCGACCAACACCCTTAAATATCCGTAAAAATAATATAGACTTGATAAAATAATTTATCATTGGTTTCATTTGAGTGAATCCTCAATCCTTGTACTTTTTTCAAACAACCTATAATTAATCTTAATATACCTTGTAATTACCTTTATAAATGTTGATATGTTTTTACCATATTATGTGTCATGATTTAAATGAAATAAAACTTGTATATATTTAATTGGATAGTAATTCTCTCAACACATTAACAATAGTTTCCTAAGTATTAATCTCTCTTCATGATTTTCTTAAGAAATATCCACTCTCTATCCTTGTGAAAATTCCATTAATGGAAGATCTATATCATTCAAATAAAAAATAATAGAAATAGTGTTATATCATATTATTCTATAGTTGATGGTTTTCCATTTCCAATATTAGAAACCACTTATGGTTCAATAACTCTATCATGTATTTTAAGACATAGAACTTCTCCATTAACCTTGATCTCAGATATCAATTTTTTTCCAAATAAAAGAAAATACCCAAAAAGGTGGTGAATCAGGTTATATTGATCATTTATTTCAACCCTCAAGAATTATATTATTACATTTCTAATAAGAAAACTATAAACCTATCACTGAATATATATCAACAAATAACAGATAAAAAGGACACAATTGTTTCATTATGTTCACCAAAACTAGGATACTTTAAGGAGAAGACTCCAGTAATGTATTAATATACTAAAAAACTCAGTAGGAGAAAATTTATAATTTATAGTCTCTACACGAAAAATCCAGTTTTAAAACCCAAATAAGATAAAACATTAAATACTCTCATGTGCTCATGGAACTCACTTCTCATTTGAGTTCTTTTTTTACATTCATTGATAAAAAACAAGAAGTAAAGTCTGGAATGGTGTATAAGACAGCTTTACTTTTTCTACTAGAATAACTTCCAAAACTTTTTAGATAGAGGAACTATAATAAATCCTCTTATATAATTTATATATCAGGTCATGGAACACAAAATTTTCTTTTTTTTTATGATAAATCATTTGTTTCAATACATCGTAAATAAATTATTACAATTTTTTCAAAGATATCCTTCAATCTGATGGTTCTGATTGATTCTCCATTCTCTATCCCACTGAGATCATGCTAGATATACTAGATATTTTTTTATAGTCATAATATACCAATAAATATAATTTATTTCCTAAAATTTCTTCTTAAATAAAAAATTGGGAACCAAATCTATATTTGGTCGAAGAATTTGAAAAATTAGTCCATGGCACAACTTCATTTCTCATGGAGAGATTTATAGTCAAAAATTAGATCAAAAAATACTCTCTATATATTATATTTAATCCTATAAAAATTAAAGTTGTATCTTTAAATCTATTTTTATTCTCAAACTAGTTGCATTTCAAACCTCTTTATAAGGAATTCCTTCTGTAGTATGATCTGCTATTTTAGTTAAATTGTGGCATGACTAAAGGTTCCATGGTGAAACAACTATTTTTGTAGTGGAAAATTAAAATTAATTACTCTTTTTAGGATAAAACATGTGTTTTTAATCATTTATCTTATGCACATAGGGAATCTCAATTCCTTTTTTCCATTATCTAAAAACCATTTTCAAAAGATAACATAGCATGCCATGGTCAGATTTCTAACCTCAAGATATATCTCTTTCAGTTACATATAAATAAATTTAATCATACTTTATGACTTTAAAAACTCCATTTAAAATTTATTATTTTGAATTATAGAAAAAAAACTACTAAACACAAATCCAATGTATTTTTTTCTCACACCTAGAATATTTATCGACGATGAAACCAAAAAAACTGGATCATGATAATAAATTGACATTTACTTGATAGTATGGATTAAATCAATAAAATTATTTACATTAGTGTAATTTTCTCTTGAGGGATAATTCATGGAATAATACTTGTTAAAGTATTCAAATTTAGCACCAAAATCTATAAATAATATATAATTATGTACATGGAATAGCTCATTTCCTATAGGATTCATTATCTTATCTTATAAAGTTGTATGGGTTGTATTATTCTTAACTAATGGTCTAGTTGTAAGTGTAGTTGAGGAAGGTTTCCTCATAACCCTTAAAAGATTATCTTATAGATGAAATTAGTTTAAATGGTGGGTTTAGGTGACGTAAAAATTATAATGAAGTAGAAGATGAGATTGGGATTTATTATTGGAAATTATAATTTGATAGAGAATAGTAATTACCTCTTCAAATTTTGTTTCAACCTTCTTCTCAGAATTAGAAAATTTCACCTCATGGTATCTTCTAATGCGTATACTTGACCTTGAACCAAACCAATGATTTTATTGTTCCATTTTTGGATGTGAAACCTTATAGTTACTATGGTATTTTCTCATATATAACCACCAATAGTAGTATTGATAATATTATTATAAAAGGAATTAAACATTTAAAAAAATTAATATTAAAATTTAATAATAAATTTGGTGTTGTGAAAAACATGATAAAAAACTTAAAAAAATATTTGATGTATTCATGAAGTGCATCAATATTAGTTTATCTTATTACATGGATTTATTTTCTTAAGGTTATATTTTTATAGGATAAGAAACATTTTCACAAAAAAGATAATTCATGTCCAACAAACCACTAATTATGTTTTTTATATAGTACACCAATTTCATTTCAATTACTTCAATTGAGAATATAAAATCACAGTATTTTTTATGTTCTTCCACCAAAACTACATGTTTTACTATTGTGAACATGGTAAAGAACTCTTTTATGTTTTAGAGGGACCTTATCTTTAAATTTCATGAATTTTTCTCAATAAATGAATTAGAGTGTGTTTTAGTTGGATGTGTGGTGCCCCATCTTGTATTTGAATATAAACAGGTTGAATACACACATCATTAGAAGTTAAATCCTTTATTTTTTAGTTATATGCTTCCTTGTAATACAATTTTAATTTATTATTTCTACAGTTAAATAAAAATGAGGCTTTAAAATATTCTCAGTCTATATTTTCCCTCCAAATAAGGATTTGTTCAGGTTTTATGTTGTCAATCCTATGGGATCCTCTCTGGTTGGGGTTCAAAAGTAAGAAGTTCAATAGAAAAAGAATGTTTCATGCCAAAAATCTAGAATTAAAAATTTATTACAAAATAATTTTTTTAAAGCAATAATAGTAAAAATGGTATAAATAATTATTTATATAATAAACATATTTCTTATAAAAAAACAATCTCTAGTTATATAGTGCTCCCTGACAACGATGAAAAAAAATTAATTATGTTCTAACACCTCTAAAAAATAAGGTTTTTAATGTTCAATTATAATATAGGGTTGATCCTGGGTTTTCTCTAAAGAATAATTGAATGTTTAAATTGTGAATTTTAAATATGTGTTATAAAACAACGATGAGTATGACATATTTAGAAAAAAAAATCAGTTAAATCTAAATAATACTAAATTAAAAATAATAAATTTGAATGGTGAAGGAATGTTTTAAGATAAATGATATAGAGATGATTAAAATTTTACTACATATATGTTTTATCTTATTTTTCTAAAATGATTATTTGGATTAATGAAATTATTTGGGTGATGAAAACAAATATCATATTTCTCTACTAGCCCTCAAGATAGGCCATAAAGCTCTTAAAATTTTCCCAATGATCATTTCCTGAATATTATGATAATTATCAAGTAATTATGGTTACCAAATTCCACTAATATCTCAATTTTTCATACTACAAAATCATATACATTTTATAAATTTATTAATGTAAAAACACTAAAAATATCACATAAATGGGTTTTGAATTTGAAAAAATCATTAAATCATATTAAAAAACAAAATTCAAAGTACAAACATGTCAAGATACAACTAATGAAAATATTTTAAAAAAATATAATGCTTGAAACTAGTTGAAAAAATTTGTGGAACTCTCTCTTCGGAGGTGTAGCACCCTCAAAATGATCGGCCACTATTTATTTTACCATTGAGAGGAAAATTAATCTCATATGAAACTCCATAATCTTCCTTGTGGTACTAATAATATTAGAGATACATAAAACTTATAAAATTATTAGAGGATCCTTATAACTCTCTAAAATGTAAAAAAATCCCTCCCCTGAAAAACAAGAAAAATAAGGGGCCCAAGGATCCAATTTATAGAAAAAATATAAGGTGATTTTCAACCTTTTTTACATAATACCACTTAGAGCATGTATTTTTTAAGTATTAAATCTTATATCACATTTGAAAAAGACTGGAAAGATGTTTCCCCACCACTTGACTATCGATAAATGAAATTTTTCAAAAAGTGATGGTCTAGAACTCATTTTATGTTTTAATTACTGAAGTGTACTCATAATAGTGAATGAAGAAGATTATATATTATGATGAAATGGTTAGAGCCTATTAATTGATAAATTAGGATTCTTAGTATGCAATACAATTTCATCACATAGTGTTATAAATGACCAATATTTATTTTACAAATTTAATAGATATATTAGCAGAAATATGGATTTTATTTTACCTGTGTTGTTAGACACTCATGCTATTTTGGAATGTTTTTCTCTAATTCAATATTAGTCTCTTCAAATCACATATTCCTACCATGAAAAAATAAAATAAGTAAAATTGACCTTTTAAATAATATTTTTTAGGAATTAAATGGATTACATATAGAGTATAATTTATTCAAAGTGGAAAAATTGTAGCCCATAATAAATTAAAAACACAAATATAAGGGTTGAAATTAATAGTTAATTGTTACATGATCAATGATGTAAATGGGAGTTATTAAGTGCACGGTGTCAATTGATAATTAATAAAAATGGGTTTATGATATTTAACACAACATAAAATAAGGAATTTTATGTATTAGATTTAGGGAGTTATTTTGGAAATGGGTTGATAGGTCATGGTGGATGTCAAATCATAACATATATTAAAGTCTTAATCACTATGAAGTGTTGAAGAGTGGTCTAAAATATAGTTATTAGTGATAAGAAAAAAATTTATGTTCAAAAAACATAAATTTATTATTATGTGTAGATGAGAAAGAATTGGGTTTTTTAGTCAATGTTTTGACCTGAAATTAACATATCCTAGAATAAAGAAAACATATTGTGAACTAAATAGAATACGAATATATATTATATTTGGTATAATTTAAATTGATGGAAACATATATGGAGTTTTATAGAAATTTTTACTTTGCATATTTGGTGGATTTTGAATACTAAATATGTAAAGTGTAGGTTATTAATTATATGGAATTATTTTTTAACAAAAGAGGTTGATGGTTTCCATATTTTGGTTTAACAAAAAATATATATGATCCATTGAGTATGAAATAATTTATAGACTTATTTTGGATATATTAATGTAAGATACATAGAAATAATTATATATATTTGAATAATATATGTATAACAATTAAAAGAGGAGATATAGATGGTATATTTATATCATTATGGTGATGAATCATGGAATGATGACATAAAATAGATCTAACCCATAATTATAGGACTTTATATTGAGTGTCCTTTATATAAATGGATTATATACTATATATAAATATATATCTTGGAAAATAATTCCAATATCCAGTCCTCAGAGAGAGAGCCTCCTTCAGGGATGACCATTAAAATATCTAGAAAATTAACAATAGTGATAATAAGATAAATCCTGACAGAGAAAACCCCCTTAATAATGGATTGGTATAATATATAATCCTAAAAGAGTATGAAAATTATGTTCTATATATCATATGAATGAAATCAATTCAACTTCTTGAATAAATTTTTCATTACTTCTTACATGTAGAGTGAAGATAAAGTAAAGTTGATTTATTTAGATCAACATATCTGAATATTTTTTACATGGTCACATCATTTTAATCATACTAACATAGAGATACAAAAATGCCTATATAAATATCAATCCTTCTTTTAATATTTTCACATATTAGAAAGTAGTTGATTTCAACATTGGGAGTAAAGTGTTATTTCCAAAAATCATTTTTTAGAGAGTACACATCGGAATAAGATGGCCTTTTATAAAACATGCTTTCCACTAAATAGAACATAATAATATATTTTAGAACACTAGTATATTATCAAGTTTATACTCCCTATTTGTATCACACTTGGTTAAACGAGGTAAAATCCATGAGTTTGTATATGATTTTTTTTCATTATTTACATTAAATATTTTGAGTGATTTCATTTAAGGGAATGATATATTGAAAATAATTCATGATTGCATGGGGACCTATCTAATGATGAGTGAAAGATGGAGTGAAAAAATTTTAATTTTTTAATATCCTGATACCCCACCCCACTTTATGTGCCTTTGGTTCTATATCATATCTTGGTGGTCTCGACAATATTAATTTAATTTAGTTGTAAAAAAATTTGTTAGATAGAAGATAATTAATATTTATTTTTCAAAAAAGTGACAATATTTTGAATAAATTTTAAATTATAAAAAAATATATGATTATTTCAGGTAACTAAATATATAAACCTTTATGTTTTACAAAATTATTTTTACATTACTTTTATTATAAATAACATATTAATAATATATTCTAGAATACAAATGATTTTTTTCATGTGAAAATTAGGTTTGTAAAACATGATTTCAAATGCATAATACTATCAATACATATAATCACCTAAGTACACACATCAATGAATGTGTGAGATAAAATTCTAGTAAGGGCAGAGATAATAGTGAAGGATCATCATACATGAATAAATGAAGTTTTGGGGTGTAAATAATCATCATCCTTACATGAAAATCATTGGATTATAAATATAATAATAAGTGAATAATTTGAGGGACACATGAAATATAGAGTATGAATAATGATGAAACGTCATAATATTATAGAAAAAACCCACACATAGAGTGTAGAAAAACCATGTATCATGTTTATGTATAACATATGTGCATAAATCTATCAACATAGAATGTGAAAGAATCAATCATCAGGTTCAATCATAACATACTTAGTATCCTGAGATATATCACTAAACCAAATTAATTTCAAAAATATATATTTCCATTCCCACTCTTCACATCAAGAAATGTTCGTAATATTTCATTCTATATAGGAACAAAACTTATAACAATCATAAACATCAAATAAACCTAAAATAAAATAATGGGAATCATAATGGGGCCGTAAGGAATATACCAATGAAGAAAACATAGTGGTTCTAAAAAATATAGGATAACATACTTTTAGCTATTTAAGTGTAGTTGTAATATATAAATTATCATTAATCTTGATTAGGATAAGAATGAACATATAATGATTCATGACATCGAGGATAAAAGGATTATAATTAATCGTGAAACGTTTTTAGAATTCATCCAAAAACGTATGTAGAGATATATCCCAACAAGTAAAAAAGGAAAGAAAAGTAAAAGAAATTAAAAAATTTGTTTTATAAGAAACATTAGAGAAATATATTGGTATAAATGATAATCCTTTAATAGAGAGAAGGTTTCAATAGTTCCCTTACCTTCTATCTTGGTTAATTAGGTCACATTTACACCTCATGTATAAAAGACGTCTATTTATCAAAAAAATAATACATATGTAAAAAAAATTAATTTTTCTCCACTCATGACCATTTATATTAATTTTCTATTATTTTTAAATATTTAATGGATCTATGAATGGATCAATGATGTTTATATTTGCTTGTTACCATTTTAATTTTGATTTCACGATTTCAAATGTTTGTTGATTATGAATTAGAAAAGAAAAATCTAAAAACATAGAAATAAGAAAATATACATGTTTATATATTATATACTAACAATACTAACCAACTAAAAAGGTGATAATAATAATATAATTAATAGTGTCCTCAAAAGTGGATGAAATAAACCATTAACATTACATGATAAAAAGTTGGGGAGAGGGAGTATCTATATTATAAATTGTCTAAAAAAGATATAAACTATCATAAAAATAAAAATATTTTATATAATTTCCAAATAAACTTTTCATGAATATAGAGAAAGAAAAGGGATTACATGATTAAAAAAATGAAAAGAATATGATTGTGAGGATACCACTTCATTCATTCTTACTTCCATGCTATGTAATAAAAACACTGATAGATTGAAATTAAATTACATGTAAATATATTTATAGATACTAAGAGGATCTAAAGAAGGTAATTGGGCTGAAATTGATATAATATTGATGGTTTATAAGTGTAATTATTAGGGGACTTAGAGGGATAATTTTTATATGAGGGGATGTTTACTTTTGGTTTTAAATATTGAATTAATTATTAATTTCTAAGAAAACATTCAATTGTGTTTTTTCTAGAATTATGAATTATATTTTATTTAAATTACATTTTTTAATGTAATTTAAATAACTTTAATTGAAAATTTATCAATTTATGCAAAAAATATGAAATAAAAATAAAAAAATCATCTTTAATGATATATTTTAAACCATTAGAGTTTGGAAATTGATTTTTTGGTTTTAAAATTTTGTTTTTTGTGAGTAATTTATCTTATAAAATACATTATAATAAATATAAACATTTTAAAAATAATTTAATAATTTATACTTCTTTATTATATCATAAAACATCGGTATTTTAATAAATTTATTTTCCCCATTTGACTAAAAATACATGTTTTTCCAAAAACAATAAAAAATCCGTTATATAATTCCAACATGTTGATTCTAAAAGTGATATTTGTTTTATTAAAATAATCTATTAATTAAGGAAATTTTTAAACTTAAAATAAAAATTAAGAATATCTAAAATATTTAAAAATACATATTAATAAAAAATCTCCTACAATATGTTTTGAGTTCACTAATTTTTATATTTATTTATAACAATAAAACAGTTAGGTAAAATAAATTTATTAATTGCAAATAATATTTATAAGTTATTTTATTGTTCTAATAGTCATTTTTATTTTCTATCATTAAAGTTATTATTCTAATGGTTATATCCATTGTATGCTTATTATAAATACCTCATATTCATCATTCACATCAATTCAAATCAAGGTTTTGTTGTCATATTTTCCTTAATAAGGATTATATTATTAATTGTTTCTCTTTATATTTATTTTCAATAAGTGTAATAATTCTATGGAACTGTGATGTTCTAGAATTCTAATTCCCATTTATGCTTTTTTTATTGTCCCAATGTGTCACATTAAATTTTATGGTGTATTTTTTACATGTAATTTTAAAAGTTAATAAAATAAAGTATCACTTTTTATCATGTTATATATGTCTTTTATACTATACAACATTCTAAAATAGGACATGCATGTATATTTAGAAGGAAAATTACATATTAAAATTTTGGGTTGTTAAATGATTCCTCATTTAGAAACTTTAGCTTCAAAATTTCAACTCAAATCATTGGGTGAGAATATAAAAGGGTTTTTATATTTAATTTCTCCCTTCGGTTCCCATATTTCCTCTTTATAACAATTTTTCTAAAGTACATTCACAAATTAGGTTGTATTTTTGCATTGAATATTTTCTCTATAGTCTATGATCTTCATTGACTGCTCCTTGGCATAGAGTTCAAGATATCCTATATCACTTATGAATTTATCAAATTTTAGGGATTATGTGCGAACATCCTATGGTGAGATACATGTAACACATAATTAATTTGATCCATGTTTGATGGACCTTCAAGTTAATAGGCCAAAGATAATATGTGATCAAGGGGATAATATTTATCTTATCCTTCTTTTATGTCCATCGTGAAATCTCTTGACAAATCATTGAGTATCTAAATGGTCTTTTTGGATTGCCAATTAGTCATGGGTTATAAGTTGTTTTAAGATTTAACATGGTATTAAGATCATCTCAAAGACTCCTATAAAAATCAGAGTTGGTCCTTGGATCTCAATCATATGTGATAAAAAAATAAACCCCATGTCACCACACCTCATTATTACCATATATCATCACACATTTTTTAATCAAGAAATCATCATAAATAGCAATAAAGTGAGTATTCTTGGTGATATTATCCATTATAACCCATATTGTAGTGTTTCTATTTGATGTATTTGAAAAAAAACTACGATAAATTATATGGTTACACTCTTCTGTTTTTTGTGGTTGTATTAAAAAAATATTATCATTTTTTAATTTTGATGAACATATTTAACATTATGACATGCCAAACACTTCGAATTGTACTTGGATATCTCTTTCTTCATGTAATACAAAAAAAGTTCTGCTGAAAATCTTAGTATATATAAATAATTTCACAGTGGATGAAGAAATATGAGAAATTTTCATCATCTAGTATATATTCCATTATATCAAGTGAGGGTTGTATATAAAGTCTTATTTTAAACTGAATGAATCCAACATTTTAAATATAGAATTTAGGATTCATCCTTTATTTTATTTCTATCACCTTCATTTTAATATATAGATCATCTCATTATTCCCTCTTGATTATATATTTTATATATGATCGGAGAAACGTTTTATAAATTTCTCACAACACATCTATAGTACCCCACTAAAAAATGAAAACTATAGAAATCTATACCACTAGTACATCTAGGTCATTCATCATTTTTCTTTTTCTTAAAAGTATCTATTGAAATTTCTTCTATTGTTATTATATCCCTTAAAAATGCCAATTGAAACATATAAATGTCAAAGTTCTGGAAATTATTATACAACTTCCCCTTCCCAAATTTAATTAGAAAAAATCTTAGGCAATCTTTATGTTCTTCATTACCCTTGAAGTATATGATAATATCATCAACAAATACCACTATAACTTTATTGAGGTTTCATATTATGACTCTAATAATCAAGTCCATGAATATATTTGGGTCATTTATAGGTTCAAATGGAATAACTATGAACTCATATTATAAAAATATTTCACGGAAATATGTATTTTTAACATCCTTTCTCTTCATAGTCAACTAATGATATCCCAAATAAAGATATACTTTTGAGAAGTATTGATATCTTTAATTTTTATAAAAAAATCATAAATTCTTATTAATGGACATTTTTTTATTATGATCATGTTCATCCCTTATAGTTCATTAAAATACATATTAACTAATTTTCTATCTTCAAAAGGATCACTTATTCACCCCAAGGTTATGTACTAGGGAGTATGAACACCTTATCCTCAAATCTCAAGAAGTTTCTTCGTTAAATACTCTAGTTCTATCGAGGAAAACCTATAGGGTCATATTTATATAGGTATCGCATTGGGAAATTATTTTATTGAGAACTCTACCTCGGGATTTGAGGGAATACTAGAAATTATTTCTTTAATACATTGGTATATTCCTTCCAATATGCATGTATTTATGGTTTGTACTTTCAGTTATCTCTAAAAAATAATAAGATATGTTTATTAATTAGGTATCATCTCCCATACCATTAAAGTATTTTCAAAATAAAATTCATAAAATTCATTTTAATATATACAAGTTCTCTTAATGATTTGGGATATAGAATGTTATTTCCATTTATTAAAATAATTATGAAATTTCAGGGAATTTTTGTTAAACTTGTGGAAAATAGGGAAGTGTCCAACAAATTAGTTTCAACAATTACATCTTAATATGATTTCATAAATATATCAAAAATCAAGGTATTACAGAGTTAAATTTTATAGTCAAAAAAATATACAGGATATAAATGCAATTGTTCAACCAAAATCGAATAAAATATTCATCATTCTTGAGAAAATAGTAAGTATACCTTATATTACTTAATTTTCATGTGCTACCTTAGTAGTAGTGATGGAATTAAACTTATATTCCCCCATGTATTATGTATTTTTGGATGTTGGTTTCTCTTAAATACCCTTAGTTTGGTACACTATATTTCATAGTGAACATGTTTCTTGCTTCTAAAGCTTTGAACCAGAGGTGGTTCATTAGGCGGTGCCTTCTTTTACAACATAATATTGGTTTGTTTCTTTATTTAACTTTGATATTCATGTTCTTTATGAAATTTTTTTTCACACATGAATCATTTTCATATTAAATTCATGAAATTTACCTGATTCTTATATCCAGATATTAGAAATGTTTGTGTCTACATTGTATTTTCTCATTTATCATTTGATCCTCCATCTTCAAACCCCAACATTTATTTCTTATCTCCATATCCATGGGGGTATTCTATAAACACCAACTCTACATTAGGTGAACACCAAACCACTACATCAGAACTCCCAATATCTTGGTTGTATACATCTTTTCATATATTTATTTTTAAATTAGTAAACTATATTTCTATTTTTCTATCATTATTGATGATAAAACCTAAATCCTTACTCAAAATCCATGTGAAATGTTACATGTGTGTCCCAAATTTTTTTCCCCTTTTTCTAAATATCTGAATGTTTAATCTCCATATTTATATGAAAAAATCAGGGAAAATACTTATAAATAAAAATATTATAGAACTAATCTCATTATATATCTACAATATCATCTTTTTCCCTCCTAGTGTTCATTAATTTCTTCCATTGATCAACTTCCACTTTTAGATAATAGATGAACAATATAATTTTTCTGTTATTGATATAATAAACATGGAAAATATATTTTTCATGGTGTTAACCCATTATTCCCCAATAAGATATACAAAATATTAACAAAATAAATGTGGTTTTTATCGTATGAAATATTCAATAATCAATTTATCTCTCTTTGGTGAAGGCATACATTTCCCATAACTCTAGTAATTTTTTATAACTTTGTAGAATTTGGTATGTACTTCCCTGAGGTTTTAGACTCCACCACTCATTTCATTAGTAATTTAGATTGAAATATCATTTAAATGTCTACAAAATGGGTATTTTGTTTGTTTTCACATGGTTCCTTACACTTTTTAAAAAATAAAAGGTTTCAACAAAACATAAGTAAACAATTCATGGGTAAATAACTCATTCACATGCATAAATAATCTCTAAAATATTATCTTTGAAAGTATTTATGGTTTTTTCAAATTCATCTTTTACTAAAAAACTTCTAAAATTAACTAATAAAATATTTTATACCAAGTATAAAGACTCTTATCAATTATAAATGATTGGTAAATAATTTTTATAAAAAATAACATTACAACAATATATTATAAAATAAAAATTTTTGCTATCTTAGGAAATTTAAGATCGTACAATATAATGATAAATAAATTTTTTAAAAATTAATTAAATACTTAGGAATGTTCCTCCAGAAATCAAGAATAATTATAATGATACATGTAATCAACCATAGACATACATCAATAAAAGTTTAACCCAAAGTCTAATAAGTTGAGGGGTAATCAAGAAGGAATAAGAGACATGAATCCATATAGTTCTTGGGAGTGCATAATCATTATAATAATATCATAAAAATAGAATAATCATCATAATCATAAGAAAATAACTTGAAGGTGACATGGAATCAGGAACATGCATAATATTGAGACATCATAATATTTTTGGAAAAATCTAGAAAATAAATGTTATTAATATTATTATAATGTTAACACATAATATATCTATAAAAATCATACTATAAATAATATGAATAATATTATAAATATATTCATGAATAACACACAAAAAAATAGGATATATATCCCTTGTACTTGTGAATTAAAAAGTTGTATAATTCCCCAATCACCTGTCACATCAAAAAATGATCATAATAATGAGTTCAATATATAAATGGGACTTATAAAAATCATACACATGAAATAAAAACATCATAAAAAAAGTGATTCTTAATGTTTTCATAAGGAATATATTAACTAAAAAATATAGTAGTTCCCCAAAAGGATAATGGAGAACGTTATGTTTGTAATTTAAGGGTTTTATTAACAAATAAACTTTCATTGAGCTTAGAGAGGAGAATAAAGAAAATAAGTGGAATCGTAGGAAGGATTCGAGAAAAACATTAATCAGTAATTTTGAAGGTGAATTATAATTCATCCTAACAAATTAAGAAAACATTTATCCCTATATTATCAAATAAAAATATAGACAGTGTTTTTTGAATAAATATAAAAAGTAGATAGAAAATATAATCCGCAAAGAAAGAGTAGGGTTCAAGACACCCTTACCTTATATAATTTTTGTTTCAATATGTCTATGTCTCCAACATAATAAAAATTTATTTAAAATAGTAATAAAGACATATATTAAATTCCTTTTTTAAAACTTTTTCAATTATAATCATTATAGTTTTTTATTACTATTTCATTTAAAATATAAGGTTTCAATGATGTTTATATTTGAAATTTCCTATTTTTTTCATTTATTTTAAATCATTTTTATTTATCACTTATTAATTTTAATATAATTGTCAAAATTAAAAAGAAATTTAATTTTTATATAGTATATGTGAGCTATAGTAAGAATCCATGAATGTAGAGAAAATTAAAAAATTGATAATGATCTCAGATGCAGATTAAACTGACCATTAATAAGATGTATCAAAAAGAAGGACAGAGGGAGTATTTATATAAAAAATTATTTAGTATAGTAATAAAAAATCATAATAACATAAATATTTTTTATTCAAGTGAAATATATTGTGTAGGGTGATATGAAAAGAAAATGGATTGGGAGAGTAGAAAAAAGTGGGAAAATGAATTTTAGGGTTACCATATCATTGATGCTTACCCCATTTTAATGGAACTCTAGCATTAGGGTCTTAGATATGTATGAAAATAGAATATCCCTAAGGATACTATGAGGCTTGTGATGGGAAGTGATTTTTGGTGATTTTTCAAGGGGGGGGATAGAATACTTATAAAAAGGGGAGGAGTATTATAGGGTTATAATACTGAATGGATTATTATATCAAATTACAACATTAAATATTTGTATATTTGACATTATGAATTATATTTTAATATATTTTATTATTTTTTGGCCTTTATTTCCACTTTAACATCAAATGTTTTTGTTTTTAAAAAGAAAGAATAAAAATGAAACAAAATTAAATATGTTCTTTATGTTTTTTGAATTTTGAAATTACTATATAGATTTTGAAATTATGTTTATTGTTTTTAAATTATTGATTTATCATATTAAATAAATTTTTAACAGATATAATCATTTTATAATTAATAAGATCATTATTACATAATTATTATATCATTATTATATCATAAAACATCGATATTTTAGAAACCATATTTTTTATTAATATAAAAAGAAGTCATGTTTTAAAAAACCAATAAAAATTTAACAATATAAAACTTAAATATAATAATTCAAAAAATGAAATTCATTTTATAAAAATATTTATTTACCTCATGTAATTTAAATATTTAATATAAAAATTCTTGTTTTTTAAAATACATAAAAATAAATTATTAAAAAGGTTCTCATACATATTTTGAATTTTTTTAATTTTATTATTTAATTAATAACACATTATGATTTATATTTACTTATATTATAAATAATAAATATTATTTACAATGAATTTTACAATTTTAATGGTCAATATTCTATTCTAATGGTCAGATTACTATTCCTAATAGCCATATTTTTACTCTTAAAGGATATGTTATTATTAAAATATTTATAATGGTTTTATAATTCCTATAAATACCACATATTTCCAACATTAATAATTATATTTAATTACCTTTAATGATCAATACCTATCATTTTTAAAATTTCAATTATATTAATAAAGTTTGGTACTATTATGAGTTTTGGTCACTAGTTCAATTATTTTTTAAAACCATAACGTTACATAATATAAAATTTCAGTTATGTTATTTTTTTTGTATATTGTCACATTATATTACTTTTAATTATAAATAGAATATTTTCACTCTATATGTAATTTTCTCAATCAAGGAAATAATATAGAGTTAGTATTTATTAAATGGTTCATCTAGTTTTCATAAAACTATATTCCAAAATATTATACACTTTTTTTAGGGAAAATTAAATTTATAAAATTTTAGGTAGTTATCCAAAACCCATAAAATAAAAAATAATGAAAGATAACATATTTATATGGATCAGAAAAATAATAATTCAAAAAAACATATCTAAAAAAATTGAAATAGATTTTTTTTTAAACCTAATCGAGTGTCAATACTTTATTATTTATATAATATTTTCATTCTTATTGAAAAGTGACTGTTAAGAAAGATAAATAAGTATATTAAAAGATTATATTATATTAAAATGGCCACTAGATAAGTCAATATATATAGAAATTGAATTATTCTGGATGTATTTGGTATATATTTTCATATATCACCAAATTGATCAGTGGTGTATAAATATATTATTTATCAATAATATAGTTCTCAAAAATAATTTTTAACATTATTAAGTAAAATTTTCATATTTCAATAAATAGTGATAAATAGAATTATTAAACCCCTTTTTGTTTTTTTTATAAATAAATGTTAACAAGATTAAAGGTGCTATACATGATGAAAATATATTGATAATGTAAAGATATTTAAAATAAGTGTATGCTACAAACTATATATTCCTATGTGGTTCGGTCTCTAAAAAATAAATGAGGATTGAAGTTACACCTTATATATTGGAAAGAAGTTGTTTACAACAAAATTTATGTGTAAATGGAATAAAGTAATAAATTATTGTCAGTATTAACATAATAAATATTGTTACTACTACTTGGAAAATATGTGAATAATTTTTTATAATAGATTTTACAAGTAGAATATTATTTTATTTGGAGATGATTCCATTAGATATGCTTCAATATTAATGCACTCAAGGAATTGTTTTTAACATTTTTGAGTTACTTCAAATATTTATATTGCATTATGAATATCATTTTTCTAGGGATGGTCTAGGAAATCCACTAAAGTTTATATGTATATTTTTTTCAAGATGATTTTATGAAATTTAGGAATGTTCTATCGAGTTACAAAATTGATAAATATTATGTTTCTTGGAAGATTATGGCTACAATTGTAAGGAAATCATGTATCCTAATAAGGTTACATCTTTTTTTATCATGATTTATGAGTTCAATATGAAAATATACATGGTTGATTTTAAATAAGAACTAATATTGAGGAAGCTAAAGATTCATTGTAATACTCTAAGGATTATTTATTTGTTTCATTAAAATTGGAATCAATTTATGATGAATTTTAAGTATTTAAGATGAAATGAGATATGTTTTAGTGATTTTGAATAGATTTTCATTAGTCATAATTCATGCCTAATATGTTTTTCTATAAAAACTACAGAAAAGTAAAATATTTGGGGTCTATGTATATATAAATTATTTTATATAGAGAAGCTGAAATTTCTGAAAGGAACAAGATATGTAAGTGGTTTACTAGGTTGTTCCATAAAATTTCACAAAGTGATATGTAACATATTTGAGGATATGTATGTTGTTTATCTGAGTTATGGATAAATAAAATGAAATAGGGACAAATATGTAAATTGTTTATATTGTGACACATGTCATGTCATGGTGGGTTAATTAATTAATCAATTAATTTAATTTTTAGTCCTTGTGAGTTCTAGAAAATTCCATGTGGAAATTTTTTATATTTTCATGGGATTAGGGTATTGTACATGGGTTGTGCATGCTTACAAGTAACCATGTGGAAACCATGCATGAGGTTATATCATCTGGAAATTTCCATTTGGTATTGTGGTAGCGAGTTTTTTCTAGCCATGTAACTCTCCTAGAAGTAACCATCTAGTGCCTTCATGATTTTCTAGCATTGATATCATGGTTGGTGCATGGTTTGGTAAACCGAATTCAAACCGTGCGATGTTTCTAGAAAGAAATATTTTTATTTTTATTTCTATTTTTATTTGTTTACTTTTCATTTACCATCTTTTGTTTATTTCTTCCTTCCACACCTATGAAACATGCGATGGATAGCCCCCCTCCCCGTCCAATCTGCACGTGAACCCCTTCCCATGCTTTCAATTTTTTATCCTTTCTTTTACCGATTCTTATTTTGATTATCTCTGGTGAGTGTTTCTTATCCTCATCCATCACTCTATTTTTTTCCTTGGTTTTTTCCACTTCCATGTGGTGTGTGTTCTATGGACAATCCCTAATCTAGATATTTGGTATTCCATTTATTGATTCTTGATGTTTGGGGTTATTGGGTCTCGTTGAGGCTATATTAAGATACGGTTGATGAAGGTTGTGAGTTTTTCAATACTTTTGGGATGTCTTACAATTCTTTGAAGGTGACCTACACATATGTACATATATAAAGTATGTATGTGTGTGTGTGTGTGAGTTCCCCCTTTGAAAATATTCACTCAAGGAGGTGTGAATATATACAATGGGGATAGGTGTTCTTATATATATATATATATATATATATATGGTCATATGTTTGTAAGTGTAGTGGTGGGTTTGAGTGGTCATCATTGAAGTTGATGAGCTCTGAGATGTTTTAACTTTCATATAAACATTTTTAGATAGGTGTTAATTTTGCATCACTTTATATTACATTCCTTTTATTCTTATTGAATTAAATTTTATCTCAAAACAGTTTTTGGGTGTTTTTAAAAATGTTTATATTCTTAAAAGTGGGTTGTGTGATTTTAAAGCAGGGAGTTAACCAATATGGAATTTATTTTTAAACTTGTATATTTTTTAATATTTTTAAAGGTGGTTTTATAAAGGGAATATAAATTTCCAATTTGAGATTCAAAAATATATCAATAAAATGGAATGGAATCCCAAGAATGTTTTATTTTAAAGAAGTGGCCTGTTTGGAATTGTATGAAAATAAATTTTCATAAATGGTGTGAAAACCACATGATCCCCTTGTAACTCTTGTGTGCCTATGATGACTTTTGAACCCATGGGGATATGTTTATCATTGATGTGTTGTATATGTTTTTTATGTTTATTTTTCATTGGACTTGTTAAATGTGGGTATAATTTAGTATTTCTATAGTTTAAAATTCTCTATCTACTTGAGTAAAGAGTAATTTATTGTGAACACCTCCATCGAATCTTCATGGTGAACCTTGGGAAATGGGTTAGATGGCTGAGGCGGTTAAATCCCAGGCCTATGATTGTGATTAAGAGTCTTTCCCTCAGGATCGAGAGATCTCATTTAGTGAGCATTTAACCTTGAGATCGAGTGTTATCATGGGTGTTTGGGGACAAAAAGTTCCCCAATAGGGATCATTAGGGCCCAAGTAATGTTGTGTAAGCCTCCACCTATTTGTAGAAATATTATGTGACATGGTTTATCCTAGGGTCATTATTAGTCACACTAACACCTGTTTAGAGCATGCTGGTTAGTATCATGACACCAGTATCCTTTGAATAATTTTAGAGTATTTTATTTAGGATTATATTTTATCCCCTATTTCTTGTATTATTTCTTGGTATATATCTACTTGTCATTTGTTTCTTCTTATTTTATGACTTGACCACAGTAATGCCTATTTGTGTGCCTCCTTCTCTCTTTGTGTGGTTTAATTTTAAAATTATTTGAAAGTCATTTATGAAAAAACATAATAAGGAAAGCTGAATATTTAATTTAAATTATTTTCAATTTTTTTTAGAAATGTGTTTGAAAAGTCTTCTTCTGTGAAAATAGTGTAAAATGGTGTTTTTGGCCATTATGCCTAGTTTTTTATGAATAACTAGTTTTTAAACAAGAATTGAAAAATAAGTATTATAGAACTTGTGATATGATGTTTCTTTTGATGTATAATTGTATATAAAATGGTTAATTTTCTATTATATTTCAAAGTACCATTCTTAGGAAGTAATATGAAAGTGACTTCTTAGTTTTGACCGGTTAAGGTGACCTACTAGGATTTTAGATCATGACTATATCATTTTAGTTTTCATGATCTATGTTATAATTTATTGATAATCATTTTTATTGGTTGAGTTGGGTGGTGATGACCCTCAATGTCACATGGAAGTTATTTTGGATTTCTTTTCTATTTTATTTGTTCTTTTATAGTTACCTTTTCTTCTATTATTCCAATTTATTTTATTTTAGCTCTTTAATTTATTTATTTTATTGGTCTTTATCTCTTTTTTGGTAAAAAAGTTTCCCAAATGGATTCATGTGATGATCAGGCACTATTTTTCAACCCATGGTGATCAAGAACTCTCTTCGAGCCATGTGGTGGACCTAGTCAAGTGTTTAGTCAGAATGGATCTTAGAGAAGTTCTTTACAAAGCGGTATAAAATTTTGGGTTCTTATTTTATATATAAGCCTAATACTTTCGAATGACCTTTTTTATTTGGGGTGTCGATAGTTTGTAGATGAGGTTATTGGGAATCGGGGGGTAGGGTGGGTAAAAGTGTCGCTATCTCTTTCTCATATTGAACCTCAATTTTCCAAGGAAAGTTAGGATTTATTCTATTGATTTTTATTTTCCATTTAATGGAGTTCTTGGATTATAGTTTATGCCTATGAATTTTTTGTTTTGACCCTCCATTATATGTCTTGAGTTACCTTTGTATTTGTGTGTCATGATCCAGGATGGAAATGAATAAAGAAGTCAGGACGTGAGGATGGTTCATAGAGCTTGAAAAACCATATGACACTCAAAAGCTTAATTCTAGACACGTTATATGAGCTATTTCACGACTAGAATGTGGTCATCAAACATGTGTTCGAGCCGGTCAAGGTTCCACATCCCAATTAACTTTGTCACTTAGACCACTTGACCCTTCGATTCCCTTGGGTTTGGGAAGTGAGAAAAGTTCATGGATAGTTTTGTGGTATATTGGCATTTTTTGATGAACTTTTTTATTAAGGATTGTGTTGTGACTTTTTTATGATATTTTTATTGTAATGTGAATTTTATTTTTTGTTATTTAAAATAAATGGATTTTAGAGGAATTTTTTTTGGGATTTTAATTAAGGACTTAGGGACTATTTTTAGGGTGATTATTTTTCATACAGTGTTGTGAAATGGTTAATTTATCTTTAAATTTGGTGAAAAAAATATGTGTGACTAGTTTTCTAAAAAATTGCACAATGTATTTTAAAGGTTGGGTTCTATATTTTAAATGATATAATTTTTTTCCAAATTTGTTGTAACACCCCAAGATTTCATAGTACGTTATTTCTTCAATGTAATTAAATAACTTGCACTACACACAACACTGAGTTCAAGCGCACCACGACTTACTAAACTACACGTTCAAAATAATTTATGAATTTTATTAACTGAATTTTGAACTTTATATAATCATTATAATTTTAGAATCCATATTATGATTTTCTTAGACATAATGTAAGAGCAAATTCATTTTTTTTAGATAAAAGAAGTATTTTTCAAAAAAATACATTTTTACCGCCTTTTAATGGCGAACCCTTTTTAAATAAAATATTTGAAACTTTTATATATTTAATTTTACAAAATAAACTTATTCTTTATAATCGAGACATGATAATTTAGTCTCAATAAATTCTTGGTGTTTTTCTGATAACTTTCATATTTCGGTGAATGGTGAAAAATACTATATTTTAAATGAAAACAACTTTTTTAATCAAAATAATTTATGTTGTTGAATTATTCATTTTAATGGTTTGTAAGTATAAATAGATCATATTTTTACCATTTAATCCAATACTGGTCATTGTAAGTAATTTCACTTTGAAATTGGACATAAACAAGTGTCAATCTTTTGAAAGTTATTATTTCTTAAAAATACGCTTTTTGGTTTTGACAATAAGAATTTATTTTAAGGTAATTAATGCAACTTCAATGTTTTAAAATTGGTAAAATAGAATTCATTTTTGAATTCAAAATATCAAAATTAACTTAGAGTGATTTTTTGGTATTTTTCTGAAAACATTAATTTTTGATGAATAGTGGAAAACACTGAGTTATTGTTTAAAACCGACTTTTTATTTAAATAATTATTTATTTAATTTAATTTTTGTAGGTCAATATAGATACATAATACCTATATAAGTTCAATGTAATTCATTGGAGTCAGTTTATAATAATTTTAGATATATAAAAATTTTATTGAACTTTTTACCTTCTTTTACCTACTTCCTAGGAGTATTTGAAAATTTACATAAAACTTAATTTTACTGATTATGTGAGTTGATTTTAGAAAATACGAGAGACATGGTTAATATTAAAGAGTAAAATGTGGTTCAATAAGGTAAAAAAAAATTGGTCAATAGTAACTTTTAACTTTTATTTACCACAGTTAAAAGTAAATAAGGTAATTGAAGGTAAAAATGATATTATTATTACCCTAAAACAAGTCCTAATTCTATTGGATAAGTTTTATTCGATCGCAAACAACCTTAGGAATAAAATATGATCCTTTAGGTCCACTTGGATTATATTAGGACATTTATTATTATTTAATTCAAAAAAGAGTTAAAAGTGTTAAATTCAATGTTTAATAACTAAACCATTTTTAATATAAGGATACACATTAGATAAATTCGACTATAAATATTCATTAGAAATATAAATAGATTTCCAACATAATGGTATTTTATTTATAATTTTTAGACCTTGAATAATGAAATTTATTTATAACACAATGATGATGAAATATTTACCTAATTAATGAAATATTAAAATAATTGATATTATAAATAACTAAATAAATGTAATTTGAGAGTTTTTTATGAACTACACTATTTTTCTCGGTTAATATGACATATTATGGTTATTTAGATGAATTATTTCTAAGTAATAATGCTATTATGAATTTATAAAAAAATACAAAATAGTGTCAAAATTGACATAAAAGAGTTTTTAAAACAAATATTATATTATTAATTGATATTATATTACTAAAATTATATGGTTCGGCCAAAAGAATTATATAATGATATTTGTATCATTACTTAACCACTTGGGGTTCTCTTGGAAGTATATAGTAAGTTTATTAACCATATAATATAAAAATACAAAGAGACATGGTAAATGTCAAACTATTTAACTAAGAGTTAATTCTAATAGATAAAGTTAATATAGTGACCCAAACCTATCTAAAACCTATTGGTTGAGTGGTTTTAGACCCATAAACACCTTATATTTTAAATAATCCACTTTGGATCCATTAGAAACCTAAAATGACTCTGTTATAAAATAATATTTCTAGCTTTTCCTAAGGTCCCCCTCACCCCTCTTATAAAAGGGCACTTCACCTTCTCTCAAATTCACACCTTCGAAGCCATTTCTCTTGGAAAAACCCTACCCAAATATCCTATCAACTATCCTCACATCATCCTAGAGTCATTCCTTTAGTTAGAAATCCAACCTATGGATCCCTTTTGATCAAATAAAAAAACCCGAAGAAGAGGTAAATATTTCATCACCACTTTCAAGTTCCTTTTTTCTTCTACTTCCTATTTATTTATTGTTTGCATTATAAAATAATATCTCTAGTGTATTATATATAAAGTGATTTTATTATAAATATGGTACCACTATATTCATTATTCTATCCATCTTTTGAATGACATGTCACCATACGTGCGTACGTACAGCTTACCGTCTCCACATCGTGGTGTAATTGTTATTCAATACATTATTATTTGGATGGGTATAATAATGATGTGTAATTGATGTAAATCATAAATATAACATGATAATGATTATGTATATATTATATACTATCCAATTATATATTATTTTAATTTCAATAGAATGATATTGTCGCTCATGCGTAAGTAAGGATTATTGTCTCCACGAACGCGATGCGATTCATTCCCCATCGTATCCACTCAAGAGTAATTTTCATTTAATGATTAAAATTAATGTTTAAATACTTGATATCATTCTGGATATGAATAGATAAATCCCATACATAACAAATATGACTCACATAACAATGAATATAAAGTAAAACGAATCTGTTAACAATTGAAACGACGATAATACTAAGATATTATTAACAAAGAAATGTTAAAAGATCATATATGATATCATATTAATATATATTATTCTTGTATAATTTAATAACAATTATTTCACCATTATACATGCGGTTAACCCACCCTCGTCCAAAGAAAAGTACAGGGTAACGGTTAATTCTTCAATCTCATTATTATTAGAGGTTGTTTATGGGTAAGTTTTTACTAGGACATATTTATTATTCATGTCCATGTTTCATAAAAGAGTTTTAAATGGGATTCTTTTAAGAGAATATTTTACTAAAACTTCATTTTAAATGTTTTAAATATTTATTCTTCTAAATCATTCTCACTAATGTCCATGTTTTCAAAATGGGTTTTAAGGATTTATTTATATGGACATGAATGTTTTTAAAATGTTAATTCCATTCAAAAGTTTCAAAGTGGTATGGGAAACTTTGATACAAAAATGCCTTTAAATTTTTTCATGAAAAAGGGATATTTCTCTCATCGAGTTTTACAAATCATTTTCATCTATGTCAACATCTTTTGATGGATTTTAAGCTTGTTTGAAGTTGATTTATTATGTTACAAAACATCCATATGGTATTTAAGGTTTTTTGATATGTTTGATTGTGGATGTGTCATTTTTACACCATTCATGGTTTATGGATAAAGTATTGACATTTAGTATGCTAGTTTTAATATGAATGTTTATGTTATGTTTAAACCTTTTCATATGAGGAATGTATTAGACTTAGTAAGTGACACGTGGATCCCGCTATAGCTCCTCGTTGAATCGGTAGGTCTCATGAGACAAACTAGTGTCTTGGCACAAGGAATTGACAAAATCTTATTTGTATTCTTGGCACAAGGCCTTGACTATGTGGTTATGAAAGTCTAGCATTATTCATTCCATCATTATGAAAGTATCTATTGATATTTCATGTGATTATTCTACAAATATAATATCCATGTGAGTAATTAAATGAAATTATTTTGATTTATATTTTCCATATTATGATGAAGCTTATGTTGAAAAGGCTTTTGTTTTAGTTCTATACATTTCCTTAAATGTTTATGCTTATTTATGAAAGTTTCAATTATATTGTTATCCTTACTAAGAATCTGAGCTCACCCCTTTTTAGGTTTTATTTTTCCCAGGATGCGAAGAAGTATATTATGTCTGATCTACAGGTATAGTCTATGGGATATAAGTGTTGTATATGGGAACAATTTTGTTGTATTTTTCCATTTTATGATGTAATATAAACCTTATAAAGGTATCCAGTACTTCCAAGGCTAATAAACTAATCGGTCTTTAGATACTTCATCTTTTGTGATCATGCCAATGTTATGTAATAATGCACTTACTCTGGGTAACTAGGGTTGGGAAGTTAGAGTTGGTATCAAAGTAAGTTTATTACAAACGTTGGAAACAAGATTTAGATAAAATTTGATTAAATCACATATCCCTAAAATCGACTTTGAGTATTAGTATAGAATAACTTCCTAGAATTTTGGTAGTGTAGATATTTTGTGAGTTTTCTAAGAAAATACATCCCTGTCTGGATACGAGTAGGTAGAGGCGGCTCTGGGACAGATGTACCTAGGGGTAAAACCCGAAAACACCACTTTGATCTAGACTCGAATGGGAACTTGTGCATGACAATGGTCCTTGATGAAGTCTTGGTTACGACAATCCTGGGGGATATGCTTAGGATAATTCTCATTTTCTTTATAAATAATTATGAAGGATTTATGATTATATACCTTCTCAAAGAAAATATTTTTATGATTGTGTATTATTTCCATAAATTGTTCAATTTACATTTGGTATTTTACATGTTTGGAATTGTTCATTGCAATTCATAATTTGGCCTAGTGTATGCCATTGTATAGAAATGGCGCCCAGTAGAACGAATGTGAACTCTAGCAATAAGTATGATCCAAAGAGTAATAAGGATCATATCATTCATGGTATTGAGCCAAAATTTAGAAGTGAAATAGTCTCCCATGTATTCTCAACATATGAAGAAATAGTGTCATGTGTTAATAAGATTAGTAAAGATATCTCTGAGTCCTATGGCTTTGAAGGGAAGCAAGAGAAGAAAAGGATGAAAGAGAGAATGATGGATAAAGTTAAAAGTGAGAAAAAGGATTTTACCATATGTGATAACTGTTGAAAGAATCACCTTGGTAAATACATGAAGGTAATGGTAGTTTTTTATAAGTGTGGAGAAAAAGGACATCAAGTACGTGATTGCAAGGGTAAGAAAAAAGTTTCAAATTTACAATGCTTCATTTGCAAGGTGTTGGGACACTACGCGAATGAATATCCAAATAATCATAGTATACCCCAAATGATACTATTTAATAATAATAAAGTTATTATATTAATGAAGATGAAGAGGAATGATTATATTTCTTACGTTGTTATTAAAGTATTGTGCCATCTGAGTATTTTATTAATGATGTACATGTTATAAGAATTATAGAGTATATAAGTATTGTACTACAATAATATTTAATTAAGGACTTGAGATTGTGTGGAACCAAGAAAAGTGACTCAATAGAAGGTTAAATTTTTGGAAAACATATAATTGATAGAAAAATAAACCATAATATGGTGTTGATAAGAGGTAGTGATTTTTTGGAATAATGCATGATTGATTTGGATAAATTATATTGGATATTCTTGACTACCTTGAAGCTGATTAATGATTTGTATATTCCATCATTGTTGGAGTTTACAACATTTTTGGATAAAAGGATTATATCCATTATTCTATAAGGAATATGGGAGCATGAATATAATCAATATGGGTTTATAGTAATTCAAGATGTTGCAGTGTTTTAAAATAATGCATGGTGAAAGTGTTCAGATATTATTACGTGGCAAAAAGAATCTTCATTGTGATTACCTTCTGTATAAATTTTGGACTGTAAGTTTGGAAAGAAGTATTTTTGAAAAGTGTAGTTTGATATTATTTTGGGAATTCCATAAAAAGGACAACCCGGAGGCCAAGCGACAGCCTGTCACGTCCGGCAAGGCCGCGAGACTTGAACCCTCAACCGAAGGGCGACAGGGGTGTATTACCTATTACTGGCCCACGTGATGTCTTGGATGGAATAATGTAGGTTTTTTTAAAAGTTCTGGTAGATTAATTATAAATTAATTTTTTTGGAACCCGATATGAATAGGATAAATATAATATTTTTTTAAGTAATATTATCTTTTAGAGTGAAAGATGAGTTTATGTTTGAAATTAGTTAAAGGATGGAACTATACTTGTCCAGTATATTTTTTTTATTCCCTTATTCTATGAAGAAATTAATTATTAAACTTTTGGTAAGCGGTCTTAAAACTAAAAATCTGTTATCCTAATACCTTATTTTTTGTTGAACTGATGATATTTAAAACCATCATAGATAGATGGATTTGAGGCCCTCAATTCTACAATTGTTTGCAACTGATGACCTCAATCACTCCCTATAAATATTTGTTTTTTCATCCAATTATGTGTATCTAATTTCCACCAATGTTCTCCTAATCGAGATCATAAATTAGTGATGACTTTTTTATTCCCCTTTTCCTCTTATTAAGACTATATTTTATTAAACCTATTTTTGATTTTCTATTTTCAACCATTAATTTTTTAAGAACAATTTCAAATTGTGAGGACACAATTTATTGAAGGACGGAATAATGCAACACCCCAAATTTCATAGTACCTTATTTCTTCAATGTAATTCAATAACTTGCACTACACACAACATTGAGTTCAAGTGCATCATGACTTACCAAACTAGTCGTTAAAAAGTAATTATGAATAGTATTAAATGAATTTCGAAATTTATATAATACTTATAATTTTAACATCCATATTATGATTTTCTTAGACATAATTTAAGAACAAATTCATTTTTTTTTCAGAAAAAAGAAGTATTTTTTAAAAAATGCCATTTTACCGCCTTTTAATAGAGAACCCTTTTTAAATCCAATATTTAAAACTTTTATATATTAAATTTGACAAATAAACTTCTTCTTTATAATCGGTATATAATAATTTAGTTTCAATAAATTTTTGGTGTTTTTCTGATAACTTTCATATTGGGGTGAATAGTGAAAAATACTATATTTTAAGTGAAAACAACTTTTTTTATCAAAATAATTTATAGTGTTGAATTATACATTTTAATGGTTTGGAGGAATAAATAAATTATATTTTTACCATTTAATCCAATTATGGTCATTGTAAGTAATTTCATATTGAAATTGGACATAAACAAGTGTCAATATTTTGATAGTTATTATTTCTTAAAAATACACTTTTTTGTTTTGATAACGGGAATTAATTTTAAATTTAATAATGAAAATTCTATGTTTTTTAATTGGTAAAATATAATTCATTTTTGAATTCAGAATATCAGAATTAGTTTAGGGTGAATTTTTGGTATTTTTCTGAAAACATTCAATTTTTGATGAATAGTGAAAAGTACTAAGTTATTGTTTAAACCGACATTTTATTTAAATAATAATTTATTCTATTTAAATTTATTTTAGGTCAATATAGATACATAATACCTATATTTGTTCAATTTAATTCAATGGAGTCAGTTTATAATAATTTTAGATATACAAAAATCTTATTAAACTTTTTACCATCTTTTACCCACCTCCTAGGAGTATTTGAAAATTTACATAAAACATAATTTTACCGCTTCTGTGAGTCAATTTTATAAAATTCGAGAAACATGGTAAATATCAAGGAGTAAAATTTGGTTCAATAAGGTAAAAATAATATTTGGTGAATAGTAACTTATAACTTTTATTTACCACGGTTAAAAGTAAATAGGGTAATTAAAGGTAAAAATGATATTATTATTACCCTAACACATATCCTAATTCTATTTTATAAGATTTATTAGACCAAAAAAAACTTTAGAAATAAAATATGATCATTTAGGTTCACTTGGATTAGATTAGTAAATTTATTATTATTTAATTTAAAGAAGAGTTAAAAGTGTTAAATTCAATGTTTAATAACTAAAATATTTAATATAGGGTTACACATAAGATAAATTCGACTATAGATATTAATTAGAAAGATAAAAAGATTTCCTACTTAATGGTATTATATTTATAATTTTTTAAAATTAAATAATTAAATTTATTTATGACATAATGATGATGTAGTAATTACCTAATTAATGAAATATTAAAATAATTGATATTATAAATATCCAAATAAATGTAATTTGAGACTTTTTTTTATGAATTACACTAATTTTATAGGTTAACATGACAAATTAGGGTTGTTTAGATGAATTTTTTCGAAGTAATAATGCTGTTATGAATTTAGAAAAAACAAAATACCAAATAGTGTCAAAATTGACATAAAAGAGTTTTTAAAATGAATATTATATTATTAATTTATATTATTTTTCAAAAAATATAAGGTTCGGCCAAAATATTTATATAATTATATGTGTATCATTAATGAACCACTTGGGGTTCACTTTGATTATATAGTACATTTATTAACCATATAAAATAAAAATACAAAGAGACATGGTAAATGTCAAACTATTTAACTAAGAGTTAAATCTAAAGGATAAGGTTAATATAGTGACCCAATCCTGTCTAAAACCAATTGGTTGAGTGGTTTTAGACCAATCAAAACCTTATAATTTAAATAATATACTTTTTATCCATTATAAACCGAAAATTATTTTATTATAAAATAATATCTCTAGCTTTTCCTATGGTGCCCCTCACCCCTCTTATAAAAGGGAACTTTTCCTTCTCTCAAATTCACACCTTCAAATCCATTTGGGTCAGACAACCCCTACTCTAATATCCTCTCAACTATTCTCAATTCATCATAGAGGCCTTCTTTTTTCTCATAAATCCAACCTAAAGAGCCCTTTTGATCAAATCAAAAGGAAGAACCCGAAGAAGAGGTAAATATTTCATCACCTCTTTCAAGTTCCTTTCTTCTTCCACTTCCTCTTTCATTGTTTTTTCCATTAAAAAATAATATCTCCAGTATATTCTATATAATATGATTTTATTATAAATATTGTACAACCATATTCATTATTCTATCTATCTTTTTAATGACATGTCACCATACATGCGTACGTACGGCTTATCGTCTCCACGTTGTGGTGTAATTGTTATTCAATACATTATTATTTGGATGGTTATAATAATGAGGTGTAATTGATGTAAATAATAAATATAACATGATAATGATTCTGTATATATGATATACCATCCAATTATATAATATTTTAATATCAAAAGAATGATATTGTAGCTCATGCGTACGTACGGATTACTGTCTCCACAAATACAATGAGATTAAATCCCCATCGTATCCATTCAAGTCTAACTTTCATTTGATGATTAAAAATAATGTCTAAAGACTTGATATAATTATGTATATTAATAGGATACATACCATCCATATCAAATATGACTCACATAACAAAGAATATAAAGTAAAATGAATCTGTTAACACCCAAAACAACGATAATACTAAGATATTATTAACAAAGTGATGTTAAAAGATAATATATGATATTATATTAATGTATATTATTCTTGTATAGTTTAATAACAATTATTTCACCAATATACATGAGGTTAACCTACCCTCGACCAAGGAAACGTACAATTTAAGGGTTAATTCTTCAATCTCATTATTATTTGAGATTGTTTATGGGTAAGTTTTTACTGGGACATTTTATTATCCATGCCCATGTTTCATAAAATTGTATTAAATGGGATTATTTTAAGGGAATATTTTATTAAAACATAATTTTAAAAGTTTTAAATATTTATTCTTCTAAATCATTCTCATTAATGTATATGTTTTCAAAATGGTTTTTAAGGATTTATTTATATGGACATGAATGTTTTTAAAATTTTAATTCCATTCAAAAGTTTCAAATTGGTATGAGACACTTTGATTCAAAAATGTCTCTAAATGTATTCCTTTAAAAAATGACTTTTAAATGATTTCATTAAAAAGGGATATTTCTCTTAAAGAGTTTTACTAATCATTTTCATCTTTTTGAACATCCTTTGATGGATTTTAAACTTTTTTGAAGTTGATTTATTATGTTATAAAACATCCATATGGTATTTAAGGTTTTGTGATATGTTTGACTGTGAATGTGTTATTTTTACACCACTCATGGTTTATGGATAAAGTATTGACATTTTGTTTGCTAGTTTTAATATGAATGTTTATGTTATGTTTACAAATTTTCATAGGAGGAAGGCATTGGACTTAGTAAGTGACGGGTGGAGCCCGCTATAGCTCCTCGATGCATCTATAGGTCTCATCAGACAAACTAGTTTCTTGGCAGAAGGCCTTGACAAAATCTTATTTGTAGTCATGGAACAAGACCTTGACTATGTGGTTATGAAAGACTGGAATTATGCATTCTATCATTATGAAAGTGGATATTGATATTTCATTTGATTATTAGACTAGTAGAATATCCATGTGAGTAAGTAAATAGACTGAATTTGATTTATATTTTCCATATTATGATGAAGTTTCTGTTCAAAAAGATTTTATTTTACTTCTATCCATTTCCTTAAATTTTTATTCTTATTTATAAAAGTTTCTTTTATATTGTTATTCTTACTGTGCATCTAAGCTCACCAGTTTTTATGTTTTATTTTTCTGAGGATGCGAAGAAGTATATTATGTCTGATCTGTATTGATAGTCTATGGGATCTCAGTGTTTTCTATGGAAACAATTTTGTTGTATTTTTCTATTTAATGATGTAATGTAAACCTTATGAATGTATCTAGTACTTCCAAGGCTACTAAACTAATCGGTCTTTCTAGATTTGATCTTTTGTGATCATGCCAATGTTATGTAATAAAGCACCGACTCTGGGTAACTAGGGTCGGGGCGTAACATTTGGATTTTACCCTTAGTGGGTGTCATTAAAAATGGTTTAATATTAAAAAACTATTTGAAATCAAATTTTTTTTCTTAATTATGAAAACCGAAAGGATATTTCGGTTTTAAAACTAGTGGGGTTTTTTAAAATTGGTTTTTGAATCATTTTTAAATGAACCATAGTAGGTTGGGACATAGGGTTGGATTTTTTAAAATGGTTCTTATTTGGTTTTGAAATAAGGGAGGAAAATTTTTACAGGTTTCTGGATTTTCAAAATGATGTTTTGAAAAGGAATCCCACTTTTTTTAAAAACAATTGTTTTTTCCCTTTTGTATTCTATGAAAGGTTGTTGTGGTTTTATGCACATCATCATATGATGGACTATGTAATTTGTTTTTTAATTTAAACATCCTTATAGTGTAAAGTAGAAAGGCTACATTATGTGTTCTTACTCCTCCTACCTAACACTTTCCAGAATCTGAATGGAGTGGAATGTGTTTTTTCCTTTTATGAGTATGGTGTATTGGTTAAAATGATGAATTTCTTCTTTATTGTACCATTTGATGAGTCTTGGGTCCAATGGTTTATACCAATGAACTTTTTTTTTATTTTTGGCACTATTTTCTTTTAATATCTAATGGAAATATAAGTTATTTTAGTTTATTTACTTGGTTATTTTTTAAGATGAATGAGTTTTGAAAGATGAAATATTGTTTTGGGATCAACACTCATTGAATTTAGAGTGATTTAGGATGAAGAATATATATATTAGTTATTATTGGGTTCTTAATTTGTTTCTTAATATGGAGATTGTCTCCTATTTTTGAATCTTTCATGCCTCATCACTTAATAATGTGGATTTTGTTTTTTGTTTTACCTTGCATGATATTTATTTTATTTAGATAGGGAAATAACTTATGGTTAATGTACAGATACTTGGGTTATAGTTTTATTTCTTGGTGGGCTATGAATTCAATTAGGATTTGATTTACACCAAAAATAACAATCTAATAGTATTCTGAGGAGTTATACTGAAACATGCTTATATGCCGAATGTGACATTTAGGTTAGAGCCCAATCATTTCCTAAAATAGAATCTCTGATGATGAAATATCCTTGTCCGGATATCATGTTTTGTTAATCCAAATTCACAATCCTTTGATGTGTTCTTATAGTCATTCTTTACTCAGGCTATTGAACCAATTACTTGGGGTTGGATTTGGATGATAATGTTTTGATATTTCATTATGATATTTTTTAAATGTGATCACTTGGTGATGTCATCTTTTTTGGTAAGTGGTTTTTGGTTTCTCCACTATTTTAGTTCATTTATAAATTGTGGGGAGGTCGAAGATTTCTCTTCCTTTATTTAGGGATTCTCATTATGTTGTTGTCGATTATTTCTTGATTAGGTAATTGCTATAGGACTTTCTCAGTTGTATGATATTTTCCAATTATTTTGGAGATTATTACAAGAAATTTTTTCTCTTGTTGACTGCTACTTGGACCTAAGAATTTTTTTGGGTATAATGTTTTATGGTGGATATTTTATGACACTTGTCATGTTACAATTGAATACTTAATTAATTAATTATTTTAAATATATGTTTTTTTGAGTTCATGATAATTTTCTGTGGGAATTTCTAAAATTTTCAATGGATAAGGGTAATGTGCATAGGTTGCGCAAAGTTAATATTAATCATGTTGCAACCATGTATAAGGGTTAGTTATTAGAAATTTTTTGGCATGGTTGGACCATGGTTTTCCATACACGAAACTATATTATAGGAAACCATACAGTGCTTCTACTTATTGAGTTAGAATAGTACGGTTGATGCATGGTTCAGTAACCAGTGTGCACATTGTGTTAATTGTCAAGAAAAAGAATTATTTTTATTTCCATTTTCTTTTTTATTTCTTTTATTTTCTTACTCTCACTTTTATTTCTTTCTCCCCTCCCCCCTTTGTGATGCATGATGATTACCCCTCCTACCACTCCCAATTATACACCACCCCCTTGCCAAGGCCTCAATTGTTTTCAACTTCTTATGTCGATTCTTGTTGTGATCATCTCTAGAGAGTGTTTCCTCTCATAGTTCATCTTTTATTTCTTTTATCATTGGTTATATTCTAATTTTTTGTGGTGTATTTTCCCTGACTGGACCCTAAATGATTTTTTTGCTATTCGTTATGTCGATTCTTGATGTGTAGGGTTATTGGTTCCCATTAAGGCTAGTTATAACCGTGGTTACTGAATGCATTGATTATTACATTGAATTATGGATGTCGTGTGGTTCATTAAAGGTAACCTACACATTTGAACATATGTTGGTATGTATATATATACAAATATATATATATATACATATGTTCTCATTTGTATATATTCACTCATGGGGGTGTGAATATATAAAATGGGGAAAGTAGTTCGTATATATATATAGGGATATATCTATGTAAGCATAGGGGTTGATTTGAGTGGTATTCATTAAATGTGATGAGTTGTGAGATGTTTCATCTTGACTCTCACAATTTTTATGTAGGTTTTATATTATTGTCAAATTATATTACATGCCTTTTTATGCTTGTTTTTTTAAATGATTCCACTTTCATGTATGGTTATATAAATATATATATATTACCTATGAGGGTAAAATTTTCTATAAAAGTTGTTTATAATTATTTTCATGGAATATGATGCCCTTTATGAAATTTTAGAAATTCCTAGTTTATTTTTTAAAATAATTCTTTTGTATTTTTAATGGGAAGTAGAGCATTGACTTATATTTTTAAAATGTGTTCTTGAAATAAAGTGTCTCTCAAACAAGTTAATGGTTGTTTTGAAAAAATTTAAGTTCTTAAAACTAGGTTGTGCTATTCGAAAGTGGTGATTTAACCATTGGGGAATTTATTTTGAATCTTGTGTTCCTTTGAATATTTTTTAGAGTTGATTAAAAAAGGAGAAGAGTGGGTTTACATTTGAGTTTCAAAAATGATTCAATTAAATGGAAAAGCATCCCAAGCATGTTTTATTTTCAAGAATTGACTTATTGGAAATTTTTTAAAATGAGTTTTTAAAAAGGTTCTAAACCCTTATTGATCCCCTTGTTTTTATTTTCTTCCTATAACGACATGTGTTCCCACGAGGGGATATTTATCTTTGATGCATTATACACACAATTTATGTTTGTTGGGAAAGTGGAGGATTTTTTTATAGTAAGAGGTGGTGTGTGTGTTGTTAAAAATAAACTCTATTATTTTTTAAAAAATTCTTATTTGTGACCACCTCCATTGAAATGTCATGGTAGACCTTAGGAAATGGGGTGATCACACCATGATTCACTATTCATTTCCACGATTACACCATTGTGTTGAAAATATATTTTATTGTAAATTCCACTTATTATAATGAATTTCATTTAATGTTCCATTCAATAATTTAATTTTTATAACTGTTAAAAATGTTAATTTCACTTGTTTTGGTTATTTGATTGTAGGTGGAGGTGATTTGGAGAGCCCATGATGGAATTAAAGAAAATCAAGCCAAACTGCACAAAAGCCAAAGCACAATGGTAGATTTAAATATCCACTATAGATAAATCGTGCATCCAATTAGGATATAAATTGGTGGCCAAATGAAAAACCATGTGGGCCACATTTCTCTAGAATACAATGAATCCATATTCCTTAATTTGTATGCCCAAAATAGGACCACAATGTGAAGAAAGTTTGGGCGGGAAAGATTGGACCACCCTTATTTATTTGGGTTATAACATAGGAATAGAACGTCCAATTAGGATGATTCCACATACATTGGAAATCCACATAAAATTCCCACCCCAAAACTTAATTTCATGACATGTAAATGAGTTTTGTTCATTTAATCCGTTGTATAAAAAAGAAGTAAAATGTTTTCCATGAATAGTAACCTATCCCCATATATGATTGACTTATTTTTATGAAATTTTTGATGTATTTTTTTTCACAGAAACACTCATCAACACCATTATCTAATGTTGAATGACTAGGGGACCGGTTGAGTCGACTTTCAGATCTTTAGTCATCCATTTTCTACCACTTTTATATCATGTAATTCTAATATTCTTCATAATCAATATGAGGGGTGCTCATTGTTGTAATCCTGGCCTCCATGCTTGTAATTGTTGAAAGGTGATTGAATTTCTAGTTTTTTATTCTATTGTAGTTCATTTATACCCTTTTATTTTATTATTCTAGTATGATCAAATACAAATCAAGGTAACATGAATCCCCATGTTTCCATGCATAACTTGGATCTTGTGATAGTTTGAGTGTGTTCATCTCCTTTCTCACTCCCCCCCCCCCCCTTCATGAGGGTGTGAATGAGTAATGTCCATTGATAAAATCCAGAATCTTGAACCCATGAATATGAATGTTATCATACTATTTAAAATTATATAATTGAAATAAATCAGGTCATATCATCATGTTGTTGATGTAACGCCTTGATTGAGTTTAGTTTTTACATCGACAAAATTTTGTTGATTTTGGGTAGTCGCTGGTAATCAATATCATTGAACGATCAAAACCTAGGGGTTAACCTATTATTAAATAAAATAACATAACAATTTTATAGTATATAAATCAAGGAATCAATAATCCTTCCCATTCTCTTGATAGTGATGATGGAATGAGCATCAAGGGACACTCACCTAGGTTGATCATTATTTCTCCAACTTATTTATCTCACATAGAAATATTATTTCAATTTTTGTTTTAAAATCATGAAACTCCAAAAAATTAATCTCATTACCATATTAATTTCATAATATATTACTTTTTATTAAATTAATGATCTAAGTTTCTGTCGAGAGATGACCTAGGGTCCTTGATGTACAGAAAAAAGAATAGTCAAAAGTAATCATCTAATTTGATATGCTCGACAAGATGATCAAATTTTGGAACCATTTATAGGGGTCCTAGATAATTTTTTCTCTTTATTTTATTTTTTTTATTTATTTTCTTTCTTAATTAGTACACATTTCAATATCCCACATCCCTTTTGATTATTATTTTTTTTCTTTTTTTTGTTTGTTTCTTATTCCCTCTCTTCCTCACTCTCACTCTCTCTATTTCTCTAGTTCTATAGTATACAATTATCTGATCGTATTTCCTTTAATTATTCTTAAGTGATTTTATTTTATCCATCTTTAATAATAATAAAAAACACAAAAAAAACACAAACTGCACATCTTATTTTCATAACCCAGACAGAAAAAGAAAAAATCTTTGAATTTGACCCAGAAATTGAAAATAAACATTAATCAAGAAGTAGGTCTACTAGTGTAGGATAATCAAGAAATACTAATTAAATCCTTTTCAATCCTCAAGTGGTCCCAAAAAATCACAAATTGAACCAAATCAAAACCCATAAATCACGGTTTCCAAAAATCGAAACATACAATATCTGACCACCCCCGATGTGAAGTACCAACCTGTGTGTATGAAATATGCTGAGGAATAAACCAAATTCGAGCTATGAACAGGACTCATCCAACTCCTTCATAAATTACACGTTCTTTTTTTGAGGTCCCTTACAAAAATCAAGAGCAGTTTCACATTGTATTATCCACTATGTAACCCCAAAATGTGTATGAGGACCTCATTAAATTTAGGGCCTTCACTTTCTCTCAAGATAGTGTCACTAAAGAATAGATACAATATATTATTACAAAAATTTAGGGTTGTAATGACCAGAAATGTCTCACCCTAGAGAATTTATTCCCTACCTATCAAATTTCATTAATTAGAAAATAAATCGGTGTTATTATGCAATCACAAGAAGATACCAATCATGAATACTAGGAAAGATTAAAAATAATTTGTTCATGTTTTCCCCACCAAACAATTGGTGAGAATTTTATATTTCAATAAACTTATGAGGGATTCATCCCCAAGGATCATAGTATGATTGATGCTATAGGCCGTGGTTCAATAGTTGATAAAACTCTTTCTGTCGATCATGACTTAATTTCTAACGTGGCTCAAAATGAACAAAAACTTGGTACATGAGAAATTTCACCCACTAAAGAAGTTCATGAGGTAATTAATTCATATCTAGAACAAAATATTGAGAATAAACTTGATAATATTCATACCCTTATAAGGAAATTTTCTAAATAACAAGTTAATCTAAACTCTCCTCCTCTTCTATTTCATTATGATATTAGTTCTGATAAAAATCATTTTTATGACCAGTGCCCACAAAATCAAGATTCATCAGAGCCTTTTGTAGCTATGTTCCTTAGTTTTCCCTTTTATCCATCACCACCCTTCATAAAAGAACCATTCAGGGAAAATCCAAACCCTAGGTGGAAATAACAACCACAGTACCAATAAAGAGGAAACTCGAGCTACCCTAGATAGAACTACTATCAATAAGGCCAAGGTTTGCAACATTATTTTCCATGAACATATAAAAAAAATCTTCCTCCTCCAAAATCTAAACCAATATATGAGGACATGATAATGAAAATGGAATCTTGGAACCTCCAGTTCCAATAGACCACACAATCGGCTCTTCAAGAAAAAAGGGTAAACAAATTATCATTGAGGATTCCGCTAAACAATCCATTTCCCTTCCTTTCCCCCAAATAATATTTAAAACTAATTAATTATTTAATAATGAGATGATAAAGAAATAATGGGTAAAATAAAAAAATTTAAAGTTAACATTCTTTAATTGAATCTAGTTAAACAAATGAATCACTACGCCAGATTTCTTAAAGATATTTTCACCCGTAAAGGTAGAATTAAGGGGAATGATAGATTCAACCATGGATGAAATGTATCGGACTTGATTCAACCAGAAATTCCAAAAAAATCACGAATCAGGTAACTTTCATGATACTTCGCACCATAGGGGGCCTTCTTTTTAAATGAAATGCCAGATTTGGGTTCTTCAATTAATTTGATGCCTTACCCATGGTACACTTCTTTTTGGGTTAGAGAGATTCCACTATAACTACCCATACATTACATTAATTTATATTACATCAAAATTTTAAAATATTAACTAAAAAATATAACAAATCCATTACAAGACCGTTTAGGTATAGTGTCTTTAAAAACTAGGAAATAGAAATAACGAGTTCATCAAACATTTTCATTATCTTCAACTAATTTCGTTATAAATAGAACTTTTTTTTGACGTATCTTACTTAATAACCTTCTTCGTGGCCTAGGTAAAAAAACATATGAAAGGGTGATCTCATATGATCATTAAGGTTAAAAAATTGATATTTCAATCATATCATAATCATAAGATATAAAAACATGAAATTTGAAAAAATTATCCTATATATGAAAGATCATGATATTGTGCCTTGGGATAAATCATGAATGTTCATAAGAATCAATGAACATAATCCCAAAATTCATAACATAAGACATGAATTTTTTTTTGAATACATATAATTGTATAAAATCATTTCATGTTAGTCAAGGCTCATTTCTAAGAATATCATAGGGGACAAAGTCTATTACTGAACTGAGTACACTCCTCGTTCCCAACCTGTATTACTAAACACAAATCATTTCCCATTCTAGCCATGTCAATCTTGTGAGAAATAAATCTTTACCAAATGAATTGTATGGAGATATAGGTCCCACCCATCTCATAATGAAATCATTATTACTTTTTCACAATAATATAAATCATTCATCACAGCATTATCCCAGGGATAAAATAGGTTTATCTAACATCACTCCATCACGATGTAATCCACGTAAAACAAATGGATTTTATAAATACCATTCCATAAAAAACATAATAAAACCATTAGAATAATTGGTATGGTATACTTAAATCATAACCCCATTAAATGTAACGCCCCGACCCTAGCTACCCAGAGTCGGTGCATTACTTCGTAACATTGGCATGATCACAAAAGAACAAGTCTCGAAAGACCAATTAGTTTAGTAGCCTTGGAAACACTAGATACATTCATAAATGTTACATTACATCATAAAGTGAAAAACTACAATAACAAAGTCTCCATAGCCACACTCATATCCTCTTCTGACTATCCCTGTAGGTCATTCATACAATACTTCTTCACATCTAGGGAAAATATTAAAACATTGAAAGGGGTGATCTCAGATGCTCAGTAAGTATAACAATACTGTGGAAGCTTTCGAAAATAAACATTAACATTTAAGGCAGTGTATAACTAAAACAAAAGCCTTTTTAAACTTTAACTTCAGTATAATATCGAAAAAATAAAATTAAATAATGTCATTTACTTACTCACATGGATATTCTACTACTCGAATAATCACATGCAATATCAATAACCACTTTCATAATGATGGAATGCATAATGCCAGACTATCATAAACATATAGCCAAGGCCTCGTGCCAAGAACACAAATAAGATTTTGTAAAGGCCTCGTGCCAAGACACTAGTTTGTCTCATGAGACCTACCAATGCATCGAGGAGCTACAGCGGTCTCCACCCATCACTTATTAAGTCCAATGCATTCCTCATATGAATAGGTTTAAACATATCATAAACCATAACATAATCGTATCACATAAAACATGCATAAAGGAAACATAAAATTTCCACATTTCAATCACAAGATATCCATACAACACATTGATATAATAAAAACACTTTCAAAACCATTTTCAATACCAAAATAAAAGAAAGTTAACTTTGTATTTATTTTTCATTAAAAAAAGTGATGGCTTGTAGAGGAAGCCAAAACTAAAATAATGGTCACAGCGGCGGAGAAGTCGTTGTCGCCGCATATGTACGGAAAGAAAACATTCCATTTTTTTCGTTTAGTAAAACGCTTCGTATAAAAAAAGATTCCTTTTGAATAAACGTAAAAGTCAAAGGGGTTTATACACCGTATAAAAGAAAGTTATGTATAAAACCAAATATGCCTCAATTTGAGACGAAGTCCTTAAAAAGATAATTTTTAAAATAACATAGATCTATTATGTGTATTCACTATAAGTACACATAAAGAAAGTAAAAATACAAGATAGGACATAATAATATCATGACATAGTTCGAAAGTAGGAGATTAACCCAAAGAATGGAAATTGGGTTAAGAAGTTCCCTTACCTCGTGTCCGAATTCACTCGACCATTCTTTGATCTCCTGAATAATAAACTAGAGTTAAAATATCCCTTCTTAAGAACCTTTTTCAAGTTCATTATTCCTTTTATATCACTTATTACCATGTCATGAACATTATGTAATTATTTAAGTTTATAACGGTCGTTTTGTCGATCTTAGGTACGTGAGTCAAAAATAAATTTCTTATAATTACAATTTGTTCATTTGGTGAAATATCTATTATATCTAGAATTATATTCATGATGTAGATATCATATATATAATATATATCCAGTATATACATTCATTTATAGTGTTACATAACATTTAGAGGTAAGAAATGAAATGCACCGTTCATGGAGACGGTAAGCCATACGTACGCATGAACGCTACTTTCATTTCTATTTTGTATTTAATGGAATAAAATCATAATAGTATAAAGTTGTATTATAATTCCATTATAATATCATATACAATATCATTTACTCCATCCTTTATACATCCCACATATGGCATTAACGATTCAAATCACTTTGAGGGGGCGGTAGTCCGCACTTCCTAAAATGAAATTATCGCATTTACCCATAATGGAAATAATAAATTATGCCATAAATGAGAAATAAATAAGCATAAGGAAAACATAAAAATAATATATATATCATATAGGAAAATATTTTCATCAAAATGGCCACCATTAGAGGTGTTAAAAGAATATTGAACAATCATCGTTTCGTGAGGCAGTATTTCGCCACCCACAGAAACAGTATGTTCTTTAACCATTAGACGAAGGTTTGTGTAAGTGTAAACCAAATACTTATCATAAAAACATCCTATTATATTGTAGATACTGGTGTTGTTACAAAAGAAAGGAATAAAAAGAGTTTATGGGGTTGGAGAAGCTAAATAAAACAAAACAACATTAGAGAAGACATCACCTTAAAATCGGGTAACTCTTTTTTATTTGAGCCAAATGATTCCTTGGGAAGAATTATGCCCAAAGTGAGGCTTCTAGGAGAAGTGGAGGGAAGTTTGGAGAGTATTTGGGCAGAGTTTGGCCGAGCCAAAAGGATTTGAAAGTGTGAGTAAGGTGGTAGTGGTGGGGGCCTTTTATAAGTGGAGAGGAGGGGCATTCTTGGAAAGTAATGAAATGTTACTTTATTATACAATGCTTTTCGGATTATAAAGGTCCCACACTTATATAATTCTAGGCTAAGGTGATAAGGGTTCGAAATATACTCATCCAATAGGATTTGGACAAGTTTAATGCTTATATTTTACATTATCCATCCATTTTATTAAAATCGTTAATTAATGAGGTAATCGCTGCATCATCATGGTGTCATAAATAATTTAATTTATTTAATGTCTATAAATTATAAAAAAATTATCATGATGTAGTAAATCTTTTTATCCTTCTAATGAATATTTATAGTCAAAAATATGACCTGTATAACCCCATTTAACAATTGTTTTAGTAAAACAACTTATGTTTTTGACATTTTTATTTTAACTTTAAAAAAAAGTTATTTATGTCATTTTCCTAGAAAAGTGGATCCATGGGGTACCCAAGTTGACTCATGGATTTTATTGGTCGGACATGACATATCCAATAGGGGTAGAACAAGTGTAAAGGTATTTTCATAATTTTATAATATCATTTTTACCTTAAATTTCACTAATTACCTTTAATCGCGATTAATTAAACTTAAATGTTACTATTCACCAAAAAAATATTTTAATCCCATTGAACCACATTTTACTTCATAATTACAACCATGTATGTCATATTTTTGAAAATAAAATCACAGAAGTGGTAATGTTTCATTTAAATGAAAAAAATCAGTTTTTAACTACCACTTAGTGGTTTCACTATTCATCAAAAATTGAAGTTTTTCAGAACAATGCCAAAATTTCACCCTAAGCTATAATTGATATTATGAATTCAAAAATGATGTCTATTTGAAAAAATTCCTAACATATAAGTTTCATTAATTAATTTCATAATTAATTCCCGCTATCACAACAAATAGCGTGTTTTTAAGAAACAATATATATCAAAAGATTGACAATTGTTTATGTCCAATTTCAAAGTGAAATTAATTCTAATGGCCATCATTGGATAAAATGGTAAAAATATATTCTAATTATACTTTAAAACCAATCAATATTATAATTTATCACTATAAATTATTTTGATTAAAAAACTTGTTTTTAAGTATTTTTCACTATTCATAAAAAAATGGAAGTTCTCAGAAAATTACAAAAAAATCAACTTAAGATAATTTCGATATTATGAATACAAAAATGAAGTCCATTTTGAAATATAAAATTTCTATAATTTTAAAAAGTGGGAATTACTATTCATAATGGCTACTTTTGATTAGTCGCGGTGTGTTAGAACTCGAACTTGCGTACAATGCAAGCTATTGCATTATTGAAAGAGAGGCGTATCGTGAAAGCTTGGGGTGTTACATTAAATAATTCTATCTTAGATGGAAAATAATTTTTTTTAAACACTTGAAATTAATTCTTAAAGTAAATATCCTTTCTTGTTTAAAAAAAAAATTATAAAAATGACACAAACTTTTAAAAGAAAATAATTTGTTTAAAAATATAATTGTAATAATTTATAGGTATATTAATGGATTTAAGGCATTATGAAAAAATAAAAATCCATTAATTCTGTATATGTTAAAAAAACATTCTTATCATACCTTTTACGGAAAATTTAAAAAGTACTTCGTACCGAATAACGACAAAATATTCCTTTAATATCTTTTAATAAAAATTGTCAAATGGGTAAGACTGTCATTAAAAACTTTTAAATAGAATATAAATAATATTAAATATTTAGAAAACATTTACATGGATGATAAATATACCCCAGCAAATACTTACATATAAAAAATCTCAGTTAACAATGAGACTAAAAAATTATCCCTTATCTTTGATCTGATATCCTTTCTATGTATCTGAAACTCTTATATAATGATTTAAAAAATTTCATTGAATTATTTAAGAATCATATTCATTTTTATTATATCATATACAATCATATTATCACCTTTTTGTTAACAATAGTTCATTATTACTTGTTATTAGGGTATTAACTCCATCATTCTCTTATTTAGGTTTTGTAGAATAAGTTCAAGTTATCCTTGAAAGGTCATAGTTTTATCATTAAAAATGTTATTAACATAATATATATCTTATTTATTAATTATTTATATTTATATAGTCATGATTTAATGAATATTTCTTAGAATGAATCACATCGCATCGTGGAGATGATAGGCCGTACGTACGCACGAGTGACGATATCATTCCCATAATTGTGGAATGGTATTGAAGGGAATGGTGTATAATATTTAAGAAAATATCATGTTATTATAATAATATATAGTTATTATTTCCATTATTATTTCAATCCATGTAACGTGGCGGTGAGAAATATATTACACCACGGTGTGGAGACGGTAAGCCATACATACACAAGAGTGGTGATTTTGTTTTTCATAGGATGGATAGAAGGTAGAATATGGTTGTTTCATAAATATAATTACATATCAATATATAGTTGATATTTTTTTAAATTTATAATGAAACGACTCATTATGAATAATTATAAGAAGAAATAAGTTTGAAAGAATCGGTAGATGATATTACCTCTTCATCGACGTGCTTCCTCTAAATCTCCCCATAGAGCACTAGAGTTGGTCATGTAATAAGAAAAAAACCTCTAGAATGTCACTAATGAAGTTGATAAGAGAAAATTGATGGGTAATTTGGATCTTGAAGGCCCAAATTGAAGTTAATATGAGGGGGAGGATTTACCGTTTTCTTATTGAGGTGGGGGACATTTTTTGGATCTACAAAAAAAATTAATTTTATATAAAATAAAACCCCATAAAAAACCTAAAAAATGTCCCAATTTATGATATGGTATGATATAGGGTTGTAATATAATCAGCCAATTTATTTTAGACTTTTTTTATGTAAATTTAAACATTATTATTTTAATAAATATTTAGTTAATCTATTAAATTTTTAACGTGGGTAACAAATATTTCGATATTAAAGGGTAAATATTTTTTATTTGAGGTCGATTAGACCATAAAAAATACTTTATAAAATTTTAGACCAGAGAATAATTAATATATATTTTTTGAAATATGTTTTATTATTTTTAAAAAATTTAACAAAACATTATTTTGATAAACAATCTATTGTGTAAATTTTTAAACTATTCAATTCCTTGATTTAAAAAACTAAGATAACAAGTTAACTTTGAAAAAATATTGAATTTTTTTAATGAGAGGTAAAGTTAATATAAAAAAATCATTGTATATACTAATTATCCCAAATTATATTTATTTTAACATGTTTAATAACATTTATTTTCTATGTCTATTAACAAAATAATTACTACATAAATTTTGTGTAAATATTTTATATACTTATTTGTTGAATAAAAATTTAAAATAACATACAATGATGAAGATAAATATTATAGATTTTATAATAATATATTTATATGAATTTAAATTATGTAAAATAAAACATTTAAAATGTTATACTTATTAAATTATGAATGTCACAACTTTAACATAACTTCAAATAAAATAATATAAGTGTCACATGCTCTTCTATAAGGCTCCAAATGGTCATTAACTCGACACTTGGATGGTTACAGTTGATATATAATTGACCAATATAATTTGGTCATGTGTTTGGATCCTTTTGTGGTTATTATATTTTTTATAATAATATTTTTATTGATTTCTCATCAATTAATTAATTTTTTCATCATCAAAGTATAATCCTTTATTGTAATTATTTATTTTATAAAAATTAAAAATAAATTAGCATGATAAATAAAAACATTTTATATTTCAAATTATTATTTATAATGAAATTTAAATTTAGTGTATCCATATATAAAAAATTATATAGTTATTAAAATTTGAGAAAGATATATTTAATTTTTCTTTAAATAAAATAAATTAATTATCATAATCTCATCCAGGTGTCTTCAAAAGGACACCATTTCAACCCAAGGATGATTTAAATCAAAACAAACTCATCCAATGATAATAAGAAAAGGTTTAGGGTAACATTATAATGGTATTATTACCCATAATTACATCATTAACCTTTTATTATACAACTAAAAATTGTTGAAGTTACTATTCATAATGCACATAAATAAAATAAATCTATTTACATAAATTAGAACTAATAATTCCAAATATCAAATCCATTTTTAAAAATTAAAAAAACATAATTTTTAGTAATTTACTTAAAATTAGTATCAGTGTTGGTAAGAGAGAATGTGTTTTAAAAGATAAAACATTAAAAAAGATTTAAATTTGTTTACATATGAATTCAACATAAAATTAATTCTAATGACATACATTATATTAAAAGATAAAAATATCTTATATTTTAATTTAAAACCATTAAATATTATAATTTAACTATATAAATTCTTTGGATGAAAAAACTTGATTTAACTTAAAATTTAGTGTATTTCTACAATTCATCAAAATTTGAAAATAATCAGAAAAATATTAAAAATTCATCCAAAGTAAAAAAATTTATTCTTCTTCCAAATAAAATGTTAATGTTGTCATATAAAAATTGTTAATTTGTAAAAAATCTTAAATTAAAAGGGGTTCTCCATTAAAAGGTGAGAGATTACTCTGTTGAAAAATATAGGTTTTTATATATCAAATAGGGTTTATACATCCCCTATGACAAAAATATATATTAGATGAATATCATAAATATTTTATTAAGTATATAAGATATATATTTCAATAATTTCATTTACTAATTGTAATTCACTCAATTGTTTAATAAAAAAATAAAAATATATAATTGATTTATATTTTTCATAAATAATTGGTAGAGACTGACTTCACCATACATTTTCATCAGTTATTTATATTTATTTCCACTAACCTAACAACTAGTTTAAAATGATCTTTTTATACAAAGGTAATCTAGAGGTTTCTTTAAACTAACGATTGTGTGCAATGAAATATATTGAAAATTTAAAATTTTTTAGATAAAATATTTCATAAAAATATTCAAGTGTTATATTCTAACCCCCTTAAACTGATGTTTTCCCTTGAAATTCACCACTTGGATACAAAAAAGTGAGGATATCTCTCCCTCATCATATCCTCATGTTCCCAGGTAGCTTCCTGAAACTAGTGGTTCTGCCACAAACATTCAACTAAGTGAATGATCTTGTTTCATAGATATTTTTCTCTATGATCCAGAATTTCTATTGGTTGTTCTTCATAAGAATGATCTTGCTCCAACAGTATGGATTCTGAGTTTTTTACATGTTAAGGATTAGGTATGTACTTTCTTGGGAATGAAACGTGGAACACATCATGAACCTAAAATATATTTTTAGGAAGTGCCAATCAGTAAAATACATTCCCAACATAATCCAGAAATTCAAAATGGTAGATATACCAAGGGATCAGCTTTCCTTTCATTCCAAATCTCATTACTCTCTTCCATGTAGATATTGATATAAACACTTTATTACCCAACTCATGGTTTGAGATTTTAAATATCATGCCTTACACTATAAAGATAATGTCTCCTAATCTTTAATGAAATGATTACTACAACTAACTCCAAATCATGAGTTGGGTAAGCTTTCTTAGGGATTTTTAATTGTCACGGCGCATAAGCTATCACCATATCATTTTTTCCTGAGAAAAAATCTCAAACCCTTTTTTGATTCATTATTGTATATCACAAACCTTTCACCACTATAAGAAAGTGTGAGCATAGGTGCACCAGCCAACCTTCTTTTGTGCACTTTGGAATTCTCTTCACATTCCTCCATCCAAACAAACTTAACTCCTTTTCAAGTCAATTAGGTGATTGGATTAGATAATTGTGAAAAATCATTCACAAAACATTGATAATATCCAGAGAAACCAAGAAAACATTAGATCTCAGTTACCTTGCTTTGTCTCATCCAACATTTAATAATTTTTGTTTTTTGTTCGATCCACAAATATCCCCTCTATAGAAATTATGTGACCTAAAAATGAAACATTCTGAAGGTAAAATTCACAGTTGGTAAATTTTTCCTAAATATTTCTCTTTATCAGGGTCTTCCATAGAATTTTAATGTGATCTTAATGTTATTATTTACTCGTTAAATAGATAACAATATCATCTATAAATACTACCATATACTAGTCAAGATATTCTTTAAAGACACTATTCATTATATCTATGAATATAGTGGGGGAATTAGTAAGACCAAAAGGCATCACTATAAATTCATAGTGTCCATACCATGTATAATATTTATTATTTGGTATATCCTACTTCTTTAACCTTAATTAATGTTATCATGAATTGAGATTAATCCTGGAAAATTATTGACTCTGCATAGTTGGTGGAAGAATTCATCGATGCAGGGAAGAGGGTATTTTATCTTGATAGTGATCTTGTTATGTTCTCTCAAATCAATGTAGTGTCTCATTGATCCATATTTATTATTAGAAAATAGAATAGATGCACCCAATGATAATACACTAAGGAGTATCAATCCCTTGTCATGATTCTCTTGAATTCACTTATTCAATTTCTACAACTCAATTGGTTATATTCTATAATGTGTCTTTGAAATAGGAATAACAACCAGTATGAGTTCAATTAATGACTCAACTTCACGATTTGGTTGAATACCTTGTAATTCCTCTAAAAATAAATAAACAAACTCTCGTATAATGGGTGTATTCTTAATTGTGAGTTTCTCCCAAACCATTTGATATATATAACATTAATTTATAGGTATGAAGACCCACAATATAGTATAGATTTTTACTCGATGGGTATATTTCTCATTACATCGATTGATGATCAAAGATTTAATTGGAATATGAAATTCAACCTTCCTCCATAGAAATTGATATGATCTCCATATAGTGAAAGCTAATCTATACCAATCATCACATCAGTTTATACTATAGAAATAATCACAAGATTTGGAGGAATAAATTTCCCACAAACTTCAATCGGAGAATAATTAAAAGCTTTTGAGGTGACTATTGTGCTATTAAGAGTTGTCACATCTTACTCAACATCTAATTATTTAAGGAATACACTGAAACCCTTTGAAAAATCATCAGAGATAAAAGAGTGGGAGTATCTAGAATCAAATAAAACTTTTTCTACTTTAGAGTTTATGGTATGTGTACCTTTCACCACTTCATTATCGTACTCCAGATCACCAAAATTGATTGCATGTGACTTTCCTTTGTTTTTGTACTTAAGAGTTTTTTGAATTTGATCATCATCAATAACCCTTGAATTTGTGAATTGATTGGAATAATTCCTCATTTTCTTTCCCTTGTAACATTGAAGTGTAGAAGGTACATTCCATGTATCCTTTTCTCTATTAGCATCATTAGACATATTTTTTCCATCACTTCAGCATTCAAATGTTTTATGACATTCTTTTCCATTCTTAAAACATTTACTTTACCATTTCATAAAATTTCTTTCATGTTTATTTCTTACTTTGAGTATAAGGGAAAACTCGTATTCTTTTTAGTTTTGTCATTAGATTTTCCTTTGAATTTCATTTTTCTATTCTTATCAAACCCATAATACTGATGTGTTGCTCCAATATCCATCTTATCCTTAAGAGAACATAGAATGATTTCTTCATATCTATTGAAGTCCCTTATGGACAATTCCCTTTGAGGACTTGGTTTTAAGCCACTAAAGAATCGATTAATTTCACATCCAAGTTGGTTAATAATTCAAGAATCTTACCTTGAAAATAATGTAAATATTTTTTATAGGTAATGATGGACTCATCATCCATTATCTTAAGTTAAAGGAACTCCTTCTCCATCATTTTTTTAATATTATGAATAAATAACTTATAGAAAAATAAGATCTTGAATTCATCTCATTCCATGTATTCAGTTTCATATCTTTATCTCATATTCTTAAAAAGGTTCTACTATTTATCAATTTCACCTTCCAAACAATAGGTTTTTGAGGTGAATTTATCATGTTTTGAACATCATAGAACTAAAAATATCTTTTTGGTGGTATTGATCCATTGTCCAGCCACCAATGGATTAAAAGATCCACTGAAAGAAGGTGGATGTTGCCTCAACAAGGAACCAACATAATTTTGTTCCCTTCATTTATTATTTAGAATTTATACAAGATTCATATCTTGAGAATGTTTTGTGAGAATATCTATAATATTTTTCATTCTATCTCTGTTAACATTTGGTTTCTCAGGAGGACTGGCATTGCATTTCCCATAGCATTCAGCATTAACATGGTTCCTTCAGGTTCTAGTCATTGACTAAAACAAATAAGTGTAGTGTGAGAAACACTAATCATAATTAGAAAACAACATAAGAAAGAAAAAATTTAATTTTAGGACACATTAGTTTTTAACCATGGTTATTCATGATTATCTCTAAAACAAAAGGTGTGTGACCAACACTTCGACATATCCTTTGGGTTCTTAATAAGGGTTTCTCATCCTACTTTCTAATGGTTAACAATAAATTTCCTCTTATATCAACTATAACGACCCATACTTAACATACATTGATATTACTTCAAATTTGAAGAATATTCATTACAAAATATCAAAAAGACACAATAATACTGTATTGGTATACTATATTTAGAAACATGGAAACATAAACAACTAGTACATATGACATCTTCATTGTCTCCCACTTATTTATCCATAATTAGACCCCTTTTTACATATCATACTCAATACCATTCTTTATAACATGGGGAAAAGAAACATGTTAAAGTGTGATACTATATTCTTAGTAAGGGTAAATAATAGAGATATCAATCATATAATAAACAAAACATACAATAACAAAACATTTGAAAATATTATCCTACATATGAAGGATCATGGTATCATTCCACAGGATAAATCATGAATGATCATAAGAATAAATGGACGTAATCCCAAAATTCTTGGTATAAGACATTATGTTTTGGGGAATACACATAATCATAGAAAATAATTTCATATTTTTCAAGTCTCTTTGACAATACCATCATAGTGAAAAATTCTGTTACTGAACAGATTTCACTCCTCATTCAAGCCCTTTATTACTGAATCGAGATCATTTGTCGTTCAATCCTTGTATATCTCATGAGACATAAAAAATTACCCGATGAATTAGTGGGAGATATAGATCCCATTCAACTCATAAAAAAATCATTCTTATGTGTTCCACAAAAAAATAAATCATACATTATAGCATATCCTAATGAATAAAATGGGTTTTTTAAACATCACTTCATCATAACATAATCAATTTAAAACAAATGAAATTCATAAATAGAATTCCATAAAAATAATAATAAAACCATAATAATAATAGGGATAGTATAATTAAAAAATAACTCTATTAAATAATGTCATATTATATTGAAAATAATTTTTCTTAAACACATGAAATTAATTCTTGAGGACAATATCCTTTCTTCTTCAAAAAACATTTTCTTTTCTTAAAATGCCACAAAATTTTAAAAGAAAATATTTTATTTTACAATAACATTGAAATCATGTTGAGGATTATTCTTGAAAATTAGGTGTTATAAAAACCTAAAAATACATTCATGACATAAAGGTTAATCAACATTCTTCTTGTAAATTTTCTGAAAATGTCAAATAGTACCCCGTATCGAATAACGACAAAAGATTACTTTCAAATATTTCATAAAAATTCACCAGTGGGAAAAATTGACTTTAAACAATTTTATAAGAATAGAAAGAATATTAAATATTTAGGAAACATGGTCTTTGATGATAAATATACCCCAGTAAATACTTACGTATCAAGAATCTCGGATAATAATGACATTGTAAAATCATCCCTTACCTTAGAACTGATATCCTTTTTATGTATCCGAACATAATTTATAATTATTTAAATAATTTCATTGAATTATTTTAAATCATATTCATTTTTTATATCATATATGATCACATTATCATCCTTTTGTTAACAACATTTCATTATTACTTGTTATTCAGGTATTAACTGCTTCATTTTCTTACTCATGTTTTATGGAATAAGCTCTGGTACTCTTTCATAGGTCACAGTTATATAATTAAAAAATGACATTAACATAATATATATATTATTTATTAATTCTATAGATTTATATGATCATGATTTAATGAATATCATGTAGAATGAATCACATCGCATTGGGGAGATTATAGGTCGTACGTATGAACGAGAGATGGTATCATTCCAATAATTCAAAAATGGTATTTAAGTGAATTTTGTATAATATTTTAGAATAGATATAATGTCATAATAATCATATATATTTATTATTTACATAATTATACTTATCCAAGTAAGGTGGTGGTGAAAATATATTACTCCACAATGTGGAGATAGTAAGTCGTATGTACACACGCATGGTGATTTCATTTTTCATAGGATGGATAAAAGGTGGAATATGGTTGTTTCATAATTATAATAACATATAACTATATAAGTTATACTATTGTTATTACTCTATAATTAAAAAACTCATGAAGAGGATGTAGAGGAAGAAACAAGTTTGAAAGAATCGGTGGAGGAGATTACCTCTTCTCCGATGTACTTCCTATAAATATCCCCTTAGAACACTAGAGTTGGTATTGGAAGAAAACCAAAACCTCTATAATGTAACTACCTAATATGATAATGAAATATGTTAGGAACTTCCAAGAAAGAAGGCTCAAGTTGAAGTGAATAGGGGGCGAGGAGTATCCTTTTTATAATTGAGGTGAGGGGCGTTTTTGGGATCCTCAAAAATATTAATTTAATATAAAATCAAACCCCATACAAAAAACACTAAAATATCCCAATTTTGAATATGAGTTGATGAATAATTTTAATATCATTAAATATATATATTTTATACAAGTTTTTATTTAAATTTAAACCTTATCATTTTAATTAACACTTAGTTATTCTATTTAATTTTTAACTATAATAACAAATATTTCGATTTTAAAAGGGTACAATATTTACTTATTTTATGAAAATTAGAAAATAAATAAATAATTTATACAATATTATACCATAGAATAATTATTATATATTTTTTAAAAAAAACCTATTTTTAAATAATTAATAAAACATTATTTTGATAAAAAATCAATACTGCCAATTTTGATGCTAATAAATTCAATGATTTTTAAGAATATTAATATAACAATTTATCTCTGAACCAACTATTTTATCATATTCCTATGAGGTAAAGGTAATCTATAAAATTCATTATAGATATTATTTATCCCAAATTATATTTATTTTATTGTTTTTTATAACATTTATTTGTTATCTCTATTAATAAAATAATTACTACATCAATTTTGTATCATAATTTAATATACATATTTTTTGAATAAAAATAAAAAATAAAATACGTGGAAAATATTAAACTAATAGATTTTATAATAATAAATATTATTGAATTTATCTTTTATGAAATCAACCATTTAAAATTGTATACATATTAAATTATAAATGTGCCAACGTTAAAATCACTTTAACAAAAATAATATGAGTGTCACAATATCTTCTCTAAGAATCAAAATGGTCACTAACTTGACCCTTGGATGTTTATGGTACATATATACTTGACCAATAAGATTTCTTCAAGTGTTCAGTCCCTTTTATGGTTATTATAATTTTAATAAAAATTGTTTTATTGATTTCGCATCAATTAATAAATTTTTACATCATCAAAGTATAATCCTTAAAAGTAATTATTTTTTTCATAAAAATTAAAAATAAATTACCATGATAAATTGAAACATTTTATCTTTCAAATGAGTATATATAAAAAAAATTTCTTCTGTATAAACCTATATAAAAATTGATATATTTATAAAAATATGAGTAAGTTATATTAATTTTTTTTTAAATAAAATAAATTAAATGCCCTAATATCATTCATGTGGATTCCAAATGACTCCATTTTGACCCAAGGATGATTTATATAGAAAAAAATCTTCAAATGATATTAATACAAGTTTTAGGGTAACTATATAATATTTTTTGTACCCTTAATTACCATATTTACCCTTGTACCATATTAATAAAAAGTATTAAAGTAACAATTCATAATACCCAAAAATAAAATAAATCCATTTACACAATGTGAATATATTGTTTAAAAATATAGAATATATTTTAAAAATTCAAAATATAAAAGTTCCAGTGATTCATAAAAAATTAATCCTGTATTTGGAAAGAGAGAATGGGTTTTAAAAGATAAAACATTACAAAATATTGAAATGTTTTTATATCTAAATTCAATGTAGAATTAATAATAATAACGTAAATTATATTGAATGATAAAAATATATTATATTTAGAATTTAAAACCAATAAATCTTATAATTTAACCATATAAATTATTTCGATGAAAAAAAGAAGTTTTCAATTAAAATTTTGTGCATTTTTATTATTCATCAAATTTTTAAAGTTATCTGAATAATATTGAAAATTCATTGAAAGTAAATATTTATATCTAGATTCTAAATAACATGTTTAGGTTGTCTTGTAAAAAAATATTGTGTCAAAGTCTTAATTTAAAATAGGTTCTCAATTAAAAGGTGGAAAATTACCCTTTTGAAAATTATAGTTTTTTATACATCAAATTGGGTTTATTCATCCCCTCTGACAAGAATATTTATTGGATGTATATAAAAAATATTTTATAAATTATATATCATATATATTTCATTAATTTCATTTACTAATAGTAACTAAAAATTTATTAATAATATATAAATATTTATTTGATTTATATTTTTTATAAATAATTTGTAGCGAATTACTTCACCATACATTGTCATAAGTTAGTTATATTTATTCCCGCTAACCTAATGGCAAGGTTAAAATGGCCATTTTATACTAAGGGAACATAGCGATTCATTTAAACTCACGATTTCATGTAATTGAAGCTACTGAGAAATTAAAATTATTTATTTAAAAAATTTCATAAAAATATCTTGGTGTTACATCTTCCAATAGGAATCATCGTGTATCTTTCCAACTAAAGCACAAAACACCCATCCGGAGTGATCAACTATGTACTTATAAGAGTGAATAATCTCATCATCCTAGAATAATTATAAATACTTGATTTGTAATACACCGAAACACATGACATGATCTACTCAAAAATGGGAGTCTATTCCCAAATATAGAAAAGAAGATAATCAACGTACACAATAGTATGTTTTCGATGGAGTTTAGTTTAATAAAAGGAAAGTTATAATATCCTTTTTTCCATGAAACACCACATTAAAGATCACTAACAATTTATTTTCTATTCAATGGAAGTGATCTCTAACAACACACACACAAAATTCCCTCCTCGATCCATACTCTACTTCATTTTACTCTTCTCCAACATTGGATTATTTGAGTTTTGATTCATGTTTTGAGTGTTTTGTGGGTTATGATAGTGTAAATTTTTTATTTAATTGATTATTATGTTTATTATAATTTACACATGACTGTAATGTTTTTGAAAATATCATTTCTATTGATTATATTTCCTTAGGGAATAAACATAATCATATAGACTATTTCATAGTCCTCACTCCCAATAAATACCCACCCCCCCCCCCCAATAAAACAACCACTAGTGTTGGTTTTAAAACCAATTATATCTAATTTAAAATATTTATATCTTGATGGTACTCACCAATTTCTTATCATTATTACCAATATCCTCTCTCTCCACTATAAGAATCAAAATTTTGTGATCTCTTGAGAGAGTGAAAAAAGGTGATTGGATGGACATTGGATGATATTCCTAGGATTAGAAAATATATTTCTATACACCATATACATTTAAATGATGTGTTTAAAACCATAATATAAGATCAAAACCTATTAAGTCCCACTCTCTTGGAAGTGGAAAATTTGATGTTCATAAATTACTAGCTGCCAGGATCATTTATCCTTTATCTGATAGTAAATGGGTTATCTCAATGTAAATTGTGCCTAAAAACTAGAATAATGGTTGTGTAAAATGAATGAAATGAATTGGTTCCACCAAATGTGAAAAATATATTGTGATTCTGTTTTTTCTACTATCGAATGAATCAAGCCATGCAAAAGGACCACTTTCATCTACCTTTCATTAAGCAAAATTTAGAAATATTAGATGGTAAGACCAATTATTTTTTACTTTTTGATATTCAGGTTACTTCCAAATCTATATATCCCATAAGGATCAATAAAATACAACATTTACCTATCCATTCATAACATTTGTATATATAAGGATGCCTTTTTGTCTATGTAATTTTTCAGGTAATTTCTAGTGATGTATGTTGAGTATTTTGTTGAGTACCTTAATAACTGTATGGAAGTTTTTATGGATGATTTCAAAGTACATGGAACTTCTTTTAATAACTATTTGGAACACCTAGGTTCTATCCTCCACCATTACATGGAAAAATATCTAATATTAAATTATGAGAATTCCATTTCACAGTTGAGTGGGGGGATAGTTCTTGGGAATATTATTTCAAATGATGTACATAAATTGGATAAATAAATAATTCAATTAATTACATTCCTTACATAACCAAAATTTGTTCGTGATGTGTGACCTTTTTTGGTTCACGCTGGTTTTATCACTGATTCATTAAATACTTTTGTAAGATCACACTTCCCTTGTACTGATTATTATAGAAGGATTCTTAATTTTTCTTTGATTAAAATTATGGGGATGAACTCAATTCACTAAATATGAGTCTCTCATTACCTACCATTATCCAACCACTAAGGTGGAATCTCATATTTGAACATATGTGTGATGCCTCTAACATTACAGTTGGGACAACTTTATAACAAAGTGTTGAGAAGGCTCCTCGTTTCATTTTGTATTCCTCACATTCCCTTAAAGGTACCTAGGTAGTTTACACAACCATTGAAAATTTTATATTGTGTTTTCCTTGTAAAAATTCAGTTCATATATTCTTGCGTCCAAAGTCATTGTGTTTTCTGAACTTGTTTCCCATTGATTTCTCCTAATGAAAACTAAATCAAAGCCCCAACTCATATAGTGGGTTGTCTTTCTCCAGGATTTTGACCTTATTATTCATTATTAGAGAGGATTGAAAAATTTTGTATCTAGACACATCAATATGATTTCCCCACCACTGGACCACCATGTTTACTCATCCCTCCCCATTGGAGAATTATTTCCTCAGGAGAACCTTTGTCATGTTATGGAACTTACACCCTTGCACGATGACATTGTGAATTTTCTAGCAACATCTATGGCCCCAAATTATTTCATCACTTCACAATCCCAGATAATTAAGCATGATTCTCGATGTTACATTTGGGATAACCCATATTTGTAGCGAATTTGTTATGGCCAATTTGTTCTGAGGTCTGTACCTTACCAAGAGTTCACCTCAGTTTTTATCTTCATCCAAGATTTCTATTATAGGGGTCACTTTGGTTTTCAACCAACAGCTCTTAAGGTCCTTTACTTAGAAATTTATTGGCTGACATTATATATTGCTTCAAATTGGATTTTTAGGTCTTGTACTCAATGTCAATTCATTGGGAATATCTCCAAGTGGAAAGAAATATCCTAACAACCCATGTTATTTTGTGAAATATTTGATTCATGGGTCATTGAACTCATGAGGCAGTTTCCAAATTCATTTGGATTCATATACATCTTACTATATTTTCACTACGTCTCTAAATGGGTGGAAGAAAAGGTGACTAGGACTGATGACTCTCAAGTGGTTGTTGATTTTCTCTGGTCACGAACTTTATTAGAAAGTATGTGGTTTTTTATAAAGTATCCACTGTATATCATCCCCAAACTAAAGTACAAGATGAAATTTAAAATTTGTAAGTCATGAAAATCTCAGAAAAACCAGTACAACCCAATAGGAATTATTAGATTTTGTTATTGGATGATGCCGTTTTAGCATACTAGATATACTTTAAACCCCCAATAAAAATGTGACCATATAGGATTATGTTTGGAAATTATTTTTACCTCCTTGTAGAGTTATATCACCATAAAAATTGGTTTACTAAAAAATATAATATGAATCTCTCAGATGCAAGTGAGCATAGAAAGTTTCAGATTCTGAAGTTGGAAGAAATTCAAAATGATGAATATGAGATCTTTCTAATGTATAAAGAGAAGACAATCATTATCCATAATAAGATGATTCAACAACAGAAGTATTCTATTGGTGAGAAGGTCCTCATATAAACTTTTAGGCTAAAGATCCACCCAATTAAGATTCATTCCCAATTTCTTGGTCCTCATGCTATTACTAATGTTTACCTATTTAGTGAAATATTTTTTTCATCACTAGAGTACTTGAAGTGATACCATAAATGGGAAGATAATTGAACACTATTAAGAGAATTTTATGAAGCATCTGGTAGAAGAAATACACCTTCAAGAAGCATCATACCAGTAAATACCACTAGGTTTTATCTGTCCTTTGCACATTATCTTTTATTATAGTGAGGACATTGTACACTCTAGGTTTGGGGGGTAGGCACATTCTTGGATTTTTTTTTTCTTTCTTATATATTTTTTTCTTTATGAATAGTATTTTTAATTTTCCCCACCCTATTTAGTTCATTATGATTTTGATTTTCTTTATTATTTTGTCTTTTTTTTCATTCTACATAGAATTTTTACCTCACCTTATTATGCTCACAAAATCTTGTAGTTTACTATATGTTCATGTTGAAATTATTGATTCTATGTTGTTTTAACATTTAATGAAAAAAATTCTTAGTTATTCATTTAATTTTTGCATAAACTTAATAGGGGGAAATATTTTAGTAAATTGGTTGTTTTTCAATGATATAAATGGTATTGTATCTATTAAACCATTGAGATTATTGATATCACTTATGTGAGTAGTTTTTAGAAAAATGATCACACTTAATATCTCCACAAACTTTTTCACCAAACCATAATGTTTGAATATTTATTACTTAATAGAAGGTAAATATATGTTAGGTTAATATTTATCATCTTTCAAAAATGATTTTCCATATGTTTATTTCTTATCTAGTATGTTTCATTAATATACCAGACTGAACTATGCATGTGTACCTATTATCTGACTATTTTACGCCCTCAAAAAAATAATATATATAAAAAATAAAAAAACTGTACATAAAAATATTGGTTGTGTCTTGGGAAGGTCAAAAACCACTCTTTTTAAACCTTCTATCTTGTTATAACTGTTAAAATTAATGTCATGAGGGGATCAAGCAAGTGTTGAGTAATGAGTGTGATATTTTAACCACGTTATAATTTTTAAAAAAAACCAAAAAAATTAAAATAATATTGGGGAGTGATTAAATTTACAATATATGGGGATATCTAGGTATAGAGATTAAGTTTTAACTTCCAAGAATGATTAATTTATTGGGTTTGGAAATTTTATTGCAAAGTACATTGGGAAGGTTCAGTGGAAAAAATCATTTTAGAAGAAAAATTACAAAGTAAACTAAATTTACGTGATTAAAATTGGAAAGAATGGAATTCAATGATTTTCACACACACACATAAAGAGTTTTTGGAATGGATTAATTTTTAATTCCTTTCCCAATTTTATGTCATTTAACTCTTTGAATTTCATTCTTATACAATTTATGAGACACACTTTTCCATGATCATTGGGAATAACCCCTTGGTGTGGTTTTTTCTTTGATCTTATTGCTTTAATGAATTGAAATTTCATTGAATGTAAAATTTTCATGAATTTTATAATATCTACATGCATCATTTTTTTTCAAGAGAGAAAAAGTTTAGGTGTGGGGTTGTGATCGCACAGTGATTCACTATTCATTTTCACCCATACGCCACTATGTTAAACTGATATTGTGTTGTAAATTCTAATTATTATAAAAAATAAAACATCATGTTTTATTCAATAACTTTATGATTATAATTGATAACAAGATTAATTTCTCTTTTTTTGATGATTTCATTGTAGGTATAGGTGATATCGAGATCCCACGATAGAATTCGAGCAAAAGAGGAAAAACTGCACAAAAGCCTGAGCACACTTGTAGAATTTAATATCATCTATGGATAAATTGTGCATCTAATTACGCTGAAAATTGTTGGTCAAGTGAAAACCCATGTTTTATGTATTTCTATATAATACAATGGATACTAATTAAACCATTTGAAGGCCCAAAAGTAGACCATAATGTGAAGAAATTTTGGGCAGGCAATATTGGACAACCCTACTATATTTAGACTATAACTCGGAAATAAAACCACCAATTGGGAGGATTCCAAATCCATTGGACATCCACCTTGAAGTACCACATCTATAAAAAATATAATTACATTTTTACCAATTTTGTTCAGAAAACCATCTAGATAAAGGAGTAAAAGGTATTACATGAATATTGACTTAGCAGTATAGATGCTTGACTTATTTTTGTGGAAATTTTGATCTATATTCCCATAAAAACACCCTTCTCCACCATTATTAAATGTTTCACTATTATGGGTATGGGTGAGTTGAATTTTTTATCTTTCTTCATCCATTTTCTCCCTCTTATATTTCATGTACTTCTAATATTTTTAGTGATCAATTCACGGGGTTTTTTTTGTTGTATTCCCAACATCAATGCTTATATTCTTTTGAAGGTGATTGAATTTCCAGGTTTGTAGTCTATTGTTCTTCATTTCAACATTTTTAATTTTTTTGTTATGGTATGATCAAACACAAATCAAAGGAATAAGATTCTCTAAGCTTCCATGCATAACCCAGATCATGTGTTGATTTGAGCGTGTTCTTCTACTTTCTCACACCTTCCTTTTCACGTGTGTGAAAATGGGATACGTCAGTTTATAAAATCTAGATGATTGATCCCATGAATATTCATGTTCTTATATTTAATAAAATTATATCATATAAAAAAATCTAGTCATCTCATCATGTCGTTGATGTGATTCTTTGATTGAGTTCAGTTTTTACATTGATACAATTTTATTGATTTTGAATGGTTGTCGGAAATCAATATCATTGATCAATAAAATCCTTAGTGATAACCCTATAATAAATCACATAACATACTGGTTTTAGTTCGTATAAATGAAGTAATCAACTAAACTTCACAATCCCATGATAGAAATGATGGATTGAGAATCAAGTCACACTCTCCAGGGTTGATCACGATTTATCAAACATATTTCTCTCACTTAATAATTATATTTTTATTTTTATTTTAAAATCATAAACCCCCACCCCAACTTAATATAATTCCTATTTTAATTAAATAATAATTTTTTTTATTAAATCAATGATCTAAGGATCCATCGATAGATGACCTAGGTTTCCTGTAATACTGTAGAAATTCTAGTAAAAACTAAACACCAAATTTGACACGCTCAACAATGAATTCATGGGGTGGTTAGTTAAGGTTATTAAATCCATGACCAGGGTTTGTGATTAGAATAATTTCCCCTAATACTTAAATATAATATTAAGGTAATATTTACCCTTGAGACCAAGTGTTCTCATGGGTGGTTGGGGACCAATAGTGCCCTAGTGGGGACTGTGACAACCCAAGGGGCTGCATGAGCCTCCACCTATTTGAAGTCTTATTTTGTGTTATAGTTTAGCTTAGGATAATTTTGAGTCATAATAGCTTTTGTTTAGAGACCGTTGGTTATTACCATGACACTAAGATCCTTTGGATCATTTTAAAGGTTTTCTATTGTGCCTTCATTGTATATCCTATTTCATTGATTATTTCTTGCCACATATATACTTGTCACTTTTTTTCTTCTTACTGTTTAACTTGATCATATTGGTGCCTATTTAAGTGCATCCATCCATCATTCTATAGTCCACATTTTAAATGTTTTAAAAATTGTTTGTGAAATATTTTTCAAATATGGAACTGAAATATTGAGTTTAAATTGCTTAATAACTGTGTTTAGAAATGAGTTTGAAATGTGTTCACTAGTGAGAATAGCAGAAAATTGGTTTTTAGGCTGTTATGCCTAGTTTTTTATGAACAGTTGATTTTCAAACATGATTCGTAAAACTGTTATGAAACTTATGATATCATTTTTCTTCTATTTTATAACTATATAGAAAATGGTTACTTTTCTATAATATTTCAAACTAAAATGATCAGGATGTAATATGAAATAAATTTATTATTTTCAAAGGGTTATGGTGTCCTACTAATCTTTTACCCACACCTCCATTATTTTAGGTATTAGGTTTTTTGTTGGACTTTGTTGATGATCATGCTCATGAGGTTATTTTGGTGCTGGTGACCCTTGAGGTCACATTGCGGTTATTTTTTCTTTTTTCTTTTTTAACTATTCTTTTCTAGTTGGCTTTCCTTCTTTTATTCATTTGTATTTTATTTTAACTCTTATATTTATTAATTTCATTTTTTTATCTCTATTTTTTTCAAAATCATTCGTAAAAGGATTCATGTGGTTCCTAGGCACTTTTTGTCAACCCATGGAGATCGGGAATTCACTTTGGGCCTTGTGGATGATAGTGATGAGTTACAAGTCATATGGTATCCTAGGATGGGTTTTTACCTATATTATACTTATGTTCTTCATATGATCCAAGGAGTAAAATCTAAAAAGGAAAAAACATTCATATGACACATGAAACTATTAGAGGAATACAAAAGGTGTATTCTTATAGTGTAAAAATAAAAATGGAAAAGGGAAAGAACATAAATATTCCATACATTGTTTGAATTCTATTAAAATTTTTATATTTTCTATCATCTTCCATAATTTCATACACTTTGATAATTTTTTAATGATAGATAATTTATGGAAAATATTTTTAAGAGTAAATTTAAATTTTTTAATGTTATTATTAAATGTATATATATCATGATGGTTATGTTCAAGACATGAATCAAGATATTAAGTATAATGATTAAGAAGATGAATTGTTCCTTATACCTTAAAGATATGGTCACATCATTGTGTGTCATGAGGATGATAGCGGTAATAAATTAATTCCTTGTAAAATCAGTGACATGATTCTATATCAATGTGGATTATGAATAAAAAAATTAATGATATAATTAAAATTGAGGGAATGTAATATTGTTATATTTAAAGATGTTTACAAGAAATATAATGTAAATTCTCATGGAGTTTTAAATAAAATATCTAACTGAGAAAAATATTGAAATTAAAAATTACATAAACTATCTCAAATCCATAAAAATTTATACTTTCAAGTTGGGAAATATTCTCATGTGACTATCAATAAAATAAGGAAGAATAAAACCAAATTTTTAAGAGTTTTAAATTATTATAATTAAAATAAACACTTATGTTGAAGAAAAAGAAGAGAAGAAGTAGCTCGTATAGATTTTATTATAAACTTTTTGTATTAAAGATATGGGGAGTCAAACCTACAATATTATTTCATAATATATGTGTCAAAGATAAAATAGTCCCATTATTGGTTAAAGAGTTGATATATTGAATTATAGAATAAGTGAAGAAGATAGATATTATATGTTTCCATATTTCTTATCAGTTAGGCAGAAGTAGAATAATATTACATTGAACAACCTATGATATCATATATGAAAAGTCCTAAATGAGTTCAAGGTGTCCTTGTGATTTTTTTAGTTTGATGAAGATGATCAGACTCGATTTTTTAAATATGGACTCTTTCCTATACAATTTATATTTTTTCAATGAGGTGAAGGTATTTTCCTTATATAAAATGAATAGTATGATCATTGTTTAATTTTACATAGATGGTTCTAGGATTTCATGACTAAGGATATACAATTTCTTTAGCATTTCATGATAACAAAATAGGATTCATGTGTCAGTTGTACAATAACTACCATACATTGGCATTGAAGTTATCCATATTACAAGTAAACCTCATTGAAAAATTATAACATCCAAGTTATTTTGTTTTTTTATTTAGTACATGCTTGAAAACCAAAGGTGAGGGAAAATATAAGAATATATCCATGAAATAAAGGATTTAAAAAGATTAAGAAGTTTTATATAAGTCATCCAACACTGATTCACCCCCTACCCCACCCCTATCTTAGTTTTGGCCATATCCCAAGTGTTCCTAACATATGTTATCAGAGCCTTGGTAAAAGATTGATAGTATTATCTGGAAGTTTGAGTATTTAACATTTTTTATTGTTATTTTCAATGATTTAGGAATTTAATATTTAAATAATCATGTGTGTATCCTATCAAAGTAATCATGGATGAGATATTTGAAAATGGATTTATAAACAAAAAGAAAATACATGTAAATATGTTTAAAAATATTATCATCTAAGAAAGAAGAAAACAATGGATCTCTTCTATTTGAAGTTAATTTTAGTAAAGTTTATCCTAATGTATCTATTGATAATCACTCACTTAAAGGATCTTGTGAAGAGAATTCTACCCACTTAAAAAGAGTGGAGGAAAAAAATTCTTCATGTTGTAATATTTTTGAATATTGGTCTAGAATTCAAGGTGAAAACCATGTGTTTAAATCTATAGGAAAGAAGATATAAAATATGTATTAATTATATTTTTATAAATCCTTAAATGATTTATGTGGTATATAAGGTTTCTAGAGAAAAATCATATAGAAGACCTAACAACTAGTGGGGAAGACAATATTTTTATGTATTCACAAGATGATTTATTTAGTTATTTAAATAATATCATACATAACTATACTATATATATAGTAATATTTATTTATAGTTAATTTAAAATTATACAAGTGGAAGTCATCCAACTTTAGTGGTGTTTAGAGAATTTGGAGAAGCATTCAGAATAATATTTACTGAATAATGTAAAATTCTTAATGAATATTTGAGATCTAAATTCTGGTAATATAGATCATGATGAATGGAGTTTGGGTTTTTTAAATTAGTGGTCCAATAAATTACATTAAATGGAATAAATGAAAAAAATGATTAAAAAACACTCTTCCATTATAATAAGTAACAACATTCAAGGATTCTCAATTGGTGAACAAATATAATACAATTGAGGATTTTGAAAATATATTATAACAAAAGAATAAAATAATTGAAGATAAAATTGAGAAGATTAAAATTATAGTGATTAAATATTAAATTCAATATTTGATGTGAAATATAACCTCAACGTGAAGGGTCCTAAATTGGGAAATCAAACTTTATAATTAAGAAGTGACATAAGATGAGTCTTCACAAAAAGTTGAGAGCTAGTATGTTTCCTCATATACTTCCCAAGATTTACATTATGACAAAATAACACTATATAATGGAAATAGGAGATTGGGATCATCAAATTATAAACCAATAGAATGATCAAATAAAAAAGTAACATTCATCCAAAAATAGTATGTTTCGGTGTATTTCAGTTTCATATATAGTGAAGGTACCAAAATTAAATTATATACATAGATTAATAAAGAAAAATTGAGGAAAACCCAACAATAAATGTATAGTGTATACAAGAATGTATATATGAATAGGTTCTCTTTTATAATATCATCAAAAGAATAAAATAAAAAATATCAGAAATTAAATTCTATATATATTACAAATCAAAGAAAAATAATGATTTAAGAGGCCATTTCTAGTTCTATAGTAGATTTAGGCGCAAGGATGTTCATTATTATCATAATATATCAACTTCAAAAAATTAATTAAATCATATATTAAGGAGATGTGATACTAAGATAAATTTATAACCATAAAATAAAATTAAAATTGAATTTATTACTAATATATTTGGGATACTAGAGTACCTTTATTGAAATTTTAATCAATTTTTTCAAAAAATGAGTGACTATATTTTTCAAAACATTAAATTCGGAATGTGAAGAAAAGATACAAGTTCCCTTGTAGAAAGAAGTAAATGAAATATTTTAATAATTAAACTCTAATAAAATACAATGAAATAAGGTATTTTAGTTATCCTTAATGAATAAACAAAGAATAAATTTTTCTTAAAATAATCCCAAGAGGTCTAATAAGAAATTTTCACCAAAAAAGAACAAGCTACTTCTATTGTGTTGGAATATGATAGACCACAGACTTTTGAAAAAAAACATTAATGTTGGGATTAATTTATCAATCATTAGTTGAATGGAATTATAATCCAATAGAAGATAACAAATAAATGTATTATTAAATAGAGTTCCTAATAATCAAGGTGGATGATCTAAGAAATTATACAAAGCATCTGATGAATGTATAGTTATTTGTACAGGCCAATTGGAAATGGGATGAAATGTGGGGGAAGCACTGGAATGTGAAAATGATAAGGTGAGAAAAATAATTCAAATGAAGAAGCAATAGAATTTTATAAGAGTTTTTCAATGGGTGATAAAATTGTATTATATAATAATCTTTATAGAATGTTAAACTTGGATATATATATATATCTCAAATTATTTTTTATTTATTCAACCAACTCATGTACATATTCTAAAATATGTTAAGCAAGAACCAGATGGTATATGTCACCTGATTGAAAAAGAAAAGAAGAATATTCCATGAATAGAATTTATTAAAAGAATTAATGATTCTACGCTACCTAAATTAAGCCCTGATTTAAAAAATATAATAGAAAGAAGAAATAAAAATATCAAATCTGGAGCTGAAAAAGAAGGATTAATATGGGTTAGAAGAAAATCTCAAGCATATTACTCTACAGATGAGAAAAGAAGTTCCAACTTATTCACATTTCATTTGTGTTCTATTTTCATGGTCTTTCTATTAAAAGTAGATGGTGATTAAATTTATTAGGGATAGAACTAGATGAAATAAGAATATTATCAGAATAGAATGGTGAATAATAAATCCATCATTATTATATGATATTATTGTTGGTGTCCTCAATATTATTTGTTTAAAAAGATTTTACTTGATCGTAATGAGAATGTTTTGAGACTTAACAATATAATTAGAGTATCCATATCTATAAATTATTAAAAATTTATGTCATAGAATATAACTAATAAAGTGATCTTACATGATGATGTGAATTTGGTGATTTTTCTTTGATGGGGGTGAAATGTTAGTAACCACCAGAACCATTTATTTTATTAAAATAATAAATTTAAAGAAACTTGTTAAAAATATGTCATCGAATAGGTATATAAAAAAATTATTTCATTCATATTTTGGAAATTAAAAAATTCTTAATAGTTAAAATATGATCTTAATGGTGACATTAAAATGATAATATGTATAAATGTTGGTTTTTAAATTTAAATTGAGAAATTAATTTTTGAATTTTTTAGTTAATTTTTTGAGATGAGTGCTAGAATTTCAAGTTAATATTCTTTAAAGAATAAATTTATCCATTTTAATAAATATTTTTTTAATGTTGTTTGAACAACCCTTGAATAATATTATTAAGTTATTTTATATCAGTTAGTGTCATATTCTAATTATATAATTGACATCTTTTTTATCTATATTGAAATATCTTATTTTCAAAATACATACATAATTACAAATACTTGTAGTATAATAAATAATGGAATATTACTTATAATGAATTGATACCTTATTTTCTCAAGTTAATTTTATTTATTTTTAGTAAGGGGTAAATAAGGGAAAACAGAATAGGTTAAATATAAGAAGATGTAAGAACATATTGACTTTTATTTTATAGTATAAATGTTGAAAAAAAAGGGGTATTAATGAACCCACTTTGGTTTTTGTTATATTTGTTGAAAATAATTGTTAATAATCAAGAAGGTTTTATGAATGATTTTAATATCTATAGAAGAAATATATCTTGTAAGGAAGTTGGAGCTCACAAATCTTAGTTCCAATATGTGTTATGTTTTAAAGAATAATTGAGGATTATATATACACCTTGAATCTCTGAAGGATGTTTCTTCCTCTATTATTTATGAAGCAGATGAATAGAATTAATAAATTTTTTTAGTACTCATTTGGAAATGAATGATGTTTATATGTGGAATATATATACATAATCTATTCTGCATGATTTGATAAGTTTAAGAGGAGTTTTTTTAAATATGATTCTATTAGAGATGATCAAAGATCCATTAACATAGGGAAACTTTCTTAAGGTTTTTGTGTTACTGATAATAATTATATAGCATAAATAATATATTTTTTGAAAAGATTTTCTTGGAATGAAGCTAAATATTTTAAGAAGATTTTTTAAAGTAGATTTGGTGAAAATGAGAAAAATTACATGGAGTGTTTATAATTCAAAATATTATAAATTTTTTAATAATATAGTTTTAAGTATAATGTATGTTAATATATTGATAAATTACATCCATTTATTTATCAATATTGAGAAGTAAAAAAATGAAAGTAAAATTTGATGATGTTTGATAAAGAACAAATGTCGAGGTAAGAGAGAATTCATCAAAAATATCTAGAGAGATTTTATTAACTTCATTGGATTCTGAATCATTTTGATATGAGTTTTAAGTATTTATGTTTCCTTGAGATGAGTTTATATGGGTTTAAGTAGATTTTTTATGTAATAATTCATAATTTATAATTTTTTTGGGTTGGAACTTAAAAAATAGAAATGTGTTGTGATTTCCATATGTACATAAGTTTTTATACATAAAGTAGTTGAAATTTTACCTAATGCTTAATTTATATATTTTTTCTTCTACATTGACCCTAAAAATTTGGCAAATGAATTGATATATAACATCTTTAATGATATGTAATTTGTTACTATTATTTGAGGAAGAATAAAATGACAAAGTAAGTGATATGTCAATTTTCCAAAGCATTTGAAAGTTATTCCTCTAAGTCAAGGAATAAAAATCTATAATAGAAACAACTTTTTTATGATATAAAAAAATTTATAGGAATATATATATATATATAATTTTTTGGTCTTGAAATAAGAAAAAAATATAAAATGAAATGAAATTTCACACTGTGTAAAGTATTTTAATCTCACTCTGATATGTATGTTTTTTTATTATACAAGTTATTACACTTAGATAATTTTTTAAGGATTGATAATTTAATAAAAAAATACTTTTTGGAGTTAATTATGATAATTCTATGTTATTATATAATGTATAGATATCATGATTCTTCTATTCAATCCATGATTCAAATTTTAAGTTATGGTTATTAAGAATATGAACTGGACTTCACACCATACAGAGATTTCCATGTCACAATTTGTGTTAAGGTAGAATGTATCAAGTGATTTGTTTCACAATCAAGAGACTACATGATGAATTATAATATGGAATGTGAATAAGTGTATTCTGTGGATAATTAAAGAATATGGAAAGGAATGATGTGATATTTTCAGATGTTAACTGGAAATATTGTCTTGAGTCTCATAGAGATTTAAATGAAATATTTTACTACGATAAAATATAAATTAAGAAGGATATGTGATTCCCTAAATCAATTCAATTTTATATTTTCAAATATGAAAATATTATTGTATGAAATTTTATATAAAAAGTAGCAAGAATAAGAAAAAAATTATAACTCAACACAATTATATTTAGAATAAACCTATGCATATAAGAAGATAAGATAACAAGGAGTCGATACATATTTTGTTCAAAACTTGTGTATTTATGAGAAAGAGGGATAACTCTTACATTTAATTTCATACTCTATGTGTCAAAGATCAATGAGTTCCAATAATGTAACTTTAGTTAATCTTGTGGGTTTAATATGAAGAGGAAGAAGAAAAATATTGGACTTCATATTTCTACTTATCAACAATCTGAATTATAAATAGATTAATAAGTCCAAACTAAACAATCATATATCATAAGTTTTTATAAATTTTTTGGCATCCTTGTTATTATTTTTCTTTGAAGAATAATATTATTCCCACATTAATAGGAGTTACATTATCCTGCACTTCTAATCTTACATCTATGAGGTAAAATCTGTTTACTTGTATCAACAGAACTACAGGTTGATGCATATATTATACTTAGTTAGTGACTGGATTTTTAGTCGAGGGGTGTAAAATTTCTTAATATTTTCATTATAATAAAATAAAATTTATGTCTGAATGGGATGAAGACCATTGTACACTGAGGATGTAGTCCTCTATATTAGATAAAAAAACCAAAAATAAATCCCCATGACCCTGTTTCATTAATTTATTTATTTATTATAAGAACTTAAACCAAAAGTTATAGGAATTATAAATAGGTATTCCTCCACTGAAGAAGTGTAAAGGTAACAATTGGATGATTTGTAATATAGAAATAATTTATAAAAAAATTCCCCCCACACTAAGTGTTTGAAATATCTAAAGTGGTCCTAAAAATATTGTTTTTTAATATGTTTATTTAGTTAAATTTAATCCCTTTACATTAAGGTGTTTTGATTTAAATTTTATACCTAATAAAAAATAATTATATTCTTTTTTATCATCATCATTCTATTTGTAATGTCAAAAAATATCTTAATTTTTCATTTTTTTTCCCTCTGATATATAATAAACTGATGATATGATCCCCTCAATTACATGACTTAAATAAAATATTCCATAACAATATATTTCTATAATACTTTATGTTTAATGTTTTATAGAATTAGGAAAAAATAACTATCAACCTCGAGGTCCTTTATATCATATGGATATTTTTCCATTCTATATGAAAATACTTTATCTATAGTGACTCTTGGACATCAACTACAAATTTTCCAAATTAGAAACTATTCTATAAATTATATACTTTTCTGAGATTATTAAAATGAGGAAATGTAAATATATATGAAAGGAGTGAGCTTAAATACTTAGTAAGGGAAATATTATCAACATGACACTAATGGTTAGATCATAAGTATCTAATAAATCATAAGAAAGAATGAATTGTATTATTAAAATAATATGGAAAAATTATATTTTTTTCATAATTCATGATAGAAGTTCGTTTAATCTCAAAAAGAAAAACATATAGAATTTAAAAAAGAGTGTGTAGATAGAATATAATAAACATGAACCCTAGATAATAACATAAGAATATAACATAGAATTATTTCACACGGATAAAGTAAAGGTATTCATAACAATGTGAACATAGGTAACTACATCAATTTCCAACTTATTCTTGTGAACAAATCTGATTTGCAATGAGTTACAACTCAATATTGTGAAAATAGCTAATCCACATCATGTTCATGCTAAATCACATGAACATAGCTAATGAAAATCATGTTCATACTCAATATTGTGAACATAGATATTCAACATCATGTTGACACTCAATAATTTAAATTTAGTGAATACACATTATGTCTACACTCAATAATGTAAACATTGATAATTTTCATCATTTTTATGATCAATCTTCTGAAGGTACCCAGTATTCTTTTTATTCAGGCTCAATTTGGTGAACATATCTAATTTGCATTGTTTCATACACAATCATGAGAATGTATCTAATTTTCATCATGTTCAAGCATAATATTTTTAACATATCTAATTTTCATCCAATTCATGGTTAAAATTCTGAATATAGCTAATCTATTTCTTTTTCACACACATTCTTCTAAACATAGAAAATTTAAGTTGTTGTGAACATAAATTATATGAATCATATTTTCAATGATATTATTTAACCTATGATCTTTAAAACCATAAACAACACATATGAGGGATATATAATACCAAATAATCATCATATATATATAAGTATTCTAAAAAAATCATCATCATATTATAAAGAACTCATGGAAAGAGAATTGGTTTCATATCCCTTTAAAATGGAATCATATAAGGAAAACATTTATAATTACATCAATAATCATAAAATTATATACTCATAGAAAATAAATGGGTATCCAAATATATTTAGTATCATTATTGGTAAATACCATTCCATGAAGATAATATAGCATTTAGCATTTAAAAAATATAAATAAAGAATATTTGGTTATGTTGATTTTTTCACGATCTGAGCCAGGTTGCCATCTGACCCGGTGTCTAATGTGGTCTGCGGCAAGGCCTAGAGGGTGTTCCCGATCCCCATGGGCCGGAAAAAGTTCCCGAGTATCAAATGAATATCTTTTGGCAATGATTTATAACATAAAATAAAAGATAAATAAATAGAAATAAACCATACAAAACAGGTAAACAGTAACTTCTGGAAATAAAAATAAAGATAAACAGCTAGACATACCTCCATGTGACCCCATAGGTCACCACCAAACATAGAACCATGCTCTCTCCAAGAGCGATCCAATACTAAAACCTAAAACTAAAAAGTAATGTAGGCGTGAGCACCGAGATTCTTAGTGGGAATGCTATAAAATAACAACGTCCTATTCCCTTTCCTATAATAAGAAATCCAATAATGCCAGTTTAAATATAAGATATTATATAATAATTTATTTCCTTCTTTTTAAGTTCAAGTCACATGATCACATTTTTAAGGAAAACACTTCTATTTCAAAGTATTTTCAAAATAGATTGCAAGAAAAAAAATTGATTAAATGATGGTTTTTCGTAAATGAGACATAAATTATAAAACAACTGAAATGAAAATCACATCATAAGAATCATGTCTCAAATAAGAACCATGGTAAATCCCAATAGGTAAATAGAATAAGCGGGATACTGAAGACCTCGTACCACAATGAAACATGGCTTAGAAACCATGACCCTCAGAAAACGTGGCTTAGAAACCACTACACTAAAAAAATGTGGCTTAGAATCCACGACCATCAATCATTCATATGTTTAGTTAGTGTTGTTTCCTCAATCCTGCTAGAAGAAACTAGGATGAACCCATATCGTGTAATATAGCGTACTAGTCCTGGTCCACCCACCTAAAACCCCATGTTTCCCATTGTGATCTATTTCAAGTGGTGGTGAGTTTTCTTTATCAATCAAATATATATGTACATAACACTTTCTTTATTCAAAACACATTCAACCCCTCACCATTTTTCTCCATCCTCAATCGCATCCCCCCTCATTCACGTCTCACAATTCCTAAGCCATAACATTTCTCACATAATCACACATACGACATATGAATCATTTTCTAAAACTAGGGGGCGTGCCTCAAGAGGGGTTTTTATTTTTCATAAAACGTCATTAAGGTGTGAAATGGGCTCAATTACATTAATGGAACACCTTTTATAACTATCCAGGCAAAAAGACAAACACCTTTATAAATACTAATTACCAATTCAAAACCACATAGGAAATCAATTTTCATGAAAAGTAACTTAATACCAATGGAGTTATCAATACATTTCAATTTCAAAAACAAATGCATATTCATTTCTAGAAACCATAACCAAATTTCATTGAATGTGTGTATAGAATAATTTTAAAACGTATTTTTAAAACAAGAAAGCAAATATAAAATTCAAATTAAAGGTATAAGCATAGGGGACCTACCTCAGATTGAAATCAAGTCATCCACTTTAGATCTTGGGGTATTCTAACTCAAGGCTTCTTCTCCCCCACTAAGAATACAAACTGTCACATATATGTAAGGACTCCTAGCCGCTATACACACACCTACATGGCCATGTAATGCACAAGAGGATCTTACATATACGCTTATATTCATATGCCAATATTCACTCACCTGCGAATTCACTTATATATACATATACATAGTCACACCTAGCCTTATACACGTATAAACTCTACCATGCATGAATATATGTGTAAGGAGGGAACATATATATATATATATATATGCATATGTATGCATACGCAGGTGAGTCGCCCCTGACATGGAGACACAAAACATCACCAAATAGCCCATCGCACTACACAAGAATTAGAACTAACCATAAAACATCAAAAGGACACCAAAAATCAAGTGCAAAACCAACCAGTAGCATAAATCTCCATACCTCAAAACATGTATCTTTTGACGATGACAGCCCGAGACCGCTTAACCATACATGCATATACATTTTCATATATATATATACCCATTGACCCAATTGCATATTCCCCATGCCATGAGAGAATATTCACAAGGATGATATACATATATAAATTCTTACTCACGTATATACATATATTTCTTTGCCATCGATGACCAAAATCCATATCGTGGTGAAGAAAAAACCTGCGACAATAATAAAAGGAATTCTAGAAATTACCAAGGCTTCCAAACAAAACCAAATTGAAAAAAGAAACAATAGAAACCTCACCCTAAATACATTTATCACCACTTGTACATTTTCTCAAATTCCCATTTTATAACACAAGAAAAAACACAATTAAGACTGACAAAAACAACGGACAAACCCCTTCATAAAACCACCCATACATTAAACTATTTTTAAAGCCTGCTTTCCATCTTTCAAAACAATTCAAAATTCACATTTAGAAAAGAAGAACATGTTTAACATGCCAATTTATGTCATTTTAATTTACGAGCATATTTCCAAACCTATTCTCACTTCATATTCCTTTGAAAACCTAGTTTTCACTTTTCAAACAAACCATAAAACCATTCAAGGAAACACCACCCTAAGACACACACACACAACACAGCTGTTTCTGTCACAAAATCCAGACCCAACACATACTTATTTATTTTGGATGAAAATTAATTTCTAAAAAAATCAATTAATTACCACCAAAACATATTTTTCCCAACAAAAATAATTTAGTGAATTTTTTCAATAATTATGACATCAAGACCCAAAATAAAAACATAACTGTTTCTAAAAGGAGACCCAATTCCATCATACATGAATGTAAAAATACTTTTAAAACTGAACTGGAAATACCCAATATAACTATAAGATGTGTAAAAATTAATTAGATAATAAAATTAAATCATCTAAGAGTGTTATGGCATGGAACAACCTACCTCTCATGAATATTCCTCTAGAATATGGAGAAAACCCAAACATTCTTCCAATCCAAACTACAAAAAACCTAGAGCAACCCAAAATCAAGAATATCGGACCACAAAGTCAATATTGAACCCCAAAAACAACACCCTACATGCTGGAGAATTCAAAAACTCAAAGATAAAGGGAAAAGACTTGTCTGGGGAGCACGGTGGCCAGACGGAGATGGTCGGGAGGTCGGGCGGTGCATGACCAGTGGCTGGCCGAGATGAGTTTGAACTAGAGAGGACTGGTGTGGCCGACCAAGGAGGGAAACATCAATCTTTCACAACAGGCATCTAGTAGGGCGATGAAAGGTGTCTGAGGCAGGCCGAGGAGGGGGTTCCAGTGCGAGGGAGATGGAGGAAAAGTGTCGACGTCCAGCTAAAATGTGTATGATAGGACATCCTGGCCGAGAAGGGGGTGACGGTGGCCAGCTACATTGTGCAAGGGGAGCCTATAGGTCTAGCTAAATCGAGACCGAAGGGGGGCTGGCCAATCCCATACCCTGAGGGGAAAGAAAAAATAATAACAACAATTAAATAAAAATAAAACATAAAAATAATAACAAAAACAACAATAATAACAACAAAAACAATAATAATAATAATATCCTCAAATAATAATATTATTATTAATATTATCATTAAAGAGAAATTCAATAAATTTTTATCACTTTTTTTATTTTATTTTATTTTAATTTTACCACACATCTAATTTAATTTCTTCATTTTTTTAAAGGTTGGGGTCGAAGCCTGATATATTATTAAAGAAAATAAAATACCTCTTTTAACTGGGTAGAGGGAGACCCATTACATAACTCAAAGGCACATTGGGAATTTAGCCCATAACATGGCACATAGAGCCAATGTTTTTGCCTAAGGCCCATTCTTTCCATATAATGCTTCATATGTAGCCATTCGAATACTATAATGGAAACTATTGTTCAAGGAAAAAATCCACCAAAGGAAAGTATTGATCCCACATACATTGTAAGTCAAGAGAGCATGATCTCATCATGTCTTACAGAGTTTTAATAGTCCTTTCAGATTGTCTGTCAGTTTAGGGGTGATGTGCAGTACTCATACGAAGCTCAGTATTCAAATCCTTCTAGGGACTTTTCCAGAATTTTGATGTAAACCGGGGATCTTGATTAGAGACAATCGATATAGGTGCACCATTATGTCTCAAAATTTCATTAATATAAAGTCTTTCCTGGCGCTCAAGTGGTAAATCATCACTTATTGGAAGGAAATGTATTGATTTTGTGAGACGATCAATAATGACCCATATTGCATCATTCCTTCTAGGTGTCCCCGGTAGTCCGATGAAAAACACCATCGTAATGTTATCCCACTTCCAAATAAGAATAGGTTGAGGATGCATCACTCCTTTGGGTTGTTTTCTCTTTTCCTTCACTTATTGACAAACTAGACACCTTGACAAGTAGTCAGCTATTTTCCGATTCCTATTATCAGACCAAAAATATTCCTTTAGATCTTTGTACATCTTGGTGTTACACAGGTGTATAGATAAATTTGAGCTGTGGGAATCATCTAATAGTTCCCTTTTTAGATCAGGTACTGATGGAACACATAACCTCTTCCCAAATTTTAGAACACCTTCATACATGAAGTCAACCAGTCTCCCATCCTTGACAGCATTGATTTTCTTGTGCAGATTCTCATCATCAGATTTAGAGATTTTTATCTTCTATAATAAAGATGGTTTAGCAATCATTTGAAAGAGAAAATATTTTTCCCCTTCCTTAACAATTCCCATATACATCATTAGTAGATCCAAAAATATAGGATCCCTCTCAATCGCCATTTGATTCAGAAGTCTGTGATCCTTCCTACTTAAAGCATCTACCACCTTATTCACCTTTCCTGGGTGGTAGTGTATTGAGCAGTCGTAATATTTGAGTAACTCGAGTCATCTTATTTTCCTCATGATGAGTTCTTTTTGTGTGAAAATGTATTTCAAAATCTTGGGATATGTGTATATCTCCCACTTTTCAACGTAAAGATAATGTATCTATATTATCAGAGTGAAAATTATGGCTGCTAACTCAAGATCGTGAGTTGGATAATTTTTATCCTGGGTCTTCAACTGTCTTGATGTATAAGAAATAACTTTATTGTTTTTCATAAGAATGCAACCCAGACTATTTTTTGATGCATCACTATATATTAAAAATACACCACTTCTAGATGGAAGAGTCAAAATTATAGCATTGACCAATATTCTTTTCAATGCTTCTAAGCATTCAGTACATTATCTTCTCCACACAAACTTAACTCCTTTACATGTGAGCTTGGTTAGTGGGTTAGCCAGTCAGGAAAAATTTTGAATGAAACGTCGATAGTAACCTGCTAAGACAATAAAACTACGTACCTCGATTATGTTTTTTGGCGTAGGCCATTCTTGGATTACCTTTATTTTTGTAGGATCAACTAGGATTCCATCCTTAGAGACAATACGACCTAGAAAAGAAACATATTGAATCCATAATTCGTACTTTCTAAACTTCCCATATAATTTCTTTCTTCTAAGAGTTCTCAGAATAACCCGCAAGTGATTCTCATGGTCTTCATAGATTTTTGAGTATATGTGGATATCATCGATGAATACCACAAAAAAGTTATCAGGATATTTTTTGAAAACTCTATTCATTAAATCCATGAAAACAGAGGGTTCATTTGTCAGTCCAAAACACATCACTGTAAATTCGTAATGCCCATACCTGGTTCGAAATGTTGTCTTAGGAATATCTTCCTTCCTCACAAGCACCTGATGATATCCAGGTCAAAGGTCAATCTTAGAAATTATTGAGCTCCATGATGTTGATCAAATAAATCATCAATCTGGGGAAGAGGATATGTATTCTTTATTGTAATAGCATTGATTTCACTGTTATCAATGCAAAGCCTTATGGATCCATATTTCTTCTTGACAAAGAGGACAGGGGCTCCCCATGGAGAAACACTAGGTCAAATAAATCCTTTTTCACTCAAATACTCTAATTGTTTCTTTAGATCTACTAATTCCCCAGTGGCCATTCAAATGGAATTCTTTGATATAATTCTTGCATCAGGAATTAAATCAATAGAGAACTCAACTTCTCGCTCTAGAGGATTTCTAGGTAAATCCTCTGGAAATACATTAATGTACTCTTGCACTATGTGCACATCTTTAATTTGAATATTTATTTCCTCACTAATAGATATTGGTTTATCTTCCTCTTCAATTATTTCATTCAGTATTTCTACTGGGGTGGTTATAGATATGAATCAGGTGGCTACGTTTTGTCCCTAAAGACAAGGGATTCTACACCATTTTCCAAAATCATAACTTCCTTCTTCTTATAATAAATCTTAGCATTATAATTTGACAGGTAATATATACCGAGAAATATATCAAATTCAGTCATTGGTATGATGATAAGGTTAGAAACTAAATCACATTTTGGTGTGTGGAGGGGGACTAGTCGACATGCCTTTGTTGCAATGATACATCCATGGGAGTTTTTACTGACAACTTCTTTACTAAATCAAATTGGAAATATCTATTTTTCTTGGAAACCTAGGAAGATATAAATGAATGCGATGATCCAAAATCAAATAAAGTGTTGGCTAAATTAGAGGAAACAATTAAAGTACCAGCCACTACATCATTAGAAATTTCAACCTCCACGGTTGTAATTTCATAGGCTCTCCCTTATTCTCTTGGATTTTTATGAGGCATGTTTCCTTGGATCTTAAGACACTCATTTTCATAGTGTACCATCTCTCTAAAATTGTAGCATTGAATATCATTGAATTGTTTCTTCCCCTTACATTCATCAGATCGATGACCCTTTTCTCCACAGTTATAGCAAACCCCCGTGCCTTTCAAGCATTTCCCGAGATGATTCATTCCACAGTTCTCACATAATGGGAATAGCTTTGTTCACTTTCTCTTCTTTGGTGATTATCCTTTTCTTTTGTTATTAGAGTACCGCTTCTTATCTTGGATTACTTTGAAAAGATTTGATCTAAAAAGTTCTCTTTCTATTTTGATGGGACTTGATAAAATTTAATCATATGATGAAAATGATTGATAAGCCAGTTCCCTTCAAAGACATGGCTTAAGACCATTAAAGAAGTTATCAATCTTGTCTGTGGATTCACGTACGTAATCTATGGCATACCTGGCCAGCCTTGTGAATGTAGCCTCATACTCTGCAACACTGTCTTCTTCCCTTTGTTTTAAGTTAAGTAATTTCCACTTCATTTCATTTCATTGTTCATGAGGGAAATATTTTTCAAATAATATTTCCTTAAAATTCCTTCATTCCATATCTTCAATGTCTTCTTCCTCCATTGAATTTTGAATCAAGGACCACCATTGATTTGCATCTCCCTTGACACAATATACCGCCAGTACTACCTTTTCATTTCCATTGCATCTTAACACCATGAATATCTTTTTAAGGGACTTGATCAATTTCTCAGTAACCACTGGATTAGTAGTCCCACTGAAATATGGGGGATTCTTCCACATGAAACAATCCAACACAGGTGTCGAATGGTTATTTGTTATAACTTGAGTAAGTTTTCCCAATATGGTCATGATCTAATATACTCCAACGTTGACTTTGTTCACTTGCTCCGTAAGGAGATCCCTACCTTTCCCACTTGTATTGATTCCCCTTCTTCCATTAGACACCATTTCTAAATAATGGGACACGCTATATTAGTTTATGAATCTCAAATATAAAAGTACCCAACATAGATTGAAATTCTATACACAACAAATCTTATAAACATGGTTCCTCTAAAGAAACATTTACATTAAACTCCTTCATAATTTCTTGTAAAGAAAATGTGAATTATACTAGGCATATCTCCTGGGAGTGTCGTAACCAAAAATACAGCAGGGCCCTTTCTCGTGCACCAGTTCCCATTCGAGTCTAACTCAAAGTGGTGTTTTCGGGTTTTACCACTAGATACATCTGTGTCGGAGCTGCCTCTACTTGCTCGTATACAAGTTGGGATGTATTTCATAAAAGATCCACATAATCTATTCTTTACGAAGATTCTAGGTTGTTCTTTTACATTTATCCTCAAATACTACCTTAGGGATTTGTTCCATACTATACATTTCCTTCTGTAGTTTCCAATTTTTCTACTAAACTTCGTCTGATACCAACTGTAACACCCCGACCCCTCGGGACCAGAGTCGGTGCATTACTTTTTATATTGGAATAGTTAGAACGAATGAAAAATCCTAAAGTAATGAACAGTTTAGTAGACTTGAAGAAACTAGATACATATATGTAACATCAATTACATTAAAAAAGGTTACAAGTTACAATACATAACAAAACTAAAACCTGCAACCACATGAACTCAATAAATGACCATCTCTTTGTCACCTGTTGAAGGTAAAAAATGAAATGGGTGAGCTCAAATTCTCAGTAAGGGTTAAAAATAGAGGAATCATGAGTACAATAATAAGTTAATCATAATCAATCTAACATAATCAATATGGAATAGTGAATAAATGAAAAACTAATGGCATTAATAAACTGATAATGAAATTGCATCCACAGATTTTGTCATACTGAAAACCACATGGATAATAATAATAACTGATAATGAATAAGGATAATGATTATTAATTAGACATCATGTATCTGGCACATGAAACCATAATACCGTTAAAATAGTTTAGTTCTGTGGGTAGAAACATGTCTGATTTTTGGAAACAAACTCGAAAGGTTTGTCGCCAACTAATTTATCTCATGATACCTACCAATGTATTGAGGGGCTATAGTGGGCCCCACCCTCCACTACATATACACATAATTCGTTATACATTGATTCAATACATGAGAAATATGCATGTTCAATATCCGTATAGAGTATAGTATACATATTCATCAATATTTCTATAATTAAAATAACTTTCCAAATAAAGAACATATGTAAAATGGTATACAGTTTAGAAAACAAACATATCCATGATTTGAGATTATGGATATTTAATATAAAAAAAATTCATATTAAAAGTTATCTCAAAAGGGCAGTAGGTACACCACATAAGGATTATTAGGTGCCCCATAAAAAGTTCGTCACAACAAAATAGTAGTTGAGACAAAGTCTCTTACCACAATGTAATCGATCAAATCATTTGACGAGAACTTAATAACCCTAAAATTAGTCATTTAATAACATTAATATAAAGAGAAACATGTTATTAAATATCAAATGATAGTACAAGTATATCACATACAAGAAATAATTGTCAAACAATGGAAATCTCACAGAAATGAAATTGAGATGAGAAACCCCTTACCTTTTTCTCTAGTGTGTTCTTCGTTTGTTTTAATGACCTGAATAATCAAATTAAGATCCATTAATTAATAATTACATAACCTCCTATACATTTAATTGATTTATTATAACCTTATTAGGTTCATTAATGTCCCTTTTAATGGGTTTAAGAGGTTCAGTTTTATTGTTTTGGGAGCATTTTCTTCCTTGGGTTTCATGATTCGTTTACTTGCATTCATGAATGGAAGTTCATTTGAAATGTGGTTAAACATACAGAATTTTTAATATATATTATTAGTTAAATTAAAGATATATAAATGATCTTATAATGATTCTAGGTTATATACTTGAGGATGAATCATTATTTTAATGTTTTTGATAAACGCTTGGATTTAGCTTAGAAGTTTTGTATACAATGAACTTGTTTTGTATTATTATTCCATATTATGAGTGTGTAAATATTAGAGAAAACTAAGGAGATTAATTACATATATTTATATATGGTTCAACCATTAAAATGGTTTCATTACCAGTAATTATGGAGAAAGTGAAGAACAAAACTCCGCCATCCACAAATGATATAAATTGGTACCTCATGGACGTTCATTTCGTTTATAAAAATAAAATGGGGGGAGTAAGAATATTGATAATATTTATTAAATTCACATGATATAATTATAATATATAGATGATACTGGAGTTTATCATGGCCATTTGGAAATAGGAGGTGAGAAGAGAAAAATAAAAGAGATGAACTTGAAAAGAAAAGTTGAGAGATCCCTTATGAGAATTCGGTAGCCTGACAGCGTTGCTTGAAATTTTATAAAATGAAATGATAAGAACAGATGGTTATCTAAAAATATTTAAATCAAAATTAAGTAATAATTATAGATAAAATCAAACCCCAACATATGATAATGGAAATTAAAATAGATAACATAAAAGAATTGACGACTAAAACAAGAGAATAAAGGATTCCCTTACCTTGTAGAGTAACTCCTAGATCTTAAAAGATGGGAACTTGGGGGCTTAAGGACACCTTGGGAGGACTCCTATAGAAGTAAAACCACCATATATTTGAGGATGTGGGATTTTAAATGAAATTAAACGAATGGATGAGTGGATATTTATAGAAAAAGAGAGGCAATTTTTCAATAATTTCAAAGGGACACCTCATTAGTGGTTTTTGCCAAACTATGAGCTTTCCAATGGTATTATCCCATGGTTTTAGACACTTAGGACACTTCATGTCATAAGTTACTGTAAAAAAGTCAACCATACTTTTATATTTTATTATTACATCATTATGATGTCATTAAACTACCGAAAACTCAAAACTGTATTTTTACTATTCATGAAAAAAAATCTTGTATTTTAGAAAAATCACAAAAATTTACCCTAACCATTTATCGATCTGTAGAATTCAAAAATGAACTCTGTATTTTGAAAATAATTTTCTAATTATTTTTAATTAAATTTTTAAATAAAATCATAGTTAATTCCAAAAATAACCATTCTAAATGTATAATTAGTTCTATATCACATTGAAAAGTTAATTAAGATCTCATTATCTTATTACCTTAAGAAAATAAAATATTATAATTATTTTCTATTTATAAAGGTCATATTACTATTCATTTTACTATTCCTAAGGGGATGTTACTATTTATCAAAAAATCATGGTGGTTCTATTAGACTCCAAATGCCTAACTGGTCACAACTCTAGATGACCATTTTTTTAAATTTAAAACATAGAAGTGAAATATTTATGTTTAATGGATAGATAATAAGTTTCTCCTATAATTTTTTGATTCACAAAATACATAGTACTTCATGCAATATAATCTATGAATAGAATGTATTTAATAGAAGCATACCATAAAATTTTTGGGGTGTTATATTATTACCTCCTTCGGAAATTTCATCCTCAAAATTTTATGTATAAATCCCACCAAAAAGATTTGGGTGGTTCTTCTTTATGAAATCCTCTGGTTCCCATGTTGCTTCTTCCATATTCTAGTTTCTCCAAAGATCCTTTACTAGACACGTTGTTCGATTTCTCAATACCTTCTCCCTTGTGTCAAGAATCCTGATAGGCTTTTCACAGTATGAAAAATATGGTTCCAGTTCTATTTCTTCATATGTGAGTATGTGAGTTGGGTCTGGCATGTATTTCTTTAACAATGACACGTGGAACACATCATGAACTCTGGAAAGATTTGGCGGCATCGCTGAATTGTAAGCTACAGCTCCGATTCTTTCTCAAATTTCAAATGGTCTGGTGTACATAGGGTGGAGTTTCCCTTTCTTACCAAACCTTAAGGAACCCTTCCATGGAGATACTTTCATAAATACACGTTATCCCACTTTGAATTCCAAGTCCTTTCTCTGGTTGTCAGCATAACTCTTCTACCTACTTTGGGATGCTTTAATATGGGTTTATATTTTCTTCAACATTTTCATGGTCTCTCCAATAAGTTATGGGACTATAATTTTACTCTCACCAACTTTATCCCAACAAGTTGGAGTTCGACATCTCTTTCCATATAATGATTCATATGGAGCCATTTAACTACTAGAACGGAAACTATTGTTGTAGGAAAATTCCACCAAAGTCAAGTATTGATCCCACATACCTTGGAAGTCAAGAGAGAATGATCTCATCATGTCTTCCAGAGTTTGAATTGTTTTTTCAGACTATCCATCAGTTTGAGGGTGATATGCAGTACTCATATAAAGCTCAGAATTCAAATCCTTCTAGAGACTTTTCCAGAATTTTGATGTAAATAGGGGATCTCGATCGGAGACAATCAATAGAGGTGCACCGTGAAGTCTCACAATTTAATTATTATAAAGTCTTGTTAAGCGCTCAAGTGGTAATTCCTCTCTTATTGGAAGGAAATGTGCTGATTTTGTGAGAGGATCAACAATTACCCATATTGCATCATTCCTTCTAGGTGTCCTCGGTAGTCCGATGACAAAATCCATCGTAATGTTATCCCACATCCACATATAAATAGGTAGAGGTTTCATCACTCCTTTGGGATGTTGTCTCTTTGCCTTCACTTGTTGACAAACTAGACACCTTCACACGTAGTCAGCAATTTCCTACTTCATATTATCCCACAAAAAATATTCCTTCAGATCTCTGTACATCTTGGTGTTACCCGGGTGTATAGAGAAATTTGAGCTATGGGTATCATCTAATAGTTCCCTTTTTAGATTAGGTACTTATGGAACACATAACCTCTTCCCAAATTTTAGAACTCCTTCTTCATACACGAAGTTCGCCAGTCTCCCATCCTTGACAGCATTGATTTTCTTGAGCAGATTCTCATCATCAGATTGAGAGATTTCTATATTCTCTAATAAAGATGTTTTAGCAATCATTTGAAAGAGAAAAGATTTTTATCCTTCTTTAACAATTCCCATATCCATCTTTAATAGATCCAAAGATATATGATCTCTTTCAATCCTCATTTGAGTCAGAAGTCCGTGATCTTTCCTACTTAAAGAAGTTTCCACCTTATTCGCCTTTCCTTGGTGGTAGTGTATTAATCAATCATAATCTTTGAGTAACTCGTGCCATTTTCTTTGCCTCATGTGGAGTTATTTTTGTTTGAAAATGTATTTAAAACTCTTTTGATCTGTGTATATCTCACATTTTTCACCGTAAAGATAATGTATCTATATTTTCATAGCAAAGATTACGGCTACTAACTCAAGATCATGAGTTGGATAATTTTTCTCATGTGTCTTCAACTTTCTTGATGCATAAGAAATAACTTTATCATTTTTCATAAGGACGCAACCCAGACTATTTTTTGATGTTTCACTATATATTACAAATCCATCACTTCTAGATGGAAGAGTCAATATTAAATCATTGAAAAATATTCTTTTCAATTCTTTGAAGCATTCAGTACATTATTTTTTCCACAAAAACTTAACTTCTTTACCTGTGAGTTTGGTCAGTGGGTTAGCCAGTCGGGCGAAATTCTGAACGAAATTCCGATAGTAACCTCCTAAGAAAATAAAACTACATACCTAGGTTATGTTTGTTGGTGTGGTCCATTCTTGGATTGCCTTGTTCATTGGAGGATCAACTAGTATTTCATCCTTGGAGAAAATATAGCATAGAAAAGAAACTGATTGAATCCTGAATTTGAACATGCTAAACTTCCCATATAATTTATTTCTTCTAAGAGTTCTCATAATAACCGACAAGTGATTCTCATGGTCTTCATAGCTTTTTGAGTATATGAGGATATCATCAAAGAATACCACAAAAAATTTATCAAGATATTCCTTGAAAACTCTATTATTTAAATCCATGAAAACAAAGGGTGCATTTTTTAGTCAAAAAGGAATCACTGTAAATTCTTAATGCCCATACCTGGTCCAAAATGTTGTCTTAGGAATATCTTCCTTCCTCACATGCAACTGAAGATATCCAGATCAACGGTAAATCTTAGAAAAGTATTTAGCTTCATGAAGTTTATCAAATAAATCATCAATCCGGGGAAGAGGATATTTATTCTTTATTTTAATATCATTGATTTCCTTGTAATCAATGCAAAGCCTCATGGATCTAACTTTATTCATGACAAATAGAATAGGGGCTCCCCATGGAGAAACACAAGGTCGAATAAATCCTTTTTCACTCAAATCCTATAATTGTTTATTTAGATCTACTAATTCCACAGTGGCCATTCTATAGGGAGTCTTTGATATAGGTCTTGCATCAGGAATTAAATCAATAGAGAACTCCACTTCCCGCTCTGGAGGATGTCCAGGTAAATCCTCTGGAAATACATCAACGTACTCTTACACTATGTTCACATATTCAATTTTAATATTTATTTCCTCGCCCATAGATATTGGTTTATCTTACTCTCCAAGTATTGAATTCAGTAGAGCTACTGGGGGTGGTTCTAGATAAAAATCGAGTGGCAAATTTTCTTCCCTAAAGACAAGGGATTCAACACCATTTTCAAAAATCGTAACTTCCTTCTTCTTACAATAAATCTTCGCATCATAATTTGATAGCCAATCCATACTAAGAATTATATCAAATTCAGTCATTGGTATGATGATAGGGTTAGCAACTAAAGCACATTTTGGTGTCTGGAGGGGGACTAGTCGACATGCCTTTGTTGCAATGATACATCCCCTGGGAGTTTTTACTGAAAAATCCATCACTAAATCAAATTGGACATATCTAATTTTCTTGAAAAACTGGGAAGATATAAATAAATTTGATGATCCAGAATCAAATAAAGTGTTGTAAAAGTTTGAGGAAACAATTAATGTACCTGCCACCCCATCACTAGGAATTTCAACCTCCGCAGTTGTAATCTCATAGGCTCTCCCTTGTTCTCTGGGATTTTTCTGAGGCATGTTTCCTTGGAACACAGGACACTCATTTGCATAGATTGCCATCTCTCTGAAATTGTAGCATTGAATATCATTGTATTGTTTCTTCCCCTTTCATTCATCATATCAATGACCCTTTTCTCCATAGTTATAGCACACTCCCATGCCTTTCAAGCATTTCCTGGGATGATTCGTTCCATAGTTCTCACATAATAGGAATAGATTTGTTCCCTTGATCTTATTTGCTGCTTCTATTTTTCATTTTTTTTCAGAGTACCGCTTCTTATCTTGGTTTCCATTGAAAAGATTTGATCTAGAAAATTACCTTTCTATTTTGATGTCACTTGATACAATTTCATCATATGATGAAAATGATTGAGAAGCCAATTCCCTTCAAATACTTGGCTTATGACCTTCAAAGAAATGGTCAATATTGTCTGCTGAGTCACGTATGTAATCTACAACATACCTGGCCAGCCTTGTGAAAGTAGCCTCATACTCTACAACACTGTCTTCTTCCATTTATTTTAAAATAAGGAATTTCCTCTTCATTTCAGTTCGTTTCTCACGAGGGAAATATTTTTTGAAGAGTATTTCCTTAAAATTCATCCATTCCATATCTTCTATTTCTTCTTCCTCTGTGGTATTTTGAATTAGGGACCACAATTGATCTGTGTCGCCCTTGAGACAATATACGGCCAGTACTACATTTTCATTTTCATTGCATCTTAATGCCAAGAATATCTTTTCAAGGGACTTGATCCATTGCTCAGCAACTACTGTATTAGTAGTCCTGCTAAAATATGGCATCTTCTACCGCATGAAATGATCCAACATAAGTGTGGAATGGTTATTTGTTACAACTTGAGTAAGTTCTCCCAATATGGTCCTGATCTTATCTTCTCCAATGTTGACTGTATTGGATTTCTCAGTAGGGAGATCCCTACCTTGTCCATGAGTATTGATTCCCCTTATTCCATTGGACTCTATTTCTAAATAATGGGACATGCTATATTAGTTTATGAATCTCAAAAAGAAAAATACTAAACATAGATTGAAATTTTATACATAGCTATTCTTATAAACATGTTTCCTCTGAGGAAAAAATTATATTAAACTCCTTCATAATGGCTTGTATAGAAAATGTGAATTATCCAAAACATATCCCCCAGGAGTGTCATAACCAAGAGTGCAGAAAGGCCCATTTTTGTGCAACATTTCTTGTTCGAGTCCATCTCAAAGTGGTGTTTTCAGGTTTTTCCCCTAGATACATATGCGCTAGAGCCTCCTCTACTTGCTCATATCCAGACATGGACATATTGCTTAAAAGATCTACATAATCTATTCCTTACCAAAATACTAGGACGTTCTTGTACGTTTATCCTCAAATACTACCTTAGGGGTTTGTTCCCTACTATACATTTCTTACTCTAGTTTCCAAGCTTTCTACTAAACTTCCTCCTATAACAACTGTAACACCCCAACCCCTCTGGACCAGATCCGGTGCATTACTTGTTATATTGGAATGGTTATAAGGAATAAAAAATCTTTAAGGAATGATCAGTTTATTAGTATTGAAGAAACTAGATACATAGATGTAACATAAATTACATTGAAAAAGGTTACAAAAAACAATACATAACAAAACTAAAAGCTACAACCACATGTACCCAATAAATGACCTTCTCTTCATCACCTGTTGAAGGTAAAAAATGAAAGGGGTGAGCTCAAATGCTCTATAAGGGTTAAAAATAGTGGAATCATGAGTACAATAATAAGTGAATCATAATCAATTTGACATAATCAATATGGCATAGTGAATAAATGAGAAACTAATGCCATTAATAAACTGAGAATGAATCTGCATCCATAGATTTTGTTCTAGTGAAAACCTCATGGATAATAATAATAACTAATAATGAATAAAGAAAATTATTATTAATTAGACGTCATGTATCTGTCACATGAAACCATAATATCGTTAAAACGGTTTAGTTATGTGGGTAGAAACCCGTCTGATTTTTTGAAACAAACTCGATGGGTTTGTCGCCAACTAATTTGTCTCATGAGATCTACCGATACATCGAGGGGCTATAGCAGGCCCCACCCGCCAATTTATGTCCAATTCATTATTTATAAATTGATTCAATACATGAGCAATATGCCTTTTCAATATCCATATATAGTAGAGTATACGGTTTCATAAATATTTCTATAATTAAAATAACTTTCCAAATAAACACCGTATGTAAAATGGTATACGGTTTAGTCAACAAACATATCCATGATATGAGATTATGGATATTTAATATAAATATAATTTCAAATGAAAAGTGATCTCAAAATTTCAGTAGGTACACCACATAAGGATTATTAGGTGTGCCATACAAAGTTAGTCACAACAAAATAGTAGTTCAGTCAAAGTCTCTTACCACAATGTAATCGGTCGAATCATATGACCAGAACTTAATAAACCTCAAATGAATCATTGAATAACATGAATATAAAGAGAATAATTTTATTATATATCAAATGATAGTACACATATATCACATATAATAAATAATTGGAAAACAATGGAAATCTCACGGAAATGAATGTGAGAAGAGAAACCCCTTATCTTTTTCTATAGTGTGTTCTTCATTTGTTTTAATGACTTGAATAATTAAATTTAGATCCATTAATTAATAATTACAGAACCTCTTATACGTGTAATTGGTTTAGTATAACCTTATTAGGTTAATACATGGCCCTTTTAATGTCTTTAAGAGGTTCAATTTCATTGTTTGGGAAACATTTTCTTCCTTGGGGTTCATGGTTCGTTTACTTGCATTCATGAATGCCAGTTCATTTGAAATGTGGTTAAACATCCAGAATTGTTAATATATATTATTAGTTACATTAAATATATATAAATAATCTTATAATGATTCTAGCATATATACTTGAGGATGAAACATCAGTTGAAATTTTTTGATAAACGCTTGGATTTAGCTTTGAAATTTTGTATACAATGAACTTGTTTTGTATTATTATTCCATATTAGCTTGGAAGTTTTGATAAACGCTTGGACTTAGATTGGAAGTTTTGGTACCTCATAGACGTTGATTTTGTTTCTAAAAATAAAAGGGGGGAGTAAGAATATTGATGATGGTTATTCCATTCACATGATATAATTCATGTATATAGATGATACTTGAGTTCATCATGGTCATTTGTAAATAGGAGGTGAGAAGAGAAAAAGAAAAGAGATGAACTTGAAAAGAAAAGTTGAGATATCCCTTATGAAAATTTGGTAGCCTAAAGACGACGCTTAAAATTTGATAAAACGGAATAATGAGAACAAATGGTTATATAATCATATTGAAATCAAAAGTCATTAAGAAGAATAGATAAAATAAAACCCAAACATATTATAATGTAAATTCAAATTGATAACAAAAAATAAGTGACGACTAAAACAAGAGAATGAAGGATTCTCATACCTTGTAGAGTAACTCCTAGATCTTGAAGGATGGGACCTTGGGGGATTAAGGACTCCTTGGAAGGAATAAAAGAGATGTAAAACCACCATATAATCGAGGATGTAGGATTTGGAATGAAATAAAATTAATGGATGAGTGGTTATTTATAGAAAAAGAGAGGTAATTTTTTAATAATTTCAAAGGGACACCTGATTAGTGTTTTTTTCCAAACCATGGGCTTTCCCATGGTTTTAGCCATTTTGGACACCTCATGTCATAAGTTATTATACCCAAGACTACAATAATTTTATATTTAATTATTACATCATTATTATGCCATTAAACTACCAAACACACAAAATTGTATTTTTACTATTCATGAAAAATTCATGTATTTTAGAAAAATCCCAAAAATTTACCCTAACCATTTTTTGATGTGTAGAATTCAAAAATGAACTCTATTTTTTGAAAATAATTTCTTAAGTATTTTAAATTTAATTTTTAAATAAAATCATAGTTAATTCAAAAAATAAAAATTTTAAAGGTATAATTAGTTCTATATCACATTGAAAAATTAATTAAGATCTCATTATCTTATTACATTAAAAAATAAAATATTTTCATTATTTACTATTTATAAAGGTCATATTATTATTCATTTTACTATTCATAAGGGTATGTTACTATTCATCAAAAAAATCAAGTTGGTTTTATCAGACTCCAAATTGATTACTGGTCACAATTTTAGATGACCGTTTTTAGAAATTCAAAACATAGAAGTGGAAAATTTATGTTTAATGGATTGCTAATAAGTTTCTACTATAATGTTTTGATTCACAAAAGACATAGTGCTTCATGAAATATATTCTATGAATATAATGTATTTAATAGAAGCGTACCATAAAATTTTTGGGGTGTTATAACGTCATGACCTAGGTGAGGCCGAGCGACATCAACAACAGCACGCTAATCGCTATCAAGTCCAAAATATGTATTTTTAAGTAAGTACTCCAAATATTAAACAATCTCCAACCTGGACCCTGAAGAAAACATTAATGTGCTAGAAAACAATAAAATAAGTTAAATTTGAAAAATTCAAAGTGTGACTGATGTTTTCTCCAATCAATTAATTAATATAACTAAGGTAAATAATCTTCAACAAAAGAAATGTAAAATAAGGTATTCAAAAATTAAATGAATTAGATGAAAAAAGTTTACAATAAAAAATTATTACTCGAGCAAAAGATATTTGAGCTATCAATATCTCTAAAAGGAAACAAGAACCATGATGCATGAAATATTTCAGAATAGGTTTACATAATAAAAATTAAAAAAATGATATAATTCCAATTAAGAAAATCAATTGGAAAAATGTATAAAACATATATGAAATAAGATCATGAAAATGATCATAACTCAATGAATGAATATTGAGTAACCAAAAACTCTTACGACTGGGGTAACACTCAAGTAAAAAGATATTTAATGAGAAGAAATTGATTTCATATAGAACATCTCAAGAGTTGAAAGGAAATAAAGTATATAATATTCATGGGATATTAAATTGATATAAAATAATTCAAAGGAAACATGGTTCAAAGAATGTAACAAATCTATAAGAATCAAAAATTAGCCCAAGAAAACCATTTTGAATTTAGAAACTTTCTTATCAAACCCTCTTGAAGGATAGAATATGAAATATAAGATTTAATACCATGAATAATGTGGTAATAATGATATAAAAGTTTAATGGTATAGTATATATGTCATTAAAAATAAAACCTGATGTATAATAAGAAATATTCCATAACGAGTGAAATTTTGATTTAAAAACCCATACCTTTATTTTATTTTAGTCAAAATGAGTGCTTTCCTCATGTATAATCAACCTAAATATCTTAATTACTTATCTTAAAACCTTAATATGACCATACATACATTTTTATAATTACTTTTTAATCGTATATTTCAAATATTTTAACCTATTAAGGATTATTTTGAATATTGGGTGTTATAACAATGAGTTGTTTGCTTCATATAGACTTCACAAGGCCGCAAATTATTCACACTAAGTGGTTAAAAGTTCATCATTCCTAGTTTTTCCAAGATATAAAAATACATTTTCTTAGTTATAACCTAATTCCAATTTTCATCATTTGAAAGAAATTAATTTGACTTGTGAAATTGGAAATCATGGTGAACTAGTTTTTGACGTGTTTAATAATCAAAATTTCATAAATTAATAGATATTTTAAATACAAAATACATGTTTACAGAATCATATAAAGATCTCAAATACAACAATTTTATAGTATATTACCATTATATGAAATCCCATAATCATTTTTTACATTACCTTTCTAACATCATTTTCAAAGGTTGTTAAATAGAAGTAGATTTTAACTTGTCATGTTGATTTAATGAATAAGGACATGTATTTTGATAATGATAATGCGACATATAAAGAATATTTAAAATGAAATGAATATTACATAATTTAATGAAATTCATTCTATTAACCATCAACTATGGGTGGTAAAAATAAATGAAATTCATCAATCGTGGAGAAGGTGGTCTTCATGTACACACGATTAGTGATATAATTTCTCAATGAATACATAGAATGATGTTATATGAAAAATGAAAATTTTATATTATTATCTGGGATAGATAAAACATATATACATTAATCATATCTATCTTGTAAACCATCCATGAAAATTGGTGATACAAAATGAACCATATCTCTTTGGGGACGTGGTAGTCTACACGTAAGCACAATTGTTGTTTTAGTATCTCTTAGTGGATGTAAATTAATGAATAATTGTCATTAAATTAATATAATGAAATTTAATAATACAAATGATATCAACATAATAATATTAATGAGTTTATATGTGACCTAGTAACAATAATAGTAAAATAAAGGATTAATTGAAGGTAACACTCAAGTTGGAAGCCTGAGTTTTCTCTTGGAAAACTACTTGGAAATGAAGGCCTAATGAAAACCAAATATGACCTGAAGCTTATGAAAGTGGGATAGGTTTTTAAAAGGATAAATGTTCAATAGTTTCTGTAACATCCTGTTACCATATTTCTAGTGCTTTTATATCCTATTTTTCATCCCCTTTTGTTTGATGATCATTAATGGGATTTTAAAAGTTTCTTGAGATTTATGTTCTTTTTGACTGGGTGTTTTACCATCATTATAGTGGATATGGTGTGGAGATAGTGGATATGGTGTGGAATTGGTGGCTGAGGCATAGACATTTGCAGTGTCTCAACCAATTCTGGCATGGTAGTGGTAGGGACAACACAGATGTTGTTTGGAAGATTTTGAAGCTTCTACCATTTTAGGCACAATTGTATCCTAGAGAGAAGATTTTGGCATGGATTATCAGGGTTAATTTGTTTATGTTTCTACCATCTCAATAATTTTGTTTGAATTTGTGCGTGTTGTATTTTGGAAGTGGTTATGCACTACAGCACGGTGTGTGAGCTGCATCATAGCCTTAACATGGGTATAAAGGATATAGGTTAGGTCAACACCATGGATTCCCTAGGTCAGGGAGTGGTCTTCTATACTATGTGTTATCCTATAAAACGTGAGAAGTTCTATATTTTGGTGTAGATATTTAGGGTTTGGTCTATTTGTTTCTTCAGCTTGTAAATATTGAACCACTATTTTATTCCAAACTTATCCTTCTCAAACCGAACATGGACCATTTCCTTTTAGAGGCTCATAATAAGATTTTTGGATCCTCAAGCCTCTATTATTTTCATATCAAAGAAACTATGAATTCAATTTATCTTCAACATGGATTACTCCTTGGTCTTCCTTGACTTTAACTCTCTGTTGTTGGTTCCCGATCATGGTGTTTGACTTATAATTTTATTGTGTGATTAGTTTTAGGTAGTTCCATATGGATCTTCCCTAAATTATAAACCATAATTACAAAAATGAATAGAAATATAATTTCATCTATTTTCTTATTTATGAATTATTTTTTTATCATAATTAATTTCAAATTATTTGTATATATTTCTTGATTTTATAAAAAGGTTCCTTGAAATTGAAAGTGATTTTATGAAATGATATTATATTGAATCATGAGAAAAATTCATTTAAATGAAAGATGATTTTGAAAGGCAGAAACTTTATTAAAACCACTGATTTGGTTTTTAAATTTAAATGGAATATTGAAAATTGAATTTGGGAAATTAAAATGTGTCTGATGATTTGAATTCAATTCAATTTATTTTCTAATGATTGGTTGATTGAAAGAACACGTGGTCCTGAGTAGTTAGTGGGTTATTATGATAGGAATGATAGGAATCTAAATCCTTCAAAATGGATTTAAAATAACAAATCTAACTAAACCATGTTTTGTATGATTTCCTCAATGGGGTGTTTATTTATTTTCCTTATTTTTTATTATTGAGAGACTTGTACACACAATTTGAGCTGTGATGATTGACTGAGTAGTGAAAAGATCCTATATCTAGAAACTAACCAATCTCTAGGATAATGAACATTTTTCTTCATTTTTATTTTATTATTACAAGACAAAGATTATATAAATTTTTTATTAATATCCTTTAAAATTTATGAAAATTTTATTTTAATTTAGTTTTGATTAATTTTCTATCAACTTTATTTGAATGAATATTTTTATTGAAAATATGAAATGCACTCAATTGATTTGTTTAATTTAAATTAATTAATTAATGGTTTTTTGTAATGGAAATTCTTATAGAACACTTTGTTAAATCTTTTTGAGATATTTATATAACACTATAACATTTTCTTCAGGTGTTTGTTGAATTTATTATAACTAGTCTAGGAAATGGTAAAGCACCACTTGGAGGTGGATATTTTGCTTGAGCATGGGACCTTGGGTGATGGTTGTGAAAAATGGATATTCAATCCACTTTTTATCTGGGGATTGTGATAATTTATCTTAGTGGATATTGTAAATTTTGGTTGATGTTTTAATTGGTGATTTTTATCTATCTACCTATGGTACTTTTCTAATTGGGTAATGTATAGAATACCGACTATGTTTTGATTTATCTTTATCTATTATATATTGATTTTTTTATTCTTTTCTATAAATAATTCACTTTTTCCATTATTTGATTCCTAGATGATAGTCATTAACCCATGGGGATCCAAAACAGCCTTTAGGCTATGTCAGGGTTGGATTGACTATCAGTGTACAAGGGTATTTAGGTCACTTCATGAAAAATTAATATAAACTGTGATTGTTCTTATTTACATGATGTTGTTATGCATCATGGTGTGTCCTAGTAGATATTAGGTTGGATTTTTGGTACATGGGTGTAGTTAAAGGGAGATCCTATAAATTTATCATCATAGTAATCCTCAGGTCCACATGTTTGTTTGGGAAAAGTGACTTTAAGGAATAAATTGATTTTATTCTAGTCATTCCCAGTTTCATATGGGCGTTTTTTAAATACCAAAAACTAGAATTATTTCTTATGGGATTTATATTCTTGTATTCCTAACTAATTCTTTGGTGTGAGTCTCATTATAGATGTTTTCAATATTGTTGTTAATGTTTTTCAGTACAGTTCCCCGAAGAAGAAATTTGAATTTTTCTCAGGAGGGATCTTTCGATGAAACTTTGAAAGAGGACCCTCAAGTTAATAAAAACTTTATTGAGATAGTGGTGTGTGTCATACATGCTTTTTGATAGGTACCTACACCCATTTCCATTTAAGCACCTGTTTTGGAAACATGAATAAATGAAACTAGAGGTCGACCTCAGAGTCTTCATTAGAAAAAACCACCATATTTACAAGGTTCAAATGATCATAAAGTGGAAGTGGATTGGTTTAAAAACATTGATATGGTTTTTGATTTTTTGGAAAAACCAAAAACAATAATGGTGATATGTGTTACCTTTAATATTGAAGGACCTATCATGAGGTGGTGGAATTCAATGGATATGGAAAAAAGAAAAATTAGTGATATAAGTGGAAAAATTTTAGATCCCTTTTCTTAGAATAGTTCTATTTGGAGTCAATGGTTTTTTCAAAAATCCATGAATTTCTTCAACCTTCAACAGGGTGATAGAACTGTGACTAAATATGAAAAGTGATTTTCCAAAATTATTTAGGATTATCCTGAGGTAGTAAAAATGAGAAACAGAAGGCACAAATATTTGAGATGGGTCATAAATATGATATCTAATCATAGTTTTCCATGATAAAACTCGCTTATTATAATAACATGATGGATATAGAGTTGATGGTTGAGCTTAACACAATAGGTAAGTTAGGTTTAATGGGAGTTCATCCTACTCCTAGTGGAATTTTTGTTAGTTACTTTAAAAGATATGGAAAGATTGATGATTCTCATGGTGGATCTTGATATAAGGCATCATCTAGGCCTTCTACAGTGCCTCATGGAGGCCCATAGACTTTACTTCAGTATGGAAAGGATGTCCACTCAAAGAGGGTTTTTATTGAGGAATTCAAGATCCATGGTTCTTATGGTTTCTCAGGTAACCTATATAAGTTCTTCCATATCATTTCCTCCATATTAAATGGAAAGGTTAATCACTTATAGGTACTATGTTGTAACCAATCACTTAAAGAACTAAGGATTTCCATCCATAGGAATTCAGAATGAAGATATTCATGTTGGGAAGTGCCTCTAGAGTAAGGTGACGTGAGTCCATCGATAGTGAGAGAAAATTTCAATATAGATTTATTATTAGTGACAACTTTATTTGATATCGTTTCATCTAATTAATTTATATCAACTCATATTGTGAATTTTATAAACCTGCATACTGAAATTATGTCATATGTGTTAGATATCACTACGCCCCTCACAAAGAAGATAGAGAAGGGTATTTTATTACCTTCTAATGATTTCATGTTACTGGAGGTCGGTCTTACTTTGAATTTGCTGGTTTTCAACATGAAACCTTTGGAAATAATTTTTTGGATAGATTGGTTGGTTTACCAAAAATATTAGATTGACTATTATCTTTAGTGAGCCTCATTTACTAATCATAGTGTCATTTTTCATTCCTTCCATTTAGGGTGTGGTCAATTGGGTTGGGTAATTTTTATTTCCTTTAATCTGAAGCCAGAATCCTTGAGTGGGGATCTTCCTCCATTGGTTGTCATGTTTCCCAAAGAGTTCTTATCTTACTTCTCTAGCTTACCATTGGTAAGGGTGGTAAATATTTTTATTAATTTTATACCAGGTACAGAGCCTATCTTAATTCCACCTTACTATATGGATCCATCTCAACTGAAAGTGTAAAATACTTTGTTCGGTAATTTATCGAATAAATTCTTTATATAACCAAGTGTGTCACCTTGGGTGGCACCTATTCTTTTTTCAAATAAATAAAATGTAATTATTCACCTTTCATTGATTACCAAAACCTTAATCAAGTTATGATATATAAAAAGTATCATTTTATATAGATTGGTGATCTATTTTATCAATTAAAATGGGTATTCATGGTTCTTGAAGATTTGTCTTCGATCTAGTTAACAATAGTTAATAATTAAAGAATCTGATATTTTTGCAGAGTTCCTTCAGGATTAGGTATATCCATTATGAGTACCTTGGTATGCCTTTGGTTTTATAAATTATCCTTTTGTTTTTATGAAATTTATTAATAGGATACTCTATGAGTATTATGACAAGTTTTTTGTAACCTTTGGGGATGAAATCAAGGTTTGCTCCCAACCCAAGGAGGACCATGAACATCATCTGAGAGATGTTTTGGAAATTTTGATAGATCAATAACTTTATTCCAAGATATAGAAATGTAGTTTTTGGATTCCAAAAGTGATTTTCTTGGGACACGTGGTCTCAGAACATGGTATTTCAGTCTATCATGAAAAGTTGAAAGTTGTTGTGACATGGGAACAATCGTGGAATGTTTTTTATATTTCGAGATTATTGTTCATAGAAAGGAATTACTATTGATTCATCGATAATTTCTAAAAGTGGGATTCACAATTGAAATATATCACTTAATAAGGAGTAAATCACATTTTCGATTCAAAATTTCAAAGTTCCTATGATGAGTTGAAGCACCTTTGGACTTCTATTCTAGTGTTAACTCTTCAAGAGGCTGTGTAGGGATATGAGGCCTTTTTCAAATCATCATGACCATTTTTGGGTTTCATTCTTATATAGAATGATCACAAGGTTTCCTATCACTCCCAATATCAAAGGAAAAATGAAAATAACAACCCTACTCACAATCTTGAACTCAAAACTATGATTAATTCTGTTAAGAGATAACACTGTTACCTTTTAGAATGATGGTTTACCATAATTTCCAATAAAAAAATATTAAGTTATATACTCTCTCAAATATATTTGAATATCTATCAGAGTAATTGGGTGGAGTTCCTTTTGTCTTTGTATTTTTTCTTTCTCAACCCCCCTGAAAATGATAATTTTATAGGTGATTCCTTTAGAAGAAATCTTCTAACACCAACTGTTAAAGAATCATATTAAGAGTGTAATTTGATGGCTCTAATTGATTATATGACTTTGGGATTTATAGAATATGTTACCAAAAATGTCTTCCCAAGTGTCCTGTTAAAATCCCTACTTCTCAAGATGATTATTCAAGAGGAGTAGATTGGTGATGAAGTTTTTAACACTCGAGAATCTCTTTATGGTGAGGAGACCATTAGTGAGTTTCCATTTTCTTAAGAGATTTTCTTATGTTTTCATAACCAATACATCATACATTCACCTATGAGAGGGGATGTTTTGGGAGTTTTACAAATTTCCTAGTGAAAAGTACCCTATGAAACCATGAAAATGTTCTATGATATTTGGAAAATGATTCTAGTGGGAAATTATGAGATGATACATCACTGGATTTATTTCTCATTCCTATAACAATCAATAAGTCAAGGTTAAGCAACAATGAACATTGGTTTTTCTTCATCACCTTACAGAGGTGACTCAGAAGCGGGACTATATTTTGATGGACTTCATGATCGGATTTTCATGTACCCCTGGAGGGAAAATGTGATATGGGTTGTGATTGATTGGAAAACCAAATCAGCACACTTTATCCCCAATTGAGATATAAAAAAATTTGAGGTCTTGTGTAGCCTATATATATATATATTTATATATATATATATATATATATGAGATCATTAGATTTCATATAGTTCTATATATTAGAGTCTCTTATAGTGATCCCAAATTTACTTATCATTTTTTAGAGGCCTCTAGGAGGTAATGGGATCTCCATTTTTTTATCTGTAAGTATCATCTGTATATTGATGGGAAAATAGAATGATCTGTGCATATTTTATAATAAATGATTCATGATTGTGTCCTCAATATGGGTGGATCATGGGAGAGCCACATGAGATTTTTTATGTTTTCTAAGGACAATAGCAACCAGTCATATATCTGGATAGAACCTTTTAACGCCTTGTATGGACACCCATGTAAATCTATGTTGTTTTGGTTGAAGATTCAAGAAACTTCCCTAGTTGGTCCTAGTGTGGTCTCATCTAATATGGAAAACATTTATTTTATTCATCAAATAATAGTGGTGGTTCAGAGAAAGTATAAATTTTATGTTGATTATCATCAATTCCCTTTGGATTTTTCAGTTAGGGAAAGGTGGTTTTTGAGATTTCCCCCTCATTTGGGTCGCCAATGTCTTGGTAATCAAGTAAATTTATCCCCATGATATATGGGAATGTATGATATTATTGAGTAGATCAGTAAGGTAGCTTACCATTTTTTTCACTTAATATGACATTGACACATAACATGTCTCATTTATTCTAGATCATAAAGTATCTATCTAACCCATATATTGTCTTGAGTTGGGAGAAAATTAATATTGAACCTGATTTAATTATGACTGAGAATCCATTTAATAATATTGATTATGAGAAAAAGGTTCTTCATGGAATGTTTATATCCTTGATTCAGGTGTTATGGAAGCATCGTTTTCATTCTCATGAGACTTGTGAGCATGAGGCTCTTATGAGACAATAATGGCCTCATCTTGTTGATATGGAGTCTTATTGATAGGATTTGTGGGAGAGGAATCATTTTTCATGCGGTGATTATATCATTTTGTTACCATCATTCATGTACTTTTATACCCTCTTTTTTCCAAATTTTTTTACCATCATTCAAGGAAATTTTTGGAGTTTTTTTTTATTTTTAAAGTTTTTTATGCAGGGGTTTAAACCATGTTTAAAGGGGTTTTGGTGTGGTGATGGTGGTTATTTTGTAGAATATCTATTTATAATATACCTAGTTTTGGTGTCTCTACCAATTCTTGCATGGTTGAGATGTTGATGGCCCAGCTACTATATGGAGGATTTTGATGGTTCATCCAATTTAGGCATAGTTGTGTCATGTTGTAGGTTTTAGTTTGGAGGAACAAGGTTTATTTTTTTACGATCCTACCATTTTTTCTAAGTTTTTGGTGTTGAGGGTTGTTACAACATGGATGTGGCTATCGTATATGGTGTGGTGTTTTGGATGAACCATAGCCTCCTGTCAGGTATCTAGGATCTAGGAAATGTCTACTCTGTAGATTATATAGTTGAGGGTGAATGTGTTGTGGTCTCCTCCACAACCTTGTATCTTGGCCCATTTCATAAGTGCTTCAACGTAGTACTGATGGATGATGCACAGTGTATTTTTTTTTCTAGTTTTGAATCATATACAATTTTTTTATTCCAGAATCCCCCTAATCAAACCAAATAAGACCAATTGTATTTTTTAGGCTTCAAATAGGATTTATGGCTCCTCCAACATCAACTTTTCTCTAATAAAGGCATCGGTGGATGTAATTGAACTCTCTCTAGGATTCCTCCTTCATCATCATGACCTTTAGAAATACATCGTTAGTTCCTAATCCTGGTGTTTGATTTATCATGTTTTCATTTAATTAAAGGTATGTGGTTCTAAAATCCTTTTCCTTATAATTGAATTCTTCATTTATTTGTTTAATTAATTTCTTTTCGATTATTTTATATAATCTTGAATTATAAGGATTCATATGATTGATTTTAAAGGATTTGAAAATATATTGTGATTTTGAGAAAATATTTCTTGAAATGATAAATGAATTTAAATTAATTCCTGAGAAAAAATAATTTAAATCAAGTGTTATTTTTCAAGTAATAAACTTGATTAAAACCTTTTATTTATTTTTTTTGAAATTGAAATGGCATATTAATTCTCAAATTCATGAAATTGAACTTTGAATGATTATTTGAATTTAATTGATTTGATTCTCTCATGATTGACTGATTAAAAGAACATGTGATATTGAGTAGTTCATTAGTAATTAGGATAATCATGATCAAAATCCCACTCCATATAAATGGATTGATAATGAACACTCTAACTAGAAAATATTCAGTATTTTTTTCACGATGAGGTTTTTTTGATTATCCTAATGGTTTGGTCCTTAAAGACGTGTGCATACACTTTGAGCTATGATGATTGAATGAGTAGTGAGATAGTCTTGTAGCTAGAAACTATACTATCTCAAGTAATTTGAACATGTTTCATTGTTTTTATTTGATCATTACAAGCTAGTGAATATAAAACTATTTTAATCATGTGAATTATTCTTTATAAAAAGGCTCAATTAATCCATTTATAGTATATATTCCATTTAATTTATTTTAAAGAATATTTTGATTGAAAGTATGAAATGATCTACCATGTCGTGTATTATGTATGTTCAAACATGAATGGTTTACTATATTAGAACAACTTATGGAACACTAATTGTGATCTGATAATGCTACATAAATCGCACCCTACCTTTTCTATTGGGAATTTTAGATTGTTTTTTCCTAGGTATAAGAAAAGAGAAAAACTACTTAGATGTGGTAGTTGTTCTTTAACAAGGGTCTTTGGGTGATGGATGTGACTTGTGGAGTTGTGATCCACTTGTTAAATGGGGATTTGGAGACATTTCTTTAGTGGATATTGTTATAATTTAGAAGATGTTTTACTTTGGTATTTTTATCTATCTTACTGTAGTACTTTTCTCATGAAGGCGTGTTTGGAATTCCGAATGTGTACGGATTTCTCTTTTATTTTTCAGTAGTGATTATTTATTATTACGGTGAAATCATTCCCTTTTACAATTAGTTTATGACTTGTCACTAGTTTCCCACCCAAGGGGACTGGTAACTCCCTTTGGTCTATGTTAGGTCCAGATCAAGTATCTGTAAATAATGGTATAGAGGTTGGTTCATGATAGTTTCATGGAGGTATTTTAAGGATAGATTATTCTTGAAGTGGTGAAAATGTTTCCTTTTTATCAGTGTAGAAAAGGTCCATTTTGGCAGTAATCATTACATTTTGAATAATATTATGTTACTATTCAAAATTAAGTGTCTCTAAAATGGGAAGAAGTGTAATGGAAGTGAGTGTGGGTCAAGATTATCCTCATCCACTAACATTAGAGACAATATAGGTTATTTGTCATAGTTTTATTTCTTTTTAACTTTTAAATTAATTTTATTTTAGATTGAAAATTAATATTTAACTATAATAATTAATATTAGAAAAATTAAGATTGAAAATTTTAACTAATATGAACCTTCTGAATTCAAAATTTTAAATAATTTTTCCCAACAAAATTTATATGGTTTTGAAAAATCAAATTGCAAACAAACGTACAAAACAGGTAAAACAGTTTTTTATAAAAAGAATGTTTTGTGGTTAAAAACTTATATAAATGATATGATTAGAAAATATTCTAATTTTAATGACATAAAATGATTTATTATAAAAAAAATAATGTTGCATGGAATTAAAATAAATTCAAAACCAAAATTCACCCACAAATCTTTTAATTAGAAGAAAATACCAAAAATAGTTTTTATTAAATTAATATTTTAATTAAGTTATAAAAATATTGTAAATAAGATTTATAAATTAAATAATATTTTAAAATGAATAATTTTATAACATAAATTTATTTTTATTATAATTTTCTTAAAACATCAAGGTTACTCTTACTTAATGATAAAATCAACGAATTTATAATTTTTATAAAAACTGTATTTTACGTTAGAAAAACATTCTTTTTATAAAAAAATAGAGCATTAATACTAACTTGATTTTAATTTGAGGAATTAAAAAGTATATTTTATTTTATAAAATTTAAATTTTATAATTTTTAAATTTTTCGTGTAAAATATAATTTATTATATAAATAAAATGGTTCTTATTGAAAATTAACTTTTCCAACATTAACTCGTATTAATTATTTACCTTTCAAAAGTAATATATTTTAAGGGTTTACCATAATATTATTTGTTATAGAATTATTAAAAATCTTATTCTAATATATTGTGGTTCAATTACATTTTGTGTTGTTTGTAATGCATGTTATCGAACATAACATATGATTTACAAGGTCTAGAATTTCTGTTTGTTTCATTTTCCCTCTCTTAAAAAATTATTTCCTATAAATTATAATTATTAAAAAATAAATATAGTTGTTGAGGGTATTATTAACATATTCATCATTCAGGTTCTGACCTATAATATAAAATATACCTTACTCTGTTAGGCTATATCAAGTTACTTATCTTTCTTCAAATAGAATTATCCATTCATACAATCGTATACCCAAGTATGTATTTACCCAAGTTAAATATTCTTCATAACATGCATTTTACAAAACCATATAAATCTCAAAGACTTTAAGAGAAATAAAAACCAAATTTCCTTATAGAAATTAAAACTATATTTAACCTCATGCAATATAATATCACACACAGGTCAATATATATCAAAATCCCAAGAACTATATTAACTTCACCAAAAATATGATGAATCAATTATGAATCCCAAGCTTACCAATGTAACACCCCGAGATTTTATGAAAACTATTCTTTTTAATTTCATTAATTTCTTGTGTTGTACACTACACCAAAAGGAGCTTGCACAACATGCATCCCTGACTTGCCTTGCATTACACGCAATCATGACCTTCCTCGATAGCGTGTGTAGTACGCAATACCGAGTTTCACAAAACGAGATATTATTATAATATTATTATGAACTAGCCGTTATGAATAGTAATACCCACTTTTTGAAATTTTATAATTTTTATCTTTCAAAATGGACTTCATTTTTGGATTCGGAATATCGAAATTAGCTTAGGGTGAAATCTTGGTACTTTTCGGATAACTTTAATTTTCTGATGAATAGTGAAAATTACTAAATTTTAATTAAAAACAACCTTTTTAATCGAAATAATTAATAGTGATAAATTATTAATTTGAGTGGTTTTAAAGTATATTTAGAATATATTTTTACAATTTAATACAATTTTGGTCATTGGATGTAATTTCACATTTAAACTAGACATAAACAAGTGTCAATCTTTTGATATTTATTATCTCTTAAGAACATGCTATTTGTTTTGACGACGGGAATTAATTTTTAAATTAAGTAATGCAACTGATATGTTTTGAATTTGGTAAAATAGACATCATTTTTCAGTTCATAATATCAAATATAGCTTAGGCCTAATTTTTGGTACTTTTCTGGAAAAATTCATTTTTTTGATGAATAGTGAAACCACTAAGTGGTAGTTAAAAAAAGGAATTTTTCATAAAACTTAATTTTACCGCATCTGTGAGTGGAATTTCAAAAATCCGAGAGACATGGTTGATGTCAGTATGTAAAATGTGGTTCAATGAGATGAAAATAATTTTTGGTGAATAGTAACTTTTTACTTTTTTTACCACGGTTAAAAGTAAATAGGGTAATTAAGGGTACAAATGATATTATTATTACCCTAACACTTGTCCTAATTCTATTGGATAAGTGTAATTCGACCAAAAACAACCTTAGGAAAAAAATATGACCATTTAGGCCCACTTGGATTAGATTAGGACATTTATTATTAATTTATTTAAAGACGGGTTAAAATAGTTAAAAACAAAGTTTAATAAGTAAATCATTTTTAATATAGGGTTATACATAAGATAAATTCAACTATAAATATTCATTAGAAAGATAAAATTATTTCCCACATAATGGTATTTTATTTGTAATTTTAAGACATTACATAATTTAATTTATTTATGACACAATGATGATGTAGTAATTATCTTATTAATGAAATATTGAAATAATTGATGTTATAAATACCCAAATAAATGTAATTTAAGACTTTTTATGAATTCCACTAATTTTCTAGGTTAATATGACATGTTATTATTGATTTAATAAATTTTTTCGAACTAATCATTCTGTTATGAGTTTCACAAAAATCAATTACAAAATAGTGTCAAAATTGACATAAAATAGTTTTTAAAACAAATATTATATTATTAATTGTTATTTTACTCCTAAAAATCGAAGGTTCGGCCAAATGTCTTATATAAGGTTATATATATTAATAATAAACAACTTGGGGTTCGTTTGGATTTTTATAGTAAGTTTATTAACCTTATAGTGTAAGAACACAAAAGGACAAGGTAAAAGTAAAATTATCTAACTTAAAGTTAAATATAAATGATAAGGTTAATATAGGAAGCTAAACTTGTCTAAATTCTATTGGATGAGAGGATTTCGACCCCTCCCCACCTTAGCTTCGAAATAAATCAATTTTGAGCTATTTAAAACCGAATTTATTTTTATAATAAAATAATATTTTTAGTTTTTCCAAAGGAGCCCCTCTCCTCCCTTATAAAAGGGCACCTCCTCCCTCTCTTCCTCACACCACTTTGAGCCTTCAATCTCGGCCAAACCCTGCCAATATCTCCTCTAAACTTCCCTAGAGACATCTTAGAGGTCCTGGTCTTTTTCAAAGACCAATTTTAGTGCCCTAAAAGAAGATCTCAAAGAGGCGCTTCAAAGAAGAGGTAATGTCTGTTACCAATTCTTTCAACTTTATTTCTTCTTCCACTTCTTCTTCTTAGGTTGTTTAATTATGAGGTAATAACATCAGTATCCCTAATATACTGACATGTTATTATAAATATGAAACAACCCTATTTCACCTCTTATCCATCCTACGGAAAACGAAATCACCGTGCGTGCGTACGTATGGAATACCGTCTCCACGTCGTGGTGTCATCTATTTCCCACCACCACCTTACTTGGATGGGTATAATGGTGTAAAGAATAACTATATATTATTATTGTAAATTAATATTGATTCTGAAATAGTATACATACACTCCAATACAATTCCACGATCATGAGAACGATATCATCGCTCGTCCGTACGTACGGACTACCATCTCCACGACGCGATGAGATTCATTCTCCACATTAACCATTCATGAATGATTATAAAGTATATATAATAATTAATCATGAAATATATGACATAATAATACTGGATTTATTTTTATATATATGTATGTCATCTACTTAATTCCATTCAACTCAATAAGGAAACGAAAAAAGTGTTCATACGTACGTACGGCCTACCGTCTCCATGAACGGTGTATTTGTTTCCATTTACTAATCTATTATATATATGTATATTCTGAATATATATTATATATAAATCATGTTTTATATTTTGGAATTATGTAATCATGATCGAATTAATCATATGAATAATTACAAGTCAAAACACGGACGAAAAATGAAACGATTTTACCCAAAATGCTCTTTAACATGGAATTTACAAAAGAATGTGAAAAAAAGTCATAAGTGAACCATATATGATATAATAACAATGATTATGATTCTGGAATAAATCAGTGACATTATTTAAATCATTATACCGGAGGTTCAGACACTTACGAAGCAAATCGGACCTAAGGTAAAGGAAATATCACAATCTCATTTTTATCCGAGATTGTTTATACTTTGGTATTTACTAGGGTGTATTTTATCATCCACATCCATTTTTCTTCAATATATAATATTTATATCCTTCTACAATAGTTTATATCCAATTTTACCCTTCGGTGAGTTTTTAGTAAAGGATATTAGAGGAATATTTTTTCGTTTTTCGTACAAGGTACTTTTTGACTTTTCTGAAAAATGTACGAGAAGAATGTTTTCTTTTAACTTATACGGCATGAATGGATTTTTAAAACATTATTTCTAAGAAGCTTCCTTTACACATTTTCAAGTTTATTTTTAATCAACTTCTTTTAGTTTATAATTGTATGACATGTTAAGAAAGGAAAAGTGTTTTTTATGTAGAAAGGATATTTTCCTCAAGAATGGAGTTCAAGTGTTTTATCAAAATTATTTTCCATCTAAGATAATAAAGGGTTCTATTTTTATCCCTATTATTACATTGATTTTATTATGTTGTGATGGAATTATTTTTATGAATTACTTTATCTTATATGAATTGTTTTATGATGTCATGATGTTTAAGATTCCCATTTTTATTACATGGGTTATGCTATGATGTATAGTTTATGATTTTGTGGCACACATAAGAATGGTATCATTATGAGATGGGTGAGACCTATATCTCCCTCCAATGAATTGGGTAAATATTTTATATCTCATGATATAGACATGGCTGGAACGGCAGGTTAAACCGGTTCAATGAAACAGGACTGAAACGAGGAGTGAACTCGGTTCGGAAATGGACTTTGTCCACTAAGATAGTCTTGGCATTGAGTCTTGACTAATAAGAAATGATTCTCTATGATTATGTGTGTATGACACAAAGTTTCGTGTTTTAAGTTATGATTATTAGGATTACATTTCACTACTATGATTTATCCCATGTTATGAAATTATGATTTCTTTTGCAGGTTAAGATTTCCAAAAGTTTTGCTATTATGTATATGATGTGATTGATATTTCTTTTGTTTACCCTTTCTGAGAATTTGAGATCACCCTTTTATGTTTTCTTTTCCTCAGGATATAAAGAAAGGTTTTAGGTAAAAAAAGGAAGATCTTTATAGGAGTTGTTGAAGATCTTTCACCATGATTAGAAGATTATATTCCGAGTTTCCAAAGACACTAAACTATTACGGTCCTTGTGTGTGTGTTTTTGTTATGTACTAAGTATTCCACAAAATTAATTTAATGTCCATGTACGTTAAGATTCGGGTCTCTAAAGTTTGTATCAGAGGAAAGGTTTAGTCAACATTTGGAAACTAGGATGCGAGAACTTTAGTGAGATCCCTATAGATATTTCTAAGGTATGTCTAGGGATGTCCCTAAGGTTAAGTATAAGTATAGGTTATATTACTAGAATTACGGTAACCCAAGATGTTAGATATTAAAGTTACTCCCCTTTTATTATATTGTTTCCCCTAGCGTGATTTTTTCCTCTCACACTATTCTTTTTGGGTTTTAGACGATGGCTGGAACCTGAAGGAACCGTGTTGATCAATGTAATGGACAATGCAATGATTTTCCTCCTGAACAAATAAATGTTATGGGAGATGGATTGAAAAATCTTATTTCTATACTTACATATGCTATGAATCATTCTGTACTTCCAAATCAGCAGAGGAGGGAAGAATATTCTATTGAGTCCTTCATGAGGCAACGTCCACCTTCTTTTAGTGGGTCTTCTGATCCACTTGTTACTGAACAATGGATCAGTACTACTGGAAAGATATTTTCAGTTCTTCAATGTTCTGAACATGATAAAGTCATCTTAGCAGTATATCGTTTGGAAGGTGAAGCTGATCAATGGTGGAACCTTATCGAGAATACGAGGCCAAGAGATGAAATTGAGTCCATGGAATGGGACGAGTTCAAGAACTTATTTTTCAATAAGTACTTCCCTTTTATTCTTCGAACAAATATGGAGAAGGAGTTTCTTGAACTAAAGCAAAAGGATGATGCATCTGTTGGTATATACAAATCGAATTTTACAAGGCTTGCAAGGTATGCATCTGGATTTATCATCCAACCTGAAAGTAAAGTTGATCGATTCTTCAGTGGCTTAAAACCAAATCTTCGAAGGGCATTAGCTATAAGATACTTCAGTAGCTATGAAGAAATTGTGCGTTGTGCTATCAAGGTAGAAATGGAAGTTGGTGTTACTTATCCATCTCATAGTTTTGACAAGAAACGAAAGATGGAGTTCAAGGAGAAATCTCAGAATAATGGTGAAAAGAAGATGAATGTTTCCTTATGCTCAAAGTGTGGAAAAAAGCATAGTGGAGATTGTCTTAAAGGGACTAGAAAATGTTTTAAGTGTGGAAAAGAAGGTCATCATGCAGCTGAGTGTCGAAGTAATGGAAAAAGTGTTGTTAATGGTGTGAATAAAGAAAAGACTGTAGAGAATGCACCACCAACACTTCAATGCTTAAAGTGCAAGGAAATGGGGCATTATTCTAATAAATGCCCTAATCCAAGGGTTAGTGATGATCGAAATGAGCAACCACTGAAGGCAAAGGACAAAGGGAAGTCACATGCGATCACTATTGGCGATGTTGAATATGACAACAATGTGGTGGAATGATTAAGTGTTTATGTAATGGGATTCCAAAATAATGTTGTATATAGTATCGTGGAATATTGGAATATTTATGTATTGATCTATTGTGGTTTTCAATGCACTAGTGCAGAAATCGTTTTTTACGTCACCATTTTTTACGTCGGTTATTTATAACCGACGTAAAAATGCGGCGAGTAGATTTTTCACGTCGGTTATTTTAATAACCGACGTTACAAATCGCGCCTGTTGGGTTTTTACGTCGGTTATCTTAAAACGGACGTAAAAAACCAATGCGCGGGGGTTTTTTACGTCGGTTATTTGGTAACCGACGTAAAAAACCCGATATCGATGCGTTTTTTACGTCGGTTATAAAATAACCGACATAAAAAACGCGTAGATATCGGGTTTTTTTACGTCGGTTATCTTATAACCGACGTAAAAAACCAAATCCCCGGGGGTTTTTTTACGTCGGTTATAAAATAACCGACGTAACAAACCAAAGCGCGGGAGATTTTTTATGTCGGTTTTAAGATAACCGACGTAAAAAGCTAAAAAATAGTTTATAACGTCGGTTATATAATAACCGATGTTATAAAACATTTAAAAAAATTAAAGCCCGTGTTCTGTCATTTACGATTTTTCGATTGACAGTCGTCGGCTCGTCTCTCTCTCGCGCGGTAAACCCTAATCGGCTCGTCGATCTCCTGCATTAAACTCATTTTGGCTTCATTGTTTATCTTCTTCACTCCTCTCGGATCTATCATCTCAACTCACGACATTCAATTAAGCCTTCCACGAATTTATTTCGTTCGTTTTTTGTTTCGATTATTGATGTGCTTTTCGTTCGTTTTTGAATCTCGTGGAATTTTTTGTCATTACAAATGGTTATTATGTCCATTCAACTCGCAACATTAAACTCGCAACATTCAACTCGCAACATTCAACTCGCAACATTCAAGCAGGTGTATTTTGGATAAGACTATTTTTAACTCTTATTCTAAATTTTCATTCTGATATACGCTTACGAGCAACCTCTTAAGTATCTAAATAAATCAATATCTGATAAAAATATTACTATGACCATGAGAACATAGATATTTGACTTCACAACCATTCAAATTATTCAATCATTTAGAAAGAATAATTAATTTTAAAACATTGAGGATTAGCTTCAGCAAAATCTGAAAAATAATGGGTGGTACTGTAACGTTCCATTCTTCCAGCAACATTATTATTTCCTACTTAGCTAGAATGTGTCTTTCTGGATGAAGATTGGTAGTACTTATTTTCTTAAAATCATATTTTCAATATGATTGTCCAGAAAATGATTTTCATGAATGAAATTGGACCAAGTACAGTCGGTAATACCTATCCTTAAAATTTCATTCAACATTCTTACATCATAATATTTTTTCAAAAAATTATGATTTTTAGAACTCCTAGATCAGAAAACCATCATCTGTTTTCATCTGCATTCATAAAAAATATCAATTCATACCTATTACAATCAAATATTTCATTCTGGACTCATGGTGAGTCTGATAATACATTTCTTCTTTCAGTCATCTCCTAAAAATGATGGACCTTTTCATGCAAAGTGTATCTGATTTCTTGAATACGATGGTATATCCGATTTTCAACAAAACCAAGTGAGGTGATTTCTTTTATTATTAATAATTCATAAAGAAATTATAATACCTAAATATTATTATCATCCTTTTCAGATTTTTCATTATAAAAAAGTTAAAGGGTACTTTCTTTTCATTCTCAAGTTAAATTATATTTTTTATAAAGGTCTTTTCTATCTAGGTAGAAATAATTTAATGATAATTAGATTGAATTAGGTATATAATCTTATCTTACCATCCAAACAAATTTTTATATATTAATAATTATTATGTTTTGTAAAAACAATTATGACCCCCATTTCATTTTTGTTAGTTAATTGATCTACGAAAGTGTTATAAATGATTTGATGATCACGATTCACCCATATATATGGTTAGTCATTATTTGACATTTGGGTCCATAATATCCTTCTAATGCATTCGACAATTCATTATATATCATAGATCAATATGGGATACAGATGGTTATACAATGTCCAATGTGTTATGTGATGTGTCTCGTAAGAAATATTATAATAAATTATAGGAAAGGTGATTAACATATCCCAATATGAGGTGAATGAAACTATGTTTTCCCTTGACATATGTTATAACTTATATGATTATGTTTGTGCCACACTCTTATGTTATTCCACATACCAATTTTGTGATCTTATGAATAAGGTTTTTTAAATCATGTTCCCACTATCATATAAATCATGTCTTATGTTATGCTAAAATTGTTATACTTGGACTCAGGTTTTATGATCTATAATTATATAGAACTGTTTCACTTATCTTTTTGATCATGTGCTTTGTGTATGCTCTTATACCCCCATGGATATATTTTTATGAGATTAGATATTATATTTATATATATCATGTTTACCCATAATGAGTATCGTAAATCAAAACATTTATTATTTTCATTCCCTAAGTTATAAAAATAAGTATTATGTAGGATGATTCAAAAATTTAATCTGTGAGATGAGTTGTTTTATGTGTGAAACCCAGGCCAAACACATATGTATTTTTTTATTGGTATTACATATATATAGTTCAACATATACTTTTTTTTACATTACCATGATATTAACATTACTTTTTCTATAGAAATATTAATCCTTAGATTATATATTGGATCAAAAGGATATAGTAATTCTAATATATAATCAGAATGATCAGATAATATGACAATATTATTAAACATAAAACAAATGGTCTATATTCATATTTCTAACATGACACTTACGATGTATAGCTATTTGGTGTTGGGTACTTATGAAAACTACTACTACTTTCAAGATTTTGGCACTTGAAAGTGTTGATTACTTTAGATCATAATGATTGAACAACAAGCATGAATAACACATGTTATATGCTCCATTAGGTATTCCTATATTTTAACATGTTTATTAGTATATTGGCATGATATTATTATAAATGTGTATCATCTGATCATATTCACTTATTCCAGATAAAAATCATTTTGTTTATGTTTTATTGATGTATATTTTATTTGGAGAATCATTAGGCGTCATGGTTTTCTTTGATTCCATGAAATTTTAAACTGTTACATCTAACTATATTTTGTTTTAAAAATAATATTCAAGCATATTTTTTTAAATACCTATAGATTTGTTTTATATTTTAAATTGTTTTACATTCAAATTATGATTTTTTTCATATAAACATGTATTTGTCTTATCTTAAAAATATATATTTTTTGTTGATATTTGTTATAGGTAATAATGAGTCGAAGTTGGATTATGGCACATCGAATGAGAAATTAATTTGAGGAAGGTGTTGATGCCTTTTTGGAATTTGCAAAACGAAATGTTCCAAGTAGTGACATTTTTTTCTGTCCATGCCTGAAATGTTTGAATATGAAGAAGTTGAAAAGTAGAGAGATAAAAGATCATCTGATATGTCATGGTTTTAATCCGAGTTACAGCCCTTGGATTTGGCATGGTGAAACTGGACGGAATGTCACTGATGATGATGATTCGCAAGATGGTAACTCCGATGGAATTGAAGAAATGATTCGCGATATTGTAGCAGAACAAATTGAGATAGAACCGACAATTGCACGTCTATATGGTGATGCTGAAAAACCATTATATCCCGGTTGTACAGATTTTACGGTTCTGTCGGCGGTGTTAAGATTGATTAACCTGAAGGCGAAGCATGGATGGAGTGACAAAAGTTTTACAGAGCTGCTACGATTGATGAAAGACATTCTTCCAAAAGATAACGATCTTCCAGATTCACATTACAAAGCCAAGAAAATATTATGCCCGATGGGATTGGGATACAAGAAAATACATGCCTGTCCGAATGACTGCATTATATATAGGAAGGAATATGAATTTCTGTCAGAGTGTCCAAAATGTGGGACATCACGGTATAAGGTGAAAGAAAAATCACAGGGTGATGTAGAGATTACAAAGCTCCCTTCAAAGGTATTTTGGTATCTTCCTATAATTAATCATTTCAAACGTTTATTTACTAATTCACATGATGCAAAAAGGTTAAGATGGCATGCTGAAGAGCGGGTATGTGATGGAAAAATATGTCATCCAGCTGATTGTCCACAATGGAAGAAAATTGATGCGCAGTATTCTAAATTTGGAAATGAAATAAGAAATCTCAGACTAGGGTTGTGCACAGATGGAATGAATCCATACCAAACACTCAGTAGCACACATAGTTCATGGCCTGTTTTATTGGTAATTTACAACCTCTATCCTGAATTTTTTATGAAGCGCAAATATTTCATGTTGAGTACAATGATCTCTGGTCCAAGGCAACCCGGTAATGATATTGATGTTTACTTGTCACCGTTGATTGATGATTTGAAACTGTTATGGGCTAATGGTATTAGGGTGTATGATTCTTATAAAATGGAATATTTTCAACTGCATGCAGTGCTTCTGTTCACTATAAATGACTTCCCAGCGTATGGAAATTTGTCTGGATACAGTGTTAAAGGGCATAAAGCATGTCCAATTTGCGAACAACAGACGTCCTATTGTCAATTGCATCATGGGAGGAAAACAGTGTACATGGGTCATCGAAAGTTTTTGCCTATGCAACACACTTATAGAAGACTAAAAAAGGCATTTAATGGCTCACAAGAATTTGATACTGCTCCAAAACCTTTATCCCCTGATCTGTATTTTGAGAGGGTGAAAAACCTTGACGTGACATTGGGAAAGACACAGAAATCTGGTAATGATAGACATATTTGGAAGAAAAGGCCAAATTTTTTTGAGCTACCATATTGGAGGTATCATGAAGTTAAACATAATATTGATGTCTTGCACATGGAGAAGAATATTTGTGATTCTTTGATTGGAACATTGTTAGATATTAAAGGAAAGACTAAAGATGGGTTGAATGCAAGATTAGACATACTATCAATGGGAATACGTTTGGAGTTAGCTCCCACTCCTAAAGGAAGACGAACATTTCTTCCCCCGGCTTGTCATACATTATCGAAGAGGGAGAAAAGTAGCTTCTGTCAGTGTCTTCATGATACCAAAGTGCCTCAAGGTTATTCTTCTAATGTAAAAAATTTTGTCTCATTGAAGGACTTGAAGTTGATAGGTATGAAATCACATGATAGTCACGACATGATGCAACAAATTCTACCAGTTGCATTGCGTGGAATATTGCCCATTCGTGTCAGAAAGACTATAATGAAGTTGTGTTATTTTTTCAATTCAATTTGTAACAAGGCGATTGATGTGAATGATTTGAACATTTTGGAAAAGGATGCAATTTTTATACTTTGTCAATTGGAAATGTATTTTCCTCCAACTTTTTTTGATATAATGGTGCATTTAATGATTCATCTGGTTTGAGAAATAAAGCTTTGTGGACCTATATATCTTCGTTGGATGTATCCTTTTGAAAGGTATATGAAAATATTAAAGGGGTATGTTAAAAACCTATATCGACCTGAAGCCTCCATTATTAAAAAGTATATTTCTGAGGAGGTATCAGAGTTTTGTACGAGCTACTTGGCTGCGGCGCAACACATAGGTTTGCCTCCATCTCTCCATGAACGAGTTAATAATGAGGGAAAGGGGATTCGCGGCTTGAAAGTCAAATCATTGTCAGCTGAACAGATGAAGAAGTTAGAATCATACATCTTGAATAACATAGCTGATGCTCAACCATATATCACATTGCATATTAATGAGTTGAAACAACTTCATCCAAAGAAGAAAGAAATGTGGATTTTGAATGAGCACAACAAAACTTTTTTGTCATGGATTAAAAAGACTTTGCTTGGTAGATCAGATGTATCAGAGACATTAAAATGGATAGTGGGTGGTCCATGTTTAAATGTGATAACATGGTCTGGTTATGACATTAATGGTTATACATTTCATACAAAAGCTCAGGACAACAGAAGTGCAGTTCAGAATAGTGGTGTATTGGTGTTTGCAGAAGCAATGCATTTTTCGAGTGCTAAGGACAAAAACCCAATTTCTGCATCAAATGCATATTATGGAGTGATTGAAGACATATGGGAGGTTGATTACTTTAAAATTAAAGTTCTTGTTTTTAACTGTAAATGGTTTAATGGTAACAACAGTGTCAGACACGATGAATTTTCAATGACACTTGTTAATCTGAATAGATAGGAAGACACAGCTGATTCTTTTATAATGGCAACACATGCAAAACAAATTTTTTATGTAGTAGATCAATCAGATATGCAGTGGGCTGTTGTTTTACAAGGGAAAAAACAATATGTTGGTGAGGATGAACTTGACGAATATGCTGATTTATGTGAGATCCCTACTTCAATGGAAATATTAACAGAACATAATGACGATCATGTTGAAGACATAGTTTGTTCCATAAGGAACGATCACGACAAAGGAATTTGGGAAAACAATCCATCTGTACATTCCTAAAATTACAGGTAACATATGTTTATTTCTTGTTTACATTTATTTTTTCCATAAATGTTAGATATTGTAAGTTTTTTATTTATTAAAACATGTTTTAAAATAAAATAAGTATATGTTTTTGTTTTTTTAAGTTTGTTTAGTTTACTTTATCATGTTTATAACCATTACATTAATTTTAAAATGCTTATTTTTGTTCACTGACAATTACTTTACCATGTTTACAATGTTTACCAGGTTTACCATTTTTACCATTTTTACCATCTTGACCATCTTTGCCATCTTTACCATTGTTTAACATGCTTACCATATTACCAATGTTTACTATTATGTAACTTAGTACTCTTTTCTATTTTCTGATTACAGTAGTATTAAAATATTTGAATTTGTATATTTGTTCACTGACAATTACTTTACCATGTTTACAATGTTTACCAGGTTTACCATTTTTTCCATTTTTTACCATGTTGACCATCTTGACCATCTTGATCATCTTTGTCATCTTTACCATTGTTTAACGTGTTTACCATATTACCAATGTTTACTATTATGTAACCTAGTATGCTTTTCTATTTTCTGATTACAGTAGTATTAAAATATTGGCATTTGTATATTTGTGAACTGACGTTTGTTTTTTTGATTTGAAGGATAATGACAGATCATTCAGATGATCAACCACATGATTCTAGAGAGGAGCATATTGCTGGTCATAACTCTGGGGATGAACATTCACATGCTCCTATTACGAAAAAGAGTTCAAAGGTTGGTAAACGTGGGTGCACACGTTTACCAAAATTATCACTTGCCCGTACGCAGGATCAGAGGATAGTAGTTGAGTTTGATGATGATGAAATTCCTAGAGGTCCGAATGCCAAAGATTTTAAGAGTTTTGTTGCAACTCAGGCTAAGACCAAAGTAAGCATTCTGTATGATGATTGGAGAGGTGTGGATAAAGAGATTATCTCTCAGTTGTGGGAGACGATTTTGGTAAGATCTTTTGTCATTGTTTGACCATTATTTTAATGTTTCTAGTATATATAATATGTTTAACCTCTTCTTTATCAGATGACATTTGATATTCCTGACACTGGAGGAGTCAGGAAGAAATGCTTATCGTTGGCTGTCAGGAGATGGAGGGATTTCAAATCAACCCTCTCATCTGATTTCATTTATGGTCATAGGATTCATGACAATCCATGTCGTATATATCCTTTTATAGATGAAGACACATGGAGACAGTTTTTTGAAAGTAGAAAAAAGAGTCATTTCTGGTAAGGGCAATGTAAACTTTTATAAACTTTCTTATATAAATGATTTTATTAATGTTTTGTTAATGATTTCTTATTCTTAAATTACAGCAAACAAGGAAAGCTCATCAGGAGATCTAATCTAAAAATGTATACCCTCATAGTTTATCTCAGAGAGGGTATACATTATTGGAAGAAAAAATGATAGCGGAAAAATTTCAACAACTAAGAGCTGAGTCACCAAGCTCTGGAGAGGTGGCCCCTCCATCCCCTCCATCTAGACATGAAAAATGGAAGAGAGCTCGGAAGGGAAAAAAGGGAAATATCTTTCGAAAGAATCGAGAATCGTAGCTGAGAGGATTGTAAGATATCTATTTAATTTATTTAAGTTAACTTTTTTCTTCATATAAGTTTCAATCATTACAGAAATGTTCAATTAATTAATACAGGACTCTCTTGAGGAGTAGAGTTCAGAGGGGACATTTACAGCTACTGGGAGGGAAGATATTTTATTTGCAGCATTGGGAAGGCCTGAACATCCTAGTCGTGTAAGAGGATATCCGGCAGGTGTATCGGTAAGAAAAGTGTTTCCACGTTCTTCAAATTCTAACATTGAAGGGGTTTATAAAAAAAATAGAATCCTTGGAGGCTGAAGTTCAAAATATTAATGCGACGATGGAAGACAAGATTAGAGATTCGGTGCAGTCTATGTTTGCAGAAATGCAAAGACAATTTCAGACTGCAGCTCCCACTCCTCCACCTCCCCCTGTAGACCCCATTATTTATCCTCCACCTCCGCCAGTAGCTCCCACTCCCCCACCTCAGCCTGCGGACCCCATTTTTTATCCTATGCCTCCGCCGCAACTTCCTACATATTGAGAGTTGTATGTTGATGATTCTCAACATCATATAGTAGCATACGGGTTGGTATATTGTATAGGAGATATAGTTCATCATCAATAATTAGATGTAGAGAATCAGAGGGTCACTGTACAGGATATTATAGATAGATCAGCTAGGGTACCAATACCTACAGATGAGGTGGCGACAGTTGGACAGAGTATCGGCCATTTTTTAGTTTGGCCATCCAGACTTCTTCGACTCTTTACCATAGAGGTATGAATGTTATATCTTTTATTTTATTGTTTTATTAAAGTTGTTTTATCATTTGAAAACTACTATAATTCTCAATTTTTTTTTCACAGGAATACTTCAAAGGTAAAGAAATACTGTATAGACAACAACAAAGACAACATGTTATGACATCAGATACAGATTCCAGTGGTCTTGACAGATTGTCAAGATATTCACATTTGTAGTTGGGTTTTTATGAGTTTCCAATGGAATCTCATGTTTGTGGACGTGAAATAAGTGTGGGGATTACAAAATCTGATATCATGGAGCTTGTTACTGGAGATAAGTTGGGCATCAACGTGGTGCAAATTTTTTCCATGTAAGTCTTAACACCTTTTCCCTGCATTATATTTATTAAAAATGTATACTTATATATGTTTTGTATTAGGTATCTTTATAAAATTTGTGAGAGGAATGGACTGACAGAAGTATATGGATTCATGGACCCGCAATTGATTTCCCCTGAAGCATGTGCATTGACTGAGGAACAAAGAATGGTTTATATTGCTGAAAGATTTGAAAAGAATATAATCCAACAATATTGGATGATGACTTTTTGTGAGAGGTATGAAACACATTTCTCTCAAAGAGTTAATTATATTTTAACATAAAAAACCACTAACATTAAATTTCCTTTTATCAGTAATCATTGGATGTTAGGGATTTTTTGCCCAAGGGAGAAAGCTCTTTATTGGATATGCTCTGTTCATGGTGATGTGCGGGAAAGTTTTAAGAATATATTGGAAAAGTAAGTTTCAATTTCTCAATAGTTTTATATATTATAATGAATTAAAAATTTACCCCATTCGTATTATTTTCTAACAGTGCATGGGTCTACTTTCGAAAAAACACAAAGAAAAGAAATGCAAAGATCAAATATGTAAATGCGAAGGTAAATTTCCATTTATAATTTGTAATTTTTGATTTATTACATAAAAAAAATATATTGAATTTACACTCATTAAAAACAGAAATGTCATGAACAACAAGGCCTCATCGAATGTGGATATTATATGTTAAGATTTATGTATGAAATAATAACAACTGGCATAGTTGTGAATTTTGACCTGGTACGATTTCCTCTTAAACTTTGCCATCATATTTCAATTTGATTTATTCATTATACAAGTTAACTATCTTCTTTTTCATTTGTAGCTTTTTGATGACCCTTAACCCTATACTGCTGAAGACATCAAACACGTACAAGTGGAGTGGTCAAATTATTTTACAGGTTTGATTGAATTTTAGTTGTTTGTAATGTAAAATGTAATTTTGAATATTGTCGTTTTAATTGTGTATTTGGTAGTTGTTTAGGTTTGATTTAGTTTTTTTTTTTGAAGTTGACAGTGTAAGTATTGAATGTTATGTAAGTGAATGTTTAATTTTTCTATACTTCTTGTTTTGGTCTACTTTTGACGGTTCTTCTGGTACGGATTTGGGTCTGTGGGGGAGGGGTTCCAAGGGTGTGGGGGTGTGTTCAGTGGGGTTGGGGGTGTCCAGCGGTCTGGGAGGGTTGTCCGGTGGGGTGGGGGCAGTCCTGGGGGGTGGCAGGGATGTTCAGGGGTGTGAGAAGCCGGTCCAGGGGTGTGGGAGTGCTGTCCAGGGGTGGGGGGCTGTCCAGGGGTGTGGTGGGGGCTGTCAAGTGGGGTGAGGGGGTGAGGAGGTGTTGTTCAGGCGGGTGGGGGGTTGTCGAGGGGTGTTTGGGGGTGTTCGGGGGTCGGGGGGCAGTCCAGGAGTGTGGTGGGGGCTCCAATGGGGTGGGGGAGGGTTGTCCAAGGGGTATTCATGAGGGTGGGAGCTCCAAAGGGGTGGGGGAGGGCTGTCCAGGGGGTATACATGAGGGTGAGGGCTCCAACGGGGTGGGGGAGGGCTGTCCATGGGGTATAAATGAGGGTGGATGTTGTCTAGTGGGTAAGTTTTATATGTTATCTATGTACATGCTTAATTTTGATGTACTTCTGTTTCTGTGGTACGATTTCTTGATTTATTTTCTGGTTGATTCTGGTGGAGAGAAGATCACTGCATTCTGCTTAAAAAAAATTGGGTTTATCACTTCAGTTATTTAATAACCGACATGATAAAAGGCCTGGAGAATGGTTTATCACGTCGGTTATTTAATAACCGACGTGATAAAAGGCCTGGAGAATGGTTTATCACGTCGGTTATTTAATAACCGACGTGGTAAAAGGCCTAGAGAATGGTTTATCACATCGGTTATTTAATAACCGACGTGATAAAGGTCCTGGAGAATGGTTTAGCACGTCGGTTATTGACTAACCGACGTGATAAACCCCCCCCCCCCCCTCCGGTTTATCACGGCGGTTATACAATAACCGACGTGATAAACCCCCCTCCCCCGGTTTTTCATGTCGGTTATTTATGAACCGACGTGATAAACTACGCTCAGCCCAGTTTATCACGTCGGTTGTTTAAGAACGGACGTGATAAACCATTGTCCAGGCAGTTTATCGCGTCGGTTCTTCGATAACCGACGTGATAAACCATTCTCTAGGCCCTTTATCATGTCGGTTCTAAAATAACCGACGTGATAAACCATTCTCCAGGCCCCTTTATCACGTCGGTTCTAAAATAACCGACGTTATAAACAGCGCGATTTTATGTTTTTGACGTCGGTTTTTAAATAACCAACATGAAAAACCTTATTTATAACGTCGCACGTATTAACGTCGGCTAGAAACCGACGTAAAAAATTAAAAATAACCGACGTAAAAAACATTTTCTGCACTAGTGATGGTACTGATAACCATGGAAAGTGATTGAGATATTTTTGGTAAGCAGATGATATGCGCATAATGAAGGGATAAGAAGATAATGAGATGTTTGATTGTATTCATGAGATCATGATTGATATAAGGACTAAGTGATATCATGGTTTGAGTATAAAGAATTTTGAGGATTTTGGTTTGTGGAAAGTGTTAACTTTTAACTGCATTCATGTTTTCACTAAGGTTCAATGGGTATTCATTTTTCAAGAGAATACATGGTTAAGGCCTTCGAATGTTTGGAATGTGACCAACAAGACATATCTTATGATATATGGGGATCAATGATGGTATTAAATCTATAGTAATCATTTTCACTATATTATGAGAGTGGACTGCAGTATTATTGATAAGCCTAAAGATTGGAATGGATTATGTTGGACATAAGTTAGTATTGTTTAAGGATAGAACTTTTTTTTGATATTATTTATGTGATGTTATAGTAATGTAGTTTTAGAAAAAGGACAACCTGCAGGACGGGCGACAGCCCATCGCGTCGGACAAGGCTGTGGGAATCAAACCCACAATCGAAGTGCGACTGGCCTTTAGTGCCCACCACTGGCCTACAGGAAGTCCCTATTTAGTAGAAACAAGTTTTATTATATTAAGCAGTATGATATATGAATTATAAGTCCATTTTAGGAACTATATATGATTAATCTCACTATAGATGGACTTATGTAAGTTTTGATAACTTTTCTAACCTTTTGTTTGAGACAGATGGAATGAACCATCATTCAATCACATGATCTGCTAACACATCATGAATGACAAATTCAACTTCATTTCTTTAAGATATGAAGTGGAAATTGTTTAAATAACGACCAACGGTGAGACTATACCAAAATCACGAAAGTATTTCTTCTAATTCCAATTTCATCAACTTTAGGGAAATGATCTGGAAAACCAAAAATGTTGTCTTAGTGCTCTTATATCTAATGAATCAGATGGTACCTTAGATCGTCACATATTTATGGCTTTGTGATTGTTGGCTTTTCCATAGCCATGTTCTCTACCACTCTCCATCAGAACATGATGGTTAGATTTTTCTTCTATATCCATATTTTCACCTATGTTCTCCTCTGTGGAAACCCAGTGATGAGTTAATTTGGGTAACCATTACGTTTCATACTTTAGTTTTTAAAGCCATGTTTTGGTATTCCTTTCTGCGATGTGGGTTTCTATTAAAGAAACTTTCGAGTAGTAAACCATTTATAACCCCAACGAATTTCGAGGGCGAAATTCATTTTAAGGGGGGTAGAATGTAACACCCCGAGATTTTATGAAAAATATTCTTTTTAATTCCATTAATGTCTTGTGTTGTACGCTACACCAAAAGGAGCTTGCACAACATGCATCCCTGACTTGCCTTGCATTACACGCAATCACGACCTTCCTCAATAGCGTGTGTAGTACGCAATACCGAGTTTCACTAAACAAGATATTAATATAATATTATTATGAACTAGTCCTTATGAATAGTAATACCCACTTTTTGAAATTTTATAAATTTTATCATTCAAAATGGACTTCATTTTTTGTTTTGGAATATCGAAATTATCTTAGGGTGAAATTTTGGTACTTTTCGGATAACTTTAATTTTCTGATTAATAGTGAAAATTACTAAATTTCAATTAAAAACAACCTTTTTAATCGAAATAATTAATAGTGATAAATTTTTAATTTCAGTGGTTTTAAAGTATATTTAGAATATTTTTTTACAATTTAATACAATGATGGTCATTGGATGTAATTTCACATTTAAACCAGACATAAACAAGTGTCAATCTTTTGATAGTTATTATCTCTTAAGAACACACTATTTGTTTTGACGACGGGAATTAATTTTTAAATTAAGTAATTCAACTGATATGTTTTGAATTTGGTAAAATAGACATAATTTTTCAGTTCATAATATCAAATATAGCTTAGGCCTAATTTTTGGTATTTTTCTGGAAACTTTCATTTTTTTGATGAATAGTGAAACCACTAAGTGGTAGTTAAAAAAATGAATTTTTCATAAAACTTAATTTTACCGCTTCTGCGAGTGAAATTTCAAAAATCCGAGAGACAAGGTAGATTTCAATAAGTAAAATTTGGTTCAATGAGATGAAAATAATTTTTCGTGAATATTAACTTTTTACTTTTTTTACCACGGTTAAAAGTAAATAGGGTAATTAAGGGTACAAATGATATTATTATTACCCAAACACTTGTCCTAATTCTATTGGATAAGTTTAGTTAGACCAAAGACAACCTTAGGAATAAAATATGACCATTTAGTCCCACTTGGATTAGATTAGGACATTTATTATTAATTTATTTAAAGAAGGGTTAAAATATTTAAAATCAAAGTTTAAGAAGTAAATAATTTTTAATATAGGGTTATACATAAGATAAATTAGACTATAAATATTCATTAGAAAGATAAAAATATTTCCTACATAATGGTATTTTATTTTTAATTTTTAGACATTAAATAATTTAATTTATTTATGACACAAAGATGATGCAGTAATTATCTTATTAATGAAATATTGACATAATTGATGTTATAAATACCAAAATAAATGTAATTTAAGACTTTTTATGAATTACAATAATTTTATAGGATACTATGACATGTTATTATTGATTTAATTAACTTTTTTTGAAATCATCATTTTGTTATGAGTTTCATAAAAAATCAATTACAAAATAGTGTCAAAATTGACATAAAATAGTTTTTAAAACAAATATTATATTATTAATTGTTATTTTATTCCTAAAAATCTAAGGTTCGGCCAAATGACTTAGATAAGGTTATATATATTAATAATAAACAACTTGGGGTTCTTTTGGCTTGTTATAGTAATTTTATTAACCTTATAGTGTAAGAACACAAAAGGACACGGTAAAAGTAAAATTATCTAAATTAAAGTTAAATATAAATGATAAGGTTAATATAGGAACCTATACTTTTCTAAATTCTATTGGATGAAAGGATTTCGACCCCTCCCCACCTTAGATTCAAAATAAATCAATTTGGAGCTATTTAAAACAAAATTTGGCTTTATTATAAAATAATATTTTTAGTTTTTCCAAAGGAGCCCCTCTCCTCCCTTATAAAAGGGTACCTCCTCCCTCTCTTCCCCACACCACTTTGAGCCTTCAAGCTCGGCCAACCCCTGCCAATTTATCCTCTCCACTTCCCTAGAAACATCCTAGATGTCCTGGTATTCTTCAAATACCAATTTTAGGGCCCTAAAAGGAGATCTCAAAGAGGTGCTTCAAAGAAGAGGTAATGTCTGTTACCAATTATTTCAACTTTATTTCTTCTTCCACTTATTCTTATTAGGTTTTTTCATTATGAGGTAATAACATCAGTATCGCTCATATACTAATATGTTATTATAAATATTAAACAACCCTATTTCACCTCTTATCCATCCTACGAAAAATGAAATCACCGCGCGTGCGTACGTACGGAATACCCTCTCCACGCCGTGGTGTAATCTATTTTCCATCACCACCTTACATGGATGGGTATAATGGTGTACATAATAACTATATATGATTATTTTAAATTGATATTGATTCTGAAATAGTATACATACAATCCAATACAATTCCACGATCATGAGAACGATATCATCGCACGTGCTACGTACGGACTACCGTCTCCACGACGCGATGAGATTCATTCTCCACGTTAACCATTCATGAATGATTATAAAGTATATATAATAAGTAATCATGAAATATATGACATAATAATACTGGATTTATGTTTATATATATGTATGTCATCTACTTAATTCCATTCAACTCAATAAGGAAACGAAAACAGCGTTCATGCGTACGTACGGCCTACCGTCTCCATGAACGGTGTATTTCTTTCCATTTACTGATCTATTATATATATGTATATTCTGAATAGATAAAATATATAAATCATGTTTTATATTCTGTAATTAAGTAATCATGATCTAAGTAATCATATGAATAATTACAATTCAAAACCCAGACGACAAATGAAACGATTTTACCCAAAACGCTCTTTAACATGGAATTTACAAAAGAACGGGTAAAATAATGTCATAAGTGAACCATATATGATATAATAACAATGAGTATGATTCTGTAATAAGTCAATGACATTATTTAAATCATTATATAGGAGTTTCGGAAACTTACGAAGCAAATCAGACCTAAGGTAAGGGAAATATCACAATCTCATTTTTATCCGAGATTGTTTATACTTTGGTATTTACTGGGGTGTATTTTATCATCCACATCCATGTTTCCTCAATATGTAATATTTATATCCTTATACAGTAGTTTATATCCTATTTTACCCTTCGGTGAGTTTTTAGTAAAATATATGAAAAGAATATTTTGTCGTTTTTCGTAGGAGGTACTTTTTGACTTTTCTGAAAAAAGTACGAGAAGAATGTTTTCTTTTAACTTATATGGCATGAATGGATTTTTAAAACATTACTTCTAAGAATATTCCTTTACACATTTTCATGTTTATTTTTAATCAACTTCTTTTAGTTTATAATTGTATGACATGTTAAGAAAGGAAAAGTGTTTTTGATGTAGAAAGGATATTTTCCTCAAGAATGGAGTTCAAGTGTTTTATCAAAATTATTTTCCATCTAAGATAATAAAGGTTTCTATTTCTATCCCTATTAATACATTGATTTGATTATGTTGTGATGGAATTAGTTTTATGAATTCCTTTATCTTAGATGAATTGTTTTATGATGTCACGATGTTTAAGATTCCCATTTTTATTACATGGGTTATGCTATGATGTATGGTTTATGATTTTGTGGCACACATAAGAATGGTATCATTATGAGATGGGTGGGACCTATATCTCCCTCCCATGCATTGGGTAAAGATTTTATATCTCATGAGATAGACATGGCTGGAATGGCAGGTTAAACCAGTTCAATGAAACAGGACTGAAACAAGGAGTGAACTCGGTTCAGAAATGGACTTTGTCCACTAAGATAGTCTTGGAATTGAGTCTTGACTAATAAGAAATGATTATCTATGATTATGTGTGTATGCCACAAAGTTTAATATTTTAATTTATGATTATTGGGATTACATTTCACTACTATGATTTATCCCATGTTATGAAATTATGATTTCTTTTGCAGGTTAAGATTTTCAAAAGTTATGCTCTTATGTATATGATGTGATTGATATTTCTTTTGTTTACCCTTACTGAGCATTTGAGCTCACCCTTTTATGTTTTCTTTTCCCCGGGATATAAATAAAGGTTTTAGGTAAAAAAAAGGAAGATCTTTATGGGAGATGTTGAAGATCTTTCACCATGATTAGAAGATTATATTCCGAGTTTCCAGAGACACTAAACTATTACGGTCCTTGTGTGTGTGTTTTTGTTATGTACTAAGTATTCCGCAAAAGTAATGTAATGTCCATGTACGTCAAGCCTCGGCTCTCTACAACCAATACTGTCTAACTTACTTTTTTAAAATAAATCAACCATTTATTATCTCAACGCCAATCATATATTAAACCAAGGAGTTATCAAAAATCAATCATTTATTTTACAATATTTGTCCCTAAAAATATAACCTTGTCAAAAAATAACTTGTTGGGAAAAAATCCCTCAAGGTAACACTGCAGTATTTTTGGGTTGATTGTGTTTGTTGAAAAAGCATGTCTCCATGGTGAATTGTCAATTTCTAGAGATATTGTTTACAATAAATGTTCATAAAGAACCATGATAAAGTAATAGACGATCTAGAGGCGGTACAAAAGAGCAGTACAAGGTGGCGTCGTTTTCCAGTGCTTGGCAAATTTTTGGGTCCAAAATTTGGAGGTTGGTGAGCATCGCGAAAATTGGATATTTTTTAAGATCATATTTTAATATGGCAAAGGAATGAGTTTCACAAAGATAGGCTTCATGGATTGGATTTCTCGAAGAGAAGAAAAATGTTGATCGTGATGCTTCGTATTTATGACGAGCTTCGCGAACGGAAGTGTTGAAAGGAAACATGAGGGATCTTCGTGGATGTGGAGTGAGGTAACTAACGGAATGCTCCACGATTAAAATGAGCTCCGCGATCCAAGAATTTCAGAGGTGCTTCGCGATTTTGAGAGAATTCCGGCTGAAATTTTAGATCTTCGCGATTGGCGATGACGTGGTGCTAAAATCGTGCGGAAGGGTCGAGGGTCGGTGGAATCGCCTGTAAATAGAGGTCGGCCCCCTAGAGAGAATTAAAGAGTTTTAGAAGAAAATATTTTTCTCTCGGTTCACGAAGGTGGTTTGCGAAGGTAGTGTTCTTCACGAAAGATAGGTGCTTCATAGCGGCTAATATAACTCCGTGAAAGGAAGTGCACTTCGCAAGGCCGCGTGGTCTAAGGAGTGTACCTTGCATGGAGGCAGGAGCTCCACGATGGACTAAGCATTGCGAAGGCTTCAGCTTAGAGAGAGTGCTTCAGGAGAGTGCTTTATGAAAAGGCAGGAGCTTCGTGAATGCCTGTTTGAGCTTCGCGAAATTGGGAGCCTTGCGAAGTAGGGTTCTTTGCAAAGGTATTTTCAAAAAAAACTGCCCAATGTTTAAGAGGCGAAGGGGTATTCAGCTATGTATGAAAGTTGGACTTCAACAGAACACTTATCAACAGTTGAGGATGCATGTATTCATTCAAATAAAAAGACATAAAGGTCTATAAACTGTGAGTGTATCTTCTAAAGAAGCAGTGATCTCTCTTCAGTTGAGAGATAAGTGAGTTCTCAAATTGTGAGTGGTTGTAAACCAAGAGGGACAGTGAGTCCACTTTGAACTTGTAGACAGTAGTTCACTTATAGTGGAATTTTGTATATTGGCACACTGCCGGTATATGCTCCTTGGATGTAGCCCAGTGAGGGTGAACCAAGTAAAAATCACTGTGTCTTGTGCATGCTTTAAGGTTTGTTCATACTCTGCATCAGGAAGGAGAGATAATAGGGTTTTTTCTAACAACAAAACAAGATCAAAGGGGCAGTCATTTTAATCTATCATACCCTGATTCACCCCCCCCCCTCTCAGGGTATCTAGCCTAGTGGACCTAACATCAATTCTCATGGTTATTGATACTATTTAAAATATCTTTCCAAACCATTAATGAAAAGTTAATAAGTAATAATCCTTATATATTTAACATATTTCTCAAACCTTTTAGAATATACTATAATATCTTCGAAAAATATCACTCACAAATGAAAATAGATAAAAATAGAAAAAGTTTATTTTCATTAAGTTATCAACTGAACTAACTTAAGAAATACTAATAAACTAATACTTTCCATTATAATAGTCATATATAATTGTTATCAACCATTTAAATATTCCCATTATTCGGTTATAAGAAATATTTATTTTCTAGACATTTTCCTTTCTGAGCTTCATTTTCTTGATCCTGTATTACCCAAATTCTAAAAATAAAAATGCTATTATAATACCCAAAATATGAAAAAGAAAACATAAATATGAGTATGTATATCACCATGAAAGATTTTTATTTAACATATGATACTTTCAATTCAACCCATTATTCTCATTGTTTAATAATTGGTTATCAAAGTTCATTTTCTATCTAGTTCTCTAACATAATGAGTTTTTATCATACCCAAATTATTCAAAACAGTTTGTTAAATGGAATGTGATTTAATAAAGCATATCCCCATGGAGTACCAAACGTGGTGTATAGTTTTGCATATTTTTGGCACACCAGGTGGTGATAGAGTTAATACATAACACACCCTTTTCAAGGTTACTACTTCTAGGTACATTTGTGTTAGATCACGCATCCACTTGTTCTATAAATATAGGGAGGTAATTTCATGGATAACAACACAATCTTTACTTTACCAACACTTATGGATGTTATCTTTACAAAGACTTGTTAATTAGACTATTCAATTAGGTTTTCACTAAATTTATGTTATCATAATCTCAAGAATATTTGATATTACCTCAACTAACCTAAATAGTGTTCTACTCGTTTTAAATTATCAAAAACCTTGACTTATCATAAATTGATTAAATTTATAACTCCTAAATTATCCTCAACCAATAACATCATAATATCTAAAATTATCTAAATCGTTCTTTGATACCAACTATAATAGTCCATATATCTAATCATCTCGATTAAAATACTTAAAGAAAATATTTTAATACAATATATTCTCATAGTCTTTTATTTTTTGGGTGTTAGTAAATTCGGCCAAGACATTAACTAAAAAACCGATGTTAATTCTATCTACTGAAATTTTTTCCATTATATAAAAAATATGTCATCCATAACGAGCCTTTAACATCTCCCATGAATTCTCCACATCAAAAATATTTCTATTAATTCCATATATTTCCTATAAAAATAACTTGGGGAAATGGAAACATAATAAAGGGGTGAGATCAAATGGTTAGTAATGGAAATCCTATCAATATGATATAAATGGTTATATCTTAAGAATATGAGAGAACATTTACAGGGGATAAATATCTTATTAAGATAACAAAGAACAATAAGAGTTGTCAATAAGTCTTGATGGAAGGATATGTAATATTAAAATAACAACATATATAATGGAAAAAGAGTGAAACAATTGTCATAATAAACTTGATACAGGGAGAATAACGTGATAATATAGCATAGAATTATGGAATATTTATAATAATAAGTATCCATATCATTTTTAATAATGTTAAACGCCTCAATTTCAAGCTCATTCTTATGAATATAGATAGTAGGAATTATATTCATGCTCAAACATATGAATATAGTTAATTTGTATCAAATTGATGAATAATCATGTGAATGTAGATAATACATGTCATGTTCACACTCAATATTATGAAAATATATGATCCTAATTGTGTTAATTCTCTATAACGTTAATGTAGCTAATACACATTGTGTTCTCACTCAATCATGTGAACATTGATAATATGCATGTTGTTTGTGAAAAATTTTGGAACTGAAAATAATATACATGATTTCCATGAACAATTTTTTAAATATATCTAATTTGCATCGTTTTTATGCTCAATCTTGTGAACATAGCTAATAACCAACATGTTCAATCTCAATGTTGTGAATGTTGTTAATCTATATCACTTTCACGCTCAATCTTATGAATGTAGCTAATCTGCATCATCTTCATACTCAATCATCTGAACATTACTAATCTACATTGGGTTCATTCTCAATATTGTGAATGTATTTAATCCCAATCATGATCACTCTCATTATATTTAACTTATATAGTATAAAGCCTTAACCAATGCATTAGAGAGTGATATAGGACCCCAATCATTATCATCCATACATATGTGTACCATAAAAAATGAATAAACTTCATATCATAAAGAACACATGGAAAAATGGGTTTCATATCCCTTTAAAATTCAATAATAATATGATAAATTCCTTAATTATATAAATAATTATAATACAAAATATCCTTTTGAAATAAATAGGTATCTAAATATATTCAGTAATATTTTTTATAAAAACCATTTTATTAAGATAAGATAGTATATGGTATTTCCACTATATAGATGAAGGGTATATAGTTAAGTCAATAATATCCCCAATCAATCAATATCTAGAATATTGGTGAACACCCTTTAATCAAAGTAATGGAAAAATGTATTTAAAAAATAATAGGTATTATAAGAACAAATTTCATAATAAAACATTATAATTCAAAGAAAGAAGATTTGGGCTATCAATATCATATATGAGAAACATACTCCATGAAGTATGAAATATTTGAAAATGGGATTATATGGTAAACATATATACAATGAGAGAATACAACATAATAAAATCAAATAGAAAAATATACCAAAAATATACTAAATAAGTTCAAGAGAACGATCAAAACTCAATGAAGGAAAATTGAATTTTCAAATTGTCTTATGACGAGGATAACACCGGAATCCAATCAAATTTGAAGAAAATTAATTTCTTTGTATTATTATATCCCAATAGTTACAAGGAAATAAATTATATAACATTAATGGGATAGTAAATCAATATAACACCACACAAATGAAACATGGTGAGTAACATGTAACATGTATCAAAGAATATGAATTAAGACCATGAAAAATTATACATCTTTAGTAACTGTCACATCCAACACCCTTAAAAGGATAGGATTTAAAATTGAAAATTAAATACCAGGAATTATGTGAGAATAATGATATAAAATATTAAAGGATCAGTAGATGCACTATTATAAATAAAACATGGTATACAATAATAAATATGTTTCAAGGGGTGAACATTTAAGATAAGAAACTCATACCTTTATTTCTTCTTAGTTGAAATGCACACTGACCTCCTATATAATGAACATGAAAATTTTACTTATTTATCTTATAACCTTAATAGAAAAATAATTTAATTTAATTAATTATTGTTCAACCATATATTATAAATATATTAAATATTTATTGTATATTTTAATTATTAGGTGTTAGAACATTTAGTTGTTTGTTTCGTATAAAATTCATGAAGATTAGATTGATTATCACAAAGTGGTTTCAATGGAATCATTAACATATCATTATATATAAAACAATATTTTTTTAATTATTAATTTAGTCCCATTTTCATTATGTGAAATACATGAATACAACTTATGAAAATGTAAATGGTGAAGAACTAGTTTTTGATGTGTTTAATGATCGAATTGTGATATATTAATAAATATTTTAAATATTAAATGCTCATGTATAGAATAAATAAACAAAACTAAATATATAATTATTAAATTATATCACCATTATATGACATCCCATAATCGTTTATGACATAATCATTATAACATCATTAACATAGGTGGTTAAATTAACCCAAATGGAAATGTGTAAAATGATTTAATGAGTAAGTGGTTGTATTTTTAAAATTATAATGCGAAACATACAGAAGAAAAATAATTTTAAAAAATCATATATCCACATTAAATTCAATCTAATAACCATCAATGATGTTTGGTGATAAAAAATGAAATTCTTCATCTGTGGAAACAGTTTTTTGCACATACACACAATTAATGATCTCATTTCTTAATGAATGGGTGGAATGATGTTTTATAAAAAATTATCTTATTATAATTTTATTTTTTACATATAAAACATAATTATTCATCAAATTCATCCTTGAAAATATAATTAATATGGATTTATGAAAAAATGAACTATATCATGTCATGGAGGTGGTAGTCCGCACAGAGGCACGATCGATATTTTGGTATCTCTTAGTGGATTGAAAGTAAAGAATAATTTTTTCAATTAATATAATGAAATATTAGTATAATTGTTACATATATCATTATATTAATTATTTTATAGATTATTTAGGAAGGAATATAATAAAATAAAAAAAATATGTAAAAGTAATACTCACATTGGATGTATGGGTTTTCTCTTGTAAAATTTATTTGAAATGAAGGCCTTATGTAAACGAATGGTAAAAAAAAATTATGGATATGGGATAAGTTTATAATAGGATTAAATTGAAATATTTTTAGGTATAAGTTATAAGGGGAGGTGATAATTTTAGTGGTTAATGTTTATCCCTTCTATAAGTGAAAAGAATGGTAGTTTTGGAAGAAACAATTACATTTTAAATAGTGTAATATTACTATTCAACGGTAAATGGATCCAAATGTACAAAAAAGAAATAGAAGGGTTTTTGGGTCTATATTATCCTCATACATTTATTTTAGATAAAATATATTGTTTTGTTAATAATTTTCTTTTAACATTTTATCTTTTACCCAAATTTACTTTTTATACTCATGATTATTTTTTAACCATAATAGTTAATATTAATAAAATAAATTATAATTAGAAATTTTAAATAATTTTAACCTTCTGATTTCAAATTTTTAAATCGTTTATCCAAATAAAATTTAAGGGTTCTAATTATTATATTTAAAATAAATGTATATAATGGGTGATAACTTTTTTTTAGAAAAGTCTGTTTTTAAGTTTAAAAATTTATATCTGATATTAGATTATCATATATACATATTTTTTTGACATAAAATGGTTTATTAAAAAATTAATAAAAATTTGAAGCTATAAAAGTAATCTATAGTCTTATTTCATCATAAAAACACATAATTATAAAAATAAATATAGAAAATGGTTTTTATTATTGTAACAAATTAATTTAGTTCTAAAAATGTTGGAAAATGGATTTATATATTCAATGAATATTTTAAAATGTATAATATTATTTAGTAAATATATTTTTTATTATGTTAAAGGTTTTAAATATTTATAATATATGTCTACATAATGATAAAATGATAAAAAATATTTTCAAAAAAACAGTATTTTTTCTCTAAAACAACCTTTTAAAAAAATAAAAAATTCATACTAAGTAAATTTTTATGTGAGGAACTAAAAAACTGAATTTTATTTTACCAAATTTAAATTTGAGAATTTTTAAATTTATATTTCAATATAAAATATATAATATAGAGGAAAAGTATTTTATTGAAAATAATCATTTTGAATATTAACTCATAATAATTATTTATCTTCAAAAGATAATATCTTTTAATTGTTTACCATATCAGTGTTTATTATAGATTTATGAAAGATGTTGTACTTATATGTTGTGGTAAATTTACTTTGGGCGTAGAATCTAACAAAATTTATCAAGCATAACATCAGTTTTACGAAGCCTAGAATTTCATGTTGTTACATGGTAGATGTAATATATTATATATCAGTAATTAAATTTATTTTTGGTTTAATTATATTTCTAGTGACCAATTTTTATATTTTTTTTCACAGAAAAAATATATATTCAATTTTTATTTTTCCGAAGATTGTGATTTCATTGAATTTTTATGTGAAAAATGTTTTATTTAATAACATAGGTCATTGTTTTATATTTATAACAGTTTTTCATATATATTTATTATTTAGTATTTTATAGATTCCAGTATGTATAAGAGTTGTATTAATCTGCTATATATGTTTTTTAATGGTTTAGTGGTGATTAAGTAGTTTACTAAATTCTGTAATGGATTTCAAAAAAAAAATTGTTAGTTTTTCTCAGAGAAAATATTGAAATAATAATCTATTAAAATGAAATGTTTCCAATGAATATTTGTTTTCAATTTGTTTTTAAAAAAAATATTTATTGAAAATTTCAAGGGGAAGAGTATGTTTTTTATCACTTATCAAGATGTGTTTAAATGATTGATTTTTTTATTTTAGTTAATCCAATAAATGGAATGATTAATAACATGATATTTGAGTTTCCAATATAGAGATTATATTTTATATATATTATACCACCTTGAGATTTTAAAATATATATTCCTTCAAGATCTAATACGATTAATAATGTGTGATACACACAATAGAGACCCACAAGGAATGGGTAAATAGTATATAACCATTAAAATGTATCCATATGATTGTTGGGAAAAAATTTGTAATATAGTTATGAAATATATGTAGAAATTATAAAATTCATTAATAATACTAAGGTATTTATGAAAATTAAATTATTATAGCTATGTATTAAAAAATACTTATTTATTATTTAAAATATAACACTTCTAAAATTAGAATTTGGAATATTTATTTTAAGGTACCAAATATGGTATGTATAAATGATATTATTTATATAAATAATATGTTAACAAAAATATTTCTAAGTAATTGATAGAAATAATAATAAAATTTAATATATTAAAAAATTTATTTTCCAATGAAAACAATTTTCGTTAAATTTTTATGTTTTTATTTAAAAGTTAAATTATAATGTTTTAGAATTTTAATTTAATAAAAAAATCAAATTTTGTATTAATCGTATCAATATTGTCTAAAGATATATATTCTGGAAATTTTTGAAATAATTATATTTTAGTGAATATTCATTAACAAATTTTTTTCAATTAACATAAATTTTATAACTTTTTCATTATATAATAAAGACCTAGAAGTTTATAAAACCATTTAATTGATAAATGATATGTTTAAGAAAGTGTAACTCTATAAAGAACATGTTTTGTTTGAAAATGGATACCATGTGGAAATTTATTCTTTAAAATAGCATGTCTCAATCATCTAAAACTATAAAACTAAAAGGTCCATTGGTATATAAGTGTCTCAAGATTTATACAAAATATTATATGTTTTTTGATAGATAAGCTTAGGTCACATTTACAAGTATCAAAGACATCAATGTCAAGATTATTTTTTAGCATCGGATTTGAGAGTATGGGTTCCAGGATATTATAATTGGTATAAGTGTAATGGTTTTGATAACTTTATAGGTTAAGATATTATTTGAGCACAACTTAAAAGTCTTTACAACCAAAAAGGATAGTCTATTAGAGATAATTATGGTTATTTTGGATAAATTAAATGATTTGAATAAAAAATTCTATGATCAAGGATATATTATTGCATATCCTACTCATAATATGGTGTATTGTAGTTATATTTGACATACTCACACTAAGAATTTTTTTATAGTAAATGGATAGAAACTACGGGTTCTAAATTATTAAAGGATGTGAAGGAAAATGTGGTGTTTTTGTAATCGAGAAGCAGAACAGAATGGGAACTTTAGTGAAAATGATTTTGTTTATTCTTAGACATATATCATGAGTTATAATTGAAAAAATGAACCTAGGTGGGTTTATCAATGCACCAAATAAGTGAAAATTTTAGTTCCATATAAGTTTAAGTGATAAAATTCCTAAAGGTAAAAATATTCAATATTATATTTGATAATAATGTGGGAATAAGTGCCCCTATAAATTTATTAAATTAATCAAGAGATATTTTATATACGATAAAAGGGGGTATAGGGCTATAATTTAAAAATAAAAAAACAAAAGTGTTCGATTAAAAACCTATACGTAAATAATGTTATTTCCAGTTTATGAATTGAATTCATCAAATATGGGGATTATGGGAATTATGAAAATTGATGTCTTGTGGAGAAATAATAAGAAGATAATAAGAAATACTGTATGGAAAAAATGTTTAGAAATGTATAATGGAATTACAGTTGAATATGAGGAAACATTGAATGACATATAAAAAGTATAGATTATATTTTAGAATATGTGTTAAAATTTATGAATCATAGGAAATGATTCATATTTTTATTATTATTAGGGTGTATTACAGAATTAAATAGAAAATCTTGGTCAACGAGTTTTGACGTATGTTGAATGATTGAAGTGTCTATATTTAGGGATTCAAGAGTTTTTATGTTCTCATAAATTAAAGGATGGTCATAATTTAAAATTCATCAATACTATTTTGATGTTTTAAGTGATGTGAGTACTTTGGGAGAAATTTAATAAGTTTTAATAAATGTTGAAGGTATATGTATTCATTCTGTATAAATTCTTTTTTAGTGAAAATTTTATTTGAGGACTATTGATTTTTTATTTTGTAAACACACATTTAATGGAAATAATAACTTTTAGTGTTACTATGATCATTGATGTTGAGGTAATTATGGTTAATCGGGATAAAAGTTTTATAATATTTTAGGAATATATGGTAAATTTTATAAATAACTATGGGATTGAAAATTGATTAGTGACTATGTGATTAATGTTGTTTTTGAAGAAGTTCACAATTTTTTGGAATATTATATAATTAATTAAAATGGAAAAACTTTGGTATATGATAGGATTTTATTTTAATAATAAAGGTTTAATTATCTTTTGGAATTATATATGATATTAATTTTGATTTATAGTGATTTAAGTAATTTATGTTTAAAATTTTCATATTTTTATATTACATGATAAGAAAATATATATTTTCATGAATATCAATTTATGTGTGACTAATTTTATATGGTGATAAATGTTTTACAAATCTCGGAAGAATATTTGATTAAGTACATTGGATTTTTGGGATTGGAATGTAATGTTTTTAATATTTTTGAGTTTAGTTATTTATGTAATGATTAATGTTTAACATTGGGTGTTATTATTGAGGATTTTAAGATTAATGGTGTAATTCATCCTATTAATAATATCATACAGTGTTCTAACCATTTGTGTCACAACCCCCTCCCCCAAAAGGCACCTCTTGAGGGCTATAAATTAGAGAACAGATATCATGATATTTGAATTCCACATCCAATAGGCGAGTGGTGGGAGAAAATACTGAGGGTATATCACACCCATGGATGGGAGGTATTACATTAGAAAAGAACTTGAGGAAAGAAAGATAAGATAGAAACATCCAAAAACTGATGCTAAAGATAAAGGTAAAATATCCCAGGTACATGCATTTAATGTTATACAACTAAAAAATTGCCAAAAGAGAACTACATACACTAAACCATATAACCGGTAGTGACCTTGAAGCCTATAAATCTCCTGAACAACCTCTATGAGATAGTATATTCAATCTCAATCAAAAAACTCTTGAAGACTATAAAAAGATTTTATATTTATGTAGGGTGTGAATAACAGGTATACATAGTAGAATATGACCTGAATCCTCTCATATAAAATATAAATAAATCATATTAAATCCCAATAAACAATAGGTGAGGTGAAATAGTTAGATAAACCGGTAATCTTATTCCCATTATCACCAAGGCGAACACTTACAGAGTATTGTATACAAGAGATCTTTAAATAAAATATCAAAATGAATTACCCTGCTACCAATTCCTCATTGATTTTCCACTCCGCCCCAACATCGTACATCCAGTTCCATCTTTCCCTAAATGTAATCCACCTCGAAGACACCTCGTCTATTATATCATCACATGCATCACATAAATCCCATTTTCCCATCACATTCCTTGCACCCCATACATCACATGATCTCATCATACTGTATCACATCTCCATATCATAAATGAGAAGTTTCTAGGTTCCACTATAGCCTATATTTCATTTATTATACCTCAAACCCCCACATCTCATACAAGGAATAACTATAATAATCCATAAGAAACGATATCTAAAGATACATGTGTCTGAAATAACCACAAGCCATTATATCCCTCAACAAACATATATAGAGAATGATAACTAACGTGCATACTGGCATATAAATCTACCATGATAAGTGAGTAGAGAAAGAAGGTGTATTCCATCATCCATTCCATTACAACCTAGAATTTGTGGAAAGTACCCTCCTAGAGTACACTAAGTTTCAATCTCCATAATGACATGAGTGGGGTAGTGCACAAAGCTGCATATCATAAATTATATAATTTAGTTTATAACCACACTATAGGAGTTAACCTAGTCCTAAGATCAACTACAGCTCTCATATCTTAGAGACCTGTATTCTACTTATAAGTACTAGATATCTTATAATCACACCAACATTAAAGAAAATTAATTTAATTATTTATTACCTTTAAAAAATTATTTTTTATAATTCTTACACATAACCATGAAACACGATTAAACATTACATAAAGAGATTAACAATTTATTCCCATTCCCTTCAAGCAAAACCTAACCAATTCCACCATTCCTCAGTAGTATCATTTTTTGAATTATTCCAAGAACCAACCCCATGGGTAAAAATATTTATTAAACATTATCATTATATTATTATAGGTACTCTATGAAAGATCCTAATCTATTATAAAGGAGATTCATAAGCAAGTACAACTAGTTTCCTTATGTATTGGGGAATAGAATACAAGAAAAAAATAAACTTATTCATCCATCCTTTAAGAATATTAATTAATAAGAAAGAATCCAATAATTCATCACAACAACAAGAAATCCTAAATTCATAACATTATATAAATCTAAGTTTCATCCTCAACAGCACCATGCATATCACCCTTCTTATCTCCATGCATATCCAAATGTATACAAACATCTCATGTACCAACTACTTCTACACTGTCGGGGCTCCCCTCACATGTATCATCAATAATTGACCATCCAATGAGAAAAAATCATCACATAATAAGGCTTATATCTAGAAAAAACATACCGAGTCCAAAAAAATAATAAATAGAGTCAATAGATAAACTAGTCACTAAAAAAAGGAATTTAACCTTCACCTAAAAACATGCTAACTCATCCCAAAAAAATTATATTTTTCAAACAACCAGATATTTTATTACCATTAATGATTAAAAAATTCATTTATCACATGTTACAACTATGGGTAACCTAAGGTTTCGACTATTACAATCTATTAATTATTAAAACATGCGAGTAATAATAACTTCTAGTTGCATAAAAAATTATGGAAATAAATTTCAATTAACATTCCTCTTTATCATTTCATAAACAATAACACAATATTCATGTTCAGTAGAAAATTCCATTAACATTTAGAAGAAAAAATTAATTAAAAATGTAATAATCATTACTTTTGATTTCCCATCAAACATAAGAAGGATGGTTTATAAAACATGCCTATTTTAATTATTTTATCCAACCAACAATACCAGCTTTACATTCATTGAACAATTTAATCATAATCAATATTTTAGAACACAACAAACATGCTAACTCTAGCATAAACATAGATATCACACTAGCAAGTAAATCTTGAGGAAAATTGTTATCATGGTGGAAAAACCTATGAACCCTACAACCATGAACTATATAATTCATTATTCTAGTTTTTTCTTTATTAAGATTAATTCAACTATCATAAAATGAAATATGGATTAATAAATTTACAATTTCACAAAAAAAAACTAAATAGAATAAATGAATCCCCAAACTCAATGAATTTAAAATTCATCAACCAATAATGAAACATAAATTTGGATATTTAAATAACATATCCCATAATGAAAATCTAGAGTCCTAGGATTTCATTTAAAAACCACACTAAAAACATAAAAATAGCTACATAATAATGTATTAGATCAACCGGTTTATCAGGGAATAAAATAATGGGGTAAACAAGACCAAATATAAAAGAAATCAAATGATAAATAGAGAAACATCAACTCAGGTGACCCAATATTGAACATGGGAATAAAAGGATCAATTATTTTTAAAATGGATTCAAAACACCTTGATATATATCTTATGGATGATTTCATTTGAGGGAGAATTGAAGGAATTTATTAAATTTTATAGTGTGAGATGACTTATAACCATTCTTACAAATAGTCTTTCATATAAGGAATAATTCATTCATGGCATGAATGTATTTAGTTTAAGACCAACTTAAAAATCCATGTCCAAGACCAAACAATCTTGGGATTAACTCACATCATGAACTACACATTCATATTGTGTGTTTTTTGAGATAGATTCACCAAATCCAACCACTTATCCTTTCACATCAAGATCCTATGGTTAACTTCATGAGTTTCACCTATAAAACCACCCTTATTAGGATGTGAATTATTATTTAGGTCATAAAATACTTTGTCTCTCTCACACATCATGATCCATAGTTCACATTTTTATCTTCTCCTTCAACGATATTTCAACTCCCAAACTCCACCAAACATGCTCTAGGACTTCCCCAAACACTTTTACATTCTAAAACATAAAATGGAATTGGATAGAAGGATATACTTCCTTACATTACATATCTCTCAAATAATTATCACCCTAGAGAGTTTAAAACAAAACCGAGAGAGGAAGGAAAGAAAAAAATGGCTCTTCTGAACAACCACATTGTGATAATACCTCTCGATAATCTCACTAACATAGGAGTACAACCACCTCACTCATGTGGAGAAGGTTTGAAACTACATAACACCAAACACCCAAACCCAAATACTCTCTCAGGGTAAATACCTTTCAAAAAAGATCTAGAACACAAACAAGGAATTAATGAAAATAAAGCAATATCATAAAAAATATAAATTATATCATCCTCAAAGCATTTTTACAAAAGGTTAAATATCAAACAACCAAGGATACTGAGAATGTATCTATGAATCACATTCCTATGTGTACTAATTCACACCACTATGTCACCATAATAGATGAACCAAGGTAATAGAACACTCACATAATACCTTTTCCTGGTGGTACTAGATCACCATAGGCCTCTCCTCGATTGTCTTAGTATCATCAACATTGATCTCACCCCAATTAATGACATGAGAGTCGTCATGGATATAGCATAGAAGCTATGAAAGATGAATGATATTATGTATTTATATCATCTATGGGGGTATTTTAATCTAATATTTCATGTCTATAACATGATCTAACACCATGAAATTTCTAATATACGGGTGAGAAATTTTACTCCCATGACTGAATCTTCACTACCCATGTTGAGGACTTACCATAAAAAACACATCATCTCTGAAATCAAAATCTAGAGGTCTCATCCTATAGTTTGTATAAAACTTTTAATGATCCTACACTTCCACCATCCTCTCATAAATCACCTAAACTATCTTTATTGTGATCTTCACTAGTCTCGGCATGATAATTTATGATTATGTGACCCCAATACAATACAATAGAGAATATAAAATTCAAACATACAATGATCCGGTTGGTGGCATACCAATGGTGGAGTAAAACCAATTATTCTAAGAAAACATGACACAAAGGTAGGTTCCTTACAATAATGGAAAAATTACCTCTACCAATGGTTTAGAACCATTGGTATAGGTCCCCAAACCATTGGTATAACCAATACCAATGGTTTGGGAAACCATTGGGTGATTTGGCCTGGGGATAGACCTATCCCAATGATTTTGGGGAAACCATTGAGAAAGACCTATCCCAACAGTTTTCCCCAAACTGTTGGGATAGGTCTATCCCAACTTCAAATCACTCAACGGTTTCCTAGCCCTTGGTATATGTATATTAAAAAAAGTTACAGTGAAGGTTTGAACCCACAACCTCTCGGTTATATATCAAAGAGTTTACCACTATCGTACAATTACCTTTGTGAATATATTTAGATAAATATATATATATTTATTTATATATATATACGTAATTTATATATTGATTTATTTGATTATATTTGACAAAATAATTCATAAAAAATAAGGGTACCTAACCCAACGGTTTTCAAAACCGTTGGAATAGGCCTTTACCAACGGTTTTGAGAACCATTGGGATAGGTACCCATAGTTTCCCAATGTTTTTCCCAAACTATTGGGAAAAGTGGCCTCAGAGTGCTATTTTCCCAATGGTTTGGCCAAACCTTTGAGAAAGGGGACCTATACCAATGGTTTTTGCAAACCGTTGGTATAGATGCATTGGTAAAGGTCAGATTTCCAGTAGTGTTATCTAAAAACCTATAAAACTTAGAAATCATGCATGGAACATTTCCTCAAGTGTATGGATAGTCTACTCTATCTGACCATCTATTTTTGAATGAAAATTAATGTTAGGTAATAACTAAGATTCAAAAACAAGTTGGAGACCATTCCACACCCAATAAGTAAAATTAGGATCACAATCTGAGATAGTTCTATTCATGAATCTATGGAGACTCACCACCTCCTACAGGTACTACCTTGAAAAAACTCCACTAAGCTCAACTCTCTAATCACAATAAAGTGATATGTTTTTATCAAAAATTCCACTATTAAACATATAGGATCATATACGCCCTACTATTGAGGTAAACTAGTGATAAATTATATCAAAATTTCGTCCCATGTTCACATAGGAACATATATAAACTACAGAAATACATTGCGAACATGACATTCAGCCTTCACCTTATGGTAGACCAAACATCAAGACTCAAAATATGAAACACAACACCTTAACCAAGGACACAAAAACTAACATTTCATAGCATAATACATCATTTCTATGATATAATGTACTTATAATATTAAGCTATGGAATTCATGGAGATCTACCCAACACATCATCGAAGGAATGAAATACCACACTTGAAGAAACACCCGAAGTTATTTATATATGAACCAACCATCGTGGACATCACCATAAACAACACGGTCTCTCTATACCTCCACCGTAGAATCCCTAAACTGGGAATCCACCATCTTTTTTCACTAAATATGACGACACTGTCATTTTAAAAAATAATCACCTTTCACAAAATTCTCTCATATCATGATGCATAACCGATATCCCTTTAATCACTCTCCTAGGATCATTATATTCAAAAGAAGTATCAATTTGTGTCTTCAAACATAGTGAATTAGATACAAAATTACCCTTTACTGATGTATATGAAATCTCAAAGTTGTAGTCCAATAGGAATTTCATGAATTATTATTGTCTCAAGTTCAGGTCGTGTTGGAATAATACATAACACATGCTGTTATGATTGATGAAAAACAAAAAAAAATATTTTTGATGAGGTAATTTCTCCAAAACAACAAGGAAAATGCAATTTTTTAACACAAGATTGTGGGTGCCATAGTTATATTGATGGGGACATAACTAGCGAGACCCATAAGAATAATCTAATCTATTTTGCAATAAGAAACTACCCAATCTAAGAAAATAATCATCATATAAAAATTTAAACAGAACTCTTCTCTATGGAAAATGAATAATATGAGAACTGACCAACTTCTCCTTCAGATACTCAATATTTTTCAGACATATTTCATTCCACAAGAACTCATAGTCCTTTCGGGTCAATAATTCTAGAGGAGTCATAATCAATTAGAAGTCATGTATGACACCCCTTGAATAGCCTAAAAGGATAAGGAAACTCCACACCTCAAAAATAGTCTTTAGGGATTCCAAAGAAACAAATTCCTTGATCTTCGAAGATCTATTCATTCTCCATGTTAGAACATGAAATTCCCCAAGAAATTAACTTAATGATCCCAAAAATCATACTTTTATAACTTTCCAAACAAATTTTAAACAGAAACACCAAAAATGAAACAAAAAGTATCCATCTACTCCTCCTTTGATGTGAAGTATATAATAGTATTCACAATAAAACCCACCTAGAACCAATTAAAGAACTCTTTGATCTCTATGTCTGTTAAACCCATGAACAATGATAGAGCTTTTATCAAACCAAACAGCATCACAGTGAACTCAAAATACCCATAAGGACATCAGGAAATTGGCCTTGAGTATATCCTCATCCTTCACCCACAAATGATGATATGTCAATCACAAATTGATAATTTATAACCAACTATCTCTTTTAAGGTGATTGAATAAATCATCAATCCGTGGAAGAAGAAAAAAGATATTTACTTTCACCTAATTCAACTGACTATAATTGTTATGGATATATATACTTCAATTTTACATATTCATAAAAAAAACTAGATCACTCTAAGATAGAATGATCATCTAAAAACCTCACTATAAAACATCCTCAATCTATACCCACAACTCTAACAACTCAAAAGGAATCATCATACATAGAGACATAAAGATTAGGGACGAACCTAGCTTTAGCTCTATCACAAACCAAATCTCACTTCTAGAGGGTAATGTCAAAACATTCTCAGGAAAGTCAGCAAGGTACTCTTCCATAACCCTATGAAATATAATCGACTGAATTTCTGATGAAATTAGTGTCATCTCATCCATTAAGGAAGACAATGATGGAACACACCTCTAACCCATCAGAGGGTCCTTATCACTAAAGATCATGATAGACTCTCTATTAGAATCATAGAACACAATACACTTCCTAATGTAATCCACAATATCTTTCACTAAATATAGTCAGTCCATATGAAGGATGTTGTTGTATGGTTGAATCTATAAACATAGAATGTCACCCCAAGAGTAGTACTTTACCAATACTATATCAAAATCTATACATAGTTAATATTGGTAAGATTTAACTCCAACTAGAATACTCAACTCCAAAGTCACTTGAATCCTCTCCGCCTCAAATCTAAAATTATGGGCTAAGGTAGGTGATATGAAGGAATGTGTGACTCATGAATCAAAAAAAGCATGCACCCAAGAAGAAAACAAGAAATGGTTACCACAAATTATGTCTATCTTGCTTGGAGATAGAAACTCTATAGAATGTAGTTGAAAATAACTTACCCCACATCTTCTCTAACCAGATCGAGGCCACCTCCATTGCTCGCACACTAATCTCTTTGGATGAGGAGAATTATGGGGATTTCCTATACCTACATTTCAAATTATATAATGACCTAAAGAGAGAGCACCTAGCTGCTACTCTCCCAACTGAAGCTACCTCAATAGAGGAACTTGAAGGGGAAAATCTACCATATGTTTCCTACTCAGAAATCATGAGAACACTTTCCACTAATCACATTATAATCCACATAAAAACATGTGTTTAATACATTGGTATGGGCCCGAGTGATCCCACCCTAGGATAAATAATATGATAATAGATGGGACTTAAACTCATATGTATAAAAGATCCTCAATCTAGAAAAATTGTGAACCCCATACCATAGCTCTAATATGTGAGGAGTCTTGATGACTCCCCTCTTGTATCGAGATGGTCCTAGACACAATCCTCTCAACAACCTCTACACTAACTAGCATCACAAGATATTTTGATGGAATAAAATGGGTGAACTTGGCTGGATTTATAGAAAAAACATCATCTTTTAAATTCATCTCTATGTCTTCTTCATCTAGAAATAGGCCCCAAAATATGGAGAATAGACCTGAAAAAGATCCAGAACTTTTGAATCCTAGAGATCCCCCAAAAATGGTAAGAAAATCTTGGAGACTATTTGCCTTCATGTTTGAGGTAATAAACTCTTCTCAAAATTGGTCTTGGAACTTCTCCTATGAGACTACCAACTCCCCATGATCCTCAAGGAACAAAAACCAATAATTTTATACTAATCCATATAGCTCCATCCCCTCCAATGAAATGCAGTACTCTTTCTAAGTACTAGTCAAATTGAATACTATCTCTATCACCTCCAACTATACTTCTACTATAGTTTCCAAAATTGAGACCTCGTATTTTTTTAAAACACTTGCACTTAAACTCACATAGATTCCTCTATGTTCCAACATCATCAACCTCAGCCATATGGATATCTTCTTGCACATATTTTTGAAAATACATGGTGAAAACTTAATAGGGAAATTAACATAAAGCTATACCTGCAAAAAATCAAATATTAAGGGACCCCTAAACCTAGGATATGAAATAATTAAGATTATTTATTTATTTATATGGATAAGGTAAAAAACTCTCAAGGTCTACCCATTTCAACCATAGGCACAAAGAATAATGATGTATGATCGTTTCCTATGTCTCTTCCCTAAAAATAAAATCAATTTGATTAGAAGAATCAGTAAACTTAAATGTCCATGAAACAGATCGTGTGGGGCCATAAATACCTATGTCCTAGCTGGTATCCATTTTTTACATCACATAATAAACCTAGCAGACACCATGACCTTATCAACCCATATAGTCGTAACATATTTCTATCTCCAAACTCCATCATATCCCTCAAACTAAACCTTTGATACCACTCTATCACAAGACCCCTCCCCAAAAGAACCCCTACTAGGATAGAAATGAAAGAAGGGAGATAATGACACCAAAATACCACATACAATAGGTCATGATATGGTGACAAGCGCTGAGGGTATATCATACACATAAATGGGAGGCATTAACCTATAAAGAACATCATCAAAGATATATAATATTGAAACCCCCAAACATCCTACTCATGATTAAATTAGAATATCACAAGTACATGCATCTAATGTCATACAACTGAAATAACTGGAAACACAGAACTACAAGTACCTATTTATATCCTAGGTAGTGACCATGATTTCAAAACATAAAAACCTTCACAAGCTAGTACTATCTAGCCCAATAAACTATCACATACATATTCTAAAAATAGTTTATATATACGAAGGGTTAACATAACATGTATACTATGATTAATACTTCTCATAGCCTCCTATGAAAATGAAAAATGAGGTATACTAAAGCCCAGTGAACAAAAAGTGATTTTAACTCATCCCATAAACCATTATATTATATACCAAGCCTCCCTATGGATAAATCACACTAATTATCTCATAAAATTGATCATATAATATAATATCAATTAATGGTTCCCCACTACCACTTCCCCTTTAATTTCCCACTCTTCCCTAATATCGCACATCCTAAGCCATATTTATCCCAAAGTAAACAATCCCACTGACACCTGAACTATTGTATCATTTCATGCATCTCATGAATAACAGCATCCCATCATATACCATTCACCATGTGTATCATATTATCTCATCATGCCTTTCCACATCTCTGAACAGTAACTGAGAAGTATCCAGGAGCCACCATATCACATATGTTTTGTATTATACCTCAATCCCTCACATCCCATACATTACATAACTATAATAATCCATATTATACTATATCGGAAGATACATGTGTTTAAAGTAACCTAAATCCATTACAACCCTCAAAAATATATATGGGAAATTATTACCATCATGGGTCTCGAAACATAAATCTATCGAGAGACGAGATTGGGGAAGTAGGTGGTGGTTAGCCATTCATTCTTCACCAACCTAGTTGTTGGGTCAAACCCCCTACCAGAATCCATTGGGTTTCATTTCTCTACCGACATGGGTGGGGTAGAATATGAAATCACATAACATATATGATATAATATATTTCACAACAACCCTATTGGATTTAACCTAGTATTAATCTCAACTGCAGTTATCATCCATTGGAAACCCAGTTACTACTAAAAAGGACAAGATATCTTACAAGATAAAATATATTCAAAGAACATGATTTAATTATTTATTTCTATTAAAAATTTCTCAGTTCCATTAATTTCTTTAAATAATAATTAACCATGTTTAAATATTGCTTAAAAATATTAACAACAAATTCCCACTTCCTCCAAGCATAAACAATGTAATTTCATAGTTCCTCAAGTTTATCATCTTGTATATCCCACCAAGAACCAACCCCATGGGTTAAAAAATTATTATACGTTATATTTAAATAATTCTTAAAACTCTTGGAAACATCCTATGCTACCATAAATTATATTCATAACCAAGCACAACCAACTACATCAAGTAGTGGGGGAAAATGTGGGTAAATAAAATACTCAGTCATCTAGATTTTAAGAATATTAATTAATAAGAAATAATCCCAAATATCAAAAATAAAATAACCATGAATAGCTTCAAACTATAAACCTTTGTTCCATCCTACACACCCCCATGCATATCACCTCATATATTTCCATGCATATCACCAAACATACTTCCATCTTTGGCGCCAACTACTAAAAAAAACTCGAGCCTCGCCACCCATGTCTCATCAACCATCATCCATAAGAGGAACACGTATCATCATATAGAAAGTATGATATCCAAATAAAACACAAAATATAGTGAAAAAACAAACATACTCAAAAGAGAATCTCGGTCTTAAAAATTTGGCATTCAACTTTCTTATTCAAACAGGCTCACTCCTCCCTCAAATTTCATCTTTATAAAAAAACTGGTTCTTTCATTACAATCCAATATTAAATTATTCATTTATCATAAGTTAAAACTACCGGTAACTTAAGGAATTGACAATTATAAGCAATTAATTATTTCAAAATGCTATTAAGAATAACTAAAATTTTCATCAAACATTAAGGAACTATTTGTAAATAAATATCCATGTTTATCACTTCATCAACAAGCATACCATATTCATTATCTTTATCCAATTAAATTAACACATGGAATAAAAAATTAATTAAACATGAAATAATCATTAATGTTTATTACTCATCGAAGATAAGAATGATAGTTTACAAAATGTTCCTCTTAATTTTTTAGATAACCAAAATTCTCAAAAATAATTTATTTAACCATTTTCGTCATATTAAACACGCTAAACAAACCCATAACAAACACCCTAACTCATATATGAACATATATAAATCAAAATCTAGTAAATAGAGATGTAAACTATTATCATGGTAGAAAAAACATATGATCTCTTTAACCATGAACCTTTTCTTTCATCATTCAAGATTATTATTTTTTATGTTTAATTCCACCATCATCTTTGGGATTATGGAATGATAACTTAATTATTAAAAAGGGACCTGAAATAAATTGAAACTCATGGCCTATTTTCACCTATCGACCGGTCAAATTTCTGGTGCTCTACTAATGTGTATAGCAGCACTCGGGTCGAATCCTCGGCGATGATACTTTGTAATAGTCATTTGTTTTTAGTTAATTATCTTCTGATTGGGGGGTTTGTTTGCAGAGATTATGAAATAATTTATGTATGATGTTTGATTTAACAAATTGATAAAGATTGGGGTGAGTTCATCATTAGGTAGTTAATCTTGTGATATCCTTGAGCTTTGCTTTATATTGCATTAAATTAACACCCATGTCACAAGATGATTTTGATCGGAATTCCCAAGTGTTAAAGCTTTAATCCAAGCCGTAACTTAACTTAGGTTTATAATCATTACCATTACTTGTTTATGGTAGTGTATTTATGGTTCCAATAATCCATGTAATCTACATATTAAACAAAACATGTCATTAATACATGACATATAAAGTTCAACATACACAATATTAATTTAAAGAACATTCGTCAAGCAAAGGCTCTCAATCACTTAACATACCTAAATTATAACTCACCCCAATTAAATTTTTACCCAGCCATTAAAATGATTACTAATCTGGTTATAATTATTATGGTGATTAATTATAAATAGAAGAAAAAGAAAGGGACAAGATAAGAGTAGTGCGCCGAACACACACACAAACGATGAAGAAAATTAAAAATGGATTTTCGATTGAATGAGGAAGCAGAAGAAGGGAAGGGGATTCAACTGAATTTAAACTATTTTAAGAACATAAATATTAAACTACATAAGGGGGAAGAGAATAAGAGATATTGAATAAGTAACTTTCATTAAAACAGAATTACAAAGAAAGAGACTTACAAAATTACAAAAACGAAAAACACGAAATTAAGTGAAAACAAAGAGAGGAGGAAAGGTCTCTCAAGTGAAAACATGAGTATGGAAGATCCTCCCAAGCCTTTGTAAAGGCCTTGGTCGTGCCAATATGTTCTCCTCTCTTCATAAATTCCAACCCTTTTGAAAGGAGAGGAGGGGATGTATTTATAGCCCAAGGTGGTGGACTATTTACATTCCATAAATACCCCTCCACTTGGCTCGCAGGTATGGACATCGAGACAGCCGAATCTCAAGAAATATCCTTCTTCAAAGTTGTAGATAATAAAGTTGGACGACTACTCTAAAAATTTTGAGTCATTTGGACTTAAGGATCAATAGTTATGGCCAGTTGATTAAACAATGTAAAACTGTCCATTTCAATCCAGTCTTTTTGAAGTCCAGAATGTGAAAGGGTTTTTGAATATAAAGATGCCTTCAAATCCAAATGGTTTCTTCAACAATGTCGGCCAAAAATATCTCCTCTTTCACACTGAAAAATATAAGCTCGATTTTATGATTACATGATGAGATATGTCATGCATACTATACTGATTTTAATTCTCGGCCAGAATGGTGGGCTGGATTTGAAAGCTTCATTTGGGCCCCTTGTTCTTAGATTTGGGCCCTGAAATTTTTATCCAAGATGACATGTAGTGTACACAGAATTATGGTGGAGATTTAATGTTTTTGAACTTCTGGATTGAGCCCAGTAAATCAATATTCAAGGCTGGTCCAGTTTGTTCACAGATTCTTTGGTCTTGTTTGTGAGGACCATATGACCCTTCAATTGGCATAATTGGCTCATGGTACCTTCTAATGAAATGTTTTATATTGAAAGGAGAATCCTAAAATACAAGAACCACACAATTTAGATCAGTATAGTTATAGTTATTATTAAAACATTAAAATGACTCAATTGGACTACTTCTAAAAATGCTCAAAAATTATACTTAATATTAAAACATTAATATTTCACACAAATTATACACATTTCATATAAAATAAGTTAAGAGGGAATATAATAAGTCATGAAAATATTAATAACATCATTAATCCCAAAAAATAAGGATTTAAACATTCCCTGAGTGAGAATATAATAGAAACACTGATCTCTGGTCACCATTCTTTCACGGAAACTATATCCTCCCAAGATTTCATGCCACAACCATAAAAAACAAAAAAATATATAACAATGAATAAGATTAAAAAAACCATGGAAAGAAATAATTGGATTATAAAAGACCACTATACTAAGAAACCATAAGATATATAGAGAAAACTAAACTTGGATCATCATATATTGAACGTGGAATGTTTGGGATTAACCACATTCAAAATAGATTTGAAACACCTTGAGATTTATCCTCTATCCGCATGGAGTTAGGAGATAATAAATGATTTTTCAAAAAATTAATGGGTTCCCAAGTATTTATAGAAATGTATATAGACATGATTTCATGTTGCGAATGGGTTATTCATGTTTTGAATGTATTGAGTTTAAGACCAGCTGAAAACCATTTTGTAAAGATCTAAAAAACCTAAAATTAATTACCATCATGAACCAAAATTTCACATCATAATTCAAAAAATCTAACTTCAAATCCCTTTATTTCATGATTATATTCTTTACATAAGGTGTTTAACACTTTAAACCACCATTCTCATACTTTGAATTCAATTAGATCCATAAACAACTCTATCGAACATTTCGATTCACGATTAACTTCCTGAACTTCCCCTTAAATAAAATTTTGTCTCCAAAACTCGACTTTACCTACTTGTGGCCTCCCCAAAGAACCTAAGACTTCAGAAACAAACAATTTTATGTGATATAAGGATATGAACACTGAAATTTTTTAATTTGCTTAACGTTAAAAGATAGGATTAATATCTTGTTATCCTTTTTGTATCATATGATCTATTAGCAGATTATTTTAGTATTTCAGGCATGAAAATTCATCCCGAATTTTCAATCATGGAATAAAAGGTGAAATAAACGTGTAAATTTATCAATGCACAACCAAAGGATAAATATTTTATTATGAAATGGAAATAAATAAAGTAATTATATGTTCTTATGTTCCCTATCTTGAATTTAAAATAACCCCTCAACTCTAGTATAAGAATATTGAAATAAAGATGTTATCCTCATACCTTTATTTATAAATAAGTGATGGTCTTGCTAATACTATAGTGATTCTTTTTTTGTGGTTATTAAATTTCTTATTTCCATGTCCTCTAGTACACTTTATTTTCCTTCAAAAGTATTTTTCTCCTCCATGTACATATTTTTTACTTCCCACAAATGATCTCTTTATCTTGGAGTCTGATTTTATTTTATTCCAAAATACCTTCATATTTACCTTTTATACTTTTCAAAAATGAATTTTTATAATCTTTTATAATGACTTGGTCTCTGAATAAAGTTATTTTTATATATTTAAATGGTTTTCCTTTCAAGATCGTTTGTTTTATCTTTCACTCCTTGAAATTGATTCTGAAAATGTTTTAAACCATTTCTATCATGAATGAGATAAAATTTTAAATTTTAAATTTAATTATGGAAAAAAAATTATAAATAATTTATAAAATTAATATTTATTTATTAATTCATAATAAATCATTTCTAAATTTTTAGTAAAGTCATTTTAGTCTTTAAAAATTTACTTTCTTCATAAATGGTTTTTACTACGTTTTTTCACAATAATTATAATTCATTTATATAATTTTTAAAAAATTTATTTTATGAAATGAATATAGTTTTTGAAATTATGACTCATCTTTTAAATTAGGATGAATTTTTTGGATTTTTAAAAAATGTTAATTTTTGGGTGAATAATAGAAAATTCCGATTTTTAGGAAAAAACATATTTTCCATTCATGTTATTACAAAGTAAAACTCTATTATTGTTTGTTTTAAAATTTTAATCTGTTCCTTATGACTTAAAATAACATAATAAATATCATTAGGATAAATATTACACTTTATTTTTGTATAAAAAAGATTTAAACTTAAAATGAAATCTCTCTAGAAAACTGTTTTTCATCACATTTTGATGTTTTGATTTTAAATTAATTTTTTCACTTATAGAATTTGAATTTGGTAAATTTTAATCCATAATAGGAATCATAATTTTCATTTTTTTTAATTAGTTCACTTTAATCTTTTCATTATGAATAGTGGTTTTGGTAAAGAAGTCAATTACCACGATAATGGTAAAAAAAGATAAAAAGGGTTAAAAATAAAATTGTAGGGGTTAAAATGAAAAAATAAAATAAATACTATATTATGGTAATATTGGTTCCATATATCATCTCATATTTAAATATGATTATTTTTTGTGCCATTTTTCTGGAGTGATAAATTAATATATTTTAATCTTTTGAAAAATTCCAATTATGTCTTCTTCCTTAGTTATAATAAGACACCACCTATCCACTCTTATAAATATTTCAAAATCCTCTTAGCTAGTTAAATCCATACCCATGTGTTATAGGACCTTTTTTTATCATAATATCATCCCAATAAGGCTATAGGTAAAAATTTATGGAGGTTTTCCGAAGAAGATGTATAGTTCTTAACCAATTATTTTCTTTTATTTATTCTTCTACCACATTCATATATATCCTTAACATTATGATATAATTACATAAATATATCACATATATATATAAATATTATTATCCTTTTGATATAAACTTGTGTCATTTACTTATCCATCTAAAAAGTGGAATCATCTTTCATGTGTACATGCGGACTACCACCTCATCAAGATGATGTATTCCATTTTTCATCACTCCTTATTATATTTAGTCATAATTATATATATAAATTAAATAATAAGATATATATTATATAAATTTCATTATATAATTTTAAATAAATATTCTCTTTTCTTATTTAGGAACCAATAAAAAATAAAATCATTGCTCATACATAGGTGCAGACTACCACCACATGAATTGATGTATTTTATTTTTCCACATTGCCTCACATAGCTGGTATATATAGTACTATTTAAATAAATAATATTTTATTTATGATATAATTATTATTTTGAAACATCAAATAATACTTACTTTATTTCCCCCCAATTTTTTGAAAATATAAACATTATTCATGTGTATGTTTGGACTACAGTCTCCATGATGTAACGTAATTAATTTTTAAAACCCACCTTACATATATGGATATAAAAGTATAATTAATTTATATAGATAAAAAATATATAAATTATATGATCAATATCAATTTTACCATAGATATTCTACCAAAGACATCTTGAAACTTATAAAACAAACAACCTCAAAACATCTGAGGTAAACTTAATCTATTATGTGATTAAGTATGAAATTGTAATAAGTAAAATAAAAATGAGTAATAAAAATTTGATAATCCTTTAAATGACTATCATGTAGGTAAATAATAAAAAAAATTATAAATAAATATAATAAAACATACATGACAAGTTGGACTCTGGGTAAAAGGTTTTTAGTCACAAATCCATTTCTTTGAAACTTGAGCTATTAAAACCACATTGTTTCTTTTATGTGGTGTTTAATCAACCTTATGGGTTTATTTAATAATTATTCTCTAAAAAATAATTTTTTTACCAAACCATTCAATTTTTATTCTTTAAATGACTCATTGGTTCAAATTATATTATGTTTAAAAGGATATTCTATCTTAAAACTTTATTTTAAAATGTTAATAATAAATTTTAAAAAAAATTAATTTATGTACATTTAATTTTATATTTGTGTGAATAAATAAATAAATGAATTTAAAATTTCATTTTATCTCTACTTTAACATTATTAAAATTTACTTTTAATGGAATATTTTTTGTTTATTTAATATAGAATGTTTGAAAAAAATTAGAAAGTAAAAAATGGATTTATTAACATCTAAAAAGTGAATATATTTTCCCTTCGCCACAAACATTATTCAACATTTAGACTGAATTACAACATTCCATGTTTCATTCAAATAACAAACCTTATTACCTTTTTATGGGTATATTAGTATTGAAAATGGGTTTTTGAAGTAAATAGATAAATCAATTTCCAAAAAAAATTACTTATGTGTTCAAGAAGTATATTATTATGAGTTTAATAACAGAAATAGAATATTTTATGGGTTTAGTGTATATTGTGGTCCTTTTAAATTATTCATGATAATGGTTTAGATCGATATAACTCTCTAATGCATTGGTTCATAGAATAATTATTTTGAAATTAACCAAGTATTTTATCCCATTTTTAAGGGATCTTGTAAAGTTTCAGTGAAGATGATGTCCCAAGACACATACATGAAACTTTCATGCTTGAAAATTAATTTTCATTGAGATTTTTTTCATTTATTATGGAATGATAATGATCTATTTTAGAATAAGTTATTACGTATTTTATGTGTAAAATTTTTGTTTTTAAGAAACAAATTAATAGGTTATCATGTTATTTAATAAACCCAAGTTATTTTGATTTTTCTATTATTTTATCTTACAAATATTTTTATAAAAGCCTTTTAGAAGTATATTAATTTCATGTGCAAGTAATTATTTTTTTATGTTTATTATGTTAAAGGAAAACATTATTACATGATCTCATGCTTTTTAAATGGACTAACAGGTTTCATTTATTTTTTTATTTGTACCTTAATGTGATTGTATTTACTCATCTCACTTTTTCAAATAATTTTTCATAAAACTTAAGGATGATTAGAAATGTTAATAAAGTCGTAGTTTTAGATAATGATGTTACCCTGAATAAAGAAAATGTGTCTTTATAAAGAAATTTTTTTTTTTGGGACAATGGATATTGTATAGAAATTTCTACGTTGAAAGTGTTTTTAATTGTTATAAAATACTATAATAAAAAACGTTTCATAGGTATATAAGTTACACAATATTTATGATTGACGTTCTATGTTTTGGATGGAAAAATTGAGTCATGTTTTGTGGTATCAAAGCTAAAAATAGGAAGAATTTGTTTTCAGGACTAGCTTCAAGAGTACAAGTTTGGGTCGTTATATTGTATGAGATATTGAAGAATTATTATAGAATAAGTAGTTCATTATATAGTGTAAAAACATTATTTCATTAAAAAATACATGGTTTTTATGTTTTCTATACCTAAAAGGTCACGGGGATGTATGAAATGAAATATTTTTGAAAATTCATGTAATTATTAGATGGATATGTATGGGAATCTATAGTTGGTATCGAAATCAGTATGTAAAGTATGTGTTTTTGGAACTCGAACTAGGATCATGGGTCTGGGATTTCAAAATTGGTATTAGAGTAGGGTTTAGATATCTTCAGAGTATAAGATGTTAGTTGAGGATAACATATGGGTTGATAATAAATTTTTAATCATAATTTAAATGGTATAGATAACATTTTAGGTTATTTTTCATAATATTATATATTTTAGGGATTTGGATAAGAGAAATGTAGTGAAACCCTTAGGGACAAATCTAAAGGATAATAATAAGTCTAGTATAACATCCCGATGGTTTGGTAAAGTATATATTGTGTGGTTATCCTAGAAATTACATCAGTGTATATATTCTGAAAAGTGGATGTTGTTGTGTCCTAGATTTATCTAGGGATAAACAACCTAAAAAAGTTTAGTTTAGTTTGAACTCAATATTCACTCTACTTTATTATACGTGGGCCTAAGACAACACACATGGTTGGACACTCTGAGAGTATATGATTTGTTAAATAAAATTATATTAACATACCAATATGAAGTGTTTATTATTATAAGGAATTCGGTTAAGGAATGTAAGAGAACCTAAAAAAAACTGGATGAAACTGAGAGTGATTTAGGTTAAACTAAAATATAAAAAAATAATTTTAAATATTAATACATTTTGAGGTAAATTTTTCGTAAAATAATTTTTATATGGAGTTAATTTTTCATAATTGATTGTTAACACTTTTGGGTTTTAGTAATGACTGAAGCGTGAAAGGAAAAATAATAATAATGGATTCCATGGAAAATGGGAAGATTTTCCCAATGAGAAACTGAACGGGACTAGATATAGAGTGAGAAATATTATGGTTATTCCTAATAATCTATCATGAATTATAATTAACAATTTGAACTCAGTCATGTTCCCAAACACACCAAAGATAATCACAATAGTGTCTTGTGTATGCTCATGTTATGAAGATGATGAAAAGAAAAAAGATTTGATTTTCTTCATGTCAGAAATGTGGTAAAAATCCCCATGAAGAATATCTTAAAGGAATGGTAAGATTCTTTATGTGTGAAAATTTAATTAGTGTAGCCAATTATCTAACAGTATTGATTTATGATTGAAAATATAACCCTTCTATAATTGGCCTTTATTCAATTTATTTTAAGGTTATAAATATATTTTGGAAAAGATAAATTATTTATATGAATTATATTTTAACACAAAATTTAGAAAATAAGAATAAGAATATTTAGTATTTTTTAAATTTATTTTCCCTTGAAAATGATTTTCATTATATTTTTAGGTTTTTATTTAATTAAAAAATTCTCAAATTTTTTAATTAAAATTAGAAAAATAAAATTAATTTTTAGATTCATAATTTCACTATTATCTTAAAATTAATTTCTATAATTTTTCTAAAATAGTAGTTTTTTAGGTGAATTGTAAAAATAACATTTTAACCAAAACTGTAAAAGTTATGAATTTATCATTAAATTAGAAAGAACCAGTTGTTTATAAAACTTTATAATTGATAAAATATATGTTTAAGGAATAACTATATTTTTTTTTGAAATAATATTATCAATATATAAAACCAATGTTTAACATTTTATGAACATTCGTAATATATTCCATTAAATGAAAATGTTTTTGGACTTTTCTTTTAATTAAATAAAATTTTGGTAAAATTCAGTTTTCACTAACTTTGAAAGTAACATAAAATTTATTTTATTTATAATAAAATAATATATATCTTCAAAATCAAAAACATAAATAATTTTATTCTATACATATATTTTTATCTTAAAAGTGAACAATTTCTAAAAATGAGTTTGTCTATGTTACATGCATTAAAGTTAAAATTTATTTTTATTACACATATAAATTTTATTTTATAAAATAGATTTAATATTCTAATAATTTTTCTATAAATACTTCATGATACCCAATTTATTATTAGGAATTAATAGTAAATTACATAGGTAAAAACTGGTTACCACGGTAATATAAAAAAAGGTAAAAATAAAAATTATAAAAGTAAAAAACATAAAAAATATTTACAACATGTGTTAAATAAAGTTTTGTGGTATTAGTGACCTTATATAATCTCACTATTAGTTATTTTCTATTTTGGAGTCTTCTTCACTGGTTAAGCATGTGCTCTCATTATATTAAGTCAAAATATTTACAAAAATGTCATTCTCAACAATTATAAAATTTTCCTCTCACCACGGCTTCAAGTCCACAAAAAAATTTTGGTTTAATCTTTAAAATAAATATGTTTTTCCTCCCTTATAATTTAATTCCTTATTATTGATCCTCTCAACATAGGACATTTTCTTAAGACCTCCATTTCCAAGGAGTCCTCCAAGGGAAAGTCGAAGTCCTCAGTGTGAGTACTCTTTTTACTAACTTCTTTTCTTTTATTTACTAAATTATCAAATATAGTTTTCTAATTTTTGTATAATGAAATCATTATTTTTTTTATATTTAATATTATTATTCCATGTTAATAACTATTGACCATCTTTCTCCTTTTCTGTTATAAAAAACAAAAAATGTCATTCGTGCATAGTTTGAACTACTTCCTCCACAATGTAACATATCATGTTATTTATCTAATTTTGATATTATTTATTAAAATATCTTAAAATATAATTTTACATCATAAAATTATCTAAATAATATCATTATTATTCTTAAATGATGATATTATTCCTAAAATAGCTCATTTTCATAATCATAATCATCCATTAGTTATGGTGTGTTCACATTTAGGTCAGTTTAACCACCTAATTTAACAATGCTGTAAAATAATGTCATTGATAAATATGAGAATTTAGTTACTAATAATATATTTTATAAATAATAAAATAAATATTTGATTTTGATTTTGTCATGGTAACATTAATATTAAACTCGTTTATTAAAATATAATCCTTCATTTGTTAAGATAAAATGAAACATGATTGTCACCAATTTTTCCTAAAATAACCATAACCAAAAACTATAATATAATGAAATAATAAATTATAATTAATTATAAATTTTCAATTATAGTATCGTTTATGATCTGGGAATGATAAATTTTTGGGGAAGAATGAATAAAAACATTGATATTATGATACTAATTCAAAATAATCAATACACCTCACATCTAATATCAAATATGGAAATAACTAACTAATATACATATACAAAAAAAATGAACAATGTTTAAAAATGTATATATATATTAATAATTTCCTAAAATTGATTTTTAAGATATATGTCACCCATGATTTCTGGTAAGTAACTCATTCTTTATGATTTTTAAGTAAATAAATTATATGCGTAAATTTTGGGATAGTTTGGAAAACTTTTGGAATGAATTTTTGGATTTTATACACGTTCATAGGTGGTGCACGGTTTGTAGAAACCATGTAACACATGTAGTAAATCATGCAGAGCGATTCAGGGGCTAAAGGGAAGGCGAAGGAGTGGTGCACGGTTTGTCCAAACCATGTGTAATCCAAGGAAAAACTATAAAACATGAGATAGTGGGATATGGAATGACCAACACAAAATTTGGAAACCATGTGATCTAACTATGTGAAACTCATCCTTGAGGCAGTGGCTAACACACAGTTAGCGCTTAGTTTTCCTAAGTGTGACTAACCTTGCACAGGTCGAAAGTGAGTTCCTAAAATTGTGTATATCACTTGTTTTGCCCTATAACTCCCATTTGTTTCCTCCTATGAATCCCTAACTCAATAATATCTCTTAACAAAGACCAATTAAGGTTCTTAAATTGATATGGAGGTGATCTAAAAGCTTTCCTTGGGGATTATAACCTTATTCCTTGTAGTAAGTGATCGTTCTTGATGTTTTCCTTAGATCTACATTTCCCTCTCTCTTGATCTCTTAGATCTATGACCATTATGGGTCTATATAAGGTTATAGATTCCAAATATGATTATATTTATCTTTTTTATGATTGGTTAAGAGATATAAGGTGGGTTCATGATTATTCAACCTGGTTTTGTGACTTTTTTCATGTCATTTATCATTTTCACCAAAATTCTTGAGGTTGGTGGCTTGACTCTCAACACTTCTTGCTAGAACTGATTGGATTAGTTTAAAATTGATTTAATTGATTGAAATTTATAGTGAAATAGTGGTTCAAATCATGATATAAATCCATCTTCATGATGATTTATTGTTTTTGGTTAAATTAAAGAATTGTGGTGATTTTTGGTTAAAAGTGATTTAGTTTCTTGATTTTAAAATTTTGGTTTGCTGGAATTTTGAAATGGGTTTTGGAAAATGTTTTTTGATAAAAATGGTGTTTTATTGAAATGTTTTTGGCATGTTTTTATTTGCATTGATTTTAGGCAAACTTGGTTTGTGTGTTCATAGTTAATTTTTGAGGCTTGGCTAAAATATGACATTGACCTCAGTTCCAAATGTGTAAACTAATTTATATAAAAGTTTCTAACTTTTTTATTCTAGTGGAATTAGTAGGGAAGTCATTGAGGATACATTTCGGAGTTTTAGTACCCACCCCTACTTTGGAACATTGGTGATTTTGTAGATGTCATCTACTAGGACATAGGAAGAGGTAATGTATCACATGTATTTGGAACTATGTCATGATACTTGGGTTGTTTGGTGATGTTAGAACATGGAGCATGCGTATCATGGAGAATTGTTGTTGTATTGGAGTTTTATTAGTTTTTCTTGCACTGTTAACATTGATATGCTAGTCTTCTTCTATGGTACATGATTTTAATGTGATTTGATAAATGAAATGCCATGTTTTATTTCATTGTTATCATGTATCATATATTGATTTGTTTGTTTATGGATTGTGTCATGACACACTCCCTCCAAAGATACCCCTCTTTGGATGGAAATGAATAAAGGAAGATAATGACCCCAGAGTCCCACCTCTAGTAGGCCCTTAGGTGGAGAATAGAACCAAGGGTATAGAGATTCTTACAAAATGGGAGGAATTTCCCTTTTTATTTTAAAACCAAGATCGGGAGATAAGATGGTCCATCCCAAAAACAACTCCATGGCATATATATATATATATAAGAAAGAAAAAACCAATCACAAATGCATTTTTTAAATAAAACTAATACAAAAAAAAGGTCTTAAAGGTAAGTACCAAAAGTAACGCTAATGAACAATATAGACACTAACCCAAAGTTTGATCTAGTAATTCCTATCACGGCCCACATATTCCTCCTAGAAACATGAAATCAGTTTTATAATATGGTGTTATCATACTATTATAATTAGTAGGAAAAAAAGTCTTTCATGCATAAGTGGGAGAAGTATACTAATGCTCTTGTGAGAAAATAGAAGATCCAACGGCGCCTAAAAAGCTATACTATCCATCCCAACATCACCAAGGAACACTAAACAAGTAACGTAAATCAAGTAATGTAATATTGTAAGAGAGTTGATAATATGGTACCCCGTAACACTTTCCCACTGATAAGTGACTCTCACATCCTAATGAAAAATGCCTTGGTTCTCAAACCTCATCAGAACACACCACATCACAATCCACCCACACACAGCTGGGCCTCATATCTAGCCCTATCACCTAGTAAAACAAAGCACATCTCATCCCACCTGAACACACCTAGCCTCACAATTAGTCCTATCACCAAGGAAAACGAATCACACCACATATCTTTTAAACACACCTTGTCCTCACAACCACATCCTTCTAGAGAAAACCTTATCAACATACCATGTCACATCCTAGAAACACTTGGTAAGGTACAACACATCTCATACCAAAGACACCTAGGAACAAAACAACTCATCTCATCCCAAAGAAACCTGGGAATGCACAACTTGACTACACACACTTGGGCCTCACAAAAAACTACCTTCCCAAAGAATCTTGGGCTACAACCAACTAGAAGAAGGAGCAGGGAAGAGCGGGTGGCCATCCATCCACCTTCCCCCCAGGATGTTTGAGAAAGACAGTCTCCCCCATGACGATATGTGTGTTAAGATCATACTTATCAACTAGGGTTGGGTGCATATAGAAATAAAAAAGGAAATAAATTTATATATATAATACCAAAAACTCAAGCCCAACCTATGCGTGTTCAACCAAAAACCGAATCACGATACCACATTTTCTGGTACATCTAAATGCACAACCACACAACCCACCACGAACTCAATTTATAACCTCATCCAATTAATTTAAACAAATATAATTTTTATAAAAATATTCATTTATTCATTCCATATCTACTTGGGAAACTACTAAACACAAACCACAATAGGCAACAAAACCAAATTAATCTTATAAGGTGAAGACCCGATAAAATAAATTAGCTTCACATTCCTCTACATTTAACCCAAACTCCAACCACTTCCATCATCATTCATCAAAGTTGTTCCATCCAATCCATCCTCTTAATAGAGAAAACCCCTAAATCACATCCACACCTAGAAAAACACAATCGCACAACCCGATCACAACCATACTATAAAACACTTCACATTCATTCCACAATCAATCAAACTCTCAACCTGAGATTACATTACACCACCCAAACCACCCCACACCACACAACCATGCCCATAACCCTAGTACAGCACAAGTCTTAACAAACCCACACACATAACACCACCAAATAGACCAAGGCAAGGAATATTCAGATTTTATAAGGCATTACTCATTCAATTTCCACTAATTACTTTAGGGGTTATCACTGAACAATATAATCCTGGTGTATCCATTTATTTTATCCGAATATAGGTGGTTAATAGATTCCATGTATTTGTTTAATGAGAAGTAGAAAATTATGAATTCATAAATATTCTATGAGCAACCAAGGACCCTTAATGTCCATGATTTTTAGTATGAATATAGCCCATACAATTCACAATGTTGATCAAAATATCAATAAAACAGTACCATCATACATCACTATTCCCAACCCTTTTTTGTTAATTTGAAACTATTTTGATTATATTAATTGAATTTGGATTCAACTATATCCATAAGAATTAATTCATACACCCACCCCTCATGATACACGATTAAGAGAGACAAATTAAACCCTACCTATAAGAAGAATGTATCAGCACTTCCTTAATGCACAAAACTAGGGGGTCCACATGCAGCAAGAAGATCCTCTAAGGAAAAATACGGTCTGAAGGCTATAGTACAATGCATGAATCCTTGGGAAAGAAATGTTCTAGGGACATCTGGTATCAAGATAAAGGGAGTCACACAGGGAAGGTAATATCTCATCTTTAGAAAGGTCATGTCCTAAATCTATGAGAGAAATGGTTCATAAAAGTCATTAATGATAGATCATAACCAAGACCAGGTGGTTCAAAGTAAAGGGAAGCTATAGATTTTTAAAAGATAGATATTATTGGAAACGGCTCCAAAGACCATTAAATGTAGTATTATATTCATTTTACGTCAAATAAATCATTAAATGGGAAAAACTAAGAACACATGAAGAATAGTGGAAATTGAAAAACTGTTTGAAATAACCCACTATTAGGTGAGTCACCGATGTTAGTTACTTGTGTGAGCTACCAGTGCAATCCACCAATAAGAGATTCCATTGTCAAGCTACCATTGCGAGTCACCGGTGTGAGCTACTAGTGAGAGTGACCTTTGAGTGTGACTATTGGGAGCTACCGGTGAGAGTTGCTGGTGAGAGCTACCGATGAAACTCACCATTCTGACTCATCACTACGACTCGTCGTTTCTACTCACCACTATGACCGACCTCTATAACTCACCGCAGTGACTCACCATCACAGCCTTCCATTTAAGAACCTAAAAAACTAGAAAAACTATAAAGTGTTGAAATAAGTTTCCATGACCTCCCAAAACATGTCAACCATTATATTTTCACAAATTAATGGACTAGAGAGGTTTGAAACATTTCATGAGATACCTCTCAAACAATTGTAACCCTCAAGAATCCAAAACTAAGACCATGAGAAATAGGGGTTCGAAAAACCACCCCATGAGATACCTCTCAAGGATCCCGCTACACATGAAACACCACTGATGACCAAAAACATCAACATCAAATGATAAATCATCCTATGTTGTTTTAAATCTCAAGTGGAAAGCTCCTCATCCAAGAACACCTCCTCTGACATCTTTTATCCCAAACAACCATAAGGCACACCACACAAGCAAAACTACTATACTATCAGAACACACGAACCAGGGAATTCCATCCTCCATTTCATGATACTATCCACTATTAGTATAAATGACTCACCCAAACTAGTTAAATCATGTTGAAATTAATTCAACTTTATTATTAATTGAGTCCGACCCTTTTTATGAATCATAAATTTTTCACACATCGTGGAACAATGAGACAAATCATTTCAAAACAAACAAGGTTCAAGTATTACATTACAAAGAAAAACATAACCTATAAAAACTCAAACAAATATGGGTACTCAGCATGCATCTGCACTTCTCACTCCCAAATACTCTCCTCTAGGCCACCATGCCTCCACAACACATGAACCAAAGGAAGGGTCCACCCTTGAGGAACCTTCTCATTATGATCTTGGATCTCTATGGCCACTCCATGTGTGTCACGTCATATTCAATATCCAACTGCCCCCATTCAATGACATGGAGTCATTTTGAAGATATGGATGGAGTTAGGATATGTGAAATACATCGTGGATTCTCTCTAACTATGGTGGAAACACCAACTACTATTCAACCTAGCCAACTCGCCCCAACACCTCGAAGGGTTCAAAAAATCTTGTAGAAATAATACTTACTCTACCAAACATTTTCTTCCCATATCGATGGGAACCTTCAAGAGAAAGTGGTCTAAAAACTCGAACTACATGGGACTCCTCCTAATATTGACATATTTCTTCTTCTGGTCCAAGTCCACTTTCATTATCTCATGAGCAAGAAGAACTTTATCTACCATGCTTTGCACCATGTCTATTCAAAGGATAACTGTCTCCCAAACCACCGTCTATCACAATAGAGAACGACATGGTCTCCTATACGATGCCTCAAGTGGATCCATCCTAATGGAAGAGTTTTTGTAAGACGACTACACCAAGGGTAGGTGTTGTACCCAACATCCTCCAAAGTACATGATGCATGCTCGTAACATATCTTATAGTGTCAATATTTTCTATTGTGTCTATCCAATTGTCTGAGGGTGGAACGCAGTGCTAAGGCATAACTGAGTGACCAAATCATGTAGTAATCCCCTCTAGACTCATGAGGTATGATGTGTACCCCGATCTAAGATAATGGATCTTAGAGCTACATGCATTTGTACCACCTCATACACATACCTCTTTACCAAGGCATCCACTACGCTCGTCTCCTTGATCTCCAAGAAGTGGAATGTTTTCATCAATTGATCCAATATTAACCATATAGCATCCTAGCCTCCATGATCTGTCGGTAAACCTATGACTAAATCCATTGAGATGTCATCCCACTTCCACTCACGGACATCTAAGGGCTTCAAAAAACTACTAGGGGCATGGTGCTCAGCTTTAACCTATTGGAACACTAAGTGCTTCCCCCCAAAATCCGCCACTACATGTTTCATCCTAGGGCACCAAAACTACATCCTCAAGACATGGTACATCATGGAAATACTTGGGTGTACTATTAAGGGTTAGCTATGAAACTCGTGGAGGAATCCCTCACACATCACCCCTAGAATAAACAACCTTCCTTATAACAACATCTGATTCTAACCATCCCTCTCGAGCATCACTAGGGTCAATGCAATCACACTTATCCTCTACCTCTGAGTCTACCCACTTATACTTCTCCATATTATCCATCATAGATGATTGCACTATCATCTAAAACAAACATCCTCTACCACTTTCCACCCTTGCATCCATGTGCAAGGCTTCCAACTCCTCTTATACCTTCCAAACATCTATAGATTCCTGAACAACCTCCTTTTGCGACTTTCTTCTCATAGAATCAAGAGCGACATTCCAACTTCTTGAGGTTTAAGAGATCTCAAAATCATATTCCTGAAGAATATTTATCCACATCCATTGTCACAAGTTCAGATCATGTTGTGAAAAGATATATCATATAATCTTGTGATGTGTGAAGACTATACAGAGCTCCCTAATGAGGTATTGTCAACATAATGTTAGCATAAACACAACTTTTAATAGCCTTAAATATTGTAGGGAACAGTTATGTTTGAGGGGACGTAACTGGCAAGACCCAATAATAGATTATTGATAACTATTACGTCAATATTCATCCCAATCTTAGATTGGAAGCATCACAAACGCCTCAAACATTACTCTTTCCACATGGAACCAGATCACTAACCAACTTACCCTTCATATAACCAAACGATATCTGACATTTATCACTCTAAAAAAAATATTTTTCATTTCTAGTCATATATGTTAACGGAGCTACAACTCGAGATAAATCTGGTACAAACCTCTGATAATATCCTACGAGCCCAAGAAAAGTAAAATATTTCGCATCATTATTGGGTGTTTCCTAGAAAACAACCACTTCAACCTTTTACAGGTCAACTTTCACACCCTGATGAGACATTACATGCCCAAGGAAATTCACCTCCCAAATCCAGAACTTCCACTTGGACAAATTTCTATAGATTCGTTGTTGTCAAAGAACCTACAATATGGTTCTAAGATGTTCATCTTGATCCTCTTATGACTTCAAGTAAATCAATATATCATCAATGAATACAATGAATAACCAATCTAGGAAATCATTTAAGATGGATTTCATGAGTCCCATTAATAAAAATAGTGTGTTAAAAACACCGAAATGCATGACTATGAACTTGAAGTGCCAATACAAGCAAAAGAAAGTAGTCTTCAGGATATCTCCCTCCATCACCCTAAACTGGTGATATCTTGACTGCAGATTGATCTTAGAAAACCAACTCACCCCTTTTATCTGGTCAAAAAGATCATCTATCCTCAAAAGAGGGCAACAGTTCTTGATTGTCGCCTAATTAAACCTCCTATAGTATATACACAAACATAGAACACCATCTTTCTTCTTTCCAAACAACATCAAAGCACACTATGGTGACACACTAGGCTGAATAAATCACTTATTCATCAGATCATATATCTACATCCTCAACTCTCACAACCTAAAAGGATTCAACTGATAAGTATCCATAGAACTCAGAGAATAATCGAGTTATAGGTCTATTCTGAACTCAATGTCACGTTGAGGGAATAGGGTCACAAACCCCTCAAAAAACATCCAAGAACCCCCCCCCCCCCCCCCAACAACTTTGTGGCCTTCCACAATCTTAGTATTCACCAATTCCACTGAAAGATCAGGTAACATGGAAAGAAGAGTCTCTACATTCCTACTACCGACCTGGCATCTCTGCTCGCCAACAAAAACCACACATTGTCCATCCATGTATGAAATTAAAACTCTTCTCTGGAAGTAGATGATAACATTGTGTATCGAATACAAACATTAAATGCTGATAATGACATTGTATGGTTACATCTATAGTAAAAATAGATCTCCATGGGACTGATGTGGCTCCATCATCCATCTATATATCTTTAACAAATAAAATAATCTTGTATGACCTTTGACTGGCATACTCAACACCAGAGGAATGGGAAGAGTCTCTTTTTCTAGTCCTAGAGAATGGGACAGACTAGAAGAAAAAATGGAGCGCAAAGATCTTGAATCAAAAAAATAAAAAGAATGGGTACTAAACAAGTTGATCATACCTCTAACTATCTCTAGTATTTCCAGATCTTCTACCTCTGTTGTGAATAATTGACCACTCCTATCTCTTATACCCCTTTACTAATGACCACCTCCACGTACATTCCCAAGTTGAGTTCCCTAAGGAACACCATGAGGTTGGCCTCTATATACTTTTACTCCCCTTGATGAAGCATGAGCTTGTTTCCCTTTCTGTTGAAATGGCTTAGCTAGAAAATGCTTCTCAGGCTAACACTGAGAATTTCCACCTCCGCCATAATGAGATCTAACAACCATTGGAAAATTATCATGAAGATGCCCAAAGACTTAATTGATGAAGGACCTCGCTATCAAGTCCATATAAAATGCATGAGGACCGAAAGGACGAAATGGGAACTACTAAAGTCGGCTACCCTTTAGTCAAAACCAAAAAACCCCTAGCAGGTCAGACCTATTGGTAGTAACCTTTTTTTGAAGAACTCTGATGATTCCCCTCTCGAATTAAATCTCTTCGTCAGTGTGTTCACTTAATTATATTTTTCTTCTAATAAACCTCCATGTACATTGGCAAAGTATATAGAGTAACTGAGTATTGGATAGAATGATAAAGTGCCTCCTCTAGGCATCTCGCACTAAAATCCATATCCAAAAAAAAGATTTGGTAAAAAACAAATTTGTTCCTTGAACTTAATCCCAATATCCCATACTGACATACTACCCAACTAAAGGGAGAGTAGCTCCTACCTCTTCTCATGCTTCATAGTCGACGAAAGGAACTTATCTCAGAACTCCTTCAAAAAGTCAACCCATAACACGTATCCATCATTAATCTCCCCTAGATAGAGCTTCCACCGCTAACACACATCTCCCCACATCTGGATCACTAGAGAAGTATACTAGATTAAAATAAAGCTGATATCAAGCTCCCTAGTCCAGCTATCTATCTCTATTACTGAAACGCTGCTCTCGTACATTCCCACAAACTATCGCTATAAATAAAGTAATGTTCTCTTCCACTAGACATCTTCTTCCACTAGATCAAATATCCACTAATCAACAGTATCGGATTACTAGGCCTCAAATGTCTTATACATACACGAATGACAACCAGCTTCCATAGATGAAAGGTAAATAAGGAATTACTATGCCAGATTATTATGGAATTTTATTGAAGATTCATTTTAACTCATTTAAATCATTTCTTTATCCTTTCCAGATTTCCCAAAACACCCAAATTCTAAAAATAACCCAAGTCATTATGACATGTTTACCTTTCCTAGGTCTCTACCCTATAAATGGTGTAGCCTCACTTGGTCTTTTTGTTGGTTTATATTCCTTTCACTAGATCATGGGGGGACATAAAATCCAATGTCCTTGACGATCTTCCCTGGCCTATTTCATGCACCATGATTACATGAAACTATTTCCCTGACAACTCATAAAATCCCCATTATTCCTAACTCCAAACTCCATCCTATCTCTCAACCATCATCTATGATACCATTCGGTCACAACACACTCCCTCTAAAGATACCTCTCCTGGGATGGCAATGAAGAAAGGGAGATAATGATCCATGAGTCCCACCTCTAGTAGGCCCAAGGGTGGTGACTAATGCCAAGGGTATATATATTCTCACAAAATGGGACTCATTTCCCTTTTTATTTGAAAACAAAGATTGGGAGATAAGATAGTTCATCCCAAAAACAACTCCAATATATATATATATATATATATATAGAAAATCCAAAATTCATTCCACATAAATGTTTAAAATAAAACTAAAAAAACAAAAGTCTCTAAGGAAAATACCAAAAGTAAGTCTATGGAGCGACATAGAAACTACTCTAAAGTTCAAGATAGTAATGACTAGCATGGTCCACATATTCATCCTAGAAACTTGAAAGCAGTTTCATAACATACGGTGAGCATACAAATATACTTAGTAGTAAAACAAGATTCTCTCACACACAAGTGGGAGATTCATACTAATTATCCACTCTCATACCGTAATGGAAAATCTCCTAGTGCTCCAACATCTTCCAAACACACCTTGTAACAACCCGTCCTCACATGCCTGGGCCTCACAGCTAGTCCTATATCTAGGGAAAACAAATCACATCACATTCCTACCACACACATGTGGGCGTCACAGAAAATCTCATCACTTGGGAAAATGAATCACATCACATCTCTCCCACACACACCCAGGCCTCACAACCTTATCCCTCCTGCAGATTCTTAGGCCACATACCATATAACATCCTGAAAACACCTAGGAAAGTAGAACACATCTCATCTTGAAGAAACATGGAAAAAAACAACTCATCTCATCCTGAATACACATTGGAAATCACAACTCTCCCGCACACACTTGGACCCCACAAACTACTACCTATCAAAAATATCTTTGGCTACCATCGCCTGAAAGAAGGATCAGGGAAGAGCGGGTGGCCATCCAGCCATCCTCCCACCAGGATGTTTGGGAAAGACACCCCCTATCATGAAGACATGGGTGTTCAGAACATAGTTCACAATGAGGGTAGGTGTGTATATAAATAAAAAAGAAAATACATGTATATGTATATATATAATTCTAAACACTGAATCCCAACCTATGGGTTTTCAACCAACAACCAACTCATGATACCACCTTTGTTGGTACCTCTAAATTCCAAAATAGAAAAACTAGCCACAAACTCAATTCAAACCCCCATCAAATTGATTTAACCAATGATAATTTTTTATTAAAATATTCACTTATTCATTCCATATCTACCCGAGAAACTAATAACCACAAGCCCCAATAAGAAACACATTCAAATTCATATCAGAAGGTGGAGAGGCAATAAAATAAATTATCTTCACATTTCTCTACGTTGGACACCCATGCTAACCACTATCATGATCATTCATCAAATTCATTCCTCCTAATCCATCCTATCAATGGAGAAAACCCCAACTCACAGCCGCATATAGCAACAAAAAACCGCACAACCCTATCACATATCTGTTGTACAACACTTCCCATCCATTCCACAATCAATCAATCACTAAACCAAATATTCAATTACACCAACGAAACCATCCAACATCACACAACCATGACCACAACCCTACTACATCACAAGTCAAAATAGACCCAGAAACATCACACCACCACACAGAACAAGGCAAGGAATATTCATATTTAACAAGGAATTCCTCATTCAATTTTCACTTATTAATTTAGGGGTTATCATAAAATAATATAATCCTGGGGGATGCATTTATTTTTGTAATAACCATGGTTTTAAAACTGTGAGACTTTGAATTTTTTTTATGTTATTCCAGATAAGGGAGTTCAGACGGCGTGTGATTCCGAGCCCCGGTGTGGCCGGAATTAACTTTTAAGTGCTTTCACACTAGACACGCCAAATAAAAAGAATAACTCCTAAAAGGTTGCTCGGATGGAACAATTGAGGGAACTTTTGAGTCTGGAGAGTTTATTTTACCTTGGAAGGGGTGTAACTTTCATGAGTGCGGCCCTTCTGTGGAAAAATCCACCAGGGGCGTTTTCTTAATTTAGCGTCCTCGTGAGTGAACTTTATAACATATGAATGGATGCTTGGATTAAAATTCTGAGACCACCGCTGCGCTCAAAAAGTGGATTTTACCCTAGGAGCGGCTTAACCTCTCCCCGTTGAGAGTTCGGTTATGGGCCTACTGGTCGGTGTTTAAAATTAATTATGTTTTCCTTACATAAACACAACACCCCACCCTCCTTCTTCACCCTTAGAATCTCTTTGGAGGAATCTCTCCTAACAAAGAACCTCCACCTTCTTCAAGCTCCTCTCCCCACCTCTAAAAGTTGGTTGTGGATCTAGCAGATCATTTGTGAAGCGACGGGCTATGCCCTGTGAGGTAGGATCATTGCGTTTTCATTTTAAATTCCCACATCTTCTTTGAACTCAATTTATAGAGTTGAAATTCTGTTTAATTATCAAGTAAAGGCCATATTTGAGTGGGGCTTGACCCGAGAATTCCAACAATTCTTTCGTATCTAAATTTCAAGTTCCTGGATGTTTGGGGTGACCCTAGGAAGTTTTCCCACCAAATCCCCTGTTTTCCGGTGGTTCCAGGGCGGTCCGGCGGCTACGCGTGGTGGTCCGGTGAGTCCTAATGGCAGGGGCTTTTCAGGTGGTCCAGGATGGCGACGGCGCGGGCTCCCCAGGCGGTGGTGTGGGCTCCTCGGAGGTCGACATGAGCGAGCGGGACGGTGGCCCGGCGTTGCGGCGTTTCGAGTGAGCAGGGGCGCACTTGCCGGCTTTGCCGGTCGGTGTGTGACGTGAGACTTGGGTTGGCACAACCCCGGGAGCGGACCGAGACCCTCAAAACGTGGGTCTCGTGGGGAAAATCCGAATCGGCTAGTGCCGAACTAGGTGAAGTAGCGCGGACCGCGTGGTGAACCATGGGATGCGGTGGACCGGGCGGTCCGAGCGGCCGAGCCGCAGACCACCGGTATAAAGGGGTGGACTGGCCAAACCGGTCCGGCCCACCCCATCTCTGTCCATTGGCGTTAAAACGCATCTAAATCTCAAACTGAGTATTGGATTTGCATTTCGTCTACAGAAATGTGATCCTCGGTTTGAGACGGAGATTTTGAGATAGTCTTGGGAATTTTTAATTCCTGATACAAGGGCTCGGTGGTGCGACACATCCATTAAGAGTTATTTAGCGCCTGGTCGAGATTCTTGTTTCTGATGGCACAATCACATCTGAAGTCCTTTTTAGGCGCCGTCAGCGGCATTGTGACCATGGCGTTGAGACAACGTTTTTCATATTGGTTTCATGAGTTGAATCTAGAGTTGGGGAGTGGGCCGACAGGCCGTCTTTCAAGCATCGTGCAGCGTTTTGTGACTTTTTCACCAGACGTTCGTCCGGTGCGTATGAATAGTCGATTCAATGTGTTTTTCTACGAGGATTGCGAATTTTTAATCTGTTGGGGAATGCGGAGCCTCATTCGATATCTAATTAAATGTGGAAGCATGAAAGGGCGTTGTTCGTAGGTTCCCTTGACGCACTTCGAACCAACGCACAGTAGCGATGTTAGTGACACCCAGTGATGGCATGGGCAGTGTGGAGTTATCGGACCAGTTCAGGTTTTACCCTGTAGTGGGCTTGGGCAGTGGGTTACCTATTGACCTTAGGGTTTACCCTTCAGTTGGGCTGGGTAGTGGGTTACTCGATGACCTCTTAGGGTTTACCCTCTAGCTGGGCAGGGCAGTGGGTTACCCAACAACTTCTTTCAGAATCAACCCTTTCTAGGAGGCTAGCCAGTGACTTTTCTCCTTGATTACCAGAGAAGGAACCTTGGTTGTAAGGTTCAGCGATGAGACAGATTTGACGTGCGGGACATTTGTGCATAAGTTATGGATATCTATAGAAGTGTTGGAAACTTTTCCTAGGTTGAGCTTGGAGATGGAGATCCCCTTACACACTCGTTCAGGTTTCTTTTTGAGTATATATATATATACACCCTACTTTTTTTCCCACTCCTTAGGTTCAGTTACTCTTTTTCTAGGAGGGAAAAAGACACGGGGGGTATGCCACATGATTTCCATGTCTAGCTCCTCTTGGTTGGACGAGTCTACTCTCCTGCTATATATAGTGAAGACTCGACGAGAAGTTCATCTTCTCACCATTTCTAGCTCCTTGCGTTTGGATGAGTCTGCTTCCTTTCTCTTGTTGGTTTGAGTTGCACTGTATTTACTATACTCTTTCACTATTATTTTTTTTTCTACTGCTCACCTCTTTAGTGTCTCCATTGTTGCTCCCTCGAGCTTTCAGGGCATCTTACTGAGTATCTTTATACTCACCCCTGCTGGGGATTTTCCCGCACCTGGTGTGCCCTTGCAGATGACGAATAGGTCTATCGTGACTACGGAGGATTGTAGAGGGCATAAGATCTTAGGCTGTGTACCGGGGTGGCAGTAGGGTTTTGAGGTGTGGGACTCTTGAGTTGTTTACTTTTTTTTAACTGTTGTCGAGTTGTGGAACCTTTTGGATTTGGCGCGTGTTTTTCCCTTTTTCTGTTCGGTTTCCATGTCGGTATTTTTCAGCACTTTACTTGTTCTATTTAGAAGTTTATGCATGATTGTTTTTGAGTTATAGTTCTTTTTAATTTGGTTTTCTTTTTACTCTGCACTTCTGCATTGAGCGGGATGTGTGTGTGTGTACAGGCACTTAGGTAAAGGCCTCCCCGAGATCGTTACGCCTTTGGCACTTGTCACCAGCCCCTGGCCTATGGAGGTGGACTTGGGGTATTTGCAGCTCGAGACAGTTAGGTTAGGGTCATAACAAAGTGGTATCAGAGGATGGTTCGTTCCTTGGGGAATTGTTTGGACATCCCTAAAAAGGAATTGGTTGGGATTTAGGGTAATAGTGTCAACGTGTTCCGAGAGCAGCTCTCAGGCTAGCGAGTCCAGTGATGGTATGGGCGGCCGACGTATGCATTCACTAAGACCCTAATAACCCACTTTCCGACTCGGCACACTGAGACATTTGTTGCAGAAAAATTTGGAACATACATCCAGCAGGATTGAGTATTTGATTATCCCTTTTGAGTCATATCCCATTTGTGATTACTGTTATATATATATATTCTCATCTGATCATGGTAATCCTTATAAATTTCCAGGATGACCCTAGGACAACAACTAGCCGGGTTACCCTCTCCAGTTCGTGGCGATGACCTGGCGAGCGACGAGGCGTCAGTTCAGGGACCCTCATGTGATCCCCTTCCACTCAGTGGTTCAGTAGTATCCCCTCTATCTGGTGAGTGGCAGTTATTACCGGCAGCACAGGTTGAGGTTGAGCATAGGCTGAGTGCACTCGGAGACTTCCAGCGTCAACGGCTGCAGAAGTTTCGCAGGTACTCGGATCCCTAGGCAGCGAAAGACTGGCTATAGTCTGTGGAAAAACTTTTCAGGCTAGTACGGACACCATCTGACTAGATGGTTTCCCTAGATACCATCCTTTTCCTCAGGACAGTCAGGCGTTGGTGGTGGTTGGTTACGCAGACCCACGAAGAGTCATCTCTCACGTGGGATAGCTTCCAGCAGCTCTTCCAGGAGGAGTACTCCTCCTCTTATTTAAGATCCATTCAGATTCAAGAGATTCTTGAGATGAAGTAGTACGGGATGACCATGGCGTAGTACTCATCTCGTTTTACCAATCTGACACGCTACTCGCAGGATATGATCCGCGATAGTTACTTACGGGCGCGGAAGTTTGAGCAGGGTCTCTGTAGGGAGATTTGTGCTAGTGTAGTGCCCCTGTGCATCCCTACTTATGTCGGGGTGATAGATCGGGTTCTCATGAAATTGAGCTTCTTGGATTAGGGATACCAACTGGTAGGGCCTAGCAGTGTCTTATTCAGAGCAGAGTCTTCGGTAGCAGGCAGGCGGTAGAGAGCAGAGCCTCAGTCGAGGAGACCCTTCCATGAGCAGACTTAAAGGCAGGGACATACACCTCAATGGAACCATAGATCACTGGGGCAGTCAGGGAAGAGTCAGTTCTATGCTTGTAATGGATGGGGTCACCTAGAATGGGACTACCCGGCTAGGCATACCGAGCAGTCGTGGCAGGAAGTGGGCGCACTGCAGTGGCAAAGGCAGCATCGTGACCAGGGATCTCCCAGGAGAGGACAGGGTGGTCCTCAGGGAGGCGGCGCAGGCAGAGCGGCAGGACCTGGAGGTGGGGGACTATGTTTCGAGATCCTTCCACCGCCACCACCGAGCGGCCCACTCCAGGCTCAGGGAGCTGGTGGTAGGGGCCACAGGCAGCTTCAGGCTATGGGTGTTCGTGTCCCCCCAACACACGAGATGGTACGACATAAAATTTTTGTTTACTCTACGCTTTCTTCAGTACTAGTGGACACAGGCACCATCTACTCTTTTATATCATTTCTTTTGGAATGAGAGTTGGATATCCTAGTAGAGGTGCTGACACCTGCGCCTAGCCTTGATATTCCTATGGGAAGTTCATCGTTAGTGACCTCTGTTTTCAGACAGTGTGAACTGTCATTAGAAAGATAGAGTTTCACGTGGGACATACTGGTCATTATGATGGAACCTTACGACATCATCCGGGGAATGGATTGGCTTTCTATGGTTCACGCCCAGATCGAGTGTCATCACAGACAAGTCATATGCATGCATTCTAATGGGACGAGGTTCACAATCCTCAATGAGCAAGACATCGCGGCAGAGCAGACGGGTGCTCTGAGCAAGATACCACAACATTTTTCTCATCATTTGGTGAGCATGGATCTTGGAGCAGTAGATTCTATAAGCACCTGGATCCCTACCGTTATAGAGGACTACATGGATGTCTTTTTGAGGATGTCATGGGACTACCTCCGAGGCGAGATATGGAGTTTTGCATTGAATTTCAGTCAGGAACTGCCCCTATGTTATGTGAGACTTATCGAATGGCACCCATAGAGCTTTAGAAGCTATGACTTCATTTGGACGGCCTTCATGAGAAGGGATTCATCAAGCCCAGTGTGTCCCCCTGGGCAGCTCTGGTTTTGTTCATGAAGAAGTTAGATGGGATCCTATGGCTTTGTGTGGATTATTGTCGCCTGAATCAGGCCATGATAAAGAACAAGTACCCTTTACTGAGGATTGGAGACCACTTCGACCAGTTGAGAGGTGCGAAGTGGTTCTACAAGATTGATCTTCAATCTAGCTACCACCAGTTGCGGGTTCGTGCAGTTGATATCCCGAAGTTGGCTTTCCGTTGTCATTATGGGCATTACGAGTTTCTAGTGATGCACTTTGGCATGACGAATGCCCCTGCTGTCTTTATGGATTTGATGAACCAGATTTTCCAACCATACTTGGACCAGTTTGTGGTCATCTTTACTGATGACACACTCATCTACTCTGTGATAGAGGAGGAGCATGCAGAGCATTTTAGGATGGTCCTAGACTTACTCCAGGAGCACCAACTATATGGGAAGCTCTCGAAGTGTCAGTTCTGGATTCATGAGGTTAACTATCTAGGGCATGTCATTTCAGAATAGGTTTTAGCCGTAGATCCTGAAAGAAATAGAGGCAGTGCTTTTTAGGATCCACCAAAGAATGCGTCTAAGGTGCGGGGCTTCCTTGGTTTGGCAGGGTACTACAGGAGGTTCATGGAAGACTTATCTAGTATTTCTGCCCCTTTGACTGCATTGACATGGAAGATACTATCTTTCACCTGGACTGATCAATGCTAGAAGGCCTTCGAGGAGTTGAGGCAAAGTCTGACTAGTGCTCCAGTGTTGAGGCTGCCAAAGGATGGCGTTGAGTTCGTGGTATACTGCGATGCTTCAGGAGTTGGCCCAGGTGCGTGCTGATGTAGCACCAGGCAGTGATTGCATATGAGTCGATGCGGTTGATTCCCCATGAGAAAAATTATGCAACTCACTATTTGGAGTTGGCAACGGTGGTCTTCGCCTTGAGGTTATGGAGACTCTTCCGTCTGGGTGAGAATTTTGTGGTCTACTCAGACCACCAGAGCCTCGAGTACATATTCACTCAGAGGGATATGAATCTAAGGCAGAGGTGGTGGCAGTAGTTCTGAAAGACTATGATTTCTAGATAGTCTACACTCCAGGGAAGGTTAACGTAGTAGCAGACTCCCTTAGAAGGAAGTCCCATGCTCGTATAGTGCGGGAAGCTTCAGAGCAGTTGGCTTCTCTATAGCTGACCTTGGTGGAGCAAGAGGTTACGAAATTTCTACAATCGATGATGTTGACTCCTTCTCTCCTTGATCATGTGAGAATGTAGTAGGTGGGGGATGTCGATGGCGAGGTACTGTGTGATCAGATATCCAGGGGCGACACACCCGATAGGTATTCTAAAGGAGGGAATCACGAGATCATGTTCCAGGGGAGACCTGTAGTACCAGTGGAGATGCGGGAGGAGGTGATAAGGGAGTTCCATACTTCTCCCTTGATTGTACATCCCGGTGTAGGGAAGATTTAAAGATACATTCAGCGGTAGTTTTTTTGGTTTGGCATGAAGCGAAGCGTAGCTGAGTTCATTTCTCGATGTCTTACCGGTCAAGAGGTGAAGGCAGAGCATAAGGTTCTAGTAGGGTTGTTGCAGCCCCTTGATATCCTAGAGTGGAAGTGAGATCGCATATCTATGGACTTAATCATAGGGCTTCCACGCATCGCGAAGGCCATGATTCCATTTGGGTGATAGCGGACCGACTCATGATGTGGGCACACTTTATTTCAATCTGGGAGCAGAGCTCGGTGGAGAGTTTGGGTTAGTTGAACATTCGGGAGATCTTCCACCTTCATGGAGTACCCTCGACGATTGTCTCTGACTGTGACGTGCGGTTTACGTCGCGATTGTGGTGAGGCATTCGCGACTCCGCTGCGGATGAGTATAGCTCTTCACCCACAGACGGACGGGCAGACCGAGCGCACTATCAAGGTGTTGGAGGATATGCTCAGGGCGTGCATGTTAGACCATGTCCTAAGCTAGGAGGATCACCTGACCTTGGTGGAGTTTTCATATAACAATAGTTACTACTCTACTATCGGCATGGAACCTTTGGAGGCCCCCTACGGGAGACACTGTAGGTCACCATTGTGCTGGATAGAGATTGGGGAGACCTCTCTTGTGGTCCCAGTGTAACAACCCAGATCTTCGTTTCAGGTATGTTTTTCCTTTTCTGGAGTTTTTGAGAAAAATAAAGTTTTTGGAAAATTTTTTTGAAGTACACGTCGTGTACTTTTTGATTACACGTCGTGTACTCTTTTCCCACTCGAAGTCGTGTACTGTCCGTGTCCGGGCCACACACACGGTGTGTAGGGGTGACGTGGAGGCTGATTTTGGCGGAGTACGGAAAGACCTAGTACACGCCGTGTATTCTAAAAGTACACACTGTGTACTTTCTTTTTTCATTAAACGGGCCGGGGTCACGCCTAATCGACGAAAAGGTCTTCTTCTCCAGCTTCTTCATCCAAGAGCATCGGGAATCTGTGGATCTTCGACGAGCCACCGTTCCTCTGTCTATTCTCTAATTCGAGCACGGTCGATTGCATTGGAAATGCAGCGGTGAGTTATTCATTCTTCTTGATCCTTGTTATCCAATTCCTCCTCCTTCTCAAGATATCATGGGTTAAGCGTTTTGGGTGTTTTCTTAGATCTACGACGTTTGGGGGAGAATCAGTCATCGTGGTTCAATTATATTGATCTCCTAGGATCAAGGTAGGTGGTTTGTTCTTTACCATTCAAAGTCCTTGAGTTTTATGTGAAAATTCCACCAATACCCGTGAACGAGGTATTGTGCGTTTATCTTTTTTCCCTTGTTTTTTTCTTGCCTTGCATTTATGCTTGTGTAGAGGTAAATTAATCATGTTAGAGGATATGTTTTTGTGCTTGGACGTTTTTCCCATTATTTTTCTATTTACAACCATCGGGTTTCGTTTGCCTTTGGCTGTTACACCTGTTTCCATGCCTTGTGTCTATAGGATGGAGTGTTTTTGTATAACATGCTTGTTTCCCTATAGACTGTTAGCCGAGTAGCTCTATAGGTGTACTATGGTTAGCCAAGTATCTCTATAGGTGTACTCTGGCCTTATAGTATTATTATGCAATGACTGGCATGGGACTGAGAGAAACTGGTGGTATAGACTATAAGGGATAGACCGAGTGAGCTTCCCAATGATCTTAGACATTATAGACTTCATGAGGGTAGACCGAGAGAGATTCCTTAGAGAGTCTTGGAAATTAGAATACAGGGGATGGACCGAGTGAGATCCGAGAGATTCGTGGATTATTATAAACTATAGGAGGGTAGACCGAGTGCGCTTCCTCAGAATGTCTTTCCTTGTTTGTTTTCTCTTTAAGAACCTTCCCAGGCTAGAGTAGGAATTGACTGAGTGAGATTCCTCAGAGAGTATGTGGTATACCTGAGGCTATAGGAGGAATTTAATGAGATAGCTTCCTCAGAGAGTCTCTAAAACTTGGGGCTAAGATGGTTATACCACGTGATCTTCCTCAGAGAGTCCCTGACAACCCTAGACTATAAGGGGAATTGACGGAGTGAGATTCTCCAGAGAGTCTCATAATTTCATATAACCAAACCAGAGGGGTTAGGCTGAGTCCACTGCCCATAGGGTTGTGGTACTTCTTGGATAGGACCAGAGGGGATGACTGCGATTACTTCCCAGAGGGTTTTCTTGATTGTTAGTTGTTTGCTTCACTGCTATTGTTGGTTGTGGATTTGATTACTACTGTGTATCATCCTCCTTTACTTCTTATTGTTTACTGCCTACTGCTTTGCTGTTGCTGTTTACTACTTAGTGTACTTTTACCTACCATATACTCACTGACTGTTAGGCACAGATCTTCGGGTGGTTGCCTACTAGTATTTTATCTCACACCTTATTGGGGCCATGATTTTGTCTCAAGTAGACTATGTTGTTGTAGGTATAGACAAGGTCAAGAGCCCTTCGGCTTCTGGTACTTAATTGCTTGGAGCATGAGAGCAAGGGACCAAGCTCTGGCTTGCGATGATGAGGAGATGTTTACATTTCTTTTGTACTTGTTTTGGTACTATGGTTTTTTATAGCATTTTGACATCTTTGGATGCTTTCCATGATATGTATCTTGTATCATTCCATATATATACATATGTTCTCTAGTTTTTTGATTTAGTCTTCCGTTGTTTATTATTGTTTGGTTATTTACTACTTCCGCTATTGCATGTTTATTTATTTCTAATGTGTGCTCTTCCAATGAGGGCATAGTTTCCCCACTCTTACACCCAAGGCCCTCTCTCTTAGTCAGCAGCCTCTGGAGTTTGGGGAAATGCGCTTGAGGCCTTCTGACCAACCGGGTATGGGGTGCCTCTCGTGGCTTCCGGAACCGGGACGTTACAAAGTGGTATCAAAGGAGTTCTTTTCTCTTACTTTACTATTTGGAGACTTTATCCCGAGATAGGACGGATTCGGTACTTGGTATTAAGCTGTGATCGGGAGTATCTAACCCGTGTATAGGTAAAATCCATACTACCTCGTTACTGCAATTTTCTGGTTTTGAGATTTTACGGTTGATGTGATTTCACCTAGAGTGGTTTACATGATTTGTGTTATTGTTTTGACTATTTCAGTTATATTTCTGTCGCAACCCGATGATATGAGGGTATGCCATCTCATGCATCATATAGTCACTTGTAGAGATCACATGTCATGCATTATTTCCCTGCCATCTAGGGTGCATTAGCAATTTCATGTTGATGTGGTAGACCTTGTGTAGATTATGCAAGATATTGTCATAGATGCTTAATAGAATCTCTGCTGCTTTGTTAGAGGATTTTTTGTATTGTACTTTGCTTAAATGAACACCAAATTTTGATTCTTGAGGTGTTATGGGCCCTATTGAATTAGAAATTGGTGGATCATGATCCTGTTTTCTCTTGTATATGACTGTATGAGATTCCAATATTTGATTCGCATGGAGTATGGTCCCTCACAGATCGGAATTTAGAACCTCTTTGCCTTGTTTCTGTGTTTTCTGGGCTTCTGTGCAGTTTCTGAGCTACTACCCATAAAAACCTAGAATACACGGTGTGTATTTTTTGTCTACATGTCGTGTAGTTTTTAGACCGTGTCACTGACCATGTGAGCAGGGACACGCTGTTGTAGAAATGCCTTCAGGAACACACCATGTACGGTAGGTGCACACCGTGTAGTTTCGAGCCGTGTACCCAGTCGTGTAACTAACAACACAGGATGGGGAAGCTCGGGTAGAACACGTTGTGTTGGTTAGGAGCACGTCGTGTAGTTTTGTTCAGGTACCCAGCCGTGTCACAAACAACATGGGTCGGTGTCACCTTCATTTTTACACACAGTGTGGGTAAATCACACCTCGTGTAGTCTTGTCCCTGGTACCAGGCCATGTCGCGAACAACACGGGTCGGTGTTAACTTCTCCTATACATGCCGTGTTTGTTCGGAACACGCCGTGTAAGGGTCAGCTGTGTAGACAGCCATGTAACTAACAACGCAGGCCGCCGAGACCATGTCTAGCACATGTCGTGTCCCTAGGGAACACTCCGTGTAGTCTGGGGTTAGTTTGAACCGTGTGGGTTAGCCGTGTAAGGAGACTCGGGCAGGGGTTTAGAGTTCAAGTACACACCATGTGTGTGGACAACACGTCGTGTAGTTTGGGGTGTTACACGACCTGTCGGGCAGGGGTACACACCCATGTTAGTGGCTGAAGAAGACACACCGTGTAGTTTTTATACACGTCGTTTAGTCGTGTTTCGTAAAACTTTAATGTTTCTTCCCCCTGTTCCCATTTTGTACTCCAGTGTTTTCAGTCCTTGTTAATTCCGATCTAAGGTGTGCTTTTGATCTTTCAGAGCTATGCCTCTGAGACATCCTCCAGTTGTGCATCAGTTTCCAGACAGTGATCAGACACCAGATATGGCCGATTAGGGACCTGTTTTGGATCCTCCTGCAGATCCTCCTATTGTTCCAGCCTTGTCACCGGCAGTTATACTCGTCGCAGGTGCCAATACGCAGTTCAGGGATGACTCCCTGAGGATGTTGCAGACTTTTCAGGGAGCACTTCCTCTTACCCCGTCGATGGGTGAATTGACGAGGGTTTTTTAGCAGCAGCATCCTCCTACTTTCACATGGGATAGAGGACCCCAGGCTGCAGATTCATGGTTCGAGGCCACCCTGACTATCTTCGAGCACCTAGAGATACCTTTGGAGAAAAGCGTAAAGCTCGCTACTTATATGCTTCATTACACTACCAAGAGGTGGTGGGAGGTGATCTCACAGTCAGGATGCCAGCAGGGTATGTCATGGGATGAGTTTCGACGCACCTTCTATGACAATTTCTATCCGGAGACCCTGAGGGCCAATCGAGCCCGGGAGTTTATGAGCCTGCAGAAGGGTACTCTTTCTGTCATGGAGTACTCGTCCTATTTTACTGAGCTGTAGCATTTCACACCGATTCCAGTAGGTGATGAGTTGTTCCTTGCTAGGAAGTTTGAGAATAGTCTTAGTCAGGAGATCCATTCCCAGGGGAATATCTTCAAGTTGACTTTGATATCTTCCATCGTCAATAAGGCACTGATTACTGAGTGCAATATGAGGGATTCTGGAGTAGTGAGCCAAGGTGGTTCATCATCCAGAGCTGGTGTTCCTCCTACGGACAGTAGGAAGCATCGCAGAGAGTCTTCTAGAGGAGATCGGGGTTCGCGGGGTGTGTCTTCTGGCAGCCAGGTTGTATGCTACCAGTGTGGTAGCTGGGGTCATACTAGGCCTCAGTTCCAGAGAGATCCGATGGAGTTCCGATCTTGCGGCAAGATGGGTCATCTTCAGCGCTTTTGTCAGATCTTCTCACCTTCAACTAGTGGTATGGGTTCCCCTATGACCCCGTATTCTGGAGATGCTTCGTTATTTTCCCACCAGTCTGGGAACAGGAGTTCTTCTGACAGTTCGGGCCAAGGAGGAGGTCGCGACCGTGGTGGTCAGTCACCAGGTCATCAGCGACAGCAGATTGGATCTGCTCAGAGCGGTCAGCCAGGGGCGCAGGGTCGTGGTGCAGGCCAGTCTTTCTCTATGGAGCAGACCTATCAGGAGAAGGATCCTGACCCTTCTATAGTTCGAGGTACGATCTTAGTAGCCTCAGTTTTATCTTCAGCTCTTTTCGATACTGGTGCTTCTATTAGCTTTATCTCTGTTGCGGTTGTGGAGAGCCTTGGGATTAGTATCTTTTCATCTGCCGACTTGTTGACTCTTGACACACTATTGGGAACGAGTAAATCTAGCGTATATCAGTGCAGAGAGTTCCCTCTATAGGTTGTGGGGTGTCACTTCTTTTGGGACCTCTATGTCCTAGAAATTTTGGGATATGACGTCATTCTTGGGATGAAATGGTTGGTTCCATTCTAGGCAGTCGTTGATTGCTATCGTCGCAGGGTGAATTTCATATCACCATAGGGCAGATCTTTCCTTTATAGAGGCGAGTGGGATGTCCAGGCAGGTAGAGGTGGACCATAGAATCATAGGCTATGGGAAGTTACAGCCCAGATTGCCAGTCTTTATCTGGATGACCAGGGGATTTCACAGTTTGACTTTTCCCCAGTGGTGGATCATTTTAGGGATGTCTTTTCAGAGGAATTTTCAGGTTTGCATCCGGAGCGTGAGGTAGACTTCTCGATTGAGCTCATTCCAGGAATGGCACCGATGTCCATTCCTCCTTAAAGGATGGCTACACCTTCATTTCAAGATCTAAAGAAGCAGTTGGAGGAGTTTCAGGCAAAGGGTTTTATCCGACCCAGTACTTCTCCTTGGGGTTCGCTGGTCTTGTTTGTGATAAGGTCAGACGGAACCCTTCAGCTTTGTGTGGATTATCAAAAGCTGAACCAGTTGACGGTCAAGAACCAATATCCCTTGCCGAGGATTGATGACCTCTTTGATCAGCTTCGAAGATCTCAGGTGTTCTCAAATATCACCTTGAGGTCTGGTTATCATTAGTTGTGTGTTAGACCACCAGATATACCTCTGACAGCCTTCAAGAGCAGGTATAGTCTATACGAGGATACTGTCATGCCGTTCGGCCTCACGAACGAGCCAGTAGTTTTCATGGCACTGATGAACTGAGTGTTCCATCCTTATTTGGACTCTTTCGTCGTGGTCTTCATGGACGATATCTCAGTGTACTCTTGTACTCAACACGACCATGCCACACATCTTGAGATCGTTCTGATTACACTGAAAGAGCATCGGTTGTATGATAAACTTTCAAAGTGCCACTTTTGGATGGATTAGATTCACTTATTGGGTCACTTCATCTCAGAGGCTGGAGTATATGTGGACTCAGAGAATGTGAGAGTTGTAGTTTCCGGGGAGCATCCTAAGAACGTCTTTGAGGTATGGAGTTTCTTAGGGCTAGCGGGATACTACATATGCTTCATTCAGGACTTCTCGTGCCTGGAAGCACTGTTGACAGGTCTGACCAAGAAAGGGTTGAAGTTTTTATGGTCAGATTCTTGTGAGTCGGCCTTTCAAGAGCTGAAGGGGCGGTTGACGTCAGCACTGATACTATTCTTGCCAGAGCCGGGCAAGGGCTACACTGTTTATTGTGATGCTTCAGGTATCGGGCTAGGTACTGGGCTTATGTAGGGAGATGGAGTCATTGCGTATGGGTATCAGCAGTTAAGGCCACACGAGAGGAATTACCCTACGCAAGATTTGGAGTCGGTAGCTATTTTTCATGCCTTATGCTGTTAAAGACACTACCTTATGGGAGAGTACTTTGTGGTTTTCACCGACCACAAGAGTCTCAAGTATATCTTCCCTCAATGTGATCTGAATCTGAGGCAGCGCAGGTGGGTTGAGTATCTTTAGTCCTTTCACTTAGAGCTCGCCAATACACTGGGAAAGGGAAATGCAGTGGCAAATGCGTTGAGCAGAAGAACCTAGATTCAGGCAGTTCAGGAGGCCAACAATGAGTGGAATCTTATGGCTCTATTCTCTAAGATGCACTTGGAAGTTCATGACAGGCAGGGACAGACTGTCCTATCTTCTAGAGTTGTTACCTCTATACTTCTTGATCGGGTACGGATGAGGCAACTATCGGATTCGGAGGCCTTAGTCCTACAGGAGAGTGTTTCAGGAGAGTAAACTCTTCCTGGATAGACAGTGGGCGAGGATGAAATCTAGTATTTCTAGGGACGCGTACGGGTGCTAGAAGACATACGTGAGGAGCTGATGCGAGATTTCCATTCCTCAATTTGGGCAGTTCATCCTGGTGTCACCATGATGTATTGTGATCTACACTGCTAGTACTGGTGGCCAGGTATGAAGAAAGATGTTGCTAGTTTTGTCATGAGATATTCTACTTGTCAGCAAGTGAAAGCAGAGCATCAGCGACCAGCGGGGATTTTACAGCAGTTACTCATTCCCGAGTGGAATTGGAACAATGTCTTGATGGACTTCGTGACCGGGTTCCTGAGGTCGCCTCGGGGAAACGATTTTTTTTGGGTTATCGTCGATAGGCTTATGAAGGTTGCTCACTTCTTGCCGATCAAGGAGACCTTCAGTGTGGATGATTTGGGATGGTTGTACATCTGGGATATTGTACGTCTACATGGAGTCCCACACTCCATTGTTTCAGACAGGGATGTGTGCTTTACCTCTCGGTTCTGGAAGGGACTTCAGAAGGCTTTGGGTACACAGGTACTTTTGAGTACAACATACCATCCCCAGACAGATGTCTAGTCCGAGCGCACGATCCAGGTGATTGAGGATATGATCCGAGCTTGCATTCTAGACTTTAGTGGTTCTTGGGAGAAGCATATACCTCTTGTGGAGTTCGCCTACAACAACAGTTTTCAGGCGACCATTCAGATGCCACCTTACGAGGCTTTGTACGGTAGGCCATGCTGATCACCCTTATGTTGGCTGGAGGCAGGAGAGGCAGCTTTGCTGGGACCTTTTCTTGTTCAAGAGACCTCAGACCAGATAGAGCTGATTCGGAAGTGGATGGCTACGGCACAGTCTTGGTAGAAGTCTTATGCTAATCAGTGAAGACAACCTTTGGTGTTCGAGGTCGGAGATCAGGTTTTCTAGCATGTCGCACCGAGTTTTGGGTACAAGTGGATTCAGAGATAGGGTAATCTTTGAACACGGTACATCGAGCCGTTTGAGGTTTTTGAGAGAGTTTGGCCGGTTTCCTATCGGTTAAAGCTACCTCAGAGGTACCGGTCTATACACGACATCTTCCATGTCTCTCAGCTCCGACGTTACTTTTTAGACCAGTCTTATGTCTTCCGACCCGATGAGGTTGAGCTCGAAGCGGATGCGTTATTTGAGTAGCATCCTATCCAGATTTTCGATCATAGTACAAAGGATCTTTGTGGGTGGTCTGTTCTTTTAGTACGGGTGCTTTGGAAGCATGGGCGAGTACAGGATGAGACCTGGGAGTGGGAGGCCGATGTACGATCACAGTGGTCGGAGCTGTTCAGGGTTTCTTCTTCTACGCCTCGCTAGGGAAATTCGGGGATGAATTTTTTTAAGGGAGGAAGTTTCTAAGAACCTGGATCTTCATTTCAGGTTTGTTTTTCCTTTTCTGGAGTTTTTGAGAAAAATAAAGTTTCTGCAAAAAATTTTGAAGTACACGCTGTGTACTTTTTGAGTACACACCGTGTACTCTTTTCCCAATCGAAGCCATGTACTGGCCGTGTCCGGGACACACACACGGTGTGTAGGGGTGACGTGGAACCTGATTTTGGCAGAGTACGGAAAGACCTAGTACACGCCATGTACTCTAAAATTAAATGTCGTGTACTTTATTTTTTATTCATTAAACGGACCAGGGTCACACCTAATCGACGAAAAGGTCTTCTTCTCCAGCTTCTTCGTCTAAGAGCACCGGGAATCCACAGATCTTCGACGAGCCACCATTCCTCTATCCATTCCCCGATTCGATCTAGATCGATTTCATTGGAATCGTAGTAGTGAGTTCTTCCTTCTGCTTGAGCCATGTTTTCCAATTCCTCCTCTTTCTCAAGATATCGTGGGTTGAGAATTTTGGGCATTTTCTCAGATCTATAATGTCTGGGGGAGAATCAATCGTCCTAGTTCAAGTATATCAATCTCGTAGGATCAATGTAGGTGGTTTGTGCTTTACTGTTCAAAGTCCTTGAGTGTTATGTGAAAATTCCATCAATACTCATGAACGGGGTATTGTTTGTTTACCTTTTTTCCCTTGTTGTTTTCCTGCCTTGCCTGTATTCTTGTGTAGAGGTAAATTAATCATGTTAAATGATATTTTTATGTTCTTGGATTTTTTTCCCTTTCTTTGTTCTATTTACGACCTTTGGGTTTTTTTTCCTTTGGCTGTTACACCTGTTTCCATGCCTTGTGTCTATAGGATGGAGTTTTTTTGTATAACTTGCTTGTTTCCCGGTATACTGTTAGCCAAGTATCTCTATAGGTGTACTTTGGTTAGCCAAGTAGCTCTATAGGTGTACTTTGGCCTTATAGCATTATTATGCACTGGTCGGCATGGGACTGAGAGAACCTGGTGCTATAGACTATAAGGGATAGACCGAGTGAGCTTCCCAATGAGTCTTAGACATTATAGACTTCATGAGGGTAGACCGAGAGATCTTCCTCAGAGAGTCTTGGACATTAGATTGTAGGGGATGGACCGAGTGATCTCCCAGAGAGTCTTGGATTATTATAGACTACCGGAGGGTAGACCAAGTGCGCTTCCTCAGAGAGTCTTACCTTTTTTTTCTCTTTAAGAACCTTCGCTGGCTTGAGGAGGAATTGACCGAGTCAGCTTCCTTAGAGATTCTGTGGTATGCCTGAGGTTATAGGAGGAATTGACCGAGATAGATTCCTCAGAAAGTCTCTATACCATGGGGATAAGAGGGTTAGACCGCGTGATCTTCCTCAGAAAGTCCCTGACTACCCTAGACTATAAGGGGAATTGACTGAGTGATCTTCCCCAGAGAGTCTCATAATTTCGTATGACCAAACCAGAGGGGTAATACTTAGTGAACTTCCCAAAGGGTTGTGGTACTTCATGGATATGACAAGAGGGGATGACTAAGAGTACTTCCCAGAGGGTTTTCTTGCATGTTAGTTGTTTGCTTCACTGCTTTTTTGGTTGTGGATTTGATTACTGTTGTGTATCATCCTGCTTTACTGCTTATTGTTTACTGCCTACTACTTTTCTGTTGTTATTTACTGCTTAGTGTACTTTAACCTGCCATATACTCACTGACTGTTAGGCATAGATCTTCGGGTGGTTACCTACTGGGATTTTATCTCACACCCTATTTGTTCTATTCTTTTCGGCCCAAGAATACTATGTTGTTGCAGGTATAGACAAGGGAAAGTACACTTCGACTTCTGGTACTTGATATCTTGGAGTAGGAGAGCAAGGGACCAAGCTCTGGCTTGCGATGCTGAGGAGCTGTTTACTTTTCTTTTGTACTAGTTTTGGTACTATGGTGTTTTTCAGCATTGTGACTTGTTTGGATGATTTCCTAGATATGTATCTTGCATCATTCCATATATATACATATGTGCTCTAGTTTGTTGATTTAGTCTCCCGATGTTTATTATTGTTGGTTATTTACTGCTTCTGTTATTGCGTGTTTATTTATTTCCATTGTGTGCTCTGCCAATGAGGGCATAGTTTCCCCACTATCACACCCAAGGCCCTTGCTGCTAGTCAGCAGCCTCTGGTGTTTGGGGAAATGTGTTTGAGGCCTTGTGACCAACCTGGTATGGGGTTCCTCTAGGTGGCTTCCGGAACGAGGACGTTACACCCAGAGTTAGTGTGGGAGATGAAGGAGAAGGTGCAGGTCATTCGTGGGCAGATGAAGACATCAAAGAGTAGACAGAATTCATACATAGACCGTCATCGCAGGCCTTTGGAGTTCGAGCAGGGGGACCATGTCATTTTGAGATTCTCCCCGCGGCGTGAAACACAGAGGTTCAGCTGGGGAGGCAAGCTATCCACAAGGTTCATCAGGCATTTTGAGATCACGCACAAGGTTGGAGACGTTTCCTACCATCTTTCTCTACCCCCACAGCTGAAGATAGTGCATGATTTCTTTCACATATCGTAGCTGAGTAAATACGTGCACGACCCCATGCACGTCATCAACTGGGGAGAGCTAGACACTGAGGATAGAGCCACCTTTTCTAAGCACCCGGTGGAGATTGAGGACAGGTAGGATCAGAATCTGCGTGGACGGACCGTTCCTTTGGTTCGAGTGTTGTGGCAGCACGGGAGGGTGCAGGAGAGCACTTGGGAATGGGAGATCCAGAAAAGGTCTCAGTATCACGAGTTGTTTATGTATTTTTGTTTTTCAGGGATGAAACACTTGATGAAGGGAATGATGTAAGAACCCGGGTTTTGATACTATGAGACTTTGAATTTTTTTGATGTTATTCCAGAGCAGGGCGTTCAGAGGGTGTGTTATTTCGAGCCCCAGTGTGGCTGGAATTAAATTTTAAGTGTGTTCACACTAGACACACCATATAAAAAGAATAACTCCTAAACAGTTGATTGAATGGGAAAAATTAGGGCATTGTTGAGTCTGGAGCGTGTTTTTTACCCTAGGAGGTGTGTCACTTTCGCGGGCACAGACCTTTTGTGGAAAACGCCACCAGGGGAATTTTCATAATTTAGCGACCTCTGACGTGAACTTTATAACTTCTTAATGAAGGATCATATATAAATTATGAGACCATTGTTGCGCTCAAAACATGTATTTTACCCTAGGAACGGCTTTAACTCGACCTCGTCGAGAGTTCGGGTACGGGCCTACTGGTGGGTGTTTAAAATTAATTAATTTTTAATTAATTTTTCCCTACATAAACACATCCACCCCCCCCCCCCCCCTTCTTCCCCCTTAGAATATCTCTGGCGGAATCTCTCCCAACAAAGAACCTCCACCTTCTTCAAGCTCCTCTCCCCACCTCTCCAAGGTGGTTGCGGTTCCGGCAGATCATTTGTGAAGCGACGGGCTACGCCCTGCGAGGTAGGATCGTTCTGTTTTCATTTAAAATTCCCACATCTTCTTTGAACTCAATTTATAGCATCTAAATTTTTTTAATTATAGAGAGAAGGAAATATTTCAGTAGGTCTCGATCCGAGATTTCGAACGATTCTTTCAGATCAAAATTTCGTGTCCCGGGGTGTCTGGGGTGACCCTGAGAAGTTTTCCGGCCAAAAAACTTGTTTTCTGGTGGTTCCAGGGTGGTCCGGCGGCTTCGCACGGTGGTTCGGCAAGTCCTAGCAGCTGAGGCTCCTCAAGTGGTCTGAGATGGCAGCGGCGCGGGCTACCCAGGCGGCGGCGCGGGCTCCTCAGCGGTCGATGCGGGCGAGCGAGATGGCGGCCTGGCGCAGCGGCAGTCCGGGGGAGCGGGGGTGAGTGGGCCGGCTTCGTCGGTCAGTGTGCGGCATGAGACTGGGGTCTGCGTGACCCTAGGAGAAGACCGAGACTCGTGAAACACGAGTTCCACGGGGGAAAATTCAGACCAGCTCGTGCCGATCTTGGTGAAGCAGCGCGGCCCGCGTGGGGAACCACGGGCCGCGGTGGACCTGGCGGTCCGGGCAGCTGAGTCGTGGACTGCTGGTCTAAAGGGGTGGACCATCCGAACCAGTCCGGGCCACCCCCTCTCTGTCTGTTGGTGTTAAAACGCCTCTAACTCTAAAACTGAGTATCAGATTTGTGTTCCATCTGTGGAAACATGATCCACAGATCGATATGGAGGTTTTGAAATGGACTTGGGAATTTTTAATTCCCAAGACTGGGGCGTGGTGTCGCTACACGTCCGTTAAGTGTTATTTAGTGCCTCGCCGAGATTTTTGTTTTAGATGGAGCGAGCACATCCGGAGTCTATTTTAGGTGTTGTCAGTGGCGTTGGGACCCTGGTGTTGAGAATAATTTTTCAAGAGTGGTTTCAGGATTTGAATACGATGTTCAAGAATGTGCCCAAGTCCGTCTTTCAAGATGTGTGCAGTGTTTTACGACTTTTTCACCAGACGTCTGTCTGGGGCGTATGAATAGTCGATTCAGTGTGTTTTTTCACAAGGATTTAAATAGTGTAATACATTTGGTCATGAGGAACCCCATTCGAGATCTCATTAAATGGGGAATAATGAAAGGGCATTGGTCGTAGGTTCCCTTGATGCACTCTAAACCAACGCACGGTAGAGATGTTAGTGACTCCCAATGATGGCATGGGCAATGAGGAGTTATCATACCTGTTCTGGGTTTACCCTCCAGTGGGGTTGGGAAGTAGGTTACCCACTGGCATCTCAGGGTTTACCCTCCAGCGGGGCTGGGTTGTGGGTTACCCATTGACCTTGGGGTTTAACCTCTAGTGGGGCTGGGCAGTGGGTTACTCGTTGACCTTAGGTTTTACCCTCCAGCTGGGCCGGGCTGTCAGTTACCCGACGACTTCTTAGCCTTTACCCTCCAGCTAGGCTAGGCAGTGGGTTACCCAGTGACCTCTTTCAGACTCAACCCTTTCTATGAGTCTGGCCAGTGACTTTTCTTCATGATTTGCAGAGCGTGTCCCTTGGTTGTACGGTTCAGCAATGAGACAGCTTTGACGTACGAGACATTTGGGCATCAGTGATGGATATCCTTAGAACTATTGGAAACTTTTCTTGGGCTGAACTTGCAGATGGATATACCCTTAAATACTCGTTTGGGTTTCTTTTTGAGCATATATATATACACACCCTACTTTTTTTCCCACTCCTTAGGTTCAGTTACTCAACTTCTATGAGGGGCGAAGATGCACGGGGTATGACATGTGTTTTCCGTTTCTAGCTCCTCTTGGTTGGATGAGTCTACTCTCCTGCTATAGGTACTGAATACTTGAAGAGAAGTTCTTCTTCTCACAGTTTCTAGCTCCATTAATTTGGATGAGTCTACTTCCTGTCTCTTGTTGGGTTGAGCTGCACTCTATTTACTGTACCCTTTCACTATTCTTTGTTCTCTATTCTGCTCACCTCTTTAGTTCCACCTTTGTTGCTCCCTAGAGCCTTCGGATAATCCTAATAAGTTTCTTTATACTCACCCCTGTTGGGGCTTTGGCCACACCTGGTGTGACCTTGCAGACGGCGAACATGTCGATCGTGACTACGAAAAAGCGTAGAGGGCACAGGAGCTTGGGCCGCGTACCGGGGTCGCAGTTGCATTTTCAGGTGTGGGACTCTTTAGTTTTTTACTTTTGTTTACCTTTTTCTAGGTTGTGGAACCTTTCGGGTTGGGCATGTGTTTTTTCCTTTTTCTGTTCAGTTTCATTGTCGGTACTTTTTAGCACTTTACTTGTTCTATTTATAAGTTGATGCATGACTATGTTTGGGTTATAGTTCTTTGTCCTTTGGTTTTCTTTTTACTCTTCACTTCTGCATCAAGTGGGATGTGTGTGTGTGTGTGTGTATAGGTAGTTAGGAGAAGGCCTCCTCAAGATCGTTACGCCTTCGGCACTTGTTTCCAGCCCCTGGACTATGGAGGCAGGCTTGGGGTAGTTGCGGCTCGAGACCGGTAGGGTCGGGTCGTGAAAATTTTAGCTAAATATATGTGGTTAATAGATTCCATGTATTTTATTAATTAGAGGAATAAAACATGCATTTATAAACAGCATGTTCACAACCAGGTACCCCAAAAAACCATGATTTTTAGTAGGCATATAGCTCAAAAAAATCACAAAATTGATCAAAATATCAATAAAGTTGTACCAACATACATCACATTTCCCAACCCTAGATTGTTAATTTGAAACCAACTCGATTATCTTTATTAAATTTGGATTCAATTATATCCACAAGAAGACATTTTTACCCCCACCCCACGTGATACACAATTGAGAGATATCAAGGAAGACCTACTTGGAAGAATATGCGATCAGCACTTCCTTAATGCAACAATTAATGGGGTTCACATGCAGCAGAAAGATCCTATAGGGAAAAACATGCTCTAAAGGATAAAACACAACACATGACTCCTTAGGAAAGAAAATTTTTTGGAATGTCTAGAATCAACAGAAAAGGAAGCACATAAGGATGAGAAGATCTTGGCTATAGAAATTCTAGATCCCAAATCTATAGGATAAAAAGTTTTTAAAATCCATTAAAGGGAGATCTTGACCTAGAACATGTGGTTTGGAATTCACAAGAAAATTTGGGTTTTTATAATTCAAATATGATTCAAAATTTCTACAAAAACAATTAAATATAGTATTAAATTCATTTTATGTCAAATAAAATGATGAAGGGAAGAAATTAGAAAAACTACTGGAAGAATTATGGAAATTGAAAAAATATTGGAAATGATTCACCATTAGGTGAGTCACCACTATGAGTCACCAATGCGAGCAATTTAAGTGAGTCACTTATGTGAGTCACTGTTGTGGGATATAGTTAGAGAGCGATCGAGGCTAGTCACTAGTGTGAGCTACCAGTGCGAGTCACTGATGCGATCCACCCGTGAGAACCACCGGTTCCACCCCCCAGTGTGTGTCACTATTGTGAGCTACTGTTGCTAGTCACTGGTGAAATATACAACTACGACTCACAATTTTGACCCACCACTATGAATCTTCATTCTAACTCATCACTATGACTCACCTTTGTGAATCACCATCACAAACTACCGTTGAAGAACCTGAAAAACTTAAAAAATCAAAAACAATTGAATAAGTCACCTTGACCTCCAATAAAAATTATACCACCATATTTTTCACAATGTAATGGATTGGAGAGGTTTGTTCCATTAAACATTTTCTGGTTAGTTGTTTTATTATTTAAGGTAAAATCATCCCCCCACATGTATTGAAAACCTTTGGTATTTATTTTCACCCTTTTTCATCTTTGGGATGTCACTTAAGCCTTAGTAACACCTCACTACCATCACAAGCCATTGATAAGGGGAAAATGGTACAAGATAGTTATATTTTTTATGCTGGAGATTTAATCACTTATGTGGATGTTAGTAATTAAGGTAAGGGTTTCCTTGTCTTATTTTAATATCTATGGGACATGTTGGATATTGTGAAACCTGTTTTTCATCTGCTATGTGAACATATAATTTGATATTTTATATGATTATTTTTATTTTATTCATGGTACATTAACTTCTATTTTATACCTATCTTTCTAGGGGTTTTGATTAAAATATTACAAAATTGATATAGGCTTCATTTCCAATCCTATTTTCAAATCAAGATAGATTCTAAAAGATAATCCATCTAGGGAATTTGTATTATTTATAAAGACTCTCCTAATTTTCTTTGTATGTTCAATGGTTTGTACATATCCCATAAAAATGTACTTCCCCTTGACCCATATTTTACCCAAAGTGTTTCTTGTAAGAGAAACTAATCCTCTCTCTTCTTCCCAATAGCGAACCGCTATTTTTTCATGTTCTCATTCATAGAATTATTTTTTAAATTTTCTTATAAATTCATCAATAATTTATAAAGTTCAAATTACACTACTATTTGTTTCATTAGAAGGTTTTAAAATAACTTTTTAGTGTTTTCCATAAGGATCCTTTTTTTCAAATTTTGAAAAGCATCTATTTTTAATGCTTACCATGTGAACGCATCTTTATTCCATTTTTTATTCTCCCTGAAAATTTCTATCTAGGTTTTCACATTTTAAAAAAATTCTTAAAATCATAATATCATACAAAATTTCATTTAAAAATTTCCAATGATCATGGATATTTCTAATTTCAAATGTGATTTTTCTAAAATACATAAATATTGTTTTTTATTTAATTTTTTCCGTTTGACATATATTATGCATGATAGAGGAAATTATTTAAATGATATTTTCCACCATTTTTCTCTATATAGCTTATATAATGTTCTTTTCTACCAAATAAAAGATCTATCACTACCTTTTACATTCCAAACCATCCTTTTTATAGGTATGATTTACCTTCCAATGCCTTTCCTATTTTAAAAACTATGTATTTTCATGTATTGAAGGGTGTTCACCGAGATTTCACAAGTCGATTTATTGAGTAAATTATTAACATAACCATATAAAACACTCTCTATATTATGTTATTTTTAGGATGATTACATTGAAATCTATTATACATATTGAGTGGGGTGTTATTGACTGTTAGTATACATGTTATTCAAATACATATGTTCACTAACTAATCAAAGAAGTTGATCAAGTATTGTTTAACGATCTGGTTTCTTTCTCCAAATGGAATATGTTCATTAATTAACTATAAAATTATTTACATTTCATATTTTGGTTTCTCAAAACATATATTTCTGGATTACTAAGGCAATTTTATAATGCATCGTATTGATATTCATATCTCTAATATAGTGATTGTATTTGACTTATTGAAGAGAACGGTGGGGTCCAATATTATATAGACCATTGATGAATTAGTTATTCCCATGAGATAAAGGGTTTGGGTATTTGTATTATACCTACCCAATTCCAGAGTGATGGCTTGGTTACAACCCGGGTATAAAGAATTATTTCTTGGATGAAGACTTGACAATAAAAATCTAGATTTATTGAATAATTAATTCCTTCAACATTAATTAATTTATTATTATCCATGTAATTTTTTATATTACATTGTAATCCAAAGATTTATTTCAAACTCATATGTTTATTTTTATGGTGTTATTTTACTCTTATTTATTTTTATCATATTATTGATGTCATAATAGCTTCTTATATATGTTTTTCCTTAAATATAATTTTATCTTTCCCTTATTATGTTTATATTTCCCTAGTTTATGAATAAAAGTACATCACATGATATTTCTATAAGAAAATAACATGTGTGGAGAGTCTTTGTTAGATGTTGAGGACTTGTTATGGATTAAGTAGTGTAACATATATTGTAAAAAATGTCATTTAGTTTAAAAATACATGGATTTTGTTAGTTGATTATTTTTCTTAATTCTCTAACTCAATAAACCTTAAAGGTTTTGAGAATATATATAATTAAATATTTTCGTTAATTTATGTAATTATGGGATATATATATATATCTAGAAATATATAGTTGGTATCAAACCTTGTATGCAAAGTGTGGGTTTTTTGGAACTAGATTTGGGAGTGAGGGTTTGGGGTGCCACAATGATGATGTGGGAGGTTCTAATACCGAATATAATATATATGGGGAATAATTTAAAATATTTTAAATTCTTGGTGATTTCTATATAGAAATATATCCAATATGTATTAGATTCAATAAATTATCAATTTTTCTAAATTTATTACATAAAAATACCTTGAATTTTCGGTTCAACGCCTATTTTTATATATTATTTGACTTTTTTAAAAGATTCAACCTAATGGAATGATGGTTGTAGAGTCATGCTACCATTATTTAATTTTTTCTGATAGTATAGGTTGTTCATATAAGACCACTAATGTATGGATCAATAGTTATATATTCATCAAAAAATCGAGCATATAACTCATTGATTATATTATCTCTAACTCAACTTAGTTAGAGAAAAATGATGTAAATAAATTTCAATATATATTTTAAGATACGTTCTTTAAATTTCCTAATTAGATTAGGGTGAATAATGTTTTACATGATGTCAATATGTTAATAAAGAGTAAAGTAAATTTGTCTTTGGTGATACTAAAGAAATCAATGAATGAAGAAATTGAATTTTTGAGATACCACTAAATTTCAAGTTTTTTATATGAATTATTTTCTATCATTATTTATTCGAAATATATTTACATGTTAGCATTGAAGATGAAGATTGAGATATTTCCCTAGATAATGGGATGGTTTTTGTAAATAGAGTCCTCGAATAAATTTCTTCATGGATGTGGTATAATATAAATGATATTTAATGTCAATATTTTTTAATAGATTTAAGAATGTGTTAAAAGGATGGGGATTGAAGAATTGTATACTACACATTCTGAAAAAGATTAATAGAGATTAATGATGGCTAGAACTAGATAGAGAGCTAGAAATATTATAGAATAATGAATATGGATTGAGGATCAATGTTGATTGTGATGAGAAAACAAACAATTTTTAACAAGAATGAGGGATATTGATGTAAGGTAATATATCACAGTGTATAAAAACTGTATTTTATAAATCTCGTACTTTAAAAAAAATTAATAGATCTTACATGATTTATATGATATTTTTCTTATGGAATAAATATTTTTTAGTGTGATAATATAAGTCAAGGATAAAAGTTTCATTTATACATAAGATGATATATGCTTATGTATAAGAATATATATGTGGAAGGAAATAAAATATGGTAATATATAAAATAATTGAACCATACTTAATATATTTTTAAGAGTGAATGAAGAAATTTGGAAACAAAGAAAACCATATATTGAAACATAGGATATTTGAAGATTATGTTACATATCATAGATGATATGGAAGATATTAATGATTATAAAATTGTAAAATTATCAATCTCACTTTGTTATATAATATATTTTATCTAATATGAATGATATTCAATGGTGTGTGAATGATATTTTATAATTCTTAAGACACTCATCATGAAAAAAAAATATTTTTCTATATGTGTGATATATTTGATCTTATTAAAAATTAAACAGGATTATTTATTTCTAACCTAAGGAAATTTAGACTGAAAAATGAAATTATTCTTAAAATTGATTAATAAAATTATATGATGATCATCAAGTTTGAATATCACGATGATTCTAATATCCCTAGTTCAAACTAAGAATAATGGAGGTGATAATTGAGGAAGAAATTTGTTCCTTTTTTAGGTTTACCATGTCATAAGGGTTTCAGCATATACTCAACCAGATATCAAATAATGATAATATAAATATTAAATAAGTAAGAAGAAAATCAAATATTAATACTTGAGTATAACATTGAAAAATAATTATGGGGTTTTAAATAAGAATATTAATAACTAATTATGTTTATCAAACTCATTATTTTATTATGATATATTTTGGCTAGTTTAAAATGGGGAATATGGATACCACATTTTTTGAGAGGTTTTCCGAATTCAAAAACATTGAAATTATATTAACATGAATCATTGAATTAATTAATGAAAAGAAGTAAATCTTAAAAATAGTTTTTCAGAAAAACTAATACTATATTCTATAGTAGATTTTATGCATAAAAGGGAGAGAAACAAAAAATATGATTATAATTCAGGATAATAAAATATATCCAGTAGATAAGAGGAAAAATTAAGAGAATCTAGATTGAGGTCCTTATCTATAATATCTCAATATAATATAGTCTAAGGAAGGATAAGGAGTGATTTTATCAAGGATGAAAGTACTTTTTACAAATAAATATTTTATGTGTGAAGGATCTTAAAAAGAAATGAGGAAGAATACATCGTGACCAAACATCCTATTTATATTTTTCCGTCATTCTAAGATTCATTTGACAAAATAAGAATAATGTGCATATTTTTTTATATTTTTAGGTATTGGTATTTCCAAACCTATTTAAAAGGAAGAATATCTCTCTAGTTAATATAATGGAATCAAATAGAAAATTATAGATCAGGTTCAAGAGTCTATATCCAAGACTATTGAATATAGGAGGTATCTAGTATAATCTTAAACAAACTTTCCAACATATAGCCTATAACTAGGAGATACTTTTTATTTTAAGGATGATACTTTCCCACCCCTTGTTTTTCATAAGTTAAGGATGATTCTTTCTCACTTCTTACAATCATTGTAATTGATTAGTGATAGAATCAATTTCTCAAACTCAACCAAAATACAACAGAGTAAATTCCTATATTGGGATCGAACATTTAAAAAATATTTTATTTTTCTCTATTTATTATTTATTGATTTTCATGTGATGTGGTATGTTGGGATATCATAAGTAGATTCATTCATCTTATCAAATTGTAATGTTCAAATGTAAAGTGTAGAAATCAAAAGAGATAATATTTCACTAAAATAATGGCCCACTAATTTATCCCCCACCCCTTTAAGTGTGACTGCACGAAACAATTGGTTGCACTAATTGGTATCAGATCTAATCATGAATTTATATGATTGGATATTATTTATTGATAATTTTATTTTATTAGTCAGTTAAATATATTAAATATATATACTTTAAAGTTAAGGATTACATGAATAATGTTCCAATTGATGTTTTCAATTATATACTTGAGTTTATCAAGGAACTATATCATGAGAAATCATATCTCGAAATGGATATGGATGATATATAGAATGCATTGGCTAAAAAGTTGAAAAATAAAATACTCTAACCCAACATCTTGAAGCTAACCTATAAACTATATTTCACATCAATGGAAAGTTAAAAATTTTAGAATAATCTTCACAAAAATAAAGAGGTTAGAAATTTTAAATAAATAACATCTTTAAATAAAGTTTTCATGAATTATAATTAAGTCATTGGTGTTATGAATGATTAATTATAAATCAAATATAAATGAGAAAAATTGATTGGAAACAGTGTAAAATAAAAGATTCATATATATAAATATCACAAAGAGTGGGTGAACTAAATATTTTAAAACATATATATTATAGTTGAGTTTAGAAAAAAATACCTTCAACATAATGTATTTTGAGTTAGATTTAAAAATGATAAATCTTTAATGAACATATATAGAATCTTCCTAAACTTATAAAAAAAGTGGTGATTCCATGAATTTTTTTTAAAAAAGTATTCTTTCCAAAATTATTAATGATAAGAGAAAGGACATCAGATCATCTTATGACTGGTTTTTTAAAATATCGAGGTAAGAGTAACCCTTTTCCTATAAAAAATCTATTTTTACTAATTTTATTTCATCTTCTAGAATAGGTTATAAATAAAAATATGGTAAAATATAGGTGAAATAATATGTAAATAATCTCATCTCTATGTCAGGGGTGAGTTTAAAAATGTATAGGAATATTGGAACCCCCAGGAATGATAAAAATAATACTTTTTTGGTCAAAAAATGAAATCAAGTGAATCTATCCAAACTAAAACAATGTCCTAAATACAATATATTATTGAATACCAATGGTTACATAGTTAATTCATACTAAATATCAAGTAATTTTGTAATACTTTTTCAATTAATAAATATTATATAAGGCTTATAAGAATGATAATTATACCTTGAATGAAGAGTAATCCTACTAAGTTAAAAAATACACTAAAAGGGTAATTTTTTTTAATAAAAACATATTTGGAAGATGAATAATTTCTATAGAATTTATAATAAAAATTAGAAATTATAATGGTGATTTATATTTCACACCAACCATGTATAACATATACTAACCTGAATAAATAAGGCCACATGAAATCAAGAATATAAGAGGAAGAGGTAATGAAGGGAACGCAACCTTTGTGTATATGCAAAAAAAAGGTATTAATAACACACCCAATAAGATTCTTGAGAGGGATTATAAACCAAATAATATATGCTTATATTATGGAAGAAAATTTTACATTATATACCTTTTCAAGAATCCCATAAATATCAGATTCAATCTAATTATACTATAATAAATAAGTAAACAATTATTCTATGAAAGAAGTAAGTGGATTGGTATTGTGGATGATATCCCAGGAAAAAAAATTATATCGGTTTCTAAGGAAGGGTATCTTTAGTGTTATAGAGGAACTGTATGAAAGAAGAAAATAATTTGGAATAAATTTTTAAAATATACACCATGAATAGTAGAACAGAAAAAAATTATAAGAAACAAAAATAAATCACCACTGACTTCCGGTTCCATGAATGATACTATGAGATAAATGTTCCCAACCAATGATAAAGATGAGTATGTTCTTAAGTAATCCCTTATTATTTTTATTATAGAGTTATAAATGGATAAAGAAATAAAGAAAATATAAAATAATCGATGTTTATTGGAATCTGATGTTAAAAACCCACTTTTATGTAAGAAAGATGTTGAATATAAAAGGAAAAGTGCGATTCCAAAAGAATTTCATGTATAAAAAATAAAATTAGGATATTTCATTAATATTTATTCTGATATTGAAGTTGATGGGTAAATATATTCTATGTTAAAAAAAATATCAACCCTCTTGTTATAATAAAGAATAAAGGTATAAATCACATTATCCACATATTTTTTTATTGATGTCCTTTTGTATATGTAATTGACAGTTATGTATAAAAAAAAGAGAAAATTGTTAATGAAAATATTACTATAAAGCATAAATAACTATCCATAATGGAGTGCTTAAATTGTACCTTCTTACCACATTTTAATAATTCAAATGGTATTAAAATTGATTCTTAAATTTCATTTTGAATAAGAATAATCATAATAAATAATTATGGAGAGTATATTTTGAGAGGAGATAACAAGAATAAAACCAATAATATGATATTATTTCACAATAATGTATAATTTTGGATTTCACTTAATGTAATTTTATGTTGAGATATGGTAATCACACATTCCTGATACAATTTTGATCGTATCAAATTTTATTATTATGGGGGATAGTATATTATCTTGAAAGGATGATTAAAGGGGGAGAAAATATAATGCACTGAACTATTTTTATATGTTTTTTAATTTTATTTCATGTGATAAATTACTTGTGTATCTACCTGAATAGCTCCTGGAAATAAATTTTTGATTAGTTATTATGTTTTGAAATTTTTTATGCATATCATTGTTTTCAAAGATAATAAATTTTTTTCTACATCGGTATATCTCATATTGACATAAATATTGATAATTTATTGAATATTTATTTAGATAAATGTGATTAAACACCCGTCATAATGGGATTAGGTTTTATTGAGTGGGAAATGGTGAAATATAAACAATAGGAGAACCATGTGTTGGGTAGGTATTGCCACCAACCTTTCACCTTTTCATTTATTTTCAATATGGTGGATAATGATATTGAATATATAAATGAAATTGGTATAATTGAAATGTTCATTGAAAATTAATCCAAAGGGTGATATTAAAGGGTATAATTGGATTAGGATGAAGAATGTTTTATTTGCTGTATTTTTTTAATATTTCAGAAAACAATAAATTAATATGTGTCGGGTGATTATGAATAGTGAAATAAATGAAGATATTGAAGGTTTAAGATAAAATTTATGTTCCAATGTATTTTATACACTATTATATATGATTATGTGAGGGATTTTAATTCACTTGATCAAAATGAATATAATGATTTTGATATTTCCCTTGATAATGGGAAAGGTATGCTACATTATGTTCTTGGATAAAGAAACTCAAAGATGAAGCATAATATATATGATGAGATCCATAAAAATTTGTAAAAGGTTTGAGATTAAATCACCTTCTTCTATACATTTTGTATATGTTTAAAGGGGATTAAAGACAAAGACAATTATGTTGGGATTCAGTTTTGTTGAAGAAGAATGAATAAAGTTATAATACTAAGATTGAATTTGATGAGAATCCATCCATATGTTATCAAGAATGATCCATTCTATATATATTGATTTTAATACTTAGAAAATGGTTAATGAGTGAAGAGTTTGAAGCTAGAATTGATGAGTAAATTATGTTTATTGGTAAGACTTGGTAAGAGTACTTACATTCTATAAGGATATTGAAAGGAAACCAATGAGAGTTGGAAATATTCTATTAATTTTCAAAAAAATATATTTTTATGTAAATTTTTTTTAATTTTTAATTCACTGATATTTTTTTAAGAATATATGATCTAATTTAAAAATGTTATGGAATATTAAGTTAGAGAAGAAAATTTGGGAAAGTTAATGGAATATCTCTCAAAAAAATATCAAAAACAGAATAGAGCTCACTTTAATATTTACAATTGAAAAGATGATATATAAGAATCACACTAAGATAAAGTTTTAGAATTTCCAATGTACTTATGATATTAAATATGAATATAAAACATATTTTATATGGTGTATCTTTATTTCTGATGGAAGGAAAAGTTTCCCATTGTATATAGATGAAATTTAATAAAGATCATATGAAAAAAATCCAAAGTAAAATATCTTATTGGATATGTAAGATATATTTAAAATTGAATAAATCTATCAAAGTGTCAATAAGAGTAGAAAATTGAAGATCATACATTGATACATAATATAATATATGCTTAATTTAATATAAAAAATGGCTGAGTAAATATCCTAAAATGATATATAAGATAATTTTAGAAAATGGATCATATTTACTAAATTGAATGGAAAAAGTTAATAATGGTACAAATAAAATTACGATGCATAATTTATTTTGAGCATATATGATATATCATAGATGATTTGAAAGATGTTATTGATTGGAAATTAGAAAATAATCATACCCACTATGGTAAATAATATATTCTATCTGATATAAGAGAAATTCCCCAATAATAAGAATATATCTTCAATTACATAAGACTCTCATGATATATATATAAGATACTCTTATGCATCAACAATATGTTTAATCTCTTTTAAGTTTTTAAAAAATATATTTTATTTTTGACTTAGGGTTTTTTATGTTGAAAATATAAAAGACTCTAGAGATGAATTCTTGATATATTATAATAGTATTTATGTTTGAATATCATGATGCTTTTAATTTTTTGTATTATAGTTGAGAATAATGGAGATGGTAATTGGGATTAAATTTCTCTCATTATGATTATTTCCAAATCATAAGGTTTTTAGAATATGCTCATGTAAACTTGTTATAATGTGAAAAGGGATTTTGTGGATGTAAGAACAATATAAATATTTAGATTCAAGTATATCATTAAAACATAATTACGGGGTTCCAAATAACAAGATTTAAAAATAATTACAGTGATCAAACTTGAGCCTTTATTGGGATATATTTTGATAGATTTTTAACGAGGAATATGTATGATGAAATATAAAGATATTTTTCCAATATTCAAGAAATAGAAATAAAATTAACATGATTATATAAATAAAATAAATTAAAATAAATTAAAATAAAATATTGTTAAAAACAATATTGGAAAAAAAGTTAATATGATGTTCACCTACTAATTATATATAACAAATATATAGAAAATGAGAAGCTGATGATACTCAATGAAAGTATATTTTCTTCATCGAATAAGGGAAAAATTGGTTGAGATGTTCAACTAAGGTCATTTCATACAATATGTCTCAATCATTGAATCCAAGGAAGAAGAAGAAGAAGAAGAAGTGAGTTGAGTAAGAATGACATTGTTGTTGTAATGAATTAAATTATATGTTTCACCAATCTTAAAAATGAACGAGGTAGAAGAAAACATGAATAAACTTAATATATATATGTTTTTATCATTCTAACATTTAGTAGAGACACTAAGGATGATGTTCACAATTCTATATATATTTATGTATTAGAAGTCTAAGATTTGATTATATGGAAGAATATATCACCAATTGATGCATTGAAAACCAATAGAGGATTGAAGTTCTTTTTCTATAGTCTATATAAAGGACCATTGAGTATTGGATATATCTAATATAATCTTATCTAAAGTAATCAAAAGACTACCTACCATTGGGGGATTTCTTTTAGGCTATAGATGATACTTTCCCAAGGGTTATGGAAGATACCATTCGTCCCATTTTAATTGTTGATTTAAGGATGATATATTATAATATTTTATAATCCCTATATTTTATTATTGATAAAATATATCTCTTATAGTAAACCCTAATAATGTAATAATTAGATTACCAAAGAGGGATAAAATTTGGTAAAAATAACAAATTCTTCTCTCTTGATAATTTATTACATTTTATGTGGTGTGGTTTTCTGGGATATCATCAATATATTTTCTTATATAATCTAATTAAAAGAATCAAATGTTAAGAGTGTAAAATAAAATAGATATTAATTCGTTATAATAAGGACACACTAATACACCCACACCTTACCCTTTCAGAGTGACTATAATATCCAGTAGGGTAAAATAGTCTTGAACTCTATGAAGCATATCACTATAATGTAGACGTGTTATTTTCAATAGAAATTGAGGTTGAATGGATCCTTTATATAATGTAAAATCACTAAATTAATGACATGTGATGCTAAAAATAATAGGAAAACAACAATTTTAACTCGCATAGTAAATTATTTTTAAATGAAAGAGTTTGATCAGAGGCACTCTGAATTTTATAAATATTTTCATAAAGTGAAAATTAATTTTTAAGTTCAGGTTTTAACACATTTGAGTATATGAATGTTTCAACCAATAGTGCATGGACAGAAGTGTTTTTTCCTAAAACCTTTATTCCTTGATATGTATGAAGTAATAATTTTTTATTTTCTAGTCTAATCATTAAACTAAGTGACCAAGTTAAAAAATGATGTTTTATAAGAAACATTTGATTGAAGACCTAAAATAATTTTAGTCAAAATGTGTTTTAGGTTTTGACTTAGTGGGTAATGAAATGTTTAAATTGTGGGATTCTAGGTCATGGATAATTAATATATTCCATATATGAGTTAGTTTATTAGTTAATCATATAAAAATATAATTCTATTGTCTATAAAATACAAAAATTAAAAAATAAATATATATTAAGAACATTATAAAGTAGGAATAAATTTTTCACAGACAATTCCAACCTCTACTAAATAAGTTTTAAAAAAATAAATATTGTAATTTTATGGGAACAAGGGACATGGACTTGTACAAAAAATTAGGGAAGGGGTTAAAATTTATTAGAGGAATTTAATAATAAAAATCCACACTACGTAAAAATTTTATATTTTTTTGGCTACATCATTGTTATATATTCCAACCAAAACCAAAAAAAATAAATTGTTATTTAAATAGAAAATTTATATTTTTTTGTATTTCCTTATCATAAGGATGAAATTTTAATTCACAATATGAATCTTATTTGCGTTGATGAATATTGGAATGTTAATATTGGGTGAATCATTTAGAGAATCAAGTGAAATCAAAATATGGTGCCAACACATGAAATGGGTTATGATAAATAGTATTGATAAAACTATTAATTTTTTGGGTGAAGGTAATAAAGAATATATTCCTGTTAAATAGTATATGATGACTAAAAAATGAAAAGGGGAAATTTATTTAAAAAATTATATGATCAAGGTTCATGATTTTTGTTATTTTAATATTTCTAAGAATGTTAATATGGCTAGAAAGACATTGTCGAGGTCAAAAATCCAAAACAATCATATTTTCCTTCAACAGTTATTTCTAATTATAACTCTTTTTTGTTGAGATATCCATGTTTTTGGGTCGTTGATTGATTTTTCCAATTATTTTAAACAACTCAGTTTAATAAATCATCGCATTAATAAATTAAAAAATATAAAATAAAATATTATTCTCACACTTTGATTTGGAGAAACAATTTCCACATATTTTTAATATAATCATCAAATAAATCGTATATGTAACAGCTAAAATCACTTATGGTTACCTCATCCAATTTAGTTAGATATATATAATTTATCAATACCAAGATAAATTTAAAAATTATGTTTAATGACCTATACATTTCTCTATCAAAATATTCCATAATTAATATATATGTGTTTTTATTCAAAATATATATGTTTTATATTCATATACAAGCTATGGTATTAATAAATCACATGAAACTTATAAATATTGATCAGTATTTAATTTCATTTATATATAGTGTTACATATAAAGGGTAAATATAACCATAAATTTAAAAAAATGTTCAATGGAGAAATAAACAAAATTAAATAACATGAGTATAATTTTTTATTATATAGGTTCATAGTCATAAAAAAATATCACACACATGAAAAACATTATGAAAAGGTAAAAAATATTAGAAATATGATAATAATTTTCAAAAATTGAATAACATGGTGGAAAATGATCACCAAGTAGAGAGAACTAAGTCTCATCATGAGATGAAACCTCTTTTTTTTAAAATCCATTATGTCATTCAAAGTTCTATTCTCACTATTTTATTTGAATCGGAATACTTTACTTCACTTGGATAGTTAATCCTAGATAGTGTTTATATTATTATTCAGTTTATCAGAATTATTTTAAAAGCTAAAATAATAATCCATATTGTTTTAGCTGAGAACTAGTAAATCTTTGAGAAATCCTTTAAAAGATCCAAAATTTTATAATTCTACTAAGATGGTTTACTGTGTCATATTTGATTTTAAATTGGGGAACTTTTAAATTAGTATTTTAAGATAAATTTTTTTATAGGAACTCAATTCACCCCCTCTTGAGTGTCCTACTCTGACAAAAATTTTGTATTGGTGGTTTTATTACTTCCAAAGTTTTCAAATTCTTAAAATCGTGTCAACTTTGATTTTCATTGTGTTTTAAAGATCTTCAAATTTCTACTGGTTCAAAATTTATAGATCTTTAAAATCTTTAAAATGTACTTCAAATGGAAAACATATAGGAAATTGTTTCTACCAATAGACCTCCCTTTTAAAATGTCACAAATTATGCCTAGTGGAAAATTAAAATGAAAATACATTTAGAAAGTTTGGGTTTTGAATAATTCAATAGAATTTATTCTTGTAAAAAACCCTTTGAAATTTGGTATACTTTATCTATTTCACATGAAGGAACCAATAATGTTAAAGAAATAAATCTTACCACGTATACCATTAAATGTTATAACTTCAAAATAAATCCTGATGAACTTATTTATAATATGTATCTCAGGTTCAATGAGATTATGAATAAGATTATTTCACTTGGAAATATAATTACTACGAAGCAAAAGATCATGTGAATTTACAGATGCTTACCAAAAAGGTGGAGAAGGAAATGAGTATCCATTAGAGAGTCTTTTGAAATCAATTCACATCATGTAAAGGAGATTATAGGTATGTTAATGATGTAAGAGGAAGAATTTAAGGTTAATGGAGAAGAATATGATGAACCAAAAATAAATTCAGTGGTTTTCAAAACCACTGCTTCTAAACACAATGAAAATGATAAAATTCATGTTCATGCTTAAATTTCAAAAAATAAAGAATCACCAAATGACAGTGATGAGAAATTGCTTAGCTAGCCAGAAATATTCAAAAAGTTCAACAAAAAGAATAAATTCTTTATAAATACCAGTCATAAAAGAAAGTATGACAACAAGGGAATTTGGAAAAAGGACTAGAAGTGAAGTGATATTACTATTGAGATAGTCTCCTATGAGTGGAATAGAAGAGGACATGTAAAATTTGAATATCCAAAATTTAAGTACAAAAAGAAGTATGAGGACATAGATAGAAATCAAAAAAAGAAAATGAGTTCCACTTGGAGTGCTTCTTAGGATATCTCTAGTGACCCATAATCATCACATGATGAGAATGATGACAAATCCAACATGTGTATTGTGTCAAACACATCTAAGGTAACTCTATAATATCCTATACATAATTCTTATTATTATGGATATGAATTTGAGTCAGAAAATATGATAAATGAAGAGATTTTTGAATACTATAAAATACTTGAAGATACTTAAAATGAACTAAAGTATATGTATATATCTCTCAATAAGAAACATGCTCTTTTAATTTCTAATGAGTCTAAAGTTACTATTGAAAAGGAAAATAATTAATAGTTTCTCAATGAGAATAATGAACTTAAACTATCTAATGAGCAATTAAAGAAGGATTTAGAGAAATTTAAAAAGAGTAAAAATATTATAACTTCTATTAGTGGTAATAAAGTTACTCCAAAATACACTACTAGTATAGGATATCAACCAGGGAAATAAAATTTTATTAAAAATAATTGTGTATCAAAATCTGGAAAAATTAGTTTTCTACCAAGACTTGAAAAATCTGTTTAATGATCAAGCATTGGTAATGTTATTACTGCTTCTAGTTTCTATAGATCTAATAGATTTTGTTTTTATAAAACTTTAAAAAATACTTATAGAAACCCCATGAAGAAAATTTGGATTCCCAAATCATTAATTACTAATGTTATTGGGCACAAGAAAATATGAGGGCCAAAGAAATTTCTTGTTTGATCAATTTTTATAGGAAAGATGTCTGACTAGTTCTTGAAATAGATTATGGTAATTAGATAGTGGGTTTTCAATACATAAAACATCAGACTAATCTATCTTCAAGAACCTTATAAAGATTGATGGTGGTCATGTCACCTTTTGTGATAATGGAAAATAAAAAATAATTGGCATTGGCCAAATCAGTAATAATAATTTAATTTTAATTTGTAAATTTATTTTTTTATGGTATAAAGTTCAATATAGTTATCATTTCATAGTTATGAGATGATGGATTTCATGTTAAATTTGAAAATGATTCTTGTAATGCATCCAATTCTAAAAATGATTTAGTATTTACTACTTTTAGAAAAGAAAATTTCTATACTATTAATTAAGATTCCTTAGTTTCCCAAAATGTGTCTTTCTTAAGTTCCTTTCATAAAGATTCTTGGATCTGGCATAGTAGACTAGGCCACTATAAAATTCACTCTCTTAGAAAGCTTACTAGAAAAGGACAAGTCCAGGATCTACCTAAACTTCAGTTTCCAAATGATAAAGTATGTAATCCTTATTAAAAATAAAAGTAGTATAAAATATATTTCAAATAAAAGAAAGAAGTATCAACTTCTCAAACTATTGAGTTGGTTCACATGGATTTTTTTAGACCTTTTAGAGTTTTAAGTTTAAATGGGAAGAACTATGTCTATGTTTTATTAGATGACTTCTATAGGTATACTTGGACATTATTTTAATCTCAAAAAATTGAATCTTGCACTTATTTTAGCTAGTATTCTAGGTGATTAGAAAAACTAAGTGGATTTAGAATCAAAAACATAAGAAGTGATCATGGTTATGAGTTTGAAAATCAAGATTCTGAATCTTACTGCTCAAAAAATGGCTATAGTCATAACTTCATCTACTCCTAGGATGGACCAAAAAAATAGAGTTGTAGAAAGAAGAAATAGAACCTTATAAGAAATATCCTAAACTATGTTTAATTTATGTAATCTAACTATTTATTTCTGCTAAGAATCTATGAATACAACATATAACTTAATTAATAGAGTTTTAATTAGACCTATCCTTCAGAAAAAATCCCTATGAGTTTTGGAATAATAGGAAGTCTAAGGTTAATTAATTTAAAATTTTTTTGTTGAAAATTATATATCCTTAATAAAAAATAAAATATTAAAAAATATGCATCCAAGAGTGATAATGGAATTTTTCTAGGTTATTCAACCTCTATAAAAGCCTATACAGTCTTCAATAAAATAACCAAGTGGGTGTAAGAATCTGTACATGTCAAATTTGATGAAAAAGATCAACCTAAACCAAATACCTCCCTAGAAAATATTGAGGATGATTTTTCAAATCTCAACTTGAATTCTAAACCTTTTGACACTACTATTAAGCAAGCAGAAAAATATTCTATATATAGAAAATCTCTAGATTCTAATCATAGTGAACCTGAACCTACAGAAGAACCCTAAATAACTAGCCCATATTTTTCTATATATATTAAAACCCCTAAGAATCATCCTTTAAATGATGTTTTTAGAGACTTAGATAAGTGAAAATGGACTAGATCTTCTCTAATAAACCAGGTTGAGCATCAAGCCTTTTTGTCACAGCTTGAACCTATAAACATCAATGATGAAATAAATGGTGAATGTTGGGTGATTGATATGCAAGAAGAATTAAATCATTTTGAGTGAAATAATGTTTGGAAACTTGTTGATAGACCCAAGACACCTTGATCATAGGTCCTAAGTGGGTGTTTAGAAACAAATTAGATGAGGTTGAAACTATAGTAAAAAATAAGGCTAAATTAGTTTCACAAGGTTATAGACAAGAAGAAGGAATTGAATATGAAAAAAACCTATGCATCCATTTCCAAACATAAAGCCATTATGATTTTTCTATCTTATGCAGCACATTTGAACTTCAAACTTTATCAAGTGGATTTCAAATGTGAATTCACAAATGGTTATATAATTGAGGATGTTTTTATTGAACAACCCTCTAGTTTTACAAATCCTCATTTCCAAATCATGTTTTCAAACTAACAAAAACATTTTATGGTTTAAAACAAGCTCCAAGAGCTTGATATGATAGGATGAGGAAAATTATTATTTCTAAAGTTTTTTATAAAGGGATTATTGATCCTATTTTTTTATTAAAATAATTTATAAATATTTTTTAATTGTTAAAATATATGTTGATGATATTATTTTTCAATATTAAAAAAATATGTTATGTGTTTATTTTTTAAAATTGAAACAAAATGAATTTTAAATGAGTTTAATGGGTGAACTTAAATTCTTTCTTTGTTTTCAAATATTTGAAAATGAGGAAGGTATTATTTCAAATCAAATTAAATATACTAAATATATTTCAAAAAAATTAATATGGATAGCTCTAAAAGTATTGGTACTCCTATGAGTACCACCTGTAAATTGGATATTGATAAAGATGGAAAATCAAGGGATCAAACTAATTATAGAGGTAAGATTGAATGTCTTCTTAGCTTGACTACTAGTCGACATGATATTATGTTTACTATGTGTATGTGTTCTCATTTTCAAGAAAACCCTAACGAGTCACACCTTCTTGTTGTCAAAATAATTTTCAAATACCTCAATTATACTACCAACATAAGATTTTTCTATCCTAGAGGGAAATCATTTGACTTAGTCAGTTGTTCTGATGCTAACTTTGGCAGTTTCATGTTATATAGAAAACAAATACTTGGAACATGTAACTTTTTTTTTGAAAGTATATAGTTTCATGGTGTAGTAAAAAGTAAAATTATATGGAATTATCCACCATAGAAGCTGAATACATAGCTAATGGTAGTTTTTTTACTCAGATTTTATGGATGAAACACATATTACTAGACTATAGATATCAATTTAGTCATGTGCCTACAAACTGTGACAACACAAGTGATATTAAAATTTCAAATAACCCAGTTCCTCATTCAAGAACAAATCATATTGATGTAAGACAACACTTTTTTAGAGATCAATATCAAAAAGGTGACATAACTCTTGAATTCATTGGCACTGAACATCAGTTTGCTGACATTTTTACTAAGTCATTAAATTCTAAAAGAGTGAGTTACATCAGACATGAGTTAGTAATGATTAACTTTTTATGTCTTGCATATGATTCCACACTGATGATTTCTTTTCATTTATGTCTCACTGATGATGTCTCACTAATATAACTCACTGATAGGACTCGCTGATAGAAATCACCGATGTGTCTCATCGGTCTAATTTATCATTTCTCTGTATGGAAATTTAAACTTCACAGTTTTATTTGTTTCATTTTATTTTACTCATATTATTTTATATTATAATTTTTTATCCTTAAATTATAAAATTAGAGTCAATCCAACTCATTTTCTCACTCACACTTCTGCTCTCTCACTCTTGACTTCAAACTTTTTTCTCCCAAACCCTTAGGTTACCTTTCTTCTTTGAACATGAAACCCTGAAATCTCACCAATGGAACAAGTTAATCTTGTATTTGATAAGCATATTGATGATTCTCATCCTTATAATAAGAATATTGGTGAATCCAGTGAACCTAAAACAAAACTTATCCATCCCAAACTCACGAGACGAATCATCACTCCAGAGAAAGAAGTGAATGATAGTTGGTTACGAAAAAGTAAGTCTCTCTTATTGAATGTGTAAAAAACAAAATTATGGTTGGATTAATTATCCAATAACATAATACATTTTTACCCATGGATCATGCATGAGTTCTATCTATATGTAGAATTTTTTTCTCAAAGGATCAAAGGTATTTTGGATTATGTCTATAGTAAATGGAATAAGAATTTTTTTTTCATCCAAGTAGTGGGAACAATGCCTGAAGGTACCTCACAAGGGTGTGTTTGAAGATCATTAGGGAATTTCACCTCCATTTAGTGAAATTTTCAATTACGAGGAAGATTTGAGTAAGCTTACTAGTAATGGAGCTCATAGATGGCCAATTTCAACATATCTTAATTTTGAATGAAAACTGTTGTTCAAGTTTTTTCAACATCATTTATGTCCAAGAAAAGGGACTTTACCTCCCTGAAATAAAAAGTTTTTTTTCTATATTTATTTCAAAAGTGACATAAGATCAATTTGTTTAGGTATTTAATGGTTAATATGAATTATATGATAAAATCATACTGTAAGAAAAAAAATTGTTTTTATTCCAAGCTTATTTCTGCAATACTAGACATTAAAGTTTTAGTGAATGGGGTGAAGAATCAGTAACTGATAGTGATGTGATTTTCATCAAAAAATAATTTATAAGAGGATAAAGGAAAATTTTAATCCCTAGAATAAACTTTGGGTTGTGGAAAATGATAAGATATATGAGGATATCAAGCTTATTGAGTACCCATCAAGGCCATGAGAAATGGTTAAACCTGGTCAATGACTAGATGAGGCTGTTGAGTATTCCGATGAGGAAACTAAAGCTGAGGAAAACCAAGAAAATGAATCATCTGTTGATGATAGAGGTGTCCTTGATATTGATGGAAGTACATATATAATATCTATGTACATGTTATCCCTCCTCGACCTCTTCCTACAAATAACCTCTCCTAGATTAATATGATGATGAGGAAACTAAAGAATCAAAAAATGTTGAGTATGAGAGAAGAAATCGTAGTAAAGAAGATGAAGATTCAAATGGTGAAGAAGGAAATAGTGGAAGTAAGGAATAAGAAGAGGATGATGTTGATGGAGATGTGGAAGATAATAAAGTAGTTGGTGAAGGATCTCGTGAAATCTGATACTGTATTAAACTGTTCAGATGATGATCAAGGTCCTATTTAAGAACCTACTGATCCGGATCTAGAGAATGTTGAGCCTAAAAATCATGCTGATACTCTTTTAGTGGAATAGGTTTCTGTTCTGTAAACTCATGATTCTCTTGAGTCAGGTGTGATGGATGAAAGACCTCCATATGTTATTATTCATGAAGAAGTTCATGGTGAAGATGATGTTCCCGTAACTCCAGTGCAAGAAATAGTTTATGTCATAAGGAAAGTATCTGGTTATGGAGGGAGACATCAAAAAACTATTATAATTGATATTCCTACTCCCTATGATGATATAGATGTTCTTGAATGGGAAATGGATCCAGGCTATGTTACTTTTTGATTGAAATACCCTGATTCATAGGATGAGAAAACAGATCCTAAGGGATCAGTGTTAGTAGGAACAACTCCTGTTGAAACTGATCAAGGAGTATCTCTTTATTTTGGTTTTGAGGATGTACCAGAGCCTACAGATTATATGATTAAGGATGACCTCAATATGTTTAAGGATGATTTGTGCTCAGTAGTTATATCTGTCCTTCCACATCCACCATCTTCAGTGGAGAGTCTTAATGAAAGTGATGTAGCAATGTTAATAGAAAGGGTTGTCTCTCAAATTGAACCTTGTATGATTACAGTGGTTGAATAAATTTTAAAAAACAATAAAAATATGCGGAATGAACCGATTGTTATGGTTTCTTCCATTAATAGTTTAACCATTGAATATAGATCAACTTTAAATAAGGTTCTAAAATACCTTGGAGACACCACTTCTTAGTCTTCTAAGAATGTTACTCTTTCGTCTGAAGCCCTTTATTTGAATCAGTTGAGAATAATATTTTAAGATTTAATTCATGGTGAATCAACCTCAGCTGCTTCTGCTGCTCAGACTCCAAATGTTGAGATGATCATATCTGTAATTATAGAAGAGCATCATACTATGATGGGTGGCGCAGCTTAGGAAAGCCTCGGAAAAATTATGAAAAATATTGATCATGTGCATGATTTGGTAAGACTCTAAACTCAGGGTTCCACTAATGCTCTGAAGAGACAACCAAGAAAGTAGAATTCTACTTAAAGAGGGTTTATACTAATAATTAACTAGATATTCATGTCAAGTATTTGGTTGAGAATTTGAGACTACATCCAGTCACTCAATCTTTTAAAGAACAATTCAAGTAGCTTAAAGAATTAACTCATACTCTTAAAAAGTTTATAGAATATAAGGAGGATTTTACAAAGGCTATAGACCATGGAGGTTAAATCATAATGGACTTTATCAATCTATTTAATCCCTACCTGCATATTGAGAGTACTATAATTTTTGATCTAGTGAATTCCCCTCTCAGACTTATCCAGAAACCTTATGCTTTTTATTATACACCTTTGACACCATTTTCCATGCCTATTTCTCAAGCTCTTACTCAAATCAGACATGTCATTCTTTAGGAACTTATAGGCCCTCCTACCTCTTCTTGCCCAATTATTTCCCCTTCTGGGATTACTGGTGTTCCTCTTCCTTCCACCAGTATCCCAACTGTAACTCCAACCACTACCTCTTTTGCACCTCCTAAGCCTACAAATATTTCTCCTAATAAAAGAAAATTCATGATGGATTCTACTTTGAAGAATCAGGTTTTGGATGGCTCCTTGATATGGATCTGTTGTATCTTTATTTGTTATGTCATGTACTATTTGTTTAATGAAATATATATTCAATATTTTCATTTACTTTTTTTTCTTCCTCTTCATTGTTTGTTTCCTTTTTGTTAATATAAAAGGGGGAGAATGTGCATGGAATATATAATAGAATATGTCTCAGAAAGTATGAGATTAACAAAAAGCTTCATCATGAGATTCATAGAAAACTTACTAAGTGATCTAAATAATATTTGTGTTTATTTTAAAATTTTATCTATAATGATTTGTATATTTTGTTAAGAATAAAATAATTTAATCATTATAGTTAAAAAAAATTGGTATATATTTCCATGATATTTTATCATCCAAACAGGGGATATTGTAGGCATCCTCTAGTTTTAATGCTCACAAATCATGGTTAATTATGTTTTATTAAGTTACTTATTATTTTTTCATGTTTTAATAAAACCAAGATATCATCTATTAGTGTTTAACTAATTAGAAAGGTTAATAGATTTTGGATAAGTAAAATTATCTAATAAGGATAAGTCACTGATGCTTTAACTACCAATATATGAGACACCGTTGAAGTCTGAGTTACCAATGGAATGAGTCACTGACAGCTTGGACAACTGACCGAGCAATTGAATGAAACTTAGAATTTTCTCTATGTATAAGCTATCGATAGCTGAGTTACCAAAGCATCACCTACCAACTGACCGACACACAAAATTTTCACTATGTATAAGCTGTTGATAGCTGAGTTACTGATGAATCACCTACCGACTAACTAAAACTCAAAAATTTTGCTATGTATATGATACCAATAGCTGAGTTACTGATGCATCACCTATCGACTGACTGACCTACCGATTATGAGTTATTGATACAAGTCTGAGACACTAAAAGAATGACCTAAAGTTATAAGGTATCATTCAAGACTTAGAAAAAATCTTTATCGGTCATTTAAATTCAAAATTACTTCGAACGGTCTTATTTATCAAACCTAGTACTACTTATTATATTAATGAGATTTTATACCTCTTGTATACAATAATTAATGGATTTCAGGGACCATTATGAGGTACGACGTACATTCACCTATCTACAGCATTGTATAAAGCACATAGATGATCAAAATAAGAAAATAAGATCCACAAAGTCTGCTAGAGAGCTCATGTGCCTATGAAAACTCAAGAACGTAAAGTTGAAGAACCCAAAGATATTACTAAGAAAAATAACTGAAGAACATCCTTGAAGTAACAATCTAAGAAAGTAGAATATATCATCAACTAAACTAAACATCAATGGATATAGAAGAAGGAATCACTCTTGACACTCTCTTTTTCTATCTGTTTCTAGAATTCGAATCCAGCTTCACTCATTCCATCTTTAAGGAGTCCATAAGTTGCAAAAACATCATACAGAGCCTTATAACTCTATTATATTTAATTTATGCTCTATTTTGGAACTTTTTTATATTTCGAGAAGTGTGTGTGTCATTGTTTTTTAAACACACACTATATCTTATGCATTACTAGAAGATAGATTGATGTCTTCACTAACTGATCTTTTGACACTTTACACTCCCATGGATAATCGTGGAAGAGTTCCCTCTGTGTCCTGTTATAATTTCCACTCTCTCAAAAACTTTTTAAGAGGTCTAGTAGACCTAGATATTTGAGTTTGATATTGTGTACCTCGATCCAGGGTGTAGATCCCTATTTATTTATATAAATTACTTGGTGATAGGTGATCACCAAGTGGAGAGGAATAAGTCTCAACTTGAGACAGAACCTATTGTTTTTAAAACCCATTGTGTCTTTCAATAATTTTCACTATTTTTTTAAATAGAAAAACATTACTTCACTTTTATAGTTAATCTTAGATACTTTTTATATTCTAATTTGTTTTAGTATATTGATTTTAAAAGAAAATATAATAATTCATATTGTTTTGACTGAGAACTGATCAATCTTTGAGAAATCTTTCAAAAGATTAAAATTTTTATAAATCTTCTACTTTGGTTAAATAGTTCATATTTTATTTTAAAATGGGTTACTTTTAAATAATTTTTTAAAAAAACACTTTTAGGAACTCAATTCACCCTCCCCCCCTCCACCTCCTCTTGAGTTTCCAACTCCAACCAACAAATATAAGAAGCCATGGGAGAAAAATAAATCAATGAATCTATATATTTACTAAATAAGGATTTGTTTCCAACATGTGTCACTCCCACAGCTCATTCCTCATTACTCACATACCCAAATTCATTCCTACCACCTCATTTCCATCCATCCACATCGTGATTTAACTCCACCGCTCACCCTATGGAAAACCCTTAGTAGCCTCCCTCTTCATCTGACGGATCCTCCAAAATCAGCATCTTGTCTAGAAAAAATTTATGCCACATCTTGCTATTAGATCTAACACTCTTCAAAACTCCACATTGTCTCTCCTTCGATACATCATATTCTCACCTACAGATACTCTTGCTGCTGCTCCTGAAATATTTTGATTCATAGGATCGAAATTATCCTTTACTTTCACTTCATCATCGACCGACCTCAATACCAAGATACTTCTTAAAAATCAACATCCAGCACTTATTTGCAACACACCTCCTCTATCTCTATGAAAATATGCAAACTATGGTTTCAAAACCTACTACACTCAGTGTAGGAACTATTGGGTTTCAACTATTTCTTTCTCGGTTACCAGGTTGTAGGTGTAAGCTTCCAAAACTGGTATGTTTTCATACTTGACTGTGATACCTATAACCTTAGTTCATCATCAATTTTATTGCGGGTTCAGAAAGGGTTATTCAATTTCATTATACTTTATCCTAATTCAATAGTGACATTATTATTTGTCTTCATCATTTATCTTAACATGTAACTAGACATGTAACTAGACATCCAACCATAGTAGTATCTTCATGAAGATTCTAATTATTATTTGTCCTCAGCATTTACATTCTCAATAATATGTTCATAATACTACCTCCAAGTATCCATGTTATATTTGATCATCCATTTCTCATCGACTAATGAGAAATATCAAGGTTTATATTTGACTGATTTTAGAAAGTAATGGTCATATGTATCATTTGGACTTACAACCCTTAGAAGGTGACTACAGGCACATTCTAAGGAAAAAAATTCTTTAGAATATATATTGTCTATAATCTGATCTCAATGTTTAATTGAATGGTTTTATGGTTCTGTTCTACTCCTTTACAATCAAATAAAAATATACACGATATAAACATGCACTCCCCATTCAGATACATAGACTCACGACTTCAAAGAAGACTACTATGACAAAAACGACGATCAGGTTGTATTCTTTTTTCCCAGTAGTCCTGATATTGTTTCGTTCTTTATCAAACAATGGCTTCTAAGTTTATAATAATTTAAATTCCACAGGCATATTTTCTACTGAAAATATTAATGCAAGTGAACCTATAATACCAATAGTAAGCACGCAGAGAGGAGTCTATTTTCCTTTTTCACCAATACCCAGTAATTGTCAGTTAAATTTACTAAGTCCATTACTGTTGTTTTAGTTAACATATTTCAAATAAACTTATCATACCACTTTACTATAGTATCTTGCTGCCTGACAATATATATTCCAGCATTATTGAGAATATTTCGGTAAAACTAACTGGGGGACAATGCTTTACAGCTAAATTTGTCACACCAGCTAATAACACAATATTACGTCGATGCATTCCATTCTCACCTATATGCAGCAATAATAATTTATGTTTACTATCTCCAATTTAAATACATTGATTTCATACTACAAAATAGGTAATCATATCTTGCTAAAACTTTTCATCTTCCTATTTCACAGTCCCTTAAGACTGTTCGGATCTATCAACAATATACGGTGGATCAAACAAAAAAAGCAATGACAAAATACCATGATAAAACATATTATTTCATTATGTAAGCACGTTTTCAATGAGCTTTGTTGTAATAAATATACAATATGTTGCATTTCTGTTAAGAAAATTCATGCCCCAACATTACTCTTACAATGTATGATTAAAAATGGATGTACTATTATAGAGCCATCTGATGCCTCCTCATCACTATAAGCCAAATCAGTTGGCTACATGATTTACCATATGTCAGTGCAATATTGATTTATACACATTCGCATTCAATAATGAACAGTACTACTTATACTGCTATCAGAAACCATATTTCTTTTTCATACACGGGAATGTACTTCAGTCCAACTACAATTTCAGGTTTCTCATCTCTATGTCTTTATATATTGACAATTTATAATATTTAATAAAAATGTAACCAATGGTGTCATTATAATGATGGAAGCATGCAGGTACTACACATTCGCCCTAGGAACAGCAAGCAATGAATCAGACGACCACAGAAACTACTGATTCAACAAACTATGACATAGCTCCTACTATAAACTTTATACGTCTCTCAAAGTTTAGATTATATTTTCAACAAACAATTGTTTCATTTTATTTTTTCTATTATTATTTTGACATTAATTACAAATAACTACAAGTCAAATGTTGCAAATAAATCACTATAACTACAATGTCCTTAACAAACAGGTTATTTATAATTAAGTAATACTCAAATTATAATATTTAATAACATTATAACCAATGGGGTTATTCAAACAACAGAGGTATTTATGTACTACACATCCACCAGAGGAACTATAAGCAATGGATCAGATGACCACAGAAACTACTCCAACAAAATCTGATAGATCTCCTGCTATAAACTTTAGAGGTTTTCCATAGTTTCGAATATATTTTCTACAAAAAAAAAATATATCCACATACATATCCCATGATTTTCATTATGTTTCTCACTAGGAAATTTTTTTTACAGCTGCTACCTGCATGTCTAGAATACCTTAGTACATTAGTTTTCAATGCAACCTCTACTCATTCCAAAAAATTCCAAGACCACATGCACATTTACAATTCAATGTTTTCATTCACATCATTGGGTGGAAAAGTAGACAAATCTGTGAACTGTGGAGGGTCTCTAAATATTTTTAGATTAAATGTAAAAAACTACTATATTATTGGAATTTTTTATCCTACAAATGTAAAACCACCAAATATTGCTCAGCAATATGTATATAACACTGCAAATGAAGCTCACAACAGAGTACGGGTCATCAGGTGACTAGTATATTAAGTGTTAAAATATCAATTTCTTGTCTTCTGATTAAAACTTCTTAACACTTTTTTATGCATATTTGATGAAAGGAATCAAAACTCCGTTATAAAATTAAGTGTTTTTCATAAACTACAATAAACTCTCCATGAAATAAATGCTTTATCTTGTAAATTCAGAATTACTAGGGATGTTATAGAGAGTAATGGCACTACAAATTTAAAGTTGTGACTAATTAAAAGACGAGAAAGAGATGCACAATCATACAATTTACCAACTATATATGATATCACAATAATAATTGTTGGTTACATTGAAGATCTAAATCATGAGAGAGATATCATCATTCAAAGAAAAAGTGGTGAATTTCAGCGCATAGATGAGATTCACCCACTATACCTCCCTCTACAATATCCATATATTTTCACAAGTGGAGAGGATGGATATGTTGAAAACATATTCCATCGTGCGACACCATTCAATTGAAGTGAAAAACTACAAAAAGTAACAATGAGAGAATATTTCTCCTTTCACCTTCAATTTCATTACAATGATTCATCTTGTCTACTTTATTCTTGGAGGATTCTGTAAAAGTTTATTGTAGACGCATAAACAATGATTGAGTCTCAAAGACTATCATTTATTCACTTCAATCAAAATATCTTGAGGGAAGAACTATACAATGGTCTATAAGATTCTTTCCTTGAGGTGACTGAGATGGTTCTTTATGTGGGAAGCGTATCATTTTACCTTCCACAATTTTGGGCGGTTTGAGATATATGATTCATAATTACCAAGATTCTATGTCAATATGTAATTGGGCAGGGTATCCAGATCTTTTTTTAATATTTACATGTAATCTAATGTGGCCTGAAGTTTCGAGATTTGTTAAGTTAAATAATATTTTTCCATCGGACTGCCCTCATATGCTTTCACGAATATTCAATATTAAGGTGGGACAACTCATGAAAGATTTAAAAGAAGGAAGTTTTTTTGGAAAGTCTCGAGTAGGTAAGAAACTTCTTCATTCATAATTTCTACTATTTTAATGACATCTTTTACCAGAAAATTACACATTTTTTCACATGTTTTCTCATCTATCCTTCATTTTCAAATGTAGTTGTTCATACTGTGGAGTTTTTGAAAATAATATTGTCGCATGTGAACAATATGTTATTTCTTAGTCATGAATACAAAGTTTTCCCTCCAACATACATTAAGAGAATTTTTATGACTGAAATTTCAAATAAAGGTACCATCCCAAAACTTCATGAAGTAGTTGCAAATTTTATGATCCATGGGCCTTGTGGTGATGTGAATCGTCGCTCACTGTCACGACCCGACCCTACCCGGGCTCGAGCCGTAACTAACCCAAGCCCGCCTCCATAGGCCAGGGGCTGGCGACCAGCGCCGAAGGAACCACAACTCGGGGAGGCCTTTTCCTAAGCACCTGTACACACACACGCGCGCAGCACACTCAATGGAAAAGTACATAGTAAAAAGAAAAGACAAGAAAAGTAAAGGGAAACTGCTATATATAAACCACAATGTGCATCGACCTCTAAACATACAAAGTACAAGATGAAGGTAACTGAAAAGAAAAGGGGAAAAACACGCGCCCAACCAAAATGTGCCACAACCCGGCGACAGGTAAACAAAAGAAACAGCTGACGGGTCTCCCACCTGGAACCCAGCTATGACCACCGCACGCGGTCCAAGCTCCCAAGCTCCTATGCTCCACTGAAGTCATGCTCCAAATGTCTATCGTCTGCAAGGGCACACCAAGTGCGGGAAAAGCCCAAGCAGGGGTGAGTATAAAAATACTCAGTAGGATACCCCGAAGGCTCGAGGGAGCAACAAAGGAGGTACCGAAGGGTGAGCAGTAGAGCGAATAGGGAAAGTAGAGGAGTACAACTGGAAGTGCAGTAAAGAGTAAAATCAGAGAGTCCAGCTCAACCCAACAAGAGGAAAGAAGGTAGGCTCGTCCAGACACAAGGAGCTGGAAACGGTGAGAAGATGAACTTCTCGTCGAGTCTTCCCTACCTATAGCATGAGAGTAGACACGTCCAACCACGAGAAGCATGACACGGAAAGCACGTGGCATAACACGCGCGTCTTCGCCTCTCCTAGAAGAAGAGTAACCAAAACCCAAGGAGTGGGTACTCATATGAGGTGTATACATATATATGCTCTGTTAAGAAGCCTGAACAAACTCGTAAGTTTATCTCTATCCCGTAGCTCGGCCCAAGAAAAGAGTAGCCAAAACCCAGAAGTAAACTCCATCGATGCCCAGCATCCCGCACGTCTGCCCCGAACCGCAAGCCAAGGGGCTCAATCACCACACTTCGACACTATCCGCTTTGGGCGACACTGACTTGCCCGCACGGTTTTAGCTCGCATCACAAGAACACGTCTCAGTGGGGAAAGCGCCCCTCGTACTTGAGAGTTCTAGGTAAAGTCAAACCACGCCTCATCACTGCCTTACAGTTGAGAGGTCTTCTCAAAGTCAAACTGTCACAACTCTGACCCGTATACCCAAGGGTCCCACTCCGGTAATCACAAAGGAAAGCCACAGGCTAGCCTAGTAGAAAGGGGTGAGCCTGGAATGCCAGCAGGTGACCCACTGCCCAGCCCTGCTGGAGGGTAATTCGTAATTAGATAACGGGTGACCCACTGCTCAGCCCTGCTGGAGGGTAAACCCTAATACATCATCGGGCGACCCACTGCCCAGCCCCGCTGGAGGGTAAACCATAACTAGATATCGGGTGACCCACTGCCTAGCCCTGCTGGAGGGTAAACCCTAATACATCATCATGAGACCCACTGCCCAGCCCTGCTAGAGGTTAGACCTGAAATAAGTCGACAGGCAACCCACTTCCCAGCCTTGCTGGAGGGTAGACCTGGAACTAGACGACGGGCGACCCACTTCCCAGCTCTGCTGGAGTGTAGACCCTAAGAGGTCGTCGGGGGACCCACTGGCCAGTCTGTGCTGGAGGTTAGACCCTAAGTGCATCGGGTGACCCACTGCCCAGTCTCTGCTGGAGGGTAGACCCTAAGAGTGTCGGGTGATCCACTGCCCAGTCTCTACTGGAGGGTAAACCCTAGAAGTCAGTGATCAACCCACTGCCCTGCCCTGCTGAAGGGTAAACTCGAAGAATTCGATGAGTAACCCACTGCCTAGCCCCGCTGGAGGGTAAAACTTAGAACTGCTCTGGCCATCTCTACTGGAGGGTACAACGCTGGTCAACCGAACACGGAGTGGGTATCGTGCAACCACCCAACTCCAGAAAAACTCTCCCAAAGGAGGTTCAGTGCATGTTCCATCACGGTGTTCCACTAGCACCGCTACTGACCGATCCATCGAGAATGAAACCAGGGGATACCCCTCAACCCTGCTTGTCAACAAACACACAGAGGGACCCTCTACGTCGCGAGAGGTCAAAGTACGCAAAGCAGGACACGACACGCACATGGGGCCCACACGACGTGTGGCCCCATGTCAACCCCAACTGAGCGCACAAACATTCTCAGGTACAAACCACACATACCTCCAATTGCTTCCATATACTCCCAGAGTATACCTCGTTCTAACCCAAAGGTTATCGTGTACACGGCACCCAGCGTCAACGCGAAGGCGTGACGTATCACCTCCACCTCAAAGGCCCACGCACGTCCTACCACATCTTGTGAATCGTTTATATCACTTTCCCAAGAGTGTGCGACCACACGCCAAGGGTCCGCTACAACAAGGTAGGTCGAACCACCACTGGAGCACCTTTCATGCTTCCAATTTTAATAAGATCACGCAAGAGGCTCTGCCTGCCTGAACAGATCACACCGTTGTAATCCTCGCGGAAAAACACATGAGATAGACTACTTACTCCCCCGAAATGGTCAACCGGTGAAAAAGGTACTATTCACCGTAACCAAACCCGTGTGGGGCCCACCCCAAGATCCCGAAACTGAACAAACGGATCACGCCGCTACGATCCCCTCGAAAAAAAATACGGGATTAAGTACTCAATCGCCCAAAATGGACACCCGGTGAAAAGGGTACTATTCACCGTAGCTAGGTCGGGTGGGACCCACACCACGTCTCCGAAAAAGGTCGGGCGAACTGCACCATCGCAATGCTCTCGAAAAAGCACGTGAAAATCACTACTCACTTGAGTGCAACGGCTGTCCGGAGAAAAAGATACGTTCCGACGCATTGCACACGAGCAGTGCTTTGTGGGACCCGCAACCCAGTCCTGACACTCAACGAATGGATCGCACCATTGCGATCCTCTCGAAAAAGCACACAAGATGGACTACTCACTTGTCCAAAACGGTCACCCGGTGATAAGGCTGGAAATCACCGTCAACTCCCGAAATGGCCCTCGTGGGGCCCACACCGTCGTGCGGAAGTACAGCGAGCAGACAGCGCCAACGCGATGGCCTCAGAAAAACACCCAACATCGACTCCTCGAATGCCCCGAACGGATGTCAGATGAAAAAGCCGCTAAAATATGCACGCAGCTCAAAAGACGGGCCAAGGGGCCCATGCCTCAACTCCGGCTTCAACGCCCAGAACCACCTTGGAAACCTCCGACTTGACGCTAGGGATCTAACGCCACTAACGGCGCTTAAATCGGACGTCGGACGCGTCCGCGCCGCTCAAAACAAGACCCCTGGAAAACGCCAAACTTACTTAATGCACAAGTCGTGCTACCGAAGCCCCTCATTTCGGGAATTAAAAATTCCCAAAACCATCTCCAAAAGACCGTCTCGACGATATGGATCTACTACCACAGACATCGCGTCAAACGGACGCGCCGTTTGTAAGTTACGACCCTCCAAATATAAGGGGGCCAACCGGGCCGGTTCACCCCGGCCGGCCCGGTCCGAACTGCCGCGGCCGGCTGGCTGCGGCCCACTCAAACCAAACCTGGCCCGCCTCGGGTCCGGTTTGATTCCCAGAAGACCGGCCGAAGCCGGTCTTCGCGTCACGCCAACCGGACCCGCAGCATGCGGGTCCTTGCTCCCTCGAGTCGCCGTCAGTGGCCGACGACCCCGCTAGCGCCCCGCTCGCCATCCGCGCGCCCCAGCCGACCGCTGCTGCCCTCCGCCTGTGAGCCGCGCCCCCGACGCCAGGTACCCCACTGCCGCCGCTTGGAAAGCCATCGCCGCCGCCGGGAAGCCGCCGCCACCGCTGAAGCTCGCCGAACTGCCGCTGGAACCCGCCGAAAAACACGAAAAACCTCCCGGAACTCCGCCGGATCCCTGCGATCACCTCCAAACTCGGAATTTTGATCCGAAAAGTGCTACTGAAACCCCAGATTGAGTCCTACGCAACTACGGGCGTCGCTCAAAGATCAAACAACAAATTGACACCTATAATCGAAGTCAAAGGGGGTTTGAAAATTAAAACGCAAAACGCATAATCCTACCTCGTGGGCGTTGCCCGGAGCTTCGTCGCCGAACCGCCGCCTTGCCGGACCTGCCTCGCCGGAGCCGCCTTGCCGGAGGTGGAGGAGAAGAGGGAGAGGAGGGGCTGCCAAGGGGAAGGGGAAGGATAGGGGTGGGGTTAGGGTTTAAAAAGAGAAATTAAATTAATTAAATTTTAATTAATTTAATCCTCAATTTTGACCCGCACCCGAAACGCCCGACGGGGTCGAGGTTAAGCCTCCCCTAGGGTAAAAACCACCTCCTGAGCACAACGGTGGTCTCAGAATTTGATTATGAGCTTCCGTTTTAATGTTATAAAGCTGAACGCCCAAAGCCGCCAAAATACGAAAACGTCGCTGGGGCCATTTTTCACAGACAGCCCGCTCCCGCAAAACTTATACCCCTCCTAGGATAAACGGCACATTCCGAACTCAACAGTGCCCTCAGTTTTCCGATCCAAGCTACCGTTTAAGATATTCTTGAGTTTCATCATTAAACGAATAAATTAATTAATTAACTTATCCATTTAACATTCCGAAAGTGAGCGAGGGGTCCAAACATCCCGTGCCGACATACTTTATGTCGTTCCTAGGGTAAACACCCCATTCCGAACCCATCTGTACACTCGGATCTCCGATCTGGATCACCGTTTAGGAGTTATCGCATTTATTTTTTGTTTCCAGTGTGAACGCACTGAAAACTTAATTCCGGACACTCCGGGACTCGGAATCGCACGCCGTCTGATGGCGCTGCTCTGGAATATTATCAAGAATATTCCAAAGTCTTTCTCAGCAAAAACTGGGTTCTTACATCATTCCCTCCTTTAAACTTTTCATCCCCAAAAAAAACTAGGGAGAAACACAGGGTACTAAGCTCACACCTGGCTTCCCGTACCCAGAAGAACCCATGCACAGCTCTGCGTCACGGCACACAGACCAAAGGATTGATCCGTTCACATGAGGTCGTCCCTTGCCGATGTCGTGCACCCAGTCCAGACATTGGGTTTAGGGAAAGGCGGTAGGGAACCTCGCCATCCCTTTACACGGTCTCAAACGGCCCAAAGGCTCTCGGGGGTAGCTCACCTCCCCGACCAAACCCTTACGTCGCACGTCGCGACTGGAATCACCGCCTGCACCTAGAACAAGGCCCGGTGATTCCCTCCTTCAGAATATCCATATGGTGAAACACCCAAGGATATCTGATCACGCAAGATTTCATAGTTGATGTCTCTCAACCAAAACTCTCTTACATGCTCGGAAGCGAAGGAGTCAACACCATCGATTAAAGGAAAAGGTCTCACGCCTTTTTCCTTACCAACACAGGGTTACACCAATGCCCCGCATCACCCCGGTAACACCTAAAGCAAGGAGAAGGGAGGAAAACAGTTCACACAAAAAGTCTAAAAATTCTACAGAAAAAAGGTAGAAGAGTTGTAGAGCATACCTCTTATCACCTCATGCTCTGTAGGAACATAGACATCCAAAGCTTGCGGCTGTCCGCGGTCCCAACTGTCATCTCCCAGAGCCTGACGTGGACCACCTAGTGGTGATGGGAAGACCTCGTAACATCATCCCCCACCTCCAGCTCCTCCCTCTCCTCTGCTAGTACCACCTCTCTGGGCACTACTCAGATCATGGAGCTGCCTCTACCGTGGTGGTGCACCTGCTGCCTGCCCGAAGCTCTCTGCAACTCGGGTTGGGCAGTCTCATGCCAAGTGACCTCCCCATCACAAGCATAGCATCGACTCTCTCTGGGCTGCACTGGTGCCCTCTGGCTCCACTGTGTTGTATGACCACGCCCCTGAGTCCGGTTGTCAGTAAGCCACCTGTGTCGAGGTTCTGCTTGCCGACGCCCACTAGCTGCAGCAAACGTCTCGGCTCCAACGTGCCTGCTGCCACCACCAAATCCAGAACGTGACAGGAATCCCTCTGTCACCAGCGTCTGCTCTAGCACCTCGGCATATGTGGAAATTCCCAAGGGTACTATGACAGCACAAATCTCTCGGTGAAGACCCTGCTCAAACTTCCGTGCTCGGAGGTTATCGCCATGGACCAAGTCCGGGTAAAAGCGTGCACGGTATGAAAAACTAGTCGCGTACTCGACCACTGTCATCCCTCCCTGCTGAAACTGCAGGAGCTACTGAATCTGAACCGAGCACAAGCGGGAGGGGAAAAACTCCTCACGGAACAACAAATAAAAGTCTCCCCACGAAAGTGACGACTCATCAAGAAACTGAGTCACCAGACTCCACCAACGCCGAGCTGCTCCACGAAAAAGGGTGTCTGCCAAAGCCACTCTCTGATCTGTCGGCGTCTGCACAAGCCCGAAAAGGCAAACCACTGCCTCTAGCCAAACCTCTTCTACCTAAGGGTCTGGCTCACCACTGAACCTTAGCGGTCTCTGCCGCTGGAACTCACGGAGCGCGCTCAACCTGCGCTCAAGCTCCGTCTTCTCTACTAAAGTTTTCTGCTGCTCAACAGGTGGGGGTGATGCTACCGGACCACCCGGAGAAAGGGCTCGCACGATGGGTCCTGGACTGTGGCCTCGTAGCTCACAGGGTCGTCATCATGAACCAAATCTGGTATCCTGGATGGCTGTCTTCACGAAGACATCCTGAATATTATCAAGGAGTGCCACAATCAGATGATCATTTATGTATATACCAATAACCACGATGGGGAGCTGACTCAGGAAGGACCGTCAAAGACTCAATCCTATGTGATGCACAAACCAATTTTCCCTACAACAAGTGTCTCAGCATGCCGAGTTGACAAGCGGGTTATCAAGGTCCTGGTGAATGGATACGTCGGCCGCCGCACCATCACTGGACTCCCTGGCCTGAGGGCCGATCTCGAGACACGTTAACACTGTTGCCCTAAATCCCAACCAATTCCTCTTTTAGGGACATCCGCACAACGTCCCAAGGAACGAACCACCTCTGATACCACTTTGTCACGACCCGACCCTACCCGGGCTCGAGCCACAACTACCCCAAGCCCGCCTCCATAGGCCAGGGGCTGTTGACCAGCGCCGAAGGCACCACAACTCGGGGAGGCCTTTGCCTAAGCACCTGTACCCACACACATGCAGCACACTCAATGAAAAAGTGCAGAGTAAAAAAGAAAAGACAAGCAAAGTAAAGGGAAACTGCTATATATAAACCACAATGTGAATTGACCACTAAAAGTAAAAATTACAAGATGAAGGTAACTGAAAAGAAAAGGGGAAAAACACGCGCCCAACCAGAAAGTGCCACAACCCGGCAACAGGTAAACAAAAGAAAAAGCCGACGGGTCTCCCACCTGGAACCCGGCTACGACCACCGCACGCGGTCCCAGCTCCCAAGCTCCTATGCTCCACTGAAGTCACGCTCCACCTATCCGTCGTCTGCAAGGGCACACCAAGTGTGGGCAAAGCCCAAGCAGAGGTGAGTATAAAAATACTCAGTAAGATACCTCGAAGGCTCGAGAGAGCAACAAAGGAGGTACCGAAGGGTGAGTAGTAGAGCGAACAGGGAAAGTAGAGGAGTACAACTGGAAGTGCAGTAAAGAGTAACAGCAGAGATTCCAGCTCAACCCAACAATATGAAAGAAGGTAGGCTCATCCAGACACAAGGAGCTGGAAACAGTGAGAAGATGAACTTCTCGTCGAGTCTTCGCTACCTATAGCAGGAGAGTAGACTCGTCTAACCACAAGAAGCTAGACACGGAAAGAACATGGCATACCCTATGCGTCTTTGCCTCTCTTGGAAGGAGAGTAGCCAAAACCCAAGGAGTGGGTACTCGTACGAGGTATATACATATATATTCTCTGTCAAGAGGCCTGGACAAACTTGTAATGGGATCTCTTTCTCGTAGCTCAGCCCAAGAAAAGAGTAGCCAAAACCCAGAAGTAAACTCCATCGATGCACAGCATCCGACACGCTGCCCCGAACCGTAAGCCAAGGGGCTCAATCACAACACTTCGACACTATCCGCTTTGTGCGGCACTGACTCGCCCGCATGGTTTTAGCTCGCATCACAAGAAAACATCTCAGTGGGGAAAGCGCCCCTCGTACTTGAAAGTTCTAGGGAGAGTCAAACCATGCCTCGTCACTGCCCTGCAGTTGAGAGGTCTTCTCAAAGTCAAACTGTCACAACTCTGACCTGTATACCCAAGGGTCCCGCTCCAGTAATCATGGAGGAAAGACACAGGCTAGCCTAGTAGAAAGGGGTGAGCCCGGAATGCAAGCAAGTGACCCACTGCCCAGCCCTGCTAGAGGGTAATTCGTAACTAGATAACGGGTGACCCACTGCCCAGCCCTGTTGGAGGGTAAACCCTAATACATCATCGGGAAACCCACTACCCAGCCCCGCTGGATTGTAAACCATAACTAGATATTGGGTGACCCACTTCCCAGCCCTGTTGGTGGGTAAACCCTAATACATCATCCGGAGACCCACTGCCTAGCCCTGCTAGAGGGTAGACCTGGAATAAGTCGACGAGCGACCCACTGCCCAGCCTTGCTGGAGGGTAGACCTGGAACTAGATGACGGATGACCCACTGCCCAACCCTGCCGGAGGGTAGACCCTAAGAGGTCGTCGGGTGACCCACTAGCCAGTCTCTGCTGAAGGGTAGACCCTAAGTGCATCGGGTGACCCACTGCCCAGTCTCTGCTGGAGGGTAGACCCTAAGAGCGTCGGGTGACCCACTACCCAGTCTCTACTGGAGGGTAAACCCTAGAAGTCAGTGAGCAACCCATTGCACAGCCCTGCTGGAGGGTAAACCCGAAGAAGTCGATGAGTAACCCACTACCCAACCCCACTGGAGGGTAAAACTCATAACTGCTCTGGCCATATCTACTGGAGGGTACAACACTGGTCAACCGAACACGGAGTGGGTATCGTGCAACCACCCAACTCCAGAACAACTCACCCAAAGGAGGTTAAGTGCATGTTCTGTCACGGGGCGCCACTAGCACCGCTACTGACCGATCCATTGAGAACGAAACCAGGGGAGACCACTCAACCCTGCTGGTCAACAAACACACAGAGGGACCCTCTCTGTCACGAGAGGTCAAAGTACGCAAAGCAGAACACGACACACACATGGGGCCCACACGACGTGTGGCCCCACGTCAACCTCAACTGAGCTCACAAACGTTCTCAGGTAAAAACCACACGTACCTCCAAGCACTCCCATATACTCCCAGAGTATACCTCGTTCTAACCCAAAGGCTATCGTGTACACGGCACCCAGTGTCAATGTGAAGGCGTGACGTAACAACTCCACCTCAAAGGCCCAGGCACGGCCAACCACATCTTGTGAATCATTTATATCACTTTCCCAAGAGTGTGTGACCACACGCCAAGGGTCCGCTACAACAAGGTAGGGCGAACCACCACTGGAGCACCTTCCATGCTTCCACTTTTAATAAGATTGCGTAAGAGGCTCTGCCCACCTGAACAGATCACACCGTTGTAATCCTCACTGAAAAACATGTGAGATAGACTACTTACTCGCCCGAAACTGTCAACCGTTGAAAAAGGTACTATTCACCGTAACCAAACCCGTGTGGGGCCCACCCCAAGATCCTGAAACTGAACAAACGGATCACGCCACTACGATCCCCTTGAAAAAACATACGGGATTGAGTACTCAATCGCCCAAAATGGACACCCGGTGAAAAGGGTACTATTCACCATAGCCGGGTTGGGTGGGACCCACACCACATCTCCGAAAAAGGTCAGGCGAACCGCACCATCGCAATGCTCTCGAAAAAGCACGTCAAAAGCACTACTCACTTGAGTGCAACGGATGTCCGGAGAAAAAGATATGTTTCGACGCACTACACACGAGCGGTGCTTCGTGGGACCCGCAACCCGGTCCCGAAACTCAACGAACGGATCGCATCGTTACGATCCTCTCAAAAAAGCACACAAGATGGACTAATCACTTGTCCAAAACGGTCGCCCGGTGATAAGGCTGGAAATCACCGTCAACTCCCGAAACGGCCCTCGCGGGGCCCGCACCGTCGTGCGGAATTACAGCGGGCAGACTGCGCCACCGCGATGGCCTCGAAAAAACCCCCAACATCGACTGCACGCACGCCCCGAACGGACGTTCGATGAAAAAGCCGCTAAAAGCTGCACGCAGCTCAAAAGACGGGTCATGGGGCCCACGCCTCAACTCCGGCTTCAACGCCCGGACCCACCGTGGAAACCTCCGCCTCGACGCCAGGGTTCCAACGCCACTGATGGCACTTAAATCGGACGTCGGACGCATCCACGCCGCTCAAAACAAGACCCCCCGGAAAACGCCAAACTTACATAACGCACGAGTCGTGCTACCGAAGCCCCTCGTTTCGAGAATTAAAAATTCCCAAAACCATCTCCAAAAGACCGTATCGACGATACGGATCTACTGCCGCAGACGTCGCGTCAAGCGGATGTGCCGTTTGTAAGTTACGGCCCTCCGAATATAAGGGGGCCAACCGGGCCGGTTCACCCCGGTCGGCCCGGTCCGAACCGCCGCGGCCGGCTGGCCGCGGCCCACTCCAACCGAACCGGACCCGCCTCGGGTCCGGTTTTATTCCCAGAAGACCGGCCGAAGCCGGTCTTCACGTCGTGCCAATAAGACCCGCAGCATGCGGGTCCTTGCTCCCTCGAGTCGCCGCCAGTGGCCGACGACCACGCTGGCGCCCCGCTCGCCGTCCGCGCGCCCCAGCCGACCGCCGCTGCCCTCCGCCTATGAGCCGCACCCCCGATGCCCGGTACCCCGCTTCCGCCACCTGGAAAACCACCGCCGCCGCTGGGAAGCCGCCGCCACCGCTGAAGCTCGCCGGACCGCCGCTGGAACCGGCCGGAAAATACTAAAAACCTCCCGGAACTCTGCCGAATCCCTGCGATCACCTCCGGACTCGGAATTTTGATCTGAAAAGTGCGACAGAAACCCCCGATTTAATCCTACGCAACTACGGGCTTCTCTCAAAGATCAAACAACAAATTGACACCTATAATTGCACTCAAAGGGGGGGGGGTCGGAAATTAAAACGCAAAACGCATAATCCTACCTCGTGGGCGTTGCCCGGAGCTTCGCCGCTGAACCGCCGCCCTGCCGGAGCTGCCTCGCCAGAGCCGCCTCGCCGGAGGTGGAGGAGGAGAGGGGGAGGAGGGGCTGCCAGGGGGAAGGGGAAGGAGAGGGGTGGGGTTAGGGTTTAAAAAGATAAATTAAATTAATTAAATTTTAATTAATTTAATCCTCAATTTTGACCCGCACTCGAAACGCCCGACGGGGTTGAGGTTAAGCCTCCCCTAGGGTAAACACCACCTCCTAAGAACAATGGTGGTCTTGGAATTTGATTCCGAGCTTCCGTTTTAAAGTTATAAAGCTGAACGCGCAAAGCCTCCAAAATACGAAAACGCCCCTGGGGCCATTTTTCACAGACGGTTCACACCGGCAAAACTTATACCCCTCCTAGGATAAACAGCACATTCCAAACTCAATGGTGCCCTCAGTTTTCTGATCCAAGCCACCGTTTATGAGATTCTTGAGTTTTATCATTAAACGAATAAATTAATTAATTAATTTATCCGTTTAACGTTTCAAAAGCGAGTGAGGGGTCCAAACATCCCGCGCTGACATACTTTATGTCGTTCCTAGGTTAAACACCCCATTTCGAACTCATCCATACACTCAGATCTCCGATCAAGATCACCATCTAGGAGTTATCTCATTTATTTGGCATTTCCAGTGTGAACGCACTGAAAATTTAATTCCGGTCACTCCGGGGCTCGGAATCGCACGTCGTCTAAAGGCGCTGCTCTGGAATATTATCAAGAATATTCCAAAGACTTTCTCAGAAAAAACCAGGTTCTTACACTAACCTTGTATGTGGAATAGAAAATGATCAAAATATTATCCAAAGGAATTTATTGAACATACAACAATGGATGACGATGGTTATGTTGTATATCAGAGAAGGAATTCTCGATATACAGTTGTCAAAAATGGTATAGCATTAGACAATCATTTTGTTGTTCCATACAATCCAATTCTACTTCTAAAATATAAAGCTCATTTGAATATTGAAATTTGAAATCAGTCATCCTCTATCATATACCTTTTTAATATATAAGCAATGGTCATGATCCTGTCAATGCAACACTATATGAAAACAAAAAACATCTATCAGAGAACAGTGCCGACAAGAATAAAATATACTACGACTACCGGTACATCTCACCTTGTGAAGCTTCTTGAAGAATCTTTTCTTATGATATCCATTTTAGATATCCTCTAGTTGATAGACTGCATTTTCACTTACCTGGACAAAATAGCATGACGTGTGTAGACTGTGAAAATATTGAAGAAATATTAAATAATAGCAACATTTCTAATACCATGTTCACATATTGGTTGGAACAAAATCTGTTGTACCCAGAGGGAAGAAGTCTATCATATGCAGAATTCCCAACAAGATTTTTGTACCTCTATCATGAAAAAAAAATTGTACCCATGCAAACAGGTATTCAGTATTGGCATACTGTACTATGTGATGCTTTCTTCTAGAGAACTATATTACTTGCAGATTCTACTTACAAAGGTGAGAGGTGCGACTTCATATGATTATATTAGAAAGTTAAACAACATTACTCATAGTACATTCAGACAAACCAGTTCATCCATGGGACTGTTAGCAGATGACAATGAGTTCATTTAATGATTAAGAGATGTGTCTGCTTGGAAAATGGGACACTCTTTGAGAATACTATTTTCTAGAATGTTGTTCGCAAATACCATTTCCCAACCTAACATTATTTGGCTTGAAACCAGGAAGATTCTTACCAAAAAATATTACATATTCCCAGAAACAACTCTTGAAAATACAATTTACAAACAACTTATTGTCTCTGTCAAAAGATATCTATGTTAATATATTGCTTTCTAATGTAATTTCCCTCCCCTATAGACTTGACACTAACGGATCATCAAACACAAATGTTAGGCTTGATTGAAATAGACAATTTTCTCCACAGAAATGGTAAATCTCTGCAATGTTATCCTCCAATTACCATTCCATATTACTCATTACCTTCTCAACCAAATCATTTGATTGCTGAAGAGCTCAATTATAATATGGAAAATATTCTTAATTAGTACACATCATTTCACAATATGATTACTTTTGAACAAAAACAAGTTATTGAGAGATTTATGTCTAAGTTATGTTCCGTTGCTGGGGTTTTTTTGTGCATGGATTTGGAGGGATGGGTAAGACTTTCATCTGATGAGTCTTAACATGTTTAATAAGATCAGAAAAAAAAATTGTTCTTTAAGTTTCTTCCAGTGGAATAGCATCACAACTCCTACCAAGTGGGAGGACATCCCATTCTAAATTTAGAATTCCAATATCTATAAACGGTCACTCAATCTACAATATTTAGCAAGGGAGTGATGTAGAAGAACTACTACAGTCAACAAACTTTGTTATCTGGTATAAGGATCCAATGCTTATAAAAAAATGTTTTGAAGCTATTGAGTGTACCTTAAGAGATATAATTTCAGAAAAGAATGAAACTTCCTCTAATTTAACATTTGGCAGTTTAACGGTTGTCCTTGGTGGAGATTTCAGACAAATACTTTCAGTAATCCCTGGTGGTGAAAGAAGTGACATTGTATTTGCAAGTATAAGGTCATCATATCTATGGAAACACTGTAAGGTTTTAACATTGACCCAAAACATGAGGTTGCAATCTATAGATTCAACTAATGGTTATGCTGAGGTAAGACTATTTTCTAAGTGGATTTTCGATATTGGTTAGGGATGTGTTGGTGAGCTCAATGATGGGGATGGTTGTATTCAAATCCCATAAACATGCCTTCCGAGAACAAATAAACCGCAATTGGAAGCATCTGTTGAATTTGCTTACCCATATTTCAATAAAAAAAATAGAGATGTATCATATCTAAAAGTTCATGCTATATTTTCACCAACATGTGACATTGTTCAGGAATTCAGTTACTACATGTTAACTCTTAGTACATCAGAAGGAAAATATTACTTCAGTTCTGATTCTGTTTTCAATGCCGGTTTTGATACTGATCAGTCTAAGAACATATATACAACTGACGTTTTAAATGGTATCAATGTCTCTGGACTTCCTACACACAAAATTACTTTGATGATCAAAGTAAAAATTATGTTTCTTATAAATTTAGATCAATCAATGGGGTTATGCAATGGTACTCGTCTTATTCTTGCACACTTGGGTGACCATGTCATCAGAGCTGAAATTTTAGCTGGTAGTTATTCTGGATTTCTGGAATTCATCCCAAGAATTAATATGACACACAATGATGATAGATGGCCTTTCAAACTATAAATAAGACAATATCCTTTGACTGTTTCTTATGTAATGACTATTAATAGAATCAAGTTCAATCTCTATCTTCAACTTTTTTATATCTTCGCAAGCCTGTGTTCTATTAGGGACAACATTATGTTTCCATATCTTTAATGACATCATCAAGGGGTTTGAAATTTTCTCTTGATTGTAGAGATAATCCAACCTCTGATTGTACACAAAACATTGTCTGAAAATAAATTTTTGATAACCTTTATTAGGTATATTTTCATTAAATATATATAAATTTCATTACTTTTATCAATTGCATATATATATAAATAGATTACTTATATTGCTGCTTATTAGGTTATATCTATACACTAATTGAAATCATATAGAAACAAAAATATGTTACTAAGAACATGTCTTTTTAATTAGACTAATATTTATGATGATAATAAATTAAATATACAAGTCCGTGTATTGAATCTGTTGTTTAATTCATCACAAAACTTCGAAGTTGCTTCTATCGATCTGATTCTTTGTGATGTTGAAGTGATTTTATCCTTTCCAGATGTTAGAGTTTCTATATTGTTTTCATAATGATAATACTATGTAATTATATTGTAGGTAATTATTTTATGTAACTGATATGTGTCATATGATTTTTAAAGGTTTACTTTGTAAATTAATGATGCAGGAGACCAAAATTCAGTGTACAATTACTAACTGCCAACTAATCACCAAGTACAAACCACTACTACACGAAGGCCTATGCTACATTATAAAAAACTTCCAAATTGCTCCTAATCAAGGGAGATACTGAGGGGAAAGAAATGATTGCCAACATTTTTTCACAACAACAACATATGTTCGACCAACCGATGTCCAACTACCGTTGTTCAACTTTGAGTTCACTTCTTTTGCTGGCATTATTAACAAATTTGTTCCCGAACAACAATTAATAAGTACATTTCCTTAAAACTATATTTCTAGGGGAAATACTAATTTCAAATTCTTTTTTACTACATGTTTTTAATAAATACAGTCCATAAATACAAATCTGACATAGTATACTATTTAATTTTCTCAACTACTATGTTATTGAAGCACTATTAAAGGGGATACTCTTTTCATAAAGAACTATTAGTTTTACATCACTTTTACCTATTATATAAATTATTGGACATCTGTGAAAATCATATTCTATACAGTATATCGGTACTTCTAACCAAAAGATTCAAATTGTTTTAAAGGATGATAGGTTATCATCTTTGACTTCTCACAATAATTAACATATCATATTACAATTACCAACACAACTGCAATGATTTCTTGTAGAGGCTTGCGAATAAATTGTATCTTATGGGGGGGATGTTTTACAACATAATGATTGAGTACTTGTAAAACAATATGGACTCCTCTAAAAAACTGATCTTGCAGCTGTTTAGGGAGAAGCGATTAACCTGTAAGAAATCTAGAAACATATTACAAAATCTTCTATAGTGGAAACTATAATGTTCAGTAGGCCAATTAGAATTATGCTTATGATGTTTAACATGTTTAATCATATTTCATTAACAAAACTATAATATTTAATATCTTATTGCAAAATTAAATGTTATCAAACTGTAGATATCCATTAGCTTTTATTTTCCCATATCTGACATCCGTTAATGCAAACTAAAAACTGTAATGTTCCACCAGCTTTTGTGTTCCATTATTCTATTCTGCCTTATTGGAAAATATAATTTTTGAACATCAGTTATGCCTTATTGAAAACTGTAATGTTTATAAATTATAGTTTTTCTCTACACAATGTTCCAAAAATTGACTGTTTTGTTTAAAAATTATTCACTTCTAATTCTGCACATGCTCTTCCACATGTCCTAGCATCTTCTATTATCACCACTTCAATAAATACTTCAAAAATAATACTACACTTGGAAAACCCAGTAGTCCACAACTTCAAAATCAGGTAAAATTATAACTGATATTTTTTTGTCCACCTATTATGTCTACCAATACCAACAACATGATTGACAACTGCATAAAATGTTGTCTTGAGTGCTACATTTTCAGCATTTAACAGATTGTGGATCATCAGTCATTCGAAATTTGAACATCCTCTATCAACAAATTCAAAATAGTTTTGTTACACCATTGCCTTATTGGAGTAACAAAAAATATATTTATGATGTTAAAAAGCTTCTGGAGGTAAGTACAATATCCTGAATTTTTTATTTGACTATGTCAGCTACAACACTATTACATGTAAGACCTACTTTCATAAATTTATTAATATGAACAATTGTCTTGAAGCCAACAAGGTGTTTGATTTCTTCTACAATAGTTAAACTTCAAAGCACTCATAAGTGGTATTTTGAATCATCAAACTCTTTCCTGAAAAAATTACAAACTGCGGGTGGGAATATTTAGTGCCAGAATTGTAAAAAACAACCACGCTACACTACTCCAAGGTATTCGTTTAATGTATTCATTAATTTCTTAATATTACTTGGGTATAGGCTTACTATACGAATTTAATAATACTAACACAACATCATGGCCTCTAAAAACTATAAATACAATAGGTTTAGTGTTCAACTACTCGTGACAGATGAGAACGACTCATTGTCTGTTGTTCTCTTCAACAAACACGTCATGAAATTCATAAGCAAGATAGCTTCTCAGTTGAGAGATTCTATGATACAAGTAATCTTCTTGAAATATTTTATCTTTTTCATATATTTGATGTAATTTTTTAACTCACAGTTTTGTTTCATTACATAATAATACCAGGATGAGTTTAGTTTTCCCCAAGAGCTAAAAAATTTCAAACCAAAAAAAATATTACTAGCACTAGATATCACAAATTACAACATTAAGAATCAAAAACATTCTCCAGAACTAAACACTTACACAGTTCTATTCATCAGTGATAATGAAAATTATATCAGCACCAATCATCAACGTTTTGCAGACAGTCGGGTAAATAGGGTAATTCAGCCCCAAAAATTTAATTATGGGTCTTACGAATTTCATATTACAACATTCTCAATAACGTTATTATGACATATTATTTTATTCTTCCTTATTTATCATTACTATTAGTTACAAACTAGTTACCACATACCTATAATATTCATTTCACCCATCTATTTTAAGAACATCACTGTGATGGATCATCAATAGTCAGCTGCAATAGTGATGCTGGATTCGATACAACAAGTACAACTATATCTTCAACTCAGATATAGTTTCTCTATCTTCATTTTTTTACTTTCATTGTTTACATACTGTAAACAATACTGGTTTTCCTTCATTTTGTTTTATTTTTACATTTTATTGCAAATGCACTACATATGTTTTTATGATAGGCCAACTGTTAAATATTATATTATTGCTTCATTGGTGTGTCTTATAAGTGCTAACTATTACCCATTCATTACAATGATATATTCGTGTAGAAAAAGCTACTGACTGACTTAAATGATGAAGATGCGGCCAAATTCAAGGACTCAATGTCTATATACTCCATGCCAACAAATGCCAATGAACATCATCTCCATATAATGGATAACCCAAACAAAAAAACTGAAAAACTAGACTGACTATTTTCCATGCATTTCTAGGGTAATGGAGCCCTGTTGGAAAATCAATAAGTTTCAACTTTCCATTTTCAAATTTGAAAATATAAAAAAATTGTGTGATGTCTCTTCATTGTGTTATGGTTGCATCTGGGAAGGATGTGTGAATTAAAAACCTTTCTCTTTTAGTTTATTTTTGTTTGAAGAAAAAATTTAAGGTTTTCTAAAGTCTGTACTATTTAATTAATTTACTTATGTTTAGTTTGTCTACCTCCAAAAACCTTTCTCTATGATGTAGTATATTTTTTATGGTCTTGGGTTTCCTTTCATTCTTTATTAAATAACGTTATAAACTGATGTTCATTCTTTTTCCTACTATAAAATAACAGTATAATGCGATGTCAACATTCAGGTTTGGGGCTACAAATCAGCATATTGTGATATTTATGCATGTCACCTATAGTTTGTTTCATACTAATATGTGTCATCTACTCACACTAATGTAGAATTATCTATTGTTGGGATAAATATAACTGTCTACAAACTTGATGAACTGTTGATGCTCTGCATCGACAGGGAGGCTGTTTAATTTTTATTATTCATATTACATAACTATGACCAAAATTATAGTTTTACTATATATCACTTCTGATATATGTTTCTGAAAAGTGGATCATGTACTCTATTTTAGCAGTTGACAGGGTTCTAAATTTTGCCAGGGGATATTTTTTTAAGATCATCAGTAAATGCTTTATATAAGGTAATTGGATTACTAAGGTGCTCAAGTCACCTTATTCCTACATTTTTAGTTTTCTCCTCTGCCAGATCTTCCCAACTCAACAGAGTTGAACTTATGCTATTTCATATGGTCATACTTGCATTATATTCTCAGGTTTGATTAATTATATTATCCCCTGTATATTTTAAAACATATAATGAATGCAATAGTCTTGATTATATCACTCTAGATGGACAAAATTGTTCAAATGATTTTAACTTTAACAAGCTTAATTATTCATCAAACACTGACTTACTCATGTTTATTCCATATTCGTGGGTTATTTATTATCAATTTTTTCAATGGAAAATTTTCTCAGCCCCATATCACCAGAAAGACTGAGAACTCTCAAGTACATAAGGCTTCAAAAATCAACACAAGTTGGGATGCATGTATTGGCTTCAAGGAATCGGAATCCTAAGGTGTACTACTCAACTGTGGACTCTCCAAAGTTAATATAGCTTCCAATTCACATCCATCTTTGAGCAGTGGCACATGATATTACTTATGCCTAACAAACAGTATTATTATCCATACTATAGTCTCAGATTCTCAATATCCACCCCTAGAACAGATTAGAGACTACCTAGAGTTGATGACGTCCACAAATATTCCCTAAAAAACTAAAGTATGACATTTAAGGAAGAATATCATTACAGTATTGCACACTCCTGCGTCGTTGGGCAAGGACGACAAACTAAAATTTATAACCTACTAACTACTTTGAATAGCAGAAAGACACAGTTGAACCATAGGGAGGCCTTATGTTGTGTTTGGTGATCTAAAAAAACTAGACAAAAACACACACAAGAACAAGAAAACACAGTTGATGGTGGTGAAGTGGAGAGAGTGAGAAATGGTGTATGAAGAAATTAGGGGAGCTGGTGATTGCAAAGGGAGTAGACAGAGCAGCAAGGGAAATAGTGGTGTAAACAACCAATAGATGAGTAGGGGGAAATTCCACTGGCCTATTTGATATTTCATAGCCTTGTTCATGCACTGAAGTTTTAAAAAAATGAATCTGACTTAAAGTAAATGGCCAGATTTGTCATCTGGTCAGTTTGTGATGAAATAACTATTACAGTCCTTCAACTGTAATAGTCATTCTATCCAATGGTGATAAAAATTCCGATGTCACTGGTCTCAACTTTTCAGTTGAGTTCAGTGTGTCTCCCTCGTTCGAGCATAACTCACTTGTCAGGCATTTAATAAAATTGAAAGAGTTTTCATAAAAATTCAATCATGATCGGTTTTCACTCGACCTTGTTGTATTGAACATAAATCTGTTCTGAGTGAGAGAGACATGCCAGGAAATGATGCAGTGCATGAATCAGACTAAACAAACCTAATCAACCAGCTTATTCCCCCCGAAGGAATTTAGCTTTACATAATGGTTGTTTTTAATGCAATAATAGAATTAGAAACAATGAAGTTCAAATTAAAATGACGAGGCAGGAATGGTGGATGCGTGAGGACGGAATGGTGGCTGTGCGAGATGAGGAATGTAACGAAATAGTGGATTAGATCTAGTTCTGAATAGGTTTCAATTAGATCGATTGTTATTTTATCTTTGAATCTGGATAAACTGTGTGGAATCAATTTTGATTGATAGTGTTTGAATTGCTCAATTTTGTTGTGGTTGTTTCGGTGTTGTTTTGCTGCTGAGTGTGATGGTTGTAGAGATTTTAATTTTTTTTGTGTGTTTCTGGAGTTTGGATGCTTTGTGTATTGGTGATCTGTATAGGAGGCTGCTGGAATATAGGCGGGGAATTCTGGTCTGAGCAGAGGGATGCGAGCTTGTGGCTGGTGAGCTGTGTGGAGAAAGATGGCGGGAGCAAGAGGAAACAGTGAGTGCGGGTAGTAGTGGCACCGTTAGAGGAAGGGGATTAAAGTGAGACAATCACAGTTCCATATGGGTGTTGGGGCATGGAACGGTGATTGAGGAGAGACAGTGAGACAGTCACCATTCCAAATGGGGGGAAATAGTGAGACTGTGTGTGTGGGACAGTAAGGCAATTCAGTGGCACCGTGACTGTAAAGAAACCACGGCGTGTGCAGCAACACCTGAAAAATAAACACAACAAAAATAAATAAATAAAGATTTTAAATAAAACTAAAAAATGAATAACAAATTAAATTGAATAGAATTAAAAAAACTAAATAAATAAAAAATTGTTAAATAATAAAATTAATTGTGTTTTATTTAAAATAATGAATTTGTTTTTATTAAAAATTATAAACAAATTACATAATGAAAAAATTAAAACAAATAAAGTTACTAACTTAAATTATTTAACCAATTAATTAACCAAAGAATTAATTAAATAATAAATTAAAGAATAAATATGTTAATTGAACAAAATTAGTATGTTAAAATTAGTTAAATTATTAAAAGAATTAAAAACTAGCTTGTGTTATTTGTTTACAATTTAAAGTATAAAGAATTAATTAATTTAATTAATGAGTTAATACACTAACTAGAATGAAAATTTTGTAAAACTAAAAGAATAAATAAATGAAATTCAAATTAAAAAAAATTAAATAAATTAAATAATTATTTAAAAAGACAATAATGAATATTAAAAACAATTAATTTAAACAAAAATTGCTTATTTTACACAAAAAATTAAAAAATCACATTAATTTTCAATTATTTAATAAAAAACAACGTTTTAAAATAACAAAGTCAATAAAAATATAAAAATGATGTGGAAAAGAGTGTGAAAACACTGCCATATCAAGTATGTACCATAAAATTTCACTTTTCTCCATAACTGTAATGATTTTTAATCATACCAGGGAATAAATTCTGATTTTTCCTGCTATGTTGTAAAGTTATACCTGACTCAATGTATGAATTATGTGATATTTACTGATTTCCTATTTATAGTCACTTATTATTTCTAATCCTTTCTAGGATATATTTCCCCTGTATTGGTCCACTACATTATTAAAAACATGGAACGATTTCACATCCTGATCTCTATGATGTTACAGTTCTGGGATGATTATATATTTACTACAATTTATAAATCTTTTATGTGAATCTTCATATATTATTGACTGAACAGTAGTGGTTACATAAATAATATATCAGTTTTAACACCAAATGACAAGCTTCAATGCTAGTTATAGTATACTATTGTTATACATTTTCATGTAAAACGGATGATGTACCAAGTTTAAGCAATGAATAATTGGTCCTCTATTTCCATTAGAAGCAAAGGGGTGACATTTACTATAGTCTATAGTCATTAATGGGTTTATTTATTTTCAGTTGGTATGTTTTCTTAGCATCGTTGTGTGATGTTGTTACATGTTTACTATATTTTGTTGAATTTCTTTCTTCATGAAATAATTATGGAATATTCTCATCAATATATATTTTGATTGGATCTTCTAGTTCTTTTTAATTCTAATTACAATGCATGTTGTTTTATTGTGTTACCTCATGGGGTGTTTACTTTGAAGTGTATTTTTTCTATTGGAACAGTAGTCTACTGTAATGTTGTCCCACTCCAGGAGCCTGTTGCATCATCAATTCATGAAGTGGAGATCACAGTGGCAAATCTTGATGTGGTGGTGAAGTCCAAGTTCACTATTGGTTCATTTCATGGTATCATTTTGAATCAAGACATCCCTTACTCCCTCCATTTTCATCTATCATTTAAACATTCCAGTCATTAATTTTATCATTTATTTATATGTACTGTTAATTTAAAACATTCTTTGCATCTGAAGATAGACATGTTTGCTGATTTTTTAGGTCGTGAGCTCAATGAATATTACCTCGTATTCCACCCTAATAACTCCAAGGAAATTTAAGTATAGGTTAAGCAATAGCTCTATTTTATTAAGCTATCTTTAATTTTATCTTGAAGCTATTTACATCCATATTTCACGCATGGTTATACTGTACATAAAATCATAAACAATAAATAATGAATAGTTACACCGCTTCATCATTGATTATATTCGGATCTTCTCGATACGTCAAGTTGAGCAAGACCACCTCTACACTATTTTTGGTCAAAGGAAGATATACTTACTTTTCCGCATCAACATTTGTTAAGGTACTGTTAAACTCCCAGAGGTTGAAAAACAAATTATGGAAAGATCTCAAGCCATGCATCTCATTGAGGAATATAGTAATATAAAATATATTCAGGCATTCTAGATGGAAAAACACCTGACACATAGGATCTACCTTCAACTAGAAGATGCGTATTACACTACAGACGCGAATGTGCAATGAATGATGGGCTGTAATAATTTGAAAATATATTGTTAGGTACTATCGATCATAATGAATGTAGTCATAAAAAATCCTCAGATGATACAGTGGTTGTTGTAGTCTAGAATCCAATGACTATTCCTTGTGCAGGGGATTAAAAACCAACTCAAACTGAATCAGAATGATCCACTGGTTTAGATTCTAGAATCGGCCTTCACTCCAATGACTAATCCATGTGTTGGGGATCACTGACCGTATTGATTCCCTAACCAGCATCCAAATGATGGTGAGGGTTTACTCCCTCAAGTAATTGAACATTCTAGATTTTTTTCAAGTACTTTTTCAGGGATATATTTTCAATCGGAGTAACTTATTATATGCATCTTTGTCTCCGATTCTAATTTGTATCATGTATTGCTGATCTAAATACTTAACTTCACTTCCATGTGAGTTGGCTCACAATAAATATTATTTGTTCATTAATTTTATAATTGTTTTCAATATTTTCTTCCTGTTATATGTATTCTATTTTACTATAACATAATATGTTTTTCAATCTAATCAATTTTTCCATGTTTTTTTCTTTACATTACAATGGACTCAATTACAAAACTTTTTATCATAATTATCAGAATTAGAAAAAATTATTTCAATGTTCTTTTCATTCATTTAATTAAAACCTCCATGCACAAAATAATTTCTTGTTTCTTATAGATTATTCTTCCAGTTTTGAAATGTATTTATCCAAAAGTTATTCTACATTCATAATGAAGTCTACATATTTTGTCTAATTTTATTCTAATAACAAGTATCATTATTTTGTGATTTCAAACTATTGAATATTCATGTTCATTAGTGACATTGAAATTTAGTATTGTCTTCTTAAAAATATAATTGAACCATATCACCGTGCGAATGCATAATTTAAGAATTTTGTTATATCATCGTGTGAATGTATGGCGAGTACTAGTTATGATAGAAATAGGTATTTATAGGATGTGTAAAATTTTATCAATATTAGAAATATTACTCATATAATAGTAACATATCCATTAGAATAATAACCAAATCATTAGAATGGTAAAAAGAACATTAGGGTAAATAATGTGTTAACATTCTAAATAATTTTTACCATAAATTAAGTAGGTAGATATAATTATATAATACAATTAAATAATTACTTAATGTCCATAATATAATGTAAATATAAATTTAACTTTTTAGTAAAACATATTTTATTATATCTAATAAAATTGTAATTTTTGTACCTGAAATAAATATTATAATTAAATTATTTATAATTTTATATTTATAAGAATGTATGTCATTTTTGAAATCCTCATGTAAAAATTATGTAGTGGTGATGTTTTTTAAACATGAATAAATAGTGAAATATAGAACTGAATAGTGAAATACTATATATTTTAATAAGGTGAAAACATGGACAAAAATCATTGAGGAAGTATATATATGGTAAGTGAATTTAATCATGAACACACAAGCATTAATTACTACACTTGGAAAAATAAATCAATATAATTCATAATCATAAGTAAAAGTAATAAATTAATCATTATTTTACTCAAAAAATATCCTCTCCTTCACTAATAAATAAACCCATCTTGCACAAAATTTATCCTCACTTCAAAAAAACCTACCATAGAAAATGATATAATAAAATCCCTTCCAAAATCCTCATATACATATCTATAATGTTATAATCTATGAAAAATATTAATCTTATAAACCTTAAGGTGTATTCCTATGGAGACATCTCAAGGGAAAATGTAAGTCTTATAATCTAAGGCTTGTCAATTTATTTTATTTTATTTTTTCTTCTTAATTATAATATAATTTTAAAATAAGATTTTAAAATGGTAAAATTAATTATATAAATTATTTTATCTTATAATTAATAAAATTCATTTCATAATTACTTATAACATTTTTTCCTTCATGGCCAGTTTCAACCACCTTTATGGATAAAGTTATGAATTGAACATTACCACATTATATGTATGGTTTTAAAAAATATTTAATGCATAAATATAATACATAAAACATAATTATAGAATGAAAATTGTATTATTATTTTAATGATATTTTCAATAAACAATCATGGTCATTCTAACGGCATAAAATGAGCATCCCAATAAACACTTATTTAAATGTAGTAAACCATGGAATTTATATTCTAATGGAAAATAAATAATCCATAATATTATACCTATATATATTATGTAACCACATAATAAGAACCATTTTCTATTTCTATATATTGAAGCGGATTTGGAATTTTGAACCGAACATCCTAAAAAATCGACATGAACAATTCTGATATTATAAAGAATAAAACATGGTAATAATTAGATAATAAGGGATGAAATAAAGATAAATAAGGTTATAAAAGAATAAATATATAAATTAACCTTGACTATTTATGATGTCAAATGAAAATCCAAAAAAATCAAGTTGTTAGTAAAGGGTTCATTACCTCTCTTTTTTGTTACTACGGATATGCTCTCAATCACCCCCTTTATCTATCATATATTGTTATATATATCTTATTATTTAATTATATTTTATAGGGTTCTATATCCTTCTATTTTCTAGGTATATTCATTTCAATCAGTTAATCTTCATAATCATTTCTTTTAATTAAAACCATTAGTAGCAATATTTAATTTTTTCTTCTCTTTCATATTTTAATCCCATAAATGTAATTTTTTTACATGATTTCAAAAAATCCACCTTGTATTAACCTAAAATATGATTTGTTATTTACAATTTTCAGGAACCCATGTTCTATATTCCCTTATAATTGACCTTTTATAAATTTGATAAATGATTTATAATAGATTTTATTTTCTTGATTTTCTTTTCAAATTTATTATTTTTCATTCACTTTGAGATATATTTTCATGTATCATACATTATTTTTTAACAATAAATATCTAATATTCTTTTATCACTTATTTTATTGGGCCCATAATTTTAACTTAATGCTTAAATGTTCAATTCTTTATTATTTTACCCTTTTATTTCTCATGATTTTAATTCATGTTTCTTCTTTATGAATGATTCATTTCTATGTTCCAAAAATATCCATGACATTTAATAATGAATAGTGAACCAAAATTTATATATACCCCTAATCAATTAGGTAATTTTTTATATTTATTGAAATACTTATGCTTAGTAATGATGGGTTTAACTTTTCCTGTAATGTTGTGTGTGGGAATAATCTGGTTATCTTTTTCAAAAATATGCATGGGGATGATATGATTATCTTCATCCAAAATGTTGTGATATCTTGGTTATGAGCCTTTAATTATGTGTATTATGACATGTTTTATGATTTTTCCACATTCATATGACTCTCATGATTACAATCCTACTATAATATTTTTTTTTCTTATTTCATTTTTTGATGATATGGGTTTATGATCCTTGTGTTTTAATGATTCCATGTTATGATTAAGTATACTAGAGATATCTCAACCCATTCTTACCTTATTTTAAACCCTTTATTGGATTTAGGCTTTACCCATTATTTTATACATGTACCTTGTATATCCCATATAGTTATAGGATTATCATGATCTCCATTAGTAGTTTCTAAAGATGGGATTATTTTTTAAAAAAATTAGGACTGAATCCACCTTTTATTATGAAAGAAAATACCTATTTCTATCTGGGTAGAGGGAGACCCATTATATAGCCATTAGGCCCAAGGTAATGTGGCATGCATGATGCTTGTATCACCATATGCTCGCATCAGGCTTGTGTTACTGCTTTCCTCTATCATGCCTACATTACCAACCCCAATGTTCACACATATGTTAGCACCTACAACAGCACTCCCCAAGGGGACTTGTTAGGACTTGAACCATTGTATTTTTTGAAGTAGGATTACAAGGTTGATCACTAAGAAGCCACCCAACTGTATAAATATGGGAATAAATTATAACATTGTTTCTTAAAAAAGTGATGTATTATATTCTTAATTTCTCAATGACATTAGACCACTAGATTTATGGTTCTTCTATATGGATTTATATGTTTAAAATGATTTATTATCTTTTTATGTGATTTTGGTCATTATAGTTATAATGGGATAACATTATAGGTATTTTTTTGGATTAGGCTAGAAAGATTATTAGAAAATACTTCATAGTTAACATATATTTAAATATTTAAATTCATATGTCTTGATATGCAAGTGATTTATGAGCTATTCATTACATATTTATAATATTTCATTTAAATGATTTTTAAATTCAGTATTCCAATTCATAACAAGAATTTTTTCTATATAAATTATATGAACTAGAAGGAATCATGTGCAAACCTAAAGTGATGGGCTTTGTAATAATTTCCCAAATGAGATACCTTATAAGATAGGAGAGAGATTAAAGAACCTCATAGCACTACTTTCTCACACTTCTATTTTTTTAGGCTATTCCCATGGTACTATTGTCATTGTTTTTTGAATGATGATAATTGATACACTATTTAAGGGTTTTATAAAACCATAATAATATATAATTTTTTGTAGTAGTTTTTTTAAAATAATTGTAGATAAACTATTATTATTGTTTTACTAATCCTTAACAAGGGAGTTGATGTTTTTATATAGTTGATCCCCCCTAAAAAACAAATTTTCCTCTCCCCACATGGATTACACACCAAAATTACTACTTACCTACACTATGGGTCTCCTCCCATTCTTTTTTCGACCAAAAAAGCTATAGTCATCACCATTTTATTCTCATGATGTCTCTAATTTTCTATCCACCATTCGCCCTTGTATTCTCTTTCCTTATAGACACACCATCCCAACATTTGATATATGAGTTGCGTTATGTGATTATTGAAATCTTTATTTGTTTATGTATCAATTTAGAGTATTTTGGTATTGATTAGAGATTGAAATTTCATATATTCATTTGGTTCCCCATTATTGGTTTCAAATGAATTTTTTATAAATGAGATCATATTTGAGAATGATAATAACTTATTACATGTGATTTAACAATTATACTCCATATTTTCTTATAAATTTGTAACCTATATAAATTTATAAATATTAACCAATATAAATATATAAATTTTTTAAAATCAATTTGGTTTTTTATACTATTATATATATATATATACATTATAGTATAAGTGATTAAATTTTATTATTTTATAAAATATATATATTTTTATAGATATATATTTGTAAAAAATGGTATTTTTCATTAAAGTTTCCATTTATATTTGAATTAATGACTATAATTTTATAATTTTATCAATATTAACCAATATCATTATATATTTTTACAAATAATGTATAGTTTCTAAAATTATATATTCTTTTATAATTTTATATATATATATATATATATATATTTAATACTTGTGAATATACTTTATAAAATTAACTGAATACCTATTATACTTTTACATTCACTAAAATATATTTATGCCATATTTTATATCAAATTATATTTAATTGGGATGATATTATGAGGAAAATGTTGGCTAGAAATAATAAATGTAATCGAGATAATGGAATACAACCACTTATTTCCCTAATAAGTTTATACTATCTATTTTCATAATATCATTCATTTTTATATTATATTATATCTCCTAAATTATATATTTTTTTGAATCCAAACATTAATACCTCCTTTTAACCCTCTACCTTTTATTGGTTTATCAAGTGTGTCTACTGCATCGTAACCCATGATTAATCTAAATTACATGAAATTATGGGTTTCATTTCCTCTATATTTTTTGGCAGTACATTTAATTCCCAAGTTTTCTTACTTATCTCAGTGTCCATATCCAATGAAAATATCATCATCATTACATATTCCACATACTCTTATATTATCACCCCTTAGTACTTTAATCCCTTTCCCCATGCTTCTTTCTCTTACCACCCCTGATGGAATTTCACCTCTCTATGATTCAGAGGTTGTATGAGATACTTATCATGTTTCAGATATAGATATAGCTCTCTCTCATACAATAGGTGAATGATTACTTGTTTTATTAATAATATAAATTTTTATTTTATTGTTTATTTACTGAATTATTCTTGTATATTGGTGGTTCATATGCTAGTTCAACTATTAGACATTGTGGTTATATAAAGAAATGTTCATCCTAGAAAAGTCAAACCCATATCATGGTTGTGTATAATAAATATTAATTTGGAATAATTGTGAAAATATAATAGTTTAATGGGAATACATGCTAAATGGAATGATATATTACCCATGTTGTCATGACTCGACCTAATAGGGCTCATGTCGTGACTCCCCAAGTCCACCTCTAATAGGAAAATGGCTTGATACTTGCACAGAGTAGGAAAATAATAGACATAGGATGACTTATCTTAATTACATGTACACACACACACACACATCTCCACACTAATAAAATGTTGAAATGTAAAAATAACTGAACAACCAAGCATGTATTGTAACATCCCAGGTAAACAAAGAATATGAAATTTTCATATTTTTTATTATTTTAGAATTAAATAATAATTTTAATTTAAAGGGGTGATATGTTCTATGGCATACTTGATAAAAAAATGTGTTTCTCTGAAATATTATGTTTCACACAAGGCTGAATCATACTGAAAAATAATAACATAACAATATTATTTTAAATAGTGGTTAACGCCTAACCATTGTATTGGAGGGAATGAAAAAAAAACTAACTGTATTACTACTAAACATGTTTTTATAAATATTTTTACATTTATACAATAAAATTTAGAGGCTTAAAATGAGAATGAATCAAATTTTAAGTATAAATACTCTAATATTTTTAAAAGGTAGTTTTACCTCCTTTTGATGGCGACCCCATTTCAAATCTAGTTTATGTCACTATTATTTGATTCATTTAGAAAAATAAACTTATTATTTAGAAGTGTTATATAAAAATTTAATATGGTTGATTTTTTGGTATTTTTCTGATAAAGTTCATTTTTTTAATGAATAGTGAAAAATATTGCATTTTAAGTCAAAATTGCCTTTTCATCTGATTTATTTATATAGATAGATTATCTTTTTAAATGGTTTTAAAGTGTAATAGGATTATATTTTTACCATGTAATCCAATTTTGGTCATTGTAAATAATTTCACCTTGAAATTGGACATAAACACATGTCAATCTGTTTGTTTTTTTTTTACTTCTTAAAAACACGCTTTCTAGTTTTGACAACGAAAATTAATTTTAAATTAATAAATAAAACTTCTATGTTTTGAATTTGGTAAAATATTCATAATTTTTGAATTTTCAATATCAAAATTATATTTGCATGAATTTTTGGTATTTTTCTTAAAAAGTTCAATTTTGATGAACAGTGAAAAACACTGCATAGTAGTTAAAAAAACCAACTTTTTCATTTAAATAAAATTTTACCGCTTCTGTGAATTGAATTTAAAAAATCCGACATACATGGTTGTCATCAGTAAGTAAAATTTGGTTCAATATGATGAAAAAAATTTCTGTGAATAGTAACTTTTGATTTTTATTTACCGCGGTTAAAGGTAAATAAGGCAATTCATGTTAAAAATAAGATTATAATAATATTAAATTAACATAACACTTGTCCAAAAATTTTTGTATGAGTAAATTCAGACCAATACAGTATTTGGGCAGAACGTTTGACCTTTATAAGCTACTTGGGTAAGATAATTACATTAATAACTTTTATTTAAATTAAAAATAAAAATATCAAACATGTATTGTTTTGCAAAAACAATTTTAATGTGAGGTTATATAATTGATATATTTGACTATAAATTTTAATTAGAAAGCTAAAAATATTTCCTACATCATGGTATTTGTTTTGTAATTTTTAGACATCAAATAAATAAATTTATTTATAACACAATGATGATATAATGATTACCTCATTAATGAATGTTTTAAATAAATGAGATTATAAATATTAAAATAAATTTATTTTGAAACTTTTTATCCCATCCACGAATTTTATTGATGATTATGAATTTTTATCTTTTAATTAATGAATTTTTTTTGAATTGGTCAAGTTTTTAGGGATTTTAAAAAAAATCATGATATAAATAGTATAAAAATTGACAAAATGAGTTTTTAAATCAATGAATATTTTATTAAATGATAAAATAGTCCTAAAATTCTATGATTCAAAGAAAATGACATAAATGGTGTTAAAATTTTCATTAATGATCCATTTTTGTTCCCATGTAATTTAATGGTAATTATATTAACTATATAGTATGAATATACAAGAAGATATGGTAAATGTTAAATAAGTTAACAAAGGGTTAAATACAAAATATAAGGATAAACATATACAAAACCTATCCAAGTTTTATTGGATAATTTTATTTCTACTTATATTCATCTTTATCTTATAATTTAATTAGTTGTGGACCTTTTGAAACCAAAAATCATTTTATAATAAAACAATACTTTCAAACATTCCTAAAGAGCCCCTCTTACCTCTTATAAAAGGACACCACCTCTAACCCATTACTCACACCTCTCAAGCCCCATGGTTGGTCCTAACTCATCCCAAATAATCTCCCAAAATCCCTCTGATACTCATAGAAGCCTTCCCCTAAGCATACGGAAATTCAAGAGAGCCCTTTAGCTAAAATCAAAAGAAGTTACCTGATTTTAGGTAACGTCTTCTCTCAAGTTTCTTTCCAGTATTTTTCCTTATCCACACCCTATGATATTCTTATTATTATTTTATATAACAACATCAGTATCCTAAATATACTAGGTAGTTTTTATGATAAGAATTATAAATACACTTACACACACCTCCATCTAAATGATACGAACATATTGTTTCTATGTTTGGCGAACTACTGCCCCACGGAATGATGATTGTTTGATTTTCCCCTACCACCTCTCATGGTGGAAATTATGATAGAAATATAATTATATATGATATATATGATATTTATTTTATCTCAATTCTTCTTTAATTATCATTTAGAACATACCTTTATGCTTTTCATGTCGTATAAATATGATAATTACATTTGAGGAAGTGCGGACTACCGCCCTCTCAAAGTGATATGACCCGTTCATACAATACATGGAACATATAAAGGTTGGTGTTAATGAAAATAAGTAATGTATATAAAATAAAATATTATAATGTAATAATAATATACCTATGTATCATTTGTTTTTCATTCCTTTAAAAATTAAAAAATGAAATGAAAGAAGCGTTCATGTGTATGTACGGCTTACCGTCTCCACGAACGGTGCATTTAATTTTCATATATTCAAATGATATTGAACATCCTAAATACATATATACTGGATATATATGATATCCAAATTATGAATATAATTATGGAGATAATTAACTTTTGACCACATTGTCAATTTTTAATTATAAAAAGTTTATTTTTTACTCAACTTCCGAACATCGATAAAATGTCTAATATAAACCAAAATAATTTACTAATTTTTATAGAAAAGTAATAAGTGGTATAAAATGAATAATAAACCTCAAAAAGGTTCTTAATAAAGTAGAGATTAACTCATGTTTATTATTCAGGAAGAACAAGGAACATACAAGACAATTCAGACTTGAGGTAAGAGACGTCATCTCAATCTCCTTTCATTGAGGCATACTTTGTTTTATACACGACATTATTTTATATGGTGTATAAACCCATTTTACTTTAAATTTCATTAAAAGGGAATATTTTTTCTATGTATCATTTTTCTAATAGACCAAGAGAATGTTTCTTTTTAACAGACATAGTGACAATGACCATTCTACCACCGCGAGCATTATTTAATATTTGGCTTCCTTAATGAGCCGTAATGTTTTTAAAAGGAATTTTAATACGATATACTCTTTTTATGTATTTTGGTATTTCAAATGGTTTTGATAATGGATTAATTATGTCAATATATTGAAAGGTTATATTGTGATTGCAGTGTGGAAATGTAATCTTTCCCTTATGCTTTTTCATGTATAATGATTATGTTGTGGTTCGTGGGAATTTTTTACGTATACGGTTGGTTCTGTGATAAACCTAGGGCAGGTGAGCCTGAGATAGATATCCAATGGTTTGGGTAACATGAAAAAGGTAAACATTAATGTTTCTCTTAAGAGATTTAGATAATATAATGTGATGTTTATTCCAAACATAACTCCCTACGTAGTTGTGAAAGCTACAACATAAGTATGTTATAGATGCCACAAGTTACCTTTACGATTTATAATTTCAATGTGTTATTCATAAATATTATGATTTAATGAGATATTTTAAAGAGCTTAAGTTTTATTATTTAATAGTACAATTTCATTGATTATATGTTTTGATAGACTAATGTTTTCTTTCCATATTTTATAACCCTTACTGATCCTTTTATGCTCATCCCATGTTTTTGAAATGTTTTTCACAGGGTATAAGGATGGGTAAGGGAAAGGAAGAACATAACAATATTTATATCAAGTAAATAATTCTTGTTTTCTTTTATGATTTTTTATTTTATGAAACAAAATGGATACTGAGTAGAAGTGTATACTTTGTAATATTTGACATGTAATGTAATATTTATGGCCTAATTCTCTAAAAATATAAACCTGAAAATATCCTCAATATTAATTCTTGATTTAACTCAAGATTAAGTAATTATTTAAGGTTGGGGCATTATAGTTGGTATTACAGGTCGGTTTAGAAAACATTAGAGTTTATGGTGTTATTTAAGAATAAGTGACATAACTATAACGGTTAAACTATTAGAAAGAGTCGTAGTTATTTTTGATATATTGAATGAGTTTAAGATAACATGAATAATTATATCTTAGTGTTTACCCTCCTAATAGGATAATATAAGATGTTTTTTCTGATATACTCAGACTGACCTTTTTTTAGTAAATGGGGTGGATCTAGAATGTACCAAAGTAACAATGGATGTGAGGAAAACTATGAATCTTTTTAGAATAAGAAACCGAATGAAATGGGAGATGCAATGAGAACTCTAGTGGTCATTCTTAAACAACTATTTGGAGTCATGATTGACCACTAGAACCATGGTGATTTTTCTAAGGCATCATATATGTGAGAAACAAGTCCCAATGGATGTTCAGGTAATAATCATAAAGGTAAGTATATTCAAAAAAACTGTGGGTCAAGGATATAGAAAGAAACAATTAGTAAAATGCTTCCAAGGGATGGGAAGATGTTTCAGATGTGGTAATGAAGGTCATAAAGCAATAACTTTCCATATAAAAAGGAAGCATCCAGTTGACTCCAGGAAAGGGAAAGAAGTTATTTCTGAAGGATCAATTGAATGTTTTAAATGTGGTGTGCATGGTTATTATACAAATAGATGTCCTACAAATAAGGTTTGGGAATGGGATCAGAAGGACCATACAAATATTTGTTTACCAATTCCTAATGACATTCCAATTGAAGATGAGGACACTAAAATTGACCTATGAAATGTATATTTTTTTCTTAGATCATGTTTTGACATTAATGAAATATTAGGTCATTATGCATGATTTTTTTATGAAAGAAGTTTAAAAGAATAAGATGGAAAAAAATGGATTAAAGATCAGTAAGAATGTTCGATGATTAAGATGTCTACATTTTAAGAATTAAAGAGTTATGTTGGATTTATGGATGATGATATGTTTAAATTTATTAATGATAAGATTACATTGGAAGAATTTTTTCGGTATGTGTAAACCTGAAGTTTGATGTGTGAAAATTTTATTCAAGGAAGAATTTTTTTTTATTTTGTGGATATTAAGAACCATTTGGGTTTATATGATCCTTGAATTTGAGGAAATTATAGGTTATTACTTTTTGGGATTAAAATATGAGTTATGAGATAACATTTGTGGTTAAAATATGTTATGGTTATTTTTTTGGATTTATCTCATTTTAGGGAATGTTATAAAATTATATAATTTTTTTGAAAAAGAACAACACGAAGACTGTGTGACAACCTATCGCATCAGAAAAAGCCATGGGAATCAAACCCACAACCAAAGTGCGATTGGGATTTATCTCCTACCACTAGACTATGTGAAATCCCTAGTTAGTATGACTTATTATTTTTTAGTTAAATTATTTTATGGTTCAAGAATAAATTTATTTTGGGAACTTATGATTTATCACATGGATATCCCTAGAATAAGAAAATGATTTGGTGATTAAGTGATAAATATTATTCTGGAAGACATTCGCTCTTTTTGGGACACTATATTCCTAAGGAAAATAGAATTATAAGGGATTTCATTTGGGGAGTAATGGATGAAATTTTATTTTGGAAGAATATATGTTTTATTTTAGACTTATGGAAATTTAGTTTATTTTTTGAAATGATTAACCTATTATAGAGAATATGTGATTTAGTTAATTACACTTCAGAATAAGACTTGAATAGTGTTCGATGTTATTTAGTGATAAATTTTAAGATTTACTATAGAGGACTATGTGATCAAATCCTTATGAATTTTGGTATTCAATCATAGTTTGGATCATTTTTAAGGATTTAAAGGGAAATTGTTTATTGAATGGTCTTTTCTGAACTTTGGGTACTGTTTGTTCAATTTTGGAGATTAAGAGTAGTATTTCATTTTATAAAGAATTATCCTTTTGGGGATTATCTAATCTTGTACTAACCACTTTGGTTTTGGTTAACATATAATAATATGGGATATATATATAGTTCATATTTAATGGATTATGTGATTCTATAGAAGTTGATTCTAGCTCTTTAGGTGTAAACAAGTCATATTGAATACTCATCATTTGGATAAAAGATGAGTTTTTGGTAGAAACTTATTAAAGGATGAAACTCTACTTAAAGAGTAATTATATTTTTTTATTTCCTTAGTCAATATCAAAAATAAGTTCTCCAAATTTATGAAATATAACTTAAAACAAAAATTTCTTTCTTTTACTTTTCCTACTGGGAAACCGGTGACTGTTTAATTCATCACAAGTTTGTGGTTTTCTTATGGTGAACTTTCCCATGATCATGTTTTCTATCACTCTCCATCAGAACATGACACTTAGTTTCAACTCCATATCCATGTTTTCATACTTTGATTCCTAGTATGTGTTATCTTGGGTGACCTTTTTGATTCTCTTTATTTCTTTTAATGTCATAGTTTTATTGACTCTTTTTTCGATGTGGGACTCTTAATAAACTTTTTGAGCCCAATTTTAAAATTCCGAGGACGCAGTTTCCAAAAGGGGGGAAGGATGTAACATCTTAGGTAAATAAAGAATATGAAATTTTCATATTTATTAATATTATTGAATTAAATATTAACTTTACTTTAAAGGGGATTCTATGTTCAATGGCGTACCTGACACACGATAATGGGTTTCTATGAAATATTATGTTTCACACAAGGCTGAGTCATACTGAAAAATAATAACATAGTATTGTTATTTTAAATGGTAGTTAGAGCCTATACTTTTTATTGGTGGGAATGAACAGCACTAAAAATGTTATGATTAAACATTTTTGTTAAATGTTTTTACATTTATCAAATAAAATTTAAGGCCTAAAATGGGAATGAATCAAATTTTAAGCATAAATACTCAAATATTTTTAAAATGTAGTTTTACCACCTTTTGATGGTGAACCCCTTTTAAATATTTTTTTTATCACTTTTATATACTCAATTTTAAAAAATAAACTTCTTCTTTAGAAGCGGGATATCAAAATTTACTTTTGGTAAATTTTTGGTATTTTACGGATAAAGTTCATTTTTTAATGAATAGTGAAAAATACTGCATTTTAAGTCAAAACTGTATTTTTATCTGATTTATTTATATGGATATATTATATTTTTAAATGGTTTAAAAGTTTAATTGGATTATATTTTTTAATTTTAATCCAATTATGGTCATTGGAAGTAATTTCACAATAAAATTGGACAGAAAGACATGTCTATCTTTTTGTGGTTTTTACTTCTTTAAAACACGCTTTCTAGTTTTGACAACAAAAATTAATTTTAAATTAATTAATGAATATTATATGATTTTCATTTTTTAAAATAAACATCATTTTTGAATTCATAATATCAAAACTATCTTCATGTGATTTTTTGGTATTTTTCTGAAAACGTTCAATTTTTTATGAACAATGAAAAATACTGCATAGTAGTTAAAAACTGACTTTTTCATTTAAATGAAATTTTTCCTCTTCTTTGAATTGAATTTAAAAAATATGACATACATGGGTATCATTAGTAAGTAAAATGTGGTTCAATATGATGAAAATAATTTTTTTGTGAATTGTAACTTTTGATTTTTATTTACCGTGGTTAAAGGTAAATATTGAAATTCAAGGTAAAAATAATATTATAATAATATAAAATTACCTTAACACTTGTCCTAAAATTATTGGATGAGTAATGGTCGACCAATAAAATACTTTGGTTGAAATTTTTGCCTTTTTAAGCCACTTGTGTAAGATAGTTACATTAATAACTTTTTATTTAAAGTAAAAAATATATCATAAACATGTATTGTTTGGCTAAAAAAAATTAATGTTGAGTTATATAATTGATATATTTGACTATAAATAGTAATTATAAATCTAAAAATATTTACTAAATCATGGTCTTTATTTAAATTTTTTATACATAAAATAAATAAAATTATTTATGACACAATCATGATGTAATGATTACCTCATTAATGAATGTTTTGAATAAATGAGATGATAAATATTAAAATAAATTTATTTTAAAACATTTTATGACATCCATGAATTTTATGGATGATTATGATTTTTTATATTTAAATTAATTAAGTTTTTTTTAATTGATCAAGTTGTTATGAATTTTTTAAAAATTTATGATATGAATAGTATAAAAATTGAAATAAATGAGTTTTTAAATCAGTGAATATTTTATTAAATGATAAAATAGACCTAAAAATATATTATTCAAAAAAATTACACATATTATGTTAGAAATGTCATTAATTTTCCATTTTTTGTCTCTTTTAATTTTATAGTAAATATATTAACCATATAGTATTAATATACAAGAAGACATGGTAAAACTTAAATAAGTTAACGAAGGGTTAAATAAAAATGATAAGGATTAAAAATATCTTAAACATGTCCAATTATTATTTGATGATATTATTTACACTTATATCCATATTATCTTATAATTTATTGAGTTTTGGACCGTTAGAAAACCGAAAATCACTTCATAATAAAATAATACTTTCAAGCATTCAAAAAGAGCCCCTCCTCCCTCTTATAAAAGGACACCACCTCTAACCCATTACTCACACCTCCCAAGCCCCTTGACTCATAAAAACTATACAAAAATAAGCTCCCAACATCTCTCACTTATACTAATAATCCTTTCTCTAGGTAGAAGGCAATTCAAGAGATCCCTTTGCCTCAAATCAAAATAAGTTACCCGATTTGAGGGAACATCTTCTCTCGAGTTTCTTTCCATTATTTTTCCTTCTCCACTCCCTATGATCTTCTTATTATTTTTTTATATAACAACACAAGTATCCTCAATATACTAGGTTATTTTTATGATAATTATTTTAACTACACTTACACACACCTCTATCTAATGGATATGAACATACTATTTCTGTGTATGGTGTGTTGTTACCTCACGAAACGATGATTGTTCGATTTTCCCATACCACCTCTCATGGTGGCCATTATGATGGAACTATAATTATATGTGATATATATGATATTTATTTTATCTCTATTCTTCTTTAATTCTCATTTATAAAATACATTTATGATTTTCATGTTGTATAAATATGATAATTTCATTTGAGGAAGTGCGTACTACCGCCCCCTCAAAGTGATATGACGCATTCATACCATACATGGAACGTATAAAGGATAGTATTAATGAACTTATGTAACAAATTTAAAATATGATATTATAATGGGATAATAATATACCTATGTATCATTTGTTTTTCATTCTATTAAAAATGAAAAATTAAATGAAAGTAGCGTTCATGCATACGTACGACTTACCATCTCCACGAATAGTGCATTTCATTTTCATATATCCAAATGATATGGAATATTATAAATACATATATACTGGATTTATATTATATATATTATATCTAAATCATGAATATCATTCTAGACATAATGTAATTTTGACCACATGGACAATTTGAAATTATAACAAGTTCATTTTTTACTCAAGTTCCGAACTTCGAAAAAATGTCCGATATGAACTCAAATAATTAACTAATTGTTATAGCAAGGTAATAAGTGATATAAAAGGAATTATAAAATTAAAAATTTTATTAAGTAATTATAAATTAAAATAAATTTATTATTCAATAAGAACAAGGAACTTACAAGACAAGTCGGACTGGAGGTAAGGGACTTCGTCTCAATCTCCTTTCATTGAGGCATACTTCGTTTTATACAAAACATTATTTTAAAATGTGTATAAACCCTTAGAATTTTAATATATTTAAAAGGTAATATCTTTTCTATGAAGAATTTTACTAAAGGACTGTGGGAATGTTTTTTTTAATATACGTGGTGACAACGACCTTTCCGCCGCTGAGAGCATTATTTTATATTTGGCTTCCTTAACAAGCCATAATGTTTTTAAAAGGAAAACAAATACCATATACTATTTTTAAATATTTTGGTATTGAAAATGGTTTTAAAAATGGATTTATTATGTCAATATATTGAAATGTTATATTGTTATTGCAATGTGTAAATTTTATCTTTCCTTTATGCTTGTTCAAGTGTTATGATTATGTTATGGTTCTTGGTAATTATTTACATATATGGGTGGTTCTGCAAAAAACCTAGGGTGGGTGAGCCTTAGATAACTCTCCAATGAAATGGGTAACTTGATTGAAGTAAACGTTAATGTTTTTCCTAAGAGATTTAGGTAATATACTATGATGGGTATTCCAAACGTAACTCTCTGCGTAGCTGTGAAAGCTACAACATAAGTATGTTATGGATTACACAAGTTAACATTAGGATTTATGATTTCTATTTTTTATTCATAAATCATATAATTTCTTGACTGAATATAACCTAATATTTTTATTGATTTTGAAAAGAAACATAGTATACAATAGAAATCATAGGGGTCAAAAAAAGTGCAATCCCCAAGCATCATTAATAACAAACTTCATACTCTCACTGGGGAATGAGACAATGCTAAAAAATAGGACATACCTGGATTTGGTGATGCTAGGGATGCCAATAAATATCCCACATGGTTCCCCTCCCACCACGTGTGGGTGATCTCAATGTGATTTCCCATAATCTGTTTGAACATCCTGATTAAATATACGTTATTCCACTGAACCCATCATGTACCTGCTAGTGCTTTGAAGAGAATTATAGAATATGTTTCCACCACCATAAGCATGATGTCCCAATACCCACACATCTTCAAACCTGTGAGAATCGCCTGTGCTTTAGCCTATAAAACACCACCCTTACCATAGAAGGTGGAGAATGCTGCTACAACTACCCCTCTCGGTTCTGGATGACGCCTCCTCCTCACAACTCCCCCTGATAAGAGATCCATCCATGTTTAGCTTCATCTCGAGGCAGAAAGGGTGCTAATAGACCCAACTCTCTCAACCCAACTTCGTATTCTTTTTGGAAAGAAAATGGATTGAAACTATGGCTTTAACCGATGGTGCATCGTGGTAGTCGGCACATAACCGGACAAGATCCTGAAACAAGTTCTTCATTTTAAGGATAATTCTATCCTGAGAACCTCGTATTCTTTTGTGTCGCACATCATTTCTAGCTTTCTAGATGGTCCAACGTCCTGCCAATATGATAGCAGCCATCTCCTTCCTCTCAGGACCATGATCACCCGAACCAAGAAACAATGCACTAAAGAAGGTGTCATGCATCCCTCCCTGGAAATTCCATCTAGTGAAAACACCAATGGAATTCTAGATCCATCTATCCCATTCGCAATTAAAAAATAGAAGCCCCACCATTTCTAGCTTGGGATCATGGCAACACCAGTACCTGGAGGCAATGTTGATGCCCCTGAGCTGAATGTTATCGTCAGTGGGAAATGATTGGTTCCTCACCTGCCACAACAAGAAGTCAAATTTGGAGGGAACCTCCTTTCACCACATGGTCAAACCCCATAGATTATCCTCAATAGAAACCCTCCTAAGATGAGAAAATGCCTTTAATGAAAACTCACCCGATGGGCAGCCTTTAAAAATGAGGTTATCAGGTTCTTCATTAGTAACAATGTTATTGAAAATAGCTTGTTGATTCTCATCAATAATGTCATGAATAAACTAGTGTGGTCTCTAGTCTTTCAAAATAAAAATGTTGGTGTGGGGATTCTCGAGAAACACAACCTACTAGCCCCCAATATTGAATCCATAAGTTGATGTTACCACTTCCCACCATCCACCTAGAGTGTTGAAGCAAGAACTCCATGTACAGGTGAATCAGGTTCCAAATTTTTGAAGTCTGCATCCTTTTCTCATTCACATCTAGGCCATACTTATCCATCATTTTCTTTCCCAATACTATTCTCTATTTCATAGCCTACCATGTTAGTTTAGCATGCATCCCTTACATGGTCAATGAAACACTCCTCAAATTAATTCCCCCTTCATAGATAGATCTAGAAATATGCTTTATTGATGCCCAGTGATGCCCGCCTTCCATCTTCTCATCCCATATGAAGGACACAATAATCCTCCCCATGTTTACAATAATTCTACTAGGGACCTTCAAGGCAGACATTATGTGCATGGTAATGGAAACAATAACACTATTCACAAGGGTAATGCGGCCCCCAAACAACAAGAATCTATTCTTCTAATTGTAGATGTACCCTATGATCTTGGTAAAAAGCTTATCAAAATGATGAATTCAATGTGAGAAAAGGCTCACCAGTGCCCCAAGATACTTCATTAAAAATGAACACCTATTCATATTCAAGTTATCATCAAGGATCTTCACCCTACTCTCAGAGATATTCTTGTTTATATAATAAAAACTTTTTCCCCTATTCACCAACTGCCCACTCCACATTTAATAATCTAATAGTATCCAATTCATCCCCTAAATTGATCTTTTACTTCCATTGATTAAAAAAATTGTGTCATCCGCAAACATCAAATGCAAGATACCCCTTGTTGCATACCTATTCTTGTAAGGTAGTACATTCCCCATGATACGACCCCGGTTGATATTGTATCTAAAAACATTTTGAGAAATGATGAAGAGAGTGGGGGAGAGAGGATCCCCTTTCTTGAGACCTATGAATTCCTTGAAAAACCCAAACTTCTTACCCATAAACGAGGTTGATATCTAGGCCAAACTGAAGCAATGAAAAAGAATATCGACAGTATAGTTGGAGAACCCCATGCAAGACAACACCCTTAAGAGGAAACCCCATTCAAATATTTCATATGCCTTAATCATATCAAATTTTATCTCCAAGTTAGCACCAAAAGGTTTTTTGTTAACGTCACAAACCATTTCTTTCACCACTCCAATTTCCCCCTGAATTGACCTCCCTTTAATAAAACCATGTTGTTCAGAAGATACCCAGGTGTTCAAGTTAAGGTCCATCATATTATTGAGAATTCTAGACAAAACCTTTTATGGCATACTTCACATGATCATGGGATAATACTGATCAATGGAATTTGGATTTCATATCTTTGGAATCATAACCATGTTGGTTGCACATGCAATGCATGGAAAATTCCCTCCCTGGAAGAAGTTCTGCACTTCCCTTACTAAATACCCCTTAACAGAGTCCCAAGACACCCTATAAAATGATTCTGGAATTCCATTGGGGCCTGGTGTGCTCTATGGATTCAGGGTCCAAACTTCCTCATGCACTTTGACTTCCTCTAGAGTCCTCCTCAAATATTCATCAACTTTTTCCAAAACAAAGTGCAGGATTTTCTCAAAAAATTCTACATCACCCCTCAGATACCCACCATCCAAGCAAGGATTGGCGCCTTCCAGTAAGGGTTTGACAATTTCATTGGACAAGAATCCAACCTCATAATGATCACTATAATAAGAACCATACTCCCTTAGAATATCCAATCTCTTAACATGTCGATGCTCTTTAATGCTAGCTTGGAAAAAACCGGTGTTTCGGTCCTCCTCACGAAGCCAGTGAATTCTAGCTTCTTCTCTAGTCCAAAATTCCTACCTCAGGAGGGTATTAGAGAGAATATACTTTTTATGTCTTAACTCTTTTAAAAAAATGCATCCCATTCCTCTTCAATTCCCTCCTCCATACGAGTGACCTCCTTGCTGATCTAAACCAAGTCCCTATCCCATGCATCAATATCCTTCCTCGAACGGTATAGAAGATGTTTAAGTCTCCTGATCTTTTTATGTATCGTGAATCATGGGTTTCCCATATTTTGGAGGCTTGAGGCCTCCCTAACCACATCATTGAATCATAGTTCTTCTACCCAAGTATTAGAAAATTTGAACTCCTCTCCTCTCGAAAACCCTGAATCTAAGGAAAGTCAATGCAAAGAGTGATCTAAAAGGAAACACACCATATAAAAGATATTGGAGTCCGGGAAAATAGATAATGCATCCTAATTCATCAAGAACTAATCAAGGTGACACCAGGTCTGACATCCTCTAAATTTCTTATTACACCAGTTGATGTTATCTCCTTCATAAACCAGCTCCAAAAGGTCTCTTCTCACCATAAATGAGAAAAATATTGGCTAGCGTTCCTAGGAAAACCACTACCCCCTATTTCTCCTTCGGTCTACCAATGATGTTAAAATCTCCCCCAACGATCCAAGGAACAGTTTCTGAGATGAGACCATCCAAATACCTCCACATCATCTATCTATCTGGAGCATTTCACTTTTCATAAATGAAGGAATAGATAAATGAATGAGAAATAACAGAAATTTTCATGGCCATAAACTGATCTGACAAACTATGCATATCGTCCATGATGTTGTCCTTCTAGAACAACCAGATTTGAGAGTTTAGAGAATCCCCATGAATGAAACCATGCACTCATAGCCATTGATAATACTCATTGATCTTACCTTGCACCTACTTAGGTTCGAGAATCTCAACCATAGATATAGATTTTTACATAGTTCATTGACTATGACATCAGATTTTTTCCAAGCCCCGAGACCCCAATAATTCTATATAAGGATTCTAAACATTGAAACAAGAACATCTGGATTTGTACCCAGACTCATGGCCCTTGACATGATGAGACGAAACTGGGGAGACAACCACTCCAATTCTGGATTAGGACCGGGTGTAGATACTACTCTTCACTATTGAACAAACTAACACAGGAGGGTGCAGACCATTGTACATCACCTTGAATAAGTTCTCTATAGAGAAAGAGAACTGATTGATCACCTGGCTCTTATCCAAACCAGTCAAAACACTGTAGGTCATTGAGGAGAAGAGGAATTCACTATCATAATAGGCGATGATGGGGGGGGGAGAAACCACTGGCTGATGAGAGAGCTCCCTAGGAGAAGTAGTAATTGCCGATATAATTTCATCAAAGACCGAATCTATCATAAGAATATCTAAAATTAAAATACAGGAGACAACCCAAGGATCAAGAGAAGGAGAACATAGCTGACATGCATTACTGATTAGCGCCCCAATAGAGGGGAGGCCCCTATCCCAGAGCTGAAGAGACAGATCCCCACCCATACCTTTGTTGAAGAGCATCACGTCATGGTTGAGAGAATCTTGTCCTTCACGACTAAAGCATTACGAAGATGAGGAGGCCGCAGATTAAAACTAAGGGGAATCCAATATTTTACCCTTATCACATCCATGTGATCTTTAAGAGAAGCACAAGCCAGAAAAAATTTCAGAAGGACTCAATAAATCCCGAGAGCTAGAAGCCCCTAGTCGAACTTTGCGGTAAACCTGCAACGTGTTACCCGAAATGTAGCAAAACAAGAAAACCCTATGAATAGTAGGGTATATCATAGGTTGAAAATGGTCTTCCATCCCTTCGATATGAATCACCAGGTGGATCTAAAGCGGATGAGAAATATCCATCTCTATGCAGATTCACACAATAGACGCCTCCGCCATGCGACTCATCATGTCATCTGTTCAGAAAAAATATCCCAACGAATCCCCAATCACCCTAAGAAAGTATTTGTTCAAAAGGGGAAGAGGGTTCACTATAAGTGAGATCCAGACCACCGCATTGGGACTTTATTTACCAGAATGGGCATCCTTTGACCAAAGAGATAAGGAAAACCTCCAGCACCCCACAAGCCATGTGCTTCTACTACAAGCTTTCACAAAATCATCCCTCAAATACAAAACTATACAGAAGGCCTTCTGATCCAAGATCGACACTATAGCTGGGAGATCTAAATCCCATCCTCGCACGTAGTCCTGGAAAACTGAAAGGGGGGGCTTATCCGCACCAAAACGTGCTATCAAAGTCAATTGGAGATCCTTGTTCATCTCCTCGAAAGAAGTTTTCGGGACCTCAAGCACCGGGTATCCCTTCTCCGTGAAGAAGGAATCAGGTAACAGGACCAACGATGAGGGATCCTGAACCAGAACTTTCCCCAGTGGAGGTTGCTGAAAAGAATCCTTGAAAGAAGGTGGATGAGGGTGAGCAACACCACCATCGAACAATGGAGATCCAGGAACGCTTTCAGAAAGCGCTGAAGGAACGGGCGGGACAAGATCATTTTAATTCACCCTATATTTTAGGAGGTATGTTAAAGATCTTATGTTTCGTGATGGAAAAGTATGATTTCATTTATTGTATATGTTTATGGACTAATGTTTTCTTTCCTTATTTTATAACCCTTACTAAGCTTTTTATGCTCATCCCATTTTTTTGAACTTTTTTTCATAGGGTATAAGGAAGGGTAATAGAAATGAAGAATTCATGAAGATTTATATCAATAAAATAATTCTTGTTTTCTTTTATAAGTTTTTATTTTATGAATAAAAATGGATACTGAGTAGAAGTTTCAAATTTGTAATATATGAGATGTAATGTAATATTTATGGCCAAATTATATAAAACACTAAACCTGTAAAGATCCTCAATGTTAATTCTTGATTTAACTCAAGATTATGTAACGTTTTAAGGTTGGGTCATTTTATGTATACATCTGAACCCCACAACCATAGTACGATATGAAGTAAAGTAAAAAGGGACAAATACAATCACACCACAAAGAGTCTAAAAACAATTCTTACTTGAAAGTAAAATAAGGGAATCCTATCAAAATACTACAGAAAAACACCTTAGTCTATCTAGTCTAACTAATATCTATTTGTTCATGGTCTGTCTAGGACTATATCAAAAGGTTGATCATCTGTAGAAGACAAGACACATGTGGGAAAATCATTCGTAAGGGTGAGTAAAAAAATACCTATTAGGACACCCCGAAACCATAAAGCATAAAACAAATGAATATAATCATCTCAAGATTTTTATATGTCTACAACACATATAATAAGAATATCCAGATATACTCAATAAAGATACATAGTCTAAACGTAATTCACAGCCATAATAATAGCCTTGGATTCCATCTCAAAGGTTCCACATAGAAATCGTCCGGGAGAACACACTACTAAGATGGAAAGCACTAATGACGCACGTCTGATTGGTAATTCTCATTGGGTCTCTTCATTATAAGTACTCATTTAAAGTCTTAAGTGATAGGATGTGTATATGTGTGTCACACCCAAGGACATGGGGTATACCTACAACTCAATCTGGATTAACCCACTAAGTAGAGGATTGGTGCCTAAATAGTGTTGGTCATGATGATACCAAGAAATAAACCATGGGAATGATGATGAATAAGGGATCTCACTCTAGGACTCATGGAAGGACTAAAACAACTCTATCCAAGAAGTAATACTGAATGGATTGTTTTCTGAGGAGTAGAAAGTGATTCCAGACTAACCATCATGGATATAATATGCGGAACACACCCTAACAAAACTTTTCCAAGATATAGAGGATAAGGGATCCAAGGAAACATTAAGAAAGTATGCAACATGTAGTAGGTTCACATGTTGTGTCCCTTTGACCCCAGGTTTTGCCCTTGTAAATAGCTCATGTCTGCGTTCATGTAATAGTAAATGGTGTGTTGATTCATGTGTACTCTTCTCCTGTACTAGTATATAGGTATGCCCATGTACACTAGGCTAAGCTATGTTCATGTGGTAGTAAATGGTGTGATACTACCAGTGTACTCTTACCCATGTATATTCACCCTTTGAGATACCCGCCAACATAACAAAGGGGAGCCACATGACATGTGACAAGGTTACACACTATGTGATACTTAACTCACTCCTAAAACCATAACCACCACTAGAAGCATCCCACATGGAATTTCACTTCGACTGACACATCATGTACTAGAAGATTTTCTAGATTATCATATCTAGATCCTACATTTTCGTTCGTTCTTCCAGAATTCTTTCTGAAAAATATTCTCATGGGAAACTCAAGAACCATTTTATGATGAGTCACTCCATCTTCTATTAACAAATTCCGGACCATTGATTCATTCACAAAACACCTTCAAATGGTGTTCTTCGTTGCGCACCAAAGAACAAGAAAATTGGTATCTACATCATCTGATCCACCGTTGCCTCTATCATTGCAACACCATTGTGTAAAACTAAGCCTAGATCTACGATCTCGAACCGTTTCACCATGAATCATGTGTGAAACATTCTATTTTTTAGTATACGTCGAACCACAATCCAAACAAAGAAAATATGTGATGGATGAAAAAATATGGGAGAAATTCACAACCACAAACAAGAAGAAAAAATCTCATCCAATGTTTGTGGTTTCCTTGATCCATTTTCATTATAATTTCAATGAATAATAAATAACATTATAATAAATTATCCTGATAAAATACCAAAAATAGATCACATCTTGTAAAAAATTGATCCATAGATCAATATGTTGGTTGATTGATCTGTGTTCGTCATAGAAATTAATAACTGAGAAATAATACAAACAAAAAAATATCCTAACTTGATTTTCATTGATCGCTAATGAAGAATCAAGTTCTTCCAGGATCATTGTCAAGATCCTTTAATTCTGTATCGTACCAGTCATTGATCCCCGATTTAATCATCGCTCGTCAATGGAATTTTATTCCACACTCTCAAATAGCTCTCCAATGATTTTTTGGGTTATGAGTCTAACCATGAAAATTTTCCATAAGTATAAATTTAAATAAAACCTTTGTCTATTGAGTTAATGGTTAATTCAAAAAAAATATTTTATTTATGTTACTCTCATGATGACTTTTACAAAAATGCCTCGCATCGACCAAGTTTATGTTGATCCTAGGGTAAAATCCACATATGGAACTCAATGATATACTCAAATTTTTTATCTAGACCCCCATTTATAAGTAAATCCACTATTTTAGAAACTTTCATGAGTATAATATTTAATATATTTAATATATTTCAAAAATTTATTCTAGGAACATCAGGCCTTAGAATAACATGTGTTCTTAAACCTTGGTCTCAAAAACAATCCAAAAAATATCTACAAATAACACATGGAAAATATGAGTCATTAAATTCTCCCCACCTTAGATCTTTATATCCCAAGAATCCAAAACAAGGTCTACACAAATAAATGTGGCTACTTAGAACCAATATGAGTGTCCCACTCTCCAGGCATCTCCTGGATATTCTTGTGTTACCACCAAAAATATACTAATGGAATCAATCTCTCACTAAGGATCATCTATTACCGATCCTCGATATCTATATGGTACTCAACAAATGTAGATTCATCCTCAATGTCCAGCTTTCCCCAGTTGATGTTGTGTGATGGGTTATCCACGTACCTCCTCAGCTGCAACATGTGCAAGATGTGTGTACCCTGTCTAACTGTGGTGGTAGATCTAAGACGTAAACCACCTCCCAAACTCTACATAGTATTTTGAAAGGACCAATGAATCTCATGGATATCCTGCCACCATGACCAAATCTATGAAATATATGTTTTGGTGAAACATGTAGGAACACATGCTTTCCCTTATCAAACATCAATTTCATTCTTCATCTATTCACATAATACTTTTGATATATTTTTTAGTCTTCATATTCTCTTGAATTATCTACCCCTTATCGTTAGTTTCTCACACCAAAACTTGGTTCAAAAGTACTGACTCTCCAGGTCAGTCTAACAAAGCGGTAACCTACAAGGAATCTCGTACAAAGCCGTGAATTGGTCCATACCAATGGTGGAATGGTAACTATTATTATATGCAAATTCCCCCAATTCTAGGTTATCATCCCAACTAAGAACAAAGTATAACATGAAATATCACTATATGTCCTCCAAGACCTAAATGGTCTGCTCTGTCTAGACATCATTTTAGAGGTAAAAGATTGTGCTCAAGCATAACTGAGTCTTGAAAGCTTCCTAAAACCCCTTCCATAACTGATATGTGAAGCATGCATCATGATCAGAAATGATTGTCTACGGAACTCCATGGATTCAAACTATCTCCTGCATGTACAGGTATCCAAATATCCCAACTAAACTCTTCTATCAGGAATTTGAGATGTGGGCCTACTTGGTGAGTTGGTCTATAACCACCCAAATGGCATTGTGTCCCTTGGATATATGTGGTAATATCATCATTAATTCCATGGATATCTCATCCCACTTCTACTCTGTAAACTCAAGGGTTAGAGCTAAACTCATTGGAACTTGGTTCTTATCCTTCACTTGCTGAAATGTTAGGCATCAAGAGACAAACTCTCTAACTCCCTTCTTCATCCCTATCCACCAAAACAGATGTTAGAGGTCCTGATACATATTTTCCACACCTAGATGTACCGCAAAATTATATGAATGAAATTTTCTCATAATGAATTTCCACAACATCACTTGTAATATTGTGCATCCTCTAAAAGGAAGAACATGCTCCCCATCTTCATAAAGTACATCATGAGCATGCCCAGTGGATATCTAAGCTTGTTCGGTTTCACAGTCAGCATCCCCTGGTTTTGACTCCCTGACTCATTATAAAAACAGAGGGGTAACAACCATTGAATAGTGGTAATTTGATTCATAACAATCTATAATGTATAACCATAATGAGGCCAACCACTTTGAGTCCATTCTTAGTAACTGCGAACAAGATCTCATGTCGAGAGAATTTGTGGAAACATTATCCTTATTAAGAGTATAGAAAATTTTGAAGTCATAATCCTAGAGGAACTCTATAAATCATATTTTTCTCATGGTAAGGTCCTTCTAAGATAATATATATTTGATACTCTTTTGATCATAATATATAATAAACCTCTCTCCCATCAGGTAGAATCATCACATATTTAGTGCAAAGACTACAACTGCTAACTCAAGATCATGGGTCTCATACTTCATCTCATAAGGTCTCCACAAACATGAACCATAGGAAAGAAACTTCTGCATCTACATCAGAACTCAAGAAAACTTGGTTACTGATGAATTTCATAACACTACATACTCGACACCATCCTTTGGCAATCTTAATATAGGAGAGCTCATCAATTTTTCCCTCAACTACTGAAAATCCTATTGTCACCTCTCTATCCACATGAAAGGATATCCCTTTTGGGACCAAGATTTCATTGGTGTTAATAAAGTCTAGAAATCATGTATGAATCTTAGTTAGTTTCCTTTAAACCCATGGAAGCTCTACACCTCTATCACGTTCTTGGGTGGATCCTAAGCTAACACTACCTCCACCTTTGCTAGGTCCACTTACACTTCATATACTAAGATAATATTTCATAGAAAGTGGACCACCATAATCAATAACTGAAACTTAGAGATATTTCTATAAATCTAGTTCTCTAAAAATATACCCAAAACCATTCTAAAGTGTCTCACATCTTCCTCCTCAGAGGCTAAGTACACAAGGATATCATTGATGAAAACTACTAAGAACCGATATAATAAATGATGAAAGGTAAGGTTCATGAGTCCCATGAATGCTGCTGGGATGTTCATCATACCAATTGGCATCACCAACTACTCATATTGAATATAGCGACATTTGAATGTCTTCTTAGGTATATCCCCATCATGTACTTGAAACAAGTGATAGACTGATCTGGGGTTGACCATTGGGAATCAATGTTCCCATCTCAACTGAACAAAGGGGTCATTGATCCTTGGTAGTGGATACTTGTTCTTCAACTTTACCTAGTTCAAGAGTCGTTAGTCCACACACATCCTAAAGATTTTGTATGCCTTCTTGTAGAACAAAACTGAGGCAGCCGAGAGTGAAAAATGGGGCATAGCAATGCCCTTCCTCTCTAAGTCTTCTAATATCACCCTCAACTCGCAGAACTCTGTGGGAGCCATCTGATATGTCGGTGTAGGTATCAGTGTTTTGTTGATGTGTAGATAAATGCATAAGTCTATATCTCAGTGTGGAGGTAAGCCTAGATAATCCTCAGGGAAGACGTTATTGTACTCCACCACCACAATATTAAAATGGGGACCTGAAAATCCACTACACCAAGAGCTATGAAAACTAACTTGTGAGTAATTTGATTCACCCTCTTATGCATGATTCCACCCTACACTACCTAGTTTTCCGTTTCACCAATAATTCATAACCTATTTCCATTACTATGATCACACCACTTCATCCTCCTAAAACAGTAAATCTAGAAATGAAATGTAGATAACCAGTTCATAAATAAGATGATTTCATAAGGCACTACTGGAAAACTAACCTTTACCAACGGTTTGGAACCATTGGTATAGGCCTCCAAACCGTTGGTATAGCCTATACCAACGGTTTGGAGAACCGTAGCCAAGTAAGCCATTGGGATAGGTCTATACCAACGGTTTTCCAACAACCATTGGTATAGACCTATACCAACGGTTTTGGGAACCGTTGGTTTAGGTAATATGAAATCTATACCAACGGTAATGGAACCGTTGGTATATAAATTCCAAAAATAAAACATCCGCTGGGATTTGATCCCACGACCCCTCGTTTATAATCGAACGACTTAACCACTAAGCTAACATCACTTTTGTAAACATAATTTCATAAATATATATATGTATTATCATAATTATTTAAAATTTTGATTTACATAATGTTCTCGGTTAGTGGAGCTGGAAAAAAATTAAAGAACCTATCCCAACGGTTTTGAAAACCGTTGGGATAGCCCTATCCCAACGGTTTTCAAAACCGTTGGGATAGGTTGTGGTTGGGTGTATCTTAGTTAACGGTTCTTGTGAACCGTTGGGAAGAGTGACCTTTCCCAACGTTTCACCAAAACCGTTGGGAAATGGCCTAAAAAACACACCCTTTCCCAACGGTTTTTGGTGAACCGTTGGGAAAGGTCACTCTTTCCCAACGGTTCACCAAAACTGTTGGGAAAGGGCCTCAAAAACACACCCTTTCCCAACGGTTTTGGTGAACTGTTGGGAAAGAGTGACCTTTCCCAAAGGTTCACCAAAAACCGTTGGGAAAGGGTGTGTTTTTGAGGCCCTTTCCCAACGGTTTTGGTGAACCGTTGGGAAAGAGTAGCTATACCAACGGTTTTTACAAACTGTTGGTATAAAAGTGTTGGGAAAGATCATGTTTCCAGTAGTGAGGGACCATTTCTACTATAAAGATATCCCAACAGAAAATATCACCACAAAGAGTTAGGTCACACCATCGACACAAGTGTGTGATAAATGAGTCATATTTAGTTGGAGTCTCCATGAACAAGGGTCGAACCAAGGGCTCAACCAAAAATCTCAAGGTCACGAATGAGATAGGTGTAAATAAAGGAATGACTAGAAGCTATTTATATCAGTACTGATGATAAGGTACAAATAACACAAATCTTACCTTGTATCATTTTTTGTGCCTCTAGTTCAAAAGCATTGACCGCATGCAGCGGTCCTTGCCCTTGTTCTCAAGCCCCCTGAGCCTAGCATGGACCACCTAGGATGGTGGTGGTAACAAGTAAAAGTAGCTACCACCTACTTCTACTCTCCCAACTCCTTTTTCATGTCCTATACCTAGAAAACTTGTCTTCTCCTTCTATTTACTATAACTTGATGGCACATCCACAGTCTTCCTATCAGTTGTACGGTGAGTTATACAATCTTGTGCAAGATGTACACTTCCATCACATGAGTATAACCACCTCTCTCTTGAATAACATGACTCGTCTTGTGATCTATTAAACAAAGATCCTTTATCCTAGGACCTCCTCCTGAAATTTCTTGCATTTCCAGGTCTTTGGGACCGATGTCAACACCCCTCTTCCAAGGTCTCTGCTCCTACTTTTCCACTACCAGTAAACATTGGCTACGTATTCTAAACCAAGAAAGTACCAACCACAAAATATTCCTCTAGAACTGAATAATTAGTTGGAATTAATAGAGGGATAACACTGGCTCAGATATTTTTATTCATTCCACTTTCTAAGTTTCATGATCAGATGAAATGATCACGAAACATATCCATTGAGTATCTAGAAAGGTAGGTGAGCCTCGATGAGTACTCGGCTACTATCATGCTGCCCTGCTAGAGCTATAAAGCCTTCTAGATCTATAGATCCCTTATAATAGCTAGAGAGAAATCATATTTGAAAAAATTATCAAACTTTTATCATGATAGAGTTTCCACTTTCAAAGACTAGGTCACTAACCCTAAAATTCTTTCAACTGAACCACGGAGAAGGCTCACTGCAAGGACCATGATCTAATATACCCATGTATTGAACAGAAATAAAACAAGGGTCAACACCTCAAGCCAGTATTTAACTACATTTGGTTTGGTCTCACCTCAAAATCTAATGGGTCACTATTGCTGAAACTCATGAAGCGCAATTAGCCTGCACACCTTGTATACTAGAATTTTGGGTATCATCAGCTCCTTAATGTAAGGTGGTATATCTAGTGAACCACTGGAAGGTAACATCTCTAGAAATGGTCACTGTATTGATGCCACATCAGTAAGGGGATCATTTTCATTATCCTAACCCTAAATACTAGCTGGCGTGTCACAAACCAACCTGGGCCGACCCTGAACCAGCCACACGAGATGGTTCGTGGCATGGACCAAAGGGCATTCCTGATCCCCATGGGCTGGAATCTACTGTCAGGCATCAAAAAATAATTGTTGAGAATTATTTTTTCCAAAAAAGATAAATAAATAAACAACAATAAACAAAATAATAAAATTGAACTCAAGCATCAGAAAATTAATTAAATAGAACAACTCAACATACCTCCATGTGACCATCTAGGTCACCACCCAACCAAAGGCCGACCTTGCTCCAATGATGAGAAACTCATCCAAGAAAACATGAGAAAATAAAACCTACAACTAAAATGATAAAGTAGGTCTTAGCATTAAAAATGATTAGTATAGTTGCGTAGGTAAGCCCCAAGATCCAAGAATCTCACTTCCCAAAAAAATCCAAAGACACAAGTTTGAAATATAGTTATAAACATAGGGTTTTCACATTTTAAAATAAGCATCATGATTTTCCCATTCAGAAACTCATAAGACACTACATTCTATTTCAATAAAACTATTTTTTTTCATTTTATAAACAAAACCCAAAACAAAAGATACCATAGTTGGGCTAAAATAATATAGAAAAACAAGGCAAGATTAAAATAAACTAGTATGATATAAATTAAACAAGAAATATAAATAAATGAGTAATCATGGGTGATATTAAACATCCCTAGAAGACCATTGTACATACTCGGGTTCAGAACCACCTGTCGGTGTATGGTCAAGATCCTAAGTCTATAACCAACTGGCCACCCTAAAGTTGACCAATCCAATGGAAAAGCTTGCCCGGCCAAACAACAAATACAAGGGGTACCAACCCATCTAATTGAGGTTGATCAGAAACTATCAATTGATCATCTAAAATATGCTTAATAACCCATGGTGGTTATAACGATACTGTGTAAGTAAGAGTCCCTCACACGTGTGACTCATCTCACCATACTTGCTGACCCCAAACATGGACACTCTATAAGATAACTCATAAGGGATATCCCCCCTATAGAGGTGCCCCAAAAATATATATACATCATATCATCAATGGTGAAAACCGAGAAGAAATACCATTTAACATTTAAACCATTTCATAAATTGTTCAAAGTTTCCAACTGAAAATATACTTTCTCCAAAACACAATCTTCTTTAAAAGTTACTACAAACACTACTCCTTAGATAAAAGTGCCAAATAGGCCTTTAACTCAACATGTCTCAAAGTATTACCCAATAAATCACACAAACACCACATTTACCTTTACAAATCCAAATGGTAATATGCTCAAAGATTTCATTTCAAATAATTTTCGAAACCAAATAAAGAACCCAAAGTCATATAGAAAGAAAGAATCATTTTCACAAAATTACCACTCTCTTTTACAATAAAACCCAAACGCACACTGAAAAACTTTGCACACATTATTATCATGTCAAAAATCATTTAATAAATCAATTAATCATTTAGTAAAACATTTAAAGAGGACCAAACAAAGTCTTACATCGCGATCTCACCAAGTTCACATGCGAATTCCATTTCAAAATAAAGTGCATACCCAAATGCATAAAAAAACTACTTTCGCACCTTTCAAAAAATAACTCGCGCCACTTGAACAACGAAACAAACCATTTTCAAAATTAAAGAAAACACTTTCACCATTAAATAAACTACTATGAAAAATCATCAAACAATTTTAAGAATAAAAACATGGCCTAAAACAAAAAAAAAATACTCAAATCATATTTTGTGACTAAATACACATCGACGCCACACCATAACATGGTTTTCACTCCTTTCATAGTTAAATACACTAACATCAAAGTTCTGAAAAACATGAGTAGAGGACACACTATGGGTGTTCCTAAAAGAATGCACTTCATATCACACAACGTGCTACAAGGATAAATAATGCATATTAAGATTCCTTGAAAACTATGTTCGCACAAGATAAATTTAGTAAAGAAAATGTTAAGTTAATTATATAGGAAAAATCATTTATCAATAATTTTTATATGCAAAACTACCTACACATAATGAGATAATTCTTTGAAAATCTATTTTTAAGAATTTTTAACTAATAAAAACACCACAATGAATTATCTACAATCCTTATAGAGGTGTGAATGATAATTAAAAATTAATCAAAAACACAAAAGTTCCATAGATCGTGCAGGAAGGAAGAAATTCGGAAAAATCTTACCTCAAAGTCGATCACGGATACAACGACACATCTATAGAAAGACGAACAACACCCAATGGACCAAATTCATGCCTTAGATAATGAGAAGAACATGTGAAACACAACTCACGGTATTAGGATTCATCCAAAAAAACAAAAACACCATGGATTAAAGGCAGGAAAAATAAATTAATAAATATACCGGAGGAGGAAACGGTTGTCAGCAAGGGGGGACGCGGCCATTCTGGAGCAAGGTAGAGGCGTCGTGCAGGGGGTTCGGATACGCTTCTAGCCAAAACAAGGAAAGTAGGGGGTCATATGCATTGTCGGTTAGAGCAAGTAATTTGGAGGCCGTAGGTGTCCTTGCCGAAGGTGGGGTCAGCTGTCGGAGGCTTCAGGTGGAGTCGAGGGTGGCATTTGGAAGCTCGCAAAAACAGAGGGTGGGAGGGGGTTGGTTAGCTGGGACTTGAACGAGGTACGGCTTGGACAATGGTGTGTAGGGAATCGGCTGGAACAAAGAGTAGTGAGGCAGTACTGGAGCTGGTCGGCTGGTCGAAGGTACAGAAGGAGGGCCTAGGCATAGCGTAGGCGAGCACAGGGTGAGGCCAAAGGGCCGCTGCTGGGGCGAGAGGTGAAGGAGGTTTGGTGCAGAGGGTAGGAGACAGATAGGAGCCAGGGTTTATAGGGCGACGCGTCCGTTGGAGTGCAGTGGTGTGGCGTGACACAAGGGGAACAAGTGCGGAGTGGCGTGCGTAGGTCGAGGGGAAGCGTGGGGTGGGGGTTGGGTAAAGCGCCGCGAAGGGAGGGATAAAACCAAGAGGGGCATCGTAGGTGCGCAATGCGGATAAGGGGGCTAGGGGTTCTTACCTTTTTTATTTCATTATAACTACAATAATAATAATAATAATAATAATAGAAGTAATAATAATAAAAAAAACAATAATAAAGTTAATAATAATAATATTAATTAATAACAATAAAAATAATTATAATTATAACAATAATAATAATAATAATAACAACAATAATGAAGTAATAATAATAATATTATTATTATTATTATTTATAACAACTTATTACTAATTATATTTTCAAAAATTTTTAAATAAAAAAAATATTGTTAACAGATCTTAATAATAACAATATTATTATCCACATAGTAATATTATTGTTATTATTATGTTTTTTAATTTTAACTCAACTTACTCACATAAAACATTATTTATTTAAACCCTTAGACACTTGCGTAGGCAACCGAGCCGACCATGCGGCTACCTCCCACCATGTGGTGACTGCACACGAGTCTGAAACCTATTAGAAATGTTAAATGACAAAAATTTTAAATTGGGACCCAGCCCAGACCATGGCGTAGGGACCCAGAGCCATGAAATAATAAAATAAAAATAAATCAAAAAGTCGAGGGGTGACAAGGAATACATTGCAGAGGTATCCTAAAAGTAAACAAGATGTACCATAGTCAATGAGTATATCTAGATAACTGAATCAAGAAGGAAATAGAATCCAAAACCCATTCCTAAATGATACATGTACCATTTCTTCCCTAAAACCAATGTTCTCATTTGCTGATTCCAAAAAGATATTTATCAGATTCATGGTGTATGTATACGTCATCTGTTGCAAAAACATTGGAGTCTCTGGCCTGAAAGAAGAACTCAAAAAATATAACATTATTACCCAAAACTGATCTCAATAAGTCTTTTTCTAAGGTGTTACTGAATTATTTAACACAACTATTTCAAAACACATCCTAATGGGGCCCGTTTTATGACTCCTAAAGCCTACCTCCAATAGGCTAGGGGTTGGAGACTAGCACTGAGTTGGCATATCACTAACATGGGAAGCCTTACCCTAAGTACATTTACACACGTACACATATCCAAGCATATAAAATGTTAAAAAATAAAAACAAATGAAAAACAGTGCATTCATACATCTAAATCTCATAACCAGAGTATGATAAGAAGTAAAGGATAGTAAACATGGGAAAATAAAATCCTATCACAAAGATTATTAAAACAATTATAACATGAAATTAATGTTAGGGACTACTTTCAAAATACCGTAGGAACGCACCTCTGTCAATCTAGTCTCGCTAAGCATAATTTGTTCCAAATACATCTAGGACTATATAAAAAGGTGTATCATCGACAAAGAACACAACACGTGCGGGAAAATAATGTACAGGAGTGATTGTAAAAATACCCAGTAGGACACCCCAAAACCACAAAGCATACAATAAATGAATACAGTCAGCTCTACCTGGATATATTTCAACAAAACTTATAAAAATAATACCCTGATATACTTAACAAAGACACATAGCCTAAAGTTAAGTCGCAGTTGTAATACTAGAATAGGATTCCCTCTCGAAGGTTCTATATACCACTCATCCAAGAGAACACAATTCAAATTCAGAAAGCACTGATGATGTCTATTCAAGAGGTAATGCTTGTTAGGTGTCACCATTATAAGTACATGCTAAAAGTTTGAATATATATGATACATAGATCAGGATCACACCCAAGTCCATGGGGTATACCAACAACTCAATCTGAATTAACCCACTAAGTAGAGGATAGGCTCTTGCATAGTGTTGGTTATGAAAATACCAAGAACTCCTCCTAGGGAATGAATATGAATAGAGTATTTCACTTTGGACCTCATGGAAGTATTCTGAAAACTATCTCCAAGATGTCCTACTGAAGGGAACATTGTCTTAGGAGTAGGAGGTGATCCCATAATAACCCTCGAGGAGAGGACATTGGGGATTTTCCCTAATGATACATGTCCATGATATAGAGGAAAAGTCTCCAAGACAACTTTAAGGAAGTACAAAACATGTAGTAGGGTCACATGTCGTGTCCCTTAAACCCTATTTTCTTCCCATGTAAATTTCTCATGTCCATGTCCATGTAATAGTACATGGCATGTGGCCACCCATTTACTCTTCCCATGTACTAGTAATTGGGTATTCTCATGTACACCACACCAATCCATATTCATTTGAGAGTAAATGGTGTTTGGTTTCCTTCGTACTTTAGCTCATCTTCATCAACCCTTTGAGGTACACGCCGAGCCAACAAAGGGGGACCACACATTGTGTGAAAATATAAAATGTCATTTAATAATTAACTCCCTCCCAAAACCCTAACCACCACTGTAAGAGCCCCACATGGTGGGTTGATCTAACATATATTCCTTGTACTATAGAATTTTATAGATTATCATATCTAGATCATCTGTCTTTTTTCATTCCTCCAGCCTTCATTTTGGAGAATCTTGTTGCTGGAAAATCAAGAACCACATCTAGATGAGTCACCCCATCATTGATTAATATATTCCATAGATGACCAATCTTCAGGTTAATATATTGGTCAATTGATTCATTTTCATTATAGAAATTAATAATGAGTAAATAATCCAATCACAACATTGTCCAATCTCTATTTGGGTCAATCGCTGATGAATAACAGAGCTAGGACATGATTTTTGTAGAGATCCTATAATTCCAAATTATAGAGACCCTAGACTTTTACAAATATTATTACATGATTTAAATCATACTTAACCATTGAATACAAACCAAGTATTATAAATTTAAGTGTTTTTGGAAGATTAGATACATAATATATCAACATGAAACCAAAATAAAATATATTTTATTTAATATTAATAAGTATATCCTAACTTCCTTTGAGACCATACATATACATAGAATAACCTAAGGAATAAATGAAAAAATGGATGAGAAAAAAATACCAGTAAGGGAATAGACATATGAATAAAGAATAGCACATTGGTTAGAAAGACAAACATGATGACATAAAGAGACATGGAACATGAATAAACATAAGGATACATAACATGTATAATGTGGGATCATATAAACATGTAATAATATAAATTTGGAAACAAAATAAAACATGACTTAATCATGAGTCAATCCTTGTTACACATGGAGTAAGAGTCAAGTCTAACCACCAAGACTGTTGCACATAGAGCACGAGTCAAGGCTAATCACCAAAACTATTGCACATGATGTCTCTTGATACTAAACATTACCCAATTCATTGAAGAAATATCTAGAAAAAACCATCATAACTTGTTCACAAAAATGTTTTATACATGAAGAATCATATATCATGAATCAAACATAAACATAAGGGTTACTCATGGAAATAATTGGGTATTATAATCTTTTCAAAATGCATAACATAAGAGAATATAATAATGGTGTCCATGAAAGAAATGATTTAAATCACACATGGACATTCATAGAGAAAAATAGACATATATCAGTATAAGTTATCTCAAACTGAAGTGAATATATGTAAAAATAAAGTTAAAGAGACTTTAGAAATAAAAAAATTTAGTGTGGTTTAAGGAAAATATTAAAGATTATTTAAAATGAAAAAAGTAATAATAGTTTGTATAAAACCATAAATGAACAAAGATATATTTTCATAAAAAATTATTTAATTTTTAAAAATAATTTTGGCTCAAAATAGATCATGTACCGCCCTTGGAAATGGGTATGAAATCCCAAAGTTCCCTTGAATCGGGCTTGCTTTTCGGGAAGAATTGGGAAGGGAACCTTTTTAAAACATGTATTTCTCCACAAAATATGGATGATATCATCTAGATAGAATATTTTAGATCATGTAAATATGATTTATATGAAGTAAATAAAAAAATAGTTACATTGGGGTAAAGGGATATAAAGTGTAACCTGATGGAAAAATGGAGGTTCAGAAGGCATCTCTTACCTTTTTTTCTGAAACGATTTTGCAATTGATCTTAATGTACTAGATAATAAAACTAAATTAATTAAATAATTAACTATGAACTTTTTATACATGTATTTAATTCATTATAATTTAATTAAGTTCATTTATATTTTTTTTTATGAGTTAGAATATACAATTTCGTCATTTAGGAGTGTTCATTTTCTTGGTTTTCAATATCAGTCTACTTTTTTATAAGGAATGAAGTTCATGTAATGTTGGAATAATTATCCATAATTGAAATTAGAGTTTATTAATGGTACTAAAAATTTTAAAAGTATATAAATATCATTTGTTTCTATGATTTTACGATGAATCATTAGATAAGTCATTAGTGATAACTATTTAGATAATTGCAGTCGTTTTTAATCATCAAAAACTAGTTTTATTTCGTTAGTTATTATTTTGTATATATGTTAGTTTGAGAACATAAAAATGGTTATAAATAAAAAATTATAAATTTTTTTATACCATTAAAATGGTTTTATGACCATCCTTGAATGTATTAAAGGAATATGAAAGTGCAGCATCCACGATGTCGATACTTTGACACATCATGAGCAATGATTTCATTTTTTGAAAAAAAAGGAGTGTAGAAGGGGTATAGATGATGAATTATTCCATTATCACAATAAAATTATAGTATATATAAATTACATGAGTTATAATTCCACTTTTATGAGGGGAGGATAGGAGATAAGGTGAAAAATAAATGAACTTGAAAAGAACATAAAAGAAAAGAAAGAGGATTTTACCTCTTATATTCCTCCACGTTGAGAACCTAATTAGGGAAAACGTTTTGGAATTTTGATGAGACCAATATCTCCTTCAAATTATAGAGGGTCTTGGGAAGTTATTTGAGCAAAATTTGGAAAATTCTCAAAGCATGAGAGGTGTGAGGAACAGAGTTGGGGAAGGTGGTATTTATAGTGGAGGAGAGGGGTATTTTCTCATTATTTTAATCAGTGGTTTATTATTATGGATCAACACTATGAATATTTTGAAAATTATCACCATATATATTAAAATAATGAAATATAGTTTGAGATTTTGGGCTTAAATTATCCATACATCATGAATGAACCCATAATTCATGTATTTATAATTTATCGTAAATTATCATATCTAACTATTCATAAAAAATTCAACTATATTAAATAATCCCATAAAAACCCTAACCATTTTCAGGTATGTAGAATTAAAAAATTAACTCCATTTTATGAAAATATATTTCAAAATATAAGGAATATAATTTTTAAATAAAATGATCATTTACTCAAAAAATACAGATTTTAAAATTATAACGGATTTAATATAACATTGAAAAAATAATGCATGTATCATAAAATTATATTAAAATCATAATATAGAAAAATATTAATTTATGAATACATTTTAGGAAAATAAATTTTCTTTTAAATTATTAAATTAATTAAAAAATTAATTAAATATTTATGACTCATAAAAATACAAACACTTAATTTATAAATTTTAAAACATTTATTTACATATAATATGATATAATCATATCATAATTTTACTTATAAGATGCCTAAACTTTATCTATAATTTAATGGGTGAGGTTACTAATTAGTTGGCTGAGTTTCTATTCATAAGGGTCATATTACAATTCATATGGTCAAGTTACTATTTCATCTGTATATGTTTCTTAACATCTAGAAATACTTGTTATTTCATTCATTATTAATTTATAAAGTTTTTATTGTGTTCTTATTTTGATTTTATGTGATTATACTATATGACATAAGAATATGAAGGGAATTTCTTTGATAAAATTTAGGGTCATTAAATTCTTCCCCTTTATGAAATTTCACCCTTGAATTTTTTTACAAACTAAGGGATGTGAGGGTACTTCTCCTTCACTGCTTCCTCTCATTCCCATATTTCATCTTCATACATATGGTTCTTCCAGCGTACTTTGACCAGGTGAGTAGTCTTGTTGCATATAAATTTATCACTATGGTCCAAGATCTTCAAAAGCTATTCCTATTATGAGAGATCATTTGTAATTGTACCACCTCTAAATTCAGTACATGTGAGGTATCTGATATGTACTTACTCAAGAGGGATATGTGTAATACATTGTTCACTTGAGAAATGGTTGGTAGAAGTTCTAGTCGATAGGCCACACCTCTGACACGATCATTGATCTCGAAGTGGTTGATGTACCGAAAACTTATCTTTCCTTTATTCCCAAATCTTATGACCCTCTTCCATGGAGATATGTAGAGGAATACCATGCCTCCAACCTTAAACTCAAGGTATTTTCTTTGATTACTTTCATATCACTTTTGTTGACTTTGGGATGCTTAATGTGTTGCTGAGTTGTTTTCACCTTCTCAGCCATCTCCTCAACCATTTCATGTCCTAGGATCTTAAGTTCACTGACTTCATCCTAGAATGTTAGTGTTATACATATCTCCCAATAAAGGGCTTCATATGGAGACATTTGGATACTCATGTGGAAACTGTTGTTGTATGAGAATTCAACCAGTGTAATATGTTAGTCCCATCCTCCTCTGAATTTCTTAGAACACTCTCTCAACATATCTTCCAATTTCTGAATAGTTCACTCATATTTTCCATTTTAAGGATGATAAGCCACAATGAAGTTCAACTCAGTGTTTAGAGAATTTTGGAGACTTTTCTAGAACTTATAGGTTAATATTTGATCTCTATCAGATATAATAGATAGTGGTACTCCATTCATCATAACTACTTCTCTGATATATATTTGGGTATGTTGATCCAGTGATAATTCCTCTAAAATTGAGATAAAGTTAGATGTGTTGTAATATGATCTACAACAACCCATATATCATTTTTTCCTCTTTATGTATTTAGATGTGCAGTGTCAAAGTCCATGGTAATGTTCTCTCAATTCCATGTTGGTATGGATAGTGTTTGCATTAACCCATTTCACTTTTGAATTTCAACCTTAAAATGATAACATACCATGAATTTTGATTTATATTAATTGATCTCCTTTTTCATATTTTTCCACCAACTCTTATCTCATAAATCTCAATACATCTTTTTGCTCCCAAGGTGAATAGAGGGGGTTGAGATATGTGCATCATTTAGAAGCTCATTATTTTTCTTTGGATTAGATGGAACACATAATCATAACTCAAATCTCATGAATCATTTCTAATCCATTTCTAACTCTAAGTATATACCATTTCTGATATCTTCCACCTTTTCTTAAATTTCAACATCATTTATTTTATCATCCTTTATTTTATCCATAAGGAATGGTTCAACAATAATTTGAAAAATAATTAATGATGTTCTTTCCTTAATTATTCCCATGTCCATACTTTGAAAATATAATATGGGATCTTTCTCAATTATTATCATCAATAATGATGTAGGATCCTTTCTGCTTAAAGAATCAACCACTTTATTTACTTTTCTAGGATGTTAGTGGATTGAGCAGTCATAATATTTGATGATCTCTAACCATATTCACTGGTGTATATTAAGACCCTTCTATATTAATATATATTTGAGTCTGCTATGATTAGTATATATTTTACACTTCTCCCCAAAGTGATAATTTCTCCAGATTATCAACACAAATATCACAGCTCCCAACTTCAGATCATTCATTTGGTAGTTTTTCACATGAATTTTCAACTTTCCTGAGGCTTATTTTACCACTTTATCATTTTACATCAGTACATAGTCGAAGACCATATTTAAATAATCGTTTTACACCACAAATAGTTTTCCACTTTTTTTAGTGTGAGCATTGGTGCAGTGATAAGACTCTTTTTAAACTATTTAAAGCATTCTCTACATTCACTAGTCCAGACAATCTTTTCTACCTTATGAGTCTGATTGGTTAGTGGGTTTTACAATAATGATAATTTCTTCAAAAAAAAATATTAATACCTAGCTAGAACAATGAATCAACGGATATTCATTACAGAAGTAGGTATGGTCCACTCTTCGATTGCCTTTGTCATGGAATTTTCTACATATATCCCTTTTCTTTCAATTTCATTCTCTAATAATGATACTTCCTTCATCCATAACTTATATTTACTAGACTTTTCATATACTTTTTCCTTTAAAAATATCTTCAAGATAGTATTCAAATGATCCACATATTCCTCCTTGATCTTGGAGTATATCAGAATATCCTCAATAAAGACTACCACAAATTAGTTAAGGTAATATATAAAGTCTCTATTAATTAAGTCTATGAAACATTTTGGAGAATTAGTGAGTCTTAAGGTCATCATTATGAACTCATATTGTCCATACCTCATTTTAAATGTAGTCTAGAGAATATATACCTTCCTAGCCTTTAATTGATGATATCCCGACCAAAGGCCCACCTTAGAAAATAACTTCCCTCATTTAGCTGATTGAACAAGTCAGCTATCTGAGGAAGGGGATACTTCTAATTTATCATGAGTTTATTGAGATCATAATAATAAATATAGAGGTGCATTGATCCATCATTCTTCTTAATGAAGAGTACTTCCACTCCCCATGGTGAAGCAATCGGGCATATAAAACCCTTTTCTAGATTCACTTATAACTTCTTATTAAGCTCTTCCAGTTCAATAGTGATCATTCTATAAGTTTTCTTTGATATAGTCATAGATACATGAATAATTTCAATTGAGGACTCAACCTATCAATTAGGAGGAAGACCGGGAAAATATTCAAGGAATACATCAGTGTAATACCTCATGGTGGAATGTCTTCAAGCATGATTCTCTCCTTTGTATCAATCATTTGAGATAGATACACTTGATCATAAGGAAACAATATTGACACTTGAGATGATGATTCTGAGGGATATTCATCTTTCTCATTACACTTGTACATGATTGGAGGATTATTTAATATTTTAAGATCGATCTCCCTTTCCTGATAGTTGACTTTAGCTTCATATAAAGATATACAATATATGCCAAAAATAGAATCAAACTTTAAAAAATGGAGTATGATAATATTTCTGGGAGGTTCAGTCCACATATATTAACTAGGGAGTAGTTGTAAAATTTGGATGTAGTAATTACCCCATTTTTGGTTCTCATATATAACTCAAACTTTTAATTTTGTGGTGGTTTTTGAATAGTTCTAATAAACCAGCAAGATATGAAATAATGCTCAGAATTAAAATCAAATATTATGTTTTCTATTCTTGACTGAATAATCAATGTACCTATCACCATATAATTTTCGGCCTCCGCATCAGTAGTAGTGATAGAATATTACCTTCCTTTCTTACCTGGAGGTTGTTGTTGTTTATTTTCTCTAGCAACCATTATCTTAAGGAAATGGTTTGAAAAATTATCATTTTCCTTTCAGTTGAAAAAATGTACTATAAGATATGTATTTATATGAACCTTCCATTCTTCTTCCAAAATAGTGGAATTCTTCTTATCCCTCAGGCATTTATTAGCCAGATTCCCCATTGTCCCCCATTTTATACATTTCTTGTTTCCCTTTAGACAATTCACAGGATGCTTCCTCACATAATTTTGACATGTGGGATATTGGGTTTTCCTTACATCATGGGATTTATTTCTTAATCCACTTATATTAAACTCTATTTTCCTATTTTTATTATTGGTCCCATGAGACCACTATGGGTCCCCTTTATCCATTTAAACCTTGAGGAAATAATGGAAAATCTTCTCATAGCTGTCAAAGTCTGCAACTGCCAATGCCATTTGTAGACTCAACTTTAGTCCACTAAAGAAGAAATACACCTTTCTTTCGGTGTTCATGAGAAAGCTAAAGGCATACCTTGCAAGCCTTCTAATGTTTTCTCCATACGCCCTGATAGACTCATATTTCTTCTGCTTATGTCTGAGGAACTCTATTTCCATCTTGATATGGAAGGTTCAGGGAAAATATTTATTGAAAAAAAATCTTGAATTCCTCCCAATACATTGAATCAATTTCTTCTTTGGGATTCATGTTCTTGATCAGTGTTCAGCATTGATCAGCTTCCCCATCAAAATGATAGACTACCAACACAACTTTATCTTCTTCTGAGCACATAAGGATAGATAATATCTTTCCATTGGAGTTAATCCAATGTTCTATGAGGATGGGATCAGAAGATCTACTAGAAATGGGAGACCTTTTCCATATAAAGGATTTTACCTCAACATTATCTCTCTTAAGAGAAGGATTTCCATCCATGGATTCAAGTTTTTATTCATAACTTGATCCAGTTGATCAATTATTGTCATTAATTTTTGAGAACTCATTCCCATCATATATAGTATATCATTATGGAAATAAACACATTTATTATCACATTCATAGTTGGAATAGGTTCTTCTATTTCCATTATATGTTTGAAAATATATGATATGTTTCCTGAAATAAATTATTATGGGAATTTTTATCTTTAATAATGGTTCATAAAGAGCTTATGAATTTACTAGTGAATATCCCCCAAGTGTGTCAAATCAGGTGCATATAAAGGCCTGTTGTCGTGTACCAGGTTACCTAAAGTGAGGACCAGAACACCTTGTGAGAGTTGTTAGTCCTAATTACATCTATTCCAGAACCTTTTCAACATGTAGTATCTATACATGGATATATTTTCTTGATAAACCACTTACTCTATAATTACCAAATTTTAGGGATTTTTTCTTATACTTAGTCTTATCCGAAGGGTTCTTACTAAGATTCTCTATTCCTGATACCCAAAAATAATTAGACCTTTCTCTGATACCAACTATAGTTACCCTATCTTTTTACAAATATTATAACATGGTTGTAAGAATACTTAACCATAGAATAGAAACCAAGGATTGTAAAGTCTAGTTTCCTTGTAAGATTAGATACATAATTAAACAACATGAAACCAAAATAAAACATCTTTTATTTAATCTTAATAAGGATATTCTAACATCCTTTGATCTCATACATCTGTATAGGATACCATATGGATTAAATGAATAAAGTGATGAGCCTAAAATACCAAAAAGGAAATTGACATATGAATAAAGAATAGCACATGGGTTAGAAAGCATAAAATGATGACATCAAAAGACGTGAAACAAAAATAAATATAAGGATGAATAAGATGTATAACATGGGATCAAATAAACATACAGGTTTCTCATGGTAAGAACTGGGTATCATAATCTATTCAAAAGGCATAATATAAGGGAATATCATAATGATGTCCCTGAATAAATTTAAATAATACATTCAAATTTATAAGGGAAAATAGATATAGATAGTGATAAGGGATTCTAAACTAAAGTGAATGAATGTATAAATAGTGTTTAGGAAACTATAGAAATAAAACAATTTAGCGCACTTTAATGAAAATATTAAAGATTCATTAAAATGGAAAAACCATAATATTTTGTAAAAAAAGAAATGAAAAAATATATATTTTCATGATAAAATGACTGATTTTGAAAAAATAATGGTGGATTAAAATATATTATGTAGTGAACTCAAAAATGGGTAGGAATCGGGAATTTCGTTCAATTAGGCTTTCTTATCATTAATAATTCAAAAAGTGAACCTTTTTAAAACATGTATTTCCACATCAAATATGGATGATATCATCTAGATAAATGAGTTTAGAACATATAAATATAATTTAGTTGAAGTAAATTATAAATAGTAACATTGTGTAAAATATAGAGAAACTGTTACTTGGTGGAAAAAATGGATGTTCGGAAGGGATCCCTTATATTATGTCTGCAGTAGTTCTACACATGATCTTAATGTCATGAATAATAAAATTAAATAAACTAATTAATTAATTAATAACCTTTTATACATGTTTTTATTTAAATATAATTTTATTAAATTAATGTACGGCCTTTTTTAGTTATAATATACAATTTCATCGTTCAGAAGTGTTCGTTTTCTTGGTTTTAAAGATCGGCCTGCTTGTTTTTAATGGAAGAAGTTCATTTAAATTTAGAATAGTTATCCACAAATAGAATTATAGTTTATTAATGGTTATTAATAATTTAAATGTTTATAAATAACATTTTGATATATTATTTTAGGATGATTCATTAGATAATACATTAGTGATAATTGTTTTGATTATTATGACAGTTTTTTGATCATCACAAACAAGTTTTGTTTCATTGTTTATTATCTTGTATGTATGTTAGTTACAAAACATAAAAATGTTTATAACATAGCCCTTAAATTTTATTTTTAACCATAAAAATGGTTTTATGACCCGCCATGAAGTCTTTAAAGGAACATGAAAGCACATCGTCCATGATATCAGTAAATTGACACATCACGAGCAATGATTTCATGTATTGGTCAAAAGGAGAGAAGAAGGGCTATAAATGATGGATTATACCTTTATAATAATAAAATTATATTATATTTAAGTTATAAGAGTTATCATTCCACTTGGATGAGGGGATTATATGAGATAATTAGAAAAATAAAAGAACATGAAAATAAATTAAAAGAAAAAAAAGGATTTTACCTCTGATATTCCTCCCCCTTGAGAACCTCCATAGAGCAAAGCTTTTGGTATTTTGATGAGACCAAGAACTACTGGATGTGGGTTAAAGGTTAGGAAGTTATTTGTGATGAATATTTACAAGGATCAAAGCATTATAGGTGTTGGGAAAAAAGGTGGTCAAGGGTGGTATTTATGGTGGAGGAGAGGGGTGTTTTCTCATTATTTTAATCATTAGTTTATTATTTTGGATCAAGACTATGAATTGTTTGAGAATTATCACCAAATATATTTAAATAATTAATTATATTTCTATATTTTTCACTTACATTAGCCATACATCATCTATGACTCCATAATTAATGTCTTTAAATTTTATCGTAAATTAGCGTATTTTACTATTCACCAAAAATTCAACTATTTTTGAAAAATAAAAAAATACTCACCCTAACCATTTTTCAATATATAGAATAAAAAAATGAAACCCATTTTATTAATATAATTTTATAAATATAAGGAATTTTATTTTTAAATAAAATATTCATTTACTCGAAAAATACAGATTTTAAAATAATAACTCATTTTATAAAACATTGAAAAATTAATAAAGATCTCATAAAATTATCTTAAAATGATAAGATAACAAAATATTGATTTATTAATAAATTTTATGAACAGAAATTTTATTTTAAATTGTTATATTAATAAAAAAATTGTAATTAAATATTTATGCATAATGAAAATACCAACACTTAATTTATAATTTTGAAGAACTTTATTTACTTATAATATGATATAATTATATCATACTTTAAGTTATAAGATTTCTAAATTATATCTATACTTTCATGGGTTATGTTACTATTCATTTGGCTGATTTTTAATTCGTAAGGTTCATATTACTATTCCTAAGGTCAAGTTAATATTTCATCAGTATAGGTTCTTTAACTTCTAGAAACACTACTTATTTCATTAATTCTTAATTTATAAAGATTTTATTGTTTTATTAATGTGATTTTATGTGACTATACTATATAAAATAATCATAAGAAGGGAAATTTCATTGTTAAAACTTACGGCCATTACATATCTCGCATTGATTATCTATCCTTGATATTGTCAACTCCTGTCAACAAAATCTCATTCCATACTCTCCAATGGCTCCCCAATGATTTTTAGTGTTATGTATATTACCCTGAAAATTATCCATAAGAGTTTATTTAAATAAACCATTAGGTCGTTGTGTCAATATTTAAATAAAATAATTTTATTTAATAATTTTATTTATTTTATTCTCATGATGACTTTTCCAAAAACACCTCATATCGAACAAGGTTATGTCACGAAAAGGGTAAAACCCACTTTCTGAACTCAATGGTGCCCTTGGATTTTTTATATGGGCCCCCATTTATAATGTATTCTTGTTTTTTAGGAAAACTATATGAGGGTGCTATTTAATATATTTAATGTATTTCAAACATATAATTTGGGCACATTGGGTCTCATAATCACATATCATCTCAGCACCTAGTCTCAAAAATAATTCAAACAATATCCAAAATTAGTAGATGGAAAATCTGATTCATTACACATGTATCTAGTTCTATAGTGTCAACTAGATGAAATAGTAAAAGACAAATAGTTGATAGAGATTTTTGTACCAATATTTCAATATTTATCTAGGAAATTAATATATGTTGTCATATAAAATCAATTTCCTAATTTTTTTATGGTGTTAAAATTTTCCCAATGGTGAGAATTAAATGATTTCTCACATTATGGATGCATGTCAAATTTTTAGGTCTTAAAAATATGATGTAAATGGGGGCTAGGTTGAAATAAAAGGAATTCCCTAGGAGTGTATTCCTTATTAAATTTATTGTCCCATTAATCATTATTTAATGATGAGTTTTTATAGTTCCATGCCAACATTTCTAGTATAAATGTGTATTATTTATTAATAACAATATTAAATATTTAATTTTATTTATTAAAAGTTATTTTTAATTATTATTTTAATAAAAGATTCATCATATAAGAATTAAAATATATGTCATCAATGCAACACTTTCAAACATTGAGGTGAAATAGTATGACCTACCAATAGTAGAATCATTGAAATATTAATTTAATTTATATTTTATATATATATATATATTATTTTTTTATCATATTACTGAAATGTAAATAGAGAAAAAAGGTATTTAAAATTAAGGGTCACATACTACATGCCCAACTATTTTTCTCTAACTGGAAGATAAGATATGAAAATATATCCAATGTAATTATGATAAAAAATGAAAGGATGATTATATTTTCAATAAATATATATTAATAATAATAATTTAATTTTTTTTGTTCTAAATAATTTCACTGGTCATGTTAGAGGTCATTTATAGGGAGGGTGTCTATTTTGGAACTCATGATCAATTCTGATGGTTTCTTGTCATAATCCCCAAGGGTTTGTTGACTATGAGGAAAGATATAATATTATTCTAATGAAGTATCAAGGATTAGTAAGCATAAATAGTTCATACACTCAATCTTCAATAGATCATAAATTGGTTGAAATAGAGAAATAAATGGAGATTTTTCATCAGAATATAACCATTAGATTCTATTTTATACAATCTATGATTTTAAAAGGTAGACATGTCATCATAGTTCAATGCCCAGATAGAATATAGAATCATTTTATAAATGTGGTGGTGATCAAGTTGTTAATCATCATCTTCATGATCGTTTTGTAATAGATATGGATGGTGATGATAGTGATGATAGTGATGATTGTAGTGATCTTGGTGGGTGTCTTCATGCTGTTATACCTGTGGATGTTGGGGTAGCGTAATATATAAAAGATAATGATGTTGATGATGGTGATTATACTATTGGTGGTGCCGGTGTTTGTGGTGGTGGATATGACCCTTCTTGACATTTCTTTATCATGTACATTGATTCATTAGTAGGTATTTTTTTAACATTATTTTTTCATTTATCTGCTAAATTTAATTATGAAATTATATAATTTTTTATCTATTAAACTCCCATTTGAAGAATTCACCATTTTTTGTTTTATTTTAGAATCACTTCACGGGGATCTAACATTAATATAGTGAGTTTATAAACTAAATCAGCTCTATAAAACCTAAATTTTGATTTATATTTAATGTAATCACTAATTAATAGTAGTTTTGTATCACAATTATTTATTTCGTACATTTTCTTCTAATAAATATATGTTATTAATGAATGTGTATAGTAATTTTTGATAATCAATTTATAGTAGCTAATCAATTAGTATGTTATTAGTGGAGAAATTTATTTTCTTTGGATAATTTTCTATTTCCCCGAAAGATGGTTTCATGGTTTATTTGTTTTAAAATATAAATATTTTAGAAATTTATATTAATTTCTTAATTCATTATATTTATGAAAAATGGTTTGGGGGTGAATTTAATCATTAAAACTATGATTGAATTTTAATAATGGTTTCCATTGATTATAATGAATCATTTACATATTAATATGTTTTCATTGATCGAATGTTACTTTATTATATTTATTCTAAATTGTTTTCATAAAAGTTTTTTAGATACGTTTTTTAGAGTTTCATATGGATTGAAAACTTATAATTCACAGTTGAACTACATGTAATATGATAAAATAGTCATATTTAAGATGTGGTTTGATTTTTTTTTGGTTAATAATTATAATTTTTTCCATTTTTAATTATTCAATATACATAGAATTATTACAATTTCTTTTATGAGGACTTGATTATTTTGATTCTTTTTTCAAATAAATTGAGTTAAAGATAGATCCAAATGGTTATTCAATCCTTAATTGAAACCACTCACTCTATGATATGAGAGGTATGAAATTTTTTTAACATAAAATTATATTTTTTTTAGGTGTATGAAATTTTTTGGGTGAGTTTATATTTCCAAAAATGATGTTTTCAAGGATTGGTGTGCAACAACCCAACAACTTAAAGTGTTAAAATAAAAAATGGTACTACATATGTTAATAAGGTAAAAATATATTTATAAGATTATACTTGATTATAATTTCATAGTTAAGTGATTATTTTCTTTGATTAGTGTTAGGATGGGTGATTTTCTAGGAAGTTTGCCAAGGTGTGTGTGAGTGGGGAAAAGATCACAGTGAAAGAATGTGTGTTGGACTATGGGTAAAATCATTAGTCTGATTATTCATTTTTTCATGTGAGTGGGACCTAAGTAGGATATTACATGTTTCTAGGTGGAAACTTGAGGTACCTAGAGATCAAGGACCTAGTGGTGATGTTAAGATAGGGTGTATGTGTTTTTATTAGGACCAAGATGTTATATTTGTAACAGAGGTGATACCCAGTCAAAAGAAAAGTAAAATTATCTATGTGGAAACATATATTCCACAATGATGACATTGTTCTATAATGGGGGAGATAATTTAATTCCATATAAAGTTAAAGGGATAAAAGTGTAAATATTTCTGCCCATATTAACTAGGTGAAACTTTTTTTCTTGGAACCTACCTAATTAGAACTCCATAGTTTAACGATGTTTGTCCTAGAGTATTTTTAGGATGGGTGACCTTTTTGGAAGTTTCTTAGGATGTGCATGTGACGATAAAATTATATTGAAAGAACATGGTTTATCCTATAGATAAATTCATTAGTTTGATGATCCATTTAGTCACGTGGGTGGGCCCTAGATAGGGGACAACACTTGTATGCGGGGAAACTGCTGGCACTTGGAAAAAAAGAATTGAAGGCCTTACTAATGTAGTGTGCCTCTGTTATTAGCAGGGAAAAGTTGTTACATGGTGGTTATGATCTTTCAATATTATAAAATTTATATTCATTTATAGACTAATTAGTCTTATAAAAAATGGTTTATTTAAATATTTAGAAATATAATTAAATAATGATAATAATTTCCATTTATTATGATGAATAATTGAAGTAATAATGTGTATGAATTATATTATTACTTGAAATTGTCTGTTTTGAATTATTTTCATGACATTTGGGGGGATAGGTCAGCCTGAATTTTGTATAGAATAAAAACATGTAATTCATGTTTGAACCATATGTAATATCACCAAATAAACATATTAAGATGTCATTTCATTGTTTTTTGTTGTGAAATATGATTTGGAATACTTTTTTCTTCAATGGGAATTTATTTATTATTATTAGTTATATGAGTTTATGACAAGTTTTGTGTATCTTTTCATAGTATCTGAACCAAATATGAATCCAAATAGAATTATTATCCTAAATAGTTACTCATGTCACACTAGAAAAGTGAGTGGTAGACTATTTTTTAATAAAATTATGATGTTTATGAGGTGTGTTTCATTGTTTAGATCAGTTTTTGTTAACATGAATTATTATTTAATGGTTAATGTTTTTTTACATTTCAATATTTTAAACTTTAATATTCATTGGTAAATTGTTATGCTTTATAAAAATTGGTTTGGGGTGATATTGATTATTATAAATTTTACTAAATTGTTATAAAAGTTTCCATTCTTTATAATGAATCGTTGAAGTTGAAATGTTTTTATATTGAAGAAATATTTATGGGAATTTTTTATTTTTAATTACATTCAGGGAATTTATAGGATAGCTTGATTTGAGATCTATATGGATTCAAAATATGTAATTAAATATTGAACAACATATAATATGACTAAATATTCATATTTTTATGTGTTTTAATGGTTTTGGGTCATAAATTATCACTTACCCATATTGATTTTTTCAATATCCAAGTCTTTATTACTATTATTTTTAAAAGTTTCCTATTAATTTTATACCTTTTTTAAAAGAAGTTAACTCTATGATGAGTCCAAATAGTTATCCAATCCCTTATATAAATTCATCAATCAGTGGTATGATAAATGATAAATTATTTTATGATGGAAGTATGATGTCAGTGTGGTGTATTGTGCTTTTTTGGTGAGTTTTCATTTGAAAAATGATGTTTTTAAGGTTTTCTGGTTTTGAACTATCAATATTTTGACATTTATATTCATTTTATAATTATCTAATTTTATAAAACACTATTTGGTGATATTTAATTCTTTTAAAATGTGATTGAATTTTGATAATGGTTTTAATTATATTTAATGAATCATTTATCTAAAAATGTCTCTAGGTTGATAGAGTATTACTTGAAGTTGTTTTTTTAATTGGTTTCAATGAAATTTATGAGGATTGGTCATTCAAATTTTTATATAAATTAATTAATTATAATTTAAAATTACACCATCAAAAATATGACAAAATTAGTATATTGGGATGTGGTTTGATGTTTTGTGGTTTTAGATTATGTTTTCTGGAATATGTTTTTCTTTAATAGCCATCATTTTATTAATATTAACTATTTGAGGAATTTAAATAGATACTAAACTATATTAAAAAATTATTACAATATTTTATATAATATTAAGTATAAATGAATTGATAATGGATTCTCTTTGTAGCTTTAATTAAAAGTGCTTCATGTTTTCCTATTTTTCAATTTGAGGGGATATATGGCTATCCAATTTTATAAAAAACAAACCTATAGTTATGATTTATTTAATTGATAATGTTGATCATCTAGAGTTATATTTTATTGGAAAATTTTAACTATCACATATATATAGTTATATTTTTTTCACCATGATAGTATCTAATTTTGTGATTTTTATAGTTATGGTTCTTTTAAACCATGACTATAGGTTCTTTATAGTGGTATTTTATTTTTAATCCATGGCCATAAACCTTTATCTATAAATACTTCATAAATAGTTCTATAAATAACCATTATAATATATATCTATAGTTTTAGGCCCTATAGTTATGGTTTTGAATAATGGATAATGGGTAAATATGTACTAGTGTTAGTTAACTCATGTTTTGAATAATATAAATACTCATATTGTGCATCATACTTCTCCTAAAGGAAAAACGGTGTGGTTGTGTCATTTATTCATTAATTACTTCCCTCTTTTAGTGGGTCGTCTGATCCACCAATCACAAAGAAGTAGATTAATTTTATTATAAAGATAATTTTTTTCCTCCAATGCTTTCAGTAAATGAAATTGATTTTGTCCATTTATCACATGTAGGGAGAATCTGATTAGAAGCAGACACTAATAAAGAATTCCAATCCCATAGAACATAACCACCTTATGAAATGGAAAGAATATATAAAAATATTTCTCAAAAAAAAATATTTTCCTTTAAGTATTTGTATTAAAATGGAGATAAATTTTTTTGTACTAAATCAAAGGGAGGATAATTCAATTGGGTAATTCAGGGTAAACTTCATGAGCCTTGATAATTATTCTAATAGAATTTATATTAATCCAAAAATAAAGTTTGGCCACTACTATAACAATATAAATCCAAGTATTCTAAAAAAATTCAATTCAAGTAATTGATTTCTATAAGAAATAGTTTAATTTTCCCTTAAGGTGTAGAGAGAGATCGTTGAATTTAATTGTTCCATGGGTTTACGGATAATAATTGAAAATATAGTTTATATTTGATGTTTTAATTGACATTCCTCATAAAGAGAAGAATAATCCACTTCCAAAATATCCAAATAGTGGAAATAATCATCCATGAAACTACTTTTAAGGAATGTATAAATTATATATATGTGGAAAAAAAGGTAATTTTATCATCCTTGAAATAGTTCACTCATAAGTACCCGAATTTGAGGGCCACGTGGCCTAAAATGTGCTTCCATGTATACCAAAGACTTATGACTAGTAGTGAGGGTCTAATGTTGGTATGATTGGGTGACAATAACCACTAGATTATTACTAAATAAAGATCATTGTAATGAAAATAACTAAAATTTAGGAAGATAATAATAATATCATAACCCATAAAGTGAAAAATAAAAACATTCATGCATGAAATCAAATAATACTATATATACAAACTTAAAATATATATAGCATTGGATACACATATATTAGTCATAGATATGAATAAATAAATAAACAACACAACCAACCTTCTTAAGGTAGTCTGAGTACATTCTTGGTTTATAGTTCGTACACCAAGTCCTTGACCCATTCATGTATTAGTAAAGAGGAACCATCCACAATCTTAACTTATATCCTAGAGATTTTCTCAGGTTCCAAGAGGCAGCCCAAACAGGGTGTGAATAAAACTTAGTAGTCCACTAAAAATGGTGTCTAATTCATTACAGTCTATTAATATAAAACATAATAGTGTATAGTGTATAAAAAATAATTTAGTAAATTATAGGTGAATTCAAGGAATATAAAATGATTTAGCCTAAGTTTCTTGTCTCTAATCATATGAACAAAAATACTCATGGAATACAACCCAGGCATGAATTTTTAGGAATCAATGGTGAATCCATGGAATGGGGCTAGTAATTACCAAAAAATGGAACCTAAAGGATCTAAGAAAAAATCTGAGGCATTCTCCATGCATAACTTGAGTGTCAAATTGTGGTGGTCAAGCCATGGTGTATAGATCTAAAGTAAAAAATGAGCGATGAACCCTCAACATTACACTTTCTAAAATCACTCTAACCAAGTCCGATGAGAAAGTCCTAGATAATATTTGGAAACTATGGATTTGGTTCCAAGGAGATAATCCAATTAATTCCATGTTATAAGAAATCTTACTAAATTGGGGATCTCTTCACATGAATTCTACTATTTCTTAAGTTTTTAGGTGAATCCATAGTGCCTGGACAATGCATACATGAATTTTATATATTTATGGGATCCAAGGTGGAATTATACCTTGAAATTTTCATCAATAAATCGTGTGGAATCCATATAGTTCTCACTTGTTATTCAAAACTAAAATCGAAGACTTACCCATGGAATGCCTCACTTATAACCATAACCATTCTCATTTCATATGCAAGGATGTATGGCAAACAATCCCCTTAAGAAGGATGGGTATTTAATTAAAAAAAATTAGCAACATAGATCAAGTCCATACATTTAAACACAACCTCATCCTTTAATTAATTATACTCCATTAGAATCCATTTTATGTTTCAAATATTATATTTCTTGATTAAGGTTAACAAGACTTCCTAACACAATTAGATTAATTCATTTAATTAATATCATCAGCAAGAATCATCATTTCCCATGTTAGTCCTAAATCTCTACCAAGGGATTATAGAGGTTATTGTTTAATTATATTTCTTCCATTCACACCCTATTACATAAGTTCACAAGGTTTCAGGATCTATATTCTAGATTAATTAACCATAATTAATCTAGGTTCAAGTGAAAAAAGAAATTACCTCAAGTCATCTCATTAGTTATATGTTATTTACACGGTTGGTTTAACTAATTCAATTATTTTTCATTAAATTGTGAATGTTCAATAGTTTTGGAACAACCTTGATTCATCCATGGTTTATTAGAGTAGTTACCAAAGACATATCACTTTTATAGACATTGCCTAATTTAGTATGATATTATCCAAAAAGTGACCCTCATTATAGACTCAATAAATTGTTTAGGTTTATTTTAGGGACATTAATTAGTCCATGGAATAAATTGAACTAATTTCTTATCCATTTTTAATTTTTAATATCTTAAACCGGGCAATGAATTCAATCTAAACATTTCTAAAATTAAGTTCAAGTAGTGAAATTACAATGGACCATACTTGGTCCTTCATCAGATTAAAAATTTAAGGAAACTACTTATGAATCATGAATTTTTTAGGGGCCCCCAAAAAACATGAATGAACTTAAGTTTAGAAGATTGGTTGACACCAGGTTATCGGTATGATACAAAATAAATATGTCTTATAAAACATCAAAACTTTTATGGAAAAGGAAACTAGACTAAATAATTTAGCCTCAAGAAGCATCACTTATCGGTTTTCATCCCTCAAATTGATCTAGAATGAGAGAAAATGGAGAAACAAACAAAATCCCTTAAAATAGATAATATTAGCATGAACAATGATAAAATTTAGAGTTCATAAGAAAATAGGGAAATGACAGAGAATGATTTATAGAATTACTAAGGACTATTGATCATAATTTAAGACACTAGATTCAGCTAAGAATCAAGGGAAAACTGGAAAAGGAAATGGTAGAGAAGGAGGGGTATGTGCTTGGGAGGTCTTAGCCGAATGATGAAGTAAAATGGGGTGGAATAATTTATGGTTAGAGGGGGAATTTTTCATTTTTTATTTTTAATGAGGTGCATAGTTTTTCTACATGTTTTAAAAAATGTGTGGATTCACTGTTTGAAATAAACCCCATCTCACATTGTTATAATGCACAGTTTACAAGACATGTTTCAACCATGTGTGTCTATATAAAATTATGAAAACAACTGCATGTTTATCTGGAGAAACAAATATAGTTTAAAAAAACTATGCTCCTATGAAAAATAGGATTCATGGTTTGGGTGATTGGTAAGCACTAATTGTGCAGCTATTTCTCAAAAAACCTAAGTTTCAAAGATGGAAGCTTCCCAGCCTTATTTAGACACCCAAAACACCCCTTGAACCTCAAACTACATTAAAAAACATACCCTTGAGTTGCCCCAACTCTTGGAATACCATTATGATGCTTGGTTTTAAAAATAACTTGTCCACCCTCAGAAAAACCAAAACATTCCTTAAAATTGAACACTCTTAGAAAACACAGGGATTTACAACCTTCTGATTATATTATAGATCTTTTACAAGTTATAAACATGTAAAACACTAACCCTAGAACCTCAAATGAAAAGTACACCATTGATATTTATGGTTATATCATCATAGTACCAACTATCGGCATTGACTAAAAGGTCCATTGTCCCATGAACCATGACACTGATTCAATACCCAGAACAGTTATGATTACTAGCTACCAATGGAATCCCCAAACCCTTAGTCCACTAACATCACACCCCATGGGTTGATTTCATGGGTCCATACCTGACCTTTTTAGAAAAAACACAACAAAATTCATTGTCTTGATTATGAAATCAGTTATTCTATGAGGCAACACATCAAATATGACAACAATTTGTCAATTTATGATTACAATATGAAATTATCTAAAAAATGTTGAACATAACTTGACCACACCACTCAAAAAATGACCGATCACACCATCTCATTTCTATCCAAAACTAGTTAAATTGTCGAACTGTCAATGTACGACTCAAAAGGAATACCCAATAAGGTTTCTACAAAACCATGCTTATCCCAGAAAAAGATTAAGTTTCAATCTATCGCCAACCAATTTTCATCAAGAACACCCTATTCCAACCATCAATGCATTACAAACCATCTCTTCATGGAACTTTCATACCGAATCCACTCCTATATTTCCATTCCATCAAAATTAGGCCTTATAAGTAGATTTAATGGGTCTTATATAAACCATTCCTTCCCAAAAGTAATTTCAGGAAATCATAGTCTTACTCTTAAGATTATCCGTTAGAACGGGATTTTGACCTCCTGGATCAACATAACCCAAAACATGTGGCCTAAGTTTTCGTTGTGCTATTAGCTTTCCTGATCATAATGTTATGACCCCAAGGGGGTCTTGTGACCATCTATACATGAATACTAAATTCCACACATAACTTATGATGAAATACCAAAGTTGGACCACCAACAATCCATTTCACCATAGTTGAACTATGAGTACCAACAAAACATTGTGAAACTTATTGAAGCAAGTGTCACATGCTTGACTAGTCTATGGTGTCTCACCATCATAGGAATTTCCTTAAAATTGATCAATTATAACTACGATATTATAAATTAATGTAATTTATAAACCATAATATGCATGTATCATTTAGAATAAATTTATCTTGAGCTCACTTGAAACCTTTTTTATAGTGGTGCCTCACACAACCCACTACCTCCATTTATAGAGAATTGTTTTCGCCCCCCTAGTCCCAATAGTTCAAACAAAAGTTTTATACCCAAATAAAATTATTCATACTTAACACGATACACACAATGTATTCATATCCCAATGCAAGCCTTTGAGTTATAAAACTATAATCAAACCAATTTAGGCAGACCTGTTTAAAATACATCCAACTCAATATCTGACGTCTGATTTGAAAACTCGATCACATTACCTTAGATCCAAAAGGTACCCATCATTATTTCGACATACTCACAAAATTATAAATCTAGATCAATTTTTACTTTAATGGTTTCAAATTCACGAAACCAGTCCATTGTCGTGTTATACATTAAGCACTGATGTGTTACCGGTATGTCACATATATGGGTTGCTTACTTATCCCAAACATGAATCTAATGTTCAGAATCGATCTAAAATGATAAATGGGTCTTAATTTTTACATATTTTTCAAGTATAAGAATCTCAAATTTACTAACTCACTAGCTTCTATAATACATTTTGACCTATCATGACTGGTGTCCTCACAACTTTGATCTTTCTCACTTGAAGGTCACGCTCTCCAAGACTAGTGTGATTTTCCCCACCATAGAAGTGGTCTAGTAATAATTTCACTAAAAATATAAAATTATTTCATAAAACACACTCCATCCATCATAGAATATGATTTTTGGTCCAAGAAAACATGCTTATAAAAATCACTAACACAAAACACTAGCCCTATAACTCAGTGAATCCATGATCATGATAGAGCTTCCTTCTTTAAAAAGATAGTGTCTCACTCCCCACTATATATATTTACTCCAGATACTTATAATTGTAACTATAATAGGTATGTTCATAGATTCATGTGTCATGCTATTCTGGAGGCATGCTCATGCATGTCATTAGTACTAAATTATAAAACCAAAACCAACCCATATCGGTGGTATAACATCACTTGATCTTTTTTCATGGTCATATTGAGAAATAGGATAAACAAAATTTTATTTTAATGGGTAAGGGAAATATTTCTCATATAGAAATTATTAACACCCAGTTTACCCTACTCTTGGAGGGACCCCTAAACAAAGCCTTCAACAACCCACAACCCATTTTTCTAAGAAGTCATGAACATACACCCACAAATGTGTTACCATGGTTTTATCACTCAAAATATCAATAATTGGATGATTGAAACATAAATATTTATATATGGTACATCCTATCCTTACATTAATAGACACCATGTATGGAAAAATGAACTGCATCATTATTACTTCATCAAAATGGGGGCACCCATTTCATGCAACTCGCATGACCAAAGTTATAACACATCCTCAGTATATACATTATATCTCAAAACATTGAACAAAAAATTTAGAGTATCTATGATGTTCACAAAAACACTAATATTATCTTACCACATAGTTAATTTCCAACCCAAGGTTCTATTCCACAAACTATGAGCCATATCTATGCCGAAATGGAACACAAATAGAAATTCTTATATCTGAAACTCAATGGAATCATCCACCAACGGTTTTTATCTCCAAGGGCAGTGCAAAACTTTTCCTTACCCTTAACTATAACATGAGCCACTAACTCTAATTATAGGGTCACACCTAAGAGGACCCTATGATATCCTAAATAATCCCAATTCCCAATAAAATAAAACCATGAATTGAGACTCAAAGGAAACATCTATATTACCATGGTAAGAATTTATTAAGGAACTCAAAAACTAACTCTCACAATAGTGTCTTTTGTAATAACACTTACATGTTTTATTTAGGCTATTACATCAGTTCACATTTAACATAACCATTATGGAGGATCGAGTAAATGATATGTAAATTACTATTTATAGAATAGATCATTTTATAAGTTCTACTTCTAATATTATTTACCTGACATAGTATACCATTCTAGGAAAAGATCTCATAATTCCTTTATATTTTTTACTTATCGATGAGTTCTCAAAACTGGGCTCTGTTAATATAAATTTAATCATAGTCTATTGTAGAAATTTTTTTTGTGTTATTACTGACATTTTAATTAACTAATTCCTCATAACAATAAGGCTGATAAACATTCAATAGTAATTTTATCATTTTTTGGGAATCAGTTAAGTAGCATTACACCATACACTTATATGGAAAGTCGTATGAGTTGTTATAGACACTTAAAATAACCATCACATTTAATGTAATCATACCCCATAGGGTTTAAGTACCAAGTCATGTAAAGATAATTTCAACCAACAAGGGTCAATTCATTCCAATCTGGGTTTAGTTCCACAGATTTTTATTCCCAAATTACGGTGGAAATTCTCAATGAATTACTATTATAATACCATTTAATTGATACCCATTAATAGATAATTTATTAAATATTTTAACACAAACCCATAAAGGGATCATCTTATAGAAAAATATATCCATGACTGACCTACAAGGGTAAAATTGAGCATAAAATGATTCACTTATATGGTTTCCATTCCCAAGTTATTATGGTAAAATAATTTTTAATTTTTAATTAGAAAATCAACTAAATGAAATACATAAATATCCACATAGATTTATTAAAAGGAAACCCATATTATTTTATCATTAATATCTATATTTTAATTAATTATTTATTCTTTTATAAAATTTCATTTCATTATTTAACTTTAGGTTAGTTAGATAGAATTTGATCATCAATCTATATAGGAAAACACCAATTAGGATGATGTAGAAACATTATTTACCCAACTTTAAACCACAACCATAACAAGTCAAACTATTGGTCGGAGTGGAAACTCAAGATAGGGGTGAATTGAGTTCCTAAATAAAATTAATGTTAAAAACTTTATGATAAATATCCAACAATTTTGAAACATCCTAGTTAATTAAGGAAGTAGGGATATAAATTTTTAGTTAGTCAACAGGTTTTTCAAAGGGTTATTAGACCTCAGTTGAATCAGTGTAAAACACTTCGTCAAATTTTGAAACAACTTTACCGAATTAAACACATACACACACTAACCAGAACTAACTATCAGAGTCAATGTAAAACAGTTTTATGTTTTTGAAATAATGAGCAGCGAAAAATAGAAAAATAGAGTATTACTAAATATAGTACAGAGTAAAGTAAAACAAGACGTTAAGTCTCAAGACGAGACTCAATCCTCTTCACTTGGTGATCACCTTCCACAGAATAGTTTATATAAATAATAAACTTGATACATAGCTTGTATCAGGCTTCACAACAGTTTTCACAAACTACCTAGGGAACACACCCTCTACCATCGTTTTCCATGGGATAAACACACAACTAGGCCACACAAGCCTTCTTCCACAATTACACATGGGAAACAAGGTTTAAGTGAAGTTTGATGTGAGGATTTTTAGTATCCTCTAGTTCTAGCACAAGATACAATGTGTGTAATAGACAAACACATAATTCTCAGAAAAGTAAAATAAAATAACACAACAGAGCTAATATAATAATATTGAGTTTATAAAGATCTATGTGTTTGCAGTTCATCTCTTGACTCCTTGGAGTGAAGAAATTGTAGTTTGAGTCTTTCTCTGGATTTTGTCCTTAAAACAGAGTATCGTAACTCTAGGGTCTAGCATTCAGAAACTAAGTGTTCTGTTTCTTGAGTTTCAGAGAGTTGATAAATCACAGAATACAGTCTTGAATTTGTTCTCCGGAAATGATATTCTTGAGGCTCTTGGGTTTACAGTGTAAGTTCTAGATAGTTCTTCCTTTTTATCTTTTATCTAGAGAGTATGTTGTTTCTCATGCACTTATATATATCTTCACCTCTCAGCATGCTTCTCACACTTTTCTTTTCTTCCTCGGTCTTCTATTTTATATTTGAGCTCTAATAATAGGAATAAGTAAATCACGTTCGGTCCTCCTCGTATCTCATAATGTATCTAGATACAATCTCTTGATATGTCTATAATCAGCATTAATTAATGTCAGAAACATTAAATTTACCAAATATGAACATTTGAATAATCTTAATAATTTGACAAAGTACAGAGAAGAAGAGTGAGCATAGGTAGACTAGTAGCAGTAGCCTTCTCAACGGTAGGCTTCAATGGTATACTGCATCGGTAGCCTTCATCGGTGACCTTCTATTGGTGAAATTTGATTGGTGACCTTCATTGCTGACCTTTCATTGGTGACCTTTCATCGGTGACCTTTATCGGTGACCTTCATCAGTGACCTTTCATTGGTGACCTTCATCAGTGACCTTTCATCAGTGACCTTTATTGGTGACCTTCCATCGGTGACCTTCATCAGTGACCTTTTATCTGTGATCTTTCATCAGTGACCTTTCATCAGTGACCTTCATCGGTGAACTTTCATACTTAGAAACATTTTGCACTGTAAGCTTAAACAAGAGAGCAGTGAGATTAAAGATACGTAGTTATCACTTGATAGAAAATAAAAATATTAATGGTACATGATTATACTATAATAAAAACATGATTATCACATAAATTAAATAGGATTTGGGATTATCAAAACAGGTGAGTCCAACAATCTCCCCCTTTTTGATAATCACAAATTATGTCATAAAAAATTTAGATTTATGTTTTATGGAATTAGGTTTAAGAACATTTTCTAGTTTCTTCAGAGGTGTTAGCATACATGTATTATGTATAAGTAAAATTGATCCATGTTCATTGTATAAAATAGATCGGAACATAAATGAAAGGACTCTAGTCGACAGAAAACATCTCCCCCTTTATGATTAACAAAAAGAATGTAAGCCAAAAAGAGATGACAAAAGAGGATTATATTATTAATGAAGGAAGAATACAAGATAAAAATGGTTAAAAATATCTCTATTAACTAAGACATACCACATTCAATTCACATCATAAATGTCCAAGGGAGATTTGTCTTTGGAAGCTGAGGAGGCAGGTCTATAAGATGGAGGGACAGGCCGAGGTATGGTAGTGAGCAGGGTAGGTGGAGCTGTTACAGAAGCATCAGTAGACCTGTAGTGAGTAAATCTATGAGGAATCATAGGGGTCAATATTCTGATGGCATATATAGAATTCATCAATGGTGCATCACTGGTAGATCCTATTGCAGGTGAGGAAGAAGGTAATGCTAGAGGAGAAATTATGGGAGAGCAGTCCACATGGAGGAAAGGTAAAAGAAGATTTCTGAAATCCATAATAATGTTCCCGCCACTTTCCATAGCTGAGATAAAATCATCATTATTCTCCATAAATTTCTCAAAGTCAAGAGTCAACTCTCTAATCCTACCAACTTGATCCTTAAATTCCTGAGTAATAGGTGGGATACTCAATCTTTCCAAGATTAACTTAAAGTGGCCATTCATCTAATGCTTAGTGTACACCCTTTTGTAGTAGAAATCAACTTGCTCATTGAATACCTTCTGATCTTGAGAAGACTCACTTAAATAATCTCCCACATACTTATGAATTTCTATGGTTGTGGAAATGACCTAAGTCATAGAATGAGGGTCTGATATACTTGGATCAGAGAACCTCTCTACTTCTTCTCTAACAACCGATCTGAAATCTTCTAGATCAACAAGAGGAGAGGCTGAAGAGGAAGCTGATGTACACAAAGGTACTATTGTAAAATCCATTGTCTCTTTAAAAGAATTTGTCAAACCACAGATCAACCTCTTCACATCATCATTTCGACCACTCACATGTGCCTCTATAGACTTCTTCAAGTCTTGAAACATAGTGACCATCTTCTGAACAACACTTTTAACATATTTAAGGTCTTTTTCCACTTGAACCCTTAAATCCATATAGAATTATAAACTGGAAAATGATTGTTTCATAGATTCCATAGACTCTATAAAGGTCATGAACTGATTATGACATTCCTTCACTTCATGTAGAAAATTTGATGGAGAGGTAGAAATTACTCTTTCTAAGGAAAATTCTACAACTTCTTGATTGAGGGCCATTTTTCTCTCTATCTCAACAGATTTCTCATCAAAGTGTCTCTTCAAATCTGATTTTAATGATTTTAAATCATCCTTATTCATATATTCTTGAGGTAAAAGCACTAATGGCTACATAATAGTAGTCTATGAAACTGACGGAATTGGAGGGCTTATGTTAGGCTTCTCATCATCAGAGTCTCCATAGTCTATTACCAAGACCACGAATCTAGGATCTTCTAACCAATATTTTATTCCATGAGAAACAACAATTGAATCTGTGGAAACAGGTTTATACCCATCACTTAGAGCATTCTCCTGATAAATTACATCCATTTCTATTATACCAATTTGATTAACTAAATCAATAGGATATTCCACTACAACTAATTCTTCAGAATATTCAACTTCTTCCATTGCAATTCCATCTTCAACTGATTCAGAAACCACTTCATCTACCCTTTCTACCATTTCTGTATATCCTATCAGAGGACTGAGGCTTAGGTATTCCCCTTCACTTTCATGAGCAGCTATCTCAAATTCATCATGACTAGATTTAATTTCATCTTCCTCCTATGAGGTCTCTCTAAGGTCTTTTAAGACATTTTATTCCCCTTCTTCTTCACTAGTTTCCCCATCATCACAGTCCCTTAGGATAGTCTCCCTTATAGGAAACCTTTTTGTGGGATAGGATCACCAAAGGATATAGTATTGGCATGAGGAATTGAGGGAAGTTCAGGATCACTCCTCTCATCTATAGGATAATCCTCTCTTTGTTGCAAAGCAGCAGACTCCTCTTCTTCATCTGAGTATATTAGCTCTAATTCATCAGGATTTTAACCAGGGCCCCTCTCATTCTTAGGCCCAGTAGGATAAGTAACAGGGTTGAATAATTCATATATATTAGCCTCATAATTTACCCATTTTCTTTTCCAAGTGTTCTACATGATCTTCATAAACTTGCAAGTCATCTTGGTAATGTAGAATTTGTCCCTTAAAACAACTATTTCCTCCTTATTTCCATCAAATCCTTTCACTTTCAACAGCAAGGATATCAATCTTTCATGAAACAAAGCATTGGACATAGAACAAGGCTTCGTTATATCCTCTAATTGAATCATCACCAACCTACACAGATTTATCTTTTGTTCATGCTTCAACATATAAAAAAGAAATATGTCATGGCACTTCAAGGATGAAAAGTCCCCTCTACTGGGACTCAAGAAATGTTGAAAAAATTTCAACATCAACTTGTTTTCCCCTTCCATTTCAGCAGCAATCACATTCCTAGGGATCTCATTCCCTATCAGTCCAGCCAAAGATTCTTCATAATAGAAGAACTCAATAGTGAGAGGCACCACTTCTGAGTATTAATCAAAATCCCTTCATGTGGGAATCTCAAAAAATCATCCCATTCAAGAGAGGAGAAGCTCACACATACTTTATTTACCTTTAAAGACATTCGGTTCTCATTCTTAGACTGCTCGAACTTTAGAGACACATAGAACTCCTTCACTATCATTGGGTGGTAAGGTCCATTGTTATTTGAAAAGAATTTGACTCAATCTTGAGCTTCAAGTGCCTTCAAAAATAGATATTTTCTTGGCAGTAGCCATTCAAAACTTAATTCCTTCTCAACCACTATTTCCCTCTTTGACAAATTTTGATTAATCAGATTTTCTAGTACCTTCCTTCCACTACTAGACACATTTAGAGGTCTCTTAGGGTTCAGCGCATCTCTTTCATCACCAACCAGTGGTCTATTCAGTCTTTCTATTTCAATCTAGATCAATTTGAGGGTTTCAGCAGGAGGTGAGGTTATATGATTTGGGAGAAATAGGTTCGGGAGAGGATTGAAGTGGATCAAAATGTGGTGTGTACTTTATTTTTACCATTTAGGTATCGAAAAATAAATCAAGTAAAAGAAATTACTAAGATTAAAAACGTTTTAGATTCCGATAGAAAAACATGAAGTCCCGGAAAGGTCAACTATTGGTAAGGTGACAATGGTGATGTCTTAACGGTGAGGTCCTAATGGTGAGTTCCAACGGTGAGGTCCTAATGGTGAGGTCCAACGGTGAGTTCCAAACTTAACATTTTATCATACCTAACTCATGTTTTATGTAATTTAACCTCTCAAAATTCAAAGGCTTTGTGAATATATCATTCAATTGATGTTCAATGCTAATGAATTCAATAATGATATCACCTCTTTGATAATGATCTCTCAAGAAGTGATGTATCACATCAATGTGATTTGTCCTATCATGAGATACTGAGTTTTGAGAGATGTTAATAGCATTTCTATTATCATAGTTTATAGGGAAATCTTTGAATTGATATCCATATTCTATAAAAGTGTGTTCCATCCACATAATTTGAGCACAATAACTACCAGCAACTATATATTCATCTTTGGAAGTAGATAATACACCAGAATTTTGTTTATTACTACACCAAGATACTAGTGAATTTCCCAAAAAGTGACATGTTCCATAGGTGATATTTCTATCTAACTTTCAACTAGAAAAGTCATCATCTGAATAACATATTAAATCAAATTATTTTATTCTTGGATAAAATAGTTCTATGTTTGTAGTATGCTTCAGATATTTAAAAATTCTTTTAATAGTAGTTAAATGAGATTCGTAGGGATTGTCTTGAAAACAAGAACACTTTCATACACTAAACATAATATCAGGTCTACTAGCAGTAAGGTAGAGAAGACTCCCAATCATACCTATGTAATTGGTTTGATCCACTGGTTTACCAGTTTCATCAGCATCCAACTTACAAGTCGTACTCATAGTTGAACCGCTACCTTTATTTCTATCCAAACCAAAACATTTCAAAATATATTTAGTATATTTACTTTTATTTAAAACAATACCATTTTTATATTGAAAAATTTGAAATCCATCAAAAAATTTAAGTTCCCTTTTTAAACTCATTTCAAATTCATCTTGCATCATTTTTGAGAAATCAGTACATAAAGGATTTTTTGAGGATCCAAAAATAATGTCATCTACATAAATTTTTACTTTTAAAAAATCTTTGGAAATCCTATTAATAAAAAGAGTAGGATCATCTATTCCTTTGGTAAAACCTTTTGAAATAGGAAAAGAACTAAGTCGGCCATACCAAGCTCTTGGAGCTTGTTTTAGACTATATGGATCTTTAGAAAGTTAAAAGACATGATTTGAAAAATGGGTATTTGTAAAACCAGGGGGTTGTTCAAAAAATACATCCTCAACTATGTACCCATTTATAAATAAACTTTTGACATCCATTTAATAAATTTTAAAATTCAGATGAGCTGCATAAACAAGTATTATTCTAATGGATTCTAGTCTAGCTATAGGTGCGAAGGTTTACTCATAGACTATTCCTTCTTATTAACTATATCCTTGTGCAACTAGTCTATCCTTGTTTCTAACTATTTTACCGGATTCATCAAATTTATTTCTAAATACTCATTTAGTGCCTATGGTCAAAGTGTCTTTAGGTATTTCTAATAATTCTCAAACTCTGTTTCTTTAAAACTAATCTAATTCGTTTTGCATGTCTATCACCCAAAATTCATCATTTATTGAATCATTAATATTTTTAGGTTCATTCTATGAAGGAAAAGATTGATGTTAAACCTGGTTTCTCAGAGAAGCTCTAGTTTGTGTTCCTCTATTTAGATCACCTACTACAGCATCTAAAGGATGATTCTTGAGAGTTCTAATACCTCTAGAAAGAGTTGAACTAGACTCCTCGTGATTTTATATGGGTTTAGATTCACTATGATCGGATTCTGGAATGTTTCCAGAACTAGTTGTTTTCACTAAGGGTTCACTGTATTCATCATTAAAGTCCAGAATTGACATATCTTCCTCAAGATGTTCAACAGAATTTTTGGGTTCATGTGGATCAGTCTCAACAAATTTGACATGAACTGATTCTTCCACACATTTGGTTATCTTATTGAATACTCTATAATCTTTACTAGAGATTGAGTATCCTAGGAAAATTCCATCATCTCTTTTAGAATCAAATTTTTAAAGATTATCCGTAGTGTTAAGAATAAAGACTTCACAACCAACCACTTTAAAGTAATTAACCTTAGGATTCCTATTATTCTAGAGCTCATAAGGGGTTTTCTTATGGATAGGTCTAATTAAGACTTTATTGATGATGTAACAAGATATATTAATAGCTTTAGCCCAAAAATAAATAGGCATATTATACTAATTTAGCATAGTCCGGGAAATCTCTTGAAGTGTCTTATTTCTTCTTTCTACAACTCCATTTTTTTAGGTGTTCTAGGATAATAGAAATTGTGATTATAGCCTTTTTGTGAGAAAAAAGATTCAAACTTCTGATTTTCGAAGTCACAACTAGGATCAATTCTCAAGGTCTTAATTCTAATTCAACTAATATTTTCTACAAACATGGAATATTTAATGAAGTAAGAACATGCTTCACTTTTGTGATCTTAAAATTATACCCAAGTATATCTAGAAAAATCATCTATAAGAACATAAACCTAGTGCTTCCCATTTAAACTTGAAACTCTAGATGGTCCAAAAAAATCCATGTGAACTAACTCAAGAGGTTGGGAATTGGAAACTTCTTTCTTTGGTTTGAAAGAAACTTTGTGTTGTTTTCCTTTTTGAAAAGGATTACAAACTTTGTTAAGTGGGAATTCCAATTTAGGTAAGTCTCTAAATAAACCTTTCCTAGTTATTTTCCTAAGTGAGTGCACATTGTAGTGTCCTAATATTATGTACCATAACCATGATTTTTTATGAAAAGAATTTAAACAAGAAAAAAATTTCTTAGATAAAGAGTTTAAATCAACAGAATATACATTTTCATTTTTAAGACCAGTGAATATTAAATCATTTTTAGAATTAAAAACATTGCATGAAAAATCTTCAAACTTAAAATTAAAATCATCATCACACAACTGAGAGATACTCATTATATTGTATTTTAACCCATCAACAAAAAGTACTTTTGAAATTAATATAACATTAGGGTTACCAATTTGGCTTAATCTAATGACCTTCCAATTAGAATTATCACAAAATGTGACCTGTCCACCATAAACTTTAATTAGACCCTTGAATCATGAATAGAATACTATCATATTTCTTGAACATCCACTATCCAATTACTATATAGTCTTACAGGAGCACTTTAAATAATTTTCCTGTAAAATAAATTAAGTGTAGGATAACTTTGGTACCCAGATTTTTTTGGGTCTAGAGAGGTTATCAAGTAAATCTTTTGGAACCCATACTTGTCTCATAGGTTTCCAATAATCTACAGATATTTTTTGAGACAAGAACACTTTTTTAGGTCCTTTAGAAAAGATTTTTTCAAAGGATGGTCCAGAACTTGAACTAGAAGTGAACTATCCAGATTTTGGAACAAATTTGTTCATAATAATTCTTCTATGTCCTGGTTGATATCCTAGACCAGTTGTGTATTTTGGAGAAATTGGTTTCCCTAGAAACTGACACAAGGTATCTCTACCTTCATTAAACTTCTCAAAATCTCTTTTTAATTTCTCATATGATAATTTAAGTTTAGTTTTTTATTTTAATGGCTAAGCACATTTTTCTTTCTCAATATCCAGATCAGACTTATAATTATCATTTAAAGTATGTTGCCTTTTCAATAACTTATATTTATCCTTGAGTTCATTAAAGGTATCCTCAAGCATTCCAAAATATTCAAATAGTTCATCTTTATTCATATTTTCATCATTATTCGATTCACTTTCATTATCAGAATAGTAAGCATTATGTATTCAACAATTGGGTGTTACCTCATATGTTTCTGTCATGAAACACAGGTTTGCATGTTCTGAAGTGTTAGATCCACTGGAGCTATCTTCTAAAGCACTCCAAGTTGCTTTCATATCCTTTTTATATCCCTTTCCCTTGTCTTCATATTTCGTCTTAAATTTCATCTTAGGGAAACCAGCCTTCACATGGCCTTTTCTTTTACACTCATAGCAGACTATCACATTTGTATAGTCATTCCATTTTCTGTCCTTTTCCACTATCATTTACTATCATACCTTCCTTTATAGTTTTATTTTATAAATAATTTATTCTTATAGTATAACTTCTTGAATCTCCTTGAATGATTTTTCAGCTCATCATCACTATCAGAAGCTGAATCTTCACTGGTAGAAGTGTCTACAGGAGCTTGAACTTTTCTTTATCTTTCCTCTTTAAGGTGGCAGTCTTGAATGCTATAGATTTCTTTCTTGGTTCTTCATCTTCTTCAGGATTTACCTTAATATCTTCTTCAAACATCATAAGTTTTCTAATTAGTTCCTTCATTAGTATCTTGCCTATGTCACAGGATTCTCGGATAGAAACAGAAGTTCCTCTCCATCTGTGAGGTAGGCATCGAAGTAACCTCAAAATCTGATCCTTGTTGTCTACTGGTTTCCTAATAAGACACATGGTATTTACTATTTCATTAAACCTGAGATACATTTCAAATATAAGTTCCTCAAGATTCCTTTTAAAATTATCATATTTAATGGTAGAAGTATTTAATCACATTTCTTTAACATTGGTTGTTCCCTCATGAGAAATCGTCAAAGTATCCCAAATTTTATATGCAGTTTTACTGGCAGATATTCTATTGAATTCTTCATCACCTAGATTACATTACAATTCATTCATTGCTTTAAAGTTATTGTTGTATGTAGCTTCAGTCAAGTGAGACCATGTGTCCCTAGAAGTAATAGGCAATGCATGTTGTTCTTCTATTGTGTCCCAGATTTTAGGAACCATGCTCTCTAGATAAATTTTCATTTTTAATTTCCATTGAGCAAAGTTATTACTATTAAACAAAGGTTTCATGTTGGTAGCAGCACCCTAAAATCTGTTATCCATTGTTAATTAAAATTTAAAGAACTGAAAATTTAGATATGACAGAAATTTTAAGATCTTTAAGATACAACTAAAATCGCAGTTGAAAATAATTTTAAAACTTGTAAACTAGTTTAGATGGTAGCAAAAAAAAAATTAATCCCATGATACCAGATGTTGGTCAGAGTGGAAACTCAATAAGGGGTGAATTGAGTTCATACTTAAAATTTTTGTTAAAAACTTTATAATAAAGATCCCCTAATTTTGAAACAGCTCAGTTAATTAAAGCAGTAGAGATATAAAGGTTTAGTTTGTCAACAGGATTCTCAAAAAGTGATTAGCCCTAAGTTGAATCATTTTAAAACAATTCTTCAACTTTTCAAACAAGTTTACTGAATTAAACACATACACACACTAACCAAAACTAACTATCAGATTCAATGTAAACAGATTTCTCTTCTTGAAATAATGAGAAATGGAAAATATAAAAACATAGTATTACAAAATATAGTACATAGTAGAGTAAAATAAGAGGTCCAGTATCAAGATGATACTTAATCATCTCCACTTGGTGATCACCTTCCACCAAGAAGTTTATATAAATAATTAACTTAATACGCAGCCTGTATCAGTCTTTATAACATTTCTCACAAACTGTCCAGGGATCACACCCTATTCCATAGTTTTTTGTGGGATAAATAGACAACCAGGCCACACATGACCTATTACACAGTTACACATGGGAAACAAGGTGTTAGTGAAGTTTGATGTGAGGATTTTCAGTATCCTATAGTTTAAGCATAGGAGTCAATGTGTGTAACAGACTAACACACACTACTCATAAATGTAAAATAAAGGAACAAAATAGAGCTAATATAATAAGATTGAGTTTAGAAATATATATGTGTTTTTATTTCAGATCTTGAATCCTTGGAGTGAGGAAATTGCAATTCGAGCATTTCTTATGAAGTTTTCCTTAAAAAAAGTGTTTCAACTCCAGGGTCAAGCTTCTAGGAACTAAGTGTTATGCTTCTTGAGTTGACAGAGAGTTGATGAAGCACATAAGAAAGTCTTGAATGTTTTCTCCTGAAATGATCTTCTTAAGGCTCCTAGGTTTATAGTTTAAGTGTTGGATGGTTCTTCCTTTTTCTCTTTTATCTAGAGATTAAGTTATTTCTCATGCACTTATCTAGATCTTCACCACTCAGCACGCTTCTCACACTTTTCTTTTCTTCCTTGATCTTCTATTTTATATTTGAGGTGAAAAATAGAAATAAGTAAATCGTGTGTGATCCTCTTCATGCCTCGTATTATCTCTAGATACGGTCTCTTGATATGTCTAAAATTAGCATTAATTAATGTTAGAATCATTAAATTTACCAAATATGACCATTAGAATAATATTAAGAATTCGACAAAGTGTGGAGTAGAAGAGTGAGCATCGGTAGACAAGTAGTGGTAGCCTTATCAATGGTAGGCTTCAACAGTTGGCTTGAATGGTAGACTGCATCGATAGCCTTCATCGGTAGCCTTCATCGATGACCATATATCAGTGACCTTCTATCAGTGACCTTCATCGGTGACCTTTCATTGGTGACCTTTCATTAGTGACCTTCATTAGTGACCTTCATCGGTGACCTTTCATCGGTGACCTTCATTGGTGACCTTTCATTGGTGACCTTCATCGGTGACCTTCCATCGGTGACCTTCATCGGTGACCTTTCATCGGTGACCTTCCATCAGTGACCTTTCATCGATGACCTTCATCAGTGACCTTCATCGGTGACCTTTTATACTTAGAGAAATTTTTCATTGTAAGCTTAAACAAGACAGCAGTGAGATTAAAGATACATAGTTATCACTTGATAGAAACTAAGAAATTAAAGGACACACAATTATCCTATAATAAAAACATGATTATCACATAAATGAAATAGGATTTGGGATTATCAAAACAGGTGGTTCCAACACAAAATACCACATAGGAAAACAATATGAGTATACAATGTAGTAAATAACACAAACAAGGTATACATGTAATCATGATAATGGAATATGAATCTTATATTCTTGAAAGGATAAATGACCACATATCCACCTTTCCATACCTATCCAAGATAGAAAAACCATAAATTACTAACCAAAATAATGATATCAAATCATTATAGGTGAAGAAAAATCAATTATAACAACAGAATTCAAGAACAAGTCCTATCCGAAGAAAACATGGTCTTTCCCACATATGTGGGTTGGCCCTTACCATACATGATCTATTCATAAAGTTCTTACACTTTCCTAACTTCTTGTATACTATAACAAAATTGTAATAAAAAGGGAAAAGTAACTTAGATACCACTTTTTGACATACTCAACTTGATTAAATCAAAATTAATTGAACCACAAGGCCACATGGCCTCAAGCGCACCTCCCTGTGTGCCATAGGCTGATAACTAATAGTGAGGGTCTAACGGTGGTATTATCGGGAGACTATACCCTCTAGATCAGTAAAAATAAAACATAAATTAATGAAATAATGAAACTGTAGGTTGAAAATAATAATCTAGAAACAAGGAAAGTGATAAATAAAAACATCCATGAATGAAAATAAAAATACTACATTTCAAGAAAAAAAATGCATACAATAGTAGATACACACACAACATGGCTAGATGAGAATAAATAAATAATAAAGAGAACTCAGATTGAATAAGTAATTTGATTATATGTTGGGTCTATAAATCCCATGCCAAGTCCAAGACACCATTATGTATTAGTAAAGAGGTTTTATCTATAGTCCAGACCTATAGTTGTGATATCTTCTTGGGTACTAAGTGGCAACCTGAATAGGGTATGATAAAAACACAATAGTTCATCAGAAATGATTTATAATGATTTCCAATATATGAATATAAAACATAATAGTGTTTAGTATATAAAAAATAATGTAGTAAAGTAGAGGTGAATTGAAGGAATACTGCCAACCTTAGCCAAAGTTGATTGTCTCTGGTCATATGAAGATTAATGTATCGAAGGACCCATAGAATACAGCCTATACATCCAAGTGTTAGAATCAAAACTAAATCCATGTAAGGTTACAATAATTACCACTACAATGGAACCAGGTTAATCTAATAAAAACTCCAAGGCATTATCTATGTAAAGTTTGGAAGCCAAATCATTCTAATCAATCCATGGTGTCAAGCTCTAGAGTAGAATATGAGGGATGAACCATCAGTATTCCAATTTTTTAAATGGTTTTAACCAATACTGAGGAAAAATTACATGGAAATGTTAGGAATGTATGTATTGTGGTCCAAGAAGATAATCCAAGTAATTTAGTGTTTGAGGATATCAAGATGAATCTGGGAGCTCATCCAAAGCATTCTAATGCTTCCAAATTTCGCATGAGAATACACAAAACCAAGTTAAGGTATTCATGAATATAAGACTTTTATTAGATCCAAGGTGAGATTTCTCCTTTCTTTCACAACGATCAATCATGTGGAATCCATCAGGTTCATACTTGGCATTCGATAATGGAATCGAATTATTACCATGGCATGCCTCACTTATAACTATAACCAGTGTCATTGTATAAGAAAGCATATAAGGCATAAATCCCATCGAGAAGGAAGTTAATTTAACTAAAACATGTCTGAAGTCTATATATTTAATCACACCACAATCATTTCATTAATTATATTCCATTGTGAACTATTTTATTTTTCCTAAATTATCTTACTTCATTAAGGTTAAAATGACTCCCTAACACCTTTACATTAATTATTTTACATAAAATAATCCCTAATCATCAACATTTCCATTATTAGTATCAAAACTCAACTTTGGGATTCTAGAGGTTATCATTTAATTATACAGAATATGATCACACCAAATCACCTAAGGGGATAAGATTTCTAAACCTATATTCTAGATTAAGGCACTATAATTGACATAGGTTCAAGTGAAAAAGTCAGAACCTCAACTCATCTCTTTACATTAATGTTATTTACACACTTGGTTTATTTAATTCAATTATGGGTCGTTTGACAAAGTGATTTGACTAACATGGAAATATCCTTGATTCATAAATGATTTATCTGGGTATTTATCTAATATATAGCTCTCCTAGAGACTCTACCTACTTTAGAATGAGATAATTCATAAAGGTAACCTCGTGGGAGATCCAAATAGTTGTTCAAAATTCTTCTATAGGCCTTAATTGGTCCATGGAAGAAATTGAACTAATTTATTAAAAAATTATAATAGGTAATCTCTTAAATAGTATCATTAATTAAATCAGAAACTTACTAAAATTAAGGTTATGTAATGAAATTTCCATGTACCATATTTGGAACTTGTCCAAACTAACATTTTAAGGAAACTACTTAGGAAACATGAATTCTTTAGGGGCCATAAAAATATGAATACAATTAAAGCACAAGGATAGGTTGATACTGGGTATCCAACATGAAAAAACACTAACATGTGTTATAAAACATCAAAACTTTGTGCTAAAGGAAAATAGGCCACCTAACTTATCCTTAGGAATTTTCACTCATATAGTATCGACCCTTGATTGGAGCAAGAATGGAATAAAATAGAGAACTGGACAATATCCTAGAAAATAGGGAATGTTAGCTTGAACAATAGTAATATTTAGATAGGTGAATAAAAAATAAAGGATGGAGGAGGAGAATTAAACTCACCAAGGGATTGAGATCATAAGAAACTGCACAAGATTCATCCAAGAATCAATGGAAAACCACCAAAGGAAGAGGATGAGAAGAAGGGGAATTCACTGAGGAGGTCCTAGATAAATAAGGGAGAAGAATTGGGGTATAAACTTTTATGTGTGGATGGGGAATCATTTTATTGGATTTTAAATAAGGTTCATAGTTTGTCCACTTGGTTTAATAAACCAGGTTCCAACCATACAGACTCATTGTCTAAAGCACAAACCACCTCTCATAGTTATAATTCACAGTTTACATACCATGTTCTAACTATATGAATCCCAAGGAAATTTTTCATACAACAATATGATTCACTAGATCCCCTCACATGGTTTAAACAAACCACACCCCTATGAAAAATTGGAAGCACGATTGGTGTGCTTGGTTTTCATTAACAATTAACTAAAAATTCACCATAGAATATTTCCCTTGAAACTAAATTTTTTAATCCAGAAGCTCTTGAGGCTAATCTAGGAACTCGAGACTCCCCTTGAACCTCAAAGAACATCCAAAAACATCCCATCGAGGCGCTCAAACTCTTAGAATATGATTTCAATGCTCGGTTTTGAAAATGAACCATCCACCAAATGGATGAAATAAAACATTCCCTAAAAAACACTCATATGAGACATGGGTCTTTACAGACATAAAGATCAAGAATACCAAATAAAAACAAATAATCTAACAAATGTGATAGAATAAAGGATGGTTCTATTCAAAATTTCCCACATGGTCAAATGTTACAAATGTATGAAACATGGAAAATATATACATAATTCAACCAAGACATGGATTATAGACTATAATAGATGAATAAAAGTACTATATCAAAGGGAACAAGTAAGATATCACTTTATCACTATGATTTTTGTGGATCATGAAAATAAAGTGGTGATAGGTAAACTAATCATTGATTCAAAAATAGAAAATATCATATTTTATTATGGTTCTACACAGTCTTTTATATCATGAAAATTCTTAGGAAGTATTAAAACACCACCTCAATACATAGAGTTTTATCTATGAGTGAAAAAAATCAAGTGTTCCAATCAATGCATTAGAAGTATATTACTCAACCCTAATTGACATTTATGAAAATATTCTTCTATTAAATCTTTTTATTCTCTCTTTTGTGTAATTCAATACAATAATGTCCATGGACTATTTTTACTTAATAGATTCAATATCAATTATTGAGGGAGTGAAATCAACATTCATATTCCCAATCATCAACTAATTCAATACATATTCAAGTATAATTATGAAACTCTATTAGAAAATACTTCTAATGTAAATATATTACTAAATTGTGAGTTTGTATATCTAGATATAATTATTGAGATAAAGTAAATTATTATTTTTTAATATAAGCCTATATTTAAGGAGTATATTGATGAATTCCAAAATGTTTTTCCTAGACTTCAACCTAATTGATAGGCTATGTTATCTATAGAATATATACAGAGATAATTTCCCTTATGCTAGGGTATATATAGAATGAACCCCATGGATCTGGAATGGTTTAAGGGTCAACTAAAAAAGAAAATAGAATTAGGTTATATATTCCCTAGTGCTTCCTCTTGGGGATCCAAAGTCTTTTTTATCAAGAAGAATTATGGGTCAATGAATATTTTCATTGATTATCAGGATCTCAAAAAATCATGATAATAAACAAGAAACCTCTACCAAAGATTTATGACATATTGAATCAACTATGTGTGGATTAGAAATTTCTAAAGGTGGATATCAAATCAAGATATCATGAAATAATGGTGAATAAGTGTAATATTCTCACAGAATAACTTTTATACAATATGTGGATACCAAGAGTTCATAGTGATTCCATTAAATCTCAAAAATTCTTTATAAATATTCAAAGAATTGGTGGAAATAGTCATTAGAGAATAATCAATAGGTATTTGGCGGTTGTTATTAATGATATTATCAAATATTTAGGCTGGAGATCATTATATAATTATGTCAAACATATTATTAAATGAGATATTATATCCATATTATAGTATATGTGACTTTAGGAAGAGAAAAGTCATATTATTTGGGAAAGATATAACATATTGGGGATATATATTGATTATTAGTAGAATATGGTGATTAAATAATATCTCATAGAATAATCTATAATAGAGGTCTTTAGAATCCTCATATCAGCTAGGTAGTATCAGTGCTTTGTGATAAACCTCCCACTATTGGAAAACCCACTAACCAAGATGACTCAAGAAGGGGTAAAGTTGGGTTAGAGGGTTGAATGTGTAAAATGATTCAAGGTGTTTGAGGAGAGGGAAATCAAAAAACTTTTAATAAAATTACACTATTGTAGGTAAGTATTTTTTATATACAATAATTCATTAAGAAAATCCTTTTTCTAATTAGAAAAAATGAAAAAAAAATACTAATACATAAAGGTACATATAGGTGTGTGTGAAAAATTACAAAACACATTATCTAGAGTTGGATATAATAATATTTTCCATAATTGTTGGGAATAATTATATATATAGAGAAATTTGTGACATATATACTATTGAAAAAATTAAATAATAAATATTCACACAAAAAGATCTCAACATACACTAATAAAATGGTTATAACTAATCAAGTACTTTGACTGCACAATCCATTATTATTGTCCTGACCCCCTCCCTCAAAAGATGTATCAATGAGTGGAGATAGTTAATGACCCCTAAAGTCCAACCTCTAGTAGGCCTTGGGTTGGTGACTAGCACCAAGGGTATACAAATCACATAATATGAGAGGCATTACCCTTTATAAGAAAACAAGATCAGGAGATAAGATGAATCATCAACAAATAACTCTATGAAATAATTGGGAAAAAAATAGGAACCCAAACCATCCCACATGCATGTATAAACAAAATTTATAAAGATAAATGTATCCAAAGTAAATACCCAAACACAAAACTAGAGAATCAACAAAACAAATATTTCAATGTCCGAGCAAGTAACACCCAATACGGTCTGCTTAATCCTCATAAAAACAAGAAAATAGTTTTATGGATGTCGGATGAGTATAAAATATACATAGTAAGAAAAAAAATACTCTTTCACATGTGAAATAAGAATACTAATTCAACTGTGCGAAAATATCAAAACCAAACAACACTAAAACACGTATACTAACCATCCCAAACTCACCAAGGAAGTGGTATTCCACTCTCACAACCAACATTTTATGTCTTGGTGATACCATATCTTATATAAACAACACCAACCTACAATCATGATTACAACACACCTCGCCCACATACACCTGGACTTGTCGTCCCACAAGAATGGCCAATACACATCCTGCCTGAAAGCATTGGGACCACAACACAACCACCAATATAACCAAAGTAGTAGAGTATCATGAATATGTAGGAAATAAAACTTGTGACATCTTCCTACCTTGAAATACCCCCACAAGAAGCTACCCCAGAAGCATGGTAATGTCTCACCCATAAAAACCTGGGATATCACATCTCGCCCAAAGACACTTAGGCCCTCACATCTCACCTGAAGACATCGGGGTCATCATATCTTTCCCGAAGACACATGGGACATCACATCTCACCCAAATACATGTGGACCATCACAACCACCATCTAATTCACTTAAAACCCTATAAACATTATATCTTGTGCAATACCTACCTCTCCTAGTAGAGAGAGTGGGAATGAGCAGGTACGCATCTATTTGTACACCTCATCGGATGTTGGAAAAAAACACCCCCAACGTGACTATTTAGTTGTTCGGATAATAGTGATCAATGTGGGTGTGGTTCATATAGAAATCATGAGGAAAATAAAATTATATATATATATATATATAGTATCAAACACTCAATCCCAACCAATGGGTTCTCAAAAAAACAACCAACTCACAACATCGTCCCCTTTATTACCACCCCTAAATGCATTTATTAGTATCTAAAACAGTCATTTGAAAGGTAAAGAGCCCTAATAATATAATGTAGCTTCAAATTTTATCCAATTTTAACACCAATTCAGTTTATTATTTAGCATCCACCACATTTAATCACACAACCCACCATTTAAATTATTTATTAACAATTTTCATCCCATTAACCATACCAACCCATGTCATTTAAAACATTAATAAAAAATTATCTATTTATTCCCCCACTACTTATCCATCTAGTTGAAAAAACCACATATCACAAACAGATCGACATACCCATCATAACATCACCTCACCACCCCAAAAATACGGAAAAAAACACCTACTCACCACCCCAAAAGCACTTCCACGCATCACAACACATCAAAATCCATTTACATATTTAAAAATATGCCTTTTTCACATTATTATTTAATTTAGGGTTGTTATCACACAGAAAAAAACCCCAGGCCACCATTTTTTTATAAGTATAAGTAATTAACCAATTTCCATTTAGGGTGATAAAAAACCATCACAACTAAAAAAATTCATAGCACACATATCCAGCACAAAAAAATCCCCAAATAGTCTAAATTTTTAGTGAGGCATCAATCCCGAACAATACGGAATATCATAAATAATATCAAATTTGTAAAGAGTATGCGAATCAAACCCTTTTATCCCCATTTAAAATTAAATTAGTCAATTATTTATCTTTTATTAAGCTGACACAACCATAATCTAAAGATAAAAAAATTAAACCCTCCTTCTAATACAAAAAAAAGATAATTGAGTAAAATACTACCTTAAAGAATATGTTCAACTCGTTGTGCACCATGGGGAGAATAAGAAATCGCCCAAATACTACGGTTGCACAAGAAACTTGCAGATAAACCAACAACACACCAAAGGGTGGTCAGAAGAGCAACCCATAAGCACCCAAAACCAAATAAACCTCACAAAATTAGATCCCAAAAAGAATAACTGAAGAAAAGGGATCAGAACAAGATGAGAAATCACCACAGATCAAAGACATAAATCCAAAAATCAATCCCCATAAAAAAGAAACATAAACGCCTGATGAAGGCTTCACTGGATCATCCAGAATGAGAAAGGGAGGAATTGTTGTAGGGTTTGAGAAATAACCTAAGTGTAAGAAACTATAAAAATATACAGCGTTGAGAAATTACAGGACGTGTAATCCTCATTCACGTCGTGTAATCCCAGGATTCCAGGTTATTTCAATAAACACATTTCCATTTTACTATTTAACCTTGAAAAGCTACATGTCGTGAACTAACCCAAGATAATCCATGAACCCAAATTTCACATTGTGTAATACACTTACACAACATTAATTTCCTGAAACAACTTTGTTTCACCTCTATCTTCCACCAATAACTCCTAACACCTACCCTGGACACCTACAATAACAAAAATCATAAAAGTAATGAACTAGGAGGGCATGGACCATTACATCAGATACCTCTCAAATAATTATTCCCCTAGATAATCCAAAACCAATCCCATAAGAAAGAGGGGTCTAAACAACCACCCCAAGAGACACCTATCAAGAGTCTCTTTACTCCTCAAATTCTACCATCAGCCAAACATGCCAAAACAAATGACCACAAACTTCTATCTCAACCTCATCACTAAAAAACCACAAATACAATCTGTATCCTCTCACAAAACTACACAACCACTATAAAACCATCTCAAAAATCCACGCATCCTAAACCAAAAACTACTACAACCAATTAACAACACCATCCCAAACACATGAATTAGGTAATTCTATCTTCCAAGTTGATATATTATCCACTATAGGTGGAACTGAATCACCCACATGGGCTTAATCGCATCGTAGTTAATGTATCTTGATTAGGAATCAGGTCCTCAACTTTTCATATGTTAGGACTATATCACACATCACACCACACATATCAAAAATCAAGGAAAACATCTCATCTCATAAAATAGGGTTCAAACATCACATTACAAAGAAAAATAGAGAAAAGAAAAACATAGAACAACTCTATGTGTTGGGAACATATCTACTAATCTCACTCCCATGTACTCACCTATAAAACATCATGCCTCCACAAAACACAAACCAAAAAAATGGTCCATCCACACAGCATCTTCTCTTGATGATTCTAGATCTAAACTAGCCACTCCAGAAATTTTGCATAATCCTTGATATCCAAATCTCCCAAGTTAATGAAATGGGATTCATCTTGAAGATACTGAAAAATATGAGAGAATTGGAAGATGTCATAGATCCTTCTTTAACCACGGTGGAAATGCCAACTGGTACTCCACTTTTACAACTCTCCCCAAAAGCTCAAATTTCCCAACAAACATGGGATAAATATTACTCAATCTACCAAACCTCTACTACCCACGTCAAGGGAAAACCTTTAAGAACACATGGTCACCAAAATCAAACTACAAGGACCTCCTCCTATGATCAGCATAAGACTTCTTCCAGTTTTTCATTGCTTTAATCCTATCACGAAGAATATGAACTTTCTCTATCATGATCTACACCACATCAGGACCAAGAATAGTTCTCCCCAACCTCTATCCATCACAATAGTGAATGACACAGAATCCTGTAAAAAGTTAAAAAATGGTGTCGAAAAAATGAAAGAGTGATAGTTATAATTATAAAAAAAACTCTACCAAATGCATGTTTCATACCCAGGACCCCCAAAAGTATAAGACACATGACCAAAACATATTCCCCAATGTATTGATAGTTTGTTCTATTTGGCCATCTATCTATGGGTGGAAATAAGTGATGAGGCGTAATTCAGTTCCAAAAGTATGCTGCAATCCCCCCCAGACTCGTGAGATGAACTATGCATCCCAATTCGAGATAATAGACCTCATAACTCCATTAGACTACACCAACTCATCCACATACCTCTTAGATAAGGCGTAAACTATGACTAAATCCTTGATTTCTAAGAAGGGGTCATATTTCATCAACATATCCACTATCACCAAGATATAATCACAGCCTCCCGGGCCTCTGGGTAACCCTGTGACAAAATCCATCGAGATTTCATCCCATTTCAACTCAATAACATTCAAGGCCTTCAAAAAACCACCAGAAAAATGATTATTAACCTTTACTTGCTGGAAAACTAGACACCAGACACCAAGCAACAAACTCTACCACTACCCATGTAATTTCGAGCCACCAAAACTACACCCTCAAGCCACGATACATCTTGTTAACTAATGGGAATACCACCAAAGGTGAGTTATGAAACTCATAAAGAACTCCTTTTCACATTTATACTAAAATAAATAGACTTTCTTACAACTATATCTGGTTCTGACCATCCTCTAACCATCCCTCAAGAGCATCTCGTGCATCACCTCTACATATTATTCTCTCTACTAAGACTCCTCCACCTACTATATTAGAAAATATTTCACCTTCATTTGAAACAAATATCCTCTACCACAATCCAATCTTTCATCTAAGTGAAAGGATTCCAACTCCTCCATTTCTCTCCTAGAACCCACGGACTCCTGAACAACACTCCTCTATGACTTCCTACTCAAAGAATCATCCACAAAATTCCCCCTTCCTGAGGTGTAAGAGATCTAAAAATCATAATCCTGAAGAAACTCCATCCACATCCATTATCGTAAGTGTATATCGTACTGCGAAAAGATATATCTCAAAATCTTGTCATTCATGAAGACCACAAAGAACTCCCCTAATGAGGTAATGCCACCAAAAATTCAGAATGAACACAACTATTGCAAGATCTAGATCATGGGTGGAATAGTTAAGCTCAAAGGGACATAACTTCCAAGACCCATAAGAGATTCACCAACTATTACATCAGCGCGCATCCTAATAAAAGATGGGAAGAATCTCAAAACACCTCAAGAAACACCCCTTCCAATGAAAACCTGAGTATTGAAGCACTAACCTCATTCCCTTCATGCAAATGAACATTTCATGGAACTGATCTCTATACATAAAATATAGGCCTTTCTTGGTTAAATATTTCAACGAGTATTTCTTGGGAAACTTTTCATAGAGATAATGGCATTGAACAACATGAAATGAATTTCTAAGATGATCAAAATGATATTATTATGACTTCGAGTAGATCAAGATTTCATTGATGAATATGATGAAGAAATAGTCTAGGAACTTGTGGAAAAAAGAGTACATAATCCCCATGAACATAGATGGTGAGTTTGTAACACTGGATGGAATCACTACAAACTCAAAGTGTCTATACCTATATCTGAAGGCATTCTTCAGGATATCATCCTCCTTCACCCTCAACTGGTGATATCCTAACCACAGATCGATATTATAAAACAAAATCGCCCCTCTTAGATAGCCAAAAATATCATATATCCTTAAAGATGGTAACGGTTCTTGACAATGACCTAATTCAACCTCGACCTGTCTATACACAACCTAGAACTACCATCCACCTTCTTAGAGAAAAACACTAGATCACCCCATGGTGACCCACTAGGATAGATAAAACCCTTCTGCATCAGATCATCTATTTGAATCCTTAACTCCCATAACACAGAAGGTTTCATTCAATAAGAAGCAATCAAAATCAGAGAATCACTAGGATACAAGTCTTTCTCGATCTCAACATTACGTTGAGAAGGTAGTGTCATAACCTACTCAAGAAAAAAAATCCAAGAACTCCCCAAAAACCCTGAGAAACTCTACCATCCCAGCGTCTAATGATTCCACTGACAACTCAGCCAACAGAGAAAGAAGGGGATCCACACGTCGACTACCCACTTGACAACTCCACTCACTGAAACAACCACACACTGATCATCCACATATGAAAACACAAAACTCCTCCAGAAGTAGTAGATAATAGGATGTATATAATAAAACCATTGGATACAAAGGATAACATCATATGTCTGCATATGTAATAAGAAATGACACCTATGGAACTGATGTGTCCCCATCATCAGTCTACACCCCTAGCACAAATCAAAAAAGATAGTTTGGCCTCCGACCAGCATAGTCAACACTAGAGGTATAGAAATCCTCTCAATGTATAGTCCCAGATCATGTGCCAATGTGGGTGAAATAAAGGAATGTGAATCAACTAAATCAAATAATCCACAAAAAAGGTACAAAACAAACTAATCATACCTCCGATGACCTATGTACCCTCTGAAACTTCTACCTCTACTGCATGCAACTAGCCACGCCCAAATCAGCTCCTTCTCTGCTAACGGCCACCTCCACATCCATGATTAGGTTTAATTCTCTGAACATGAGGAATAACTTGTGGTTGGCCTATAACTACTCCATCTCCCCTCAACAGAGTGAAAACTTGTTTCCCCTACTGCTAAAATGGTCTCACAAGAAACTACTACTGAGTTTGGCACTGAATCTGTCCACCTCCACAAACTGAGAATAAAGAACCATTGGAAACTAGTTTTGACTATTTCCAAGATCTCAAAAACCAAAAAAAAACTGGAACAAAACTCCAAGGAAAAGCATAAAAATTGTTGGCCTTAGTAGGCTTGAAGGGGAGCTGCTGAGGAAGACTCCATGTCAGTCAAAACCTCAAATATCATTGCACCTCACGACTTCTAATGACAACTATATCCTTCAAATAACTCTTCAAGCTCCTTTATCGCATTGAAACTTCTCAAGAGTGCATCCACACGATAACCATTTCCTTCTTCTGAACCTGTAGATACATCAACGAAATAAAAGGAGTAACTACATACTGGATAGAAGGAAGAAGTACCTCCTCAAGATGCATCACAAAAGACTCCTCTAGAATAATATCTAGCACAAAATAAATAATATCCTTAAACTTGATTCATAGATCCTATACTTACATGCTACCCTACTAAAGAGAAAGAAGCCCCTTCTTATTTACTACATTCACGAAAGAAAAAAGGAAGTGTTCCTTGAACACGTTCTGAAAGTTGACCCACAAAACATCTTCCTCCTTCTGCTCTCCCAGATACAGCATCTACCACTAACAAATAGCCCCTCACATATGACTGACTGCCAAAAGGACCTCGTACTCTATCAAGACCTGGATCAAAATGAAAAAAATCTCGAGATCTTACTATTATCTTTTTATCTCCACATCTAAAACACTACCCACATACGTTCCCAAATCTTATCACTGGAAATCACAAAACATCTTGTACCACTGATCATCCTCCTCAACCGGATCAACCCTACGGTGATCAAATTGACAATCCTGTTGAACCTCAACTGGTTAATCCATAGGAAAATGAAGAGAAAGATCCAAAACTGAAAGGAAACCAAAGATTTTCTAATCCCTGCAGTGAGTAATTTCATTAATATTATTTTTAACTCATTTAATTCATTTTTTTATCCATTTAAACATTCCCAAAACAACCCATTCAAAAATTAACACAAGTCATTATGGTTCATGTACCTCTAATAGGTTTCTACCCTATAAGAAGGTCTGTCTCACTTGGTCATTATATAAGCTCAGATTCCATGCACTAGATCACAAGTGGACCTAAAATCATGTGTCCCATCAAGTCTCCCTGGCTAAGTCACAAACCATGGTCAACTATAACTGTTTCCATACCAACCCATGCGAACATCATAGTTCCTAACTCAAAAATACATATTACCTCTCAATAAGAATATTTGATACCACATTATCATGACCCTTTACCTCCAAAGATACCATGATGAAGGGAGCGAGATAATGACCCCCAAATCCTACCTCCAATAGGCCCTAGGTTGGCGACTAGAACTAGGGGTGTACAAATATCACAAAACAGGAGGAATTTCCCTTTATAAGAAAACAAGATAGGGATATATGATGAATCATCCACAAACAACTCCAAGACATAATTAAAAAAAAGATAATCTCAAACCATCTAACATGCATGTATAAAAAAACTTATATAGATAAAATTATCCAAAGTAAATACCCAAAAACCAAAATAGAGTTGCAACACCGCAACTATCCTAAGTTCCAAGCTAGTAACACCCAGAACAGTCCACATAATCCTCCTGGAAACCTGAAAATAGTTTTATAAATGTAGGGTGAGTATACAAATATACTCAGTAGGAAAACCAAAGTCTCTCATTTTCATGTCAAAGAAGAATACTGATGTACCTTTGAGAAAATAGAAGAACCAAATATCACCTAAACATGTATACTGACCATCCCAACCTCACCAAGGAACGCTCACAAAATAAACCAAGCCAAGTAATATAATATAAGGTAAAGCTCATCAATAAGGGTACCCCAGACCACTTTCCCACTAGTATGTCACTCTCACACCCAATGTTGTATGCCTTGGTGCCCCCATCTCTTACATATACCACACCACCCCACAAGCACAATCACAACACACCTCGCCCGTAGACACCTGGGCTCGCTGCCACACAATCACAACCATATCCCGTCCCACCCAAAAACAACTGGTCCACAACACGACCACCGCTATAACTAGAGTAGTAGGGTATTGTGAACATGTAGGAAATTAACTGTGTGCCCTCCTCCTACCATGAATGACCCCCTCTAGAAGCCACCCAATAAGCATCTTCATGTCTCTCTTGAAAACACCTGACCTATCACAACTCGCCCAAAGACACCTGGGCCATCACATCTCACCCAAAGACACATGATCCATCACATCTCACCTGAAGACACATGCGCCATCACATCTCGGCCAAAGACACCTGGGTAATCACAACCACCATCATATTCCACTAATAAAATTCTATCCATCATACCCCATGAAATACCTACATTTCCAAGAAGAGATATTCAAAAATTGTGAGTACCCAGACATCTGTAATACTCATCGGATGTTGGGGAAACCCCCTGAATAAATATGTGGGTGTTCATCACATAGTTCTCGATGTGGGTGGGGTAAATTTAGAAATCACAAGTAAAAAAAACAAGTCTATATATTGTATCAAACACGTAATCCCAACCTATGGGTTCTCAAACAAAACGCCAACTCTCAATATCTTCACCTTTTCTTCCACACCTAAATGAATTTATTAGTATCTTCAACAGTCATTTCAGAAGGTGAAGATCCAAGAAAATCTAATTCAGATTTACATTTCCTCCATGTTTAACACTAATTGGTTTTATTATTTATCATCCACCATATTTAATAACACAACCCATCATTTAAATTATTTATTAAAAATTCTAATACCATTAACCAAACAACCCCATGTCATTTCAAACAATATTAAACAATTATTTATTTATTCCACCACTACTCGGTCATCTAGTAAAAATGCACAACATATCACAAACAAATCAACATCCCCATCATACAATCACCTCACCACCCTAAAATCATGACCAAACAAACCACTTTCTCGCCACCCCAAAAGAACAACCAAAAAAACCACATATTTCCCCACAACCCATTTCAACCACACACCATCATCCCACAAGCACAGCCACACATCACAAAACATAAAGATCTATTTAGTGATTTACAAAGGGACTTTTATCACATTACTCATAAATTTAGGGGTGTTATCATAGAAACCAAAATCCTAGGGTCACTATTTCATTATCCAAGTATAATTAATTAACTAATTTCCGTTTATGATGATAAAAAACAATGACAACCAAAATAATAATCATAGCACACATATCCAACATAAACAAATCCCCCAACGGCCATAATTTTCAGAAGGGAATGAAGCCCAAACTATGATTATTAATTTCAAACCTATAAAATGCATCTGAATAAAACAATTGTCTCCCCCTTTCAATTTAAATTATTCAATTATTTATCAATGATTTATCCATCACAACCATAATCAATAGATAAAAAAAGTAACCCCCTCCCGTATGATACACAATAAAGAGATACGATGGAAACCCTACCTCATGGAATATTTTCAACTTGTTGTGCACCGTAGAAAGAATAAGAAACCACCCAGAAACCACTGTTTCACAAGAAACATGAAAATCATCATACACTGCACCAAAGGGTGGTAAAAGAACAAACCAAACACACCCCAAACCAAAGAAACACCACTATATCGGATCCTCTAGAAAATAATAGAATAAAATATATGAGAATAAGAGGAGAACTCACCAAAAATCAACGATGGAGAGCCTTAAATCAATCCCTACAAAAAAAATAACCTTAATCTCCAGAGGAAGACATCATTTGATCGTCCAAAATAAGAGAGGGAGGATATATCATTGGGTTTGAGAAATAACCCAAGTGGTCAAAACCATAAAATTTTATGGCGTTGAGAAATTACAAAATGTGTAATCCCCTTTCATGTTGTGTAATCTCAGGATTATAAGTTCCATCGAAAAACATGATATATTTTATTATTCAACTCCAAATACCTATATGTCATAAACTAACCCTGGACATGCCATGAAACTAACTTTCACATCATGTAATACACTTACATGATGTGTATTGCTTGAAACAAATCTGTTACACCTCCATCTTCCACCAAGAACTCCCGAAACCACCCCCAAACACCTCTAACAACCAAAACCATCAAAGAAACGGACCTGGAGTGCACAAACCATTGAATATATCCTCAAAAGAAATATAAATGTCTCGATGTTATAATCCAAAAACATTCCACAATATTATCATTGATGAGGAATGAAATAAATCCAATCTTCTTAGGCATACGTAGTTAGACATGGGAATCAAAAAGAAAAGTATGGTATTCTATATTTTATAAAATGATTTTTTAACCATCCATATTGGAGTAGATAAATGAATCTCAATTAGATTGTGTAGAGATTAAAAATAAAGTGGAATAAATAAATAAATGGAAAATCCATGAGTTCATCATTGATAGAAATGGATTTATATGATTATAGATATGATTATATATACCATCGTTCCTATAATAAAGAATCATCTACTAGATGATTCTCAAAGATCTATATTCTCTATCCACTATGGAATAAAAAAGATGTACTGAGATCTCAAAAATTATTTATATTGGGATAATATGAAGAAGATGATCATAGAATATAGGTAAATGTTATTGGAATACTGGTAAGATAAGGAAAGCCAATAAATTTTGAAGGTTATGATTCAACCATTACCTATAAAAACATAGAAATATGGGGGAACACAATGGATATTTCCATGGGTCTAAAAATCAAATTTCAATTGAGAAATACCGTTTGGTTTACTTTGAATTTTATTATAATGATTTCTGTATTCATCTCTATTCAATAAGACTTCTCAATTGATCTACCTTCTATGATATAAATCAATAAATTAGTGAGTTTTCATGGAATACAAATATCAATTATGTCTAATTGAGATATGAGGTCCACCTCAAAGTTATAGAGATGTATTTTTAAGGAACTTAATATAGAGGTGAACGTTACAACATTATATCTTTCTCAAGCCAATTTTCAATCCAATAGGACCATTTAAACATTGTAAAACATGTTCAAAGCTTGGTCTTTCGCCTTTAATGGAGGATAGGAACAAAAACTTACTTTGTTCATGTTTCTGTACAAAAACATATTCTAATAGATCATTCAGATAACTCCTTTTGAAGCCTTTATGGGAATGAGTGTCAAACACCAACAAGCTTGGATGATGTTGGATGGATTTTTCTATTTGGACATGAACTGGTCTAATATATGGAATAAATGGACTAATCCATACAATAACATAGAATATTACCTCATGATCAACAAAATAATTTTGCTGAGAATAATATTATTGTTCTGAAGTTTAAGGTTTGGAATATATTACTCATAGGAATATTTTAAGGGAATATAGTTATAAGTCTTGAGAGAAAGGAAAATATATGTTCTAAAAATATTGGTCACTTTGATATACATGATCATATTAAAGTTATGGCCATTAGACATTCCCATCAACTGAACATATCTCAAGTACATGACATGTTCTATATATCCCTCTTACAGAAGTACATGCCTAGTCCCTCACATGTATTGTATTCAGATGTGATGTAGTTGGGAGATGATCTCTCTTACTAGTATTATATGGTAATGATATTTGTTTATAGATAAAAAGTTAAAAGTAATGATAAAATTCACCTTTTCAATGCACTATGGATAAATTACGTGTATGAAGTGGCAACATGGGAACCTTAAGATATATGGAAATAGAATTACCCATATCTCTTATCATCATAGATTATGTGATGAAAATTCAAGGATAAAATTTATATGTCTGGAAGAATGTAATTACCTATAATTTTCTATGTAAAAATATTATATTCTCAATATACGTACATTTGATATTTAGAAATAATCTATAGTATAAATAAATCAGATAAACTCTATAAAAATTGAAAACTATTTTATTCCATTTAAATAGATAGATATATTTAAAATGATAAATATACCCCAAAAATAAAAAACATATATAATAGAATAATAAAAAATAATTAACACAGTTAGATTTTGGAAATTTATAGGTTGATTGTCTCCTAAAAATGTAGGACCTACAAACAAGACTATAAAAATGAAATAAATCATTAGAAATATGATTTCAATTATTTAAATGAAATATCGAGAACCTTGTGAGAAAATTCAGTGAATAAATAATGATTGAAATAATACTTCTTAGTAAGATGTGTAAAATTATACAACCATTATAAATTTGACCATTATAATAGTCAAATAGTTATTAGAATAGTTACCTAAGCATTGGAATAGCATAACAGACATTGGGTTATATAAATAATTAACCTAAGAAAAAAATTAGCATTAATTAAATAATTAAATATAAAAATACCAAAAAAATATTAACCCAATCATTGTAATATAATGTAATTATAAGTGTATAGTTTCTGTAACAACATGTTTTATGTAATTAGCTAAAATAGTAATCTTTTACTAGAAATAATTATTCAAATTATATAATTTATAAATTTATTTTTGAAAAATATATTCCATTTTTCTAATAATCATATCAAAATTAGAAAAAGGTAACGTTTTAGAAATTTTAATAAATAATGAAACATGATGAATAGTAAAATATGGTAAAGAAGTTATTTTGTAAGAGGTAAATACATAGAAAGGAATATTAGTCATAAATTATACAAAATCAAGAATCCATCAGATCAAAAAAATGAATTAATTTTGTTTTATAGCCAAAAAAATCAATTTTATTCATATTCTTAAGAAAAAAAATATATTAATCAATATTTTATTCAAAAAATAACACTCGCATTCACCTAAAAATACACCCTTATTCCACTAATTTCTCTTTACTTTCAAAAAAATTTCCCTCAGTAAATATCAACTAAAATAACCCCCCCCCCCCCCCCACCCTCCAAAACACGTTTTTAAAGCCCCAATCTAACCAAAACATGAATCTTTGAAGTTTTAAGGTGTAATCCTATGGATCCATATCATGGAAGAAAGTATGTCTTATGATCTAAAACTCTTCAATTTGTTTCCTTTTATTTATTCTTCTTCCTCTATAAATATAATGAACTATGGTTCAAGGAACATATCATAATTGGAAACCACTTTGAACCATCTATTCAATTGAAAATATTCTATGATATTAGAATGATAAAGAGACCATAAAAATACACTTAATGAGGATTCCATTAAACATAAAATAATATGAAAACAATTTGGGCCATTTATTAAACTGTGGGACTTATATGCTATTGGAATGATATAGAGACCATAAAAACTCATTTATAAAGATTATATACACATAGAGTGAACACCATTGGTCATTGAAATAAAATAAAGTAGATTTAGAGTCATAAAATGAAAAAACTCATAACATTCGGCACAAACAAAACAAATTCAAAATATTAGTAAAATATGATAGTCAATCAATTATAAGTTATTAATATGAATAAGGTTATGAAAAAAATTATTTCATAAATAAAAAATTATTAATCACGAGTTCATAGGAGCATCTAAAGAAATTCCAAAATTGAAGAAAGTGTTATTTATCACTCTTTATTAGTATTGTGGTTGTGTTGACTATCACCCTATATATATATCTTCCTTTTATTTTATTTTAAATTATTTATTTATGTTATTTATAGTTTTATTTATTTCCTTTTACTAGTTATAATCATCTATCTCAAGTTCGATTTATTATATATTTTTTAAATTAATCCTCGTATATGAAACATTTATATTTCATTTTCCTTTTAATGTTCCTAAGATATAAAAATTAATTTCATTCTTTGATTTCTAAAATCATATATCATTTTAACATAAAATATGATGTGTTATTCTACTTTTGGGTAAACACTTTTATCTTACTCCTTTTAAAGATTAAAATTAAAAATTTAAGTTTGATAAAGGAGCTCATTTTCTTGATTTCCTCCTAATTTTTTACAATATATTTCCAAGATTCATTAATCTAATATTTCTTGGCAGACTATATGATAATTCAATAGTCAATTATTTATGGATTTATTTTGTTGCCTATTTATTTCTCATGCATTTATTTTAACTTTTTTCTTTACGCATGATTCTATTCTATGTATCAAATATATAAAGGAAATTTAATGAAAATGGGTTGGTCTAGAATTATATATACCCCCAATAAATCAAGTAATTCAATATATCTAATGATATCTATTTTCATGGGCATGATTTTGTTATCTTTTTCTAAAATCTTATCTACAGACATGATATGGTTAACTTTTCCCATAATATGTATTTTTTAAAAGTTTGGTGTCGAAGATTCATTTTATTATTATAGAAAAGACCCCTTTTGATATGGTAGATGGAGACCCATTACCATGCTCATGGGATATTGTTTTCTTATGTCATGTCTCCATGTAGCAGTTTTATAAAGAAAATTCTATTACAGATTCCATATTATGAAAATTAACTCTTGGGATATATCACCCTGTGTTTACCATATTTTAAACCCTTTCTAGTATTTATGTAACACCCTTTACTTTAATTATGTCCCTATGATAGCATATATTAGGACCGGAGTATGGGTCTCTCTTGGATGTATTTATAAAGATGTATATAAAAACTATATAGTTTATATAAAAAATTTTCTATTTTATTTCATTTTTAGCAAAGGCACCAGACCTATATATTTATGGGTGAGCTATATGGATGTTTTTTTAAAGTTATGTAATATTTTGTGTATAACTTGTGGTTCATTAAAGTATGTTCATAACAACTCTCATCTAAATTTCATTAATGGATAAGGGTTATTTGATGGTTGAATCCACCAATTTTTGTGTCATATATCATAATGATGATGAAACAAAATAAGATAAATACTCATGGATTAATTAAATACCAATTAGGGTGGGTAAAACATTTTATATACTCAATAATAAATGGGTTTAAGATCCTCAATAAGTGTATTTAAACACTCTATTAATAATGAAATTGATACAATAATTCATATAGTTAAAATATTATAGACTTATTTTATATATTTTATTTGTTTCATACCTATTATCATTTAATATTTTAGGACACATATCACCGTATGGAAATGAGAATGGTCATATGTTACTTATTATTATATATATATAAATAATTTCAATTCTTTTCATGAGTGGTATATGAATTATGAAACTATATAAAATTGCATTATTTTTTATTAAAATGTATCATAGATTCATTTTTTCGTCACTTCCATTCATTGAGTTATGTGAAATTAGTAGGTTTAAAAATTTAATGAATTGATTACTCATAAATATTTCGATGAATGAAGTCAAATTTTCAATGGTTTATTTGATAAATCACATCGTTTAAAGTATTTAGATGAAAATGGATTTTTTATTTTTTATTAGTGATGTTGACATTAATTCACTAATGAAAAAATATTGGTATCGATTATCCACCTATTGATGTTATTAATTACTACATCTTTTTTAACAACATAATTGATGATATATATAATTGTAGATCAAAATTTATATTTTTAATATTTTATTCGGTCAATAATATAAATGGAATATAATTTATAAATTACATATTTTTGGTTGTAAATTTTAAATATAACTCATATAAATATGGTCAAGTAATTAATATGTCCTTTATATTAGTGTTAGAATTAGAATAGGGATGATTTTTTTGCACTAATTCACACTAGAATATTTTGAGTGAAGAAATCTCAAAGGTGGATTTTCTAATTAAACTAGAGGAGCCTAATATTGTTAATTTTATTAATATATATATTTATAAAACCAATATATTTTCATGATAATAAGATATTTAATTGATCAAGGAGTAAATTTAAAAATATAATTTTAATATAACTGATCAATGAAAGGTTTCTTGCCATTTTATTCGGTTATATTTACAATTGTTTAAAGTTTTTAAAAATATTTATGTATTATTTGATAAAAGTTTACATGAATTAACTTTATTTTATTTCTATAATAATAGATATATTATAGGGAACATAATGAGTTTCTTCCAGAAGTGGTGGTATATGTGATTTAAATTTAATATAAATGTAATTTATTTTTATATACATCTATTCTCCTCCAAGTACTAGTTTTTCAAAAAAACCATTATTATTAAAACTTTTTAAATTTATGTTTAGTAATATTTGTAACAACTTATGGAAAATTTAAGCGCCTTGATAGAGGGATCTCTTCTTGTAATTTTAGTAATTAAATAGAGTTCTTATTTGACAACACACTTCATCTGAATACATAGGTGTTGAGTGAAATGATTAATCAGTTACAAAATTTAATATGTGTCCCCAAAAGATCCTCCTTGGTGACTAATGATTAGACATTATTCTCAATAAAGAATGTTGATAGATTATGGAGGGATATTTTTATAGAATTATAATTATAATTTTCATTATATTCTACATATTATTATTATTATTAGTGATAATATTTTAAAATGGTAATTCAATATCCTATCCAGATGATATTTAACCAGTATATATCACAAAATTCTGAGAAATATGGAATTACTACAAGGGAACATTTAATGTAGAACATTGGGTGAAATTTTCAAGTTATATATATATATATATCTTATAGCAATTCATGCATCTTTTTTCCAACATAGTGGATTTAAATGGTTGAATACATTTCGAGTATGGTTTTAGTGGTGAGATTGGATGCTCAAAATATTAAAACATGTTAAATATTTTATATGTTTAAAAATTAAATACATTGAAATTAGACTTTATATGGTCATCATTTGTGTAATTGGACACTATTAGTGATGCCTAAATGGATTGGAACTCATTATGTGTCATATAGTATACATTATGTACATTTATAATTCATTTTTAATTAAAATATTTAAAATTTTCAATTATAACAAGCATATAAATATTAAATTGGATTTTTGTATATCTAGTTCCACTAGTGAGTTAAGCCCTCCAATCCATTATTGGTGTGGTTGAGGACTCAATGGGACGTTTATATGGATGTTTTTAGTGTTATAGAAATAAAATAATAGATTCAACTAATTTATCTATATATTGTGACGGAATATTAATAGTTTTATTAATTCATTATATATATTTAATGGGAATAGTTTCACATTCAGTTGGCACAACTACGAGAGTAGTGACATATTATTGTACATAAAGATAAAATATTTCTACTTTTTATAGGGAATGATAGATATAGTTATTCACTGATGTAAGGCATAGTTTCCCACATTATCTAGTTGTGACATCAAATATGATAGGTCCATTTGTAGATGTAGTGATGTTTACACAAGAAAAGGTAGATATTGTGGTTCAAGTTATATAGTATAATACAGATGCTTGGTTTCGGTAGTTCTATAAAGAATGTGAGTATTGATTTTCACAAATAATGAAACATCAAGAGGAGGTGGTGTAATTTTATTATTAGTTATTTACACCTATTGATTTCACATAGGCTCCAGTTACATTGGTAAAAATGAAAGAAGTTAGTTTTACACCAATTTTTTAATAGTCTTATAATATTTGATATTCGTTTGTTTCAGATTCTATATATAGAAAATAAGAAATTGTGTGAGTCTATAGGATATCCATAGGTTCATATACTAGATTCATATGGTATGTTCAATTAATATTTTTTATTTAATTATGAATTTTAAAATAATAATTAAAATACACTTTTCTAAATCTAAAATTTATTTTTATTTCAAAACATGAGTCCCATACACTGGTGATAGAGTAAAAAGCTATCAAATTCTACATAATTATCTTGAAAACATTTTAAATTAATCATGGTTTAATTTGGGACATGTAGGAATGTTTTTCATATCAATGTGACATGTAGTGTCGTTAGAATATATAAAAAAGAATTTTTTATACTAAAAAGTTATTAAAAACTAGTGATAAGATTAAAAACTAGTGAACTAAATCATATTTCACTAAAAAAAATAAACAATTATCATCAATTAATTTCTAAAATATACAAATATATGGCATATTGATCTGACATGTCATGTGACTAGAATTATAGAATGTTCATTTTTATAGATATAAAATACATTAAAAACAATTGTTAAATGGTTAAAACCAATAAAAAACCCTATATCACTAAGAATCCAAATAAAAATTAATATTTATTAATTTCTTTAATTTATGAATTAAACTCGTGTTGTTCTAATATACGATGTGCTCAGAAATACTACAATTTCACTTTTATATAATTACAATTTTAAAAGCATGCATAAGATGGTCCAAATTGAGAAAAGGATATGGGATTACCATTAAATATTATTACAATTATCACTGACTAATTTAATATAGTTATAAGTGAAATATGAATTAATTTAACATGTGTTGTGGTTTGAATGACTAAAAAAGTAGTATCTGATTAAAAAGTGATTAAAATATTAATATTATCAAAATAAGAAAAAAATTATATTTTCATGAAATTATAACACAATGATAATTAATTATTTTTTCATATATTGTAATAGATAGAACATCAATCTAGTTTTATGTGTGGTTAAAATTAATGAAATGAAACTTTAGACTAAAAAGTGGTTAAAACAGGACATGGTCAAAATCGAGAAAATGAACTTGGATTATCATAAAATCATAGGAAAAATATATTTTACTAATTTTAAACATGGTATTATAGGTATAATATAAATCAAATTTTTATTTTTATAAAAATTAAAGAATGTTTCTTTTTTTAGTTTTAAAAGGATTTAAAAATAAACATAACATGTTCTAAACTACGGAAAAATGTCTGAATTTTCTTGAAGTATTTGGAAAATAATTTTAGATTAATTTATGAAATTTGGGAATATAAATCATGTTAATCCAACATTCAATGGGCTCAAAATGACCAAAAGTGATTTTTTATTGATTTAAAATAATATAAAATTGTGTTTTAAGTGTTCAAAATAATGAAAAAGATCATAAATTTCCATTAAATATCAGGAAAATGATCAGTGATTAATTGTTGACAATTGGGAATGATAGAACTTCAATAAAATTTTTGGTTTGGAAAGATTTTCTAAAAATTAATTTTTAGATTAAAAATGATTCAAAACAAGCCAAAAGAATGAGAAAACTACTATGGGTTTTTATGAAATTACAGTATAAGTATATTCAATTATAATCTAACATCTAGAATTTTTAAATATGCTAATTATATGTGCATTATGGTTATAATGGACAAAAAATAGCATTAAAATAAAAAATGATTGAGAATAAGTGATATGGTCAGAACTGAACAAACAAGCTTGGATATTTTTTAAATCATAGTAAATTGGTCATTGATTAATTTTTGACATATATGAATGGAATTCACATCAATATGATGTTATATGTGACCATAATGACTAAAAGAATTTATTTATACATTTAAAAGTATTTAAAAGAATATTTGAGAGGATAAAAACAAAGTAAAAGACAATAAATTAGGATGAAATCTTAAGACAGTGATCATAGGTTAATGTTTTATCAGATGAAGAATCCAATTAAACCACCAGATATTACACCTCCAAGACCTAAAAGTTGGAAATAAAGAAAAAAAAATGAACCCAGATAAAAAATACACTAGAACTTGAATGAAAAAAAAAATTTGGAAACAACTCAAGAAATTAATCTAAAATAAAAAAGATTAAAAAAAAAGCAACTAAAAAAATATTATATCTTGGTTAATACATTAGTTCTAATCCATAGTGGGGATGGTGATATATATTTTATTTTAGAAATGAAAGAGGATTACAATGTTTAAATTTCATTGAATTTTTTTTCTCCCCAACTAATTAATGTAGAGTAAAAAAATGGATCCAATAGTGATAACTTATAACCTTCAAAGTGGGGATTTCCACATAGATCCTATCTTTCCAGAAACCAGTTTTTTCTATCAAAGACATCAATAACCAAAAATCCTATTTTTCATGAACAGTGAGTGATTCTAGTAAGTCTCAAAATTTTACTCTTACATATACGGATAATACCTTTAAGTATTTATTTTTTTTATATAATTTCTAAGACAAATAATCTTATATTACCCACAAAAAGACTCTTACATATCACAGATTTAATTTCATTAATGTCCTTTTTACTTCCACACTACCTTCATCAGATCATGTTAAGGTTAAATTCAGTCTCTTTCTTACAATTAATATCTTCCACAATGCTACTTATGAACTTATGGATAATATAGATTTCACTCTCCCAACTCCATCTAGGCTTGAAAATTTAGTGTTATAGAGTTCCTTCTTTAACTATATTTCATTCCTAGATAGAAAACTATATTCAAATAGCTAAAACCAATAAGTGCAGTTCCCCCAATATGATATTTTCACGCTTCACTACTAAGTCCTCTATTAGTATCTACAAACCTATTGTACTCTAAAAGTTCCTTTATAGATGCATAGTTCTCCCACTATGATATTTTTCATCCTTAATGGAATAAAGGATAACATCACTCTAGAGTATCCCAGACTATAAGTTTTTTTAGCATATATACCATATTTTAAGCTCATTTTATTATAAATAAATCTTGTAATTTTTCTTAAAACAACTTCCATATAATGTGATACTTCAACTGAATACGATTTTTTCAAGAATAAAACATCATATTATTGATCAATTTTATCACACATAGTGAATAAAAAATATAACCTCAATATCCTTTTGTCTTCTAATATCTTCTAATATTCCCTTCAGTGAGATCATCACCATTCCAACTTCCATTAAAGATATATAATTTTCTTCGATTGTTGAAAGTGAATCTATTAGTTAACTATTTGATATCCAACTCATAGTCATGACTCCAAAAATAAAAGTGAATCTACGTGGAATTTCTAGGAATCTATAAAGTGAATCTACGTGGAATTTCTAAGAATCTATAAACTAATCCCATTGCATGTGAAATGTCAAACCAAGTTAAAACCATTTTATAAATTAATATTCTGAAATTTGGTTCAAAAAAGATCATTTTCCATGTACACGGCCTCATCTTTTATTCAAGGTTTGTTCCCCTTACTTAACTTCAAATGTTAGGTCGAGGTTTTGATAACTATTTTCACCTCACAAAAACCAAAGTGTTTGATCACCATTAATATGTAGTCTATACAAGTCAAGAATATAAATATAGAACATAAGAATCTTGAATTTTTTGTACCCAAAATTTACATAAATAGATTAGGTTTTTTCTTCTCAAATTTTTTCTATAATTAATCTTTTAACTTGTTTATTTGTTGCTTTATCGGACCTGCAATAAGCATGTCATCAATATAAATTAGTAAGATGACAAATATATCATCATTGAACACCATATGGTGTTAAAAATTATAAACATTCATCTGGATGAACTACCATTCTACAATAAAGTCATTAAATTTTTGGTTCTGCTACATTTTTTCTTAATATAAATAATAAATGGTTTGATTCACCTTTCATGTAATATTTATTACTTTTATAACCATAAAACCCTATGGATTCTCTATATAAATATCTTATTCTATGTCACCGTAGTGAAATTATTATATATGTATTCCTTCTAAGGTAACCATAATGAGTATTTTTTGAATAGTCATATGTTTAACTATTTTAGTTAGTGTTATGGAACCAAATTTTTATAATTTGGACTAAATGTATATTAAATTAAGTGAATATTAATTTAAATAACTTATAATATATCATTCGTAGTTTTTTATGACTTTAATGTAATAATATCTTAGAGTATCTATCATGTTGAAAAGTAAACAGAAGTTCCTCTCTATGATGAGAACCTTGAAACACCATGATGATATTATTAAAAATAGTTATTTGGTCAAATAACATTCTATAATTGGGAACACAATATGTTGACTATCGAGTGAGAGTACTCATAAGCAGATGAGACCTATTATCGTGATGTTCTCACTTTGTACTTTCCAAGATGATATATTATGAGAACAAATCCTCCAATCAGAATTCTACATGTTTATATGTCATTAGATATTCTTGTGTGTGAACATATGTAATAGTCCATAGACTTTATGATTTTATTGATTCATTTTACGACACATGAACATATATGCATTGACATAAACAATGATGATACCAGCTCATGGTGAGGTTGGATATGTTGGGTGTCTCACAAATGATGATTTATTAATAATAATTCGAGTAAGGATTTGTCACTTCCATATTTGTATCAGTTAATATCTTATCCATTTTATTGAAATAGAATCTTTACATGAAATTCCACGGACAAGGTGTAATGATGAGTTTATTTCATATAATCAAAGAAATATGTATAATGTATATAGGTTGATGACATGGGTTTATGGCCTTTCTAATGAGATGTTGTGATAAAGGGATTATATTACACAATAAGCGTTTTTATATGTTTTTCAATATTGTGACATTAACTACTTTCTCTTGGGTTCCTTGACCCGCTTCTAGATAGTAATATTTAAATTTAGGAATTCCCACCTAATCCAAATGATAAAGAAACCTAGATGGTCATATAATAAGTTTTTCCATTGGTCATGATTTAATTATATTTAAATTTAATTATTATTATAAATATCATTCTCAAGACCATGGAATAATGTCTTTCAGGATTAACCAAAGTTAAATGAAGATTCACTTTCAAGGTAATAATTAAATAACACAGATATATAATATTTATTTATTTATTTATTGAATGAATAAATATTTAATTTATTCAGGTATTCAATAAATTTCAAGGAGGAATAGTGAACCAATATTGATTTTTGTGAAATATATTAATTTAGAAGCTGTTAAAATCATATTTATCATTGCGCCATTTAGCGCACATTATTGAATAAAAATAATATTATTATTTTAATACAAGGCATAGATTCATATATGGGTTTAACATTTTATTAAGATAACTTGTGGAATTAATTAAATTACAAACCAAAACATAAGGTTTATAAATAGACCACTAATACATTCTATGATAGGTTAATTAAGAATTATTTATTTTTCACTCTAAAATACTCCACTTTCTTATAACATCCTCTTAATAACATGAAGATTAAGATAATTTATTCAAGACCAAATAAATATGAGGTTCTCAAGATGATCAATTGACCATTCTTTCACGCAGTGATTCATTGGTTTCATTTGAAGATCATAAGAGCACATGTGGATCACTTCTAGATGGATTATATACTCAGAACCTACAAGTGCAATAATGTATTACCAAAAAAGATTTCAAATTATCAACATCTACTTTGAATAAAGATCTCAAGAATGATGTATTATTTCTTAATATTTAATTAAATTAATCATAAAATAAATTTGAAATGAAATCTTGGTTCTGATGACCTTCTCTTTTTAAATATTATTTGAAAAAATATTATTGGTCATGACATTTATGTCTTGTACAATATAGAAATGATCCATCGAATCTGAAAATTGTTGAGTAAGTATAATACCTGATAAGTGCTTCTACTACACTCGAAACCAACAAGTGGTATTAGAGAATTCATGTTCAAATTTATAATTATTTATTTCATTATTTATCATTATGGATTTAAAAGTAAAAATTAAATTCATGTTTTAATTCATTATTGATATATCACTGAAATCTATAATTCATCTTCTTAGTTTTTCACACATACTACCAAGATAGGTTAATAATTATTGAAAATTACTTCTAGAGAACCCATATGGTGGTGCTAATGGTTTTGCATATATAATAAAAGACTAAATGGGATGTAATCCTCTATTATACTTTGTGTATCCTTTTTAATTATATAAGGATTCCAGCATGGATTTTTGGGTCATCGTGCAATTAGTAAATTTTGTATGGAAAAATTCACCATATATTGAATAGTAAAGGTGGTGTATGGCATTTTCAGAGTACATGTCATGAAGTTTGACTATGCACTATGAGGTCCATGTGTTCTCAAGTGAAAAGAAAAGGGTTCAAATAGTGCCATTTAATTAAAACATCATGTCAATTAATACATGAAGAATACAGAATGGAATCACTATAACATGAAGTATATTCCTTTTATTCTTTCTATATAAAATTTATTTCATAAATTCATATGGGATGTACACACTGAGTTCCTTGGCATATACTATAGATATCTGATGAAGAAAAGTACATTTTGTGTGGCTGGATTTCACATGTCAAGTACCTTTCCAATTTTCATGGAAATGTCAAATTTAATTAATTACTCCATTAAATGTCATCAGCTTGATTTTTGTGGGCCATTAAGTTGACAATACATATCGGTTATTAAGGTTTATATTATATTAAAATCTTAATTAATTCGGTGTAATTTTTGAAACTATGAATCATTTATAGTTATAGTATATTAAAAGCTCAACTCATCAAATTATATAGGCTATGTGATTTCCAAGTGTTATGTGTGGAAATAAATTAGAATTACACTCCATAAAATTATGACATATGTCAAATAAACAATATGTTGTTTGAGTTCATTGTTTACAATTAAAACCATGTTAAGTATTTCAGACAATTAATCAATGAGATTCTTCCTATTATAAAGGTGTGTACTATTTTTTGAGTTTTAATTAAAAAAAACTATTTATTTATTTAAAATCATATCAGCTGATAATTTGAGGAAAATTGGAAGAAATAAGATAAAATAAATTAATCGATTAATATGATAATTAATCTGATTAATTCATGCATGTTTATATTATTAAATAATGAATAAGTATAATTCTAGGTAGTTATTTTAAATGAATAATTGTTTCATGTGTATAACCAGTCATGTGTATTAACTAGACATGAGTATGATTTGGTTTAATTAAATTTAATTTTATTCCATGTGTATGAAATAATTTATTATTAAATTAAATGTGAATATCTATGGGTCATCCCTCCCTGTTTTATTATATAAGCCCTTAGTATACAAGGTTGTTTATATAATTTCCCTTAACCAATCATTTGGTTACCCTCACTAATGTGTGAGTTTTTAATTTATGTAATAAAATAAGTATCCCAAGGTGTATGGAGGTGGTTCATGAGGGAACTAAGATGAAACCAACTCATGTTTTACACAGGTGGACATGTAGAATATTATAGCTCATCCCAATACTAGAAAAATAATTTTCCACTAGAGTCATAGGTTTATTTACCATACACTCAATAAATCAACCATTAGATGCAGTTATGATCAGGTCTTTTATTTACTTATTTATTTCCTATGAATGAATTATTATATGGATACAAGAATATGATCACAAAAATAAATATACTAATTTTATATGATGGAATTTAAATCAATAGGTTATGAATAAATTTTTTTTTCAAAACATGGTTAATCACTTAATTAAAATCCACTTAATATAAATGAAGATGTAATATATAAAACAAGAAAAAAAATACATAATAAAAAAATATCTTATGTTAATATTAAGTCTTTATACATTACATCATATAAATTAAGAAGAAATGATAGTTAAAGTGTCGATTCAATCTATATTCAGAGGAACATTTAATTATTAAGGAATCTTAACTATGATGATGGGTTGACTCAACCAAAATTATATTGAATTTAATATCTATATTATGTATTATAAAAAATATTTGGAATGTGATAAGAAAATACTTGTTAGGATTTCTAGATTGGGAAGTTTACTCAATGGTTTAAGGAATATTCAGTTTTCAGTTGGAAATAATTCCTACCTAAATACCTAATTAAGGTTTTCATGGGAATAGTTTGAATCATAAATAAGGGAAATGTGGATCCTTGTTACTAGAATTCCTTGAGTGATGGGACATTCCGATTTCATGGTGAGGTACATTGAGACTTAATAAAATTGTGAGAGTCTTAATAAAATTAAAATTATTATTATTTATCACATAGTTTGTAATTAAGTAAAGTATTAATAATATTCCCTTTTTATATTATAGAATAATGGAATTTTTGTCAACCACATTATCCCTACAATCAATTATGGAAAAAGAAAATCTTCTAAACAGAAGTAAATTCAAGAGTGTTTCGAACACCTATGGGTAGTGTTGCGCCATTAACAGATATATTACATTCAAGAACTCTCACTACCTAATAAACATGATAATGGGGGAGTTATGATGAGTTATCTATCTATGATAAAAACTTAAGTGACACAGTTGACATTTAGTACTTAATTTTTTTCATCCATGAATAATGAACTCATGAAATCAAATTAATGCATGGTTTCTTATAATATGCTCTATCATCTACGTGGTATATATCTTGAGATATCAAGGTATAAATGGTTTGAGATATTCAAGGTTATCCTTCAGATAAAACATGGATAAGGTTATCTAATTATGCCTCATATATTTTAACACATTGGATATATTGAGAGCCTAGAAGTTCTAGGGGTTAAACTACCTAGTGAAATGTGCATTGATCTCATTATTTTATCACGGCCTCTGATATTCTACAACTTTTTCTTTCATTTCACTATGAAAAACATATAGAAATACTTCTTAGATCTTCTCACTCTAATTTTCCAAGTTAACTATAATATAAAGCATGAACATCCTTATGTCCTTATAGTGAATAGAATGAAAGGTCAGGAAAAGAAATCTAAGTCCAAAGACTCTTTACAATTCCCTTAAAAGAAGAGAAAGATAAAGGCATAAGAAATAAGATAGAATTCTATTTTTTTCACATGTGGCATACTGGGCTACAAGAAGAAAAAATAAATAGTGGAAAAGAATCAAAGGGAAGATTCAAGTACATTTTTTATCAAGTTCAATTTATCTATTTCTATAAATTAGGTATTAGAAAAGGAATGTGGTTCTCAAATATGTATTCAAATAAATAAACTACGTAGATTTTAGAATAATTACTAGGGTGAGGTAGATCAGTGAGAAATAAACGATGCCAGGCATTCTATTATGGAAATCAAGGACTACCATCTCACATTTCCAATGGGAATGATCTTGGTTTTTAAATATTTCCTTTATGTGAAATCAGTAACCAAAAACACTGTATATGCATCCACAATTGATACATATGGATTTACTTTAAATTTTGGAAATTATTGTTTATTATTTTATAAAGAAATAATTTTTTGTGGTAAGGAATATTTAAATAATTACCTTTACATGTTGTATTACAAAAACCATGTATTGTAAATTTATAATGAGAATAGTTCACAAGATTCATACCACACCAAACTATGTAATCACCAATTATTTAATGTAAACAAAAAAATTAGACCATATTACACCAAGATTTATATTTAGATTCTATTAAACTAAAACCACTTGGTGTATGTCATGCATGTTTACAAGTAAAAATGATTGAATCTTTATTTAATGCAAAAGGTGAAATGGCCACTGACCTTCTTGAGTTGTTTCATACCATTTTGTGCGGAACATATCTAGTTAAAGAAAGGTATGTGATTTGAGAAGTAATTTTCAACATTTATTGTCTCTTATTCATAGAAAATAACCTATTTTAATTTAATTACTAGGTAATTAGTGATTTTCATTGACTATTTGAAATTATAAATTAGTTGTAAATTATATTTAAATATAGTTTTTATTGATATATTGATCTTTGGATATAAATTATGAACCTATGTTTTGTAAGGTAATTGTCTATTTTGGAATTATTTAAGTGAATTTTAATTGAAGAAAAATACTACACTATGAAAAAATGTGAATTCTTTTGTTTTGTAGGTTGAAATTTTAAAAAGTTCAAAGTGATTATGTCATCTATGATCACTATGCTATCCATAGGTATTGACCATGTGATATCCTCTATATTGAGAACCTACTGTGACATGGTAGGTATAGAGATTGTGCCTTCAACTTATTGTGAGCACTACTCATGGTCACTTTACCACCTTACCACACCAAATTATCACGGTAGGTATACCTATCGGAAGCACCATCAGTTGACCATACAGGCTCAAAAATTACACAAAGGAAAAAATAATTGACCACATGAAGAAAATTTATTAACCATGCAAACCCTTTCATGGTATTCATACCTACTGTAATCTTCTTTTTCAACATTGTATCACAGTAAGCATACAAATGGTTTCCTTGATGTTGGGAATGGTTACCGTGAGCATTTAAAGCTCTGCCTTCTATACCCTACCTCTTTAGCTACCATGTGGCCATAAAAAGACCCCAAGACTCTACTTCCCTTGAACAACAAGAACCATATTGAATGAATCTTAAAGACAGTCCATAGGTTGGGCATAACTCTAGATGTTTCCACCGCTAACCCCTCGGGGAAAATAAGGGTTCCAGTTTCCCTATGGGTTCCACCTTCAGCTGCCACCCATGGATTTGGGATGATGATGGAGTGAATCCAACTTTAGATGAGATCTATAGTTGCACTTCGATCCAATCTGAGTTACGCATAGACAAATTCTAAGATCTAGTAGAATGTTCTATGAGCGAAACCTCCCTTCCAAAAAAATATCTAAAGGAGCTTTGTAATTCAACTCAATTACAAAGGAGAGCACTGCCTTTTGACATGAAAGTCACATGATGAAGGAAAAACATCCCATGAGAGTGTGAAGGAAAAAATTTAATGACATCAAAATAAATTCCACACTATCTAAATATTTTTGAGAATCTCCATTCACTATTAAATAAAACTAATAGAGTATGTAAGTTTCAAACTTGAGGTTAGTAAGAAAAGTCATCCTACAAATAAATATAGCTCCATTGATAATATATAGTTGAAATTTACCATAAAATGATGAGAAATATGATTTATAGATACTGTAAGTGTATGATATGTCACAGTTAAAAACAATAATGCACAAATTATAAACAAATAATGAGGCACGTCAGTTAATCCCAAGCCTTTTTTCTCTTTGAACATAATAAAGACACCCACTATGTCGCGAAGCACCAGAACACTCCACCATCAAAGGGAAATTAGTTTGATCATGAGAGGATAACTCATGCCTTACAAAATTCATATAGATACTTTATTCTAGATACATGTAGACCATCTAGTAGAAAGTAAACTTACTCCCTTCTAAAATCATGCATTTATAAATTCTATAAATAAACATGTTCTCATCACATGGAGTGAATAATGATAGCCAATAATTCATAAATAAATGAAATAAACTATGATGGGTGAAGGGATGATGGAATAACTCACTCTTAAAGGCTACCATCACTCCCCATCAGTTGTGAATATCATGTTATTTTCATTCCCTATTGTAAAAACATTGATAATGGCACACAAAACTATTTTTGGTCATACCAAGGATAATCCCATCATTACAACCTATTGATGAATTTGTATCACTCAATGTAATAACTCCTCTATGGATCAAAATGGTTTAAATAAGTATAGGTTTCTTCTAGTTATAGATTTTAATTTCTTTTGCTTTTAATTGTAATTTCACCCACATGACACTTGAATTTAATTCACTACATGCGATGGTAAGAAGTAGAAGAATACATGGATGATTAGAGCTACCCAATCACCGGGCTAAGAAAAGTTAGGTAATATATTGATCATTATATTTCCCTATCTGAACATAATTATATTGATAAAGGTAATCAATGGGATTGAATTGATGAGAGGATTAATAGAAAAAAAAATTAATAATGATTCAACAGGAGAATGAGGGAATGATCCAAGTATGGACCACTATTTCTTAAATAAACTTTAACACTAACAAATTTCACTTACTATTTCTTTCAAATTTAACACACAAAACATGATTTCAAAACACACACAACACTTTCTTCTATGGTGAAAATCTGATTACCATTTTTACTAGATTTTTCTCAGGTTCAAAAAATCATTTTTATAAGTTCACTATGATAGTAATGCAACAAACATGGAATCATTTCCATGGTAGAAAATGTTTTTTTTTATATTTTGTTTAAAAATGTTTTCAAATTACCAGATATAGTTATTATAGCCTCCCTAATTTTGATCTAGAAGATGATATAACTCTATTAAAATATTCACAACTATAAATAACATAGAACAAGATGAAAGAGAGATTTTCACCATTAAACTTGGATGATAATCCCTCCTAAATTTATTCCTCCCAAAATGCTATAATAATAATTGGAAAATTTAATGTAATCTAGATCAAGTTAATAGGACTTTAAATGAAATTTACTGACATAATATCAACATTAACAGCCAAGAATTTTAATTAAATGATCAAAATGACTATGAGATCAAAACTAGAAGGATAGTAATACTACCTAAGATTCATGGACTATTTGTTTAATACCTAAATAGGAATATAATAGTTTTTAAAGAAGCTTTCAATGGATTCATTACTAGAGGATTAATTAAGTATCAAATCGGCTGGAAGGATTTCCCAGTCTCACTTGAAGGGTCATCAAAGGAGTTTCACTACAATCAACATACAAGATAATTAACCTCACGTCAGGAGTTGTAGAAGACTTTCCTCTATAAATTATTTCCTAATTCATGGAGTGATCAACTTCAAAAGTAAATATATAAAACCAAATATAAAACTAGAGAAACTCTTTATGAGTTTTGGGAGAGATTAAAGAAACTAACCACATCATTTCACACCATCTGTATGGAGAACATACCTTATTTGAATTATTAAACCAAGAATTTATGGATAGTGATTGGAACCAAAATGATGATTCCCCAGGATGAGCACTAATTAATAAGTCACTAGTTGAAGTCAGAGAGATGATTGAAAAAATCTCCCAAAATTCCCAATAATCTGGTATGAGGACTGCACCTGGAAGAGTACATGAGAAAAAAAATTCCAACTCACCTTTGTTAGAAAATAAAATGGAAGAACCAACTTTCTATGTGAGACAGATTATTGTGAACAAAGTCCAAGAATCATCACCCACCATTCCCCTAAGGGTCAACTAGTTGAGATATTCCCAAGAGAATTGCATTGATGGATTCCCTCATGTACAAGGGATTAAAATATATGATTATATATACTAAATGAAACTCAAAAATTATCTAGGTAGAAACCAAGGGTTTAGATAATTTTCCACTAACCAGTTTGGATTTGGGAACCAATATCCTCAAGGAACACTATTTTAACAGGCTTCTCAACAATCGTTTAAACCCCCTCTATTCCAGTTATTGAATTTTCAACCGTCTACAAGATACTAGTAAGTATAAACACAAGAACCTTCATTAAAATACATGCTTTGACAGATAATAGAAACTTAAAATATTCAAAACAATCACTCTCACCACTCATATATCAATATTAAAGGAATTTATAGGATAGTTCATCCAGTTCATGACAAACCACAATAATATGGTAAATAAATGCCTGGGTAAGCTTCTTGGTCAACCAATTCCTAACCCTAAAAGAAATGACAGTGATATTACATTGATTATTGGAAAGGAAGTGGTAAACAATAAAGGAACTCCCCACGAAATGAAATCTTGAGGGGAACAAGTGTAGGAATATGAGAAATCTACCAGAGAAAATAACCTAAATCAGGGGAAGTGATGGAACTATCAATGAAATACAATGGGAAATCCAATATAGAATACCCACAACAACCCCAACCACACTCCCCTATAAAAAGTTAGGAACATAAGAAAACCATGGAAGAATCAATTTATTAAGATATTTTAAAAGTCTTCAAAAAAGTTTATATCAAAATCCCCGTGCTGGAATCTATTCTCCATATTCCAAAGTAAGAAAAATTTATTGAGGAAATATGAACCATTTAAAAAATATTAAAAATAAATGAAGAGGTAAGACTAGGTATGAATGTATCTTCTCTTGTAACCCCTTAAATCCCCTTAAAATGCCAAAATCTAAGTACTTTTCTATTCCCTACACAATTGAAAAGATGAATTTTTCAAATGTACTATGTGATTTGTTAGATTTAATCACTATTATTCCTTATTCTATTTATTATTATTTATTGATGATTGAACTCAAAACCACCTGTGTGGTTGTAAACCATTCCAACAGAGCCACTACCTACCTAGTAGGTGTCCTTGATGACATCCTGGTAAGTGTATAATTGTACAAATTATCTACTAATTTTTATATCTTAAACATGTAGGAAGAAAATGATAATAATCTTTCCCCTATCATATTGGGTATTCCATTTCACAAAAAAAAACAAAAAATAATAATAAATGTAAATGAAGGAACACTTTCAATGACATTTTTTTAAGAAACAATGGATTCTAATATACTATATTCAATGAAATACCCATATAAAGGGCATTCTACTTTCACATTAAAACATTTTGAACTTCCCTATTTCTCTAGGGAGGAAATTGAAATTTTCAATGACATAATTAGACTAGGAGAAGCATTCGAAAAACCCAACATGCTGAAAATATATATTTTTAAAGATAAAGTAAATCTGGAGATTGTTTCAAATGTTGTTAAAGTGGAAGAAATTAATGAAAGTTACTTTGATGAGTTCATTATATCTAACATTGACATTTATGCATTACATGAATAGAAAACCAACATAGATAATGAAAAAATAAAAAAATATATCTACAAATCCTCCCCGAGTTAGAATAAAAAAAATCCTCAAATTTAAAATATGATTTCCTAAAATAGGATAAGAAGTTATTAGTCATAATTCCCAAAAACATAGGTCCTAGAAAAGAAAACGAATTTATGATTACTCTTAAAAATAATTCTAGGGTCATAGGCTGGAAATTGGGAGACATTTCAGGAATTATCCCTACCACATACATGCATAAAATTTTATTGGAAGAAGGATACAACTTAATGAGAGAACCCTAAAGAAGGATCAATCATACCATCCTGGAGGTAGCAAAAATGGAAGTAGAAACACTTTTAAAATATGAAATAATATATCCCATCTAAAACTCCCAATGGGTGAGTCCATATCAAATTGTCCCAAAGAAAACATGTTACAAAATTTTGAAAAATGAAAATAATGAATTAGTACCCCAAAAAACATAATAGTTTGAGAGTTTTTATCAACTATAAGAGATTAAACCATGTGAATAGAAAACACTATTTCCCTATTCTATTTGTTGACCGAATTCAAGAGACACTATCTAGTAATGGGAATTATTGTTTCCTTGATGGTTTTCCTAGATATTTTCAATTTCTAATAGATCTATGATACGAAGAAAATACCACCTTCACATGTCCCTTTGGTAGGTTTTTCTAATGAAGGATGCCTTTATGTCTCTAAATTTACCTAGGAACCTTTCAACACTACATGGAAAGTATTTTCTCAGACCTTATTGAGAGACTATTAGATGTATTCCTTGATTAAATCACTATATATGGAAATATCATTCAAAACTATCTATAGAGTTTTCAAAAGGTTTTACAAATATGTATTGAGAAACAATTCATTTTGAATTTTTAAAAATTCCATTATATGGTGGAAAAAGTAAATGTTTTAGGGAATTTATTTTCTAATGATGGAATTGAATTTTATAAATCCAAATTTGAGGTCACATATAAACTATCATAACATTCTACTATTAGTAAAATTAGTTCATTTCTAGGATATGATGGATTTTATAGAAGGTTTATTAGAAACTTTAGAAAAAATTCTTTTCCTCAAACTTACCTACTCAATAATTAAATTGAATTTTTATTTTATTATTAACACACGATAGATTTTGAAAAATTAAAGAAATGATTAACCACTTCCCCCATTATCTATCCACCAAACTAGAGTCACCAATTTGAGATGATATGTGATGCTTCCAATAGATTTTTAGGGTTTGTTTTGTCCCAAAAAAATTATAGGATTCTCCAAGTGATAGTCAACTCTTTAAAAACCTTGTAAACTACTCATATTAACTACACAACAATAAATAATTATTTTTTGTATATTTTTGAAGATTTAGAAAAAAAATATTATCTCTTAGGAAAAAATTATTTATTTATTCTGTTCATGCAGACTTATGAAATTTGATCGAGAAGATTGATGCTAAGAACAAACTGGTGAAATGGATTTTGTTGATACATGATTTTTGACCTAGAGATTAAGGAAGATAAGGGATGTAAAAATACATTGGTTGGATAAATGAGCATGCTGCCACACACTGCCAAAGTAGAACTAATCCAAAATACCAGTCTGTATTCTTCATTCCCTGGTGAGGAAATATATATCTTAATCCAAGTTCCCTGGTACGCTGATAAAGTAAATTTTTTGGATACAACAAAGGTACCTTCCTCATTCTCCAAGAATCAAACTACTAAATTGAAATTTGAATCAAAACACATTTTTTGGGTAGACCCTTATTTATGGAAATTTTTTAATGACCAATTCATTATAAGGATCATTCCCAAAGAATAAATAAATTATCTGTTTCTTCGTATCATACACTTAAATTTAAAATCCATTTTAAATCTTAAAGAACCACCCGAAAATTTTTGGAAGATGTATTTTTTTTGAACTTAATCTTTAAAAATTCACATTATTTTTGTAGAAAAAATCCCAAAAATCCCGTTTACTAGTTGAGTTTCCAAAAGACAAGAAATACCCCAAAACCGTTGATTTTTTTTTTTTGAGATATTCAATACACAGATAATTGAATTCATTATCAAATTTCCTATGTCCTTTGTATTTTACTATATCTTATTGGTAGTAGACTATGTGTCTGTGTGGATTGACGCAAAATCAACCCATACTGATGACTCAAAAACTATGATGGAATTTCTAAAATCAAATATTTTTTGTAAGCTTGGAATACCCTGAGATTTAATCAGTGACCAAGGAACCCACTTCTACAATAATAACATAGAGTCCCTTATAAGGAAATAGGGATTGTACTATAAAACTTCTACTACCTACCTACCATAGACAAATGGACTGGACAAGATTTCTAATAGAGAAGTCAAAATAATTTTGGAGAAAACAGCACAGTAAAAATTTATGGAATGGAGTAATAAAATAGAAGATCCACTATAGGCATACAAAACTTTCTAAAGGATCCCATTAGGTATGTCCCCCTGCCAAATTTTTTATGGTAAACATTTCCACTTGTCTATTGAGATACAGAAAAAGGATTAATGGGATGTCAAAATATTAAACCTAGAGTTTATAAATGCCTGAGAACATAGGAAAATAATAATAATGGTGCTTGAGGAGTTGATGAGACTAGAATATGAGAACCCACTACTATACAAGGAGAAAACCAAATCATCCCATAAAAATTTGATATAGAAAAGAGAATATCAAGATGGATACAAAGTACTATGATTTTATTCAAAGATGAAACTTTTCCATGGTAATATTTTTTCCAAATATATTGGTCCATATAAAGTAACTAATACCTTTCCTTTTGGTGCCATTGATATTAAATTAGAATTTTGAAAATAGACATTGAAGCTAAATGTACGAGAAATAAATAAGTAAAATGACTTTTAGAAAGAACCTTTGAAGGATTTATAACTCCTCCATACTACTGATAAATAATGTACATCCAGGATGTCTCTTTACTTTATTTGTGTCTAGCTGTTTATTTTATATTGAACAATTTTTCTTGAAAAATGCATATTAGAAATAAAATGGAAGTGTTTTTTAACCATGTTCGGGGGGGGAGAGATAAACCTGTTTGAATAAAAAAAATATTAATAGAAAAAAACATTTTTTTCAAAAAATATAGTTCCATACATTTCTCCTTTTATAGTTTTCTGTTTTGTTTTAAAAAAAAATTTGAACTTCATTGATGTCCTACCTTGTTTTAAAATACTAATTATAGAGTCTATTAATTCATTGATTCTAAAATTATGATACATAGATGATTGCTGAGTGGAAATTGAAACTACTTTTTTGGAATTCTAGTCATAGAACTAGGAGATGGATTTTTAGTGAAAATAATATTGTGGAATCAATCTTATAACTTAAATTCACTGGAATTTTGAACTTAATATGAGGTAATTTTACCTCTATGAGATAGAACAACTTAGGGACCCATCTTAAATTAAAATTCTATAATTATTTTAAACCTAGAATAAAAATATCAAATTAGGATCCCATGGTGAATCTCTAAGACAACTAAACTGGGTTCATTTTTGTAACTAAATAAAGCTATTTTCAATATCAATAAGTGATATGAATATTATTTTGCAAAAAAAATATGGCAGGAAAAAAATTCAAATAAATGGTCTTGTCAAAAATGAGTTCATTTAGGTGGGGGAATATTGAACCCATAAAGGGGGAGAAATTGACTTATAACACATTCATTTATGTTTTATCAAAAAATTGGAAATTAAAACTTTGGTTTGATGAATCTTTGAAAAGAAATAAAATGGAATTTCTTTTTGTTAAAATTTTGATTTCACTTAAATCCAATCTGATCCACTCCTGAACTGAAATTTTGATTGAATTGAAGTGAGGAAATTGTTGCATTTGCATATGAGGCAAGATAATTTTCACAGCGGATCAGGTCTCAGTTTACTTATTCTCTAACTGGTAAATTTTTATATAGGAAGAATGACCTCTTTTTGAATAAATTGAAATTCAACGATAATGTTTCTTAAGAATTCTATAGATTAAGTGTGGGGGTGTGATGTGAGCAAGAATTTTTTAAATTTATTCTCTACTATAAATTGAAAATACCCAAATTTAAATTAAATTACTGAGTAATTGGTGATTTTTGCTGACTATCTAAAATTGTAACTTTGTTGGAAATTGGATTTAGATATGGTGTTTACTGATATATTGATATTTTTATATAAATTGTGAAATAATGATTTCAAAGGGAATTGTCTCTTTTTTTAATTATTATAGTGAATTTTCATTTAATAAAAATATTTCACTAAGAAAAAAATGGAAATTATTTTTCTCTAAAAGATGAAAAATTAAAAAGGATGAAGTGACTGCACCATTCATGAACACTATGCTAACCATAGGTACTGACATAGTGCAATATTATACATTGATAGACTTCTGTAACATGGTAGGTATTGATATCGTTCCTTCAACTTACCATGAGCACTTCTCATGGTCACTTGCCCACCATAACCCACCCCATTCTCATGGTAGGTATACCTACCATGAGCACCATCATCTGACCATGCATGCTCAAAATTTATTTAAATGTAAAACATATCTTACCACATGAAGAAAATTTATTGACTGTGAAACCTTTTCACCATAGAAATACCTATCGTAAACACCCTTTTCAACACCATCTCATGGTCAGCATACTAATAATGTCTTTCATCGTAGACATGCTTATCGTGAGTATTTCCTACCTCTGTCTACTATATCCTTGCATATCATGTAGCCATGCGGCAATCAACATACCCAAATACTCCACTTACCTTGAAGAACAAGAACCTTATCGAATGAAGCTTAAAGATGATTGAGAGGCTGGCCACTACTCTAGATGTTTCCACCACCACCTATCTACCACCGCCTTAGAAAAAAGTAGGGTGTTTCTTACCCTATTAGTGCTACCATTTGTTGGTACCCATGGATTTGGAATAGTGATAGAGTAAATCCACATTTTTGGGATATTTTTGGATGTACTCTGATCTAATATGAGCTCTACATTGACTAAGAATGATATCCAAATGAATGTACCATGAGTGAAATAGCCCTGCCAGTATAGCCTCTGAGGAAGATTTAACATTCCTCTCAATTATAAAGGATATCCCTTACTTATAACACCATAACCACATGATGAAGCACTAAGCTCACATGATAATTTTAGAGAAACAAGGGAGCATCGTCGAACTGAAGTTCACAATATTTGAAGATTTTTAGAATCTCCCTTCACCATTAAATAAAACCACTGGTAGCTATAATTTTAAATCCTATGGTGAGCAAGAAAATCCATCATGTTGAGTAATAAAGTGACACTGATAAGAGATAGTTTTCATTCACTGGTCAATGATGGAAAATTCAAGCTGTAGATACTATCAGTGTATGACATATCATGGGTAAAAACAAAAAATTCTAAGATGATAAAAAAATAATGAGTCCCATCAACTAAATCCAAATAAATTTTTTTCCTTATAACATAATGACGAAATCCACCATGTTTTCAAGCACCAAAACACTCCACCATTAAAAATAAAATGGGATGGATCGTGGGAGGAGCACCTATGCCTTACAAAATTCTTCCAGACCCATCATTATAGATGTGTGTCAGCCATCCAGCAAAATGTAAAAATACTCCATGCTAAAATAATACATTCCTGAATTCTATGAAGAAACAAATTACCTTCACATAGAGGGAATCATGATATCCAATCATTCATCTATAAAAGAAATTCATTGTATTAGAAGAAGGGATGATTGAATAACTAACTCTTTAAGGCTTATCTCACTCACCACTGGCTATGACTCTCATTTTATTTAAATACCTATTGTAAAAACATTGATGGTGGTATACTAGGATGTTTATTATCACGCAAAGTAGAATCCATTAATTCCATCCTATTGATGAATTATGCTCATTCAATGTACTAACTCCTATGTGTATCTTAATGGTTTTAAGTAGTAGATGTTTCTTTTGGTTTTAACTTTTAATTTATTCTTATTATTATCATTATTGCATACACAATATACTTGGATATAATTCCCTACTTGTGATATAATGAAGTGGAGGAATTCAAGAGTGAATGAAGGTATCCAATCACCAAGCTAGGAAAAGGTAGCTAATATACTGACCATTGTATTTCACTATATAAACTGAAATAACATGATAAAAGTGGTCAATGGGATTTGATTGATGTTATGATGAATGGAAACCAATTGATTAATGATTCTATAGGAGAATTAGAGAATTATAAAAGCCTCAACCACTGGTTCTTTAATTGACTTTAAAACCCAAATAAAATCACTTACTATATATTTCAAATGAATCCACAAAAAAGTATTCAAAACTCACACAATAATATCTTCTCTCGAGATAATCCAAGTTTCATTTTTAATACATTTTTCTCGGGTTCAAAAAAAATTGAGTGCCCTGTAACAGGAATGCAATAGGGTGGGTACTCATACATCATAACTTTTTCTGATGACTTATACAAAAAAATAGATCAATGGCGGTTTTTTTGAGGGTGTTATGCACAACCCCCTATAAATTCATTTTATAGAGTGTTTGTTGAATAACCTGAACTAATAATCAAATTTAGAGAGGGCTCACGACCCCCTCTGAAATTTTTAGCATTTGGATGAATTTTGGAGGCGATTATATCAAAACTGCCACTAATTTAATAAGTAGTGGCTCTATATATTCAGTTTGATTTTAGAGGATCTATATATATATATATATTCATTTGGATATATATATATATATTAAGGAAACATTGGGGGTTCACAACCCCCTCTAATTTATGATATTAGAGGGTGTTTATGAACTATCGCTAATCCCTTAAATTAGAGGCAATTTTCAACCCCTTTTAATTTAAATATTGAAGGGGGTTTTGAACCCCCCCCCCCCCCTCTAATTGATGACATTAGAGGGGGGTTTGAATGCTCTATAATTGATGACATCAAAGGTGGTTTTGAACCCTTATAATTAAAGAAATTTGATGGGGTCATGAATAGCTATTAATCCCTTTTATTTGAGGGGATTTTAAATACACTCTAAATTTTTACTTACTTTTTAAAATAAATCTCATAAAAATTCAATTTTTATAATATATGTCTATGTGTTTGCATGTGTGTATCTATATATTACATAAAGATATTATATAGATTTATTTAAATACGTTATAAATATATATATAAGGACATTATAAAAATACTTTAAATAAATACTTATCCATATAAATAAAAATCTATATATATATAAAGACCGGTATACATAATATAAATGTAAGGGTAAATATATTTATTCAAATTTATAAAATTTATATATGGTTTTATAAATAGTATACATTTATATTATAATATATCTTATACATGTATTTTATTAAATACTTTTTTATTTTATATTTTTTGTATAAATTCATTTATATTATATTATGTATACAAATATATATAATATAGACAAAATTATATATAAATATACATATACATATAGATATATATATTATTATATTATATATATTATATTATAAATATTTAATCATATATAAATTTATATTTATTTTATATTTATTTTATATATATTATATAATTATTTTATATATATTGTAGTATACCATATTAATTATTAATTAATTTTGTGTGTATATATATATATCATTTAATTATATTACATATTTCCAATTATATGAATGTATTTAGTTTTGTGTGTGTGTGTATATATATGATATGATATAAATGTATATAATCACATACATAACTATATAATATAAATGTAATTAATATAATATATGTATAATATAAATAATAAAATATATAAATGTATTGTATTTATTAAACCAACATATAATATTTATAGTTTAAGAAATAGGTTTAACAAAAATAATAATAATTAATAATATTATTGTTACATACACATACATATATAAAAAAGTATAAAAATTAATATATAAATATTAATACTATAAATATATTTTATATATAAATATAATATAAATACATAAATACACACAAAACCATAAATTTATTTACATATGTATGTATACATATATATTTATATTTGTAAATATAATTATATATATATATTATATACATAGATATAATATATATATATTACACAAATATTATATATATATATATTATAGAAAAATGTATACATCATATAATATACGTAAATACATATATATATTATACACAAATATATATATATATATATATTATAAATTATACACAAAAATATATTATATATAAATATTATACAGAAATATATCATATATAAATATTTATATCTATTTAAATATTTATTCAAATAATACATAATTGAATCACCATACAAATATATTTAAATATAAGAATGTGTAAATAATGATAGAAAATTGGTCTGGCATAGTGGAAAGATGGTGCACTGAATATGCAGCAGGTTTTTTGTTCAAAACCCATCAGGGGTATAAATTTTAAAAAAGCCATCGATGGGGTGAACCATAGAGAATTGGAGGGAAGGTCGGGGTGGGACCGGACCGGGTAGCGAGTGTGAGATAGTAGAGACGGGACCGTACCAGATAGGGTGGGTAGAAAAACTGAAACCGGAGGGGATTGAGAATGGACTGGGTAGGGTGGAAAGGACCGAAATTGGAGGGGGTGACTAGTACTGAAGGAGAGAACGACTGGAGCGGTGCTATGTGGGGTGGGAACAGGAGAGGTTCACTCACTATTTAAAAATAAATATCTAATTTGGGGTGGTTATGAAAATGGCCTCTAGTATGTATTCTATTAGAGGGGGTTAAACCCCCCCCCCCTCTAATTAGTTCTTAAATAGGGGTTGTTTTCATAACCACCTCTAAAATGTAACTCATTATTCAAATAGTAATGGTTTACAACCACCTCTATTCTAGAAAAATTATTAGAGGGGGTTAAACCCCCCCCCCCCCTCTAATCTATGATTATTTGAGGAAATTAGAGGGGGTTTTAACCGCCTCTAATCTAACTACCGCTAATTTGTCCATCACTTTACCAGCACTTCTTCAAAATCACCTCTAATTAGAGTCATGGGTACATTAGTGGCAGTTACTCATAACCACCAATAATGTGTTTATAGGGGATTAAAACCCCTTCTAAACTAAAAAATACCACCTTTAATCATGCCATTTTTTGTATTATTAGAATATATGGATATGTCTACATAATGAGTTATAATTCATATTCCTTTAAGAAATTCAAGTTATATAAGAATGAAGTTGAGAACCAGCTAGGTAAGAATATTGGGAAACTTCACTCAGACTGTGGTGGAGAATATCTTAATAAATTATTAATTTATTATTTAGAGGAGGGTGGGATTCTACCCCAACTCGCTTCTCCTTATACACCACAATGTAATGGTGAATGTGAAATGAGGAATTGTAGCTTGTTATACATGGGGAGAGAAATGATGTGAGTCTCCCATTATCATTTTGGGTATATGAATTGTAGAAAATATCATTTATACTAAATGGATTTCCAAATATTAGTAGAAACTGGTACTCTGTATAATATTTATTATATAAATAAACTCATGTTGTCTCATTTTCAAGTTTTAGGTTTAAAATCATATACTAAGATAATTTCTAGAAAAAATATTTCACCCTGGGGCACTAAGTTTATATTTATAGGGTATCTTAAGGAAACTAAGAGATTCTATATATATAATCCTACAGATAATAATTTCATGGTTAATATATGTCCCACATTTCCATAATGGGATGATATCTCTAGAGTAGATAGCATGAGAGAGATAGATGTTGATAATGTATAGGCTCAAGTTATACAAGAGTTGGCATAGGAACAGATTCTAAAAGGTCCCATGAGAGAATAAATTCCAGAAACAAAAGTACTTCATAGGAGTATGAGAGAGGTTATAGAACCATAATGATATGGTTTTACAGTCACCATGGATGATTATTTATTAATAGTTGATAAGAATGACCCTATAACTTATAAGGAAACATAAAGTCACAAAGATGTTTCCAAGTGAAAAATGTTATGAATTATAAAATGGATTCCATTTACCAACCCAATTTTAGATTTTTGTAGATCCTATATTGGATGTAAATATCATTATTTATAAATTCATATTCAAGAATAAATTGGACATGTATGGAAAATTCAGTACTTATAAGGCATGACTGTCTGCAGAAGGGTGCGAATAGTTTCAAGTCATAGACTTTGATGAAACTTTTTCACCAGTTTCTATGATAAAATATATCATATTTCTACTTTTTATTATATAATACCATGACTCTGAGACTAATAAAATGTATTTCAAGTTATCCTTCCTTAATATAATCCTTTAGGAAGTTTTCTATATTAAACAACTTGAAGTTTTTGTGACTCTAAAGGATGTCAATAAGTTATGTGAATTTTAAAGATCCATTTGTGGAATAAAGAATTAAACTAGGTCATGTAAAGTTTAATTTGAAAAAGCTATAATAGATTTTTTTTTATAAATAATTAATGAGATCCTTGTTCCTATAGGCGTTTTAATGAGAGTGTGTTATTTTTCTTAATATTTAACTTTAATACCATGTTTCTTATTGTAAACAATATACTAGACAAATGTTCTATTAAATCTTGGTCAACAAATGATTCTATGTGAAGAAATTAGGTGAAGCAGTATATATTCTTGGGATCAAGATCCATCATGATATATTTAAGAGGCTACTTAGTCTAATACAATGTATCTACATTAACGAGATACTAAAAATATTCTTTATGGAACAATCCAAGAGGGTATTATTTCCAGGGTCACATAGAATTCATCTTTCCAAGAAAATTTTTCCTCAAACACATGAGGAACGGTAAATTTTTTCAATTATTACATATGCATTAGTGATTGGGTAAATCATTTATTTTATGTTATGTACTAGGAAAGATGTTTCCTATGCCTTGAGTATGGTAAGAGGATATCAATATTACCAAGGTTCTCTCAATTAGATGGAATTCAAGACTATCATTTAGTATTTGAGGTGAATTAAGGATATGTTCCTAATCAATGGAGGATATGAGTATCTAGCCATCATAGTATATATAAATACTTAATTCTAAATAGATCAAGATAATTTCAAAATCATAGATGGCATACATATTTACTCTCAATTGAGGAGGTGTGAGATGCAAATTCTCAAAGAAATTCATAGTAATAGATTGTATAGAAGATTTTAATTATATTGTGGAATATTAGATAGCTAAAAAATATGGATTTATAGCTTTATCCCATAAATAAATGTTACTTCTAATATTAAAGACCATATCACACTCTATTATGACAATGTTGTAATGGTGGTCCTTTCAAAGGTACCAATATCAAATCAAAAAACAAAACACATACTTCATAAATATCATGTCTCGAGGTATTTTTCTCATAGAGATGAATTTATAATGTAAAGAGTCTCTATATAATTCAACATGGGGAACCCCATGATTAAATCCTTAACTCAGCAAAAACACGATCATTATATAATGTCTAGCAGATTGAATGTCATTGGTAGTTGGATCTAGTCTAAGTGGGGTTTTGTTGGAGTTGGTATTCTATAACCATTTTTTGAAATTAGGAGTTCATGTATATTCAAAGAAGTTAATATTAAGTTAAATATAATTTTCATATCATTCATAGTTTTGTGTGACTGTAATGTAATAATTTATTATAGTATATGTCGTATTGAAAAGGGCATTGAAGTTCCCCGATATGATGAGAACTATTAAATTCCATGATGATATTATTTCAATGAGTTCTATAGTCAGATAGAATTCTAGGATGAGGATCATAGAATGTGTACTCTTAGGTATGAGATCTTGTAAATAGATGATACCTCTGAATATGAAGTTCGCTCTTGATATCACTACGAGGAGATATTATGTGAACAAACCCTCCAGTAGGAATTCCACATGTTTATGTGTCATTGGATATTTCTATCTATGAGTGTGTGTAAAGGTCCTTATATTTTAAGATTACTATTGATGATTGTCATGACTTGAGAACTTAGATGTATTTTTGTAGACCATGAAGATACCAGTTTATGGAAAAGTTTGTTATGTTGGGTTCATCGTGAATTACCTATTATTAATGAATAAATAGAGGAAGGATTTGTCCATTTCATATTTATAGAAATTGATATCTTAGCCCTTATATTTAAATATAATCATCAAATGAAATTCCATGGACATGGTGTAACAATTAGTTTTTTCCAAATAGTCAAAAAAATATGTATCAAGTATATAGGTTGATGACTTGGGTGTGTAACTTTCTTGGAGAGATATAATGAAAAAGGGATTATATTGCATGAGTGTTCATATGTTTTTATCAATGTGGAAACATTAAATTCTATATATTGGTTTCCAATAACTATTTCTACACAATAATCTTATACTTTAGGCAAACCCACCTAATTTTAGTGATAAATAATCCTATAGGGTCACTCACAATGTGTTTTTGTTAACTCCAATTAAACTCTATTTTTAATTTAATTATTGGGATAAATATTATTCTTAAGAACGAGGAATAATTTTATTCTGCATAAATGATCACATAAATTAAATAAATATTTATTCTCAAGGTAATTGTTAAATTACACAGATATATAATATTACTTTATTTATTCATTTAATAAATAAATATTTTATTTATTCAGGTATTCAAAAAATGTCGATGAGGACTAGTGGACCAAGATTGAGTCTAACAAAACATATTAATTTAAAATATGGTAAAATGATATTAATCATTGGGAATGTTAGTGCACGACATGGAATAAAAATAATAATATTATTTTAAAATATGGCATGGGGTTATACTTGGGTTTAACATTTTATTAAGCACCCTTGTAAAATTAATTAAATTACAAGAACTAACCTTAAATATATAAATAGACTACTAATAAAATCTTAGAGAGGTTAATCAAGAATCATTATACACAATGGATTTCTATATAGAATCCTCCTCTTCTTTCTCACATCCTCTAAAAAACAAGAAGATGAAGGGAAATTTTTCAAGACCAAGGAAATGTAAAGAGATCAATACGAACAACTCAAGATTATCAATCAACCATGATATCACCCATAAAATCATCGGTGTCATTCATAGATCAAAGTATCATGTGTTGATCATGGCTAGAAGGATTCTACAATTAGATCCTACAAGTTAAATGACTTATTAAAAAAAAGTGTTTTAGATGATTAACATCAACTTTGATGAATGATATCAAGAGCGAGGTATTATTTTTTCCAATTTAATTAAATTGATTATTAATTTAACATGAAAATATATTCGCTTGGTTTCAATGATATATTATTTTAAATTATTATTTGGAAAAAAATTATTGGTCATGACATTAACATTTTTTTATAATATGTGAATGATCCATCAAATCTGATATTTACTTAGTCGAGATTAGCCTCGATAAGTGCTTTCACAACATTAGGATCCATCATTAACTACCAAAGAAAACATCTTAGAGTAATATAATATTTCTATTTGTTAAACTCATTTCACAATAATCCTTACTTTGTAATTTTTTCTATAATCCACTTCTTTCATAATCCAATAATCCCCTTTATTCTAAATTTTTTCCTCTTAGTTGGTATTTCTATTGGATCAATTTCACTTATAATCACTAACTCCCATTGTTTCATGTATTTTAGACATGGTACATCCTCCCAGAACTCATAATCTCCATCATCCATGAGAAGTGTGTAGTCTAAGATAACATAAAATATCTGAACATGGATCTTTAACCTTTTATATCTACAAAACGTTCACTACAACTATGCTTCTTCTAGAACTACTACATCTTGAGATTTAACATTCGAAGCACTTCCCCTAGCTTCCATGATTACTGACCTCTCTATTAATTCCATTCAAGGAAAAACCATCGAAACATGCCTATATTATATAACATATACTATATAGTTTTTTATTTCTCAAAATAACATACTCCCTAAATTATCCATAACATTCATAACTTTTGGACATCTATTCAGTTAAACCTCAACCTGTGATGATGCTTTGATCTCATCAAAAAAAAATTGTATTCAATTATTTCAAAGTATATCTTTATTTAAAACAATTCTTCTGAAAACCCTACAAGAGTTGTTATCCTAGAGTCAAAAACCGAACTCTTTTTCATCATACCATTCAAACTAACATTCTCAGGACAGAGCCTCAAGATTAGCCCTTTCCATGAAATTAACAAAGTCATTGGTGAGCGAATTAAACACATTGTGATTCATAATTTCAACTTTACTTTTATACCAATATTATTCTAGTAAATTATATCCTAATAAATATGATCAACTCTTTTTCACCATGTAGGATTCACATTTCATGGTTTCTTCCAAAAAAACCATGGGGAATCATATATCAATTCTCATGAACCGTTATTTTTAAATAAAAATTGATTCATTCTCTCCATGACTCTATTATATTTTGGACTACCATGTACACTCTTCTCAATACATTTTCCTAATAACTAGAATAATATTCAAAACAACCTACTTCTATAATCCCTGCCATTATCATAACTCAAACACTTCAGTTTTAATCCAACCTCTTTTCCCATCATGTTTCTCTGTGGGAAAATTCTCTTTAATACCTTACACTTTTTCATTAGAAAGAATACACATAACTTCTATGTCACATCAATGATGAAGGTAACATAGAAAAATAATCTATCTTGAGAATGAATTGGGGCTTTCCCAAATACATCTATATAACTTTTGACTTTATGGAATTTTACCTTTTGTTTGGAATGACACAAGCCACTAATTCCCAAAGATACATTATTTTCATGTTTCATACTCTATGGTTCCTATTTTTTAGAATTCCTTTAGTATTAAAGATTTTCATCCCATTCTAACATTTGTAACTGAGATAGCTATAAGACAAATTTATAGATAATGAAGATCATGAATGTAACACATCATCTAATACTCTTTTTTGGTATAACGTTCCACCCTATACTCCTTTGTTCATAGCCATGGAGTTTTGTGTGATTCTCTATTCTCTATCTATAAAGGCTGTTCATAAACTTGAATCATCAAGATATCTAATTTAAATTAATTTATTCTTTAACCTATATGTTTTTCACAATCCTTATACCTCTAGTAAAATTTTGTTCTTTGTTTGGATGGAAACATCACCTTTTCCTATAATATAGAGAGTGTCACTCTCTGAATGGTGTACCTTTATATATATTTTTAAAGTATAATTCCCCATATTTCATCTATTAGATATAGAGTGGAATGAAGCTCTAGAGTTTATAATACAATACTGAAGTTAACTAGAAAAACTCAATAGAAGGCAACTAATATCATATAATATGGGATTTTCAGATTCACTTCTTGAATTGTATCCATTAAAATTTACCATTCAATCACTGAAAAATTTCTTCAAATGGACTTCCTTAAAAAAAATTAAATACATGGGACCACCATCTACAAGTTTCCTGGAATTTTACTTCTCATTCCATTCCCTTTATTAGGAATTTTTTATTGAAATTAACTACACCGTTAGAGGATTGTAAAATTATGGGAAATTTGAATTTTTTGTCACAAAGAAAGGGATGTTTTATGAATTCATATTTGAATCAGGATATTAAGAGTTAGAATTAATATCTCCAATGTGTTTTTTGGATAATTTTAGAGTCTTGAATGATGTTTTTGGTTCTCATGTGAGCCTTGGTGGAAGATTGGGGTGACCCATTTTTGGATTTTTATAGTATATGGATCATCATTACATGACAGGTGAACTTCCCACTATGATGAGGTATTGGTGAGAAATAACATTGTGTCCTTGAGGGGAACTATAACATGAAATCATTATGTCACTCCATGACTAGTGGGTGTCATATAATCATGGTGCATAGTAGTATTTGGTCACACCATAACCAGCAGGGGTCGTATTATGGGGTGTTTTTTGGGGGATTTTCTTTATGGAGAATTCCAAACATTTGTGGGGCTATGTTGTCATTTGGGAATCATGTTTTTGAAAATATTTTCTTATTATAATCCTTAATTTTTAAATCCATATGTTTAATTTTCAAAATATTATTTAATCCCTTTTTAAACAATTTATTTGGAAATTTGGTCATTTCATGACCTATGGGTCACATCGTAGAGGTTAGCCAAAGCGCGCATCACAGTAAGGGTGCCAGGGACCAAAGACCTACATGAAAGAATTATAATTCTACATGAGTATTATATTGGCCCATAAATTTTCATAAATAAATATCACATCTTAGAATATTAATATTCATTATATACTATAATTAACCCTACTAGAATCACATAGGTGTATAATCTTTCAAAACATGGACATATAAAAAACTGGTTCCTAAAAGTATTCAATTATGTTTTTCATAACTATAACCTATGTTAGATATTTCATTACTGAAACCATTATTCATAACCTTGGGAAGGGAAACATAAGAATGGGTGATCTCATATGATATATAAGGTTAAATATACGAAATATCAATGTATGATCATATGAAAGAATAATATAAGAATAAAGGTATGAGATCATGAAGATAACATATGAATTTCATACCCAATATATCATCAATCATTAACATGACTTATAGAATAAATCATTATCACTCCCAAACACATGAACCTTAAGAGTGAGAATTCATGATAAAATAATCACAAACCATAATCTCATGTTATATAAGTTTGGAACCATCATAGGTATAGAAACCATTTCATATGTCAAGGTTAACTACCATGATCAGCAAATATAGTGGATCATGCCTCATAACATATTTTCCATAGTAGATCAAGCCCAATGACCTTCTCCCACTATGGACCAAGTACAACAACCTATTTCCCATTGTGGATCAATTCCAACAACCTATTTCCCATTGTGGATAATGTCCAAAGACTTGTTTCACATTATTATCTCATGAGATAAAAATATTTACCTAATTCATTAGAGGGAGATATAGGTCACACCCCTCATATAATGAAATATATCCATATTTGTGAAACAATATCATAAGAAAATCATCATATCATATCAGGTGGAAAGAAAATGGGTTTCATAATTATTTCATAAATCCATCATAGTATACCCCAAGAAAAATAATTGGGTTTCATAAACAACTTATCATCAATAATAATAAATATTTCAAATAAAAAATGAGAATAGTATCCTTGAATAATATCTCCCAAAAATCATAAGCAACATTGATGTTTTTTTTCATTCATGAATAAAATTTCATTAAAAACATTCTTGAGGACAATAAACTTTCCAATTTAAAAACACCTCCTTAAAATATTAAAATTTCCAAAATATTATGGAATGAATTTTCATTGAAAATAAACATGAAAATTTTTAAAGTAATATTCAATTCATTGAGTGGTCATGAAGATGGGAAATTACGTTCATGACATATAATTTAAAAAAACATTCCTTTCATATTTTCTTCACATATTCAAAAATTACCTCATTTGAAAAACTATAAGAAAATTCCTTTAAAATAATTTTTTAAAAATAAAATATGGGTCAAAAAAATTAATAAATATTTGGATCATAATAAAAACATGTTTTTAAGCATTTTTATAGAAAATGGGGATGTGTATGATAAATATACTCCATTGGAGCGTTTAACATAAACAATCCTGAATAATTATGAGATTTTTAAATAAAACCTTACTGCTTTGGTAACTTTTTAATCATAAGACCTATAAAATAAGTAACATTAGATAGATATGTATATCGTATGAAATTTCTTTAGAAACATAAGAAATTTAATTAATTTTAATTATTTACACCACATAAAAGAAAATAGTGGTGAATATGACATGTATCCCATAGAAGTAAAAGTGACATGAAAACCCATACCTCGAGTCCCACTTCCTATGAAAGCATTTTAAACTCCTATATAATAAATTTAAATTTATTATAAGTATATTTAAGAACCATGTAAATGATTTTATATCATATATATTCATTATATATATAGTCATATATAATTGTATATATAGAAATTTAATTACACTATTCATGGAGATGGTAGGTCATATGTACACATGAACATTGTATTTACTTTCTGATGGATGGAATGAAAAATGGTAAATAATAATTCACTATTATATAGTCATTATTATACAAAATAAATCATATAAATTCATAATATTCATCTTATTTATCATCTAAGTAAAATATAAATGAAAAATGAATCGCATCGCTTTGTGGATGTGGTAGTCCACACATACGCACATGCGACATTATCATTTTCCAATGGTTTGGAAAGTAAAAATGTTATATATGATATTATAATTCAAAAAATATATAATAATATATTAAATATAATATATAAACTTTAAACCCTATCATAATAATTATCCATGAAATATGGTGATGGAAAATTTACTATATCGATATGTGGAATTGGAAAATCGTTCGTACGCACGAGGGATACTTTCACTTCTCAGTTGATGGAAAGAGAGTAGATAATGGTGGATTCATAATCATTATAACATTTAAAAATATTTAGGATACTAAATTTATTGTTTTATGTATAATATAACATTTTTATATAAGGTAAAATAATAATAAAAAATAAAGTGATTGATTAAGGCGATTACCTCTTTTTTGAAATGGGTCCTATAGATCTTATCTTAAGGGATATAGGGTTGGTATTTCAGGAAGAATAGATCCTATATAATGTTTATAGAAAATTTGATAATATAACCTGTTAGATTTTGGTCAAAATTGGAGGATTAATGTGATCTAAATAAGTGATATAGGAGGTTCCCTTCTATAATTAAGGTGAGGATAACTTTAGTAATTTCTCAAAAGATTAAATTATCAGAAATTTATAATCAACAAAACTTCATCAAAATGAACATGGATTAGAATATAATGTATTATAAGGTTTTAATCCCACAAAACAATATAACTTATACAAGTTTGAATTTCATTTTAAACATTATCATTTTGATTATCCCATAGTTAACAAATTTTAATTTTAAATCTAACAACCACATTTTCAATAATAAATTGTTGTAATGTTTATTTATCAAGTTAAAATTGGACTAAAATGAAAATTTTATGAAATTATTTACTATTTAATAACCACCTTATATTATTTAAAACTATTAAAATTTTTAAATAAATTAATAAAATATTATTTTGATAAATATCATTACTATCAATTTTTACATTATTCATTTAATTTGATTTAATGGAAATAAATATAAAGTTTTAATATAAATATAATCTTTTAACAAAAAAATAATATGTCATATTTACTTATAAAATTTTTATAACATTATAAATTTCTCAAATTTTATCACTTTTAATGTTTTCAAAATCATTTATTTTATTTTTCCTTTATTTGAATAAATAATGATTTGGTGTTGCGTAACTACTGAAGGTAATTATATAAAAACTAAAAAAAATTATAATCATGAATATAATTTCATTATACACAAAATTTATTTAAATATTAATTCATAACTAATTTTTGTCCCTATGTTCACACATAAAGGATATTTAAAACTTACAAAGTGACATTTTTTCACTTTCTTTGATTTAAATAATATAAAAATATTTTTCATGAACAAGTACATAGAAAACTAATAAATTTCAAGCTAAAGTTTGTTATTTGTTGAATTCCTTTCATCCAAAAAAATTATACATGTTTTGAAAATGTGTTTACCGCTATCTTTTATTTTTAATCCTTCATTAGCCCGATTCAAATGAATCGTGACATTAAAGTTTTTTATTTGTTGACGGTCAATATAGTTACTATAAATGGAAAAATAGCCTATAAGTAGAGCATGGTTGAAATTATCAACCATGTATTCATAACTTGGCCTAATTTATTATTTTTCATAATTTTATATCATTTAATAAAATAATATTTACTTTAAAATATCATTAATCATTTATTAATTTGACTTTAATAACATCAAGAAAACTACATAAATTTAAAAACAGATATTACATTAATAAATTGTTATTTTAATATATGAAATTCATGGATCACATTAATTACCTCAAAATATATTACTTTTCATATTTTCAATTTCATTTATTTGATTTTTTTAATTAATTGAATAATTACCACATAAGCATTGTATAGGTATTTAGGGTATTTATTTACTCTCTAAAAATTATAATTAAATTTATATGATTAATATAAATCATTTATATTTTAAATTAATATTTATAATAGAAAATTTCTTCTATTTTTACACATGTTAAAAATATTATAGTTATTAAAAACATGAGTGTGACATTTTTCACTTTTCTTTAAATAAAATTTTATAATGGTCATAATCACACCCAAATACAATAAAAATGTCATATATTCAAAAAAATTATGATTATGTATGATATATATTAATTGAAAAAAAATATTCAAGTGTTGGTGTAATTTTTTAGTCCTTATGATTTTATTTTTAAAACATATTACCTTATTTACCCTTTATAGTCGTATCAAATTTATTATAGTTACTATTCGTTTTGACTATAAATAAAAAGGGATTATTTACCAAATTTGAATCATATGATTCCAAATATATAATACATTTTTTAGGATTCAAAAATGATGTTAATTTTATAAAATATATTTTTCAAAAGTTCCAATAATTAATTATAATATTTTTTCACAAAATGAAATAAAACCATTTTTGAAGAAAAAGTATTTTTGAAGAAAAAATGACTTTTAAAAAAATTGATTGATTAGTCAAAAATAATTTATATTAACTTGGATATTTCTATATAATTCATAAATTATTTAATATTATTCATCCCTTCTAATTTAACGTCTGGGTGATAACTTTAAATAATAATATTTTTAATAGTATATTGTGGTTCTCTTAAACATGCGGTTGCATGTAATACAAGCTATCGAAGCAGATAATATATTTGAAACAACAGTTTCATAAAATATAAGGGTGTTACATACCCCCCCCCCCACGTAATATATTACATGATTGTAATTTGTGATTGGTAATCAATGTTTTTACATTTTAAAATTTGTTTTTGGAATCCCACATCGTAAAAAGAGTTGATAAAACTTAATATTGAAAAGAGAGGTAGAAAAATATGAATTTAATATTTAATAACACGTAGATAGGTTTATAAATATGAGAACATTATAGGGTAGTGAAAAAATGGACAAAGAAGAAAATATTAGTTCCCAAGGAATGATAGAGAGTGATAGAGAACATGGTCAGTATAAATTAAATCACCATAGAACCAAAAGTGGTGAGGAGTTAAAAGACCATTAATTCATTAGAATTAAAGGTTATATGACCCTTTTTTTATTAATATCATTTTCTTAGAGATGAGTAACTCCAATCTCATCTATATTGAGAACCTAAGGAAATATACTTACTTGAAAGGTATAATTTTATCCTTTAATCAGTTACCACCACAATCTCATTCTTTTTCTCTAAATGATGAGTATTCAAGATGAATTTGTCTTTCCTGAAGTAGTTGGTTCAACTTCTAATGGATCACATAATTCAAAAAAGTATAACAAGATACTTCTCCTCTCATTAGATATTAAAAAAATAAAATGGTTAGAACAATGTAAGGTAGTTCCCATGATAAAAAAATCATCATACCAAGAAATAATACATTAAAAAATCAATATAAATACTCAAAGTTTGAAGTAAATTATTCTATAAATAAATATACTAAAAATTATTTAAAATACACCTTACCAAGTTCGAAACATAAAAATCATAATTATCTGATCAAATATTATTCCAAGAGTAATTTAACATTTATCTACAATCATCATTAGTCAATCATAAAGTAATATACTAAAAATATATATTTCCTAATCACATAGTCTCCAAGAAATAGAAATTATTTCCACAAATAACCCTATATCCCGAATGATCCCAACAACCACAATATTAATTATATTTTAACCTCAAAAGTTATCTTATTCTTTTTATATTACATCCCCAAAATTGTAATACCTTTATTATATCTTAATGGTAAAACACTTCAATATCTTCAATTCAAATATGGGAATCACATAGTTCTTTCCTTAGTATAGGATTTAACACTTCATTTAGTGTATTGGCCTAGATAATGACCATATTCCGGAAACAAGAGAAAATAAATGGATCCTTAGTATGGAATTAATTTTACTCCATCAAACTCTTCATTTTTGTTTCTCATAAATTACTTGTTCTACACAATTTATTTTCATATAGAAAAACTTTTCTCATTCCATTATAAAATTCCCTTGAATGCTTCTTCTCACATTCTTGACATGTGGAAAGATGAATCTTCTTTCTAATATGGTCATCATGAAACTCAATTTTTTTCTTATTAGGTGTGTTAGGAAATTAACGCAGGTTGAGATTTTTAATCATATAATGAAATAAATTATTATTCATAATCACAATGTTTTTTATTATAGCTCTCATTTAATTTAATTTATCATGAGTACAATCAATCCATTGTCTGTCAGTGTTAAGATGAATCCTCTTAGTTCCAACCATTAGCTAAAACCAAAAAGAAGAGCGTGATAAAAAATAGTCATAGTATGGGATCATAAAAAATAATTTATATAATTTGAAACTTTCTTCTATGACACCTAAGTTTTAACCTAATTCATTCATGAACATTAACAAAACATTAGGATTATATCCTATGTATAGACTTATCCCAAGGGTTCTCACTAAATTTTCCTCATCCTAGTTTCCAAAGGTTAATTAAACCCTACTCTGATACCAAATATACTGACCCATTATTTTCATATATAAATATCACATATTAATTTATTAATATTAATTTCATAGCATTGTGATTCAAGATATAATCGTATAGGTCTATTTTGTTGGGAAACTTGGACATATAAACAATTGTTTCATAAAATTCCCATAATAGGTTCATTATAACTAGCACCCTTTTAAGAAATATCATTACTAAAACATTTTTTTGTAACCTGGGGAAAGGAAACTTAAGAAAGTATAACCTCGGATACTCAGTAATGGTAAACAAGGTAGATATCAATATATGATCATCTAAAATAATAAGATATGAAAAATGGTATGATATCATGAATATAACTTACAAATATCATACCCAATCTATCATACATTATAAACATGACTCATAAAAAAGAGAATTATTATTCCAAAACACATGCATCATAAGGGTGAGAAAACATTATAAATCAATCATGAGCCATGAGATCATTTTATAAAATTTTGGATCCAGTATAGGTATAGAAACTATTTCATGTGTTATGGTTAACTATAAATATCATAAAACATAGTAGATTAGGAATCATCACCTATTTCCCATAATGGGTCAATCCTAATGACCTATTTTCCATTGTAGATCAAGTCCACAGACATGTTTCCTATTGTGGGTCAGGTATAAGGACTTGTTTTTTATTTATGTCTTAGGAGATATAAAGATTTACCCAATGAATTGGAGTGAGATATAATCCCAGAAATTACATATTGAAAACCATACATATTTTTCTATAAAATATCATAATAAATTCACATTATCATAACCCAAGGAAATAAAATTTGTTTTACAATCTTTTCATTAATCCATTAGAGCATAACCTAATAAAACTAATTGGGTTTTATAAACAACAAATCATCAATAATCATAAACCATATATAGAAAGAATAATAATGGTATTGTTGGATCATATCCCCCATAAATGATAGATAAACACTGAATTTTGTTGTTGATGATGAATAAAAATATCATTAAAAACATTATTGAGGAAAATAAACTTTCCAATTTGAAAATACTTATTGAAAATCTAAAAAAAATTAAAAATATTATGGAAAATATTTTCCTTGAAAATAAATATGAAATTTTGTAAAGGAATCTTCAATGCATTGAGTGTTATTGACATCTGGAAATTATGTTCATGATATATAAGTTAGAAAAATTCCTTTCATATTTTTGTTGGATGGTCAAAAAGTATATCTTCTGGAAAATGACACTAATATTCCTTTTAAAACATTTTTCAAAAGTAAAATATGGGTAAAAATATTTTTAATAAATATTAGGAATATAGTAAAAAATTATTTTGAAATAAATTTAAAATAAATCATGCATAAAGAATAGAAATACTCCCCAGTATAGACTTACACATAAACAATACTAAATAATAATTAGAATGTGAAATAAAATCTTACTGCTTTGGTAACTTTTGAATAATAATCCCAATGAATGAAATAACCTTATATGGATATTTATATCCAATAAATTTTCATTAGAATAATATTAAAATGAAATAATGGTAATTATATAAACCTCATAAAATAAAAAATTGGTGAATATGGCATGTATCCCACGGAAGTAAAAGTGAGATGAAAAATCCTTTACCACGAGTTCGAATAACTTTGAAAGAGTTCTATCCTCATATATAAAAAATTAAAATTTATTATAATTATATTTAAGAATATTGTACATGATTTTTATATCATATATATTTATTATATACATATATTCAGAGTCATCCATAATGGTAGAGATAGAAAATTAATTACACTCTTCATGAAAACAGTAAGTCGTACATACACATGAACATTGTATTCACTTTTCAATGGATGGAATGAAATAATGGAAAATAGTGAGTCAAATTTAATGAATAATTATTATATAAAATCTATCACATATATTCATCAGATACATCCTCCTTTCAATCCATGTAAAATATAAATGAAAAATTAATCACACTACTTTGTGGAGGTGGTAGTCCACACGTACGCATGAGCAATATTATCATTTTCCAACAGTTTGTAATGTAAAAACATAGATATGATATTATAATTAACAATGAAAAATAATTTAATAAACATAAAATATAAAAATTAAACCCATAATAATAACCATCAAAGTAATATGGTGATAGAAAATGAATTGCATCGCTATGCGGAGACAGTAAGTCATACGTACACACGAGCGATACTTTCACTTCTTAGATGATGAAACGGAGGGGTGGATAATCATGGTCTAATAATAATAATAAAATTTAATCATATTTAAGAAACTTAATTTATTATTTTATTAATAATATAATATATTTAGAGGACATAAAATAATATTCAAAAATAAAGTGATTGGTAAAGGCTGTTACCTCTTTTTTAAAATAGATCCTATAGATCTTCTCTTAAGGGCTCTAGGGTTAGTCTTTTGGGAAGAACGGAACCTCTAAAATGTTATAGGGAATTTAATAAAATAAATTGGTAGATTATGTTTAATCTTTAAGACACAAATATATGTAAATAAGTGAGGGATGAGGTTCCCTATTATAATTGAGATGAGGGGCATTTTTGGAATTTTCAAAAATATTAAATTATAATAGATTCGTTGTCAATAAAATGCCAAAAATGGAAATGAATTAGAATATAAGGTAGATTTTGTTAAAATACCATCAACTAATGTAATTTAGATAAGTTTTTATTTCATTTCAAACCTTATCCTTTTGATTAACCCTTAGTTAACAAAATTTTAATTTTAACTACGGTAGCCACTTTTCTAATAGTAAAGGGTTGTAATTTAAACTTATAAGATAAAAATTAGACCAAAAATTAACACTTTATGAAATTTTAGACCATATAATAACAACATTTTATTATTTAAATTCTTTTCTAATTTATAAATAATTTAGAAAAATATTATTTCGACAAAATGTCATCACTGTCAATTTTTTCACTATTCATTTCATATTATTAAAGACATAAATAAAATTTTTGAATTATAATATAATGTTTCAAAAACACAACCAATATTTCATATTAACCTATAAAATTCACAGATCACTATAAATTACACAAATTATATCACTTTTAATGTTTTAAAACTCATTTATTTTATTTTTCCATTAATTGAATAAATATTGTTTAAACATTGTACAAGAATTTAAGGTAATTATATAATACCAAAAGAATATAAAAAATATCATAATAAGTATGATTTTATTATTCCCAAAATTAATATTAATATTCATTCATAATTATTTTTTCCTCTATTTCACACATAAAGGTTTCAAAAACTTAGAGAATTACATTTTGTTACTTTCTTTGATTTAAATAATATATAATTCATTTTCCTATAAAAGTGTTCATTAAACTAATAAATTTAATTTATAAGGTGATTAGAGGTATAATTATATTCATCCAATAAAAATTAGAAAATTTTGGACATTTTTTTTCCTTATATTCTGGTTTTAATCCATCGTTAACCCTATTCAAACTTATCATGACATCAAGGTTTTTTTACTTGTTGAGGGTCAATATAGTTAATATGAAAATAAAAATGGACCATAAATGGACTATGGTTGATATTATAAACCATATATTAGTGATTTTTCTGAATATAATACTTTTATGAATTTTATACCATTTATAAAATATTATTTATTTTAAAATATCATTAAAGTAAATTTTGAAAACTATTCATTAATTTTAGTTTTATAACATTAGTATAACAATATAAATTAACAAGAAAAATATTTTATTACATCTCTAAATGTTATTTTAATCTATAAAATTTACTTATCACATTAATTATCAAAAAATATATTACTTTTAGAATTTTTAATATCATTTATTTTATTTTTTCATTAAATGAATAATTATTTCCACGTTGTTGTATAAGTATTTAGGTTAATTATTTATTCACAAAAATATAAATTTTAATTACAATTATTAATATAAATCATATAGATTCCATATTACTATTTATAACTAAACATATCCTTTGCTTTTTACATTTTATAAATATTATAGTTATTAAAAACTAGAGTATGATATTTTTTTACTTTTCTGTAAATAAAATATTATAAATGACATAATAAAACCAAAAAAAATAAAAAAAAGTCATATATTATATATTTTTAAAATTATGGAGATATATACTCATACACTAAAATTTAGAAAAGTGTTTGGGTTATTTTTTGTGTCCTTTTTATTTTATTTTTAACCGTTAATTGCCCGATGTACCCTTTAGTGTGGTAATAAAATTTATTATGATTACTATTAATTTTGATTAATATTAAATGTGGAATATTTACCAAATTTAGACCATATGATTCCAAATTTGTAATTTAATTTTAAAAATTCAAAACATTGTAATTGTATCATTTAAATTAAAATCAAATCAGGGAAACACTATACAAAATAAATTATCAGAAAAATGCTCTTTTTTAAATAAAAATGTTCTCTTGATAAATTCAAGTATAAATCCATTTAAAATCATAATGGGGTTATTTTAAATTAAAAAAACTTATAAAATTTCGAAACCACTCTAGAAAATCATTTTACTTTGAAAAAACATGAAAATAAAATATTTTGTTTATTAAAAATATGCATTTTGAACTATTCATTAAAAAATCAAGATTTTTAGAAAAATTACAAAATTAAAAAATTACAACCTAATATAATTTTTGTGTGACGATTTAAAAATTAAAGATATTTTATAGAATAAATTGTTCAAACTTTCCAAAAATTAGTTATAATTTTTTCTCAAAAATAATTTTATCATTTTTTAAGAAAACAAATTTTGAAGAGTAAAATTACTTTACTAAAAATTGATTGATTAGTCATTAAGAATTTATATTGAGTAATAACTTTTTATATAATTCGTAAATTAGTTAATCGTATTCATATAGAACAATTTTATGGCATGGTGATAACATTAAATAATAATATTTTTAATAGTGTATTGTTGTTTTCGTAAACTCATGGTTACATGTAATGAAATATATTGATGTAGTTAAATATATTTGAAAGAAAAAATTTATAAAATATAAGGGTTTTATAAGGGTAGGCTGATACATACAGACCTATGGTCCAAGCTGTAAAGGGAATCCCATGGGGAGCTTTAATGGGTAGATGGTGAAGGCCAGGCCATGAAGGGTGAATTTTGCTTCATAAGGAAGTGTAGTCACACCATGAAAGTAGTATCCTTAGGTATTTGAATTTGGTTAGGGGAGATATCTCATATAATTTCCAAGAAGTTCATTCCATATATTGGAGATAATATGGTGGTGTCACATCATTACCATCATGGGTCACACTGTGACCATACCCAAGGTTGGGGCATCACACTATAACACTAAGAGTCATGTCGTGACAAACCCCATGCCTCATTTTTAAAAATGATGGGAAGACCTAAAATTTATAATTTGTTTTTTATTCATATTTAGATATATTAGGAATTTTAAGGGGTCTTTTTAAAATTGATCCAACCCTCTTCAATATACTTTTTCATCACCCTTCAAGAGGGGAGATTTAGAGTTATTTTCCTATAGTGGTTTGTGGTATGATTTTCCTCTTCTCTTTATTGTTCATTTTACTTGATTTTAACCAATTTAGTTCACTAAGTTTTTATTTTAGGGAGATTATTCCACCAATTAAATGTGTAATATTCTCACTTAATGGGAATTGGTTGTGTGGATTTTAGAAGAGATTCCAGAAAAAAAATAACACACTAGGTATTGTTTCATTCCACTAAAAGAATGACCCAACCCTTATTTATGTAAGTATTTTCCATGATTTTAGGGAAATTTAGGGGTATTTTTAGTTGTTTATATTTAAAATGTTTAATTATCATTCACTAGGAGAATAATTTGGGTGTTTTTCACCTCATTTCTTAAGGTTTTGGTCACTACTAAATCACAAGTGAGTAATTTCTTAGTTATGATAATGAATTTATTTATGTAATTAATGAATTAATTATTGTTAGATTAATCTATAAATTAATTATAATTTATTTTTTAACTAATTTTTATGACTCTTAATAAATCTAGGTCCTCATGTTAATAAATAATTTTCAGATGATCTTGGATGAGTTTAGTGTATATTAGTGATGCATTTCTAAAAGGTAATAACTTAGAATGCATTAGGTAGTCCTTAAATTATATTTAAGGATATTTTATTTCTTTATATAGAATTTGATATGTGGTATTACCAATTTTCTTTGATTAACTTTGAATTTTAAAATTAATCGTTACCATTAAACTCCTATAAGTATAACAGAGGTTTCTTAGTCCATGATGGACCTCGAAAAATAAGTTGGTGCCCCAGGCACTATTGGATTTGGTTTAAACATAGAAAATTTGTTTTGTTTATATTAAGGACCTATAGGGAAACAAAATAAATGAATTAAAGATATTTTTCCAGAAGATAGCTTCCATTTTTTCCTTCTATGTAGGAAGAATTAATAGATTAGAGATGTTTTCCCATGGAGTAGGCTACCCAGAAGTTTTGGTCTACCTCATAACCACATAGCTATGAGACTAGTGCATGGAGTGAGAGTTCCTCCTCAATGGTAGATGATTCCCTCAGTGGTTATACAATGGTAATGACTTATATGTAGTTTAGGAATGAGAGGACTAACCCAGATTACTATAAAAGTGGTACATACATTATTTTATGCCTTTTGTGAAATACATATATTACATTACCATTATGGGTGATTACTTCATAATGGGATCATGGTTATTGAAATGAACTTGGATTTGAAGAATCTTGAGTTTTATTTTTCATCAATATAAATTAATTCAATGCGTTCTAAAGAATAAATGATGGTTCCATAGTATATAAAAATCATAATCTATCTTGTTTTGTAAAAGGAATGTAAAGAAGTTTTTGATAACATTGGGAAAAGTAAAAGTAGTTTGGATGATTAGTGTTAAACTAGTTAAATTTTATAACTATTGAGATAATTATAGTCATAAATACAATTATCATGGTTTTAGAGTGATTTATACAATAGTTAGGAGAAGTGAGAAAGTATCTAGTACATAAAGAGATTAAAGTGTAGTTTTTCAAATAATAAATCTAGATAAAATTATTTAGAAACCATGTAAGAGTTATTATTCATGTTTCCTATTAGAAAAAGTCTTATAAAATACTTGTATGGTTTCTTGAGAATGGAATGGTTGAGTTATAATATCTTTCACTTCATTTAAGAAAATCTATAAAAATTGATAATTTTATGTGTGGTGTAAGCATTTTCTCCTAGATTTCTATAGGCATCATCTAATCCTATAGTCAATGAAGGAAAAAAAATTCTTGGATTTTAATCATAATTATTACATTACATAAACATAATCATTTGGTTGTGAAAGCATGAAATGGTGTTGTGTATACATGAAGGTTGTCCTACATAACCATTATAAAAAGCTGTGTAAGCATTATCCAATCTTACATAACCATAAATTAGTATATGTATCCATGATTGATGTATATGTACACATTATTTATCTTTGTATAAGAATAATTTATGTTTATGAAACAATAAACACTTGGAGAAAATTCAATGTTTCTCTATACTGAAAACCAAAGTTTCTAGATTTAAGAAACTGAAGAGAAATTCAAATTTTATGATGCCAAATTTCTTCTTCAGGGTCTTAAACATCAAAAACACTCAAATGGGTGTGTGATTAAGTATTGGAAATTTTAATAATGTGATCTTAAATCTTGGAGAAAGATATCAATATAAGGAAAGAATTTTTTTGGTATATTTCAAAGTATAAAAATTCAGTTTCTAGAATTTAATATTTGTATGAAAAACACAACTAAAAATTCTAGAGCAGATATTCAAGTTTAAATTAAAAAATTTCATGGTTTTACATGTTTAAATTATGTTTTCAGTCAATTTTTTTAGATAATATTCTTGATAAACCTCATCAGTTTTTTAGAATAATACAAATGAAAAAGAGTCAAAGCTTAATCTATTCATCAAAAGCAAAAAGATTTAAAATATGATTTTTTTTAGTTGCTGAGAAGATTATTGGGGTCGGATAAAATTAAGGTAATTGTTTTTATTTTGGAATGAGATCTTTCAGATTTTACTGAATCAAGAAATGAAATATTAAATCATTCAATGATTTTGTTTTTCATCAAAATTTAAATATCACAAAGAACTTATGATTGAATCATGTTGGAGATAAAAAAAATCATATGTTCCAATTAAATTTTAACAGTCAAAAACATAAAATTTATACTATTTATCTATTATTGATCTCACACTAAAAAAGTTATCCACATTGTAAGGTAAATTTCTATGTGATTTATACACAGTTACGGTGATTGGAATTTCTAGTTTGTGGAGATTTTTTGAGAAAAATAAATATGAGGTTTTTGGAAGAAATACTTAAAGATATTTTCAAACAATTTTAATAATGATAAATAAATTAAAGAAGTTTACTTTTGTAAGAAAACTATACACATGTAGTTGGTGAGATCAAGGAGAAAAAACATGTTCTTCCTCTAAGGATGGATATATAGGATCACGGGGAATTTTATTTACTTTTGTGAATATCCTAAGATGCTTTTATTTTTGGAAATTTTAGTTGTGAGGATCCACCAGTATATTTGATGAATGTGCATGACTATTGAGACAGGTGGATCTTTCCAAAAGAAAAAGATAATTCTTGAGATTTTTTTGGTGTTCTGTGAACTGTGATTTATCCAAGATAATTTATAAACCTCTAAAATAAAGAATAAGTGATGGTATAATTCATGAGAGTATAAAATAATCTCAAAAAAATATATTATTAAGATAATAGAACTAATAATATCTAATAATAAGAGAAGTATATTTAGAAAAACTAATACTTAATAGATACTGCAAACTAGTTTTCTAAGAAATATAATAATAAAAAGAAAATATTGAAAGTGGTTATTTATTTTTACTAGTCAAATGTAATATAAGAACAATAAATAAAAAAGAGGATTTTCTAAAGTTGAGGTTGAGTTAGTTGTCTTAAATTTAATGAACCAATATTTTAGTGTTGTGAGTCCAATTTTGAGTGATCTAGAAATCAATTTCAATAAGAATTAGTGAGCTACGCTAAGATTATTAGAGACCAAGATGAAAGAAGTTTTATTGAAGATCTATATTAAGATGATGACTCTAAACTGAAGATGTTGGTATATTCTATAGATGTAGAGACATCTTGTGCATTAGTTATGACTGGCTTCAAGAGTATGGATATTGTGGATAAAATGAGAATAATTTCAATGTAAAGGATTTGTGGGATATAGCCCTTAGTTTACATGTGTCGTATTGTGAACTCACTTGTGTAATATTAAAAAAGGTATTACGATAATTCCTAAACAAAAATTATAATTAAAAAAATATTATAATAGATAATTTGTGTCTCAATGGTATTTTAACATGACAAGGAGTAGGTTCCCCACTTTGAGGTTGAACCTTGTAAAAACACCATGTGTTGATCTCATGTTTAAAATTTTCTTTTCTTATTGTAGTATCTTATTGGTTAATGGAAAATGAGATATAAACTAACAATTGGTTTCAAAGAATAGGTTCCTTAAAATTATATATATATTTATATATAAATTATATTATATTTAATGATATCTTTTATTATATATAAATTTTTTTCCTCATCATTTGTATTTGATGTAATTGAAGTGTTGATTTGAATAACACAAAGAAGTGACTTAGATAGAAGATGTAGTTTCCATACTTGTTAAAATAGAACACGATGTCTCAACCAATATCTTGAAAAGATATAAGAATAAAGAGGCCAATAAGTAAAAAAATATCAAATAAGAAAGTGGATTAACCACTAGTTGAATGTGATCATAATGGTGTGTGTCTCACCAAACACTCGATTATTTTTTATATATCATAAAGATTAAACTATAAAATAGGCTACATTGAATATGTTAAAACATATTATCTTGAGTTTAAGGATTATAAAAAAAATCTCATATTTGGTCGATGACCTATATATTCATATTAATCTTGGAAAATCATGATGATATGTCATGTTTGGAAGAAGATTTGGGTGCAATGGAAGAAGAATTAGTAAATAAAATGAGTGGATATAACACTCTCACAAATATTTCAAAGGTAAATATAGAAACTCTCTTTTTTTCAATAGAATAATTTCAATGGTTTATTAGTAATTTAAATTTGATTATTAGAGAATTAAATTTTCTAAAAAAATTAAGATAGTGTTCCATGCACTAGAGAAACTATATAAACTCTCTATGGATGTCAAGTATGCCCAGTTAGAAGATAAATAAGAAATAATCAATGATCTAGTAATCTATCTAATTTTAACAAGTAAAATTCATGAGGTCAAATTTAAAAAGATAAAGGATCATTGTGAAGAAATATAGCACCCATTTTTGTATGAAAACAATACTCTCACTTCAAAGATTTTAGAGATGGAAGTAAAATTGAGAAATCTATAGACTATAAAAGTTGAGTCAGAAAAAATAGTTCATAAGATAATTTATTCTATACAAACTATAAATGATAATTTTCTTAAAAGTAGATTAAAAATGGTGGAAAATTTTCTTCAGGTTACTGAGATAAGAATATACCACCACCTCATTAAAAAAGGTATCCCATAATCCAATTCATTAAGTTAAAACAAAATCAATTTTTTCTAGAAGTTCCCTAAAAAACAAAAAATTTGTAAAAAAGTGGGAAGATAAAAAAATTTAAAAAAAATTACCACATTATTAATGGTGAAGATAGGCATGTCCAAGAAAAGATTCACCCCAAATAGATCCTAAATTTTTTTTGTTCCGATCTAAAAACAATAATCATTAAAATATAGATAGATTTCATGTATAAGAAAAAGAATAAGATTAATATGGAGATATTGATGTATCCAATGGTTTAGAAATAATCCTATTGAATTTTGGCACAACATTTAAACCAAGGGATATTATAAAATCCTTGGGGAAAGAGGATAATATATGAATTCAAGAGAAAACTTATTAAAAGAAAACATATTTCCAAAAACAAGAATAATTTATCCATGAGAAATGTATTTGAAAGATATAAAACTTTTATGTTTTTAGTAAAGTATATATCCATTGATATAATGAATTATGGTATGTTATAATCTAACATAATGCTTATCTTGATAAGAGAATAAGACCAAAATAAAAGGTCAATAAAAAAAAGAAAAATAAATGTATCATCCATAGGTTCCAAATTGGTGAACAAGGGTAGACCAAAGAATATAATAATAAATTTTAATCAGGGTGCACAACCTATAATAAATAAATGATTTTATTGTGGAAAAATATTCCATATCATGGACCACTACAAAATGCCCATGATTATCAATAAAGAAGGTAGAAAGATAGAATATAAAAGGGAATCAATTAAATAAAGATATATTCATAATGGTATGGTTGTTGACACTTCTATTGAATAGGTAGAAAATATTCCCAAAATAGTGACCTTAAATCTTTGGAATACTTATATGGAAGGTTCCAGCAGTCGGGATATAAGGATAAAAAATTTAGGACTATTTTTCCTAGTTAAATAATGAACAAATGGAAATCACTAATGAATATTAATATCAAAAATACTAATTTAAAAATTGATTTTACACATAAAAATAAATCTTAATATGTGAAGAAAGTGTGTGCTACTATATAACCAAATAAATTTAGGAAGTATAATAAGTAGTATCATGTTTAGATGATTCAAATTGCTCTTGTTGGTTAAATTTATAATCATATTTCATCTAATGAGAAAGTTAAACATTAAAATAACTCCTTACACCCATAAGTGAACAAAATTTAAAAATTAAGGTAGGTGAAAGCATGAATATTTAATAATTTTTTAGAGCTTTCAAAAATAAGCTATATGGGTTGAGAAATAAGTTTCATCCCAACTGCTCCAACTGAAAAGCTAAAGAGACCCACCTTATTTTCACATCAGATTGGTTGAGCTTATATGAAGGGAATTAAAGGTGATACTTAAGGAAAGTGAGAACTATTTAAATAAATAATTCGAAATACCTTGAGGTACAATATCCACCATGCAATATCTCAAGTTGAATTCAACTCTCAATTGATATAAGTCATATAAACTAGTATCATACAAGATTGGAAACAACCATGGTTAAGAAATAAGAGTATCCCTTGGGGAGGACCTATTTAATAATTCAAAGATATTAAATATTTATGAAATTATATATATTTATAATTGTAAAATACCCCTTCAACATTGAAGGATGATATATTATTTTCATTATCCCATCATTTTTTTCATCATATTTATTTTTTTATTCAAGGTGGTGATTATCAATCCTGTTGAGGAATATATAAAAAAATTCATGAAAAGTTTTTTATGTGTGTTTTCAAGTTAAGTGTATGTTTTTAAAACTTATTGACAATATATTATAAAAATACCAAAAAAAATTAAGTCAGATGTGGTACCAAATTGATGTGATTAAATGGAAAACATTATTTTCTAAAACATTCAATCAGTTTTATTTAAATGGTTCTCCAAAATAGATTTATAATTTATGAGTTTATGGATAATTTATAAAAGAAAATGTGGTGTAATACTTCTTCTAAATACATGTTGAACAAATCTCTCAAATGTGGAAAAGAAACAAATATGGAGAATGGGTGTTTTTAAAATTAGATGGATTATTTTTTAATGATAATTTCATCCTTATAATATCAATAAGGGGGGTTAATATATTTTGAATAAGGTGGGAGAATAAATGGAATTAAATTTCAATGTAATTGGTATTGATAAAAAAACCAATGGGGTAGAATGATGTTAACTTATATTTGGAAAATATTGAGTTATATTTGTCATTAACCTGCAAATATTAATGTCTGGTAAAGAATAATGGATTATACCATTGTACATGCAAAGGATAATCTACCATGTGTTGCCCACAGAAAGTAATAAGGATTTCGATAGCTTTGGAAAAATAAATATGAGTTTAGTTTCTTGGTGAGTAACCAAATACATATTAGGATTTTTGAGCTGGTCCTAATGTCAAATACAAGTTAAAAGTATGTGGAGTGATGTCTATAATAGTATGTATATGTGAGATATGAGTAATTCCATGAGTATATTGAAGTGAAACTTTTCAAGGAATAAATACATCATCATTTTTTAAGAATTAAACTCAATGTTATTAAGTTTGTTAGTTGGTGGAATCAATGTTATAAAACACTTTTATGAAGTCTAGAAAAGGGAAAATTTCATATGGGATTTCCTTAAAGTCATTTGAATTAATCTAAAAAATGGTTAATTTTGTGTGCTATATAAGAATCACATCCCTAATGTGTAGAAGCATCATCCAAGCCTTGAAACATTGAAAAATATAAAATTCATGGTTGTATAATAATTATTATATCATTGTGTAAGGATCACCTTACAGCTGTGTATCGATCAACTAGTGCTACTTATGCATGGATTTTATCTAGCCTAACTATCAAATAGAGCTACATAGGTATCATCCAAGGCTACGTAACCATTAACTATGTCATGTAACCAAGATTTTTTTATGAATGCATGTCTTATATTTATGAATATGAATCACGTTTTAATATGTAACCATCAACACATATAGAATATTCTATATTTCTAAATACTAAATATTAATGTTTTTATATTTTATAATCTAAATATAAATTCAATTATGATGATACTAATGTTTTTATTTGGTGTCCTAAACATAAAAAACTCAAATTAGATTGTAATTAGAGCCTATGAATTTAAAGAATATAAGCATAAATGTATGAGAATAATATCAATGTAGGATATAAAATGAGATACTTTTTAAATTCTAAAAATTGAGTTTCCAAAATTTTATATTCTGATTAAAAATGCATCTAAGGATTCTAGAGCTGAGATTCAAGTTTTAATAATCAATATGATTGGTTATCCATTATTCCATCTGATTTTTGAGTAAAATCATGTTAATGATATTCTTGATAAGCATCATGGGTTTTGAAAAATAATGTCGATGAAAATGAGTTGAAGATTATCCAATTTAGAAAAACTTAAATATTTATGATTTGAAGAATTTTTAGTGGAAGAAAAGAAGATTGAGCTGGGATTAACTTTTTTAAAAAAATTTATCCTGAAATAAGAATATAAGATTTTAGTGAATATAGAAATGAAGTCATTCAATGATGGTTATATTCATGAAAATGTTAATATCATAAAGTTATTATGATTCAAGCTAGATAAAAATGAATAAGTGTTAAGATTCCAACTGATGTTTATGGGTCTAAAACATAGAAGATGTGATAGTTTTCTATTATTTCTCTAACACAAAAAAAGTTTTCCACATCAGAAGGTACAATCATGTGTTATATTAATAGAGCTGGAGATATTGAAATATAGAGTTTTTTGTGATGTTTTGAGATGAATAAATATGAGGTTTCTAGAATAAATACTTGATTATATATTCATAAAATAATAAAAATTACAATTAATTGAAATAAGTGAACATTTATGAAAAATAGGACACATGAAGTCAGTGAGTTCATGGAGAAAAAATCACGTGTTTCCTAAGGGAAGAGATATGGAGGATTTTGGGGTGATTTGTTTACTTTAATGAATATATAAATAAATTTAAATTTATGGAAATATAAGTTTACTTTTAGAATAAGTGATGAGTTATATATAAAGTTGAGACATTCATGTGATTCTTGGGACAAGTGAAACTATTCTGAAGAAAAAGAGATTTCTTGAGATAGCTATGGTGTTTTATGAAATGTGAGTTTGTTAAGAGAATATATAGATCTCTCAAAGAATGAATTTGGGAAGAGAGAATTTGATATATAATAATTTCATATGAGAGACAAATATAGTTTTAATCTAAGAGAAATAAAACACTTGATGAAGAGTGGAAGTGGAATTAGATAATCTTGTGATGAAGATATATTTTGAAGATAGAGAATAAGAAAAAATAAGATATTTTATTTGTTTCTAATGTTTGGATATAGTCAAAAAAAATGAGTATGAGTGAATGAGGCCAAGGATTAGTTTTCTATGATAAATTCATATAACTGTGATTTTAGTGTTAAGAAATATAAGTTTGAGTAAGCTAGTAATGAGTTTTAGACAAATTGGGAAGTTGTTCCAAGAGTACAATAGACTATGTTTCAAGATGTGTTCTTGAAAATATATAAGTATTTACAGATTTTGAGTTGCAGAAGATGTTCTAATATATGGATACAATAATGTCATATGCATTATTGGTGGAAAACATCTTGAGTATGGAGATTGTTGAAGAAACTGGTGGGATGTCAGCATAATACATATGTGGCACGTAACCCTTAGTTTACATGTGTCATCTTATAAACCAACCTATGTAATATGAAAAAAAACATTTTTAGGATAACTCATATCTAAACATTTTAATTGTTAAAAATATTGTATTAGAGAATCAATATATTAATAGTAGTTGAACACAGTAAGAATTATGTTTCCCAACTTGGGGTTGAACCTTGTAAAATTAATGCATGTTGATCTTTTGTTTATATTTGAATTTTCATGTAGTTGTGTCTTGTTGGATAAAAGATAAATAAAACCATTGGTTTCCAAAATAACAATATAGATTTAGAATATTTAAAGGTATGAAATGAAATTAAAATAATAGATTCGTTTTTAGGTAAAAATTGGTCACACCTAATTCACCCTCCCCCCTCAGGTGTGTTTACATGATCCCACTAGAACTTATAGTTATGTTAAGGGATTATATGCCCTATGAATTATGGGATTTTACCCTAGAGTTAGGAAAGAAAAAAATTAACCCACATGGGGTTTTTAAAATGTGATGTTATCTAGTGGATCATAGTATGTTCCTTAGTCTTATGTTGACCTTGGATTGGATTAGAGAGGCTAGTATAGAGATAGACAAGAATGGATGTGGTTATAAGGATTATGTGTTTGGGATATTTCCCTATGAAATGTACATTGGTTTTGGGTGGGTCACAAACCTATGGGAATTCATGAGTTATAAGATTATTCTAAGGTTTGTTGTTCTTCCCCCCATGTGTATAGATTTGAGATAGTTCTTGGGTGGGATGCTCTTCTCCCCTTGGTGTATGATATATTGATTTCATTTTGAGGTGGTAATCTTTCCCCTTAATGGAATATGGTGTTATTCTATGATGGGAATCTTTCCCCCAGATGATTTATGTTGGTATTATGGGGTATAAAATATTCCCTCTAATGATATGTTATATGATGGTATTACTTGGTAGGCACTATTCGGCCCAATGATTATATAAAGTGATATCTAGTAAAGACACCTATCACACATATGATTATAATGATATCCAGATGGTAATCTTATACCCCTAATGATTATGTCTATATTCAGGTTGGCCTCTTATCCCTCGATGATTATGGTGATATATAGATGGTTTGGTTATCCCTTCAATGATTGTCATGATATTTAGGTTGTTCGTCTATCCCTAAATTGTTATGATATATGGAGATATCTAGAGAGGTCCCTTATCCCCTCAATCTATATATATATATATAGTTATAATGGATGGTTAGTTTTCCCCTGATAAAATATATTATATGGTGGTATATAGGGATGTGTGATGCACATGGACATTTCAGTAATTTTCTAAAATTTTCTAATATAGTTTTAATTATTTTTTAACCATTTTTATATTTTTTAGTTTATTTTGATAGTTTTGTAGAATTGTAGATATTTTGATAATTTTAAGATAATTTATATAATAATTTTAGTAATTTAGTATTTTTATTAGTTATATTAATTTTATATATTATACTTAACACTATATAATTGTTATTATTAGTTTCACTAACTTTAGTTTTATTATTAGTTTTCTAATTTTTATTAGTATAGATATTAATTCTCTATATTAGTATTATTTTTTATTCTTTTATATATTTTTATTATTAATTAAAGTATATTTTTTTATTAGTTTATTATTTTTATTATATTATATTTAATAGTAGTAGTTTATTTATCATACTTTTATTATATCTATATTTTAGAGTGTTTAATTCCATGTTAATAAATATTTTTATATTTATTTTCAATTTTAATACATTTTCTTTTAATAATTTTTCTTTACAGTTAATTTGTATATTTATTTTTAATTATATTACTATTATTATTACTAGTATTAATTTTTTTCATTATTATTATTATTATTATTTTCATTATTATTTTCTATTTTTAGTTAATTATATATAATTTTGATTTTGAATTTTGAATTTTATTTTTTTCGTCTCTTTTTCATTAAGTACCTATCTATAAGGGGTGCTTATATTCATCACAATGGGGCTAGGAAAACCCTAACATCAGCCTATGACTCACACCAAGTTGATCGTCCTACTAATCTTCCTCACCTGTAGACCACTAGACCTCCTCCTCCACTATCCATGTGTTTCGATCGGCCCTCTCCATATGCAGTGCGACCCCCTCGTCTACTACAACCAAGATGCTGGACATCCCCTCCACTATACACAACACCGTCAGCCTTCTCCTCTCACCACAACACAAGTAGGTCTCTATCCCTCTTTTTGAACCACCACAAATTGCACAATAATAGGTGGCTAGCCATCCTATTGGCCATACAGGCCAGGAAATGGGTGGGAAAAAATGGAATGACATAATAATGCTTTCAAGCTTTTATTTCGCTTACTTTTAATGGACTACACATCTTCTAATTAATAAATTTTTCCAAAAAAAATGCAGAAATACAGAACACTACATTGGGAAAATAATTAATTTTAGAAACATTAAATATCATGCATAAAGAAATGAAACAAACACTTTGAAAAATGGAGTCGCATGGAGAAAACATAGTTTCTATAGCACACTTGGAAAAACCAACTGTTGGGATTGGTTTGATATTTCCAAAACTCCCCTTCAAACCAAAACTAACTTCATTCCAAGAATTGTTATTAGTTTTTTTAATTAATTTTTTGTTAATTCATTTGTGAATACATCAGCCACATGTTCCGTATTATGATAATACTCCAATTTTATCGTTTTCAACTTCACGTGATCACTCAAAAAATGGTATCGAGTATCAATGTGTTTTCATATTCCATGCTACACTAGATTTTTGTCTTCTTCAATTGATGACTTATTATCCACATATATGATTTTGGATCCATCATGCGGATGCTTCATCTCCTTTAGAAATTTTTTCATCCAAATTCCTTTACAAACAGTGGAAAATGCTGCTACATACTCTGTTTCGCATGTGGATTGGGAGACCACACTCTGCTTCCTTCAATTCAATGTGAAAGTAGACCTTCCAAGAAAGAATACTTATCCAATAGTGCTTTTTATTCCATATTGGTCACCTCCCCAATCACTTTCTAAGTATCCATATATCTTTTCTTCATCATTTTATAGATAGAAAAGACCATATTCCACTATTTCTTTTACATACTTGAGGATTATTTTTGTGACTAACCAGTCTGAATCTTTTGATTCTTCCATGTACCATCTTAAAATACCAACACTATAGAAAATATATGGCCTTGTGATTGTGAGTTACCTTAGGCTTCCAATCAGACTCTAGAATAAATTTGAGTCAATTCTTCTTCCTTATTTATCTTTTCTCATTTTTAAGCATATTTCTATAGGAGTTTGATGGTATAGAAATTGGAAATCTTGAAATTTTCAATAAACTTCTTGGCATACTTCTTATGAGATATATAGATTCCACCATGTTGTTTCATTACTTCAAAGCCTAGAAAAAAAAGAGGAAATTAGACATCCATCGGTCATCTCAAACTCCTTAAACATGGACTCATTGAATTCTTTGAATATTGGTTGATTGTTCCCTGTAAACAATAAATCATCCACATAAAGGAATTCTATAAGCATATCACCATAAGAATTAATTTTGATGTAAAATTCATGCTCATATGGACATTGTGTGAAGTATTTCTTCTAAAGATAGTTGTTTATTCGTGCATTCCAAGACATGGAGATTGCTTTAACCAATAGAGAACTTTCCTAAGTCCATATACCATGTCTTCTTCCCCTTGTGTAAAAAAGCCATAATGTTTGTCAACATAGACCTCTTCTTCTATAATTCTATTCAGGAATAAAAATTTCACGTCCATTTGGTAGGTCATCCAACTATGATAGACATCAAGAGATATAATCATCCTCACAGTGTCAAGGTGAGCAACAAGAGTGAAGAATTCTTCATATTCCACCTTATACTTCTGTTTATACCCCTTTGATACAAGACCTTCCTTGTCGATCGATCTCATCAGTAGATTTTTGGTTGATCTTGTACACCCATTTGACACTAATAGTTTTCTAGATTTTAGGAAGTGTATTCATCTCCCACGTGTCATTTTTCTCTATGGAATGAATTTATCATTTCATATATATTATCTAGCATTACTCTCTTATGGATTCCTAAAACGTTATAGGCTCATGATATGAATACATGAAAAAAAATATTTACCTCTTTTGTTTTCTCGTAGATGTCTCTTAAGATCTTCATTTTTATAGATTCCATGGGTGAGGATGAGATTGATGAATTTTCACTAAATGGAGTTCTTTCAAGAGTAATGGAGTGAACTCCTATACTTCTATCGACTAATGATGCAACTGAGGAAGGTGTTTTGGGTGTTTAATTCTGATGATCATGCCTTTCTTCAGGATATTCTATTTCAACTGGAATATCTTTGTTTGATTCTTCATTATAACATTTACATTCTTTATTCTCAATAAATATCACATCTCTACTCACCAATACATTATTGGTTTGTAGATTGTAGAGATTTTAGGATTTAGACACTACATAGTAGCCGATGAAGATGCACATTTATCCATGATCATCAAGCTTCCTTCTTCATTATTTTGTAATTTGAGCATAGGCGACACACCCAAAGGCTATTATGTGTGCCACACTCAGTTTGAATCTTCCACATACCTCTTCTGGTGTCAAATTTTTGATGCTCTTTCCTAGACACTGATTGAGCAGGTAGGTAGTACATACAACTGACTCTTCCAAGAATCTCTTTTTCAGGCCTTTCTCTTTCAACATAGTCATATTTATTCTGAGGATAATGCAGTTCTTTCATTCTATAATGCAATTTTTTTGTAGCATGTTGGTTGTAGTGTATTACTTCTTGATACCTTATTCTCTCTAAAAATCTTGAAATGAATTTGAGGTGAATTATCCACCTCTATCATATTTGAATACTTTGATTTTCTGGACACTTTATGCTTCAATGTTGGATTTAAAAATTTAAAAGATAGAAAAAGTGGAAGATTTTTCTTTGATGAAATACACCCAAAATCTTTCTATTGAAATCATCAATAAGGGTATTAAAGTAATTATCACCTACAAGTAAGGGTATTTCAAGTGGTCCAAAAATATCAATGTGAACCAACAGAAGTGGTTCCTTTTCTTTTTTGGGCACTCCAGTTGAGAAGTAATTCCTTTTTTTCTTACCAAGTGTACACACCTCACATACATGATTTGAAAGGTCAATCTCCAGCAAGCCACCCACCATTCTTATGGAGTATAAAATTTTAAGGCCACTGAAATGGATATTCCCAAATCGATAGTTCCATCTTTATGAGTCCTTCTTCATGAGCCTAAAGAGACACTCCTCAACCATTCTATTAATATGTAGCGAAAACATGTGATTCTTTTTTATTTGGACTTGAGGAACAAGTCTCCTATGATGATCTCTTTTAGAAAGAGAATATTTCTCCATGTGTATAGCATACCCCTTCCAAAGGAGTTATACAATAATGATGATATTATTTTTTATGTGTGGTACATAATACACATTATAGATGTAATTTGACTCACTATTCTTCTGATAGATTTTTATTTTACCTTAGAAAATCACGGGTACCTTTGATTAGTATCAATAACTCACGTCACCATGAACTTCTTTTATGAGTTCCTTCAACAATTATTTGTTAGAACTCATATGGTTTCTTGTACCCATTTCAAGATGCAACACATAAAGTTGTTCACCTATCTTTTCTTATGTGTGGAGGAGTCTGGTGACTTCTTCTTCATGGTGAGATGCTTCAGTATAGTCTAACTGTTCTTCATGACCCGTTTTTCTCCAACAATCATAGGAATAATTGCTTTATTTCTTACGATTGAGACAATTAACATTATTTTTGTTTCCATAACCATGCGTAAATCAGCCTCTACCATTAGCTCATCCTCAGAAGATGGTAAAATTTTGTTCCATTTTTTGATGACTTTGATGATATCCACACCCTCTACCTATTTCAGGATTACTAGTTCCATGACCACCACATTGTGTTTCACCATTATTTTGTTTTTGTAGAGTTAACTTATACTCTAATAAATACTATAGAATTGAACCAACATTATTTTTAATTCATTGGTCATGTACTTTCAATGATCCCATCAATTCTTCAATGGATAGTTTTTTTAAGTCTTTTGATTCTTCAATTGCCACAACCACATGATAAAAATTGGTTGTGATATATCTAAGTTCAATTTCAATGACATGAATTTCCTAAACTTTATCATAATTTATTTTAAATTGTTAAAAATAACAATTAAATGTGATAAGTATTTATAGATACTCTAACATTCTTTCATGTGTGCCACTTCAAACTCCATTCATAGTGTTTAAATACAAACCTGCTTCACTCGATCGACACCCTTGAAGATGGTACCAAGGTTATCCCCAGTTTTCTTTCTGGATGTTTCTTTAATAATATTTTCAAAAGTTGATTCATCCAACCATTGATAGAGGAGGAACAACACCTTGTTGTCTTTATTCCTTTAATTTTTTAGAGTTTTATTTTCTTCAATTATAAAGGTAGATTCTTCCTTCATAGTGGGTACTATAAACCCATCAGTGACTATCTACCATAGTTCTTGTGATCCAAAAAACACCTTCATTTGGATGCACCAACTCTCTTAGTTGACTTTAGAAATCTTCGGAACATGCTGATGGATTGTGGTCACCATATTTGAAAAATTAAGGAAGCCTTTGTACCAAAACTGATACCAGTTTGTTGGCTATATAGCCTAGAAATGAAGGGAAAAAATGGAACAACACAATAATTTTTTCAAGATTGTATTTCACTTACATTCAACAGACAATACATACTCCTATTTATAGAATTTTTCAAAACAAAATCGAAAGATACAGAATACTACAGCATAAAAATCATTTATTGTAGAAACATTAAATATCATGCATAATGAAATAAAATAGAAGTTTTAAAAATGGAGTTGTAAGGGGAATACAAAGTTGTTGTTCCACGATTGAAAAAACCAAACATCGGGATTGGTTTTCTATTTTCAACACATCCTCCAACCACAGCAGCAGACCACCTCTTCATGCAGGGGATCCCTCTTCATCTGTAGTGCCTCCTCCAAGTTTCCCAAACCAGATGTTCACCCTCCTATCCTCCAATGATCATCACAATGTCCTCTTCCTATAACTTCATCACAGTAGGTGCCTCCCTCTCACAATAGTGCACACCAAAAACCCTTACATACGACCTCCTCCTTGTGCACACAAACCAGGGGTAAGACTATTCCTCCCTTCCTTTAATAACTTGTGCCACCACCTATCCTCTCATGTGCAGCACACCACCCTCATCTCCTCCCTATTGTTGTGCACCACCATGCAAGTGTCTCCTCATTGTTTAAACACACCGTATCATCACCACCATTGCACCACTGATGTATCTCAATTGCACAACCACTAGCGGTGACCCACCACTTCTTTTGTCTGTTGTAACACATCATCATCGCTACTTACAAGAAGTTGATTCCAAGTGGGTGATTCATTGTTAGTGCATGATGTTGATATGTATCTAGGTTTTTCTTGCATTCATAGATCGATGAGTGTCGCATTGATTTGCGCAGCAAGAGTGAATATAGATCTGATATTCTTTTTTTGGTGGAATGATGGTTTGGTTTGATATTGCAGTGATTGGAAAATTGATGATTTTAATGTTGTGATCATTGAGGGAATTCTTTTAGTGACCACAGTGATGACACAAACAAGGTGATAACTTCTATTTATTATTTTATGTGTCATGTTGTCATGATGTCGGGATAAACTCTATAAAATTAGAGTTGCGATGAACATGATGGAATTTCATACCATTAATTTGATCCCATGTATTATTGCCTTTTGAATTTATTTTTTTAAAATTAATGTTTAATTATTTAATTATATCTGCATTTGAATTTTTCTGTTATATGGGTTTCGAACAGTTCCTTTTGTGTAAGTTTGTGTGATACTTAATAAGTAATCACAAGTGAGAGATCATCTGAGAATTTATTTTTTTATAATTCGATCACATGTGTGAGAGAATCATAAATTTTACATGAGGGAATTCTGAATAAATAAATATATTAATTGAAAAATTAATATTTTTTTTGCATTCACCTCTAAACTTGAATGAATGATACCTAATAAGTGATCTCATACGAGCGAACCTAAAGAAGATAGATACTTTGACTTTGTGAGAAATAGGTTGTGGTATTTCACTAAGTGATTCAGTGCTGCAATGACATGAAAATTATTCACCAGTATAGAGAACAAAATAATGGATGGTTTGTGTGAAAATTAGAATATTTTCTAACATTATAGAATGAGACCTGATTGTACTTTGATTAAATTTTAAATCAATGATAATTGAATGAATAAATATTTAGATATGGAAATTAAATAATTAGAGTTGCATACACTAGAACAGACATCAAAACTCTCACACTTCTATGTCATCCAAATTTCTTCCATAGATTAATTTAGTTCGCTTAGATAGTTTTAGTTAATTTAATTAATTTTTTTTAAATGGTTGTTTACTTTTTATCATTTTCGATTGTTAATAAAATTGGATAACTTATCTATCATAACATTCTTCTTAGAGGATATTTTTAGTGTTTACTCACATTCTCTCTATGGATCGACCCTTCTCTCAACTTTTATAGTAATTAGTAGGTCAATAAATATTGAAAATTTTCACGCATTACGATGCACATGATAATGTGCATTATTCACCCCTATATGTTAATGTATCTGGCTCAGACACCTCTAGCATAGGTTGAGGTAGTTATAGTCAACCTAGGGAATCACATTTGAACTAAAATATTGATGGTGATTATTTTATTTTCACTTTCATGCTTAATTTTATAATTCTAATAAAATCACATTGCATATGCACTATTTATATTGGTGATGTTGTGGACACTATTGGTGATGGCATGTAGAGTTTTACTCACTCTTTTCTTGGGAGTCCATAGCACATTGGTACTGGAGTATATCTTATAATCGTCATTATAGGAATTTTAGAGGCCTACTGTTGGATGATTGATCTTGTTAGCATGGAAGGAGTAAGAATATTGAACCTCGTCAGGACTCAGAACTAGGTTTTGAGTTAGTTTATTTATATTTGGTTTTTGTTGTATATATCATTACCACAATAGATATTGTTTTCATTTTATTGACTCGTGTGATATGTCTTTATAGTTCATTTTTATAGTAAGTAAAAATTTATTTGTTCTATCTATCTTTAGGTAATATGTTTATTTATTATTTTAGTTATTTTGATTATTGATTTTATAATATCTCTATACTTTTTACTACTATATCATGATGGTATAGTCTCTAAAAAATATAACCTTAGAACCTCGCTAATGGTTGATATACTCTAGAATGTGGGAAATAACACTTGAGGTCATGTGTCCCTCAAATCCTATTATTATTCAATGAACTATATAGGAATGTTAGAAAGTTGTATCAAAGACACTTCCAGTTGATGTTCTGGAAAGGATGTTGGGCCATCCAAAGGGGGAAGAGAATTAATCCCACAATGAAGGTAGATATAAATGCATAACCCAATTATAAGTTGGTATGGTTTCAAAATGAAATAGGGTATTTCTTGTTGATCCCCTATAAAAATTTATCTCTTAAAAAATGCCACATGGTGGTTCTAATGGTTGTCTCACAAGGTGGTTATAGGCTAAGTTCTACAGTTTCAATTTTATTTTCTGTTTTTGTAATGAAGGGAAATAATTGGATTTAAAAATTTTAAACATGATGAAAAGGAATCTAAAATATTTTTAATTAATATAAATTGAATATTTATTTCTTTGAAATTAATGTAAAATTAGAATAAAAAAGGAGTGTGAAAAAAATTCTAAAAGAAGTAACAATGGAGAAATTTCAACCATTTAGGCACTCCTATATTTATGGTAAAAAAATATTACCAAATTAAATTTCTCAATGTAACCTTCATGACTTCAAAGTATAAACTAAAATATTCTTGAACATAAGACCAAGACCTAGGTAAGATTTTCTCCCTTTCTATAGAAGTGATTCGACCACCCAATGACCTATAGGTAGATATATCTTGATAAAATAATAATTCTCCTAAGATAGGCCTCGCTTAAGAAATGTAAACAATGAAATCAATTAATTTATATTATATAATGAATAACTATTCAAAATAGTTTTGAAGAAAGCACACTTAATAAAGAAAACATCCACCTTTATTCAAAGTTACAATTTCCATATTAATTTAAAAGGGTATAATAAAAATAAAAATACATAGAAAATATGTTTTCTTGGGTACCAAATATCGAAAGCTGCCTAAAAGATTATCCACTCATGGAAAAATCATCTCCCATATATTCTTTCTCTATTTTCATCTTCATTCACAACTTCTTAGATGGAAACATTGGTCTGTGTAAACTCTTCTCATTGGAATCCCATATAATAATGGTTAATTCTACCATATAATTCCATTATAAATGGGAAAATATTTTGTGATGAATGAATTCATGTCATTATTAGGGAATCCTTATCGATATGTTGTAATCATTGTGATAATATTTCATGTCACAGCAACATGAGTGATTCTTTTTCATGTGCAGGGGATGGTGGTGTACATGTATGAGGATTAATTCATGTGGAAATAAGATTTTAATTCTCCTCAAATCATACCATGACCTTTGAATCATCATTTCATAAAAATTGAAAATACATGGTTGATATATTTTCTGGATGAAATCCACGCAACATGAATGCCTAATTTATGAAATTTTAAAATGTAAAACATCATACGTGAGAATTTTGTCCATTTCATAATACATTATAAGTCTTATGGTTTCCAAGTCATACAACATATCAAAAATTGATATGATAAATCTAGAATAATTTGTATTAATTATGATTTTGGAAAAGGTAATGTTGTATGGGATTCCAAAATACGTACAAAGCACACAAAAGCCATACGAGTTGAGTCATATGAGTTGGAAAAGTTTTATTAGGACCCCTAGATCTCACATGAAATATAGAAAATACATATGGGATCCAATGAAATGATATAATATGATTATGGAAAAAAACTTATGGGATGAAAAATATCATATGAAGTCAAAGAAATATTATATAGTATTGGAATAAAAAGTTATACAAGGTGGCCAAAAGTCACATGGGATTATGGAAAATCTTATACAAAACCTAAAATCATCCAAGTATCATATTCCAAGTTCAAAATTACTTTTCCTAAATAATTAATATAATTATAATTATTGGAATGTCTTATTCAAATAATTCCACAAATGATTAAACCCCTTAAAAACAATTGATTTATCTATTTTCACAATAATTCCAAAAATTTACAAAAAATATAAAAATTATATAATTCATTTGTAAATATAAAAATGGTTGTGATTAAATAATTGATATTAAAAATAAAAAGTGATAAAAATTTCATCTGTACTAATTCCCCCACCTCTAGTAGTTAAACTCCAAGAAGTGTAAGAACCCAAAATAATATCAAAATAAATTCAAAAACATAAGAAAAAAAGAGTTAGTAAATTTAACAACCAAGGAACTATAACATAGCATACATCCAAAAAAATATTTATTCAAAATTCCACATTCTATTTATTTAACCCACTCCCACTTTATTCATTCTTCAATGAACACAAAATACTCATCTTAATGAAAATTTCTCTAATTAGAGAAATATAGATTTTTAATTGATTTTTTCTCATCCAAACGCATAAAATGGTCACAATATAATTAAAGAGATCATAAAACTCCACTAAATTGAGTCAAGAAATTTGGTTTATAATGAAAAATTAAACGTCTATTCATAGGTTTAGTGTGTGTAGGTTTTATATGTCAAATCCTTGAGGTGGAATAATGATTTATGGATCTTTTTTAAGCAAAAATGCATTATTCAAATTTTTACTGATGAATGGTCTCCTCATTACTCCTCTTTATAACTAATCATTTCTAAAAAGATTGAAAACATTAAGGGTGGTTCACACCATTCATCATTTTAGTTCCAATAATTTTTTTACTAAACTTCCATTAAATGAATTTATTTTTTATTTTTGTTTTTTCAAATTCAGTATAGATTTATTTCAAAAGGAATTGAATATTATTTGAATAATTAATGAGTGTGTGACTTCTTAAACCGTATTTTAAATGAAATCACTTATTTTTATCTTTTTATTATTGATTATTTTTTTCCTTTTATATTATATTTTCAACATTTTTTAAAAATCTTATTCAAAATATCTTCAGTTGTACCACTTAAAAACAACTCCTTCTCTTCTTATTAATTCCCTAATTTATCCCCCAATGATGCATCAAGAACTAGGAAAGCATCCCCCACACATAAGTTCAACTAGATCGTGATATTTTGACTTCTAAAAAAGATTAGATTGGGGTTTTAGGATTGAAATTTTAATTTTAAATAGGTTTTTTATAGATATTATAGGACTGCAATGATTTAATGTAAAGGGAAATCTAAAAGAATTATTTCTATGAAAATGGAATTTTAAAATAAAAACAATATCCTCACTAATCATCAAAATAAGATCCTTAAATCACTAAGATTTTTATAGAAAAAAATAAAATTCTCGTCAAATTGATAATTTTTCAGTTTACTCATGAAATGATGTTATGGGGGGGAATGTAAAAATGGGCTATATTCATAAAATGTAGGTGATATAAAAATTTAGATAACAGCTTATGATGTGGGATTCAAAAATCAATAGTATTTTCAATAATTACCCAAAAAATTGAATCTAAAATGCGATTTATTTTAGAATTCATTTAAATTTAATTACATGGTTCAAATTAGTTAACTCAATTAAATGGGGTTCAAAAGTTACAAAGGTATTCCTTTGAGCTCAAAAGTTTAAACAAAAAACTAGAAAATGGAAAAAACTCAGACAAAATGTATTAAAAAAATAAACATAGTGAAAAAAAATAATAAAAACAAAAAAAATCTTAAACTATTAAAGAATTTTCCTCCCATGACATATATTTTGTGAAATTTTCTAATTATAAATTAATTTTTATAAGAAATAAATGTCAAGAATCATGTACATGACATAAATAGGTAGACTAGAAGGTCCCAACCTGGTGTTCATTCTCATTGTATTTTCATTCCTAAATCACTATTTTGGAAAAATTATTCTTAAAAACTACTAAAGAACATAATTAGTAACTAGATAATTCACAAGATCAACAAACCATGGTCTCTCACTCTTAACATCATGAAATTCATCAATAGGAAAGGCTTTTTTTAATTTTTAGACAGATCTAAAGTATCTCATGAAATGCTAAAGGTAATATAGACAAATAGTCAGCCACAAGGTTTTTACATCCTTTATTTTCATTTATTTTAACGTAAAACACTTTTAGAAACAAAATCCATCTAAAAAACCATAGTTTTGAATTTTTATTCTTCATTAAAAATTGGATTATATAATAATCTGGGAAAATGATCACATTAGAGGATAACCAAAAACATCTAAACATTTATAAACATTAGGCGACAACAATTTCTTTATTTTATTTAGTTTTCTTGAGATTGATATAAGTACATAGATGCATAATCTATCACATGAGACTTATTTTACAACTTTTGACACAAAACTTTCCACAAGGAAAAAACTAGAAGCATTTTTCTTCAACTCAAAGGATAAGACCCATTTTTTGGTAGAAAAATAAGTAGGGATACTTATTTTTATTTCATCAATCTAAAAGATATTTAATATCCCTCATTAATAAAAATTTTGAATCATTCTGATAAATATAGATATAGACAATGTTTCGTTGATGAATTCCTTTATTAATTTTCTATTAAAACTACCATGTCTAAGAAAATATATCAGATCTCTGATTATTTATGGTTATGGTAGTGAATAAATGACCCATATATAGATTTTTTAATTTTAATTCTATCTTTATAAACAACATGGCTAATAAAAATTACTTTGTCTATCACGAACCAACACTGGTCAACCCCAAACTGGTCACCCAAGTTGATCCATGGCAAGGCCCAAAGGGCATTCCCGATCCCCACGAGCTGGAAACTACTGTTGGGCATCAACAGAGTAACTAATAGAACAATTTAACCAAATATAAATAAATAAATAAACTAAAAAACAAAAATAAAAAAATCAGACCAATATATATATATGAATCCAAATGGAACATTTTTCTCATTAAAAATAAAAGTACAACCAAACCGTACAAAAAAACTCAAACTAAAACCTGAAAACAACAAAAACACTATGTTATGTTGAGGTTCACTCTCTAAAACCAAAACCAATCATCTCCCATGGTGATTTAATGAAGTTATGACCTACACCATAGGCTAAAAATTTAAATAACTACAGTCTGAAGTATTAAAACTTAGTAGGCATGCCCGAACAAATATATTCTCAATGCACTTCCTTTAAAATAAAAGAAACATCAACATTAGGTTTGAAATAAAGTATATAAAGATAATATTTTCCACACATTTCACTTTAAAACTGAACACGTTCCATTTCCCTTCTTCCATTTAAATCCGCGTTTCTTTTTCAAGAAAAGAAACATTTATATTTTCAAATGGAAATTGATACTTTCATTTCAAATTAGCACAAGACTGTATGAAATATTTCCACTTTAAAACATTTTTATACAAACCTTTGAAAGACAACTCATCCCTTTATAAATAAATAAAACACAAATGAAATCACTACAATAATCACATAATAAGGGAAATGGAAATAAGCACACAAGAGTAACCAGCCAATCATCCATCTCAATCATCCACCATAAGTAACTAAGTGCTAGTAGGCGTGGGTGAACCTAGGATCTCATGAATAATATAGAAGATACTAATACAATGTGACTCATCCTAGAAAGCATGCCTCACTTGATAACATTAAATATTCCCAGCACGCTTGTACACCCCACATGGTACAGACCGAGGGACACTATCATTTAGCAATAATAACAAAATATATCCCCTACTATACTCCACTATCTAGTATGTAATCTAACTAGTGTGTCAATAAATCTCATAAAATTCAATAGTTATGTCAGGTTCTCCATGTCAAGAGTATATAATAGGGGTGTACCAGCTGATGCCAACCGAGCATCCAATCACATTCACATATATCATGTATAATAATTTACACAACTATAATCACCCCAATCAACTCCAAGGATCAATATTATACTTTACAAAACATATATTACAAAGGAGTCCACACTGAGGATATATTATTTAAACAATAAGTAAATGGGTCATGAGGATTCCACAGTGAGGACATCCCACCCATTCATATAATTGTATAATGAGGATTCCACAGTAGGGACAACCAATCCATTTAAAAAAAAATACTCAATGAGAGAATTACCAAGGAGATTTTTCATAACAAACACATTCACCATTTTAACAAAATTTCCAAACCCGCCTCCAGAACGCTTCACATAACCATCACATTCAAAAAACTAACTTTATCTTTAAAAAGTGGTTATAGACACACCATCTTCCACTTCATAGTCATTTTACAAAATCTATTTTAAACATTCACATCACACTTTCATCCCAAAACCATTTTAATAAAGATTCCAAATAGTACATTAATCACCACCACATGCTAAACCATTTTTTAAACCATAAATATTCACCAGATCTAAATTAAAACCATTTAGAAAACCCATTTAAAATTCTCACACCACATGTGAAAAATATAAATACTTTCATCAAAATTCCAAATGGTCCACATATTATCATCACACGTCATTTCATTTTTAAAGAAGCAAACACATTCCATTTTCAAGCCCAAAACCATTTATATATCCATTTTAGAAATCTAAAACCACCATTTATATGTTGCAACAACATTAACAAATCCAAACCATTATTAACAATCCAAAAAAATATGAGAAAGCCAACTAGTTATTTTATCAAACACTTGGTGTGCATGTTTATAACAAAACAATAACATTTATCACAAAACTAGGTATAAACCACCAATTTTCACCTTGAAAAATATAATCCAAAGATCGCAAATCACTATTTCATATTCAAGGAATGTGAGAAAATAAATAAACTAATGAATATTAAATTAGAAAGGAATGTGAAAAGGGAAACCTTCCTCAATATCATAGTGCTTCAACAACACGCACCCAAAATTACACTACAAAGGTTCCAAGATCCATGATCTACCAAGAAGAACCTTAAAAAAGAAAAAAATCCCAACATAAACCAAGGGGAGACATGAACTTTCGGTCTAAGCGGCCACATGATAAAGAGATCTCAAGTTAAAATTGAAGAAAGAGGGAGAGGGAGGAGAAGAGAATACATTGAATAATCACCCTTGAAACTTGTTGAAAACCCTATATCCATAACATTGGAGAGGATTGGAGACTTTAAGAGAAAGTGATGGACTCCCTTTGGGTCGCAAGAACTAGGAGAAGAATAGGTGAGATGTTTTGGGTCTAAAATCCCATGGGGGTAATTTAGCAATTTAATAATATCTAAGATATGGGCGCCACGCACATTTTGGACGCATGGTTAACCAAACTATGTGCCCCATACGAGACACACCTAGGCACCCACATAGGCTAGTTGCATAGTTTAGTAAACCATGAACCAACCATGAAGAATGGTTCTTCCAAGGAACATTGGCTTCCTGTATGCTTTAAGCTTGGTTTTCTAACCATGAGTAGGTCATTCTCCCTCAACCGAAAGTGCCCCAAGGCCAACACAGTTTCCTAGAGCATGCTTCACATTTTCCTATAACCATTTGAAAATTGTGCATAGGTTATTTCTAAGCTTAGAAACTCAACTTTTCACCAATAACTCTTGAAAAAAATGGGGAATAACCTTGTGATCAAAAAATAAACAAAGGAACACCACAAAATTTAAGACCTATCACATCTAGAACTCGAAAGAAAAATTGGGATCTAAAAATGAACCAGAAAAAATGAGGAAAGGAAAAATATGAGTGCCTCAATTCTCCCCACCATGAAAAATCTCTTCCCTCGGAAGGTCTAACAATTCTAGTTAATTTATTAAGGACAAAGGACTCCCACCACCACAAGATAAAACCTCTTAAACCATGAACTTATCAATCATATCCAATAAAAACATACACCTCTTAACCAAAACAAAATAAAAAATTAAAGCCAATCCCTGAGAAATAATAGAGAAATTTGAGGCACATCCCTTTACAACCATACCTCGAATGAGACCATAGGGAATACTCTAATAAATAATAACGTCCACACAAATTGAAAAGAGATATGAATCAAAATTCAAAAATAAGACACTTTAAACCAGACCTAAATCATATTCTCAACACAGGAGTCCAGAACAAACACCCCACCATTAGAAAAAAAACAACACTAATTTACTCAAGGAGAAATTTCAAAGTGGCCTGCAGTGGGTCTCCCCACCATTAATAACCCACTAACATGATCCAACCAGAAAAAATTCCCCCACATAGGCCAAAATAAACCCCCACCACAATAGAATGAGGGGGAGGATGGATAACTAGAATCACCCTAAATGGCTAACCACCCAAGGGAAAACAATTAATGTTTCACATCTGAAAAGGCACCTCCAACAGGATTTCAAGATGATAAGACCACAAAACATTATATGACAAGGGATAACCCACCAAAACATGGAAAAATTCAACAAGATAATTTAAACTATCTCATCCCAATGTTAGAGATAATATTTGAGTAAAATTCCCCACACCCCCGGTGATTTTCTGATTGTGTGAAAAGATTGACTCTGAATCCTTTAGCTGAAGCTCTGATGTTTGAAGCATCTATTTCCCCACATCCAAGAGCTATTGATATATGACTATAACTCATTATTTTGGTTCCGTAAGTAGCCACATAGAACTCTAGGTAGAAACAGACAATCATAACATTGTGAAACACACTTGTTTTGATAAGGCACCCTCACCCAAATAGGGACTTATAAGATGCACACACAAAACACACCACCACTTCGAACAGAATAATTTTTCAAATTTACAAAGGAAAATAACATGCTTCAATTGAAATAATAGTTATTAGGAGATCCAAAACACCCCCTCACATCTTAAACAAAAGAGAACACCATCAGGCATAACAGCCACAACAGATAGAAACATCACAGGAGAAAGAGATTTTAAACTCAGTCCAATGAGAAATCTACTCCTACAATCAAGATGGGGTATCCTTAAAAGAGGTTGATATGGATCCATGAAACTTCCTATAAACACCCAGATATAATATCCACAAGTGACCTAGGCATCCATAGGAACAATAGGACTTTAGATCACTCAATAATAATAGTTTCTTATGATCTAGCTTTCTGCACTGATGAAACACCATGATCCTGCACATAGAAGAGGCATATGAAATATCCTTAGGCCTTTTTATACCATGAACAACACCACTAGATTCAATCCACTTCCCTATTTCAATTATTGAATTTATCTCACTTCTTCAATGAATTTAAGGATAGAATACTACCTTAATCAATCCTGCTAACACTGATTTAACACAAAAAAACATGCCTTACTATGTCAGCAAAATAGGTTAGATTGAACTCTGAAAGCTTCAACTGGAGACCAGGATGAAGCACAAACTCAAAGAGTCTAGCCTTTTATGTATTGTCTATGACCCACTCTAGAGTGAAAGGAATAATATCCACAAAATGATGAAATTACTCCAATACTATTCCATCTCCTTGCGGAAAACTGGTCATCTCTATTCCCTTCCTAACTTCACCATCTCATAAAAATACTTCTAAATGAATAAATACTTAAATAACTCCCATGTAATATCTTTATGAATCTTGTTCAAAGACACCGACATCCACCACTTACACAGCCTTCCTTTAAGCATAAAGTTAGAAAACTACACCTTTAAAAACTCTGGAAACTCAATGAGGTTAAATTTCCTTTCAATTTTCGGCATCCACTATTATTCTACAAGAGAACCCACTTGATCATAAAAGATATGTGGATTTAACTTTATAAACTCAACAAAAAAATCCTTAGGTTGATTAATTGGAAGTCCTTATAATGGGGAACCACACGTTATTACATCATAAACATCCATTGAATCTTCATGGGGGAAAATACAGGACAATAAGAAATCAAATATCTCAATCAAAACCAACTCATTAACCAAAACTCACCTTCAATAGATACCAAAAAAAGGGAAAACCAGCTCAAATATTCTCAAAAAAAAATCAAGAATCCCAGTAAACACAGCTTCAAAATCAAATCACCAAAAAGATTCAATACCCAAAACACAACATGAACATAAATTTCAAATCATGAGAGAAGAAACCATAATTTTTAGCTGAAAACACTTTTTAAAGTCAAAATAAACATTGATAAACCCCAACTTTTGATAATAGAAATTTAATCTCAGTAAAACACTTCCAGTTTTAACCAAAAACCATCCCATAAAAATCCATTTCTTAAATCCATTTTTACAAATGATTTGGAAAATTCATTTTATATCTTAAAAAACAATTACCATTTCAAAAAAAAATTCCACAATTTCAAAACAAGATTTCTCAAAACAATATTCAGAAACAAAGAAGACCCAAAGAAGCTTAGAAGGGAAACTAGTGTCAAAGGGTTAATTGGTCATATTGTTAGCATCCATACACTAATCACACCACTGTCACTAAGAGTATTCTAGGACTATATCCCAAGATCCACATAGATTTCCAAGCCCTGTGATCACATAATTACCACTATACCAACCCCCTTTTCATATCACAAACACCATACAACCACAATAACCAAAAAAATGATCAAACCCGAATTCTAATTGAAACTCAAGGATCAGTCCAGAATGTGTTGGCTAGACACTCCCCCAGACTATTACCTCAAGTTCTGAAAGTCATACTCCATCTAATTTTACATCCCAAATAACAAAGTGTGCTCTAAAAGCTAGGTCTTATACAGAACCAACCTTCTCTGGTACTATTTTTAATGAATGAACCTGGTTTGACCCCAAACTGGTCACCCGAGATGATTCATGGGAAGGCACAAAGGGAGTTTCTAATCCCCATAGGCTGTATACTAATTTAGTACATGAAAAAATTAACTAAGGGAATAATTTCACCCAATATAAATAAATTAATAAACTAAAAAATGAAAATAAACAAATCAACCCAATATATATATATATATATATATCATTCCAAACTGAACATCTTTCACATTAAAACTGAGAGTACAACCAAACTATGAAAAAAAAAACCAAACTAAAACCTAATGATAATAATAACTCCATGTGACCCTAAGGGTCACTCCCTAATATCAAAATAAACCATCACCCACGGTGATCAAAACCAAGCTGAGGCATACACCACCATCTAAAAACAAGAAAGAACTATATGCATGATTATTAAAACTCGATAGGTGTGCCTAAAAAAATATATTCCCAATGCACTTCTTTTAAAATAAAATAAACATAAACTTCAGGTTTGAAATAAAATATATAAAGATAATCTTTTCCACACTTTTCACTTTAAAAAAAACATGTTCCATCGCCATTTTTTCATTTAAATCCAAATTCATTTTTCAAGAAAAGAAACATTTACATTTTCAAATGAAAATTGATTCTTTCATTTCAAACAGGAATAAGAGTGTATGAAACATTTCAACTTTAAAATAGTTTTCTATAAACCTTTGAAATTTAACTCATCACTTTAAAAATAAATGCACCAAACACGAGAGAACTACAATAATCACATAATAAAGGTAATGGAAATAATCACATGAGAGTAACAAACCAATCCTGCATCTCAATCAGCCACCAGAAGTAACTAATTTTCAGTAGACATGGGTGAACAAAGGAGCATGTGAATAATCCAGAACATACTAATAAATGTTAACACATCCTGTAATGCATGCCTCACTCAATGACATCAAATAATCCCAACACACTTGTCTACACCCCACATGGTACATGCCAAGGAGAAATATACCATAGAAATAATAACATAATATATTCTCATGTTATAAGCCACTATCCAGTGTGTAACCTAACTAGAGCAGCAATCGTTCTTAGAAAATTCAATAGTTATGCCAGGTTCTCCATGTCAACAGTATAGAATATGGACATACCAACTAATGTCAACTGAGCATCCAATAAAATTCACATATATGATATATAATAATTTATGCAACAAGAATTACCCTAATCCACTCCAAGGATCAATCTCTTTCCTTACAACACATAGATTACAAAGGAGTCCACACAAAGGATCTCCCTTTTTCACACTAAGTAAATGGGTCTTGAGGATTCCACGCCAAGGACATCCCACCCAGTCACATAAATGGATCACAATGATTTTATATTGAGGAATTTTTATTCATTTAAAAATAAACTCTTCAAGAGAATTATCCAAAGAGATTTTTCATAATAAACATTTTCACCATTTTTAAAAAAAATTCTAAACGGGCCCCAACCATACTTCACATAACCATAATTTTCAAAATAACCAAATTCATCATTAAACATTGGGTGTAAAAACACCATTTTTCTATTCACAATCATTTTGTAAAAATATATTTGAATCATTCACATAACACTTTCAAGCCAAATCCATTTTAATAAAAATTCCAAATATACCATTAATCACCACCACATGCCAAATATTTTTCCAAACCATAAATAGTCACCTCTTTTAAATTGTAACCATTTAGAAAAATCCATTTATATTTCCCACACCCCATGTTCCAAAAAAACAACTTTCATCAAAATTGCAAAGTGTCTGCATATCATCATCACAAGAAATTTCATTTTAAAACAACCAAACACACACCATTTTCAAGTTTAATACCATTTATAAATCCATTTTATAAATCAAAAACTCACCATTTTGATGTCACAAAAACATTCAAAAATCTAAAACATGCTTAAAAATCCAAAAACCACATGTGAAATCCAACCGGGCATTTTATCAAACTCTTGGTGTGAACATTTAAAACAAAACAATACCATTGGAATTTTCTTTTTGTATATCATATTAACTCTCATATGAACATTTTTTGAAATAAAATAATGGCTCAATTTTAGTTTAAACATTTGGGGTCTCATTACTTGAAAATTTTGTAAATAACTTAATGGACAATAAATCAATCATGTTTAATTAAAAATATGAATTTACATCCATTAAGTATTTCATGGATTGAAAAATGATAAAATGAACTGATTCTCCACTAAATTAAGGTGAAAATATTCCTTTAAAAACATTAATGGTTTTACAATAAATTTTTAGAAAACATCTCACAAGAATAATAGTTTTACCTATACTAAATATATTTTCCTACATATCTAAGACAGATGAATAAACAAGAAAAATCATTTCTTATGATTGTACTAAAAAATGTTCGATAACACCAGTAGGTTTAGTTATACTTCGATTGGAAAATCAGATGAAAATTATAGAAAACATTTTCTCTCTAACCTATATATTAGAGTATACAAAAAGTTTCAAGTCATTAATAGAGTCTCCTAAGTCTATCATGGCATCCTTAAATTCTTAATCCCCTTTGGTAGAGGGAATGGTAAAATCCCTTGTGAGTTTGAATATAATAGGTAACACATGTTAATTCATTGAGAAAACATTCTTTACTATGATTAATTTCTATCCTCCCATGAATTTTCTCTTATGAAAATATGTTTCCTTTAAATACTTGTAATACCTTGAAATTTATGCCACTGCATTATTAAAAGGTATATTTACCAAAACATTACTTCTTGTTTCAAAAATTTCATAATCCAAATCACTTTCAATAATATTTTTCACTAGTATATTTTCACTGGGGTAAGAATGTTGTGGTTTTGGCACTAATTGATAATTTTGAGAACTATTTTGATATATATGATGTATTATCATACTTTTACAGTATTTATTGGTTGTTTTAATCATATCCTCATCTTTTGACAATAATATTTTTTATAAAACAAGTTCAAAATTTCAACTGGTTCAACAGTTGTTGGAATTTCATAAATAGGGTCTATGTTAAGTGAATCAGGTGTCAAACCCTTTCAAACATGTTTAGGTTTGGGACAAGTTTTGTAACTCTAAGATTTGGGTTTGTTCAACTTAGTGATATTTCTATGTTTAATTACACTAAAATACATTTTTTTAATTTTCCTCATGATTCACTTGAGATTATGAATGTTGACCTCCACTAATCTATTTTCTTATGCTACCAACATTAGTGGGAAATTACCCCATTTTTTCTCAAAACAATCATAATATATTATTGTATCATAGTTTAATCTAGGTTTTTTTATAATATTCGATTGGATTATACAAGTTGAAAATTCTTTCCAGGTTGACAATTTTCTTGCTCATTCAAATATCATGGTTGAGTATTACTTAACTAACCATGTAAATGTCTGTTCAAGATGTCTAAATATTTCATTATACTGATTATTCTAGCCAAGGATGAATTTATGTTAAATTTAAAAGTTCTTTGTTTGTTTTTTTATAAAGTTATTCCCATAAAACAAGAGTATAATTTTAAAAATGTCCTTGAATTTTTGGACACTGATCACTAAAATGTTCATTTGAAGAAAAAATTATACAATTAACATGAAATTTAAAACATTTAAAAGGTTTATTTTAATTTTTTTAAGTATTGGACAACATCATTGACCCCACCAAATCGGTAATACCACTTTTTTTACTTATAATCATGTTCACTTTAGAGCTAGTAGTGGGAATTTCCTAAGCATATTTAACATAGAAAAGGCCTCTTATTCCAGTTTTTTTAGAATTCTGTGCCATGTTTGCTAAAAGAGGCCTAGTGGTATCTGAGGTTTTATTGACTAAATAACCTCAGGTAGTAACATGAATCATGATTTTGTATATAGGTCACAATCCCACATAAAATTATTGGATGAAAATTTGTTTATTGATTTGATGGTGGGGAAAAACTAATACATAATCTCTCAAATCTTTATTAGTATTCATGTAAAGTCTCACCTGTAATTTTTCTAATTATATATTTTTATTTTTTTAATTACAGTAGTCTTAAAATTAAGGAAAATTTTCACACGAAAAATATTCTACAATTAATTCTAATCTCTAGTCAATATAGAGTGGTAATAGAAAAACCATTATTATTAAAATCTTAAATAAAAAAATCTTATAATTTTCATCCATTATGATTTCATATTCAAAAGTGAGGAAATAAATAATTATTTTAACCTTTAGACATACAAAAACAAAGTAAATTAACTTATATAAAATCCCCAAAAATGGTTCCAATTAATAAGAGGAGGCTATTTGTATTAGATCCCCTATCAAAAAAATTATCCCCTAAGAAATTCAATATAGTGGTTCCCAGGGTTTTCTATCAATGTGGTTATAGGATAAGTTCAAAAATGTCACTTTTGTTTTCTATATTTTCAATATAAAAGAAAAAAATGGTATTTAAAAAATTTAAACAAAATTAAATTAAAATTAAGAAAATATTTAATTAAATGAAATAAAATATTAAATGATTTAAAAATAAATAAAACTAGACTGAACAAGGATTGTGAGATCATATTTTAAAAGTAAAAGTGTTTGATAAGATTCAACCCTTAAAAAACTACCATATTTATTTTCTATAAATATTACCTGATTGAATTTATCAATGTAAACTTTAAGACCTAAAATTATGTACCTAAATATTCTTGATCATACCCATCACATCGAGCCCCTCACCCATTGTCTTGAGAGGCGAAAATAATGATAGTAGGATGTGGTGATATACCTAATACATCAAAGAATGTAAATAAATGTCAAGGTATTAATGAATTGTTAGGGGATGATTTTCCATGTAAAATAAAATAGGTTGAAAAGACACCACAGAAACATCCCACCACCATATGATGCATGAATAAAATCATACAAACCAATTTTAAAACAATATCAAAGTTCCAAAAGAAACAAGAGATAATAATAAAAAATACTAAAAGACTCAAATACATCAATTCACAATCACAAGTACCACACGAATAAGCTCCAACATCCAACACCACCCTCCAAGACTGAGGTATCAAGATGAATCACTAGAGAACTATAATACCTTTTTATTCCCTCTATCTTGATTTTTAACATCTAAAAATTCCCCAAAGTTCCTAAGTATGGTGTGAGAATAAAATCGGTAGAATTCCCCCCAAAGAGTTCCTAACTCACTCCATTTTGACAAAAACGTTTACACAATTTATATAAAACATTTTTAAAATATTAATCATTTCATATAATGACTCGATTAAAATCATGTGAGATAAACCATAAACAAGAAAAATACCATTACCCATGTTCAACCTAATAATTTATGTTTTCTTACACCAACACACAATTATCCATATACACAAAATACACCCAATCTTGGTGTTACCATTAATGGTGGTACTCTGTAAATATAACTTTTACAACCTTGATGGCAGCACATCTAACCAAATCCAACCCCTTGAACACACACCAACCCAATCATACCAATTTCTATGCCAAAACAATTTAAAAATAAATTCTTCAATTAATTCATTTTAAAAAATAATTTTCTTATGTCCAAATCATTTCATGATTTTAAAAATAACCATTTTAAAATCATAGAAAAAAAATTTCAAAATCCACCCAATTTTCCAAAGAAAAAAATCCAATCTCTTCCAAGAATTCACATAAAGATACTAAATAAAATCCAAGAAAAAACCTTTTAAAAAAACTAATCCTTCCAATTCTATAATCACAGAGTAATAGGGAATCCACCTACCTCAAATCCAATTGATTAAAAGAAAGGATTTAAGATGAAAGTTCCAATATCTATTATTCCTTTCGTTACTCTAAAAAATCTAAGAAGATATCATAAGGACATATACAAACACATAGATCTAGGTATTCCAATTCTGTTTTATGGTTTCATTCATGAAAAAACATTGACATCTGAGTCTATAAAAAAGAACAAGATGAAAAACATGATTTCCACAAACACATTCTCAAAGTTCCATTAAAATCAGAGTCCAAACATCAAGTATCACTAAGAATTTACTAAGGGTTCCCTGTATGTTTAGTTAAAGGAAGATAAAATGAATTAGGAGTTTACAGCTACTGGTGGAAAATAAATTCATTAAACTCATTGGGTTTTTGGGTTAAATTAAAATTTTATATTGTATAATCCCCAATGGTCACATATTCTGAAAAACTCAATTCCTCATTTTATTATTCTTGAAAAATAAGTATTAAGATATAAATTTAATTTACATCATAAATTTATCAGCTAAAGACCCAACCAGAAACATTTATGTTGTAAGACTGACATTTATAACGTAATTATACTCTTCAGAAAATTTCAACAGCCAAACTCAAGGATCTAGTCCATTTTATCCTATGAACATTTCCAATACATTTTACCAGTGAGTCAAAATGAAAAATTAAAATCATAAAACAATGTAATACATCTAATCTAGGGTGTTATAATACGAAGATGTCTATATTATTATTGTCCATTATATGGAAGTGATTCATCAACCCAAAGACCTCTAGGTAGTTATACCTAACTAAAATTATTATCCTCCAAAGAGATACATCACTTGAGAAATTTAAATAATAAAATCAATTATTTTACTTCATAAAATTGATAAGTATTCAAAATAGTTTAAATGAAAGTACACATAAGAAATAAAAAACCTCATTTATTCAAAGATATAGTATCCATTGAAATTCAAATATGACAATGAAATGTAAAAAACTCAATAAAATAAGTGTCATAGGGTCTCAATATCCACATACCCATTGGAGTTTATCCAAACATGGATAAATTATATCTTATATCTTCTTCCTCTCTTCCTCTATCTTCCTTCACGACTCATGAGACATCAATTGGGAATGATATAATCTCCACTCATTATATTCCCTTCCAATCATGGTTATGTGTCCCTTATAATTCCATGGTGTAGGTAAAATTATTTGAAATTAATGATATACTTCAAGTCTCTCTTATAGAATATCCACACACATGCACCAATCTTTATGACACTCTTCCAGATGGTAGCATTATGGGTGTCTCTTTTTCATATGAATGGGATGATGGTGCATATATATTAGAATTAATTCATGTGGGAAACAAGATTTTAATTATCAATAAATCACCTCCAAAACCATTGAATCTTAATCTCTCATTTAAATGAAATGATGTGGCCAAGATTTGGTTTGGTAAAAATGATTATAGTGTGAATTCCTAATTTTTGAAAATTCACAAAGTAAAAAAGTCATTCATGAGAATTTTAGGAATTTTGTAAGACTTCATAAGTCTTATGATTTCCAAGTCATAACGAATCTCAAGAAATATTATGAGATATCAAAGAAAGTCATATGAAATCATATTTTATAAAAAGTAAAATTACCATATGAGATTTCAAAAGACTTATGTGTCTTACAAAATTTATATTGGAATAGGCTTAAAATATGAAAAAGTAATATGAGGACTCCATAAAATCATATGAAATTCAAAAATTCATATGAGACCTAGTGAAAATGAATTAATGGATTCTAAAAAACATATTATGGGATTAAAAATCTTATTAAATCAAGTACACACCATATGGTATAGAAAAATAAATTCTTATGAGGTGTTCAAAAGTTGTAATGGATTCTGGAAAAAGTTGTAAGAGGCCTAGGATTAACAAAAAATTCCTATTTCATGTTCAAAATTTATTTTTAAATATAATTCATTGATTAATAATTAAAATCATGGATTTTTCAAATAATTTAAAAAATGATTAAAAATACATAAAACCATGAATTTATCCATTTTCACAAGAATTCCTAGAAATCAAAAAAATATATAAAATATAAATAATTCCATTGAAAATGTAACAATTATGGGGATTAAATCATTGAAATTCAATGAAAAGGTGATTAAAATATCAACTCTATCACCTTAACCATAAACACACATTTTTTGGGGGAGGGGCATAGGCCTGTGACCCCAATAAAAACAAATTTTTGTGGGTGATTCCCAAATAGAAAAGAATCTTGATTATGGGAGGTTTGAGTTCTTATAATATGTATTATAGAATTTTTTATTTTACATACTATTTGGGATATGATATATATGAGATAAGATTGGTTGGGACTTGAGATAGATGTTATATAGTGGGCTTAGCCAGCACCTATATGAACTAAAGTCCATTATACTAGGGATTTAGGATTTTTTCTCTTGGTTTTATATTTTATAGTTTAGATAATTATTTTTATGTGTGATATTTTGTATTCATGAATTATTGGTTTTTCTCTTGTCCTAAGGTTGAAAGATGCATACATTCATCCCTCATATAAGGTATGTATGTTCACATGACATGTACAAGATTTTGTGTGATTATGACATTGGATTTGTAAATATAAATAGGGGTTAGATATTTAATATATTTGTAGAAACTTATATATTGTTTTCTATTATAATTTTATGGTGTAATATTATCTAATTTATTCTTCATGTGGTTATATTATTGCTTCTTAATATAAATTATTCTATTAACCGTACCATATTGGGTAAATAAAATGTCAATGAAAACTTATAATGTAATTTTCTTTATAACTTGTTAATGGAATTCTATATAACTAACTCATGTGAGTATGGTTTTTTATTATATGATTCTCTATAGGTTTGATTTCATCATATACACATGGATGTGACATTGATCACGTAAAGAAATTCTAGTATATCGATTCTGGTGAGAATTAGTACCTTAGATTCTTAGTTATCTTAAGCATGATATTCTTGATTTATATATGTATGGTAATCCTAGAGTTAATGTGTATCAGCATGTGTTTTTTCTTTTTATATCTAAGGTAGAAGTGTGGATAATGCTTTGTGAGCTATGACCCATAAGGGATGCATATTATTGTCTAGGTGGGAGATCCTAGTGATGTTGATATGTGACTTAAGATATTGGTGTTTTAATTTTGTAATTAAGTAACATACCAATTTCTTATTATGGTTTAGATGAGTTGTGATGTGCAAGGGTAACCCAGTAAAGAGGTTAATCTAGGATTGTGAGTGACTTCAAATATAGGAAGAAAGGGTATACACTTTTTGGTTTTGATTGATACGTGAGATGTGTTGTCAAGTATATAATATATCCATATAAGGAGTGTGTTGGTTATTGTGTTTATAATAAAAGAAAAGAGGATTAATTATGAGTGAGAAGAGTTTGAAATATATGGGAGGCATGGTAAGTCATTTTGTTGGGTGTTTGAGCCTCGGATTGATGGGATACTACTCAATTTGGTATGAATAGAGTGGTATTGAAGTGTATCACCAAACCGCATGCCTTTTTGGATAAGTTTGGTTTTGGTAATGAGGGTTGTTGAGCATTTTTATTTTATGGGTTAGATAGAAACTCTCTTTATATAACCTAAGAAAGTGATCATTTATTTAACCTACATGCTAAGTTGATTGGTGAGACCTATGCTTAGCTCGAGTGAGGTATGTTTAGTGTTTTATAATGTGATATTGACCTTGGATGACATGTGGGGAATGTTGATGGGTGGTTTTGGTGAAATATTGTAATATATAGATAGAGTTGTGTATGTTTGATGAATCTTAAGGATATTTCATAATAACAGGTGAAGTAAATGAATAGTGGTTGTATTAAATTCATTCTTAGTGTATGGATAGGATATATCATTATAGTACTTTGATGAGTGCCCATATGTTTTGATGGGGTTGAAAAATCCTCAGTTCCCTTACTGCATGGAGTTAAGTTATAAGTTATTGATGGGGTCGGTGAATAATCATGTGTGGATGATGATTGGATATGATATGATGGTGGATGGTGGATGGTGTGATATACCTTATTACGGTCATAGAATATAAGGGATGGGTGATGACCATTGATACTATAATGTGTGTTACTTAGAGAATGGGATACATTAGTGTATGGAAAAGTATAAATTTCCTTATGGGAATTAATGCATCAAGAATTGAATCCTATGTGAGATGAGATCTTTGTAATGAAATATTGGAATGAACAAGGAGTCCTGAGGATTGTCGTTAAGACAAATGATCAGCTCTGGTGAATGAGGAGATATAAACCTTCATGAAATTTGGAATTTGGTAAGATAGTTATTGGTTCTTGAAAAAATAGGGGGTTTAGCGGCTTGTTCTAATGGCTAAAAGAATTAATTGAGTCCCTTAAATATGGGGATCTGGACACTGATGTTAATATATGTCCCTAGTGGTACAAATTATATCCCATAGTGGTATAGAACATGAGACACATGATATGATGAGTAATTTCAAGGATATTGTGTTAGATCTATAGGTACGAGGTATAAAACATCGATTTTTTTGGAAGAGTTAGAAAATAGTTGTGTGGGAACCATGGTATCCTTAGACTCTCCAGCAGAGCTCAGGATGTTGACTGATTTGAGGAAACATGAGTGGAAATTATGAGTGTTAGTGATTATATTATAGTGGATGTTTTGAATAATAATATTTTTTTATTGATAATAACTAAACTCAGGTGGTGGTAAGCACAACATAAATGATCTAAGTAGGTGATTCTGGTTTTGATCAATTTTATTTGAATGTCGGGAGTGACTTATTAGTGGATACATCCTGGTGGTGGTTGTGGTTTTGGGATGTTTCATAGATGAAAGTGGTTAGTTATGTGTGTTAAAAGTAAGATACCTATATTTGGGTGTTTATTTATGAAATTTAGTGGATTAAATTTATTTGGTTAAAGAACTATGTTAAATTTGGGATAGAGTTGGGTCGATATGACCATTTGTGAATTTTAGAAAACAATACCATAGTGTGAACAGATCTATAGAACATTGGTACTCAAGGAAATGTATGCTAGTGGGTATGATTAAGGTGAGGTCTTATGTTATAGATATTGTCTTTGAAGTAAGAATATTAGTCCTAATAATAATATTTTGATGACATGTAGGTGTGATATCGAGTGAGTGACGGTCTGATATAGACCATTGACATCAATCAATGGGGTGTGACAAGGAAAAGTGGTGAATTTATGAATTCTACTATAATTGATACCATGTTATAAAGTTAGTAGAAATAAACCGCATAGAAATGTGTGGGCTAGTAGAGTTTTGAGTAGCGGAGTTGTTTTAGGTGAGATATCATCATGAACAAAACAAACATGAGACAAAGAAATTGGGACATGAATCATAGATCATTGACCAGGATGGATTATAAAGGATGCACATGGAGACTTCTTGAGTATGGAAATCATTATGGTGAGGAGGCTTCAATGACCCTCATCACTACGGGTTTGTAAAATTAGATTAATTTTATATTTTTTTTCTTTGAGCTATGGAAATTGTGAGAATTGTGATTTGAATCAGGATCTCAAAAGTTGGATTATATTGCAGAGGTTTTTTTAGATTTTTTTAGAGCCTGAATGATGTTTTGGGTTGGTATGACTCATTTTTTGATTTTTTTTTATATAAGGATAATAATTTTGTGATAGGTATAGATCATTATACAATGATTCATTTATTAGAAATCACATCATGGACATGAGAGGAAACATATAGTGAAGTAATTAGCTTGCATCGTGACTAGTGGTTCTCACAACATGGTAGTGTATGATATTAGAAGGTCACACCATGACTTATAGGTCTCACAGTGTGGCATGTTTTGTACAATATATTAACAATGGAAAATTACATATCTATGGGGGGGCACACCGTGGTCGGGGCATCATGTAATGCTGATGATTATGGTATTAAAAATGTTTTTTTTTCATTAATAAATCCTTAAATATTATTTTTAATATCTTATAGATTTACTTTATAAAATTTTTTTGAGAAAATGTGGTCAATTCATGACCTTTAGGTCATACCATGGAGGCTGGTGAGGTTGTGTTACACGGTGGTGGTGCAACACCATGGTGGCCTAGCTAGGTGAATTGTGATTATTCTTAAGGTTAGGGTTCCACGCTATGACCTATGGGCCATTACATTATGGGTTTCACATGGGTAGGTGCCACATTATGAGGGTGAAGGCCATGACATATAAGGAAAAGACCATTCCATTAGATAGAGAGGTTATGTTGTGAAGGAAGGGGGGTCTATGTTTAGATTCTAGATAAGGGTGTCATCATATGGTGTGATGATAGTGGTCACACCATCAAGTGGTGACTATGGGGAATAATCACTTCAATACCCCCTTGGGCCATGTCATGACTAGGTCCTGGGTTGGGGAATTACACTATGAAACTTAGGAACATGTTGAGACATTCCCCTCACCCAAATTTTAATAATTTTGGGTAGACCTATAATTTCTAGGTTGACCCCCTTTTTATTAGGGATAGAAAGCATTAGTAGAGGGACATTTTGGTTGGATCACCCCATCCTTTATCCTTTATATCTTCCTTAAATATGGGTGATTTGAAGGTGTTTTCCTACAATATTTTAAAGTGTGATTTTTATCCTGTCCACTTTTTTATTTTTAGTTATTTTTATCTAATTGTGGTTTTCTCTATTAGGGTTTTGAGGATATGATCCCACCATAGAATAGTGGAATCATATTGCTTCATGGGGATTTGGTTTGCAGTTAAGAATACTAGGTATTATGCCATTTCATTAAAGGTATTTCACTACCCTTATTTATTTATGGATTTTGATTGATTTGCATGAAATTTATGGGTGATTTGAGTTATGGAAACATTTTATTTCATATGATAGGGGTCTGGGAGACTATTAAGGGTGGTGCACACCACTTTTCTTAAGGTTTTAGTCTTAATGAAATTACAGGTGAGTAATTACTTAGTTATATAAAATAATTAACTTAAAAAATTAATTATGGGGTTACTATGGGTTTATTTTTTCACTCTTGTGTCAGGGAAAAGAACAGATCATCCACTCCTAACTTTCGAATGGAGCATGGTACTTTCATTACTAATCCCATCAATGTTATAGGGATGTTTTGATACCATTTAAAAAATCTTCTCGGTGATGTTAATTCCTACATGAAAGATGGCTATCCAAATAGAAGTTATGTTATCTTTGAAAACATTTAAAAAGTGGTGCTAGAGTTGGTGAATTGTTTCATTGACAACATACCAAATAAAGAGGAAATTTGGGAGGTGGTCAAGTCTCTCAATCTTGAGAGTTCTTTATGACCTAACAGCTTCCCCATATCCTTCTATGTGGAATCCTATAATATCATTAAAATAGAATTTATTGGAAACATCCAAGACTTCTTTAGGGGAGGTGGTCTTCCAAGGGTGGCATGAATGATAACTATTATCCTCATTAAAATGTTCAAATATCCTTTCTCTATCAATCATTTTAGGCCCATTAGTATGTGAAACTTATCTTATATGGTGTTGTTCAGTATTATCAATAGAATCCTTGCTCTCCATTTATACAAATTGGTGTCGGAGGAACAACATGGGTTTATTAAAGGGAGATATATTTAGGGACGAATTGGTCTATCATAGAAGATGATCATATATTTTAACATCAAAAATGTAAAATTATAATATTTCAGTTAAAGTAAACATGGAAAATTATATGATATAATTAAATAGAATTGGTCTATCATAGAAGATGATCATATACTGTGGGGTTTTGGTCCATTTGGTAGGCTCGAAATAAATATCAGCATGAGGGGGTGAGGAGTTCATAGCTCGCCTTATTAGAAAGGTCACACAGTATGGTTGTTGAGATCATCCTACTATATAGAGACTAGAATAAATCTTCTTTGCTGAGATTTTTGTGCTCCACCATACATCCTATATTTTTTTCTTCACGGGTTTCCTCACAAGTCAGGTGGGTGAAATAGAACCCACCTCAGACCGATCCGAAATTGAACGATGACGGTTCCTGCTCGAATGGATTTTCTCAGGGTGGTGGTGTGATCTGTGATGATAGGGACTTGGTGATACTTTCTTTATATTCCTACAATGGGCACATATAATCTCTTATATAAGAGTATTGGGAAATTCTATGTGTCATGGAACTTTGTATGACCAAAAATGTAAATATTTAAGTAGTGGATACGGACTCAATAATCATATACAACTTCCTTTATAGGAAAGAGGTTATCCCATCGAGAATTAGTTATATCATATAGTGCATTAATCTTCTATTAAGGTTCCAAGTGTGGTTGATTCACACATGGAATGAAGGTAATAAGGCAGTGGACTTTCTTGCCTCAGGGACTACTCTAAATGGACATATCACTATATTTACTAGTATGGGGTTACTTCCCCTTGAATGTGTGAGTATTGTTAGAGGTGAGGCACTTAGCATAAATTTTTTTCACCGTCCCTAATTACCTTTTTTGTTTGGTGTTGTGTTGTTATTTTTTACATTTAATAAATAAAATACAACATTCATGTTAGGTAGGTGGTCCCTAATCATCTCCCTGCTGTTATTTAATTTACTTATATAGTATGGGATATGTGGTCTCACCACTTATATGTGATTGATCTTGAATATTAAAATTAATTGATGAATTTAAACTCCTATTGGTAGATCCAAAGTGTCTTGGACCACAATTGATCCTGGAAATCTAGTTTGTGACTCATTCATTGATGGTCATTGTCTAACCATATAAAATATTTTTTTAGATAGAGAACCTAAAGGGGATAGAACTCATTGAATGAATTATAGTGGACCTAGAGATAGGTTTCCTTGAATCCCTATAAGTAGGGGAGAGTGATGTGTTATATATGGTTGACGAAGGGGTGGGGAATCTAGAACTATTGGGATACACCATACCCTCATTTTCTAGTTGACTAGTGAATGGTTGGAATATTCTTCCTCCATTAGTGGATGAGTCCCCATGTGGGTATGCCAAGGGAAGGATTTAGGTTTATTTTGGGTATGAAATAACCGAACAAGATAAATTTTAGAGTGGGATGGGTATTATTCTATCAATTTTTCATGATACATTTATTACAATAAAAGTGTGGATAATTATTCCATGGTGGTATCACATTCATTTTGAGTGATGTTATGCCCTTTCAATTTGGGATTTAACCCCAGATTTCAAAAAGGAAAAAATGAATCCAACTGGGGTTTTCCTACCTTCATGTGGTGTAGGGGACCAAAGTGGGTGCCCCAATCTTTTTTTGTCCTAAAAAAGGAATTGTATATAGAGGATAGTATAGTGATTTCCAAGAATAGATGTAGTGATGAGGATGGGTTGTCTGCTTAGGAGGTCAACCTAGGAAATTCATATCAGGTTTGAGCATATCACCAACCCATGTTCCCTTATGATATATTTGATGGTTAAAAGGTGGTCAAATATTCCCCCTTGGTGTATATATATGAGATGGTTCTAGGTAAATTTGTTATTCCCCCTTAGTGTATGATAAATAAATGGTATTCAGGGTTGTCTGACTTTCTACCTAGTTACATGAGATAGTAATCTCTATGGGTGCCTTTCCCTCAATGATTTATGGTGTTATTGTTGGAACCAGGGTCATCTTTACTGGAAATAGAGTTGGTCTTATGTTTGTTATCCATCCACACTTTCATGATCAGGCGGTTTTCATGGAAAGTGGTCTTATAGTACAATCTGAATACAGTATTGAAGGTCGCATTGTTTCCCAGTGTTTTCCAAATTTTTGGTCTCGAAATTTGGATGAAAATGCTAGCATCACAAAAGTTTGTTTTTTGGATTCAACTCTTCATGAATATGGTAAAGAGATGGGTTTCATAAAGACTAAGTTTCAAAAATATTGAACTTATCAAGTGAGTGATAGGATGATGGTGTTCTCAGTGACTATGAGAAGTGGAGTGTCATGAATATGTGATGATGTTTCTGTCACAGAGTGATTATGTCTAAACATATATATCCTGTAACTAGTGAAGATTAGTAGATTTAAGTACAACTGAAACATTGTCTGTGTATTCTCCTTGGACTATCCCTTAGTGGTGAACCAAGTGAAAAATTGTGGTGTTTTATCTTTCATGTGATTGTTTGTTTTTTTTACATTCCCATCATACAGGTTTAACATGTTTCTAAAAAATGTGGGAAAAAGATCTATAACTTTAGAATGAAACGTTAACACCCTGATTCACCCCTCCACTCACATGGTGTTATGGGGTCCTTCAGTTATTAAAGGGTGTGCATTATTCCCCCAAAAATTTGATACATGATGGTAGTACTAGTTAGTCTCTATTCCTCTTGAAGATTATATATGGGGATATCCAAACAAGCTACTTATCCCCTAGTGATTACAGTGATAATATGATGGAATGATTATCCACTAAAGATTATGGTGACATCAAGGTGCGTTACTTATCCCATTGATGAATATAGCGATATAATAATGGATTTCTTACCACCTGATGATTATTATATATAAAAATATCTAGGTGGTACACTTATACCCCCAGTTATTATACATATAGTTTTAGGATCAAGATTATTTTTCCCCAATAAAGTGTCTTATATGATGGTATGTAGAGAATGGATCTATTTCTACTTTGATCTGCACATATCATTCTCAGAGTCATCCAGTATTGTCCAATAAGGTTATGGTCAACCTTGGGTGTCACCTTATAACTAGATAATGGATAGTGATTATTTTATTACACATTCATTATTATTTTTTATTTTTATGAGTATAACACATTATATATGATATGAATTTACTAGTTTGGATGAGAACATCATTGGGGTTGGATTCATGAGTTTTAATCTCAATCTGTTCAAGTGGACCTTACACATTAGTACCCAAAAAAACCTCATGATAATAGCTAAATGTAGGGTAGAAACCTTGTGTTAGAAGATTAAGCTAGTTAGATTAGACAGATTCGAGAGATGAAGTAGAGTCAGGACTCAAGATTGGTTTTTGGTTTAGTTTATTTAGTGTTTGTTTGGGTTGTATATGATCTTCCCATAATAGATCTTGTTGTTGTTGATCTGACATATGTGACATTTTTGGATAGTTACTTTTTTTATCTTGTGATATGTTATTTATTCTATCTATAATTGTTTGAGATTCTTATTTATATTTTCAAATATTTTAATAAAGTATTGTATGATATTTATGCTATATATATTGCTATTACATGAAGATATAGTCTCCCCATTATATTGACTTAGACCCTCACTACTAGTCGGAAGCCTGTGGAATATAGGGAGGTGTTCTTAAGGTCATATAGAACTTCAATTCAGTTACTATAGAGTGAACCAGTCCAAGATGTAAAATTTGTTCTGTTGATCATCAACTATTGTGCACACTATATTCATTTTCAATAGATGGTTGGATTTCCTTATGATGAATTTCCTTATTCAAAATAAGATGCCTAACATCCTTGAACACCAAACCGGTCTTACCACTCTAGTTACTCAATGTGGTAAACATCACACCCATGGATTTTAGGAGTGATGTGACTAATAGAAATTCCCACTATGCATTTTCAAATCTCACCTTCAATGATTCAAACTAACTCTCAATGATGTTTAAGTGGTTGATTTGATTCGTTTTTTTCATACCATACGACATCATCGAGCCAAATAACCTCAGAAAATGGAACACCTTATTCATCATGGCTAGAATCTCATACATATCAGTATGTTTTTTATACGTTTTGAAGAAATATTCACCTCTCAGATGTTATAAGCCACATTATAGGCTTGTGATATCTGAATTATAGCTAGTTATTTTTTTATATTCTTTCTCATTCTTCTTTCTTTATCACTTCCATCATGGTTCCCATTAATGGAAGATTAATATCTTTTTAAAGTAGACAATCCTCTATCTGTATATTTAATAATCTGAAGTACTTGTTGTCAAACATATCCACAAAAAATATAACATTATCCAATGCTATAACTTTAATAGATAGTTAAATACCACTAAATTCTAAAACATATAATATAGATTATTAAATAATTACAATAAGTAACCAATAAGGTTAAGGTCATAATAATGCTACTGAACTGATCTCTCAAACACCTTATCTTGGGTCTTATCATCCGAAGCTTTGAAACCAAATAATTGATACCACTTTCTAGGTCTCACAAAACATCTTATTAAACCATCATATATTACAACTCTAAAAAATTTAAGGAGGAAAAAAAGTATCAGAATCAACCTGTGTCAAAAATTCATTGCAACATGAATGAAAAAAAATTACTTAAGACACTACACTACAATGCACACATTCAAAAGAACCCAAATAAGAAATCTGAAAGAAAATGATTTTCAGTAACCAGGGAAAAGAACAAGACAAGATTTCAACTTGTTTTGGATGTTATTCATAATCCATAGGGTGAATGAAAAAATAATGTTTATTTAAAATTGAAGATAATTACAATGATAAAAATTCATCGAAGAAATTTTCACACCCTGCTATTTAAAGAATATTCCATCTAGTGTAACTAGTATCTCTTTCTACCATTCATCATAGTAAGGATATCTGCATATGCTCTATCTTCAGGATCAACCCTCTGTTTGGTAAAATATATCTTCTACCAAAACTCAACCTTTAGGTGAACAGTGTTCATGATTAGACACTCTCTTGAGTTTAGTTTTATATATCATATTAACCCCATTAAATATTCAAGCTATAGGAAAATAAAATAGAAAGACTCTTATATTCCTTTTAGAAAGACTCTTACATATCCCATAGTTACATTCACACAAATCCTTTGTGCCTCCACACTGACTTTATTAGATTATGTTAAGGGTAATATCTAGTTTCATGCTTCTGACAGATATCTTCAAGTCTGCTACTTCATGACTTTTAGGCATTGTAGATGTCACTCTAACATCTTTATCCAAGCATCATAAGTTAGTCTTACAAAGTTCGTTCTTCTTTTAGATTTATCTCCTAGTCAGAAAATGGTTTTCACACGACTGAAGCCCAACAATTAATTATTAACTTAAAGTATTGAATGGAATATCAATTTGACATGTGGTGGGTTTGTAATTACTAATAAATAGTTTTTGATTATTATGGGATTAAAAAAATGATATACTAAAAATAATAAAAATATATTGTATTTTCATGAAATTGTATGATAATAATAATTGATTAAATATATATATGTGTGTGTGTGTGTGTGTGAATAGATATCATGTCAATGTGACACATGGTTGGGTAAAAATAAAAAAAGAAACAATTTTAGAGTATAAAGGTGAATTAAAAATATTTATATAATCAAAATCCTGTAAATAACCTTGGATTGTTGTGAAAACATTGGAAAATGATTTTTGGTTACTTTGTCACATGTTCAAATAGAAATCACATCAATTTGACATGTGTCATGCTCAAAATGTTCAAAATTATGTTTTTACAAGTTTAATAGTTTTTAGAAATATTCATAAGGCTTTTATGCTATGAAAATGATCACTAATTAATGTGTGAGATGTAGAAATAAAAGACGTGTCAATACAATATGTAGTGTGGTCATAATGATCAAAAAATCAGTTTTAGAGTAAAAACTATTAAAAAAGAAGTGATATGATCTTAATCTAGAAATCCATCTTAGAGTTTCGTGAAATTTCATAAAAATGATCTTTGATTATTTTGTTACTTGTAGAAATGTCCACCACATCAATATGATGTGAAGTTTATTTAGCAACATTAATTTATTTAGAATCAGTTAAACCAAAAATACAAAAGGTCTCTCCTCCTATATTTAAAAAGGAAAACATTTGTAGAGAAAAGAGAGCATGGAAAGAGTCAAACAGAGGGATCTACCCTCATCCAAATTGAAGTAAAAAAGAGAAAATCAGTTATCATAATACAAAAAATCAATTCCATAATCATACACAATAGTTTTCTCCCAGAAACAAATGTGGGTTAACTTGGAAAATGATCTTCAAGAACTCAGGGTTAGTCCTCTCTTTCTCATATATAATCATAGATTTTGAAGAATTCATGGTTGATTTAGTGGTCACATTTCTTACGAGACAAGAATAATCCTTGTGTAGTCACCTTTTCTGTGATACTGAAGTGAATCATTCACTATCAACCACATATTCTTTTCCTTTTGATAAAATTTTCTTGAAAGAGGAGGACCCACCACTACTAGTGGTCTTGGGAACTGGGTTTCCAAACTATACTATCACTTTACCTTGAGCCTCTCATCCAGCCTCGGTAGAGTTCCCATTAATTAGTTGGCCATCGGTAAACTAACCTTGAATCAAGGGAATTTTTTTCCAAACAGGCCTACTCATTTTGATCAATAGAGCCACACTACATAGCAAGGTCATCCCACCCTTGTTGAGGACCAATAGGAGCAGTGAGTTTTTTTATATACATTTTTTGAAAAAAAATATTTATTCAAATAATATTAGGTTAAAAAAATTGAAATGTAATGTCAAAAGGTGGAATCACTGATGTCGCCTCTCCGCAAAAAATACTTATTTTAAATATACCAATATGTACATTTAAAAAAAATATTTTTTTTATTTTTTTTATATATATAAAAAGAAAACAAAATTTTGTGGAAGAATTTATCTACAATTTAATATATAGAATTACAATCCTTAATGAAGTCTGAAATTCTGACACAAATCATCACCTATGACTCCCTTTTATAAGAGGGCTTGCCCTAAAAATCATTCTGGATTTCCGATGTGGGATTCAGGCTCTTCCTTTCTTACAAAAAATTAATAATATATTATTATTAATCATTTTTAATCAATTAATAATAAATATTAATTACAAATAGAAAATAATTAATAATTAAGTTTTTCTAGTAAATATTAATAATTAACTAATTTATATTCATAATATTTTAAACAATATTAATTAATTCTATTAATTAATGTTTAACAATATTATTAAGAAAAAAATTAACTTCTAAATAGTAAACAATAAATAATAGGTTTTAATTAATAAGAAAATAAATAATATATAATTCATAAAAAATAATATTAATATTAACAAAATAATAAATAATTAATATATAATGTATAATAATTATTATTATTAATTAGTAACTAAACAATAATTTTAAATATTTATTAGTAATTAATATTAATTACCAAATATTATTTTATTAAATAATAATAATTTAATATTAATTAATTAATCACTACTATTTTTATAATTTAACCATTATTAATAATTTTTAGTTTATAAATAATATTTTTAAAATATTTATTAGTAATTTTATAATAAAATTTACTAATAATTGTTAATTAATAAATAATTACTTAGTTAGTTTTTACATAATATTATTAATAAGTAATTACAGATTGTATAATTACTAATTAATTAATAACTAATAATTATATTACTATTTTTATTAATTAGTTGATAAATAAAAATTTTAAATATTTATTAGTAATTTAAATTAGTTAATAATTAATATTTATTTGAAAATAATATTATTAAATATTAAATCATATTATTTAATTAATATTTTATTTTTAAATAATATTTAAAATCAATAATTAGTTAATTAATTAATACTTATTTAATAAAAATTAATTAACAATTAGTAAAATAATAATTTAAACATTATTATTAATATTTAGTAACTAAATAATAATTTTAAAAATTTATCAGTAATTGGTTAATCATAATTGTTAACATTTATTAATAAATTAACAATTATTTAGTTAGTTAGTAAGTACTATTTTTAATATGTAAATAAATATTGCTTAATTGCTAGTTAATTAATAACTAATAATCATATTATTATTTATAACAATGAAAATAATAATTATAAATATTTATTAGTAACTAATATTAACTAGTAATTAGTATTAATTAGAAATTAATATTATTAAATTGTTAAATCATATTATTTAATTAATTAGTTACTAATTTTTGATTAGTTATTATTTTTATTAGTAATTATTAAATATTATAAATTAGGTAATAATTGTTAATAAAAATACATTATTAATTCTTCATGGGAAATGGAGGACCTGGATATCACATTGAAAATCCAGAATGATTTCCTAGGTAAACCCCCTTATAAAAGGGAGACCTTAGAGGTGGTTTCTGTAAAAATTTATGGCTACTTTATTGGTAGTAATACTGTATTTTAAAAAGTAGTTAATTCTGCTAGAAATTTTATATATATATATATATATATAATACAAAAAAATAAAAAATTAAATTAAATTTAAAAATAGGTATATTTAAATTATGTAATTTTTTTCATTTGGGAAAATGTGGTAAGACCATTTCCACCTTTGGCTTGGACAAAAACAGACCAAAGGTAACAAGGGATTGGCTGCCTTCACCCATTAGTTTTAAAAAAATTAAATCTAGCAATAATTAAATAAATATTTTTTAAAAAAACCTATATTAAAAAACTCACGAGCAACCTTACTTTGATTATGAAAATGAAAACATGTAATGGTCTCAACACAATCGGTAACAATCACATGACCACCCTCCTCAATCCTACCATTAACAGTCGTCGTGGAGGGAACTCCCTTCTACTTTTTCCCAATCGCAATGCCATCATCATAGCTAGAATAATCAAAAATCAGTAGTTGCAAACATGCATTGGGGAAATCTCATTTCTTTCTACTCAGCCAAAATAGGATGACCTTCTCATTGCGTTGGATCCACTAACATTTATTTAAAATTAAATTTTATTCTATTTATGAAATGATGGTTGGAGTTTGAAGAACAATTAGATCCAAATTAGTAATTATCTAATTTTACAAATTATTAACCAAATTTATAATAATCAATAAATATAATTAAATTCTATAATTCTAGAGATTTTTTAAAATATCAAGTGTCGGTGTGGCAACCACTAGAATGGACAGCATTGGGATACTAAAGGGAATTTTAAGGCCTCTTTTTTCAAATCTAGACTTTGTTCTCAATATTTATCCCATAGTGAAGTTTTTTCATGTTGTGTTCAAATATAAATTGGGTGGTTTGAGGTTTCAGTAAGGAGAATAAATTAAAATCATTGGTGGGATTTTTTAAAAAAATTATCAGGGTTTTTCTAAAATAATACCTTTACTAGTGGTTTTTAGAAACTACATAAAAGCAGGATTTTTATTTCTATTTTTTTGGTGGTTTATAGTAATTTTCCTATACAATTTTTTTTTAAACGTGAAATGATATATTAATCATGAAGATATGAAGAAATAAGAGAAAATACTAGAGAACCTGATATGGGTAGTATCATGATTCCATGCATTGATCCAGGAATTGGCCCATTCAATATAGAAAGAAACAGATTTTGACGAGTTGTTGAAAATAAAATCATTTCAACTAAACCAAATCATACAAGCCCCCAAAAACAAAAATGTGACCCTATTAGTAAAGAATGTGGAAGACCACATCATCAAAAATGATGGGAGATAAGTTATTTTATCCAGTAGAAGCTCTATAAGAGATCTCCATGCTTTCCAAATTACTTTATCCCCTGGACAGTGGATGATAGCATGCATAGAAAATTCCAACTCGTCTGAACATAGGGGACATTGCAGATCATTAGCAACATGTCAAAAGGAGAGGAAATCTGGAGTGGGAAGGATAGATATATAAATCTACCACCAGAAGTAGTGGATCTTTGGGGGGATGTCCATTTTCTATAATTTTTTCAAGAGATATTCTCCATCCACAATATGAGAATCAAGAGCAAGCATGTAGCTTGATTTCATAGAATAGAATCCTAAATTCTTGTTTCTCCAAAAGAGACAATATTTCCCCACATATATCATGTAGATCATGATAAGAATTATAATTTTATCACTTTCATCAAACTAGGAACTAATTTTATCCATACACCAACCATTACCAACATCATTGAAAAGGCAGCGGATACTAGAATTCTTAGATCCAAAGAAATCCAAGGAAGTATCCAACATTCCATTATTATTAATCAACCAAGGATCATTCCAAATATTGACTTTCATTCCATCCCCGAACCACCAGCCAATTCCTTGAGCAAGTAATTTCTATGATCCCCATATATTTTTCGAAAGAAAGATGGGGTGGGGGCCATAAGAAGAGTCACAGAAATTCGAGTGGGGAAACTATTTTTCACAGAGAATCTGTACATATAGATATGATAGTTGAAATGTAAGATATCAACCCTGCTTATCCAAAATGTAATCACTAAAAAGGTAGAGAGCTCAGAATCCCATTCTCCCGCCCGTTTTGGGGGCACATAGTGATTTCCATACAATCTAGTGCATTTTATTTCTTCCATTATTGTGGACCCACCATAAGTTTGTAGTGTAGGAATGAATTTGATCAAGAATCTCTCTAGGAATCTTGAATAGGCATATGACATATCTTTGGATATATTTAAGAGCTTCCTTGATAAGATTTGCTTTCCCACTTCTAAAATTCTTTTAGGGGTCTAACCATGAATTTTTTTCTCAATTCTATCAAAATTGGATGAGAAAATTTATTTTTTTTGAATGGCTGACCGTAATGGGGAGCCCAAGATATTTATTGTGCTTATCGACCATTTGGATACCTACAGTAATGATAATATCTACCCTCTTGTTTGGTGGTACACCATAACTGAAAGAGATTTCAAATTTTTCATGATTAACCACTTATAATGAAGCCCTCTCATAAAGGTGAATCAAATGACAAATTGTTAGGAACTCTTCAAGTGTGGCTCTTGAAAAGAGATGACAGTCATCTTCAAAAAAACAGATGAGAAATAAGTGGACTAATCAAGCACACATTTCCCCATGAATCAAATTAGAAGAATATTCCAAAGAAATGAGATTGCAAAAAACATCATCCACTGAGATTAAAAGGAAAGGGGAAATGGGTCACAATAGAAAAGGCCATGAGTAGGGGTAAAGCCTTGGGTAAGTCCACCATAGATATTGATCCTAAAATAAATATATGAAACATAGTGCATGATCATTTTCATTCATTTTTAGAAGAAATGCATTTTAGTCAGGAAAATATGAAGAAAATTTTATTCCACTATCTTATTCCTTTGTTATATCTAGTTTCCAAGCCAAAATTCCTCTATTCGCAAGAGAGCGTGTTTTCATAGAATGGAATGCCTCATGGGCCACAATATAATTATCAGTGATGAGACTTTTCATGAAAAAGGCACTTTGATTTTTAGAAATAATAGAAGGTAAACACATGCATAGTTTATTGACTAAAATAATTGAGAAAATATTGTATGAAACATTTCATAAGCTAATTGGACTTAATTATGAGTCCAATATAGGTTTCTTGATCTTGGTGACAAGGGTAATAATGGTCTCATTGAGAGTGAAAATATTGATGTTCTCAGCCCAAATATCTTTCATAAGAGAAGATATTTTATGACCAATAATATGTGAGTATCTTCTGAAGAAAAGAGCATGAAATCCATCTGGACTCAAGGAAATTGTGGAATAAATTTTCTTAAGACCTCATAGAATCTCATCATCAGAAAAATCTGTTGTGATCTATCAATTTATTTTTTATCATTTTTTTTAATTAAAAGTCCTTAAAAATACTATATATGAATCTATATCCAAACTCAAATGGTAATTAACATAAGTTTTTATTGTTTTAAATCTTTGTTTGGTAGATTTTGTTAAATTTTTTTATATAAATATTATTAATTAATTTGGCTATGATTTATTTGCTTTGACATCGAATTGTTGGATTTTTATTGAGTACTGATTTTATTAACAAGTATTTTTTTATTTATTTATTATAGTGTGCATTGAAAAAGTGTTTCAATGTTTTCCAATATTGTTATAAGAAGTGGTAAATTTTCAAGAAAAGTTTCAGATTTCTAGTAATCAATTATTCATACAGAGGGGGAATGTTAAGAGTTATTAAATTTATTTTTTGTTGGTTTTTCAAGGGAAAATAAAAAATCTTGTTTTTTGAACTTATTTCCATATTTCCTTTAGAAATTATAAATCAATAATTATAGGAATATGGGAGAAAGAATCATTCTATTATAGTAACAATACTCACTCCAGTCAGTAATAAGTGTCGACATTTATTTCTCATGGAGATGGACTCCACGACTATTCCGCACTGCCGTATGATTAATAATAGTGCAAGTATTGAAACTCTAGTGGTTGGCCTTAGTGTAAGGATGGATACATGATATGTCGACCATGTGGCACTATGGTACTGGGAACCCTATATTCCTCCACAACTCCTTGAATAGAATGAACAAAAACCACCGGGATCATTGGGCACCCCCACCTCATACCCTCCGCACAACCACTACCACCAATTACAACACCAATATGAATATAATTTCGAACAATACTTTATTTTTAATTTTTGTTTTTAATCATCTATTTTTGTGTGTGTTTGTACCCCTATAAATAATAAGTATTGTATTCATTGTTATATCATTTCAATTTTAATAAATAAAATCATTTGTTCCATTATAATTTTGTTTTTTCAACCACCTCCAGTGATTTTCATCTCATTCTACATCTGTTTTTGTTTATAGAATATGATTCCACATTTGTATTTTTTTCTAAAAAATCTACTATCATAGGTATAATATATTTAAAAGTGCTTTTATTTTTGTGAGGGTTCCATCAAAGGTTTTTTTAAATGGGTTTTTATTTTTTTCAAGCGATGGAATATGGTGTATTTTAAAAAATGTGTCCCAATAACCGTGAACCCCATCCACCCTTATCATTTAGAGAAAGAAGCGTGAATGGGGTTCATGCTTCTTCCTCCCATAAAATGAGGCATGAAACTCATTAATGCCTCTTTGTGTATATATATATATATTAATAATTTAATATAATATTTATTATTAATATTAATTTCTATGAATATTACTTATAAATATTTGTTAATTTTTTTATCTATATAAAATATTACCAATTTATTAATAGATAATATATTTATCAATAATGAATTGTATTATTTATTACTAATTAATATTATTTTATAAAGTAATTGATTAATTAATATTAAAAAACTTATATTTATAATATTTTAATTGTAAATTTTTGTTTAATTTTTTGTTGACATAATTATTAGTAATATATTAACATGTAAAAAATTATTAGTTATGAATTTTATTATTTGTTATTAATTAATAATAGATAATTATGTTATTAATATAATTAATACCATTATAATTAATGATTTTTTATTAGAGAGCAGTGAAGCGATGAGGGTTTGTGAGTTTCTCCTCAATGGAATTTCTAACAATCTATTTTAGGTCTTTTTATCATGAAAATATCACATTTACTCAGGTCTGTTCACTTGGTTGGTGGCTTGGATAACATTCTTCAGGCTATGATTGGCGCTTGATAGGCTGATATCAAGGCAGTCGGGGCGATTTAGGATTCTTCATGTCAATCTATGGTTGGATTGGATCTGATCAGAGTTTTGAGGGATACATCGATGTTGACTGGTCTTGATGTGGTGGTGAACGGCACGGATACTGCAATAAGACCTTCGATGACCTGAGTATTTTCTTCGGATCCTAAGACTTGATGTGATACTCAATAGTCTCGGCTATAGGAAGGGCTTGAGAATACTATTATAAAACATCAATCTTTAAGTGAATACCATCCTGCACCAATAAGGTATGATGGTTTTCTGCGGGATACTCATTTAGGTGTTTCTTTCAAGGAGGCACCCATGAGAAATATAGATGATGGTAAATCTTTGGAATTATTGAATTGACAATTGTACTCTTATTTGAGCGATTCTAATTCTGGTAGGGTTTTTAAAAAGGGTGACACTGATCACATGATGGAGAGATAGGAAGCATTATCTGAGAGGCTTGAAATGTGTCATAATTTCATCCTTGGTCAGGTTGTGCTACCGAAGGGTGTGAAGTCGTGAAGATTGGAGGATCTGATCAACCAGAAATCCTCTATTTGGGGATTCTCAAACATGAAATACATTCTAGTGGGGTGTGGCTTTTATCACATTCTCTTTACAAGTTCTGAAATGATGAAAATAACATGGAACTTTGGCTTGATTTCTCTGAATCTTGGTACGATTAGGCATCAAGAGTTGAATTTTGGTTTCAACCTTTATGATTATAAAAACTTTTTAAACATTTTTTGCTTAAAATTATTGGTTTGAATTGGGTTTTATGGCATGAAATAATTTTGTTTGATATTTCTCCTACAATTGGTTTCCCAATTAAGATAAACATGAAAAAAACAAGCACAGTTTATTTTTTTTGAAAGTGTTATTATGGAAGTTAATTTAATCATAACACTGAAAAAAAAGGTTATCTTATCCACTGAGAATGATGAACAGAACCTTCATGTTGAATATGAAAAGCTTCCTTATTATTGTTCTGACTATAATACATTTATACATTCTTTGGACACTGGTAGAAGATTCATTGTTTGTTCATCTTTCTTCATTAGAGGGAATGATGCATCTATTTGAAAGAAAGAAAAGAATAAGAATACTCAAATAGGAGATGAGAAGCATCCTAAGAAGGGTCCACAATAGTTGTATCCTGGTCCCTCAGGGAAACCGATGCAAGGTATGCATGGCTCATATGCAAGAGATATTTCCTTATAGGGCTTTTATAGTGATGGTGTTAAGTATCCTAGAAGAGATGTTATTCTAGGGTATGATCACTCAGAACATTAATGGAACAATGTAACATGGGTTACTAGAATTGGTAGATAAGATAAGTCTAACATGCTGCAGCAAATGTAGGGTTGTGATATTGAGCTTTGATCTACCCCTGACCAAGTTGTCCCCTCTTTTTATAATGGAATGGTAATTCATGGGCAACATGCAAGGGATGACACTTAGCAAAGTGAGGAGCCAATGTAGTTTATAAACGAGGCTCTTATTCAGTGTTACACACCATAGAATGCTTCTTCATAGCCTAAAGGGAAAGGTTCTATAGTGCATCCTCTAACAATGGACTTCTTAGGACATATCCCACGTGATGATGGGTCCAGGAAACCTGATTTTCAGCAGGATATGAATTATCATCCAAAGATTCATAATGTATTCTTCTCCTTAGGAGTTGAAAAGTGGGGTAACGTTTCAGATAATAGAAATGATAAAGAGAGACATGTGGTTTTATTGGACACTACACATCTCAGGCCTTCAGGTAGTGGTGTTTCTTTTAAGGATGTTTTCATTGAAAGAAAGGTTCATCTTACAAAAAGAAGGTCAAAAAAGGATTACTCCAACCTGGAAAAGAATGTGTTTACCAGATCATCTTCTAAGCCTTCAAAGGTCAGGATCACCCCTAAGAAGGAAAGGTCCAAGGCAGAGATCCTTATAATTCTCAACCAAGGTAGCTCACAGTCAGAGTGGGAAACCGCTGATGAGTTTGATTATAATTACGGGAATGATCCTTATTATTATGGTTATTTAACTGGTATTATGGATAAGGGAATGTCTCTTTGTTTGAACCCATCTATTTCCCCTGTTTTCTTTTTCTTTCTTTTAATAAATCGTCAAGAGGTTTGATTCTGACAAGATCTTTTTCATAATATAATTATAGCTAATATTTATTATATACTAATGTAAATAAAATAATATTAATTTAGAAAAATATATACTAGTTCATAATTATATTAATATTTTATTATTTTAATTTAAAAAACATTGTTAAATTTTTTGTTGATATAATTATTGGTAATTTTTATAATACATGAATTATTTATTTTTTATCAATTATATTATTTATTATTAATTAATAATATATTAATATGGTATTAATATAATTAATAGCATTACAGATAATATTTATTGTATAATAATGTAAATAAAATAATTATTATTTATAAAAAAGTTATTGATTAATATTTATATTATTATTAATATATTATGTTGTATTATTAATTTATTACTTATATAAGAAATAAGATAATATTTATTATTAATATTAATAATAACTATAGAATTGAAAATTATAACATTATTAATATTTAACAATTAATTTAAGGTGGTTATTTATTTTATTAATACTTAGTATTATAATCCATATTATATATAATAAATAATCATCTTAAATTAATTATTAAATATTAATAATATTAATTTAATTCAAAATAATAATATTATTAATATTTAATAATAAATTTAAGAATATTATTTATTATACATAATATGGATAATAATATTAAGAAGTATTAATATAAAAAATAGTAATTTTTAATATTACTAACGTAGTTATTCATATTAATGCTTATTATTTATTCAAAATTATTTTTACGGATTTCCAATTACATCAGTTAATTAATTTATGCAACATTATGTAATATATTAATATTTTTTAAAATAATTTATAAATAATTATTTCAAAAACATACAACATGAATCGTTAATGTAATCTACATCTACGGTCCAGATACTCCTCTGTGCCACAACCATGTGTATGTATAATGTGTCCACACTATGTCTATCAATGTCTCAGCGCAGGCATATGTTGCTCTTATTTATCAACCATGACGCCCACCTCCACGTCATCCTATGTGGCAGGAAGTGGATATACATTCACACCACCTATACTTTGTCCTTCCTCTAAGGATAGTGGTTGCTGATTGGAACTCCCGCCAACATATTAATAAGACGGTTGTTGTGCTACGAATGTTTGTGGATTAGAGGCTAAAAAAGAATGCACCGTAGACCAGTCAGTGTCTATCTGTGAAAGAAAACTTGGCATGCTAAATGCCATGTATGTTCTTGTGCCTCTGGCTATGGGTGTGTCTCATATACAGTAGGATCTAGAGGAGTATTTGGTTTATCCTGATGAACAACCTCCACCTGTGCCACATCTGCATCCATAATAGGATTATCACCCTCTCACACTTCTATATAAGACTCAGTAGCCTCGACATCACCTATAGGATCAAATAAAATCTCATGATAAATCTCATCCATAGGAGGAAGCAACTCTATCACAGCTCTATGAAAAATATGCCTGGTCAAATGCACCTCCCTCTACCGGATCAGATATGTGAAGGAGATGGGTGATACAAGCATCCTGTGAAAACAAATTATATTGTTAAGTAATGTTAATAAAAAACTATTAAAAAATATAAGGAATAATTATTACCAAGTCATGATATCCCCATCCATGTTTCATAAGAAATCTGACTTGGGACATGCGGTACCAAGGCGCATAATCCAACTGATCGAATAAATGCATATGTACTATGTATGCCCCTCATAATTAGGACTTATGCCATCTTTACCACAGGTCAATATGTCTAGCATGATATCTCCCCCAGTCAAAGTCTCTCTTCCCTGACATCTTCAGGGAATGAATTGAAGGTAAATAACTTGGTGGTGTAGAAATGGGATGATAGAATCCAAACTATATCATAACCCTATCACTCAGATTTCACTCAAAAATATGAAAATGAATCATAAGAATGATGCAGGAGTTGGCGGTAAGCATCATCGTACAATATAGTGGGAGACTCTGGATGATATCCTCAGTATATGGAATCCATGAAATCTAAGAAATTGATTAATCAATTAATAAATGAATACATATACAATAAAGAATAATGATTTAATTATATAAATAATAACCACTTACATCGTCTGGCCAAAGACTATCCAGCATAAGTCTGTAGGCATGGACATCATGTCTGGATGTATCTGAATATCGATGTTTCTGAATCCACCTATATTGAACATTGTTATAGTTATATTTTAGAATAGAAATTTATATATTTCATTCAGATATTAAAATAGAGGAATAACATACCATTGTCCACGTGGAGACTCTGATACAATATCAGCAGGTAATAGTGCACATACATGTGGATCGGAGAAATGTATGTTCTCCCATATCCACATCTATATAAGAATAAGGCATCATGTAATTTTCATCAGATCATTGTGACATGCGTTGCATAGCTCCCTCTATGTATATGTGAGACATGCATACCCAAAGCTACACCAGTCTACCTAGTCCAAGTCCTCCAAAATATATAAATACATCAAATGTACAAATGTAGTAGAATTATCAATGAATATCATTCCACCGATCAACCTCAAATTGTATGCACATGAAAATCATAGCCCAATGATCTCATGAGAATCATCGGAAAGATGGGTTCGAATTGGTGGTCTATCCATGGCATGCCTAATATACTACCAACGATGGACCTATCATCATTGTGGATCTCAATTACTAGTAATCTATGAACCAGATCAAACCAATCTTCTCTGACTTGACCTATCACTACCGCATTGTCGATGAAGAGGCCCAACATAATGGATACGTCCTAGAAAGTAATAGTCATATCCCCCTCTGTAAAGTGGAATGTATTTGTCTCTAACCTCCATCTCTCTACAAGAAAAAAATGAGCTAATGATCAACAAATGTGAAGTCGCACATCACTATTCCATAGAACCAAAAATGAAGAATATGGGGGATGAGAGAAGATGGTGGTGTAGCATAATAAAAATGATGAGATCTCTGTACACTCAAATTAGGCACTGGAAGTCCCTCTAAAACTATAAGTGAACCACTCCTATCCTAGAATGTGATTAATGGATGACCTATCATCTGCACATTTGATATCATCATTACTTTTTTATATTTAATTCAATAAAATTTTTAAAATATTTTTAAAAAAACTATAACAAGCCAAATTAGATAGACAATTAGCATGTATAATTAATAATTATGATAAAAAAAGAAGTAAACAGATATATGCGATTGATGTTGTTGTTTACTCTATCAATTTCTTATTTTATTGATCTCTAGTGAAGTTTCATTTATTTTGAAATATTTTTATGTAAATCGTCTGTGATGAAAAATCTGCATAGAACATGTGGCTACATGATATATTCAATCAAACTTGTAATTTGAAGGAAATATTTCAAGATAATTAATTTAGTGATTAAACTTATTTTTATTCATTTCTGTTGTCTGGTTATTTTTTTAATATTTATAATGTCATAAAATTCTTTTTCATTGAATCTAAAAATGAAACAAATTAGAGTTGAAACAGTTCATAAATGGAGAAAGTTGGAAATAAAAGGATCGATTAATGAAACATCTATATATGAAAAAAATATATATATAGAAATTCATGATAAAATACATAGAATAAATCATGGATGATAGGAAGTGGATCTGTGTCCATTCACTTGGATACATCTCTTATGATTATTCCCTTCTGCGTGAAAAATGTTGCATCGTAGCCCCCCATCCAAATGTTGATGCTAGTCCATCTCATTTTTTATTCAAGTAGACTTTGGGCTTCCTTGGGGGTGCAACCTGGAAATATCAATTCAATAATCGATAAACTTAAGAAATGAAAAAACATAAATGAAAAAAAACCAAAATAAAAAACATGGAAATATAAGGGTTGGAATTCGGCTGATCAGCAGACAAGGTGATAGAATTAAAGTCACCAACATGCATCCAAGGAGCACTATAATAGTTTTTTATAGTGATTATGTGATACACCGGGTCAACATAGGGATCCCATGATATTTTCATCGATACAAAAGCTAAAAAAACATGTGCATAGGGATATCCCAATGCCTGGAAGTTACCACAATCATAGTACATGTTATCCAACATGACCACCAGCACTCAACCACTATTGCATATAACCCATCCATATAAATATATTACCATAAAGTTTCTCTATACCAATTAAATGGTTAGAACACAAAATCCTAATGCATCATGTAGTATTTCATCAATGGAACTTTTAAAATGCTGAGTAAAACGCATTCCATTTTTCATCCTCTAATAGGTTCTTTGGGACTGTTCAACAAAGTACTTCACACATCTATAAAATTTCACTTGCACTAACCTTATGATCGATAGTTTGTGTACACCCTTGAGGAAACCATTTATTCACTTCACTATATTAGTTTTTATATGAAAATATCCCATGCAACCATCATATACTAATGGCCATTTATCCTTTGAAATCAACATCATATCTATACATATCTTCATTAGTCATTTAAATTTATTCAATAAATTGATCAAACAATTCTTGTTTTGGATCATATGCTGAAACCATAAGAGAATAATTTATTTAAAATGAAATTAAATTTTCTTTAAAAAAATTAAGTTTATAAAATCATACCCATTTTGATGATTTTCTTTTTTATTACCCCATATCTGAAATTCTTATGTACATTACTTAAAATATGTTTAATGAACTATTAATTATAATTATTCAATTATCTCTAGGAAACTCCATCACTATTAATGACTTATATAATCACTCAATGGTGATCAGATATCAGACATACTCCCTGATTTTTGTGTGACATGAATGCGTATACATGCCAAAAACAAACTCTCAGATTCAAAATTATTTGTTTCAACAATAACAAATTAAAGTGGTAGAGGAGAATGATTACCATCTAGTATGACATCAACAAGTATAGCACCTTTTAACCTTCCATAAAGAAAAGTTTCATCAACTTGAATTAATTTTTTACAACAGGGGAAAGCAATGATACATGGCCTAAATTCGCAAAACATCCTACTGAAATTCACCTATGATTGATCAACTTGTTGATTGGGGGACACATATTCAACAACATCCAAATGATAAATAATATGATTTTTGAGATATAATAATTCCATAATTTATTTCAACATTTCATATGATTCATCCCAATCACCATACACTTTTACAATTTTTGTTGATTTTTCATTCTAATATTTTCCATAGAATATATCTTATAGTTAAACAACTATTGTATTCATTCCATAATAAGGTACATAGGAATGTCCTAACTCATTCATATAATCTCTAAAAAAACATTTGATATAAACTCTACCTCAAGTTAAGAGAGATCATGTGACCAGATTGGATGAACACAAGTGTGTGGACCTTTTAATTTGGTTATCTTCCAACATGAAAAAAAATTGTCATATATTTCCCTTAATGAGAATTTACATTCCGGTCCATATTTTTCGCATTGAATGAGATATTTTTTATTCTTTGACTCATCAACCACAAATGATAAATTCCACTCTATGTGGTATTTTTTTATCACATTTTTTATGGAAACTTTACTTTAAAACCCATGCCCGTCATGGATGGTGTTGTCAGTTGATGCTGATCTATTCCCTATAATGCCAAGAAATTCAGTAGTTGTTGTAATAACATCCCAATCAAAATTATGTGAACACAACATTCCTTCGACTAAGGATTTAAATAGTATAGGATTATTACCACTAACTGGTGGATGCCTATCTATCAGAGGACCCTAAAAAAGTTCATTCCACACATCACCTTCACCCACATCATCTCCTGATTTTTTACCAGATACTTTCTCATCAGATAAACTATTATTCATTATATCAGTAGTATTAACATGGATGCACCCAACATTTTGTTCCAAATATTGATCATCTTCTTTATAATTTTGTTATATCACATGAGTCCTATGAGTAGGCAATGAATGAGAGTTTTTTGAAGGACCGACTTCCACAGAGCTCACAAAACATTGTTCTGTAGTAGTAGGTTTCACCACATCAATATCAGAAATCACAAAATATAATTACATTAGAACATTACTACACTATTACATGGATAAAAATGATACATCAATACAATACATATAATCGACCTAAGGATACTCAATGTTCCATAAACGTTCATGATATTGAAGATGTCGATATGTTATTGAAGTAATTTATTGATTATCCATATATTTTAACTAACTATAAGTCTTCTTGCGACCTTCATCGAATGTCACATAATCACGAATATTTTCCACTTTTATTGGTGGAAAACTATAGCTAAAACCCTTATCAGTATGAATTAACACACTGTTGCAATATATTTTCCTACACATGATTACCTAGAAAAAAATAATTAAAAAATATTATATACTACATCATGAAATTTTTAATTTTTTTAAACTGGTTATAATTTTATAATTGAAATGATCTTTAGACTTTTTCTATGTATTGGTTTATCATTATTTGATAAACCAACCAAAACATAAGGGGGGTCCTTGAGAATCTATTAGCTCAAATTTCAACTACCATCAGTCTCTTCTCATGCATGGTGTAAAAATCCAGATTTAAACAACAACAGTTTTTATCAAACACCCTTTTATTACAATGATACTCACATTCAATTGAGGGGGTATAGGGGTTTTAGATACATAAAATTTTTTAAGAGGACACAAAATTCCTTACATACTTAGAGAGAGAGATGAAAATTAAGCCATCAGCGTGGAAAATAAAATGAAATTATTAGAAATTATATTAATAAAAAATAGGACATGCAATTTAAATCATGAATTGGCCACTCATATCAATATCATCCAATTATTAAAAATTAAATAATTATATAGAAAAAAATACATCTTGAAATTTGAATCATACATTAGACATACATATCATGGTCAGTAAACATTCAAGATTGCTAACATGTCTGTTTGAGATATTTATTATGTTCTAAATCTTTTCACTTTACTTACTATATTTAATAAATTATATATATATACATCTTTTTATCTTCATAATTTAATGAATATTTTTCACTGTTACATGTGAAAAACTATAACTAAAACCTTAATCGGTATAAATATCCTCAATTTTGAAGTATATTGATGGTGATATTATTTCCAAAGAAAATTTAATAAAATGTTCATAAATTTTAATTACTTATGAATAAATAAATATGACTTGATCTTGAGACCTATTCTATGGATTAGTTTATAATTATTTGATAAACTAACCAAAACCTATGGGTGAACTCTTAGATTCTCTATTATCACATATTTCAACAACCACCAATATCTTTTCAAACAACAATGCCTCTTGTTAAACATCTCTTTTTGAACACTGCTTGTCAAACACCTCTTTTCGAACATATTATTTTCACAAAGTTACTCAGATGCAAGTGAGGGGTTTTATGGGTATGAAATACATAAAAAATTATCCGGACATGTAGTTCCTTAAAAACATAGAGAGTGATGAATCATAGTTCATTAATGAGGAAAATAAAATTCAATTATTAAAAATTATATAACCACATACAAAAAAAGATGAAAATATATGTGGAGAAGAAATTCCAGCAGGGCTTCGCAGCAAAATCCAGAGGAGGAAAATGAAAATCAGAGGGGGAGGCACCTCCTTTTATATAAAATGGGTGGCCAAGAGGCATGAAACTTGTTCATGGCTCATTTTTATATTATGTGAAGGAAGCGTGAACAAGGATTATGCTTCTCTCTTCGATTGGGATAGTGTGAATGGGGTTCACGCTTCTCCGATCCCATTTTGACAAATATCAAAACCCCATCTTTTTGTTGAAGATTTTTTTTTAAAAAAAACCCTTAAAAAATTACCCCCTCTATTAGACCTACTACATAACTACACCACTAGAAAAAATATGAAGACGATCAATTGTTAAGCATAGGTTTCCATCATTTTTTTATTCCCTCTTTATTTTTTATTTTTCAATTTTCAAAAGGGATATTTTTTCCCATATGTTTTTAAAGGGGTTTTTACTTCCTCCTCTCTCTCTATTTTTCAAAATCCATCCCCTTTTTTTTCTCCCAAATGCCTCCCCATTTCCTTTATATAAAATTTATCTCTTTTTTCCTTTAGCCTATATTTCTCCCTATTCATTTGTGTTCCCCATTCCATTTTTACCCTTCTAATCTAACTCCCTGACTATCCTACATTCCCATATCTCTATTTGAAAAAAAAATCACCTTATTTCATCCAACATCCTTTCATGCCTGTCTTGCCTTCCACAGCATCTCTTGCCTTAAGATATAGAAAAATAAAATATTTCCTCCATTGATTTTTATTAAAAACATTATAGTATGAAATCTAATAGATTTTACCAATAGGGATTGTAGTATATTCAGTTATAAAATCCCCTACTTAGTGGGTGGATTTAGTAGGGTTTGCAGCATCATCATAAATATGATCCCCTACTTAGAAATTTGTTCCATATGGGGTTTTTTGTGTCCCCCAGAAGTCTTATGACTGATCCCTTATCTAAGAGATATGATATCTGGAGTACCGGATTTGGTTTGTGGTGTCCCCCAGTGGTCTTGAGTATGATCCTTAATCTATACGATGAGATATTTAGTGTTTCTAGTAGGGTTCGAGTAGCCCCCCCATCAATGATGGGAGACATCCCCTCTCTAAGTATCGGGATCCGTTGTGTGTTAGCATGAATTATTTCATGGATAGACCTGATGATCATGTTCTCTCAGATGGACTCCATCAAGTATGGTTGGGATGTGTCATCATATTAGTGATACCCTATTAATGATACCTCTTAGATGAGTTTCATTCGGGATGGCAGGGCTCGGGGAGAGTTGTCTCATAGACAAGCGTACCTTAGAGTCTCGAGTAGAATCATGTAGATGGTAGTGAGGTTGGGAACTCTTTAGACTGGGAGTCTATAATGATTATCTTTGGGTGATTCTAGGAGACCTTGTGGAATGTCTCATATCTTTATATACATAACATGTGGTGATGAGCGGACCAGTCAGGTATAGACGAATAGTAGAGGTAGAGTGGTTGATCTCTTTCACTATGGTTTTTCTATACCATTAAGATATGGGTTGAGATTTTTTTTTCTTTTAGTTTCTCCCTTTTATTTTGGGTTTTTGGGTCACCTACTGATTATTGTTATACTCACCCCTACATGGGCTCTATCAACACATGTTGTGTTTTATGCATAAGAGAGGTTTTTTGACAAATTATTAAGAGGAACTAGAGAAGGCGGAGCATATAGAGCTATATAGATTGAGGTGTATATTGGTGGTTAACTAAAGAGTGTACTGTTCATTTTATTTTAAAATAGTCCCCTCCAGATGAGTAGGTTGGACTCTTCAGAAATTTTTTGTGGGATTTTATTTTTTCCTTACGCTTCCAGTACTTTTTTCATACTCTGTTGTGCATAGATATAATAATGCATTTTTTGTATTATTATCTCTATACTATTTCATGGATATGTATTTGGATGCATGTGTACAAATACTATAGGCTAAGTTATCCCATGTGCGTGATATTTCTAATCAAAACTGGTTTCCATACCCTTCAACATTGAAGACGGCTTCAGGTAGTCGCGTTTTAGCCTTCCACTAGCTAGGTAGGCACCAGTAGATTCGGTCATGACATATTGAGTCTCATTTTCCATAAAAATTGTGTTCTAAAAAACATTTGAAAATTGTCATGTTCATAGAAATATACAGATTCCACGTGAGACTCTTGTTATTAGTGTGGAAATCAACTCACCAATAAATATTTATTTGATCTCACATGGATCATGATCATTTCAATTGATAATGGTATATAAACCATGAAGAATATCTCACATGCATTTTCATATTGAAATACCCAAAAAATTCATGTTTTTTCTCATTTATTCATGAGAATAACAACATACCCATTAACTCATTTGTTATTCACCATGACTTCATAATTATTCTTAAACTATTAAAACCTATATATGGAAATTCATTTCATATGTATTTTTGTTTATAATATACAACATGAATTTGTTCATGGATCTAAATTCATCAATTCATGTGTAAATATATGCATGAATATCAAACATGCCCAATTTTTACTCTGGTGTTTTGTATTCATAATTATAATTCATTCTTTGATCCGAAATAATGATTCTTTTCCTTTTTATTATAATTTCATACATGCATGTGTAAATGCATGTATGTAAAGGTGTTTTGAACACACCCACTCATTATCTGAAGACTCGTGCTTAATATCAGTTAGTGTAACAGAATGAAACACATGTGGTAGATCATGGCTAGATGTGAGGTATATTGAATACCTCATGTGTAGCATCCTGACCTAGTTTTCCAGCTGAACTGTGCTCCAGGACGGTTAGCCACAACAAATTAGGCGTGCCTCCCCATGCACTAAAGGCTACCAACTAGCAGTGAGGGTTTAAGAGGTGAGTGTGGGGAGAATATAACCTCTTTTGATTATAATAATAATGGTCCCTACAAATAAAAAAGTTAAATAAGGACCATAAGTATCAAAATTAAGAAATATAACTCGGTGAAACCATAATAAACAACAATAGTAGTAAATAAGCCCAAAGAAACATAATACTAAATGTAGAAAAAACATTCCAATATGGGTCATACAAATAGATATGAAAGGTCTCATATGGCCTAATATAAGTTCAAAAATATAAAAAACCTAAAACATGGTTCATATTGATGTAGAGGAACCACCTGGTCTAGAGCCATCCATCCCATGAAAATGGTACATCTACGATCACTAAGATCCAGTTCTTGGGCATGAATCCTTATCTGATATCAAAATCATAAAGTATACACGTGTTTTTAGGGGCTTGTATAGGGTGTGATAATGAGCTCAGTAAGACACCATTGATGTGTACCTGCCTTAAATCCATAATTATGTAGGTGTATAAAAAATAAAGTAAAATATTAATACAAACACATATAATAAATAACCCAATTCTCACAGGAAAAGGATGATTTTCCAACGGTTCTGAACCATTGGGAAAGGCCACAGAACCGTTGGTATACCTTATACCGACGGTTGTGTGAACCATTGGTAAGTAAGAAGTTGGGATATCTTTTTCCAATGGATTATATATAACTGTTGGGATAGGTTATAAAAATTAGCTTATCCCAACGGTTTCCCCTGAACCATTGGCAAAACCAACATTTTCCCATTTTTTCCCAACAGTTTCAAAAACTGTTGGGAATGTATTTTTACCAATGGTTCCCTTTGAACTGTTGGTAAAAACTTTTCAATGAACCCTATGCCAATGGTTTGAAACCGTTGGCATAGGCTATGCTATGAAAATTACATAGCATCCTGCAATTTGTACAGCACTGACAAGGTGTCCATCCATTTTGCACAGCACTGACAGGGTGTCCATCCATTCAGGTAATTCTCTGAAATCCTCTCCGATTAATGTACCTGCAATAACCAACTAACACATACATATACAGAACAAATTCATACACATTTAACATATAATGCATCTGGAACTATAAAAATCCATAATTAAATCAGAATTCATAACTTAATTATAAACATACATAATTCATTTAAACATACACATTTAAATGTATTTTTTCTAGAAATTATGTCCATTTTAAACAGAATACATACATTTGGAGTGATACCAGCCACACCGTGACTTAGATTGAGGTGATGTTGACTCGTTCATTTCATATATGACGCATGGATCGGTGTGCTAAAGTATCAACACAATCAGAATACGTTTGGTTGGTTTTCTATATGTACTTAAAATGTTGTCCATTTTAAACAAAAGAGAGACACTTAGAGTGATCTCGGCCACACTGCGACTTGGATTGAGGCGCGGTTGAATCTTACACATCACATATGACCCATGGATATTTTTCCTAAAGTTTCAACAGAATCTGAATGTGTTTGGTCGGTTTACCGTATGTCAGTTGTTGTTTTCAATTAAAATGAAGTCCCTTTTAAACTATAAAGAGACACTTCGAGTGGTGCATACCACTCCATGCCTCTTATTGAGGATAGGTTGAAACTTACACGTCACATATGACCCATGGATCATTTTCCTAAAGTTTCAACATAATCCAAATGCGTTTGGTCGGTTCTCTATATGTCAGTTGTTGTTTTCACTTAAAATGTTGTCCATTTCAAATAAACCTGAGACACTTTGAGTGGTGCTAGGCACACCGATCCTCGGATTGAGGAGGGGTTGACTCATACACATCATAAATGACTCATGTAACTTTTTCCTAAAGTTTCAACAGAATTTGAATGTGTTTGGTCAGTTTTCCGTATGTCAGGTGTTGTTTTCACTTAAAATGTTGTCCATTTTAAACTATAGAGAGACAGTTCAAGTGTAACCAGCCACACTGCACCTCATATTGAGGATGGATTGACTTTTAAACATCACATATGACTCATGGATCATTTACCTAAAGTTTAAATGGAATCTGAATGCGTTTGGTCAGTTTTTCATATGTCAGTTTTTGTTTTCACTTAAAATGATGTCCTTTTGAAACAAAAGAGAGAAACTTTTAGTGTTTTCAGCCTCACCGGGTCTCGGATTGAGGCGGAGTTTAATCTTACATGTCACATATGACTCATGGATCGTTTTCCTAAAGAAACCACACATTCCGAATGCGTTTGGTCGGTTTTTCGTATGTCAGTTGTTGTTTTCACTTAAAATTAAGTCTATTTTAACAAAAAGAGAGACACTTTGAGTGGTGACAGCCACACCTCACCTTGTATTGAGGTGGGGTTGACTCGTAAACTTAACATATGGACCATTGATTGTTGTGCTAAAGTATCAACACAATCAGAATTCGTTTGGTCGGTTTTCTGTATGTACTTAAAATGTTGTCCATTTTAAACATAAGAGACACTTTGGGTGGTGTCGGCCACACTGTGACTCGGATTGAGGCATGGTTGACTTTTACATGTCACATATGACCCATGGATCATTTTCCTAAAGTTTCAATAGAATATGAATGTGTTTGGTCGGTTTTCCGTATGTCAGTTGTTGTTTTCACTTAACATGAAGTCCATTTAAAACTAAAGAGAGACACTTTTAGTGGTGTCAGCCACACCGTGTCTTGGATTGAGACGGGGTTGACTCGTACACATCACATATGACTCATGCATCATTTTCCGAAATCATAAACACATTCCAAATGTGTTTGGTCGGTTTTCTATATGTAAGTTGTTGTTTTCACTTAAAATTATGTCCATTTTAAATAAAAGAAAGACACTTTGAGTGGTGTTGGCAACACCCTGCCTCGTATTGAAGTGGGGTTGATTCATAAACGTCACATATGACCCATGGATTGTTTTTCTAAAGTATCAACACAATCTGAATGCGTTTGGTCGGTTTTCCGTATGCTAGTTGTTATTTTTACTTAAAATGTTATCCATTTCAAATAAACCTGAGACACTTTGAGTGGTTCCGACCACACCCGGACTCGTATTGAGGCAGTTTTGACTCTTACACATAAAAAATGACTCATGGAACGTTTTCCTAAAGTTTCAACAGAATCCAAATGCGTTTGGTCGGTTTCCTGTATGTCAATTGTTTTTTTCACTTAACATGAAGTCCATTTTAAACTAAAAAGAGACACTTTGAGTGGTGTTGGCCACACCTTGTCTTGGATTGAGATGGGGTTTATTCATAAACGTCACAAATGACTCATGGAATGTTTTACTAAAGCATAAACACATTCCAAATGCGTTTGGTTGGTTTTTTGTATGTCAGTTGTTGTTTTCACTTAAAATGATGTTCATTTTAAACAAAAGAAAGAAACTTTGAGTGGTGCCGGAAAAACTATGCCTCGTATTGAGGAGGGTTTGACTCTTACATGTCACATATGACCCATGTGTCGTTTTTCTAAAGTATCAACACAATCTGAATGTGTTTGGTCGGTCTTTCGTATGCTAGTTTTTATTTTTACTTAAAATGTTGTCCATTTCAAATAAACCTGAGACACTTTCGGTGGTTCCAGCCACACCGGGCCTCGGATTGAGGTGGGGTTGACTCGTACACATCATAAATGACTCATGGAACATTTTCCTAAAGTTTCAACAGAATCCGAATGCGTTTGGTCGGTTTTCCGTATGTCGGTTGTTGTTTTCACTTAACATGAAGTCCATTTTAAACTAAAAAGAGACACTTTGAGTGGTGCCAGACACACCGATTCTTGGATTAATATGGGGCTGACTTTTACACATCAAAAATGACTCATGGAACGTTTTCGTATATCATCAACACATTCCAAATGCATTTGGTTGGTTTTCCGTATGTCAGTTGTTGTTTTCACTTAAAATGATGTTCATTTTAAACAAAAGAAAGACACTGTGAGTGGTGCTGGCAACACCGTGCCTCATATTGAGACGGGGTTGACTCGTACACATCACATATGACCCACGGATCATTGTGCTAAATTATCAACACAATCCGAATGTTTTTGGTCAGTTTTCTGTATGCTAGTTGTTATTTTCACTTAAAATGTTGTCCATTTAAAATAAACCTGAGACACTTTGAGTGGTGCCGGCCACACCAGGCCTCAGATTGAGGCAGGGTTGACTCTTACACGTTACAATTGACCCAAGTATCATTTTCCTAAAGTATCAACACAATCCGAATGCGTTTGGTCGATTTTCCGTATGTCAGTTGTACTTTTCACTTAAAATGTTATCCATTTCAAACAAAAGTGAGGCACTTAGAATGGTGTCAGCCACATCACGCCTTGGATTGAGCCAAGGTTGACTCGTACAAATCACATATGACCCATGGATCATTGTGATAAAGTATCAACAGAATCGGAATGCATTTGGTTGGTTTTCCATATGTCAGTTTTTCTTTTCACATAAAATCCCATCCATTTTAAACAAAAGAGACACAGTTAGAGTGCTACCAGCCACACCGCACCTCATATTGAGTCTAGGTTGACTCTTACACATCACATATGACTCATGGATCGTTTCCCTAAAGTTTCAACGGAATCTGAATGCGTTTGGTCAGTTTTTCGTATGTTAGTTGTTGTTTTCACTTAAAATGATGTCCTTTTGAAACAAAAGAGAGACACTTTTAGTGGTGCTAGCCACACCAGATCTCGGATTGAGGTGGGTTGACTCATACACATCACATATAACTCATGGATCATTTTTATAAAGAAACAACACATTCCAAATTTATTTGGTCGGTTTTCTGTATGTCAGTTGTTATTTTCACTTAAAATTAAGTCCATTTTAAACAAAAGAGAGACACTTTGAGTGGATCCAGCCACACCGTGCCACAGATTGAGGCGGGGTTGACTTATACACGTCACATACGACCTATGGATCGTTTTTCTAAAATATCAACACAATCAGAATCCGTTTGGTTGGTATTCCGTAAGTACTTAAAATGTTGTCCATTTTAAACATAAGAGACACTTTGAGTGGTGTCGGCCTCATCGGGCCTCGTATTGAGGTGGGGTTGACTCATACACGTCACAAATGACTCAAGGATCATTTTCCTAAAGTATCAACACAATCTGAATGCATTTGGTCAGTTTTCCATATGTCAGTTGTACTTTTCACTTAAAATGTTATCCATTTCAAACAAAAGTGAGACACTTCGAATGGTGTAGGCCACACCGCGCCTCGGATTGAGTCGTATTTGAATTTTACACATCACATATGACCCATGGATCATTTTGATAAAGTATAAATAGAATATGAATGTGTTTGGTCCGTTTTTCGTATGTCAGTTATTCTTTTCACTTAAAATCCCATCCATTTTAAAACAAAAGAGACACAGTTAGAGTGCTACTAGCCACACCGCGCCTCAGATTTATAAGGGGTTGACTATTACCTGGCACATATAACCCATGTATCTTTTTACTAAACTTTCAACAGAAACCAATTTTGTTTGGTCAGTTTGCCGTATGTCAGTTGCTGTTTTCACTTAAAATCTTGTCCATCTTAAACAAAAGAGAGACACTCTGAGTGGTTTCGGCCACACCGCGCCTCAGATTGAGGCGGGGTTGACTCTTACACATCACATATGACCATTGGATCATTTTTCTAAATTATCAACACAATCAGAATCCGTTTGGTCGGTATTCTGTATGTACTTAAAATGTTGTCCATTTTAAACAAAAGAGACACTTTGAGTGGTGATAGCCACACCAGGCCTTGGATTGAGGCGGGGTTGACTTTTACATATCACAAATGACCCAAGGATCATTGTCCTAAAGTATCAACACAATCCGAATGTTTTTGGTCAGTTTTCCGTATGTCAGTTGTACTTTTCACTTAAAATGTTGTCCATTTCAAACAAAAGTGAGACACTTCGAATGGTCCCAGCCACACCGCACCTCAAATTGAGATGGAGTTGACTCATACACGTCACATATGACCCATGGATAGTTGTGATAAAGTATCAACAGAATCCAAATGTGTTTGGTCGGTCTTCAGTATGTCAGTTGTTCTTTTTACTTAAAATCATGTCCATTTTAAACAAAAGAGACACAGTTAGAGTGCTACCAGACACACCGAGCCTTGGATTTAGATAGGGTTGACTCTTAAATGGAACATATGACCCATGTATCATTTTCCTAAAGTTTCAACAGGAACCAAATTCGTTTGGTCGGTTTTCCGTATGTCAGTTGTTGTTTTCACTTAAAATCATGTCCATTTTAAACAAAAGAGAGACACTTTGAGTGGTGCCAGCCACACTGCACCTCGGATTGAGGCGGGGTTGACTCGTACACGTCACATATGACCCATGGATCATTGTTCTAAAGTATCAACACAATCAGAATCCGTTTGGTCGGTATTCCGTATGTACTTATGTTGTCCATTTTAAACATAGGAGACACTTTGAGTGGTGCCGGCCACACCAGGCCTCAGATTGAGACGGGGTTGAATCTTACACATCACAAATGACCCAAGGATAATTTTCCTAAAGTATCAACACAATCCAAATGCATTTTGTTGGTTTTCCATATGTCAGTTGTACTTTTCACTTAAAATGTTATCCATTTCAAACAAAAGTGAGACACTTCGAGTAGTATCGGCCACACTACGCCTCGTATTGAGCCAGAGTTGACTTGTACATGTCACATATGACCCATGGATCATTGTGATAAAGTATCAATAGAATATGAATGTGTTTGGTTGGTTTTCCGTATGTCAGTTGTTCATTTCACTTAAAATCCCATCCATTTTAAACAAAAGAGACATAGTTAGAGTGCTACCGGCCACACTGCGCCTCAGATTTTGATGGGGTTGACTCGTACACGTCACAAATGACCCATGGATCATTTTACTGAAGTATCAACATAATCTGAATGCGTTTGGTCAGTTTTCCGTATGCCAGTTGTTATTTTCACTTAAAATGTTGTCTATTTCAAATAAACCTGAGACATTTTGAGTGGTGTCGGCCACACGTGAGGCATGGTATTACCATCTTGCAAAATAGAAATTTCCTCGATTTATCTTCAAGGAACCAATATCACTCATGAGTAATAGAAACCATCCTAGTAGCCCTCTCCTAGAAACCAAATCATACATCCTAGAATTTCAAGTCTAAATTCCCTGAGCATGATGAGTCCGTCTATGATTCCTTAACATGTAACCCATGTATTATCTAACAATTGACAAGTAAACCAAATCAAACAAGGCATAATTCACATAACATGGAGAATGTAAAAAAAGGATTTGTATTCAAATTAAAGCATATCATCACATGCATTTGATGAGCATAAGCTAATAAGCTTTCCAAGACATTCATATAATTCAAGACATACAAAATGGAATAATCCTAAATAACATTCCATGATCAGAGAAATAAAAAAAGGCATGTGAAATCAAGGAGGGTGGGGGCTGTCTGGGGGTCCAGGGAGGAGGGTGGGGGGGCTGTCCGAGGGGCTGTCTGGGGGGGTTGTTCGAGGTCCAAGGAGGAGGGTGGGGGGCTGTTTGGGGGCTGTCCGGGGGGCTGTCCGGGGGGTGTCCGGGGCGCTGTCTAGGGACTAAGGAGGAGGGTGGGGGGGTTGTACGGGGGCTATCCGGGGGGTTGTTCGGGGGGCTGTGTAACAACCCAATATTCCATGGTACACTTCTCTTTGAATAATACAGTAGCGTGTGTTGTACGCAACTTCGAGTTCTAACACACACCACAACCAATCAAACTAGCCGTTATGAATAGTAATACCCACTTTTTGAAATTTTATACATTATAACTTTCAAAATGGACTTCATTTTTTGATTCAGAATATCGAAATTAGCTTAGGGTGAATTTTTGGTACTTTTCTGATAACTTTCATATTTTGATGAATAGTGAAATTACTAAATTTTAATTAAAAACAACTTTTTTAATCGAAATAATTAATAGTGATAAATTATGAATTTGAGTGATTTTAGAGTATAATTAGATTATATTTTTACCATTTAATCCAATGTTGGTCATTGGATATAAATTCACATTTAAACTGGGCATATGCAAGTGTCAATCTTTTGATAGTTATTATCTCTTAAAAACACGCTTTTTGTTTTAACAATGGGAATTAATTTTAAATTAATTACTACCACTTCTGTGTTTTGAATTTAGAAAAATTCATTACATATTTAGAATCAGTAGGTCCAAATTGTGTAAATATGTAACTCTTATTTTTAGACATTTTGAATAATTACTTCGGTAAATATTTTATTTACCGTGGTTAAAGGGTAAATCCGGTAAATAAGGGTAAAAAAATAATATTATAATACAAATAAATTACCCTAAAACATGTCTTAACCCTATTTGTTGATAAATTTCCGACCAAGGTCATCTTTGGGTCGATTTTGGAACCCCATGGATCCACTTGTAAGTGATAATGACACTTTATATTAATTAAGTTAAAGTAAATACAAAAAAGACATAAGCATATATCCTTTAGAAAAAAAAAATTTACATAGGGTTATATAAGTTATATTTTAGACTATAAATACTCATTATAAAGATAAAAATATTTCCTACATAATGGTATTTTATTTATAATTTTTAGACATTGAATAATTAAATTTATTTATGACACAATAATGATGCAGTATTTTCCTTATTAATGAAAGAATCAAATAATTGGTATTATAAATATTAAAATAAATAAAATTTGAAAGTTTTGATGCCATCCACGAATTTTATTGATTAATATGACATGTTATGATTTCTTAAATGAATTGTTTTCAAATTAATAAAGTTTTTAAGACTTTAACAAAAATCAATTATTAAATAGTGTCAAAATTGACAAAAAAGAGTTTTTTAAAAAAATATTATATTATTAATTCATATTCTATTCCTAAAAATCTAATTTTCTGCCAAAGGAATTATATAATTACAGGTGTATCATTAATGGACCACTTGGTGGTCGCTTGGAAGTATATAGTAAGTTTATTAACCATATAATATAAAAATACAAAGTGGCATGGTAAATGTCAAACTATTTAACTAAGAGTTAAATATAAATGATAAGGTTAATATAGTGACTCAAACCTGTATAAAATCTATTGGATGAAATTATTTAGACCCATACCCACATTAAACTTTGAATAATCCACTTTGGGGCCATTTGAAACTATATATGAATTTATTATAAATTAATACTTTAAGTTTTTTCTAAAGAGCCCCTCCTCCCCCTTATAAAAGGACACCACTTCTGACCAATTATTCATACCTTCAAAGCCTTTTTGTTTGGCCAAACTATGCCCAAATACCCTCTCAAATATCCTACCTTAATCCTAGAGGTCTTCCTTTAGTCAGAAAGCCAACCTAAGGAGACCTTTTGATCAAATCAAAAGGAAGAACCTGAAGAAGAGGTAATGTTTTCACCACCCTCTTTCAAGATCCTTTATTCTTACACTTCTTCTTCCTTTGTTATTTCCACTCTAAAATAATAAATCAATTTTCTTCTATATACTTTGATGTTATTATAAATATTTTACAACCATATTCAGTATTATATCCATCCTTTGAATGGCATGTCACCATACGTGCGTACGTACGGCCTACCGTCTCCACGTCGTGGTGTAATTGTAATTCAATATATTATTATTTGGATGGGTATAATAATGATGTGTAATTAATTTAAATAATAAATATAACATGATAATTATTCGGTATATATGATATACCATCCAATTATATATTATTTTAATATCTAAAGAATGATATTGTCGCTCGTGCGTACGTACGGATTACCGTCTCCACGAACGCGATGAGATTCATTCCCCATCATATCCATTCAAGAATAAATTTCATTTGATGATTAAAAATAATGTTTAGATACATGATATAATTCTGGATATGGATAAGATACATCCCATCCATAAGAAATATGGATCACGTAACAAAGAATATAAAGGAAAATGAATCTGTTAACACCCGAAACGACTATAATACTAAGATATTATCAACAAATCAATGTTAAAAGATCATATAAGATATCATATTAATGTATATGATCCTTGTATAATTCAATAAAAATTATTTCACCATTATACAGGAGGTTAACCTACCCTACACCAAGGAAAAAGTACAAAGTAAGGGGTTTCTTATCTCACTTGTAATTCCATGAGATTTCCATTATTCGCCAATTATTTATTACATGTGGTGTGTGTACTGTCCGTGATTGTATTAATTGTGTAATATACTTTAATTTATGGATATTTACATCATCATTGTATGATCCATATTTCATGGGATGTATGTTTCGTAAGTTACCAAAATGGTAAGTGAATTACAAATTTCAATTTCCACTCATTCGGTTTTACGCATACTTCATTGATTATTTTACTCCAAGATTATGTGTGGAATCACTATTCATTTGCTTATGTCATAATTCCCACTCCCATATTTGTGGACATACTTTTTATACACATAATCACTCCATTGATAAATTCTCAAGTCATCGATATGAACTTGATAGGAGTAATTTTAACTCAATCTCCATTTGTTGAGTTAAATATCCAATTCATTGGGGGGTTTTTACAAGAATATGTGTGAATGTCCTATGATTGATTTACACTGAATATCCAATCATATTGAGTGTATTTATATTTTTCACACATAATTATGTCGTTGATTTATCCTTAACCTAAGGATACGGTCTTTATAAAATATTTCATCTCAATTTACATTCCATTGAGACTTCTTTGTTGTTATACACCAAATCAATTTTATATGGTCTATATAATGTAATTTGACATATTATATCATGAATCCCTTTATTCTCATGATATTATAATGTTTTTATTACCTTAATTATTTGTATTCAAGTGTCTCTCTTTTGGTTAGGAACTCTAACTAAAATATCATTTTAAATGTTTTAAACATTTATTATTCTAAATCTTTCTAATTAATGTCCATGTTTTAAAAATGGTTTTAAGAATTTATTTATATGGACATTAATGTTTTAAAATTAAAATTCATTTTAAATGTTTCAAAGTGTTATGGGACACTTTGATTCAAAAAAATCTATTTTTAAACGGCTTCTTGACAAATAGTGTGACTTTTAAATGTTTTCAAGAAAAAAGGGGGATATTTCTCTCAAATAGTTTTGATGAATATTTTTATCTATGTCAATATACTTAATTATTCTCAATTGAGGTTAATATGTTACAATACAATCTTCCATATTGTATTTAATGAGTTATGTTTGACTGTGGATGTGCTATTTTTATACCATTCATGGTTTGTGGATAAAGTATTGACATTTCGTATTCTAGTTTTAATACAAATGTTTATGTTATGTTTCAAAATTTTCATATGAGGAATGCATTGGACTTATTAAGTGACGGGTGGAGCCCTCTATAGCTCCTCGATTCATTGGTAGGTCTCATGAGACAAACTAGTGTCTTGGCACAAGGCCTTGACAAAATCTTATTTGTAGTCTTGGCACAAGGCCTTGACTATGTGGTTATGATAGTCTGGAATTATGAATTCCATCATTATGAAAGTGGTTATTGATATTACATGTGATTATTCGACTAGTAGAATATCCATGTGAATAAGTAAATGACATTATTTCATTTTTTTCCATATTATGCTGAAGTTCAAGTTTAAAAGGCTTTTGTTTTAGTTATACATTTCCTTAAATGTTTATGTTTATTTATGAAAGTTTCTGATATATTGTTATCCTTACTGAGCATCTGAGCTCACCCCTTTCTATGGTTTATTTTTTCTAGGATGTGAAGAAGTATTTTATGACTTACCTGCAGGGATAGTCTGAGGGGATATGAGTGTGGTCTATGGAAACAATTTTGTTGTAGTTTTTCACTTTATGATGTAATGTAAACTTTATGAATGTATCTAGTGATTCACAGGCTACTAAACTAATTGGTCTTTCGAGACTTGATCTTTTGTGATCATGCCAATGTTATGTAATAATGAACCGACTCTGGGTAATTGGGGTCGGGGCGTTACAGGTTGTCTGGGGTCCAAGGAAGAGGGTGGGGGGCTGTCCGGGGGGCTGTCTGGGTGGCTGTCTGGGGGGCTGTCCGGGGGTGTCCAGGGGGCTGTCCGGAGACCAAGGAGGAGGGTGGGGGCTGTCTGAGGGCCTGTCCGGGGGGCTGTCCGGGGTCCAAGGAGGATGGTGGGGGGTTTTCCAGGGTCCAGGAAGGAGGGGGGCTATCCAGGGAGTTCTCAAACACACAAAACTCTATAAACATGCTCAAGATACACCGTAACCACTAAAAGACATCAACATCCATGAAAATAGACAATATATAAAAATAACTCAACTCCAATACTATACTACGGGTCTAGATAAAACCAACAACTAGAATATATTAAACATCAAATCTCAGTAATATTAGTCAAAAAGGTAATGGATCAATTTGTCCCACATCACCATCACCATCATCACCATAATCATCACCCTCATCCTCATCCCCATGATCATCCTAGACCTCCTCAATGCCCTCCTCCTCGCCCTCGCCCTCCGCCTCGCCCTCCTCCTCCACCTCTCCCTCCTTCTCTCCCTCCTCTTCCGCATCAAACTCCTCGCCATCATCATCGTCGGGCTGGAAATCGTCTTGATCACCACTAGAACTAGCACTTGGTGCACCATTTATAGAACATATAGAAGACATATATTCATCAAAAGCTGGGCTGGCCTCTGGTGGAAGTGTTGGACGTAGAACTTCAATAAATTTCATAAATGCACTGTTTGCCCTAGCAAACTATTCTGCCGTCCCGATGGCCCTTTTGTCAGCCTATTCTGCATGTGACCTAACTTGCTGTAGCTCGGAGGCACTACAACTCATACTTGAGGAGGGAAAATACTTCTTCAGGGATATCCTAGGTCGGCAGCATACTCTGCCAGAATGCTCCTCTCCCAACACCTGATGTAAGTGATCAGTTGGCCCAAAATTGTCTGGTTCTTGGGAATCGAGGGCCTCTAAAGCAGCCTGTAACAAATATAAATATATTATTAAGTTACAAAATAGACATTAAAATATAAAATCAACATATTAAAACTTACAATCTCCTGCTGATTCGGTTCATTGACGGAACTTCCATCCTTTTTTCGTCTACTCGAGGAAAACAGTTTTGCTTGAGGCACACGTCCTTCAATATTTTGTCGTTTCCTCTATAATGACATTGAAAACTAAATTTATATGAAAACTTCAGCAAACTATTAAATAATTGAGGAAACAAAAGAAACTATAAGTCATAAAGAAAACTTATAAACAATCGGCATACCCACTTCCTCTCAAGATCTGGCATTGTAGTACGTCCCAGTGTGTGGACATATTTTTTTGCATCAATGTTTTTTTTATTTTTTCCAGATGATTCCTAAATAAAATTTGATAATGCAAAGGATAATATTAATACAAATCATGAAAGTTATTATTTAAATACCTCAAATGTAATTAATGCCTTAAACTGAGTAGTCGTCCAATGGGTAATCATCTGCCGATACTACTCTATAAGACAATCATCCACGACTGGTATTGCCTCTTACTCAGTGCCAACTCTAGCATGCCATCCAATATACAAATCATGTTTGTAGGCTCTCCAAATCTCACCAAAGTCCTTCAGACATGCCGGTCGTGCACCCTCACCATCGGGAAAATTAAATCGAAGCTGACACCAAAATATTAATTCATATAAATACAAAAATATTCCATGGCATTAAATACAACAGATTTTTTTACCCATATCTCTGCCCAAGCTCTATCCTTGACCTCATGTGGCAACTGTCTCCATGATAGCGTGCTGACGGGAATGATGTCGGAGTATTTGGCAAATGTCGCCAAAAAACTCTGACATTGCTTCCCTGTTTTCTCAACCATTTGGTTGTATTCATTGTAATCCACCATTACCTGTGTGCGGCGGTTCCACACTACACGCATGCGTGTACTCCCCCGCCCCCGCCTCCTATCAGTAGATGTATCTGTCATGAAAGAAAAACAAATATTTTATCAAAACATTTTATAATGAAAATAAATATTGGTATAAAAATTTGTTAGGGTTCTATAAATATACCTGCACCAGTCTAATCGCTGAGCATCGCTGGATCCACAGAAACTGATGGAACACCCTATGGTGCAACAAGAGTCTAAGACGATGGAATATAGAATCTCGGAGAGACAGAAGTAGAAGGAAAAGAAGATGGGATAGCTGTATGACCGGATTCTGGCTGGGGAGTGGGAATCATCATGGGATGTGAAAAATATGGGCCAGAAGATGTAAAAGGTGGTGAAAACATGGGAGGCCTAAATATCTCATGTGTCCCTAATGACACACTGGGATCATAATGTTGGAAGGACGAAATGTCATTGGGAGGGACAGGGTCTAGTCGGGTACGTGAAGCTGCTCATCCACCTCTGGTATGAACCCTCCTCGTACCACCGGCCTGAGTACTAGGACCAGTACTAGGCTCCTCGTCAAATAAATGTCGACGTATAGGTGGATCCTACAAAAATGTTTTCAAAAAAATTAATCACATGACATTATATATTCTTTAAAATATATATTTGAAATAAAGTACCAGGCACTAATGGTGGAAAGCCCATCTCCTCCATTCGACGATTGTTCTCCATCATTTTTTTCCTTCATCTCTCTTCAATTGGCAGTATTTTCTGCTTTTGAAAACAAATATGTAATTAATTAGAAAAGGAAACTAATGTATAACCCAAAAAAGTAAATATATGAGGGAATAGAGGGATTCATTGGTAATTTAGCTATCAATTGTTTTAGAAGAGCTTGAATGGATTTAATAAATCATACAAGTTGTAATGTTCACCAAGTTAGAAATATTGAATGACTAGGTTTGAATACAGTTCAACTCCAAATTAGAAAATTCAATTCAAATAAAACGGAAACCAATAAACATTGAAAATTCACATAACAGTCAAGTCAGCTAAAAATTATTTGAGATCAATACTAAATCAATTTGAATATTACCAACCTTAACAACCCAACTCGAGGTAAACCAAAAGAATTGGGAACATGGATGAATGATTCTATATATTTTCAACCACAACTTCAGGTTCACAATCAACTCTGATAATTGAGCTATTGGAGTCCTCAAAAGAAATAAATGTATTGGTTCCAATGGCACTGGGGACAGTCTCAATTCCATCATCACTATTATCAAAAATATTTCTTGGAATTACTTCAACTATGACACCAAATTCAGGTCAAAGTTGATCTTTGACATAAAAAACTTGTTTAGCCATTGATGCCAACACATATGGTTCTTCGTTAGCAAGAGTGTGAGTCATATTAATTAATCAAAATCCACAATCATTAATAAATGTGCCATGTCTCTTCATCGAATCAAACCAATGGCATTTCATCATTGTGACTCGTCCATGAGAGTAATAATCCAATATTATTATTTTCTCAATGACTCCATAATAACCCACATTTTCAAATCACGGTCTACTATCTGATGCACTGGCATAACAATCTGTTGTGGCAGTAACCATAACACCATCATGTTGTTTTCTCATGTTCTTTTCTCGTTCAGTGACAATAAATTTGTACCCATTGATAACAATTGATTTACAGTAACGAACCACGGTATTAGGACCAAAAGCCAAAGCTCTTATTTCCTCAGAGACAGAGTCAACAAACATAATTTCGATGTTATAGTCTTCTGGATTGTGTATTCTTCATACAAACTGGACATGACAGTTTTCCCTTCATGCTCCATCCAAACATCATTGCATAAGCCGGAAAATTATTGATCGTCCACATAAGCGCAGCACGCATATGAAATATGTCTTCCGAACATGCATCGTATGTGCGCACAGCCACATCCCAAAGAAGTTTCAACTCTTTTATTAAAGGTTGCATGTATACATCAATATCAATGTCGGGATCAGAAGGACCATATATGAGTATACTCATGAAAGTGAAAGGTTTTTTCATACACACCCATGGGGAAGATTATAAATGTGTATAAAAACTGGTCATGTGTTGTGCGAAGTAAGCATCTGCCCAAACAGATTAAAACCGTCGCATGAAAGACCCAGCCTCACATTACGCATGTCAACTGCAAAATCCGGATGTTGAGCATCAAATCTCTGTCATGAAAATCCATCTGCAGGATGAACCAACTCATCATTAGTCTTCTTTATCTCGGTATCATTCCATCTCATTTTTATTGATATGTCATCAGACATAAAAAGATTTTGGAGTCTGGGGATCAATGGAAAGTGCCACATTACTTTATGTGGAACTTTGGATGGTGTTCCATCAGATTTTGACTTCCAGTGGGATGTGCCACATTTTATACAATCATTTCGTTCAGTGGTTTCCTCCCAGAATAAACTGCAATCTTTCAGGCAAGCATGAATTTTGTTTCTTGAAAATCCAAGTTCCTCAACTAACTTTCATGCCATATAGTGGTTTGAAATAATATCTGTATCATCTGAAAGTAAATCCTTCAAGAGGGTAAGAATTTAATCGATTTCTATATTATAAATCTCATACATAGCTTTCCCATGAAACAATTGGATTAAAAATTCCAGCTTTTTCATTTTATCGCATTGTCGATATACTGGATTCGTGGCAGCATCATTCAATTTTTTCACCCTATCAATATCATCATTTTCACTAGATGCATCATCTGTCCTCATATCTAAGTCTTCTTGAGTCGAAATCCTTTCTTTTTCATGATGACGAATAAACAGAAACCGATCATCTAACAAATTCTCCATTCCAGTCCTTTTATTTCGATCATCACCAATTTGAGATTTCATTTTCTCCCCATTGTGATACCACACAAAGTAGTTTGCTTGAAAACCATATTTCGTTATGTGGTAGATGACTTCTTCATGGCTCAACCAAGGTCTACCAACACAATTGGAACATGGGCAGTGTATGCGACCACTATCTGAAGTATTGTGAAATGAAAAATCTATAAATTTCTCCAAATTGTTTTGAAAATCGCTTGAGATTCGATTGATTTCATACATCCAACTTCTGTCCATTCTATAAAAAGAATTTATATAAGTCATTTTTTCATAAACAATTCAATATGATTGAACTTTAATAGAAAATACATTTAAGTAAATGATAAAGGAAGAAGTTTCTAGTCAAAGTAGTTAACTATTAAAATAATGTAAAGAACAAGTACTCATAAATTAAATTAAAATTTATTTATATTCATTTTTATTAGGTCTATAAGAGGCACATGACTCAGGTCCCATTATGTGTTATAGGCATCCCAAATCATTCACTCATGTTCAGAAACTCATTATTGGCACCTCTATGGACATACCTTTCATTACCCAATTACTTCCCCATGTCAAGCGCACCCCATGGGTGAATAAATTTTAGGCTTCTACACTAATAGGTTGTTCATGGCTTGTAAAAAGATTTAATTTCATAAAGTATAGACAAAAACATTTATTTTTAAATTTGAGATTAATAATAAAGTATGACAATGATAACAACATTACTGAATTAAACTTATGACTTATCTAACATTTTTATGGATATCTACACATGCTAGCATGGCTAGTGAAAAGCACCCCACCCTCATAAAAGTGAGTATTGGACAAGAAGGACACATAATATACAACATACAATGAGAACCATATTTAATTGACCCTGAAGTTATATTAGTACAATCATCTTGGGGGAAATGGAATATATGATCCTGGTTAACTGATGAATTCAAAAGCTCATATTCCATATGTTGGACACTATCTAAGGTAAGAAATCATGTGAGGATGGGTTTACATCATTCAATTTCTTACATGCTTGTGAGAATGAAGGATTGAATTAATGACTTGATTTCACTGATTAAATGAGGGTAGAGGTTGCATAGGCTGTGTAAATAGAATGATTAAATAAGGGTAGAGGTTGCATACACTGTGCATGGTGGGGGAGTCTCAGCCGATTTAGAAACTAAAATAAATTCCCATCATAGGTATCAATAAGATACATCATCATCAAAAGAAACTCCAAATAAAAAAGGACTAAAAACATCAAACATTTCAAGAATTCACTACTATGCATGGTTTATCCACATGTTTAGCAGTAATTATATGTTTTAATCATGAACCACCTCTACAGATCCCAGTTTTCACCAATAAACATAAGGTAAATATCTCAAAATATCTTTAAAAAAACTCATTAATAGGCTCAAAACGTAAATATAATCTTGAACCAACCATGGAATCTCTTTCACAACACATTCTCACACACCAGTTATCTCATGTGTTACTAAATACCAAACATAGTCACATAACAAGTGTACTATAACAAATTACATTACACAAGGCGTATTAAAAAAATTCTCATTTTAATAAAACACTTTCCTCAAGATTAAATCATTTCTGAAATATCTTTTGAAATCCATTTTAAATCACCTATGTCTGCCTTTACCAACAGTTTTATGAAACAGTTGGTAAAGGCCTCCTTGATGAACCATTGGTATAGGAGCGTTGGGAAAACCCATATTTCCAGTAGTGGATTCCACTAGATGAGGTATGAGTCCACTAGTGAATCATAAATCTAGATTTTCCCATCTAACTATCTAAGTCACCATGACTAGTCAAAAGAGGTGAGTAAGATAATGAAGTTATGAGGATCACAATGAGGATCCTTATCAATATTAATCATATTATTCAGACCTCAAATCATATCTCAATCTCACCCCAATCTCCATCGATGTGAATAATCCCATTTTCAACATCCATCAATTGTAATTACAAGAATTGAGCAAGTTACATTAATGAATTATTACAATTGAGGATCTTCATAAAGTTCCAACTGAGTGGTAAAAATCTTCAATTCAATTCAAAACCCCTTATTTAATTCAATATTTAGAAAGGTTATCTATACCAACTTCCTTCCAAAAACTAACATGTAATTCTAAATAGGCCTTTAGAAAATCATTTATTTCAAAACATCCCAAAGGCATTAAAGGATGTTTTACAATTAAAAATTCTCAATATTAATTCAAAACATGGGATCACAACCTATTTCCACATGAATAAATATCTAATTTAAATATACCAAAAAAATCTCATTTCAAAAAAAAACATTCCAAGAGGGTTCATTGTCATTTCACAAATTAAATCATTTGAAACTAATTAGAAAACATTAAATAGGTCAACTTATTTCATGAAAATCAATTTATTTCATTCTTTGAATAAAAACTCGAGACAAACACTCAATTTCACCAATCCATTCTTTAAATATTCTTTGAAAATAAATCTAAATAGTCATGGAATTGAATAATTCATAAATACTTGAAAGATGTCAAAATTATAGTCATCAAATTCATGACTTGTCCAATTAAATGAGAATAGGGTTAAATAATATTTCACAAGGAATTTTAAGGAAAACATTCATGGAAACTTTGCTAAAAATTAATAAACACATATAAATAAATTTCCAAGTAACAATTAATTACAAGATGAAGAAAAATAATAAAAACAAATACTCAGAAAATATGGAATCCAACTTCAATGAATTTGAGATGTTTATTCTTTGATGGAGGGTTAAAATTTTAATTAATTAAATGGATTGGAATGGAGAAATTATAGATTAAATCAAAACACAAAAAATGATATACACATCAAAATAAAAACTTAAAACTAAAATATTAGATGAATAACAATAAAAACAAGGTAGCACTAAAATATTTTATATGTATAAAGAAGAAAATACCTGATTTGATATGATTTGGATGGAGTTTCAGTGGTTCGGATGGGGGAAGTCGCGAGAGGAGCGCTGCAAATTTAGGGTTCTGTCTCACGAATGGGGGAGAGGAGCGGCCGAGTGTATTTGTGGTAAAACATTACCAACAGTTTTTAAAAACCATTGGTAAAGGGGTGTCTAAGGTACCCTTTCCCAACGGTTCTAGTGAACCCTTGGGAAAGGGTGGGTTGAACACCCCTTTACCAACGGTTCACTATAACCGTTGGTAAAGGTTATCCAGAAACATGGGGAAAACCTCCCATTCTAGTAGTGGCTCAACAACCATAAGGAAGAATTCACCTGCTTCGGCCAAAACCAGAATAATATCTGAAAATGTTCCCCCAAATTATATATATATAATACACTACATTTTTTAAAATATATAATTACAGTGGCGAGGGTCCATAGCATAATTCCCAAGGTATACCCTAAAGAATATCACAAATAGAGATCCATCTGGCACCTCCCATAATCATATCACCAACACCTCATACCAACTGACATCTACCATGTCATAAACAAGTATCTAGCTCCCAATGGCATGCCCATAAAGTCCATGGTCCCTCATACCTTTACTAAAAAAATCCATGTTGGCTCAATAGCCGGACATCCTAAGGCACGACGATGTTCCTCCTCCAAAACATAAATAAACGCCATTGGCCCAATAGCCTGACAACCCAAGGAATCGTAATATCCATCCTCCCATAATCTTGGACCAACATCCTCAAGAATAACGGTGATCATCAACCCCCAACTGATGGTATCAACAACACAAATCTATGGTCTATCACCATCCACGTGATTTTATATTGTGAGAATCCCTAGTATACCGGATGGTCAATACCATCCCCTAAGATGCATAGTCTAGGGGGATCCACCCATAATGAGTGATCAACACCACCTCATCAGATTCATATCTATGTGTACATGACTCCAACGGTGCATCGGCCAATCAAGGTGAGCGTAAATCACCAAACAACCTAAGACACATCATGCATAACCTCATGCTCCAGTGACCATGCCACTAAATCCCAATGGTCAACAACATCCCAATTCACACAGGCCTTGCCCTCATCCTAATGACCTCATCACCTCAAACTGATGACCTCATCACCTCATCTTGGTGATCATCATCACCCCATGTATCTCAGGCCACTCCTTCATCCTAATGATAATGTCGCCTTAGTCTAGGTGATCAACATCAACTCAATCCTTAGGCATAGACCATCACATTCCCAAGGAACTCAGTCAATCAATATAAATAATTTAATTAATTTTGAATACACACCGAGCCTAAACTTCCCAATTGTTAACAATCCCATTACCTAGATTTTAAATGTATATGGTCTGATCCATACTTAGAGTCATCCGACAACATCAATTTAACAATTTATAAACAAAAATTATTTAATCAGGGGTCTCACTCATACTACCCACATGGTTTATATATATTTCACCATCAAAACACTCGAAAATCAAGGAGAAATCTAGGAACCGCCTACCTTATACTCATAGATGCTTGATCATCTGATATCAGACTCAAACTCATGTCGAAACAAGAGAAATTAGAGAGTTATAAAAACACCCTAAAAATAGGGTAAAAGAGATCACATGTATTTTGTACTCCATATGGAGAGATAAAAAATGAATGATAAGAAATATGATTAAAGGCCTTACTAATATACTTCCAACGAGACCAATGGAGCTTATATTGAAGCTTAGACAATGAAGATACCTAAAATATGAGAAGAGGATGTGAAATATAGGATTCCCATGTGCATGTGTGTGAAAGGGAGAAGAAAAGGGAGGAAAAAATTAATTAATAGGGATTGTTAATTTGGTAATTTTTCACTTTTTAAATACCTACACGGTTTGGATAATCATACACCAACAATGCGATGCTCACTGTCCAAGCACCACCCTCGCATGGGATAAGCACTCGGTTTACCAAACCATGCATAGACCATGTGAATTGCTTCCATCAAAAACTAAAAAGGTCCCACATGGTCATGTCTCCCCACCCACATGGTTTGAAAAAACTATGTATAGTGAAATTGGTGGGCCTCATGGTTTCTCCTTGGAGTCTGCATAGTTAAATCTAACTATGTTCCTCTGTATTTTATTCATGAAAATGTAGTTTTTTAGGATCTAATGCACTTAAAACCCATATGAAACCCTAAGGCACTTTTTGGTCCTTAAAACCCATCTAAAAAATGCCTTGGGTCAAATAAAATCTCATAATTAGGTTTCGAATATCAAAATAAAGTTTGGTCCAACCACCAAAATCAAAAATTCTAAAAAGGTTGAATAATTTTGACCCACTCAAAAAAATGTGACGTTACAGTCTCCCAACCTTAAGATACGTCATCCCCAAACTATAAATATTTTCCTAGAGATGGTACCAAACATGATCATCTAATTATATCAACATATTATACACCAATTATAAAATATTAGGCCAATTCCTCTCATGGAGTCCCCACTTTAGGAATTACCTACCCAATCACTTCCTGACCCAAAACATAAAAAATTCCTATGATCCACCCACCATTCGAGGACCCAAAATTCCCCCATGATGCATCATAATTCATACACCTAAATAGGATATCAAATCATTCCTATTTCATACACAACACTCATCAAATCACATATCACAACACATGACCAAAATTACAAGTTCCACACACAACACTCGCTAAAACCTGCACCTCATCAGGTTTCTATAAATCCTACATCTCAAAATATGTCTAAAATAATCCTGCATCATATTTACATATCCATTCCCATTATAATATTGATTCCTATGCACCTCATAAAAACCCCATATTTTATCGATGCGCATGTATAAATAAAAGTTCCTATGCACCTCATATACATATCATGCATCATCACTGATGTTAATGTACTAACCAGTGCATGGTCAGTCGAAAAATAATACACATGTACCATGTGCATCAAAATCGGCCACTCTATACAAAAAGGGTTATGCCAAAAAAAAGAAACTCGGTAACTCGCTCTAGGTACCTCTTACTGTCATCGTCTCTCTGACCTATTCTAACCCTAAAATCTCAAAAACATGCACTTATCCTGAATCCCAACTACACGAGGTCTAGGCCCCCTATGGAGATCTACCTTATATTGAAAAGACCACACCCCTAGTAGCCTAGAGTTGGAGGTTAATTTATTAAATTGGTCTAATATTTAATAAATCACATCCAAAAGGACTAAATAGTTTAGTAGTATTTGTAAACTAGATACATAATTGAAATTCACATTACATTTAAAACATAAAATACACAAATAATTTTCTATGAGATAGCCATTATTCAACTTATTTCATTTCTTCTTTTAAAAGGGAATTCCCATGTGTGGCCTTTTCGAACCCTCCACACATGGTAACCCCCCTCCCCCACGAAGAGGTCACTGCCCTGAGGTAGAGCCCCAGTCGGGGAAGGAGTCTTTGCCAGCCGAGATGGAAGAGAGTCCCGTAGGGTGATAGCTTGATCGGTGATGGTTTGTCAAAGCAATATGTCAGCACATTGGGTCGTGCCTCATTTTGCCTGCCCAGTTGATACCGAGCGACCTGGCAAGACGGGTGGATCCCGGGGGAGAGGCTCACCCAAAAAGTGGAATACATAATGTTAGACATCATAAATATATTGTCAAGGCTTCGACTAATAACCTATACATAAATGGGAAAGACATCATCCAATATCCAAACTAATTTGTCTCATGAGACCTACTGATGCATCAAGGGGCTATAGTGGACTCCACCCATCACTTACCAAGTCTAATTCATTCCTCATATAAAAGCGGTGAAACATAAACAACATAAATGTAAGGACACATATTTTCTCAAAGGTAGGACTTATTGTTTTCAGATATTTTATTTTATCTTGGTAAACATGCACTAAAACCTAATGAAGGTTCCGGAAGCATATAAAGATTGTTCAGAGCCTTGAGTTTTGAAAAATAGAAAAAAAAATGGGCCCCACAATTAGTGCATAATTAGTACTAACCGGGTATCTTAACCATGTGAGGAAATTTTTTACAGTAGGAGGACCCACGGTTTGTTTGTAACCATGCGAGCCAAGGCGCGCACCTGTACATAAATTGTAGAAAATTTAATAAAGGGAAATCACTACTTTTTCACATGGTTTTCCCAACCGTTCAGCAAAACTGTGTGACCCCATTTTTTAGGGAAGATTTACCCTTTTTCCTCAAAATGTTTTAAAACATAAAATCCCTCTTACCCTTATCATTTCCAATGTGAACCCCCTATATCTCCTCCCAAAGGCTCTCCCTCAAGCCTCTTAAAGGTTCTTTGATAACTCCCTGATTCAAAATCCAAATCAAGTGCGATCGGAAGCATTGGATCTGAATCAGTAAGAACTCAAATCCTCTTACTTCTCTTATTAGTTGCTCTTTCTATATCTTGTTCTATTTTAGTGCAAGCTCATCTTACCTATTTTCAGGGTATCAGTATGTTCTTCATTTTTATTCTGATCTACTTACAATCCAAAGATGATAATGGATAAAGAGTCATCTAATTCCCTAAGGTTGGTTGTCGAGTTGTTTTCCCTCAAATTTGAGTTGTTTTCATAGATTTTTCATTATGTCGCACACTGTCCATTATCACGTGTTGCCTTAAAATGAGTTATTTACTTCTAAATAAGTATACACATGTTTTTATACTACTAAGGATCCTTACTAAGTGGTTAGAGGATGATCATCTCAATTATATCCTTCCCTTTGGCTGTACCGAATGGAATTTCCGTCCTTTATAAAATTGTTTAGTGGACTGTAATACCTTCTAAGGTTTTGGATTGACATTTAATTGAATTTCCTTGCTTAATTAATTAAAGGAATTAATTATAATGGATTGATTATAAATTTCCATAAATTTTTTTATGAATTGTCATTCCTTGATTAATTAAATGGATTGTTTAAATGAAATGGAAATTGTTGGAAAGGCCACACCAAGCGACACATGGTTTATTATATGGATTATATAAACTGTGATTCCCTTAGTTGTATTGGAGATTGATTATTATACTGTTAAAAGGTGATACCTCATGTGGTTATTATTATTATTATTATTATTATTATTATTATTATTATCATTATTATTCCATTATCATGGGTTGTGGGATGATGGTTAAGGGACCTATTAAGAATGACGTTTCACCCTCCCTTACATATGGTTATACTTTTATTTGGGTAATAGGCACAACGTTCCATGTTTTTATGCATCAGTTATTGGGAATAATGTCTCACCCCACCTATTGTGAGTGTTGGGAACAATATATCACATTAATTATGTGATTTAGGTAATGTACCATTATTGGATCCTATAACTCATTAGACTAGTTATGGACACTTGAGTTTCAACCCATGTCTAGATAGCACCTGATATCCATGTATATTCCTACTTATTCCCTCACATACTTAGTGTAAATACTTTGAAATGGTATATAATTATATATATGTATATATATGATTACTATATATATGGTTACAGATCATACTTTTATGTTGGCCTATACCGAAGCATGTAGATCCATCCATCTATCATGTATTAATCAAAGATGACTCATATTTATTGTTCATCTTTATTTATCATTTCCTTATACATGCACACTACTTAGCCATGTACACTAGCTAGATTATTTATAAAAACCATTGGTGGTGTCCTACTGAGTATATCTCACACTCTACTTGACCTCCCTTTAGTACCCAAGTAGACCTCATATATGTTTGTATGGATAAGAGAAAGCTCCCTACTATGAAAAATTGATTTTTTTTACTTATAGCATGGAGCATGGGAGTACAAGACCATTCATATGCTTGTGATGCTAATGGATCAGTCTTTTGACCTTTTTTTATTCTTTGTATAGCATGTTGTATATGTAGGTCCCCTATTTCCTCTTTTTGTATATCAGTATGCCATGACATAAATATGACTCAGCCTATGGGATTTTTATTATTGATCAATTGTTTGGTTATTTACGCTTATGCAGTTCTTTGTTATATTTTTTTATGATGTCCCATATTTATATTCATGCTTCCACTATTGCATGTTTCTTTATTATATTTTTTGTGATACTCTGATATGAGGGTACATTCTCCCTACTATATCACCTTATACCCTTGCTAATAGTTGGAAGCCTCTTGTGTATGGGGAGGCATGCTTGAGTCCATGTGACCCACCGGCTTGGGGTTCTAGTTAAGTGGATCCTGGGTCGGAACATTACAAAGTTGTATCAGATCATTCTTTTTTCATTTGTCTTACTATTTGGGTATTAGACAAGAGACTAGGATGTAAAAAAACTTGGAAATGAGACTGTGATCAAGCATAGCTAACCCACGTACTTGAAAAAACTCAAATTACATGGGATGGGATGTTGTAGCTATTGATTATTCCTGTTACAGTTGACACAACTTCACTATTGGGTGACACACTTGTCTTGTGATGATATTAATATTGGTTTTATTTTAATGAGATTTCTTTTTCATATGCTGATGAAATGAGTTCGTTCTAGTTCATGCATCATTATAGCAATACTATGACTAAAATTCCATGTATTTTTTCATGCCACATTTACTTTCTGCAAGTATTTTCCTGTTGCATATGGTTAGTTCCTGACTATTATATATTAAAAGGTGGTGAAATTTCTTGTAGGGGGGATATAATTGGATTAATGAAAGTGCCTACATTAATCTAAATGGTTTTTTACCATATATATTGGTAGTGAAAACTTAATTATCAAATTATACCATGTTATGGGTTCTAGAACTACTAGTTATGAACTATGCTATGTACATTATATATATAGAGAGAGATTATGAAATAAAATGAAATTAAATCCTTACAAGTGAAATGGTTACTGCTTAATGGGATGTCCATTGAAAATTAAAGGGTGTTTTCCTCTATACCTTGCAACTGAAACTCCATATACCAGAACCCTTGTCATGTTATATGAGACCTAGACTCAAACCTAACCTTATTAGTGTGTAGTTGTGGTGTATCTAATGGTTCTTATGACATGATATTGTTTTTTACTTCCTAGACCTGAATTTTGAATCTAACAAAGAGGTGTGATCTTATGTGTAATAACTCTTGTACCTGTACTAGTTATCTATTTTTTATTCTTACAATTTTTGGATTCTCTTATGAGGTGTGCATTTGAAATTGTAGAATCATGCCACCACAATAGCCTCATTTGGTATGCCTAGAAGGCGGTGATGAACATGCACTAGAGGTGGTAGGAACTGAGCTACCAGTGATTCCTCCTGTAGTTCCACCTATGGTACCACCTGTTGTTCCTGATATGAGCACCAACACCCAGTTTTGAGAAGGATTTTTCAACAGGATGAAAAATATGAAAGGTGTTTCTCGACCTGCCCCGACTATGGAAGAGGTGAATCAGGAGTTAAAAAATTATATTACTCCATCCTTTTAAGTGGATGGCAGACCTTATGTTGTAGATTCGTGGATGGAGGCCATTATTTATATTTTTGAGCATCTGAAGATGCCTCCAGAGTAGAGGGTCAAGCTCACTGCTTATATGCTATGAGATTCTGCCAATAGATGGTGGGATGTTATTGCCCAGATTGACCAACATCATGATATGATCTAAATGGAATTACATATGGTCTTTTAATAGACTCTGAGGGATGATCAAGATGGGGAGTTTATGAACCTCTAGCAAGGAGTCATGTCTGTCATAGAGTATTCAGATCATTTAACTGAGCTATAGTGGTTCACATTGACTCTATTCGGTGATGATATTATGACTGCAAGGTGATTCGAGGATGGGATGGTATATGCAATCCAATCATAGGTCAATTTTTTTAGGCTAATTATTGTTTCTAAGATAGTCAACTAGACCCTCATTACTGAGCTGAATTTGAGGGAAGCCGATGCTAGGAACCAAGATGGTTCAACACCAAGACTTGGTAGTTTTTCTTCTAGTGGTAGAAAGTGACGTTTTGAGGTTTCTCGTAGGGGTAGCAGCATTCTAACAGTTCATACTGATATTTTCCTCATATTTTATCAGTGCAGAAAACCAGGACATATCATCATCAAAATGGTATTTTTATTAAAATAAGGAGGGGAATCGTAAAAACACCACAGGTTAGGGTAGCCTAAAATAATGAAGACCCAAAGCATTATCCTTAGAAAAAGCCGCACACTCATTAGGTAAGGAACCCAAATTGGTGTAAACAAAACTAGGGTTGTTTTGGATTCCCTTTGAAAAAAGGCTATCAACAACAAAGTTCCCTTCATGCCAAGTATGTTTCAGAAATGAACCACCAATAAGCGTCCTACATTGGCGAATAATGTAAATGATAGTCCAAGGAGAGTTACACCTTTCTTGGAGGGAGTCACATATAACTGAGGAGTCAGTTTCAATTTCTGTGAGATGAATGTTATTAGGATGACAGATCTCCAACCCATTAAGTAAATCCTTTGCTTTCACCATGAGAGGATCACCGGGACCATAAAAACTACTAAAATCAATCACCACCTAACCACTGGAGTTGTGGACCACCCCACCTCTTCTCATGATGATGAGGATGCATGATCCATCAATGTTATGCTTGAGCCCATTACAAGGAGCCTTCCACTAAACCCATCTACCAATAAATAGCGATTGTTGACAAACTGGTACACACCTTCTTCCATGCAATGTGAGCCGCAATGATAGATAGTTTTCCTAACCTTTCAATAGAGTCCCCAAATCCACAACAATAAATCTGGTTCGGGTTTGCAGTGCTTGACAAGAGCTGGTGAACTCATTCACCCAAGAATTATTCTGGACATCCCATAATACCCAGCAACCAGTGGAGATCAGGGCAGCCATCTCCTTCCTCTCCACGTCGTTCACATCCAGACCGTGAAACTAAAACAAGCAGACGGCCTTGCCATCGTCAACCAGAACCACGATGCCAATCAGTTGTCCGAGACTGCTTCAAACTGATCTCACCCAGTCCCCATCAAAGAACAAATGACGTAAGGTTTCTTTCTTTGGGGAACAAAAATAGAAACACGATGATGCCATACTGATACCTTTGCGCTTGATAGCATCATGGGTTGGAAGAGCGTGCTTCCATACCCACCACACAAGAAAATTGAATTTGATTGAAAGGTCATTGCACCAAAGCGGATTAATTTCTCCCTCTCCTGAACTGGTAATCAAAGAACGAAGACACTCACTGGCCAAAAAATTCCCCAACATTGTGCCAGTATAAACCAAATTATCAGGGCCCAAATATAAACTAATGTTGTTGAAAAAATCACGTTGTGACTCATGGAGGGTAGCATGAACAAAGGTAGGGAAGAAGCAGGCTTCTGAAAAAGTAATATCAGGGGTCGGACATCCCGAAAATCCAAGTTTATTGCCAACGCAGTCATGTTTCCAGTAATTAATCTCACCACACCCAATAATCCACTTTGATTGTCGCTTAAAATTAGGTAAATGGTTACGCAGCAAGTTCCATTGGGAGGAAATGTGACCACGTGGCTCATCAAACACAGTTCCATATTTTCCATTAACAAATCTACCCCAAAGTGATTTCCCTTCAAGAGCTTCCCAGGCCAGTTTTGATTGAAAACTGTGCATAGTTTCGACCACACTCTAGAGCCCAATCCCACCTACCTCGACCAGTTTTTCCATTCGGGTACAAGACACCCAGTGGCATCTGCCCCCATATGAGCATCCCAAACAAATAAAGCCAGGATTTTTTCAATATTTCTCACAACTGTTTTAGGAATATTGAATATCGAAAGAAAATGCATAGGTATTGAAGAGAGAACAGAATTGACCAGTATAATACACCGCCAAGGAAAGTAATTTTTTCTTCAAATTGTTAATGCGGCCTAAGATTTTTGATAGAAGATTGTCAAAGTGATGAATACGAATACCTCCCAAAGATATGGGTGTGCCCAAGTAATCCATGAGAAAGTAATTTCTATGAATCCTCATGAAGTCTTCAATTATCCAAGTTTGATGCTCAGAACAAATTTCAGAGATATAATGGTTGCTCTTGTCATATTGATACGTTGGCCACTCCATTTTCAATACTCCTTCATATCCTTCAATAAGCCCCAGAGAGATCTTCTACCCCCATTAATGAAAAGAAGAATGTTGTATCCAAGATGAGGTGAGAGATTCCATTGAAATGAATTTTATAGATATAAGGCAGAATGGTTCTGTTATGTATAGAGCTATAAAGGCATTTGCTAAGGGAATCTTAAGCCAAAACTAATAGACTAGGAGAAACAGAATCTCTCTATCTTAACCCACGCACTGCTTTGAAAAAATCGCACTTCTGACCCATGAATTTTACCAAGAACTAGGCTGAGATAAAGCACCTGAAAAGTAAGTCAGAATCCCATTGATAAAAGCCCATGGAAGCTAGCACTTTCGGGACAAATCCCCATTCAAGCCTTTTATAAGACATATACATGCCCATCTTAAGAGTGACATTAGATCCAGGAGTATTCTTGTTAATGTCGCCAACAATATTTTGAGCAAGAGCAATTATAGCCTGCGCAAATCTTCCTTTGATAAACCCATGATGCTTTCTTGAAATCCACTCGTACAGAATCCTAGAGAGACTCCTTTTGATCACACTGGAAAGAATATTGTAAGGGAAGTTACACAAACTAATTGGATTGTAATGCTTTATAGACGAAGGATCCTTGACCTATGGAAAACAGAATAAGAGAGGTAGCACAAGACACCCTTGGCAGGTTACCCCCACGAAAGAAATCTTGAATACTGTTAACCATCTCAGATTTAACCATCATCTAGGAAGCCACATAAAAAGAACCTAGAAATCTGTCCGGCCTGAGAGAGCTCTCTTGGTTTAAAGATTTAATGACTTCCCAAATCTCACTTTCATTTGGAATTTTATCAAGTTTCAAATTTTCATCATTCTGAACCACCCTTGAAAGGGCCTCCCATAAAAGCGAATGACCCCTTGGGTACCCTTTCTGCATAGATGGGTTAACACCTACTAGAAGGGTTTTGAATTGATCCTCTACTATCCTGCCCACCACATTCACGTCATTCATAAAAGACCCATTCTCCAAGTGAATGTTTGGAAAAATATTCTGCTTCTTCTCTTTAATAAAACCTTGCAAAAATTCAGTATTTTTGTCACCCTCTTTAATCCACTTTTGCTTGGAATTTTCCCTAGAAACTCGTTCCTGCTAAAGCAGTAAATTCGGGAAACTTCTTCTTCTTATCAACAAGACTAGAAAAAATTGCATCATCCCATCCCTCTTCAAGAGTGGATTCTTTCAAATCAATTTCACATTCCAATCGTTCAACCTCCTGGAACCTGTGAGGCTACCTTTTGAACCATGAATGGAGGTCCCCTCTCAACCGCCTGAGTTTTTTGTGAAAGTCGAGCCAGGAAGAGTCCCGCATGGGTTTATTCTAGGAATCATAAAAAACTGAATGGTAATCTGGAATTCGGGTCCACTGTTTGGAGAAATAAGGAATGTGAGATGCGTACTCTCCAGGAGAAACCCGAACCAACAACGAAGAATGATCAGAAAATGTGTGAACCAAGTGAAGGAAACTTGTGTTGGGGAATTCACTAACAGAATGAATGTTGGCTAAATAGAGATCAAGCCTACACCAAAGGTGAAGACCTCCCTTTTGATTATTGCACAAAGTGTACTTATCTCCAGAAAACCCAATGTCCAATAAACCCTTTCAAGTTAAGAAGTAAGAAAATTCCTACATATCTGCCCAGTGATGAGCCCTCCCACCCTTCTTCTCTAAGGGATCGACTATCGCGTTAAAGTCCCCTCCAATCAGCCATGCCACATTCCCAGGATCAAAGGATTCAAGGTCTCTCCACAATTGGACCCTTAATCTCGGGTCGTACTTAGCATAAAAAAATGAGATAAAACATAACAAATCATCATAGACAACCTTAACAGTGATGTATTGATCAGAAACAGATACCTGATCCACAGAAACTGAGTTACTCCAGAAAATCCAGATGTGTTGGTTAAAAGAATCATTATTCATGTAGTTGCGCAAACCCATCTTGCTAGCAAAATAATCAATCTTGGAATGATTCTTTTTTGTTTCGAGAATCTCCACTAAATACACCTTATTCTTTGAAATTTCATTGGACATGAAATTTGTTTTCACTTGTGTTCCCAGACCACAAGCGTTGCACACAATGAAGGAAATCATCTAGATAGATTATGCCTGGCTTTGGCCCCAGGTAAAGTACGACAAGTAGAATGAAAAGGAGAACAAACAAAGCCTTGTTTATACTTGGATCTCATACACACTCTACTCGGAACTAAAGTATGAAAGGGTTCCGGGGTAAAATTATCCTCAGCGACATGCGATAAAATGTTGAACGAGTTAGACATATGAACCAAAGAATAAAGGGACGATCCTGAATCGCAATAGTAAATGGACCTTGCATCATCCTCCTGATCATACGAAGATGAGGTTATCTCTTCCATTGCGATGAAAGTAGAGATGGCCACGCCAGGATTATAAATCAAAGTGCTCGTAGAAGATAACTTGGAATACGAAGAGGTAGAAGCACCATCCAGTAGATACAAAGAACACTACCGACAAAGAATTCCCCTAGGCAGAACTGGGGGGGCGACGGATAAAACAAAGCCTGGAGCCAGTCGTCCATACCCTCAACCTGAAGTAGAATATTCAGGGGGAGCGACTGAGAAATATTGATGTCGACACAGATCTGGGCTGACAATGAGTCTTCAAGCTACAAGGTTCTGACGTCCGCACACAGTAAAAAACCAAGCACATTCCCAATCCCATGAAGTAAGCCAAGGTTCTGCATTGGAAGGGAAACCCGAACTGCCGCTTGTGGGGAATCCCAACCCAGATGAGAGTCCATAGACCATCAAAACAAGTGGAAACGCCAATGACCAAAGGATCTGGGGCGGGATCTCCAAACACGAGAAAAGTCCTCGAAGTATGTTAGGACCACGCAGTAATCTTTCCTATTCAAGGAAGTAACCTTAGCAGGGAGAGAAACATCCCAGGAGTCAACAAAATTTCTGAAAATCTTGAGAGGAGGCTTTTCTAATCCAAAGAGCATGACCATGGTCCATTTGTGATGATCCAAAGCCGAAGAGAATTCATGAGCCAAGAACAAGAAAACCGGGAGACCATCACCTGAGGAAGACCGAGCAACCACCGGGACCACAACTACAGATTAGCTGAAGCTGAAGGGCGGTATCTACAAAGCACATCCTTGAAAGAGGGTAAATCTTGAGGTATAGAACACAACTACAGATTAGCTGAGCTAGGTAGAGAAGCAGAAGCCGGCAAGCTCGACGGTCCAGAGACAAAACCTGTCGGGGGGCCTTCACCAACGGTCGAAAATTTTTGAACACACAGCGGCACATGGGGAGTGTTCTTTCCCTTGACTATATCCATCTCGACTGGAAAACTCGGACATACAAAACCCCAGTGTATGAAAGATCTAGTTGAATTCATAGGTTTCCTTAGGATGGGGAATATCCATCACTTTTTCAAGACTTTTCCATCAGTGACTAGAGAGTAGGTATCTACACCTACCCCAGGTTTTGGAATAGGGATAATAGCATCTCACAAGGTAGGGAGATGGAATACCACCAACTACTCAAGTCAAGATGGTGGTCGAGGCTGAGGTAGTCAGACATAAGTTTCTCAGTGCCAGCAGACCAGACTTTGTCATGGAATTCAGGCTATAACTCAGGGTCATGGTACAGGCCATTTATATGTAGTGTAGCCTATGCTAGAGGAGTAGAGCATCGAACCTTCTACTGTTTGAGGTATTATTCTAGTATCCTCAACTTTAGTGTCTGCTTTATTTGAAACAAGCGCTTCACACTCTTTTATATCTAAAGTAGTTATGGAGATTTTGTGCCTCGAGATTGAACACTTATATGGAGTGATGATGCTTGATACCCTGCTAGGTATCTGATCAAATAGAATTCTAAATTTTAAGGATTGTCCCCTTGAGATAGGTGGATATCTCTTCGTATGGAATATTTTCATCCTCGATATGACAGGGCTTGATGTGATCATTTGGATGGACTAGTTATCTTCCTATTGATCCCATATTGAATACTATCATTGGATGGTGACGTTTACATCACCATAGGGTGGTGGACATGTGAATAAGGGAGAATTGGATATCCAAGCTATGTAATCAGGACCAGATCATCAGGGGCTGGGAAGAGTGACATCCTAGGTTCCCAGTATTTTTATGAATGGTAAGGGGTTACGACCAGTTGTTTTACCTCCTATATTGGATCATTTAAAGGATGTATTCCATAATAAATTTTTAGGCTACCTCTAGTGCGAGAGATATAATTAACCATTAAGCTAGTGCCAGTAGCAGCACCCATGTCTATTCCTCCTTACAGGATGGCACCTATGGAGCTTCTGGATCTTAAAAAATAGTTAGAATATTTGGATCCTAAAGGATTTATATGCCCCAACACTTCTCCTTGGGGTTCAGTGGTTCTTTTTTCCAATAATTCAGATGATACCCTTAGGTTGTGTGTGGATTACCGATAGTTGAACAAGATCGTGGTAAAGAACTGGTATCCATTGCTTCAAATAGACGACCTATTTGATTAGATTCAAGGACTGAGGGTGTTTTTAAAGATTGATTTGTGTTCAGTCTATCATTAGGTATGAGTCATATCTTCAGACATAACTCGTACAACTTTCAGAAGTGGGTATGGTATTTATGAGTACCTGGTAATGTCGTTCAATCTCATGAATACGCCAGCAGTTTTTATGGCTCTAATGAATCAGCTTTTCCACCTGGATCTTGATTCTTTCATGGTAGTCTTTTTGGATGGCATATTAATGTATTATCATTATAAAAAAAACTATAAAAACCAACCTGAGATCATTCTAAATACATAAAGAGGGCATCAAATTTATGCTAAGATCAGTAAATGGAACTTTTGGATCGAAAAAGTCCACTTCCTAGGTTATATCATCTTAGATTTAGAAGTTTTAGTATACCCAGAAAAAGTGAGAGTTATATTTTCCTTGGAGCATCACAAGAATTTCATTGATATACAATGTTTCTTGGGGCAATTTGGGTATTAAAAATGCCTCATCTAGGATTTCTCATACCTAGAAGTGCCTCTTATAGGCATGACTAAGAAGGGTGTGAAATTCATATGGTTAGAATATTGTCAAGTGTCCTTTCAAGAGTTGAAGAGAATATTGACCTCAGCGACAATATTGATTCTACTAAAGATAGTAAGGATCTATGTTATTTAATGTGATGCATTAGATATCAGTCAAGGAGCTATTCTGATGTAAGATGAGTGAGTCATAGCATACAAATCTCATTATTTGAGGCATCACAAGTGGAATTACATGATGAAATGTCGTGATCTAGTCACGATTGTTCATGCATTACACTTTTGGAGACACTATTTACTTAGGGATCATTTTGTCACTACGGGAAAAAAGGGCATTTGCGACGGGTTATTTGCGACGGGATTAAATCCCGTCGCAAATAGTCCCGTGAAAAACTTATTTGCGATGGGGTTATTTGTCCGTCGCAAATAAGTAGCCTTTTGCGACGAGACAGCTTTCCCCGTCGCAAAAGGACTGGCGCGGTTTGCGCGCCAAATCGCGGGAAATTTATTTGCGACGGGAATATTCCCCCGTCGCAAATAACCGGCGGCGGTAAAAGGTATTTGCGACGGGAATATTCCCCCGTCGCAAATAGTATGTCGGCAGGTGGTTATTTGCGACGGGACCCATCGCAAATAACTATTTACCAGTTGACCGTAATAAATGTTGACTAAGGTATTTGCGACGGGTACCGTCGCAAATAGTATTATTTGCGACGGGATACCCGTCGCAAATGGGCCCGTCGCAAATAATCTAACCTATAAATACCCCCATCCGTTTTTTTCATTTCATTCTCATTCCTTATCTTCTCCTTCTCTCAAAATTATATTTCTTGAGTTCAGTTTTTCTCCAGTTTAATTTTTTTCTCTGGAGCTGATATTAAAGTTTTGAAGAACGATCAGAGCAGATCAATTTTCAAGGTATTTATGTTCATTTTAATTTTTTATTTATTTTTAATTTTTTATTAGTTTCAATTATTTTTAATTAGTTGTAATTTAATTATGTTTACATTGTTTTATTACTTAATAAATTTAAATTATTAGTATTGTTTATAGTTAATGGTAATTAGGAATAATTAGTAATAATTTTTAATAATTAAGAATAAATATTAATAATTAGTAATAAATACCAATAATTAGGAATAATAACATTATTACATTATTAGTCTATTTTATTATTAATATTAAAATAATATAATTTTTTATATATATACAATTCTCTTTTCATCTGTGTGTTTGCTGTCTTCACATGTATTATTTGTATGTGGAGATAGAAAACGCACAGATGAAAGGAGAATTGTATATAAATTAGAAAATTATATTATTTTAATATTAATAATAAAATATATTAATAATGTTATTATTTGTAATTATTGGTAATTATTTCTAATTATTGATAATTATTCATTTAATTACTAATAATTAGGAACAATTATCAATAATTATCAATAATTAAGAATAATTAGTAATAATTAGCAATAATTACCAATAATTAGTAATAATTAGTAATAATTATCAATAATTAGTAATAATTACCAATAATTAGTAATAATTACCAATAATTAGTAATAATTACCAATAATTAGTAATAATTACCAATAAGTAGTAATAATTACCAATAATTAGTAACAATTACCAATAATTTGGAATAATTACCAATAATTAACAATAATTAGTAATAATTAGTAATAATTATCAATAATTACCAATAATTAGTAATAATTAGTAATAATTACCAATAATTACCAATAATTACCAATAATTACCAATAATTACCAATAATTACCAATAATTACCAATAATTACCAATAATTAGGAATAATTACTAATAATTAGTAATAATTAGTAATAATTAGTAATAATTAGTAATAATTAGTAATAATTAGTAATAATTAGTAATAATTAGTAATAATTAGAAATAATTAGAAATAATTAGAAATAATTAGTAATAATTAGTAATAATTAGTAATAATTAGCAATAATTAGGAATAATTAGCAATAATTAGGAATAATTAGGAATAATTACCAATAATTAGCAATAATTACCAATAATTACCAATAATTACCAATAATTACCAATAATTACCAATAATTAGGAATAATTACCAATAATTACCAATAATTACCAATAATTCCCAATAATTACCAATAATTACCAATAATTACCAATAATTACCAATAATTAGCAATAATTAGCAATAATTAGCAATAATTAGCAATAATTAGCAATAATTAGCAATAATTAGGAATAATTAGTAATAAATATCAAAAATTAGGAAAAATTAGGAAAAATTAGGAAAAATTACCAATAATTAGTAATAATTACCAATAATTAGTAATAATTACCAATAATTAGTAATAATTACCAATAATTAGTAATAATTACCAATAATTAGTATTAATTACCAATAATTAGTATTAATTACCAATAATTAGTATTAATTACCAATAATTACCATTAATTACCAATAATTAACAATAATTACCAATAATTACCAATAATTACCAATAATTAGCAATAATTAACAATAATTAGCAATAATTAACAATAATTAGCAATAATTAGCAATAATTGCCAATAATTGCCAATAATTGCCAATAATTACCAATAATTGCCAATAATTGCCAATAATTGCCAATAATTACCAATAATTACCAATAATTACCAATAATTAGCAATAATTAGCAATAATTAGCAATAATTAGCAATAATTAGCAATAATTACCAATAATTACCAATAATTACCAATAATTACCAATAATTACCAATAATTACCAATAATTAGTAATAATTAGGAATAATTAGTATTAATTAGGAATAATTAGGAATAATTATTATTAATTAACAATAATTATTATTAATTAACAATAATTAGTATTAATTACCAATAATTAGTATTAATTACCAATAATTAGTATTAATTACCAATAATTAGTATTAATTACCAATAATTAGTAATAATTACCAATAATTATTAATAATTACCAATAATTAGTAATAATTACCAATAAGTAGTAATAATTACCAATAATTAGTAATAATTAACAATAATTAGTAATAATTAACAATAATTACCAATAATTACCAATAATTACCAATAATTACCAATAATTACCAATAATTACCAATAATTACCAATAATTACCAATAATTACCAATAATTACCAATAATTAGTAATAATTAGGAATAATTAGTATTAATTAGGAATAATTAGTAATAATTATTATTAATTAACAATAATTATTATTAATTAACAATAATTAGTATTAATTAACAATAATTAGTATTAATTACCAATAATTAGTTTTAATTACCAATAATTATTATTAATTACCAATAATTAGTAATAATTACCAATAATTAGTAATAATTAGTAATAATTACCAATATTTAGTAATAATTACCAATACTTACCAATAATTAACAATACTTGAAAAATAATTAACAATACTTGCCAATAATTACCAATAATTGCCAATAATTAGCAATAATTAGTAATAATTAGCAATAATTAGTAATAATTAGCAATAATTAGCAATAATTAGTAATAATTAGCAATAATTACTAATAATTAGCAATAATTAGTAATAATTAGAAATAATTAGCAATAATTAGTATTAATTACCAATAATTAGTATTAATTACCAATAATTAGCAATAATTACTATTAATTAACAATAATTACTATTAATTAACAATATTTAGTATTAATTACCAATAATTAGTATTAATTACCAATAATTAGTATTAATTACCAATAATTAGTATTAATTACCAATAATTAGTATTAATTACCAATAATTAGTAATAATTACCAATAATTAGTAATAATTACCAATAATTAGTAATAATTAACAATAATTAGTAATAATTAACAATAATTACTAATATTTAGTAATAATTAACAATACTTGCCAATAATTAACCAATAATTGTCAATAATTACCAATAATTACCAATAATTGCCAATAATTAGCAATAATTAGTAATAATTAGCAATAATTAGCAATAATTAGCAATAATTACTAATAATTAGCAATAATTAGTAATAATTAGCAATAATTACTAATAATTAGGAATAATTAGTAATAATTAGTAATAATTAGTAATAATTAGTAATAATTAGGAATAATTAGTAATAATTAGTAATAATTAGCAATAATTAGTAATAATTACTAATAATTAGTAATAATTAGTAATAATTAGCAATAATTAGTAATAATTAGCAATAATTAGTAATAATTAGCAATAATTAGTAATAATTAGCAATAATTACTAATAATTAGAAATAATTAGTAATAATTAGTAATAATGACCAATAATTAGTAATAATGACCAATAATTAGTAATAATGACCAATAATTAGTAAAAATGACCAATAATTAGTAATAATTACCAATAATTACCAATAATTACTAATAATTAGTAATAATTAGTAATAATTAGTAATAATTAGGATTAATTAGTATTAATTAGGAATAATTAGTATTAATTAACAATAATTAGGAATAATTAACAATAATTAGGAATAATTACCAATAATTAGGAATAATTACCAATAATTTGGAATAATTACCAATAATTTGGAATAATTACCAATAATTTGGAATAATTACCAATAATTAGGAATAATTATCAATAATTAGGAATAATTACCTTATTACATTATTTATATATTTTATTATTAATATTAAAATAATATAATTTTCTATATTATATACAATTCTCTTTTTTTCTGTGTGTTTTCTGTCTCCACATGTAATATTGACATTCTTTTTCAAAATTATCAACCTACTCGCCAATGGAGAGGTGAAAGTGAACGTCAATATTACATGTGGAGACAGAATGTTAAACACACAGATGAAAGGAGAATTGTATATAATATAGAAAATTATATTATTTTAATATTAATAATAAAATATACTAATAATGTAATAATGTTATTATTATATAATTAATATTTATGAAAAAATTTTATTAGTATTATTAAAAAAAATAAAAAATCAATATAATATTAAAATTATCAATATCTGTAACAGGTTTTGCCTTATTCTCAATATATTCAATCCTTGCTTGAGTGTTTTTTCTAACAAATTATTCAAAATCAGTAATGCTTTTATATTTTATAGAAAAATATGGAACAACGAGGTCGTCAACAGTCATTATTAGATGACCGCATATGGATAAATCAACGTAGAAATCCAAACGGTTCTGGTTTAAATCCAGTATATGTTGAGGGTGTGGAGATTTTTTTATCATTTGCGGCATCAAATTCAGAATTTGTTTCAGAAGGCAAAATAAAATGCCCTTGCAGAAAATGTGCATTGAGAACGTTTGACACGTTTGACAAAGTGGGAGAACATCTCTTGCATTTTGGTTTTCAACCAGATTATGTTTTTTGGTATCAACACGGTGAACGCAGTTCCAGAGCAGGTGATACCAACTTGATTCCGGATCCATCCCGGTTTCAAGATTTAGTACATGATGTTGCAGGTTCATCTGTTCAACATACAGAAACTCCGGTTGATATAGCTTCAAATCCTGAGTTGGCACCGTCTGAATTTTATGAGTTGTTGAAATCTGTTGAGGATGCATTATATCCTGGCTGCAAGATGAGCAAATTAGAAGCAGTTGCAAAATTTATGGCTATCAAATCAGATAACGGAATGTCAAACACCTGTTTTGACCAGATATTTTCTTTGCTGAAAACACTGTTACCCGAAGGAAATGTTTTACCTGCAAATTACTATGAGAGTAAGAGGCTGGTTCGAAATTTGGGACTTACTTGTCAGAAGATTCATGCATGTTCAAATGACTGCATTTTATATTCTGGGGAAAATGAGTCGTTGGATAGTTGTCCTACATGTGGGCAACTGAGATATAAGGAAGGACAAAACGGGAAGTCTGGTTTGATTCCTGTAAAACAGTTGAGATATTTTCCTCTTACATCCAGACTTCAGCGTTTATTCATGTCTAAGAATACAGCGACAATGATGTCATGGCATAAAGAGAATATTTCAACCGATAAAAGCTTGAATCATCCAGCCGATGGTGATTCATGGAAACATTTTGATAGAGTGCATCCATCCTTTGCTTTAGAAGCTAGAAATGTTCGACTGGGCCTTTCCACTGATGGTTTCTGTCCGTTTGGATCTTATGGTAGTCAATATTCATGTTGGCCTGTTTTTTTAACTCCGTACAATTTACCTCCATGGATGTTGATGAATGAGCCATATATCTTTTTGACTTTACTAATTCCAGGACATCCGAAGAAAAATATTGATGTTTATTTGAAGCCATTGATTGATGAATTAAATTTATTGTGGAGTACTGGTGTCAGTACATATGATGTTGCAACGAAACAGAATTTCATACTGAGAGCAGCATTGATGTGGACAATAAGTGACTTCCCGGCTTATGGGATGTTATCTGGATGGAGTACACATGGTCAGAAATCATGTCCTTACTGTATGGGAGAGAACAAAGCATTTATGCTCATTCATGGAAAGAAACCTTGTTATTTTGACTGTCATCGCAGATTTCTTCCAGCTGATCATCCTTTTCGCAGAAACAGATCTCATTTCAGAAAAGGAACAGTTGAAAGGGATGGACCTCCAAAAATGCTATCAGGTTCGGAGTTAAAATCAGTTGTATTTTCATTACCTCCCATCACTTTTGGTCCCACAATAAATCAACAGAAAATTTCTGGTTTTGGGAAAGAACACAATTGGATTAAACGTAGCATATTTTGGGATTTGCCATATTGGTCTGATCTGTTGGTCCGACACATGTTAGATGTCATGCATATTGAGAAGAACTGTTTTGATAATTTGTTTCATACAGTTTTGGATACGCCAGGAAAGAGCAAAGACAATGTAAATGCACGTTTAGATCTTGCCCAAATTTGCAGGCGTCCAGAATTGGAACTATTTGAAAATGTCAGAACAGAAAGGTTACTGAAACCAAAAGCAGCTTATACACTGTCTAAAGAAAACCGTTTATTATTTTGTCAGTGGATTGCAGATTTGAGACTTCCAGATGGCTGTGCTTCTAATTTGGGTAGATGTGTAAAGAATGGTCATATTACTGGATTAAAAAGTCATGATTGTCATGTTATAATGGAGAGACTTCTACCCATTGGATTAAGAGGTCTGTTGAATTCTGTGATTTGGGATTCCATAACAGACATGTCTCATTTTTTTCGGGAAATTTGTGCGGCTACGGCAGATTATGATGCTCTAGGCAAACTTGAAAAAGATGTTGTTGTAATTATATGTAAACTGGAAAAAATATTTCCGCCGTCTTTCTTCGACTCAATGGAACATTTGATGTTACATTTTCCATATGAAGCCAAATGTGGAGGTCCGGTACAGTTTCGATGGATGTACCCATTTGAAAGATGCATGCAAAAATTGAAAAGAAAAGTACGGAACAAAGCATCTGTTGAAGGATCTATTGCAGAAGCTTATTTGCAAGAGGAAATATCTTTTTTCTGCTCCCATTATTTTGAATTTGAGTATCCTTAAAAACACAACCGAATGGGACGGAACGAGAGGAATATTGATGAAATCGACAATCAATTATCTATTTTCAACCAGTCAGAGCTTGGTTTTGGTGGAGTTTATGAACGCTGGCTTTCAGATGATGAACATCAGAGAGCTCATACGTATGTTCTGCTCAACTGTGAAGAGATGACATCAGTTGTACTGTAAGTGTTTATATCACTTATTCTATCATTTATGTTACATTAAATAACTTTGGTTTTATAGGTTGTATGATAATCATATCAAGAAACAAATTCCACAAATTACAGCAGCTGCTCTCGAAGAACGTCGACTGAAAAATTTCTCTCAGTGGTTTCAAAAACTGGTAACATAAATTCTTTATCTTTTAGCAACTCATTCAATGTATAGTTTACTATATTGATAATTATTTCACAAATTTTCAGGTGTCTCGACATGCTGATAAAATTGACAAACGGCTGTGTGTATTGAGTAACCCACCTTCCAAACTTGTTAAAACTTATAATGCATATGTGGTGAATGGATTTCGATTCCACACACATGCATATGGGGAATCGAAAAAAACAATGAACAGTGGAGTTAGCTTGAGAGGATCTCATCATCGAGAAAATGAAGTTGACTTTTATGGCATACTTTATGAAATCATTGAACTCTGTTATCTTGGACAACATTACATAACCATGTTCAAATGTCGGTGGTTGGATACAGAGAGAGGCGTGCGTGTTCATCCGACTCATGGAATCATCGATATTAAATGTAAAAGTGTTCTCGCAGTAAATGAACCATTCTTATTGGCTCAACAGGCATATCAAGTTTATTATGCAAAGTACTGTGCAACATCAAGAGACTTGACTGATTGGTGGAGTATAATAAAAATCAAAATTCGAGACAATCAGTTTAGTCAAAGTGAATGTGCTTTCACTGATGTGCAAAGAATTGAAGTTTTTCAAGAGAGTACTCAAAATCAATCTTTTTTACAAAGAGACATGAGTATCGATGACGACACCCCACATTTAAGAGTCGGTGATGACGATGATGTTAATGACGTCACATATGAATTTGAAATGGTAAGAGATGAAGCAACTGTAACTCGAATGGATATCGATGATGTTGAGGAGGAATATGAAGATGACATTGACATATATGAAAATGATGATGAAGATTAACACTGATAGCATTCCATGGTATTTATATACAATCATAATATGTATATATGTATATATAATAGTAATTATCAATTATTTGCTAACATTAACATTTTCTGTTTCAGATGGACGAGGCCACATTTCGTGAGTTGACGGATGCTGACCTGCCTTTCGATGCGGATGAGTTGCTGGCAGATGACCCTCAGCCTGCAGGCGCTCCAGGGAGTACGCGGAGGGGGCGCGGTCTTGCACGATTGATGATTCCTGACCCCGTCCCCGAGTGACGTCCACGTCTTGGGTTTGATCCGCGCACCCGGAGGTGTGATAACCTGTGTGATAACCTGTGGATTTGACTAAGATTTCATTAATCTATTCACATAATAAATGTTTATTATTTTTTTCAGTTTTCCGCATATAGCAGTCGAACAGGGCAGCGCTATTTTGCGCAACTATTTCTCTCAGCCGTGGACCACATGGGAGCAGATTCCCATTGATGTGCAGCAGGCCATGTTCGGCCATTGGTTGGTACGTACGTAAATAAATAATTTTTATTTTGAAAATTATTTCATTTCTAACTTGATATTTTGATTTATTTGTAGGGTTTATGGTATCCGATCGAGGATACCATGCGTGACGCCATCCACGAGGCATGGGAGGTGGCCATGCGTGATCGCCTTCGTCAGTTTTTGCACAATTTAAGAAAAGCTGCGATGAAGAAAGCAGGAGTGTCAGATTTTGAGGAGTCATGTAGAGCACACCGACCAGAGTATATTTCATCCCATGTATGGGATGGATTATGTGCGCACTGGTTGAGTGGTGCCTTTCAGAGGAGATCATCGGTGGGGAGGCAGAATCGGGGGAGACAGGAGGTGACTCATCAAGCTGGGAGTCGTTCTTTCAGTACTCATAGACAGCATCTGGTACGTACATTATTTATAAATATTTTATATAACTATAAATAGTAACAGTTTATTTTTTATTCTTATAGGCTGTCGAGCACCCCGATATTACAGAGTACGACGTATATCGGAGGATGTATAGTGATCCTGCTATTGGGGAGCTCAGAGGTGATCGTCAGCATCACATCGTGGTCAGTATTATTTGTTTTCAAGTTTAAAAATTAACTGCATATAATATATTCACAATTTTAATTTTAAATTGCAACTATAGGAGTCATATGAGGCCGCAACGTCACAGGCCCGGCCTGAGAGTCAGGCCGAGTCATCAGATCAGACCACTGCCCGTCAGTTTGATGAGGCGGCATGGATGCAGGCCACCCAGTATGCCTTTGAGAAGGGACGGGTAGTTGGTATCGGCTCTCAACTGACTCCCGTAGATTATTATGGCAGTGCTGCGATGTCGGCGTCCAGCTCGAGAGGAGCTCGTGCTTCTTCTTCTACTGCACAGTATGAGGATCAGTTGCGATCTCAGACTGCACAGATAGAGAGTCTCCGACAGGAGCAGGAGCAGATGCGTCAGCAGCATGAGGAGGAGCGTCGACGCCAGCAGCAGTTGTACGAGGAGCAGACGAGTCGGTGGCAGCAGCAGCATCAGGAGCAGATGGAGTACATGCGCCGACTCACTCATGCTTTAGGGATGGAGTTTCCTCCACCACCATCTGCAGATCCCCCACCTCCCCCCCCTCCTTCAGATTAGAGTTTGTATTTATGTTATAAAATTTGGGAAATCAAAATATTTTTTTTTCTATTCTTAGTTTTTGTCTCATTATAATATATTAATAATATTATATTTTTAAATAACAATATTAATATGAATAATAATATTATTTATATTTTATAATATTAAAATATATATATATATATTAAAATTTTATAATATTATAATTTAATTATATTTTTTGTAATACTTGAATTATTTTAATATTTGAATGTAAAATAATTTATTATTTTTATATTAATTATAATAACTTATTAATATTTTTTTTATTTATGAATTATAATTCTAATATTATTATATTAATTAAATCATTTATTAATATTCTATTATTTTTTATTTTTGAATTATAATTCTATTATTATTATATTAATTAAAATAATTAATAATTATTATTTGTGAATTATAATTCTATTATTATATTAATTAAAATAATTTATTAATAATTTATTTTTTTTATTTTTTTTATAGTATTTGCGACGGGATACTATGCCCGTCGCAAATACTAGTATTATTAATAGTTTTTATTTTATTTTTTTAAAATAGTATTTGCGACGAGATACTATGCCCGTCGCAAATACTAGTATTATTAATAGTTTTTTATTTTTTTTCAAAAATCGTTTTTGCGACGGGACCGTCGCAAAAACGATTTTAAAAGTTTTTTACAAAAAAACGGAATACTATTTGCGACGGGGAGAATGACCGTCGCAAAAAAAGGCTTTAGCGACGGGCCCGTCGCAAATAAGTGTTGTTGCGACGGCATTTTCAGCAACGGGCTATTTGCGATGGGCCCCCGTCGCAAAAGGCCATTTGCGACGGGATCCCGTCGCAAATGCCCGTCGCAAATACCTGTTTTTCTAGTAGTGTGTGGAATTCACGGAACACAAAATCATTAATTACATCTCTCCTCTTAAAAAGGGAATCCCAGGGTGTGTCCTTTTCAAACCCTCCACACTAGGAAACCCCCCTCCCCATGAAGGGATCACTCGGGACAAAGCCCCAACCGAGAATGAGCTATTTTTAGCCGAGATGAAAAAGAATCCCAGAGGGTTACAACTAGATAGGCGATGTTTCGACATAGAAATCCATCAACACAAATGGGTCGCACCTCATTTCACACAACCATTCAAGAAGCGAGTGACCCGACAAGATGATTGGATCCTGGGGGAAGGAGATGTTCTTCTAAGATTAGGTTCCCAGGATTCAAACCATGTAACTCCCAAACAATGGCAGTGTTGTACCCCAATACTTCACCACTACGCCACCACTAAAGCGGCACCTCAATTACATATTCACACAGTGTGATCTGAATATTAGGCAACACAGGTGGGTTGAGTACCAGAAATCATTTGATTTTTATCTTTCCTATATTCCTAGAAAATGAAATGTTGTAGTCAATGATTTGACCCAAAAGACTCAGACATTGGTAGTTCAGAAGGCTAGTAGCGAGTGGCAACTCATGACCTTGTTTTTAGATATACATGTTGAGGTTCAGGAGGATCATGGGAAGGAAATCCTATTAGCTTTATCAATGACCTATACCATTCTATAATGGGTGATAATGAGATAATTTTTAGCTCCAAAAGGCTTGGTCCAAAGGTAATGAACCTCATATGATGATTCATCTTCTAGTTGGACCATAGATGAGGATAAAACTTTGCATTTTCATAGGCATTTTTAGGTCCCAACACACATTTTAGAGAAGATGATGTAGGAATTTCATGCCTTGATTTGGGAATTAAATCCAAGTGTTATCAAGATGTATCGATTCTTATGTCACTAATATTGCTGGCCTGGTATGAAATGGGAGATAATCGGCTTTATCACTCAGTGTTTCACCTATCAACTGGTGAAGTCAATACATCAACGATTGATAGTAATTTTTCATCCGTTATCCATTCCTAAGTGGAAATGGGACAATGTATTTATAGATTTCATGACTAGTTTACCCAGATCATCTCATGGAAATGATACTGTTTCGGTAGTCATTGATCATTTGACGATGGTCACACAATTTTAACTCTTCAAGAGATCTTCTCGGTAGACGATATGGGGCGGATATATGTTAAGGAGGTCATATATATCCCCAGATATCCTTGATCTATCTTATCAGATAGGGATTCTTATTTCATATCTTGATTCTAGCAGGGTTTATAGAAGGCCTTGGGCACATAGGTGCTTCTAATCACAGACTATCACCCCCAGACAAATGGACAAAAAAATTGTACGATCCAGGTGTTAAAGGAAATGCTTCATGCATGTGTCCTTGACATTGGGGGTTCTTGGGAGAAACATATACTCTTGGTTGAGTTCACTTACAATAATAATTTTCATGCTACCATTCATATGGATCCTTATGATTCTTTATATGTTAGACCTTTCCAATAACATCTGTGATGGTTAGAGGTAGGGTAGGAAACATTAATTAGACCACATCTTGTTCAAGAGACTTAGAAACATGTATAATTAATCATAAAGAAGATGTTGACATATCAGTCCAGACAGAAATCTTATGCTACTCGATGCTGACGACCCCTAGATTTCAAGGTAAGAGATTAGGTTTTCTTGTGAGCCTTTCCCAAGTTGTTCCATCGATGAATTCAGAGGCAATTTAAGCCTTCAAATAAATTCATTGGACCCTTTGATGTTTTTAAATGGATCATAATAGTGGATTATTGGATATCACTTCCTCAAATATATTGGTCTATACATGATGTCTTTCATGTATCTCAACTTCACTGATATTATCTAAACATGTCTCATGTTTTCCAACCTGATGAGGTTGAGTTAGATATGGATGGTTCCTTCGAGTATTATCCAATGTGTATTGTGGATTAGAGTGTGAATACACTCTGAGGTAGGTCAGTTCCTTTAGTATGGGTGTTATGGTAGCATGACCGAGTACAAGAAAAGATCTGGGAGTGGGGGGATGATATATGAGCCCAGTGGCCAGATATTTCCTCAGATGAACCATCCTTACCCTCATAATTCCAAGTCGGGGATGAGTTGCTTTATGGAGGGGATGTTGTAATGAACTGACTTTTCTCAATGGTGTGACTCGTTTGTTTGTTTTTTTTGAATCTTTTGTTTTCTATTGGTAAACGTGCACTAAATCCTAAGGAAGGTTCCTGGAGAGTTTGGGGCTTGCTAAGAACATGGAGTTATAGAAAATGGACAAATAAAGTGGGCCTCATGGTTAGAATATGGTTAGTACAAACTTTGCAGCTGAACTGTGCAGGGAACTTTTGTACAGTAAGAGGCTGCACGATTTGTCATCAGCCGTGTGCACCGAGGTGCACACCTGCGTAGAAATTTTAGACATTTTCATAAAGGAAAATCACATGGATTTTTCATGGTTTGGAAAACCATGAATCCAAACCTTGTGACCCCATTTTTTATGGTGAAATTGCTTATTTTTCCTTTAAATGTTTTAAAACATAAAACCCCTCTTACCTTTCTCATTTCTAATGTGCAGCCCCTCTGTCTCCTACCGAAGGATCTCCCTCAAGCCTCTTCTAGGTTCTATGATAAATCCTTGATTCGAAATCCAAATCAAGTGTTGTTGGAAGCATTGGATATGCATCAGTAAGAACATGAAACCTCTTGCTTCCATTATTAGTTTCTCTTACCATCTCTTGTGATATTTTGGTGTGAGATCATCTACCCTATTTTCATGGTGTTGGTTAGTTCTTCATTTTTCTTCTGATCTAATTCAAATATGAAGCTGATATTGTATGAGGAGTTGTATACAACCCTAAGGTAGTCGTTCTAGTTGTTTTCCCTTAATGTTGATTTTTTTCATAGCTTTTTTTTGTGCCGCAAGCCGACCACTCTCACACATTACCTTAAAATGAGTTATTTCTTTCTAAATAAGTATATGAATTTTTTTATACTCTTGATTAACATTTCTAAGTGTTTAGATACTACATACCTCAATTATAGACACCCATTTGGGTGTACCAAATGGAATTTCCCTCCTTTATAAAATTGTTCAATGGGTTAGAACACCTTATAAGTGTTCTACATGACCTTGAATTTAATTTTCTTGCTTAATTAATTAAAAAAATAATTATAATGGTTTTATTATAAATTTTCATTATTTCTTTATGAATTTCCATTCCATGATTAATTAAATGGTTTTTTTAAATGAAATGGAAATGGTTGGAAAGGTCATGCCAAGTGATGCATGTTTTATTATATGGATTATATGAACTGTGACACCCTTAGCTGTATTGGGGATTAATGATTATAATGTTAAGTAGGTGATACCTCATGTAATTATTATTATTTTTATGATTATGCCATTATCATGGATTATTGGATGATGGTTAAGGGACCTATTGTTCATGACTTTCCACTCTCCCTTAAATCAGGTGTTGAACAAGACATCTCTCACTATTAAAATTTTATTTGGGCAATGGGAATGGTGTTCCATGTTCCTCCATATCAGGTGTTGGGCATGAATTCTCATCCCACCTATCCCGATTATTGATCATGATGCATCACATTCATTATGATATTCTGGAAAAGTATCATTTTTTGGATCTAATAGCTCGTTAGACTTACACCCTAGGTCCAACTAGCACCTAGTATCTATGTATATTCCTACTTATGTCCTCACATACTTAGTGAATATATGTTTCTACAGTATATAACTATATATACTCATATATATACAATTACTATATATATGGTTACTGATCATACTCTTATATAAACCTATGCCAAAGCATGTAGAGCTAACTAGGTGTCCTGTTGGAAAATGATATGGCTGGTATTTCTTGTTCAACTTTGTTTTTCATTTCCTTATACCTTCACACTACTTATCCATGTACAATGGATGGATTATTTCTAGTCACTATTAGTGTTGGTTTAATGAGTGTATCTCACACCCTACTCGGGCCTCCTTTGGTAACCAAGTAGACCTCATGTATGCAGGTATGTATAAGTGCAAGAGTCCTACTATAGATACTTGACCTAATTTAATTATAGCATAGATCATGGGAGAAGAGAACTAGGAATATGATTATGATTCTATTGGATCAGTATTTCATACATTGTTTTGTATAGAATTTTTTATATGCGTGTCCCATGTTTTTTCTTTTTGTATATCAACATGCCATGAAATCATTTTATATAACTCATCCTAAGGGATTCTGATTATTGATAAGTTACTTGGTTATTTATGATTCCACAGTTCTTTGTTATATTTGTTTCTGCTGTGCCATTTTTTATATATGATTTCTCTATTTTATTTTCCTTTATTATATCCCATGCGATACTCTGATATGAGGTTATAGTCTCCTCACTATACCACCTTATACCCTCACTGCTAGTTTAAAACCTCTGGCATACAGGGAGGCGATCTTGAGGACATGTGACCCACCAGATCAGGGCACCGGTTAAGTGGATCCCAGGTCAAGATTTTAAAATAAACATTCATATTTAGAAACTAGCATACGAAATGTGGATTCTTTCTCCAATCAATAAACATAACCATAAACCATCTAGATTAATATGATGAATGGTATCAAAATAGAATAGCCACAGAAAAACTGATCTTAAACCATCCAAAGAAATAATAAAGATGATATCAATAAAATATATCTCCATTGGATCATAATTACATTAAAGTGGTTATGTCATTTATGAACAAAAATATCTTTAAAACATTATTGAGGAAAATATCCTTTTCAATTTAAAAATCAACTTTTAAAACTAAAATTTCAAAAAACAAATTGAACATAATTTTCTTTCAATATAACTTTTGAAAATTATCAAAGAATATTTAAAAAATATTGGTCATGACACCTAGAAATTCCATTCATGTCATACACATTAAAACAAATATTATTTTCATTTTTTTGGTAAAATTTAAATGAGCATTGTTTTGAAAATGACATGAATATTCATTTGAAACAAATTTATAGAAATAAGAAATTGGTTAAAAATTTCTTTAATAAAACATTTGTAAAAGTTTGAAACATTTTTGAAATATTTTTTAGAAAATATAGTTTTGGAAGAAAAGCGATTTCTAACTGAAGAGAGAAATGAAGTCAAATTTTCCTAAACAAATTTAAGTACCAAAGAGTAGGAAAATAGTATTATTACTTAAAAATATCATGTTTGACCATAGGAGGGTAAATTTAAATAGGTTTATTATACAATTATAAAATAATTTCCTTCAATTAAAATTTAAGAATACACAGTCTTAATTAGAATGAGATTGTGAAATAAACCCTTAAAATGATCATAACATTGAAGTGAGAATTAATTAATGGATATATTATGTGTATCAACTGTAAATCCACATAAAACAAGTGGAAATAAAACATAAGATAATAAAAATTCATTTCACATATAATCTTGGTATGAAATGATCAATGAAGTAGAATTTTAACCCAATTAGTAGAAATTGAGTTAATAAATCTCTTACCACTTTGTAATCAGTCGAATCATATACTCCATAAAAGTAATAATTATCAAATGAGACATTTAATGACATGAAGATTATGGGATTTATGATATGATATATCAAAGGTTCAGTATATACATCACAAAAAAATTATAAGTGGTGAATAAGACATATATCTTATATAAGTAAAAGTGAGACAAGAAACCCCTACCTTGGGTATGAAAGTATTATTCAATTGCACCTAATATCCTAGATAATAAAATTAGATTCATTATTTACTTAATTTAGAAACTTTTAAATATATATTTTATTCATTATAATTTTATTATGCTCATTTATGGTCATTTTGATGAGTTATAAAGACCAATTTCATCATTCTGTGAGAATTCATTTCATGGGTTTATGGTCGGCTCACTTGTGGATAATTATGAATGTTATTTTCAAATGAAAATAAAACTATCAAAGTGAAATGAAATGGTATTAATTCACTTATATAATTTTAAATGGTCCCATATATCATTTTGTTGTCATTAGGATGATTCATTTGATAAAATGTTAAAGATAAATATTAGTTTATTTTTGGCATTTTTTCCCACCATCACGAACTAGTTTTGTTTTATTTAATATTATTTCTATATATTAGTTACAGAACATGAAATAAGTTATTATATACCTATTAAAATCTGATTTAACCATAATAATAATTTTATTACCATCTTGGAAGGCAGTGATGGAAAACAAACAAAATCATTATCCATAGAGACAGTTAACTGCCATAATTTTTACAATGATTCGTTTCAATAAATAAGAGGAGATATAAAAAGGGTTGGGTATATGATATTACATTATAAATATAAAATTATAGTATATACATGATACTTAATTTATTATTATTTTATGGATGAATGAGGTTAATAGAAGGTGGAAGAAGAAAATAAATTAAGAAATTTTGTTTAAGAAATTTATCTGTTGAATATCACCTCCTTAAAGAACCCCTTAAGGAAATTAGAATTAGTCTTTGGGTTAGATAGGAAACACTTGGATGTTGGGAGAGTGGAGAAGAAAGTTTTTGATAGAAATTTTGAAATCCTCAAATATTTTGAGTAGAATAGCTGGTGAGAGGTGGTATTTATACTTGAGGAGAGGTGGTTTAAAGTTAATAAATAATGATTATTTTATATTTAAAGCCAACCACCTTTGGATGGAATTAGTTCCAACGAATTTGGTTGATAATTAATGTTTTAAATATTTTTTAGGGTCATGAAACACATCCAAAACCCATTTAATATTTTTTTTTTAGTTATTTTAATATTTTACATTTTAAGTCTAACCCGCTACATTATTTTACTTATATTGCGGTAAATATTTTTTTACCATGGTAAAATTTTTTCCCTAAAAATGAAAATGAACTTATAAACTAATTTAGAAATACTATTTACAAATATTAAATATTCTTTTAAAAATTCAAAACACATAAGTTTAAAAATTAAATTTAACATTAAACTGGAAAAACGTAATGAAAAATAGTTTTTCGTGAAAATGTGTTTTTAATCCAAAAAATGTACTTATACCAAAATAAGATATAAGTATTGTTTAAATTTAATTAATTATTTTATATCTAAATAAATATTACTTAAGTTACTTTTAGATCAAATTAAAATCATAAAGGGACTTTTTAATATAATGAAAATGACAGTTTTATAAAAAAAATTGTATTTTTCACTTTTCACTTGAAAATCAATCTTCTCAAAAAATTACCGAAAAATCACCGTAATCTAATTCGATATTACAATTTAAAAAAATAATTTAATTTTATCTAATACGTTTTATAAAAGTTTCAAAATTTAATTATATTTATTTTCTCATTGAAGGCAACAAAAATCACTTTTTGATTAAAACTTATATTGGAAGAATAAAATAAATTTACCAAAACATTGTCTTTTTATTTCCATGGAATGAATAAATAAATTTTTATTGAATATTAAGTTCATAAATATTTCATAATTAATCTAAAATTATTTTCACCAACCAAATTAATGGCTAGATTATAACGGTCTTGTTAAAATAATAATATTTAATAGCATGTCGTGGTTTAGTTAAGCTCGTTGTTGCGTGCAATGTGAACTACCAAGAAATTAAATTTATTTAAAAAGTGACATACCATAAAATCTTGGATATTTAAATTCTCTAATCATTCAATAAATTGTGTTCTCATAATTTTAAATTGCACTTTGAAAATCAAAGGATGATATTTGAAAATTCCTTTGTGGGAAACCCACATTGTAAAAAGCGTTAATAAAACCTCCTCTTAAAAAGAGGGAAAGTAAAATAAAATTCCACCACAAGACTAGGATTCCAATTATGAGAACATTATTGTAAAGTAAAAATATGGACATGGAATATAAATCTAAGTATCATGTTCTGATGGAGAGTGAGATAGAACATGTTCATTAGAATGTTAACCATTATAAAACTATAAATCTATGAGGGGTTTAAAGGCCATTGATTTTTCTATAATAAAAGTAAATGGATAACATATTTGTTACAAAATTATTTTCCTAGAGTTAAGGAATTATTTTACTGTATATAGTATAAACATAAGGAAATATACTTACTTTACAGGTAGATTTTATTCCTTTAAAAATTTTACACCACAAACTCATCTTTCTCTCCAAATTATGAGTATGAATTTTTTTTCATGCCTGAAGAACAAGAATAAACTTCCATGGATGAATAAATTCAAAAAAAAACAATTTATTCCTCCTGTATTTAGAAATGAACCAAAACCAAAGATTAGATAATTCCCAAAAGAATAAACCTTCATGTGAGGAAATCCAATTTAATCTCCCAAAATTCAACAGTAATACCCAAAATTCAACTTAGATCATTCAATAAATAAGTATCCTTAAAATTCCTCAAAAATATTTCATCATAAGATTGAAACTTAAAAATTAAAGGGATTGGTTCACATAGTTTTTTCAAAATAAATTTACTATTTATCTATAAAAATGTTTATGCCCTAAACATATAATCTCCAAGATATGATAACCTTTTCCATAAATAACTTGAATCAGCATAAATATATAATAAAATCATATATTCCTCCAAAATACAATTCAACCTTTATTCTTCAATTAAAATTCCATAATATTCTATTTAACTTAATTATATATGGTTCTCAAAATGAACTTATACTTTATATATCAAATCATTTAACTAAAAAGAAAATTTTCAAATTACCAAGGCTTCATATAGGTCAATGGTAGGCATTTCAACCTTATCGTTCTTTAGTTGTGGGTTTAAGACTTGTAGCCTTTCCAAATGTTGTGGGTTATCTCACAACCTATAGATTTTCCTTTTTATAAAACTATATAAATTTAATCCTTACAACATTCCCAAAAATGTGATAAACATATTCAAAAATAACCTTTATATATTTAACATTAATGAAATGTTTTGACCTCAAATGTTATCTCGTACATTTCATTTTTCATTCCCAAATATATGATAAACCATAATTACCTTAAAATCAAATATCATATAAACCCTAAAGTTTATGCTTACTTTTAAACTTATGTCCACAAAACGTAAAAGTGTTATTCATTAAATGACTATTTCACTAAAACATAAACTAAACCAATGGGTTGTATTGCCACAAATATCTCCCAAACTATCCTTAATATTGATTAACTCCCATAACATAAAACCTAAAAAGAGTTTTTAAGAATTTAAACTTATGATCAACATTAAACTCATAAACCCATGATGGTTTCTATAACTCTTAAGTTAATGAAATCATATATTCTTACAATATCAAAAAAATTCCTTAACAATAATTATAATGGTGAAATACTTCTTTAATACATTGTCTATTACATTAAATTTTAAACAAGTTCTTTCTGATTCCCTTCATTGACTGAAAATAAATATCAAAGTGTAAGTATCAAAATACAATAATCAAAGTGAGGTGTCAAATAATCATGAAATATTATTCAAAGGATATCTAAATCATGAAATATTATTATCAATTTTTGATTCCTTAGATTTAACCTAGGTCATCAATGGTCATTTCCAAATCTCTGGGATGTTATCTTTTACTTATATTTTTCCTTAAATTCATTCATAGGGTTATGATCCCTAATCAAAGTTTTCCTAAATGTAGTTCCCAAGGATCCTACTAAACTTACTATGATATCGATTATAAATACTCAAACCCTAGTCGACCAGAGTTGGTTGTTACTTTATTACATTATCATAAGATTCAAGGAATCGGATCCTGAAGGACCTAATAGTTTAGTAGTCTTAGTAATCTAGATTCATATTTAAAACTAACATTAAATTTCAAACATAACATAAAAAAAGAATTTTCTTTGAGAATTCCATTATTTCCCTTAGTGTATCCCTACTTATCAATCACAAAACACTTCCTCGTATCCTATGGAAAATAAAACATAAGAAAGTGGTGAGATAAAAATCATAGTAAGGGTGAGCGTATAGAAAAATCTATTAATAAAACAAGTCACAAAAATTATTTCAAGTTAAATAACCGAAAAATTTACCATTTAATAAATAACTTGAGCATAATATGGAAAGGACAAATGATGATCAAATAATGGAATATAAATAATTATATGAGAATGAAACTTAACCATGGATATTCTAATAATTTAATAATCACATGGAATATTAATAACTAATCTCATAATTTTAGAATTAATAATGTCAGACATCATAAATATATCATCAAGGCTTTGACCAAGATGCCATATATAAACGGGTAATACATTAGCCAATAACCAAACTAATTTGTCTAATGAGACCTATTGATGCATATAGGGGATATAGAGGGAACATCCTATCACTTTCTAAGTCTAATTCATTCCTCGTATTAAAGGGGTGAAACATAACCAATATAAACATTCATATTGAAAAACTAGCATATGAAATGTGAATACTTTCCCCAATCAATAAACATAACCATAAACCATCAAGAGTAATATGATGAATGGTTTAAAAATAGAACATCCATAATCAAATTGATCATAAACCATCCAAAGAAATAAAAATTACTATAACAATACAATATACCCTCAGTGAATCAAAAGTACATTAAAAGGGTGATGTCATTTATGAACAAATTTATCTGTAAAATTTTTTTTGAGGAAAATATCCTTTTCAATTTGAAAATCACCTTTTAGAAATAAAATTTCACAAAAATATTGAAAATAATTATCTTTAAAAATAAATTTTTAAACTAATAAAATAATATTTAAAAATATTTTATTGTTCATGATAGTTGGAAATTCCATTCATGTTTTACACATTAAAATAAAGATTCCTTTAACATTTTTAGTAAAATCCAAATAGGCATTGTTTTGAAAACGACATGAAGATTCCTTTGAAAAAAAAATTATATAAAGTAAAAATGGGTAAAAATGTCTTTAATAAATCATTTGGAAATGGTTAATACATTTTTTGAAACATTTTTAGAAAAGATGGTTTTGGAAGAAAAATGATTTTCGACCGAAGAGCGAAATGAAGACGGTTTTTATTAAAAAAATATAAAAAATTCTAAGTACAAAAGAGTGATAAAATGGTACTATTACTTTAAAATATAATTTATAACTTTATGAGGAAAAAAATTAATGGTTTTATTTGAATATGATCAAATAATTTCCTTCAATTTGTGAAATAACCCCTTAAAATGATCATAACGTTGAAGTGAGAATTAGTTAATGAATAGATTATGTGTATCAATTGTAAATTCACATAACAAAATTGGAGATACAGTATAATATATTCCAAAGTATTTACACGCATAATATTAGCATGACATAATCAATGAAGTGTAATTTTAACCTAATGAGTATGAATTGAGTTAAGAAATCTCTTACCACTTTGAAATCAGTCGAATCATATACCCCATAAAAGTAATAATTATTAAATTAAAAATTGAATAGCATGAATATAATGAGATTCATGATATTATATATATATAAAAGGGTAATTATATACACCACAAAAAATAAATAAGTGGTTAATAATGCATATATCTCACAGATGAAGAAGTGAGACAAGAAACCCTTACCTTAGGTCTGAAAGCATTCGGCACATGCACTTAATGTCCTGTATAATAATATTATATTTGTTAATTACTTAATTTATAAACTTTTACATCTATATTTTGTTTATAATAATTTTATTAAGTTCATTTATAGACATTTTGATGAGTTATAAAGATCAATTCTATCATTTTGGGAGCGTTCGTTTCATGGTTTCTTGGTTTCTTGGTCGGTTCCTTTGTGTATAATTATAGATGTTATTTTAAAATTAAAATAAAACACCATAAGTGAAATAAAATATTATTAATGAAGTTATATAAGTTTAAATGGTATCATATATGGTTTTTTCAATAGAATGGTTCATTTGATAAAATATTGACGATAAATGTTTAGTTTATTTTGGCTCTTTTTCCGACCATCACAAACTAGTTTCATTTTATTTAAAATTATGTATATATATATTAGTTCTAGAATATGTATTAAGTTATTATATATATATATTATAATATTATTTAACCATAATAATACTTTTTTACCAGCCTTGAAGTTAGTAATGGAAAACAAAAAAAATCATTATCCACGAAGATGGTTAACCACAATAATTTGGATAATGGTTTCGTTTCATTGAAAAAGAGGAGATAAAAAAGTGGTGGGTAGAATATATTCCATTATAAATATAAAATTTCAGTATATAAATCATATTGGAGTTATTATGATTTTATGTATGATGTAGTTGAATAGACTGTAGAAGAAGTAATGAAATCAAGAGAGGTTGTTTGAGAATGTAACCTCTTGAATATCACCTCCTTGAAGGTCACCTTATGAAACTTGGAATTGGCCTTTGGGTGATACCAACATCACTTGGATTTTTTGATAGTGTGTATCATATGTTTTGGTAGAAATTCAAACATATTCAATGCTTTTGAAGAGAAGGGGTGGTATTTATACTTGAGGAGGGGTGGTTTAAAGTGATTAAATAATGATTATCTTATATTTAAAGAAAACCACATTTGTGTGGAATTAATTCCAATGAATTTGGTTGATAATTAATGTTTTAAAGATTTTATAGGGTCTTGAAATACATAAAACACCCATTTAATTTTTTAGTTTTTAGGGATTTTTAAGATTTTACCTTTTAATTTTAATCCACTACATTATTTTACTTATAATATTGTAAATATTTTTTTATCATGTATCTTTTTTATGCCTAAAAATAAAAATGACCTTATAACCTAATTTGAACATCCTTATTTAAAATATAGAATCTATTTTTAAAATTTTAATACACATAAGTTTCAAAGTTAAATTTAAAATTAAACCGGAAAAACGCAAAGAAAAATAGTTTTTATAAAAAATATGTTTTTAAGCCTAAAAATGTACTTATACGAAAATAAGGTATAAATATTTCTTAAATGTAATTAATTAGACTATATATAAATAAATAGTACTTAATTTACTTTTATATAATATTAAAATCATAAAGGGTCCCTTTAATATAAAGAAAATTATAATGTTATAATAAAAATCAATATTTTTCAGTATTCACTAGAAAATAAATATTCTCAAAAAATTCCCAAAAAATCACCATAAGATTATTTTGATATTACATTTAAAAAAATAATATTTATTTTTTAAAATAAATTTTCTAAAATTTTTAAAAATTATTTATATTTATTTTCCAATAGAAAGAAATAAAAATAAATTTTTCATTATTTCTTATATTTGAAAAATAAAATGAATTTACTAAAACAATTGTGTGTTTATTTCCTAGTAATGAATAAATAAATATGTATTGAATATGAACTTTATATATATTTCATAATATAGTTAATCTTATTCACACCCATCAAATTAATGGCTAGGTGATAAAAGTCATGTTAAAATAATAATATTTAATATTATGTTGTTGTTTGGTTAATCTCGATGTTCTGTGCAATGTAAACTATAAAAGAAATTAAATTTATTTAAAAAAGACATACCGTAAAATCTCAGAGTGTTATAGTTTCTGACCATTGACCCCACTGCAAGGTCTCTCTATCCCTACCATGACCTTCATGGATACCTGAATCCCGACTACCAACTCTTGGTACTTCTACTAGTACGGCCTAAAATCCATGAGTCTTACTCAGTCCCTGACTTCTTGCTATTTGAGAAGGATTCCTATATAACCTCTCTAGATTCCCCATCTATCCACATGCCTAGAACTCTTTGGGAGGCACTCGTAATGATTCTAAACATGTCTGGGCTGACTATACTGGAAGCACACTACATAAGGCCCACTCCTCGGTGATCTACTCAAATATCTGGCCTGACTACCCTGTTGAGACTCCTTACAGCCCTACATTTTGCTACCCAAAGCAATACCGCTGAAATCATCAGGCACCACCACCCAGCTTGAATATGACTGGTCCTTCAATATTCCCTCATCAATCAGCATCTGGTTCATCACCTCAAAGAATGAGGATAACCTAAAGATTTTTACCGACAACATGATGGTGTGTAATAAACCATCTTTGAAAAACCTCACCCTATAAATATCATCACCCACCATAATAGGTTCAAAATGGATAGGTTTGTGAAATTATCTACATAATCCATAACAGTCATGTCTCCCTACTACAGATTCATGAACTCATGAGCTCTATCTTACCTCAGCATCTCTGGAATGAAGTGCTCAAATAACCTAGACTCGAAATCCTTCCAAGACAGTCCCTCATGTCTTTCTGCCTAAACCTGTACATCGCACCAGCACATTTCCAATCCTATGAGCATGTACCTCTCCAACTTTACCCTCCGCCTTAGGGGTGTCTCAAGCTGATCGAAGATCATATGCACTACATCAATCCAATTCTCTACCTCCTGTAGTCCACCCTCACCATAAAATAAAGGTGGGTGAGGATACTATAACTCACGAGTCGGATACTCCATAGATGGATCATATCCCTAAGCTCCTTGTCCAATGCTTTGTATGACCTGAACCAAGCTCGCCCTGAGCTACTCATCCAACCATGTCCCAAAATCTACCATTTACTATGGCTATCCCCCTATACCAGAGCATGTACCTATAGATCATGATTGTCTCGAACCTTTAGGGCCTCAGCCTGACCCTCAGAGGCCTCATCCCTTACATGCTCTAGCCGCACCATATCTCCACCCACCTAAAATTCCACCAGAATCTGTCTAGGTGGAATCATGTTAAGACAAAATACCATATTCAAAGAGATGTAACAGTATATATATCTCTTGGATAGGGAAATCTAAATAGGTATTGCATATCACCACCCTTACACACCCATATTTCACCTAGTTACATGACATTCAACCTCAAGGCCCATTAAATACCCATATTAGAGTTAGGTATCAAGTATCATCCATTCTTATGGCCCCCTACCTAACCATAATAGATCCATACATCACATATCAATCTAGGGTAGCTAAGTACAATTCCAAAAAAGAACCTATATAGTAAAACACTGTTTAAATTCTTTATTGACACTTTAAACAACTCACCCACTTTAACCATCCTTTCCTACTCATAATAGAGTCAGGCCCATATATCACATATCAATATCACGAGAAACCACATTTCTGGGATGACTGGGTATAATTCCACAAAAAAGGCTAAGTAGGAAAACATTTTTTAGCTTCTTTGTTGACACTTTAACCATCCCATACCATATTAGATCATTCCAAGTTCCAAGAAATTATTTATAGGAAAATATATATATTGAATCACCCTATATGCCTACTATGATGCATAAACAATCCTCCCTTGGCATACTAGGCCAAGGGTGAAAACCACATAGTAGATAAAGATCACATCCAAGTGTTCCACTCAAGATGGAAATAAATAAACTATAAAAATTAAAATCATAACATCAATTTTTCCACCCCTTAATACTTAGTTTGTCCCCCATGTTTGGGGTTATAGGCGCCCAAACAAGAGTTATGTACCCAGTTCTGACTACATCCTAGTATCTAGTCTACCATACCCAAATAGTAATACCAAAAAATAAAAATAAAACTCCTCTGATACAATTTTTAGCATCCCAACTTGGTTTCCCATCTAAATAGTGTTCCAGGACTGTTGGACACTAGTCCTTAGGTGCACCTCTTCTTATGTCAAAGGTTGTTGACTAGTAGTTTGGATCTTAGAGGTGATAGTGGGGATATTATACCCTCTAGTGGTGAGAATAATAATGGTCCCTATGCATATAATTAAGGAATAAGGATCATAAACATCAGAAGTAAGAAATAGAACTTTATGGAAGCATAATAAAGAACAATAGTGATAAATAATCCCAAAGGCACACAATACTACATATAGAAAAAAAATCTAAAATAGGTAATAAAAACTGATATGAAATGTATCCTATCGATGACCATAAGTACATAAATATATAAAACAAAAAATAAGGTTTGTCCTGATGCATAGAAACCACCCAGTCCACTGCCATCCATCCCATTCAAAAGGTATATATATGATTACTAAGATTATGCTTCTATGACTGAATCCTTACCTGATCTGAAAAGAATAAATCCTAAATGCATCCCTAGGGGACTGTGTAGGGTGTGAGAATGAAATCATTAGTCCACCACCAATTTTTGACTATCTTACATCCATAATTATGCAAGTGTATGAAAAATAAGGTAAAAAGGTAATGTGCATACATATAATAAATAACCCACTTCCTAGTGCTCAACAGTTGCAAAGAAGTGTTCACCTGCTTCATTCAATGCTGGTATAATCTTTGAATATATGGCCACAATTATATATATGTAATGAAATACATTTCTGCATATATATAATTTCAGTGGGGAAGATCCAGGGCGTAATTCCAAAGGTATCCCCTAATGAATGTCACAAATGGAAAACCCTCATGCACCTCCCATAATCATATCACCAGAACATCATGCCAACTGACACCTCCTGTGTCATCAAAAAGTATTTGATGCCCAACAACATACCCATCAAGTCCCTAGTCCCTCAGACCTCTACTCAACAATCCCTATTGGCTCAATAGCTCGACGTCCCGAGGCACGGTGATGTCCATCCTCTAAAACATAAATAAAAATTATCGTCTCAATAGCCCAACATCCCAAGTCATGGTGATATCCATACTCCCATAATCCTATCCCAATGGCCTCAAGCATAATGGTGAGCCTCATCCCCCTACCAATGGTCTCAACACCATTAACTGATGGTCCATCACCATCCATGTGGATTTCTACGGTGAGTACCCCCAGCATATCTGATGGTCAACACCATTCCCTAAAAGCAGCATAGTCTACAATGGCATCCACCCACAATGAACAGTCAAAAACACCTCATATGAGTCTTATCTATATGCACACAACTCCAAGGGTGAATTATCCAATCATGGTGAGCGGAAATCACCAAACAACCTAAGCCACATCATCCGACACCTCATGCACCATCAACCTTGTCACTAAATCCCAATGGTCAGCATCATCCCAATTCACACGGGCCTTTCCCTCATCCTGACAACCTCATCACCTCAAACCAATGACCTAATCACCTCAACCTAGTGATTATCATCACCCTATGTATCTCGGGCCACGCCCTTAGCCTGACGACTATGTCACCTCAGTCCAGGTGATCAACACTACCTCAATCATTGGGCCAAAACCTTCATGTTCCAAAGGAACTATGGAAATCAATATAAAAAATTAAATAAATTTAAAATTCAAACCCAGCCTAAACTTCCCAAGTGGTCACAATCCACTTAACCAGCTTTTCAATATAGATAGTCTAGGTCATTCTTAGAGGCATACCACAACATCATTTTAAAATTTTAAAATCAAACATTATTTAATTAGGGGTCTCTCTTAAACTATTCACATGGATTATATAGAACACATCTGCAAAATCAAAGGAAAATATATAACCACATACCTTATACTCATAAGTGATCGCTTGACTGATATTGGCATCTAACTCGATCTAAAAGGAGAGAAATCAGAGATTTAGAAAAGAACCTTAAAAATCGGGAAAAGATCTTGCATTGATTTAAAATTTCATATGGTGATATAAAAAAGAAAGAGAATAAAGTGAATTAAAGGCCTTACTGGTACACTTCTAATGAGATCAACAGAGCTCGGATTAGGGCTCATATGACGAAGATCCCTCAAAGCCTGGAGGAGGATGGGAATTGGAGGAGGCCGTTATGCATGTCTGTGAAAGGGAGAAGAAAATGGATGAAAACATAAATAGGAGGGAGGATAAAAAAATTTATTTTTTACTTTTTGAAGACCCATGTGGATTGGCTAACCGTGCACCAACTGTGTGGTGCTCACTATCCAAGCACCACCCTCACACGGGCTTGGTGCATGGTTTCCCAAATAGTGTGTAAACAGTGTGAATCCCCTCTATCAAAAACTATAAATGTCCCATACATCTATGCATCCCCACCTGTATGGTTTGACAAATTATGTCTAGGGAAATTGGTGGGCTGGACGGTTTCTCATGGGAGGCTGCATAGTAAAATCTAACCACGTGCTACTATCAGCACTCCCTGAAAAAAAAAATTCCATAACCGATGCACTCAATACCCATCTGAAACCCAGAGGCACTTGTTGGACCTAAAACCCATCTAAATAAGGCATTGGGTCAAAGAAACTCTCATAATTGGGTTTCAAAGATCAAAATAAAGGTTGGACCGACCACAAAACTAAAAAAATCAAAAAAAGTTTAGGAATTTTGACCTGCTCAAAAACCTAGGATGTTGTATCCCAGTAGCTTCAAACACTCATGGTTGACTACCTTCTTCCCATATAAGGATGGAGCTCTATTCACAAAATATAACATTACTCGTGGATGCTTATTCATTACAGAGAAATTGTGTACTAGTAGTAGCTCATCACTCATGGAACTCCATGTTCAGTTGAAAGTTATACATTATATTTTTCCTTTCCTTATTTTTGAAAATCAAAAACACCTTATTAAAATAGTATTTCACTAACTTTATATTTCCCAAGTGTTTCAGTATGTTTTTATATAACAAATTCTTTTATACTAAATAAAGAAATAGTTCTAATAAAAAATAAATATAAACTTTTATTATTCAATATGATCCATGGTACTAAGGGTGTGTCTGATATATCGAATCAACTTTTTTTCTAACTAGTGGTTAGAATTATGTATTTTCTATCAAAGTAAAAAAAATCATGACTATCAGACTGACATTGGTACTGATGCATCATGATGAACTATTTTCAGTTTGTCGGATTGTCAATCTATAGTATAATCCATCAGACTATACAAAGTTTATAATCAAATTTTATAGATTTTTTTCTATCAGAAGAAATACAAAATAGAATTGTAATTGTGCTAAACTAAAGGATTTCAAACAATTAAATGCTTAACTGTCAAGTTCAATATCCAGATCATTATGAGCTGTCAAGTGTAATTTGTTTGAGTCAATTGCAACCAACTATGAAATATGATCATTGGAAGATTTCCTATTAATAGGAGTTTACCTTAAGATTTGGGATCTGATGTATTCGTAATTCAAGTTGTCTAAATATTTATCTACAAAAACATCTCATTCCAAATTTTTGTAATCTTTTAAATAATTGAAGTTCTAAGGAACCCTTGTGAGGATTGTAAATTCCTTATAACTATTTTCATTTGTAATTTTTGAATCTGATCATGTTATTGATTGAGGGATTTCTAGGATAGAAAGATAGTTAATATGATCCATCAGATCGAGGTATTTGGGGCTAAGAATATGGAGTCCAATTATCATATCAACGCTTCCTAGGGATTGGAAGACAGAGACCAATATTCGTATCGAGGGATTTCCAGGTAAGAAAAGACAGAGCTTTACAGTAGGTATAAAACTATAGAAATCTTTAATCAGGATTTATGACTACCTTAACTCTTAAGATCAAAGAGTAAATTCTTTTATTAATGATTTTAATTCATTATTTCTTTTATAATATTTTATATTTATTATATTTACAAGTAATATTTTATATTATACATGTGTGTTAGAAAGTTATTTTTGTACTTATTTTTCTGAAAAACAATTTTATTGGTGTATCTATGATATTGATAAAAAAACTTTGATATAATCTCATAGTATTTGGTTTTGATTCCAACACTCTGATAATTGGATAATATCTGAGTCTAGTCATATTTTACTTAAGAGGATTTGTGTTTGGTGTTTATTTTAAATTTTTAAACTACAATGCACGCCCACTATTTTATCCATTGTAAAACTTATGATCCAACAATTGGTTCAGATCAGGTTATACTGATTTAATTTATAAATTTTTAACTTCTTTGTATACTAAAATTTTATCATTTTTCTTTATAAACTTCTTGTTTAAAAACTTTGTTACACTAAAATTTTCTTATTAAAAATGGTTTATATTAACTTTAAGATAGCAGGTCTAAATGTTGACACTTTAGAAAATCTGAATCACGGTCAACCACCTATCTTTGATGGAAATGGTTATGATTACTAGAGAGACAGAATGAAAACTTACATTATCAATACTAAAGTGGATACCTTTGTAATTATTTCTAGAGATTATAAGATTCATTAGAAGGAAGTTACTACTTTTTCTAATTAGTAAAAGAAAGAATATTAACTAAATTATAGAGTAAGGAATACTATACTATGCTCTATGAAAAGGAATATATATAGCCAAATTTATTTATGTTAAGATAGAAATAGCATATGTAATAAGTTATAAGTTACTCACTTTGAAAATTCTAATGTTGTTGAGACTCAAAGACATGACAGTAGACTATCAATCCTTTTACTTCTTACTTGGAGAATCGGTAAAAAAATTAATCAAATATTTATGAATATTGGCAATAGTTAACTTTCTCTTTGAGATAAAGATCTTACAGATGGAATCTTGGTTGAAAATATTATATAAATCATGCCAAATTAATAGGAATCCAAAAGGTCAAATTAATATGAATACAAAATAAAATCCATGGATGATACAAGGAAGATTACAAATCTAACTATTGATGATCTTATTGATACCCTCATGAAATATGAAGGTATATTGAAAAGAGATACTGAGAAAATGAAAAATAAAAATGGAGAATTTTCTTTTGTAATAATATCTAATGTTTCTATTAAAACCTAATCTTCTAGAAAAGTTATGAAATCTTCTAAAGAATAAGAAAGTGATTATTGAATCAGATTCTAGTTCATCAGAAACTTATAAGAATGGGTTATAAAATCTTTCTATAAGGATGAATAAGATAGTGGGAAAGAAATAATTTCAATACAGATACATGAAAATTCATAAAGATAACAATGACAAGAAATAATCTTCTAAAGTAATATGTTACGAATGTAAGAATATAGGATACATTCGACTGGATTTTCCTAATCTGGAAAGGAAGGATAAGAAAGAGAGTAATACTAACAAAAATTCTAAGAATAATTAAAAGAATAAGAGTAAGAAGAGTTTGAAAGCTTATGATACTTGGAGTGAAAGTGGAGGAGATATTTCTTTAGATGATTATTTAGACAATTAAAATTTCAGATAGAGAAACATTGGTTTATTTTCTGAAATACCAAAGGTGAATAACTATTTCATGGAAAAGGTACACAATGTTGAATATCTTACCAATCTTTCATTAAATACTAACTATCCTAAAAGTAATGATGAGAAAAATTCCACATCTTCTAATGATGAATCTTACTTAGTTGATGAGGATAATACTTTACCTAGTTTTGAATAAGTATCTAGATTTTAAAAACTTTATGAAAATGATAACTGTAAAATTTCTAAAAAACATGATAATGCCAAAGAAAAACTTGTTAAGGTATATTAAAGGATTACTAATTTAACTAAATAAATATCAAATTTTTATAAAGATCTTGATAAGTATAATTTTGAAAAATACATTCTTTCTAAAGATCTTGAAAAATCTATTTATGATAAAAATAATTTATAAAATGGTTTTATGAAACTTAGTTCTAATACTATTACCAATGAGGATAAGAACGTAGTTATCAAACTAAAATCTAAAATCTCTAGTTTGAAAAATATTTTTTCCAAGTTTTCTTATGGAAAAGAAAACATTGATAAAATTTATAAACAAATTATAACTCAAAATGATATTACAGAAATGGGTTTTACTAATAAAAAACTTATATTTAATAATAATTACTTTGCTCCAAAAAGTGTTCCATTTTGTGCCAAAACAGGTTGTACTTTGGGAGGTTCAGAGTTCGAATCCTGGGAGTCCACTTTCAGGGTGAACCTCTCCCCCGGGATCCACCCACCTTGTCGGGTCGCCCGGACTCATCTGGGCGGGCAAAATGAGGCACGGCCCAAATTGCTGACGGATCGCTGTGACGAACCATTATTGCCGGGATGTTACCCTCTGAGACGTTCTGCCATCTCGGTTGGCAATAGTTCCTTCCCCGGCTGGGGAGTTGCCTTCGGGTACTACCCCTTCATGGGGGAGGGGGGTTTCTCTGTGTGGAGGGTTTGAAAAGGACACACCGGGGAATTCCCTTTCAAAGACAGAAAAAAGTGTTCCATTTTGCACAAAATGTCAAAGTGGTGGACATTAGAAAAAAGAATTTTCTCTAAACAGAGTTTAGTCTTTATGAATTCAAAAAAGTTACTTTTCAAAATAAATGAAATTTTTTCAATGTAGTAATATTGTAAAAATGTGGTTACCTAAAATTTTATTTACTAATAATACCAGACCCTATAAGTTTTGGGTTCCAAAACACTAATATTTTATTTTTTAGGAAAATAATTAAAGTACCAACAAAAATAACATTTGGTTCATAGATAGTGGTTACTCTATAAATATGACTGGAAACAAATATTTTTTTAAGATTGTTATAAAGACTGAAGGTGGAAAAGTCTCTTTAAGAGATAATTCTCAAGGAGATATTATAGGTATAGATAACACTATTCTTCTTATAGAATCATTAATATCAAATGTTTTAATTGTATTTGTACTTAAGAAAACCTTGTAAGAATAAGAAAATTATGTGATGTGGGTTATCTTGTGAACTTCAGGAATGAAAAATGTATTATTCAAAGTTAAAAAGATGAGTTTATTCTTTCTAACAATCGGCATGAGAATGTTTACACTTTAAACTTAGAAGACCTTAGGATCCAAGAATTACCTTGTCTTGGTGAAATAGAAGACAAAAATTGGTTATGGAATATAAGATTAATACATTTTAATCTAATAACTTTAGCTAAACTTTATAATAAATGAATTGTTAAGGATCTACAGAAACATAGGTTTGATAATTCTAAAGTTTGTGATCCTTGTTATTTTGGTAAGAAACATAAGTAAAGTTTTAAATATATTAGTGAAGTATCAACATTTTATGATTCACAATTAGTGCACATAGGCTTATTTATTCCTACAAAAGCTAGAAGTATTGGTGCCAAATACTATGAATATGTTTTAGTTGATGATTAAACTAGATACACTTGGGTCTATTTTCTAATACGGAAATATGAAGCCTTCCGTAATTTTAAAAAAAATATATCTAGAGTTAAAAATGAGAAAAACCTCTCCTTGATAACTATTCATACTGATCATAGTAGAGAATTTTTAATTTCTGACTTTGAAACTTTTTGTAGTAAGAAAATTATTATACACAACTTTTTATCACCTAGAACACCACAGAAAAATGGTGTAGTTGAAAGAAGAAATAGAATTCTTTAGGAAACTATGTGAACCATACTGATTTAATACTCAGTTGATAAATATTTTTTGGCTGAAGGATTTAGTAATTCCTATTATACTATAAAGTGAGTTTTAATGATACATTTTATTAATAAAACTCCTTTTGAGTTGTGGACTGAAAGAAAACCAAAAGTTAATTCAATGTTTTTGGATTCAAAGTATTAATCTTGAATACTAAATATAACTTACATAAGTTTTCACCAAAATATATTAAAGGAATATTTTTATTTTATTCCACAACTATTAGGGATTATAGAGTTTTCAATAAAAATGCAAGTACAGTTGAGGAAACAATACATTTTAAATTTGATGAAACTAATATTTTTGTTTTCAAACGAACCCACCTATATCTTTAGATGTTATTTTTAAAACTAATTTTCATCCTATGTTAGAAAGTTGTTCTCATGAGAAAATAACTCTAGAATATGTTTCTGAAGTTATTCCTCAATAATATTTTCAACTTATTATTGAAGAATAGAGTTTTAAAAATCTACAAAATCAGTTGTTTCATAGGAATCATCCTAGTGATAACATAATTGGTGATGTAGATCAACCAGTTAGGACTAGAAGTTCATTAAGAAATGAAATTGAAAATCTAGCTTTATTATCACAATTCAAACCAAACAATCCTGATGATACTTTAGTTTATGAGTATTGGATAAAATCTATGTAAGATGAAATCAATGAGTTTGAAAGGAACCAAGAGTGTAATTTAGTTGAATGACCGAAAGATACATCTATAATTGGAGAAAATGGATATTTCATAATAAATGTGATGAAAGTGGAATAATAGTAAGAAATAAAGTTAGACTTGTTGTGAAGGGTTATTATCCACAAGAGGGAATATACTGTAAATAAACTTATGCTCTTGTAGAAAGATTTGAAGCTATTAGTATACTTCTAGCTTATTCACCATTCTTAAATTTTAAAATATTTAAAATTCATGTGAAGTGTGATTTTATTAATGGATATGTTCAAGAGAAAGTTTATGTAGAATAATCACCAAGTTTTGAAAATTCAAAACATCCATAACAGGTTTTTAAACTTACCAAGGTACTTTATGGACTTAAACAAGCCCCTATAGCTTGGTATGATAGATTAACTGGATTTTTGTTACAAAATAATTTTATTAAGGGAGATTCATATCCAAATTTTTTTATAAAATATGTTAATAAAAGTATTATGATTATACAAATATGTTTTGATGACATTATATTTGGTTCTACCCAAAAGACTTTCATGGATTCCTTTTCAGATCTTATGAAATCTGAGTTTGTAATGAGTATGATGGGTGAGTTAACATACTATCTAGGTTTTCAAATTTCAAAAAAAATAGAATGAACATTTATATCTCAACATAAGTAAATAAAATATTTAATTAAGATATTCAGGTATGACAAAACTAAAAGTATTAGTACTCCTATCGGTACCTCAAATACTCTAGATCTAAATGAAGCTGGGAAACCGGTTGATCAAAATACTTTTAGAGGTATAATTGGAAGTTTAATTTACTTAACATATAGTCATCCTAATTTAATTATTTTAGTATGATTATGTGTTAGATATAAATACAATCCAAAAGAAATCCATCTTAAAGATGTTAAATGAATTTTTTGTTACCTTAAGGGAACTATGGATTTAGGCTTATTCTATTCTTTTCAAAATTAATTTGAACTAAAAAGTTTTCCAAATGGTGACTTCGGTGGATGTAGAATGGATATGAAAATTACGTCTGGAATATGTCATTTATTAGGAGAATCTCTATCTTCTGAAAAGGGAATTTCTCATGTGTGGCCTTTTAGAACCCTCCACACACAAGGAAACCCCCTCCCCTTGAAGAGGTCACTCCGGAGAGTTCTTAGGAGAATCTCTAGTTTCTTGGTATTGTAAGAAACAAAACTCAGTAGCACTTTCCACTTCTGAAGCTAAATATTTGGAAGATGGAAGTCGTTGTGCTCAAGTGTTGTGGATGCAACACACACTCGCTAATTATGGCACGAGTTTTACTAAAACTCAAATACTTTTTGACAACGCTAGTTCCATTCCTTTTGGTAAAAACCCATCACATCACTTACGTGATAAGCACCTAGATATAAGACACCAATTCCTTTAATATCTCACACAAAAGGAAGATATCGTTTTATAATTCATTAGAATGCAAGAACAACTTTTTGATATTTTCACTAAACCCCTTAGTTATGATAGGTTTGAATACATTAAATAGAAGTTAGGAATGATAAATATCAAGTAAATATTTACTTCTTGTTTATTAATCTTCTTACATTAATTAACTTTATCTCAAAGGGGGAGTACATATTTTGTTTAAGTTTCTAAAAACTTTTGTTTTCAAAAACTTTTATTTTCCTAAAAATTTTACTTTTCTAAAACATCTAGTTTTAAAAAACAATATGTTTTTCTAAAAATAATTTTGTTTCTAAAAGTTTTTAGATTTCTAAAAGTTTTATCATAATCACTGTATCAGGTTCAAAAAATATATAAAATTTTCAAAGTGAGTTTTAAAAAAACCCTCTCAAACCAAAATGTTTTGTAAAATATTAGTCAGATTCAAAAAAAATCCAATATAAAATATTGGTAAAAAACTAGCAGTCGGTATTTTTTCTATTAACTATATTGTAATCATTTTATGTTACAGAAACCAATAAGAACATGTTACTCATACCAATGAAACTTTTCTACTATGAAAGGTACTCTTCTATTCTTTTAGTTTTTGTACTTATTCATTATTTTAGTTTATAGATGTTGTTGTACATATTATTTTAGTTTTATAAACTTTGTTTTGTTACAAATATAAATATTTATAATTGTAATATTTTATCCTCTGATAAATGTTTTCTTAAAAAAATTAAGATTTTTAATTTATATCTAAAAAAATTATTCAATTAAATCTTGATCGTCAGATCAGAATAAGGTGTTCAATCTCATCAATTGAAATTTTATGGAAGATGAACTGTCACCACCATGACTATATAAGGGTGGGTTCTCCTATGTCCCACATCATTTTTCATAAGTTTTGGCACCAACTCTTGCCACACCTTTTAATTCTCATTCGTATTGTTTGGCATTCGTTCGATCATCGATACATGACTCTATCAGATGGCCATTGTAGACGATTTTATGAAGATAGAAGTTTTCAAATAAAGACTTGTTAAAAGAGCATGGTATAAAATGTATGATTAAATTATTAAAAATATCATTACTCATCAAGTATATGAAAAAAATTCGTCGAAAAACTAGATAAGGAATTTGACAGACATTACCCAGAAGTAGTAAGTGAACTTTATGCTTCTATTGAGTTTCTTTCTGAAGATGATAAATAGGAAGTATATTTTACTTTTTTTGTTGAAAATTAAAGACTCTATTTTGAACAAGTTGTAGTGTTAGAAGAAGTTCCTTATCAAGGTGAAGATTATCTTCCTTCAAACAAGTTACCTGATAAGAATGGAATTTTTGTGAAGTTGAAAGTTGAGGCATCCTTATTTAATTCTTATGATAAAGTCAGAAAGGATTTTTATCTTTCACCAGATTCAAGGGTCATCACATTATGGATGCATGGTTATCTCATATCGAGAAAGGGTGATAGGGATACCCTAAAAGTTTTAGATATTTTTGTTTTGGACTATCTCATGAACTTGAGGCAAATCAATCTTGTTAAGTTTTTTTCATTATAGTGAAATCAATTAAGAAGGCCTCGATGAAGTCGAAGATCTTAATGTTTCCTTGTTTTATAAATATAATTCTTGTGAATTTAAAGGAAGTTTTCAAGATTAAAAATTGACTTATCCAATGTGGGAAAATATTTCCCTGATCAATGAAGAAAAAAATTTAAGAATGGAGTTAGTTTTTTATTCTAAGTTGAAAAAGTTTGATGATAGAGTTGATAAGACGGAGTCTAATACATGAAAATTGGAATAGAAAGAAGTTTAAAAATGAAAAAGAGAGTCTAAATCATCTCCACCAAAAAATCTAAATAAAATAAATAAAACGACAGTTGATGAGTTCAAGAAACTCATGTATCATTAGGCTCAAAAGAAACCAGTGGATCTAGAATTTGGGCTTGATAAGGCTAACGCCTTGGATTTGAAGATTCATACTGAAGATCATTTTAATGAATTTTAAAATAAAAATAAATATAAGAAAAATCTTATAGAAGCTAAGATGGATAAAATTTTGATGAAGGATGTGGAGAAAGCTTCTAAAAATCTAGTGTTATCAATATCTTCTCTATCAGTGATACAACCAACACAACCATTTAGAAAAGTGACTCACACCAATCCAATCACCCCGGATTCCAAATTAATGTTTTTTGAAACTTCAATCATTCCACAAAAAAAATTAGATAATGGGAAAAGTAAATGTTTGGTTGAAGAAGTTTTAAAATCAGTTCTAGAAAAAGTACATAAAATTGTTAAGAAGGAAAAAACAAAAATCTGATAAGAAAGTTACTAAATTTTTTCTCAAAACTTTGTTGTAGTTAGAGAAATAATTAGAAAAAGTTGAATAAGAATAATTAAAATAAGTTTAAGGAGAATAAAAATAATATAAAAAATAAAAAAATAGGAAGAAGAGGAGGAAGAGAGTGATGAAGAAGAAAAAACTGATGAAGAGTCAAAAGAAAATAAAAGTACACCAGATTCATCTTCATCTTCAACTCCATTACCTTCCCTACCAAATAAGGATCTAGAATTATAAAATTTAGGGTAAGAAAATTCATCATCCAAAGAAGAAGAAAAATCATCAACAAAAGCAGAGGTAGAAGATCAATTATCTCACACAAAATTATCTGACAAGGTTGAGTCAGATAAAGAAGTGGATGTTATAAGAGTTTTAGATGATGAAAAAGTTTCTAAGAAAGGTGAAGATAAGGTTGAGAAAAATGACAAATCATACATCGGACTAAGTCATCTAAATGCTCATTGGGTTTTATCAGAATCATCATACTCTAAAGCAACAGTTTCTCAAAATGGATTTGAATATATCTTTTTAACCTTGAAAAGGTTAAGTGATTTTATTCCATATATTACAAACATAGAGGAAAATGTAAATTTATTCATAATACACTAAATGAAAAATCAAAATCACTAATGTTTTGATAGATTCATTTTTTCAGATTAAAGCTTACTTGAAATCTTTCAAAGAAAAAACCAAGGTACAAAATAGATATTACAATTAGATGGTTAAGTGGTCAAAAAAAGTTGAAAATTATCTCAAGTACCATGAATATATGTTCATATATAACAACCCAAGATTTCATGGTATGCTTCCTTTTTAAATAATTTAATAGTGTGTGATGTACGCAACACCGAGTTCAAGCACACCATGACCAATCAAACTAGCCGTTTAAAAAGCAGTAATGAATAGTAATACCCACATTTTGAAATTTTATAAATTTTATTTTTAATAATGGACGTTATTTTAAGATTCAGAATATAAAAATTAGCTTAGGGTGAATTTTTGGTATTTTTCTGAAAACTTTCAATTTTTGATGAATAGTGAAAAATATTGCATAGTACATAAAAAAATTTTCATTTAAATAATTATTTTTAATTAAAATTTATCTTAAAGTCAAAATAGATACATAATACCTATATTAGTCCAATGCAATTCATTGGAGTCATTTTATAATAATATTATATATATATATATATATATATATATAATTTTATTGAACTTTTTAACATCTTTTACCCACCTTCTAGGCACATTTGCAAATTTTCATAAAACGTAATTTTACCGCTTCTGTGAATTGAATTTTAAAAATCTGATAGACACGGTTTTCATCAGTAAGTAAAATGTGGTTCAATAGGATGGAAATAATATTTGGCGAATAGTAACTTTTGAATTTTATTTCTCACGGTTAAAAGTAAATAGGGTAACTAAAGGTAAAAATGATATTATAATAACATAAAATTGCCCCAAAACATTTCCTAATTCTATTTGATAAATTTTTTTCAACTAAAATAAACCTTAGGACAAACATATGATCCTTTTTTATCCACTTGGGTTAGATTAGGACATTTGTTATATTTTATTTAAAGAAGAGTTAAAAGTGTTAAATTCAAATTTTAATAACTAAACCATTTATAATATAGGGTTATACATAAGATAAATTTGACTATAAATATTAATTAGAAAGATAAAAATATTTCCTAAATCATAGTATTTTATTTATAATTTTTATACATTAAATAGTTAAATTTATTTATGACACAATGATGATGCAGTAATTACCTTATTAATAAAAGATTAAAATAATTGATATTATAAATATTAAAATAAGTGTAAATTGAAACTTTTTATTCCATACACAAATTTTCTAGGTGAATATGACATTTTAGGGTTGATTAAATTTATTATTATTTTTTGAAGGAATCAATTTGTTATGACTTTAACAAAAAACCAATTACTAAATAGTATCAAAATTGGCATAAATGAGTTTTTTAAAACAAATACTATTTTATTAAATTATATAATAGTCCTAAAAATGTAAGGTTAGGCCAAATGAATTATATAATGTTACATATGTCATTAATGAACCACTCGAGGTTCACTTGGCATTTTATAGTAACTATATTAACCATGTAGTATAAAAATACAAGAAGACGTGGTAAAAGTTAAACTATTTAACTAATGGTTAAATCTAAAAGATAAGGTTAATATAGTGACCTAAACATGTCTAAAACCTGTTGGTTGATAGTATTTAGACCCATCCCCATATTAGCCTTGAAATAAATCCATTTTAAGCTATTACAAACCGAGAATAATTTTATAATAAATTATTATTTCAAACTTTCCTAAAGTGCCCCTCAACTCTCTTATAAAAGGGTATTTCCCCTTATCTTAAATTCACGCCTCCAAAGCCATTTGTCTTGGCCAAAACCTGCTCAAATATCCACCCAACTACCCTCTCTTAAACCTATAGGCCTTAATTTTATTAGAAAAGAAACCTATGTAGGCATTTTGTTCAAATCAAAAAGAAGCACTCGAAGAAGAGGTAATTATTTTATCACCTCTTTCAAAGTTCTTTTCTTCTTCTACTTACTATTTCTTTATTGCTTCCATGATAAAATAATAAATCCAGTACCTTATAAATAATTATTTGCTATTATAATTATGTTACAACCATATTCATTATTCTATCCATCCTATGAATGACAAAGTCACCATACGTGTGTACGTACGGCTTACCATCTCCATGTCATGGTGTAGTTTGTCATTCAACACTACATTATTTGGATGGGTATAATAATGAGTATAATTAATGTAAATAATTAATATAAAATGGTAATGATTCTGTATATATAATATATCATCCAATTAAACAATGTTTCACCATCAATAGAATGATATTGTCGCTTGTGCGTACATACGGCTTACCGTCTCCACAACGCCATGAGTTTCATCTTCAATAATCACCTTTCAATAATTTTTATAAATATATATATATTGATTAAGTATGAGATATATGAAATAATATTTCTACTAGAATAATATATATTTATTTAGATAAATATATGTCATGTACTAACTTCCATACTATACGATAAGAAAACAGAAACAACGTTCATACGTACGTACAGACTACCGTCTCCATGAACGATGTTTCCATTTAATATATATATCTATTATAAATATTTATATTCTGAATATATATGATATATAAATCATTTTTTATATTCTTTACATATGTAAATCATGATCTAAGTGATATGTTCAAGAATAACAAGTTAAAACATGTACGGTAAAGAAAGCGATTATTACCTGAAATGTTACTTTAACATGGAAATTATTATTAAATGGGTAATATAAAGTCATAAATGAATCATATATGATATCATAAATATGAATATGGTTCTGGTTCTGGTATTATTTAATAACATACTATGGTCATTATACAGAAGGTTAATCGTACCCTCAACTAAAGGAAAGTACAAGGTAAGGGTTAATTCGTCAATCTCATTATTATCCAAGATTATATATGTGTAAGTATTTATTAGGAGATATTTATCATCAATATAAATGTTTCATAAAAATATTCCCGAAAGAAATATTTTAAGGTTTTATGGAAGGTAATCTTTAACAAGATAATCATTTTAAATGTTTAAATATTTATTTTTCTAAATCTTTTTAATTAATGTTTATATTTACAAGATGATTTTAAGGATTTATTTATATAGACATGATTGTTTTAAAATGTTAATTTATTTCAAAATCTTTAAAGTGGAATGGGATACTTTGATTCAAAAATCACTTTTAAATGACTTCCTTTATAAATTGTGTGACTTTTAAATGATTGCATGAAAAAGGGATATTTCTCTCAAAGAGTTTTATTGATTATTTTCAACTATTTCAACATCCTTTATTATATATTATTCTTGATTGAGTTTGGTTTATTATAATACAATCTTTCATATTTTATTGAATGATTTATGATATGTTTGACTATGGATGTTATATTTTCATACCAGTCATGGTTTATGATTAAAGTATTAACATTTCGTATGCTAGTTTTTATACAAATGTTTATGTTATGTTTCACACTTTTCATATGAGGAATGTATTGGACTTAGTAAGTGACGGATGGGGCCTTCTATAGGCCCTCGATTCATCGATAGGTCTCATAAGACAAACTAGTGTCTTGGCACAAGGCCTTGACAGAATACTTGTGAATGGTCTTGGCACGAGTCCTTGACGTAGTAGTTATATTGTCTGACATTATGCATTCCCTCATTATGAAATTAGTTATTAAATGAGATTATTCAACTATTAGAATATTCATGTGAATTTTTATATGGTAATGTTTCACTTATTTTTACCTTATTATTTTCATGTTTTATGTTTAAAAGGATGTTGTTTTTATTATACATCTTGACTTAAAAGTTTATAGCTTCCGCTGAAATATTTACCCTTACTAATCATCTAATCTCACCCATTTCTTATGTTTTATTTTATCAGGATTCTAAGAAGTGTATTATGATTGATATGTTGGGTTAATCTAGGGGAATAATGTAATTCTCAAAGGATTAGTTATTCTATTTTTTATGTTAGAAAGTGTAATGTAACGTTCATGTATGTATTCTATTTTCCAAGACTACTAAACTAGTCGGTCCTTTGGGACATGATTCCTTGTAATCATACCAATGTATTAAAATAATGCACTAGATCTGGGTAACTGGGGTTGAGAAGTTACATAATATAAGTGAATTGTTGTAGTTGGTGGTCTAGAACCAACTACTTTGTACTTTATTCATTAAATAAAATCCTTATCACATCTTGATTTTTCTTCTGCGTGACATGTCATGTGATAATGTCCTAAGGATAGCTATTGCATTAAAGGGTCATAGCAGATCCCTGTTATAATGAGAACCTGGAAGTTCCATAATACTGTTCTTGAATGTATGTTTTATGGACGGATGATATTATTTGAGGGACACAAATAATATAGTTCATTAGGGGTGAGGACTCATAAAACTTTGAGGCACCTTCTCATGGTGTGCACCCTTAGTAATATTCAGGAAGATATTATGAGAACAAGACCCGCCAGTAGGAAATCCACATCTCATAGTGTCATTGGATGTTCCTATCTGCAGATGTGTGTATTGGTCCTTAGACTTTAAGATTATTATTAATGGGTATTACAACTCGCGCACTTAGATGTATTGATGAAAACTGCGATGACACACTGTTTGCAGCGAGGTAGGATGCGTTGGGTGCGTCACGAGTAATACCGCATTAATAGATAATGCGAGAAAATATTTTTCCCTTTCGTTCCATAACGGAAGTAGATATCTCAGGCCCTTTGATGGAATTGATATAGCCTAAATAAATCCATGGCCATGGTAAGGTATGGGAAAGTTCAATTCCGGGAAGTTAAAGAAAGAATAATCAATCACATGGGTTGATGGCACTAGCATGCAACCCGCTTGATTGGAGATATCGAGACAAAGGGATTATATTACACGGTAAGCGTTCGTAGGAGGTGACACATCATTTTGGCGTTAACTTCTTTCTCTATGGGTGCCTTGGCGTGTTTCTAGATGCTAACCTTGGACTTTAGGCAGGCTCAGCCTAATGCCACTGAGAAAGAGGCTTAGAGGGTCACACACTAAGTGTGTCCATGTATCTCAGTTAAATATTAATTTAACAAGTTAAATAAATATTATTCCCGACTATGGTTTAATAATTATTTAAGGATGTCTGATCGCATTTATTTTGACACTAGTTATTCGAGAGAATATATTGTGGATGAAATAATATATTTATTAGCGAGTAATGTAGTTACATTTATTTAAGAAATAAATAGTCATTGCTCAAGGTCTAATAAATGTGGTGGCGAAAAATGGAAAATAAAAGTACACGCCGTGTATATTAAATATTCACGTCGTGTAGTTTTATGGAAAACAAGTACACGTCGTGTATTAATTATTACACGCCGTGTAGTTTTTCCAGTTGGGATTTTGAGGATTTAATATTGTTTTATTAAATGATATTTATTATAATCAGCGTGGGCGCATGTCAAGGAATTAATAATTCGACATGGGGGTTTTCAATAAGAGTTAATGAAATAAATAAAACGCGTAACGCGTTTATTTATTGTCATAACTCTATTAACCTCAAACCCGATTATAAATATCCTTGCAACCCCAACATTTTGAAGAGCCATTATTGTGCACAACGGATTTGGAAATACTCTCAAGCCAAGAGAGAATTCTCTTTCCACCAAGAATGCCCTCAAGTTACGAGAGCAAGATCCTCCACCGGATCAAGGCGGTCGAAGGTGGACATCGCAAGTGAAGGTTCTTCCGCGCTAGCACCCAGAGATCCCTTCGGCGAAGTCCAGAGATACGTGACACATGTGTAGATCACCGCTAGAGGAATCCTACACTTGGATTCTACGACGCAACGACGGATCACCGAATCGTGACCGGACACATCAATGAAGAAATAATTTCAATGAGGTAATTCTTATGCATTAATTAAATTAATTATAATCAACATATGATGATCCTCCTCAAGGGTTTCAGGACTCTTCTTTTCTTTTCGTTCTTCGTTCTATTCTGAAGATTCGGCATTTTATATCGTGACGGATCTCAGATTAAATGTTGTTTAATGTTAAAATTAAAGTTGGGCAAACCCACCAACGCGCTTCTACTGCGCCCGGAACCTACAAGTGGTATCAGAGCGAGTTTATATCGTTGATTATAATTATTTAGTTTTTCATTGGTAATTTACGTATTTAATAATTTAGTTATTTCAATTCAAGTTTAATCGTTCTAGAAATCTGAAAATCAAGATCTATTCTTCCTCCCTCGTTTCTCGTTCACCTCACAGAAATGATTTTTTCTTTTAATTTTGATTAAAATAAAATAGAGGAACTCATCCAGAGGAGCCAAACGTTTCTGGCCGTATAACACCAGAATACACGGCGTGTATTCGGAAGTACACGTCGTGTAGTCTAGGTTCAATGCATTGACTGATCCGCCAAATCAGGTCGTGTATTGGATTCTTTCTAAGAATTTAAGACACCGTGTGTTGACCAGAAACAGGTGGCACATGGTTTCTGGAATACACGCCGTGTGGTCCAATGAACACGGCGTGTAGTCCCTTTGGGTTAGGGTTGGTTCGTATACTCCGTACACGGCCTGCCCGGCTGGAAACTGTGTAACGCAGAAACTACATGGCGTGTGTCCCACTGTACACGCCGTGTACTCCGAAAATTTCCAAAGTACATTAACACGCCCTATCCTCGGGCGTGTACTTCAGATGGACGGTGAAGAAAAGTACACGTTGTGTAGTCGGAACTACATGCCGTGTACTCACCCAAATTACGCAGATTTATTAAAATTTATTATTATATTATACAAACCCTTGAGACGTGTACCATGGTGCAGGCGTAAAGTTGAGGCACAACACGTGATAGGTGTTTTATATATATGTGTTTAATTTAACATCTGCATAATAAATGGGAATTCACCGGGTTGCCTCCAAGGTACAAGTTACGTACAAGGATAATTTTAAATGAATTTATTTGTTTAAAATTATGATGGATGAGAATCTCAAGGAAATTCAGAAAAGGGATTTAAGATAAAAGGATTGATTAATTAAAGATAATTAATTGATTCGAGTGTGATTTATCTTAAACAAGAACGATTAAAGAATTGAATGCTAGTTTTATTTATACGTAAATATCGTTGCATGTATGGATGATCATGAGCTAGACCGAGACCTTTGTATGTGAATGGTTTCTTTTAATTTATTTATTTAAATTAAATTTTTTGGCATGCGAGCCATCTCCTCATTAATATGTAGGGCTTGCGCGCCCAAGGATTCTTTTATGTAAAAACACCTTTTACCTATCACCTGCGTGTGAGATAAATGCATATGTAATGGATGGAGCTCCCAAGCTAGTGGAGGCGGCTCAAGTCAGGAGCCAAGGTGAAACCAATCCAAGGAGATACAAAGGTGGACATGTGGAAAGCTGTAAACACGAACCTGAAAGGTTCAAGGTGTTTCTCCCCTAGGTCTTGGGTTAGTTTATCAACCGCTAGATAAACTAACCAATAGACTAGCTCATGATCATACCATTTATTTTATTTCTGTTAGTTGCATGGTTTATTTATTGTGGGTGTGTTGTCACGATCACACAATTAATGAATTAAATGAGCATGCAAGATAGAACTAAAATAAAACCGGCTTATATGTAAATATTATCTTAGACATGGTTAATCACTTAAGTATATCCCATTTAATATTAACAAGCATGTAATCAAAGATAATAAAATGGAAATTTATGTATAAGGATAAAATACCTCAAAATAAATATTAAGTCGGAATAGCCTTCTATAATCTTGGTTAGAATCGAACCATAGTTCAAAGTGCTTGACCAACCCTAGTTGGGGTGATTTCAATTATCGGGGAATTCTAATTTAAGGTTTTGGGTTGAATTGACTTGGTTCGCATCAAGGGTTGACTGCCACAGCAGGACTTGGTGTGACCAAGAGGCAAAGGTTGAGGAAATCCAAAAAGGATTTCAGGATTGGGGAGTCCACTCAGCGGATCAAGGAGCTACGATTTAATGCAGTTGGCATTTGGAATGCCTACCTAAAACCCTTCAAGTTGCTTGACCAACCCTAGTTGGGGTAATGTGAAGGGCAATATGGATCCTTTCCACTAGAATATTCACACAACAGAATATTCCGAAGTCAATGGTGAGGGCTATTGGATTTCGATAAAATAGTGGGAGACTAATAAGTATTAATTTATTTATTTGTCTCAATTTTTGTAATAAAGTACTAAAACCTTTGCTCATCTTAATTTGTAGAAACGACAAAAAAATGACTTCAAACATATCATTGTGCACCATACTCGAAAAAGAAAACCTTCTCACCGGCACCAATTTCCAAGAGTGGTAGAGGCGTTTACGCGTCGTCCTTCGCCACAAAAGGAAATTATATGTGCTGGAAGAGCCTATTCCAGTTGCGCCTAGGAAAGAGGCTAGTGATGAGGAATTATCTCTCTACATGAAACACATGAATGATGCCACAGATGTCCAGTTTTTCATGCTATTGTCCATGTATAATGAGCTCTTGAAGCAACATGAAAACATGGATGCGTATAGCATGATGTCTCACCTTAAAGATCTCTACCAAGAGAAGGAGAGATAGGAGAGGTATGAGATCTCCAATGCTTTTTTTACCACGAATCTTGGAGAGTCTGTGCCAGTTGGGCCTCATGTAGTCAAGCTTATTGGCTACATTGAACGCCTGGACATCTTAGGGATTAAATTCCTGGATGAGTTGCGTACAGATCACATCCTATCATCACTGCCCAAGACCTTCTCTAGCTTCATTGTCAACTATAACATGAGCGGCAATGAGAAGAGTCTATCGGAGCTTCTGACCTTGATTCTCTAGGTAGATAAGGACATGGGGCGTGAAAAACCTGCGGTCCTTATGGTGAACAAGAAAGGGAAGGACAAGGCAAAGGGGCCAAAGACTGATAAACGGTCTGAAGCCCCCGAGCACCGTCCCTCCAAGAAGGGGAAGATCCAAATGCAAGGCAAGGAACAGGAGGCAGTGTGTTTTGCATGTGGAAAGTAGGGCCACTGGAAGAGGAACTACACCCAGAAGCATGGGGACACTAAATGTGTGTTTGTTATCAAGTGAAATCTTTCTATTTCTACACATTGGGTATTAGATACAGCTTGTGGGGCTCACATTTGTATTCAAATGCAGGAACCAAGTAGATTTAGAAAGATTGCCAGAGGAGAGGTGGATCTTCGAGCTGCCAATGGAACAAGGTTGGTTGCGTTGGCTATTGGCAACTACCACCTCTCATTGCCGACTGGGGTGATTTTGGTTTTACATAACTGTTATTATGTTCCTAGTGTTACCAAGAACATAATTTCTTTATCTTGTTTGGATATGGATGGATTTGTTTTCAAATTTGGAAATAAGGGTTGTCTCTTTTATAAGAACAACGTATGTTATGGTATGGCACATTTAAATAATGGTTTGTATGTATTGAATTACGAAAACCAAGTGTTGGAAATCGATAACGAAACAAACTCACATGACTCATACATCACCCAGTTACGGCATCACCGCCTTGGTCATGTGAACGAGAAGTGTTTAACAAAGCTCTTCCAAGATTTCTATTTAGACTCTATTGAGCTAAAACCACTTGATAGATGTCACACTTGTTTACAAGGAAAAATGACCAAGCCGCCTTTTGGTGGACAAGGTGAAAGGGCCACAGAGCTTCTAGGATTGGTACACACAGATGTGTGTGGACCATTTCCAGTAGAAGCTAGAGGTGGATATTCTTCATTACTTTTACTGATGATTTGAGTAGATATGGATATGTCTACTTAATGAGGTATAAGTCAGAGTCCTTAGAGAAATTTAAGGAATTCAAGAATGAAGTAGAGAATCAGCTTGGTAAGAAGTTAAAGAAGCTTCAATCGGATCGAGGTGGAGAATATCTGAACAAAGAGTTCATCGATCTTCTACGGGAGTCTGGGATTCTATCTCAGCTCACTCCTCCTTATACACCACAGTGGAATGGTGTTAGTGAAAGGAGGAACCGCACCTTGTTGGACATGGTGAGGTCGATGATGAGTCATGCAGATCTTCCATTATCCTTTTGGGGATATGCATTACAAACTGCAGCATACACATTAAACCAAGTACCAACTAAGGCGACAAATGGAATTCCATCCGAGTTATGGAATGGAAGGAAACCCACTTTGTCGCACACACATGTATGGGGATGCGAGGCGTTTGTTAAGGCCTTCTCAGGCAACAAACTAGCACCCCGGGGCACGAAGTGTATCTTTATAGGATATCCCAAGGAAACGAAAGGATATTACCTATATAACCCTCAAGACAAGAAAGTGACGGTCGTCAGACAAGCCATCTTTCTTGAGAGGGAGCACATCCTAAAGAAGGATAGTGGGAGAAAGATTGACTTCGACGAAGTTTTTGCTCAATATACACAGGAGTTAGTACAGGAACAAGTTCCATAGGTCCCCGTGGAAGAGGTTCCAGAAACACAAGTACTGCGTAGGAGCTCAAGAGAGGTAAGGGAACCAGAGAGATTTGGTTTCCTAGTCACCGAGGATGGTGAATCATTATTATTGGACAATGATGAACCTCTCTCCTACAAGGAAGAAGTAGAAAGCTCAGAAGCTACAATATGGATAGAATCTATGAATTCTAAGATGGATTCCATATATCAGAACCAAGTTTGGGTTCTGGTCGATGAGCCAGTTGATGTAAAGCCTATTGGATGCAAATGGGTATTCAAAAAAGCTAGACATGGAAGGTCAAGTTAGCACCTATAAAGAAAGGCTAGTGGCTAAAGGATTCAAACAGTGTCAAGAAATTGACTATGATGAAACCTTCTCGCCAGTTGCCATGTTTAAATCCATAAGAATCATACTTGTCATAGCAGCTTACCATGACTACGAGATTTGGAAGATGGATGTCAAAATAGCATTCCTTAATGGGAACCTTCAGGAAGATGTCTATATGACACAACCAGAAGGGTTTGTGACACCAGGTGAAGCCAAATGGGTTTTCAAGTTGCATAAATCCATTTATGGATTGAAGAAAACATCCAGATCATGGAACATTCGATTTGATGAAGCCATAAAGGAATTTGGTTCCATTAAGAACGAATGTGAGCCATGTGTTTATAAGATGTTTAATGGGAATGCGATCGTCATCCTAGTGGTATATGTTGATGACATATTGCTTATTGGAAATGACGTACCAGCCTTACAGTCAGTTAAGGACTGGTTGAACAAGTTTTTCTCCATGAAGGACTTAGGAGAAGCAGCCTACATTCTAGGGATTAAGATCATTCGTGACAAATCCAAGAGGCTGCTTGGACTAAGTCAGGATACATACATTGACCAGATACAAAAGAGATTTAGTATGGAAAAATCCAAGAGGGGATTGGTTCCAGTGTCACATGGCTTACATATTTCTAAGAAAATGTGTCCCCAGACACAACAGGAGAAAGATAGGATGAGAAATATCTCATACGCTTCGGCTATAGGATTCATCATGTATGACATGTTATGTACCAGTCTTGATGTTGCCTATGCACTGATCATGGTAGGAAGATATCAATAAGATCCAGGAGAATAGCATTGGACTACTGTTAAGATTGTCCTTAAGTATCTGAGAAGAACTAAGGATATGTTCCTGGTGTACAGAGGAGACGAGGAGCTTGTCATTAGAGGGTATGCTGATGCTGGTTTTCAAACAGATCAGAATGATCTGAAGTTGCAATCTGGATATGTTTTCTGTCTCAATGGAGGAGTTGTGAGCTGGAAGAGTTCAAAGCAGCCATTTGTCGCCGATTCTACAGCGAAGTCCGAGTATATAGCGGCTTCTGATGCAGCTAAGGAAGCCGTCTGGATTCGAAACTTTATCTAGGAGCTTGATGTGGTGCCTAGCAGTAAAGATATCATTACATTGTATTGTGATAATACTACAGCGATGGATCTTGCAAAAGAACCAATGTCACATCAACAGACAAAGCACATACTCCAGAAGTATCACCTCTTGAGGGATTTCTATCAAAGGGGTGAAGTTGTAGTGAGCAGAGTGTCCACGGAAGATAACGTGGCGGACCCCATGACTAAAGGCCTATCTCAGCAGAAGCATGAATATCATGTGAGAGCTAGTGGGTTAAAGGTTGTTAGCAGTTGGATCTAGTCCAAGTGGGAGTCTGTTGGAGTTGGTGGTCTAGAACCAACTACTTTGTACTTTATTCATTAAATAAAAGCATTATCACATCTTGATTGTTCTTCTGCGTGACATGTCATGTGATAATGTCCTAAGGACAGCTGTTTCATTAAAGGGTCGTAGCGGATCTCTGCTATGATGGGAACCCGGAAGTGCCATAACAATGTTCTTGAATGTATGTTCTATGGTCGTATGATATTATTTGAGGGACACAAATAATGCAGGTCATTAGGGGTGAGGACTTATAAAACTTTGAGGCACCTTCTCATGGTGTGCGCCCTTGGTAATATCCAGGAGGATATTATGAGAACGAGACCCGCCAGTAGGAAATCCACATTTCATAGTGTCATTGGATGTTCCTATCTGCGGATGTGTGTATTGGTCCTTAGACTTTAAGATTATTATTAATGGGTATTACAACTTGCGCACTTAGATGTATTGGCGAAAACTGTGACTACACGCTGTTCGCAACGAGGTAGGATACATTGGGTGCGTCACGAGTAATACCGCATTAATAGATAATGCGAGAAAGGATTTGTCCCTTCTATTCCATAACGGAAGTAGATATCTCAGGCCCTTTGATGGAATTGATATAGCCTAAATAAATCCATGGCCATGGTAAGGTATGGGAAAGTTCAATTCCAGGAAGTTAAAGAAAGAATAATCAAGCACATGGGTTGATGGAACTAGCATGCAACCCGCTTGATTGGAGATATCGAGACAAAGGAATTATATTACACGGTAAGCGTTCGTAGGAGGTGACACGTCATTGTGGCGTTAACTTCTTTCTTTATGGGTGCCTTGGCGTATTGCTAGACGCTAACCTTGGACTTTAGGCATGCTCAGCCTAATGCCACTAAAAAAGAGGCCTAGAGGGTCACACACTAAGTGTGTCCATGTATCTCAGTTAAATATTAATTTAACAAGTTAAATAAATATTATTCCCGACTGTGATTTAATAATTATTTAAGGATTTCTGATCGCATTTATTTTGACACTAGTTATTCGAGAGAATATATTGTGGACGAAATAATATATTTATTAGCGAGTAATGCAGTTACATTTATTTAAGAAATAAATAGTCATTACTCAAGGTCTAATAAATGTGGTGGAGAAAAATGGAAAATAAAAGTACACGCCGTGTACATTAAATATACACGCCGTGTAGTTTTATGGAAAACAAGTACACGCCGTGTATTAATTATTACACGCCGTGTAGTTTTTCCAGTTGGAATTTTGAGGATTTAATATTGTTTTATTAAATGATATTTATTATAATTAGCATGGGCACATGTCAAGGAATTAATAATTCGACATGGGGGTTTTCAATAAGAGTTAATGAAATAAATAAAATGCGTAACGTGTTTATTTATTGTCATAACTCTATTAACCTCAAACCCGATTATAAATATCCTTGAAACCCCAACATTTGGAAGAGCCATTGTTGTGCACAACGGATTTGGAAATACTCTCAAGCCAAGAGAGAATTCTCTTTCCACCAAGAACGCCCTCAAGTTACGAGAGTAAGATCCTCCACCGGATCAAGGCGGTCGAAGGCGGACATCGCAAGCGAAGGTTCTTCCGTGCTAGCACCCGGAGATCCCTTCGGCGACGTCCGGAGATACATGACACACGTGTGGATCACCGCTAGAGGAATCCTATACTTGGATTCTACGACGCAACGACGGATCACCAAATTGTGACCGGACACATCAACGAAGAAAGAATTCCAACGAGGTAATTCTTATGCAATAATTAAATTAATTATAATCAACATATGATGATCCTCCTCAAGGGTTCTGGGACTCTTATTTTCTTTTTGTTCTTTGTTCTATTCCGAAGATTTGGCATTTTATATCGTGACGGATCTCAGATTGAACGTTGTTTAATGTTAAAATTAAAGTTGTTCTGAAAGGTGAGAAGTCTTTGAGATGTTTAAGGGGAGAAAGTTCAAATAAGTTTTGAGAGTATTTCTTTAAGGGGAGAATCTTTCTAAAGAATATTTTTACAAAAGGAAGAATTCAAAGTATTATTATTTTCATTGGATCATAAAGAAATCATAAACTCAAGGGGAGTTAAGATATGAAACAAATCTTTCAAGTCTTAAAAGAATAAAGGGTTTTATGTTTTTCAAAGTTATTTATTTTCGTTTTAAGTGTTGTGTTTTGTGATATCCAAAAATGGGGGTATTTTTTAGTCGGAAGTTATAATTTCTACTTTTCCTCTCCTTAGTTTTGGAAATCACAAACACCTTCATAAAACACTATTTCACTAACTTTATATTTCCCAAGTGTTTTAGTATGTTTTTGTAGAAAACATTCTTTTATACCAAACAAAGAAATAGTTATAATATAAAACCAATATAAACTTTTATTATTCATTCTCATCCATCAGAAAAAGGGTGCATCTGATACATCAGATCAAATTTTGTTATGTCCAGTGGTTAAACTTATGTCTTGTCTATCAAACTGAAAAAATTCATGACCATCAGACTGACATTAGTATTGATACATCGTATTGACCTCTATTCAGTTTATCATATTGACAATCAATAGTGTAGTCCATCGGACTATACATGTTTTATAATCAAAGTGTATAGATTTGTTTCTATTAGACAGAATACAAAATAACATTGTAATAGTGCTAAACTAGATGATGTCGAGTAATGAAATCCTTAACTGTTAAGTTCAAGATCTAGATCATTATGGGTTTTCAAGTGTAAGTTGTATGAGGTCATTGCAACCAACTCTAAAATATGATTGTTGGAGGATTTCCAATAAATATGAGGTCATTTGAATAGCTGGGAGCTTATGTATTTTCAACTCAAGTCATATAAATATTGCTTTACGTGAACATCTTATTCCAAATTTCTGTAATCTTTTAGAGAGATAATGTTCTAAGGAACCCTTGTGAGGATTGTAAATTCCTTATAACTATTTTCTTTTTTATTTTTTGAATCCAATAATGCTACTAGGATTCCAAGGATAGGAATATGGTGAATATGATCCATCAGATCTAGGGATTCCAAGGCTAATAAGTTAGAGTCAGATCATTGTATTGAGGGATTTCAGGGTATTGGAAGATAGAGATCAATATTTGTATCAATGGCATTCCTGATAAGGAAATATAGAACGTTACAGTAGGTATAAAACTGTGGATATCTTTAGTTAGGATTTATAACTATCGCAACTCTTAAGGTTAAAGAGTAAATTCATTTATTAAAGTTTGTAAGTCATTCTAACTTTTACAATATTTCATATTTATTGTTTGTATAAGTAATATTTTCCATTGTGAATGTGTGTAAGAAAGTTAGTTTTGTACATATCTTTCTGAAAAAATATTATATCGGTGTATCTATGATACCGATAAACAAACTCTAATATAATCGAACAATATATAGTTCTGATTCCAACACTTTGATAATCAGACAATATATGTGTTCGATCATTTTTTACTCAAGAGGATTTTTGTTTTTTATTTAGTTTAAAATTTTAAACTACAATTCACCCTCCATATTGTAGCCATTGTAACTCTTACGATCCAACATGCATGCGCCACGAAAGTTTTGTGCTTACTATCACTCATGGAAGATCATCTTATTATACTCACATTCAATCCTTATATACATGGTATCGTTAGTGTTTGTGTGTTTGATCTCATTCGTAACTCATGCAGTCGATCCTCAACATGAATGTATGGACGATTCATCAACTGTGTAGTGCATATAACCAAAACCCTACACAGTGGAGAAGACGATGTCATGGAGGTACGGGTAGCATCAGATCATCAGTGGTCAAATGAACTTGGATATATGTGTGTCTTTTAAGGATGGGTGAACAGTACTAGCATAGCTTCATCCCACATTGAAGATTCACTCAAGGTTACACCACTTAATAAATACCTCGTTTTCCTTGAACGCTCAACCAAGGTGTCAAGGTCATCTCCCGGACACACTCACATACACGCCTTATATTATTGCGCCACACCCTTGCATGGTGGCACCACACCCCGTGCTCTCATGCATGCACACCTGTGTCTGGCCATGTGCACCCCTATGTATCCCATGTGTGCCAATCGCATGTTGGATTACACTGTGCTCAAACTCAATTCCTCAAATTCCCACAATTAGGCTAGCTATGGTTGACTGGGCAACCACCAAAGCAGTGGATGTTCTTGGTCCTATGGCTAGCCTAAGTTGACCCCTTTTTTGCAAACCCTCTCATCATTTAGTAAAATACTAAGTGGATTCCATTGGCAGACTCCTCTAATCTTCTTCTTCAAATGAGTAATTATTTTTCTCTCAACCATAGTCCCTTTTCACAAATGTTGTAGATTGTGTGCTTTACTCAAACAATTTAGTACATGTATTTGAGAATTAAGAAAAATTTATCAATCATCACACATATTAAGGTTGCTTGAAACTGTTTCCATGAGTTCTTCAAGAAACAACTCCAACTCATTCTTTTCTTCTTTACCATGAATAATGGAAGCAACTCATCCAAACGTTGACACAAATTGACTTCCCTATTGATAAAAAATAAAATCCACACATGGACAACTCAAGCTAGATGTCATACATTGATTGATTGGGGGAATCATTGACTTAACTGTATACCCTTTATATATATAGTATAAATACCATATGGTCTATTATATTGATTGAAGGGTACTTACCTTGAATTTTACTAAAAATCTTTGGATACCCATTTATTTTCTATAGGTATATCATGTTATGATTATCGATGGAATTATGAATGTTTTACTTACGTAAAGGATAGGAACCCCATTTTATTTCCATGAGACCTTTATGATGTGATGTATAATTGATTTCAAGTGGCACTTATATGTTTGTATAATGACTGGTGGGATATATCACCTCTAATGCATTGGTTTAAGTTGATGTCTCGTGAGATAGTTAGGCATGAGCATAATGAGTTTGTTTACATGGGATTGGGCATAATAAGTTTGCTCGCATTTTCATACATGGACATAATGAATTCGTTCACATAGGTGTGGACATAATTAGTTTATTCACAAGGTTTTCCTACGATTATGATTGTCCCATATTTCTAAGTTATTTTTCATGTTATGTCATAACTCTATGATGCTTTTCAGTTCCAAGATACATTACATTTTCATTTTACACTTTTAAGCTTATTCTTATGACTATATTAGGCTCTCATGACTCATGATTATTGACACTTGTTTTCACACTCTTTTGATTCATGTCTTGTATTATGCCAGGTTTTATGCCAGAACTCGTGACTTTTGATATATGCTTTGTTGGGTATGATATTCTTATGTACTTTGATTATACATGTTTGCTCATCTTATGTTCACTTATGATCATTGATCGTTATCGCTTATGTTTACCCTTATTGGTTATTTAAGATCACCTATTTCTTATGTTTCTATTTCCCTATGTTATAAAGATAAAAATAATGTATGAAATGTTTAGAAAAGTATCTTATGTGGAAGATTTTTGAAAGATGTTGAAAGACTTGATATAGATTAAAAAGTTGCTTATATAGCAGTGAAAAAATGTCCATTGGTCGAAAAAGAATTGAGTTTTGTTAGTTAATGTTTTATCTTAATTATCTTAAACTATAATCCTACAATATCACGAGAATATATTATAATGCAATATTTGCATTAAAATCATGTAATTGAGGTAGTCATGCATGTGGGGCTTTATAGGGTTTCTGACTTGAGATTGTCGGAATTCACTGTCTTTGGTGACCTTGAAGAGGATGTACTACATCCGTAGCCCCATCGTTTTGGTGAGGGCATCCAAAACGTCGTTGATCACCCACCCCAACAACAATGGGTCCCTATCTCTTAGCACCTAGAAATATGGATCCCTTGTGTAATGACATTTGTATGGAATATAGATGTAGGATATTGGATGGTGAACATTAAAGAAAGGGTCTTAAAATGAATGCAGGATACTGGACGGTGAACATTAAAAGATGTCTTAAAATGAGTTAAAGTTGGTGAGCACCACCCACCATTTATTTTATATGGTTTTCATGAGGAATGTGGATGGATTGTGTGATAGAAGTCCATTATCCACGTTGTGGTTAGTTTGTAAAATTTTGGACGCTCAATTTCCTTAAAATATAGAAAATTGAAAAGAGAATTGAAATATAAAAAAAGATGTGCAAGACTAGGGGTGGAAATGGAAACTCCGTTTATCAGGTACCCGACCCGATTAAATTGGATTCGGGTATCCCTTAATCATGTGGTGTTTATGTATCATTAATAGGGTATCAAAAAACCTGAACCCCAATTATTTTTTATTTCTAATATACTTTTTTTTTTTTTTTGTGTGATAAATATGGCAAATGGCGTCACGACTCATGCGTGTGAACACGAGTTAGCCAAACCACCGTTTGAATTTAATTCTAAAATTCTTTTTATTATGGATATTGAAACTAACGCGTGTGCACTCGATTTCTACCGCCCCCCTGCTCCCCTAAAGTGCCTACATGCGGGACCCACCCCACCAGACCACCCCACCAGACCACCCCCCAGACTTGCCTACACACGGGACGCCCCCCACCAGTTCACGCGGTTAAAATTAATTAAAAAAATTCAAATTAAATGGATTTGGATACTTAAACGGGCACCATTTATTTATTTTGATTCGGGTTAGGGTCGGAGTTAAATAGGTATAACCGGGTTCGGGTTGTCTAAAACATAATCGGTTTGGGTTTGGGTTTGGGTTTGGGTTTGGGTGTCCAAAAAATAGCGGGCACTCAACGAGTTGTTATCCTTATGAGTGATTTATTTATTGCCACTATTTAAATTTTACTTTATCTTATATATATTTTTTACCATTTTTAACGAAATTGTCTGAGGTTTTTAATTTCAGAAAAAAAAATAATGAATCAAGATTTTTTTATATTGTATATTATTAATAAAAAATATTTTTAAAAAGTAGCGTAAGTCAGGATATCGTACTTGGATTCTATAGAAAAGTAGGTTTGGTAGATGGGAGGGGTTCTTTTTATCACCAGTACTGAAAATATCAATAAAGGTCCTTTTTTACCGAAAATAACGATACAACACCAAAACAAGGATTTAATGTCGGTTTGAGACCAAAAACATAGAAAAAGAAATGACTGATAAAAAAATTATAAATTTTTAAATAAAATGAGATTACATCTTAATCTAAAATATTAGAGGCCTTTAACTAGAATTAAGGGACTCACTAACCCTTTTTTATCGGATGATAACCTCCCACTAGGACATGTTCTTGGCAGTCTACAATTTTTTCACTATCCCGTGAAATAGATTTCTTATGCAAGTATATCCACGTATTCTACTTCAATCCTGTTTCTGGTGCCATAATTACTCGATATTTCGGGTGTCATAATTACTCGGATAAAACACTATTAGATGTTTATTGATTTATTTTATTAATATGTTTTCAGATATTTTTTTTATGGTTTCCTATGATATTTTTGTGTGGAATATTGAGTCCTAAATTTCAAAAAAAAGGACGATAGCATAAAATCCCATATTTTATTATGCCCACAAAACCAATATATATATATATATATATATATATTGAAAGAAACATCTCTAACTAAAAGATCGCGTGTAACAAGTTCTAACATCTACAAGGGAAATCAATTAAGTCAAAGGTGGTTTTCTCAAGACAGGCAATGAGAAGCCAAATAACGAGCTGCTCCGTTTTTTTGTCTTTTGGTGAATGTGAAAAAGAAAATGGCAAAGCTGCGACTAAGATACTAGATTTTCCCAATGAGGAAGCCGAAGGATTGGAGGCCAAAATCATTTGTGTTGATGACGTTGATAATGTTGAGACAGTCAGGCTAGCAAGGACAACATGTGCTTCGACAACAGCGGGGTCCCATGAAGCGAGGATCGACTCCTGTTTGGCAGCGATGATCTTGCCACCATGGTCACAGAACATCAAACCGATTCCAATAAAACCACTCTCGGGTAAGGAAGCGTCAATATTAATCTTAAGAATCTCTTCCAAAGGGGGACTCCATATAGCTTTAGGTGATCGAGATTCAAATAACACATTATGGTATGGGTCCCAATTCCAAACTTTAATCCAAGAAACCACTTTAATCCAGAACCCTGGGTTTTGAGGTGTGATTAAAGGTGAAATCATTCCATCTAACCCATAGGATCCAAACCACAATGCACAAGGAGGCAACCTTATCAGTAGTGAATGTGGAGGTCCACATCATCAGTAGTGATGAGAGATCTAGCGCTGCATCCACCAAAAGCTCCGTAGAAGATCCTCAAGACGTCCAAACTTCCATAACCCCTGAACAATGGATGATAGAATGCATTGGGGATTCCGTATCATTCGAGCAAAGGGGGAAAATCTGGTTGTCCGTGACATGACGGAAGGAGAGGAAGTTCATGGTGGGGAGAATACCGGTGAAAATCTACCACCAAAAGTAACAGATATTTGATGGAAAGTTCAGATGCCAAAGAGTTTTCCAAAGCCCTCCTCTATCATCAATGTGAGCGTCAAAAGCAATTATGTATCCTGATTTCACCAAATAGGAGCCTGTGATATCATTTCTTCAAAAGAGACAGTCATGCCCCGCATCCATCACACATGTAATGCTAAGGATAATCCTTCCATCCCTTTCATTAAACCAAGAGTTTATTTTATTCAAGCACCAACTAGAACCAAGCTCATCAAACAGGCAGCGGGCTGTGGCCTCCTTAGATTCAGGAAAGACTGGGGAACTAGCGATCATGCTATCTTTATCAATCAACCAAGGATGTCTCCAAATGTTGACCATCGTTCCATCTCTAAATCGCCAACCAATACCCTTATCAAGATGTTTTTATGATCCCCAAATACTTCTCCAAAGGAAGCTAGGCCGTGGGTCCAAGGAGAGATTTGAAAGTCAGAGTGAGGAAAAAATTTTGCTCGAAGAATCCGCGCGCAAAGAGATGAAGGTTGAGTGAGACAGTGTCATCCCTGCTTAGCCAACAAGGCATCATTAAATAGTCAGAGGTCCTAGAAACCCATATCGCTACCCGCTTTAGGGGCGCATAAAGACTTCTAGGCCATCCAATGAATATTGTTCCTTCCGTTCAAATGGACCCACCAAAATTTGGCAATACGGGAGTGAATATGGTCAACAATTGCCCTGGGAAGTTTGAATAGAGACATGATATAGCTTGGGATAAACTGAATGACTTCCTTGATGAGTGTTTCCTTTCTCTCTTTAGACATTCTCTTTGGAGACCACCCCTGAATTTTTTTCTCTACTATATCCACAGTGGATGAGAAAAATTCTTTTTTTGACCAGCCTACCATCGTGGGGAGCCTGAGGTATTTATTATGTTTTTCGACCATCTGGATTTCAGCAGTGAGACAAAGCTCCACTCTCTTATTCGGTGGGACACCTGAACTGAAGGAGATTTCCATTTTAGGCTGATTAATCGCCTATCCAGAAGCCCTCTTGTAGAGATGGGTCACATTGCATATGAAGAGACATTCATCATGAGTGGATCTTGAGAAGAGGAGGAAGTTATCTGCAAAAAAAGATGAGAAATAGGTGGACTATTCCGGCACACCTTTTCCCTATGAAGCGAGTTCGAGGAAGCATCCATGGAGATGAGGTTGGAAAAAACATCATCCTCCAAAATTAAGAGAAAAGGGTAGGGGGTCGCCATGGTGATGGCCATAGGTGGGAGAGAAGCCTTGAGAGAGTCCACTAATGATATTGATCCTAAAAGAAACATAAGAAACACATTGCATGATCATATCAATCCATTTTGAACAAAAACCCACTTTGGTCATAAAAAACCGGAGGAAATGCCATTCCACCCTATCATATTCCTTAGTCATATCCAATTTCCAGGCCACAATTCCTCTTCGCATCCGAGCGTGTTTTCATTGAAGGGAACACCTCAGGGGACATAATAGAGCTTTCATCATTCCATCACAATGTGTCCAACCCAACCCCGAGAACCACTGAAACAACCCGGTTAGTGTTTTGTTCCATCTCATAGAACCAATAATCAAGCTTCTAGGGGTCCCATCCTCTTAGATCATTAGTCATAATATCCCTAACTGAAGCATTCTCAATGCCAGGTGGAGGAAGGGAACAAGGTCTCAAACCATCAAAACCAGGAATCCAAGGATCCTTCCATTTGTTGACCAAGGAACCACAGAAGATTCTCCAAAAAAGTTTGTGGTTAATGAAAATATTTGATATCCCCTAATTCTTCTCGAGAAAAAACTAGGTCTAGGGCCCAAACTCGAAGCCAAAAAGTCGCTATGAGGGTAATACTTGGCTTTGACATTCATGCATAAACTGTCTGGATCCTGAAGTAAGCACAAACCATGTTTTATCAAGAAGGGTGTCATTACAAATGCGCAAATCTTTGAAACTCATGTCACCGCTAGCTTTCGGGACACAAAGCTTCTCCCAAGCAACCCAATTAAGTTTGTTTTTCTCATTAGCATAACCCCACCAAAAATTCGAAAAAGGTGAATAAAGTTGGGGATTAAAATAATCTGGGAGTTTGAATATAGACATCACGTAATAATGTACTACTTGGGCCACTCCTTTGATAAGAACCTCATTTCCATCCCTAGAATGATTTCTATAGGACCATCCTAGAATCTTGCTATGGACTTTATCAAGAATAAAGGAGAAGAAATCTCTTTTGGATCGCCCGAAGACCCTCAGAAGGCCCAAATATGTTTTATGCTTTTCCACCACTTTGATGCCACACAAACCAAAGATGGAAGTTCTACTTCCCTCTTGAACACCCCGATTAAAATACATATTTGATTTGTCGAAGTTGACACATTGGACCGAAGCATTAGTGAAAGCATCGATAATTTTAAGGACCTCCTGACAGTCTTGAGGAGTTGCGATTAAGAAGAGGAAAAAATCATCGACAAAGAATAAGTGATTAATGGGGATACAATGTAGACAAACCTTCGCCCTATTGAAACGCATGTCCAAAGATTCTTTTGATAAGAGATGAGAAAAAATGTCAACAACCATGAGAAATAAATAGGGGGAAAGGGTGCCCCCCTACCGAAGGCCTCTAAATGGCTTGAACTTTTTGGTGAGAAAACCATTAACCATAATATTAATGGAAATTATCTTAAAAAAACTCATGACTGCTCTCATCCACTTTGGGCCAAAACCTAACTTACACATAACTACTTCCAGGAAATCCCATTCCATCCCATCGTAAGCTTTAGACATATTCAATTTCAAGGCCATAGTCCCCCTCTTGGAAGAAGAGAGGGTTTTCATAGAAAGAAATATTTCATGGGCCCATGATAGAATTATCCGTAATGAGCCTCTTGGGAACAAAGGTGCTCTGATTTTCAAAAATGATGGTTGACGGGATCCTCCCCAAGCGGCGAGATAGGACCTTTGAGAAAATTTTGTAAACCACATTGCACAGACTAATAGGCCTAAATTTAAAGATATGCACTGGGCCAATTTTTTTTGGAATCATAACTATGAGGGTTTCATTGACCTTTTCCATGCCAATTTCATCAACCCATAAACCCTACATTAAATAGATAACATCCAGACCCACAATTATGCCCAAACTTCTTAAAAAAAACACTTTATGAAAACCACTGACCTGGTGCCTTTGAAGAGTAGATACTCCTCAGGGATTCCACAATTTTCTCCCTAGAGATGTCCAACTCCATCTCTAATGGAACATCCATAGTAACTTTATGCTCCACACAACTCAAAAGATCAACTGGGTAGGCACCACCCTCAAAATGAAATATATCTTTAAATAAAGATGTTATAACCTCCTGAATCGTAACCCCATCAGAAGAAAAGCTACCATCCTCGACTTCTAATTTAGAGATAAAATTATTTCTTCTTCTAACTGAATCATTTTTATGGAAGAACCTTGTATTTTGGTCGCCCTATTAAATGAAGTCCGCTTTAGATCTAGAGAACCAGTAGATCTACTTATCTCTTAAAGCCTCATCTAGTTGTTTTTCCAATAAAATTGCTCTTGCTTGTCATTTCTAGGAATGACATTCTCGTAGCAACTCGAAATAGCTTTCTCAAGCTTGAGAATCTTTTGATCGAAATTCCCATAGTTCTTTTGGCTCCAGTGTTGTAGCTGTAAATCCATCGACTTAGTCTTATTCCAAACTTGATAATGGGAGGAAGACCAAACATCATGGACCACCTCCCAACATTTTTCATTATGGAGCCACATACATTCAAATTGAAATCCTCGAAAATGTCTTTCGCCCAAATATACTATACGGGACTGAATCAAAATGAGGCGATGATTAGAAGAAATCAGAGGAAGGTGGGAAGCCTCATACCTCAGGAATGACATCAAACAATCACCAGATTCCATGAACCTATCAAGCCTTTCATAAATTTTGGAGGTGTGGTCACATCCACAGAACCTAGTGAATGGACTCCTCAATCATCCCAAACCCGATAGGCCAGAATGGCGCAAGAAATCTTGGAATTACTGCATGGAGGCATCACCCTATCTAGCACCACCATACTTCTCATTATGGTAGAGTAATTCATTGAAATCACCCCCAAAATAGTGGCACCAAGAAGATTGTTTTTAACATATTTAATCAACTCCCCAGATTTCCTCTTATCACTAGCACCCGACCAACCATAAATACACACAAAGTGTCATTCAAGTTCCCTAGGTTACCCAAAATAGAATTCAATGTGGTTATGAAAAACAAGGTTATTTAAAACAAGAGAGGACAACCATCTGGGGAAAAAATCCAACCAGACATGAGGAAAATCAGAGAGACTCTTAATAACAAGATGGTGGGCCGCCATGTTCCCCTCCCTTTTTATGTTACTTAAACATGATTGTGTGGTGGCCTTTTTTTCATCTTTTCCTATCATTTTATTATTTTTTCAACATAATGTAAACTTTTTAAATCTTCTTCAATCAATCTATTACTTTTTTTGAAACCAAATTTAGAAGAATCATTCTTCCAATAATAAATAAATAGAATGTTTGACACATCACATTCAAATGAAATGATTAATAAATTATACGTGCATGGAAGAAGTTAGTTTATATGTTATAAGAATAGTAGTAGATGAATTATCTTTTAATATCACGTCACATTTCTTCAAGATAGTTTTAAAATATTTTTTAGTGTTTTATAAATAAATTTTAAAAATGCATCACTCACGAAGGAAAACTCTAAAGAAAAGTTTATTTAATTATTATGATGGATTAGAATTACCAGATCAATTTGAGATCAAATTGATTTGTTAGGGAATGGACACAACTTGGACACTTAGATGAAATTAAAATTGGATAATTGATTCAGAACATGGTGGCTCTAAATAAAGGGCATAATGAGAAATGACAAATTTGGTGAATTTGATCTCATAAACATGACTAAACTATATAAGATGTTTCCTTTAAAAGTACACACATAACATATCTAAAATGACATGATTTTGTATTTAAATGGATATTGACATGACCTAACCCATCAAAACCCTAATTGCATTGGTAGTAAGTGATGCACCCATAGACATCGTTAATTCCTCTGAGTGTGGATCAAATTAGAAATTTATATTAATCCGAACAATACTGGCTATAATGGTGCAACATAGCGGAAGTATGGGGTAGAACCCACAAAGAGCTGGGAACACAATAATGACAACTCTTGATCAAAGGTCAGGTAGTTCCAATTTATGGTTGATTTAATTAAACTAATGATGTAATTAAAATAAACTAATTAAAATAGAAAAACAGAAGGGAGGGGAATCCTGTTTCCATGGGTAGTCTTTCTAAAAATAAATCATTACTGCACTTTCAAAAAAATAATACTCAATTCCTGTGAAACCAATCATATTTAATAGATAAGAGATATGGCCAGACCCTATCAATCTATCATAGAATCTAAATTCATGGTGGTCTTAAGAATTGAAATAACTAGAGTGTATTAAGATCAGATTGCAATTATAGAAGAATAATAACATTCAATGGCCATGAACTAATTATCTTAATCATGTTGGTTATCATTTGCATATAAACACACTTGTTCCATGATTTAATAAGAGATATGATAATAATTCTATGAAACATGATACCAATTGAATATAATTATTGTGCAAGTGAAGAATGAAATAAAACGCAATAATAAACACCCATTTCGAATGATTCCCCTCCCCCTACAGATTTAGCCAATAATCGTTGGGTGATCGCCAATGATGAATAAACCTTATTCCATAGGGAAGAGAATAAACAAGATGTATTGAGAAGGAAAATGAATAAAATAGAGATGTTGAAATTAAAATAGAAATTATCTAATGATTATATAAGATAAAGGAAAGAAAAACATAATGAAAACCTATCTAAAGTAGGTCAGAACTCTACAGAAGCCTCCCGGTGGTCACACCTCCAATGTGGTATGGAATTATTTTCTCTAGGCTATAATCCCCCTTTTATAAGCGTCATAGTCATCCTAAGGGTTTACCCGAGTCATAAAATAAGTTAAATGGCCGACCGGTTGAAAAGAGCTTCAGAAATCCCGTCAAAGATTTACTGGAAATCAACGTTTTTTCTATATCAGGGAATTATACAGCGTGTAATATGTTTACACATTATTTAATCCTCAGACATGTTTTCTTTTTCTCACGACCTGTATAAATTTCACCGCTTGCAACTTCACGCCGTGTATGGTGTTATATGTCGTATAAAATGCGATTTCAACAGTGAAATATATGTTTTGTCATGCTTCTTCAGTTTTGTGCCTCCATATGTTATCCATGATCATCCTAAAAATTCAATGTCGCACTGATTCACTGTGCTCATGGCGCGAAGTGTCGTTTCGTTCCTCAATTTCCATATTTTCATTGGTATTGCTCATAATGTCAATCCTTCATAAGAATTCGCAAAACATTAATATCAGGCATGAAAATTATATTAAATCAATTAATTTTCTATGAGAATGCATATAAAAACACATCAAAATATGTATAAAAAATAGATTTATCGGTAAGATGAGTTTGTTACCTCAAGCTCACCTCTAATAGGCAAGAGGTTGACAATAAGCACTAAGAAGACATCTCTCTCTTATGGAAAATCCTTAGACTATGAACCTGTAAAATTTACATATCTACAAGACAAAATATATATAACAATGATACCCATGCATCACTATAAGAAAAAAGGGGTTTCATGACAATTTTTAAAGATATTTTTCGAAACAACTGTGAAATATTTCAGAAAAAAATTTCACGGTGGGTTTTTAGCAGCGATTTTAAGAACTGTTTCTAAATGTGTTATTATTATTTTTTTTTATTTTTTGTGGTGGTTTAAAAAAAACTCCCCTAATTTAGATATTTTTAAAAAAAAAATTATTTTTAGAAGCGGTTTATAAAAAACGCCACAAAATAGCGGCTACTTTTATAAAAATTGCCGCTAAATTAATAGGGAAAAATATTAAATATTAAATTATGATCGAACTGAGTAACAACCCGAGAATTTAGCATTCCATCACAATGTTTTAAACCCAACCCAGGGAACCACTGGAACAACTTGAATAATGTTTTGTTCCAGCTCAAAGTGCAACACCCCAAGCTTCCATGATACGTTTCCCTTTGAATAATGCAATAGCTTGTATTGTACGCAACTTCGAGATTCTAACACACTACGACCAATCAAACTAGCCGTTATGAATAGTAATACTCACTTTTTGAAATTTTATAAATTTTATTTTTAAAAATGGTCTTCATTTTTGAATTCGGAATATCGAAATTACCTTAGGGTGAATTTTTGATATTTTTTCTGAAAACTTTCAATTTTTGATGAATAGTGAAAAACACTGCGTTATTGGTTAAAACCGAATTTTTATTTAAATAATTATTTATTTTATTTAAATTTATTTTAGGTCAAAATAGATTCATAATACCTATATAAGTTCAATATAATTCATTGGATTCATTTAATAATAAGCTTAGATATATAAAAATTTTATTGAACTTTTTACCATCTTTTACACACCTCCTAAGAGCATTTGCAAATTTGCATAAAACTTTATTTTACCGCTTCTATGAGTTGAATTTCAAAAATCAAAGAGACATGGTTGAAATCAGTAAGTAAAATATGGTTCAATAAGATGAAAATAATTTTTGGTGAATAGTAACTTTTTGCTTTTATTTACCACGGTTAAAAGTAAATAGGGTAATTAAGGGTAAAAATGATATTATAATTACCCTAACACATGTCCTAATTCTATTGGATAAATGTAATTTGACCAAAAACAACCTTAAAAATAAAATATGACCCCCTTTGGTCCAATTGGATTAGATTAGGACATTTATTAATATTTTATTTAAAGAAGAGTTAAAAGCGTTAAATTCAAAGTTTAATAACTAAACCATTTTTAATATAGGGTTATACATAAGATAAATTCAACTATAAATATTCATCAGAAAGATAAAAAGATTTCACAAATAATGGTATTTTATTTATAATTTTTAGAAATTAAATAATTTAATTTATTTATGACACAATGATGATGTAGTAATTACCTTATTAATGAAAGATTAAAATAATTGATATTATAAATATCCAAATAAATGTAATTTGAGACTTTTGATGAATTAAACTAATTTTATAGATTAATATGACATGTTAGGGTTGATTAAATAATTTTTTTTCAAAGTAATCATGTTGTTATGTTTTTTACAAAAACCAAATACCAAATAGTATCAAAATTGACATAATTGAGTTTTTAAAACAAATACTATATTATTAATTGATATAATATTCCTAAAAATATAAGGTTTGGCCAAAGTACTTAGATAAGGTTATATATATTAATAATGAACCACTTGAGGTTTACTTGTCTTGTTATAGTAAGTTTATTAACCATATAATATAAAAATACAAAGAGACATGGTAAATGTAAAACTATTTAACTAAGAGTTAAATCTAAAAGATAAGGTTAATACGATGATCTAAACCTGTATAAAACCTATTGGTTGAGATGTTTTCGACCCATACCCACCTTATCCTTGAAATAATTTATTTTGGAGCCATTAGAAACCAAAAATGATTTTATTATAAAACAATATTTCAAGCTTTTCCTAAAGTGACCCTCACCTCTCTTATAAAAGGGAACTTACCCTTCTCTTAATTTCACACCTCTAAATCCATTTGGATTGGCCAAACCCTGCCAAAATATCCTCCCAAATTCCCTCCCTTAATTCTAGAGGCCTTACTTTGGTCAGAAAGCCAATCTAAGGATCCCTTTTGATCAAATTAAAAGGGAGAACCCGAAGAAGAGGTAAATATTTCACCACATCTTTCAAGTTATTTTCTTCTTCCACTTACTCTTTCTTTATTATTTCCATTCTAAAATAATAAATCCAGTATATTCTACATATTTTTATGTTATTATAAAAATGGTACAACCATATTCATTATTCTATCCATCATATGAATGACAAAGTCACCATACGTGCGTACGTACGGCTTACCGTCTCCACGTCATGGTGTAGTTTGTCATTCAAACACTTCATTATTTGGATGGGTATAATAATGAGTATAACTGATGTAAATAATAAATATAACATGTTAATGATTCTGTATATGTGATATACCATCCAATTACATATGATTTCACCATCAATATAATGATATTTTCGCTCGTGCATACGTACAGATTACCGTCTCCACGAACGCGATGAGATTCATTCCCCATCGTAATCATTCAAGAATAATTTTCATTTTATGATTAAAAATAATGTTTATGAACATGATATCATTCTGTATATGAATAAAATACACCCTATCCATAAAAAACATGGCTTATGTAACCAAGCATATAAAGGAAAACAAATCAGTTAACACCTGAAACGATGATACTACTGAAATATTATTAACAAAACAATATTAGAGGATCATATATGATATCATATTTATGTATATAGTTATTGTATAATTTAATAAAAATGTTTTAACTGTTATATATGAGGTTAATATACCATCAACTAAGGAAAAATACAAGGTAAGGGTTAATTTCACAATCTCTTTATTATCCGAGGTTGTTTTTATGTATGCATCTACTGAGACCTCTTTATCATCCACATCTATGTTTTATTAAAAATGTAATTCAAAACATTTTTAATATTTAATATACTATGGGTTAAATTCATTTATACCCTTATTTTACCATATATGTTTTTAAATGAATCTTTCCATCATTTTCCAAACAAGGTACTTTATGGCCTTTTCGACAAAATTAAGGCAAGAATGTCATTTTTAACTTATGCGGAAGGTGTGGTTATTTTTTGCCATTATATCATCATCGAAGCTTCCCATAAAAGCTTATAAGAATATTTTCAAAATAAATGTTTTCTTTTATAATTATACGACTTTTAAATGATTTCAAAATATAAAGAGATATTTCTCTAAAAAAGTTTTGATTTCATCTATGTCAACATCCTTTGATGGATTTTAAGCTTGTTTGAAGTTGATTTATTATAATAAAAAACTTCCATATTGTATTGAAGGTTTTATGATATGTTTGACTGTGGATGTGTTATTTTTACACTATTCATGGTTTATGGATAAAGTATTGACATTTCGTATGCTAGTTTTAATACGAATGTTTATGTTATGTTTAAACCTTTTCATATGCGGAATGCATTGGACTTAGTAAGTGACAGGTGGAGCCCGCTATAGCTCCTCGATGCATCGGTAGGTCTCATGAGACAAACTAGTGTCTTGGCACAAGACCTTGACAAAATCTTATTTGTAGTCTTGGCACAAGGCCTTGACTACGTTGTTATGAAGTCTGGCATTATGCATTCCATTATTATAAAAGTGGCTATTGATATTGTATGTGATTATTCGACTAGTAGAATATCCATGTAATTAATTAAATGACATTATTTGATTTTATCTTTTCCATATTATGCTGAAGTTTAAGTTTAAAAGCCTTTTGTTTTAGTCTTATTCATTGTCTTAAATGTTTATGCTTATTTATGAACGTTTCCGCTATATTGTTATCCTTACTGAGCATCTGATATCACCCCTTTCTATGTTTTATTTTCCCAGGATCTAAAGAAGTATTTTATGGTTGACCCGCATGGATAGGATAAGGAAATAAGTGTGTTCAAAAGGGGACAAAATATTGTTGATGTTTTTATTTCATGATGTGATGTAAAACTTATGAATGTATCTAGTACTTCCATGGATACTAAACTGATCGGTCTTTTGGGATATGATTCCTTGTATCATGCCAATGTTATGTAATAATGCACCGACTCTGGCTAACTGAGGCCGTGGCGTTACACAAAGAACCAATAATAAAGCTTTTAGGGGTCCCATATGCTTAGATCATCAGTCATAATATCCATAACTGAAGTATTCTCAACGCCAGGAGGAGGAAGAGAACACGGTCTCAAACCATCAAAACCAGGAATCCAAGGATCCTTCCATATGTTGACCAGGGAACCATAAGATATTCTTAAAAAAAGGTCATGGTTAAAAACAACATTTGATCCCCAAATTCTTCTCCAGTAAAAACTAGATCTAGGGCCCAAACTCAAAGCCAGAAAGTCTCCATGAGGGAAATACATGGCTTTGACATTCATGCACAAACTGTCTGGATCCTGAAGTAAGCACAAACCTTGTTTAGCAAGAAGGGAATCATTAAAAATGCTCAAATATCAGAAACTCATGCTACCACTAGCCTTAGGGCCACAAAGATTCCCCCATGAAACCCAATGAAGTTTTTTCCCATTAGTATGACCCCACCAAAAATTCACAAAAGATGAATGAAGTTGGGGATTAAAATAATTCGGGAGTTTGAATAAGGACATCACATAAGAATAAAATGCTTGGGCCACTCCTCAGATAAGAACATCATTTCCATCCCTAGAAATATTCATGTCAAACTGCCCTAGAATCTTGCTATGGACTTTATCAAGAATAAAGGAGAATAAATCTCATTTGGATCACTCGAAGACCGTCAGAATTCCCAAATATTTTTATGCTTTTCTACCAATTTAATTCCACACAAACTAGCGATGAAAGTTATTCTTCCCTCTTGAACACCCCAACTAAAATACATATTTGATTTGTCGAAGTTGACATATTGTCCCAAAGCATTAGTGAAAGCCTCAATAAATTTAAGGACCTCCTGTCACTCTTGGAGAGTTGCTCTTGAGAAGAGGAGAAAATCATCTGAAAAGAATAAGTAATTAAGGGGGATACAATACAAAAAAACCTTCCCCCTGTTGAAATGCCTCTCCGAAGATTCTTTTGATAAGATATGAGAAAAAATGTCAGCAATAGTGAGAAATAAATAGGGGGAAATGGGGTCACCCTTCTAAAGGCCTTTGGATGGCTTGAACTTCTTGGTGAGAAAACCATCAACCTTAACATTAATGGAAATTGTATTAACAAAACTCATGACTGCTCTTATCCCCTTTGGCCCAAAACCCAACTTACATATAACTGCTTCTAGGAAAGCCCATTCCACCCTATCGTAATCTTTAAACATATTCAATTTCATGGTCATAGTCTCCCTCTTGGAAGAAGAGCGGGTTTTTATAGAAAGAAATATTTCATGCCAATTAAAGCATTATCTGAAATGAGTATCTTGGAAAAAAAGGTACTCTAATTTTAAAAACCGGTGGAAGGCAGGATGCTCCCCAAGTGTCGAGACAAGACCTTTGAGAAAATTTTGTAAACCATGTTGCACAAACTGATAGGCCTAAATTCAGAGATACGCATTGGGCTAGAAATTTTTGGAATCATAACAATGAGGGTTTCATTGACCTTTTCCGTGCCAATTTCACTAACCCATAAACCCTGCATTAAAGAGATAACATCCAGACCCACAATTATGCCAAAATTTCTTAAAAAATACTTTATGAAAACCATCCAGGCCTAGCACCTTTGAAGAGTGGATACTTCTTAAGGCTGCCATAATTTCCTCCCCAGAGATGTCCAACTCCAGCTCTAATAGAATTGTCGCCGTAACTTCATGCCTCACTTGGATCAAAAGATCAACCAGGTAGTCACCACCCTCAAAATAAAATATATCCTTGAAAAAAGACGTTATATGCTTTTGAATCGTAACCCCATCCTAAGAAAAGTTTCCATCCCCGACTTCCAATTTAGAGATAAAATTATTTCTTCTTCTAGAATAATATTTTTTATGGAAGATCCTTGTATTTTGGTTACCCTGTTAAATGAAGGCCTCTTTATATCTAGATAACTAGTATCTCTCTTTATCTCTCAAAGACTCATCCAGTTGTTTTTCCAATGAAATTACCTCTAGCCTGTCATTGTCAGGAATGTGGTTCCTGTAGCAACTCCAAATAGCTTTCTCAAGCTTGAGAATCTTCTGATCAAAATTCCCATAGTGCTATCGGCTCCAATGTTGTAGCTGTAAATCCATCAACTTGGTCTTATACCAGACTTGATAATGGGAGGAAGACTAAACATATTAGACCACCTCCCCACATTTTTCATTATAAAGCCACATACATTCAAATAGAAATCCTCTAAAATGTATTTCACCCAAAGATACTACACACGGTTGAAGAAAAATTGGGTGATTATTAGATGAAACTGGAGGAAGGTGGGAAACCTCTTACCTCAGGAATGACATCAAAAAATCACTAGATTCCACAAACCTATCAAGCTTTTCAGAACTTCTGGAGGTGCGGTCACATCCATGGAACCAAGTAAATGGACTCCCCAAGCAGCCTAGATCGGATAGGCTAGAATGGAGCAAGAAAATTCACAATTACTATATGGAGGCATCACTCTATCTAGCGCCACTATAATTCTCATAATGGTACAATAATTGATTGAAATTTCCCCCAAAAAATTTTGGGACCACGAAGCTTATTTTTAACAGATTTAATCAACTCCCAAGATTTCCTCTTGTCGCTAGCACCTGACCAGCCATAAATACCCACAAAGTGTCATTTAGGTTCCCTAGGAAACCTAGAAGATAAGGAAATGTGGTTCTAAGAAAGAAGGTCATTCAAAATAAGAGAGGACAAACATCTAGGGAAATAATCCAACCATGTCACGACCCGTCCTCGGGGCCTGTGCCGTGACTACCCCAAGCCCGCCTTCCATAGGCCAGGGGCTGGCGACGCACCAAAGGCGTAAATCCCGTTAAAATGAAAGGCACTGCCTTTATAAAAGTAAACAACACAACAATGTACTCAACAGAAGTAAGTACTAAGTAATACTGAATACAAAAGTAAGCGCTGAAAGGAAAGGGGTCGGAAATACAAGTCCAACAGTAAGTACAATACAACTGAAAAATTAGTACAAGTATAGTAGCAACCACTAAGTCATCCTCCGGAAACCCCACTTGAAGGGTGGGTACATATGGCGTCCTCAGCACCTCAGGTCCAACCATCCGCTCCGTGTACATCTCGCCAAGTGGTCCACCTCCGGGTTCCGTCCAGCCCAACACGTCTCCACCTCGATCAGTGATGTCCGTCGTTTGCATCCAACACAACGTAGTGCGGGCGTATCCCATGCAGGGGTGAGTATATGATACTCAGTAGAGACCCTGATACCCCCGATGGTCTCTCAGAATCCACAAAGGATAAACCACAAAAGAAGAATACAAACATGAAGTATCAACCAACTCTACTTAGGTATATGCCCATACATATACCTAAGTTAACAATCACAGTTCGACTCCAACTCTCGAGGCCAAGCACAACCCAGTCTACACAGAAAAACAAGTCAATCACATCGATGTTAATGATTGGAAGTCAAGACTCATCTCACACAGGTATACATCTTTTGTATAGAGATTGAGATGATCAGATATAGTTACTGATTCATCGTTGCTGCCGAACCCACAGAGGATTCCAGTACAGTTGTCATCGTTGCCGAACCCACGGAGGATTCCAGTACAGTTGTCGTCACTGCCGAACCCACGGAGGATTCCAGTACAGTTGTCGTCGTTGGCGAACCCACGGAGGATTCCAGTATAGTTGTCGTCGCAGTCACATCTAGCTCTAGGGTTCCCGCACACAGCACGCTCGATTCCGAGAGGGTCCGCTCCTCGAGCCAAGGGGTCAATACATCAACTGTCACAAAGTCCAGAGTTGATGTATCCTGAAGTTCTGTCTTGTCAAAAGGAACCTAACGCGACAGACAACGCGTCAATCGGATGCCCGGTTTGAGAGTTATTGACTTTTCCGTTATAGGGGTCTGGTTGGAATTACGCTTGTTCCAAACCCAGACATTTTCCAAAGTCATCCAAAACTCACTTAGAGTATCGAAAAAGAACCTCCTCATCACAAGGGTCCTAGTGCCGTAGACGGCGCGTCGATCGGAGGCACGGTTGTGAAGTTATTAACATTTAAGTGAAACGGGCCCGACCCGTCAAGCCCGGTGAGCTGGCGGGTCGGCCCATCCTGGCTCGGCAGGTCCGACCCAGCTAAGGGGTTGGCCCGGCTCGAAAATGCGTGGCCCAGATCAGTTGGGCTCAGCCCGACCCGTGGAAGGTGGCCCGACCCACGCAAAGGCGCGACCCGACCCGGTGGGGCACGACCCGACGCGGCCTGGCCCGGCTGGTGCGACCCCCCGACTTCTCAAACCAGCGGCGCCGCGCGGCGCCACCCTCATGTCCGGTCGACCGAAGCTGGCCGGTCTTCCCGGTGCGAGCATCCCGCGGTTGTGGGCAACGATCCCTCTACCGCGGCGCCTATGAGCGCCGCAGCTCCTTCCGCCCAGCCGGCCGGTTCTTCCACCAGAGCGGCCCGCCCTATGCAGGCCGCGGTCCTCCGCAGCGCGGCGCCGTGGGGCACCGTGGTTCCTCCAGCCCGGCGGACTATGGCCGACCGGTTCTCCTTCGGCCGAGCGGCCCGCGTTTGCGGGCTGCGGTTCTTCCGCACGCGGCCGATGCCTTCGTTCGCCGTCGCCTCTCCCGACACCGCTTTCATCGCCAATAAAAATGTGGATCAACGGAGGGTCGTCGGGCCTTGTTTATTTAGCCCGTGCCCTCCGCGTTAGGTGATATCAAGAGGCCAAGATGATCACTTGCATTCAACAATGACAAGAGTATAATTTTATTAAACTAAAATTATACAATCCCCCTACCTCAAATTAAGGTTCGCTCGTAGTCGGTGTCACGGGGTGACAGCGTCAACTCGTTGACGTCGGGGGAGAAGGAGCCATGGATGGCACGTCGTTAGCGTTCCTTGCGGGTGACTCCTTCTTCTTTGGCTTGGTCGAAGATTGAATGAGATGATCGACGCTCCTCGGCAGTTCTTCGTTGGAAGGACGGTGTTCTTCGTTGAGTGAAGAACACTGCTTTTCTATTTCTCCAGAGCTTTCCCAAGGTTTCTCCAACACAACAAATGCCCCAAAAAATAATAGCTAATACTATTATTTTATTCACACATGTAATTCAAAAATAAAACTTTTAATTAATTAATTGAAGAGTTTGATTAATTAATTGAAATGTGTTGGAAAAAAATTAATTGGAGTGAAATGGAGGTGGAAAGTCACAAATTAATGAGGGAGTTATCAAATTAATAAGGGGGTGTTAATGGGGAGTTAAGGGAAGGTGAAGGGTTTGGATTCGTGTGGGCCCCACCACACTAAATCCTCTCATGGGAGGTTATGTGGGTGTGGGCCCCACCTCTAACTCCCCTTGGGAGGAAATAACCGACACTAAATAATAAAATTGTGTACCAAAAATTTTATTAATTTAGTATGAATTCCTCAACAAAAATAACTCTCAACCCGCATAAAACGCAACTGCGATAAAGGTCCCCTTAAGGGAATACCGGCTCTGCAAGTTCATCGGTGTCCTCCGATTTTAATTCCGAGCACCGGTTCAAAAGATAGAAAAACACGCACGTACGTTTACTGAACGTACCCGAACAAAACTTCAGAAATTGATTCTGGGCACACCGGGCCTCGGAATCAAGTGCCGTCAGAAACCGAAGACTCACAAAATTCCAAAGTATCTTTGAAAAAAAAATTCTTTGAAATTTCTGGGTTTTTACATTACTCCCACCTCAGGGATTTACGTCCCCGTAAAGCTACAACATACACTAGGGAAACAAAAAAAAGTACTGAGAACGTATCTGAGCCTCCCGCTCCCATGTGCTCTCCTGGAGGTTCCCGTGCTACCAGCGTACACGCACCAGAGAAATCGACCATCCACGTAGGACCCGCTCCTGTCGATCATCGATCTCCACCGGGACCTCCGTGAATGTCGCCCCATCATCGATGTCTAGCTCCCTGTGATCAATGATGTGGGACGGTTCATGCACGTATTGTAACACCCCAAGCTTCTATGGTACGCTTCTCTTTGAATAATACAGTAGGGTGTGTTCTATGCAACTTCGAGTTCTAACACACACCACGACCAATCAAAGTAGCCGTTATGAATAGTAATACCCACTTTTTAAAAATTTATCTCTCAAAATGGACTTCATTTTTGGATTCGGAATATCGAAATTAGCCTAGGGTGAAATTTTGGTACTTTTCAGATAACTCTCATATTTTGATGAATAGTGAAAATTACTACATTTTAATTAAAAACAACTTTTTTAATCGAAATAATTAATAGTGATAAATTATGAATTTGAGTGGTTTTAAATTATATTTAGAATATATTTTTACCATTTAATCCAATTTTGGTCATTGGACATAATTTCACATTTAAACTGAACATAAACAAGTATCAATCTTTTGATAGTTATTATATCTTAAAAACACGCTTTTTGTTTTGACAGCGGGAATTAATTTTAAATTAATTTATGCCACTTCTGTGTTTTGAATTTGGAAAAATGGATTCCATATTTGGAATCAGGATGTCCAGATTTTGTAAATAGGTAACTTTTATTTTTAAACATTTTGAATAATTACTTCGGTAAATATTTTATTTACCATGGTTAAAAGGTAAATCCCGTAAATAAGGGTTAAAAAATAATATTATAATAATACTAAATTACCCTAAAACGTGTCCTAACCTTATTGGTGGATACATGTCCGACCATGGGCATCTTTGAGTTGATTTTGGGACCCCATGGAGCCACTTGTAGGTGATAGGGACACTTTATATTAATTAAGTTAAAGTGAATACAAAAATGACAGAAGCTTATATCTTTTAGAAAAACAATTTTTAGATAGGGTGATATATATTATATGTTCAATTATAAATATTCATTAGAAAGATAAAAAGATTTCCTACATAATAGTATTTTATTTATAATTTTTAGACATTGAAAAAGTTAAAATATACATGACACAATAATGATGCAGTATTTTCCTTATTAATGAAAGAATCAAATAATTGATATTATAAATGTTAAAATAAATATAATTTGAAAGTTTTGATGACATAAACGAATTTTATTGGTTAATATGAAATTTTAGGATTGCTTAAATGAATTTTTTTTGAATTAATAAATATTTTAAGACTTTAACAAAAATCAATTATTGAGTAGTGTCAAAATTGACATAAATGAGTTTTTAAAACAAATATTATATTATTAATTTATATTCTATTCTTAAAAATCTAAGGTTTGGCCAAGAGACTTATATAATGATAGGTGTATCATTAATGGACCACTTGGGGGTCGCTTGGAGGTATATAGTTAGTTTATTAACTATATAATATTAAAATACAAAGTGACATGGTAAGTGTCAAACTAATTAACTAAGAGTTAAAACTAAACGATAAGGTTAATATAATGACCCAAACCTGTCTAAATTCGATTGGTTGAGTGGTTTTTGACCCATCCCCACCTTAAATTTTAAATAATCTACTTTGGATCCATTAGAAACAGAATATGAATTTATTATAAAATAATATTTCTAGATTTTCCTAAAGAGCCCCTCCTCCCCCTTATAAAAGGACACCACTTCTAACCAATTCCTCACACCTCTCAAGCCTTTTGGATCATCCAAAATCTGACCAATTAATCTCCCTACATCCCTCTCCTCCATTTAGAAGCCTTACCTTAGTAAGAAGGCACTTCAAGTGTTTTTTTTGGTTCAAACCAAAGGGAGTTACCCAAATTAATGGTAACGATTTCTCTTAGGTTATTTTATTTTATTTTACTTCTCCAACCCCTAAACTCTTCATATTATTTTCTTTTGTAACAAAACCTGTATCCTAAATATACTATGATATTGTTATTAGAATTATTATAACTACACTTACACACACATCCATCTAATGGGTGAAGAACATATTGTTTCTGTGGATGGAAACCAAACGCCTCACGAAGCGATGATTGTTCAATTATCTTCTACCACCTCTCATGGTGGCCATTATGATGACAATATAATTAAATATGATTTTAGTGATTTTTATTTTATATATAAGCTTATGTAATTCCATTTTATATCATAACATTATTCGTTTCATGTTGTATATATATACGATAATTTCATTTGAGGAAGTGCGGACTACCGCCCCCTCAAAGTGATAAGACTCGTTCATACCATACATGGAACGTATAAAGTATGATGTTAATGAACTTAAGTAACACATATAAGATATTATATTATACTGGAATAATTATATACCTATGTATCATTTGGTTTTTATTCCTTTTAAAATGAAAAATGAAATGGAAGTAGCGTTCGTGCGTACGTATGGATTACCGTCTCCACGAACACGATGAGATTCATTTCCCCATCATATCTATTCAAGAATAATTATCATTTGATGATTAAAAGTAATGTTTAAGGTTTGATATCATTATGGATATAAATAAGATACAACCTATCCATAACAAACACGACTTACGTAACGAAGCATATAAAGGAAAACGAATCAGTTAACACCCGAAACGACGATAATACTAAAATATTATTAACAAAGAAATATTAAAAGACCATATATGATATCATATTTATGTATATGATTCTTTTATAATTTAATAACAATGATTTAACTATTATACAGGATGTTAACCTACCCTCGACTAAAGGAAAGTGCAAGGTAAGGGGTTTTCATCTCACTTCTTATTCTAGTGAGATTCATGCCATATTGCCACTATTACCTTTTGTGTGGTGTATGTACTGCCCATAATTGTAATATTTGTGTAATACACTTTAATTTATGTGTATTTACATATTCATTGTATGATACCTTTTTCATGGGGTGTATGTTTCGTAAGTTACCAAATTGGTAAGGGTTAATTTCGCAATCTCTTTATTATCCGAGGTTGTTTTTACGTAAGTATATACTGGGACATTTTTGTCATCCATGTAAATTTTTCATAAAAATGATTTCAAAATGAAGATTTTAAGGATTTTGAATGGTACTCTTTATCAAGATCATAATTTCAAATGTTTTAAAGATTTATCTTTCTAAATCTTTTTAATTAATGTCCATGTTTTCAAAATGATTTTAAGGATTTATTTATATGGACATGAATGTTTTGAAATGATAATTCTTTTCAAAAGTTTCAAAGTGTTATGGGACACTTTGATTCAAAAATCTCTTTTAAATTACTTCCTTTATAAATGTGTGGCTTTTAAATGATTTTACAAAAAAGGATATTTCTCTCAAAAAGTTTTACTCATCATTTTCATCTATGTCAACATCCTTTGACGGATTTTAAGCTCATTTGAAGTTGATTTATTATAAAAAACTTCCATTGAAGGTTTTGTGATATGTTTGACTATGGATGTGTTATTTTTATACCATTCATGGTTTATGGAGAAAGTATTGACATTTCGTATGCTAGTTTTAATACGAATATTTATGTTATGTTTAAACCTATTCATATGAGGAATGCATTGGACTTAGTAAGTGATGGGTGGAGCCCGCTATATCTCCTTGATGCATCGATAGGTCTCATGAGACAACCTAGTATCTTGGCACGAGGCCTTGACAAAATCTTATTTGTAGTCTTGGCACGAGGCCTTGGCTACGTAGTTATGATAGTCTGGCATTATGCATTCCATCGTTATGAAAGTGGTTATTGATATTGCATGTGATTATTCGACTAGTAGAATATCCATGTGAATAATTAAATGACATTATTTCATTTTATATTTGCCATATTATGATGAAGTTCATGTTTAAAAGAATTTTGTTTTAGTTATACATTGCCTTAAATGTTTATGCTTATTTATGAAATTTTCCAATGTATTTCTTACCCTTACTGAGCGTTTGAGCTCACCCCTTTCTATGTTTTTTCCCCCGGATTCCAAGAAGTGTATTGTGATTGATATGCAGGGTTATGCCAAGGGAATAATGGCGTTCATAAAGATTATTTATGTTGTTTTGTATGTCTTAATGTGAAATGTAACATTCATGTATGTAATCTATTTTCCAAGACTGCTAAACTAACCGGTCCTTAGAGACTTGATTCCTTGTAATCATGACAATGTATTAAAATAATGCACCGACTCTAGGTAACTGGGGTCGGGGCGTTACAGTTGGTATCAGAGGAAGTTTAGCAATAACCTTGGAAACTAGATTTAGATAAACTCTGATTAGAGCACATATCCCTAAGATAGATTTTGAGGATTAATATAGAATAAATTTCTAGAATTTTGGTATTGTAGAGATTTTGTGAGTTTTCCAAGAAATACATCCCTGTCTAGATACGAGCAGGTAGAGGAGGCTCTAGCACAGATGTACCTAGGGGTAAAACCCGAAAACACCGCTTTGAGCTAGAATCGAACGGGAACTGGTGCACGATAACGGGCCTTGCTGCACTCTTGGTTACGACACTCCCGGGGGATATGCTTAGGATAATTCTCATTTTATTTACAAACCATTATGAAGGGTTTATGAGTATATACTTCCTCAAAGAAGTCATTTTTATGATTATGGATTATATCCATAAACTATTTAATTTATGTTAAGTGTTTTACAAGTTTGGGATTAGTTATTTCTATTCAAAAACTAATCTAGTGTATGCCATTGTTTAGAAATGGCGCCCAGTAGAAAGAATGAGAACCCCAGTAATACGCATGATCCAAAGAGTAAGAAAGATCATATCTTTCATGGTCTTAAGCCAGAATTTAGAAGGGAAATAGTCTCCCACGTGTTATCATCATATAAAGAAATCGTATCATGTGTTGATAAGATAAGTAAAGAATTATCGGAGTCCTATGGCTTTGAAGGGAAGCCAGAGAAGGAAAGGATGGTAGAGAGAAGAAAAAATAAAGGGAATAAGGTAAAGAAGGATTTTCCCATATGTGATAACTATAGAAAGAATCACCTTGGAAAATTCTTGAAGGGAATGGGAGTATGTTATAAGTGTGGAGAAAAAGGACACCAATTATGTGACTTCAAGGGTAAAAAAAAGGTTTCAAATGTACAATGCTTCATCTGCAAGGAGTTTTTACACTATGCGAACCAATTTCCAAGTCATCAGACTATGCTGCAAATGATTCTATTGGATAATAATCAAGTTATGATACTACCACATATGAAGAGGAATGACTAGTGTTATTATGTTTTTTATTTTGTAATTATTTCATTGAAGTGTTGTATCAATGATGTACTCGAAATAAATAAGGATTGTACAACAGTACTATTTCATTGAGGATTTTAGATTTTATGGTACTAAGAAAAGTGACTCTACAGAGAGTTAAACTTTTTGGAAATTACATGGTTGAAGGAAAGATAAACCTTAATATGGTCCTAATATTGAGGTACTGATTTTGGAATAAGATGTGGTTGATTTGGGTAAATTATATTAGATATTCTTGACTGCCTTGAAACTGATTAAAGATTTGTATATTCCATCATTGTTGGAGTTTACAAAATTTTTGGATGGATGAAGTATATCCAGTATTCTATAAAGAATAACGGAGCATGAATGTAATCAATAAGGTTTTATGGTAATTCAGGATGTTTCAGTGTTTTAAAAGAATACATGATGAAGGTATTCAAATGATATTTCGGGGTAAAAAGGATCTAAATTATGTTTAACTTTCATATAAATTTTGGACTGAGAGTTTACATGAGTATTTTGGATAAGTCTAAAGGTTGGAAAGGATTAAGTTTGAAATGTTATTTTTTTATTTTTATAAAAGGACAACACGCAGACCGTGTGACGACCCGTCACATCGGACAAAGCTGCGGGAATCGAACCCACAACCATAGTGAAATAGGGATTTATCGCCTACCACTAGACTACGTGATGTTCCTGGATGGTATAATGTAGTTTCTTTTTTTAAAAGGTCTGATATGTGAATTATAAATTTATTATATTTGGAACCCTATATGATTAGGATAAATAGAGTATTTTTAAGTTGTCTTATGTTTTCTAGTGAGAGATGAGTTTGTGGTATAAATTTATTAATGGATAAAACTCTAATTATAAAGTAAGTATATCTCCTTATGATCTTATCCAATCTCATAAATAAATTCCTCAACATTAAGAAAAGTAACTTAGAACAAAAATGTTGTCCTAGATGGTACCTTAGATAATCACAAATTTATGGCTTTGGGATTGTTGGCCTTTTCATAGCCATGTTCTCTACCACTCTCCATCAGATATTAATGGTTGGATTTCTCTTACATATCTATATTTTCCTACATGGAACCCTAGTATGTGTTATTTTCGGTAACTTTCATACTTACCACTCTTTATTTTCAATAGAGGCCTCATTAATCCATTTTTCGATGTGGGATTTCAACTAAGATATTTTGAAATGTCAACCCCATGTTTCCAATACCGAGTATAAATTGAAAGGATTCAATTTATTTAAGGAGGGGAGAATTTAACACCCCAAGCTTCTATGGTACGTTTCTCTTTGAATAATATAGCAGTGTGTGTTCTACGCAACTTCGAGTTCTAACACACACCACGACCAATCAAAGTAGCCGTTATGAATAGTAATACCCACTTTTTGAAATTTTATCTCTCAAAATGGACTTCATTTTTGGATTCGGAATATCGAAATTAGCCTAGGGTGAAATTTCGGTACTTTTCAGATAACTCTCATATTTTGATGAATAGTGAAAATTACTACATTTTAATTAAAAACAGCTTTTTTAATCGAAATAATTAATAGTGATAAATTATTAATTTGAGTGGTTTTAAATTATATTTAGAATATATTTTTACCATTTAATCCAATGTTGGTCATTGGACATAATTTCACATTTAAACCGAAGATAAACAAGTATCAATCTTTTGATAGTTATTATATCTTAAAAACACGCTTTTTGTTTTGACAGCGGGAATTAATTTTAAATTAATTTCTGCCACTTCTGTGTTTTGAATTTGGAAAAATGGATTCCATATTTGGAATCAGGATGTCCAAATTGTGTAAATAGGTAACTTTTATTTTTAGACATTTTGAATAATTACTTCGGTAAATATTTTATTTACCATGGTTAAAGGGTAAATTCGGTAAATAAGGGTTAAAAAATAATATTATAATAATACTAAATTACCCTAAAACGTGTCCTAACCTTATTGGTGGATACATGTCCGACCATGGGCATCTTTGGGTTGATTTTGGGACCCCATGGAGCCACTTGTAGGTGATAGGGACACTTTATATTAATTAAGTTAAAGTGAATACAAAAATGACATAAGCTTATATCTTTTAGACAAAATTTTTTTAGATAGAGTTATATATGTTTTATTTTTGATTATAAATATTCATTAGAAATCTAAAAACATTTCCTACATAATGGTATTTTATTTATAATTTTTAGACATTGAAAAAGTAAAAATATATATGACACAATAATGATGCAGTATTTTCCTTATTAATGAAAGAATCAAATAATTGATATTATAAATGTTAAAATAAATATAATTTGAAAGTTTTGATGACATAAACGAATTTTATTGGTTAATAATACATGTTAGTATTTCTTAAATGAATTTGGTTCGAATTAATAAAGATTTTAAGACTTTAACAAAAATCAATTATTGAGTAGTGTCAAAATTGACATAAATGAGTTTTTAAAACAAATATTATATTATTAATTTATATTCTATTCTTAAAAATCTAAGGTTCAGAAAAGAGACTTATATCATGATAGGTGTATCATTAATGGACCACTTGGGGGTTTCTTGGGAGTATATATTAAGTTTATTAACTATATAATATAAAAATACAAAGTGACATGGTAAGTGTCAAACTAATTAACTAAGAGTTAAAACTAAAAGATAAGGTTAATATAATGACCCAAACCTCTCTAAATTATATTTTTTGAGTGGTTTTCGACCCATACCCACCTTAAACTTTAAATAATCCACTTTTTATGCATTATAAACATAATATGAATTTATTATAAAATAATATTTCTAGATTTTCCTAAAGAGCCCCTCCCCCCCCTTATAAAAGGACACCACTTCTAACCAATTAATCACACCTCTCAAGACTTTGGGATCATCCAAACTCTGCCCAATTAATCTCCCTACATCCCTCTCCTCCTTTTAGAAGCCTTACCTTAGGCAGAAGGCACTTCAAGAGTCCTTTTTGGTTCAAACCAAAGGGAGTTACCAAAATTAAAGGTAACAATTTCTCTTAGGTTCTTTTCTTTTATTTTACTTCTCCAACCCCTAAAATCTTCATATTATTTTCTTTTATAACAAAAAAGTATCCTAAATATACTATGATATTTTTATTAGAATTATTATAACTACACTTACACACACATCCATCTAATGGGTGAAGAACATAATATTTCTGTGGATGGAAACCAAACGCCTCACGAAGTGATGATTGTTCAATTATCTCCTACCACCTATCATAGTGGCCATTATGATGGAACTATAATTAAATATGATATTAATGATATTTATTTTATATATAATCTTCTTTAATTCCATTTTATATCATACCATTATTCATTTGATGTTGTATATATATACAATAATTTCATTTGAGGAAGTGCGGACTACCGCCCCCTCAAAGTGATACGACTCGTTCATACCATACATGGAACGTATAAAGTATGGTGTTAATGAACTTAAGTAACACATATAAGATATTATATTATACTGGAATAATTATATACCTATGTATCATTTGGTTTTTATTCCTTTTAAAATGAAAAATGAAATGGAAGTAGTGTTCATGCGTACGTACGAATTACCATCTCCACGAACACGATGAGATTCATTTCCCCATCATATCCATTCAAGAATAATTTTCATTTGATGATTAAAAGTAATGTTTAAGGACTTGATATCATTCTGTATATTAATAAGATACAACCTATCCATAACAAACACGGCTTACGCAACGAAGCATATAAAGGAAAACGAATCAGTTAACACCCGAAACGACGATAATACTAAAATATTATTAACAAAGCAATATTAAAAGATCATATATGATATCATATTTATGTATATGATTCTTGTATAATTTAATAAAAATTATTTAACTATTATACAAGATGTTAACCTACCCTCGACTAAAGGAAGGTGCATGGTAAGGGGTTTTCATCTCACTCCTTATTCTCGTGAGATTCATGCCATATTGCCACTATTACCTTTTGTGTGGTTTATGTACTACCCATAATTGTAATATTTGTGTAATAAACTTTAATTTATGTGTATTTACATATTCATTGTATGATACCTCTTTCATGGGGTGTATGTTTCGTAAGTTACCAAATTGGTAATGGTTAATTTCACAATCTCTTTATTATCCGAGGTTGTTTTTACGTAAGTATATACTGGGAACTTTTTATCATCCATGTCCATTTTTCATAAAAATGATTTCAAAATGAAGATTTTAAGGATTTTGAAAGGTACTCTTTATCAAGATCAGAATTTCAAATGTTTTAAAGATTTATCTTTCTAAATATTTTTAATTAATGTCCATGTTTTCAAAATGATTTTAAGGATTTATTTATATGGACATGAATGTTTTGAAATGATAATTCTTTTCAAAAGTTTCAAAGTGGTATGGGACACTTTTATTCAAAAATCCCTTTTAAATTAATTCCTTTATAAATGTGTGACTTTTAAATGATTTTACAAAAAGGATACTTTTCTCAAAAAGTTTTACTCCTCATTTTCATCTATGTCAACATCCTTTGATGGATTTTAAGCTCATTTGAAGTTGATTTATTATAAAAAACTTCCATTGAAGGTTTTGTGATATGTTTGATTATGGATGTGTTATTTTTATACAATTCATGGTTTATGGAGAAAGTATTGACATTTCGTATGCTAGTTTTAATACGAATATTTATGTTATGTTTAAACCTATTCATATTAGGAATGCATTGGACTTAGTAAGTGACGGGTGGAGACCGCTATAGCTCCTTGATGCATCGATAGGTCTCATGACACAACCTAGTGTCTTGGCACGAGGCCTTGACAAAATCTTATTTTAGTCTTGGAACGAGGCCTTGACTACGTGGTTATGATGTTCTGGCATTATGCATTCCATCGTTATGAAAGTGGTTATTGATATTGCATGTGATTATTCGACTAGTAGAATATCCATGTGAATAAGTAAATGGAATTATTTCATTTTATCTTTGCCATATTATGCTAAAGTTCATGTTTAAAAGGCTTTTGTTTTAGTTATACATTTCCTTAAATGTTTATGTTTATTTATGAAAGTTTCCGCTGTATTGATTACCCTTACTGAGCGTTTGAGCTCACCCCTTTCTATGTTTTTTTCCCCAAGATTCCAAGAAGTGTATTGTGATTGATATGCAGGGTTAAGCCAAGGGAATAATGGCGTTCATAAAGATTATTTATGTTGTTTTGTATGTCTTAATGTGCAATGTAACATTCATGTATGTAATCTATTTTCGAAGACTGCTAAACTAATCGGTCCTTTGGGACTTGATTCCTTATAATAATTCCAATGTATTAAAGTAATGAACTGAATCTGGGTAACTAGGGTCGGGGCGTTACATGTATCTCCTCAGCTAAGATACATAAAAGACGTCATGCACCTGGTGCAACTGAGGTGGTAGAGCCAGGTGGTAAGCCACCTTGCCTACTCTGTTGAGGACCTGGAAAGGTCCGATGAAACACAGAGATAACTTGCCGCCCCAGCCAAATATCCGTAGACCTCTTCGAGGTGAGACTCATAAGAAAACATGGTTGCCATCCTCGAACTCTAGTGGTCTTTGTCTCCTATCAGCATAGGACTTCTGTCTGTTCTGTGGAGTCTTCATCCGCTCCTGGATGATCTGCACCTTCTCTGTCGTAGCCTGAACCATCTTTGGTCCTAAAATTGCTGACTCCCCAGGGTCAGTCCAGCATAGAGGTGATCTACAAGGTCAGCCGTACAGTGACTCGTATGGTGTCATCCCGATGGTGGAGTGGTAATTGTTTTTATACACAAACTCCACCAAGGGTAGGTGATCCTCCCAGCTGTGACCAAAGTCGAGGACACATGCACATAGCATGTCTTCGAGAGTCTGAATGGTCCTCTCAGTCTGATCTTCCATCTGAGGATGAAAGGAGATGCTCAAGCGAAGCTACATTCCAAAACCCTCCTGTAACCCCTTCCATAGCTGGGAAGTGAAATGAGCATCTCGATCGGAGACGATAGACGATGGAACACCATGAAGCGCTACGATCTCCTGAATGTAGAGGAATCCCAAGCTCTCTACTGAGCCCTGCTCTCTAATCGGTAGGAAATGGGAAAACTTGGTGAGTTGGTCTATGATCACCCAGATAGAGTCATGTCCTCTGGATGTACATGGAAGCCCCATCATGAAATACATAGATATCCCATCCCACTTCCACTATGGGACCTCTAAGGGATGTACCAAGATTGCTGGTACCTGGTGCTCCGCCTTCACTTGTTGACAAGTGAGGCATCGTGAAACGAACTCTGCTACAACCTTCTTCATACCTGGACACCAGTGCTGTCGTCTGAGGTCCTGATACATCTTTTCCACTCCTGGATGTAATACTAGAGGGGAAGTGTGGAACTCCCTAAGCACCTCCTCCTGTAGTGAAACTTGTACCATGATACGTCCCCTGAAGAGGATGACGTGCTCCCATCCTTCATAAAATCCGTTAGGTGCCTGTCCTGAGGATATTTGATCACTTCGTGTCTCACAGTCAACGTCCCCACGTTGTGCCTCCCTGATTCGCTGAAGATGTGGAGGAGTGACTGTGAGAGACTGAAGAAGGGATTCTCCTTCAATATCCACAAAGGATATTTGCAACATGGCTAGCTGTTCTGTCGCCTCTCCTAGAAGCTAAATGACCGCTCTCCTGCTGAGAGCATCAACTACAACGTTCCCCTTCCCAGGCATATAGACTATCTCTAAGTCATAGTTCTAGAGGAACTTGAGCCAACGTCACCGTCTCAGGTCCAATTCCTTCTATGAGAAGACACACCTGAGACTTTTGAGATTAGAGTAAACCATAAACCGTTCTCTCAATGAACTATGGCTTTGACTAGCCATTTGTAAAGAACTCGACTACACCCTTTTTCGCTTATATCCTACAAGAGCTGCTAAGATTTCTCCTTTTCCAAAAAGAGAAATCCAGTCTCATCCCCTGGATGAACCACGTTCTTTTCCTAATACAGTCAATCCTGACATGAACGGTACTATTTCATTCCATGGACGACGTCGTAAGGCCTCGACGCTACTACCAAGAGATCCAACCATTACTCTTGCCTCTAAGAGTCGAGTCACAATGTCGGCAGCAGTGTGTGGTCACTGGTTCTCCTCCAGTAGGTATCTCGAAAGTGAGGGTCAAGTCAACGGTTTTAACCAGAACCTCTCAGTATCAACCACATAAAAAGGACAGGGAAGCAAATGTCACAAAAAAAGTGTCTTTTATTACTGCACCTCAAAGTACAAAGACACAAAGTATCCACAAACAATGACATCAACAAAGATAGAAGCATCATAAACAAAGGCCTCTAAGTCTAAAGCTAGTCCCGCTCCTATCCACTTGCTACTCGACCAGGTCCTCTTCCACGTCTGCCTACTCCCGGTGGACCTCCATGGTCGAACCTCTGCCTCTGCCTGGAAGGTACCTCTACTGCCTGCTACTCATCTATAGGACAGGTCGGGCAGTCTCGAGCCAAGTGACCCTGCTCGCCGCATGCATATCACTGCTTGCTCCTCGTATGGCTGGATCTAATTTGTGTGCCCCGCACAACCATATCTGTATCCTGGGGTCGCCCACCTGTTGGCCTAGTCTGCTTAGAATTCTATGTCATATGTCTACTGCCAGCTGCAAAAGACTCCGGTACGGTCGGAAAGCCCTGCGGACAGAGCAGTAGCTCCTGAGCTCGCACAGAGTGTAGAGTCACTGGTACAAACTCCGCCCTGAAAAGACCCTCGAAGTCTCCCCAGGTGAGAGTCACCTCAACGTAAAACTAGAGCATCAGACTCCACCACCTCTCAACTTCTCCCTGAAAGAGACTAACAGCTAGGTACACCATCAAGTCAGTGGGTGTCCCAACTGTGTGGAAAACTCATGCTACAACCACCAGCCAGCACCCGACTATCTGAAAATCTATCTCGCCTCGAAACTTTGGAGGCCTCTGTCGCTGGAACTCATGCAACGCACTCAGGAATCATGCACTCTCTGCTGCTGGAGCTGGTGGTATCGGTGGTCCAGTGGGTAGAGGTGCCGCTGGTACCTCCGCTATGATGGGGCCCTGCACCGAGGCCTCATCGCTCGGTGAGCTACCATCTCATACGTAACTCAGAACCCTAGACGACTGCCTTAGTGGGGCCATCCTGAAAAGAAACAGGTGCGCCACAGTCAAACAGTATACCTGGTGAGATAACACAAAGTAATCACAAAGAAAACTTTTCAAAAGAAACACACACGCAATAAGTGTTTTCGTGCACTGAGTCGAAAATCAGAGGTCAGGGTCCTGGTGTATGGATACGTCGGCCGCCGCACCAACATTGGACTCCCTAGACTGAAAACCACACTCAATACTCTTAACACTATTGATTCATATAAAGGAATGATTAGAGTCCTGAGTTTTTCAGTAGAACTGACTCCTCTGATACCAATTTTTCACGACCTGTCCTCAGGGCCCGTGCTGTGACTACCCCAAGACCGCCTTCCATAGGCCAAGGGCTAGAGATGCACCAAAGGCGTAAATCCCGTTAAAAGGGAAGGCATTACCTTTATAAAATTAAATAACACAACAGAGTACGCAACAAAAGTAAGCACTAAGTAATACTGAATACAAAAGTAAGCGTTGAAAGTAAAGGGGTTGGAAATACAAGCCCAACAGTAAGTACAGTACAACTGAAAAACAAGTACAAGTATAGTAAAACATCAACCACTAAGTCGTCCTCTGGAAACCCCACCTAAAGGGTGGGTACAGATGGCCTCCTCAGCACCTCAGGTCGAACCATCGGCTCCGTGTACGTCTCGCCAAGTGGTCCACCTCCGGGTTCCGTCCAGCCCAACACGTCTCCACCTCGACCAGTGATGTCCGTCGTCTGCATCCAACACAACGTAGTGCGGGTGTAGCCCGTGCAGGGGTGAGTATATGATACTCATTAGAGACCCCGAGACCATCGATGGTCTCTTAGAATCCACAAAGGATAAACCACAAAAGAAGAATACAAACACGAAGTATCAACCAACTCTACTTAGGTATATGCCCATACATATACCTAAGTTAACAATCACAGTTCGACTCCAACTCTCGAGGCCAAGCACAACCCAGTCTACACATAAAAACAAGTCAATCACATCGATGTTAATGATTGGAAGTCAAGACTCAGCTCACACAGGTATACATCTTTTGTATAGAGATCGAGATGATCAGATGTAGTTACTGATTCATCGTTGCTGCCGAACCCACGGAGGATTCCAGTACAGTTGTCATCATTGCCGAACCCACGAAGGATTACAGTACAATAATCATCAGTGCCAAACCCACGAAGGATTCCAGTATAGTTGTCGTCGCTGCTAAACCCATAGAGGATTTCAATATAGTTGTCGTCACAGTCGCAGCCAGCTCTAGGGTTCCCGCACACAGCACGCTCGATTCTGGGAGGGTCCTCTCCTCGAGCCAAAGGTTCAATACATCAACTGTCATGAAGTCCAGAGTTGATGTATCCCGAAGTTCTGTCTCGTCAAAAGGAACCTAACGCGATAGAAGGCGCGTCAATCGGATGACCAGTCTGAGAGTTATTAGCTTTTCCGTTCTAGGGGCCCGGTTGGAATTACGCTCGCTCCAAACCCGACCATTTTCCAAATTCATCCAAAACTCACTTATAGTATCGCAAAAGGACCTCCTCATCGCAAGGGTCCCAATGCCACAGACGGCGCGTCGACCGGACGCACGGTCGTGAAGTTATTCACATTTAAGTGAAACGGGCTCGGCCCGTCAAGCCCGATGAGCTGGCGGGTCGGCCCGTCCTTGCTCGGTGGGTCTGACCCGGCTAAGGGGTCATCCCATCCCACAACAGGCCACAGCTCGGCCAGCGGGCTGAGCCGGTGTGGGGGGGGGGGGTGAGGCCCTCTGACTTCTCGAACCGGTGGCGCCGCCCTCCTGTCCGGCCGGCCGAAGCCGGGCGGTCTTTTTGGCGTGAGCGGCCTACAGTTGCGGGCCGCGATTCCTCTGCCGGGGTGCCTATGAGCGCCACAACTCCTTTTTCCCGGCCGGCCGACCAGCCGACCAGTTCTTCCGTTGGAGCGGCCAACCCTGTACGGGCCGCGGTCCTCCGCAGCGCGACACCGTGGGGGGCTGTTGTTCCTCTAGCCTGACCGGCTACGGCTGACCAGTTCTCCTTTGGCCGAGCGGCCTGTGGTTGCGGGTGGCGGTTCTTCCGCACGCGGCCGGCGCCTTCGTTCGCCACCGCCTCCGTTCGCCGTCGCCTCTCCCGACACCACTTCCATCGCCAATAAAAACGTGGATCAACAGAGGGTCATTGGGCCGTGTTTGTTCGGCCCGCGCCCTCCTCGTTAGGCGACATAAAGAGGCCAAGATGATCACTTGCATTTAACAATGACAAGAGTATAATTTTATTAAACTAAAATTATACTAACCCCTACCTTGAATTAAGGTTTGCTCGTAGTCGGTGTCACGGGGTGACGACGTCAACTCATTGACATCGGGGAAGAAGGAGCCGCGGATGGCGCGTCGTTGGCATTTCTTGCGGGTGACTCCTTCTTCTTTGGCTTAGCCTAAGATCGAAGGAGATGACCGATGCTCCTCTGCGGTTCTTCGTTGGAAATACAGTGTTCTTCGTTGAGTGAAGAACACTGCTTTTCTATTTCTCAAGAGCTTTCCCAAGGTTTCTCCAACATAACAAATGCCCCCCCAAAATAATAGCTAATGACATTATTTTATTCACACATGTAATTCAAAAATAAAACTCTTTAATTAATTAATTGAAGAGTTTGATTAATTAATTGAAATGTGTTGGCAAAAAATTAATGGGAGTGGAATAGAGGTGGAAAGTCACAAATTAATGGAGGAGTTATCAAATTAATAAGGGTGTGTTAATGGGGAGTTAAGGGAAGGTGAAGGGTTTGGATTCGTGTGGGTCCCATAACACTAAATCCTCTCATGGGAGGTTATGTGGGTGTGAGCCCCACCTCTAACTTCCCTTGGGAGGAAATAACCGCCACTAAATAATAAAATTGTGTACCAACAATTTTATTAATTTAGTATGAATTCCTCAAAAAATTAACTCTCAACCCGTATAAAACGCAACTGCGGTAAAGGTCCCCCTAAGAGAATACTGGCGCTGCTAGTTCATCGGTGTCCTCAGATTTCAATTCCGAGCACCGGTTCAAAAGATAGAAAAACCTGAACGTACATTTACTGAACGTACCCGAACAAGACTTCATAAATTGATTCTGGGCACACCGGGTCTCGGAATCATGTGCCGTCAGAAACCACAGACTCGCAAAATTCCAAAGTATCTTTGAAAAAAAATTTCCTTGAAGTTTCCGAGTCTTTACAAACCAGACATGAGGAACTTTAGAGAGACTCCTAATAGCAAGATGGCAGGCCACTGTGTTCCTCTCCCTTTTTATGCTACTTAAACATAATTATGCGGTGGCCTTTTTTGTTAATCTTTTCCCATCATTTTATTCTTTTTTTAACATAAAGTAAACTTTTTAAATCCTTTTCAATCCATTTATTACTCTTTTTTGAAACCAAATTTAAAAGAATCATTCATCCAATAATAAATAAATAGTATGTTTGACACATCAAAATCCAATGACATGATTAATAAATTATACATGCATGAAAAACGTTTATATATTATATGACAAGTTGTATATGACTTATGTTTGAATATCATGTCACATTTCTTTAAGATAGTTTTAAAAAATTTTGTAGTGTTTTATAAATAAATTTAAAAAATGCAACACTCACAAAGGAAAAATCTAAAGGAAAGTTCATTTAATTATTATGATGGATTAGAATTACGAGATCAATTTGAGATCAAATAGATTTTTTATGGAATGGACAAAACTTGGAAACTTAGATGAAATCAAAATTGGATAATTGAGTCATAAGATGGTGGCACTAAATAAAGGGCATAATGGGAAATGACAATTTGGGTGAATTTGATCTCACAAACATGAATTAACTATATAATATCTTTTCTTTCAAAGTACATACATAACATATATAAAATGACATGATTTAGTATTTAAATCGATATTTACATGACCTGACCCATCAAGACCCTAACTGCATTGGCAGTAAGTGATGCACCCAGAGACGTCATTAATTCCTCTGAGCGTAGATAAAATTAAAAATTTATATAAACCCGAACAATATTGGCTATAATGGTGAAACATAGCGGAAGTATGAGGTTGAACCCATAGAGAGATGGGAACACAACAATGAAAATTCTAGACCAAAGGTTAGGTCATTCCAATTTATGGTTGATTTAATTAAACTAATGATGTAATTAAAATAAATTAATTAAAATAGAAAAAATAGAATGGAGGGGAATCCAGTTTCCATGGGAGGTCCTTCTAAAAATAAATCACGACTACACTTGAAAAATAATAATACTCAATCCCTATGCAATAAATCATATTTAATCAGTAGGAGAGATGGTCAAACCCTATCAATCTATCCTAGAATATCAATTCATGGTTGTCTGAAGAATTAAAATAACTAGAGTGTATTATGATCAGATTGCAATTGTAGAATAATAATAACATTCTGTGGTCATGATTATCTTAATCATGTTGGTTCTCATCCACATATAAACACACTTGGTCCACAATTTAAAAAGAGATATGATAAAAATTATATGAAACACAATAACCATTGAATATAATTCTTAGGAAAATGAATAATAAAATAAAACACATTGACACATACCCATTTCATACGATTCCCTTCCCCCCTACAGATTTAGCCAATAATCCTTGGGTGATCCCCAATGATGAATAAACCTTATTCCATGGGGAAGATAATAAATAAGCTGGATTGATAAGGAAAAGGAATAAAAGAGTGATATTGAAATTAAAATAGAAATTATCCAACGATTACATAAGATAAAGGAAATTCCACTTTGGTGGTGGTGTGGTGGTGAAGGTGAGTGGCACATACAAGCTGTTCTTTGGGAGGTTCAGGGTTCGAATCTTGGGAGTCCTCTTTCGGGGAGAGCCTCTCTCCTGGGATCCACCCACCTTTCCGGGTCGCCTGGTCTCATCTAGGCAGGAAAAATGAGGTGCGACCCAATCGCTGACGGATTGCTTGACAGACCATCGCTGCCGGGCCATCACTCTTCGGGACGCTCTGCCATCTCAGTTGGCAACGAATCCTTCCTAGTTGGGGCTCTCTCTGGAGTGACCCCTTTGTGGGGAGGGGGGTTCCCTTGTGTGGAGGGTTCGAAAAGGCCACATAGGGGAATTCCCCTTTTAAGATGACATAAGATAAAGGAAATAAAAACATAATGAAAACCTATCTACAATAGGTTAGAACCCTACGAAAGCCTCTCAGTGGTCATGCCTTAAATGTGGTATGGAATGCCTTTCTCTAGGCTGGAATCCCCCTTTTATAAGCCTCATATTCATCCAAAGGGTTTACCTGAGTCAAAGAATAAGTTAAATGGCCGGCCGGTTGAAAAGATCTTCAGAAATCTCGTCAAAGATTTGTTGGAAATCAATATTTTTTCTATATCAGGGAATCATATGACGTGTAATATGTTTACACATTTTGTAATCCTCAGACATGTTTCCTTATTCTCATGACCTATATAAAATTCATGACTTGCAACTTCACATCATGTAATGATGTTACATGACGTGTAAAATGCGATTTCAACACTGGAATCTCTGTTTTTTCATGTTTCTTCAGTTTTGTTTCTCCAGAAGTGATCCCTAATCATCCTAAAAATCTAGTGTCACGCTGCTTCAATGCGCTCATGGTGCAAAGTGTTGTTTCTTTCCTCAATGGCCATGTTTTCCTTGGTATTGTTTCTAATGTCAATTCAATAAAAGAATTCACAAAACATTAATATCTGGCATGAATATTATATTAAATCAATTAATATTCAATGATAATTCATATAAAAACACATCAAAATATGTATACAAAATAGAGTTATCAGTAAGATGAGTGTGTTACCTCAAGCTCACCTATAATAGGCAAGAGGTTGACAATAAGCACCAAGAAGACATATATCTCTTATGGAAAATCCTTAGACTATGAACCTGTAACATCCACATATCTACAATACAGAATATATATATAACAATGATACCCATGCATCACTATAAGAAAAAAGGGGTTTCATGATAGTTTTTTAGAGGCGTTTTTCAAAACCACTGTGAAATATTCCGAAAAAAAATTTCACAGCGGTTTTTTAATGGCGGTTTTAAGAACCGCTGCTAAATGTTTTATTATTGTTTTTTATTATTTTTTTGTGGTGGTTTTATAAAAACTCCCATAATTTATATTTTTTTTAAAAAAATTACTTTCATCATCGGTTTATAAAAACGACCGCTAAATAGAAGTTGTTTTTATAAAAACCGCCACTAAATTAATGGAGAAAAATATTAAATACTAAATATTAAATTATGATTTATTATTTAAAATTCTGATTTATTATTTATGTTATTTTTTTTATAAATTATTTAATTGTAATGTGTTAACTATTAATTATATATAATTATTAGTTAATAGTAATCTGAAATTTTGTATAATTTCAAAGCAGAATTCACTATCAAATGAATAGAACTTTTGATCTCGGTGTCTGTTTTAACTTCACGACAAGTCAAATCAAAACTTATAAAATGAACTACAATCACGTTAGATAATAATTAGGTAACAACTAATGGAATAAAATTTATTATAGTTTTAAGAAAATTTGAAAATTGAACTCAACTTCAAACAATCATAACTTTTGATTTGGGTATCTGTTTAAGCTCTACCACATATCAAACCGAAGTCTGTGATGAGCTCTATGACATGGTGAATTATGCGACCCCAATAACTATTTTTTCATTATAAAAAGAGGCCTAAAATGCCTCCAAAACAAATTTTATTGTTCAGATATCTTGTTTTTTGAACATTCTATGAGATTTCATCTTCATTTAAGAGTGTCTTCCTTTTCTTTTTAGGTTGTATATGGTTTAATTCTATTGATTTATATTCCTATTGATTTAATGATGTTGTAGTTGTTGTGGTTTTCCCTCTCTTGGTGATTTATTATATTATATATATATATATATATATATTTGTATGTACTTTTATACATTTTTTATATTTATTTATAATTTATATAATTTTATCATTATTTATTTAAAATTATATATAATTGTATCTATGAATGAATATTTATATGTATTTATGAATATTTGTCTATATTTACACATATATGTATATATTTAAACATATTTATGTATATATATATATATTTATATTTACGGGTCTTTATATATATATATATTAATATAAAATTATATATATATATATATCTGTGTTTGTGTTTATATATATTATTTCCATTTAATATTTAATATTTAATATTATTTATTTTTTTCATTTTTATTTTTTAATTTATTTTTTTATTAGTTATTAATTTATTAGTTATTAATTTATTACTTATTTATTATATATTCATTTATTTTTTATTATTAATTTATTTTTAAATTATTAATTATTAATTATTAATTATATATTATTACATAATCTTTATGTTTTTATAATTTATTTATTTATATTATTAATTTATTGTTAATGTAGTATTTATTTATTATCTATTTATCTATTTACTATTTATTATTTATTATTTACTTATTTATTATTTATTAAACTGATTTATAATTTATTTACTACTTATTTTTTTTATATTGATTTATTTTTAATTATTAATTTATTGTCTTTCACTATTTATTTTTTATTCCTTAATTGTTTACATATTTATCATTAAATTTTGATTAATAATTTATTATTTATGTATAATTTATTATTTATTTATTACTTATTTATTATATAGTCATTATTTATTTATAATTTATTAATTTATTATTAATTTATTCTTTAATATTTTTTAGAATTTACTGTCATTTATTTATTATTTATTATTTATTATTTATTATCATTTATTATTTATTATTGATTATTATTTATTGATTTTTATTATTTATGTCATGACTCGACCCATACTCGAGCTCGAGCCACAACTACCACAAGCTCACCTCCATAGACTAGGCGGTGGCGACCAACACCAAAGGCATAACTAACATGGCGATGCCTTTTCTTATGTACCTATACACACACAGACAACCATCTCGATTGTGAAGTGTAGAGGAAGTAAATGTAAATGAAGCAAAATTCCAAGGGAACAACCATGCATGAAAACCACTAGACAACATAAGAGTATAGTAGTGTAAACTGAAATGAAAAGAGGTGAAATACATGCCCCACCAGAAAGATGTCCCAACCTGACAAAACTAGAAAAGTAAACTGTTGAGAGAGCCCAGCTCCAAATCTCCAAGTTGTGACCACCCTTTTCAATCCCAAGTACTAGGTATCCCAAAGCTCCTCTAAAGTCACCGCTGACATGTCCGTCATCTGCACAAGACACGACATGTAGGGGTGAGTATATACATACCTAGTAGGACTCCCCAAAAGTTGAAGGGGGAGTAGTAAGAGATACAATATGAATAGAAAGACAGTAGGTAGTAAACAAGATGCACCTCAACCCAAATAAATAGAAAGAGTAACCTCGTCCAAGCATAGGGGGGTTGACATGATGATAAGATAAAATCCACGTCAAGTTTTCACCACCCATAGGGAGAGTGAACTCATCCAACCATGAGAATATAAACATGGGAAGCATGTGGCATACCCTACATGTCTTCCCCACTCATGGAAAGAGAGTAACCAAATCCAAAGATATTTATACAAGTGTGAGTGTGTGTGTGTGTATATATATATATTTTTGTGTGTGTGATTAGTTAAATTAAAACAAAATGACCGATAAAGGGGATCTTCATCTCATAGTTCATCCCATGAAGAAGAGTATCCAACAGTTCCAAAACTCCATCAACAATGCCTAGAATCTCACATGTCTGCTTAGAAGTAACCATCCAAGTCAAGACACGCCTCATCACTATGACACAAAGTCGAGGGGCCACAATATTTAGGTAGAGGACCCATGCCCTGATACAATAGGAGGGTTCTACTCTGATAGTTGATGGAGGACCCATGCCCTGACCAGCAAGAGGTTTCCACTTCGATAGTTGAGGACCCATGCCTAGCCCAGCTAGAGGGTTCCACTCTAGAAGTCTATAGAGGATCCATTCCCTATGCTAATAGGCGAGTTCCACTCTAAAAGTCTACAGAGGACCCATGACTTATGCTAATAGGAGGATTCCACACTAGTCATTGAGGGCCCATGCCTAGCCCAGCTGGAGGGTTCCGCTTGAAATTCTATAGAGGACTCATCTTTAGAGCTGATAGGAGGGTTCCAATCTAGGAGTCAGTAGAGGACCCATGCCTAGCCCAGCTAGAGGGTTCCACTCAAAACATCATCGAGGACCCATAGCCAACCTAGCTGGAGGTTCCACTTGAGAATCTATAGAAAACCCATGCCCCATGTTGATAGGAGGGTTCCACTCAAACAGTAGAGGACTCACGCCTAACCCAGCTAGAGGGTTCCACTCTAGAGGTATTTGGTGACCCTTCATGATCATTTTCATCACCGAGCATCACCCAACAGAGGTTCATTCTCAGAACATTCCACATCATATCCCAAAATCCACAATGAAGGGCATTATCATGTTCTATGTGGAAAAGCACTCAGGATAGGCTACACGCAGACCAAAACCCAACTCCAAATGAAGAAGATATGAAAACTTTATGTTTCTTAAAAAGGAATCAAGTAGTACACGATGAGTGATGGGACCCACACAATTTGTGTTCCCACTCCACTGCTTAGTCATATCCCTTCCCAACACATGGATTCCTATCCCGGTAGAAGTACACACCCTACAGGTGGACAACATGGGGTATCCAAAGTATCTGGGACCTTTCCATATCCTTCTGGTCATGTCCATATTCTTGACACCATGTTCGTGTACTTTGGCACATGGCCGTATACTCCAACATGGATTCCTTTTCATGTAATCCATCACATGGATTGTCCACTCGAGGATGCGTTATATGATGTGTATGAGGGATACATTCCATTTCATATTTATAAACTTTCAAAACCCTAACCACCATAGCCAGGGGGCTACACACCATGTATTCATCATGAGAAATGGTCTATAGTCTGGATTTTCATTGATTTCCAAATCTTATTCCCGTGAGGTAGATCTGTCTTTTTGCCTTTGATTTTGGCCTTGGATCTGCATGAAAATAGTGGATATTTTTCATATTTGTTGTTTTCAGTCATCTATTGGTCGGAAATCTATTATGTCGAGCGTGGGAGTTTTGTCGCATGTCTTTCATGCCATGGGTTCCTATGTATTTGAAGATCCATCCTCCTATCATTGAAATGAACTCTTTTAGCTCATAAAAAACTCAAATCTATCCCTGATTCATTGATCCATCCCTCGCACATGAATTCGTCATGATTCCGAGGGTCCGATCGGGCTTGGTACCACACGACAATGTCGAACCGGGACTGCGAGGTCCTACCAGTGACGAACGCAAAACAAATAGAGAGAAATACACCACAAAAAATGTTTAAATGATATTTTCGAAGTGTTCTTGTCTAACGATCAAGAATGGGGATAATCATGGTTAGAAAAAAATTGAATAAATCAAATTAATCGGTACGTGGATGCATGAAAAGGTCCAGTAATTGGTGCAGATCATAAAAAAGATGATTCTGATCGATCAATTTAATCAAAGAGGGTGTAAACCAAAAATTGAAAAGTACTACCTTGAGATTAGATCATTTTTCATTGAAGAAAAAACTCTCCAATGATCAAAATAATTCATTGCATTCGTTGCATCCCGACCAGCTCCATTCTAGCATTTTGTCATCGTCTGAAGTGATTCTCCAATGGAAGGAGGAAGGAGAACCTTTTGATGGTCCTAGGGTTATGAGACTAATCCTGGGAAATATTCCATTATAATAGTTTTTAGGAAAAATCACTAGGTTAAATGAATGAATGAATGAATGAATGAATGAATTAGTTAATTAATCAATCCACTAAATTTACCTCTAATGGGTGAGATGTCCAAACACCCCACACTGACCTATTTTAGGTCATGTCTAGGGTAAAAAATGCATTCTAGACACAAATGTAATATTAAATTTTGGATCCAAGCTTCTGTTTAAGAGTTATTAAACTTTCTTTAAGTAACTATGCATGCATGATATAAAATATATTTAATATTTTTTATAAAATTATTTACAAGAACACTGGACCTCAGAATTACATGTCATCTTAGTGCCTAACTTTTGAAATATATATAGAAATATTTCAAATCCTTATAAGGAAAAACCGGGTCTTAGCATCATTTCCACCTTCAAGATTTTTGTCCCAAAAGAAAAACTAAACAAACAAATCGAAATACTAAGCCCGAAATTGACTCCCCTACTCTGAAGAACTCTCGTACATGTTCTTGTGCTGCCACAACATGCAAACCAATGGCATGGTATGTCCACTCATGGTCCTCTCTTGTCGATCCTCAGTCACCATTGGGTGCTCCATAATGTTGGTTCTATCCTAAATGTTAAACTCTCCCAGTCGATAACATGCATAGGGTCATGCAAATATCTCATAAACTATGACACATGGAAGACATCATGGAACCACTCCAGGTATGGGGTTAGGGAGAGGTGGTAAGCAACCTTTTTAACCCTCTGCATGATCTTGAATGACCTGACGAACCTCAGGGATAACTTTTCTCCCTAGCCGAACCTCTAAAATCCTCTTCGTGGGGAGACTCTTAGAAAAACGTGGTCTATCTTATCAAACTCCAAGGGCCTACAATGAAAATCTACATATGATTTCTACCTGCTATAGGTCATCCTCATCTACTCACATATGACTTGGACCTTCTCTGTCGTGACTTACACCACCTATGGACCCACAAGAGATGTCTCACCAATCTCTTTCCAACACAAGGGTGACCTATAGGGTCTCTCATACAGGGCCTCAAAAGGTGTCATGTTGATAGTAGAGTGGTAGATATTTTTTAAGAAAACTCTATCAAGGGAAAGTGATCTTACTAGCTATGCTCGATGTCTAACATCCAAGCTTTCAACATATCCTCAAACACCTAGATAGTTCGCTCGGTCTGCCCGTCTATCTGGGGGTGAAGGATTTTACTCAACTTCATTTGGGTTTTGAATTCATCCTACATGCCTCTCCATAATAGTGACATAAACCACACATCATGATCAAAGAAAATCATCGAGGGAACCCTATGAAGGAAAAAGATATCCTATATATACAACTACCCCAAACATTCAACCAAACTCCTCTCCCTAATAGTAAGGAAGTGTTCTGAATTCATGATTTAGTCAACTATCACTCAGATGACATCATGACCCTTCACTATTCATGGAATCCTTATCACAAAGTCCATAGATATGTCATCCCACCTCCACTTTGGGATCTCAAAGGGTTGTGACAAACTTACCGAAACATGGTGCTTAGCCTTCACCTACTAATAGGTGAGGCATCATGAGACAAGCTTTTCATTCTGGACCACAAAAACTACCATTGAAGGTCTCTATACATCTTCCCCACACTAGGATGTATAACTAGGGGAGAAGTGTGGAATTATCACATCACCTCCCCCTGTATCGTGACTAGAACGACCGTCTATCCATAAAAAATATTATGTGATTACCTCCTTTATAATATCTAATTGGTGAATCCCACATGGATATCTGGTCAACTAATACCTCATAGTCAATATATCCCAACTGAGACTCTCTCACATGCTCAAGAAGAGGCAGAGTCAACATCATCGACTGTAGAAAAGTTTTACCCTCCTGCTCTACTTGGGTCAGCTATAGGAGACCAACTACTTAGAATCCTTCCACACCAAGTGAGCCTGGTGCTTCATGCTAAGGGAATCTAATTCTGAGTTTCCATTCCCTAGAGTATATAATATGTCAAAGTCATAGTACTACATGAACTCTAACCAGGGCTGTTATCTGAGGTTCAAGTCTCTCTTTGTGAAGACGCACCTGAGACTCTGATGGTCTGATTAAACCACAAAGAGATTATCCATAAGTTAGTTCATTCACATCCTTAAGGAGAAGACAACCATTTCCAACTCTAGGTTGTGATTTGTGTAGTTATAATCATGGGGCCTCAATTACCTCAACCTATATGTGATAACTTTCTAATGCTGTATTAACACAAAACTGAGACTAGCTCCCTATGTACTCCACACCCTCCTCCGATAGTCTCAACATAAGAGCACTCTTCAGTCTCGACCTAAACTCCTTGAAGGCTATCTGACACTACTAAATCTAGGTAAACAACTTCCCTTTCCACATCAGGGTAGTTAAAGGTGCTGCAATCCTAGATGATTCTTCCACAATCCTCCTATAGTACCCTACCAAACCAAGAAAGATCCACACCTCTAACACACTCTTGGATTCCTCCCAAGAAATAACTAAATCGATCTTCACTAGGTCAAAAACTAAACCATGCTTTAAAATGAAATGCTCTAGAATGTGAACCTCATGAATCTAGAACTAGCACTTTGAGACATTTTCATAAAGTTGGTTCTCTCGAAGAAAATCTAGAACCATCCTCAAGTGATATTCCTTCTTCTCCTATAATGTAGAGTATATGAGTATATCGTAGATGAAAATTACCACAAACTAGTCCAAGTACAGCTGGAAAACCTTGTTCATCAAAGCCATAAACATGGCATGGGGAATTCATCACACCAAAGGCATCACTAGGTTCTCATAGTGTCTGTAGAGACATCAGAAAGCCATATTTGGAATATCAACCTCGTGAACCCTCAAGTGGTGGTAGATGGACCTGAGATCAATCTTCGATAACCATATCATGCCTTACAACTATTTAAAGAGGTTTTCAATCCTCCTCAAGGGGTACTTGTTATTTATCATGACCTGGTTTAGGCCATGATAGTCCACACAAATCCCTAATCTCTAATTTGTATTTTTCACGAGCAACACCAGAGCTGCTCAGGGGGGCACCTTGGTCCTAAACAAACCATTCTATTAAAGTTACTAAAATTGTAATTGAAGCTCTCGGAACTCAGTAGGGGATATCTGATATATATTAGAGTGATCCTGGGATGTAAGTCAATGAAAAACTCCATCTCCTGCCTCATAGGTAGTCCTGAAACATCCTCGGGGAAGACGTATATATAATCCTCCACAATTGATGGGATCTAGATTTCTAAATACCATTCTTCACCAAGGGATATACTTAATAAATGATAGATGATGGTTCATGGGTTCCTAATTTTAGGACCCACTCATCCCACCATGAGATATATTTCAACCATAAAGGTGAATCTCATCCCATCAATGCGAAGGCAGCTAACTCATCTACGGTTACAATAAATCTGGTCTCAGACTATGGACAGAAAATCCATACCCAAGATGACTCCATAGGTTTCCATCATGATTACCAAAAGTTCCCATGTGAATCTCTCTCCATCTAGGGATAACTTGTACTTCCGAAAAATAAAAGATACAGAATAAGTGTTCCCTATAGGAACCTTATGGCGAAGCTACTAAGATAACACCTCATATGGGAGCTCCATCTCCCACACTAGGAGTATATAGATAAAATAATGACTAGTATCTATATATACTAATACTTAATCAATAGTGTAATAAACAAATATCATACTTCTAATCATCTCATTCACTGTGGGTTCATAAGCCTCTAATGCATGCAACTATCTGTGGCCCCATCCATTATCTCCCTAAGCCTGACATGGGTCGTCTGGTGGCGGTGTTAAAAGGATATCATAGAATTTTAAACCACCCATAGCTCCTCCTACTTCTCTTCCAGCTCCACCTCCCTGGGGAACACCCTACCCTCACATAGAAGATCCCTGATAAAGGCGTTACCCCGATCGTGGCGGTCTATCAGCTACCTACTTGTGCTCCTCAACATGTTTGGTCATTCAGTCTCATGCTATGTGACCACCCCCATCACGAGTATAACACTGAATCTCTATGGGAATCCATGTCACTCTGGGATGTCCATGTACTACACAACCACGCGCCTGAGTCTGATTGGGAAAGGATCTCCAACACCAAGATCCCACTGACTGACACTTACTAGCTGCTACAAACAACTAAATTTTGTGATGCCCACTACTAGATCCAATTTTCTGAAGTCTCTCTAACAGAAATCTAATTGTCACTAGTGTCTTCTCTAGAACCCTGACATAGGTGGGGATGCACAAGGGTACCAAACTAGCATGAATCTCTCTGTGAAGTCTCCTCTCAAACTTCGGTGCTTGGATGTAGCTATCACAGATCATATTAATGGAGCAATAGATATGGTATGCAAACCATGTTGTAGATTCACCCACTTTCATCCTTCCTTGCTACAACTCTAGAATCTCTTGAATCTGAACTGAGTGAAAATAGAAGGGGTAGTACTCCTGAAGGAATAACTTCTAGAAGTCGATCCATAAGAGTGCCGACCTATCTTGCATATATGTAACAAGGATCCACCAGTGCCCAACTACTCTGTGGAAAAGGCTTGCTACTAGTGAAACCACCAGATTTTTCAGGGTCTGAATAAGCCTGAAGATACTGACCACCGACTCTAGCCAATCCTATGTTGCTTGAGGATATGTGTCACCATAGAACCTCAATGGCCTTTGGTGCTAGAAATCATGGAGAGCTCATAGCTTGAGTGCATCCTCATCCTTCTCTACTAGGATGATCTACTGCTCAATAGGTGGGGGTTCAGCTACTTGACCACCTAGAGGAAGAATCTCACCGGAAGGACCTTGAACCGAGGCCTCACCACTCATTGAATTATTGTCACAATTCAGAATTGGTATCATGGTTGGATATCATCATGAAGGCATCTTGAATGTTATCAAGATGTACCACGGTCGAATGAACACACACACACACACAGATATATATATATATATACATATATTAAAAATGGGGATTTGAATAAAGAAGGAAAGTCAAATAATTAATCCTATATGATGCATGTATCATTGATCCCAACAACCAATGTCTCATTATACCGAGTCAAGAAATAAGTAGTCAAGGTCTTGCTGAATGGAGACATCAGATGACCACACCATCATTGGATTCCCTAACCTGAGAGCCAAACATGAGACACTCTAACACTATTTTACTAATCCCAACAAAATCCTCATAAGGGGAATACTCCAAATAACATCCCAATAAATGAACTACTCTGATATCAATCTGTCATGACCCAACCCAAGCCAAGGATCTATCCACAACTACTTCATGCTAACCTCTATAGGCTAAGGGGTGTCGACCAGTGCTGAAGACATAACTAACATGGGGAGGCCTTTGCCTAAGTACTATTATGCACACACACAACCATCTTGATGAAGAAGTATAAAGAATGTAAAAGTAAAAGAAGAAAAATTCTATGGGAACAAACATGCATGGAAAAACTCTTGAAATCATAAAAGTATGGTAGTGTAAACTGAAAATAAAAGGGAAAAATACATTCCCAACCATAAGGATGTCCCAACCTGACAAAACTAAAAAAGTAAACTACTAAGAGAGATCAACTCCTAATTTCCAAGCTTCGACCATCGTACGCGGCCCAAAGCACCAGATATCCTTATGATCATCTGAAGTCATCACCAACCTGTCCGTCATCTGCATAAGAAATGACACATGTGGGAAAAGCCTATGTAGTGGTGAGTATATACATACCTAGTAGGACACCTTGAAAGATGAATGGGGATTAGTAAGAGATAAAAACAAATAAAAAGACAGTAGGTGGTAAACAAGATGTTGCTCAACCCAAAGAAAAAGAAAGAGTAACCTCGTCCAAGAATATGGGGCTTGATATGGTGAGTAGATGAACCACCCATAGAGTATTTTACACCCACAGTAGGAGAGTAAACTCATCTAACCACAAGAATCTAAACATTGAAAGCACACGACATACCCCACACATCTTTGCCTCTCATGGAAAGATAGTAACCAAATCCAAAGGTATGGATACAAGTGTGTATATATATATACATGGTCAATAAAAAAACCCAAACAAGAGAAAAAGAGGATCTCCATATCACATCTCATCCTAGGAAGAAGAGTAGACTACAGTTCCAAAAGTCCATCAATGATGCCCAACATCTTACGTGTGTTCCCAGAAGTAACTGTCCAAGTCATGTCACACCTTGTCACTATGACACACATTAAAGGGGCCACAACCGATATGCAGAGGACCCATTTACTAGTACAATAGGTGGGTTCCACTCTAATAGTCAATGAAGGACCCATTCCCTACCCAGTAGAGGGTTTATATTATGATGTTTGAGAACCCATGCCCATCCCAGCTGGAGGGTTCCACTCCAAAAGTCTGTAGAGGACCCATTACCTGTGTTGACATGAGGGTTCCACTATAAAAGTATGTAGAGGATTTATGCCCCATGATTATAGTAGGGTTCCGCTCTAGTCATTGAGGACCCATGACCAGCAAAATAGGAGGGTTCCACTTAGAATTCTTTAGAGGACCCATGCCCTATACTGACAAGAGGGTTCCACTCTAGTAGTCGGTAGAGGACCCATGCCCAACCTAGCTGGAGGGTTCCTCTCTAAAAATCATTGAGGACCCATGCCCAAACCAACTAGAGGGTTTTACTCTAGAGTCTATAGAGGACCCATTACCTGTATCAACAAGAGGGTTCCACTCTAATGGTAGAGGACCCATGCCAGCCCAGCTGGAGGGTTCCACTTTAGAAGTCCCTAGTGATCCTCTGCGATTATTGCTATCATAAAACATCGCCTAACAAGTATCATGGCCAGAACATTTCACATTATATACCAAAATCCACAACCCAAGGAACCATTTAATTCTAGGAGAAAAAACACTTGGGATATGCTACTCACAGACCAAAAGTTAGAGTCCAAACAATAGAGACATGGAACCTTGAAATTTTCTCAAAAGGAATCAAGTAGTACAAGATGTGTGAGGGGAACCACATGAAATGTGGTCCCACTATACCACTTGGTCATTTCCCTATCTAGCACCCGACTCAAAATCCAAGCAGAAGTACACTCTGTGCAGGTTTACTACATGACAAGTCCAAACTATATGGGACCAGGCTGTGTCCTTCTGGCCGTGTCTGTGTTCTTGACCTCATGTATGTGTACTTTGGTACATAGCCATATAGTCTCACATGAAGTCCTACTCATTTGATCCATCACATGGATCATCCACCCAGGGATGAGGTACAAAGTGTGTAGGAGGGATTCATGTTATTCCATCTTTATAAACCTCCAATACCCTAGCCACAACATCTAGGGGACTACATGCCGTGTGTTCATTGTGATACATGATTTGAAGTTGGGATATTAAAAAAATTCCAAATATTCTTCCCACACAACAGATCTATACATCGGCTTTTGATTTTAGCCTTGAATCTTTCTGAAAATAGTGGATCTTGTCTGAATCTGTCATTTCCGCCCATTTGTTGGTTGGAAATCGATTCTATCGAGCATCAGACATTCATCGCATGTCTCACACACCACAATTTCCTCCGAATTTAAAGATCTATCCTCCGATCATTGAAAGGATATCCCGTAGCTCTCAAATAACCTAGATCTACCCATGATTTGTTGAACTGTCCCTCACATGTGAATCCTTCATGATTCTAGGGGTCTGATTGAGCTTGGTACCGCTTGAAAATGTTGAACTGGGACCACAAGGTTCTATTAGTGATGAACTCAAAGAAATTTGGGAGAAATTCACGGAAAATAATGTTTAGACAATCATTTTTAGTTTTTTTTGGACATCGATAAAGAATAGAGATAATCAAAGTTAGAAAACAATTGAATAAATTGAATTAATCAGTATGAAGGCACTTATAAAAGTCCAATAACTGATACAGATCATAAACAATATGATTATGCTCAATAAACTAAATGAAAGAGGGTATAAACCAAAAATTGAAGAGTCAAGCCTTGATATTGGATCATTTATCATTGAAGAACGTCCTTTCCAATGATCGAAGGAATTCGTTGCGTTCCCTACATTTTGATCTGCTCTGATCCAACGTTTCATCGTCGTCTGAGGTGATTCTTCAACTGGAGGAAGGAGAATTTCTTGAAGGTCCCAGGGTTATGAGACTAACCCTTCGATATTCCCCATAATAATATATTTATAGGAAAAAATAATTAGGTTAAATGAAGGAATGAATGAATTAAATAATTAATTAATTAACTGAACGTATTTTCAATGGGAAAGATGTCTGAATGCCCAGCATTGACCTAATTTAGGTTGCACCTAGGGTAAACAACATATTCCAGACTCAACCTTGGTATCATATTTGTGATCCGAGCTTCAGTCCCACATTCTTTAAGAAACCATGCGTACGTGATATGAAATATATTTAATATTTTTAGAAAATTAATCCTAGGATCACCGGACCTCGGAATCACACACCGTCTTAGTACCTGACTTTGGAAATATATGTAGAAACCTTTAAAAGTATTATAAGGAAAAAACCGAGTCTTTTCAATTTATTATTTATTTATTTAGTATGTATTTATTATTTATTTATTACTTATTTATTACTTATTTATTCATTATTATTAATTATTATATATTTTTTATTTATTTATTAGTTATTTATTATTAATTATATATTATTTGTTTAAATTTATTATTAATTTATTTTTATTATTGATTGATTATTTATTATTTATTTAATATTTAAAATTATATTTTTATTACATATTTATTATTTATTTAATGTTTTTTTTGTTATTTATTTAATAATAATAATAATCAATCAATCAATTAATCAATATTTATTTTTTATTAATTATTAATTATTAATTAATTATTAGCTATTTATTATTTAGTTATTATTTATTATCATTTGTTATTATTCATGATTATTCATGATTATTATTTATTTATTTATTATTGATTATTTATTAATTATTGATTATTGATTTAATATTTAATTATTATATATTTACTATTTATATAAAATTTATTTATTATTTATTATTCATTTATTATTTATGAACTAGCTATTTATTATTAATTTTTTATATTATTTATATTTTTTTTATTTATATTTTTTATTTATTTATTATTTATATATGAATTATTTATTATTTTTTTGTTATTAATAGTTATTTATTATTTGTTTCTTATTTTTTAATTATTATTTAATTAATTATTAGTTGTTTGTTATTTAATTATACTTATTATTATTTATTAATATATATTAATATTTATCATGTCATTATTTTTATTATTTAATGATTATTTATTGGTTATTTATTATTTATTTAATATTTAATTGTTATTTATTTATTGCATATTTATTATTTATTTATTAGTTATTTACTATTCATTATTATTATTATTATTTATTATCTATTTATATTTATTTATTTATTTAATATTTAATTATTAATTAATTATTATGTATTTATTATTTATCAATTATATATTATTTATTAATTTATTACTTATTTATTATATATTCATTATTTATTATTCTTTAATATCATTATTTATTTTAAATCTATATATATATATATAGATATATTACATACTGTTTTCTCACCACATAAAGAGCTTATTGGAGTGGTAAAATCTATGCAGAATAACCAAGAGGTAAGGGGTTTGAATCTCTTGCAGCACATATATATGCAAGATTTATGCATGACATGCATGACATATGTATGCATGGTAGGATGAATAATAAATAAATAATAATATTAAATAATAATTTAATTAATTATGTAAATATTATTTTTTAAATAAATAAAAAAAATAAATTATATAAAAAACAAATTATAAAAAAAAAAACAAAAAAATCACCGCTAAATATCCAGCAGTGGTTAAAAAACTGTCGTAAAAAACAGATGGAAAACATCAATTTTTTAGTGTATAAATAAATCAATTGTAGTATATCATGCATGTGACCATGGAAAATATCCCATTAATGTAATACAAACCAAAGTTGTTATCAAGGGAAAGCACAAATCCCAACCTTCCATGATAAATACAAACCTTGAACAATAGAAGATACAAACTCCATGTCATGTTAACACTAACATGAGCACCACCAACAATGAACACCACCAAGCACTCCTATGCACCAGCTCCACTAGGTCCACATCCTCAAACATTACCATCGAATTGTACATCATCTACACAGAAACAACATGTGTAGGCATAAAGCTTGTGTAAAGGTGAGTATAAATATACCCAGTTGGACTTCCTAAAATAACAAGAAGAATTTGGGATAAAAACCCAACTCCACTGAATAAACCTAGATATGTATTTAGGATAACAAGTAACTAGTTCAACAAGATTATCATCTGACAAAACTCAGCTATACTGAAGTTTAACACTGAAAAGGAATTGGAAATACTGAAATCATAGTAGAACCCAAAGCACCCAAAAATCTCACAACAATCATTTCCACATCATCCCTCAGTGGTCGCAGTTTAGGGGACCTGCAACTCACTAGAAGACACCTCAATCGAGGGATAATTGACCTCAATAGAGGGATTGCGCCCTGACTTGTGTTGTGTGCATTGTTTGATAGGGTTACTAAATCCTTGATCGAGGGACCCATTCCTCATCCATACGAGAGGGTTTCCTACTTCACTAAATATTTGTAAAACCCATGACTCAGAAACAAATATTCCCCAAGAGGGTTACTAACCCCTTGGATTCTCTAAACATTCACTCACACACATCATCATCTCTATAAAGCAACAAAACTCAATCTGCTCAAACACTACAAATGTAAACCCTAGATGAAAAATATATACAGACCATCACATTTTTTGTGAAAAATTGAATTTGATGGACTACTCGAGTTTTTTTCCATAAAAGTTTGTTTCTTAAATCCCCAAGAGATCACTCCACCTCCAAGTGTAAAAAGCCAACAACACATAGAAGTATGATCCTCTAGATTAGTAATGAATCTTGCATAGGAAAATCCCTTCAACACCATTGAGTTTCTATTATAACATATATAGTAATCCATAGTACCCTTTAGATACTTAACTACTCTTTTAACCACATCCAATTATGCATAACCTCGATTACTTATATACCTACTCAACTTTCCCACAATATATGAATTATCGGGTTTTTTTTCTTTCATTAAATACATAAGACACTAGATATCCCTTTAATATTCTAGTTGAGCAATTTCCCTACTAGGATATGGTAGCATCCCAATTCTAAAAGAAAATGAGGTAGAAACTGGTGAACAATCAAATTGTTTAATCCTATTTAAGATCTTTTCAATTTAATGACATTGATAAAGAAAAATATATTTTTTATTTCTAACAATTTTTATTCCTAATATAAAATGTTCTTTACCTAAGTATTTCATATATAATTTTCTTGATAAAATATAATTAGACAGATTAACATGATTCATATTAGTTCTAAATATTAACATGTCATCAATATATAAACAAATAACAACACTATAATTATTATGGAACTTGCTATATATACATTTATTTTATTAGTTAATTACAAATCTGTTTGATAAAACTGCATCATTAAACTTATCATGCCACTATTTTCATGCTTTTCTTAAACCATATAGGGACCGTTCCAATTTGTAAACCATTTTTTCTTTTTCAAGTACTATGAATCCATATAGTTGTTCAATATACATTTATTTTTCCAATTCACCATTTAATAATGACATTTTAAAATCAATTTCATAAATTTCTAAATTAAACATGGAAGCCAAAGTGAGAATAATTCTAACAGAAGCACTCCAAGAAACAGGACCAATGGTATTGAAATAATTGAATCCTTCCTTTTGAGAAAATAACTTTTCTACCAATCTATCTTTATATTTTTCTACCATACCATTGACATTTCATTTCCTTTTAAATACACACTTATAACCCTTCAGCTATGAACTTTGAGGAAGATGAAGTAATATCCAATTATTTTTCCTGTTTATAGAGCCCATTTCATTATTTACAGCTTCCTTATAAAGAGATACTTCAGAAGATAACATATATTCATTTTTATATATAATAAATTTATCTATAAATTTATATTTAGAATGTAAAATATAGACATGGAAAAATATAGAACACTCATCAATGAATATTACAAAGTGTTGGGATTATGAATCATCAATCTAGAAACAAAACCTCTATAACTTCAACCATGGAACAAAGTTCAAAACTTCAAGAAACAAATGAACCCCAAAAACTCGATGTACCAAAAACGAGAAAAAATCATACCATAGCCACTTCACTAGACCACCAATATTACACACTCAATAAAAAAAAACCCTCAGCAAAGAACACCCATGAAGAAATCACACACACACACTATGAATGACAGTAAGGATTTTATATGGTTCGAACTACATCAAAGTGTGAATACTACCACTTCTTTACAAGTGGATGAAGAGGAATATTACAATCATAATTAGAAATGTCTATTGATATTAGATATATCATAGTTACAATTATAATTGGTTCCACCCCATCTATTTATAGTGGGTCTCGACCAATTAATTGGTTGCACTTCCTTCCATGATTCATGGAGGTCCCACTATTGGTCTTGACCAACTCTGATTGCCCATAGGTTTCTATAACTTAACCATTTTATTCTAGTAACTTTTTCTTGTTTTGTAAGCCATTATCACATAAAATTTTGAAAACTCAAGATACTCTTGTGTAACCATAGGACACACCCTAAATAGAAACTTCTTCCACACACTTTCATTTGGACCAAGACACCTTTCACCGGTTCTACAATCATCCCTTCCAAGACATGCCTATCTCTTACTAGTGTTCTAATTTTGTGAGCCTTTATTTGTCTACACCCCTTATTTTGGAGTCACTATTTTCAGATATAGGGAATATAACTTGAAATAGACTTCACATTTTCATGAAAATTACCCACATGAAAACTGCTTTCAAGGATTTAAGTAAACCACTAATACTTAAGAAAGTTTTGATTCACACTATCTTTTGAAGCAACAGTCAGTGTCTATATTCCAAATTCTAGTCACCCAAGTCTCACTGAGGCATAACACTTCCATACAATTTTCCTAACTAATACCTTGGAAAATATTCCATCCATATTCAAACTTCATCTAATATTTTGTAGTTCAAGAACTCTTTTCTCCACCATCTTCTGAAAGAAAGCATACTTTAGTTCAATGTACTTTGTTCATGAGTGAAAAAATAGATTATTATCCAAATGAATTTCACTATGACTGTCAAATAGAAAAAACCAATTTCCTAAATCCTTTTGATTTCTTATAACAATCACTATAAGAAGACTAATTCCTTCCCTACTTCCATAATGACAACATATTCTTCTTTCTTTATGGATTGGGAAACAACCAAATGCAACATTTTTATCCAACAAATAGTTTTTCCTCCAATGGTAAACAAAATCCTTTGGCAATTTTCTATGAATCAATATCTCCACCAATGACTTAATATAAATACCCTTGTAATATATCATGTGTCTCAAAACATAGGTATAGTTCTTCCAATCCTTTGAGATATCATAGAATCCACTTCATATCCCCCTATTGTTCCTTTCCAAAATTTTACATAAACCAAAAAAATACCTCTCTATGTATGTCTGGAATTATAAAAAATATGAAATATATAAAGATTTCAACCTCTAATGAAGACAAAACATTCCCATTGTACTTATCCTCATCTTTTGTTTTCAGTTCTTTCTCTTTGGATAACTTAATGTGTCTGACCAATGGGGTCAATATAGGATTACATCCACTCATTCCAAAAATTTCAATGATCTTCCTAATGTAGTCCCTTCAAGAAAAAACCAATGTTCCATTCAACCTATTTCTTTGAAACCACATCCCCAAAATCTTTTTGTCTTTGTTGGGTTCTTTCATTTCGATCCTTTTAGAAAAAATAGCTTTCACCTCCAGAATCTGACTCATATCTAGACCTTATAAGAGCATTTCATCCATATAAATGGGAAGGATGATGTAAAACCTATCCTTGAAAACATTTTGGTAGTAATAATGGTATGTGTTTCTTTATATGAACCCATTTTATCCATAAATTCATCATTATTTTGGTTCCATTTCCTCTATGCTTACATAAAACCATAAATCCCCATTTAAAATTTCACACAAGTCAATCATACCATCTGTACCCAAAACCCACCTTATATTTTATATATATCTCCTCCATCAAATTTCCATGAAGGAACATCATATTAAAATCCATATGGTCAAGATGAATCCTTTTAGAAGCAAAAAAACCCAACACTATCAGGATGTTTGTATGTTTGAAAATAATAGAAAATATTTTATAGAAAACTATACATTCCTTTTATTAAAACCCTTTCACAACCAACCATGACTTGTAAAATTTTCACCTATCACTTCTTACTTTAATAATAAAACCCATTTTTTATGTTGTACATTTTCCCTCGTTGTAATCCCATGATCAGCTATGTTCCATTTTAATTTAACAAATCAATCGCTTCATCCATAAATAACACCCAATTTTTGGAATCACTGAGAATAACCCATTATTTTAGGATCTTTAGATCACTTCTATATGTAAGAAGCAACTAATGTAGATTATTTATGAAATTTTAATCTAGTTTTCCAATCCTGGTATACCTATATAATTACACCTATAATTTAACTCTTTTTTTACCAGTACTTCTGTAATTTTACTTTTTGGAGCTCTACCTAGAGATTCCGTAGTTCTAGATATTTGTACCACTTCTTCTGAACTTTCCATGTTACCTAAACATTAAAAAACTTCTTATATTATAGAATTTATATTTAGACTAACTTGTTTATGGTCAATTGATTCTTTTTTCTCAACTCCATCTTCCACTATGTTCTAATATTTCCAAAAGATATTCTCATTGAATAGAACATTAAATTTTTAAATGATCTTTTGATTGTTATTATCCTAAAGGTAAAACCTAAAATTTTCATCATAATAACCAATACAGAAATATTCTTGGCACATTTCTTCATTTTTATCTTGATCCTTTTCATCAATATAGACATATGTGATACTCTTAAAAACTTTTAGGTGGTAAAATTTTTCTAGTTTTTCTGACCAAAACTATTGTGGAATATCTTCTTCCAAAGGCACTAAAGGACTTTTTTCATGAGATAAGAAAAAAGTTGATTGATTGTGCCCAAAAATCTTAGAAATCCCTGCATGAAACCTCATTATTTATACCTTCTGTGTCAGTATTTGACTCATCTTATCTGCTACACCATTCTGTTCTATTGTCTTGGGAATAATATTCTCAATCTTGATTTTTATTCTATAGAAGAACCTCCAAAAATCCCTACTACTATAATCTCTACTATTATTAGACCTTAATCACTTAAGGTTATTTTGAGTCTCTTTCTAAAAAATAGGGCTGCATGAAACATACACTTTGAAAAACTAAAACTTATTTTTAAGGAATAAAAAACATATATTCCTTATTGAATTAATGATGAATGTAACCAAGTACAATGACCCACCAAGTGAATGAATTGGGGTAGGCCCCTAAACATCCATGTCCATGAGTTATAACTTATGAGACTAAGTTATCCTTTGAGTTTTATTAAATGAAACCTTTATATTATTTCCTAGGATACAAATCTCACTATATTTGAAATTCATTTGAATAAAATTAAATAACCTTTTGTTAGGACCTGAACTAATGGGGCTCGATCCACAACTACCCCAAGTCCACCTACATAGGACAGGGGCTGGTGACCAGTGTTGAAATAAATATCTAATATTGGAGGCCTTTTCCTAATGTACTTGTACACACACACTCCACCATCTCAATGCATAAGTGCAAAGGAATAAAGTAAAAATATTAAATATTTATAACATAAACTAAGCATGAAAACCCTCTAAAGTGTACAAGAGTACTACAATTAAAACTAAAGGAAAAGGAAAAAAATAAAAGCCCAACCAGAAAGATGTCACAACCTAGTAAAAGTTTTGAGATAGCCCAGCTCATGATCTCTAAGCTCCGACCACCGTACATGGTCTAATACCCCAAGAATCACTATACTCCTCTGTAGTCACCACCGACTTGTTCATCATCTCTATAAGACATGAAACATTCGGGAAAATCCCATGTTTGGGTGAGTATATACATACCCAATAGGATGAACCAAAATATGAAGGGGTATCAGTAATAGAAACTACAGGAAATGATATAAAGTATATAGTAAACAGATCAACCCAAAGTTAGGAAGTGACCTCATCTAACCATAAGGAGCTCAACACATCATGTAGGTGGACTACATGCCGTGTATCTTCCAACCATTGAAAGAGAGAAAAAAATACAATAATATGGATATAGATATATATGATCAAACCAAATAAACCCAAATGAGAGAGAAGGGGATCTCCATATCTCAGCCTAAGGAAAGAGTGCCATCAATACCAAAAGTCCATAAAAAATGCCCAACATCCTGCACGTCTTCCCAATAGAAGACATCCATGTCACACGGCACCTCAACACTATGCCACAAAGTCATGGTGAGAAAATATATAGATATATGAACCATTCCCTGGTACAATAGGAGGGTTCCACTTAGTAAATATCTAGAGGAACCATGCCCTATCCAATAGTAGGGTGCCACTCAAGTAGTCAGTAGAGGACCCATGCCTAGTCTCAAATGGAGGGTGCCACTCTAATAGTTGGTTGAGGACCCATGACCTATCCCTGTAAGAGGGTTCCACTTTAATATTCAAGGACCCATTATATGATACATCAAGAGGGTTCCACTCATATAGAAGATAGATTACCCATGCCTGGCCGAGTTGGAGGGCGCCACTCTCATAGTCGAGGACCGATGCCCTATCTCCACAGGAGGGTGCCACTCCGCGGATAGATAGAGGAACCATTAACTATCCCAACAGGAGGGTTCCACTCTAAAAGTATATATAGGATCCATTACCTATCCTTTATGAATGTACCACTCTATAAATAGGTAGATAACCCATACCCAACCCAACAGAGGAGTGCCACTCTAATGCCACTGGCGATCCCACTTGATCACTACCATCATCAAGCATCTCCTAAGTAAGTATAATCACTTGAATGTCTCAAATTGTATATAATAATACATTAAGTATTCAAATATCACGTTATACATGAAAAAAATAATTAGGATAGGCTACTCGTATGCCAAAATTCAATTCCAAACAAAGGAGATATGGGAGGTTGAAGTTTCCTCAGAAAGAGAGAAGGGGAACACAATGTGTGAGGGGACCAACACGATGTGTGGTCCCACTCCATCACCTGGAAGTGAGCCTGAAGGTACATGGATCATTAACTGTGTAGCACTACACAATGTTCCTTAGTCACCTATGGTCCTCCCTGTGTTCTATAGTCAGGTTAGTGTATCCAACCTGCGTCCATGTACTTCAGTACATGACATGTCTCTCCACATAGGGTTCTTCCCATGTCTCTTTCCTTGTCCCCGTATCTCAGCACATGGTGTACACTTGGAAATACCCATTCCCATGTATTCCTAGAGTACACACTGGGTCTCCAACACAAGTTAATAAGGAATTTCGGGGCCACACATGAAATGTGTTACTTATAATTCATTGAAACCGTAGTCACCGTAGCTAGGGCCCAACATGCAATGTGTTGTTCAAACTACCTGAAACATAGTCAAGATTTTTCAAGAAATTAAAATCCATGATTAGACATCTAGATCTAGAATATCCACTTTGAATCATCCCTCTTCTTTAACCTAAATCATAGGTTAAGGTCCTTGTTCATCGTTTCCAACCATCCGGTGGCTAGAAATAGGATTCCCATTTGTTTGTTCGGCTTCTGCACACAAAGTGTGTCTCTTATATCCCTCTTCGGTCTCATATCTTGAATCTATGATAAAATCATTCATTTATAACATTTTTTATCCCTAAAACCTTCTTTTATCACCAATCCTTTTGTCACACATGAAACTGTCATGAATTCGAGGGTCCTATCAGGCTTAGTCCCACCTGGAAATGTCAAATCATGACCCCATGGTCTAAAGATGAATAATGAGAAGAAATATGGGGAGAAATGAATCAAAAGAAAAGTTTTAACAATTGTTTCCAAGTGTTATTGGCCAATGAACACAAACATGGATATCCAGTGTGAGCAAAAAAATAATAATCAATTAAATTTCAATACATGGGTGCATGAAATATCTATAAATTGGTGCAGATCAAGAAACAATATTATCCTACTCAATTAGTTAAATAAAATGAGGAAGAATTCAAAAATGATGAGTAATACCTAGATATTGGACAATTTTTCATAGAATAATGCATTCAACAACTATTAATAGGATTCATTGCATTCACTGTGCTTTCATCTACTTCAATCTGAAGTCTCATTGTCATCGGATGTCAATTCTCCAATAGTGGAGGGGAAGAACATCTCACAATCCTTCTAGGGTTTATATGGCTAACCTTGTAGGATTATCCATAATGGTGTTTTTAAAGGTAAATCTGATCAATTTAATTAATTTATTAATTAAAATAATAATTTAATTAACCCACTAAATTCACTGCCAATGGATGATTTTATCCGAACACCCCACGTCGACCAATTTTAGGTCATGCCTAGGGTAAAAATCATGTTTCAGACTCAACCACAATTTGAAATTCCTAATCCTAGATTACATTTAAGAGTTATCCCATTTTCTTTAAGAAACTGTGTGCATGTAATATAAAATATATTTATTATTTTTATAAAATTAATTCGGAGAACACCGGGCCTCGGAAACGCACGCTGTCTCATCACCTGGCTCCGAAAATATATGTTGAAATATTAAAAAGTATAATAAGGAATAATGGTCTCTAAAATGTATCCCCAAACATTCAATTTTTTTTCTTACTTAAGTTACCAAGATGAAAATGCCACAAATCTAGAATTTTGAATGTTTTTATTCTAGATATTGTTTCTCTCTATGATCTTACTATAAAATAAAAGTTTTCATATTTAATAACTATGCCCACTGTTATAGAACCCTAAGTGATATTCCACACTCCATCTATGAATATTTCTCCAAAACCTACTTCATTTAGATAACCTATAGAAATTAAATGCTTCCATAAACATGGTTTTTCCAAAATCCATGTAACTCAAGGAATATTTTTTTTAACATCCAGTCTTTTACATCACCCTACTCCAAAATCATGAGAGCTTCATTGTTGGGAAGTTGAACTTATCGAATGTTTTGGATATATATATCACTATAAATCCTCTCATATCTATATAATAGAATGAATCCCCAAAATAAATGATCTATAAATCCAATCTAATGTTAACACTTAGATATAAAATTCTCTCACCCTCAACTTTGGTATTTATAGAACCTATACTTATAGAATCTCCCCTTATAAAATTAACTCTGTTATTCATGTGACCCTTATTTATATTACACTTATTATAGAAATTGAAAAATAAATGTCTGAGACCAATCAATTTACCTTTAAATATTTCCATTGATCTACCATCTGATTTCCTATAACCTTTTCATTAAACATAATGTACTGTACCTTCTACATCAAGAATGGTTCTAGAAGGTTCCTAGGCTCCCTTATTCCTAAGATCATTATTTGTAGGGAGATCATGAATTTCCTCAAACAATGGGTTTATCTTCCCATAATAATTTCCCATGGTAGTCACCATTGTGTACCAAGATTCCAGAACTAATGATAATAGCAACAAATGCCACATAAGATCTGGACAATTCAATCCTACATATTTCAAATGACTTTAGATCATGTTAAAGTAGTTTATCTGATCTTCCACTGGTCTTCCATACAACATTATCATGCCGAATAATTTCCATATCATGAAAACTTTGTTCATTGCTATTGGATTATCATCCATATTAATAAGGGATTGCATAAAATCTACAATGGTTTTCACATATCAGATGTTATAAGAAAAATACCATGCCAATGAAATCTATATCACTCAATGTTCCTTATTATCTATCCTTTACCATTTATATTTATCCATTTATTATACATTAAATAATTTCAATGAAACCTTGATATCTTTCTAAAATAGATAATCCTCTATCTAGATCCCACAAAAACTAAAATACACCCCAATAAATTTATTTATCATGATCGTGGATTATTTTGAATCAATTCATTATAAAATTTAGATATTACAGATAAAATTTAAAAATAATAGAGGTATAAATGTGACTTGAATATTATTCTATAGAGTGTGAAAACACTTTCAAAAATAATAGATTTGATACCACTTATTTGGATTCAGAACCATTGATCTAGAAGAAAAACCTCTATAAAATCAATACTATGGAATAAATTATAGAACATATAAAAATGTATGAACCTCAAAAACTCAATATATTGGAACTGAGAAGAAAAAACTCACCCCAAACCCCATACTAGTTTTATACCCTCACAAACTCAATAAAAAATCAACTCATAGAAAAAAATCCCTATCTGAACTCACACACACTTTAGGAATTAAAAAAAGGATTTTATGTGGTTTGGAATTTAGTCATACTTCTATAGATGAAAAATAATATTTTTTTACAAATGGATGAAGAATAAGATTATAATAAAAATAAAAAATTCATCCGATAGTAAGACTATCATAGTTATAATTTCAATTGGTCACTCCCCATATATTTATAGTAAGGCCCAATTTTTCAACCAGTTCACTACCTTATGATATTCATTAAGAACCCACCATTTTTCATAGAAAACTTTTATTGTACATAGGACACTGTATAATAATTTATTACTTCAGTGAATAGTTCATCTTCCTCATGAAATTCCTAACACATCCTTTGGAAAACCAAAAAATATTTGATGCGATAATAGAGAATAGTATATGTAGAAACCACTCCGACACACCATCATCTAGGAAAAACTAACTGCCAATAGTTCTAGAATCATCCCTTCTAACCCATGATTATTTCCATTTAGTCTCTTTATTTTTCAGTCCACTATAATTCCTATTCCCTTGTTTCAGATTCACTCCTTTTGGGCATAGGAAATAAAAAATGAAAGTAGATTTAGCACTTTCTTAACATAAAGTAATTATAACTACCTTTGGTGGGTATATCATATAGATCACATACATCACTATATATTAACATATTAAATTTTATTTTTATAGTTGGAAATAATTTTTTAACTAATTTAGTTTGCATGAAAGTAACATATTTGTGATCATATTTATCTATTCTAGGTAATAATTTTATTTTGAAATGTTATGCCTTTTTTTATAATTAATGTTACCTAAAAAAAATTCCATAAATCAAAGGACTCTATTAAGTAATAAAAAACAATATTTGTATTTAATTTTAATAATATATCATATAAGCGACCTTTTCTAATAATGATCCCACACTTGGATAAAATAAATCTATCATCATCAAAAACAAGTTTAATTCTACTCTTGTTTAACAAGATCCTTAAAACAAAGTTCCTGCAAAAATTGATCACATAAAAGATATCATTTAAAGTGAGGATATTTCCTAAGATAAAATTAAGATCAACCACACTATTACCTTGTCTGTTTATTCTTGTAGTGTTTCCCATATAGAGAAATATCCCATCATTTATTGATTTCTTCTTCTTGAAGAGAGATTTTTTGTTACACAAGTGACATGTAGCCCCATAATCAATCCACCAAGAATAATTATCCTAAAGTATGTTATCTTCAAATAGAATGTCCAAAAAGTGATCTTTTGGAGTGTTTTTCCATATTTCTTCTTATAGATATAATATCCCTACTTGATTTGTCCTATATTTCAATAGATGTAGCATGCACCTTTATTATTATTGAGTTGAGACTTTCCTTTCAAAGGATGTTTTGAATGTTTTTTCATCTTTGATGACCTGAATGGGTCAACAACCTATTCCCTAAGGAACTTGGATTTATCATACTTAATTTTATTTTCCTCCGCATTTATTTTATATTCCTCCTAAATTTTTAGGGAGTTGAGTAACTCATTGAGGGAAATATCCTCATCCTTTTGTTTTAGATATTGCTTTACATTCTTCTGGGGGGGGGGGGTTATCAATGGTGGATGTGATAATTGTTAAATTATCTATTTTAACCAATTTTGATTTAAATATTTTAATATGAGTTTAGTTTTATAAATCTACTCAATGACAGATCTATTATTCACCATTTTATATGAAATAATTTTTTCACAAGAAATTTCTTTCTTTATGTATCCTTTATAATGTATTTTTGTTATAAATAATCGTAGATATATTTTGTGGGTTTGATATGTGTCAAAGAGATCATTTCCCAATTTCTTGAGTATGTGTAATTAAAAAATGAGATACCCATTCTCCAATTTTTACCTTATTTGAGGGTCATATATTTTATCATCTTTAAATTTGGGGGGATTTGGTGTTGAAAATGCATGCACCATATTGAGAGTTTAAATTTGAAATTTAATCATCTCTTTCCAAATAATATATTTTTTTGATTTCAAATCACTTCACCTCCATGACGTTGTAGAGTTCCACCATATATATGTTTTTATGAATATACTCTTAATATTGATGGGTATTTAAGTGGGTAATGATATATATTTTTATTAGACGATATGATATAGATATTTTCATGACATGTTATGATGTCACTCTCTGTAAAAGTAGATTCTCCCCCACCAAATCGGTAGTACAATGTTTTGTAGGCTAATCATCTATATGCTATAATGGTGTCTCATTATTCTACACTTGTACTTAGTATAGAGTAAGAAAGTAGAATCATTGGAATCAAGATAGTATTGTAAGATTCATTACTATCATACTAGAAAAATGATCTTTGATTCTTGTACAAGAAAAAGAGAGGAATATTAATATATGAGAGGGATTTAGAGTTTTTGGTTTTTATTTAATTGAATTTTACATCCAATGGAGATTCCATTTTGTAGGTCTAGAAACACCCACTCATATAAGTTATCTTATCCCTTGGAATTGGGTAGAAACCTATTTTGGAAATTAAATATTTTTTTATATTTAATCATGCCCTTTGGATCACACCTGATCAAATATATGGACTAGATGACACTTAATATGATTAATGGTTCAGATTGTACCTATTTGATGAACTGGATCAACCCAATGAGCCTACCTATTCAGGAATTTTCTTGAACCTATACAATCAAACTAATTATTGAAAAAAAATAAAGGCACCTCAAATAACCTCACACTGATGCAACATGAAACATGTAAATTGTGCCATAAAATGTTCCACATTTCAGGTTGTGCACATACATGGATGATGTGGTGCAACTCCCCCACAAGAAAAAACTCTTTTTATTTATCAATTTTAAAGATCCCAACTAATTATGACTATATTGTTTTTCAATAAGTAGGTCAATATGTTCATTGGGTGTTGAAGTAAGATCCTATAATAGATGAGAGAGCTAATACCATTACAAAATGAAAATAAATATGGAGCTACTTGGAACTTAGTTAGACATATTTGATATAATAACCCTAATATGTGATGATTGCTAAATTGTTCTTCAAGATAAAGAAAAGTAATAAAGATAGAGAAATTATTTTCTCTTACAATTTCATATAGAAGTCAAGTAACCAACTAGTTGGGGAGATTAAATCAACATATTAATGAAGAAATATCTAGTTGAAAGATGATGAGACAATCCATGGAGAACTAAGAATACACTCTATTATAGTAGGTTTCAGATATGAAATATTGATATTTCTTTAAGTTTTTAAGACTATGAGTTGATCTTGTAAAAATTTAGATGATTTTTTATACTTTGAATATAAACTGTAAGACATTGATAAAAAATTAAGACTTCTCATTTTGTTGGAAATGGAAAAATTCAGAAAATGACAAGTCTTTCATTAAAACCTATAAGAAGTTTTAAATTACGTAACACATTATGTCTACACATAAGAATTTTCACTTAGCCAAAATTTGTCAAAGGGTAGGCATGTGAGATTTATTGAAGATCTCATAATACTTTTTGGCCAGTGTAAGACTTTGAGTGAACTCATTCTGTTAGACCATTAATGAGATAGTTGTTTTAATAATTACATATCATGCCAATATAAAAATCCTATTAATTCATACATTAAATTATAACTAATGTTAATCATGTCAATGAATATTTATAAATGAATAACTTATGTCACATAGTATAATGAATTTAAATAATTCAATAATTTATTGATATTTGTGTTTCAATATATTTAAAAATGTATATTTACATGTATTTATGAATTTCACTTAATTTGATTCTATTCTGTATAAGACAAACACTTTGTAAGTTTTTCAGAGTCCATAACACCGATAGTTCAAAGGAGTCACCATTGGCTGACTCAACGATGAGGACTCACTGATTGAAGAAGACACCGATGCAGGACTCACCAATAGAAAAAACGACACATAGATAGTTCAAGCGACTCACCGTTGGACGACTCACCAATGGGTGATGCACCGTTAGTTCAAAGGACTTACTGATGGATGAGTAATTGATGGGCGACACACTGATATTTCAAAATGGGTCATCGATGACGACTCTCCGATGCCTGGACAAACCGATAACACAAATGACTCACCGATGCCCCGAGTCACTGACACCGATGGAAAGGACACACCGATGCCCAGAGTCACCAATAACGATGGAAAGGACTCACCGATATAGAGAGTCACTGATGCTGATAGAACGATGATGAAAGACTGATTCCAAGGATTCACCGATACTTATGACTCACTAATAGTCATAAAAACTGTTTTTAATTTATTAATTAAAATTTATAGCTAATGGTCATATTTTGAAAAATTAATGTTTATGACATTATTTAATGTTGTCTGTAGGAAATTTAGAGAACAATACAAGGTACATGCACATGGGGAGATCATCTTTCTTCTGGACATCAAAGTATAAAAAAATTACAAGCTGGATCATTTGGGTCTGCTGAAAAGTAGTAAGAAAAGAAAACCCCGTAAAATCCTGCAACTCTTGAGCTCATATCCAAAATCCCTAGAACACAAAGGAAGAACATACAGGGATATCAAGAAGAAAAGTTAAACCTACTGAGTTAACCTAAACATATTTATAACAAAGAATCTAAACATCTTATACTCATGGAAGCCATACTATAGAGGCTACAACACTCTATTTTGGAGTCAACATCTAGAGAAGGACTCAAACTTCAACTACACTACATCAAACAAGCCCATAACTACCCTGCATAACACAAAAGACTTCTAAACCTCTCTCTATACCCTTATAATTTCTTGTGTTCTTTTATTTACATTTTTGAGGAGTGTGTGTATGTTTGTCACACACACACACTAACTCCTGTGCATAACTATAGGATACTTGATATCCTCAAACTCTCACTCTATTTATCCTTTTATATCCCACATAGAACTATAGAAGAGGTCAAGTGTGACTTGTTATCCATTTCCCCATGAAAACTATGGTAGAGGTCAAGTGTGATATGTACAGCCTTATGAGCTATTATGAACCCCGATCCAGGGTGTGGATTAGAACTTTTTTATTAATTTAAACTTCTTTGTGGCGGGTGATCACCAAGCGGAGAGGCCTAAGTCTCAGCATGAGACTAAACCTCTTTTTTATATCCAATGTGTTTTTACATTTTTGTTTTTACTCTATTTTTATCACATATTTCATAAAACTAAATTAAACATTGATAGTTAGTTTAGAAATTGTTTATAACTATTTTGAACTAGTAGGTTAGTTTCAAAAGTTGTATTAATATTTTTGATTAGTATAGCTAATAACTAATCAATATTTTGAGAAAGTAACTAAACATTCAGAACTCTTATAAATTCACTACAAACTAACATAGATTATATTTATAATTGGGGAATTTTTAATTATCCATGTTATAAAAGAAATTTATATAGACACTCAATTCACCCCCCTCTTTATTACTCTACTCCGACCAACATTTGGTTTCAAAGGGTTTGGAATTTTTCATTTTTCAATGATTTTTTCAAACCTCTGCAACTGTGATTCTAGTTTTATTTCAATGATCTTATTTTTGTTATTTCAAAATTTATATTTCTTTGAAATCTATTCATAATTTATATTATGGATAATATATTAGAAGGAGTTTCTACAAATAGACCACCTTTTTTAAATGTAACAAATTATGCTTAATGGAAGATTAAAATAAAAATACACTTAGAAAGCATGAGATTTGAAATCTGGAATGCAATTGAAAGTAAATATGCAATCTATGAAACTACCAAAAATACTTGGGATAAAACTACCAAGACTGCCTATAAAAATAATGTTAAAGAAATGAATGCTCTATACAGTGCACTATGAGATGAAGATTTTAGTCGCATTTATGCTTGTAAAACTTCCCATGAGATTTGTGGCACTTTGTCTGTTTCCCATGAGGGAACATATAATGTGAATGAAATGATATTAAATACTTATACTATTAAATATGAAAATTTTAGAATGAAGCCTGGTGAATCTATTTCTGATATGTATCTCATATTTAATAAAATTGTGAATACCATGATTTCTTTAAGAAGAATTTTCACAACAATAGAAAAAATCATGATAATTCTACGATGCTAACTAGAGAGATGGAAATGAACATCAGTATCCATAATAGAATCACACAACATTGATAAGATGTCAGTGAAGGAATTGATTGGAAAGTTAATGATGTATGAAGAAGAACTCAAAGAGAATCAAGAGGAGGATGGACAAAAAAGAAAATCTGTAGCCTTCAAGACTACCATTACCAAGGGTAAAGACAAATAGAAAATGAAAGCTGCTATTGAGAGCATAAGTAGTGATGAATCAGCTTCAGTAAGTGATGAGGAAATGGCCCAATTGGCCAAAAGTTTAGAAAATTTTATAGAAGAAAAATTTCTTCAAGAAACCAAAATTTAAAGGAAAATATAAAAATAAGGGAAATTGGAATAAGGATTTGAAGAATTCTAAAAAATAAGAATATATAATCTGCTATTAATACAAGAGGAGAGGACATTTCAAAGATGACTATCCAAAGTTAAAATACAAATAGAATTATGAAAAAAAAGACAAGAAGTATAAGAAAGTTATGAAGGCCACCTGGAGTGCCTTTGAGGATATATCCAGTGAATCAGCATCATCTCATGATGATAAATATGACATGGAAAATATGTGTTTCATGACAAACACATCTGAGGTAACCCTAGACTCCCCTACAAGCGATTCTTATTATTCTAAAAATGAAAGTAAGTCTGATAATATGAAAAATGATGAAATATTTGAATACTGTAACATGCTGTAAGAAACATGTAATGAACTAAAAGATAAATATAAGTATTTAAAGAAACAACATGCTCTTACTGTAACTATTAAGTCTGAAATTACTACTAAAAAGAAGAATAATTCCCAACTTCTCAAGGAATACAATGAATTAAAAAAGTCTAATGAGCAATTTAAGAAGGATTTAGAAAAGTTTACCAATGGAAAAAACACTCTTAATCAAATGATTGGTACAAAGATAGCTCCTAAGTACACTTATAGTATTGGATATCATCCTGGCCAAATAAATTTATCAAAAAACATTTTATGACTAAATCTATAAAATCTGCTTATTTTCCCAAAAATCACTATTTTACTTCTAGTTCCAGTTCTACTAAATCTTTTACTGCATCAAGTTTTTCTATACCAAACCACATTTATTTTTAAAATAATTTATATTATACATTTATAAAACCCATAATACAATTGTAGGTTCCTAAAGCTTTTATTACTAATATTTTTGGACAAAATAAAATATGGCTACCAAAATCGTTTATTGGATGAATTATTTTGTAGGTAAACTGCCTAAAGATTTCATGTAAAAAACTTTGGTACTTGGATAGTGGATGTTCATGAAACATGACAAGAGACTAGCAAAGATTCAATAATCTCATTAAAATTTATGGAGGGAATGTCACATTTGATGACAATTATAATGGAAAAATCACCGGCTTAGGCTAGATTGGTAACCCTAACTCTATTTCAATTTCCAATGTACTTTATATTGATGGATTAAAGTATAAATTGATTGGAATATCTCAACTATGTGATTATGGATTTAATGTTAAAATTAAAATTGATGGATGCCATGTTTTTGATGCCAAGAATAACTTAGTATTTATTTCTATTAGAAATGATAATGTATATGCTGTAAACATAGAAACAGTAGTATCACAGAATGTTTCCTATCTAAGTGCCTTTCACAAAGAGTATTGGATCTGGAACAGAAGACTAGGACATTGTAATATACACTCCCTTAATAAATTTACCAAAAATGGTTTAGTTAAAGACCAACCCAAACTAGAGTTTCCAGACAATAGAGTGTGCAATACTTATCAAAAAGGAAAGCAACATAAAATCAATTTCAAACCAAAGAAAATAGTTACAACTTATCAACCTCTTGAGTTGGTTCACATGGACTTGTTTGGACCATCTAGAGTTTCAAGTCTCAATGTAAATCATTAGGTCTATGTTCTTGTAGATGACTTCTCTAGGTATACTTGGACCTTTTTCTTAGCTCACAAAAGTGAATCTTGCTCTCATTTTACCAAGTATGCTAGGAATGTAGAAAATATTAGTAGACTTAAAATTAAATCTCTAAGTAGTGACCATGGACATGAGTTTGAAAATAAAGACTTTGAATATTTTTTCTTACAAAATGTCTATATGCAAAAATTTTCTACCCATAGGACACCTCAAAAGAATAGTGTGATAGAAAGAATAAACACAACCCTATAGGAAATTTCCATAACAATGCTCAATGAATATGACCTACCTATTTTTTTCAGCTGAAGCTATTAATAAAACTTGTTACATAATAAATAGAGTATTAATCAGACTCATTCTTAAGAAAACTCTTTATGAGTTGTGGAATAATTGGAAACCCAAGGTAAATTATTTTAAGGTGTTTGGATGTAATGTTTATATTCTTAACACTAAAGATAATATAGATAAATTTTCCTCTAAAAGTGATAAAGGAATATTCCTTGGATATTCAACATTAAGAAAATCTTATAGAGTATTTAATAAGAGAACCAAATGTGTGGAGGAATCTATACATGTCAAGTTTGATGAAATAGATACACATGAACCTAAGACCTCACTAAGGAATCTTAAGGAGGATATGTCTAATCTGTACAATAATGTTAAACCTTCAAACCATCCTATAAAAGAATCTACTAAAACTTCTAGATATAGAAAGTCTTTAGAATATTGAAATAATGTACTAGAATCATGTGATGAACCTAAAATAACTAGACCTACTTTTACTAGACCAATTAAGACCCTTAAAAACCATCCCTTATATTCTGTAGTTGGAGATTTAGATAGAGGAACACAAAATAGAGCTTTATTGAGAAATTAGGTTGAACATCATGCATTATTGTCATGACATGAACCTAAAAATATCAATGATGCTATTAATGATTAATTTTGGGTGATGTCTATACAAGAGGAGCTTAATTAGTTTGAGAGAAATAAAGTCTGGAAGATTATTGATAGAAAAAAGGATACCTTAACCATAGGAACTAAATGAGTGTTTTGGAATAAAGTATATGAATATGGAAATATAGTTAGAAACAAAGCTAGATTGGTTGAACAATGCTATAATCAATAAGAGGAAATTGATTATGAAGAGACATTTGCACCAATAGATAGGCTTGAATCCATTAGAATATTACTTTCCTATGCAGCACAATTAGATTCCAAACATTATCAAATGGATGTTAAAAGTTAATTCTTAAATGGTTATATAATTGAGGATGTTTTTGTTGAAAAACCCCCAGGTTTTAAAAATCCGCATTTTCCAAATCATGTTTTCAAATTAACTAAAGCTTTATATGGTTTTAAACAAGTTCCAAGATCGTGGCATGATAGGTTAAGAAACTTTATTATTTCTAAAGGTTTTACAAAACTAATTGAAGATCCCAATTTATTTATAATAATAATTTCTAAAGAAGTTTTAATAGCTCAAATATATGTATGTGATATTATATTTGGATCTTCTGAAAATTATTTATGTTATGATTTTTCAAAAATGATGCAATGTGAGTTTGAAATGAGTTTGATGGGTGAACTTAAATATTTTCTTGGATTTAAACTATTTCAAAATAAAAAAGGTATTATTATAAATCAAAGTAAATATACTAAATATATTTTAAAAAGAAATGGATTTGATGGAATTAAGAGTAGTGAAACACCTATGAGTTCCACTTGTAAGCTGGATCTTGATGAAAATGTGAAATCTATTGATCAAACTGCTTACAAAGGAATGCTTGAGATTTTTCTTTACTTAACTACTAGTAGGACATACATCATGTTTAGTGTGTGTTTGTGTGAAATATTGCAAGATAACCCAAACGAGTCACATTTAAATGCTGTTAAAAGAGTTTTCAAATACCTCAAATATATAAGTAACTTAGGATTTTTCTACCCAAGAGGGCATTCATTTGATTTGGTCAGTTATTCTGATGATGAATTTAGTGGATTTAAATTATATAGAATAAGAACCTATAGAACATTTAACTTTTTGGGAATGTTTCTAATATTATGGTGTTGTAAAAAGAAAAATTCAATTCCATTATCAAATACTGAAGAAAAGTACATAGCTGCTGGTAGTTGCTGTGCAAAAAATTTTGTGGATGAAACACACTTTATTAGACTATGAATTTCAATTTAGACACATCCCATTAAATTTTGACAATAAAAGTTCTATTAAAATTTCTAAGAATACAATTTCTCATTCAAGAACAAAACATATTGATGTAAGAACTCACTTTTTGAGAAACCACTATCAAAAAGGTGATATAAATCTTGAGTTTATTGGGATTGAGCATCAACTTTCTAAAATATTTACCAAACCTCTAAACTCTGAGAGAATGAGATACATAAGACACGAACTAGGAATGATAAATATATAAATACTATCCAATTTTATTCTCTTAGAAAAAATATTTTTATCTATGAAACCAATATGTGAAATTGATATATGAAACCGATCAGTGAAACCGATCTCTGAAACCGATCTGTGAAACAGATCTATGAAACAGATCTGTGAAACCAATCTGTGAAACTGATTCAGTGAAACCGATCAGTGGAACCGATTCTTGAAACTGATCGAGTGAAACTGATCATGTGAAACTGATTATATGAAGCTAATAGTGTAACCACCAAGCTTCCATAGTACTTTTCCCTTTGAATAATGCAATAGTTTGCGTTGTACGCAACTTGGAGTTTTAACACACCACGACCAATCAAACTAGCCATTACGAATAGTAATACCCACTTTTTAAAATTTTATAAATTTTATTTTTCAAAATTGACTTCATTTTTGGATTCAGAATATCAAAATTATCTTAGGGTGAATTTTTGGTATTTTTCTAAAAACTTTCAATTTTTGTTGAATAGTGAAAAACACTGCGTTATTGTTTAAAACTGACTTTTTATTTAAATAATTAGTTATTTTATTTAAATTTATATTAGGTAAAAATAGATACATAATAACTATATATGTTCAATGTAATTCATTGGAGTCATTTTATAATAATATTAGATATATAAAATTTTATTGTACTTTTTACTATCTTTTACCCACCTTCTAGGCACATTTCCAAATTTGCATAAAACGTAATTTTACCACTTATGTGAATTAAATTTCAAAAATCCAAGAGACATGGTTGACATCAGTAAGTAAAATGTGGTTCAATAAGATGAAAATAATTTTTTGTGAATAGTAACTTTTGACTTCTATTTACCACGGTTAAAAGTAAATAGATAAAGGTAAAAAATGATATTATAATCACCCTAACACATGTCCTAATTCTATTGGATAAGTTTATTTCGACGAAAATAAACCTTAGGAATAAAATATGATCCTTTTGGTCCACTTGGATTAGATTAGGACATTTATTATTATTTTATTTAAAGAAGAGTTAAAAGTGTTAAATTCAAAGCTTAATAATTAAACCATTTTTAATATAGGGTTATACAAAAGATAAATTCAACTATAAATATTCATTAGAAAAATAAAAATATTTCCTACATAATGGTATTTTATTTATAATTTTTATAAATTAAATAATTAAATTACAAAGATGATGCAGTAATTACCTTATTAATGAAAGATTAAAATAATTGATATTATAAATATCCAAATAAATGTAAATTGAGACTTCAGATGAATTCCACTAAATTTATAGGTTAATATGATATTTTATGACTGATTAAATAATTTTTTTCTAAGTGATAAAGTTGTTATGACTTTCACAAAAACAAAATACCAAAGTGTCAAACTTGACATAAATGAGTTTTTAAAACAAATACTATATTATTAATTGATATAATATTCTTACAAATCTATGGTTTATCCAGTGGACTTATATAAGGTTAGATATATTAATAATTTACCACTTGGGGTTCTCTTGGATTCTATAGTAAATTTATTAACCATTTATTATAATAATTCAAGTATACATGGTAAAAGTTAAAATATTTAACAAAGATTTAAATCTAAAAGATAAGGTTAATATGGTGACCTAAACCTATGGAAAACATATTGGTTGAGAGGTTTTCAACCCATCCTTACCTTATCCTCGAAATAAATCATTTTGGAGCCATTATAAATCTAATATGATTGTATAATAAAATAATATTTCATACTTTTCCTAAAGTAACCCTCACCTCTCTTATAAAAGGGTACTTCCCCTTCTCTCAAAATCACACATCCAAATCCATTTGGCTCGTCCAACCACTGATCAAATATTCTCCCAACTACCCTTACTTCGACCTAGAGGTATTACTTTGATCATAAATCCAACCAAAGGATCCCTTTTGATCAACTCAAAAGGAAACACCCGAAGAAGAGGTAATAATTTCACCACCTCTTTCAAAGTTCTTTTCTTCTTCCACTTCCTCATTCTTTGTTATTTCCATAAAAAATAATAAATCCAGTACCTTATACATAATGTGATGTTATTATAAATATGGTACAACCATATTCATTATTCTATCCATCCTATGAATGAAAAGTCACCATACGTGCATACGTACAGATTACCGCCTCCACGTCGTGGTGTAGTTTATTATTCAAACACTTCATTATTTGGATGGATATAATAATGAGAATAAATGATGTAAATAATAAATATAACATGTTAATTATTCTTTATATATGATATAATATCCAATTACATATGATTTCACCATCAATAGAATGATATTGTCGCTCGTGCGTACTTACGGATTACAGTCTCCATGAACGCGATGAAATTCATTCCCCATAATAACCATTCAAGAATAATTTTCATTTTATAATTGAAAATAATGTTTAAGAACTTAATATAATTCTGTATATGAATCAAATACAACCTATCCATAACAAACATGGTTTATGTAACCAAGCATATAAAGGAAAATGAATCAGTTAACACCCGAAACAATGATACTACTGAAATATTATTAACAAGGCAATATTAGAAGATCATATATGATATAATATATATATATATATTTGCTTCTTTTATAATTTAATAACAATTATTTAACTATTATACATGAGGTTAAAATACCCTCGATCAAGGAAAAACACAAGGTAAGGGTTAATTATACAATATCTTCATTAACTGAGGTTGTTTATACGTTAGTATCTACTGGGACATCTTTATCACCCACATACATATTTCTTAAAAATGTATTTCAATTTTTTTTAATATTTTATAAACTATGGGTTAAAGTCATTTATACCCTTGTTTAAATTTTTATAAGATGTTTATAAAGTAATCTTTCCATCATTTTCCAAACAAGTTCCTTTACGACCATTTCGACAAAATTTTGGAAATAATGTTTTTTTAACTTATACGACGGGGGAAACTATTTTTCGCCATTGTAACACCTTTGAAGATTCCCTTACAATCTTATAAAAATATTTTAAAAATAAATGTTTTATTTTAAAATTACATGAATTTTAAATTATTTCAAAATATAAAGAGATATTTATCTCAAATAGTTTTGATTTCATCTATGTCAACACACTTAGTTGGATTTTATGATTGTTTGAAGTTGATTTATTATGATAAAATATTCTATATTGTATTGAAAGTTTTGTGATATGTTTGAATGTGGATGTGATATTTTTATACCATTCATGGTTTATGGTTAAGGTATTGACATTTCGTATGCTATTTTTAATTTGAATGTTTATGTTATGTTTCAACCTTTTCATATGAGGAATTCATTGGACTTAGTAAGTGATGGGTGGAGCCTGCTATAGCTCCTTGATGCATAGGTAGGTATTGTGAGACAAACTAGTATCTTGGAACAAGGCCTAGACAAAATCTTATTTGTAGTCTTGGAACGAGGCCTTGATTATGTGGTTATGATGTCCCACATTATGCATTCCATCATTATGAAATTGGCTATTGATATTACATGTGATTATTCAACTAGTAGAATATCCATGTGGATAAGTAAATGGAATTATTTGATTTATCTTTTCCATATTATGCTCATGTTTAAGTTTAAAAGGCTTGTGTTTTAGTCTTATACATTTCCTTAAATATTTATGCTTATTTATGAAAGTTTCTGCAATATTGTTATCCTTATTGAGCACCTGAGATCACCCCTTTATATGTTTTATTTTTCCCAGGATATGAAGAAGTATATTATGACAGACCTATAGGGATAGTCTAAGGTAGATGATTATGTTAAAAGGAGACACAATGTTTTTTATTTCATGATGTAATGTAAAACTTATGTAAGTATGTAGTACTTCCAAGGATACTAAACTGATCGGCCTTTTAGGACATGATTCCTTGTATCATGCCAATATTATGTAATAATGCACCGACTCTGGGTAACTGGGTTCAGGGTATTACAATTGGTATCAGAGGAAGTTTTGTACTAATCTTGAAAGCTATATTTAGAAAACTCTGATTAGAGAACATTACCCTAAGATAGGATTTGAGGATTAGTATAGAAGAACTTCCTAGAATTTTGGTAATGTAGAGATTTTGTGTGTTTTCCAAGAAATAAATCCCTATCTGGATACAAAGGTAGCTCTGGCCTAGATGTACCCGAGAGTGAAAACTTTAATAAGGAGTTTCGGGCTTGACCTGGGGTATCCTGGTATACGGCAATGGGCCTTGCTTCACTCTTGGTTACGACACTCCTAGGGGATATGCTTAGGATAATTAACATTTTCTTTAAAAACCATTATGAAGGATTTATGAGTATATACCTCCTCAAAGAAAACATTTTCATGATTATGGATTATATCCATAAACTGTTCAATTTATCTTAAGTGTTTTACAAGTTTGGAATTATGTATTACGATTTATAAACTAATATACTATATTCCATTGTTTATAAATGGTGCCTAGTGGAAGCTATGTAAACCGTATCAATGCACGTAATCCATTTAGGGATTTACCTCCTACTCAAGATAATTATAGTGGATCTGGTGATGCAACTGGTGCTGATCAACTTATCACCATACTGGGACAACTCACTCAGGTTATGAATAATAACCTTACATGTATGGAGAACCCTGATCCACAACATGGAGGATCAATGTTAGAAGGCTTTATAAGGTAACGACCACTAACATTCAATGGGACTACAAATCCATTTGTAGCTGAGAAATGGATAAGTTCCTTTGAGAAAATATTTTATGCTTTGGGGAGTAGCGAAAGGGAAAAAGTTGTTATGGCAGTTTATTGTCTCACGGGAGATGCGTATCAATGGTGGTCATTAATTCAAAACACAATGTAAGATAAAGAAGTATCAAATCTATAATGAAGGGAGTTTAAATATCTTTTCTTGGAAAAATATTTTCCTCGTGACCATCGAGAGGATATGGAAAGACAATTTCTGAGTCTGAGGCAAAAGTTGGATGAGAATGTCGCAAAGTATGAGGATAACTTTACAAGGTTATCAAGGTATTAATCATATTATATACATAACCCAAGGGTAAGATTTATTGATTCTTCAATGGTTTAAAACCATTTCTCCATCGAGTATTAGTCTTATAATCCTTCTCATCATACAAAGATATTGTCTCATGTGCTATCAATAGAGAAAATGAATTCTCTAAGTCTTACGACTTGAAAGAAAAGCAAGAGAAGAAGAGATCTTCTGAACCCTCTGGAAATCTAAATAAGGAGAAGAAGAGAAAAGTTGAATTTCCATCCTGTGGTAAATGTGTGAAGAAACACCCCAGCACTTTCCTGAAGGGAATGGGAGTCTATTACAAGTGTGGTGAAAAAGGCCACCAAGCTCGTGATTATAAGAAAAAGAAAGAGGTTATCATTGTTTTTTGGTACAATTGTAGAGAAATGGGGCATTATGAAAATCAATGTCCTAAGAGCCAAGGAAAATTACCTCAAAAAAGGATAAGGGAGAAAGACCAAGCTTATGCAATCACTACTGATGAGGTTGAAGCTCTGAATGACGTGGTTGTAGGTAATTTAATGGTTTCCTCAAATTTAGCCAATGCTTTATTTGATTCTGGATCATCACATTGCTTCATATCTTCCCAGTTTTCTAATAAAATTTGATATTTCCAATTTGATTTAACAAGGAATTTTTCATTCAAAACTCCTAAGGGAAGTATCATTGAAAAAAAGTTTTGTGAATCAGTCCACATTAGGGAATATACATGTTCTTTATCTGCTGATCTCATCATCATACCCATGATTGAATTTGATATAATCCTCGGTATGGATTAGCTTTCGGACCATGATGCAAAAATTTATTATAAGAAGAAGAAGATTGCAATTTTTAATGATGATAAGGAGTACCTTATCTTTAGAGTAGAAATGTCACCACTTGATTCTTATCTAGATCCACCCCCAGTAGCTCAAATAAATTAAATTATTGGGGAGGAATAGAATGAAATAACTATGGGTGAGGAGAGGAATGTTCAAGTAGAGGATGTACCTATTATGCAAGAATATGTTGATGTATTTCTAGATGATTTTCCTAGACATCCTCCAGAATGAGAAATTGAGTTTTCCATTGATTTAATTCTAGGTTCAAGGACTATATTGAAGACCCCTTATAGAATGGCCACTGTAGAATTAGTGGAACTAAAGAAACGACTAGAGGAATTAAGTAATAAAAGATTTATTTTCCCTAGTGTGTCTCCATGGGGAGCCCCTATTATTTTTGTTAAGAAGAAAGAAGGATCTATGAGGTTGTGCAATGACAACAGGGAGATCAATACTATAACAATAAAGAACAAGTATCCCCTACCTTGCATTGATGATTTATTCAACAACTTTATCGAGCTCAATATTTTTCAAAGATTAAACTTAAATATGGATATCATCAGTTGTGTGTGAAGAAGGAAGACATTCTGGAAACAGCATTTCGAACTATGTACGGGCATTACGAGTTTACAGTAATGCCTTTTGGATTGACTAATGCACCCTCTGTTTTCATGGATATAATGAATAGAGTTTTAAATGAATATCTTGATGAATTTTTAGTGGAATTTATTTATGATATCTTGGTTTACTCCAAAGGCTACTAAGATAATGAAAATCACTTGCACACTATTCTGAAAACCCTCAGAAGAAATGAATTATATGGGAAGTTTAGAAAATGTGAATTCTGGCTTCAGAAAATTTCTTTTCTTGGCCATATTGTCTCTAAGGATGGAATCTCTATTGATCCTTCTAAGACAAGAGTAATACAATAATGTCCAGAATTGATGAGAATAACTGAGGTACGTAGTTTTATTAGTTTAATAGGTTATTATCAGCGTTTCATCCAAATTTTTTCCTGATTGGCTAACCCATTAACCATGCTCACATGTAAAGGGGTTAAATTTGTTTGGATAAAAGAGTGTGAAGAATGTTTTCAAAAACTAAAGAGAATATTAGTCAATTATACTATCTTGACTCTACCATCGGTGAATGATGGATTTGTTATTTATAGTGACGCTTCAAAGAAAGGACTTGGTTATTTCCTTATGCAGAATGATAGAGTTATTGCCTATGCATCACGATAGTTAAAAATTCATGAGAAAAACTATCCCAATCATGATATTGAGGTATTAGTTGTAATATTTGCTTTAAAGATATGGAGACACTATCTCTATGGTGAAAAATGGGAGGTATATACCGACCATAGGAGTTTGAATTATATTTTCTCACAGAAATAACTCAGCATGAGGAAAAGATTATGGCTTGAACTACTCAAGAATTATGATTACACTATACACTACCACCCTGGGAAGGAAAATAAGGTGGAAGATGCTTTGAGAAGAAAGGATCATGGAGTTTTGAATAAGATGAGAGTTGAAAGGGATCCTATGTTCATGGATCTAGTAAAGATAGATATAGAAATAATCATGAAAGGTGAAACATAAATACTTTTTCAAATGGTTGCTAAACCATCTTTCCTAGAAAGGATAGAAAGTTCTCAGATTGATGATGGGGAGTTTCAAAAGAAAATTTAAGCTGTTAACGATGAGAGATTGATCGACTTCGTATATGAAGATGGAATTTTGAAATTTGGGAAGAGAATTTGTATTCCTGACATACCTGATCTAAAAAGGTAATTGTTGGATAATTCTCATAGATCCAATTTCTCTATACACCTTGGTAGCACTAAGATGTATAGAGATTTGAAGGAACATTTTTGGTGGGACAACATGAAGAGAGAGATTGCTGATTATGTGCCAAGATGTATGGTTTTTCAACAAGTGAAAACTACAAGACAACATCCTAGAGGAGTCATGAAACCTGTTACCATACCTGAGTGTAAATGTGATGATATTATGATGGACTTTGTCATGGGACTACCAAATACTCCTAGAAGGAATGATGAAATATGGGTCATTGTTGATCATATTACCAAGTCAGCATATTTCTTACTATAAGATAAGATTTACCACATGAACTTCTAGCAAGACTATATACTAATGAAGTTGTAAGACTTCATGGAGTACCCCTATTGATTGTTTCTGATCATGATCCCCATTTTACATCAAGATTCAGGAAAAGTATTTAGAAGGCCTTGGATATTGAACTTCGTTTGAGCACTTCCTACCACCCTCAAACTGATGGACAATCTGAATGGACTATTCAAACCTTAGAAGACATGTTGAGATCTTGATCACTTGAATTTAAAGGTATGTGAGATAAATATTTACCTTTGGTAGAATTTTCCTATTATAATAGCTTCCATTCAAGTATTCATATGACACCATATGAAGCGTTATATAGAAAGAGATGTTTCACACCAACTTTTTGGGATGATGTCGGTGAAAGAAAACTCATAGGCCTAGAACTTGTTGAGGAAACAATGGAAAAGGTGAAGGTTATCCAAACCCACATCCAAGAAGCTCAAAGTAGGCAAAAGATCTATGCCGATAACTGACAGAAGGATTTATAATTTCAAGTAGGAGATCATGTTTTTTTGAAGGTATCTTCATGGAAGGGTGTTATACGTTTTGGTAAGAAGGGTAAATTAAGTCCCAGGTACATCGAACCTGTCAAAATTATTGAACGAATTGGAGTTGTAGCTTATCATTTGGCAATGCTGCCAAGTCTCTCCAAAGTTCATGATGTGTTACACGTATCACTGTTGAGAAAATACATGCCTGACCCAACAAATGTACTCACCTATGAAGAAATAGAACTGGAACCCGACCTGTCTTATTGCAAAGAGCCTATCAGAATTCTTGATACTAGAGAACAAGTGTTAAGAAACCAGATGACTCGTCTGGTGAATGTTCTATGGAGAAATCATAAGATAGAAGAGGCAACGTGGGAACCTGAGGAACTTATGATGAAGAACCACCCGAATATTTTTATGCAAAAATATTCTATAAATTTCGAGGCTGAACTTATTTGAAGGAGGGGAGAATGTAACACCCCAAGCTTCCATGGTACGTTTCATTTTGAATAATAAAATATCTTACATTGTATGCAACTTGGAGTTTTAACACACCACGACCAATCAAACTAGCCGTTATGAATTGTAAAACACACTTTTTGAAATTTTTTAAATTTTATTTTTCAAAATGGACTTCAATTTTGGATTCGGAATATCAAAATTATCCTAGCTTGAATTTTTTGGTATTTTTCTGAAAACTTTCAATTTTTGATGAATAGTGAAAAACACTACGTTATTGTTTAAAACCGACTTTTTATTTAAATAATTATTTTTTTATTTAAATTTATATTAGGTAAAAATAGATACATAATACCTATATATGTTCAATGTAATTCATTGGAGTCATTTTATAATAATATTAGACATATAAAATTTTATTGAACTTTTTACCGTCTTTTACCCAACTTCTAGGCGCATTTGAAAATTTGCATAAAACATAACTTTACCACTTATGTGAATTGAATTTAAAAAATACTAGAGACATGGATGACATAAAAAAGTAAAATGTGGTTCAATAATATGAAAATAATATTTGGTGAATAGTAACTTTTGCCTTTTATTTACCATGGTTAAAAGTAAATAGGGTAATTAAAGGTAAAAAATGATTTTATAATTACCATAACACATTTCCTAACTCTATTGGATAATTTTATTTCAACCAAAATCAACCTTAGGAATAAAATATGATCCTTTTGGTCCACTTGGATTAGATTAGGACATTTGTTATTATTTTATTTAAAGAAGAGTTAAAGGTGTTAAATTCAAAGTTTAATAACTAAACCATTTTTAATATTTGGTTATACATAAGATAAATTCAACTATAAATATTCATTAGAAAGAAAAAAATATTTACTACATAATGATATTTTATTTGTAATTTTTATACATTAAATAATTAAATTACAATGATGATGCAGTAATTATCTTATTAATGAATGATTAAAATAATTGATATTATAAATATCCCAAAAAATGTAAATTGAGACTTCTGATGAATTAAACTAATTTTATAGGTTAATATTACTTTTTAGGGTTGATTAAATAATTTTTTAAGTGATAAAGTTGTTATGACTTTCACAAAAACAAAATACCAAATAGTGTCAAAATTGACATAAATGAGTTTTTAAAACAAATACTATATTATTAATTGATATAATATTCCTAAAAATCTAAGGTTCATCTAAAGGACTTAGATAAGGTTAGTTATATTAATAATGAATTACTTGGGGTTCACTTGGAATTTTATATTATTTTTATTAACTATTTATTATAATAATACAAGAATACATGGTAAAAGTCAAACTAGTTAACTAAGAGTTATATCTAAAAGATAAGGTTAATATGGTGACCTAAACCTGTCTAAAACCTATTGGTTGAGAGGTTTTCGACTCATCCCCACCTTATCCTCTAAATAAATTATTTTGGAGCCATTATAAATCTAATATGATTGTATAATAAAATAATATTTCATGATTTTCTTAAAGTGAGCCTCACCTCTCCTATAAAAGAGTACTTCACCTTCTCTCAAAATCACACCTCCAAAGCCATTTTACTCGGCCAAAACCTACTCAAATATCCTCCCAACTACCCTCAATTCAACCTATATGCCTTACTTTGATCAGAAAGCCAACCTAAGAATCCCTTTTGATCAACTCAAAAGGAAACACCTGAAGAAGAGGTAATGATTTTTGCACCTCTTTCAAAGTTCTTTTCTTCTTCCACTTCCTCTTTCTTTGTTGTTTCCATACCAAAATAATAAATATAGTACCTTATACATACTTTGATGTTATTATAAATATGTTACAACCATATTCATTATTCTATCCATCCTATGAATGACAAGTCACCATACATGCGTACGTGCGACTTACCGCCTCCACGTCGTGGTGTAGTTTGTTATTCAAACACTTCATTATTTGGATGGGTATAATAATGAGTATAACTGATGTAAATAATACATATAAAATTTTAATGATTCTATATATATGATATACCATCAAATTACATATAATTTCACCATCAATAGAATGATATTGTTGCTCGTGCGTACGTACAGATTACTGTCTCCACGAACACGATGAAATTCATTCCCCATCATAACCATTCAAGAATAATTTTCATTTTATGATTAAAAAAATGTTTAAGAACTTAATATAATTTTGGATATGAATCAAATACATCCAATCCATAACAAACATGGCTTACTTAACCAAGAATATAAAGGAAAACAAACGAGTTAACACCCGAAACATTGATACTACTGAAATATTATTAACAAAGCAATATTAGAAGATCATATATGATATCATATTTATGTATTTTGTTCTTTTATAATTTAATAAAAATTATTTAACTATTATAAAGGATGTTAACATACCCTCGATCAAGGAAAATTACAAGGTATGGTTTTATTCTACAATCTCTTCATTATCCAAGGTTGTTTATACGTGAGTATCTACTAGGAACTCTTTATCATCCACACTTGTGTTTCTTAAAAATGTATTTCAAAACATTTTTAATATTTCCTAGATTATGGGTTAAAGTCATTTATACCATTTTTTTACTTTTTATAAGATGTTTATAAAGGAATTTTTCCGTCGTTTTCCAAACAAGGTCCTTTACGACCTTTTTGACAAAATTAAGGAAAGAATGTTTTTTTACTTATATAGAGGATGCAACTATTTTATTCCATTGTAATGACTTCAAAGCTTACATTACAATATTATAAGAATATTTTCAAAATAAATGTTTTATTTTAAAATTACAGACTTTTAAATGATTTCAAAATAGAAAGAGATATTTCTCTCGAATAGTTTTGATTTCATCTATGTCAACATCCTTTGTTGGATTTTACGTTTGTTGGAATTTGATTTATTATGATAAAATATTCCATATTTTATTGAAGGTTTTTTGATATTTTTTACTATGGATATGATAATTTTTTACCATTAAAGGTTTATGGTTAAAGTATTGACATTTCGTATGCTAGTTTTAATATGAATGCTTATGTTATATTTCAACATTTTCATATGAGGAATTCATTGGACTTAGTAAGTGACGAGTGACACCCACTATAGCTCCTCGATGCATAGGTAGGTCTCATGAGACAAACTAGTGTCTTGGCACAAGGCCTTGACAAAATCTTATTTGTAGTCTTGGCATGGGGCCTTGACTATGTGGTTATGATATTCGGTATTATGCATTCCATCATTATGAAATTGGCTATTGATATTACATGTGATTATTAGACTAGTAGAATATCCATGTGAATAAGTAAATGGAATTATTTGATCTATATTTTCCATATTATGGTCATTTTTAATTTTAAAAGGCTTGTGTTTTATTCTTATACATTTCCTTAAATGTTTATGCTTATTTATGAAAGTTTCTTCTATATTGTTATCCTTACTGAGCACCTAAGATCACCACTTTATATGTTTATTTTTCCCAAGATGTGAAGAAGTATATTATAACTGACCTTTAGGGATAGTATAAGGGATATGATTGTGTTAAAAGGAGACACAATGTTGTTTTTTTATTTCATGATGTAATGTAAAACTTATGTACGTATCTAGTACTTCCAAGGATACTAAACAGATCGGTCTTTTAGAACATTATTCTTTATATCATGACAATGTTATGTAATAATGCACCGACTCTGGGTAACTGGGGTCAGGGAATTATAGATAGTGTAATATCGTTGGTCTAAAAACGATACCATTAGGGACCTTTTGGTAAATCAGTCTGCATTTTTTTTAAGTAAAATGACATAGTTTCATTATTTTATCCTACCACTATTCTATTTTTAATTTAAAAGTTACAATCCCTAAATGATAAAATCATTTTGATCCACGAATTTTCACTAACCTCACTACCTTTGAACCTTTTACCTCTTGACACTATACCTCTCTAACTTAAACCTTTCTACTACCTCTTCGAACCCAAACCTTCTTGAATGGAGAGAAACAAGCGTGTGATAGAAGGACCAAGTGAATCATTTATTACCAAGCATTATAAAGGAGAATCTAGTAGTTCTGTAGGTTCTATGAAGCTAGGATTGGGAAGACATGTGGTAACTGATGAGAAGGAAGTGTCTGCTGAATGGCTGTTATCGATCAAGTCTCTCTTGTTTAGAGTTTTGGAAACTCAATGGTGGATCAGTTGGTTTTCCAACAATGAGAGACCGTTTTATCCCCTGCTAGTATATGAGTTTTATCTCAACTTAAAAGTGTCTTTGGAAGGAGACAATGAGGATTGAATAAAGTTAGTAGTAAAGGGAAAAGAAATTTATTTTTCTTCAAATGAATGGGCCAAGTTCTTTGAGATCTCTCATGAGGGAATATATACTGACTACCAGGGTAATATTCCACCATGATCATATTTATTTTCATATTAAAATGAATTGAAATAATTGACTAGGAATGATTAATCAAGGAGAGCTACAACTAAAGAGTTAGATGTAGAGGCCAGATTTCTTTTCAAGTTTATTCAAAGCCAAATCATCCCAAGGAAGGAAGATTTTGCCAATATGAAGTATCAGGATGTTTACCTGATTTATTTACTCAAGAATGGGATGAAGGTAAATCTGTATAGGTACCATATGTTACATATTTCTTATATGATCAAACCATCCAAGAAAGAAACATGTTTATACTACCCAAGGATAATTTTTTTTCAATTCTAAAGAGGCTAGGATGTGTATAGGAAAGAGATGATATGATCAATGCCTATAGTGGATTTTTCTTGCCCAAGTATATCTTCAAAAGAATGAAAAGATACTGGAACCCATGGAAGAGATGTTGTAAAGGAGATGAGGACGTATTATATGAAGATTATAACCCATTGATAATCCTACCAGACCAAGGGATCAAGCTGATCTAGGACTTAAAACTGGTGAGAATGTTGTTTATTTTGATGAAGAACAGGTTGAGCCTGAGGTGTCAAGTGAAGAGGGGTATCCTATTGATGATAGGAGTGATCTAGATATTTTTGATATCCCGAAAGACATGTCATATGGAATTTCTATTCCACCGTTAGATTTGAAATTTTGAGAACCTTTGTTTGGAGATAAAGATGAGGAAGATACTAAAGTCTATAGAGTGGAAGGATATGTAAGAAAAAATGATGGTGATGATGAGTATGGTGATGGTGTTGATGAGGATGATGAAGGTGAGCATGTGAGTTAGTCACTAGAAGCCACACAATATGGAGCCAGTTCTGGTGGGGAATCTGTACATAGAGGTAATTGATGGGGATGATAGATAGGAGGATATTGATCCTATTAAATAGGATATTGTTGATCATGCTGCTGAAGATGATGAAAATGAGGACAGACCTGACCACCCTAATGATGATCAAGGCATCATTCAGGAGCTTAATGATATTATGGCAGGGGGACAAGAGTAAGAGGCTGAGGATCATATTTCCCCAATTATTTAGATAGAGGAAGAGCCTCAAGTGGCAGGAGTGGCTGGAGTTTGAGAAAAAATAAAGTTAAGTTAGTACCAGTTCCTGAAAATGTTGTTTTGGCTAGAGGATAGGAAGAAGAAGAAGATGAAGCACAAGTTGAGGATGAGACTCAAGGAAGAAGAGTAAGGATTGAAACTGTGGAGCCTCAAGACCAGACCTGTTCTAGTGAGTAGAATAGAAACAAATGTTATATCCTATTTGGGTTGGGTTATGAATCAGATGAGGAGATGGTATCTCATCCTCCTCCTACTCTACAATATGAAGTGGAACAATTTTCTCCAACTTCACCTATAGTACCTCCTGGTGATGAGCCTGTTGTCTTTGTAATTCCTAGTGACTATGTCACCAAGGATGATCTAGAACAGTTCAAATAATATATAGGTGAGTCAGTGAGATCTTCTATTGGAGTAAAAAAATGAAGCTTCCACTTCCATGTGTATTTTAGAGGCTGATGCTGCTAGGATTGCAATAATGGTGATTTAGGAGATTCAGCCTAACACAATCACTACAACCGAGACTATTATTAGAAATAATAAAATGCTGAGAGAAGAAGTGAATAGGATAAGTAATGGATTGGAATCTCTGACCACTAATTTCAAGACCACACTTGGTGATGTTATGGAGGTTATTAGGAACTTAGTTACATATCTACTGAGTTTAGATTTGATGAAGTTAAAGGAGGATATTAGAAATATGTTTTATGATGCCTCTAGTTCTAAAGGTACCAGGCCTACTGCTGTAGATATGGAGTCCCACAAGACTATGATGAGAGAGGAACTGAGGTCTATTAAAAGTGATTATAATAAATAGACTCTTTAAAAAGTACACAAGAACACTAACCTTATTTATAACATGGTGAGATAGTGTTCAAATGAGGCATCTTCTTCCCAAATAAAGATTAGATAAAAGGTGGATAAGTATTTCTTGAAAATCTATACCAAGTATGATTTGATTAACAACTTTAAGTACTTGGATGAGAATCTCAAAATCCCTCCAATTACAGAAGCCTTCAAGAGGAAAGTGGGTCAGTTGATGGATTTTACTCCTACTTTGGAAAAGTTTATGGAAAATAAGGAGGATTTTGAAAAGGCAATGCAGTATGGAGGTGAAATCATAAATGATTTTATTAAGCTTATGAAGCCATACCTTCATGTTCATGATGAAGATATAGTGGTACCAGCAGATAATTCTATTGGACCTAGCTCTATTCCTCCTAATCATATGTCAGTACCTCAATCCTTATCTTATATTAGGCTATTAATTCAAGACCAATCTCAGAGTCATGTTCTGTTAGAAAGGAGACTAATCCAAGCAACAAATGTTCCTACCGGTGTTGCTTTACCTGATGTAACTATTGGATCAGCCCTTCCTACATCCACTACACGACCTATTTCATATACTGTTGACCCTTCAGTCAAAGGAAAAGCTCCTAAAATTCCCAAACTTTAGCTGTCTATCATCTATTTGATAGGGCTTTGTACTTTTCTTTTGATGAATGCATATTGATTATTGCACTCTTTGTACTTTAATGAATATCTATTTTTTCCTTCACCATGTTTCCAATTTTCTTTGTATTATTTTTCTTTTTTCTCTATGTTTCTTTTAACCTTTTTGATAATCCAAAAAGGGGGAGAAAGATATTGATGGAATATATTCTCAATCTAAGAGGGAGAACTCTGGCATAGGAAAGATGGCATGTAATCAACAAACACTATATTTATATCTCACTGGATGTAATATTTTCTTAATCTAAGAGGGATAAATCTGGCATAAGAAAGATGACATGTAATCAACATACACTATATTTATATCCCAACTTGGATACAACTTAGTAAGGGGGAGAATGAAAATTCTATGATATAACTCTCTTAAAAGGAACTTTCTATATATCTCCTCTGATATAATAATTGAGGGGGATATTAAAAGGAAAGACCTTAGTTATATTGAGAATTCATACTCACTGTTGATATTCTAAGTCAAGTTATTCTTATTATTTAACATCTTTTATAACTCATTAATGCCATGATTTGTTATTATTAAAAAGGGGGATATTGTTGGACCCTTTGTGAGATAGTTGTTTTAATAATCACATATCATGCGAATCTACAAATACTATTAATTCATATATTAAATTATAACTAATGTTAATCATGTCAATGAATATTTATAAATGAATATCTTATGTCAAATAGTATAATGAATTTCAATAAGTCAATAATTTATGGATATTTGTGTTTCAATATATTTACAAATGTATATTTACATGTATTTATGAATTTCACTTAATCTGATACTGTTCTATATAAGACATACTCTTTGTAAGTTTTTCAGAGTCCCTAACACCGATAGTTCAAAGGATTCACCATTGGATGACTCACCGATGAGGATTCACCAATCGAAGAAGACACCGATTTAGGACTCACTGATAGAAACAAAACAACACACCGATAGTCCAAGCGACTCACCGTTGGATTACTCAACGATGGATGACACACCGTTAGTTCAAAGGACTTAACGATGGATGAGTCACCGATGGGTGACACACTGATAGTTCAAAAAAAGTCACTAATGATGATTCACCGATGATCAAATAGTCCAATAGCACAAATGTCTCACCGATTCCTCGAGTCACTGACACCAATGGAAATGACACACCGATGCTCAAAGTCACCGATACTGATGGAAATGACTCATTGATATAGAGAGTCACTGATGCTGATAGACTGATGCTGACAGACTGATGCTAAGGACTCACAGATAGTCATAAAATCTATTTTTAATTTATCAATTCAAATTTATAGCTAATGGTCATATTTAGACAAATTAATGATTCTGACATATTTAATGTTGTCTATAGGATATTTAGAGAAAATTACTAGGTACATACATGTGGGGAGATAATTCTGTCTGCTGGAACTCGAAGTATAAAGGAATTACAAGCTAGGTCATTTGGGTGTGCTGAAAAGTAGTAAGAAAATAAAAACCTACGAACTCCTGCAACTTTCGAGTACACTTCCAGATTCCCAAGAACATAAAGGAAGAACATACGGGGAGATCAAGGAGAAAATATGAGCCTGCAGAGTTAACCTAATCATCTTTCAAACAAAGAAGATGAATATCTCATACTCCTAGAAGCCAGAATACAGAGGCTATAACACTCTGTTTTGGAGTCAACTTCCAGAGAAGGACTCAAACTTCAACTCCACTACATTAAATGAGTCCAGAGCTACATTGCATAACACACAAAGACTTTTAAACCTTTCTTTATACCCTTATGATCTGTTGTGTTCTTTTATTTACATTTTTGAGCAGTGTGTGTATCTGTCTATCATACACACACTGAATACTATGCATAACTAGATGATACTTTATATCCTCAAACTCTCACTCTATTTATCCTTTTGTATCCCATGTAGAACTGTGGAAGATTTAAAGTGTGACCTGTTATCTATTTTCCCACCAAAATTGTGGTAGAGGTTAAGTGTGACCTGAATATCCATGTTTGCTGTTGTGAACCCAGATCCAGGGTGTGGATCCAAACTTGTTTAATAATTTAAACTTATTGGTGGAAGGTGATCACGAAGTGGAGAGGAATAAGTCTCAAATTGATACTGAACCTCTTGTTTATATCCATTGTGTTTTTACCTTTTAGTTTTTACTCTGTTTTTATCACATATTTCATAAAACTAAATTAAACTTTGATAGTTCATTTAGAAAGTGTTTATAACTATTTTGAACTAGTAGGTTAGTTTCAAAAGTTGTAATAATATTTTAGATTAGTATATCTGAAAACTAATTAATATTTTGAGAAAGTAAATAAACATTCAAGATTCTTATATATTCACTACAAACTAACTTAGATAATATTTATAATTGGGGAATTTTTAATTAGCCAAGTTATAACAGAAATTTTTACAGACACTCAATTCACCCCCCTCTTGAGTACTCTACTCTAACCAACACATTCCACAAGACTTTAAAAGGTACATCATAATAATTTGAAGTCTTATGAAACATAGTTTCAGCTTAAAAATTAGTAAAGGTATGGAAATTTATAAGTCTTACACAATAACCTTCCAATTAAAATTATAAGAAATTAATTGGTGAAATTATGATATTTTATAAATATGGAATATCTATGTAATTCAAGAATAAAAATTCTTATGGTAATTAAACTAGTTTATTCTATATGACGATCATCATGGGAATAAGAATTATAATAAAATATGATTGTGATTTAAGTTGTTTGAGAATAGAGAACCAAATGATAAAGGATCTAGAGTTTGAGAGTTATTTCTACACAGTAAGGAGGAGTTCCACATCATAACAATACATGACCAAGAAAACATGGAATTAAAAATATATTTAGTTAAGAAAAAATAAGACATGGTAATTCAAATATCACATGATGGAACTCCAAATTATTCTAGAGACTTAAATAAGGATCTTGAGTAGGAATTTAAATGAGAATTCAAACCTAAAAATATCCAATAGTTTGAATGACATAATCTATTCCACTGTGAATCAAGGGGATCTTTGATAATTTAAATATGGAAACAACATTCACAAGATATTGTGAATATAAAAATGGTTTTTAAAGAATTTAATAAAGGAGACCAATGCTGATAGTCTAGAAGAACAATTTTTTTTGTTATAGATAAAAAAAGAAATCCTTCAACACTACATTATTATGAATAAATTCTAGCTAATAAAAGATAGATATTGCTATAATAATAAGATCATCCAAGTATAAAAGTAAAATTACATGATGGTATATAAGAGATTATTGTTTATTGAGGAATAAGGATATGATGGACTATAATACAACTATATTATATAAGGTGATCATGAGGAATCCACAAGAGCATATTGAGTAGGAAGAGCAAGGCCGATGTGATTATATAGAAGATAAAAGTGGTTGAATTCCTACTCACTGATTCATGAAAGGGTCCATTCAAGGGATTTGGTATCAGATATTACCAAGTCTCTTATGAAAGATCTAACCTTAACCGATTAATTTTATATACCTTAGTCACAGAATAAGAAAGTTAGTCCTATAAGTAGAAACATAGAGGATTAAACCAAAATACTAAAAAATAGATAGAATAAAGAGGAAAAGAAGTTAAGGAATAATTTGAAAAAGAAAAAGTGGATGCCACTAATTAGATATAGTCAATATGGTAGTATATCTGACAAGACTTTCAAGAATTATCCTTTTGAAGAAATATGTTTAGATATTGAAGAGGATGATTCTACTAACTTCATTGAAAACAATTATAATAGGGTTATGTATTACTTGGATAAATTTACTAATGAATTTTTTGCTCTTATATTTGAGTTTATTTAGGAACTAGATGATCAAGATATATAACTGGTTAGAGATAAAAAATATATAAAAAATATTTAGCATCAAAATTTAATTTTTTAATTTTCTCATCAAGGAAATAAAATCTAAGGATTAATATCTACAAATTATTTACAAAACATCATAAATGTAATTAGAATAATTTCTATTAAATATTTATAATAAATCTAAATATAATAAACATGAATTGGAATAAAATCCCAAAGATTCTATTGATATAGGGGATACCCAATTTAAGATCAAATCCAAAAGGATCAAGGACATTGAATATTCCATACAAGTGGTAAGAAATATTCATAAAGATCAGATTTAGAATCTTAAAAGAGAATGAGATGATATTTTTAGTTCAGTTGAGGATCATAATATTTCTCTCAATATGAAATGTCTTCATCTTGAGGTAAAATTATAAAATCTTGAATCAAGTCTAGTAAGAACTTCCCAAACTGTTTAGAAGAAGAATACCACAACAATTTTTTTGAGAGTCTATTTCTAAAAGAAACACATATTTGTGAAAATGAGATTAATTTTATACCTTGATCAATCTATAGAAATATTTTGAAAAAACGTAACCCATAACCAAGTTAATTATATTTGTACTAATTCTGGTTTATATGATAGTATATGTTTTATTTCAAAATATAGAAAATATTGGTGGATAAAAAATATATTGTGTAAACTAAAAAAATTATAGGTATATGTTTGCATTTTCATGAAGTGTAGATTTCCAAGAAGATCCCAAAATAGCTTTATCTCTACTCAAAAATAGTATGGTTTATAAGTTGAAATTCTTAGCTAGACTATATCTACAACCAAGAGAAGGAGATTAATTGGCCATTTTTGGTGCTATTGGAATTTCAAGAAAAGGGATATTTAATTTTGTAATAACATGTTAATATATGAAGAATAAATAAGGCCTTGATTAAGGGTAATATGATCTAAAAAGAAGAAAAGACCAACAATACACGTGTATAATTCATAAAAGAGGATGAGACTCTCTACCTAGAAAAAATTTAAATACTTGAAAGATTTATATTATTATTACTACATAAGTGGTCATAGTCACGAGTAATGATGGTATATACCAACTAAGCACACTATAAGGTATGATAAGAAAATAAGACCATAATAGTATAAGAATAAAAATGAAATTGATTATAGGTCTACCTTGAGGAGTAAAAAAAATAAAAGTGATTAGAAAAGAAATTCAAAAAACCTAGATAAGGATGTTGAAGATTTTAAAACCAAGTGGATGTGCTTATACTATGGTAGGAAGGGACACACCATATACTATTACAAAATTTCATCAAAGTCATAATTAAATGAAGAAAGTTTAATTCAATAAGGGAATCAATCCAAGGGATGGATAAAAGGACTGGTTTAGTGGTTGACATCCTAAAATATGATTTATAAGAGTTTGCTAAAAACGGTGACTAATTTTTTTAATAAACCATGTGAAAACTAGATAATACTATGCATATTAAAAAGGAATTCATGTTTATCTTATATAGTTAGGAATGGATATAAAAATAGAGAAAGAATAATAAAGTTAAATTGTTAAAGGGAAGAAAGTTGTTTCAAATTAATAAGAACACGAATTTCATGAGAGGTTATCCAATAATGATGACCCTAGAGTTCCTAAAGAGCTATGTGGAAGATGTAACAAGTCTTATTACTCAACTATTAACTGCATGACTTGGTTATTTAGAAAAAATGAGATGATGAAAAATAAACCTGCATGGACATACATTCTCCCAGATTGTGTAGATCTTGATATCTCCCACCTTCTAGGGTTTCCTATGATCTCCTCTGGTGGAAATGACCCCTTATCATCACTTTATTTTTCTTCTCTTCACCGTTCTTGGTGGGGTTCTCTCCTCCCTCAGTCCTTCACTTCTTCATATCCTCTTCCCAGCTCCAGGGTTTCCCCTTATCCTGACTTAGTGGAGTCTTCTCCCTCCATGATTTTTTGGTTTTATCCCATATCTCTCCCTTTTCCTCAATTATCATGGTGTAACTTTTCATTCCCCTTAATTATCCTTGCACTATATTTCATAGTTGTTGGATCTCTGGTTTGACCTTATCTTCTGAAAGGATTCCTTTCATTTCTTGGGTTTTCTTATTTTTTATTTAGGATTTTCATTCTATTTTGTTCTGTGTTTCTTAGATATTTTCTATCATGTTTTGTTCCACAAATATTTCTTCCATGCACTTATTTCCTGAACCTTCATTTCAAACCCCACTTTGGTTTGACTCTAAGGGGATATGGTAGTTCAGGATTAAGTTGGATTCGATGCTTGGTGGATATTCATGTCGTCCCTTTCACCCACCTCTTCTCTTGATGCCTATCCCATTTTACTAGACTCCATCTCGGTCTAGTATGAAGGTGGTTGTGGAAATTTTGGGTTGGTGTTGGTAGAATCATTCAGTTTCGAAGGCATATATTGGTAGTGAAACTTAAATAGCATATTCTTATGTTGGTGGAGATTCCGATTTATCCAGTTTGGCATGTGGTTCTGTTCCAATGATGGTTTTGGAAGTGGTGTATCTAAAGTTAGATTTGGTCTAGTTAAGGAGGTTTATTATGATTGATTTTGGGAGTGTTTAGTTTTTGGATCTCTGGTGTTTTGTGAAGTTCTAAGTTTTAGAGGGCTGTTCTCATCGATGCTGTAGGTTTGGTGGTTTTTTTGGTTTTCATTCTCGTTGACTAGAGTTTTTTGATGGAGTTCTGGATCTCCAGAGTGGCTTAGTCCCCCTATTTCTCACCCTTGCTCTACCATCCTAGTTCAACATGCATGAACCTATTTCATTTAGGTGCTTTGATTTCATTAGAGTAGTTTGGGAATTTAGCGGTGGGAGTGGTCGTGATGCGGTCTTCTTCAACCTGTGTTTTCTCTGTTGGTTATATTTTTATTTGGGGAGTTTATTCTTGGATAATGAATTTGTGTTTATAGATTTTTGTTCTGGTTATTATGTGCTGGTTTCCTAAAGGTTCTTGGCTCACATCCAATTCATGGTGGAGTCGTTGGTTTTCTTCAAAAGTGTTTCTTCTTCATAGTGGTTGATATTTCTCATTGTGGTGATCGATGAAGATTTTCTAGGCATACAACCCAAATTGGTCTGACAACATATGTTTTAGGGTTTTGAATTTCTGTTTTGTGTGATTCCCATGGAGGGAGTTTTAAAGTTTGAAATTTTAATTGGGTTTTGTGTTTTATTTGGTTGACTGCTATATGGTTGTACTGGTTCTCACTTAACCACATAAAAGTGATTATTATGAAAATAAAAAAAATAGTTTTGAGTAAAAAAACTTGAAGAAACACTTGATGAATGCGAATTGATGGATGATGTAAATAAGGCTACTGCACCAAAAAGGAAATATCAAAATAGGTGGAAGTCCATAATTTCTATAAATAACCATGATATAAAATTGAATATGAAGCTAAAAGATGAGTTATTTCATAAAAAACTATAATATTTAAAATGTATATAGAAAAATGGAGAAAGGCTGTTAAATATCTTGATGAATCTATTTATATAACCCCTTAATGAGAAACATGAGTTGGTTTCATATGTTGCATAATTTGTTGACAGATTTATAGACTATGTTAATCACTCTTGTTTTTAATATTAGATTATCCCACACACACTTATAATTATGATGGCTCATTTCTAAAGAATATTTGATGCCATAATTCTATCAAAGTATTGGATCAAGATATATTCTTGAAAAAAGGGGGAAAGAAGTTTTTTTAGGAATCATAGAGTTGATATGAGAAGACTTTCTTTCAAATTTACCCCTATTTTTGTTGTCAATAAGGGGGATAATAGTGTAACTGATTAAAACATATTTAAATTAATTTGCTAAAAAAATTTATGGTATTGAAAAAAAATACAAAGGGTGAGATTGAATATCTTAAGGAATTATGATTGAATTTGTTTTCAATAATTATTTCAATATATTTGTTGGGTTTTGAAGTAATATCCCATTAAATATGAGTGCGATGCTGCCATTATAAAAGGAAAAGGAATATGGATCTTCCTGGAACAATAATAAACATATTTAATATAGAATCCTTGATATATTATGATTATCTAACTATTATTCAAGGTGAATACTAGTACTAAAAATAGAGAAAAGTTTTTTATACTATAATAACATATAGAAGTTGAGTAGCCAAATTGTGGGGGATATTGAAGCACTATATTAATAAATAAAGATCTAGATGGATTTTGGAGAGACTATCCATAGAGAACTAAGAATACACACTATTATATTAGGTTCTAGAGGTGAAAAAATGGATATGTATTTGAGTTCATAATACTTTGAGTTGATCCTGTAATATTTCAACTGGTTTCTTAAGACATTGTGGAGAAACTAGAAGACATTGATCAAAAACACAAGACTTATAAAATTTTTAGAAATAGAATAATTCAAAAAACTATAGTACTTTCACTAGAAGACATATTACTATATGAATCTTGTAAGATATTATGTATTTACGTAATAATTTTTAGTTATCTAGATTATTTCAAAGGTAAGGTACATAATACATTTTTGAAGATCTCATAAGACTTTGGTGCCAACATAATGCATTGAGTAAATCAATTTTGTAATAATTTTAAAGGTACTTCGTAAGAAATTGATGTCTTATGAAAATTAGTTACCACCTTGAGAATTGGAAAAGGAATGGAAATTTATAAGTTTTATTAAATGAGATACCTATTATAATCATAAGAATTTAATCAGTGAAATTATGAGATTTTATAAGTATGGAATATCTGATAAATTATAGGATAAATATTAAAAAGACAATTAAATTAGATGATGTTATGAATTGACCTTTTTGGGAATAAAAAACACAATAAAATATTATTTTGATTCAATCAATTTCATATTTATGAACCAACCAATGAATGATCTTGATTTTGAGATTTATTACCACACCATAAGTAGGAGTTCCCCACTACAACACTTCATGACCATAAATTCATGGAATGAAATTAAATTCAATGGATTTTTTATAGAAAATGAAGTCGTGATAATTCAAATATCATATGAAGTAAATCTTGAGTCTTTTAGATATTTAAATGAAGATATTTATTTAGAATTTAAATGAGAATTCAAACTATAAAATATCTACCAACTTGAATGATAATATATATTCCACCCAGAATCTAATGGGATTTTCCATAATTTAAATATTGTAATAATATTCATGAGATATTATGAATATAAAAAAGGTAGAGGAAGAATTGAAAAATATTGATCAATAATACTACTCTCTATGAACTGTTTTATGTCTAAGAGAAAAAGAGTAATTATTCGACACCATTGTATTTTAAAGAAACTATAACTAGTTGAATAAAGAGAACTAAATATTTCTACAATCAAAAGATCATACAAGTGTCAAAGTAAAAGCATCTGATAATATCCAGGATCTTACTATGCATTAAGGAAGAAGGAGAAAAAGTCCTATGATACACCTATATCAAAGAAGGTTATCTTGAAGAATTAGTTGAAGTAGATTAAGGAGGAATATCATGACTAACCTTCTACTATAGAAGGTAGATGTGGTTAGATTAATACTCATAGGTTCATGAAAGGATCTATTCAAATATTGTGCAAAGAATCCAACAATGGTGGGTGGGGTGGGGGGGGGGGTACCGCCTGTGAGGGATAAATACTCTTTTATGAAGTTTAGAGATATTTGGTTGGATGATGAATGATACAATGGGATACATTAGGGCATGATGTGATGCTATGAAAGGTGTGTGATTCACTAAATGGTCTAGGGTGATTCCTTCCCATTGTAACCACTTACATACACAGTGGATGAATCTATGATTAGGGTGACTAACCAATCACAATAATGGGCATGCTTTCCAAAAAAGGGATGAACTATGTAAAAATGACTCTGTATCATGGATTTATTTCTTGCATTATTTATGAAAGGTTTATAGACAGAAGAAGAGTAGATCAAGATTTTAATTGTCCATAGATATTGATTTAAAAAGAAAAAAGTTGTGAAAATAAAAACTAATTCACCCCTCACTCTCTCAGTGATCTCATTAGACCAAAGGACTTCAATTTTAAATAATTATAAAAATGTTCCGTTGAATATAGGAAATCCCATTATATATTATTATTAAATGTTGGATTCCAACACTGTAACTTACACTTTAAAAATAAAAAACTATTTTGTGAACATTTTTAAAACTATTAAAACTCCAAAAAAATCACACATCCTAAACTAAAACCTAGGTAGAGATATATAAATTGTACTATAAAATTCCCAATAGATTACGTGTCCCTATATATTACATGGTATGTGAGACATTCAGGTAGGATGGTAATGTATTGAAATCTACCAACTTATATAATCCAATGTAAATGATGTGTCCAATAAGGTACATGCTATGTGGGTCTTATATGGCTACTAAGAATGTACAACTTTTACACTCTAATCCACCTTTCCTAGAACACAAAACATGTGTAGAAGTATTCATGATGTGTGGGTTCACCATATCGACTAGGTGTGTATGTATATTATACACCAAGTCACTTGGTTTCATGTTACATGTCATGTGACCCACAATAACTTGGAATGATATATTTAAAATCACTTAAAACACTAGTACCACCAAGTATAATTCACACATTTATTTTTTTGGATTTCATGTTGTGTGAAATTTGTTAAAACATGGAAATCACCAATGGCGATATAAAAAGTGTGTGATTGGAGACTACATGCCTTGTATTCATAAAAATTACAAAATACCAAAAACTCATTCTTCATACCATGAACAACACTTCTACCTCTGTTACCAGCCACACCTTTAATTTCAAATTAAGCTGACACCCTCCAATCCTCCATCAAAACTTTCCAAGGTGATTTCTAACTATCCATCATCATCCAGTACATTGTTGTCTAATGGTTTATCAAACCACATTTTTAACCCATTTCATCATCGCTATCATAGTCTTAATCTTATGGTTCTCTAATTTTTATACATTGTAGGATCATAGAAGGATGACTAAAATTAAGCATGAAGAACAGAGGAGTAATATTCAAGAGGTGGTGGTTAAAAATATTATCACCCACCCAAGAATGGGCTCAAATTCATAGTCATCAAAAAATGTGGATATGAGAGAGGGATAAATTTGATATTCACAATAGAAATATCTTAATTTGATGCAAATTTTTAATAAAATTATAATTTATCTAATAAATAAAATTACAATGAAAAGTATTATTATTAATATTCCCCATGAAAAAAATCCATTAGAGGAAGGATCCATGGAAAATCCTTAAATAGAAATATTGATAAATATGGTAGATTTATCCCCACATTTATTTGAATATTGAAATTAATTAATCAACTGTTCTATATTTTATGATCGTGGTTGAAAATATTATTTATATATATAAAAATATTTCTTCATATGATGATAAATTAATGTAATTCAATTATTTTATCAAATATTCATCAATTTATTACCATTTTTATATTAATATAAACTCTCAAATAATTATTTTTTTTAAAAAAAAATTATATTAAAAATTCATATTTGTTTCATGATCTATGAGAAAAAAAGAATAATATATTAAAATATTAATCCTTTTTGAATATCAGATTATTTTTAATTGAAGTTTTAATCATATTTTTCTTTAATGATTATATTTTTTAGAAGAATAGCATTTTTATGGATAAAAATGAGGTGATAAAAACATTAAAATTCTTACCTTGCTAGTGAATAACTATTAATTGATGATCCCATAATGAACTTCACTTTCCATTATCTCCACCACCATGAAGAATATGAAGAACATTGAATAACACCTTCCATTTACCAATATAAGTGAGATAGAGAGAGAGAGAGAGATTAAGGAGTTTTCCAAAAGTGTTTATTCCATTAATGAAGAAAAGGGATAGGGATGAGTCATATTTCCAGCCAAGGATATAAATTGTATTAGAGTAAATGAAATATTCCCCTTCCATAAATTGATTTCTTAAATCCAACATTAATTCCATCGATCAGTTCCCCTCTTAATATCATTAATTAAATTAATTCATTAAAACATAGTCAATAAATTTGAAATATCTCAGCACCATAATCTAATATTACACAAATGTACTATTGTGGAATGTTGATGCCACATCCCTATCTAAAAATAAAAATAATTTATTTTTATTCAGACAACTAATGATATAAATAAAGACCACTAATCCTAAATCTCTGGTTTTTAGGACTTAACATTAAAATTATACCTCTATTAAGAAAACCCATTTGTTCAGAACACATTAATGGTGTCATAATTTCTATTATGAAATTTATTTAATATTTTTTTATATGTTCTCACACCCATGGATAACAATAATATATCAAATATGATCTATATTTTTTAAAGTCCCATGATGCGAAAATAAATGAACCAAACTTACAACTACTTTTAAGAATATTATTAAAAAATTTCAAAGTATTTTTTAGAAAAAGTGGATCGCTACATTATCCCCACCATTAAATATTTTTATCCTAAAATGAATAAATCATGCATATAAGCGAGGGTACTAAGGTCTCATATTCTTGAATTCTCACGATCACTCCTAAATATTCCCATGCCTACACAAAAATTAACCCTTGAAATCACTTACTCATAAAAAATATTTTATTATTGATCTTTGATATCCAACAGGTACTCTAAGAAGGTACATTCATCCTTGAAATCCATATCACCCTTATCGATAAATTTTACGGATCATGCATGTACTTTCTATGTTATGGTAAATGGAAAACATTTTTGTACTCGATCCATCTATAGAGATAAAAAATTATGATACATCACCTCACCTATCCTTATCAGAATCCAAAATGGTTTGGTGAACTTCATAGATAACTTTCTAACCTCAATAACCTCCTCAAACACCTCTAAGAAGAGACCTTAAAAAACACTGGTTCTCCACTTTTAAACTCCAAGGGACTACTTATCATATCCATATCGTACTTATAATGGCTCCACACTATCCTCATATTCTCTTGGATATGCTACACTACATTATCATCAATCAGACTAGATCGGTCCCCATAATAGACGACTCACCAATCTATATCCAATAAAGGGTGACCAGTATAGTCTCCCATACAAGGCCTTGAAAGGCGACATAATAAAAATATAGTGGTATCTATTGTTTTATTCAAACTCTAATAGAGTGAGGTGGTCAAACCAACTCCTATAAAAATATAGCACATAGTCCCTCAATATATCTCTGAGATACTATATATTTCTCATAATATATTTATATATTTGGGGGTATAATTCTATACTCAAACATTTCTAGGTCCCTAAACCCTCTTTCAATATCTTCTAAAATCAGTACATAGATACAATATTTGAGGGTACTTCATAGAATATCATAATATCATCTATTCACTGTTAGGATTGGTGAATTATATTTATGATTCAATTTAGATAACTTTAATGAGAATATATGAATGTAAACTTTATCCAGATGAATACAATGAAAGAAGAATCTAATAGAGGCAGGTGTTTGGAAGATACATTCCATATGATGGGTATGTTGGTCAGGGGTTTGGAAAATGAACAAATAGAAGTTATAAAAATGTGTTATTTTTCCTGATATTGATATTAAAGTGTTATTATTCATGGTTTTAATGTAAATTATGGAATTTTAGTTTCATTCAAAGAAACATAAAAGTAACTTTTATTGTTCATTGAGAGTTGGTAGTTAAGGCTAAGGTAGATACAAGTGATTAAATTTTACCGTGATAAATTTGGGGACTTCCAAAAATATTAGATGTTTTTGTAACCATTTGTCTAGTTAGGGCCTTCTATAGGTGGGTGAGACCACTTGTATATGTACGTGGATGCGATTTGTTATCATATTAGAAGACATATCAACATTTATTTTATTATTTGTAATTTAATATTAATAAAATCTATTAGTGTCCTCTTATGGATGTAAGAAGAATGTATGAATCACATAATCATTATGTGTCCCTTATTCTCCTTAATTTTTATTTTATTGTTTATTATTTTTACCATGAGTTTTGTATGAGTGTGTTTATATCGATTGACTAAATGTTATGATTTAGGGTTCTTGTAACTTCCTATATTCTAGAATACTGAATTTTGGTGTTTTCTGGTTTAGAGGAGTTAAAATTACTTTATTCTTCATATTGAAGTTTTGGTGGTTCAACTTATGGTAATCAGTGGGAAAATCCCAAAAAGTTGTATCATAGATTGGTTTATGGCTCGAAAATGCACAATTATTACCTGTCTTAGGTACACACTCTTGTATTGATGCAATTTAGATTTAGTTAAAGTTTATTATTATAAGTGGTTATGAAATCTTAATAAGGAAATGTTTTGATTGAAAAATTCAATAGGAAATACATTGGATTCTAGAGGATGATGATGGAAGGAAATCTTATTTATATAGAAATGGACATCCTGTTGAGTGGAGTCAAATAAAAAAAAATACAAAAAAATACGGAAAAGTCTAGATAGAAAAGTTCTAGGATGGATTAGGATGTAATTTGATTTGAATGTATCCATTAACATTTGGAAATTGATGAACACATGAAATATAATGGAATATCTAGAAGTCATGTATGAAAACCAATAATGATGAACAATGTGTTCATGATGTAGAGGTTATTAGATATACAAATTTTATAAGATAAATTAGAAGAAGATATTTTCAATGAATTTAACATGATCTAAGAGCTACTTGAATCAGTAAATCTTAAGTTCATATTAGAAGTATGGGAACTTCTACTATTATAATAACTACTAGAGTCTTGGGACATGATGGAAACTTCCATATGTAACTCTCATAGGAAATATGAGCTTGTGTTTGAGGATGTTATGTGGATTATTTTGAATAAATATCTTTAATAAAGGGAATTTCTGGTAACTTATTAAAGTTTATTCAATACAAATGAAAAATGAAAGTCTCCTTAATGAATAGGAGTAAAGAAATCAAAAGACAAGTCTAAATAAAGTATTTAAGGTACATTTACCAGACCCAAACCCTCTTGTTGACACTGAGGGATAAGTTGTCTTCTCAAGAAGTATTTTAAGGATTATAAGACAAACTATAGAAGTGTAGATTTTATAATTTAATGTTTTTAATACTATTGTTGAAGGTAGTAGTAATTTACTTCCAAGTGTAAATTTTTTAGTGAAATCATGGATTATTAATTCAGGAGCACTGTTCTATTCCATAGTAGAAAAGAGATACATGGTGAATTATGTAATTATAAGATTCAAAAAGGTGAAATTAGATGATGAGGATTATTTAGAGATCACAAGGAAGGGAGATGTTAAAGTCTAAATGAAAAATTAATGCTTCCCTGATTAGAAGGTAGTTTGAAAAAAACCAAGTTTGTAGAAGAATCAAATTTCCATTGGTCAGTTGGCGGAAGAAAAATTTGAAACAAGATTTGCTAATAGAGTGAGAAAAATTAAAAGGGGATCCATTTTAGTGGAAAAAGTTTTTAAGGATGGGGAATTATATATGAGGATAAATTCATATAGAGAAAAAACCACTGAAATGATAAATTTTGAATGATTATAGTTATGAAATTGTTGTATCATATATCTCAATGAGAAGAATATGTGAGTTTCAGTGGGAAAAGGTATACTAAAGCTTGATAACATGGAATTTAAAAGTTGCGAGAGTTATATACATGGGAATAAAATTCATTCAATTTGAGTACAATAATAATTAAATTCAAAAAGTTATAGCTTATACACAGGAATTATTGGTGTAACCACCAAGATTCAATTATAGTAAGCATTTCTTTATAAAGAAACTATAACATAATGCACAAAGATTTATTCAAGAATGTGATTAAAACATAAATTCCCAAATTTTATAATTTTAATTTGTTGTAATAAATTTTATTTTTGAATTCATTATTTGAAAATTATCTAAGGGTGAATTTTTTAGAATTTTTAAAAATAGTTTATTTTTTGGGTGAATAATGAAAAATACCACTTTTACAAATAATGTCACCTTTATGAAATTATCAAGATAGAAGAGTGAATTTAAATTTTATGAAAAAATTTTCTGGAGTAAATATTTATTTTATATTTAATATGATGAATTTAAAAAAATATAATTTTGAACTTAGAAATCTATGTTTAACATTTGGGAAATGTAAGTAATGTTTTTGTTAAAATAAAAACAATTTTTGGTTATTATCTCTTTATAAAGTATTCAGAAGGTTTATTATAGTTTTTGGTTTGGTTTCAATGTGAAAATAAGTATCATTTTTTTAAACTAATTCAATTAATTACATTTTAATAAATATTATTCTTCATTTTTTCAATAAAATCATTTTTTACTTAAAATAAGCATTTTTATAAAAATAGTTTTCTTTTCTTTTTTGAGAATATATATTAAAATTAGTTTTTACCACTTATGGAAATTGAATATTTTAAAGTGAGTTATTTATTTGGAATCAGCATAAAAAACATTAGGTAATGATTTTAACTTAATTTTTGGTCATAAATAATAGTAACCATGGTAAATATTTATCACCTCAGTTATGTGTAAAATGAGTTAAAAGGGTTAAAATAAATTGATACAGCTCAAAGATAAAAAAAAAATTCTTAAAAATCATTAATTTATTTTATTTTAACCTTAACTTTATTATATTTTATTATATGATAATTTATATCCCCTTTACTTGAGTATGAATTATATTATATTATAGGGTTTCAAGTATTTACGAGTTTTTCACCCACCTAAATTATAAAAGGAAACCCCATATCATATATTCTTTATAGAACTTGAGCCACTTATATTGAAAAATAACCTCCCAAATACCTTCCCAAATTTTTTATTCACCTATAGGTCTTCGTGTCATTGAAATACCACTTCAAGAAGGCTTAAGGTGCAATGAAAAGGAGATTACCAATGGAAGAAGTATTTGTTCTTACAGATATTTTCCAAGTTCCTTTATTCTTAAACCACATAAAAATATTCAATAATAATATTTAAATAATTAAATAAGTATATTTTCCATACTAAGAAGTTTTTATGTTAATGGTACATATATTTTCTATATTCATTCCATCATATGAAAAATGAAAACATCGCTCATGCGTATGTACAAACTACCATCTGCATGCATTGGTGCAATTCATTTTTCCTCACCACTTTAATTAGATGGTTATAAATATGGAATTAATGGATATATATTATATTAAATAAATAATTATGATTCTATAGATATAATATACCAACTACCTTCTTACCCATCCATCCATTGGAAAATTGTAACGTCGCTCGTGCATACATGTGTACTATCACCTGTATGAAATAATGTGATTCATTTTTCAATTACCATTATGAATGGTTAGTTATAAAATTTTATATTATTAATAAATATTATATTAATCATATTATTATCATTTTTAAGATGATGGAACCATTTTATAATACCTTTGAACATGATCAACATACCGAAGTAGTTTTGGAGAAATTGATCGAACAACTTTAAGTGGTCGATGTAAGCAATAACTATAGAATGAATGGATTTAAAAATGATTATAAAAGGACCTTAAAAAATAAAATATATATGAAAAACGTCCTTATTCAATTATTTTATAAGTTTAAATTTATTTTTAGGATAATATATTATGCTAGACCCAGAACGAATCCAAGGTAAGGGGTTTTCATATCAAATCAACTCTATTGATACATATTTTATATTATACATGTAATTTATTATATATTGTGTTTTTAATACCATTTTTACATATTATATCATGAATTAATATTTATTATACATTTTGATTCAAAAAATTTTAATGTCATAAATGGTTGTTTTGTAATCTCAGTCATATTCCAGATTATTTGGGTTTAAACTTATGTTGAAAGAATTATATGATCTTTCTCTCCTTAAAACCCATCTATTTTATTGTACACTAGTCATATTTATGGTTTCCATGATTTAATTAAATATTTTCTTCTATTTTTAACTTAAATATTGAAATATGTTTTTAAGGAGAACTGACCTCATTTCTTCTTTTGGGTTGGGAATACCTTTCCTCTATATTGAGATTCTATAAAATGATTTAATAATTTTATTGTGTATTATACAATGATTGTGTAATGTAATTTTCAATAATATTTTAAGTTATTTACAAGGTTTTTTAAATTAATATTTTTAAATATTTTTCCAATGGGGTGTTTAAATTTTTTTTACAATTGTTTCAAAAGAATGGTCGTTTTTAATGTATACAGTGTTAAAGAATCCTTAGAATCCCACATCATTATTTATTACCAAGTATTATATTTAATTTTACATGGTTTTTAAAATAAAATCCATTTAAATTATTCTAATTTTTTTAGTTTTTATATTAAAATTAAATGGTATTTTTTTCTAAAAGCTTTGAATGATTTTAGAAATAATTTATAACATCATTTCCACAATAAAGTAATAAATAATTTAAGGAATGTTATGTTTTATAGTTTTTATTCCATTTTCCTTTATAATTATAAAAATACTTTACTTTATTTAAAACCTTAATTTATAATGAATTTATGGTCTTATAACATTGTCTACTGATTTATGGATTAAACCTTATTTTACTATCATTTACTTTCTTATGATCATGTACTCTATCAATCTCCATAATTCATTGAACATTATTTTTCTCCTTCATGTCTATATTTACATTACCATGTTTGTATTTAATATCATTTTTACTAATTTGACATTTTCTTAACCTTATACCATCCTAATATACGATGTTAGTTGAAGGAAGCTTATTAATAAAGTTTTTTCATTCACTAGGTAAGTATTCATGTTTTATATTCTTGATTCAATATGGATATTTATTGATTACTAAGGCTTTTTAACTATGTTTAATATTTTTTATTAAATATAAGAGGAATGAATTGGACATATTTAATTGATGGGTGGTGCCTAGTTATAGATAACCCCTCTATGAATTGACATACATCATGAGAAAAACCAGTTTTCATGCCATATTAGTTGAGTAGTTGATGTATACATATGAAAATTTTAAAAGTGTATTAGTGTAATTAATTGGTGAAACAATTAATAATGTTTTGGCACAAGTCCTTGGTGGTAAAATCATGAATGTATAAAATTATATATTCCTTAAGTGAGAATTCTGTTATCATTATCCTTTGGTTTAATTTCATCTATGGACGTATTTAATGGTCAAGTTATTAATTAAATGGAATATATATTTATTTTTCACTCTATTATATTATTACCTTATCTACTCATGATATATTCTATTGTACAATTTTATTTACTAAGAATTTTATATTAATATTTATTTTGTTTACCTTTCCCCATGATATGAAGAAGGTATATTTGAATGACTTTCAAGGATGAAAGAATTTTTTTCATGCTATGTTTTATTTTTCCAATTTAGTATAGAAGTCATGTATACTTATAGCCTCCCAAGGATTCTAAACTGATCGAACCTTCATGGTATGATCCATTTTATCTTTACTCTTATAATAAACTCAACACTAATTCTAGGTTGTTAGAGGCATGGTCATTAACATTGGTATTAATGAAAGTTTATTAGGACTCATAGAAACTAGATTTTAAAATAACATAACTAAAATGAGCATTATGATAATTCCTTAAAGTAATTGAGGTTTTTTAGTGTTTTTTTGTTATGGATAAATATTCAAGATGTTCTAAGTTAATTATTTTTTTAGATTTTTTAGATATGGTACCGGAATAAAGGAATGGAAATAATGACAACATCTATAATCAATATAGGTTTTTACCCTACAAGGAAGTCAATAAAATAGGTGTTGGAGTTGAGAATGCCATGGCCATATTATGGGAACTCGACCAGGTTATGAAAAATAGACATGATTATTTGAAGTATCCTATTGTTCCATAGCATGATGTACCTATATTGGATCAATTTTTAAACCAGAATCATCCATCCTTTATTAGAACTACCAATCCATTGGTAGATGATAAATGGATCAAGTCACTTTAAAATATATTCCAGGATTTTTTAAGTAATAAAAGGTAAAATGATATCCTTATAGTTTATTTTTTAAAGGGATATGATAATAAATGGTGGTAATTGATTTATAATACTAAATAAGGTGAAATAAAAAGTATTTAATGGTGAACATTTAAGAGATATTATTTGAGAAATAATTTCCTAAATAAAAATGAGATAAAATAGAGATAATGTTTCTCAATCTAAAGTAAATGAAGAGGAATGTGTTTCTGAATATGAGGCTAGTTTCACAATATTAACAAGGTAGGAAATTGGATATACACATAATATAGAAATAGTTATTAACCATTTATTTGATGATATTAAGAAGAATCATTTTAGGGCACTAGTATACTAATTATTTTCATAAAAATTTGATATAGTATCATGTTCCATCAAGTTAGAGAGAATTGACAAGGTCTTATAACTTCATGGAAAATCAATAAAAAAATTGGTTGACTAAGAACCAATAAATAATAAATGTGTCAAATAAGATGATAATAAATATTGGATTTCCACAATGTGATAATTAAGAAAAGAACTATCCTGGTAAATTCATAACACAAATGAGAGTTTTCTTCAAGTGTGGTAAAAAGGTGCATATGGATCATCAATGAAAGGGAAATAAAGAAACCACTATTATCTAGTGATTTAACTATATAGAGATGAGGAATTATTCAAACCAATTACCCAATCATTTTGGGATCCCTTCAAAAAATAGGACAATGGGAGAAGGCCAAAATTTTGCGATTACTACAGCTAAATATGAAGTTCCCAAAGATGTGGTGGTTGGTACTTTGATCATAAAATCTAATTTATCTAATGATTTATTTGATTCCAGATCTTCAAACTCTTTTGTATCTTCCGTGTTTTCCAAGAACATTAAATCATCCCTTAGAAACTTAAGAAGGGATTTTTCAATCAATAATACTAGTGGAAATATTATTAAAATAAGGATATGTTAATGAGTTCACATTATGATGTATAGACATACCCTATATGAAAATTTGGTTATTATACCTATGATTTACTTTAATATAATCCTTATTATGGATTGTATTTGAAATTATAATTCAGAAAATTATTTATTGGAAATGGAGATTACAATTCATAAAGGAGGTGTGGAATCCCTTGTCTTTAGAGGAAAACATTCATTATCTGGATCATGTATGGATTAAACTATAGTAGCTCACCTTAATAAAATTAAGAGAGAAGAAGGGAAGATACAACTTATTAATGGGAAAATTAACCTTATCATAAATGATGTGTCTATTTTTAGAAATACATTAATATTTTTCTTGAAGAGTTACCTAGAAATCCACCTGAGCATTGAGTTTAGTTTTCTATTGAATTAATTACTGATGGAAAAACCATATCTAATAGTCACTAAAGAATGAACATAGTGGAATTATTGGAAAAAGAAAAAACTATAAGAGTTCTGTAATAAGGGATTAATTTACCCCAGTTTTTCAATTTGAGGATACCCTATTATTTGCCAACGAGCTCGTACCCAAGTGGTAAGGGCTCCTGTTTGGCATCCAGGAGACCCGGGTTCAAAACCGGGTGGAGGAAAAGTTTCGGGGAATGTAGAAGTACTGTAGTAGTCACTTTAGCAGTTACTTTTTGGTACTATAGCATCTAGAACTATTCACCCAATTTGGGCCTTCGGGCCACCGGTTTGGGCCTACGGGTCTCCAGGGCCTTCAGGTCATCAAAGGCCTTCGGGCCACAGGGTCTTTGGGTCATGTAGACCATGGAGTAGCCTAGTTCACACAGAACGGGCCCCAGAAGAGGATCAGAGAAATAGGAGTAGCATCCACCAGATGCAGAGCTAACCAGATTGGAAGAATGAGAGGGTATGACAGCCGCCATCAGGACCAAGCACTGTGCAACTTTGTACGGGGCAATGCTAGCCGATCAACAATGCAGGGTGTGGAGCTAAGGAGATCAATGATGAAAGATGCTGGGGAGGGGCAGTTCTAGTGGGCTGGGCCTACGAGTCATGTAATGGGAATGGTATGCCTCTGGGCCTTCAGGTCGTGTATTGCAGGTCTTGTCGGGCCTTGTTCCTTGGGCCTAAGGGTCATGTATGGGTTCCCCTTCAACCCTTAAAAGGGGGATTATCTATAATAGAATAAAAAATAATTCCTTCGGGCCATTCGGGCGGAATACCCTATTATTTATGTTAATAAAAAATAAGGGTCTATGTGTTTGTGTGTCAATTAGAGGGAAATCATTGTCATTACTATAAATAAAAAAATTACATGCCTAAAATTGATTACCAATTTGATCAAATTCAAGGATAATAATATTTTTTAAAGATTGATCATAATTCTAGGTATCATAAATTATGAGTAAGGAAGGAAGATATTCGAAATATGATATTTTAAACAAGATATAGAAATTATAATTTTATTGTAATCCCCTTTGGATTGACTAATTCACTCTCTGTTTTTATTAACTTAATGAAAATAATATTTAATTATTGTATTTATAATTTCATTATGGTATTTATTAGTCTTATATTGTTAAACATGAAAATATATAAAGAGAACAAGGTCTGTTTGAGAATCATTCTTGAAACTCTTAGAGGAAAGGGGTTATATGAGAAATTTAGTTAGTGAAATTTCTGACTTCAGGAAGTTTCTTTTCTTGGATATATTTTATACAAGGATGAAATATTAGTTTTTTATTCGAAGATAAAAAAATTTAAAGAATGACCCACACTTAAGTATATAATTGGGATATGTAGTTTCCTTGGATTAAGAGGCTACTATCTGTGCTTTGTTCAGGATTTTCCCAATTAGATAAACATTAACCAATTTGACTCATAAAGGGGTTAAGTTTATATAGTATAAATAATGTAAAAAAAGTTATAAATAACTAAATAGGATATTGTTTAATAAACATATATAGAAAATACCATTTTGAAGGGATGGTTTTATGTTATATAGAGATACGAAAAGAAATGACTCAGATTCATCCTTATACCAAATGATAAATTTTTTTCTCTTGCATGAATATGTTGAAAGATCCATGAATAGAATTATCCAAATTGTGATATTGATTAGGAAACCACACTTTTTTACTGGATGATATAGACTTATTATCTCTATGGAGAAATATTCTAGATATATACGGATCATAAAAGTTTAAAATTCATCATTTCCAAAATTAAAACACAACATAAGATAAATGAGATGCCTAGAGATACTCAAGGATTATAATTACTTAATAAACTACACCCTAGAAAGGAAAATAAAGTGGGTAACACATTAAGTAGAAAATATCATGGATTTCTGGGTGAAATGAGGATAGAAAAGATCCTCTATCCATGGATTTAGTAAATTTGGATATGGGAATCATTATAGATGGGTAAAAATGTCTTCTTTTCCAAATTATTTCCAAACCATATTTACTAGATAAGGTAAAAATGTACCGTCTTGATAATAAGAGTTTACAAAAAAAAATGAATGGTATGAATGATGGGAAATTGAAGAATTTATTTATGAATATGCTGTGATGAAATTTAGAAATATGCTATGTGTTCCAACAATACCTGAGCTAAATAGGGAGTTACTTAAGGAATGCCATTGCTTAAATTTCACTATAAACGTTGGTAGAACCAATATGTACATGGATTTAAGAGAATGTTTTTATGGGATAATATGAAGTGAGAAATTTCTAACTATGTACCAAGATTCTTGGTTTTTCAGTATTTAATTGTTGAAAGATAATGTCCTATATGAGTCATGAAACCTCTCTCTATCCCTATGTGGAAAAATAATAATATTACTATAGTCTTTGTCACTAGATTAAAAAATACTCCTAAAAGAAATGATTTTATATGGATGATTATTGATCACCACACTAATCATGCACATTTCCTCTCTATAAGAGAGGTTCTACCACTTGAGTGCCTTTCAGGATGCTATATTAATGAAGTCATGAGACTTCATGGTTCACCTATTTTGATTATATCTAATAATGAACCATGATTTATATATAAATTCTGTAAAATTATTTAGAAGTCCATCAACATTAAGATACATATAATCACTACTTATCATCCTTAGATAGATGGATAGTCAGAAATGACTATTCAAACATTAGAAGACATGTTGAGGTCTTGCTTACATTACTTTCAAGGTAGGTGGGATAAGTATTTAAAATTGATGTAATTTTTTTATAATAACAACTTTTATTAGAGAATTAAAATGGAACTATATGAATTTTTTTTACGAGAAATGATATAAGAAACCATCTTGTTGGGATGTAGTTGGTGAAAGGAAGATTTTATTCTTTGAAAAGTTTGAGGTTATAATGATGAATTTGAGAACTATTGAGAGTCATATCAAGGAAGATCAAAGAAAGAAAAATTGGTACGAAGATAACCAAATTAAGGATATGAAATTTAATTTAGGGGATCATGTCTTCTTGAAAGTATCTCCAAGGAATGGTGTTATAAGGTTTGGAAAAAAATAGAAACTAAGACATAATTATATTAATCCTTTTGAGATTTTGGAAATAATTGGAGTTGTGGCTTACCACTTGGTAATGCCACCTGGCCTCTCTAAAGTTCACACTGTGTTCCATATATCATTATTGAGAAATATATTATATACCAAATTCATGTACAAAACTAAAAAAAATTGAATTAGATCCTGATCTATCTTATTGTTATGAGCTTATCCATAGTCTTGACATTAGAGAACAAATGTTAAGGAATTTGATGACTCGATTGGTAAATGTGTTTTGGATAAATCATAAGATAGAAGAGGAAATGTGGGAACCTAAAGAATATATGATTAATAACTACCCACATCTATTCATGAAGTTATATTATATAAATTTTAAGGATGAAATTTTTAAACGGGGGAAGAATGCTTCACCCGAGCTTCAATTATAGTAAATAATATTTTCTTTCTAAATAAACAATATCATAATGCACATAAAATTATTCAAGAATGAGATTAAAAATAAAATTATAAAATTTTATAATTTAAATTTTAGGAATTTAATTTAATTTTTTAATTCATCATGTAAAAATCTTTAAGGGTGATTTTTTGAGTTTTTTTAGAAATAACAGATTTTTGGTGTGAATAGTGAAAAGTACCGATTTTGTAAATAACGTCACATTTAAGAAATCATTAGGATATAATAATTAATTTAAATATTATGAAACCATTTTCTAAACTAAATATATATTTAATATATAATATATTATTATAAAAATATAATGTTTAACTTAGAAATAATTTTTTTAATTTTTTTGAATCAATGTACTGTTTTTATTTAAATAAAAATTATTTTTGGGTATTATCTCTTAATAAAGTGTTCACAAGGTATATTTAAGTTTTGGTCCGGCTTAAAATTAAATTAATTATCATTTTTATTTAACATAGTTCAATTAATTCCATTATAATCCATATTATACTTTATTTTTCTATATTTTTTTATTCTTAAGACAAGCATTTCTCTAAATATTTTTTTCGTTGTGTTTTGTGAACATATATTAATAATTTTTTAACCACAAAGAGAAATTTAATAATGTAAAATTGGTACTATATTTTAAATAATTATAAATATAATTAGGTAATGAGGCCAAATGAATTTTTGGTCCCGATGATTACTAAGCATGGTAAATCTTTATCACCTCAGTTAAGGGTAAAATGAGTTAAAAGGGTTAAAATAAAGGGATAGGGATTCAATATAACATAAAACAATTGATTGAATATCATTGGTTTGTTATATTTATAATTTAAACTTATCATCTTCAAATATGTGATAATTTGGATCCACCTAACTTGAGTAAGGCATATATTATGTAACAATGTTTCAAGTATTTAAAAACTTGCCACCCACCTTACTTATAAAAGGGGACCACATCTCTTCTCTTATACATAATAATTGATCCACTTATATCCACAAAGACTTTTCCTGATACCTTAAAAACTTTATTTTTTAACTATAAGTCCCATTCCCACTAAAATACCACTTCAAGAAGCCTTAAAGTGCAACCCAAAGAAGATTACTGAAAGAAGTGTTATATGTTCTTACCAAGCTTTACCAAGTTCCATTTTTATTAAAACTCCTAAAAATATTCAATAAAAATATTATAATAATTTAATAATTATATTCAAAATACTAAGATGTTTTTATATTAATGTTACATCCATTTTTTCTGTCCATTCCATCCTTTGGAAAATGAAAACATAAGTTGTTCATACGTATGGACTACCATCTCCACACAGTGGTGTAATTTATTTTTATTAACCACTTTAATTGGATGGTTATAAAAATTAAAATAATTAATTTATAATATATTTATTATATAATTATTATTATATAAATAAAATATATCATCTATCTTCTTACCCTTCCATCCATTGGAAAATGCTAATGCCGCTTGTGAGTACGTGTGGACTTCCAACTTCATGAAACGATGTGATTAATTTTTTTATTAACAACATGAAAGGATGATTATTAAATTGTATATAATGAAATAAAATTGTATTCATTCCATTATTAACACTGTTAAGATGGTGGAACCATTTCAGAACACTTTGACCACGGTCAACATACTAAATTAGTTTTGAAAAAATTGACCAAACAACATTAGGTGGTCGACGCAAGAAAGAATTATAAAAGAAACTTAAAAAAATGAATATAGGTAAAGAATGTTCTAAATAAATTATTTGATAAATTTAAATTTCTTATTTAGTATGATATAATGTATCTATAAAACTAGGAATCTAAGGTAATGATTTTTCATCTCAATTCCACTCTATTAAGACATATTTTATATTTTCACCTAATTTATTTTATATGGTGTATATGCTATCCATTTTACATATTATAAAATTAATTAATCTTTATTCATGGTATTTGATGTTTCAATTCATGTTTTATATTTTAAAGGGATTTTATTCGAAAGTTATTAAATCCATAAAGTGTTATTTTACAACCTCACTCTTCTTCAGAATTTTTTTATGTTTAAATTAATGTTGGAAGAATTATATTTAATTTATATTCATAAACCACATATATTTTCTTATCCTCTAGTTATATATAGGGTTTTGATGTTTGTATTAATCCATTCATGTATTTGGTACTCAAATACAAAAATATTATTTTAATAAAAACCAACATTATTTCTTCTTTTGTGTTGGGAATATTTTTCTTCCATGTAGAGACTCTCTAAAATGTATAAATAATGTTATGTTATATTTAAAATGATTTTTAAATTAATTTTAAACCATATTTTACTTTCTTTACTAGATTTCAGAAAGATATACTTTTAAATCTTTCCAAATGGGTTGTTTTTTATTTTTATTACAAAAGTGTGAAATGAATGTTTTTTTAATTTTTATGATATGAATGAATTTTCCATCATCATAACTATTATTTAGTATCTATATTTATATAAATGTTTCAATTTTTTTTAAATAAAATCCATTTTCCATTATTATGTGATTTTTTTTATATTATAAAAAGAATTATTTTCTAAAAGGTTGAAAAGAATTTTTTAAATGTTTTATAACTTAATTTTCACAAAATAGTTACAAATTATAAAATTTCTTTTTTAATGGATTTATTCCATTTTACTCAATAATTCTTAAAAGGATTTACTTTATTTAAAAAATTTATTTTTTATGAATTTATGGTCTTCTATGATCCTTTACTTATTTATAAATTAGGCCTTATTTTATGATCATTAACTTTCTTTTGATCCTATTCTCTATAACTCTCCATTATTCATTATACATTATTTTTCTTATTCATGTCTATATTTATAGTATCATAGATGTATTTATTATCATTTATAAAAATTTGATATTTTCTTAATACTATATTATCTCAATATATGGTGTTAGTTAGAGGATGCTTATTAATATAATTATTTCATCTTCTATATAAATAACAATGATCTATATTCTTCAATCAATATAGATATTTATTGATTGCTAGAAAATTTTGATTGTGTTTAACATTTTTGATTTAATATATGAATAATTCATTCGATATATGTAAGTCTTGTATGGTCCTTGGTTTTAGATATCCCCTCGATGTATTGACTAGTGTCATGAAAAAAACTAGCTTGCATGCCTTATTAGTTGGGTATTTAGTGTATACCAACTTGATTAATGAAAGTGTCTCGGTATAAGGAATTGAAGATAATAATCATGATGTCTTGGTGAAATAACTTGGTGATAATATGATCAATTTACAACATTGTTCATTTCCTTTATTAAGAATTTAGTTTTCATAAACCAAGTGTTTAATTTAATCCATTAATGTATTTCATGCTCAAGTTATTGATTAAATTAAATATGTATTGATTATTTACTTTCCCTTATTGTTTTTCATTATTGACACTTGATAGAATTGATTCTATGATTTCTTTTACTAATCCTTTGAGATCACCCTTTATAATGATTTCCTTACCCTAGGATATGAAGAAGGGATCCTTGAATGAATTTCACGGATGTAAGAACGTTTGTTTTGCAATATTTTATTTTTTACAATGTAATATGTAAATTTCATATGTATCTAGTCTCCCAAAAATACTAAAATGATTGACCCATCATTCTACAAACCCTTATATCTTATACCAATATAATAAATTTGACACTAACTTTGGGTTACTAGATTTAGGTTTGTTACATTTGGATCCCATCCCTAGTATATTATCATGAAGGATCGATGTACTTTATCATGTTCATTTAAGATTCAATAAGAAAAGTATGGATTTACTTTATATAGCACCAAATTGAGGTGTTTGAATTATTTATTGAATGTAAATTCATGTATGAGAAAGAGATCGGGAGTATACTTAGATTCTTAAGGTTTGATAATGCTGGTGATTACAGAAATAAAGGTTTCAAATACTTTTTTTAGAAGAAAGAAACCAGGTTTGAAAAAAATATTACCAGAACAGTAGAGAAGATGGGTGTATTGGAATGTATAAATTGAATGTTATCATAGAAGTCATAGATAATGGGGTTTTATTATGTAATATCTAAATATATTTGGGTGAAATAAATATATAATGTGGAATACCTTACTAACAGAAGTCCATCCACACCATTAGGGTAGAATATTAGGGAGAATTTTTAAACTTGTAAAACAATGGAAAATAACCACCTCAATGTTTTTTTCCTCCTTTCCTATTTTGACGTGGATTCCAAGGATAGAGAAAAAATTAAATATAAGTACCCTATATGTTTTTTTGTGGGATGTGGTGATGAAAAATTTTGATTTTATATTTGGAATGATGAAAATTGGATGATAGTCAGATTTTAGAATGTTCTATTTAATGATAAGGTATTATGGATAGACTGAAACATGGTAGAAAAATAAGTTGAGAAAGAATAATTTTCTAACCAGATATAAGTTTATTTGAATGGAATATCTAAAATAAAATTTTATAGAGATTTTTGGGTGAATAGAAAGTGACAATGTTAGACCAAAAGTTATAGAAGTTATAGTTTAATCTAGGGATATAAATACTTGATCAGAGTACCAAAAGGTGAAGTTATATAAGTTATATTTTTTTTGAATTATTAGAGCCATAAGTATAATTTTGAAGATATAATATGGTTATATGGATGATATATAGGCTTTGATATGATGTGAACTTATTGATTATAATAAATTAATGAGATTTCTAAATTTAAAAAGAAGCAGCTAGTCTAAGTGAATTTACGAAGGGTGAGTTTTACATGATTGATGAGTTGTATTCATTACATACAAATGAAACATGAGATCTAATGGAACAAACATATGTGAAGATAGTTTAATAGATCAATAAGTCTTCCATTTTAAATAAGTGACTAATGATAGAAAGAGGTATAGAGAAATACTTATGGTAAGAGTATTTCAACAGAAAGAGGGAGAGGGATTATCAAATATTTTTTCACCAATAGTTATGTACTATACCATCTAGATTGTGTTGAATCAAATTTATTTAATATATTACATCTGGATCAAATGGATAAATTAAGGGAATTCCTTCATGTTGACTTGTAGGAGGAAATCTACTGAAAGAAACCAAATATTTTTTAGGATAATCACAATATGAAATTGATGTATAACCTAAAAAATGAGTATTTATGGTTTGAAACAAGCACCAAGAATTGGGAAAAAAAATTCATTATGTTCATGGATGAGAAAGTTTTCATGTTGAGAAATTTGGAACCCCATTACTAATGAAAGGTTTTTAAGGATGGGAGTTTCATGTTGTTTATCTAGTATATGGATAACATGCTCCTGAAAAGTATAAAAATAAGGAGTATCTAATAGTTGAAGGATGATTTGTTTAGATTATTATATATGGAATATCGTATGGTGGATAAGAAAATATTAAGGGAAGAGGACTAACAGATACACGAAAACAAGAATCTTGGTTTTGTCTCAAAGGAAGTAAATCTATAAGATAATAAAAATATTTGGAGTGTTTAGATATAATCTAGTCTCAAATCAATTGGATAAACATTTCAAATTTTCCAAGGGAAAAGAACTAAAAATATAATATAATGAAAAATACACGGAGAAAGTTCTATTTTCATCATAAGTAGGTAGTATGATGTATCCATGATATATAAATTCCTAAGAATTGAATTTTCAATGTGATTCAACATCCAATTCATAGAAAATACATGGAAAGAATACCAAGAAGTTTTAAAGAAGAATTAATAGTATATGAAAGATAAAAATATATAACATTATATTTTTGGATATATGATTTATTATAGGGGTATATAAACACTGGATTTAGGGGATACTCAAACACTAGAAATAGTATAATCGATTATGTGTTTACATTCAAAGGAATAACAGTTAGATGGATATCAAGACTACAAACAATATTAGAACTATCTTTAATAAAAGTGATATATATATATATATATATATATTCATAATAGTTACAAATAAATAAGGAATATGGTTGAGATATCTTTTTAAATTTGTTGAAAGAAGCCAGGAAGGTGGATTACTCTTCTATTATAGATATATTACAATCTATTTGGCTCAAAACCTATTTTTTCCTTCACTTATGAAGTAGATCAACCTAAAAAATATATTATTTAATAATATGTTGTAGAATATTGATATAAAGATGCATAATATTTCCTCAAGGTATAATGTAAGTAGAATTTTCACTAGGGTTCTAGTCAAAGAAAGTATGAGGAAACATTGTACCTTATTGGGACTAGGGTTATCGATTGGTTGTAAAAATATTTTTGATGATGAAGGGATGAAATATTAGAATTGTGCTTAAGTTTTGGATGTTTTCACAATTTGATTGAATCAATTTTCATTTGGGATATTATTTGGACTGGTAAATTTTGTTCATGTTTTGATTTAGATAACCAAAATGATAATATCTAGAAAATATATTTGGCCTGATTATGGTAGTGATATTAGAATCTAACAGAGGAGGGTGTATAGAAGTTATGTTGAAAATGATGGGTGTACTAGTCTGTGGTCTATAATGGGAATAAATGGAAGTAATGATTATACATTGTGTCTATTGATGAATATATGTAAGTGTTATTCCTCATAGTTTTTCTATAAAGTATGGAGAATTATAGTCATGTTGGGAAACATAAAAGTAACTTTTAATATTCATTGTAAGTTGGTAGTCAAAACCAAGGTAGCTATTGGAATTTGAGGTTTACCATGATCAATGGATGGATATCTAGAAATACCAAAATTTTGAGAAACAGTTTCACTTTTTGGGGCTAAATATAAGTGGGTAGAACCACATCTATATATATATATATTGATTCTATTAGTTCTCAAGTCAAATGAACTATCACCATTTATTATGATCTTTATAATTTCTCATTATTCAAAGTGAATCAGTGTTCTTCTGTGGATGTTGGACTAAGATATGAACCATTTAATAATTCTGTTCTATTTCATTAGTTTAATTTTCTATTTCATTATTTATTGTCTGATATGTGAGTTTTGTATCAGTTTTTGTATATCAATTTACTCGATATAGTGATTTAGTATGCATGTAGTTTCCTAGTTCCAGAACATTAATGTATGAGGTTTATTAGGTTTGAATGAGTTTCTTGTAGTTTCATCTACATGTTAAAGTTTCTATAGTTTAAATTCTAGTAATCAATGAGTTAATCCTGACATGTATAAATTTCCCAATCTCTCAAATGAATTCTACTTCTAAATGTGAAGGAAGTTAGATAACATGATCATCTGATAAATAATCACCCAAACCGTCATAAACACTGACCAATTGTGAATGTTTAGTTATGAAATACATTTACAGAAATTCCCAATTACAATTTGGAACCTCAAGAGGTTTGGTAAAACCTATGAGGTCTTGGTACTAAACCTTTACCTATCCATATGTGATGTTGTATAAAATCAACTCAGCCACACTCTAATTTTTTCTTGGATACCATAACTGATGTTCGATATAATTATATAACATTATCATGATTGGATGTACCACTAAAGGGAAGGTATGAAACTGTTCCAAAAACCTCCTCATGCATTGATATTGGAATCACTAATCACCCTTGGAAGAGGATAGAACACTACAAACTTTCATAAAATCCATCACGTGCATATCTAAAGAGAATCTGATCTCACCAAAACTCATAATAGATATCACCTAGTTGGGCCTCTTTAACTTAGTGAAGAAGTGTAGGTGAGAACACCATAAAATTAATATAATAAATGTCTCATTCTTCTATAAAATACAATAAAAAAGAATTTAAGTTGTTAGAAACTTCCTCAATTAGTGAGTATAGTATTTCTTTCTAAAGTTATTATCTAAAATATAATCCTTTTCTGAAGCATAAATTACCTCAAATCATAGTCCTATTGAAACTACATCCATTACCCCTCCATCAAATTGATTTCCCTATATGAATATATATAATCTAGGATCTTGTGATATGAGTACACTCCAAATCTCTCACCGAGAAGATAATGTATTCATATCTTCAAGGAAAACACAACAACCATAAGCTCTAGGTTATTGGTCACAAAATTTTGTTTGTGTGGTCTTATCTGTTTGGACTCATAAGATACCACAACTCACCTCTACATTAGTATGAAACCTATTTTGAACTGGAAGCATTGAAGTATACATTATACTCCACTCCTTCCTCTGAAATTTATAACATTGGGGAATTATTCAAACCCTTCTTCTACTACGTGTAATATTTCTAGAATTTCATTATCAAAATGAATGGTTACCCCTTTTAGGAAAGTTAAATCATAGGTGCTATAGTATGAGAGAGGTTTTTCATGTATCTCTAGTAGTATCCCACTAGTCCAAGGAAACAACACACCTCAAACACCATCTTGGGTGGCTCTCAATCTATCACTACCTCAACCTTCATGAGATCAATTAAAACACCACCCTCCAATGGCCCAAAGGCCTTCATTTTTTATTGATTTTTGATAATCCACCTTTCAAGGGGTGAGGTGAAACCCTTACAAGGCCCGTAGGAGTAAGTATTACATGGCCCGTAGGCCTTAGAGGAATTCATTGCCCATAGGTTTTCAAACATTACATACAACCCAGACTAACTACTTGGAACTGCTCCTCCCCAGCATCTTCATCGTGAAATCAGCTCTCCACCTTCGCATGACTATTCATATAGGATTTCCCGTGCATGCACAGGCTTTTCCCGATGGAAGGTTCCATACCCTCTCAAGCTTTTATGATGGAATGGGTGAATTTTCGTGAATTGGGCCAAACCGTGAGCCCAATTCCAGATTTAAAAATAATTTTTTTTCTTGTATAACTTTTTCATTTTTTAATATTTTTTACCAATTCCAATTCCTAAATGGTCTCCCATGACATATTAACACCACCATTGTAGTTTCGACCCCTTATTAATCCATAAAAATGGGGTAATTGGGTTTTTATTTAAGAACTGGGCCAACCCAAAAGACCATTTTCCAGTTTTAAATTGTTTTTTTTTAATTTTTTAATATATTATTCCTTATAATGAATATTTCGGTCATTCCACCTCCATTTCAACCCTAAGAAGCCCAGGTGATCTCCCATTTCCTTTACCCCCTCCTTGGATCTCTTTGAAATCGCGAAATAGGGAATAACTTTATAGGGTGTCTCAAATCGGCCAGAATTGAAGAGGTAACTTCATCCCTTCTTAACTCTATCAATTCTTACTCCTTTTCCTCCATTATAGTTCCTAAATGACCTCATAAATCTTTTTCAAACAACCCCTTAATTTTTGGCTGTTTTCAAATCCATCTACTAGTGTATGTGAGGCGATTTCTACAAGACCCCTCAAGCAAGTTGGTCTTCTTCATTCTTCTTTCAATTTTCTTAGGGTTACATTCAATGTGATTAGGGTTTCATACCTTATCCATAAGTTTCATAATGTCCAAAATTTAGGGTTCAATCCTAGGGTCTGATATCTTGTCTTTTGTGTGAAATCTTTTGGTTTTAGGTTGGATTTCACTTCCTTGAGGTGCAGCGGTGGTGCAGTTTATGTTTCGCACCATGTTTTGAGTGTTTTGACATAAAAGGTAGGTGGTTCCATGTATAAGAATTTTATGATGAGTTAGATTTCTTGGTTTCTTAATTTAGTATGTTTCAAATCTATTATGTGTGGTGCGGAAACTATTTTTTGATGGATTTGGTTAAGTGTTTAATTTTGTAGTTGCATTTTTGCTTGGAATTGGGTGTTTTTCACGCGTGGCTCTTGGGGAAATGTTTGGGTGTATTTTATAACATATGGAAGTGTTTTATTAGTGTTGAAAGGGGATTAAAATTCTGGTTTGTTAATTACTTAATGTCATTTGGTCCTTTTAATGGGGTTTTTGAATGGGTTTAATGTCTGAAACCATGTTGTACTTCTTGAATGTGATTTGTGAAAACATGTGTTTTTCATGTGTACCTTTTGTGGTATTGTTTGAGGTATTTGTATTAAACTTGGGGGTTGTTTAATAAATATTTTTAGGGCATAAAATTCTGCTTTGTATTGTTATTGGCATTTTTTTGGTCTTGAATTAGGGTTTTGAAATGGGTTTTGTATGCAAACCATGGTTGCACCTCTTGGGTTGGTTTTATGAAAATTGTAAATGATTTAATGAGTTACACAAAGTTTGAAATGGTTTCTTATGTACTTTTTTGGTGATAGTATGTTCCTAAAATGAGTTTTTGAAACATAAAGTGTTCAGTTATGTTGTAAAAAATTTTGGTAATGTTTTGGAATTTGTCGAGGTGATTTATGAAATTGGGATGTGGGTGTGAAACATGTTTTCGGGCTGTTTTGCATGAGTGTGATGTGAAAAATGGACTTTGTTTATGAAAAGTGTATTATGTAACATGTGAGTGGGTTGTTATGTGATGTTTAGAATCTTGGGAAAGATTTTTTAAAATTGTTAATGGATTTGTTGAATTGTGAAAGATGTGCAAAATCGGTTGTGGGCTATTTTTTGTGTGAGTATGATTTCAATATTCATTTGAATGAAAAGGTGGATTTTATAGACTTGTGTGGAATACATGTGGGCTGTTTGGTAAACTTGTGATGTGAAAATGATATTTTCATGTGCAAAGTATATTTATTGACTTGTTGAACTTTTCTGAGCACAAGTGGAAAACCCGAGTATCTAGGTGGGTGGACGTGTACTAGTATGCTAGTGAATCCGTGGGGGTTTGGCCTCGGTTTCACTTAGCAATATTGACGCTTAAAACTCTAAATAAACTATGATGATGATGATTAAGGACCACTAGGTTATGGTTATGTTCTCTACTAGTGGATCATACACGAGAACAGATATTGTGATGGTTTCTCTCAATGAGATACGAGGTACCTGGGACCCACAACGAGCTAGTGCCTAGGGGTTATTTCCTATTGCTTGTGCTAATTAGTTACTTTTTGATTACTGTTGGCATACAGAATGGTTGGTTGGAAAATTCAATAGTGTTGAAATTATTTTTTAAAAGTGTTGATTTTTAATGATAACCCACTTGAAAACTATTTTAATATTTTATGTTTAATCTTTTAGAAATTGTAACTAGCATTTTCTGTTTATGAAAACCTGCAAGATTTTTGTCTCTGAATGTTTATCACATGGAATCTCTTAATGGAGGTATCTTACTGGGAATTGGATCATAGATTACTTACACACTTGGGTGTAAGTAGACTTGGTTATTTTGTTGTTTTAGGTTTGGATATAGTTTTTAGTTCTAGTGGTTCGGGTTTCTAGCTGGTCCTTGGTGGTGAAGTCCTATGGAGATGGCTTGAGGGCAGCACCCCTTGCCATGAGGGTTTCTGGGCAATTTCATTTTGATTTTGTACCTTTTTTTAATCTTGATGATTTGTTTTAAAACATTTAATTCAGTTCCGAATTTTATAAAAGATGGTTTTAGTTGAAAAATCCAGATTCATTTTATTGAGTTTTTTTGTTGTTTATTGTTTATAAACTTGGATAAATCATTCCCAAACATCATTTTATGATACCCAAGCACTTGTGCCAGCTCATGGAGATCGGGAACGCCCTTCAGGCCTTGTCGCGGGCCGGGTCAGGTGCCGGTTTTGATGGCGAACAGATTCGGTTCGTGACAAAATGGTATCAGAGGAGGTTCGCTCTCTTTGGGTCATGTTATTTGGGGCACAGTCGGGATAGTCTAGAGTTAGGATTGTCTGGACTTGGAATTCTAGTTATGAGTAATGTTTCTGATCACCACACCTCATGATGGGATTAAAGTCTCTAGGGGATGTAGGGATTTATATGAGTCCTTTAGATTTCTTGGATTGATGATGATTAGGGGAAATGAAAAGAGATTTGGGTTTCTGGTCTTAGTGAGCTTGCAGGGTATGGAAAGCCATGTGGATCTGGGGATATTTACCTAGAACACTCTCTGTGAAGGTGAAGTTATTGGAATATGGCTGCCAACCATATGTCCAAGTCACCAACTGAAACTAGTTTCCTCTCGGATTGTCTTGTATTCTTTAGTTTTCAAATCTTGGATCTTTGGTTTCAAAGTGACTTAGTTTTATGAAGCGTAAAGTTTTTGTGAAATGATTTTAAAATAAAGAGGGAATGTTTTGGTTTATGAAATGGTGGAACTGAATTTTCATAATTGTTTTGAAATGGAAAATGGTGTGCTTACACCTCTTCAGAAAGTAGGAACTATATTGACGTTGGTTTGAAAAAGTGTTTCCAATAGAGTTTTCTAAACAATCAAAGGGTGTTCTAATGGGATGAGATGTTTTTAAATTGATGAGAATATATTTAAAGTGAGTTCTTTTCTAAATGTTTGTGTCTTTCTGTAAAGTTTTGTAAGATTTGAGTTGGGATTTTGATCACGTGGTTAGCGGTTTTGAGAAAAATGATGTGTTAGTTGACCGTTTTGGTTTTGAAAATTGGAAATAACTTTTGTTTTAACCATTAGTATTTTCATGACCAACCACATGCATGGGGTTATATGGGATGATGGATGGTTGGTGGCACAGCTGGATTAGTGTTGGGATGGATATGGGGAGGGTGTCCGGTGTGGCACATAAATATGCTTGTGTAAGGCCCATGGGGTACCATTTGTTAATGCGCTAACCGCTGAACCATTTGTTTTCAAAGAAATATTATTAAAGAAAAACATGATGTCTTGATGAATTGTTTGGGATGGTTTATATTATGTGTTTTTTTTGGAAAATGTTGATGTTGTGGGATGTTTTGAGTCCAAGAAACCCTTCTGTTTGAGCTGTGTTTTGGGTTTGTGTTTGGTTGGTAAGATGGGTAGAATGACCGGTTAATAGTCTCCTCTGAGATATGTTTCGGGACACCTTTATGGTGGTTCCCTTCATGAATTTGGATCTAGTTTGTGGCACCTTTTGTCCAATGGACCAGCTTGGTTGGGTCCTTGGGTTCTCTTATTGGATAAGGTACGTCCCCATTAAGGGTTAGTGCATAACTGAAGTGAAACCCGGATTGTTTCTCCATTCGAAGACCCTCTAGTTGATTAATATAAGGAATATTTTTCTTGATATTTTTAGATTCATTATACACCCTTTCCATTCATGGTTTTGTGTATCCACTTGTAGTGTGAGAGTTATCATGGAAGGTTGAAAGAGACCTTAGCTTCTTAAGTTTCTTGATTTTCTAAAGGTGGAACTGGTCTTGGGTTGTTAGCATAGATGAGTATCTGGATGGTTTCTAAGAGGTCCTCTCGGTCCATCATAGTCTCTTCGAAAAAGGAGTTCACAATAAACTAATAGTGTGGGAAATCTGGTCACGAGATGATATTGTGGCCACTTTTAAGAATTTTGTGTTGTTTGGGGATGTTGTATAAGGTCCCACTCCATGCATTGTTTATATCAGTCGCAATGGTCATGTTCAGTGAATCCTTGTGATTTCGTGCACCTGATTGACTTTAAAGATGAAATTCGTGAAATCCTCTGAGAGTCTCTTTATTTTGGGAGAATGTATCCCTTGGAAATACTTCAAAATCTTCCATTTTGGAGGAAGGTGATTATAGGTGTTATTTACTTGTATAGTTTCTCACTCGAAGAAACAAGGTGTGATGTGCGTTAATTTTCTAAGCCCTTGTTTTAGTGAAATATCGAGTTAGGGTAAAGTGAGTTTAAAATATGTTATGTATTGGAAATATTATCGGGGATTTCAGTATAGTTTTTAGTGGAACCAAAAGTCGAATTCTCATTCACGGGGGTTTCCAAAGCCTAACTGCGAGGTCGAAGATGCTTCAATCATTTGAGCTCCAACCATAGGTCTCGGAGAGAAGCTGACTCGTGGTCAGGGGAAATCCCAGGGTTCATTAAACCCATGTACAATGTATTATCCTTATTATGAAAGATAATAAGAGTTTAAACCTCTAGTGTCATCATATTTATTCTGTTTTTCCCATTCAGTGGAAATAGGTTGAGGGCCTTGTACCCATGTCATCACCTAATATAATTCCCTCCCCCTTTGGTTTCCATCAAGTCATTATAAAATGGTTAGAAATTTGGATATATGTGCTGAGGATGTAGTTTGTGTATGATTAGTAGTGACCATGTTCTAGGACGCCATGCAAAAAGAATGATCTGCACAGTTAGTGCAGAATTTCCCAAACCGTGCAGACTGACCCTACGCCATTCCCAAATCTTAAAAAAAAATTTGGCCTTTCTTTGTCAGCCCATGCTGGTCGGTTAAGATGGTTGGTTCTTATGGTGGGGAGATCCACTATGATTCTCATGTATGTTCCCTCGTAAAATATGAATGGAATTATACCCTTTGTACAAGGGAGTTCATTCATCCCCCCTGTTAGTGTCTTGATTATGTCTTGGAAAATAATATTGGTTGCCTCTTATGGTGGGGTGCCTATTTGTGTCCCCCCATACCACTAGCTCAGATTTATCCATGGTGTTGGATTGGTGGTAGGTATTCTAGTTCAGAACTATCAATATACCAACATATTCCTTGAGTAAACGTTGGGATTGGAGAGCTCCCAATGGTTTAGTTAATGTAAGGTAAGTGTAACCTTGTTCAAAGTTGTTGTTCGTTTGGGTGAATTGCTTGAGTCTTGTTCAGATAGCGTTCAAGGAGTTTCATTTTGGGATAAAGTATGAATGTGGTTGATCATTTCAGGAAAGTGGTGTAAGTTTGGGTTGTGATATTAATCATTCCTTAATTGATCACTAGAGGTGTTTTTACCCTTGGGGGCGAAGCTTGGCAAAAAAGTACATCTTGGTTTATCGGTTGGGTTTGGAATTGGTATCTGGCCATGTTATAGCTTTCTAGGGATGGAAAGATTTCATGGTGGGGAGAATTGTCACATACATGACCTATTTTAATGTTAAATTTAATTTAATTTCTATTTATGCATTGTTTTTGGGGTTTCTCAAGATTTTATGCTGGAATGGGTGAGTTTTCGTGAATTGGGCCAAACCGTGAGCCCAATTCCAGATTTAGAAATAAATTTTGTTTCTTTTATAAATTTTTCATTTTTAAATATTTTTCACCCATTAAAATTCCTAAATGGTCTCCCCTGACATATTAAAACCACCATTGTAGTTTGGACCCCTTAGGAATCCATAACAATGGGGTAATTGGGTTTTTATTTAAGAATTGGGCCAACCTAAAAGCCCATTTTCCAGTTTTAAATTGTTTTTTTAATTTTTTAATATCTTATTAATTATAATGAATATTTCGGTGATTCAACCTACCTTTATACCCTAAGAATCCCAATCAGTCTCCCATTGCCTTTACACCCTCCTTGGAGCTCTTTGAAATCGCGAATTAGGGAAGAACGTAATAGGGTGTCTCAAATCGTCCAGAATTGAAGAGGTAGCTTCATCCCTTCTTAACTCTCTCAATTATTACTATTTCCCCTCTATTCCAGTTCCTAAATGACCTCCTAAATCTTTTTCTAACAACCACTGAATTTTTGGATATTTTAAAATTCATCCACTGGTGTATGTGAGGTGATTTATACAAGATCCCTCAAGTAAGTTGGTCTTCTTCATTCTTCTTTCAACTTTCTTAGGGTTACATTCAATGTGATTTGGGTTTCATACCTTATCCATAAGGATACTAATGTCCAGAAGTTAGGGTTAAATACTAGGGTTTGATATCTTATCTTTTGTGTGAAATATTCTGGTTTTAGGTTGGATTTCACTTCCTTGAGGTGCGGCGGTGGTGTGGTTTATGTTTCGCACCATGTTTTGAGTGTTTCGACATAAAAGGTAGGTGATTCCATGTATAACCATTTTATGATGAGTTATATTGCTTTATTTATTTATTTAGTATGTTTCAAATTTGTTATGTGTGGTGAGAAAACTATTTTTTGATGGATTTGGTTAAGTGTTTAATTTTGTAGTTGCATTTTTGCTTGGAATTGGGTGTTTTTTATGCGTGGTTCTTGGAGAAATGTTTGGGTGTATTTTATAACATATGAAAGTGATTTTTTAGTGTTTAAAGGGGCTGAAAATTCTGGTTTGTTAATGACTTAATGTCATGTGTGCCTTTTAATGGGGTTTTTAATGGTTTTAATATCTGAAAACATGTTGTACTTCTTGAACATGATTTGTGAAAATATGTGTTTTTCATGTGTACCTTTTGTGGTATTGTTTGAGGTATTTTTATAAAACTTGGGGGTGGTTTAATAAATATTTTTTGGGCTGAAAATTATGCTTTGTATTTTTATTGGCATTGTTTTGGTCTTGAATTAGGGTTTTGAAATGGGTTTTGTATACTAACCATGGTTGCACCTCTTGGGTTGGTTTTATGAAAATTGTAAATGATTTAATGAGTTACACAGAGTGTGAAATGGTTTCTTATGTACTTTTTTGGTGATAGTTTGTTCCTAAAATTAGTTTTTTGAAACATAAAGTGTTCAGTTATGTTGTAAAACATTTTGGTAATGTTTTCTAATTTGTCGAGGTGATTTATGAAATTGGGATGTGGGTGCGAAACGTGTTTTCAGGCTGTTTTGCGTGAGTGTGATGTGAAAAATGGACTTTGTTTATAAAAAGGGTATTATGTAACATGTGAGTGGGATTTTATGTGATGTTTAGAATCTTGGGAAAGATTTTATAAAATTGTTAATGGATTTTTTGAATTGTGAAAGATGTGCAAAATCAGTTGTGGGCTATTTTTTTGTGTGAGTATGATTTCAAAATTCATTTGAATGAAAAAGTGGATTTTTTAGACTTGTGTGGAATACATGTGGGATGTTTGGTAAAATTATGATGTGACAATGATATTTTCATGTGAAAAGTATATTTATTGACTTATTGAACTTGTCTGAGCACAAGGGGAAAACCCGGGTATGTAGGTGGGTGGACGTAACCTAGTATGCTAGTTAATTCGTGGGGTTTGGACTCAGTTTCACTTAACAAGATTGATGCTTAAAACTCTAACTAAAATATGATGATGATGATTGGGGACCACTAGGTTGTGGGTATGTTCCCTACTAGTGGCTCTTGTACGAGAATGGATATTTTGATGGTTACTCTCACTGAGATACGAGGTACCTGGGACCCAAAATGAGCTAGTGCCTAGGGGTTATTTTCTATTGCTTGTGCTCATTAGATAATTTGTGATTACCGTCGGCATACAGAATGGTTGGCTGGAAAATTTAGTAGTGTTGAAATTATTTTTTAAAAGTGTTTATTCTTAATGATAACCCACTTGAAAACTATTTTAATATTTTTTGTTTAATCTTTTAGAAATTGTAACTAGCATTTTCTGTTTATGAAAACCTACAAGATTTTTGTCTTTGAATGTTTATCACATGGAATCTCTTAATGGCGGTATCTTATTGGGAATTGGCTCACACCCTACTTACACACTTGGATGTAAGTAGACTTGGTTATTTTGTTGTTGTAGGTTTGGATATAGTTTTTAGTTCTAGTGGTTTGGGTTTCTAGCAGGTCCTTGGTGTTGAAGTCCTGTGGAGATGGCTTGAGGGTGGCGCCCCTTGCCATGAGGGTTTTTGGGCTGTTGAATTTTGATTTTATACCTTTTTTGTAGTCTTGATGAGTTATTTTAAAATATGTAATTCATTTTTGAATTTTTTAAAATATGGTTTTAGTTGGAAAATTTTGATTCATTTTATTAAGTTTTTTTGTTGTTTAATGTTTATAAACTCAGGTAAATGATTCCAAAACATCATTTTATGATACTCGGGAACTTGTTCCATCTCGTGGGTATTGGGAACGCCCTTCATGCCTTGTCATGGGCCGAGTCGGGTGCCAGTTTTGATGGTGACCAGATTCGGTTCGCGACAAGATACTCATGAAATAATTCTTGAATAATCCTTAAATACTCAACATTATCCTCCCCTGATTGAGAAAAAACGAGGCCATGATCAATAAAGACCATTACGAACTGATCCAAGTATGGATAAAAAATACAACTAAAAAGTTCCATGAGTATTACTAGGGTGTTTTTCATGCTGAATGAGATCACAAGGATCTCATAGTGTCTTTAGTGAAACTTTAATGTAATCTTTGAGATATTCCCATCACATACTTGAAGCTAGTGATACATAGACCAGAGATCAACCAATGAGAACTGCGTTTCTCTTTTAAGCTACTCTAAGTAATCTTCAATTAAAAAACAAGGGTTTTTATTCATTAATATCAACTAATTAATGTGATGACAGTCAATAAATATCCTTAAGATTATATTTTATTTCTTATAGAATAGAATAGGAGATACCCAAGGGGACACACTAGTTCTAATAAATCCTTTCTTTACAAGGTTCTCTAACTACACCTTCAACTCCTTGAACGTTTCAGGGATATGTTATAAGTATCTAAGGAAATCAGTGTGGTCTTTGGGTAAAATTCAATAAAAAAATTGACCTCATGATAAGGAGGTAACTTGAGAAATTCATCCTATAAAATATCAACATACTCCTCAACTACTATAAGAAAATTATCTTCCACATCATTTATAGAACATAGTTCTAGGATCCCTAGGTGGAGGGATATCAGCTACAATATTCTAATAGTTATCCCTAATCATGTCCCTAGAGGGTCCCATTCACTAGTAAAGTTAAGCCTTGACCTATCTACAAAATAACATATAAATGTGTGCCAATAGTAATCTACCAAATCATAGATTTCATATAATCCATCCATTTCATGGTGATTTTATAAGGACTCATCACTACTATGGTTAGGTCCCAATATAAGTTTTCTCTAACGATATTTATCTTATATTAATAATATATATGAGTGAGTGGATGATCAATTCTAGTAGGTTACTCCATCTAATGAATTCAGTCTAAGTATTTTTGCTGGGATATCTTGATCATGAAAAAATAATGAAAAAATAAATGAATGTCCCACACTAGTATTGATAAATATGAGTCCTAAGTTAGAAAAGATTCATTTCATAACTCAAACCATGTTTGGGGATGGCTACTCAAAGCCCTACATTACCTGCATATGACCTCTACCTTAACCTCCTATACTTTGTGGCTACTGTGGTTCACCTGGTGGTGGTGGTGGTGGATAAAAACTTTTCCCACCCTTAACTACTCTTTTACCTTGTATTCCTTTTAGAGGGACACCCTATCCACCATGAGGAAGTTCTTGGTCTATGCACTACCCTTTTCAGGGAGGCATTTCCAATATTCCACCCTTACTACCATATATTTCTTGAGTGGTGAGTAAAAATCAATTTAGATGTCCTCTACCTCAAAAAATATAAAAAGATCTATCTTCTCACTATGTATAATCAGCTAGGGATCCCTCTACTTTTATTCATTAAAACTATGATTGAAAATATGGATTCCTCCAATGATACAATCCTAATGGCCATCTCCAATTAACTACCATTGATGAATTCTCTCTAGCTCCTTGTTGTGACTCCTTCTAGAAACTCTTAATCACCAAATCATGTGCATGAACACTGATATTGGTGGGAGTGAACAAGGGTATATTCCCAATATGAATTTCATGTCAAAGTTCACACTCAAGCTTCTGATCATGATGGTATCAATCATGAATCCTATCTTATGAATACCTCATGAGGATATAGAACCACATCGTATAATGGGATACCATCATGTTTTTATTCCAAAGATTAAAACACTCCTTGGATAGATTAATATATAATGTTTTTGAGTAGTATTCCTCCCTAAATAGATGCTCAAACACTATCTTGGGTAGGGTATCTTCATCTCAAGTTTTTATGTTCAATGATAACCATTTTTCTACTATGTCATGAAGATGAATCATTTTAAGAATTGAAATCTAGTTGGAGAGTGTCCTAACTAGATAAACTAATTGAGAAATAAAATCTGTCCATTCCTTTAAAACTTGAATATCTTGATCACCTTGAAATCTAGGTGGTCACTGTCTTTGGAAATCATGAAGTGAACTCAACTTATGGATTGTCTTGTCTTTATTTTCTAAGACTACCATATGTGTTGTGAGTGGGTATTCTATTTACATAACTAGTGGGGGCTCAAACCTCCAACCTACTGGTGTAAGAAACATCTCCCTATTAGGTATCTGAACTAAATCCTCATCACTCAAATCATTTGAAACAATAAGTTGATTCACTAGTATGAGATCAATGTGACCCTACCTTTGAAGATGAGCTAACTATCTATGGTGTGGAATCTTAAATTTGACAAGAAAAACCCATTATTATTAAATAATATCTATAATAGATGACTAAAATAAAGTGTAAATGATTATAAAAATGATAGGTTATATGATGCATGTGTTGTCCAATAAAACCATGTAATTGATGTCTCAATTTTTTGAGCTGACTAACATGTTTCTAGGGCCTTGGGGAAATATTATGTTGGTCATTCACACCAATAACTTAATTCATTGGTCTATTAACTTAAATCAATATTCCTTAACAATATTTAACTTAGTATAAAAAAATAATCCTCATAAGAACATGAACTCTAAACTCCACTCCAAGACTCGAACTGCTCTCACACCATTTAGACATGACCAAACCCACTAGGACCCCCCTAGAGGCAATAAATTGTGTGTGCCACACCAATCCCACCTCTAATATTGAAGGGTCTCATGATAAGTAATAACAATACATAAATATCATATGAAATGCCTTATCATATGAAGCTATGACTTTCATATATTTCCATGATAGAATTTATATAACATTTCTAATCCATGTATAAATAAATCAGCTAAATTACATCATGAATCGGACCATGAAAAATATCCCTATAATGTAATAAAAACCAAAGTCATAAACAAGTAAAAGTATAAAGACCAATATACCATGATGAAAACTAACCTCTAAAAATTAAACAAATAAAACTCTATAGCTCATTGACACCAACATAAGGACCACCAATTACAAACACCACCAATCTCTCCAACACCCCAACTCTACTTCCTTTGAATCCACCACTAAATTATGAATCATATATATAGATACAACACATATGGGAACATGGATCATGGAGGTGTGAGTATCAATATACATAGTAGGAAACCCAAAAATTATAAGAATAAAATATGATATAAAATCATCTCAAAAGAATAAAACTAGACATGAATTTAGGATAATAAGTAACCATGGTGAAAATGTTTATTTTTAGAAACAATTAATCTTAAATAAACTCAAACACCTAAAAAGAACCTAAAAAACTATAGCACTATTTAAATCAAGGCACCCAAACTACCTCACATCAGTCACATCCACATCATCCCCCAGTAGTAATAGTTTGGGGGACCCATGCCTCACTTGAAGACACCTTAGTCAAGGGAAGACCAACACCAATGGAGGACCCATTCACCAATGTGTGTAATGTGAATCATATGAGAGGGTTACCCACTAAATTAGTAAAGGAAGCATGAATTATCCCGATATTAGGGTTATTTATTCCTCTAAATTTAATTAGGACCCATTCCATCAAAAATAATATGCTATACGATATTTAAAAACCCTATAGATACACTAAATCTCCACCCTCACACACAAAATCTAATAAATATATAAAACCTAATCTGATCAAATGCCTCAAATATAAACCTTGAATGATAATGATATACTCATATTTTCATTCTATATGGAAAATTTTTCAGGATGGACTACTCAAATATCCTAAATTGGAACCCAGGTAGAAAGATACAAAGATTACTATAAATTTCCCAGTGTATGGTGAGTTCATATAAGCCACACAACATGTGATTCAATTGGAAAAGATGATGTATATGCCCCAGGAATTAGTGCACCACTGACAATGGAGAAAGATGAATCAATGGTGCTAATATTTTACAAATTTTCTATTAAAAGTTAACATTGGATTCCATTTATGATTTGATACTCACAATATGCAACTATTCCTTACCCGAATAAATTTAGAAATGAAAGATAGATAAGGAACCCTCAAAATTTTAAAAGGTTTGTTCCTAGTGTAGGGATATAATCCTTGATAAATTAAGTTTATATATTTTTATTTATATTTTCTTCTAATAACGAATCACCAATTACAAGTGTATAGGATGGGAATCATCTTGTAGCCATGTGTTTCCAAACACATACATAGAATCCCATTGGAGATTTAAAATCCCACTGTTTACCATGTGATCTAATAAATTTGAGTGTGATCACTTGAAAATCTAGTTTTCTTATACAATATTTTATGATCATCCACTTTGAGCCTTCAAGAATATCATAATAGATAATCTCACTTCTTCAATAACAACAATATTTGGTAACATCTATGATAAAATCAAATTGATCAACCTTGATCAAAACATGTAGTGTCAATTATTGATATTCTTATCAATGATGAATCACTGAATGATTAGGCTCATGTATGTTTTTACACCCTCTATTGAAATATATACCCAGTCTATAGATTTCAACCTTTTCTTACAATTCTTTCAAGTATGGAAGTTATCATGAAAATAATATCCTTAATTATGAATTATCAAAATTCCAAAAATTATTTAATCATGAAATTAATTTTTATCTTATCTAGTAGTTAATTATCATAACCAAATTATACAATTATATCCTTAGGTTATTTCCTCAATTAACCAATAAAATGGACATATTCCGACAATAAACACATATTATCTTATTAATTTAACTATTACCCCTAGTGTAATTATAAAAATAACCTTGTTCCATTTCTTATCTATTAAACTGAAAAAGTATTCTTGAAAAAATATCCAACTGTGATCACCATTTAAAATAATTCAGAAACATATGTATTTGAGAATTATAGAATTTCCCATCAGCGATATCCTCTTCATTCTAATGAATCAAAATTATTTTCCATATTATTAAACCTAATCATAGCTTTAAAGATCTGTTCACTATAAAAACAATAGAAAACTCAGACACTTTATCAACTTAGATAGAATAATTTCATGATCATTTTTATGTGATTTATGTAAAAAAACAACACATAATTGTCCCATTTAAAATTCATAAACATCATCTAATTTTTATCATTAATAAATAATTATTTCCGGTGGATTCTCCCTCATTTATTCTTTATCACCATTTGATATTGTTCTTCATATAATAAATATCACCATCTCTTCATTTATATTGAATCAAAAATTATTTGTGATGTTTGAATCAGTGAATATCAGTTCGTGAATTATCTGATTTGAATTCCCTTAGAATTATTTATTCTGAAATTCCGTGTATTTTTCATAATTATGAAATGTAAAATTTTCACTAAGTTTTGGAATCAAAATTACTCTTTATAAGAATAAAATTATCCCAATGATCTTGAGATAGTGTCCAAGCCTTTTTTTTTCAAATTTTCATAAAATTGATATTTCGTAAGGATGGATGAATCTTATGAAGTCATAGGCTATCCTTACAAACTCCAGCACATCCTTACAAATACTAGAGGGATACATATTGTGTTCAACCAAACTCTTGCAAATTCTAGAGTCTTCATGCCTATATCTAATTCTCAACTGCTAATTATTATGGGAATCTCAATCATCCTTATAAAGAATAAGTAATCCTCAAAAACTTGTGAATCATCCTTACAAAGTCATAGATCATCCTTATAAATTTTGGCGTGATACTTACAAAGTGGGATCAATACTTTTGAATTAATTTATTATCCTTATAAAGTTAGTGATGATCCTTGAAAAGTTAGGGATCATCTTTATGGAATCATGGATCAACCTTGAAAATTTAGAAATGAACCTTATAGACTTAGAGATGATCCTTATAGAATTACACTAACCAAACTTCCAGATTATTCACAAAAATTATAGAATTCATTCAAATCAATTTTTATTCATCCCAAGGTATATTCAGAACATTAAAAATTGTTTAAACAACATCATAACTACCTCAAATAATTATAAATCATGGTTGAAAAAATATAAACCCTCAAAAATTCCATATGACACTTCAATATTCCCCTTTGGATTTTTTAGCTCCATTAAAATATTTTAACTTCTAAAAATTATGATAAGGAATTAAACAAAATATGATAGAATCATTAAATCATATACTTTCTCAAATGAAATCTCTTAACACCACATATTGGATAGGGTAATGTTTTTGACATAATTCCATCTCTTGGTGACAAGAAAAGTTTGGACTAGTGACTTTGATGTTCTCCCCCTCAATAAAAACTTTAAATTTGATACCATTTAGTAATAAGCATCACTTTAGATTATAAACATACAAGGAAAGAGAACAATGACTATTTTTTTTAGAAGAGTTTCACAATTTTTCAGTAGAGTTTTGTAATCATCTCTCTCTATTTTGAAAATATAATACATGGACTTGTATGAATACATCCACACACCCTAAAGTGAAGGGGGGGGGGGGGGATGAACAAGAAGATTCAACCTCAATTCCCAAAATATCTCTATTTACAATTATTTTTTAAAAATATATCAAAGATGATCATTAGTGAAAATGTAGTGAAGTTAACATCACTATATTCCAATATCCCTTTAAGGAACTAAAATATGATATTAATATGAATTGATCTTTAGTGTGGTTTTGGGTTATTTTATAGATCAACAACCCTTTGATTAAAATAAGAAAATTTTAGTTGATTCTCAATTTCAAAATTCAAATATACCAAATATACATGAATATATATCATATGTGTACAAGAATGAATAGATAAAATATAATTTACCTCAGCTATGATCAATGAAACTAAATTATGATTCTTTTTATGAGAACTTACATATATTTCACCAAGAAAGAATTATCCAATAGATATGGAATTTCTATTAGAACAAGCTCATACTTAATCTGCATTAGTGCATTGCTGAAAGTTCAAATCTCATATTTTTATATAAAACATGCCATATTTTATAGTATATTTGATATATCTAAATATTATTTTAGTAGACAATATATTATACTCATTAGGATCAGTGTAAAATTTTTCATAAAGAGTCACAAAATAATAAATATCTGGACTTCATGTAGTTAGATTGAGGAGGCTACTATTGATTCTTCCCAAATATTTATTATTCACATTGATTATTAATTTAACCTTACTCAACTTAGTGCTAACTTAAATGGGTGTCTTAATTTAATTAGAATATTCCATGGAAAATTCAATCATTAATTTTTTTTATATTTCTACTGGGATAAAAAGATAAATTTATCTTTTAGTATACCTATAACCCCATAACATCGTTCATGTCAGCCAATATATAAATCTCAAATTTATTTTTAATCTACTTTGAAAACTATTCATAGGGATACTCTTTGTCTCTAAAAAATATAATCTCATAAATATAAACAATTCCAATTAGATTAAATGTAGATATAAATATTTAAAATATAGGTTTCTATTAACATTTCCCTTTTAAAATTCTTTATCTCTCAAAAAACTATTGAATTGTGAATATCAGGATTTAGAGTCCTATTTTATCCATACAATGCTTTATTTAACATATAAATCATGATAATTATTTTTCTAAAATAAAACCTTTAAGATTTGTAATGATAACTTATTAGTATAGGTCTCCATATAGGATGGTAGATTTTACATCCATTTGATAAACCTTATAATGTCTATACACTACCACTACCAAGAACATTCTAAATTATTCTAGAGTTTTACTGGTGTAAATGTTCTTCGATTTCTATCCCTTCCATTTGTGAGTTGTATTTTCATACCATTCTAGCTTGGTTTCTTAACACTTCACCTTTCCCATTCAATTTTTTTTGAAAACCCACTTAATAATAATTACATTTTTATTTTTAGGTATTTGAATAATATCCTAAGTGGGGTTATTATCAATTTAATGAGGTTATTTTTAATAACATTGATTAATCCCTCTTGTTCAACTACTCTTGGAGTAGTTTGTAGTTCATCTTGATAAATGAGTGTAGTTTTATTTTAAATTCCCAATATTTTTCATCCTTGAACTGGTTCCTCTTGGTTGAAAATAATTTTTCTAGAATCAACAAGATTATTCAATATGTAATTCCTCAGTCTCTAGTTATCAGTAGTTTCACCTTCATATCTAGTTTGATCAGAATCAATATCTATAAAATTACCCCCTTCCGGCTTCTCTTTCAACATATTTTTCAAAAATATGCATGTTTCTAACTTCAACATTTTCATCATCTACTTCAATTATAACTTGTGTCTTGGATTGATTTTAAATAATTTTTATATCATATTAACTAGAAAGGTTTTTACTTTTACCATATAATTTTAACCACTAAAATTATCTATGTATCCCATGAAGATTATTTCTCTCCTTTTTCTTTAATTATTCCATGATTAATATTCTTTATCATCATGAAACTAGGATTCCAAAAATATTAAAGTAATTCATTGTTGGATTTATTTTCTAACACATTTCATAAGAATTCATGTGTATCTAAGGTCCTAAAAAGAACATATATTGAATATGTACAACAATATAAATTTCTTCTCTATAAAATAATTTTTCAAGTTTTTACTCAACCAACATAGTTATTCCCTTATCAATAATACTTATTTTTCCATCTAAACTATTCCATTCAATTGGGAAGTATAGTTTACACTAAATTTGTTCTTGATCCCATTATTTTAATGATACATTTTTAAATAATTACATGTGTATTCCCTATCATTATCTGATCTCTACTTTATGATGTAAACTCCTATATCTTTGTTAATATGTATTCAAAATATTTTTATCATGTTTTATTCATTATAACTATTTCATAAAAAATAATAATATTCATCCAACCGAAATAATTAATAAAGGTATTTAAGTACAAATTATCTCTTAATATCGATGTATCACATGACCACATAATTTTCTATAAATTAACTCTAATATCACAGTGGATTGAATATCTGTTATTTTGTATGATCTTTGAGATATATTACCCATTTATCATGTTCCACATATAATATCTCTCTTAATTTTGACTCGTGAAAATATTCTTTCTACATAATTCTTAGAGATGTTTCTTAAGTTTCTTTGACCATGGTGTCCAAGTTTTCCGTTCCATAGTTTATTATTATGTTTGGTACTTAAGTATCAAGAATTGGTTGGATCGCTAATTTTAAACATATTTCCACTTCTTCTTTATCCTTTAGAGACGAATCTTCCTTATGTCTCCCTAATTTAACCCTTTTCATTCCATTAAATTTATCATTATAAGAAATTTTTTAGGTAGTTTTGTTATGTATTTCTCAATACAATGACCTTTTTGGTCACATCTGTCATAAATTTAATTAAAACATCCCTATATACTTTGTATAAATAGATTTAATTACTCACAATTCGCTTCTTTTGTGAGTATTTTATTATCTTATGAAATATAATCCCCATTTATTCATACCTTATCCCTGAAAGAGACATATTATTCCATCATGAGTAGGATTTATGACAAAAAATCCCATAGCACCAATTAGATTCATTGATTTGGTTCTTCCAAAATAAAAGAATTTTTCTAGAATGTTGTTTCTCCTAGATGTTCATGTGTGGTTTTTTCTTTTGTATTATACAATATATTATTATAGATATTTTCATATCTTATTTTAATGTATAAGATTATTTCTCATCACTTTTATTGGCTGAAAAAATTGCTGGATTTAGAGTTTAAACCTTTACTATTAGGATTATAAAATTACTTTTAGGTAAAGTTTTAAACTCTTTCTTTGATTTTATTTTCTCATCTATTTTTGATGTCTCATATTTGATTTAGTCCGCTTTATTGAAGTCATACCTCATTTTATTTAATTATTTTCCAATGTAAATATTTATTTTTTGTGTATTGATTAAATATTTTTTTATTAGTATGAGTCTCTCTTCAAGATATTTCACCATCTTTCCTTAATCCGTAGCTTTCATTTTTTGGTTTTTAATTTCATCAATTCACTCAAATTCTTTCTTAAAAATATTTTACCATTCATATAATTTTATTTAGATATAATTTCTTTAAAATTAGTATTTCATTATGGAGTTTAGTATTCTTCTCAGGACATGCCTCAAATTATGATTTTATAATGTGCTCTGTGTAAGTTATCTCACCTCTTTCTTACTCACTAATTGATAACTCTTCATACTTATCCATGTAATCCATAATATTTATAAATATATCAAAAAATTCTTCTTCATATTATATGCTTGAGGAGACATCATCCCCCATATTTACTCATCATAATTATTAAGTGGGACTTTTTCTTTGTAGTGAACTAACCCAGGTCAACCTAAAACCTAACCTGAATCATTTATCTATATGGTTAAAATTTCATTTTTTTATACTTATGATGGTAAAAATCACCAGTTTATCAATTTTCAAACATTTAGGAATTAATTACACCTAATAATCCAATAACCATATCATGAGGATTCCAAAGAGAATCCAATTTTACCCATCTGTAAGTTATACATACAATCCATAAAATATATAGTTTTAAAATAAATTAGAAACTAAAAAAATTATATCAAAGTAATAATAATGATCTATAAATCATAATTAAAATACCATAAGTATAACCAAAACAATAACAAAAAACAATTTAAAACTTAGAAGAAATAGATAACCAATACTCAAAATACATGAAAAACTAAAATATTATCAAGGTAGATAATGCTGATACAAATAACCCAAAACCCCCAAGGATCCCATAATGATTCATATGATCCCAACCATTACATTATAGCTTCTCACTAATAGAAACCTATTTAAAAGGGAAATGGGTATCGTCAAGTGTCACTGTATTCTTAAAACTCCTTTATTTACCCGTATCATGAAAAATCAAGTCTGCATATTCCTATAGACACATGAAAGGTGTGAAGAAAATTCTAGTAGGATTCCACTATGAATATATATAATTTATTTTCTTATGAGAACCATTATTCTAAGTTTGAAAAAAAATTGAAATCCATTTTTCATTTAAATCAACCCTATCTAATCCTATTTTTTCTTTGAAGTAACTTGATTTCCATAAATAAGTAATGAAATGAAATCATAAGTAATGTAGTGGGAATCATGATATAAAAAATATGATGATAAATTAATGGGAGATAATAAATAACATATCTCAACCAAAAACCATACATGAAAAATGGGAAAAAACCAACCTATAAGTTCTAAAGGAAACAATGAATCACTCACAGAATATCAAACAACCTATGTGATCCCTGTAAGTAATTAAACTTGGGATTATCAAGGCATCACAAACAAAAAACCATAGCTAAAATCATCACTAAGTCTAGAGAAATACCCATCTAGTCACCCACATACCTAAGTCACCCACGTGTATTTAGAAATCAGTATATAACCCCAAAAATAAAATCAAATTACAAATCATTCCCATATCAATAACACTTCAAGTAAAGGAAAAAACTCCTTTTTTAAATGGATCCTTTAGAATCACCTTGTACTCAAGAGTACCCTTAAAATAATTTGTCAAAATCATTTTGGGAGTTTTTTTAAAGGAAACACATTTGAATCCCAAACCTTCTTTTACATTATTTTCGATTCAAGAATCAAATTGAAACATCTTATCACACACCTTTACAATACAAAACTCATTTAATCAGAAATACCAAATGAAAACACTATCTTATCAAATAAAATCCTATAAATACATAAAAAAAGAACACAAAATCTTGAAATGACACATATAAATCCTAATTTATAATACATGATTAGAACATATATTCAGTGATTAATTCACTCATATAAAAAAACCATATGTTAGGAATAAAATAACATGTTTGATAGGAAATAGGGTTTCTCCTAAAACTCCCATCTCTAATCTCAAGGAAGTATAAAACTTTTTCCAAGAATAACACATCAATGGAAGATTGAAATCAATTAACCAAGTCATCCCAACCATTTATAATTTTCCTATAATGATTTAGTAAAAAAGTAACATATCCAAAAAGTTTCACCCAAAATGAATGGATCTCCATAATTTCAAAAAATGAGACTTTATCAAAAGAAAATAACGCATCTCAAGAGAAAAACTCAATGATCACAGGGTTCATCAACACCTTACAACTAGTATTAAAGATAATGGAAACTTGTTAACATAATTAAATAATAAATTTCATCGGTCTTAACCTTGGGTCATAAAAACAAACCATACATCCAAATCATCCCCTTGAAAACCATCATAATCAAGCCTCTTTACTACCATACTTGCAATCGAAACCTTAACAAACACACCTAGTGTAAATGAAAAGATTAAAATTTTCTAAATTCATATTATCTAGGAATATCCAAAGAAACCAAAAAATTTATTCCAAGGGGAGTTACCTAAAACTATGTCAACAAAAATGCATTAAACTCAGATTCTAGAAAAATCCATGTTAGAATAAAGCTAGGATTTCTACTCCCAACTATAATGGCCTGATCCAGAGGCTACTCAACTGATACCACAAACCAGTTCACCAAATGATCTCAAGTGCACCTCCCCATAAACTAGAGATTTATAAATAGAAGTGGGGGTATGAGAATTCACCATGGGGAGACTTTACCCCCTACATTAGAGTATAAAAAACATTGGAGATAACCAAACATGATCTTATTGGAGATCATAAAATAATAAATAAAACTAAAAATAGAAACATGTTATATAAGATGGATTTAAACATATAAAATCAAATTATTATGTTCACATATAAAATAAAGATATCACATACCTTTGAATACATCATACCAACCACTTAAACCAAAGATATCATACTCTAGGACCATAGCTCAGAACACTACCCAATTTGTACCTATAACTAGTGGGCGTCTTTATGGGTACCCCATTGTAATGGTTTGTTGAGAAGGGTTTGAGTACATAAATAAATAGGGTACCACCAATGTGGCCCAATACATAACCAATAATGTAGTGATATGGTCACGTGACATGCCCTAATAAGGTAAATAACTACTAAAAATCAATAAATAAAACCACCAACAATACCTAATTCAACCTGATGTTAGAGTGTATCTGATTATTTCTTGATTATCATACCAACTATTATATCCAAAATACCCCAAGGGAATGTACATATAACCTGGGAAAATCCCACTAACCATCATAAATATTCTTATCTCCTACCCTGATTGACCATACCTTTTCTAACTAGTTCCACAATGTATCTGAGTATGAACATCACCTCAAGAGAACCACCATCCACCCATGGGGGATACCACACTCATACATATATAATGATCTGTAGAGGAACCTGGGGCGTCACCAGTTTTCCATCATCCTCAATCCCCCATGCTGAACCCTATGGCTGTTCCAAGATATTCATCATTGTTAGGATGATGTCACATTCCATAGAGGGAGAAATCCCTAAGCAATTCTATATCTCAAGTCATTGATGATTCATGGGAGACTTTGTTAACCAAATATAATACCCTCCAAGATCCAAAATCGCTCACTCAAGCATCCAAATATCACGGTGTCTCAGGAGAATGATCACTTGTGCGTCCACCCGATCATAGGGGTGTATTCTAGGAATCAATACATGGGCTTTTATAGTATCCCTCAGGATATATTACATACTTTCTTTGTGATATATTCTCACATGAAACCTCATACCTCCATTATAATCTCAATGACACCAGATAATAACAATGGTATAATAATCTAACCATTCAAATCATGACACCATGAGAATTTTAAATGGCCTTATTATATCAAAGGAATCCATGGAATATTAGGAATTCCTACATGAATTCCATCACCTTCTATGATGATGGATCCTAGGTGCCACCTCTCAAAATCAACAACTACATTAATCTTAATCACATTGGATTCTAATCAGACTAGAAATACACTCCTAGTAAACCATGATACTGGATCTGAGTTATAACAGGAATGCCGGAGTCTCATATATCTCAATTGGTTATTATTGGGTGTCCTAGAAAATCATAATAGTTCCAGGTCCAACAGATGATTTTTACGAGTCCTAGGCTATCAAATATCACATCCATAAATAAATAAAATAAATCATAACAATGTTTGGATGAATTACCATACCCAAACATACCATTATAGCCCTGTAATGCTAAGCTATTACTTGGGGTTCTAGGGTGACATCCACAACCACCTCTACCCATATCCATATGAACCTATTCAGGGTTAAAAAATTCATTACTAGACCAAAGGCATCCCACATGGGATCCTTGGTCTCCTATTAGGTTTTAGAACAACATTATATGCTCAAAGTATGTCATGACCTAGGAATAACTCATAAATATAGCATAGCCTTTTAGGCCTAATAGGGTATGCCTCATAAGAAATGGTCTAAAGAGATGGTTCGAGACCCTTATTGAATTCTAGGGTCATCCTAGGTTGGTCCACTCACCCAAACCGACTCACTAAGCCAAATATCTCTAAAGTATCTTAAGAAAACACTATAATCAATCCTCGACCATTGCAATAAGAGGCATAAAGATGACACACAAGGTCCTCAGTGACCTTGGAATTTGATTCATCCCATTAAATCTCATTTTAATTTAAACAATTATTATATGGTAATAAATAAATTAAATTAGAGATTTCAACACCCTGAGATGAATATCTCCCACACTCCATATACCCTGATACATTACGGTATCATCATCTAATTGATCATCCATCCTATAGGGATACCCACCATAGGACCTAACTAAAAGAGGATAAATCTGATATTAGGTTCCTCCAACCATTTTAATTACTAGAAAAAAATACATTTCTAGTGGTCCTTTGAATTTTTTGGCATGGTTATCAGTAAACTAAACCTCAAAAAATGTGAGGTCAATGATCAAATACTGATACCAACTCTCACATACAACTTATCGTTCAAAGAAGACATGTATCCACCGTCTAATATGAATTTAATAATGCATGATTTTCCTTGAAAATCCTTGGACTACTCCCAAAATATTCCTATAGTATCAAAAACAGCATTCCAGATGCAGTTTTCAACTCATCAAATCCATTTACATGAAAAAGAACTGATTAGAATACCATTGTATTACCTCTCTCAAAGACACTTCGCTTCAGCTACCGAACAAATTCTAAATTACTTGATCACTTTATACACATAATAATACCATGTTCATTTTAATATGGCCACCACAGTCTATATCCAACTCGTGAAGAATCTCCATGGTTTAATCCCCAACTATCCAAAACAATTCATTGTTCCCAGTTACACTACAAGTACCAACACATTTATGATTCAACACTTTCAATCATTTCAATTTATTCTGATCCCAAAGAAGATGCTCAGACTCCACCTGAAATTATTCTGAAACTCACCTATGGAATTCTCCATAGATTCCAGAATAACATGTATCCATTTGTTCACCGATGTTATAATGCCCAAAATGACAGTCTAACCTCCAGTATCATTCACCCGTGGTTATTCAACATGAAGTTTGTATTACCCATAACTGACATTATGCGCCACAACCTTGGATTATCCTTTTCATAACACTACTAAAATAAATTCTCTATTACTATAGGCCACACCCCATCTACCACTGAACATGACATTTAGCATGGTAAAACTTTCTCATTCCCGATATCGAACCCAAAACATGATTCATTAGCCATTCCTATATATAGGAAATGTTATCAATGAATCCTTATAAAATTAAACATTTAACAGTGGATATGACTTCACATGGTCTATGTCACACTCCCCCACCATACAACCTTACTTACCCCACTCCGTGAGAAAAACGTCATCAGATTCCATTTCCAAGCATGCATGTCTCTCTACCTGAGCCACACTTAAGCACTTTTTCAACCATTATTGATTCTATCTAGGTATAAATCATATTGTTAAAAAAACTATACCCAATACATTTAGGGTTTCACCTATATTTGCAGATACACCTCAATTTACACCATAAGCCTAGGGCTACTAGGACCCTAGGTACGTCCTTAAAACTCATCAGTCTCTATCCCATAATAGCATATCTTTGATTCCAACTCATCCGAAATCATGCGTGACCAACACGGACTGCCTGATCTAATTTATACATATAAAACACACTTCCTCTCATCAAACAGTCTCGAGAAACAATAACATCAATCCATGTCAATCACATGTATGCCCATCAGCCAGTGTCAATCCTAATACCACAATGTCTGCCCATGATCCTACCACAATCCTAAAGGTTCATAAAAAATTTGTGGGGAAAATGAATTCTTAATCCATCTCAATGATACATATATCAATACATAGTTCATCCGAGACCCCCTTAATATAAGGGCCCAACATATCACATGGTCTAAGGATCACTTCCCAAAACAAATAACAATGTATGCACCACACGCCATCACATTTGGAAAAAATAATCCCAAATTTTCTCATCCAAAAGCCTGACACGCCACCCATTAATAGGACAACTGCATGATTAGCCACCACCCTTTTCTTTTCCAAGTCATTATCATCCACCCATACTCTCATGTATATACCATATACATGATAATAACTTCCATTCATCGATCTTGTACCCAAGGTATCTACCCATTACTTTCCACCTCTATGAAAATTATAAACTAGAGCTAACCAATCTAACAGGTTACCCTTAGTCATATATTTCTCTAACTCACTAATGTTTGTTTCAAAACAAAGGGTGTCTAGGTCATCCCATATTTCCTAAGGCTCTAGTATTATATAATTAATGAACTACAAGATTCCAAACACTCTTCTTTCTTAGTTGTAACCTATCATCTTATATAACAACACCAAATAGAGTGTCTCACAGATGAAAATAAATTAGGAACCTCTTACTGAGTCATCCACCTACTAGGGAATTGATTCTCATTGGCCATCCACCTGCCTAACTACTCCCTTGAGAATCAAAAACTAACTGGTCACTATTATCAAAATCAATTGCATCATCCAAGAATATTGAAATCAACAGAATCATAGAGACATGGTTCAATTAAGTATAATTTAATTCTAATATATTTGGTAAAACACCATATAGGTCATTACTAATAATTTATAAAACCAAAACCATTTCTTAATCACTCGTAAGGTGTTCATCACCAAGGCATCTAGTGCGTACACTAACCTAATAGGGTCACCACGCATCCCCAACATTGAGGGACTGTATTATCACCATTACCATTGATATTATCACCAATGGATCCACATGACCTATGATAATAAATAAGTATACACATATTGGTCGAGTTGATTAGAATTCCACTAAGAGATTATATGGGAAAATACAGTATAAACCATTTTTAAAACTTCCAATAGCTGAACCTATCATTAGTGACATATATCTCACTATGGTAGTCTACCACATTTCATGTGAATCCCTACATTACTTGGATGATGAATGATATGAATCTTTCCCATACGATCCAAGTTCCAAATCCAATAACGGGATTATTTCCAATGTCTAAGAGCCACATATTAATAAATAATAATTCAAAAATATCAAATCACTTGTTCATCACATAAAGTGAAAATCATACAACTATAACACCATATTTTATGAAAAACAATCCTTTTCCCTAGTAACTTGGACTTCCTATCAGAATTGGTGTTCATGATGTAATATCTTGATATCCAACCCAAGATCTGACACATCCCTATATCTCTTTGGAACCATACCCCAAATAGTAAGAAAAAAAAGAAAAATAAATATTTTATACCACATTGTAACATCTCAATCTAATTTCCAATCAAGTGGTTCCATGTCCTAATTCACAACATAACATTAAGAACTCTTCCACATACATAAAAGGCTATAGAATAGTGGTGGGTGTCTGTGAAGGTATTGTGGGGAGACTATACCCACTATTTCATAATAGAAATAATAATAAAAATAACCAAACATGATCTCATCAGAGAGCACAAAATAATAAATTAAACCAAAAAAATAAACATGCTATGTTATATGGAATGAAGTGTGTGAACTCAAATGTTTATGCTCATATATAAAATAAATACATCGAGGCACTATGAATACGTTATCCTAATATCCTAAACTTGAGATATCACGATTGATGATCAAAGACCATGGCTCTAACCAACTTATCCCTTCAATCTGTGCGTTTTCTTGGTTACCGCAATGCGATGGAGGCCTAAGAATATTGTTAGTACACAACTTAGCCTAATTCTAGAATGTCTTTGAGCACCTTGTGATGACCACACCAACCAGAATATCTGAACAACATAAGGGAGTATACATAAAACCATATCCAACCCCACTAACCATCATCGATCCTCATGTTTTTGATCCCAATTGACCATACCTGGTTCAACTAGTGTCAGGGAGTTTCAGAGCAAGATAATCACCTTAGGGGAACCTCTATCTAACCCTTAGGGATTAGTTTATCATGTCTCCTTCATGATAAGTTTTATACCCTTAGGCATCACCATGAATCTTTTATAATCAATCCCTTAGGCTAAACTGTACTATAGAACATGGGAGTTCATCATTGTCAGGTTGACATCTGATTCATAGTAGGGGGAAGGCCCTAGAAAATCCTATACATCCATGTATTATTTATTATTGGTATTCCCATACAATCAAATGGAATCTCCCCTCAATCCCATAGACACTCACTCAAGCATCCACATATCCTGAAACCTCATCTAAATAATCATTAGTGTGTCCACTCAATCCAAGGGGATATCCTAAGCATTGATCAAGGGGATCCAAAAGTCTCCCTTGAGAAGTCTAATATCCTTACTCAGGGATAGATTCCCACCTAGAACCTCATATCTCGATTCAAATATTGGAGGTAATAGGAATTCAAAATGATAATATTTCCATTTGAATATTGACACCTTGGGAATTCATAGTAGTCTCTCTATATCAAGCGAATCCCTATAATCTTGAGAATTAATATAAACATATCATCACTAGATCTGATGCTTGATATTAGGAATAACCTCTAAGAATCCATAGCTACATTAACTATAGTCAAACTGGATGATAGTCAGACTAAGAATCCTCCAATAATTTACCATGTTACCAGATATTAAACATATTAAGCATCCTAGGGGATCATACATCTCAACCAGTGATTCCCAGGAATCTTAAGAAATCACAATAATTCCATTCCTAAAGGATGGTTTTCAATAATCCTCAAAATTTACATATCATATCTATATAAAAATAAAATAAATCATAACAAGTTTTGGCTAAATTTCCACTCCCAAACATAAAATCACATCCATATAGGGCTTAATCATTGGTTCTGGTTCTAGGGAGACACACCCAATAACCTCTATCCATATCCACATGCACCTAGTTAGGGTTCCCAAGGCCATAATTGGATTAAAGTAATTCCACTTGGGATCCTCCTATTACTTCTAAATTTTTGGTTCAACATCTAATGGTCGAAGGAAATATTGTCCCTTGAAAACTAATAAATATAACAAGGACTCTCAGTCCTCATAAGATATTATTCATAGGTAACAATCTAAAGAGATTACCCATGCTCCATCTTGAATTCCAAAGTGATCCTATGTCGGTTGACTCAACCAAAATGACTCACCAAGCCTAATGACTCTAAGTTATCTTAGGGAAACATGAAATGAAACCTTGACCATCTATGACCGAGAAATAAAGTTGGTTACCAAGGTCATAAGGGTCATTGGAACCATATTTATTCCATTGAATTTAATTTGAAATGGAAAAATTAAATTTAGGTAATAAAAAAATTAAATTAGATGCACTGACACCCTAAGTGGCGTGAGTACACTTCCCATGCATCATAAACCAAGCATAAATTCCATATGAAAATTTCACAGACCACCTACCTCCTCCATGAATCTTTCTAATTTTAATTCCATGGATAAAAACTCTGTTAATTCCCACTGAGGTATTTCTAAGATTGTTCAACCATCTCGATCCTCTAACTCATTACCAACATAAATAATTAATTACAATAAAGACATACTTATTTTTTTTTAAATATTTCAAAATTCAATTCCAAGTTTATTCAATATATCATAACTTCTAAACCACTCACTGAACACCACCGTGTCACAAGAACCTCAACAACCCACCCACCTACCATCGTTCTTTACCACATCTTCAACACCAAGTTGAGAAAAATCTCTAAGAAACATAACCAAAACAAGAATTAATTTAATAATCCCCTAAAGAATCCTCGAAAAACACCACGAATTGTACCATTTATGAATCTACAAGAAATTATAGGTTGATGTTGTCTCAGGTCATCCCCTATGTAGCCTGCATGAATCTTATAAAGGAAACATATTATTTAACCAAGTTCTCTTTATATTTTTAAATTTTACCCAAACCAAACCAATGCTAAAATAAACAGAAAATAGGACAAGAAGGAGAAGAGGGAGAAATAGGGTGGGCATACATCTCATAATTTATATAATCACCGAGAAAAATGTTCACAATTTAAGGGGTATTAAGGAGGAATAGGGGGAGATAACCACCAAATGTTTGAGCAATGATAGAGATAGAGGAGGGTCTCCCCCTAAAATAATTTAATCAGGGAAAATTTAAATTTCACCATTTTAAAATTCATAATCTGGATGATAACTTACTTTATTCAAGGCTAAAAAATTCATCTTTTCCACTCTTGGGGCCCTCCTGAGATCTTGAGACACCTCCAAATCCTTATTCCCCATATAAATACATTTTTTAATGTGATAAAACTCTCAAAACTTGATTCCAAATATGGCTCCTCAAAATTATCCATCCACAAAACATAAAATTAAAAAACCATTTGATCTTAATGCACCCATAAAAACATGGGGTATTACACCAAAAAATAATAATACCTTGAAAAATTTAAATTCATCAATCTAATTTCCGAATTAGATCAAATTTCATCTGATACCAAACCCCCATATATTCTACATACTAAGGTTCAATTAATCCCTCCACTAAAAAATAAATCTAGAAGAACACAACATGAAATTGACATAAAAAATGAACACTAACTCTGAAAAACACCTGAAACACTCCTCTATCACACACTCACACTGAAAAAGGATTAAATTTGTAATGGTTTATCCCACTATATCACCACCATTATATAAAAATTTTCTTAAAAGGTTCTTAGGACATGTTATTAAATTGGTGATTTTGGACAATGACCCTTCAACATGCTTGGATCAACTCTTTAAGAAAGACCATAATGATCTTTAACCTTGAATATCTAGGTGTTTTTAGAGGATTAGAGATCTCATCATCCTCTATAACCACCTTAATACATCAATACAACTTTAACCATCACTAGAGGACATTATATGGGGGTTGAAAATGTTTTAGATGATGTATAATAGCATGAGAACTCTAATGCAACCACATACATTTGAGTTTAGGTAAAGTCGAGAAATTAAGGGACTGGTTATATGCAAAGAGATGAATTTATTATAGGATAATTCCAATTAAAAAACAATTCATTCTTCATTAAGGCCTTTATATGGGAAAGAATCCAAATAATAATTCTTTTTTGAATCCACTAAATAAGGTCTCACCACCCAAATCAAAGAGTGCCATCATTTACTAATAAACAACTCAGAACCACACGTGACTAAGAATAAAATATTTCAATAGCTCTACCATTAATCCCACAACCACTCGAAAGAATCCTCCTACTCTTTCATAATACCTATGCACATTACAAAAAAAAATTAACCTTTTAAAACATTACATTTAATAAATTTTATAAAATTTAAAATCATAATTACATTACCATGATTTTTAAAAACAAACACATTAGCTTTGAAAATAATTTAAAAAATTTATTACAAAATCTATTACTAATGAAAAAACCAATCGAAAGTTAAAATTTTATTTACACTAAATTCTTATAAAGAAACTTAATGATTCAAATACCTGATACAACCTTCCCTTTAATTAAAAAAATCCATGAAACTAAATTTTTTTATTACATTTATGGAATAAAATTTGATTCCTAATTTTTAAGATTATTGGAAATATCTTTTTCACACGATCCACACTTTAAAAAATTTTATCATCCAATTATTTTCAATATTTAAAAATCTTAAAAAGATCCACCATACAATCTCACTGTGATTTGAAACTGTTACTCCCTTTAAAAAAATTATTTCACCCAAACCACATAAAATAATTGATGGTTTATTAATACAATTTCTACATTTAATTATAGAGTTATCTAATTTTAAAAACACCCCCAAAAATTAAAAATTTCTTATAACCTAATCATAAAACCTCTTCAAAACATTTTATTTGGATCAAAGTACATTATTGAAATCAAAACCTATTTGAAAATATGCATTAATTCCTCATTTCAAATTAAACAAACCTAGAGGATCCCCTTTTTCCAAAACTCATAATGATTTATATTATAAATATTTATCACCCTTTGAAAATAAATCTCAAATCTCTAAATCATTTTATAACAACCCATTTGATTAAAACATAAATCCTTTTCCAAATTCATTTCACAGTTTTCCCCAAAATTCATGTTATTATGGTATAAAAATTTATAAAATACTTTTATAAATCACAGAATTTCATTAAGATATTCCTACAATAAAAAACCAACACACACAACTCACATTAAAAAAATTAAAGGAAAATGTTCCTACATAATCAAACCCATATCTTAAATACATCATAAAACATTAATAAAAAAAATCATAAAAAATTAATCCCACACTGAAAACACATTTAACTGACTTCAATATCATCTTAAACATAATTAGAGTTTTAATTTCTAGAAAGGGAAGAAATAAAATTATACAAAGGTTTTATGGATCTATGCATGGTTTGAAATACCATAACATTGTAGTAAAATAGCCTCTTGAAGGGGTTTAGAGCCATTTGAATGGGCCCCCATGATTTTCTAGACCAAGAAACCTCGGTTCCTTCCCTACTTACACCAAACAATTTTAAAATTATGAAAACAACTCATGAATCTCCAATTAGGATCAACAAATCACCATCTACGATCAAGATTCATGAGAAACAACTGAAGATATAACTCCAAAATCATGATTAAACTCTAAATTTCTTATGTACACTCAAATCTCATCATGTGAGGTGGTGATCAGGATCCTACTCGTGATCTACATATTGATATATGATGATTGTATTATCTATTCTACAATCTTGGAACCCAAATAACATGAGGGGTATATCATAGCATATCTCAAAAATCATTCCCGGTAGACCTGACATGTCAACCTGAATATTCTGAAACCAAGCCTATAACACGTTCCCTATCAGTATGGTATGGTGACAAGTACTTGGGTGTAAATGTTTAACCATTTGAGAATGGTTTCATGCTTGTAATATTATAACCACATCACAAGGATTCAATTGATAATTAAACATGATTAGTTTGTATATTGGATGTCCACACTATCAAATAAATAGTTTTAAAATACATAAGAAATAAGATAAATTATATCATATCAACAACCATGAACCATAGCTCATAATCAACATATCACTAGTATAACAAAAAAAATAACCAGAATTTATTTAGAACTAAGAAGAAATATATACGTGACACCCACAATAAGTGACGAGCCAAAATACATTTAGGACTAATAAGGCTGATACCAATAACCCAAAGCCACTGAGGATTTTAGAAAGTTTAGCATGAGGCTGACTATCACATGATAATTGGTCACCAACAAAAACCTACATAGGAAGGATTATTTGTATCAAGAATTATCATTATATAAATGAAACCCCTTTATCTACATATATATTACAAATACAAGTATATATATACACAAAGGCATATATAGGGTTTGAGGAAATTCTCAGTAGGATACCATAATAAATCTATATAATACCTTTCTCAATGTGAGTCATTACTCTAAGTTTGAAAAACAATAATTGAAATAATTTTTTTCATTTAGAATAACCTTATCAAATTTAGCGAATATAAATTTTATTACATGACCATTAAATGATTTTAAATATAAAAAACTTAATAGTTATAAATTCCATGTTCAAAAGGTTTTTTTATCTTGGGAGAATTAGCATCATACATCACTTATAAATAATGAATCATAAACATTTATCTAATGAATTATTTTTTACCCTTATTAAATATAAAATTCTCCTTAGTACATGTAGTCACCTGAAAATATATATAAAACAAATGTATGATCTAAAATCCTAGTAAGATAAGTAATAAGATACAAGGATCAATATAACATGGGTGATAATCCCCTAACCTCAATTCCCTCTTTATTTCTTCGATTTTACGCCTCCTGAATAATAAACATAAATTTTTTAAAAAATTAAAAAAATAGTGAATTATTTTAATTAATATTACTATTTACAATTATAATAATTTTATTATTATTATTAATTTCCATTATTGAAGTTGAAGGGTTTTGATATAATGTTTTCCTTAAAAATTTCTCATTTTGCATCAATTTCTCTATTTTGTTAAAGTTAGTTTATACATAAGTTGAATAAATCATTGAATATTAAAATAAATATATTTATACATTTATATATAATAAATAATTTATTTTAACCAATCATATGTTTTTTAACATATTAAGAAGTTGGAACCATCCATATTGGTGGTTAACCGACTGTTGAAGGGAAATTACAGAAAGAGTGGAAAAGAGAAGTTTGAAATTTATGTTTATCATAAATATGATAATTACAGTTTACTAAAATCATTAATATAATTTTAACATGATTCCTAATTAATTTTACAAAATTTGGTTATTAATGGAATTAAAAAAAAGATAATAAGAAAAAGAGACAATAGTTGATAGAAATTTACTCTTTCCATGACGTAGCTTCTCTTGTTTGACAATAAAACTCCCTTAATGTTCAGAGTTGGTTTACTCTAGAACATTTCTAGGTATTATAAGTGAATTTAAAGATAGGATTTGGGTCGATCTTTGGATTTTTAAAGGTTGTGAAGAATGTTTTTCCATGGGTAGGGAGAGGGGTTATTTAGATTTGTGGAGAGGGTTATTTTTAGAATAAAAATTTATATAAAATAATACATCAAAGGTAAAACTTGTAATAGTAATTTTTAAAAAATATAAATCATATATAAATATAATAGAATTTTTTAAATAATTTTAAAATATTTATAATTAGAATTAATTAATTTATTAAAAAATAATGTGTGAATAAATAAAAATTGTTATTTCAAGGGATCAATTTTGACTTTTGGTTTTGGAAAATGATTTTTAGGTTTGGAAGTTAAGTTTATTTTATTTTAATAACTAATTTATGAAATTAAATTTGTTTTTTCCATAACTCAAGTTCTATAAATTATTAGTTAATTATTAAATCATGAATGCTGTTTATTTAAGATACATCGTTTATGTGAAAAAAATTTATTTTTACTATTCACCTCAAAATTAAAGTATTTCAAAAAATTATCAAAAAAATAACCCTCATAAAATTTTGACATAATGATTTAAAAAATGATATTAATTTTGTCAAAATAAATTTATACCATAGTTAATATTAATTTTTAATATAAAAATTATGATTTTACGAAATACATTAAAACAATGTTTATTAAAAATATGCCTATATTTTCTTAGAGTTTTTTAATCATGATATTTATTTTTTGAAATTATAATTTTTATATTTACTTGTATTACTCTTGATACATATTATTTATATCACACTTTGTTATTTTGAGGTTAAATTACTATTCTAATGGTCATGTTACTATTCCCAATGGCTAGGTTACTATTCCCAACAATCAGGTTACGATTCCAATGATCACATTACCTGTTACAAATACCACTTTTTTTCACTCAATATTCAGTAAAATTACTCCCAGGGTTATATATTTTAATTTTCTATAATTTTTATTAGTTTAATAATATTTTATTTCATTTCTTTAGTGTTTTCCATGGGGTAAATTATTCTAGTGGATTGGGGTGATCCATATTTTCACATTTTAGATTTTAGATTTTATATATTTTTTTCTAGTTAAAATGTTTTAAATTTTCATTAGTTTTTTAGATTACTATGTAATGGTCTTTATTAATTTATTAAAGTGTTTTTTGGTACTCTATTTTCTCTGTGTATAATAATTTTATAATATAATACAACACACATTTGTTTATGAAACGATTATCAATAAAAGATTCTAGGTCATTAAATTCTTCCCCCTTTAAAAATTTCATCCCTAAAATTTCAACACATATTATCGATTCAAAATAGGTGAGGGTACTTCTGTTTCATTTTTCCATTTAGTTCCCATGCCGCCTCTTCTTACTTATGGTTCCACCAAATAACTTTTACAAGGTGAGTTATCTTGTTGCGTATAACATTGTCTCTATTGTTCAAGATCTTTATTGGTTTCTCCTCATAAGATAAATAATTATCCAATTGTACCACCTCATGTTTTAGTACATGTGAGGGATTGGGTATGTACTTTTTTATAAGTGATACATGAAACACATCATGAAATCAAGCCATATTTGGTGAATGTACAAGCTGATAGGCCACTACTTCTATATGATCAAGGATATTGAAGGGGAAAATGTACCTAGGGATAAACTTCCATTTATCTCCAAACTACATGATTCTCTTCCATGGTGATATTTTATGGAAACCATTGTCTCCAACTTAAAAATTCAACTCCATTCAATGGTTCTCATCAAAACTCTTTTTTATGACTCCAGAAGATTTTATATGTTATTGGATGGATTGAACTATTATTCCATCTCTTGAACAAGATCAAGTCTATATAGATTTGTGTTAGACTCCTCATGTTTTAGTGCTCAAAAATTATGATTGGATATTGTTGTAATCCTCATGTTTCAATGCTCACAAATCATGATTAAAGATTGTTGGAATCCTCATGTTTTAATGCTCACAAACCTTGTGGTTTAATACTTACACATTACATTTTAATCCTGTGAACTATGTTTAATATTATTCTATTATGTTTTAATATGATTATGTTTATTCTTAATCCATTATGTTAATATTTATTCTTAATATAGGTTACAGATATTTGACTAAGTCTGTGATGCTGTAAGTTTGCTACTGGTTCCATATTTTCACAAAGGACTGAACACCTTTTCTATGCTACCGTTTCCAAGACACTGTTTACCTGAAATTGTAATCCTACTACCAGTTCCAAAATTATAAAAGGACCAAACATTGCAACTTTTATACTGATTCCAAATCTCACCATAATTGTGGCACCGTGACTGTCTCACTATGACTGTCTCACTGAAAATGTGACACCATTCCATACTTAACCATCTTTTCTATCTTTTCTAAGTAAATTTAAAAGTTATTTCTAACCATCATATTTGAGTCATTTAATTACGCTGATATAATTAATTATCTTCTACCGTCTTGTCAGTAGAAAGTACAAGGTATGAGGTGTGGAGATCATGCATCTTTTCAGCTCCAATATAAGAACCTGAAAGAAAATTAAATCATGGCACTCAAGTGTAAAATATAGTAGTGGAATTCATGAAAAAAGTGAAGAACACCCATGCATGCTAGAACACACTGAAGAAAGAACTCTTAATTACAGCTAGTTTTAAATAAAGAAGAACCTATTGTTAATCATATTTAAAAGAATCCTTGTATTAACTCAAGGAATAAGAAGAACATCTCACTACACTGAGAACCATAACACTCTACTCATGGCACTCTATTTTCAGAAGAGGACTGGAACATTGCATCTGTTGCATCAAAAGAATCCATAGCTTCATATTTCAACACACAGAGCTTTATAAACTCTATCTCATTACATTTAACTCTATTATGTACTGTTTTATTACTCTTTGAGTAGTGTGAGTATATGTATTTAAAGCATAAACTGTCTCCAACACTGAACTAGAGGATACAAGATATCATCACTCAAATATCTTTTAACATCTTGTTCTACCCACGTATAACTATGGAAGAGGTCCTATGTGACATGTCTATTAGTTTTCCCACAAAGAATAGTGATGGAGGTATTATGACTTGTACAGTCCTGTGTACTATTGTTAACCCCGATCTAGGGTGTGAATGAAATATTTTTATATATTTCTTGGTGGTAGGTGAACACTAAGTAGATTGGATTAGGTATCAGATTGAGACTAAACCACTTGTTTTATCCACAGGGTCTTTCAATTTAGTCTTTCTATGCTTTAACTCATATATCAAAAAACTAAATTTCACTTTGATTGTTATTCTTGGATAGTAGTTATAACTGTTTTGACTTATTTGAATTGTTTCAAAATTTGTATCAATATCTCATACTTCTATAACTGATAATTAATCAATCTTTTGAGAAACTATTTGAATAGTAAAGGTATTAAAACTTTACTACCTTGGTTAATTGGATAAATTTATTTTTAATTTGGGGAATATTTTAAATTAACCTTTTAATATAATTTTTTATAGGAAATCAATTCACCCCACTCTTGAGTGTCCTACTCTGACCAAAATTTGGTTTCACTGGGCTGTTTTCAAGTTGCTGCTTTCAAATTTTTAAATCTATTTTAAAATATTTATCAACTCTGATTTCATTTTATTTGAAAGATCTATATATTCCTATTAGTTATAAATCTATAATTCATTAAAATCCTATTTCATTATCATGAATAATATATTATAAGGTGATGGTACCAACAGACCTCGATTATTTAATGGAAAAAATTATTCAGAAGGAAAAATTAAAATGAAAATTCACCTAGAAAGTATGGGTTTTGAGATTTGGACTTCAATTATATATGAATATAATATTCCTGCTACTGATAGGAATACCAGGGATGACCCACCTAAGGATTATTATAATAATAATTGAAAAAATGCGAATTACCTATAATGTTCTTTAAGAGATGAAGAGTTTAATAGAATTTTTTCATGTAAAACAACCCATTATATTTGAGTCACTTTATCTATTTCACATGAAGGAAGCTCTAGTTTTAAGGATATGATACTTAACACATATAATATTAAATATTATAATATTAAAATTAATCATGATGAGCCTATTTCTAACATGTATATCAGGTTTAATGAAATCACGAATACTTTTATCTCTCTGGTAAGTGATGTTACAGTCAATGAGAAAATCATGAGAATACTCAAATGCTTACTAGATAGATGGAGATGGAATTTTTTCTCAATTAGATAATACTGTAATATTAGTAAACTACCTATAAAGGAGCTAATAGGAAAGATAATGATGTATAAGGGAGAATTAAAAGTCAACAAGGAAGAAGTGGATGAACCAAAGAGAAAGTTAATGGCTTTCAAAACCACTAATTCTAAATCTACAGAAAAGGATATGATACAAAATCATTCTGACAATACCAGTAATGGAGATTCACTATATGACAGTGATGAAAAAATGGCTCAATTAGCTATAATATTTGAGAAGTTTTATATAAGGAATAAATTATTTAGGAATCATAACTACACAGGTAAATATGAAAACAAGGGAAACTGGAAAAAATATTGGAATAAAGGTGATACTTCGAGTGAAATAATCTTCTATGAATGTAAGAGATAGGGACATGTAAAGGCTGATTTTCCCAAGATAAAATATAAGAATATATATGAGGAAAAATATAGAAAGTATAAAATGGAAATGAAAGCAACATGGAGTTATTTTGAGGACTTCTCAAGTGACTCAAAGTCTTCACATGATGAAATGTCTGAAAAATCCAATACGTGTTTCCTGAAAAACACATCATAGGTAACCCTTGAGTTTCTTATACAAAATTTTTATTATTCTAGAGATAAAAGTGATTCTAAAAATATGAGAAATGAGAAAATGTTTGAATATTTACAAATGATATAATACACTTGTAATTAACATAAAAATAAATAAAATTTTTTAAAAAAACAACATGCTTTGACTACCACTGTTAAATTACAACTTACTGTAAAAACAGAGAAAAATTATCAACTTATTAAAGAAAAAATGAACACAAATTATCAAATGAGAAATTGAAAAAGGAATTTATAAAAAATTTACCAATAGAAATAATACTCAAACAAAAATTCTTGGTAAAAAAGTAGCTCCTAGGTATACTACTGGTATAGGAAATTAACCTTTAAAAAGAAAATTTGATGAAAATCATGGAAAAACTATTTTTATGCATAAAAATGATAAATATTTTTCAAGTTGTAGTACTGGGAACTGTTTTACTGCTTCCCATTTATCAAGACCAACTATAGTTTACTTTTCAAATTATTTACAATTTTCATATAGGAAACCCATGAAGCAAGTATGGGTTCCCAAATCATTTATTACTAATGTTTCTAGACCCATAAAAATCTGGGTACCAAAATCTTATTTTGTTTGATACTTATGTAGGAAAGTTGTTTAAAGAGATCCTATAAAAGTATATGGTACTTGGATAGTGGATGTTCTAGACACATGATAGTACATTACTCATGCTTCAAAAACCTAATAAATATAGATGGTGGGAATTTTACCTTTGGTCACAATACTAAAGGAAAAAATTGTCCTTGACCATATTGGAAACTCTAGCTCAGTTTTAATTTCTAAAGTACTTTTTTTGGTGGATTGAAATATAATATTCTTATTATTTCACAATTATGTGATGATGGTTTTTATGTTAAAATTTAAAATATTTCTTGTAGTGTCTTTAATTCCAAGAATGAATTATTATTTTATGCTTTTAGAAATGAAAATGTTTATACTGTTAACTTATATCATTTATTCTATCAAAATGTTTCATACTTAAGTTTATTTCACAAAGAGTCTTGGATTTGGAATAAGGGATTTGGAAACTGCAATATACACTCACTTAGAAAGATTACAAGGAGAATTTTAGTCAAGGATCTACCCAAACATGATTTTCCAAATGACAAAGTCAGTAGTCCCTGTTAAAAGGGTAAACAACACAAAATCTATTTCAAACCAAATAAATAAGTTTCATCTTATCAAAATCATGAGTTGGTTCACATGGATTTCTTTGGACCTTCTATAGTCTCAAGTATTAATTGGAATCACTATGTCTATGTTCTTGTAGATGACTACTCTAGATATACTTGGTCCTTCGTTTTGGCTCACAAAAGTGGAGATTTTTTTCATTTCACCAAGTATTCTAGGACTATCTAAAATCTTATTGTTCTTATAATTAAATCTCTAATAAGTGAACTTGGTTGTGAGTTTGAGAACCAATAGTTTGAATCTTTTTTCTCACAACATGGATATAGTCATAACTTCTCTGCCCCTATTACACCTAAGAAATGGAGTTGTAGAAAGAATAAATATAACCTTACAATAAATAAAAAAAAAATTATTAATGAATATAACCTATATATATACTTTTGGGTTGAAGCTTTCAATATAACATTCTATAAAATCAATAGAGTCTTAATGAGACCTCTTCTTAAAATAACTCCCTATGAGTTGTGTAAAAATAGAAAACCCAAGGTTAACTACCTAAAAGTTTTTGGTTGAAAATTCTATATTCTTAACACTAAGGATAATATAGAAAATTTTATCTCCAAAAGAGATGAAGTTATTTTCCTAGGTTATTCAATCTCTAGAAAATCCAATTTAGTATTCAATAAGGGAACCAAATGTGTGGAAGAATTTATACATGTCAAATTTGATGAAACAATTCCTTAGAAACCTAAGACCTCCCTATAAAATATTAAAGATGATATGTCAAATATGGACATCAATAAAAAATCTTCTAACCATCCTATTAAGGAATCTGTTGAAACTTCTAGTTCTAGAAATTCTCCAGATTTATGCCATGATGAACACGAACCTACCGAGGAACTTGAAATTACTAGTCCTTTTTCTATATCTGTTAAAACCCTTAAAAACAATAATTTAGATGCTTTTGTTGGAGATTCAGATAAAGGAACACATAATAGAGCTTCTCTAAGAAATTTGGTTAAAAATTAAGCTTTCTTTTCATAGCTTTAGCCTAAGAACATCAATAAGGCAATTAATGATGAATTTTAGGGTGATGACTATACAAGAAGAACTAAATTAGTTTCAAAGAAATAAAGTATGGACACTTATGGATAGACCTAAAGACATATTGACCATAGGTACTAAATGGGTGTTTAGATTTAAAGTAGATGAATATTTTACCATATTAATAAATTAAGCTAGACTGGTTGCTCAAGGTTATAGTGAAGTAGATTGGATTGAATATGAGGAATCTTTTTCACTAGTTTCTAGACTTCAAGCCATTAGAATCATTCTTTCATATACAGAACATTTAAATTTAAAACTATATCCAATGGATATCAAGAGTGAATTATTAAATGGGTTTATAGTTTAGGATATTTTTTCAACATACCATGGCTTTACAAACCCTCATTTTCTATATAATGTTTTTAAATTAAAAAAATATTTTTATGGTTTAAAAAAATCTCCAGGAGCTTGGTATGAAAGAATAAGTAGTTTTCTTATCTCCAAAGGTTTTACAAAAGGTATAACTGATCCTACTCTCATTATGAATAGAGTTTATAAAGTTTTTTTAGTTGTTCAAATCTATGTTGATGATATTATTTTTGGGTCTTCAAAAAAAAAATCATTATGCATGTATTTTTCAAAGATGATAACAAATTAATTTGAAATGAGTTTGATGAGTGAACTGGAATTATTTCTTTGGTTTCCAATCATTCAAAACAATAAAGGTATTTTTTTAAATCAAATTAAATACAATAAATATATTCTAAAACATTTTTGGATTAGATAATACTAAAATTAGTGATAATATAATGAGTACCACCTATAAGTTAGATCTTAATGAGAATGGTAAATCTGCTGATAAAACCTCTTACAGAGAAATGATTGGAAGTTTACTCTACTTGACTGTCAGTAGAACTGATATTATGTTTATTGTGTGTATGTGTACTTGTTTTTAAGAAAATCCAAAATATTCACATCTTCTTTCTGTTAAAAAGGATTTTCAAATACCTCAAACATAGTACCAACATAGAACTATTTTATCCTAGAGGAAAATCATTTGATTCAGTGAGCTATTCTGATGATGATTTTGGTGGTTTTAAGTTAGATAGAAAAATCACCTCTAGAACATGTCACCTATTAGGAATGTCACTAGTTTCATGGTTAGTAAAAAGAAAAATTATGTTGCATTATCTACTGCTGAAGCTGAATACATAGCTACTGGTGGTTTTTGTGCTCATATTTTGTGGATGAAACATGCTTTTCTATACTATAGATATCAATTCAGGCACGTCTCTATAAATTGTTATAACACAAGTGCTATTAACATATCAATGAATCCCGTTTCTCATTCTAGAACAAAATATATTGATGTAAGACATCAATTTTTAAGAGATCAATATAAAAAGGTAATATTACTTTAGAATTCATTGACACTAGACATCAGCTTACTGACATTTTCAATAAGCCATTAATTTTAGAAATAATTAATTAAATCATGCATGAATTATGAATGATTAACCTTGAGTGAATATGATCACTATCTCAGGATTACTGTCTCAGTTCACTATATTAGGAGTACTGTCTCAGTTCAATATCTCAGAATTACTATCTCAATCCAATATCTCAGGATTACTATCTCACAGCTTGCTGTCTTTGTTCACTGTGTCATTCGTTATGGTATCACCGTATTGAGTCACACTGTAATACTAACACCATGATCACCTGGACCAATTTTAATTTATTATTCAGAGTTTCATTATTTTTAAATATTTTTTTATTGTGAATTTTATTTATTTATTTCGCATTTTTTTTCAACATTTGAACTCACTAAATGATAAATACCTGTCATTTTACTTATCTTGAGCCCATTTATCTCAAAACTAAAACCCTCTATCTCTATCAAACTACTTTCCCTCCTTCTCACCCTTCTTGAGCCCACGTTGAATGCCCAAGATGAAGTATCCATCTTCATTTACTCCAGACAAATACAGGTCTCAGAAGAAATAAAATAAGGATCCTATTATAATGCCTGAGAAACCGCTAAACTATTGTCTTGAGGATTGAAATGTCATGCCTGAAAAGGAAATATGTGCAAAGTGGATCTTGAATAGTAAGTCTCTTATTCTAAGAGTTCTGAAAAAACAAGGTTGTCTGGATAGTCTAATAAAGAGGAGAGACCCATTTATCCAAAGACAAATTTTGAGTTTTATTTGTATGTCCAATTTACCTTCAACTCAAAGGATGATATTGTGGTAAAAAGTTGGGTAAGTGGTCAAAGATGCACCTTTTCTTCTAGGTTATGGGCTTCCTATCTAGGAATACCTCATGAAGGAATTTTTGAGGACTACTAGAGAGGTCATCCTCCACCTAGTGATGTGTTTATCCGAGAAGAGGATCTTGGAAGTTTTATTGGGAATAAGAAGAAGAGAAGGCCTATTTCTACTGAGTTTTATAGTGAGTCAAGGTTGTTGGTCAAGTTCATTCAAAATCTCATTTTCCTGAGGAAAGGGGATTTTACTATCTTGATGTAGATGCTGGGGAGGGGCATTACTTGTAGACAGTCTGGTTGAATTCCCTAAGAACTTCGGGTTATGTAATCTCCTAAGCCTATGGGCTATGTAATCTCTTATACTATAGGCCTTGTAAGGGTTCCACATTATCCCTTGAAAGGGGGGTTATCAAAAATCAATAAAAATGAAGTCCTTCGGGCCATTCGGGCTGAGGAAAGGGGATTTTCCACTTCTAAGTATCAGGATATATTTTTAATTCAACTTTTAAGGAATGGACACAAAATCAACTTGTGTATGTTTATTATACTTCACATGTGTGATATTATCAAAATTATATCAATGTCCACTTCCCTTTTTTATTCAAGGTTCATTTATTCTATTGTTCTATCCAAAGGTGTGGTTGGAAAAAATGAAGAAGTGCTTGAGGAATGTGATTTCTGTATCTCTAAGGATACTTGTAGGAGAATGAAAATAGGATATAATCCATGAAAGAAATAATGGATTGAGGATAATGATAGTTTGTATGAGTATTTTAACTCTATTAAAAATTCCTCATGACCTAAAAACATAGCTGATCCTGGATTAGAAGCTAATGAGATTATGGAATATCTGGATGAAGAAAAAGATGATGATGTTAGTGAATGTTTTGTAAGAATGTCTCCTGAGACATCACCTCTCTCTAATGGTGATGTTGATGAAAGTGAAAAGGTTAAAGATACTTATAAAGTAAGTGTTAGTATAGAGGAGGAGATTATTGTTGAGAAAAATCTTGCTGTTGAGGAAGGGACACTTATTGTGAAACCATTTGAAGAACAGGGTGAAACAGAAGTAATCTTATCTAGTGAGGAAAGGATGGATCATTCCTTTCAACTTCCTAGAGAAGATATGGGTGATCCTGATTGAGCTGAAGGTAAGGTAATGGACTAAGAGATTGAGTGTCTTAGTCTTAGACGAGATGAACCTATTGAGGGGTAGAAACACCCCAGCTTAGAAAGTGTTAAACTTCAAAACCCTATTGACTCAAGCTCTATGGATACCTGGTATAGGTTTAATAGTTATTTTTATGTGAATGATACCCAATAGGCCTTGGTAAAAGGGATAGATATTTCAATTGTGTATTAGTTGAAACCAATATTGGCCAATGAATTATCCACTACTATGGAACCTAAACCAGTTTTAGTTCCTATTTTGGAATCTACTCAAGAATCTTATGATTTTGTAAGTCATAGTGATTTTAAAGTTTTTGGAAACAACTTTTTTTTTGGATTTGGGAAGCTGTTACAGTCTCAACCCACACTAATGAAAAATCTCAATGATAGGGATGTTGAATTTCTATTGGAGAAAATTATAGAAGATTCAATTGAATATGCTGCATGAAATTCAGGAAGTTCAGATTGAGAAAAATCTTTTGAGTGATGAGGTTATATCTCTAAAAACTATGGTTGAAGATATGGAGAAAACCTTGAAAACTATTCAAGGTCTCATTTCTAATCTTAGTGAGGATGATTCTGAAAAGATTCTATAGAAGGTTGTATCTATAATTTAACCAAACCTGATTACTATGTATGAAAAGGTGGTTGAGAACAACACCAAGATATCCAATGAGATTCATGTGCTTGTTGCTGGACTTAATAAGCTGACCAATGAATATAAATGTTGTTTACAAAAGGTTATAAATAAACTTAAGTCTCTAAAATAAGCTATTTTAGCTTCATCTGCCTCTAGAAAACCATCTCAGACTTTGGAAAATGACTTGATCAGATCAGTTTTCAAAGAATAGCTTCAGTCAGTGTTGAGTGGTGTTAATATGGAAACGTCTTTGCTGGAATCAAGAACAGTGACCATGTGCTTGATTTGGTGAGGGTCCATTCAAATATTTCCACCGATGCTCAATAAGAAATCTCTAAGAAAGATTACTTCTACTTTCATAGAATTTATTTAAATCATGAGTTGATCAATCCATTTATGTATCTTGTGGATAATTTGAATATACCTCCAGTAACTCAATCCTTCAAGGATAAGGTGTAGAAGATCAAAGAATTCACACCCACTCTAGATAAGTTTTCGGAAAACAAGGATGATTTTGAGAAGGCCATGTAGTATGGTGGAGAGATCATAATGGAAATTATAAATATCCTGAAACCTTATCTCCATGTTCATAGTACTACAATTGTGGATCCTGTAGATTCTCCTTTGAGGCTTGGTGGAACTTTTTCTATATATCCCTCTTCCTCCACATTATTTTCCCCAATGACTATGTCTATTTCTTAGGATCTAAGTCAGATCAGACCTATCATTATCAAGCAACCCTTGCCTCTGTGTTCCAGCATACCGACCCTTTCACCTTCTATCATTGAAGGAGTTCCATTAACTTCCCTGACCAATGCTTCTACCACCTCTACTTCTACACCTATTTCTTCTCCATCTAATGTCTCTGACATAGGAAAATCGAAGTTTTATGACTCTACTGAGAAGTGAATTCTGATTTTGACTGGGATCTATTGTATTTTCTTTCTTGATTGTAATGGAATTTATCCTTTTATTGAATAGAATATGGCCTACTGTTGTTTCTTCACTTGTTATTTTATTTTAGTCTATTCATTTTCTCTTTCCCTCTTCTATATTTTTGATAATCCAAAAGGGGAGAAATAATAAGGAGGAATTTAAAGTGGGGGGAATACTAATGGAAGAACTAAAAAAAATACCTGAGGAAAGAACCGCCCTTTATTCTATTTATTATCGATATGCCTTATTCTCTTGATATGATCAGGATTCTAGTTATTTATTTTTAAAATATTTTGTTTGTAAATTCCATGATTTGTGATCATAAAAATAGGGGACACTGTTGGACTCCTCATGTTTTAATGATCACAAATCATGATTAGAGATTGTTGGATTCCTCATGTTTTAATTCTCACAAACCTCTTGTTTTAATACTCACACATTAAATTTTAATCTTGTGAACTATGTTTAATATTGTTCTATTATGTTTTAATATGATTATGTTTAATCTTAATCCATTCTATGAAGACTTATTCTTATGATAGGTTATAGATATTTGATTAAGTCTGTGATACCATAAGTTTTCTACTGATTCCATATTTTCACAAAGGACTTGACACCATGTCTGTGCTACCATATCTAAGACACCACTTATCTAACACTGTTATCATACTACTAGTTCTAGAATTCGATAAGGACCATACAATGTAACTTTTCTACTAGTTACAGATCTCACTGAAAATGCGGCACTATGACTGTCTCATTGTGACTGTCTCACCACAACTGCGACACTATTCCATACTTAACCATTTTTTCTGTCTTTTCTAATTGAATTTAAAGGTTGTTTTAAATAGTCATATTTGATTCATTTAATGACACTAATATAATTAATGATTTTCTATAGTCCTATCAGTAGACAGTATGAGGTACGAGGTGTGTAGATCATGCATCTTGTTAGATCCAACACAAGTAGCTGAAAGAAAATAAAAGAGTGGCACTAGAGCATAAAATATAGTAGTGGAATGCATGCAAAAAGATAATAACACCCATACATGCAAGAACACACTGAAGAAAGAACTCTTAATTCTTGCTTGCTGTAAACAAAGAAGAAACTACTATGAATCATTTTAAGAGCATCCTTGTAGTAACTTAAGGAAGAAGAAGAACATCTCACTGCACCGAGAACTAGAACACTCGACTCACGACAATCTATTTTCAGAAGAGGATTGGAACATTGCATCTACTACATCAAAAGAATCCATATCTTCATTTCACAACACATTGGGATTTCTAAACTATGTCTCATTACATTTCACTCTATTGTATACTTTTTTATTACCCTTTGAGAAATGTGTGTATCTGTATTTAAAGCAAACACTATCTCTTATACTGAACTAGAGGATATAAGATAACCTCACTCAAATATCTTTTTAAATATTGTTTACCCATGTATAACTGTAGAAGAGGTCCTATATGACTTGGATATTATTTTTTCCACAAAGAACAGTGGTTGAGGTCTTGTGACTTAGAATTTCCTATATACTATTGTTATCTCCGATAGAGGGCATGGATTAAAGATTTTTATATTTTTACAGGCAGTAGGTGACCACCAAGTGGAGTAGATTATTTCTCATCTTGATACTAAAACACTTGTGTTATCCACTATGTCTTTTAATTTAGTCTTTCTATGCTTTAACTCATATTTTAGAAAACTAAATTTCACTTTGATAGTTAGTACTGGATAATAGTTATAACTATTTTTTCTTATTAGAATTGTTTCAAAGGTTGTATCAATATCTCATATTGATATAACTAATAATTAATCAATCTTCTAAGAAACTATTTGAACAATCAATCTATTATAAATTTACTACCATGGTTAACTGGATAGATTTATTTTCAATTTGGGTAGTCCTTTAAATACAATTTTTAATTGAAATTTTTATTGGAACTCAATTCACCCCCTCTTGAGTGTCCTACTCTGACCAATAATTTCGTTCTCCAAATTCATCCCAATAAGTTAGAGTTCTACATCATTTCACATATAGTGCTTTGTATAGAGCTATTTGAGTACTTGAGGGGAAGATGTTTTTTCTTAAGAACTCAACTAATGGGATATATTGATACCATCATCCTTTAAATTCCATTGAGAAATATCTCTCTATGTCCTCATGTTTTTGAATGTTCCTTTCAGATTGACCACTAGTATGTGGGTGATAGGCTGTACTAAAATTCAGTTCAACATTCAAATCATGTTGAAACTTCTCCAAAATTTAAAAGTAAACCACAGATCCTTATTAGAGATGAATAAAATTGGAAACCCGTACAACCCCACCACTTCCTTTACATATATGTTTTCAAGTTATTCAAGTGAGAAATATTCTAGAATAGAGTTGAAGTGGGTAGTCTTGGTGAGTTGATCCCCCACTACATATATTGAATTGTTTCATTTAGATGTATTTAGGATACAAGTGACAAATTCCATGGATATGTTCTCCTATTACCACATAGGTATAATAAATTGTTATAAAATCCCCTTAGACTTATTTTTCTCTACATTAAATTACTGACATACCAAGAATATTTAGATGCACTAAACAATCTCCTTCTTAATGTTGTACCACTAAAAGTGTTCTCTCAGACCATGGTATATCTTGGTACTTCTATGATCGATGGAGAAATATTATATTTTCACATTATCCAATAGTTCATTCTTTATTTCAGGTGATGAAGGAACATAAAGTCTTATTATAAATCATATAATACCATCCTCATTGATATGTAACTCATGTATCTTATTTTCCTTTAATTATTTCGCTTTCTTTTGAAGCTCTATATCATCCCTTTATGCCTACTTGATCTTCTCTTAGAAGATGGTTAGGTAATCATTTGGAAAATGTAGGATGTATTCCCCACCATTATGATTTCCATATCCATCCTTTGCGTATCCATGAAGATAGATTCTTTTTCAATACACATCCTGGATAAAGTAATATGTTATTTTTTTTTCAAGGGAATCAAATTCCTTATTCTACTTCCCATGATGGTAGTGAATAAAGAAGTCATAATCTCTGATCTTCTATAACCATATTTTTTAACACATGTTTAGATCGTTATATGTGAATATATACTTCAGTCTCTTGTTATCCATATATATTTCAAACTTCTCACCATAGAGGTAGTGCCTCCAAATATTTAGAGTGAATATCAAAGTTTTTGATTGTAGATCATGTGTTAGATAGTTCTTCTTAGGGATATCAAACTATAACGAGGTGTATGCTATCACTTTATCATTTTGTATTAGTACACAACCCAAGAATTTCATTGAAGTATCATTATATATCACAAAACCTTCTTCACTTATTGGTTGTGTGAGTATATGTGTAGTGATTAGAATCTCCCCGATCTACCTGAATCTTTCCTCACATTCTTCTATCTAGACATACTTTACCCCTTTCTGTGTTAACTTATTTAGTGGGCTAGAAAATCATGATAAATTTCTCACAAAATGTTGGCAGTACCCAGCTAATCCAAGAAAACTATGGATTTACATGACACAAGTGGGTCTAGGTCATTCCTCAATTTCCTTTTTCTTTCAATGTTCCATATTAATTACCTCACTTATGATCACACACCCCAATAATGTGACTTTCCACATCCAAAAGTCACACTTTCTGAACTTAGCATACATTTTCTCCTTTTTTTTATGTTTCTATCATAATCCATAAATTCTATTCATGGTCATCATTTCTCTTGGAGTAAATGATAATATCATTGATAAAAACTACCATATATTTTTTAAGGTAGTGTCTAAAGACTATTAATCAAATCCATGAAGATTACAAGGGCATTAGTATGATCTAACTGAATCACTCTGAACTCATAGTGTCTATACATTGCATGGAATTCTATCCTCTAAATATCATCATTCTTCACAATTAGTTGATGATATTCATAATGAAGATCCATCTTTGAGAGTTACTGAGATAATCATAGTTGATAGAATATGTCATAAATACTTGGTAGAGGATACTTGGTCTTTATAGTGATCTTGTTGAGCTCTCGGTAATCGATACACAACCACATCAATCTATCCTTCTTCATGAAAAATACCACCGATGCATCCCAAGGCTAGGTACTAGGGCATATGAACCCTTTTTCCAAATTCTCTTATAGCTACTTCTTTAAGTCCTCCAGTTTGTTTTGGTCTATCCTGTTGGGGTATTTAGAGATTGGAGTGGCTCCGGGTATAAGTTCTATTGATACCTATACCTCATGATCTATAGGAATTCTGAGTAACTCTTCTCGAAATACATTAGTGTATTCCCTTACAATGGAAATTTCCTCCAGGTTGATACCTTCATTTAACTCAACCATTTGGGAAAGGTATGCTTATTCATAGGGTATCAATAACCACACCATTGATGTATTGTAAAAAGAAAATCCCTAAAGTTCAATTCATTTATAGTGGCGGATTGGATGGTTTAAAATATAGAAAGATATTTCCTTTTCCCAATATTTGATTTGTGTAATATATAAAGTGATCCAATCGATTCCCAGTATAGAATCAAAATCCACCAAGGGAAGTATTATAAGATTCTATGGATAGATATTCCCACATATTCTAATAGGATAATTGTCTAAAATTTGGTTTGAAATGATCTCACCACTCAGTGTTTTTACATATATATCTACTTCAAGGTATTAGGGGTTCAATTAAATGGTTCTAGAAAACTTGTATGATATAAAGGAATCCATAGAACCATAATAAAATAATTTTTTCCATTATTGATTGAATAATAAGTGTAGCTTATACAAATTCATTTTCATGTTCCACTTCATTAGTAATGATGACAAAATCTTTACCTTGATCCTTTAGATTTAGTGGTTTCTGATGCTGATTACCCTCAATGACTCATGGTTTTGCGCACTAGCTTTCATAGTTCCCTTTCTCTCTACATCTGAAGCATTGAACTATGGGTAGTGCATTAGGAGGTTCCGTTCTTTCCTCCATCATGTTTTCTGGCATCTTCATGTCTCTTCAATATTCATGAGATTGGTGTCCTTCTCTCCCACACTTAAAGAATTTCTCCATTCCTTTGAGGAAATTACCATGATGCTTATTCCTATATTTTTGACATGTGGGTGGTTGGATTCGATTTCCTCCTTTGTCATATGAACCACCATATTGAAACTCCATTATTCTCTTCTTATCCCCAAGTTAAAATGTCCAATATCTGAACTTTATCTTTACTTTGAGAGCACATCAAACCACTTCTTCATAACTCATAGAGTCTGGGATAACTAGATCCTTCTGAAGGTGTGGTTTTAAACCACAAAATAATAAATCTATTTTTTATCATTATTAATAACAAAACCCAAGGTGTATCTTTCAAGCCTTGTAAAATTTTGCTCATAATCCATGATAGATTCAAATTCCTTTTTCTTTAGCTCTATGAATTCTCTCTCCATATTTGTTCGAATAGTTAAATAGAAATACATGTTAATAATCATTTTCTTAAAGTATTCCTACTCCATCTCTTCCATTTCATACTTTATCTTGGTTTTATTTATAAATTCCCAAAATTGATCAAATTCTTCATCTAAATGATTGATGTATAGAGTCATATTATCCGTATTAGTATAGTGGAGCCTAGAAAATATATTCTCCATTGAGTTAACCCACTATTCCATGACAAGTGGTTCAGAAGATCCACTAAATGTTGGGGGTCTTTGCTGTATAGAAGTCTCAGTATCTAGTTGGTACTTATGGGTAAAAGGGGGAAGTTCCACATGGTTCTAGTCATTGTTCATATCCTAATTAAACTGGGTAATAATTTTTATAAAGTTTTGAATTCCAAATCCCTTGGAATTGGGAATATCTTTCAGATAATAAATGCATTGTCCCTAACATGGGTTGTTGGCCTGGTTTCTCCTGGTTCCAACCATTTTTTAAAATATAAAATGTTTTAACAAAACATAATTCGAAAAATAATGAATAAATTACTATTTTTTTCAATTAACTCTAATATCATTTCTTATAGAATCCCTAAGTTTATGATTTTTCTAAAACAATGTTTATTGGATGTTAACATATACTTAGAATTATCCCAAGGGTTATCAATAATTTTTTCTAATTCCGAATACCAAAATAACTAAACCATACCTCTAATACCAACTAAGGAAAACCAAATATTTATTTTATGACCAGAATAGGATTTTAAAGATAAAAAACGTAACAACTATACATTCAATGATCGAAAGGTTTTGTATATTCAGAAAATTTGGATCATACATCACTTATACATGATGAATCATAAGCATTTATTTAAATCATTATAATTTATCATTATAAAAGATCACATTCTCCTTAGCACAGGTAGTCACCTAAGGATATACATCAAAGAAAGGGATGAGCTAAAAGCCCAGTAAGAGGATGAATAAGATACATGAATCAATATAAAATGGGTGAGAATAATAATAATCATCATATCATAAGAATATTATCATTAATATTATTAATGATGTAACATTTGATAAAATCATGGAATGTGGAAATGCATAAAAATTGTACATCATGTCATAGTGGTCAAATACCACACATAGTTGTGAACAAATATAACATCATGTTCACACATAAAATATGTGCATAATCAAGAAGTAATTATTGTGAACAAGGAAAACATAATTTTCATTCATAATAAACATTATCTCAGGAGATACATCACATTACCCAACACATTGTAGGGATATATAATTCCGAGACCACCCATCACATCATAATATTTACATAATCATACATGCTATATATAACGTATAACAATCATAGTCATGAAATAAACCATTAAAAAGAATGGGTTTTGTAATGATTTAATAAAGAAGAAATTCATAAATAAATGTTGGGGTTTCTAAATGAAAAATTGAGATTATACTTTGGAATAAAAGATCATTTTTCTTTGGATAAGAAACAACACATGAACAATCAAAGGATTGTTTTGGAATGAAAATATTTTGGTAATATATTTATATTTGGATTAAAAATCAAGGTGAAAACATGTATATCCACAAAAATAAAAGGGAATAATCATTAAAGAACATTTACTAAACATTAAAGGAATATCATTAATGAATATTATGTGAAAGATAAATAACCCAAAGAAAAGGAGATGGGTTCAAGAATCCCCTACTCTTAATTCATGCTTTATTTCATTGCTTTTAGACCTCCTAAATATTAAAAATAGATTTGTTAAAACATTGAAAAAATAGTGAATTATGTAAATTTATATCACAATTTATAAACTATAATCATTTAATTATATCTATTAATTTACCTTGTTGAAGTCAAATTGTTTGGATATCGGGCTTTCCTTAAAAATTTATCGTTTCTCTTCAATTTCTCGATTTTGGTTTGGGTAATTTATACATGTAACATCCCGGTTCTGGGTTCCACCCAGAGGTTCCCATACATGGTTGGTCACATGGCCTCAAGTGCATTTCCCCAAATTCCATAGGCTACCGACTAGAATCGAGGGCCTTGGGTGTGATAGTGGATAAACTATGCCCTCATTGGAAGAGTAACACAATGGAAGTAAAAAAGACAATAATAGAGGAAGCAGTAATAATACCATACAACAATAAACAATAGAGTACTAGAGGCTATAAAAACTTAGAACATATATATATTATGCATGATACATATGTCTAGGAAAACAACCAAACAAGTCACAATGCTGGAATAAAATACTAATCCAAAGTACAAGGAAAATCAAGTAAACATATCCATAGCATCGCAAGCCTCAGCTTGGTCTGATGCTCTCAAACTCGGAAGCATTCAAGTACCTGAAGTAGAAGGGCACTTGCTATTATCTAGACCTACAAAAATATGATCTTTTTGGGCCCAAAAGCGTGACCCAAACTGGGTGTGAGAGGAATCCTCGTAGGCAACCACCCAAAGATCTGTGCCTAACAGTGAGTGAATATATATGGCATGCAATAAGCAAAAAGAAGAAGTAAACAATGAAGTACTCAAAAGTAAACAATCCTACAATTCAACTGTATTCAATTTCATATATTAGTTAAGAACTAATGAAAAACAGGTAACCCTTTGGGAAGTACTCACTGCCTAACCCCTCTGGTTCAACTGAAGAACACAAGAAACCCTATAATAAGTACACACAGTCTAACCCCTCTGGTTCAGCTTTAGTAAAGACACTTCGAGGAAGCACTCACCATCAATTACCCCTATAGTCTCTTATTGGTAACTATATACACTCTTAGGAAGTACTCAATGTCCAATTCCCCCTGTGGTCTCACAACATGAAACTATAGACACTCCGAGGGAGCACTTACATCTATCCCCCCTATGGTCTCACAACAAAAAAGTTAACAAACCCTCTAGAGAAGCCCTCAATGTCCATTCTCCCTATGGTATACTACACCTGGTTCCCATATCCCTATTTAAGTCAATCGTTCACAACGATATATAGAAGCCAAAGTAAACCTCAAGAACTACTTGGCTAAATAGTCTATATCACATGACAGTATAAAAGATAAAGTCACTCCATCCTAACAATACTAGGCATAGAAAGCAAAGCAGCCTAATAGGAAAGCTAGAAAAAATGGTCAAAACAAGAAAACATGGAAAAAAAATCGATATCCTAGAAAAGTTAACCCTATTCATAAACACTTAACCTCTATCTAAAAAAGAAGGCATATCAGGCAATAACAGGGATAAAAACTATAAACACGCAATACCCCAAACATGGTATTTGGAACTTTTTCACATATAACTGAAAGAATAACTACAGAAAGGCACAAACCACCTACCTAGGAATCGTGAGATCGATATACATGAACCTCAGGCCTTAAGTCATCCTAGAATGTCATAGATCTACAAAAAATGTTAAAAATGTTCAACTGAGGATAAATCATGAAAGAGTAATAATCAAGAGATTATGTTCAAGAATAAAAGAGAACTCACTGATGTGATTCCAATGCAACAGATGGAGGTCGAATCAGAGAACGGATAGCGAGTCGGGGGCTTGACGAAGATTTGCGCCGTACGGTTTCTCCTAGACGAGGCGGGTGAAGAAGATGATGGTTCTTTCCATTAGACGTGACCCCAGTCCATTTAATGAAATAAAAATAAAGTACATGGAGTGTACTTTCCTTAGTCGGCCCTCACTTTAGGTGGTCTCCAGGTCACCGAAAACCGCCATGTGATCGACCGTTACACGGCCAGCACGCGGCTACCCGCGACAACCTAGTACACGACATGTACATATAAGTACACGACGTGAACTCCTAAAATTTACAAAAACTCCTGTTTTTCTCAAAAACAACTAGAAATTAAAGACATAACTAAAAAAAAGATCTAGGTTCTTACAATCTTAACCCCTTAAATAAATTCATCCCTGAATTTCCTTAACAAGGTGGAGTATAAGAATAATCCTCAAACAACTCCAGCCAATGTGATTGTAAATTGGTATACCTCTCCTAGGTCTCATCCTATACTCACCTGTGCTACCATAGAACTCATACCAGAGGAATAGACCGACCACAGAGAACCTTCTCACTTCGTTCAACAATCCGGATAGGACGGTCCTCGAATGAGGTGTCCACCTCTAACTCAACGTCCTCAGGTTGGAAAACATGAGACAAGTCTGAGAAGTAACGTCGAAGATGAGAAATGTAGAAGAAATCATGCATAGCCCGGTACCTCTGAGGAAACTGTAACTGATAGGCAACCAACCTGACTCTCTCTAACACCTCAAAAGGTCTGACGTACCTCTGTGAAAGCTTACCCAGCCTCCTAATCCTCCTGTTTCCCAACCTTGGTGTGGAATGTAGAAAAACCTGATATCTAACCTTGAACTCCGGAGGTCGTCTCTTTCGATCATCATAAGAATTCTGTCTTGATTGTGTAGTATCCATCCTCTTCCAAATCAACTCTATCTGCTCCGTGGTCTCTTGGACTAGATGAGGTCCCAACATAACTGCCTATCCTGCCTCCAGCCAACATAAGGGTGATCGGCATTGACTACCATAGTAATCCTCATAAGGTGCCATCTAAGTAGTTTCTTGAAAACTATTATTTTAAGAAAACTCCACAAGAGGTATGTGTTTCTGCCAAGAACCGAACGCATTCTCAAAGCATGTCCTCTAGCACCTAAATATTATTCTCGTAATGGCCATCTATCTGGGGGTGGTATGTTGTACTTAGAAGTACCTGTGTACCCAAAGCCCTATGAAGTCCCTGCCATACCTGAGAAGTAAAACAAGCATCCCTGTATGAAACAATGGAGTGTGGAACCCCATGTAGATGTACAATCTCTCAGATGAATAACCTCCCATGATCATTAAGACTAAAGATCTCCTTGACCGACAAGAAGTGGGAAGCCTTTGTGAGTCTTTCAATAACAACCCATACTGCATCATTCCCTCAAGTATAACTAGAAAAACATGTCACAAAATCCATTGAAACATCATTCTATTTCCACTCAGGAATGAGTAACTATTGTAAAATCCATGCCTGTTGCTGATGCTCCACCTTTACCTACTGACAGGTGGAACACCTCATGATGAAACCATCAACATCTCTCTTCATACCTGTCTACAAATACTAATGGTGTAGATCACGATACATCTTGGTGACACCAATATAAACTGCCTAAAATGAGGAATGAAAGTCCCACATCTGCTCCTCATGTATATATTCTGACACTCACATGTGCCTATGAAATTGTAAGATCTCATCCTCACCTATGGTCCATCCGGGAATAACGTCCTCTCCTGTCATACTCTCTCGTAGGGAAAGGCCTTCAGAATATGATAGACGACTCATTCGTACTCGATCAAGTAGAGTAGAGGTAATAGCTACAGAATAAAGGAAATTATGCCCCTATTTGTTGTGCACCTCCAAATGCATCTCAGAGAATAGAGCCATAAGCTTCCACTCACTACTGACCTCTTGAACTGCCTATATCTAAGTCCTTCTGCTCAGTGCACCAGCCACTGCATTTCCCTTCCAAGGCATGTAGGCAAGCTCAAAGTGAAAGGATTGAAGGTACTCAACCCACCTTCACTGTCTCATATTCAGATCTCACAGAGTGAAGATATACTTGGTACTATTGTGGTTGGTGAAAACCACAAAATTCTCTCCCAACATGTAGTGCCTCCAACAGCGTAATGCATGAACAACTGCAGCCAACTCGAGATCATGAATTGGGTAGTTCCTCTCATGTGGCCTCAATTACCGAGAACCATATGCAACAGATCCTTCTCCCCTGCATAAGCACAACTCCCAGCCCAATACCTTATGCATCATAATACATAGTATAGCTCTTTCCCGGATCTGAAAAAACAAGTATCAGTGCTGAAGTCAACCTCCCTTTCATCTCTTGAAAGGTTGACTCACAAGAATCTGACCACAAGTATTTCACACCCTTTTTAGTCAGGCCTGTCAGTGGAACTGTTAAGTGTGATAAGTCCTTTATGAAATGTCTATAGTATACAGCCAGCCCTAGAAAAATTCATACCTCAAAGATGTTATTCGGATTCCCCCAATAAACTACTACTCTCACTTTCTTTAGGTCTACTAATACTCCTATATCTGAGATAACATAACCCAAGAAGTGAATCTGGTCCATCCAAAAGTGGCGTTTTGAGAGATTAGCATATAACCGATGCTCTCTCAGTGTACTCAAAATGATATCAAGATGGGTAGCATGATCATATTGATTGTGAGAGTACACCAATATATCATCCATGAAGACTACCACGAAAGAATCCAAGTATGGATGAAACACTCAGTTCATCAGTACCATGAAGACTGCAGGCGTGTTTGTGAGACCAAACGGCATAACCACATACTCGTATATACCATGCCTACTCTGAAAGACTATAATAGGTATATTAGATGGTCTAACATACAACTTATGGTAATCGGGCCTCAAGTCAATCTCTGAGAACACCCAAGATCCTCGAGTCTGATCAAAGAGATCATCAATCCTCAGCAAGGGACATTAGTTCTTGATCGTCAACTGGTTCGACTTCCGATAGTCCACACAAAGTATGAGGGTACCATCTTCCTTCTTCACAAACTGTACAGGTGAACCCCAAGGAGAAGTACTAGGTTAGATGAAACCCTTTACCTGAAAATACTCTAACTGCTTCTTGAGCTCTTGTAACTCTGGTGTAGCCATCCTATAAGAAGAAATGGACACCGATGTTGCTCCTATCATGAGATCAATAGAAAAGTATACCTCTCACTCTGGAGTCAAACCTAAAAAGTCATATAGAAGGAAATCCCTGAAACAATTTACCACTAGAGGAAAGTATATCTGTGAAGTCCCCTGGTTATCTAGATACAGACAAGAGAACAGGGCTGTAACTCCTCCAATCCCATGATGCTCAGGTCCCGCTCTGCTCTCCTAGAAATCCCATTTTCCATTATGAAGAAATGACCCACCCTTTGGTGATGTGAAACTCACCCTACAATGATTATAGTCAATAGAATCATAGTAGGGAACTAATTAGTACATTTTGATAATGAAATCAAAGCCCATCATCTCTAAGACATAGAGGTCCCATAAGAAGTGACACCCACCAACCTCAAGAGGGAAATCTTTGAACTGTCATAAACTAGCAATTCTTATCCCTAACAGAGTGTCTAATGTCAAGACATCATAAGTAGAAAAGATATATAGCCAAAAGATCTCCACAACCGCTTATATATAAAGCTATGGGAAGCCCCTATATCGAAAAGAGCAGAAGATAAAACTGAGGCAACTAGCATCGCACCTCAAACTATAGAGGGTCCTGGATCCTGATCCTGCTGGATTTTCTCCACTACAAAATTCTAACATGCACTATGACCCTATGACCCCGCCTGACCACCCTGCTGTCCCTGAAAGCCTGGCGACTGGCTACCATGACCACGACCTCCACCTCAGCCTGAATGGCCAGAAGAACTCTAGTTCCCTGACTAATGAGAAACTGGTGGTGCTACTCCAGAATATGGAGTCATAGAAGAACCTCTGTCACCAGCTGCTGGTAAGAATAACTGACAAAATCATTGAAGATGACCCATCTTGCCGCAAGATCGACACTCCACTGGTTCTCTTGGGAAAAGTGGCATCGTATTTACGCTATTCCCGTATTGGTATCACACCAACTGGCTACCGAAATAAGTGTATCGTCTCCTTGGATATCCATGTGTAGACTCTCTATGGCACTTACTACTATCAGTAGGAAGGATTCCAACTCCGGATGTCGAGCCACCCTGTCTCTACACTCCAGAATACCTCTGATTTCACTCCTTGATTAGCACCTAGTTGACTATAGAAGTGGTAAATGTCAACTTGAATATGTTCACCAATGATCAAATGTTGTTCCTGATACCATTCTCAAACTTCCTTGCCAAGAATAACTCATCACCTCTTGGGATGGGTGTGAAGCGCTGCAGCTCTGTGAAGCGAGAAGAATAATCTATAACTGAAAGATTACCTTTCTCCAAACTCATGAACTCTCAGGCTCGATCGACCCTTAAATTCTTTGGGTAAAAGTAGTCATAGAAGGCATGCTGAAACTCATCCCAAGCTATACCCTGCTGGCATCCCGCCTGTGAGATCACATCCCAAATCTCTTGGTGGAGTCTTGTAACATGTACGTATCGAGCTTCACCATCCTCTCTTAAGGCATCTCTAGATTCTAGAAGATAGAACACATGGATTATAACTATGAATCTGCATCCTGAGGTCCTCCATTCACGGTGAAGGTGGGGGGATGCTGCTGCTAGAAAACCCATGTCAACTCTGCCATAGAAGGGGAAGAATGCGACGCTCCATGGAAAGACTGCATAAACCTCATAAATACCTCTCAGAACTGTGTGTCAGCACCTGTGTCCCGAATGATGGATGGTGCCAAGACCGACACTACCGGAGGATCTGCTGGTAGTCCCTGATCATCCATATCCGGTGTCTGATCACTACCCTGTAACTGGAATAAAACCAAAGGATGTCTCGGTGGCAAGAATATGTAAGGTCAAGCACACACCTTAGATCAAGATTATCAAGGACTAAAACTTATAAGTGTAAGAAGGGAACAAGAGAAAGAAAATCATTCAAGTTTTTTTTCAAAACATGGATACACGGTGTGTATAACCACTACATGACGTCTTCCCTTAAGACTTCACACATGCATGTAATTTTGCCAACCCACTTCATGTAACACACCAAACACACGATGTGTTTTCCTAACACACGATGTGTACTTGAATCCTCTTCCCCTGCACGAGTTCCCTTATATGGATAAGCCACATAGTTCTCCTAGAACAAGACTACACGACGTTTTAGTACCAGTCATAACGTGTACTAGACAAACTTCACCGACCACATTATTCGACACATGGTCGGTTACACACCTCACTCTACACGGCATGTTCCAGATGGACACAATGTGTACTATAAGGATTCCACCACCCCATGTTGTTTGTTACAAGAACAGATACAAGGGTCACATTACATGGCGTGTTAAATCTTGACACAACGTGTATACCCTAAGTTTCATCTATCTGTGTCGTTAGTCAGATAGGTGGAAAAATGTTCAACACAACACGGTATGTACATCCGGTACACGACGTGTCCCACCAAAGATTCCCCAACCCATGTCTCTTCCCACACAGTAGTGACATTGTTAGAGACTACATGTTATTCACATACAATACACAAATTGTACTTAAGAAAAATAGTTCCCTCCCGAACAGAAGGATATATAACGTGTATTTATAGTTACATGCCATGTATTATGGGTTTTTCCAGACAGTAATCATTAGAAACTACTTTGGAACCCAGAAAAACACCGAAAAGAAAATTAAAGTGCCAAATTCCAATTCGCGAGGGCCCATACTCCTTGCGAATCAAATCTTTCCATCTTATACAAGTCATATACAAGCATAAAAAAGCGATGATCCACCAAATTCCGATTCATTAGGGCATAACACCTCAGGAACCAAAGTTTGGTGTTCATTCAAATGAAACCATAAACATTAGCAATACCCCTATCAAACAACATGTATTCTATTAAGGCATCTATCACAACATCATGCATATTTATCACAACATCTATCACAACAAGATGCAATTAGAAATTCACCCTAAATGGCATGACAAGAATACATGTCATGTGATCCATAAAAAGTGCCAATATGATGCATGAGATGGAATACCCTCATCTCATCAGGTTGAAACATAAATAGAACCTTAATAATGTCCACAATAATATCACAAAACATGCGAATCACCCAACGGTGAAATAAAATCAACCGTAATGATTGAAAAACCAGAAAAATTGGAATAAATGAGGTAAATTGGTTTTTACCTGTATACGGGTTAGCTACTCCCATGAAAAACTTATTACCAAGTACCTATTACTTAATATCCTTAGCTATAGGCTCTAAAAAGTAAGTCAAGAAGAAAATAATTCCTATGATACCACTTTGTAATGTCTTGGTTCCGGGTGCTGCCCAGAGGTGCCCCATACCCGGTTGGTCACATGGCCTCAAGCACATTTTCCCAAATGCTAGAGGCTACTGACTAGCAGTGAGGGCCTTGGGTGTGATAGTGGTGAAACTATGCCCTCATTAGAAGAGTAACACAGTGTAAGTAAAACATATAATAATAGAGGAAGCAGAAATAATACCATACAACAGTTAACAACATAAGACTAAAAGTAATAACAATTGAGCACACACACACAAACACACACACAGACACATATATATGATGCATGATACATATATATACGAAAGTATCAAAACAAGTCAGAATGATATAATACAATACTAAACCAAAGTACAAGGAAAAAAAAGTAAGCAGCTCGATAACATTGCAATCCTCATCTTAGTCCCATGCTCTCCAACTCAGAAGTAGTGAAGTACCTGAAGTAGAAGGGCGCTTTCCCTTTTCTAGACCTGTAACAATATAATCTATTTGCACCCAAAAGCATGACCCAAAAAGGGTGTGAGATGAATCCCAGTATCCAACCACCCTAAGATCTATGTGTAATAGTCAGTGAATATATATGGTAGACAATAAGTGAAAAGAAGCAGTAAACAAGGAAGAACTCAAAAGTAAACAATCCTATAGTTCAATTGCGTTCGATTTCATATATTAGTTAAGCAACTAATCACAAACTAGTAACCCATGGGGAAGTACTAACAGCCTAACCCTTCTAGTTCAACTAAACAACACAAGCATCCCTCTTGGATGTACACACAGTCTAACCCCTCTGGTTCAGCTTTTACAAAGACTCTCTAAGGAATCAATCACCTTTAATTCCCTCTATAGTCTTGTATCAGTAACTATAGACACTATAAGGATGCACTCAACATCCAATTCCCCCTATGGTATTGCAACGTGGAACTATAGACACTCCGAGGGAGCACCTATATCCATCCCCCCTATGGTCTCAGAACGTAAAAGTAAACAGACACTCTAGAGAATACCTCAACGTCCATTCTCCATATGGTCTAATAAACCAGGTTCCCACAGACCTATGTAAGTCAATCGTGCACAAAGATATATGGAATCCAAATTAAACCTAAAGAACTACTTGGCTAAACAGTATAGAACATATAACATTATAGAAGATAAAGTCACTCTATCCTAACAATATTAGGCATGGAAAGCAAAGCAGCCTAATAGGCAAGTTAGACCAAATGTTAAAAACAAGAAAACATGGGAAAACATCCATAACATGGAAAAGTTAACCCTATTTATAAAAAATTAACCTATATCCAAACAACAGGTAATAGGAGGAAATAATAGGGCTAAAAACCATAAACACGCAATACCCCGAACAAGGTATTGGGATATTTTTCACATATAACTCAAATACTAACTACATAAAGGCACGAACCACCTACCTCAGCGTCGTGAGATCGATATACATGAACCTCAAGAATTAAATCGCCTTAGAACACCATAGATCTACAAAAATGTTAAAACTGTTCAACTGTGGATAACTCATGAAAGAGGAGAAGTCAAGAGATGAATTTCAAGAAGAAAGGAGAACTCCCCGATGCGATTGCAATGTAACCGATGGAGGTCGAATCGGAGAATGGGTGACAAGTCGGGGGATTGGAAAATATTCACACCATACGATCACTCCTGGATGAGAAGAGAAAAGAAGAATATGGTTTAGTCGATTAGATGCAACCCCAATCCATTTAATGAAATAAAAAGAATATACATAGTGTGTACTTTAGAAGTACATGGTGTGTACTTGCATTAGTCGACCCCCACTTTAGGTGGTCTCCAGGTCACCACACATGACCATGTGCTCGGCCATTACACGGCCTGCAGATTGCTACCCATCGAAAACCTAGTACATGCTGTGTACATATAAGTGCACCATGTGTACTCCTGAAATTTCCAGAAACTCCTCTTTTTCTAAAAAACAACCAGAAATGAAAGACATACCTAAAAAGAAGATCTGTGTTCTTACAATACATAAGAAGAATAAATTACACAAAATTAAAAAATATATATTTATACATTTATATTTAGTAAATAATTTATTTTAACAATCTATAATGTTAGTGACATAGAAAGAAGTTAGAATCATCTTCATTAGTGGCCAATCGACCGTTGACGGGATATTATTGAAAGAGCAAGAAAGGGAATTATGAAATTTATATATGTCATAAATAAGATACTTTCAGTAGGTTAAAATAATTAATATAATTTTAAAATTACGCATAACTAATTTTATAATATTTGGTTTTTAAAGGAATTGTAAAAAATGAGAATAAAAAAATAGAGATGAGTTGATAGAAACACACTCTTTCCTAGATGTAACTTATTTTGTACAACACTAAAAATACATTTATATTTGGAGTCAGTTTACTCCAAAAAAACTCTAGGTGTTATAAGGGGCTTGATAGAGATTATTTGGGTATATATTTGGTTATATAAAGGGTTGGAGGAGTGTTTTTACAAAGGAAGGGAGAGAGGTTTTTTATACCTCCCGAGATAGGTATTTTTAGAAAAAAATATTAAATAAAATGATATATATAAAAAAACTTTTAATAGTGATTTTTTAAATATAAATAATATATAAATATAATATAATGGTTTTTAATACTTTGATCCTATCTATATTTCAAATCCATTAGTTTATTATAATAGAAAGGGGGAAAAAGAAAAAAAATATTATTTTAAGGGATCACTTTTGACTTTAGGTTTTAGAAAATGTTTTTTAGGGTTGGAAGTTGATTTTATTTAATTTTAATGACTCATTTATTAAATTAAATAAGATTTATCTGAAATAATGTTCTAGAAATGATCAGTCATTATTTCATCACAAATGTCTATATTAAGATACATTAGTTATGTGGAAAACTATATTTTTACTATTCACTTGAAAATTGAAGCATATCAAAAAAGTAATAAAAATTAATCCATGGAAAATTTAAAGGTGCTAAATTCAAAATGGTATTAAGTTTTTCAAAATATATTTCTGACATTGGAAATTTTAAATTTTAATGTAAAAAATATAATTTTTACAAAATACTTTAAAATATAGTTTATTAAATATGTCTGCACATTTTATTTGAGTTTTTTAATCATGATATTTATTTTTCTGAATTATAATATTTATATTAACATATATTAATAATTATAAATTTTATTTATATCAAATTTTTTTATATTTATGTTAAATTATTACTCCAATGGTCAGGTTACTGTTCCCAATGGCCAGGTTACTATTACAGCAGTCACATTACCTCCTATAAATACCACTTCATTATTTAACTCTATATTAACTAAAATTCCTCCAATGTTTATATATTATAATTTTCTAAGATGTTTATTGGTTTAATAATATATATTTTTTCAAATCTATAGTGTTGGACATGGGGGTGATGATTTTAGAAAATTGGGGAGATCTATATTTTTCCATTTTAGATTTTAGATTTTTTATTTTTTTTCCAGTAGCAATGCTTGTAATTTTCATTGGTTTCGTTTATAACTAATGTAATTATATTTATTAATGAATTAAGTTATTTTTGATTTCTTTTGTGCTCTATGCGTATAATAATTATATAATATAATATAACAGAAATTTATTTATGAAAAAATTATCATTTAATAAGTTTGGGTCGTTACGTCAAATCCTTTGGTTTTATTTAAAGTTACTTGATTTCCATAAATAACTTACATATTGAAATCATAAGTAAAAAGTATCATGATATGAACAATATAAATCTCAATGAATTGGAAATTAGAAGTAACATATATTAACCAAAAACCTCACATGAAACCTGGGGGAAGATCCAAACTATAGGTTTTAATGAAAAAAAAACTTAGTCATAGAAAACAAATTGTCCTATGCAATCCTAAAAATTAATAAAACCTAGGCATGTCAAGGCATCATAAAAAATGACCCCTGAATATCATCATGCCTCATGCTTGGGCATCACCTTCTTGGGAATCCTCTTACCTAAGGTCACCCATGTACATCCAACAATCAATCATTGAATCATACCCAAAAAATAACATTTCAAATCATTCCCATATCAAAAAAACATTAATAAATAGAAAGAACACCATTTTGAAAATGATCCGCTAAAATCACCTTAGATTCAAGACTTGATAGAATAAAATTAAGTGCAATTTTTTATTTAAATTCCAATTATTTATTCATAATTTAGAATGATAAAACCATTGTATTTCAATGTTTTATTAAAAAAATGGGTAATTTTATTTATTTAATGAAAAGTGAATAATATATGAAAATTGATTAATTTGATAATTTTGATAGATTTTAATCTTTTTGGTATTCTGATCACAACTTTTAAATTATTGATACAATTGATGTGATTCTTTTTTTTAGGATTCCTTTTTTTTTTCTGGGATACAACTTTGTCTTCTAGACCAATTTTTTTTATAAGAAATAGAGGCCTAAGAATTTCAAAAAACATGAGAAATTATTTGGCCAGATAGAGTGGACCCCACTCTAGAAAGAGGCCTAAATCACACTACACGCCTCTAGTTGAGGTAACACTAGCTGGATTCAAAAGATGAATCATATGAGTGTTTCCCCATTAAATTTAAATGACTTATTCACTCATTAAGGTGGAAATTGGATGCTCATCATTAAAGGATGATTTAGGATTCATTTATATAGTATAAAAAAATGGAGTGATTTTCCTATAAATTATTTTATACATGGATGATTAAGTAGAGATATAAAAAAAAACTGTGAAAGATAATTGGGAACAACTTTTTCGAAGAAACTGTGTCCCAATTGAACTATTTAATGGGTCAAAAAACACAAAACAACTTTCGATGGAAGAATTATGGAGCTGAAAAATCTACCTCCTGACCTATAAAAGGAGGTGAAAGCCTCCTTTCCAAATCATTCAGGGCACCAAGGAGAAGATCTCCACTGAGGAAGGCTGGCTGCTACAACCTCCCCCCTTCTCCTTCTTCATTTTATTTTATTTATTTTTGTTTTATTTTACATTTTAATTTTAAATTGTAATTTAAATATTATTTTAAATAAAATTAAATATTTTATTCATGTTTTAAAATTTTTTCCACCCATTCTCTATCCTCTATTCTCATTCCACTTAATTTTATTATTGATAGTATAATTATTATTAATAATAATATTATTAGTACTATTATAATTATTATTAATAATCTTTTAACATTTTTATTCTATTTTCTTACTTTCTTAATCTATTCTAATAATAATAATAATAACAAATTATTATTATTATTATATTCTTTATAAATTATATAATTTTATTTTTTTATTTTTTATTTCTTTTATTATTTCCTATTATATATATCTCTCTCTCATCCCAATTGTATTTTACTTTAATAATTAATTTTCTCATCACTATTATTTTAAATTATCTTTATTTTATTTTATTCAATTTCTTCTTCTTCTCTTCCGCCCACTCCAACAAGTGATTTCTTACTCTAAAAGATGAGAGGTTGATCCCCAATGTGGTGACTTCCCCCCAATGACATACAACTCAATCTATTATATTCTTTTATTTAATCATTTTCCCTCTCTCCATTAGTATTTATTCGAATAATGGAGTTAAATTAATAAATGGATGAAACAACATTAATTAATTTGGGTCTTGGAAGATGGAACATACTAGAAGATGATGCGTTATCAGCCTTGATTAAAGGAGGAGGTGGAATTGATATTTCTTAGGCAATCAATGATTTCCACAATTTAAAAATGATGAATAATAGTTCAAACATGAGATTTCATGTATAATTTACCAAACTAAAATCCAACATATAAAAGAGAATAATTATTGAATCCAAAACTGAACCCAAGGCCATAATCCTTCTTCCATAACTCATTCATTTTAAGACTATATAATAGTTTTAATTCTGCTTATACATATAATTTCAAAAATTAACCAAAAACAAATTTTTTTTTCATTAAATTACAAAACCATAAAAAGAACTAGTTTAGGTTAATTACATAGAGTAAGTGAACTAAATTGAGAAGGATCCTCAAATGAGACAACACTGGTTTTCCTCTGTGCTGCACAAGGAAAAATTCATGTTACTTTTGAACATTACCCATGATAGGTGTGTCTCAAAAATGGTGCTATTTTTAGTTATCCAATTAGTAATTTACTTATCTTTTTATGTTTTTAAATTTCTGATATATTTTCAGTGTTTTACTTTAAGTAAACACAAAAAATTATATTTCTATAATGTATTCAAATTCATATTATTATGCATGGGTATAATACTCATAGGTGTAATAGTAGAAACAACAACAAAAAGAAGAATAAAATTATAATAGAGATTAGGTGAAAGATCCTAGATAAAGAATAGAAAAACTAAAAATAAAAGCTATAATAGAATTTTAATATGTTCATGAATTAATGGATAAACCCATCTCTGAGTCGGAATAAGATCCTGAGTATGCGGTGGAAGAAATTTTACCACTAATCTTTGAAATTGAAGAACTTGATGAGGTAAAGGTGGAGATACCTAAGGATTCATTCCACCTCTATCATCCATTACAAGTGGAGATAGATGAATGATCATTTTATTCTAATTTAAAAGAGGGATATCATGGGAATTTATATAAATTTTTGAGTAATTAGGCATAAATTGAAATAAAAAATGATCTCCTCATTCTATACAAATTAGAAGAATCACCGCCACCACACCTCTCTCTAGACTTGGAAAAAGAAGAAACCACCCAAGTGGTGAAATTTGAAGAAAGATATAAGGAAACAAAATACCTACCTCCTTTAAGTGAAGATCTAATCCAAGAAGCACTTTCATTTAAATAAGAGATTCAAGCCAATCCAATTCAGGGAGTTGAACCTTTTATAAACTCTTTATCTTCCAATTTTATTGATATTGAATTTAGTATCGCTACCTGCTATTTTGATTTTATGTTTTAAGATGACTCATATTTTTTTGTGGATAAAGATTATGATAAACAAAATTCACTTGTTGAGGAACACATATAACACCCTAAACATATTGAACATCTAATATAGGAAGCCCATAAATAGATACCAATGGCTCTTCCTAAAGAACCAGCGATTCATACTACTTTTAGAAAATGGGGAGTATTCGATATTGAATTTTCAAATATAATTTTTTTACAATAAAACCACATTTCAACTCTCCATTTGACTATTATTTTAATTTACCATACCTAGAGAAGATACTGAATGAAGAAAGAATGGATGTATACATCACAACCAAAGGGGTAGAGGTTCCATTTTTTATCCTACCCCTACCATGAAAGGTGTACCACACTGAGAATGGGTTGGATCTGTTGTAATCTATAAATGGATTCCTCCTTAATAGATAAGAATAAGTACAAAATACAAGCAACCAAATGTGGTGGTTCAAATCTAAGAAATTACACCCACTGAAAGATTATGGATTACAGATGGTACTGCCTTTATGGAGGCAGTAAAAATTTATGGTGTACTTGGGGGATTATACCAAGATTTATCTTTACATGTTTTATAAGAAATTAGATTTAAATTTAATTTATTAAGTTTTATTTTAGTATGAATCCTTCTCTATACTATATTTTTTAGATTTAATGACATGATCCTTGTGCTTAATTGGGTAGTCTGATTTTATAAGTTCATGATGGTAGATGGAATCCTCAGACAGTTAATGGGAAGGACCAAGATTCTTGGTAGAGAGATTTCACTTTTTATTATCTTATAAACTCTTTACATTTTTGTCCAAAAACATGTTTTGTGGTTTAAATTTAAATTTCATGCCCACACTTAGATTATACTTTACTTAACTTTTCTAGGAGACATGAGTTTATTAGGAACAATGTGATTCCTTGTTTTAGATTTCAATGTCAATGAGATTGAATGAATAAAATGGAAAATTTAATGATTAAAGTGAAGCATGGATATTAATATGAGGACTAATGATTTTAAGGAATTAATTGATTCATGTAAATTAAATTTCCCAACCATTTTTCATGCTTTGAATTTTTTAAATTCATTTGAATTGATTTATTATTATTAATCATGCCTTGAGTGATTGTACAATAACATATGACCATTTCTAAAAGGATTTATAGACCAAGTACTTTATATTTTACCTTGAGAATATTTCTTGAGTGATCTTGGGACATGCCACATGCTATAACTTTAATTTGAATATGTCAAAGCTATGATTGTAAAAACATGTTCAAAATGATTGAGGCATAGTTTGATAAAGAATTATCCTAAAAAGACCACATTTACATATATTATTCTTTAGACCATAGAGACCATGAATGAAATTTAGAGGAATGAGCCATGCTTTAAGCTATTTTAATACATTCATACCATCCTCTTATTATTTTTATGATATTTTAAAGTTGAAGTGTGGAGGTGAAGGGAATTATGATAAATGAGATGTTTTACATTATAAATGAGAAGTGTGGGGAGCTTACTGTGGTAATTTTAAAAGTATATAGAATCATTCATTGTACTCTAATGTACTTCCCCTATTGAATATAAAAATATATAAACGAAAAAAAGGAAAAAAAATTTAAAAATGGGTTGTGATTTGGTAAAACCAAAAATCACCATTACTAGACCTATGATTTCTATCATACATAGTTAGGTGGTGAGTGTGAGGTTTATTATAAAGCATAAATTTTGTAAAAGAGAAAAAAATGAAAAGGTTCATTGAAAAAGAACAAAATGAGTATAATAATAGAAATTTTTTTCAAGAGAGTTCACAAATCATTCATTATGATTATACTAAGCATGATCTTTAGTTTGAGTTTTGAGAAAATTAGAGTTTTTATAATTTCAAGGGGAGAATTTTATTAAATTTTTTTACTTTGAATATCTTGATTTATGCTTTAAGAGTTAAACCTTCTCATTGATATTTATTTTTAAAACATAAATTCCCACCAACCATAAGCCTCATAGACATTTGAACCTTAATTTCAAGCCCTTTTGATTTTATATGCCTTTTATATTTACAAATTGGAGAAAGTATTTATTTTTGAAAATTGTGGATAAGGAGTATGTTCTCATGATATGAGCATAACTATACTTGATTTTTCTCATGAGTGATTATATAAAAGAATCAAAATTGATTTTAATAATTACTTGTAAATTTTGGTAATAATGAATCAAGGGGCTTGAATGAATGATAGGAGAAGCTCCATCAATTTTAAATGGGGAAAATTAAAAGACATTGATTCATTATTTCTTTGGAAAATGAGAAATTTAATTGATATTTTATATGGAATTTTAAAATTTTATTTAAAATTGATTTTTTTTGACTTTATTGCATTGAAATTTAAATATTGATAACATCAGTTCCCCTTTAACTCCTTATAGAGATTTTATTATTGAGGATAGACAAGGTTTATTTGTGGGGGTATTTGATAGAATAAAATTAATTTAATTTTTTAATTAAAATTATAACGATTTATTCATGATTTATAATGGTAAAACTCATGTATTTAAATATTTTTTTGAAATAATGGGTAATTTTAATTATAAAATGAAAAGAGGCTAAAATATGAAAATTACTTAATTTTGGAATTTTGAAAGATTTTAAACATTGTGTTATTGTGATCGTAACATTTAAATTATCTATCTACATGATGTGATTATTTTTTTTGATTACCTGATTTATGGGATACAACTTTTTATTCTTGAACATGATGTTATTCAAATAAATAGTGTACTAAAAAACAATAAATTTGAAAAATTATTGAGGAATAAAAAGTGGATCCTACTCTGAAAAAGAGGAATAAATCATGATAAATGCCTCCAGTTGAGGTGATTCCACCTGGATTCAAAATATGAATCATAGGTTCACTTGCTAATTAAATATTAATGAGTTATTCACTTATTAGCGTGACAATTGGATGATCAACATTAAAGGATGATTCAAGGTGAATTTAGAGAGAATAAAAACTTTGAGTATTTTTACTATAACGTCTTATAAACATGGCTGAATAAGGTGATATTTGGAGAAAAACGTGAAAGATAGTTGTTAATAACTTTTATGAAGATACCACATGCCGATTCATCTATTTATGTTGTCAAAAACTCAAAAACATATGGAGGAATAATTATGGATCCCAAAAATATCCCCCCTCACCTATAAAAGGAGGCGAACCCATCCTTTCCAAATCTTGTAGGGAACCATGGAGGAGATATCCCATGAGGGAGTCTAGCTGGTTCAGCCTTCTTCCCATTACCCTTCTTCATTTTTTTAATTTTGTTTTATTTTAAATTATCATTTTAAATTATCATTTGAGTTTTAGTTTAAATAAAATTAATTCTTACATGCATGTTTTAAATTTTGTTTCCACTCATTCTCCATCTTATACTATTCTTCCTCTTATTTTTGTTTATTATTATTATTATTATAATTATTAATAATAATATTATTATTTCTATTACTATCATTATTATTAATACTCTTTTAACATTTTTATTTTATTTTCTTACTTTCTTAATCTCTTCTTCTCTTAATAATAATAATAATAATAATAATAAATTATTTTTTATGTTTTTATTACTTATAAATTATATAATTTCATTTTTTTATTTTATTTTTTTCTTTTCTTATTTTATCTACTCTCTCTCTCATCCCAATTCTATTTTATTTCAATCTTTTTTTTTTCTCATCACCATTCTTTTCAATTTTTTTTAATTTTATTATATTTCTTCTTGTTCTCTTCCACCCACCCCACCAAGTGATCTCTTAGTCTTGTAAATGAGGTTCTGATTTTGCGGATTGGCTTCAGGGGAGGTTATGGTGTTCTTGAATTTTATTTAAAGTTCATTTTTAGTTTTTAATTGATTTGAGTAGAATGCATGGGTGATGCAAATGTCTTGAATATGGTGACTACACCCAATTATATACAACTCAATCTATTTTGTTCTTTTGTATAATCAATTTCCCCTCTCTCCATTGGTTATTTATTCACATGATGGAGTTGAATTAATCTATGGATGAAATAATATTGACTAGGTTGGTTCTTGAAATATGGATGATCCTAGATGAAGATGTGTCCAAAATATTGATTAATGGTGGTGATGGAATTGTGATTGCTTAGGCAATCAATGATTTTCACAATTTATAAATGAATAATAATAGTTCAAACATGATATTTCATGTTTGCATTATCAAACTAAAATCATACATATAAAAGATAATAATTATTGAATCAAAAACTAAACACTAGGCCATGCTCTTTTTTCCTTAACTCATTTTTTTTAAGATTACATGATAGTTTAAATTATCCTTTTTCATGTAATTTTAAAATGTAATCAGTAACCAAAAATATTTTCATTAAATTTAAAAACCAAAAAAATAGTTTTTATGAATTAGATAAAGTAAGTGAATGAAATTGAGAAGCCTCCTCAAGTGAGACGACCCTGGTCAACCTCTGTACTACACTAAGAAAAATTAATATTGCTTTTGAATATACCACATGATAAGCATGCATCAAGACCCCTCTTTGAACAAATTTTAAAATTTATTTTTTGAATATAAATAATTTTCAACGAAACCCATTTGAAACCAAATCCTTATTTTAAATCATTTCTCACTCAAGAATCTCTTAAAAGCAACTCATCAAACACTTTAAAGGAAAAAATTATTTAGTTGGAAAGACCACATAAACACACCATTTAATTAGAAATACTCTAATAAACGCATCAAAAAAATCAAACGAAATCCCAAAATAAAAAATATAAATCATAATTTATCATTTTAAACAAAATAAGATTTTGGTACTTATTGTATTCATTGGGAATGTCCCATTATATAGATACACGTACCCCAAAACAAGAGTTAAACTCATCAACTTCACCATAAATCATAAGAAATAGGTAAAAGGGATCTCCATGAATAGAGATGACTCTTAAATTCTGTTAGACGTTCACACATAGCTCTAGGATCGACCCCATGTACACCTAGGCTTCCAAAACTCAAAGAAAAATGAAGAATAAGGTTTAAGAGGAGGGAAAAAGGAGGAAACTAATAGAAATAAACTATTACATTGAATAAATCCACAATGAATGCAAGGGAATCTACCAAGGTAGTAAGGGAGAAGAGAGTTACATGGTTGGAGGTGGTTTCTTGACCAAATTTTCAGAAGAGGAGATGAAATGGAGGTTAAAATCAAATGATTAATCATTGCAATTTCACATTGTTAAGTTATATTGGTTGATTGAATGGTTTTTATGCATTGTTTACAAACTATAAAAAACTATATTGGTTACTATACCTTTAAAAAATAATATTCATAGTTTACTAGAAGAATACACATGATTAGATAAACGATGAGTAAATCATGAAAAAAATAACTAGAATCCCTTACTCTCACCTCACATGGATGGGAACATAGTCAGTACTAATCATGTTCAAACCCTATGTCTGAAACTATTTTTCCAAAAACTATTTTATTTTTGTACCCAAAACTTCTAAAAATTACAAATGAAATGAAATGAAATCGAAAACTCAATGCATACCAATGACCCAGTGGGTGCCACAACCATTATATTTTCCCAATCATTTTTGGTGTTCTTTGATATAAGAGATATGATTCTCTTGTTAAACTCCTTTCTTCTCTATCCTTTAAATTATTTTACTCTCCAACTGATTTGTCTTTTATTTTCACTTTCCTTATAGATTAAAATTTCATTTACTATTTAACATTATTTTTTTAATATATTAGACTTTATCATTTTATATGAGACATGAATATTATGTATTTCATCAGGGTTAAGATACTTTAAATATTCTAATCTTTAATCATTAGGATCAAACCTATCCAAAAATATTCTCATCACATGGTTGTATCTTCTAGATTTTCTCCATATCCTATTATGTATCTTATAATATCTTTGACTCTTGTAAAGTAGTTATTTAGGTTTTCATTTTCATATATATTGATGTATTTAAGTCTACAACTATAAATATTTAACATAACTTCTTTAACTTTTACATTTATTTCATGCATACTTTTAATCACATCCTACATTTCATTAGTATTTTGAAGTCCCATTACATTAGTGTTGACTTTTAAAATAGGGATATGAGCATTGAATTATTGGATTTTTTTCATTCTATAAATTATTCTAACCTAAAAATGACAATTGTGAACTTTGATTAAATTGTGAAAATCCCATTGTTACCATATCAATCACTTCCCGGACAAGATACATAAGATTTTATGATCTAATATTATTCCCACCATGTTAGTTCTTTCTATTTATATTAATAACATGAATAATATTCAATAATATTATATATTCGATCTCTAGCCACTCAAGGATATGATAGAGTGAAACTGATCACACTGATACGACTTGATATGCCCCAACATTTGTTGTACTACTAAGAGAGCAGGTAAATTAGTGGGGTCCATATTTAAAAATTTCTATCTTTTAAAAATTAACTATCACTATTGGATAATATGAGATCATCTCAATGTGAAAATATTCCTACCCCAAATGAATAAGGAAATAAAATAAGGATATGGAACACATAATTATTAAAAAGGTTTGGTTCTAGTGTTTGAAAATACTCTTTTCTATGTTTGACATCTAAAATGGTTTATATATTTTCCACATACAATGAATCATAGATTATAAGTCTTAAGTATTCATATCATCTTGTAGCCTTGTGTTACCCAAAACATACACAACATCAAATTATTTATAATGTGATCTGAGTAGTTTGAGTAATATACCCTGGAATTTTTTTTTCTTCTGTAAATTTTTATGTTCTCATCTTTAAGCCTTCAAGAATATTGGAATAGTTATACTCACTTCTTCATGAACTTATAAAAATTATTACATTTATGATTGTCAAATATTGGAAGTAAATTCTAAAAAAATGCAGTACTAGTTATTGATATTCTATTTAATCTTCTTATTTACCACAAATAACCAAATTCCCAAGCTCATGTATGTTTTTACATCTATTTAACATCATATTTTGTCTATATTTCTCTCTCTTTTTAGTCTTAGTAAGTATGGATGTTTTTAAAAAAATATTTCCCTTAATTATAAATTTTAAAAATTTCTAAATTAATTTATTTCTCAAAATTTCTTTGATCTCATATTCTTGATAGTTCTCATAAATGAATGAAAAAAAATCCTCTATGAGTTTTCTTAATGAGATTACCACGTGGCTAAATTCCCATGATCACCAAATATTCTCTTCTTTATTTTACCATTATCCTTAGAGAAATTTGTAAAAAACCTTCTTTCATTTCCTTTAATTTCACTTAAATATTAATTCTTGAGAAAACCTTTGGCTATGATCACCAATCAAAATAATTAACAAACATATGTTTTTTAAAATTATAGAAATACCTATTAGTGATCAATTATTCATTCCACTAGATTAGATTCAGTTTCCATCTTATTCAACCCACTCATGGGGTCAAGAATATATTCAATTTTTAAAAACCATTGAAAATTATGATACTTTATTAAATAATATTGAATCACTGCATGATTGTTTTCACGTGATGTATGAAATAAAAAACTGGGAAACATCTTCCCATTTAAAATTTCAAACCATTTTCTTAACTTTCCCTTTTAAATAGAATCATTTTCAGTTGATTCTCCCTCATTCAATTTTTCCCATGTGATCATGTTATTCACATAATGAAAAACATAATCTATTTTTTCATCTTGAATAATAATTCTTATATGATTTTTAAATCAATGAATATCAGTTTTAGCATCATCAAATTCAAATTCTGTTAGTATATTTCATTCTAGAATTTCTTATATTTTTCATAATTTTAAAATATCACTTTTTCAGAAAGTGTTGGACTAAAAAAAACCCTTAATAAATGTAAAGGTAATCCTTATATTATTTATAGAGAGTTTTTTGTGTTAAAGTTTTGGAAAATTGATATTTAACATGGATGAATGAATCTTACGATGACACCATCCATCCTCACAAACCCTCTCTAATCCTTATAAACTTAGGAGTAATCCTTACAGAGTTCAAAAAATGATTCTTATAGAGATGTGAGTCTTAATGAATTTGTCAAATTATCAACTTTTGATTCTTAAGGGAATATTAATTATCCTTATAGAGATTAAATTATCCTTATAGTCTCATGAATCATTCGTATGAAGTCATGGTTCGTCCTTATGAGCTCTATAATAATATTTATGATGTTGGATTGATCCTTTTAAAATCAATGATAATCATTATAAACTCGGTGAAGATTATTAATAAGTTTGGGGTCATACTTAAAAAATCATGAATCATCTTTATGAACTCGAGAAGAATCCTTATGGACTTATTAATTATCCTTATGATATTATACTTTTCCAATTTTTAGCTTCTTCACATAATTATTGAAATCCTTAAAATCACTTACAATTCATCTAAATAACTCTCACAAACATTCCTAGTTGATTAAAATATATCTCAATAACCATTGATAATTATTTAACATGGTTTATAACAAATGAAATACCTAAAAAATTACATGGATCACTTCACAGGTCATGTATTGTCACCAACCATCTCATGTGAAGCCAACAATCCTAGCATGTACATCAGGGTATATGGTGTGTGGGACTTATATGGATACTTAGAATGTACAACCTATACATGTTGATCCACCTTTCATAGTATAGATGAAATGTGTAGAGGCATACAAAAAAATTAGTTCCACCTTTAGACCTAGGATATATGTGGTGTACATGTTAAGGAACTTGATTCTATATTACACAATATGTGACTCATAGTCACATGAAATTTGATATTTAAAATCACATGAAACCCTAGCGCCACCTTTTCTAACTCAAAAAACATATTTTTTAAGATTACATAACACATGGAATTCATTATAATGAAAAAATAAATAATGTTTACATACACAACATATGACTGCAGATTACATGCTATGTAGTTAGGAAAATTATAGAATCCCAAAAACATTATTTGAAAAATGTGAATTCTAGAATCGACTCTTTTACTAGACACACTACAAATGATGGCTAGAAATAACTCCCCCAAAGCCTCTATTTCTCATCACCATGATGAGTCCTGTCCATCTATATTTATTTATATCCATTTACATATGACCATATATTGAACCTCTCCTAAAAACAATCACACTATCATTAACATACTCTTAATATAACACTCATCAAAACCTCTAGTTTTCACCATGATTACATTCACTATGGTGTGATCTTCTTTCAATATATAGATCAATAAAAAATGGGTGAGATATATTATATAACCCTTTAGAAAAAAATTTATGACCATCTCAAACTTTCCCAAAATAGCATAAATGTTATCATTATTCTATAATTATTTTACAAACTTCAGATCATCAATGAAATTAATGATAGAAACAATATCTCTCTCAAACCTCTTGATGTATTAATTGACACTTCAAAAACTACTTCCTTTTTTTCTTTGATATATCCCATATTAAGGGTTCAAACATCATAAAATGTTCTCATAATTATACCATATTTCTCTCATTAATTAGGTCTTCAAAACCTCCCATTAATCGTTTTGTAAAAACCTCTCATTGAACTTTCCAAAAGTAAATTTGGATTCTGTAAATTCTAGGATGGATTTAAATTTCCAAAACTTCCAAGATTTACCTTCTCTATGTTGTGGTGTTTTTTCTTTTAATATAAAAATCATCAAAAACTCCAGTTTTCACCATGATTACATTCACTACAGTGTGATGTTTTTTAAATAGCTACATCAATAAAAAATGGGTGAGACATATTATATAACCCTTTAGGAAAAAAATTTATGATCATCTCAAACTTTCCCAAATTTTTTTCTTATTACAATGTGTTCTTCTAATTATGGAATGATCAAATTGACCTTCATATTACAATACCTCACCAATTTCTCATAGGATTTTCACTTAGTAAAATGCTTTAGAGCATTATGTTAATGATATAGAAAGTTACATGTAAGCATCATTGTGTAGTGGATAAACAGAGTGATGGGTGTTCTAGAGCCTTTCGTCTAATCCCCCCCACACTCCAAAGTTGGATGAAGGGTTTCCCTACCACATTTTGTCGATCCACCACAAGAAAATTATCGATAGGGGAAATGTAGTATCCTTAACTCATAGCACTGGTGTAGTTTCTCTAGATGGGGGTTGGTGAGACATTTGACTAGTTCCTTCCATGAATTTTTGCTGACTCTTGGTCCTTCGAGTCATCTACAATATGAGGGGTGTTATATGGGCCTATGGATTATTGGGTTCATTGAACCATATAAGGGACTTCAACACATGTATCTAATAGTACTAATCACATCTATAACTATGTTCCATGAATCTCCTTGGACTAAGCGCCAGAGGGGCTATGGGACATGTATTGGGTTCCCCCTCAACCCCGTTTAAAAGTGGATTTCCTTTCTTGTGTTAAATATAAAAGGGCTAGACCCCCAACCTGTTAAAAAACCATTTCACGAAAAATTAGTTAAGTATGAAATATATAAGGTATTTATAGATCCCCTATATATTGTGATTTAAATAATATATATTTTACTTTTTTAGAATTATTTTTTTAGACAATAGTTTACAATTATGAGTAAATTGTATAAGTTTCAATGACCCATAGATGGTTCTTTAAATAAGTATTGTGATATCTATATTGGATTGTTTTTTTCTATTAAAATCCTTTAAAAAACCTAATAATATTTATAAAGGTAGTTACAAATTCGACATTTATATTTTTGGGTTCCAGAACTTCAAAATGTACATATTATATTTAATATATTATTTTTATCCATGCACATGTGAACATTTGGAAATTCCTAAAAAAAGTCCAAAATTAAAATTCTGACACTATGGTTATGTTCAAAATAATGGTTTTGGAATATTATGGGTATAACATTTACGGTAAGGTCGTGAACCATGGGTAGTCATGTGATTTTAATGGGAGGTTTTTAAGACCTAATTAATTAGAGAAATATGGTATACTTATGATAACATTTTTTGACGTTTGAACCCTTAATATTAGAGATATCAAGGAAGAAATGGAAGGAGTTTTTGAATTTTAAATTAATACATCTAGAGGTTTAAGAGTGATATTGTTTCTATCATTAATTTAATGGATGATCTAGAGTTTGTAAAATAATGATAGAATCATGATAACATTTATGCTATTTTGATAATAATTATTTGTGACAAATTGTTGTGGATGATAATTAAGTCATTATATTTTTGTAATTATCCTTTTAAGTACTAAGTGGAGAGGGATAAAGTGGTAGTGACCCTTGGATTGATAGTGTGTCTTTCTTAAACCATATAATCATCTATAGAGAGTAGTGAAATCCCCAAGTGTGTCTACACAATGTTTGTATATTCCTTAAAGTATCCCTTAGTGGAAAACCAAGTAAAATATTTATATATCTGTATTTATTTAAAATATTTGGATATTGTGTGTCATAAGATATATAGGTTCAAATATTTCTTTCCAAAGCGATAATAAGAATACATTGAAGAAATGGAAAAATTTCCTCCCAAATTAACCCCCATTTATGGTGTATTTGGGCCTATGGTTCAAAAAAGAGATATTAATATTACAAGTTTTAATCGTTCGGAATATATAAATTTGGAATTTTAAACACATAGAATTCCACCAATGTAAAAGGAGTTCATTTTAATAGATGAAACTATCAAATATGGTCGAATCGAATAAGATCTCATCAATGATCTCTTATATTCAAAATTTACTCAGCAATGGTGAATGGAATTAATGTACGTGATGATATGGAATAGTTTATGAATGAAGAGGATTTGAAGATTATAAATGTTTATGATAAGTCTTAAAATTATCTGTATAGATATATTTAAAATCAATTATATATAAAGGTGATAAATTGTACTTTAGTGAATGTAATTTAGGATTATTTTTCTAATATATATAAAGGAGACACCAAAGTAAAATATTGAAACATTTATGTGTTTCATAATGGGTTTGATGATTTAAGAATGATCCCAAATGTGAACATTAATAGTTTATTCAACCATATTATTGAAGATATAGGATTTATCCATAGGTTCAGTGATGAAATGACGAAATTTTAAATTGTGGAGAAAATTATTTGGATATTACCATTATTATAAAATCCAGAGCTATTGAAACTGAAAGAGGAAAATATTTTGAATTTTATCTTAATTATTATCATATAATGTTATTGAAATATTAAATATCAATAAATCCCATGAGTAAATCAGAATAATCATTAAAGGATATGACATTTATAGCCTTAGAGTGACTTGATATAAACGATTTTGTAAACAATGAAAAATATTACAATGATTCATGAGTGTTAAATCCAATAATCTTGTATCCAAAAGTCTAGGGTTCAATCCCTAGAAATCCCCTTGGGGGATTTTCGATTTAGGTGGTGATGTAAGGATGATGCAGGAAGGTGGTGACGGAGGGAGGATGATGTGGACATAATGATGCACTGATATTTTAGGCCATGTTCATGGGATACTTGGCCTTGGGGTATTCAATGATTGAAATAATTGATAAATATAAACTTTAAATTTAGTAATAATATTTATCTTAAAATGTTTTTGACAAAAAGGAAGATGTAGAATTAATTCATTGGATGCTTGATCTTTAGTGGGTATAATACTAAAAAATTATTGTGCTATAAAAAGAATCATCAGAATATGTTAACCAACTCAAATATAAACATACCTAGGTATAAAAGATAGTGGAAAAATATGGTGTTTCTCAAATTAAATCTAGAGTTATTATGGATTTCATGGTATGGTTTAAAGAATAAATACAGATTATTGATAAACTTAATGATCAGATCCAAGATATAACAAAAATAGTTGTATCACCTAAATAAGAGGTTGTTGCCTTGAAAAATAAATTAATAGACGAAGAAAAATAATATGGGGATGAAAATAATCTTATATTGGGAAATTTAATTAATAAAAAACTAATAGAGAGAATGGGATTAGGTAAAAGAGTGTTGTGAAAATTATAAGTAAACAAAGAGACAAAAAATTGAGCAAATGTTGACTTGGTTATGTAGGGGACTCATCTACAAGATAAGAGATTTTTACTTCACAATTAGAAAAGAGTCCATTAATAGTGCTTTAATTGGCCTTTATCAGTACTAAAAGAGTTGAAAACTAGAGCACGATTAAAATCCTGAAACTTTTATCAGTGCTAAAAAAGTGCTATTAAATGATCCTTTTAATAGTGCTAAAAAAGCATTGTTAAAAAGGGCCCTTAGACAATAATTTTTTAGGGTTGTTAAAAGTCTCTTTGAAAAATGTTTTTTATCACTCTTATAGGGGTCCATTAACTGTGATTTTTTAGTGCTGATAAAGGTAGTGCTATTAAAGGGGATAAAATATACAATTTTTGGTGTCCATGCCGAACCCTTTATCCACACTTCTACGACACCTATAATAGCGCTCCTCACACTTTTATCAGAACTTTTCACCCCACCATTCTTTTAATTAGTGATTTATGAATTTCTAACCTCATACACGCCTACCTGGATTCAAACCCTGCACCTCTCCTTCGACGATGAAATGCCTTTACCACCACCCCATGTTGTTTTATTGTTTGTTTAATGATATTTCTAATTATATAAATATATATATATATATATTTTATTCATACATTTATATAATTATTTTTAAATACATTTATATAATATATGTGTGTGTGATATATATATACTTATATTTATTTAAATATATTATATATTATATTCATTTACATATACAATAATATTATAATAATATATATCTTTTTATTAATACACACACACACACACACACATATCTATATAAATTATAAATATATTTTTTTATTGGAAAAAATGGTTAGATTTTTTATATATAAATTTTTCAATATTTATTTATTTACATATGTTAGAATATAAATTTTTACATAAATATGTTGATATATGTATTTACATGAGTTATTTATTATAAGTAAATATAAGAAAACATGAATATATTTAATTATAAATAAAATTACATAATGAAAAATTATAAAATTTAAACCCCATGATATTAATATGAAAGTAATCTATGAGAATAAATTCAGTCTCTACCAAAAAGTGGCTATAAAACCCCCTTAAATGAGGCTGAAAATCCATCGAATGTTAAAACATTGGGGTAACTCAAATAAAACCTTAGTTTTATATGCCTTATGGGCCTAATTTGGCCTAAAAAAATATTAACCAAGGTTTCCTTATCAAAACAGTGTAGAGCTCATCGTAAGCTTCTATTTTACCTATGGTAGAGCCCCAACAGATACCTGAATCAAAACTCATAACCATTTGAAGTTCGAGTTATGTTTTCAAATTATTTTTGATCTTTTATTATTATTTTATTTTTTTCTTCAAATTGATATTAAATAATAATTAATCATTAATAATAAGAAAATTATTAATTAAAAATATTTTTTTAATTATTTTAAATTCTATTTTAACTAAACATCTTATATATTAATTGAAAATGCCTATTTACCTTTTATAAAACCTATTTTAAAAAATACATATTTTATTTATATCAATATAAATATATTTTTATATAAATATATTATTTTTAATGAGATATAGCTTTTTTTGAAGTATACCCATATCGGCGCTACTAAAAAAGCTCTAATAAACTAAGGTATCTATCAACGCATTTTTATAGGCCCTGATAAAGTACCCCATTCAAAAGTGATTTTTTAAAAGCACTAATAAAGGGTGGGACTTTATAAGTACTTGTTAAAAAAACTATTAAAGTCCCCCTTTAAAAGTGATGGCAAAGGGGGTCTTTAACAATATTTCTAGCTAGTACAGTTAAATCCCTTGCACTGGATAAACACAGTTTTTTAGTAGTGCTAGATACAAATAAAAATAAATTTTTTGTGATAACTCTCATACATAGAGAACATATAAAAAACCTATAAGATAATTAGAATTTGTAAATTTTAGTGGATAGATATAGAGAAGTTCTTTTGATTGATTAATTGTTAATTTTGGGGCAATCCAGACAATATAATGGATTATTGCAAGGAACATGAAGTATACTTGAAATGAAAATCACTCAGTAGTCTATAAAGGGGGATAATAAAATATCCTCCACCTTATCAAAATAATTACTTTTATAAATATTATTATCAGCATTATAAATTTTCTCATAATGATATAGATTTTAGGTAACTAATGATAACAAATACATTAAATTGAAATAAAAAAAGAATGAATGCAATTCAGATGAATGTGATTCATTTAAAAATAATTTTCAACCTTTGGAGGGAGAAGAGTACGACCACGCTGCTTATGTAGAAGGCAATAAATAGATATTATCCTATGATACAATCCATCCAATAATCTTTTAGAATGAAATGAAGAAGAAATAGATGAAAATCGAGGCCAAAATGTCTTAAAAAAACAACAACTAGATTCTTGAAAGAGGATGTTCATTCCTATGATTAGAAACCTAAACATCATGGAAATTTGAAAGGATGTATTTATGTAATGGTTTCTTTTATAGGCGATGAATCATTATAAATCAATGAATGGGAAAGAAAAGGCTCCATGTAGATGAACAAAGAATTTCAAATTTCTCTATGAGGATGGTACACCACAAAATATTTTGAGTTTTGTTAGAATTTTTTATTGGGACTTGAGATAAAATTGAATTGGAAGGGATTAATGATAAATTTAAAGTATATAAATTCATTTATAGAAGTTTTAGGAATAAATGGAAACTTATATCTAGTGGATCAAAAGGATAAGATATATTTTCATAAAGAAGAAGAATAAAAAACAACTTATATCAGAGGCCCCAGTATATTCACCAACAATGAATGGATTTTTTTAAATGTTGAAGGTTTGACTTGACATTCTAAATCTTAGAGGTGATCAAAAGGAGACTTGTGATATACTTGTAAGATGGAAAATAGTTATAAATCCCCACTGTCCTAAGAATAAAAAAACTTCAAACTTATTGGACTTATTTCACACTAATGTGTGTTGTTCCTTGTGTATTCTTTAAATAAACCATTAGAGTTAATTTATCTTATTTTTTGATAATTATTGAAGAATAGTTTGTATAATATTCATATATCCAAAAAATGAGGTAATTAAATGTATTAGTTGATTTATATGGAGAGATAAAAATGAATCTGGATTAATGATCAATTTTGTTTTGTAAAATTGAACAAAATAAACCAATAATGAGGTTAAGGGTTACCAATAGGAGAATGGAATCAATAAGCAAGTCACATTAGTGAGAAAACCCCTATGAAATGTTTTTTTGAGAGACAAAAAATTAGTGAATATCATTTAAAAACATTTCACATTAATAGTGGTGTATCTCAAAACTATCATAAGGAAAATATATAAGTAATTATGTAAAAAAGATATTAGGATTTTATAACCACTATTAAGAAGACGTATCCATCCAAAATGTATCATTGGATGAAGCCTTGGCCGAGTAAATTTAATGAGTTCAGAAGAAAGTGCTACATCTCAAACAAAGAGGGGATTATGGGAAAATACTAAGATGTAGTGGATGAATAGATATTTAAAGGATTAAGATTATTGATTAAAGAGTACATGTTACGTATGAAGTGGTTTAACAAGATTATAGTATGCAAAAATATTTTAGTTTTTGAATAAAGTTCTAGAAATAAGTAAATAATTTCAAAATTTTGTTAATATTTTTCATAAGAGGAGGTTCAGACTAATACAAATTTTGGAATCCTACTAATTCGATGCGTAAAAATTATTCTAAGATTTAATCATAGTATAAAGATTCCATAAAAGATAATTTAAGAGTTAAAAAATATTGGATTAGATGATAAAAAGATTATGAATAATATATCATTGGTGATAAATCCACTGCAAACTCAAAGAATAAGGATTTTAGAGAATACCAAACTTTGTCTCAATTAGAGAAATAATTATTTTACTAAGAAAAATATGAGTCATGGGACTGATCTATGAATGAGGAGTTGGATTAAATAGAGAGAAATTAAATTTGGTAACTTTTGAGGAGGGAAATAGATCTCAAAAATAGCAGAACAAAGTGGGGTTTTAAAAATAAATATGATGAGTATAAAAATGTGAAATCTTAGTTGTAAAAAAATTCTAAATTAGGTGATTATTGGATTTTGGTGTGATAAATATTTTTGGATTAGTGATGAAATTTTTTGAAGGTGTGTTTTTTAAAAGCTGTAGTCCATAACTAGATGATTATATTTTACCAATACTAGGGATGTTTTGTAGTAACCATAAATGATAGTGATGAATGATTCTAGATGAAAAATTATAGTAGAAAACATATGTGATTATGGATTCTTGTATCCTTGCGTTTGAGTAACTTGAAATATGTGTCAATGTTTCCTACGATTTCATATGGATATGTTATATTATTTAAAGGGATATGTGCGACTATGTCACACTATTTACTTGATGCTAAAAGTTAAGTTATCATATTCATCATGAAACAAGAGTTTAATTTACTAAAATCCATTTTTTTATTTTAAAAAGTTACACTCTTAAGGGTTAAAGTTTGAATTAAAACAATAACACCATCCAAAAAATTAAACCAACCAACCAGTCCAACCACTTAAAAATTTACAACATCAATAGGAAAATGATGTGCTGGTTAGTAACCCAAGAAGTCTAGGGATATTGGATAACACCACTAACCATGAGACCTATGCCTCTATGTGATCATTTCTCAAAATGACCAACATCCACTACCCTATATATATACCATAGCTTAAGTATTTATCTATCCACCACCATGCCTTATGCCACCGCAAATCACCCCAGACCAGTGCCAATCCCTAATAGTTAGATGGTAAACCATATATGATTGGTAAATGAAAAGTAAAAACAAAGAAGATGTGAAAAACAAAGTAAATTCTGAATGAGGAATTAATTTCCATTATAATATAGTATATTCTAGACAAGAAAACCCGAGAGAATAAATAACTAAAAATTATCAATTAAAATATAATCCTAACACAAAATCCAATTGTTTCAAAAACCATTCTACCAAAAATCACGAGTAATTATCATCAGAGTTGTCACCAAAGTTGAAGTCTTAGATGAACTATATATAATTATGAATAAAATAAATGGTGGATGAGGCTCATAACACAAAAAATAATACCAAAATAATACTCTTCTTTCATAGAATTCTACTAAATAGTTTAAAGGTGAATAAAATGTTGAATATCATCCCTAGATGGGGAGTCAAATGACTCAAGGCCCAAAAGTATGATTTAACACCACTTTGGTTTTGAAGGCCTACGAAGTAGACCATGAAGATCATCGAAGAGGGGACCTGGGAAATCCATCTTTAGAAAACATATATGGGAAGGGATCATTATAATCATGAACATTAGATGAAACTAAAAAGAAAGATTCAAAATCAAAGGTGTGGCCTAAGGGGAAACAAAATAAAAAAAGAATAATGGGATAAAGATAACGAGGATATAAAATGATGTGTAGATAATTTAGTGACAAAAAATATTAAGCATAAAAAGGGGTAACACATTTAAAATCATGAAAAATAAATTTAATAAACAAATAAACCAATTAAATAGAACCAAAAAGTATAAAATAATGAAAATAAGGATTAATATTCAATAAATGGGGATATATATTAAGGCACCCCACTTTGATTTGACCCTTAGGGATACCCTAGAGAAGAGAGATTAGAGGGAAAATACTACTCTAAGGCCAAAATTTAAATCCTCTAAATTCTCCCTTGATCAAGTGATAAATGGTTATAAATATTTAAATTTTGGTGTGACCAATGGATTTAGCTATCTAATATGGTTTCTTGATTAAAAATAATTGGGTGGAGTTTATATTTTTTATGTTGAGCTAATTTAGTGTACCGATCTAAAAGATGAATTTTATGATATTAGATATGGTGAAGTCATAAGGTCTAGGACTTAAAGGGTTAAAATTTTGTCTATGAAGGTTGTAAAGATGAAGAGATTATATAGGTGCTAATAGATTCTATAAAAGATACAAAGTATTAAATTTGTGTACTCACAGTTAGAGCACATGTTGTGGGTATTTATTACATGAGCATTGGTGTAATATTCTTCTAAATTCGGGTAGGGTTCCCAAAATAAGGACATCTTTTAACTTAGATATATTGGAAAGGGTTTATGGTGGACGTATTACCTTAAGATCATTTGTTCTGTCCCTGTTTCTCTCTTTAATATATGAAGTTTAATTTCCTAATGGATTATGATTTAGTTCTGAACCATTTTATTCCTCGAACTCTTTCATTGACTGTTTTCTTCCATTTTGTTTAGATTTTTAAGGTATTTTTATCATGGTGGTTATTTAGTGTGGTGGTTGGGGTGTATGTTCTTCTTAGTTTCAAAACATAAGAGTAGTGTTATATGGTTTTTAGGAATTCCAAGTGAATTTTTCCATAAATGATGTTATGGAAATCTCTTATAGATTAGTGGTTAGTGCTCTTGAAATACAGGTTTTAGAATAATATGTGGAATCAAATCTTGGTTTTAGAGTTTGGTGTGCTAGAAAAAAAGTTGGTTCCAACCTTTCCTATATTCCATTTCATTGGGAGTTATATTTTATATGGATAACATGCGATATAGTTTGGTTTATATTAGTGATATTTAATTATAAGTGAGTCCAAAGAAGAATGTGATACTAAAAAAGAATCCACCTAGTGGGAGTTCAAATAGTTTTCATAAAACATTTTTTTTAATATTTGATCAAAAGAGTGTTAATATTTTAGTTGATCGAAACACTGGGTGATGTGGATTTATTTTTACATTGTTTTTTCTTTTTTTATGATGATTTTTTTTCTATAAATGTATCTTAATTATAGATATATTAAATTTTTATCATTTTAGACCGGAAAATATAATTTATCATTTTCTATGAAAATAAGGGTTTTTTGTGTGTAAAATTATTCAATTTATTATTTTCTTTAACTAACATATTTTTTAAGATCAAATACTATGAAAATTTTATTGAAATAATTCTTGAAGTTATTCTCAAATGTTTTTGGATTTTGTAAATTAATATTTCCATTGATACAAGTTTTTGACATTAATTTTATTATTTATGGAATAAATTTTAATTATTCTTTTTATATTTAAAGTTCATTGTTTATATTATTTTAACGATTAATTTTTCACATTAAATTTATAATTGTCACAAGGAACTAATTTTTTGTATTGCGGGTTCATATTTTTGATCTATTAATTTTTTTATAAAGAAAAATGATACTTAATATTATACCTTGTAAAAGATGGAAAATTAGAAAATTTACTTGATAGGTAATATGTTTCTACTACTAGAATATAATAAATAACACAATTCTTGATAGTAGGGTGATTTGTAAAATCACAGAGTTTGAGAAAATTTGAATCCAGTTCATTAAATAAAATGTTTTTAAAAAAGATATGTTCAAACATAAGATGTTATTGGAGGATACAAGTGATATATAGAAATCTATTATTTTTCAAAATATAGTGAAGTTCATTTTTAAGATGATTTATCTAGTGAAGGTAATGGATAACATATTATCCTTCATCAAATTTTAGAGAAGAATCTTTCCCTCAAGATGTGAAATGAATGATGCCGGGCATAAAATTTTTCAAGGAACCAACTGAGCCAGTGGTATGTAATATGATGGAGTGATATCTAATATTTCATCCTTTTCAAAAAATCAAGGTTAGAAAAATCTATTAATATTTAAATCCAAATTAAATTTAATATGTGTTTTGATTTATTTTGAAAATAAAATAAGGGGGATACAAGATCTTTATGATTGGTGTGCCAAGGAGGCTACTCAATAATATCAAGTGAATATTTGATGGGTGAATTTGACCATGAATGAAAATATTTTTAGTATCAGATAATAAAAATTCCCCTTTTCTATTAAATATTTTATTTCACTACATGTTCTTTGTTTGTGGTATATTCTTTTAAACCATCCCACTTATATCACTTTCATCACTGTTTCATTAAATGATTTAAAAAACATAATTTTTTTTCACTACTATTTTGTTTTATTATTATTGGGTTGTTGTTTTTTTCTTTGAGTTAGTTTTATTTTAAATTTAATGAAAGTCCTTCCATGTGGGGTTGAAATTTCTTCCACTAAAATAGGGTAATTAAGAATAAATAAATATTTTTTATTTTCTAACAACTGATTAGAATTTGGTTCTATTTTCAGGTAAGGGAACATGAATAAAAAAATGTAAATAAAAATTAAACTATAAAACAAAACTCTAAAAATTTATTTAAAAAAAATATTAAAATATTTTGTTTATAGAAACTATATAAAAATATGAAAAGATATCTCTCTTAATTACTAAAATCAAAAATCAATTCAATGTACTAAAAAAGGAATATAGAACTCAAATTGAAGACCTTATCTAAGTTGTTGATCATAATGAAAATATCATCCAACCTTAATCTAAAAATAAAGTAGCTAAAGGAGTTTGACATTGAGATATTTATTTACTTGCTGTATCAAACAAAATATATTATATAAGGATTAGTCCTGAGTATAAGAAATTTGAGATAAAGTAGTCATACCATTCCATGTTTCCATCTTATAATTTTCTACTGAATGACGACTCTTTATTAACATTTGGGAGTTCAATAATGTTCTATAGTAACATCTATTATATGGAATTAGAGAGATGAAGATTAATCTAAGTGTTTTTACCTTATTCTTAAATTGAAATTCTAAGAGTTAATTTTAACAACCATATGAGGGAATCTTTAACACATGGGACCTAATATTTAATGTTTTTATGAAATTTTATCCAAGGAGAATGATAACCAATGTAAGGTATAATAATCACCAGTTTTTTCTCCAAGATCAGTGTGATATGTACTATAAAACATGGGATAGATTAATCATTATCATTTAATAGAGTTCAAAAAATTATCTTTTTCCTCAATTTTTGATGGAAACATTCTATAATGGTCTCACCCATAGAAAAAAATATTAATATATCATTATTCTAGTGGTGACTTCTATGATAAAACAACCAAGGTGATGAAACTAATTTTTAGTAAATTTTCCCATAACCCCATAAAAAATTCCCTAGAATAATAACTATACATATAAAATATTTTTTTTGTTATTTGTAATTAAAAAAATATCCAAGTTGCATGATTTTATAGTCAAAATCATGATATTTCACTTAAAGAGTAATCTTATCACTATGTCATGTTTTGGAATTCTAGATCTTTTTGTCTTAATATTGATATTCCTTCTTATTCCCCTCATAATTCCAAATTTCCAGGATACGGACCGACTAATCAAGATAGTAATGTATCCTTCTCAAAAAAATAAAACTTTTTCAATAGGTTTAACCCAAATATCGATTGGAAAGAGTTGGGTGTTTTTAGACCAGATGATTCCCTCATATTACCATAACTTCCAAGACCTCACTATTAAAATAAGTGTTGTATAGATTCCTCTAATTGTTAAGGGAAACTAGAAGGGATGATATATTAAATTATTTATAGAATGGATTTCGAAGAGTATATATGGAAGGATAAGATGGAGTCTCAGAGGTCTACCATTGAATCTACGATGAAGAAGTTATAATCTCAAATGAGTCAAATGTAAATTGTGTGTGGTGGGAGAGGAAAATGGAAACTTTAATGTACTATAAAAATAAACCCTTAGAGAAAAATTATGCTTGCTTCCACTAAGAGTGGTTTGAAACCTCATAAGAAAGTAAGAGATTACCATATAGAAATTTACATTGATATTGTGTAAGAATTTAGAATTAAGAATTAAAAAAACACATAATCTTTAAATGGAGATAGAAAGTTTGAAATTGAAATATAAATAGCTTTACACTTAAATATCAATGCAATTAAGATTTTAAAATGAAAAATATAAAGGGAAGGATAAAGTTGGGGTGGAACTTGTGGGGATACCAACTATAACAATAAAATTTTCCCCACCCATCCAATTCACTCAAAGTGTTAAGAATAATAATAAAAAACATGAACTACTTGAGTTATTTGGGTTGTTCAACAAGATTCACGTAAAAATCCTATCAATTTAACCTTTAATTCAAATAAAATCATATTTTAAATCCTCAAAAGAGTTTTTTTAAAAAATTATTTTTAGGTGCTTTCCACTTACTATTTGATTAAGGAGTGCAATGTTATCCTTCTAAATAGGGTTCCTCCTAAAATCAAAGTCCCTAAAAACATTTTCATCCCATGGAAATTAATAATTGTTTCCAACTCAAATATTTATATGACTTTGGTACTAATATAAATTTTATACCATTCTCACAATTCAACAACATTGATTAGAATAATTTCAACCCACCATAATAGATCTATATTTAGATGGCTTATCTATCACTCACCATTTATTTAATGTCGATAACCTATTAGCTTGATTAAAAAAGGTATTTTTTTCCTTATTTTCTTATACTAGATATGGAACGTGATAAGGAGGTACCCATCAACTATGGTAGGCCTTTCTTGGCTACTGATAGATCTATTATTTATTATTCAAAGGGAAATTTTATTTTTTAACATTGATGAATAATGAGAATAGTTCCATATTTTGAGAAGTGTTAAGGAATCCTTAGATGATGAAAAATGATCAAGAGTTGAGATTTTGAAATATGCGGACCTTTTTGATAAACTTGAAGTTAAATTATTGGGATTAATTGAAGAATTATAATGTAAACCCACAATTTAAGAAACTCTCTTGAAAATTTACTTTTTTTGGGAAAAGGTATTTTTGATGATTATGAAATAGAGTTATTGTAGCACCTTTATTAATTTTTTAGGCATAACATTATTTGAATATATTTGAGTTATGAGTATACAGAGTTGTTTGATCCATTATGGATAATAGTGAGGAGGATGTATTTTCTGGCTGCCATTCATTATTTAAGAGGTGAATTAAGGGTCTTGGGACACCCCAACCAGAACTTTTACCTTCTATCCATGAAACAATTAATGTGGAGATTAATCCTTTTCAATTTCATCTAAATTAATAATTTTAGGGTGGAAATTCCATACCTCTAGTCAATATTTTATCTGAGTTTGGGGAATATCAAGAATAATATTTTATACTAGTCATAAGAGAGTATAAAATTATTATAGGTTTTACTATTATTGATTAAAAATGGATTATTCCATTATTTTTCAGGCATAGGATTCCCATATAACTTGAGCAAAAACCAAGAGTTTAGGGTTGGAGGGTAAATCCTATTATAAAGGATGTCATTAGTGAAGAAATTATAAATATTTTAGATTCTAGAATAAACTATCCTATGACGGATATCCCCTCTATCAGTCCTATTCAAGTTGTACCAAATATAGTGTGTGTCGCTGTTGTCACAAATTAAAAGAATGATAAACTTTAGACTAGTAAGGAAAACAAATGGAGAGTTCGAATTGATTAAAGAATGTTAAATTATTGAACTATAAAATACCATTTATCCATGCAATTCATTGATCAAATTATTTATAGATTTGTTGGAAATGATTTTTATTCCTGTATTGGTGTCTATATTGATTTTAACCAAATCACCACATCCCCCAAAGATCTAAAAAAACTACATTCACATTTACCTTCATATAATTTACTAAAATCTAATTCCATTTTCTATTTGTGGAGTTCTAATCACTTTTTAATACTGCATGATAGCTATTTTTCCATCATTATAGAGAGGATAATTGATGTGTTCATGGATGATTTCTTCATTATTGGGTGAATATTTGATATTTTTTTGTAGAATCTAGGATTAATATTTAAAAGGTTCAAATAGAATATCCAAATATTGGATAGGTATAAATGTCAATATATGGTTACCAAGAAGACTTTGGTTTGTAATAAAGTGTATTGTAAGGGAATAGAAGTTGAATTTATCGTGGTAGAGGTTATTCAAAGGTTCCCCCTCTTGAAAACATTAAGAGTATTAAAAGTTTTTTAGGTTTTTCTGATTCTACATGAGATTCATTAAAGAACTTTTAATAATTACAAGGACTATATTTTCCCTATTAGCAAAGGATATAATTTTTTTATTTGATGGTAGTTACTATAATTATTTATCATTATTATATAAAAACTGACTTGTTCACCCATTATCACTTCCCCTGTTTGAAAATTTCCTATTAAGATTATGTGTGATGCTATTGACCTAGATGTTGGGGAATTTTATAGGGTAATGAAAGGATATTTTTTACATGGGGTGACTTATGATATTTGAATATTAAATGACTCACAAAGGACCTATATACCACCTGAAAAGTAATTATTTGTTATTATATCTTCTCTTGAGATGTTTAGGCAACACTTTATTGGGTAAAAAATCGTAATTTTCACTAAACATTTATCCTTAAAATACATGTTTTAAAAGAAAAATTCACACCAAAGACTCAATAGATGAAATATCTTATTTAATGAGTTTTATTTAGATATTAGTGACAATCAAGGTGCTGAAAAAATAATTTTGACCATCTTTCTATGTTATCTATTACCCAAAACAGCGATAAAAGGAAATCAATTCATCATTCCCAAATGAAACAATTTATTACACTTTCAGTAGTAAAAACTACCTAGTTCAGGGATATTCTTAATTTAATATCCTTTGGAGTCATTAATAATGTTCTCACCAAAAAATAAATGAAGAAATTAATTTTTAATCATAAATACTACTTTTTGGATGGCCCAGTTCTTCTTAAGAGTGTATTGAAGGGATTTTTAGGAGTTGGGTTCCTAAGAAAGATATGATTTACATCTTAGAGTGTTTTCACTCTTTAACATGAGTGAGACACCATGTGAGATAGAGGATACTCCAAAAAAATTTCATATTGGATTTATTTGGACAAATATTTTCAAGGATGCTAGGATTTTAGTTGTTATTTAAGATAAGTACTAATAGTTGGGAAATATTGGATGAAGGAAAGATCTACCTCAAAAAAAAAAAAATTTAGAAGAAGTGATTTTTTATGTATGGGATTTTGGATTTTATAGAACTATTTCCACCTTCTCATGGGAATGAGTATATCTTTATAGATATTGACTATGTATCTAAACTAGTTTATATTGTTTCACTTACAAAAAATAAATATCCTAATGTTAGTAAATTACTTATGATTTTTTTATATTTAGAGTGGCTAATGATTTTATCTCTTATAATGAAACCTAATTTAGGGAAATTAAATCCAAATATTAAAATAATAAATATATAAATGTTCAGAAAACATGAACTACTTATCATTCATAGTCCTGTAGACATACTATGATTTTAAACAAGTTGCTGAAAAAAATTCTAGAAAACACCGAAGAGTATTCTAGGAAAGAATGGTGTTTGAATCCCGATGAAGCCTTATGGTATTATAAAACTATTTTCAAGAAACCCATAAGGGTGTATCCATATATACTTATCTTTATAAAATCAAGTTAGTTTCCAATGCAATTACAAAACTAATACTTTGAGGATGTGAAGGTTTCAAATTATTATCTTAAGACTGCTGGTGAGAGGGTATTGCATGAGTTTTTGTATTTTATTAGATTTGGTGAGAATCATATGAAAATTATAGGTCTTAAAAATAAATAACTAAGTATTTTCATGACTTAATCATCCATAATAATGACGTAAAGGCTAGTTAGATGACGATAGTTTTCAATTCTAGACCTAAGGTATTTCATAGATGACTCAAATCTAAATTTCAAGAAATTTTAGCATCCATAGACTGTTAATTAATGGATATGTTGAGTTATTTTATAAGGAAAATATTCCCTTTATTTTAAAATGTAATACAATCAAACATTACCTTAAGGAGCAACCAAATGGATTGATTGTTGTTTTTCTTCTAGAAACGTTATATTTTTCTAAGTACAACGAGGGACTTTAAAATCAGTTCATTATAGGAGTTAACCAACGGTATTTATAATTGTTTTTTATATTTATATTTTTTTGGATAATTATTAAAATATTTTTTTTCTTACATTTAAATCATCAATTCTTTAATATAAAACCTTCCATGTTTTACCCACTATAATAATTTTGGTTATCTTTTAGAGCATGGAACACAAATGAACTTCAATTATTGCCTCAATTGGTGTTAAAAAATAAATCCAACCTATTATGTATTTTATTGTAATATAAATGATATATATATTTTAGTTTCAAAGATAAGGGTAATATTTAGGTTGGGGAAAATTTGAGTCACATACAATTTAAATCAAATTATGGTTGTATTTTATTTTGGGATAAAATTTATGGAATCTTATATTGAGTTATTTATTTTTTAGAATTTATAATTTGTTTTCTAGGAACTATTATCAATTGGAAAATATGGGAAATTCTACTTGTTACTACTACTATTTTATATTACTTTTTTATTTACATTATAGTGTTCCATGATGATTTCTATTCATTATCGATTTTTTAACTTGAACATGAATAATGAACCTCTCCTAAAAATCATGCATCAACATTTAAATCTTTTATGTGTTTTCTAGAAAAAAAATATTTCCATAATCTAAATTTATTTTATTATTTTTTTGTATGGAGAATATTATTTTTGATCTTGAATGTGATCCTCTGAACACCTTTTTTGAATTATAGAATTGAAAATTATTTTAACCTTAAATATATTTATGTTTTTCTTCCACAATGAAGATTAAAACTGAGGAAACGGTTGAGTTTTGTGTGTGTGGGGGTGGGGGGTACATCATTTGTGATAAACTACATTTCCTAGACAACACATAAAATTAACTTATTTCTTTTGGAATTTTCTATTTTTGATATTTATTTTTTATATTTAGTAGTTAAAATTTTTTCATTATATTTGTGATTGTTTTTATACCATGAAAAGATAAATAATTTTCAATTATCTTTTATTTTAATTAAACAAAATAATTTTATTTATGTGTTTTAAATTCATGTTTTTAGTAAAATTTACAGGTAATTTCAATAATTTTTATTGAATATATATTTCTAGAGTGAATTTAAACTAATAATATTGTAATTATTATGGTTTGAAAATAAACTCCTAATAATGGTTGAGATGTGTGTGTTAAAATTGATGTATGAGTTAAATAAGGTGAATTATTTATTATTAAATCCATTCATCCATTAATAATTTATTAATTTATAAGATGATAAATTATATGTATGCAATAAAAATTTAATGAAAAACAAAATTGGTTAATTTCAATAATTATTTTTCAAAATTTGATCATCATTTTTAATTTAGGAAACATTTTTTTTAAAACCCTTTTTTTGGTATATCAATCATATTAAGAGAGTTCAGTGGGGGTAATTTTTTAAAACTAATATCTCTATTTCTATTACAATTCATTCATTTTTAAGATAATTTTTTATTCAATAAATTATATTTATTTGATTAATTAAAGGAAAATATTTCCTATGTATTGGGGAATTTTACACGGTTTTATTTTACTATATATTTTCCACATATTTATTATGATTTTTTTGTGATTTTTGGCATTGAATGTGTCTTAATTGGAAATATTTTCAATTTGTTCATGATATGTTGAAAATTTCATTCTATTGTTATTTGTATGAAAATAAGGGTTGCTTTCAAAACTGACCAATTGATTCTTTGATTTAACTTCCATATATTTTAAGATCAAATACTATTAAAATTTTATTAGAATAGTTATTTAAGTGATTTTTAATTTTTCCAGTATTTAATATTTCTAATTCTCCATGTTATATCTTTAATAAGATTAGTTAAAACACATTCAAATTTTTTGTTTAAAATATTGAATTCATTTTTAATCCTGTTTTGAATTTTAATTTTTCATATTGCATTGATAATTTTTAAAAACTATTAAAATATTTATTTTAGGTTCATTGGTATGATTTTTTGGTTTTTTGATGAAGAAAAGTGATAATTAACTTCCTACTTGGGAAATTTTAAAAATTGGTAATGAGAGATGTGTACCATCATAGAGTTTGTGTAACTGTGTACCATAATAGAGTTTGATACTGAATATAATTTTTTATAGCAAGAAGATGTGTACCATCATAGAGTTTGAGTAATTTTGAAGTAATTTAATTCTATAAGATGTTTTTAGAGGTTGATATTCATATATAAGATGTTATTATAGGATAAAAGTGATAAGTGGCATGATATGCTTTTTCAAAGTCCAATAAAGTGCATACAAAAGATTATTTCTCTTTTAAAGGAAATGCATATCATATTGTCCCTTGTCATTTTTTAGATAAGATTCATTTACTAAATAAGTGATATGTAAGATGTGGGATTTAGAATTTTTTTAAAACCAGATGATTCCGTGATATGTAATATTTTTTGGGATATTTAAATCCCCATAATTTTCTAAAAATAAACGTTTAACTAAATTTTTGATGATTTAGAATCCAATTAAATGCTACATGTGCCATAGTTTTTAGTTTAAAAATGAAAAAAGGGAGAATAATATGATCAATGATAGGTTCTCTTAGGAAGATATTGGAGAATATCAAGTGGAGATGTAATGGTTTAATATAGAAATTAATTTATCCATATATTTATTTTTCAATGTTGATATATATTGGTGGGAACATTATATTATATGGGTTCTACTTGAGTCACTTGAAGGAGAATATGAATAATAAAAAACACCACCTGGAGACCCGAAATTAAAAGCATTATGTTGTTGGATACGTGGAATTATACTTAATTGGGTAGGAGGTGTTATTTATTTAATTAATTAATTTCAATAGTATGGCAACCCTACTTTTATTACAAACTTAAACATGATTTATTAAATAAAATATTCACTTGATACATCATGTATGATCGATAAGTCTAGTGTCTTTGGGGATTAGGACCATTACATAACAACTTAAAACATGAAATACAACATCTTTATTGAAAACTTACTTTACATGACCACTACATTCCCTCGTACTTAGCATTGCGTGGGATAACCTGAGGACATGCATAAAAAAATGGGTGATCTATAAAGCCTAGTAAGGGAATAAACATGGAATACATGAGGAGTACAATACATGTTAGACAATAGGCATATCAATAGATCACAATAGAAACATGAACATAAAGGCATGATAAAGCATGATAATCATAACATGGAAAAGTGGCAACAACACTTAACATGGAATTAGCATGAGCCAAGGCTCATTTCACATGGAGCATGAGTAAATCCTCATTGCACATAAAGTAAGAGTAAAACCTCATTGCACTTTAATTATCATGAGTAAATACTCATTGCACATGACGTATCATGATACTATACTTTACCCAATGCATTGGAGTGCTATTAGGGCACACCTTTCTTAAACATTTCATTTCATGCATAAGTGTGCCACATGGATCATAAAACATAGATTCATAAAACATAATCATTTATTCCATGATAAAGGAATATGGAATTCATACATGAAACTTTATAATCAATAAGTAAATGTGCATAAAGGTGAATACCCTTCATGGAGAAATGGGCTTGGTATTCACTACACAATGGCATTGGCTTAGAAAATCGGTGCGATTTCGGCAGCATAACGACATGGCATAAAAATTCATAAAAACGGTTGATGAGAGAGAAAGGGGTTAATAATCATATTTATATGTAATGCAATGTAAGTAGGTCATATAGATACATGTCCCAACAATTGTAATGGAATTTAGATTCATGATACAAAAGTATTTCTTGAATGTAAATGAGGAGAGAGAAGTTCCTTTCGGAATTTTGGCATAGTAACGGGTGCACATGGGAGGAATTTAATGAGAGAGAAATGGGTCTCCCTTCATTCAAACATAGTTATAGAAGTATGAGGGAGGTTTAAAACCATACCCCAACATTCATAATTGAAATTAAATGGGAAAAACAACTTAAAGAAAATTGGACAAAAATGAGAAAGGAAGAAAAAACCTCTTACTTGGAAGTGTGCTTCCAAAGGCTTGATAGAGGCTTCTTGGGAGCTTGGGGAACATTGGGAGGATTCTAGAGAGAGTAGTACAGAGGTTGTACTAACTAAAAAGGATTTGAGTTAGGAGTAAGTGGGAGCTTGTGTGTGTTTATATAGGAAAGGTGAGTGAATTATTTATTATTTAGGTTTGGGGACCCTTACATTAAACTAATCCAAACCAAAAATAAGCTCATGGTTTTTGCCCATAGTTTTTGGAAAAGGGAAGAGGAAAACAATATTTTATAAGGCCAAAGTCCAAACTTTATAAAATAATGGGGTTGCTTATGTGGAGGTGAGTCACACTCCCATGTAAAATAATTTAAAACGATAAGATGTTTAATAAGTTTTAAGGGGTCCATTAATGCTTTGAAAAGTAAATCAAAAAATCCCAAAATCACATTATTTCAATGGTAAAACATATATTGGCCAAACATAAAGCTTATAGTATTTTATTACATCACTATTGGGTCATTATGATTCCATAAAACACATTATATATTTAAACGGTATTTAATTTTTACCCAAAAATTTGACTGTCTCAGAAAATTATGAAAAATTTACTGTTGGATAATTTCGACGTTCTGATTCCATAAATATAATTTATTTTATCTAAATAATTTTCTAACTATGCTAATTTTAACTTTTAAAATAAAAACCGATATTTATAAAAAATTGATGGGTTTTGACAGAAATGGCTTTCAAACCTTAATAAAAATTATAATTGCATTCATAAAATTATATGATCATTTGTATATAATAAAATTAATTTAATAATAATACTAATAATATTTTTTAAAAATATTATTTAATTCAAAAATCGCTTAATTTAATAAAATATATTTCTTAATTAAATAATAACAAAAAACACTATTTTGACTTTAAAAACTATTTACAATGTATAGATAATTACAAGAAGGTATATTCATTATTATATACAAAGAAAATAATATACATGAACATATTACTAGCAATTTGTTACATAACCCGTTAAAACAGCTGCATAAGACTTAATGGTAAGGTGTGTGATGGTGACAGGCTCTTGGGGTGGCTCAGATAACATCGGTCGAGTGGTATTCTCTACAAACTTCCAATTTTCCCGTAGATGGTCATGTTCGAGCTTGACATTATGAAGCTCAGCTTGGGATTTGTCAAGAGCAAAGCCCAAGGATGCCACCTCATTTATGAGCATTGAAAAATGGGCTTCGTATGGAGCAATTCTACTGGATGAGGCCATCACTTCTTTTGTCTCAGTAAATTGGATTTGTTAAAGCCCTATATTTATACTAATCATGTGATCACTGTTCAATGGATATAAAAGTAAGGGTCACAATTCTTAATATAAAACCAAAGAAGTTTACATTTTATATAAATGTTTTATATAAAGAGACATTTAACTAGATCAAGAGGGATTTACATTAATGAAACTTTGGGTCGTTACAATATTCCCCCCTTAAGAAATTTCTCCCTCAAAATTTACTTTTTCCCACACTAAAACAGGTGTGGGTAACTCAGCTTCATCATTTCCTCTGATTCCCAAGTCGTTTCTTCAAACTTGTGGTTTCTCCACAACACCTTGAAAAAGGGCATTGTCTTATTTCGTAGAACTTTTTCTCTACGATCTAAGATCTTCACTGGTTGCACCTCATAGAAAATATCATCCTCCAACTGTACCACCTCATAAGAGAGTACACGTGGAGGGTCCGGTATGTACTTCCTTAATAGGGATACTTGAAATACATCATGTAATTTGGCGATGTTAGGTGGAAGTTCTAGTCGATAGGCCACAGCATCGACACGATCAAGAATCTCGAAGGGGCTGATGTACCTTGGACTTAAATTCCCTTTATTTCCAAAACTCATAACCTTCTTCCATGGAGATATGCATAGAAAAACCATCTCCAACTTTAAACTCAAGGTCTCGTTGACTATTATCTGCATAACACTTTTGTTGACTCTGGGATGCCTTGATATGCTGCTGAATGGTTTTCACCTTCTCCACCATTTCCTCGACCATTTCTGGTCCAAGCAACTTACGTTCACAGACCTCATCCCAACACGCCGGTGTTCTACACCTTTTCCCATAAAGGGCTTCATTTGGTTCCATTTGGATGCTCGAGTGGAAACTATTATTATAAGAGAACTCAACCGGAGAAATATGTTGATCCCATCCTCCTTTAAAGTCCATTGAGAACGCTCTCAACATGTCCTCAAGTGTTTGGATAGTCCGCTCGGACTGGACATCAGTTCGAGGATGATAGGCCTTGCTAAAGTCCAGTTTATTATTTAGAGCTTTTTGAAGACTCTTCCAAAACATAGAGGTGAATCTTGGATCTCAGTTAGACACAATAGATAGTGGAACTCCATGCAGCCTTACCACTTCCCTGATATATATCCGTGCCATTTGATCCAATGAGAAATCCTCCCAAATAGCAATGAAGTGTGAAGTCTTTGTAAGGAGATCCACAACAACCCAAATTGCATTGTTGCCTTTGGATGTCCTCGGAAGTCCGGTGACAAAGTCCATGGTGATGTTCTCCCTTTTCCATTATGGTATGGGCAATGGTTGCATCATCCCCTTAGACTTCTTCCTCTCTTCCTTCACTTTCTGGCACACCAGGAACTTTGATGTATATTCAACAATCTCCTTGTTCATATTATCCCACCAAAAGTTTTCTCAGAGATCTCAATACATCTTTGTGCTCCCTGGGTGAATAGTGAAATTTGAACTATGTGCATCATCCAAAAGTTCCTTCTTTAGCTCCGAACTTGATGGAACACATAGCCTTTTCCAAAATTGCACAATTCCTTCTTCATTAACATTAAACTCCGAGGATTTCCCCTTTTTGATAGCTTTCACTTTTTCCTGAATTCCCACATCATCCTTTTGAGCATCCTTTAACCTTTACAAAAGAGACGGTTGAGTAATAATTAGTGAAAGGATTGATGATGTTCCCTTATTTATGATTCCCATGTCCATCTTCATCATGTCTAAGAAGATTGGATCCCTCTCAATTCTCATCATTGATAGAATTACTGGGTCCTTTATACTTAGGGCTTCTGCCACCATGTTCGCTTTCCCAGGGTGGTAATGTATTGAACTGTCATAATCCTTGATGAGATCTATCCATCTTATGTGGAGAATATTAATCTCTTTCTGTGTGAATATATATTTAAGACACTTTTGGTCAATATATATCTCACATTTCTCCCCATAGAGATAATGCCGCCAGATTTTCAAGGCAAAGATCACCACCGCCAACTCCAGATCATGCGTTGGATAGTTTCGATCATGGATTTTCAACTGCCTTGAGGCATAGGATATCACTTTATCATTCTGAATCAGCACACATCCTAAGCCCTTCTTCGAAGCATCACTGAATACCACAAAAATTTCTCCACTTGTGGGTAAAGTGAGCACGAGTGCAATGATAAGCCTCTTTTTCAACTCCTTGAAGCTTTCTTCGCATTCATCACTCCAAGAAAACTTTACCCCCTTTCGAGTTAGCTTGGTAAGAGGGTTGGACAATTGTGAGAAATTTCTCACAAATCATCGATAATATCCAGCTAACCCCAAGAAGCTATGGATATCTGTTACTGATGTTAGCCTCGACCATCCCTCAATTGCATCTGTTTTGGAGGTATACCCAAATATCCCATTGCTTGTGATGATATGGCCCTAGAATGAGACCTCCTTCAACCAGAAGTCAAACTTTCTGTAATTTTCATAAGGCTTATCCTTGCGCAAAGTATCTAGTACAGTTGTTAAATGCTCCCCATGATCCTCCTTGGTTTTTTATTATATTAGAATATCATCTATAAAGACTACCCCAAATTTGTCAAGGTAATCTATAAAGACTCTATTCATTAAGTCCATGAAGATTCATGGAGCATTGGTGAGTCCAAAAGGCATTACTATGAATTCATAGTGCCTGTATATTGTACAAAAAGCAGTCTTGGGGAAATCTTCCTTCTTCACCCTTACTTGATAATATCCCAACCGCAAATCGACCTTGGAGAAGTATTGTGCTCCACACAGCTGATCAAACAAGTCATCAATCCATGGCAGAGGATACTTGTTCTTTATCGTGATTTTGTTAAGTTCACAATAATCGATGCAAAGCTGCATTGACCCATCCTTCTTCTTGACGAAGAGGACTGGTTGACCCCATGGTGAAGCACTTGGGCATATAAACCCTTTATCCAGATTCTATTGTAGTTGTTTCTTCAGCTCTTCAAGATCCACGATATCCATTCTATATGGAGTCTTAGATATTGGTAGCGCCCCTGGTATAAGTTCAATTGAGAATTCAACATCTCTTCTAGGTGGAAGAAGCGGATGTTCCTTGGGAAACACTTCATCGAAATCCCACACAATAGGCATTTATTCAAGGATGGATTCATTATTGGACTCAATCATATGATACATATACGCTTGCTCATTGGGTAGTAATATCCATGCTTGAGATGATGGAGCTAAAGGAGATATATCTTCCTCCATACACTTTAAAGAATTAGGGGTCAGTTCTCCATATGGAGTGTGATTTCCCTCTCCTGACAATTTATGTTGGCTATATATTAAGAAATCCAATCCATGCCAAGAATTGCATCAAATTCCACCAGAGGGAGTATGACGAGGTTCAATTGGAAATTCAATCCACATATTTTAATAGGGTAGGACTTATATTCATGGGATGAAATGATTACCCCATTTTCCATACTCACCGACATATTTACTTCCATGATTTGTGGTATTGCTAGAATTGTTCTACTAAACTTTCGAGATATAAAAGAATGCGTAGAACCTGAATAAAAATGTACGTTCGCTATTCTTGAATGAATAAATAGTTTACCTGTCACTATTTCATTTTCGGGGTTCACTTCGGCAGAAGTGATGGAAAAAGCTCTTCCTTGCTACCTTGGAAGTTGTTTGTTGCCTCCGAAAACCCTTGGTTTAGGGCACTGATTTAAAAAATGCCCCGGTTCTTTGCAGTTGTAGCAATGAACACTGCGTTGAGGTTTGAACGAAGCGTTCCTCTCCTCTGTTGCAGCCGCGAGTCTTTCTTGCCGATAGTTTACTACTAGGTTCCCTTCTCTTCCACACCTAAATCATTTCCTCATCCCCTTGAGGCAATTTCTAGGGTGCTTCTTTCCGTACTTTTGGAAAGTGGGGTGCTGGATCTTCTTAGCACCGTTGGATTTATCCATCAGACCGCCATCATTGAAGTCCAACTTACACTTCTTGTCCCCATGATAACCCTGTGATTCTCCGATCTCCATTTCGACCTTGAGGGCACATCGGACAATTTCCTCATATCTGTCAAAGTCACGGATCGCTAATGCTTTCTGCAGGCTAGGCTTCAGCCCACCAAAGAAGCGGTCAACCTTGAATTCCGGGGTAACAACAAAGCTGGAAGCGTATCATGCAAGACTTATAAAGTTTTCCTCATATGCTCCAACATATTCTTCATCTTTTTTTTCTTGAGGGAAAGGAAGTACCTTTCCATCTTAATCCGGAGGGTGCGCAGAAAATATTTATCGAAAAACATCTTTCGGAAATCCTTCCATTCCAACGCCTCGATCTCCTCCTTAGTCTTTGTATTTTTGATCAAAATCCACCATTGATCAGCTTCACCCTCCATATGATAAGCCTCTAGGAGAACTTTCTCTTGTTCATAACATTGAAGGATGAAAAAGATCTTTTAAATGGAGTTGATCCACTGTTCAGCGATCGTGGGATCGAATGATCCACTAAAAGTAGGAGGCCTCTTCCTCATGAATCTCTCGATAGAGACTTGTTATTTCTTTGGGGGGGGGGGGGGGTTGAACATTCCTCTTGACCCGTGTTTCTATTCAAAGATTGAGGTAGATGAGGGAGAAGCATGACAAAGTTCGGGATTCCCGCTCCCAGTGGATTGGGCATCTAATTAGTACAATCATCACACTGATGTTCACATCGGTTGTTAGCCTGAGTCCTCCTATTACCGACCATTGGCTGGAATAAAAGGAAAGTTAGGGGGTAACACATAAATGGTAATCCAAAGACAAAAGTTGATGACTTAGAAATAAACTTTTATTTCCTTAACTCATGAGTCTATAGGCTTCAATCTGGGCTTTTCATGATCTACTTTTGAACATATATTCTTAGGGGAATTTTTTTAACTACCTTAATAAGGGTTCATACTAAGCTTGTGAATTTATCAAAACATATCCCCCAGGAGTGTCGTAACCAAGAGTTCAACAAGGCCCATTTTTGTGCACCAGTTTCTGTTCGATTCTAGCTCAAAGCGGTGTTTTTGGGTTTTACCCCTAGGATACATCTCTGCCAGAGCCGCCTCTACTTGCTCGTATCCAGACAGGGATGTATTTTCTTGAAAAAAAACTTACTCGGTATTTACCAAAACCTAGGGATGTTTTTATTATACTTAGTCCTGTATCTAAGGGTTTACTGGGGTTTTCTTATCCTAATCCCAAAAATAACTAAACCTATCCTCTGATACCAACTATGGAAACCCTGCTTTTATTATAAACTTAAACATGATTTATTACATAAACTATCCACTTGATACATCATGGATGATCAAGAGGTCTAGTGTCTTTGGGGCTTAGGATTATTACATAACAACTTAAAACAAGAAATAAAACATCTTTATTGAAAACTTCCTTTACATGACCACTACATTCGCTCATACTTAGCATTACATGGGATAACCTGAGGACATGCATAAGAAAAGGGGTGACCTATAAAGCCCAGTAAGGGAATAAACATGGAATACATGAGGGAAAAAATACATGTTATACAATAGGAATATCAATAGATAATAAGAGAAACATGCACATAAAGGCATGATAAAGCATGATAATCATAACATGGAAATGTGGAAACAACACTTAACATGGAATAAGCATGAGCCAAGGATCAATGCACATGGAGCATGAGTAAATCCTAATTGCCCATGAAGCCCGAGTAAAACCCCATTGCACTTGAATTAGAATGTGTCAATACTCATTTCACATGACTTATCATGATACTATACTTTACCCAATGCATTGGAGCGCTATAAGGGCACACCCTTCTTAAACATTTCATTTCATGCATAAGTGTGCCACATGGATCATAAAACATGGATTCATAAAACATAATCATTTATTCCACGATAAAGGAATGTGGAATTCATACATGAAACTTTATAATCAACATGTAAATGTGCATAAAGGTGAATACCCTTGATGGATAAATGAGCATGGTATTCACTACACAATGACATTGGCCTAGAAAATCGGTGCGATTTCGGCAGCGTAACAGCGTGACATAAAAATTCATAAAAACGGTTAATGAGAGAGAAAAAGATTCCTCATAATATTTACATGTAATATACAGTAAGGAGGTAATATAGATACATGCATCCCAACAATTTTAATGGAATTTAGATTTATGATACAAAAGTATTGCTTGAATGTAAATGAGGAGAGAGACGTTCATTTCAGAATTTTAGCATAGTAACGGGTGTACATAGGAGGATTTTAATGAAGGAGAAAGGGGTCTCCCATCATTCAAACATAAATATGAAAGTATGAGGGATGTGAGAAACCATACCCCAACATTCATAATTGAAATTAAATGGAAAAAACAACTTAATGAAAATTGGACAAAAATGAGAAAGGAAGAAAAAAACCATTACTTGGAAGTGTCTTCCAAAGGCTTGAGGGAGGCTTGAGAGAGGATTATTGGGAGCTAGGGGCACCTTGGGAGTATTATAGAGAGATTAGGACAGAGTTTGGGTTAACTCCAAAGGCTTTGAGTGAGGAGGAAGTGGGAGCTTGGGTGGGTTTATATAGGAAAGGTGAGTGAATTATTTATTATTTAGGGTTGGGACCCCTTACATTAAACTAATCCAAACCACAAATCAACTCATGGTTTTTGCCCATTGTTTTTGGAAAAGGGAATAGGAAATAAATATTTTATAAGGCCAAAGTCCGAACTTCTTGAAATAATGGGGTTGCTTATGTGGAGGTGAGTCACACTCCCATTGAAAATAATTTAAAAAGACAAGATGCTTAATAAGTCTTGAGGGGTACATTAATGATTTGAAAAGTAATTCAAACAAACCCCAAATCCCTTTATTTTAATGGTAAAACATATATTGTCCAAACATAAATCTAATATTATTTTATCACATCACTATTGGGTCATTATGATGTCATAAAACACATTATATATTTAAACGGTATTTAATTTTTACCCAAAAATTTGACTGTCTCAGAAAATTATGAAAAATTCACCATTGGATAATTTCGACGTCCTGATTCCAGAAATATCATTTATTTTATCTTAATAATTTTCTAAATATTTTAATTTTTACTTTTAAAATAAAAACCAACATTTATAAAAAATTCATGGGTTTTGACAGAAATGACTTTCAAACCTTAATAAAAATTATAATTGCATTCAAAAAATTATATGATCATTTATATATAATAAAATTAATTTAATAATAATAATAATATTTTATTAAAATATTATTTAATTCAAAAATCCATTAATTTAATAAAATATATTTCTTAATTAAATAATAACTAAAAAAACTATTTGTACTTTAAAAACTATTTACAATGTATCAATAATGATAAGAAGGTATATTCATTATTATATACAAAAAAAATAATATACATGAACATATTACTAGAAATTTTTTACATAACCCCTTAAAACATCCGCATAAGACCTAAACGTAAGCTGTGCGATGATGACAGACTCTTGGGGTGGCTCAGATAACATCGCTCGAGTGGTAATCTCTATCAACTTCCTATTTTCCCGTAGACGGTCCCATTCGATCTTGACATGATGAAGCTCAGATTAGGCTTGGTCAAGAGCGAATCCCAAGGACGCCACCTCTTTCCCGAGCTTCGACAAATGGGCTTCATATAGAGCAATTCTACTAGATGAGGCCATCACTTCTTTTGTCTGAGTAAATTGGATTTGTTAAAGTCCTATATTTATACTAATCATGTGATCACTGTTCAACGGCTATAAAAGTAACGGTCTCAATTCTTAACATAAAACCAAATAAGTTGAAATTTTATATAAACATTTTATATAGAGAAACATTTAACTAGATCAAGATGGATTTCCATTAATGAAACTTTGGGTCTTTACAAATAGGATTGAAAATTTTACTTGGAGAGAACGGTAACATGAAGTCAAAGAAAAATTCAATATGTTAAATCAAGAGTGGTGGTCGAGAGGATGATGGATCTTAGAGAAAGGATCTATATCGATAAATAAGTTTTATCCACTAATTTTGTACTTTTTCATTTACCATTGTTAATAGAAATTTTTTATATTTCATTAAATCAAAAATTATTTTCATTTAAAAGTATCTTTGTGTATGAGATTGATTTGATCATACTTTTTTACTTTAATAGTTATATTTTTTTTCTAAATCAGTTTACTAATCTTTTTATTGTTCTCCCATATCAGTTATCATTTTATATTTTTAAAGAAATAATGATAGTTAAATTTTACCTTCAAAATAAATATTATAAGAATCTTTCTTTTTAAAATAAACTAAAAAAGTTTTCAGATTAAAAAAGAAGAGTAAAAAAACAGGGTTATATGAAAATTTGGTCTTAGGGATGATTATTTCACCCACTTCTCATGGACATGTCGAATTCCTTATTTGAAAAAATATAGAATTTGACCCACACTCTAGAAAATTTTTTATAGTGTATCTAACAACCCTTCTATGATTTTTTTATCTAATTGAATATCTACGTAATTAAAGGAACATATTATCATGATCAAATAATGAAAATTTCTCTTTTACATTAACTATTTGATCAATATATTCTTGATATTCATGATTTATTATTTCAAACCATCCTATTTATATCAATATCATAATTGGTTCATTAATTACTATACATCATAAAATTTTTTTTGATCACTCTTTAGTTTTTTTCGTTGGTTTTTTGTTTTCATGTTTTATGTTTATTTTCTTTTGTACTTCACATAAGTCCTTCCTTGTTGGTTTAACCCTACTTTCATTGGTCTAGGGTTAGTGTATGTAAATAAGTATTATGATTGTACAATTATTGATATCTTGGAAATATATATAAGTAGAATAAGATGATATGATTTGATTGTGCCCATATCTACTTTCTTCACTTGTAAAGAAGGATGATTTTGCTGGAGAAGTTCTGTAGGGCCTGAATAGTCATTCTCGATGGTTTTTATTTTAGTGGTTTCATATAAAAATCCAATTCAAAAAGTTTTGAATAACTTATTTCTAAATTTATCTATTATAATTATGTCACAGGACTCCAAATCAGGGTATTTTCACTCTATATTCAAGAGAGAGGATTCATGGTAGTTTTCCCTATATTTGTTTTCAAAATAGATCACTTTCTAAATGATTCTAATACTAAGATTGTGGATGTGTGATATTTCGATCTAGATTATAGAATAAGTTCTTTCTATGTTTGTAATGAAGGTTTATTAATCTAGTATTTCAGAATATTTGGATCGTAGTAAAACACTATAAGGGTTCAGGTTTCTATAATTCATGTCTATTAAGTTAATATTGATGTTCACATGAAATGGGTTATTGATTATAGAAAATTTTCATTTAAAACATTGCATCAAACCATGAATTATAAATGAGTAGTGTATGCTAGAAATAATTTCAGAATTAATGGGTTATGGAATGTATTTATCCATTACTTGGTTGAGAAGTGGGGTGAAAATTTATTGAAAAGTTATATAGGTGATCGAGTTCTAGGAGGATAAAACTTGAAGGGGAGTGTATCATTTTAAAGAGATGGAAAGTGACCATTATTCCTGAAGGATAAGAACCTGAGAGTTGGCTGTTAGTTCTTGTACATATAGATGATTATGGGTTACATAAAATTCATTCACATTGAATGTCACCATACACATTTTTACATATATCTATGACACAACACAGAAGGATTGGGTCTTACTTCTCAACCAAAAAAATCCATGTTCTTTTTTATCATCCAATGAATAATTATGGCAGAAAATGAGACTATTTTTTGATATAATATTTCTCTTTTATTGGTGTATATTTTGAAATACAAGTGTTTCATACCTACCAATGTAATGTTTTTGTATGATGTCATCTATGAGAACACAAATTCTAGAAAGGAAGAGGAACATCCCAATGTCCTAGGCATGTTTCCTTAGAATACGTAGAAATGAATATTTGGTTTTTGGATATAAAATAACAAATTATGTATGGTCTATAGAATTTTTGATTTTCTTATATGGTGTGGGGGGGATTCTATGAAGTATTGAAACTAAGTGGAATATTTAGTTGGGAATAAAGTATTTACACATGCTGAGGTTATTTGGGGGTGAAATTTCAGAGGATTTTTTTTATAGGCAGTTCATTATTTCTAAGATACCATACTTTTCTAAAGGTTTAATTTTTTATGGAGGTTAATTTCCATTGATTTTTCTAAATCTATAAGTATTAAAAACATAATGATTACATAATCTCAATGAATAATTATGAAGATATAGTACAAAAAGATTTATTTCTCTCATGTCTGAGGAGTTCTATTTGGTAATAATGATTGGTGAATAGTTTTTAATGTAGAACACACCTATTGTTTGTTATGGATAGTGAAAACCAAAAAATTCTAATTTTTTAGAAGTATAAGTTGCTTTAAAAAGTTGGAGTTAGTTTTAGAAAAATTATGCAAAAACAATTCTAGGTGGGGAAATATTTTTTAGAATAATGGTATATTTGTATGTGTTAGAAACTAATATATGATAATGGGTATGCAGTAAATTTATATTTAATCTATTATAATAATTAAAATCGTTCCCACAATTACTATTTTAGGGAAACTTCATAGAGAAATCAAATATTTTTTGGGGAATAGAACTTGAAATCCTAGTCTGGAAAAGAGTTTAGATGATCATAATCACTTTCAAATCATTTATGTCTTATGTTGAAATTCATTATAATACTGGGTGTATAGTAGCACATTATAATTGATGAAATTTTAGAGAAAGATTCTCTATTCCATGGTGAAATTATTGGAGAGATATTTATATATATGAGGTTGGACTTATTAATAAAACCCTTGAAAATTTTCTTTAAGAGGAAGATTATTAGTATTATGTATAAATATTTTTCATGTGAAATAATAATTTGTTTTTGTGTAATAAATGTTTTCTAGATAATTGATGTAAATTTAAGAAGTTTTGATTTTTGGAAGATCATGTCTGGAAATAGATAGTGGAATTTATTTAGAACTAATGATGTCCAGTGGTAGGTAACCATAGTGGTGATGATCGATTCTAGATTATGAAGTTTGGTAGTAGAATAATGTGACTATTGAAACTTTTATTCCAGTGGAGTAACTTTGGAGATGCTTTAGAGTAATCAGGTATTTTTAAAGGTAATGTTATATTCTTTAATGCGATATATAAGATCAAGCTGAACTATTAAATATATTTCAAAATTTGATTCGATGCATTCAATATGAAGCTTTAGGTTTTAATGATCAACAAGTGGATAGATATAAATATCAGAATTCAATGTGACCAATAGAATTATATAACTATTATAGATAATTTACTTTAAATAAGTGGGTAATAAAAACTTTTATGATGTTTAGATAAGTTTTGAAGATGAACTGAAATCCAAATGATTTAATCCCAGATATGGGGAAGATAGAAGATCAAGAGTCCAAAAGAGAAAAAGCTTGAATTTAAAAGATGAAGAATCATAATATAAAGATCTATTAGAGGTTTCAATAGAGTATAGTATATATCCATAGTCAGCCCCATGTTTCATAATATTATGAGAATATACAACAAGTATTTATCATGGGATCATTACCAAAATCTTCTTTCTCATCTGGGAAGGGTTTGGGGAAGAATGACCCCCTGTAATATTGATAGATTATATAAGGTTTGTGGTACATAGATATCCTTATAACTTTAATTTTCTTACTCAATTTTTATAATTTATTTATTAAATTAATCATCTATCACATATATTAGGATTATATCTCAAACCATGTCATTCCAAGTGTTATTTCATTGATTATGTTCTTCTATTTCCTTAATGTATTTAATCTCTTTTCTAAAGTGGTGAAAATTCAGTGATGTGGTTAGGGTGTATGGCCTTCATAGTTCGGGAACATAATTAAAACATATCATGGTGTTTTAAAACACTTAGTAGTATTTTTTATATAAGTGTGTTTTAAAAATTTTATTTCATATTTATGTCTATCAAAATTAATATTATGAAAATATAAAAAGGAAATTAGAAGCATGGAATGGTTTGTAATAAAATAATATTCACAATTCAAAGGTGTTGATTTTGAAGAAACTTTTTACCTAGTGGAATTACATGAATCAATAAGACACTTTATAGATATGTAAATTCAAATGAATTTTAGAATTTATCAAATGGATGTTATGGATAAATTTTTAAAAAGTGTTTTTGAGGTGAAAGTATATATAGATCAACTAGTGGGTTTCTTGATTAATGATGATTAATCAAATGTGTACAGGGTGAAAAAGTCTATTTATGGCTTGAAACAAGTTCCTATATCATATTATACTTGATTTTATATCTTCATAGAGAAGAGAATATTTGAATGAGGTAGTTTAGATCATAATAATTTTGTGAAATACACCAAGGAATACCAGTTAATGGTGATTTTCTGTGTTGAAAATATCATATTTTGGGTTATCAAAGTGAAATTGGTGGAGGACTTTACACCCTTAATGAGTTGGGAGTTTAAAATACCAATGAATTGATATATTATATATTACCTTATCTTGAATGTAAATAAGAAGGATTAATACACTGACGTTCTCTAGAACCACACTCCTCGGTCTAGTCCTCCAAACACTTTTTTAAACACTTCTAAAGATGAAAATCGAGATAGAATGATATTTATATTTCAATATTTTGGTAATTAAAATATTAAAATTCATAAACCATCTTATAATCCTTAGAATGAATGGTTTTGTGTCATTAAAGGTTATCTATATAAGAAACATAATTTATGATACTTATGAATATTTCTATGTAATCATACCACATAATACTCCCATGTTGACTTATCATAAATTACACTCATCTTCATAATGTGAGGAAGGGAAATATAAACAGGTTTGAGCTTAAATTTATAGTATGGAAAAAATTATCAATATATCCTTAAAGGTTAGATTAAAATAATATAAGGAAAGATGAGAATGGGAGAAATATATTTTTCAAAAGAACATGGAATAATAATGTATTTCCATAAGTTATGATATAGTGACATGTAATCTCAAATGAATTAACATATACCATATAAAACGTGTTCGGAATACAAAGTCATTAAACACGAGCCAAGGAGAATAATCAAAGGCACAAGATTATGACATAGGAGTTTGGAATAAACATAATAATATAAATAATATATTAAATATATGTACCATGATTTTCATCACATAGTAGGCTTGGTATGATCACCAAAGTACCAAATTAGGCTTGAGATAATCCTCCCATATACCCATGGGTAGGGATAATCCTTCCATGTACCCTTTATCTAGGGATACATCCAATAGTATACACTTTGGTTTTAGATAAATATTTATGTTCACCTTCTGTCTTGGGATAAATCCTCTATTTTACCCTATGAATTAGGATAAATCCTCTTATTCACCCTTTGGGTTAGGATAAATCCACCCATGTACCCTTTAGCTTGGGATTAATCCTATTTTGTACCCTTTGGATTGGGATAAATCTTTCTATGTAACCTTTTGATCTCATGATATATAACCATAACCAATGATTTGAAGGAATATATTGGACCACACACATCACATAATTACCATCCATATATATACATTACATTAGAAGATGAAAAAGTTCCTAATTAAGACATCACATAATTAACCCATGGAAAAGAGGAGGGTTTCATGAAAACATTTCCTGGAATATTCCATAAGATATCCATAGAAATAATTTTTATGGTGCCTTTAAAAAATATCACTTGTGAAACATAAGTATTATTAATTATATTTTCATATATAATAAATAAAATTCTATGATCTTTGGATAAATCACTTGAAAATTATGAGGGGATACCCCTTTTTTTAAAGGCTTGAAATCTCCTCAAATTGGTTTCTTTAAAATGAAATAATTGATATTGATAAAAAAATTTAAAAATAAATATTTTAACCAAAATAGGGTTTTAAAAAAATCTTCAAAAAAATATTCTTCCAATTACTTTCTTTGAGATGATATAAAAACACACACGAAGGCTTATTTTTTTAAAAAAAATCCTTTAAATTACCTTTTAAAATCAATAATTTATTTTAGAAATAAAAATTTTAATTTTTTAAAATATTATAATTTTTAATTTTATTTTCAAAATATCAATGATTCTAAATAATTTGTAAATTTTTTTTAAAACATGTAATGGAAACATTGTAAAGAATAATTCTAACACAGTGATAGAAAATTTAAAAGTTTTTTAGGATTTTTTTTTCATTCTCATAAATGTTAAAGTTAAGGGTCACATTCAAATTTTATTTTCCTAAAATATAAATAAAAATACCCATGAAACGATATTTTAGGGTGTAATCAACCAATCCTGGAAGAAATTAGTTCAAAAATAATTATTATAACTCAATATTGGTAGTTGAGTTAATAATGACCCTTAGAACCTTAGTATCCTTTAAATTGAGATCCATTTAAAGAAAGAACATGATATGAATGTTAAAACTCATTAATTTTATGAATTTACAAATATAAATTTATTAGGAAGTAATCAAACCATTTAAATGATATCATGGTACCTAATAAGAAACATATCTCACAGAATTAAATTTGAGACAAAGAACCCCATACCTTGTATTCCCGCTTACTCGAACATTATCTAACCTCATTTATAATAAAAATAAATATCATAATATTATATTTCATAAAATAATTCAAATTTATTACCTTTTATATAAATCATTTATGATTATTTGTTATGAATATATTTGTTAGTTATATCTTATTTTTACCATTGGGTGTTAGTAACATTATTTATTTCACCAATGCTTTAAGATGTCGATTTCAGTACAAATGTTTTGATACCAAGTTAATAATTCCTAGATAATTAAGGGTAATAGAATATATAACATATTTTTTATGAGTATCTTTTCTCATTCCTTATGAGTTTTAGTTATTTTTTAAAAAATTATACAGGTGTCAGCTTATTTTGTTAATTTTAGTAACCGAATATGATATAATAATAATAAATTTTGTAAAAAATATAAACATTTTGGGACCATAATGAATAATTATTTTATTAATAACTTATAATAATATTATTATTTAAGTTTCCATATTTTTCCATGATATAGTTTTATAGTTTAGTTCTTGTTTGTAGTTAAACATACCCTAATAAGAATACACAATAACTCTTTGGGTGCGTATGTTTAAAGAAATGTATAATATCATTATGATAGAATAATAATGATATTATTTATCTTTTTTAATGTTGATGAATAATATTTTATGTGATTTTTATAAATAAAAAAAAACAATATTAAAAAATATATTACTTCATGGAGATGTTTGACCCCGCCACAAAAGGTTAACATTTTCATTTCCCAACGAATGAGAGGGAATGGATGTGGATTATAATTTTTTTATTCATATTAAGGATTTTATTATATATGTCACACTTATTATTCAGTTAAATCCTTGTAACCAGTGAAGATAGTAAGTGTTGAAAAATGGTAGATGTCAATTCGTAGTGCTAGTAGTCCACACAAACACACGATTGATGTTATTTTGTTATTTTAAGTTGGCGAGAAGGAATAAATAAGTGTTGTTCAATCAATATAATATTAATTAATTAAAATAATGATACTTATGTAATTATATTATAATTTTTAGGTTATTTTTAGATGATAAATATTAATAATAAAAGGATAATAATTAAGTAATACTCACTTTGAAACCACAAACTTTCTCTTGAATGTATCCTTTGAAATTTAGGTCTTAGGATACTTATAGTGACTAGATTAATTGTGAAGTGAAAGGTAATTATAAGAGAGGAAATTTGGTTATGGTTTTAAGTAAATTTCTAAGGGTATGGGTATCTTTTATAGGGTTTATGTGATCCCCTTTTATAAGTGAAGGAAAAGACGCTTTTTGTGAACACTCAATATTTTTTAATTATGAAATTATAGTATTCAAGGTTCAATAGTTAGAAAAGTGATAAATAATAGAGTTTGGGATGATATAGGGTCAGAAAATTCTTGGAAACTAATTTTAAAAGATATTTTAATTTTTTTTATGTTTTTACCACTGGTTTTTATATTTTATGATTTTGGTTTTTTACCTTGGAAACTAGTTTTTACCCTAGTAATTTATATTTAATTAAACAATTATGTCACCTAATAACTAGTATTTGATGTTATAAAAATAAATTTATAATCCAAATAATCTAATTAAATTTTTAATTAAGAGAAAATTAACTTTAAAATTAAAACATTTAATATATAGAAAAAATTTTTTGAAGAAAAATTATTTTTTCACCATTAAGTGTTCTTAATATTATATAACATTAATAATTCATTAAATGAGAGATAAAATATTTTTATAAAAGTAAAAATATAAAATTAATGCTTTATATAAAATATATAAATTTAATTTAATATATAAAAATTATATAATAATAATAAAATAATTCATTGAAAATAACCCATTCACCATTATCCCATTAGTTGACATTAATCTTATTAATTATACTTTTATACCTCAAAATTTAATTGAACTTATTATATATTTTGAAAATGTTGATCTAAAATTTTAAATCTATTTTTAGATTTAATTTTTATAAGTGATTAAAATTAGTTTTTTTAAATCAGAAAATAAAAATTATGTTTGGAGGGAAATATTATTTATGTTTCCAAAATGTTAAACACGGGTTTTATAAATTTAACATAGTATATTTAAATAAATAATTTTTCTTAATTAACATGTATTTTTATAATATTCTGTCAAAAAATATTAATTCATTATTTTATTATGATAATTACATAAAAATGAGGATATTATTAAAAATGGGCTTTCCACTATTCAGATAAAAAAATTATTTTAGAAAAATATCAAAATATATTCTATGGTAATAGTAGCATGACAGATCCATAAATGAAGTTTATTTCATAAAATTAAAATTATAAATTTTTTTAAGTTACCATTTCAAATATGATATATAAATAAAATATATTTTTTATAGAAAAATAAACATTCCCTTTTCATTAAAAGTAATGTTTTTCTAAAATACATGTGATAAATAACTTATTACATAATAATTACCTAATTACATAATCATAATTTCAACTTATATAACCCAAAAAAATATTTTCATAAGATATAATCATAAGGTAAGCTCTGGTGGTAGTTGATGGTGGTAATTCTACTAGAATGTATGTCATGGTAATTTCCATGATCTTGAATTTCTCTCACATATGATTTCCCTCATACTTTAATTGTTTGATTTTACCTTGGAATTATTCTGGAGAAAACCATATCGAAGATACCTCATTCATAAGATCAGATATACATGGAACTTAATGGATATTTAAACTAAATGATTGCATTAATTTCTTTTTTGCTTCATAAATTTCATAATATGGTTACATTCTTTTTTACCTACTAATTTTACGATTACATTATAACAGTCTGATTTTATTTTAAATTTTCTTGGTTTTGTTTTAGTTTAGTGTGGAATTTTTAACAAGATATCTAATACTATTTATTTATAGGAAAATTATTTTGTAAAATCTTAGGGTGTTACATTCTCATCCTTAAATAAATTACTTCCTCATAATTCTAAATATTACTTCCTTATAACAATACATAAGGGTACCAAGGGTAATCATGACTAAATATATATTTTATATGAGCTCAAAAAATTTATATATTAGGGATGAGTAGGTAGATTATAAATTTTCTCATAATTGGTGAAACACCCCACGATTTTACGGTATGTAACTTTTTAAATAAACTTAATTTCTTTAATAGTTTATATTGCATGCAACACCCAGCTTAAACGAACCATGACCTACTATTAAATATTATCATTTTAACAAGACTGTTATGACATTTCCATTAATTTGGTGAGTGTGAATAAGATTAACTATATTATGAAATAAATATGAAGGCCATATTGAATAAAAATTTATTTATTCTTAGATAGGAAATAAACACACAATTTTTAATAAATTCATTTTATTCTTTAAAAATAAGTTTTAATCAAAAAGTGTTTTTTATTGTTTTATATGGGAAAATAAATATAATTAATTTTTTAAAAATTTATAAAATATATTTTAAAAAATGAATTTAATTTTTTATCTCAAAATTTCAAAATTAGCTTTGTGAAATTTATTGGTAAATTTCTAAAAAAATGTTGATTTTTGGGTTAAATAGTTAAAATTCCATTTTTTACGAAATACCATAATTTATAAGACTAAATTATTATAGGGTAAAATATTATTATTAATAATAAATTATTTATTTAATTAATAATGCCTAAGGTGTTAAATTTATAAACACATTCTTAACATTTTTGAAAACCAAAATTTTATACATAATAAAAGTTTTTATGAGTTATACAGGTATCACATTAGAATTGATTTTTACCAATTTTATAAATTTAATTAATTTAAATGAATTAAATATTTGGAATATTGATTTAAAAATTAGGTTATAAGTTAATTTTATTTTTAGGCATAAAAAATTCAAAATTGTAAAAATAATATTTTCTGCAATATAGGGAAAATAATGAAATGGGTTAAAGTAAAAAGGAAAAAGCATAAAATAAAACATTAAGTGATTTTATGATGTGTATACAGAACCTAAAAATCCATTAAAACATTAATTATTTACCAATTTTATTGGTATTAACTCCACCCAAAGTTTGTTGTCTTTAAATATAATATAATCATCATTTAATAACATAAACCACCCTCTTCAAAAATAGATACCACCCTCACATCCCACTTATCCTCAAAAGCCTTAAATATTTTCAAATATAACTTGAAACCTCTCCTATAAACTTTCCCCACGTCTAAGTTCCTATTTTATCACCCAAATACAAATTCCAAGTTCCTTAATGGGTCCTTCAAGGATGTGATATTCAATAGGAAAATTTCTCAAACAACCTCTCTTAATTTTTTAGGACCTTATTTTCATCTCATTAATCCATAAAAGTATAATAGATATTGTTCAATATATATATTAGAATTTTATATTGTGAATGTGATAAATTCTACCCACCCCTTTTATTATCGCATCTTATTCTGAGAAACAAAAGCATTGTCCAAATTATGGAAGTTAACCATCTCTATGGATAATGATTTTGGTTTTTTTCTATTAACGTCTTCAAATATGGTCATAAATGAATTATTATTATAAAATAATATTATAATAGATATATTATAACTCATTTAATTTTTTTTATCTAATATACATACATAATATTAAATAAAAATAAACATGTTCGCAGTGGTTGGAAAAACCGCCAAAATAAACTAAACATTTATCATTAATATTTTATTACATGAACCATACTCATAATAGAATAAAAAATGATATATTATAACATTTAAAACTCTTTATGTGCATTAATACCATTTAATTTCACTTCGGTTTTTTTATTTATATTTGACAAGAACATCCATAATTATACACAAGTGAACCAACCATGAAATGATGAAAAAATGCTCCAAGAAAAATGATATTGACATTTATAACTCATTAAAATAAAGTCAACAAAATTATAATAAATAAAATATTGATGTTAAATGTTATTAATTAATTTTATATAATTTTATTATCCAAGAAATTTATTTTAGGTGTATAATTCTTTCAGACCTAAGGTAAGGGTTTCTAGTCTCACTTTTACTTTTATGATGTATATGCCTTATTCACCACTTATTTATTTTTATTGGTGTATATACTACCCTTTTGATATATAGTATTATTAATATCATCATCTTTATGGTATTTTTTGTTTCATTTGATAATTATTACTTTTAAATATAATATGATTCGATTGATTACAAAGTAGTTAGGGTTTTATTAACTCAATTTCCACTCCTTATGTTAAAATTATAATTAATTGATTATTTCATGATAATATTACATTTGTAAGGATTTTGATTATATTCTGTTTCATATACAATTTTTTATGTATATTTAATGTTGATACACATAATCTATTAATTTATTAATTCTCACTTTTATATTATTATCATTTTAAGGGTTTAATTTTCACAATCTCATTCTAAAAAAATATTTATTAATAAATTTAAATTGAAAGAAATTATTTGATTATTGTCTAAAAAAACAATTTCATTTTCTCCTACTCTAGTTATACATGATATTTTAAAGTAATAGTACCATTGTATCACTCCTTTGAAATTAATGTTTTATAATAAAATCAGAATTCATTTCGATCTTTTGTCTGAAATTTGTTTTCTTCTAATACCATGTTTTATAAAAATGTCACAAAAAATGTATCAACCTTTTCTAAATGATATATTAAATAAATGTTTACCCACTTTTAATTTTTATAAAAAAATTTCAATGGAATCTTCACGTCGTTTTCAAAAAATGCATGTATGGATTTTACTGAAAAGTGGAAGGAATATTTGTTGTAATATATTCATCATGAAATGAATTTTCAACCTTAATAACCAATAAAATGATTTTAAAGATCATTTTTCATGTTTAAAATTTTATTTTAAATTAAATTTATTTTCTTTATGCATTGTGAAATTTTATTTTTAAATGGTTTTTTTAAATTGATGAAGATATTTTCCTCAATAATGGTTTTTAATATACTTTTTTTCATCCATGAAATCACTCCTTTAATGTAATTATGATTCAATAAAGATATTTTTTATTGACATAATCTTTATTCTTTATTCAGATGGTTTATGATTATTTTGACTATGAAATTTCTATTTTGATACCATTCATTATATTGTTCTGGATGGTTTATGGTTTTGTTTATTGATTGGATAAAGTATTCACATTTCGTATCTTGGTCTTTCATTATGAATGTTTTTTTTTGTTTTTTGGTTCACCACTTTCATATGATGAATTTATTAAACATAATAAGTGATTGGTGGGGCCCTCTATATACCCTTTATGCATCAGTATGTTTCATGAGACAAACTAGTTTGGTTATTAGATAATGTCTTACCCAATTATGTATGATTTATGGGCTGAATCCCAGAAGGTATGTTTATAATGTCTGTAATTATGCATTCCCTCATTATGAGATTAGTTACTGATTTCCATGTGATTATACGATTATTAGAATATCCATGGTTAAGTTTTAAATCTCATGCGATTATTTATATAGATATATTTGATCATATTTTATTTATTCCATATTATTCCAAAGTTATTGATTAAATGGCATGTATTTAATCTATTTAAGTTCCCATATATGTTATGGTTATTTATGATAGCTTCAATTGTATGTAGATCTTTACTGAGCATCTAATCTAACCCATTTCTTGTATTTTATGTTTCTCTAGGATAGGACGAAGTTTATTATAATTGATATGTAGTGTAAATCTTGTAGAATAACAGTGTTATAAAATTATTCACTTCGTTGTATTTTATATTTTCAATTGTAATGTAAGATTAAATTTTGTATCTAGTTCTCTAAAAAATTCAACATTGTCTGTTCCTTCATGATGCGATTTCTTGTATAATATGACAATTTAATAAGTTAACCACCAAATATGGGCTACTAGGGGTGGGGTATTTATAGTTCGTATCATAGAAAGTTTATTAGAAACATTGAAAACAAGATTTAAGACAACATAGATTAGGGAACATTACCCTATGAATAACTTTGAGGATAAGTCTATGTTTATGATAACATCCTATATATTTTCTAATGATAATTGATAACCTAGGTGAAACCTAAGGGCTCAAAGATTGAGAATAATTTTTCATGATTCATACATACTTTGAATAACAATTCATGTTTTTTTGATATCTCACTCTGATTAGTGTAGTTTGATGCTTACACTTGGCTTTTTGGTTTTATTCTATAATGGGATCCAGAAAGAATTGGGTTAATATTGAATATGTTAAATATTGTTTGGATGAGAAAAAAATGGGATAATAACTAAAGTATAGTATATTATGATTATTCTTAATCAGTTACCATGATATATTTCTAAAAAAACTCACCTTAAACAATTCTCAGATGCACCAAAAAAGAAAATGATAGATTTCACCAAGAGCTCGAGTGGTGGAGACCATGGAGGAAAAAAGATTAATTTTACTATATATTAAGAATGTGACAAGAAAAACCAAGTGATTGTATTATATTAAATAAAGTTTTATTATGTGTGGAAAAGAAGTATGCAAATCAAGTAATTGTAAAGGAAAAATAAAATGTCTGGTTAATGAAAGGGTTGAGAATAATGGTCTCCCCAATCTATTATTAATGATTGAATGTTTTAAATGGGGTGATTGTGAAAATATATTTCCTTGGGTGAAATATTTTGAATAGAATCAGCAAGTTTGTATGAGGAATGGTTATATTACTAATAATGAAGAGACTATAAATGACATTAAATGAATGACGTATTAAGGAATATGATGATGATTTCTAGTTAATGGTTTAACAATCTACTTTAATTAATAATGTGATTGAGTTTGAATTCAATAATTATGTTTTTTGATTAATTTATCAATGATATTTTGGTTATAAGAATAATTAGATGTATAAGTATTGTATTATAGTACTTCTTCTTTCAAAATTTTGAAACATATGATGAATAATACTAGTAACTTAGAGAAATGATCTTATGGACTATTGATATTTTATAAAAAATATATTTTGGGGAATATAACCTTATATATGTTACCTATTTTAAGATAATAATGATAAAGATATGTTTTATGTTATAGTATGGGTGGCCATGAAATTTGTTAGTAATTTGATGTTTTATGATATCATTGATGGAGTTTACTATATGTATGGATTTAAGGAATATATTCAATAATTTGAGATTTTTATTTTTGGAAGCATTCATGTTTTCATTAAGGTTTACTGGTGATCAAGGTATTAATATATTTGGTGTGTGACAATAAGGCCTACATTATGTTGTTTTAGTAAAATCTAATGTTAAGTTGATTTTGGAAATTTAGGGACCTTCCTTATAAATTTTTTGGACATTGAATTTGGAAAGATGTATTTTGAATGAGTCTTAAGGTCAACTATTTATGGAATGTATTAATATGAACATTCGATATTATTGTTTGAGGATAATGTATGATTTATCATGTTGGATAATATGTTCTAACCATTTTGCTTCCAATAAAGTTTTAAAGGAAAATAGAATGAATTTTGGATATTTTGATTCATTAAAAGTGCTTCAATAATAAAATTTCATCTTGAATTTCCCTTCCCTAGAATATGATATGAAGTGGGAATGGATCTAAGAACAACTAAAGTATGATATTATACTTATTACATGTAATGAAACAAGTAAGTTTATTTTCTTTAGTGACTTATTGATATAGTAAAATAATTACAGAACTTTAGGAAAAGGATCTTGGATAAAAATGTTACCCGTTTTATTTTCTTACCAAGTAATCAATGGTCTTTTAATCTATCATAGATTTAAAGTTTTGTGATCATGATCATTTTTTTATCACCATGCATTTGAAATTTATTGTTAGTTTTTCCTCAACGTCCATATTTTCACTTCCTACTAAGGATATATTATTTGGAATCCTAGTTTTGTGGTGACCTTATCATTTTCTATTCACTCTCTTTAAGAGTATTTTTTATTAGCACTTTTTATGATATGGGTTTCCCACAAATGAATTTTCAAATATCAACAATTTTTTTTTGAAGTGAAATTTCAAATTAGGAGGATCAAATTTATTAAATTATGGGAGAACATAAAACCCCTGATTTTATGTTATTTATCATTTTAAATATATTTAATTTCATTGATAGTTGACATTACACAGTTCACTATGCTTAAACATACCACGACCTACTATAAAATATTATTATTTTAGGAAGATCGTTATGAACTAGAAATTAATTTGGGGTTGTGAATAATATTAAATATATTATGAAATATATATTAAGGTCATATTAAATATAAACGATTTTATTAATTCCTAGGAAATAAACACACAGTTTTTAGTAAATACATTTTTTTCTTCAAATAAATGATTTAATCAGACGGTGATTTTTATTTCATTATGTAGGAAAATTAATATAATTAAATTTTGACACTTAAATAAAATTTATTTTAAAAAATTAGTTTCATTATTGTACCTAGAACTTCTAAAATAGATTAGGTTAATTTATTGTGAATTTTCTATAAAATGTTTATTTTTGGGTTAAAAAGTGGAAATACTATTTTTTAGGAAATACCATTATTCTTATGAAATAATTATTAAATATCCCTTTAAAATTTACTAGTCCTTATTCTTGATCAATTTTATTTTATGTAATGGAATAATATATAAGGTGTCACATTGATAAACACTTTATTTCATTTTTTGAAAACCATGATTTTAACCTTTAAAAAACAACTGTTTTTATGCGTTATATGGATATCACATTGAAAGAGATTTTTAAAATTTTTATAAATTAGATAAAGTTAAATTGTTTCTATATTTTTAATAAGGATGTAAAAATTATATTATAATGTCATTTTCATTTTTATGCTAAAAAAGTCACTATAGTTAAAAACAAATTGCTATAGTATAGGTAAAATAATGAAGCAGAGTAAATTTAAAAGGTAAATGCTTAATTTAATTTCAAAATATAAAATAAAATGGGTGTTTTATGTGTTTATTGACCATAATTATCTTTTAAAACATTAATTATCAACAAATTCCATTATAATTAAAGAAACAAAAAGGTGTTTGGATTTAAATATTAAATAATAATTATTTAATTATTAAAAACCACCCCTCCTCAAGTATAAATACCACCCTTCAACACCCCTTTATCCTAAAAATCTTTGAATATTTTAAAATCATAGAAAAAATCTCTTCCCTACTCTCCTGAAATCCTTATTTTTCAAGTCTAACCAAAGACCAATTCCATGTTCCTTAAGGGGTCTTTCAAGAAGGTGATATTCAAGATGCAACTTTCTCAAACCACCTCTCTTCATTTATTTTATTCTTATAAATTCTATTAAACTCATTAATCAAAAAAACTCCAATATAATTTATATACTATAATTTTATGTGTTTAATGAAATATCTTCTACCCCCCTTTTCTTATCTCATCTTATTCAAAGAAACCAAACAATTGTTCAAATTATTGTGTTTAACTGTCCCTGTGGATAATTTTTTTATTTTTCCATTACCACCATAGAGGGTGGTCATAAAAGTATTATTTTGGTTAAATAAGAGTTTTGTAATTATTTTATTACTAATTTAATGTTATGTATTTAATATATAAGAATAATATTAAATAAAACAAAACTAGTTCATGATTGTTGGAAAGACCTCCAAAGTAAATTAAAAATTTATCATTTAAGTTTTATCTAATTAATCATCTTAATAAAATAAGAAATGATATATGAGAATATTTAAATATATGGAAGTGAATTACTACCATTTAATTTCTCTTTTGGATTTTTGTTTCATTTTGAGAAGAACATCCATAATTATAAAAAAGTGAACCGACCATGAAGACATGAAATATATGCTCCTGGTACGATGAAATTGATCATTATAATTCATTGAGATGGCCCTAAATGAAATAAATAAAATAATAATAAATAAAATATATATTAAAATTTTTATTAATTAATTAATTAATAAAAATAATTTTATTATCCATTAAATTTAGTACAAGTTTAGAAAACTTTCGAACCTAACGTAAGGGTTTCTCATCTCACGTTTACTTTTGTGAGATATATGCCTTATTTTCCACATATTTCTTTAATGTGGTGTATATACTTTCCATATGATATATCATATTATGAATATCATTATCTTTATGGTATTAAATGTTTCATTTTATAATTTTTACTTTTATGGGGCATATGATTCGACTAATTAAAAAGTAGTAAGGGATTTATTAACTCAATTTTGACTCCTTGGTTTAAAATTATACTTCGTTGATTAATTCAAGCTAAGATTATGTGTATAATTAATTTTGATTCTATTATTTTTTATATCCTATTTTTTGTGTGGACTTACATTTGATATGCATAATCTCTTCATTGATTAATTCACACTTCAGTGTTATAATCATTTTAAGGGTTTATTTCAGCATCTCATTCCAATCGAGATCATTTATTATTAAATTTCAATTGAAGGAAATTATTTTACCATTGTATAATAAAACCATTTAATATTCTAATAAAATGGTGATACATGACATTTTAAAGTAATATTACCATTTTCTAACTCTTGGGAACTTAAAATGTTCTAGAAAACGTTTTTATGAAAATCGGACTTCATTCTGCTCTACAATCAGAAATATATTTTCTTCTAAAAAAATGTTTTCTAAAAATGTTTTCAAAAGTGTTTTAAGATTTTCTAAAGTATTTATTAAAGAAATTTTTACCCACTTTTTATTTCTGTAATTTTTTTGAATGAAATCATTATTTCATTTTTTAAAGGATGCCAATTTGGGTTTTACCAAAAAAGTGAAGGGAATATTTATTTTAATGTGTATGGAATTAATTGAATTTCCATACTTCATGACTAATAAAATATGTTTAAGTATTCTTTTATAAAGGGAAAAATTTGATTTAAATGACAATAATTTTCCAAATGTTTTTTGAAATTTAAATTTTAAAAGATTATTTTAAATTGAAAAATATATTTTCCTTAATATTTTTTGAAATATATTTTTGTTCATCAATGACATCACCCATTTAATGTAATTATGATACACTTGGGATATTTTTTATTGATATCATCCTTATTCTTTATCTGGATAGTTTATGATCAGATTAACTTTGGATGTTCTATTTGGATACCATTCATCAAATTTCTCATGATGGTTTATGGTTATGTTAATCATTTTAAGAAAGTATTCACTTTTCATATGCTAGTATTTCAATATGGATGTTTTTATTGTTTATTTTTCAGTTATTTCATATATGGAATATATTATACTTATTAAGTGATTTTTTGGGACCTATATAGACCCTGGATACATCGGCAGTCTCAAGATACTACCTAGTTTGGGTATTTGCTGAAGTCTGACCCATTTATGTATAGTGTCTTGGATGAAGCCTTGATGGTATGTTTATAATGTCTGAAATTACTCATTCCCTCATTATAGTATTATGTATTTATTTAAATGTGATTATAAGATTAATATAATATCTATGGTTATGTTTTCAAGATCAGGTGATTTTTTATGGTATTATTTGATAATTTTTTATTCATTTTATATTATGATCAAGTTATTGACTAAATGGATTTTTTTAATTTATTTATCTTTCCAGATGTTTTATGATTATTTTTGATAAATGGTTTTGTATTCATATCCTTACTAATCATCTGAGATCACCCCATTTATTCTATTTTATTTTTCCTTTGGATTCAACGAAGTTTATTATGTTTGATAGGATGGGTTAATCTAGGAGAATAATGGTGTTTTCAAAGGTTTCACTATGTTGTATTTTAAATTTTAAATTTTAATTTTATATTCAATTATTTTTATAGTTTTCCAAAACAACAAAATTGTTCGGTTCTTTAGGATGTGATTTATTTTATATTATTAAAATGTAATAAAGTGACCAAAAACTCTGGGACACTAGGGTCGGGTTCTTTATAGTTGATATGGAGGAAGTTTTGTTGAAACCTTGGGAATTAAATTTAAGACAACATAGATAAAGGAAGATAACCTTATAACTGACTTTGAGGATAAGTGTATGTATATGATATTATCCTATAGATTTTTTAATGATCATGAATAACCTAGGTGAATCCTAATGACTCATAAATTGGGAAGAACATGTTAGGATTTATAGAAACTTTGAATTATAATTCCTATTTATTTGATGGATCACTCTAATTAGTTTAGTTTAATTTTTATACTTAGCTTTTGGTTTTTAGTTAATTGTGAGATCCAGAAGGAACTCAATTAACAATGAATTTGATAAAAATGTGTGGATGAGAAACCAATTAGGATGATGACTACATTAAAGTATATTATGATTATTACTAATCATTTATCATGATATATAATTAAAACATTCACCTTAACCAATTCTCAGACTCACTAAAGAAGAGAACGATAGAGTTCATTGGTAAATCGAGTAGTGGATACCATGGAGGAAAGAAGTTTAAGTTTCATATACATCAAGAATGTGAGAAGAAACACCTAAGTTAAGGTCTTTTAGGAATGGAAATATGTGTTGGTTGTGGAAAACAAGGACATGAATAAAGTAATTTCTAAGGAAAAATGAAAAGTTTGGTTAATGAAATAGATGAGAATAATGGTCACCCAAAGGTATTATCAATGTTTGAATGTTTTAAATAGGGGAATGATGAAAATTTATGTCCCTCGATGAAATATTATGGATAAAATAAACACGTTTTTATGATAAATGTTTATATTTCTGATGATTAAGAGACAAAAAATGATATATGAAAGTAAGTAGGTATTATGGATTAAGATGATGAGTTATAGTTAATGGTTTAAAATGAAATAGAATTATTAAGTTCTTTTGTTTGGATTCAGAAATTATTTTGTAGTATTATTTTATCAATGATATTTTGTTTATAATAATCATTAGATATATAAGGATTGTACTATAGTAGTTCTTCTTGAATGATTTGGATGTATATGATGAATGGTACTCATAACAAAGAAAAGAGATTCTATAAAATGTTGATCTTTTAGAAAACATATGATTTGGAGAGGCTAACCATAAATATATACCTGATATTGAGAAAATAATGATAAAGATAAGCTTATTTGATAGTATGGGTGACTTTGAAATTATTTAGTAATTTTATGGTTTATGTTATCATTGATGGAGTTTTCTACATGTTTGGAATTAAGAAATATATTTAGTAACCAAAGATTTTTTATTTTTTGAGGCATGCATTTTTTATTATGTTTTAACGGTGATCAATATATTCATATATTTGGCATGTGATAACAAGAGAGTAATTATATTTTTTGGGTAAAATATGATGTTAAGTTGATTTTGTAAATTTAGCGACATTCCTTATAAATTTTGGAATTCTAATTTGGAAAGATATAGTTTGGAAGAGTATTAAGTTTAACTACTTTTAGAATGGATTAAGTTGAAAATTGAATATTATTATTTGAGGTTAAAGTATGATTTATCATATTGGATAATCTGTGCTAACCATTTTTCTTTTAGTAAATTTTTTTATAATGAACGAATGACTTGTGGATCTTATGATTAATTGAAAATGCTTCAGGTATAAAAATCCATTTTGAATGTCCCTAAAAAATAATAAGATATGAAGGGGGAATATATTGAAGCACAACCAAAGGATGATATTATGCTTATAGAATGGAGTGAAATCATGTAACTTTGTTCCATGAGTGACTTATCTATATAGCAAAAGAATTACTCAACTCTAGGAAAAGGATTCATGAACCAAAATGTTATCCATTTACTTTTATTAATGAGAAATCAATGAACTTTTAATCAATCACAGATTTACGGTTTTGTGGTAGTTAACATTATCATGATCATGTTTTATATCACTGTCCATCAGAGCATGATATTGATATTTCTATTCTATATCCATATTTTCACTTCCCACCTGTGATTTACTATTTAGAATGCATGTTTTTTGGTGACCTTCTTGTTTTCCTTTACCTTTTTAAGAATAAGTTTTATTAACACTTTTTATGATGTGGGTTTCCCAAAAAATAATTTTCAAACATAAACATTTGATTTTTGAAGTGAAATATCAAATTGTGAGGATTAAATTTATTGAATTAGGGGATAATGTGACATACCAAAATTTTATTGTATATTTTTTTAAGTAAATTTATTTATTTTTCTAGTTTATATTGCACACAACACTGAACTTAAACAAACTAGGACCTACTATTAAATATTATTATTTTAATAAGACTATTATAAACTATTAATTAATTTGGCTGGTGTGCATAATATTAACTATATTATGAAATATATGAAGTTAATATATAATAAAAATTTATTTATTCATTTATAGGAAATAGACACACAATTTTTATTAAAGCGATTTTATTTTTTAAGTATAAGTTTTAATCAAAAAATTATTTTTATTAGTTTCTATAGGAAAATAAATATAATTAATTTTTGAAAAATTTAGAAAATTTATTTTAAAAAATTAATTTCATTTTTACTCGTTATTTTAAAATTTTCTTAGGGTAAATTTTTTTATAATTTTCAAAAAAACATTTATTTTTAGGTTACAAAGTGAAAATAATGTATTTTATAAAATAAAATAAGTTTTATTAAATAATTATTATATGATTATTTAAAATTTATTAACCATTTTTTATGATCAAAATATATTTATGGAATGACATAATGCATAAGGTGTTACATTCATGAACCCTTAGCATTTTTGAAAACAATGATTTTAAACTTTAAAAAAAAACTGTTTTTATGAGTTATACATGTATCACATTAGAGTTCATTTTTACCTATTTTATAAATTGAATAAATTAAAATATATTTCATATTTGTAATCATTAGGTCCAAATCCGTATATAAGGTCATTTTCATTTTTAGGCATACAAAAATTTATCATGGTTAAAAAAGGATTTACCACAATATAAGTAAAATAATGAAGATGGTTAAAGTTAAAAGGTAAAAGCATAAAATACTTAAAAATATGATAATAAATTGGTGTTTGATTTTTTTATAGAACCTAACTAGCTGTTAATGAATTAATTTTCATCCAATTATTTTGAAAGTAATTCCACCAAAAGGTGGTTGCCTTTAAGTAAAAAATAACAATTATCTAATAACTTAAAACCACCCCTCCCCAAGTATAAATACCACCCCTCACCACCCATTTATCCTCAAAAGCCTTGAATATTTTAAAAAATTGATGAAAACAACTCCTATCTACTCTCCCTATGTGAATTTTCTTATGGTCTCACCCAAATATAAATTCAATGTTCCTTAAGTAGTTTTTCAAGGAGGTGATATTCAAGAGGTAAGTTTATAAAACAAACTCTCTTATTTTTTTTCTTCTTCAACATTATCTTTATCTACTTAATACATAAAATCACAATAACTAAAGTAACATTTATATACTACAATTTTATATTTCTAAGGAAACATCTTTTACCCACCCCTTTTCTTATCTCCTATTATTCAAAGAAACAAAACCATTGTCCAAATTATGATGTCTAACCATCTTCATAGATAATGATTTTGGGATTTTTCCATTGCAGACTTTAAGGATTGTGAAAAAAGTATTATTTTGGTTAAATAAATTTTTTATACAAATATTATAACTAATTTTATGTTATGTAAATATATAGAGACATACTATTAAATAAAAAAAACTAGTTGGTGCTGGTTAGAAAAACCACCAAAATAAACTAAACATTTATCATTAGTTTTTGTTAAATAAATCATCCTTATAATAGAAAAAATGATATATTGGTCCATTTAATCTTATTTAAGTTCATTAATTCCGTTTAATTTAAATTCTGGTGTTTTATTTCCATTTTAATAGAACATCCATAATTATACACAAGTGAAAAGACTATATATCCGTGAAATGAATACTCCCAGAATGATGGAATTGATCATTATAAATCACTTAAATATTCCTAAATGAACTTGATAAAATTATAATAAATAAAATATATATGCAGAAGGTTCTTAAATAAATAATTAGTAAATATAATTTGATTAACCGGTAATTTAAGTATAATTATAGAATGCTTCGGTACCTTAGGTAAGCGTATCTCATATCTCTTTCACATTTGTGAGACATAAACCTTATTAACCACTTATTTATTTTTTGTGGTGTATATAACACTCTTTTTATATATCATATCATGAATATAATTATCATAATGATATTAAATTTTTCATTTTATAATTATTACTTTTAAGTGGTATATGATTCAACTGATTATAAAGTAATAAGAGATTTCTTAACTCAATTTCAACTCCTTGGGTTAAAATTCTAATTCATTAATTATGTCAGGATAATATTATGGGTATAATGTCTTTTTATTATCATATTTTGTATCTCCACTTGTTTTATGTAGATTTATAGTTGATATAGATAATATATTCATTGTCTAATTCTAACTTCAACATTATGATCATTGAGGGTTTATTTCACAACCTCATTCTAATCAAGATGTTTATTATTAAACTTATATTGAAGGAACTTATTTGATAATTTTACAATAAAATCATTTAATTTTACCTTAATATAAATATACATGATAATTTTAAGTGATAGTAACATTTTCCCACTCTTTGGTAATTAAAATGTTTTATAAAATGTTTTTAATATAATATGACTTAATTTCGTTCATCAGTTGTAAATATATTTTCTTACAAAACCATGTTTTCTAAAAATATTTTCAATTTTATTAACATTTTAAAAATGATTTATTAAATAAATTTTTACCCAATTTTAGTTTCTATATAGTGTTTTCAATTTAATATTCACATTGTTTTCAAAACAATTCCTATTTGGATTTTCGTGAAAAAGTGAAATGAATCTTTGTTTTAATGTGTATAACATGAATGAAATTTCAAGCCATCCTGAGTGATAATTTTTTTAATATTATTTTAAAATTTTAAAAAGTTATTTTCCAAGAAAACTTTTTTCAAAATATTTTGTGAAATTTTAGTTTAAAATGGTGATTTTAAAATTAAAAAATATATTTTCATAAAGAATGTTTTTAAAGATATTTTTTCATCAATGACGTGACCACTTTAATATAATTATGATCCAATATGGTTTTATTGTATTGATATCATCCTTATTCTTTATTTGGATGGGTTATAATCAATTTTATTGTGGAAGTTCAATTTTGATACCATTCATCATATTGTTTTGGATGGTTTACGGTTATATTTATTTATTGGGGATGTATTCACATTTTTCATGCTATTTTTTCAATATGAAAATTTATATTGTATATATTTCACCCCTTTCATATGATAAATGATCTAGACTTAGTCAGTGATGGGTGGGGTTTACTATATCCTCTCGATTAATCAGTAGGACTAATGAGACAAACTAGTTTGGGTATTGGTTAATGTATTACCCATTTATGCATGGTGTCTTGTAAAAATACTTGACGGTTTGTTTATAATGTATAACATTTTGAATTAATTCATTATAAGATTATTTATTGATATACATGTGATTATTTGATTATAATAATATCCATGGTTAATTTTTTAATTTCATTTGATTATTTATATGGAATTATTTTATCATTATCTATTCATGCCATATTATGAAGAAGTTAGTGATTGAACGGAATATGTTTCAGTTATTTACCATTCTATATCATTTATGATTATTTACTATAGCTTCCACATTATGCATACCCTTACTCTGCATCTTAGATCACACCTTTCTTATGTTTTATTTTTCTCCAAGATTCAAATTAATTTGTTATTATTGATATACAAGGTTAATCATGGAGAATATTGGTGTTATAAAAGGATTAACTATGTTGTATTTTATATTTTCAATTGTAATGTAAGATTCAAGTATGTATATATTTTTCGAAAACTACTAAATAGTTCGATCCTTCTGGATTTGACTCATTGTATATTATGTTAATGTAATAATGTAACCACCAAATCTAGGATACTTGGGTCAAGTTCTTTACAATAGGGCTACATTAAGTCACACAAACATTTATTATAAAGATGTATCTATATCTAAATCATATGAGTTTATAGAGACATACACTCTATAAATTGATTTTCAAGATCATATTTCTAATGAAATATTAAATATAAAATGAAGATAATAACCAATAAAATATGAGTAAATGATCATGTGAATATAAAATATAAATTATAATATGTATCATATAAAGTCACCTTTATTTCAACCTATGGTACTTTGTAAAAAATTATTTTATAGTGAATCCTGATTTTCGTATATAATTATTACATCATATCTGATTAATATTCATTACATATAATTATAATATACACTATAACTAAAAAGGTTTAGTTTCTTTGGAAACATGGATATATAATCAATTACTATAAAAAAATCTATATTATCTCCCACTAAGTAATTTAATAATAGAATCCTTTTTAAACATATCATACTTAAAACCTTTCTTCATATCCTGGTGTAAAAGAAACACAAGAAGGGGTGAACATAGATGCTTGATAAGGGTAAACAAGGGAGACATCATACAAAATTTATATGCAGGAATATAATGAGAATAAGGGTTGTGATTATTAACTTAAAATCATAAAATATCAAATGCTATAAATATAAGTAAAAATTGAAATGGATCAATATCTCCCTCATCACCATTTTACTTATCCTAATTCTTGTCCTTGTTCTTATCCTCTCCCTCATCGTCACCCTCTCCATAATCTATTCCCTCTCTATCACCCCCTCCCTCTTTCTCACCATCATCCTTTCCCTCACGATCTCCAGAAACATCATCTTTCGGACCACCACTAGTAATTTGTGCTCTATATAATGCACACATTATCAATATATATATGCATAATAAGACCAGATGGTATCTAGGGAAAGTGATGGAAATAAAACTTCTCTAAGATTGATAAATTTAGTATTTTACATTTGATTCTGTTCATGATCCTCTATGACCATTCATTCAGCCTTTTCTGCCACAAACTTAGAATGTTTTGCCCATGCATTATCTTTTTCTTACTCAGGGCTACCAGAACTGGCTCCTGAAGTGGTCTGATGCCTAGTTTAGAAAATAATCTTTCCTGGTCAACAACATACTCTTCTATGCTGCTCATCTCCTAAAAAATGATGTAATTGATCATTAGGCCCAAATTGTTTAGCTTCCTGGGCATCAAGGGCCTCCAAAGCACACTGTTACCAATATAGTCTGTTAACGTAAAAAATAGATATTAAAATTTAAAATCAACAAATTAAAAATTACTATATGCTACTGTGTTGGTTCATTAACCAAGCTTCCATATTTTTTATTTATGATCGAGCAATATAGTTTTTCTCAAGGCACACATCTTTCTATATTTAAATCCTACCTCTGTAATAACATTGATTATAGATTACCATAATTGAAAATATATTACTAAAAACAAATTTCATAACTGTAATCAAATGGATATTTATTCTAAATGAATATTAAAATAAAAAACATATGGTATATGAATTATAACTGAGTATCAATGAATGTGTTATCAATAAGTATAATATATATATATATATATATGTGAACATGTCATCAAAATAATCAATTATATGGTGGATGTGTGATCACTGTAACTAATTATAAGATGAATAAGTATTACTATAACATAAAAGAATATGATTGAATGGGTCATCAACACTCTAATAATGACTATAACATAAAGTAATTATGCTTGGGTATGACTTAATAATACACACTACATTCTATAAATTATCATTTGGGATTTTAAATGTATTACTTAAGTATTTCTAAATTAATGCCACAAGATATGAGTGAATTCCATTCTTCATGACATGTTTGTTGTGATAGATTAGGTGTATGGGTGTTGAAAGGTTTGTGTAATTATAGTTTAATCATCTATATTTTACTGTAATTGAGATTGTATGGGTTTCAAAATAGGGTGAGAGTTGTGTTTTGGGACTTACTCTAAGGAATAGTTTTGAATCGATATAGTAGGTAGATGAACACACAATAATCAAGGAAATTAAAGTGTGGTGAGGGGTGTTGTATGTTTAACATTTTGGGGATAATTGATGACCACAATTACAAAATAGGAATTTTTTTGGTGTGTTTTTGTGTGGGATTAAAAATTTCACGAATAAGATTAATTTTCTTGAGTCTACTAGTTGATCACACCGCAACCAATAAGGTTTTACCATTGAGAACATTTTGAGGAATTTGATCCACCATAGTCAAGGTATTGAATTTTGAATAAAAAATGAGGGGTAATGTTTATTCAATGAAGGAATGACTCACACTATGATAAGAACTTGGGAAGAGTTGTTGAGATTTTGGTTTGTCCTCCATGTAGTGGGGTGCCGCATTAGTAAAATGGTATACACTCTGATATACCCTTTACCCTTTTTATGTTTTATTTATTTTATTTAACTATTTAATAATATGGAAATTTGTTGTATTTGAGGTAGAAAGAAGGGGAGATCATACTGTACTCATCGAACTCATCTCTTCTATAAGATTTATTTAATATACTTGTGGAATGTGTTTTGAAACAACTATAAGAGGGATTTATCAGATATAATGTTATTATTCATTATGAGGCTACTTTTCTAGATTTATCACTATTACATTATTAATCATCTTCTATTTATTAAATTATAATTTTATACTCATTTATGATTAAATGTTATTGTAGTAAAATTAGATGATAATATTTTAAATGAAGACTAATTCTAATACAATGTAGGTGGTGACAATAATTTGATTGTGTAAAAATTGGGTCTATAAATCATGTAATATTTGTTCATAGTTTGTTCACATGAGTGATTGGGAACATAATGACTTCTATAATATATTGCTCTTGATAAATATATAGGATTTTATTCATATAGGTAAGAATGGTTTTGTATATGTGTGATTTTCCCTTTAATTTTCATGTGGCACTGGTTCATGGCTGGACTAAGGTCATGTGTTGTAATTTGGTTATCCGTGGGATGTGATAAAATATTTCATTAAATGGAAATGTTATGGGATTAACCTTCCATGTAATTGGGAGATCTAGTTTGGTGATATATTGTTGGCGGCAATTGTAAACGTCATGGGTGGTTCTAAATGAATGTTGAATTATGGTCTTTGGTTTTGGTTAATTGCTGCTAACCAAACCTTTGAGGCCATTAGAGATATGTGAAAACATGATAATGAATTTGAGGAGGGGTTTACCAGTATATTTTTAAAGGTATCTTTTGTAGAAGTTAATCATAGGTTGGATTAATTGGTCATCAGTTTTTAGTAGGGGTCATTTGTATGGACGTATAAAACATACATGTATTTAAGCATGAAATTATAAACAAGTGGCATACCAACTTCCTCTCTTGGTATAGAATCATATTACAAACCAAAGTGTGGAGGTATTTTATGACCTCCTTGTTTTTATTATTTATTCCTGACAATATTTAAAAAATAATATTCAATAAAAAAAATTATTAGTGTAAATCACTGTAATTTTCATTTAAGAAACTCAAATTTGATTAATACCTTGAACATGGTACTCATATAATGAGTAATCATTTCATGATAATAATATATTTGGAAATGATCCATGATATGTGTAGCTTCTAAATCTATTCCAACTCTAGAATGCTAACTAGTATACAACTCATGCTTATAGCCTCTTCACAACTAACCAAATTCCCTGAGCCGTGCTGACCTCACAACCTCACTATCGTGGAAATTTAAATGAATATGGCACTAAAATATTAATTTATATAAATAAAATAATAATTTAACATTAAATAAAATGATTTTTTTGCCCATATTTTTTCCAAAGATTTATCCTTTATTTCATTGAGAAGGTGTCTCTTGGATAGTGGACTGACGAGAATGATGTCAGAGCATTTGGAATGCATCGAAAATAAACTCTTAAATTTCTTCCATGATTTCTCAATCATTTTTTTCTTTATTTTACTCCACCATCAGCTCCGTGCAGCGGTTCCACACTACAGGCATGCATGTACTCCCACACCACTTATTGGTAGATACAACTATTAAATAAGAAAAAACAAATATTATATCAATAAATCTTATAATGAATATAAATTATGGTAAAAAAAATTAATAGGGTTCTAGAAATATAAATGATCCAGTTTGATCAGTGGGAATAACTGGACCCCCTTGAACTGAAGGAGAATCAACCTATATAGATGAATTGGGTCCCAGTGTATGATCCATAGCCTTCGAATGTGTCAGAGAAGAAGTTTAAGAAGAATGAATGTGAAATATCGTGGAGAATGAAGTAGAAGGAAAAGAAGATGAAATAGATAATTATGAAAATTAATAATATAGATGATGAGTGGGAATCAACATTGGATAAGTGAAATATGGATGAGGAGGCTCAATTGAAAATGGTAGTGAAAACATGGGTGGCATAAATATCCCAGGTGTCTGTAATGAATTTGTGGGATTAGTAGGTGTGGTAGATGGTTTTTTAGGGGGAGGAACATGGTGTGATTGGGTCTACCAACCTGATCACCTAGCTGTAGTACCACGCCGTTGCATCATCATCCTTAGAATTGGAATTACTAGGATGGTTAGTGAATAACTAAAACCTTGTTCATGGATCAAAATTAAAAATTAAAAGAGAAATTATTAACATGATATTATATGTTATTGATATATATTTTTGAAATAAAATACTCACAATAGAAACTAAAGGAGGGATGAACATATCACTTAGTCAAAGATTGTTTTATGGAATCCTTTTGCTTTGTATCTCCATATTTTTTTTCATTTCTTGAATTTGAAAGCAAATATGGAATTAATTAGATATCCATAACTAATTTGTAACCCAAACAAGAAAGAATATCTGACATGACTTAATTAAATAATACAATTTTTCAAACTAAATATAGTTTAAATAGTTATATAAAAAAACATTTTATATATAGTGGGTTGAATAAAAACACATAATACATGTCATAAAAAATAATATGTTCAAATTTGTATGTTTAGCAAGGTTATGATAAGTTTTCTTCTATTTTCAATTTGATCCAATTAAATTTTGGTTAGGTAATTTGGTTTATTCTAGCCAATTGATCAAGTTATTTCTCTATTTTATTTGTCTTAGGTCATTGGATTTATCTTTTAGATTTGGAATTTTTTCCATTTTTATGGTTTTCATTATTTTCATTGGTTTTGATTTTCATTTCAATTAGTTTCATTTGTCCAACTAAATTCATCTTATTTTTGTTACAATTTAATTGTTTCAAATTTTTTTGTTTGATTGGTATGAATATAGTTAAATTTAGTATTATAAAATTAAACTCAAATAAAATTGAAACCAGTAAATATTGATAATGCACATGAATGTCAATTTTGATGAAAAATATTTTTAATCAACAATAAATCAATTTTTATAGCACTAACCTCAACTAGTCAAGTCAACCTAAACCAAAATAATTGAGAACATAGATGTATGATTATATATATTTCACACCATAACTTGAGGTTCATAATTGGCTATTAAAATTGAAGTATTGGATTCATCATAAGTAATAAATTTATTGGGTCTAATAGCAGTAGGGATGGTGTCAATTCCATCTTCACCCTTACCTTCTATAGGACATTTCCAATATCAAGTACTCATATAAAAGGATGTTTACACATATTAGATATTGATATGAATAATTTTTGTATAATATACCTAGTAAGAAGTCACCACCCTATAACTAAGACATGTTCTAATATAATATTTTTTGTGGAAAAAATAGAGTTATAGGACTAGAAATAACTATTGTTATAAATTTAAATCCGAAATATTGGATATATTTTTTATTGGCAATGATTAAATCTCAAATTAATGATGATCTAGACCTATATTACCTTCAACAAACCAACACATAAAATTTGAGAACATAAAAAATAATTGATTCAAGGAATAATTCCAGAACCATATTAGAGGAAAAGAAATTTTGAATCCCATTTTATTTGTTTTATTTCTCATTTGTGTGGAAATAATGTAAGGGGTATATGAAGTCAACATGTTTCAAATCAAACTAATTCCATAAATATTTATTCAATAATAGGTATAAATATTACTGATCATTTTGAACAATCTTCTCATACATACATTTATATTAAAATTACAAAATTTAATATTAGACATTATGATATATTTTTAAATTATTGAACAAATTACAAATTTAAAATACAATTTATCTCTTGTTATATTGATGCATATGATATATTTATAACCCTTTAAAACATAATGAACTAGTATCAATGAATAATTTCATGAAATTATATAAAAAGGGAAAAATGAATTTAAATAGTATAAATGGAATGTTAACATGAAAAATATATTTTGATCTTGTCGAAAAATTCCAAATATTAAAATTACATGAAGCTAAAAATTTTATATTTGAAAAAATATCAGTGAAAAAATATACTCGTACTTATAAGATTTCTATTAAAAATTTACACTTGAGTGGGATAAAGAATGTGTCACCTACTAGAATAAATATCTTTATATATTTTGAGGTCATGGGGAAAAGTAATTTTTAAGATAGAATATTGGAAAAAATGTTATATAACCGAGAATTAAGTTTTTGGATGCTAAAAATCATGAAGATAGATTACAAAACCCATATTATAATATTCAATTTTCCAAGGGTATAATATGTCAATAGGCTCCCTGTTCATGTATATATGTTAGAACATAATCTACTTGAATAATATATATTCTGCACAAAAAAAACTATACCAGAGATATTAAATTCATACCATATCAATCTACAAGTAAAAAATTTCACATATATGAGAGTCATTTCTCAATATCATTTTTCACAAAAAATAATTTTTATTCAAAATCACTAAAAGTTATAGAAATTATTATTATTATTTTTTTATTTTTAAATAATCATTGAATATGAAAAGTCATAAATCTAAAAAACACATTTTATATCGAGATAATATTTTTTTAGAAAATCTAGAAAATATTAAACAACTAATAAGAATAATTATATTAGTTAAACATATAATAGGTTTTAAAGCCACATACTTTGACATGTCATGCAATAAGTCAACAAAATCCATTACCAAAGATCACACATCAGGTTGAATATATCCAATACTAATAAATATGAATGATGAATCATAATCAATTCTTAATAAGTAAAAAGTTTAACATTTATGTAGTAATTTGTCTTATGATTTCATGTTATAAGGGGATGTTTCAAACCTAATAATTTTATAGCTACTAGAATTTAAAATAGAAATATAGATATTGGAGTAAAATAACTAGAACCAAAATGAAGTTGAAAAAACAACAATGAACCAATAAAAAATTAAATAGAACAAACCCAAACAAAAAAAACTGGTCTGAACTGACCCAAATATACATGAATAGAATATAAAGAAGCCTAAATCAAACCACAATATCAAAATAAATTAAATAACCAAAAAAATAAGAATATGCGGTGGTGTTTTAGACTAAAAATAAAAAATGGATGTTTGATATAATACCTCAAAAATTTGGCGACCAATGATTTAAAATTAAATAATAATGAAATGAAATCATGCTGGGAGATCGCTTGGATGATTGGGAAGACAGTTGAATGTCACTACTGTTGGGGTTTGAGATTAGATCTGGATGGTAGGAGGGTAGGGGTGCATGTCATTGCTTGTTCTAGATTAGATTTATATGGGAGTGATTACTGGGTTCATTTATGGATGAGAGTGCCGCTAGGGTTAGGGAATCGTGATGGGATGGGGGGAGGTATCTGGTTTAGATTGCGATGGGAGGAGGGGAGGAATGGCCGAGCCGTAGATTTATAGAAGTGATTTCCAAACGGTTTTAAAAACTACATGAATAGAATATATTTTCAAATGATTTTTTTAATAAAAAGGGAAATACTGGGCTAAATTATCCTATACTAATGGTTTAACGATTGGGAAATCTTTGGCTAAATTTTCCAATCCCACCAGTTTTTCCAACTATTGGGATAAGGGTGTCAGTATAGCCTACCATTCCAATAGTGATAAAACTAAATTTATTTATATTCAATGACTTATAAAATCCATAAAACCGTTATTCAACATTAATCCCAACATTAAAACTGTTATTCAATATATATTAATTTAATTCATTAAGATAAAAATGTATTTTATTCATAAAAACAGTTTTTAGAAAAATGTATTTTTAATCCAAAAAATGAACTTATACCAAAATAAAGTATATGATTGATTACAATGAAATTAATTTTATTATGTTTAATTAAGGTTTAGTTATGATAATTTATGATAAAATTGAAAATATAATGGGCCTTTGACTTTAAAATAAATGATTGTTTTTATAGAAATCGGAATTTTCACTATACGTTGACAAATAATTCTTTTTTATAAAAATCCTAAAAAATAACCCTATTATAATATTGGATTTTTTTTTCAAAAATGATATTAATTTACAAAAATAAATTTTCTTAAAATTGGTAGAAATTAATTATATTTTTTTTTTCACAAAATAAAATAAATTTTTTTTTAAAGAAAACATATTTTTGAATCATAAAATGACTTTACTAAAAATTAAGCTATTTTTTATTATGAAATTATCAATACATTTTAATTATTTAAAACCTTTATAAATATTTTTAATAATGTGTTTATTATGATTCATACCATTCAAATTAACGTATAGGTTATAAATGATTACTATATCACGGTTTATTTAGACATGGGTTTGCATGTAAATCAAGCTATAAAAAACCTCAAGTATATTTAATATATATATATATATATATATATTTATAAAATATAAGGGTGTTACATTACACCCCATTAAATAAATTTCATTCTTGAAATTTTTATCTTGATAATCAAGGGTTCAATATTTTAAAATACCTTTATTTAAAACTCATATTGTACAAATGGATAATTAAACATCCTTTGAAAAGGAGATCTGGGTAACATAATGGTTGCCTAAAATAACACAAAAATTGGTTCCCATATATGGAGAAAATTATATGCATTTGAAAATATGAACATTGAGGAGAAATAAAATTTCAAAAGAATAATGGAGAGTTATAATGTCCTAAACATAAATGATCCTTAAATTCCATATTTATAAAAGAATGAAATTTTTATATTTCAAAAGATGTTTCAGGTTTAGAGTTTTATATAATTATACCATCACGCTTACATAAATAAATATTATATGTCTATGTAAAAACATCAATTCAGAGTCCATTTTCTCATAATTTGAAACTTTTAAGATATAATAAGTTTTATTTTCCTAGAATATGTTCAAAATTTTCATCTTGATCTCATCTTTGTCCTTACTTATTCCTAAAAATCTATGAAGATATTTGAAAATGGTTAATGAACATAAAGAGATTAGTAAATAAAATAAAAAAATTAAATAGAGAGAACCCCATTTGTCTATGAATACTCATAAGAATATTCCTTTCTTAAAATAAACTTTGAGCTTAAAATAAAAATTTTCATACCCAAGAAATCAACTTTCCTACCCTAATATTTTCAAAAAACATTTCATAAGAAATGTTAAGTGAAAAGAACTATAAAGGTATCATTAAAATCATGAAAACTCATGAGAATTTTTTCACAATGTTATTCATCTCACCCTTAACAAGTATCATATACTTTCCTTTAAACATAATTTTATTATCTTACCTTGTAAAATAATAAGATTTACCTAAAAAACAATATAAAGAATAGATAAATCATGGAGGTTACTTGAGACATAATTTTTATCACTCTTACAAATAGAATAACCAACCTTGTAAATTCAAATAATCTCTCATGGTAATCCTAACTAGTTAACTTCATCCCTTTTCCCAATTCATTGGAGAGATATATCCTGCCCACCCATTCTTGGTTTATAATGAAATAACCCATTCTAATTTTATAACAGAATCACTCATACTTGGTTTAAAACAAAACCACCTATCATCAGAACCTATTCCTAATAACCAAAATATAATATTAACACATGAATTATTGTATTGCACACATAAGAAAAACATTTTCAGATATCAAAATTTCTAATCCAGTTAAAACCAATTTCTGAAAACGACTAAAAAAAGGGAAATATGATTTTAATTTTAATAAAAAAATAAAATATTATAAATAAATTCAAACATCAAATAATGGTTATGATGATGGAAAAACCCATTTATTCCCTATACATTAAAATCGAATATCCCTTTTTTCATTTTGTCAAAACATTCCATAAAAAATATGTAAAGAAATTCCTTTTAAAAACCTTTGAAAGAAATTAAAAAGTGACATAAAATGAACTTCATAATTCATTCATGTACATATAAATACATTAATAAAATAATTCTATGAACATCAACATGGATGAAAATATTTAGAAAATAAACCTTTAAAACATTTAATATTGGGTTTTTAAGGTTAGGTATAACGACCCATACTTTACATAAATTGTCATTACTTCAGAATTTAAGCACACTTATTACAACATATAACAAAACCAGGAAAGGACCATATAGGTTTAGAGTCTTTAGAAACTGGGGAACATAAACAACTGGTTCCTAAAGCATCTACTTTGCCTCCCATTTATTTCATCATATCTAGAGTCCCCTTTTGGAATATCCTACATAATAACCTTCTTCCTGACCCGGGGAAATAAAACATACAAAAGGGTGAGCTCAAATGCTCAGTAAGGGTAAACAAAAGAAATATCAATCACATCATATACATAAGAACATAACTTTTGGAAATCTTAACCTGCAAACGAAATCATAATTTCATAACATGGGATAAATCATAGTAGTGAAATGTAATCCCAATAATCATAACTTAAAACATGAAACTTTGTTTCATACACACATAATCATAGAGAATCATTTCTTGTTAGTCAAGACTCATTGCCAAGACTATCTAAGTGGACAAAGTCCATTTCTGAACCGAGTTCACTCCTCATTTCAGTCCTGTTTCACTGAACCGGTTTAACCTACCGTTCCAGCCATGTCTATCTCATGGGATATAAAATCTTTACCCAATGCATTGGAGGGAGATATAGGTCCCACCCATCTCATAATGATACCATTCTTATGTGTGCCACACAATCAGAAACCATACATCATAGCATAACCCATGTAATAAAAATGAGAATCTTAAACATCGTGACATCATAAAACAATTCATATAAGATAAAGGAATTAATAAAAATATAATTCCATCACAACATAATCAAATCAATGTAATAATAGGTATAGAAACAGAACCCATTATTATCTTAGATGGAAAATAATTTTGATAAAACACTTGAACTCCATTCTTGAGGAAAATATCTTTTCTGCTTCAAAAACACTTTTCCTTTCTTAACATGTCGTACAATTCTAAACTAAAAGAAGTTGATTAAAAATAAACTTGAAAACTTGTAAAGGAAGCTTCTTGGAAATAATGTTTTAAAAATCCATTCATGCCGTATAAGTTAAAAAAAACATTCTTCGTACTTTTGTCGGAAAAGTCAAAAACTACCTCGTACGAAAAACGACAAAAGATTCCTTTCATATCCTTTACTAAAAACTCACCGAAGGGTAAAATTGGATTTAAAAAATTGTAGATGGATGGAAATAATATTACATATTGAGGAAACATGGATGTGGATGATAAAATAAACCCCAGTAAATACTAAAGTATAAACAATCTCGGATAAAAATGAGATTGCGATATTTTCCTTACCTTAGGTCTGATTTGCCTCGTAAGTGTCCGAACCTCCTGTATAATGATTTAAATAATGTTATTGACTTATTCCAGAATCATAATTATTGTTATGATATCATATATGGTCATATTCTTAGCTTCTTAGTAGTAATATTTCATTGCTACTTGTTATTCGGGTGTTTATAACCTTTTTGTTCTTATGCGTGTTTTGTCGAATAAATTCTTATTATTTTCTTTAGGTTATAGAAACATCATTTCCAGAATGGTATTAATGTACTATATATAATATTTATTCATTCAATTCATTTATATAATCATTATGCGATGAAGATCAGGTAGAAGGAATCACATCACATCGTGGAGACGGTATTCCGTACGTATGCACGAGCGATGATATCATTCCCATGATCGTGGAATTGTATTGGAGTGTATGTATACTATTTAAGAATCAATATAACTTTATAATAATCATATATGGTAATTATTTACATCATTATACCCATCCAAGTAAGGTGGTGGGGGAAAATAGATTACACCACGGCGTGGAGATGGTATTCCGTACGTATGCACGTGCGGTGATTTCGTTTTCTATAGGATGGATAGATGTTGAAATAGGGTTGTTTCATACTTATAATAACATATCTGTATATTAGTGATACTGATGTTATTACTTCATAATGAAACAACTAAAGAAGAAGATGTTGAAGAAGAAAGAATTTGGAAAGGATCGGTAATGGATATTACCTCTTTTTGACGCGCCTCTTCTTATCCTCCTCTTAGGGCACTAGGGTTAGTCTTTGAAGAAGACCAGAACCTCTAGGATGATTCTAGGGAAGTGGGGAAGTGAAATGGCCAGGGTTTGGCCGAGATTGAAGGCTCAAATTGGTGTGAGGAGGAGAGGGAGGAGGTGCCCTTTTATAAGGGAGGAGAGGGGCACCTTTGGAAATATAAGAAATATTAGTTTATATTAAATTCCAACCCCACTTAAAAACTTCCAAAATGACTCACATATGAATATTAGATGAGATAGGGTTGTAATATAATCATCCAATAAAATTTAGTCATGTTAGGAATTTATTTTAAACATTACCAACTTGATTTATCCTTATTTATCAATTTAATTTTATTTGTGCTAATAATATTCTAAATTTTAAATTATTATTAATAATTACATATGTGTTGTTAATTTTCAATAATTTGACACTTTATGACATTGTAGACCATATAAATTTTAATTTATAATTTTTAAATATTTTTGTGATTTTTAAACAATTTTATAATATGTTATTTTTATAAAATAACAATAGTGTCAATTTTGACACTATTCATTTATTTGAATTTAAATAAAATATATACAGAGGATATGTTCGAAATAAAAGAATTAATAGATTAATAAAATGTCATATGTATCTAAAAAATTACTGGAGTACATTAAATAGTGCATATAATAATTATTTTAATATTTTAAAACCATTTATTTGATATTTTAATTAATAAAATAATTTCAACATCACTATTGTGTCATAATTAATGAAAATTATTTAATCCCTAAAAATTCTAAATAAATTCCTATGATGTAGATAATTTTATTAGATTTCTGGAGACTATTCATGTTTGAAGTTTCATTAAGTTTATCACCAAATTAAAATTATTATACTTATAAGATTTAAGAAAGTGACATGTTGCCACAATCTTTGGTTTTAATAATAATTAAATTATTTTCATGGAAAAAAGTCTATTAAATGAATATAATCCGACCCTTAGGTGATATGGGTCGACTTTTAGTCATTCAGTAGTATTTTGGCAGCTTTTAGGGTAATTTTATAATCTTATATTTACCCTTAATTACCCGATTTACCTTTAACTATGGTAAATAAAATTTACCGTAGTTACTATTCATAATGCCCAAAAATAAAAAGTAGCCTATTAACATAATTTGGACCCAATGGTTCTGAATATGGTATCTATTTTTCAAAATTCAAAACATATAAGTTGCAGTAATTAATTTAAAATAAATCCCATTGTTAAGAAGACGGGTTTTAGAAGTTAAAACATTGCCAAAGATTGAATTGTTTTTACCTATGAATTCAATGTGAAATTAATGATAATGACATACATTATATTATATGGTAAAAATATATTCTATCTATACTTTAAAACCATTCAATATTATAATTTAACCATATAAATTATCTCAATGAAAAAAGTTGTTTTTAATTAAAAATTAGCGTATTTTTACTATTCATCAAAATATGAAAGTTATCAGAAAAATAACAAAAATTTATCCAAAGTAAATGTTTATATCCTGATTCAAAAGAAGAATTTTATTTTGTTAAATTTAACTTATAAATGTGTCAAAAACTAGATTTAATGTGGGTGTGCCATCAAAAGGCGGCAAAACTGCATTTTTTTGATAAATACTAATTTTACCCAAAAAAAATTATTTTGTTCTCTTACCATGTTCTATAAAATGTGTAAGATGAATAATAATGTTGTAAAATTTAAAATTCAGTTAATACTATTCATAACGGCTAGTTTATAATATTGTAATAATATATCATTGTTTAGTGGAACTCGGTATTGCGTACTACACACGCTATCGGGGAAGGTCACGATTGCGTGCAGCGAAAGATTCCTTTGATGATTTATATAACATAAAAACAAAATATTTCTCATAAAAGTCTCGGGTGTTACATTCTACCCCCATTAAAATGAATTTTGCCCTCGAAATTCATCACTTTGTAACAAACAGATGAGGATACCTCTCCCTCATCATATCCTCAAGCTCGCATGTAGCTTCTTCTAATTAGTGGTTCCTCCATAAAACATTCACCAAGCGAGTGGTCTTGTTTCGTAGGACTTTTTCACTACGATCCAGAATCTCTATTGGTTGTTCTTCATAAGAATGATCTTGCTCCAGCGGTACAACTTCTGAGTTGAGTACATGTGAAGGATCACGTATGTACTTTCTTAGGAGAGATACATGGAACACATCGTGAACTTGAGAGAGATTTGGTGGAAGCGCCAATCGGTGAGCTACCTTCCCAACACGATCCAGTATTTTGGAAGGAACGATATATCTAGGGCTCAACTTTCCCTTCTTTCCAAATCTCATGACCCTCTTCCAGGGAGATATTCGTAAGAACACTTTATCACCCACTTCAAACTCTAAGTCTTTTCTTAGGTTGTCGGCATAACTTTTCTGTCTACTCTGAGCTGCTCTTATGTGTTGTTGAATAGATCGAACCTTTTCTACCATCTCATCAACAATATCAGGTCCTAATAGCTTTCTTTCCCCAACTTCATCCCAGCGAGTTGGAGTCCTTTATTTATTTCCATATAGAGCTTTATAAGGAGCCATCTAAATACTGGAGTGAAAGCTATTATTATAAGAAAATTCCCCCAAAGGTAGGTGTTGATCCCAAACACCTTTGAAATCCATAGAGAAAGCTCTCAACATATCTTCTAGAGTTTGAATTGTTCTCTCAGACTGACCGTCTGTCTGAGGATGATAAGCAGTGCTGAAACTCAACTCTGTATCCAGAGTATACTGAAGACTTCGCCATAACTTTGAGGTTAACCTCGGATCCCGATCAGATATAATAGAAAGTGGTACTCCATGCAATCTTACCACTTCCTTCACATATATCCTGGAAAGATGATCTAGAGATAAATCCTCTCTAATAGCGATGAAGTGTGCTGAATTTATAAGACGATCAACTATGACCCAGATAACATTATTTCCTTTGGATGTTTTAGAAAGTCCTGTGACAAAGTCAATAGTTATGTTTTTCCATTTCCATTCGGGTATGGGTAATGGTTGTGACATCCCCTTAGACTTCTGTCTCTCAGCTTTAACTTTCTAACAAACCATGCATCGAGAGACATATTCAGCAACATCTCTTTTCATGCCATCCCACCAGAAGTACTATTTCAGGTCCCTATACATCTTCATGCTTCCAGGATGAATAGAGAATGAAGAACTATGAGCCTCATCCAGCAGCTCCTTCTTTAATTCAGGGATGGGAGGAACACAAACCCGAATCCTGAACTTTATTATCCCATCACAATCAAGGTTTAATTCAGGAACATTTCTCACCTTCTTTTGTAAGTCGACATCTTCTTTCTGTGCCTCTTTAATCTTCACTTGTATAGATGGTTGAACATTCATTTGATAAAGATACGATTTTTCCCCTTTCATTATAATTCCAAGATCCATCCTTTGTAAATCCATAAATATTGGATCTTTTGTGATCCTTATCATGGATAAACTAGCATGGTCTTGTCGACTTAATGCATCTGCCACCTTGTTTTCTTTCCTAGGGTGGTAATGAATTGAGCAGTCGTAATCCTTAATCAGCTCCAACCATCTTCTTTGGCGCATATTCTGCTACTTTTGTGTGAAAATATACTTTAAACTTTTATGATCAGTATAAATATCAAACCTTTCACCATAAAGGTAATGCCTCCAAATCTTTAATGGAAAGATTACCGCAGCTAACTCCAAATCATGAGTTGGGTAATTTTGATCATTTATTTTCAACTGTCGTGAGGCATAAGCTATAACCATATCATTTTTTATAAGAACACACCCCAAACCCTTCTTGGATGCATCACTGTAGATCACAAACCTTTCTCCACTACAAGGTAGTGTGAGCACAGGTGCACTGGATAACATTCTTTTCAACTCCTTGAAATTCTCTTCACATTCCTCCGTCCAAACAAACTTAACTCCTTTACGAGTCAACTTGGTGGGTGGATTAGATAATCGTGAAAAATATTTCACAAAACATCAATAATATCCAGACAAACCAAGAAAACTTCGGATCTCAGTCATTGTTGTTGGTCTCGACCATCTTTCGATAACCTCTATTTTTGCTGGATCCACAGATATCCCCTCTTTTGAGATTATGTGACCCAAAAATGAAACTCTTTGAAGCCAAAATTCACACTTGGTAAATTTGGCATAAAGCTTCTCCTTTATCAGGGTCTTCAATATAATTCTCAAGTGATCTTCATGTTCTTCCTTGATCTTTGAAAATACAAGAATATCATCTATAAATACTACCAAAAACTGATCAAGATAGTCTCTAAAGACTCTATTCATCAGATCCATGAAAATAGTAGGGGCATTAGTAAGACCAAATGGCATCACTATAAATTCATAGTGTCCATACCTTGTACGGAAAGTCGTCTTTCGTATATCCTCCCTTTTGACCCTTAATTGGTGATACCCTGAACGAAGATCAATCTTGGAAAAGTATTGAGCTCCTCGTAGTTGGTCAAATAAGTCATCAATGCGTGGGAGAGGATATTTTTTCTTTATAGTGATCTTGTTAAGTTCTCGATAATCAATGCAGAGTCTCATTGATCCATCTTTCTTCTTAACAAACAGAAGAGGTGCTCCCTAGGGTGACGCATTTGGGCGTATGAACCCCTTATCAAGATTCTCTTGGAGTTGCTTCTTCAATTCCTGCAACTCAATTGGGTCCATTCTATAAGGTGTCTTTGAAATAGGCAAAGCACCTGGTACGAGTTCTATTGAAAACTCAACTTCACGATTTGGTTGAAGACCCGGTAATTCCTCCGGAAAGACATCATCAAACTTTCGTACAATGGGCATATTCTTAATCGTGAGTTTCTCACCAACCATTTGTTATAAATAACCTTCATTTAGTGGAATCAATACCCATAAAATGGAATAAATTTCCACTGGAAGGTTATGTTTATCCTTGCATCGATAGACGATCATTGATTGATCTAGAATATGAAATGTGACTTCCCTTCTTTGGCAATTGATATGAGCTCCATGTAGAGAAAGCAAATCCATGCCAAGAATCACATCAAATTCCACTATAGGAAGGATCACAAGATTTTCAGGAAGCACTTTCCCACAAACTTCAATCGGAGAAGAATTATAAACTTTTGATGTGACTATTTTTCCATTTGGGGTTGTCACAGCTAACTCAACATCTAACTGTTGAGGTAATACGGTGATATCCTAAAAAATTCTTCAGAAATAAAGTAGTGGGTGGATCCAAAATCAAATAAAACATTTGATACTTTAGAGTGGATGGTAAGTGTACCTTTCACCACATCGTTATCGTACTCCACATCACTGATAGAAATTGCATGTGACTTTCCTTTGTCTTTAGCCTTGAGAGTTTGTTGACGTCGACCATCATCATCAACCCTTGGATTTGGGCATTGATTGGCATAATGCCCCATCCCCTTGCACTTGAAACATTGAAGTGTAGTAGGTTCATTCTGTGTGTCCCTTCCTTTGTTTTCATCATTAGACATCTTCTTCCCATCATTGCGGCATTCAAATGCCCGATGACCTTCCTTTCCACATTTGAAACATTTACTTGTCCCTTTAAGACAACTCCCTCCATGTTTCTTTCCACACTTTGAGAATAAGGGAAAGCTCATCTTCTTTTTAGTGTGCTCTTTAGATTTTCCTTTGAATTCCATTTTCCTCTTCTTATCAAACCCATATGACTGATGGGTTACTCCAATCTCCATCTCGATTTTGAGAGCACATCGAACGATTTCCTCGTAGCTATTGAAGTCCCTTATGGCTAACACCCTTCGAAGACTTGGTTTTAAGCCACTAAAGAATCAATCGATCTTACTCTCATGTTGGATAATAATTCCAGAAGCGTACCTAGAAAGTCTTGTAAAATTTGCTTCATAAAAACCAACCGATTCATCATCCTTTTGATTCAGTTCAAGAAACTCTTTCTCCATCTTTGTTTGGAGAATACGAGGGAAGTACTTATTGAAAAATAAGTTCTTGAACTCGTCCCATTCCATGGACTCAATTTCATCCCTTTTCCTCGTATTCTTAATAAGTTTCCACCATTGATCAGCATCTCCTTCCAAACGATACTCTGATAGGATGACTTTATCATGTTCAGAACATTGAAGAACTGAAAATATCTTTTCAGTAGTACTAATCCATTGTTTAGAAACTAATGGATCAGTAGACCCGCTGAAATATGGTGGACGCTGCCTCATGATGGATTAAACAGAATATTGCTCCTTCCTTTGCTCATTTGGAAGTCCTACATGATTCATAGCTTGAGAAAGTTGCGTGAGAATGACTACAATATTTTTCATTCCAGCTCCCATAACGTTTGGTTGCTCAGGGGGACAATCATTGCATTTCCCTTCGCATTCCGCATTAACACGGTTCCTTCGGGTTCCAGCCATTGACTAAAACCAAGAAGAATAGTGTGAGAAACACTAATTATAATAGGAAAACCACATAATCAAGAATAAAATTTCACACTTAAGGTCTTATCATAGGTTGTTCATGGCCATTTCTAAAACACTAAGACTGTGTTCTATGCTTAGACTTATCCTTATGATTCTTAGTAAGGCTTTCACATCCTAGTTTCCAAAGGCTGACTATACATTTCCTTTGATACCAACTATAACGACCCATACTTTACATACATTGTCATTACATCAGAATTTAAGCACACTTATTACAACATATAACAAAACCAGGAAAGGACCGTATAGGTATAGAGTCTTTAGAAACTGGGAAACATAAGCAACTGGTTCATAAAGCATCTACTTTGCCTCCCATTTATTTCATCATATCTAGAGTCCCTTTTTGGCATATCCTACTTAATAACCTTCTTCCTGACCTAGGGAAATAAAACATACAAAAGGGGGAGCTCAAATGCTCAGTAAGGGTAAACAAGAGAAATATCAATCACATCATATACATAACACCAGAACTTTTGGAAATATTAACCTGCAAAAGAAATCATAATTTCATAACATGGGATAAATCATAGTAGTGAAATGTAATCCCAATAATCATAACCTAAAACATGAATTTTTTTGGCATACACACATAATCATAGAGAATCATTTCTTGTTAGTCAAGACTCATTTCCAAGACTATCTTAGTAGACAAAGTCCATTTCTGAACCGAGTTCACTCCTCGTTTCAGTCCTGTTTCACTGAACCAGTTTAACCTGCCGTTCCAGCCATGTCTATATAATGAGATATAAAATCTTTACCCAATGAATTGGAGGGAGATATAGGTCCCACCCATCTCATAATTATACCATTTTTATGTGTGCCACAAAATCAGAAACCATACATCATAGCATAACCCATGTAATAAAAATGGGACTCTTAAACATCGTGACATCATAAAAAAATTCATATTAGATAAAGGAATTCACAAAAATATAATTCTATCACAACATAATCAAATAAATATAATAATAGGGATAGAAACAGAATCCTTTATTATCTTAGATGGAAAATAATTTTGATAAAACACTTGAACTCCATTCTTGAGGAAAATATCCTTTCTGCTTCAAAAACACTTTTCCTTTCTTAACATGTCATACAATTCTATACTAAAAGAAGTTGATTAAAAATAAACATGAAAACTTGTAAAGGAAGCTTCTTGGAAATAATGTTTTAAAAATCCATTCATGCCGTATAAGTTAAAAAAACATTCTTCGTACTTTTGTCGGAAAAGTCAAAAAGTACCTCAAATGAAAAACGACAAAAGATTCCTTTCCTATCCTTTACTAAAAACCCACCGAAGGGTAAAATTGGATTTAAACAATTGTAGGTGGATGGAAATAATATTACATATTGATGAAACATGGATTTGGATGATAAAATACACCATAGTAAATACTAAAGTATAAACAATCTCGGATAGAAATGAGATTTTTATATTTCCCTTACCTTAGGTCCGATTTGCCTCGTAAGTGTTCGAACCTACTGTATAATGATTTAAATAATGTTATTGACATATTCCAGAATCATAATTATTGTTATGATATCATATATGGTCATATTCTTAGCTTCTTAGTAGTAATATTTCATTGCTACTTGTTATTCGGGTGTTTATAACTTTTTTGTTCTTATGCGTGTTTTGTCGAATAAATTATTATTCTTATCTTTAGGTTATAGATACATCATTTCCAGAATGGTATTAATGTACTATATATCATATTTATTCATTAAATTCATTTATATAATCGTTATGCAATGAAGATCATGTAGAACGAATCACATCACATCGTGGAGACGGTATTCCGTACGTACACACGAGTGATGATATCGTTCCCATGATCGTGGAATTGTATTGGAGTGTATGTATACTATTTCAAAATCAATATCACTTTACAATAATTATATATAGTAATTATTTACATCATTATACCCATCCAAGTAAGGTGGTGGGGGAAAATAGATTACACCACGGCGTGGAGACGGTATTCCGTACGTACGCACGCGCAGTGATTTCATTTTCCATAGGATGGATAGATGTTGAAATTGGGTTGTTTCATACTTATAATAACATATCTGTATATTAGTGATACTGATGTTATTACTTCATAATGAAAAACTAAATAATAATATGTGGAAGAAGAAAGAATTTGGAAAGGATCGGTAATGGATATTACCTCTTTTTGACGCGCCTCTTCTTAACCTCCTCTTAGGGCACTAGGGTTGGTCTTTGAAGAAGACTAGAACCTCTAGGATGATTCTAGGGAAGTGGGAAAGTGAAATGAGTAGGGTTTGGCCGAGCTTGAAGGCTCAAATTGGTGTGTGGAGGAGAGGGACGAGGTTCCCTTTTATAAGGGAGGAGAGGGGCACCTTTGGAAATATAAGAAATATTAGTTTATATTAAATCCCAACCCCACTTAAAAACTTCCAAAATGACTCATATCCGAAGATTAGATGCGATAGGGTTGTAATATCATCAACCAATAAAATTTAGACATTTTAGGAATTTATTTTAAACATTACCAACTTGATTTATCCTTATTTATCAATTTAGTTTTATTTTTGGTAATAATATTCTAAATTTTAAATTATTATTAATAATTACATATGTGTTGTGAATTTTCCATAATTTGACACTTTATGACATTTTCGGCCATATAAATTTTAATTTATAATTTTTAAATATTTTTGTGATTTTTAAACAATTTTATAATATTTTATTTTTATAAAATAACAATAGTGTCAATTTTGACACTATTCATTTATTTGAATTTAAATAAAATATATACAGAGGATATGTTCAAACTAAAAGATTTAATAGATTAATAAAATGTCATATGTATCTATAAAATTAGTGGAGAACATTAAATAGTGCATATAATAATTATTTTAATATTTTAAAACCATTTATTTGATATTTTAATTAATAAAATAATTTCAACATCACTATTGTGTCATAATTAATGATAATTATTTAATCCCTAAAAACTATAAATAAATTCCTATGATGTAGATAATTGTATTAGATTTCTGGAGACTATTCATGTTTGAAGTTTCATTAGGTTTGTCAACAAATTAAAATTATTATACTTATAAGATTTAAGAAAGTGACATGTTGTCACATTCTTTGGTTTTAATAATAATTAAATTATTTTCATGGAAAAAAGTCTATTAAATGAATCTAATCCGACCCTTAGGTGATATGGGTCGACTTTTAGTCATCCAATAGGATTTTGGCAGGTGTTAGGGTAATCTTATAATCTTATATTTACCCTTAATTACCTGATATACCTTTAACTATGGTAAATAAAATTTACCGTAGTTATTATTCATAATGCCCAAAAATAAAAAGTAGCCTATTAACATAATTTGGACCCACTGATTCTGAATATGGAATCCATTTTTCAAAATTCAAAACATATAAGTTGCAGTAATTAATTTAAAATAAATCCCGTTGTTAAGAAAATGGGTTTTAGAAGTTAAACACTACTGGAAAACAGAGTTTTCCCAACACTTATATCCCAATGGTTTACTAAACCATTGGGAATAGCCATCTACACCAACGGTTTCTAATAACCGTTGGTATAGATGGTTTTTTTGGAAGCTTTTACCAACGGTTCATCACAACCGTTGGTATAGGGGTGTTTTTACCAACGGTTCAATGAGAACCGTTGGTAAAAGTGGGATTTCAGTGACCTTTTACCAACGGTTCTCATTGAACCGTTGGTATAGGTTTGGGATGGAGTTATATACCAATGGTTTTTAAAAACTGTTGGGAAAACTTTCCCCCAAATTGGCATTAGCCGATCCTCTCCCCCATTCGCGATCCAGAGCCCTAAACAGGAGCTCTTGGGCGATTTTGGAGGCGATTTTGGAGGTGCTTCGGGTTATATTCCTCCATCCCATCCAAGGATGAGGTATTTTCTTAGTTTTTAGTTTCTATTTTGATGTGGGATGAGACCAATTTCTATTCTCATATTCCAGCCGAATTTCTGTTCCAGCCCAATTTATGTTTCTGTTCTTTATTTACATTCCATGCATATTCCAGCCCATATAGATTGCATTAGACAGTTGTCTAAATTTTTGATGTGCCTTTCATGTTTCATTACCAAGAAATTTTTATTATATGTTATAAAATTCAATCACATGTTTAGTTTTAACATTCATTGTTACTTTATTATCTTGTTTTAATAATTTATATTAATATTCTTTTCATATATTCCATCGTTGAGTGTTTTTACTTGTGCAATAGAATTCCAACCTCATTTTACTTCATAGTGATTATTTAGATTTCAAAGTGGTTTTTTTTAATGTTAAATTTATTAAAAAGTTTTGGGGACTAATTAAAGTTATTAGATTCCAATTTCCATGCTTCTATGCTTGTTAAGAATTAAATGAAATATGATGGTTGTAATTAAATGAAAGTCAATGTTCAATTTTTATCATGTATGGGTGATTAATAAATTGGAATGCGATGAACCATATAATTGAACCATTGTTGATGCACATTATATACCAAAATGTTATTGAATAAAAGTTATTCTTGTGAATTTCGTTACATCATAGATAAAAATGGTTGTGGTTATATGAGAGATACCTCCGATGGTTCTTTGATCATTGTTTTATGGAGAATGAATGGTTTAGGTCTGGTATTAATAGTAGCTTCCAGTGAGACCATTTTAGTATAAGGGGAAACGAGATTATGATCTACAAGGGGGTGATTGAGTTGGTAGAGACCAAACATTGTTTGTTCCTTGTGTTCAAGAACCATAAATAGAGTGTTCCAATTAGGTGTTCATCAGTAAAGACGTAGGTAAGATTTTCAAGTCCTATTTCATGAAGTTGAATATGTGGTGCTATAGTGGTTTTGGATTGTTTGAGGTACTCTTAGTGTATTATAAACCCTCATTTGTTCCATATTCATTTAAATTGATTTAATATCATTTTTTTCACACACACCATTATATCCTCTCAAACTATATTTAGAGCGTATTTTTATTCGTATGATGTTAAATATTTTAGTAAATGTCCCTACTAGCTTCTTTTATGTGTTCTAGGGGTTTAGACTAATGACAAGGCTGCATGATTATTATGGGGGTATTATTTTCATATAAATATACCTATACACCCCGACCCCCTTGGACAACCTGACCACCCCCACGGACAGCCCGCTCACCTGGACACCCCGACCCCCCTTGACAACCCCCACCCCCTGGACACCTCCTACCCCCCGGATGGCCCCACCACCCCCTAGACACCCCGCACCCCCTGGACACGCCACACCCCCCTTGGACAGTCCCGCCACTCCCATGATCCTCATCCTACTCCTCATCCTGATCTACTTGAAGAAGTTAAAGAATAAAACTCATATACTCCCAACAAGACCCTTAAGGATTATGTATTCCTTGATCCACTTCCAATATCTTACTGGTCAATCCTTGAATATAGGCATTAGAAATTTTGTATCTTATTTTCTTATATACACTTTATTTTGTTGTATTTCTTAATATGATTCTCATATAGAGTAATGTGTCAGTTATGCTTTTATATAGAGTAAACAATTGTCATTTACGTAAATATTTTTTTGATTAAACTTTAATATTATTGAATTGCTTTGAAATTACTTATTGCGATTTTTGTATAGAATGGATAGAAGTTGGATGTACGAAACTGATCGGATTTCAACCGATTTTCAAAATAATTTGAAAAGCTTTCTTGATTTTTCATTTGACAAGGCTTCAGATAGTGGCCGCATACACTGACCATGTTTTAATTGTGTTGGAAGACCTTGGTTGGGCCATGAAGCAGTTAGCTATCATATAACCAAATATGGTTTCCAAACAAACTATTATGTGTGGTATCACAATGGAGAGAAAATGGAATCTCAAAATGTTGATGATCCAAATGATAGGACTGAATTGGAGAGTTTGATATATGATCATTTTCCATTTATTCGACATCATGAGAAGGAAAGGATGTCTAACCAACAATATTTCATACAAGCACACATGATGCGTCCAATGAAAATGATGATGTTGATAGGGTGAAAAAATTGAATGATGCTGCGACGACTCCAGTATATCAGCAATGTGATAAAATGAAAAAGTTGGAATTTTTAATCTGATTGTTTCATGGGAAAACTATTTATGGGATTTCAAATACTGTAATTGATTACATTCTTACCTTCTAGAAGGACTTACCTCCAGATGATGCAGATATTCCCTCAAACCACTATATGGCATGGAAGTTGGTTGATGAACTTGGATTCTCAAAAAAAAATTCATTCTTGCCCGAATGATTGAAGCTTCTTTTGGGAGGAAACTACTGAAAGAAATGATTGTATAAAATGCGGAACCTCCCGATGGAAGCCAAAAGATGATGGAACACCATCTCGTGTGCCAAATAAAGTAATGTGGCACTTTTCATTGATCCCCATATTACAGAACCTTTTCATGTCTGATGAAATATCCATAAAAATGTGATGGCATGACACTGAGAGAAAAAAGAATAATGAAGAGTTGGTTCACCCTGCAGATGGATTTGCATGGCAGAGATTTGATGCTCGATATCCTGAGTTTGCAGCCGACGTGCGTAATGTGATACTGGGTCTTTCATGTGATGGTTTTAATCCATTTGGGCAGATTCTTACTTTGCACAGCACATGGCCGGTTTTCATACACATTTATAACCTTCCCCCTTGGTTGTGTATGAAAAACCCTTACACTTTCTTGAGTATACTGATATCTAGCCCTTCTGATCTCGGCAATGATATTGATGTATACATGCAACCTTTAATAAAAGAGTTGAAACTTCTTTGGGATGTGGGTGTGCCCACATACGATGCATGTTCTAAAGACATATTTCAGATTAGTGCTGCACTTATGTGGACTATCAATGATTTTCCTGCTTATGCAATGATGTCTCGATGGAGCACAAAAGGAAAATTGTCATGTCCTGTTTGAATAAAGAATACTCGATCGAGAAGACTGAAATATCGTCGTAGTTTTAGTTTTATGGGACATCGACGATTCTTTCCAATGAACCATCCATATAGAAACAATCGTCGAAGATTTGACAATACCATAGAGAATGATGATCCACCTCAGCGTATGTCTGGAACTGATGTGCTTAATGAATTGAAAGATTTCAGTTATTCATTTGGGAAGAGTGTAATGAAATCTAGAAAGAGGAAAAATGTTTCCAATGATACCTGTTATAATTGTAAGAAGAAGAGTATATTCTTTGAGTTTTCATATTGGTCAACCAACTTGTTACGTCATTGCTTAGAAGTAATGAACATTGAAAAGAATATATGTCAAATGTTGCTTTCGATTCTTCTAAATGTCAAGGGGAAGACAAAAGATGATTTAAGATCTCAGCGCAACTTGGTAGATTGGGGGATCAGACCAGAATTGCATCCTGTCTGTATCAGTGAAAATAAATGGCAAGTTCCATGTGCTTCTTATGTGATGGCTCCTGCTGAAAAAAATCAATTTCGGGAAGTGATAGAGACTATTAAAGTTCCTGATGGATATTCAATCAATATATCAAAATGGGTCAACAGAAAAGAGTTGAAGTTGAAATCTTTGAAGACTCATGATTATCACGTCCTTTTGCATGAGTTTATTCCAATAACAATCCGTCATCTCTTGTCCAATAATTTTAGAGTCTCAGTTATTCGGTTTTACTATTTGTTTAGAGATCTTTGTGCTAAGAGGTTGTCCAAATCCCTCGTGCAAAAACTGTTGGCAGAGACACCATTAATTTTGTGTGAGTTAGAGAAAATATTCCCTCCATCATTTTTTACATGCATGTTGCATCTGACTATCCATCTTCCGACCGAAATACTTCTTGGAGGACCCGTTGCTTTCCGTTGGATATACCCAACTGAAAGAAACATGTTCACATTGAAATCATATGTTCGTAACATGAATTATCCCGAAGGTTCTATTGTGAACGGTTACTTGGCTCAAGAATGTATGGATTTCTGCTCAATGTATTTGTCTGATCATACTACGAGAATAAACAGACCAATGATAAATGAAGAAGAACAGTATGGGAAAATTGAACCCAGTTTTCCATCACTTCCCCAGACAGGAGGAATTTCGGGATCATATACATTGACAACATTAAGCCTTGAAGAGCGAGAGATGGCACATCGCACAATGTTGTTCAATTGTGATTTGTTCGATGAGTATATCAAATAAGTTAATTGTACATGTATCTCTTATCTTATCTCTTGTAATTATAAATATTTGTTAAACTATTATTATTTTTATCTACAGGGAACACAAAGAATTGATATATAGAAAGCATCATTCTTTATCTTTGAGAAAGAAGGAGACTTTGCATAGAAAAGGGTTTTCTGCTTGGTTGAAATTGAAGGTAAAAATATTTCTGTAATAACTAAATAAAAATAATATTTAATTAAGTTTACTATTTTTTTATATTTCAGGTATCGAGTTTGCCTACAGACTCTGTTTCTGAGGAAATAAGAGCTTTGGCTTTTGGTCCTAATACCATGGTTCGTGCTTGTAAATCACTTGTGATCAATGGATACAAATTTATTATCACTGAACGAGTAAGAAACATGAGAACAAAGCATAATGGTGTTATGCTAACTGCCACAACAGACTGTTATGCCAGTTCATCGGACACTAGACCTTGTTCTGAAAATGTTTCTTATTATGGTGTCGTGGAGAAAATAATAATTTTGGATTATTACTCACATGGTCGAGTCACGATGATGAAATGTCAATGGTTTGATTCAATGATGAGGCAAGGCACCTTTATTGATGATTGTGGATTTCGAGTTATTGACATGACTCGCACTCTTGCCACCGATGAACCATATGTATTGACATCAATGGTGAAACAAGTTTTTTATGTCAAAGATCATTTTCATCCTAAATTTGGTGTAATTATTGAAGTAAATCCCAGACATGTTTTTGATGATGGTGATGATGAAGTTGACACTATCCCTACTGCAATTGGAAGTAATCAGTTTATTACTTATGATGACCCCAACAGCTCAATTGTCAGAGTTGATTGTGAACTCGAAGTTGTGGTGGGAAATATATAGAATCATACAATCGTGTTCTCACCTAAATGTTTCACCTACATCATTCAGAGTGTGTATCCTAGTACTTACCTTCATAACACCATAAATCTTCTATTTCATTATGTTCTTTTTTATCATAATGGTTTTTCTATATTTTGTTTTTTGGGTTACACATTAGTTATCGGTTTCTAATTACTTCCATATTTGTTTTCATTGCAGGAAATGACACCCATTGAAGAGAGGCGGTGGAAAAGGATGTCAGATAATAATCTTCGCATGGTACATATGGGTGTTCCTCCACTCATCTCTATTGTGAGTATTTTATTTCAAATATAAATATTTCAATAACTTATAATATCATGTGTTTACTTTTCTGTCAAACTTTTTTCAGGATCCACCCCCTAGACGACAGATATCTAACGAGGAGCCTGATATTGCTCCCAGTAGAGAGGTTGGTGGTAGGAGGGGTGGTGGTGTCAGAGATGGACGATCATCTAGTGGTCCTGGTACTGAGGCCGGTGGTATGAGGGCTCGTGGGGCGAGAGTTAGACGACCCACTACCACAGACGTATCTTTTACACCCTATTTTGATCCTGGCGTGTCTTTAGGGACATATGAGATATTTAGACCTCTGATGTTTACACTACCAGCTGGCCAGACGTCTATGCCATCATCTTTTTCTTCTAGTTCATTATCTCCGGGCTATTATATTTCACCTTCTTCGACTCCTGCTGCGACACAGTATGTGGCTGAGGAGCATACACTGAGGGACACTCCACCTGTACAGGATATTCCTTCAGCTTCTGCACCCATTGATTCGACTACCACATGTATATTTATATAACTCTATCAAATTTTTATACCGAAATTTATTTTTATTATAACTTGTATTGATATTATTTTTCATTAATAACAGATTCATCTACAGATAGAAGGAGGGGGAGGGGGCGTACTCGCTTGCATGCGGTATGGAACCGACATACACATTTGATGGTTGAATACAATGTTGATGGACAAATTATTGTGAAATCTGGGTAGCAGTGTCGGGGTTTTTTAGCGACGCTAGCCAAATTCTCCGATATCATTCCGGTCAGCCCTCACTCTTGGAGACATCTGCCACCCGAAGTCAAGGATAACGCGTGGGCACAAATATGGGTAAAAAATCTATGGGATTTAATGTAGTATATTTTTGTATTTAAATGAACTAATAAATTTGGTTTCATCTTCAGTTTAACTTCCCTGATGGCGAAGGTGCACGACCAGTGCATTTAAAAGAGCTAGGAGAGCTTTGGAGAGCTTATAAGCATGAGATGTATGTTGGCTGGTGTGATAGAGTGGGAACGGAGTTAGAGACATTACCTATCGTGGATGACTGCCCGATAGAGCAATATCGCCAAATGATTACCCATTGGGCGACTGCCAAATTTAAGGTATTAATCTCATTTGAGTTATTTAAATGAGAGTTTTCATATTTTTCATTAATATAATCTTATTAATTATTAATCATTATTTAGGAATATTCTGAAAAAACAATAAAAACATTGATTCAAAGCAATACCTCCACACTTTGGGGCGCACAACTATGGAAGATCATGAGAGGCAGCATGTACGATATAGTTGTTTATAATTTTTCTTTAGGACTTTCCATTTTTAGTGGATCCTACATAAATTATGTGATTTATTGAATAATGAATATATGATTATACTTTCATTTTATATTATTTCAATGTCATTACAGAAGCACAAAATGACTATTGAAGGATGTATCCCTCGAGAAAAATTGTTTTGCTCGAGTAGAAGAAAAAAAGATGGAACTGCAGTAAATGAACTGACCCAAGAGAAGATTGTAAGTTTTAATTTGTTTATTTCAAAGTTTAATATCTAATTTGAAATTTAATAATCTATTAATATTTTTTACAGGCTGCTTTAGAGGCTCTTGATGCCCAGGAGCCTGACAATTTTGGGCCACATGATCATTTATATCAGGTTTTGGGAGATGAGCACTCTGGTCGAGTACGCTGCCGACCTGGTAAGAATATAGTCCTGACGAGGTATTGGTTGTCTCCAGGTATCCATTCTAGTACCACCAAGTTGGAACAAGTCAAAAAGCATGCAAGACAGTCTGATAAAAGGGTCACAGAGTTGGAATTACAAGTTCAAACAAGAGATAGAGAATTTATGAAACCGATGAAAGCATTATCTTCATCACTTCCACCAGAAGCTAGTGCGGCTTGTCAGACATTTATGTCGTCGATGGGTGCATCATCCAATGCATCAGGTGGCAGCTCTAGTGGCGATCGAGATGATGACATTCCTGGTGATGACGAGGATGCTGAAGAGGAAGAGGGCGAGGATGAGGATGTGGACGAGGGCGAGGATGGGGCCGAGGGCGAGGATGGGGCCGAGGGTGAGGATGATGCCGAGGACGAGGATGAGTCCGACGATGAGCATGGGGACGATGATGAGGACGACGATGAGGATAGAGATGGTGGCGAGGATGAGGCTGATGATGATAGTGGTGATGGTGATGGTGATCAGAGGCAGATTGATCCATTACATTTTTGAATTCTGTATAACTCTTTATTTTTGAACATGGTTTTCCACTTTGGGGTTTTCCTCTGCTTCATAGGGACGTTGCATTCGGATTCTGTTTTTTGCACTTGATTATTATTGTATGATTTGTCTACTACCTAGACCTTTAGTATTCCTTGGTACTCTGATACTCATTTTTCTATTTTTTTACTTATATTTCTTAGTTAGCCATGTATTTCATGTTTATGAATGTGGAAAATGATATGGAAAATGTGCTTTGAAGTAGTGGCCGACACCACTCAAAGTGTCTAACTTTTATTTGAAATGGACAGGATTTTAAGTGAAAACAACAACTGGCATACATAAAACAGACCAAACACATTCTGATTCTATTTAAACTATAGTAAAATGATCCATGGGTCATATGTGACGTGTACGAGTCAACCTAGCCTCAATCTGAGGGCCGGTGTGGCCGGTACCACTCAAAGTGTCTTTCTTTTGTTTAAAATGGATGCGCTTTTAAGTAAAAAAAACTACATATGGAAAATGGACCAAACACATTCGGATACTATTGATACTTTAGGACATGTATCCATGGGTCATATGTGATGTGTACGAGTCAACCCCGCCTCAATCTGAGGCGCGGTGTGGCCGGCACCACTCAAAGTGTCTAACTTTTATTTGAAATGGATAGGATTTTAAGTGAAAAAAACAACTAGCATACAGAAAACAGAACAAATGCATTCAGATTCTGTTTAAACTATAGGACAACGATCCATGCATCATATTTGACGTGTACGAGTCAACCCCGCCTCAATCCAAGGGCCGGTGTGGCCGATACCACTCAAAGTGTCTTTCTTTTGTTTAAAATGGATGCGTTTTTAAGTAAAAAAACCACATATGGATAATGGACCAAACGCATTCAGATACTGTTGATACTTTAGGAAATGTATCCATGGGTCATATGTGACGTTTACGAGTCAACCCTGCCTCAATCCGAGGCGTGGTGTGGCCGGCACCACTCAAAGTGTCTAACTTTTATTTGAAATGGACATGATTTTAAGTGAAAACAACAACTGGCATACGGAAAACAAACCAAACGCATTCGGATTCTGGTTAAATTATAGGACAAAGATCCATGGGTCATATGTGACGTGTACGAGTCAACCCCGCCTCAATCTGAGGGCCGGTGTGGCCGGTACCACTCAAAGTGTCTTTCTTTTGTTTAAAATGGATGCGCTTTTAAGTAAAAAAACTACATACAGAAAATGGACCAAACGCATTCGGATACTGTTGATACTTTAGGACATGTATCCATGGGTCATATGTTATGTGTACGACTCAACCTCGCCTCAATCCGAAGCGCGGTGTGGCCGGCACCACTCAAAGTGTCTAACTTTTATTTGAAATGGACAGGATTTTAAGTGAAAACAACTACTGGCATACGGAAAAAAGACCAAACACATTAGGATTATGTTTAAACTATAGGACAACGATCCATGGGTCATATGTGATGTGTACGAGTCAGTCCCGCCTCAATCTGAGGGCCGGTGTGGCGGTACCACTCAAAGTTTCTTTCTTTTGTTTAAAATGGATGCGCTTTTAAGTAAAAAAACCACATACGGAAAATGGACCAAACACATTCAGATACTATTGATACTTTAGGACATGTATCCATGGGTCATTTTTGGTGTGTAGGAGTCAACCCCGCCTCAATCCGAGGTGCGGTGTGTCCGGCACCACTCAAAGTGTATAACTTTTATTTGAAATGGACATGATTTTAAGTGAAAACAACAACTGGCATACGGAAAAACGACCAAAGGCATTCAGATACTGTTGATACTTTAGGAAATGTATCCATGGGTCATATGTGACGTGTAAGAGTCAACCCCGCCTCAATCCGAGGGTCGGTGTGGCTGTGACCACTCAAAGTGTCTTTCTTTTGTTGAAAATGGATGCGCTTTTAAGTAAAAAAACCACATACGGAAAAATGACCAAACGCACTCGGATACTATTGATACTTTAAGACATGTATCCATGGGTCATTTTTGACGTGTACGAGTCAACCCCACCTCAATCCGAGGCGCGGTGTGGCTGACACCACTCAAAGTGTCTAACTTTTCATTGACATGGACAACAGTTTAAGTTAAAAAACAACTGACATACGGAAAACTGAACAAAAGAATTTGGATTCTGTTGAAACTATAGGACAACGATCCATGGGTCATATGTGATGTTTACGAGTCAACCCCACCTCAATCCAAGGGCCGGTGTGGCTGGTACCACTCAAAGTGTCTTTCTTTTTTTTTTAAAATGGATGCACTTTTAAGTAAAAAAACCACATATGGAAAACTAACCAAACGCACTCGGATACTATTGATAATTTAGGACATGTATCCATGGGTCATTTGTGACGTGTACGAGTCAACCTTGCCTCAATCGGAGGCGCGGTGTGGCCGGTACCACTCAAAGTGTCTAACTTTTCTTTGAAATGGACAACAATTTAAGTTAAAATAACAACTGACATACGGAAAACCAACCAAACGCATTCGGATTCTGTTGAAACTGTAGGAAAACAATCCATGGGTCATATGTGATGTGTACGAGTCAACCCCGCCTCAATCCAAGACGCAGTGTGGCTGGTACCACTCAAAGGGTCTAACTTTTCTTTGAAATGGACAACAGTTTAAGTTAAAACAACAACTGACATACGGAAAACCAACCAAGCGCATTCGGATTCTGTTGAAACTGTAGTAAAACGATACGTGGGTCATATGTGATGTGTATGAGTCAACCCCACCTCAATCCGAGGGCCGGTGTGGCCGGTACCACTCAAAGTGTCTTTCTTTTGTTTAAAATGGATGCGCTTTTAAGTAAAAAAAAACGACATAAGGAAAATCGACCAAACACTTTCAGATTCTGTTGAAACTTTAGGAAAATGATTTATAGGTCATTTGTGACGTGTACAAGTCAACCCCACCTCAATATGAGGTGCGGTGTGGCCGACACCACTCAAAGTGTGTAACTTTTATTTGTAATGGACATGATTTTAAGTGAAAACAACAACTGGCATACGAAAAACCGACCAAACGCATTCAGATTCTGTTGAAACTTTAGGAAAACGATCCATGGGACATATGTGACATGTACAAGTCAACCCCGCCTCAATCTGAGGGCCGGTGTGGCCGGGACCACTCAAAGTTTGTCACTTTTCTTTGAAATGGACAACAGTTTAAGTTAAAACAACTCGCATACGGAAAATGGACCAAAGGTATTAAGATACTATTGATAATTTAGGACATGTATCCATGGGTTATATGTGACGTGTACGAGTCAAACCCACCTCAATCCAAGGGCTGGTGTGGCTGGGACCACTCAAAGTGTCTTTTTTTTGTTTAAAATGGATGCGCTTTTAAGTAAAAAAACCACATACGGAAAACTGATCAAACACAGTCGGATACTATTGATACTTCAGTACATGTATCCATTGGTCATTTGTGATGTGTACGAGTCAACCCCGCCTCAATCCGAGGTGCGGTGTAGCCGACACCACTCAAAGTGTCTAACTTTTATTTGAAATGAACATGATTTTAAGTGAAAACAACAACTGGTATATGGAAAACCGATCCAACACATTTAGATTCTGTTGAAACTTTAGGAAAAATATTCATGGGTCATATGTGACATGTACGAGTCAACCTTTCCTCAATCCAAGGGCCGGTGTATCCAGGACCACTCAAAGTGTCTTTATTTTGTTTAAAATGGATGCGCTTTTAAGTAAAAAAAACGACATACGGAAAACCGACCAAACACTTTTGGATTCTATTGAAACTTTAGGACAATGATCCATGGGTCATTTGTGACGTGTACGAGTCAACCCCGCCTCAATCCGAGGTGCGGTGTGGATGGAACCACTCAAAGTGTGACACTTTTCTTTGAAATGGACAACAGTCTAAGTTAAAACAACAACTGACATACGGAAAATAGACCAAAGGCATTCGGATACTGTTGATACTTTAGGACATGTATCCATGGGTCATTTGTGACGTGTACGAGTCAACTCCGCCTCAATCCGAGGCGTGGTGTCGATGACACCACTCAAATTCTCTCTTTTATTTCAAAAGGAAATCATTTTAAGTGAATACAACTGAAATTTACACTCATCAACGATAGTCGCTAACTCTTTTTCATGAGTTGGGTAGTTTCACTCATGGGGTCATAAGTGACGAGAATCCTAAGAAAATATCTTTTCACCATATATTATAAACAATACAAGTTCAATGCAAAATTCATCACAAATCATTACATACCAAAACCTAGTATCACAAAAAATGGGATTTGAGTCAATTTGACTGTCTTATTCAACTCTAATAGATATTTATCAAACTATTCTGCCTATTAGAATTTGATGTGTGAGGTGAATTACCACCGGATTATTGTTGTCATATGTGTTTTTTTGGGCTATTTTAGGTGTTTTTTATACTATTTGAAGTCTGTATGTGGCTTTTGTGATATTTTTTATGCAGGTGTATAGTGGAGGGTATACTGAAGGGCTGTTGTGAACTGTTTTTTTTATGCAGGTGTATGGTAGGGCTTCTAGAGGGCTTCTGGGGGCTGCTGTGTAGCAGCTCTGGGAAAAGCTTTACCAACGGTTCTGAACCGTTGGTAAAGCTTTTTCCAGTTCTGGAAAAACTTAAACCAACAGTTCTGAACCGTTGGTAAAGCTTTTTCCAGAATTCTGGAAACTCTTTACCAATGGTTCAGAACCGTTGGTAAATCTTTTTCCAGAATTCTAGAAAAACATATACCAACGGTTCTGAACCATTGGTAAAGCTTTTTCCAGAATTCTGGAAAAACTTATACCAACGGTTCTGAACCGTTGGTAAAGAGTTTCCCAAAATTCTCAAACACCTATACCAACGGTTTAAATGAAACCGCTGGTATAGGGATTTCCTCATGGCTAACTGGCCAACGGTTTGGAAAACCGTTGGTATACCCTATACCAACGGTTTTGAAGCCTATACCAATGGTTATAAACCGTTGGTATAGCCTACTTTTCCAGTAGTGAAAACATTGCCAAAGATTGAAATGTTTTTACCTATGAATTCAATGTGAAATTAATGCTAATGACATCCATTATATTAAATGGTAAAAGTAAATTCTATCTATACTTTAAAAGCATTAAATATTATAATTTAACCATATAAATTATCTCAATGAAAAAAGTTGTTTTTAAATAAAAATTAGCATATTTTTACTATTCATCAAAATATGAAAGTTATCAGAAAAATATAAAAAATTTATCCAAAGTAAATTTTTATATCCTGATTCAAAAGAAGAATTTTATTTTGTCAAATTGGACTTATAAATGTGTCAAAAACTAGATTTAATGTGGGTGCGCCATCAAAAGGCGACAAAACTGCATTTTTTTGATAAATACTTATTTTACCCAAAAAAAATATTTTGTTCTCTTACCATGTTCTAGAAAATGTGTAAGATGAATAATAATGTTGTAAAATTTAAAATTCAGTTAATACTATTCATAATGGCTAGTTTATAATATTATAATAATATATCATTGTTTAGTGAAACTCGGTATTGCGTACTACACACGCTATCGAGGAAGGTCGCGATTGCGTGCAACGAAAGATTCCTTTGATGATTTATATAACATAAAAACAAAATATTTCTCATAAAAGTCTCGGGTGTTACATTAGGTGTCCCATACTTTGAGTCAAACTCATCAAGTATATTCTTTATCACCGTAAAAAATAAAACTTATTATAATTATTCTCTTTCTTAAAAAACATTTTCATATTTATTATTCATTTATTTTATTTATTCCATTTTTATATACAATTACTTGATCAATTAACTTCCTGTCAGATGTTTTCACGATATTCTACTCATATATCCAAAATAAATTTTGTAAGATTAATATGGTAAAATGGGTCATTATTATATCATATCAATAATAATAATCATGAAATAATTATCATTTTTATACATTAATTATACATTTAAAATAAACCATGAATTATGGATAAGAAAAATGAATTACATTACAGTCATGGAGACAGTAGGCCATACATAAACTTGAGTAACATTATAAATTTTCAAAGTACATGAAATAAAGAAAGAAAGAATGTTTTTATATATATAGTATTATTATTATATAATAAATATCATATTATTTATTTAAATATACTTATATATATTATCCATGTTACGTGGTCATGAAAAATGATTCACATCACTTCGTGGAGGTGGTAATTCATACGTACCCACGAACGACATTATTATTTCTGAATGGATGGAAAGGTAAAAAAGTAGATGATATATCATATTTATAGATTTATAAATAGTTTATGAATATCATATATATAAATTTAATTCATCATAATAACCAGATGTGATAGGAAACTATGGAACACGAATTACATTGGTTCATGAGACGATAGCCCTCCGTACACACTAATGATGGTTTCATTCCCCATTTGATGGAAGGGGAGATGAATATAGGTTATTAATTTAAAATAATAACATCTCAGTATGTTAAATATACTTATATTATTATTTTATCATGGTTTAATAATATTTTAACGATGTATAAGAATAAATAAAATGAAAATGCTCTGTTAAGAACTAAAAAATTTATTTGGGAAACCTCTTTATTTTTGTACCCAAAGCCTTTATTAGTTAGTTTCATTATAATAATAGGGTATCTATGAAATAGGTATTGATTTAATTAAGGTATTTTTCTAGGTTTTTCTTTTGATATAGAGTGCTCTAAAGGTGCGATGAAGAGGGGAGAGTGTGTTCAGTTTTATAAGTCAGGGGAGGGGTCCTCATGAAAATTTTTAAGTATAAATTTATATGAATTAATTTTCCTAAAAAATGGATCCAAATTGATATATTTATAATACAGTATGGGTATGATTATAAATAATTTCATAACATAAATTTGGTATCCCAGAACTAGACTCTACTTAAGAGGTGCCTCGAGCTCGGTGGACCACATGGCCTCAAACGCATCTCCCTGAATGGTTAAGGCTTCCGAATAGCAGTGATGGGTTGGGATGTGTCTATGGGGAGACTATTCCATCATTAAAAGAGTGTACAAAAGTAGATAAGTATTATATAATAGATTATAAGTTGCAGAATCAATTTAATAAACAAAAATCCACAGCAGAAGAAAAATGGAATAATTACAACTGAAAAAATTGATATAAATATAAAAAAGCTAATGATGATATGTCATGTATATATAAAGTTAGAAAATAGGTATACAAGAAAAAAAAATGATATACAAAATTAGAGAAAAGAAACCAAAAACTATCCAAAGAACCCCCAACTCTATATCGATCATCTTCTACCAGCTCCATCCTTTGAAAGAAAGATATCAAGTGTCCAAAGCTACCCACTTCCCCATGTCAACACTTGAAATCGTATAGTATTCCCATTTACCAGAGGTTCCAAAATAGGGGGTGAGATAAGTCTCATTATACCACCAGAAACGATGTATATAACATCTAGTCAGTGTAATATAAACTGAAATGTGTGCAAGCATACATATATAAAAGTAAAGCATTACAGAAATGTAAATACCCAAGTACCTAATTCATCTCGTATATGGTGTCTGAACATGAAACCAATTAATTAATTATTGTTTATATTAACAGGCCATGTGAGGAATATACACCACTGACTTCACATCATGATTATATTTGTAGTGGTTCCAAGACTTAGCAAGGAAACCATGATGATTATAATATAATGGTGATCTAAGGTATTTTACAAGGAAACCAAGACCTCTAGGGTTGCTAACTCAATAGTAACTATAACCCAAATAAGGTTAAGAGTGTAATACATGGATCATATTCCAAGGTATTCCATAATTGTATAATCTAACTGAGTCTAAGGAATACATCCAAGATAAAACTAGATAATATATGGCTTGGCCCAAAGATGAAACCAAGGAACCAAATGTACATAGAAGAAATGTTGGATCCAAGGTGTGTTTCTAAGGAATCCTATTATAGCATGGAAATGATCCTATGTTGTCATACTAAGAATCAAATAATAGACTAGGATTGAGTTCCAAGGTGGGTCTCAACCAAGGAAACTAACATTCTTGAATCAGAATGGCATCCACTAGTCTAACTATCCCTATAGATATTTCAAGGTCCATATATATATATAATTATTCACCTTACATTTAATTCATTTTATAATTAATCAAATCCAAGTTATGGTATTACTATTTAAGAGTCAAGAGGTTCAAGCCTTTCCTTTCATTAGTGTGATGTGGCCAAGGGCATGTGACCACTATTAAATCTATATAAATCATATTCATTTAACTTGTTTAAATGTACTACCTTCCATCATATGGGGAAAGGGGCGATATGGAATGAAACCAATGTTCATTTCCATTTAATTGGTCCAAGTTATACATATACAATATACTTTCCAAAATACTATTTAAACATTTACTGTGAAAGTTGAAGCACTTTCTTTAGGTGGGTAAAGTGTAAAGGGAAAAGGGTACTTGCCATTAGTCAATTCAACATACAATTATTATATGAATGATTTACATTAGAATGGTCAAGATCAATAACACACGTGTAGTTTCACAATGGTGTCAAAAACACTAAAAACCCAGATATGGAACAACACCGTACATGGGGTGTTTGAAGTTGGGAGTGTAACCACTGAAATTGAGTAATTTATGTGACATGGGTCTTAAAACATGGTCCTAATGAAAAAAATCATGACATATAGATTCAAAATATGATACCAGATCAAATCGGCATGATGATACAAAATTTATAAAATGTTGGAAATCAAGGGATGAGTTATAGACCACCTAACTCATACTCATAAGACTCTCCTCCCCCAATATCAGCCTTTAGTTTTTCCTGGATTTTAGTATATCTGAATAACATATCAATGCCCTCAAATTGGGGCATATGATACAAAATATAAATAATATCGTTGGTAGAAACAATAATAATGAAATTTTAAAAAAGAATTGACAACATACTTGTGAGGATCCAATTAGTCGAATGGTGGTTGAATCAGACTACAGAATTATTATCTATCTGAAATCCTAGAATAGGTGGCTTTTTGGCTCAAAATAGGATAAATGTGAGTTTCTTTTCACTAGAGAACAAATTGGAAATGCGGGTTTATTAAATTAGATCATTTAGGGGAAAAAGGTAAAATTCACCAAATTTAACAGTTGTATTGTTGGGATACATTGTTTGGCCAAACCATCAGAAAAACATGGAGGAGTATTTTTACTAAGGGGAACCAACATAGCTAGGCTACATGGTTATAGAAATCATGCACCAATTTTGCAAAAAATCTCTATTAAAATTACAAACATTCCTTCATGGATTTGCGGCCCAACTCGAACTGTCTGGGAAAATAATGTTCTCCATATTTCTCCACTGTCTATCCTTGAACGGTTTAATCAAACCATGAAACCTGCCTCTCCCAGTTTAAACTAATAGTGCAATATGACTTTTTCTTCCCACAATATAGGTTCGAGGCTACGAACAAGCCCCATACACCCCTATAACCTCCATTAACTCAGTAGGCATCCATATTAGGTTCGTAAAAGGGAATTAGACCAAAATTTAAAGGATCCATACCTGAGTACAAAATGGGTTCTTAAAGTCTTCTCCCTTAAAGGAACTCATCATTGAGTTCACCATACAATATGGAGAAACACTATCTGAGAACAACTCTAGCCATTGGGTATGTACATTACCCTCCCACTCCCATGTCTCGTCCTGTACATTGTTGTGTTGCCATATAACCCAAACTGGTTGGATAGACTTGTCTTAGTGATCCTTCATGCTCTAAAAAATCATGGATATAGGATACTCTTAAAATATAGCATCGAGATCTCGCTCAACTTCCTTAGGATAAAAAATGTGAGACGGGTTTGCATGATATTGGTGAAGCTGTAAAATGTGGGATACATTGTGCATGGAACGATACCTTTGAGGTAGAATAAAATGATAGGCTACCATCTTGACTCATTCTAGAATCTCAAATGGGTCAAAAAATAATGAAGACATCTTCCCTTGCTTCTATATCTGTCTATACCCTAGCATGGGCGATACCCATAGGAAAACACAAACACCATCCTCGAACTCTAGAGGTTGTCCACAACGATCAAGAAAAGATATTTATATAGACCAAGCAATATACATACTCTTTTTGATCATATGAAACTACTCGAAATAATCCTTCATGAGATGATGATGAAGTAGGGAAACCTCGCCTACCCCTATCCAGTATAGGGGTGAATGACACGACCTACCATACGAGGCCTCAAAATGGTCCATTTGAATTTTTTCCTAGAAGCTATTATTTTTGGATAACTTGAATTGAGGGATATTATTCTCCTAAGAACCTCCTAAAACAATGATGAAAGACCAAATAATATCTTTTAGAACTTTTATCATCCGTTTCTATTGTCCATTGGTTTGAGGGTGAAAGGCTGTGCTCAGAAAAAGCTGTGTACCCAGAGCCTTCTACAACCCCTTCCAGAACCGTCGCAGGAAATGAGTGTCCCAATCAGAAAAAATAATATGAGGGACCCTATGTAGTTGAATGATCTCATGGAATACAATCTTCCCATCTCATCAACTGAGAAACTATACTATATTGTAATGAAGTGGACTACTTTCATCAGCCGATCAATGACTACCGATACAACATCACTACCTCAAGGAAACGTTGATAATACAATAATAAAATCCAAAGTAATATTTTGCTATTTAAATTTCTAGAATGGAAGTGTATGTAACAATGATTAAGGTCTCATGTGCTCTACCTGAACCTTATGATAGGTGGAACACATAGTGATAAAACCTACTATCATACATTTCATCCTAGACCACCAATATTGGAATTACATGTATGCATACATTTTAGAGATGCCTAGATGAACTGCCCACTAAGAAGAATGAGATTCTTGAATTAAATATTATTTTATATTAGTAGGAATCCAGAAATTTCCATGTATACTAAGGATGACTTTTTTTTGTCTACACATCAATTCAGAGGTATGCCGTATTTTGAAATACTCTCATGAAGAACCAAGACCTCACAATCTTAAAATTGCAATCTATTCAAATTATTATGGGGGGGAAGATGTAACTGTCAAGGATAAGATATAATATTTCTTATGACTATCATGATACTCTATATGTAGCTCAGAGAAGAGGGAAATCAATTTCAATTCATGAATGGATTCTTGTATGACATTATCTTAAGTATTCTGATTCAGTGTATTTGCTACCGCATTGCCTTTTATAGGAATATATAAAATCTAAAAATCAAATAAATAAAGATATTAAACCCATATTTTCTATTTTAGATTCAATTAAAGCTATTAAAATATATATTTGATTCTCTTCTGGTCTGTATACACCACAAAATACTCAGCTGTTAGATAGTGTCTCTGGCAATGTAAGGCATGAACAACCGCCACTAGATAGAGGTCATGCATGAGATAATTTATCTCTTGAGGCCTCAATTGTTGAGATCCATATTTGAAACTCCATCCTCCTATATCATCACTTATCTTTGGTTGATTCTTGATGCATCAAAGAACACTGAATATCCTTTTCTTGGCTTTGAAAAAATCAGAATAGGTGCTGATACAAGCCTTCTTTTCGTCTCCTCAAAGGATTTCTCACATACTTATGACCACAGAAACATAACACCATTATTTTTAAGATAAGTAAGAGGTTAAGTAAGGAATTGGAAGTCCAATATAAAGCGCATGTAATAACCAACCAGCCCTAATAAAATATTTATATCAAACATGTTCTTTGGATTCTCCAAGGAGACCACAACACTAGCATTCTATTGGTCAAATGAGACTCCGAATACAAAGATAATATGACCTAAGAAGTGAACCAATTTAATGAAAAAGTTTAACTTATCAATATTGATAAAATTATGATGCTACATCTATGTTCTCAGAATTATCTCTAAGTTATTATAATGGTGTCTATGGGTGTGATAATACACCAATATTTCATCCACAAGGACCACAAAAAAAGAATCCAGATAAGGACGGAACCCCATATTCATCAGAGCCATGAAAATGGTGGAAACATTCATAAGACCAAATGGAATAACAAGGTACTCATACATACTATAACTTCTATGAAAATCTATATGAGGTTTGTCTTATGCCCCGACTCACACCTGATGATATACCGATCTTAAGTTGATCTTTGAGAAGACCCTAGCTCCATTGAGCTATACAAAGATATAATCTGTATGAGGAAGTGAATACTAGTTCTTGAAAGTAAGATGGTTCAACCATATATACTCTATGCATAGATGAAGGGTCTCTTGCACCTTCTTGCCAAAAATCATAAGTGAACCCCAAGAGTAATTACTAGGTCGTATGAAACCCTTGGTCTCTAGATACTCTATCTATCACTTGAGCTATTGGAGCTTAGTAGGTTGCACCCTGCATGGAGGAATGAACACTTTAGTTACTATTAGAACAATCTCAATTATAAACTATACATCTCTCTCAGGATGCATGATATAAAAACTATTAGGATGTCTCTGAAATGATCTATTACTAGATAAAATTCAGATTGATTTAACCCCTAATACTCAATGAAAAGATTGAAAATCTGGGAATTCACCCACCCTATCCCACAATGCTCTTGTCCATATCTACTAGCCTAGACATCCCAATCACCATTATGTAGATAAATGTTGCCTTCTAGTGATGTAAATAATAACCTATGGTGATATAAGTCTAAAAAGGTGTGACACATAACCAACCAATCCATCCCAATAATGACATCAGATCCATTCATCTCAAGAAAAAAGAGGACCCACAAGAAAGGGTAACTTCCTACCTCAAGGGGATGGTCCCTACATTGGCGTATCTCTCATACCATATTCCCAATGGTGTATTTAGGGTCATTACACCACAATAATACAATATTTCTAGTCGGAGACTTTCAGAAATAGATAAAGAGATTATGGAGTGTGAAGAACTTGTATCAAATAAATCATATACTATATAGGTGGATACTAGAATAGTACCTTGTACTTTAGATTTTTCTATAGCCCGATCCTTGGGTATCATCTATATTGCATGAAAATGACCTGTTCAATGAACCTGTACAACAATTGGACCACCATGATCATAACTGCTCTTTTGGCACTGTTTGGGATTAAGAGTCTGCTACCACAATAACAAATTCCTCCTCGGCTAGTCCTAAAAGTGCTACTCTAACTCCTCGCCTGATGCAGCATATAGGAACCTTCCATAGAAGGTGGATCTGGTTTATATACTATTCCATTAAGAGTTTATGGAAATGTCCAATAGAAATGCTGAAGATTCCCCATATGGCTGCAATCCAAGCACTCTAGTGGGTCTCTATCACATTGAGGCTTCATATTCCCCTATCATCTATACTGATGACACACCATAGAGATACCAGTACAAGTACTCTAGATACCACTTCCCTGATGAGAAACCTTGAGAGATCACTTTTTTCTACCAGGGGAACAACTGTCCTACCTTAGCATTGGTCCTCTATACCCAGTACTATCACCCTCCCTTAGGTTGCACTCAGTGATACAAGTATGATTTAATATTATAGATATAGTGGGAAGGTGAAATACATTCACCTATTACTAATGGAAAACTGAATCCCATCCTCAAAGAATCTAGCACACATAATCACATTAGTAGCAAGAATCATTGAAAATCGCTATAACTCCATGAAATATAATGAATACTCCATAACTGACATCAAACCTAGCTTGAGATTCATTTACTGTCTAGATTTATTAGTTCTCAATTATTGAGAAAAGAACTAATCATAGAAAGTTGTATATAAATTATCTCATGCCATGCCCTAATGGAAACTGTCCTGGGTAACTACTTCCAACTATTTCTTGACCTAATCATGTAACTTTTATGTAAAAAGATTGAACTCTACTCTAGAGGTGTCTCTAGGTGATAAAATATTCTAAAGGTGGACTCCATCGAAGACTCAGTAACCCATGGACTTCCATCCCCAAGAAGGTGGGAAGATGCTACAATTAAAAATCACGAGCCAGATCAGCCAATGTAGGGTCAGTTCATGGAGCACCATGAATGGAATACATCATGCATAGAAAACTTTCTCAAACTTGGGTGTCAGCTATGAAATCAGGTATAACAGGTAGTGCCTTAAGTGAAATTATTAGAGGCATGATCGGCGGCTCGTGTCCCACCACGTCTGGATCATGGTTTCAACCACCTTCCTAGTGCATGACATAAGGATTTCTTGGTGTCTTTGGTCTACAACCGCCACCCAGACAACATAGAAGAATGATAACATAGATACAAACCATCTCCATCGAAATCTGAATGTAAGAAAGGATCACAACCCATATCATACTCCCCCATCTACCCACTTATAAGGCCAGGTATAGGAAAGTGATCAAGAATAAGTTATAGTGGATATAGTAAATGAAGTTTCAACTACACCTTTCCTCATCATTTACTGGAAACGATTTCATTCATTTTATATTGAATTACTGGGTTCGATTCTTTACCTTTCATAGACATGGAAAGGTGGTATAAGGATGTAAAACCATTTCAGTTTAAAAGTGAAGTTTTACTTTTCAAGTTTGCATTTACCTTTATATATATATCAAGTATTATTTAAAATGAGTCTTCTATCCCTGTGAATTAGGGCCCATGCACCATATCACATTGCTTAACACGGATTTTAATTTCTAATTTAAAGGATTGATTAGGATAATTACTCATTCCAACCCATGAGAGACCATAAAAAATCATGAATTAAAACATGATATTATTTAATAATAGCCTTAAAGTAGATCAAGCATATATAAAATGAAAGACTCACTCAACTATCACAAACATATCAAGCAATTAAAAGAGTTAAATGCACTTATATGGCATGGAAATATGCATGACATGGAAATTATAGGTTTCTAATATGATGCATATAACAATGAACTTTTCCATAATATCATCGTTCCAAGGATGAAATAAGGTTCTCAACCATAATGATAATAAATAACACCCCATAGGATGTGATTCACCAAATGGTGAAATGATATCAACTGTAATAGAAAAAATAGAATAACCATTATAATTCAGGTAACTTGAATTTTACCCTAAACATGGGTTCCCTATGCCTAGGTAAGGATTATGGCCTTGTTCCATAGCATTAATAATCTCTAATATACTGTCTCCAAATAGTAAATCAATAAAAGAATGGTTTTTATACCACCTTGTGACATTGTGGACCTGGATTCCACTTAAGAGGTTCCCCAATCCTGGTGGGCCACATGTCCTCAAGCACATCTACCCAAACACCATAGGCTTCTGAATATCAGTGAGGGACTGAGGTGTGTCTGTGAGGAGAATATTCCCCAATTACAAGAGTTTAACACATCAGATAAGTATGATACAATATGAGATAAGTAGAAAAAGCAATTTAATAAATAGAAAACCACAATAGAAGTAAACTGGAATAATAAAAACAGAAACAAATGACATAAATATACAAAAAACTAATGATGATATTCCATGTATCTAAAAATATATAAAATAGGTATACAAGAATTATATAAGTATTCTATATAAAAGTATAAAAAATAAACAAAAAACTATCCCATGAATCTTGATCTCTAGCTCAGTCATATGATACCATCTCTGTCCTAAGCAAGCAAGAAATCAAGTGTCCGAAGCTACCCACTTACCTCTATCAACTCTTGCAATCATATATTCTACCCACATACCATATGTGGTCATATAGGGTGTGATATAAATCTTAGTGGGCCACCACTAACAACATTTATAACATGAAGCCTATGTAATATAAACTGAAAAGTGTGAAAGCATGAATATATAAGTGGAAAGAAGTACAGTAATGTAAATAACCAAGTAATTGATTCAGCCCTTGAATGGTGTCTGAACATGCAACCATTTCATTAATTAATTATTTACCATTTATGTAAATAGGTCATGTGAGATATATCTTGCACTGAAATCACCTCATGATTATATTAGTAGTGGTTCCAAGACGTAATAAGGAAACCGTGATGATGATAATATATAGGGGTCTAAGGTAATGGCTAAGGAAACAAAAAACTAAAGGGTTTTTAAATCAGTTGTAAATGTAGCCTAGTTAAGGGAAATAGTTTAATCCAAGGATCATAATCAATGGAATTCTAGTATAGTATGAGTTAAATTTGATAAAGGAATATGCCCAAGGTAAAACAAGATAAACTATGGCTAGGCCCAAAGATATAACCAAGGAACCTCATGTTTGTAGAATCCTTATAGGAACCAAGGAGTGTATCCAAGTCATCCGGTAAAAGTAAGTGTGGGATAATATGGTGACATATATGGTATTCACTAATAGACAAGGACATGGTTTCAAGGTAGGTCTCAACCAAGGCAACCAATATCCTTGAATAAGAATCACATCCACATGTGCTCATGGAATTCCCTCAGGAATCCAAGAACTAACTCGAGTATGACCACCCCAATAGATATGTCAAGGTACACACACACACATATAAATATATAATTAGACACCCTACGTTTAATTCATTTTATAATTAATCATTTCCAAGTAATGGTCATACCATTTAAGAGTCAGGGGGTTCTTTCCTTGCCTTTCATTAGTGTGACAAGTCCAAGGGAATACAATAAATATTTAATTCGTATAAATCATATTCATTTAACTTTTTTCAATATAATACCTTCATCATAAGTGGAAAGTGGTTATTTAACATGAAACCAATGTTAATTTCCATTTAATTGGACCAAGATATACATATCCAATATAATTTCCAAAATACCATTTAAACATTTATTATGAAGGTTGAAGAACTTACGTTAGGCAGATCAATTTTAAAGGGACCATGGTATTAAAAATTATTCAATTAAATATCCAAATATTAAAAGGAGGCTTACCATTATAATGTTCAAGCTCAATCACACTTGAACAGTGGCACAAAGGTGTCAATACACTAAAACCCAAATATGGAACATCACCGTACAATGGGTGGTTGAAGTTGTAGATGAAATCACCAAAATTAAATGAAGTATATGAGATGGGTCTTATAAAATGATCCTAATTACTACAATCATGACATATATATTCATAATATGAAACCCAATGAAATCAGTACTTTGAGAAGATAATTTATAAAATGAAAAAAATTGAGGGATGAGTTATAGACCACCTAACTCATACTCATACGACTCTCCTCATCTTGTATCAGCCTTTAGTTCATCTTGGATTAGACTAGATCTGAAGAATACATAAATTCACTAAAGTTGGTGCATATGAGACTATATATAAATAACATAATTGATATAAAGAAGAACTAGGAAAGATTAAAATGGAACTGAGAACATACCAGTGTTGATCAAACAAGATGAAAGAAGGTTGAATACGACCCTATATAGATGATCTTGAAGAAATACTAGAATATGTGGATTTTTGTCTCTAAAGAGGAAAAATGGGAGGGGTTGTCTTTCAGATATCAAAAGGGAAGGAATGATTTATTAAATTATATCATTTAGGGGAAAAAATTTAAAATCAGCCAAATTCACCATTCACAAAGATTGGATACATGGTTTGGCAACATGGTTTGGCCCAACCATGTAGAAATAATTCAAAAGCATCTATAGGAAGGGTCACCCACATGGTAAGACTTCATGATTAGGAAAACCATAAACCAATTGTTTGAAACATATCTGTTAAAATTGTAAACATTCTTGCATGGCCGTGTGGGCCAACTGACACACTCTGGGCAAATAGTTGACCCAATATTTCTCCACTATCCTACCACATATGGTTTAAACAAATGTGTGGCCTTCCTCACACTATTTAAATGAATAGAGTAACCAAAATTTTTCTTCCAAAAAGTTGGGTTCCAGATTCCAAACAAGCCTCATATACAACTGGAACCTCCACTAACTCACTTGGAATCCTCATCAGGTCCATAAAAGATAATTTGACCAAATATTAAATGGTCCATTCCTGAGTCAAAAACAGGGTTCTTACAAAAAATATATAACTTTGGGTGATTTTTTCACCCTTATCTATTTGTTTTAACCCTTGTTAACTTTTTGAAAATAATTGTGATATGAGTGTTTTTTATGCTTAGGGGTCAATAAATTAACTATAAAATGAAAAGTGAACAAAAATGGGCCATGTTTGATATTTTAAATAATATCACATTCACTTAGTTTATTATAGTGTTTTAAAAAAATTAAATCATTTAATAAAATAATTTTTACTATAAAATATTAGTAATTTAATTTTTGGAACTATTCATTTAATATGACTCTGAAAACAAAATGAAAATAATGGAATTTGAATATAATCCATTAAAATATACCTAATATGTTATTTGTATGTATAATATTTTTCAGACTCTATAAGTCATCCAAAAAATATTACATTGATAGTTATTAAAATCATTCTTATCATTTTCTACTGCTTGCACATGTATTGAGTCAGAATTGAATAATCTATTAATGTAACTATTTCTCTTCTAAAAATTTAAAATCAATTAAAATAATTAAAAATATCATTCATCTTATGAAAAAAACTCATAAATGAACACAATTTTTTTTTATCCCCATAAAAAATATAATAGATATTAAAATAAAGAGAGTAATATTTTAGAGTTTATCCTATAATTAAATATTATAAAGGTAAAAAACAAAAATAAATTGGAAAAAGTCAAATTTTTAAATTTTGGAAGATTATAGACGAAATGGACACCTAAAAAATAATGGAATGTATTTTAATGAATTTCAACCCTTATAACATTAGTTTTGACTCTAATTAGCCCATTTTATCATTATCATGATAACAAAAACTTATTATAGTTATAATTAATAAAGAAAAAAATTAAGGGGAACTATTTAAATTTTTTTGAAATATTGATTTCAAATTTTGAATCCATTTTTGAGATATAATTTTTAGAAGTGTAATAATTTAACTTAAAATTAAACCCTCATAACATAATGAAATAATATGTTTTAGAATAATTTTATTAAATATATAAAAAAATGTTTTTATACTAAATTCAAGTATAAAATTCATTATAAAGGCCATAATAAGAGCTTTTAAATCAAAAGGAACTAATTAAATTTTTAAACTAATCGAAAATGTAATTGACTTTTCAAAAACATTAAAATAAAATGTAGTTTCCAATTAAATCATCATTTTCACTATTTAATGAAAAATCAAACTTTTTTTAGGAAATTATAAAAAAATAACCCAAAGTTAATTTTGGTATGTTGATTTTAAAAAATGAAATTAATTTTCTGTAATTAAAATTCTAAAATTTGGAAATTAATCCATTAAATATAATCATATAGTATATATAAAAAATTTAGTTAGGAAATGATTATTTCATTTTGGCATAAAATATTATTTAATAATATTATAGGGAATATATCTCTATAAAATATGATTAATGCACTTGAAAATGATTTATATTAACATTAATTGTGTTGTTACATTCTTTACACCCTTTCGAAACTATGTCCTCATAATTTTATTCACTACTTAGTCATGTTGGGATATATTTCCCTCATTACATTTTCTGATTCCCATGTTTCATCATTAACCATATAGTTTTTCCAAAAAATCATAACATAATGAATTACCTTATTCTACAACACTTGTTCTTTGTGTTCAAAAATCTTTATTGGCTTTTCCAGATAAGAAATATTTTTTTCCATCTGAACTCCTTTAGGGCTCAAAACATGATATGAATTCGACATATATTTTCTTAATAATAAATCATGAGATAATCCATGTATGTGAGATAATGTTTTAGGAAATACCTCTTAATAGGAAACTGGTGAAAATTTATCTAGGATTTTATATTGTCCTATTATCCAAAAAAATTAACATCCACTTTTTTCCAAAACACATAACACTTTCGATGGAGAAACTTTAAAAAAATACGATCACCTACCCTAAATAAAAGATCATTACTCCACTTATATGCGTAACCTTTCATCCTGATCCGATCTATCTTTATGTGCCACTGAATCATATTTACATTCTTAGAAATCTCTTCTACCAATTATATTCCCAATAGATTTGTTTTTTATAAATTCATCCCAATAAGATGGAGTTTGACACTGATTTCTGTATAATGCTTCAAAAGGTTATGTATGTATGTTAGAATGAAAAATTTTATTATAAGAAAACTCAACCAAAGTTATATATTGATCCCAACTACCTAGATAATCGTTTAAACAAGCTCAAATGATATCTTATAAATTTTGAGTCATTTACTCTGACCATCTATCAGATTATGGATGAAAGGTTGTATTGAAATTCAATTCATCACCCAAAGACTTTTGAAGTCCTTCCCAAAAAAATAGAGGTGAATCTAGGATAATGATCAAATAAAATGGAATGTGGGACTTCATGTAATATAATTATCTCTTTAACATAAAATTAATAATGTTGAAAAAATTTCATAATATTTTTAACAAGAAAAAAATGTGTATATTTATTTAATCAATAAAAAATTTCCCAAATCACACTATTACCTCGAGATATATTTGGTATTCCCACCATGAAATCCATGGATATATTCTCTAATTTCAATTATAGAACTATAAAATGAAGCACAATATCCTTTTATAATATTCATTTTCCTTTAATCCATTGAAAACTCTAACATGTTATAGTAAAATTGGTAATTCATTTCTTCATTCCTATGTATAATGTTCAACTCTCTCTTAGTAAATATATACTTAAAATTTTTATGATCAATATATAATTCACTCTTTCCTCCATATAAATGATCTATCCAAATTTTTAACTAAAAAAATACAGCTGCCAGTTCAAGTTCATGTGTTGGATAATTTTTCTCATGGGGTTTTAACTGACTCAAGGAATTATAAATTACCTGGTTATTCGGTATTAAAACACCACCCAATCCCTTCAATGAAGCATCCCTATAGGTAAAAAAGTCAACTTTTTTGGATAGTAGGGCCAAAACTAGAGTATCTAATAATCTTTTTTTAAACATTATTTTAAGTACTTTTTTTATATTACCCTAACTACTTTTCATGTTGACTTGGTTAGTGGTATAGATAACCATGAAAAGTTTTGAAAATAAAACTCCAGTAATAGAATACTAATCCAATAAAACTATAAATATTAGTAACATTTATAGGTCAAGAAAATTAAATAACCACTTTAGTATTATATATATCAATTTTTATACCATGTTTATTTATGATATATCCATGAAACATAATTAGCTGTAACTAAAAATCAAATTTACTAAATTTTCCATATAACATATTTCCTTTCAAGGTTTTAAGAATAATAATTATATGTTTTTTAGGAAAATCATAACATTTAGAATAAAAGAATATATCATCAATAAAAACTAGTGAAAAAGTATCCAAATATTCAGGGTAAATTTGATTTATAAGATCCATAAATTTATATGAATCATTTTTAACCTAAAGGGAATAAACACAAACTCATAATTACTATACCTAGTACAAAACATTTTTTTTGGAATATCAACCTCCTTTACCTTCAGATTATGGTACATAGACATTATATTATCCTTCAAAAAAAAAATACCAAGCTCCCTAGATATGATCAAATAAATATTTCATATGAGGTAATGAATACTTATTCTTAACAATAATTTTATTTAATGTATAATAATAAATGAAAAGCCTAATTAGACCATATTTATTTTTTACAAAAAATAGGAGGACCCCATTATGAAGTGATAGAATGAATGAATCCTTCATTAAGAAACTATTGTAACAACATTATGAATTAAAAAATTTTCAATTGATACAATTGATATGGGTGTTTCAATTTGAATAAAAATTAGACATTAAGTCAATTGTAAATTGAAATTTCCATTTAGGTGTAATACTGGGTAACTCATCAAAAAAATATGCAAGTATTCTTTTACTTATAGAACATAATTAGTTTTAATAGATTAATTTTTTCAAAAATATGTGTAAAGTAACTTTAATTTATGTCTCTTAATAGTTTCTCAACATTTTGAAATGTTATAAAAGGCATGAATTCATTGTTATATTTAAAATGAAACTCATTTCAGAAAATATTTTATCTGGAAATTCAATCTATATTCATAAATATAGACTAAAATACAATCTATAGCCAAAATAAAATCAAATTATATAATGGTAATGACAACAATGTTTTTTGGGAGAAAGCCTTCATAGATTATAACATACATATCCTTGTTGAGGTGAAATTTTCATATTAGTAGAAAATTTCTAAAAAATGAACGAATGTATAGACCCTGAATCAAAAAATTCATTAGTATAATATTAATTAACAAGTAATATACATGCTACCATTTAATTTTATGGCCCAACAACTTCTGAAGTTGTTGAAAAGTATTTAACCACAACCTTATACTTATAGTCTTTCTTCTTCATATCATTTATTCTCTTCTTAATACACAAATCCACATAATGACCCAATTATTGACATTTAAAACAACTTGTTGGTATCTTTATCAATATTGGTCTTACCAATACCATGTTCTTTATATTTAAAATCATAAGACACGTTCCTAAACATAACACATCATAGACACTTCTCTGATATTTTAATACATTCACCAAGGATATTTTTACCACACCTACTACAAACTAGAAACATGGTTTTCTTATGTTCATATTTTTAATGTATTATTTCCCATTTCATTACATTTATACATTTTTTATTCTTATAATTGTTGATTCACACTCAAATTTACCCAAGGGAAGAAGGTAGAATGGTCCTTGTAGTCTATCTGGGGTTGTCGAATCCTCAGAGACCTATGAAATAACCTATAAACACAAACATTCTAAGGAATGTTTTTGGCTATTAAGTGGCCAAATTGGATTTATTGTAGATAGGTTTAAAGTATCACTAACAGATTTAAGTTAATTCAAATTAAGGTAGTGAATTGATCCTAGTTTATCACCCGAGGTGGATTGGATGAATTCCTTTTTTAATGATTTCAATTTCTTATATTTGAGATGGGTTCATTTAAGAAGATAAAAAATAATAATTACTTATGGGTTTAATGCCAACACAACCTAATAATAATCACCTATACACTTGAAGGATCAAAGTTTTTAGCACTCCATGGTAAAGGTTCATATTAGCACTTGAAATGTATGACCTTAAATTCAATAAGGATGAAGAGGTTTTAAAATCAAAAAATAAAAATATCATATAAAAGAAGTGATTAGAAATTAATGGAGTGAGAAATAACATCCAATACAGCCCCTTACTAATCCCTTGGATCAACCCATAAAAGAGTTATCCATCCATTGATTATATGTTTGCAACGGAAGCGGGAAGTAGAATTACAAGGGTTGAATTGAAGAAGTAAAAACAACAACAAAAATCGATCACTACACCGTTGTGTGATAAATATCACAAAGTATGGTGTGAATAAATTCACACCATGAACCAATGTTATCAACATGATCTTTAGAAGAATATAATAAGAGTAAAGGAAGTACTTTTATTAAGAAACTAAGGTTAATTAAACAACTTACATGAGAAAGAAATGCAATTACAAACACAAAGCGGCAACATATCACTACAATAAAACCAAGCACCAAAGATCCTCAACTCATCCATCAACACTGCCTTAAATAGGAATTTTGGGATCCTTGGGCTGAGCCTCCAATAGTACAAATAATACCACTTGATTATGGTAGGCCTAGAGTGGTGTAAAGCTTTCAGAACTTAGACTTTTCCACTCTTGACCCGAGGTGGCATCCAGCTTGCAACCACCGAACGGACGCGCTTGGATGAACTTCTATATGGCCGAAGTAGAATGGGCCATAGAATAAGAAAATAGATCCATATATTTCTCCTAACCTAATATAAATTTGGGACTATTTGGAGTTGTGGATTTTGAGATATGATTAGATTGGTAGGATGTTTTCTAGGCCGTAGAATCTGGCCCCAAATTTTATCTTCAAATTGGGTCGCCTAAATAACCACCATGAAGGCTGAATTAGAACTATCTCCTGAATAATGATTTGTTACTCTACATATCTTGTAGAATCCAAAGAAATTTGGGGTTCATTGGGCCTGTATTTTGGGCCCCACATTCTCATCAGTGGGATGGTGTCCAATTTGACTTATCTAGAATTGTTTGCATGAAATCCCATTTTGGTGGTCTTCCAATGTGAACCTTCCAAAACCCCACAAATATGAATTGTTACCAATATAATTAGAAACATGAAAATTAAATATGAAAATAAAATCAAGATCATTGTGTACTTTAAATGATGTTAAAAAATGTACCAAATAATAGTTCATTTTAAGAAGGAATTACAATCATAATGTGAAATGATGATCAAAGTTTAAAATGCACTAAAATGGTGTTTATGAATAATAAATCACATGAATATTATTTATTTTAACAATGAATATTAGCCTCATTTAGTGGCTAATCACACCCCCAACTTGAGTTTTTCTAGTCCCGTGCAAACTATATCTCAATAATATGAAATTCAAATTCCCTTTTCCAAAAAACATTTTAATACAGAATTATCACCAAAAACCCTTATACCAAAAAATCATGAAACCCATCTAAATATTTTAATACATGATATTTTCATAAGAATATCCCAATTCCAAGCCCATTCCCTTTTTCAAATTTATCGCCATATTTCATCCAATATCAATTAAGAGTGATGATGTGTTGTGCATCACATTAGACATGGGGGTTCATCTTTATTCAAGAGGGAAATGATGGAAGCACTAAGTGGAATCAAATTTCAATATTAAGATGAGTATTCATTTTTTTTATTATTTTATTTTTTTTGTAATTTTTCCTTGGTAATTGAAATTGCACTCAAAAGTTTCAACCCCTATAGCGAGACTTTGCCGATGACTCCCAGGCTCAAAGACCTTATGGCACCAAGTGAAGACTACATACTCAGGAATCATCTCGAGTTAACTCAATCGAAAACAGATTCAATTTAACAAAAATAGATATAAAATTACTAACTTTGGGCCAGACAACTATAGAGTCACAATCCCCAAGTGCCTAAATCCACGCATTAGGTCATTTCATTGCTCTACGTGAAAATGTATTGTTTTTTTAAATTTTTTATTGAATAATCATATTAAAACTAAAATGATCACCAAACCTATGCTATTTATTTGGGGGACCCCATGAACTCAAACTAATTCCCCACTATCCAAAGGACGTAAATTGTGATCTTTTTTTATTTGGATGAAAATATAAACGATGAAATATCACATTAGACCACACTTTCCAAAATCTATGCTCATGAAATTATACAAGGATTAAAATCCAAATTAGTGCATGCTAAATTATTTTTCATTCAGTTTCAAAGTGTGCAATATGTATTAACATGTTCAAGGTTAAATAAAATTTTCATTCCATTAAGGCACACTTTTTTTTTCAAATCATTCATTTTTTGGACACTAAAGCATTTTTTATTTTATCACCCCCCCTACTTGAAAAAAAAATGTCCCCAGTGTTTAAAGAAAAGAAACTTTATAAGGGGGTAGAGGTAGAGAATGAGAGTTCAAAAATGAAATTGAAAAGGAGGATCATAGAATGAAGTCACTTGGTGGTTGGAGTTGAAATTATTGCTGCTCCCTTTTAATCCCTTGATGTTGATGCCACTATGAGAATTCCCTAGTGGAGAAAAAAAGAAAAAGAAACAAAAAAAAACTATATATATATATTTTTATAGTAAAATATAAGTATATATAATAAAATTATAGAATAAGGAAGCACAAAAATCTGTATGTCAGTGGTAATCTCGCGCCCCTATCTTCCTTCTCTCCCGAGTTTGAATCCCCGTGGCTTCGTCGCTTGTGACGGGGTTTGACCCACGACCTACGATGTGGCCTTTTTTTATCATTATATTTTTATTTATTTTTATTTTAACCAACAAACACATAAAAATAAAATAAAATAAATTGATGATACATTGTCTTTTTTTAAATTTCTGGGTAATGTATTACTCAAGGATCACACCACGTGGCACGAATGAATATAGCACTCCCCTTTCATACCCATCCATACTCATAATAGAAGAACATGTCAAAAATATTTTTTTAATTTTTAAATATCAAAATGATTCATTGATCTTATTAAAAATATAATGTTGTTTAACAAAACAAAATGATTGGAAAATTCAAAACCATGGGTTTCCTCTCATACAACACTTTTTTTAACGTCATTAGCTCAACTTGGAGCCCTAATTGATTAATTATTTTCACCATCTAAGGTAGGTTCACACAATTCTTCTTGTTTTTGAAATGGTTCTATGAATGGTTTGACACTATGACCATTAACTTTAATGGTTTGACCATTGGTGGGATCTTGAATTTCTACAGCCCCATGGGGGCACACGGTATGCACTATGTATGGACCTGACCATCTAGACCTCAACTTTCCCAGGTGTAAATGAAGTTTAGAAATATAAAAAAGAATAGGTTTACCTAGTACAATGTGTTTAGTTTTATGATTTGGAGATTGATAGGCTTGTACTTTAGCTTTATTGATCCTTGAATTTTCATAAGCCTCCATCTTAAGCTCCTCAAGTTCATTGAGATCTAATTTCCTTTTTGTTTCGGCCAATGAGACGTCATAATTCAATTTCTTAATTTCCCAAAAAGGCCTTATGTTCAATATCCGCTGACAAATGTCATGATTTACCATAAACCAACCTATATGGGGACATTTCTATAATAGTTTTATATGCAGTTCGATAATCCCAAAGAGAATCCAAGAGTTTCTCAGACCAATCTTTCCTAGAAGGATTGACAGTTTTTTAAGAATATTATTAATCTACCTATTTTCTAGCTCATCTTGACCATTGGTTTGAGGATGGTATGCAATGGAAACTTTTTGAGAAATCCCATATGTAGACATGAGTGAAGAGAATGGACAGTTGCAGAAATGGGTTCCTCGATCACTGATTATAGCCCTAGGAATTAAAAATTGAGAAAATATGTGCTCTTTCGGAAATTGGGTCACAACATGATGGTCATTAGACTTGGTGTGGATGGATTTAATTTATTTTGACACATAATCAACAGCTAAGAGGATGTAGAGTTATTCCCCAGAGTTTGGAAAGGGACCCATGAAATTGTTTCCCCAATAGCCAAATATTTCAATCATTAAGATGAGAGTGAGTGGAATTTTATTCCTTTTTGTAATTGACCCTACTTGCTGACACTTAGGATAGCTTTGAAAAAATGTTTATGAGTCCCTTGAGAGGGTGGTACAGAAAAGACCACACTGAAGAACCTTAACATGAGTTTTCTTAGAGGAAAAGTGATCTCCAAATGCCTCACTATGACATAATTTAAGGATGGACTCTTGTTCAGATTCTGGAATACACCTCCTAATGACTTGGTCAGGCCAGAACTTATAGAGTTATGGATTATCAAACACATAGTTCCTACCATCAAAAAGGAATTTACTTCGATCTTGGGTCCCTAAGAATTTTGGAATTACTCTTATAACTAGGAAGTTGGCTATGTCAGCATACCAAGGGTAGTCACTCACAGAGTATAGGTGTTTATCAGGAAATGAATCAGACACAAAAAGGTGATTTTAGTTGTTTTTGAATTCCATCCTAGAGTGGTGATCAGATACAACATTTTCAACACCCTTTTTATCCTTTATTGCGAGGTCAAATTTTTGTAAGAGAAGGAACCACCTAATTAGTCTAGCCTTGGAATCCTATTTTTGGAAGAGGTATTTTAGTGCAGAATGGTCAGTGAACACAGTGATGGGGGATCCTAAGAGGTAGGACCTAAACTTATATAAGGAAAACAAAATAGCAAGTAACTCATTTTCAGTGGTGGTGTAGTTGATTTAGGCATCATTTAAGGATTTTCTTGCATAAGCAATGGTATAAGGAGTTTTATCACAACGTTGTCCTAACAAAGATCCTACAACAAAGTCACTAGAATTACACATAAGTTTCAAAGGAAGGTTCCAATATGGAGATTTCATAATGGGAGGAGAGGTGAGAGTGGATTTGAGGGTTGATAATGAAACCTCACAACTTTCTGTCCAAACAAATGGAGCATCCTTCACTAGAAGAGCACAAAGGGGACGTGAGATTGAACTAAATTCCTTGATAAATATTCTATAGAAACTAGAATGTCCTAAGAAAGACCTTACTAAGTCCTTGCTAAATCTTCTATAGAAACCAACATGTCCTAAGAAAGGCCTTACTTCCTTGACAGTTTTGGGTGATGGAAGGTGACAAATGGTATCATAAGACTTCATAAGAACAATTTGAAAATGATTCTATCCAAGGAGATAAAATTATTTCGTGTGAAAAAAGGATATCAATCTCATCCTGACTTAAACATCCATCAAATATTCCTTGATGTTCTATGGATTCATTATCAATGCTTCTTATCATGTTTACTTCATGAATGTCCTCATCATCCCCTATTTGTGAGCTTGCATTATAGATGTTCAAGTCTAGACTCATGTTTCTAAAGGTGATGATCATGTTACCATTTTGAACTCAGATAAAAGAGTTGATTGTTTCAAGGAAAGGATGACCAAGGATGATTGGGGTTTGTTTCTTATCTCCTAAGTTTGGATGGTTGTCAAGGGAAATGAAGTCAGCAGGGTAGATGATGTTTTCATCCTTTAACAAAATGTCCTTTAAAATCCCCTTTGGAACCCTAATGCTACAATCAACAAGTTGAAGTGTGACAAATTTGAGTTGGAGCTCTTCTAGGCCTAACTAAAAGTACACAACATATGGGATGAGATTGACACTAGAACCTAGGTCACACAAGGCCTTGAAAACTTTTCTCTCTCCTAGTTCAACATTGATGTAAGGGAAACTCGAGTCTTTCAGCTTAGGAGGAATGGTCCCTTGAATGGTGGTACTCACATTTGCATCCAAAAGGAATTGGTGTTTATGTGAAAATTTTCTTTTAAAAGTTCACAAGTTTTAAATAGGTGGGATGGTTTGTTGAAAATGGACCGGTGGCTATTCGTATTAGATAAGTTGGGTTTGGAACTAGTTATGGGTTTGGTAGTTCTGATGGGGGTAAGAATTTTTCCCTTTGGTTGGCTAGGTTGCTGGTTATCTTTCCAGTGGAAGCCTGGGTGGTCATTATACCTTGGGTTGAAGTTGTTTGGGTATTAACGATTTTGAAAGTTCAAAGCATTTAGTTCCATTGGGGGTCATTCTAAAAGAACATCCTCGATAGATGGAATGGTTGGGAAGTTGTTTTTATTAAGGTCATGTTTGTCACAAATTGTGCGAACAAGGTCTACAGTTTGGATTTCATGGACTTTCCTAAGGTCTATCTCTTCAACCTTCTTAGAGATTTCTGCGAGTTTAGCCCTAAGGCTTTCCTCTTCTCTAAGCGTATGAATTCTAGTAGTTCTTTGTGGCTTTTCAAAATAAGGTGAAGTTTCCCATGTTTAGTTTTGTTCAGTAAGGATTTCTAGATACTCGTAAGCATCATTTGGGGCTTTGTTTTTAAATGTTCCATTACACATCATGTCAATGAATTGTTTGTTCCCTAGACCCAACCCTTCATAGAAAATTTTCAATTGTTCAGGAATAGAAAAACCATTGTATGGAACCATGTTTAGGGTGTCTTTGAACCTCTCCCATGTTTCATATACTGACTCTCCCTCTTTTTCCAAAAAGTTTTGGATACTCTTTTTAAGTGCAATTGTTTTGTGGTGGGGAAAGATTTTTTCATAGAATTCTCTTTGTAGTTGGTACCAAGAGTTGAGGGGTTATGGTCTCAAATTGTTTAGACAATTTTTAGCTCGATCCTTTATATAAAAAGGAAATATCCTCATCTTAACCGATTCTAGTTGATGTGGGAGACACATGGTTTCTACAATGTCATTGAACTCCTTAACACGAAGGTAGGGCATCTTGGACTCCATTCCATGGAATATGGGAAGGTGGTTTAGGACATGGAGTTTAAAGTTATAATTGGAATATCCTAGGGAATTATGTGTAATTTATGAGGGGTCATTGGTCCAGGTAGGTGTGAGGTAGTCATTCATGGTTTGATCTACTGCATTCCCCAAGTTTGGGGCTGCCTCATTTGGGTTTCAATTTTGGTTTCCACCTGGGTTTATGATTTGGTTTCTTTGAAGACCTTCCATTGAAATGGGATCAATTTTGGACTCTAGAGTATTAGGAAGATTATGATCTAATTTAAAGATTTCCCTTGGTGTAATTTACTCCCCAACCTAGGACTATCCACCCTAACTAGATGGTTTGATTGATCGCGGGTGTAGGCGGACATGCGCCAAAAGAAAAAAAATGAGAAAGGGATAAGATAAGAGAATTTGGATGAGAAAAGAAGATATGGGGGGGGGAATAGAATGGGTGTTTATATGACTTAATTGGGTCCCTGAAAATGGTGCCAAAATTTGATTCACGCTCAAATTTACCCAAGATAAGAAGGTAGAATGGTCCTTGCAGTCTAGATTGGGTTGTCGAATCCTCAGAGACCTAAGAAGTAACCTATAGGCACACACATTATAAGGACTGTTTTTGACTATGAAGTGGCTAACTTGGGTTGAATTTAGATGGGTTTAAAGGATCACTAATAGATTTATGTTAATTCAAATTAAGGTAATGAGTTGATCCTAGGTTATCCATCGGGGCATATTGGATGAATTCCTTTTTTAATGATTTCAATTTCTTATATTTGAGATGGGTGCATTTAAGAAGATAAAATAAAATCATTACTTACCAGTTTAATGCCTAAACAACCTAATACTAATCACCTACATTCTTGAAGGATCAATTTTTTGAGCACTCCAAGGAAAAGGTTCATTTTATCACTTGAAATGTGTGACCTTAAATTTAATAAGGATGAAGAGGTTTTAAAATCATCAAATAAAAATATCATTTAAAGAAGTGATTATCCATTAATGGAGTGAGAAAGAACATCCAATCTAGCCCCTTTATACTCTCTTGGATCAACCCATAAAAGAGTTAGCCCTCCATTGATGACAAGTCTTCTACGGAAGCGGGAAGTAGACTTACAAGGGTGGAATTGAAGAAGTAAATACAACAACAAAAATCGATCACTCTACCGTTGTGTGATAAATATCACATTGTATGGTGTGAATAAATTAAAAAATTGAACCAAAGGTATCAACATGATATGTATAAGAACAGAATAAGATTAAAGGAAGAAAGTTTATTAAGAAACTAAGGTGAATTAAACAACTTACATGAGAAAGAAATGCGATTACAAACACAATGTGGCAGCATAACACTACAATTAAACCAATCACCAAAGATCATCAAATCCTACATCACCGCTACCTAAAATAAGAATTTTGGGATCCTTGGTTCGAGCCTACAATTGAAAAACCATCCCACTTGATTATTGTAGGCCTAGGGTGGTGGAAAGATTGTGGAACTTGGACTTTTCCACTCTAGACCCGAGGTGGAAGCCAGATTGCAACCATCGAACAGACGCGCTTGGAAGAACTTATATATGAAAGAATTAGAATGGGAAATAGTAGAATAAAATGGATCCCCTGATGTCTCCTAACCTCCTGTAAAATGTGGGCCCATTTGGAGTTGTGGATTCCGAGATATTGTTATATTGGTAGGATGTTTTCTGGGCCGCAGAATCTGGCACCGAATTTTATCTTCAAATTGGTACGTCTTAATAGCCACCATGAAGGCCGAATTATCACTGGATCTTGATTAAGTATTTGTTCCTATAAATTTCTTGTAGAATCCCACGAAATGTGGGATTCATTGGGCTGGTATTTTGGGCTCCACATTCTCATCAGTGGGATGGTGTCCAATCTGACTTCTCCAGAATTGTTTGCATGAAATCCCATTTTGGTGGTCTTCCAATGTGGATCTTCAAACCCTCCACAAATATGAATCATTCCTAATATAATTAGAAACCTGAAAATTAAATATGAAAATAAAATCAAGATAATTGGGTACTTTAAATGATGTTAAAAAATGTACCACATTATATTGCATTTTAAGAAGGAATTACAATCGTAACATGAAATGATGTTCAAAGTGTAAAATGCACTAAAATGGTATTTATGAATAATAAATCACATGAATATTATATATATTAACAATTAATATTACCCTCATTTAGTGGATAATCAATTGTAATAGAATATATAATCATATGAAAAATCCATTTTTACCTTCTGACAACATTGAAATAGTTTCTCATACCTTTCGAATTCTTAAGAAACTAATTACATTTGATATATTGGATCCAAACCTGAATAAAACTGATTAATTTTACTATAAATATATTGAATAATATTTTTTTTTCTTTTCCAATAAGTTGAATTAAGAATATTACAGGACCACTAGATTTTTCTCCCTCTACCATAATAACAAGAATTAATTTTCCATCCTATATCATAAAACCTTAGGGAAATATTTTTCAATGAATATATTATTAAATGTATCCCATTCCATAAAAATAAATATCTTCTCTTTATCTAGAATTCCAAACCATTTACCTCCATTGATTTAATTCATCTTCAAAACAGTAAATAGCTGGAGTTTCTTTTTATTGATCTGGAAAACCCATTACTTAGAATATATTTTATAGGTGTTTAATCCATCCATCAACAACCACTATTTTTAAGATCCACTAGATGCTGGTGGGTGTTGTTTAATAAAATGATTCACTATCAATATGTTCCACTATAGTAGATCTGTCTTCCATCAATCATGGATGACACCTTCATTTATATCCTGGATAAACAAACCCGTCAAAATAAAAAACTACTCAATTCCAATTCCAACCATTACAAGTTATATATTTGGAAGGATATTTTATTATTTTCATATTTATACTTCATCTTCTGTGTTTCTTCAATAGAAAACCATTATTAATAGACATATTTAGATAAATAAACATGGTAATATTTAAATGAAATATCATGTTAACCATTAATTAAAATCTATTAAGGATATATATTTACATTCTCCTTTTCTCTAAAGTTATCTAAATCACTTAAACAACACCTACTATAAGGAACCATCCTTGAACAATATATAAATTGTATCATTAAAAAAGAGTCCCCTTCATTCATTCGTGAAGAAATTTTTGGTTTATAGTTTTAGAGAATTCATTTATCAACCTAATATAAATAAATATTACATGAATGAGTGGACACTTCCACTAAATATCCAATTTTTCTCAAAATACAAAACATTTATGATATAACATTATTTATTTCCATATAATATCTTCACAATTTTAATCATGATCTCATCCTTGTCCCTTATCATCCTTAAATCGATGTTAAATAAATTGTAAACATGGAATGATCAAAAAGATTTTAGTAAGGGAAATATAAAAAAGAAATAATTAATGAAAGTAACATGTTAGTCGATGAATACACATAAAAATTTTCATTTTTAAAAATAAAATTTGAGGTCAAAATAAATATTTTATTACCCATTAAATCAACTTCATTATTGCCCAAAGATTTTCATAAAACATTTCATCGGACATCGTAAAAGAAAAATAAAACCCATAAAGTAATATTTTAAATCATGAAAACTCATGAAAATTATTTCACATGGTTATATATTTCACCCTTAAGATGTAATATATACATTACTTTAGACATGAGCCCATTATCTTACATTGTGAAATCCTAATATTTCCATAGAAATCTATAAAAATCATAGATAAATCATGAAGTTAACCTGTGTTATAAAATTTTATTTACAATTCATTCTTATCCATACAAATAAATAAATATAATAATATTAAGAATATGTAAATAGAAGAAAAAAATTAGAAAATAGACCATTAAGACATTTAAAACACGATTTTTAAGGTAAAGTGTCCCTTGCTAGGAGTCTGAGTCATCACGTACCTTCCTTATCATCCTAAATAATAATGTTATGTTAATTATTTACTTACTTAATAACTGCTTTTAATTTTATTTTTCAATTTTATTTATATTTTACCATGTTATATACAATTACTTAATCAATTAATTCCACATCAGATGTTTTGACTATATACGTATCGTATGTTCAAAATGACTTTGGTAAGTATATATTGTCAAATAGGTCATTATTTAATAATATATAGTCTAATAATCCAAAAATAATTTGTATTATTATATATTAATTTTACTTTTAAGATGAACCATTAATGATTTTTAGGAAAAATTAATTATGTTAGAACCATGGAGACGGTAAGTCGTATGTATGGATGTGTAACTTTTCCCTTTTTCAATGAACATAGTGTAAATGAAGTAGGTATTTATCTTTATAAAAATATGATAATATCATAAATATCATATTATTTAATTAAATATACTTATATATTGTATATATATGATATAGTCAAGAAAAATTAATAACAACGTTTTATGGAGGTAGTAATCTACACGTATGCACGAACAACATTATCATTTTTGAATAGATTGAAAGGTAAAAAATTAGATGATATATAATATTTAAATAATGATAAATATTTCATTAATATCATATATATTCATTAAAAATTTCATTTTACCATTAATGATAGGTAGTGATGTAAAGTGAATTACATCAGTTCACGAGGATGTAGTTTTCCATACACGTGAATGATGTTTTCATTTCCCATGTGATATAATAGGAGATGAATATATGTTATTAAAGTTATTGAATAACATAGAATTACATGTAAGATACCAATGAAATTATTTCATAATGTTTTAATAATATTTTAATAAGTTAGAAGAAAAAATAAAATGATAAAGCTTGGTTATGAAATATACATCTTCTTCAAACAACCTCTTTAGGTTTATACCTATATCCTACCTAGGTTTATTTTATGATCAAACCAAAGCCTCTAGAATATGAGGATAGATTTTCAGAAGGTAATATTTTTACTATTTTACCAATATTGAGTTCTCCCAATGTGAGAGTCAAAGAGGAGGGGAGGTTTCCTTTTATAATTGAGGATAGGGGCACCCTAGGAATTTCTTAAAATATTTAATTACATATATTTATTTTCACAGAAAAATTGATCCAAATTGATATATTTAAAATAAAAGATGATTATTATTCTAATTAGTCTCATATAATAAAATTTGGATTTTTTTGATGTTTTCAACTTTATCTCTTTGTTTTAGCCCTCATTAACGCATTTGACAATTACTGTGGCATCATTGCTATTTATACTTTAGGGGTCAAAAACGTTAATACAAAGGGAAAAGTAACAAATAAATAGAACACAGTTGATAGTTTTAACTATATACCATTTAATTTTATGATGATAGAACTTTTTTGAATTTAAATAATTTAATAAAATATTAATTTTTAATAAAATATCATTAATGTAATTTTTGGAACTATTCATTTAATTTGAATTTAAAAACATAATGAAACCAATTTAATTATAATAAAAACCATTAAAATATCCTTAATATGATATTTTTATCTATAAAATGCATTAGAAACTATAACTCAACAAAAAAATACCACTTTTAGAGTTTTTAAAATCATTTACATTATCTTTCTGTAACATGCACAAACACTGAGTCTATATTGTATAAGGGAATAAGAAAATTATTTAATCATGAAAATTTAAAAATAAATTAATTTGATAAAAAATAATTCAATTTGGGAGTAACCGTTTATGACATAACAAAAGTTTCTTTTATCTTTGTTGGAAAATATTATAGATATTAAAAGGAAGAAAGTGAAATTTTTGACATTATCCTTCACTTAAATATTATAAAGATAAAAATAAAACATCAAGGAAAAAGGTTATATTTTATAATTTTTGATTATTATTTACGAAATATAGTCATAAAATAAAATAAATTCATCCATTTTAATGAATTTGAAGCATTATTACATTAGTTTTATCCATAATTAACCCATTTTACCTTTGTAGTGGTCACAAAAATTTACTACAGTTAATATTTATAATAAAAAAAATAAAAGAAAAATATTTACCAAATTTGGAACTCCTGATTAAATTTGTGTAATCTATTTTTTTATATTTAATTTATTGATGTGATTGAATTTAATTTAAAATTATTCCTGCAAAACATGACAAAAGTCAATATTTCCGAAAAATTTCTTTTAAGTATAAAAACTTATTTTATACTAAATTAAAGTATAAAATTCATTCCAAATACCACAATTAGATTATTTTTAATTAAAAGTGACTAATAAAATTTTAAAACCAATCCAAAAGAGAATTTTAATTTTTAAATACTTGAATGAAAAATATCATTTCCAATAAAATCAATAATTTTCACTATTGATTGACAAATCAAAATTTTTAGAAAATTATCAAAAATTCACCCTATGATAATTTTGATATAATTATTTGAAAAATTAATTTAAAATTTTCTAATTAAAGTTATAAAATTTGGAATTCATGCCTTAAAATAAAAACATATAATATATGTAAACAAATTTTGTTACAATAAAACTATTTCCTTTTTTATTGAAAATTAATTAATATTCTTATAGTAAATATATATTTATAAAATATAACCATTGAACATAAAAATGTTTTATATTAAAATTAAAAGTGTTGTTTAAATTGTGATATAGAACATGTTCATGAAAAAGTTAATGACCACATAACCAGAAATTAATGTGGGGTGAAAAATAACAAAAATTCATCAAAAATATCTAAAAAAGAAAAAAAAATAATTTTTTTAGTTCCATTTCCCAAGAGTTGAAAAATTATTTCACTTTGGAATATGAGAAAATATAATTACTTGAATCTTTCAAATCCATAAAGGTATTTTCATCCTTTGGTTGCGTGTTTTAATTATTTTCTACCTATTTCTATCCCATATTCTAGTGATGAATGATTAATATGATTTCTTTTCATGAATAAAGTACTAAAATAAACCTATAATATTTCACAAGATATATAAAAGGACAAAAATCTAATCATACTGTTTCTATTTATTTATATAAATTTAAAATTTTATTACATTCTACGATACAAAATATGAAGAGTCCATCATTTGAAAGATTTTACTCAAAGATTTCCGTAACCAAATATCTACTTAATTTACTCCATGAATAGATAAATTCAAAAAATTATCAATCCATGCTTAAATAGTACTCAAAACCCAAATATTTATAAAACGGTCATAAAATATTCAAAATCTACCTAATTTTAATCCCCAGACAACATAAAGAATCTCTTAATGTCACATAATGAACATGTGAATACCTCAATCATATATTCTCATAACACAAATATAATAACTAAATCACAATAAAACATCAAATTAAAACATTTATAATTATAAAAAATTACTCTATACTTATTCCTAAAACAAAATCACAAACTATCGAATAAATTTCATTGAACCAAAAATGTAACAAACTTTTTCAAATATAACATAAATAAATTTTTCATCAAATAAATAATCAATATCAAGGTCACAAATAATATACAATATATTTTATTTATATTAATCATATCTTCATCCAAAAGGAACATCATTATCTCAAAATTAGAAACTTATTAAGGGTTATCTACCCCTTAATCATATGTTTTCCAAAAATACCGCCTTACCACTAAATGAGTTTTCTCGGTTATCAGTGTCATTAAATATATGCTTGTAAATAATTAATGAAAGACTAATATAGGAAAATCCTTAGATGTTTCATGATTTCTATAAATATAATTTCATTTAACAAATACCTCTACAATATAATTCTTGAATCTTATTAAATAAACACTTTAATCATTCCAATTCTTTCTTAACCCACTAAACTGACTTCGTCTTTTTATTCCATAATACTTCCTTGCTATAATATTTAATATGAATAATGTATTAATATTCATCAACATCAATTTAATCAAATTTCTTACTTCTAATATAATAAATACTTTTAGAATAATACATACCTTTCATATGTCATTTGTAGACTCTATATTATCAACATTAAAACCTTTACTCATATAACCATGTTAAATATATTTAGAATATTTCCCTTTAGGACATAAGTTTTTATTATAAACATACTTACCACAAATAAAACATTCAACCACAAGTGATACTTGATGAAATCTATTATTCTAATCTAATTATTTAACTGAAATTTTTATTTTTACTATGTAATTACTTTCTCTAGGTAGTTCTTTTTGACATATAAAACACATTATTATTTCTTTTAGACATTTCTTTGAGTTATTATTCCACAATTATAAACATATTGGAAGAAAAATATGATTTTCATTCCTGGTCTTCATGAATGTGCATTTTACTCTTATTTGGTTCATTTAGAAACTCCCATATTTTTTAATCATGTTTCAAAATAGATGGTTAGGCATAATTATAAGCTTTTTTATTCTATCTCCCATTTCATTTGGTTTCTCTTGAGGATGATCATAGAATTTTACACAACATTCCATGTTAACATGATTACTTCTGGTTATAACCATTGTTTTAAATAAAAAGAATAATTTGGGAAATAATAATTGTATTAGAAAGTCATATAATTATAAAATTCCTTGATATGATATCTAAATCCCTACATATTCCTTTCAAATTTTGAAACATTAGGTTTAAGCTTGTCCATTCATGGTTAATATATATTCAAATCCTTCACAATTTCTCATAAATAAAATTTCAATTAACCTAATAATATCCCCCAGTAGTTTCAAAATAGGTGCATAGTAAGGTCTCATACATTGTGAACTAGAATGATGATTGAGATATACTCAAAAAACTAATTTTTGGGTTATGACCCCTAAATACATATACTCAAAAACCATATGCAGTTGTAATTTCAAGAAAGAGAGGTACTATTTGGAAAACAACATAATACCAAACTTATGAAAACAATAATATTTTATCCTATACTTAATCTTATCATAAGGGTCCTCAAAAAATATCCTCAATATAGTTTATAAAAATGACTAAAAATTACTACGATACTAATTGCATAAACCTATACTTTTCATATGCAAATATTACATCTTATCAAATGAAAAATCATTATATATAATAATAATCTATTCTAGAACCATAAAGTTTATTTTTATTTGGTAACTTAGACTTATAAACAACTTATAAATAAAATGTAGATATCGTCACCTGCTTTTTTATTCACAAATAGAACCCTTTTTGGACATATCATACTCAGAACCTCTCTCCATATCCTGGGGAAAAGAAAATATAAAAATGAGTGAGATTATATTATCAATAAGGTTTATCAAGGGAGACTTCAAAAAATTATCATACGTATGAATATCATGAGAATAAGGGTATGATAACATGAACTTACTATAAAGAAACATCTTACTTAATACCCTTCTTCAAATCCTCAAGAAAAGAAACATAAAAGGGGTGAGCTTAGATACTCAGTAAGGGTAAACAAGGATTATATTTAAACATTAACATGATCATAAAGGGTATGATAATGTGATCATATCACTAGAATATATTTCCCTTTATATCAAAGGAAAACTTGAATCATAATGAAAATCAAAGATCAGAATCCATAAGATTATAACATTAATATAAAATATGAAATCATGGAATACAAAAACAACATATAACATTGTGAACGTGTACAAATAGTAATAGGTTCACTAATTAAATTAAGGACATGAAATAAGGCCTTTTAATAAACATATGGACAAGGAAACGAGGTCCACTCATAAAATTATGGACATGAAAACTAGGTCCATGCATATAATTGTGAACATGAAATCAGGTTCACGCTTAACATATATACTTCACGAGTTATCCATATTTACCCAATGCACAGGAGGGAGATATAGGACTTACCCATCTCATAATGAAATCATTATTACATGTCCCACAAGAAACATAAAACACTCATCATAGCATTACCTAAGGGATAAAATGGGTTTCTAAAATATGATTCCTTTATAACATAACCTAGGACAAACAACAATATTTCATAAATCACATATATATAATCCAAACATAAGAATAATAGAGATATTATACTTGAAAAATATCCTAATTAAATATTTTTTTATTATATGGAAAATAATTTTGATAAAACACTTGAAATTAATTTTTAATGAAAATATCATTTCTTGTTCAAAAAAATTTCTTTTCTAAAAATACTGCACAATTTTAAAAGAAAATAATTTCATTGAAAATAACCTTGAAATATTTTAAAGGTATCTTCATAGATATAAGGTGTTATGAAAATATAATAATATTTTCATTCTATATAAGTCAAAAAACATTTTTCTCATACATTTGTTGAAAAAGTCAGAAAGTACATCCTGTCAAAAATGATAAAATATTCCTTTCAGGATATTTAATAAAAAATCAACAATAAGTAAAATTGACTTTAAAAATTTTTAGAAGAATAAAAAGAATATTGTGAAATAGAAATTTTGAAAACATGGACATATATTTTAAATATTCTGTAATAAATACTCACATATAAACAATCGCAAATAAAAATGAGATTGCAAAATCCTCCCTTACCAATTTATAATCTATCAAATCACATGCCTAATAAAATAAAGAAAATTATATACATTTTTAAATATAAAAAACTTCATAATAATAATCATAGAAACTTTATTGGGTAACATAAATTACACGAAAAAGAAATTGTTGGTGTATATAGAATATGTCCCATATAAATAAAAGTGAAAAAATAATCCCTTACCTCAAGTCTAACTTCTTTCGTATGTGTCTGAAAGTCCTCTTGAATATCACCTCCTTAAAAGACCTTCGAGGACATTGTATTTGGTATTTGGTGATACCGGAATCACTAAATGTGGGTAGAGTGAGTATGATAGTTTTAATAAGATATTTAATTATCTAAAATGATTTTTGGGTCGTAATGGAGAGGTGAGGGGTGGTGCTTATACTCAAGGAGAGGTGAGTTCAAGTGATTAAATTATTTATTATTTTATATTTAAAGCTAACCACATTGAGGTGGAATTAATTTTAAATTTTTTTAATTTTGATTAATGTTGTGTAGGCTAGTTAGGGTCTATAAAAACTACAACCAACCATTAAATGTTGTAATTTATAGGTATGTTATGATTTTACTATTTAACTTTAATCACTGTCACAATTTTAGCTATACAACGATAAATAATTTTTTAACCATGGTATCATTTGTATACCTAAAAAGAATGTTGATATTTTAACCTAATTTTTGAACTTATGATTCCAAATATGGAATCCTTTTTACCTAATTCAATTAAAACAACAGTGAAAATTAGATTTAAAATTAATTCCGCATACTAAACGAAAAATATGGTTTTAAATGTGAAACTTTCAAAAGTTTGAAGTGTTTTTATATCTAATTTCAATGTAAAATTGATTCCAATCACTTTAATTGGATTTCTTGAAAATAATATTATATAATTAAACTTTTAAATAAATTAAAAATATAAATTAACCATATAAAAAAATTATATATAAATGAGTTTTGAATTAAAATAGGTTATTTTTAACAATTCTTTAAAAAATGAAACCTTATAGAAAAATTCCAAAAGTTTATCCAAACATAAATATTGTGTTTTTATTACAAATATAATGTTTATTTTGAAATATTAAATCTATAAAAGTACCAAAAATTATTTTTAAAAAGGGTTCCCCATTAAAAGGTGGTCATACTACCTTTATAAAAATATAGGGTTTTAATTTTTCAATTGGTTTTATTCTTACCATATTATTATATAACCTATTGGATGACTATAAAAAATATTTAATTGGATATATAACATATATATTACATTCAAATTAATTATTAATTGTAATTAATTTAATTTTTGAGCCTATATTAATTTTCTATAAAAAATACTTCTTTTATATTCAATTTGGTTCTTATATTCATTTCTAAATAATTTGTAACTAATTAGTTCATTTTTTATTTTGTGAAAACCATATTTTTTCATATTTTAGTGAATAATATTCATAAAATATAATTAAATATATATTTTATATATTATTTTATTTATATATTAACAATAAATTATTGTTTGGTAACACTTTTTCATGCATGTTATGCAAACCATCGCTGAAAATCTTTGTTGGGTGTAACAAAAACCAACCTCGGTGTTCCATATTGAGAAATCTAAAATTTTTAGTATATATTTGACAAAAATAGTACTTTAATATAAAATAGACTATTTTTAATGTTGTGTGAAATGAAAAATATCAAAAAATTAAATTAATTTGAAAAAATAATAATTCCCGAAATCTTCGGGTGTTGCACTTATATTTAAAATTCATATAATAAAATCTATAAAATTGTGATTCAATTATGGAACCTTGGTAGTTCATAATACAAGAATCATAAATTAATTAGAGTACATGATCCATGAGAGAATTTTTTTTATATAATTTGATTTCATAAATGAGTTGAATAAATTGTGAAAAAATCATAATCATAGAAATATTATGTCAAGGATACCCACTAAGGTATTCATAACATGTTATGATTGGTCTATCTACAAGTGTAACTACTTCGGGCATGGGATAAATTACAATGAAACCTATTTTGGGATTGGGATAACCTCTCATACAACCTTTTTTGGGATTGGAATAACCTCATATGTTCCATTTGAGATCAGAAAACTTCAATATTTACCCAATTAATTGGAGTGATTTAATAGACCCATATATTATATAATAATAATACATGTATACATATGTCACAAGATTAGTAAAACATTTATCATTACATTAATTATTCACCCATATAAAATAAAACATTTTTAATTAATAGTTATTCATCATAATCATTAAACATCTAATGAAAGAAAAAAGATGATAACATTGAATAATATCCCTAGAAAATTATAAGAAACATAAAAAGATATTTTATGGATAAAAACACCTTTAAAAGACCAGTAGAACATTACATGAAGAACATACTCGGTATTTTAAATCACTTATTAAAAATATAAACAATTTTAAAATATTATGGAAAACTTTTTCTTTGAAAAGAACCATGAAAAAATGTAAAATAGGATTAAAAAAATTTATTTTTATGATTTTGGGATATTACTTTAATGATATTTATGTTAAAACAAATATTACATTCATATTTTTGGTCAAAAGTAAAAATAAAATTATTAGGAAAGAAACCAGGAGATTTATTTTAAATGTTTTTTGAAATTAAAACATGGATAAAAATAAATTTTTATAAAAATTAGGTACTATAAAAAACATTATTTAAACCATTATATAATAAATATATATGTGTAAGAAAAATATTCCTCACTAGAGAGAGAAATAAATTCACTTTTCCTTTAAAATATTCTTTCTGTATCATGAGTAATCAAATAATGAAAAATGAAGGGAAAAAATGTAACCCAAAAAATTAATAGAGTATAATAAAATAAATAATATTTATAATTGACATGTTATATAATTTCATCATTGGAAATTTAATCATAAGTAATCCTAACAAAAATTTGATTGTAAGGTAAAACCCTTACCGCTTTGGTACCTTTTGTTTCATGCCCCCCATGAATGAAATAAATTCAAATTATATTTTAAATACCATAAATATGAGGATATTAATGATATAATATATAAAAGTGGTAGTATATTCACCTCATAAAATAATATAGGTGTATAACATAGTATATGTGCCAAATAAGACAATTTGAGATAATAGACCCTTACCGCTCTAGTAACATTTGAATAAAAAACCCTTGGATGAAATAATTTTGAATCTAGATTTAAATATTATGAATTTATAAGGTTACATGATATAACATGTAAATATATCAGTATATAAACCTCATTGAAAAAAATAGGTTCATAACATCAAATATGTCTCAATGATACAAAATTGAGAAGAAGAATCCTTACCATATATCTAACTTGATTCATAACCACTCTAACTGCCTATATAATAAATTATTATTTATTATAATTATATTAAATAATCATATTAATTCATATAATATCAAATATGATCAACTTATATAATTTCAACACCCATATATTATTAACTCTTTATTATAGTCATCATTTTGGGTGTTAACTACTCATTTATAATGCTTGTTTTGTTTCAGAAGTTCTGATCCGTGTACATTGATTACATTTACATCATCTAAAATATAATAATAATTTCATAATTATAATATATAATTACTATATACACTTTTATTACCATTCATATAAATTTGTGATGGAAAATTAATTACAATAATATGTTGTGACGGTAGTCCATATGTACACATAGGTTATGTTTATATTTTTCAATGGATAGAACAAAATAAAGTTAAATAATTATTAAAATTCATAGAATAATTAATATATAAAAAATAATATATATTTATTAAATAAATCATAATAAAAAACCATGAATGATGATGAAAAAAATGAATCGTATCGCAACGAGGAGGAAGTAGCCCACACCAACACTCAAGTGATACTTAATCTCCCATTTGATGGAGATAATGTGATAAATGGTAGTGAAATAATTTAATATCATATTATTATATTTTTGATGCTATATTAATCCCATTTCTATAGATAAAACTAATTTCTAAGAAGTAGAATGAGAAATAAAATTGAAAAGGATTGAATAAAATTTATACCACTTCTTTGAGAGACCTCCTTTGGATTATACCTTAATCTTTGAAAGGTTGGTTTTAGCAGAATAAAAAAAGATATATAATAATAGGAAGTAATATAGGGATACATTTAGTAGGTACTTTATATAATAGAGGGCTTGAAATGTATGAATAATGGAGGATAATAGGTTCCATTTTACAAGTGAGGGGAGACACCCACACATAATTTCTTAAAAGATTCAATGATATAAGGTCACATTCACATAAAAGTTGATATAAATGGAAAATAAATTTGATTTTAGGATTATATAATATATATATATATCTTTAAAAAATAATAATTACACAACTTATGGTGGTATTACTACCCCTTTATCTTTTTTTAACCAGTGGTAAACCGGTTTTAGCGTTAACCAAGGTAACAAAAGTTTACAGTTTTTACTATTAATTATGATTAGAAATTAAGTTTAAACTATTAAATTATATTAATTATTTTTATTTTAAATATTGATTAAATTTTATTATATTAAATTTCTTTATTTAGAAGCATTTAATTTTAAATAAGCTCCCAAACCGCAACGAAAACATATTTTAGAATAATACATTTTAAACATAAAACTGAATGTACTTCACTTTGATGCCTTAAAAAAACCACAAAATGAGTGTTAGAATATTTTTTTGAATATATAAACCATATATTTAATTAATAATATTAATTATTATATATTATTTTAATTAATTAAGACAAAAAAATGTTCCACGCATAAAACAAGTTTTTAGAAAAAGTTGTTTTAAACCAAAAAATGAACTTATACCATACTGATGTAAAATAACAATTACCATGTAATTAATTATATTATTTATAATAAAATATTATTTATTTACTTTAATATTAAATTAAAAATGGTCTTTTACATGAAAATAAATGATAGTTTTTAAAAAATCTTAATTTTCACTATTATATATAAAATATTTTTTAAAAAAAATCCAAAAATTAACCCTAAGAAAATATTGATATTATAATTTAAGTAATGATATTAGTTTCTTCAAATAAAATTTATAAAAATTGAATAATTTAATTATATAGTCTATGTACAAAATACAATAAAAACCATTATTAAAGAAAACAAAAATTTTAAGCATAGAATGACTAAAATAAAAATCGAATTGATATTTATTATGAATTAATAAAAAATTTAAATTATTTAGAACCTTCATTCATATTTTTCATAATTTAGTTATTAATATTAATACCTTTCAATTTAATGGATTATTTATAAAGGATAACTATATCATGGTTCATTTATACTTAGGGTTCTGTGTAAAAAAACTATCAAATACTTGGAGTTTATTTAAAAGGAAATACATTGAAAATCTTAGGGTATTACATGATTCATCCTATGTATATCTTGGTTAAACCTACGTTAATTATATTGTATCCAATCAAACATATTATCATAATCCCATAAAGTAATTATGATATAAATCCTTCTTAATATCTTGTAAATTGAATGTGATTAACCAAATCATGTCTCTGAGAGTGTCAAACCAAGCGTGTAGTCATAAGCCCACTCATCATGAACCAAAGTGAATATTGAGTGGATAATCAACCATAATTTTTCATTGTAATTACCCCAAGGTTCATCTGTTCCACAGTCATATCAAATCACCAGTATTCATACACAGAAGTAGTTTATAGGAATACCACATTCTAAAAACATTACCAAAATTAGAAGACATTATCATATCTATAGAACTATCCCATATAATTGTCCCTAGGATTTTCACTGAAATTTTCTTATCCAAATATCAAGAAATAACTACTTTGTTACCAGTTTTAGAACCCCAATCCTACACTCCTAGGTCTTATGTTGTAAAGAAATTCTTTAAATGTTGGTTTTGATACAATTTGAGATGAACACACCTTTATATTACAACATATAAATAGGTTAAATATTAAAACTCACATACCATTTCACAATTCTAGGAATGGAAGGTTTATCATATTAGAGGATCAACTATATATGAAACATAATTTAAGATACTTGTGAACATTTTTCTATAATAACACCACAATATAATCCCTTTAATACTTGTCATAAGTTATACTCATTATCATAACAATGGGAATAGAAGTATATATAATGGTAGGTAGAAATTATTATTAAGAGAAAACTTATCATCATTTCATAAAGTTTTAGATTATAATCATATCAAGATACATGATCATGATAGAAATATCCTACTAAAAATAATATAGAACAATAATTGTTTTCAATAAGTCATGATATATAGAAATGAAATATTAATTTTACAAACACATATACTAGTTTTTTTTTGAAAACTACAGATACATTAAGTATGAATCTAGTAGCATAATCATAGGAACAATATTATGACAAAATAGATTTTCATAAACATAAGAATCTAAATCATTTGTCAAAGATACCCACCAATTCTTTAATAATATAGTATGTCTGGTCTAATCAACTTCATAATATCTTGGGATTGGAAAAATCCTCCCATGTACCCTTGAGCTTGGGATAATTCTCATGTTTAAACATTTTCTTGGGTTAAATAATCTCATAAACCCTTTCGATTGGGTTAAATCCTGCCTTGTGCACTTTTTCTTGGTGTAAATCCTCTCGTGTACCATTTTTCTTGGGATAAATCCTACAATGTACCTTTTTTCTTGGTACAAACCCAACTATATACCCTTTAGATTAAAATTAAACCTCCAATGTATCCTATGGATTGGGATAAATCCTCCCATGTACGCATTGGATTGGGATAAATCTTCTCACATTCTCTTTTGACCTCATGAGTTAAATCTTATCGACGTTCTTTTGTTTTACCATATGAATGGGAAGGAATAAATAAGTTTTTTTAAATTAATATAATTACACATAAATATATCAATGATACAAAAATAATTATATTACTTTGGTTATTATAGGTTTTAAATAGAAAATTAATAAGAAATTGATAAGGACTAAGTAATATTCTCTTTGGGACCTTAAATATTCTCTTGAAAGTAGCCTTGGAAATGAAGGGAATGGTTTAAATTTTAGGGAATTTGGGATTTAGGAAATACAAGAGAAATATTAGAGGGGATATTTGGGTTTTTTTCATGTATATTTTTATGGGTATGTGTAACTTTGATAGGGTGTAAGTGATCCCCTTTTATAAGTGATGAAAATGGATCTTTTGTGGACACCAATTATTTTACAATAATTCAATGACACTATTCAAGGGTCAATTGTACTAAAAGTGAGAAATAAAAAATTTAGGGGTGATGAAAGGTCAAGAAACCCACATCCACACATCTTCAAAAAAAAAATTAAACATGTTTCAAGTGTTTTACTACGAGTATTTTTCATTTACATTTCTGGTTTTTTCCCTTGTAAATATTTTTTACCCTAGTGATTTATATTTCATTACGCATATAAGCTAAACATTTGAACAAAAATCATATTTCTTAAATATAAATTGAATCTCTATATAATATAACTCAATTTATAAATATTAGGTTATTAACTTTTAAATTAAAACTTTGAATATATGAGAAATATTTTTTTTATAAAAATATCGATTTCACTAATAAGTGTTCTTAATGTTATATAACATTAGTTACTAGTAAAATTAGTGATGTAATATTTATATATATATAAAAAATCATATCAAAGTCATTATATATAATATATAATTATAATTATTCATATATAAATAAAACATCATTAATAAAATAATTCATTGTGAAAACCCTCTCACCATTTTCACGATCATTAATGTCAATAATTGTAATAATAATTTTATGCCTAAAATTTTTATTGAACTTATTATAAAATATAAAATTTACTTTTTATAATTAATTTCTATAATTTTTGAAAACTATTATCTAATATAAGAGAATGAAATTATTTTTTAGAGTAAAATATTACTTAAGTTTTCAAAATGTTAAACATGGGTTTTATAAATTTAATATAGTATTTTTAAATATATCATTTAACCTTATATATATATACAAAAAATGTTTCAGAAACATATACTTCATCATTTTTTAATGATAATTTCATAATAGTGATTGTATTATTATAATTTTCATTTTGACAGTATTTACTTAAAAATAAATTATTTTAGAAAATTATCAAAAATTAATCTTAAGGTAATATTTATTTGATGCATCCATAAATTAATTTTATTTCATAAAATTTAAATTCCAAAACTCATAAATTTATTTTTTAAATATGAAACATATATAAACAATATGTTTTATAGAAAAACAATCATTCCTTTTTCTTTAAAATTTAAAACGTGAAATGCTTAAAATTAAGGTGGAAAATGACAGATTACAATGATAATTACCTAATTAGGATTTCATGAAATTTGGTTATATATCCCCTAAATATCTTCCTATAAGATCTAAACATAATATATGCTATGATGGCTACTGAGGGTGGTGATTCTTTGAGAATGGATCTCATGAAAATTTCCACGAGCCTGAATTTCTATTGCATATGAATTCGCTCATAAGATAGTTGTTCAAGTTTCACTTGGGGACGGTCTTGAGAAAAACCTACTGAAACAACCAACTTCCTGAAATCAGATAAATGAGATTTATAAGGGAGTCTTCTAGAAACACCACATGATTTTATGAAGTATTTTTTTAAATACATTCAATAAGTTCAATAGCTTGTGTTACAAGAAAAAATTTGTTAAAATGAATCACGAAGTATTGTTTAAAGATTATTATTTAAAATTTTCATAAAGTAATTGTATTTATGGGTAATAACATGGATGAATAATTGATAATTTTTTTTGTTTAAATATGTATAAAATATATATATTGGTTATCAATTAATTATAAATAAAAATAAAAATCATTTGAAAATAAAGGAGGTGTTTTTTTTCTGAAAAACTATTTTTATGTGTGAAATATATTTTTAACTTAATAAATTAATTTAATAAATTTTTCTTAATTAATTTAATGAAATTTTTATATTATATATTCATTTTTTTTAAATACTGATCTAATATTTTCTTTGCATTGGATAAGAATAAATTTATTTTTATGCTTAAAAAATGTATCTTTCAAAAAAATGGTTTTCGTCGAAATATAAAAAATTTAATTTCAAATTAAGTTTTTCCACATATAGGTACTGAATTTTATTAAATGTATTTTATATTTGGAATAAGGATTTTCAAATTTAGAAAACATGCTACTTTTATTTTTGGTCTATAATAACTATAACTATGGCATAAGTTATCACTTTGGTAAAAGGTGAATCAAGTTAATCTAGTTTAAAAATAAGTGATAAGACCATAATATTTTATAATAATTATTCCTTGATGAAGACGATTCAACAATTATCACTTTAAGATCTAATTTTATTTTTTTATGAACCATAATCTATGAAAATGAAGTTTTTAATATATAAATCAATGAAACTTGCAAAATTTAAATATCATAGTTTTAAATATATTTTATATGTCCACATAGGGACAAAATAATGATATGAACGAATATTAGTGGCCATTTTGAGCTTAGAGAAATTATTTTTTGTTATAAATTATTTTTTCTAATTTTCTCAATTACATAATGATCGTAAATTATAATGAAAAAGTGTTGCAATATTTCTCTAATTAATAAAATAACATAATAAATAATTTTAAAAACATTCAAATTAAAATAATTTGAGTGAGATAATGTGTTCCAAATTTGTTTAAATGAATATGAAATATTAGTGTTTTATAAAGGATTATATTCAAATTCCAATTTTTTCCTTTTTGTGTTTTTAGTAAAATTAACTAAATAGTGTCTAAATTAACAATAATGATATTTTATGAAATTAAATTTTTATTAAATTATTTTAATGCTATTATAATATAAAAAAGGAAAAATGGGATAATATATGGTCGAAAATGTCATCCCCTCTGCATTTACATTCCATTTACAACCATTTGCCTTGATAATGAATTTATTATAATTTATTTTTAATGAAATTCCAACTGTGTCCTATCTACTCAATCAAAATTAAATTTTTATTCAAAAAATCTGAAGATCAAGGATTCCAAATTATTTATTCCCTAGTTTATTTCTACTTATGAAAAAATTCAAATATTTTCTAAGGGAATCAATAGCTTGATAAAAAATGATGCTTTCTTCAGGACCTCCTTTACTGGAAAGGATATCCATAAAAAAATTCCCTTCTCTCCATGTGTGGATGACCTCTATATCTGGACCGATGAATATCCAATCTCTCCTTATAAAGTAAGTCATGTCCCAAGGATAATTTTCATTTTATTTTGGTAACCCACAATAATTTTGGATTCAGATTCCAATACATCAATATGGATGTCATAAATCCTTCAAAATACGAGGCTAATGCATGCTGAACTAGTGTCCACTACAATGGAGTTACTCAAAATATATAGGTAAATGAATACAAGGATCATTTTCCTTCTATTATCACACCCTAAAACACCCCTTTTATTTCTACATGTATGAAAGATCTATCCACATTCACTTTTATACCAACTGTTAGAGGATTGCATTTCACCCTATTCCCAAAAAATCCTCTTTGTGTATTTAAGATAAGGAAATGTTCCCTAGAAGGAGATACCTTATAGAAGCTGAATTCCTTCCACCTGGAATCCTAGAGACCAACTTCAGCACTTTTTTTTATGTTGGACTTGTAACCAAAGTATAGAATAAATTACACCTTCCCTCATATTACTTCTAGTATCCCAAAGAATACAATATACCACTACAAATATAATAGTTTGATTTTTTATGTCCTCACCCCGATTCCCAACCCTTGATACTAGGAAGATTAAAAGTCCATCATGAACTCCCCATATTATATCAAATGAAACAACAAATAAACTGAACCTTGTTATATTTAAAGAAAAATTACATGAAATAATCTGGTCTGGTATATGCACAACACCAAAATGTTGTTTCTAGTAGAATTCCTTTCTTCTGCTTGTTATCATCTATTTGTAACTCCTTATTCCACATCTAAAAAACCAATAACTTCATCTTTGTTGGAGGCTATTTACCCCAATGTATTCATTGCTACTCATCGGTCTCATGCTCCTCAATAATTAACAAGCAGTACTCCATGGTACAAAGGAAACCTCACGTCGACCTAGAAAAAACACATCTATCCATCTCATCCACCAAGATGATATTCCTATGAAGGTTACCTTGATCCTCATTAAGAGTCACATTAATAAACCTCGTATTTATTCTCACCTCCTTGAATGATATATCTTTAACTTGACATCCCAAAAAGAATATGGTATCCTGCATCCAATTCTCATTCCATTAATTATTGTCACCACATCTAATAACCCAATTCACCTTATCTCATAATATTTCCAGATGGTGAATAATGTTGTGTGCTATGTTGGATAGTATCTAGCTGCTTTTTCCCCCCAAATATAGTACTCCACATATCTATTTTTCATCAATCTCACCCAGAGTGAGTTTTCCTTGAAGATATCCCATGTGAGCCTTTCCTACATACCTTGCATGGAACCAGTCTTGTTGTGTAAGTTGATCTCTCCCTACCCAATCTGTTTCATCATTTTTTTCCTTAGAACATGAGTGGAACTTCCCACCTTGATTAGAATCCCAGATGACCAATTACATGATTTTTTTTAATGTTTTGATCATTCATTTAGGATCCCTGATAATATCAAGTATGTGAATTATTATAGATGATAAAACACTAATCACTGAAGAAAGTCTTCCCCCAAATGATATGAAATAATTTTCCCAGCTGTAGTTCCTTGTAGTTATTCATCTAATGGTGCCTTTGAGGAGCATATTTTTGATCTTTCCATCCAAAATGGGAGATCCTATGTACTCAATTGGAATATTATGTCTCTACTTCCCCATTTATTTGTGAATTAGATTTATTCACCTTTGAGAATAGGGTTTATCAATATAAACACAGATCTTCCCCTGATTAATCAATTGTTCACTCTACTTGTCATACCTCTTTATAAACCTATTGAAACTGGTCATTGATATTTTCCCACCACTAAAGAAAAATAAAATGTTATCTATGAATATAAGGAGATAAATAAATACTAACCATAAATTATTTCTATAAATAAATATCCTCCCCTACACACCATCACTTTTAAAATTTCTTTTAAGAATTTCCCATGGAATACAAAAAATACTGAGGTACACTGGGTATCCCTTCCTAAAACCATACACAATCTTGAAGAAACAAAAACTACTGCATATAAGAAAAATGGAGATCCATGGAGAGTCATAATATCTAAAAAATAGTTTGTAGACCCAGTCCCTGAATTTTAAATTGTCTCATGAACCTAAAAGTAAAACTATATTCCATCTGATCGTGTGTGTTTTTCATATCCACCTTAACCATGATGTTAAACCTAATAATTTTTTGATGAAGATCATCCACCACTTCTTTGGATATTTAAATCAACCTCTAAACACTTCTTTAATTAATGATTGCATTTTCTTCTTTATAATTTATCTTTGGTAGCACCCTACCTATCTTCTATTCAAGAAAACTATAATAATTTTATATGAAAAATTACAGAGACAAATGTGATTGTAATAGTTAATAGAAGTGGCCTATTTGATAATTGGAATCAGAAAAAAAGTGTATACACAAACTTCCATTGTGATAGATCCACCTCTAAATAATTCTTGGACTACCTCTATTACATGTCCTTTAATGATTTTCCATAAGGTAATGTAAAAGGACACATGAAAACCGTCCATCCTGATGTTCTCTCTGGGTTCATACTGGTAATAGTTTCCCAGATTTCTATTCCATATGGCAAGCCTACTAAATCATAATTTTAATTTTCATTCACAATATTAGGTATATTTTTTATGAATATTTCCTTCATATTAAACCTAAACCCCCCTTCAGTATAGTAAAGAGTGTTGGCCGAAAAATCCTTTGAAGTGCTCCATTAAAAGACACCCAACCACCTCTACATCCCCTATAAATTATCCAACAACTTATTTGACAAAAAATATTGTTTCTATAATATTATAGTAAAGTGATTATAATTTTAACATTCTTTAAGTTTCTACTCAATATCTCCAATGAATTTATTGTTCTCCTCTAGGAAATAATCAATGCTCGTTTTTTAAATTCCACTCCTATAGGTCTTTCTCACGACATTTAGTATAGGGTTTTAGACCTACCCCTAATATGCATTGCACCGACTACATCAATGAGTCCCAAATAGCCTAAAAAAAGTAATAATAAAATATTAAATAAATAATAATTTAAATATAATTAATACAATTAAATGTTTTTATGATTATTAAACCAAAATTATCCACCTTCTTTTCCATCAAATGAGAAGAAAAATTATCGCTCCTATGTATGTTGGACTTACCATCTCCACGTAGCGATATAACTCATTTTCCATCACCATTTTTTATGGATAGTTATGATGATGTTTTTAATAATTATATTTGATATTTATAGAATAATTATTCTTTTGGAATGAAATCATGATATCTACCTTCATAGCTTCTAAACCATTGGAAGATGATAACACCTCTCTTACGAACATGTGAAATACCACCTCTACAAATTGATGTAATTCATTTTTCATTTATATTTTAATTAGATGGGAAGGAGGATGGATTTAATGAATATATTTGAGAGATATGATATAATAATTATTCTTTAAAGGGCAGTTATTATAAACCTTTCTTTCATTTAATCATTCAAAAAATGAAAATAATGTTTATGCATACATATTCCCTACTATCACCATGAACGTTGTATTTCATTTATCTATGTCAATCGTTATGGATGAAAATAAAAATAAAAATAAAAATAATTAATTATTAAATATTATATAATAAGTATTTATATAATTCTATTATACAATTATAATAAATATAAATTTAGTATATAAAAATTTAAATACTTTTTAAGCTTGTAGAACTGGATGTAATGAATTTTTGTCTCACTTTTATTTCAATGGGACACATTCCATATTCACCACTTTTTTCTTTAATGTGGTGTTCACACTACCCATGAATTTATTTTTTGATTTCTATTGTGAAATTTATTATAATTTATATATCCATATATGTTTCTTTCTTGTATGGGAATTATGAATCAAAAGTTAACAATATGGTAAGAGTTTATTTCATAATCTCATCATTTTTTGGGATTATTTATATAATAGTATCTACTTTAGGAATTTTTCTCTTCCATATCCATGTTTTCTGAAAATACATCAAAAATTCTTTCACTATTTTCCTATTATTGGTTAAAGTAATTTTAAACATGTTTTTCCTTTTAAAAAAATTGATTAAAAGGAATGTTCTTGTTAATTTTCAAATTTGGTACTTTTTGAATTTTTACAAAAAATTTGAATGGAATGTTTTCTTTTAACTTATAATAAATTAATAGAATTCACCAATATAATGACTACTAAGTGTTATGAAATTTTTTATATGTTTCCAATGTTATTTTGATAGAATTTTTTTTATAATATTTTTGAAATATTTGTATTTTAAAAGTGATTCTAAAAATAGAAAGTTATTTTCCTCAATAAATTTTCAATTTTCTTTTTAATGAATTTTCATATATCATAATATCCTTTTATGTTAATTATTTATTACTAGAAAAATAATCCATCAATACTATTCTAAATCTATCTATGGGTGGTTAGTGTTTATGTTGATGATAGGTTTATTAAAGCCATTTATTTTCTTTGGTTCATATTATGATGTATGGGTAAAATGTTTAAAAAACCTATTTTAATTGAATGGGGTCTGATGTAATGATATGATGAATGTTTTATGATATTTTGGAAATCATATGTATTGTTTTTATTATGTTATGATGGTTACATTATAACCAATAACGGTGGTTATGTTATAACCAAGGATGGTTGGGTCCTATATATCACTCCATGGAATTAGGAAATGTTTTATATCTCATGAGATAGTTATGGGGAAAAATTATTTTTGATTGATAAATTATGGGAAATAAGTCAGTGTGCTTGATCCTCTATAGGAAACAATTGTTGATTCCCAATATGTTATGATTTGAGTGTGTTGGTAGTTAACCTTGATGTATGAAATGGTTTCTATACTTATGATGGTGCCACATTTTTTATGAAATGTACATTTGGTTCCTGATTGATTTATGATGAGTTCTTTCTCTTAATATTGATGAAATTTGGAAATGTTAAAGCTTTATTAAATGAATCTTTATTTTTTTCATGATATATTAGGTATGAAGTTTTTAATTTCTATTTATGATCTCATAACCTTATTATTATATTATTATTGCATATGATAATGGATTGATATATCCTATGTTTACCCTTAGTTAGCAACTAACCTCACCCTTTATCATGTTTCCTTTCCCTAGGTTATGAAAAAGGGTTTAAGTAGGGTATGTCTATTTAGAGTACTAAATAGGGATATATTTGTGGGAGATGTTGAAGATCATTCTTGAAATAATAATATCACATATATAGTATAAAAAAACACTAAATATTTACAGTACTTAATTGTGTACTGATAAAATGTATTTAATTTTCATCTATTCTGATGTTGTATTTATGTATGAAAATTCCAAGTCATTATAGTTGGTATCATAGTAGTGTTTAGTTTATATTTAGAGTATATGGTCCGAAATATTTAGTGAAAACCTTGTGGATAAGTCTAAATATAGGATAAAATCTTAATGTTTTGGTAATCATCATCAATGAACTAGGTTAAACCTAAGGTATAATAGAATAAAGTTCCATGATTAAAAAATACTATAAATTCTTCCTGATTATGTGGTTTCCCACTATGATTATTCTTTCTGACAATTTATTTTTTTGTCAATGGTAGGAACTGGAATACAACATGTTAACAATGGAAGTAATGGACAATAAAATGATTTTCTACCTAAATATCCAAATGTTGCAGGAACTAGAATGTAGAATTTTGTTTCCATTATCACAAAACTTTCTCAGGAAATGAATCATAATGATAATCCAAATGATTAAAGGAGGGAACAAAAAACTATTGAGTATTCTATGAGGAAAATCTACCTTCTTTTAGTTATTCTTTTGATCCACTATTTGCTAAATGATAGATCAACACCATTAAGAAGATATTTTCTATTCTCCAGTGCTTAGAACATGAAATGGTTGTCCCAGTCATTTATCATTTGAAAGGAAAATATGATCAATTATGAAACCATATTAAGAATAAAAGATAAGAGTTTGAAATTGAATCTATGGAATGGGATCAGTTTAAGAGGGTACTTATTAGTAAGTAATTCCATCAGATTCTATATAAAAATATTTATAAGGAATTCCTTGAGCTTAATCAAATGGAGGATGAATCCATTCGTATTTATGAGTAAACTATTACTATACGTTCGATGTATGTTCCTAGTTTGCTCATTATCCCTGAAATAGAAATTCATTAATTTTTTGGTGTATTAAAAACAAGTAACAAAAATTCATTAGATATAAGAAACTTTAGTTTCTATGAAGAAATAATTTGATATAAAATAAATATTGAAATGAAAATTAGATATTCCCACCATTACCATATTTTTGTTAGGAAATAAAGGATCATGTATCATGAAAACATTAATAAATTACTTGGAGGAATGAAATTTCATCCATATACAATCTATAAATGTAGGAAAAACATCAAGGGTATTGATTGAATCAAACTAGATAGTGATTTAAATGGAGAAAGGTGGGCCACAAATCTTATAAATGATGAAAGTTGATGAATTGGATGGTTAATGAAATGGGGGAGATGAATTTTACTATAAATACAACACACAAACTCCAATTCTTCAAATATAAAGATAATGGTAATTATAAAAACTAGTGCATGAATCTAAAGGTTTATGATAATTATCTATGTTAGAAACCCCTTAAAAACAAATAAAAAAATTAAATCTCATGAAATTATGACTATAAAAGTGAGTTATGAGAATGACATGGTGAAAGGTACACCTATCAAGCACTCTAGAAAAGATAATGTTTTATTTGATTATAGATCTACCCACTATTTTATATATGAGGAATTTTTAAAGGGTATATATTTACCAGATGAACAATTATAAGTTTAGTTAGTGATAAAACTACTCAAGTATATTATTCCTCTAAGATTGAGGTTTATGGGAAAGTATTTCATTAAAATATTATGATTCTCACTTTGGTTGAATTCGATGTGATTATTTAAATGGATTAGATTTATCTATATATAGATTATATCAATTTTAGAGGAAGGGAAGTCACATTTCATATTTTGAATGAACCTATGATCATTTATTAATGGGTGGATGAATACAATCCTCCAATGGGAACTATATCATTTTCATGGTTATTAATTCCTACTATTGAAGGGGAATATATCACAGATGGTTAGGGATGAACACAATATTAAGTATAAACCAATTGTTTGGGATATTTTGGATGTGTTTCTAGAGTAATTTACTGGTTTTCATCTGATTTGTGATATTGGGTTTTTGATAGATATCATACATGGAGCTAAATCTATTTCAAAGAACACTTATTTAGTGGACCCAATTGAGTTGAAGGAATTGAAGAATCAAATATAAGAGAATCTTAACAAGGGATTTATACATCTATGTGTATCAAATTGAGGTGAACTAGTTCTTTTTCAAAAAATAACTATGGATCAATCCGACTCTTCATTGATTAATGGGATCTTAACAAGATCTCTACCATGATCAAGTATCCTCTACCCCATATCGATGATTTTTTTAATTTTCTATGAGGATATCAATAGTTTTCTATGATATTTCTTCGATCTGGGTAATATTAGTTGAGTGTAAAAAGTGAAAATATACCCATGAAAATATTATGAATAAGGTATCGAAACTATGCATTTATTGTGATTCCCTTGGGTCTTACAAAATACCCTATTATCTTCACGGATTTAATGAATAGAATATTTAAAGATTACCTTGATCCTTTTTTGGAAGTATTTATAGACGATATTCCTATATATTAAGAGAATAGAAGAGAATCAACATCACTTTATAATTGTGATGAAAACCATATGTAAGGAAATTTTTGATATAAAATTTACCAAGTGTGAATTATGTTTTCATAAAGTTTAATTCTTGGGTTATATAATATCATATGAGGGTATTATGGTGGATTCTTCAAAGATATAAGTTATTGATAAATAGAATAGAACAGACATGATAACTGAGATCTATAGTTTTCTTGGTTTGGATGGATATTATCTGTGATTTATTGATAATTTAACATGGAATTCTAATTCACTCACCAGGTTAAGACATAATGGATAGAAGTTTCTTTGGACAGTTTAATGTGAAGAAAATTTTAAGGAACTTGAGAGATGGTTAGTTAGTGAACCTGCTATTATATTACCATGCACTAGAGAAGGGTTTATAATATATAGTGATGTATAAAAAAGTTTTTGATATTCATTATTATATAGAATGATATGGTGATATCTTATGCCTCTTAATAACAAAAATTCCATGATCAAAATTATTCATCTTATTATTTGGAGTGAGCTGTGGTAATTATTTCATTAAAGATAAGGAGAAATTATATTTATAGAGAAAGTTGTGATATATATACTAACTATAAAATTTAATGTTTATATTCACTAAAAAATATCAGAATATACACAAGAAAAGATGGTTAGAACTGATTAAAGATTTTGATTTCACAATACATTACTACCCTGGGAGAGAAAACCTGGTGGACAATGCTTTGAGTCAGAAGGATCATTTTATTTTATATATGATAAGGATCATAAAATATCCAATATTTTTGTTTGTTAAAAAATGGATCAAGAAATCATGAAGGAAGGGGGGAAATCATATATGGATCAGATGTGTATTCAACTATCTATACAAGTGATGATGAAATAAGCATATATGGAAGATGTGGAATTGCTAAATAAGGTCAGAAGTGTTCCTAAGTTTAACCTTGATTGGTATGGAATTATATGGTTTGGGAATTGTGGATGTGTTCCATACATTCTAGATTTGAATAAGGATCTATTAAAAAGGCTGATAGTTCTTCATTCACTATTCATCCTAAAATTACAAAGGTGTTGGTGTCTTGAAAGAGTATTTCCGGGTGAATGGTCTAAAGAGTGTAATTCTAGAGACTTTTTCTTGAATCTCTGTTTTTTGAGTAATATAATTCTGAGAGACAAAAGTCCATGGGAATTTTTCAACCACGACCCATATCATAGTGGAAATGAAAAAATATCACCAGGGATTTTGTCATCGGAGACCCCAAAACATCTAAAAGTAATAATGCTATATGGGTCATAGTTTATCACCTTACAAATTCAGCACACATAATTTCCATTAAAGAGATTTACATTTAGAACAAATTTCTAGGTTATATATTGATGATGTGGTAAGGTTTTATGAAGTACCACATTCCATTTTATATGATTAGTATCCAAGTATTACCTCATAGTTCTGGAGAATCCTCCAGTAGGCTTGGGATATGAAGCTAATTTTTTGGATTGCTTATCATCTTCAGATAGATAATAAATATTATATGAACATTTACAACCTATAAAATATGTTTATATAATGATCTATGGAGTTCAATGGTTTTCTATATCAACACCTTCCTTTAGAGGATTTTTCTTACAATAATAACTTTTAATTGAGTATTCAGATTGTTCTGTATGAATCTGTCAATGTTAGGAAGTGAAAAACTATGATATTATAGAATGATGTTGGAGAAAGAAAACGATTTGGACCTAAATTTTATGAATAAATGGATGAAAAGGTTAGATACATTTACTATATTATAAGGGAATATTAAAGTTTTTAGAAAAGTTATACAAAAAATCCCCATAAAGATTTAGAGTTTGAAGTTGGTGACAAAGTGTTCCTATGAATATCTATATTGAAGTGGGTTATGATATTTGGAAATATGGTAAATCTTATCCGTTAGTATATTTTTCTATTCTAAATTCATGATCAGTTTTGAATGGTAGTTTGTCTATTATAACTTCCATAAAACCTCTCCCAAGTTCATGATGTTTTTCATGTTTCTCTCTTGAGAATGTACATACGTGATCCCTCACATGTAATGGGATCAGTGGACATACCACCTGAACAAGACCACTCTTATGATGAGAAATCGGTGGAGATTCTAGATCATAGAAAGAAAATACAATGAAAATACCACTTACTTAGTCAATTTTTTGTAGTAAAACCATCAATTTGAGAAAGCTATGTGGGAAGTCAAGGTTTTGAGAAAGTTAATGTATCCTCATATATTTTTATAGGAATGATGAATATTGAGGGAATAATTAATATTAATGGGGGTATAATATAACACCCCAATATTTTATGTATATATTTTTTAAATATATTTAATCTCTTTGATAGCTAGTGTTAAACACAACATTCAGTTTAAACAAACCACAACATACTATTAAAATATTATTATTTAATATTATTACCTAGTAATTAGATCAAAACGTATAAATAAAACTAAATAATCTATGAAAATTTATGTCTTACACATGTTTAATGTTAATTCATTGGTTATTAATTAACTATAAATAAAAATAAAAATCATTTGAAAATAAAGGAGGTGTTTTTCTGAAAAACCATTTTTATGTGTGCAATATATTTTTTCGTTAAAAATTTAAATTAATAACTTTTGGTGAATGATTTAAATTTAATTTATATACGATATATTCAAAAACATTTTTAACTTTCATCTAATATTTTTATATTCATAGGATAAATATAAGTTTGATTTTATGATTAAAAACTATATTTCTCTAAGAAGCCATTTTCATCACATTTTGTGAGCTTATGAATAAATTATTTTATGAAACTTATAGGTATTAAATTTATTAAAATGGATTTTATATTTGGAATTAGTTGGTTCTAATTTGTTAAATATTTCCCTTTTATTTTCGGTCAATATGAATAGTAACTGTGGTAAAATTTATCACCACACTAAAGGAAAAATCAGGTTAATCAATATTAAAATTAAGTGCTAAGGCCGTTATATTTTATCATAATTCTTATTGGATGAATTTAAATATAAATTTATCACATTAGGATATAAATTTATTATTTTAATGGATACTTTTGTAAGAAAATTTCCATTATAATATATAAATCTGAGAATGTTACAAAATTTCACCATCTTAGAATAAAATAAATTTTATGTGTCTACATAGGTAAAAAATCATTATATTAACTAATATAAGTCTATATATTGAGATTAAAGAAATTATTTTCATGATATAAATTTATTTTAATTTTTTAGTACTTATATAACAACCTTAAATTCTTATAAAACAACAATTTAGTATTTCTCTAATTAATAAAAAAATATAATAAATGATTGTACAAATATTAAAAGTAATATAATTTTATTGAGGTAATTTGTGATAATTTTTTTATATTATTATTAAATATGAATATTATATTAAATTATTATATTTTAATTTTGACTTTGTATTTATGTCTTTCATGTAAAATTAAATGAATAGTGTATAAATTGGAAATAATGATATTTTATGAAAATTATATTTTATTAAGTTGTTTAAGTTTTATAAAAATATTTATAGATGACATGGAGGAAAATATATGATCTAAAATTTCTCCCCTTTTTATTTATGTTCCATTTGGAACCATTTGCATTGATAATTAATTTATAATAATTTAATCATTTAAGAAATTCCAATTCTATCCTCTCCCTCCCTTATAAAAGGACACTCCTCCTCTCCCTTATTAACATCAATTTGATAATTTTAGATCAACCATACACTACAAAAAACACTTATAAAAGTAATTATTCAAATTATAGTGGTACTGGTTTTCTTATAAGAGAAACCCTATTATCTTTAAGAGGAGATCCACTGAAGTTCTCTTGATGAAGAGGTAATCGCCAAAACTGATATCTTTATTTTAAATAATTCTTTTACCACATAAAAATATTTTATATTCCAAAATAAATAATAAATTAAGTATCCTTAATATATTAAAATGTTTTTATAATTATTAATAAAAAATTATCTACCCTCTTTTCCATCAAATGTGAAGTGAAAGTATTACTCATGCATACATACGACTTACTATCTCTGCATAGCGCTAGAATTCATTTTACTTCACGATGTTTCATGTATGGATATTATGATGGGTTTAATTTTTATATATTATATTTATTAAATAATTATGCTTCTTAAATGAAAATATCATATCTACCTTCTTACCTTCCAAACAGTTGGAAAACAATAACTTTTCTCGTGCATACATTTGGACTACCACCTCCACAGAGCGATGTGATTACTTTTTCCTTTCTATTTTAATTGAATTTTAAGGAGGATGTTTTTTTATTAATATATATGAAATATATGATATAGTAATTATTTTATAATTTTTAATTATTCTCTACATTTCATTCATTTAATCCATCGAAAAAAGAGAACAATGTTCATGCGTTCATACGACTTTCCATCGACCTGAAAGGCATATATCATTTTTATTTATCTACCATTATGTATGAATATATATATATATATATATAATGAATAAATATTATATAATAATTATATAAATTATTTTTTAATAAAATTTTAATTAATTTAAATTTATTATATTCGAGTTAAATAACATTTGAATCTAGTCAAACTCAAGGTAAGAGATTTTTATCTCACTTTTATTTCCAAGGGACACATGCCATAATCACCACTCATTTATTTTTTGTGGTTCATGTACTTCCCATGAATGTATTTTAAAATTATTTTTATTAAATTTATGAGTATTTATATATCCATAAAAGTTTCATTCTTTTATGGGGCTTATGAATCAAAAGTAACCAAATTGGTAATAGTTTGACTCATAATGTCCTTATTATTCTAGATTGTTGATGTTTATGTCTCCGTTAGAGGAATATTTATCTTAAATATTGAAGTTTTCTACAATTTTTTTTTACAATTATACTATTATTTATTAAATTCACTTTAACTATGTTTTTACTTTTAAAAAATTGGTTAAAAGAAATCTTCTAGTCATTTTCCACACATGGCACATTTTTATTTTTTACCAAATATTTGAAACAAAGGTTTTCTTTTATCATATACAGAATGATTGTTATTTCCCACCATTATTAACATTCAATGCTTTTAAGATTCCATTATATGTTTCCAATTTTTATTTTTCAAAAAATTTCCATAATATTTTAGAAATAATTGTTTTTGAAAAATAATTTTCAAAATGGAAGTGTTATTTACCTCATTAAATATTTTAGTGATATTTTAATGTAATTTTCATATATTATAAAATAAAACAATTTTAATTATTTTTTACTATGTAAATGATCCATTTATTCCATTATTACTCTTTATTTGTACGGTTAATGTTAAATTTGATGATATCTTTATGAAACCCATTTAGTTTTCTTGTGTTGTTATATAATGAATGAATGAAATGTTTATGAAACCCATTTTATTTGAACAGGTAATGTTGTGATGATATGATGATTGTTTTATGATCTTATGGCACACATATGAATGGTTTTCATTATATGAAAATTGTTTTGTTATAAAAAGGATGGTGGTTACATTAAAACCATGTATGGTGGTCTTGTTATAACCAAGTATGGTGGTTACATTATAATTAATAATGTGAGGGACCAATATCTCCATCCAATGCATTGGGTATAGTTTTATATCACAGTAGATAGTTATATAAAAAAATACTACGTGCTTGATCTCTTTTGGTAAACAAGTCTATCTGATTGATCTTTATGGGAAACAGGTGTTGATGCAAGATCCTCTAAGACTTGAGGGTCTCAGTAGTTAACAATGTCATATGAAATGATTTATAAACATATGATTTTTTACACATTTTTAAAGACATTTAATATTAGTTTATGATTGATTTATGATGATTTCCCCCTCTTATGATTCATGAATTTTCAAATGTTAAACATGTTTTAAAAGCCTCTTGATTACTATCCATGAGAGATTGGGTATGAACCTTTTAAGTTATGTTCATGATCTCATACCCTTATTATTATCATATGATTGCATATGATCATCGATTTATATATCCCATATTTACCCTTATTGATAATATGAGTTTAGAGTTTATTTTTTTTTCTTTCCCTAGGTTATGGATATTTTTTTAAGTAGGTATGTCTATGAAGACTAATAAATGGGTAGATCTTTGTTGGATATTTTGAATCTCTTTCAAAAAATGATAAGATATTGTATCTAGTATATAAAGATGCTAAAACTTTACTTTCCTTAGACAAGTATTTCTGAAATGTATTGAATATTAATCAATTAATATATTAAATTTATATATAAAAATCTTGGTTTGTTATACTTTAACTACCCAATGTAATTTATTTAAATTTTAATTATAGATATCATAATATGGTTACTTTCTTTTATACCTTCTCATTTAATTTATATATTATAATGGTTATTTTTTATAGTATCAATGTTTCATTTTAATTTGTTTTTTTGTGTGAAACAAGCTACTGAATAGTGTTTATTTATAGGAATATTATGTAGAAAAATATTAAGGAGTCACATACACTATTTTTTCAAAAATTAAATAATAAAGGGAAATACATAAAAAGTATTAAATACATGAAAGAAACATGTTTCAACACCAATTGTAGTTGTAACTATGCTCAATATGTTTAAAGATGGAAAATAAGTTGATCTTAGACTATACTAATATATAATCAGATATTTATTATATATCACAATAATATGACCAGATATAGTTTATGCCACATGCTTGGATGATCAATTTCAATATTGTACCAATATTGGACATTTATTAGGTGTGAATATAATTATGTGGCACTTTTATTATACCCTAAATTTTGGTTTGGTGAATTATCTAGGAAAGGATGAAATACTATATTGTTATTTGGATGTTGACTGAGCCCGAGATGTCGTCGATAGAAAATAAAATAGAAGAGTGGTTTTCCTTTTTTAAGAGCAAGTACATTATTTGTCCAATAAGAAGTAATCAACAAATTCACTGATCATGGAATAATTAGAGTATATTTTATACCTACTGTAATATACCCAACTCTTTTGGGTAAAATAAAAACTGAATGTTCTTTTAGAATTAATAAATATGTCTATGGTAGTCTATTTCCATAAAAAAGTGAAATTGAACTAATTAAGAATTTGGTATGACATTCATGCACAAAATATACTAAAATTCAATATTATTTAATTTTGGATATGGTAGTGTGGGATATCAGTATACTTAAGAATATCATTATGAATCCATAATTGATGAAAATATTCCCAAAACCATTGGCTAGATTAGTATTTGAGAACCACCAGTTTAAAATTGTTTTCAATTATCTCCTTACTTAAAAAAGGTTTAGAACATCCCTACTCCAATACACATCCATTTTCTTAACATTAGTACTTTATTTTTATTGGATACTACCCTTTTAGTCTTTTATTAAATTGGGAGAAATTGTGTGTGAGATCAATCTATAGTGGAGTCTTTAAGATGGAGTATTTGGTATGATGAGAGGGGTTTTGTAATTAATGGTAATAGGAGCTCAAAAAACATGAAGGGAATGAATACATTGAAAGTTTACAGTTTCAAAAATTTATTAACAAGTGGTATCAACTGATCTAGGGTAAGGTACGTAGATAAGCCTATAATTCTCTCTATAACTCTTATTTTCATACAATGATCATGGATCACATAGATATAAAACAATTAATGTGTTGTTCTATTTCATTAATTTTCATATTGGTGTGGAATTTATCTCGAGGAAATTTTAGTTTCGAATAAACAAAAAAGGAGAGAATATTAGAACCAAGAAAATGAGTGGTTTTGTTTCTTGGTTTGATGGGAGAAGTATGGGACCAAGGTGTTTGGATTGGTGAATGTTTTGGGGTTTATATTTTGAAATCATAAGATTTAGATATTCTTAGAGAATATTAGAAGAGTTCAATGTTTTTCTTGATTTTGTTCAATATAAATGAGGTCAAATGTACATCATCCCGTAATGTGTTATGCATAATAGTAAATACATATAATGTATGAAAAGTCTAATTATATGTAATATTAATTCATTATAAGCCACACTGTAATAGTCAATTCTACACTATAAGGGTTGTGAAAGAATTAATGAATCTAGATCTAGATGGGTATTTTGATGTGAAATAGGTGACTATGCCGCAATTATAAATGTGTATGATAAACTAAGGTAGATGTAATAATAATCTTTCCTTGTTGTTGATTGCGTGTTATATGAAGGTAGATACCAAACCATAACCAGCCTTTCATAGAACTAAAACTTAGTATGTATAAGTTTAAATTATTTAGTTCCACATTGAAACTAATAGAGTGTTGGATGTATTAGGTTGAAATGCCAGCTATAAATGAATTTTGTGCTATGAGAAGCTTGGAGTTGGTTCTATGAAAAAGATAAAAATATTTCTATAATATTTTATAGAGTTCCATAAATATTAAGGTTTCATCATATTGAAAAAACAATGATAAACTGGTGGGTTTTAGAATTTAAATATAGATTAGACCATGCAGAAATTATAATCTAATGTCGATAAAGGACCCATTTTTTATTTATTTTTAATAAAATTACAATAATATTTTCTATAGGTTTAAATAATAGATATTATCCAGATTTCAAGGATTTGTTTACTGATTATAGATCATACCATGATGGAGTAAAACCTATAAGTTTTGATGAGAATTGCACCATAACAAGGAATTTCCTACCATAATTAAGCAAAATCCTAGAAGTTTTATAAATTTCAATCAATCCTAAAATTTTTAGGATCATTATTGACTTTAGAAAAGTTTAATTTTCATTTTTTCAGAAATATTTAGCTAGCCATACTTTTCATGGTCAATTCCTAACACTAATTTTATATTTTAGAATATAGGGGCTTCCTGAGGGGTAAAATAGTAAATTTAGTAGAACAAAAGAATTGAGAAAAATTTTGGGATTGTTCCAATTATATAGAAGTTTAGTATTTATACTCGAGATTAGACTTGGTGAAATTAAAAAGGTGGTAAATTTTAATAGTTTTTTATTATTTTTTAATTAAATATTTATTTATCCCACATAAAGGGATGATGGTATCTTATAAACAGTAGTTCAAATATAAATTCTGACATATTTTTTCTATCTTGAATATGTGATTTACCCTATAGGTGATATAGCCTTCACTTTTATTTTACATCCTCTGGAATACTCATCATTGGTTTGTTATTAATTGGAATTAATAAAATTTCATCTCTCATAAGAAAATTCTCACCTTAAAAAACCATTTTTTTATCCCCATATAGTTACCAAAATTTACCAATTTTTCTTCCATTAGAAACTTTATAGAGGGAGAGTGGCGAGAGGATAGATCTTGGATAAATTGACAATGGACTGTAGGAGTGGGATTAGATCCATGATGATATTGAAAAATAAATCATGACGTGATGATGGATGAAATTGTGGTGTAAATGACTTATTAAATAAATTTATATTATACCATGAGGTAGGGATTTTTCCTATGTATTCAACCCATATTATTCATGATAATAGATTCATGGAAATAACCTATTTTTTTTAATTTTCTATTTAGCTGTTTTTTTGTTATTTGACTTTGTTACGATCATTCTCCAAAATTACATCTTTCAGAATATCTTTGGTGAAAAAAATTATCATGATTAAATTCATTGCTCATATCCACATTTTTACCAAATTATTTTCATATTTCTTTAGTTTACTTGATGTGCATGTTGTGTTCGGAAATTTGGGTGGTTAATGTTCACACCAATAATTGATTTTAATCCTCTATTCTCTCATCGGATATAAACGATCACTATTATCCCTTGTACTAGTAATTGTCTCAACCTAGTGTGAGCTAAGAGGCGTAGTGAATAGTGTTTCATTATAAAGGATATGATCTTGGAAATGCCAAAAAAGTCAGGGTGACTCCATGGTATCTCAACTGTATGATATATAACAAAACTAAATAGACTCCATGAGGGGAAGGACATGATGATAGATGAAATTATAAGATGGACCCCCATTGGCCCTAGATAATGATGTGTGGAACAAAAGTGTGATTTGTGATTATTTTTATTGGAAATAGTGTGATATTTGGAAGAAACATCCATTTTGGGTGAACAACATATCTACATGATATGTATTTCATTAAAACACATATCATTTTCCTACCTAAATATGATACCAAGGTTTTAGAAATTTATAAATATCATATGACATGTATTGTAGTATTTCATTCCATGTATATTAGATTGTCCACTAAGTACTTTTCTAGCTTAAAGATGTGTAGTTTGTATAAATTTGATGTGTGGTCTACAAGACAAATTTTGGGTAGTAGTACATTCCCATGGTGACATATGTAGAACACATTCCATGTGTCCTTTAATGCATGACATGTTGTCTAGTGTTACATTACTCGAGTAGCTTGTGGTACATAATGAGTGAGACAGATGGGTTAACGCATAGTTTACCTAGTGTAACACCATATTGGTTTATTTCATACACTATCTAAGTGATTGTACATGACTAAATAACCTATTAGGGGCAAAATGATGTATACCCTTGGAGAACATGCTATTCTCTTTTTCATATTTAGTGGTTTTTAGATATCCTTGATTTAGACTCTAATTTTTATATAAACGTGGCCCTTCATTATAAATTTTCTATATAAAATATGACAGTGCACTTATCATTAGTCTCATAACTGGGATAGAAGTTGATAAAATATATTTTTCCTCCTTATCTCTATAGGGAAAATGAGGGAGATCGAACATGGAGATCAGATAATTTTTGGGGGTCAAATACTCTATCATCAACTATGTGCTACTCTGTATTATGTATGTCCCTTGTACTACTGATATGGTTTGGTAATCTCTTATATACTGTGTTCTTAGCCTGTCTTAATCATATTGAAGTTCGTATATGTAATGTATTTTGATTCTCTCTTAAATATTATGGATACCCTTTTTAGTGGGTTGCTACTCTCATCTTTTGTGATCTAATTGATAATGTGTGGGATCTCTATAATATTTTTTCTAAGGTGAAATGGTTTTTACTCATGCCTAGTTCTTATGATGGAATGGTTTAGTACTCCCCAGGATGAGAATAAATTTTTGTTGAGGTGATGATTGTTAGAAACAGGGATATTCCTTACTTGAATTGGAGTATGGTTTGTGTTTTTTTTTCAATCCTCAAATGGAAGACCAAGGAGTTTTCAAGGAAAGGTATCATACAGTTCACAGTGAAAGTAATATAGAAGGTGGTAATGTTTCCTAGTGTTTTCAAAATTAATGGGGTCCAAAATTTGGAAGTTGGATTTCAATGGAAAAAATGGGTTTTCATGGAAGAATTATTAAAATATGGAAGAGTCATGAGTTTTTTGAAGATGGGATTTTTGAACTGCATTTCATGAAGACATAATGTTTTCTGATAGCGTTCTTCACGATTACAATGGGCTTCGTGAATGGAGGCGGAGTTCTCCGTGATTAAGAGTTTCTGAGCCTTGTGGTCATTGAAGGAATGCTTTGAGAAATTGGTGGGCTCCACAAAGGGAATTCATGGAAGACTCCACGATGATGATGAGCTTTAAAAATAGACGATTTCCATGGTTATCTGTAAAGGGAGGAGCACCTTAAGGACATGTTTGTGGATCTGGGAAATCCTCAAAGAGGAGGTGGACTTTGCGAATGGCCAAGATAATAAATATGAGGATACCCCTCCATTTTTATAGTATTTTTAGGAAAAATAAGAAGGCACTTTGACTTCATGAAGAGCTTCATGAATAGTTCTTTCTAAGAGATTTGGTGCATCGTGAAGAGACTATAAGTCTCAAATGATGCCCATGACTTTGGAAGAAGGTTAATTCTTGAGAATAAGGTATTCCTTGTTGAATCAGTGAATTTTGAAAAATTAGTTCAATGAATGAAAGGAATATTTTCTAATAGAGTTTATTTTGAAAATGTAGTATCTTCTGCAAAGGTAAGGGTGCTTCGTGAAGGAGGGTGTCTCGAAAAGAGGCTTCATGGAGAGCAGTTTTGAACCACTAAATTTAGTGGACATGAAATTCAAAGAGCATCAACTCTAGTCTATGGTGCAAGATAAGTCTCATGGTAATTCAGGGATAGAGTCTTAAATGTAATGTTATTGAAGCTACCTTTAGGTCGACAGACTTATTTGAACTTCTCTCAAGGCAGTTAGTTATGGGGAGTCAATGGATATGATCTGAGGGATGTAGGGAGTATTCCCTAAATTCTAGTAAAGGAGTGATCCTAGAATATAGTGACTATGACCAGACCTTTTTATTCCACAACTACTGAAGTTTAGAGGATTTTGTTACAAATGAAATATGGTCGGCGTATAATCCGTGGATGTGGCCATTAGTGTCAAAATGATTAAATGTGATGTGTGGTCTCTGGGCATGTGATTTTTTGATTTTTTTGCTTATCTGTCATACAGGTTTAATGAGTTCCTACCAAAGTGGGAACACTATCCTTATTTTAAAAAGAAAATTTGACACACTGATTCAACCCTCCCCTCTCAGAGTGTCCCGGGGTCATAAAAGTGGTATCAAAGGTTAAAACTTATAGGTGTTAGATCTGTCCATTGCTTTCATGGAGAATTAAACCATTGCAAGAGGAATCCCTCCCTTTTATTGAAGTAATTTTAAGGTATGGAAGAATATAATAAAATTTCATATAAGATCTCTTGGAATGGAATTCCTCTTTACTATGGTGTAAGGAATACAAATTACTGATCCAATAGGGATTTTTATGACTGATACAAATAGGAAATTTCTTCATGCAGAAGTTTAATCTCAGAATGCTCTAACTTCACGTCTTTCTGATCAGATCTATCTAAAGGTGATGAGTTTCACCTCACCAATGTCTATGTGATCTAACATTGAAAATATTTATGAAGGATATTGAAAAGTGAAGGAGTAAAAACTTTAAGTCCTACACAATTGCTTTGTCAATATGAAGATGAATCCTGGTGAGAACATAGATTCCTTCTTCAATCGAATTACTAATGTGGTAGGATTAATTCGAGGTCTAGGGGAAGTAATCAAAGACATTTATATTGTAAATAAAATCTTGATAAGACTTCCATCTATTTAAAAAGAAAAAGTTTCAGCCCTTCAGGAAAAAGATATTTCCAAACTTTCTCTTGATGATCTTCTAAGAAGCCTCATGGCATATGAAATGATATTCAAACTAGAAGATACTACAACTCATGTGAGTAAGGAAATGAAATTCAAATCCATGGTCAAACTAAAAATTTATGAATATAGTAGTGGTGAATATGATGAAGAAAAATAAATTATTTCTCTTATTTACGCAATGTTAAAAAAGGGAAGTGTGAATTTTGATGTTAAGTTACATATGGCATGATTTCGTTGTGGCAGAGTTTGGTACATTGCCTCGAAGTTCTCAAGAAAGTTCAAAGATGAAGAGAGTGAAGATGCAAACAATGAAGAGATTTAGAAAATATTTTTCAAAAAGGGAGAGTGAAAATCTAGAAATAAAGTATAGAAGAAGAGTTTTTTCTATGAAGATGAAGATGATGATAATTAATTCTTCGAAGAAGAAGAACCGGAATTTCGAAATGGAGGCTATGATTTCATGATGGATATGACTGAAAAGTCCGAACCATTGACAGAAAAATCTTGAGATAACCAGTTGAAAACTAATATTGGTCTGATCTTGCATCGTTAGGATGAATTTTTTATCTTGATAATATGTTTTAGAGATAAAAAAAGTGGAAAAAATGTTAGAAGAATCATTAGAATATGTTGATCAACTTAAAGCTAAAATCGAATGATTGGAAGAGTTGGTGAAAGTATAATAAAAAACTATTGATGGGACTGCTAATGTAGTCTAACTAAAGCTCAGAATCAAATAATATGCAAACGTAATCAATGAATATACCTTCAGACTGAGTAGAAGTCCAATACCATAAAGGTACTTGAAGAGGAAGTTGTTACTCAAAGAAGAAAACTCGAGAGTGAATCAATCCTAAAATATGGATGGAAGAAAATAAAATTTGAATATTATCAGATGATGAGTCAATGGAAAGAGATAAGTGGGGTTCAGATGGGGTTGAAAAGATGTTGAGTGATCAAAGACCTGATTTCATTGGAAAAAGTGGAATCAGCTGGGAAGATGAGACATAAATTTATAGAAATAAAGTGAGACATAAGAAAGAAAAAAAATGAAAGTAGGATACATTTAAAAGTTTCCCGATGTGATGTAGAAGAAACCATCAGTCCAAACTGAAATAAAAACTGAAGATTATCCTCTAGCTTTTAGAAATGATAGGGATTCAAATTATTTTCCCGAGGAAGAATTCATGAGGATAATTATAAGTGAGAATACATTTCCTCTCATAAAGTTTCACTTCTGTGGATATCTGGGCCATACCATGTCATATTATAAAGAGGCAAAGAGCTATTTGAATGAGGAAGATATGGGAATTCAACAAAGGAGACTGACTTCATATCCTACATCTTATCAAATAAATAGTTTCTGTGGATAATGTTTTCACTATTCTAACTTCGGCCATTAAACTGTTTATTGCAGGTAGAGATATGACAAGAGAAATTCATACAACTCTCATGGACGGGTCAATACCCGCCAACCAGACAGGTTTGTTCTCATAAAAATGTTTTCTCCTCTAGAAGAAGAGTATGAGTATGAAGAATCAGACTATATGAAAGAAATAATTTAATTTCATTCAATTTCTTATGCTAAATGAAATTTCTTATGGAAAGAGAAGAATAAAATTGAGAAATCCCACATTGCAGAAGTAGCTCTTAGATCTACAAAGAGCAGAAACACCTAGATTGTTGATTGAATATTCTCATATCATATGAAAAAAATATAACCTTTTAAATAACATTAAGAAGAAGGTTTATGGAATAGTGAGGTTATTAATGATGGTGCATTTAACATTAAAGGTTGTGGAAATACTGCACTAGCCAATAGAGAGCTAAAGAAGACTGAAGTTCTTTATGTGGATGGTCAATGTCAAAATCTCCTTAGTGTGAGTCAAATCAATGACTCCAAGATTATAATAAATTTCAACAAAAATGGATCCAATATAAATTGAAATATGGGGAATTATATCATGGAAGGCTGCAAAATCGGTGTAAACTTATATCAGGTTGACAGTAAAGAGAACTCTTTCTATATGTCTGTTGAAGAATAAAATAACTTGTGGCATCGAAGGATATGGCATATTAATCAAAAAGACAAGTAAAATATATCTAATATGAAGATATTCATGGATATAAACATTCAAAAATGTGAAAGGGAAAAGGCTGGTGATGCTGGCATACAAGGGAAGCTAGTCTATTGTTTATATCAGCCAAAGAAGAAAAGGGAAACAAACCATCTTGATCTCATCCATACTAATATATGTGGCCTGATAAACATTTCCAAAACACATGGATAGTGGTAGTTCATCCTTTTCATTTATGATTATAGTAGAGGGACTTTAGTTATTGTTATACACATGAAGCAACAAGTTCTCGATGACATGAAAACATATCAACGAATTACTGAGAATGATACTGGATGAACAATGAATGTTTTTCAATCAGACAATGGATGAGAATACACATCCATTTATTTTTAAAATTACATTGAAAAACATGGAATAAAACATGAGGTAGTTCTTGTGGTAAATCCACAACATAATGGGGTAGTTGAGCCCTAGAATCGATAAGTCAACAACATGGCCAGGACTATTCTAATTGATAGTCTTATCTCTCCGCATTACTAGAAACAAAATGTAGAAGATGTAGTGCACATTCAAAATTGAATGGTGGTTTATATGGGAGATTTCAAAGACATGATATGAATTATTTCATGGAAGGAATCCATCAATGAAATACTTTTATGTTTTCAGAAGTAAATGTTTCATCTGAAACAAATATGGGAATCAAGGGAAGTATGGTGATAATGCAGATGAAGGAATACATGATTGGGAAGGATTGTGGAAATTAGTGATGTTAATATCATTATAGAAAAAACAAATTATTCTTCAAGGAATTCCTATGTTGATAAAATAGAAGATGATGAAGAATGTGAACATAAAGAAAATACAAATACAGAAATAGAGGAAGGTTTACAAAAATATCAAGAGACACATCATGACATTTATATTGAAGAAGAATATGAATATGAAACCATGGATGGAGATATTTTGATTAAACCTAAAAGAATAAATCAAAGATCATAAATTGATCAATAAAATATCATTGGGGATTGTATGGTGCCCAAAAAAATGAATAGAATGAGGAGTAATGAACAATATCGATTTCTTTCAGTCGTGGAACCATCCTCATTTGAAGAAGCTGCAAAGATGGAATCATGGATGAAATCCATGAATGAAGAGTTGGATTGGAATGAAATTAATTAGACATGGGATCTATTCAAGAGACCTGAAGGTCACAATGTGATTGGTACAATGTGGATCTTTAAGAACAAAAATGCTGAGCATAGTATTGTGATCCTAAATAAGACGCAATTAGTGAGAAAGGGATATTCATAGATTGAAGGTTTCGATGTTAAGGAAACATTTTCTCCAACAACAATACTAGAGTCAATCAGGATATTCCTTTACATGGAATTCCAAAATAGGTTATAAAGTGACTCAAATAGACATCAATAATGTGTTCTTAAAAGGAGTTTTGGAATAAGAAGTCTACATCGAACAAACCATGTGGTTCGTTCTTAGAAATAGTGAAATGAAGTTTTGTAAACTAAAGAAAGAACTCTATGGATTGAAACAGGCACCAAGAGCTTGGTACTTTTGGTTGGATTCTTATCTGGGAAATCTTGAATTCAAAAGATGAGGAGTGGATCATAATCTCTATGTGAAGAATTATCAGAATGATTAATTCATGGAATTGATGTATACATATAATATTATTTTCTGTGGAATTAAGCAGGGATCAGTTGATAAATTTTCCAATCACATGAAATCATAACTTGAGATGTCAATGATTGGGGAAATCACATATTTCTTTGGGCTATAAGTGATTCAGAAGAATAATTATACATTCATTTCCCAATAGAAGCACGAAAGAGAGCTATTGAATAAATTTAATATGAATGACTCCAAAACAATTTCCACTCCGATTGAAGTTGGAAAAATACTTTGAAAACATAAGGATGGGAAATCCGTATATCACACAACGTACATGAGGATCATTGGGAGATTATTTTACCTAATAGTAACACAACCAAACATCGTCTTTGAAACATACTTGGTGGCCCACTTTTAGAGTAATCCGAAGGAAGAACATATGGCAGAGGTTAAAAGAATCATGAAGTATATTCAATGTACTCACAATTATGGATTATACTTTGTTGCAGGTAGTGATAGTGAACTATCAGCATTTCTTTATGCTGATTGGACTGGAGATTTAGTGGATAGAAAATCCACCATTGGTGGTGCATTATATATTAGAAAAAATTTGTGGGATGGCTGAGTAAGAAATACGAAAGTACTTCTCTTAGTACTGTTGAATCTGAATATATATATGCTACAGAGGCATGCACTCAGTTACTTTGGATGAAGCAGCAACTGACTGATATTAGTGATAAGGTGAAACAATCAATGGTGATTTACTCTAATAATAAGTGTGCAATTGATCTTACAAAGAATCTTATTGAGGAATATCACACGAAACATAATGAAATTTGATATCACCTAATCAAGGGAAAAGCTGAACAAGACATGATTAAAATGGATCATGTGGGAACTTATGAGCATATGGCTGATATCCTGACCAGACCACTATCAGCGACTGTGTTTGAGAAACATCGGTTGAACCTTGGTGTTCAGCCACCTCCCAGTGCATAAGAAGGTTATGAAATTCCCCTCTGCAGATTCTTTTTAACTATGATAATCTGTTTGTGGAGGTGATGCAGGTTTATGGGGGAGTTAAGATCCATCGTGAGTTTTCTTTGATCTCTACAAGATTCAAAGTCTGGTTCTTTGGTTTATTTCCAATGGGGGAAGAAATTTCTTAATTAAATGTGGAAATATGGAGGATGATTTTTTTTCTGGTTGTAGGTTGGTTATAGGAGAATGTGAAGGGAAAAACTATTTCATTTCTAGTCTTGATTGTGGATAGTGCTTTATTGAATTTATCTACAAGATTTCCAACAAGCCCAAAGGGGGAGACTGTTGGAACTAGGGATGTTCGTTATTTGAATTGAAGTATAGTTTTTGTTTGTTAGAAATCCTCAAATGGAAGGACAGTGAGTTTTCAAGGAATGGTACAATTAAAATGGATCATGTGGGAACAAATGAACAAGTGGATGATATCCTGACCAATCCATTATCGACGACATTGTTTGAGAAACATTGGTTGAACCTTAGTGTTCATCCACCTCCTAGTGCATAAGGAGGTTACGAAATTCCCCTCTCTCCATTCTTTTTAACCGTGATAATCTATTTATGTAGGTGATACAAGTTTATGGGGGATATAAGATTCTAGGTGAGTATGTTCTGAGCTCTACAAAGTTCAAACACTGGTTATTGGGTGTATTTCAAATGGGGGATAAATGTCTAAATTAAATGTGGAAATATGGAGGATGCAATGTTTTTTTTGGTTGTAGGTTGGTTACAGGAGAATGTTAAGGTAAAAAACTATTGCGTTTCTAGTCTTGAATGTGGATAATGATTTATTCAATTTACCTACAATATTTCCAACAAACCCAAATGGATAGATTTTTAGAACCAGGGTTGTTCCTTACTTGAATTTAGTATGTTTTTTTTCAATTCTCACATGGAAGACCTGGGAATTTTCAATGAAAGGTATCATACAGTTTACGCCGAAAGTAGTATTGATGGTTGCGTCATTTCCCTGTGTTTTCCAAATTATTGGGGTCCCAAATTTGGAAGTTGGATTTTAATGTGCAAAGTGGTTTTTCATAGAGGAATTATTAAAATATGTAAAAGGCATGAGTTTTGTGATAATGGGATTTGTGAATTACATTTTCCGAAGACATAAATTTTTCGAACGGTGTGCTTCATGATTACGATGGGATTCACGAACGAAGACAGAGTTCTCCACAATTACAAGTTTCCGAGATTTTTGGTTGTAGACAGAATGTTTTTCAAAATTTGTGGGCACTATGAAGAGAATTCACAGAAGACTCTGCAATGATAGTGGGCCTTGCAAATAGATTATTTCCATTGTTCTCTATGAATGTAGGAGCACTGCAAAGACATGTTTGAGGAGTCAGAAAATCTATAAAGACTTGATTGAGCTTCGTGAATGGCCAAGTCTATAAACATGAGGTTACCCCTCTAAATTTTTATCAAAGTTTTGAGGAAAAATATTGATATGATTTTATTTCACTAAGATATTTTTGAACATGTATTTCTAAGGGAGTTGGTGAATTGTGAAGAGACTATAAGTCTCAACTAATGCCCATGATTTTGGAAAAGGGTACTTTGTGAGAATAAGGTATTCCACTTTAAATCAATGAGTTTTGAAAAAGTAGTTATGTGAAGGCAAGGAAGATTCACAATGACAGATTGTTTTATGAAGGTAAGGGTGCTTCGAGAAATATTTTTTCATGAAAAGAGGCTTCATGAAGATCGGTTTTGAACATCTGGTTTTAGTGAATAAGAATTTCAAAAGTGCATCATCTCTGGTCTATGGTTCAAGAAGAATCCCGTGGTAAGTTAGGTATATGGTCTTAAATGCCATATTATTGAAGCGATGTTTAGGTTGATTAACTAAGTTGAACGTATCTCAGAGCAGTGAGCTAGGGGGAGTCAATGTAAGTAATAATAGAGATATAGTGAGCATTCCCAGAATTTTTGTAAAGTTAGTGAGCCTGGAACAGAGAGTCTAGGACAAAAAATTTGTATTCCATTTCCAGTGATGTTTAGTGAATTTTTCTATGACAGACACTCTATCGATGTATGCTCCTTGGATGTAGCCCTTATTGGTGAACCAAGTAAAAGTGTTGTGTGGTCTCTATGCATGAGATAGTTTGATTTCTATTCTTATCTGTCTAACAGGTTTAACGTGTTCCCTATGAAAGTGGGAACTAGACCCCTGTTTTAAAAAGAAAATTTGACACCCTGATTCACCCCTCCCCTATCACGGTGTCCTCGGGTCCTACAATGATTACCCTAGATGTTCCTAAAATGGTGATATGATAATAGTGGATATTGTGGTGAAGTTCTCCCACAACCACCATGCATGAATTTGTGTAGTCTGTATCCTCCTTTGTGATTAGGTTTGATGTATAATCCATCTATTGTATAAACTTTTATAGTTTATATATATACTAAAAGAGTTTCTGATTATAATATGCATTGGATATAATAGTTTTTTGTAGCTTGGTATAGTATAAAACATACCATTTTTCTGATTGAATACTCTTTTCTAGTCATCAACACACAGCCTTTTGGAGGTGGGAATGTGTTGGAACATTCGGCTTAATGATGGACAAAGAAGTTCCCTGGTTGATTACTTAATGTTATAATTTTATTTAATATTTAAATTTCTAGGGATGGATTATGGGGATATTAGTTATTTGAGGACTAGATTAGGAAATCAGGGGAGTGATGCCAAGGATTTCATGAGTTTGGTTATCAGATATGTGAGAACAACATAGGTGTGGTGAATGATGTATCATTTATCTAGTAATTTTATAACTAGATAGTTAACCCAAAGTTCTAAAAAATTAATTTTTTGGTACAAGAAAGTTGTTACATGCATAATATAGTGGTAAGTTATGATATCTTTTTTCCTTATCGTGTCATCTCATCTAGATATGCTCTAATATCTATGGGTACATTTGAAAAAATGTTGGGTGATACCCACTAATAGCTATCTTGTGTATAAATTTAAGGTCATGATGATCCCATGACTATAGATTAGATTCTCCCCACCAATAAATGAGCGAAGAAGAAATGTTTTTTGAAACTAGTTTGATAGATATACTTTCAATGCGTTCTAAGATTTTGTTTTATCCCATTCATGATTAGTACAAATATTTATGATAGAGTGAATGTTAGTTCTTATTGAGTTTTATTAGACAACCCATAAGAAGTATATCATTTGTGTGTTATGATGGTAGGGGACTATTATGTTTGGTAGGAGAGCCTGAACCTTAGGTGACAGAAGTTTGGCTAATTTATTAGTTTCATGTTTCTATCTAGTTTTTACTATTTCTAACCAGTTGATAATTCTCATGCCGAGCTCCCAACATAACCTTGTGAGATGTTGGTAGATGATTTTTTTCTTGAAACGATGATGGGAATTCACTACCATATTTTGATTTTGATCCCTTGTTTAGAATAGAGTTTTATTGGAGGATGTTGGACCCTATATTTGTTAGTGTGACCGAGTTTGTGTCTACGAAGGGGCCCATAGGCCTCATGAGGTTTTCCTGAACATATTTCATTGTGAATATTTTAAGCTTAGTGATTCATTTATATACTCTATAGGATAATTTATCAAGTGATGGTAGTATTTTTGTGGAACAAAAAATTTACTAGAGACCCCCCAAAAGGGAGTTGTTAGATGAGTATTCTTGGAATTGATACACCCTATGTATGAGAGTAGCCTAACATTTACCTAAAAATAGAAGGAGTGATTTTTTGGATGGACCACCACATTGGAGTTGACAGTGAGATTAGATACCTCCCTATTTTTCTTTCATTTACATACTGGGAAGCTATTTGGTGGAATATCCATTTTATCAAGAGCAATCAAAGAGGTATGATTCATTTATACACCCATAAACTTACCACATCTGGTTAGTTCCTTTCATTAATTTGGTGGTGGAAGTTAGAGTTACTAGAATGTGTGCATGATGTATGATTATAGTCATATCCTAGAAGACATAGTTTGTAGTATGATTCATGTCCACTTTTGAGGGACCTTGAAACTAGATGGTTTATAAATGATTAATTATTTTTACAATATATTTTTAAGAGTTTAAGATTCTAATGGAACCCCTAACAGGACCCTTATAATCTATATAGTTTCTATAAATGATGATAATCTTTTGTTCACCTATTATAGTGAAGTGATTTTATCCTTAGATGTGAAAGAGACCTTTCATGAATAATACTTCATGTAAGAAATGATATCCAATGGTACCTACCTCATTATAGATTGAATACATATTCTGGTACTTCTAGGTGATCTATAGTTGACCAAATGAGATGAGACCTACTCTTTTATAAAGTGGGATCCCCTTAGGTGTGGTGAGAGGATCTGACACTCTTGGAGTTATGGTCATCTACCCATTAGGTGGTAACCATTTTTTTATACTATGTTCATAGATGATAGTTTACTTAATATGAATTTAGAGGAATGAAAGAATGCTTCCAAACAGTGACCCATGGGTATCCATTGATGGGAGACTAGTTGATGAATCGTTATGAATTTTGAATATGGTGTTCAAGTGTTTCTTAGTAGAATGATAAACACCCTTGTGGAATTTACAGAGAATCAAAATTTATTCCTCCCATGTATTAGTTTGTTGAGGATCTTGTTATGTATTCAATGAATTTTTCTAGCCTTACCAGGAGATGTCGTTCAAGTGTTAATCTATTCTAGGTCATGAAATTTGTTCTTGAGAATATATATTTAGAAAACATTATTCTTATGTGGAGATCGATATGTTTTTGACCTTCAATAAATAGTGGAAACCCCACTCTTCCCATTTATAACATTGTAACATGGTCGTGATGTCATATTCTTGGAGATATGTAGCTGGTGTTTCCCAAGTGATGAACTAAGATGATTCTAATAAAGGTGGGGAGAATATTAATTACTTCCCATGTTGTATAATAGTTTTCTATTTGTGTTTTTATTAAATATTGGGATTGAAATAATGTGTGGTGACAACCCTATTTAAGTGAATAAATTAGTGAGGTATGTTTAGAGGATCTTTGTGGGTGTAACCAACACATAGAAACACAGGTTTTATAGTATAGGAAGTTGTTTTATTTGGATCCTATAGTTATAAATTTCTCAATTTTGGAAAGTGAAATATTAGGGTTTGGTGATAATAGAGTAACATCATCTAAATGATCAGGACCATTCATTTTAATTTTTTTTGGATTCAAAACATGAAAGACAGTGGTGTCATGAAAGAGAAAATCCAACAAAACCATACGATCTTTGATAATTAATGAATTTTTTAGAGGATATGATTCAAATAGAGGATTATTTTAGATGTTATGGTTGGGAATAATGTCCAATGTCACATTTGTGTCATAGTTTAATGGAATTGGTTCCTGTGCATTGTGAATTTGAGGTGACAAATAAACTGATACGAATTCAAAGAAGTATAATACCTTGAAACTCTTTAGGTGTAGGTAGAAAATCTTCATGAAGAAATCATGTGGTTGTGTATGAGATAGATCCGTTTTTCTATTATGAAAATGATCAAGAATTATCTATAAAGGTTGGGAGCGAAGAACTACCAATAGAGGTAACTTTTACATCGATCTATTTGGAGATGGATGTTAGTGATTCTTGGATTCACTTCATCAGATGTGGTGGGATGAACTTAGGATTAGAAAAGTTTTTGGTGTAGAGGTTTGGAAAGACTCTAAAAGAGTATATTATTATTTATACTAAGTTATTTCTTTGATAGGACATGGAGATGATGAAATTAGTGATTTTAAAGGATCTTCCCTTCCTGGGTGGTTGTTTTCCATGTTAATTTTGAATTTGGGCCTTTGAATATGGTGGATGTGTGTGTTAAAGTCGGTTGATTTCTACATGTGTTTATTTGGTGTGTTTTTTAATTTTGGAACTGTGTTTTTTTATTTTTATGGTTTAAGAGGTTTTAAAATATGGTATAATGTAGTGTAATAAATTTTTTCCAGATTGAGTATTACCTGAAATTTGATATTTTTATTTCCCAGGAACCCTCTAGGGGTAAAAAACGTATTTAACTCTGAATACAACCTCATAAATAAATTTTTGATCGGTTTATTGATCATGGGGTATTTTGTTAATCGTTGAGATTAGTTTTGGTGAAACTATTAGGGTGATGAATTTTATGATATTTTTAATATTTATTATTTATTTATTTCTTTACCATGGTTAAATGGATGATGTTATCTTTTAAAATAAATATTGAATAAAAATTATTACAAAGAGGCTGCGTTTAGACTATAGGATTTAGCTTATAGGAGATGTAAAATTCACTCATATCTTGGTTCCTCTGGATAATCCATCATGGTTGTGTGATCAAATTAAATCGATTAAATATTTTTTATCTCTAGTGAACAAATTTACCCCTTCCTTTTGCAATATTTTTCTTATTGTTATCCTCTTTTTACATTGACATAAACCCAGGAGAGGGGGATATATCTATGATGATGGATCTTGGTGGAATTAATAATGTATTGAGGTATCATGATGAAGGATGTCCTATGAAATTACTTTAGAATAATGATTTCTCATGAGCAAATCATTTAATTATCGTTATGTTTTTTTAGTTGGAATATCTTGTTACATGTGTTTGTTATGGTGTGTGTGGATTATGGTTTTTTGAATGTTTGGTATTCATTTTAATTATCATTATAGATCATATTTCCTCGCACGTATATATGATTATTTGCACTAGAATCTACATAGGTCGACAGTTTGACCTGGGGTGATCTAACAGTTGTAATGGGTGATGTTTCATATTAACAGAGATGGTCTAACCATCACATCATAATGCAGGTCTGACTATAGGGTGAATCAATAGTAGGTTTTGAAATAGACTATATTGACTCAATGGGAGAATGGAGAAAATGATGGATCCGGTGTTTAAAAGGACCCCCTGGGTTCTTAGATGATAATGGTTGGTCTGATTGTGTGATTGGGGTAGATTTTTCACAATGATTGTGTGAAATTCTAATAAAACTATAATGTTGGGTTAAGAAGAGTACCCAACAGTGTGTAATTTATATGAAAAAAATACCATGTACCTCTCTGGGTATATATCTAGTGTTCCATAAATTTATTAATATCACATATCATGTTATATGGACTTACAATGCATTTATAATAGATGAGACACTATGTACACACATATTCATTGGCCATGTAGTTTGGATATATGAAATTTACGGTGGAAAAAAAAATCACTTAAAGTAGTATGACCAAACCATTGTGAAGTTAATGGTCCACATATTAGTTTTCCAAGGAGGCATGTCATGTAGTCAGGGACTACATGACTCAGGTAGCCAGTGGTTCATGTTGGGTAATCCAGTGGAGTGTACACACCGTTTAACTTGGTGTACATGTTGTGTTGGTTGATATCACATTCCATGTGGGTTATAGTACATGACTAGAAAACCTAAAAGGGTATACAATCCATATACCCCTAGAGTACATGCCATGTAATTTTTTAGATTTAATGTTTTTTCATAACTTTTTTCTTGGGACATGGATTTGGATACACGAGTAGTCTATATTGATTATTTTTGAATGTTGAATTTTACTGTGTGATTCTCCTTGGAATAAAAGATAGTATGTAAGGTGGTATTAGTAGTTTAGTTTATTTATCTATATAGGTCCAATGATGGGGATCAAGCATGATGATCAGTGAATTTTGAAGGTTTAGGTACTCCCTGATCTATTATATGGTACTCAAAGTTGCACAGGTCCCCCATACTACTGATTGGGTTTGGTAACTACCCTTCAACCACATGCTTGTTGTTTGATACTAAGAGTGTGTGTCCTCTATATTTTAGAGTTATATTATATCTCATATGATATGTACTTCCATCATCTATTATATTTTACTCTCATAATTTGTGTAGTTATCCAGTAATGTTTCTATTAGGTTACATGTTTTTTTTTCATTTCTTGGTGGTATGATGCTAGGATTTAGTACTACCTTTTTAAATAGATATTATCTGTTGAGGTGGGTATTCCCCTATAGGATCTTAGAATGGTGAAATGATAATGTTGGATATTAAGTCACGATGCTCTATAAATTAATGTATAAGTATCATCAAGGAGTGGGCCTTCCTTATTGATTTCCAATGAAAAAGTGAATGTTGGAGAGGTTGTACAAATTTTTTTCTTTCAAAACTGTGATCCCTAAGGAAACCCTTTCTTCCTTTGAGGAGTGATGTAAAACTGGTCTATCAATAACTTACTTAGTGGGGTTTTTTGGTCTTAGAATTTATAGTTTATTAAGAGTCATGCTACTTGAGGATTAGATTTGTGATGAAAAGGAATTATTTGCATCCCAAATATTTCAAGTGGTTTAAATATCAAGATCATACATTATTTTACTCACATATTGCTTATTTTCCTATATTTCACATTTTCTTATTTCTATCTTTCCATTATTGTTTTTGGGTGTCATAATAAGTATTTTACACATGATATGTTCCCACTTGTGTTGTGTCTATGAATACTATGTAATGTTCAAACTTGGTCTGGGTGGATATGGAGATGGAATTGATTGTTGAAAGCTGAATCTTGGTGATTCTTGGAAACCCATGGTTGAGAAAGGTTGTCTATAATGGTTGTAGAGGCAATTATGGCTAGATCTAGAATTTTTATTCTACTTCATGTTTTGTACATGTTTTGTCTTTTGATTATTAATTTATATATACTACTAGTGTTGAGGGTTATTTTATATATTAGTTATATATGTCTGTTGTATGTTGATATGTTATAAATCCACCAATACTTTGTGATATGTATACTATATTCTAATCACAAGACCTTATCCTATTGAAGGTGGGATTGTGATGTCACACTAGGCTTACTATAATCCTAGAAGGTCCCCCGATGGGTTGAGTGATGCAAAAAAATTAAATGGTGATAATTAAAAAAATTTATAGTGAACATTTTTAGAAGTTTGAATCCTTGATATTTAAGATATCAATGTAACACCCCAGGTAAATAAAGAATATGACATTTTCAAATTTATCCATATTTTTGAATAAAATATTAAAATTACGTTAAAGTGGACGCCATGCTCGATGGCGTACCCAATACGCAACAACGAGTTTCTTGGGAATCTTACGTTGCACTCAAATAATAAAATAATATTATTTTAAATGGTAGTTAACGCCTAGCCGTTGTAATGATGGGAATGAACGAAACTAACTATAAAATGATTATATATGTTTGTAAAATATTTTTAATTTTTACAATAAATGTTAAAGGGTTAAAAATGCGAATGAATCCAATTTTAAGCGTAAACATTCTAATATTCTCTAAAAGGTCGATTAACCGCCTTTTGATGGAAAACCTCTTTTAAATCCACTTTTTGACAATTTTATGTGCTATATTTGACAAAATAAAATTCTTCTTTGTAATTGGGACATCAAGATTTACTTTGTGTAAAGTTTTGGTAATTTTTCGATAAAGTTCATTTTTTAGTGAATAGTGAAAAATGTTGTATTTTAATTCAAAACCTATTTTTAATCTAACTTATTTATATTATTAGATTATCTTTTGAATTGTTTTTAATGTGAAATTAGAATATATTTTTACAATTTAATCCAATAGTGGTCATTGAAATTAATTTCACTTTGAAATTGGACTTAAACTAGTGTCAATCTTTAAATATATATTATTTCTTAAAAACACGCTATTTGTTTTGACATCAGGAATTAATTATTAAATTAATTAATGAAACTTTTATGTTTTGAATTTTTTAAAATAGACATCATTTTTGAGTTCGGAATATCAAATATAGCTTAGGGTGAATTTTTGGTATTTTTCTGAAAAACTTCAATTTTTGATGAATAGTGAAACCACTAAGTGGTAGTTAAAGAAATTGATTTTTCGTTTAAATGAAACTTTGCCACTTCTGTGATTTTATTTTAAAAAATCTGACATACATGGTTTTCATTAAGAAGTAAAATTTGGTTCAATTAGATTAAAATAATTTTTGGTGAATAGTTACTTTTAAGTTTTATTAATCGCGATTAGAGGTAATTAGTGTAATTTAAGGTAAAAATAATGTTTTAATAATATGAAATGACCTAGACACATGTCCTACCCTCATTTTATGTGTCATTTCAGACCAAGAAAATCCATGGGTCAACTTGGGGACCCCATGGAGCCACTTTTGTTGGAAAATGACATAAATAACTTTTTATTTAAAGTTAAAATAAAAATGTCACAAGCATGAGTTGTTTTACTAAAACAATTTTTAAATGGGGTTATACAAGTCATATTTTTGACTATAAATATTCATTAGAAAGATACAAAGATTTAATACATCATGATATTTTTTTTATAATTTTTAGACATTAAATAATTTAAATTAGTTATGGCAATATGATGATGCAGCGATTACCTCATTATTTAACGATTTAAATTAAATGAAAAGATAATGTAACATCTAAGACATACACTTGTAAAAAACCTATTGTATGGGTGGATTTCGAACCCTTATCACATTATCCTATAAATTTATAATTGTGGGACCCTTTTTATTCGAAAATAATTTTATAATAAAGTATATTTTCTTAACTTTGGAAGAGTGCCCCTCCTCTCCTCTTATAAAAGGCCCCCACCTATAACTCCATACCCACACCTCTCAAGCCTTTGGTTCGGACAAGAAATGATTTTTTTTGTCTCTCCAAATCCCTCTCTTACTCCTAGAAGCCTCAATTTGGGTAGAAGTCTTCCCAAGGAAGCCTTTGAGCTCAAATCAAAGAGAGTTACCCGATTTTAAGGTAATGTCTTCACTTGTGTTCTTTTGTTTTATTTTGCTTCTCCAACCCACTAAAATCTTTTTATTCATTTCTTTTTTAACAACTCCAGTATCTTCAATGTACCAGGATGTTTTTATAAGAAGCATTCGAGCTACACTTACACAGACATTCATCTAATGGTTAAAGAACATACTGTTTCTGTGGTTGGCGATTTTCTACCTCACGAAACGATGATTGTTCAATATTCTTTTAACACATTTCATGGTGGCCATTAAGATTCCACTATATTTATATATGATATATAATATTTTTATGTTCTACTTAAGCTTCTGTAATTTTCATTTATGAAAAAACTTTATGGTTTCCATTTTGGGTAAACACGATATCTTCATTTTAGGAAGTGCGGACTACCGCCCCCTCAAAGTGATTTGATTCGTTAATGCCATATGTGGGACATATAAAGGATGGAATTAATGGTATTACATATGATATCCTACTGGAATTATAATATACCTTTATATCATTGTTGTTTCATTCCATTTAATACAAAAAAAAGAAATGAAATTATCTTTCTTGCGTTCGTACGACTTACCGTCTCCATGAACGGTGCATTTCATTTCTTATCCCCAAATGTAATGTACTATTATAAGTACATATATATAATATATATATATGATGTATGTTAAATCTAAATGATTAAAATAATTCTGGAATTAAAATATACATATCTCTCATTTAGTTTTAATTCCATTAATATGACATAGAAATGAATGTAGCGTTCATGCGTACGTACGACTTACTGTCTCCATGAACAGTGCATTTCATTTCTAACCTCTAAATGATTATGTAATATTATAAATACATGTATATGCTGGATATATATGATATATATTATATCCAAATCATGAAAATCATTTTGGATATAATGAACCTTTGACCACACAAACAACATGTAATTGTAAGAAGTCCACTTTCGACTTAAGAACCAAATATCAACAAAACAAACATTATTAACTTAAATGAATACATAATGTTCATAACATGGTAATAAGTGATATAAAATTAATAATTAAATTGAAAAAGGTTCTTAACCAAGTATAAATTAACTCAAGTTTATTATTCAGGACATTAAAGAATGATCGAGTCAAGACAGACCCGAGGTAAGGGACTTCGCCTCAATCTCTTTTCATTGAGGCATGTTTCGTTTTATACACAACTTTCTTTTATACGGTGTATAAACCCCTTTGACTTTTACTTTTATACAAAATGAATCTTTTTCTATGAAGAATTTTACAAAACGACAAAAAGGAATGTTTCTTTTAACGTACGCGGTGACAACAACCTTTTCCACCGCCGGGAGTATTATTTGGTCTTTGGCTTCCTCAACAAGCTGTAATGTTTTTAAAATGAAATAAATACCATATACTCTTCTATGTATTTTGGTATTGAAAATGGTTTTTATAATGGATTTGTTATGTCAATATATTTAAGTGATATATTTTGATAAAAGTGTGGAAATGTTTTCTTTCCATTATATTTGTTTTATGTTTTATGATTTTATAATGGTACTTGGACATTTGACAGGTGGTTACATAATAAACCATATGACGGGTGGTGTCATGAATACCAGGATGGGTGGATATGTTATAACCTCCAATTCATTAGGTATGGAAGTCGGCCGTATGGCTATTCCATTAAGTGATATGTGTGGAAGTCGACCATATGGTTATTCCATTTAAGTATGTTTATGTACCAAGTTACCTTTATATGTTATGTGTTCTTTATATGGGGTTTATGGTAATATTTTGGTTACAAAAGGGTAAGTAATGATATTTTATTCAGTGAAGAGTTTTACTACTTATTAAAGGTGAAAGGTATTACTTTGATAAAGTATACATGGCTTACTTGTTGTTTTGAAAAACTAACAGTTTTCATTCATTGTGTATCCCTTACTGAGCTTTTTATGCTCACCCCAAGTTTTTGAAATGTTTTTCACAGGACTTAATGTTGAATTGGGTCAAGGATGGGATCAAGGAAAAGTCATGCTATCTAAAACATGGGACTGGACATCTTTTTTTTAAGAGTTTTTATTTTATGGAAACTTAGTAGAAGTGTCTACTTTGTAATCTTTTGAGATGTAATAGTTATGTCCTAATTCTCTAAAACTCTAAACCTGAAAAGTTTCTCAATGTGTAATCTTGTAATAACTCATGATTAAGTAAGGTTTAAGTCTGGGGCCTTATAGTTGGTATCAGAGGTCGGTTTAGATATCTTTAGAGGTTAGGGTATTCTCTAAGCATAAGAGACATTACCATAATGGTTAGGATTTCAGAAACAGTCCTAGATTTAGATAATGTGAATGAGTAAGTACATCTTAGTGTTTATCTTCCTCTTTAGTACATTATGGTTTTGTTGATATGCTCACACCGACCTTGTTGGTTTTAGTAAATGGCTGGATCTATTAGGCACCAAAGTAACAATAGGTTTGAAAAAAACTGTGACAATTTTATGAAAGAACAACTGAATGATATGGGAGTTGAAATGAGAACTCTTGTGGTTATCCTCAACCAACTATCTGGAGTTATGATTGACCACCTGAACCTTAGTGATTTTTATAAGGCATCGTGTATGCGAGAAACAAATCCCTACGGAAGTTCAGGTAATAATCATAAAGGTAAGTCTGTTCAAAAACCTATGTGTCAAATATGTGGAAAGAAACACATAGGAATTTTTTTTTAAGGGATAGAAAGATGCTATAGATGTGGAAATGAAGGTCATATAGCAAGAACCTGCCATGGAAAAAGGAAGCATCCAGTTGACTCATGGAAAGGGAAAGAAGTTCTTTCTAAGGGATCAGTTGAATGTTTTAAATGTGGTGTGCATGGTCATTATGAAAAAACATGTCCTATGAAGAAGTTTTGGGAATGGGATCACCAAGATCGTACAAATATTCGTTATACCTAATGCCATTCTGATTGAGAATGAGGAAACTGACAATGACCAGTCAAAGGTATGGATTATTTCTTAACTTTTGTTTTCCTATTCTGGAATCATAGGATATGATTCATGATTTTTTTTGTAGGAAAGAAGTATTTCAGAATAAGTTGAAAAAGAATGGCTAATGGATCATGAAGAATGTTGAATGAGTAAGAAGTCCTCATATAAGGGATTCAAGGGTTATGGTAGATTTTAGGATGGTGAAATTATTAGATTTATTAAGTCTCTTTTGATGATGGGGTTACATTAGAAGACTTTTTATAGTAACCCTGATGTTTGATATATGAAAATTTTATTCCAGGAATAGTTATCTATTCTTTTGTGGACATAGTTATAAAGTACCATTTGGGTTTATATGATCCTTACTTTTGAGGTAATTATGTGTTTCTATATGTTATGATGGAAAGTGAAAGGCATGAGATAAAATTGAGGTTTAATTATGTTATGGTTAATTTTGAAGATTTTATCTCATTGTTGGGGAATGTTTTAAGAATTATATAGTTTTGGAAAAAGGACAACACCCAGACCGTTTGACAACCCGTCGCGTCGGACAAAGCTGCGGGAATCGAACCCACAACCAAAGTGCAACTGGTATTTAGCGCCTACCACTAGACTACGTAAAGTCCCTGGTTAGTTTGACAGATTCTTTAAGTTAGATGATTTTATGAATTAAGTGTAAGTTTATTTTGGGTTATCTATGGAAATTAATTAACCTATCATGGAGGATATGTGATTAGGTTAATTACTTTTCAATACGAGACTTTAAGAGCAACTGATTTTGTTTGGAGATAAATGTCACGATTTAACTTTTAAGACTATGTGACTAAATCCTCCAAATATTTGGGTTTCAATCTTATTTTGGTTTACTTTGAATAATTTTATGGAAAAATTGTTTATCGAATGGTCCTCGTTCAACTTTGGTTTTTTTGGACAAATTTTGGAGATTAAGAATATATTTTCTTTTTATAAAGGGTTATCCTTTTCTGGATTATCTGATCTTGTACTAACCTTTTTGGTTTTGGATTTGGTTAAAGTCTAATTACATGGGAAGTATATAGTTCTCTTTTGTGGATTAGGTGATTCTCTAGAAGTTGATTATAGTACTCTTAATGTGAACAAGTCTTCCTAAATACTCATCTTTTGGAGAAAGTATGAGTTTGTGTAAGAAATCTAATAAAAGTTGAAAGTCAACATGATAAGTAATTATGTTTCCTTATGAATAAATTCATCAATAAAAAGTTACTTAAAACAAAAATGTTTTCTATTAACTTTTCCTACTGGTGAATCGAATACCGTTTAACCCATCACAAGTTTGTGATTTTCTTATGGTTAACTTTCTCCTAGAAATGTTTACTATCACTCTCCCTCAGAGCATGACCCTTTGTTTCTTCCTCCATATCCATGTTTTCCTACATGGAGTCCTAGTATGGGTTAACTCGGGTGGCCTTTGTACTTCTCTTTCTTTATTTTAAAGTGATTATTTTACTGACTCTTGTTCCGACGTGGGATTTTCAATGGAGTTTCCAAGCCCAATTTTAAAATTGCGAGGAAACAATTCCCAAAAGGGGGGAAGGATGTAACACCCTAGGTAAATAAATAATATTACATTTTCACATTTATCCATATTTTTGAATAAAATATTAATATTACTTTAAAGTGGACACTATGCTCGATGGCGTACCCAATACGCAAGAACGAGTTTCTTGGGAATCTTATATTGCACTCAAATAATAAAATAATATTATTTTAAATGGTAGTTAACGCCTAGCTGTTGTAATGATGGGAATGAACGGAACTAACTAAAAAATGATTATATATGTTTGTCAAATATTTTTACTTTTTACAACAAATGTTAGAGGATTAAAAATGCGAATGAATCTAATTTTAATCATAAACATTCTAATATTCTTTAAAAGATCGATTAACCAAATTTTGATGTCGAACCTATTTTAAATACAATTTTTGACAATTTTATGTGTTATATTTGACATAATAAAATTCTTCTTTAGAATCGGGACATCAAAATTTACTTTGTGTAAATTTTTGGTAATTTTCCGATAAAGTTCATTTTTTTAATGAATAGTGAAAAATGTTGTATTTTAATTCAAAACCTCTTTTTAATCTAATTTATTTATACCATTAGATTATCTTTTGAATTTTTTTAATGTGAAGTAAGAATATATTTTTACCATTTAATCCAATAGTGGTCATTGAAATTAATTTCACTTTGAAATTTGACTTAAACTAGTGTCAATCTTTTAATATATATTGTTTCTTAAAAACATGCTATTTGTTTTGACAGCGGGAATTAATTATTAAATTAATTAATGCAACTTTTATGTTTTTAATTTTGTAAAATAGACATCATTTTTGAGTTTGGAATATCAAATATATCTTAGGGTGATTTTTTGGTATTTTTCTGAAAAACATCAATTTTTGATGAATAGTGAAACCACTAAGTGGTAGTTAAAGAAGCTAATTTTTCGTTTAAATGAAACTTTACCACTTCTGTGATTTGATTTTCAAAAATATGACATACATGGTTTTCATTAAGAATTAAAATGTGGTTCAATGAGATTAAAATAATTTTTGGTGAATAGTAACTTTTAAGTTGTATTAATCACGATTAGAGGTAATTAGTGTAATTTAAGGTAAAAATAATGTTTTAATAATATAAAATGACCTAGACACATGTTCTACCCTCATTGGATGTGTCATGGCCGACCAAGAAAATCCATGGGTCAACTTGGGGACCCCATTAAGCCACTTTTGTTGGAAAATGACATAAATAACTTTTTATTTAAAGTTAAAATAAAAATGTCACAAGCATGAGTTATTTTACTAAAACAATTTTTAAATGGGGTTATACAAGTCATATTTTTGACTGTAAATATTCATTATAAATATACAAATATTTAATACATCATGATATTTTTTTTATAATTTTTAGACATTAAATAATTTAAATTATTTATGGCAATATGATGATGCAGCGATTACCTCATTATTTAACGATTTAAATAAAATGAAAAGATAATGTAAAATATAAGACCTACACTTGTAAAAAACCTATTGTATGGGTGGATTTAGAACCCTTATCACATTATCCTCTAAATATATAATTTTGGGACCCTTTTTATTCGAAAAATAATTTTATAATAAAGTATCTTTTCTTAACATTCAAAGAGTGCCCCACGTCTCCTCTTATAAAAGGCCCCCACCTCTACCTACTTACCCACACTTTTCAAGACTTTGGTTCGGCCAAGCTCAGATCTTTTTATCTCTCCACATCCCTCTCTTACTCCTAGAAGCCTCACTTTGTGCAGAAGTCTTCCCAAGTAAGCCTTTGAGCTCAAATCAAAGAGAGTTACCCGATTTTAAGGTAATGTCTTCACTTGTGTTCTTTTGTTTTATTTTCCTTCTCCAACCCCCTAAACTATTTTTCTTCATTTATTTTGTAACAAATACAGTATCTTAAATATACTAGGATGTTGTTATAAGAATAATTAGAGCTAAAATTACACACACATACATCTAATGATTAAAGAACATACTGTTTCTGTGGTTGGTGATTTTCTACCTCACGAAACGATGATTGTTCAATATTCTTTTAACAACTTTCATGGTGGCCACTAAGATGTCAATATATTTATATATGATATATAATATGTTTATGTTCTTCTTAAGATTCGGTAATTTTCATTTATGGCATACCTTTATGGTTTCCATTATGGGTAAACGTGATATCTTCATTTTAGGAAGTGCGGACTACCGCCCCCTCAAAGTGATTTGATTCGTTAATGCCATATGTGGTAAATATAAAGGATGGAATTAATGGTATTACATATGATATCCTACTGGAATTATAATATAAATTTATATCATTATCATTTCATTCCATTGAATACAAAAAAAAGAAATGAAAGTAGCGTTCATGCGTACGTACGGCTTACTGTCTCCATGAACGGTGCATTTCATTTCTTATCCCCAAATGTAATGTACTATTATAAGTACATATATATAATTGATATATATGATGTATGTTACATCTAAATGATTAATATAATTCTGGAATTAAAATATACATATCTCTAATTTAGTTTTAATTCCATTAATATGACATAGAAATTAAAGTAGCGTTAATGCGTACGTACGGCTTACCGTCTCCATGAACGGTGCATTTCATTTCTTACCTCTAAATGATTATGTAATATTATAAATACATGTATATTCTGGATATATATGATATATATGATATACAAATCATGAATATCATTCTGGATATAATGAACCTTTGACCACACGAACAACATGTAATTGTAAGAAGTCCACTTTCGACTTAAGAACCAAGTATCGACAAAACAAAAATTATTAACATAAATGACTGAATAATGTTCATAACATGGTAATAAGTGATATAAAAGTAATAATGAACTTGAAAAATATTCTTAAGAAAGTATAAATTCACTCAAGTTTATTATTTAGGACATTAAAGAACGACCGAGTCAAGTCGGACCCAAGGTAAGGGACTTCGTCTCAATCTCTTTTCATTGAGGCATGTTTCGTTTTATACACAACTTTCTTTAATACGGAGTATAAACCCCTTTGAATTTTACTTTTATACAAAATAAATCTTTTTCTACGAAGCATTTTACAAAACAACAAAAAGGAATGTTTCTTTTAACGTACGCGGTGACAATGACCTTTTCCGCCGCCGCGAGTATTATTTGGTCTTTGGATTTCTCAACAAGTCATAATGTTTTAAAAATGAAATAAATACCATATAATCTTCTATGTATTTTGGTATTGAAATTGGTTTTTATAATGGATTTGTTATGTCAATATATTTATGTGATATATTGTGATCAAAGTGTGGAAATGTTATCTTTCCATTATATTTGTTTTATGTTTTATGATTTTATAATGGTACTTCGACATTTTACGGGTGGTTACATGATAAACCATATGATGGATGGTGCCGTGAATACCAGGATGGGTGGTTACGTTATAACCTCCAATGCATTAGGGATGGAAGTTGGCTGTATGGATATTCCATTAAGTGATATGTGTGGAAGTCAACCGTATGGTTATTCCATTTAAGTATGTTTATGTCCCAAGATACCTTTATATGTTATGTGTTATTTATATGGGTTTTATGGTAATATTTTGGTTACAAAAGGTTAAGTAATGATATTTTATTCAGTTAATAATTTTTACTACTTCCTAAAGGTGAAAGGTATTACTTTGATAAAGTATACATGGTTTACTTGTTGTTTTGAAAAACTAACAGTTTTCATTCATTGTGTATCCCTTACTGAGCTTTTTATGCCCACCCCAAAATTTTGAAATGTTTTTCACAGGACTTAATGTTGAATAGGGTCAAGGATGGGATCAAGGAAAAGTCATGCTATCTAAAACATGGGACTGGACTTGTTTCTTTTTAAGTGTTTTTATTTTATGGAAACTTAATATAAGTGTCTACTTTGTAATCTTTTGAGATGTAATAGTTATGTCCTAATTCTCATAAACTCTAAACCTGAAAAGATCCTCAATGTGTAATCTTGTAATAACTCAAGATTAAGTAAGGTTTAAGGCCGGGGCCTTATAGTCAAGGTATAAATAACATAATTTTTGAGAATTTAATTAAAAAATCTTAATTTTTGAGAGTGATATTTTGGCTTTGATGAATTGTTTTAAAAATCTTAAGTTGATATAAATAATGTAAGAACAATGAGTAAACCCATTATTGTTTAGTGTTCATTATTTTGGAAGAATTATTCATAGAAATAGTCTGGTCCTAATATATTTTGAACTACCATTTAAAGTAATAAGTAGATATGGAGAAAGTGGGAGATACCCTTTGATATGATGTAAACTATTGCTAAACCATGTAATAATCTATAGTGAGTATTGATATTCCATGTTACTTTGACATAATTTCTGCATATACCCCTTTACAGTTTCAGTGTAGAGTGAACCATGTAAAATAATCATGTTGCCACATTTATTTTCTATATGTGGAAATTGTGTATACATAGGATTTATAGGTTTAAAGAGTTCTTTATATGGTGATAATATGATCTTATTAAAGAATTGAAAAAATTACACAATAATTTACCTTTCATTTACAGTGTTTTTGGGTTTTTGGATATAGTAAAAGCCTGTATAAATATACACTATAATAAAAACCATGACATTGTATTGTTAACCATGTCGTGGTTTCTATTAGTGTAAAACACAATGTAATAAAGGTTCTCACATTGTGGTTTAGTGGAAGAAAATGAACATGTTATAATATACCATTATTATTTTTTGGTTCTCTCCCACCTAAGATATCATGTTGACTTTTTGTGATGATAATTAGATGACTCTAAACATCCATATAAATTATTTAAATGGAAAATAATCAATTCATGGATTTAAAAATATGTTAAAATGAGTTTTTAATGTTTGAATCATTTATATAATTTTTCATTGAATATACACACATTTTGAATTACAAGGAGACTCCTTAGGTGGATATAAAAGGTGATTCAATCATACAAGAATATTCTATTTTTGAATATGATATTCATTTTTAAAAAATTCCTAAAAATATTTCTTTAGATATTTATTATAGTTAAGCCTTTAACCAAAAGGTTTCATAGACCATGGATTGAGGAAAGTATTTCTATTGTGTTTCATAATTCACATAACCCATGGATACCATAGTATTAAAGAGTCAATAAATACCTCTCAATGAAACATATGATTCTAATTTTGTGGATCTTGGATAGATCTGGTTCAATATATAAAAATACACATGTTACTCATTATTTTATTCTGTTTTAATGTATTGATGGATCTCATGGAAAGATGAGTTTTTATTGATTTTTCCATCATATTTAGATAATTATTATCTTATCTAAATAACCTTCAATGGTACAAGAATCACTTCAATTATATTTGGAATTATTTTTTTATATATAAAGAATTTGGGAAAATATAATTTTCTAGAACAATGTTATGTTTTTTCAAACTAGCATGGTTCATAAAAATTGTCAAAAAATTATGTAGTTTGTAATATTTTTTTTACAATTTATGAAACATTTTAATGTTCTATTAAAATTGTTCATGGTTTCGAGAATTTTATAAAACTAAGGGTCAGTTTGATAAAAATTGTAATGAAAAATTGTTTCTAAAAAATATAATTGTAAATTATAATTTCACAACATGATTTTTGTCTAAAAAACACATTGTTTCTATCATAATGAATCAACCTTAGGAAGACCATGGTTAAGTAAGGATAAACCGTAACTTGTGATAAAAAATAATTTTTTGGAAGTTCTACCTAAAAGTACTTATCCCAAAGAAAACAATTGTAGTGTCCTTAGAATGTGTTTTCCTCTAGTAGGAACCATATCATGGTTTTTTTAATGAATGGTCATTAATTATTTTAACTAAAAATTATATTAATTAATATTATCATAATAAATTCACTATGTAGAGCCCTTTAGGCAATAGAAAAATTAAGGAAGGCAGTTGTTCTTTCAACCATACCAAATGCATTTTAAAAATCATGATACATATTTAAATATTGGTATTACATGTTATATTTATTAAGTTATTATCAATTATAAAATATGGATGATTACAAAAATGTCCATGTGATAATTTAAAATGCTTATATTAAATTAATTTTTTTTAAAAATTATAAAAATCCTTCAAAAAAGTGTTTTGGTTGAGTTTATAATGTTTTAAATAGAATGAAAATTCTGATATTTTTTATGTAAAATGTTTTAAAAAATATAAACTATTTTAATGATGATAAAATTTTCCAAATATGTCATATTGTTTTGAATTTTAATGGTTTCATATTATATATATTAAAAATTACTAATTGAAAAGATTTTATATTCAAATAAATATGAAATATTCACATTTATTTTATTAATTAATTCCCATAAATAATTAGAAATTATAAATTGTTTATAATTATCTTATTTATAAAATTCTCATATATGATTATGTTATGTCTAAATTTATAAAATATTCATTTATTTTTTTTAGTCTCTATTTAATTATTCATGAATATACAAAAATAAAACTATGATTTTATAAATACTTCTTTGGAAAGTGTTAAACTACATCTTTTAAAAGTAATGCCATGCATATAAGTAGTTACATGTTATTGACAACATAATATTGAGTTACATTCAACCATAGATATGTTTTTTTTGGGTTTTGAGCTTTAAATTATTGTCTTTATTAAGATTTATAAATATTAATTTTTAATATTATATAAAAATTTAGGCCTCTCATGTGCATTGATCCATGGATAGTATAAATTTGGGTTGAATTTTTTATTTTCATGGTAGATTGGGGATTGTTATAAAATTTACTGATCAGATACCTATCCTACCATGTTTTCGATTATTATTGTTTTTATTTAACATTTTTCAAAACTATTGCATGAAAGAGTTTCATATACCTCATACAAGATATGAATTTAGATATGTGTGTATAAAAATAGATTTCATTTTTATAAAAGTAACATCAAGCCTGGTTTTTATAAATAGTTATATTATGAAATCCATGATTTTTGTTTTTTGGTATTCTAGTTGTAACTTATTTGTTTTGAATTTTAGTATTGGTTATGGATGCAAATTTGAGATTTTTTTGGTTTTTTAGCTTGTATGGGTAAGGTGATTATTCATATAGAAACCCATGGAAATTAATATTGAAAAAGGATATCTTGTTTTAGGATAGTGAGTTTCACATCATACTTATATTGGAACTCATCATATGCACAATTCCCTTATCAATTTTTAAAACTTTTGTTCCCATTTTTTCAAGATGCATTTTAAAGGCAGATTACCTCCTTTCCCCCATTCAATCAGACATCTACCTAGAAATTTGCACCTCTTCTCTTCATTTTATTTAAGTTTCTTATTTTTGGGAATATATTTTTTTGGAATTGTTTTTCATGTTTATTAGAAACAATATTCTTACTCTCTACTATACTTATCTTCTTATTGCTAAGTTATTCACATTCCTTTCTACCCATGGACTTTTTGACTAGGGTTTCATGTTTTATGATTTTTAATTCATCATTGTACATTTTTAGGTTTTCTAATATCCATTAATGATTTATATTTCTCCCTTATGGTGGGTTTATATTGATGTGAGTTGATTTCATCATTACCGATGGGTTGTTCCTTATATTTTTATTTATTTATGGTACTATGAGTTCTTATATGTTTTTTCCAATATTTTTTGATTGAAATAAATATTATAATAGTTATCTAATATAGTGATATTTATTTATAAATGTTTTTATGAATTAAATTTAGTATCAAAGGATATTTCCCAGCATAAAAACAAAAAACTAGTTTTCATGAAAATAATGAACAAAAGGTGTTTGATCAATTGTGAGCCATAGTTTTTTATAAAATTACAATAGTGGATTTATAAAACGATTTCTTAAGATTTTTAATTGACTAACATCAATATTTCTTGAAATATTCAATATTTAAGTGTCTATTTTTGTACTTCAAACTTTTGTTTTTTCTATAAGACTAAAATATTTTATTTTTAAATCTTTTGATGATATCTAAGGTTTTATTAATGTAACATGAAGAAATATTTCATAAAAATTGGTATATTTTCAAAATATTGATAATATTTAGATATATTTTGATAGATAAATTTATTTTTGTTCTCTTATAACCTATAAATCTTTCCCCATTAGAATTGATTATTATAATTCCATATTATTGAGTGATATGAATCAATAAATAGGATTTCTATTATTATGTAATAGATATTATTGAAATGTGATTTTATTTTTAATGGTGCCTATAAGTGATATTTGAGATTTATATGGATGTATTTTACAGATATTATGGTTTGGTGTATGGATTATTTTCCTCAGCTCTTTTAGTAACTCTCATGGGAACCTGGGGTAAATAAGTGGGAAGAAAATATATGGTTGATATAATAGTTTACATTATACCCAGGATATTATCCTAATTTTCATAGTGAGGCTCTTTCAACAGTGTTTTCCATCCAATAATGCTAGTTGAGATCCATCAGAGTGTTATTTTTGTAACACATCATTAATCCAATGGTTGGTTTAACCCATGATACTAATTATATGATATTATGTTCTTATTTTTAATTCTTCTTATATTATTATTCTTGTTAAATATTTCCCTATTTTAATAATTTATACATATTATCATACTCAATGATTATTGGTATTATATGTAATTTCTGTTATTAGTCTCCATATTTTTTATATTTTTATAAATCATGGTTTACATGAATGTATAACAATTGTATTTTTATTATTTCACCTAAAAAATAAACATGAATATTTTTTGTTTACTATAATTTAATTGATATTATTTTTTATAAACTCATATTTCCACAACTACTTATTTTATTTTTAAGATATAGAATGTTTTATTAAAATGTGGGTAACCTTATTTATTTTATATTAAGTTTCAAATGATTTATTCTTATTAAACTTGTTTTTTATTCATTGAAAACACATGTAAATGATATATATTATAGAATATGGTTATATAATCAATTTAATTTATGTTCATGCATCTCAAACCTCACAGGTAAAGTGCATGAATTTGCTACATATGCATGAATTTATGTGTGTGCATCTTCTTATATGGTTTCATTATTTACAATCATTTATGAATGGATTAAATAACATTCATTAATTCAATTAATTCAATGAATAAGTGAAATAGGAATTAATTTTTAATGATACATTGAATATGAGGAACCCTAGATCCATACTCCTAGCTGGGGTGCGAAAAAAATATTTCTTTAAACATGAAATTTAATAAATACTAATGTAACCATTTTAAACATTTATTTAGTTTACATCATCTCGGTAATTTAAACATTACATCTCATAATTATTCACACTAGACTAGGAATATAAGGTTTTTTTTATTTGAGGATCAACATCATAATTCACATATTTTTCAATAAATGTTTACATTTTTCTATAAATGATCCAAATTTGACTAACTAATAGACTTATTATAAGTTATATTCATCTTTATGACCTAGGGAATGGATATATAAGAAATGGGTGATCTCAAATACTCAGCAAGGGGAAACTTATCAGCAAGTCACCAAGGGTAATATCATATACATATGAAAGAACACGAGTAGGGGGGAAATATATTACTAAAAAGAAGATGGAACCATAGTATATTATCACAAGTCATGATAAAATGATATGTAATCTCATGTGAACAAACATTTAACATGGGAAAAGAGTAAGAAGTCCTTAAATAATAGGCATGGGAGACAGATCATGATTATAAGTATTTGAAATGGAAATATAACAGTTACATGAAACATAGAATAAGAAATAAATTCATAATAACTATAATAAAATGGTATCATCACCATCACGAGTCACTACTTTTACCCATGCCTTCACGATTAACTACTTTCAATCAGTTATGATGTAGAAACTTAATTTCATCCACATGTAGATTTATTATGAGATATAAATTTCTCACCAATCCATTGGAGGTTGATATAGGACACCACCAAAAGATAATCGATACATATGTGTTCCATATGATATAAAAAATCCATTATATCATAAACAACCCATTGAAAAAATTTTGTTACAGTCATCACATCATAAATAACCTAGAGAAAGAAAATGTGTTTCATATCACTTATAAATGGAATCACATAAAATGAATTTAGGAATCAGATCAATTAACACCAATATATAATCCCCCATAGTATTATTTTCTAGAGGAATTTATCAGGTGATTTATAAATCATAACACCATAGGTGTTAGATATTTTAAGGATGGAAATTGAAGTGAATCTATGAAAAAGTATTTTAGAAAAAAATTTAAATGATTGTTGTAAAGAATTTGGTTTGAATTATTTTTTTAGAATAATTTCAAGAGGGTAATAAGTTTTTTTTAAAATAACTGGAAATCAAATTTTAATAATGTCACCTTGAAAGGCATAAACATTTTTCATATGAAATGCTATGTAGATAAAATATGAACATGAAATGGAAATACCTTTTAATATTTTGAAAAATGATTTATTAAAATGCATATAGTAAATATAGTGATAAATATTCAATTTGAAAATATTTAAACATAAATTTAATGATTACCAAAAATGAAAAAATACTTGGATTTCAAAATAAAAAGGAAAATAGTAGTGGGATTGAAAATGCATATAGAAGAAAAATAGATAATTTGGAAAGAATGGTTACTATTCTTAACATCATAAACTTGTATAAAGAAATAATTTTGTCTATTTAATTCCCAATAAATGTTGGATTATCCTTATAATTTAATCATATAACAGATGAAAACCATATTATAATGACAATAATAAAAATGTAATCATTATGACTCAAGAAAATAAGTTGAGTAAAAACTATTCCTTACATTTTATCTAAAATTAACAAACATTATCTAACATATTTTATAACAAAAATAACTATCTTAATATCATATTATAGAAACTTATTCAAACTAATAATAATTTATACACATAATCTATTAAATTTTTTCAAAATATAATAGTTTGTTATATTTTATTTTCATCAACAGATGTTATTATCATTGGTTGTTAGTTTAGTAATACTTTCATGATAGTGGTATTGATTCATTTTTATAAGATAAATTTTTATCATTTTAAGATCATTATATTACTATAATAGATGTTTTGTAATGATTTACAGTTTTATAATTTCATTTCATAAGTATTTTTTTAGTGATTCATGACAGTAAAGTTGGTTATGAGCTTGTTTCAGTAAACTTTTAACGGATATAGAAAATTATTGATATTATGTTAAATATTATTATAAATTTTCTAAAAAAATTATTTTATCATTAATTTCTAATAAAAAAATTTAAGTTTCCATATTCATCTATGACATAAAGTTTTTCATTATTTATGTAGGTGGTTAAACCAAACCAAACAGGAACTAAATAACATCTAATGTTGAGTATGGTTAAGAAAGTGATTTTTTTGGAATAATTTAATTATTACAGAAGTATAATGATATTATTTGTATTTTTAATGTTTTTTATATGATTTTAAAATATTTTAATGAGGAATAAAAAACTTGATAAGAAAATAAACACCTCACTTTCGTTGAGGAGATATTCGGTAAATACACATGAGTGGCACATTTGTTTTCATAGAATGTAAAGGATTTCATAGTTTGTTTATATTTTAATATTCTTATTATTTTTAAAGTAAAATATTAATTCATCAAATACCCACTTTGAGCAAGAAATTTATGGCCGTTATCAAATGTGGACCACGTCGCTTATGGAGGTGATAACCCGCACATAACACATGAGGAATTTTCTTTTTTTAAATTGTTAAGAGGGAGGTAGAAAATTGATATTCCATCATTATAATAAAATTTATGAATGTTAATTATAATTCTATCACCATAATTTAATTTATATAAAATATTTTATCGGTTATAAGTAGAAAATAATTAAGGTGGACTGGTCGAGAACATTACATCTACTTTTGGTTGTTTTCCCATAGGAAACAACTTAAGGCCCATTAGCTTGATATTTTGGAATGAAAAATGATTATAAGATGTGGGGAGAGATTTGTGGAGATACTAGGGTAGATTTTTTCTCAACATAATGATTTATAATGAGTGTAGAATAGGGGTGGAGGTGATCTCCTTTCAATGGTGAGGGGAATGACATTTTTATGAATTTAAATTCTTAATATAAAGTGTGAACATATTTTGCATGTCAAGTGAGAAAATATTATAAAATAATGGAGCAAGGGAGGATAAAATTTCAATTACACCACTACCATTAATTTTGAAACATTTTTCACGTCTTCAACTCTTAAAATTTTCTCTATTAATATTTTTCGTTTTTTACAGTCGTAATTAATTTTTACCGATGTAATTTAATATTAATTTTTAAAAATTAAAATGGGCCTTTATATATAGTTTTAAACTACTCATTAAAAATATTAATTTTTTTTATCAAATTGAATTTCTGTGTAAGAGGAATTAATTTTAACATTACTGTAGGTAACACGTAAAAACCCATGTATGAAAAAGTGAATTTTATATTGAAAATTTATGTTTAGAAAAAATTATCAATGTTTTTTGATATTCATGATATAAATATTTTTTATTATAAATTAAATGAATTTTATGTGAATTTAAAATAAATCCAAAACTAACTTTTATGAAAATAAAATTTAATTAAAACAAAAGGAAAAATTAATTTCTCCTGTTGGAAAATATTACTCTAATAATTTAAATTCCATAAATATGTTTTCTAAATTAAAAATAATATTTTGAAATATATTGTTTTACCCCTTAAATAAATATTTGATCATGGAAGATGAATTATATGGTTTTTATGTTATAGTTACTTCTTCTTATTTTTATAAACACAACAGTTTCAGTAAAAATAATATTTTTCATTATTCAACTCATAAAAAATTATTTCATAAAAATATTAAAACTCCATGCTAACCTAATTTTTACAAGATAAATTGAAAAATTAATTTTATTTAATAAAAGTTAAATAAAAAATTTTTAAATTTAGTTCACTAATGAAAATATAAAATATTAAAATGAATTTATTTTATTTAAGAATGATGTTTTTAAACATTAAGTGTTCTTTATATTATTTCATATCAATTTAGAATTTAAATAAAATTTATCCAATATTTTAAAATTGTTTAACTTAATTTATTAGAATAAAATATAAAACATATTAAGAAAAAAATTATTTAAGAAGGAAGAATAAGTTTTAATATTAAATAATATCAATTAATTCTTCATCTAAATGTAAAAAACTTTAGTTGACTAATAAATTTTTATTTACTAGAGGTTTTAATATTATTATAAATTCCTTAATAATATTCATCTAAAATTTCACATATCATTTTAGGTTAGTCTTACATTTTGATGAAGCTATTGAACATATCATATATATATATATATATATATATATGAAGGAAAGATATATAGTAAAATATCATGGACTTATATTCTACCCCTTAAGTAAATTTCATTCTCACAATTTAAATTATCATTCACTAGTAAAATAATCTAAGGGATCCATAAGAGAATCACTTTTTTTTTCTAATAATATATCAACCTCACAATATTTGATACTACGAGACTCATAATTTTGTACATAAAATTATTGTATTGAGACTTCCCTTCATCTCAATAATTTTTACCCAGTTTGATTCCTTAGTTGGTCATAAGAGTTTCCAGGGACAAACCTTTTAAAACTTCATTTTCATGATCCTATTTCCAACCAAATACTAAGAAAAAAATGGTTATGATATTATAAATTAAAATGGAATTAAATGATCACATGAATATGAAAACCCAATCCAAAATTTTCTTATCTAATAACACACTTATTTGAACCTATAATACTTTCTGTTCAAGTAAAATATAATTATATCTACCTAACACTTAATCATTTTTGCCTAGATTTTCCATGGTTATTTAAAAATTAGGTTCTATAAGCTAACTAACTAGTCATTGTTTAAATTTAAAAATTATATTTACATACTAGATAATGGTTTCTAAAAATAATTTTAATTAACTATAGCATATCCACCTAGAGTGTCTTTCTAGGTTTGCAGTCTAAAGTCCACTCATAAAGCACTGTGTGAAGATCAATTTGATACTAAAACTACCTTTTTAGGGTGATTAACCCATGGTTGATTTGTTCCAAAACTGTATCCGCTTGGTAGTACCCAAATTGAGAAGTAATTTCTAGGAAAACCACATACTCTAATCTTTAACAAAATTCAAGGATGTTATCCCATACTTCGAATCATACATAGGGATGTCAAAAAGTTACCTAATAATAATTAAAGTGTACTAAGTCTTTCACATGTATTATTACATGTTTTTACATAATTCCTTAAAAACAACCTAGGATTTAGATTCTGAGTATATTTAGAAGACTAGGTTCATAATACCTCAAAATGAGAGTAAAACACAAAATATTTATCTTATTTTCTATAATGATATTTTAAATCCCTTTGAGTTGAATTTTTCTATGTCAACCTAGGGAATACATAAATAAATAGGAGAGATAAAGGTCCTATTAATAGAATGAACATAATGATGAAGAATAATATATAAATGAAATTACATAGCATGACATCAAACGGGGAAATTTACATGAGTGATCACATGGAGGAATTGAATAAGAACATCGACAACATGGGATTAAAGCATCATAAGAATGTGGAAGCAACATATAACATGACATAAGCATATGTAAATGATAACCAATAATATAATTTTATATATTATATCTCAGGTTTATATATATTTTCATTTCCAAATTGAATATTTAATTATTAATAATCTATTTCATTTTTAGAGTGTTGTTTATGAGTGAGATTATCATTGGGGATCAAGCATATCAAAATTTTCATATTATTTTTATCATATTTTAATTAATTTTTTCCATTTTAATAATTTCAATTCTTATGAATATATTTATTCTTTAAATGTAAATTCCATGTTAATAATTTTTTTAGTAATATCATGTGATGCATGTGTTTTATAAAATACAATATTACTACCTTTGAAAAAAATATAATCTATAGGGGAAATTCCATTAATAAAATTTTGGGTCATTTAATTTTCCCACTTTATTAAAATTCCTCATTTAAATTGAATTTTATATACTAAGGTGAAACTTGGTGAGGTTACTTCAACTTCATTACATCCTATGGTTCTCATTTGACCTTTTCATTCTTATGGTTCCAACATAATACTTTTTCTAGGTGAGTTGTCTTATTATGAAGATCTTTGTATCTATGGTGAAAGAGTTTCAATGGATGCTCCTCATAAAAGAGATCATTCTCTAACTATACTACCATTCATATTGAGTACTATGAGGGATTTTCTATAAGTAAATGACATCAAACAATCCATAAAATTGATTCATTATAAAAAAATTAATTTTTTTTCATTCCAAAAGATCTTCTAGGTTTATGATTTTAGAGAATTAGGTCATCACCCTTAAAAAAATAAATATTATATCACAAATTAGAGACATAAGAAAAGCATTTGAAAACATGGTATAACCATGAAAATATTAGTAAGAGTCATATAAAATGAATGAAAGAAACATTTTATTTCATGAATACTCTTAAAAATATTCCTTTTTCAAAATAAAATTTGTGATAAAAATAAATATTTTATTTCCCAAGAAATAAACTTTCCACCTAAATATTTTCATAAGAAATTTATAAAAAATTATTTATGTAAAAATAAAACTCATAATGTTTTCTTTTCAGTAAGGAAAAAACCATCAAACATTATACATTTATCATTTAAGAAATACAATTAACTTCCCTTTAAAATTAATCTCATTAGCTTACCTTGTAAAATAATAATATTTTAAAGAAAAACTATAGAAACTATAGATAAACATTGTTGGCAACTTGAAGCACTATTTTTAAAAAACTCTTACAATTACTATTACAAATGGAATAACTTATCCAATTAATTCTAATAATCTATTTAGATAAACCTAACCGAATAACTTTGTACCATTACCAAATGCATTGGAGACCTATATCAGGCTCACTCATCATCATGAGATATATCGGGATCACACTTCCTCATGATATATATATATATATACATATCTCACCCGTAATCATAAAAATTTACTAAGAGCTATAAAATATCACAATACATGAAACTATGAATTTCAATTATCATACTCATAAAAATATTCTCTACACCCATAAGAAAACATTTCTGGATTTTTAAATTTCTATTACACTTAAAACTATTTTTGAAAATTGCTATAAAAATGGAAGGATGGTTTTTAATTTAATAAAAAAAGAAATATATTAAAGTAATACAAAGATAAAACAATGGTTATAGTGGTGGGAAGAACCTTTGATATTAAAGAAATTAAAATATAATATTCTTTTTACTATTTCTTCAAAACATCCCAAATAAAACACGTAATAATGTTGCTTTTGAGAAAATTTAAACAAAAATAAAAAATGAAATAAAAATTCCTTTATAATTCATTTCAATCTATACAAATTGATCCATTAAACTATTTTATGATTATGGACATGGAAGTAAAATATTTATAAAATAATTCATTAAAACATCTAAAACATTTTTTCATGGTAAATTATCCCTTTACATGAGTCCAATTCAGCACGTAAGTTATTTACATTCCTATTTAACAATATTATTTTAATAATTTACTACTTAATAATTTTTTTCAATTTTATTATTCCTTTTATTTTATTTATTATGATTTATATACAATTAATTAATCAATTTAGTTCACATCAGTTGTTTGGATTCCATTCATCTCATATGTCTAAAATCACTTTGGTATGTTGACTATGGTCAAAGTGAACATTATTTCATCATAACCAGAATAATAATAATGTAAAAATTATAATGTTTACATATTAATTAAAATTTAAAAACCTATAATGAAGGTTTATTTAAAACAATTAATTACTTTATAATGTTGGAGACTGTTGACTACATGTACGCATGAGTATTGTTTTTATTTTTAAAAGGGAATCAAGGAAAGAAGGGAAATATATTTTTTTCATTATAAAATTGTGATTATATAATAAATATAATATTATTTATTTTAAAAAACTTATATATAGTATTCTTGTGATGTGGTTATGAAAAACATATCACAATGCTTTATGGAGAGGGTAATCCACATGCAAACACGAACGACGCTATCATTTTCCAATGGATGGAATGGTAAGAAAGAAAAAGATATATTATTTTTAGATATTGATAAATATTTAATAATATAATTTATATAAATTAAATGCATCATTATATCTTACAATGTGATGTAGTGATATAAAATGCATTACATCAGTTTGTGAGGTGATAACCCTTCGTACACATGAACGGTGGTTCATTTCATTTTTTTGGGAAGTTGGAGAAGGATATAGGTTATTAAATTAACATAAAAACACAGAAGTATATATAATATACCTATTTTATAATATAATAATTATTAAATAATATTTTATGGTCATATAATAAGAAATAAAATGAAAACATGCAGTTTAGAACTACTCTTCCTTTTCAGAAAACCTCTTTTGGTTTATAACTAAAGCCATCATTGGTTGGTTTTATAAAAAAAGGTACTATCGGACATGGATAGTGATTTTAGGAACATATTTTGGTAGTTATTGGGTGAAAATATTCTATTGAAGTGTGTATATGAGATGAGAGGGGGCTTACATTTATAAGTGGGGGAGAAGACACACTTTGAATATTTAAAAAGAATAAAATATATTAATTTAATAATAAGAAAATGTCTATAAGATGGAAGATTTACAAATATAAGATGCGATAGGGTTGAAATATAACCACAAAATAGTATTCAAACATGTTTCTAGGTCATTTTACCACTTATCACTTACTATTAACCCCCGAAAAACCTATTTTAACATTATATATTGGAACTGATTTTGCTATTTTTACAATTAATTATGAACAAAAAATAAGTTATAATTATTAAATTATATTAGTAATTATTATTAAAATTATTTAATCCATTTTATCAGATTCAATTCATTTAAGTAGAATAATTTAATTTTATATTGAACATGAAAAATGTGAAAAAATAATGTTTTCAGAAAAACTTCTTTTTATCTACTAAATGTTTTTATACCAAATTCATGTTTAAAATTTATTCAGAAAAAAAAATTGGATCATTAATAAAAAAATATAAATATTTTTTCTTTTAAACCATTTTAAGACAAAATTTATCTTTGTAAATTATCAAAAAGAAAATACAGTTTTCAATAAAAATATGTATTTTTACTATTCATAGAAAAGTCAAACCTTTCATAGAATTATAATAATTTTACCCTAAGATAATTTTCTCACCATGAATTCAAAAATGAGTTTCATTTTTTAAAATTATAATTATATAATTTTAAATCCAACCCTATAAATAGAGCCAAATAATTCATGAAAACCCAATTTGGTTATAAATAATGTTTTTTTTTTGTTTTTGACTGATAAATTAGAAAGTATTAATATTTTTTTAAGGACTCTATAATATGTAATTATTGAATTTTAACAAATCATGAAATTTTTTTATCTTAAATTAATTGTTTTTTACATTATTTATCTCCTTTTAAAATTTTATCCACTTAGTTTTATTTATTACTTTAACAAATTGGGATATTTTCCCTTCATAGTATTTTAAGAATCCTATTTTTCTTATTCAATCATATGAGTTTTCCAAAAAAATATACTATGTAAATAAATTTATTTTTCAACCCTTGGTCTCTATGTTCAAGAATATATACTATCTCTTATAAGAAATATTTTATTGTTATAAAATTACTTCAATTATTAAACCATGAGATAAATCTAGAACATATTTTTTAAAAAATAAAACATGAAATACATCACGTACATAAGTTAAACATGTTGGAAATTCAATTCCATATAAAACTAATAGAACATTATTTGGGAATCCATATGGTCTAATGAACCAAATACTTTAAATTACCTTTTTAATGAAATTCATAACACTTTTTTAGGGAGAGACTTTAAGAAAAACATGATCACCTACCTCGAAGGAAAGATATTTCCTCAGGCTACCTGCATAACTTTTATTTCTTCTTTATGGAATCCTTATACACTATTGAATAATATTCAAGTATTTATTCTACTAATTCTATCCCCAAAAATTTTCTTTCTATGACATCATCCCAACAAGTTGCATCCCAACACCACTTTCTATATAATTCCTCAAAAGGTGCAATCAATATATTAGATTATAAATTATTATTATTATAAAATTCAATGAAATTTAGTTATTGATTTGAAATTCCTTAATAATACCCTGAAAAATATTGAAGAAAATCCTCCAAATTCTTAATCATTCATTTTTACTTTCCATCATATTAAGAATGAAAGGGTGTAGTAAAATTTAATTAAGTGCCCAATGACTTCTAAAGTCTTTTGAAAAACTTATAGTTAAACTTAGGATCACATTTTGATTCAATAAAGAGAGGGTCTCCATATAATCTAACTATATAGTATACATAAATTCAATAAAGGTGATCCAAATAAATATTATCTCAAATGGTAATAAATGTCATCTATTTAGCTAATTGACAAAAAATAACCCATATCACAATATTACCTCAATATGTATTTGGTAATACAACCATAAGATCCATGGATATTTTCAAAATTTTCATTCTATCACTAGAAAATGTTGAATCATCAAATTTGGTAACTATCATTCAGTTATTAACTATTTATAATCCAAAAATTTTATAGTAAAATTAAAAATATATTTCTTCATTCTATTTTACTAGAAATGTTCCAAAAAGTCTCTATACGTTTTTATATTTCCAATATGAATAAAAAATAGGGAGGCATTTTCCTTAATCAACAATTATTTCTTTAATTATGGGTTAGGTGAAACCATAACTTTTATCTATATCTAAGAACAAATTATTTGTTAATAGTAAATTCATGCAACTTGATTTAGTAATTAATTTTCCCTTTTTCTATAAAAAATTTCTTCCTTATGAGCTTTCATAATCCTATTTGACAATAATGATTATGTTGAAACCAAAAAAACTATCCATGATTTCTTATCCACCATTCATGAAATCATTAATTCAAGGATCATATTCAAGACATATTATAGTTAATTTAGAATTATATTTCTGAATCAAAAAACCACATACTGTATTTTATTTTCCTAGATGGTATTGAATTATACAATCATAATCCTGTTTTAATTCAAACCATCTCCTCTATATCCTATTTGAATCTTTCTGAGTTAATATATATTGTGAGATTTTATGATCACTATATCTTGTACACATTACTCGATAAAAATGATGTCTTTAAATCTTTAAAGTAAACACTATAGCCACTAGTTCTAAGCTTGGTGTAGGATAATTTTTCTAACGAGGATTTAATTAAATAGAAGAATAAGCAATTAAAAAATAATTATATATTAAAAAAATCCCATCCATTTCAATGAAATCTAGGAAGGGAAAAAATTCTGGTACTTTAGTAGGGCACTGTAGCAGCAGCGGAACTGTAGCAGTGGAAACACTATAGCGGCGAAGGCACTGGAGTAGGTACTATAGCGTTGGCGAGATTATAGCAGCGCGGGTACTATATGAGTACTATTCACCGAGGGGTCATTTAGGCCAAAAAATGGGCTTTAAAGCCTTGTTTTCCGGCCACTTGGCCTTGGGCCTTTGAGCTATGTAATATGTCTCCCTCTACCCACACTAAAGAGGTATTTGATTTAAATAATAAATTGAGGCTTCAACCCCAACCTTTTCAAAAAACTAATCTTCTTTTCAATTCCTAAAAACAGTCATCACATTCATTTCTATAAATGAACCTAAATATTTTTATGATAAATTATTTAGTTTGATATAAAACCCTAAAAATATTTCAATAAAATAATGATAATATCCCACTAACATAATAAACTACTAATAATAGACATATTTGTTGGTCTTGTACATTAAAAATCAAATATATTATTAGGGGGATCTATAGTTATGCCTTATTTATTTATGTTATGTCAGTAGAATGAAATTAAGTGTAACAAAAAATTAAATTTACTAAATCCTCCTTGTAAATTATTTTCATTCATTGTTTGGAGAAAAATACATAGATATTTTTAATGATCCAAGTAAATTTTAAAATAAACTAAAAAAATCATAAAAACACTGCTAAAAACTTTTACAAATATTCATGGAAACATTTATTCATAAGATTAATGAATATATCCAGTGAAGTAATCATATCAAAGGGAATATATAATTTTTTTATTCCCATACCTAGTATAAAAATTTTCATTAGGGATTTTATACTCTTTTACCTTCAACAGATGGCACCTAAACCTAAGATAAACCTTTAAAAAATAATGAGCTCCCTGGAGGTGATCAGATAAGTCATCGATATGGGGAAACATATAATTATTCTTAATAGTAATGTTATTAAATTCTCTATAATCAATTTATTTCTGGATGGAACCATGTTTATTTTTAAGAAATAAAAGAGGGGAACCCAATGATGTAGTGATAGGATGAATAAAATCTTTGTCAAGTAACACATGTAACTAATTTTTCAATTCTAGATGTTCTAATTGATGAATTTAATAAAGATGTTTTGAAATTTTATTAACATATGGTACAAAGTAAAAAATTAAACTCAACTTATCGATCAATAATAATACCAGGTAAATCATTAAAAAAATTTCCAGATATATTTTATATCTATTAGGACATTATTAATCTGAACTATTTTCTTATTTTAAAAAACATAAGCAAGGTAAATTTTGTTTCTATCTCTTAAAAATTTATCAACTTATTAATATGTTATCCATTGTATGGATTTATTCTTATATAAAAAAGGCACTCATTCAGAAAAATAAAGAATTTGGGACATTAATATATATTAGAATGAAAAACTAAAATACAATCCATACCTAACATAATATCTAGGTTTACATTGGAAAATATAAAAAGTTTGTATGGAAAAATCTTCCACTAATGATAATATGAAGTTCTTTGTAAATTATTTTTTTTAATATTACCACATGATTTTTTTCCAAAAGCCTATAATTCATTTCTTGAGGTGAAATTTCCATTTATCAGTAAATGTCTCATAAATAAAAGAATATGAAGACCCCAAATCAAATAAGATATTAGCATAATTAGAATAGATGAGTAATTTACTTATTACCACTTCATTTTATGGCCAAACATTTCCAATATAGTTACAGTTTTTATCACCACACCCTCATGCTTATTGTTTTTTTGCTTCCTATCATTCATACTCTTTTTTCACACAAATCCACATAGTGAACCGTTTCAATACATTTAAAACAACTTACTACCTACTTATTAGAAAGGGTCCTACCATTACCAATATATTTTTATTTGAAATAATGAGTCATCTTCCCAAAATTATAACAATATAATGAGTTCCCTAATTTCATAGAAAATTCCCCAAGCTTAATTTTACCACCCCTATAAATAACTGAAAACTTTATTTTCTTACCTTTATATTTATTTGATGTATTCATACAATTTTTCTACCACATGGAACATTTTCCCCCAATTTTCATGAAATATATGGTCATCATAAAACTTTATTTCTACCTTCTTAGAAAATGAAACATGTTTCTCACAAGTTTTAAATTAGTGAGAGGCCAAAGTGAAGTGCACTATGTTGCATTTGTTGTCAATGAGGCATGAAGTTGTCTTGGAATGAATGGAAGTCAAGGAATGTCACGATGTGAATGACAAAGGTTGTGATGGTGTTGGTGATGAATGGAGAATGGCCATGGTACTAAGATGCGTGTCACTTAGGAGATTCACTAAGTGGCATAGGAGATGTGGTTGAAACATTCTCTAGTAACATCTGACGATTGTTGAGCCGATCTTTAAGTTCATAGAACTTGTATCCTGATGATACAAAGTCACAACAATGATAGAAGACCATGCATTGTAGTGACAATGCATGATGAGTTGAAAGTGATCCATCCATAAGTTCTAAGTGGATGAAGCGGATTAAAGAAGTCCATGTACTAACTCTTAGTGCAACTGAATTGGAAGTGATCCAACTTGATCTCTGATTAGATCAATGAAGCACATTGGAGAATTTATGTGATTCAGGAGTTCGGTTGAAGAAGAAGAACCTTCAAGAAGTCACTCCTAAGTAATGAATATATGTTGAGGAGATTTGAGGGATTCTAATGAAGAAGAGAAGGGAAGAAATGAAGAAGAAGAGTTGTGGCATTTGGCATTTTACACTTAAGTACTTTGTATACTTAGTGTATATTCAAGAAAAAATTAGCCACCAAGGGCCAGCCTTAAGGGTTCAACCCAAGGCACATGTGGGACTAGGTCACCACGCCCAAGGGGATCCCATGGGGCCAGCCCGAGAGGCCGCGGCCGTGTGTAAGTCGGGCCATGCAGGTGATCAGGTCCTGCGCAGCATGGGCGCCAGAGCGCGCCCGGAGGGTGCATAGTGGGCGCTAGGAGCGCGCCCGCAGAGGCGAGAGTGGGCGCAGAGCGCGCCCGCAGGGAGAACACGGTGTGGGGTGGCACCGTGGAGGTTGGAAGTTCAATCGGGGGGTTGAGGCAGCGCCAGGGTGATAAAGCGCGGAAAAACCGCTCCCCGTTTCGATGTGGGACGCGGGAAATTTCACCGGGAGCGAATCCCAGCCGCACGATTGATCGCGCGGACGATCTAAGCTGCACATCTGATCCGCGGCGAGATGATCTGATCCAGGCTGTCCGAGATCAATTGAATCACCGATCCGACGGCTCTGAGGCGTCTTCAACCTCGAGCTCAGCCGAGGACACCCCGTGCCACCCGCGACCTCGCCATGAACCAGAGGCGCCTCCAAGCAATGTTTTTGAGTTCCCAGCCACCATAGTTCGAGCTGAAGTATTCATGGAGTTCGTCTAGCCCAACTGAACCTAACCATGCAATGAGATGATGATTTCGGTCGAGGCCGAGGCAAACGAAGTTGCCGAGGCCATGTGGTGTTCGTGCTATGCATGGACCGGTTTTAAATGAAGCCATGCATGCGTTTTAAAATGCATGCACGTAGAGAAGGCTGAAAATAAAAGATGCCCGCGTGAACCGAGGATAAAAATAAAGATTTGAAAGATTTTTAAAGATCCGAAACTTTCGGGAACTTGAGTTATTATCACGCGGATGGGCTGAAGAATTACTTGCCTATAAAAGGATCACCCGAGGCTCTCAAAAAGCTTGCTGATATACTGAAAACTTGAAGCCCCGTGAGTGCTCTGCCTCGTGAAGATTTTGAAGCCCCGCGCAAGTTTACTTGTGCGGTTGGAGTCCCTTGCGCGCAACACCTTTGCGCGACAAGAAGAGGAGTCCCCTGTGCGCCTCAATTGCGCATCAGGAAGAGCTCTCTCTGCCCGCACACTTGCGCGGCAGGAGTAGCTTGCGCGCCCAAGGTGTCCTCACCCTTGTGGCTTGCGCGCCTCGTGGTGTTGCATCCTGCACACCCGAGTGCCTGTGCACCCCGCGGCTCATCAAGCACTCACGACGCCTTGCACCCGAGCCTTGCGCGACACCTTGCCCCATTGAGAAGGCCGAGCCTTTGTGCTTGTGTGCCAAGAAGACAAGAACACCTACGGGCAGTGGCTTGTGCAAAGAGGGAGAACCCGAGGCCTTTAGTGCCTTGTGTGTGCTCCAAGTGAAGAAAAACACCTAAGCCTACATGTGCGCAAAAAGAAATTAAAGATGAGGCCGTAGCCCTTGTGTGTGCAAAATGGAGAACCAAGTGTGTGCATAAGTGAAGTGCACACTTTGAAGAAGATTAAAAGGACAACGAAGTGTGTGGGCTTAGTAAGTGAAGTAGGCCAAGCCTTGTGTTTGCTAATTGATCAAAGGAAGTGTGTGTGTGCAAACAAAACAAGTAGGCCGAACCTAGGTGTGTGCAAAGTGTACACATTTAGAAGAAGGAAGAAGAGGAGAAGACCCACACAAAGTACAACACACTTTTAAGTGTGTAAACAAAAAGAATAAAGTGTGTGAAGAATTGAGAAGGTGTGTGCTTGAAGTGATTACACCCTTTGTGGGTCTACTGCACCAAGAAGAAGAAGGGAAGTGCATGCATGCATGCATGCACATGCACACATGAACAAAGCCAAATCTGGTTGTGTGCATTTGAGGAGTCCAAGACCAGTGGTTCTTGAAGAATTTGAGAAGGCCATGCTATCAGTGCATGAGGATGAAGAGCTGCCATGCACTCAGTGCATGAAGTTGATGTGAAGTGAGACTGGACCAGACTGAAGTTAAAGATATCAGTTGTCTGAGTATTCAGTGATTGAGAAGAGCCTGATCAAGAGAAGTGATCAGAAGTTGCTGAGCAAGACCAACAGACCTTTTCAGAGGCTGTTGAAGATTCTTGAAGAGAGAGGCCAGGTCATCCTGAGAAGAAGGAGATAAATCCTGAGCAAGACGAGAAGACCTGATCATCACAAGTGATCAGAGGTACAGAGCAAGGCCAGCAGTCTTTATCCCAGACTGCTGAAGATACTTGAAGAAGCTGAACAAGAAGAAGAGCTACTCGTGTGACTCGAGTAGCCAGGAGAAGACCCTGTGGGACTCAGGGAGAATAATTCTTCAGTGGGATTCTGGAGCAGGCCAGTGGGACTCTGGTAACACTGTGGGACGCAGTATAAAGTCCCTCCTGTGGGACTCAGGAGAGATACAGTGGGACTCTGTATCGACCATTGTAATACTAACAGATTATAATGGGAGAATCCATGCTGGGAGAGCATGGCAAGGATGTAGGCCTTTGGTGCCGAACCTTGTAAATCCTTGTGTCCTGTGCCTTTTCATTACTGCATTATCCGGGAAAGGTTGAGAGACATAAGAAGAGTGGATCAAGGCTTTAACCAGCCATAGAGGTTTAATTGATTAAGAATCAATTAGTAAAAAGTTTTAAAGGATCACTGATTCACCCCCTCCCCCTCTCAGTGATTCACACTGATCTGGGCACTTCAATTGGTATCAGAGCGAGGTTACCTCTAAAATATCCAAGGGAGTCTTTATGAAGTGCAGATTTGAGGAAATGAGCGACCAACCTCAAATGGAGATATCTGCCAAGACTCAGAAAAATAGAAAGAAGAAACAGGCCAAGAAGATGAAGAAAACCTGTCCTAGCTTTGATGAAGTTGGAACAATGAAAGATCTTCAAAGTGCAATCGAATATCTTCAGAAGACAGTCCCCAAGGAAGTGGCAATGTGTATAGCTACAGGCATCCTTGATCTTCAAGAAGAAAAATCACAGTTAGAAGAAGAAGCCAATGCAATGGAAGATCAATTGGCAAAAAGGGTTGGCATAACCGACACTCTCAGAAAGCTGGTGAAGGCTAAAGATGAAACCATTTCTCTTTGCAATGAAAGATATGAAGACACTGCTGAAGAATTGCAGAGAAGACTTTCTGAGAAATAATTATTTAAAGTAATGGTCAAAGAAGTTTTCCATGCACTGGAAAAGAGGCATAAAGTGTCAATGGTTGTCAAAGATGCTCAACTAGAAGATAAAGTCAAAAGGGTGAAGGAGCTGGACAATTCATTACTGGAAATAAAAAGGGTGCATGAAGACCAGATAAAGCAGCTAGAAGAGAAATGGGAAGGAAGGCTAAGAACTATTGAGGATGAGAAGAACTCCCTCAATATGAAATGCTTAGAACTGGAGGTGATATTGAAAAATCAGCAATCACCCAAAGCCAAATCCTCCCAGTCAGCTGAAAGTAGAAATGTTGCTACTCAAGTATGCATTGAGCAGGATGATTCTAAAAGAAAGACATCCTCTAATGAAAGGGCAACATCTTCTAAAAAGAAGGTACCATCCATACCATCTTGTACTCATGCTTCTAAAAGTGTTTCTACTAAAAGTTCAGGATGGAAGAATGAATCCAAACAAGTATGGATGAAGATAGTGAAGAAGCAGAGCTCTCCTGAAACAACACAGCAGCTCCATAAAAGTACCCTAAAATCAGAAGGACTGAAGAAGTCAAGATTTGTGGGTCAATGTTGGTGTTGTAATAAGTATGGGCACTGTGCAAAGGATTGTTGGTACAATCCACTAAATGTCAAAGCACAAAGGAAGCCCATGCCTAGGGGGAGAAAGCCAGAAGAAAAGAAGCAGCATCCACAGGTCCAGAGACATCTGTTTACTGCAAATAGATTTGGATTACTTGACAACATCTGGGATGATTGCAAAAGTGGTCAAAAAGATACATGTCAATCTCCAACTGTATCCAGAGCTCAAAAGAAGAAAAGATCACAGAACCTGGCTCAGAAAGAATCCTTGGGAAGCAAGAAGAAAGTTGAAGATGCTCCCAAGAAGATTATGAAAAAGGAAGATAAGACCTTGGAGTCTAAATCCAAGAAGGGTGATGCATCCAGAAGGACCACCAAGAAAACATGCTTCTACTGTGGAAAGAAAGGACACATCATGGATCTTTGTAAAAAAGCCATGAAACTAAATAGAAGCAGACTGAACTCCAAAAGAAAATCAATCCAGAAGAAGAAGGGATTGATTGAAAATAAGTTTCCTAAGAGAGGTATCTTAGAAGCATCCAAAGAACCATGTGGAACATCCAAAACTGAGGCCACTCTTCCAAATGATTTACTAGTCATATGGCCAAATCAGTTGCAACTTGCCAAAGATCTACAAAGAGCTGAAGATGAAGTTCTGGCAATTGCTAAGGCAAAAGGGAAGAAGAAGATTTCAGATGAAGATGTATTGAGATCCACACCAGCACCAACATCATTGAAGATCAAATGTGCAAGTGTGAAGAATGGTGAAAATGAAACATCTCGGTTGAGAGAATCTTCTCAACCTTGTTGTTCACATTGATGAACCAAGGAGGTTCCATCTTATTCCCTAATCACTTGTATTTACATGTGCTAACATTGCAGGGAATTGAAGATGATGATCATTCTCATCTGGAGAGTGGTTTGGACAGAATGGAGTGCACCCCTTGAGGGGGAGCCTATCTGAAGAAGATGGCATTCTTAGATTAATACCATCTTGAGAAAAGTGAAGGTATTCCAATCATACTTTCATCCCTTGTTTCTTAATTGAGTTTATCTTGTCAATTAAGGGGGAGTATGGATTGAAGACAAATGGATGAAAGGGGGAGCTTTATCATTGCACTGAACTTTCTAATGAGTTTTGTGAAGTATGTGCAGGATTTAGCAATTCATTGTTATATATGAAAAATTTTCAAACCCCTGAAGCATGATCTCACATGTATAGTGAATGTTGGACAGCATTGAGTACCTTGGTTACATCACTCTTGTTTTCTACACCGGGTTAGCCCAAGTAGACTTAGAGCTGATTTACTAAAGGTTCATTGCTCAAGTGAACATGTGACATCATCCCTCTCTTGTGATTTTCAAGACAATGCTTTTCAAAGGGAGGAAGTGTTTTTTTTAGAACCACACCACACCTTTGCATTTGATTTCCAATAAGGGGGAGAAAATATTGGCACACATATTGACCCATTCATATGTGCTGAAGTGGTGTATTGACAACAAATACAAAGGGGGAGATTGAAGTGCACTGTGTTGCATTTGTTGTCAATGAGGCATGAAGTTGTCTTGGAATGAATGGAAGTCAAGGAATGTCACGATGTGAATGACAAAGGTTGTGATGGTGTTGGTGATGAATGGAGAATGGCCATGGTACTAAGATGCGTGTCACTTAGGAGATTCACTAAGTGGCATAGGAGATGTGGTTGAAACATTCTCTAGTAACATCTGACGATTGTTGAGCCGATCCTTAAGTTCATAGAACTTGTATCCTGATGATACAAAGTCACACCAATGATAGAAGACCATGCATTGTAGTGAAAATGCATGATGAGTTGAAAGTGATCCATCCATAAGTTCTAAGTGGATGAAGCGGATTAAAGAAGTCCATGTACTAACTCTTAGTGCATGTGAATTGGAAGTGATCCAACTTGATCTCTGATTAGATCAATGAAGCACATTGGAGAATTTATGTGATTCAGGAGTTCGGTTGAAGAAGAAGAACCTTCAAGAATTCACTCCTAAGTAATGAATATATGTTGAGGAGATTTGAGGAATTCTAATGAAGAAGAGAAGGGAAGAAATGAAGAATAAGAGTTGTGGCATTTGGCATTTTACACTTAATTACTTTGTATACTTAGTGTATATTCAAGCAAAAATTAGCCACCAAGGGCCAGCCTTAAGGGTTCAACCCAAGGCACATGTGGGACTAGGTCACCATGCCCAAGGGGATCCCATGGGGCCAGCCCGAGAGGCCGCGGCCGTGTGTAAGCCGGGCCACGCAGGTGATCAGGTCCTGCGCAGCATGGGCGCCAGAGCGCGCCCGGAGGGTGCATAGTGGGCGCTAGGAGCGCGCCCGCAGAGGCGAGAGTGGGCGCAGAGCGCGCCCGCAGGGAGAACACGGTGCAGGGCGGCACCGTGGAGGTTGGAAGTTCAATCGGGGGGGTTGAGGCAGCGCCAGGGTGATAAAGCGCGGAAAAACCGCTCCCCGTTTCGATGTGGGACGCGGGAAATTTCACCGGGAGCGAATCCCAGCCGCACGATTGATCGCGCGGACAATCTAAGCCGCACATCTGATCCGCGGAGAGATGATCTGATCCAGGCCATCCGAGATCAATTGAATCACCGATCCGACGACTCTGAGGCATCTTCAACCTCGAGCTCAGCCGAGGACACCCCGTGCCACCCGCGACCTCGCCATGAACCCGAGGCACCTCCAAGCAATGTTTTTGAGTTCCCAGCCACCATAGTTCAAGCTGAAGTATTCATGGAGTTCGTCTGGCCCAACTGAACCTAACCATGCAATGAGATGATGATTTCGGTCGAGGCCGAGGCAAACGAAGTTGCCGAGGCCATGTGGTGTTCGTGCTATGCATGGACCGGTTTTAAATGAAGCCATGCATGCGTTTTAAAATGCATGCACGTAGATAAGGCTGAAAATAAAAGACGCCCGCGTGAACCGAGGATAAAAATAAAGATTTGAAAGATTTTTAAAGATCCGAAACTTTCGGGAACTTGAGTTATTATCACGCGGATGGGCTGAAGAATTACTTGCCTATAAAAGGAGCACCCGAGGCTCTCAAAAAGCTTGCTGATATACTGAAAACTTGAAGCCCCGTGAGTGCTCTGCCTCGCGAAGATTTTGAAGCCCCACGCAAGTTTACTTGTGCGGCTGGAGTCCCTTGCGCGCAACACCTTTGCGCGACAAGAAGAGGAGTCCCCTGTGCGCCTCACTTGCGTATCAGGAAGAGCTCTCTCTGCCCGCACACTTGCGCGGCAGGAGTATCTTGCGCGCCCAAGGTGTCCTCACCCTTGTGGCTTGCATGCCTCGTGGTGTTGCATCCTGCACACCCGAGTGCCTATGCACCCCGCGGCTCATCAAGCACTCGCGACGCCTTGCACCCGAGCCTTGCGCGACACCTTGCCCCATTGAGAAGGCCGAGCCTTTGTGCCTGTGTGCCAAGAAGACAAGAACACCTACGGGCAGTGGCTTGTGCAAAGAGGGAGAACCCGAGGCCTTTAGTGCCTTGTGTGTGCACCAAGTGAAGAAAAACACCTAAGCCTACATGTGCGCAAAAAGAAATTAAAGATTAGGCCGTAGCCCTTGTGTGTGCAAAATGGAGAACCAAGTGTGTGCATAAGTGAAGTGCACACTTTGAAGAAGATTAAAAGGACAAGGAAGTGTGTGGGCTTAGTAAGTGAAGTAGGCCAAGCCTTGTGTTTGCTAATTGATCAAAGGAAGTGTGTGTGTGCAAACAAAACAAGTAGGCCGAACCTAGGTGTGTGCAAAGTGTACACATTTAGAAGAAGGAAGAAGAGGAGAAGACCCACACAAAGTACAACACACTTTTAAGTGTGTAAACAAAAAGAATAAAGTGTGTGAAGAATTGAGAAGGTGTGTGCTTGAAGTGATTACACCCTTTGTGGGTGTACTGCACCAAGAAGAAGAAGGGAAGTGCATGCATGCATGCATGCACATGCACACGTGAACAAAGCCAAATCTGGTTGTGTGCATTTGAGGAGTCCAAGACCAGTGGTTCTTGAAGAATTTGAGAAGGCCATGCTATCAGTGCATGAGGATGAAGAGCTGCCATGCACTCAGTGCATGAAGTTGATGTGAAGTGAGACTGGACCAGACTGAAGTTAAAGATATCAGTTTTCTGAGTATTCAGTGATTGAGAAGAGCCTGATCAAGAGAAGTGATCAGAAGTTGCTGAGCAAGACCAACAGACCTTTTCAGAGGCTGTTGAAGATTCTTGAAGAGAGAGGCCAGGTCATCCTGAGAAGAAGGAGATAAATCCTGAGCAAGACGAGAAGACCTGATCATCACAAGTGATCAGAGGTACAGAGCAAGGCCAGCAGTCTTTATCCCAGACTGCTGAAGATACTTGAAGAAGCTGAACAAGAAGAAGAGCTACTCGTGTGACTCGAGCAGCCAGGAGAAGACCCTGTGGGACTCAGGGAGAAGAAGTCTTCAGTGGGATTCTGGAGCAGGCCAGTGGGACTCTAGTAACACTGTGGGACGCAGTATAAAGACCCTCCTGTGGGACTCAGGAGAGATACAGTGGGACTCTGTATCGACCATTGTAATACCAACAGATTATAATGGGAGAATCCATGCTGGGAGAGCATGGCAAGGATGTAGGCCTTTGGTGCCGAACCTTGTAAATCCTTGTGTCCTGTGCCTTTTCATTACTGCATTATCCGAGAAAGGTTGAGAGACATAAGAAGAGTGGATCGAGGCTTTAACCAGCCATAGAGGTTTAATTGATTAAGAATCAATTAGTAAAAAGTTTTAAAGGATCACTGATTCACCCCCTCCCCCTCTCAGTGATTCACACTGATCTGGGCACTTCACAAAGATACTATATATCATGGATTTATTCCTGACTAAAACTTATTAATTTTACTATCAAGTTCCCAAATACAATTTGGTGTGTATCTTTCCAATCAGGTGAATTTATTTCATACATATCTATTGAATATTCCACCTTCTATCTTGATTCCAAGAGTTTATTTTTTATCCAATTTTAAAAAATATTAGTAAAATACTTATCTAGGAAAATATTCTTGAAAGTATCCCATTACCTAGCACTAGTCTCTTCTCTTTCTATAATATTATTTACCATTAAACACCATTGACTGTGTTCACATTCAAAGTGATAAATAGGAAGACTTATTTTTAGTGATATTTAAAACCAATGAATTCAAATATCTATTCCAAATATTTAATCCACCCCCAGCTGTCACTGGGTTAGAAGATAAATTTGATTCTGGAGGGTGATGTCTCATACAATTCCCCACTAATAACATGATACTCTGTAGTAGATCTAGTTTCTCCTTAACCTGGATATCACCACCACTTATATCCTATTTCAACTTATCCATCAAGAATAAAACTACTTAGTTCCTATTCAAACCATTACAAGTTTTTGATTTGAAAGGATATTATTCTATTAGTGCCTTCATACTCCAGCTTCACTGTTTCCTCTATGGAAAACCATTCTGAATACAAATTTTTTAGATGACACAATATGGTAATATTAAAATTATATATAATGATAATCATGAAGCAGGATATTTTAAGGGTATTTAGTTAAATTTTCCTGACCTCTAAAATTATATAAACCTTTTCTTTGATTCTAACTATAAGGACCCAACCTTAAAAAATCCATAAAATTGATTCCTTAGAAAATAATTCATTTTTTGAAATCTTGACAATATTTTAGGGGTAGTATTTTTGATAATTAGGTCATTACTCTTAAATAAATATTATATCATTAACTAGACACTTCCACTCAGTACCCATTTTTTTGAAATACTTTTTTTAAATAAAATAATTTTTTAGGGACATATATTCAAAATTTTTGTATTGACCTAATCCTTGTCTCTATTCATCAATATAATGATGTGAAAAATATTTAAAAACATGGGGTGGTCACAAAAATCTCAGTAAGGGACATTTTAAAAGAAAGAAAAAGACCTATTCATCCCTGAATTCTCTTTACATGTATCTTTTTTTAATATAAACTCTTGGAATAAAATAGAAATTTTATTACACTCAAAATCAAATTATCATCCAAAATATTTTCATGAAACATGTCATAATAAAATTAATAGTAAAAATATTACTGTTGAAGTTTTTCTTGAAATCTTTAAATTCTCATGAATATTTATAGATTTTTATCATAATAAGTAGCATAAACTTCCCTATATACTTAAGATCATCATTTTACCTTTTAAAATCATAAGGTTTCCATGAAAACCCATAGTAAGGAAAGATAAATCATGTAGGTAAATTAAATCTTCATTTTCATATCACTAATTCAATCACTTTAAAAAACAGAATAACCTACATGGAAAATTACAATAATATCATTTGGAGTAACTTAACCAGTTAACTATGTCCCTTTACCCAATTCATTGAAGATCTATATCGAGCTGACTTGTCATCATGAGCTATATATATCTCACCCATTATCATGAGATATATCGGGCTCACCCGTCATCATAAAAAATTTATCGGATTAATAAAATAATCATAATTCATGAAATATTACATTTACATTACTATACTAACAAATATATTCTTTGAACCCATAAGAAAACATTTATAGATACTGAAATATCCATTCCATTTTAAAAAAATTTTAGAAGTAAAAAATATTAAGGGAAGGAGGGTTTTTATTTGAATAATACATCAATGATTTTAAAGGAACCCGAATATAAAAAAATGGTTATGGAAGAAGAAGGAACTATTGACATTGTATATGTTAAATTAGAACATTCCTTTTAATATTTCGTGAATGAATTCTATATTGAATATGTAAAAGGATTAATTTTAAAAACCTATAAAATAAATAAAAAAGTGAACTAAAATTTCCATTATAATTCATTTACATCAAAACAAATCCATCCATAAAATTATTTTAAGAATATAGACATAAAATAAAAAAATATATAAAAAAATATGTAAAAAATTGAAAATGAAGTTTTTACGGTAAGGTGTGACTTACCTCAATTTTAAATCATCACGTATTTTATTAATATTACTAAATAATAAACTTATGTTTATTATTTAATTTATAGAGAAACTTTTTCATGTATATTATTTCTTTTATATTATTCATTACCATGTTATATACAATTACGTAATCAATGAAGTTTATGTCGGATGTTTTGATGATACTCGGCTCATACATACGACATTACTTTGGAAAGTTGACTTTGGTAAAAGAGGGAATTGTTACATCATCTCCAAAATAATAATAATTAAATAATTATAATTTTTATACATCAATTACAATTTTTAAACCAACCATAAATGATGACTATGAAATGTAATTTATTCTATAATAAAAGTGATGGTAGTCTATACATACACATGAATAACATTTTTATTTTCATAAGATAATGAGTGAAATAAGATAAATGTCATTTTTTTCCAAAATTACGATTTTATCATAAATATCATATTAATTATTTATTTAAACTTATATATTGTATTAATGTGTTGTGGGTATGAAAAATGAATCACATTGCTTCATGAAAGTGGTAATCCACACGTACACATGAATGACAATATCATGTTTTAATGGATAAAAATGTAAGTAAGTAAATAATATATTATTTTTACATAATAATAAATATGTGATAAATATCAAATATATACATTAAATTAATCTTGAAGATGAGCTATAATAAGCAGTTATGGAAAACAAATTACACCAGTTTGTGAGGCAATTTTCCATCATACACACAAATGAAAATTTCATTTCCCATTTAGGGGAAGAGGTAGATGGATATAGGTTATTAAAGTAACATAAAAACATAAATTTATATGTAATGTATTTGTGTTATTATTTCTTCATGCTTGAACTATATTTGAAGGAGGGATAGGTATAAAAAAATGAAAACATTCAGTTAAGAGATATACCTATTATCCAGACATGAAATATATGTTTTTAACTAAATTCATTACTAGGTTTCTTTGATGATCAAACCAAGGACTCTAGGACATGATTAGGGATTTATGGAAGGTATTTTTATAGGCATTAGTTCAATAAAAGTATATTTAAGTGTATAAATAAGTGGATAAGGTGTGTCCTTTTGTAAGTGGGGGAGAGGACACACTTAGAGTTTTTAAAAAGAATAAAATATATTATTGTATTAATCAAGAAAAAAAACCCCAAAATAGACCATATGAAAATATTATATTATATGGGGTAAAAATATTTCCATAAAATAAAAATTTAAAAATGTTTATAGCTCATTTTAACCCTTATAGCTTTATTTTATCCCCATGGTAGAATAGTTTAAACCTTATCTATGATAATTTATTTTTACTAATTGATTGAATAAGAGTTAAATTTATATTACAAAAACAATTTTTAGAAAATTGTGAGAAACCAAAAAAACTCCTGGGTAAAACAATGAAATACACTACATAATTTTTGAAAGTTATCCTGAGCCTACCGAAAGCATTATTCCTAAATAATTTCTTGGAAAGGGTTGGTACTTGTAAGTATGGATCAACTATTATTAGATATTAAATTTGTGTTTCTAGATTATCCTATGTATTCAGGTACTCATCTATGTTTATCTTCCCATTATTTAAGCCTTTGATCATTATAATATCTTGCTTTTCAATCCATGTTCTTTTCTCACTGTTAGATTTCACACGTATCATACTTTCCATCAAATTTGTTTCTTTCAGTAATAGATTTTTACTATTTTTATTGTTCATTATGACTAAAAAATAAGTCAAAATTATTACCTAATATTAATTATTATTATTAAAATATATACCCATTTTATCAAATTCAATTCTCTAAAGTGGTAAAGTTTAATTTTAAATTAAAACCAACAACTACGATGAAAAATGGGTTTAAAAAATTTCTTTTAAAGTATAAATATGTTTTGATTTGAAATTAATGTATAAAATTCATTCCAAATACCATAATTTGATTATAAATAATATAGGTGAAGTAATTTTTCTTTGATGTTTTTTTGAAATGAAATTAAAGGTTTTTAAATTATAAAAAAAATGAAATTTTCAATAAATATTATTATTTTTTACTATTCATTAAAACATCAAACCTTTCAGAAAATTATAAAAAAATTAATCTGAAGACAATTTTTACATGATAGATTCAGAAATTAAGTTAATTTTTTAATATTAAAATTATATAATTTGAAAATAAATCATTAAAATAAAACTACATAATACACGAGAACCCAATTTTTTTTGAAATAAAGCTTTTTTCGTTTTGAATGATGAATTAATTAATATTAATATTATGAATATAACTCTAAAAAATATAATTAATGAATATTTATAAGACATGGAAAAAATATATTAACATTACCTGAGTTGTTACATCTTGTATAAACTTACTCAAGAGGGAAATATGGAACACATCATGTACTTGAGACAAGTTTGGTTGGAGTGCTAATCGATAGACCAAAAATACGATGTGATCAATAATCTCAAAGGGGCTTATGTATCTAGGATTTATCTATCCCTTCTTCCAAAATATCATGAAACTATTCTACAGAAATATGCAGATTAACTCTTTATCTCTAACCGCAAACTCTATGTCTCTTTATTGATTATCAGTGTAGTTCTTCTGTAGATTCTAAGCTTCCATGATTTTTTGTCCAATGACATTAACATTTTATCATATTTCTTTGAACATTTATGATCCAAAAATATTTCATTCAAAATATTCAACCCAGGACTTAGGTGTTATAATTCTCTTCCCATATAGTTCTATATATATATCCATTTTTATTCTCACCGGATTCTATTTTTGTATGAGAACTTAACTAGAGGAAGATGATGATCCTATCCTTCTTTGAAGTCCATCGAGTATACTCCCAACATGTCCTCATGTGTTTAGATAGTTTAATCTATTTGGAAATTATTTAAGGGGTTTTAAACATTAATATGGTCTAAATCAGTGTTTAGATAATGTTAAAGAATTTCCCATAACATAGAGTTAATCCTTGAATCTAAATTAGACACACCTGGTAGTGGTGTTCGATACAAACACACAACTTATTTAATGTATATCCTCACAAGTTGATTGAGTGATAATTCCTCTCATATGGAGATGAAATGAGTATTTTTTGTATGATGTTCGATCGTAAAACATATGTCCTTATTCCCTTTGTATGTCTTCATAATACCTATGAAAAAATTCATATTGCTGCTCTCCAATTTCCATGTGGGTATAGGTAATTTTTGGATCAACCCATTAGAATTTTTCCATTCTCCCTTCACTTGCTATCATACTAGAAATTTTGATATATATTCAATAGTATCATTATACATGTTTTCCAACTAATAGTGTTCTAAAAGATCATGATACCCCTTTTTTCTTCCTTGGTGGATGATGTATGTCGAGTTATGTGTATCATTTAACAAATCCTTATTTATCTAGTGATTTGATGGTAAAAATAGTCTTTACCAAAATATTTCAACTTATTTTCCTTAAATTTTGAATTCAAATTATTTCCCAGTTATTGTATCATACATATATTTCTATATCATCCATTTTTTAATCTTTAGTTTTCATGAGAAGGGATGGCTGAGAAATCATTAGATAAAGGGATGACAATGTTCCTTCTTTTATTATTATGAAGTCCATTCATTGCATGCCTAAGATAATTCGATCTCCCTCAATACTTATCATGGATAATATTTCATGATTCTTTCTACTTAGAGGATAATCCATTATATCCACCTTCCAAGGATGGTAGTGTAATCATCCATCTAAATCCTTGATCATCTCTAAGTATGTCCAATGGTTCATGTAAAATTCATGTATTTTAATTTGGATAATTTTAAAATATTTTATCATTTCACTACATCACACAATTTTCCCATAAAATTGGATAAACTACGAAAGAAATATGGGGGTGAGATTGTATGATATAGAGGAAATATTTAAGGTTTGTGCATTAACTCATAATTTTTTCTACCCAATTATGTGTGTGTCCAAGTTGAACAATTCCTATCACACAGTCAGCACAAAATTTTTCCAATCGTGCGACCAAATTGTGCATCTCTACTATTCCTTTAAAGAATTAAAATGAAAAATATAAAACATAAAATAATTGACCATCTCTCATGCCTCACTATCCACCCCTTCCCACTCCACTCTCACTACACCCCACTCATCTGGCTATCCCAATCATGCGCAACCCCTTGTCCCAATCTCTATTCGTTATTGTTCTTCCTAATTATTTGGTGTGTGATCATTGTAGATTAGGGTTACCTCTTTTTTGATTTCTTATTATTACCTCTTCTTATTTCCTATTTCTTTAAACATAGTGCATTGTAAATTAGAAAAACACTAGGGTATAATGTTGTATTATTTTTGAAATTTTTCTATTGGGTTCATTCCTAGGGAATGTAGCTTCCTCATAGGACCCTCCAATTTCCATTATTGAAGGATATTTTCCATATATTCTTATTAAAGGTAGGTTTGTCCCATGATTATATATTTAATTTTATGTTATTTTATTCCTTGGATTTTAAATTAATATTTTATATATCTAATAATTTTATTATGTATGTTTATAAAATCTATAAGGATTAAATTGTGTTTCAACTTGGTTTTCCCATATATTCTCCCTTTAATTTCCACTGACATTGAAAAATATGTTATTCCTTTTACCAAAATAATTTTTTTGATGGTTTCTAAAGTGAAATTGGGTATTTTAAAGTCTCCAAATTTGCCTATAATTTTTATAATAATTATTAAATTGATTTAATTTAACTCATATTCTTTTTTCAATTCAGTTCAATTGTAATTTATTTTAAATATCTTTTGTGTTATTCCTTTTTAATTTTAATATATATATATATATATACTATTCCCATTGAAGGTTGAAGTGGTTGTTTATTGGGTAGCACCCAAGAATGTGACATAGGTTCGTAGTTTTCTAGGTCTCGAATGTTACTACTGGAGGCTCATTCCCAAATTCTCACTAGTTGCAGTGCCTTTTAAAATCTTGACCAGAAAAGACAAGGCTTTCGTATGGAGTGAGCAGTTCCAGACATCTTTCAATTATCTGAATGGGAAGTTGGTCAGTTCCCTAGGACTGAGGTTTCTAGAAGAAGGGGTTACATTAGAAGAGTTATACGATGATTTAAATCTAGGATTGGGGTGTGTGATGATGTCGCAATGGGGAGTAATCTATTATGGGTCTAGGATGTTACGTCCTCATGAACAAAACTATGCCACCCATGAACTGGAGCTTGCAGTAGTGGTGTTCACATTGAAGTTGTGGCAGAATTACCTCATCAGGGAATGCTTCATTGTCTTCCCAAATCACAAGAGCTTGAGGTATGACTTTTCCTAGTGAGACCTAAACTTATGGAAACAAAGTTGGATGAATTTTCTTCAGGACTACGATTTCAAAATATCCTACACCTCAGGAAAGGGGAATGTTTTGGCAGATGCCTTTAGCAAGAAGTCACAAAAGGAGTAGTTTGTAAGTCTGTGGATTCTAGGAGAATTATGGAGGATTTGGCTTCTTGACATCTGGGCATGAGAGTGGATGATTGTAGAGGATTTATATTTCAGATGACAATGCAGTATTACTTGGTACGGTAGGTGGAGGATTCTAAGTGGGGAGACTCAGAGGCTGAGGTGATACGTGATCGTGTTAGCCAGGGTGACACTACAGAAGGATGGTTTGAATCGAATACTATTCCGATGGAAGCTATTTGTCCCGATGGATATGCATGAGGGAGTTCTCGGTGAGTTATATAACTCACCATTAGCAGTAAATACAAGAGTATCCATGATGTACAGGGGCTTGAGAGGTGAGTTTTGGGGGCCTGGAGTGAAGTGGGCAGTGGCGGAGTTTGTGAAAAGGTTCCTCGTGTGTTAGCTGGTGGAGGCTGAACAACATGTTTTGGGTGGTCTATTGCATCCCATAGACGTTCCTGAGTGGAAGTTGGATGATGTCTCGATGGATTTCATCATAGGAATACCCAGGTCTATGGGAGGCTATGGTGGCATCTTGGTACTGTTGGGCCAATTGATGAAATCAGAAAACTTTTTAGCAGTTAAAGACTGGAGCACAATGGATGCCCTAACACAGAAGTACATGGGTGAATTTGTGTGGCTACACAGATTTCTTAGATCCATCATTTCATATTGGTTTACATGCTTTAATTCACGAGTTTGGAAGGGATTATAGCTTGCATTTGGCAGCCATCTATGCCGTAGTACTACGTTCCATCCTAAGACCGATGGAAAGACAGAGTGTACCATCCAGACATTGAAGGACATGCTTTAGGCATGTGTTATGGACTTATGAGGATCATGGGTATGACACTTTCCTCTGGTATAGTTTTTATACAACAATATATTTCACTCAACCATTAGCATGGAACAGTTTGAAGCCTTTTACGGAAGACCAGATCGTTCACCCATGTGCTGGACAGAGGTTGGGGAGGCAAGTGTTCTTGGACCAGAGGTAGTGCTAAGCACAATAGAGAAGGTTCAGCTAGAGCATTAAGGGATCAGGGTAGCTCAAGCCTAGAAGAATACACATGTCAATCATTGGGTGAATACCATGGAGTTCGATGTTTGAGATCATGTGTTTTTGAAGGTTTCCCCTCGATGTGGGCAGCATAGGTTTGGCAGGGGGAATTAAGGTTTATTCTAGGACCATCAGACCCTTTGTGGTGTTAGGATGAGTCAGTGAGGTGGCATATCATCTAGGGTTACCACCATGGTTGGGGATAATCCACAACATATTTCATGTCTCTCAGCTTCATTGGAATCTAAACGATGACTCCCACATCCTCTACTAGGGAGAGTTGGACGCCGAGGATGATGCAAAGTTCATGGAGTGACTAGTGAGAATCGATGATCTTAAGGGGAAGGTGGTTCATGGATAGACCATTCAATTGGTTTGTGTGTTGTGGAGGCATGGTTTCCTTGAGGAGAGTACATGGGATTGGGAGGCACATATGTGTTCCCAGTAACCAGAGATGTTCTAATAATTGCTCTTGTGTTTGTTTTGTGCCTTGATTGTGACATAATGTTTGACCTTGCTTGCTGTATGATAAGTTTTTTTCACCATTATATATATTTTTTAAAAATTCATGACCATTTTGAGGGGAGAACTAGATCCCTAATCAAGATTCATTAATGTGTATGTGATTAACCCGTGTGGTAGAGTTAGTGCCACCCAAAGTAGATAGTATCTTGACATGGAGGATAGCACTCCCTAGTCCATGAGTCTAGACATATGAATTTTGGTGTTGGGGTGGTCACTTAGTGCTTCTATAGTTGTTTAGGATATATATGAGAGTGGTGTTCTTGTATGTTAAGGTTTCCCTCCATTTTTAAATGTAGGGTGGTTTACTCCTAAGAGGTATCTTAAGGTATGGTTGTTCAGACCTTTTTTCATTGGGTTTACTCTTGAATTATTGAGGGAGATAATAGTTTGAGAGGTATCTGATATAATATCCCAGACCCTCATGGTCCATTACGTTTTCAAATCTGGACGTTTGAGGTTTCCTAGATACCATTGGTGACTCATTAAGGAGTTTTCCAAATTTCAGGTTGAACTAACGGTGGCATTGATCAGCCATTTTTGGCATGCCTGGGCGTTAGTGGCACCGATGGGTGTTCTTGGCACTGATGGGAATATAAGGAACCGATGGGTGTCAGTGGCACCGATCGGTGTCGGTAGCACTAATGGGAATTAGTGGAACAGATGGGAAATAGAGGAAATGAGGGGAATTGGAGGCCCTTATCGGCATCAAAGGCATCGATGGGCATAGGGGGAACCAATGGGAATCAGTGGAACTGATGGGCATCAGTGGAAGTGATGGGATTTAGTGGAATTGATGGGCATCAGTTTCCCTGATCGTCCATTGGTGGCATCTATGGACATTAGTGCCACATCCATTGGTGCCAAGGCATCTGTGCCAGGGTGTCGGTGACTCACCCATCAATGAGTCATTTCCAGTTTTTCAAAGACTCTCTACTTTCACTCCTGTAATGCCTATTTTAATGTAAACATGTTTTAATTACTCTTTTTAAAGTGATTTATGGCTATTTTGAGGCCCAAAAAGGATATTATATATCCTCTAAGAGTCGAGTGACCCTTGAATTACCAAAAAAATGGGGTATTTTTATCAGTTTCACACCCTTTTCTATGTGTTCTAGTTTTTTCCTATCTTTCTAGATTCACTATTGTTACATGTTTTTATCCATTTAAATGCAATCTATCAACTCACAGCTATCTGCTAGTCTATCTCAACCCTTTAAGAGAAGAATTATTAAATCTCAATTTATTCCAACGTGTGAAATTGCCAAAAAACATGGTCAAGCCACGATCTGACATTTACATAATTTGAAATGGTCTCCCTAATTTTTGGATAGAGACCCCTCTTAAGCTAATGTCCTCTCATCCTTCTTCCTTTTAGTTTCTCTATGTGTTCCTCGAGACTTACTTAAAATATGAATGGTGCACCCATGCTAGATCCATTCCCACTCATCCTTGGAGTTATTCCTATAAGTCATATCATCCCCTGCTCTTGGCACAATGAGAAAACTTTAATCCTTGATCATATAAGTAGGTGTTCTTCCTTCATCTCTGTAAACTACGCATCATGTGGGGTGGTAATGATTATGTTCCCTTGAGACATAGATGAAACCAAATTTAATGAAGATAATAAGAAAACTTTTAAAAAACTAAGGGGTGGTAAGGATGATGTTGTTGTTGTATTTTACTTTTGTTTTTATGTTTTTAATTGTATGGTTTCATGTCCACTAAAAATTGTGGATGTTGGTGGTCCTTTCTTGTGCACTAATGAAGCATTTTTTTCTGGATAATCATGTGATAGAAAGACTGTAACATGTAAATTGATTAATCGTATAATTGTGGCTTATTAAATGGATGCCTGATGGATAAAAACTATTGTGTGATCACCATGGTTAACCAAATTGAACGAAGGAACTTAATGAATGGCGTTGGATAAATCTTTAAACTCACTTTCTCTATTCTAATGATATGCATGGTTTTTCTGGTTGATGTTTCTGGGGTGACATCAAGGGGAATGGAATATCTGGTCGAGGGGTTTTTGGTTCGTGAATCTGAGGCCGTTAAATTTTTGGACCTGTTAAGTTAAGTCTTGTTTTTTGTTCTAATACTTTGAGGTATCTCATGGGATTCCATTTTAATTTTATTATTTACAAGAGAAATGGCAGTGAATGCTTAAAATCTTTCTTGGTTGTTTTCTTTTAGTTTTTGTTTTGGATTGTGGTTATGCTTGTTAGTTTCCAGGTAGTGAAGGAATTTTTAAATGGAATCACATGAACAAGATAACAAGAAAGGGTACAATGGGAAACTATTTTCCAAAAATGGGTTGTGCTCTAGTTGTGGTTGATGTGAAGTTGTGCATGTAGGGGGAGCAGTGAGAGTGGTTGTGTGCGAAATGGTTGTTGGTTTTGAGACCCTTAGTTTTGGATGAGTACTTGATTAACTATATGTATAATATTCATTCCTTGTGTTCCTTATACACACCCTACCCATGTTGCGAACTTCAGGCCGAACACCCCCATTTCATGGGGGTGGGTATTTTCCCTAACATTCCTATGAGTGGATGGTTATTAGATCCTTTATGGTCTATCTTCTAAGAATCCCAAGACTCTTCAGGAAGGCTGTGACAAACTGAGGTTTATTATAGCCCAAGAATCATCGGGCAGGGTTTGTTGTGATGGGTTGACTCAAGTGTGTGCTGGTAGGTTTTTAAATTCCCAAGTGTCTTTGGGATAAGGCCCAGGTATCTGTGGGTTGGAAGTGTGGTTGTGGTGGACCATGTATCTGTGGGCGGGATGTGTGGTTGTGGTGTCCTAGGTGTTTGTTCCGAGGATAAATGTGATGTTAGGATGACCCATATGGTGGTTTTTGGGGAGGAAGTGGGACTGCCATGGGATTTGTGGGGGAGGTATGATGTGTAGGATGTTCTAAATGACTAGTGGGAATGTAGTGTGGGCACCCAAATATAGATTTTCTATTACAATTATTTGTACCAAACTTTCATTATTTGGTGACTGTTCCTCAGTGAGGTTGGGTGGGTAGTTCTCTTTTCTAGGTGTTTTGGGTACCTCTATTTCTCAAAGGGCATAATAATATCTCCCCATTTATGAAGGATATATTTTGGTTTCCCAACTGTGTGTACTTTTATACTCACCCTATGTATATAAAACTTCTTTCAAGTTTCTAAGAATATATTGAGGACCGTGTTGAACCTTACAAGCTTAGTCATCGGGACAATTTTTATTACTGCTTTTCTTTCTATTTTGGTACTTTATGTCATATTTTTCATTTACTTTTTATTGTTTTCACTTTTGTACTTGCATATGGGAATGGATTCTTGGATTTACATTTATCATTAGTCCTTGGTATTTCTGGTATTTACCATCTTATCTTCAGATCTTGTTCTCTAAAATGGGTAATACCTTGCATCTATTTGAGATTCTTTACCCTGTGTGCTAGTCGCCATTTAGGGGCCTACTAATGGCGAGACTTAGGGGTCATTATCATTCATTCACTTTGAAGAAGGAAGGGTGGGCGTGTTTATTTCCTTTCCCAAATCTTGGAGAAGGAGGTTCGTGACATAGGTCTTCTTCAGAGGCTGAGTGGTTCAGATTTAATTGTTTGAGTGGTTTTTCTTCAGCCTAAGATCTATTGGTGTGTCTTCCTTAACGAGTTAAATGAATTTATATTGATGGAAAGGATCATGGGGAGGATAAAAGTCACACTTGACTATAATTTAATGATTATTTTATTCATTTATTTTTCTCTATATATTTTTAGAGGTTTGATTATTTTAATTTAGTTAATTTTAAAAAAATTAAGATTTATAGTGTGTCCCGTGATTTAGGTGGATGCTTGGGTAAAACAAGAAGAAACCATATAGGTGAGCCTATATTTTAATAGAGTTGTATTTCATTAATGATAAATTATTTTATAAACCATTTAGACCAACCATGAAGGTGTCCCACCAAACCTATGTTAATTACACAGTCAGCATGCAGTTTGGTCTAGAATACGGTGAAACCACATATCTATTCAAGACCATAAAAAAATAAAAAAATGAATCTAATCACCTCTCATTACTCAATCTCCTCCACATTCCCATCCCACTCATACAACACATCCTCCCATCTAACCATACCTCTCATAGATGGGCCGTTTGTCCCAAACTCCATTCTTTATCATTTTCCTTTTGATTTGGTGTGTGATCAACATAGGTTAGTTTTTCATCCTCTTCATCATATTCTTCTTCCATTATCTTCCCTCATATTTCTTTCTGCATGGTTCATCATGCATAGGTTGAAACCTATGCTATAGGGCTTTCTTATTTTCTATTATTTCTATATTGGTTCCATTCCTAGTGCTTATAAATTCCTTCGATGACCCTCCTTCTGTCATTCTTTTTGGATTCTAACAATCAGTACTAATTCCTTGTTTTCTTTCCCCATACACGTATCTTTACTTTTAGGGAATTTTAATGCATTGTTTTAAAATAAATATTTTTGATATGTAATAATTGTTTTTATAGAATTTTATAAATTTCAAATGATGAAATTATGTTTCAACTTAGGTTTTCCATAGATTCTCCCTTCGGTTTCCACTGGTTTTAAAAATATGATTTTCCTTCTCCCAAAAAATTATTTTTGATAGATTATAAAGTTAGATTTGTAATTTTAATATCTTACCAGCTGTTTATAAATTTTATTTGAATTTATAAGGGTATTTAATTTTACTCACATTTTTATTCCAATTTGGTTTAATTGATTTTTTTCAAAAACTCACTTGTTTTATTCCTTTTCAATTATTATTTATATTCACTCTATTAACATATCCAAATAATTATGTGTGAATATGTGCATTTAGATAACAACCTAAATATATTTATGTCTATAAATATATATCCAAGTGTGTCTAATGTAATCTATGAAAAGACCAAATAAAATAAATGATAGGTTATTCAAATGTATTTTTCTAGGTATCCAATGGTTATTTAGGTATACATGGTTATGGATATATATATATATATATATATATAAGTGTGTAAATTTACAATAAAACATGTTAATTTGTGAAATTAGAGAAATATATATATATATATGTATCTGTTTATTTTTATATGGTATAAAAAATAATAAACATAGAGGATTTGAGAATGGGTTCTATAACTCAACTTTTCAAAAAATAAATTAGGTGAATTTTTGGAATAAATTTTAGCCTCCTAGTTTTCATCTTGCAAAGACTTTTGAAAAATGAGATGCACTCCAATGGAAGCCCAAAATATTATGATATCTATTTGAATTAAATTTTTATTTATTTTCATATAGGTATGATTCTAATAAGGGGAATTCACATTGGTAGTGAAGAGAGGTGAGGTGATGACATATGTCATCCTTTCATTCCTTTATGATTGGGTTTTCGTTTTTCCATTTCGTCTCCCTTATGTATTTAGGTAATGGAAATAGAACATGGGAACCTAGGGTACTTAGGTTGGATGACTAAGAGAAGTACCCTAGGAATTTGAATTCCCTACCTAGTTGGATTAGACTACAACACTAACTAAACTACTTAATGATGATATGGGTTAGTTACCACTGGAAATTTGGTTTCATTTTCTTAAGTTGATTGTACATGGGAATGATTATGTATGGTGAGAACACTAAGAGTATGAGGATCCTGGGATGACGAGAATTAACCTTAGTTCCTTAGGGTTTTCCATAGTACTTTATTTTATTTATTATTTCATTTTTTCTTCCTTATTGAAATTTTCTTTTACATAGTTTCCATATGTATGTTTAAAATAATTACATGAATATTCTATTTACTTTCCTACATGATGTTTCAATCATACGTAGTTCCATAATATTTTATTACCTAGTATATTTTATGTCTTTTCCCCTTTTTACATTTACTACTAGGCCATTCACATTCTATTGATAACCTATGGTTATCTCCCTTTTTGGTAATTTAAAAAAAATCTAATCAATTTTATAAATTAATGGTATAATTGGATTTTAAAGTGTTTTTTAACAGAAAAAACCTCATTTTAAATTAATGTATTTTAAAAATACAATAAAATTGGATCTATAATTGAAGTGTAATCTTATGATAATTAGGATAGTGGATTACTATTTAGTTTTATACACACACCTATATATATCATTTTAGTTTCATGTCTTGTTTTTTATCACTCTAAGAGTGATTGGTGTTTCTATTTGGATAAAGAGTGACCTTATGTCACTAGAGATAGTCTGTTCAGATATGAAAATCATTTAATTTTTGTTTCTTTACCCACATCAGCAGTGTATGACTTTATTAATTATTTTAATGGGTAGAGGGTAGATATATCTGCCAGAGGATGGGAGGGCACTAAAGGTGGATTCAATTTTCCTTATAGGAGGAGGGGCTGGTTGTGAGAGAAGTATTTTCTTATTTTATTCCAACTTGTTTATTATTTAATGTATTTAAATGAATTCTATTTTATTTTTTATTTATTTTTCTTTCATGTATGGATGATTGAATTAAAAAAGGGTCCTTCTAGATTTTTTTAGTTTTTTCAGTACTTATTTAGAATCCTTTTTATGGGTAAAATCATTCTTAAGTAGTGATTCCCTAATTCCTATGAAATTTTTTTATCCTATGGGGGCATGGAACAAACTTTGTCACAAACTAGGTTGGGTGTTCAATAGAGGGAATGATCAAGCTAGTTTATAACATAGGGTTCTTATGATATTTATATATCTCACACTTCTCCCAATAAAGACAATGCCTCAAAATATTTAATTAAATTTTTTACTTCAGATAGATTTAGATCATGAATTGGTTATTTATTCTCATGATGTTTGAACTGACTTAAGGTATACGTGATAACATTATCAATTTCTATTGACACATGTAGAGACCCGAAGCCTGACGTACATGGACATTACATTACATTTGCGGAATACTTAGTACATAACAAAAACACACACTAAAGGATCGTAATAGTTTAGTGTCTTTGGAAACTCGGAACGTAATCTTATAATCGTGGTGAAAGTTCTTCAATATCTCCCATAAAGATCTTCCCTTTTTTTTACCTAAAAACCTTTCTTTATATCCTGGGGAAAAGAAAGCATAAAAGGGTGAGCTCAAATGCTCAGTAAGGGTAAACAAAAGAAATATCAATCACATCATATACATAAGAACATAGCTTTTGGAAATCTTAACCTGCAAAAGAGCTCATAATATCATAACATGGGATAAATCATAGAAGTGAAAATGAGATCCCATAATCATAACATAAAACTTGAAACTTTGTGGCATGCACACATAATCATGGAAAATCATTTCTTGTTAGTCAAGACTCATTGCCAAGACTATCTTAGTGGACAAAGTCCCTTTCTGAATCGAGTAACCCTCGTTTCAGTCCTGTTTCACTGAACCGGTATAACCTACCGTTCCAGCCCTGTCCATCTCATGAGATATAAAATCTTTACCCAATGCATTGGAGGGAGATATAGGTCCCACCCATCTTATAATGAATCCTTTCTTATGTGTGCCACATAATCATAAAACATACATCATTGCATAACACATGTAACAAAAATGGGATTCGTGAAACATCATGACACCATAAATCAATTCATATAAGATAAAGGAATTCATAAACATAATTCCATCACAACATAGTCAAAACAATGTAAAAATATGGATAGAAACAGAACCCTTTATTATCTTAGATGGAAAATAATTTTGATAAAACACTTGAATTGAATTCTTGAGGAAAATATCCTTTCTTCTTCAAAATCAATTTCTTTTCACAAAACATCATGCAATTTTAAAAGAAAGAGATTTTATTGAAAATAGTCATGAAATCTTTTATAGGAAGCTTCATGAGAATAAGGCTTTATAAAACAGTAGAAATCCGTTCGTGCCGTATAAGTTAAAAAAAAACATTCTTCGTACTTTTGTCGGAAAAGTCAAAAAAGTACCTCGTACGGAAAAACGACAAAAGATTCCTTTCATATTCTTTACTCAAAACTCACCTAAGGGTAAAATTGGATTTAAACTATTGCAAGTGGATGGAAACAATATTACATATTGAGGGAACATGGATGTGGATGATAAAATACACCCCAGTAAATACTTACGAATAAACAATCTCGGATAAAAATGAGATTGTGATATTTCCCTTACCTTAGGTCCGATTTGCTTTGTACGTGTCCGAAGCTCCTGTATAATGGTTTAAATAATGTTATTGACTTATTCCAGAATCATACATGTTGATATGATATCATATATGGTCATATTATTAGCTTTTTGTTAGTAATATTTCATTGTTACTTGTTACTCGGGTCTTTATAACTTTTCGTTCTTATGCGTGTTTTGTCGAATAAATTCTTATTCTTATCTTTAGGTTATAGATAATTCATTTACAGAATGGTATTAGTGTAGTATATACCATATTCATTCATTCAATTCATTTATATAATCATTATGAAATGAAGATCATGTAGAACGAGTCGCATCACATCGTGGAGACGGTATTCCGTACGTACGCACGAGTGATGATATCGTTCCTATGATCGTGGAATTGTATTGGAGTATATATATATATATTATTTCAGTATCAATATTACTTCATAATAATCATATATAGTTACTTATTACACCATTATAACCATCCTTGTAAGGTGATGGTGGAAAAATAGATTACACCACGGCGTGGAGACGGTATTCCGTACATACGCACGCGCGGTGATTTCATTTTTCCGTAGGATGGATAGAAGGTGAATTAGGGTTGTTTCATATTTATAATAACATATCAGTATGTAAGTAATACTGATGTTATTACTTTGTCATGAAACAACTAAAGAAGAAGAAGTTGAAGACGAAAGAAATTGAAAAGATCGGTAATCGATATTACCTCTTCTTTGGAACGCCTCTTTGAATCCTCCACTTAAGGAACTAAGATTGGTCTTTGGAGAAGACCAGGACCTCTAGGATTATTCTAGGGAAGTGGAGAGGAGAAAATGGCAGGGGTTGGCCGAGCTTGAGTGCTCAATTTGGTGTGAGGAGGAGGGGGAGGAGGTGCCCTTTTATAAGGGAGGAGAGGGGCACCTTAGGAATTTCTCAAAATATTATTTTATATTAAAGTCAAAATCGGTTTATAATGGTTCCAAAGGGTCTTATTTCGAAGCTAAAGTGGGGAAGGGTCGAAATCCCATCAACCAATAGGATTTAGACAAGTTTAGGGTATTATTTTAACCTTATCAATTAGATTTAACTCTAAGTTAAATAATTTAACTTTTACCATGTCTTTTTGTTTTCTTTCACTATATGGTTAATACACTTACTATAACATGCCAAACGAACCCCAAATTGTTTATTATTAATATATATATCCTTATCTAAGTCCTTTGGCCGAACCTTAGATTTTTAGGAATAAAATAACAATTAATAATATAATATTTGATTTAAAAACTATTTTGTGTCAATTTTGACACTATTTGATATATGATTTTTGTGAAAGTCATAACAGAATTAAATGTTCGAACCAAGTTGATTAAATCAACATTAATATATCATAGTAACCTAGAAAATTAGTGGAATGCATAAAAATTTTCAAATTACATTTATTTTGGTGTTTATAACATCAATTATGTCAATATTTCATTAATAAGATAATTACTGCATCATCGTTGTGTCATAAATAAATTATATTATTTGATGTCTAAAAATTACAAATAAAATACCATCATGTAGGAAATCTTTTTAGCTTTCTAATGAATATTTACAATCGAATTTATCTTATGTATAACCCCATATTAAAAATGATTTACTTATTAAACTTTGATTTTAACTATTTTAACCCTTCTTTAAATAAATTAATAATAAATGTCCTAATCTAATCCAAGTGGGCCTAAATGGTCATATTTTATTCCTAAGTTTGTTTTTGGTCGAATTACACTTGTCCAATAGAATTAGGACATGTGTTAGGGTAATATTGATATCATATTTACCCTTAGTTACCCTATTTACTATTAACCGCGGTAAAAAAAAGTAAAAAGTTACTATTCACCAAAAATTATTTTCGTCTCATTGAACCACATTTTAGTCCTTGATATTAACCGTGTCTGTCGGATTTTCAAAATTCTATTCACAGAAGCGGTAAAATTAAGTTTTATGCAAAATTCAGTTTTTTAACCTACCACTTAGTAGTTTCACTATTCATCAAAAATTGATGTTTTTCAGAACAATGCCAAAATTTCATCCTAAGCTATATTTCATATTACGAATTCAAAAATGAAATCTATTTTACCAAATTCATAACATAGAAGTTGCATTAATTAATTTTATAATTAAATCCCGCTGTTAAAATAAATAGCGTGTTTTTAGGAAACAATATATATCAAAAGATTGACACTTGATTATGTCTGGTTTAAATGTGAAATTACAACCAATGACCAACATTGTATTAAATTGTAAAAATATATTCTAAATATACTTTAAAACCACTCAAATTAATAATTTGTCACTATTAATTATTTCGATTAAAAAGTTGTTTTTAATTATAATTTAGTAATTTTCACTATTCATCAGAATGTGAAAGTTATCCGAAAAGTACCAAAATTTCACCTTAGGCTAAATTCGATACTCCGAATCCAAGAATGAAGTTCATTTTGAAAAATAAGATTTACAGAATTTTAAAAAGTGGTTATTACTATTCATAACGGCTAGTTTTAATAATATTTTAATAGCATATCATTGTTTCGTGAAACTCAGTATTACGTACCACACACGCTATCGAGGAAGGTTGCGATTGCGTGTAATGCAAGGCAAGTCAAGGATGCATGTTGTGCAAGCTCCTTTTGGTGTAGCGTACAACACAAGACATTAGTGAAATAAAAAAAATAATATTTTTCATAAAATCTCGGGCTGTTACATTCTACCCCCCTTAAAATGAATTTCGCCCTCGAAATTCGTCGGGGTTATAAATGGTTTACTATTCGAAAGTTTCTTTAATAGAAACCCACATCGTAAAAAGGAATGTCAAAACCAATCTTTAAAAACAAAAGTATGAAACGTAACGGTTACCCAAATAAACTAATCATTGGGTTTCCACATAGGTGAAAATATGGATATGGAAGAGAAATCTAACCATCATGTTCTGATGGAGAGTGGTAGAGAACATGGCTATGGAAAAGCCAGTAATCACAAATCCATAAATTTGTGACGATCTAAGGTACCATCTAATTCATCAGGTATAAGAGAACTAGGACAACATTTTTGGTTTTCAAGATCATTTCCCTAAAGTTAAAGAATTTGAATTAGAATAAATACTTACTTTATTTTGGTACAATCTCACTGTTGTTCGTGCCTTTAACAATTTCCACTTCATCTCTTAAATAAATGAAGTTGAATTTGTTATTCATGAAGTGTTAGCAGATCATGTGATAGAATGACGGGTCATTCCATCTGTCTCAAAAGGTTAGCAAAATTTATATACATAAGTCGATCTATAGTGGGATTAATCATATATGGTTCCTAAAATGGGCTTATACTTCATATATCATACTGCTTAATATAATAACACTAGTTTCTACTAAACAGGGACTTCCTGTAGGCCAGTGGTAGGCGATAAAGGCCAGTCGCACTTCGGTTGTGGGTTCGATTCCTACAGCCTTGTCCGAAGCGATGGGTTGTCGCCCATCCTGCAGGTTGTCCTTTTTCTAAAACTATATTACCATAACATCCCATCAATAATATCGAAAAAACTTCTATCCTTAAACAATACTAACTTATGTCCAACATAATCCATTCCAATCTTTAGGCTTATCCATAATACTGCAGTACACTCTCATAACATAGTGAAAACGATTACCAGAGATTTAATACTGTCGTTGATCCCCACATATCATAAGATATGTCTTGTTGGTCACATTCCAAACATTCAAAGTCCTTAATCGCGTATTCTCTTGAATACCTTAGTGAAAACATGAGTGCAGTTAAAAGTTAACACTTTCCACATACCAAAATCCTCAAAATTCTATATACTCAAACCATGATATCACTTAGTCCTTATATCAATCATGAGCTCATGAATACTATTAAACATTTCATTTTCTCGTCTTCATTATGCGCATATCATCTTATTTCCAGAAAATATCTCAATCACTTTGAATACCACATCAATAAATATTGCAATACTCAATGATACAACATTATTTTGGAATCCCATTACATAAACACTTAATCATTCCACCACATCGTTGTCATATTCAACATTGCCAATAGTGATCGCATGTGATTTCCCTTTGTCCTTTGCCTTTAGTGGTTGCTCATGTTGATCATCACTAACCCTTGGATTAGGGCAATTATTAGCATAATGCCCCATTTCCTTGCACTTGAAGCATTGAAGTGTTGGCGGTGCGTTCACTGCAGTGTTTGCTTTATTCACATCATTAGAAACCCTTTTTCCATTACTTCGACACTCAGCTGCTCGATGACCTTCTTTTCCACACTTAAAACATTTTCTAGTCCCTTTAAGACAATCTCCACCATGCTTCTTTCCACACTTTGTGCATAAGGAAACATTCATCTTCTTTTCACCATTATTCTGAGATTTCTCCTTGAACTCCATCTTTCGTTTCTTGTCAAAACCATGAGATGGATATGTAACACCAACTTCCATTTCTACCTTGATAGCACAACGCACAATTTCTTCATAGCTACTGAAGTCTCTTATAGCTAATGCCCTTCGAAGACTTGGTTTTAAGCCACTGAAAAATCGATCAACTTTACTTTCAGGTTGGATGATAATTCCAGATGCATACCTTGCAAGTCTTGTAAAATTCGCTTCGTATATACCAACAGATTCATCATCCTTCTGCTTCAGCTCAAGAAACTCCTTTTCCATCTTTTTTCGAAGAATACGAGGGAAGTACTTACTGAAAAACAAGTTCTTGAACTCGTCCCATTCCATGGACTCAATTTCATCTCTTGGCCTCGTATTCTTGATAAGATTCCACCATTGATCAGCTTCACCTTCCAAACGATATACTGCTAAGATGACTTTATCATGTTCAGAACAGTGAAGAACTGAAAATATCTTTTCAGTGGTACTGATCCATTGTTCAGCAACAAGTGGATCAGAAGTCCCACTGAAAGAAGGTGGACGTTGCCTCATGAAGGACTCAATAGAATATTGTTCCCTTCTCTGCTCATTTGGAAGTCCAGAATGATTCATAGCTTGTGTAAGTATAGCAATAAGATTTTGCACTCCATCCCCCATAACATTTGTTTGTTCAGGAGGGCAATCATTGCATTGTCCATTGCATTGATCAACACGGTTCCTTCGGGTTCCAGCCATCATCTAAACCCAAAAAGAATAGTGTGAGAGGCAAAAATCATGATAGGGAAAACATAATAAAGGGGGAGTACCTTCAATATCCAACATCTTAGGTTTAATTCTATGATCGTTAGCGTAATTCTATTACTATAACCTATACGTATACTTATCCCTAGGGACATCCCTAGACATACCTTAGAAATATCTCTAGGGATTTCACTAACGTTTTCGCATCCTAGTTTCCAAAGGTTGACTAAACCTTTCCTCTGATACCAACTGTAGAGACCCGAAGCCTGACGTACATGGACATTACATTACATTTGCGGAATACTTAGTACATAACAAAAACACACACTAAAGGATCGTAATAGTTTAGTGTCTTTGGAAACTCGGAACGTAATCTTATAATCGTGGTGAAAGTTCTTCAATATCTCCCATAAAGATCTTCCCTTTTTTTTACCTAAAAACCTTTCTTTATATCCTGGGGAAAAGAAAGCATAAAAGGGTGAGCTCAAATGCTCAGTAAGGGTAAACAAAAGAAATATCAATCACATCATATACATAAGAACATAGCTTTTGGAAATCTTAACCTGCAAAAGAGCTCATAATATCATAACATGGGATAAATCATAGAAGTGAAAATGAGATCCCATAATCATAACATAAAACTTGAAACTTTGTGGCATGCACACATAATCATGGAAAATCATTTCTTGTTAGTCAAGACTCATTGCCAAGACTATCTTAGTGGACAAAGTCCCTTTCTGAATCGAGTAACCCTCGTTTCAGTCCTGTTTCACTGAACCGGTATAACCTACCGTTCCAGCCCTGTCCATCTCATGAGATATAAAATCTTTACCCAATGCATTGGAGGGAGATATAGGTCCCACCCATCTTATAATGAATCCTTTCTTATGTGTGCCACATAATCATAAAACATACATCATTGCATAACACATGTAACAAAAATGGGATTCGTGAAACATCATGACATCATAAATCAATTCATATAAGATAAAGGAATTCATAAACATAATTCCATCACAACATAGTCAAAACAATGTAAAAATATGGATAGAAACAGAACCCTTTATTATCTTAGATGGAAAATAATTTTGATAAAACACTTGAATTGAATTCTTGAGGAAAATATCCTTTCTTCTTCAAAATCAATTTCTTTTCACAAAACATCATGCAATTTTAAAAGAAAGAGATTTTATTGAAAATAGTCATGAAATCTTTTATAGGAAGCTTCATGAGAATAAGGCTTTATAAAACAGTAGAAATCCGTTCGTGCCGTATAAGTTAAAAAAAAACATTCTTCGTACTTTTGTCGGAAAAGTCAAAAAAGTACCTCGTACGGAAAAACGACAAAAGATTCCTTTCATATTCTTTACTCAAAACTCACCTAAGGGTAAAATTGGATTTAAACTATTGCAAGTGGATGGAAACAATATTACATATTGAGGGAACATGGATGTGGATGATAAAATACACCCCAGTAAATACTTACGAATAAACAATCTCGGATAAAAATGAGATTGTGATATTTCCCTTACCTTAGGTCCGATTTGCTTTGTACGTGTCCGAAGCTCCTGTATAATCGTTTAAATAATGTTATTGACTTATTCCAGAATCATACATGTTGATATGATATCATATATGGTCATATTATTAGCTTTTTGTTAGTAATATTTCATTGTTACTTGTTACTCGGGTCTTTATAACTTTTCGTTCTTATGCGTGTTTTGTCGAATAAATTCTTATTCTTATCTTTAGGTTATAGATAATTCATTTACAGAATGGTATTAGTGTAGAATATACCATATTCATTCATTCAATTCATTTATATAATCATTATGAAATGAAGATCATGTAGAACGAGTCGCATCACATCGTGGAGACGGTATTCCGTACGTACGCACGAGTGATGATATCGTTCCTATGATCGTGGAATTGTATTGGAGTATATATATATATATTATTTCAGTATCAATATTACTTCATAATAATCATATATAGTTACTTATTACACCATTATAACCATCCTTGTAAGGTGATGGTGGAAAAATAGATTACACCACGGCGTGGAGACGATATTCCGTACGTACGCACGCGCGGTGATTTCATTTTTCCGTAGGATGGATAGAAGGTGAATTAGGGTTGTTTCATATTTATAATAACATATCAGTATGTAAGTAATACTGATGTTATTACTTTGTCATGAAACAACTAAAGAAGAAGAAGTTGAAGACGAAAGAAATTGAAAAGATCGGTAATCGATATTACCTCTTCTTTGGAACGCCTCTTTGAATCCTCCACATAAGGAACTAAGATTGGTCTTTGGAGAAGACCAGGACCTCTAGGATTATTCTATGGAAGTGGAGAGGAGAAAATGGCAGGGGTTGGCCGAGCTTGAGTGCTCAATTTGGTGTGAGGAGGAGGGGGAGGAGGTGCCCTTTTATAAGGGAGGAGAGGGGCACCTTAGGAATTTCTCAAAATATTATTTTATATTAAAGTCAAAATCGGTTTATAATGGTTCCAAAGGGTCTTATTTCGAAGCTAAAGTGGGGAAGGGTCGAAATCCCATCAACCAATAGGATTTAGACAAGTTTAGGGTATTATTTTAACCTTATCAATTAGATTTAACTCTAAGTTAAATAATTTAACTTTTACCATGTCTTTTTGTTTTCTTTCACTATATGGTTAATACACTTACTATAACATGCCAAACGAACCCCAAATTGTTTATTATTAATATATATATCCGTATCTAAGTCCTTTGGCCGAACCTTAGATTTTTAGGAATAAAATAACAATTAATAATATAATATTTGATTTAAAAACTATTTTGTGTCAATTTTGACACTATTTGATATATGATTTTTGTGAAAGTCATAACAGAATTAAATGTTCGAACCAAGTTGATTAAAGCAACATTAATATATCATAGTAACCTAGAAAATTAGTGGAATGCATAAAAATTTTCAAATTACATTTATTTTGGTGTTTATAACATCAATTATGTCAATATTTCATTAATAAGATAATTACTGCATCATCGTTGTGTCATAAATAAATTATATTATTTGATGTCTAAAAATTACAAATAAACTACCATCATGTAGGAAATCTTTTTAGCTTTCTAATGAATATTTACAATCGAATTTATCTTATGTATAACCCCATATTAAAAATGATTTACTTATTAAACTTTGATTTTAACTATTTTAACCCTTCTTTAAATAAATTAATAATAAATGTCCTAATCTAATCCAAGTGGGCCTAAATGGTCATATTTTATTCCTAAGTTTGTTTTTGGTCGAATTACACTTGTCCAATAGAATTAGGACATGTGTTAGGGTAATATTGATATCATATTTACCCTTAGTTACCCTATTTACTATTAACCGCGGTAAAAAAAAGTAAAAAGTTACTATTCACCAAAAATTATTTTCGTCTCATTGAACCACATTTTAGTCCTTGATATTAACCGTGTCTGTCGGATTTTCAAAATTCTATTCACAGAAGCGGTAAAATTAAGTTTTATGCAAAATTCAGTTTTTTAACCTACCACTTAGTAGTTTCACTATTCATCAAAAATTGATGTTTTTCAGAACAATGCCAAAATTTCATCCTAAGCTATATTTCATATTACGAATTCAAAAATGAAATCTATTTTACCAAATTCATAACATAGAAGTTGCATTAATTAATTTTATAATTAAATCCCGCTGTTAAAATAAATAGCGTGTTTTTAGGAAACAATATATATCAAAAGATTGACACTTGATTATGTCTGGTTTAAATGTGAAATTACAACCAATGACCAACATTGTATTAAATTGTAAAAATATATTCTAAATATACTTTAAAACCACTCAAATTAATAATTTATCACTATTAATTATTTCGATTAAAAAGTTGTTTTTAATTATAATTTAGTAATTTTCACTATTCATCAGAATGTGAAAGTTATCCGAAAAGTACCAAAATTTCACCTTAGGCTAAATTCGATACTCCGAATCCAAGAATGAAGTTCATTTTGAAAAATAAGATTTACAGAATTTTAAAAAGTGGTTATTACTATTCATAACGGCTAGTTTTAATAATATTTTAATAGCATATCATTGTTTCGTGAAACTCAGTATTACGTACCACACACGCTATCGAGGAAGGTTGCGATTGCGTGTAATGCAAGGCAAGTCAAGGATGCATGTTGTGCAAGCTCCTTTTGGTGTAGCGTACAACACAAGACATTAGTGAAATAAAAAAAATAATATTTTTCATAAAATCTCGGGCTGTTACAACACACATCCCAAACCCCTTTTAAAGCATAATTGTATACTATGAAAATTCCCCCCTAAGGTTAGTGTATGTAACAATGTAGTGATAAAAATATTTTTCAATTCCTTTATGAACTCTTCACAGTTATTGGTTCATAAAAATTCACTCCTTTCTAAGTTATCTAGCTTAGTGGGTTGGAAAATTTTGAGAAGTTCATCAAAATTTGTAGACAGTACCTAGTTATTCTAAGGAAACTACAGATCTCCCTTATTGATGTTGGAATGGTTCACTCCTCAATTTTATTTTTCTAAGCATGATTAAAAAATATTCCCTTACTTATGATAATATTTCAGAAAAACGATATTTCCACCATCAAAACTCGCATTTATTTAACATTGTATAAATCTTCTCATTTTGAAAAGCTTTAACACATTACTCAATTTCACCTCATGCTCCTCCTTACAGTTCGAATAAATCAGAATATCATCTATAAAGACTACCAAAAATTTATCAAGTTAATATTTCTCATTAAGTACTTAAATATTTTATAGGCATTAGTGAGTCTTAAGGGAATCACTATGAACTCATAGTGTCCATACCATGTTAAAAATGTATTATTGGTAATGCATTCCTTCTTCACCTTTAATTGGTGATATTCTGATCTAAGGAAAACTTTAGAGAAGTAATAGGCCACACATAGTTGACCATACAAGTAATAAATCCATGGAAGTGGATACCTTGTCTTTATCATGATTTTATTGAGTTCATGATAGTATATATAGAGGCATATTCACATATCCCTTTTCTTAATGAAGATAAATAGTGTTCCACATGGTTAAGTACTCTGAGTGTATAAAACCTTTCAAAAATTTTTCTTATAGATTATTATTTAGTTATTCTTACTCAATATTTTCTATTCTCTAGGGATTTCGGGATTTGGGAAGATACCCAAGTATATGTTCAATGGTGGGCTCAGCCTATTGGTTAGGAGGAAGATAATGAAACTCTCTAGGGAATACATTAGTGTTGTACCTCACAATGGTAATTTATTCATGTAATATTCTCTCTATTGTATCTAACATTTGAGCTAGATATAATTTCTCATAAAGAATTAACATCTAGTATTGAGAAAAATAATCTAAAAGAGATTCATTCTCCCCCTTATACATATATAGAACTTGATGATGACTTAGAATGCGAATATTGATCTCCCTCCCCTAATAATTTAAGCTTTATTTATATATGGATAACCCATATATGCCCAATATAACATTAAATTTCACTAAATAACGTTTGGTAATATTATTTGGGGTTTTAGTCCAAAAAACGTGATATGGGATTCATTATATACTTGGGATAAAATAATTTTAATGTATTATATTTTCAAAGATAACTGAACCTCCATGTTTTGAGACAATGTTTGAATAGTTCTACTAAACTTGATAGATATGGAAGAATGTGTAAAAAAGAATCATAAATGAGTTTTGAAATTAATTAATGTATAATTAGTTCACCTTTCAAAATTTTAATCTAGTTCTAGTCAGTTAATATATCCAATTTTTGTATATAGATAAGGATTCTATTTCATGGAAACCAGTCACTCCATACTTTAACAAAATTTTCTTTTGTTTTCCTATATTTAGATGTATCCTTGTTTTTTTACTCATCTATTTTCTTCCTAACCGTCCAAATATCTCGACCATTCTCTAATACCAATTATAGATACCCAATTATTTTACACATTTTATTACATTATTTTCAATGTAAAGATCTGCAAAATACAACCCTAGGATCTAGAGGTCTAATTTCTTTGGAAACATTGTTTATAATATATTGAAATGAAACTAAAAAATATATTTTATTCTCTATAAAGATATCATAAATCCCTTTGATCACCTAAAAATGCATATGATAACCTAGGGGATACATAGACAAAAGTGGTGAGATAAAAATGAGTATGGGGATAAACATGAAAAAGATACAAAAACTAAGAATAAAATGAAATATCATGACATCATAAGAGGAAATTTACATGAGTAATGACATGGTGTAATAAAATATGTATGAAACACGAGATTAAGTATTCATATGAATTTTACAGTAATAGAGAATATGACATAATCATTAGTCACGGTTAACAACCAAGACAACATCAAATGGTGGACAATGTCTCATCATGGATTAGGATTAATCCCTAATCTCATAAATATTATCTAATGAGGCATAAAAATTAACTAATTAATAATAATTATATCTAGATGAACCAATTATAATCCATATATAAATATTCATTCAAGATAAGGAAATCATAGATAAGACATCTGCATCATAAAAACTTATGGAAAGGAAATGATTTGCACAATCATGTCTTATGACATTTCAAAATAAAGTATCATACAAACTTAAATTGAAAATGTGATTAAATGATATTGTATTTTCATAGAAAAATATAGAGTCACAAGATATTAAAATTAAATTCATCTAAATTGAATACATACAAAAGTTGTGGAGAAATTGTTTTTAAAATATTCCATTAAGTGGGATTTATGGAAAAGGGTAACGAATCATTAAAGAGGTTCAGAATAAATTAATTTCAAAAAAAAAACCAAAAAGGAACTAAATTTGTTTTCCATAATGAAATATGTTTTTTTTAATCCATATTATTTTAAATAAATTTTATAGAGTTGTACATGAAATGAGGCAACAAAATAGATAAGACCATTTTAATCAGATATGCTCAATAAAATAAATTAATAAGGGAACCTATAAAAAATATATATAACTATGAAGGGAGGGTAAATTAAAATTGGTATATAAGTGTGAGACATATATATAGAATATTGAATAATTAAATAATAACAATATATAGATAAAGTGAGGTAAATATAGGGAATGGATAACTTAAAGAAAATATGATGGTTCTGAGAGTTACCATAACTTAGGTCCATAATCATTCTTCACTTGTACTTAAAATATTGAATAATCAAATTAGATTCATTAATTACTTAATTTAGAACATTTTTCATCTATATTTTATTTAATATAATTATGTTATTTTACTTTACAATGATTTCAATGATATATCAAGTTTATCTTGAGGGAAATTCATTTCACAGTTCCAAGGTAAAATCTCTTATTTATAATTATTGAAGTAATTATGGGATGGCGCCTCACTAGCCTGGACACTATGGGATATAGGCTTTCTCCTAGGATTCCAGATTTCCCCGATGGTGATTCTTCTATGGAACCCGTATCCAGTTCTTTTTTTTCACTCTTGATCTCTTGGGGATGTGCCCTCTCTCAGTTTTCTTTTCCCCCCACGACTCTCCTGAAACTGTTATAAAGCTTTCATTTTCTATCCGTCTGCCTCTTTATTCCCTGATCTTGAATTAATTATATACTCTCCTGGTTATATTTGGATCAAGGTATACACCGAGGTTTTGGGATATCATTTTGGTGGAAGACAGATCTCTAGGAATTCCCAAAGTTCTACCTTCTTCCTATAGTTTTAGTCCATTCCTCCAGTTCAGGTTTCATCCAACTTTACTTTTTCCTGTTCTTGTTTTTTCTAGTTATGTATCTTCTTTAGGGTTCCTTTCTTTTGGTTTTACCCCTAGGGTTTCATTCCCAAATCCTCTTTCAGGTTTTTTCCCACTTTTTCCCCAAATTCCCTTTCTAGTTTCTACTTTTTTGTTTCTGATGTTGGCTCTCGATGTTATTTCTTCTGTTTTTTATGCCGGTTTTATTTCTTGGTATTTTTTATTGGCATGGAGTAAGTTGATGATGAAGTTATTATGTGGCATGGTAAAGACAGTATTGGATTCCCTGGGAGACATCAGATGTTTTCTCCTGATAGTGGTGTTCTTCTCTTTTGATGGTGGTTTCTCATGATGCTACATGGTGAATATGATGGTTCTCTTGGTGGAAATATGGTCTAATATGATGATTCCGGTGGTGATTCTTGGTTTAAATGATGGTATTTGTGGATTCTTCGATAGAATATTTTTGATGATGTCTTTGGGGTTTTTTTGAGATGTTTGGGTTTCTAATATGTGATGTGGAGTTGATGTTAGGGATTGTTTTATGGTTTTGTATCGGTTTTCTCTGTGTCATCAGTGAAGTTTTTCATGTTGTTTTTTTCTGTGTGATCATATAGTATGTATTTTCAATGACGATGGTTAAAATTATGGTTTACTGGAGAGTAGGTGGTCTTTATGGTGATGGCGAGTTGTGTAATATTGATGGAGAGAAGTTACATCAGGGGTTGATGAGAGGTAGTAGGAGACATGATTAAGGCAAACATAGGTGGTGTTGGGACCGAGGCATCACTTCGCACGCCTTATAGGGGTCTGAATTTGGAAATTTGAAATGGTTATTCTTGTTTTTCTAGTTTGAATTTTATGATTTGATCATTGTAATTCGGTTGTTTTGTATCTTATTAATTGGTTGTATGGGTCCCCCACTACCCTTTAAAAGTGGTTATTCTGAAAATAAAAAAAAAGAGTATTACTGGTATGGAAGTTCTTATAGAATTTTTCTATAACTATAGAAGTGTGATTTTAAAGATTTTTTATATTTCAAGTAGTTTGAAACATTCTTAATTCACAATATTGTTCATGAATTATTATTATTTATAATGTATAGGTTTTATAGCTATACAATTAGTTCATTTAGGTGGATTTTCTGACCATTATGAAACTGTTACATTTCATTTAATATTATGGATATTTATCCATTCCCGAATGTGATAGAAAATATAAAATGAATATTTATATCAATTTGAACATATTAAAAGAAATTAAACCTACCATGAAAGTGGTAATGAAAAACAAAATCTCATCATCCATAGAGACGCTGAACCTACCATAATATGGCTAATGTTTTCATTTTTATAATATTTCAAGAGAGGAAGTGGTTAATCCAAAGATATAATAACAATTAAATATATTAATAATAATTAATTTATCACAATATCATAGATAAGAAGGGATTTTGGAGGTTGAATAATTAAATAATTAAACAATTCATGATTACGAGTGTTACTTTCTCCTTTTTATGTCTTCTTTTAGGCTTCCACACAAGAAACCTTTTGATTTGACTTTTTGGGAGAAAAAAGGATTCTATATAAATAGGGAGAGAGATATAGATATATTTTTAAATATTTTGGGTATGTTAAAAGTTTACACTATGTGAGGATAATAGATGAATAATGTAGGTATATATAACGAGGTAGAAGAGAGTTTTTTCTAAAAATAACATTCATTAGTGTAAATACCTAAGTATTTTCAGACTATGAAATTGAGTAGAAAATATAGTTTTTCCCTTCGGTTGATTTTAATGGGTAAAATGATCATTTTACCACATCTAATGGTCTCATATAATTTTTATAACCACTCCATTGTTCCTAGAATTACGTATTTTCCCTTGGAAAAGATTTTGGTGGAAATCTAAGTAGTTAAAATTTTATCGTAATAATTAATAATTAATAATTAATCAATTAAATATTAATTTATTCACATATGTTATTTAAATGATATATTATTAATAGAGAATCAAACTTTTATTATATATTCTTAGTTGAGTCTATAATGTTGGGTTTTCTTAGTCGAGGTATAAACTCATGTTTGGTTGTGGGGCTAGGGATCCAACCCTTTTTGTTTAACATTTTCTTTTCATTCATTTTATTTCCTTTTGTTTTCACCAATTTATTTTCTCCATTTTTCACATATATTATTGCTAACTCACCCTACGGGTTTACCCTTTTCTATAGCATAGATAGAAGAGGGAGTGGGAGAGAGATAAATAGAGAGGGAAGAAGGTTGGTGCTGCCGTGGTGCTTCGGAGTATCTGATCACCATGCAGCAGTTGCAGAACATGGATATGAGTGAAGCATCATATGATTCCACCCAAAGGTAGGATGACTTTAGTTTTATTATATGAATACCCATATATTTAATGTGTTATAATTTTATATCCTTTTATGGTTGATAAGGACCCATGGGGGATGATCATTGATAAACTATCGAAAATTGTGGGTCTCGGTCGATTTTGGGGGTTTCTATTTGGGAAAACCCTTGGACATGGCGTGTGATTCAGAGAAAACATGCCAAATTTTATCCTTTTTTGGTTAATATGACGTTTGGAATTTACAATCACTGTACTTTGTGTATATTCCAGGTTATGGTACTTGGCTATGCAACTAGGTACTTGGGAATAAACCCCATGTAAGGGGACATGGTCCTGTAGAAGTAAATGGCCACAGCCGACCTGTGTAGATGGTGAAGTGTTATTATACAACCAAAACCCATTTATTCCTTCTTTTTATATTATTACATGATCAGACCCTATGCGATCTAGGTGATGTAAAAGTACATGTCCATGTATGAGATTTTGGATTATACATTGTGTACTTGGGGTGCATGTTGTCCACTATTCGCCTATTACACATTTGAGGTTTTTAGGTGATTTACACCCCTAAAGTAATAATTAGACATAAGAGGATTACATTTTGAGTATTTTTCTACATAGATCATGATGGTGAAACCCTTTAGCTGATTTTATGACTCTTAAGAGGTATTTTTGGGTGATTGACTTATAATTGAGAGGTTCTACCTCCAACAGTTGAATCCACCTATCTCCTGAGAGTGAGACATAGGATGGAACCAAGTTTAGGGTCATGTAAAGGTTTGGTAGACATGTAATGGGATCAACACTATCCTGATTTTTTGTTTTCATTGTATAGTATTTGGTTAGAGGGATTAGTCTTTGGCTTTATGAGACAAATAGGCTGGGTCTTCGGACCGTCCTAGAGAGAGACCTTGAACTGAGATGGGCCATGTGCCATCTCCCTAGACCAATGTTTAAATGAATTTAATTTTTTTCTATAGGCCATTATATGTTTTGAAATTTATATAATGAAGGGTTAACTCACGAGATTAGTATATACCCAAGGATCCCATGTTGGATACATCCACCAAATTCCGGATAATCATGGATCCAGAGAGGGATACCTCTTCTTATGTTTTGATATACAAGATCCCTTGGGGGATGCCTCCGTATGAATTGTATTTTCAAGGATACTATATGATGATTTTGTATATGTACCATTTACAAGGATCACATGTATTATTCCTCTTTTTAGGTCCCATTTATGAGGATATTGGGATAAATTCCTCAGTTTACAAGTGGATATATAAAATCCCAAGTGGGATACTGTTTCTTATGTGTGAACCTAGAGGATTTCATTTATGATTCCTATACTTACTAACTCCTCCCAAGGATACCAAGATGGATTCCCCTACTTATGTGATGAATTAAAGGATCCCAAGAGTGGTGAATCTCCCTATATGTTGACATCGAGGTTCCTAAGTAGTATGAATCTCCTATTTTTTTAATTATGGAACCCCAGTGGGTTCCTTGAGAGGGTTCATGTGTTTGGTTTGTAAGGGTTGTGGGTGTAACCTTGGGATCCAAGCCAATATGTGAGCTATTGAGGTTGAGATATGATGATAGAAATGGATTCTTGACTGTCCCTTGATATGTTATCACTTTTTTTTCAATGATGAGACTTAGTTTACACAACATTTCTACTTTGATATGGTCAAGTTTCTACAATTAGATCCTGGATTACTAAGATGGGCTGGTCTAGCTAATAGTGTTTGGTATGATACACTAAATGTATGGTTCCAAATATCTTTGATTTATAATACTATATATAACACTATATATCAGTAAAAAATATTTTATTAATGCATTGGGTGATGGGTTTAGTTTCCAGGAATCATTGATAGTTATGGATGATATTAGTGGACATGGTGCTCCACATTTGACATGATATTACACAATTTTGATTGAGATTAGTGGAAATGTATATCTACATTGGAAATGGAATTCCATAGTTAGGATTGATATTTATGGAAATGGAATTCTTTAGTGGATATGACTTTCCACATATATAGATGAGATTGGTGGACATTAAATTAAAAAGATATGCATGATTTTATTGGTCCTGGATTTCCTAAAGATATGGATGAGGTTGTGTAAAATGGAATTACACATATATGGATAGGTACTAGTGGTACATTAACATAGTTTGAGTATATGGGAATATTGTTTTCAGATACCATGTAATTGATAATGTGTAATGTCAGGAGGTTGGGTTGTTGCCACCATTGATTCTGAGAATTAATGGTTTTTTTGGAACACAGAATCATATGACATATTTAGAGTCTCTTCAACACTAGAAGAAGTAGGTATGGATAGTACGAGTGATTGAACCAAGGATCAACAATGGTTTTATTATATTAATTCAGTTATGTTTTTTATTGTCAGATCATATTTCATGACCATGCACATGTAATAATAGAATACAGGTTCAACATTGTGGGTAGATTCTAGTTATGAGAAACACACAGTGTGTTGGAAATTCAATGTATAAATCATTGAATATGTTAGGGGGATGATTTTGAAGTGGGGATCTAAGGGAGATCCTCATGTGTCAATAATGATGTTTTATATAGCATGATCAGATTATATTTAGTGTCATTAAACTAGAAGAAGTGTAGGTTTAGTTGTCATGATTGGGTGGTATCGGTTTGTACACATAATTTTTCGATTAATGATGTGCTTTTTATTTTTCAATGTATGGTTTAAGTCATTAATTTGTGAGCAACCATGAGTTAATATATGATTAATGGTTTAAATTAAATTCTGCTTGAATGGTTTTCTCATGAGTTGTGATGAATTGAGAAATTATCTTCCATGGTAGAGTAGACATTGAGAATGGATTGGGTGTGGTGGGAAGGATGATCTAGTTCAATCCTAGTCAGGTTCTAACATGATGAGGAGTGTGGATTGTCAGTATTGATCTGTGTTTAGTGACTAAAGTTGTTGAGGTTGTACATAAGGAGTTGTATAAGGAAATCCATATTTTTGGGAGTCTATCACATTTTATTTTAGGGTGGTGACCCTCATTATGAATTTAAATTCAGCAGTTTTCATGGAACTATTTTCAAAAAGTGAGGATGGGTGATTTTATAGTTTAGCGCTCAAGAATGAATGTTTTTGGACATTATAGTCATTGTGTTCAGTGTTGGATGGAGCATGGGTTATGGATACTAGTGCTCAGTTGTTAATAGATGATAAGGATAATCTTATGGTGGGGAGTACGAGATCGGTCATAGTTAAATGTCACTCATGCTGAGAGAGTGCACATTATCTGTGGTTCAATCAATGGATGGACATAATATATTACCAATCTAGAGTCTTAGAATTAGATCATAGATATTGTTTGAACACTATGGATTCTTGGAGATAAGAAGGGTGGCACTAGGGAGGTTGTAAAGACCTATGCTTTTATAGAATGTAAAATTGAGTATAAATTTTAATTATCTCCTTTTGATGCTCATAAGGGTAAATAATCATTTCACCCCTATCATATGATCTCAGATAATTTGTATACATCATTCACTTTGGGTATACACTATGTAGTAGTACTTGGCCATATAGTTAGGTACTTGGAAAGAAATCCTATGTAAGGGGTAGAATGCTATGTATAAGTAAACAACCATAACCTAGATGTGTACATGGACATATATTAGTGAAAGTATGGAGCCCATTTATTCCTTGGATAGGTAGTAGTATATTCCTAGTACCCATGTGATCTAGGTCATGTAGAAGTACCTAGAAAGGTAGGATATTTTAGAGATCACATTGTGTACTTGGGGTACTGCCGTGTATTGTTCCTATATTACCCATTAGAGGGGTTTGAATTCCTTTTATCGCCAAAGTCATAATTGGAAATTAGCAGAGCCCATTTTAGTATATTTCTACATATATCATGATGGTGAAACCCTTGAGGTGATTTTTGGACTCCTAAGGGGAATTTTGGGGTGTTTGACTTAGAATAGAGTGGTTCTTCCTTTGGTTATTTAATCTAACTGTCTCCTTAGAGTGATACATGAGATGATACCAATTTGAGTGTCATTTAAATGTTTAGTTAACTTAGAAATAGATCTGCACTATCCTCATTTTGTGTTTTCTTGGTATTTACTCTGGTTAGTGGGGATGGTCAACAACTAGATGAGATAGATTGGTTGGGTGTGTGGAGAAACCTTGAGTGAGAACTTGAATGGATATGGGCCATGATCCATCTCCCTAAAAAAATTTAAATGACCTTTTATTTTTTTAAAAGGGGATGTTCTATGAGTTTACACAACTATAATTCATGGTTACACCATGATACTATTAGATACTTGAGGATCTCATATATGATACCTCTACTTACATCATGATACTTATGGATTCCTAGAGGGATTCCTTCTCTAATTTTTTGAACTGGAATATACCATGTATGATGAATTCACTTGCATAATATTTTTTAGGATACCTCTTAGGATTCCTCAACCTATGTACTATTCCTCAAGATCCTGTATAGGATACCTCTTCATGTTTATCATTTCTGAGGATCCTAAGAGGATGATCATACTTGCATGTGGACTTATAGAATCCCAATAGGGATCTATTACCTTATGTTTAGATCTAGAGGAGCCCATGTGGGATTCCACTACTTATTTAAATATACTATGGATCCCATTTGGGATACCTATGGTTATGTATTGACTTATAGGATCCCAAGAGGGGTGAATCTTCCTATATGTTGAACTTGATGATCTCAAGTAGGATAAAGCTCTTGGGTTTTGACGTTGGGGACCCTAGTGGGTGTCAGGTTGATAGATTTAACCTGAACGGGTATGTGTGTTTGGATAGTAAAGTTTTTGGGTTCCCCCATGGGATCTAAACTAACGTGTGAGCTAGTCGGGTTAACTTGGGATTATGGGCATGGAATTTTAGCTATCCCTTGATATGTTCTCGATTCTTTATCTATGATGAGAATTATTTTATGTTATAGGGACATTGGGATATGGTCGAGTTTCAATGGTTGGATCCTAGGTTAGTGAGATGCGATATTCTTGAGTAGAGATTTGGAAATGATTCTCTATATGTACAGTTCCAGATATCCCTGAGGGTGAATATTAGAAAAGACACTCTGTATCAATAGTAAAGGTTTTTTTCATGGTTTGGGTGATTGGTCAAGGTTCTAGGCATTATTTATAGTTATGGATGAAATTATTGGATACAATTCTCCACAAGGAACATTGAATTCCATAATTAAGATAATTATTTGTGGACATGGAACTCCTTAGTGGTCATGGAGTTTCACAATTATGATTGAGAATGGTGGACATGGAATTTGAAAATGAACATGACGTTCTACATATATGGATAAGATTGGTGGACAATGAGTTCCACATTTATGGTTGAGGGTAGTAGACATGGTGTTCCATAGGGATATGGATGAGGTGTTTGTAAATGGTGTTCCACATGTGTGGTTGAGTATTGGGGATACATTAGGATGGTTTGAGTACATGGGATAGATATACCTAGGTACCAAGTAAGAGATCATAGGTAAATTTTTGAGGTTTGGTTAGGGCTTCTATAAATGTGTATCCTGCATGTTTTTTAGGATGCACGATAATTGATACATGATCAGAGACACCTTAAAACTAGCTAATGTGGGTTTATTAATATGATTCATAGACATAGGGAACAATAATGGTTTTATTGTATTTATTTTAGTTGTGTTTCAGTTTGGTTGAGCATTTTTCATGAGCACACACTTATGAAAATAGATTATAAATTCACTATTGGGGGTAACCAAAAAAGATTTATTTTTTACTCCTATACATGTACCTGGTGTGCATTTAGACCTTATATATTATCTATAATTGAGAAAAATTCATGATTGATAGGGATGTGGCACTAGTTTGTATAATATAGTAGATCCTCTCATGTCCACTCTTATGATTGGCTAAAGCATCTTGAATGTGTCTTCAAAGACAAGGTATGTGGTTCAACTTGGAGTAACAGTAATGACTTGCACATTTATTTTATATTTATTTCATTCATGTATATGTGATTATCCCAATGGGAAATTATTTTTTTATATATGATACATTTATTCAGGGCTTTACTGAATTTCATTTATAACAGCCAATCTATATTTATTTCTTCCATAGTATGATTATTTACTACTATGGATGATGTTTAGTTATTTAAATAGATTACTTTGATATGAGTTAATAGTTTATTTATAGACACACCATTGGCCCTCACTTCCAGTAGGAAACATCTCACGTAGGGGGAGGTGCGCTTGTGGGCTTACCACCAACCAGTCTAGTTAATGTTTATGGTGTGACCTGGGTCGAGAAGTGATAATTTGTTTAATATTTCTTCTTAAGAGTATCAATAGTAATGAATAATGTGACTAAATACAGTAATATGTGCATGTTATTTTGAGATAATGGGTCCTCACATCATCCTATATAAAATAAATCATGAATTTAATATAATTGTTAAATACAATATTTTTTTGTATATCACCATTCACTAAAAAGTCACAAAATTTTGAAAAATACCAAAGACACAACCATTACATTTTTTGATGTGTAGATATATAAAAATTAATCCATTTCAATTTTCTTCTAAGTTTTAGAATGTTACTTTTTAACTAAAATATTTATTTATATGAAAATAATAGTTTTTATAATATGATCAATTTTTTGACCCTTTTAAAAGCTACTTATGGTATAATAAAATTATGTTATCTTTATAATACCCATTAATATTATTTTATAAATCTAATTTTTGAAAATAGTATTTCATTTAAGTTCTTATATAGATCACAAAGTAATTTAAATAAAACATATATGTCTTATAAAAATACTAATACTTTTGTTATTATTTTTAAAACATTTATTTATTTAGATCATGAGATAAATTTTCCATATTTTCATTTTATAGGGAAAAAAATATTATTTTAAAATTACATAGGTGTAGTTACTATTATAATGGTCATTTTACTATTCCAATGATAAGATTACTATTTCAATAGTTATATTTGTAATGGTCATATGTGTTCCCCACCTTCTATGAATACAATATATTTCTATAATTCTATACTGACTATTATTTTACCTCATATTTAGATACATTTTCATCTCCAAAATGAATATCACATTACTAATATTTTATTTCATTTCTATAGTGTTTTTCATGACTGCAATTTTTATAGGGGATTTAACATATCCAAATATTCATATTATAGTTATATTATTTTCTATTATTTTTCCCAATTTAATAATTTAATTTCTTATAGATATATTTATACTCTAAATGTGAAGTTCAAGTTAATAAAATGTTTCTGGTTCTATTATGTGGTGTAGGTTTTTTATGTGATACTACATTACTAAATAAGTCACATTTATATAATCATAATGGGAAGTCAAATTATAAAAATTCAGTCTTTTTTCACTAATAAAAAACTAATCCAATCATAAAAATTAAATAAACCTTTATCTGATATGAAATAAGGCACCCAAGACCAACACTGTTGGGTCCATTGTTAAAAACAATTTCATTAAACAATATATTTTATATTGTAACACCCCAGGTAAATAAATAATATGACATTTTCACATTTATCCATATTTATAAAATATTAATATTACTTTAAAGGGGACTCTATGCTCGATGGCATACCCAATATGCAACAACGAGTTTCTTGGGAATCTTACGTTGCACTCTAATAATAAAATAATATTATTTTAAATGGTAGTTAACGTCTGCCCGTTGTAATGGCGGGAATGAACAGAACTAACTAAAAAATGATTATATATGTTTGTCAAATATTTTTACTTTTTACAATAAATATTATAGGATTAAAAATGTGAATGAATCCAATTTTAAGTGTAAACATTCTAATATTCTTTAAAAGGTCGATTCACCGCCTTTTGATGGAGAACCACTTTTAAATACAATTTTGAAAATTTTTTGTGATATATTTCAAAAAATAAAATTCTTCTTTAGAATCGGGACATCAAAATTTACTTTTTGTAAATTTTTGGTATTTTTCCGATAAAGTTCATTTTTTAATGAATAGTGAAAATGTTGTATTTTAATTCAAAAAATATTTTTAATCTAATTTATTTATATTATTAGATTATCTTTTGAATTGTTTTTAAAGATAAATTAGAATATATTTTCACCATTTAATACAATAGTGATCATTGGAATTAATTTCACTTTGAAATTGGACTTAAACTAGTGTCAATCTTTTAATAGATATTTTTTCTTAAAAACACGCTATTTGTTTTGACAGCGGGAATTAATTATAAAATTAATTAATGAAACTTATATGTTTTGAATTTTGTAAAATAGACATCATTTTTTAATTCAGAATATCAAATATAGCTTAGGGTGATTTTTTGGTATTTTTCTAAAAAACATCAATTTTTGACGAATAATGACACCACTAAGTGGTAGTTTAAAAACTGTTTTTTCATTTAAATTAAACTTTACCACTTCTGTGGTTTGAATTTCAAAAATCCAACACACATGGTTGTCATTAGTATGTAAAATGTGGTTCAATGGGATTAAAATAATTTTTTGTTGAATAGTAACTCTTAAGTTTTTAATCACGATTAGATGTAATTAGTGTAATTTAAGGTAAAGATAATGTTATAATAATATGAAATGACCTTGACACATGTTCTAACCTTATTGGATGAGTCATGGCCGACCAAGAAAATCCATGGGTCAACTTGGGGACCCCATGGAGCCACTTTGGTTGGAAAATGACATTAATACCTTTTTATTTAAAGTTAAAATTTAAATGTCACAAACATGTGTTGTTTTACTAAAACAATTTTTACATGGGGTTATATAATTCATATTTTTGAATATAAATATTAATTATAAATCTATACAGATTTCTTACATCAGGATATTTTTTTTATAATGTTTAGACATTAAATAAATTAATTGATTTATGACACCGTGATGATGCAGTGATTACCTCAAAAATGAACGATTTAAATAAAATGAGAAGATAGGGTAAAATATAAGTCTTAAACTTGTCAAAAACCTATTGGATGGGTGGATTTATAAACCTTATCACCTTATCCTCGAACTATATCCTTTTGGGACCTTTAAAATCCGAAAATCATTTTATAATAAAGTAATATTTTATAACTTTCCAAGAGTGCCCCTCCTCTCCTCTTATAAAAGGCCCCCACCTCTACCACCTTACACACACCTCTCATGCCTTTGGCAGAGCCAAACTCTGCCCATTTAATCTCTCCACATCCCTCTATTCATCATTGAAGCCTCACTCTGGGCAGAATCCTTTCCACGGAATCCTTTGAGCCCAAATCAAAGAGAGTTACCCGATTTAAAGGTAATGTCTTCCCTTGTGTTGTTTTGTTTTATTTTGCTTCTCCAAACCCCTAAACTCTTTTTATTACTTTTTTTGTAAAAAAAAGTATCTTAAATATACTAGTATATTTTTATAAGAAGTATTTGAGCTACACTTTTACACACCTCCGTCTAATGGTTAAAGAACATACTGTTTCTGTGGATGGTGAATTACTGCCTCACGAAATGATGATTGTTCAATATTCTTTTAACACCATAAAAGATGACCATTAAGATGTCACTATATTTATATATGATATATAATATTTTTATGTTTTCCATAATCTTCTGTATTTTTCATTTATGACAAACCTTTATGGTTTCCATTATGGATAAACGCGATATCTTCATTTTAGGAAGTGCGGACTACTGCCCCCTCAAAGTGATTTGATTCGTTAATGCCATATGTGGGATGTATAAAGGATGGAATTAATGGTATTAAATATGATATCCTACTGGAATTATAATATACCTTTATATAATTATTATTTCATTCCATTTAATACAAAAAAAAGAAATGAAACTAGCGTTCATGCGTACGTACGACTTACCTTCTCCATGAACGGTACATTTCATTTCTTATCTCCAAATGTTCTATACTATTATAAGTACATATATATAATGGATATATATGTAATATATTACATATAAATGATTTATATCCTTATGGAATTATAATATATATATCTCTCATTTTGTTTTAATTCCATTAATATGACAAAAAATGAAAGTAACATTCATGCGTACGTACGGCCTACCGTCTCCATGAACGATGCTTTTAATTTTTTATCTCCAAATGCTATGGAATATTATAAAATGAATATATACTGGATATATATGATATTTAAAACATCAATACTATTCTGTATATGATATACCTATAACTACATGGAAAATTCTTTTCCAACAAGTTCAATTTTTACTCATGTACCGAACATCGACAAAAACGTCTGATATGAACTCACTTTATTAACCAATTATTATAACATTTTAATATGTGATATGAACTGAATAAAAATATTTAAAGGAGGTCCTTAAGAAATTATAAATTGACCAAATTTTATTATTCAGGAGATTAAAGAACGATCGAGTCATGTCAGACATGAGGTAAGGGAATATACCCCTCTCTTTCTTTTTAAGTACACTCTTTTATGTCATTTCATTTATGATCATCTTTCCTATGATTTGGATGTTATTTTATATTAAAATTACTTTATCTTTTATGTTCATATGATGAGAGAACCTATTTTCTTTCATCAATCCATTTTGGAAGTTTTGATTGGCGCCGTTAGGCTGCCGAATTTTCATAAGAGATCCAACCTCTCCCTTTCTTTTTAAGTACTCTCCTTTATGTCACTTCTTTTAAGCTCCTCTTTGTTATGTTAGGGGATGTTATTTTATATTCCTATTTCTGTAAATTTTATGTTAATATGATCGGATACCCTATTTTATCTCATCAATCCATTTTTGAAAGTTTTAAGTGGCGTCATTAGGCTGCCGAGTTTTCGTAAGGGATTTTTCATCTCACTTTTATTCCCGTGAGATTTATGATACATTTACCACCATTTACTTTGAGTGGTATATGTACTTCCAATTATTCTACTCTTTGTGTAATATACATTCGTTTATGAGTATTTACATCAATGTTGTATTGTCCTTCTTTCATGGGGTATATGTTTCGAAAGATACCCAAGTCGGTAAGGGAACTTTTCACCCTCCTCTTTTTAAAAGACTTATTTTGTTGGGTCTTTTAATTTACATATTTTAATATTGGGATATGTTCTTCTATATCCTTATTGATGTAAATTTTATGTCCAAGTGATGAGATACCCTTTTTATCTCTCATCAACTCATTTTCTGAAGTTTGAAGTGACGTCGTTAGACTCTCGAATTTCTGCAAGGGAACTTCTTAACCCAATTTTGATTCTTTGGGATAAACTTGTACTCCTTAAATATGTCGTTCTATGAATATGTGTGAATGACCTCTGATTATTTTACAATTAATATCCACTTATATTTGGTGTATTCATTTGTCACACATAATTTTTTAATTGATTTATCCTTAATCCAAGAATATCAACTTTGTAAGGGACTTCGTCTCAATCTCTATTCATTGAGGCATATTTTGTTTTATAAACAACTTTATTTTATACAGTGTATAAACCCCTTTTAATTTTATGCTTTTTCAAAAAGAATCTTTTTTTTATATGAAGCGTTTTAATAAACGACAAAAGGAATGTTTTTTTGTCGTACGTATGCAGCGACAATGAGTTCTCCGCCACCGTGACCATTATTTGAGTTTCAGATTCCTCTACAAGCCATAACCTAATTTTTTTTAAAATGAAAAAAATAAATACCATGTATTAATTTTCTTTTATTTTGGTATAAAAAATGGTTTTCATAATGTTTTTATTATATCAATGTGTTGTATTGAAATCTTGTGATTGAAATGTGGAAATTTTATGTTTCCTTAATGCATGTTTTACGTGATACGATTATGTTATGGTTCTTGGGCATTGTTATGAAGACGGGTGGTTCCGTGATAAACTAAGGGTGGGTGAGCCCGATATAGATCTCTAATGCATTGGGTAACACGAAGGAGTTAAACATCAAGGTTCCTCCGAAAGCATTTAGGGAATATACTCGGATGGGTATTCCAAACGTAACCAAGAGGGTTACTCTCTACGTAATAATGTTATGAATGCCTAAATTTACCTTTATACCATATGATTTCAATGATTTATTAATGATTTGATGAGGTATGTTAAAATGCTTATGTTTTATGTGTAAAGTATGATTTCATACATGGACTAATGTTTTCTTTTTGTACTTTTATATCCCTTACTGAGCTTTTTATGCTCAATCCAAGTTTTTGAAATGTTTTTCACAGGTCAAGGGAAAGTTTCATGAATGATTATAGTGTTAAGGAAGTTTCAATAAAGAATCAATGTTTTATTTTAAATATGTTTCCGTTGATGGGAAACAAAAAATACTATCTTTTCTGTAACCACTTTGTTTAAATGTGGAATGTAATTCATGATTTATGATCTAATTCTCTAAAACTCTAAACATGAAAAGATACTCAATGTGAATTATTCATTTAATTCAATATTAAGTAAGGTTTAAGGTTTCGTCCTTATAGTTGGTATCAGAGGTCAGTTTAGATAACTTTTGAGGTTAGGGTATTCTCTAAGCATAAGTGACATTACCATAATGGTTAGGATTTCAAAAAGAGTCCTAGTTTTAGATAAAGTGAATGATTATGTATATCTTAGTGTTTATCTTCCTCATTAGTACATGATGGTTTTGTTGATATACTCACATTGAAATTTCTGTTTTTAATGAATGGATGGATCTAGCAGGTACCAAAGTGACAATAGGTTTGAAGGAAACTATGGTGGTTCTCTGATTAAGAGACTGGATTAAATGGGGGATTCAATGAGGAAACTTTTGGTTGTTCTAAACCAACTATCAAGGAGTCATGATCAACCACTTGAACCTTGGTATGTTCTGTAATGCATCATTTACGATATGACCAATCAATGTGGAAGTTTAGGTAATAATTATAAAGGTAACTATTAGAGTTTATATGATCCTTACTTTTGAGGTAATTATGGGTTATTATATCTTATGATGGAAAATGAAAGGCATGAGATAAACTTGAGGTTAAAATATGTTATGATTATTTTTGAAGATTTTATCTCATTTTGGGGAATGTTTTAAGAATTATATAGTTTTGGAAAAAGGACAACACGCAGACTGTGTGACAACCCGTCGCGTCAGACAAAGCTGCGGGAATCAAACCCACAAGAAAAGTGCGACTGATATTTATCGCCTACCACATGACTACGTTAATTCCCTGGTTAGTTTGACTAATTGTTTTTAGTTATATGGTTTTAGGAATCAAGAGTAAGTTTATTTTGGGTTATCTATGGAAATGATTAACCTATCATGGAGGATATGTGATTAGGTTTATTACTTTTCAACATGAGAATTTAAGAGCAACTGATGTTATTTGGAGATAAAAGTTAATTTGTACCTTGTAAGACTATGTGATTAAATACTTCAAATATTTGGGTTTCAATCTTAGTTTGGTTTACTTTGAAGAATTTTTTGGAAAATTGTTTATCGAATAGTCATCATTGAACTTTGGTTTTTTTTGGAAAAAGTTTGGAGATTAAGAATATATTTTCTTTTTATAAAGTATTATACTTTTGTGGATTATCTCATCTCATACTAACAATTTTGGTTTTGGTTTTTGTCTAAATACGTGGGAAATATATAGTTCTCTTTTTTGGATTAGGTGGTTCTTGAGAAGTTGATTATAATACTCTTAATGCAAACAAGTCTTCCTAAATACTCGTCTTTTGGAGAAAATTTGAGTTTGATTAAAGAATCTAGTAAAAGTTGAAAGTCTACGTGACAAGTAAGTATTTTTAATTATGATTTAGTTAAGCTCAAAAATAAATTCCTCAATGAAGTGAAACTTTAAACAGAAATGTTTCCTGTTAACTTTTCCTACTGGGGAATCGAATACCATTTAACCCATCACAAGTTTCTGATTTTCTTATAGTTAACTTTCTCCTAGACATGTTTACTATCACTCTACCTCAGAACATGACCCTTTTTTCCCTCTATATCCATGTTTTCCTACATGTAATCCTATTATGGGTTAACTCAGGTGACCTTTGTACTTCTCTTTCTTTATTTTAAAGTGATTGTTTTACTGACTCTTGTTCCGATGTGGGATTTTCAATGAAGTTTCCAAGCCCAATTTTAAAATCACAAGGATGCAATTCCCAAAAGGGGGGAAGGATGTAACACCCCAGGTAAATAAAGAATATGACATTTTTACATTTATCCATATTTATAAAATATTAATATTACTTTAAAGGGGACGCTATTCTCGATGGCATACCCAATATGCAACAACGAGTTTCTTGGGAATCTTACGTTGCACTCTAATAACAAAATAACATTATTTCAAATAGTAGTTAACACCTAGCCGTTGTAATGGAGGGAATGAACAGAACTAACTACAAAATGATTATATATGTTTGTCAAATATTTTTACTTTTTACAATAAATGTTAGAGGATTAAAAATGCAAATGAATCCAATTTTAAGCGTAAACATTCTAATATTCTTTAAAAGGTCGATTCACCGCCTTTTGATGGCGAACCTCTTTTAAATACACTTTTTTGACAATTTTAGGTGTTATATTTGACAAAATAAAATTCTTCTTTAGAATCGGGATATCAAAATCTACTTTGTGTAAATTTTTGGTATTTTTACGATAAAGTTCATTTTTTAATGAATAGTGAAACTGTTGTATTTTAATTCAAATCCTATTTTTAATCTAATTTATTTATATTATAAGATTATATTTTGAATTGTTTTTAAAGATAAATTAGAATATATTTTTACCATTTAATCTAATAGTTGTCATTTGAATTAATTTCACTTTGAAATTGGACTTAAACTAGTGTCAATGTTTTAATAGATATTGTTTCTTAAAAACACGCTATTTGTTTTGACATCGAGAATTAATTATTAAATTAATTAATGAAACTTATATGTTTTGAATTTTGTAAAATAGACATAATTTTTGAATTCGGAATATCAAATATAACTTAGGGTGAATTTTTGGAATTTTTCTGAAAAACCTCAATTTTTGATGAATATTGAAACCACTAAGTGGTAGTTTAAAAACTATTTTTTCGTTTAAATGAAATTTTACCACTTCCGTGGTTTGAATTTCAAAAATCCGACATACATGGTTTTAATTAGGATGAAAAATATGGTTCAATGGGATTAAAATATTTTTTTTGTGAATAGTAACTTTTATGTTTTTAACCGCGATTAGAGGTAATTAGTGCAATTTAAGGTAAAGATAATGTTATAATAATATGAAATGACCTTGACACATGTTCTACCCTTATTTAATGAGTCATGGAAGACCTAGAAAATCCACGGGTCAACTTTGGGACCCCATGGAGCCACTTTGGTTGTAAAATGACATTAATACCTTTTTATTTAAAGTTAAAATTAAAATGCCACAAACATGTGTTGTTTTACTAAAAAAAATTTTACATGGGGTTATATAGGTCATATTTTTTACTATAAATATTAATTAGAAATCTAAAAATATTTCCTACATCAAGATTTTTTTTATAAGTTTTAGACATTAAATAAATTAATTAATTTATGACACCGTGATGATGCAGTGATTACCTCATAAATGAACGATTTAAATAAAATGAGAAGATAGGGTAAAATATAAGTCTTACACATGTCACAAACCTATTGGATGGGTGGATTTCAAAACCTTATCACCTTATCCTAGAAATATATCCTTTTGGGACCTTTAAAATCCGAAAATCATTTTATAATAATGTAATATTTTATAACTTTCCAAGAGTGCCCCTCCTCTCCTTTTATAAAAGGCCCCCACCTCTACCACCTTACACACACATCTCAAACCTTTGGGACGGACAAAACCTGTCCATTTAATATCTCCACATCCCTTTATTCATCATTGAAGCCTCACTCTAGGCAGAATCCTTTCCAAGGAAGCCTTTGAGCTCAAATCAAAGAGAGTTACCCGATTTAAAGGTAATGTCTTCCCTTGTGTTCTTTTGTTTTATTTTGCTTCTCCAAACCCCTAAAATATTTTTATGGCATTTTTTTGTAACAACACCAGTATATTAAATATAATAGGATGTTTTTATAAGAAGTATTTGAGCTACACTTTCACACACCTCCATCTAATGGTTAAAGAACATACTGTTTCTGTGGATGGCGAATTACTGCCTCACGAAATGATGATTGTTCAATATTCTTTTAACATCATAAAAGGTAGCCATTAATATTTCACTATAATTATATATGATATATAATAAGTTTATGTTTTCCTTAAGCATCTGTATTTTTCATTTATGTCATACCTTTATGGTTTCCATTATGGGTAAACGCGATTTCTTCATTTTAGGAAGTGCGGACTACCGCCCCCTCAAAGTGATTTGATTCGTTAATGCCATATGTGGGACGTATAAAGGATGGAATTAATGGTATTACATATGATATCCTACTGGGATTATAATATACATTTATATCATTATTATTTCATTCCATTGAATACAAAAAAAAAAGAAATGAAAGTAGCGTTCATGCGTACGTACGGCTTACCGTCTCCATGAACGGTACATTTCATTTCTTATCTCCAAATGTTCTGTACTATTATAAGTACTTATATATAATGGATATATATGTAATATTTTAAATCTAGATGATGGATATCATTCTGGAATTATAATATATATATCTCTCATTTTTTTAATTCCATTAATATGACAAAAAATGAAAGTAGCGTTCATGCGTACGTACGACCTACTGTCTCCATGAACGGTGCTTTTAATTTTTTATCTCCAAATGCTATGGAATAGTATAAAATGAATATATACTGGATATATATGATATTTAAAACATCAATACTATTCTGTATATGATATACCTATAACTACATGGAAAATTCTGTTCCAACAAGTTCAATTTTTACTCATGTACCGAACATCGACAAAAACGTCTCATATGAACTCACTTTATTAACCAATTATTATAACATTATAATATGTGATATGAAAAGAATAATAATCTTTAAAGGAGGTCCTTATGAAATTATAAATTGACCAAATTTTATTATTCAGGAGATTAATGACCGATCGAGTCATGTCGGACACGAGGTAAGGGAACCTACCCCTTTCTTACTTTTTAAGTACACTCTTTTATGTAATTCCTTTTATGCTCATCTTTCTTATGATTGGGATGTTCTTTTATATTACACATACTGTAATTTTTAAGTTCATATGATGAGAGACCCTAGTTTCTCTCATCAATCCATTTTGGATGTTTTGATTGGCGTAGTTAGGCTGCTGAATTTTCGTAAGAGATCCAACCTCTCTCTTTCTTTTTAACTACTCTCCTTTATGTCACTTATTTTAAGCTCATATTTGTTATGTTGGAGATTGTTCTTTTATATTTTTCTTTCTGTACATTTTATGTTAATATGATGAGAGACCCTATTTGATCTCATCAATCCATTTTTGGAAGTTTTAAGTGGCGCCGTTAGGTTGCCGAGTTTTCATAAGGAATTTTTCATCTCACTTTTATTCCTGTGAGATTTATGATATATTTGCCACCATTTCCTTTGATTGGTATATGTACTGACCATTATTCTACTCTTTCTGTAATATAATTTCATTTATGAGTATTTACATCAATGTTGTATTGTCCTTCTTTTATGGGGTGTATGTTTTTGAAAGATACCCAATTCGGTAAGGGAACTTTTCACCCTCCTCTTTTTAAAAGACTTATTTTGTTGGGTCTTTTAATTTAGATATTGTAATGTTGGGATATGTTCTTCTATATCCTTATTGATGTTAATTTTATGTCCAAGTGATGAGATACCCTTTTTATCTCTCATCAACTCATTTTCTGACGTTTGAAGTGATGTCGTTAGGCTCTCGAATTTTTGCAAGGGAACTTCTTAACCCAATTTTGATTCTTTGGGATAAACTTGTACTCCTTGAATATGTCATTCTATGAATATGTGTGAATGACCTATGATTGTTTTACACTTAATATCCACTTATATTTGGTGTATTAGTTCATCACACATAATTATGTAATTGATTTATCCTTAATCTAGGGATATTTTCTTTATAAGGGACTCCCTCTCAATCTCCATTAATTGAGGCATATCTTGTTTTATACAAAACTTGCTTTTATATGGTGTATAAAACCCTTTTAATTTTATTATTTTTCAAAAGGAATCTTTTTTTTATATGAAGCATTTTTCTGAACAACAAAAGGAATGTTTTTTTGTCGTACGTATGCGGCGACAATGACTTCTCCGCCGCCGTGAACATTATTTGAGTTTCGGATTCCTCTACAAGCCATAACCTAACTTTTTTTTTAAATGAAAAAAATAAATACCAGGTATTACCTTTCTTTTATTTTGGTATTGAAAATGGTTTTCATAATATGTTTATTATATCAATGTGTTGTATTGATATCTTGTGATTGAAATGTGGAAATGTTATGTTTCTTTTATGCATGTTTTACGTGATACGATTATGTTATAGTTCTTGGGCATTGTTATGAAGATGGGTGGTTCCGTGATAAAATAAGGGAGGGTGAGCCTGATATAGCTCTCCAATGCATTTTTTAACACGAAGGAGTTAAACGTTAAGGTTCCTCCAAAGATATTTAGGGAATATTCTGTGATGGGTATTCCAAACGTAACCAAGAGGGTTACTCCCTACGTAAGAATGTTATGAATGCCTCAAGTTACCTTTATACCTTATAATTTCTATGATTTAATCATGATTTGATGAGGTATGTTAAAATTCTTATGTTTTATGTGTAAAGTATGATTTAATTAATAGACTAATGTTTTCTTTTCTTACTTTTATATCCCTTACTGAGCTTTTTATGCTCATCCCAAGTTTTTGAAATGTTTTTCACAGGTCAAGGGAAAGGTGCATGATATAATGATAGTGTTAAGGAAGTGTCAAGAAAGAATTCATATTTTATTTTAAATATGTTTCCGTTGATGGGAAAAAATGAATACGATATTTTCTATAACCACTTTGTTTAAATGTGGAATGTAATTCATGATTTATGATCTAATTCTCTTAAAATCTAATCCTGAAAAGATCCTCAATGCAAATTATTCATTTAATTCAATATTAATTAAGGTTTAAGGCTGGTGCCTTATAGATATAATATGAGGTCACCTAATATAAAAATATCTTTATTTAAAATCATTTATTTAGGTTAAACATTAAATCTCACAAATAATCACACAATGCTAATAATGAAATGTTTTGTGCGCTTGAGGATCAACTACATAATAAACTTATTTTATGATACTTGTTAGAATTTTTCTATAATTGATTCACACTATAATAGGTTATATAATTCTCATAAGATATATTCATATTCATAACTAGAGGAATAGAAATATAAGAAAGGGGTTATCTCAAATGCTCATAAGGAGAAACCATATCAATATTTTATAAAGAGATAGATCATAATAATATGGGAAAACATGGTAAGGGTGGAAATATACTTCTGAACAAAACATGGAGCCAAAACTATTTTCCATATGTGAATAAAAAAGTACATGCCATATTTGGTGAACAAACATATATCTTGAAAAAATATTACAAAATCAAGAGATAATAAACATGATCCATGAAATATAATCATAGGCATATGGAATGAAATGTAACATTCCTGTGAAATATAGAATAAAAAATAACAACTAAAAAGACAAAAAAAAGTGTATTACCAACTTTATAATTTATTACTCAAACCCAATCCTTCATGTGTTACTAATCTCACTCACAATTATTGGGAAAACTTAATTTCACCGACATATACATCTCTAATCACATACAAACTTGTAATCAATGCATTAGAGGGAATTATAGGACCCCACTGATCAGTAATCCATATATATGTGTTCCACTAGAAATAAATCACTCATCATATCACGAATCACACATGGACAGAAAATGGGTTTCATTCTTCACATCATATCATAACCAAAATAAAAAAATGTGTTTTATATCATTTCCAAATGGTATCACTAAAAATATATTTGGAATCTAATCAATCAAAAACAATATTCAATCATAGAAATTAATTTATCATAGATACATTTATATGGTTATTTATATAATAAAACTCAATATGATTTAGATATTTTAAATAGAAAATGAAAATGAAACTATAAAGAGATCCATTAGAATACCATACTTTACATTTTCATAAATAGAAAAGTTTGTGAATCACTTTCAAGAAATAATTTCAAGTTTGTATCTAGAATTATTTTAGAAAATGAAATTCAAATAAATATAAATAATTAATCCTTAAAAAATATAAAGTTTATCAATAAAAAATGTGATGTTGAAAATATATAAACCTAATAGTGAAATCCGTTTTAATAATTTAAAAACACTTTTGTTAAGACCCACATTATCAATAGGGTGGTTAATATTTTGTCGTAAAATGGTAATATAAATTTATATATTACAAAAAATTTATATTTATTTCAAAATAATAAAGGAGAACATTATCAAATATTGAATATGAATATATAAGGAAAATAAAACCATTATGACTTGAGAAAAGAAGAAAAGGAATTATAACAAAATAAAATAACCATAGTAAATATATTTATTTATATATTTTTTCATCATCGAATGTAATCTGCATCAATTTTTTGTTTAGTTTTATTTTCTTAATGGAAATGTTGATTCCTATTTATAAATTCAAATTTAATTATTCCAAGGTTATTATAGCTATTGGAAATGTTGTATATAATAATGATATTATTTATATGAATTTAGTGTGGTGAATATTATTTTAAGAGAGTTTTGTAGACAAATATAATCTATATGAAAAAAAAACAAGTCACTTTTGTTGATGTGGTACTACATAGATATGAACAGGTTGCATGTTTTGTTAAATAGAACATAAATCAGGTAAAAATTTGTTTATATTTTTTTAATCTTGATAACATTTTAGATATAGTATTTACTTCTTATATACACCCTTTTAAATGACCATTTATGTATGTTTTGAAAAATGTATCATGTTTCTTATGGAGGCTTGGTATACACATAACATAGATAGAATTTTCAATTTTCTCATGGTTTGTAAGAAGTTAGAAAATCAATAATATATTAGTATAATGAAATTTAAAATATATTTAAAATATTAATGTTATCAAGATTTTATAGGTAGAATAAATTTTAGTGTGTAGGAGTAGAAAATAATTAAGAGAGATCAGTTGGGAACATTAACCCTCCCTTTGCATGTGCTCCCTTGGGTAACACCTAAAAGATCCTTATCATGGTATTTTTGAAAGAAAAATAATTCTAGGATGTAGAGATAAGGTTGATTAGACACCTGGGTAGATTTTAAGTCAATATAATGATATATAATGAGTAGACAAATGGGGATTAAGTGATATACTTTTATAGGTGAAGGGAATGGAATTTTTAAAAATATATATTCTTAATATAATTAGAGCACATTTTTTACATCTAAGTTGGATCTAAGGTAGAAAATAATAGATTGGGGTAAGATATAAGTCAATTAATGCACCACAAATTCATTTTCACTTCTTTTTCAATAATGGTTTGATGTCTTTTATGCTAAGATTGTTCACATTTTCTATTTTTATTTTACCTTGGGAATTAATTTTTAACAAAGTAATTTAATTTAACTATATAAAAATAAATTTGGAATTATTAAGTGTTTTGGACCCAATAATTCCAAATATGGAAAAAAATTTATCAAATAAAATTTAATTCTATTATAAAAATTAATTATAACGTTAGTGCATGTATTGAAAAAAAAACCAATTTTTAGAAAAAATATATATTTTTAGCTTAAAATGTATGCGAAACATAAAATTATTAATGTTTTTTGATTTTCATGATTTTTTTATTAAAAAATTTAAAAATATTTTTATTTAAATTATATATGAAACCTAATTTTTCTAATAGAATAAATAACTAAAGGAAAATAAAAAATTACTTTCTTTTGTAAGAAAATATTACTTAAGTTAATAATATATAAAATGAAAGTTTTATAAATTATGAATAGTTATTTTAAATGTATATTTTTAATCTTTAAAGAAACAATTTATCATGAAAAATGTTTTATATATTTTCTAGTTATACTTATATCTTGATATAGTCACAAATGCTATAATTTTAGTGAAAACAATATTTTTCATTGTTCACCAAAAAATTATTTATTTCAAATATATATATATATATACAATTCATTCTAAGATAATTTTTAAAATTTTAATTAATAAATGATGTTGTTTTTATAGAATTCAATTTTTGATGTTTATACGTTAAAATTTTCAATGAAAATACAAAATATGAAGAAAACCCTCTTTTATTGGAAAATGAAATTTTTAAACATTGAGTGTTCATAATATTATTTCATATTTTTTTTAATTTATTGAATTTTATTATAATATTTAAAATTTTCATTCTTAAAAAATTTGTATAAAATGTACAACAATTTACTAAATTGTTATCTAAGAAGGAATAATATTTTTAGTATTAAACCATATAAATTATTTTATCCTCTAAATATGGGTAATTTATTTTAGTAATTATCATATCCTAGTCACAATATGTCTCCATTTTTTATTTTAACTGGTTAAAATATAGGTTCAGTTTGTGTCGGAGGTGGATAAATGGGTTAGGTTGGTGGATTGGCCTTATTGGTGGCTATAAAAGGCCACTTAATAGCCGGTAAATTTATAAATAGTCATTTATGATTTCAATGGCCACTTGCTAGCTTGTGCACTAATACAAATATGGCTTTTATCAGCACTTGAAAAGTGCATTAACAGTGCTAAAAAAGCACTTTTAATCATGGAGAAGATAGGGGGGTCCCTTTTATCAGCGCTAAAAAAGCGCTGATAAAAGACCTCTATTATCAGCGCTAAAAAAAGTGCTGATAAAAGGGCTCCTTTATCAGCACTTTTTTAGTGATGATAAAAGGGGGATTTTATTAACTCATTTAAAAAGCACTGATAAAAGTATAAAAAAATAAAAAAATAAAGGATTATATAATGTGGAGGGGGGGGGGGGCTTTTAACAGCGCTGAACCCCCCCTTTATCAGTGCTAGGTAGACCCCCCCCCCCAACCTAACACTCTCCTGTGTTGTCCTTCCCACGAATCCTCCACATGTGGGACCTCCTTGATTCCACCCGAACTGAAACCCGCGATCTCTCCCTTGCGCGCCTGCACCTTTACCACTAAGCCATTTCAGTTTTTTTCTCTATTTAAAGATATATCTATTTATATATATATATTGTTATATTTATTCATATATTAATATAGATTCATATTAATATAAATATATTTAGTTATATTAATACATATATATTTATTCATATATTAATATATATATATATATATTTATTCGAATACTAATATATATATAATTATATTTATTCATATATTAATAGAGATTCATATTAATATGAATACATTTAGTTATATTAATACATATATATTTATTCATACGTTAGTATATATATATATATATATATTCATTCGTATATTAATATATATTTATATTTATTTATATATATATTTTTAGTTATAATTTTTTATCCGTATATTTATCTGTATATTAATATATATTTATATGATTAATTTTAAATACAATTATAAAATATGTTTTTTATATGTGTTTATAAATAAATAAATAATTATATACATATAAACAACACACACACCTAGACACACACACAGAATCACAAATATATATATATATATTTACGAATAAATACATATATATGTGTATTTGAAAAGCCATAGAATGTTAAAACGACCATAACTTTTAATCCAGAAGCCCGTTCCAACTCCACAACCTGTCAAATAAAATAAAATGAAACAATATTTGATATGATATGTTGTAAAGGCCTAAATGACATTCGAATTCGAAGTTATACCTATTTGAATGTTAACAAGTCAGGGTATCCTGACTAAATACTCAGTTTTGGAGGCCTTCTGGGTCTTTTTTGGCCTTGAAAAATGTGACAACAGGTTCCCTTCAATCACTAGGGAGTATAACTCATCACAGGCTTCTATTGATATGATTTAGAGCTCAAATAGACACCTGGATAAAATGTTATGGCTGTTTGAAGTTTGAGTTACATTTTCAACTTATTGTAGATCTTTTATTAATTTTTTTTGATTTTTTTGTGTCTTCCAATTGTTATTAAATGATTATTAATTGACAATAATTATCAAATTATTAATTAATATTATTTTTTAAAATATTTTAATGCCATTTTCACTAAATTTCGTATATATTAAATTTAATAGTCTATTTATAATTATCTAAAACATATTTAGAAAATATATATATCATATATTTATCAATATAAATATACTTATACAATAATATTTTTTTCATGAGTTTTATTTGAAACATAAAATTTTTCAGTGCTAGGAAAAAGCACTGATAAAGACCCCCTTTATCAGCGCTACTAAAAAAACGCTGAAAAAGGGGTCCCCTTTATCAGCGCTAAAATGTACTGATAAAGGGGGGGGGGCTTTATGAGTGCTTGAAAAATCACTGATAAAGGGTCACTTTTAACAGTACTGTTAAAAGTGCCCATTTATTAGCGCTTTTTTGTAGCGCTGATAAAGGCCCCACCGTTATCAGCATTTTTTAGGGCTGATAAAGGGTGGCACTGCAGAAACCCAGTTTTGTGGTAGTGTTGGGAGCTCACTAGCTTACCAAGGGGAATGGTAGTGGCTAAAATATTCTACTATATCCCCTAGGTAGCTTGTAGGCTGGGAAGTATCCATTTCACTTTTGAAGAGTCCCTTGGCCTACCCCGGGGCCACTATCGGCTAGCTGGTAGCACAAACCCAGACTGTCTAAAAAATGGGAGTATCATCATTTTATACAACTAAACCCCTTGTTTTATTTCTTAATCCCTCTCCTCCAATTATAATTTTTACCCAGTATCTTGTAGAGGATTCACTTTGATATTCTTGGATCCCTTGACCTTATTCAATTGGTGTTTTGATCTCAGTTTGATTGGTTTTGTATGAATTGGTATGTTTTATATAATCTCTTCCATTATTCCTTCTTCCCGTTATTTAGTAAAAGACCTTTTCTACAGTGATCTGATCTATTGATCCTTTTTGGTCTCACTCTTAGTTTTTTCTTGATATTTTTTTCATTTGGTTATGAGATGCCAAATATTTTTATTTAGGTTTGGATCATGTGTTTGACAAAGTATGTGATATCCTTTCTTCTACATCATCCCTATTATTAGATAATTTGATTTCTAAGACATGGAATTGAATTTTAGGCCATCTTATTGTCTTATCTTTCAATCCATTCCATCTTAGTGCATGGATCCAATGTTTTAATTGTTTAAACAAATTTTTTAGGTAGTTAGTTTTGTATAATGTTTTTTTATTTAATTGAATGTGTTCATTGATACCTAAACTTATTTTCTCAATTAATCTTATAATGATCTCTAATTTTTTATATGCGTGTAAAACATATTTTAGTATGAAGAGTTGTTTCGTGAAAAGTGATAAAGAAGGAATGATTTATAAACACAAACATTTAGTTTATTAATAATGTTTTTCAAATAATGGTTTTGATGATATAGAAAGTGTTGTTGAATTGTTTCTTGAATTTAGATATTTCCTTTGATTTTTTTATTAATAAAAATACATGGGAGCATTTGGAATTAGGAAGGGTTATGATATCAAGAAATTTCATTTATTTTCATAGGAATTAGACATCTAGGTATTCCTATACTCCTTTATAAGTCATAAAAAATACTACTTTACATGATGTCGATCTGGTGAATTACACATCAAGGTATTCCATAGCTCCTTTGGGGAGCGGGCCAATGACTTGTTTAGTGCATATTAGTAATGTTTGATCTTTCTAGTAGAAACCTTGATAGAAAAGTCCTATGATATACAAGGAGTAATTTATATTATTATTAGTTTTAAATTGGATATTGATTAATAATTTGATAAATAGAAAATGGTTTATATAATTTTCATTGAAAATTATTTATACGAATTGATACATGTCTAAAAAAGGGGTAATTTCCAAGATTTTCATCCAATTTGAGAAAATGTTTTTCAAACCTTGTTTTCCGTAATTTTAGGAATATTTTGATTTATTTAACAAATACTTCATATGAAAATAATTGTGGGATCATACATGGTTTGTTTTTCTCACACATTTCACTTATGATCATGTGGGTGTTGTCCTTATTTTATCCGAAGCTAAAATGGGAGAGGAACCTCTATAAGGTATTAGGATCTGTGGTTTACCTGGAATGTGTATTTGCTGATTTGATAGAGGGAAATTATCTACATAATATATGGGGAGGCATTCATCTATTTTCGTACTTTTGGTTTTGTTTCTAGTTTTTCTATGTTGGTTTGACTTGTTTAGAATTTGTTATATCACCTCTAATGTTCATTTTTGTCAGTGTAATTATTTTTTTCTTACCTTTTCCACTCTAGTTAATGTATTCCATTAGAGCCTTGTCACGAATTGAGTCGGGTTCCTAGGTAGATGAGTAATCTGGATCTATTCACGATTGAAGTATATTTTATTTCCTAGAGGTTTTTATACTTATATTTTTATTTATAAGTAAAATCTTTGGGTGATATGGAATATGGATGATGCATTTCATCAGATGAAGAACATTTATGATGAATATATAATGTGAGGAGATCCTTATTTTTGGTAATTACTAATTGTTTGCAAGACTCCAAGTAATCTCTCATTCCTGAGATGAAGTTTATCACTAGGGGAAGATTTTATCACTACTTCTACACTTTGGGATCCTCAATAAAGTTTATGGGTACCTTTAGTGAGTTTAATCCCTTCACAGGCAATATACTTTCATTTGTTATTACTGTTATTTATATTAAGTGTTCTCTATAAAATATTAATGATGTATTCATGTTTATTTTTTAATTTTATAATAAATTTTGATTTTATAAAGGGAATACCAGGTATATATATGGGGTTTCTTCCACTATGTTTTATGATTTTATCTAATTCCATGGAACCCTTATTAACTAGTAGTGTTGAAGTGTGTCTCCCCACCAAGGGGTTCCATTCACTACAATAAATTCACAGTTTAATTTGATTTTATCAGCTATGGTTTAAGAAACCAAGACTAAAAAAACTGACAAAACATAGTGGTGGTTTTTTAAAAGCTATATATAAATGTTTTCTTTTTCTTATAAGAACACTTCTATAAGCTCTCAACCCTTTCTATATAAGGCCCCGACCATAAAAATTACATAGTATTGAGTTAAGTCATGAATTATACATTAATTAACAATGAGGATATTTTCAGGTTGAGAGATTTAGATAATTAGTCCATAACTCATAAATAACAACTAAAATATCACAAAGTAGACATTTCTGCCCACTATCAATTTTGTTATTAAAATAAAGACATTTAAAAAGAAACATGGTTTCATTTCACGTTCAAACATCACAAATTTTCCATGACCCCATCCTTGACTCTATTATCCTTTAAATCCTTTAAAAAAAATTCAAAGCTTGGGATGATCATTAACATCTTTGTAAGGGATACGTAAAGAAAAAAAATGTTATCCTTGAAAACACATGTAAACCATGAATAATTTATCAGAAAAAAATAATTTTCACCTTTAAAAATGAGTAAATTCTCTTCACTAAATATAAATTCATTGATTAACCTTTTTTTAATACAAAAATTACAATAAAACCCATATAAATCAAATATAAAATATAAATGTAACTTCTGATATAATCATACTTAAATTTAATAACTAAATGGTCAACTTCCACACATATCTCTATTACAAATGGAATAAGAATATGACCGACATTCATACCCAATGCATTGGAGGTTAAAACACAACCACACATCCTTGGTTTATCACATAACCATCCATATTAGGTTTATCACAAAACCACCTGTCGTTGGTTTATCACATAACCACTCGTCAAATGTCCAAGTTCCATTTTATAATCATAATGCATTAAATATTTCAATTTTCAACATTTCACTCATAAAATTCCATTTGCAATCAGAAGAAATCATTTCAAGATATTAAAATTGTCAATTAATTTTCAAAACAATTTTGAATACCAAAATACTCAAGAAAGGGGATAATGAATTTCTTTTCCCTTTTAAAAACATTAAGGTCTATAGGAGAATCCAAATATCAAATAACAGTTAAAACGACATAGAAGTCATTATCCCCGCATAAATTTAAGAAAAAATTCATTTAGTAATTTTGTATTGAAAGTAAAATGATTCATTTAAAATTGTTCCTTTTTAAAACGTTTTATTGGAATTAAATGTTAAAGGGGTTGATTATACACCTCATAAAATAATCTTGGGTATAACATCAAAATATGCTTCAATAAATGGACATCGAGATGATGTCTATTACTGTGAGTTTGAATCATCACGTATGTTATTTTGTTCTTTCTAAATAATAATATTAGGTTAATTTATACATTATTCTTAAACTTTTAATTTTTATTTTTTCATTTATATCATTAATTATCAAGTTATAATAATTAGTTATTTATTTAAGTTCATGTCAGATTTTTTTATTGATGGTCGGTACTTGAGTCAAAAATGAACATGGTTTGTTGTCACTAATCCATGTGGTCATAATTCCAACTTCTTTAGAATAATTTTAATTACATTATTATTTTGTTTATACATAAATTATACTTTTAAATAAAACCATGATGTATAGTTGTGAAAAATTAAAAATTCTATATTCATGGAGATGGTATGTTGTAAGTACGCATGAGTAACATCTTCAATTTTTCATCGATTGTTATGGAATGAAGGTAAGTATTATTTTATATTTCAAGGATTATAATAAAAAAATTAATATCATTTTAATAATTTAAATATAATTATATATATATATATATATCATAAAATTGATGTAATGAATAAAAATGAGTCACATTGCTTCGTGGAGGTGATAGTCCACACGTACACACGAACGATGTTATCATTTTTATGTGCATGGAAAGTAAAAAACATAATTGATATATTATTATCATATAGTTATTAATATGTCATTAATATCAAATATTAACAATATTTACGTCTTTATAACCACTCATGATAGACAATTATGGGAAAGAAATTATATCAGTTCATGGATGTGAAAGTTCACACGTACCGACGAATTATTAATTAATTTCTGATTTAATGGAATTAGACATGGATTGTGGTGATGATATTCACATAATAAAATCTTAGTATATTTAGGATACTATAGTTATTATTTCCTCATGGATGAAGAATATTTGAAGGAAATGGAAGAAGAAATAAAATTGAAATACTAAAATGAAAATGTTACCTTTATTTCAGATGATCCCCTTTCTTAACAACTTAACACCTCTAATTATGGTTCTCTAACTAAAATAATGATTTAATAATGTGTGGATGGATTCTAGGAATGGGTTTCGAAATATATTAGCAAAACCAAAAGGTTTTGGAGTGTTAGTAATAGAGAAGAATGAATGTCTTTTTATATGAGAGGGGAGGGGCACCTTTCAAATTATTAAAAGAGTTATATTAATATAAATTCAATTTCTATTAAAAACGGTAAATAAACATTTAGTTATAATATATTATGATAATGGATCTAAATATAATAATAAAGTTATAATTAGACAGGTCTAGTTTTTTTAATCCTCATCCTTTTGTTTTTACCCCTTTTAACTCTTACAATTTTATCAAGTAATTTACACTAAGAGGATTAAAATAATTACCAAATCATGCAAAACGTCCAATTAATGAGTCAAAAATGACATTTTAATAATTATAAAAACTTTTGGTAGAATGTTATATTTTTAGTGTTTTTAAATTATTTAATTAAATATTTTATATTTTCAAATATGAATTACGACAATTTGGAAACTATTCATTACATGTTTTTTTGAAATCATAAAAAGTTTATTCCATCGCAAAAAATAAATTAAATTAATCATAAAATGTCATATCCATCCATAAAACTCATATATGGAATCAAATATTTCAAATTATGTTTATTTAGATATTATTAATATCATTTATCTGATTCTTACTTTAATAAGTCAATTACTACATCACCACAGTGTCACAATTAAATTGAAATATTTATTTCTTAATAATTATATATAAATTTCTATGATTTAGGTAATTTTTTCAGATTTATAAGGACTATTTATAGTATAATATATCACTTATATAACCCAATACTAAAATTGTTTTTGTAATAAGAGACATATTCATGATGTATTTGCGTGGAAAAAACATTTAACACGTCGGAATTTTTCACGTCGGTTCTATATAACCGACGTGAAAATATTTAATGATAGATATATCACATTGGTTAATTTATAACCAACGTGATATATCAATCAGGATCCATATTTTACATCAGTTATTTTATAACCGACGTAAAATATACGGAGATTAGCTTTTTTACGTCAGTTATTGTATAACAGATGTGAAAATAAAATCTGACGTGCTTTATCACATCGATTATAAAATAACTGACGTGATAAAGTAATGCTCGGAGATTTCTCACGATAGTTATTAAATAACTGATGTGATAAAGGAAGGCTCGGTGCTTTACCACTTCTGTTATAAAAAAATCAACGTGATAAAGCCAATCTCATCAATTTATCATGTCGGTATAAAGCGACATATATCATGTCAGTTAGAAAATAGTCGACGTGATAAATAGTTTTCTACATCATTTATTAAATAACTGATGTTATAAAAATTAAAAAAATAGTTTATCATGGCAGTTATTAAATAACCGACGTGATAAATCTTTTAAATTATTTATTGCACCCCGTATTCAGTCATTCTGTTTTCTTTGATCGGGAGACCTGTGACTCATCTCTCTCACGCGGAAAACCTAGAATTTATTCGTTGAAGTCATGCCATCATGCCTCATTTTTTCAACATCATTCTTCATATTTATTATTATAAATCTATCAGGTCGACTCACAACTCTCAAGTAATCCTCAAACGACTCCTTTTTAGTTTTTTTTCAATGATGCCCTAAACTAATTTGTTGAGATTTTATTTTTGTTTGTTCTCGCTATCATGTGTGGAGGGGGGGGGGGGAGTCGAAGGGGGTGGGGGGATATACAAGGGGGTGGGTCGGGGGGGTGGGGGTGTACAGAGGGTTGGGGGGTGTCCACGGGGTGTCCAAGGGGGTAGGGGTGGGGGGGGGGGGTGTCCAGGATGGGTGGGGGTGTCCAGGGGGGCTGTCTAAAGGTGTGGGGGGCTGTCCAGGGGGTAGGGGGATGTCCAGAGGGGTGGGGGTTTTCAAAGGGGGTGGTGGTGTCCAAGGGGTGTCTAAGTGGGTGGGGGCGGTGTCCAGAGGGTCCGGGGGGCTATCCAGAGGGTTGGGGGTGTCCAGGGAGTCTGTGGTGGTGGTGGTTGTGGGGGGGGGGGGGGAAGTCCAGGGGTCTGTGTGGGGGGGGGGGGGAGCTGTCCAAGGGGGTGGGGGCCTGTCCAGAGGGTTTGGGGGGTTGTCCAGGGGGTTTTCAGTGGGTTGGGGGTGTCTAGGGGGTGTTCAAGGGGGTAGGAGGTGGGGGTGGTGTCCTAGAGGGGGGGGGGGTGTCCAGTGGGGGTGGGGGGCTGTATAGAGGGGTGGGGGGGGGGGATGTCCAAGGGAGTGGTGGTGTTTAGGGGTGGGGGTGGTGTCCAGGGGGCTAGTGGTGTCTAGGGGGTGTCTAAGGGGGCGGGGGGTGGTGTCCAAGGGGGTAGGGGATAAGTGTCAGTTGGGATTGACTATTACATCGTGGTTTGTGAGATTATGACATGATGATTGTATTGTTTCATGGATATTAGGCTTTAATTTATTAGTTTAGTTTAAGGGGATGGGGGTGGTGTCCAAGGTGGTGGGGGGTGGTGTCCAAGGGGGTTGGTACAGTCTGCCTTTCAGATTTCCACTATGATTTTTAGGGATTCAAGCACTACAAAAAGATGAGGGGTGTTGCAATATGATTCTATTTGGTTATATATATTCTTACTAGTCATTTAATATGAGAAATTTATGGGTTATGGGAGAGACCATGTTGTGGTTTTTAAAGATGTGCAGTTATCCTGACCCCATTGTGCTGTGATGATAGGCTTTACACTGTGATTTTCTCCATCCAAGTTTTTATTTTAAATTTGATTTGATTATAAAGATTACTCCATTTTCTCCAATTTTCTATCAACCATTAGAGGCCCCATGGTTTTATTGTATTCCATTGAATTTCCTTAAATAAGTTACTTATTCCATGTTCTTCTTTCTTTATTCTTTGTTTTTTTCTTCTTTGTCCACTTCTTCTTCTCCTTCATTCCTTCTTTTATTAGGGATGTTTGGTCATTTTTAAATTGACTGTTTAATATTAATCGATGTGTTATAGGGTTATTAGGAGGGGTGTGGGTGGGGGATGGGGGGGTGTCTAGAGGGGTGAGGGGCTATCCAGGGGGTGGGGGATGTCCAGAGGGGTAGGTGGGGGGGGGGGGGGGGGTGCTATCTAAGGGGGTGGTGGTGTCTAAGGGGGTGGGGGTGGTGTACAAGGGGGTGGGGGTGTCCAGGGGGTGTCCAAGGGGGTGGGGGTAGTGTCCAAGGGTGTGGGGGTGTCCAGGGGGTTCGTGGTGTCCAGCGGGGTTTCCAAGGGGGTTGGTGGTTGGGGGTGGTTTCAAGGAGGGTTGGGGGGTGTCCAAGGGGGAGGGGGTGTCTAGAGGGGTGGGTGGCTGTCCTGGGGGTGGGGGGTGTTGAGTCAATAAGGTTTTCCTTATGACTTTTCCATTCCTTCTTGTTTTGAAAATCACAAACACCTTATCTTTAAGGGAATCGCTTTTATAAGGAAAATTGCTTTCTTAAGGAAAATTTCTTTTATAAGAGAAATTATCCTTATCATATTTTCATCCATATTTTTCTTAAGTATGAGATTCGGATTCATTTTCTCGGAATCATTGAAACTTTGATATAAAGCATTCTGTTTTAGGGTTCGGATTCTGGATAAAGAACTATAAGGAAGTTTCATTCCGAATTCCGGATATGAACTTTGACTAAGTTCTATTCCAAATTTAGGATACGAATTCTGAAGAAGAATTCCCATTACGAATTCTAATGAATAATTCTCATTACGAATTCTAATAAAGAAATCTCATTCTGAATTCCCATTACGAATTCTAATGAAGAATTCTCATTACGAATTCTAATGAAGAAATCTCATTCCGAATTCCCATTACGAATTCTAATGATGAATTATCATTACGAATTCTAATGAAGAAATCTCATTCCGAATTCCCATTACGAATTCTGAAGAAGAATTATCATTACGAATTATGATGACGAATTCTCATGACGAATTCTCATTACTATTTCTGATAACGAATTCCTATTCCGAATTCTCATTCCGAATTCACATATTAAACAGAATTTGAGTATCTTTGTTTTATACACTCTGATTTGATTCAGACTCCGAAAAATATCTTTGTTAGACTCCGAACTTTTATATTGCTTACATTTCTATAATTTGTCTACTCTTTATTATTTTCATTACACTCCGAACCTTCACTCCGAAGTTTTCATTCCGAACTTTTATGTTAGAGTTCAAAATGATGTCGTACATTCTATTACACTTGTTTTGTTATAAAACGATGTCATCTGTTTTGTTATAAACTAACCGTTGTCTAAGTGACACGTGTACAGGTCCCTCCGAACTTTAAGGAAAATATGACCGTTGGAGAAGGAACCGACCTTACCTATAAATAGGAGCTCATTTGAAAGAGCTCGGTGCTAATAGCTGATGAAAGTGCTGAACTGATGACAGATGAACAACTTGGTTTTGTGCATACATGCTGTTGAAGTGATTTCTAGAGAGAGAGGCTCTTATTATCTCTCAAAGCTTCGTGCGACTCCGAATGTTGGTGATTACATTCGAGGGCTTCCGGGGATAGGAAGACAGAGGTGCCGACTACCTTAAAGTTCGAGGGCTTCCTTGCTAAGGAAGACAGAGGTTGCCAACTACCTTGAAGTTGAGGGCTTGCGGGGATAGCAAGACAGAGACTCCGATCTTCGTATCGAGGGCTTACCTTGGTGTGGGTAAGACAGAGTTGCTTGAAATTATAAATCATGGGACCTTTAACCAAGGTTGTTGGATACCCTTCTCTTTGGGTTAAAAGACTTATATCTTGTTACTAGTAGTTTTACTACTTGTTTTTTATTCCGCTGCATTTTGTATCATAAGGAAAGTATAAATTTATTATACTTTCTTATTTGTACTTTGATTCATTTAGATTCTATACGCTTTAAGGTAGAATCTCATATTGTAACTTTTGTTAAGATTCAACTTCCAGAACCATATTTCCGGAACTCTCATTCGGAATCTCATTCCTAGTTTACATTCGGTGTTAAGAGGTGTTGTGAATTTGCTTAGTTTAATCTTTGTTAAACTTAGCCCTTTCCTTTTCTTAAGGAAACTATAGTTATTCTTAACTAACATTAAAGGTTCCAAACGAATTTTTAAAGTATACAATTCACCCCCCTCTTGTATATTGAGCATCTCATACTATATTTCGATCCTACAATTGGTATCAGAGGTTGGAAACCTCTTACTCTATACCAATCTTACATTTGGTATCAGAGCAGGTCTCTGAAATACTTGTACTCACATACAAGTTTTTCTTGCTCACTTTATCCTTCCGAACTTTGTCATTCTGAATTTGTCCATTCCGGACTTTTCCCATTCCGAACTTTGTGATTACGAATCTTTGCTACTAAAAAGTTTGTGTGAAAAGTTATTTTAGTATGGCAGGAATTAATGTTGGTTCAATTGACAATCTAAATCCAACAAGACCACCCATATTTGATGGTAATGACTATGAATACTGGAGAGATCGTATGAAGACATTTGTTATCAATACTGGAGTAGACAACTTTGTCATGCTTACTGGTGATTATAAAATTCCTGACAAGGAAGTCAGAACCTTTACTAACCAGGAAAAGTAAGAATATCAACTCAACTATAAGGTACGCAACACTTTACTATGTTCAATGACTAGAAATATATATAGCCAAATTTCTTCTTGTGAAGCAGCTAATTGTATATGGAAGAAGTTAGAGGTTACACACTTTGGGACTTCTAAAGTGATTGAGACTAGAAGAGCTATGCTTAGAGCTGAATATCATGGCTTCAATTTTCCTTATGGAGAACCTATCTGTAAAGTTCAACAATGATTTATGACCATTGTCAACAGTATACAATCTATGGGAGAGAAAGGCTTAGATGATGAATCTCTTGTGGACAAGATAATTGACATTATGCCCAATGAGTGGGAATCCAAGAGAACATCTATAGATGAGAACAGATAGGTCACTAAAATTACTCTTGATGAATTATTTGGAACTCTTCTACAACATGAAACTAGAATGAAGAGAGATGCTAACAACATCAAGAAGAAGAATGGAAATGGTACTGTTGCTTTTACTACAACTTCAAATCAGATGAAAGCTAAGACTCCTGAGAGAGTTACTAGATCCAATTCTAAGAAAGTCATTTTCCAATCCGAATCTAGTGAGAGTGAAGTCTCAGAAAATGAATTAGCCAATCTTGCTCGAAGGATGAACAAGATAGCTGGGCAGAGAAACTTTCAATCCAAGTATAAGAAGAAGGACAGGAAGGATAAAAAAATGGAGAAGTTACTTGTTATGAATGTAAAAGAGCTGGACACATTAGACCAGATTTCCCTATGCTCATAAAGAAAGAAAGGAAGGAAAGACATTCAGACAGGAACAGAAAGAAGTATTATAAAGCTGAAGCTAAGAAAGTTCTAAAAGCTAATGACACCTGGAGTGCCAGTGGTGGTGACTCTTCAGATGAATCTTCTGATTATGAATCTTCAGGACAGAAGAATCTTGGTCTTATAGCCAGATTACCTATTGATAATCATTGTCTTATGGTTATGGTACGAAATGCTGAATCTTTGACCAATGTTTCTTTAAATTCTAATGATAGTAAGTATTATAACTCTTCTGATGAAGAATCATCTTCTGATGAGGAAAATACTTTACTTACTTATGAAGAAGTCTCTAGGTTTACTGAACTTCTTGAGATTGAGAATTCCAAACTCAACAAGAAACTTGATAAGGCAAACTCTAGGAATTCTATACTTACAAAAGAGATATCAGATCTTTCTAAAGATCTTGATAAGAAAAATGATGATTTTGAAAGTATTTCAAAAAATCTTGAGGAAGTAAGTTCTGAGAAGAATAAACTTTCTAAAGAGTTAAAAAAAGTAATTTCTAAGAAAAATGTTTTCGAGTCTAACTCTAGTTCAAAAACTAATGATTTTGAGGATAAAAACTTGGTTGTAAAACTCAAGTCCGAAATTTTTTCCTTAAAGAAGTGTTTATCAAACTTTACCCATGGTAAAGAAAATTTTGATAAGATGTATTCCCACATACGACCTTTAAGAAATAAATCCGGATTTGGTTATACCCATGCAAAACCTATTTTCAGTAACAATTATTTTGTTCCTCAAAGTGCCCCATTTTGTACCAAGTGTCAATGTGGTGGTCACTGGGAAAAAAGTTGTTCCTTAAACAAAACCCAATCTCTAGGATTTCACAAAGCTTACTTTTCTAAGAAAATGTGGGTTCCTAAAATTTTATTGTCTGGAAATCTCGGATCCAAACAAGTTTGGATTCCAAAAGTCTAATTTTCTTCTTGATTTTAGGATAATAAAGAAAGTACCAGCAACAATACATGGTACATGGATAGTGGATGTTCCCGGCCCATGACTGGTAACAAAAGCTTTTTTGAAAAGATTATCAAAACGAAAGGAGGAAAGGTAACTTTCAGAGATAATGCTAAGGGAGAGATTGTTGGTATTGGTAATATTGTTTTTCTTGGTAAAACCTTGATTTCAAATGTTCTTTTTGTTAAAAGTATTAAGCACAACCTCATTAGCATAAGTCAGTTATGTGATGAAGGTTACCTTGTGAATTTTAGGAATTATAAGTGTTTAGTTCACAATTCCAAGGAAGAATTTATTCTCTCAGCCAATAGGCAAGAGAATGTCTACACTTTGAACTTAGAAGACCTAAGAAGCCAAGATTTACCTTGCCTAAGTGCAATGGAAGATCATTCTTGGTTATGGCATAGAAGACTAGGACGCTGTAATATGAGAAACCTATGTAAACTCTCTAAGAAGAAACTAGTTAAGGATCTACCAGAGCTTAGATTTGATTTTTCTAAAGTTTGCGATCCTTGTCAATAGGGCAAGAAACATAAATCTAGTTTTAAGTCAATCGGTGAAGTCTCAACAACCGATGCATTACAGTTAGTGCACATGGATCTTTTTGGTCCAACACAAACTGGAAGTATTGGAGGCAAATACTATGTGTTTGTTCTAGTTGATGATTACACTAGATTTACTTGGGTCTATTTTCTAGTAAATAAATCTGAAGCTTTTTCTTATTTCAAATGTTTTAGAGCTCAAGTTAAAAATGAGAAAAACCTTCCATTGAAAACTATTCACAGTGATCATGGAGGAAAATTTCAAAATTCTGATTTTGAAACTTTTTGTAGTAAGAAAGTTATTACTCACAATTTTTCAGCACCTAGAACTCCTCAACAGAATGGTGTAGTTGAAAGAAGAAATAGAATTCTTCAAGAGATAACTAGAACCATGCTGAGTGAATATTCTATTGCTAGAAATTTCTGGGCTGAAGCTGTAAGTACTGCTTGTTATACTATAAATCGAGTTTTAATTAGACCTTTTCTTAATAAAACTCCTTATGAGTTATGGAATGGTAGAAAACCAAGACTTTCCTACTTCAAGGTTTTTGGTTGCAAAGTATTCATTTTGAATACTAAAGATAACTTACATAAATTCGCACCAAAATCTGATGAAGGAATTTTCTTAGGTTATTCCACAACCTCTAAGGCTTATAGAGTTTTTAATAAAAATACTTGCACTGTTGAGGAAACAGTACATGTAAAATTTGATGAATCAGATCCTTTTGTTTTTAAACCATCTCAACTTACATCTTCAGATGTGTTTTCAAAAACTGATTCTCAACCTTTGATAGAAGAACCTTCGGATAAGGAAATTGTTCTAGAAGATACTTCTGAAACATTTACCCTAGAAGACTTTCTACCCTATGTTGATGAACAGGTTTTACAAAACCCAAATCAGGTGTTTCTTAAGAATCATCCCAGTGATAGTATCATTGGTGATGTAAATCAACCTGTAAGGACTAGAAGTTCCTTAAGAAATGAAGTAGAACATCTAGCATTCCTTTCCCAATTAGAACCCAAAAGCACTGATGAAGCTTTAGGTGATGATGATTGGATCAAAGCAATGCAAGATGAACTAAATGAATTCGAAAGGAATAAAGTCTGGACCTTGGTTGAAAGACCTAAGGAAACTTCTGTTATTGGAGTAAAATGGGTTTTCAGAAATAAATGTGATGAAAATGGAGTCATTGTTAGAAATAAAGCTAGACTTGTTGCTAAAGGCTATAATCAGCAAGAAGGAATAGACTTTGAAGAAACCTATGCTCCAGTAGCTAGACTTGAATCTATCCGTATTCTACTTGCTTTTGCAGCATTCTTGAATTTCAAACTTTTCCAAATGGATGTGAAATGTGCTTTTCTTAACGGTTATGTTCAAGAGGAAGTCTTTGTTGAACAACCTCCTGGATTTGAAGATACAAAACATCCGGATCATGTTTTTAGACTTACCAAAGCTTTGTATGGCCTTAAACAAGCCCCACGAGCATGGTATGATAGACTCACTGTATTTTTTCTTCAAAAAAACTATGTTAAGGGAAATGCAGATCCAACCCTTTTTATAAAGAAAGATAAGAAAAATGTTTTGATTGTTCAAATTTATGTTGATGACATTATATTTGGTTCAACTCAACATTCTTTGACTGACTCTTTTGCTAGTCTAATGAAATCTGAGTTTGAAATGAGTATGATGGGTGAGTTATCATTTTTCCTTGGTTTTCAAATTTCTCAAAAACTAGAAGGAACCAACATATCTCAACATAAGTATATTAAAGATATTCTGAAAAAGTATGGTTATGACAACACTAAAAGTATAAGTACTCCCATTGGTACCTCAAACTCTTTAGATCTTGATGAAGCTGGGAAACCAGTAGATCAAACATATTTTAGAGGTATGATAGGAAGTCTACTTTACTTAACAGCTAGTCGACTAGACCTAATGTTTTCAGTATGCTTATGTACAAGATATCAATCCAATCCTAAGGAATCTCACTTAAAGGCAGTAAAAAGAATTTTTCGCTACCTTAAGGGAACCATGGATCTAGGATTATTTTATACTTCTGGAAATGATTTTGTTCTAAAAAGCTTTTCTGATGCTGACTTTGGTGGATGTAGAATGGATAGAAAAAGTACATCCGGAAATTGTCATTTCTTAGGAGATTCTTTAGTTTCTTGGTCATGCAAGAAGCAACATTCTGTAGCACTCTCCACTGCTGAAGCTGAATATGTAGCAGCTGGAAGTTGTTGTGCACAAGTGTTGTGGATGCAACACACACTCACAGTCTATGGCTTGAGTTTTACTAAAACTCAAATTTTGTGTGATAACACAAGTACCATTGCCCTAAGTAAAAACCCTGCACATCACTCTCGTGAAAAACACATAGATATTAGGCATCACTTTCTTAGGGATCACACACTTAAAGGAGATATTATTCTTCAGTTTATCGGAACGCAAGATCAACTTGCTGATATTTTCACAAAATCTCTGCCTTCTGATAGATTTGAATATATTAAACAGAAGTTAGGAATGATAACCGTAAGTTAATCTTTCTTAATTAACTTTCTGTAGAAAAAAAAATCTCCTTACAGTAATAAACTCCTTTTCATAGGGGGAGTACATTTGATTGTTTATTTAACAAAGTTTTTCAAAATTTGTTTTCAAACTTTTCGGAATGAAGATTTTCGGAATGGAACTTCTGGAACTAAATTTTTTGATTGGACAGTTTCGTATAGAATACTTCTGGAATGGAAGTGTTCTTATTGAAAATTTCCGGAATGAAAATTTACGTACTGGCAGTTTCATAACCAGGTTTTTGTATCGATGTTTTTACTCATAATGTATTTTTCGTAATGTATTTTTGGTACTAAGTTCTTCGTACTGTTTTTATTCTTAAGTTTGTTTTTCGTACTGCGTTTTTCGTAATGAGTTTTTCATACTAAGTTTATTTTTCATAGTAAATTTTTTTGTGAAATCTGCCATTACGAATAATCCTCCTAAGCCAATCCGGAAGGTATGGTTACCCTACTCAAGTTTTCGTAGTCATATTTTACTTTCTGGAATTTTTCTTGTATTATGATTTCGGATTATAGTTTTCTTAACTCTTTATTTTAATAAAAACCTCAAAAAGATCAGATTCAAGCTTCCAACTGTCAGATCTGATCTCAGCTCATTCTAACCGTTAGATCAACCGTGGAAGGTGAACCGTCATCTCGTTGCCTATAAAAAGGGGACCCAAATACTCGTCCCACATCGATCTCAAAGCTCTCGCGTCCCGAATCTCTGTCTCTCTGATTTAAGGCCGTTCCGAACTTCAGTCTTCTCCATTCCGAACTTCTCAAAGAACTTCAGATCCGAATGTCTGCGGAGTTAGCATCTCAAGAAATGTCATCTACTAAGCCTATTTCTCAGTGGTTAGTTTACAGAGAAAGGTTAGTTCATCCGGTTTTCTTCAACAACTATGATTCCCTTATCTCAAAGAACATCAAGTTGAATGGCTGGGAAGATGTTGCGGTATCAAAAACTGGGAACCAAGATGAAGTATATTCAGATTTACTTGTCGAGTTTTATGAGTCAGTTTCTTTCTTCAAGGAAGATAATAGGGAGAAGTTCTCTTTTAAGTCTTATGGAAAGAATTACAAGCTTTCTCACACCAAGGCCGCAAGCTTGGTAGGATTGTCTTATGAAGGAGAACCAGAATTTATTTCGCATGTTTTACCGGACTCTAAGGGTAGCTTCGACAAGGAAAAATCCTTAGAAACTCTCGGACTGGCTGATGACAAGGCTCCAAAAATTGCAAGTCTATCTACAAACTTCCGGATTCTAGAGTTATGGGTGTAAGGACTTATCGTACCAAGGAAAGGTGATAAAGATAGCTTGAAGAAAAGTGAGATCTATATATTAGATTTCCTGATAAATCTAAGGAAGTTCAACTTGATGAAGCATATTCTTCTTAATATTAAAAATTTGAAGAAGGGGAATTTGAGAGCTCAGATTATTATGTATCCAGCAATCCTCTCCAAGTTGGTTGTTCGGTGCCTTGAGTCTTTCAAGGAGGCTTGCAAATCTAAGCCGAGAGTTTACAAGATCATGCTGGTCAGCGATGGCACTCTTAAAAGAATGAATGTAGCTTTTGACAAGAAGTCTGGAAAGTTTATTGATCTACCTGTTCAAGAAGAAGTGGCTCCGAAAGTTGCTGATCCAGAATCATCTAAGCCAGTAAGGAAGAGAAAGCTGAAAGAAGTGGAAGTAAAAGCAAAAAATCCTAAGTCTAAGGAAGTCCATTCTGCACCTCCAAAGCCAAAGAAGAAGAAAGCCTATCCTGATGAGGTTGTTACAAAGTGGAGAGCTGATAAAGAGAAAAGGAAAGAAGGGGATCTGCAGTTCGGATTGGACCCTGCGGAGGCTAAGGCCTTGAAGGAGAAAACTGCTGATGAGCTTGAAAGAAAAGCAAAGCAAAAGAAGCTCAAGAAGAAGATGTCCGAGGCTGAGGTAGCTCAGGCCTTGTTAAAATTCAATGAAATGGTTTCAGCAACTATTCCAGTTCTGAGATCTTTCTCCCTGGAATCTCTACCTGAGACTCCTGGAAGGAATTTCGCTACTCAGGAAGAGGCTGTTGCTAAGAATTCTTAGGAAGTTGAGCAAGTGGAACAAATAGAAGAGGGTGCTGAAGGAAGTGGTGAAACTGGAGATGTGCTGAAACAAGTAGATGATTACAAGGGAACACCTTTAGAACACTTATCGCTCCGAACTTCAGAAGCTCAATCCTCGAAACTAGTTACTCCAACAATGGAAGAAGATAAAGGAGAAGAGGAAGTTGCTGAAGAGGAAGATTTTGTTGTTCAAGTTTCTGATAGTGAGAAGAAAACTCCGGAATAGGATTCTATTCCAAAAAAAGATAAGGGGAAGCAAATTCTTGCTGATATTCCGAGTTCAGAAAAGAGGATGAGAAAGGAAGCTGTAGTTATTCAAAGAGAAAGTTGGAGCTTATTGAGGAAGAAAACTCTCCAAGAAAGATTTCAGTTTCGGAGTCATCCTCGTTGGGGCATGATTTTGTTGTCCAGTCTTTAAAGAAGTTGGTGGGAACCATTCCGACGTTCTCTAGTATCGACTCAAGATGCCAGATGCTTCAACATGCGTTGAATCAGAAAACCGACTCCGTATCTATGGTTATGGATAAGTGCGTTGAGATTGAGGCTCAGTTCAAAACCTTCTTTGTTGGTTACGAAGCTCATAAAAGATCTTGCAAGAGGATGACAAGCTGGTCGAAGAAGACTATGGAAGAGATGAGGTTTCTTGATGAGTTTCAAGACAATGTTAAAGATGCTTTTGAGACCGAGGACAAGAAGATTAATGAGATGACTTCCTCCTTTGAAGAAAAGCTGACAGAAGAAAAGAACTTCCGGATCCAAGAAGTCTGGGATCTGAATGGGAAGTTGAATTCTGTTTCTCAGAATTGGAAATTTGAAAGGGATCATCGGATCGATTTTGAAGAAAGGATGAAGGCTCAGGAAGAAAAGATCCAAGCTCAGGAAGAATAGCTGAAAGCCCAGGAAGAAAAAATTGAAGCTCAATCCGCAAGAATAGTGGTATTAGAGAAGCAAGCTGAAGAAGATCATAAAGACTTAAAGAATATCAAGACTATTCTTAAGGGGCTCATGTCGAAGGAGAAAGATCCGAAATAACCAAATCTGATCTTTTTGTTTTATTCTTTTTGTTACTGACATTCCAAATCTAATGAAAATTGTGTATCTCGTTTGCAATGTTGTCATTACTAATCTTTCAGGTACTTTGTTTTTTTTCCATTCCCTCCAATTATTTTTGGAAATCACAAAGGGGGAGAAGGAAAAGATCCTTAAGAAAAAGAGGAACTCTAATAAGAGTTTATCAAAGGGGGAGAAAGAAAAAATACCCAAGGAAAAAGAACTCAAATAAGAGTTTGTTTAAGGGGGAGTTTTTTTCTTAAAGAAGACCTTCTTATGAAATATCACTCCGGAAATATGAATACGATCCTTAGAGTTTCAAAGCCTAAGGGGGAGTTAGTCGTATTCATCAATATCCTTAAAGCAAAGGGAGATAAGCCTTAATGTTTTTTTTCTTTCTTACTAGAATAGCTTTTTCGTAAGGATGTTTGTGCTTTCCAAAAAGGGGGAGATTGTTGAGTCAATAAGGTTTTCCTTATGACTTTTCCATTCCTTCTTGTTTTGAAAATCACAAACACCTTATCTTTAAGGGAATCGCTTTTATAAGGAAAATTTCTTTCTTAAGGAAAATTGCTTTTATAAGAGAAATTATCCTTATCATATTTTCATCCATATTTTTCTCAAGTATGAGATTCGGATTCATTTTCTCGGAATCATTAAAACTTTGATATAAAGCATTCTGTTTTAGGGTTCGGATTCTGGATAAAGAACTATAAGGAAGTTTCATTCCGAATTCCGGATATGAACTCTGACTAAGTTATATTCCAAATTTAGGATACGAATTCTAAAGAAGAATTCCCATTAGGAATTCTAATGAAGAATTCTCATTACGAATTCTAATGAAGAAATCTCATTCCGAATTCCCATTACGAATTATAATGAAGAATTCTCATTACGAATTATAATGAAGAAATCTCATTCCAAATTCCCATTACGAATTATAATGATGAATTCTCATTACGAATTCCAATGAAGAAATATCATTCCGAATTCCCATTAAGAATTCTGAAGAAGAATTCTCATTATGAATTCTGATGAAGAATTCTCATGACGAATTCGCATTATGATTTCTGATGACGAATTTCTATTCCGAATTCTCATTTCGAATTCACATATTAAACAGAATTTGAGTATCTTTGTTTTATACACTCTGATTTGATTCAGACTCCGAAAAATATCTTTGTTAGACTCCGAACTTTTATATTGCTTACATTTCTATAATTTGTCTACTCTTTATTATTTTCATTACACTCCGAACCTTTACTCCGATGTTTTCATTCCGAACTTTTGTTTTAGAGTTCAAAACGATGTCGTACATTCTGTTACACTTGTTTTGTTATAAAACGATGTCGTCTGTTTTGTTATAAACTAACCGTTGTCTAAGTGACACGTGTACAGGTCCCTCCGAACTTTAAGGAAAATATGACCGTTGGAGAAGGAACTGACCTTACCTATAAATAGGAGCTCATTTGAAAGAGCTCGGTGCTGATAGCTGATAAAAGTGCTGAACTGATGATAGATGAACAAGTTGGTTTTGTGCATACATGCTGTTGAAGTGATTTCTAGAGAGAGAGGCTCTTATTAACTCTCAATGCTTCGTGCGACTCCGAATGTTGGTGATTACATTCGAGGGCTTCCGGGGATATGAAGACAGAGGTGCCGACTACCTTAAAGTTCAAGGGCTTCCTTGCTGAGGAAGACAGAGGTTGCCAACTACCTTGAAGTTGAGGGCTTGCAGGGATAGCAAGACAGAGACTCCGATCTTCGTATCGAGGGCTTACCTTGGTGTGGGTAAGACAGACTTGCTTGAAAGTATAAATCAAGGGACCTTTATCCAAGGTTGTTGGATACCCTTCTCTTTGGGTTAAAAGACTTATATCTTGTTACTAGTAGTTTTACTACTTGTTTTTTATTCCGCTGCATTTTGTATCATAAAGAAAGTATAACTTTCTTATACTTTCTTATTTGTACTCTGATTCATTTAGATTCTATACGCTTTAAGGTAGAATATCATATTGTAACTTTTGTTAAGATTCAACTTCCGGAACCATATTTCCGGAACTCTCATTCAGAATCTCATTCCTAGTTTACATTTGGTGTTAAGAGGTGTTGTGAATTTGCTTAGTTTAATCTTTGTTAAACTTAGCCCTTTCCTTTTCTTAAGGAATCTATAGTTATTCTTAACTAACTTTAAAGGTTCCAAAGGAATTTTTAAAGTATTCAATTCACCCCCCCTCTTGTATATTGAGCATCTCATACTATATTTCGATCCTACATGGGGATGTCTGGAGGGGTAGGGGGCTGTCCAAGGGGGTGGTTGTGTCCAGGGGGTGTTCAAGGGGGTGGGGGTGGGGGTGGTGTCCATGGGGGTGGGGGGTATTGTCCAAGGGGGTAGGGGTGTCCAGGGGGTGGGCGGGGGGGGGGGGGGGGGGGGGGCTGTCCAAGGGGGTAGTGGTGTCCAGGGGATTTCCAGGGGGGTGTCCAAGGGGGTGGGGGTGGTGTCCAAGGGGGTGGGAGGTGTTTTCTAAGGGGGTAGGGGTGTCCATGGGGGGGGGGGGGTGGTGTCCAAGGTGGTGGAGGTGATGTCTAGGGGTATGGGGAAGGTGTCTAGGGGGGTGGGGGGCTATCCAGAGGGGGGGGGGGGGGTTGGTCTATTTTGGTAGCATTTTGATCTGTTTTAGGGGTGTGGGAGGGCTGTCCAGGGGTATGGGAGTGCTGTCCCGGGGGTGGGGGGTATACAGGAGGGTGGGGGGTTATCCAGGGGTGTGGGGGGCTATCTAGGGGTGTGGGGGGCTATCTAGGGGGGTAGTCCAGGGGTGTGGGGGGTGTCCAGGAGGGTAGGGGGGTTATCCAGTGGTGTGGGGGCTCTCTAGGGGGTGGGTGGGGGTGTTTAGGGGTGTGGGGTTTTTAGGAGGGGGGGGGGGTTGTCTAGTGGTGGTGGGGTAGTCTAGGGGTGTGGGGGTTTCTAGGAGGGTAGTGGTTGTCCTGGGTTGTGGGGGGGGGGGGGCTGTCTAGGGGTGTGTGTGGGGGGGGGGGCAGTCCAGGGGTGTGGGGGTGTCCATGGGTTTTGTGGGGGCTGTCCAGTGGGGTGGGGGTAGGGGGGAGTATGGTCTGTTTTTGGTAACATTTTGGTCTATTTCATGGGTGTGGGAGGGCTGTCTAGGGGTGTGGGAGAGATGTCTAGGTGGTGGGGGGTATACAAGAGGGTGGGGGGGGGGGGGTCCAGGTGGGTGGGGGTTGTCTAGGGATGTGGGGGGATGTCCAGGGGATGGGGGCAGTCCAGGGGTAGGGGGTGTCTAGGGGTGCGGCAGGGGCTGTCCAGTGGGGGGGGGGGGGTTCTGGTTTGTTTTTGGTAATTTTTGTCTCTTTCTGTGGTGTGGGAGTGATGTCTAAGGGGTGGGGGGGTATACACGAGGGTGGGGGTTTTCCAGAGGTGTGGCGGGTTGTCCAGGTGGTGGTGGGGTTGTCTAGGGGTGTGGGGGGGGGGGCAGTCCAGGTGTGTGTGTGGGGGGGGGGGGTGTCCAGCGGTGTGGTGGGGGCTGTCCAGTGGGGTGGGGGGTTCTGGTCTGTTGTGGTCTATTTTTTGTAACCATTTTCTTTGTTTGAGGTAATTTGACGGGGCATAGCATTGGGTCTGTTTTATTTAAAATAAATTGTTTTTTACGTCGGTTATGAAATAACCGACGTAAAAAATGCATTTTTATTAGTTTTAAAGTTAGTTATTTAGAAAACGGCGTAATTAATTCATGGGAAATGGTTTTTTATGTCAGTTATTTCATACCGATGTAATAAATTGAATGGTATAGTGTTTTACATCAGTTATTTTATAACTGATGTTGTAGATATGTTTTTACGTCGGTTATTATATAATCGACGTTGGAAACCGCTTGGCAGACAAGTTTATCACATCGGTTATAAAAATATCTAACGTGATCAACGCTTCATAGGAGTGCATTATGATGTTTTTTATTATATAACCGATGTGAAAGGGTATATACAAAGTTAGTTATTAAATAACTGATGTAATAAACCACAACTCTGAAGCTTTTTTCCACGTTGGGTTTTTTATCAACTGACGTGAAAAAATGCTTTAGATTTGTGTTTTTTACGTCGGTTGTAAAATAACCGATGTAAAAAACTATGTTTATAACATCTCCTATAATATCATCGGCCAAAACCCGACATTAAAAATAATAAATAACCGCCATAAAAAACATTTTCTGAACTATTTTGACTTTAAATAAAAGGTTATAAATGTCATAATCACACCCAAGTGGCTTCTAAAGGCCAAAAGTTCAGCCCAAGGATCTTGTTGGTCAACAATAACTCATAAAATATGATTAGGACAAATGTTTGGGTAGTTGTAAAATATTATAATATTATTTTTACCATTAATTTCCTGATTTACCCTTAATTTTGGTAAATAAAATACCAAAGTTACAACTCAAAAAAAATTATTTTGATTCAATTAAATAAAAATTTTCATACTTATTACAACCATGTATGTTCATTTTTTTAAATAAAATTTCCAATTTTTGTATAATTATATTAAAGTTAATCCTATTTATGGATCGAGAAGAAATAAAAACATGCAAAAGTTTAGAATGTTTTTATATCAAATTTCAATTTGAAATTGATTCCAATGACCTACATTGTATTAAATGAGTAAAAAATAATTTAATTAAACTATAAAACGAATTAAAAGGATAACATAACTATATAAATAAATTATATGAAATTTCTTTTTCAATTAAAATGCTGTAATTTTCATTATTAATTAAAAAATGAATTGAACAAAAAAAATCTAGAATTAAACCTATGTAAATTCTGATGCCCCAATTCCAAATAAAGATGTTATTTTTTCAATTATAACTTATAAGAGTATCACAATTTATATTTTAAAAATGGTTCTCCATCAAAAGGCGGTAAAACTACCTTTTGAAAATTTTGCAGCTTTTTTATGATTAAAATAAGATATATTCTTATTTTAAGCCCATAAAATTTATTAGAAGAATGTAAAAATATATAGTAAATATGTGTAAACATAATATATTTAGTTCTTTTAATTCCCTCCAATACAATGTCTAAGTGATAACTTCCATTTAAAATAATAATATTTATAATATATTATTTTTCATTATAAGTCAATCTTATGTGCAACGTAGGATTTTAGAGAAACCCATTGCTGCATATCAAGTAAACTCTTGGACATAGAATACTTTTTAAGTTAAGACCACTGACTAATTCATAAATAGTAATAAACATTAAATGGCCTTATTCTATAATAACCTGGGATGTTACATCCTTCCCCCTTTTGGAAATTTCATCATCAAAATTTTATTAACTTATCAATTAAGTGGGGGTATTTCTCCCTAATAGAATTTTCAAATTCCCATGTTCCCTCTTCAACCATATGGTTTTTACATAAATCCTTAACCTAATGAATCACTTTATTCCACAACACTTTCTCCCCATGGTCAAGAACTTGAACAGGATATTTGTCATAAGAAAGATTCTCATACAACTGAACTACTTCTAGGATAAAAACAGGAGATGGATCCAATATACACTTCCTTAACATTAAAACATGGAAATCATTGTTCACATGGGATAGAATTGGGGGTAAATACACTATGATGAAAACTGATCCTACATTATTCATGATTTCATAGGGTCCAATGAACCGTTAAATCAAATGCCCCTTTTTACCAAAACACGCCACACTTTTTCATGGTGAAACGTTAAGAAAAACATGATCACAAACCTAAAAAAAATTATTTCCTATTATTATCTGTACAACTTTTTTACACACTATGCATTGTACCCATGTGTCTATAAATCAACTAAAACTTATATGTCATTTCCTCTACCATGTTCTGTCCCATCAACTTACTTTCACCTACTTCATCTAAAAAAGATGGAGTTCAACACTACTTTCTATATAATGCATCGAATGGTGCCATATGTATAATAAAATAAAAACTATTATTATAATAAATCTCAACCAAAGATAGATATTGATCCTAAATTCTTTGGTAATCCATTGAATATACACGTAGCATATCCTCTAATGCATGAATTGTTCAATCTGACTTCCAATATCATTGATGATGAAAAGTTGTACTGAAATTTAATTCAGCAACCAATGACTTCTAAAGGCCATTCAAAAACTTATAAGTGAACTTAAGATCACGATCAAACACAATGGATAAGGGAAGCCAACATAACCTGGATATCTCTTTAATATATAACAGAGAAATTTACTCGAGAGATAGTGTATCTTGAATAAAAGGAAAATGAGAAGTTTTATTCAATCAATAACCAATAACCCATATGGTACTGTTACCTCGATAAGTCTTTGGTAACTCCACTATGAAATCCACAGATATATTTTCCCATTTACACTCTTGCACTGGAAATGTTTTAAGAATTCATTTCAGTAACTACCGATCTTCTTTAACTGATTGACAAATCAAGTATGTCATTGTTAAGTAAACAATATATCTTTCCTTTCCAATCCACCAATAATACTCATGAAGGTATTCAAAAATCTTATTGCTTCATGAATAAACTGAAAATGAAAAACTATATGTTTCACATAATAAATATTTCTTCAAATATAAATCTAAAGGAAAACATAATCACTTCCGAAACCTCAAAACACAATCTTTATTAATATTAAATTCTGGTAACTTACCTTTTTGAACCAATTCCACCATTTTCTACAACTCACTATCTTCCTTCTACGCTTACTTAATTTTGTCTGATAAAGATGGTTTTACTAACACCTGAAAAAATAGAGTATTTTCCTTCACCAAAAACTTCTAAGACAAAATTTATCAAATCATTAACCAAAGGATCACATTCAAAATGTATCATTGTTAATGTAGAATTAGTTTTCCAACTCAAAGCATCAACCACTTTGTTTTCTTTCCAAGATGGTAATGAATCATTCAATTATAATCGTTTATTAATTCTATCCATCTACTCTATATCATTTTATATTATTTCTAAGTGAATATATAATTAGAACTTTTTTCATCAGTATAAATCTCACAATTTACACTATACAGAAGATGCCATGACATTTTTAGTGAAAAAACAACAACATATAATTCAAAATCATGTGTATGGTAATTTAACTCATGTGCTTTCTATCATCACTATGCATAAATGATTCATTTGTATTAGGACACAACCAAGTCCTTTCAGTGAAGCATCACTCTAGATAACTAATTCACCAATCCTAGAAGGTTGGGACAAAACTAAACCATTTATCAATATATTTTTAGTTCCAAAAAAATCGACACATTTTTTGTCTAGATTAACATAAATCCCTGAAGTGACAACTTAGTTAGTGGTCTAGATAATCGAGAAACATTTTTAGAAAAACTTCAGAAATAACCCACTAATCAAAGAAAACAATGAATCTATATGATATTGGTTGGTCTAGGCCACTCTTCAACAAATTTTGATTTAGAAGGGTCAATAGTTATGCCATATTTAGAAAAAATATGACCAAAGATTGATTTTTTTCCCACAAATATTCACTCTTAGTAAAATTTACATAAATTATATTTTATTTTAATGTTTAAAAACAATCCTTAAGTTACCTTAATGTTCCTTTTATATTTTAGAATATACCAAAATATCATCTATAAACACAACCACATATTGATCCAAAAACTAATGAAAGACTCTGTTCTTGAGATTCATAAATAAAGAAGGTGAATTAGATAAAACAAAGGGAAAAACTACAAACTCATAATGCCCATATATCATTTTGAATTTGGTTTTGGGAATGTCATAATATTTCACCTTTAGCTGATGGTACCCAGACATCAAATCAATTTTAAAAAAATATTGAGCCCTTGGGCACTAATCAAATGAATCATTGATATGAGGAAAATGATACTTCTTATTAATAGTGTCATTATTCATGGATTTTTAATAAATTCAATGTATAATAGAATTGGCTTTATTTTTTAATAATAAAATAGGATCACCCCATGGTGAAGTAATAGGTTGAATGAAACATTTATCAAGAAATTTGTGAAATTGTTTTTTCAATTCCACCGATTCTTCTTGAGCCATTAAATAAGGGGGTTTATAGATAGACTAATCATTTTCTAATAAATAAATATTAATTTCAACCTCACAATATAGAATAATATGAGGAAGTTAATGTGAAAAAACATATGTAAATTCATTCCCACATGGATTTTCACTAATCAGAACTGCTTCTTTCTTTTGAGCAACATGATCTTGAAGACTATTACTACCATATTTAACAAATATATGAGCTTATTGGAATGTTTTAAAAGGTATGAAATCATTGAACAAAACATTCTTGGCTTTAAAATCTATTTTATCATGATAAACTGAAAGGAAATCCATACCCAAAATGATATTAAACTCCACTATGCGTAGTTCAACAAGATTAATAGGAAAGTCTATAACACTAATGACAATTAGAAGATTCCTATAAATATATTTTTCTTTAATACATACACCTAGAGTTTTTACCAAATTTTATATATCAAATTAATGAGGAGATATTTCCAATTTACTTTCAAATCTCTAATAATTGATAGAATGTGAAGATCCAAAGGAAAATAGAGTATTTTCATATTATGAAAAAAACCATAACATACTTTTTACCACTTCATTTTATGGTTCCATGTTTACTGATGTAGTAGAAAATTGATTTTCCACACCCTTTTACTTTATATCTTTATATTTTCTAGCCTAGGTAATTAACTTTGGACATACATTGGAATGATTCCCTAACTCATTACAACTAAAACATCTTACCACCAAATTATAATTGCTTTCCTGATTATCTCCCTTGAATTCATGAGCAATATGAAAATTCATACCACATCATAATAACTTACCTAACATTGAGATACATTCCCTTTGATTTTTTTACCATTCTTATCACAATATGAAAATTTAGTTTTCTTAACCCCAAAATTCTTTTATGAATTCTTTCCCATGGCATTCTAATGAGATCGCTTCTTTTGGTAACTCTCCTGAAATATATGATCATAAAAAACGCTATTTCTAACTTATGGGCACATCAGACAAGTATTTCATTGATTTTGAACTAATAAGAAGCTAACTCCCTTTGATATTACTGCATCAATCCTCATTAAAAATTATTTATCTTAATATCAATATGACATAAATGTTGGGACATACCTTAAAAAATTGAAGAAATTTTAATTATATGCATCCAATAAATCTTCCAACTTTTTTCTTATTTCTAATAATTTATTTTCCATACTATGTTGAAAAACAATAAGAAAATATTTCTCATGGAATATATTCTTAAATTCATCCCATTCCATGGCATCGAACTCTTAACTTCCTCTAATATTTTTAACCATGGACCGCCACTAATCGACTTCATCTTTAGAATGATAAATAGAAATACTATCCATTTGATTGTATAAACACCTCATTACATCAAAAATATTTTATATTACTTTAATACCCTAGTCATCTAGTGTAAGGTCATACCATTCTCTATATTATGGGGGATGCTGCCTTATGAAATGATCCACTACTAACATATTAATCTGTATTTTATCTCATGCATGGATGCCACCAACATTTATTTCTTGATTCCCCTGAACCATCACTGCAACAAACTATTCAGTTCTGATTCCGACCATCTCAGGATGCTGATTTGGAAGGTTGTCTTCCTTTGTATTCCTTCCAAGATAAGATTCCCTATTTCCTATATGGAAAACCTTTTTGAATAGATGTATATTATATAAATACACATGATAATATTCAAAATCTATATTATTTCAATTTTATAACAAAGTTAAAAAAATCATTTCTGTATATTCTTTTAAAAATATTCTAACCCCTAAATTTATATAAACTAGCATTTGATACCAACATTAAGGCCTCAGTCTTTAACATTACATAATCTTGAGTTAAGTAAAGAATTTTAATTTAATTCAAATTGAGGATATTTTTAGGTTTAGAGTATTATAGAATTTGGACATAAATCATAAATAATAACTTATATATTATAAATTAATCATTTATACTCACTATCCATTTTCTTCAAAAAACAAAATATTTATATAGAAACATGTGTTAGTTTCATTTTTAAACATCCAAAATTTTCTTTGATCCCATCCTTGACTCTGTTATCCTTTAAATCCTTTTAAAATCATTTCAAAACATAGGATGAGAAAATAAATATCATTAAGGGATACACAAATATGTAAAACTATTAGCCCTACGAAAACATTTAAACCATGAATACTTTTTCAAAAAGTAATACTTTTCACCTTTAAGAACTATTAAATAATCTTCCCTAAATATAAGATCATTGATTACCATTTTTTTAATCAAAATATTACTATAAAACCAAAATAAATTACATATAACATATAGAGGTAACCATGGACATAATTATACTTAAATATAATAACCATACGATCGATATCCACACATATCACTCTTACTAATGGAATAGTCATATGACCAACATCTATACCCAATGCATTGGAGGTCATAACGTAACCACCCATACTTGGATTATCACAGAACCACCCATATTTGGTTTATCACATAACCACCCGTCAAATTTCTATGTACCATTATATAATCATGATCCGTACAATATTGTAATTTTCAACATTTCAATCATAAAATTCCATTTCCAATCAAAAGAAAAAATTTAATTATATTAAAATTTTCAATAAAATTTCAAAACCATTTTCAATACCAAAATACCAAAAAAATGGAATAAGGAATTTCTTTTCCCTTTTAAAAACATTATGACTTATAGAGGAAGCCAAATATGAGATAATGGTGATTGTAACAGAGAATTCATTGTCACTATATATATTAAAGAAAACATTAATTTTGTTATTTAATAAAGAATGTAAAATTATTCATATATAAATATAACTTTTTAAAACCTTTTAATGAAATTAAAAGTCAAAGGATTTTATTGTACCCCTTATAAAAGAAGGTTTTTCATAACAACAAAATATGCCTCAATGAAAGGAGATTGAGGCGATGTCCCATACCTTGAGTTAAATTTTTCACGTAAGTTACATGTGCTTCCTGAATAATAAAATTAGGTTAATTTATTCATGCTTCATAAACTTGTAATTTTTATTATTCCATTAATATCATTAATTATCATGTTATAATAATTAGTTATTTATTTGAGTTCATGTATGACATTTTTTCGATATTCGGTACTTGAGTTGAAAATGAACATGGTTTGATGTCACTTGTCCATGTGGTCATATGTCCATATTCTACAGAATAATATTCATGAAATTATGATCATTTTAATACGTAAATTATACTTTTAAATAAACAATTAATTATGGTTATGAAAAATTACCAACATTATATTTAGGGAGATGGTAAATAGTATGTACACATGACTTACATTTTCCATTTTTCATTGATATTTATGGAAAGAAGGTAAGTATAATTTTATATTTATAGAATGATAATAAAATAATCAATATAATATAAATCAAATAAATATAATATTATATATCATAAATGTGATGTAATGAATGAAAATGAGGCACATCGCTTCGTGGATGTGTTAGTACAGACATGACCTTGAATGATGTTATCAATTTTTTGAACTTTAATTCCATCTATATTACCAATATTGGGATATGTTTATGTAAAAATTATTATATCTGTTCGTGGAGGTGATAGTTCACACGTATACACAAATGATTAATTTCTTTCCAATTTAATGGGATTGGAGATGTATTTTGGTGATGATATTAACATAATAACATCTTAGTATATTTAGGATACTATATTTATTATTTCATCATGGATGAATAATATGTTAATGAAGTGGAAGAAAAAATAAAATAGAAATACTTAAATAAGATCATTACCTTTCCTTCGGGTGATCACCTTTTATAACACCTTAACACCTATAAGGAGGGAGTTATACAAAAATTTAGGCTTCAATAATGCTAGTAGAATTTATAGGAAGGGGTTTGGGTATAGATTTTCCAAATTTGTTTTTGAAGTGTGAGTAATATATAGGAATAAGTGTCTTTTTATAGGAGAGGGGATGCAAACCCTTGTAATTATTGAAAGTATTAAATTAATATAAATTCAATTTTGATTTAAAAACAGCCCAAAATAATTCAGTTAGAAGATTTTTTGGGTATGGGTCTGAATATATTCATACAATGAAATGTAGACAAGAATTAGTACTTTTTTAATCCTTATATTTTTTTAGACCTCTTAACTCTTACCATTTTATCATGTAATTTACAATTAGAGGGTTAAAATAATTTCCAAATCATGAAAAAAGTACAAATAATGAGTAATTAATTAAATTTTTATAATTATCTCAAAATATTTGTCTCAATATTATACATTTCAAACATTTATAGCATTTAATTATAGTCATTATATTTTATGATATGAATTATGTCAATTTTGGCATTATTCAATTCATGACTTGTTTAAAAAAATCAAAACATAAAGATTTGTTCGAAAAAAATACATTAAATCAACCCAAACATGTCAAATTAATCCATAAAATTCATGGATGTTGTAAAATATTTCAAATTTTGTTTATTTTAATATTATTAATATCGTTTATTTGATTCTTTCTTTAATAAGTCAATTACAACATCACCATTATGTCCGAATTAAATTTAAATATTTATTTACTAAAAATTATAAATAAAATACCATTATGTAGGTAATATTATTTTTATTATAAGGAATATTTATAGTTTAAGAGGTCACTTATATAACCCCATATTAAATTTGTTTTTGTAATAAGATACATATTTATGATATCTCTGCCTTTACTTTAAACAAAATGTTATTATTGTCATAATCAAACCCAAGAGGCATTGAGAGTTCAAAATATCAGTCCATTTATTGTCTTGGAAAACAATAACTCATCCAATAATAATTGTAAAATTTTTAGGGTTGTTTTAAAATATCATAATATTATTTTTACCTTTAATTTCCAGATTTATCCTTAACCACGGAAAATAAAATACCAAAGTTTCTATTCCCCAAAAATTATTTTGATCATATAAAATAAAATTTTTCATACTTTTTACATCCATGTATCTCTATTTTTAGAAATTTAATTCACATAATGGGTAAAAATAATTTAATGTCAATCCAGTTGATGGATCTAGAAAATGGGTTTTCTTGAAGTAAAAAACGTTCAAAAGTTCACGTAGTTTTTATATCAAATTTCAATGAGAAATTGATTCTAATAACCTACATTGTATTAAAAAAAATAATTTAATTAAAAATTAAAACCAATTTAAAGGATAACATATCTGTATTTATAAATTAGATGAAAAATTAGTTTTGAATTAAAATAAAGTATTTTTCACTATTCATTAAAAAATGAATTTTATCAGAAAAATGCCAAAATTCAACCAAAGTAAATTTTGATGTCCTGCTTCCAAATAAGATGGTCATTTTTTCAAATAGAACCTTTAAAAGTTTTAAATATTATATTTTAAAAAAATTTATCAATCAATTAACGGTAAAACTATCTTTTAAAAATATTGGAGTTTTTTATGCATAAAATCAGATTTATTCTTATTTCAAGCCCGTAATATTTATTGGAATAAAGTATAAATATTTAATAAACTTGTATATACATAATATAGTTTGTTTTTCTCATTCCTTCTAATAAAATTACTAGCTGATAAGAACCATTTTAAATAGTAACATTAATAGTATATTATTTTTTGGTATAACTCAGTATTTTGGGCAATGTAGGATTTTGGAGAAACCCATGGTTGCGTGTCGAGTAAGCTATCAGAAATATTTTCATTTTTAAGGTTAAACAACTATATAATTCAAAAATATTAATAAATATGAAATTTATTGTTTATAATTACATAGGATGTTGTATTTTCACCCAAGCCCCCCTTATCTCCTGACCCCTCATTGATGCTCCCATCCCCCCTTGCCGCCACTCCCCAACTGAGCTTTCCGCTGCTCTACTTTACTCCTTACCGCTTACCTTGACCGATCCCTCACAATAGCTCACTGATCCCTCCCCGCTACCACTCCTCAAGCCCCCCTCTCCCTTGAGCCATCGTTGTCACTCCCCTTCCCCCTCACCACCACTACCAAATCAATATTTTCATCACTTCCTAACTTATCCCTCAACATTTCACCCTAATCCTTCATCTTTGATTCTCCTGAATCCCTTCATGGTCTGTCACTGCTGCTCAATGAGTTTCAATTCCCCAAGGTCCTGATCCCTCACAACGCCATACTCGATTCCTCACCTCTCCTCCACGATCCCTAACCACTGCTAGGATTTCCCTTTGAACCCTTTCTACCTAGCTACTAAGCACCTCATTTCTAATCCCTCGCTAATGATCCAATAATATATCACCACTAATTTGGAGCCCCCATCCTCGAACTCATGGTCTCCCTTACTTACATCCCTCACAGCCTGTACCCCCTGTCAGAACACCACTTCGTTTGCACCGATTTTAAGGTTATTGATTTATTTGAATTTTTTTAACACCATAATTTCATATCCATTTTACATTTGTAATTTTCTAAATATACTTATAGAAAATATGTAATTTTGTGATGTATTATAGATATTTGAATAAAAATCTATGAAAAATGTTGTTATCCAAAAATGTAATCAAATCATTCCATATAAATAAATTTTTATGTTATTTATTATGATTAAATTAATAACTATTTTTTAAATGCCATAATATTTCTGATGTGTCTTAATTTTGTTTAAAAAATTTTAGGCACTTGATGATACATGGATAAAATCAAGATCAAATTATTAGGGAATACACCTTAGTATGTTAAGATTTTAGAGTCTTTTTTATATTTTTCTATTTCTAATAGATTCTTTGATAGGATAATAATATTTAAAGGCCCTTAATATAAATTTAAAAGATATATTGGGATAAATTAACTATATGAAAACTTTATATTAAATAAATTATTTACTTTGTATTTCCATTTCATTTGGCATCAAGAATCAGACGATACAAAAAGTTTGAGAACTGTTGTCAGTTACTAGAATGATATCCTGAGGTCATCAATAATGGAAAATGAAATGAAAAAACCTGATAAATGATGATTTTTAAATTTAAAGGACACAACGTAAATACCAAAACATATCATAACAACCAATTGAGGGTGATAAAAATACTAACTTGATAATTAATGTTTTCCATGACTTTTGGACTGCCATACCAAAATCGTTACATGTCATTAGATCCTTCTGTTGATTGTTTGGAGGCTAATAAAATAGATAAATTCAATGAAGAGAAAAATAAATTTCATGGTTTAGTTGATGAAGAAAATCAAGAGATTTATGTTGGATGTCTGAAATATTAAAAATATTATTTTCTACTGAGGATGTACTATGTCATATTACTATGAGGAATTAAAAATAATGTGATGTCCAAGATATTTGAATTTTTCTTGACGCATTTAATTAATCCGTGATCAATGATTATTGTTATGATATGAAAAAATTTGTTAACCTTCTTGTTCTAAATTATACAGAAACACATGTTTATCCATATGTTTGTAAGATCTTTTAGGGAGAGGGTTCAAGTAGATAGATTTGCAAAAAATTCTTGTCTTTTTTATGGGAGTCAATGTGTGATGTTGGATGTACGAATCGACATAATACTAAAAATAATAAGGAAAAGAAAACATCTTAAAATGTTTAAAATTAATTCCCTTTAATACCATTATTGAAAAGATTATTCCTATCATAAAAAACTATCGAGCACAGAAAGTGTCATTCTATTCATATTAATAACGATGGGTTATTGTGACATAAAATAGATTTAAAATCATGGAATACATTTGATTCATTACATCCAAGATTCTCATTTGATCAAAGGAATGTGAAATTGTGATTGGATTCTAATGGATTCAACCCATTTTAGACATTGAGTACCAGTTATAGCATTTTGATGGTTTTTTATCCCTTACAATCTACCTATGTGGATGTGTTTGAAACACATATATTTTATCACTTATATAATTATTCTTGGGAAAAAATTCTAGGAAATGTTATTGATGTATACAGACGACCACATATTGAATAATTACAGGAGTTTTGGAGCAATGGTGTTAAGACAAATGATGAATCTTCTAGAACAATGTTCAAAATGAAAGCTTCTCTAATGTGGAACATTAGTGACTTCCCTGGATTTGGGAACTTGTGTAGTTGTTATACTTACAAATCTTTGGATTTCCCTATTTGAAACATTAGTTTTAATTCCAAATGACTACAATATAGTGAAAAACTACACATCTGGCATCATCAAAGATTTATCGATGTATCTCATAGATTTTAGTTGAATAATTGAAAATTCAATCTGTCTATTGATCTTAGACCACCTTCACAGTTTTTGATAGGTTCTAAAATGTTTGAATAACTTTTAAAAGTTGAAAACTTTTTTGGGAAGGTGAATTATTTTAATGATAATATAAAATGAGTTCTAAGTGCATCGTAAATTAAAATAAGAACACAACAATTTAATAAAAAATTATATTCTTCAAACTTCCATAATGGGTATTTAATTTATTGCATAATAATATTGATTTTATGTATTTTGGGAATAATGTTTGAAAACATTTGATTTTCACATTACTTAATTTGAATGGAGAAGTAAAGACCCATCTCAATCCTTGGAAGGAATTACAAAATATGATGGAAAGTATTTTCCAATAAAATTTTCAATGAAAATTGGGATAAAGATAAATTCCTTAATATTTTAAAACGTTTAAAAGTATATGATTGTTATTCAAGTAACATCTCAACGTGTATCGACTTAAATAATCCTAGGTTATGTTGATTGAAAAATCATGATTTAGATATTTTTTATAGTAGTTACCGCCATTAGAATTTTATACACTATTACCTAAAAAGGTTACTATAGTTGCTCTCAAAATTTTCACATTCTTCAAAAAACAACGTGAGAAAACTCTTTAACAAGATGATCTCGACAACCTTTAGGATAGTTTTTTACTATCACATTGTGAAATTGAGATGATAATTCCTACTTCATTTTTTACTCTCACGATGCATTTGACTATGAATTTGGTTGGGGATACTAAATCAATAGGTCATATGATTTATTAATAGATTTATCCAATTGTGAAGTTCTTTACTTATATATTTTTCATCTCATGTAAAAAATTCTTGGAACTTCATTAAATATAGAATTATGTTTTATTTATTTTATTTCATAGATACCTTGGTCATTTGAAATCATACATGAAAAATCAAGCATGACCTAAAGGATCTATTGTTTAAGTCTATTTTTGTAGAGAAGTGCCTTAACTTCGGTTCTAGATATATGGATGATATTGATACAATATTCAATTGAGTTGGATGTGTTGAAAAAATATTTACTCAATACCAACTACATGGGAAATTAAAAATATTTCCTACTATTATCCAATTAGTTGATAGGATCTAAAATTATACCCTCCTAAAAATGAAATTATTGTAGGCATATAGATATGTGTTAACAAATAGTGAAATTTTATATCCATTTATTGAAGATCAGAGGATAAAAACAAATATATAAATGAGAAGTCAAACATTAAATGAGAAATATATAACAAAACATGTCAATAAAGAGCCTATATAATGGTTTCCATGTCGGGTAAGTTCATAAATATTGCAATTGATATTGATATAAGATTGAAACCTATATTTTGTAAATACAATAATTTATATTACTTTTTTAGATCATGAATACTGATACTTAGAATCACTTTTCAAAAAATTTGATGTTTTTGGATTGAGGTTCTCTAAAACAGGCATGAAATTTTGACGCTAACAATGTTAATGACTTCAACTTTTGTATTGTTGATTGGTAATAGGGTTTAAAAACATATAATAATAGTATATTTACATTTTATAAATTGGGATACTATGTAATGTTGACTGATATTTTCAAATTAAACTTATGTGATCATTTTTTTGTTGTTTTATTAACATTCAAGTGGGTCAATATTACCATGGGTGTTAAATGAGATTACTACAAATTAACTTTTTTGAATTTCTCTCAAACGATGGATGTCGGTGACCATTAATTACATGATCTGCATGTCGTATCATCGTAATAAACAGATTTATTCTATTTTGAAGATGTTGTGGAGGAGGGGTGGGATGTAGTTGTTCCTATAAAACAATGGGATTTTTCTGATATGGTTGAAAAAGTGGAAGATTTGACCTTTGAAATTGAATCCCATCAACAACAAGAAACTAACATAGTTTTCCATTATGATATCCAAAATATTACTCTTTCAAGGGTGGATGAAGTATGGGAAGTAATGAAAGAGTAGGATAATGACATGATTGATGGAAACAAGATTTTACGTGTAGTTATCCATTAACATATCAAACACTTATGTTATATGTTATTCATTTCTAGTACTGTGGATATGTTATTATATTTAAATTTAATTTTATTCATTATTTGTTTAATTTTGAATATGTAAATGTAATATTTTTTTTTCATTCATTCATTATCATACCCATGTATATTATGTTTGTAAGTACTATCCAACTATTATCATTTCTAAATGCCTTTTTCTACTTCAATTTTTTGAAATATATGTTTTGATGTAATTTTTACTTATTTAAATGATATGAATTCTGTAGAAGAAGAATTTAAATGATCCCAATTGACTCCTAATTGATATTATATTGAAAATATAGACATCATTTGATCCATCATTCTCCCTCCATATAGAATCAAGGAAAACTTCTATCTGCCCCTCATACATGTTTTCCCCACCCTCCATCTCCATCACGTCAATATCTGATACACCCTCCTTCTTTATCCCATTATTATCTAGCACATTGAATTCTGATTTAGTAAGTTCAACATAAAACAACTCTATATGGAGGGAATATGTGGTCACAACTGTTTCTTCTTGATGATACTAGAGGTTGACAATTTTATGTACACATTATAACTTGAATAAAGTTATTATAGTTTTTATTGTAAAAACATTTTTTTTCCAGAAAAATAGAAACAATGTTACTATCAAGAAAAATATTAATATTTTATATATCAAGAATATGAAAGTATAGAAGATATTTGTCCCCTATAATTGTTATAAGGACCCCATAGGTGATTTTTTAGGATTATTTGGCCAGACTTAAGGCCATTTGGCGGCTGACGTAGTTACCATTCTGATTAAATATTTAGATTGAAGGAATATTATTCAATCTTATAAGAATGAATTATTTTATTTTATGATAAAGGAAATTTTAATACAATATGGATCAACTTAATTCTATAATTCAATTAAATTATAATATTTTAAAAATGAATCCCTCTTTACAAATGTTATTTAACTTCACTATGCTGATCTTATTACATGAAATTGGTCGTTGAAATATCTGGGTATGAAATAGAAAGATTTTAAATAAATATTATGGAATTAATTTCGTGATACATCCTTAAACACTCAACAGTTGTATGATATGGCACCAGAAGGGGTACCTAGAGAATATTGGAACGTGTTTGTTGATATTCATCACTATGAGATGCACATTATATTGAAAAAAATATTATTATATTAATTTAATTTTACATTGATACATTTATATGAAAATGATATGAAATTTAATACATTATTATTAAATTACATGTTATTTATTTCAGGTTTTTTCAAGTAAAAATGTATCAATTTGATCGAAAAAAATCATCCCACATGCTGTTATTTCAAAGAGTTTTTCCTGAAATAGATCGATTATGGTAATATTTTCATTATTTTTAAGATATATAAGCTAAAATTATCTATTTTATTTGTTAAATTAATGATTTATCTTTGTTTAATATATTTAACTAATTTAGGGAACCATATCCACTGAATGAAACTTTGGTTGGTTGTTGATATGAAATCTAATGGGAGATATGTGAATGATCTTGATAACTATGTTTGTGTTTGAATTCATTATTTATTGTAATAACTTATTACTAGTTGAAACTTTGTTAATTTGTATTTCATTAAATATTAAAAATATTTTATTTGTATGTAAAAATAAAAGAACTATGGGATTAGAATCAGGAATAATTCTTCTTTGTCTCTTAGGTTGATATAGTTGATAAAGTCTTTGGGATGGAACCTCCGAGCCACTTGTATAGATGGGGTCAAAACCATTAACATATGAGGTCTTTTGTAGGCCATCAGGGATTGTAACAACATCTACTCTTGGTTGTTGTCATTCCCTACCATGATATTTCCATCGGAATTTTATTGATATATAAATCACAACTTAGATATAAGTGTACATAATCCAGAAATAGGGGGGGTCATATAGAGATGCATGATGTGAGGGTAATTTCTCTTTAGCCAGCAAACCATTTTTTTTTCATTTTCAAATAGCTGGTTTTTGGGTAATCGGTTCCCATTTTCAAACACATCCAAATTTTAAATTCAAAATTCAAATCCAAGAATCATCATACCAAATCTATAACATACTCCATATGCCATGTTCCTCATGATGCACCGCCACCTCAAACCTTGTATCCTCCGTCAAGATTCCCACCGGAGTAGAGAGTCGGAGAAAGCAACCATCGGGGAACCCTGCCCTCCCTTCACGCACCTGCCAACGAATTCTTCATCATCGCCTTCAAGAATTCATTGATCTTACACAGCGAGAACCCCCCCATCATTGCCGCTGCAGATTCAAAGACCCATCCACAAATATCATCACCCACTCCACAGGCAAAAAAACAACATCAGGATGTTCAAACAGGATGAAAAAAACCACCAGATTAAACTATCTTAAAATAAATCCAAAATAGAAAATAGAAATGAAAACATTCATCCTTACTGAAATCACCAAGAATGAAACCCATAATAACCAAAAACCAAAAAATCACAGCCTTCAACACCGCACACCAAATTGTTGAAAACGCTTATCATCGGAAACAATGATGTCGCCCGAAGAAGGACGCAGTCCGTCGCCAAGACACAAAATCATAACCACTAACCTGAGAAAAATCACCACCTCAAAAAACAAAAACCTTTAGGAGTAATAAAACATGCCCTACCGCAACCTTGAGAACCGCACCCGAAGACCAAATCTTCTAAAAGCACTCTCAGACATTACAAAAAGTAACAACACCCCCAAATCGCTGCATCTGAAACCTACAACCTGGTTCGCATCATGCCGCCTTGAGAAACACTTGCTGAAACCTCATGCTAGAGTGGGATGGAGGCCAAGAGACGATTTTATACCCCTTGTATGTAAATGAGTCCATGAGACACTACCACTGGGGGAAACCGCATCGCAAGCACGCTGAGAGGATTGTCGATGGGAAGACAGGCCTACTAGGGACCAGGGAGAGGAAGGCAGTGGTGAGGGGAAACCAAGCACTATATGCCACACGCCTGTTTAGAATTCATTATTTGAATTAATTTAGAAGATGAAAATATGGGTACCTTGTGATATTATCTCAATGTATGGTTTTATTGAGAAAATAAATCTCACAACTTCATAATAATTTAGAACAAAAACATTTTGGTTTTAAGTTTAAATTTAAATATACAACAGTATTTAATTTTTAAGAAAATTATCAAACATGTATCAGTAACATGGAGTGGATATGGATACATAGACAGAGTTTATCGTTTTTCATTGGGTAGTGACGAGGGTTGAGTTTGGATTTGGTATTGGTGATGTGTAAATTAAATCATGAAAGGATAACACAATGATTCGGTGATTAAAAAATCATGTTGTAGTTTAGGGTAGGGGATATCTGTATTTATCTTAAATTACATAAAATCTATATGATGGGTTGATTTTCTATGTTTTCATATGAATTTTATATTATACTCATAATTTTGGGCTCTTTTGGGTTATTTTTTAAATGATTCCAGTTATATACTTCCATGAAAGATTGATGACTTTTTTTCTTTGATTAAATGTAATATTGGAGATTATAAGGATATAATATTATAACTAGGATGAAAGAAGGGATTTTAGGAGGGTCATATTTTTGGGGAGAGTTTGGTTGGCTCATATAATGAGGTGGTTATAAGTATGACATGGTTTTATAAGGTTTTAATTTTTTCTTTTTCTTCTTATATTATCATTTTTATTCTTGTTTTATTGGGGGTGTTGTGTAGTTTATGAAATGAAAGTGGGGTTTTGTTAGAATTTGTGGATAGATGGAGGAATGATTAGTGTGATTATAGTAGAGTAGTTCATTATTTTATTTATATGCGGATGTTGTATTATGGTAAAATTATTATCATAATTTATTTCATGTTATTTTTTTATTTTTGTTATGTTGGAACCTGTTTGGTGATGATGTTGTAATGATTTATAAGGATGTGTGGCAGTAATGTAAAAGAGGTGTGAAATGGATATGTAGAGATATTGATGTTGTGAAATGATATATGGGGTTATATATATATAATGGGGTTATGTGATAATTTTTAAGTATGTAGTGATGTGGAAATATTGTAGAATATGGTTATATGTAATCATGAATGAAGTTGAAACATGGTGATGTTTTTGTGTGTTGACTTTATAGGAACTTCTTTTTTATTGATTTTGGGGTGGATTTTCTTGTTGTGATAAGGTCTTTCATTTATTCTTATTTGATATTTTTTATGATGTTTCCAATCGATTGATTTTATATTTTATTGCTGACCTTTTAATTGTTGAATATCACTTTTATTTCAATGCAACTTTATTTGATTCAGGTTTCCATCTTTGTTAACCATATTTTATGTTAACTGATATCGGAGACCTAGTTAATCCTATATTAACACTCTTCTTGTAGTCATTGTTTATTCTCACTTTCTATTGTAATTATTAATGTATAATAAATCATTATTAGTTATAGAATTGTCTATATTTTGATCTAGCATAAATGTTTATCAATTTTTGGAATATGTTTTAGTTAAAACTCTATTTACAGTATTTATGTTATTGTTTTTAGAATATCAATATGATTTTATTTTGTTTTTATGTATTATCTAACACCTTAGTTATTTGTTTATGTAAATTGTAATCATTTTTAATTCTAGGTTTTGTGAATTTATTATATGAATACTATTTAATATTTATTTTTTATGTTATTTTCTGAGTTATATACAAATTTCCTATAATTTTTATTGGGGAATGTAGTTTCAGATGATTTCTTTAAAAGAAATATATAATAGTGGTTTAAATATCCTATATATATGGTAAAAAATTAGTGATCGTTTAAACTTATGTTATATATTATTAAATATAGAGGTGGTTTAAATGAACTCTAAAAATCATTCTGAAACATGTCCAAGAAACTTCCTCTAAATGGGTGTACACAACATGATTTGGATTCCAATGACAACATTAGAGGAAGTTTCAAAAAACCATCACAGAAGAATTTTTTGGTAGTTTAAGCCAATATAAACATAAAAAGACCATATATTTTGTTGCGGTAGTTTCGGATGCAAAGAGCTTCATAGTCTACGTTTTTGGGTAATAATGTTATTTGATATTTTCATATGGATTTTATGCTGGACATGTCCATATGATGGAATGTGATTCCTACCCATTAATAATATTAGAGTTCTAACATCATCATTGAGTCTATATATTTCTTATACTATTAAATGAGGAACATGTTTTTTGAAATTAGATCCTGGTTTCACACTTTCTATGAAATGTTATATGTTAATGTGATTTTGAGAGTACCACATGGTGTTATGTTAAATTAATAATATAACCTAGAGTGGAAAAAACCTTTCATTATGTTTTTAACATAGTCTATGTCACTACTGCATTAAAACATAAATTCATATTTTATTTCCATTGAAAAATTCTTTATAAATAATGTACTCATATATTTTGGAATATTTATAGAATATATCAAAGTGTTTTAGAAATTAATTTACTATAACATTTTTATGGCTAATTGTTTTAATTTTTTTAAACCCATTGTTATAGATATGAAAATAATATTAATGAGTTAATGTTATTGATATCTTTTTCAAATTTATATGGTTTATAAATTTTTTATAAATCATAATAAAATGTATTTTGGGAATATTTTATTGTATAAAGTGTAAGTTAAATATAAGTAGTTAATAATTTATTATATTAATGTTTATTAAACATTTATTAAAAACAATCAAAATATTAAATGTTACTATCTAAAATATTTTTTAAAATCATTAAAAGGTCTTTCCTTAGGATCTTGAAATAAATTTGTTATTTACAAATGATAAGGGAAAATTATAAAGAGTTTATAAATTACATAAATAAGGTTAAAATATAATGGATTTTATATTTAAAATTACGAGTTTCTCATAATTAATTAATTTTGATTCTAGAAAATAATAGTGGAACTGTTTTTTGATTTTATTTAAAAGAAATAAAAAGTGTTTTAATGATATATTTATTCAGATTCTAAAAAATTATTAAATAAGTTATATTTATTTTATGAAAATAGTTTACTTTAAATTAACTGGATTACAAAATGTTTATAATTAATAATAATATCACATATTTACTATGAAATTTTACATAGTAAACAATTTAAAAGATTTCATATGGAAAGTGTATATAAAGTGTTTATATCCAAGGAAAAAATCATAAGATTTATTGAGGTTAATATGCATGTTTGGCATGTCATAATCACAGGAATTTTAAAATTTAAAAAACATGTGTCTGGTAATTTTTTATAAATGGTATGTTTTAGTATTTCATAAACATATATTCTTATATTCCAGTGTAAAATATAATTTATTCAATTTTTATCTTATACTTTAAAGTTTTATTATAAATGATAGGTGAGAGATTAATTAAAAATCTCTCTAATAATCCTAAAATTAAATATAGAAAATTTGATTTATAAATAAAGATTAAATAAAATAGTTACATAATAATTATTCTTTTATGTTATTTATATTTATAATATGTTTATAAAATATTATTAACATGAATGATGTTAAGTATGAGGATTTATAAAATTTGTTTTATAAGAATAAGTTAAATATTATAATTAATGTTACTTTATAATGATAATTAATTAATTTATATCATAATTATGAGTATAATTTATAAATAATTTAAAAATTACATTCATTAGGAAAAATTAAAAAGTTTTTTATAGTTATATTTATGAACGGCTTATAATTTTTTAATTTGATTTCATCAAATTAAAAGAGTCTGTAATGATATAGTTTAGATCACATCAAATATGTTTACTGGATTTATTAAGAATGGTTTATGTAATGGTCAATTTTATGATATTTTTATTACATAAATAGTTTATTGAATAAATATTAGGTTATAAAAAGTTTAAAATTCATAATAATGTAAGATAATATGTAAGCATTCATATTAGAAATATGATTTTATGTGTTTATAAACTAAATTATGTAATACCCATAATATTTTTCTTAAGTAAAAAATTTGAATAACAAGATTTTAATTTTTAATCTTTCATAGATTATTACCTCATGTTTTAATTCATGAATTATTTATTTATTTGTAAGTTATTCCTTTTCCCAATTATTATTTATAAATTATTTATATAATTTCAAAAATGAGTTCATTATTTATGTAAAAAATTTATTCTTGTAGATAGATACTTTCATTACATGCTAAGTGAAGCTCCATAAAATTTAGTTTCTCATCTATATTGAAGTTGTTTTATTTTAGAGTTATGAATTTAAGAATAGTTTTTTAATATCATTTGTTCGTAGTAGACATCTGAGATATCCTAAATCAAATTATCTCTTATGCAGAATCCCCTTAGGGAGAGAAACGTAGGCTTCAACCTCCCATCGACCAGGAGGCTTTTACCTTGTTCTAGAAAGGTGAGGGGCTGGATATTGGTCCCTTCGAGAATCCTCATTTGGAGTTTATCAATATCATATAACTCTAAACCATTATATAAAAAGTTCATGTACATTATACATATGATGCATTCATAAGTGTGTCAATATACATGGTTTCTGTTTTTGGGTGAATAATAAGAAAATGTTTGTTATGTAAAAACTACACATTAATATTGTTTGAATACAATAATATGGTGGAAAAAATAGATATTACAAAACTAAATCATTAGAAGAATGAATAAAAAAATTAATTAAAGAAGAAAAATATAAATAATACATAATATGAAATGGTTTTTAATTTAATTGGCATAGGATGTGTATTAAATTGGTGAAAATTTAAAGAAAATTCCCTTTAATATTTAGTGTTGGATTATTCAAAGCACTTATTATGACCTCAATCATATAGCTTGGTTGACCATACCAGAGTGGGTGGACCTTGTTTATATTGAGTAAGGAAACTAATTTATGAATAACTCTATATTATCATGTTGGGTTGGTCATGAAAATGTTCGGTGACACTTTATCATCATTTTTGTCTTATTCTTAGAGTTCTGATTGTGTCACACTATCCATAAGACCCTAATAGGATTATATTATGAGAGTAATTCTGTTGAGTGTTATCTGTATGATGGATATAGATAAATTGATTTATACTTAACTATCCAAGAGTCACAACTATTTTTTATTGAAATGGTTCCCTACCTAAATAACTTACTAGTGAGAGAAATTACAAAGTGGGATCATTTTAGTAGGAAATATGGATCTTGGATCACAAAATAGATATAATTCAAAAGGATATCATTTATGAGGGAGAAATTTAATTGAAATTCCATGACGAAAAGATATAAAACATGCTAATCTCCAAATAAAAGAATATATTTTTGATAAATAGCACCACCATCATCATCAAAGTAACCACTTTACTTAGAAAATGTGTAAGTTAATATAATAAAAACCAGACCCATGTAGTGTAAAAAAAAATCATTTAGTAAAATTAATTCTATGTTTTATGGAAATACCTTCCTAAGTAACTAAACTATTAAACATATTCAATAGTTGTGTCTAATATTCTTAAGTGAAGCATAGAATTATTCTCTTAATGTTTCATTAATGATTATTCTAGTTAAAAAATTTATCTTATTATAGTCAATTATGTGGATTAATTTTATAAAATGTTACACCATTATTCACATGGTTTTATAATAAATACTATTGACATTTTCTATCTAGTCTATAGTGCTACATAGATTGTAAAAATGGGTGAATGTTCAGACCAAAGGATGAAAGGTTAAGATATGATTCCAAAAATAATTCTTTTAATCGAAAAAATATATTTCTAAACCTTTGGGTATTATCTAGATGTAGTGATGATTATATAAGATGGAATTTCCAAGACACCTAATGATGTTTTACTAATCTACATGGAATGTACTTATCTGGTATCCATGTTATAGAATAATTTTTTGAATTTGAATGGTATGAGATACAAAATGGATATTTTGAATGTGTTTTAAATATATATTAGTTCCAAATCAAAGGAAGAATTGATAAATTTTATTATTTTCATTTATGTGATGAAGTACATAGTTTCTACATAAATTTTTTCAATGTAAATATAAATTAAAAAAATGAATCTAAAATAAATGTATTTTATAATCATTTTATTTATCTTATAGGATTAGAAAAGTTTTTAAAAAATTAATTGTTATTTAAATAAATTTTGAGATGATTGATTCAATACACAAATATTATGATTTATCGGATTCTATAACATGTTTAGAAAATAAGATAAGGATGAAAGTGTTTTATGCAGGATAAAATAATTATCTAGTTAAAATATAAAATAAAATTTTCACATTACTCAGTAGTGACATATTTTATGAATAAAGTTTCATTCCATTAAAACATTCAAAACAAAAATAAAACCATATGTGATTTGTAAAAAATAGTTTATTTGTTAAATATTCCTATTAATAAGGAAAAAGTGTGATTTCCTAACACAAAAATATTTATTTAGAATCCTAGAAATTTACTTTAAAAATCCTTTTAATATATTAGTGGCTAGTGGGTGTAAGTTTGAAATTAGAGAAGTTAAAAGTTAATAAATAAATGATTATACCACATTAAAGCAATAGTAATATTTGATGTTTTCTAAAGGATTGATCTAATTAAAGTTAATGACACTTTATATAAATAATTTTTAGGATTTCATGGTAAAAAATAATTTAAACAGTTTCATTGATTTCAAGCAATAGTTTTAGCAGAATATTATACCAAGGATGATGATGTTATTCTTAGAAAGTGTTCTAGAAAGTTCAACAGAAGTTCAAATAATTAAATTTGATGTTATAATGTTTACATGTTTGAATATGTTCAAAGAATTGAAAATTTAGAATATGATTCATATGTCTCACTGTTATTCAAACTAAGATACTTCTTAAATGTTTCTCATTAAATTTTTTAGTTTTAGAATTTTATTAGATGGTCACATAAAGTTTTGGTGGGAATTACGTATAGATTTAATGAGTTAATGATATTTTTATTGTCACATAATCCTGAGGGTCCTGAAATTGCCTCTTGCTATTATATAACTGGTAGATTATTGTAATCATTGTATAATGTATTATTATTTTTATAACATACAAAACCTCAATTTTTATCCATTCACGTATATGGGGATTTACTATACATGAACCATAAAATGATAATATCACCTCAATGTGGGACTTTGAGTTATCCCTAATTAATCATCACCATAGATTATAGTGGGCGTTGATTATATTTTATGGTTATAATTAATAGATTATTATACTCATTAAAATGGGTTGTATAGGGGATTCAAAAAATAAATTCACAAGGTAATAAGTAGAGACTTATTACTTGGACTTCCTCACTAATGTATATCTTATGGAATTTCATACAGTATAGTGTTGTATTTTATTCTCAATACTTCATAATTGAGGTATGTGAGATTCTTAACAAGTGAATTTTTATACTTTGGTACTATAATTATGTAAGTTAAAAGTTACTTATCTATCCACGGGTGGTTGGGTATGTTGTTTATCATGTCATTGGTTGGAGTACAACCACGATGGAATATGTCCACTCTGTCAATGAGTAAATCATCTATCCTTTGATTTAATAAGACTAAGAAAGGCATGAAAATTGAAAGTTAGGTGACATATGATTTTCTTAGCTCCTTGAATAAGGTACATGTGATATATTTATCCATTTTATGAATGACATGTGAGGCATTCATCAACCTGGTTAGTTTTTTTAAGAATCATTGGAATATGGGATGACCTATACGGGATGGAAAATTTTCAAAGTCTAGAGTTAATTTTATTTCCTATAAAAATGAATATATAGGTATAAATATGATTTATATGGTCCATATTTTGGTGGAAATGTTCCTGTAATTAATTTTTTTATATTGTATAGTGATAAAACCATACTTCTTAGTAGCATTGATGTTTTTCTAGAGGATATTATTTGATTACATATATTAAATATGCATTCATATGTTTTATCAATTATACTAAGGTCCATAAGGTTACATAGTTAGGATTTTGGACAAGGATTATGGTTTAGACAATGTGTTTATCCAAAATGAATGGAGTTTGAAGACATTTTATCCAAAATAAGAATCCAATTGGTTTATAAAAAGTTATAGATTTGTGTATGTGGTCCAGATGGATTTTAGTGAATGTGCTATATTTTTTGATATACATTAAATCAAATTTATAAGATATATTTGACCGAATATATTTTACCCAATTTTTTATGTTAAGTGAATTCATCTACAACATCACAGGTTGATTTCATGTATCTTTCACATATGAATGACTTTAGGAGCATGCATCATCCTACATGGTTTCAATAGTTATACTCCACTATGAATGGATTAATTGAATTTCATTATTTTAAGGAATTTAATGAATAAGTAGAATGGGAATTGTACAATGTTAATAAATTGATTATGGGTGTCACATTTCATTTAATGAAACATCTTTTTATTGGATATATATAGGGATAAGATCCTTTATATTGAAAATTAACAATTTTATACAAGTATCAAGATAAAAACTTCATTCTGAAATGTAATCTTTCACTAGTTTATTGTTTTAAAACTGACTCTATGTTAAATAAAACTCAATATACATTATGGTATCCCTTGTCCTATGTAATAACCTAAATATAAGAGGCCTTGTTATAAAGTCCCATACTTTACATATAGATATTACTTAAAAATTGATGAATATTTATTACCTAACATAAAAAAATGAAACCTGGACAGTATAGGTTTAGTTTCTCTAAAATTGGGAAACATAAACAACTACTTCATAGAACATCCACATTATCTTCCAATTATTTCTTCATAACTATTATCCATTTTGAAATATCTTACAAAGTACCGTTCTTCATGACCTGGAGAAAATAAACATATGAAAGGGTGATCTCAAATTCTTCGTAAGGGTAAACAAGGTAAATATCAATCATATCATTGTCATAAGTATATAAAATTTAAAAATCTTATCATGTATATAAAAGATCATAATATCATGTCATGAAATAAATCATAAAAAAGAAATGAAATCCCAATAGTCATAACATAAGACATGAAATTTTGTGTCATATACACATAAGCATGTAAAATCATTATATATTAGTCGAGGCTCATTGCTAAGACTGTCATTGTGAACAAATTCCATTACTAAATAGAGTTCACTCCTCCTTCCATCCCTGCATTACTAAAATAGATTTACTTTAAATCATAATAATTTCTATATCATGATATATAAATAGTTAACCAAGTCATTGGAGGGAGATATAGGTCCCACCCATCTCATAATTAAATGATTCTTACATGTGCCACAAATACATAAAAATAATCACCATAGTATAACCCATGAAATAAAATGGGTTTGTTAAAAATCAACCATCATAATTTATATAAAAAATGGATTTCCTACATAACACACAATCCAATAATAGTAATAAAATGGTTAAAAATATAACCTTATTTAAAAACTATCCTCTTTGATGGAAAATATTTTTGAGAAAACACTTGAAATTAATTCCTAAGGAAAATATCCTTTTTCTTCAAAAACGTTTTTCTTCCTCAAAATGCCACACAATTTTAGAAGAAATAATTTTAAGTGAAAACGAACTTGTAATATTTTATGGTAAATTTGAATGAAATAAGGAATTATTAAAGCTTAAAAATCTATTCAGGCTGTACTAGTTAGAAAACATTATTCTCGTACTTTTTCCAGAATGGTTAAAAAGTACCTCGTATCGAAAAGCAAAAAAGATTTCATTCATAAAATTGTGTAAAAATTTACCAATATGTAAAATTGACTTTAAAAAATTATATAATGATATAAATAATATTTTTAATTACATATTTTGGATACATGGATGTGAATGGTAAATATACCCTAGTAAATACTTACGAATAAACAATCTCAGATAAAAATGATTTTGCATAGTTTTCCTTTACCTTAGGTTCGATATGATTCGTATGTATCTGACACTTCTGTATAATGATTTAAATAATGTTAATGTTTTATTTCAGAATCATAATAATTTTTACAATAACATTTATGATAATAGTATCATGTGTTTTCTAGTTACTTTTCATGGTTACTCGTTATTCGTGTCTTAACTGCTTTATGTCCTTATGCATGTTTTTTCAGATAAGTTCTTTTACTATATTTAAGTAATAGTTATATTATTTAAATGATAATATTAGTATAATATATATCATATTTATTAATTAAATGAATTTTTATAATCATGATTTAGTTAATTTTATGTAGAATAAATCACATTGCACCGTGGAGATGATAAGTCATACGTACGCATAGGCGACGAAATCATTCCCATAATTGAAAAATGGCACTGAAGTGGTTGTTTTATAGTTTCTTAGAATAAATATAATTTTAAATTAATCATACATATACTTATTAATTCCATCATTATTACCATCCTTGTACGGTGGTAGCGAAAAATGGATTACAATATGGGGTGGAGATGGTAAGCTGTACGTACGCACCCGTGTTGATTTCATTTTTCATAGGATGGGTAGATAGTGGATTATGGTTGTTTCATAATAATAATAAATTATTAGTATATAAGTACTATTTTAGTTATTACTTTTTAATTAAACAACTCATGATGTGAAAGTAGAAGAAGAAAGAAGTTTGAAAGAATCGGTAAATGATATTACCTATTCTTTGACGTGCCTCCTCTAAATCTCTTCTTAGAGAACTATAGATGGTATTTGAATAATTCTAGGACCTCTATAATGTTTCTAGGGAAGTTTATAGAGGAAATGGGTCAGGTTTTGTTTATCTTGAAGGCTCAAAAGAAAGTGAAATGTTGAGGGAGGAAGTGCCCTTTTATAATTGAGGTGAGGGACACTTTTGAAAACCTCAAAAATCTTAATTTATAATAAATCCAAACCCCACCTAAAAACTTATAAAATATCCCAATTTTGGATATTAGATGATATATGGTTATAATTTCACCAAAAAAAATTTATACAAGTGTTTATGTCAATTTATGCATTATCATTTTAATTAACACTTAGTTATTCTATTTAATTTTTAACTAGGGCAGCATATATTTCAATATTAAAAAGGAAAAATATTTACTTATTTGAATTCAATTAGACCATAAATGAATAATTTAGAACATTTTATACCATATAATAATTATTATAAATTTTTAAAAAATGTTTTATTATTTTAAAATTATTTTAGAAAACCTCATTTTGACAAAATATCAATAGTGTCAATTTTCACACTATTTATTTCATAGATTTTATAAAATATAAAATAATAAGTAAAACTAGATAAAAATATTTTATTATATTCATAAGGGGTAAAGTTAATCTATAAAATTAATTTGACATAATAATTAGAAAAAATTATATTTATTAAAATATTTTTAATAACATTTATTTTATCTCTTCATTAATGAAATAATTACTACCTCAATTTTTTATAATTATTTAATATACATATTTGTAGAATTAAAATTTAAAATAAAAATATATGATGAATATAAATCCATTATATTTTAGAATAATACTTTTAGTCAAACTTATCTTTTTAAAAACCCAACATTAAAAATGTTATACTCTTTTGAAACATGAAAGCAACAAATTTATCTCCACTTTAAATAATATAATATAAGTATCATAATATATTATATAAGCATCCAAATGTTTAATAATTATACCCTTGGATGCTTATGGTTTAGATATACTTGACCAATATGGTTTGGTCATGTGTTTGGGCCTTTTTATGACTATTAATCTTTTAATAAATATTGTTTTATTTATTTCTCATTAATTAATTTATTTTTATATCATCCAAGTAAATGTATTTAAGGAAGTTATTTATTTTAAAAATAAATTGACTTGATAAAAAAAATTATCTGTTAAATAAGTATTTATAAAACAATTTATCTTTTATAAAACCTTATATTAATTTTTATTATTATTTACGTTTGAGTGAGACATATTACAATTTTCTTTAAATAAAATAAATTAAATGTCCTAATCTCATCCAAGTGGATCCCAATGGATACCATTTAAACCAACGTATGTTTTCAAGAAAATTAAAATCATCCAATTAATACATGTGTTAGGGTAATATTATAATATTATTTTTACCCTTACTTAACTGATTTACCCTTTAACCATGTAAACAAAATTTACCGAAGTTACTATTCTTATTTCCAAAGATAAAATAAATATATTTATATAATTTGGATGTAATGATTCCAAATATGGAATCCATTTTTTAGAATTCAAAACACAAAATTTTTATTAATTAATTTATAATTAATCACACTGTTGAAATGAGAAAACGAGTTTTAAAAGTTAAAATACTTCAGAAGATTGAAATGTTATTACATTTTAATTTAATGTAAAATTAATTCCAATGACATAAATTATATTAAAGGTTAAAAATATATTATATTTATACTTTGAAACCATTCAATAATATAATTTTACCATGTAAATTTTTTCAATGAAAAAAGGTATTTTTAGTTAAAATTCAGCGTATTTTTACTATTCATCCAAGCATAAAAGTTATCAAAAAAAATTAGAAATTCATCCAAATTATATTTTTATATACTGATTTAAAATAACATGTTTATGTTTTCCTATATAAATTATTAATTTTTCAAAATCTTAATTTAAAAGGGGTTCTCCATTCAAAGGTAGAAAATCATCCTTTTAAATTATATCGGTTCTTATACTTCAAATAGGGTTTATTCATATCCTATGACAAAAATACCTATTGGATGGATATAAAATATATTTTATTAAGTATATAACACCGATATATCTCATTAATTTCCATAAAAATTTTAATTCGCTCAAAAATAAAAATATCTGATTGATTTATATTTTTCATAAATAATTGATAGCTAATAAATTCAGAATTCATTTCCATAAGTTAGTTACAATTATTCCTTCTAGTAAAATAGCTAGGTCATATTGATAATCTTATAACAAGGTCATCTCATAACTTGGTTAAACTCATTATTTCTTAAAAATCAAGCTACCTAAGAAAACAAATTATTTAAAGAAAACATTTCATAAAAAACATCTAGGTGTTACATTATACTCCCCTTAAACTGAATTTCTCCCTCAAAATTCAAAAATTTGAATTAAATAGATGGGGATACGTCTTCCTCATTATATATTCAAGTTCACATGTAGCTTATTCAAATTTATTATTCCTCCATAAAACATTAACCAAGTGAGTGGTCTTGTTTCGTAGAACTTTTTCGCTACGATCCAGAATATCTATCGGTGGTTCTTTATAAGAATGATATTTATTCTGCAGTTGGAATTCTGAGCATAGTACATGTGGATGATATGGTATGTGCTTCATTTTGAGAGATTCATAGAACAGATCCCAATCTTGAGAGAGATTCATTGGAATTTCCAATCGGTAAGCTACCTTCCCAACATGATCCAAATTTTTTAAAGGAGCAATATACCTAGGGCATAGTTTTCCCATATTTCCAAATCTCATTACACTCTTCCAGGGAAGTTTAAAAAAAAACATTTGACAGACTTCAATCTCTGGGTCTTTTATTTGGTTGTCAGCATAATGTTTTTTTCTACTTGGATCTTCTCTTATTTGTTGTTGAATAGATTTGACATTTTCACCCATTTCATCAAAAATATCAGGTCCGAATAGATTTATTTCCCCAAATTCATCCCAATAAGTTAGAGTTCTACATGTATTTTCATATAAGGCTTCATAGTGAGCCTTCTGAATAATAGATAGAAAGCTATTGTTGTAAGAAAATTTCACCAATGGTAGGTTTTTATCCCAACCACCTTTGAAATCTGAAGAGCATGCTCTAAACATGTCTTCAAGAGTTTTAATCTTCCTCTCTGAGTGACCGTCTATTTGAGGATGATAAACAGTGCTGTAGGTTAACTCTGTATCCAAATCATGCTGAATAATTCACCAGAACATCGAGGTAAACCTCATATCCTGATCCGATATAATAGAAATTGGTAATCCATGTAATCTTACCACTTCCTTTACATATATCCTAGAAAGATGATCAAGATAGAAATCCTATCTAATAGAAATGAAGTGTGACAACTTTATAAGGATATCAACTATAACCTATATAGCATTGTGTCCTTTTGATGTTTTGGGATGTCCAACAACAATGTACATTGTCATGTTTTCCCATTTCTATTGTGGTATGGGTAATGGTTGTAACACACCCTTAGATATCTATCTCTCATCCTTAATTTTCTGAAAAACTAAGCATAAAGAGTCTTATTCAGTGACATCTCTTTTCATGCCATCTCTACAAAAATACTCTTTCAGGTTTCTATACATCTTTGTTCTTCTAGGATGAATAGAAAAATAATAACTATGAGCCTCATCCAACAACTCATTCTTTAATTCTGGCATGAGGGGAATACAAAACCTCTTTCTAAACCATATTATTTCATCACAATCACGGTTGAATTCAGGAACATTTCTCACATTCTTTTATAACTCTATATGTTCCTTCTACACCTCGTTGATCTTAACTTTTATTGATAGATGAACATTCATTTGAGAAAGATAATATTTCTCCCCTTTAATTAATATTTCATGATCCATCATTTGAAAATCCATAAATATTGGATCTTTTGTGATCCTCATCATGGATAAGAAAGCATGGTATTGTCAACTCAAAGCATTTTCCACCTTATTCTCTTTCTTATGGTGGCAATCTATTGAGAAGTCACAATATTTAATCAAATACAACCATTTTTTTGTTATGTAAAAATTTTTATTTTGACTTTTATGTATTTTATTCTGGAAATCACATATCTCTTTTTACTCATCTGTCAAATATAGGATTTAATTTGAATACGATTACTCGATTTATCGTAATGACTCTGTCAATCATGTTGACTCTATTAATCGTACTGACTCTATCCATCATACTGACTTTGTCAATCATACCGACTTTGTCTATCATACTGACTCTGTCTATTATATTCATTGTCTACCATACTGACTGTGTTCATCATACACACATTTTTCATCATAATCTCTTTCCATCATATCAATACATTTAACTAAGTATTATTAATCATACTCATGTTTAATTTTTATCTCATGCATATATTTATTCTTTTTATCAAAAACATTGTTCAATATCAATCGTACTCTTTTAATCATTTTCACATATCTTTTGTTTTTAACCAAAACAATGTCATGGAGTTAGCTATAAAATAATCAAAACAATATCGTGTTTTTTTGGAGAAATATGACAGTTGGAGAAAATATGTCGGTTGGAACGTGAGGCCTATAAATAAAAGGTCATTTGAAACAGAGATATGAATTTTTATCATCTTTGGCTTTTATCATGTTCTAGAGAGAGATACTGTGACTTATCTCTTACTTCATGAGAAATCCTTGGAATTAAAAAATGTGAATTGATCATTATTAGATTTTTTATTTCAGTAAGTGATTTGTTTTTCATTATGTGACTAATTAGGTGATAACGATCGAGGTATTCTAGGGATAAGTAGATTGTGCGACTGATTATCTTATCGAGGGATTTTAAGCATTTGAAAGATAGAGGCACTCATTACCTGGAAAATTGAGGGCTTGCGGGGATAGCAAGATGGATGTGCTGATCATCGTATCGAGGGATTTCCAAGGTGGTGGTAAGATAGAATTTCTATCCTTGGTGAAATGATACCCCTCTCTTTAGGTTAAATGAAATGCAATACATTTACATTTCCACTGCTATTTGTATTAGGAATGGAATTTTATTGTTTCCTATTTTTTTTAATATTCAATTCAATTACAATTGTTTTAATTATGATTCATATTTTATTAATAAATTATATACATTGTATGGTAGAATATTTTTCATTTGTATTACTCTAATCATTGTATTCAATTAGAATACAATTTTTTTACATTACTTATAGTATTAAATCATACCACATATATCATATCTAAGACCTTTGGGGTAAATCATATTGATTTTTAATTGTATTAGTTTAAGACCTCATAAACTAAGTTCTATCTTAAGTGTTTAAATACAATGCTTTTAAACTTACGATTCACCCCCTCTTGTATTTTTCCATCTAATATACATATACATAACTATTTCAATCCTATAATTGGAATCAAAGGAGGATTCCACTATTTTGTACAACTTTTTATATTTCCTTTGGAAATATAATTCTATTTCTTTTACAATTTTATTTATAACAACATACTATAGTAATGTGTGGAGTGGAAAAGTTTTGTTTTATAAGATGGAAGGAATGAATATTGGATCAATTGACAATCTAAAACCAACTAGACCACCTATATTTTATGGGAATGATTATGAGTACTGAAGTGATCAAATGAAGACATTTGTTATTAATACTGGAGTAGAAAACTATATCATGTTTACCGGAGGTTACAAAATCCCAGACAAGGACGTTAGTACATTCACCAATCATGAAAAGAAAGAATATCCACAAAATTACAAGTCATGCAATAATTTGTTATTTTCTATGACCAGAATTATATATAGTCAGATATCAACATGTGAAGCACCTAATTGTATCTAGATGAAATTACAAGTCACACATTTTGGTATACTGAATTTTATAGAAACAAGAAGAGAAATCCTTCGAGAAGAATACCACGAGTTTCTTTTTCCTTATAGAGAACCAGTATGGAAGGTGAAACAAAGGTTTTTGACAATATTCAACAGTCTACAATCTATGGGTGAAAAGGGTCTTGATGATGAAGGACTTGCAGACAAGATTATTGATATTATGCCTAATGAGTGGGAATCAAAAATCATAACTATTGACGAAAACATGAAAGTTACTCAAATCACTCTTGATGAGTTATTTGGCACTCTACTTCAGCTTGATATTTGAATGAAAAGAGATGCTGATTTTAATAAGAAAATGAAGGGTAATGTGAGTGTAACCTTTACTACTACATCCAATGCTAAGACACCAGAAAGGGTGCCAAAATACAAAGATAATAAAGTTTTTATATTAGAATCAAGGGAGGGTGATCACTCAGATAATGAGCTATCCAATATTGATAAAAGCATGAACAAGATTGTTGGAAAGAAGACTTTCAATACAGATTAAAAAAGAATGATTCTGAGGTCCCTTGTCATAAATTTGAAAGACCAGTTCATATTAGACCAGATTATCCTCCACTAAAAAGAAAATATAGAAATGATAAACTTTCTAAAAGAAACATGAAAAATTATTTCAGGTCAAAGACAAATAATATTTTGAAAGAAAATGATATGTGGAGTGAAGGTGGTGGTTATTTATCAGATGAATCCTCAAATTATGAATCTTTTGGTTTGTGAAATATATGAATCATATCCAGACTACCAATTGAAAATCATTGCTACATGGCTAAGTTACACAATGCCAAATCCCTTAAAAATGTATCTTTAAATGCTAATTAACCTGATGAGAAACATTATTACACTTAGGATGATGAATATTCCTCAATAGAGGAAAATATACCTTAGTTTGAAGAAGTTTCTAGATTTTTCAAATCACTTGTGAATGAAAATTCAAAACTCAAGAAAAATATTGATAAGAAAAATTATAGAATATCTTTTCTTATGAAAGAAGTATCAGATCTGTCAAAAGATCTTGATCATAAATCTCTCGAATTTTAAAATACTTCATGGTATCTTAAGGAAGTTTGTTCTAAGAAGGATATACTTCATAAAGATTTTTAACAACTTTTTTTAAAGAAAAGTATTTTTGAAACCAAAAATAATTCCAAAACAATTTCATGTGAGAATGAAAATTTAGTCATTAGAATAAAATTTGAAATTTTTCTCTTAAGAAACATTTATCAATCATTAAATGTGCTAATGAAAATTTTGATAAGATATATTATCAAATTCTTCCTTTAAGAAATACATCTGGATTTGGATACACTTACTAAAATCCAATTGTTAGTAATAACTATTTTGTTATTCAAAGTTCCCCATTTTGTACTAAATGTCAATGTGGTGGACATTGGGAAATAAATTTTTCACTTAATAGAACTAAATCTTTAGGATTGAAAAATTCTTATTTTTCAAAACAAATTTGGATATCCATAATTCTTTTATCTAACATTTTCAGATCGAAAAAAGTTTAGGTTCCGAAGAAACTAATTTTTTATTTTTCAGGAAAAGAAGAAATGTACCAAAAAGAACATTTGGTATATGGATAAAGGTTTTTCTCATCACATGAATAGAAACAAACATTTCTTTGAAAGGATTTTTGAAACCAAAGGTGGAAAAGTTACCTTCAGGGATAATTCCCAAGGAAATGTTGTTGGTATATGTAATATTATTTTCCTTGGTAATGTTGTAATTTCAAATGTTTTGTTTTTTAGAGGTCTTAAGCACTACCTTCTTAGCATAAGTCAAATATTTGATGAAGGATACCTTGTGAATTTTAGGAATGATAAGTGTTGAGTTCACTATTCCAAGGGTGAATTCATTCTTTCTGAACATAGGCATGTCAATGAACAGACAATTAACTTAGAAGACTTTAGGAGCCAAGAAATACATTACTTAAGTGAAATGAAAAGAAAATCTTGTTTATGAAATAGAAGGTTAGGGCACTATAACTTTAGAAACCTCTGTAATATTTCAATAAAAATAATTTTTAAGGATCTAACAGATCTTAGGTATGATTCTTCAAAAGTTTTTGATTCTTTTCAACATGGGAAAAAACATAAAACTAGCTTCAAATCATTCAATGAAGTTTCAACTTCTAATGCATTATAGTTTCTGCATAACGATATTTTCGGTACTACAAAAACTGAAAGAATTGGGGAAAAAATACTATATATTTGTTTTAGTTGATGACTACACTAGATTCACATGGGTAAATTTTCTAGCAAAGAAATCTAAAGATTTTTTTTATTTCAAAACTTTTAGAGCCCGTGTAAAAAACAAGAAAATCATACCACTGATTACTATTCATAGTGATCATGGTGGTGAATATTAAAATTTGTAATTTGAAACTTTTTATAGTAAGAAAGGTATTACTCACAAATTTTCATCTCCAACAACCCCTTAAAAAATCGTGTGGTTGAGAGAAGAAATTCCATTCTTCAGAAAACGACAAGAAACATGTTAAGTGAATACTCGATTGCTAACCATTTCTAGGTTGAATATGTTATGACTTCATATTATACTAAAAATCATGTTTTACTTGACCTTTTTTTTAATAAAACACCTTATGAATTTTGGACTGGATGAAAACCTAAAGTTTCATTATTCAGAGTATTTGGATGCAAAGTATTCATATAGAATACAAAATATAATTTACATAAATTATCACCCAAATCTGATTAAGGAATATTTCTAGGTTATTACACAAATTATATGTCTTTTAAAGATTTAACAAACACTCTTATACTTTTGAAGAAATAGTCCATGTTAAATTTGATGAAATTGACCCCTTGTTTTTTAAACAATCCTTACCTACTTCGAGAGATGTATTTTCACAAACTAATTATCAACCTATGATTAAAAACTCTTCTGATAAGGGTAATACTTAGGAAAATGTTTCTGAAACATTTACCCTATAAGACTTTCTATCTTATGTTGATGAACAATTTTTAAAAAACCCAAGTCAGTTGTTTCTTAGGAATCATCCTAGTGAAATTATCATTGGAGATGTAAATCAAACTTTCAGGACCAGAAATTCCTTAAGAAATGAAATTGAATATCTTTCTTTTCCATCTCAATTTGAAACTAAAACTCCAATCGAGGCCTTAGTTGATGAATATTAGATTAAAGAAGTGAAAGATGAACTAAATGAATTTGAAAAGAATAAATTATGGAATTTGGTTGAAATACCTAAAGAATTAACTATAATTGGTGTAAAATGGGTTTTCAAAAACAAATGGGATGAAAATTTAGTCATTATAAGAAATAAATCAAGACCTGTTGCTAAAGGCTATAATCAACAAGAGGGAATAGACTATGTAGAAACCTATGCTCTGGTAGCTAGACTTAAATCTATTCAAATTCTATTATCCTTTTCAGCATACTTCAACTTCAAACTTTTTCAAATTGGGGTAAAATGTGTTTTTATCAATGGTTATGTACAATAAGATGTTTTTGTATAATAACCTCCTTGTTTTTAAGATCCATAAAATCCTGATCATATTTTTAAACTTACCAATGCTTTGTATAGCCTTAAAAAAGCCCCAAGATCATGGCATGATAGACTTACATGATTTATTTTACAAAAAAATATGCAAAATGAACAGAACATCAAACTATTTTTATAAAAATGGAAATAAATGTTTTGATTTTACAAATTTATGTTGATGGAATTATATTCAGATCAACTCAGTAATCTGTAACTGATTCTTTCAAGAATCTAATGAAATTTGAGTTTAAATTGAGTATAATGTGTGAATTATCATTCTTTTTAGGTTTTCAAATCTCTAAAAAACTACAAGGATCCTGTATATCTCAATATAAGTATATCAAAGTCTTACCCAAAAATTATGGATATGAAAACTCTAAAAGTCGAAGCACTCTAATCGTTACCTCAAATACACTTGATCTTGATGAAGCTAGGAAACCAGTGGATCAAGAAACTTTTAGAGGTATGATTAGAAGTATTTTATACCTGACATCTAGTCATCCATACTTAATGTTTTTGGAATGATTATGTGAAAGATATAAATAAAATACAAAATAATCCCATTTAAAAGATTTAAAAAGTATTTTTCAGTATTTAAAATGAACTTTGGATTTAGGCCTTTTTTATTATTCTGGAAATGATTTTGTTTTAAAAAGTTTTTCAGATTCTGAATTCGGTGGTTGTAGAATGGATATAGAGATTACATATGGAACATGTCATTTCTTAGGAGATTCTTTAGTTTCTTGGTCATGAAAGTTACAACACTCAGTATCACTTCCTACTGTTGAAGCCGATTATGTAGTAGTTGGAAGTTGTTGTTCTCAAATGTTGTGGACGCAACACACACTCCATGACTTTGGCATGAGTTTTTCCAAAACTCAAATACTATGTGATAATACTAGTTCCATAAATATTAGTAAAAACCCAGCACATCACTCATGTGAAAAACAAATAGATATTAGGCATCACTTTCATAGGGATCACACACAAAAAAGAGATATCATATTATAATTCCTTGGAATGTAAGAAAAAGTCAATGACATTTTTACAATACCATTTCCTTTTAATTTATTTTAATTTATTAAATATAATCTTGGAATTATTACACAAAAATAATCATACACATCTACTTTATATTATTACATTTCTTATTACATTAAAACACTCCATTTCGAAGAGGGGAACATTTGTCTTTTTCTATTTGTTTTACCTATTTTATATTATTTTATTTCATATTTTATATTTTATTTTATCTTAATTCTTTAAGATTAGTTATATTTATTTGTTTCTATAGTTATGACATTCAATTTCATTTTAGTTCTGTCGTTCTGTTTTTCTATTTTCATTTTGACATTATTTTTTTTTCTATTCATTTTGACATTATTTTTATTATTTATCATATAAACATTATATTAATAGGTATGACTTTTTTTCCAGCTTCTTGACAACCTATGGTAATGACTTTGTTTTCCACCGGCTTTAATTCCTATGGTAATGAATTTCTTTCCATCAGCTTGACAGCCTAGGGTAATGAATCTGTTTTCCATCGGCTTGAAAACCTATGGTAATGACTTTGTTTTCCATCAGTCTGATAACCGATCATATTCACTTTCTTTTTCATTGTTTTGATTCTAATTGAATTTTCTTTTCATTATTTTATTTTATTATGTCTACTTTCAGAATACTATGAAACCAACAACTGACTTGAAATCTCCAACAAATACATTCTCTCTTCTTTTTTGAATTTCCTTTCTTTCATGTTATTTTTTCTTAGTTTTAATCTTTTTTATTTTTTAATGTTTTTTAAAAAACAACACCTCTTTTATTCTCTACCATTGGATTCATTATCTTCTAATCACAATCGTAGAAAAACAACAGTCATAAAAATTCACCTATAAATAGAGGACCCCACCTCAAACCCACACCAGTTTTTTAGATTTTTTGGAAAAGCTGTGCCCCTCATCTTTAAGACTCGGTACAATCTATTATTTTTCCACTCATATTTATGTCTCAGTATTCTACCAACAATCCTACCAAAATGCCTTCAAAGACATTCCCAGATAAATATTTTTTCAGAGAAAGGATGGTTTATTGGGATATTTTTGGCAATTATGACTCAACAATCAAGAGGATTATTTTATTTCAAGGTGGGGAACATATTTGTGTTGAGAAACCCATATCTCAAGACCCTATTATTATTTAAGAGGTTAGAAAATTCAACAATATGATGTATTTTTATAAGAATATGATGATTAAATTTGCTGTATATGATAGAAAATTTTCAATGTCCGTAAAACAAGAAGCACATTTTCTAAATGTTCCTACTGAAGGTGATTACTTTTTTCCTATCTCATAAGCTACCTAATAACATTGGTTTGTTTTATAAGGAATGGGTTGAAAAGTCACTATTTCTTATTGATGAGGAGAAAATAAAAGTAACTCATATTTTTGATGACAACCGGTTTGTTTTTCTTTGGATGAAAGGGTTTCTAATTACATGGAAATGGGATAGGGAAACTCTTAAGGTTTTTGAAATTTTTATGCTTGATTATCTGGTAAACATGAGAAAGGTAAATCTCATGGGTTACATTTTCAAAACTATCAAGAATGTGATGTCTGGAGATATAAATTATCATCTTATCATGTATACAACTATTCTGAAAAAGTTCACTCTTGAAAGTTTGATGATTTTTAATATTCCCTTGAAAGGGGAGTTGAAAGAGTTGAATCCATCTTGGATAAGTAATAATACAATGAAGTAATATAATTTTTGTTTTGATGATAAATCAAAACTCCTTTTCAAAGATGTGGAAGTAGAATCATCAGCAAAGTAATCCACACCGAATCAATCAGCACTAATGCTAATAGAATAAGCTCCAACAGTTGTTGCTTCTTGAAAGTCAGATCCTCAAATAAATGTAGTGTCAAAGAAGAAAACGAAATACATTAAATAGGTTTAGCAAAGTGGAGAAAGTAGAAAGAATAAAGAAAGGAAGGTGATCCTAAATTTGGTCTTGACCCAATTAAATCTCTATCTATGAAAATAAGGGTAAAATATACTCTACAGGCTGAGAAGAAGAATAAGAATATTTTTAAGAGAAAAGCTCCAGATTTTTATGTTTCTCAAATAATCAAAAGTTTTGAGTTAGAGAGTTCCCAACTGATAGAAGATGTTTAACAAGAACCAGTTGGATAGGCTTCTCCAGAGAAATAGAAAGGGAAAAAATAGTGAAAGAAGTTCCAGAATGAGAAGAAGAGGAAGAATACTTTCCCATAGAACATCTAAAAAGTTCTAAGAAGATTATTGAATAATCTTCTCTTCAAAATAAATGTGATTGAATACAGTAGAATCCTCAAGCCGATCAAGCACCTGTTCAATCTTTTGAAACTCATTCAGAAATAATTCCATCTTCAGTAAAGAAAAAGGAACAAAGTTCTCATGTTGAGAAGGTAATTTACATCAGTGATATAGTTAAAGAAGAAAGATCTTGAAAAGTAGAAGAAATGATAGAAAAGGAAAAAGAGAATGGAAAAGGAAAATATTCTGCTGAAGACTCTAGCTGATCAAATGGACTGCAATCATTTGATGATGATACTGATTCAGAACATGAAATTTCCATGAAAAAAAGTGATTACATTGTTCATGTTTTGAGAATGACTAAAAATACCATTCCTTACTTTCCTAGAATAGAAGGAAAGATTGATTTCATTACAGACAATAAAAGGAAGAATTTCAGTTCAGTTTGAGAGCTCATAATATGAGTAATGACACTAGAGGCTGGTTTAAAAGTTTTGAGTGATAGTTCTATTTCTCATAAAAAGGCTTGAAATAAGATGACTAAGTGGTCATAAAAAATATAAATCTCATTAAATGAACATGAAGAATAAATTTAAGACATGAGGAGGATCTAAAATGATCTTTCTATTGCCTTTAATATTATTGATAAGGAAACTATCGACAGGTTGAACCAGATTCGAAATCTCTGAGTACTGATTCACTTTTAGTAAAATAATTTCAACATAGGTTCAGTGATTTACAATCAAAATTCTCAAAGGTTTCATTTTTCAAAGATGAAATAGTTTTGTTGAAGAAACAAAAAACTTTGTTGGATAAAGAAAACTAGGATATAAAAAATAGAATTGATACTCTTGAAGAAGTGATCTGGGTGCAAGACGACACTATAAAAATTCACGATCAACTTTTTGTCGACCAACAAGAGCTTCTCAAATACCAGGTTAATTATTTCACATATGATAGAAAATAGATAAAGAAGATGAAGTCTATTATTTATGAGTTTATCAGGAAAGAAAAATAAATAGAAAAAAATTATTTTTTTTTCTGTATATTTTTTTCTAGGTTGTTATTATAATTTCTCTAAACTTTTAACTGTAATGCGTTGTAAGTTTTCATTTCTATTATATGAATTTTTTGTTTCTCTCTAACCCTTTAGAGAGAACTAAATATTACCCCATTCTTTTGGTAAATCACAAAGGGGAATAATGTTTTATAAATGAGGGAAGAATGTTTTGTAAAAGGAGAGAATGTTTCATTAAGGACGATAATTTTTTATTGTGAATCAAGGAAAATCTATGAATACAATCCTTAGAAAAATGTGTACCCTAGGGGTAGTTAGTTGTATTAAATTTGTTTTTAGAAGAGTTTTCATAACTCAGGAAAAAATAATTATTTCTTTCTAGTTTTAGTATGTGTTTTGTGCTTTCTAAAAAGGGGAAGATTGCTAAGTCAAAAGTCTTCTTTTGACTTTTATGTCTTCTATTTTGGAAATTAGAAATCTTTTTTTACCCTTTTCTCAAATAAAGGATTTACTTTGAATATGATTACTTTGTTTATCGAATTGAATATGTCAATCGTATTGACTATGTTAATAATACTAACTCTGTCAATCGTACTGACACTGTTAATCGTACAGACGTTTTTTATTGTAGTGACTCTTTCTATTATTTTTATTGTCTACCATACTGACTATGTTCATGATACCCACATTTTTCATCGTACTCACATTGCATCATATCAATACATTGCATGAAGTAATATTAATTGTACTCATGTTTTATTTTTATCTCAGTCATGCTTTTATTCTTTTTATCAAAACACTTGTTCCATATCAATCATACTCTTGTAATAACTTTCATATATTTTTTTTAACCAAAATGATGTTGTGGAGTTAGTTATAAACTAATCAAAATGATGATGTGTTTTCTATTTCAATATGATCATTAAAATGCCAGGTGTCCATGTCCCTTCGATTTTTTCAGAGAAATATAACCTTTGGAGAAAATATGATCATTGTAACCTGATGCCTATAAATAGGAGGTCATTTGAAACAGAGATATTAATTTTAATCATATTTTGATTTTATCAAACTCTAGAGAGAGACGTTATGACTTATCTTGTGATTGATGTGAAAGACATGGTATTACAAAACATGAGTGGCTTTTTCTTTGATTTTGTATTTCAATAAGTGTTTTGTTTTGATATGTTCAACTGATCAGGTCATAACGATCTAAGGCTACCTGAGATATTTAGAGGGTGAAACAGATCACCATATCGAGGTCTCTCAAGGATTTGAATGATAGAGGTATCGATTACTTGTAAAATGAAGGGCTTGCGGGGATAGCAAGATAGATGTGCTAATGATCGTATCGAAGGCTTACCAAGGTTTTGGTAAGAAAACAATTCTATCCTAGGTGAAAGTATACCCTTCTCTTTGGGTTAAAAGAATTGTAATACTTTTACATTTCCACTTCTATTTGTATTCGAAAAGGAATTGTATTGTTTCCTCTTTATTTTCATATTCAATTCCATTGCAATTGTTTCAATTATGATTCATATTGTATTAATAGATTCTATACATTGTATGGTAGAATATTTTTTGTTATTATTACTTTGATCATTTCATTCAATTAGAATACGAATATTTTACATTACTTATAGTATTAAATCATATCAAATCTATCATATACAATAACTTTGTGGTAAATCTTATTGATTTTAAATTGTATTAGTTTAAGACCTCTTGAAATACGTTATGTCTTAAGTGTTTAAATAAAACATTTTTAAACTTACAATTCACCCCTCTTGTATTGTGCCATCTAGTATAGATATAGATCACTATTTTGATCCTACACTTCTATGGCGGATCATCAGCTCCTTTTGTGAGTAAATATACATTAAGATTTTATGATCAGTATAAATATCACACCTTTCACTATAAAGATAATTCCTTGATATCTTTAATGAAATGATTACCACATCTAACACCAAATCATGAGTTCTGTGATTTTTCTCAAAGATTTTGAAATCCCATGAGGAATAAGATATCACCATATCATTTTTTAGGAGAACACATCCCAACCCGTTTTTGGATGTATAATTGTAGATCAAAAACATTTCTCCACCACAAGGTAGGGTTAGTACAGGTGTGACGTCCCGTACCCGAATTCCACTTAACGGGTGCCCTGAGTCCGGTGGTCCATAAGGCCTCATGTGCATCTTCTTTAACGCCATAGGCTGCTGATTAGCATCGAGGGCCTAGGATGTGTCCATGGTAAGACTATTACCTCATTAGTAGAGTATATCACATCATAAAAGATTTAATAGAATAGTAAATAATGGAAACAATATAATTAAATCGAAGAAGGAAACTTATGTAATAGATAAATGAGAATAACAATAACTATTTCAACTGAAGAAATAATAATGCAATGAAATGTCACTAGAAAACTGTAAAACATGGATACAAGATAGAAAGAATAACTTGATCCAAAATGTAAAGAAAACAAAGGCTACTTCAAGCATCCCAAGATCCCACTCAGTCATCTGCTATCAAGCTCCATCCTATCAGTAAGAAATCAAGTGTTCGAAACTGTATGCTTCCCTTTTTCAATCCCTGCAACCATGTAAGCTACACTGGGTACCAAACCACACCAAAAAAGTGTGTGAGATAAATCTTAATGGGCCACCACCAATGATTTCTATAACATACGACCTATGTAATGGAATACAGTAGTGTTTAGTCATGCATATATAAAGTAAGGAAAGTAGTAAAATATAACTAAATACCCACGTAATTGTTTCAGCCTTCGGTTGGTGTCTGAGCATGTCACTAATTCATTAATTCTGTAATAACCATTTAATATTAGTAAGTCACATGAGGCATATCCAAAACCGACAACTCCTCGTGATAGTATAAGTACTGAAGGTCCCTAGACATAATAAGGAAACCTGAAAATGATATCGAGTGAGGGTGTTCTAGGGTAATAACCAAGCTAACATAAATATCATGGAATGCTAAATCAGTAGTATCTGAGTCTAGATAAGGGTTAAGAGTGTAATACTAGGAGCGTAATTTAAGGAATTCCAAAATAAGGCACCTACTGAGTCCAAGGTGATTAACCAAGGTAAGACATGTCTAAGAAAAGATAAGGACTTATGGGCTTTCACCATGGAACGTACTAGGAAAAGGTGGATCACAAGACTGTATCTAAAGTATCCTCTAATAATGTAAAGGACCATACAGTAGTATACCAGTTATTTTAGGAATAGACAAGGACCAGAGTCTAGGTGGGTATCAACCTAAGAAAATGATAACCTTGAATTGTAATTGGGTTCCCGAGACCCATGGTATTATCCTCTCACAATCCAAGGTGAGATCGAGCCAAAAAATTTATATTTGATATTTTAATCATGTAATAATTCATTTTTTCATGTCTTGGCTTTCATTAGTGTGGATAGGTCAAGGGAAATTATAGCCATTTATTTATTGGTCCAAGCCCTATCTTTCATTAGTGTGGATAGTCCAAGTAATGTTGCAACCATTTAATCAAGTCTTATTTAACCATTAAGGCATATTCAATTATATAGGTTCACTCTGTTACCTTTCATTACCATGGAAAGGGGTGCTATAGACATATAAACTTTATTAAATCTCATTTATTAAGGCCAAGTTATATACTTAATTTAATTTTCATTTCACATTTCACATTTAATAATCATTTGGAAGAACTTACCTTAGGTGGGTCAAGTGGTGAGAATACATGGTACATGCCATTATGCAATTCTCATTAATTAAAATTCATTTATTATGGAAAGGTTATCCACTAAAAAGGTCAAGTATAGGCACACCCGAACAGTGGCTCAATCATACCAAAACACTAAAAACGCAAATATGGAATAACCTTCGACATAAGGCGGATTGAGTTGTTGGTGTAACCGATAACAAAAAATCAAATATTCAGAAAGAGCATAACCATATGATTCTAACAAGTATAATAAAGGAATGTGAATTTAATAAATGGATTTCGATGAAATCATTGAGCCACACATGAATATTTCCAAAATTAAGGAACTTTAGGGATGAGTTATTGACCACCCACCTTAGGGTTGTACGATCATTATCCTCCAGTATCATCCCTTGATTTTCCTCAAATCAGAGTAGATCTGAGAAAAGCTAAAAAACTCTCACATAATGATGCCTATTTCGAGAGAAATAGATAAGAATAACGACTATAGAGGACTCGATTACCCACCATTGTACATCCAACATAACTAAAAGAATCTTGACCAGATGTCGGGAATAGATTATTTATTGATCCCAAGCTTTGGCCTTTAAAAATCTCCAAATGGGTGTAAAGGGAGGAAAATCCAGTTGGTTCTCAGATTTAGAGGAAAGAGGAGTATTAATAGATCATTAATAGAAAATTGGAAATTTACCTAGAAAATCAGCGTACACATGGTTTGTCTACATGGTTTGTGAAACCATGCACAAGCCATGTGAGAAGGCTCTCCCTGAATGGTTTAGCAACACAGTTTGATCAAACTATGTGCAAAATATGCACGAGTACCTAGGAAAATGGGGCACTCACACAGTTAGGCTACACGGCCATGTGCCAACCATGTGGGATGGGTCTATCCAAAAAAATACCATCCACACGGTTTGGAAAACCCTATGGAATTCCGCACGGTTTACTCTAAACTGTGCGTAGAGTTTTTTTTTCTCCAAGAAGATGGTTTCTGTGCTCCGAAAAAGCCTCAAACACCCTCAAAACCATTAATAACTAATTAGGAATCCATATTAGGTCCAAAGTAAATATTTAAACCAAATATTAAAGGATCCATACCTGATTGAAAAAATGGGTTCATATACTCTTCCCCCTATAAATGAACTCTCCCCCCCCCCCCCGAGTTCACCCTCCAAGGGTAATGAAACACTATATGAGAACAACTATGTCTACTCTGCACGTACATAGGCTTCCGTCTCCCAAGTCTCATCTAGTACTCGGTTATGGTTCCATAGCACCTATACGAGAGGTACATACATCCCTCGAGGAGACTTCATGCTTCGGTCAATGGTGTGTATTAGATAATCCTCAAAGGTAGAATCAACATAAAACTCAACTTCCGTAGGATCAATGGTATGATACAGTTCAACATGATATTTTCGAAGCTGTGAAACATGAAAGATGTCATGCATGACAAGGTACCTCTGAGGTAGTAGAAATCGACTCGACTCTCTCTCAAATTTCAAATAGCCCGACATAATGTGGTGACAAATTTCCCCACTTCCTTAATCATACATTCCCTATCCTAGGCGATACATGGAAAAAAACACAATCCCCAACCTCAAACTCAAGGGGTTATCGAAGACAATCAGTCTAATATTTTTTTCTAGACTGAGCAGTAGTCATACGCTTCCTAATCAGGTAAACCTGTTCTGAAGTCTCCGGAATGATATAAGGACCTAGTAGTGTTGCCTCGCCCACATCTACTCAACACAAGGGTGAATGACATGTGCTACCATATAAGGAATCAAAAGGAGATATCTGAATTGTTTTCGGAAAATTTTTATTATAAACAAACTCAACAAGAGGGATATGCTTCTACCATGATTCAAAAAAATCAAGGACACATGGTCAGAGCATATCCTCTAGAAACTATGTTTTCCATTCTAATTTTCCATCAGTCCAAGGGTGAAAAGATGTTCTTATAAGAACCTGAGTCCCCATATTTTTCTGTAATCCTTTCCAGAACTGTGAAGTGAAACTAAAATCCCAATCTGAAAAAAATAGTACGTGGAACCTTGTGTAGACATATGTTATCACAAACGTATATTATTCCTAATTCATCAATTGAGAAAGTCTCCCTTATAGGAATGAAGTTGTGTGATTTTTTTAGATAGTGAATGAGTACCCAGATAGCATCATTACCCCATGGAAACCTAGGTAAGTCAACTATAATATTCATAGCGACATCCTCCAACTTCCAATCCAGGAATGGAAGAGGTTATAACTAGACTGTAGGTATTTGGTGATCCAACTTCCCCTATTGACTATGAGAAAACCTAGTGATTAAGACTGAAATAGTAAATTTCATTCTAGGTCCCCAATATTAGCGTTGAATATCTTGATACATCTTGGAGATTCCTGGATAAACAACACACTAAGAGGCATGGGACTCTTTCACCAACTCCCCTCTAATATTTGCAAGAACCCATATACGTCCACATAGATGAAAGACATATTATCTATCCATAGACCGATCCGAAGGTGGGTTATCTCATTATATACTCTCACATAGAACAAAACCATCAGGATTTGAAAACTGCCCACTCTTCACCTTCTCAAGGAGGGAAGAGGTAATGGTTAATTCAGATAGGTAAGTATGACCATGAATATCATGAAACTCTAGATTATGTTTATAAAAGAGGTCTATTGACTTACATTCATCATTAGATTCCTTTAAGGCCTATGTTTGAGTATTTTGGATCAATTATTCGACGACTACATTTCCCTTTCTAAGCATATAGGCAAGCTCAAAATCCAAGGATTGAAGATATACGACCCATATCCACTGTCTAGGGTTCAAGTCATACTGAGAAAATATATACATGAGGCTCTTGTGATTTTAATATAAAAAAAATAACTCAACTAATAGATAGTGTCTCTAGTAATGTATGGCATGGACAAATACTGCTAGCTTGAGGTCACGCGTCAGGTAATTTATCTCGTGAGGCCTCAACTTCCTAGATCCGTACACATTGCATTTGTATTCTTGAATCAACACTTCACATAGGACAAACACTAATGAATCAGATAAGACGATATAACCTTTACCTGGTTTAAGAATAATCATAACTGATGCCGATACAAGCCTAGTTTTCAGTTCCTGAAAGGCTATCTCTTATGCTTCTGACCACAATAACTTAACACCCTTCATTGTATGTCTAGTAAGAGGTGAATAAAGACATGAGAAGTTCTGTATGAAACGTTTTTAATATATAGTGATTCCTAAGAAACTTTTAATATCAAAAATTTTTTTTGGGATGATCCTAGGAAACTACAACACTAACCATCTCAGGGTCAATAGATACAACTGATTCAGAGATAGTATGACCCAAGAAGTGGATTGTCGATATAGAAGTCACACTTAGAAATATTAGCATATAAGTGATGCTATCTCAATGTACTCATAACAATCTAAGGATATTTTTCATGATCGTTACAAGTATGAGAATACACCAAGATGTCATCCACAAAGACCATGAAAAAATAGTCCAAATAGGGGTGGAAACCTTATTCATAAAATCCATGAAAACTGAAGGCATGTTCATAAGACTGGATGGAATAAAAATATACTCATACAGACCATAAATTCTACAGAAATATGTCTGAGGTATGTATGATGGTCTAACTCAAACCTGATGATAACATGATCTCATGTCAATCTTAGAGAACACCACTTCTCCTCGGAGTTGGTCAAAGAGATAATCTATTTGAGGAAGTGGATACCAATTTTCGACTGTAATCTGGTTAAACCTTCTATAATCCATGCATAGATGAAGAGTTCCATCAACCTTATTAGAAAAAAACACAGGTGAAACCCAAGAGGATGTACAAGGACGTATCAAGCCTTTGACCTCTAGGTACTCTATCTGCTTCTTGAGATCCTAAATATCAGTAGGTTTCATCATGTAAGGAGGAATGGACACTTGAGATCCTCCTAGAACAAGCTCAATTTTAAACTCTTCCTCTTTCTTAGAAGGTAATCTAGAAAAGTCATCAGGAAAGACTTCCATAAAACAATCAAATATTTGTGGGAAATTATTTTGAAGAAAACCTTGATCCTCTATGAAAATATTTTTGATCTAGGTTGTCACTTCAACTATATCATAATGCTTCGTTCCATCTCTCCTTTCTTGGACATCCCACTCACTCTTAAAAAGATAACTACTACATTCTGGTGATGTAAAATAGACTGTGCGACAATAAAAGTCTACAATGGTGTGATAGTGGACTAACTAGTCCATCCTAAGAAAGACATCAAAGACTATTAACTAGAGGAAAAATAGATTCCACAAGAATGGGTAACTACGAACCTCAAGGGGATAGTCCCTACAATGGAATATGTCATCCATCCATATTCCTAATGGTGTATTTAGTGTCATTACACCATAGTGATACTATATATCTAGTATGAGACTTTACAAAATAGATATAGAAATAAAAGAGTTTGAAGCACCTGTATCAAGAAAAGTGGAGAAAATAGTTGATGATACTAGAATAGTACCTCGTACTGCAGATGGTACCACAACCTACTCCTTGGGTTTCAGCTGTAAAGCATGCAACTGACTCAATCTATGTCCCTATGAAATAGATGGACTACCACGATCATGAATGCTTTGCTGATGCTTCTCGTGATCAGGGGTCAGACTACCATAGCTACGACCTCCTCCTTGGCTAGACCTGCCGATGCTACTCCAACTCCTCACCTAACACATCACAAAACAACTCGATCTTTTAGGTGGAGCAGATATTGATCATTTTCCAATCTAAGATGGTGGAAAGGTCCTACAAAATTGCTGAAGATGACCCATATGGCCACAATCTCAGCACTCCATTGGGTCTGTATCACATTAGGGATTCTTATTCCCTAGTATTCTATACTAATTACATACCATTGATCTACTAAACTAGATACATTGGCTGCCACTATCCTAAAGAAAAAACTCAAGGGAACGTTTCCTGCCACTGGAATAACTATTAGACTAACACAACACTGATCCTTAAAACCCAGTACTTGTGTCGTCCCTTAGGATATGCTTAGTGATAAGTTCTTGATAATCAATTACATAAAATCTAGGATGGAGAAAGACATTCAACTGAGTTCGGATGGCGTACTCAATCCCATCCTCAAAATGCCTATCAAGCGAAATCTCATCACCATCTAGAAGTAGTGGAATATATTATAAATCAGTGAAACAAGTTGAATATTTCATAACTCAAATAGAACCTAGATCAAGATGAATGGACTCTCTGACTCTATCAGAACTCAGTGCCGAAGCAATGAACAGATCATAGAAGGCAGTCTTGAAATCTAACCATAACATGCATGGATGATGATCGACCTCGGTAACGACATCCCAAAAATTCTTGTCCGAATCCCAAAGCATGTATGAAGCAAGCTTGACTCGCCACCTTGTAGGTGTTTCTAAGTGCTCAAATATAGACGACATAGTCTCTAGCCAAGACTCAATAGCCTGAGAACCGCCATCCCCCGAAAAAGTAGGAGGATGCTGCTAATGGAACTCATGGGTTCGATCAGCCATCATAGGTGAAACTTGTAGAGCACTTTTCATGGAATGAATTTGATGTTAGAAGCTATCAAGGACTTGAGAAATAGTTCTCTAATCAAGTACAACACAAGGTGCCTCAAGTGGCACTCTTGAAGGTAAGACTTGCAGCTCAGGTCCCAACATGTTTGGAGCATGGTCATCACCACCCTTATAGAGAACGACACAAGGACTTCATGGATCCATTAGTTACAAAATGCCAAGCACACACCTTAGAACAAGCTTAGAAACATAATATAGCCTAACAAGAGGAAACTGAGTGTAAGAAAACTCACAACCCCAGGCATACAATCCAGACTACCTGCTTAGATGACAAGGTATTAGTAATTTATCAAGTATTAGTTTCATATAATTTGGCAGTTAATTTTCAGGTTCACTCTTTTACCTTTCATAAACCTAACAAGGAAGGATAAGGATGTGCAACCAATCCACCTTAAATTTTCAGATTCACTTTATAATGGATAACCATTTTCTATGAGTCAGTGCCCATACACCACCTATTACTAGTAATGACACCCATTTATTTATAGGATAATGGATTGACTCGGTAAATCACTCATCCCAACACATGAGGGCCCATACACCTCATGAATTGAGATAGGAAATCACTCAATCATAACCAATAGTAGTACATATACAATCAACTGTCACAACATCACTCAAAAATCACCAGAATATCTTGAAATGCAATGTTGTGAGATGCACCTTTATGACATGGACATATGCATGACATGTGAACTCAATGTTCCTATAATTATTCATGTAACAATGCTCATTTCCCTCATATCTTTAAGCTAAAGATGAAATAAATTCTCAAAAGAGTAACAATCAACCACACCACATAGCATGTGGATCACCCTATAAGGAAATAATATTAACATTATTAGAAAAAATAGAACAACATTTATAATTTAGGAAACATGGTTTTTACCCTGAATATGGATTCACGACGCCCAAGAATGAATCATGACAAAGTCCCAAGCATTCCTATTCTCTAATATATTTTCTCCAAATAGTTGAAGAAGAAATAAAACTATCACTGATACAACTTTGTGATGTCCCGTATCCAGATGCCACTTAAAAGGTACCCCAATCCCAGTGGGCCACATGGCCTCAAGTGCATCTTCTCAAATTCTAGAGGAAGCTGACCAGCAATGAGGGTCTAGGGTGTGTCTGTGGGAAGAATATTCCCTCATTAATAGAGTGAAGCACAATAGAAGGAATTTAATGGAATAGTAAATAGTGGAAACAATATAATTAAATATAGGAAGAAAAATTATGGAATAGAGAGATAAAAAAACAATAACTGTATCAACTGATGAAATTATAATGTAATGACATGTCACTAGAAGATTGGAAAACATGGATACAAGGAAAAACGCATAACATGTTCCATAAAGCAAAAGAAACAAAGGCTACTCCAAGAATACCAAGATCTGACTCGATCATCAGCTATCAAGCTCCATCCTGTCAGTAAGAAATCAAGTGTTGGAAACTGTATGGTTCCCTTTGTCAACCCCTACAACCATGTAATCTACTCCGGGTTGCAAATGGCACCTGGAGAGGGAGTGAGATAAGTCTTCGTGGCCCACCAAAAATGGTGTCTATAACATCTAGACCGTGTAATGGAATATAGTATTGTACCTGCATGCATATATAATGTAATGAAAGTAGTACAATATAACTAAATACCCATGTACCTGCTTCATCCCTTATCTAGTTTTTGAGCATGTAACCAATTAATTAATTGGGTAATGACCATTTAATTTTAATAGGTCACATGAGGCATAGACAACACTGAAATCACATCATGATAGTATATGTAGTGAAGTCCCCAGGATATAATAAGGAAACCTGCAAATGATATCCAGTGAGGGAGTTCCAAGTTAATAACCCAGGTAACATAAATCTCATGGAACGCTAACTCGGTTGTATTCGAGTCTAGATAAGGGTTAAGAGAGAAATAAAAGGATCATAATCTAAGGAATTCCACAGCAAGTCACCTACCAAGTACTAGGTGATTGACTAAGGTAAAATGGGGCTATGAAAAGACAAGATACTATAGGATTTCACCATAGAACCTATGATCCAATGTTGGATCCAAGGAGTGTATCCGAGGTATCCTAAAATAATTTAAAGGACCCTATGGTAGTATACAGAGCATTCAAGGAATATAGAAGAACCAGCATCAAGGTGGGTATCAAGCTAAGAAAACCATATCCTTGAATCATAATGGGGTTCCTAAGACCCAAGGTATTCTCCACTCAGAATACAAGGTGATCTTGAGTCATTCCATTCTTATTTGATGTTGTAATCATGTAATAATTCATTTGGTCCAAGTATTACCTTTAAATATTGTGGATAAGTCAAGTAGAGTTTCAACCATTTATTTATTGGTCCATGCCTTGTCTTCCATTAGTGTGGATATGCCAAGTAGCATTGCAACCATTTAATCAAGTCTTAATTAAAAATTAAGGCATATTCAATTTGAGAGCTTCACTACACTACCTTCCATTAACATGGAAAGGGGTGCTACAGACATGTAACCTTTGTTAAATATCAATTGTTAATGACAATTTATATACCTAGTATACTTTATATTTCACATTTAACATTTAATAATCATTTGGAAGCACTAACCTTAGGTGGGTCAAGTGGTGAGAATACATGGTACAAGAAATTATGTAATTCTCATTACTAACAAGTCATTTATTATGAAAAGGCTCACCTTTAGGAAGGTCACGAAATGTCACACCCGAATGGTGGCTCAAACACGCTAAAACACTAAAAACCCGAATATGTCATAACCTTTGACATGGGGAAGATTGAGTTGGGGGTGTAACCGCTAAAAACTAATCACATATTTAGAAAGAGCATAACCATATGATTCTAACCAGTATAATCGTGGAATGTATATATAAGAAATGGATTCCAATGAAATTGGTGGGCCCCACATGAATATTCCAAAAATCATCTTACTTTAGGGGTGAGTTATAGAACACCCATGATAGAGTTGTACGATCGTTATCCTATGGTATTGGCCATTTATTGGCCTCAAAATCAGAGTAGATCTAATAAAAGGTGAAAAATGATCACTTGACGTTACCTAGGTCGAGAGAGAGAGAGAGAGAAGAAGAACAACTAAAGAGGACTCGATTACTTACCACTGCACATCTAACAAGATAAAAGGAAGCTCGATAAGATTCTAGACAATAGAGATCACTGGATCACAAGTTTGGGCCTTTAAGAAGCTCCAAATGGGTGAAAAAAGAAGGAAAATACCATCGGTTCTTGGATTAGGAGGAAGGAGGAGGATTAATAGATCCTTAAGGTTAAAACATGTAATTTACCTAGAAAATTAGCCTACGCTTGATTTTTTTCACATGGTTTGTCAAATCGTGTGCAAACCATGTGAGATGGCTCTTCCTGAACAGATTCGCTGCACATTTTGATCAAACCATGTTCAAACCATGCATAAGTACATGGGGGAAGGGGTGCTCGCCTGTTTAGGCTACATAGTCATGTTCCATCCGTGCGAGATGGATCTGTTAAAAAAAACACCATCTGCATGGTTAGGCAATGCGTGAGGAATTTCACATGGTTTACTCTAAACCGTGTACATAGGCTATTTTCTCCAAAAAGTTGGGTTCCGGGCTTCGAAAAATCCCAAAAAACCCATAAAAACTTTACTAACTCACTAGTAATCCATATTAGGTCAAAATTAAAGATTCAAACAAAAAATAAATGGATCTATATCTTACTAAAAAACTATTTTCTTTCTAGAGGTGCACTCGCTAACCTTCTTTTTAGCTCTTTGAAATTGTCTTCACATTCCTTCCTCCAAACAGAATTAAATATTTTCTATGTCAACTTGGTGAGTAGATTAGATAATCAGAAAAAATATTTCTTAAAACATGGATAATATCCATCCAAAAAAATAAAACTTTGGATCTCAGTTACGAATGGTGGTTTTGATCATCTTTCAATAACCTCTATTTTGCTGGATCTATAGATATCCCCTCTCTTGAGATTATGTGACCCTAAAATGGATCTTTATTCATAAAAAATTCACACTTGTTAATTTTTTCATAAATATTGTCCTTTATCGGGGTCTTCAGTTTAATTCTCAAGCGATATTTATGTTCTTACCTAATCTTTTAATAGACAAGAATATCTTCTATAAAGATTACCAAAAAATGATCAATATAGTTTCTAAAGTCTCTTTTCATTAGATCCATGAAGATATCAGAGGCATTAGTAAGACCGGAATTCATCACTATAAATTCCTAGTGTGAATACTTTGTATGAAATTCCATCTTTGCTATATCATTTTTTTACCCATAATTAAAGATATCCAGAATGAAGATCAATATTTGAAAAGTATTGATCTACATGTAGTTGGTAAAATAAGTCATCAATGTCTGGAATAGGATATTTTTTCTTGATCATGATCTCATTAAGTTATTGATAATCAATAAAGAGTCTCACTGATCCATCATTATTCTTAAAAAATGAAATAGGTGCTCCCCAAAGTGATGCACTAGGGTGTATGAATCCCTTGGAAATATTATCTTATATTTTCTTCTTTAATTTCTACAACTCAATTGGGTACACTCTATAAGGTTTCTTTGAAATAGGCATATCACTCATTATGAGTTCTTTTGAATACTCAATATCATGATTTAGTGGAAGAACTAGAAATTCCTATAGGAAAACATCATCAAACTCATGTACAATGGGTGTTTTTTTAATCATGATTTTCTCCCCAACCATTTGAGTTAAATAACCTTCATTTATAGAAATCAATACCCATAAGATGGATGAAATTTCTCTCGGGAGGTTATATTCATACTTGCATCAATAGATGATCATATATTGATCTGGAATATGATATACGACTTCCCTTCTTTGGAAATTGATACGATCTCTATATAAAGAAAGCCAATCCAAGCCAAGAATCACATATAATTTCACTATAGGAAGGATCACAAGATTTTTAGGAAGAACTTTCCCTCAAAGTTCATCCGAAGAAGAATTATAAACTTTCGATGCGACCATTTGTCTATTAGGAGTTGTCACAGCTAAATCAACTTATAATTTTTGATGTAATATAGAGATACCCTTAGAAATGTATTCAGAAATAAAGTAGTACGTATATCCAGAATCAAATAAAACATATTTTAACTTTATAGTGGATGCTATGTTTAACTTTCACCACTTAATTATCATACTCCATGTCACTAATTGTTATTGCTATGAATTTCCTTTGTCTTGGGCTGGAAGAGTTTGTTGATGTCGATCATCATCAATATCTCTTGGATTTGGGAATTGATTGGAATAATGACTCATTTCCTTGCACTTGTAACGTTGAAGTGTAAGAGGTAAATTCTATTTATCATTTTCTTTGTTCGCATCATTAGACTTCTTTTTCCTATCACTTTGGTATTCAACTTCCCGATAACCATCTTTTCCACATGTAAAACATTTACTAGTCCCTTTAAGAAAATTCCCCCAATATTTCTTTCCACAATTTGATCATAAGGGAAAAATCCTATTCCTTTCATTGTGGTCTTTAGATTTTCCTTTGAATTCCATTTTTCTCTTCTTATCAAACCCATGTAACTGATTTTTTACTCCATTATCCATCTCAACCTTGATATAACATTGAACGATTTCCTCCTAGCTATTGAAGTCCCTTGTGGCTAATTCCCTTTAGTGACTTAGTTTTAATCCACTAAAGAATTGATCAACTTTACTCTCAGGCTAGATAATAATTCCAGAAGCAACCTTGCAAGTCTTGTAAAATATTCTTCTAAGGTTCCAATAGATTCATCATCCATTTGCATATGTTTATGGAACTCCTTCTATATCTTTGTGAGAAGAATAATGGGAAAGTACTTGTTGAAAAATAAATTCTTGAACTCATCCCATTCACTGGACTCAATTTCATCTCTTTACCTCGTAATTTTTAAGGGATTCTATCATTGATCAGATCCAACTCCCAAATAATATACTACTAAGATGAATTTATATTTTTCATAATATTGATGAATTGAAAATATCTTTTTAGTTGTACTGATCCATTGTTCATCTAGTAATGGATCGGAAGACCCACTGAATGACGGTGGATGCTGCCTCATGAAGGATTCAACAAAATGTTTATTCATCTTTTTCCCGTTTGGATGTCTGATATAATTCAAATCTTGAGAATGTTGTGTGAGCATGTCTATAAGAATTTTTATTCCATATCCCACAATTATTAGTTTCTCAGGGTGATAGTCATTGCATTTCTCATCACTTTCAGCATTAACGCGGTTCCTTTGGGTTCGATCAATTGTCTAAAACCAATAATCATAGTGCGATCAACACTAATCATAACGAAAAACCACATAATTTAAGAACAAAATTTCAATTTATGACACTTTAGGATTTATCCTAGGTTATTCTTCAATATCTCCAAAACACTAGGATTGGATTTTAACCTATACTTAGATATATCCTTATGGTTCTTACTAAGGTTATATCATCCCAGATTCCTAAGGTTAACTATACCTTTTCTCAGATGCCAAATATAACGACCCATAATTTACATATAGATATTTCTTCAACATTGAAGAATATTTATTACATAACATAACAAAAACCATGCCAGGACCGTATAGGTTTAGTGTCTCTAGAAACTAAGAAACATAAAAAACTGGTTCATAAAACATCCACATCGTCTCCTACTTATTTCTTCATAACTAAACTCTTTTTTGACATATATTACTTAATACCTTTTTTCATGCACTGGGGAAAAGAAACATATGAAAGGGTGATCTCAAATTCTCAGTATGGGTAAACTAAGGAAATATCAATCCTATCATAATCATAAGAACATAACCTTTGAAAATTGCATCCTCTATATAAAAATTCATAACATCATGTCATTGGATAAATCATAAAGTGAAATGTAATACGAATCGTCATAACATAATAAATTTCATACACACATAATAGTATAAAATAATTTCATATTAGTCAATTCTCATTGTTGTGACCATCATAGAAGAAAAATTCCATTACTGAATTGAGTTCACTCCTCGTTACAACCCAATATTATAGAACCGGATTTACTTTCCATTCCAGTCATGTATATCTCATGAGATATAAATCTTTACCCAATGGATTGGGGGGAGATATAGGTCCCACTTATATCATAATTAAACCATCCTTACATGTGCCACAAAAACATAAAACATTCACCATAGTATAACGCATGATATAAAATGGGTTCCTAAAAATCATTCCATCATAATTGATATAAAACAAAAGGATTTCATAAATAACAAACAATAAAATCATAGCAATAATAGGGTTAGAAATATAACCCTATTTAAATAGTTTCATCTAAGATGGAAAATAATTTTGAGAAAACACTTGAAATTAATTCCTGGGGAAAAAATCCTTTCTTGTTTAAAAATGAGTTCCTTTCTCAAAATAAAACACAATTTTATAAGAAATAATTTTTCATGAAGATAACTTGTAACCTTGTATGGGAAGAATCATGGAAATAGCGAATTATGAATGTATAAAAATCCTTTCATGCCTTAAATATTAAAAATCATTCTTCTCGTACATTTACATAAAAAACTCAAAAAAGTACCTCGTACCAAAAACCAAAAAAGATTCAATTCATACCATTTAGTAAAAATTCACCAATGGGTAAAATTGAATTTAAATTATTGTATAAGGATACAAAGAATATTTTTAAATACATATTTATAAAACATATATGTGAATGATAAATATACCCCCTTAAAAACTTACGAATAGAAAATCTCAGATAAAAATGAGATTTACATGTTATCCCTCACCTCAGGTTAGATATGATATGTATGTATCCAAACCTCTTTAATAATGATTTAAATAATGATAATTATTTATTCCTGAATCATAATAATTTTATGATAACATTTATGATCATATTGTCATTTGTTTGTTAGTAACATTTCATTTTCCCTCGTTATTTGGGTCTGAAATACTTTATGTTCTTATGCATGTTTTTTCGGATAAGTTATTTTACCTCTTTTTAGGTTATAGTTGTATAATTTATATAATTTTATTAGTACAATATATGTTATATTTATTCATTCAATTAATTTATATAATAATTGTTTAGAAAATATTATGTATAACAAATCACAACACACCATGGAAATTTTACGTCGTCTGTTTACACGAGCAACGATATCGTTCCCATAATTGTTTAATGGTATTGAATTGAAAGGTGTACAGTATCTCAGAATCAATATAATTTTATTTTAATCATATATATACTTATTAATTCCATAATTATACCCATCCATGTACAGTGGTGGTGGGAAACAGATTACACCACAGCGTGGAGACGGTAAGACGTAAGTATGCACGCGTGATGATTTTATTTTTCATAAGATGGGTATAAGGTGGAATATGGTTGTTTCATAAATATAATAACCTCTTAGTATATATGTACAACTGGAGTTATTACTTTATAATGAAATATCTCATCAGGTGGAAGTAGAAGAAGAAATAAGTTTGAAAGAATCGGTAAATTGTATTCTCTCTTCTTTGATGTGCCTCCTCTAAATATACTCTTAGAGAAAATAGACCAGTACCTCTATAATGTTTCTATGAAATTTTATATCATATCACAATTAGTCTATATGTTTAAAAAATGTTTTATGATTTTAAAAAAAATTTATGAAAAAATTATTTTGACAAAATATAAATAGTGTCAATTTTCACACAATTTATTTCATAGATTTTTAAAAATATTAAAATAAGAAGTAAACCTAGAAAAATATATTTTATTTTGTCCCTCAGAGGTCAAAGTAATCTATAAAATTAATTTTACATAATAATTATCCCAAATTATATATATTAAACCATTTTTAATAACATTTATTTGATCGCATCCTTAATAAAACAATTATCACCTCCATTTTGTGTAAATATTTAATATAACTATTTTTTTGAATAAAAATTAAAAATATAATAATATGATGAATATAAATACAAAATCTTTTAGAATAATTCTTGTAGTAGAATTTATCTTCTCAAAAATCCAGCATAAAAAATGCTATACTCTTTTTAAACATGAATGTCGAAAATTTATCTTAATTTCAAATAGAATAATATAATTGTCATAATATCTTCTATAAGCCTCAAAATAGTAAATAAGTGGACCCTTGTATGCTTATTTTCATGGTGTACTCGTCCAATAAGGTTTTGTCAAGTGTTTGGCCCTTTTTATTATTATTAATATTTTAATAAAAATTGTTTTATTGATGTCCCATTAATGAATTAATGTTTACATCCCCCAAGTATATGTCCATCTTTAAGGTAATTATTTATTTTACAAAAAAATCATGATAATGAAAAAAATTTATCTTTAAATGATTATTTATAATCAAATTTATCTAATGTATAACCTTATATTTAAAATAATTATTTATTAATGTTTTAGTGTGACATATTTCAATTTTCATTAAATAAAATAAATTAAACATCCTAAGCTTATTCAAGTGATTTCCGATGGATACCATTTTGACCCAAGTATGTTTTAAAAAAAATAATCATATAATTAAGACAAATGTTTGGGTAATTTTATAATATTAATTTTACCCTAACTTATCTGATTTACCCTTTTACCATGTTAATAAAATTTACCACAGTTACTATTCATATTGCCCTAAAATAAAATAATACTATTTACATAATTTGGACCCATTGATTCCTCATATGAAATCCATTTTTCAAAATTCGAAACACAGAAGTTGTAGTAATTAATTTAAAATTTATGTCATTGTTGAAATGAGAAACTGTGTTTTAAAAGATAAAATATTACAAAAGATTGAAATCTTTTTATATATGAATTTAATGTAAAATTAATTTCAATGACCTAAATCATATTAAATGGTAAAACTACATTTTTTTATAATTTTAAACCACTGAATAGTGTAATTTAACCATTTAAATTATTTCAATGAAAAAATTTATTTTGAGTTAAAATTTAGCATATTTTTTTTATTCATCAAAAGATAAAACTAATCAGAAGAATATCAAAGATTCATCAAAAGTAAATTTTTATATCCCGCTTCAAAATAAAATGTGTATTTTTTCATATAAAAAAATATTAATGATTCAAAGTCTTAATTTAAAATTTGTTCACCATTCAAAGTCAGAAAATAATCCTTTTAAAATTTATCAGTTTTTATACTACAAATAGGGTTTATTCATATCCTATGAAAAAAATATCCATTGAAAGAATATCAAAAATATTTTATTAAGTATATAACACACATGTATCACTTTATTTTCATTACCAAAAGTAATTAACTCAAATATACAAATATCTAATTGATTTATATTTTTAATAAATAATTGATAGCCAATGAATTTTCAATCTATTTTCCTAAGTTAGTTATAATTATTACAGATAACCTAATGGCTAGGTTATAACAGTAGTTTTATAATAATTGAATCTCACAGTTCATTTAAAATCATGATTGCATGTAAATCAATATACTGAAGAATAAAAATTATTTGAAGAAAATATTTCATAGAAAACATCTGGGTGTTACACTTATTGTACTGATTTTGTGATCAATATCAAGAATACTCAATTAAAGATTACAAATTGAGCTTACTCTTATCCAGGTATGCACACTTATGTGTTTTTTAATAATAAATATTGTTTTAATTGAGGATAGATCGGGAACATGTATTTTTCTTCTTATACTATGTTAATTCATATGATGATCACAAAAAACCGATCAGTTGGGTCAAAATAAAGGCAAAAGTGTTAACCAATCCCTGAGAACTCTCATGCATGACTAATGAATAATTTGGGATCTCCATACATGGATTTGTTAATAATTATAAGAGTTAATGTTTTTTTCGTAATGCATCTCTTTGAATGGTTTTTATGGATGTCATGTTGGATGGGTCCATATGAGAGAATTTAATTCCAACCCAACGCTGCATTCACTTCCTTTATGAGAAAAAATATGTATTTAGAATTATTATGGATAGATTGTTTACTTATAAATAATTTTTTTACTTGTGATATACCCATGATACTTTTTTTTATTAAAAATGAAAATGGTAATTTATAATATTTATTTCAAAAAATTATATCCTGTTCTTATTTCTTAAGTTTTTATCGGAGCATTTGGTGGAATCCCATTGTAATTTTTTTACACACTCCAAATACACACTATATGTGTTTATTAAATTTATGGTTTGTGATGTAGGATTGGGTTGGTTACCTCATTGATAGATCATGTGATCCATTTAATGGTTATCTTGATATAAAGGTGGAAGCTTTTTGTAAACCAAGAAACCCTAGCAAGGTGGGGGGGGGGGTGAATGCCAAATTAAATGTTTTAATTTTACCACATATTTTATTTTTAAGATCTTATTCTCATATTAGCTGGAACAATTTAAAAAATTTTACCCATTTATGATCTATGAATGAAGCATTACTAGATAAAAAAAATTAAACCACTAACTTAAGACCTGAGTTTTCTTAGTTTACACCAAAGGGATAATCGAAGAATCATACACAGTACAATGTGACTTTGTACATGAATCCTCTAATTCACTAGATAAATGGATACATGTTTGGTCATGATCACTACACACTAAGTATCACTTCCTTACAATTATTCTAGTTTAGTCATTACTCCCTAAAGGTGAACCACATTCTCTTCTTCTTCACACTCTACTATAGGTAGACCATACACTATTTATAGATTCATGGGTCTATCCATGATCAATGATGAAAGAATAAAAACGTGCATTTTTTTTGACTTTAAGCATATAAATAGGCATTCATCTAAATTTTCACTTTTCTTCCTCTTCAAGTAAGATGAGTGTATCCTCTTATAGTAGGGGATTAATCTATTCTTTCTCCTATAACATAAGTTGCTAAACTTCCTCTAGAAAAATAATTTTCCAAAATAGAATTATCCTATTCAACTCCCCCCATAACTAGATATGGATGGGGAATTTTTCCTTCCTTTGATCATAATCCCTCAAATAGAACCAGATGTGTATATAATACTATCTATGTATCAAATTATTCATATATACTAAATGTTCTAATATTGATCTTTTTGACCCTCATGGATTTTACTTTGTTGTATGATCATCATGGAAAATACTTTTTGTCTTTTTATTTTCACCAATGATTCACTGTATTCCCTATGTGAAGTTCCATTTTCACAACTCCAATATGGTTATCCCCTTTATGAAATCTTTGTGGTATTATTTTTGGGATAAATTATTTTGGGTGAAACCTTTTAAAATATCACTTCCCAAAACTCATACATGATTTCCCCTTTCCCAAACTACTTCATGACACTACTTAATAGTACTTCCTTTCACATAACTCTTATGTATCTGCCCCTTTGTGAATAGTTCTTCATTCAATGAAAATCTTCTACATGAAAATAACGATGAGAATTATTTTTTAATTCTTCATTTATTATTAATAAAACATTCATTGGATTATTTATAGAAGAAATTTTCTGAAAACATCACTTAACATTGTATTACCATATTACCCCTTTTCACTAATCACTATGTAAATGAATTCATTTATGGTCAACCTTGAAACCCCACCAGTAATTTATAAATGACCACCTTCATAGTTTAAAATAATACCTTTGTGAAAAATTACTTCATGTATAACATAGAGAATTTATTACATTATGAAACTTATCTATGAAATTTGTGCATTTTTAAAATCTCCTTCACCATAATCATTTTCAATATCCTGTAAAACTACCCATTTTGTTTCTTAAGAAACTCCTATCACACCTTTGAAATGGTCTAGATACAAATTATTAGTTCAAGGTCATGTAACTCTAATACAAACTACTTTTATAATAACTCCAACACTGTCATGTAATTTCTATATGATTTTTTTTATTTTCATTGATTTTCTCATTGAACTTCGCCAAGTCCAGAAAAATTTTCCATAATTTTATATTTTATGTGAAACCACAAATACATGAATTATATTATATTTTGGATAAGAAAACTCATCATACTATATCTTTATGTAGGATTTAAATTTTTTATAGCTTGCTACTTTGGACTCTACCAAATCACTATACCATCTTCCATGACTTCCTCTTACACACAAGGGAGTGGTGCTTCCTTTTAAAATATGTCTATTATAGATTTAGAATAAACATACATAAAATAATTTTTCAAATTATTAGAACACCACCTATATAGTAGGATCCATCTATTTAAACCCTGTCATGTCAAATAACTCAAAAACAAACATTGATCCATTTCTTCTAATAGCTAAGAACTACTCTTAAATATCAAATATTTTATAATCTCCTCTTCCTATAACACAATTTGATCTTAAAATCATAACTCATCTTCATGAAAAAATCCACTTCTTGAATCACATTAAAAACACATAAATAACTCAATTACATGTATTGTGTTGGCATGTGTTATCAAAAAATCTAACAACTATGGTCAATACATCTAACTATTATTGTTATAAAATCATGCACACACCCATATAGTTGCAGTATTTTCCCACATGGGGTTTTTCAAGCAAACCTAAAATGCACTACTATTTTTCACCTCCAGATTCTTCATAGAAACTATATGAATTTAGGGTACATTATTCTCACCACATGATACTATATCCCCCTTAATCACTAAAATGAAAAGGGTCTCCCCACTTCCAGATAAAACTTTTCATTAACCCACACATTTCCATTGAAATATATAGGCATCATCTCATTACTCTACCCCCCCCCCTTTCATTACAAATATAGATTTTAATAACCTGAATATTCTCCATAAATGTCCTATTGGGGAGATATAATCCTACTTGACTTCTCAAATCTAAATTAAGAGAATTTGATCTCTCCCCTGATCATAAAATCATTTTCCAAAAAAGGTATCCTCTTCATATCCTAGTATATACCACTAGTTAACATCAAAATCTTATTTGATATATAAAGTATTTGAATGATATTTTCAAATATATTGGGCCATCATTACCACTTCAAAAATAGGTTAATGTCTTTACCTATTGACTCCATTTTTCTACCACGAATCATTTTTATTATTTTTACCATTTATTAATTCGACCTATGGAACTTTTACCTTAGTTTTACATCAATATTTTTACTTCAAACAATCTTCCACATATTGAATAAATATAATTCTTGATTTTAATTTTAAAATCTAAACCATTTGTTGAGGTGAATAATTTCAGATTTACAAAAAATCATTATTTGAGCCACTTTATCCTCTACAATTTCATTTTAAAAAAACTTGTGAGTTAAATTATAGTCTTCAATTGATTCATTGAAAAATCCTATAATTCTATTGAGTTTTAACTCGACTAATGATAAAGTAATTAAATTAGTATCATAAGGTATTTCCATGTTAGTCACTTTCATTCATAGATGCTAGAAGATTTAAAATTCACTCCCTTCAACACATCTTCATGTGATCTCAATTATACTAACACCAAAACTTCAAAAAATAAACAATAAATTACCATTAGTATGAGACATAGAACATGATGAACCAAATTACCATAATTTTTTATGGTCAACTCATGATATCACTTGATATTCATTAATATCATTTTATATATGAGAATTATTATTTTTCAGATAATGATAAAAAATATAAATTTTCTCATTACTAATTCCCATGAATGTCATCATATAAATTACTATTTTCAATAAATACCTTCTTTTTTCTTTTCTGTTCTACGAATGTTTTGAGAGAAAGTTTATAGGTGTTAAAAACATGAAGAGTTTAGTTTTTACTCTATTTGGTCTGAAACACCCATGGTGGTGGCTATGGTTGAGGTTGTGTTATCCCTATTTTGGATCTCTGACCATAGGATCTATCAATAACAGCACTTAGAATCCCTTATAAGTGAAATTATGATTTTTATGGGTGTTGTGTTTGGTGTATTTCTTTATCTAACCTACGGAGGGTAAAATTTTTACACCCAAGCATCAATTATAGTTTGTATGTTTTTTTATTTCTAACGAAACAATATCATAATACAAACATTATTATATAAGGATGTGATTAGAACCTAAATTAACAAATTTATTAAAATTATTTTTATGTAATTTATTTAATTATTAAATTAATAATTCCAAAATTATCTCAGTGTTTAATTTTTTGATTTTTTAGAAATAGTTGATTTTTGGGTGAATAATGGAATATAATGATTTTAAAAAACTACCACTTATATGTCAATATAATGATATATAAAAACATGAATGTATTTAAAAAATATTCTTTATAATAAATACATATTTAATAAGTGATATAATGAATATAAAAATATAATTTTGAACTAATAAATATAATTTTTTTTGGAAATCAAGATAATGTTTTGTCTCAATTATTTTTTTTCTATTCTCTATTAATCAAGTATTTACAAGGTTATATTATGTTTTTTAGTTTTAAAGATAATTATGAGTCATTTTATTTTCTTTATTCCAATTAATCCCCTTGGAATCAATATTATACTAGTTTTTTCTATAAAATTATTTTTATGATTAAAATAAACATTTTTCAAAAAATTATTTTCATTGTGTTATATGAATTTATATTAAAAATAATTTTCTACACTTTTATGAGTTGAATCATGTGAAATATATTCAATTTTTGGAATTATAATAATTAATATTAGGCAATAAGGTATGCTTAAGTCCTTATTAGAATTAAAAATAGTCATGGTAAATATTTATCACTTTAGTATAGGATAAAATGAGTTAAAAGGGTTAATATAAAGGGATAGGGCTTCAAGATAACAAAAAACACTAGATTAAACTGCATTATAGGGTTGTATCTCAAACATAAATTTATCATCTTCAATGATAATTCAATATAAAGAAACTTCACTAGAGTCAGAAAAATATTATATAATAAGGTTCTAAGTATATACTAGTATTCAACCCACCCCACTTATAAAAGGGTTACGCCTCCCTATCTTATCTAGGATGATTGATCCACTCAGATAAATAAATCCATACCAAAATAATTTCCCAACATCCCAATAATGACCCATAATTCTGTAAATTTAATTTCCCTTCTTTAAATTTTGACATATTTAGTAATGTAGTATAAAGCACATGCACCACATGATGAGACCAAAAAAAATTTATTATATTAATTAAAACATTACATTTAGTGAATAAAAATGTACAGAATAAATGAAAACATTATCATGGTATAAAAAATAAGAAATTAGATAACTAAAATATGAATATTTGGATATGCTTGATCCACTAGAATAACTGCACTCACAAAAAAACTATTGAAATGGGACAAAATTTTCATAATACAATCTTCATCTTGAGAATAGAAATATATATAACCAAGAGAGAAAATAAAAGTGATTGAAGAATGAATGAAATATGCGGTATTTATAATAATAAGGGAACCCATATGCTCATTATAAATCTAACATTTGGAATAATAATTTTTGCATTGTAATAGTAACCAGACCATTGGAATAGTAATCATACAACTAGGTATATTTATCTGGATATTAGAATAGTATAATATCTTATTTAAGTGTAAATACTATCTTATTATGTTAAGAATATTAAATATGGCATATTTATTTCACCATATAAGTTAATAAATGTTTTGAAAATGATAAATTAAGTGTTCGTATATTTGTAAAACAAACATGTTTTATTTTCATTTTATAAAAAATATAATGATTTCAAAGAAATTATATTTTCATAAAATGTGTTTATATATTAATATTATGTTTAAATATAATTATTATAAAATTTTATTTCACCATAAGAAATTTTTTAAAGGATCAGAAAATTGATCATAATATTAAAATTGGTATATTTCATATAAATAATTATATAAATTAAAGAATAATTCTATAATATGTAGATATTTTTACAAAATGGAATTAATTTTGGAATATACATGTAATTAAATAGTTATATTGAATTTTTTGAATTTTTCTAAAATAGTTGAAGATTTTGTGAATATTAAAATATAATAAAAGACAATATTTAACATTATAAGTTATGTACATGATTTTATGAGTTATAGATGATCTATGAAGCCATTAGTTTAAAATAAAATTCACCTTTTACTATATATAATTATAGGAATAAATAATATTGATAGTCTTGAGCTAAAATAATAAACCAATTAATAAAGTATTTACGAAGATGCCTCCCCTCCCCTTATGAATACCGCCTCTCACAACCCCTTATCCTCACACCTTCTATGCATTTTGGATTTCCAAAATTCTTCTAAATTACCTTCGAAAACCTATTCCTCATATCCTAGTGCATTTGGTCTCACCATAAGACCAATTCTAGTTTTATTAAAGAGTTCTTCAAGGAAATGACATTGAAGAGTCCATATTCACAGTTTCCCTCTTTTAAATTCATTTCCACTTCTAACTTCTCATAGAATACCTCAACCAATCTTAAATTAAAACTCAATTTTAATAATTATAAAATAATTTAATTATTTTAATTAAATATACATCTTCTACCCTCCCTTCATTTGATTCTTAAATGAACATGTTGTTCATAATTTGGTTGGTTCACTGCTGCCATTAAAAATGCCATTCCTTTCTATAAAACACCTTTAAGTATGGTTATAAATATATCATTATCGTTAAATAAGATAATAATAATTATATTATAACTTATTTCTTAGTATGGAATTAATATATGTCCATAATATAAAATAAAACTAATCTAGTTCATAATGATTGTAAAAACTGTCTAAATAAACTAACCTCATAACGTTAACACTTTTAGTAAATTATTAATCGAATATCAGAACACAAAGAAATATTTGGGACCATTTAAATTTTTGGAATGTCACGAACAACCTTTCATTTCTCTTTTTGAGATGTATTGACACATGAAAAGAACATCAGTAATGGTCCTCATGTGATCCGACCTTTGAACTAGGCAATGAATGCCCTCAAAATAACAAAATTAAAAAACATATCTCATTGAAATGGATAACAATGACCATAATTAACTTTTATAAAATAAAATATAGATGTAAATGGTACTTAATTATTTAATTAATGAATCTAATTTGATTATACAGGATGTTATGCGCAAGTACGTAATGATTCTAGAACATAAGGTAAGGTATGCCTCCTAACCATCCTTTTTCTTTGTGTTCTTACATTTTTATCTCCAAAATAATTTATTTATATTTGATGTTATGGAATGATTTTAAATTATTTATATGTTTGTCTTACGCATATACCATTATTATTACTATTTCTTTGATGCATTCATACACTTCTTAAGTGCATTTCTCAAATTACTTTTTTAAAAATAAAATTGGATTAAGTAGAACTATTCTATCACTTAATCATTTTATAAAATAAATATTTATATTATTCATTCACATTAATTATTTAATTAAACAAATGAATATTTTAGGTGGAACCATTTTAATTTAACTCTATTTTTCAAATAAAATTTCATACATATTCTTTATCCAAAAGTCTTCAACTGATTCTATAAAATACCATTTTAAAATTTCATATCTATACCAAATTATCTACCCTTTATAATGATTGTATCTCAAAATAAAAACTATATTGTTGATACATATTATTATATAATCATATATGAACATCCAAATTATTTAATTTATAATTCTCCTTGTAATATTCATGAAATCTATTTTGATTATTCTACGGGGCAAGATTATGAAAACCATTTATTTCAAAGGGTAATTATTATATTTAGGACCTATGATTGGTTTCTTTTTATTGAACACAGAAGAATGTACATTTTATGGTGGGTGCACCAAGATAGAAGTCCAATTCATTGGGTGATATTTTTTCCCCATGAGACTTTATGTATGGTATCAAGGATTAAACCTAATCTATAATTGTATTCATTCCAACATGTGGTGTTGGCTTGGTGGCAAACCTTAACTTATGATTATTTCAGGTTTCATACTGTTTACAATTTCCTTTGGTTCCATGATCAAATTATTCCATGTTATTTATATTATTATACAATTTGATTATTCATTAACCTTTTATTTTCTGATATAATGTTATGACACTGGACTGACATGTTGTGCTCCATTATCATTTTTATTCCCAAACTAGATTTTTAGATCACCCATTTCATTAATGTATTAATTAGGTTATCCAATGATGTTTTAAAATCATGAAGCAATTTATGAGATATTTAAGCAGAATATATTAATGATAATTTGTTTTAGAATCTTTCTTATTTATTATTAACCTAGTATTTCAATGACATTAGGCCTCATGATCTTTGTGTTGTGTTTATTGTAAATATATGTTAAAAATCATGTAGTAATATGTGTAAAAGTATTAGGTCACTATAGATGGTATCTGATCAAGTAGTAGTTTTTTTGGGGATTTGGAATAAAATACGTTGGTTTGAAATGAATGGATAAGTTAATGAAGAGTAAAATACCTTATAAATTTGGTGAAGTATAGAGGAAGTGGTTTAAATAAAATTATATCCATGTCTAGTTAATATAATAGGATACATATATAGAATAATTTCACCATGGTGTAATAACCCCAAAAGGGAAAATAGGGTATTGACTTCATAATCACCCAATGCATAAAAAATATCTCTTACTACAATCCTTGTGTGATTCTCCTTAGGGATATAAAATTCCCAAACTAATTAAAGACCATTATGAAGGACTCAAATAGATTGTTAGGTTAGAAAAATTAATAGAGAAATTACCATGGATAACCTAGATTGAAAACTAGAGACCCATGGGTTATGATTTACATTTCTTTTTAAAAGTATTCCTTCTATGTTAATATTTTCAATTTTATATGACTTTTAGTCTGATTATTCTCATTCTTTGTTTATTAATGGAGGGAAATATGGGGAACCATTCCCATAAAAAATGTCACAGAAAATTTGATGATAACCCTAACGATATTCTAGTCCTTATGGGAGAAGGATACGAGAACTTCATGAAATTAATAGACCAGATTACTCATTCTGTGAATAATAATTTAAATCCTAGTGAATTATATCATTCTATTAATAAAGATAAAGTTATGGTTGCATCCTTTTATTAAAAAAGGACTCCTAAATTCAGTGTATCTAATGATCCCATCACCTAATAAAATTGGATTAACTCAATTGAGAATATATTCTCTATCCTACAATGATCCAAATAAGATAAAGTCATACTGTATGTCTATAATCTTGAAGGGGAATCCAATCAGTGGTGGAAACTTGTCAAGAACACAAAGTCCAAAGAGGAAATTGATTCCATGGAATGATAAGGATTCATGGAAATATTTTTCAATAAATATTTTTCTTGAACTCTTGATCATAAAATGGAGTGGTAGTTCCTCATATAGAAGAAAAAGAAAGATGAACCAATCAGGACATGTAAATAAAACCCCAAAAATCTTGTACCAAAAAATATACTTATTTGTTATCAACATAAAAAGTAAGGTGGATTATTTATTTAGTTTATTAATGATAAGTCAATGAAAATTTTTGGTGACTCAAGACTTTGACTTCTATAAAGATATTGTCTGGTTCTACTATAAGTAAGAGATGTAGATTAGTGAATCACATTGATCTCATGTTCCTGAAGATAAAAATAATAAAAAGGAGTTTAATTCAGGAGTATAAATGGATAAATACCGTAGAGAAAAGAAAAAACAACATCCCGCATGTTAAAAAGATTGAGATAATAATCCCAAAAAAATTCTCAATGGAATAAGGTGATGCTTCAAATGAGGAAAAGATGGTAATATAGCTAATCGATGCCGAAGTGAGATAAAGAAACCCAACAATATGATGGAAGAAAAGAATGTTGGGATAAACATTGAGCATATGGTATAATGTTTCAACTATAATTATTATGGGACTTAATTAAAACAATTCTCTAAGATAATAGTTTTTTTGTGACAATAAATGAAAACAACCTCTAAGGCCTAGAGAGTAGGGAAGGGAATATACTAACACTAAAAATGAGGTGGATCCCAACAAGGATTTAATTAAAATTATTCTTGTTATTATTTCTATAATACCAAACATATTTTTTTATTCTAGTTTATTAAATTCTTTAATATCCTATTATTTTAGGATAACTATTAAAAAAACTCAAAATATGGAGATTGAGTTATATGTGAGAAAAAAAATTGGGAAATTATTCCATCCTAAGTATATAACTCCTCCTCAATCAATGTTTTTGGATAGAACCTACCATTAAATATTTTACTACTTAATTTAGTGGTTATTGATGATATATTTGGAATGAATTGGATGTCATTATATAGAGAAAATATCAACTATCGGTAGGGTGAGATCACCCTTCACATCCTGAGTCATCCTACGATTCTTTTCAATTTTAATGAGGTGGATAAATCTCTTTTAGAATATTATTATTAGGTGAGGATATAATTTAATTATGACAAAAAATATCTAGCCCAAATTATTAAGACACAGGATAGATTCTAGATCAAAGACATGACCATTTTTAAGCATTATACTAAGGTATTTCCAAAAGAATTTTCTGGGCTTCCTCCTGAATGAGTGGTTGAGTTTTGAATTGAAATTATACTTGGATATCTTCTCATATTCAATAACCATACTAAATTAACACCATTGAGTTGGATGTAATGAATTTGTAGTTATAATAGAACTAATTCAAGGATTTTATACACTTGAGTGCTTCACTATGGGGTGCATCAACCCTATTTTTCAAGAAGATTGATTGGACAGTGAGCTACTGTATTGATTATTATGAACTCAATTAATTCACAATATAGAGAAACTATTCCCAAGCACATATACATAAATTATTGGATCAAATATGTGTGTATCATCATTATATTTTAAAATAACACTATGTTTAATAGTTTATTCAATATGCAACACTGATTTTAAATGAATAGTGAAAAAATATTAAAATATTATTATTTAAATGTAAATATTTTTACCTATATATTAAATTATAGATAATTAATAGAATAAAGTAATTTAAGAAATTTATATAAATTTATTTCTCAATATAACTTTTTTTATAAATTCCTCATAAGCACTCACCCTTTAATAATGATATTTTATTCTCCATAAAATATGTTTTCATAAAAAATGATTTTTATTGATTTTGTGTGAAAATATAATAATAAATTTTATTAAAATTTAGGATTTTTATTTTAAAAAATTAATATCATTTTATAAATCATCGTATAAAAATTAAAATTGTGTGATATCTCAACATATTTATGAAATATTCAATTTTTCAGTGAATAGTAGAAGTTAATGATTTTTCAAATACAGTCATATCTTTTCATAAAATATAGTAATTTAAAAGTATAATAATATTTTATATTAGGTGTTATATTTATATATTAACAATAATATTTATTATAACAATATTAATGTAATTTTAATCATAAAATTTGGAATAAGTTTTCTTTTATGCTCAAAAATGCAATTTTATGAAAACTTTATTTAAATGCATACAGATCATCAATTTTAATTAATTAATTTAAAAAATAATAATGAAATATTTAAATTAAATTATTAATAATGTGGTTTAAAATTCATATATTTGTTAAGGCTAGTCATAGGGTTAATGTAGGATCATAAATTTCTTGAAAAACGATTATTTTTGGAAAACAATTTTTTTCTCATTTGTGGGTTTTATTTTTAAGTAAAATTTTCATAATAAGTTAATTTAAATTAATAAAATTTATTTAATAATTTTAATAATCATAATTTATATTATATAATAGTTTTATTTTTATTTTTGGTCACATTGAATAGTGAAAACTAGTTATTGTGGAAAAAATATAAAAAGGTAAAAGTGAGTAACCATTGAGGTAAATTGGATAACTTGTTTAAACATGTTTAGTTTTATTGTTGTACGGGTGTATTATCCTTATATCTCTTTAACTTATTTATTTTTATTTTTTTAAGGCACTTGGATTTAGAGTGACTTTCCATTATTGAATGGTTTTGGGTATTTACAAAAATGCCACTCTTCCCCAATTATAAAACGGCCATCCCCATCATTTCATTTACACACTTAAAATGCCTTGTGTTTTGAAAAATACATGACCAAATAAATTCCCAAATCAAATCCCCACGCATTGTAGGACCTCTGTATTCTAAAACCGTCCCTGAAATTCCTTTTGTGCAAACCAAAAGATATTATTATAAGATGATGTAACATTCTCAACCCAGTGTTTTTTTATTTCATTTCTTCTTATGCATACTAGAATTATTTTTAAACCATGATTATATAATAATATAACTAACTAACATATAATTAGATTTTATTATGTTAATTTAATGAGCTACATCCATCTCCTTTTCCACAAAATGTGAAATGAAACCATCATTTATGTGTCTACAGACTATCGCCACAGAGACTGATGTAAATCATTTTACATGATCACCACTCATTGATTTTCATGATGATAGATTTAATAATTATATATTTTATTAATTACTTATTAAAAGTTATTTAATATTAATACATCACATGCCTTTTTAACTTACCTTCCATGAAAAAATTGAGAAAGTCATTCGTGTGTGTGGTGGACAACCACCTCATAAGGCAATGGGATTTATTTTTTATTTTCAAATACCATGTATGGTATAATTAAGTTTTTTTAATAACTTATATGATATTTATGATATAATAATTAGTGTTTGAATATAAAATAACACTTACACTCTTACTAACATGATTATTTAAAAATAGAAAGGTCACACATGCATACATATGACCAACCGTCTCCACGCTTGTAACATAGTAAAATTTTCATTAAAATATTTCATGGATTTTTGAAAAATTATAATTTCTCAATAAAAATTATAATTATATATCTATTATTATCTTGAATATTATGGAACCATGAGAACTTTGACCATGATCAACACATTTATTCCATTTTAAATTTATGAACTGAACATCCTTAAAAACACCCAATATAGACATAACTGATTATGTAATTAAATAAATCATTGAAATAAATGATTTAAATGGTTTAAGTATAATATATTTAACCTGTAATTGGTTATTAAGAAAAAAATAATAGATATAATTTAATTATAATGGAGATAAATAACATACACAACAAAGTCTGGACTCAAGGTAAGGGTTCCTCATCTCACATAAAATTCCCTGAGACATATGTCATATTCACCATTTATTTCCACTGTGTAGTGTATATAATGAACCTTAGATATATTATATAATTAATATAATTATATTCATTTTATTTAATTTTCATTCTAATTTATTTCTTTCTGATGATTTTTTTTACAATTTACCAAAATTGTAATAGCTTATTAGTTTTTATGGAAACTTTACATCATTTATATATTTGGTAAAAACCCATTTCTCTTCTATATCCTTATTTTATATTAATGTTTTCATGATTTTTTTAACTATTTAAATAATTTATTAAATAAAATTTTATGGAGGTTTTCATTTAAAAATTTATTTTAAATTAATCTTCGTATTGTTTTTCAAATGATGTACTTTTTATTCTTTTTAAAACTGTGTGATAGGAATGCTTTTTAACATGTATAGTTAGTACATAATTTCCCATCATAATTACCACTAAATTCATTGAACATTAATTTATCAGTTCTTAAGGATATTTTTAAAAAAATGTTCTCTATAATTTTTTATATTTTTAAGAAGTGATATCAATGTGAAATGTATATTTTACTCATATAATATTCCATGTAATCATTTAAAGACAATTTCATCAACGAGGAAAATATTTGATGTTTTGGATTTCATCTAAATTACATATATATGTCTCTCACATATATACCTAAATTATTATAATATAATGTTATAGGGAATATATTCTTTATCTTGATTTTTAAAATTCATTTTCTATAAAATATTCTTTAAATATGATATGCGTAAATATTATGGAATCCATTTCTTTTGATGGGTAATTTTATGTTTATGATTTATTATTGATTTCCATTTTATGGAACACGTAAATCATGATCATGTTATTATGTGTGTGGTCAGATAGAACTATAATTTGTGGGTTAGATCTTTAGTCCAATGAGGAATCATGTATTGTATTGGGGAGTATAACTAATCTAATATGGGACTTATCCACCATATGATATTTTCTAGGAAGTTAGATGTGAATCATTTTTATTTCATTTTATATATCACTTTTACCTTTCTAATGATTCTATTATAGAATGATCTTTATGTTATGATCCATTTGATTAATCATTATACTTATCTTTTATGATATCATGTTATACCTTTGACTCACACATTATGTTTCCTTATCTTGTTGATTCCCTTATTAGGATTTCAGCTCACCACTTTTGTCTATATATTCCCTAGGTTATCCTATGAAGTTTTAGGATCCAAAAATGACCTATTAGATGATTATTGTAAATAAAATAAAAAATCCTTACATTAGACACACTCTTATATATTATTAACCAAGTATTTCAAATACACTGTGCCTCATTATCTTTGTGTTGCAATTAATGGATGTTTATGTTAAAAATAATGTAATAATATGTGTAAAAGTATTGGGTCACTATAGATGGTATTATAGAAAAGTTTTAGTAAAACATTGTAACTAGGATGAAAAAAAATTAGTGAAGTAGCTATGAAAAATTATAAGGATATGTGTAAGTATATAAAAATATCCTATTATTTTTATGAACTATAGAGGAAGTGGATTACAAGAAATCATATCCCTATCTAGATACAAAAAGTGGATGTGCCTCTGGAATAGTTATACATAAGAGTATTAACCCTCAAAATGGTGTATTAATATTGACTCGATCATCACCTAGTTAAAAAAATAGGCATTACACTCACCTATTTTACTATCCTATTCGATATGTTATGAAGATTCACAAAACCTTTATGAACCATCATGAAGGAATTGATCAAATTATTAGGTTATAAAACCTAACAGGAAACCGTAATATGAATAACATAGAATTAATCATAGAGTATCCAAAATTCTAGATAAAATTATATTTTATAATATATTACTCTTAGGTTTATAATTTTCCCATTTGGTATGTTAATTGATTCTCATCTTGTTTGTTTTTTTATTTTTCTTAATCAAAGGAAATAGAAAAAATCATGAAAATAACCAATGTGATAAAAAATATAAATACTTCCTTAACACGATGCCTACCTATGAGAAAAAAATTTCTAAATCTTATGATAATGGAAAATGAGCTATCTTTAATTATGATTAATAACTATAACATAGATGAATTTATAGACACAAAAAATATGAGAAGGTTGGCATCTTCTGGATGTTCAAGTGTTAAATATGACTATCGAAAGAAGGATCAATTTCCAACATGTATAAAATCGGGGAATATGAACCATAGAAAATGCATTAATGGAACTGTAAGATTCTTTATATGTGGAATATGAGAGAAAGGTTAGCTAATTTCTGAAGAAAAATGATGACTCTTGTTAACAAGATGACGGGGAATAAAGTTTAGCCTAAGGTACCACTAATACTTCAATATCATAGATGTGGTTAATTTGATCATTATCTATTATAATTCCTAAATACAAGGATTAATTCCTAATTTCATATATTATAAAAATCATTGAAGTGGATTTATTTATGTTTTATGTGTTAGAACTAAAAAATAATGTTATTTAAGTATTGTTATCAATATAATTCAAGTTTTTGGAATAATGAAACATATAATAAATGTAGTTCTGTAGAATTTTTATATATTTATTTACAATAATATTATGTATGGTACTAATGAACTATAAAGGTGATTTAATGTTAATGTGATATTTTACGAAAAGACACATCATTGGGGAAAATATAATCTTGATATGTTTTTAATGTTAAGGTAATTATAGTCCATTAAAATTATTTTATTTTTATGTAAAAGAATGACCTGGATAGAAAACAATCGAGGATAAAAAATGTTATTTGAAAACTAATGTTATATTTTATTGTGCTAATCATATTATTGGTAATTTCATAGGATCAGGTTAAATTATGAAAATGATTATCATTTGAATTTTCTATTAGATTTAGAAAAATAACAACCCACAAGCCTGGAGACAACTCATTGTATCTAGAAAGTCTATGGGGTTTGAACTAACAACCAACAGGTTTCTAGGGTCCAGCACCTTCCACCGGCCTACATGATGTACTGGGTAGTATTAAATTGTTTTTAATTAAATGTTTTGATAGGAAATGTTATTTTTATTTTGGGAATCTTATCCAAAGACCAAATGTTTATGAATTTTCAGGATTTTGAGGCGATTATTGATATTTTCAGAAACGTTTAATTTGGTTGAGGTATATGTAAACCTTTACCATGACTTGTAATTTGACATTAATGGTTATTTAGGAACAACATAATTAAATAACTAGATGTTGAGGCTATGTGGGATATAAGGTTATTTTGTTATAGAATAAATAAAATTGGATTTTGGATTTGGAAATTAATATGAAGGTGTATTAATTTTTGTAAATTATATTACATTATGCTACCCATTTTTAGTTTTTCCTAATGCCTATATATATTAAAAATATATTGAGATCATGTTTTGGATCATGTAATCTATTAGAAGTTAATTTTTGAGATTTAGTCATGAAAAATTTACCTTGAATACTCATCCATTGGAGTGACAGAAGAGATTGTTGTGAAAATTGATTATGGTTGAAATTATACTTGTAAAATAAGAAAATTTTCATATTTTCTTAGTCTATATGGTAAAATAATCCCTCAATTGTTTTAAAAGGATCTTAAAATAAAAAACATATTCATTTTCAATAAATAGATTGTATCTTACCTCCTAAAAATATTTATAATTTTATCTTCTAAATGGATATTTAGTCTATATACATGTTTTGAATTCCAATAAAATATCTCCTTATGTGGAAACCTATTTATGTGATGAGATTTTTATTTCCCTTTCCCTGTTTTTACGTGGAAGTTTTATCAACCCCTTTTATGATATGGGTTTTTGACAAAGGAATTTTTCATATAACACCTTTGATTACTGAGCACAAGTTTAATTTGTGAGGCAGAAATTTATTTATGGAAGTTAGAATGTAACACGATGATATTTTAAAAGAAATCTATGTTCAATAGCATATTCAATACACCAAAATATGTATAAATGAACTAAAATATAATATTAAAATATTATTATTTCATTATGATCAATTTGACATATTTTTTAAATTAAGGGGTATAAATAGTATTAAAATATTAATGTAATATATATAAAAGTATTACTCAATATAATTTTCTTTATTAATTCTTAATGAGAACTCAACTTTAAATAAAGATATTTTATATTCTCGAAAATATGTTTTCATTAAAAATGATAATTTTTTTGTGAGAAGATATTATAATTAATTTCTAGAATATTTTTGAATATTATTTTATAAAATGAACATAATTTTTGAAAGAAACATATCAAAACTAACTTATGGTCAATTTTTTTTATTTTTAAAAAATGTTTGCATTTTAGGAACTTGGAATAATTTTACTATTATGCTGAAAAATTCAGTTTTCTGGATCCAAACACGAAGGCCTTTTATTTTTTATAACTTTTGTGGAAATCCCTCTTTTTTTGGTTGAGAGGAAACCCTTGACATTAATCTTAGGTACAAATGAACATGGCCATAGAACATAGATCAGGGAAAAGGTATAGACACACAGAGCAATCTCTCCCTAACTCTTGATTTTTTTGAATTAATTCAATGATCCCACTAGGGAGAGCTAACTGAGAAGCTTTTACCAATGAAAAATTGCATGTTTCTTGGTGATGATATTAGAAATACATACCCTATATTCCTTCCAATACGGATAACACTACTGGGGGATGTGTCATGCTCTCAATCTCATTCAGGAATACAACATCGGACCATATATCACCTGTTTCCTGACCAAAGGATACCACCGACAACAATGTTGAGCCTCATCCCTCCTGTTGTACTCCCCTCCATCATCAAGGCCTTGTTAAATATCTATACCACTGAAATAAATGCATTTATGCCATGATGAAGACCAAATTCTCCTTACTATCATCATTACCTGATACCACTGACTTAAGCCACAACCACCACTGCTATGTGAGATCCCCCAAACTCATAGGCAATGACTGGACGGCGCCAACGTCGACCTGCCACCGATATCATGATCATCTGCACTGTGGTCAAATCCTTACACTGTGGAGAACCCACAAAAAATATATAGATTATATATCTTCATATATGAATTAAAATCCATATAATTATTATGTCTATTCATATAGTTAAAAAAAGAACCTTAATTTCTTAAAAAATGCTTCTTTATGAAAAACCATTTTTTTCATCGCATATACAGATTTTTAGAATTCAATTATTTCAATTCAGTGAATTAAATTTGATAAAATGGTTAGAATATTTTTAATATATAAAATACTTATTATTTAATGAGGTCATCATGATTTTGGGTCACAATGAATTGTAAAAATAATAAGAAAACTAGTTACGACAGTGAAAAAATTAAAATGGTAAAAGTCAATAACCCAATTGGTAAAAAATAATAACATGTTAAAAATATGTTACTTTTTATTGTTAGAGTTGTGTATTTGACTTATATCTTCTCTAATACTTGATTTTTCAATTTTTGAGGCATGTTTCTTTAGAGAGACTTCCCGTTATGGAATAGTTTTTGGTATTTAGAAAAATCTAGCTCCTCCTATGTTATAAAAGGTCCACCACTATCCTATCCATTTAAAACTACCAAACCATTATGCTTTGTATAATACTAATCTATACCTTTCAAACATTCCTAAACACTTCCTAGAGTCCTTGGTTTTCTTATAAAACCCTCCAAGGAATTCATTCTGTGCAAACCTAAGGGGATTCTATGATGAATAGGTAACACTCTTAACTGAGCATTTTTATTTTATTTATTTTTCCAAATAAATTAAATATAATTAAAACATCATGATATAATAAAATAATAAAATCCCATATTTTAATATGTTATCATTTTAACAACATAACCTACATCCATCCCCTCTTCTAAAAAAATGGGAAATAAAACCATCATTCCTTTGTACGGTGAACTACCGACTTGCAAATCGATATATGTTTTTTTCCATAATCACATCTAAAATCTATTAATTATTATTTATTTAATGATTATATAATATATTAAATATACATCAATCATTATTTAAAATTTATATATCATAGAAATTTTTTTTACCATCCATGAAAAAAATTATAATGTCATTTATGTGTATGATGGACTACCACCTGAGGAAGTGATGTGATTCCTTTTTTATTTCCGACTCACATGGATGGTATATGTATTTTTATTTAAAGAAATAAAATTATTTTTATGATATAATGATAATTCATGACAAATAAAACAACAGTAACTTTTTTTTCATCATCATCATTGTAAAATGGAAATGTTACAGAAGAGCACATACGTCCTACTATCTTCATGAATGTAATGTAGTTCAATTTTCAAATCCATATTTTATTTTTGGTTTTTAAATAAAAATTTATGTATAAAAATATAATTATTTAATTATTATTATCTTGAAGATGATACTATAATTGCACCTTTAACCACATTCAATTAACCAATTCCATTTTTAATGTATGAGCTATATGTCCTCAAAAAACAAACATGGGCATGAATGATTAAGTAATTAAATACGTAATTCAAGTATATGATGTAAATTACTTAAGTATAATTTATTAAACTAGAAAAATGTTATTGAGAAAAATAATAATTGATATAAATTTATTATACTTGAGATAAAGGACAGACGTGACCATGTATGAACTTGAGGTAAGGGTTCCTTCTCTCACTTTTACTTCAGTGAGACATATTCCATATTCAGCACTTATTTATTTTTTGTGGTGTCTATATTTTCCCTTTGATAATATATCATGAATATATTTATCTTCATGGTATTTTATGTTCATATGATGTTATTTATTTCATGGTGGTTTTGTTACAAAATTTACCAAAATGGTAAGATTTTATTTATATTTAGGTAAAATATTCGTTATTTGTTTCTTCAGTAAAAAAAAATTTATCTTCCATTTCCATGTTTTATAGAAATATTTTTAATATTATAAAAATGATTTATTAAGTAAATTTTTACCCATGTTTTACTTTTTACAAAATGGTATAAAAGGAATCTTCTTATCATTTTATAAATAGGGTACTTTCTATGATTTTTGAAATAGTGTGAAAGGAATGTTTTTTAACATATATTAAATGTATTGGATCACCCACTACCACGACCAAACAAAAATTCGAATAATCCTTTATAATATTCAATGGATATTTTAAATAATTTTTTTGTGTAATTTTCAGATTTTGAAGATGTAATTTCAAAGTGAAAAATTTATTCTCCTCAAGAAATATCCCATTAATATTTTAAAGTAATTTTCATCAATGATGATAACATTTGATGATATATATTTCTACAACTTTATGTAAATATGTCTCTCATATACAAACCTAACATATTCTCATTTAATTTTCTCGTGTAATACAATCCTTATGTTTATTTTTTAATACCTTCTTCAGGAAAAATAATTTTAATAAATGATGAGGAAATATTATGAAAAAAATTTATTTTTATGGGTAATTTTACATTTATACCTTATGATTAATTTTCTTTTTTTGGAACACATATATCATGAAGATGTTATGTCGGGTGGACTTCAATAAAACTCTAATGTATTGGGTAAATCATTACTTTCATGAAAAATCATCTATGGGATATGAGAGTAAATCTAATACTTTATAGAACTTTTTCAACCATGTGATATTATCTGTAAAGTTGATCTTGACTAATGTTTATGTCATGTTATATGTTTTTTCCACACCTCCTATGAAATTATGACACCATTTTCATTATGTTGTGATCCAAGTGATTACTCATGTGCCTTATCTTTTATCATATCATGTTATACATTTGGATTGTAAGTTATATTTCTTTATCAAATTTATTCCCTTACTTGTATTTGAGCCCATCCATTTCTTTTATAATATAGTGGTTATATTATGATTTTCTTGGAGCCTAAAAAGACTTACTATATCATTATAGAGAATAAAATTAAGTTGTTTAAATTTACCATAACTTTTAAATATTATGAACCTTTTCTACCGTAGTCACTAAGCCTCACGTTAATTGGGTTGTAATTAATGGATGTTTCCATTAAAAATCGTATAATAATATGTTTTAAAGGCCTCAATCACTATAATATGGCCCACAATGTTTTCCTAAGAATGGACATTGGTCAATATATCACCAGTTAATGGTGTAGAAGGAATATATTCCTGAGAATACATTTCCAACTTTGTATAGACACTATGAGTTGATAGTGATTCCCTTCATACTAACTAATTCTCTATGAATATTTATAGAATAAATGAATATTTTATTTCTTAAGATCACCTAAAAAAAGTTGTGTTTGTATTTGTTGATGATGTTATGGTGTACTCTAAAAACCAAGGATGAGCAATAGAATTTTGTTCTAAATACATTGAAAAAGGATATACTATATGACAAGTATAATAAATGTGAATTACAGATGGATGATGTATCATTATTATGGAAATTTATCTCATGTAAATAGATATAAGGGTACCCTTCTAAGATAAATAAAACATTGGAGTGGCTTAGGACAATGTCTATAATTTGGATCCATAGTTTCCTTGGACTATTTGGGTATTAAAAATGATTTTTGAGAAAATTTGAATAATTTTTAAACCTAATAAACAATTAGACTCAGAACGGTGTTATGTTTGTTTGGACTAATGAGTGTGAAGAGAGCTTCAAAGAGGTAAAAATTAGTTTATCAATGCACCAGTCCTGATACTACCCATGAGTGGAACAATTTTCATTATATATAGTGTTAATGGAAATTAGGTATTAGGTTTTGTACTAATGAAAAATAACAAAGTGATAGCCTACACCTTGTGGTAATTTACTGTTCATGAGTATAACTATCCAATGAATGATACAGAGGTAGATACAGTGATATTAAAATTGAAAATATAGTGACATTTTCTCTATTTATAGTAGTGTAAAATATATATGCATAATAATACCCTTTATTAAATATTCACAAAGAAAAAGTGTAATATGCATCGATGAAGATGGTTAAAACTGACCAATAACTCTGACTAATCAATCAACTATAATCATGGGAAGGGGAATGAAGTAGTGGATGAGAAAAATTGAAAGGATCTTGTAACCTTATCAGTGATGATAATTGATAAGGATAAAATATTCTTATACTTGAAACGGATGAAATGTGAATTATAAAGGAAGAACCATTATCATTCCTTTCTCTAATGATTTCTCTACCTTACCTTCCAGAGAAGATCAATATTTCATAGTCATATTATGTGTGAATATAGAACAAGAATGAATATATAAGAAAAGGGGGATCCTAAGAGTTTAATATTTTTAAGGAGTGGTAAAATTTGGTTCATGAATATGGGTATCATTAAATATCAATACAAAGTGGGAATTATTGAATAATTCACATATCACACACTTTTCTATCAACCCAGGGATAGTGAAGATGTATTTGTATCTCTAAGATAACTATTGGTGGGACAATAGAATAATGGGGTCATAAAAGATAAATAAATGTTGTTGTTAAATCAGAAAGTGAATGTGGAGTAGAAACAATCCATGGGAATGATTTAATCATTATCCATACATACATAGAAATGGGAAATGATCACCATGGAATTTTTCATTAGTGTTTATAACCAATTAATTAGAAATCATTCTATATGGGTTGTGGTGGATTTTCTTAAAAATATGGATTATTTCATTTCAGTTCAAAAGGACATTCACTTGATTAAAGTTCAGATATATACATGAGAGAAGTTGTAAGATTGCATGGAACACCACTATCTATTGTATCATATCGAGATATGAGATTTACCTCTATGTTCTCGGATACTATTCAACAGGATATAAACACTGATTTGAACTTATGTAAAATTTATCACCCCTAAAATAAAGTCCAATGAGAGGGATTATATTAAAACTCATGTATATATTGGTAGAATTATTTGATGGCTTTCAAAGGAGTATAATATTAACGTCTGACTCTGGCCGAGTTATCAAACAATAATTGATTTCCATAAAGAATAGACATGAATCAATTTGAATATATATGTGGGAATATTTTTAGAACAAATATATTTAGGGATGAAGTTGGAGAACACATTATTTTGGTTCCTAAAATGGTTTAGGACATAGTAAAAAGTGTCAAGAGCATTCAACAACACATCAAGGCTTCTCAAAGTCAACAAAAGAGCTATGCTTACAATCATTGATGAGACCCAGAGATTGATGTTGGAGATGAATTTTTCCTCTATATATCTCTATATAAGAGAGTCATGATATTTGGGAATAAAGGTTTGATAAGTCTCTGGTTCATTGTCCCCTTTTAGATTCTCCATTTTATCGAAGCTATATCAAATAAACTAGAACTCCAACCGACCCTTTCTCAAGTACAAAAATAATTCCACATATCACTCTTGAGGAATTACATACTAAGTTATTAAAATTTACTAAATTAAGAGGTGGTACAATTGGAAAATTATTAATCTTATGAGGAATATCTTCTTAAGGACTTATACCATAGAGATAAATTTTATGTAAAAAAGAAAACCCACCTAGTGTATATACTATGGAGAAATTATAAATATGAGGAGATGACATGGGAAAAATATGATTCCATGAAGAATAATTTACCTCACATTTTTTGACCTTAGTATATAAAATAAAATTTAGATGGTGAAATTTATAAAGGAGGGAAGAATGTAGTAACCTATAATTTTATCAATGTAATTTCCCATATTTTAATTATGACATATTTAGTAATGTAATATAAATATCATGTACAACATGATGAAACAAAAAAAATTTATTATATTAATTTTAAAATTAAATTTATAGATAAAAAACGGATATAATAAATGAATATAATATAATAGGATAAAATATATAACATAAGATAAATAAAATATAAAAATTTGGATCTCCTTGATCCACCAAAATAACAACAGTCACGAAGAACATTATAGAAATGAGGTAAAATATTAGTAATAAAATATTTATCTTGAAAATGTAAACATATTTAAGATTTAGAGAAAATACAAGTGATTTAAGAATGAATATAATTTGATGTATTTATAAAAAACAGGGAACCTGTATGTCCATTAAAAATCTAACCATTAGAATAGTAACTTGACCTTTGGAATAGTAACATGACCATGTGAAAAGTAAAACCACCATTAGAAATAGTAACACGAGCATTAGAATAGAATACTCACATATAGAGGTGAAAATAATATTTAGGTATCTTATAAAATGAAAATTTGGTATATTTATATCAAGATATTTGTTAATAAATGTTTTAAAATGAAAAAATTGGTATTTATATTTTTTATAAAATAGATTTGTATTATTTTAATTTTTATAAAAATATAATGATTTAAAAGAATGTCTATTTTAATAAATGTGTTTATATATGGATATTATGTTGTATTATAATGACAATATAATTTTTTTATACCTTATGTAATTTTTCAAAGGGTTAGAAAATTAATCACATGATTAAAATTTGTATTCTTCAATTATATATGGATTTTATTTAAAATTTCAATTTATCATATTTATAAAAACATTTTCAAAAAATTGAATTAATTTTTGGAACATATATATTAAAAAATTGATGGGGGATTTTTTGGTATTTTTTTAAAATATTTTAATTTTTAGTCAATAATGGAATACAAAAAAATATGATATTTAAAATTATAAGAAAACGACATAAATTATTGAGTCATGGATGATATGAGAACTAAATATTTAGAAATAAGAAACAAAATTTATGATATATAGTCATAATAATGAATTATATTGACTTTTTTGATCCATAATAACAATCTAATGATTATAATATTCAAAAACACACCTCTGATCCCCTAACCAGACAAGTCCAGCTAAAAGAAAAGCTTCTGACCATTTATTAAAGATAAAATAATAAACACAGGAGAGACAAAAGAGTTCAAACACATAGACTTTCCATCATCCACCTTGTATGAATTTAAAAATAATAATGAGACATTTCATTTCCATAATTGAAGTCATCTCCGACTTCCCACTAAGATTGGGACTTACCCTGATTGAAGATCTTAAGAATATCTATATTGAACGTACCTGACATCTTACAATAGGATCAGGTAGACACAGTCTGAGGTGTTTTGGAGTAATACATTCTTTTCCTTAACTTCTAAAGGGTTGAAGTGAAACCCTCACTCTCAACCGCATTCCCTTTTACATTTAAGAGGGCATATTTAAATGAATAATGACCAGAACTACTCATTTCCATCAGGGGTACAATCATCCATCCCTTTCACATCAGATATGTTACCCCACTTCTCAGATAATATAGAGGGGATCAAAAGTTTCTAAATCTCTTAATGATTGGGTCTATAGTCCCATCACATTGTGATCCTGCAATAGGGCTACCATTCTTGTGAGTATTGGGACGTCCATTGAAAATAGGGGACCCAACAACAGTGAAACCAACAGTCATAGTGCAAATATAAACAAAACCAATAGTAATGGGATAATAATTTCTAGCCTAATTACCTTGTTCTATAAAAATATTAGAAGGACCACTAATTTCTCTCATTCGGGGCTTACCTTATTATAAGAAAACAAAGAGTCAAAAGCATCACAAGCCATTGTATTTGCCCTAGTGGGTAATATAGGCTTTGAAAATGCTGTATCTATCCTATCTTGTTTTAGTATATATGATTAGTTGGATTTTCCTTCATCTGACACATCTCACAATAGAACTTTTTCCGACATAACTCTAAATAATTCTCAACATCCATACTTTCATTAAAAAAGGATTTCTTTCATACTCAACATCAATATGAATATTATTGGTGGGAGTGGAAAGAGTTTCCTTATCAATCATGGTGGACACCCCTTTAATCCCCTGATCAATATCAGACCTCACAACCCATTATCCTCGCACATTATAAGACATTTAGATTTAAAAATATCACCAAAATTCCCTTAACCCTCTTCTTGACATCCTAGTTCTTTTAGTCTCACTAAAATACCAATTCCATGTTCTATAAAGATATTTTATAGAAAATATTTCATAGGTAATATTCCCAACATACCCTTTTAAATTCATTTCTTCTAATATCTTATCCTCTCATCCCTCAGCCAAAATTACATAATAACTACATTATAATAAATGTACTATAATTTTATTTCATATTTAAATATTCATCTTTTATACACCCTAAATTGTTTTATAAGATGAATACGAGGATCATAATTTAGTTGGTTCACCACCCCCATTAACAACAAACATTGTTTTTTTCACAACCTTTGATGTTGGTCACAAAAATATTATTACAGTAAAAAAGATAATTATATGTATATTATATCTTATTTATCATTCAAAAATGAATATACATCCATAATATTAAATAAAATGACTCTAGTTTGTAGCGGCCTATAAAATCATCTAATTGAACTGACTGCATAATGTTAACATTTTTATTAAACAATTCATCTCTATATCAGAAAATGAAGAGTTATTTGGGGAAAAAATTATGTTCATGAAAACCACTTCATTTCACTTTTGTAGTTGCAGTCCCATTTCAAAAAAACATCAATAATTATCCTTAAGTAACATAATCTTGGAACTTTGAAACAAATGCCATTGGTGAAAATAAACATTATATCTAAATTGAAATTGTTATAAATGATAAAAATAAAATTATAAGAGATCAAGAATACATGTAAAATGATTTTAATTATTTAATAAATAAATCTAATTTAAATATAAAATACATTAAGCACAAGTGTGTAATGATTCATGAATATATGGGGATCTCTCCGAACTACCTGTTTTCTTTTGTTTATGAAATTTATCTCTCCATATTACTTTCTCTATATTTCTTTGTGGGTTGGGCCTTGAGTTCATATAACAGGAATTATACCTCTGGGACTTAAGGTCATGTACTGGGCCTTATGCCACTGGGTCTATGGGTTATGTATGGGTTCACTCTCAACCTAATTAAAAAAGGGGGATTATCCAGAAATAAATAAATAAAGAAGGCCTTCAAGTCATTTGGGAAAAAACACAATTAAAGGGGAGTTTTCTATCGCTTAATTATATCTTCTAAGAAAAATTTAATATATATATTTCCATTCATTATTTCAATAAATAAATAAATATTTTAGTTATAACCATTTGCTTTTACCTATGGTTTTCAAATGAAATTACTTTATTATTCTTTCCCTAAATGTCTTTAACCAATTCCATAAAACACCATTTCAAAAGATCCTTTCAATACCAAATTCCATACTGTTTTTCATGATATTATCTCCATATGAAAATAATATTTTGAGACTTATTATTTTGTACTCAGATAGGATCATCTAGAATATTTAATTCACTATTCTCTTTATAATATTTATAAAATAACCCCTAATTATGATATCATGATAGATTATGCATCCAATTTCATTCCATGGATAATTATTTTGTTTATTAATTATGATTGATTTATGTTGTTGAAAAAATAATAATGTACATGTTCTTATGGGTGTGAAAAAAAGTTCTCTAATTCACAATGCAATGTTTTTTTCTCATGATATTTTATATATGGGATTAGGGAGTAACCCTAATCCATAATAGGACACACTTCAGCATGTGATGTTGTCATGGAAGCTAAACTTGAACTATGATTATGTCATGTTTTATATTTTAAACACCTTAAAATGTTTACATGATCTTATGATGATATATTATTTATTTAATGCATCCATTTTATTTTTCATGAGACTTATCTTTTATGATATCATGTTATTCTATTTGACTCAGATGTTATTATTCATTACCATGTTTATTCCCTTATAGGTATTTTAGATCACCCCTTCTTTTATGTATTCCCTAGGATTTCATATTTTTTTGGAGATAAAATTTATTTATGATATCCTTAAGGATACTAAAATAAATATGTTGTTTTTTAGTTTCTTTTTGATTTATTATGAACCTAGTCTTACAATGACACTGGGCCTCACAATCACTAGGTTGTGTTTATTGGATATTTATGTTAAAGGCCATATAATAATATGTGTAAGAGGATTGGTATTATATAATAACACCTCACATATTATATGTCTTTATCTCAAAAAAATATAACTTTACTGTGGGTTAATGTGTAAGCCAAAGTGGATTACCAAAAGAAGAAGTATATATTCTATTCGAGATTTTTCAAGATCTCATTTTCTTAAACACTATCCATAACATCAAGAAACAAATTAAAATAATTTAATCAGCATATTCACTATAATATTATTTTTTATGTTAATCCTTTATCCATTTTTTATTTCCTTTCTATCATATAGAAAATAAAAAATTCACTCATGTGTACTTACAACCTACCGTCTCTATGTATCAGCGTAATTCATTTATCATCACTACATTACATGGACAGTTATAAAGATGTAATTAATGAATATATATGATATATATGGAATAATTTAATATATATGAAATATATGAAATAATTATGATATATAAATATAATATATTATCTACCTTCTTACACATAGATTTTATGAAAAATAATAACGTTGCTCCTATGTTTGTTTGGACTACCACCACCTCGAAGTGATTTGAATATTTTATATATTACCACCATGAAGATAATATTTTAATATTTTATGTGATGAATAAAAAACATATTCTTGATAGTGTTAATATTTCTTATCCAATTTAAGAATTTCATAACACCTTTAACCCTAAACAATATAACGAAGTAATTTTGGAGAAATTCACCATGAAACAGTGAATGGTCGATGTTAGAAAGAAATACTAAATGAATATATATAAATTTATTATAAAAGGATATTAAAATATAATATATATTAAAATTTTATTAGAAAATTATTTAATAAATTTAAATTTGTTATATAAGAGGATCAATAAAAATGACTCAATAGAGTCCCATTGTAAGGGATTTTTGTTAAAATATCATTTTATTTTGAGATTGCTTATATTCATATTTTATTTAAAAAAATTATATGAATATAATATATTAAACCCTGAAAATTGTATTCTTCTATACTTTGGTAGGTGGATTGTAGTTTAATTATTTATTTCTTCTCTTGTGGATCAAGAATCTAAAAGTGAGTTATATGTTAGGGACATTCATTTAAAAATATTATTTTATAGTTTTACTTATTACAAATTTTTTTTCATGTCCAGATTAATATAATTGTTTTCAATATTATTCTTATTTACTCATGAATGGGTTATAGATTTTATTTTAAACTACTTTTTAATTTATTTAAAAAAGATTATAAATTAATATTTTCCATGTTTTCTATATGATTTATTTATCTTCATTACCAAAGGGTGAAAATAATATTTGTTTTAAAATATACATCATGAACATAATTTCAACCATCATAACCATTATTTACTTTTAAGATTAATTTATAAGTTTCCATTTTTATTTTAGATGAAAATATTTTTCTCAATATTCTGTAATTTTTATTTTAAATATTATTAGTAGAAAAGGTATTATATTCTTGATGGAATGAAAATAATTTTGAAATTTTTTTATAAATATATTCTTATATAAAATTCAAAGGGTGTTATTTTTAATGTTTTTATACAATTAAATTTTCAATTTCTAAAATTCTTATCTCTATGAAAAAAAATCCATTTTTTCTTAATTGATGATACCAATTCCATATTTACTGATCAATGGTTTTATGGTCGTTAACTTTCTAATGAACACAATCGCTATCACTATTAATAATTTCATTAAACATTATTTTCTTCTATATGTCCATAATTCATTTCTCAATGATTTATATGGAATCATTCCCATCACTTTGATTTTTTATTAACTATAGTTGATTTCTAAATACAATATTTTTTGGAGGAGGATTATTAAGAGTGTTGTTTCATTAAATATGGAAATATTCAATCTTATTGATACAATATTAATTATTTTTATTTATTAGGAATTTTTAGAGTGAATTGTATTGATTAATCGATATATAATAAATGTGCAAAATGTACACGTGACATGTCAGGCCTAGTTATAGATTACCCTTCGATGCATCGATTAGTTTTTGAAGAAAAAATAGAAGGCATTATATATTAGATTGGTATTTAGTTTTCACCATCCCTTATATTAAGAAGTTTTTTTTTCAGATTTCGTGTTAATAAAATTTATGATATTTTGGATGAGGCCTTTATGGTTTAATAAAATATTCTTTGATTTAATAATTACAATTATTTAGAACTCTGCTTCTATTATCATTGTTATTGATATATTGATATTAACTACATATTGCAACTGGAAATTGAATTATTTACAGTGGGAGTTTTTGTGAAGGGATCCCCTCACAAAGGTTCATTTGTAATGGGGTACCATTATAAATTGACCATTGCATAAAATGATATGGTAAGAAGTTTTTCTAAGTTTGTAAAAACCCTTTTGTGACAGGTCTCATCACAAAAAACATAAAAAAACATTAATAAGATTAAATATAATAATAATAATGAAAATAATAATATAATAATGTAATAAAATAAATAAATAATAAAATAATAAAAAACTTATATAATTAGAAAATATATAATTAAAATAATAAAAAAATTAAAAAATTAAAAAATTAAAATCCAAAATTTTGGAAACTCTATAAAAACATTATAATAAAAGAATAGGTAAATAATAAAATAATAAAAATAATAAAATAATAAAATAATAAAAAACCCAGTATTCACAATAATATAATAATACAGTCTAAATAAATATAAATATATTGATTAATAAAATTACATAAAAATCTTGTGTATGAAAATGATTATAAGAAAAAGAACATGAATCCCCGGAGGGTCATCTAGATGAGCAGGAGAAGTTAGTGGAGGGAACTCCATAACTAAACCATGAGTCAGTCATTACATGTACTCCATCATCTGGTCATGATGCTACTCCTACCATCGACACATCTCCAACTATTGTTGATGCTGTCGACATAGATCTTCTTTCTCCCAACACATGGTCTCTATAATATCACCCTGAGCTAGAGGATTCTTCTCATACTATGCTACAGATCATGATGTCTCTCCATGATCTCCTCTTGAGATGTACGATGACATCATAATGATACAATAATAATATCCAAGCATCAATCGGGAGATTATTTCAATAACATTTCCTTTCTAAAAGGAATACTAAGTCAATTGCATCTATGCTGCATCATTAAATTTTGCTACACTGGAGGTCTGATCCTTGGTCCTAGCCTGACTCTCATCTCATGTATAATACATCATATCCTTATATGACTCCTCTAATTTAAATTTAAATTTATATTAGTTAAAATATTATTTACAATTAATTTTAAAACTCAAAAAGAAATTATACTATTATAATGCTAGAGATCACTTCTAATCTCCCATGTCAGATAATCACTATACACCCAATAAAAACATCAAACACCGTAATATTAGATTTTTTGAAAACCTATATGGGTATAAAATAAACATTTTATGTTTAATTTTATACAAATTTTTAAAATAGTATTTTCCATATACTTTCGATGCATACTAAATGTGTGAATACTTGCTCGATGCATCAACTCATGTCTCCCCAAACTTATGTCGACCTAATGAAGGTCTCTAATAAAAACTATATCCCATACTATATGAACATAATCCATCCCAAACATGAAATGGGATGTAATATAGTCAATAGGAACTTCTATATTGATCAAAATCCATGACCCCCGCTTTTGAAATTGTTGTCATCCTCAGATTGAACAAAAAATAATGACAACGATCGTGAAAACATACATCAAATGGCTCCTACATAGATTATTTCTTGGTATCATCAATGAGGTACCATAGACCCCAAAAATAATTAATAATATCAAGTTATTAATAAAATAAATTTCAAAATAACTATTATTTATTTCTGTACCATCTAATGATTCAACACACAGGGTTGAACGTCATTTAGAATATGATCTCATGTAACCCATTCTATGAAAAAATAATTCCACAATATGACACTTCCTTATCCAACAAATATTTAAAAAAATATAAGAAAAAGATAAAAAATAATCAAAAAATTATTATATATATAATTTATCCAAAATTAATAGAAATTATTAAAAACTAATTAAAAAACATAGATGAATATACCTCTGAATGCATGGATCAAACAGAATATGTGGACATTGCTTTGGGATAGGGTCAGGAATCATTAATATCACAATACCACGACCCTTTCAAGTCATCACTTTACCACCAAAAGTATAAGGGTCAGATGATGTGTCATTTGGCTCATTATAAGGTATTACAACATCATCTAACTACAAAATTTGTCAGATAAACGTTCATTGACCATTAGAAACACAAAATGACTGTATTAAAAATAAATTAAAAACTAGTATTATATATAGATATATATTATTTATGAATATAATTAGTTTTGAATTTTGTCAATATTCATACTCATCTTCATATATGATGGTTTCAATATCTTCATCTTCCTCTTTAATGTCATCAATTTACACGTGAGTTTCATCTTTATAAACTCTTTCTATTTCAAATCTATTTGGTACATCCATGACAAAAACACATATATAGACCCATAAATATGGTGTTTCATCATTGATATTCACATCTCTTTAAGGAAAAAAAGTATTTGGAGTTGTGTCTGGGAAATTTTCATTTTTTTTTCACTTCAGCGGAACCACATTCTGTTTGGATAAATTGATTTTCATGAGATTTCATTTCTATTATTCTGTACTAATCACCTAACTCTCTTGAAGTATCACATTAATTAAAATAATAGATTTTATTTTCCTGATGAGATAATAATATGTTTCGTGTACTACAAGAAGGATTTTATGTTTAAAATCAATGATTTGATGGAGTGAATGAACATACAATCCCTTATCTGTATTAAACTAATGAAATTTAAACACCATTACATAATTCTATCCCACATTACATAGTTCAATTATATCTTTATGTATTCCATTAAATCAAACTTCCCTTTCTATATGATGATAACCTCTCAAAGAAAAACCAATATGAATGATTTTATCTGATTCGCCATATGAACATATATGAAACCGAAAACCATTAACTATATTAGCTTTATAATATTCAACCATTTTGGATAATGGGATACCCAATACACATGATCTATTATCAATTTTATCAGCATGTTGAGATACCTAAAAATTGGATAAACTATTATCAATATAAAATGTATTAAATTTATCTTATATGTTAAATCATACACAATTTACTTTACTAGTTTTTGAAACCATTAGGAAAAATTATTTTACTGGCGTTCTTCGAGAGAATATAAATTAATTTATAAAAAATGTTTCTTGTTATAATTTTCATATAATCTAAAAATAAAATAATATTATTTTACTTAGAAAATATAGAATAAGTGATAGGGTAACTCATAGTACAAATGGTGTCATTTCTTTATAGTTGAGAAGAATATAAGTATTAGCCCTGTGATGTTCATCATTTAAAATCCTTCATTCATGAACTCCATCAAAGCCATGTTCAAGATGATTAAAAACTGGTAGATGATTTTTCATTTCATCGTCAAAATATACATCATTATAACCCATGTGATTATGTTTTGAGGTATTTTTAGATTTAAAATATGAGATCATAAAAAATAAATTTCCTCCTATGAATAAGCTTATATAATTGATCCCTCAACTGATGTTTTGTTTCATTTATTTTTCTCAAAATTATGCCTGCATCACTCAAATGGGAACATCCATAGAAACTATATCGGACTGCTCTAGTTTTTATTTATGTAGAAAATTTAATTTCAAATGTTCTATTGAAAAACAATCGGTGGGATGATTTTTTCCAATTTAAATAAAACTAAAAAAATATCTTATTTTAGTCTACTTAGTGCATCATAGTTTGTAATCACTGCACAAATTTTAAAAAAAATATATGATATTTCTTTTAGTGAATATGTTATCATATAATTCAAAAAACCTTAAATCTAATTGTTAGAAGTATTTCCATTATAATATGACTGTCAAGTTCTGGTCACTAGAATTTTTTTGAAAGATCTAATAATTCCTATTCATTATCTTTGGGATCACCAAGTGTATCAAAAACGTTATAAAATATATTATCAAAATATTTCTTCTCAATATGAATGACATCCAACAGGTGATTGACCAACAAATCAGACCAATATGGAATATCTCAAAAAATCATTCTTTTATCCAATTATGTTATTTCTCAAAGCCATCAATTTTTGATTAGTTTATAGTCAGTAAAAAGATAATTAGCAGATAATTAATTTTAACTCAATATCTGAGATCATTTTTGGAGGTTCATCTCTTTCAATTTTGCCTTTTCTAAAATGATTTCTGGTCACACAAAAAGGATAATTGGTTGGAAGAAATTCCACGATGAGAGTAAAAAATGTATTCTTAAATTGAAGAGTATAAATGATTTTCTATCTATCATACAATATAAACATGATTTTGGACAATGTTTTATACAACCAGATAACATGTCATATGCTGAAAAGTCATTAATAATCCAAATCATTTCATCTTTCATTAGGAAATTTTTTTTCTCAACAACATCATATGTATGACACTATTAATGGATAATACGTTAAAATCATCAATGAATGGATTCAAATAAAAATATATTTTATATTTTTCATATCCTATAATTAATAAGGTACAAAACATATATCGATCATTCATAAACATCCAAGGTGGTAAATTATATAGTGTCATAATGTTGATCCAATAAGAATATTGACTACTATTTGATCCAAATGGAAAAAATGGTCAGTAGAAAGACCCAATCACACTTTTTGATCTTTTAAAAAAATTATGGATGTACTTGGTCAAAATGTATCAATAAATCACCATTGATGAGATAATTTAATCTTTTATCATTTGAAATATTGGTTTTGTGCCATGACATCAATGACACTATGTTCTGAGACATAAATAATCACTACAATCTAGGTGTAAATATAAAATTCCACAACTTTTTTATAGGAATAAATATAGAATTCCCTAGTTGATCCTCTTTGTACCTCAATTTTACACATGTAGGACAACTAACTAATAACTCATTTTCACTATAATATAAGATGAAATCATTTGAACAAGCATGAATATTCTAATAACCAAGACCCGAATTACCTACTATCCTCTTTCTCTCCTAGAAATTTTTAGGCAACACATTTAATTCGGGTAACAATGCTTTACCCAAAGACAATATCTGATAAAAACTATTATTTTACATTCTGTTTTCTGATTTCATAGCCATAAATTTTAAAGCTACTTCAAATTTTTTTATCTTGAAACTAGGATATAATGAATACTTGGCGGACATCAACAACTCATATAATTAGGATGGTTCAAACTATGGAGTTAAATCAATATCATCTTGAGTTTATGTTTTTAAAAAAACTAGTACCCGCAACATCATGTAATGAATTTTAAAACAGTGACAGATCTAGAACTATATTATTAGTATCTTCTCCAAAATTGTGTTCACTATACTGATACCAAAAAACATAATATTTTCAAAGACTAAAATTCAATAGATGACTCCTAACATTGTCAAATGTATCAAAAGTCCTCAGATCATATTTCTAACATGGACACTAAATTTTCTATTTTGAAACAAATTATGGTTTTGAGAGGTAAAATGATAAAAAGAGATTCAATACCCTTAATATATAAAGGATTTATACCAAAACTGTTTGGATTTATGCAACTATTTATCCAATCAAAATCATGTAATAAATACTGTTTTGACTTCCTTGTTCTATATTTATCAACTAAAAATAAAATAAATAATTTTTTAGAAAAATTAATAAATTATACCGCAATTTGATTACTAATTACCATTAATTTTTACTAATTAACATTAATTTTTACTGATTAACCCTAATTTTATCTATTTACCAATAATTTTTAATAATCACTACTAATTATTACTAATTACTACTAATTAATAATTATTATTTTATGTTAAATTTTGACTAATTACCACTGGTTCTTTATAATTACTGCTAATTATTATTTATTATTTCTAAATATTAATAATTACATCTAATTACCACTTATTATTAAAAAAAATTATTATTTTATAATAATTTTTTACTAATTACCTCTAAATAATAATAATTATATTGAATTATCATTAATTTTTAGGAATTAAAGCTAATTAATACATTATACCATTAATTTGTTCTAACTACAACTAATTTTTACTCTTTACTACTAAATTTTAGAAATTACAACCAATTTTACTTATTATTGCTAATTATTACTAATTACTGTTAATTACCACTTATTATTCCTAATTTTTATTTGTTTTTAGCGTTTTTTTTAATTACCACTAATTTTTACGAATTTCTGATAATTATGATAAATTTCAAATAATTATTACTAATTACATCCAATTACCAATTTTTATTACTATTTTTTATTAGTTTGTAACAATTTTTTACTAATTATCACTAATTTCTAATAATTATATTTATTTATTGCTAATTTTTAATAATTATAACTAATTAGTTCAAATTTCATCAAATTTTTACTAATTACCATTAAATTTTATTAATTGCCACTAATTTTTACTGATTATAATTTTTTTTACTAATTACTGATAATTATTACCTATTACCACTAAATATTACTAAATAATGGTAATTAACACTCATTGTTCCTATATTTATTAATTTATAATAATTTTCTACTAATTAACACTATTTTTAATAATTATATTTAATTATCGCTAATTTTTTTTACTAATTACTACTAATTAGTACTAATTGCCGTTATCTTTTACTCATTACCTTTAATATTTACCAATTTACCCTAATTGTAGCTAATTTCTGCTAATGTTTTCTAATTACTGTTAATTATTAGTAATTACCTTTAATTTTTAAAAATTATTACTAATTACCACTTATTATTACTAAATTTTGTTAGTTTGTGACAATTTTTTACCAATTGAGACAAATTTTTAATAATTATATTGATTTATCACTATTTTTTTTAAATTTCTTCTAATTAATGCATTATAATGCTATTTTTTACTAATTAATGTAAATTTTTACTAATTGCATCTACTTTTTACTAATTACTAATAATATTTTCTTATTACGGGTAATTATTACTAATTACCACTAGTTATTACTAATTACATATAATTACCACTTATTATTACTAATTTTTATTAATTTATTATAATTTATTACTAATTCCCACTAATTTTTAATAATTATATTGATTTGTTTTTAATTTTTACTAATTACCATTAATGAATACCAATTACTTCTAATGTTTACTAATTGCTGAAATTTTTTAATATTTAAAGCTATTTTTTGAATAATTATTGCTAATTATTACTAATTACCACTAAATATTACTAATTACTGCTAATTCCTATGTATTATTATAAATATTTATTAATTTATACCAATCTTTACTAATTAACACTAATTTTTACTAAATAAAGCTAATTGTAACAAATTACATTATAATTATTACTAATTACAACTAATTACCACTTATTATTACTAATTTTTATTAGGTTATAACAATTTGTTACTAATAAGAACAAATTTTTGTAAAAAAATGTATTGATTTATCACTAATTTTAACGAACTACAACTTCTTAATACATTATCTCGATATTTGTTTTACTAATTAACATTATGTTTTCTAATTACCATTAATTTTTATAAATTAAAATTAATATTTACTAATTACTACATTTTTTTAAATTATTGAATGTTATTACTAATTATCGCTAATTAATATGAATTACCACTTATTATTTCTAGTTTTTATTAGTTTATAACAAGTATTTACTAATTACTCTTAATTTTTACTAATTATCGTTAATTATAACAAATTACTATTAAGTACCACTTATCAGTATTAATTTTTTTATTTTATTGGATTTTATTTAATAATTAGCACTATTTTTTTCATTTATATTCTCTTATCACTAATTGTTACTAATTACCACTAATAAATACGAATTTCTAATATTTTGTACCAATTACCATTAATTCTTACTAAATAGTCCTAATTATTAATAATTTATACTAATTACAACTTATTAAAAATTATTTTTATTAATTTTTATTATTTTTACTAATTAATCCTAATTTTTAATAATTAGATTGGTTTACAGTTAATTTTTACTAATTAACTCTAATTAATACTAAGTACCACTATTTTTTCCTCATTACCATTAATTATTACTAATTAATGCTAATGTTTACTAATTATCATTAATCTGTACTAATTACCGCTAATAACAACTTATTATTAATAAATTTTAGTAAAATTATAATTTTTTTACTAATTACCACAATTTTTTTATTATTATACTGATTAATCTCTAATTTTTACGGATTACCACTAATTAATACCAATTTAATCAATTTCTTACTCATTACCATTAATATTTACTAATTAGTATAAATTTTTACTAATTACCACTAATTTTTTACAAATTATACATAATTTTTACTAATTATATGTAATTATTACTAATTTCTGACAATTACCACATATTAGTACTAATTTTTAATAAATTATAACATTTTTTTACTAATTACCTTTAATGTTTATTAATTATATTTATTTCACCCTACTTTTTACTTATTACCATTAATTAATATTAATTAGTTCTATATTTTACTCATTACCGTTAATTATTGCTAACTACTGCTAATTATTGCTTTTTTCTGCTAATTAAAACCAATTACTACAAATTAAAACTATTTTCCTTTTAATAAAAAAAATTACTACAAATTAAAACGAAATATTTATAATTTAAAATAAATACTGCTAATTATAAATAATTAATTCTAATTTTAAATAATTACTTATAATTGTCTCTAGTTACCACAAATTAAGAATATTAAAATCTAATAATAAATATAATAAAATTTAAACAAATACATAAATACCAAAAAAATGATGCTTTTAGGCTATAAAAACCTGAAAGTTTCCTTCCTCCTACAAATTGAAACTTCTATTTGAATAGTTGAAGAGAATAATTGGAAAACATGGAAAGGAGAGCTCAATTGGTGAATGAGGATAAAAAATTTGAGGTGGGTGTATATATAGGCTTCATATGTAGAGACATAACTATATGTGACGAGACTTGTCCCAAATAGTTACAGCTATAATTAATTAGGGCGATGGTTAGAAAACTAATTTTTATAGGACCCATTACAAATACTCACCTAACGATAGAGTGTTTGCGACGTGAGAATGATATCGTCGCAATTAACTTCACTTGACAAATGGTATTTGCGATGGTAACCATGTCCTGTCACAAATACTCATTCTCATGTTTTGGTGGGAAAGTGCACTGAAAGTATTTCCGAAAGGTTAGTTTTCCAATTTCAAATAAATGTTTATTTAATTGTATTTACGATAGGATTCAAATATCATCGCCAATAGTCCTCTGGAAGGGACTCTTTGTGACACGTATTGGGCTATCGCAAATTCCCCATTGCAAAAGCTCATTTTTTTCATAGTGGATAATCATTAAACACAAGCTTTCATTTGAATAGAATGTGTTTGGATTATCCACTCTTCCATATTGATTATGCCATACTAACCCATGATACATTCCATTATACATAGCCCTTACTGAGAATCTAATCTCACCCTTTATTTGTTTTCCTTTCATCCAGATATGAAGAAGGATGTTTTGAATTAGTTCAAGGAAACCAGAATGTTTTTTATGTTATGTTTATATATTTCCAATGCAATATGGTAATCAAGTATGTTTCTAGTTCTACAAGACTACTAAACTGATCGATCTTACACAGTGAAATCCCTTGTATTTTTTACTACTAAAATAAAGTAAATACGAGCGTTAGTTTATTGTTGTCAATGTTAATTAAGTAGGTATCAAATGGATTTTAAATGAACATAACTAACATGAGAATTATGATAATTCCTTTAGGTTATTTGAGAATATTTACCATAAAATGTATTTTTATTTTATGGCTCAATATTCTTAAAGATTATGAGTTAACTCAGTGCATTCCATTATTTAGAGATATTGACTAGTGGAGGGAAAGAAATTAACACTCATAGTCAATATTGGGATTCAACTTTGTTGGATCACTTCATGCAATAAAATCTATTATATTTTAGTGGAAATACTAATTAATTTGTAGAAAAAAAATTCTTTAATTCTGGCAAAAAGATATTTATACCCATGAGAAATAATGAAAGGTTAAAGGATATTATGAAAGTGTATGGTCTGAAGAGAGATTTTGATCAACAGTTTTCATTAATATAGAACACTAAAGATGTTGATGACATAGAAATTAGAGAATATATAACTTATAAAGATTTATTTTGGAAAAAAAATTTCTCAAGATAAGTGAGCTTAAATATAAAGGTAGTTCCACAATTTAGTGTAGAAGAATAAAAAAGTTTTACAATGTTTTAAAATGACTTTACAAGATCCTATATGCATGTTTCATACTAGATACATAATCAAGAATTAATGATTGACATTTTTTTGTTGAGATTAAGTCGAGTATTTAAAGGGAACTGGTTTTTTATATGTTTTCATTATATGATGATATATTATCTGGTTCCATTAGGGCTGAGAAATAATTTAGAGGACTTATATCTTCAAGGAAAATTAAAAAATTAAGAGTTTAACCAAGTACCCAAAAAAATAAGAGTGTCAAAGAAAAAAAGGGAATTTTTTATTTGAATTATATAATAATTTGGGAAAGAAACACCTAGGTACATACCTAATGGGAAGAAAATTCTATTTCAAGTGTTGAGAAATGGGTTATAAGGATAATGAATGTAAGTGTAAAAAATAAACATCATTATCCAGTTCTTAAACTATAAAAAGATGTGTAATTTTTCAAAAAAACATCCCAAGCATCATGGGAGACTCCCATTGAAAATGTAAATGAGAGAAGTCCATGCTTTTGCAATTATTACAACTGAGGTTGAAGTTTCTAAAGATGTGGTGGTAGGTACTTTGATACTAACTTTAAATCCATCTAATGTTTTATTTGGTTCTTAATGTGGTCACTCTTATATCTTCTATGTTTTCTAAGGAAATTAGTTACTTCCATAGAACATTAATAAGGGATTTGTCGATCAAAGATCCGAGTGAGAGTATTAGTTAAAACAATATAGGCCAGTCAATTACCATAATAAAAAATAGAAATTCCCTATCTGAAAAATTGATTGTTATAACTTTTAATTAATTCTATATAATCCTTTTTATGTAATGCATTTCAAATTATAGTGTGATAATTTACTTATATAAGGAGATTACAATTCATGATAAAGATGTGGAATCTATTTTCTTAAAAGGGGAGACTATGTCATCTAAATCATGTCTGGATCAACATCCAGTCACTCTCTTTATTGAGGTATATAGAGAAAAATATAATACACTACATATGAGTGTGAATAGTATCCTTCTAATAATGGGATGTACCCATAATCCAAGAATATATTCATTTTCCTTCTGAAGAAGTACTTAGAAGTCCATATGAAAGTAATATTGTATTTTACATTGATCAAATTAGTGATGAAAAACCTATATCTATGTCTCCCTGTAGGATAGACGTATTTAAATTTGTTTAATTGATGAAATAACTATAGGAGTTGTGTTTATGGGATTTATACATGTAACACCATGAGATTTTGTGAATTTCTTTTGAAAATTAATTTATTCTTTTCAATATTTTTCATTATACGAAATACTTAGTGTAGCTTGAATTACATGCAACATCGAGTCTAACATGAGTTACATGAAACATTGAGTTTATCTTGTGTTACATACAACACTGATTTTTTTTCTTTCATTACATAAAAGACCAAGTTTATCTTGTGGTATACACAACATTGAATTTAAAGAAAATGTGACATACTATTAAAAGATTATTGTTTAATATGATAGTTATCACCTAGATATTGAAATGGTGATTATGAAATGTATTAACCAACTTATGAAAATATATTCTTTCCACATGTTTAAAAATCGAATTAGTTGGTGACCAATTAATTTGATATGAAAATAACCACCATTTGAAAATAATTTTTTTGTAAATTTAATTTTATGAGAAAAAATGAGTTTTATATCAAGAAATTTACCAAATAAGTTTTGGGGAATAATTTTAATTAAATATATATATTATATATTCAATAAAATGTTTAACATTCATCTTATGTGCTTTCTATAAAATAGATAAGAATAAATCCAATTTTATGCTTAAAAATGTATTATTCTTTAAAGTAGTTTTTCATCCTTTTGAGCACTTATATTAAAATTAATTTTTCAAAATTTAATAAATTTATTGTATAAAATAAAATCATAATTTAAAATCATAATTTAAATAGTACATAGGAGTGAAATCTGGGGAATTTTTTGAAAATATAAATTTTTTCGATGAATAGTTAAAAATACTGGTTATAATTCATAATTTTCATTTATTATAAAGCTTTTAAAAACATAAAAGTTATTTTAAGATGGTTTTAAAGGTAAAAATACTTAAAATATATATCTATTAATATATTTTTGGTCATTTAAATCAATTTCACAATGAATTTTAAAATAAGAAATATTACAAATTTTTGAGCATTTTCCCTTTGGAAAACCGCTTTCTCACCGCATATGTGGGATTAATTTAAAATTAAAATTTTAAGCATATCCGAATGAAATTTGAAAACATGTATTACATAGTTTTAATCATCATAATTTATATTATATAATAAGGTCATCTTAATTTTTTACCACAACAAATAGTCAAAATAGTAAAAATTATTTATCGCGGTTTTGGTTAACATGGATTCACTTATGGTTAAACTAAAAAGATAAAAATTAAGAATAACAAAAAACATTTATAAAAACCATTTTATTGATATAAATTGACCTTATCTCTTATAGTATCATTAATAGTCAATTTTGGATCCCTGTAGTATGTGAAAATCATGGGTACACCGTTTTTCTTTTCAAAAAAATACAAGTGTGACACTCACCTCACTTATAAATGGACACCCAATTTTCCTCTCCTCTTCACACTTAAAAAACCATTTGGCTTGGAAAATACCTATAAATATAAATTCCTTAATTCCATTCTCCCAATCCTAGATTCATTTGTTTGGTCATATATGAAACCTAAGAATCCTTTTGGTGAAAACGAAAAGAAGTTGTCTAAAGAAGAGGTAACGTCTCTAACTGAGTGTTTTATTTTATTTTATTCTACAAATCCATAAATTATAATTAAAAAAATATTATATAATTAACTAATTATCCTAAATACGATGATATTATTTTTATTTTAGGTAATTACCTACAACCATCTCTTATTCCATCAAATGGGGTATGAAATTGTCATTCATGCGTATAGTGGGCTACCACCGCATGAATTGATGTATTTCATTTTCAATAACCACTCATAATGGATGGATATTATGATGGGTAAAAATTTTTATATTAAATTTATGGATTTTTATTCTTTTGGAATTATTATATCAAAAATTCCTTTATAGTTTCTATTTTGTGGGAATACGATAATGTCGCTCGTGTGTACGGTAGACTTCCACCTTGTGAAGTGATGTGAATCATTAAAAATTTACATGGAAGGTACTAAATATAGATTTAATAAAAATATTTTATATATATGAAATAAAAATTATTTTTTAATGATAATATATTTTTTACCTTTCTTTCTTGCAATGCATTGAGAAAATGGAAAAAAACGTTCAGGCGTACATACGACTTACCTTATCTATGAATGGTGTATTTTATTTTCTTTCAGTAAATCTCATTTATTACTCTAAAAACATATATAAATAATATATAAGTTATTTATTTCACTTTTAACATTCTAGAGATGAAAAAACAGTGATCAATGTAATTGGATCAAAAATGAAAATTCAAAACATACCCCAAAAACAACGTTGTTATTGATCGAAACGTGACTTAAACATTGAATTATTAATAAATAGGTAGTAAAATGTCATATGTAAATCATATAAGTTGTGATATATATATATGTTAATTATTATTTAATTGATGTATAATATACTTATTTTTTTATACATGAGGTTTCAATGTGTAAGATGGAAGTCGAGACTTAAGGTAAGGGATTTTTCCCTCAACATGCCTTCTTTGAGACATATGTTATGTTATCCACCCATATTTCTTTAAGAGGTTTATATTCAGAAAATTTTCCATGTAATATAATAAATTTATTTATTCTTATGATATTATAAGTTTCATTTAATGTTATTCTTTCTAGAGGGGGCTCTCTGCTTTGGGAGAGTGCTCTCGACTATATTTTCAACCCCATGGGGTCTTCTCCTTTGTAATTGCAGAAATATGGACCTTGGATGATGATGGTGATGGGTGGACATGGGTATGTGAAGTGGATTTGGATTGGGTGGGAGCTTCCAGATAGATGTACGGTGTAGATTTGTGCGATATGGACTCAACGGGTGCACAGATTCGGACGAGGCTCTTCTCTACCAGATATATCGATCTGGTTTCAGGATCTTAGTGGTCTACGACTTTGGCAGTAGGAGACGAAATTTTTTTTTGAATGGAGGGCGGTAGAGAGGTATAGATTAGCATGGTAAGGATGGGGTCGGGCGATAGTGGGGGTTATTCTTGACAGAGGCAGGGCATTGAGGCGCCAAATCTGGGCATGTCAGTAGATGAGACGATGATGGGAAAAGCAAAGAGTGCATTTTGTGCTTCCCTTTCTTTGATCAAGTCCACAGTAAAATCATGGTCACACAGGTCATCTTCTTTTGTCTTTGTCAGATCTACTCTGGCAGATCTGGTCAGTTTTAGTGCAATAAGGTATTCGTTGGTAGTCTTGATGATGACATCGTGGTTCGACGGTCTTGGCGACACATTTTCCTTAGGTCAAAGATAGTGAGAGTGGAGTCAATTGTGGTGTTTGGATTTGGTTTGTAATGGGTTTTGTACCAGTGGTCCCTCGGGATATGTGTGGGTGATGATGGGGGTTTGGTCGGTCTGGCGATGATGCGTTAGTGGTCTGGCTTCCTCTACATTCTGACAACATGCGTTATTGCATCAGACAATGGTGTTTGAGGGGTTTCCTCTTAGTCACGATGACGGTGTGCTCAGAGCATCAATTATGTATTGAATTTTTTAGGTTGACATTGAAATTGTGATGGGATTTGTCCTTCATAATTTCAAGCCACTCTAATTGGATCTATTTCACAGAGATGTGATGGGATTGATGTGTCTTTGGACTATGTTAAGCCTTGTTTTGAGGACAATGGAACCATGGGACATGTGTTTTGATGGGTTCCACCTTTTTCCAAAAAGGGGGGGGGGGTGTGTTTTTTATATTTTAATGATGGGTCTTGGCACAAACTATTCTAGTATTCTTTCTAGAGGCATATGATTCAAATTTACCATAATGTTAGGATTTTTATGTTACAATCTCACTGTTTTTCAAGACTTCACATTATTTTTCTTCCAATGATGAAATCTTATGATCTATCCCTTAAAAAACACTTGTATATTATTTTCCTCCGGTAATTTATATATAATAAAATTTTTATTCATTTTCATATCTTTATGTGCTCAGAATTCCAAAACAATATTTTAACGAAAACTGACTATATTTCCCTATTCAGTTAAAAACCATTTTTTATTCAATTTCTATTTTTTATAAAAATAGTTTCAAAAATGTTATAACATTATCCAATGGGTATATTAAAAACGTTTTTACCCATGTTTAAATTTTACAAAGTGTCTCTACAAAAGAATGATTTATAATAATACAAATATGTTGAAAGATAACATATATGTTAGTAAAAGTGACAAATTCCAACATATATTATTTCTTACTTGTACTAATTTCAACTAACAAAACTACATTTTTACCAATGGTTATATTTGTTGATATTGATCGTTCAATTCCAACAAATCTTTTAGAAACAGTTAAATCTATTACATTATAATAAAAAAAGAACATTTTTTTAATAACACATGAATATATTATTCATAATAAATATTATTAACAAATTATTTTCCATTAATAAAATATTATTATGAAAATATTTTAATAGTAATTTTTTTAGTAATAACAAATTAAGATAAAATAGTTTTTATATATTTTATTATTTTTATATCCATAGTCAGTATTGATCTCATTAGGTTTTATCAAAAACATATAATCAATTTATTTTAATTTTAAATTTTTTCAAAATATCAATTGTGTTTTTATTTTTCAATGTTATTCGTTTAATAAAAATTTAAATCATTTTTATAATTTTTTAAATAATTACAATATTTCATATATTTACATATCTACTACTAAGACTATACAAAAACTAGGGTTTTAAATTAAATATGTCTCCTCTCTCCCCCACATCTCTGCTCCTGCCTGTACGACACCGCATCAGCCTCCCTGGCCATTGGCTCCCCAACTACCCTAATCCACAACCTTTTCCTCACTGCCTTCTTTAATACCTACCTCCATGGATATTTTTTCCCAACCCTTTATTTTAATCCTCTATGAATCTTCATTCTATTTTTGTTCAACTGATTTTTCCATTATCGGTATCATCTCCTTCCTTTTAATCATGGTTAAAAATATCTCATGTTCTCTATAACCCTAATAGGGCGCCCTCTCCTCATTGATTACTAATGAAACTCAAGAACAACCTCATTCGTCATCGATACGTCCAAATTAATCATCCTTTTTTTCAACCCTAGTATCATTCGTTCAATATTCATGATTCAGTTACGGTTTTTCAATTTTGTTCTCACATTATTAGTCAATCAACATCACAAAATTATCATGACCCCTCAAACCATATCTAATTCTCACTTTCCATTAGGATTATCTACTCCTCATTTAGGTTGGGATTTAACATTGCCTTTTGGCGATCATCTTTGGTCGACATCAACCTTGAATAACCTCAAAATTAAATTTGGCACCCCTTTAGTGGACTCCTTCTTAGGTTTTATTCCCTTATATCAATCGATCAATCAACCTCATAAAATTACCTTATTTTTACTTCTTCCAATCACACAAAATGACTCTATTGTGGTAGAAATCCCAAACTCTGGTTTGTAACCTCCATCAATCAAAGATTCGCATGATGTTTTACCATTTCAAATGTTCATCAAGGTGTGATGAAATGGATTTCCACAAATTTATTCTAAAATTCAATCTATTTTTTTATCTCTAATAAACTTATTATGGATGAAATTGTAGATCTATCTAGACATATACTTGATGTTATAGTTCTTATTATTTTTTTGATTTTTTAATGTTAACATTTACATTTTATATTCTCTAATTCATTTATAATTTTCTAGTATTTTTTCTCCATAATTTATTCACTTCAATCTTATTTATGATGTCTAATAAACTAGGCTCAATGAATCAGTTTCCTATTTTTAACATTGTATAGAACGTTAATTGTTCGAATCATATTTTTTTTGTAGTGATAGATTCAATTAGTCAATTTCTAGACTCAGGTATGTGATCATTAAATGATTTGTATTTTCTATATTCATATTAAATGAATATGATTTTTAAATGTATTAATTATATATTTTTGAGATATACACATTCTAAAATTATAAAATTATGAATTTTTTTATATTTTGGAGTTTTTCACTTTAAATTACATGTGTGTTTTGATATATATTTTTATGCACTTTGATAAAAATTTCTATATAAAAAAACACATGTATTTATAATTACATTTTGATATATATATTTCTAGTTGTATATTTTTTTACATTATTTTTCATATTCAAAAAACTATTTTTTAATAACATCACTCTATTACCTATTATACAAGTATATAGATCATTTTATACTTCTAAATAAACATTAACATCAAAAAGTTAACTAAAAAATTCTTATATTAAATTGTCTATTTCAAAAAAAATATTGAAATATAATCAAAATAAGTTAAAAGAACAAATGGGTTAGAATATTGTATATACATTTGGTTTTATTTCTTTTCTTAAAATTTTGTTTATTTCCACTATCAAACTCATTAGATTTATTTACTTCATATTTCATTATAATAAATGGTCATTGTTGTAGTTTGATTACTTTAATTTCATAACAAGTACATTCGAAGTAGGTATGTTACTATTTATCTTATCATACCAGTGAGTGATCAATATTACCGATTGTAGATAATTATTATAATAAAATTAAAATATAAATAAATAAAATATGTGTAACCACACATTTTTGATGTGACATGTTTCCAAAAAATAGTTCAAAATTCATGTGAAAGGAATTATAATTTAATAGAAGAAGTGAGAAGATTGTGGTTCAACTAATCAAATGTAAGTACACCCTATCTCTCAATGTTAACCAGGATACATTTTACATTTACAGATATTACATTTGTATAATTCCATTAGTGATCACTCAACCATTATTTTCATATGTTATAACAAACATTACATTAAAATAACTATTTTGTTGTGTTTATTTATAATTGTACACTACAAATAATGATAAATCTATTTCTGATTCTTGATAAGTGGTTTTAATTTTGTTTCTAAAAAAAACTTACACTTATATATTCATATAATTTATTTCCATCTCCATTATCTACAATTTTACTTAATTTTAATTTTACATTATTTATATATTACTTATAGGAAACTTGATATGGTGAAACATCAAATATAATATTCAAAAAAAATTCTGTGCTGATACATTATCTCCAAGTAGAATTCTTGAGGTCACTTGCCTCCACTCTGCACTATATTTCATTAAATCAAATTATTAATCATATATTTTTTTCATGAACATCACATATTCTCTAAGTGGAGTACAAAAGGCACTTTCCTAAACCCTACACTATATTTATAGAAATAAAAATATGATCATATTTTTATGAATACTATAATACATACATGATTACAATCATTAGTTTTAAACTATATTTCTATTCCATTAATTAAATAACAATATAATAAGTTGATATTTCAACTATAGTTTAGGCGAACCTTATATATTCATGTTGTACCACCAACTTAAAATTTTAACATATCAATCCACCATTAACCAAGTTCAAATCATTTTTGATTATTCATCAATGAATGAATCATTATGGATATATGATTACATTTTATGAAAATACTTTTTTTATGAAAACAACATTACATATAACTTCATGAAATGTTTATGCATACATTTTATGAAAATGTGTTCAATCATGTATCCCACATATTTTTCAATGAGGACAATATTATATATAATTTCAAGAAATTTTTTCCCATGATTTATACCTTAGGCCATTAGATAAAAATATTTTCAACTTAAACATTATATTTCATTGATCATATATATTTCATTTATTTATTAAAAATGAATTTAATGACTTAAAGGGCCTATATGATAACATCTATTAAAACTATTCAGAGAAATTACCAGCACTAATAACTACTCATGGACAAAATATTTCATAATTACTTACCACTAATAATAAATCATAACTACCATTACTAATAACTGATAATAACTTCTTATAAATTCAAATAACTAATTAAAACATCCAATAAGTACTTATGAACAAGTTAGTAGAGCTATTAGAACTTTCTATAGAACTTATAATGTTTTTATTATCATGTTTTGTATGCACTTGTGGTGTTTTTTTGATCATCTTGTTCTAATGTGAATGATGAATTTAAAACCCCTTAGAGCACCTACCACTGTTAATAATTAATTATATACCATGTTCATAATTTATCATGTAATGTAATGTGAGTTATTTTTGAACACAAATTCACATCAGATCTCATTTCAGTAGTAGTAAAAAAATGATGATGGATAATAGTACCTTGAATCAACAAATGGGAATCATCACAACCACTCCATCTAAGAATATTATGTTCAACCATGTTTCATTTTATTTCAATTCCCCACTAATTTTTCTATGAATTTCTCACCCTTTTTCTAAAATTTGGCTTGGGTCACTACATGGGGGCTTCAATCACATTACCCTCTAACCCAATTGGATAAAAAAAATCCTCTTCTCTTAATCCCATCATCTACAAACTGCAGTTTATCGCCAACGTTCCATAATTCAGACACTAGGTGTCCCTTATATGATACAAACCAAACGAATTTTAGTTCTAGGTATTAATCCATAAGTTTTAGTAGTATCTCTTAGGTTACCAGATGCCCATAATCTATCTATAATAGCAGGATCAACTATACATAAACATTGTGTGGAAACTATTCATGAAGGTGTAGGTCTAGTGTCCAGTTTAGAGGTCCATTTTGAAGCTTCAAGATGAGAAAGTAGAGTTAAAGATTGATGGTGGCATGTGGTGGTTATTTCTCTTAAAATAAACTCTTGTCAGCACTGCATCACCAGGTATGTTGCATCTCTTATGGTTAATTTAGTGTGAAAATCAAGATCAAAACTTATTAATTCTTGTATCCATCATCTTGAAAATTAAATTCAATTAGGAATCTCAAAATGTTATACAATGTTTTCATGATTATTATGTCATTTACCTTAACTTCATTTTTTTATAATTTCATTTATTTCAATTTTGGTTTCAATTCATGAAGATATTTTTCATGAATTTTTTTTATTATCTTTGGTTGTGTCTGGTTTAGATCTTGTAGCCGAAGGGTGTGGCATAGCATCAACTTGAGGTTCCTCAATGGTGTTGTATCTGAATTGATTTTTTGAGATGTCAATGGAGATGATGAATTCAAATTGACCATTATTTGCATATAATTTTTTTTATATTTTTATTTATTTATATTTGTGTTTCAATTCATGTAAATATTTTAAACTTACTTGGGTGTGTGGTCTTTGGTTGTGTATGGTGTAGATCTTGGAGTTAAAGTGTGTGAAAAAATGATGAATTGAGGTTTCTCACTAGCATTGGAGGTGACATGATCTATTGAGATGTCAATGGGGATGATGAATGAAAAATTATCATTCTATACATATAGTTTTTTACTTTATTTTTTTTTGTAAATTCATAGAGATATTTTTCAATGATTTGTGGGTATTCTCTTTTGTTGTGTGAAACGTTGATCTTGTAGTAAAAGGGTGTTGCATAATAATTACTTGAGGTTTCTCCCCTGTAATAGAGCTGTCTTGGCTTGTTCATCTAATGGCCTAATTTGGGGTGATGAAAGATTTTTTGTGGGAGTAACTATTCTTCTACTATAATGAGTGCGGGAGGATTGGAGTCAAGAGGAAGCATGCCTTTTTTATTTTGGGATTCGGGTAGTGGTGGTGGTACAATGACATAGGTGTATTCGGAGTTTTTTTGTGAAATTTTTGGTATTAATCAACTTAACAATATATTTATTCATTTGGTATTGAATTTAATTATTATTAGGAATAATATTTTTCAACGTTAGAAAATGCGTGAAAATATTCTTTTGTTTTATGATAAAAATAAGTGTATTATATATGATAAATTTATTAATATAATATAAAGTTTTAGCAATAAATATTGAAATATCCAAACATACTTTCTTAAATAGAATATAGATTAAAAATATATATTAAATATTGTTAATGGTTATGAATTTTTAATATAATATTACCAATAAATAACTTTCTCATAGAAATCAATTGCTCAAATTTTGACTAACACAAATATTATAAGTTGGTAGTGTTATAATTAGGATAGAAATATTTCACCAGTTTCAATAATATTTAGCTACAGAGTTTTTACCAATAGTTTAGGGAGATGACATTTTTTATTAGTAAAACATTTTACCAAAATAAAATTATCTTTTACCAATAAATATACCCATGTTTGAAAAAAGAAATTATTTTTTAGTGTGTTTTAGAAATAATATTCGTGTTATTTTCAAAAAGAATTCTCATTTTTATTTTACAAAATTTTTGAAAGGAATCATTATTTTTATATGTACGACATAAATATTATTTTCTGTCATTGTAACCAACTCATTGTTTAAATATTCCATTATATGTTTCAAACTATATTTTCAATTAAAATGATTGTTTAAATGTTTTTTGTTTTTTTAGTTTTTTTAACAAAGTAGAAAGGTTATTTTTCTGAATAAATGTTTTAAAAGATTTTAAAATGTTCATTTATAAGTTTTAATGGTTAATTTCAGTGAAAATGATTTCCAAACTATTTTAAAATGTTTTATTTTTTGAATTTCATTTTTGAAGAAAAAATTTTTCCTCAAGAAATTATCCATGCGATCTTTCTAAATAATTATCCATCTAAGATGAAATCCTTTTTTACTAATTAATCTTTATTGGGGATATGATCAAAGGATACCATTTTTTTCTATGGATGGGTTATGTTTATGATGAAAATATTTTTAGAAAACTATTTTCACTTCCACAGGTTACACCATGATTAAATGCTTATGAAATCCACAACTTTTTCATCAGTAATGCTTTGATGAAATGGTTGTATGATTCTGAAACATGTATCATTTTTACAGGTTATGGTATGATGAAATGTTTTTGAAACCCATTTCATTTCATGGGTTATGATATGATGAATTTTTTATGATCTTCTGAAAAACATACATATGATTTTCCGTATGTGAAAGGTGGGACTTATATCTCCCTCTAATTCATTGGGTAAATATTTACATCGCGTGAGATATAAAGGGATGGAACGGGGAGTAGACCCAGTTCGGTAGGAGACATTTTCTACTATGATGGTCTTTGGAGTGAACCTTGAGAACTATGATTGTTTGGGGAGTGAACCCATTCCACTATGATATCATTTATATTGTTCCTTGACTACTATGGATAGTTTTTCTATGCTTATGTGTATGCCAAAATTCCAGGTCTTATGCCAATGTAATGTTTTCATTACTTATTTTATTTAATTTTATTTCTATTCATGTCATATGAAGTACCAACATTTATTACATGACTAAATATTATGATCTTTTAAATGAAGGTTATGGTTCTAATATGTTACACCCAAGGTCTCATACACTTATGATCATGTTATTCTTACATATCACCCTTGTTTACCCATACTGAGCATTTGAGCTCACCCATTCATATGTTTCCCTTCCCCAAGTTATGAATAAATTCATTACGTATAATAAGTCAAAGAAGGGTTATAGTAATGAAAAAATTAGTGACTGGTGTTTTATTTCACATATGAACCGGTTCTTCAAGTTTCCATGTTCCCAAAGCACTATAACTTTTTTATACGTAGGATTTTTTTTTGTGTAATGTAATGAATGTTCATAAAAAAATTATGTAATATCAATGTATAAAAATCCTATATCGTTATAGTTGGAATCAAATGATAGGAGTTTTTAAACTTTAGAAACTAGGATGAGAAAAAATTTATGAAATCTCTTAGGATATGTCTTGGGATATGTTTAAGGATATGTCTAAGGATGAGTGAAATTATAAAAAAATATGTTGGAATTTTGGTAAAGGATATTTCTATGAATGACCTAGAATAAACCTATGGTTTCATATATTAGTGTAATTTTTCATGATATATACATATTATAAATTATATTTCATTATTTGGTGGTTCCAAAAAATTCTTATTATTTCTCAGACTATACAATTTGGTTTTTGATAATTGTAGGAATTAGAAGGAACTAGATTTATACTAATATTGATAGAAAATTTGTTAATGAGAAACCAAATGAGGTGATGATAAGATTGAAGGATATTGTGATTGTTCATAATTAGTTATCATGATATATTATTAAAAATTTACATCTCCACCAACTTTTAAACTCACCAAAATATATAAGGATATTATTCCATGAGAGCTTGGGTGGTAGAGATCATGTAGGAAAAAAAGTTACATTTCCTATAAATTGTGAATGTGGGAAGAATCACCCAATTAAATGTTATATAAGAACATGAAGATGTCTTTATTTGGAAAATAAGGATACAATGTAAGTAATTATCAAGGAAAAATGAATCTTTATGCTAATAAAATGGATGAGATTAATGGTGTAAGATCATGGCCATTATAGAGATGTTTCTTGATCATTTTTTGGTATTATTTTACCATTGTTTTGGTCATAACATTATTTGGGTTATTTATGGTTGTATTTAGAAAATTTGGGGAAACTTGGAAACCCATGGGATTGTGAAAAGTTGGTACATAGTTATGGAAAACTATGTGGTTTTTTCTAACAAAATGTGCACCTCGAGACAGTGGGGGTTTTCACTATTGGGGAATGTTTTTCCAAACTGTGCACCCACCTCAGACTAACCGTGAACCCCAAAAGCAGGGGACATAGTTAAGGCACACAATTTTCAAACCATGTGCTATGCCCTAGAAACTATACACATGTTATTTTAAACACTCAAATATTATATAAAAATTCCCAAATCCACTTTTTTAAATCCCATCATCCCTCGCTTGACGTACCAAGAATTACCTTGGTCTTGGTGGCTCCTAAAAGGATTTCTAGTCTCCTATAAACCCATTCTTGGTGAATCTAAGATATTATGGATTGATTGACCTCTCTTTAGTAATTTTGTTTCTTTATAGTTTAGATTCCTATCTCTCCCATATTTCTTCCCCTTTAGATCATGATGTATTTTCATCTATTATTTATGGTTTAAATATTGTGTTCTTTCGATATAATTTCGATTGATCTTGGTAATAGGTTTTAATCCTATATTTTCCTCACTATTCTGATTCAATCTTTCCGGACCAAATTTGGTGTTACATGTTGGGGAGAATTCTTCAATGATATTGAGATAGGTTGTATAATTTTTAATTCTAATAGTATTTATTAAAATTGTGTATATATAACTTTGAAAATACATTTCCTTGTAAGATAATTGAAATTAAATTAAAAATTTGAATTTATTTCCCTAAAATTTAAAATCTCTTGATAGATCCCATTTTCCCTGCCGGTGAATATGAATTCAGACTTGATGAAGACCGATGGGGTGTGCCAATTATCCTTTTATGATAATTATGTATTCTAATAAGAAGAATATTGGGTGTATATAATGGAACTAAATACCTGATTAATGTTTTAAAATGGTATTTAAAGGGTTTATTGTCTAAACTATAACGGATTAATGATTTGTGAAATAAATGGTAAAAATGAAAGGTAATTTCGATATGAATGTGGAACCGTGATATGTGACAATTATGAATGATTTATAAATGAGTTGTTGGTCAAGAAATATTACTACACATACACATGGGATTCCAAACTACCACATTTGGAACCTATTGTATGAATTTCAATTTGCGATATATGTGACTGGTCAATGAGATGTGGGTAAGGGACTGTTGGTACAAATACCCATGGGGTTCCATAATACTGCTTTAGGCCCCCAATGAATGAATATGAAATTGGAAACTAAATTAAATAATGAAATAAATTAAATAATTAATTGTGATAATCTATTTGGTGTATAGGTCTTACTCTGACACTGGTCTAAGTAAGTATGATTGGATTAGGTGTCACCGTGAACTAGGGTCCTATGTGGATGATTAAAGAAAAATAAATGTGAATACTATTTACTTTTTTCAATTGTAATTTATTGTTTAGAAAAATTCACATACTTTTAATGACTATATATTGTATTAGATGCCTTAAGTGGTGACCTATTGTGTTGTACTCACACACTACTCAGGCTTCCTGATCGATATATGGATAAACATCATTTTTTTGGTCAACATAAGGGAAGGATGGGTATGTTAGATGGTAGAGTTGTGATTCAGAATGGAGAATAGATGGGTGGAAACATAAATTATATTGAGACCCTCTAGGTAGTTATTAGTGTATATTTACTTCGGGTATTTATTTGACACTATAAAATTATATGACATAACATATCTATATCATTATTTTTCGTCATCTTCTACTATTTTGGGATTATTCATATGATTCTTGGTATTCATTGATTGTAATATATTCTTGGTCGTTACATAAATTGATGTCCACTATTGTGATTATTTGATAAAGTGGGTATAGTATCTCCACATTATATATTAGAATCTTCCTTCTAGTCGACAACCATAGGCATATGGGGAGGCATTCCTAAGCTCATGTGATGAATTCACTCAGAGCACTGGTATGTGGAACCTAGGTCAGGATCTTACAAAGTGGTATGAAATAAGTTTTCATTTCTTTTCAGTTGTAATTTTTTTTAGAATGGTATAATATATACTTGGATTTGTTAGGCCTTGGTTATTATCTCATGGATGAGGGTAGCTAAATCATTTGTGGGGGAAATCCCAAGTACCCAGGGTGCGAATATTATTCTTAATGTTAACTGTTAGAGTTAAATGTTATTTCAACATGGGTGTAACACTTTTTGTGTGATGTTATAATTTTTATGAGATTTTTCTCATGGAATAGTATGGCATATGAGTTGAGTATTCATGACTCATTCTAGGAACCTAGGATATTATGTGACATGCCTTATTTTAGGCATGAATGGAAAATAAGGTTTTGGGTGAGTTGTTGAAAAGATTTTTTTTATTTCTTTGAGTAATTTAAAAAATAAATGGTTTCTAATTATGAATATATAAGGGATAAAATATTTTGAATATGGAAATTTTAAATGTTTAGAAAGGGTTGTCTAAAGGGAAACCAATAATATTAAAAGTGGTATTCTCAGTTTTATCCATGTCCCGGGTGAAAAATTGTTGAGGGTGGTGATTGTGCCTCATTTTTTGACTATGTGGAAGACTATGGGGATGAAATTTTATAGTTTTATATGAATCCATATTATGTAAATATGTTAACAATATCTTATGTTTTACAATATGTGTTCTTGTAATTGAAAAAACATGCCTCTACGATGATGTTTGTTGGTATGAGGATATGAGGAAATTGTTGGGAATGATCTTCTAGTAGTGGGGAAAGAGGCATGAATAGTTCTAGGTGATGGATCATGAGATAAGTTCCATGATAAGTTCACTCTATTTATATATTTCATGGATATATACCTTGGGAATACTATCCATAATATGTATTATTTTACCTGGGATTTCTAATAGTATCACCCACTGATCTCTAATGGAGAGGGTGAACAAGAGGTAGGCGAGTTCTAGATTTTTTCTTTATAGATGATACTTGACCATTTAAAGTATCCTACTAAGAAAAGAGTCAAGTTGGATTCTTAAATATTTTTAGGACAAGAAAAAATGTACTAGGATATTCAGGATCAGGTTGAGCATTTGGAAGGCATGGTATGGAAGGAATTTTTGGAGAAGTTCCCAGAGAACTTTTACCCAAAGACTATAAGATAAGAGTGGATAGTAAAGTTTATATGGATTTCCCTGGGAATCATGTTAGTGATGGAATATACTTCACACTTCCTTGATTTATAGTGTTTTGTACCCACACTATTATAATATGAGGAAACTATGGAAAAATGTTTTTATAAAGGACTTAAATGAGAGATTAAGTCTCAGGTTAATATATTTTGGCTAAAGAACTAAGGTAGTGAATCAGGATATTATTTCTTAGGTGAACTTAAAAGTAGTTGCAATGGAGTATTAGTAGTTTCTTCTATACAATCAGGAGGTAATCATTTTGATGGTAGGAAGCATTTCTCTAAGATCATCAACTAGAGCAGTGGAAAATTGAGTATCCATGGAGAAGGATCAGTTACTCAGGGTGTCAGTCGAGTGTGCTGCCTTCAATATGGTTGGTCGGGTCACATTCATAGCCAGTGCAAATGAAAACTGTTATATTTCCAAGATTTCATAAAGATGGGATATCTATAGAGGTTATGCCTGAACGCACAACAAATGGGTAGTGATAGAGGAGCTAGTCTGAACAACAGTATAGGAAGGGGGTATTCTACACCCTACCAATATGGAAGCTGGAGTACTATTCTCCATTCTTATTTAGGTGGTTGGCATGGTAATTTAGGGAATTAGTGCCTGTATCAGTAGGGTAGTGCAGATCCAAGGACATAGACTACTTCACACGGTAGAAGAATAAGGCCCTTGTATGCAGTTCTACCTACACAAGTTGATAGATAGGTTGGGATATCAATAGTCAGAGGTGCTATTCATATCATTTCAACACTTTCTGGTTCTTTATTTTATAAAGGATCCTCATATTTTTTTATAACTCCACAACCTCTGAATGATATGAGTCTGACAGTGGACCTTTTTTGTGGGTTTTTTCATTATCAACACTCGGTTGGGAGTGTGGCTGAGGGAAATCTATTTATCCAAGGGGTGTTCTCTCATGGTTAGTGAGTATCATTTCCTTTGGGATCTTTATATATTTGACATGTTAGGTTTTTAATTGATTTTGGGTATAGAATAGATGGTTATGTATCTATTACACATTTATTTTTACCATAGGATAGGGACCTTTACATCTCATAATGGTGATAATTATGTCCATCATGGGGGATAGGATATCCAAGCAGGGAATTATGGACCAGTCAATCATCAATAACGAGACATCATCACCTAGGTTTCATGTATTTTTTTCTGTATGAAGGGGGTGTAAATAATGATGTATTTTCACCAATTTCGTATTTGTTTTAGGACATTTTTTCAAAGGACTTATAAGGGCTATCAACTAAGATATATGTTGATATTAATACTGAGTTCATTTCAAGACTTGAACTAGATTCCATTCCAGCTTACTAAATAGAACCAAAGATATTTATAATTAACTAGAATAGTTGATTTCTAATGAATTTATCCATTTATGTATGTCACATTTGGGTTCTCTAGTTTTTTCTAAGAAGGATGATGGGATTTTTTGTTTATGCATTCATTATCAAATGTTAAATCTGATGAAAATTAAGAACCAATATCCTATACTATATATTGATGATCTTTTTGACTAGTTGAGAGGATCTTGTGTTGTCTATAATATTGAAATAAGTTTGGGGTATCATTAGTTGAGAGTTATAGCTTCTAATATACCACATAAAAATTTCAAAAGTAGGTATGGCTTATACGAGCTCATCATGATTCCATTCGAGATGAATAATGACATGTTTATGTTTATTCATTGATGAATGGAATATTTTTCTTGTAGTTAGATGGTTTTTTGTTTTTTTAGATTAAATCTTGGGGTAATTAATGACTCATGGAAATCATGTCCAACATCTTGACATCATTTTGAGTAAACTGATAGTGAATAGACAATACACAAACTTATCTATGTGTTTATTCTATATTGAAAGAGTACATTTATGAGGTTACATAATCTTTGAGAAAGGTGTATTAGTGGAACTGGAGGAGGTAAAAGAAGTTTTTTCTTTGGATTATCCCAAGAGTTTTTTATATCTAATTTTCCTTGGTTTGGTAGGTTATGGTCAAAGGTTTCATGAGGGATTTTCCCATGTTGAAACACCACTTTAGGGTTTGAATAAAAAGGTTTTCATGTTTAAATGGCCTGCAGCCTATGAGAATTCTTTCTCGGAGTTTAAGAGTCCTTTGACTTTCATATAGATTTTGGTCCTACCTAAGCTAGGTGATAAGTATACTATATTTTATTGATGTGTTTGAGATCAGAATTCTAGTAGTGTTGATGTTTGGAGACTGATTCATGCCATATGGGTCACAAACTTTGAGGCCACATGAGTGGAATTACCCTGCACAAAATCTTGAGTAAGCAGCGACAGTATAGGCCTTAAAAAGTTCATGGCATTACCTGTGGGGTGAAAATATTTCTATGTATATAGATCAAAAAATCGTAATTTCTATCTTTTCATAAGTATATTTGAATCCATGGTAGTGGAGATGGGTTAAGTATATGAAGTCATTTGATTATTAGTTAGCATATATACTTGGGAAGGGGAATAGTGTTCCTAATGCTTTGAGATAGAAGACTCGGACTCAGGAAGTCCAAGAGTCCAGCTCTAAGTGGAAGATAAAGACCTTACTAGATGAGATTTTCATTGAGGTTTAGAAGGGACAAAAGAAGATGACCCTTAAGTCCTCATTTGTTGATTTGACACTTCTAAACCACATCAAATAGACTTAGTATGAGGATTCAGAATGTTTGGACTTAATATAAATCCTCAATGGGGGCGTGTCACCTTCTTGTTGGGCTATAGATGAGGATGAGATCATCTATGTCTGGAACAATATTTTTGTGCCTACGATTATGCATGATGAGATAATGCTTGAGTTTCATTCCACAAATTGTGCGGTGCATCCTAGTTTGGAAATAATTTACCATGACGTACATCGATAGTTTTACTAGACAAACATGAAAAGGGATATTGCTGGGTTGATGACATGATTCTACACATATCAAAAGATGAAGGTAGAGTTTCAACTTCATGGTGGTTTTTTATAATAATTACCCATTATGGATTTGAAGTTTTACAATGTTACCATGGGATTTATGGTAATACTTTTACGGAACCCTTAAAAGAATGATTCTATATGGGATATTAATGACTAGTTGAAAATGGTATCCCATTTCCTTCCAATTAGGGAGAATTTTAACATGGATCAATTGGGTGAATAATATATTTAAGAGATAGTCTTTTTTCATGGGGTTCTACAGATCACAGTTTCAAATCATGACTCACATTTTTCTTTGCACTTCTAGAATTGTTTACATAAGGCATTTCGTACCCCTGGTGTTTCTGAGTACGGATTTTCACCCAAAAACTAATGGAAAATTGGAGCGTAATATTCAAGTGCTAGAGAAGATTCTAATTGAATGAGTCCTTGATTTTGGTGGATCATTGGAGAATCCCTTAGAATTCATTGAGTTATCCTATATTAATAGTTATTTTTAGACTATATAGATGACCCCATATAAGGAACGTTATGGTTGAACATTCATGTCACCTCTATATTGGATGTTGGCTGGTGAATCAGAGTTGTTGGGAACAAGTCTCATGTGGGAGAAATCATAGCATGTTCAATTGATATGGAAATGTATGACCCTGAAGAAAGTATTGTTCTAATTTAAGTCACCGACCTTGTGTGTTTACAAAGGGAGATCATGTGTTCCTTTAGGTATTTTTGATATTTGGAAACTATAGGATTCAGAGGTAGGAAAAATTGGTTCGGAGTTTTGGCAGACCTTTTTGAGATTGAAGAGATTATTAGACCAATGACATATCAGTTTTATCTTTAACAGAGGTATATTTCTATTTACAATGTTTTCCATGTTTCAAAATTAAAATAGTATATCCCATACCCTTACCATGTATATATTTTGATGAGTTTGATCATGAGCATGATGATTCATTCAAGGAGAATTTGATTCGTGTTATTGTTCACAGTGAGAAAGTGTTGCGGGGAATGGTTGTGTCATTGGTCCATATTCTATTGTAAGAGGGAAATGTCCGAGAGAGATCATGGGAGAGTGAAGTAGATATTTTATCTTAGTGGTTTGACATTTTTACCATGGTGTATTAGTGATTCGTAGTTTTACAGATTGAGGATTAGATATTATAAGGTGGCGATATTGTAAGATCCAAACCATTGTAGAGATGACTCATCCTCATTTTCAAGAATTATTTTACCCTTAATTTGATCATACCATAGTTGAATTATTAATTTTTGTTGTTTCTTGTGAATTTTTAGAAATTTAGAAATCCATTGGGCTATTCACAGTTGGCTCATGGTTAAGTAAAACCTTGAGGTTTCCCCAATGACATCGTGCACCAGTTTTTGGGGCCATAGTAAGTGCACATGGTTTGGTTAAACCGTGCGGACACCCTCCATAAATAGTAAACCATGATATAGTAGGGATATTTAGGGTTGGAACATAGTTTTTCAAAACTTGTATACACCTAGGAGTAAATATACTGTAACATCCCAAGTAAGTAATGAATAATAGATATTTTTATCTATGTCTATTAATGATTAAGATAGTGTTATAGAGGCTTAAAATGAAAATAAATACAATCTTATGCATGGAATACACTAATATTCTTAAAAGATTATTTTACTGCCTTTTGATGGCAAACCATTTTTGAATCTATATTTTGACAATTTTATAAACTATGTTTGTCAAAATAAACTTATTCTTTATGATTGAGACATCAAAATTTACCTTGTGTGAATTTTTGGTATTTTTCTGACAATGTTCATTTTTTAATGAATAGTGAAAAATACTGCATTTTACATCAAAACTGCTTTTTAACCTAATTTATTTATATGATTAGATTATGTTTTGAATTTGTTTTGAAGTGAAATTGGAATATATTTTTACCATTTTATCCAATGGTTGTCATTAGAATCAATTTCACTTTGAAATTAGACTTAAACCGGTGTCAATCTTTTGATACTTATTGTTTTGTAAAAACACGCTATTTGCTCTGGCAGCGGGAATTAATTATTGAATTAATTAATGTGACTTATATGATTTGAATTTTGTAAAATGGACTTCATTTTTGAATTCGTAATATCAAATATAGCTTAGGGTGAATTTTTGGTAATTTTCTGAAAAACTTCAATTTTTGATGAATAGTGAAACCACTAAGTGGTAATCAAGCAAACTGATTTTTCAGTTAAATGAAAGTTTACCACTAATGTGTACTGAATTTTGAAAATACGACATACATGGTTGTCATTAAGAAGTAAAATGTGGTTCAATGAGATTAAAATAATTTTTTGGTGAATAGTAACTTATTAAGTTCTTAATCACGATTAGCGGTAATTAGGGTAGTTTAAGGTATAAATAATACTTTAATAAAATGAAATGACCTAGACACATGTCCCAACCTCATTGGTTGTGTCATGGCCGACCATGACATTCCATGGGTCAACTTGGGGACCCCATGGATCCACTTTTGTTGGGAAATGACATAAATTACTTTTTATTTAATGTTAAAGTGAAAATGACACAAACATAATATGTTTTACGAAAACAATTTTTAAGTGGGGTTATACAAGTCCAAATTTTGATTATAAATAGTCATTGGAAATATAAAAAGATTTCATATATCATAGTAATTTTTTTGTAATTTTTAGACATTAAATAAATTAAATTATTTATGACATAATAATGATGCAGCGATGACATCATTATTTGACGATTTAAATAAAATGGAAAGACAATGTAAAATCTATGAACTACACATGTCCAAAACCAATTGGATGAGTGGATTTCGAACCCTCATCACCTTATCCACGAATTATATCAATGTGGGACCTTTTAAAACCGAAACACATTTTCAAATAATGTAATATTTCTTTACTTTCCAAAAGTGCCCCTCCTCTCCTCTTATAAAAGGCCCCCACCTCTACCTCATTTCACACACTCTTCAAGCCTTTGGCTCGGCAAAACCATGACCATTTGCTCTCTCCACATCCCTCTCCTCATCCTAGAGGATTCCCTTTGGGCAGAATCCTTTCAAAGGAAGCCTTTAGGCTCAACTCAAAAAGAGTTACACTTTTAAAGGTAATTGATTCTCTCATGTTCATTTGTTTTATTTTGCTTCTCCAACCCCCTAAACTCTTTTTATTTACTTCATTTGTAACAACACCAGTATCTTCAATATACTAGGATGTTGTTATAAGATTTATTTGAGCTACACTCTCACACAACTACATCAAATGGTTAAAGAACATACAGTTTCTGTGGATGGCGAAATTCTGCCTCCCGAAACGATGATTGTTCAATACTCATTTAACACCTTCAAAGGTGGCCATTATGATGTCACTATTTTTATATATGATATATAATATGTTTATGTTTTCCTTAAGCTTCTGTTTTTTTCATTTTGGGCATACCTTTATGGTTTCCATTATGGGTAAAACACGATATCTTCATTTTAGGAAGTGCGGACTACCGCCCCCTAAAAGTGATTTGATTCGTTAATACCATATGTGGGATGTGTAAAGGATAAAGTTAATGATATTATATATGTTATTATACTGGAATTATAATATACTCTTATATAATTATGATTCCATTCCAGAAAATATGAAATAGAAATGGAAGTAGCGTTCATGCGTACGTACGACTTACCGTCTCCATGAACGGTGCATTTCATTTCTTACCTCTAAATGTGATGTAATATTATAAATTCATGTATGTACTGGATATATATGACATATATGATATCTACATCATGAATACCATTCTGGATATAGTGAACCTTTGACCAAATTAACAACATGTAAGTGTAAGAAGTCTATTTTTGACTTAATAACCAAATACCGACAAAATGAACATTATTAACTTAACCGATTACATGATGTTCATAACATGGTATAAAAGGAATAATGAACTTGAAAAAGATTCATAAGAAAGTAGAGATTAACTCAAGTTTATTATTTAGGAGATTAAAGAACGGTCTGGTCAAGTCGGATACGAGGTATGGGACTTCGTCTCAATCTCCTTTCATTGAGGCATATTTTGTTTTATACACAACCTTATTTTATACGGTGTATAAACCCCTTTGACTTTTACGTTTATTCAAAAGGAATCTTTTTTATACGAAGCATTTACTAAACGACAAAAGGGAATGTTTTTGTCGTACGTATGCGGCGACAACGACTTCTCCGCCGTCGTGACCGTTATTTGAGTTTCGGCTTCCTCTACAAGCCATACCTTCTTTTTAAAAGAAAAATAAATACCATGTTTTACTTTTCTTTTACTTTGGTATTGAAAATGGTTTTCATAATGTTTTTTATTATATCAATGTGTTGTATTGATATCTCGTGATTGAAATGTGGAAATGTTATGTTTCCTTTATGCATGTTTTATGTGATATGATTATGTTATGGTTCTTGGGCATTATTATGAAGACGGGTGGTTCCGTGATAAACTAAGGGCGGGTGAGCCCGTTATAGCTCTCCAATGCATTGGGTAACGCGAAGGAGTGAAACGTTAAGGTTTCTCCGAAGAGATTTTTAGGGAATATACTGTGATGGGTATTCCAAACGTAACCAAGAGGGTTACTCCCTACGTAAGAATGTTATGAATGCCTCAAGTTACCTTTATGTCTTATGATTTCTATGATTTATTCATGATTTTATGAGGTATGTTAAAGTGCCTATGTTTTATGGGTAAAGTATGATTTCATTCTTATGTATATATGAACTCATGTTTCCTTTCCATGTTTTTTTATAACCCATACTGAGTTTTTATGCTCATCCCAAGTTTTTGAAATGTTTTTCACAGGTCAAGGGAAAGGTACATGATAAGATGATAGAGTCAAGGATGTGTCAAGAAATAATCCATGTTTTATTTTAAATGTGTTTCCATTGATGGGAATGAATAATACTATCTTTATGTAACCACTTTGTTTATATGTGGAATGTAATGCAAGTTTTATGATCTAATTCTCTAAAACTCTAAACCCGAAAAGATCCTCAATGTGTAGTCTTGTAATAACTCAAGATTAAGTAAGGTTTAAGGCTGGGGCCTTATATATACACCCCATAAGTAGGGTCACATGGTTATGGGGAATAGTTTGTAAACCACTACCCCACCCATTAAATTGTGTGTGCTGGGTTTTAAATACTCACAAATTTGTTTAAAAATTCCCACCCCCCTGCGTTTTATTCCCATTTTCCCTTTCTCGACATAAAATGATTTAACTTGGTCTTCAATACTTCCATGAGGTTTCATTGGCTCCTTAAACCCATTTCTTGGTGAACCAAAGAGTCAATTGAAGGATTGATCTCTTTCTGGAAATCATTTTCTTCCCCATTTAGATTCTTATCTCTATAAACATTCATAAAATTTAATGTAGGATTGATTTTAATCTATATAAAATGGTTTAGATCTCTATTTTTATAGATCTTGTTTCACTGGATCTTGGTCCGAGGTTTTAATCGTAAATCTTCCTCTATATTGTGATTCAATCGCTCTTTGTCAAATTGAGGGTTACGTCATTCCAGGTGTTCATCAATGATTTTAAGGTTTGTGTTTTAATTTTTATTTACCATATTCGTGATTAAAATCATGTGTATATAAATGTGAAAATGATTTTCCTGGTCATGAAATTGTAATTAAATTAAAAGTTTTAATTTAATTCATTTAAATAGAGAATCCCATCCCAAGAACATGATCCTTAGCCCAGTTGGTGAGGAAACCTTTAGTGCATCTAAGAGACCCGAGATTAAATCATGCTGGAGGCTAATTTGTGGGTTACTATAGCCAAATTGGTGCAGTACTGTAGCAGGTACTGTAGTAGGAGCTGTAGCTGGTATTATAGAAGGAACTATAGTAGGCATGGTTTGGCACTGTAGTAGCCAGTAATAATACCTTATTTGGGCCTTCATGCCGCCAATTTAGTCCCTATGTCCTTTAAGGACTTCAAGCCACCGAGGCCTTCGGGTTTGTAAGGCCTTCGGGCCACCTCAAGGCCTTCAGGCCACCATAAGTGCATATGAAAACAAGAAAACCTACAAAGGAACAAACTTCCGAAGGAGAATGAGCAAGGGGCTTTCACCATATCAAAAGCTAAAAGAGTTTCAATAATGAGTGGGTATGGAACCAGCCATCAGGATAAGCATGTCCATGCATGAGAAAGCCTAGCTGAATAGCCAGGTGAAGTTGAAGAGCTGATTTCACAATGAAGATGCTGGGGAAGAGCAGTTCCATGTAGTTAGTCTGGGTTATATGTAATGTTTGAAGCCTACGGGCAATGAATTCTTCTAAGGCCTATGGGCCATGTAAAACATATGTCTATAGATCTTGTAAGGGTTCCACCTCACCAATTAAAAGGTGGATTATCAAAATCAAGAAAAAATGAAGGCCTTCAGACCATTGGAGGAGGAGAAGCCCATCAAAAATATCATTTGACTTGTTGGAAAATATTATACTGAACTCAATGGAAACCCATGTATTGTAAAAATTATCCTTGAATGATAATTATGTAATGTAAAAAGAAGAATTTGTGGTGTATATAATTGAACTAAATCTTTTATTATTTTTCCCTAATGGTATTTAAAGTGATTTTTGGATTAATCTTGAAGGGTTAATGAGTTTTGAAATAAATAATGAAAATGATTGATAATTGAGATATGAATGTGGAACCTCGATATGTGATAATAATGAATTATTAAACAATGTGTTGTGGATTAGGGACTGCTACTCCAAACACCCATGAGGTTCTAAAATATTGCTTCAGGATCCCATTCTATGCATGTCAATTTGTGATACATGTGATTGATCAATGAGTTTTTGGTCAGGGATTGCTTCTCAAAATACCCATAGGATGACAAATATCTACTATTTACCCTCAATTCATGAAGGTGAAATTGGAAATTAAATTGAATGATTAAATCCCATAAATAATGAATTATGATATTCCCTTTGGTATATGGTTGAAACTCCAACATGGTTTGAAGTTGGTATGATGGTTTCAAGTATCACTATGAACCTAGGGGCCTATGTGGTTGATTAAAGAATAACAAATGTGAAGCATGTTTGATGTTTTGATTTGTACATTATTCCTTATAAAAGATCATAAACTTTTATAGATTGGAAATTTATTTAGACATTGTTAGTGGTGGCCTACTGAGTTGTACTCACACCCTACCTAGGCTACTTGATCGGTACCCAGATAAACTTTATGTTTTTTGGATAGGATAAGGGAAAGATATATATGTTAGATGGATGAGTAGGGATTTGGAATGGATCATGGATCATGGAACTGGAAATGATTTCAGGACCTACTAGGTATTTTTCATTGTGTCTTCTTTTTGGGTTTTCATTTTGACCTATTCAATTATTTTACATGGAATATATATAACTTTTGTTTTGTTCATTATACACTATTTTTTGATTATTCGGGTGATTTTTGTTATTCATTGATTATTATATTATCTTGGTTGTTGATTATATTTATTTATTCTATTATGATACTTTGATAAAGAGGTTACATTTTTTCAACATTATATATTAGACCCTCGCTACTAGTCGGTATCCTTTGGCATACGGGGAGACATGCCTAAAGTCATGTGATGAACCATCTCGAGGCACAAGTATGTGACACTTGGGTCGGGATGTCACAAATGGAATCCCTATGGTGTCATTAATAGTTTAATGTTTAAATCTGGTAATTATCGGAATTCTTCAAATCGATTTCCTGGGAGGAAAGATCATGGAGAGAATCAGAAAGGTGGAATGAGTAACTGGTATATTACTAATTATGAAGAGACCATGAATGATATATGAAAGGTATGTTCTATTCTAAGAGTATTTTTATGTTAAATGTGATAATAATGATTAAATAGAGGTTTATTAAGGTTAATAGATGATTCATATTTTGTATTGTAGGATGGAGTTATTGAGGAATAAGATGATGAAACCTTGTTAATGGTTTTATAAGGAAGTGGGATGATTGAAGTTTTTATATATTTGAATTTATGAATTATGTTATATGAATCCTGAAGTATATAAGTTTTTTCTTATATATGTTTTTCATTATGGATTTTGAAGAATATGTTTCATAGTAATTATGACCTAGAAAAGTGATATAAAGTCAATGTGATATTTTATAAAATACACATTATTGATGGATGATAACCCTTAATATGTTCTAGCTGTTAATAAAATGGAATTTAGTTTGGATAAAGAGATGATTGATATAGATAATGTAAATTTTTAGTATTGATGACCCAAGAACTGATTAATCATTTTTTGACAAAGTGAAATATTTTATCAATAATTGAATTTACAATTTTTTTTGGATTTATGTAGTATGTTCAATAATATTTGGTTTTATTTAAGTAATATTGAAACATTTATAATTTGAATAATTTTTTCTGGTAATTCAAGTTATAAGAATGTTTTAACTAAATATGTGATGAAGGTACTCACATGATTGGTATGTGATAATTAAGAGATACTTCATGTTATTTTGGGGTTTAATGTTAAGCAATTTTGAGAAATTTAGTGACCTTTTTATAATTTTGGAATGGTTATAAGGTTATCCATTAAGGAATGTTTTAATTTGAAATTTAGTATAAGTTTAACCATGTATTATCTAGAAATAACTAGTTGATAGAAAAATATATAAAGTTATTAAGATATATATATATATTTACATTTCATTATTGGATGCATAATCATGATAAATCCTCATAAATGGTTAGATTATAACATAAAACACATACCACTTTGGGGTATCTATAATGTTCTTTTAACATTATTCTTTAATGGAGATAATGATTTAATTTTACCAAAGTGGTATGTGTTTTATGTTACAATCTAACCATTTACGAGGATTACTCATGATTATACATTGAATAATGAAATGTAAATATATATATCTTATGAACTTTATGTATTTTACTATCAACTAGTTATTTCTAGAGAATACATGGTTTAACTTAATTTTTCTCTATTTATGTGCTCATGATTTCAAAAGAATGTTTTTATAGAAAACCGACTTTGTTTCTCATTTCTGTTGAAAACCAATTTTTTAAATATCCATGTTTTTAATTTTTCACCAAATTATACAAAGGATTAATTAATGAAAAATTTACCCATTTTTAAATTTTAAATTTTTTAAAATGGAATCATCATTCCATTTAAAAAAAGTGCAATTGGCTTTTACAAAAAATGTGACAGTAATTTTTGTTTAAATATGTACAACATGAATAATATTTTCCTCCATCATGACCAAATATGTTTTAAAATATTTCATTATAGTTTTAAAATTATATTTTAAGTGATAAGTATTTTAGAATATTTTATTTTTTGAAAAAAAATTATTTGTGGATCTGATATATTCCAAAAGAAATGTTTTAAATTATATTTAAATATTTCTTTATATGTTTTCAATTTCATTTTCAAAGAATAAATAATTACAAAATATTTTATGATTTTTAGTTTAAAAATTAATTTTTACAGAAAATTTTTTTTCCTAAAGAAAGGTTATAACTGACCTTTAAAAATAATTTTCCATCTAATATGGCATTCTTTGATTCTACTTATACTTTACTGGGGATACGATCCAATTATACCACTCTTATTCTTATTTGGTTGATTTATGTTTATAATGACATGTTTTTAAAAAACCAATTTCTCTAACACAGTTTATAACATGATAAAATTATTATTTACCACACTTATTTTCATAGGTTAATCTATGATGAAATTATTATAAAAAGTATCTTTTCCACAAGTTATTATACGATGAAATTTTTATAAAACCCATTTCATTTGATGGTTTATGATATGATTTAATTTTTATGATCTTGAAGAACACATGCATATTATTTTCATTATGTAGTGGGTGATACCTATATCTCCCACCAATGCATTGGGATCTTATTTATATCCCTCAAGATAGATAAGACTGGAACATGGAGTGAACCAGGTTTAGTAAGGGATATTGTCCACTATGATCATCTTTGGAGTGAACCTTGACTACAATTATGGTTTAGGGAATTAACCCATTGCACTATGTTATCCCTGTAAGAGATCCTATAATAGCATGAAATTTATTATATATGATTATGTGTATGCTATAATTCCATGTCTTATATCAATGTGATTCACTCACAACTCATGTTCTTTGATTTTATTCTGATTCATGTCTTTTGAACTGCTAATATTTATTACATGGCTCAAGATTATTATCATAGATATGTAGGGTATGGATTTAAATTGTTATTCTCAGGTTCTCATATCCTTATTCTCATGTTATTCTTATGTATATCCCTTTTTTACCTTTGCTGTGAATATGAGATCACCCTCTCTTTTGTTTAATTTCTCTTAGTTAATATGAAATGCTTTATATAGGATATGTTTAATAAAGAAGATATTTATGAAGAACATTGTGGGAGATGATGTATTTAACATATGAACCAATTGTTTAGGTTTCCATGTTTCTAAAGGAAATGTACCTTTATGATCCCCTAGTGCCTATTTGTGTAATGTAATGAATGTTCATAAAAAATAGAATGTAATATAAATGTATTAAAATCATGGGTCACTATAATACACCCAATTGTTTCACCATGAGGGGTCCATTTTTTATTAATATTTTAAATGTTTCTATGAGGTTATGCATAAATTACAAGGAAAACAATTCCATTATTATAAAGAAAAATTAGCTACTACCCTTATTGATTACTTGTTCAATCAAATTCAAGGAGATTAATTTTTTTCAAACATAGATCTTTGTTTCAGGTATCATAAATTATAATTTAAGAAGGAATATATTCAAAGGATATAAATTTTTATGTGTTATGAACATTATTAATTATTCGTAAATCCCATTTGTATTTAATAATGCACCATTAGATCATAATGATCATATGAATAGATTATTCAAGGATCTCCTTGATAATTTGATTGTATTTTTTATTGACGATATCTTGCATTAATAAAAAAATATATGAAGAATAGGTTTTTTAGAATCATTATTGAGACTTTTAGAGATAAGTAGTTTTATGGAAAATTTGATAAATGAGAATTATGGATTTAGTAAGTTTATTTTCATGGATGTGTTGTCTTTAAGTGTAGAATTTTCATTGATTATTCAAAAAAAATTTTCTTATTGAATGGATAATACTAAGGAATATAATTACTTATATAGTTTCCTTGGATTAATAGGTTACTATCGACGATTTATTAAAAAAATTAAAAATTAGCTAGACCATTAAACAAGTTGACATGAAAAGGGGTAAGATTCATATGGTTAGAATGATGAAATGATTGTTTTGAAGAATCAAATAGGATATTGGTTAATGTATTGATATTGACTTTACCATCCGGAAGATATGGATTCATAATATTTTTTGACTCATTAAAGAAGGTACTTGGATATCCTTTTGTAGAATGATAAATTTATTTCCTATGCATAAAGATAGTTAAATATTTGGGAACATAATTATACCAACCATGATCTTGAGATGGATGACATAATCATTTCATTAATGATACTGAAGAATTTCCTTTATGGTATAAAATTGGAAACATAAAAGGATCACAAAAGTTTGAAATACATATTATCATAGAAAGAGATAATCATAAGAAAATGTGTATGGTTAGAACTACTCAAGGGTTTTGATCACTTAATAAACTACCATCCTAATAAAGAAAATAGTATTGATAATTAATTGAGTGGAAAAGTTCATATATTTTTCAAATAAATTGAGGATTGAAAAAGATCCTATATTCTTGAATTTAATAATGTTGTATATGATAATCATTAAATAAGAAGAAAAATAAAATATATTCTAAATTACTTCCAAAACATCCATATTATAGAAAATTAAAAGGTAACACCTTTAGGATCATAATATAAAAAATAACATCAAATACATGAATGATAGGAAGTTGGTAGTATTCAAAAGTGAAGATGGTATATTGAAGTTTAGATTGATTCTATGTGTTCCATCCACTCTTGTGATAAAATAGAATTATAGATCAATCAACCAAATAATTTTTCTTAATATACATAGATAACATCAAAATGTATCATGATTTAAGGGAAACTTTTTTATGGGATACTATTATATTTGAAATTTCATTCCGTGTTTTTTGATTCATTGTTTTCCCATAGGAAAATGATGAGATAAAATATGATATAGGATTCATGAAACATATACCTATTCTTGTATAGAAATGGGATGATATTACTATGGAAAATTTCACTAAATTCCCTAAAAACTCCTAGAATTAATGATGGAATATGAGTTATTTTTCATCAAATGACCATTTTTATAAATTTCCTTACAATATCGGACGATTTACCTCTTGATCACTTTTTGAAACTCTATGTTAATGATGTTGTGAGACTCTATGGTTAACCTATTTTGATTGTATCTGATCGAGACCCAAATTTTACATTAAAATTATGAAAAATACATTAGAAGGATCTTTACACCAGTCTAAGTCAAAGAACATATTATTTTCTTCATAAAGATAGATATTATAAAAGGATTATTCAAACTTTAGAAGACATGTTGAGTTCATTATAACTTGAAATTCTTGGAATGTTGGATGTTTTTAAAATTAAAAAATCTATTTGATCATTCAAATTGAACCATATGACGTATTTTATGGGGAAATATAGAATACATTTTTATTGTATTATTTTTGTGAAAGGAATATTTTATTCCTCGATTTTTTTGGAGACAGTGGAAAAGTAAGAACTATTCAAAATTATATTATTTTTTCTCATTATAGAAAAAAGAGCTATGTAGATAACCAAAGGATGTATTTAAAATTTCAAGTTGGATATCATATTTTTTTGAATGAATATCTTAGGAAGGATTTTATAAGTTTTATAAATAAATATTAACTAACTATTTGATATATCATGCCTTTCCAAATTCTATAATTAATTGGAGTTGTGGCCTACCATTTGGAAGTTCCACCTAGCCTCTATAAAGTCCATGATTTGTTCTATATATCTTTATTTAGGAAGTAAATTTTGGACCCAATTCATGTGATCAACTCTTAGAAAATTGAATTGTAACATGATTTCTATTACTATAAAGAGCTTATCCAGATTCTGGACACTAGAGAATAAGTGTTCTGGAATTGGACGATTTGACAGGTGAAGTTACATTGGAGATATCAGAAAATAGAAGAGAATACATGAAAACCTGTAGATTTTATGATGAGGAACCACACAAATATATTCATAAAGAGAGATTATTTTAATTTTAAGGAATAATTTTTTTATTGAGGGGATAATATAACATGAGAGCTTCAATTACAGTAAGAGAACTTTTCTTTCTGAAGAAAAAATAACATAATGAATAGAGTTTTATTAAATAATGTGTTAAGAACCTAAATTCCCCAAATATTGAATATAATTTTATTAAAACAAATTCATTTTCAATTTCATAATGTCAAAATAATAATTGGTTAATTTTTTGAGATTTTTCTTAAATAGTAACTTTTTGGTTGAATAGTGAAAAATACCAAATTTACAAAAAAAAATATGTTTTATGACATTATAATAATATAATAGTGACACAAAAGTTTATTGAATTTATTTAGAAAAATTATATATTTAATAATTAATATAATTCATATAAAATATAATTTTGAACATAGATGAATATTCTTATCATTTTGGAACATTAAGTAATGTTTTTGTTCAAATTAAAATGTGTTTTAGTACTTCTGTATTAATGTTGTATTAAAAATGATAAATTAAATTTTGGTCAGATTTAAAGGATAAATAATTATAATATTATTAAAAATAATCTCATTAATATTTATAGAATAAACATTATACTTTTTTATAAAAAATCATTTTTGTGATTAAAATAAACATTTTTCCAAAGATGGGTTTTGTTGCATTTTTCAACTGTATATTAAAAGTAATTAATCTCATATATATAAGTTAAATAATGTGAAATTGATTTAAAATTTATAATAACCATAATTAATATTAGGTAATAATTTTAACTTAATAATTTTTATAATGAATAATAACCATGGTAGGTATTTATCACTTCGGTTATAGGTTAAATGAGATAAAAAGTTTAAAAAAGGGAAGATGATTTATGATAAAATAAATTTATTTAATTATTCTCATTAGATGATTTTATTTCAACCTTAAACTTAAAATGTTCAAATATATGACCATTTGGATCCACTTTACTTGATTTCTACATATATCATGTAATAAAGTTTAAAGTATTTACAAGTTTTCCACCCGCCACACATATAAATGGGAACACCGGCTCATATCTTATCCAAAATACTTGGTCCACTTATCTCAACAAATACATACCCAAATAATTTTCCAATATACCTTACCATTATTTATATGCCCTTTTCTGATCATATTAAAACATCAAGAAGGATTAACATGTAAGCCGGAGGTGGTTACCAAAAGAAGTGGTATATGTTATTTTAGATATTTCTCATTTTCTATTATTCATAAATCCCATTAAAATTTTAAATAACCAAATAAAAATAATTTAAAAAGTATATTACTCATATTAATTAGATTTATATCAATAATACACTCATTTTTTGATATCCTTTATGTCAAATGGGAAAAGAAAATCTGCTCATGTACATGTACAACCTACCGTTTCTACATAGATGTGTAATTCATTTTTCATCACCGCTTTAATTGGATTGTTATTAAGGTGTAATTTATAAATATATATTACATATAAGAAATAATTCTTATTTTTTAAATATAAAATATCATATTAATTCTTACTTCTTCCACCAGTTGGAAAATAATAACGCCACTTATGGGTACGTTTGGATTACCACCTCTACGAAATGATGCGATCGATTCTTCTATTACCACCACACATGGATGATTATAAAATTTTATATTATGAATAAAAATATTATTCATGAAATTATTAACATTTTGGATATAATCTAACCAGTTCATAACACAATTAACTATAGACAACAACAAAAATGTAATGTTTGATAAATTAACCCTGAATCCATAAAAAAACTGATGTAAGAAAGAACAATTCAATTAATGGATTGAGTATTATTTTAAAAATACTCTGTGAAATTAAGTATAGTTGATATGGGTCTAAGAAATATATTTAATAAATCTAAATTCTTCATACAGGAGGATCAATCGTGGATGACTAAAATAATACCCAATGGTGGGGATTTTTTTAATTATCTCATTTTATTTCAGGATTGTTTTTGTTCATATTTATTTTGGAAAATTATATAATAATAATATAATAAACCAAATATATTTTATTATCCTATGATTTTGATTTTGGTTTACATTTTTATCTTCTATTTCTTCTTCTGTTGAATCAATAATTTGTATGTGAGTTAAATTTAAGGCACATTTTATCGATAATCTTGTTATATATGTTGTTTTCAACTATTTATGACCTTATTTACATTGGATTTAAAAGTTAATAATTTCAATGTTTTCCATATGAGTTATTTTTTACATTATTTACCAAATTGTGAGAGGAATAATTTTTGTAATGTTTACCACATCAATGGAATTTCCTTCAGTCACAATCATTCTTTACTTTTAATATTCATTTATAGGTTTCAATGGTAATTTTAAGATATGTTATTTTTAACAATATAATGTGAATTTTTATTAAGCATTTTATCAATATAAAATATTATTATTTTCATGAATGATTGGAAATAATTTTAAATGTGATTTATAACTTCATTCTTACAAAAACGTACATGGATGTTATTTTTAATGTTTTTATTATATTCCATTTTATATTTCTAAGAGGCATGGTTTTACTCTTAAAAAATCATTTCTATTAAATTTCTGATCTTTTTATATCATTTTCTAATATTTTGTTTTGTGGTCATTAACTTTCTTACAATCTCATTCCATTTCAATCTCCATCATTTCATTTGACATTGTTTTCTCCTACATTCCCATTTTTTAGTATAATTGATTTATAAGAATCATTTACACCACATTGGAATTACCTTAACCATATACCATTTTATATACATATTCATTTGACATAAGTTTATTAAAAAATTTACTTCATTGATAGAGGAAATATTCAATATTCTTGATTCCATATGGATAAATATGTATTTATAAGGAATTTTGAGAATGAATGTTATTGATAATTCGATATATGATGAATTCATATGATGTAGAAGTTATAAGAGGGCCCTAGTGATAGATAGAACATCAATGAATTGGTAGGTTTTATTAGATAAAACAATTGGTATTCCATATTAGATAGGTCTTGAGTTTACACCTACCAATTTATTTAGAATATACTAACTGAGGCCTAGATAAAATATTCATAATATCATGGCTGAGGCCTTAATAGTAAGATCGAGAATGTCTATATTTTTGAATTTCCTTTATTAATAATTCAGTTTCCTTTATCTATGTTATTTCGATGTCGATATTATCCAAGGATTCACATTGAACATGATATTTTTTTTGAATAGAACGAATTTTTATTATCCAATCTTCTATATGGATTATTCATTATTTATGTCATGAACCTCTTTATTTAAGATAAGTGAAGGGATGGAAAATTGTTGTGACCTTCCATCTTCATGATGAAATAGAGATAATGACCCCCCGAGTCCTGCCTCTAGTTGGCCTCGGGGTGGAGACAAGCACCAAGGGTATTCAAATATCATAAAATGTGTGGAATTTCCCTTTTTATAGTTACCATAATCGAAAGATAAGATGTATAAACCTCAAAAAACTCCAAGAAATATATATAAACGAATCCAAAATCCATACCACATGCGTGTTTAAAGTAAAACTGCAATAAGTAAATGAAAAACTTCAAATAAAATACCAAAATAATAAGTCTAATCAGCGACACAACAAATATCCAAATGCCCGTGATAGTAAGGTCTAACACAATTCACATAATCTCATAGGAAACTTGAAAAAAATTATATATATATAGGGTGAGCATTCAGGTATACTCAGTATGGAAAATCCGAAATCACTCATGCATAAGTGGGAGAATCATACTAATTACCATGCGATAAAAACAATAGAAACTCACTATCACCTAACAAGGTATAATATCTACCCCAACCTTACCAATAATACTCACGAAATAACACAGGTTAAGTAAATTAGTAATCTCATCGATGATAGGTTACCCTACATCACTTCCCACTAGTTAACTTCTGATTCATAATGAAAATATTTTGATGCCACCATGATCTTCCATAAACCCCACTACCACAGACTGCCCGCACACACATGGGCCACATACCACATTTCTCCCACAAACACCAAGGACACAACCACATCACATCCCTCACGTAGACACTTGGGCCACAAAACCACAACCTCATCCCCAATACACATGGAAATATACAACATAACTCATCCTAAAGACACCTGGGAAGCACATCTCGCATGCAGACACCTGATCGTCACAACCACACCACAACCTCCCTGATGATTCTAGGGATTCCATGCCTAAAAGAGGAAGTTGATAAGATCCAAGAAATATTCATATATCCTCCAACTAGGATGTTTGGAAAGGACATCCTCCCCATAACATTGGGGGAATTCCACAAGTAGTGATCAACATAGGTGGGGTGCGTATAAAAATCACAAGGAACAACATTTATATATATAGTTACCAAACCCTTAGCCAAATATATGGGTTTTTAAGAAAACAACCAGCCCACATAAATCATCCCTTGCGGCCACCTCTAATGAATAACCATATATCCAACTAAGATTTAATTTATATCCCCAGCCAATCCATCCTTTATTAAGTCAAGACAAAATTATTGATTCCATCTACACCCAAAAAACTAATAAACACTATAACCACTATAAGTGTGAAGAAACCATATCAACCACTACCAAATCCAAACAAAGAAAGAAGGACTATGGTAAAAGAATCCACTATAACACTGATTCCTAATATACCAATCTCTGTAAAATATGGGTAAAACAACCATGTAGGGTAACCCCACCCTTATTCAAAATTATCCCTCTGAAACCATACTTGTTAGCCCTGCTGTATAAAAAGTACCATATCCCGCAACAAAAACAAAACCCAACCAAGTTACAGTACCGCTGCACAAACTGACCATGCCCAACAACCATAACACTATCTAGATGCATACCCACTATTCATAAAGTTCATCCATTCAAAATTCAATCAATCACTCAATCTAAGATACCATTTCACCCTAAAACCATCTTCACGCACTACTGTGCTCTCAAAAACAACATCAAAAAACTTGTATGAAGCACAAGATAGAAAGGATCCACAATCAACACACATCCACACCAAAAAATAAAATAGGTATGCCTATTTATCACATTCATTATTTAATTCTACTTTGGTAAAATAGGGGTTATCACATAACAAGTTTGATCTTGGGAAATACATTTATTTAACTGGATACATGTGATTAATCATGTTTTCATGCTCACATATTTCTAGTAGATGGTTAAGTACAAGTATTCATGAGTTAGGTGCGCAAATAGAGACCCCTAACAACAATATTTTCAAAAGTCTTATGACTAACACAATTCATATTATGGATCAAAGTCAATAGATAAAACAATAAAAGCATCATCATTATCTTCTCGTCTCCTGATTTATTACCAAGGTAGCTAAACCCATTATCGCAACAGGTGCGTTCATCTTTTTAAAACACTTAATTAAGATATTTTATTTGACCATATTCTCAAAGAGACGTTAATTTACCCACCCCGGATGATAGTCAATTAAAAGAGAGATGAAGGAATCCCTACATCGAGAAACAGATGATCAACAACTCCTTATTGCACCAAAACAGGGGGTGTTTGAGTAGCAGGGAAACACTCCAAGAAAACTAGATCCCAAGATGTAGCACATATGTGACTTTCCAGGGAAGAAAGGTTCTAGATGAATGAAGAAGAAAAAAGAAAAACATCTTGAAAATATAAGATCTCGGCTTAGGAGATCCAAATCCGATATCACTAGAAATGAAACAGTTTCAAGATCCATTAGAGACAGATCATGGTCAAGACCACATGGTTTTACTATTTCAAAGAAATGGGAGGGTTATTAAATGAAAGGTATAATTAATATCCATTGAAAAAACTTTAGAAACCCATAAAATATGTTTCAAACCTGATATACGTCAAATAAAACATAAGAGGTGAAAAATTTGAAAACCTGGAAAGAGCCAGAAATGACTCACTATTGGGTGAGTTGCCGACACGAGTCACCAAAAGTGATTCCCCGACACCTCACTCCCTAACGCAAGTCACCAACATGACTTCCTGACCCGATTCACCATCGTGACTCACTAACGATACTCACCTATGCCCAACCTACCAACACCCAACATACCGATGCTTGACCTACCAACACTCTGGTCTACCGATGCCTTGACCTACCAAAGTCTTTACCTACCAACCCCCTGACCTACCTACACCCTGACCTACCGACGTCGTGAGCTATGGACGCCCTGACCTACCTATGACCTAACCAACCAATTCCCTAACCTAGAAACATTGGGACCTACTGATGATTTGACCTAGAGACACCCTAACCTACGTATGCCATAACCTACCAACGTCATTACCTACTGATGCCCAGACCTACAGACGCCCTGACCTATTAACACCCAGAACTACTGATGCCCTAAACTACTGATTACATTACCTACTGATGCCCTGACCTAATGACACCCTAACCTACTAACGCCCTGACCTACTAACATTGTCACCTACTGATTATATAACCTCCCAACCCCCTGACCTATCGATAAAAAAATTGGAATTTTGGAAAACTCTTTAAATGAGATACCATTTCCTCACAAAACACCCCAAACACTAGATTTTGAAAAATTAATGGATGCTAGAGGTCTAGGTCATTACATAAGATACCTCTCAAACTATTCTTGTCCTCAATAATTGAAAACTAAACCCAAAAGAAAGAGGGCTCCGAACAACCACTCTGTAAGATACATCTCAAGGAAAAACCACCCATTATTGTTCAAATGCTAGAGTGAAACCTCAAAATCCATGAACACATCCTCCCACATCTTCCAACTGAAAAGTCCCTAAGATACCCCAAAAAGTCACCAACTATTTAGACACGTTAATTAGGGAATTCCTTCATCCATGTCAAGATATTATCCGCTCTGGGAGGCACTAACTCAACTGCATTAGTTTAATCGCATCTCAATTAATAGGTCTTGATTATGAATCTGTTCTCACCATTTTCATATGTTAGGAGTTCATCACACACTATGGAACAAGGAAGACACCCATTTTATAGAAAAAAGGGTTCAAGAACTACATAAAAAAAAGACACAAAAAAACTCAAAACTACTCTGAGAACTGGGAACACATCTGTGTATCCCTTTCATAGGTACTCTCCTTCAAGACAACATGCCTCCAAAACATGAAAACCAAAGGAGTGGCCCATAGATGTATCACTTTATCTCGATGATCCTGGATCTCTAGTGGCGGCTCTGTGAATGTTTTTTCATCCTCGATATCCAACTTTCCCTAGTATATGACGTGGGATTCATCATGTTGATAGTTAAAAAGATGGAAAACATGAAGGAAATTGTTGATCCTCTCCAAAAGTGGTGGAAACAAAAACTAGTATTCCACCTCACCATCTCACCCCAACACTTCAAAGGGTCTGATAACCCTTTGAGAATTCATTCTCCCTTATCCAAACCTCCACTGCCTACATCGAGGGAAATTTTTAAGAACACATGGTCCCTAGACACAAACTCCAAGGGCCTTATTTTGTAATCAGCATATGACTTCTTCCAGTCTTGTGCTACCTTCATCCTCTCATGAATGAGATGAACCATCTTTATCTTGCTATGCACCACCATGGGTCCAAGAATAGTTGTCTCCCCAAATCTTATCCATCACAAAGGTGAACAACATGACCATCTATATAAATTATCAAATGGAGCCATTCTAATGGTAGAGTGACAACTATTTTTATAAGAAAACTATACTATGGGAAAACGACTCACCTAAGACCAACCAAAATCCATAATGCATGCACAAAACATGTCCTCCAATGTTTGGATTCCCCATTTTGTATTCCCATCTGTTTGAGGGTGGAAGACAGTGTTTAGGTACAATTGGGTTCTGAAAGCATGATGCAATCCCCTCCAGACTCGTGAGGTAAAATGCACATCCTGATATAAGAGGATGGATCTTGGAACCCCATGAAGCTGATCCACTACATCCACATACTTCATGGACAAGTTATGCACTATGATTGACTCCTTAATTGCAAAGAAGTGATCTCATTTCATCATTCGGTCCACCACTACCCAAAAAACATCATAGAATCCTTGATACCTGGGTATACCTGTGAAAAAAATCCAATGAGATGTCATCCCACTTCCACTGATGGAAACCTATGTGGCGCAAAAAAAAATTCTTGGAATGTAGTTCTTAGCCTTCACTTTATGACAGACTAGGAATATTTCCAAAAACTCTGCCACATCCTACATCATCCCAAGACACCAAAAATATCCCCTCAAGCCACGGTAAATAATGTAAACTCATAAGTGTAACACTAAGGGTGATTTTTGAAGCTCCAAGAGAACTCCCTCATGCATCTTCACTGAGACCAAAAAATTCCCATAGAATAACATCTAATTCTGTCTATCCTCTGACCACCCCTTTGAAGCATCACCCTGGGCAATGTGATCACACATCACCTCTTCCATTGAGTCTCCCCACTAAGACTCCACCACATTTTCCACAGAGATGACTACACCATCATCTAAAACAGATGACCTCTACCACAATCCACTCTTGCATCTATGTGTAAGGTGAGTAACTTCTCCATTTCCTTGCAAGCATTTTTAGATTCTCAAACAACCTCCTTCTGTGACTTCCTACTCAATTCATCATCCACAAAATTACCCTTTCCTATTTTTTTAGAGATATCGAAGATGGATTCCTAGAGAAACTCTATTCATCTCAGATGCCGCAATTTTAGGTCTCACTGGGAAAAGATATACCTTAAGCTATTATGATCTGTGAAGACCACAAAGCATTCTCCAATGAGGTAATTTCTCCACAACTTCAGTGAAAATATGACTACTGATATATCTATTTCATGGGTGGCATAGTTATGTTTGTGAGAACATAAATTCCTAGACCCATAATAGATTACCCCTTGCTGAAAAATCCACACACATACTAAGACTAGACAGGAAACATCATAAAACACCTCAAACATTACACCCTCTTCTAGAAACTGGACCACTAACCAACTTCCCCATCAAATATTTGAACACATCTTAGCACTTCTCGCTCAACACAAAATCTTGGAGTTTTCTGGTATGATCCATCAATGGAGCTTCCACTCGAGATAAATCGGGTAAACATATCCAGTAATAGGCCTCTAGACCAAGAAAGATATGAAATTCCACCACATTATTAGGTGCATCCCATAAATTGCTACCTAAACCTTTGAAGGTTCCACTTCTATCCCATGATGACACACTGCATGTCTTAGTAAGTGAACCTCTCGTGTCCAAAACCTACACTTGGAAAACTTCCCATAGAGGTGGTGGTGTGGAAGAACCACCAAGACAATCCTGAGATGCTCGATATACTCCTCTTATGACTTATATTATATCATGATTTCATCGAGGAACACAATGAAGAACTAGTCCAATAACTCAAATAAGACATATTTCATAAGCCCCATGAACAACGTTAGTGTGTTCATAACACCTAATGACATAATAACGAACTAAAATTATGTTTACTTGCACATGAAAGTAGTATTGAGGATATCATCCACCTTCACCATCAATAGGTGATATCCGAGCCATAGATTGATCTTAGAGAACTAACTTTCTCCCCTTACCTGGTCAAAAATATTTTCTATCCTTGGGAGAGGGTAATAGTTGTTGACCTTTACCTTATTCAACCTCTAGTAATCTATACATAGCCTCATAACACCATCTTCTTTATTTGTAAAAAAGACCAGAGTGCCCCATGGTGACACACTAGGCTAGATAAATCCCTTCATCATTGAATCATCAATATGAATCCTTAGATCATGTAGCTCACTAGGTTCCATTCGATATGGATCCATAGAAATCAGAGAAGCACTAAGCTGAAAGTCTATCCCAAACTCAACATCATGTTGAGGTGGTAGAGTCATAAAATCCATGAAAAACATCCAAAAAACTCCACAAAACTATGGGAACCCCACCATCTCAACATCAACTCATTTCACTGACAACTTGACTAATACAAAAATAAGAGGCTCCTTACACCCACTGCCCATCAAACAACTCCACTAGCCAATGAAAGCCACAAATTGGCCATCCAAATCTTAAAACATGACTCTCCTACATAAGAAATTGATGAAAAACTACATGGAAAACAACCAGTCGATTCCAAGGATGACATCGTATGGATGCATCTATTATAAGAAGAGATCACAACTTGACTGATGTGTCCACAACATCAATCAACATCCCTGAAAAACATCAAACAAGCTGGTCTGACCTCCGACTAGTGTACTCAACACCAGTTGAAAAAATGTCTCTCCATGTCTAGTTTAAACGAATAGGATAGATAGGGTTCAAAGAAATACTGTGAACCTCTCGAATAAAACAAAGCATAAGAAAGAATACTGAACATACTTATCACACCTCGAACAATATATAGCCCAAATAGAACTGCTTCCTCTGTAGAGTGAAACTGACTTCATCAAGATCCTATACACTTATAATATTGACCACCCCCTCAACCATGCCAATGTTCAGGTCCCTAAGGAACCCCATTAGGTTGACCTCCTCCTGCCCTGTCTCCCCTCGGTGGAGTAGAAGCCTGCAATCCCTGCTACTGAAATGGCCTGGCCAACAACTTCTACTAGGGTGGGTGCCGAACCTACCCACCTTTACCATCACAAGATCAAACTAGGAAATAATTATAAAGGTTTATGTATCCTCCTAAATAGAAACACCTCAGTACCAAGAATATGAGAAAATCATGAGGACTAGAAGGTCGAACATGAAACTGCTGAGGTCGACTCCCACTGGTGGAAACCTTGATAGCCCAGGTGCTTGAGACCTACTGTTGGAAGCCTTTCCCTTCTCGTACAACCCTACTAGATCCCCCATAATGGTAGACCTCCTCATGATTTAATTCTCTTAACTACATCCTCCTTCATGTAAACCTCTAGGTGTGTCGGCAAGGTGAAGGGGGGAATTTCATACTAGAGGTAAGGATATAGTGCATCCTCTATGCATCTCTCCCGAGACTCCTCATCCAGAAAGAGATATGGAGAAAAGTAAAGATCATACTTAAACATGATCCCAAAATCCCTTACTGACATACTCCCCTACTGGAGGGAGAGTAACTCTGGTCGCTCCTCATCCTTCATGGTCGAAGAAAGGAATCCTGCCCCAAAATCGACCCATCGAACATCAGCCTCCCTTCTCTACCCCAGGTACAATTTCCACCCCTGATGTGCTTCTCCCCTCATCTACTAACCTCCAATGGAACCCAGTACTCCATTGAATCCTAGATCAGGCTAAAGGTGATCTCAACCTCCTCGATCCAGCTCTCTCTCTCCATGTTTGACACACGACACTCTTAATTTCCCAGTTTCTATTATCGGAAAGCACGTAATGTTCTCTACCACTGGTTTTCCTCCTGTTCCTCAAGATCAACCCTCTGCTGATCTGCTGGATTGGCCAGTTGAGCATCCACTTCTTGAGCCACTCATGGACAACGACTATGTGCCATAGCTGAAGGGTACCCAATTAGATCCTAAGCCCGACTAGTATGTAATTTATTCAGGATTCATTTTAACTCATTATTTATTTTAATTTCCCCAAAACATGCCAAACAAAACAAGATCAAAAGTCATCACGATGAATGAACTATTCTTAGAGTCTCTACCCTGCAAAAAGTGTATCATCACTTAGTAATTCAGTAGAATTAGAGTACTTATATCAGATCATGGGGGTCCCTATAATCCATTGTCAAAGCCAAACATCTCTGGCCTATATCTTGCACCAAGATCACATAACACTGTTTCCGTACCATACCATGCAATCCTCACTATGACTAATCCAAATTCCATCCTATCTCTCAACCATCACCTCTGATACCACTCTATCTTGACCATCCTTCATAAAGATGAGGTATGGGATGGAAAACTGTCTTGACCTTCCTTATTTAAGATGAAAAATAGATAATGACCCATGAGTCCGACCTCCAGTAATACCCAGGATGGAAACCAATACTAAGGGTATACAAATATCACAAAATGGGAGGTATTTATATTTTTATAGTATCCAATATTAGTAGATAATATGTATCAACCTAAAAAACCTATAAAATATATATAAAAGAATCCAAAATCCACCCCACATGCATGTTTAAAGTATAACTACTAAAAATAAAATGAAAATGTCCAATTTAGATACCAAATGAACAAGGATATGCAATGACACAACAACTTTCCCAATGCCCGACCCAGTAAGGTCCAGCCCAGTCCATGTAATCTCCTTAGAAACCTGAAAACATTTTCAAATACATAGGGTGAGAATAAAAGTATGATCAGTAGGAAAAATCTATAATCACTCATTAAAGAGTGGAAGAATCATACTAATTCCCCTATGATAAAAACAAGATAAACTCAAACTCACCATACAAGGTATACTATCCCCCAACCTCACTAAGGAACGCTCACTAAATAATGCAAATCATGTAAAGTAAAGTAGTAAGTACATCGACGATTGGGTACCCCACTCCACTTCCATCTAGTTAACTAGTCATCCCTAACGGCAAACATCCCATTGCTACCATGCTATTCCAAAATCCCCACTACCACAACCTTCCAACACACACATAGGGAACATCACACATCCCACCTAAAAATATCTGGGGCCCAACCACATCACATCCCACCCATAGAAACCTCGACCAAAAAAACATAACCTCATCCAGAAGACACCTTGGAATGTATAACATATCTCATTCCAAAGACACATGAGAAACACACCTCACCCCTAAACACCTGTGCCTCACAATAGCACCACAACCTGCTCAAAGATTATAGGGCTACCAATGCATATAATAGGGAGCATAGAAGATCCAAAAACCATCCATCAATCCTACCACTAAGATGTTGGGAAAGGACACCCTCCCGCATAATAATGGGGTTGTTCGATATGTAGTTCTCAACAAGGGTGAGGTGCATATAGGAATCAAAAGGAACTACATGTCTACATATAGGTACCAAACCCTCAGCCCAACCTATGGGTTTTCAAAACAAACAACCAGCACACACAAAACTGCCCTTGCCACCACCCCTAATAGATAACCACAGAGCCAGCTAAGACTTAATTCATAACTCCATCCAATTCATTATTTATTAAATAAATACAAAATAATTGATTCCATCCCTACCTAGTTAGCTATCGAACACCGCATAAGATTTAAGGGCGAAACAACCATACTGACAACTGCTAAAGCCAAGCTAAGCAAGAAGGAACATGGTAATAGAATGCACTCTAACACCCATCAATAATATATCAGTCTATAGAATATCTAGGTAAAATGAAAAAAAGGGTAAAACCATCCTTCTTCAAAATAATTTTAATGCTCCATGCTTGCATGGTACGTTTCCCTTTGAATAATGCAATAGCTTGCATTGTACTCAACTTCGAGATTCTAACACACCGTGACCAATCCAACTAGCAGTAATGAATAGCAGTACCCACTTTTTTGTAATTTTATAAATTTTATTTTTTAAAATAGACATCATTTTTGAATTTCAAATATCAAAATTAGATTAGGGTGAATTTTTGGTATTTTTATGAAAACTTTCAATTTTTGATGAATAGTGAAAAACACTGCGTTATTGTTTAAAACTTACTTTTTATTTAGATAATTATTTATTTTATTTTAATTTGATTATGTAAAAATAGATACATAATACCTATATATGTTCAATTTAACTTAATGGATTCATTTAATAATAATATTTGATATATAAAAAATTTATTGAACTTTTTACCATCTTTTACCCACCTCCTTGGAGAATTTGCAAATTTGCATAAAACTTAACTTTACCACTTCTGTGAGTTGAATTTCAAAAATCATAGAGACACGATTGAAATCAGTAAGTAAAATTTGGTTCAATAAGATGAAAATATGTTTTGGTGAATAGTATCTTTTTACTTTTATTTACCACGGTTAAAAGTAAATAGGGTAAAAAAGAGCAAAATAGATATTATAATTACCCTAACACATGTCCTAATTCAATTGGATAAGTTTAATTCGACCAAAAAAACCTTAGGAATAAAATATGATCCCCTTTTCTCCACTTGGATTAGATTAGGATATTTATTATTATTATATTCAAAGAAGAGTTAAAAGTGTTAAATTCAATGTTTAATAACTAAACCAATTTTAATATAAGGTTATACATAAGATAAATTTAACTCTAAATATTCAGTAGAAATATAAAAAGATTTAGTACATAATGGTTTCTTTTTTCAAAATTTTAGACATTAGATAATTTAATTTATTTATGACACAATGATGAAGCAGTAATTACCATATTAATGAAAGATTAAAATAATTGATTTTATAAACATCAAAATAAATGTAATTTGAGACTTATGAAGATTTACACTAATTTTATAGGTTAATATGACATTTTAGGGTTGATTAAATAATTTTTTTCTATCTAATCATGTGGTATTTATTTTCACAAAAACCAAATAATAAATAGTATCAAAATTGTCATAATTGACCATGTAATATAAAAATACGAAGGGATATGGTAAATGTAAAGCTATTTAACTAAGAGTTAAATCTAAAAGATAAGGTTAATATGATGACCTAAACCTATCTAAAACCTATTGGTTGAGAGTTCGTCAACTCATAAACACCTTAGACTCTAAATAATTCATTTTGGAGCCATTAGAAACCTAAAAATATTTTATTATAAAATAATATTTCAAGCTTTTCCTAAAGTGAATCTCACCTCTCTTATAAAAGGGTACTTACCCTTCTCTTAATTTCACAACTCCAAAGCCATTTGTCTCATCCAAAACCTACCCAAATATCCTCCCAACATTCCTCCATTTATCCTAGATGACTTTATTTGGTCATAAAGCCAACCTAAGGAGCTATTTTGATCAAATCAATAGGAAGAACCCGAAGAAGTGGTAAATATTTCATCACCTCCTTCAAGTTCTTTTCTTCTTCCCCTTCCCCTGTATTTGTTGTTTCAATTATAAAATAATAACATGAGTATCTTCTGTAAGGGTTGGTGTCCTCAGAACCATCTGTTTTGTACTTTGATTACATGAATTTTTACTTATTATATATTGTTCATTGTTTTACATTACTATAATATAATAATTTCCTGGAATATTTGTTGCATTAATAAGGTCATAGCAGATCCCTGCTATGATGAGAACCTTGAAATTCTATAACAATATTCTTAAATAAAGTTCTATGGTTGGATGACATACTATGATAGGACACATAGTATACAGACCGTCATGTGCGAGTACTCGTAAGAAGACGAGACTCTCTCTCATTGAGTTCGCACTTGGTAATCTCCAAGATGGGAGATTATGAGAACAAACCCGCCAGTAGTAACTCCTCATGTCTTGGTGTCATCGGATATTGCTATCTGCGAGCGTGTGTAATGGTCCTTAGACTGGAAGATTATCATTAACTCATGTCATGACTCGCACACTTAGATTTACTGACGAAAACCGTCATGCAGACAGTTGGCAGGAAGTAGGGTACGTTGGGTGCGTCACAAGTGACATGTTGTTAATGGATAAGTCGAGGAAGGATTTGTCCCTTCCATTTATGGAAGTTGATTTCTTGGCCCTTTGATTGAAATAGAACTGTCGCATTAAATTCCATGGCCATGGTGTAAACGACGAGTTTATTTCAGGTAATCAAAGAAAGATGGATCAAGCATATAGGTTTATGAAACTTTCATGAAACCTGCTTGACGAGATATTGAGACAAAGGGACAAAATTACACAGTAAGCGTTCGTATGAGGTGGTACATCAATGTGGCGTCAACTTCTGTCTCTTGGGTGCCTTGACCCGTTTCTAGACAGTAATCTTGGACTTTAGGCAAGCCTGCCTAATGCCAACGAGAAAGAGGCCTTGAGGGTCACACACTAAGTGTGTCCAAGTATCTGAAGTTGAATAAATATTATTCCCGTACGTGGTTTAATAATTATTCAAGGAAGCCTAAGTTGTTTTAAATGATGGAGGAAAAATAAAATAAAACAAGTACACGCCGTGTATTATTAAATTTACATGCCGTGTAGTTTTATTTTGGAAAGAAAATGAATAAATGAAAACAAGATATACACACCGTGTACATATAATGTACACACCATGTAGTTTTCAAAGAAAAACAAGTACACGCCGTGTATTTATTATTACACGCCGTGTAGTTTTTCCAGTCGGGTTTTTGAGGATATAATATTGTTTTATTAAATGATATTTATTATAATCAGCGTGGGTGCATGTCAAGGAATTATCTATTCGACATGGGGGTTTGACATAAGAGACAATGAACTAAATAAAACACGCAACGCATTTATTTATTGTCATAACTCTATAACCCCACACACCCGATTATAAATATCCTCACAACCCCAACTCTTTTCCGACAGACAAGAGAATTGTGACACACAACATCTCTGGAGAATTCTTTCAAGGCCGAAAGAACCTCTTCCTCCAAGAACGCTCTCATGACCGAGAGAGATCCTCTTCCATTGGATCAAGACAATCTAAGGCGGACAATGCAAGTGAAGGCTTCTCCACGCTAGCACCCAGAGAATACTTTGGCGACATCCAGAGATACGAAGTACACGTGTGGATCACCGCTAGAGAGAGTCTACACTTGGCTTCTGCGACGCAACGATGGATCACATCGACAATGTGATCAAGAACATCAACGAAGAAAGAACACCCAAAAGGTATTTATTTATAATTAATTAAATTAATTATAATCAACCTGTAACGATCCTTGATTGTGGTTCTGGGAAAAACCATCTTCTTTGTCTTTTTCTGTGATTCGATCCGTTGAGACTGACATTTAACATCATATTGATCCCAGATTGATCATTGATAATGACAAAAATCCAAGTGGGCACATCCACCCATGCGCTTCCGCTGCACCCAGAACCTTCAAATGATATCAGAGGTAGGTTACAACATTGATTATAGTAATTTAATTTTCATTGATAATTTATGCATTCATATTTGATTCAATTCGAAATAAATCATTCTATAAATCTAAATTAACGAGATCTATTCTTCCTCCTTCGTTTCTCGATTCATATCATAGAAACGACATTTTAATTTAAATTTTGATTAAAATAAAATTGAGGAACTCATCCGGAGGAGCCGCTCTTTCTGTCTGTTCAACACGGGATTACACAGCGTGTAATTAAAACTACACGCCGCGTACTTAGGTTCAACGAACCGGAACTGGTCCGCCAAACCACTCCGTGTGAATTGATTATGCCTAAGTTTTAATCACACCGTGTTGACTAGAATTGAACGGCGTGTGGAAACTGGAATACACGGCATGTATGTTGGAGCAACACGCCGTGTAGTCTGTTCCTACCCAGGTGAAACCGTGTACAAAGATAAGCCACGTACCGCGTACACGGGATCGACAAGCTGGTTACCGCGTAACAAGGAAGTACATGCCATGTATGATTCATCTACACGCTGTGTACTCTAAAATTTCCAAAGTACAGAGAACACACCAAAGCCCCGGTGTGTACTTTGTATAAAGGGTGAAAAGAAAAATACACGCCGTGTAATTATAAACTACACGCCATGTACTTTCCAGAAATGGAATTTCACCAAGTTTCCTCCAATGTAAAAAGACCCGTACACGGAATATGGATGAGAAGAATCTTAAGGAAATTCAGAAAGGAATTTAAGATAAAGAATTGATTAATTATAAGATCATAATTAATTGAATTCGAGCGCGTCTTATCTTAAATAAAAGAAAGATTAAAAGTATTTGAATTCTAAATATGAATAAATGTCATTGCATACTATGGATGATCATGAGCTAGACCAAAGACCCTTTGTATGTGTATGGTTTCATCTAAATCTATTTAATTTAAATTTGTTGGCCTGCGAGCCTTCTTCCAAAAAAATGTAGGGTCTGCGTGCCCATGGTTTCTTTAATGTAAACCCATGTAATGGAGGATCTCCCAAGCTAGAGGAGACGGTTCAAATCCCGAAGCCTAGGAGAAACCGACGCAAGAATATACAAAGGTGGACAGGTGGGAGATGCAAAACACAAACCAACAGGTTCAAGGTGTTTTCCCTAGGCCAGGGTTAGCTTATCAAAACCGCTAGATAAGCTAACCAATAGAAGCTCATGATCATGCCATTTTATTTTATTTCTGTCTGATTTCATGGTTTATTTATTATGTATGTGTTGTCTTGATCACATAATTAATAAAATGAACAAGCATGAAAAGATGGAATAAAATAAAAACCGAACTATGTGTAAACATTATCGGAACATGGTTAATCACTTAAGAAAGCATCACTTAATATTAACAAGCATGTGATAATGCAAAAATATGAATAAATAATAAAATCCCTCAAATACCATATTATGTCAGACCAAGCATTCCGTTACATGATTAAGGTCAAGACTCAATAAAACTATGTGTTTGACCAACACTTGTTGGGACACTTACTTTTATAAAGGAATCCCTTATGGAAGGTTTCGGGTTGACTTAACCGTATTACATCAAGAGAAGTAGCCCTTGCTAGACTTGATGTAATATTGGAGGTAAGTGTTGAGGAAATCCAAGTCAGGATTTCAGGATTGGGGAGTCCACTCAACAGATCAAGGAACTGTAAGCTCACAGTTGGCAAAGACCTGCCTACCTAAATACCATCAAATAGCTTGACCAACCCTTGTTGGGGTTATGTGAAGGGGAATATGGATCCTTTCCACTAGAATGTCAAAGAAACTAGACATTCCAAGATCAATGGTGAGGGCCATTGAGACTTGATAAAATAGTGGGAAACTTAATTAATTTATTATTATTTCTCATAAAAATGTAATCAAGAAAGTACTAATAAATCTGCTCTTTTAAAATTGTAGAATCAAGATGACAAACTCGTCAACCACATTTTCTCTGCGATCAATACTGGATAAAGACAATATTATCACCATCATTAACTTTCAGGAATGGTTTAGGCGCCTTCGGGTTATCCTACGCCATGAACGGATGTTTTACGTGCTAGAGTCCTCACTTCCTAATTCTCCTACCCCAGGGGTGAGTGATGAAGATTTCCTGGTCTATGATCAACATTTGAACGACACTCTTGACGTTCAATGTTTGATGCTATCATCTATGTCTAGTGATCTCATGAAGTCTCGTGAAGACAAGGATGCCTACAGCATGATCAAGCACCTCTGTGGTCTATTCTAGGAGAGAGAAAGACAGGAGAGGTTTGAGATCTCTAAGGCTCTATTTCAGAGCAAGCTTGGAGAGGGTGCCCCAGCTGGGCCTCATGTAGTCAAGCTCATTGGCTACATTGAGCGCTTGGGGTTATAGGATTTAAACTCCCTGAAGAATTGGGCACCGATCTCATTCTTACATCACTCCCCCAGAGCTTCTTGAACATTGTTGTGAACTTCAATATGAACAACATTGAGGAGTCTTTGTCTGATCTTCTCATCCTCATTCGCCAAGTGGACACTGACATGAAGCGTGAAAAGCCTTCTCTCCTCATGGTGAATAAAAGGAAAGGGAAGTCGAAGAGCTTTAAGCCCAAAGCTTCTTCAAGGCCTTCTAAGAAAAGGAAGATCAAGGGGGAGGCAAAGGAACATGATGCTGTTTGTTTCGCATGTGGCAACAAGGGCCACTGGAAGAAAAACTGCACCCAACCAAGGAAGTAAGGGGAAGATTCAGGTGAATTTGTTATCGAATGCAATCTATCTGTTTCTACTAATTGGGTATTAGATACTTCTTGTGGTGATCACATCTATATCCAAATACAGGAACCAAGTAGATTCAGGAAGATTGATCGAGGGGAGGTAGATCTACGAGCAGCCAACAGAGCCAGACTCGCTGCTGTAGCTGTCGGAGACTACTACCTCACATTTCCTACCGGGATGTTCTTGGTTTTGAAAGGTTGTTATTATGTGCCTTCTATTACTAAAAACATTATTTCAGTATCCAGATTAGATACTGATGGATTCATATTCAATTTTGGAAATGACTGTTTCTACTTTTATAAAGATAACATTTTTTTTGGTAGGGCACATTTATATAACGGCCTTTATGTGTTAGACTACACAAACCAAGTGATGGAAATCGATAACAAAGTTAATTCACTTGACTCATACCACACCCAACTTTGGCATCACCGGCTAGGTCATGTCAATGATAAACGTTTGACAAAATTACATCAAGATGGGTATTTAGATTCTTTCGAACTAAAACCACTTGGTATATGTCATGCGTGTCTACAAGGCAAAATGACCAAAGCCCCATTTAGTGGGAAAGGTAAAAGAGCTAAAGAGATTCTAGAATTAGTTCACACAGATGTGTGTGGACCATTTCTAGTTGAAGCAAGGGGTGGGTTCTCGTACTTCATAACTTTTACTGATGATTTTAGTAGATATGGATATATCTACTTAATGTGGTATAATTCAGATACTTTTGATCGGTTCAAAGAATACAAGAATGAAGTTGAGAACCAGCTTGGTAAGAAGATTAATAAACTCCGCTCAGACAGAGGAGGGGAATATCTTAATCAGGACTTCATTGATTTCTTATAGGTGTTTGGAATTCTATCTCAACTCACTCCTCCTTACACACCTTAGTGGAATGGTGTATGTGAAAGGAGGAACCGCACCCTGTTAGACATGGTGAGATCAATGATGATTCATGACAGTCTTCCATTATCCTTTTGGGGATATGCATTACAAACAGTAGAGCACATACTAAACAAATTACCAACTAAATCGATAAATGGTATTTCATACGAATTATGGAGTAGATGCAAATCCATGTTATCGAATTTACATGTGTGTGGTAGATGAGCATTTGTTATGGCCTCTTCAGGTAACAAACTTTCACCCTGAGGCACAAAGTGTATCGTTATAGGATATCCCAAGGAAACAAGAGGATATTAACTATACAACCCCTCAGACAAAAAGGTTATAGTGGAAAGACACACCATATTCCTTGAGAGGGAGAACATCTCCATAAGAGATAGTGGGAGCGAGATAGACTTCGATGAAGTCGAGGCTCAAGATACACAGAAGTTGGTACAAGAACAGATTCCACAAAGCCCCATGGAAGAACAATCTGTTCTAGAGACACAAAAACTGCATAGGAGCACGAGAGAGGTGAGAGAAGCAGAACGATATGGTTTTATTGTCACTGAGGATGGTGACTCATTATTTGTTGACAATGATTATCCTCTTACCTACAAGGAAGCTGTTGAAGGCACAGACGTTTCCAAGTGGCAAGAAGCCATGAATTCTGAAATGGATTCCATGTACCAAAACCAAGTCTGGATTTTGGTAGATCCTCCAGTTGATGTAAAGACTATTGGTAGTAAATGGGTATTCAAGAAGAAACTGGACATGGAGGGGCAAGTTAGCACCTACAAGGAATGATTGGTTGCAAAAGGTTTTATACTGAGTCAAGGAATTGACTATGATGAAACCTTTTCACCGGTTGCAATGCTGAAGTCCATCAGAATCCTATTGGCTATTACTGCTTACCATGACTATGAAATTTGGAAAATGGATGTCAAAACAGATTTCCTTAATGGGAACCTCTAGGAAGATGTCTACATGACACAACCTGAAGGGTTTGTGACTCCAAAGGATGCCAACAAGGTATGCAAGTTGCAGAAATCCATTTATGGATTAAACCAAGCATCAAGGTCATGGAACATTCATTTTGATGAAGCTCTTACATAATTTGGCTTTGTTAAGAATGAATGTGAGCCTTGTGTTAACAAAAGGTTTAGTGGAAGTGAAGTCGTTTTCCTAATAGTATATGTTGATGACATATTGCTAATTGGAAACGAAGTACCTGTCTTACAGTCAGTTAAGGAATGGTTGCATAAATGCTTCTCCATGAAAGACTTGGGCGAGGCGGCATATATTCTTGGGATCAAGATCCATCGTGATAGATCCAGGAGAATGCTGGGCCTAAGTCAAAGTACATAAATTGACAAGATACTGAAGAGATTCAGTATGGAACAGTCCAAGAGGGGATTGTTTCCAGTGTCAACTGGCATTCATCTTTCCAAGAAAATGTGTCCTCAGACACAGGAAAAAAGAAAGAGAATGGTAAGGATCCCTTACGAATCCGTGATTGGGTCAGTCATGTATGTTATTCTATGTACGAGGATAGATGTTTCTTACACATTAAGTGTGGTAGGAAAATATCAAGCTGATCCAGGAGACCGCCATTGGATGGAAATCAAGACTATCCTTAAGTATCTGAGGCGTACTAAGGATATGTTCCTGGTTTATGGAGGAGATGAGGAACTAGTCATCAGAGGACATGTAGATGCTAGTTTCCAGACTGATCAAGATGACATGAAGTCACAGACTGGATTCATCTTCAGTTTGAATGGAGGTGCAGTGAGCTGGAAGAGCTCAAAACAAAGTGTGGTGATAGATTCTATAGTGGAGTCCGAGTATATCACAGCTTCTGAGGCAGCTAAAGAAGCAGTATGGATGCAAAGCTTTGTCCAAGAGCTGGATGTTGTACCGAGCAGTAAAGATCCTATCACACTCTATTGTGATAATACTACAGAGGTGGTACTTGCAAAAGTGCCAAGGTCACAAAAGCGGACAAAGCACATACTTCCGAAGTATCATCTCTTGAGGGATTTTTCACAGAGAGGTGAAGTTGCAGTGAGTAGTATTTCCAAGGAAGAAAACGTGGCAGACCCATTGACTAAAGCCTTGACTCAGCAGAAACATGATAATCATGTGAGGTCTCGCGGACTAAAAGTAATAGGCAGTTGGCTCTAGTCCAAGTGGGAGTTTGTAAGGGTTAGTGTCCTCGGAACCAACTATTTTGTACTTTTATTACATGAATGTTCACTTATTATATATTCTTCATTGTTCGGCATGACTATAATATAATAATGTCATGGAATATTTTTTGTACTAATAAGGTTTTAGCAGATCCCCGCTATGATGAGAACCTTGAAATGCTATAACAATATTCTTAAATAAAGTTCTACGGTTGGATGACATACTATGATAGGAAACATAGTATACAGACTGTCATGTGTGAGTACTCGTAAGAAGATGAGACTCTCTCTCATTGAGTTCACACTTGGTAATCTCCAAGATGGGAGATTATGAGAATAGACCCGCCAGTATTAATTCCGCATGTCTTGGTGTCATCGGATATTGCTATCTGCGAGCATGTGTAATGGTCTATAGACTGGAAGATTATCATTAACTCATGTCATGACTCGCGCACTTAGATTTACTGACGAAAACCGTCACGCAGATAGTTGGCAGGAAGTAGGGTACATTGGGTGAGTCACGAGTGACATGTTGTTAATGAATATGTCGAGGAAGGAGTTGTCCCTTCCATTTATGGAAGTTGATATCTCGACCCTTTGAACTGTCGCATTAAATTCCATGGCCATGGTGTAAACGACGAGTTTATTTCAGGTAGTCAAAGAACAACGGATCAAGCATATAGGTTTATGACACTTCCATGAAACCTTCTTGATGAGATATTGAGACAAAGGGATTAAATTACATAGTAAGAGTTCGCTTGAGGTGATACGTCAATGCAGCGTCAACTTCTTTCTATTGGGTTCCTTGACCCGTTGCTAGACAGTAATCTTGGACATTAGGCAAGCCTGCCTAATGCCAAAGAGAAAGAGGCCTAGAGGGTCACACACTAAGTGTATTAAAGTATCTCAAGTTGAATAAAGATTATTCCCATACGTGGTTTAATAATTATTCAAGGAAGCCTAAGTTGTTTTAAATGATGGAGGAAAAATAAAATGAAACAAGTACACGCTGTGTATTATTAAATGTACACGCCGTGTAGTTTTATTTTGGAAAGGAAATGAATAAATGAAAACAAGATATACACATCGTGTACATCTAATGTACACGCCGTGTAGTTTTCAAAGAAAAACAAGTACACACCGTGTATTTATTATTACATGCCTTGTAGTTTTTCCAGCCGGGTTTTTGAGGATATAATATCGTTTTATTAAATAATATTTATTATAATCAGCGTGGGCGCATTTCAAGGAATTATCTATTCGACATGGGGGTTTTAACCAAGATTCAATGAAATAAATAAAACACGTAATGCGTGTATTTATTGTCATAACTCTATAACCCCACACACCCGATTATAAATATCCTCACAACCCCAACTCTTTTCCGATAGAAAAGAGAATTGTGACACACAACATCTCTGGAGAATTCATTCAAGGACGAAAGAACCTCTTCCTCCTAGAATGCTCTCAAGACCGAGAGAGATCCTCTTCCATCGGATCAAGACAATCTAAGGCGGACAACGCAAGCAGAGACGTCTCCATGCTAGCACCCGTAGAATACGTTGGAAATGTCTAGAGATACGAAGTACACGTGTGGATCACCACTAGAGGGAGTCTACACTTGGCTTCTGTGATGCAATGACAGATCACATTGACAACATGATCAAGAACATCAAAAAAGAAAGAACAGCCAAAAGGTATTTCTTTATAATTAATTAAATTAATTATAATCAACCTGTAACGATCCTTGTTTATGGTTCCAGGACAAACCATCTTCTATGTATTTTTCTGTGATTCGATCCGTGGAGACTGACGTTTAACGTCGTATTGATCCCAGATAGATCATTGCTAATGACAAAAATCCAAGTGGGCACATCCACCCACGCGCTTCCACTGCGCCCGGAACCTTTATCTCCTATATAATGTGATGTTATTATAAATATGGTACAACCATTTTAATTATTCTATCCATCCTATAATTGACTGAGTCACCATACGTGCGTACGTACGACTTACCTTCTCCACGTCGTGATGTAGTTTGTTATTCAAACACTTCATTATTTTTGATGGGAATAATAATGAATATAACTGATGTAAATAATAAATATAACATGGTAATGATTTTCTATATATGATATAACATCCAATTACATATTATTTCACCATCAATATAATGATATTGTCACTCGTGTGTACGTACGGATTACCGTCTCCACGAACGCGATGAGATTCATTCTCCATCGTAATAATTCAAGAATAATTTTCATTTTATGATTAAAAATAATGTTTATGAACATAATATAATTCTGTATATTAATCAAATATATCCTATCCATGACAAACATTCCTTACGTAACCAAGCATATAAAGGAAAATGAATCAGCTAACATCTGAAAATGATGATACTACTGAAATATTATTCGCAAGTCAATTTTAGAGGGTCATATATGATATAATATTTATGTATATAGTTCTTGTATAATTTAATAACATTGATTTAACTATTATACAAGAGGTTAACATACCTTTGACCAAGGAAAAGTAAAATTTAAGGGTTAATTTCACAATCTCTTTATTATCTGAGGTTGTTTTTACATATGTCTCTACTCGGACCTCTTTATCATTCGCATCCATGTTTTCTTAAAAATGAAATTCAATTTTTTTACTATTTACTATAATATGGGTTAAAGTAATTTATACCCTTATTTGACAATATATATTTTGAAAGGAATTTTCCGTCATTTTCCAAACAAGGTACATTATGACCTTTTCGACAAAATTAAGGTAAAAATATATTTTATTAACTTATACGGTCGGTGTGGCTATTTTCCGTCATTATATCACCGTCCAAGATTCCCATACAAACATATAAGAATATTTTCAAAATAATTTTTTTTATAACTATATGACTTTTAAATGATTTAAAAAAAGAGATGTTTCTTAAAAAAAGTTTTCATTTCATCTATGTCAACATCCTTTGATAGATTTTAATATTGTTTGAAGTTGATTTATTATAATACAAAACTTACATATTTTATTGAAGGTTTTTTAATATGTTTGACTATGGATGTGTTATTTTTACACCATTCATGGTTTATGGATAAAGTATTGACATTCCATATTCTAGTTTAATAAGAATGTTTATGTTATGTTGAAACGTTTTCATATGGTGAAGGAATTGGACTTAGCATGTAATGGTTGAGCCTATTATACCTCCTCGATGCATCAGACGGTCTCATGAGACAAACGAGTGTCTTGGCACAAGGAATTGACAAAATCTATTTTGTAGTCTTGGCATAAGGCCTTGACTCTGTTGTTATGATGTTTGGAATTATGAATTCCATCATTATGAAAGTGGATATTGATATTTCATGTGATTACTAGACTTGTAGTATATTTATGTGAATAAGTAAATAGAATTATTTCATTTAATCTTTTCCATATTTTGTTGAAGTTTAAGACTAAAAGGCTTTTATTTTAGTCGTATACAATGCATTAAATATTTATTCTTATTTATGAAAGTTTTCAATATATTATTACCATTATGGAGCATATATGTTTTAACACCCCAAGATTTTATAGTACGTTATTTCTTCAAAGTAATTCAATAACTTGCACTACATACAACACCCAGTTCTAGCGCACCATGACTTACGAAACAAGCTGTTCAAAAGCAGTTATGAATAGTATTTAGTGAATTTTGAAATTTATATAATCTTTATAATTTTATAATCCATATTATGAGTTTCTTAGATATAATGTAAGAAAAAATACATTTTTTTTCAGATAAATGAACTATTTTTCCAAAAATGAAAATTTTTCACCTTTTAAAGGTGAAGCCTTTTTAAATCCAATATTTAAAACTTTTATATATTCAATTTTACAAAATAAACATTTTCTTTAGAATAGGGAAATAAGAATTCAGTTTCAATAAAGTTTTGGTGTTTTTTTAATAACTTTCATATTTGGGTGAATAATGAAAAATACTATATTTTAACTGAAAACAACTTTTTAAATAAAAATAAGTTGTTTTGTTAAATTATAAATTTTAATGGTTTAAAAGTATAAGTGGATTATATTTTTACCATTTAATCCAATGATGGTCATTGTAATTAATTTCACTTTGAAATTGGACTTAAACAAGTGTCAAATTTTTTGTAGTTATTATTTCTTAAAAATACCCCATTTGGTTATGACAGCGGGAATTAATTTTAAATTAATAAATTCAACTTCTATGTTTTGAATTTGGTAAAATATAATTAATTATTGAATTCATAATATCAAAATTATCTTAGAGTAAATTTTTTGTATTTTTTTGAAAACTTTTAATTTTTGATGAATAGTGAAAAACACTGAGTTATAGTTTAAAACCGAATTTTAATTTAAATAATTATTTATTTTATCTAAATTTATTTTATGTCAAAATAGATACAGAATACCAATATAATTTCAATGTAATTCATTAGAGTCAGTTTATAATAATTTTAGATATATAAAAATTTTATTGAACTTTTCACCATCCTTTACCCACCTCCAAGGAGAATTTTCAAATTCAAATAAAACATACTTTTACTGCTTCTGTGAGTGGAATTTTGAAAATTAGAGAGACACAGTTAATATAATTGATTAAAATGTGATTCAGTTAGATAAAAATAATTTTTTGTGAATAGTAACTTTTGACTTTTATTTATCGCGGTTAAAGGTAAATAGGGCAATTCAAGATAAAAAGTATATTATAATAATACAAAATTATCTTAACACTTGACCTAAACTTATTGGATGAGTCATGGAAAAACATGGGAATCCTTGGGTCAATTTTGGGACCCCATGGAGCCACTTGAGAGTAATAATGACTCTTTAGATTAATTAATTTAAAGTAAAGACAAAAATGACACAAACAAATATCTTTTAGTAAATTAATTTTTACATGGGGTTATATAAGTTATATTTTTGACTATAAATATTAATTGTAAATATAAAACGATTTCCTACCTCATGGTATATTGTTTATAATTTTTAGAAATCAAATAAATTAAGTTATTTATGACATAATGATGATTAAATAATTACCTTATTAATGAGATATTAAAATAATTGATATTATAAATACCCAAATAAATATAATTTGAGACTTTTAATGAATTCCAAGAATTTTATTGGTTAATATGACATGTTAGGATTGATTAAATAATTTTTTTTTGAATTAATAAAGTTATTTAGACTTTAAAAAAATCAATTATTAAATAGTGTCAAAATTGACATAAAAGATTTTTTAAAACAAATATTACATTATTAATTGATATAATATTCTTAAAAATATAAGGTTCGGCCAAAGGACTTATATGATGATAGTTATGTCATTAATTAACAACTTGGGGTTCTCTTGGCAGTTTATTGTAAGTTTACTAACCATATAATATAAAAATACAAAGAGACATGGTAAATGTCAAACTAATTAATTAAGTGTTAAAAATAAAATATAAGGTTAATATAGTGACCCCAACTTATCTAAAATTTATTTGTTGAAAGGATTTAGACCCATACCCACCTTAGACATTTAATAATCCACTTTGGATCCATTATAAAAAGAATATTAATTTATTATAAAATAATATTTCTAGTTCTTCCTAAAGAGCCCCTCCTCCCCTTTATTAAAGGACACCACTTCTAACCAATTCTTCATACCTTCAAAGCCTTTTTGTCCAAACAAACCCTGCCCAAATATTCTCTCAACATCACTAACTTCAACTTAGAGGCCTTAGTTTTATCAGAAAGCCAACCTATGGATCTCTTTTGAGCAAATCAAAAGGAAGAACCCGAAGAAGAGGTAATGATTTCACCACCCTCTTTCAAGTTCCTTTCTTCTTCCACTTCTTCTTTATTTGTTATTTCCATTTAAAAATAATTACACCAGTATATTTTACATAATTTTATGTTATTATAAATATGGTACAACCATATTCAGTATTCTACCCATCCTTTGAATGACATGTCACCATACGTGCGTACGTATGGCCTACCGTCTCCACATCATGGTGTAATTGTTATTCAGTACATTATTATTTTGATTGGTATAATAATGATGTGTAATTCATGTAAATAATAAGTATAACATAATAATGATTCTTTATATATGATATACCATCCAATATATATGATTTTAATATCAAAAGAATGATATTATCGCTCATGCGTACGTAGGGACTACCGTCTCCACGGACGTGATGAGATTCATTCCCCATCGTATCCATGCAAGTAAAATTATAATTTTATGATTAAAAATAATGTTTAAGGACTTGATATAATTCTGTATATGAATAACATACAACCTATCCATAAAAACCACGACTTATGTAACAAAACATATAAAAGAAAACGAGTAAGTTAACACCCGAAACGACGATAATACTTAGTTATTATTTACAATAGAATGTTAAAAGATCATATACGATATCATATTAATGTATATGATTATTTTATAATTAAATAACAATTATATCACCATTATAAAGGAGGATAACCTACCCTCTACCAGGGAAAAAGTACAAAGTAATGGGTTTCTTATCTTAATTTTAATTCTGTGAGATTTCCATTGTTCACCACTTATTTATTGCATGTGGTGTATGTACTGCCCATGATTGTATTAATTGTGTAATATACTTCAATTTATGGATATTTACATCATCATTTTATGATCCTTCTTTCATGGGTGTATGTTTCGTAAGTTACCAAATCAATAAAGGATTTCGAAATTTCAATTTCCACTCATTCGGCTTTATGCATACTTCATTGATTATTTTACTCAAAGATTTTGTGTGGAATAACTATTAATTTTCTTATATCATAATTTACACTCACATTTTTATGGATATACTTTTTATACACAGAATCACTCCATTGATAAATTCTCAAGTCATCGATATGAACTTGATAAGAGTAATTTTAACTCAATCTCCATTTGTTGAGTTAAATATCCAATTCATTGGTGTTGTTTTTACAAGAATATGTGTGAATGTCCTCTGATTTATTTACACTGAATATCCAATCTTATTGAGTGTATTTATATTTTTCACACATAATTATGTCTTTGATTTATCCTTAATATAAGGATACGGTCTTTATAAGAGATTTCATCTCAATTTACATTCCATAGAAACTTCTTTGTTGTTATATGCCAATTCACTTTTATATGGTGTATATAATGTACTTTGACATAGTATATCATGAATCCCTTTATTCTCATGATATTACAATGTTTTGATTACCTCAATTATTTTTATTCTAGTGTCTCTCTTTTGGTTAAGAACTCTAACTAAAATATCATTTTAAAATGTTTTAAATATTTATTATTCTAAAACATTCTCATTAATGTACATGTTTTAAAAATGGGTTTAAGGATTTATTTATATAGACATTAAAGTTTTAAAATCTAAATTCCTTTTAAAAGATTCAAAGTGGTATGAGACACTTTGATTTAAAAATCTATTTTTAAATGGCTTCTTGACAAATAGTGTGACTTTTAAATGCTTTCAAGAAAAAGGGGATATTTCCCTCAAATAGTTTTCATGATTATTTTCATCTATGTAAATATACTTCATTATTCTCAATTAAGGTTAATATGTTACAATGAAATCTTCCATATTGTATTGAATGAGTTATTTTTGACTGTGGATATGTTATTTTTATACCATTCATGATTTGTGGTTAAAGTATTGAAATTTCATATGGATGTTTTAATACGAATTTTTATGTTATGCTTCAAAATTTTCACATGAGGAATGCATTGGACTAAGTAAGTGACAGGTGGAGCCTTCTATAGATCCTCGATGCAACGGTAGGTCTCAGGAGACAAACTAGTGTCTTTGCACAAGGCCTTGACAAAATATTATTTGTAGTCTTGGCACGAGGCCTTGACTATGTGGTTATGATAGTATGACATTATGAATTCCATCATTATGAAAGTGGTTTTTGATATTGCATATGATTATTCCACTAATAGAATATCCACGTGAATAAGTAAATGGAATTATTTCATTTTATTTCTGCCATATTATACTGAAGTTTAAGTTTAAAAGGCTTTTGTTTTAGTTAAACATTGCCTTAAATGTTTTTGCTTATTTATGAATGATTCTACTATACTGTTATCCTTACTGGGCATTTGATCTCACCCCTTTCTATGTTTTATTTTTCCCAGGATGTGAAGAATTATTTTATGAATGACTTGCAGGGATAGTATGAGGGTATATGAGTGTAGACTATGGAAACTATGTTGTTATAGTTTTCATTTTATGATGTAATGTATACTTTATGAAGGTATCTAGTGTTTCAAAGGATACTAAACTAATCTGTCTTTCGAGACACGATCCTTTGTGAACATGCCAATGTCAGGTAATAATGCATAGACTCTGGGTAACTGGGGTCAGGGCATTACAGTTGGTATCATAGGAAGCTTAGTACAAACCTTGGAAACTATATTTAGATAAACTCTTATTAGAGCACATAGACCTAAGATAGATTTTGAGGATTAGTATAGAATAACTTCCTAGATTTTTTTTTGTATAAATTTTGTGTGTTTTCCAAGAAATACATCCATGTCTGCATACGAGCAGGTGGAGGTGGCTCTGACACAAATGTACCTAGGGGTAAAACCCAAAAACACTACTTTGAGCTAGAATTGTACAGGAACTGGTGCACGACAACAGGCCTTCCTTCACTCTTGGTTACGATACTCCCAAGGGATATTCTTAGCACAATTTACATTTTCTTTACAAACTAATTTGAAGTATTTGACCTTGGTTAATTCTAAGGTGTTTCAAATTGAGAATATAGTTTCATTATATTCTCTAAATGATTTTATGACTACTGTTACTCACCCAATGATTTCTGGTTTTAGTCAATGGATGGAGTCCAAGGAAGTCATAGTAACTTTTAGAATGATGTACAAGGTGGGAATGGTGGTGGAAATGAGCAACAAAATGGGAAGTTCAAAGGCATAAAATATATTATTTTCATGCTAAATCAGTTTTCAAAAAATATGATCAACAAAATATATATTAACCAACTCCCGGACTCAAAAAAGAAGAGAAAGGTGATGAATGATAAGAGCTCCATCAATGGAGACCATGGAGAAAAGAATCCTAAATTTCTATCATGCAAGAAATGTGGAAGGAGACACACAAGAAAGTGTCTCAACGGAAAAAAGAAATGCTTTACATGTGGGAAATAAGGACATAAAGTGAAGAATTGCTGTGGAAAAATTAAGAGTACTATGGAAGAAAATAAAAATGTTCCCAAGAATCCATTTACAGTCATTTTTCGTAAATGTAGGGGACCTGGCCATTACCCAAGTGAATGCCCTATTGTATAGGATATTTTCTTGGTCAAATAAGAATCTATGTGGAAATAAATGATTGGAGAAATGTTTAAAAGTATTAGTGCTCCTTGTGGATGGGATTACTTTGGAATAATTCTCTCTTGTATTTATAACCCTGTAGTTTTCCATGTGAGAATGATATTTGAGGAAGACTTATCTTTTCACTTGTGGATATATTATAAATTACCATTTGGTTTTATAAGATCTTTGGGTTTGAGGAAATTACAAGTTATTATATTTTGGGATTAAAATGCAAGGTATGAGATAACATTTGTGGTTAAATTATGTTATGGTTATTTTGAGTAATTTATCTCATTTTGGTAATGTTATAAAATATAGTATATGAAAAAGGGCAACACATAGACCATGTGAAAACCCGGCACGTTGGACAAAGATGTGAGAATCGAACCCATAACCAAAGTGCGATTGGGATTGATCTCCTACCACTGGACTACGTGAAGTCCCTGGTTAGTGTGAGTAATTATTATTAGTTAAGTGATGTTATTGATAAATAATAAGTTTATTTGGGATGTTATGTATTATCAAATGAATACCCTTAGTATAGGAAAATGATTTGGTGATTAAGTGATAAATGTTATTTTGGAAGACGTTTCTATGTTGGTAACACAATATGCCCATAGAAATTAGAATACTGTGGGATTTCATTTGAGGTGTAATGGCAGATTTTTATCTATGTTTTTATTGGGGATTTATAGTGATTTGGTTTATTTATGGAAATGATTGACCTATAATAAAGAATATGTTATTAGGTTAATTACTTTTAATTAAGTGACTTTAAGAGTAGTTTATGTCATTTAGAGATTCAATTTATCGTGGATGACTACATAACCAAATTATTCTATGTTTTGGGTTTAAATATTAGTTTGGATTATATTGAAAGATTTTAAGGACAATTGTTTATTGAATGGTATTCATTTAACATTGAGGTATTGTTGGTTTAATTTTAGAAATTAAGATTAGTGTTTCTTTATCTAAAGGAATAAATTTTTGGGGATCATCAGATCCTGTACTAACCGTTTTGGTTTTGATTAATCTTTAATGACAAGTTAAATATATAGTTTATCCTTTGTGGATCATGTGTTTTTCTAGAAGTTTATTCTAGCTCTTCTAGTGTGACCAAGTCTTCTTGAATACTCATCATTTAAAAATGAGTTAGTAGTAGAAATTTATTAAAGAATAAAACATTACTAAAAAAAGTAAGTATATCTCTTTATGTTCTTAGCCAATCTCAGAAATGAATTCCTCATATTTATGGAATGTAAGTTAAAATAATGCTGTCCGTTTACTTTTCCTTATGGGAAACTAATGATCGTTTTTCCCATCACAAGTTTGTGGTTTTCTTGTTGTTAACTTTCTCCTGATCATGTTTTCTATCCCTCTCCATCAGAACTTGACACTTAGTTTGTCATCCATATCCATGTTTTTATACATGGAATCCTAGTATAGGTTATCTCAGGTGACCTTTTTACTTTTCTTTCTTTCTTTTAAAGTGATAGTTTTATTGACTCTTTTTCCGCTGTGGTACTTTCCATTATATTCCCGAGCCCATTTTTAAAAATGTCAAGGACGCAATTTATTGAAGGAGGGTAGAATGTAACACCCCATGATTTCATAGTACATTATTTATTCAAAGTAATTCAACAACTTGCACTACATGCAACACCGAGTTCTAGCGCACCATGACTTACCAAATAAGCCGTTAAATATCAGTTATGAATAGTATTAACTAAAATTTTAAATTTATATAATCTTTATAATTTTAGAATCCATATTATCAGTTTCTTAGATATAATGTAAAAACAAATACATTTTTTTCAGATAAAAGAAGTATTTTTTAAAAAATACAATTTTACCGCCTTTTAATGGAGAAGCCTTTTTAAATACAATATTTTAATCTTTTATATTTTCAATTTGACAAAATAATCTTTTTTTAGAATCGGGACATAAGGATTCAGTTTCAATAATGTTTTGGTGTTTTCCAGATAACTTTTATATTTTAGTGAATAGTGAAAAATACTATATTTTAATTGAAAACAAATTTTTAAATCAAAAAAATTTATATTGTTAAATTATAAATTTTAATGGTTTTTAAGTATAAGTAGATTATATATTTACTATTTAATTCAATGATGGTCATTGTATGTAATTTCACTTTGAAATTGGACATAAACAAGTGTCAAACTTTTGGTAGTTATTATTTCTTAAAAATATGTCATTTGGTTTTGACAATGGGAATTGATTTTAAATTAATAAATCCAACTTCTATGTTTTTAATTTGGTAAAATAAACTTCATTATTAAATTCGGAATATCAAAATAAGCTTAGGGTAAATTATTGGTATTTTTCTGAAAACTTTTAATTTTTGATGAACAGTGAAGAACACTAAGTTATAGTTTAAAACCAAATTTTTATTTAAATAATTATTTATTTTATCTAAATTTATTTTATGTCAAAATAGATACATACTACCTATATAAGTTCAATTTAATTAATTGGAGGCAGTTTATAATAATTTTAGATAATTAAAAATTTGTTGAACTTTTCATCGTCTTTTGCCCACCTCCTAGGAGAATTTGAAAATTCAAATAAAACATAATTTTACCTCTTCTGTGAGTGGAATTTATAAACTCTAAGAGTCACTGTTAATATCAAGGAGTAAAATGTGGTTCAACAAGAAAAAAATAATTTTTGGAGAATAGTAATTTTTCACACATATTTACCGCTTTTAAAGGTAAATTGGGTTATTCAAGATAAAATGTATATTATAATAATATTAAATTATCTTAACACTAGACCTAACCTTATTTGATGATTCATGGCCGACCATGGGAATCCTTTGGTCGATTTTGGGACCCCATAGAGACACTTGAGAGTGATAATGACTCTTTAGATTAATTAATTAAAAATAAAGACAAAAATGTCACAAACAAATATCTTTTAGTAAATTAATTTTTATATGGGGTTATATAAGTTATTTTTCTACTATAAATAATAATTAGAAATATAAAACGATTTACTAAATCATGGTAATTTTTTTATAATTTATAGACATCAAATTAGTTAAGTTATTTATGACATAATGATGTTGTAGTAATTACCTTATTAATGAATTATTGAAATAATTGATATTATAAATACCCCAATAAATATAATTTGAGACTTTTAATGAATTCAAAGAATTTTATTGGTTAATATGACATGTTAGTATTGATTAAATAAATTTGGTTCTAATTAATAAAGTTATTAAGACTTTCAAAAAATCAATTATTAAATAGTGTCAAATTGACATAAAGGTGTTTTTGAAACAAATATTATATTATTAATTGATAAAATATTCCAAAAAATCTAAGGTACCACCAAAGGACTTATATGATGATAGGTATGTAATTAATTAAACTCTTGGGGTTTTCTTGGAAGTTTATAGTATTTTTATTAACCATATAATATAAAACTAGAAAGAGACATGGTAAATGTCACACTAATTACTAAGAGTTAAAACTAAAAAATAAGGTTAATATAGTGACCCAAACCTATATAAAATCTATTGGTTGATAGGATTTTGACCCATACCCACCTTATACTTTGAATAATACACTTTGGAGCCATTAGAAACCGAATATGAATTTATTATAAAATAATATTTCTAGTTTTTTCTAAAGTTCCCCTCCCCCCTTATAAAAGGACACCACTTCTAACCAATTATTCACACATTCAAAGCCTTTTGGTTCGGCCAAACCCTGAAAAAATATTCTCTCAACTTCTCTCACTTCAACCTAGAAGTATTATTTTAATCAGAAATCCAACATAATGAGCCCTTTTGATCAAATCAAACAGAAGAACCCGAAGAAGAGGTAATGATTTCACCACCCTCTTTCAAGTTCCTTTCTTCTTCCACTTCTTCATTATTTTTTATTTCCATTTTAAAATAATAATTACAGTATCTTTAATATACTGTAATGTTAATATAAATGTGGTAAAACCATATTCAGTATTCTACCCATCCTTTGAATGACATGTCACCATACATGCGTACGTACGACCTACCGTCTCCACATCGTGGTGTAATTGGTAATCAATACATTATTATTTTGGATGGGTATAATAATGATGTTTAATTCATGTAAATAATAATAATAACATGATAATGATTCCATATATACAATATACTATCAAATTATATATGATTTTAATATCAAAAGAATGATATTATCGCTTGTGCGTATGTACGGACTACCGTCTCCACGAACACGATAAGATTCATTCCCCATCGTATCCATAAAAGTATAATTATCATTTTATGATTAAAAATAATGTTTAAGGACGTGATATCATTCTGTATATGAATAATATACAAACTTCTATAACAAGCATGACTTATGTAACAAAACATATAAAAGAAAATGAGTAAGTTAACACCTGAAATGACGATAATACTAAGATATTATTAACAATGAAATGTTAAAAGATCATATAAAATATCATATTAAAGTATATGATTCTTGTATAATTAAATAAAAATTATTTCACCATTATAGAGGAGGATAACCTACCCTCAACCAAGGAAAAAGTACAAAGTAAGGGGTTTCTTATATCAATTTCAATTCCGTGATATTTCCATTGTTCAACACTTATTTATTGCATGTGGTGTATGTACTACCCATGATTGTATTAATTGTGTAATATACTTTAATTTATGGATATTTACATCATCATTGAATGATACTTATTTCATGGGTGTATGTTTCGTAAGTTACCAAATCAACAAGGTATTTTGAAATTTCAATTTCCACTCATTCGGCTTTACGCATACTTCATTGATTATTTTACTCCAAGATTATGTGTGGAATCACTATTCATTTTCTTATGTCATAATTTCCACTCACCCTTTTTTTTGGATATACTTGTGATACACATAATCAATCCATTGATAAATTCTTAAGTCATCGATATGAACTTGATAAGAGTAATTTTAACTTAATCTCCATTTGTTGAGTTAAATATCAAATTCAGTGGTGTTGTTTTTACAAGAATATGTGAAAATGTCCTCTAATTTATTTACACTGAATATCTAGTCATATTGAGTGTATTTATATTTTTCACACACAATTATGTCGTTGATTTATCCTTAACCTAAGGATACAGACTTTATAAGAGATTTCATGTCAATTTACATTCCATAGAGACTTTTTTGTTGTTATACACCAATTAACTTTTATATGGTGTATATAATGTACTTTGACATAGTATATCATTAATCCCTTTATTCTCATGATATTATAAAGTTTTTATTACCTCAATTATTTGTATTCATGTGTCTTTATTTTGGTTTAAAACTGTAACTAAAATATCATTTTAAAATGTTTTAAAGATTTATTGTTCTAAAAATTTTTCATTAATGTCCATGTTTTAAAAATGGTTTTAAGGATTTATTTATATGGACAACAAAGTTTTAAAATCAAAATTACTTTTAAAAGTTTCAAAGTGGTATGGGACACTTTGATTCAAAAATCTATTTTTAAATGGCTTCTTGACAAATAGTATGACTTTTAAATCTTTTCCATAAAAAGGGGATATTTCTCTCAAATAGTTTTGATGATTATCTTCATCTATGTCAATATCCTTCATTATTCTCGATTATGGTTAATATGTTACAATAAAATCTTCAATATTGTATTTAATGAGTTATGTTTGACTGTAGATGTGTTAATTTTATACCATTCATGGTTTGTGGTTAAAGTATTGACAGTTTGTATGCTAGTTTTAATATGAATTTTTATGTTATGTTTCAAAATTTTCACATGAGGAATTCATTAGACTTAGTAAGTGACGGGTGGAGCCTGCTATAGCTCCTCAATGCATCGGTATGTCTCATTAGACAAACTAGAGTCTTGGCATAAGGCCTTGACAAAATATTATTTGTAGTCTTGGCATGAGGCCTTGACTTTGTGGTTATGATAGTATGTCATTATGCATTCCATCATTATGAAAGTGGTTTTTGATATTGCGTGTGATTATTCGACTAATATAATATCCATGTGAATAAGTAAATGGAATTATTTCATTTTATTTCTGCCATATTATTCTGAAGTTCAAGTTTAATAGGATTTGGTTTTAGTTATACATTACCTTAAATGTTTATGCTTATTTATGATTGTTTATGCTATATTGTTATCCTTACTGGGCATCTGAGCTCACCCCTTTCTATGTTTTATTTATCCCAGGATGTGGAGAATTATTTTATGAATGACTTCTAGAGATAGTATTAGGGGATATGAGTGTGAACTATGGAGGCTATGTTGTTGTACTATTCATTTTATGATGCAATGTAATCTTTATGAATGTATCTAGTGTTTACAAGGCTACTAAACTATTCGGTCTTTCCAGACTTGATCCTTTGTGATCATGCCAATGTTATGTAATAATGCATGGACTCTAGGTAACTGGGGTTGGGGCATTACATAAGACCACCCCTTTCTATGTTTTATTTTTCCCCGGATGTGAAGAAGTATTTTATGGTTGAACTTCAAGGATAGGATAAGGATATAAGTTTATTCAGAAGGGAAAAAATTTTATTGATGTTTTTATTTCATAATGTAATGTTAAATTTATAAATGTATCTAGTAATTCCACAGCTACTAAACTGATGGGTCTTTCGGGATTTGATCTCTTGTGATCTTGCCAATGTTATGTAATAATGCACTGACTCCGGGTAATTGGGTCGAGGTGTTACAGTTGGTATAAGAGGAAGTTTAGTAAAATCCTTGGAAGCTAGATTTAGAATAACACTGATTAGAGAACATTACCCTAAGATATAATTTGAGGATTAGTATAGAATAACTTCAAAGAATTATGGTACTGAAGATATTTTGTGAGTTTTCCAAGAAATTCATACTTTTCTAGATACAAGAATGTAGAGGCGGCTCTGGCACAGATGTACCTAAGTTAAAACCCAAAAAAACACCGCTTTGAGCTTGACTCGAATGGGAACTGGTGGACAACAATGGGCCCTGCTGCACACATGGTTACGACACTCCCGAGGGATATTCTTGGGATAATTCACATTTTAATTAAAACCCATTATGAAGGGTTTTTTAGTATTACATTTCTCAAAGAAAACATTTTTATGATTATGTATTATATCCATAAACTATTCAATATATGTAAGTGTTTTTCTGGTTAAGAATTATGTATTGCGATTCATAAACTAATCTAGTGTATTCCATTGATTAGAAATGGCCCCTAGTGGAAGTAATGGAAACTATAACAATGAACCTAATCCATATAGAGATTACCCTCCTAATCAAGATAATTATAGTGGAGCTAGTGAAGCAACTGGTTCTTATTAGCTTATCACCATACTGGGATAACTCACTCAAGTTATTATTAATAACCTTACCTGTATAGATCACCCTAATCCACAACGTGGAGGATCAATGTTAGACCACTTCATGAGGTAAAAAACCACCAACATTCAATGGGAGTACAAATCCATTAGTAACTGAGCAATGGATAAATTCCTTAGAGAAAAATATTTCCTGCTTTGGGGTGTAACGAAAGTGAAAAAGTTATCATGGCAGTTTATCACCTCACGAGAGATGCAGATCAATGGTGATCATTAATCCAATCCACAAAGAAAGATGAACAAATATCAAACATATAATGGAGGTATTTTAAAGATATTTTATTGGAGAAATACTTTCCTCGAGACCATTGAGCGGATATGGAAAGACAATTTCTGAGTCTGAGGAAAAAGGAAGATGAGAATGTCGCAATGTATGAGGCTAACTTTACCAAGTTAGAAAGGCATGCATCAAATTATATATGTAACCCAAGGAGTAATATTGATTGATTATTTGATGGGTTAAATCCATTTCTCCATCGAGCATTAGTCTCACAATACTTCTCATCAAATGAAGATATTGTCTCATGCGCTATTAAGATAGGAAATGAATTATCTACGTCTTATGACTTTAAAGAAAAGAAATAGAAAAAGAGATCTACTGAACACTCTAGAAATGGAAATTAAGGGAAGAAGGGAATATTTTAATATACATCCTGCGGTAAATGTGGAAAGAAACACCCCAGTACTTTCCTGAAGGGAATGGAAGTCTGTTATAAGTGTGGTGAAAAAGGGAACAATGCTCGTGATTGTAAGGGGAAGAAAGAGGTTGTCAATTTCAAATTCTATAATTGTATAGATTAGGGTAATTATGAAAATTAATGTCCTATGTGACAATGGATGATACCTCATAAAAGGCTAAGGGAGCAAGGTCAAGCTTATGCGATCACTACTGCTAAGGTTGAAGCTCCGAAACACATAGTGGTAGGAAATTTAATGGTTTCCTCAAGTTTAGCCAATTATTTACTTGATTCTAGATCATCATATTGTTTTATATCTTCCTAGTTTTCTAAGAAAATTAGATATTTTCAATTTTACTTAAAAAGGGAGTAGTTAATCAAAACACCTATGGGAAGTATCATCACAACAAAGTTTTGTGAATCAGTTCCCATTAGGGCATATAAATGTTCTTTATCTTATGATCTAATCATCATACCCATGATTAAACATGATATAATCCTCAATATGGATTGGATTTCATACCATGATGTGAAAATTTTTTGTAAGAAGAAGGAGGTTACAATTTTCAATGATGATAAGGAGTACCTTATCTTTTGAGCAGAAACATCACCACATGATTCTTATCTAGATCCACCCCCAATAGCTCTACTAAATTAACTTATTGGGGAGGAAGAGAATGAAATAACTATGGGTGAGTAAATGAATGTTCAAATAGAGGATGTACCTATTGTGCAAAAATATGTTGATGTGTTTCCATAGGATTTACATGGACATCCTCCGGAATGGGAAATTGAGTTTTCCATTGATTTAATTCTGGGTTCAAGGCCCATATCGAAGACCCTTTATAGAATGGACACTATGAAATTAGTGGAACTAAAAATTAACTAGAGGAATTGAGTAAAAAATGATTTATTTTCCCTAGTGTTTCTCCATGGGGAGCCCATGTCCTTTTTATTAAGAAGAAAGACAGATCTATGAGGTTGTGCATTGACTACAGTGGGATCAATGCTATAAAAATAAAGAACAAGTATCCCCTACCAAGCATTGATGATTTATTTGACCAAATTCATAAAGATCAATATTTTTCAAAGATTGACATTCGATATGGATATCATCAGTTGTGTGTGGGGAAGGAATACATTCCGAAAACAACATTTCAAACCAGGTATGGGCATTACGAGTTTACAGTAATTCCTTTTGGATTGACTAATTCACCCTCTATCTTCATGAATCTAATGAATATAGTATTCAAGGAATATCTTAATTACTTTCTAGTGGTATTTAATGATGATATTTTGGTACAGTAAAAAGGCTACGAATATCATGAAAATCACTTGCGCATTATCCTAAGGACTCTTTGAAGAAAAGAATTATATGGGAAATTTTGAAAGTGTGAGTTCTGGCTTCAAGAGATTTGTTTCCTTGGTTATATTTTCTCTATGGATAGAATCTCTGTTGATCCTTCAATGACCAAGGAAATTCAAGAATGTGCAGAACAGATGAGTAAAACTGAGGTATGCTGTTTTATTGGTGTAGTAGGTTATTATCGACGTTTCGTCCAGAATTTTGCTTGGTTAGCTAACCCATTAACCAAGCTCACTCGTAAAGGGGTTAAATTTGTCTTGACAAAAGAGGGTGAAGAATGTTTTGAAGAGATGAAGAGAAGATCAGTTAATGATCCTATCTTGACTCTACCATCGGGGAATTATGGGTTTGTTATTTATAGTGATGCTTCAAAGAAAGGACTTGGTTGTTTCCTTATGCAGAATGATAGAGTTATTGCCTATGCATCATGGTAGCTAAAAAATCATGAGAAAAACTATCCTACTCTTGATCTTGAGTTAGCTGCTATAATCTTTTCTCTAAAGATATGTAGACACTAACTCTATGGTGAAAATGTGAGATTTATACTCATCACAAGAGTTTGATATGTATTTTCTCATAGAAATAACTCAACATGAGGCATAGATAATAGATTGAACTACTCAAGGATTGTGATTGCACTATACACTACCACTCAGGGAAGGAAAATAATGAGGCACATGATTTGAGTAGACAAGATAATGTAGTTTGGAACAAGATGAGAGTTGAAAGGGATCCAATTTTCATCGATCTAGTAAATTTGGACATGGTAATAACTGTAGAAGTTAAAACATCAATACTTTTTCAAATAGTTGTCAAACCATCTTTACTAGAAAGGATAAAGAGTTCTCAGACTTATGATGAGGTGTTTCAATAGAAGATTAAATATGCGAATGATGGGAGATTGAGTGACTTCATATGTGAAGATGGAATTTTGAAATTTTGGAAGAGACTTTGTGTTCCTAACATACATGATCTAAAATGGAAATTGTTGGATGGTTCTCATAGCTCCAAAATCTCTATACACCCTATGGGCACCAAGATGTATAGATATTTGCAGGAACATTTTTTTGGGACAACATGAAGAGGGAGATTGTAGATTTTGTGTTAAGATGTATGGTTTGTCAACATGTGAAAGATGGAAGGCAGCGGCCTGGAGGAGTCATGAAATCTCTTCCCATACCTGAGTGGAAATGGGATAATAATACAATGGACTTTTTCATGAGGCTACCAAAGACTCTTATAAGGAATGATGGAATATGGATAATTGTTGATCATCTTACCATGTCATAACATTTTCATTCTATAAGATAATATTTACCACTTGAACGTCTCGCAAGACTACATATTAAGGAATTTGTAAGACTCCATGGTGTACCCCTATCGATTGTTTCTAATTGTAATCCCCATTTTACATCATGATTCTTGAAAATTATTCAAAACTATCTAGATACTGAACATCATTTGATCACTTCCTAACACCCTCAAACCGATGGGTAATCAAAACCGACCATTCAAATCTTAGAAGACACGTTGAGATCTTTATTATTTGACTTTCATGGTATGTGGGATCAATATTTACCACTTTTAGAATTTTCCTACAGTAATAGCTTCCATTAAAGTATTCATATGGCACCATATGAAGAATTATATGGATATAGATGTCTCACACCAACTTGTTGGGATGATGTTGGTGGAAGAAAACTCATAGGCCCAGAACTTGTTGAGGAAACAACGGAGAAAAGTGAAGATTATCCAAACCCACATCAAAGTAGCAAAAAGTAGGCAAAATAACTATAACGATAACTGAAAGAAGGATTTGGAATTTCAAGTAGGAGACCATGTTTTCGTGATGGTATATCCATGGAAGGGTGTTATACATTTCGTTAATAAAGGTAAATTGAGTCACAGGTACATCCGACCATTCAAAAATTTAGAACGAATTGGAGTTGTAGCTTATCATTTGGAAATGCCTCCAAGTCTCTCTAAAGTTTGTGATGTGTTCCACGTATCACTATTGATAAAATAAATGCCTCACCCAATACATGTACTCACCTATGAAGAATTATAACTAAAACCCGATCTGTCATATTATAAAGAGCCTATCAGAATTCTTGATACTAGAGAACACGTGTTGAGAAACCAGATGACTCGTCTAGTGAATGTTCTATGGAGAAATAATAATATGGAAGAGGCAACGTGGGAACTCGAGAAACTTATGATGAAGAACCACCAAAATATTTTCATGTAGTAATATTTTAGAAATTTCGAGGGAGAAGTTTTTTTATGGAGGGGAGAATGCAACACCCCATGCTTCCACTGTACGTTTCCCATTGAATAATGCAATAACATGCATTGTATGAAACTTCGAGATTCTAACACATTGTGACCAGTCAAACTAGACGTTAGGGATAATAATACCCAATTTTTCAAATTTTATAAATTTTATTTTTTAAAATGGACTTCATTTTTTATTCGGAATATCAAAATTATCTTAGGGTGAATTTTTGGTATTTTCCTGAAACATTCATTTTTTTGAACAGTGAAAAACACTGCGTTATTGGTTAAAACTGACTTTTTATTTAAATAATTATTTATTTTATGTAAATTCTTTACATAAAAAAAGATACATAATTTCTATATATGTTCAATTTAATTCATTCAATTTAGTTTCTAATAAACTTAGATATATAAAAATTTTATTGAACTTTTTACCGTCTTTTACCCACCTCCTAGGAGCATTTTCAAATTTTAATAAAACATAATTTTATTGATTATGTGAGTTGAATTTTAAAAATTATAGAGACACGATTGACATCAGTAAGTAAAATGTGGTTCAATAAGATGAAAATAAATTTTTGTAAATAGTAACTTTTTACTTTTATTTACCACAGTTAAAAGTAAATAGGGTAATTAAGGGGAAAAAAGATATTATAATTAACCTAACACATGTCCTAATTCTATTGTATAAGTGTAATTCAACCCAAAATAACCTTAGGAATAAAATATTTCCCCCTTTGGAAAACTTCGACTAGATTAGGACATTTATTGTTATTCTATTTAAAAAAGAGTAAAAAGTGTTAAATTCAAAGTTTAATAACTAAACCATTTTTAATATAGGGTTAAACATATGATAAATTAGAATATACATATTAATTATAAAGATAAAAAGATTTCATACATAATGGTATTTGTTTTATAATTTTTACACTTTAACAATGTAATTTATTTTTGACACAATGACGATGTAGTAATTACCTTATTAATGAACGATTAAAATAATTGATAATATAAATATCCAAATAAATGTAATTTGAGACTTTGGATGAATTAAACTAATTTTATAGGTTAATATGACTTTTTAGGGTTTATTAAAGAATTTCATTTTGAAGTAATCTTGTTATTTTTGATTTTCACAAAAACCAAATACTAAATAGTATCAAAATTGACATAATTGAATTTTTAAAACAAATACTATATTATTAATTGATATAAAATTCAGAAAAATACAAGGTTCGAAAAAATGACTTAGATTAGGATATATATATTAATAATGAACAACTTGGGGTTCTATTTTCTTGTTATAGTATGTTTATTAACCATATAATATAAAATTACAAAGAGACATGGTAAATGTAAAACTATTTAACTAAGAGTTAAATCTAAAAGATAAGGTTAATATTATGACCTAAATATGTCTAAAAACTATAGGATGAGAGTTTGGAGACCCATACCCACCTTATAATTGAAATAATTCAATTTTTATCCATTAGAAACTAAAAACGATTTTATTATAAAATAATATTTGATGATTTTCCTAAAATGTCCCTCATATCCCTTATAAAAGCGTACTTCCCCTTCTCTTAATTTCACACCTCCAAAGCCATGTTTATCGGCCAACACCTGACCAAATATCCTCCCAAGTTTACACCCTTCATCCTAGTGGCATTTTTAGGTTAGAAATCCATCCTAAGGATCCCTTTTGACCAAATCAAAATGAAGAACCCGAAGAAGAGGTAAATATTTCATCACCTCTTTCAAGTTCTTTTCTTCTTCCACTTCCTCTTTCTTTGTTGTTTCCATTATAAAATAATAACTCCAGTATATTCTATATAATTTGATGTTATTATAAAAATGGTACAACCATATTCGTTTTTCTATCAATCCTATAAATGACAAATTCACCATACATGCATACGTACTGCTTACTGTCTCCACATCGTGGTGTAGTTTGTTATTAAAACATTTCATTATTTTTTATGGGTACAATAATGAATATAACATTTTAAAATAATAAATATAAAATGTTAATGATTCTGTATATATGATATATCATCATATTACATACAATTTCTCCATCAATATAATGATATTTTTGCTCGTGCGTACGTACAGATTACTGTCTCCACGAATGCGATGAGATTCATTCCCCATCATAATCATTCAAGAATAATTTTCATTTTAAGATTAAAAATAATTATTAAGAAAATATTATAATTCCGTATATGAATCAAATACATCCTATCCATAACAAAAATTTCTTATGTAACCAATCATATAAAAAAACGAATCATTTAACACCTAAAACGATGATACTACTGAAATATTTTTAACAAAGCAATATTAGAGGGTCATATATGATATCATATTTATGTATATAGTTATTTTATAATTTAATAACAATTATTTAACTATTTTAGAGGATGATAACATACCCTCGACCTAGGAAAAGTACTGGGTAAGGGTTAATTCCACAATCTCTTTATTATTCGATGTTGTTTTTAAGTATGTATCTACTGGGACCTCTTTATCATCTACATCCATGTTTTCATAAAAATGTAATTCAAAACCTTTTTTCTATTTACTATACTATGGATTAATTTCATTTATACCCTAATTTGACCATATATGTTTGGAAAGGAATGTTTCTGTCGTTTTCCAAACATGGTACTTTATGACCTTTTCAACAAAATTAAGGTAAGAATGACTTTTTTAACTTATATGGTGGGTGGGGATATTTTCCACCATTATATCATTGTCAAAGATCCCAATAAAAGCTTATAAGAATATTTTCAAAATATATTTTTTCTTTTATAATTATATTACTTTAAAATGATTTCAAAAGAGAAAGAGATATTTCTCTAAAAAAGGCTTGGCTTTACCTATGTCAACATCCTTTGATGGATTTTAAGCTTTTTTGAAGTTGATTTATTATAATACAAAACTTACATATTGTATTAAAGGTTTTGTGATATGTTTGACTGTGGATGTTTTATTTTTACACCATTCATGGTTTATGTATAAAGTATTGGAATTTCGTATTCTTGTTTTAATATGAATGTTTACGTTATATTCAAACCTTTTCATATGAGTAATGCAATGAACTTAGTATGTGACAGGTGGAGCCTGCCATAGATACTCGATGCATTGGTAGGTCTCATAAGACAAAATAGTGTCTTGTCACAAGTCCTTGACAAAATCTTATTTGTTGTCTTGGAAAAAGGCCTTGACTATGTGGTTATGAGGTCTGACATTATGCATTCCATCATTATGAATGTTTCCATTGATATTGCATGTGATTATTTGACTAGTAGAATATCCCTGTGAATAAGTAAATGGAATTATTTAATTTTATATTTTCTATATTGTGCTGAATTTTAAGTTTAAAATGATTTTGTTTTAGTCTTATACATTTCCTTAAATGTTTACTCTTATTTATGAAAGTTTCCGCTATATTGTTATTCTTACTGAGCATCTGATCTCACCTCTTTCTATGTTTTATTTTTTCGAGGATGTGAAGAAGTATTTTATGCTTAAGCTACAGGGATAGGATAGAGATATAAGTGTATTCAAAAGGGGAAAAATGTTGCTGATTTTTTTATTTCATGATGTAATGTAAAACATTTCAATGTGTCTAGTACTTCCAAGGCTACTAAACTGGTCGGTCTTTTGGGATTTGATCCCTTGTGATCATGCCCATTTTTTGTAATAATGCACCGACTCTGGGTTACAAGGGTCAGGGTGTCACAATAAACCCTATGAAACCATCCTCAAAATACCTACTGCATGAAAATCACCACATCCCGCAACAACAATAAAACACAACCATGTTATAGTCCCACTACACAAACAGACAATGCCCAAAAACCATAACAAAACCCAAATGCAGATCCACTATTCCAAAATTTATTCCATTCCACAATCAATCATTATTTCAATCTAAGATACCATTTCAACCTCAAACTGTTTTCACAAACTGTCGTGTTCTCAATAGTATCACCACAAAACCCGTATGAAGCATATGAAAAAAATTATCCACACATAGCACACAACCACACCAAAACAAGGAAAAGGGTATTCTGATTTAACCCATTAGTTCATTAATTCCACTTTGGTAAAACAAGGGTTATCAAAAAATATGTTGGATCATAGGGCATCCATTTATTTATCCAAATATATGTGATTAATCATGTTTTCATGATCACCACCATCCAAAAGAAGGTTAACAACAAGTATTCATGAGTCAGGTGCACAAATAGAGACTACCAATGAAAATAATTTTCATAAGTCATATAGACAACAAAATTCACTTCATGTATAAAATATAAGAGATAAATCCAAAAAAGCTTAGTCATCATCTTCCTCACCCCACATTTATTGCCAAGGTGGCCAAAATCGTTAATGCAACAGGTCTGTTCATCTTCATAACACAAATAATTAAGATTTTGATTCAGATGTATTCGTAAAAATAAATGTGTTCACCCACCACGCTTGATAAACAATTAAAAGAGAGACGAAGGAATTCCAATCTCGAGAAAATGACGATTAACACCTCCATGCACCAAAACATGGGGTGCGTGAGTAGTAGGAACAATCTCCAGGGAAAACTGGATCCACAGTTACAACACAGATTTGACTCCTTCGGGGAGAAAGGTTCTAGCCCCAAGTAGAGGTAAAAGAAATAAAAACACACATGAATGAGAAGATCTCATATTAGAAGAGAAAGATCCTATATCATCAGAAGAGAAATGTTTTCAAGGGCCATTAGAGTTGGACTGTGGTCTGGACTGTGCAGTTTGACTATTTCAATGCCCCAAGAGAATTATGATATTAGAGTTATAATTAATATACTTTTAAAATCATTTATAAATTCTCAAACTATGTTTTAAACTCAATTTAAATCGATATAAAACATAAGAGGGGTGAAATTGAAAATTTTGGAAAGAGATGGAAATGACTCACTGATGGGTGAGTCACTGACAGAAGTCCCCAGCAGTGAGTGACCAATACTTGACTCACTGACGTGAGTCACCGAAGAAACACACCAACACGGTTAACTGACATGACTCAAATATTCCACTCACTGATTCTCGATCTACCAGTTCCAGACCTATCGATGCCCAACCAACCAAAGACCAACATACCAAGTATGATTTGAATTTTGAAAAACTGACACACGCCGTTGCATTGAGTATGATATTTAGAGTCTGATAAGATGAACTGATTTTTTGGTTAATAGTAACATAACCTTATGAATATTAATATGACCATTATGAATATTATATCATATAATTATTTTATTTTCATAAGGTTATAATATAATGCAATCTTGAATAATTTTTCAAGGGGATAAAAAATGAATTATACTTTTAAAATGGTAATATTTTGAGTAAATTAGGATTTCATTTAAAAATTAAATTAATAATATTTAGAAAATTAATTTCAAAAAATGGATTTCATTTTTTTATTCTACACATCAAAAAATTATTAGAGTGAATTTTTTGGATTTTTAAAAAATACTCAAATTCGTGATGAATAGTAAAATACATTAATTTACCGTATATATACAATATCTGTTTAATACACTATTATTAATATCATGGATGATGTAGGAACACATGTTCTGAAATCCCATGCACATATTACTATTCTTGTTCACTATAATCAATACTATTTGTTATCATTGGAAGAATAACAAAATAATGAGTAAAATAATGGTAAAACCCTCCTCTCCCCCACTATACACCCCTTACTCTCTCTTCTATTCACTCCTCTCAAGAACTTTTACATGTATAAATTCTGCACAAATATCCTCCTAAGATCCTACCCCACTACTAAAATCTGTTGGTCTCATAAAAAGACTTGAAAATCTCCCCTAAATTGGTTCTCAAGGAATTACTTCAAGAGGAAAATTTCTTGTTTCATTTCTTCTATTTCAAGTTCCTTTTTTTCTTTTTCTATCCTCAATTCCTTTAAGAAAAATGTTGTGATTAATCCAGTAACTTAAATGTACTATAATGCTGTTATGATAAATTAATAATTCTTCATCATCTCTCATTTCCCACTCTTTTATAATATAAATGAAAACACCTTCCGAGATGTGGTAATTTACCACATTCAAGGACGACAGGTATTCAATTTCTATTACCAAATTCAATTTTGGAAATGAAACCATTTTTATGGTTTAACCAGACTATAATATATTTATTATAACTTATTTAATGTTATTGAATCCTTTTTTAAGCGTTATATTAATTTATCAATCAAAATGATCTCATTGTGATAAAAAACCCGCCAATAAACCCAAACAATTGTCACTAATGTTTAATATAATGATTTATTTTCACTCCCAATAACCAAAAGAATTTTATAACCATGTAATAAATTTATTTTTCACTAATAAAATATAATTTCTATTATTTCCAACCTTTCTCATTCTACATGTTTATCAGCAGATGAATATAAGTAAATCGATAAAAAATCACGGAAGAAAATGCCCCCAAACAATGAAATTGAATATCTTAACCCATAAAAAGGTAATGAATGAACCTAATAAGGTTATAATAAATATATTTCATGTATAGGAGGTTATTTAATCATTAATTTATGAACCTAAATTTTATTATTAATGTCATTAAGATCAAGTGAGGAACACCATCAGACTTAAGGTAACGGTTTTCCACCCGAACCTCCATTTTCATTTGGGTTAATTTTATTATCTACTCACCTCAATTTAATTCATAGTAATTTATATTTAAACACCATAAATTATGTTATAATTTTACATATATATGTATCAACCAGAATCCTATGTTCTTCTATGAAGAATTATATGGTTTAAAAGGATCTTTCAAAAATTCTTCCCAAAATACATGCCCGACTCAAGGGAATTTCTCAAATTCATACCAATTTGAAAGGGAAATATATAATATATTTTTATGAACCATTATCCTTATAAAATAACTAATTTTATTATTAAAATACTATCTTACCCCATTTCTAGTTTTATACAAACACTTTTCCAAAAGTACTCTTCTTTTCAAAGTAAAAGAGTATATATCTCATAAATTACTTGACGATTTTATAAGAGTATCTTATTTTGTATCAACACTAATGTTGATTATTATGTACTATTAGGATTAATATTTATGATATCATCTAACATATTTAATTGAATGGTTTATTATTAGGTTTACTGTGGATGTGCTATCTTGAAACCATTCACCAATTTACTCTGAATGGTTAGTGTTAATGCATAATGTTTAGGGAACATTATTTACATTTCATATGTTAGCTTAAATATGAATCTATATGTTGTTTATCTTTATCCCTATTAATATGAGTAATTTATTGGACTTATTATGTGATAGATAGGACCCTCTATATCCTCTCAATGCATATGTTGATCTAATGAGAAAAATATATGTGGACTTGGCTGAGGCCTTGCCCATTTTTAGATATGGTTTTGGACGAGGCCTTAATCATTTTTATATGTCTTGGCTGAGGCCTTGAAAGTATGTTTAATAATGATATACATAGGCATTTCCCTCATTATGAAGCTATAAATTCATAGTTCATGGTGTTATTATCTTATTAGAATACCAATAATTATGTTTTATTTTGGAAATAATTAATCAACTCATATTCCTACCATAATGTGTTCAAGTTTATTATTTTCATAAAAGGAATGTGTTTTCAATTATTTACCATGACTAATGTTTATGTTAAGGATATCTTTTACTATATTTCATACCCTTACTGAGAATTTGAGCTCACCCATTCTTATGTTTCATTTGTATTAGGACACGAGGAGGTGTATTATGATTGACTTTCTAGGATAATCTTAGAGTGGTTAATGTTCACAATGGAACTTTTTTGTTGTTTTTCATTTCAAGTAGTAATGTTGAACTAATTTATGTATCTTGTTTCCAAATCTACTAAACTACATGGTCCATTGGGATGAATAGTCCTTGTTTGTATAAAAATGTAATAAAATAATGCACTGGCATGAGGAAAATGGGGTCAGGTACTTATAGTTGGTATCAAAGGAAGGTTAGTAGAAAACATGGAAACTAGATTTAGAAAATATAGATTAGGTAACAAACCCCTAAGATAGTCCTTAAGGATAAACATAAATGAACAACTTGGTATTTTGGTAGGGAATATATTATCTGTATTGTTCTAGAAAATACATCACTGTCTCAAAACTACAAGTGAAAATGGTTCTAGCACCGTTGTACCTAGGAGTGAAAAATCTGGCAAGGAGTTTCAGGCTTCACCCAAGGTATCTTGGTACATGACAAAAAGCCTTATTGTTCACTTGGTTTGACACTCCTGGTGGATATTCTTAGGATAATTCATATCTTCTTTAAAATCCATTATGAAGGATTTATATTTTAATGATTATTTAAAGAAACCATGTTTATAATTATGGGATTAGCCATGGATAGGATTTAAATTTTTGCTACATATTTTTCTAAGTTGAGATTATACATTATGATTAATAACATAATATAGTGTATGAAATTATTTAGAAATGATGCCTAGTAGAAGGAATGGAAACCACATGAATGTGCATATCCGATGTAGGGATTTCCCTCTTGTGCAAGATAATGATGTTGGATCTAGAGCTGTGACAGGTGCAGAGAAAATTATAACTATACTAGGATAACTTACTCAGGTTATGAACAACAACCATACCCGTATGGAGCATCCAGATCCACTATGTGGAGGAGAATTTTTATATATCTTTATAAAAAATCAACCTTTATAATTTAATGGGACTAAAATCCCATTTGTAGTGGATTAATGTATATGTTTCTTATAGAATATATTTCTATCCTTGGGAAGTAATGAAAGGGAGAAGGTTTTCAAGGAAGATTATTATCTGTCGAGATATGCTGATAAATGATGGTCTCTAAGTAAACAATAAAAAAGAGGTGGAAGATATATAAAACATGGAATGGAGTTAATTTAAAGAACTTTTATTTGAGAAATACCTTCCTTTTGAACAACGAGCATATATGGAAAGTCAATTTTTGAATTTGAGGCCAAAGGAAGATGAGAATGTTGAAAAGTATGATGATAACTTCACAAGGTTAGCACTGCATGGTATAGACTATATACATAATACAAGGAGAAATGTTGATTGATTATTTGATGTCATAAAGACATTCCTCCGGAAGGCACAGGTCTAACAAACATTATCATCATACAAAGATATAGTCTCATGTGCTATCATGACAGAAAATAAGTTTCAATAAGTCTTATGACTTTTATGGAATGAAATATAAGAAGTGGGTTTCTGAAAACTCTGGAAAAGGACATAAGGAAATGGAGAAAAATGGAAGATTTGACTTTCCACCCTAGGTTAATTGTGGAAGGAAACATTGTAGTGCCTTCTTAAAAAGAGAAGGGGTGTGCTACAAGTGTGGAAAGAAAGACCATTATGCTTTTGTTTTAAAGGGGATGAAAGAATATATTAACATTAAATTATATAATTGAAGGGACATGGGACACATTTTTAATGATTTTCCAAATTATGAAGGAAATATGCATTAGAAAAGGACAAGGGAGTAGGGATAAGCTTATGCGATTACAACTAATTATATTGAAGTTTCTAATGATATGGTGGTAGGTACTTTTATCATTTCCTCAAACTTATCCAACGATTTATTTGATTTCGGATCATCACATTCTTTCATAACATCCATTTTTGCAAGAGAATTCGATATTTCTAATTTGATTTAATAAGAGAGTTATCAGTCAAAACTCTTAAGGTATGTATCATTGCAATAATGTTGTGTCAGAGACTCCCCATTATGGAATATAAATGTGCTTAATTTGCAGATTTTATTATCATAAATGTGATTGAAAATGTTATAATACTTCGAATGGATTGGCTTTCAAACCATGATTCAAAAATTTATTTCAAGAATAAGGAGGTTACAATTTTTGAGGATGGTGTGGAATCCCTAATCTTTAGAGAAAAAACATCACCATATGATTCACATCTCGATCCATCCCCAGTAGCTCAATTGAATTCAATTATTGGGGAGTAAGGGAATGAAATAACTATAGGTGAGGAGTGGAATGTTCAAATAGAGTATGTACTTATTGTGAAATAATATTTTGATGTGTTTCTAGATAATTTACCAAGAAATCCTCTAGAGCAGAAAATTGGGGTTTCAAATGAATTAATTCCTAATTATAGGCCAATATAAATGTCACCTTATAGAGTGGACACTAAGGAATTAGTGTAACTGAAGAAACCACTAGAGGAATTGAGTGATAAATGATTTATTCTCCCTAGTGTTTCTCCATGGGTAGCCCATGTTATATTCATTAAGATTAAAGATGGATCTATGAGTTTGCGCATTTACTATAGTGAGATCAATGCTATAAAAATAAGGAAAAAGTATCCCCTTTTTGGAATTGATTATTTATTTGATCAACTTCATGGAGCCCAATATTTTTCAAAGATTGATCTTCAATATGGATATCATTAGTTGCGTGTGAGGAAGGAAGCTATTCCAAAGACATCATTTCCAACAAAGTATTGGCATTATGACTTTATAGTAAATCCTTTTGGTCGGGCTAATGCACTCTCTAATTCAATGGATCAAATGAAAAGAGTATACAATGAATATCTTGATGAATTTGTGGTGATATTTTTTGGTGATATGTTGGTATACTCTAAAATATATGAAGGTAATGAAAATCACTTGCACAATATTCTGAATACTCCTAGAAGAATTAAATTGTATGAGATGATTATGAAGAGGGAATTTTGGCTTCAATCAGTTTCCTTTCTTGTCCAAATTGTCTCTAGTGATGGAATATCTATTGATCCTACGAAGACAAAGGATGTGAAAGAATAACCTATACCAATGAACATAACTGAGGTATGTAGTTTTATTGGGTTAGAAAGTTATTATAAGCGTTCATTCGTATATTTTCCCATTTAGCAAACCGAATAAAAAAGCTTACACGTAAAGGGGTTATGTTTGTATGAACCAAATAATTTGAGGATTGTTTCAAAGAATGGAGGAGGGGATTAGTGAATGCATTGATCCTAACTCTACCATTGTGGAATGATGGGTCTGTGATCTATAGTGATGCATGAATTAAATGACTTGGTTGTTTCCTTTTGTATAATGGTAGAGTTATTTCCTATAAATCAGGGAAGATAAAAATTCATGAACAAAACTATCATACTCATGGTCTTGATTAAGCAGCAGAAATATTTTCTCTGAAGATATGGAGACATTATCTCTATGGAAAAAATGTGAGATATATATAAATCATAAGTGTCTAAAATATATCTTCTCAAAAAAATATCTCAACATGAAAAAAAGGTGATGGCTCGAACTACTCCAGGACTATGATTCTTCCTTACACTACCAACTTGGAATGGAAAATATGGTAGATGATGCATTGAGCAGGAAGGATCATGGAGTTCTCAACAAAATAAGGATTGACAAGGATCTATTTTACATGGATCTAGCGAGTCAGAATACAAGAATTATCAATGATTGTAAAACATCATAAAATTTTCAAATTGTTTCTTAATTGCCTTTATTGGAAATAATTAAAGCTTCACAGTCAGATGAAGATAATCTTCAATAGAAAGTGAATGCTGTGAAGGATGGGAAGTTGGAGGACTTCACGTGTGAAGAAGGAATTCTGAAATTGGGAAAGAGGCTATGCATTCCCTCTATACCCAAGATGAAAATAATGTTATTGGATGATCTTCATAGCTCAAATTTATCTATACACCCTAGTATCACTAAAATGTATAGGTATTTGAAAGATCATTTCTGGTGGGATAACATGAGGGAAATTGCTGATTATGTATCAATATGTTAAGTCTATCAACAAGTGAAGGCTGAATGACAAAGTCCTAGAGCATTTAGAAAGGAAGATCTAAACCATAGAGGATATTTTGAGACCATGTTAACTTGACATTAATGGTATGTGGGATCAATATATACATTTTTTGGAGATCTCCTTCCATAATAGTTTCCATTCAAATTTTAAAATGGCACTATATGAAGCATTGTACAGAAAGTGATGTCGCACACCAACTTTTTGGGATGAAGTTAGAGAAATGAAGCTTGTGTGCTCAGAGTTTGTGGAGAAAACAAAAGTGGAGGTAAATAATATTGAAGGCCATAAAAAATAATCTCAAAGAAAACAAAAAACTATATTTTAATAATCGAAATAAGGATTTGGAGTTTAAAGTGGGAGATCATGTTTTCTTAAGAGTATCTCCAAGGAAGGGTGTTATAATATTTGGCAAGAAAGGGAAACGGAGCCCTAGGTACATCAGCCCTTTTGAAATTCTAGAGGGAATTGGATATGTTTCATATCATTTGACTATACCACCTAGCCTATCTGAAGAAAAAAAATGTGTTCCATTTCTCATTACTGAGAATGTACATGCCAGACCCAATGCATGTCCTCACTTATGAAGGTATAGAATTAGAACCCGACCTATCTTACTCTGAAGTGCCTGTTCGGATTATAGACACTAAAGAACAAGTGTTGATGAATTGGATGACTTGATAGGAAAATATACTTTGGAAAAAATTATAATTTTGAAGAGGCAACACGGGAGCCTGAGGAGTTTATGATGAAGAACTATCCAAATCTTTTTGTGAGATAACATATTCATAATTTTGAGGAAGAAAAATTTGTAAGGTGGGGACAACGTAACACCCCAAGATTCTGCACATAAATTTAATATTGAATTCCTAAAACACTAAGTCTCAAAAAACACCACTTTGTTATTACCTAGCCAGTAAACATAATTTTTCCACCTCTGTGATTTTAATTTTGAAAAATGGTCATACACGGTTGCGTTCAGTAAGATATTTAGAGTCTGATAAGAAAAACATAAATTTTGGTGAATAGTAACATACCCTTATGAATATTAATATGAAACTTATGAGTATAAAATCATATTATTATTTTATTGTATTAGTTTTATATGAAAATGAAATCTTGATTGATTTTTCAAGGTTATATGAAATGAATTATAGTTTTAAAATTGTTATTTTTCAAAGAAATTATGATTTTATTTAAAAATTAAAATAATTATATTTAGAAAATTATATTCAAAAAATGGAGTTTATTTTTTAATTTTACACATCAGAAAATGGTTAGGGTGATTTTTTGGGATTTTTTAGAAATACTCGTATTGTTGATGAATTGTAAAATACGGTAATTTTCTGTATATACACATTATCTATTAAATTCACTATTCCTAGCATCATAGATGTTGTAAACACACTTGGTTCAAAGTCGCATTCACATATTAGTATTATTGGTCACAAGAATCAACACTATTGGTTGTCATTGGAAAAAAATAAAATAATGAGTAAAATAATGGGAAACCCTCCTCTCCTCTACTATACCCCCCTCACTCCCTCTTCTATTCACTCCACTCAAGCCTTGATCCTTGTCAAAATTCAGATCAAATATCCTTCCAATATCCTCTCCCACATCCAGTAGCCCTCGGTCTCATAAATAGGCCCAAGCCTCTCCCCAAAAGAGGCTCTCCAGGAAAATTACTTCAAGAGTTTGATTCCTCTTTTCATGTCTTTTAGTTCAAGTTACTTTATTTTATTTTTATTTCCTTACCTCCTTTAATCCAAATGTTGATATGACTCCATTAACATAAATTTAATTGATTTTTTTATGATAAAGTAATAATTCTTAAAAATCTTTCATTTCCCCATCATTTGTACTAGAAACCAAAACACCATCTAAGATGTGTTAATTTATCACATTTAAGGATGATGTGTTTTGAATTTCTATTACCGTCTTATATGCTGGTTATAAAACCATTTTTATAGTTGAACCATACTATAATATATTTATTATAACTTATTTATGGTTCCTTAATTTTTTGTACATATGATATTAATTTATCAATCAAAATGAGTTCGTTGTGATAAAAAATCCCGCCAATTAACCCAAAAAATTGGCGTTAAAGTTTTATATAATGATTCATCTTCACTACCAATAAACAAAAGAATTTTATAACCATGTAACATTATGTTTTTTCTTTAATAACATACTACCTCTATTTTGGAAAACCATTTTCATTCTACATGTTTATTTGTACATGAATATAAGTAAATCGATCTTGAAACTAAGGAACAAAACACTCCCAAACAAATGAAATTGAATCTATTAGTCCATAAAAAGCAAATGAATGAAACTAATTTGGTAATAATAAATCAGTTAAATAGAGAGAATGTTTTGTACTCATTAATAAATGAACCTAAATTTTATTTTTTTGGTCATTTATATCAGGTGAGGAACACCTTCAGACTTAAGGTAAGGGTTTTCCACCCAAACCACCATATTAATTCAGGATAATTTTATTATCTATTTACCTCAATTAAATTATTATTAATTAATATATAATCATCCTAAATTCTGTTTTAATGTTATATATATGTGTACCAACCATAATCCCACCATCATTTAGGGGGAATTATATGTTTCATAAGGATCTTTCAAAAATTCTTCCCGAAATACAAGTCAGACTCAAGGGAATTTCTCAAATTCTTACTTATTTTCAAGGGAATTGTATATTCTATTTTTAGAAAACTTGATCATTTTAAAATCACTAACTTTAATATTAGAATACCAACTTACCTAAGTTCAAGTTTTATAAAAACACTTTTCTAAAAGAACACTTTTTTCCAAAGTAATAGAGTATTTATCTCAAGAATTACCCGATGATTTTATAAGAGTATCTTAATCTGTTTCCACACTCCTATTTATTATTATGTATTATTGGGATTAATGTTTATGATATAATCTACCATATTCAATTGAATGGTTTAGGATTAATTTGACTGTGAATGTGCTATCATAAAACAATGGATCCATTTACTCCGAATGGTTAGTGTTTATGCATAATGTCTGGGGAAAGTTATTTATGTTTCATAAGTTAGTTTTAATATGAATGAATATGAGGATTATGTTTTCCCACAATCATATGAGGAATGGATTGGAATTATAATGTGGTGGGTGGGGACCTCTATAGCCACATGATGCATCAATAGGTCTCATGAGACAAATATATAAGTACTTGGATGAGGCCTTGCTCATTTTTAGATATGGTTTTGGCTGAGGGATTAATCATTTTTAGTTTTCTTGGATGAGGCCTTGATAGTATGTTTTAGAATGTTCATTATATGCATTAACCTCATTATGAAGCTATAAATTCACATGTGGTAATTCGACTAGTAGAATACCCATGATTATGTTTTATTCTGAAAATAATTACTCTTCTCATATTCCTACCATAATGTGTTCATGTTTAATATTTTCTTTAAAGGAATATGTTTTGAATTATTCACCATGCCAAATTATTGTGTTTATGATATCTTTTACAGTATTTCATACCCTTACTGATCATCTAAGCTCACCCCTTCGTATGTTTCATTTTTTCCAGGACATGAAGAGGTATATTATGATTGACATATTGGGATAATCTTATTGTGGTGGATGTTCTCAATGGAAATGTTTTTGTAATTTTTTATATCAAGTTTTAATGTTGAACTTATGTATGTGTATTGTTTCCAAATCTACTAAACTACTCAGTCATTTGGGATGAATATTACTTGTTTATATTCGAACATAATAAAATAAGATACCGATTCTAGGAAACTAGGGTCGGGTCCTTACAGTCTAGTATGTTACTATTTACCCATGATAGATTCCATTGTACATAAACTTTAATGAGGATCTAATCTCAATATTTGTTATTTTTCATATCCCTATGATATAAATGAATACATTATGAATAAATTTAAGTATGAAAAAATATTTTCTATGCCATCTTTTTATATTTCCAAGGTAATATGAGAATCAAGTATGTATCTGGTTTTCTAAGACATTTAAACTAATCGATCATACATGGTGTGATCCCCTGTATATTGAACCAATGTAATAAAGTAAGAACCAACCATAGGTTTCTGGATCTGGGGTTTTTATAGAAATGGTTGTGGTGTGTGTTATATTTTGAAGGAGTCTAATAACATTTATCATATCAAGAAGAAATGACTTAAAACCCAATTTTAAGGATCTACATGAAAGATAATAAGAAACATATGATAAAACTATTATAAATGTATGCACCTTACAAGTAAGATCCTCTAAAAAATTCTTTATGTCTTTTAGATGAGTTTGAGATGATCAAAATGAAGAAAAAAAATCTTCCCACCTCTGTAGTGTATTCCTGAGATGTTTCTAAATATATTGATGTTTGAATGGGACCCACCAACCTCCATTGTATTCTAGTACCTCTAAATGAAAAGGAATAATATGAAACAGATAATCCGGTTCCTTTAAGTCACTATCTAAATATAAACCCACCTCATTCAATGGTAGTTAGTTTTATAAATCCCTTAAGGACACCTATTGATAGCTAATGTATTAAATCATTCATTTAAAATAGTTGAGTTAATGAAAAATATATCAATGAATCATATGAATGAATTATATAATATCCACTAACATAACAAATTTTGTAGTGGTTTCTTAAATTATGGATTTTAAGTGACCTAGACTATTGAAATATTAAAATTATTTAATATTTGGATGTTCATATGATCAAAGGTAGTGTCATGAATGAAATCTCATTTCAGGCATGCATCTAAATATATCATTCACTCAATATAGCCAAGAATTTTATATAGGCTCTAACTTTAGGGAATATTTCCTTCAACGTCCCACTTACACTAAAGCCTAATAAAATTTGTGTCATTTCACCTTATATTGTATCATATACAATAACACATGTAACCATATCCAAAAACTCATGTTGGATATCTTCCAAAAAACTTTTAGAAATCCCTCATTAACTCCACATTGTATCATATTATGTCAAATAACTTATGAATATCCATACAAAACATTTTATTTGATTAAATATAAAAAACATTTTGTGTATCTATCTGATTCAAAATCAATATCTATTTTTTCAACAATAATGAGAGACACTATATGCCTTTACAGATTTGACATGAATATTAATGTCAACATAGTTAATTGTAAGTAAATAGTGGTATATATAAAAGAATAAATTCTAATTAAGATATTAATTGAATTGTCATGATCTCCATTGAACGTATGTATCTCTATACCTATTTCTACCTGTATGCATCATATGAAAATGAGAATTCTCATGTTTTTCCTTTTTCCAAGATAACAAGAAACCATATGATAGGGAAAATGTCAGTCCAATATAGCCACAAAATATATTCCCAATTCGTAGAGTTTAGAATGAATGAGTTGATAAAAACATCACATATCATTCATGCTTCCCGATAAACACGTCACATGTCCTTTATCTAAATATATATATATCTGTGTGTGTGTGTGTAATATATTGAAGCTACCTCACACTTCCATATCCCATATCTAATGAGTTCCAAATTTTATAATTCCAAAAGAAAAAAAAAATCCCATCTTGGTTATTATCCAACTGACAACATGATCAGTAACATACCCAAAAACCATCAAATAAGCTAAGTTAATAAATATGATTTAGTATGCAGGGTATAAATTTATGAAGGTTCTCATACTAGGTATCTCACAAACCAAAGGTATTGGGGACTAAAATATGATACAAACACCCCATGTATACCAAATACATCTTTGTATGAAAAGCCATGTGGTTTACATAGTGTGTTATCTATGAGACACAAAGAATCCTACTCATGATAACCTTAACATTTCATCATAAACTATAATACTATATGAAGAAGATAGATTTTGTAAAAAATAAAATTCATACTTTGAGGGGTCAATTATCATTTCACTTCAAAAAATGTATATATATATACTTTTATTTTTCAATGGTGAAAGAATGATTAAGTGGAGGTTTCCTTTAAATTTAATATTTTTTAATATTCACAAAATCTTTATGAATATTAAAAAAAACATCATAAAAATGGCTTATCATATAATATATTAAAAACCACCATATCATCCTTATGTTCTCTCTTCTCTCTAGGTTTGGTTAATTAATTACATCATATGTAATCCATCTCACATCTCTATGTGACTATTGGATAAAACCCTCTAAAATATTAATTGTGCAGAATCTACGAAGTAATCAAGTTTGAATAATGGTGAGACTTAGGAATCATTTTACCAACTCTTCATGTTCTTGAACATATACAAACATCCTAACTTCACAACATGAAATATTATTATCTCAAATACTATTGTGTACATAAATTTATTTCTAAGTGAATCATCATCATCCTTGGAACACAATTTCATTGAAAAAAATCCTTGAAATAATGCAATTACTTACATCAATTTTTTCTAATATATCATACCTATCTTAGGATTTTATGTAAATTTCACATTAAATTTCGTCCTGTATAATCTTTTAAGAAATAATGACTTTCATTTCCAGGATAAAAAAATTTAAATATATAAAATTTTCTATATCATCACATATCCTAAACTATTCTTGGATTTTTAGTGAAAAAACATTAATCATATACTAGTAATATAATTTTATCCACTTTCTAAAAGGAAACTGAATGTAACACATTAAATTTTTCTTTATCATCTCATATCCTAAACTTTTTTAGATATTGTGTTAAAAACACTTTATCTTTATAACAATTTTATCATTAATTTGTTAATATTGAATTTTTCTAAGTATAAACATAATCCCACTTGCATCTTAAAAACTATATTGTTTTCATAATATCTTGTTAAGATACACAAAACCTTTTTTGTTATGATATAATATTTATTTTTTTAGTAAGAATATTTAACAAATTTGATATTTTACCCATATAACATTTTGTATTTCTATGTGTTTGGACCATTTTTATTTGAAAATAATACTTTATTTAAATATACCACTGATGGGTGTCAGGAAAACATTACAACATATTTTAAAAAATATTTAGATAAACAATTTATCCCGAATATAATATTTTTAACCATATCTTCTTCTAAATGCATGTTATTTAAATTAATGAATCATAAACCACTGGTATATTTTTAATCATAAAATTTTATTAATAGAAACTATTTCTAATCAAAACCTTTCTGTTATTATATAAGGATAATGATATGAAGATACACATATTTTACATATATTCCTTTGTTCTTGATAAAATAATGTATATTCAAATCCTTGATATAATAACAATTTAATTAATCTCATGAATATAAAAAAAATATCAAACCATTATTCCTTTTATTTTTTGATATGATATATGTACAACACTTTGTGACATATTAAGTTGGAATAAAATACCCTTCAAAATTGTTTAATTAAATTCAATTAAATTCATACTAGACATGGACATCCCCTGGAGTTTTTAAACTCTTTCAGGTTAATCTTGGATAATCCAATATATATTGAATTATTATTCCTCTTTTCAAAAAACCATTTATTTCAATGTATTTGACTGGATTCTTAAAGAAACATTGTTGAACTTTTTAAATAACTTTTTTATTCTTTTTTGAACATTTAACCACTATTACATTCTCTACAATAACTAAATCCAAAAATCATATTCCCAGTTCATCCACTCTCAGCACTTCGAGAATATCAATTAATTATTCATTAATTTAATCATATTTTTAGAAAATTATCATCGATGATAATAATATAAATTATCTAATCAAACAATCTATTTTATGTCTGCCTTAAAGCATGTTTAGTATTGAACAAATCCTAACTATGTGTTTCAAAAACACCTCAGCTCATTTTAATAAACAACACATTTTTCTATTATCTTCTCAATAGAAAAATGAGGCAATAAAAATCTTATTACAAGTTCATCCAATCTTTAGGAATCCAAGTTATCAATTCAGAAACTCTATTGTTCAATGATTTGACAAAACAATCAAGCTCCAACATTCAATTCGTTTTCTCTTTCTAACATTCTCTATGTTTACAAAACTTGTAAATAATATTGTCTATATTATATATCTATCATAAAAATATAATTTATTTCTAAAACAAATATATATTTAAGGAAACCTTTAGTCTCATTAAAAGTTTCCTTGATATTTATTATCATGTGGAACACTCAACAATATTGAGTATGTGAGAATAAAATTTCTTAAATAATTGATGTATCTAATCATATTGAGTATAGGTGTGGAGACGAAGATTCATTTCTCCATTTAAAATTTGATTCATTTGAATACTTAAGTGAATCATTCATTTCTTTAAAAAGAATCTATATATACTTGATTAATAAAATCAACACTTTGTAACTAAGGAAGGAACTATTCTAAAACATTTAATTTTTTCTTAAATCACAAATCTTGGTTAGGAACCTTTCTTAAGTTAATATTAATTAGAGTATTAATATTAATAATCTCTTTATCAATGATAAATAACATAGTTTATCATGATGATGATGGTGATATTATCTATAAAAAATATTTTATAAGATGATTATCTGGTATTATTAAAAATTTAAAAATTAATTTTATTAAATGGTATTACACTAAAATGATGACCTTTTCAAAATACATCGTATCTATTAGTGTACAATGATCCATATCCCACCATGACTTTCACTCTCAATAACATAAATAATACTTGATTATTTAGGTGGTTAATCATCCCAATCCTATTATAAATGATTCTTATATCACCTACTAGAAAACCCTTTGTCTAATCTATGATATTTGTAAACAGAACTCTATTCCTCTAGTTAACGATCTTGGTCTTGAAAAGTTCACTTTGGAATGAATATCACACTTAGTATTTAAAGGTTATTTTAATCTCACTATATTATCACATGATATTCCCTTTTCATGTATGAATTATTCTAGTTATTTAGTTTTGAATCCAATTCCCTCCAACCAATCAATATATTCAAACAATATGGATGTGTAACTCTTTATTCAACCCCAAAGATTATGTTACTTACCCAAAAAAGAATGAAAAGATATATATAAATATCTAGATACATAAAATGCATAAGGTACATGAACAATTCATTTAAAGGCATATATTTATCAACATTAGTAAAACCACAGTGAAAAATAGACCACCCCATTCAGTTATCATGACAATGCGTAATCGTCCATGTTGGTAGGTAGTATAACCCCAAGTCCCTATTCCACAGGATACTTTACTCATGATAGAATAAAATTCCTCATAACTATAACACCTATTGTGAACAAAATATATCCAAAAACTAAATTCAAGGCAATAAATTCAGATATAAACTAAGTTAAAGGAAAATGAAAAACTAAATTCAGTTATCATTTAATCTTGACCTAAATCATGCTACTGGTGAACGTACCACCCCTACTTATAAAAAATAACACACCTATATAATAAAAAAAAATTTATTTTAGTAATAATATAAATAATTAAATTAACAAAAATTGTTAACTTTACTAACAGTGAGGACAATTTAAAATAAAAAGACACACATGATTTCATACTAGTCACATTGTGCATTGGATTAAGGTAAGGATGATTCTTACACCTCTAAAATGACTTTTAGATCATTTTCCTAATGTATCAAAACAATATGAATGTGTTTTCATGGTTTTTAGTATTTTATTTTTCTTTTTTAATAAAATATTATATTAAACAAGAAACATGAAATTTTTACTAATTCTGATCACATCATGTATTGATTTTACATGAAATGGATTCCTACACGTCACAAATTATGTATGAATCCTTTTCCTAAATTATAATGAAAATATGAGTTTGTTTGATCAATTTTCAATGAGCAATACTTTTTAAACTAAAATGATGATTTTAGACTGATAACGAACACTTTTTTTCATACTGGGCACATCATGTATTGGATTGAGGTAAGGCTGATTCCTACATGTGAAAAATGATTTATGTATCCTTTTCATAAAGTATCAAAATAATCTAAATGTTTTTTTTTCATTTTTGAGTAGGATAGTTTTCTATTTTATTAAAATTGAAGAAAATTTTAATTAAAAAGACTCCCTTTAAGTCATACCAGTCACACCATTTGTCATCTTAAGGTTTGGTTGATTCCTACACATCCCAAAAAACATACGAATCATTTTATTAAAGTATAAAAACTATATGAATGTGTTTTATTGGCTTTGAGTATGCCAAATGTCTTTTTTACTAAAATTACATTTTAACATGCACTTGGACTCATAAAAATCACATTGTGTATCAGATTTAGGTGAAGACGATTCAAACACACCAAAAATGCCTTATGGATAATTTTCCTAAATTAATTAAAAATTTTGAATTCATTTTAATGGGTTTTATTAGGTTATATGGCACTTTAACTAAAATTGATGTCAATTTTAAATAAAAACACACAATTGGAGTCATACCGGTCATACCATGTGTCGTATTGAGGTGTTTCTGATTCATGCACATCTCAAATAAATTATGGATAATTTTTCTAAAGTATCAAAATAGTCTGAATGTTTTTGTTCGAGTTTTATTGGTATAGTTATTTTTACTAAAATTTATATGAATTTTATTTAAATACATACTTAGAGTCTTACCAGTCACACCATACCTCGGATTGCAGTGAAACCGATTCCTACACATTCCAAATCACATATGGATTGATTTTAAAAAAGTATCCAAAAAATTGGAATTTGTTTTCTCGGTTTTGAGTATATCACTTTTATTTTTTACAAAAATGTCATTTTAAACATGAATCATACACTTTGAATCATACAGATCACATCCTATATCGTTTAGATGTGAGACTGATTCCTATGTGCCACAAATGACTTATGAATAAATTTCCTAAATTACCAATAAAATCTTAGTGTGTTTGCTCAGTTTTCACCGAGTGACATTTTAAAAACTAATCTGTTGATTTTAAATCGATAACGAACACATTGAATCATACCAGGAACAATTTTTATTTGATAGAGGTGAAGCTAATTCCTACGTGTAAAAATTTTCTTATGGATCATTTCCCTATAGTATCAAAACAATGTGAATTAATTTTCTCAGTTTTGAGTTGGTCAGTTGTCCTTTTTTTAAACTAATTCCATTTTAAATAAAAAGTGGTACTTGGAGTCATATCAGTCACACTGTGCATAAGATTAAGGTAAGTATGATTCCTACAAATCCCAAATAACATATTCACACTTTACCTAAAGTATCATAACAATATGAATGTGTTTTCCCTTTTTTGAGTATGTCAATTGTCCTTTCTTTATTAACATTGCTTCCATTTTTAAATAAAAAGGGGGACTTGGAGTCATATCGATCACACAGTGCATCAGATTGAGGTATGGATCATTTCTACATTCCTCAAATGATGTATGGATCGTTTTACTAATTTATTGAATCAATTCAAATGTGATTTCTCATTTTTGAGTATGTCACTTTTTTCCCCTCTAAAATGTCATATTAAACTCGAAAATTCTCTTTGACCTATACCCGTCATATTGTGTATCGGTTTGATAGTACAATGATTCCTACACTTCACAAAGGAATTATTAATCAATGTCCTAAATTATCCATAAAATCTGAGCATGTTTGATCTTTTTTCACTGAGTGACATTTTTTGAACTAAACTATCAATTTTAAAGTGTTAAAGAACACATTGAGTCATATCAGTCACACCATGCATCAAATTGAGGTGTAGTTGATTCCTATATGTCTCAAATGAATTATGGATCATTTCCCTAAGTATAAAAAAATAACATGCCTACATAGAACTCTTCTCACAACATATAAAACCCAATGATTTTTAATAAAATAAAACCAATTAAAAACCCATGCTTTATCCAAAAATAATAAAAAAACCTCTTCCAGTTGCGTCTTCTGATTCTTCTGTATCCACCATCTTCATTTCTTTATCAACATTAACTCTATAGTTTCTCTAGTTTTTTGGAGCTTTTCTATAAACTTATTTGGTGTAAATAGAGGCATCATGTTAATAAGTAGAGTTAATGGTGTAATTCTCACAAATGGGAGGCATTTCCCCATTTAGAGAACACAATGAAGTACAAGGGGTAATGCCTCCCATTTAATTCATTGTGTTATCTGAAAGGGTAAATGAATAACATTTGTGAGAATTTAACTGTTAACACTAGTTATTAACTCGACACCTCCACTTTCACAACTTCTTCTAGGAAGAAGCACCATACAACCTGAGATATGAGAGAATGAGGTGCGAGAAAGAAATAAAGAGTGTGTAGATAGAAGAGCCAGAATACACAACTACAGTGTTGTGCAGCCAAGGGGTCTTCGGTTAGTATTGTGAAATTTTAGCTGATGAGTGTATGTTACTAAAATTTATTTATTTGATTTGATGTGGAGGAAGAGTTAATGATGAATTACTACCATTTTTTATCCTCTAATTTATCAAGGATGACCCAAATAAACCCTTTAATAAAATAATATGTTGAGGACTACATATATATTTTTCCATAAAACTTTCTTTTTTAATAGGTTTTGTTTTATTAAAAAAGGTCATAGTTTTATATGATTGGAAAAGAGGTCTATGGAGGTGTGTATTTCATTCACACTTACCTCGATTGGTAATAAACCTAAATGGGGTTCACACCTTCCATCGTCAGAAACTATAAAATGGATGTCACCCCTCATTCGATACATAGATAAATAAAATGAATCTACCTAAATATTATATATATATATATTTATTATAATAGTAACATTATTTCAATATAATTATATATATAGTGCGTGTATCTATTATTTATCATTATTAAATTTATTGAAATATATAATATATTATTCGATATATATATATATGTATATATAATAATATTTCTTAAATGAAAATAAAAAAATACTATTAACCATAAATGTTAAATTATATGACTTATATGTAATTAATATTTTGGGAAATTATGTATAAAATATAATTATTTAAATTTTGGAATGTTTAAATATTTAAAAAAAATGTATATATAGTAACCTAACTTTATTATTTTGAAAGTATTATGAGTTTGAAATATTTTATTTTTTGTTTTTAGTATAAACTATATCACTATTAATTAAATGTTTATATTGAATTAGAATGTATATATATACCTAAAATGAAGAATACATAAAAAAACTCAAATATATAAAATTAGATAACATCCATTCAATTTTTCAGAAAAAATTATGTACCAACCAAAGGATTATAAAAAGACCATCTAATGCACATTGAACCATTTTTGAGATTATAGGGAGGTCCATAAAGAAGTTGGCATGAATAAATAATACACATCAACATGTTATATAAAAAACATTTGAGGAAAACACACTAACCCTTGTAATGTCTATCCCATGCACATTTAAAAATAGATATATATCATAGAATTTATAATATATATAATTCAAAAATAAATTGACTATTAGATAAATTTATTAATGTAAATAAATATAATCCCTTCCTAAATTGGAAATAAAGGACTATAATTTTTGAATAAATAATTTTAAAATCACCCTTAAAATATATGTTCTGAGAACACATATAAATATATATAGAGAAATATATTTACATAAATATATATATATATATATATATATATATATATATCTGTGTGTGTGTATATTTATAAAATAAACTTATATTATAAAAATATATGTAACCCTTACAGTAGGGTATCACAACATACTAAAATAAATGCAACACCATACTAATTTTAAAAATAGATATCAATTGAAAAAAAAATAAATATGGTATCAACCTTACTAATATTTATCTTAAAATATAACAACACAATTCTGAGAAAATAAATTTTTAAAGAAAATACCTTAATTTAGAATATTAAAATGAAATTTATATAAATTTATTACATTTTATGAATTGTATAAAACTATATTCAATTGATGCTTTCTTCCATCATCAGTCTCTGAATTTTTTTTGGTAAATCAATTTTCTTAGAACATATGAAGGAAATTGATTCAAAAAAGAAAATCAAGATGGGGTATAGATGTATAAAATAAAGAAAATTGATTCAAAACAACAATTTAAAAAGAATAAAAGAGGATATCATAAATAGTAGTCAAGTAAACAATAGGTTATAAATAAAAAACAGAATACAACAACTCGAGCACAAATCTAGAAAGAAAATCAGAACCTACAAAGGAAAACCAAAAACCCTCAGATCTAGATCTCGAAATGAAAAATACAGAAAGAAAATTATAACCGATAAAGGAAATAATGTGCCTAAATTTCTAGGATGAAGAAAATCAGAGACCATTATATCCAGATATTGATGTTTTCTTTGGAAACCCTACTACAACCAAAAACTAGATGCCAGATCATGTTTGAGCAATTGGAGGCAGTGAGTTTTTGTGGTTTGAGTGGTTTTATGTGATTCACGCTTCAATTCACCAAGGAGGAGCCCAGAAAATGGGTGGATTTTGTAGGAATATTTTGATATTGCGATAAGTTCACAACAAGTTAGGTTTTTCAAAATTATATTTGGACATTTTTGTCAGCATTTTTTTAAAAGCACTGATAGAGTCATTTTATCTCCGATTATTATTTAAATGCTGATAAAAGGCATATTTATCAGTTATTTTTTATCATTGATAAATGTAGGTCTTTATCATCCCTAAAAAAGCACTGATAAAATCCATATTTATCAGTTCTAATTTTTTACCATTGATAAATATGCCCTTAATCAGTGTTTTTAGTGGTGATAAAGGATTTATAATTACAATTATAAATTATATATATAAATATATACACTTAATAAATATATATAAATATAAATATAGTAAATATATTCCTTATTCAAATATATTTATTATATTTTTTAAATTATTTAAATATATTATTGTTTATTTATAAGTATATCAATATTTTTTTCAAAAATATTTATATCATTATATATATATATATATTAATTATATATATAAAAATAATAAATATATACAAATCTATTATTTATTTATGTAAATTTATTATAAATTTAAAAATTATATAAATATATATAATTATTTATTTATAATTATATAAATAAATTTTTTAATATATATATATATATAATTTTATAAATAAAGTATGAACATTTTTTTGTATATTTTGTATCAAAATATATATTTATTTTTGAATATATTTATTTATGAATATATGTATTTATAAATATTTTCATATAAATATTTTTTACAAATATTTTATTTAACATTACTAATGAATATCTAATATTAAGTGCATGCGTGTTTAAAATGAGTGAAATTGAATAAATTTAAAATAATTACACTTTAATAATATTGAATAAATGGATAAGTTTTTTGTGTGAGCACTGTATATAGAAGCTCATTAATTACATATATGTGAAATCAATGTTACAAACATCTGATCTATGTTAAATTGGAAAATCAAATGATATCCAATTATATGTCCATTACTCTATGAAAATAGTGAGTATTTTTAATTCATATTAATTTTTAATTGTAAACCAATATTCACTAAATATGGGACTATTTAAGTTTAAGTGCACAAATATTTTATAATATTTACATCATATTTATATACATTAACATATATCTGTATAATTAATATATACAATTCATTAACATTATCAACAATCATCTAATTAATAAATTTTTTAATATTTTTCTCAATTTTCTTTTTTTTATTTTTTTTATTTTTTTTATATTTATATCTTTAATTAATATTATTTATATTTAGTATATTCAATTTATTAATTTTTATAAATACTGATTTAATTAGTAAAATTTGTATTATTTTCTTAATAAACCCATTATTTATTTATTTATTTATTTCATATAATTTATTCAGACCTTCATTAATGCTGAAAATATAGTGCTGAAAAAGGGTACCTTTTTTCAATGCTAAAAATAAAGTGTTGATGAATGGTATCCTTTATTTGTGCTAAATATAAAGCATAGATATAGTTTACCCTTTATTGGCCCATAAAAAAGCACTGAAAAAGGGGACCTATATCAGTGCTTAAAACCAGTGCTAATAAAGATGCCATTTTTTTGCACTTTTTCTAATGCTGATAAAAATCAGTGCTGTTAAAAATCAATTTTGTAGTAGTGATAAAGATATGTTTTAGTGTTTTAGATGATTTTTAACCTTTCTTAACCCTTGTGAATTTGATTTTTTTGTGGAATGGGTGTTTTGAGTGGGAATTGGTGACTTTCTTGTTTCTCACTTTTCTGTGACTTGTTGTGTTTGGTCGTAATGTAAGTGGTGTTTCTTTAATAAGGGTTTTGGATACTTTTATGGTCTAACATGAATTCTTGAGGAATTTCAATAGATGTTGTAACATTTATAAGTGCACAGGGTGCACATATGTGTGGGCACAAAAAAAAGATAATGAAATTTGAGAATGGCTTTCACCTCAAACATGGATTTTCAAACACCATTTTATATTTCTCAATATTTTTCTTATCCCTCTTCATTTGAAATGGATTCTTCTAAATCCTAATGATTTCAATATGGTTCTTTCACTTCTAAATGGTCACTTGGTTACCAAAAAAATTCAACCATGGGTTTCCAAAGAGGTTTCTAAAGCTTGGTATGTTTGGTATCTCAAAGGGTGGTAAGTTTTTTAAAGATATGAAGGCCCTCTTGGCACCTTTCAAGAATTTTTTATGTATTTATATTGGTTTTGGAAACTATTTTGAAATTTAATTGTAATTTTAATAATAAATTACTGATTTCCTTCTTAGAATGTTTTGGAAAATGGTTCAAAATCTCATATGATGTGATGGATTGGTGGGAACTTGTATATAGATTGTTGTGAGACAAGAACCCCTATGGTGGATCCTCTAAGTAGAATCCCATCACATATGTGGTGTTAGTGTCTTTTATTTCCACACAATGGCTACATGTTATTGGTTTGTACCACACATGTGGGGACCTCCCTATTCGCTACATACTTTTATCATGGTATTTATGGGCATTATCTAGAGGGTTGAGTGGAAGTTTGTTATCTGCCCCGATTAGATCTTTTGGAGTCTCTAGATTTGAAAGAGTTCAGGTGGGATGTGATACAATATTGGCTAGTTTAGAAGATCTATCTCTTTATTGACTAAAGAGTTGCACCATACACCAACATGTGAGTCTAAATGAGGTACATCCATGGATTGATTCTGGAGATGTTTAGGAAATTCCCACCATTTAGTATCTTCATGATCAGATTTAATTTTGCTACACATTATTAGTCTTGAGGATTTATACCAGATTTTTTAGTTTTCTTTTAGTTTCATCAAAGCCCTCTTTTATCATCTAAGATGGTTTGGTAATTTTTGTTTTGGTTTTGAATTGGTCTTTTTTGGAATGGAAACATGTTTTAAAAATGAATGTGGTGTATTGATTAGAAAATTTGATTATTATATATAGATGTGTTTGTAGTTTGGAATGTTATAACTTATTTTCACATTCTATTTTAAATGAGTTTTTTAAACTATTTTGGGAAAGAAAATATATCGAATATGTGGTGATTTACTACTAATTTTTTTTTACTAGCACCATACTTGTGCCACTTGGCATCAACAGGCCTAAGTTATTTTGTAGGTTTAGGATTTTGGTTTAGTTTTCTTTTTGATATGGTCGTTCTTGGGGCTAGTGGTGACTAAGATGTCACATTGATATTACATTAGAAAGGTTTAGTTTTTAGTTTTTCATTCAGTTACTATTATGTCTACCAGTTTTTGTATCTATATTTGTTTTTACTTTTAGTGATGGTATGTTCCTTTTGTTTATTATCCGTGCTCATTTTTCATGTTTGATCCAATATTTCTTTGTATAAATAATTCCCTTAGTGATATCTAGGATTCCCGACACTCTTTGCTAACCCAAGAGGATCTGTAACGCCTATAGGTCCTTATTTAGGACTTCATCGGGTGTCAGGTTGGATGGAAACCTGACTTGGTTGGTGAGAAAATCCTATCAAAGATGTCCTCGGTCATTTAAGGGATTAGGTTGAGGGGATATTATGACTGTCAGATCTTTATAGGTAGGTACAAGAAAGATTCAATTAACCCTTACTCATTCTGATCCTATAGTTTCTTAGGGTAGGCATGGATTTGAGTATTTTTCTTCATTTTGGATATGATGATGGAGAATGAAAATGTAGGTGATATCGGCATGTTCTGTAATCTCACTTGTAGTAGTGACCCATGTGGAGTCTATGTTTATGGTCGAAGACCTCCCTGCTAGTTGGTTATTAATTGGGAATAGTCCATTAACTGTGTTGCATGGTTATACATGACCACAAGATAACTATCCACGGAATTTAGTGAAATTCATTTATTTGTTTTCGTTTGAGTCAGTGTGAGTTGATTTTCAAAATGAAATTGATTTTTGGAAAATGGGGGTTTCAAAAGGAAAATGATTTCAAGGATTGGTTGGTTTAAAAATAATACATTAGTGTTTAAAACTTGTTTTGAAAATGGATTTCAATATTTGGATAGTGGACATGGAAGAAGAAGATTTTGGAAATGGGAATGGAATGGTTGTCTTTGAAAATAGGACTATGGTTCTATTAGTGATGTTTATCTTGTGAGCCAAAAGATTTGGGTTGAGGTGTTATTTTGATGAGTTTTGATTGGATGATGATTTTGGTTTTATGTCTTGATATTGTTTATAGTATTCCACCTAGAAAATTCCCCCTGATTTGTGGTGCGACTCATCTAGTCATTGGTTTCTTCTAGAATCCTAGTGGAGTTTTTGAATATAGTTCATCTAGGTTTTTTCCAATTTTTCATGGGGATCAAGGTCTGTTGGGGGCTGTGGAGTGGATTGAGTGAGTCAAAGGTATCTTTAGGACATTCAGAACTCTTGATTTTATGAGAGAGAGTGCTATTCTAAAATCAATCTAAGATATAATTTTGGGGTTAGTGGAAGGTGATTTTTCTATCATCATTGAATGTTTTGGTATCCTAGTAGGTGTTTGAGACAACTTTTTTCAGATGGTTTATACTTTAGGTGGGGGAGTCGAGGATTATGGATGAGTTTTTTGGGGTTAAAAAAGATCGTTTGGTAGTTAAGTCCTATGTTCACCACTTTAAGAAGTTGGTTTCTTTCTCTTCAAGGAACAAATCGAGGATTAGATGAAATTTATTCTCCCTCTGCTGAATTAATCTATAAATTAATTAAAGAGTTATGTTATCCAAGGATGTTCAGTTTGGTGAGTTTGTGGATATGGCGTTCTTAGTAGAGTTGGTTCCTAGAGTGCAACCTAAGGTAGCGGGAAATATTTTTTTTGGATTTAGTGAATGTTGTCTATATGGAGAGAGGTGTATTCTAGAGGAACATATTAATAAGGGGTATTATCTTTTGGTCATATCTTCTACTTCGTCAGATTCTTCTCTTTTCTAGGGAAATTAAATCCATCTTGTCATAATCCTCCAATGGCATGTCATCATTGTGGTCATTTGGGTAACTTAGAAAATTTTTGCATGTGGGGTTTCTAGAGGAATAATTCTCTATAATATGTTTTTATCTCATGATTTTGATGTGGATTATGCATTATGACATCAGTCCTCCGGCCATTATCCTCACAGTGAAGCTTCTCACAGAGTTTGGAATTTTTTTGTGTATGGGTTCTAGCTCGGCTTTTCCTTCAATGTTGGAATAGAGTCAATTTAATATTATCTATTGAATTTTTAATGTTTTTATATATTTTTCTATATAGTGATAAGTTTCATGGATTCATTTTTGTGTAGTTTTGATAGTTATTCATTGTGGATGTGAATATTTTAAATGGAATGATTTTATTGATTGGGTTGGGTTTTCGGTTGTGCTCATTTTTAGGGATGCTTGTGTCTTATGAAAATGATGAATCATGGTTTGATTTTTTATGGAGTTTGTGTTATTTCTAGGGGTTTCCCCTTGAGTTTATGGGTTTCATTTTTGGATGAGGCTTTCCATGTCGGTGTCATCATGCAGGGAGTCTTTACGTTGGTCATTCTAATCGTGGCCTTATAGTGGGAAGAACCATAATCCTTTTCCAAGTCACTTCTATTGTGTATTCTTTGAGTGTTGGTTGTGTGTTTCTGGTGTAGTTATAGGTATCCTTGATGTTTATGGTTTTATTTGGATTCATTTAGGTTTGGGACAACATTTAGCTTATTGTATGACGTGGATACTTTCTAAGAGAAGAAAGTGTTTATGGTGGGGAAAAATATCACACCACGAACATGATTTTTATTATATTTTATTCTTTTATTGAATTATTTTCTTTTGGTTTAGGTTCTAGATGAGTTCCCAATTTGAATATTTTAGTTTTGGATTTCTCAAGTGAGTTTTTGGCTAGTTCACAATTTGTGTGCAATGTTTGAGGATAAACCATGCAGCTTGTTAATGATGAGGTTGTTTTCAGTTCAATTTCTTCAGGTAGGGTTTGATTTTTATAGATTGAGCACAATTTTGGGAAATTTTGCAAGTACAAGGAGAAACAATGTGGATTAAGGGTTGGTGTGAGGGGAATATCAAACAACATAAGCATGGTTAAGAGAAATGATATGACAAGCATGTAGGGATGCTCTAAAATTTGACGATCCAAATCATCCAGTTGGAACACGATTTACCAAACCATGTGGGGTTCCCCTTCTATCTAGTATGGTGCTCATGGTAGGTTCAATGTTTTTCAAACCCTGCGAGTTTCCGAGAAGTCTCAAAACATGAAATTCCATGTTTACCCCTATTATTTTTTAAACCCTTTCATGATTTCCTCCACCTTCACTCGTTTTTAGAACATGAAGGGTCTACCATGCTTCCTTTCCTTGGTACCTCTCCCTATTTTGGTTCCACTTATTCATATATAAGGTGAGTTCATCTATTTTTTTTCACAATTTCTCCTCCTCTTATTCTTCCCTTTTTTTATAGGATTTCCTATGGTGGTTTCTCTCTTGGCCAAACCCTAGGAGAGAGTTTTCATGTGTGGTTTGATTTAATTTATGTTAGGGTGTGTGGATCATTCCACGGGCCTAGTACTTCCTTCTCCAAATGTTTTGTTGCGTTCACAAATCATTGAGGTAGGTGTTTCTATTGATTTTAATTATATAGAATATCATTTTATTGTTGAGAATTTATTTTTAATCTCTAAAAGTATTTATTATGCTTCGGATGTGTTTTTTTATTTATCATTGTGTTTTCATGCTGACAAAATTATTGTAGATGGTTTTTAAAGTGTTTCTTTAATTTTTATAATATATATATATTCAAACATGGTGTTTGATAAAATGACAATTCTTCCTTAAGTATCATTTTTTTGGATGATGTTTAACCTTTATCAATATTTATTAATTCAATTTGGTTGTGAAATATGTGTTGCGAGTGGAAATTTGGTGACTTTATGGTCCAGAACTTTTTTTTTAGCTTGTTGGGTTTGGTGAAAAAACATATACTATTTTTAAAATGATTTTTTAGTACGTTTATGGCCTAAAATGGATTCATGGAGAGTGTAATTGTAAGTTTGAACATCCATATATTCCTGGGATGCACATATGGTTGGGAATAAGAATTACAACGACATTCAAGAATGATGTTCACCTTGAACCCAGATTTTGAAACACGTTTTCTTCTTATTAATCCTTTTTCTCAACCCTCTTCATTTCAAATGTATTATTATAATTTCCAATGATTTCCATATGGTTCCTTGAATAAAAAAGTTTCACTTGGTTTTAAAATGAATTCAATTGTGGGTTTTAAATTCAATTCGACAAGCTTGGCCTATTTGTTATCTCGAAGAATGTGTTGGTTTTAAAATGGTATGAAGGCTTGTTTGGAACCTTTAAAGCATGTTGTATGTTTTAATTTTGGAATTGGGAACTGTTTGGAAATAGAATTGTAATTGTCATTATAAAATCTTGGTTGGAATCTTGGCATGTTTTAGAAAATGGTTTCAAAAATAATATGTTATGACGGCCTGATTGGCACTTTTATATGGTTTGTTGTGAGACAGGAACATCAATGGTGGATCCTTTGGGGAGAGGGTCATCACATAGGTGGTTTCTGTGTTTGGTATTTGTAATCATGGTGTATGTGGCTTATTGGTTTGAGCCACATATGTGTGTACCTTTCCAATCATTGTGTAGTATTATCATGGTATTACTGGCCATGATCTAGTTGGTCTAGTGGTAGTTTCTTATCAACTAGGATTTGATTTTTTGGTGCCCCTGAATTTGAAGAGAGACCAAGTGGGACGTGCCGCTTGATTGGGTAGTTTAGAGTGGCCATTTTGTTATTGGATATAGAGCTACACCATACACTGACAAATGAGTCTGAATTGTGAATGTACAAGGATTTATTCTAGACATGTTTAGGAAATTCCCATTATTGACTATCAGCACATTCTGTTATACTTATCATGCTTATTGGTCATTGACCCTGCTGATTTATGGATTCTATTTTGGATTCCTTTAGTTTCAGCTTATCCCCTTTTTTATCTACTTGGATGGAATTATAATTGGGTTTGTTTTTAAATTGGTTTTTTTATGGAATCCTTCAAAAAAAAGGAAGCGGTGTGTTGATTAGAAAAGTGGATTTTTTTTAGGAAAGATGAGTTTGGATTTTAGAATTGTAAAAATTATTTTCTAAATGCATTTGAAACTAATCTCTGTGAAATATTAATGGATAAAAAATTTGTGGAATCTTTTGTGATTTCCTACTAAGCGGTTTATTCTCCGAACCTACTTGTTCCACTTAGTATAGGTGGACGTGGTCTATTTTGTAGGTTTAGGTTTTTGTTTTAGTTTTCGTTTAGAGTAGGGTAGCCTTATTGATATTGGTGACCAAGAGGATGAGTGGAGGTCATATTATCATGGTTCAGTTTTTAGTTCTTTATTTAGTTTCTATTTTAACAACTTTTGTATCTAGATTGGTTTTTTCTTTCATTGATGTTTAGTTATTTTTTTAATGATGCGTGCTCATTTTGGTTATTAGATCCAAGTTTTCTTGGTCTAAATTGGTTACTCAATGATATATTTGATTCCTAGAACTAATCACTATCACGAGAGTATCAAGAACACCTATTGATACTTGTCTTGGACTAGGTTGTGTGTCCGGTTGGATGGTAGCCTGTCTAGGTTCATGACATTTATACAAGATTTTAGTATACATTTATTCATTATCATAAATTTTTTTCATGAATTTTTCTTTAAAATGCATAATAGTTCTCCATTATAATTAATTAAAATACCCCTAATGAGAAATGATTTAATTGATGTTTTTATATTATAAATCTATTTTTATGAATTGAAATTTATATAATGAATATTACTAGTTAAAGAGTAATAGTAATATATTCTTCTCTTGGTTTTTTTTTCAGAAACAACCTTTTTTCTTGAGGGTTTTATATTAAATTAAATTCTTCTTCCTATAAGAATTTATTTTGATAAAATATGTTCCATATTTTGAATAATAATAATTAATATTATGTAAAATGTTAAACTAAATATTTTGACCATAGGAATATTAACTATACTAAATATTTATTATCACAGTAAAAAGAAAATATATTAATTATGTGTTCAAAAAACAAAAAAAGGGATAGAAAAAATGTAACCATAAAATTATGAATATTTATATAAAATAATTATTTTTTTTCATCTTCATATTTTAATTTATAAATTATTATGTAATGAGTTTGATAAAAAAAATTAACATGATAAAACACAAATTTTATTTTTGGTTAATGTGAAATTTCAATTAAGACAATTATTTTGATTAATTAATGTATTTAAAAAATGAATAATATTTTAATTAAATTATTATTATTAAATTTAATTGATAATATAATTTTTATGATATCAAAATTAATTTGTATAATGGTTTAAAAACTATTTGGGTAAAAAAACCCAACATTTTTCAATAAATGTCAATTCTATTTTAAAAGTGAGAATTCATATATATATATATGGAAATTTTTTTGATAAAATAAATATTATTTTTGTAATCATAACATCAAGAGTATGCAATGGTGAATTTTTCAAAATTTTATGAGATAGTCAAATTTTTGGGTAAATATTTACTATGGTATAAATATACAGTGTGTATTATGGCATCATATTGATCCAAAAGTAAGGTAATTAATACCATATAAGGTATACACAACAAAATATATGTTTAACTTTTAAAATTGTGTTATTTTTACGTTATTTGAGTACTTTTATAAGGCCATTATGAATCCTCCAAAACCTATATTATAATTTATGTTTTCAAAATCATTTCCTTAAGAAAATGACTTACTTCCACATCACCATGGGTAGTATTTTAATAAATTAAGCCCCTATAAACATAAAATAATTAATCCCACTCCCCTTTTTAAGAAAAAATGGGATGAACCATGGTAATGTATTTTCTTTTGATTACATTATTATATAGAGACCAAAACCTAGGTTTGAGAAATAATAAAGAAATCCCATCTATTTTGCAATATAAAACGACCCAATATAAAATTACTATAAAATAAAAAAATTTGGTATATTATTTTAATCTACCCTACCATCTCTATAGTACTTTAATGGTTCCCCCATGATCATAATAATCCCCATACAAGCCTTTGAAATCACCCTCTCAAGGTAAGGGATCTCCCTCTATTATTTTTAATCAAGAACCTCTTTCATGTTGTGCCTATTAATTAAATTTTTCTGAAATTTGGGTTCATTTTTAGACATTAATAGTACTAAAAATATGATTTATAAGCGATGAGATACCCTTTTTCACTCTCATTAATTCCTCCTGTGATTCTTTACATACGTCGTTCCCATGCTGAAATTTATTTAGACGCCATTCTTTTTTCAATTCATGAACCTTATTTGTGTTTTGAAATTTTATTATAAATTTTTTATGTTTTAATGACTTTAAAAATATACCAATAATTTCATATTTTTTTTGATAATAATGAGATATTATTTATCCTCTCTCATTATTGATTTTACCTAAGCCGTTACTATGCTAAAATTAACTACGAGATCTGATGCTTCTCCTCTTTATTCCTGAATCTTCATTAACTTATTTCTGTTACTTAAATTTAATAATGTTGGATATGTTAAACAAAATAAACCTTACAACCCTAATGATCTATAAGTTATTAGATACCCCTTTCACTCTCATTAAAACCTCTAATGAACACTTATATTCCCCACTATGTTAACAAAATTTCACTCTTATTTTCTATGCTAAACAATTATGTAGTGACTACCCATACCAATTTAAAATCAAGGGTATTCATCTTTATGAACTTATAATCAATTAATTTGTGGATTAAATGTTTTTATTCCCCAATACATGGTCTTGGAATAAAATGTGTTGAAAAATGATTCCATGTTTAATGATCTATGTGGAATGCTTATGACTATGAATGATATGAAAATGATGGGTGAGCTAGGAATTATATAGAGCTCCAATGAATTGGGTAATGTTTTAGTCTCATGATATATCAAGCATGATATAAGGGAGTGAACCTAATCCATAATGGAATTTTTTCTACCATGATTTATTAGATGATATCCTTGACCTATGTTAACGATTCTATGTTTAATTTTTTTCCACATCTCCCTTGTTACCTTCTTGTTATCATGTTATCTCATGCCTAATTGTTCATGTTTATAATTCTAACCACTTTTATGTGTCATTGATATGAATACTATTTAACACGTAATACTTCCTTCATGAAATTATATTTTTATTCCCTTATTGGGATTTATATCTCATTCATTTCTTATGTATGCCCCGAGGTTATCTAATTTAGTTTTAAGTATGATGGAATAATATGAGCATGTTATGTAAGTTTTTAAAAACGGTGATGTATTACATGTTTTAGGTTGTTATTTAATGTACCTAATTCCAAAATACACTAGACTTATCAATATTCTAGGGTATATAAAGAGTAATATTAGGTAATCAATCATGAATTAATGTGTTATAGGGAAGAGTCATCATAGTTGGTATCAAAAGAAATATTTAGTTATTTTTTAGATTTTGATTTGATAACTATAGAGGGAGACTTAGGGATAATAATATGTATAATAAAACATTCCATTTTATGGTAAATTATATAGTTAGAGGCTTCAAACCAAATACATCCCTGTTTGGATAATAAAATTGGATGTTTTTCTGAGACATATGTACCTATTGATAACACTCAAAAACACCATATTTATATAGAAAAAATCTCAAATTGGTGCACGATAATAGTCCTTGCTTCCAAAATGTCTTGAAACTAATGAGGGATATGATTTGGTATTTCAAAATTTCATTATGAAACAATTTTATGGGAATAAGGATACACATAAGAGTGATTTTTAGAGATTGATAATGGATAACATCTATTGAATCCTAAAAATTCATAAGTTAAGGAAATAAATTTCATTTATTGGTTATCCCTTTAATGTTACTATGTTCCCAGTTATGTGTTTATCTACTTAAAATTACACAAACCAAATTTTTACCATTATTCTAGTCAATGGAATGAAATAGGAATGATCCATTCAACAAGCAGTTTTATAGGGAATACAGTGACTGCCGAAATGATATGACTAGCTTGATGGGAGATCAAGTAAGATATAATATGATTATGACAATCCAGCTATCAAGAATCACAATTAAAATCTTCCACATAGTTAAGCATCCAGATTTTTCAATGTAGGATAGGTTGACTTCTATAAAAAGTTCATCTAATAAAGGTGATAAATGATATAATATTTACTTTCCTGTGTCTCAAAAATGAGAAAGTGACACCTAGGGAAATTCCACAATCAACATAGATGTGTTTTATGTGGGAAAAAATAGGGCCTAAAGTAGCTCGTTTCCCTAAAAAATTGCAAGTCTGATATAATGGAAGAGATTATGTCTATGACACCCCTTCGTTTTTCAGTGTCATATGTTTCGATTATATGGGCTTTGTCCAAGTTAATTCCCTAATCCATTTGTTAAATTCTAGACTAGGGAATGACCCATGCTTTTGAAATCATTGAAATTTAATGATTAAATTATTTATATATTACTAATTGATACTTATGTTGTAGAAATAGTATATCAATGAATTTTTGTATACAAGAATCATGATACATCTAAGGATTTTTCTATAGTATTTTTTCTTTAAGGATGTGATATATTTTATGAATTGTATGGATAACCAATAAAACTTATTTAGTGATAAAGTGATATTTTAGAAAACACATGATTGGGGGATTGATAACCCTTAATATGTTTTTAATAGTTCAATAAACATAAATAATATTGGGATCATATGTTTAAGTATAATATTTAAAATCATCGATACCACATTTATTGATTTAGGTGATGGAAGTTCAGTATGATATTTTGGGAAACATATTATAGGATCAAATATTTTTGATTTTGAGATGATTAATGATATTTTGGGATAGGTTTTATTTAGGTTGAGGTTTATATACCCATTGAGATTATCTGAGATGAATAATCTTCTATTTTTTGAGCTATAAGGTGAAGTCTATGAGAAAACATTTTACATTAAAAAACTCGTTATTTTTGTAATTATTATTATTATATATGGGTATTTATTTAAAGCATGATCTATATAAAACCCTTAGTATTATTCATGTAATTTTGAGATTAATGAATTATGGTTTATTAATTTTTATTATTATCTTACTCCATTCTAACCATTACAGATTTATTAAATACAAGAGGTATAGTTTGTTATTATTTCATGGATGTTGTGATATATTAAAAGCTTTTTCTAATGCTTCATAAAAAAACCATTCATCACATGATCTCATAATTTGGTGAAATATAAGAGATTTTAGTAGAAATTTATTAAAGGATGAAATTATAATTATTCTGAAATTATATTTCCTTATTTTACTAGATGAATTTCTTATTTTTAGTAAGAAGATCTTGAAACCGAAAAACTTTCCATATTATGATAAATTATAATGTGTTGAAGGTCTTTTCACCCATCATAAATTTATATTTTTTCTTAAAAAGTTATCTATAAAATTATATTAATTATTTGGTGTGTTTTATCTTCCATGTAAATTTTATTTTCAATTCCCACTAATTTTAACTTACTGGGAAAACCAGTTATTTGATAACCTTCATACTTTCCTTTCTCTCTTTCAAGTGGATGTTTCACTAACAATTTTTATGATATATGTTTTCAATAAAGATATTTTATAGAGTCAATAAATTTCATAGTGGGTTTAAGTTTAAATTTCATGGACACAATTTATTAAAGGGGAAAATAATGTAACATCCCATGTTTTTAAAAGATAAAGATGTGTTCAATAGTGTATGCATTATGCAACACCGAACCCAAAAAAACAATGATTATTCAAATATGACCATTTTAACCATTCCAATAAATTTGAAGGAATTAGTTGTGTTAAATAATTTTTGAAATATAAAAATATATACTACCCAAATATATTGAGAAAATATTACTAAATAATCAATCAATTTTTGGTATTAACTCTTTGTTCTTCGAAATATGTTTTCTTTCAAAATGATTTTTTTTCATTTTTTTTCATTTTTTTCATATTTATTTTTTAGAACAGTAAGAAATTGTATTAGATAAAATTAGGTCAATTTTTGATATCATCATATTAATATTAAAAAGGGTTGAAATTTTAGTATTTTTTTAAAATATAGATTTTTTAGTGAATAGTGAAAATAACGTTTCTACATAAAACTTTTATTTACTTCTATAAAATATGTAATATAAATGTCAAAATATTCATTTTATTTTATTTGAAGTTAAAATAAGTATTCATTAATTATATTTATTTCAATTTATTACATTTAATTCATCTTTATAATCGATTTTAGTATAAATATATTTTTTCGCTTAAAAACATATTTTTTGAAAACTGTTTTAAATGATTAATGTTATATATTATAATTAATTAAAATAGATCATAATAAGAAATAATTTAAATGAAATTTTTATATTATATATCTATATTTATGAATTGAAATTCATATAATTAAAATTACTAGTTATAGAGTTAATGTAAAATCAACATTTTGTTGTATTTTTGGAAAACTGCTTCCCGCTTGAGGGTTTTATGTAAATTAAATTCTTCCACCTATATGAATTGATATTGATAAAATAAATTACATATTTTAGATAATAATAATAATAAATATTAGGTTATAAGTTGAACATTTTTTCTGAAAATATTAATAGTAACTTTGGTAAATATTTATTATCATGGTAGAAGAAAATAAGTTAATTAAGATTAGAAATAAATTTACAAGGACTAGAAAAAAAATTAACCCTAAAAGTATGAATATGTTTATTTAATTTTATATGAAATAATTATTATATATAGTCCTCATTTTTTTACTTTATAAATTATTATGAAATGAGTAAAATAAAAATTTGTTTTTGATGTGACAAAACTCAATTTTTATCTTTGTGTAATTTTCAATTTCAATTAAGACATTTATTTTGATGAATTAATGAATTTTTTAAATAACTAATATTATAATAAAATAATAATAATATTATATTATTATTTAATTCAAATGATGATATAATTTTTATGATGTGAAATGCAATTTCTATAATTGTTAGAAAATTATTATTGTAAAAATCCCACCATTTCTTAAAAAATATAAATTAAATTTTAAAAGTTAAAATTAATATATTTAGAAAAATATTTCTACAAAATAATTTTTTTTAATCTGAATGTCAAAATTATAAAATGGTGAATTTTCCATAATTTCCCGAGATAATAGAATTTTTAGGTAAAAATTTTACACGCTACAAATATACTGTGTATAATATGACATCATAATGATATAAAAGTTATATAATATGTAAAATATAAGTTATAAAAAACCAAATATATTTATAATCATTAAAATATTTTGTTTTTTAATTATTTGAGTAATTTTATAAAACCTTTACGAATCCTCCAAAATCTATATTTTATTTCATGGTATTAAAATCATTTTTTAATAACCTGACTCACTTACACTTCACAAAGGGTAATTTTTAAATGAGTTATGCCCTTGGGAATAGAAATTAATTAAAATCAATCCCATTTTGTAGGAACCTTGTTAGAACACCGTGGTAGGGTTTTAGTTTTTATTGATTTAGTATATAGATTCCAAAATCGATATTTGAAAAATAATAAATAGCTCCATTCTATTTTCCTATAAAAACCCACCCACAGTACCATTCCTCTCCACTAAAAAACCTTGGATAATTTATTTACTCTTCCATACCCTCTATAGACCCCAAAGTGACTTGAATCTCTCAAAAATCTCATCCAAAACATTTGGAATCATCCTCTTAAGGTAATGGATATCCCTCTATACTTTTTCTTCAAGCACCTCTTTATGGTATGCCTTTTAATTTCCATTTTTTCTTTCTTGGGTATGTTTTTATAAATCCAAATTAATTCAAATTTTAATTCCATGTGATGAGATACCCCTTTAACTCTCATTATTCCTTCCCATGATTCATTATGTACCTCATCACCATTCAAAAATTTAGTAAGAGGCTTTTCTCCTTTTCAATTAATGCACCATCATTGTGTTTAGATTTTGGAATCTAAATATGTTATGTTTTCATAACATTGTGAAGATACCTATACTATAAAATCTATTTCCAAATAATTAGTGATAATTTATCACCCCTCAATATATCTTTAACCTGAGATATCACATGAATTAATGCGAGATGAAAACCACGAAATTTATTCTTTGGTGAAGAGACATATATTATGTAGGTACTTAGTGGTATGATATTAAATGAATGATCAAGATAGTATTTATATCTTCTCTAAAGAAAGATATATCTCAATCCCAGTTGACGAAGATGATAGTATGATTACAAAATATATGGCCATGGAAAAATATCGTAAGATCATACAGTAATGTCATAAAATATGTAAATAATTTAAAGTATAATGATATTGAGGGTGCATAAAGATTTATAATATTTTTTATGCCAAAAATACTATATTACAATATGGATGTTTGTATGGGATACTAAGAACTATGACTTATCTGTATCCCTTCCGGGGCCATGATGTCTTTCAAGATACTAATATTTGTTTTGAGTAGACAAGGGCCTATTGGGTCACACACAAAATGTATCCAAAAGATCCACATATTTGGATAAATATGAGTTCTTGAAGAAGTGAGGAAAAATTGAGTGAATGACCCAAGTTTCATTAAAAAGTATTGGTTATGATAAAAAATTTAATCAAATATTATTTAATCAAGGTTAACTAATGAAATAGGGGAGTTTCAAATCATGTTAATGACTCATGTTTAATCAAGAGGTATCTTACTGATGTTACACGTATGTGATAAAATATTATGTTTTTAAATGAATGTTTATATTTATAAATGAAATAATATTATATATGTTGTTTTAACACATTTTTATAGTGAGATTATTCATGACACAGATTTTTAGCCCCTCTCACCTCCCAAGTATTCTATAAAGGATTAGAGAGATAATTAAAAAGGAAGAACAAGAATTGATACATTACATCCTGAAATTAAATCAACCATTCTTTATGAGATCTAAGAATATTTTTAAAGAAATATGATTTCCCATGATAATACCCAAGAATAAAAGAACAATGAACCAACATATCCAATCAACATGTGGATGATCAGTAGAATGCCTCTTTTTGTGCCATTGATATATGAAATACTGACGATGAGTGGATCACATCAACAATGATTAAAAAAAATTCCTTTAATTCAAAGTTTATCATTCATAAATTAACTTTTATGTGATCCATTGGAGATTTGAATGACAAGTATACTTGAATAGACATTAGGACACCAATCCAGATGATTTTTTTAAATATCAGTATTTAACTCTTATTTTGTGCATGTGTTCCTTTAATTCGCATTAGAGGGGTCATGTGATTATTTATGTCAATATTATAATAATATTTTACATGATTATGATTGAGGGAAATGATATGGTGCCAATAACATAAACAGTTCACAAAATTGAGCTTCAATGAAATATAAATGACTATTTAAACGGAAATGAATTTTTATAAATGATATATATATGTGTGTGTATGGGTGTGTGTGTTTAAAAAAGATGATTAACTGATTCACAACAGTTCTCTAAAAGTAGGTCAAAGAAATAACTAGTGATGGGGATCCTGATAGATCACTACATTAATGTGGAATTACATATAAAAAATAATAAAAGGAAGTTAGTTGTTTGAGGGTCAACCAAAAAATGGAAAAGAGGTTAATGCATTTTATTTTAAAAAGGATGGTCATGGTTTTCACCTTGTCCACTCATGGTATTTATTAATCATCTGTCCCCCTCATCAATATTTAAAGGGTGGCACCATCCACTATAAATTTCTATTTATAACTAGCATCAGAGACCTATAATTTTAAAAAATGGTTTTTATATGTGTCACTGTCCACATATATGAGTGGCTTAGAATTAAAAAATGTTACATAAGCGGGATTCCCCAATGTTGGGTGTCCTAGATAATAGCTGGTTTAGACAAGAATCAGCCATCATGGCTTCTCAGACCTACCCAACCCGTAATAGACTTATAGGGGAACAATTTGGGTTAAAAACATGAAAATTCAATAATTAAATTCCAAAAAAATTATCAAGATGGCTTGATTTTTTTGAAATAAAATGGAGTCCATGAGTCAAAATTAGAATTGCTCAAAATTATGTTTATGCTAGTTTAATGCATTAAAAAAATCAATTTAAATTTTAGATTATTTAATTTTTATTATAAAATTTTGTTTCATTTGACTGATGGTGAGTTTAGACTAAACCATGAATGTTTTTTTATTTATTTAATTTATAATTACAAAAATAGTGATTTTTTGTAATAGTTTATTATTAATTTTCATTTTTATATTTTTTGTGCTTTGTCCCTCTATATTAAACTATATAAGGGATTGTGCGTTCAATTTTTGAGAAATAAAATGTAATATTGTATCTTGAGTCCCTCCTCACATGTAGCTATGAGTAAATTATAAAATTGGACGAGTTCTCAACAACACATTTCAAGTTAAAAGACAACTTGAAACAAAATAAGAAAATGAGTGAGAGTTTGATAGGTGGTTTAACTGAAGACGTTGAATGGATCATGGAATTTATATAGGGTCTCTATTTATCTATCAACATATCAATGGATCAATAAATAGAAATAGACAATGTTCATTATATTGTTTGATCATTTTATTTTTTGTGGTTAATAATTTGTGAATTTATAAATGATTCATGGTCACATATAATAACTAAGAATAATTCATAGATTAAATAAATGAATATATATATCGCATGATTTATTTTTATGAATGGTTAATGCTTTGAGCAAAATCACATAGTAACAATAATGATAAATATAAACATATTTCAGTCTAAAAAAACTTATTATTCATCAAAGTTAATATTAACTCATGAAATCTTGCATCACCTTAAATTGAACAAAATCACACATTTGAGGTGCACATTAGATTGGTTATATTGACACCAACTTCTCAGGGAATAATCTTAACATATATGGATCATGTGATCATGGAGTTATGTGAGGGGGAAGTCTAGTGTGGGTTAACTGGGGCTCACTGCTGCCCAACTTCAAGATTTTCTTGGCCTAGGTAACTCCAGTGGGGAAATATCAAGGGCCATGATCAGTTTTATTTTTCATTGAAATAGTTATAACTTTAATATTTCAACGTATGTGTCGTACTAATTTATTCTTGTCGGTTTTATTTTCAATAGAACTACCATTCCATACAATCATTTTCATCTCATTAAGAAATTCATTATGATCATTAACTAAGGTATTGAGGTCGACCACATATTTAGGGAATGTAATTTCACAGAAGATGCCACGGCCAACTGAGTTATTTGTAGTAAGATATTTATCACTTTTTATTTTATTGGATATATCCCTCAAGATTGTAAGTGTATTGTTAACAGTGACTCCTTTATACTCCACCATTTCCCCCGCCTAATCGGCCTCTTTTTAAAAAGTTAATAAGAAGTTAATTTTATGTGATTGAGGAGAACACTATCCCTATTTGAGGGTGCCAGTTACTATTGTGGTGTTTTTATGTGTGTAGTTTGTTTAATTAACTAATTTTAGTATAAAATAATTATCAATATCTAGATTGACGAAGCTTTAGAGGTACATTGAGTAAATGAATGATATATTTATAGGATTTGGGGATCTACTCAAAAGATCAATTATTGAAAAGATAATATGGTTTTCTAGGATATATTATACCTAGAAACCCTCTAATTAGTGGTGTTTCCATAGAATGAATGATGTAGGGATGTTTTAAAGATCCTTTCTACCATAACACTCAAGTGAAAGAGTGTTCTAGATCTAGAAATTGAGGGGTTAATGAATTTGAAAAAATAGTCATAAACATTTATGATATAAAATATTATAATGCATTATAATAGGTAGTCAAGATAAAATTACTTATCTTTTAATGTTTTTTTCTATAAAAATATAATCTAATCCCCAAAAGTCACCATGATAGATTTTTGACCAATAACACATCCAAACAGAAAGTAATTTCCTAGAGTAGATTATAATCATGTGAATATTACTTAGATATTAAATGAAATAATTTGTACTAAAGTTACCAATACTTATCATTACACCTGATGAACAAACTGAAGTTAAAAAAGGAAGCTTACAGAAGAAACGTGATTGATTTATTTTATGTTACATTATAATTTTATCACCAATTTCATGTGAGTTGTGAGAGAAACATCAGGACGTGGGTGTTTATCACCCTATTACTCAAGCATCATGTAAGAATATAATATTAATTATTTGGATAATCAACTTTAATATTTTTTTAGTAATGTTCTACAGTTTAATAAGAACTTAAAGAAATTCAAATATTCTCCTCTTATAATTAAAATGAAAAAAGGAAAAGATGAAAAAATAAAATATAATTTTAAGTAAGTGTTTATTTTAATATGTATTACTAAGAAATTTTAGGTAAAATGGGTTCATATCAAATAGTATGTTGTTTACTTCATATGTGGAAAGATAGAGGTAACCAGATGAAAAATAATAATGAATTGATGTACAAGTTATTAAAGGATTTAACATCGTATATATTCATCATTACTGGTAGTATTTTTAAATTAATTCTTGGTTATTAGATACTATATACGCATCAAATATTTTTATTCAAATAAAATAACTATAGAAATTTATATACATTGCAATGAGTAAGATTTATTCTCCTAGTAGTTAATAAGGGGTGATTCCTTTGTCCGTGGAAAAAATAAAATGAATTCTAATTTTTCAAGTTTGTTGATTCTATTTAATTTTTTCTGAGTACGACCAAAAATTTTATCTCATGTGTCCATTAGATATATTATGGAATTATTATATTTTAAAATGAATTTTATTTATGGTATTTTATACAAAACTAACAGTTCAATAACACTTGAATCCTCAATAATAAATAATTAATATGAAATATAAAACTCTATAATAACCAATTGTGGAAACATAATATTTTGTTAAGTAAAACTAAAAGATTTTATCAAGAATATACATAATATAGTGATCAATATCACTGTAGATAAAATTTCACAATCAAACCCAAGCTAGGGCCTAAGACACAACTATTCCATGCCCACCTCTATAGGACAAGAGGTGACAATAAGCACTGAAGGCATTATTAACCCAAGGAGGACTTTTCCTATGTATCTACACACACACAGAAACTACTTGATGAAAAACTAAAAATGAAAAAAACAAAATATCTAAAAATTATATAAAGTAAAAAAAGTATCCATGATCCTCTAGACAATAAAAAAGTATTGTAGTGTAAACTGAAAAGTAAAGGTAAAAATACACACCCTTCCTAAAATGTATCCCAACCAGATAGAAATTTGGAAAAGTAAATCGTAGAAAGAGAGCCCATCACTTGAATCCCAAGCTATGAGCAACATATGAGGTCTAAGAACCCAGTATCCCTATGATTATCTATATTTATGGTCGAGCTATTCCTTGTCTTCATAAGACATGATATGTGCCAGAAAATCTCATGCAGGGGTGAGCATAAACATACCTTGTATGATGCCCCAGAAGTTGAAGGGTTCAAGTAAGAGATACAATAGAAGATAAAGATAGTAGAAAGTAGAAGGTCTAGATAAAGATTTTAAATAAACCCAATATGAGAGTAAAGGTGACCTCATCTAAATAGAATAGGCTCTAAACAATGATTAAATTAACTAATCGTCGAGTCACTACCGCCTATAGCCGGAGAGTATACTCATCCATCCATGATAATATAAACTTGGAATGCACGTGGAATACCCCACTTGTCTTCCCCTCCCTTTTAATGAGTCTTTCCAAATCCAAGGTGTAGATATAGAAGGAGGATATATATATATCTTCTTAGTCTAAGAATCCCACAAGAGAGAGTAATGGGATCTCCATCTCATAGCTCAGCCCAATAATAAGTGTATCTAATTGTCTGAAAAGACCATTTATGATTCCTAGCATCTCATATGCCTGTCCTAAGACGTTTTATGGAGGACCCAAACCTTGGTGTGATAGGGGAGTACCATCTCCATTGAAATCTTGAAAATGGAGGACTCATTCCCCAATATGATAGGAAATTTCAGTCTCCATGATAAGAACTATGGAGAAAATGCATACTAATATGAAAATGGAGTAACTTCTCTAGGGTAGAGGACCTGAATGCTCTTTTGACAGTTGAGTGTTGTATTTATATATAAAAAAAAGTATGGATGAATAGTTCCATGATTCAATAGGGTAGTATTTTATCCACGGATAGAGTACCCACACGCTGGAAAGACATTGGAGAACCATCTCTACATTCATAAGGATTGTGGAGGACCCACATGCTGATATGACTTAGAAGTAACATCTCAAAGGATAGAGGACCCGGACACTAAGGAGATAGTAGAGTACCGTCACTATCTGATCTATCTGACGACCCTAATCAATTACTTTTATCATCAAATGATTCCTAAAGAAGATTCATAATCAGAATATCTTGCATCATATATCAAAATCCACTAAAAAATATATCATTTTATTCTATGAAAAAAACCCACATAGGATAAGCTACATGAATGAAAATATCTGAGTCTAAACAAAGGAGATACAAGATGTTAAAAATTTGTAAAAGAGTGCACAACATAATAGACCGACAAGGTGTTTGGTCCCACATTGTTTCCTAGTCTTGTTCTTTCCATAACACATATTTTTTTCCATGTAGTACTACACTGTGTGAAATAGTACCACCCGACATGCCTTAGCCAGAGGCCTGGTAAACATATTAGTGTCATTTTCTTTCTGATGAGAAAAAATATAATTTCTCAAATATTCCTATACAAATGGACCTAAATGGAAAAAAGGATCACACTATTGTGATCCTGATGAAAAAAAGTCGAGATATGCTATTCCCTAGACCAATTCATACACTCGATGAAAGAGTTTCATTTCACTGCATCACGCTCAAATTATATTTTTTGGGATTGAGACATGAACTAGAATTAAATATTATAAATTAGTGTTGAAACATACTCCTTAATTTCATGGTCATAACATCATAGATTATTATTTATTCTGAAAATGTGTGGGGAAGATACGTCAGATACAATATTGAAAAATAATATTAATTTTATTATTATTGATTATTTCATTGACCTGAATCATGAGTCTGGAAAAGGTATCAAACATCGGTCATAAAATGACCATCTCAATTCCATGATCATGATAATGCCGAAAATTATTCAATCTGATCTTTCACAGAGGAATTACAACCAAATTAACATTTTAATGACCATAATCATAATAATATGATTATTATGACAACAATAATATAATAATACAACGTAGGAAAAAATACCATTCTAATGCCTATAGGTTGTGAATATCCCCCTCATGTGGTGCAAAAAACTTGTTCCCTATTCTCCTTATAAAAAAACAGTTTTTATTATTTCCATAAGAATCATGTCGATAGCCATAATAAAAAAATGAGGGTCGTGACCTCACTATTATTCCTTGAAAAATATAGAGAAACCTCTCCCCATTAATTTTTATAGATTTTAATTTAATATAGATATTTATTTCATTAATTGCGACCCCTCTTCATCCTTGAAATGTTATACAAGCCTAACCACTAACCCGATTTATAAGACCCCAATGCTCCCATCATGCCCAACCACCCGGCTCATACTATCCTTCACATAGAGGCCATGTGATCTCGGATGTATAGAACCTATGATGTCACTGCCTAGCCATCGATCACAACACCTATTTTGTTATCAACTCTTCATCCTTCACTATAGAACTAGTCTAAGGGTTCCCTTTTAAGAGATGATCCGCACATAGTCGAACCTTTGTCCAAATCGAATGTGGGTGGTAATAACATGAAGAACAAAAGAGAAATATTGGAATGAAATCAATCTATGGACATTTTATTTTTTTCATCATAAATGAAATCCATATAATAGGGTTATTTATTCAATACTAAAAGGGTTTAATTCCCATAAACAGTACCCGTAATCAATGATCAAACCATGAATCAATTTGTTAAAATATTGGTTTATGATAATAATATGTAAAAAATGATAAGTACACACAAATTGAATGTCCAAATTCATAATTGAATCTTTTTTTATTAAGAACCGGATTTCTGATGAATGAATAGATTGTTTTTTTTCCACACTTTGATTTGTCCTGATACAATTGTATTATTATCTTCTGATCTTCGTTCGGCAATTGAGGGTGGAAGAAATATCCTCTCAATAGTCTTAGGGTTATACAAGTAGCCAATGAATTCTTCCTTAAAAAAAAGTTTTTAGATGGTCCCAAGTCTAATTCATTTAAAAAAATATTGAAAATTAATTACTTATTTTAATTAAACTCACCCTTTTGCGGGTTCTTTATCTGAACGTCCCACACCGACCAATTTTAGGTTGCGCTTAGGGTAAAGTACATGGTTTGTATTCAATAATGGTTTCAGATTTATTATCTAGTTCTCTATTTCAAATATACTCCAATTTTTAGGAAAACTGTGTGTGAGTAATAAAAATATATTTAATATATTTATAAAATTAGTTCCAGGCTCATCGGGGGAATAAATTATGCGTCATCCCAGCAACTGGATCAAAAAATATTCATAAGAATATTCAAGTCTTACATAGAGAAACCAGAGTATCTATAAAAAACCCTCAGTATTTTTATATACTAATATAATTTTATTAAAATAATCCTTTTAACATATAGTTGGGACATAATCTTTCAAGATATAATTCAATTTGATCCCACCAAATATCCTAATTACATTCTATACGTATGTTAATAAATTTTATAGGATCCAATTAAAATATCTAATGAGTGAAAAGTGAATAAAAGATCTTGTATGTTTAGAATATATGAGTTTTTTTAGGAAGATGATCCATAAAATATCGTAACCGAGTGATCATAAGTTATGGAAATGTTTAATAGATTTATTCCTATACTCACATTTCCTAATACATATCATATTTGTGATGATAATAAAATTAGGATCATTGAAGAGTCTTACAGGAATTCCTTAAACATTAATATAGTGACCAAAACATTCTATACAAAAATATTACATCTTATTAGATGAATAATCATTAAATATCTGTACAATACAGAACCAAGCTATAAAAGAACAGTTTCTTTGGAAATATGGATATATAAACAACTAAAACATAAAATATATATATCATCTCTGACTTAGTTCTTCACTAATAACTTCTTTATTATGCATATCATTGAGAAAACCTTTCTTCTTATCCTTAGGAAAAGGAAACCTAAAAAAGTGTAATCTCAGATGACTGGTAAGAGTAATAAAGGAGGATGTTAAGCAATAATCATATCTAATAACATAAAAATCATAAGGGTATGAGAAAAATTTGAAATTCATACTCAATGATTTATATAATCATGAGTCCTCTCATAAAGGGTGGAAGTACATAAGACATGATTCATAAATGAATCAAGGAACACGAGCCATGAGAGTATAACACTGGAATAAGATCATTTGATAATAGAGTTGATTAAAATATAGAATATTCATAATAATATAACTATTATTTCATGGACACCAACCAAGACATTAATCCCATGTTAGGCTTGTTCTAACCACCCATGTACTTGATTCATCTTCAGATAAACTTCTGTGTACAATATCTTGAGCTTGGGATATCCCCCTATATACCCTCTTTTAAGAATGGGATCACAAATTGTAAACCCTTTGTGCTCATAAAACATTTATATTTACCCATTTAATTGGATGAATATAATGGAACCACCTATCACATTATCAAAATCTATTCATATGTATTTAAAAAGATCATCCAGAAATTTATCATTACATTAAAACATAATGCATTGTAGAGAAAGAATGTTTCAAAAATATTCACCATCATAATTATAAACAATTTAGAGAAATAATAATTATAGTAAAACTAGATCATGTTGTATACCTTATAAATAATCCTTCCAAATTTTTAGTAAAAATTCAAAAGTACCGCAGTTGGGAAAGGATAAGAAAATTCTTTTTAAAAAGTGTTTATATAATATAAAACATGAGAAGAAATGACATTTTGAAACCATTAGAGAATGATAAAAATCATTCCTAGAAATATTTTAAATAAAATATAGATATAAAAAAATTCCCATCCAAATAGAGAAATAATTATGGGTTTCCTTAAAAACATTCTTTCAGTTTCTTCTGTACTTAAAGAGAAAAAAATGAAATGGAAATATTCAATTTCTAGAAATTAACTTTTTAGAAAAAAAATTCATAGTATTTGTAAGTGATAGAACATATAATTTTACCATATAAAATTTTTGTATATGAAATCTCACTAAAAATGAGATTGTTACATAAAACCCTTAACTCGGGTTTATTTTTCTCCATAAGCCCTCTAACATCCTCTTCATTAAGGGACCTCCTTTGTCTAACATATTAAGACTTGAAGGGATTATCTTAAGAGAATAATATAATATCTTGGATAAAGTTAATGAATATACATTAGTTTTTGTGTGGGGATTGGTTGAGATAGAGGGAACAAATGATGTTAATAAGTGAGGAGAAAAGGATCCCCTTTTTTGTTAGGGGAGCAAAGCGCATGGAATTTCATAATGATTTCAATGAGAAAAGGTATATTTTATATAAAAGTTGATTAAAATGGAATGTATATCGAAGGTATTATGATATATGGTTTAAATATCTTTAAATAATAATAAATATACAAGTGTGGGTGGAATTCCTTTAATTACCTCTTTGTTTAACCCCTAGTAAAGTCGTTTTAACCAGATGTAAGTTAAAAAATTAATATTTTTTGTATTCATGATGGATTTTTTTTAAAACAATTAAATTATAATAATAATATATATTATAAATATGGAATCCATTTTTCCAGATTCAATTTCTATAAGTGGTATAATTTAACTTTAAATAATAGTGAAAACCATATTAAAAAACAGTTTTAGAATAATGAATATTTATGCATAAAACTAAATTTTCATCAAGGAAATGCCTCATAAAAACCATATAATTAATGTTAAAATATTTTATTTAATGTATAATCTACAAATTTTATTAAAAAATTAATCAATAGATATTAATTTAATTTATTAAGATAAAAACACATTTCATGAATAAATTCTACTTTTTGGTAAATGTGTTTTTATGCCCGAAAATGATCTTATAGGGAAATAAAATATAATGGTGATTACTATGTAAATAATTGTATCATTTATAATTAAATTATACTTATTTTTTGATAATTGAAAATTAAAAACATAGTGTTACTTTTACTCGAAAGGAAATAATTTTTTACATAAATTGTTATTTTTCACATTTCACTAAAAAATAAATATCTTTAGAGAAATATTAAAATTTCAAACCATATAATATTGAACAAAATATTTATAATATTTATAATTATTTTTAATAATTTATTTATTATTATTTGTACCTTCCATTTTGACTTCTAGGTTATAATATATTTTTATATCAGAGTCTATTAAGAAACAAGGTTACATGTAAAGTAAGCTATCAAATAACACAAGTTTATTTCAATGGAAATACATATAAAATATTTGTTTGTTACCTTAGATGCCACTAAAAATTAATTTATCCTATGAAATTACTTCCTTCAAATAAAATGAAATTAATATATATCTAAAAAATCCCATCATCAGGCTCCCAAGTATCTTCGTTGAATTTTTGATTCCTCCAAAGAACATTAACCATGTGAGTAGTTTTGTTCTGTAGAAAATTATCTTAAAGAACCAGGATATATTTTATTTTTTATTTATAGAAAATATCATTATCTAGTGTTAAAATATTCAAGTTTAGTATATGTGGAATATTAAATCACTAATTTCACAAAAAATATACATGTAACACATTATAAACTTGGGAGAGGTTTATTTTGAGTACCAAGGAGTAAGAAAATTTCACAAAATGATAAAGAATCAGGAAAGTTGTAACTCACCAGGGCCTTAGTTTTCTAAAATATTAGAATCTAATAATCTTCTACCATGGATAAATTCACAAGAATACTTTCTCCCCAATTTCAGATTCTAGATCTCACTGATGTTTGTTAGTATAAATGATTTTTAAACTATTATCTACTATGATCTATTGTTGAATGTCTCTAATGATCTTTTATACTTCCTTGTATATCTCAACTACCAATAGATTTATTTACTAAGCTTCTTACAAAAATTTTGGAGTATGGGACATCTCTCTATAGAGGGATTTATATGGATCCATTTTAATTCTTGAATAAAAGAAATTGTAATAGGAGAATTTAAATGGAGGAAGGTGTTAATACCAAAAAATATTAAAATCCATTGAAAAGTATCCCAACATATCTTCCAAATATGGAATGGTTCTCTCATAATGACCATTTTTAAATGATGACAGATAGTAATGAAATACAACTCTAAATCAAAATCCTTCTGAATAATTCACCAGAACTTCAAGATAAACCTTTGATATTTATCAAAAAAATATAAAATGTAGTACTTTTTGAAACCTTACTAGATCTTTAATGTATATCTAGGAAATTTGATCAAGAAAAAAATATTTTGTAATTAAAATAATGCATTCTAAATTCATAACGGGGTCAACAACAATGCAAATGACCCTATGTACTTTAAGTGATTTGGGGGAGATGGATGATTAAATCCATGGTGAGGTTTTACCTTTTCCATTATAGTACTGGTGATGGTTGTATAATTCTGTTAGAATTTTGTCTCTTATACTTAACTTGGTGACATACTAAGCACCTAAATATATAGACCAGAGTATCGTTCATCATGTTGTCCCACAATAAATATTATTTCCAATATCGTTACATCATTGTACTTCTAGGATAAATAGATAAATATTATCTATGAACTTCTTCCAAGAGCACCGTTTTCATATTTTGTATTGAAAATACACTTACTCAATTCATGAACCCTATTATTCCACCAATAATATTTTTGAACTAAGGAACATTGTTCACTTTTTTTCAGATCCAAATCCTCCATTTTCACCACTTTTTTAGTGACATGGATAAGTAGATGAATAATCACTTGAGAAGACCATATTTCACCCTTTCATTTATTATTTCAAGTTCCATACTTTTTAAATTCATAAATATTGTATCTTTTGTTTATCATCATCATATATAAGCTAGTATGACCCTTTCGAATCAACACATTATCCACCGTTTTCACTTTCCCAAGGTGGTAATGTATTAAGTAGTCATAATATTTATTCAACAATAACCATATTCTTTTATACATATTAAAATATATTTATAAGAATATATACAGTAAACATCTATGATCATTACATATGTCACACCTTTCACCAAACAGATTATGTCATCATATAATTAATTTAAATATTTTCATTGCTAACCCCAAATGATGATTTTGGAAATTATTTTCATAAATTCTTTATTGTCCTAAGGAATAATCTACCAAAATATCAGTATTTATAAGAAAAATTCCCATCGCTTTCTTTGGTGGATCAATATAAATCAAATGACCATTCCCAACTTAAGGCTAGTAACATGTGCACTGACCAACCTTTTATTAAGTTCCTTGTAATCTTATTCACATTCATCATACCAAAAGGAACTTAACTCCCTTATTATTTAACAATTTTTTTTCATTTGATATCTTTGATAAATCCTTCACAAAGTTTCAATAATTTCTATCTAATCCAAGAAAATTATAGTTTTTCGTCACATTTTTTTTCTCAGAAAATGTACAATCACTTTTGCCTTTGATGGATCCAATGATATACCCAAACATGAGATTATATGAACCAAAAATGAATCTCATTCTAAAAAAATCCACACTTGGTAAATTTCTTAGACAAATTATCCTTCTTTAGGGTCATTATTATAATTCTCTTGTGAACATAATTTTTTTTATTTATCTTGTAATATACAAAAATACTATCTACAAGGACAATCATAAACTTATCAAGTTAATTTTTAAAGGATATATTTATTAAATCCATAAAGATAATATAGGAAATTTGCAAGATCAAATAGAATCAATACAAATTCACTGTATCAATAACATAAATTCGAATCTTTATTGGGTATATCTTGAATTTTTACCATTAATTAATAGTATCCAAATCGATTATCAATCATGGAAAAAATATTTATCTCCTAGAAATTGATCAAAAAAATCATAAATATAGGGAAAATTATAATTATTATTGAATGTGATCTTGTTATTTTTTTGATAACTAATGAAAAGTTTTATTGATCCATTCAAATTCTAATTAAAAATGATAGGTTCACCTCTTGTTTACACACTTATAAGAATGAATCCATTTTCATGATTCTCTAGGAGTTTCTTTAGTTCATGTAACTCAATTTGGGACATTCTATATAGATTTTTTGAAATATGTGTGGCACTAAGTATGAGTTTTATTGAAAGCACAAATTCACTTTTTAGTAGAATTCAAAGAATGTATTTGGAAAAAACATCAAAAAACTCCCATTGAATAGGTATATATTTGATTATGAGTTTCTCTCTAACCATATGAGACAAATACACCCATATAATGGGAATGAAGACCCATGAAAAGGATTCAATTTACATTGTATGTTCATATTTTTCCTCCCATTAATAGAAAATCATAGGATAGATTAGAATATCAAATGTAAATTTCATTTATCATCAATTGATATCAAATTCATATAAATAAATCCAATACATGAAAAAAATCACATCAACTTAAATTAGAGTAAGATTAACAATATTTGAAGGCGCACATTCCAATAAACATCAATTGGAGAATTTTAACAAACATGACATTCAATCATCATACTATTATAATTTTTACATCTTATTTAATATATAATATATGATGTGGTAATGGGTTACCCATAGAAAAAATTTTAGATATAGAACTGGGTAGAATGTTAATTAAATAAGACATTATTATAACTAGAGTGAATTTTTTGTATAGCCTTTACCACTTCATAATCATAACCCACATATACAATAGCGATTGCATGGGATTTAGATTTTTCAATACGATTAAGAGGTTATAGATGTCAATCATCACAAAAAAGACTTGGATTCGAGCACCAGTTATCATAAGTCCCATACAGCTTGCACATGAAATAATGTAGTGTTAGTGGTGTATGATATGAAGCATTCTCTCCATTTAATATATTATATTACTAACTCCCATTACATTAATAATATATTACACTAAAACCTTGATTTTAATATTTAAATCATTTAATAGTACACTTAAAAAATTTTCCTTGATCCATATTTCCACTATTATTGCATCAACGAAGCCTCACAATCTTACATATATGGTTTTTGTTATTTTAATTTCTTTTTAATTCCATTTTTTTTTTCAAAACCTTGCGACTGATGGGTCACTCCAATCTCCATTTTCACCTATATATCAAATATAATGATTTCATAATAGCTAATAAAGTATATGTTTGATAATATACTGTAGATACATGGTTTTATGCTACTAAAAATGATCTATATTATGTTTTTATTAAATGATAATACCATTGTCGTACTTTTAAATTATTGTAAAATTTCCCTCATAGGTAGTAAAAGATTCATAATCCATCTACTTTAGCATAATAAATTTCTTCTATATTTTCTTTTATATAATACAAGGAAAGTACTTATTGAAAAATAACCTCTTAATCTCATCTCACTCCATGGATCCAATATATTTTTAAAGCATCAAATTTTCTTATAAAAGTATACTATTGATCTATTTCTCCCACCATGTGATAAAAATATAAATAAAATTTTCATGTTTTAAACACCGAAGAGTGAAATATATCTTGTATTGGTACTGATCCATTGTCTAACAATTAGTGTAATATCACACCAACTAAAATAAGGTGGACGTTTCATCATGAAGGACTAAGAGAATACAATATTCCCTACATCACTTATTTGAAATCATAGTGGGATTTTGGGTTTGAGAAAGTTTCATGAGCATATAAATAACATTTTTTAATCCACCTCCACTAAAATTTTATTTCTTTTAAGGAAAACCTTTTTTTTCATAAAATTCAGTGTTAACATGTTTCCTTCTATTTCTATCCATTGAAAGAAATAAAAAATCATAGTATGTGGATAAATAATAATAATGGGAATTCTTATAATCATGAAAATCATTTAATAGTTTTCTAAATACTGACACATTCTTTTCAATATATGACATTTTATATTTAAACATGGTTTTCAATTTTCATTATCTACTCAAATACTTAATAATTATACACAAATAAAATGTTAATTAACCCAATAATATCTTTAGAGTGTGTAAAATTAGATGTACAGAAAGGGACCATTCACCATGCAGTAGAATGTTGGTTGGGATATACTCATCCTACTCTTTATAGAGTTATTACCCCAATATAAATCTATTCCAAAACCTAATCAACATTTAGTTTCTAAATTTTGATTTATTTCTAGGAACATTAAATAATATCTACCATTTCAAAACATTAGAATGTTATACTATACTTAGGATTATCGTATGGGTTCTAATTGATGTTTCCTTATCCCAGTTTCCAGAAATAACAAAAACATTATCTAGTACTAATTGTAGAGAATCTTGATATTCATATATAAATATTACATCTTATTAGAAGACTATAAATTATATATAATTATGATATATGAAATAATTAAAAAAAGTTTAGTTTATTTGGAAACATAGACACATAAACAACCAGATCATAAAATATAAACATTATATCCCCCTCAGTTTTTCATAACTATCACCCTTCTTTGACATATTATAACTCCCTAACCCAGATCCCACCCGATCCAGAGTGTCACATGGCTTCAAGCAAGCATCCCCATATTCCACAGGCTACAGTCTAGAAATAAGGTCCAAATATATAGTGGGGAGAATATTCCTTAAAATTAGAGTCATACTGTAGTATAGAAATAATAAAAGTGATCGTCTCACATAAATAGAGTACAAATAAATAAATAAACATAATTCTATAAAAAATGAAATGCTTCCATATAGGAAAACATATACTAACAACCTAATGTTCCATTCCAAAATACAAGTAAAATAATGTAAAATTCATTCATAATAGCGCCACATCCATCACCATGCCTCACACACCCTCTCTCCAAATCCCACCCAACTGCATGAGCTTTATCTACCACACATTGTGTTATAAACATGAAAGAAGACTTATATTCTACACAAATACCGAGGTTCCTTTGTAGGGTGTGAGATATACATATTAGTAGGGTCTCATCAAGTTCCTTTAGTATAAACCATTATATGTATGTATACATGAGGAATAAAATAAAATTTTAATATAAGGTCCTTGAACATTATGTTTTAATATGGCCACCATGACTCTCTACGCATTAGGTCACTTTATACTTACTAGGACACCATGAAACATGATGAAAAAATATTTGGTACCATTCATGAATCTTCCAATTTTTCATGTATCATATGACTATACCAATTCCCAACCCATACCTAAAGACTCAGGGTAGTGCGGTGTCCAAAACCACAACCCTCTATAGAATACACTAGGTATAATATATGACCCATGCATATTCACTCTTGGGAGATCAATCAGTATCTTTATATCATCCCATTACTTATTCCACATGTTGGTTCTTAACCAAAGATACTCATAGAATGGTCCAACATATTCATATCAAGACAATCCATGTTCGGAATTGTCTATGACCTGATTCCCTAGCATTCGGGAATGGTCATCCAAAGACCAAAGCCACACTTGGAAAGTAACTCAACTCGATTCCCAAAAGAGAAAATTACAATCATCCATCGACCCAAACCATGCAAGGAATGGTCCTTGAACTGTTTCCCAAAGGTTCAAGGAACAATCATCCATCGATCAAAACCCAGCCAAATCTAAAGAGGTCATCTCAAACACAATGACACAATCCACTTCAAGGAAAGGTATATCAGTCAACCCTACCCAAGACTCTAAGGTTAGGTCTAGTAACATCCATAGTATCACCTAGGTCCACAATCCACCTAAAATTCTCACTAGTTAATCCCAAGCCTATAGTCACTTGAGACATATCCCATTACCCTGAATAAGTCATATCTCACCTCTCGGGGCACCACACTAGGTCCTCATACACATCAGTATCTCTCCGCTCTAATACGCCACCATTCTCTTCACCCAAAAGTGATAATGTAGATAAAAATATCCTCTAACCCCACCTATATGGTCTGGTCCATCCTCATCAAAAACACTCAATATGGCTATAAGTTTTCCTAATTAACACCCTTTGTAAAAAATCACATATCATACTATATAATCCCATAGAAATCAGTATTCTCACAATGATTTCTCGAATCCTTCTCCACCCTCAATGGTTGTTTCCCATTTCTCGTGATACATGTTACCCACCCATTTGTTGTTCCATGGCAGAAGACCTCTCATCCAAGACAAATTTCCCTACAGAACCAATCCTAGGATACCCACATCATTATCCCAAACCAAAATACCCTCTAGTGGAATTAATTCATCACTAGTGTCACTATCACATCTTGAAACATAGTCTTTAGAAAAACATAGTTTACCCATGTTATCAAGAGCACTCTCCCCATGCATAGGAACTAGAACGCTATCACTACTCCCATGATCAAGTCACCCTCAACCCCTATCTATATACTTTATCCAATGAAATATGCAGAAAAAAGAAAAATAATTCATAAATGTTATATTAGCATGTATCAAAAGGGGTCACCTACTTCTATTTAGGAGGTACCACCCTCTCTAAGATATGTCGAGCCTTAGCCTGGCCTGTGCATTCATTCCTTGGGACCACCTACACTCTATTGAACCAGCCTCAAACCATACTATATAAATAAATAATTATATGAATTTATAATTAATTATTTAAAATAAATAAATATTGAATAACCACCAGATAGATCACCATGAACCACTGAGTCATCAAAACATTGACCAACCACACTTGGAGGGTCCATAACATATCCTTTGAAAAAACTCACATGAAATATACATTATTAAACACCTAAGAATTTTTTATTTTCACCTAATTCTTAAAAAATCTAAATAAAATTAGGGTATAGTATTACATCTATTGAAACAATAATGGATGACCAACATATAGTGCCATTGTATATCGTTTACATAAGTCATGAAAAATCCCCACCAATAATTTATTATTTCAAAATGTCCTAATGAAATCATCACCCAAACCTAGCCTAATTCAAACTAAAATTTAGGGGAGGCCAAGAGTAAGGAAAAATGAATATTCATAGGTAATATTTAACCTCAATGTCCTCTTAGATACAATAGTATTGACCACCCCATCATGGGGAATCAAGTGGGAAAGAGAGGGGGAGGTTATGGATAAAATTGACTCTCCCATAGAATACCTAATATAAACATATAGAACCTCAATGGAGAAATGAAAGAGATGATCCCTGCACCATTAAAATTCCCCACTAGTGGCCCAACCAACATGATAGTGGGTGACACTAGCCATCTGACATGTTCATGAAGAACCTATAGTTTCTATCTCGCCCACTGGCTCAATGATGAGTATTTCAGATTTACACAACCCCTTAAAACGCCTCTCTACTTCCTCTATTTCTCAATCGATCATCTCCAACACCCATCCAAGCCTCAAAATTCCTACAAAAATATCATTTAAGGATGTTCAAACTTTCAAAAGATTGTTTTGAATCTCAGGTCTCAAAAAACACGTATATTATTTTAGATATTAGAATTCCCTTTTAAAAATAACAACAAAAAATCCATAAGGTATTGAAAACTCCCCACCATAATAGTTTTCATCAGAAAGAATTCTAGAAAACCACAAGCTATATTTCTTGACCTTTCCTAGTCCCCAACTCATAAAAAAATTACCACGGTCCATATTTGATCTTTAAATGTGCTCTTGTTGCATAACTCCAAACTAGAAAAAATTATTCACTATAAGTGGATCCACATTCTCATTTATGAAATTAACTCTAAGATAAAACATGTTGAAACCCTATCTAATGAAACACCTAAGTTTCTTTAAAATGTACTTCCCAAAGCATATGTGTAGTACCCCCGATTTGGGGTATATAGCCTTTTTTATGATTCTTTATGTGTTTAAAGCACATGGGATGAGTTTAGAAGAGGTTGGGAGAGTTTGGAAAGGTTTTGAATGAGTTTGGAGGCTTTTCTTAGGGAGAACAGTTTGAGAATGGTTAGGGTAAACCATGCAGGTTCTCCAGGAAACCGTGCAGGGGGAGACAGTAATCTTCACACGGCCTGGGTACAGTTTTCCAAACTGTGCGAGGAAACCTTATAGACCCTTGGTCCTGAGATAGTAGTGTGTGTAGGGTTAGCACACGGTTTGCCAAACCGTGTGGGCTAACCGTGAAGCCACTTAAAAAATAGGGTTTTATAACCCGAGTTCACTCGGGCTTGCCTCATTTTCCTATAAATCCTCTCCTATTCGATCCTCACTTTAGATTTTTGGTTATCTGGGGTTGAAGGTAATCTCCCACTTATTTTGGAAGGAAATCGAAGGGTTTTCGTGGTGGTTTGAAGGTTGTTTCTCGTGGGTAAGTCTCTCCTCTTGGTTTCTTGGTGTTTTCCTCTAGATCTATATATCCTTATCTCTCAGTTTTCTAGATCTACACCCATTTTTTGTAGAAATAGGGTTGTGGTTTCCTTGGATGTCGATTTTAAGGCTTATAGATGTTAGGGAAGGGGATATAGAGAGGTTTCAATGGTTCGTTCGTCGGATTTGATGAGTGGTTTCTTGTGGGTCCTTTTTGTTAGAACTCTAAAGGTAGGTGGATTATCTATTGACTGCACTTGGTTTGAGCTAATGGTTTTGGTTACAATTAATTTGGTTACATTAAAATTTATTATGTTTTCATGTTCGAAATTGTTTAAAAATCCCTTGGGTGATGCTTTGGGGATTTTTAGAAAAAGTGGGTTTTTTGGGGAAGTGTTTCTTGTTGTGGATTTTAAAATGAATATTTTAAAATGGGTTATTGCGAATGATTTGTAAAAATGGTTCATGAAAATGGTTTTCAATAAAAGGGTATGTTTTATTGAAATGTGGTTTGGCATGGAAAATGGAAAAAGGGGTGTTTTCAATAAATGGGGGATTTATTGAAGTGGATTGATGTGTAATGGAATCGGTTGGTTGCATGTTGTTTTGGCCTTGTTGGGATATATTCTTGGTTATGGCTTGTTTGAATGTTGAATGGTAAGTGGAAAAGAAGTGAAACTTTAATAACGGGATGGGTAGTAGACGAAAGGGCCACCAACAATGGTAAGTTAATGGGAAGTGCCACTAGGCTTGGGAAAGAAGAAATGGGTTGGACGGGAAGTTCCACCATGGGTTTTTGTGTGTTTTTTTGGTGATGTTAGTATATGGGGCTTGTGAGTGAAATATGAAAATGGTAATTGGCTTCCTTGCGGGGCATGGTTGATTTGGATTCCTTTTAGGGCATGGTTGATTTGGATTCCGTGTGTGGCATGTGTGGCTTATGTCATGATTATTTGGATTTCCCTTGGTTGCATGGTTTGGGTGAGATGGCTTGGTAAGGGTATGTTGGATTATGGTAATGGTTGAACTTGTGATTATTTTATATAAAATGGTTCATATAAATGTGCTAATGGTTTTATCCTAGTGGTGTGCATGGGGAAGTTATTTGGGGGAAAACCTACTGAGTAGTTACACTCACCCCCTGATTTGGAACTTTGGTGTCTTTGCAGATGTTGTGTACCGTGAAGTGGGAAAAGTTAAGTCATTTCCCTCCTTTAGTGGTGCATTTTGATGTCTTGGTGGAGCTTGGAGCTCAGAGCTTGGTGTGGAGCTGTTATAGTGTCATGGCTCGTGGTGTTTTCTGTTTAGTTTCTGCTTTGTACTCTAATGTTTTATGGATATGTTTAGATGAATGGTTTTGGGGTTTGTGATGGAATTTTTATAATCACGTGGTTGGGTATTAAAGTTCATGCATCTTTATTTGTTGGTTTGGTTGGTTTTTTCTTAAGGGAAAATCATTCCCCACTATTCGTTGAAGCCCTCAGCATTTATTACCAGCCTTTGGCGCCTTTGTAATGGTTCTTAAGGCCAAGTAAACCTCACCATATCCTCAAGCCAATGGGGTAGGGGAAGGGTGTTACAAGTGGCATCATCTTGTTCGGTCCTTTGGAGTTGATTCTCGGATTTGGAGTTGACATTATTTGTGGAATATTCCTTGAGTCGTGATGGTAGCAAGGTGTACGAATGTAAGAACATGAAATGTATAGCATAAAAGGACGTAGCTAACCCTTTTATGATCAACATCAAATTACCAGGGAGTTGGGTACAAAAGTGTTTTGGAGACACTTATAGGAATTGGATTCTCATTATCGTGGGTGTAGCCAATGAGATGTGCATGGCATATATGGTAGAAATGACTTCCCTCTAGGATTCATATTTCATTGGGCAAAATGATGTATGGGATAAATTGAGAAATGGTTTCTTTCAACTGTGTGAGATGGTAATGTGAATAAACATGGTATTTTGAAAATGGTTTGATTTTAAAAAATGGTTAAACATGCAAATGAGGAAAAGGTAGAAAGCCTCATTGTGATTGTGTTGTGTAATACAATGTTAAATTGGAATTCTTGATGTCTATAGAATTGATACTCATGGTTGTTTGTTTCCTGTTTATAGAAATGGAACCAGGTAGGTGTCATAGAGACCAACCGAAAGTGGCAGATGAGAATGTGGTTTCACCTGAGCCCCATGTGAAATAGTAGTTAGTGAAAATTATAATGCAAGATTTCCACGGTGTGGAAAGTGGAAATAAAACAAATGAACCATGGCATGTGGATCATGTGGTTAAATTTCAGAAGCAAAATCTGCCCTTATTTAGGTGTGATTCAGACCCATAAAGAGAAGAGGCATGGCTGTACAGAATGAATAGAATTTTCGAATTCTTGGGGATGACGGTAGATCTGAAAGTAAGGCTAGCAACTTCTAAGATAGAGGATCTTGCTCTTCGGTGGTGGGAGTTTGTTGTCCATGTAGGGACGGACCAGGGTATGATGTGGGAAGGCTTTGAGGAATTTCATAATAAACATTTATACCCACATACGTTTATAATTCAGAGCACAACTGATTTCTTTAGTTTGAAGCAAGAGCATGTGTTTGTGACAGAGTATAAAGCTCAGTTTATGAACTTTATGAGATTTTCACCCAAGGTGGTGGGTAGTAAATCGTTGAAAGATCGTATCTTTGGAGCTTGTTTGAGGCAAGAGATCCATTCAAAAATAGTGGTACTGTGTATCGGTGATTAGAAAGAGGTGTGAATAAAGAATTGGTGGCTGAGTGAGATCTGTTGGGAGCGTTGAGTGGAGGAATCATGATGGTACCCATGGGGAATAGTGGGAACTCTAACACTGGGTTCAAGCGGAGGAGGGACACTTATTCCCTAGGTGGGGGTGTGGCACATAATCTAACAGTAGAATTGGTGAATCTTCCTCCAAAGCCTCAGAGAAAACCAGGATGTTTTCAGTGTGGCTCCACGACACATATCAAGAGGGATTGTACAACACAACCTCGAGCATGGCACAATTGCAAGAAGATGGGGCATCTTCTGCACAATTGTCAAAATGGTCTAAGGTCGGGTGCGAGTGACACTCCTCAGGGATCACAGATGTCGTATGCTTTGACGAGATTGGGACAACAACATACCCCTCTTCAGGAGAGAAAAGTCAGGTATGGTTATTCTTGGAACACCACAACTCCTCAACAAGGCTATAAAGAACAGAATGTGGCAACCAAGGCATTGTTTGGAGCCGAACAGGTTGTGGTTGATGATCAGTCGAAACCATCCACGGTGCGAGGTACTATTCTTTTAAATTATACATTGATGCAAGTGTTTTTGGATATGAATGACACACACTCTTTTATTTCTACACGTGTGGTTGAGTTACTAGGTTTACAGGTAGAAATGATGCCTTTGGGTTTGAAACATAAAACTCCTCTGGGTCAAAGAGAGTGTCGAGCCTTCTTGTGTAGAACATGTTGTATAATTGTGGGTGAGGTTGATCTAATGTGGAATTTCTCAATGATTGAGATGGATGGGTATGATGTAATCCTGGGAATGGATTGGCTGGTGGCGTTTAAGGCCCACATCGACTATAATGCACGGAAAATGTCTTTTACAACACTCGATGGCGTTAGACATCTCTTTAGAGGAAAGAGGCATGAAAGGCTGGGTGTAATCTGTTTGTTGGCACCAGCAGTGGGCACATTATCGTATCAGTTGGAAGTGTTGTCATTGGAATCAGTAGAAGGTGTTAAACAAAGTGTTCCTCTAGCAGTGGTGGATCAGTTCATTGATTTTTTCCCGAATAATTCTCTGGGTTACCTCCCGTAAGAGAAGTGGAGTTTATGATTGATCTCCATACGGGGACAAGTCTTATCTCACTTCTATCTTATCAGATGGAACCTAATGAATTGTGGGAATTGAAAGTCTAGTTGGAAGAGTTAGAAAAATAGGGTTTATCCAGCCTAGCACGTCTCTGTGGGTAGCGCCGATGTTGTTTGTGAAAAAGGCAGAAGGAAATTTAAGGCTCTGTGTTGATTATTGTCGACTTAACCAAGTTCCGATAAAGAACAGATATCTACTTCCATGAATTGATGATTTGTTCGACCAGCTGAGCAGAGCCCAGTGGTTCTCCAAGATTGACCTGAGGTCAGGATATTGTCAATTACTGGCGAGGAAGGATGATATTCCAAAAAAAGAATTCAGAAGTAGATATTGTCATTATGAATATGTGTTTATGCCCTTTGGTCTAACGAATGTTCCATTGGTATTCATGTAATTGATGAATCAGATATTTCAGAGAAATATAGATTCATTTGTGGTTGTGTTTGTAGATAATATTCTAATGTATTCGAAGACAGGGGTGGAGCATGAGCAGCACTTGGCGATAGTGTTGGGGATCCTGAGGGATAATTGGTTGTATGCCTAACTGTCAAAGTATGACTTTTGGATACAGGATGTCCATTTCCTTGGCCATGTGATTTTTGAAAGGGGAATTTCTGTGGATCCAAAAAAGATAGAGGTTGTTATCTCATGGCAACTGCCAAAGAATATGTTTGAGGTATGGAGTTTCCTCGGTCTACCTAGGTATTATCGACATTTTTTTTTGTGATTTTTCATGTTTGGCTTCACCGATGACAGCTTTGACAAGAAAGAATGCTCAATTCCAGTGGAATGAACAGTGTCAACAATGTTTCAAAGAGCGAAAGGGTCTCTTTACAGCAACACCAATCTTGGTTTTTCCAGAACCAGGAAAAGGGTACGTGGTGTATTGTGATGCATCGAGATCAGGGTTGGGGTGTGTTCTCATGAAAGGGAATCGTGTGGTAGCGTATGGATCATGAAAGTTGAGGGTTCACGAGAGGAACTACCCAACTCATTATTTGGGATTAGAAGCAGTGGTCCGGGCTTTGAAAGTGTGGCATCATTATCTCTTTAGTGATAAATTCACGGTATATACAGATCATAAGAGCATAAAGCACATTTCCTCACAAATGGATTTGAACATGAGGCAAAAGAGATGGATGTAATATCTCTAGATGATTGATTTTGACTTTATGTACACACCGGGTAAAGGGAATTCAGTGGAGGATGCATTAAGTAGAAAATCATATGCTCATGTAGTGAAACAGGCATCGTACCAGTGGAAGTTGATGTAGGTTATAGGTAACATACGGTTGTAATGTGAGGACCAAGGCGATAGAGAGGTTGTTTTTTTCCTGGTTTTGTTGATTCCTGACTTGGTTTTCCTAGTTAAAGAGCCACAGATATCTGATTCTGAGTGTGTGACCATGAGGTCGAAACTCAATAGTAGGGAGACCATTGAGGGTTGGAAACTGAATGGAGATTCAGTTTTGTGTTTTTGGAATCGGATGGTGGTACCAGTTGTTTGTCAAAATGATCCTCTCAGGGTGTATCATTATTATAGGTGGGTTGTTCATCCTATAATTCAGAAAATGTAAAAAGAGTTGAAAGATTAGTTATGGTGGGATGGTATGAAAAGAAGTGTGGCTGATTTTTTTTAGATGCTTGACTAGTCAGTAAGTCAAGGTTGAGAATCAGAGGCTAGTGGGAATGTTGCAGTCTTTACCAATCCCCATTTGGAAGTGGGAGAAAATAGTGATGGATTTTTTATAGGTCTCCAATGAACGTTCAGAAACCATGAAGCCATTTGGGTGACAGTGGATCAGCTAACATAGTCGGCCCATTTCATTCCAATTCGGGAATCTCATACGGTGGAGGATCTGTCAAAAATCTATATCAGGGAGGTGGTGAAGAGGCATGGTGTTCCAGTTTCGATCGTATCAGATAGAGATCCGAGGTTTACATCCTGTTTTTGGAAATCCTTGCAGCAAGCCCTTGGGACACAGTTGACTATGACCAAGGAGTATCACCCTCAGACGGATGGTCAATCTGAAAAGATGATAGAAACTTTGGAGGATATGTTGTGGGCTTGTGTTGTCGATTTTGGTGGCTCATGGTAGGAGCACTTTTCGTTGGTTTAGTTCTCGTAAAATAATAGATATGTGGCATCCAGACATATGGCTCCATTTGAAGTGTTGTATGGGTGGTCATTTCATTCTCCACTATACTGGGTGGAGATGGGTGAGTCCTCGATGGTTGGACTGAGCCTTGTCCAGGAGACTATAGAGAAGACCAAATTAATTAGTATGAGAATGGAGATGACACAGATTCATCAGAAATCGTATGTGGATCATCATCGACAGCCATTATCGTTCGAGGTGAGTGATCTTGTTTTCCTGAAGATCTCTCATAGGATGGGTCATCAACGGTTTGGGAAGCAGGGAAAGTTATCTCCAAGGTATATTGGGCCTTTTGAGATTCTTGAGTGGGCTGGTGAGGTGGCTTATCATTTGTCTTTTCCAACTAGGTTCAGTGTAGTGCACAACGTGTTTCATGTTTCACAGTTGAAAAAGTATCAGCTGGATCTGGGCCTTGTTATTCGATGGGATTATATTGAGCTAGAGTCGGATGCTTCATTGGTGCACGTTCCAGTGCAGCTTTTGGATAGGAAATAGAAAGTCTTGTAGGGTAAAATCATCGGTCTGGTTTGGGTTTTTTGGCAGCATGGCCAGATCGAAGTGGAGTCTTGGGAGCAGGAGAAAGAGATGGTCGAGCAATGTCCTGAACACTTTTGTCAAAGGGTGGGTTCACTACTTTTTGAGGACAGAAAGTCCAATGGTGGGGAGAACACGGTACCCCTGGTTTGAGGTATCTAGCCTTTTTTATGATTTTTTATGTGTTTAAAGAACATGGGATGAGTTGAGAAGAGGTTGGGAGAGTTTGGAATGGTTTTAAATGAGTTTGGAGGATTTTCTTAGGGAGCACGGTTTGAGGATAGTTAGGGGAAACTGTGTGGGTTCTCTAGAAAACCATGCAGGGGGAGACAGTAGGATTCCCACAGCCTTCACACGGTTTTCCAAACCGTGTGAGGAAACTGTGTAGACCCTTTCTCCCAAGAGTGTAGCGTGTGCAAGGTTAGCACACGGTTTTCCAAACTGTGCGGGCAAACCGTGAGACCACTTAAAAATAGGGTTTTAAAACCTAGGTTCACTCGGGCTTGCCTCATTCCTCTCCAAATCCTCTCCCACTCGAGTCTCACTTAGGATGTTGGGTTCTCAGGGGTTGAAGGTGATCTCATATAGATTTTGGATACAAATCGAAGGGTTTTCATGGTGGTTTGAAGGTGGTTTCTCCTAGGTAAGTCTCTCTTCTCCGTATCTTGGTGTTTTCCTCTAGATCTTCATCTCCCCATCTCTCAGTTTTCTATATTTACACCCGTTGTGTGTATATATAGGTTTATGTTTTCCATTAATGTTTATTTTAAGGCTTGTGGATGTTTGTGAGGTGATCTAGAGCGGTTTTGGTGGTGCGTTCACCGGATTTGAAGAGTGGTTGCTTGTGGGTTGTTTTTGCCGGAAACCTAAAGGTAGGTGTCTTCTCTCTTGACTCCACTTGGTTAGAGCGAATGGTTTTTGATATAATTAATTTTTTTGGCTTGAAATCAATTCGGTTTTGATGTGTGAAATTTGTTAAAAATCCCTTCGGTCATGTTTTGGGTATTTTTGGGAAAAAGTGGGTTTTGTGGTGAAGGGTTTTTTGTTTTGGATTTTAAAATGAAGATTTTAAGATGGGTTGCTACGAATGATTTGTGAAAATGGTTGATAAAAATGGTTTTCAATAAAATGGTTTGTTTTATTGAAATGTGGTTTGGCCTGGAAAATGGAAAATGGTGTGTTTTCAATAAATTGGTGATTTGTTGATGTAGATTGACGTGTAATGGAACTGGTTGGTTTCATGTTGTTGTGGTCTTGTTCGGTTATATGCTTGGTTATGGCTTGTTTGAATTTTGAATGGTATGTGGAGGGGAAGTGACACTATAATAAGGCTATGGGTAGCGGACAGAAGGGCCACCATCAATGGTAAGTGGATGGGAAGTGCCACTAGACTTGGGAAGGAAGAAATGGGTTAGACGGAAGTGCCACCATGGTTTGTTGTGTGTTTCATTGGTGATTTTAGTATATGGGGCTTGTGAGTGAAATAAGAAAATGGTAATTGGATTCCTTGCAGGGCATGGTTGATTTGGCTTCCTTACGGGGCATGGTTGATTTGGCTTCCTTGTGTGGCATGTGTGGCTTATGGAATTATTGTTTGGAATTCCCTTGGTTTTTTGGTTTGGGTGAGATGGCTTGGTAAATGTATGTTGGTTTATGGTAATGGTTTCACTTTGGATAATTTTATATAAACTGCTTTATATAAATGGGCTAATGGACTTATCCCAGTGGCGTGTGTAGGGAGGTCATTTGGGGAAAACCTACTAAGTAGTTGTACTCACCCCCTGCTTTGGCACTTTGGTGTCTTTGTAGATGTTGTGTACCATGATGTTGGAAAAGGTAAGGAGTAACCCTCCTTTAGTGGTTCATTGTGATGTCTTGTTGGAGCTTGGAGCTCATAGATTGGTGTGGAGCTGTAGTGGTGTCATGGATCGTGGTGTTAGTTGTTTAGTTTCTGCTTTGTACTCTGATGTTTGGTGGACATGTTTAGTTGGATGGTTTTGGGGTTTGTGATGGAATTGTTAGTATAACATGGTTGGGTTTTAAAGTCCATGCATCCTTAGTGGTTGGTTTGGTCGGTTTTGTATTATGGGAAAATCGTTCCCCACTCTTCCTTGTAGCCCTCGACATTTATTGCCAGCCTTTGGAGCCTTGGGAACGTCTCTTAAGGCCAAATAACCCTCACCGCCTCCTCAATCCAATGAGGCAGGGGCGGGGTGTTAAACAATTCTACTTATTACAATAAATACTTTCTTAATGAGTCTAGTTATATGCTATGTTTCGCCCCACCATAGGAATGACCAACCAAAAATGAACCTCCTGGAAGTTTTCCTACCCACTGACTACATCTAAACATCACCCCTTATGTGATTATCATCCCACTCTATCTGGTCTGATATAAAACAAATAACAAGAATTGCTCTAGTCAGCCCTTTCTAAAATAGTTAGCCGTAATTATCAAATCATCATCATGGGAAACATATAATCCCTATTCCTTTGAACCTGAAGGCTTTATAACATCAACCCAAACTTACATCAAAGTCTTTCCTTTTCTACCGATGTAATTCCGTGGTTGGATTAGAAACCACTTTCTCTAACAATCATGCTCTTATCTCGAGCTCCAATGCACCTATTATTCGATATATTATTAGATCACTCTATACACCCTAATCATGAAGAGAAGTCACGAAATCCAGTAGAAACAACAAAAAAACTACAAATATGGTATTTACTATGGAATCAGGCTTACTCAGGTTCTCCCACATAGCAGAATTCTAATACCACCTCAATCATCAATGTATGGTCTCACCTCTACAAACCTATTGAAACAAGGAACATTCACCCAGCACCGATATGATTCCTCCCAACCTAGGTGTATTGTTATCATTTCTTCCAAAAAAACACTAATCACCATGAACCACATCCCTAATTCACCACATAAAAAGGCTATAATTGGATGACTTGCTCAAACTTGAGATCCAACTTCAAATTTCAATCGTCTTATACTCATGGAGCAGCCGGGAAGACATACCTGTTATTGCTGAAAACTACTATAAGAGAGAGAATTAACCTCAAATCATACAATATTTACCTCCCCATAATGCAGCTTCACTTAAATCATTCAACAAGGGATGAACTCATTAGGTTCATCATCACACATGTGTCATTCCATCCAACCCATTCCCATCCTACTAATCCTGACAAGGGTCAAATCACTTATTAACTATTACACAATACCTTGATCCACATTTTATGTCACGTATCATTTCCAAGTGAAATCTACCATGCACCAGATCGGGACCACCACACCTAAGAGTGTGTCAGTGCACACAAAGGTCACCTCAATATCAGAGTGATTTAAAAAAAACCACAACCAAACTACCACTATTACACAACTCGGGTGTCTCGACAACCCAAAAAATTATCAATGGATCAACACATTGGTTGTTTACTGAACCTGAAACGAACTAGAAACCATGTTCACCCAATGTGCACCAATGTAACTAAATTTTTACCCTTCAAAATACCCTTAAACTCCCACTCTCATAAAAGAGAAGAGATTCCCATCAAGAACCCGCTTATAAGTTCTCACATATTACCCTACTTGGTCTCACCCTAACTAAATCGATGCACATTTCCATAAATTTGGATCACACCACCAGACTCACACTCCCAAGAGTCATGTCCCATCTATATTAGTCTTATGCACCTAACACACTAACAATTCACAAAAAACAAGTCATACGAATCCACCATCCTAAAGTATCTATTCTAACAAGGCTAATCACATGACCACCCACCACATGGGAACCATCTTAATTACCCTTGGCATCAACCATACTCTAACTATGTTATATAAAGAACATATTTCGAACCAATTAGTCTAGAAATCAAAATTTGTTTTCCCCACTAACCCATTTATGTTACCAAAACACTCAAAGTATCTCACATCATGAGCCAAGGAATATAACTAATTTCTTATCTACAACCCCTATGAGTTTTGACATCCTTTGGATAACTTATTTCTATCCTCATATCATTACTTGGGAATCAAATTTCTTTAACAAACCTTCCAATGCTCCAAAATTAAGGCAACCAATTCACACACAAACCTTCCAAGGATCTCGTTGTATCCCACGATTAAGATACTATACCGTCATCATCAAAGAACATCGTGAACCAGGATCCAGATGAACTTCCACCAAATGGAATACCCAAGGTCTAGTTGATTAAAATATCATTTAAATTTATATAGTAAAAATTCCATATGATTGGTTCATAACACTTTAATAAACTGAACCTTGATGAAGTAAATATATCCACATAAATGAAGATACATGTCATGTGAGTCCCACATGCCTATCATGATTCATATACATGATCTCTTACTAATGGTCCAATAGAAAAAAAATCACTTTTAATCGATAACATTAAATAATCATCTCAATTTGTTTTTCTAAAAATAGAAAATAGAAAGCTAGTAGCACAGGTAATAAAAACATCCCACTAGAAAGGTGTTTATGACTCACTAGTATGAGTTCATTCACAAGATGACCTAAAACCAGCCTTATCCGGAACACCAGATGCCCTCAAGTGCATTTCCTTACAAGAAAAAGTCTTATGACTATTGGTGCAGTCATAATCCTCACATTGGGGAAACTATACCATTGAATAAGATTCATGAAAAATAATAGAAATAACCAAAATATCCCCATCACATAAATAATATGATGAATAAACAAAAAAATATACTACTATAAAAAAATGTTTTCATGCAATATTAAATACATTTACCTCCAACTAGGCCATCCCCAAATACAAATAAACCAAATGTAAAAGTCATTGACACCACCCCCTATCATCTATAGGCCCGAGACTCCCTGTTTCCAAAAAAACATTGGTCTATAACAGCTTGATCCATCGTATATCCTATGTTGAACATAAGAAGAGACATAAATTCTATGTGCACTCTCATATTCCCATACATGATTTTAGAACTACATCTCATTAATGAATCAAAAAATAACCCTAGTATAAACCATCACACAAGTGACTTGTTCATCATATGGTATCTAGGCTAACAAATCTCCATGCCCATCAGGTCACCATCTAATTACCAGGACACTACAACACATGATTATACCTACTTTGGTTCTATGCCAAAAAGACACCTTGACATCATGTCGCATACAACCGTATCAATTCCAAACTGACACCTGAAGACTCAGGGTAGGGTGGCATCCAAAACATTGACCCCCTACCCATTGACACTGGGTATAGTCATTTGTCCAAAATCTATGACATATCAATAATAACTCAATTGAGATCTATCAGTCTCATTATATCAACCCATGACCCATCCCCATAGGGTGGTCTTCAACCCAAACTGCTCATGGAATGGTCCAACACTTTCACACCAACCCAAGATATTGCTAGAAAGGTCCCCAACCAAAAAATAAATTGTTAGAGAATGGTAATACATTGTCCAAAATCCATACATAGCAAATTCCCCAACTCGATGTCTGAAAGTGAATGTCATTATCATCCATTGACCCAAGCCATACATAGCAATGTCATTGACCCAATTCCTGAAGCAGAAGAAAATGATCATCAACCAACCCATCCCCATAGACTCTAGGGTGGTAACCTCAAGTATAATGACTCAATATTTATCAAGGAAAGTTCCACATATCACCCTGAAAAAATCCTCTAAATTAAGTTCCATCAGCATCCAAAGCATCACTCTAGGTCAGAGACCATCACACAAGTTCACTAGCTGAACCCAGGGAGCTAGTCACTTGGGACCAAGTGTAACACATAAATATATTAAAATATTTTACAATAAAAATTATTATTTTTCTAGATTTATTTATACAAAAAACAATGTTAAACTTACACTACACAAAAAACATAGTTGTCTTTCATTACACACAAGGCACAGTTTTACCAAACAATAATATATTATTAAAATATTAGTAACTAACTTAAAAAGATATAACATAGGCATTATATTGATGGTTATGAATTTTATTAAATAAGGTAAACAAATATATGGTTGAATTCATTGGTTACAACTTAATTAGAAATGAATGTTGGAAACAATTGAATATATAAGATATGTTTTTATAAAGAACTATCTTTATGCTCAAAAAGTCATTTTATCATAATGAATTATATTATTTATAATTATTGAATGATATTAATTTAATATATATTAAATAAAATATTTTTCACATTCATCTAATAGATTTTAGAGGTATAAGAGAAAAACAAACCCAACTTTACATATTAAAATATTATATTTTTCTAAAGTCTTTTTCATTTCTTTTTATGGAAAAAATATTTTAAATCAAATTTCTGAATATTATATATATTTTATTTGAAAAAATAGTCTTATACCTTTAAATGATAATATGAAAATTTACTTTGGTTTAATTTTTGGTATTTTTTTGACAACTTTCATGTTTTAATGAAAACTAATAAAATATTGTATTTTAATTAAAAATTTCATTTTAGTCTAAATAATTTTTAGTGTCAAATTATATTTTTGATTGGTTTAAATGAATAATTAGATCATTTTATATCAATTAATCTAATTGAGTCAATTTTAAATAATTTCACATTGAATTTGGTTATAAAAACATTTCAATCTTTTGAATGGTTTCTCTTTAAAAACATGTTTTATCATTCCATCAATGAGATTAAATTTAAGTTAATTATTGAAACTTATGTACTTTGAATTTTGAAAAATGGATAAAATGTTTGGAATCAGTGGTTCCAAATTATTTAAATATATCTCTTTTATTTTTTGACAAAATATGAATATTAAACTCTAGTAATTTGTATTACTATAATTAATTGTAAATCAGGTAATCAAGGGTAAAAATAAAATTATAAAATCGCCATTAAACTTATCTTAATTTGATTTTATGTGTTAATTTTAACCAAACTCATCCTCAGGAAAATGCGGTGAGCTATTAGATCCACTTTGATGACTTTAATCCATTTATAGATTTTTATTCAATGAAAAGTAAATATTTTCATACGTTTTTTAACAAGTTTCATATTTTTATATGGAATTATGTAGAGTATATGTTCAATAATAAATAATAATTTGAAATATAAATTTTTTATCTTTATCATTATTTAAAAAAAAAATTATATAGACTAAATAACTAAACTAATGTTTTGCACAATGATGATGCAGTAATTCTTTAATTGATGGAAAAATTAAATAAATGTTATTTAAAATAATAAAATAAACATATTTTGATATAACTAATGTATTAAAAAAATATTATTTATTAAATATACATATTTCGTATTTTTTAAAGATTTTTTCAATGTTATCTAGTGTATTTCTATTTTTTAAAAATATATGAAATGAATAGTGTCCATTTTTACATTAATGACATACTCAAATAAATAATATTTTATTAAATGATAAAAAATTCATAAAAATATACAAATTGGAAAAAGGATTGGGATAAATATGAAATTTTCATCCATGACTCATTTAAGGATCTTTTGGAATCTTATGGTAAATATATTAACACTTAAATTGTGAAAATAATATTTTCATGGTAAGAGGAAAAGGGTTAAACTAAGGGTTAAAGCTAAAAATCAGGGTAAGAATATGATATTAAATTTTAGAAAAATTATTAGTGGAGGGGATTTAGACCCATACTCATTTTATAATAGAAATAACTCACTTTGGATATATTTGTAAAAGCCAAAGAATTTATATTAATTTAATATTATGACAGTTTCCAAAATTTCCCCTTACCTCAATTATAAAAGGGAACCTCCTCCCTCACTTAATCACACTAGATTGAGTGTTATATTTCATCAAACGCATGTGAAAATAATTTTCCAATATATATCCCTTAATCCTAGAATGATCACTTTTGGAAGAAAATATTCTAAGTAATTCTTTTGGTATAAACCAAAAGGAGTTACCCAAATAAGAGGTAACGTTCTTCAATGATCACTTTAGTTTTATTTACATCCCCACTACTTAATTTATTATTATTACTCTATTATTATTTATTAACAATAGTATTTTAAATATCTGAATATTTTATTAGTTTAATAGTTTAACATACAACTATACACACTTCCATTAAATTGGTAATGAATTTATTGTTCGTGTGTGATGAACTACCACCTTGCGAACTGATGTCGTTCATTTTTTCTTTACCACCTATCATGGTTGTTCATTATGAAGGAAACACAATTTTATTATATATATATATATATATGTTTTTATTTTATCTTAATAATAATTTATTTTTTATATAATAAATATCTTCATTAATTCCATTTTTTGTATATACGATAACATCGTTTATGGAAGTGTGAACTACCGCTTCTTCAAAGCGATGTGATTCATTCACACTATACATAAAATGTATAAATGATTGTTTTAAGAAAAATATATATTATATATGACATATATATGATAATGGAATTAAAATATAAATATATATAATTTAATTTTCACTCTTTTAATATATAAAATAAATTAATGTTTCGTTCATTCATACGCACGGCTAGCCATCTCAATGAATGATGCATTTCAATTTCTATCTTTATATTTTAGGTTTCATTATAAATATACATACCGAATATATATGATATTTATATAATTATTTAAATTTATGACATAATTAAATCATGATCTATGTAAAAAGAATAACAAATAACAAGTCAAAACATACTCGAGAAACTAGTCAATTAACACAACAAATATTGAAAATGATGAGATATTATTAACAAAAAGATGATAAAATAATATAATAAAGTCATATATAATATAATAAATATGAATTAGATTATGATATAAGTGAATAAAATTATTAAAACCCTTATACATGAGGTTAAATGGTGTTAATCCAATAGTAAACATAAGGTAAGGGATATTTGTCTCCCTTTTATTTCTTTGAAACACATGCCTTATATGTTAGTTGTTTAATTTATGTGTTGTATATACCAACCATAAATGTATTTTATGAGTATTATTATGAATATTATAGTAAATTATATCTCTATAATTGTATTTATTTTATGGGAATATGATCATAGTTATTATAAAGTGAAAAGTATTTATTTCACAATATCATCGTTATTCGGGATTGTTTTAATTTATGTCTCTACTAGGGTGTATTTTCCTTCCATGTTAGTGATTTTTTAAAATGTTTTAAAATATATTATTAATTTTATCTTATGATTTTTTAATTTATGTTTTTATCAATTTTTTACTTTTTACAAATTCTTTGAAAGGAATCTTCCTGTCATTTTCCCAAACGAAGTACTTTATGACATTTCTTACAAAAGTAAAAGAAATGTTTTTTTACATATATAGCTTGAATGGAATTTCTATCCTTCATGAAACCCTAATGTTTTGAAGAAATATTTAAAATTTTATTATGTTTTTTTCTATTAAATTTTTTTTATTTACAAATTAATGTCTTCTTAAATAAATGATATCCAAGTGCTAAGGGATTTTGTCTTAAATTACATTCCATTGAGAACTATTTTTTGCTACAAAACTAGTTTCAGTTATATGGTGTATATAATTCCATTTGACATGTTATATCTTATTTCTCCTAATTCTTATGATATTATAAGTTTTATTTAATGTTACTACTTTAGGGGTATTCTGATTCAAAGGTTTCAGTGTGTTATGGGTTACTTTTTAATGTTTAAATATTTTTTTCCTTAAGAATGTTTTTAATTATCTATAAATGGTATTTTCATTCCTCAATGTAAAAAAACACTGTTATTAATTATCCTCCACTAATTAATTATTGGAAGAACCATATTATTTATTCAATATAGATATTTTATGGGATGTACCAATGTTTATAAATTAAATTGATTATTCTTAGTTATTTACCTTGTCATGTGGATTAATTCTCATTAATTAATTTTTTATGGAACTTTAGTTACCCTTTATAATCATTTGATCTCCTCTTTTATTGGTTATACATTCCTTGGGTCATGAAAATAAAATTTTAGAATGTGTTAAAGGATGAAAATAATTTTCCTTTGATATGTTTTTGGTTTTAAAAATTTAATGAGGGAACTATTTGTGAATTAAGTTCTTAATGACTAATAAACTGTTCTATCCCTATAATAACACCAATTTAATAAAATAATACATTAGCTCCGAGCTTTTGGGGTTGGGGAATTACAGTTGGTATCAATGGAAGTTTAATAAAAACTATGGGATCTAATTTTAGGAAAACTTACATTAAAGAAATGCAACACGTCAATTTACTATGTGTGAAAAACTTATTTATTGAATAATGAATTTTCATTTAATATAAATATGTTTAAATGTAAGGATAACTATTATGGTTTATATAATAATTGATTTTTTATTTATTATTGGTATTTATATTATTGGTAATTAAAAAATAAATATTTGAGATAACTTTTATGGTTAAAAAAATTATTTAATGTTTAATATATTTTAGTTATTTTTTTGAGGATGCTTATAACATTTTTGGATAATATTAATATTTTTTTTATAATAACGAAATACCACATACCATGTGACAACCCATCATATCTAGAAAATCCATTGGGCTTGTACCCACAACTAAAGGGTGACAAGAGTGGAATTGTTAACAGTAGCCTATGGGAAGTCCCAATTATCATGATGTTCTTTAGATAAAATATATAATCAATAAAAGTTTTTTTTAATTTTAAGGAAATTGTTTTATAAAATATTTTACCCTAGGATTTGAAAATGATTTAGTGATTAATTGATTAGTGTTATTTTTTTTAAAAAAATCACTCTATTGGGAACCCTATAAGATAAAGGTAAAAAAATACTATGGGATTTTATTTTAATACTAAATGTTGAATTATAATTTGGAATATTATATGATATTAATGTAGATTAATTGTAACTTAGGTAATTTATGGAAATTGTTAGCATATCTTTGTGATTATATGATTTAGCTAATTAAATTTCTGTTATAATAATTTAATAGTGATTAATGTTATTTGGAAGACTATAAGATCGAATAATTCTAATATCTAGGTTTTAATCATATTATATAAAATGTTTAAGGAATGATCTTTATTTTTTGAGAGATCTATGTTTAAATTTGGGTATTACTATTGAATTATATGTATTAAAGGTATTTTTCATCTAATACAAGATTATTCTTTTTAGGGAATTATTTTATCTTCTCATAACCATTTTATTTTTGGACGTGTGGTATAGATAGTTTTAATATTTTGGATTTTCTGATCTATAGAAATTAATTATAATTATTCAATCATAAAAAAATTCAACATAAATAAATATCTTTTGCAGAAAAAGATGAGTTTGTGGTGGAAATTGATTACAAGATGAAACTCTACTTTTCAAGTAAGTTTGTTTCCTTTTTTCTTAGTCATGAAATTAAATGAATTCCTTAAATATAGAAAATGTATTTTAGAATTAAAAAAAATCATTTAATTTTATTATTACGAAAAAAATTTCTTCTTTAACACATCAAAGATTTTTGGTCTTCTGATGATATACAATCTCATGACCATGTTCTATATCATTCTCCATGAGAACATGATTGTTAAATTTATCTCTTATATCTATGTTCTCACTAATGTTATTCTATTCGAAATATTAGTTTTATAGTGACCTTTACATTTCCTTTTTTCCTCTTATTATGAATACGTGTTTTTAACGCTATTTATGATGCATGTTTTTAACAATTGGTTGTTTTCTAATATAAAACTCTAGGGTACTGAGATCATGGTTAAATTTTGTGGATGTAATTTATTTAATGTGGGGAGAATGAAATAACCCAATACTTTAAAATATTTTTGAATATTTTTGATTTTTTTTCAGGATTTATTTATACACAACACCTTGTTAAGCTTATTTTATACAAAATAATAACTTTCCTTTCATTTGACGCAAGGTCATGTTTTACTAAACAACAATATATTGTTATAATATTTTTATTTAATATAATAAGATATAAACTAGCCATTAAGTATGAATTTATGAATTTTATTTACTAAATTATGAAAATATATGGTTAAATTCATTGGTTTGATATTAATTAGAAATGAATATAGGAATAAACTGAATATATAAGAAATGTTTTTATTAAGAACTATAATTATGATCACAAAGTCTTTTTATCCTAATAAATTAAATTACATAAAATTATTTAATGATATTAATTTAATATATATGATATCAAATTATTTTGACATTCATTAAATAAATTTAATAGGAATAAGATAAGAACAAACCCAATTTTATGCATTAGAAGGTTATCATTTTCTAAAGTCATTTTTATGACTTTTAATGGAAAACCAAATTCAAATCCGATTTTAGAGACTTAATATATTTTATTTGAAAAAATAAAATTCTTCTTTTAAATACATTAAAAAAATATTTCATTCTTGTATTTTTTATATTTTTGACCAGTTTCATGTTGTGATAAATAGTAATAAAATATTGTATTTTAATTGAAAACATATTTTTCATCAAAATAAATATTGGTATTAAATTATATTTTTTTATCAGTTTAAACGTATAATTAGATTAAATTTTAAGATTTTATCCAATTGAAGTCATTGAAAATAATATCACATTTGCTTTTTATATACAATTGTTCCAATTTTTTGAACGTTTTCTCTTTGAAACCCCATTTTATCGTTCTATCAACTAGAATAGTTTTAAATTAATTTATAAAATTTATAGGTTTTGAATTTTGAAAATGGATTAAATATTTGGAAATAGTTTTTACAAATTATTTAAATTCACCCCTTTTATTTGTGGACAAAATACGAATTCTAAAATCAAATAATTATTATTACCACAGTTACGGTTAAATCGAGTAACTACGGGTAAAAATAATATTACAAAATCACCCTAAAACTCTTGTACTAATTTCATTTTATGAGTTATTTTCAACAAAAAATCATACTTGGGTTGTTTTTGAGCCCTTGGATTCACCTGGACGACTTCAATCCATTTATAGTATTTTATGTAATGAAAATTCAATTTTCTCATACTTTTTTTAACAAGTTAAATGTTTTTATATGGAGTTATGTAGGGGATATGTTCAAATATAAAATTAATTTGAAATATAATTTTTTTAAATACATTATTATAATTTATTTTAATATTTTAGTGAATAAATATTTAAATTAAAGGCTTTCACAATTATGTTGTAGTAATAGTTTAATTAATTGACATATCAATTAAATGTTATAAAAAATATTAAAATAAATATACTTTGATATAATTAATGTCCTAAAGGAATATTATTGAATATCTACATAAATTATGGATTTATTTAATGGTTTTTTGTGACGTTATCTTTTGTATTTATATTTTTTAAAAAGTCAAGAAATTAATAGTGTAAAAATTGACATTTATGATATTATAGAATAAATTATATGTTATTAAATGATATAAAATAAATGAAAATATTAATTTTGGAAACATTAATGGGATAATGTATAAAGATTCATAAATGACTCATTTAGGGTTCATTTTCATATCTTATATTAACTATATTAAACTTTAAAGTGTAAAAACCAATTTTTCACAGTAAGAGATATAGGGTTTAACAAAGGGTTGATGCAAAACGACAAGGGTAAGAATGTGACGAAAACATGTATAAAATTGTTGGCTAAGAAGATTTAGAACCATACTCATATTAGATTATAAATAACACCCTTTAGAGGTATTTTGAATTGAAAAATAATTTATATTATTTTAATATTTTTGGAGTTCCCAAAAGTACCCTTACCTCAATTATAAAAGGGAATATCCTACTTCACTTCCTCACACCACATTGACCCTTCTAGATCATTCAAACTATAAAAGAATAATCTCTTAACATACCTCCCATAATCCTAGAAGAATCACTTTTGAAATAAATAAAACCAAGGAAGGAGTTTAGTGTAAATCAAAAGAAAATACCCAAATAAGAGGTAACTAATTTACCGTTAGTGTACAGTGAACTACCCCTTCATGAAACAATGTCATTATTTTTTCATTTACCACCTCTCATAGATGGTCATTATGATGAACAGACAATTTTTGAGATATATAGGATATTTATGTTATCCTGATACTTATTTAGTTGTTATATACCATGTATATTCCTGATTTCAATTTTTTGTAAATATGATAACATTGCTTATGGAAGTGTGGACTACCGCCTACTCAAAACGATGGGTTTTAGTCACACTATACACGAAATGTATAAATGGTGGTTTCAATAAAAAATATTTGATATATATGAAATATATATGACACTTAAATTACAATATACATATATATTATTTTATTTTCATTATTTAAATACAGAAAAGAAATAAATATAGCATCCATTTATACATATGGCCTATCGTATCCATAAATGCTTCATTTTATTTCCTATATAAAAATGTTATTATATATATATATATACAGAATATGTATGACATTTTCATCATGGTTTACATTTAATAGATAATGATATCAGGATCTATGTAATAGGAACAACATATAACAAGTCAAAACATAATCGAGAAACTAGTAAATTAACACCCGAAATAGTGAAAATGATGAGATATTATTAAAAAATGGGTGATAAAATAATATAAGAAGATAATATATGATATAATAAATATTAATTATGTTATTATATAGTTAAAAAAAATTATTAAAATCATTATTCCTGATGTTAAAGGATGTTCACCAAAAATTAAACAAAATGTAAGGGATATTTGTGTCACTTTTATTTCTCTGAGACACATGCCTTATATACTACTTATTTATTTTATGTTGTGTATATAACAAACATGAGTGTATTTTTTGAGTATTATTATCAATATTTTGGTATTTTACATCCATATAATTTCCTCTATTTCATGAGAATGCAATTCTACTGATTATGAAGTGATAAGTATTTATTTCACAATCTCATCATTATTCGGGATTGTTTTTGTTTAAGTCTCCACTGGAGAATATTTATCTTCCATGTTTTTGTTTTCTTAAATGTTCTCAAAAAAATTATTACAATTATATAATTATTTTTAACTCTATTTTACCCATTTTTTACTTTTTATAAATTCTTCAATAAGAATCTTCCCATTATTTTCCAAAACAAGGTACTTTTTGACTTTTCTTATAAAAGTAAAAGAAATGATTCTTAACTTATAAGACATTAATGAAATTTACCACTATCAGGAGTCCCTAATGACTTGAATATTACCTTTATTTCTTAAAATTTTATTTTCATAGAGAATATTTTATTTTATAAATGTATGTCCTTTTAAGTAAATGATTACAATGTGATAGGGTATTTCGTCTCAATTTACATTCCATTGATACTTATTTATTATTATGAACCTAGTTTCTTTTATACAGTGTATATTATACCCTTTAACATGTTATATAATAAATATATTAATTTTCATGATATTATAAGTTCCATTTAATATTATCAACTCAGGGGGATTATGATGAAAAAATTCAAATTAGTATGGGACACAATGGAGTTTTTAATAATTATTTTCCTCAAGAATGTTTTTAATGATCCTTAAATGGGATTTACATTCCTCAATGTCAATAAGCCTTGGGTTTACTTATAATCCATTAAGTAATTACTGATAAATCCATATTATTTATTCAATATGAATATTTAATGGTAGTCACATTGTTAATTAATTATATCAATTATTCAATATACGAGGAATGCTTTGGAAAAAAAAGTCATGAGTTTGGGACCGGTTAATGCATGCCTTGTGGGTTGAAGATTGGTTAATGCAATCCTTACAGGATGTGGAAAATTTAAAGTAATCTTAGAGATTTATTGGTTGTCTAACGATATGAATTTAGTTTGGAAAACCCCATGGTGTTTGTTTCCATAAAGAAGAGAGGGGTTTCTACCCATAGACTTAAACCATATTTTGAAAGGCCTTGATGGTAGTGGTTCATATTCCAAATACATGAAATATACTAATTAAGAATTTAGTTTATTGTGAATTATGTTATTAGTATTATCCATGGGATTCTTTCTTTGACATATCAGTGGATTCATTTTTTTCTTACTTTATTTACTAAATAGCATGTATTTCAATTATCTATTATTCTATATTGGTTATTCCTTATCAAATTATTTAAAAAAATGTGTTCTCAATTATTTACCTTTAAATGTTTATTTATTCTCCTTAATTCATTATGTCTTCAACATTACATACCCTTACTGATCATATGAGATTGCAATTTAATTTTCATATTTTTCAAAATTTATGAAGTTGAACTTTTTGAAAGATTTCAAGGATGGAAATTATTTTCCTTTTTTTGAGAAAGATCGAGGCTATGACTCTTTTTTCATAGAAAGAAAATAATGAAAAACCACGAGAGTGCAGGTATACAAATAATAGTTCCCAAGGAAAACAACTAACTTCCTATCTTTTTCCTCAATCTCTCTTTTAGAATCCTCCCCTCTTCTGAGATTATTTTCCATCCAGTCCTTCCTTAACCACGTCCTAAAACTCTTGATCTCTCCCTGCATGGGGGAATTTATTGAAAACTTTTAAGTAGAGTCTTGGCATTAGTTCTTTCTGAATCAGAACTATCTTGCTTCTCCTTTAATGAATCATAATAGACCTCTCTTTCCATTGGAGTCGTCACCTCTTCGGCCTCCATTAAGTGACTTGGAGAAATAGTATTCTTGTATCTTTTCCCATTTTCCTGTATCTCAATGGAACTAACATCATTTTTATCAAAAAGATATACAGAGCTACCTGAATTCAATTGCTAAACCACCATAGAGGATATAACAGGATAATTTTTCTCCTTGTATGAGAGAATCTGGAAGCCCTCACTATACAAAATAGGTTTTGAAGAAGCATGACATGTTTTAGAAATGACTGATGAGTCAGATTCTAAAATTGTCTTACCCTTTAGGCTTCCTGGGGTGGCCAACCTATCTTGTGAGATCTTATGATCAACCTCTTTTTTTATTTCATTTTCACTAACTTATACCTTATTCAATTTATCATCGCTACCTAGATCGGTACTTGGAACGATTGCTTCTTCTGAGAATATGGTAGCAAAAAATTTTGTCTTGTTCTTTTGTGGGTGACTCGGCTCACAACCCTTCTCACCAACTTGTGACTTGCTAACATCTTTAGAAATGATACTATGAGCTTCTTTCTCATTGGTGCCTGTTGACAGATTCTATGGAAGAATATCAACCTTCGAAACAGGTTCATTTTTCTTCTTTTTGAGACAACTACTTTTCTCATGACCCAACATTGAGCAGAAGCTACAGACTTTGGAGCATCTACAGTTAGCTGATTCATGACCTATTACATTACATTAATTGAATAATTTTGGAATTTTTTCGTAAATAATCTCTAACTCAATAATATAATCGTCTATTGAAAGAATAATATTTTCAAGTAGAGTTGAACCCATTTCAACTTCCACCAAGAACCTCATGAAATGGACGAATTGAGTGACTTTCATTTCTTTATCATGTTTAATCAGAATTAAAATAGATAGTGCAATGTCATATAAGATTTTGGGATTCTAGAGTATCCAATTTAGACAATAAACCCTAACCCACATTTGAGTGGTGGAGTTTCCAACCACCAGTGGGTAAAATTTTTTTCCCATTCCCTAAGGTGAATGATGACCGGTTTGAGCGTGATGGAGCCGAAGCCCAAAGCATGAATTTTCAGTTCTTCCTTTGGAATGTGTATATGAAAATATCCCTATCCTAGCGAGATTCATTTCTAGGATAAAAAACCACAAATAAATGATATTTGTTCCTTTATTTCATCAATTGCCATAGCCTGAGATCTTTTAGGATGAAATAAACGAGCTATGCTTAAGAACTCACCCATTTCGAGTCACTCTGAAATAGATTTAGGATCCGCTGTGATGTGCACAATGTTTCTATTTCTTTGAATTGATGGATCGGCCACACCTTTGCAGTTGGAAAATGATATGTTCACAAGAGCTTCCTCTGAACCAGTCCCACTTACCATAACCCCCAAAGACCCCTCCAATTGGTAATCAGAATGCTATTGTCTCCTAGAGCTAGTCAATCTTCATGCGTGATCCACTTCATACACCTTTTCAGTTCTGTACGGGACTGTATCTCACACCTCCTTGGCTGAAGTCTCATATCTGGGCTCAAATGACCAACTGAATCATGCGCTAGTTGTTTTAGGCATCGTCGCACTCTGAGTCACCACCAGAAATCCATTCAAGACCAAATTGGTCACCTATTTGCACATCACTGTATCATAATACCATGTAACCAAACTTATCCTCGGCTCTTTTCCCCCCACCGAGATCATCTTTCAACACCCTCGAGATCAATCCATAGCCATTTCAGACCAGATCAGTCACCTCCTTGGGCGTCATTGTTTCTTATGCAACCATTTATTCATATATTTCTTCAAGACTAATAAACCAATTGGTCCTTTGATATTTGATTCCTTATAATCCTTCCAATGTAATAATAAATTTCATTGGATATAGGATTCCGGGTCAGGGAATTATACTAAAACCCTCACCTTAAACTAGTAAACCCTCACCACACTATGAAACCACTGGGTTCTAGACCCATCTCAATCTCAAATCATAAATACTACCTTTCTTGTACCGCACAATGGTTTTTACACAACTTGGATAATCCTCCGACCTTAACTCCAGGGGCTAGTCCTTCCTCATTGAAAACCCCCATTAATCCTTGTACCGTTACCCAAAAACCATTCCAAGCCAACTACTCTAATCACCCTTGGAAACCTAATCAAAATTCCTTTAGTTATTCGCATGAGAATTTATAAGGCCCCACCTTGCTTCTCCAAAAGATATTTCCAAAATAACTCTCGATGGAAACCCTCTAGTCTTAGACAATCCAGTCCCTAATCACTCATCCTAATCACAATGCTCCCCAAGATATGACTCTTCTATAATGGAGTGGTTTCATATTTCTTGATATGTATCACCATCTCATACATCAACATGTTGACTAAGACCAATGATACTATTTATTTATCATTATAGAACCCATAATAGGTTACATATATCACCTTTTTGAACCCCGAGACCCTTTAATGACCTCAATTCATGACTATCATTTCTCTCAAAAATTTCTAACATAGTCACTGGTAAAACATAGTCATCATGATTTCTCAGGGGAACTCATCTCAAGCATATGTGGTTGAGCACTATCCCATATCACATTACAAAGGATTCCCCATACCATAGATATCTACCTAAACACATGAAACGCACATATATGATGAAACATACAAATAACATGCATTTGAACTTGTATAAAAAGTATCCACCTACCTCAATCATGGAGTTACCACCACCACCACAATGCACCATGAAGCCCCTCTTGAGACTGTTCATAACTCCCACATGCTTTTCCATTCCCACCCATGGATAATCTACACTCTCATGAACCCTTGTCATGCCTAATGATATAAATAATTAATTATAAACATTTATAATTAGTATGATAATTTAATTAAAGTTAGAATAATCACTATAAATCTTACCAAGAACCTCTAATTCATTAGAACCTCAACCATACAAACCCAAAGGATATTCATCAAATCCCCAACACTATGAAAATTAAAATCCTAATCATTATACACGAATTAAATCATAAATTTCAACCAAATTCCTCAATAACCCTAAATAAAATTAGGTAGCAGTTTACCTCCCTTGAAACGATAATAGAATATCGATATATATAATCCAATGACATCCTCTATACATGCATCACAAAATACCTTCATATAATCGAGGATTTAAACAATATATAGAAATATCATCATGAATCCTAGCCCAATTCAAACCAAAATTAGGGTTAGGGTAAGAGGAGGACAAAAACAAATATTTAGAGGAGAAACTTACCCATATCACCACCTAAATTTATATCAGTATACATTCCCTACCACGGGGGATCCACAGGGGAAGAGAGGGGAGGATATATCGAAAAATTGATTCTCCTAGAACCTCCTCTATCTAAGAACTAAGGAACCCTAATAGGTAAAATACATGGATTCCCCCATTAAAATTCTCCACTAACAGCCCCAAAAGAAAGGGGTGGATGCCTATAGTTAGCTAGTGGATCACCATCTCGCCAGTCCTAGTCCACCATCCAACTATTATGGGCTCATCACCAAGCCGGCGGGTGATATAGATTTGTAGCAACCCTCCAACAACCTCCCAACATCCTCCATTGCTCGCTCGAGCATCTCTCACACCCACAAAATCCTTAAAAGAAATCCAAAAATATCATTTAAGGATTTCAAACATTCAAAACCGCATTCCAAATTCTTACCACAAAATAGAACATCCTTTAAAAAGGAAATTCAAATCACCCCTCAAATGTAATGGCCCAAAATCCAAATGGTGTTACACATATCAAACTTGAAACCTTTATTAATAACTTGGGAGAAAACTAAACATAATAAAGGGTAATATATGAAGCTCAGTAAGGGTACATAAAGGATATATCAATCAATGATTATATGGAAGAAATTATAATCATAAGGTCATGAGAAAATTTAAAATACATACTGAAAAATTCATATAATCATGTGTTTGGGTGTAAATATAGACATTTTATAAGAATAGAATCATAAAGTAATTAAGTAACCTCATCCCTAAGAGAATAAAATTTGAAAAATATCTGGTTATATAAGAGTGGAACAAAATGCTGTATAATTATAATCATAGAAACATTTTCTCCGAGCTACTCACCAAGAGATTCATCACATATTTGGAATGATCTAACCACCCTTGTACCTACATTGGGATTGGGATAACCTCTTGTATACCTTATCTTGGATTTGGGATAACATAACATGTACCCTATTTAAGGATTTTCCAGACCTCTATTATAATAATTGTGCTCTTGAATCATCCATCTTAACCGAATGCATTATTTCAACATCATAATCAAAAACCATCCAATGAAAATGGGTTTCATTAATATTTTCGAAATATTTTGGAATGAATTCTTTGAAATGAAATAAATAAACTTATAATGAAGTATTCAAATAAAAGGATATTCATAATGATAGGTAATATTTTTTACAAGGTATACATTAAAAAATTACTTTATCATTTTGGGTAATAATTCAAAAGTACCTTATTCAAAAAACAATAAGAAGATTCCTTTTATGGTTTTTTATAGAAAGTAAAACATGGATAAAAATCAATTTTTAAAATAATTGTGAAATTATAATACAATTATTTGAAACATTTTAAATAAAATATTTATATTGAAGAAAAATATTTTAGACCAAAGAGAGAGAAATTTCATTTTCTTTAAAAACATTCTTTTAGTTTGTTCTGTACTTAAAGATAGAAAAATGAAAGGAAAACAAGTGATATATGTAGATAAATTTAATATAAGAATAGAAAAAATATTTTTAAGAGATATATCCTATAATTTCATCATAAATAATATAATCAAAATAAATCCTAGTAAAAATTTGATTTTAATTTAAGGCCCATATATTATATTTGTCTTGCTTCATAAACTCTATAACCTCCTCTACTTTGAGATAACCTGTTTAAATTACACATTAATCCTTGAAGGATTAGTCTTTGGAGTTTTAAATTATATCTATGATAATGTTATGCAATATAGGAAGTCTTTTGAGTTTTTCTTGGTATAGCTAGAGGGTTCAAACTATGTGAATCTGTGAGGTGAATTAGCAGAATTTTTTAAGTGAGAGGAGGGACACAAAAGGAATTTCATAAATCTTCTCAATGATAAAATGTTACATTTATAATGATGTGGCTCCAAATAACCAATAATATTATTTTAGAACAATATAAAATAAAAATATATTCAAATAATTAAAATTATTCAATTTTGGGTGGAATTATTACCCTTATCTCTTGGTTTAACTCATTTGTAAAAACGTTTTAACCTTAATTAGGGTAAAACAATTTACAATTTTTTTACAATTAATTATGACAAAAAAATTAAGTTGAACCTATTAAATTATGTTAATTATTCATAATATAAATTTTAAATTCATTTTACATGATTAAATTTTGATAAGAGTAAGAATTATATTTTAAATAAGCACAAAACCTTAATGAAGTCCAATTTTTGAATAATGCATTTTAAGAAGAAAAAAGAATTAATACCATTCCATGCCTTTTAAAAACCATAAAAATAATGATAAAATATATTATTGGTTTTATAATCTATATATTTCATTGAAAACATTAATCAATATAAATAAATTTAATTATTGGCATAAAACACATTGTTCCCCTAAAAATAGTTTTTAGAAACATATATTTTAAGCCCAGTAATGTTCTTATACCAAAACTAATTATAATGAGGATTCATAATTAATTATATTATTTACAATTAAAGGAATTTTTTAATTTAATAAAAAATTATAAAACCTTAATGGGAATTTTATGTGAAAATAATTCAATTTTGTTAAAAAAAATTGTTATTTTTCATTATTCACTAAAAAAAATCATTATTAAAAAATATAAAAAATTTACCACAAAATAATATTGTATTTTTGATTTAAAATATTGTATTTTCATAACATAAATAAAATTTCTAAAAATGGTATAAATTACTTATAATTTCAATACAAAAATGAAACAAAGACCATTTTTGACGAAAACATATTTATTATGAATAACATGATTTTACTAAAAATTGAATTCATATTTATTTTGCATAAATAAATTATTTTTTATTATTTGAAACCATCATTAATATTTTTTATAACATGTTTATTAGTATTTACACCTTCTTTTTTAATGGTTACTTTATAAATGATTACTCTATCATAGTTTATTTAAATTCAAGGTTTTCTATGAATCAAGCTGTCAAATAACTGATGTTTATTTAAAATGAAATATATATAAAATCAGGGTTAGTTATAATTAAAATATTGATTGGATTAATTATAAAATAACATTTATTTATTCACATAATGGCCATGATGTATGTAAAAATAGGATCATTCCAGATACATTATAAGTCTTAAAAGGTCTTCTATTATCTTTTTAGCACATAATTAAAAAATAATAACTTTTACCCATTACAATATCCCAACTATAATGACTAATATATAACATATGATCTATAAAATGAATAAAATCTATTATTTTAGAAATCAATGGGTTTATATGTGAAGAGTTTTTTAATTCAAATTCAATAAAAAACATTCATTGATAAATATATAGAATACTTCTCTGTAGTATATCCCAAAGGTTCTAATGACATTCCATAAATACCTAAGATAGAAATTTTATAGTTATTTGAAAATATATATTCCTATAAGAAGGGTGGACATATCAATTGGAGTTTGCGGGTGAATTATTTTCTTGGATATATTTAAGGTTTATGATGTATAAATACTGAGCATATGAAAATTCACGCTAGATCTTTTGGAAGGAATATGTTCTAAAGAAATATATTTCTTATGATGGTTATATTGATATTTTTTTTTATGAACACCAACTCAACGTGTTATAAAATAGAATAAGAATATGTAATTCAACATGAAATTAATAAATGAGAATCAAAAATGATTTTCAAGTTCATATAAATTAAAAAATAGAATATATACACAAAAATAAATTATATATTATGGAATTTCCTCAAATTTTTTGTAAATCTAAGGGGGCTATTCAATTGAAACTATACATGGGTTGTAGAAGTGTATTACCAATAATGATTCAATGGTTATAATTTTTTTAATCCTAAGTACATTGGAATTATACTTGTCATAGTAACATTTCAAGATCAATATATTAGTAAACGTATTCCATCATTTCCTTTCATGGAAGGTTTAAATAAAACATAAATAAAAAATGGCTAGTGATTCCCTAGACTGACCACAAGGGATTCGAGTTGAAAAAAATCCATTTATGTGTTAATGAAGGTATCTCGATCATTGAATATTCTGTTAAAATGAAACTTCTATATATTTTTATAAGATATTATTGTGAGAAACACTATATTTAATGAAAATCTATTTATATCATACCAAAAACAAATTTTATATAGTCACTTTTGACTATATAGAAATAATATCTCCCAATATTTATATAAATTTGTAAATGAATTTTTAGAGAAAAAATCAACTAATGTAGATCTAATGGTTTATTAAACTATGTTAAAGTACATTTAATAAAGAATTATAGAAAATAAAAGATAGAAAAATTTATGTGAGAATTTTTTTCTGATGTTACATGTCATAAACATGTCTATGAAGACATGTATGAGATATATAAAGAGATAAATATGATGATTTGAATTCTTTATGATTTCTTGATGGATATAACACATTAGATATGACAAGTACTCTTTATTAAATATAAAATAAATATATAATGGTGGAAAAATATCATAAAACTCTAGGAGATATGGATGAGAAGTATTCATAGATTTCCAATAAAACATGAGAAAGTACATGGGATATTTTCCTAGTATGTAGAGAGATAAATAATGCTACTGTTAATGTAACAAAACTAGTACTCTTAAAAATTAATTTATCTCATATCCTAGTTGGTATTATAAAATGATAAAGTATAACTCATTGAAGAATGTGTTATCCATATCAATTAATATTGATTATGTTGTGGCTTCTGATATTAGTAATGATATAGCATACTGTACAGAATGATTTTTCTATTTCCTAGAATTATATTAAATGTATTAGCTAAGATTTCATGATTATGAAAGTGGAAAAATGGATATACATGAGGATATAATCTCTTGAGTAGTTTAACATAAGGTTGAAAATATTAATATAATAGATAATCCATATTAGAAAATGTGGTAGGTATAGTGACTAATGCAACAACTCTATAGTAGAATGATATATCATGTGAGATATAGAAGCTTGATCATTTTCTAGTTGAATATAGTCAATGTGGCAGTGTTGTAAGAGTGGGTTCCCTAATCATTTATTTGACATACCCTTATCCCCCAAAGTTCCATAATAAAATGCTAGAGACCGATATTATTTTTGTGATTATGGTTTATTACTATCGAGATAAGGCCCAAGAGGGTCACAAACAATGTGTATCAAGAATATCCACATATTCGAATGAATAAGAGTTTAAGATATAGTGGGAACTTTATGTGGGGATGATGTAGGTATGAGTGTCAATAATCACAAGTTAATTAATTTATTATTAAATATTTGAATAATATTATTTTATTTTATTTTTCAAGAAATTCAACAATTATTTATGTAAAAAATATTTGTATATGAAAAAAAATTTCTTCGAATGAATATAATTTATTCAAGGTTCATTAAGAAAATATGAGAGGGTTGAGTTTAGATAAGGAATCGTGTTTAACATTACTTCATCGTTTTAATGATAAAAGTATGTTATTAAATGTTATAGTTATAATGAAAGGTTTAATTTAGTAATTTAATCCATTTATTGTTAAATATTTATGTTTTAGTTTCACAAAGGGATTAAAAAACATTTATAAAGAAAATAAAATTATATATGTATATATAATTTTAAAAAAATTTGATAGGGGGGCTATTCATGGATCAAATTTTCATCCGAATATCTTTTCCAAAATACTTTCTCATGGTTAAGATATATAAATTTAATGGAGGAACATGAATAAATCACGTCAATATCCTGAATCAAACATCCATTCATTTCATACCCAATAAGACATTTTTAAGATGTTGGATTCCCCATGAAAGGAAAACTTAATTTAATAATAACAAACCAAGATCCATTGTTCATATTTTTTTTATTTATATGATGCCTTAAGTGGTATATTTGAGCAACAAAAATCTGATGATGATCATATCGCATCAATGTGGAATAATGAACAAGGAACCATTAATAGTTTCATTTTATTTTTTTCTTGTTTAAATTAAATTTAACATGATCCATTATATAATCAAGGAACTGATATAATAGATTAAAAGTTAGAAAACTTGTCTAGGGGAATATTTTAAAAAATACATGTATTTTATACTTCCACAACCCAAGGATCCTTTAACTCTCAGGAAGTAAATAATTTATATTTACTAACACATAAGATATTGTTTCATTTAAATATATTTTAGACAAAATATATTTTCTAATAGGCTGAAGATTATATATTTCAACACAGATAAGTTAAAAGTGTAACAAAAAATGATTAATTTATTCTTGTTTAAAGGTAAATCCACTTTATATCCAAAATGAGTTAAGGGTTTATTATTACAAATGATCTTAATGTAATGAGTTACTTTCAAATTTGTTTGAAAAATGATCTCAAAGAAATTTTTAGGTATAATTTTTATAATATGATGACGATTAATATATAAAGGTTTTAATTAGACAATAAAAGTTATTAACATCAAAATAATGAATATTTTAGGTGAATATGTTTAATAGTTCTTTATAAAATTTCTTTCAAATACGATTCTTAATTGATTTTTACCTTGTAAAATATTTTGGGAGGCAAAATTATTAAATATGTATATCAATATATCGTACAAATTCTAAAATTATGAAATGAGTTAAAAATCCCTACAGAATGTAATAAAAATATATCCTCTCTAGCGGTCTGGCATATTTTAAGTGACTGGTTCAAAACTTTTGTAAGATTTTTTTAATATTCTTAAAGGAGATTTTAAATATAAATTTTTTCTTATTATAAAAAATTATTTTTTTATATACTATATATTTGGTATAAAATTAGAGCATGATTTATTTTTAATCACTACTACCTATGTTTGACAAGAAAACTGCATGCTAACCTTAATACATTGATATAATTCTTATCCAAATGTGATGTTGATAAAAAAGTAAATTGAAAATAAAATTTATATCATGCCATTAATTATAATTAGTTTATAACCAATGTTTTTAAAAAAATAAATTTTTGTTATTTTTTGACATATTATAATGAACCTCATAAAGAGATAGTTTTTTAATAGGTTTCTAAAAAACGAAAATTATATATTAGTTTATATTTTCAATTTTTATGAAAACTGATATTGAATTTTCTTTAGAGAAATTAAAATAACCTTTTTCATGGAATCCTTTTATTTTAAAAGACCGTCATTTTTGAAACCTTAGTCATTGTGAGTTTTATCCAACCTCAATATTTGACAGTAACATCATCTCATAATTTTTATATATCTTATACCACACACCAACTACTCTAACGATGGTCAATCACTCCACTAATTCCATTTTAGCATTCTTCCACTCAGGTCGTTGATATTTGTAAGCCCTAAATATTTTTCCCCAAATATTTTTTTATTTCAAGAAATTATTTTTTTAATAATACATATAACATTTTAAAATATAATTTCTAATATTCTAGATCTATTATTATATCATTTTTTTGATAATAAAATTTATGTTATTTATTTAGTTCACATTTTCCACATGTTGGGATTTTAGTGATGTTTTTTTATTTTTTGTTATATATATTTTTAAAATTCATTAACAGGTAAGGTGGAGTAGTAATTATTGAATAAAACTTATTGAAATATGTTGATATACAAATGTACATATATATTGATATATATGTATAATATAAATGTAAACATATAATATAAACACCCATGTTTATATATTTAGATCTATATGATTACTTGTTTATATGTTTTTATATATGTTTATATATTTATAAGTATAAATATGGATTTATAAATAGGGACCCATTTCTTGGGTTAAAGGTTAACCCTTTCAAAATGGCTTCTATGGATGGTTCGACCCATAAAATAAGTCCCATTATGAGGAAATAAATGTAAAACATAAAAAAAACAAAACCACACAAAAATTACTTTTCTGAAGTAGTAAAAAAATACATAATATATTATATCAAAAATCCCTTTAATACACCCATAATGTTGAATTCTAGACAACTATGTATCACCATGAATTAAATCCTCAATGAGAGAGGCCATCTTGTCTCAAGACTTTAGATAGTATTCCTTTTTAATCATAGTTTCATAGATTTCATGAATCAGAGTAAAATCTTTATAGTTGATAAAATATAATTGTTTTTGTTGATTTTAAATTGAATTAATCTTTCAAACATATTTTCAATGTCTTCATTTGAGGCTTGAATGAAAATTTTATTTTTAACCATCTCCATATATATGTTTATAAATGATTAAATTTTTATATGTGTGCTAGTTTGTGTATGTTTATATATATATATATTGTTTTTATGGAATACACAATTTAAATATATTTAAATATATTTATTATATATAATATATATATATGGTTTGAATTTATATATATGTTTTAAATTTACATATTTAAATATATTATTTAAATTCATATGTTTATATTTCTATATATTTCTATATTTATAAATGTTTATAAGTTTATATATCTTAAATTTTTATGATTGAAATTTATATATAAGTATATATGGTTATACAATAAATTTTTTCTTTAGTATATATTTATATATATTTTTTGAATATATATATATATATATATATCTGTGTGTGTGTTTTAAATTTATATAGTGTATGTGTGTGTATATAAATATAAATCACATATAATCATATAAATATATTCATGTTATATATTTATATAAACATAGTGTGTAAATATATTCATTATTATCATTATCGTGTTACGTATTTAATTGATCATAATTGGATAAATGCGTGGAAAATAAGAAAGAAATATAAGAAAGGGGTTGATGTATTCTTGTAATTTTTTACATAGAATATTGAAAATGAATACATTTTTTACACTTTTATGCATGAAGTGTTTGAAAATGAGAAAATCAAGGTATGTAGAAAATAAATATTATTTTAGTTTTTTTGTTTTAATTTGAGTTATAGTCATTAGATATGGAATGATTAAATAACATAGAATTCAAGATTTAATGAGGATGCATATTTTTTGTATGAGATAAAAGATAATATTGAGGAATTATTTAATGATGTAGAAGTTCAAACTATTAAATAAATATTACGTTTTGTAAGATTTGATGTAGATACTAAAAAATAATTGTTCCCAAGTTATACAAAATTTGTAGTGTTATCAATAGTATTGAGATATGTTAACATGAAATTGAAAAATGGTGGGAGCAGCTAAGGTTTCACTAAATTTAATAATATTTGTAAATATATACTTCTTGAATAAAACAACATTCTAGATTTTATTTATGATGCTAAAAAATAATTATACACAATGGAAATGTCGAAATAAAAAAATACATGTCTACACTAATGACTATGTTTCATATAACATGGAATATAAATCTTTTTACAAATTTCCTAAACAAGGGATATCTTATTGTAAAATAAATAGATGAACTAGTTGTGATTCATCCCCATGACCATGTATCAAAGCTCCTTCTAAAGAAATCAGGTATCATCTAATAATTTCCCTTTTGAAGCATATACTTTTATATTAAAATGATGAAAATTGGAGGATATAACTTGAATATTAGAAAATTACCATTTGAAACCCAAATGACCATGCTAATTTAGAAAAAATAGAAGATATTTTATCAATAATTTACCAATTTTGGAAATATAGTTATAAATATCACAATTTGACTATGAATAGGGGAAATAAATCTATATCAGAGCCTCAATATCCATCCTAGTTCATGGACTATTATGATAGAATATTAAAACATATAACCAAGGGTATTTTTGAAGAAAAAATATTTTATAATGAACTTCATGATTTCATGACAAGAATAGCCTTGAAATTATATTGATGTTTCCTTATGACCATTAATCGATGATTTTAATTTTTAATTAGTTATTGGTGTTAAAGTGTTTGATGCATACAAAAAATAGAATTACATTATATAATATATGATAATGTTCCCTATAAAAAACATTCCTATATATAGAAATATTTCTAGGTACAATGTTATGGGATATAAATCTTTTCCAATTTATGAATAAAGAAAATTATATTATCGACTAAAACATTAGAAAATCATAGTGTACAAGGTAGATAGATTATTTTTTAAATGGACCATTTTTATCATGGATTTAAAGAAAATATCATTTAAAATAGTATTATTTTATTACAAAACCATTGTAAATAGAAAAATATTATAACATGGTGGAAAACATCAATGTTATATTTAAAAATAAATAAATTGTAGTTAATTAAATAATAAATTTATGAAACAATACATTTCATTTGATCCACATAATTAGTGATTCTTAGACTTAAAATATAACATTGATCTTATTTATGTTATGAAAAATATATGATAGTTGTATCAGTACATTTTTAGATATAAAAGTAAAAACTACAGATGCATTTCATACATAATTGGATATAATATCTCTAGAAATAGTCTTTTAATTATCTTATTAATAGAGTTAATATTTAGTTACCTTTTCCTTAGATTTAAATGATTCAATACTGATCATTTTTTTCATTTTAAGTGAAATTTAATAATTTTTTTGTTTTTAGGTATATTTGAAAATTATTATGAAAATGAAAAAATTCTTTACTTTTAAGTGAATGTTTCTAATTTTCATATTTATATCATTAAATATGGTTCATAATAAAATTTTATAGGAATATATATTTATTCAGATTCATTTTATTCAGATTTTTATAGTGCTAAATCAATCCGAATGATTCCCAAATATACCGTAAAAATTACAAAAACATTGGGTTGAAAGAAGTGACCAACCATAATTAAATGGGGTATGACTCATAATACAAAACTCTATATGAGATTATTATCTTTGAGATAAAATATAAATAGGTGTTGAATGTTTCCATATAATATAATATCAATATTATATCATAAATAATGTTGCTGGATGAGTTAAACTGGTGGTAAAAGAATACTCAGTTCATCCAAAAATGATTAATTTAGAAATTCATACTTAAAATTTTCTATAGTAGTTTTATGGGCATCAAATATTATGGACACAAATCCATGACATATATGAACACATTTTTGGTTAACAACCATTCAAGATTTTTTTCTCCTAGTTAGATTAAGATGAATATAAATAATTTAAGGGAGATTCTACCTCAAATCATCTTGGTAAATTTCATTCTCCACATCCATTAAAGAGAAAAAAGGTTGTGATTTTACATAATGAAGGATTGATAGTAGGGTAATAGTGAGATAGGAGGTGGTTTCATGGTGACAAAAAACCCATGCCATGATAAACTGCCAATTGGATACGTGTAGTGGTGATCCAAGGACTCTTCTATTTTGAGTTTTTATCATCATTGTAATCCTTTTAAATTTATTTGGCAACAACAATTTTGAATTATGGTAGTTGTTTTCTTTATGAATTACACATTCATAAATTTTTTGGTATTTCTTTATGTTATCAAATTAAAATGATTGTTATTTTTGTTTTAATTTATTAAGTAAGGCCTAACTCTTTATCAGAGTAGGTTAAATTAGTTTTGGTTATTTGAAGGTATTTGGGTAATCAAATCACATTAATATTTTAATAAACACACATATTGAGGTATCAATATAGTTTTAGGGAATGTTTATCTGTTCACATAGAGATATTTTCATGAGAATTGAGGAATTAAACATTGTAATATTTTTATACATTGATAAAGGAATTTGTCGAAGGCACAAATCTTGTCCACTATTTTATAGAAAATATATACCTTTAAATCAATATGGTAGACCCCTATGTTTTTTTATGAGGTTTTTAACTATGTTCAGAACTTCCCCTACAGTTATTTTTTTCTAAAGTTTAATAAATTAGGGGTTAGAGGAAGTTTAACCTAAGATAATATAAAACAAGAATAGATTATTTTATAAATATATTAGGAAATAAAATCTGAAATCATAAGTATAATTTATTGGAAAAGATAGATTTAATATTATAGTATTAGACCAGATTTGACGCCTTTTGCAATCCCTCTATCTTTGTATAAAAATATTACCTATTTGAATTTCTCAACACCCACTTCAAGACAACCAATTAAACTTATGAACTTTATTAGAAACCATAATAAGATATCAATATGGGTTTTTATACCCTTATAAATGTGATTATATTAACCAATGTCTCTCAAGAAGAAAAAACATATTAAACCTCTTATGATCAAAAGTGAGACCTCAATTAAGAAGTTTAAATAAAGAAAATAATAATTTTACTTCTATAAGTTGAAAAATGATCAATAAAAATTTATAAGTGAAATTAAAATATGAAACAAATACCATATTATAAAATAATAGTTTCTAGATTATTTAAAATTGATTAAAATGAAGTAAAATACTGAAATTGGAAGAGTCCATAGATCTCAAATATAGAAAAATGATTTGGATATTAGCCCAACATGGTTATATTATATTTCTACAAACTTCTCTTATCCAAATGATCCCATCATACCTGTCCACTATCTTATATAATTATAGACTCTATAACCCTTGAATGGTGTAGGGACACATGTATATAACGAAGCATTTAAGATAATTTTACATATAATTATATCAATTGATTTTTGAATGATGTTTTCTCCTAATATATGACTTAATATCTAGTGGTCATCAAATAGAAATCTGAAATCATGCTTCTTTTTTTCTTCTACAGTATTTGATGCCCATTTTATATTTTAAAAATATATTTTTTACAATGTAATAAATTAATTTTTTTTAGGAAAAACTTGATATTCAGTCCCCCCCATTTTCACATATATAGAAACTATTTTAATTATTAAGTACATCCATGATATTTTAAGGACAGATTAATTACATAGTTAAGTTTCTTTTCTAATAAGAATCATCTCATTTTGTGTGTTTATATTATGTTATTCCAAATTTAATAACCATTGGTAATTTTTTATACCCATGGTGTCTCACACGATTTATAAGTCGCCTCGTCCAAAAAAGCATGGCTGATGGAATAACTCTTCCATACAAAGGGAAGTGCAACCTACCCTCTATCTCACACCTCATGTTTGCCTATAATACCTTGATTTTATTGAATGCTAACAGGTGCTATATCTATATCCCTACCAATATTCTTGATGAATATTGTCATTGGAGTGGGCAATTCATTAACAATGCTAAAATAAATTTGTTCATTTCAAAAAGGTGTTCTTCTTACCGGGAAGCCTCTCTATGCAACAATCTAGACATGCATATTGAAATCTAGATAGTTAATTACCTAGATGATACTATTACCCCAGGAAAACTCCATATCATAGATTTTAATCACATTTTTAGGAGAATCATATATTGAGTCATCAAGTGGAAGAATAATTTCCCATTTTTTGGGGCCAAATTTCCTTGGTGAAGAGGCTCTCCATCACCTCCCCAAATCATGCTCTCTACTTTATTAAAGTCATACATCGAGTCATCATTAATATTGACAAAATACTTTACCATTTCATCTGGGTTTCTTGAGATAAAGAAAAATGTACATGGGTCCCGTGGGGGAAGATGGTGAGGCATATAAAGGAATACAAGATCATTGTTTGAATCTTGTCAGATACTCTTCGTTTGAATATAGGTAAAGTTTCCATAGAAACTTCAGAAACACTATTACTTGTGGGGGAAGAACATGGGAAGCACTATCATGGGTGGGTATTTAACAAAAAAATGGAACATGTCTCCTTTTAGGTTTGTGTGGTTCCCCCTATTCACCTATCTCCAACCCTATGTTTAGTGGATCATCAACAAAGGGGATGTTCATTTCTAACAACTCAATTGGGTGGGAAATATTCTCAGATTCTCCAGATATATATATATTGCAATATCACATTTTAATAGGTTATCAGATTCCCATCCTTTATCGAGACTGTGATAGAGAAGTATCAACAAGACAACTTTCATCTCATTAACATGAATTCAGAACCTGACAGGTGCGTCTTTTACACCTCAAAATTAGGGACCTTCACTAATAAGGATTATCATCGTACCATGTACCCCCATGCATAGGTGACTAATGGAATGATCTCCTTTTGGGAAAGGGTTTTCCAAGTAAGTATAACTTCCTCACTTGGAGGCTTTGGAATGATGCAGTGGCCATTGATGAGAATATTTGAAAATGTTGCATCTCCATGGATTCTTAATGATCTTATTGTAGAGATCATAAAGATGCGAGTTCCACCCATATCTTATTTGAGGGTGAATGGTATAGGGAGGTGTGGTATTTATTTTGTTGTCTTACCTCCTCCATCTCTCATCATTCATTCAATTCCCCCTTCCTTGTCTTGTGGTTCCATGGATTGGGTAATAAGGGAGTGGAGTGGCTGAGTTGGTCGATAATTTTTCATACAGGTGTGGGATGACTCTAGAATTCTAGGAACAAAGAAAGTTTTTAGGGGATCAACTTTTCTGTGAGGGCATCATTACTTACTCTTGATTCCTTATGATCAATATAGTCAGGCAAATTGATAGATGGAATGAAGCCCCCTCTCTCTGTTTCCTTCCAATGGTTACTCATGCCAATCCCAAACTAGTTTCTTGAGGAATAAATGGGTTTGCTGGAATCCACCTCTCCCCCTCTATGTGTTTGAAATTCAACACAGATGGGTCCTGTATGGAGGGTTATTTAAGGGGTGAAGGGGTGGTACTTGAATATAGGGGAACTATTATTTTTTTATTCTATGATTTCCTAGGTAGTGGTTCGTTTCTATAAATGGAAGTCATCTCCTTTTCTCTAGAATTATTCTTTTCCATCAAGGAATAATTGTTAATTCTTTAGAGGAAACCGACTCACTGTTTCTTTTGAACTCATTTCATGGAACATTCCCTATCCCTTGGTTTATCTCTTACCATATTAGGAATTGTCGAGGAATGCTCTCTAATAACACCAACCTAAGTCACAGTTTTCGTAAGGGGAATAAGGTGGAAAATCATCTAGCATGACTTACAGTTTAAGGATTGGGGGGTTTTGTTTTTATAACATGAATCTACAAAACCCTAAAGAGGTTAATCTTATTAGAGGGGATGCCCTCGGTTTACACTACTCTAACCCCTCAGGCCCTCCCTCTCCCTCATTATCCCCCCTTCTCTCTCTCTTTTAATAATTAATTTTTTTGGTGGTGGTTAATATCATGATATGTATTGAATTGAAAAAATATTTAGATAGAAAAAAATATAAATGATATAAAAAACACATAAAAATCATGAAATTTTCCATTTTTATAATAATTCCCCAATCATCAATAAAAATATATAATACCTAAATTTCTCTTAACATGAATAAATATTGATGAAATCCTTGAAATTCCTGGAAACATTAATAAAATAATTATGTCTTTCAATTTCATTAAACCAAAGACCTGAACTCTTAGATATGTCTACATAAAAAGAAATTATAAAGTTAATTCAAAGAAAAATCCCATGATATCCACTTATTTAACACCAACACACTCAAAAATATCACGAATACCAAACTAAACTTATTCCCAATTCTCTATTCAATTCATTAAATCCACTACCACTTCATTTATCATATCATGTACACAAACATTTATGTCACAACATTTTTTCCCTCATGAATAAGACATTTATTTTTTTTATAAGATATTTTATATACAAATCACAAGAAAGGGTCTTTAGAGGCTTTAAAAGGTCATAAATCTCCATCAAAATGAGTCATATACATGTGTTAATCATGGGGGATTTCTGAGTCCATCTATAGGTTTAGTGTTTGTATATTATATATTTAAACATGATTTGAGGTAAAATTAATTGGTTTTGAATCTTTATATAGAAAAAATGGGCGATTCAATTTTCACTAAAATAACGGTCTTCTAATGACACGCCTTTAGAAAAAAATAATATCTAAACACTTTTAAAGTACTCAAGGATAGTTTATACTTTCATCATTTTAGTATAAATATTTAATCCACTCAACCACCTTCAAAATTAATGAATTTATGATTTTGATGTTTCAAAATTCTCATTAGATTTATTTTTGAAGGTATTAAAGGCTCGTTGAATCTTCAAATAGTTGTGTGATTTTCCAACCCTTATTTGGAATGATAACACTTCTTTTGAACTTCACAAAAAAAAATTCACAGAAATATTCACCAAGTATCTTATTTTCAATATTTTATTTTTGGAAATATAATTCAAATGTTTTTTTGTAACACTTTAATATATCTACATTTTTTTATTAAATCCCACAGTGTCCTTAAATGATGAAATAAACCACAAGGAAAAATTATGCCACTATTTATTTATACTTGATCATGTATTTTACTTCTAGATTTGGTTCGGATAAGGATTATAGGCTTGTAAGTTATCTATATAATAGTTTGTTCTTCGGTCTATATGTCATTACAAGGATAAAATGCTGGGGTAGAGTTGTATAAAAGGGTTCTTCTAAAAAATAGGGATTTAAAATAAAATAGTTCTCATTAATGGTATTTAAAAAAATCCTTCAAAAATAATTTTTTTATAAAAAAAATAAATTCTATTTAAAACTAGTATTATTTATTTATATCAGGAAACGAGGAATAAATATGTTGAAAGAACATTCAGAATCCTCTCAGGAAGGTTATTCACAAATTTTGATAGTGATTTGTGACATCAAAATAAAAATTCGAAAGTATTTTATTGAGTTTCAAAAATTATGAATATAAAATAAAGTTCATTTCAACACTAATTTATATTTACTTTAAGAGGTTAAATTAATTCACCCATTTTTATTGGTTTAAAAAATTAAAATATTATTCAATTTGAGTAGAAAGTTTTAAAAATAGGAAAAATATATAACCAAAAATTAAAATTTAGAATGAAAATACGATAATAATTTGAAAAAAACAATACACAAATCCAATTTTAAAATATCCAAATCTAATTATGGATGTTCCTCCTCTCACACATATTCTATGAAATGTTCTAATTGTTATATATTTTATATTATAAATGAGAAAAAAATTAATGACATGATAAAAATAGGTAACGAAGCAGGAAAAAACCTAATTTGTTGAGAAGTATCCAAGATTATGTATCCTAATATACACCACATTAAAACTATAATAAATCACGAAAAAAACATTAAAATTTTATAAGAAATAAAGAAAAAATAAACTGAATAGAGGAAAAGAATCTTGTTTTGAACCCCCCAAGTTGGTGATATATTTATATTTCTTGTAGAAGGATAGTGATAGTTATCTATCCCCATTATAATATGGGGAAATGATTCATTATTAAAAACTACCTAATTGATGTTTCCCTAGTCTTATTCAATATTTTTAACTTGTAGAATCTCCCAAAGAGAGACTCTTTCATGCTACATTCCATGACATTTCAGTTCCCAAGGTGTATTAAATAATAGAATATAATATAATGGATCCTCCACCAAAGATATATTCAGTGCTGACATCCACTAGTTGTAATAAATTTATCCCAAAATGTGGATTTTCTTTATTTTTAGCATAAAATTATAATTCTTCTTTAAAAGTTGTGTTGGTACCATCACCCTTAATTGGATCCACTATTTCCCATAAAAATCATCCAATTAATTGGGAATATATTCTTCATTAGTTAAACCATTACATTAATAATGTTTATGAATATAATATATAAATTAAGTGTTATTCAATGTTTAATGGTTTATTTGTGTCTTCATCTTTAGTTAATGTTTGGAAAAAAAAATCTCTAACATTTTACCTTCAAAATTTGGGGTTTCCCATTGAATTTTCTCCTCAATATATCGGTCCCAATAATTTTATAAAATGTATTTCTTTCTTTCATGTCAATTTTTGGATCTGTGGTAATGAATTACATAACAATAAAATAGAAAAAGATATGTACAATTAATTTATTAACTCATCTTGATAAGATTGTTCATGGTAATAAGTGGGTGGGATAACTTTTTCTTTTCTAGAGATTATTTTTAGTCTGTAAGTTCCATTAATTCCATTTTATACATAGTAAGAATTTAAATTTTTTAATCACTTATGAAATAATTAAAAAAAAATTACACAAGTTGTTTAAAAAAAATTCCTTACCTAACTTAGGGATTTGTTGATGAATGAAAAAAATAACTGAGTAATATTTTTTTTTAAAAAAATTAACATAAAAAATTCAATCAACTTAGATAACCTTGGATTCTATGGTGTTGAACAAATGGAGGTATTTTTTCTAAATCATAACAAAATATTTTTTAGTTTTCTAAAAAAATGTTGTATGGTGCAATCCGTTGGGTCGATCTCAAAAGGGACCCACTCACACGCATTGATTTTATATTACCTCTAATTAAAAAAAATATTACACTAAATCAAAGGTAATAAAATGAAATTTTTGAAATTTATATGATATAAATATATGTATGTGATTTTAAAATATAGGAAAATGAAAAGAAAAAAAGAAAGAGTTTAATGGAAGAAATATGTTGTTCTAGGTATTGAAAAGAAAATAATATCATCATTATTTAAAATTAAATTCTCAACATTCAAAACAATATTTAGGTCATGTTTAACCACTCATCACCTTCCATTTTAAATTTTTACACCCAACACTAAGACCTCTACATGAGGGGTAATAATATCTCAAACTAGGTATCATAGACCTCTTTTCTAAACTCCATCACATAATGCTATACCACCATATGAAACATCATAATGAAGACAAAGAAGAATGAAGATAAAAATAATGATTCTGAAAAAAAAAGAAAAAGGGGGTTACCATATACCCCAATATTTTTATCTTATACAAAAATAATAAAATAAAATTAACATAACTATCGAAGTGAAAAACTCCAAAAAAATACCACTGCCTCCATTCAATCAAAAAACAAAGTCATTATATCATTTGAAATAGTAAGGCGGATTTTTTGTGGTATAATCAATATAAATTATTATATATATATATTCTCTCTCCTCCTCTTCTTATCATATCTCATATTCAGTTTTTAGTTTCCTTTCGTGAATCACATATCCATTAAAATATATATCTAACTTAATATTTTATTAGAAGGGATAGAGTGGTGTTTTTCTACGAGTTATTGCACTTAAATGATTCAATTTATTTTATTTTAAAAAAATAGTTGTTAAAATAATAATATTATGTGTTCACTCCATTTTCCATACTGTCAAATTCCTCTTCTTCTTTATCTTTTTTAGATCTCCTTTTGTTATAATAATGATTATGATTGAGAAGTATTATGATAATGAAGTGTGGAAAATAGGTCACCTATACATTGTTTGAGAGATAATTATCCCACATTATATGGTATTGGGGTGGGGTAGAAAAATTAAAAATGGGTGAGTGTTGAGTGATGATTATTGATCCCAATATTTAATTGATTTTTTAGAATTTTATTTTAAACAATTATGATTTTCTTAATTTTAAAATTCTTAGAATAATAAATATCTCTCACTATACGATTTGGCTTTTCTTTTGTCTATTTTATATTATTGTATCACACACACAGAGACACACACAGAGACACAGATATAAATATATATTTTTATTTATATCTTATGTATTTAAAAAACCACATTGTGTTAATTTTCATTTGGTAATATATATTCATTTATAAGTAATGCCAATAGAAAATCAGTGTGTGTGGTATCCTTTCGAGATCAACCTTCTAGATTTTCATATCCTACATTCATAGGAAAATAATTATATATATAAATATATATTGATTTATTAAAAATACCTCTTATCACTCCTTCTACAAAAGGGAAAAGGACATATTTACCTCAATGTTTTCACACATTATCCAAGAATGAAAAAAAATCAATTTTCTGTTGGTATTAAAGTTCCAAGTAATTATTCTTAAATTGTAAAAATGTTGGTTTCATTATAGGATTTGAAGTTAATATGAATGTTATCTCATGATTATTATGTATTTATGCACCAAATACATCCAATTTAATTTTTTGTCATATTTCTAAAAAATATGAGAAATTTTAACATACGGTTGTGTTGATTACTCAACTCCACTTATATTAAAGTCATAGACACATGTACAATAAATTTTATAATGAATAATGTATTTGTTATAAGTTTCATATTTATATTTATTTTCTACTCAATTTTTATATTAAGGATTTTTTTTAATTTTATAAGTTGAATTTTTTATTAGAAAATATATATTTATGTTATATTTATAATTTTGAATGATTTATGAAAATTATGAATAAATATATAAAAAACCATATCAACCAGTGGAACCGATTTTCAAAAATATAACTCTTAAGGTGGTGGTTGAGTTATATACTTACTACTTGAATAAAGTAAAGCATGTTGGTCTCCCAAAATATCAATATGTGGTATTCAACAGGGAAGGTAAGGGGATATGTATATTAAGTAAATTTTGTGTGGCACAATGAAATAATTATAGCACATATAGATATTTTTAAAGAAAATGGTGAGGTTCAACCACATAACCCATCACATATTACTAGATTAAATGTAAGATATCTAAAAATAAATGAAATATAGAGGATGAATAACTGTAAATAGAGTTTTTTAATCATTAAATTGAACATCAACAGTAATTCATCTTTAATAGAAATATTCAAATGGTTAGCTAGAGGAACATATTTTAATACAATTATATTGTTGGGTTTGCCATTTATTAATATATATTTTATATAAAAAATAAGGACAACATGATTATTTTTCAATATGGTAGTAATGGTCATCACTAAAGACACACATTTTTGAGTGAAAAATATAAAAACCAAAATTTTTCTATCAATAAAACATTTTAATTTTGTTTAGGATATATATGGAAATTTTATTGAATAAGATTTTTAATACCAGTTTTTAAGTGTTGCAAGATTCTTACTAATAGTGGAGTGAAACACTATGGTTTTGGGTTTACAATTTCTAATTTAAAAGGATTTAATCTTAAATAGAAATCATGACTTAGGGGGATGCATCTGAATAAGATAATATATGTTATTGATATATGAAATGAGATGTGGACTGTCATTTTTTTAAGGAAAAAATTCATTTGGGTTATGAGAATGAAGATGATGTTATGGAATTATGTAATATTTATTTATTTTTTACATGATTACCTAAGGATAAAAATGAATATGACGTAATCATGATCTACCATATGAGAAAATATTAGGAAGAAGGGATATAGAAAGCACCATATTTATTTCTTTATAATTCTGCTAAATATCTATTTTTATATTTTCTAGCTAAACATAGATGTATTAAAACACTTTATTTTTTTAACATGGATATTTAAATCAATAAAATTTCATTAATTCTTTAAATTTTGAATTAATTTAGTTCTTTTTTGTTTTAGTAGGCCTAGAATAATCATTTATATATTCTTAGGTAATAGAATTCATTTTTCACATATGCATTTTTTTATATTTTAGGTAATAAAGTATGTATATTTTTTTATTCTATAAAAAATAAAACATTTACTTCTAATAATCATTTTCATATATTTAAATATAGGTATATAGATTTTTAATATGTTATAATAAATTTATCTAATTAATTATAAAAGAGTAAGAGTAACATTCATCAAAGTATATGTGATTCTCATTTAATATATATACCGGTGAATTTTAAATTAATTTAGGAAATTTAACATATGTTTGCAGAAATTATTTATAGAACTATATAGGCTACTACTAGTGATTCTAATCTTGAAAAGTTTTATTCTTCTATTGAGGGGGACATACACAAACATATTAGATGTGGGAGTACATATTTTGAATACATTCTCTTTATCATGGGAAATAATAGAGGTTACCAGTTGAATTTAAGGATAATAATTACCAAGGTGGCCTAAATGAAATAAAATTTAAGATTATCATGGAACTAAAGGGTTAGTGTAAGGTTAAAATATTATATTCTAAATAGAATACTTCTTTTAGATGACATGAGATCAATTTTTACAATCTGTTATAAAATAATATCCCAACTGATTTCTTTTATTATTTTTTACCAATGGTACCAATATTAAATATTTCATATGAGAAACATTTTTATGATTCAATTATTGTTTCATTTTTTATTTTAAAATAATAAAATTCATAAGATGTTCTGTATTTCCTTTAAACTAATTTTATGGTGGTATTTAAATTAAATATAGTGTATTTTTATATTTTTATGAAGAAAAAAATTAAATTTATTCATCAAATATGAGTTTTTAGATGTAAATATAAGGGATATGTTTTTCAATAGATGTTAGGAGATATGATTTTTTGTTGATAATTTCTATTTATAAATTTTATTTTATAATTATTTATTAATTACTTAATTAATTATTTTACTATTATTATATGAAAAGAATATATGTGATCTCACTATGATATAATATCACAGAACATATAACCTCATTTTTTTCACATGGGGGGTATATATTGTTGTACTGATCAATTAAATGAAACGACTGATAATATTAGAAACAATTAATGGTTATTATTTTCATATATATTTTTCCAAAATTCATTCCATTAATATAACATTAATATATTTTATTTTAATATCCATTCAACATAAATTGATTTATGTAACCATTATACCAAAGTGTATGAGGGACATTCTTGATGCTACAATAAGAGAGAAAGAACACTTTGTCTGTTTAAGTGTATATGAGGAAAGTGTTAGAATTTAGATTTTTTTGGAACCCTTGTAATAAAAATATGGAGAATGAATGAAAGAGAGAAATAAATTCCTTGAAATCTCACTATTTAGTGATTAATTAGTCTGTAGAAAAAAAGGTAGATTATCTATATAGTCTCTTGGTGCTGAAGTCCTTTAGCCAATTACACAATACTTTTGAGTGCATGTCTATACAGTGAGTTGGATATTAATAAATTAAATATCACATATTGATTGTTCTTATATTTAATTTTAAATCAATAATTCCAAATAATATTTTTCATACTGAACAGGTGAATGTTATTCCCAACAGTGATGGTAACCTTGAAGTGGTATGATGATATTTCTAAATATTGTTCTATGGTAAAATAAAATTCTATGATGGACACATAGTATGTCTAATATCATATGAGAGTACTCATAAGTGTATGCAATTTTATATCATGATGTTTTGACTTAAAATATTAATGATGGGATGTTATTTGAACAAACCCATGAGTAAGAATTATATATTCTTGTGTTTCACTATATATTCTTGTCTACAGACATATGTAGTGATCCTTATACTATAATATTTTTACAAATTCATTCAACGACTCCCATGATTTTATGTACTAACAAAAACTATTACACAATATGTTCATGGAATGTAGGGTATGTTAGGTGGGTCATTAATAAAATGTTATTAATGAATTAGTTGAGGAAATATTTTTACCTTCCATCCTTATGAAATTTAATATATAATCTATTTTATTGAATTGGAATGGTCACTTTAAATTGTCTAGAAATGGTGTAATAATGATTTTTTCGATAATCAAAGAAATATATATCAATCATATAAGTTTAAGACATGGGTCTGTAAGATACTTGATGAGATATCATGAAAAATGTAACTTGTTACACAATGGAAATTCATATGTAATTTTTCTCATTATGAACCATCTTCTTCCTTTTTGGTTTTTTAAACTACTTTTTAAAAGTTCTGTAATAACCCATGTTCAAATGAATTTAAGAATTATTGGAGAAATTTTATTATTTTGGCTTGTTGAGGGGTTGTTAGATAAATTGGTATTTGAATAAGAATTATTATATTCAAAATATATTATATTAATGTTTTTAGACATGGATTATCCATAGTAGGTTCCTTGGGTACTAAAGTATTTATTGAATGATTCTGGTGTGAAATAGAAGTTTTTTCGTAGTTTTTACTCTATTTCATTGTTTGGTGCACATAGTTTATGAGAGATTGTGTAGAACCCTAAGGTGTAGGGTGTTTTCTATTATTTTTTCAATAGAGAATGGTTGAGTTTTATAGTAAGTGCATGGTTCAGGGTTATGCAAGCAAGATCTCAGAGTAAACTATGCAATATTGTTTATACCTACATTACAATTCATGGTTTATTCACAGTTAAATAAAGACTATGTAAACTATTAGAGACTGAATAAGTTCTAATTTGAATTGTTGGTATATGGTTTGGTAAACCATGTGTCCTAAACTTATGAAGTGGGGTATACATAGAAAGTTCATACAACAATATTGGTATAATTTTTGAAAAAACTATGTGCCCAAACACTATAATGAGGTCTGTATGTGGTTTCCCATTGAATTTATGGAGGTACATCACATAGTTACATTTTATAAGGTATTTATTTAATAATTATTTTAATTTAATGAAGGAATATATGTCTATAGTAATCAATGTTTCCTTGGTTGGATTGAGGAGTGTGTAGTAGACCTCATATAGTTGTATGGTTATGGTTGTAGTGTGATGGGGTAGAGTAATGAGAAATTCAGTGTTTATAGATGGTTCCATTAAATGGTTTAATTAATTATAACTTATTAAGAGTTTTTTAATAATTAGTTTCAAGTGTTATAATTATTATTTTTTGGATTTATTACTATATTTTTGTCCCCATGTGGTTAAACAATGATCTATTAAACCTGTTTAGCCTAAGGCAGATTGCATGTTCAAGTAAATTAAAAAACTAAATAATTCATACAAGGCATGGGGTATCTCAAAAACTTTAAATGGTATTATTTTTTTATTTAATTTATGTGGTATGTGGTCTCACCACCTGAGTGTGGTCAATATTTAATTTAAATAAATGTGTATAATTAAATGAATTTCCCAAAACATATAAAACCATTCAGGGAGAGACTGAATGATGTGAGACATAGCAGACATACCAATGGATATATTATATTCCTACTAGTAGAAGCACATGATGGAATATAATATGCTTCCCCAAGTAGTTTATGGTGGACACTATAGTTTTTCAATTATAATTTGCGATGGTTGGTATATGAATGGGTTTAACGGATTCATGGACCTTGATAAATGTCCCCTTATTATCTCCATGGGTTTTGGAGTGGTGAAGCACTAGGTAGGGTTATCCTTGGGTGTCACCTTTGACCCAAGGTTTGATCGAGTGAGACTAAGAGGTCATATAGGACATGAGGTGTCTGGGTAAATTATATGGGGACGTTATACCCAATTGAAGTGCTTAGACCAGAGGATTCAATGGTATCAAAGACATTTTTTGGGTTTCTAGTGTGAGATATGGATTAGATGATGTTTATAGTTTTCCCATCCAATGTTCCAAATAGGTAGATAATGATTAATTAATAGTAAATAGTTATTATGATGTGAAAATATGATTGTGAACTAATATATTCTTATAAATTGAAATGTTAATTCGTGGTGTGAAAATGGAATTGTTGATAAATGATATGGTAAACACTCTTAGAGATATCATGATATTTATAAAACAATAACTTCTCTTTGAGTGGTCTATAAATTCTCATTGAGCGTTATTGATATTGATGATACTATATAATTTCATGAGTTATATATTGAGCAAGATACTATAGAATCCATTTATTGGGATTTAGTTAGTAATCAATCTAGGGTGCCACATTAGAGTACAAGGATTTAAAGTGGTAATTTGTTTACATTTTTTATTTTTACTTAATTATTAATTTGATAATATCACTTGAGAATATCACTAAATTTACTGTTTATGTATAATACCATGTTTTTGGTTCCTTACTAAGTTTTACTCACACATTATCAAGTGGCATTGAATCTTGGTTTACTATGTAGATCTCACTTGGTAATAGTTTTATATTGAGCTAAGGCCTTTTTTTATGTGATTGACCAGCTTAGATCAGATGGGCTTAGGGTAATGTGATGTTGGATGGCTCACAGTTTCAGGGGAACATCTTGTATTTATTTCTCTTATCTTGTTTTATATATGTGATCAACTGAGTGGGAGATCAATTTTTATATTCTAAAATGACCTTGGGTCTATATATTGATGTCATTTATTTATAATTAATAATTTCATATATAATATAGTAGTTATATTATGTATTTTTCTAGGTTTTATACTTATTATTTCTCACTTTGATATTGTGGTGTAGATTCCTCATAGTATGACCCTAGACACCCATTTATGGTCGATAACATCTTGATACGGGTAAAAATGCCTAAGGTTTGGTCTCCCTTGATCTAGTTATTTTTTAGAGTATATTAGGTTAAAACGAGACAAAGTTTTACTAATTATTATAATACTTCTATCACATAGTGTTTTAGTTTTTTACTATTTCTTTTGGATATGATAGATATGTGAGATAGTGATATTTATGGACCAGTGATGGATATCTAACAGGCATGTCATGAACCCATTTTCTACTTGTATTTTAAGGTTAATAGGGGAATGGAATTATATTTCAATATTTATGATGTTATAGTTGAATTAGATTTTACCTAGGGTGAAACAAATGAAATTTTGTATTTATGGTTTATTATGTATTTAGATCTTATCCTATAGTGCAACAAAGTGGCTCATACATCATATTTGGAACATTATATTCACATGAAATGTGCTTAATTGTATGCTATTTCATTGATTATAGGTTCATAAATTTAATTTTTCAATATAAACATATAAATGGTGTTCTCATATAGGTTCTTGGTGGGATTTTACTCATCTAGACTACGATGTGAGTTTTCTTTCTAATGTCAAGTCTTGTGGATCTATAGAGGGTTTTCTCCACGATGATGGTGGTCCAGTTCCATGCACATGGGAGGTGTGTTATCCCTTTTAGTGTTATTATATTAATTCAACTCCCTTATAATATTTTTAACCAGGATAAGTGGTTGGTTATATAAAGTGAAAACAATATTCTATAATGTGTTTTCATATATAGGTTCTTGGAATAATTTTTCTTAATGGAGCCAATATGGGTAATGGTAGTTGATATGAGTTATCAGAAGGTGAGGAATTTATATAAATGTATGTATAATGAGACTTGATCATAAATGGAGTTTTCTAATTTGTAGATAGTCATAGAGTGTTGGTTCTTTGGGAGGTGATGGTTGATTTTGGCTTATGTTACCTGATCAGAATCTGTGAGATCCGAGGATGGGTTTGTTGGAACATGATTTGGGGCATGTTTTTTAATATTCGAGTAATATTTCACCCATGATATTTGATTCAGGTATTCTAGGATCTCTTGTGAGACCTAGTTTAGAATCGAGGTGGGAGGACCTAGTGACCCTTGGAAGAAACATAGTTTTTTTGTGAATTGGTAATTTTTGGTTTGTGGGGGTATACTGAGTGAATAGTAATTTTGGGTTTTTAATAAACATAGGGGAAAAAAGTCAAAATTTTTACATTAGAATTATTATAAGGTATGCACTTCTAAATATGGTTTATTTTCATGGAGGATCTTTAGTAATTGTAATGATAAGATCCTACAGTGTCGTTACATTAGTGGAAGGGTATGAATTAAAGTGTAGGATCAGTGTAATGAATAACCCTAACTATTTTGTATCTTCTTTTGAGAGTATAGTGAGAATTTTGGTAGATTATTATGACATTAAAGGGAATAGAATGGAAAATAATCATGTCGTTTACCAAATTAAGGGTAAGTTGCAACAATTTTGGATGAGACCATATATGAATCTTTTTTTATTAGACTGGTATGCATGATGAGCATGGTTAGTGGTTTAGGTGAGTAATCCTAGATTCAATGGTAAGCATTTGGAATTTCCCTATAGGAAGAAAGTAATCATTGGTAGATTGAGTGTGATGGCTTGGTTGATTTTATTGACGATTCGAGATTAGTATTGAATGGATATTGGGATATGGTTATTGAGTTTTTTATTTAGTGGATTGAAGATGGACATGCTCTTATAGTGGGATCTTTACTCTAAACTGTGGGAATATGAACAACATATTGGTAGGGATATATATATTTTGGATAGATCTGTGAATGGTCGATCTGGAATTCATATATCAGGTGTTAAGGAATTTAATTTCTTTGGCTCTAAGGTGGGTTCTATATTTATAATTCGTATAATAATTTGGTAAGAGTTTATCCTTTGGAATTGTTCTAGTGATGGAAATGTGGTGATTTCATTAGGATTCAAATCATTCATTCTTTATTTATTAGTGAACATAATGTTGTTGGGTAGGTTTGGTTCAGGATCTAACTATATAAATCAAACCATAAGTTTGATTTCAACATTGATGTATGTTTTTTTAATTCAAGGTATTGTCATTAGGTAAATCGATGGTGTATCTATGGTTATCAAGCATCCTTGTGTTAAGTAATTGAAAGGATGTTTAGATGTATTTTTTAATTAAAATTTTATGTAGTTAAGATGGAAACCACATATGGTATTATAGTTGTTCAATGAGCATTGTCCAGGTCCTTTCAAGGAAAGATGAAATGTTTGTGCTTATTTCACGGCTGGTGTAGACTTGTCTATTTCACAAGAAAGTAGGGAATTGAGAATAGTACTCATGTTTGACCATATTTTCCATATATGTTTGGGTATGGGAAGTTTGGAACTATACCAAGTTGGTCGATGGTCTGATGGAGTTGTGTTTGGATATGTGATTCTGGTTGGGGGAATCATCATGGGTAATAATCAACCGGTATTAGTAGAGTCATATAGTGGGGTGCACCATACGATAGGAGTTATGTTGGGTGATGGAAAAATCATCTATTAGGATATATGGATTGATTTAAAGTGATGTCTAAGTGGTTTTATGGTGGTTAAAAGTTGTGGATAATATTTGATAAAAGGATAACATTGGTTTGGAGTTGCACAATGAAAACAATTAGGCATCCGATATAGAATAAATTGTTTAATGGTCTATGAGGATTCCCATGAATTAGTAGTGGTATAGTGGAGAGTTTATAATACATCATGTTCATTATGGTTCCAAAATTATATATGGAATATCATTTTTTTAGCATGTTATGGGGCTATTCGAGGAATTGGACTTCAGATAAAAATATAGTGTGTTTAAACATCCAAAAATAATATTTTTAGACATGGAATGAGGCCTCTGATGTTCCTCCGATGATTGAGAGAGTTTCAAAACATTCAATTGTGAAATTTAATTTTTACCAATAGTTACCTTGGTGCTTGTATTACTGAGAAAAAAATTAGGCGAAATCATGTGGAACCCTGATTCTCTAGGTGTTTTCATTTGTTCTGGTAAATATAATGGTTGAGTTTGATAGTTAATGGAAGGATGAGGGTTAACCATGCTTGATTTTGATTAAATTTTGAAATTTTGGATGGACATAGAGATTGTCACATGGTTTTCTCATATTTATAGATAAATCGTTTCAAATGTTGTAGATCAAGGAAGTGCCAATTCATATAAGTGACATGTGTCATGGTAAACCATGCGACTTGATTGTGTAAAGGGTGGTATACTTGGATAGTATCTATGACACGTTGGGGTAACAGTTTGGTAAACCAAAAGGCTAGAACACGTGTCTCATTAGATGTGTATTTTTATAATATTTACCCTTTCAGTCTTTAAGGGGAGTCCCCATTTTCAAATCTATCATTTATGTGCATACACAGTCAATCCCCTCTTATTTCCTCCTTATAATAACTTCTATTTTGGGTTATTTTTCGTGTGTTCTTCAGTGATTTATGTTGAGTTTCGTCTTCATAAATCCCCCTTTTCTCTTTCCACATGGAATATTCAAATTTAAAATTTTCATGATTAAGGTTTTTATTTAGATTCCACTAGAGCGTGGTGAAATTATATGATTATGCTTATGTATTTTCCCAACATAAGTAAAGGGTGTCCTATAACTTGGTTAGAAAGTTATTTCCCACATATTATATGTAGGCACCCTTCACGAAAAATTTTTATAATGTTTTTTCTTAAAATATAAATAAATTTAATGATGTAATCGATTTTGTAGTTTCTGGATTTTTTCCAGGTCACTGTTGTGAATTCATTATTGTCCTCCTAAGAGTGTTTGGTTGTGGTTCTGGTGAGACGAGGTCAAATAGTGAGGTATTCATAATTTATTCCTAGTTAAATTTAATGGTTTAATTAATTATAAATTTTCAATAATATTTTTCATAATAACTTATAATTGTTATAAATAATTATTGGATGTTACCATTAAATTTAGGGCCCTAGATGGTTAGATAAAGGCCCATTGGATGTGTTCGGTCTTGGGAAGTGTGGTTGGGATAAGGAATTAAAATGGAATAGACTTCATACAAGGTTGGTTTTATATCATATAAAAACTACGATATTAATTTTTGATTATGGGTTTGTGGTATGTGGTCTCACCACCTTAGGGAAGTTTACCATTAAATTTAATAAATGGTTATAAGGGTTAATTTAATTTCTAAATTAAATTGTAAATTGGATCATTTTAGTTTATTAAAATTATGTTCCTTGAGGAAGATATCAAGGTTTTTAGGACCAAGATGGACCATTATGCTCTGAATTGTCACCTCAGGCACTAATGGTCAATGAATTGATTATAATTAAATGAACTTCATGAAATATATAGACCCCGTAATGGAGTGGCTGAATGATATAATATTTAGGGGCTCTAGCCTATGATTCTTTGTACACCAACAAGTAAATGAATATGATGGAATATAATGATTTTGACCATATAAACCATAGTAGAACCTATGGTTTTCCCTTGATACATTAGGATAATTGAGACATGAATGGTTTTAATGGGTTAGTGGACCCCATTGAAGGTTATCATAATATCTTACTTGGGTTGGGAGTGGTGACAGTCTTGTTAGGGATAAATGTGGGTGTCACCTTCCCCCCAAGGTTGGATCAGGTGAGACTTAGAGGCTATAGTGATAGTGAGGTGATCTAGGAAATGATAAAGGAATACTATTCCTAATTTATAGGTTTATACTTGAGGCTTGAATTTTCCTAAGGACCCTGGGTAGGGAGTCCACATTGATATATAGAATATAAATCCATGACAGATTTTCCATTCAATGTTTTAAAATGGTAAAAAATAATTTGTAAATGGAAATAGAATATCATGATGTGAGATGATTATTTCTAACTAACGTAGCTTTATGAATTGAAATAGTAAATAATGGTGTGTGTGTAAAAAAATGGCACATTATATGGTAAACTCTATTGAAGTGGTCCTAATATTGAAAAAATTGTAAACACTTGTGGAGTGGTCTGTAAACTATTATGGAGCAGTATTGAAACTAATGAAACTATATATTTCCCAAATTGGGAACCATTATTTGATACTAATACTATAGGGTGACCTGATTTTGAGTATTCAGGTTTGTTTAATATTATATATTACCTTGATTAAGAGTCATCCTTTGAACCTGTTACTATACATCACTCATAATTTTATAAAGATGATTGACTGTGGATCCTGACACTATGGTTGTCTTGATCATGTCATTTTCTTAGACACATTTAGACAATAACTAATGAAAACATATTTGATCTTTAGTGCCACATTATATACTAAGTATTGATGGTAATTTTTATTTACATTTCTATAGTTTTTATTTTTTTATTTAGTTGGGCTTATCACGATCACATATCATTTTATTTACCGATTATGTATAGGACCAAATTAGTGTTTCTCTACTGATATTTACTCACACCATTATTAAGCATCCATGTAACTTGAGAACCCATATATATATCACTTAGATTAAGGTTTATATCAGATAAAGCATAATTTGGTATGATAAAGCATGATATCTTGAACGATTTCGTGAGACTAGGATGAGGTATGATGCATAGATGGAGTGGAGCATCTTATATTTATTTATTTTTATTCATTTTATGTTGACCAGCCTAGTGGGTGATCAAACATTGAATTCCAGAATGAACATGTGTCCATATATTGATTTCATTAATTTTTAGCTACTATTTTGTTGTGTACTTTGAAATTTTTATTCTGGAAGTTCTTTTTTTCCTTGTACTTGTGTAATGTCATATGAGAGTATAGTCTCCTCATGCTACCATCATAGCCCCGGTCTTCAATTAAACATCCATTAAATTGTTAAGAGTTCTTTCTAAGGTCTTATATACCTCAATATGTTTACTTTTTAGAGTGAATTAGCTCAGGATGTGACAATAGTAATTTTGAAATTTAGGCAAGCATACCTAATTCTGCTAAAGAAAAAACCCAGGGTGTCACTCAAAAAGTGTTTTTTATCTTAGTTAAATATTATTAATATTTAATAGTTGGAATAAATATTATTCTATAGTCTAAGAAGTAATATTTTTTCATAATTAATTTATTATAAATACGAAATAAATATTTATTCGATATGAAATTATTTGATTACACAGATAAATATAATATTTATTATTCACCTTTTATTCACATGGAATTAAATAATAATATATATATAAATAAATAATTTATTTAGATACAAAAAATATTAAAATAATTATTTTATTCTCCTCACTATTAATATAATATTTATTTATTTACTGAATACATAATATTTATATTTTATTATTCACAAAGTCATAAATAATAATTTATTAATGAATAATTTTTTTGGTACCCAAATATTAAAATCAAAATTTTATTCACCTATCCTTGAATATAAAATCAATTTATGATAAATATAAATAATATCTGATAGTTAAATAAATTGAAAATGAGGATGAACATAATATTTTTTTGATCAAGTGAAAAATATTAATTTACTAAACGATAAAACCATAATTTATCATTGTGCAAGTTTTTCCATGTCATGAGATAAAATAATATTATTATTATTTTTCAAGGCATGGGATTATTCAAGGTTTAGTATATTTTCAGCAGCTTTTGTGTAATTTAATAAATTTTAAATCCAATCCCTATTACTTTGGATAAAGTTCTATGTCATTCAAGAAGAGGTTAATCTTTGTTCACAATATTCCTATATATCTCATCCTCATCCACTCTTCCCCTCTATAATCAAGAAGAATATGAGATATTTATTTAAGATTTAATGAATGTTAAGTGGTCAAATCAAATTATCCATGGTGATCAAACAGTCATTCTAGAACCCAGTGTTTTAATAGAATTGTTTAGAAACTAAACGAGTTCATGTAGATCATTAATAAAGAGGCTATGATTGGGGTTATCATGAAAAAACGATGATACAACAATTAGGTTAGATTGATAAAATACATTAAAGAAGAATGATATCAAGACCAAGATAATATTTCTTCATTTTTTTATATTAATTATAAATTAACATGAAAAGGTCCTATCTTGGTTTGGATGAAAAATATTTTTTAATACTCATTAGAAAAATAATTGGAAAACAAATTCATTATCATATACATTGTGCGTAATTCATTTCATTTGAAAAAATTTAAGTTTTCTATAGGCTCAATAGGTTCTAGTACTACATCTGGAACCATCAAGAAGTATCAAAGAATTCATGATTAAATTTACATTTATTTATTATTTATTAATAATTATTTCATTTAAAATTAGCTTCCATATACTGTTTATTCATTCTTATAATTTTATTTCCAAGATATGTTCTTCTCCTCTTCATTTATCACTTATATAACCCAAGTCGGTAAATAATACATGAAGAATATTTGAAGAATCATATTAAAGTGGAACATTAAATAAAGGGCTACATGACATGTAAATCATAAACATCTCATGTAACCCCATATGATGCAGTTTTCATGTGGTCAACTGACATAGGGAAATTAATTAAATCACACATTTAATATTTAAATTATAATACAATTAATTAATACACACATGGTTCTGTTAAAACACACACATTTTAATTAACCTACATTTAGTGAAATGAATTTACACACCCCGTAAATAATTCCCAAATGGTGTAATTAATTCATAGCCAGTATAATTTATTAACGTGTCATGTAATAAATTCACACATGTAGAAATTGATACACATGCAATGTGATAAGTACACACAAGATGTATTTAATTCACATATGATGTAATTGAATTACATGTTATGTAATTGATTTACATGTGATATAATTAATTTATATATTATGTGATTAATTTAAATTTCCATGTAATTAATTCACACATTGTGTAATTAAATCCATTAGGCATCATTAATTCTTACATTCATACGTGGAATGCACATTAATCTATGTTGTTCACAAAATAAATTATTTTACACAGAAAAATAAAAATTAATTTATTACTCAATAAATTGTATCATTATGTGATTTTTGTGTCATTGATTGACTCATACATACCATATGATATGATTTTCATGATATGATATTATTAATTAATTTTCAAATAAATTTTTAACTATATCTCTTGTTTGATCATTACATAATGTATACTATTCAGGCATTAAATCAGTCCACGTAGCTTAAAATTAATCTATCTCGTGTTTCCTTTATTGAAAATACACACTGGGAAATTATGTCACATTTCATGTAAATGAGATGTCTTTTGAGTGTATTGTATACAACAAAGACATTGTTAAGTAGTTCAAACGAGTGTAAGATATGTTGCCTCTAAATGTTAGATATGTTCTTAATTAATTTTTAAATAAAATTAATTTATATAATTTATTTAAAATCACAATAGGTGTCTTTATAAATGAAAAAATTGATGGATATTAAGATAAAACGAAATAATTTATTAATAAGATAACTAATCAAATTAATTTTAGAATATTTTATCTTAAAAAATGAACAAATTTAAATGACATCTATCTGGTTATTTAAAATGTGCATTTATCTCACAAGTTGATGATAATTAGTTTTATAGTTGAATTTTTTTATGAGTATTTTATTTTATTTTATTAATTAATTGTGTTTTTTAAAAATTTTATTAGTAAATTAAAATGATGCACTTGGGGTCATATCTCTCTTATTATTATGTATAGGCCTATTTTTTCATTATTTTTTCATATATAAAGACTTATGGTTTCCTTCAAATTCATGTGAAGCTAATTATTTATTATTAATGTGATCTTTGATGCATGGAGTTGAATAAAGAAATATACTAGGGGAAATAAATCTTAGGAGATATAAAAGATAGAGGTAGACTACTAAAACTCAAGCCCATACCAAATCAATACATTTTCCCCTTCTGTAAATGAATTTTTTATTCCAAAATCAATAAAAAAATTAGAATAAAATCCAATGGTCATACCAATTTTTTTTTATTCATATTTATTGTATTGTTTATTATATGAAGGCTATATCCCGATTAGATAAATACATTGATTAATGCTTTAAAATGAAATTAAAATAAAAGGATTCAGAAAAATATTTTCTCAATACATAGTTAATCATTGAAGTAATTTTTCTTATTTTGAAAATAAATATAAATTGATAAAACAAGAAAGTTAACTAATTATAAATTAAATAACCTCCCCCAAATATGATTTTTGAATTTTCCTTCCACTACTAGGTTTAGAATGAAACCAGAGAACTATGTGTTTGACTAGGGATTACAAGGGATCATACATTTGTCAATGAGTTATAATGATTATTTTAGATTGAATTGACATCACGTGGAGTATCCCTTGTTATAATTTATGTATCTTAGAGTCAAGTGTTGTTAAAATCCGTTTCTGATTATCCAGAATGGGGAGCGATGAGAGCTCAAAATTTTGAAATTTTAATCTTTTTTTAAATGATATCTAAACCCATAATTTTTCTAAATCTTATTTAATTAGTGTATTTTATTAATTTAGTGAAGTATATAACTTCAATATTCATTATATAAAATTATTTTTAAAATAAATTATTGAATTTGTGCGTTCTATGATCAGATCTACATATTTATTCAAATTATAAAGTTAAATTTTTTTGTTCTTTCAATTTAAAAATTCTAATATTTATTTAATTTTGAAATTAATCTAGATATGTAAGATTTTGAGGAATAAATTTAATTTGATACAAACTATGAATTTTAAATAGTGAAATATCTATTTTGGATTTTAATTTTTTTTAATTGTCTTTTTCAAAATATGTAATTAAATAAAAAATAAAAAATTATGTTTGATAAATTCAATTTTACGTTTCAATTTTTGGATACAAAGATTTTTATTACATGGAATATGTATAATGTGGCTAAAAATGGAAAATCACCAATATCCCATACTATATAGGCATTGTTGATAATGTAGGACCCCATCAAACCCTGATAGGGGAGGGGTGAATTAGGGTGTCAACTATTTTTTTTAATGAGATAAATATTTTTATCCTATTAGTAGGAACCTATGAAACATGTATGAAGGATTAAAGGAGTAAAAAACATTCACATGATGAAGGAAAACACAAAAAATTTACCTGGTTCACCATTAAGGGATAGTCCAAGGAGCATACACTGATAGTGTGTCGGTCATACCTAAACCCACTAATATTCATTGGTTGTGGAGTAAAAGAGTCCAGCCAAAAACACTCTATGCTAGGAACATGACCTTTAAAATATTTTAGGGATATCACACTATGTCACTGAGAACATTTCTGTTGACTCCCCGAGCCGACTACCCTGGGGTATGTCTTGCTCATTTTATTGACTTGAAGGTCTCTTAAATATATTGGCATTGAATTATTTTTTCTTTGATGAATGATAATTTTCCTTCATCGTTGTCCTGAATTGATTCACCGGAAAGAAGTGACCAAACAAACCAGATATTTGAATCCTATTAGATTCTCAACACTACACTTTCATGTAACACCAGTTCTTGTATACATGTTTTTAACATGTTGTACAAGATTTATTTTTCTCAACCCCTATGTTTCATGCAACCACACCATGGGGTTCACTTGGTTTGGATTGATTTATGTATCACTTTTCATGAAAGATTTACTTTGCGTAAATCTTCCACAGATAAATCATTCCCACAAAAGAGGTAAAAAGTATTAATTAATAAATTTCTTAGTCTTTAATGGGGGTAGCTACCAATTTATAGTCCTTGATAACCATGCATGCAAGATTCTTACCATGCATAGAAAACAATTTTTGACAACGCATTTGGAATGTAGGTATCTTTCATGAAACCTAATCTTTCACACAAATTCAAATCTTCCATGTGACTTTTAAAATTTCCATATTTTGATGAAATGGTCCCAAAATATGCATTGCAAACAACTTTACACACCACCTTCAAAAAAATTTCCAGCTTGAACTGTAAGAACCCTTTCTTTACAAGCTCCATGATCTTCCATATGAGTATTGAAAACAAACACAAACCAAACTCCATTTACAGTAATGAATAACATTGGTTTTAATAAATAAATATATGAAAAGTGAAAATGAAGGTGAATGTGCATACCCTATGTGTGTTTGATATTACCACTATTCCTGGAGTAACCATGCTACAAAATTTATAAAACACCTTAGGCTAATGTATGAAGAAACCACCACCATGACACACCATCGTCAATCCTTCAACCACACACTCTCTCATGGTTGATAATCTAACCACACACCACATTTTGAATGAATAAACAGAAGTTGTTTCACCCTTAATACTAACCAACCACATGTTCACCTTCAATTAACATGAATTATCCATGTATTCGACCTCATCTATTGGGTTATCTAGAAAACACACTTCTCAGCTAAGAATTAAATCACCCAATTTAAGTTTTTATCATCCATATCATATCCACATTGACATAAGGAATGTCAAATGATCAAAAGTGGATGTTCATCTTATTCTCAAATTTGGATGATAAATTTAATACAAAGTGAATGTAACGACCTGAAATTTTGAATAAATCTTGTTTTGTGATTTTTGTGTTATTTTATTTTTTTATACTCAACAAAACAGTTTCATTTGATAACATGAATATAATTAAAATGAGACTATTGGGTTTTGACTGTCATATGACCATTGGTCAATATGACCGCTGGAAACTAAACGTTTCGATTATTGTCTCTAAATACAAGTGATTATGGATAATTAATATAGAAAGAATATTCGATGGCCTCATCCAGTAGTCCCGGGCCAATCGAAGCACATCTAACGGTACTTGGGAACGAGGTAGCACCACTAGGCTTTGCTCTTGACCAAAACCAAGCCGAATTTCATCGTGTGAAGCTAGAACGGAATCGCCTTCGTGAGAAGGTCAAGCTGATAGAAATTACTACTCATGTAATGTTGGCCGAGGCACCACAAGATTCTATCACCCTAGAACACCTTACTCTTAGGTCATATGTTGGTGTATAAGGGTCTATGTAACGAGACCATAACTTCCTTGTGTAATCCTTTGTTATAAATAAAATTGTGTTCTCTTCTTATGGTGAAGTTCGTGAATTTTCAAATGTCCGGATAAATATAGTATGCATATTTTTGATGAATTTTAGAAAAAGGATATTTTAAAAAATGTTTCTGTAAACCTTAAATAATTAAAAATGTGTAATGATTTTCAAAAAATGGTCTTCTACAATTATGTTCAGTACAAAATTTAGAGTCTAATAAGATCAACTTAATTTTTGATGAATAATAAATTATGAATAGTGATTTTATGCTTAGGATTAGTAATGTTACCAAATGGATTATTAATCTCACTTAAAGAAAGTATTAATATAATCTAGGAACCTTGATTAAGTAATGTGATTCAATAAAATGGTTAAATAACGGTTTCATAAATTATTAGTCAAGTATTAGTTTTTTCACATGAATAGTGTTTTTTAATTAAAAATTAAATTGAAAATATTTATAAAAATATTTTAATAAAATTGATTTCATTTTTGAACTCAGAGCATCGATATTATGTTAAGGTAATTTTTGGGGTTTTTTCTGAAAAAAAAATGAATTTTCGGTGAATGGTGTTTTTCATTAAAAATTAAATTAAAAATATTTAGAAAATTATTTTTTATAAAATGGAGTTCATTTTTGAAATCAGAGCATTGATATTTGGTTAAGGTGAAATTTTGGGATTTTTCTGAGAAAGTTGAATTTTCAGTGAATAGTAAAAATACAGTTTTAGGGTTTTCATATGTTTAATGACATCATAACTGTGTCATGATGATGTCATGAAATATTTTAATGGTTGGCCGACCAAAGGTGATGAATTATTGTATGGGGGCCCCATGTGGACTAACTCTATGGGAAATACCATGGGAGAACCCATTGTTTTGAGAAAACCACTTGTGAGGTGTCCCTTGGCCATTAATGACTTGTCCCGTCACTTTCCCTATAAATACCCAGCCCTCCTCTCACCCATTCGACTCCCAACTCTCCCCTAATAAAGCTATGGTCTCATTACCTCACATTAAGTCCTCCCAAGGTTCCCCCAAGCTCTCAAGGTCCCAAACTCTGAGTTTTAAGAGTTACGTTTAAGGTAAGGGATCCTACCTCTCTCTTTCTTTTCAAGTAATCTCTTTTATGTCATTTTTTTTATGCTCCATGATCTAATGTTGGAGGATGTTATTTTATATTCCACTTACTGCCTTTTTCATGTTAATATTATCAGAGACACCCTATTTCTCTCATCAATTCATTTTAATAACGTTTAAGTGGCACCGTTAGGCTGTTGAATTTTTAAGGGATTCGTTCACCTTTCTCATTTTTCAAAGTTCTAATTTCATGTCAAGTCTTTAAAGTTCCTTTTTATTATGTTGGGGTATGATATATATATCTATCATACTGATCTTTTATGTTTATATGATTAGATACCCTATTTTATCTCATCAATTCATTTTTTTGAAGTTTAAGTGGCGCCGTTAGGCTGCCGAATTTTTAAGGGATTCGTTCAGCTTTCTCATTTTTCAAAGTTCTACTTTCATGTCAAGAATTTAAAGTTACTCTTTATTATGTTGGGGTATGATATATATATCTATCATACTGATATTTTATGTTCATATGATGAGATACCCTATTTGATCTCGTCAATTCATTTTTTTTTTGAAGTTTAAGTGGCGCCGTTAGGCTGCCGAATTTTTAAGGGATTCTTTCACCCTTCTCATTTTCAAAGTTACTTTCATGTCAAGTATTTCAAGTTAATTTTTATTATGTTGGGGTATGATATCTATATCTATCATACTGAAATTATATTTTTATATGATGAGATACCCTATTTGATCTCGTCAATTTATTTTTATTGATGTTTAAGTGATGCCGTTAGGGTACCAAATTCTAATAAGAGAAATCTAATTTTTGTCTTACTTACATGTGTTTCATTTAAAATGTTATGTCATTCAAATTTAATTACCATGTTCTTATATCCTTTATATTCAGTCCCTCTTCTATTTTATGGTTAATTTATGAATGTTTGACCCATGTCCCCTATCTTTTCAATGTTTTCTGAAACACCGAAACATATCCGTTATGCTGCAGAATTTCCGTCTCAAAATGTCTCTCTCTTTTTCTAAAGTTATTTTATTTTATTAAGTGAATACTCAAATATATTTCTTCTATAGGGGTATTCACATATATACCAAGTTGTTCTATTTTAAATTCTGGGATTTACATACATTAGACCCACTTTCCCTTTCCGTGGGTTTAAAGTGACATAAAGATAATGTCTTTAAAGCAGTTTTAAAACGTTATGATTAGGAAATGAAACCCATTTCTTTTATGCTATATGGGTTGTTTATGAAATGAGTGAAGATGACATATTTGTCTCCCATGATAATAAAGACATGTTAAGGGTGTGCCCTAATAGCGCTCCAATGCATTGGGTAAAGACTTAATCTCTAGAGATGACCATTTTTAACGATGCCTTGGTGAATAACCTTGGTAATTTTTAATGAAACCTTGGGGATGGACCTTGGCGAAACAAAAATGATTGTCAATATTGAATGTTTTAGCCGCATCTCCAAGTTATGAAACATGTTATTTTTATTATTATATGCCTCATGATTTCTTTATCATGCCTTAAAGTTCTTTTTCAGGACTTTGTTGGTGTATCTCATGTTCACATGTTAAATATTTCCCCTTGTTTCCCTTACTGAGCCTTCTGCTCACCCTTTATTTTGATATATGTCCCCAGGTTATGAGATGCAGTAATGAACCTAGGATGAACATAAGGAGAATCCTTTCAAGTGTTTAAGAAGAATGTTTTATGATCTCATGTTTTAAGTTCATGGTTTCCAAGACACTAAACCTTAAATATCCTCGGTTTTGTAAAATGTAATGATAGTTTATGTGATAAAAAGGCGGGATGCTATAGTTGGTATCAAAGTATGGTTTAGTTATTTGTGGAAATTATGATATGAAAACTCTAGGACGAACCCTATAGAAAAGTTTAAACATAGGAAATCTTCCTAGTATTTTGGTGAGTATTTTGTAAGGGGTTTTCAAGCAAATATGTCCCTATCTGGATATGAGTAGGTAGAGGTGGCTCTGGCATAGATGTACATAGGGTAAAACCCAAAAACAACGCTTTAAGCTAAACTCGAACGGGAACTAGTACACGACAACGGGCCTTGCTGCACTCTTGGTTACGACACTCCTGGGGGATATGCTTTGGTAAATTCATAAGCTTAGTATGAACCATTATTAAAGGAACAAAGATAAAATAACGATTCACATAAGAATATATGATCATGGATAACCTAGATTGGAACCTAGGGGATCACAAGTTAGGGTATACTTTCCTTATACAAGTTTATCCTTCTATGCATAAAGTTTTCTTTTAATGATTAATGGATAAGTATTTAAGCCCCTAATTATACTTTCTTTTCTTATTTAATGGCGGGAAATCGAAGAACATGTCCCAACAACCAATGTGATAGGAAATGTGATGATTACCCTATTAATGTGACAGAGATGGCGGGAGATCAGGTTGAATATATTGTGATTATGCCAAACCAGCTATCAAAAATCACAATTAATAATTGATACCTAGTTGAATCACCAAATTCATCAAGGAAGAGGAAGACGAAGTCTCAAGGATGTTCATATTATAAAGTTGACGAGGGAAAGAAGACCCAATTTCCTTTGTGAAAAAAATATGGAAAGAGGCACCAAGGGGAATGTCACAAAGGAACCGGGAGATGTTTTAAGTGTGGGGTGATAAGGCATAAAGTAGCTAATTTCTTTAAGAAAATGGATAATATGATTAATAGAGATAAGGTTCGATCTAATATACCTTATACTTTTCAATTTCATAAATGTGGAGAAGTTAGATATTATCCAAGGCAATACTCTCTTAGAAGTGATGAGAAGGATGATGAGCATCAACAATCTTCAAGAAAAAGGGAACAATGCAAGTCCTATGCTGATATGGATCTTGATGACTAAAGTACATGTGAATTCTTCGCAATAATTGTCTACGTCATGTAGTTTTTTTTATTTCGTGCTCCATGAGCATATCTTTACTGTTTTCTAAGAACATTGAGTAACTACCTAAGATGGTTTTATATCATTAAGGAAAACATCTATTGTTATGTACCACATGTTGATTTAGTGAAGTTGTTCTTCTTAAAAAAGGTGATTAGGGGATTAAAAGATGATTATTATTTTGGAAGATGTTCATTATTTTTGGAACCCTATTTGATCGAGGTAAATAGATTTATATGGTATTTTATTTGAGGAGTAAAGGTTGATTTATATTTTGAAGAATCGATGAATTTAAGGCCGACATATCATAATTTTGGTTACAAATGGAAATGATTAACCTATCTTGGGGAAAATGTGATTAGGTTAGTTACTCTTGTTATAAGATGATTAGAGTGGTTGATGTTGTTTGAAGATGAACGATAAAGTCTATCTTGGAAGACAATGTTATGAGATTGTTCTTATAATTGGGTTTCAATCTTAGTTTGGTTTATTTTGAGGAATTTTAAGGACAATTATTTATGGAATGGTCTATGATGAACTTTGGGTAGTACAATGGAACTTTGAAGATTTAAAAGTATTTTCCCTTCCTATGGGATTCTTTATTTTTGAAGAGTAGTTTTATCTTACCCTTTCTGTTTTTGGGATAATGTTTAATGATAGAAGAAATTGACAGTTAATCTTTTTTGGATTATGTGATTCTCTATAAGATGATTCTTGTGCTTTGATGAGACCAAGTAATTTTGAATGCTCATCGTTTGGATAAAAGATTAGGTTTGGTAGAAACTCATTAAAGGGTGAAACTCTACTTGAAGGTAGGTATATTTCCTTATGTTTTTATTCTACATAGTAAATGAATTCCTCAAAAAAATGAAATGGAACGTAAAACAAAAACGTTGTTGGTTTATGTTTCCTAGTGGGTAATCAAAGACCGTTTACACACATCATATGTTTTTGATTTTCTTGTGGTTAACTTTATCCTAATCATGTTTTCTATCACTTTCCCGCATAACCCGACCCTTTGTTTTCTCCTCTATGTCCATGTTTTCCTACATGGAATCCTAGTGTGGGTTAACTCGGGTGACCTTTTTACTTCCCTTTCCTTCTTTTAAAGTAATATTTTTCCGGTCTCCTTTTCTGATGTGGGACTTTTAATGAAATTTCAAAACCAAATTTTAAAAATTGTGAGGATGCAATTTCTTATGGGGGAAGATTGTAATGACCCGAATTTTTGAATTAATCTTGTTTCCTAATTTGTGTGTTATTATATTTTTTTATACTCAACAAAACTGTTTCATTTGATAACATGAGTATAATTAAAATGAGACCGTTGGGTTTTGACTGTCATATGAGCATTGGTCAATATAACCGCTGGAAACTAAACGTTTCGATTATTGTCTCTAAATACAAGTGATCCTGGTTAACTAATACATAAAGAAGATTAGATGGACTCATCCAATAGTCTCAGGCCAATCGAAGCCCGTCTAATAGAACTTGGGAAGGAGGTAGCACCAGTGGGCTTTCCTCTGGACCAAACCCAAGCCGAACTTCATCGTGTGAAGCTAGAATGGAATCGCCTTCGCGAGAAGTTCAAACTGATAGAAATTACTACTCGTGCAATGTTGGCCGAGCCACCCCAAGATTCTATCACCCTAGCACACCGTACTCTTAGGTCCTATGCTGGTGTTATAAGGGGCTATGTAACGAGACCATAACGGCCTTATGTAATCCTTTGTTTTAAATAAAACTGTGTTCTCTTGTTATGGAGAAGTTTGTGAATTTTCAAATGTCCGGATAAATATAGTATGCATATTCTTGATGAATTTTAGAAAAAGGATATTTTAAAAAATGTTTATATAAACCTTAAATAATTAAAAATGTGTAATGATTTTCAAAAAATGGTCTTCTACAATTATGTTCAGTACGAAATTTAGAGTCTCATAAGATCAACTTAATTTTTGATGAATAGTAAATTATGAATAGTGATTTTATGCATTGGATTAGTAATGTGACCAAATGAATTAGTAATCTCACTTAAAGAAAGTATTAATATAATCTAGGCACCTTGATTAAGTAATGTGATTCAATAAAATGGTTAAATAACTATTTCATAAATTATTAGTCAAGTATTAGATTTTTCAGATGAATAGTGTTTTTTAATTAAAAATTAAATTTAAAATATTTAGAAAATTATTTTTATAAAATGGATTTCATTTTTGAACTCAGAGCATCGATATTATGTTAAGGTAATTTTTGGGGTTTTTTTTGAAAAAAATGAATTTTCGGTGAATGGTGTATTTATTTAAAAATTAAATTTATAATATTTAGAAATTTTTTTTATAAAATAGAGTTCATTTTTGAAATCCGAGCATTTATATTTGGGTAAGGTGAAATTTTGGGATTTTTCTGAGAATGTTGAATTTTCAGTGAATAGTAAAAATACAATTTTAGGGTATCGGTATGTTTAATGACATCATAACTGTGTCATGATGATTTTATGAGATATTTTAAGGGTTGGACGACCAAAGGTGATGAATTATTGTAAGGGGGCCCCATTTGTCCAAACTCCATGGAAAATAATGTAACACCCCAAGCTTCCACAGTACGTTTCCCTTCGAATAATGCAATGGCGTGCATTGTACGCAACTTCGAGATTCTAACACACCACAACCAATCAAACTAGCCGTTATGAATAGTAATACCTACTTTTTGAAATTTTATAAATGCTATCTCTCAAAATGGACTTCATTTTTGGATTAGGAATATCTAAATTAGCCTAGGGTGAAATTTTGGTACTTTTCAGATAACTTTCATATTTTGATGAATAGTGAAAATTACTAAATTTTAATTAAAAACAAAATTTTTAATCGAAATAATTAATATTGATAAATTATGAATTTGAGTGGTTTTAAAGTATATTTAGAATATATTTTTACCATTTAATTCAATGTTTTTCATTGGACATAATTTCACAATTAAACCAGACATAAACAAGTGTCAATCTTTTGATAGTTATTATCTCTTGAAAACACGCTTTTTGTTTTAACAACAGCAATTAATTTTAAATTAATTTCTGCAACTTCTGTGTTTTGAATTTGGAAAAATGGATTCCATATTCAGAATCAGGATGTTCAAATTGTGTAAATAGGTAACTTTTATTTTTAGACATTTTGAATAATTACTTCGGTAAATATTTTATTTACCATGGTTAAAGGATAAATCCGGTAAATAAGGGTTAAAAAATAATATTATAATAATACTAAATTATCATAAAACGTGTCTTAACCCTATTGGTTGATACATGGTATACCATGGGAATATTTGGGTCGATTTTGGGACCCCATGGATCCACTTGCAAGTGATAGGGACACTTTATTTTAATTAAGTTAAAATGAATACAAAAATGACACAAGCATATATCTTTTAGAAAAGAAATTGTTAAATAGGGCTATATATTTTGTATTTTAGACTATAAATACTCATTAGAAATATAAAAAGATTTACTACATAATTATATTTTATTTATAATTTTTAGACATAAAATAATGTAATTTATTTATGACACAATGGTGATGCAGTAATTACCATAATAGTGAAAAATTAGAATAATTGATATTATAAATACCTAAATAAATATAATTTGAGACTTTTATTGCATTAAACTAATTTTTTAGGTTAATAGGACATATTATGAATGATTTAAGTAACGTTTTTTGAAGTAATCATTATGTTATGAGTTTCAGAAAAATCAACTATTGAATAGTGTCAAAATTGACCTAAAAGAGTTTTTAAAAAAAATATTATATTATTAATTGATATTAAATTACTAAAAATATAAGCTTCGGCCAAGAGACTTATATCATGATAGGTTTATCATTAATGGACCACTTGGGGTCTCTTAGATGTATATAGTATGTTTATTAACCATATAATATAAAAATACAAAGAGACATTGTAAAAGTGAAACTAATTAACTAAGAGTTAATATTTAAAGATAAGTTCAATATAGTTACCCAAACCTATCTAAATCCTACTGGTTGAGTGGTTTTCGACCTATCCCCACCTTAACATTTAAATAAAACACTTTGGATCCATTAGAAACGGATTATGAATTTATTATAAAATAATATTTCTAGCTTTTCCAAAGGTGCCACTCACCCCTCTTATAAAAGGTCACTCTCACTTCTCATTAACTCACACCTTCAAAGCCTTTTGGTTCGGCCAGAACCTTCCCAAATACTCTCTCAAATTCCCTCAATACAACCTAGATGCCTTAGTTTGATCAGAAATCCAACATATGGATCCCTGTTGATCATATCAAAAGGAAGAACCCGAAGAAGAGGTAATGATTTCACCACCCTTTTCAAGTTCCTTTCTTCTTCTTCCACTTCTTCTTTCTTTGTTATTTTTATTCTAAAATAATGAATCCAGTATCTATTATATACTGTAATATTATTATAAATATGGTACAACCATATTCAGTATTCTATCCACCCTTTGAATAACATGTCACCATACGTGCGTACGTACGGCTTACCGTCTCCACGTCGTGGTGTAATTGTTATTCAATATATTATTATTTGGATGGGTATAATAATGATGTGTAACTAATTTAAATAATAAATATAACATGATAATGATTCGGTATATATGATATACCATCCAATTATATATTATTTTAATATCAAAATAATTGATATTGTCGCTCGTGCGTACGTACGGACTACCGTCTCCACGAACGCGATGAGATTCATTCTCAATCATATCCATTCAAGTATAATTATCATTTGATGATTTAAAAATAATGTTTAAGAACTTTATATCATTCTGTATATGAATAAGATACAACCTATCCATGAAAAACATGGCTTACGTTACAAAACATATACAAGAAAATGAGTAAGTTAACACCCGAAACGATGATAATTCTAATATATTATTAACAACGCAATGTTAAAAGATCATATATGATATCATATTAATGTATATGATTCATGAATAATTTAATAACAATTATTTAAACATTATACAGGAGGTTAACCTACCGTCGACCAAGGAAAAAGTACAAATTAAGGGGTTTCTTATCTCACTCTTAATTTCGTGATAATTCCATTGTTCACCACTTATTTATTGCATGTGGTGTATGTGTAATACCCATAATTGTATTAATTGTGTATTATACATTAATTTATGGTCCTTTACATCATCATTGTATGATCCTTCTTTCATGGGTGTATGTTTCATAAGTTACCTAATTGATAAGGGAATTTGAAATTTCAATTTCCATTTATTCGGCTTTACACAAACTTCATTGATTATTTTACTCCGAGATTATGTGTGGAATAAATATTCATTTGATTATGTCATAATTTCCACACCCCTTTCTATGGATATAATTTTTATACACATAATCACTCCATTGATAAATTCTCAAGTCATCGGTATGAACTTGATAAGAGTAATTTCAACTCAATCTCCATTTGTTGAGTTAAATATCCAATTCGTTGGTGTTGTTTTTACAAGAATATGTGTGAATGTCATCTGATTGATTTACACTAAATATCCAATCATATTGAGTGTATTTATATTTGTCACACATAATTATGTCGTTGGTTTATCCTTAACCAAAGGATATGGTCTTTATAAGAGAATTCATCTCAATTTACATTCTATTGATACTTCTTGGTTGTTATACCCAAAATCACTTTTATATGGTGTATATAATGTACTTTGACGTAGTATATCATGAATTCATTTATTCTCATGATATTAAAAACTTTTTATTTCCTCAATTATTTGTATTCAAGTGTCTCTCTTTTGGTTAGAAAATCTAACTAAAATACCATTTTTAAAATTTTTAAAGACTTATTCTTCTAAATCTTTCTCATTAATGTCCATGTTTTAAAAAATGTTTTTAAGGATTTATTTATATGGACATTAAAGTTTTAAAATTAAAACTCTTTTTGAAAGTTTCAAAATGGTATGGGACACTTTGATTCAAAAATCTATTTTTAAATGGCTTCTTGACAAATAGTGTGACTTTTAAATGATTTCAGGAAAAAGGGGGATATTTCTCTCAAATAGTTTTGATGATTATTTTCATCTTTGTCAACATCCTTCATTATTCTTGATTGAGGTTAATGTGATACAATAAGATCTTTCATATTGTATCAAATGAGTTATGTTTGACTGTGGATTTGCTATTTTTTACCATTCATGGTTTTTGGTTAAAGTATTGACATTTCGAATGATAGTTTTAATATGAATGTTTATGTTATGTTTAAACCTGTTCATATGAGGAATGAATTGGACTTAATATGTGATGGGTGGATCCCGCTATTGCTCCTCGATGCATCGGTAGGTCTCATGAGACAAACTAGTGTCTTGGAACAAGGCCTTGGCAAAATATTATTTGTAGACTTGGGACGAGGCCTTGGCTATGTGGTTATGATAGTCTGGCATTATGAATTCCATCATTATGAAATTGGTTATTGATATTGCATGTGATTATTTGATTAGTAGAATATCCATGTGAATAAGTAAATGGCATTATTTCATTTTATTTTTTCCCTACTATGTTTAAGTTCAAGTTTAATAAGGCTTTTGTTTTAATTATAAATTTCCTTAATTGTTTATGCTTATCTATGAAAGCTTCTTCTATAATGTTATCCTTACTGAGCATCTGAGCTCACCCCTTTAAATGTTTCATTTTTCACTGGATTATGAAGAAGTAATTTATGAATGACCTGCAGGGATAGTATGAGGGTATATGAAGACAAGATGTTTTTTTTATGATGTAATGTAAAACTTTATGATTGTATCTAGTGTTTCCAAGGCTACTAAACTAATCGGTCTTTCGAGACTTGATCTTTCTTATGATCATGCCAATGTTATGTAATAATGCACCGACTCTGGGTAACTGGGGTCGGGGCGTTAAAGTTGGTATCAGAGGATGTTTAGTACAAACCTTGGAAGCTAGATTTAGATAAACTCTGATTAGAGCATGTAGACCTAAGATGAAATTTGAGGATTAGTATAGAATAACTTCCTAGAATATTGATATTGTAGAGATTTTGTGAGTTTTCCAAGCAATAAATCCCTGTCTAGATACGAGCAGGTAGAGGAAGCTCTGGCATAGATGTACCTAGGGGTAAAACCCGAAAACACCACTTTGAGCTAGACTCGAATAGGAACTGGTGCACAACAACAGTCCTTGCTGCACTCTTGGTTACGACACTCCTGGGGGATATGCTTAGGATAATTTACATTTTCTTTACTAACTGATTTGAAGTATTATATATATAATATGTGAGTAAATGACCTTCGTTAATCCTAATGTGTTTCAAATTGAGAATATGGTGACATGTTAATCTATAAATGATTTTATGACTACTGTTACTCACACAATGATTTATGGTTTTAGTCAATGGCTAGATTCCAATGAAGTCATAGTGACTGTGAGAATGATGTACACGGTGGGAACGGTGGTGGCAATGAGCAACAAAATGGAATGTTGATAGGTGTAAAAGATATCGTCTTTATTACAAATCAATTTTCCAAAAATATGATCAATAATATATATATTAACCAATTCTTGGACTCAAAAAAGAAGAGAATGGTGATGAATGATAAGAGCTCCAGCAGTGGAGACCATGGAGAAAAGAATCCTCAATCTCCGTCATATAGGAAATTTGGAAGGAGACACCCAGGAAAGTGTCTCAATGGGACAAAGAAATTATTTACATGCGGGAAGAAAGGTCATAAAGTAAAGAATTGCCGAAGAAAAATGAAGAGTACTATAGAAGAACATAAAAATGGTCCCAAGAGTCCATTTACAGTCATTTTCCATAAATGTAGGGGACCTGGCCATTACCCAAGTGAATGCCCTATTCTATAGGATATTTTCTTGGTCAAAGAAGAAGCTATGTGGAAATAAATGGTTGGAGAAATATTTAAAAAATATTAGTGCTCCTTGTTGATGGGTTTACTTTGGAATAATTTTCTCTTGTATTTGTAACCCCGCAGTTTTCCATGTGAGAATGATATTTGGGGAAGAACTATCTCTTCTCTTGTGGATATAGGTATAAATAACCATTTGGTTTTATATTATCATTGGGGTTTGAGAGAATTATAAGTTATTATAATTTGGGATGAAAATGCAAGGCATGATATAACATTTGTTGTTAAATTATGTTATGGTATTTTGAGGAATTTATCTCATTTTGGTAATATTATAAAATATGTTTTTTTTAAGGACAACACGTAGACCGTGTGAAAACCCGTCGTGTCAGACAAAGCTGTGGGAATCGAACCCACAACCAAAGTGCGATTGGGATTTATCGCCTACCATTGGACTACGTGAAGTCCCTGGTTAGTGTGACTATTATTTTCAGTTAAATGACTTTATTGATCAATAATAATTTTATTTTGGATCTTATGTCTTATCAAATGAATACCCTTAGTATAGGAAAATGATTTGGTGATTAAGTGATAAATGTTATTTTGGAGGTTGTTCACTTTTTTTAGAACACTATATGCCAAAGGAAAATAGAGTATTATGTGATTTCATTTGAGGAGTAATGGTGGATTTTTATCTATGTTTTTATTGTGGATTTATAATGATTTGGGTTATTTATGGAAATTATTAGATTAATTACTTTTAAGTATGTGACTTTAAGAGTAATTAATGTCATTTGGAGACACAATTTAATGTGGAAGACTAAATTATTAATAAGTTTTGGTTTTCAATATTAGTTTTGATTATATTAAAGGATTTTAAGGACAATTGATTATTGAACGGTATTTATTTAACTTTGGGGTATTGTTGGTTTTATTTTGGAAATTAAGATTAGTGTTTATTTCTCTCAAGGAATATCCTTTTGGGGGATCATTAGATCTTGTACTAACCATTTTGGTTTTTATTAATCTCTAAAGACAATGTAAATATATAGTTCATCCTGCATGGATCATGTTATTCTATAGAAGTTTATTCTAGCTCTTCCAGCGTGACCAAGTCTACTTGAATACTAATCGTTTAAAAAAAATGAGTTAGTGGTGGAAATTTATTAAAGAATGAAACTATACTTAAAATGTGTGTATATATCTTTATATTCTTATTCAATATCATAAATAAATTACTCATCCTTATGTAATGTAACTTAAAACAAAAACTTTTGTTCATTTACTTTCCTACTAGGTGACTAATGGCCGTTTGTCCCGACACAAGTTTGTGGTTGTATTATTGTTAACTTTATCCTGATCATGATTTCTATCCCTCTCCATCAGAACTTAACACTTATTTTATCATCCATATCCATTTTTTCCTACATGGAATCCTAGTATGGGTTATCTAGGGTGACATTTATACCTCTCTTCTGTTCTTTTAAAGTGATAGTTTTATTGACACTTTTTCCAATGTGGGACTTTCCATTATATTCTCAAGCCTATTTTTTTTTAAAAAAATAAAATTTCGAGGACGCAATTTATTGGAGGGGATAATATTACACCCCAAGCTTCCACGGTACGTCTCCCTTCGAATAATGCAATAGCGTGCATTGTACGCAACTTCGAGATTCTAACACACCACAACCAATCAAACTAGCAGTTATGAATAGTAATACCTACTTTTTGAAATTTTATAAATGCTATCTCTCAAAATGGACTTCATTTTTGGATTAGGAATATCGAAATTAGCCTAGGGTGAAGTTTTGGTACTTTTCAGATAACTTATATATTTTGATGAATAGTGAACATTACTAAATTTTAATTAAAAACAACTTTTTTAATCAAAATAATTAATATTGATAAATTATGAATTTGAGTGGTTTTAAAGTATATTTAGAATATATTTTTACCATTTAATTAAATTTTTTTCATTGGAAATAATTTTAAAATTAAACCAGACATAAACAAGTGCCAATCTTTTGATAGTTATTATCTCTTAAAAACATGATTTTTGTTTTAACAACTGGAATTAATTTTAAATTAATTTCTGCAACTTCTGTATTTTGAATTTGGAAAAAAGGATTCCATATTTGGAATCAGGATGTTCAAATTGTGTAAATAGGTAACTTTTATTTTTAGAAATTTTGAATAATTACTACGGTAAATATTTTATTTACCATGGTTAAAGGGTAAATCCAGTAAATAAGGGTTAAAAATAATATTATAATAATAATAAATTACCCTAAAACGTGTCTTTACCCTATTGGTTGATACATGGTCGACCATGGGCATCTCTGGGTCGATTTTGGGACCCCATGGATCCACTTGCAAGTGATAGGGACACTTTATTTTAATTAAGTTAAAATGAATACAAAAATGACACAAGCATATATCTTTTAGAAAAACAATTGTTACATAGGTTTATATATGTTGATTTTTAGACTATAAATTTTCATTAGAAAGATAAAACTATATACTACATAATGATATTTTATTTATAATTTTTAGACATTAAATAATTTAATTTATTTATGACACAATGGTGATGCAGTAATTACCATAATAGTGAAAAATTAGAATAATTGATATTATAAATACCTAAATAAATATAATTTGAGACTTTTATTGAATTAAAATAATTTTATAGGTTAATATGACATATTAGGATTGATTTAATTAACCTTTTTCGAAGTAATCATTATGTTATGAGTTTCACAAATATCAACTTTTGAATTTTGTCAAAATTGAAATAAAAGAGTTCTTAAAACAAATATTATATTATTAATTGATATTAAATTACTAAAAATCTAAGGATCAGCCAAGAGACTTATATCATGATAGTGGTATCATTAATGGACAACATGGGGTCTCTTGGATGTATATAGTATGTTTATTAACCATATAATATAAAAATACAAAGAGACATTGTAAAAGTGAAACTGATTAACTAAGAGTTAATATTTAAAGATAAGGTTAATATAGTAACCCAAACCTGTCTAAATCCTATTTGTTGAGTGGTTTTCGACCAATCCCCACCTTAAAATTTAAATAATCCACTTTTTATCCATTATAAACGGATTATGAATTTATTATAAAATAATATTTCTAGCTTTTCTAAAGGTGCCACTCACCCCTCTTATAAAAGGTCACTCTCACTTCTCATTAACTCACACCTTAAAAGCCTTTTGGTTCGGCCAGAATCTTCCCAAATACTCTCTCAAATTCCCTCAATACAACCTAGATGCCTTAGTCTGATCAGAAATCCAACCTAAGGAGCCCTTTTGATCAAATCAAAAGGAAGTACCCGAAGAAGAGGTAATGATTTCGCCACCCTTTTCAAGTTCCATTCTTCTTCCACTTCTTCTTTCTTTGTTTTTTTTTCTAAAATAATAAATACTATATCTCTTATATACTGTAATATTATTATAAATATGGTACAACCATATTCAGTATTCTATCCACCCTTTGAATAACATGTCACCATACGTGCGTACGTACGGATTACCGTCTCCACGTCGTGGTGTAATTGTTATTCAATAATTTATTATTTTTATGGGTATAATAATGATGTGTAACTAATTTAAATAATAAATATAACATGATAATGATTCTGTATATATGATATAACATCCAATTATATAATATTTTAATATCAAAAGAATGATATTGTCGCTCGTGCGTACGTACGGACTACCGTCTCCACGAACGTGATGAGATTCATTCTCCATCATATCCATTCAAGTATAATTATCAGTTGATGATTTAAAAATAATGTTTAAGAACTTTATATCATTCTTAATATGAATAAGATACAACCTATCCATGACAAACATGGCTTACGTAAGAAAACATATAAAAGAAAACGAGTAAGTTAACACCAGAAACGACGATAATTCTAAGATATTATTAACAAAGCAATGTTGAAAGATCATATATGATATCATATTAATGTATATGATTCATGAATAACTTAATAACAATCATTTCAACATTATACAGAAGGTTAAATTACCGTCAACCAAGGAAAATGTGCAAAGTAAGGGGTTCTTTATCTCACTCTTAATTTCATGAGAATTCCATTGTTCACCACTTATTTATTGCATGTGGTGTATGTGTACTACCCATAATTGTATTCATTGTGTATTATAATTTAATTTATGGGAATTTACATCATCATTGTATGATCCTTCTTTAATGGGTGTATGTTTCATAAGTTACTTAATCGATAAGGGAATTTGAAATTTCAATTTCCATTTATTCGGCATTATGCAAACTTCATTGATTATTTTACTACGAGATTATGTGTGGAATAACTATTCATTTGATTATGTCATAATTTACACACCCCTTTCTGTGGATATAATTTTTATACACATAATCACTCCATTGATAAATTCTCAAGTCATCAGTATGAACTTGATAAGAGTAATTTTAACTCAATCTCTATTTGTTGAGTTAAATATCCAATTCATTGGTGTTGTTTTTACAAGAATATGTGTGAATGTCTTCTGATTGATTTACACTAAATATCCAATCAGGTTGAGTGTATTTATATTTGTCACACATAATTATGTCGTTGGTTTATCCTTAACCAAAGGATATGGTCTTTATAAGAGAATTCATCTCAATTTACATTCCATTGATACTTCTTGGTTGTTATACACCAAATCACTTTTATATGGTGTATATAATGTACTTTGACATATTATATCATGAATTCATTTATTCTCATGATATTAAATTTTTTTGATTGCCTCAATTATTTGTATTCAAGTGTCTCTCTTTTTGTTAGAAACTCTAACTAAAATACCATTTTTAAACATTTTAAAGACTTATTCTTCTAAATCTTTCTCATTAATGTCCATGTTTTACAAAATGGATTTAAGGATTTATTCATATGGACATTAAAGTTTTAAAATTAAAACTCATTTTTAAAGTTTCAAAATGGTATGGGACACTTTGATTCAAAAATCTATTTTTAAATGGCTTCTTGACAAATAGTGTGACTTTTAAATGATTTCAAGAAAAAGGGGGATATTTCTCTCAAATAGTTTTGATGATTATTTTCATCTTTGTCAACATCCTTCATTATTCTTGATTGAGGTTAATGTGATACAATACAATCTTCCATATTGTATCAAATGAGTTATTTTTGACTGTGGATGTGCTATTTTTATACCATTCATGGTTTGTGGTTAAAGTATTGACATTTCGTATGCTAGTTTTAATACGAATGTTTATGTTTTGTTTAAACCTGTTCATATGTGGAATGCATTAGACTTAATAAGTGATGGATGGAGCCCACTATAGCTCCTCGATGTATCGGTTGGTCTCATGAGACAAACTAGTGTCTTGGCACAAGGCCTTGGAAAAATATTATTTGTAGTCTTGGCACGAGGCCTTGGCTATGTGGTTACGATAGTCTGGCATTATTCATTCCATCATTATGAAAGTGGTTATTGATATTGCATGTGATTTTTCGATTAGTATAATATCCATGTGAATAAGTAAATGACATTATTTCATTTTATTTTTTCCATACTATGTTGAAGTTCATGTTTAAAAAGGCTTTTCTTTTAATTATAAATTGCCTTAAGTGTTTATGCTTATCTATGAAAACTTCTGCTATAATGTTATCCTTACTAAGCATCTGAGCTCACCCCTTTAAATGTTTTATTTTTCCCAGGATTATGAAGAAGTAATTTATGAATGACCTGCAGGGATAGTATAAGGGGATATGAAGACTAGATGTTTTTTTATGATGTAATGTAAAACTTTATGATTGTATCTTGTGTTTCCAAGGCTACTAAACTAATCGGTCTTTAGAGACTTGATCTTTCTTGTGATCATGCCAATGTTATGTAATAATGAACCGACTCTGGGTAACTGGGGTTGGGGCATTACAAATACCATGGGAGAGACCATGGTTTTGAGAAAACCACTTGTGAGGTGTCCCTTGGCCATTAATGCCTTGTCCCCTCACTTTCCCTATAAATACCAAGTCATCCTCTCATCCATTAGACTCCCAGCTCACCCCCAACGAATCTCTAGTCTCATTACCTCCCAATGAGTCCTCCCAAGGTTCCCCCATGCCCTCAAGGTCCCAACCTTTTAGTTTTAAAAGTTACGTTTAAGGTAACAGATCCTACTCTCTCTTTCTTTTCAAGTAATCTCTTTTATGTCATTTCTTTTATGCTCTATGCTCTTATATTGGAGGATGTTATTTTATATTCCACTTACTACCCTTTTCATCTTAATATGATCAGAGACCCCCTCTTTCTCTCATCAATTAATTTTAATAATGTTTATGTTGCACCGTTAGGCTGCCGAATTTTTAAGGGATTCGTTCACCTTTCTCATTTTTCAAAGTTCTACTTTCATGTCAAGTCTTTCAGGTTCCTTTTTATTATGTTGGGGTATGATATCTATATCTATCATACTGATCTTTTTTGTTCATATGATGAGATACCCAATTTTATCTTGTCAATTCATTTTTTTGTAAGTTTAAATGGCGCCGTTAGGCTGCCGAATTTTTAAGGGATTCGTTCACCTTTCTCATTTTTCAAAGTTCTACTTTCCTGTCAAGTCTTTAAAGTTCCTTTTTATTATGTTGGGTTATGATCTCTATATCTATCGTACTGAACTTTTATGTTAATATGATGAGAGAGCCTATTTTATCCTGTCAATTCATTTTTGTTGAAGTTTAAGTGGCGCCGTTAGGCTGCCGAATTTTTAAGGGATTCTTTCACCCTTCTCATTTTTCAAAGTTCTACTTTCATGTCAAGTCTTTCAAGTTAAATTTTATTATGTTGGGGTATGATATCTATATCTATAATAGTGAACTTTTATTTTCATATGATTAGAGACCCTATTTGATCCCTTCAATTCGTTGTTGTTGATGTTTAAGTGACGCCGTTAGGATGTCGAATTTTCATAAGGGAAATCTAATTTTTGTCTTCCTTCCATGTTTTTCATTTCAAATGGTATGTCCTTAAAATATCATTACCATGTTTATATATCCTTCATATTCGGTACCTCTACTACTTTATGGGTCATTTATGAATGTTTAAACCATTTCCTCTCTCTTTTCAATGTTTTCTAAAACCCCGAAAAATAGCCGTTATGCTGCAGAATTTCCGTCTCAAAATGTCTCTCTCTTTTTATAAAGTTCTTTTATTTTATTAAGTGAATACTAAAATATCTCTCTTATATAGGGGGATTCAAATATATACCAAGTTTTTCTATTTTAAATTCTGGGATTTACATACGTGAGACCCACTTTCCCGTTCCATGGGTTTAAAGTGACATAAAGATCATGTCTTTAATGCAGTTTTAAAATGTTTTGATTATAAAATGAAACCCATTTCTTTTATGCTATATGGGTTGTTTATTAAAGGAGTGATGATGATATACGTGGATCACATGATAATAAAGACATGTTAAGGTTGATTCCTAATAGAACTCCAATGCATTTAGTAAAGATATAATCTCTAGATATGACCATTTTTAACGACGCCTTAGTGAATAACCTTGGTAATTTTTAATGACACCTTGGGGATGGACTTTGGTGAAACGAAAATGATTATCAATATTAAATTTTGTAGCCACATATTCAAGTTATGAAACACCTTATTTTTATTATGATATGCCTCATGATTTATTTCTCATGCCTTAAAGTTCTTTTTATGACTTTGTTGATGTATCTTAAGTTCACATGTTAAATATTTCCCCTTGTTTCCCTTACTGAGCCTTCTGCTCACCCTTTCTTTTGATGTATGTCTCCAGGTTATGAGATTGAGTAATGAACCTAGGATTAAAATAAGGAGAATCCTTTCAAGAGTTTAAGAATAATGTTTTATGTTCTCATGTTTTATGTTCCTGGTTTCCAAGACCCTAAACCTTAAAGATCCACGGTTTTGTAAAATGTAATGAAAGTTTATGTGATAAAAGGCATGATGTTATAGTGAAACTAACCAAGATCATTAAAATTTTAATTATGGGGTGTATTAAATAAAATATTTCATATTTAATTGTAATATATGATTCAATCCTTTCCCAAGCATGAAGGAAATCCAACTTCATACTAGTAAGCACCAAGCTACACAAGGATGAATGAATATTGAACCAATCATTATGAATATTTCATGCTCTATTACATCGATTAAAAAAACAATAGAACCAACATGATGAGATAATACATATATGTTTAATCCTATAGACAATAATAAATAGAAGATGATTTATAAATTTGGGGAAATAGTAGAATAGATCGATCACATGATTGAATATACCATTTGATGTTGATGAAGAGATTTTTTCATGTTTGAATTTTATATTGTTTGACATTTCCATATTGATTTATAGAAATTAAAAGTAGTGATGGACTATTTAATTACATTAATGTGACTATAATGTATCATTTTTATGAAAAATAAGTTCTTGAATTTCTTATATGAATTTTGGTCTTGATTATGGTGGATAAGAACAAAAAAATAATGAAATTCATGAGAGGATAATGTTATTAGAATGCACCAAGGGCCTTCTATTTTTTTTAATTTTTTTGATAATACCTATTTTATGTGTTGAAGGGTAACCCATACATGTCCCTTAGGATTTTTTACATTACACGACCCATTGGTCATAGAGGAATTCATCCAGACTATAACTACACAGATCTGCTCCTCCCAAGCTAATACGTCATGATGTCAGCTCTTCACCTTCACATGGCTGGTCTTCTAGGATTCTCGTGAAAGAACAAGCTAGTCCCGATTGCAATTCCATACACTCTATTTCTTCAAAATCTATTAGCATCCCCTCTGGTGAATGCACCTTCTCTGAATCCTCGTCCAGAGTCTGCTCCTTGAAGAGTATTCCTGGTCCATTAAGAAAAAATTTATGTGGCCTAAAGTTCTTGAGGTGGCCTGAACTCCTTACTGTCCCAAAGGAATTGGGTGGCCTGAAAGCCTGGAAGGACACAGCGACCAAACCATTGGCCAGATATCCCAAATGGATGAATAGTTCTTATTGCTACAGTACTGAATAGTACCTTCTACAGCACCAGCTATAGTACCTACTACAATGCCTACTAGAGTACCAGATAAAGTACAACTATAGTACTACCTATATTATATCTCCACGTAGAATTGATCTTGGGTATCTTGGATTCACTTCTTGAGTCATCACCAACTGGGCTGAGGTTCTTATGCAAAGAGGATGATGTTCTCAATTTTGAAGTGAAATCAAATTGAGGAACCAATTAAAAGAAAAAAATTTACATTTTGATAACTGTAGTTTCTTGAATTATTTTTGAGTTTTATTTTAATTTTTTCCATCATAAAAATAATTTTCAAGATCTATAAAACTTATTTCATGTTTTTTTATTAATATATGAATGAATTTATGAATTAAAAGATTTATGGAGAAAAAAATCTATTTTCCAACTTATTTAATGTATACTTGAAGCAACTTAAATATGAAAAAATTGTCAACACATATTTTTTTGTTTATAGGTATATGAAATAAAAGAAAGGTATTTTGGATCCTATAATTTTCTTAGTTTCATATAAAAAGTAGGACACCAGTTATTTACAAAAAAGTCAGAGTGGAATTGATAAGGTAGATAGTTTGAGTTTTAGGTCCCATGTGACATGATAGTTCAAGTCAGTGAAGATGTTTGAATTAAAATACTTATTACGTAACAATGAAATGGGAATAAGTTGTAGAAATAGAGATTTTGACATAAACTAGACCAAGTTATGGTTGATTGAGTGAAACCATTTATGGACTCTAAGATTGACCTTCCATTGAAAAAATCATCAGATATCATAGATTATTTTTATTAAAAGTTGAGAATATCAATAGATAAAAATAAAAAGAGAATGATACAATTACATTTTCATTTACATGATAAAACAAATTCATTGAAGAAGCTAAAAGAATAAGGTAATAGATCTAGATTTTTATACTCTTTTAGAAACTATGACATACAAAAGAAGTTGTTATGCATGAATGTTCAATCAAGTGATAAAAAATTAATTTAGTATTAATGTAAGTGGTAGAAGGATATAGTGTTGATGTTTATACCATTATTTATATTGTTACGTCTAAGTTAACTATTTGAATCCCACATTAAAGACCACTATTCATTATGTTTAATCCAAATCCAACACAAGCATCACTCCTCTTCCATTATCTTTCTAGATTAATATTGTATTTCCCCATCCAATTATTCCTAAAGTCATGAAAATACTATCATGGGAATGGGTTTTGTATTAAAAATATTCTAGTGATACTAATATCATCCCCTGAATAAGATACAATGTGATAATTAATAGAGAATAATCATGTAATATAATAATTCATAATTTATGAAATCATTGGAGAGAATGGTTGTGCCACTCATGTGGTAAATTCGTTAGCATGAAAATTACCCTGGATCATTTCACTATAAATTATGAACTATTCAATAAAGTTGGAGGCCTATTCAGATTCTCTTTTATTGGTTTATCTCATGTTACTGATGTTCCATTATTTTTTATTCCTTTTTTCTATAATTATCCCTTGACAGTTCACTAGGCCACTGATATTTTAGCTAACGGAACACCCATCAATCAACTATAAATTAGTTTTTCTTTTTAATTAATATTTTCTTCTATTAAAATAGGGATTTATTAAAATTTTATGATGATTATGAGATATCTTTATTGTCACAGGCGTTGAATTTATATTCTTTATTTCACTATATTTCATATACATTCCACTTATGTTCTCTCTCATGATTTTAATCATGAGAAATATTATGATCTAAATGAAATTAGATAATTCAAATCACTAAGATATGGTTTGTTATAGGATTAAATAATTATTCAAACCTTCTTGAAAAATCAAAATAACTAAGTGATGATAATCGAGTGAGTTTTCTCTTGATTCTATCGAAAACAAAATAAATCAGGATTAGAATCATGATTTAATAGGTGGTGAGGGGATATCATATGTCCGGAAACTATTTTAAAAATACATTCAAAACTAATCATATCTATTCACTATATCTACTCAAGAAACAAATTTAACAAGACAAGAACATATTGGGTGACAATATTATTCCACTACTACATCATTTAATTTGAGTAAAGAAATGTATTTTTTGTCGGCCACATGAGATGCTGATCATCAACTTGGAACCATTTCTATATAGATAATTCCCAACTATAAAATTTGTTTTAAATGATTTCAATGCATGACCAAGTATAATTAATATCACCCAAATGTTTTTGATATAGAGGTTGAATGAACTATCATGGGAATATTTGGGAACATAAGAATCATCAAGGAAGTGGAAAGGGAGTCCATCTCCATTGATTAAATCCCCCATCCTCTTAATATTATTCCACTACAGTTTCTATAAGTACCTAAAATGTGGAAGAAAATTTGAATCAACTATAAAGGACATTAAGAGAATTTCATGCACCATATTTCAAAAATATTAACCTATAATTAGAAATAAATAACTAACAAGACTTTGAACCTAGAATCAGAATGATCCAACTCCTACCAAAGTCACTTTGATTGGTAGGACAGAATAGTAATAAACATTTAAGATAGTTTGATGATCTATATATTAATTTCAAACCATGTGCAGTCTGAGAAGAACAATTTATTTTGAATTTATTTCAGTAACATGTCATTATTTAATAATGATTACCTTTAAATTAATCAATGTGTTAGAATGCTTGCTTCTCATGAAACGCCAACTAAAACTAAACCATGAGATATTTTATTAAAAATATAAATATTAAGTATTAACATTAAAAATTAGTCATTTAATTAGTAGTAATGAACATGAGTAAACACTTAGGGAGATATTTATATAATGAAAATAATAGAAACATTATTATAATTGAAAATCAGTTTGTATATCTAAAAAAACTAACAAATTCATTTTAAGCTTAAAAACATTTTTTCCAAAAATTAGTGTTTTATTTTATGAAAAAAAGTATATTTTATTTATTTAATAGAAAATATATATTGATAATATAAAAAATATGTTTGCAATACATTAATAAGGAATGGATTTTAAAAAATAATAAATAATTTTTAGTATTTAAAAAAAATATATTCTAAAATATGAACAGTTTTACACTATATTTTGGGTTTTTAATTAAATATTGAATTCTCGGATTTTAAAAATTTAATTTGAAAAAATGAAAATCATTATTTATTAAATAAATTAATACAGTATTAAGATTTATTAAGGAATTTTTTTAAATAAATTTAATGTGAATAATGAAAAATACCGCTTTTACAAATAACTTGAATAGTATGAAATTATTAGTGTATATGTATGAATTTGAAATGTATAGAACATTTTTATAGGACCTCATATGAATTTTATAATTAACTATTCAATTTTTAATTTTTTTATTTAAAAATTGAAATTTCATATTTTAGAACCTAGGTAATATTTTCTCAAAATTGTTCTTAATGAAGTAAAAATTATATTGTCAAATTATTTTTTAAAATTGTTTTTTAACTGAATAAAATGAAATGTATTTTAATTTTTGAATAATTATTTTCAATATATATAATAAGGAACAATTTATTATTGATAACAAAGGATTTTTTATCTTAGGTAAAAACTATTTACCACGGTAATATTTAAAATAGAAAAAGGAAATAATATATGGCTAAATGACATAAAAATATTTAAAATGTGTGAAAAATTGCGTGGTTGTAGACTTGATAGAACTTATAAAATTACCTATGGATAATTTAAAAATTGTAGAGCTTGATGATACAGAGAGACTTCGTATTATTGAAAATATTGCTGTATTTACAAAAATATCATCTGTTTTAACATATAAAAGGGGTGATCCTCTCATCGCAACCCATCATATCACAAACCCAATAGTTCAAAAAAAATATAATAAAATATTTTTTCCTAAATTCTAGCATCATTAAGGAGGTCATCATCTTCTATAAAACCACCCCTCAATGTCCTAACCCCCTTTCAATGGAGATAATTCAAGAAGTGAGGTATATGTTTGTAATTGGGTAATAACTATTTTATATCTCTTTTTATTGATAAATTAAAATTTAATAACATTAATTAAATATTTTTTTGTTGAAAAATATTATTTATAATATATTTTTATAATTATTTACTTCAAAATTTGGTTGTTTTTTACTTTATATTTATTTATTATTGTTATATAAAATTAAGGCTTTCTGTGAAAATCCCACAAGAAAAATGTCAACTGCTTTTAAGGGCACCGGAAGGTCTACCCTCAAGGGAGTTTCAAGAATCATGTCTCACATAGAACCTTATTTTAGTTGTATAGTGCAAACTACAATTTTGTGGTCCTTTTTATAAGGCCTGAGTATCGCGCCCACACAGTTTGGGATTAAGATGCCCGCATGGCTGGAGGCTAAGTGTGTGTTGTGATTTTTTATGGTTGATCAAAAACCATTTATGAGTAATATAACATTCAGTCCCCTTAGTTTCAATTCAATGTGGGTCATATTTTGTAATCTGATATTTATTCTTAGTCATTGGTTCTCCTATACTTTTATTCTAGTCACCTGATTACTTCTCTACGATGCCTTTGTGCCTTCCTCCATCCCACGACTTTTTATTTTCAAACTCCCACATTTATTTTCTAACTCCCATGTGTTTTTATCCTATTCTCATCTTCTTTCACAATAAACAGATCAATGAATCTATTCTTATCTAGTGTCCTTTTTTGCATCATGTTTTCTCATAAACCAATTTCTTGGAGCTTGTGGATGTCTAGTTTGGTATCACCTTCTCCTTCATCATCTTCATTTGAGTTTCTCTGAAGAATTTATTCCTCTTGTTTGGGTGCCTATATTAACATATATTTAGTAGAATATATAGCATGTTAATTCTTCCTTCACATCCTTTTCCCTTTTATTTTTCTACTTCATACTTATATACTTCCCCTTTCTTTTTGGGTTACATTTTTTATTTGTTTCGAGGTATTTATTTCTTTTATCTTCCATGTGTTCTTGTCTCAGGCTTAGCACCTCTGTTGTTTTCCCTTGGAATCACTACTGAAATAACCCATTGAAGATTTATTTAAGTCAAAATAGGTTTCTACCAAGGATGAGTCTTTCTAATCATCATTAAAAAAATTTCCATGGTGATAAATGTTACTCACCATTGGATAAAAATAGTGGGTCCCTAACCCACCATTAAGAGAACAATGGTGAGTAAATTTACTCACAATTTCACCTCAATAGTAGGAAAAATTTCCCACCATTGAGCATAAATGATGAATAATATTTTTACCCATAGTTTGTTCTTATATGTTTCCCTATGGCTTTGGAAGAATCCTTCATATAGGTATTGCATGAGCTTCTACCTGTTCTTATGTACTGTGTCTATAATTATTCTTAATTATTTTAGATTTATTTTTTATTTTTATAGTAAGTATTCAATTTTTTAACAACATTTATGTGGTATTTTATTTTATTAGAAACATGTAAGATATTCTATTTGAATAAATTTTTGTTTGATCTTATTATTTTATAAATCCTTAATAAACATTGGTTTTTTTATTTATAAGAAACATCATTATAAATTTTGACAATTTTTTTTATTATCCACCATTAGTACCCAATAGTAGGAAATTTAATGAACATTGGACATCCAATTCTAGGTAATTTTTTTTTGTTCTCATAAATCCATTTTGTGTTAAGATGAATCAAATTGTTTTTATTTTTTCTTAAATAATTTTATTTTTACATAAAATTACAATGGTAGGTAATACTATTTTTTCCACCATTGGACATTTCTAATGGTAGATAATGTCTCACCACTCTTTGTTTTCCATGGTGAGTCACAAGCCACTATTAGTTAAAATATTTATCCAAAATTTTTGTTTTCTTAATTGTAGTTAATGTTGATAAAATTAATTACATTTTCAAATGTTTTTTCAGTTTATACTGAAAAAAATTGAAACTTTTATTAAAAAATATTTCTATGATTTTTGTTACATTTTTTCATTGATATTGTTTTTCATATGATGATATGTTTTTCTAACATTCTATTGTATGTTTAACTTGTAGAATTACATTGTTGTTTCAATTATATTAAAATTATGATTTTGTATAAAAATTATTATTCATAAAATATTAAACCTTAGATTTATTATATCATTAATAAATATTGGTTTGATTGTGTTTTTTTGTTCAGTGTGACTTGAATGAAATAAGTCCAATAAACACTAAAAATTGTCACGTATACATTATCATCGAATATGATACATTAGATATTTATTTTAATGTATTAATAGATTACATTAAGGATAAAAAATACGTTCCAGTGTAGCTGATTTATTTTAAAAGGATATGATAATAAATTACATGTTTCCCTCAAAATTGATCAAGAGACACCTTCAAATTATATTTTTATAATGTGATCAATTATGATCTTCATCACTTTTATCATCCACCAATGATGTGATCAATGAAAAAGAGGTATAATGAATTTCTACATCATCTACTCAAGATGTTGTTTCATTTTTGTTTCTATTATCTCTTCATTGTAATAGTTTTTATTATTTGTTTTTTCTCTAGAATTTTGGTGAACACTTTTCCCATAAAAAAGATTTCATTTTGTTATTTCTCCCATATAAAATGAAGGCCAGGTTATTCCTCCTTGAAAAAAGGAAGGTAGGTTGTGACTCCTTCAAAAGTTAGGGGTTATAACTCTAGGTGCGAAAAATGAATGTTTGTATTTTTATGAAATTAGTTTAGGAATCCCTTTCAAAATTAAAGAATTAGTGTAAACCATTATTATCAATTAGTATAGAAGATTGATGAGAGGACTTGGATCTTGGTGATCTGAACCTGTATAAAAACATCCTATGTAATTTGGTTTCATTCCACTACAACTTTTAACACTATTATAAATGTAATAAAATTAGTATTTGTAATTATAAATAAAAAAGGACTATTCACCCCCTCTTGTCACTTCTTTTATACCAAGGAACCTAACAATTGATATCAGAACATGGTTCATTTTAAGTTGTCATTTTTTATAGTTTCATTATTTTTTTATAAAATAACCTTTAAACTCGGCTTAAAAGTCTTAATAAAATATCCACTTCTTTGTTATGGGTATTCTGGATTTCGAGATGTTGAATAACATAAGTCCACCTCACTTCAGTGAAATTTAATATATCTATTGGAAAGACAGAATTGAGGTATTTCATAAAAATATTGGTCTTGATTATTAGGATATAATTTCAAGACCATATAAATTGTTTGAAGCTGATTTAAAAAAATTGATTGGTAATTATTCTTCAAAATGGGTTTAAAATTAAAAAATTATGAATTAATTATATTTATATATAATTAGAAATATATATTTTTAAATTTAAGTCTGTAAACGTACTTTTGAAATTTTGATGACTTTAAAAGTCACTCATTAGGGTACTGACAGGTTGTAGAGAACCAAGATAGGAATACCCCAATCTGAGTTTTACGAATTTAGGATGACTAATCAAGAAATATTAAATGAGTTGTAAAATTGATTCACCAAAAGTTTCAACATCATGTCTTCTCTCAGAGAGACTATAAAGAGTGAATCTCTCATTGAAATATCTCTTTAATCTCTACCATATAGATTTAATTCAAATAATGTTGATATTAAGGAATTTATGTATTTTACATAATATTCTATAAATGAGTTGATATGATCATTACTTCAATATGATCACGAACTAAATAATGAAATTATGTTGATGATGATGATATAGGAAAATGGGTAACATTTAAATCGAATATAAATTTTATTACTATTTCTTATAATTCTAAGTTACAACAAATTGAGAAGGATGAAATTTAAAATTTCCCCAATGTATTTTATAAGTATATGAATGGTAAGTGAGGCTTTGAGAATCCTCAAAAAGGATATTATCAAATGGATGACAAAAAGGGTAGTAAAAAAGTTAAAAATAGTAAAAAGGATGTTTCTAAATTTATATTCTATGACTGAAGAAAAGGTGTCTTATAAAATCATACTATAAAAATATAAAAAGAAGGAAAGGTACCGAAGTACATGAATGAACATATAAATGTATATAAAGTTGGTGGATTTTTATATAAGAGTCAGACTCAAGTGATGTTGGCTATAAAATAGAAAACTCATCTTCAAATTTATGTTTTAAGGATTCTACTATAAATGAGGTACACTCTGGCTAAAATTATAGTTCTAGTTATGAATCTGATGTTGAAAATGAAGTTAAATAATTAACTACTCAAAATGAAATAATTCAATGTTATATATTATAAATGGATGAAATGTAGATGCAATTGTAAATAGAAAATAATAAGATTAAAGAAGGAAAAAAATGAAGGATTAATTTTAAGGTTTTATAGAAGAGAAAAAGGTCGTAGATTATGAATTGTTAAAAGATAAAGATAAGAAAATAAGCATACAAGATTTTGTGCAAAAAATAAATGAATTTCAGAATAGAATATTTAAATTTTCAAGTAATTATTTAGATAAAATTGAAAATGAATTTTATAATCTTAAACATAAAAATAATAAAATGAAAAATTTTATATCATGCTCAAATGTAAAAGCTTATGATGGATTGGAAATTATACAGAAAGAGAATGAAAACCTTAAAAAGTAAATTAATGGTCTAAACAAAACATTATCTATTTTTGTTTGAGGTAAAGAAAAATTTGATAAAATAATGGTTATGAACAAACTCATATATGATAAAAAGGGGTGTGGCTATAATAATCAGGTTCTTAATGTGAATAAGAATATTTTAATTAATTTCCTAAAAGTAAATATCTCAACTGTAAATTTATTTAATTTCAACTTTAAAGAGAAATATGAAAATGAATGTTCTTTAAAATATAAATAGTATTTAGACCATACTGAAACTTTCATTTATAAAAAACTACCTTCAAGATTACACTATAATACTTGTCAAAAATATGTCTAGTCACTTAAATAATTTTCTATTAATCAAGTTGGACCCAAACTATTTTGGTTACCAAAACAACCATATGCTTGATTTGGTTTGTAGCAAACCAGCCTGAAGAGTTCCGTAGTCACATAGTACATGGACAGTGGGTTCTAAAGGAACATCACTAGTGAAATTTCTAAATTCATATCTTTTAACTCTTGTGGTGGTGATACTATTTCTTTCGGTGAAAACTCTAAAGGTATAGTTAATGGTTTTTAAGAATAAGGTATATTAAATTATGTAATAATTTCATAAGTAATATTTGTAGAAATATTAAAACACAGCTTAATTAGAAAATCAAAACATTGTGATTAAGGAATGAATGTTAAATTTGAAGACAACAAATGTATTATCTATAAAGATAATAAGGTTTTATTTTATGCTAAGTGAAAATAAAATATATATTCTATTAATTTTTCCGAACTAACCAAGTAGAATGTAAAATTCTTAAATGAAGTAGACATAGATCACATTTTGTGACATAAGAGGTTGGTACATGTTCGACATTGACAGTTGTGCAAGATGGATAAACATGAATAGGTTCTAGAACTTCCAAATTTCATTTCATGCAAGTATTATAAATCTGATTAATATTTTAAAGTTAAGAAACAAAAAGAATATTTTAGATCTGTAAATTGAGTTAATAATAGAAGATGATTAAAACTACTATATATTGATCTTTTTGGACCCATGAGAATATATAGATTAGGATCTAAAAGAAATGTTTTGTAGTTCTTTATGATTTCAGTAGACATACATTAAATATTTTAGTATCTCAGAAAAGTGGATCAATAAACCAATTGTTTTACTTTTTTAATGAAAATTCAAACATAGAAAGGAAACTTAATTTCTTCTTATATAATTGATAAAGGCGGAGAGTCTATAAAATATGAATTAAATTTTTTTGTGAAACTAATGAATATTTTATTAATTTTTCTTCCCTTATAACACCAAACTAAAATGATGTTGTAAAGATAAAACACATTCACGAAATGACAAGAATAATGCTTAATGAATTCAACCTTCCAAAATATTTTTGGGATGAAATAGTTAAAAATTATTTCAATATATTAAATATATTTTACATTAGTCACTTATTGAAAAAAAATACCAATGATATTTTTAGAAATAAGTAAACCAAAATTAGTTATTTTAATATTTTTGGATCTACTATCGATATTTTAAATTCTAAAGATAATCTACACAATTTTTCATTCCAAATGTAATGAATGTATATTTTTGGGATAATATAATATTAGTAATATTTAGACAGTATACAATAATATAACTATGAAAATGGAAGAATATATATAAGTAAAATTCATTTAAAACAATGATAAAGAGTGTAATGATTTTGTTGATAATGCCAAAGATTTTATAGAGTTCAACTATTAGGAAGATAAACCAAATAATAAGGATGTATTTGTTGAGGGATAACATGTGTATTCTCAATAAGATCCTATAATTTGAAAAAATCAAAAATATCCATCTGTGGAAAATGATATAAGAAAATTTGAATACAGTATTAGATCTCGATATTCTGTTTTACATTTCTACGAAAATTTTTCCCTAGTAGATTATTTTTCCCTTTTAATATAAAATATTCTTGGAAATATTATAATTGGGTCATTGACATGCATGATGAACATGAACAGTTTGATATAAATAGAGTATAAAATATAGTTTAGTTACCTAAATAAGTAATGTCAATTGGAACTAATTGAATATTTCAAAATAAATTGGAAGAATCTGGTAATATAGTTAGAAATATGGAATGACTAGTTTCCCAAGGTTACCCTTGATAAGAAGGTGTTGATTTTGAGGATTCATTTGAACCATTTTCTATTTTAGAATCCATTTGGAATTTATTATCATTTGAAAGTTATAAAAAATGTAAACTTTTTCAAATGGATGTAAACAGTTCATTTTTAAATGGTATAATATCAGAAGTGGTTTATGTTAAACAACCACCTAGTTTCGAAAATAATGAATTTCCAAATCTTGTTTTCAAACTATCATAATATTTAAATGTTCTTAAGAACACTCCTTGAGCTTGGTATGAAATACCCACTCAATTTTTAATTCAAAATGATTTTGTTAATGGTAAGGTTCATCAAACATTATTCCTAAAAAGTGTTTCAAATGATATATTTATTATATATTTTTATGCTGATGATATTATCTTTAGTTCTAAAAAGGATAAAAAGAGTAAAAAGATTTCATATTTAAAGGAAAAACATTTTTTATATGTGTTTAATCTGCGAATTGAAAAATTTTCTTAGATTGAAAATTAATATAAGGAAAGTGGGTATTTTCTTAAATCAAGACAAGTATGCCAAATAGCTTGTTAAAAAGTTTGGAATTGAATCTTGTAAAACTATGAGAACCTCTATGAGAACAAAACCTAAACTAGATATAGATGAATTTGGAAAGTATATTTGTGCTATGTTTTATCAACACTTCATAGGAAGTCTCTTGAATCTTTTTGTTTCCAGGATAAATATTATTGTTCTTGTTTGTTTGTGTTCAAGATATCAGCCAAATCCCAAAGAAAGTCATCTTAAGGTTATTAAAATAGTAATTTGGTATATCAAAGCCATTGTTTGTACTGGATAGTTTTATTCTAATGATAATTTATTGGATTTACCATCTTAATCTGATTTTGAATTTAGAAGCTGCAATCTTGATCTAAAAATTACTTCATGTATGTGTTACTTTTTATGAAAAAGTTTAATTTCATGGAACTCTAGGAAACAATTATCGGTAGCACTGTTAAAAACTGAGGATGAATATGTTTATACCACTATTTTTTATTAAATGTTTATTTGGATGAGGTTTACCTTTTAATGTTTCAATATTAATTTTTGATAAAATTCATATTTATTATGACAATAGTAGCGTGATTTCAATTTCTAAATATCCTCTCAAACAATAAATAACTAAACACATTGATGTTAAATTTTATTTTATTAAGGATCATGTAAAAAAGATTATATATGTTTTGAATTTAATCCAACTAAAAAATAATTAGCTAATATTTTTACAAAACCTTGAATTCTATTAAATTTGAGAAAATGAAGTTTAAATTGGGTATGAGGGAAGATTAACTTTTTCTTAATATAATTTCTATTTAGATAAAGATATTAAATGTTTTATGTATTTCTTATATGATTGAAAGTTATTTATTAAACTATGATTACTTTTTATTATATAAAATTGTCTACCTTATCACTTTAACTATCTATTATTTTCTATATCTCACTTCAATTTTCTACAATGATGAAATGATAATTAAATCATAAAGTAAAAAAAATGCATTTTTAAATAATAATAACATTTTTCTATATACTATATCTAGATGTAATATTTTACTTTTTTCATTTAATATTTTTTAATCTTGTACTATTTGATAAATTTTAAAATAGGGGTAAGTGTTTTTAAAGAATTAATAATTTTACATTATTTTTATTTAATATTTAATAAATATTTTGTTTTTTAATATAAAAAAAGGTGGAGATTATTTGTAGTTGGTAATTTTGTATTTTATATCTATTTTTTTGATAAAATACAATTTCATTACATTTAATTTATAATTTTGGTTTTCAAAAATAATATTTTTAATAACACTGTTTAATTATTTATTAAGAAAGTTGGTTGTTTTTTTACATTATATATTTTTTGTTATAAAAATTCAAGGCTTTCTGTGCCATGATATCAAGCCGAACATCAACTACTTTTAAAGGGAACCAAAGTTCAACCCTCTTGGAAGGTCCAACCTTCATGGATCGGGAAAATCATTGTTCAATCCTTCATATTGCAAGATACAAGTGTGCATGCCTATTTATAAGGACTGAGTACTTCACCAGGATAATTTGGGTATATGACTCACAAAAACCCATTTTTTTTGTTTTTCTTCTGGCTGATCAACATCATATCTTGTGTTATATACCATCTACACCCCTCAGTTTCAATTGGGTTTGGGATTATTTTTTTAACCTAATATTTAATCTACGCCAAAGTTTCTCCTTCAATTTTATTCCAATTGACAGATCACTTCTCTACGAGGCCTATATGACTTCCTCAATACCATGTGATTTCTTTTTCAAACTCCCACATTTCATTTCCAACTCCCATGTGTTTTTCTATTCGTCTCATCTTATTCCCTAGAAAAAAACCATAGACACTCTTCTTGTTCTTCTTCCTTCTTCACTTCTCAGTTTCTCATAAACCCGTTTTCTAGAGATTCTGGATGTCTTGTTTGGTCTTATCTACTCCTTATACATCTTCATTTGAGTATATTTTTTGGATTTTATTCCATCTTTATGGGGACCATCTTACCCTTATACTTATTTTAATGTATGAAATATTTATTCTTCCAACCCATCCTTTCTCTCTCTTTTTTTTCTTCTTCATGCTTGTGTACTACTTGTTTCTTGTCCGGTTATATATTTTTGGTTCGAGAGTAATCTTTCTTTGGTCTTTCATGTGTACTTTTTATCAAATGATTATACCCTCTATTGGTTTTCCTTATACTTTCCCTTAGAATAACCCAATACTGGGTGATTTAATCGACCTTTGGTTTTTAACAATGGCGACACATTTTGATCACCATTTGAAATTTTCCAATGTTGAGTAATCTTACTCACCTCTGGAAACAAATGATGGGTTGTTGTCCCACCTCTAGAAGATAAATGGTGGGTAAATTTAATTATTGTTCCACATTAACATTGGGTAAATTTACCAACCATTGGACATCAATGATGAATTATATTTTTACTCATACTTTGTTCTTCTCTAATTCTCTATGCCTTTGGTTGTATCCTTAATCGAGATATTTCCAAAGATCTTACCTCTTCTTATATGTGGATTCTATTGTCTTATTAATTGTTTTATATTTATTTTCATATTTTTTTCATAATTCATTAATTTAGTTTTCTGAACCGCTTCTATGTGGTATTTAATTTCATTAAAAACATGGAAGTAAATTTGTTTTAATATATTTTTTAATCATATTATTTTATAATTTCTTAAGAAACATTGGTTTTTTTATTCGTCTAAAACTTCAATCTAATGTTGAAAATGTTTTTTTGTGCCATAGTCGGAACTCAATGGTATGTAATTTAATCGCCATTCGACATCAAATGATAGGTAGTTTTTTATTATTCACATGAACCCATTTAGTGTAAAGATGAATGAATTTTTTAATTTATCTTAAATGATTTTAGTTTTAAGTAAAATCGAAACGATAGTTAGTACAATATTTTTTCACCTTTCTACATTTTTAATCATAGATAATGTCTTAGAGCTCTTTATTTTAAAAGGTGAGTCATGATCTAGTGTTAGCTAAAAAAAATTTCAAAAACTTTTTTCTCTTATTTTCAGTTAATTTTTTTAAAAATAATTAAAATTTTGAAATATTTATTATTTTAGTATTAAATAAAATTCCATCATTTTTTTATTAATAATTGTATTATTTTATGTGAAATTTTCTCAGGTATATTGTTTTTCATACGATGGTATATTTTCTCTCATTCTTCTATATGTTTAATTTGAATAATTTTATTTTTATTTCAATTATTTTTCAATTTTTATTTGTCTATGAATTATTTTTTAAATATATTAAATATTACTTTTAATATATCATGAATAAATATTGGTTTTAATATGTTTTTTCAGTGTAGCTTCAAAAAAAATAAGTTAACCATCGTATTATTTTTATTAAAGACTATGAAGTGTCATAGATATATTATAATCAAACACACTAATGTAAATCATTTTTTAATTTATCAGAAGATTTATTCAAGTATAAAAACACATGTACTAGCAGAGGTGATTTATTCAACAATTATATGTTGATATATTTCCTAACCCTCTCAAAATTATCAAATAGAATACTTTTACTTCCCTTATTATGCTATGATCACTGAAAATCTTCATTGCATTCATCTTTCATCCATGATGTGATCAAAGAATAACATATTCCACGAATTTATACATCTTGTAATCAATATACTATTTTATTTATTTTTCTATTATTTCTCTGTTTTAATACTTTATATTATTTGTTTGTCCTATATTTTTTTGTTTACGCTTTTCCAATCCTAAATTTATTATTGGGTTATTCCACCCATCCAAAAGGATGGTCAGGTTTTTCCTACCACAAAAAAGTAAAGTAGGTTGTGACTCCTTCAAAAGTTAGGTGTTATAACACTGAGTGTGAAAAAGTTACATATTTATTTGTATGTAATTGTTCCATCACACTAATAATCACAAAATCACATCACAATGATTTTAATAGAACAATAATACAAAAAAACACCTCATAATCTTCCATTAGTAATAGTAGGTTCATATTTGAGTTAGTTTTTATAGAAACTTTAACAATACTAAGGTTTTTTTTAATGGCTATAAGTGTGAATTAGAAAACCAAAAAATACTTTAAATAAATTAAGGATACATAGATTAAACTGGAGAGGCTTAGAGATCACACCAATATAAAATTTATTAAACATGAAAAGTATGTAATATAAACATACCCGTTGGAGTTCTTAGAAGTTCCTTCAAGCATCAATTAAATACTCTATATGAGACATAATGAGAATCACTAGAGTGGGGATCTACTAGTCTGTAATGATCTCCACTATAATAACCTTCCACCTACAACAAGTTTCTATAAAATCACCAAAATTCTTAATCTTAACAAAAAAGCATTGGGTGACATAAATCTAAATCACAACAACATTGAATCACTATACCTATATGGAAATTATAAATGGTCCATCCCAACTTCAATGAACATCTGGAAATAATTTTCCATCTATATCTGAAGATAAATGAAAATCTATCACAAAACAGTTTAAATCAAACAAAAAATACCTGATAAAATTACATTCTATGAAGCCTAAAACATCAGATAAACACAAAATGAAATCTCCAACTTTATAAAACATATCATCAAATATAATGCATCGTATTCCCACAATAAAGTAAAAATATTTTTCATCTTTGGCAGTATAACATATCAAAAAAGTTCCTCACCATCACCTCAAACCATAATTCAAAATCCATTTACCTTAAAAATAGAACATCCTTTAAGAAATGAGGATTCACTCATTGATTGACCATCCAAAGTCCAAAGGAAAACCATGGAGTCTAGGTAAATGATCCAATATATTTCAAGTTGAAACTAAAATGTTAGAAATGTTCAAGTTGAAAACCAACACCCAAAGAAGAGTCACACACATATAAGAAGAAAAAAATTCATCTTAAGAATATCCATGTGTGCAGAATAGTCATAAAACATTGAATATGTTTTAAAAAAAATTGAAAAAATAATACACCAAGAAAAAAAATTAAGTTACGCAACTTCCCCAAAGAAATCATCCACCAAATATAATATATCTAAATACTATATACCAGAATGCTTAAATGTATGAAGATCCATTAGATACAATATCTTTATCTCCATTTAGTAGTCCAAAAGAGAATTGAAAAGTAGAGAAGACTCAAAATTAGTAAGAGAAAAAAAGGAGGGAAAAAATATCCATTTCCATGGAAGGTACCTGTACTTAAACTTAGGACATTGTTTGAATTATTTGACTATTTTATAATGTATTATATTTGTGATTTTAAGGAAGACTTCTGGCAAAATTTATATAACTTTTATTTTCTGTAAAAAAAATACATCCTTCTCCTCCATTAAGGTTTCTTATCCCCCCCTTGTCATCTTTGACCCTATAATCATATTTTAAAGAGAGGTAAATATCCTAATCAAAGATGAATGCTTTTGAATAATCCTTCCTATAGGATGAGTAAGAAGGTTCAATATCAGTAGGCTAGGGGGAGGTACTCTTTTATACCCTAGAAGCCTAAAGTATTTAGCGAATATTCTTCTTTAAATATTAGAATAATCTAAAAATATTTGAGTATTCCTTCTATTTGGGGTGATGAATCCATCTAATTAAATTATTATTTTCACCACTCCTAGAGATCAATTTCAAATAGGCCTCCTTGGCTTGAAAGAAATTCTCATAATTATCAGAAAAATAATCACTATTGTATGAATGCAAACTATTTCATTTTTAATTTGGTTCACTTGTTTAGATCATCATGACTATATTCACTAAAACAAGAATGAATCTTCTATGCCTCCTTCAGATTTATTGGAACATCTTATGGGGTGTCTATATTAAGTTGATCATTATTGATCACATCTACAGAACCAAAGAAAACATTTACTTGAGTACTCTGAGGTTGAGATAGGCTAGGAGCTGGGAGGAAGAAAAAATCACTATGTCCTTTTCACTAGAGGGTTAAACTTACTCATTTGGAAAAAATTTATCTATCTTAACAAATACTAATTTAACATTATTGGGGGGATCTAATTTTACACCATTATAGTTTCTCATGTGGTCTTTCCCAGAGATAGGTACTTCAAGAGAGTGTCCGAAGTGAATGAAATTAGAGTAGTGTCTTGGTATATTTTCATAGACCACTTCTTGAAGAAAACCCACATCACCATTCATGATCCAGATAACAGAAGGAAATTATAGAGTAAGATCAACATCAATATAGGTACATGCAACCTATAGAATTTTCAAATTTGATATAGTAGAATCTAATTTAATTGGATTCCCAATTAGATTAGAAAAACAGAATAAGGTTATTTTCATGAAGAAATGCAATGAAAATCCTATGAAATATAACAAAATGGGTGAAATATGGATTAAAAGTTGAAATCAAACACATGAGACCATTTTAAAACCTTTATTGAACACAATCTAAAGATCTTAAAACCCATAGAACAAATCTGGTAAAAATAATTCTCAGATGAAAAATTATTACTACCCTCTGCAAGTTAAGTAAGATGATTTCATAATCAAAAAATCCAATGTGTTCAAATCATTTCTTCTGGATGTTTAGTAAAGGATTATGTTTAAATAATTTTCCAACAAGATCAAATATGAGATCAAAATAATTAAATTGTACCTCCTCTTTTGAAAAGGAAATGGTTGTGTGATCTTTGTGACAGAATGGATTCCATTGAAGTGACTCATAAAACGTCAAAGGGATAATAGTTCCAATTGATTTTGGATGATCATTCTTGTCAACCACATCCACGAAGCTATGGGAGTCAAAAGAATTTGGGCACTTCCACCATTCACTATTATTTGCTTCCCTCGGACACTTCATTTCCCCAAACTATGAATTTCTATCGTGGATGAATATGATAAAATATTTATTATTATAAGATGAAATTTATATTTTTGTTTTTTTGGTAAGGTCAAATGATTATTTAACTCATTAATTATTATATCACCCTTCATTCATTATGAAATCATAAAACACGGTCGTCGCTGATTTTTTCCTAATGAATAGTAACCAAGGTTACAAATAAATGATATTATATCTTTATAGACTATCTTGGAACATCTACTACAGTACCTGTAATAATATTTTAATGATAAACATTGTAACAAGAATGAATACTGACACCATTTTTATAAAACTAGTTCAAAGAGATAAAGATTACTTAAAGCTTGTATTGAAAGGAGTTAAAAAATAAATAATATATAAATGTATAGAATAATTCAGAATAAGGATTATAAATGGTTATAATTATCATCAAGGTTTTGGATTATGAATATAATGAACATTATTAATTTTTCAGGACATTTGGTGAAAGTAAATAATGAACTAGGACCGAGGTAAGGGTTTTCATCTCAAATATCTCTCTTTGAGACTTGTTTGGTAGTATGCATATAATTTAATTTATTTATTCTATATAATAAAAATATGATATATCATATCCAGAATTATTTTTTAATCATGGCATTTGAAGTATGCTTAAATTTCTTCCATTTTAACGATGTTTGATTAGAGTGTTACACTAGCCTCACGGGTTTTATTGGTCTCAATTGTCATTATTTTATACATGTTACATGTTATTCACCATGTCTAATTTATATAGTGTTATATTGATTTAATATTTCATGAATGTTCCATATATAATTTAATTTTTAATCATGGGATAAATACATCCAAATCATGTTTTTTTGGTAAAGACCCGGAAATCCTGTGGAATTTTTTTTCTTAAATACATCTGAATGTTATGAGTCTGCGGTTTCTGATGGTGCCTGATTCCGAGGCCCGGTGTGCCCAAAATCAATTTCTGAAGTTTTTTTTGGGTACGTTTAGTAAACGTACGCACGGGTTTTTCTATCTTTTGAACTGGTGCTCAGAATTGAAACTTGAGGACACCGATGAACTTGCAGCGTCAATATTCACTAAAGAAGACATTTACCGCAGTTGCGTTTTATTGGGAGTGGTAGTTAATTTTTGTGGTTTCTAAGTAAAATTTAAATACAATTATGTGTTGCATAATTTTTTTGGATGATAGTTTTTCTCCATAAGGAAGTTGTAGGTGGGGCCCACCCCAACAAAACCTCCCATAGGAGGATATTTTGTGGAGGGGCCCACATGATTTGAAACCCCTCAACTCCCCTTGAAACCCCCCCTTTAACTCTTTTAACTACCCTTGATTTTATTAAAGCCACCACTCTTCATTAATTTGGGTGAACTCCCCACCTTCCTTCTCTCATTAATGTGCCAACCATCTAAATTAATGAATTGAACTTATTCAATTTAATTAAAACTAACTTTTGAAATCTTTTGAAAAGCTTGTAAACAATAAAATAAAAGGTAGAGACTATTATTTTAGTTTTGGGGTTTTGTTGGGAACTTTCATTTGGGATGAGCTCTTAGGAGATTCTTGGAGAAGGACTTCATCTCGAACGAAGAACGACGTCCTCTCCGACGAAGAACGAAGAACGACGTCCTCTCCGATGAAGAACGAGGACGACGCTCGAGCCTGGGATCGACGGCATGTGACATGCACAATGTTCGATGACGCCGTCAAATTCTATTTCTGTGACACCGTCAATCAAACATCAAAATCAATGAAGGGGGAATTGATTAATTTTAAATGAATAAAATTATACCCTTGTTCTTCTATTTATTCCTTAGTTCATCTTTGGCCAAATGATATCATCTAATATGGAGGGCGCAGGCCGAACCAACACGTCATGGTGTCCCTCCATTGGTTATTGTTGATTGACATCAGAGGAGAAGTCAAAAGGGCATGTTGTCGTCGAACTGTGCTGGAGGAGAACTACAGGACATAGGAGGCGGTGGCGTCGGCGATCGGAGGCAGCGGCGGTCACACGCCGGCCGTGTGGAGGGTGACCGCGGCCCGCATCCACGGGCCGCTAGGCCAGAGAAGAACCGGCCGGTCTCATTGCAGCTTGGCCGGATGAACCGGCTGGCTACAGCAGGCCGGGCTGGAGGACTGAAGCACCCGTAGGCACCCCGTGGCAGAGAAGACTGCGGCCCGCAACCGTGGGCCGCTCTGCTAGGCAAACTGGTCGTCTGCTTGCTGGCCGGGCTAGTGGACTGCGGCGCCCACATGTGCCGCGTGGAGGAGAACCGCAGCCTGCTGTGTGGGTCACGTGTGCCGGGTACGACCAGGTGGCTACGGCCGGCCGGGCAGGGAGAGGCGGTGCTGCTTGGCACCGCTGGGCGAGTAGGACCAGCCCACAGCGTGGGTTGGGTCCGCAGGTGGGATGCACCCCATCGTGTCGGGCCGACCCCCCAGTCGGGTCAGGCAAGCCAAACCGGGTCGGGTGCCCCCCCCCCAGCCGGGTCAGACCAGCCATGCCGGGTCGGGCAGACCCGCCAGCCCACTGGGTTTGACGGGTTGGGCCATACTTCACTTAAATATAAAATATATCCTAGACCACGCGTCCAATCAATGCACTGTCTGTGGCACTGGGACCCTAGTCGCCAGCCCCTAGCATATGGAAGGCGGGTTCGGGGCCCGTGTTATGACTAACCCAAGCTCGCCTCCCGATTGACGTGTTGTCTTTCACGTTGGGTTCCTTTTGATGAGATGAAACTACAGGATACATCAACTCGAGACATCATGATAGTAGATGTATCGACACTTGAATCGAGGAGCGGACCCTCCTAGAATCGAGCGTGTTGTGTGCGGGAACCCTAGAGCTGACTACGATGACAATTGTACTGGAATCCTACGTGGGTTCGATAGCGACGACTAATATAGCGGAATCCTACGGGGGTTCGACAATGATGAATTCTGAACTGGAATCTTCTGTGGGTTCGACAACGATGACTGCTATATTGAGATCCTCTGTGGGTCTGACAGTTCTGACTTCTATTCCTATATCTTGTGTGGGTCCGATAGAATAGTTGGTCATGTATCCTCTGTGGGTCCGACAGCTTAGCTAGTCATGTATCCTATGCGGTTCTGATATCTTATATGAATAAGTGATTACATCTCATCATCTCTATCGCTCTACGAAAGATGTCTACCTGTGTGAGTTGAGTCTTGTCTTTCAATAATTATCATCGATGTGATTTACTTTACTTCATTTGTGGACTGGGTTGTGTTTGGGCTCGAGAGGTAGAGTCGGGACTGTGATAGGTAACTTAGGTATATGAATGGTCATATACCTAAGTAAGGATGGTTGATACTTCGTGATTGTATATTTCCTCTATGGTTTATCCTTTGTGGATTCTTGGAGAACATCAGGGGTCTCGGGGTCCCCTACTGAGTATGGTTATACTCACACCTACACGGGCTTCCCTCGCACCTTGTTGTGTTCTGTGCAGATGACGTACATCAGTGATCGAGGCTGAGGGTGACGGACAGAGACTACTCAGAGCTAGACTAGACGGGACGTATCATAGGGATGAGTTGATCGAGTTCTGTACCTACCCTTCAGGTAGGATTCCCCAGTGCATGATCCAAGAGATATTTTTCATTTTTTTTACTTGTACTTTTACTTTTTGTTCAGTTGGGTTTGTATACTGGCCCACTTACTTTCAGCACACCTTAATTTTCTATTTTAGTACTTGTTGCCTCTACTGCTTGTGTTCAGACTGTGTGTGTGTTACATGTTAAAAGGAAATGCCTTCCCTTTTTATCAGGGATTTGACTTTGGTGTTAGTCACCATCCCCTGGCCTATGGAAGGCAGGCTTGGGGTAGTCATGACATTGGCCCCAAGGACGGGTCATCACAAATTGGTATCAAAGGAGTTGGATCTACCACAGAACTTGGACTTTGATTCTTTTTACTGCAATAATGCTATGTGTTTTGGGTGTGGTTATCAGTTTAGGGAAACCGGTGTTGGCACGGGGGCCGACATATCCTTACACTAGGACTCTAACTTATGATCTCCGACTCAGTGCATGAAAACACTGATTGCATGTGTGTTTCCTTTGAAAAACTTTTCTTGGTTATTACTTTGTGTCATCTCACCAGGTATACTATTTTAACCATGGCACACCTGTTTTTTTTTTCAGGATGTCCCCATGAAGGCAGCCAGCTAGGGTGCCTAGTTTCATACGAGATGGTAGCCCACCGAGCGACGAGGCCTCAGTGTAGGGCCCCATCACCGTGGAGTTACCAGCGGTACCACTACCCGCTGGGCCACCGATGCCACCAGCCCCAAAAGAAGAGAGTGAACGCCACCTGAGTGCATTGCATGAGTTTCAGTTCCAAAGGCCACCCAGGTTCTGAGGAGTGACGGACCCACAAGAAGACAAAGATTGGCTAGAGGCTGTCGTGAGAGTTTTCAGATTGGTAGGGACACCTTCCGACCTCATGGTGATCCTTGTAGCGAGTCTTCTGCATACGGTGGCAGGAAGATGGTGGAGCCTGATAATCTAGGTGCATGACGAGACATCATTATTCTGGACAGTCTTTGAGAGTCTCTTCCACTTAGAGATTGTTCCATCCACCCTTCGTGTGGTGCAGATTCAGGAGTTACTTCATTTACAGCAGGGCATCATGACATTAGCTCGGTACTCAGCAAGGTTCACTAACCTCTCACCCTACTCCACGGATATGGTACGAGACACGTTCTTCAGGGCCTAGACCTTTGAGCAAGGACCCAAGCATGTGATCAGGGCTTCGACGATTCCCCTCAGCATTTCGTCGCTGGCAGGGGTGCTGGAGCGAGCCCTTCTAGTGGAGAGTTTTCTTGCTGAGCAGTCAGCAACAGGTAGTGCTATGCATGTGATGGGAAGATCCACGTGGATCATGACTACAAGACCCACCATGAAGATGAGAAATATACAGTAGAGGGACCTCCCAGGGAGAGGCAGAGGATTGACTATGGTGGTTTTCCTGGAGCAGGCAGATGTGGCAGAGGAGTTGGCCGAGCAACAGGTGGTGGATGACGTTTTGAGGCTCTACCAGCACCACCAACAGGAGGTCCACCCCGACCACAGAGAGCAGGTAGACAGAGGTGGGCTCAGCTCTAGGAAGTTGAGGCCTACGACCACGACGCACCTGAGATGATTCTAGGTACTACCTGTGTCTACTCCACCCTTGCTGTAGTACTTATAGACACAGGTGCAAGACATTCTTTTATTTCCACTGCCCTCATTCGGAGCTCAGAGGTTCCGATAGAGACGTTGGCTCAATCATTACGGATAGAGACTCGTACGGGAGCAGACTTGACAATTACACATTGGTTCCGGCAGTGTGAGCTTACTCTAGGAGGTGAGAGCTCATTACGGATAGAGACTTGTAGAGACATCAAGGCCTTACGACGTCATTTTGGGTATAGACTGATTATCCACAGTTCATGCTCAGATTGACTGTATTAGATGAAAAGTGATGTGTATCCGCACATATGAGTCCAGGTTCAGCTTCACTGGTGAGAAGGAAGCCTATACAACATTGGATTGACTTTTGTAGAGGAGGGGGCAGCTGATCACAATCACTTGACTAGTCTTATCCTCAGAGAATTTGATGTGCGATGTCCAAGTTATCCTGATGTGGTGGATCAGTATGCCGATGTTTTCTCTGAAGATGTTCTAGGACTACCTCCTTACCGAGAGGTGGACTTCTACATTGACCTGTACCCCGGGACGACACTGATATCTACTCTAGCATATCGGATGGATCCCACCGAGCTTTGTGAGCTACAGGTATAGCTGGAGCACTTGCAGGGGAGGGATTTATCTGACCCAGTGTTTCACCCTGGGCATCTCCGATTTTGTTTTCCAGGAAGGTGGATGGGAGCTTGTGACTATGCGTCGACTACCGTCGCCTGAATCAGGTGATCGTGAAGAGCAAGTACCCACTCCCTAGGATTGACGACCTCTTCAATCGGCTCAAGGGAGCACGATGGTTCTCGAAGATAGGCCTCAGGTCAGGCTATCACCAACTCAGAGTTCGAGATGAGGATGTGCAGAAGACGGCCTTCAGGTGTCGTTATGGCCACTACAAGTTCTTTCTTATGACCTTCGGCATAAACAATGCTCCAACAGTTTTCATGAGTCTCATGAATAGGATCTTCAATCCTTACCTCAACCATTTTGTCGTAGTCTTCATCGATGAAATTATGATTTACTCGACCACTGAGGAGGATAACCCTACCATTTGCGGGTAGTACTAGACACACTCTGAGAGCACCAGCATTATGGTAAGCTCTTGAAGTGCCAGTTCTGGATTCGAGAGGTTCACTTCTTGGGAAATGTCATCTCCAAGGCTGGAGTTGCAGTGGATCCAGCGAAGATCGAGGTAGTACATGCTTGGGAGTCACCCAAGAGTGTGACGGAGGTGTGGAGATTTCTGGGATTGGCTGGGTACTATCAGAGATTTTTACCAGACTTCTCCAGAGTTGTAGCACCACTTTCAGCATTGGCGAAGAAGGGGAAACCGTTCATGTGTCCAGATAGATGCCAGAAGAGCTTTTAGGATCTGAGGTAGAGATTTACCAGTGCGTCCATCTTGAGGCTATCGGAGGAGGGCATAAGGTACGTAGTTTTCTGTGATGAATCATGGACCGGACTCGGGTGTGTCCAGATGCAGGAGCGAGAAGTGATCGTGTATGGTTCATGGCATTTGAGACAGCACGAGTAGAACTACGCTACACATGACCAGGAGTTAGTAGTAGTGGACTTCGCCTTGAACATGTGGCGACACTATCTGATGGGCGAGCATTTTATAGTATAATCTGATCACCAGAGTCTCAGGTACATATTCTCACAGAAGGACGTGAACCTTAGATAGAGATGATGGCTCGAGTTCCTCCAGGACTATGACTTCGAGATAGTCTGTACTCCTAGGAAGGGGAATGTTGTAGGAGATGCTCTCAGCAAGAGCCCAGGAATTCAGCTTCTAGGAGAGGTGACAGAGCAGCTGGCCGAGTTGTAGATATCCTTTGTGGATAGAGATGGAGCAACCTTTCTGCAGTCTCTTATAGTCACTCCTCCACTTATTCAGCGAGTCAGAGAGGCACAACTTGAATATGTTGACTGTGAGACACGACTTGCTGAGATATCCTCAGGGCAGGCACTTGATGTGTTTTATGAAGGTGGGGAGCCCATAATCCTCTTTATAGGATTTACCATGGTACTAGTATCACTACAATAGAAGGTGTTGGTGGAGTTTCACACTTACCCTCTAGCGGTACATCCAGAAGTGGGGAAGATGTATCAGGACCTCAGAGTACAGCACTGGTGGTCAGGTATGAAAAAGGCGGTAGCAGAGCATGTCTCATGATGCCTCACTTGTTAGCAAGTGAAGGCAGAGCAACAGGTTCTAGTAGGCTTGGTTTAGCCCTTAGAGGTCCCAAAGTGGAAGTTGGATGGGATATCCATGGATTTCATGACGGGACTTCCACGTACATCCATAGGACACAACTCTATCTGGGTGATTGTCGACTGACTCACCATGTCGGCCCACTTCATACCGATCCGAGAGCAGGGCTCAGTAGAGATCTTGGGATGCCTCTACATACATGAGATCATATGGCTTCATGGTGTTCCATCGACAATTGTCTCTGATCGAGATGCTCGTTTCACTTCCAGGTTATGGAAGGGGTTGTAAGAGGATTTCGGGATGTAGCTTCGCTTGAGCACCACCTTCCATCCATAGACGGACGATCAGACTGAGAAGACCATGAATACTCTTGAGGACATGCTTGGTTCATGTGTCCTTGACTTTGGTCGTAGGTGGGAGGATCACTTACCCTTGGAGGAGTTTGCGTACAACAACAGCTACCACTCCACCATCGGGATGGAACCTTACGAGGAATTGTACAATCGACCTTACAGATCACCACTGTGCTGGACTAACCCAGGGGAGTCAACACTTGTAGGACTAGAGATGGTTCAGGCTATGATGGAGAAGGTTCAGATCATCCAGGAGTGGATGAAGACTACACAGAGTAGACAGAAGTCATATGCTGATAGGAGACGGAGACCACTAGAGTTCGAGGATGGTGACCACGTCTTCTTACCAGTATCACCTCGATGAGGTCTATAGATATTTTTCCGGGGTGGAAAGTTGTCTCTGTGATTCATTGGACCATTCCAGGTTCTCAATAGAGTAGGCGAGGGGCTTACCTCCAGGATCTTCCACCTCAGTTGCACCGGGTGCACGATGTCTTCCACGTATCTTAGTTGAGGAGATACGTGCACGAACCGTCCCACATCATCAGTAATGGGGAGATGAACTTCGATGATGGGGTGACATTCACGAAGGTTCCAGTGGATATTGAGGATCGACAAGAGCGAGTCCTGTGGGGACGGTTGATTCCTCTGGTGCGTGTTCGCTGGCAGCACGAGAACCTCCCGGAGAGCACATGGGAGTAGGAGGCTCAAATTAATGATCAGTACCCCCATTTGTTCCCTTAGTATGTGTTATAGCTTTCTAGGATATAAATCCTATAGGTGGGGAGAATGTAAAGACCTGAAAATCTTGTGGAATGTTTTTCCCAAATAACATGGGAATTTTATGAGTCTGCGATTTCTGACAGCTTCTGATTCCGAGGCCCGGTGTGTCTCGAATCAATTTCTAAAGTTCTGTGCATGTATGTTAATTAAACGTATGTGCCAGTTTTTCTATCTTTTGAACCAGTGCTCACAATTGAAATCTGAGGATACCGATGAACTCGTAGTGCCGGTATTCGCTCGAGAAGACCTTTACCGTAGTTGCGTTTTATTGGGAGTGGTAGTTAATTTTTGGGGTTTTTAAGTAAAATTTAAATAAAATTATGTCTTGCATAATTTTATTTGGATGGTAGTTTTTCTCCAAAGAGAAGTTGGAGGTGGGGCCCACCCCCACATAACCTCCCATGGGAGGATGTTTTGTGGTGGTGCCCAAACGAGTTCAATCCCCTCAACTCCCCATGAAACCCCCCTTTAACTATTTTAACTTCCCTTGATTTTATTAAAGCCACCACTCTTCATTAATTTTGGTGAACTCTCCACCTTCCTTCTCTCATTAAATGTGACATCCATCTAAATTAATGAATTGAACTTATTCAATTTAATTAATTCTAACCTTTGCAATCTTTTGACAATCTTGTCAACAATAAAATAATAGGTAGAGACTATTATTTTAGTTTGGAGGTTTTGTTGGAAACATTCATTTGGGAGGAGCCCTTGGGAGATTCTTGGAGAAGGACATCATCTCCAATGAAGAACGACGTCCTCGCTAACGAAGAACGAAGAACGACGTCCTCTCTGATGAAGAACGAGGACGACGCTTGAGCCTGGGATTGGCAACGTGTGACGGGCACAACATACGACAATGCCTCCGAATTCTATTTCCGTGACACCGTCAATCGAACATCTAAATCAATGAGGGGGGATTTGATTAATTTTAAATTAATAAAATTATACCCTCGTTCTTTTATGTATGCATTGGTTCATCTTTGGCCAAATGATATCATCTAATACGGAGGGCGCATGCCGAAGCAACACGTCCTAGCATCCCTCCGTTGGATATTGTTGATTGACATCGGAGACGACGTCGAAAGGGCGTGATGTCGTTGAACCGTGCAGGAGGAGAACCACGGGACATAAGAGGTGGCGATGTCGGCAATCGGAGGCAGCGACGACCGCGTACCGGCCGCTTGGAGGGAGACCGCGGCCCGCATCCACGGGCCGCTCAGCCGGAGAAGAATCATCCGGCCTCATGGCGGCTAGGCTGGATGAACCAGCCAACTACATCCAACTGGGATGGAGGAACACGATGCCCGCAGGTGCCACACGGTGGAGAAGACCGCGGCCTGCAACCGTGCTCTCCTGGAGGTTCCCGTGCTTGTCGGGCCATGTTGGTTCGGCCCATGACAGAGAATACTGCGGGCCACAACCGTGGGCCGCTCTCATTAAGTGTGCCATCCGTCTAAAATAATGAATTGAAGTTATTAAATTTAATTAATTCTAACTTTTGAAATCTGTTTAAAAGCCTGTTAATAATAAAATAATAGGTAGAGCCTATTATTTTTGTTTAGGGGTTTTTTTGGAAACTTTAATTTGGTTGGAGCCCTTGGGAGAATCTTGTAGGAGGACATCATCTCCAACAAAGAACGACGTCCCCTCTGATGAAGAATGAAGAACAACATCTTCTCAAATAATGAACAAGGACGACGCTCGAGCCTGAGATCAACGGCCTGTGATGGGCGCAACGTACGACGACGCCTTTGAATTCTCTTTTTGTGACACCGTTAAGAGAACATCAAAATCACGGTAGGGGGATTTGATTAATTTTAAATGAATAAAACGAAACCCTCATTCTTCGATGTATGCCTTGGTTCATCTCTGGCCAAATGATATCACCTAATATGGAGGGATCGGGATGAACCAGCATGGCCCGACATCCTTATGTTGGTTATTATTGATTAATGTCAGAGGTGAGTCAAAAGGACGTGGTGTCGTCGCACTGTGCTTGAGAAGAACCATGAGACGAAGGAGGTAGCGGCGTCAGTGACCGGAGGCAGTGGCGGCCGCGCGCCGACCGCATGGAGGGAGACCACGGCCCGCATCCGCGGGTTGTGGGCCGCTCAGCCGAAGAAGAACCGGTAGGCCTCATGTAGGCCGGACTAGAGGAACGCGGCGCCCGTAGGCACCACGCGATGGAGAAGACCGCAGCCCGCAACCGTAGGCCGCTCTGCTGGTCGAATCTGCCGGCCGCTTGCCGGCCGGGCTGGTGGACTGTGGCGCCCGGAGGTTCTACATGGAGGAGAACAGTGGCCCAATGTGTAGGTCGCGTGCACCGGGAAAAACCGGCCGACTACGGCCGACCTGGTAGGGAGAGGCGGCACCGCTTGGCACTGCTGGGGGAGCCGGACCGGCACGCAACATAGGTCGGGTCCACAAGTGGGTTGCGCCCCACCGGGTCGGGCTGACCCCTCAACCGGGTCGGACCGGCCAAACTGCGCTAGGCTGACCCCCCAGCTGGGTCGGACATGCCATGTTGGGTCGGGCCGACCCGCCAGCCCACTGGGTTTGATGGGCCAGACCCAACTTCACGTAAATACAAATATCTCATAGATTGCGCCTCCGATTGATGCGCCACTGGGACCCTCATGATGAGGTGGTTCATTTGTGATACTCTAAGTGTTTTTTGGACAACTTTGGAAAATGGACGGGTTTGGAACGAGCGTAAATCTAACCGGGCCCCTGGAACGGAAATGCCAATAACTCTCAGATCGGGCGTCCAATTGACGCACCGTCTGTCTCGTTGGGTTCTTTTTGATGAGACAGAACTAAGGGATACATCAACTCGAGACTTTGTGAAAGTTGATGTATTGAAACTTGACTCGAGGAGTGGACCCTCCCAGAATCGAGCGTGTTGTGTGCGGGAACCCTAAAGCTGGCTGCGATGACTATTGTACCGGAATCCTACGTGGGTTCGACAGCGATGACTATTGTACCAGAATCATATGTGGGTTCGATATTGATGACTAATGAACTGGAATCCTCTGTGGGTTCGATATCGATGACTAATGTACTGGGATCCTCCGTGGGTCCAACAGTTCTAACTTCTGTTCCTGTATCCTGTGTGGGTCTGACAGAATATCTAGTTCTGTATCCTGTGTGGGTCCGACAGCTTAGCTGGTCCTGTATCTTATGTGGGTCCGACAGCTTAGATGAATTAGTGACTACATCATATCATCTCTATCTCTCTACGAAAGATGTAAACCTGTGTGAGATGAATCTTTTCTTTCAATCATTATCATCGATGTGATTAACTTTACTTCGTTTGTGGACTGGGTTGTGTTTGGGCTCGAGAGTTAGAGGTGGTACTATGACAGTTACCTAGGTATATGAATGGGAATATACCTATGTAGGGATGGTTGATACTTCTTGATTATATCTTTCTTCTGTGGTTTATCCTTTGTAGATTCTAGGAGACCTTCGGGGGTCTCGGGGTCCCCTATTAAGTATTGTTATACTCACCCCTGCACGTGCTTTTCCCGCACCTTGTTGTGTTCTATGAAGACGATAGACAGTAGTGATCGAGGCTGAGGGTAACAAATAAAGACTGCTCGGAGCTAGACTAGATAGGACGTACCGCGGGGATGATTTGTTCGAGTTCTGTACCTACCCTTCAGGTAGGATTTCCCGATGGACAATCCAAAAGCTTTTTTCCTTTTTACTTGTACTTATACTTGTTGTTCAGTTGAGTTTGTATACTGGACCACTTACTATCAACACACCATACTTTCTTATTTTAGTACTTGTTGCCTCTACTTCTTGTGTTGAGACTATCTGTGTGTTACAGGTTAAAAGGAAATGCCTTCCCTTTTTATCAGGAATTTACCTTTGGTGCTAGTCGCCATCCCTTGGCCTATGGAAGGCGGGCTTGGGGTAGTCCCGACACGGGCCCCGAGGACGAGTCATGACAATTTTTTTCAAATTCTTTTTGAATCAAGCGTCACCCAAGCCTTAAGAGTTTTTTGGAAACATAATTTTACTTCATTGAGTTATGATCATTCTGTTGAAAATATTTATTATAAGTTGTGTACATTCTACCCTTTTATTTTATTATGTCGTATTCTCTCATTGTATATTTTTTCCACAAAACCCATTTTCAAATGATTCATTCTTCATAGACTATTTTTTTCAGTAAGGGATATAGATCTCTCAAATATCTCTTATTTGAGTTAAAATATTTCATCATGAAATTTACTTTTACATTATTTTGTTCAACAGCCCTAATATCTTATTATATGTTATTTGATAATCCACTTTATGAGGATGATGTTTTAATAAAAATGATTGTTTATTTCTTTTACAATGTTAGTTTTAAACAAAGGTATTTTAAAAATAATAAAAATGTATTTTCATTTCACTTTCATATGTTTTTTTCTTATTTTACTCGTTTATGAAATATAAAACTTCTCTATTTTCATGGATCCATTATTGGAGATTCTTTTTAAAATTAATTTTTTCCAAATATTTCATGTCACGTTTTCAAAACTTACCTTTGATAGTGACCTGTAAATATGTATTTTATGTCGATGTTAAAAATGTTTTTAAAAATATCTTTTAATTTTTCACTTCTATTTCACATATCATTTTCAATAGGATTTACGTTAATGGTTTTTCTGTTTCATGATTTACATTCAAATATATATTTATTATTTTTTGTGTGATAACTAAAGGTATAAAAAAATTAAATTCTTGATACATAAATTTGTTATTCCATTTGAATCATTATTTTTTGTGGTGGTTTTTTTAGTTATGTCAACACACTTATATGTTTTCATGTTGCACTACGGATAAGTTGTTTTGTGACCATCCACCTTCTTTCCTTGGATTTCTTATGGTTATGTTATTCTCGTATGTACTTTTCCAAATACACATTTCCCTATAGGCTGGAAACATCACATTTTATATAATTTAGATTAGATTTTGTTCACTTATAAATTATGTTATTGTATTCATATGGGAAAACTTATTTGTGGTATGCATGTTTTTATTCCAATATGGATGATTATTGGAAATTTGACTATGTATTGTTATTCAATACATTTTCTCAATGTAAATGGTTTATTATCATATTATCCCCTTTATTTACATGGGAAAAATTATTGACATATTTTTGATTATTTACTACTAATGAATGATGGTTTTGTATTGATATTATTTATCTTTCATTATATGGACAGCCATATTTTTATTTTGTAAGAGGTTTTTTAGGGAATGGTATGAATTTTTTTACTCATACTTATGCTTAATTCATTAGAATTAATTAGGTGACTATTGGAGCCCATAATTATATAACACATTGATGCATCGATACTTTCCAAGAGACAAAACAGGTTGGGTTTTATTGTATATCTATTCTTATAATAGGATAGTGACTTGGAATAAGGTCTTGATAGTATGTTTTTTATATTTGATTTTGTAAATTCAGCAAGTATAAGATTTTTATTATTGACATAAATGTTTTCATTTTATTTCATGGATATAACATGCTCTCAAATTAATTTTATTGTGGATTAATGTTGCTAACCTATTCCGGCTTGACTATTTATACCATGTTTATTCCATAATTACCTCATCTGTATGTTTTCTCTTATTCTGTAGTTTGTCTCACATCTTCATAGGTTTACATTTCCCTATATTATGAACGAAATTATAAAACCTGATATTCCTACGAGGACAATTTTTGTGGTTTATTTTTTACATGATATTAAATAATTATTATCGATAAAGTAGGATCATTTTTGGTGGAAACAATCATCCATTATTTCAAAAGGATATGTTTAATTATAGTTTAATTTTTACTAATTATCTAATAATCTAATCTTAAAAAGTGTTTAGAATGTATGAAATGGAATATTTTCGTTATGACATGTGATTAAGACATAACTCTATTTAGTAATTTATAACTGTTATCAATGATAGTATATAAAATATGTTTTTGTGGAACCAAGATCAAGAGTGTGGGTATGTGGATTCTCACTTTCCCTCATCTGTTAAAGACGAATCTAAGGAATGGGTGTATATCTACATCCTAGATAATAAACCTCCAAGGATGAACTATATAAATATTTCCGATAGAAGTATTTCCCAAACTCTGAGAGAACCCTACTGTGGAATGTAACTTTAGTGATCAAACAAGAATGTGGAGATATTCAAGTGATGAATTATATCATTCCCACACCAGCCTTATAAATAAAACTATTTCATGGTACTTTTACCATGAATTTATAGATTGTGATCAGAACCTACTTGATGATTTTAATTGATGAGTAGTCATAGATAAGTCCCCCACTAATGTTAGGAAGCTGATTGTGATAATTTCACAAAGCTTGCATTATTTTGGTATAAAATACTAAAACAAGAGTAGTGCATGAGATTAAAATTTATAACTCAACTTTAATGGAAAATTAAATTTAAGAACTAACCTCAATTGTGAGATAATTATCTATGAACACATTTCATGAAAAAAAAACCTAAAACACCAGCATGGTTTTTTCAACATTGCTACTCGTAGTACTACTAAACAGATGGCTACCATCGACTTTAGGGATTCGAAAGCTACGATCCCTTATATTAAAAATAGTACAAAAAAAATCTAGAAAGTAAATAAGAATTTAAAGAGTTTTCTAACAGCTTATATGGATCAAGGAACTAACAGTCACAATGACCTCCCTTAAAATAAAACTTCTTTCCACCACCCTTTCAAAGAAGAAAATATCATCCCAGTACAAGTTTTCTATAATGAAAAAATCAATATCATTCCATGGAGGATGTGTTGAGAAAACTTTTGAAGTTACAAACTAGTCAAAATGTTAGTTTTACAACTCATGGATTAGAACTTAATGATATGAAAGTAAAGATTGGTCTACTTTTGTTTAGTATTAATAACCTTTTAAATCAAGTATCAGGTTAGTTCCATGAAAAACCAATTCCTAACCCAAAAAGAGATTTTATTTATACTTCTTTGAATTGTTTTAAGTTACTAAAGAAAAGGGAATAAACCCCATTTATTTTCAATGATAAAGGTAGAAAACCCACTAAATCTAAATAATGTGTCCAAGAAAGATAAAATCACAAAGAAGTACCAGTGGAAACACCCTCATTAAAGAAGTTCATGCGAAATACTAAGGTGGAGGACTCAAATATGCCATAAAATTACTTCCCATATTGAGTAAAAATTCCCAAAAGAAACAATAAACATAAACTATAAGAATATTTTCTATAGATATTCAAAAATATAAATATCAACATTCCTTTTTTAGAAGCCATTTGATAAATCCCACGATTTGAAAATTTTATTAATGTAATGTGCATTGGGAAGGGGTGATTGTGCATAAATAAGATATTTTAGGGAAATAAAAATATGATTTTTTTTGAAATGGCACAAACCTTTTTACCATAAAAATACATTGGAAATGTAATGTCCTTGGTATATTAACTATCCCTTTCATCATAGCAGAACTCAATTTTTATAATGCACTATCTGATTTGGGTAATTCTATTATTGTATTGTTTGAATATTTCTATTATTCCCAATAAATAAATGATAACACACAAAACTAAGTAGTTTTGTACCTTTATAAACAAACCATTTAATATCTTGTTGGTGTTCTAGAGGATTTTTTTATGTGTACCGTGATTGTTTTCCTTTTCCAATTTCTATATTCTGAACCTCAAGGGAGAAATTGGTAAATCTCATTCCCTTATTATTCTAGGCAGGACATTTTTATGACTTCCAAAATAATTATAAATGTTAATGAGGGAACCCTTTCAATGAATTTTGGACAACAAAAATTGAAAATTAATATTCTTTATTCAATTAAATATTCCCATGAGGTGGAATCTCTATTTAGATTGATCCATTCTGATTTTCCTTATTCTTCTAGATATGATACTAAAATGTTTGAATACATAACTCAACAGAAGAATATATACAAACACTTAATTTCATTGATGAATCTATGTTTTGAAATTGAAATTAATGTTGATACAGTGATGTGAGATGATTATTGTTATTTTTATGATAGATATTTTAATAATTTACTGAAAATCATCATTGAAACTGCTTCTTCACATGTGTATGCTTCTCGCATGGATCATTCTGAGTGAAAAATATCCTTAGAAATCCTATTAAGCTAGAATTAATGTTTTTATAATCTAACTTAGAATATTTTTTCTTAATCAAAATTGGATAATACCAATAAAAATTCAAAACATTATAAATCTCAATCAAGAGAACCAACATCTTGATATTTTGAGACCAAAATTTAGGTCCATTGGTTTCACACTCTGATACATTCTTAGAATTATACCTAACATTGACATACATAGTATTTTTCAAGAATTTGTAAATAAAACCTGGAGAAAACCCCAATGGATGCTCAACATGTCTCTCCTAGAAGTTGTAAAAAGGGAAGTAGGAAAACATTTAGGGTCTGGAATCATATACCCAATCTAGATCTACCAATGGGTAAATTCAATTCAAATTGTCCCAAAGAAAATTAATAACAAAATTATAAAGACTAAGAACAATGAGTTATTTCCCACTAGGATTTAGAATAAATGGGGGGTTTTTATTGACTATCAGAAATTATGTAATGTAACATGAAAAGAAATATTCCCCGTTAACTTTGTAGAAAAAATGGAAAATAAGCTAGTGGGGAATGGTCAATAATATTTCCTCAAAATTGTTTTTTGGTATTTTGAGGTTCCAATAGTTTTAGAAGACCAGGACAATACTACATTCACCTAACCCTTGTATACATTTCTAACTGAAGGTTAACTTTTGGTCTTTTTAATTATCTAGGAACATTTTAATGGTTTATGAAACACTCAAATTTAATGCATATTTTTAAACATTTTCCAATGATTTTCTAGAGGTTTTCAATTGAAATGACCATATAATTGAATGTTTAATTAAAAAGTATGAATTTATAAATTTTTTGTTAAAATGAATTCAAATGGATGAATTTAAAAGTTTGGAATGGCAATATAAATTAATATTTAAATTTACTTAACATGTTTCTATATATTCAGAATATTTCTTAGGTAAAAATTCATACCAAGCCTCATAGGACGTCAACTGATGACAAAAAAACTACATATCCCACCCCACGAATGGGTTAGATGACCAAGTACACCACAGGAGATCCCAAAACAACCAAAGAGGGTTTGTGTCCCACAGAGGAGCCACAGGTGCAGTGTTGGGCATAATCCTGCTCGAGCATTGCATTGTGTGTGGCAAAATTTAGTGTGTGTATTTGAATTTTATAGCCCACCCTAGAGGAGGAATCTAAAAAGATGATCACCAGCCTTGTTATTTAAATGAATTTTTTAATGCCCTGACCCCAGAAGCCAAGAGTTGGGGCATTATTTTAATATAGTATCATGATTACAAGAATCAAATCTCGAAGGACTGATCAATTTTGCAGACTTGGAAAATAGATTACATACATAATACTTACATTATAATTAAATCATAAAATATAACATAAATAATCATTTGAGAAGCCTATTATTCTTCTAGATAAACCCTGCATATAAAACATATTGGAATTCTTTGGAAAATAAAATATAATAATGGGGTGAGATCATATGTTCAGAAAGGTTAAGCGTACAAAGAAATCTATTCTGGAAAATAAGCATAAAAATTAAGGCATGGTGTATACTAAAACACAATCCATATAAACATGATAATAAGAATAATATGGAAAGAATAAATTAAAATCATATAACACATATAAATAATTACATGATCTAGAAAACATAACCTTGGATATTCTACTAGTCAAATAAGCACTTGAAATATTGATACTGATGAAATGTGTAATATTGGATGCCTACACAATCAAGATCTATCCTCAAAATAGTCATTGTTAAGATATATCCTTAGGACTATTTAAGTGTGTGGGCAGAAACCCATCTGATTTGTGTGAAGATCTATCCTTATAAAAATTTAAAACTGCTTGGAAACAAACACGAAGGGTTTATCACCAACTAATTTCATCTCATTAGACCTACCGATGAATCGAAGGGCTATAACAGGTCTAACATGTAACTTACTATGTACAATGCATTCCTCATATCAAAACATACACTATGAGAAAAGTGGGAATTTATAACAGGTCATCTGTGATGGGATAGTGACCTGTCACAAGTAGTCTGTCGGAAGGGGTTTTTTTACAACAAGAGCACCGATACGTTGTAAATAATATGGTTTTTGCATTGGGGCAACAGTTACCATTGAAAAAGGTTTAGCGTGGCACAAAACCATGAGAAAGTGTATTTTTGACGGGCTATAGTAGCCCGTTAGAAATACCCTATGTCATTATTAGTATTTGCGATGATATTTAAATTAATTCACAAATACTATGTCGGCAAGTTGTCTTTTTTGATGGGCACCATCCCAAAATACTTTTTAACCACCACCCATAATTAATAGGGGTCGTGGAAATTTGTGACGCGTCTCATCGCAAATGGTACTATTTGCGACGGTAGTCCCGTCACAAATAATCTCGTCGCAACTAATCTAACCTATATATACCCTCATCTATTTTTTCTCATCTCACTCAATTCTGCACTACCCTCTCTCTATATTGGAAAATACTCTCTCAAAATTTTTCATAGTTTAAAATTTTAATTCGAGTCATTATTCGCAGCTTATATCCTTCGAAAGCTTTTCATCTAGTGTATTTATCTACTTCTTTTATTTTTTAATCAATTCATTTTATTATATTTTAGTCATAATTATTGTTAATTAGTTATAGTGGAATTAAAATAGAATTAGATAGTTTTATTTATCTTTTTTATCCCTATTTTTACAAATAATTACATTTGATTATTATAAGTTAGTAATAATTAATAGTTATTTTATTTATTAAATTTAAATAGTACTAATGAGTATTAAATTCTAATAATTAGTAATAATTCTAAAAATTAGTAATAAATTGCAATAATTAGAAAAAAATTAAAATAATTAGTAATAAATTGCAACAATTAGTAATAACTAGGAAGAAATTCTAATAATTAGGAATAAATTATAATAATTATTAGTAAATACTATTAATTAGTAATAAATTCAAATGATTAGTTATAATTAGGTATAAATTTCAATAATTACTAATAATTAGTAATAAATTACAATAATTTGTTATAAATTCTAACAATTTGTAATAAATTCTAACAATTGGTAAAAAAATCAAATAATTAGTTATAATTAGTAATAAACTCGAATAATTAGTAATAAATTCTAATAACTAATAATAAATTTTAATAATTACGAATAAATAGCAATAAATTGAAATTATTAGTAATAAATTGAAATATATAGTAATAAATTGCAATAATTAGTAACAAATTGTCATAATTAGTAATAAATTTCCATAATCAGCAATAAATAACCATAATTATTAATAAATTGCAACAGTTCATAATAAATTGCAACAATTAGTAATACTTTCTAATAAATTCTAAAAATTAGTAATAATTGGTGATAAATTCTAATAATTAGCAATAAATACTAATAGATTATAATAATTATTAATTATTAGTAGTAAATACTAATAATTAATAATAAATTATAATAATTGGTAATAAATTCTAATAATTAGTCCTAATTAGTAATAGATTTTAATAATTAGTAATAAATTCTAATAAATACAAATGAATTCTAATAAATTGTTATAACTTCTAATAATTGGTATTAAATAGTAATAATTAGTTATAAATTATAATAATTAGTAATAAATTTTAATAATTAGTTATAATTAGTAATAAAATCTACTAATTGGAAATAGATAGTAGTAAGTTTTAATAATTTGTAATAAATTCTAATAATTAGAAATAAATTCTAACAATTAGTTATAATTAGTAAAAATTCTAAAACATGGTAAACATTTCTAATAATTAGTTATAATTAGTAAAAAATTATAATAATTAATGATAAATTATATTAAAAATTATAATAATTAAAAATAAATTCTAATAATTAGTTATAAATAGTAATAAATTATAATAATTAGTAATAAATTATAATAATTGGTAATAATTATAATAATTAGTAATAAATTATATTTATTAGTAATAAATAGTAATGAATTGCAATAATCATTAATTAATTGCAAAAATTAGTAATAAACTTCCATAATTACTAAATAATTTCAATAATTAGTAATAAATTTCCATAATTATTAATAAATTGCAATAATTAGCAATAAATTTGAATAAAATCCAATGATAAGGTATACATTATAATAATTATTAATATATTTTTATGATTAGTAAGAAATTCAAATAGTTGGTAATAAGCCCTCATAATGAGTAATAAATTCTAATAAATATTAATAAATTCTATAAATTAGTTAAAAACTCTAATAATTAGTTATAAATTCGAATCATTAGTAATAAATTCTAATAATTAGTTATAATTAGTAATAAATTCTAATAACTAGTACTAAATAGTAATAAATTTTAATAATTCGTAATAATTTGTAACAATTTCTAATAATTAGTACCAAATTATAATAATTAGTTATAATTAGTAATAAAATCTATAAATTAGTAATAAATTCTAACAGTTACTTATAATTAGTAATAAATTATAAAAATTAGTAATAAATTAGGAATAAATTTTAATAATTTGTAATAAACTGTAAGAATTGGTAATAAATTATAATAATTAGTAATAAATTTTAATAATTACTAATAAACTATAATAATTATTAACAATTATTAACAAATTCTAATGATTAGTAATAATTACTAATAAATTCTAATAATTAGTTATAATTAGTAATAAATTGTAATAATTAGTAATAAGTTCTAATAATTAGTTATAATTACTAAAAATTCTAGTAATTCTTAATCATTTTTAATAATAAGTTATAAATTCTAATAGTTAGTAATAATTTGCAATAATTAGTAATAAAATATAATTATTAATAATAAATTGCAATAATTAGTAATAATTAGTAATAATTAGTAAAAATTTGTAATAAATTAAAGTAATTAGTTAAAAATTCCAAAAATTGGTAATAAATTGAAATAATTAGTAATAATTAGTAATTGATTATAATAATTTGTAATCAATTATAATAATTATAAAAATTATTAATAAATTATAATAATTAGTAATAAATTTTAATAATTTGAAATAATTATTAATAATGGAAAAAATTAGCAATAATTTGTAATAATTGCCAATAATTATCAAAAATTTGTAATAAATTATAACAAATTATAATAAATTGGAACAATTTCCAGTGGGTTGGTGGCTCCATTTTGTTCTCCACCTTATCTCCTTGAAATTTTCTCCCACTGAAATCACTGCAAAAAATCTTTCCTCACATACAGATATCTATTTTCGTATGCATGAGAATAGAGAGCAGTGCGATGAGGCCTTTATTCTCTCCATTTTCATGCATTGGAAAATGGATATTCCAATGTTTGAGTAGACTTTTCATAATTTTTTCTGTAATATAAATTTTCAAGGAGGTACGATGTCAGGAAAAAGATTCTCTTTTTTCCAAAGACTCATCTCTTTGCTACTTTCTTCTAGTGAAATCACCCTGAAAAATCTCCTCTGATCTAGGAATATCCATTTTCGTATAGCCAATAATGGAGAGTAACGTAGTGAGGCCTCCCTTCTCTCCATCCTCTTGTATACAGAAATTTATATCCATATGTTAGAATAGATTTTTCATATTGATTTCAGTCAGAGACAATGGAGATGTGTTGTCTGGAAAAAGAGATGTCGCCAATCTGTTAGAAATTATGTCACGGGTAATTAGTAAATATTAGAAAAAATAACTATAACTAATAATAATTAGTTTTAATTAGTATTAATTATTATATGTTATCGTATATTAGTATAAAAATAAAAAAAATACTATAAATAAGTATGAAATAACATAAATTGTTATAATTTGATAGAAATGTAATTTTAATTTTCTTATGTTTTTGGGATAATGTTTTTCTTTCATCAAATTATACAAAAAACTAATTATTTTATATTGTTTAGAGAAATTGGGAATAAGGAAGTCGACAACAATCATTGTTAGATGATTGTTCTTTGATAAATCATCACATGAATCCAAATGGTTATAGTTTAAATCTGGTATATATTGAGGGTGTTAAAACTTTCTTATCATTTGAAACATAAAAACCAGAGTTTGTTTCAAAAAAAAATTAAGTTTCCTTTTAAAAAATTTGTACTGAGAAAATTTTACCCATTTGACAATGTTGGGGTTTATTTATTAAATTTTTATTTTCAACCAGATTATGGTTTTTGGTATCGACAGGGTGAACGTAGTTCGAAATAAGATACTAATAATTTGATTTTAGGTCAAGCACAGTTTCAAAATTTAGTACATGAAGTGCCAGTTCCATCTTTTCAACTAGATAAAATTCATGATGATATTAATTTATCTCTTGAGTTAGAACCATCACATTTTAATAAGTTATCGAGGTCTATTGAGGATTCCATATATCCTGGTTACAAGATAAGAAAATTTGAAGCAGTAGCTAAATTTATCGATATTAAATTAGATAATGTAATGTCAAATATCTATTTTGATCAGATATTATATTTGGTAAAAACACTTATACCTATAAGAAATGTATTGCCTAAAAATTTCTATGATACTAAGAGGTTGGTTCGTAATTTGGGTTTTGGTTATTAGAATATTTATGCATGTGCAAATGATTGAATCTTATATTATGGTTTAAATGATTCATTGGATAGTTGTCCCACATGTGTATAATCGAGGTATAAAGAGGCACAATAAGGGAAGTATGGATTGATTCTTGTAAAATAATTTAGATATTTCTCGCTTACAACCATAATGTAGCATTTATTTATGTCTCAAAACACAATAACATTGATTTCATTGAAAAAACCAATATTTCAATCGGTAAAAACATAAATTATTCCTGTGATGGTGAATCAGGGAATCATTTTGACCAAGGATATCTGTCTTTTTCTTTAGAAGACTGAAATGTGTGATTATGTCTTTCTACTAATGGTTTTGTCCATTTGGTTCTTATGGTAGTCAGTATTCATGTTGTCCTTTCTTTATAACTCTGTACAATTTACCTCATTGGATGTTGATGAAGGAGCCATATATCATTTTGACCTTATTAATTCTACGACATCTAAAAAGAGTATTGATGTTTAATTGAAACCATTGATTGATCCGTTAAATTCATTATAGTGTAATGGTGTTTGTACATTTGATGTTTCTACAAAACATAAATTCTTTCATAAAGCTACATTTATGTGAAAATTTATTGAATTCTTATCATATGTCATGTTATCTTGCTAGAGTACACATTGTCCAAAATTCGGTTTGTACTATATGGGAAACAACAATTCATTTACGCCCATGAATGAAAAAAACCATGTTTTTTCGACAGTCATTGCAGATTCCTTCCAACTGATCATCCCTTTTAAAGGAAAAAAAATATCATTTCAGAAAAGCCATAATTGAAAGAGATGATCCTCTAACAACTATATCAAGAAAAGAGTTAAAAAAAATTTTATCTTCATTAAATCCCATCACATTTGGACCAATAATAAACCAAAAAAATTACGTCTTTGGGAAAGAACACAATAGAATAAAATGGATCATTTTTTGGGATCTTCCATATTGGTCCAATTTTTTGGTCTGTCACATGTTGGATGTAAATCATATTGATAATAATTATTATGATTATTTATTTCATATAGTTTTGGATACACAAGGTAAAACCAAAGATAATGTAATGACACGAATAGATCTTCCCCAAATTAGCAGGCGACCGGAACATGAACTATTTGAAAATGGCAGATCACAAAGGTTATTGATCCAAAAGCAGCATATACACTATTTAAAGAGAATAGATTATTATTTTGTCAATGTATTATATATTTGAGACTCCCAGATGATTATGCCCACAATTTGGCTGGATGTTTTAGAAATGGTCATATTACTGGATTAAAAAGTCATGAATATCATGTTATAATGGAAATACTTCTTCTTATTGGATTAAGAGAATTAATGAATTATATGATTTAGAATGTGCTAACAGGCATATCATATTTTTTCTGAGACATTTTTTCAGTAATAAGTGACTATGATGCATTAAGGATACTGTAATAAGCTGTTTTTTTATTTTTAAGTAAACTGGAAAAAACATTCCCATCAACTATGTTTGAATCAATGAAACATTTGATATTAAATTTTCCACATGATGAAAAATTTGGAGGTTTGGTACTTTTTTAATAGATGTACCCATTCATGGGAAGAATGAAGAAATTGAATAAAAAGTACGTAACAAAGAATTGGTTGAACATTAAATTGCAGAAACTTATTTTCAAGAGGAAATTTCATTTTTTTTGTTCTCATTACTTTAAATCCAAGTATACCTAAAAATTCAACCATGTATGCCCTAACCAGAGAAATTTTAATGATGAAATGGGAATCAATTATTAGTTTTCAATCGGCCCCAACTTTGATTCAGTGGAGTTGATAAATGATAGCTTTCAGTTGACGAACATCACATAGATCTTGCATATGTTCTGCTCAATTGTAAATAAATTAAACCATTCGTACAATGAGCGATTATATCACTTATTTTACAATATTTATAGTTAATTAATATTATTTTATTTTTAGGTTATATGATAATAATATCAAGAAACAACTTTCACAAATTACAAGAGTTGTTATTAAAGAAAATCAGAAAAAAACTTTCATATTGGTTTAAGAAACTGGTAATATAAAATTATTTTTTGATTAAAATATAAAATCATTTTATTATCTGTTACATTTAAAATTATTTTACCAATTTTTAGGTATCTCAACATGATGAAATAATTGATAATCAATTGCGTGTATTGAGTAACCAACCATCACAAATGGTAATAAATTTTGATTCATACATGATGAATGGTTTTTGATTTCATACACATTCATATGGGGAATAAGAAAACAATAAATTGTGGTGTGTGATTTAGAAGATCTTATTATAGGGAAATTGAAGTTGATTTTTTCTACATGCTAGAAGAAATTAATGAACTACGTTTTTGGGACAACATTATATAACTATGTTTAAATTTCAGTGTTTGGATAATGAGAGAGTCTCTTGTGTTCGTACGACCTATGAAATTATTGATATTAATTATAAAAGTCATCATGCAGTAAATGAACCATTTTTATTTGCTCATTAGACCCATAAAAACTGTTATTTAAAATTTTATGCTAATTTTGGACAGTTGAGTGATTGTTGTAGCATAATAAAAATTAAATCATGGGAAAATAAGATTACTCAAAGTGAATGTAATTCCACTACATGTAAAGAATCGTAATTTTTCAAGAGGCTTCTCCAAATAGATCTTTTTCAAGAATTGACACACATATCAAGGTTGAAACCCCACAATTAAGGGTCCATGGTGATGATGATTTTAATGATGTTTAAAATGAATTTGAAATGACAAGATATGATTAAACTGAAACTCATATGGAAATTGATGATACTGAGGATGAATATGAATACATTGACATCGTTAGATATCAAGATGAGGATGAAAATGAACATTGACACGATTAAATGATTCTTATAATCATATATAATATATATCAATAAATAATAGTTGTTTTCAACATTTTTCTAACAACAATAATTTTTTGTTTCATTTGGATGAGGACCATTATCGTCTATTACATGATGCTAATCTACCTATGGACGAGTAGGATGTTGGGTATTCTGACTCTCAGACTACTGGTGGTTTAGGATGGAATCAGTGGGGGCATGGACTTAGCGATTGATGATTCCTAACCCTATCCTCGAGTGACATCCATGCCTTGGCTTCAATCCACACATGAAGAGTTTTTTTACCTATATAATATAGTTAGTTTTCAATAACTAATTTATATAGAAATCTTTTGATTATTTGTACTTTTTTAATAACTTTAGGCACATATCTACTAGACAGGGGAGCACTATATTGCGCAATTATTTTTATTAAGCATGGGCCTCAAGGGATAAGATTCTATTTGATTTGTAGCATCGTATGTTAAATCATTGTCTAGTACATAGATTAATAATATTTACCTTGACATTAATTTAATTAATTACTTTATATTAAAAATTATATTTAGGGTTTATGGTATCACATCGATGAGAGAAAGAGTGTCGATATGTGGATGGCTTGGAAGAAGACAATATTTCAGTATTACATTCAGTCTTTGAAAAATTTTAGAAGGAAGACAATGGAGAAAGTAGGAGTGATAGAGTTTTATTAGACTTATCGCGCCCACTAACCTGATTATATTTCAACTCATGTTTGGGATTTATTATGATTACAATTGTTGGGTGTTCATTTTCAAAGGATATCATTAGTAGGTTGGAGAAACTGAGGGAGATAGGAGGTGACACATCGAGCTGATAGTCGTACATTTTTTACACATAGAGAGCATATGGTAAGCACTTATTTGTAAATATTTTACATAAATTTAAATGTAAACTTATTTTATAATCATATGGGAAATTGAACATCATGATATTAGAGAGTTTGAAATTTATAAGAGGATGTATAGTGATCCAACAACAAGAGAGATTTGACATGCTCACTTGCGTCTGATTGGGGTTAGTATTTTTTTCGACATTAAAATTTAACTACAAAAGGTATTCTAATTTTTTAATTTTTAATTTTATTTTTATGATTCATTTGAGGTTGCGATGTCTCAAATACAGACTGAGAGTCAGGCTGAGACCGATACACACACCAGTGCCCACAAATTAGATAAGACAAGATGGATGTAGAGAGCCTAGTTTGCCTTTGAGAAAGGCTGAGTTGTTTGTATTGACTCTCCATTGACACTTGTGGATTATTATGGCACTACTTTGATGTCAGCATATAGCTCGAGAGGAGATCATGGGGTCTCACCATCATCTGCTGCATAGTATCAAGAGCAGCTACAAGCTCAGAGTGAGTGTATAGAGAGTATGCGTAGGGCGCAGGGTCAGATATGTCAATGGTTGCAACAGCAGCAGGAAGAGCTCCTAAGACAGTAGCAGCAACAACAGTTATATAATATGCAAGAGGTGATCTGTCAATGGTGGTAGTAGTATGAGCATGATCAGTTGGAGTACATGCAATATCTTACTCGTGTTTTAGGGATTGAGTTCCCTCCACAATCTCCTCGAGACGACCCTTCCCCTCAGTGATCTATTTATTTTTTATTATAAAATATTTGAATTTAAATTTTTTTATAATAATAAAAATCTACATTTCTATATAGTTCATTTTTTATATTATTTTGAATGTTACATTTTTATTTTTTTTATTTTTTTTATTATTCTATTACATTATTTTAATTTTTTTTATTAATTTATTAATTTTTATTTTTGATATATATTTTTTTTTATATTTTTTGTGAATAATGTGGTTTCCATTATTTTACAATTTTATATTATATTATCTATATTAATAATATTATTTTGTTAATAATAATAATAATATTATTATATTATCAATATTATTATTATTGTTATAAGAATATTTTTTTATTATTTATTTTATTTTACTAATATTAATAGTATTATTTCATTAATATTAATATTAATATTAATATTTTATTCAATATTTTTATAATATTTGCGAGGGGTCCCATCACAAACACGGTTTCAAAATCTCTATAAGACTATTTGCGATGGGGCTACCATCCAATCCCGATAAAGTAATTACAAACCCATGAGGAAGCTATTTGCGATTGATGCACATCCCATCTCAAATAGTTTTTTTGCGAGGGACCGCCACAAAAAACATTATGTGCGATACCCTTTTCCGCAATTGATCATTTGAAATGGGATCCCATTGCAAATGACATGTCACAAATGTACCATTTTCCAATAGTGATAAATAACATAAACATTCTTATTCAAATACTATCATATGAAATACGAATAATTTAACCATAAACCATTAATGGTATCAAAATAGCACATCCACAATCAAACTGATAATAAAAACTTCCAATAAAATAAGGTATATTATATCATAAGGTATCTGGCTCAATCAAACATAAGATTCAACAAAAAAATCTTGATATAGAAGAAAATACTCTAATAAAATCATTTCAAATATCTTGATAAAAATACCCTTTTACTTTGAAATCGTTTATTTACAATCAAGCATTTATAAATGAAATAAGTTTATTTAAAAATAACATTATATACGTGAAAACAAATCATAAAAACATCAAAGAGTCAAGATAGAATTAAAAATAATCTCATGCTATATAAGTTAAAAATAAACATTCTTTCTTTATTTTGGTTGAAAATTTCATAAAGTTCCTCGTTTGGAAAATGATGAAAAGATTAATTTCAAAATTATTTTATAAAAACCAGAGCATTGGTAAAAGTCTTAAATTATTGGTAGGATAATAGTGAAAATATTTTTATTTTTTTAAGAAACATGGAATGGACAGTAAATATTTCTCATTAAATGTTTACGTATAAACAATCTCAAAAAATAATGAGATTGTGTAATAACCATTACCTCGTACTTTTCATTAGTTCAGGGTGAGTTAACCTCCTATATATTTGTTAAAGAATGTTATTAAATTATACTAGAACCATATCCATTATTTATGAAATCATATATTATTCATTTGATGACTTTTTATTAACTCTTTATTAATAATTCCATGTTAAAGAAATGTTTTGGGTAATTAAATTCTTTTCTTATCATACGTGTCGTGACTCCTTTTTCATGATCCTATTACTTAAATACTAATTTACTTACTTACAGAATGTAAAACATGATTTATAAATCTTATATATTCTATATATAAATATATATATATATTATAGATATATGAAATGAAATACACTGTTCATAGAGACGGTAGGTCATACGTACGCATGATTGTTGTTTCCTATTTTCTTATTGTATTGAGTGAAATAATGTAAATTAAATATACAAATGTATATATATAATAGTTGCATTATTATGTAAAATATTTTATATTTATTCCTTATATACATTTTTATAATCATTCCTGAATGGTTTATATGGAACATGAATCTCATCATGTCGTGGAGACAGTAGGTTGTGTGTATGCATGAGCAATTATATCATTCTTTATTAGTAAACAGGTGGGTAATTAAATGGTATAGTAATTATAAATAATATATGTCATTTAATATTTTAAATTTAGATACATTATATCCATCATTATAAATATCCAAATAACGTGATGATGAAAACAAATTACACCAGAACGTGGAGGCGGTAAGTCGTACGTACAAACGCATGGTGATATTGTTTTTCATAGGATGGATAAAAGGAGGAATATAGTTATCCCATAATCATGATAAAATATCATTATACATATGATAATAAAGTTATTAATTTAGTATGTAAACAAAAATCTAAGAGGATGTATAAGATGAAACGAACTTAAATGAATGTTCAAAATAATTACTTCTTCTTTGGTGGACTTCGTTTGGATATCCTCTTAGGGACACTATAGTTGGTCTGCTGGAAGACCAAGACCTCTAAAACATATATAAGAATATTTCAATGATAAATGGGGATTTATTGATTTATTTATAAGTCTAAAAAATACATGATTAAGTGAGGTAGGAGGTTCCCTTTTATAATTGAGATGAGGCACAATTTTGGAAATTCTCAAAATATTAAAATTTAAATAACTATTCTACATCCAAATACCTTAAAATGGCCCATAAATGAAAATTATAATAATTTTTCAACTATATCCTATCACCTTCTGAATATTTATAATTTTTTAATTTTTAAATAATTTAATAATAAATCATTTCAATAAGATATGATTATTTCCAAATTTAATCCCATTCATCTAATTTGGATTCAAATATATCAAGACAAATTGGGAATTATAAAATAATGTTTCACACATATCTAATATATATTATAGATCTATAAAATTCATTAGACACTTTAATCCATCAAAAATATATCAAAATTAGTTTTATTAAAACTAATCATTTATTTTTTTGTTAATTGAATAAATATTGTTTTAACATTAAAGAAGAATATAAGGTAATTATAAAATTTCTAAAAATTAAAAATAAAATTATATAATAAAATTAGCTTAATTATAAAAAATATATATATTTTTATTTATTCATACATTTATTTTTTCCCTATGTAGAAACATAAAAGTTAATAAAAGGGAAGAGAGTGATATTTTTTAACTACCATTGATTTAAATAATATATAATTTATTATCATGGAAAATTTCCCATTAAAAAAATAAAAATTGATAATAACGTGATAAAGGTATAATCTTCTTCATCCACTAATTTTTTGAAAATTTATTATTATTTTTTTAATCCTTATCTTTTTTAACCCTAATTTAACCCCTTTAACTATTGCCATCATATCATATAATTTATACATTATTGGAAAGTATTATTACTATAAAATTATAAATGACCACTAAATGAGTCATTGATAAAAATCTAAGACTTATTAAAATTTTTTTGGCAAAAGGAGAAAGAACATAAATGAATGGGTAAAACAATTACCACTTCTTCAGTGGATATCCTTTGGATCTCATCTAAGGGACACTAGGGTTTATCATTTTGGATGACAAGGACCTCAAGAACATATATAATAATGTTGGGAGGAGAAATTTGAATGGTATGGAAGATCTAGAGGTCTCATAGTGGTGTAATTAAGAGAGGGAGGAAGTACCGTTTTATAATTGAGGTGAGGGTCACTTTTGGAAATCCTCATAATATTAAAAAAATAATAAAACTATTCTAGATCCAAATTAAAAAAAATGGCCCATAAATGAAACTTAAAAGACATTTACGTCCATATACTATCCCATTGTGATTATTTATCATTTATGTGATTTTTAAATAATTTATTAATAAATTAATTCAATAAGATATCATTATTGTCAAATTTAATACTACTAAATTAATTTGCCTTTAAATACATCAATACAAAGTGGTAATTTGAATCTAATGGTTTCAAACACCTCTAATATAACTTAATGATCTGAAAAATTATATATACCCTTTAATTGATCAAATATATTTCAAATTTAATATTATTAATATTAATTATTTTATTTTCCGGTTAATTAAATAAATATTGTTCTAACGTTGAAGAAGAATATAAGGCAATTATATAATTTTGTAAAAATTAAAAATAAAATTCTATAATGAAAATAATCTCATTATGATAAAAATAGACATTTATATTCGTTTATAACTTGATTTTTCCCTATTTTCACATATAAAAAGAAATAAAAATAAATAGAGTGATATTTTTTTAAATATCATTGATTTAAATAATATATAATTTATTTTCCTGGAAAAGTGTCCACTAAAAATTCAAAATCGATCATAATGTGATAAGAGTATAATATTATTCATATAATAATTTTTGGAAATTTTATTATTATTATTTGAATCTTTAACCTTTTGTTTTAACCCTTATTTAACCCATTCAACTATTACTATGATATCATATAATTTATACATTATGGGTTAATATAATTACTATAAAATTACAAAAGATAGAATAATTAGCCAGTTATGATATTTTAAGACTTATTAAACTTATTAGGATGAATTATAGTTTTTATATTTTTTATATTATTTAAGAAAACATTATTTATTTTAAAATATCTTAAATGTCTATTTTGACACTATTCATTATTTTCCCTTATACAAAAATAAAACAAACAAGGTAAATTCATTACAATTCTTATAAAACATTAATATCATGTCCAATTCATCTGCAAAAATGTTGGATGAAATTAAATGAATCAAATTATATTTATAATATTATTATTATTATCAATTATTTGATTCATCTATTATTTAAATAATTATTATATCATCATTTTTTCACAATTTAAGTTTATTATTTTATTATTAAAAATTATAAAAAAAATTCCATGATGTAGATAAACATTTAATATTTAAGATTATTATTTATAGTTTTTTGTACCATATTTATAACACTATAATAAAAATGTTATATTTATAATAAATCAGAGTGTGACATTTTTAACTTATCTCTAAAAAAATATTATAAAAATCATATTCATAAAAATGTTGCTCAAAAAGGTTATAATTTAATTAAAAGGTTGATTTTGGTAAATAAAATTCATTCAATGAAATTGAAACATATTTTAGTGTATCTTTATAATGATAATATTATTATTTTCCCCCTTTATCACCAAATTCACCTTTATGTGTTATAAAAAAAATACTAATTTTACATTTCACAAAATATTAATTTGATCATATTAGACCAAAATTTTCATTCTGATTACAACCATGTTTATCCAGTTTTCCAAATTCAATTCACATAACTGGCTAAATTTTGTTTAATATTAATCCTGCATGTGTGGAGAGAAGTAGGCTAAAAGATATGTTCAAATGTTCAATAAATTTTTATATCTAATTTCACTATAAAATTATTCCAATGACCTAAATTAGATTAATATATATATATTTTTACCTATTTTAAATTTAAAAATCCATTTATATTATAATAATTATTTAAATGAAAATTGTTGTTTTTAACTACAATGAAGTAGTTTTCACTATTCAAAAAAAGATGATACTTATCAAAAAAATACTAAAAATTCACCATAAGTTAATATTGACATTCAAAATTAAAAAATTAATTCTATTTTCAAAAATAAAATTTTTAAAATTTCCAAAATTTAGTTTAAAATTTGTTATTCAATTATAAGGTGGAAAAAATACCCTTTTAAAAAATATAGTTTTTATTCATAAAAGTTGATTTGTTCTTACATAATTTTCTAAGAAAAAAATAATATGAATGTAAATATTATATGTAATATACATAAATTTCATAATGTAGTTAATACTATTCATAACTAATATTTAAATGACTAGGTTAATAGATCGTGGTGCATTCGAACTGAATGTTTCATACAACACAAGCTATTGAATTTATTTAAAAAGAAAACATACCTTGAATTCTTAGGGAGATAAAAATGTGGGCTCCTACCTTGATTATGATGTTGGAATGCTAAACTTAGTTACTATTAATTTTTAAATAAGGTGATGTCTTTCACTCTAAACATTATATGACCTCATGTCAAACATATCTCGAGCCATGACGCCACCTTCCTCCACTACTTTTCCACCTTTGTCATCACTTGTTTCCATTAATTCACACTAGAGATTATAAGGAATCCACAACAAATCTAGAGCACCTGATTTATCTCTACTATCAAAGGCTAGGGAAAAAAAGTAATCAGCTCTGGGACCCCATATCATCTCCATGATCTGATTTTAAGGCTTCATCTAACCATGTGATGGTTGGATGACACACATTAGCCCTCCTATATTTTTTTAGAACTTCCTCACCACTACCAAGAACCAATACCACCTTCCAAGAACCATTTTGTTGTATGACTTGCATCCATGTCATGAAGCTGCCCATGAAAGGGACTTCCCCACACGATCCCACCATGATGTTCATAGTAGGGTATTTAAGCACATGAAATCCTCATGTGTTTTCTTTTTTTAACTTGGGTATTGTGAATGTGTTCTTGAAAAGTGATACACATAGTTCTAGAAAGAGTAATGACCAAGGAATTCCACACTATATAAATAGAGGGGGATTTTTATTATTGTCAGAGTCAAAAATTGAGGGAGTTTCCATTATTGAAGGGAGTTCATGCCAAGCAGATAAAATTCTTTATTTTTTATTTTTTATTTCAGGTTTCTATAGTTTTAAATTACTCATTTTTTTATAAAGTAAACAATAACTATTTATTCAATTATGTTCCACCCTTCTCTTTATTCTTTTTGTTTTCCTTCAACTTCTTCTTCCCCTTCTTTTTTGCTTCTTTTTTTATTTTATTTTTAATTATTTCATTATTTTCATAAATTTTCTTCTAATTTTGTTTTCTTCTTAATCTTCCTACTTCTTTTCTATTTTATTTAATTTTATTCATCTCCCTTTCCCTTTTCTCTTCAATTCTATCATCATTGTTATTATTGTATATATTCATTGATCTTCTTCTCATCTAATTATTAGTGTCCTATAACCCTAAAAAGTAAGGGGATGACCCGAGGGATGGCCCAAGATAGGTAAGTGGCCTTCAGAAAATTTGGTCTTCAATTCTTATGTTTTATTTATTTTTGTGGTGAGAAAAGGTGATGTTCACAGTTTTGGAGATTTTCTACCATGATAATAAACACCAAATTATTTATAATATTTATTTTTATCTTTTCCCTCACTTATATTAAAAATAAACTCTTCATATGATGAAGTTGATATTTTCATAAAATAATAAAAAAAAACAAAAAGATCTATTTTAGGTGAATTAGAATTTGTAAATAGATAGTTGCAAATATCCTCTAGTGAGATTACTCTAGTGAGCCGATGTGCTACACTTATAAACCATTTAAAAATTTTCTTTTTCCACACCCCATGATAATTGTGTTCCCAAACTAGCACCCCTTCTAGGGAACTAATCATTGTTTCTTACCATTTCCTTTTCACAAATAATAGAATGTTTTTTTCATGAAAAACAATAAAAAATTATTTTTTTTCTTAATGGTTATGAATGATCATATTTTCATTTCAAGGAGTAGTTACTCATTGGTTCAAGATAAAAATAAAGTTCCCCAAGATTTTGAGAATTCTATACTAAAAAGGATTTATGAACTCCCTAAGCTATCCCAGAATATGATGAATGGGTATGGATCTATACTATCATTTTAAGAGATGGAAGATATGCTTGTTGAAGTCAAAGATGATTATCAATTACTAAAGGACAAGGAGGAAGTGAAACTGGAGCTTCCCAATTTTATTAAAAACATATAGGAAGTTGAGACCCAACTCGAAGACCATCAACAACCTAACCATTTGAATAGAAAAATCAAATAGAACCAACCAGATCTCGTGTGGATTCTTGATGAGAAATAGTTTCCTAAAGAGATACATATGGGAGATCAACATTATGTATGCTATTTTTTGGAATGATCATGAGGTCAATAATGTCTCGTGTTATGAGAAAATGTGAAATTCCATGTGAATTTTAACTTTTTCATTTATTATATGGGTTGTTTTATGAAATAATTTTCAGAAAAAAAATTCTAAGAGTTATAATAGTTCAATGTGTTTTTTTAGACTTGGGTAAAGGACCAAGAGATCCTTCATAAGTGTCATTGAATTTTAGGAGTGATGGGTTATGGGTATCAAGGGTTTTTAGGGTCTGTATAGGGTGCTCTATTTGTCTAAAAAAATTTATCCCCTCGAAAAAACCTTGTCTCTACAAGGGTGAATCAGATGTGCCTCATAGGGCCTACAAACAGTTTTTCCAAACTGTGCTCCTATCTTATATGATTAGTAGAACATAGGTAGTATCTATGTATTATTTATCTCATAGTTTCCACGTGGTTAGGATAACTACGTCGGTCAAACCATGAGAGGTGGTTTTTTTAGTAATGGGTGATATATGATTAGTGTGTGGTTCGGCCAAACCTCATAGGTGAACCGTGCGACCCAGTTTTTCTGGGTTAAATGAATATGTTCCCATAATGGGTTTTAGTTTCATCCCTCCTCTTCTTTTATTCTCCTCTAAATGCATGATACCTTCTATAGGCACCTTTGGATTCCCCTCTAAACATATACTAGGATTTGTGATAAATCCTTCATCCATACATGGAATTGTTCTCCATCATTCTCTATGGATTTGTATCACTAATCTCTTGAGTCCTTTTAAAAATTTATTTGTTTAATCTCCTCTCGATTGAATTATTTTGGTGTGATCTCATTTGCCCCATTTTAAGGGAAAACTTTCTACTAGTCAATTTCATTCAAACCAAACCAAATTAGAGCTTGATATTGAACAAGTGGTATATCCTAATCTAAAGGTAGTTGGTCTATTAATTTTTCATTAATTTTACATTGTCTATAAGTAATTACACTACGATGCACACCAATGTTTTCTACATATTTATTTATAATTTTTTCCTTCATATTGAGTTGATCCATGAACCTTGTATTACTACCATTAAACCTTGTTTAATAAATTTTGGATTCCAACCATGATCAAGGAAACACCTTGGGTGTGTATCCTTGAATTTAACATAATTAATTAATGGTTTAAATTTCTGGAATACCTTCTAAGAATTATTCTTCGTTTCATAATGGAATTTACTCTGGTATGGATTCATCTAAATGATAATGGAATAATATAAATACCTATTTAACCTTTATATAATTAAATTTCCATTTTTAAAGGTATTTTAAAATGGTTCTTATAATGATATCAGAAATAAATTTGGAATTAGTTTTAAAATATGTAAAATTAATTGTTTATGAAAAATGTCAATTTTTTATAATTAAACCCATCAGATGAGGTCCACTGTCTTCAAAATAAAAATGTGATGATTAGTGTTTAAAATAATGCTTGGCCTTATGGAATAGTGTTTTCCGTTACCTTCCATCATTATTGAAATGTGGAATGTTTACTCCATGACCTCAAATAATAGTGTTAAATGGAGATTTCCTTAATAAATTTTATCAAATCCAATCACCTTCTAAGTTATTGATTTGACTTATAAATTTTTTGGATTACATTATAAAATATATTTCCTAAGTAGGAAATTACCCTATTGTCAAAGGCACCTCATAAGTGCCTCGTTACCAAGTAAAATGAATTTACATCCTTTATTACTTTAAATGGAACAAAATAATAGGTATGGCTTGGAATGATGTCATATCTTTCATAAATATTTAAAATTGTATACCTTAACTTCATCAGAATTTACACGATTGATTTCTTTATTCTTGAATGAGTTAAATGTTATAAATTAAATTAATTGTAATAGTTGGAAAGTTAACCCCAATCGTAGCATGCTTATTACATGCTCTTGTTAAATATGATGCCCCAATTTATATAACAGGATTAATAAAAAATCCTAAATGAGAGGTAATGCCTCATGTATCTTGTTATAATTATCATTATATGATTACACCTTGATATTGTCTATGAATGAAGGTTAGGGATTATGGATCATGGGGGAAATCACACTCCCTTACATCAAGAGTTGTGTTCATAGTGTCTCACAGTAATGATACTTTTAGGATGTGGGACATGGTACCACACACCCTATTTAGAGTGCTGGAATGGTAGAAAAATCACTATCCCTAGTTTTGTGTTCACAAATTCTCACACTCTATTAGGATTTAGGTCATTTAGCCTATTTCTTGTGCTTATAGGCTTTTTAGATAGGTTATGGATGTCTGAGTTACCCTTAGTCCTACCAGTAGTTATTATTCTAGGAATATGACCACTAGGAGTTGGAAAAAAATGGATCATATAAGTGGATGAAATATATAATTATACTATGTAAATACTATAACTATATGCACATGGTTATTAATTGGAATTTCATTATGGTTGTGAGAAAAAGTGGGTAGAGATGCCAGGTTTCCTTTAGAAACCTGATATTTTTTGTTGTTATTTATTTATGTTTTTTATTTATTCACATAACTACACACTTATTTACATTATTATCAATCATAGACTCTGTGGGTGGGAACCTATTGGGGTTTATATATCACACCCTTATCGGGCCACCATTGTACTAGGGTAAATGAGTACACCTTTATGCTTTCAGAACCGTGAACTATTGTTTGTATTGTTATTCTTATACCTTGGAGTAAGGACCATTGGACCGAGATTAATCTTGGGATACTCGTGGAGATATTTCCCTGCAAATTTTACTGCTTTTCTTTATTCGTGTATAGTGTTGTATCACATTCCATTTTTGATACCTTCTGTTTTAGTTTTGTATCATCATCAGGACATGCATACATCTATTTTATATTGGTTTTGGCCATATTTTTATTTAGTTTATATTATCATATTATAGTGCTCTATTTCTCTTTATTTTTTCCTATTTCTATTTTCATATATTTAATGTTTGAAATACCATTGCACTACTCCAGTTGTGTCTATGTATTTCCCCGATATCACCAACTTAGACCCTCAATACTATTTAGAAGCCTCTAGTGTATGTGGAGGCATGCTTGAGACCATGTGATCCACAGATTTGGCTATCGTATTAGTTGTTATTTAGATCATGATGTTACAAAGTGGTATCAAAGTATATTTTCACATTATCTTACTATTTTTTGTTTGTAGGAAGATTACTCAAAATGTGTTGATTCTTGTTAAATATTCTTGTTTGGGACTAATCCCAAAACCCATGGGGAAAGGAACAAGTATCCATGTCTGGTATTTTTCTTCATGTGGTTTGATATTATAGTTGATGTGATTTCACCTCGAGTGAATTCTGTACTTTCCTCGTCTTATTGATTTGTGAATTTATGGTATTTTTTCCTTGGCCTGGTATGAAAAGAAATAATCATTACTAACATCAATATAGGAATATATAAATTCAAATTTTATACATTAGACATTCCATGTATTTTATTTTATAAGATGATTTCTAGTTTGGATTGTGTTCCTTGTTTGTTATGCCATGACAATGTTTTATTTAGAATTCTTATTGTTATAAAATTCATAGGTGATTAATTTCTATGTTACCTACTTAGTTATCACATTTTGTCTATGTATCACTACTTTATTCTTATTATCTTGTCCTTATGTGTTTATTTCTAGTGAAATCATTCTATGTAGTGATTTTGATCTGTAATTGGTTGCATGGGCTAAATATAGTGGTTAGGATTTAAGTGAGAGATAGTTCTAATTTAATGGTGTATGGGTGACATATATTTTGGAAAAGGAAACCTATATACTCAAATCATCATTTTAACTTGTATATATATCTAGAATGTTGTTAAAATAAAAAATCATCTAAGGATTAAATTTTTAAAGTGCAATTTGTTTTGATTAAATGGGAAAGAGACTTTAGTTTGTAAAATGTTTGGCCTCTTTATAGGCCAGGGAATGGTAACCCATATAACTAAACTATGAGATATGGCCATATTTTATTTTTAAATAGACATTAATGTTAATGATGTTTAATTTTGAACTAAAATTAATTGTTCATGATAAATGGGATCCATGTACCAAACTATAAACTGTATAGGAACTTTATGGATTAGTAGATGGACACACATACCTCTAACCGTGATATTTATCTTAGAATGGTTAAAATGTAAAAGTTGTTTTAGTTTTGATCCAAAATGAATTTATTTCATCTATAAAGTCTTTTGAATAACATCTAAAATCAATATCTAGTCCAAAGTAGGTCTATTGGTGAATATTTCTTATGAGATAACCTATTATAGGTGTTTATATTTTTCAAATTAATGCAAATTCTATTGGGTTAAATCTATGATGAATAATGGTTGGATTATCTGGACCCCTGTAGGTTTCCTTATTTATTATAACATCAAATGAATTTATTTAATTAGCAGACTATTTATGATGGAATATATATAAATGGTTAATGGTTTTAGAAGGAAGATTTATAATACTTTTATATTTATTTTTTTCTTTTACCATGTGCCTTTGTTTAATAAATGGTGCTTGTTGTTTTTTTCTTTTAAATGTTTAAGCGTGAAATGTAAATCAATTTCCTGGATTAAAATGGAACTACAAGTGGTGTACATTGTTAAAACATAATGTAAGGGTATATTAAAATTTTCTCACTAAGTATCCTTGGAATCAAAACATGAGCATTTTCTATAGGCCTTTATCCTTTTTATAAAGGATGTAATAATATGATTTTGAGCCTAGTTACATTGTATTTGTTGTAGCTTCGTGAAAGGGTTGATGATTTTTATTTCTTAATAGGCTAGTCCATGGTAGGTGTAACCCTTAAAGATAGAATGTCTTACTAAATGATATGAGTTTTATGATTCTTGGTGTCATTGGGGTGGTTTTTTCACTTGTAGGACCCTTAGATTCTAAATGTTACCATTGTTCACATGGGTGGTCATGTTATTTTTTATCCTTTTCATGTATGATCATTAATAATTGCTCAGTTTCAGAAGTTTTTGCATGCCAAGGGAATGGTCAGTAGCTTCATAGGTCTCGTGACCCTATTCTCTTTTGTTGGTCGAATCAGATGTTTGTTAGTTGGTTTTGAGTTACAGTGGAAATAAAACTTTGGGTTAAATATATTATATGGAACACCAAATAATTGAATTAATATGGTAGATAGCCTATGGATATTATTTAAGATGTTTCATTTTTCTTATAAACCATAGGGTAGTACACGTTCATGTACATGGTTCCCTCAGAGTGATAAAGATGTAACAAACTAGTTGAGTTCAGTATAATCATTGACCTTGTTCTATTGAGTACGATCTTGGGTCATCTCCGTAGTAGAGTAACCTGGGTGGAAAGAATCATATACTTCCCAATTATGGGGGGAATTTTCTAGATAATTGACTGTTTAAAAAATATAGACATTTTTTTTGTTTCGGGTTTTATTTTTCCTTATTTTTATGATTTTACATTGTGATCATGGCTCAAAAGAGCATCCCAAATTTTATAAAGGTGTTTTTGATCTATCACACTTGTGATCAGCTAGTTTATATTTACTTTTGGAGACTAGACACTCCTAAAGTGGGGAGAAACCAGTCAGTTCTAGTGGTTATGAGACCTTCAAAGTAGAAGAAACACATCGAGAAGGACCATTTATAAATGGTAGATCTTGATAAAATGATCTTGGGGATGGTGAGTTTTTAATTAGGTAAGTACTTTCTTGGAAGCACAATTTTGATGTTGTTTGTTGTATATAAAACTTTTGAGAAACCCAATTATTCAAGGACAGACTTTGGGGGTGAGTTTGAGTGATCAAGGAATGCCTTCAGGTGGAAAATGCATCATGGTTCAGTTAAATGGGGCAACGTCGGCGGGTAAATCCAAGATTCTTTCAAGAAGTTGACTAGTTATAGTTACACTATTACTCTTTCTAGTAGTGATGTTTGATTAAATATAACCATTTAAATCATCATAGTTTATTCTTATCAGTGACGGTCATGTCCGCTATCTTGATTTCATCCTTGATGCACTAAAAGAGCATTAGTCTTATTCCATGCTAAAGTTTTAAAGTATTTGGTCTTGAGAGGTAATATTTATCTAGTTTCATGTTGTATACATGGTTTTCTAATTAGCCATGTTATGTCTTGGGTGATTCCTGGGTTCTCATGTAGGAATTCCATGGATTATCTCTTAGACACCTGCCATTTTTCCTTTCACGTCACCGACATGAGAATTATATTCTTGGATCAGTCAATGTTCAAACATTTATATGTTGGATTTGTACCAAAATATCACTTTAAACATGGAGTATGGACAACCGAGGGATAGTTCCTTAGAATATAGTTTAATGAATCCATGGTTTCCTGGGACATGTTGTTAGGCTCGGAGGTGAGCGTTTATAGGGAGGAAATTCTAGTAGGATGGATCTGGTTATTTCCCTTGTTCAAGCTATGGCACAATATATTAAATGGACATGAGATGGATTGAATGAGTAATGTAACTGGAAGATAGTTATGGGAATCAGTGAGTGTGTTTTTTGTGAATGAAAAATTATTTGGAAGAAGTCCTTGCAGTTCTATTAAATTACATCAGTCTTTTAAGCTAAACATTAAAGAATAGTTGGCATAACTGGATTGCCTAGTTCCCTTCATTATTTTTGTTTTCGGTCCACATGAATCACTATAAACATGTCATTAGGTTAAGGAGGGCGTGTTCTAAGGTTGTAAGTTCCTTATTAGAAAGCTTGCATGACTAGTTTCAATTTGGTTGATCAGGTTCGACCATTCTTTTATAGTGATGTTCTTATTATAGCCTTAAATGTGATTAGCTTCACCCAGTTGAGGAAAAAACAGCATGAGCATCATTAGAATGCTTAAGGGGATTCTTTGTATGGGAATTCCGATGGTGGTTAATCTATTGTTAGGAAATTTCCTCATTCTAATGCTATGATGTATCGTGGGGAGCACTATAGACTAAATCTTATCGAGATGAAGGGTGATCATTTCTCTAGATAAATGGATGTAGGTATGTTTCATTCTATGTCTTGGTTGGAATTGAGAATTGGCTCTCATTTTTATATATTTATTGAAATATACTTGAGAAGTGATAATAGGCATGTTGGGAATTTTGATACACAATGACGATGTTTGAATGAAGCATCAGAAACCTCATAGGTCTGTTGATGATTCTGTTGCTCCCCATGGCTTCTCAATGACAAGATGTTATATGGTGGGGATGATTCAGAGTCCCATGTTTTGATCCAAGGTGAAAATCCAAGGTAATTTGAACCTTTTCATTTACTTGATGGGCTATTTTATGAACTGGTCTTTGAAACGTAATTTTGAGAGTTAAAAAAGTTCAATGTGTTGTTTCTAGACTTGGGAAAAGGCCTGATATATATTTCATAAGCTATGATGAGTTTTGAGAGTTTCAAGGTCTTGAAATTAATGGTTTTTTTGGTTTATATATGGTGCACAATTTGTTTGAAACTGTGCGTCCCCCAATAAAAATCATGATACTATTGAGGTGGAGTAGATGTGTCCCACATGAGACATGTATGGTTTGTCCAAACTGTGCACCTAGCCTTCCTAGTTAGTTCCACATAGTATACACCTATGCACTATTAATAACACGGTTTGTTCATGGTTAGGTTAACAATGTGGGAAAAACAATGTGAGGTGTTTTTCTAAGGAATGGGTGTCAAACGGTTGGCACACGGTTTGTCCAAACCATATGAAAAAAACATGGGACCCTGTTTTTAGGGGTAACATGACTATTTTTACATTAATGGGTTTTATTTTATTTCCTTATTTTCTTTTTTTCTCCTCCACCCACGTGATACCTTTTCCAGGAGACTTTAGAGTCTCCTCCAAGACAATCCTAGTCTTTGCCACAATTCCTCTGTCTAGACTTGTAATTTTTCATCGTCGGTCTCTATAGATCTGCATAGGTTTTATATTGAGTCATTTTAAATCTTTTTTCAATTAATCACTTATCAATTGTGATATTTTTGTGCGATATCATTTCCCCCACTTTTAGGGAAAATGTATGATTCATCAATTTCATCCAAACCAGACTAAACCAGAGCTTGATATAGGACGAGTGGTGCATCCTAAGCTTAGGGTAGGTAGTCTTAAATTTTTTCCCTTAATTTTCCACTATTTATAAATAGTGTCATTTCCCCACATGATGAACTTTTCCACACATTGACTTATAATTTTTTCCTTCATATTCAATTGATCCCCACACCTTTTGTTTCCCCATTTGACATTGGATTAATAAATTGTGGATGCCGACATTGATAACGGACACCATATGGGGGTTCAAAAATGAATTGGCCTTAATTTATTAATTGATTAAATGACCTGAACACCTTTTAAGAATTAAACATTATTATTTAATGGATTTTTCCCTTTTATGGATTCAACTAAATGATAATGGAACCTTGTATGCACCATTTCAACTATTATATAATTTATTTTCCCTGTTCGAATGGTATTTTAAAATTTTTTTTATGAATTGAAAAATGAATTTGGAATAGATGCTTAAACATGATAAATGAATTGTTTCAGAATATTGTAATGTTTTTTATAATAAATCCCCTTAGATGAGGTACACTATCTTCAAAATGAAAAAGTGACGATTAGTGTTTAAAATCATATTTGGACTTATGGAATAGAATTTTCCAATGGATTTTGTTATTATTGAAATGTTGAATGTATAGTCCTTGGCCCCTAATGGTAGTGTTAAATGGACGTTTCCATTATAAATGTTATGGAATACAATCACCTTATGAGTTCTTAGATGATATTATTTATTGTTTGGATTAATATATAAAATTCAATTCCCAAGTAGAAAATTACCATATTATTGAAGGAACCTCCTAAGTTCCCCTTTACCATGTAAAATGAATTACCATAATTGATTAATTAAATGTCATTAAATAAATGGGATTTCTTATCATGATGGATTAACTTTCTTAAATTTTTTAAATTTTTTTATTTAATGTACATGATGTCTTTCTTTATTCGTGAATGAATTAAATTGTATAAATAAAAATAAGTGTAATTGGTGTAAAGGCCACACAAATTGTAGGATAGTTAGTACAAGCAATGTTAAATATGATGCCCTTGTTTGTATAAAAATCTTAAAGAAATATAGAGCATGAGAGATAATGCCTCTGGGATATGGTTATTATTATCCATATATGATTACTCCTTGATATAGGCTATGAATGATGGTAGGGGATTACTAAACATGAAGGAAAATCATGATCCCTTACATAGGGTGTTGAGTTCACGATGACTCACACCAGTGATACTTATAGGACGTGCAATGAGGAACCACACTCCATGTTTAAAGTGTTGTAATGATGAAAAAATCACCATACATACTATTTTTTTCCACTAATTCTCGCACTCTATTAGGATTTAGGGAATATACCGAATTTCTTGAGCTTATAGGCTTTTTTAGATAGACTATGGATGTCTGAGTTACACCCGGTCTAGCTAGTAGATAGAATTCCAGGTATATGGAAATTTGGCATTGGGACACACATGGATCATGTAGCTGAATGAAATATATAATTATACTATGTATATATTATTACAATATAAATATGGTTATTAATTGGATCTTCTTTATGGTTGGGACCCGAAGTAGGTAGAGCTATCATGTGTGCTTTAGGAACCTTAGAAAGATCATTGTTATTTATTTTACTTTTTTTATTCATTCATATACCTGCACACTGCATTACAATATTACCATTCATAGACTCTGTGGGAGGGAAACTTATGTGATTTATTTCTCACACCCATCTTGGGCCGCCATTACATGGGGTAAATAAGTATACTGTCATGTTAGCAGGACAATGGACTATTTTTTGTACTTCTATACTTGTACATGGGAGTTAGGAGCATAGTATTATGATCAATATTAGGATTCTTGTGGAGCTTTTCCCCAAATGGATTTTACTAATTTCCTTTATTCATGTATTTTATAGTGTAATGTTCCATTTTTTAATGTCTTATCTTTTAGTTTGGTATCATCATTTGTACATGCATGTATCTATTGTATATTGGTGTTGGCCATCTTTTCATTTAGTTTATATTATTATTTTATTCTGCTTTGTTGCTCTTAATTTTCTTCTTTCACTATTTTTAGCTATTTAGCATTTGATATACCGTTGTGTTACTCTGATTATGTGGGGGGTAGTCTCTCTACTATCACCAGCTTAGGTCCTCACTGCTGGTCGGAAGCCCATGACATTCAGGGAGGCATGCTTGAGACCATGGGACCCACATGTTCAGATGTTGTCTTAGTGGTTTTTCAGATCGGGATGTTACAAAGTGGTATTAGAGATTATTTTTCATTTTTCATTCAATTTTGGGTTGGTGGAAATAAGACTATTAATGTGCCGACTCTTGGTAAATAGTCATGGCTATGACTGATCACCACTCCCATGGGGAAATAACCAAGGGTCCAGGGCTGGGATTATAGTTCATGCTATTTGATATTACACTTGATGTGATTTCTCCTTGAGGGAATACTGTAGTTTCCAAATATTATTGATTTGTGAATATATGGTATTTTACCCATGTCCTGGTATGGAATTCATAAAGCATTGCATACATAATTATAGTTATATATAAATTCAAATTTTAGGCATGTTCCATGCCATGAAGTTTCATTTATAAGATAATTTTTAGTTATGATTGTGTGACATGAGTGTTACGTCATGTTACTATTTTATTTATAATTCTTGTTGTCATAACGTGCTTAGGTGATTAATTTCCATAATGGCTACTAAGTTATCATGTTTTGTCTATATAACATTCTTTTTTTACTTATTATCATGAGATTCTATGTTTATTTCTTGTTATATCATACTAAGTAGTGATTTTTATCTGTAATTGGTTTCATGGGATAAATATATAGGTTGCGTTTTAAACAGGAGCGAGTTTCAATTGTATGGTGTATGAAAGCCTTAAAATTGAAAAAAGGAAACTTGTATACTCGAACAATCTTTTGAACTTTTATATTCATCTAGACCATGGTTAAAATACAAAGGCTACTAATGTTTAAAATTTTAAGGTAAAATTGGTTTTGATTAAATGGGAACACGACTTCGATCTGTAAAGTGTTTGGGATCATTTAAGTTGGGGAATGGTAACCATATAAAAAATCTATGATATTTGACCATGTTTTATTTTGAAATGTCCATTAATATTATTGTTGTGTAATTTTGAACTAAAATGAATTGGTCATGATTAATGGGATCCAAGTTCCAAACTATAACCTATATGGGATATTTATGGATTGGTAGATGGACACCCATATCACTGGCCATGATATTTATCATAGAATAGTTATAATTTAAAAGATGTTTTATTTGGGATCCTAAATGAATTTATTTCCTCTATAAATGGTTTTGTATAACCTCTAAAATGAACAACTGGGCCTAAGTAGGTTATTTGGGGCATATTCATTATGAGATTTTCTATTATGGTAGTTAACACTTTTAACAGTTAAAAAACATATATTAAGTTGCATTTTTGATGAACCTTGTTTGGATCATTAGGACCCTTGCATTCCTCCTTATCTGTTATAACTTGAAAAGAATTTTTTTAACAAATTTCCTAATTATAAAGGGGTGTCTATAAATAGTTCAATTTTTGAAATGGAAGTTTAATAAGACTTTCCTATTTATGTTTGTCTTTTACCAAGTTCATTTTTTTAATAGATGGTGCTTGATGTTTTGTTTGTATATTTTAAATGTTTAAAGGTAAAATCTAAATCAATTTCATGGATTAAAATGGAACATGAAGTGGTTTCCTTTGTTAAACCCTCATGTAAGTGTAGATTCAAAGTTTCTCACTAAGTACCCTTTGAATGGAAATATGGGTGTTTTTTATAGGCTTTATACTTTTTAGAAATGGAATACAAATAGGCATTTCAGCCCAATTACATTCTATTTGTTGTGGCCTAGGGATAGGTTCAACACTTATTCTTTCATATAAGGATAGCCCATGGTAGGTGGAAACCTTATAGCAAGAATTACTTACAAAAATCCATGTGTTTCCTAATGATTGGTTCCATTCGGTTGTTGTTGCCGCTTGTAGGACTCTAAGATTCTAAATAACACCCTTATTTGGATGGATGGTTGTGGTATCTTTGACCCTTTTTTGGGTATGAGCCTTGAGTAATTATCATTTTTAGAAGGTTAGGAATGTTAAAGCCATGGTCTATAGCTTCAGCAGTCTCGTGACCTTGTTCTCTTTTATTGGTCAAATTAAAAGGATGTTAGTTGTTTTTTAGTCACATGGGAAATACACATTTATGTTAAATATCATATACAGACAACTTTATTTTTAACAAATAAGGTAGATGGCCTATATATAGTATTTAGGAAATTCCATTTTCCTTCTAAACTTCAGGGTACTATACATACATGTACATGGTGCCTGCTGATTGTTGAAGGATGTAACAAACTTTTTAAATTTGGTGTAATCGTTGACTTTATTCTATTGTGTATGGTATCGGGTAATCTCCATAGTAGAGTTACCAAGGTTGTAAAGAATAAATTTTTCCCCATTATTGGAAGGAATTTCTAGAGACTTGAGTGTTTTGATAAGACAATCGTTTTGATTTTAGTTTTGGTTTATTTTTTGCCATGTTTTTATGATTTGACATTGTGATCATGTCTTGGAGGAGAATCACACATTTGTTAAAGGTTTTTTTGATCTAGCACGCTTATGATAATCTAGTTTATCTTTCCTTTTGAAGACTATGATGCTCCTAAGGTGGAGATAGTCACTTTAGTTCTAGTGGTTATGATCCCTTCAAAGAAGAAGGAACACATCGAGAATGACCATTTGGAAATGTTCTATCTTACTATAATGATCTTGGGGATAGTTGGTTTTGAATCATTTTGATACTTTCTATGAAGAATGATATTGATGTTTTTTGATGTATATGAAACTTTTGAGAGACATTGTTGGTCATGTTTGAGTGACCATGGTATGCCTTCAGTTGGAAAAGGTATCATGGTTCGGTTAAATGGTGATGCATTGGTGGTTGAAGCCAAGATTCTTTCCATAATTTGACTAGTAATGGTTTGACAATTCTTATTTTCATTAGTCACATTTTATTAAAAAGAACCGTTGAAATCCTATTAGTGAGTTCTTCTCAGTGAAGGGCATTTCCCCTATATTGATGTCTTCCTTGATGCACTAAGAGAGTGTCATTCTTATGCCAAGCTAAAATTTTAAATTCATTGATCTTAAGATATAACCTCTTTTGGGTTACATGCTAGATGTGTGGTTTCCATGTAAATGCATTGTTATTCCTATGTGATTCTTGGGTTCTCATTTAGGAACAACATGTAAGGATTCTTGGACACAACCACTTTTTTCCTTTGACATCACCACCATCTGAATGCCACTCTAGGATCAGTTAATGTTTTAATATGGACATTTTGGATTTGTACCAACATCTCACATGTAACATGGATTATGGATTACCTACGTATTGTTCCTTATAATCAAGTTTAATGAATCCAAAGTTACCCTAGAATAGTTTTCAGGTTCAGAGTTTAGGTTTAAAAGGGTGGCAATTCTAGTGGGATTGATCTCGTTACACCATTGTTCGTGCTAAGGCAAGATAATATAAATGTCAATGGGATGGTTTAACCAAGGAATTCCACTGAAATTTAGGTATGGGAACCCGTGAACGTGTTTTTTGTAAATGAAAAAATCATCAGAAGAACTCCTTATAATTTTAAAGAATTATGTTGGACTTCTAAGTCGAGCATTGGAGAATAGTCAGAAGGAATGGCTTGGTTATTTCCCTTCTTAATTTTTATTCCTGGTTGACATGAATGTCTCTAAACATGTCATAGGGATAAGAAGGGTGTGGTATTATGGTTCTAAATTTCTTCTTGGGAATCTTGCATGACCAGTTTCAGTTTGGTCTATCGATTTCATTTGTTACTTTATAGTAAGGTTCCTATTATGGACCTGAATGTGATCTGGTTCACCTAGTTGAAGAAAAATTTCTAGGAGAATCATTAGGATTCTTCGGGACATGCTTAGTATGGGAATTCAAATGGTGTGTAATCCATGGTTAGGAACTAGACACTTTCTATTGCTATGATATATGGTAGGGAGAAAATCCTCTAAATATTGTGAAGATGATGTGTGATCATGTCTTTATATAAATGGACTCATGTAAGTGTTGTTCGGTGTCTCTGTTGGAATTGAGAGTTGGCTCTAGTTTTGACAACTTAAGTGTCATATAATTGGGAAGTTATTACAGGAGTTTTGGGAATTTTAAAATAAAATGTGGCCTTCTGAATGAAGCTTCATAAACCTCATAGGTATGTTGATGTTACCGTTGTTCCCCATGGATTCTTAGGGACAATAAGTTATAAGGTGGGGATGTTTCATTGTAATGTGTTTTAATCCATGGTGAAATTACAAGTGAATTTGAGCCTTTTCAATACTAGATGGGTTGTTTCATGAATGTATCATTGAAATATAATTCCAATAGTTAAAACACTTCAATGTTTTGTTTTTAGAGCTGGGTGAAGGCCTAAGATATCCCTAGGAAGCCTTGCTTAGTTTTGGGGGAACTGGGGTCCATAAATTTAATATTTTTATGGTTTGTATATAGTGCATAGTTTTTATAAAACTTTGAATCCACCAGTAGAAAATAATGTGTCTATTGAAGGGGAGAATATGTTCCCCACTCAATATATGTACTGTTTTTAAAAACCGTGCACATTGCCCACCTGGTTAGTGCCCCTAAGGTTGTACCTATGCACTATTCATCACATGTTTTTTGCATGGTTAGGCTAACCATGTGGGAAAAACCTTGCGATATATTTTCTTGAGGAATGAGTGTCACGCGGTTGGTGCATGGTTTAGCCAAACCATATGGGAAAACCTTATAACCCTATTTTAGGGGTAAATGACTATTTTTTCTTTAATGGGTTTTATTTTCTTTACTCATATTCTTTTCTTCTCCTCCTCCCACATGATTCCTCCTCTAGGTTCCTCAAGATTCTCCTCAAAGCCTATCTTATGCTTTGGGATAACTCCTCTATCCAGAATCAGAATCAATCATCACCGGTCTCTATGGATCTGCATCGGGATGCTCTCGGGTCATTTTGAATCTTTTTTTAATATCCCCTCAATTTTACTATTTTGGTGAATTATTATTTCCCCCACATTTTAGGAAAATTTTTTATCCATAAATTTATTCCAAACCATACCCAATCAAATCTTTATATAGGAGACGTGTTATATTATAAGCATAAGGTAGATAGTCTAGGATATTTTCCTTTTTTTCCATTGTTTATAAATAGTTCCATTACAGCACATGACAACCATAGCCATATATTGATTTATAATAGTTTTATTAATATTGAATGGATACTTACACCTTTTATTACTCCTGTTAGACAATTTTTAATAAATTTTAGATGTTGGATTTTATCATGGACACCATGTGGGTGTTTTGGTATGAATTAAAATTTATTTATTTATTTATTAAATTCCTTGAATGACTTGTAAGCATTAAATATAGTTATTTAATGGAATTTTACCTTGTATGGATTAAAATAAATGATAATGTATCCTTATAAATACCATTTTAACCTTAATAGAATTGAATTTTCAGGTTTGATATGTTTTTTCAAAATAATTATTTTGATGGATTGAGACATGAATTTGGAATGGTTGTATAAATATATTAAATTATTTGTTTATGAACAATGTCATGTATTTATAATAGAACCCATAAGATGAGGTGTTCATTATTCAAAATGAAAAAGTGATGATTAGTGTTTAAAATCATGTTTGGCCTTATATCATAGTGTTTTCCAATGCCTTTCGTCATTATTGAAATGTGTCATGTATAGGCCATGGCCTCTAATGGTAGTGCTAAAAGGACTATTCCTTTATAAATTTTATGGAATACAAGAACCTTATAAGGTCAAGTACTATCTTATAAATTGTTTTCATTGGTATATATAAGTTATTTCCCAAGTATAAATTACCCTATTATTTAAGGACCCTCCTAAGTGACCCTTTACCATGTAAAATGAATTACCATCATTAATTAATTAAATGGAATGAAATAAATGGGATGGCTTGGCATGATGGATTAACATTATTAAATTTTTTAAATTGTTTAGCTTAATGTTCATAATGGATTTCTTTATTCTTGAATGAATTAAATTCTATAAATAAAATTAATTGTAAATGGTGTCAAGGTCACACCAACCATAGGATGCTTAGTATATGATATTGTTAAATGTGATTCCCCGGTTTATATAACATGATTAATGAGATGTAGTAGATGAGAGGCAATGACTCAAGGCTCTGGTTGTTGTTATAATTATATTATTATTCCTTAATATAGGCCGTTAAATATGGTTAGGGATTATTGAGCATGGAAGAAAATATTGCTCAATTACATTAGTTTTTGAGTTCATGTCGTCACAAACCATTTATACTTGTAGGATGTGGGATGAGGTGACACTATCCATGTTTAGAGTGTTATAATGATAGAACACTCACCGTACAAAGTGTTTAGGTCAAGACACATCACACTCTATTGGGATATCAGGAATTCACCCTATTTATTGAGTAGTCTTCTTATAGAAGTTTGAGTTATGCCTTTTCCTACCTGTAGCTAGTATTCTTGGTATAAGGTTATTAGGCATCGACACACACTTGGTTCATATAGGTGGATACATTTTATAATTATACTCAATATATATTATTAATAAATACACATGTTAATAATTGGATTTTTGACCATCCACCCACGAGCATCGTTGATTCTATAGGGCACAAGTCAAAGTAGGAATTTATATGTTTCCCAAACATTACTAACTACTAGGGTGTAGTATTGTAGATATCTGAGGTCGATCCCATGAGGAGGATGCTATTCTAGTGGTGAAATAAATCTGGTCTTAAATCATTTATTGGAGTCTATACTAGTTGTCTAATGTTTGGGATTTTCTAAATTATTTTCGGTTTCACTCTGAGTAATGAAAGAGGGGTCAGGATCAAGTATGAGTATATAGATAAAGGTGATCCGAGTTTTAATATTCGCAAGGTCCTAGGTGCTCAGTTTGCAGTTTCAAGTGGTAGGTGCTATTCAACCTTGGTCTAGTCTTCTAGTTCTACCTAGGATGTAGCTATTCCATGGTCAAGAGGATAACTAAAGTCCTTGATGAAATACATTCAACTTCTATTGCAGAAAGTTCCCAACATTAATGGTCATAATCATAGTTTACTTCAATTAGGATTTGGTCATTTTCTTGACTTTTCGGTGGTCATGGTACAGTTGGAAAAAGAGGGTTTGACCATTGGTTTATATCCGAATTACTAATCCATTTATGTTTTCCAAGAATATATCTTGATATTTAATTACGTGTCTAGATATATCCAATCTTGATCTATACCCCTGATGAGTTTGGCTACATATATTGGTAATTAAAGTAATAAAATGGATAGAGGAAATCATGATTGTAACACCCCGATCTTCCATGATACGCTTCTCATTCAATAATGCAATAGCTTGCATTGTACGCAACTTCGAGTTCTGAAACACCGCGACTAATCAAAGTAGCCGTTATGAATAGTAATAACCACTTTTTAAAATTATAGAAATTTTATATTTTAAAATGGACTTCATTTTTGAATTCAGAATATCAATTATATCTTAGGGTGAAATTTTGGCATTGTTCTGAAAAACTTCAATTTTTGATGAATAGTGAAACCACTAAGTGGTAGTTAAATAACTGATTTTTTCGTTTAAATGAAATATTACCACTTCTGTGTTTTGATTTTCAAAAATCCAACATACATGGTTGTCATTAAGAAGTAAAATGTGGTTCAATGAGATTAAAATAATTTTTGTTGAATAGTAACTTTTAAGTTCTTAATCGCGATAAGAGGTAATTAGTGTAGTTTAAGGTAAAAACAATGTTTTAATAATATGAGATGATCTTAACACATGTCCTAACCTCATTTTATGTGCCATGGCCGACAAAGACAATCAATGGGTCAACTTGGGGACCCCATGGAGCCAATTTAGTTGGAAAATGACATAAATACCTTTTATTTAATGTTAAAGTAAAAAATGACACAAACATGAAATGTTTTACTAAAACAATTTTTGCATGGGGTTATACAAGTCATATTTTTGACTATAAATAGTTATTGGAAATCTAAAAATATTTCCTACATCATGGTATTTTTTTATAATTTTTAGACATTAAACAAATTAAATTATTTTTGACATCATTATGATGCAGCGATGACCTCATTATTGAACAATTTTAATACAATGAAAAGATAATGTAAAATATAAGGCTTAAACTTGTCCAAAGACTATTGGATGGGTAGCTTTAGAACCCTTATCACCTTATCCTCGAATTATATAAGTGTGGGACCTTTAGAATCCGAAAAGAATTGTATAATAATGTAACATTTCCCTACTTTCCAAGAGTGCCCCTCCTCTCCACTTATAAAATGCCCCCACCTCTACCACCTCATTCACACATTCAAACCATTTGGCTCGGCCAACCTCTACCCAAATACTCTCCCAACATCCCCTATTACTCCTAGAAGCCTAAATTTGGGAAAAACGCTTCCCAAGGAAGCCTTTTTCTCAAATCAAAAGAGTTACCCAATTTTGAGGTAATGTCTTCCCTAATGTTATTTTGTTTTATTTTTCTTCTCCAACCCCATAAACTCTTTTTATTCATTTCTTTTGTAACAACAACAGTATCCTCAATATACTAGGATGTTTTTATAAGAAGTATTATAGCTACACTTACACACACCTACATCTAATGGTTAAAGAACATACGGTTTCTGTGGATGGCAAATTTCTGCCTCACGAAACGATGATTGTTCAACACTCATATAACACCTTCAAAGGTGGCCATTAATATGTCACTATATTTATATATGATATATAATATTTTTATATTTTCCTTATGCTTCTGTATTTCTTATTTATGGCATACTTTATGATTTCCATTATGGGTAAACGCGATAATTTCATTTTAGGAAGTGCGGACTACCGCCCCCTCAAAGTGATGTGAATTATTAATTCCATATGTGGGATGTATAAAGGATGGAGTAAATGATATTATATATGATATTATACTGGAACTATATTATACCTTTATATAATTATGATTTCATTCCATTAAATACGAAATAGAAATGAAAGTAGCGTTCATGCGTACGTACGGCTTACCGTCTCCATGAATGGTGCATTTCATTTCTTACCTCTAAACGTTATGGAATATTAAAAATGCATGTATATACTGGATATGTATGAGATATATGATATCTATATCATGAATATAATTCTGGATACAATAAATATATCACCACATGAACAACTTGTAATTATAAGAATTTTATTTTTGACTCAAGTACCTAAGATCGACAAAATGAGCGTTATAAACTTTAATAATTACATAATGTTCATAACATGTTAATAAGGGATATAAAAGGAATAATGAACATGAAAAAGGTTCTAAAGTAAATAGAAATTAACTATAGTTTATTATTCAAGAGGTTAAAGAACGGTCGAGTCAGGACAAGACGCAAGGTAAGGGAACTTCTTAACCCAATTTCTATTCTTTGGGTTAGTCTCCTACTTTCAAATCATGTCATGATATTATTATGTATTATTTTGTATTTTTACTTCCTTTATGTGTACCTATAGTGATTACACATAATAGATCTATTTAATTTTAAAAATTATTTTTTAAGGACTTCGTCTCAATCTCCTTTCATTGAGGCATATTTGGTTTTATACACAACTTTCTTTTATACGGTGTATAAACCCCTTTGACTTTTACGTTTATTCAAAAGGAATCTTTTTATATGAATAATTTACTAAACGAAAAAAGCGAATTTTTTTGTCGTACGTATGCGGCGACAATGACTTCTCCGCCGCCATGACCATTATTTGAGTTTCGGCTTACTTTTCAAGACATACTTTTTAAAAAAAAAGAAAAATAAATACCATGTTTTACCTTTCTTTTATTTTGGTATTGAAAATGGGTTTGAATGTATTTTTATTATATCAATGTGTTTTATTGATATCTTGTGATTGAAATGTTGAAATTTTATGTTTCCTTTATGCATGTTTTCTGTGATACGATTATGTTATGGTTTATGATATGTTTAAACCTATTCATATGAGGAATGCATTGGACTTAATAAGTGACGGGTGGAGCCCGCTATAGATCCTCGATGCATCGGTAGGTCTCATGAGAGAAACTAGTGTCTTGGCACGAGGCCTTGACAAAATCTTATTTGTGGTCTTGGCATGAGGCCTTGGCTACGCGGTTATGATAGTCTGACATTATGCATTCCATCATTATGAAAGTGGTTAATGATATTTCATGTGATTATTCGACTAGTAGAATATCCATGTGAGTAAGTAAATGGCATTATTTCATTTTACTTTTTCCATATTATGCTAAAGTTCAAGTTTAAAAGGCTTTTGTTTAAGTTATACATTGACTTAAATGTTAATGTTTATTTATGAAAGCTTCCGCTATGTTGTTATCCTTACTGAGCATCTGAGATCACCCCTTTCAATGTTTTAATATTTTCTAGGATGTGAAGAAGTATTTTATGAATGACCTGCAGGGATAGTCATAAGAGGATATGAGTGTGGACTATGAAGACTTTGTTATTAGTTTTTCACTTTATGATGTAATGTAACAGTTATGAATGTATCTAGTGTTTCCAAGGCTACTAAACTAATCGGTCTTTCGAGACTTGATCTTTTGTGATCATGCCAATGTTACGAAGTAATGCACTGACTCTAGGTAGCTGGGGTCGGGGCGTTACATTTGTTATCAGAGGCATTTTAGTGCTAACCTTGGAAGCTATATTTAGATAAACTCTGATTAGAGCACATAGCCCGAATATAGACTTTAAGGATTAGTATAGAAGAACTTCATATAATTTTGGTATTATAGAGATTTTGTGAGTTTTCCGAGCAATACATCCCTGTCTGGATATGAGCAGGTAGAGGCGGCTCTGGTACAGATGTACCTAGGGGTAAAACCCGAAAACACCGCTTTGAGCTAGACTCGAACGGGAACTAGTGAACGACAACGGGCCTTGCTGCACTCTTGGTTACGACACTCCCGGGGGATATGCTTAGGATAATTCACATTTTTTTACAAACCACTATGAAGGGTTATGAGTATATACTTACTAAAAGAAAACATTTTTTATGATTATGGATTATATCCATAATTAGTTCAATTTATTAGAAGTGTTTTGAAGTTTGTTATTATGTATTTCGATTCATAATTTAACCTAGTTTATGGCATTGTATAGAAATGGCGCCCAGTAGAAGGAATGTGAACTCCATCAATACGTATGATCCAAAGAGTAAGAAGGATCATATCTTTCGTCGTATTAAGCCAACATTTAGAAGGGAAATATTCTCCCATGTGTTATCAACATATGAAGAAATAGTATCATGTGTTAATAAGATAAGTAGTGAATTCTCTGAGTCTTATGGATTTGAAGGGATGAAAGAGAAGAAAAGGATGGAAGAGAGAATTATGGATAAAGGGAAGAGGGAAAAGAAGAATTTTCCAATATGTGATAACTGTGGGAAGAAACACCTTGGAATTTTCCTGAAGGGAATGGGAGTTTGTTATAAGTGTGGAGAAAAAGGACACCAAGTGCGTGACTTCAAGGGTAAGAAAAAGGTTTCAAACGTACAATGCTTCATCTGCAAGGAGTGGGGACTCTACGCAAACCAATGTTCAAATCATCAGAGTATGCCCCAAATGATGTTATTGGATAATAATCAAGTTATGATACTACCACAGATGAGGAGGAATTATTTTAGCTCTTATGTTGTTATTAAAGAATTTTGCAATTTGAGTGTTGTATCAATGATGTACTAGTTATAATAATTATGGAGTATATAAGGATTTTACTGTAGTACTATTTCATCTAGGACTTGAGATTGTGTGGAACCAAGAAAAGTGACTCCACAGTAGGTTAAATTTTTTGGAAAATATATGGTTGAGAGAAAGATAAACCGAAATATGGTTCTGATACCGAGATAGTGATTTTGGAAAAAGACATGATTGATTCGGATAAATTATGTTGGATATTCTTAACATCCTTGAAACTGATTAATGATTTGTATACATTTTTGGATTGAAGGAGTATATCTAGTTTTCTATAAGGAATAAGGGATCATGAATGTAATAAATAAGGATTTATGGTAATTTAGTATGTTGCAGTGTTTTAAAAGAATACATGATGAAGATGTTCACATGTTGTTGCGCAGAAAAAAAAAGGAGCTTCATTATGTTTACCTTCCTCATAAAATCTTGACTGTGAGTTGGACAGAAGTATTTTGGATAACTATAAAGGTTGGAATGGATTATATTTTACATTGGATACTATTGTTAAGGTTATTTTTGGATATTTATAAAAAGGACAACACGCAGACCGAGTGACAACCCATCGCGTCAGACAAAGCTGTGGGAATCGAACCCAAAACCATAGTGCGATTGGGATTAATCGCCTACCACTGGACTACGTGAAGTCCCTGGTTATTACAAAATAGTTTTTCTAATCTAAATGGTATGTGTTAAACTTTGTAACCTAATACAATTAGGATAAGTATAATATTTTTGAGTTCTATTATCTTTTTGAGTGAAAGATGAGTTGAAGTTTGAAACTCTAATTGTCAAGATTAAATATATATATACCTATCTCTTATTCAATGAATAAATTAATTCTTAAAGTTTAGTTAAGGGATATTAAAAAAAATGTGTTATCCTAATACCTTATGTCTTGTTGAATAGATGATATTTTAAATCAACATAGATTGAAGGCTTTGAGGCCCTCAATTTGACAGTTGATTGTGATTGATAACCTCAATCACTCCCTACAAATATTTACGTTTTTCCTCCAATTATTTGTCTCTAATTTCCACCAATGTTCTCTTAATTGAGATCATAATTGGGTGGTGACTTTTTCATTTCCCTTTCCCTCTTATTAAGGCTAAATTTTATTAATCTTATTTCCGATGTGGGTTTTCCACAAAGGTATTTTCTCTTTTCAACCTTTTATTTTCAAAGAAAAATTTCAAATTGCGAGGACGCAATTTATTGAAGGAGTGGAGAATGTAACACCTCGAGCTTCCATGATACGCTTCTCATTCAAGAATTCTATAGCTTGCATTGTACGCAACTTCGAGTTCTAAAACACCGCGACTAATCAAAGTAGCCGTTATGAATAGTAATAACCACTTTTTAAAATTATAGAAATTTTATATTTCAAAATGGACTTAATTTTTGAATTCGGAATATCAATTATAGCTTAGGGTGAAATTTTGGCATTGTTCTGAAAAACTTCAATTTTTGATGAATAGTGAAACCACTAAGTGGTAGTTAAATAACTGATTTTTTCATTTAAATGAAATATTACCACTTCTGTGTTTTGATTTTCAAAAATACAACATACATGGTTGTCATTAAGAAGTAAAATTTGGTTCAATGAGATTAAAATAATTTTTGGTCAATAGTAACTTTTAAGTTCTTAATCGCGATTAGAGGTAATTAGTGTAGTTTAAGGTAAAAATAATGATTTAACAATATGATATGAGCTTGACACATGTCCTACCCTCATTGGATGTGCCATGGCAGACCAAGAAAATCCATGGGTCAACTTGGGGACCCCATGGAGCCACTTTAGTTGGAAAATGACATAAATACCTTTTATTTAATGTTAAAGTAAAAAATGACACAAACATGAAATGTTTTACTAAAACAATTTTTTCATGGGGTTATACAAGTCATATTTTTGACTATAAATAGTAATTGGAATTCTAAAAAGATTTCCTAAATCATAGTATTTTTTTAATAATTTTTAGACATTAAATAAATTAAATTATTTATGACATCATTATGATGCAGCGATGACCTCATTATTTAACGATTTTAATAAAATGAAAGGATAATGTAAAATCCAAGGCTTACACTTGTCCAAAGACTATTGGATGGGTATATTTCGAACCCTTATCACCTTAGTATCTAATTATATATGTGTGGGACCTTTATAATCCGAAAAGCATTGTATAAGAATGCAAAATTTCCTTACTTTCCAAGAGTGCCCCTCCACTCCACTTATAAAAGGCCCCCACCTCTACCACCTCATTCACATTTTCAACCCATTTGGCTCGTCCAAACTCTGACCAAATACTCTCCCAACATCCCCTATTACTCATAGAAGCCTCACTTTGGGCAAAACTCTTCCCAAGGAAGCCTTTTTCTCAAATCAAAAGAGTTACCCGATTTTTAGGTAATGTCTTCCCTAATGTTATTTAGTTTTATTTTGCTTCTCCAACCCCATAAACTCTTTTTATTCACTTCTTTTGTAACAAAACCAGTATCCTCAATATACTAGGATGTTTTTATAAGAAGGATTCGAGCTACACTTACACACACCTACATCTAATGGTTAAAGAACATACTGTTTCTATGGATGGCGAATTTCTACCTCATGAAACGATGATTGTTCAACACTCATATAACACCTTCAAAGGTGGCCATTAAGATGTCACTATATTTATATATGATATATAATATGTTTATGTTTTCCTTATGCTTATGTATTTCTCATTTATGGCATACTTTATGATTTCCATTATGGGTAAACGCGATAATTTCATTTTATGAAGTGCGGACTACCGCCCCCTCAAAGTGATGTGAATCGTTAATGCCATATGTGGGATGTATAAAGGATGGAGTAAATGATATTATATATGATATTATACTGGAACTATATTATACATTTATATAATTATGATTTCATTCCATTAAATACGAAATAGAAATGAAAGTAGCGTTCATGCGTACGTACGGCTTACCGTCTCCATGAATGGTGAATTTCATTTCTTACCTCTAAACGTTATGGAATATTATAAATGAATGTATATACTGGATATATATGAGATATATGATATCTATATCATGAATATAATTCTAGATATAATGGATATATCACCACATGAGCAACTTGTAATTATAAGAATTTTATTTTTGACTCAAGTACCTAAGATCGACAAAATGACCGTTATAAACTTTAATAATTACATAATGTTCATAACATGGTAATAAGGGATATAAAAGGAATAATGAACATGAAAAAGGTTCTTAAGTAAATAGAAATTAACTCTAGTTTATTATTCAGGAGGTTAAAGAATGGTCGAGTCAGGACAAGATGCAAGGTAGGGGAACTTCTTAACCCAATTTCTATTCTTTGGGTTAATCTCCTACTTTCAAATCATGTAATGATATTATTATGTATTATTTTGTATTTTTACTTTCCTTATGTGTACCTATAGTGAGTACACATAATAGATCTATTTTATTTTAAAAATTATCTTTTTAAGGACTTCATCTCAATCTCCTTTCATTGAGGCATATTTGGTTTTATACACAACTTTCTTTTATACGGTGTATAGACCCCTTTGACTTTTACGTTTATTCAAAAAGAATCTTTTTATACGAAGCATTTACTAAACGACAAAAGGGAATGTTTTTGTCGTACGTATGTGGCGACAACGACTTCTCCGCTGGCATGACCATTATTTGAGTTTCGGCTTCCTTTACAAGCCATACTTTAAAAAAAAATACCATGTTTTACCTTTCTTTTATTTTGGTATTGAAAATGGTTTTGAAAATGTTTTTATTATATCAATGTGTTGTATTGATATCTTGTGATTGAAATGTGGAAATTTTATGTTTCCTTTATGCATGTTTTATGTGATATGATAATGTTATGGTTTATGATATGTTTAAACCTATTCATATGAGAAATGCATTGGACTTAATAAGTGACGGGTGGAGCCCGCTATAGCTCCTCGATGCATCGGTAGGTCTCATGAGACAAACTAGTGTCTTGGCATGAGGCCATGACAAAATCTTATTTGTGGTCTTGGCACGAGGCCTTGGCTACGCGGTTATGATAGTCTGGCATTATGCATTCCATCATTATGAAAGTGGTTAATGATATTTCATGTGATTATTAGACTAGTAGAATATCTATGTGAGTAAGTAAATGGAATTATTTCATTTTACTTTTTCCATATTATGCTAATGTTCAAGTTTAAAAGGCTTTTGTTTTAGTTATACATTTCCTTAAATGTTAATGTTTATTTATTAAAGCTTTCGCTATGTTGTTATCCTTACTGAGCATCTGAGCTCACCCCTTTCAATGTTTTAATATTTTCCAGGATGTGAAGAAGTATTTTATGAATGACCTGCAGGGATAGTCAGAAGAGGATATGAGTGTGGACTATGAAGACTTTGTTATTAGTTTTTCACTTTATGATGTAATGTAACATTTATGAATGTATCTAGTGTTTCCAAGGCAACTAAACTAATCAGTCTTTCGAGACTTGATATTTTGTGATCATGCCAATGTTTCGAAGTAATGCACCGACTCTGGGTAGCTGGGTTCGGGGCGTTACAATGATAACAATGCTAATAGAGTTGAACATGTAATCATATGAAATGAACATGTAAGAATAAATTAAATAAAAACTTACATGAAAGGAATGATATTGAAACAACATGGAAATTGATGGCATTAAAGAAAAGTAAATCCAAGGCTCGTTGATTGAAAATGTGAAGAAATTAAAAAAAACGTAAGCGTTTTAAGGAGGAAAAAGAGAAGGAAATCTCGAAGGGAGTCTAAATAAGAGAGAGATATAATCCAAGAATACTTTTAAAATTTATGTCTGGCCGGTCCTTATATAGGCGTCAATGGTCACGATGTGTACTTGATTGTCACATCGTGAACCCATAATCTACGTTATTTCAATGATGATCTAAAGCATGGATTATGAATCTTCTACAGATTAATGATGTTTAACCATGGTCAAGTCATGTACAGGTGGTTCAACACCTTGTACTCTATGGCTAGCTTTCTTTTTTGCATTGAATCCTCGCGGCTTTCACAACATTTGGTTTGACTAGTGTCACGATGTGTAGGAGGGAGTCATGATGTGAATTAGAAATTAATTCAGTCATCATGGTTGGTCACGATTTAAGCTTCATGTCTTGATGCATGTTGTGATCATCAAGTACATTATGTGAACTTGGATGTCACAATGTGTATAAGGCCATTTTTATAGCTTTTCTATCTTTCATCCTTGGAATCTTTTGAAGCTCTGCTTCCTAAAAAATTAGACATCTACCACAATAATTATCTAGTATATTAATGAAAAATAATTGAAAAGTTACAGAAAAAACTTTATAACATTTAGTTTTATCAAATCCCCCCACTCATGAACCATTGCTTGTACTCAAGAAAAATATATCAACAATGATTTCAAAAAGGACTAAAAGTTGGAAATATAATAAATGTGTGTTATGTTCATGCAATTAATTTAGGTGTATGCTAAAAAGAAGTCATGTTCTAGTTTTAATCATGCCTAGTAAATTAGTCATTCATCATTGTTTAGTTTTTCAAAACAAATTATTTTATTTTAATTGTAATATTTTACCTGTTCCTTAAGATGTATTCCAACATTAAATTTACCTCACCACACTTTTCTCTCATCACTCTAGGTAAATTGTATGTAAGTTATGCTCGTACCCTAATTTCATGTTCCTAAACATAGGCTTGCACTAGTTCTGTCATCTTCATTGTGTAAAGACAGGTATAAAAATAATCATGAGGTCTTTTATCAACAAGGTTATATTGACTCTGAGGCTGCATGTAGGTAGGTAAAATGTGAAAATCAGGCTCAAAAGGAGGGTAATATCTAAAGTACAATATAGATTCAAAAAGATAAGTGTGACAAAAATCCTCCATCTGATGAGTGAAGTCAATACTCCATCAACTTAGGTTGGATCCATATGTACCACATGTAAGTAGATAAAGACATAATTTTTTTCCTTTCATTCTTCTTTTTCATTCATATTTTTTGAAAGTTATGCCTAGGATTGATCGCACATCAATTACCTAACCACATATAACCCTTCAAGGTATTCATCGGTCTGAAAAATGTTGATTTTTGACCCTCATAGTACACAACCCATACAAATTTTTTCTTTTCATTTATATTTTAGAAAGGAAGATAATACAAATGTGATACAACAAAAAGGAATATGGATCACAACTCAGTAGTCATGTGAGTGCACCGTACATCTCTGGAATTAAAAGAATCTTGTGCTATCTAAATAACTCCCCCAGACATTTTCAAAAAAATAATCTTCATGAATTGTATAAAGAGCAAGGTAGGAATCAAAATAGTCTTCAAATATCTTTTCATCTAACATGTCTTTCATGGAAAATATGGGCTAAATTAAGGATATATGTTAGGTGGGTCTTATGTATAATGGTTATCAATTATTTCCTCAATAATTTTAATATTACACTTGTTCATTCATCATTTTGATAAGATCTCAGTGCAAGTTCTCTTAGGTTTCCATGCCCCAGATATCTCTCAAGAAATATACTCAGAAAAGAAAATGAGATAGAAGGCTTAGAAACCTCTCATTCACTAAGAATAAAATAAAAACTAAAAATTAAAAAGGGAATAAATTCAAAGTTGTTAGTAAATTAATCATGATTTCAATGATTTTAAATTTTAATTAAACTTATAAGTTCAGAAATCATTAAAAAATTACATGACTGGTTGAAACATGGTTCTTATTTTTTTCTTTTTAACTTTGGTTTTAATTTACATGGGAATAATGGTTTTTAAATTTGTAGCATGCTTATCAGTTTGAAAAATGTCACCTAGAATAGGAGAAAAAACAAAAATCAATCGTATATCTGTGAAAATATGAGAAAGGCCCCCTACTTAAAAGGAGACATTATCCCCACTGTATATAAAATAATGGGTGGGAGTGGTGTGGTAGTGTTTTTTGAATTATTGATCATTGAATTGAGATATAAGTGATTATAAAATTTAAAAAGAGGGAATTGAGAGCTCACTGAGATGAAGTGGTAGGCCATGGGGGTGTCTGAGCTATCTTAACATTGAATTATTGATGCACTAGCAAAATATGTCCGTATAAAAATCCTGCACTATAGAAAAAAATTTAATCAATAAGTTTAAACATTTTAATAGATGAAAAACTAGAAGGGTTAAAAATAAATAATAATGATAAACATTTAATTTATTTAATGAAATGTTTTACAATGTATTAAAACCAAACATTGAAAATTCCAAGACTCAAACAAACTCAAAAAAAATTATGGGTTGCTTCCCATAAAGCACTAACTTTAATGTCATCATCCAGACGGGTGGACAAAAAATTACAATAGTGGGCACACTGGCTCAGTTGGTACTCTTGCACTTGTAGCTACTAGCCATTGTTTCCTCAAGTTCATGTGGTCACTTAAATAGATTCACAACTTCAGGTGTATCTTGACCGAATATTAAATGCGGTAGAAATGGAATCGTTGGGGAGGTGGTTGTTGCTGCTAGTGAATTTCTAATGATAAAACATGAATTTGTTTGGAAGTCATTGTGACATGTTGGGTAACTCGTTGTAGAAGAAAAGATGGAAGAATGGGTCCATCGATAACATTAGACAACTCAGAAGAGCTAGACATTTCTAAGGAAAAAGAAAAAAATAAGAAAAAATAAACATACTTGAAAAAGAGAAAAGAATTCCAAAAATATATATAAATGTCCCAGTATAGAACAAACTAATGAGAAAGAAAGAATCCCACCAATACAAAAAGTGAACCAAATCCCAAAAAGTATGAAAAAATCAGTGCTCTAGGCCAACAATATCCTCCATGGTCAGACCAGCAATAGAAGATGGAACAAACTGGGCAGCTAAATCACCATCGATAGCACCAGCAGTGGTAGGTTGGGATAAGGCTGATGGTGGTGTGGTGGAGGTGGGTAGCTAGAATGGGGTGGGTGGTGGGTAATCCTTGATTTGTATAGAGACCATGTGTATGGTATCTGGATCAATTAAAGGGATGTCGGGAGTGGGTTCGGTGGATGGTGGCTTTCCGTTCTAGGCTGGCTTTTCCAAGAAATCCTGCTGAGTAGCAGGGTCTGTGATGTCATGAGGCTGGTTTGAGGGAAGAGAGGGTTATGGAGGAATGTTTGATGAGTAAGGGCTTGTGGTAGTAGGTGGTGGAGGGGTGAATGAGGATGTCTCAATGTAGGGAAGGTGGAGGTGGGAAGAAAGTTTGTAGTGATTTGTGAGGATGCCCTGGAGGAGTACCCATAGGTTAGAAGGAGTGGGATTGGTAGGTGCAGGCTGGGTGGAGGGTGTGGTGGTTTTGAATAACTGCGACTGGGTAGGGGGGTCTTCTACTACTGTCGAGGGATGTTCTTGCAGATCAGCCACCTGTGGAGCATTTGGCCGAAGCACAATCTCTTGGACTCCAGGTACGTAGAAATAGATGTCATCTTCCTTCACTAGCAACCTTATCTTGTGAAAGATCATAAGATCTATCACCTTGAATGGGCCTACTGAGGTGAGAGGCTGCGAGGCGTCAAAAACATGGATGTATTTGGAAACATGGTGATGAATGATCCACCCATAAGTGTGACCCACCCCCTCTGTGCTAGTAATCTGTAATAAGAGGTGAACTTAGTAGCCATGTTGATGGTTGATCCAACCATTATAGAAGAGAGTATAAGAACGCCAAGTTTGATGATGCTGATATGGGTCTCACCACGTGTGAACCATACATGTGACATGGCTTGATGTAGTATACGTAGTGCTAGAGTCCTCAGCTAGGTAGACCTCTCCATCCTGGGGTCATAATAGGATTGGGGGTCACGAGAAACAAGATGCCAAAAGTCCTAGAATTTACTCTTGAGGAATCATTATCTGCATGGTATGATAGATGTCTAAGAAAATGAACTACTCAGTTTAGACACAAAGTCTAACCCCAAACTAGTCCATGGTGATTAGGTGTGGAATGCAACCTAGCCTAAAGTGGATGCCATCCACTGAGATGTCAAATGTGGCCATGAAATCCAAAAAAAATCCATGTAGGTCTCGTCCCTAAATTCAATGATGCAGTCGATATGAATCATCTCCAATAAGATGAGGATGAAATCTGTGACATTCAGCTTGGAAAGCACAACCATATATATAGTCTTGTGGGTTCTCATGGTTTTGTCGTGGAGATGAATTATATTATCCCTGTGTTTTGGGTATAAAAAGTACAGCACCATGTGTAAATGAAGATTATCATTTGTAGATAGGGAGGATCTCAAGTCTTTCAAGGCGGATAGAGTATATGGGATCTTAGAAAGAGGTTTTTGGATAATAGAGGTAGAGGAAGAACTTGGTGATTTTTTAGAAGCTTTGGGTTTCAGCCTCTTGGTGCATGCTAGGGAGAGGAAGAGGATGGTTGCGTGCTAGAAGAAGGGTTGGAGGGTGGTGGAGGTCAACATGAGGAATACATGGATGATGGAGTCATGAGTAGAGTAAGGGAAGCGTAATTTGTGGGTTTGAAATGAGTGGGGTGTCTCGGGTTGTGTGGAAAGGAGGGGAAAGTTTGCAGGTTGTGACCCTTCAATAATTTTTAAAAACTGAACCAATATGGGTCAAGATGTGTACCTTATGGTAACATCATGACCATTTAGAAAAATAAATTTTCTGAGGAACAAATGATCACATTGTGAATTTTGTGTTCATGATGTGAAGCTCGATGATTTCCACCAGTATTGCCTCCTTTCTTTCCTTGCATCATTATTCAAACAAAAAGAAGACACTAAATAAGACCTTTTTTATTCTAACATAACTAACTCCTAAACTGGGTTGCATCCCAGTTAGTTCTTCACTTATAGACGAGATATTGACTCAATTAAGGCTCATTTGATGACATAGTTATCATGGAATGGCTCATGAAACATCTCCATTCCGTGATCAAGTATTTTTTACGGTGATCTATCCGTGTATAACATAGAGTGAATAATAATTGGTAAGGACAAGGATCCCCCTACAAATGTGTAATTTGAAGTACTGGGATGAATGATGGATGGAGTTAACAAAGGTACCACCTCTCCGGTGGGTGGTCCAAAATGTTGACTTTTTTAAAGTCGGAGACTCCTTTTTCTGTAACAAAGTCATCACATTCTTTCTTCTAAGTCATGTAATCCTCCTCATTCTGGGTAAGTGATATGATGTAATAGTCCTTGTTGTCATCTGAGGGTTACACAACTCGAATCAGGTTGAAACCAACTTGTTCTTCTCCTACATGGAAGACGAGACTTCCTTGGTTCCAATCAATCAGTGCCTTTCCTATTGCTAGGACTGGTCTTCCATGTATAATAATAATGTCACATTCTTATTCCATGTCTAATACCAAGAAATCATATAGAAAAATGAACTTTCTAACCTTTACTAGTACATCTTTTATAATGCCTCATCGGTACTTGATCGAACGATCAGATAATTGTAAATACGCCCTTGTTTCTATAAGCTCTTTGAGTCTGAGATTTTGAAAATTACTCATTGTCATGATGTTAATTCCTGCTCCAAGATCACAGAGTGCTCTGCCAAAATTTCAAGTGCCTATCTCATAAGGGATTGAGAAGCTTCCAGGGTCTCTCATCTTCATAGTAATTTTCTATTATACAACAACATAGCATTCTTAATTTAAATAGATGATTCCTAGGACTTATATTTTTTTGTTATTTGATAACAGGTCTTTCAAGAATTTATAATAAATAGGAATATTGGAAATAGCTTCGGAAAAAGGGATGTGGGTATGTAATTTCTTGAACAAATCGAGGATTTTTTTTATTGTGTCTCCAAGCTAAGTTGTCTTACTATCTCTAGATAGAGAAGAGGTGGCTGATATAGAGGTGGGAAAACATACACTGGTTTCTTCTATTTCTTAGGTATATTTTCTTTCTTAGCTGGTATATCTTCATGATGTAAGGTGGGATTAACCTCATTAGGCACTATTTGTTTTCTTAGCACTTCTTCTTATGGCCTTATTTCTTTATGCTATTGGAAGTCCATAATCATTCAACTCCTCAGCACCATGACCTTAGCTTCCGCTCGTGGGTATGTCTCAGTGTTACCAGGTAGTGTATCTGATAATCTATCCGATAAGGTCTTTGAGATTTGACCCATTTTCATTTCTAGGTTCCTTAGAATATCTTTATGGTTTTTCATATCTATCTCATGGGTTATAATTCTTTGATCATACTTTTTTACAAATGATTCTAGGAGGTTTTCCAGATTTCTTTGCATAGATGCTTTCTGAGGACTTGGATGAGGTGGCTGAAATTGTTGTGATCTAAGAGGGAATGGTTTTTACTGATTTGCGTACTTGGTACTGGGTTCATCGAAGGGTATCCCAGTGGTCCTTGAGCTCTGAATTGGTTCTATCCTCCTCTCTGTTGAAAATAACCCTAATTTCTCTAAGGTTTATCCTAAGAATTCCTATAATAATAATACTATTGCTACTAAAAGGGATGGTTCGACTGATTTTAATTGATGCAATTACAATATTGTCGTGATTTCTAATATCTATGTTTTCAGTCTTGATATAGATGCATGCCACTACACATATCGCATGATTGTAATTCTATTACAGGGGAAGGAGGGGTTTGGGTAGTTGGTATCCGAAATAATTCTATTTTTTGTGAGTGCTTCCACTTTCACTACAAGCCTTCTGTTCTTTTCAATCTGGTGGATTCCACACTGTGGTGGTCCATGATCACTCTTCCACATACTAGCGTTGTGAGAGACTTCATCTAGATTGGATATTCCAGATTCGAGATTATTGAACATGATACCTCCATCAGCGGCTGCATCGACAACATTTTGTGCCGCTGGCTGGCGTCCTTGATAGAAATTTTGGATTTGTATCCACATTTTTAGTCCGTGATGTGGTCACTTCCTCATTAATTCTTTAAAGCGGTCCCACGATTCTCAGAAGATTCTTCATCAATTTGGTTGAAAATTTGAATGTCCAATCAAAGCTTCTAGGTTCGGAAGGGTGGGAAATACTTGTCTATAAATTTATTGGCATGTTTTTCTGAAGTCATAATTTACTCAAGAGATTGGCTTTTTAGCCAGTCCATGTCTCTGTATTGTAAGGATAATGGGAAGATGTAGAGTCTTACTAAATTTTATGAAACTCCCTGGTTGTGAAATGTATTAAAAACCTCCATAAAGTTGGTAATATGTTCATGCAGATCTTCACTCTGAAGGCTGCTCAATTTCCCCATGTTCTGGATGATATTCAAGGATCCTTGTTTTATCTCAAATGTGTGGGATTTTACAAGGGGATGAACAATAATTGGGGTCATGCCATTTATTGATGTCAATCTATAGTCCACGGTCCTTTCATTTTGGTTCATTAATGGGTGCTCTCCTGAAATGATTTGATGGTTGGGGTTTGGTGGGTTTGGTTCCACAGGGTGGAATTGCTCAACAATTACTGACCGAAAAAGAGAATAGAGATGCCTTTCAATCCCATGATCGAAGGAAAAAATATATTGTTAGTTAATATTCCTTGAACGAGTTAAAGTACCTTGGTACATAAATGGGGTGAACAAAAATAAAAACAAAAATATGCAAGGGAGTCAAAAATCAAAGTAAAGAGGGTGAGGGAATGTTAATCCTAGACCTATACCAGTGTCTTAATCACATAAAAACAGCATTTCCTCCTAAGGAACGGTGCAAAATTTTTACCGGCCAGCCGTGGGCATTGTTGATTCCTCTGGGATCAAGTCAAATTATAAATTTAAATGTGTCCCAAACATTAATAACTACTAGGGAGTAGTAAACTTGAAGTATGGGGTCGATCCCATGTGGAGGATATTGTTCTACGAGTGAAATAATATTCTATTCTCACTATTCTATAATGGGATCACTCATCCTCCTCATTTTTTATTTGAAAAAGTATATCATATATTTATTTGATTAGATAAATAAACATAGCTATTTTCTATAGTGATAAATAAATACATGACATTAACTAATAAAATTGATTAAAAAATTGAACAATTGGGAGTAATACTTTAGTATACTTGATAAAATCATATATAATATTACTAATTTTCATGAATTCCATTAGTGTGTGACACTCTTGGTCCTTTTCTAAGTGTCATTGGGCTAAACCCCTTAAGTACATGGATTATAACTATTAATACCCCAAGGTTCTTATAGAGAAAATATTTAATGCTGTAATTATATAAAACCTCCTACAAACCCTTACCATGAAATATAATCCCTTTGTCACAATATCTCTCATCAAATGGGCTGTATAAATTGTGTCACCAAACTATATATTTGAATCTCTTTCTAATAATTTATAGAACTAAAAAAATTTATAAACCACTATATATATGGAACTCATATGGATATTCTATTCCCTTAAAGGGATTGAGGTATTCACTTCCAAAAGAAGGGAAAAATTATCTCACATGTTATTCATTAATATAATGAAACACATGATGAACCCAACATATCCAACTTCACAAAGAACTATTATAATCAGAATTTACAAAATACAACAAAACACATTATTCATGTCATACATTATTAAAAATCATAGATTCAAATGAATATTACATAGTTCCATATATTGGAATATCCAATGACACATTTAATATATGGAATTCATATTGGAGGTTCCAATCTCATGACCTACATTTTTGTAGAATACCTAGATTGAACACCATGAAAAGGTTTATCAATGTCTCAGGGGACTCCTAACCATAAAATCCTATATCAGATATGACCCTTTGAATTATATGATTTGTTCATAGAAGATCATTTTATGAGTTAATATCATAGCTTATAAAGTATCTCATCATAACGAAGAATTATTTTGTAATTTTGACATGGTAAGTATCCTTTGAAAATTATGGCATAAACTATCATGTATAGGAATAATTAGGACATGATAATAAATTATGTTATATTCAAACACCATGAATATACAATTTAATCAAAAGTGCAATGGTAGTTGGCATTATTAGAAGTACCAAATCCAACAGACTCCCACTTTCACAAAATCCAACAACTAATAATTTTGATCTCATTATTTATCACATGATATTTATTCTTATACTATGGAAAGGATTTATTAAATTTGTTTCCATGTTCTCATCCATGGAAACTCTACTCACCGTAACATCTCCCCATTGAGAAAATATTCTCAAGAGGTAAAACTTCTGGATTATGTGCTTCATCCTTTGGTGAGATTTTAACTCCTTTAAAATATCCACAACTTTAGTATTATCATTTTATAATGTGATAAAGACTATACTTCTTGGAACCACACAATGATCTGGAATTAAATTCAAAATATATACTTCTTTAATTTCTAAATTAAATTCCCCAATATACTCAGAATCACTATAGAATTAGAGACAACTAGTATTTTTGAGCTCTTCTAGCTCACAAGTCCTTTATTTAGTGTGAATATATATCTTTATTGTGATTTAATGTCTTATCAACTAGTCTAAAAACTACCATCTATGAATACTTGGATTACTACCTCCTCATCTTATTTGTATACATAAAACTTATCATTGATACTCCTCAAATACTTTAGGATACTATTTTTCGAAGCCCAATGTTGCTCCCCGAATCATCTTGATATCTTCCTTACATTCTTAGTGGATAAGAAAGATCAAGACTTTTATAAAATGTGGAATGTATAATTGATCCTCTCATTGATTTGATAGGGAACCAACTTATCTTTTCTCTCTCCTATTGTGTCTAAGTACACATTCTCTTAGGGAGATGAATTCCAGGTAAGAATGGAAGCAATCAAAACTTATATTATTCTATACTAATTCTCTTTCGTATCTGGTCAATTTATGTACCCTGTAATAGTGCAAGAAACATCTTCCAACTATGTGAATAATTTTTATCCCAATGATGTACGATGCATTACATAAGTTTTTCATAGATAAAAAATTATTCAAGAAATCATTAACTAACTATAATTATTGAACATTTTTTCCAAAAAGTAATATGCCATCGACATATGCTACCAGTAAAATAGCTGCACTCCGATTAAACAATCAATAGGCACAGAAATCATATTCATTATTTATGAAACCAAAATGTCATATTGATTCATCAAAATCAACATTCTATAACTTGGATTCATTCTTAGATTGATTAATGTATTTTTGCCACTTCTATACCTTTTCAGAATATCATCGAGTAACAAACCCTTTAGTGGTTAAAAACATACATCTTCTAGAAAATTTACAGTATGGAATGTTGTTTTTACATCCAACATCCAAATATCAAATTCATAGAATACTACTATAGCATGATTAATTATGATATATTTAATCATGGAATCCTGGGAAAAAATTTCATCATAGTCAATGCCTTAACATTTATAAAACTCTTTAGAGATAAGAATTTATTTATATTTACTCAAGTTTCCTTACATGTCATGTTTTATATTTAACACACATTTCACCCAACATTATTTAGATCAATTGGTAGATTTACTAGAATCGAGACTTGGTTCTGATACATTTTATCCATCTCATAGTTCATGGATTCTTTCCATCATACAGGTTTAGGGATCCCTATTACCTACTTGTAGGAAATAAGATCATCATTGTCCAAGAATAATGATTCACTATCCTTAGTGATTAGAAAACCATAACTTATTATTTCTCTAAAATATTGAGTGCTCTAATATAGTTTTTAGATATTAGGAATAATTTTATCCATCGAGATTGTTTTATGTTGTTCCTCTTCCAACACCAATGTATCCTAAGCATCAACTCCCTTAATATTAACCTTTATCCTACTATCATTAATTACGTTGCACTCATTATCAATGAATATGGACTTATGATCCACTATAAATGTTTTAAAGGGGTTATAAATGTAATAACACTTTTTTCATTAGGGAAACCTGTAAAGATACACTTTTTTCCAAGGGTTGAAAATTATTTACATGTAGTTGACTTACGAAAAACCTCGTGAAAAAATATATAATAGTTTGGAATCAGAAACTTATTTCCATACATTTAATAATATGTTCTGTTGCAAGGTAGTTTATTTATTACCTATTTTGGTGCTTAAACATCAATCTATAATTTATATCCCTAAAAGTATAATGTAAGACTATCATGAATCATCATTGACCTCACCATGTCCAATAAGGAGTGGTTACTCCTTTCACTTACACCATTCTACTATGTTGTGTAAGGTGGAGTGCATTGGGATATGATCCCACACTCTCATAAAATTTAGATAAAATATTGGATTAGAGATTTTGTACCTTGATCAAATTAAGGAATCATTATCTTCTTTGTAATATTATTCTCTACTTCATTATTGAATTCCTTGAATTTCTCCATGTATTTTGACTTGTACCTCATTAAGTTTCTGAATCTATTTTTACTCAAGTCATCAGTAAACTTAATTATGTATGAGAATCCACCACTATCTTATACTAGAAATGGTCATTATGCTTTAGTTTGTACCAATTATAGAATCTTTTAGCACTTGAATCTATAACACTAAAAGGTTTCTTAGACATATTTTTTTTAAACAAGTGAGACGTTTTTCAAGTGGTTTAAGTTTAAAAGAGTCTAAATATCCTTATTTTTATAGTTTTTTCAAGAGATTGCGGTTTACAGTACCTATTTATTTATGCCACAACAACAAGTAAAAAGATTCAAGAAAACATAATTCTTATCAACTACCAAAAAATTGGTTTTCGTAATGTTATACATAAATACATTTATTAAGCTGCACCATACCATAAAAATGTTATCTTTTTGAAAAGATAATTCGTTGATTCCAAATATGAAAAAAATCCATTAAAATCTTGGAAGATACTAATATGATGTTGTAACACCATGAGTTTTTTTAAATAATATTACGTTCAATATCATATAGAACACACAACATAGTGACTAAACCAACAATGAGATATTATTATATGACTATTATACTCTAGAAATCAAATTGGAATGTAAGAATATGAATAAATTTGATATGAAAAATTTGTGCCTCAAACATGTGTAAAATAAATTCAGTAGTTATCAATTGATTATAAATGTAAATAAAAATCCTTTGAAAACAAAAGATATATTTTTCTGAAAAAATTAATATTATGTGAACAATATGCTTTTAATAATAGTAAATAAATTTTGTCACTATAGAGAATGATATTAATTAAATTTATATACTATATATTCAATAATTTTTTTTATCATTCATGTAATATTTACTCTAACCATAGTATAACAATAAATCTAGTTTTAGGATTAAAAATATATTTTTCAAAAAAAAATAGTTTCATAGCATCTTATGTGCTTATTTTAATTTTTTTAATTTTTTTTGAAATTTTAATTTAAAGTTTCAATTAACTTTTAAAGTATAAATTTGAATATATTCTTACATTGAATTTCAAATAATTTTCTAAAAATATTATGTTTTATATGAATAGTGAAAAATAATAATTTTTTTTGAAAACAACCTTTTTGGTAATGTGTTCATAAGGTCGATTTTTTTTCAATGGGTCTGAATATAAAATTAGTAAAATTATGTTTTCTGTAAACTAATTTAAATATTTTTAATTTAATTTATGAGTATTATTATTACAAGTACATTTTCAAAACTCAAGGAAACCTTTTATTAGAAAATCATTTTTTTCATTGCGACTATGGGATTCATTTTAAAATTATTTTTGAAATTATATGATTAGAATTTTAAAAAATAGATTCCATATTATGGAGAAAAATAATTAAAAACATAAAATTTTACCACTCACCTCAATTATAATTTTTATTTTATGGATATATTTTGATCTTATGTCATCCAAGAATCAACAAATTATATTTTTTAGCCTTTATTTTAAGAAAGTGACAGGGATTATTGGAAAATTTTAAAAACATTAAAGTGTACCACTCACCTCAATTATAAAATAAAGAACCATATCATCTACTATATATTATTAAATATCTATTTGGTACATAAAATCCTTACTAAAATTCCTTCCTTTCTTCCCTCCCAAAATTATAGAGTTCTTGGTTTGATAAGATACCCATCTTTGAAGGCTTTTAGTGAAAAAATAATGTGTTTGTCCAAAGAAGAGGTGTTGTTATTAACCGATCATTTTTTTTACACATCCATAAAATATTATACAACAATTATTGTATAATAACATAAGTATCTATAAAATATTATTATGTTATTATTTATCTCCTCTTACATCAAATATGAAAAAACAGCATCGTTCATGTGTACGACAAACAACCACCTCGTGAATCGATGTAATTTGTTTTCCATCATCACAACTCACATTTGTTTATAATGATAAATTTAATGTATATATATTCTTTAAATGAAATATTTATCATTAATTAATTTTTTTCCATATATTTTCCTAGCACACCATTCATAGAAAAAGGAAAATGTCTTTCATGTGTGCATGTGGATATCCACCTCTATACAACGATGAGATTCACTTTTCATTACCATATCACATGGATGGTAAATATAAGTTTATTTAAAAAAATAATATTATATTTAAGATATAGTGATCTTTATATAAAGATAAAATAAAACTTACCTTCTTTCCACCATGATCATCAAAAAAATGAAAAATTTACGCTTGCGTACATACGACGTACCGTCCCTCTGATTTCAATGAGATTAATTTTTCATAAATATATTTTATATTTGGATAGAAAATTAAAATTAATTTATAAAAATGATAATTATGTCATCATTATTAATATTTTTATTATAAAAAACTAATCCATTTGACCATATTCAAATTACCAAAATATTTTTAGAAATATGAGTTTAATATCATCAAAACGCCCAATATAAACCCAAATTATAAGTAATTGAATATGAAGTTTAAATGAATAAAGTAAAATGATTATTATGTCTGAAAAAGGTTCTAAAAAATTATATAGTCACCAAAATTTTTTTTTTAGGAATTAAAGGAACACATGTGATATTTTCGGCTCAAGGTAAGGGATCTTTCTAACCAACCATTTTATTCGAGTTATGACTACTCTCTCTCTCTCTCTTTATCTAAATCAATTTATCTATCTATTTAATTTTATGAATTAAATATAAATTTTTTATATATTTATCTTACATATATACCTATATCATTATCCCTTCATTTTATGGGATAATACATTCCATATGACCATTCCTTAAATGAGTTCTTTGAGAAGTAACTTTTGATTATGATATGCGGTAACATTATGAATCGCATTTTCATCCCATGTGTAATTTTTAAATTTATACCTTATGATTTGTTTCTTTTATTTAAAACACATAATAATGAACATGTTATGATGGGTGTACCAAGATAAAACTCCAATGCATTGGGTAATGTTTTAGTCTCATGAAACATCATGTATGGGACCAGGGACTATACCTAATCCATTATGGGACTTTTTCCACAATGAGATATTATCTAAGTGGGTAGAATTGAAATATTTGTATTTCATTTATTATGTTATTCCACTTTCCTATTTTTACATGATTTTATTATACCATGTTCTTTATGTTAAGAACCCATTTGATTATTCATATTTATTCTATTTTTTTATCATCCTATACCATTGGATCACATGTTATGTTTTCTTATCATGTTTATTGCCTGACTAGTCTTTTTATCTCACCATTTATTTTATGTATTACCCATGTTATCCTATCCTTTTTTAGGAGATCAAATTTAATTTAGGAGCTCATTATAGAGAATAAAATAAAGGTGTTATGTTTTAGTTTCTTTTGAGGTATCATGAACCTTGTCTTAAAAACTTTCTTGTACTTTTCAATCCTTGTTTTGTATTAATATATTTATATGTTAATGGTCATGTCATAAAATTTGAAAAAGGATTGGATTTCTATAGTTAGTTTTTGAGAATGTTCTAGTTATTAATGGGTATTTGGAAGAGAAAACTATAGTGAAATCTGAAGGTATAAGACTAAAAATAGGAAAAAATATCTAAATTTTTAAATATTAAAGAGTAAATGGTTTTCAAGAAAATAAATCCATGTATTGATAATAAAAGTGGACAATTCTAAGGTATATTTGTAGAAGGTAAAAAAAATAAAAAGGAAAAATTTTGTTGGAATCGATCTTAATATGGTAATCAATAACGAGCCTTATAGTACACATAGTTTAACACTATTTGTAGATATACTTTTGTAAATTCATTTTCTCTTTATGAACCATTATAAAGGGAAAAAATTCCCATAAGATTTTAAATTAGGAAATATATCATGGATAAATTAGATTGAAACCTAGAAATTAATATGTTAATGAATATATGTCATTTATGAGTTATCCCTTTAATGTTCTTGGTTATCCATTTATGTGTTTAATAGTTCAAAATAATCATCCATAATTTCCCCTTATTTTAGGTCAATGGATATAAATAGGAGAAACTAATTCAATAACTAGTATGGGGAAAAATATAACAAATTCCCAAATTAGATTCCAAAACTAATGGGAGAAGGATTTAAGAACTTCATGAAAATAATTTCTCAGCTAACTCAAGTATTGAACCAAATCATTAATCAACAAGAACTACATAATCACCCAAAGAATGATCATGTTACAATTGAGACTTTTATGTGAAAAGGGATTCCAAATTCTATTGGATCTTCTGATCTGTTAATCATAGAAAAATGGATCAAGTCCAGTGAAAACATCTTCTCTATACTTTAAGGTTCTGAGAAAGAAAAGGTTTTTCTGGTTGTTTATCATATATTGGGATAATCTGATCAATGGATGACATTTATCAAGTATATAAATCCTGAGGAAGAGATCAATGTGATGGAGTGAAAGAAATTGTACAAAAGGGTTCTCGATAAATATTTTCCATGTACTATCCAACATAACTGGAGATAGATTCCCTTATCATCAAGAAAAATGATGAAAACTCCCTAAGGGTGTATAATGTCAACTTTAAAAGACTTTAATGATATTACTATATCTTTTTCATCTCCCCTGAAAGTAAATTCGACATATTTTTTATGGAATGAAGTAACCTCTACGAAATTATTCAGGAAATATAGAATTTGATAGCTATGGGGAAATTTTCTGAGGTTTCACACATTATTAATATAGATAAATGAATATCATGGGTATCATGGTGATTATATGTGGAAAGTGGAGTTTAATTTTTGTGGTATGATGGAGAAATATAATTTTAGAAATAAATTCAGACATCCCATATATAATAAGCATGGGAAGAATTATCCCATAAATTTCTATAAGGGTTCAAGGAAATGATTTTGGTGTGGTAATGAATAGAACATAAAGAGTAATTTACAATGAGAGAAACCCACCAATTTGATGGAATAAAGGAATTATACATCCAAAACTCATCTTGTTATATAATGTTTTAACCATAAAGAATAAGGAAGCTTTTAAATCAATGCACTAAACCAAGGGTTATCGATGAAAACCAAAGACATCATCTTTCATAGATTAGTGATTAAGGGAGATTTTATTCTATCACAACTGAAGTGGTTGATAATTATTGTGTAGTGGCAACACGTATGCTTGTTATTCCTTAAAGAATAGTGAATTTACTTCTTTTATTCTTGTACTACACATTCTTTCATGTTATGAATGTTTAATAGAACAATTTAAACACCAACTGAAAATAGGGAAGTTGAGTTATCAATGAACATTGATAATGGGAAAATTATTTAATCCTAAGTATATAAATCATATTGGGTCTAAATTTGTGGGATGAAATTCCCAGAGAAAATTGTAAAATTTCCTTTATAATAATTTTCAGAAATTATGGGCATGGATTATAATTTTTTATATAGATTCATTTTTTCTCCTTCTGATTAAAAATATACTCATAAAATGATTATGACTATGGAAAATATCATGTTTTAGGATATTCCCATTATAATGGATTATAATGATATATTCCCTCATAAAATTTACATGGTCTTCCCTCTAGTCGAGAATTTGAATTTTCAAAAGAGCTAATACCAGGATCATTTCAAATATCTAAGACTCTATATACAGCGGTCATTATTGAACTTGAAGAGAAGAAAAATAAACTATAGGAGAATCTATATAAAGGGTTTATACACCCAAGTCCTTCAATATGGGGTGCAACAGTCCTATTTGTTAAGAAGAATAATGGGTCAATGTACCACAACATTTATTATCAACAGATCCACCATATCATGATAATGAAAAAGCATCCTCTTCAATGAATTAATGAAATGTTCAATCAGCTACTTATAGTCTAGTATTTTTATAAGGTGGATCTTGGGTCAAGATATTATCCAGTAAACATGAATGAGTTTATCCCCAAGATATATTTTTTTACAGGGTATGGGAACTATTGGTTTATAGTGATTCCATTTAGACCCACTAATTCTCTAACTATCCTTAATTTAATAATTAAGAGAGTTCAAAAGTACTTCAAAAAGGAAATGGTTTATGTTAATTATAGTAAATTTGAGTTTTTTAGGGAGAAACTAAAATAACTAGGGTATTTTGTTACTATAAAATATATATTTGTAGATCCTTAAAAAAATAGAGATAATAGATGGGTGGACTAAACCAATGGTTGCGACTAAATTCTATAGTGTCCTCAGTTTAGATGGGTATTATCATAGTTCTTTAGAAACTTTTATTTAATTTCCTTCCCACTAACCAATATAACTCAAAATGAGGCAAGTTTTCCTAATCCGATGAATGTGAATAGAGCCTTAAAGAGTTAAATAATATGCTAATCACTCATCATGTGCTCATATTACCCACCAGTTGGGAAGGATTTGTGATATACATCGATGAATCCAAAAAGGGATTGGGTTTTTTACTCATGAAAGATGAAAAGATAATATCCTATGACTCCCTCTAACTAAAAAACATGAGTATAACTAGTCAACACATTATCTAGAAATTTCTACTGTGATATTATCATTGATGATTTTGTGAAATTATCTCTACTGGGTGAATTATGAAATATATTCAAAGCCTAGAAGATATAAGTATATATTAACACAAAAGGAGCTCAATATTAAACAAAAATGGTGGTAAAATCTAATCAAAGACTACGATTGATTCAAATATTACCATCTAAAGAAAGTGAACAATTTAGTTGATGCTTTTAGTAGAGAATATATCCCAACCCAAACTATGATAAGGATTAAAATTAATATAATATTTATAGACATAAAAAATTGATATGGGAGTAATAAATGGTTTTTCATTCCACCTTTATCAATCATGTTTATATCTATCCATTCTTCAGAGGAAAAAGGAGTCCTAGAAAGATGATGAGTTTTTATAGAAAAAGGTATGGAATATTCCAGAGTTAAAAATTGTTAATGATTGAGATATAATGCTTGGGACCAAGATATGTGTCCCATAAAAACTAGAGATGAAGCGGGAGTTTCTAGATGATTTGTATTGGTCTTCCTTATATATTCACCCAGGAATCAATAATATGTATAGATATTTAAAAAAACTTATAGTGGGACAACATGAAGAGGGAGATTGTAGAATCTGTATATTGATGCTTGGTCTTCCAAAGAGTAAAGGTTAAATGAAATAAGTATAACGGTATGATGAAAATATTTCTCATACCATTATGGGAATGTGAAATCATACCCATATATTTCATTATTTGACTCCCTAGGACACCTAAAAGAAATAATGTTGTCTAGTTGGTAGTAAAACTCCATACAATGTCTGGATATTTCATTGTTATCAAGGAATATTTATTTATTGACCAACTCACCAATATATACATAAGATAAGTTGTACGGTTTCATGGAGTGGCACCCTCAATTGTATCTGATTGAAATTTGAGGTTTACCTCAAGGATCTGGATAATTATTCAGCATGAGTTAGATATGGAACTATGTTTTAGTAATTATTAGCAACCTTTAGATGAATATTAAGTTTGGGAGAACCATACAAACTCTATAGTATATGTTTAGATCTTGTTAAATATATTTATCAGGATTTTGGGATCATCAACTTCCCCTAGTATAATTCTCATTTAAATAAACTTCCATTATAATATTTAAATAGAACTATATGAGGTTCTATATGGGAAGAAGTATCGAACTCTAACATGTTGTGATGAATTTGGAGAGAAGACCCTTATGGGGCCTCATATTTTCTAAGATATTATATAGAACGTTCAAACTATTTAGTGTTATATTAAATCTATGAAAATTAAATATAAAAGATATTCAAATAATTATTGTTGATACTAAGATTTTTAGGTCATAGATAAGTTTTTCATCCTTATACCTTTGTGGAATAACATCATAAGGATTTTGATGAATGGAAAGCTTAGTCCTAGACACATCATCCCTTTTGAGATCCTTGATCACATTGGAGTGGTGGCCTATCGACTAACACTCCAACCTAATTTATCTCATGTACATGACATGTTTCTTGTATCCATATTGAAGAGGTACACATAAAACCACTAACTTGTACTAAATCCATAGGTGGTTCCATTTGAGAATGACTTTAAAAATGAGTATCATTCAATGAAGATCTTACAACATAGAGACAAAGTTCTATGAAACAATACAACTAACCTGGTCAAAGTGTTGTGGAAAAACCACATGTTTTAGGAAGCAACATGGAAACAGGAGAGGTGATGAAGCGGAATTACCCTCATCTAGTTTCACCTTAATATGTAATACCGAATTTATAGGGATACATTATAGTAGGGGGGAATAATGTAAACCCCATTGTTTTAAAAAATCATATTATGTTCTATATCATATATGACACAAAACACAAACCCTAAAATAACAATGAGATATTATTATATGACCATTATAGCCTTGCCATTAAATTAGTATGTATGAATAATTATAAAAAAATATAAAAACTTATTAATTTATACATGTATGAATTGCATTCATTTATTTTCTATTAATTATAATTAGAAATACAAATCATCTGAAAGTAAAAAAATATTTATTGATATTTTTTTATTTGTGCAATGTGATTTTTATATTAATAAATTAATTAAGTCACTATTGGTGAGTTATTTAAATTATATTTTTATATTATATATTAAATAAAAGTTTTTATCATTAATTTATTATTTTTTCCAATAAATGTGATAAGAATAGATTCAGTTTTACTCTTGAATATGTATTTTTCTAAAAAGACAGTTTCATCATGTCTTGTGAACTAATTTTAAAATTAAGTGTTGAAATTTTTTTATTTATTTTTTAAAAAATGGAATTAATTTTAAAATAATCATATAAAAAATATCTTATAGTGATTTTCTCAATTTTTTTGAAAAAGTTAAATTTTGATGAATAGTGAAAAATATTGATATTTATGGAAAACTAACATTTCATTTAATGTTTTCAGAAGATAAAATTTTATTGTAAATTTTTATTTAAAAGTTAAATTAGTTCCATTATACTTAATCTAACAAAAATTTTTATCTTTTGAATTAATTTTATGATCAATATTGGTATAAAAAACATTTCAAAACTCGAGGAAACTTTTCTTTGCCAAAAACGTTTTCATCGTAAGTACAACATTACTTTTAAATTAATGTCTGAAAAATCTTGATTTGATTTTGAAAAAATATAATCCATATTTTTAATCATAAAAATAAATATTATTTAACAATATCAAATTAATTTTTTGGAATAATGATTACTAATAACAGTGAAAATCTATTACTGCTATTAGGGTTAAAATAGATTTATCTGAGGTTAAACTAAAAATATATGGATAAAAATGACATTAAAATTATCTAATATTTATTGTTGGATATATTTCGACCTTATATAATAATATTTTAGAAAATAACTTGTTTTAGAGCATTATTTCTATAGAAGTGAAATAGAGTTATTAAAAAAGTTTGAAAATTTACAAGTGTGGCACTCACCTTAATTATAAAATAGAAACCTACTCTTATTTTGTATTCACATAAACATCAATTTGTTTCATCCTACACCTAATAATATTCCTTAATTACTTCCCTCAACACATCTATGATGCCTTTTTTTATTAGAAAATTATTTTATGAATAATATTTGAGTAAACACGAGGAGGTTGTCTGAAAAAGAGGTATCGTTCTTAACCAGTATTTTTTTATCATTTATTCTTCAACCTCATTAAGATAGTATTAAAAAATTAGATATATATATATATATATTCACCTTATAATAGTATGTTATTATCTATCTTCTCTTATATAAAATGGGAAATGGAACCATTGTTCACTTTTACAGCAGAATACCACCTCAAGAACTGATGTAATTCTTTTTCCATCACCGCCTCTCATGAAACTTTATAATGATGGATTTAATATATATATAGTAATAATTACATATTTATCAGTTTTTTAATATAATATGTCATATATTCACCTAACCATCTTGTCATTTAATAATTATAATGTTGTTCATGTATACGTGTGGATTACCACCTTCATGAAGAGATGTGATTAGTTTTTCACTACCACATCAATGGATTGTATATATATAAGTGTATTTAAAGAAAAAATATTATATATATGATATTATTAATATTATATAAAGTTAAAAAAAATCCCTTACATTCTTTCAATCATGATCGTTGAAGAATTGAAAAATTACTCTTGAGTACGTGTGACATACCATCTCCAGAATTATAGCGTGAATCATTTTTCACAAGCACACTTCATATTTATTTTTAAAATTATTATCGATGTATAAAAAGTATTTTTATTTCATTATTAATATTATGTTTATTATGAAACAATAACCAAGTTGACCTTAGTCAACTTACCAAAGTTGTTTTGGACATATGAGTTGAATATCACCAAAAAAACCAACCCGAAAATATATTATTATATAAGTAAAGTAATCATTAACATATTTCTATTATCACAGATGATAAGGAACACACATGATGTTTCAGGACCGAGGTATGGGATTTCCCCAAACTACCATATTCTTGGGGTTGTGACCACTCTCTATCTAAATAACTTTATCAATCTTTTTAATGTCTAGAATGATTCTAATATATATATATATATATATTAAATATATAAATATTTCTTTATCTCTTATTTTTATGGGGTAACATAGGCCTTATAATCATTTCTCAGATTACTTCTTTAATAAATAACTTTTTATTGGGATATGAGGAAATATTATGAAAACAATTTTATTTACATGGGTAATAATTATGTTTATTTCATATGATGTATTTCATTTTCTTGGAGCATATAATAAGTTATAATAATTGTGTAACCGTTTTTATTTTTTAGAAGAGAGGTGGAGATGGATTGTTTCTTGGCTATGCTTCAGAAGGAAGAGGATAAAAATTCTCAACAAAGAGTCAGAAAGATAATTTGACTATGTTGATGTCAATTTTTTTGAAAAATATATGGAATATTTTTAGAAAGTCATATAAATAAGGAATATGAATAGTATGAAATAATTTTTCTAATTTTTTTATTAAGGACGCAAAAAATTGTAATGTTACTCAAGAGGAATAATTGGACTCAACTTTTTCTAGTGATTCAAAATAATAACAAAAATATTATCCCTTGATAAAGATGAAATTGTAAGCTCAACAAAAATTGGTGGTAAACATAAAATTGTTCAATTATGAATTTTATAAAAAGTTATTACACATACTCCTTTGAATTAATAAGTTTAGTTGATAATTTTGAATGAATAATTTGAACATCAAGAATGGATTGAGGTAATGAATGGAGAGTTGGATCAGATAGAAAATAATAAAACTTGGGAACTTGTACAAAAACCATTTTTTTTTATTTGAACAAAGTGGGGTTTCTATATAAAGATAAATGGGTATTGTGAAGTTAAAAGAAATAATGAAATAATAGTGTGAAAATGTATTCACAAATTAAAGTCATTAATTTTGATGATACTCTTTCTCTCTTGGAAAGGTGAGAACCAGTTAGAATATTTCTTACTATTGTTGCACAATGAAGTTATGAATATTTTCATATAGATGTGAAATCATCATTTTTGAATGGTGATCTTGATGAAGAAGTTTATATTGAAAAGTAATGTGTATTTGTTGTTGTGAAGGATAGAAGTTATGTTTTCATGTTAATGAAAGCATTCTAAGAGATAAAAAACTCTGAGGACATGGTATTCCAAATTGGATACCTTCTTAAGAAGCATGAGTTTTAGAAAATCACATGTTGGTAGTAATCCGTACATCAATGAAATTTAGGAGTTTTTTGTCATTGTAATTTCTATATTGATGACATTATATTTTCAAGGAATGATGAATAAAATTGTAAAAAAAATTCTGAAGAGATGAAAAGGTTATTTGAAATTTCAATGATGGGTGAAATGAAATACTTTACAGTGTTAAAATTCTCACAAAAATAATAAACACATATTTATTTCCAAAGAAAAGTATGCTAAGAAACATATTAATTTGGTTGGCATGGAAAATTTAAATCCTATTTCCATATATATTTCAGAGATAACCAAGATGACTAATGATATAGATGGAAAGTAATATGACTCTAAATAGTTTTGGAAGATGATTGGATGTTTTTTATTTTAGTATCTCAAGACCCCAAATTTTTTATGTTGTTACCATATGTGAATTATTTCAAAGTCATCCAAAATAATCGAACTACTGAATGGAAAAATATTTCTCAGATATATAAGAGGCACAATTTTTTTTGGAATCAGGTATGATAGAAAAGAATTTATTCACTTGTTCGGGTATATAGATGTTGATTGGGCCAGAAATTTTGATGATAGAAGACCCACATATAGTAGTGTTTCCATTATTGGGAGAATTTATATCAGCTGGAATAATTATAAAAAAATAAGTTACTCTTAGCATAGATGAAGAAAGATATATTTCTACCACTGAAGTTTCTACCCAAAATATATGGATGCAGACTCGGTTTGAATACGTGTTGAATACAAACTACCATTTCTCTTTATAATGAACCAAACTATTATAAGTTAAATTTAACTTTTGATTTAATAAAATTTATTACTTTATAAAATAAATATAGAAAACACATTCACTCTCTTTATTTTATCAATCCAATTGGATTTAGATGACTGTTATGTCTCATTACTATTGGTAATATTCCCATTAAACAATGATCTCATGAGAAGTATAAATGGAGGGTTTTAGAAAATCTTTTCGGCATAGAAAAAGGAGGTGATGGCCTCAAATAGTGGGATAATTCCTTGTAAATCATATTTATTTAAGCTTCCAAGGGAGATAGAATTTCTGGGATTTTCCCTAGATTAATCCCTCACTAAGATCGAACAACTTAAGCATGAGAGAAACCATTTACAAGCGAAGTTAAATCTCACTGAGATCACGACCCAAACAATGTTCACCGGACGAACCCATGAATTTCCCAACATTGCACATTTACTCTCAATTCATATTCTGGTGTAATAAAGGGATATATATCAAGACTCTAGCATTATTATTATGTACATTATTTTTGTATTCAATAATTAATATACTTTTATTTTATCATTGTTTTAAAAGAATAAATAATACATTTTTGATATTATAATTTAATTAGGAAATCAATTTTGATTAATTAGTAAATAATATTTTAACAAAATAATATTATTAAATTATTTTTATTATGTATAAATGATTGTATATTTTTATGCGGACAAAGATAATTTTTAATAAGGTTTAAAAACTATTTTTGTCAAAACCCATCAATTTTCAATAAATTTTGGTTTTTATTTTAATATATAAAATTGTTATATTTAGAAAATTATTTGTGTAAAATGAATATTATTTTTGGAATTGGGATTTAATAATTATACAAAGGGTAATTTGTTCATTATTTTATGAGACAGTCAAATTTTTGGGTACAAATTAAATACAGTATAAAAATAGTGTGTTATATGACATTATAATGAGCTAATAATGATATAATAAACACTATAAATGGGATATTAGGACATATATAAGTATTAAACTTAAAAATGTGATTTTATAGTTGTTTAAATTATTTTATAAAGCTTTATTTAATCATATAGAGTGTATAATATTTTTTATGATTTTAACTTCATTTCTTTAATAACGTGACTCACCACCACATAATAAAAGATAATATTATAATATCTTCGGCCCGTGGACATATAAAATAATGTTTTCCAGAACTATTTTTCAGAAACCATGTCAAAAAACGATGGGAATTTTTGTAGTTTTGATTGTTTAATTATATAGATTCCAAAACCTATGTTTGTGAAATATTAAAGAATCCCTCTTTAACTTCCTATATAAACCCACCCAAGCTCCCACTTATGTGTACTAAAAATCCTTTTAGAATGTATTTACAATTTACTACCCTCTCTATAATCCCCCTATGTTTACCTAATCTCTTAATTAGCCACTCTTCAGTCTTTTGAAGTCACACACTCAAGTAAGGGCTCCTTCTATTCTCATTTATATCCACATTTCCTTATATTGTTACACCCTTTTATTTTCATATAAAAATGATGGGTTATGATTTTACACCTCCCACATAATTACATTATTTTTTTAATGATTAGATACCCCTTTCTCTCTCATTAATCCCTCCTATGTACACCTGTTACCTTGCCAAAATTTCTTAAGTATTATTCCGTTTCTCATCCTTCAAGTTTATTTATTATGTTACTCATTCTTTTTACAAATTAATTACATTGGGAAATGTATGTCTATGAACATATTACTATATATTTAATTTAAATATGATTTGATAATCCTTATTCTATCATCAACCATTTTTAGGAATTTTTATTCCATGTCGTTATGCTTCCAAAATTACACAGTGATTTTCATTGCCAAAATTCGCATGTAGTGCATGCCATACCAATTAATCTTTCAAGGGTGTTCAATTTTTTACAAAAATACCTTTTTATTGATAAATTAAATGTATTTATTCCATACCCCTTGATCATTGAATAAATCATGATGATGAATTAATCTTTGTTTTATGATCTATGAGGAACACTTAAGCATGAGAATGAAATGAAAGTGACAGGTGCACCCAAAATAATACTGTGATCAAATGAATTGGTTAACGTTTAGTATCATGATACAGTATGTTGGTATAAGGATTTACATGATTCATTTACAGAGTTTTATCCACCATGATGTCTTGGCAGTGTATCCTTGACCAATGATGTGATGTTTTAAGATTTTTCAACATTTCCTTGTTTTGATTATCATTCTATATCGTGACTTTATGTTCATGTTTCTTTTAGGATTGGTTGATATGGCTATTTTCTGACATGTGTTGTATTCCTCATGTTATTCCATGTTTATTACCTTACTGGGCTTTATAGATCACCCCCTTCTTATATATGTCCCCAGGTTATCCCATGCAATTTTAAGTACGAAGGAATGTCATGGTCATGTAATGAAATTTTGAAATAATGATGTTGTATATCATGTATTAAGTTGTTATATAATGTTCATAATTTCCCAAAAAAAGACCTGTCAATCTTTCAAGTTGTATTATGTTTAATTATATGGAATTAAATCATGAATGAAAGTAATAAAAAGAACAAGTTTTTTATAGTTGGTATTAGAGGGATGTTTAGTTATTTTTGTGATTAGGATTGGAAAACTCTAGTGAAAGCCTTAGTGATCAGAATAAGTATTAGAAAAAATCCATAAATCTAGGTGAGTATAGAGTAAGTGTTTTTTCAAGAAAATACATCCCTGTCTGGATATGAACAAGTGGATGTTTCTCTGACACAAATGTATCTAGGGGTAAAATAAGAAAACACCGCTTTGATCGTGACTCGATTAGGAACAATATCATCACAATGGGCCTTGATACACTCCTATTTTGACCCTCTTGGGGTATATGCTTAGATAAATTCATAATCTTAGTACAAACCATTATTAAGGGAATGAAAATAGCCCATAAGAATATACAGTATGAAATAGATCAAGGATAACTTAGATTGAAGCCTATAAATTCATAAGTTAATGAAATAAATGTAATTTATAATTTATCCCTTTAATTTCATTGGATTCGCCTTTATGTGTTTAATAGATTAATTTAATTACCCCAAATTTTCTTTTTATTCTAGCTAATGGCCGATAATATGAGGAATCAATGTATCAACTGATGTTAAGATCATTGTAATGAATACCCTAATGAGATGCCCAATCTGATAGGAGTGGGAATCGAAAACATTTCCATGATACTCTCTTAGTTAACACAAGTTTTGAATAGAAACCTAGATCAATAGGAAAGTACACCCCCCCATAAAAATATGTTTCAATCAAGAGCATCATGAGACAAATGCCTCCTACTTTCAATGGATGATCTGATCCCTCAATCTCATAACAGTGGATCAACTCCATTAAGAAGATGTTCTACATACTTTGATGCTCCGAACAAGAGAAGTTTCTTATGTATGCTTATCATATAGATGGTGAAGCTTATCAATCATGTAAATTGATAAAAAATACAAAGCATGAGTAAGAAATCGATGTGATGGGATGGAAGGGTTTCCATAAATGTTTTTTCTATAAATATTTTCCTCACACCCGATGACTTAAAATTGAAAGGGACTTCCTATCCCTCCAACAAAAAGATGATAAATACATCAGAGTGTATAAGGAAAATATCACAAGGCTTGAATGATACACATTCTAATTTTTTGTTACCCCCGAATTCATGGTTGGGCGCTTCTTTGGTGAGCTAAAACCTAGCCTATGGAAATCCCTATAGGTCTGTCACTTTGATAGTTATGAGAAAATTTTTTGATGTCCCTCAAAGATGAAATAGATATCTATGAATATTAAGGGTATCATAGGGATAATATGTGGAAGGTGGATTCAAATTTAAGTGGTCTAATAGAGATATCTAACTATGAAAATAAATTTCAACACCCCACTTGAAAAAAATTTAGAATGAAGAACCCTAGAAATTGCTCGAGGGGGACAATTAAATGATTTATGTGTGAGAAGGAAGGGCACCTAGCTAGTAATTTTCGGCAATAAAAACCAGCTGCTGCAATGGAGGAAAAAAAATCTCTAATAAACCCTCAGTTTATTGTTCATTGCTATAACTACAAGGAAGTAGGGAATTTATCAAACCAATTCACTAATACAAGGGTTTTCAGAGGCAACCAACAACTTCCATGGAAGCCAGGGTGAGCTTTTCCATCAAAACTACTAAAGTGAAACCCTACAATGAAGTGGTGACAGGTATGCCAGTTTTTCATTCAATAATAGAGAACATACTTTTTTATTCTAGTTCTAAGTATTCTTTTATATCCCAAAAGTTTATTATAATAATAAAAAAATGACCACAAAGCATGGAAGTATAGATAAAGATGAAAACAAAATATGGGGAAATTATAGAATCCCATTTATATAACTCCTCCCCTGTCAAAATATGTGGATTGAACTTCCTGGTGATCCTTATCAGACTTCCCTTAGTGGAATTTGATGAAATTATTAGCATATATTGGGTTTCCCTATATAGATCCAACATAAATTTCTATTGGAGGTAAATCACTCTCAATATGGAAAATCAACCCCTGATTCTATACAAGTTCAAGAATGTTGATGAATCTTAATTAGCACCATCATCTTATGCATGGATATTTCTTCCATAGGAGCATGTATATCTTACATAGATTATGGAGTCTAAAGAAGGAAACATCATCAAAGACATTCTTTTTGTGAGGGAATTCACTCATGTGTTTCCCAGCAAATTTCTTGATCTTCCTCCTTGTAGATATGTTGAATTCTCAATTGATCTTATTCCTGTGGTGTTTCCAATATCTAGGAATCCATGTAGAATGGATGTTGTGGAACTTTAGGAGCTAAATAAACAATTATATGATAATTTGGATAAAGGTTTTATATTCCCAAGTGCTTTACCATGTGATGAATCATTCCTCTTTGTCAATAAGAAGGCTGAGATAATGCGGGTTTTCAGTGATTATAATGATCTTAACAAAATCATGATAAAGAACAAGTACATCTACATAGAGAACAATACTTCTCCAAGGTGGATCTGTAGTTGGGATATTACCAAGTAAGGGTGAATAAGGAGGATATCTCAAACACAACTTTTCGTACATGGTACGGGTATTATGAGTTCATAGTGACACCATTTAGAATCACTAATTCTCCAGAAATATTTATGGACTTGATGAATAGAGTCTTTATAGATTAAATTGAAAAAAAATTCGTAGTCATTATTGATGATATTTTCATATACTTTAAAAGTAAGGAGTATACAGAGCATTTAAGTACAGTGCAAAAGACCTTACGTAAGGAAAAGATTTATGCCTATTATAGAAAATGTGTGTTCTGATTTAAGGAAGTCTCTTTCATGAGGAATATCATCATAAGAAATGGGAATTATATGGAATCTTCAAAGATTGAGTCAATTGAAGGATGGTCAAGGCCAACATATATTATAGATATCCACATTTTCCTTGAATTAGTTGGGTATTATCGTTGATTTTTGAGAAATATATCGTGATTTTCAAACCCTTTAAACAAGAAAACAATGAAGGGAGTCATATTTTCTTGCATTTCTGAATATGAAGAGGGGTTAGAGGTGTTTAAAAGGATACCTATTGATGTTCCTGTTCTCACACTACCCACAAGTGGAGAGTTATTCATGGTATTTAGTGATGCTTTGAATAAGGTCCTAGGTTTGGTGTTGATTCAAGATGATGAAGGTATTGCCTATTCTTTAAGGATGTGGAATGTTCATGGGAAGAACTATCCAACACACGATCCAGAGTTGGTTGTAGTGACCTTATCTTTGAAAATTTGGATAAAATACCACTTCTGGGATAACTGTGAAGTATATATGGGACACAAAGTCCTAAAGTATATATTCATACAGAAGGAGATGAATATGTTTCAATAAACATGGTTTGAGCTGATCCAAGACAATAACTATTCAATTCACTACCATCTGGGGAAAGTGAATAATGTGGTAGATGTTCAAAGTAGAAAGGATCCACCAACTCTTTTGTTGATATGAATTGAGAAGGATCTGATCATCTTAGACTTGTAGAGGATTGACATGGAAATCATAAAAAAAAAGGAACATCATCAATCCTTTCACAAATGACTTCTCAAACATCTCTTTTGGGGATGTTAAAGGATGATCAAAGAGATGATGTGTGAATTCAGATGAAAGTGGAAACTATTAGAAAAAGAGAAATCCTATGAGTTCAATGTTAAGGAAGAAGGTGTTGTAACATTTCAGTCATGACTATGTGTACCATCAAATAATGAATTAAAGAAGGAGTTGTTGGATGATGAACATAGATTGACCTTCTCTATCCACCCTGGAAGGAAAAAAGATGTATTAAGATCTCCAGGAACACTATTTTCAGGATAATATGAAGAAGGATATAATAGAATATACATTAAGATAAGTCATATGTAGAGAAGTGAATTCAGAAATGAAAAAATATAAGCGGATGATTTGATCATTACACATGCCAACATGGAAATAAGAAAACTTCATTATGGAAATGTCCATTGGGATTCCTAAGATATCAAGAGGAAACAATTCTATATTGGTTGTGGTGGATTGTCTTACAAAAACTGAACATTTCATTATGATTTGAGAGGATTTTTTATTGGATCAATTTCCATGGATATACATAATATAAGTGGTGTGGATTCATGGTGTACCTCTGTTGATTTTTTCCGATCGAGATCCAACATTCACCTCTATGTTTTGGAAGAGTCTCCAACATTCTCTAAATACTGAGTTAAACTTCAGCATGTCCTATCACCATAAAATAGATATCCAATAAGAGAAGACAATCCAGATAGATAAGGGCATGTTGAGAGCATGTGAAATGAACATAAAATGTGGATGGGATAAACATATTCCTCTGATTTAGTTCTCTTACCAAAACAGTTTCCACTCAAGTATCCAAATGTCTCCCTATGAAGCCTTTTATAGGAAGTAGTGCAGAACACCTGCATGATAGGATGAAATTAGGGAATGAAAACATCTAGGTCATGAAATGGTGATGGAAATAGTGGAAAAGGTTAATACAATTCAGCATCATATCTCCACAGAAGATAGTAATGAGATTTGGGATAAAGGTAAAGCTTATTCCAAGGAACATCATCCCTTTTGAGATCTTTAATTGCATCGGAGCGGTAGCCTACTGACAAAACATCCCACATAACCTATCTCTAGTACATGATGTATTCCACATATCTCTCTTGAGAAATTATATACCATACCCCTATCATGTACTCAATCTAGAGGTGTACCATTGGATAATGACCTCTCTATTGATGATAATCTAGTGTAGATCATAGATCGTAGAGACAAAGTTCTATGGAATAAGAAAATTCACATTGTCAAAGTGTTGTGTAGAAACCAAAATTTTGAAGAAGAAATGTGGGGAATGGAGGAGGAATTGAAATAGAGTTACCCTTATCTATTTTAATGTGGGAAATGAAAATTTTGACGGTGAAATTTCTTATGGTGGGAAGATTGTAAAGACCCGAACTATTATAAGTTAAATTTCCCTTTTGATTTAATTGAATGCCTTATTTTTTAAAATTAATATAAAAAACCCATGCACTCCATTTGTTTTATTATATCCAATTGGATTAAAATTACTATTATGTATCATTTCCATTAATAATATAGTCGTTGAACAATGATTATATGACTATCATATATATAGGGTTTTAACAAATCCTTTAAATATAGAAAAAAAAGAGGTGATGACCTCAACTAGTAGGATCATTCCCTATAAAGCCCAATTATCAGAGCTTCTGAGGGAGATATCATTTCTTATATTTTCCCTAGACCAGTCCTAAACTGATATCTAATAAGTTATGTATGAGCGAAACCATTTACGAGAGAAGTTAAAGCTCATCAAAATCACTTCCCAACCCATGTTTACAGAATGAACCCATGATGGCCCCACCATCTTACACCTTAATCTTATGGAATATATTGGTGTAATAATCTAACACGTATTAAGACCCTAGTATTATGATTTTTTACATTAATTTTTTATAGAATAAGGAATATACTTTCATTTTACTATTGTTTTTAATGAACAAATAATATTTTTGGATAATATTAAAATTGAATTGAGAAATATATTCTAATTAATTAATAAACAATATTTTAATAAATATAATTTTTGTATTAATTTTATTAAAAATAAATGATCATATATTTTATGAGAACAAATGTAATTTTTAAGGAGTTTAAAAACTTGTTTTATTAAAAACCCACCAATTTTCTATAAATATTAGTTTTTATTTTAAAAGTGAAAATTTTTATATTTAGAAAATTATACGGATAAATGAATATTATTATTTTAATAATGATGTCAAAATTATCCAACTGTAAATTTTTCATAATTTTCTGAGATAGTCAATTTTTTGGGTAAAAATTAAATACAATATAAATGTATAGTGTGTTTTATGACATCATAATGGTCCGATAGTGGAGTAATAAAAACTATAAAAGGGATATTCAACAAAATTTAAGTTTTAACATTAATAAAATACAATTTTTTATTTTTTTATTTAATTTATAAATCCATAGTGTGTCCTCCAATATGTATAATATATTTTATGATTTTAAGGTCATTTATATAATAATGTGACTAACCTCAACATAATAATGGCTAATATTTTAATATCATCGGCCCATGAACTTCTAAAATAATGTTTTCCACTCCTCTTTCGAAAAAAACATGGGCAAAAACCATCTAAAGGTTTCTTTTTTTGATTATTTAATTATAAAGATTCCAAAACCAATGTTTGTGAAATATTGAAGAATTCCCCTCTAATTTCCTATATAAACCCACCCAATCCCCCACTTCTCTTCACTCATAATACTTAGATCATGCCATTACTCTGTTTTATCCACTCTATAATCTTCCTTAGGCACCCTAAGCTCTCAATAATCCCATCATCGAGCTTTTGATGTCACACGCTCACATAAGGGTTCTTTATATTCTCATTTTTATTTATGTTTCGTTATATTGTCAAACCCTTTTATTTTCATTTAAAATGATGGGGTATGTTTTAAAACATCCACCATAACACCCATACTATGTTTTAATTTTTATATAACCCTTTATCTCTCAATAATCCCTCCCATGTACACCTGTTACCGTGCCAAAATTTTGTACGAGTTATTCGATTTATCCTATTCCTTCAAGTTTATTTATTATGTTACACCTTCTATTTCCAAATTTCATACATTGAAATATGTATTTCTATAAACCTCATAATTTAAATTATATATTTAAATTATGAGGTACCCCCTTAACTCTCATCAATCATTTTTAAGAATTTTTATGCCATGCCGACATGCTGCCTAAATTGCACCGTGATTTTCCATGCCAAAATCTTTGTGTAGTGCATACCTTACCCATTCCTCTATCAAGGGTGTTCACTTTTATTCACATGAAAATTTTTTCTGAGGAGTTAAATGTATTTATTCTACACCTCTAGATCTTGTAAAAATATTATGATGATGAATGAATCCATTTTTTATGATCTATGTGGCACACTTAAGAATGATAATGAAATGAAAGTGACCGGTGCACTAGGAATTATATAGTGGTCCAATGAATTGGGTAATGTTAAGTATCACAATATGTCAGGTTGGAATAGGGTTTTACTGGGTTCTTTTATGGGTCTTTGTCCAATATTATGTGTTGACATTCTAGCCTTGACCTATGATGTAATGTTTTAAGTTATTTTCACATTTCCATGTTATGATTATCTTGCTATATCATTCCATTATGTTCATCTTTTATTTATGATCCATTGATATGGCTATTATCAAACATATGTTTTCTTCCACATTTTATTCCATGTTTATTCCCTTACTGGGATTTATAGATCACCCCTTTCTTATGTAGGTCCTTAGGTTATCCCATACACTGTTACGTGTGAAGGAATGATGCGGTCGTGTAAAGGAAGTTTTCAATAATGATATAATATTTCATTTTTTAAGTTTTTTTGCATTGTTTTTAATTTCTAAAGACACTAGAATTCTTGATATACTAGGTTTTATTAAGTGTAATTTTATGTCATTAAATCATTTATGAATGTAATAAAAATAATAGGGTTGTTATACTCTTGGGTTGTGATAATCAAAGTGACATAAACATTGTGAGGAACCCAGGGGAAATTATAATACAAAAAATATTCATATAAATTATCAACTAATCAAAGATAATGTGGATAAAAATGAATTGAAGCAGGAGTATGTTCCTACATTGGATCAAGTTACTAATATATTCACTAACCCTTTATCGATGGATGATTGTAACAAACTTTGGTTGAACATGGGCATCCAACCCACTTCTCATCATGGTTGAGGTATGTGTTTTGGTCCCCACTCTCATCTATTCATTAGATAGTGTAGTTATGGTGGATAATTGTGTAATAAAGCTATGCATAGATATGTGCTTACCCTTTTAAAGAATCATATATATAGGGGGATTTTTGGGTAAGTTTTGAACTCATCATGTTTGTGTGTAATATTTTCTAATAGTTTGTTAGAGTGGTTATATGAAACATTTTTTGTAGGCGGGTGGAAGGGGTGACGATGAAATGTGATTAAAATATGAAGATTTTTCATGAGTCGCCACTATTTGATATCATGGTTTTACTATCAACGATTCTTGTTTTCTATAATGACTTAGCTAATGCTAGCTTAGAACTCGTTAATAAGTTATCCATAGCTTGAGATTACAAATATTAGTGATTTATGAATGTTGGTTGAAAACAAGACCGAATGGTAAAGATTTTTAAGACTATGTTGGCTAAACGTTGTTTCTGGAAGATAAAAGAATTTTTTCTCGAAAAGTATTGACTTTTGTTTTCAAATAAAATAATTAAATTAACTTTGTAATTGTTGGTGATTAGACTCACCAACATAATCAAAAGATCTGACATAAAATTCCAATGAAATTTCATCTGGTTTGGAAGTTGTTTTCTTAGAGAAAAGGTTCAAATGACTCACCATAGGTCTGAAATGAACGTTTTGATCATAATGATGAAAAGTATCAGATTCTGAATGGATCCGAATAAAATTTTATGATTCTTTTTAGTTTTGTATGTTCTCATAAATCATAAGTTGTCTAAGAAAAATTTGATACCACCCTTATGAAGAAAATAATGAGAAATTATTCTACCAATTAGTATGAGTTTTTATTAGAAAAAAAAGAAGTCATTGGAAGGATGATAAGTTATAATAATTTTCACTATAAGTAAGATGATGTTGTGCCAATATTAAAAATTCTAAAAGTCATGAGGAATTCATGATTAAAAAAATCAGTATGTAAAAGAATAATTCTTGTGAATTAAAATATTTTTTACCTTAGTTCATCACTATGATATCACTAGACAAACAATATTTTGAAGGCTTTGATGTTTAATTTGAAGCGTGATAAAATAATGATGATGGTTTTCAGTCAGAACAATAATCCACAATATAAAAATATAGAGATGAAAAAGTTTATATATACCCTAATCATGGGTTGAAAGAAGGTGTTGTTGGTACCGATACATCGGGTGTGGTGTTCCACCGATCAATCAGAGGTAGAATTGTGTTTATTTGGAGGTGTTGTGATTGATGCATAGAAGTCAGTTAGTGACTGAAAAACCAGATGGAAATCATTAATATGTTTATCCATTTTCATTTTGTTGAATAGTTGGTTGTCTTCAATTTTGGAAAGAGGAAATGAAGTTATATTTCCTTATTGATTGGGTAAAGTGGAAATGAATAAATGTAGTGAGTGTATTTGTCAAATGGTTCATGTGTAAATGGAAAATATGTAGAGATGATTAATCAGACAAGAGGTGACACAGATCTATTAGAGTGAGATACGAACTATTCCAATAGGCATAGGATGAAACCAATAAAATTCATCAGATTCTAGATCATCAGTTTGAGGAAAATAATAAAATGAGAAATTCTTCGAAGCAGTTGAAAAAATATTCACAAATTTTTCTCAAGGGAGTTTTAAGCTGGTGTTGAAGTGTTGTCTAGGAAGTGTTTGGATCTTTAGAGGTTTTGACTATATTTATGGTAGAATGGTTTCAATTTTTTATATCAAACAGTTGGTTTGGAGCATCAGAATGTTCTTTTTATATTTTATTTGGTAGTGAGAATCATAATGAGATGTCATCTATTTTTTATATATTTAGTTAGTATGAACAAAAGTAACAAATAATCAATTTTTTTACATATGAATTTATTGTAATGAAGGAAACAGAATGGAAATCGGAATAAAACTAAATAATTCTTTAAAATTATAAAGTGAGATAAAGTTGTGAGAATATTCAAGAAGGCTCAACAAGAATCATAAATAGTTCAGAAGCGTTGATGAAGTCAAATATTTTTTCAAAATTGAGATGAAACTTGAAGATAATTTTTTTTATGTAATAAAATGTTTCAGATTCTCAACAAAACCATTTTTGGTGCACCTATAAAATGATGAGAGTACGTTGGACTTTCAAAAAGATCAGAATAATTTTTATTTACAAAGTAATAGAGAGGGATTATAATATATCAGGGAAATAGAGTTTCAGGACAGTGCTTTCATACAGATTTTTTATGGACTAAAGAAGAAGAAAAATGAAGATCGTAATAAGTTCTTGTTAGATCAGAATGAATCATCGGACTAGGAAATTATACTAGTATTTCTAGACTGAGATAGAAGCAGTTTATAATTAATTCAGTGGTATTATAAAAACACATATGTTGTTGAACTGAGAAATTGAATTGTATAATTATATTGAGGTACCAAACTGAGAATCATTATGATGTACTGAGAAGTTCTTACCTACTAGTGGGTAGAAAAGTGAATAATGTTTTTAAAGATTACATTTGTTAAAGTTGACAAGGCATAATAATAACAGTTTTTGAAGCAATTGTTGAAATTTTCATTACTTGTTACGAAATATTCATGACATAATTTTATTCTACTTGAACCACATCCACTCTTATATTGAACATAGTGCTACACAAGTGTAAGGTCATACCTAATTATTATATCCAAACAAAAGTATTTTTTTTCTAGTGAATAGTGTGGTGTATTGGATTGTTTCCAAACCATACCAAGGAAGTAGATACTCTTTTTGTGTAGTGATCCATGTAAATTCTTGTGTTACTGTGGATGTTCCATTTTTTTGTTTTCATCATGGTGATAAGTCTTTAACATGAGGAAAAGTTTGTTTCAAAAAAAGGATACTTAAACGAAAAAGATATCACCAATTCACCCCTTCCCACTATTAGTGATACAATGATCCTAACTAGGCTATATCCCTTTGGGAGAAGGCTTTCCTTCTCATTGAAATATCACAATTATAATTTTAATGATGAGTGATTTCCATTTATATAAAAAATTGAGGGGATTTTTTTTCTTTTTCTTGATTACCCAAACTATTACATAATAAATTTAATTGTTATTATTTCACTATTTTATCATGTTTGGATTTTCAAAACCATCAATCTTAGATTATCTAGTTTCATGGATAATGCATTGGAAAGGATCCATATTTCCCTTCTCATAATAGAAACAAGGGTTGGTCTAGCTACATGAAGGTATTTAGGTACACAGGTCTTTCGAAATTGCTTACCTGTGTCTCTTCAATCATTAAGTAGACTCCCGAATCCTAAAATCATAAACATGAATTTCCATAAAACCTTCCTCAATATTTATACCAGGCATTTTGAGGGCTTTATCAACTTAATATAATTGTGGTTAATTTAACCCAAAACATTCCTTTAAACTCTCTGTTCATTTAAATAGTCCCAGCAAGGGTTTTTCAAGAACATTGAAACTATAAGTTATATTATAAACTGAGTAATGGAAGGTTATACTGAATTAATATGTTATTTGAGGCATTTTATATTTATTATATATTTAAAAAAATGTCATTTAATAAAAAAATACTTATTAATGTTAATAAGATTCCACTTGAGTGATAAATTAAATCCACATAAAATTAAGGCATAATCTAATTTACTTAATTATATCCTAAATTTTCTGTAAATTCATTTATGTAATTTAATTACCATAATGTAAAAAAAAATTAAATATGGAAATGAAAAAATATTGTGGTATGATCTGGAGAACAATCTAATATCTCATTTATATTGTGGATGATCAACTAACTATAAACCATATGGGGAAATCCACCTTGAGACTCTTCTTAGTTTGGGTTGCATCATTCCTCATGTTTACCTATTTATTTTTATGGGGTTTTCCTACTCTCTAAACATGGAAAACCACCACTAACCTAGAAGATTCATATATTACCTATGTATTTACTCATATGTGGGTGAGGGAAACTCAAGAATGGGATGAATGTTGCAACATAAAATAATTCACTAAAACACAAACCCAAATATAATAATGGGAGGGGCTGAATCACATTACATAATTTCAATTTAGTAATAAAAATTTCAAAAAAGATGCATTAAATATAAGTAAAAGTAACTGATCAAATTTAACTAATTCTAGGATCATGATTATCCACAATATGTAAAGAAAATACATTTTCAAACTAGTTATAATTCATTTCAATTAATTTTTATTATTAAGGTAAACTATGAAAAACTTAATTTAATAAATCCAATTAATTAATTGATTATTAATCTTAATTTTCCATCTAAACTATCCTATTTTTTCTATTATTTTTTGTAATTTTGAATTTATTTACATTACCTAAGTACAAAATGTGTACATTATTTCCCCACGATGTATATAACTACACTAAATATCGTAATCCTTTTAATCATGTACTATTCTTACATAGAATTTATTGTACATGAAATGTCATCTTCTTACACTGTTTGTAAACACGTGTATCAGAAACATAGATTTGTACATGTGTTAAGCTGGCATGTAATATACATGAGGTATTAATAGCATGTACATCTTGTTATTGATTAATATAGAATTAATTAGAATTTATTACCCAACCACATGATTTGTATGACTACGTACATGATGTGTAGTTCAATATTAAATCTTAATTAATTTTTATCAATGTAATTAATTTTATATCGTTACACCATGGCTATATATGTAAACCACATGATGTGTACCAATATATATAGCACATACAAAGGATGTACTTCATGTTCCCAATTATTGTAAAGTTAGATCCAAATTCTTAGGTACTTGAGAAGAATCTCAGTAAGGGACATTTATGGGGAATAAAACATCAATGATGGCCAAAGACCATGCAGTCGTTCCAATTTACAATCCCATGTGTCAAAATAATTTTTACACACTAATAGCCACACATAGTTTTCCCTTTTTTACAGTAAGACTATGTAGACTACGTGTCATGTATGACCATGTACAAAATGGGTAATTCGATAAAGTGTTTGTTAGCTGGTCATTTTACATATAGTGTAATAAATACACCTCATCCACTAGTTGTCCCTTATATCCCCTTGTGTGCCATAGTGAAGTGAACATTGGCACACAAAATTTACCACCACATACATATTAAGTATCCATTTATCATAGCCTAATGTTCCAACACTTTAATATAGAATCCTAGGTCTCATCCTTCAATGATATTTAACATTCTCTTGGTTATATGATACTGAACTACAAAAATAATGATAATCCTATTAAGAATTAATAAATATGAAATGAATCTAATAAAAATTCATGTCATGATAAATGAAAATAAATGATTATAAATTATCATGTGACCTTTCTAATACTAATAGGTGGTTTTTAGAAATAGGGATGGTGGTCAATCCCATTCCCAAAAAACATTTCAATTATATTCATCAAATTTCTCCTCAGAACTAGATAAAATAACATACCCGGAATCCATGAAAAAAATATATGACATTCAATTTATAATTTAATATTTATAGATCAAATAATTACCTTATCATGGAATTCATTATTCATTTTGAAATATAATTTACCCCATTTTTAAATCATATATGAGAAGTTGGAATCAAGAGACGATTCTCTTTAGTGCTGATCCACACATACACCACTAATCTCTAAACATCCTGATAGGGTTATCCAAATTATAGTTAAAATTTACATATTCCTTATGCAATTTGTTGTTGATCAAACCTTAGAATCCCAATGAAGCATGTTGAATTATTTTGGTTCTCTCACAACTGAAGAGGACGTAGGAGTGTCATAAACATAGATGGATCGTGGGGAATTTTTTAGACTATCCTTATTATGAAAGAATTAGTTTGAGGTCCAAATTACGGGCACAACAATTATTAGAAAAATCCCCTTGTATTAGTTTTTATGAGAATTCTATAGTCAGGTATTTATATAGATAGGTTTAGAATATTATTTTCACAAATCCCCCTTTAATATTATCTTAACCATTACCAAATCACATGTATAATTAATGATGAGATTATTATTATTATTTACCCGACTTTTACACAAAAATAGACTAATTTAATATTATCACTATTGAATAAATAAATTAATATTTAATCAAATAATATTATATTTACACAAGTCCATAACATGGTCTACTCATCCTCCTCGTAATTTACCAGACCAAGTATAACACCTATTCTGTTAATTAATTAATTAAAGATAACTTTATTATATATTGATAAGTAAATACATAAGGTCAACTAATAATCTCAATGAAATATTTTTCCTTAAAATTGAGAATAATATTCAAATATACATATTAAACACATATTGAATTTAAATGATGTTTTTTGATACACTTATTGTGTGACCCACTAGGAACTTTTCTGTCTTTTTTATGATAAAGCACAAAATGTACAACATTAACATAAATTAGCATGACAAAGAACACATATAGAAAATAATTGATGTCATAATAGAATTCAAACAATTACAAACCCTTACCATATAATATGTTACCATAATTATGATATCTATCATTAAATAGATAGTATAATTTTTCTCATAAACCTATATGTTCAACTCTATTTATTTTAATTACAAGAACTTTACAAATAGATAAACCTCAATGTCCATGGACATAATCTGGTTGGTTTATTCCCTCAAAGGGCCTAAAATATTTATTTCCAATAGAAGGGATAAATACTCTTTCAATATTCATTAATGTGAGGCCACTCATGACCCCCCAATATATCCCACATCATCATGAATTGTTATCATCATGGTTTATGAAATAAATAAAAGAATAAAAGTAATGAAAAAAATTAGTAATAATATTATAATTTAAGAATCATTACATAGGTCCACAAATAGGAATATCCAACAACACATGAATCATGAAAAATTTCTATTGGCGGTATAATTATCCTAACCTCCCTTCCAGAGATTACTAATGGAGAAGAAAATTAGAAGGTGGAGAAATGTATTATAAGCCTCATAACCCTAATAATCTATATCAAATCTATCCCATTAGACAATATCATCAGGCCATAAAACATGGGTTTAAGAAATGTTGACACATCATCTAATGTTTCTCGTCATAGTGGGGACTTGGTATGCACTTTTGACATTATAGTTATCATTATCAAATTTTCACATACACATCATGTAGATGAATAGTTATGATGTGATAATAAATTATATTATATTCAAACACCATAAATATATAATGTAATCCAATGTAAAAGAACAATTGGTTTTATGTAACCACCAATTCCATCACAACCAAGCTCCCAGTTATGTTGATCTAATAAATTTTCTTATCACATAAAAGGTAACCCAATTATTTAATAATAAAAATTAATTAATTAAAATATGAGGTAATGTATTTTTTTCCAATAATATCCATATTTATGAATGATTTGTAAATAAAAATAAATTAAGAGATTCAACCCTGAGAACAGGTTAAATCTAAGCCTATGTATTATCACACACTTACATGTGGAGTCCATTTTAGACCTCAGCGAACATATAATAAGGTTCTAGTAGATAATTTATTTTATCCATTGATTTTAAAATATTAACATGATTTTTTTCATATAGTCTTTAACATTCGGTTTACTATTTACATTTTAAAAAGACATGAAATTCCCAAAAAATATTTGTTTTTTATAAAATATTTGATCTACGGTGATTAGATTTTACAGGAATATTTCTCATCTCATCTTTTTTTCCAAAATATTATTAAAATTAGACTTTGTTTTTATCTTTATTGATGAAAAAGCAACATTAATTTATTATTATATGGTTGTCATTGAATTTTTAAAAAACCAATATATTTTAATAGATATGGAATACCGTGATAAATAAATAGTGACCAAGGCTTAGTCTTATATAACAAGAACAGAGATGCCCTGATGGAGAAGTATGGAGTTCACTATAAGACCTAAACTTCATAACAACAATAGACAAGTGGGAACCCATAGGTGTCCAATAAGGAGGTAAATTAGATTCTAGAGGAAATAAAAAAACCCACTATAAAATACTGGAGCAAGAATATATTGGATGAATTATGGGAATATAGAACTACCTAAAAACACATAAGGTATGACCCCTAATATAATTTTTTATGGAAAGAACTATCACTTTCCAGTTGTGTTTAAGCACATGACCAATTAGGATTTGAAGTAGGTGTACAATGAATTTATAAAAACCATATAAGAGAAAACTGGTTAGTCATTGCCATGAGGACTTTTAGAATTATCCAATAGATTATTCTGATCTCATTATTTCTTCCATTGAAAAAATCATTGTAAGTTTTTATCGTACCCTCATATGTATGTATATTCATTCATTGAATATGTTTACCCAAAAAATTATGCTATAATATAATGCAATGATGTATAAGATAAGTGTGGGAGAGAGGAAAATTATCTTAGAATATAAATAATTTTTATTCTTTTTTTTAATATATTTTAAAAAAATTTGTCTTTAATATTATTGTGCAAAAACAATGTCTAATATTTTATACACAAATTTTAATTAATTTTTTCAATTTGTTTATGAAAATTTTGAAGTTCCTTTTGATAATAAAATTTGAGTTTAATGTTGTCCAAAATAAGTAAAATTCTATTCTAGAATGAGTAAGTTCATTTATTTTGATATTTTGAGAGTCAAATTATTATTGAGTGAACGTAAAATTGATATCATTGATGTTTGTGATTATTGAAATGGGAAAAGTGTTGAAAATGAAATAAACATAGTGTAAGTTGGATCATAGCTTGAGAAAACTGAAATTATGAACTCATACTATGGTAATATACTCTTGTTTATTGAGTTACACCTTATGAAGACTCCCTATAAGGTATTCAGGTAGATAAACTGAAATTTTTTAAAATTAGAATTTTTGATATGATCAGGAAGTCTACATAAGTCATTATAAAACCATGTGTTTTCTGTTAGCCATCAAAAAAAGTTATAGAAACATAAGAGATAGTTTACAAAGCATTGAATGAATTATTTGACTATTAAAATTAGTCGTGCGAGATACCAACTATATTGGGATGTTATGGTTTTTGGTTTAGCTATAGTCATTCAATAGGTGCATTTCAAAAATTTTGTGGGAAAAATTTATTTAGTGTTAATTGGTAGAGGGGATGGATAAATTCAGTGTAATCTGAACATAGATGAAGAATGGGTAGCACATATATCTAAATTCCATTTATGATGTATAAAGTATTTTAAAAATAGACTTTGAAAATAAATTTTTATGGAGAATGAATTTATAATTTCCCACACATTACAATCATGATTCCACTATGATCAATTCCATTTATCACATGAAACTAGAAATTGTGGCTGAATTAATGTGAGAAAGTGCACTAAATTCAAAAAATAGAAAATATAATTCAAAAAAGTTTTAATATAATTCAAATTTGAATAAAAGTTTTTCAAATTGAAATTATAAAATTTATATATTTAGTTATTTAAATGACAATATAAAATATAATGAAAACTATTTTTATTGAAACATGAATTTTTAAACTTCATGTATATTTAATGTTATTTTTTTGAATTTATAAATAATTTTATGTTGACATATTATTTTATAAATAGAAGTATATTATATTATAATATAATCTTAATTGTGATAAATTTTTATTTCTTCAGTGAAAATACTATGTAGTTTTTTAATTGGTTCTTCATAATGTATCCTTATAAAAACGTTAATCAATAAAAAATATAAATATGTAAATATTTTAATTGATTAATTTATTATTATTAACTAATAGTTATATTTTTCATGTAATTTTAATAAACATTTGTTCATTATAAACGGTTGCGGAATTAGTTTGGTGTTATGTGGTTAAAAATCTATTGAAGACAGTATAAATATATAATGCCTAAAATATCAAGTTATTTGAATATATTTTCAAATAATTTAATTCACTGAGTTTTCTAAGAGTGTAATAATTCATACACAGAGCACTGATGAGAGATCAAATTTTTTGTATTTTAAATTTTATTAAAATTACATTTAACCTCATTATTTTTATAAAACATGGGTAATTGATGCATTTTTTTAAATTTTGTGAAATCTATAACTTCATTTTTCATTATATTAAAACATATCTTTTAATATCATTAGTTAATTTGTTTATTCAATTATCAAAGCCATATATTGATTCACATATTAAAGTGTCATTTTTTGGGAATTAATTTTTAAAATTCAATTGGATTTGTATTGTTTTAAAATTAACCTGAATATGTATGATTTTGATGAGTAAATTAAAATTGATATAAAATATTAATTTAAAATAGTGAAATGTCATTTTATAATTTAAATTTGTTTTTAATTGTGTTTTGGAAAATATGGAATTAGTTTAATATTAAACAAAAAAGTTATGTTAGATGAAAAGAATTTTTAGTTTAACTTTTTAGACTCCAAAATGTGTATTACAAGGAATATGAAGGATGAGGATGAAAAATGGAAAAACACAATAATTGTCACTTGAAAGGCATGTTTTATCAAGCTACCAAAATTGAAAGGTAAGATATCATGTATTACCTTTGTGTGATTGATCCACCTATCATGCCTAAAGTGATGTTGCTGAAATATTTGGAAAAATATTTAAGCTACCACGTGAGGACACCTCTACCCAGCCATCACATGGTCACCTTATTGAATGCAGTTTGTCTCACGATCAATAATATTACCATAATCCACCCACTCCATGAAAATATAAAAGTTATTATAACATTACTACCATATTACTACACATTCACCTTCTACTGATTGTGGATTCCCCTATAATTTATTTCATCAGTTGGTTTCTTAGAACTTAAACTTGCAATATAAGATGATAATAACCATCTTTAGGCCTTTTCTATCCACACTTGATCCTTATCAACATAAGTAAAGTCAATTGAATAGATGTGGGATCTCATCTCGTAATCAAATTTATTGAATAAAGTTAAACCCATGGGAAGACAGCTGAGCTCGTTCAATGATTTATTTATTTTTAATTTTTATTCCATAAATGGTGTTGATTTCCCCCTATTTTTTCAGGGGGTTGGTGACGGTAGGTGTGCAGTTGGTGGTGATCCTCAACAACCACCCAGTAGTAGAGGATTTGAAAAGGGGGAAATTTCCAATAAAAAGTTCATTTCCCTGATGGTTTTAGAATCAAATCAACAATGCGTTCATTTTATGTGAGAATTTTTTGAGGTTTACTTCCATAATATTTAGGATAAGTAATTATGATGGATATTATCTATGTAATTTTTAAGGTGTTTTTGTTGTAGAGGTGCATGTGAAACACTTGTAAATCCATATTTTGAAGAGAAAAATTATTATGTATTCTTAAAATATATAATGGTTTATATTTAATTCAAGTGGAAAAAATTGAAATCACATAGTGGAATTTTAAACCCTTTGTATAGCGTCAATCCGAGACTAAATCCCCACCACTTTATAATCACCTATTTCCAAGCATTTTTTTATAAATTAACCAATTCACAACTAGGGTGAGGTTTTTACCAAAAAACTATACTAGACAGTACAAGATAGATTCTCCTCCTACAATTCTATATGGGAGAAAAACGTTACAAGTCCCACATAGAATCTTCTATAGTGATGTGCGGGACTAAAAATTAAAATATTTGGAAGAGTGAAACAAGCACTATTCAGTTGAATATTGGATTCTATGTTTATAGATAAATAAATTATAATAAAACATATCCCAAAAGAAACTCATAAATAGAAAGTACATGTGATGAGAAATATGATTATGCGGTGAATCTCAATCCAAATAGATTCCATTTTCAAAGATCCCTTGATTTTTTTTGAAAGTTACTCGAACTAACTGCATAATAGGATCAATAAAATAGAGTATTGTGAACTCTTCTAAATTAGTCCCCCCTTTTAATCTAGTTTATTACTATATTATTATTTCTAAGAGATAATATTTTCTGCCATAGTACATGAATAAGATCATTTTGGACATAAAAATAACTTCATTCGAAATTAGTCATAGAAGTAAATTTAATTCATCTTTAATTTCCATGACTCTATAATTAATTCTTTAAAAGTAGTTATTGGATATTGGAAAAAATAATTCACTAAGTTAAGGATGGTAGGTTTTATTTATATAATACCTAGTTTATTCATATCTTGGAAATAATGCACATTAAGTTGGAATGGAAACTTAACATGGAAACTATGAATAATTACTTCATTTCTTCATGCAGTTAGTTTGTTGTCTCATGCTGTAGGTTCATGACTTCTTGTAGTCACTGGACATGTTCTTCCGATTGGTAAGACTCTTCATGAATTCACTATAATAACACATGCAGTCAGAATATTACATTGTGAAATTTCACTTACCTTATCATACATACTATATTTGTAATTGTAGAAGGATGTCTCCCTCATTGGGCAACTTCACTGATTCACGTGGTAGCATTATTACATCAAATGGTTAGGTCATTTGTACTCACAGTAGGTACATCTCTTCATATGCTCAGGTGATTCTCAATACACAGTCAGTTCATGAATTGAATAAAATTTTAATATCTAATTAATGGTATGTTCTTTGTTAATGAGGTCACTTCAAATTATTCATATAGTAAGAACATTACACATGTTGTAGGGTTTCAATGTAAGGTCTAAATGTAGTAATTTTTTTATTTTTTTCCAAAAAACCATTTTCTAATATAAAACATGAAATTCATTAATAAAATTTCCTATATTATTAAGTATTATTAAAATATGGAGGTGACAGTTTAATCCTATAATCTTCCCATTTTTATGATCTAAAATCATTATATTTAAAATGAAATTAATTGAATACAAAAAAAATATATTCATAGTGGATTGAAACATGTATTTCTACATTTATTAATGGTTTTTCAAGTCCCTTTATTTTTCCAAAAATTACAAATAAATTCAATTAATTTCATAAAAATTACTTCCCATTTTTTTATTATCAAAAAGAGAGTGAGTGATTCCCAAATTAATTACAAAATTAAATCATGAATGACAATAAAAAGGTGTCTTTCATTAATATATCAAAATAGGTTACAAAAGGCATTATAAAAAAGTCCCTATCATGAATTCTAGTTAGAATATGAATTTGATATATCCAAAACATTATAATGAAGGATAAGATCATTCCCATCAGAGGAGGGAGGGCCATAAGTTTTAGTTTTAAGTTCATTGGTGGATACAAGTTCAAAAATAACTATAAATCCATAAATAGATATAATGTGTTGGATTTCATGTCTTGGAAACAAGCCAAAAATGGTTTAGGGTAGAGGAGGTAGTTTTATGAGTTGAATACATTGGTATGGATGGAGGGGGAAGGATAAATATATGAGTTGTGTAATGATAGGCTTCCATCATATTTTCAAATTCAATCACATCCCAAGATCCATTCTACAATGACAAAAGAAAATCATAACAATTTTCTATGAAAGCTTCTCAAACTGAAGATTAAAACATGAGATTCTCAAATTCTATCTTAAAATCCGGATTCAAATGTGTAATATATTGATTCATGGAAAGAGTGATTAACATACCCATTAAATATGAATTTGTAAATATTTTTCTTAGGTAGAAATAAAAACCCTTTTTTATTTTTTTATTTATATCTAATAGGTTCAGTAGAATATTTTCTTACCAACTAAAGTGTCTTTACAACATGAATTTGAAACCCATATAAACTAAATTTATCTGGTTTTCTAGAACTCATCAAACAAAATGTTCAAACCATCCAATACTATTTGTATGATATTGTCATTATTAATACCTTGCTAAACATATGAAGAAGGAGGTGACATCGGTTAAAGAGAAGTAACAGTAAAAACTTGATAGGATAAAATCATATAACTTTTTTCTTTTACAACTATTATATTAGAAAGGTAATATTGGAGGTCCCCCATTTTGGACTTCAGATCTTCAATATCAATTATCAAAAAATTAATCTCCTAATAATACTTTGGTTGATAATGAAAAATCACTAACATCACAGTCCATCTTATATCTTCTCCTTGAGTTGAATCTTTGGAATTTCCAAAAACAAGAAACACTTCCACAAAAACACCCGTAAGATCTAATTTTAATTCTTTCAGTTAAAACATTGTAATTTATGATTTATAATGAATAAAAATAGGTGTAGAGGTTGATAGATCAGATTCCTGATGCCTAACAGTTAACTTAGCTACATAATCCACTAATATAGACCTATCAAATAGGTATTTAACATTAAAACAAACAATAACTTCTTTCCCATGAGTAATATGATCACCCAAATAAATATCTTCACCATGATCTCTAACTTGATTTCTTTCTGCATAAACATTGGTGGGATTAGGACCAAATATTTATTGAAGTGCTTGGTTAACTGAGGTTCTTAAATCTGACACCTCTATTCTCTCTTAAGAATATTTGGATGCAATGAGAGATCCCACTAGTATTATATAATAAGGTATTGAAGGTCCACCATTTCTTTGTCGGATTACCCAATCATCATCATCAAATTAAGGATTATCTATTCTCAAAATCAAAGATCTAGGGGACTTCTCCCACTTAGTTGATGTATCTAGAACATGCTACATAGGATTAATTCCAATAAGAAGAGATCCATATAATCCATATTTATCATCAATGGAGTCATCCCAATATAGATTATATCCATTATAGATAATTATGTGTCAGAAAAATCCTCAAACTAGAGGTCTTCCTCAAGTAATAGTAAAGGTAGAGGTGATGAAGGAGGTACAAAAGATCTGATAGGAGAGACTATCCTGTCATCCTTATGAGATTCTCTAGCTTCCTCATTGAGAAAAACCATCCCAAGATTTTCTTATTCATGTTCTTATACTTCTTTCTCACCAATAACCACCTCATCATCTAAATTTTGAACCATCTCATCTTGTTGAAGTCATGGATCCATGCGACCCCACTATCTATTAAGTTATATAACTAGGTAAAACATGTCATATAGCTTTTCTAGGTTAGCCAATAATTTGTTATTTCCTGGATTACAATTTACCTTCATTTTCTTATAACTTTTTTGAGAAATTCACAGTCCAATTGGGGAGTTTATTCATCCATCCACTCTAGGGAAATAATCCATTATAATCTAACAAGGAATAAATTATCATAGGATAGGGTAAATAATTAAATAACTTTGAAGGCTTACAAAACTCATACATATGTTTCATGACATATTTTCACAGACTAAACTAAACAAATTTTTTCATTAAAAATATTAAAAACAAATCTTGGCACCTTAGGATACAAAATTCTCCTTTTCTTGGATAGATCAAGTGTTAGATAAACATATCAAGGAGCCTAAATTATCAACTAAACTTAATAGTGGTTTTTATTATGTGGGTTCCATTCCTTTTCTACTCTTCTAAATATTATTGAAACTGAATTAGAGTATGTATCATTGGATATAAGCTCTGGTATTCCCCATATTAACCTTTTTATAGCACACTCAAGAATTTAGACCATAATTTCAAAGTGAATTATAGAACTTTTCTATATATTATCATCTTAATGATATACATTTTTCCTCCATGAATAAATTATATGAGTGTATGAAATTCCTTAAAAAGATTCATGTAGAATGGATTACCATTATCTATAAACCAATTTTTACATCCAAGATTCTGAATCAAATTCCAAACTAGTGACTTTCTCTATATCAAACAATGTGCATAGATTTTATTTTATGAAGAAATAGGATGATATATTAGATAGGGATTCTTCATCCTCATGGTTCTGATTGAGCTAGTATTTTATTTATTTGTCTTCTTTGATGGAGGTGAATGAGAAGGAAATGCATCTTCTTCCAACGGGTTTATGATAAAAAAAGGTATGGTAGGTATACTGACCATGACGTCATGGTAGATATAATAACTACATGAAAAAGTTTTATGATAAGTAGTGACTGTGCGAGTAACCACTCATAGTAAGTATAATGATCATATTAGTTATGTTCCAAGTTAGGTATAAGGACTACATGACCAAATAGACATGGTAGGTATACTGACTATATGAACAGAAAATAATGGTCAGTATACTGACCATGTGGGTCATACATGATGGTTACATTAATAATTAATCTTAGTAAATAAAATTTAATAATTTATAACAATAGTTCAAACAACTAAAAAATATAAAAATAAATTAAAACAATTATACAAATAGTATCTTGCCCATTTCATGTATGATAATGTTGATTCACTGAACATTCGAATGCTTTTTTAAATATATCATAAAGATAATGTTCTATGCCAGTAAATTCAAGATTTATATGAAATTATTGAAAATTATCTTTCAAAAAGTGATGTCTGATATCAATTTTTTTTTCTAGAATGAGATATATGGTTCTTGGAAATATTTAACACAATTATATTATCACAATTAATTTTTCCATGTCTAAATTTATATTAATTCTCTAGTGAAGTGTGATTCATCCATAGAATTTATTCATAAAAACATACTAAAACTATGTATTCAACTTTATAAGTGGATAATGAAGAAGTGTTCTATATCTTACTATACCATGAATCTATATTCCTTTCCAAATAGTGATATTTTCTAGAGGTTCTTTTTCTATCTAACTTACAGCCACCAAAATCTACCACTAAATAACACACTAAATCAAATGTTTTTCCTTTATAATAAACTATTACTAAGTTGATTGTATATTTTATGTATTTGGAAATTCTATTCACTAAAATTAAATGTGTCTCTTTTAGATTTTATTGAAAATGAACACACATACACACACTAAACATATAATCATATCATCTTGTAGCTAAATATAGTCAACATCCAATAAAATATTTGTAAGTGGTTTGATCAACTAGTTTCCCATTTTGGTAAAGATCCTATTTACACCTTATACTCATGGGTGTATCTCTACCTTTAATACTATCCATACCAAAATATTTTATAATATATTTAGTGTACATTATTGGTTTTTAAATAATTTATTCCTCATTTTTTAAAATAAAAAAACTAAGGAGAATTTTTAGTTCACCCATATTACTCATTTAAAATTCATTTTGTTTCATTTTTGATAATTTATTACAAAAATAATTTCTTGAAGTTACAAAGTTAATATTTTAACATAGATTTATACTACTAAAAAATATTTTGAAATTCATTTAATAAATAATGTATGGTTAGTTATTCCTTTTGAAAAACCTTTTTAAATCAAAACTGAGTTGATCCTATCATACCAAGCTCTAAGAGATTATTTTAAATCATATAGAGATTTTGTTAATTTAAATAAATAATTTCTAATGAGAGGGTGTTTAAATCCATGGTATTTTTTCACAAAGATATTATTAATTATATAACCATTTAATAAATCACTATCGAATTCCATTAGAAATAATTTTAAATCTAAATGTCATTTTTAGGGATGAAACATTAAAATGGATTATTATCTAACAACTAGTGTAAAGGTTTCCTTATAGGCAATTAATTACTCTAGATTGTATCCTTAGTAAACTAGTATTAAATTATTCTTAATTATAGTTATTAATTCATCAACATTGTTTCCAAAAAACCATTTAGATCTAAAGGATAGAATTTATTTATGTCCTTCAAATTCCTTTTAGAATTTATTTATTTCAAACTGATTAATTAATTATTCCATTATGATTACTTATAAAGAATCATCTATTTCTTTTATTATGTTTTAGGTTCATGTTGTCACAAAAAATATTAACGTTTAAATTATTTTCGGATAGATTCTTTATTTTGGGTTCCTCTATATAGGTCTCCTACAAAAGAATCAATGGAATGATATTTATTAGTCCTAATAGATCTAGGAATAATAGTATTTTACACTTCACTTACATATATAAGTTTATATTCAAACAGTTCGTCAAAAATGGGTGATTTTTTTATTTTTTTCCCAAAATTATCACTAGTTGTTTCGTTAATATTTAGATTATAAATGTTATACTTGATATTTTAAGGGGGACTTCGGTTCTTGTAGATTGATCTCATAAAATTTTACATGTATATATTATTCCACTATTTTTTTCTAATTTATTAAAGTAAATTTATGATTTTATGGATGAAGAATATCTAAGGAAAAACCAATCATCAATTTTTGATAAAAACATGTCTAGATTCTATTTTTTATTGAATATAAAGACTTTATAATGAAAAAATATAAAGTAATTAACATTTTTACTACCATTCCATAACTCATATGGTTTTTAAAAAAAATGGTCTAATAAGAACTCTATTAATAGTATAGAATTTTTTATAGCCTCTTTTAAAAAACAAACAGGTAAATCAGACTCATTTAGCATGGTCCATTAAATATTTTGATTGGTTCTACTTATATTTTCCACTACACCATTCATGTACAGGGTCCTAGGAGTATAAATGTCGTGATTCTAGCATTTTTTTAAGCATAAAGAACTAAATAATTGGTTTTCAAACACACAAACCTTACCACATTTTGTGGTCTTCATTCTATGTACACTATGATTATCTACATATTTTCAATACTTGAAAAAATAATAAACAACATCACTTTCATGAGCTAAAAATAATTCCCAGGTGTATCTAAAAGTTTCATATTCTGGAATATAATAATAGTTCTAATCAATTATGATATATACTCTAGAGGGTCCAAATATGTCCATGTGAACCAACTATGGGGTTTGAGATGTTCAAACTTATTTCATTGGTTTTTAAGATTTTTTGTTATTTCACATTTTGACGTGTTTTATAGACATTTTATTTTGATAATTCTTATTTAGGAATGTCCTTGACTAATCCTTCAATTTTTAGGGTTATAAATGAGTGTATATTGAAATTGAGTATTATCCTATGGAAATGAAAATATTCTTTATAAATTTAACTTAAATGAGAAATATTTTGAGAAAAACAATTATTTAAATCAACATCATAAACATTATCATTACACAGTGAAGAAAAATTTAAAACATTCTTGAAATCATAAAATTTTCATGATTTATTATTAAAAATAACATAATAACCATCTTCACATAACTATGATATTTTAAGAATATTATATTTAAATAAATCTATAAATAATACTTTAGATATTAAAATAGTACTACAGTTACCAATTTTTATGTCCAATTCTTTTTTCCTTTGGCATTGTTACCCTAGGTGAAATGTCTACAGTCTACTTTGATAAGGTTTTATAAGATAGAGTTGTCCCAAATCATGTGTCTATAATATATACTATCCAGATACCATTAGTTCTTACTATTACTCTTCAATAAAGTTTCTTATTGGAAAAAATTATACTCAAAATGATTTTGGTTCCCATATTTTTTTGGGTCAAGGAATGTTAGTAAAAATAGATGTAGGAATAAATTTTTTTAACTAGTTTCTTAAATGAATATTTTATTCTTATAAAAATAAAAACAATATTGGGTCTTGATGAATAAGAACTCTTTACCAATTTAGAATAATGGGAACTAGTTTTAAATTTATTATTATATATTTTTCTCAGTCCATGATGGTATCAAATTCCAATAGTATATTTAGGAGTGGTTTACATACCAAGAATCATGATGAGAGTTTTTATTACATTAGTAAATATTTACATATCATTATTTAATTTATAATTATATATTTTAAGCTATTTGTTTTCTTTTAATAGTTTATCATTCATATCATTATTTATAAGAAAACCTTTTTTAAAGTGAGAAAAAACATTTCTCTTATTTAAAATTTTATATTTAGCTTTTTGTTCAAGAAATTTATCTTCTAGAATGTCACAATATTCAAATATATTTACCGAGGACATATTTTTTCATCATTTTTTTTTCTCAAAATGTTTCAAAATATGTTCGGTAATACTAAAAAAAATTGATTACTTGTATTTTTTTCATGAAACACACATTAGCTCTATCATTTTGGTATTCTCTAATTGAGTATGGGTCACCTAAACCATCCTCATAGTAACTTCTGGAAGGATTTAAATACTTTTTATATTTTTTACCATTTTCCTCATACTTATTATTATATTTCATCTTGGGATGGCTTTCTTTGATATTCCCTTTTCTTTTACACTCATATTAAGAAATTCTTTTAGTGTACTTATCAATTTTCCACTCTTTTCACCAATTTTAATTATTTTCATACATATCTCTATAATTAAATTTCATGATGAACACTTTATTCCTGAAGAAAATTTTAAATTGTCTAGCGAGGTCAACAATTTCTTCATCAATATCAGCAGATGACACATTATCACTGGGAATATAATGATTTTCTCTTTTGTTCAATTTCTTCTTCATTGTTAACACGATGTTCTTCCTCATTCATCAACAGTTTTCCAATGAGTTCCTTCACCGGTAATGTACGTTTATCATAATATTATCTAATTGAAAATGAATTTCCTCTCCACTAGTATAGTAAAAATATGATAACTCCCACCACATGATATTGTTTATTAATTTTATTTCCCATTGCATGAATCATATTCACATTATCATTGATCCTAACATGCATATTGTAAATAGATTTATTATGATTCATTTTTAATGTAACACATTTAATAGTATAATTATTTAATCATATTTTAATGAAATTTGAGGATCCCTAATGAGATATAGAAAGACTATCCCAAATTTAAAAAGCTGCAGAATAAGAAAATATTCTTTTAAATTTATATTTTCATAATGAACAACACAATTTACTCATGTATTTATAATTGAAATCATAATCATACCTTGTTTCATTTCTCTATTAGGATTTAGTTTCTGTTGGATTTTTATATTTTTCCCCACCAATATCCCAAATATCCTTGCCCATGCTCTAAGAATAGATTTTTATCTTTATTTTACGTTGATCATAGTTTGTTCTATGAAAATAAGAATGATGACTAGTGATCATTCTTTCTTGTCTATTATTATCCATAGGAACATAAATTTTAAGCTAACAATAATTTAAGATCTTTAAATAAAATTAAACAATAATAAAAAGTATTTTAAAATTCATTGGATACCAAATTTTGGTTGGAGTGGAACACTAGAGAGGGTTGGGGGGGGGGGTAAATTAAGTTTCTAATAAAATTTATTGTTAAAAATATTTAAACCATAAATCCCTGATGTTTTTTAAACACCTATCAATTAAAAAGTATATATATATAGTTTGACCTTTTAGAAATGATTATCAAACTCATGATTACATATTAGTAAGAATATTCTAGAAAAACGATTTAAATTTAGAAACTAATTTACTTGGATAAAACAATGTATACAAAACACTTACTAAATTCAAAAATCAAATCACATTTTTTAATTAGTTTTAAAATAGATATTGTTTGATATTTAAAATATAGGGAAAAAAACGATATCACACTATGTAATTTAGAAAAGGGGTTCAGTCTCAAGCCATGACAATATCCTCTCAACTTTTAAATCACCCATTGTAATGAAACTTATTATTAAATAAAAATATCCACAACAAGGATCATTTATTTAAAAATAAACTATACTCAACATTCCATAATAAAATCCCCTTCTAGAATTCTATTTGGGTGAAAAATATTAATAGAGACACATGACCACTTCCATGGTTATATGAGGGAGTAAAAATAAAAAAAATTGTAATAGAGCATCAATAACTCTATAATTTAGTATTGAAGACTGTGCTGGTAAAAAAATAGATTATGATAAAAAATATCATCAAATAAAAAAAACAATAGAAATATAAATAGTTGAAATATATGAGTATTTGGTACATATTAGTCTAAATAGATTGACTTTTCTAAGATACCTTGAATTTTATTTGAAAGGAGATCCAAAAAAATCAGAGTAGGTTTAGGAAAACACAATGTCATGAACTATTTAAAATGATTCATCAATTTTCTCAGGTATATTCTTCTATTATTATTTTTATGCGACACCCTTTTCTAATATCATACATTTCATTGATCACTTCTGGTCTTAAAAAAACTTCATCCAAAATTATTCATTGGATAACTTTTAATATAGATTTAATTCTTCTAACTCTACAATTAGTTCTCCATAATTAGTCTTTGGAGGATTGAAAAAATACTCCAAATAATTAGATGTGATTGGATATCATTACTTAAAACATTTGTACATTAGATCACAAAAACTAGCCACAACCAATATTTACAACAAAATCACTTTAGAAATAGTCATTGTTACTCCGTTGTTTCACACGTTCAATTCATTTTTTCATGTGACAGGTTCATGAATTCAAGTGGTATCTTGACTAATTCTTGCGATAAGAGTGCATCTTCTTGAAGTCACTACAATAACTCATGTGGTCAGTATATTACATTGTAAAATTTCACTCAACATAACATGTAAACAATATTTATTCATGTGGTAGTTTGTTTCCCTCATCTGGTCACTTCACTAATATTCATTATACCATCATTACTACACCCATTCAGTTCATTTACACTCACTATATATAGATATCTTCTTGATGTTTGGTGATTCTCAACACATAGTAGGTTTCACACATTCAGTTCAAGAATTATACATAATTTTCTCATTTGATGCCTGATAGGATCTTTGTTTATGTGGTCAGTTAAAATTATTCACAGGGTAAGTACAATAAACATGTCATAGGTATTCCTAGTATAGTATAAAATTATCCATTTTTTCATGTTTCTCTAGAAAACCATTTTCAAAAACATGAAATTCATTAATAAAATTACAAATATGGTTTGGAATCATTAAGATAAGATGATTATAGTTAAATTCAACAGGTATTTTGTACCCAAATTTTTCCCATATTTGGATCCATATATTTTCATATGTTTTTACCACATTCTATATGGTCCTTTTTCTATGTTATATCTGGTGTAATTTATTTTCACATTTTTTCACTTTATTATATTTTGTAATCATCACCACACTAGTGTTAAATCATTTTTGGTCCTAATAAGTGAGTATGATCAGTGATTATGAATCTGTTTAATCTTTGATATTAGAAATAAATTGTTGAGATAATTAAATACATCATTGTGATATGGGAGAGGTTCGTACTAATGGATTGTTCAGATGATGGTGAAATTCAAAATTAAAAAATTGAAATGTAATAATTTTCTATTCTAAAAAATGAATATCGAAGAAGACCTATAGATGGATCATTGCCTACTAGAAATAGGAAAATGACTAGTATCTATGATGATAGAGAATGGTTTTAGTGGGATACAGAATCATTACATGGACGGAGAAGTGGTGAGTAATTCCCGGAATGAAGATGTGCTAGTTAGTGAAGTGACAATGAATACTAGAGGTAATCAATATCTCAATGATGCATAAACAATCGACTTGGGAGAAACGGGATGCTTGAAATCCACATGAGAATGGTTTTATCAAAATGAAAATATAATGGAATGAAATTTTTATGTGGGGAATGATCACATGATGAAGATTGTTGAAGATCGTTGAAGTTGGTACCATCAGGCTAAGGTTTCATGGTGGTATTATCTGAGCCATCCAAATAGAACAACATGTTAAGGGAATGAAGAAGAATATATTGTATTTGGGAAAATTTTATGATATCAGATGAAATAATATCCATAAGAAATTAGTGATTAGAATTTGGAAGTGAGATTTGATGGTGGTGATGGTGGATAAGAACTTTAAGATCCATTATGTTATTATGAGAGAAACATAAATGGTGGCAGTGATAGTTTTCGCATTAACTACCTCGTAGAAACATTGATTACAGTATGGCATTAGAAGATTGGCCATATGTTCAAATAATCCCTAAATATTCCTTCTCCCCAGAAGTTACCTCACGACATTAAAAATGTATGATTACCATTTTGTGAGTATTGTTTTTTGAGAAAGAAACACATGTAATATTTTGAGATATCAATAGTGAAAAGAAAAGAGCTATTAGGAGTCGATCTATTCTGATATTTATAATGATGTAGTTATATCAATGGGAGGAGAAAGGAACTTTATATCCTTTATTGGTGATTAGTCCATGAGATTTTTTGTGAATCCAATCAAGAGGAAAGTGGTTTTTTTAATTCATCAAAACATTCAAACCATATAAGGAATATTAATTTGGGATACAAATATTGTGATTGAGGATTTAAAATGGGGGAGAATATACAATAGAGGATTTTAAAAACGTTTATCAATACAAAGGAAGCAAGAGATAGCTCACAATGGCATACACTCCTCAGCATAATTGAGTGGTAGTGTGGATGAATATAACCATGTTAGATAGAAGAAGGGTGATGTTATAGATTACATGAATTTACAAAAAAAGACCAAATAAATTAATAATTCATATTATTTGATCAATATACCTCCTTTGATGGTGATTGACCTAAAGACATCCAAGGAGATGTGTATTGTTAAACACGATGACTTTTCTTAGTTACATGATTTTTTTAATTTCTATATATGAGTTGTTTAATGACCATCAAAGTTGGATTTGATATCCCGAAAATTTATCTTGATGAGATAAACTAATGGTGTAAATGGATATCAATTTTTGGATCACAATACCCACAAACATATGATCAGAATATATGTTATTTTACTAGAATAAAAGGTATAATTGAAAATTGATAGAGACATGGAGAAAGAGAATACATAAACTACAATAGTAAAAGTTGATCATAAATCCAAGAAATAAGTAGTTTCTTATGATACATTACCCCAGTATAATGATCAAGTATAGGTTGATTCTAGACAACAATAGTTAAATCTTTACAAAAGATCACTGGTATAGAAATAAAACTATTCCATTGAGATCAATGATACTTATTGCTTATTAATAGATGATGGAGAGACCTCTTCTTCTATTTAGGTGGCCTAGATACTTGATTAATCTTCATGGATGGGGGAAATGCAGGAGGAACTATAATAAGTACATAATAAAAATAATTATAATCTTATTCTATCAGCTCATGGCAGGAAGGCTATTAGTAATTAAATGTATATTACTACCAAATAGAAGATGCATGTAAATTATTCTATTATCTATCATGGTGTTGATAATTAAATCTATATATTCTAACTAGATTATTTTTATAAGAAGGTACAGAAAACATGGTTTACAGGTTGAATAAATTATTATTTGATGTCGAGAAGGCAATGAGGTGTTGGTTTAAGAGATTTTATTCCTATATCTTGAGTCTGATATACAATAGTTTTCATTTAGATCCATGTACAAATTTTAATGTGGAAACAAATTCTCTTATCTTCTTTGAAATTGACTAGGATGTTACGGGCTAGGGGGATTTCAATGATACCATTGGTCTTGATTGGTTGCTTAATACTTGAGTGCATTTTCATCAAAAAAATAGGTTCATGGTTGAGACGTGAACATGAAAGAATGTAAGGAGAGGGATATTATTTTAGCAGTGGTTTGTCAGTGTATCTTGAATGGAAAAAAGAAAGGGAATATTGAAAGAAATTTCAGCTCACCCTTGCCCATGTAGTTTTAGTCTCGGAGTCTTGTGATGAGTATGTTGTTCTAGTGAGTTGGTGGGGTAATATAATATTTTTAAGAATGGTCACAGTGGTGAGAAGAATCCCTCGTTCTCTACTTGATGTTACCATACAAGAAACATGGGTCTATTGGAAACTTCCAGAGTGATGTCTCAAGATCAATGCTAATGGTTCATGCTGTTATGGACTAATGTGAGAAGGATTCATTATCTTGGTTGATATAGGATTGGTCTTCATGGCATTCAGTAACTTCTGCAGTTGTTTTGGGTTTTTTCATGGTTGAAGCCAACATTATTATAAGGGGTTAGAGGTATTCCCCGTGAATAACAGATCCCTTACCACTACTAAAATAGACTTAATCATGATCTAGAACTACATTCCCAGAAAATCTTGCACCCCATGGTGCATCACTTACCACATTCGAAGGTTTGTAACTCATTTCCGTAATGGTGTGAGGTTACTTCACCCATAATGAGAATGTAACTAAGTTAGGTATTTTATAGTTTCATGAGATGACCAAGATTATAACCATATGATTTTAACTAGAATAATAACCCTTCCCCCTGAGTGTGTATCTTTTTTTCATGTGGACACCCTTGGTTTGTACTATTTCAAACCATCTTGAATCCCTTGATTTCATTTTTTAGTTTTTTTTTTCTATTTTTTGTTTTATACCATTGTATTTTACTTTCCTATAATAAATAAAAATGAATTTTATTAGTTTATCAGTTTGGATAGTAATTATTTCATCATTCTAATGTTGTATGTTGATGAAAGGTTAGTTACATTCCCCAAAAATGAGAATATCATGGAGATGAAGGTACAATAAAATAGGGAGATTGTTATAAAGGAATTGCGACAAGAAAAAAATTCATAGGATAAAAATTTACTGATACAAAAATAATAGGAATATTTGGATATCACATAAGAATTACCTATGGAATGTTTTGAAATTCATCAATAGGAAAGATTGTAACACAATATATGTCCCTCTTACCATTAAATTCATGTTATCCTCTTTGATGAGTCTTAACAGTGAAGTAGATTGGATGTGATGTCTCAAGCACTGTATGCACCAACAATATGAAGTTCTCTGTTCTCAATGGTTTTAACAAGATTGGACATTGAACACACAATGGGATCAGTTAGTTGATACATGGATAATCTAGGATGTAACCATAAAAACATAGGGAAGAGAATTCTAAGATACATTGAGGAGACCTTAGATGATACATTATTCAATGAAGTATTATATTTCTCTATCTAAGGATATGTTTTTTCAGAATTGTTAGGTGATTCTAATTGGAGAAAATCAACTATAGGTTAGGTGTTAAATCTTACAAGAGAATTTATGAGCTAAATTTCAAGGTTATATAAAATTTTGTATTTATCCACAACATAAGTAGAGTATATGGTAGCTACATTGGAATTTAAAGAGGTTATTTGGACGAGATGGTTATTGGAGGATCTCGGGCACATATTAGTGTGGAGTTCATTATTTTGGGCAATCAAAGAACCTTGTAAATTACAAGGAATCCAAATTTTCATTCCATGATGAATCCCATTGGAGTAGAATATCACATTTTCCATGATGTGGAGGAATAAGGAAGTGTGAATATATATATAATTAATACTAACAAAAATATCAAAGAATTACTGATACAAGTGATTGAATTTGATAAGTTTAGATAGTGCAGCTCCTCTAGAAGCTTCGTAGAGAAATGTGTAGCATGTTTGGAAGATAGAAAGGATGTGTGGAGGTGTGATTGATTCTTAATAAAATCCCTAATTGGGATATTTTTCATGAATTTTTATTATACCAGGGATAGTGCTGCCACCCCTTTCAATCTAAAGAGGGTTGGTGGAGGTAGCTGTAAGTTTGGTATCCAGAATCACTTACCATTAAAAGTAAGAAGAGTTAAGTAAGGGTAATTTCCTATAAAATTAAATTTCCCGGACGGTTTCATCATCAAATCATACCTGAGTTAATTTTATCTATGTTATTTTGTAATATGGATTCCCTAAATATTCAAGATAGATAATTATAAGGAATATTATCCATATAATAATGTCGGAATGTCTATACATTCTTACCCATATTTTGATCCTTCCATTTTGTGGTGGGTTTTTACCCATTTTTTTGAATGTTTTTCTAGGTTACATCTAAATTCATTTTGTTTACACTTTTTTTACCTCATAATCAGAATCATAGTAGTGGTATAATCATTTTAAACCTAATATGTTTTTGTAGAGGATTGAATAAAAAGATCTAGTGTTGAGATTAGATTGATAATTTGAACATTTTCTTAATCCTGAATGAATCTCAACCTGATACCGGTGAACTCTAAGCTATGAGAAGATGGTAAATGTTAGATCTGAATATGGTGATGATTATGTGCTTGATGGAACTATTAATGATATTATCAACCCAGTCATAAAGAGATTATATGAAGCTATTGAAGCCTAAGGATGAGAATAAATAAGTGGTAAATTGAAATTGTTTTGAATGTTCAAAGGATCTGGAACACATGACTAAAGAAACCATTTTGATGCTGATGAAGATATTTATTTGAGTTTTGAATTTAAGTTGTTTAGTGGGTCCTTGTTTCATTGTAGGATTGAAGATTGGTGGGGCCCCATTTCATTATATTACTATGGCTACATAGTTGGGTTTTGATGTATAATAAATATTTGATGAATTTTATATATGAGGTTATGTCATGATGATGGAAAATAATAATTTAAGATCAAAATATTCAGGAAAAGATTAAGTTCTTAATTGTGAAGCCAAATAAAATAGACTAACCACCTTGATTAATACATTTTTCGAGCTGATAGCTGCATAATCTTAAATCTCACTATATTTGGGTTAATTATGGAATTGTGTGTGATTGAAAACTCATTTTGATTTTTATTATCCTTATAGTAACTAATTGGTGAATTCAATGACTTCTAGAGAAACCACCAAATATTCCAATGATGATCTTGATCAAGGGATACTAGATGCATCTTAAAGATGAAAATATTTTGAAACTAAGGTATTTTATTTTTTTATAGTTATTAACAATAGTTAAAAAGTGTTTCTTATATAATAAAATTTCATAGGTTTCATATAAATAGGGGGATTTTCATTAGGTTTTTAGAAAGCTGTCTGAGTGACCATGATAGGGAAGTTAGTTAGATTTTAGTGTCTTCTATGTCCTTCTAGTTCGAGTGTTGGATGGTATAATAATTAAAATGATGACTGAATAAATATGAACATGGAGCGAGTTGGACAAAACACATTTTTGAATGGTATACTCCCAAGTTAAAGCAGAAAGAGAGAAACCATTTATTGACTCCATGACTAGCTCTCCAATGAAATGAATCTTCAGGGATCCCAAATTGTTTTTATGAAATGTTTAAAATATTAATTGAGAAAAAAAGGAAGACAAATATATATTCCAGAATTTATTTTAAACATAAAAAATCTCATAGTATATGGTATAATAAGGATATGAATTTTTTTTGATAACCTTTCTGAAAATATAACATATAAATGAATATTTTTTGAATAAATGGTCTAATAAGAGATAAATGTTGTTAATAGCCAGGAGAAATATAAATAGGATAGATCATAAACAATTCCACTAGTCAACACCCAATTAAATCCAATCCCACCATTCGTATCCCATTTCCAAGCCTACTATTCATTAGCCCCCAACATGATCAAACACATGAATTAATTTACTTCCAATATGGTTGTAACTCCCCAAATAATTTCACCCTCTAATTTATCTTGATGGTGTATGAAATAAATCATGGAAAGGGAATTTTTGAATTGTAATATTTAAATTATACTAATCTCATCCATTGAACTTGATACATGGAAATAATCAAAGGCAATGAATATGGGAATAGAACATGAGGAATAAATTAAAATTACTAAAATCTTTTGAGATGATCCTCCTTCTACTCAGATGGTCAATTTTTATGTGTTCCACAGAACATGGATCATTCTATTATAAATCAATACTATTCATTGAGGTTGGAGGCCTCTTTAGTGGTTGGTCGACTGATTATCTCATGTTACTATTTCTCCATGATTTCTTTTATTTATTTTTTCTATTCTTATATCATGATTGAACAATAAACCATTATTGGATGATCCATGGATACTCCCCTCACTCTTTTGTAAATGAATTATATATTTCAATTCCCATCTCTATACTTATTTGAATTTGTAATAAAATTAAAATATTTCCTTATTGATGTGAACATTGAATTTATCTTCCCATTTTCATTAGATTAATCACCCAAGGAGAATATATGCTCTACATTTCTTAAGATTTTGACCATTAAAATGATATAAAAGTGATTATAAAATTCCATTTACTAGGACATGAGAGATTTGACATTTTTTTGATTAATAAATCCATGAAATTAAATTGAAACAACCAAGTGAGTTTAATCAAGTAACTTTTAACCTAATTAAAGAGAAAATTAGAGAACTCGGCAATGGAATCACGTGTTAATAGGATGCAAGGGGGAACACATGGTTATTTAATTCCATTAAATTAAATTTAAAACAAATCCAATTCATTCACAACTTCCACACACCGAACCGATTGAATAAGAAGATAACACATGAAAACACACACTTAAATGAAGGAAAACCTATTCCATTAATAATATATTTAGTTTAGGTTCTAAAAATAAATTTTAGTTGTCCCCGTGATAGTTTTTCCGTCAAGGATTCAATTTAACATAAATAGGAGTTGCAGACCCATAGTTGGCATGTCCACATACTTAAATATGATCACATAATTAAAAAATACATTACTAGGGGTTTGATATAAGAAATAGGGGTACTATAAAAAAGAATGTATTTAAAATAAGGAATTTAGTGTCCAATGGTGAGGTCCATTATGACTTGATATAATATTGGGAGTCTCAATCAAATAATTAAATTGTTTCATCTAAATTAATTTATAACCATGTACTAATAATCTATGATAATTATTGTTTAAATAATGGAAAGAAACCCTAAGAAAACACCATGAAAATTAATTTCCTTAGGGAATATAATTGTAGGCACTAATTTCCTAGGATAGAGTAGATATTTTATGCTATTTACCATCAAATAATGTGTACTTTATGGTGGAATAGCTATTCCCAATATGATAGCTTAGTAAGCATGTGATGGTGAGAATAATATTGATCCAATATTCATAAAGGATACTTATTAAATTTAATAAATCTTTTTATTATTTATGTATAGATAGATGATAATGAAATATAAGGTTGTGAATTATTTAACCCTTATCTCGTTGATTTGAAAATATAAAAGGATATACTTTAGATAATTTATATTGACACAACACTTCATCATTTTAAACTAAAAGAAGAGTAACTAGATACTTACACTGTCTTCAAAATTATGGAGTGTATTTATAAGTTAACAATATTGTACTTTCATTTTTATAAGAAATTGTACCTTGATCTCATATTATCATCATCATAACAAAAATTATCTTTCTTCATCAAGGATTGAATGATAAATATGGATAGATCAACCATCAATATGTTTACTATACATCACCAGACATATAAGTTTCTGATGGAACATTATTTCTCTTCCATTACAAATGAAGTAAAACAAAAGTTCCAAAAGACCATGGAAATTTTGGAGCCAATGGTTTCTTTTATGATGTTCTTCAAAGTGACTTGTATTAAAGTGGAATAAAAAACACATCTGATTATTTGCTCTCATGTGGTCAGAAATGTTATTGGAAGAATAATTTGGATTGAAGAAGAAGTTATCAAAACATTCTACTTCATGTATTTTCATTTTTTCGTGGAATTTTATTGATATACTTATTGGGTATATGTTTTAGAATATATATGTATTTGAAATATTGGATCCAGGTATGTAATGAAATATTACTAGTAGTATAGTTCATCATCAAAGGAACTAAAAAATGGTGATTTCCAGATTACTAATGAAAAGTAAAAAACTTCTATATTACATAATAGAATAAATCAAGTCAAACTATTGTTTTGTGTTGAGATTTACCAAAAATATTTGTCTATGTTTCTTTTTAAGACATAGTGATACATTATGTAACATTTAAAATATATGATTCTATATAATTTTATATAGGAATAATAGTTCTGTAATTAAAAAGTCATAAATATTCAGTCAGTAATAAATAACGCATAATATAATACATAATTACTTAATAGTTGAGAGGTAATTAATTTTCAAGGGAAATTTAAAGTAGTTTACTTGATTATATAAATATAATTAGTTTATTCTTTATTGAGCTAAGATATTAGCTATACTAAAAAACTAATTTTCATATTTTAGATAAAGAAACCATTATAAATTAAAATAAACCACATAGATTTTATAGTTAGTTTTACAAGGCCACAAGAACTACTATATTACTCGAAGAAAATTCATGTAATTCATGATGTTCCATAAAAAATTAGAAATTATTATTGTGGTAAATTAGTGCACTTTATGAATTTAAAGGACCCTCAATGCTAGCTTGATAGAGAAATATTATCCTAGTAATCAATAATGAAACTTATATCGAGTAAAGGTATTCTGAAATTCAATCATCTTTATATATATCAGTAGAGTGGTATTAGAAAAAGGATGACCATTGATTAGTTTTATATAAAGAAAATCTTCCATAATTTCTCCCGAGACAAGTCTTCCATATAACAGTGTAACAAGTAACCATATTCCAACTATATTGATTCATAGATAGAATATTAATTGTGATATGATAATAATGGATTTGGTAACAAACTCAAGTGTTTATCAAAATATCATTTGTTAAAAGATATTTTTTATCTTCAAATTAACATTAGAATCTTTGTGTAACATTTTAAATTTTCTTATATCCACTGAGGATATTATAATTTACTCAACACCAACTTGGTTTCTATAAGTTAAACAAATATCTTTAAGGATAACGGGAGTAGTACTTATTGATATACATACTTTGTAGTATATAATAACTTAAGAGGAGATTTATGTTCACCAAAATAGTTATACATAAATTATTCATTCTGAATAATGATTCTTATAGAGAAGTAGTAAATGGAAACATAGTAATATTGATAAGTATTTTTTAATTCAATAATAGATTTCACGTATCAAGAATCAGGGACTCTGTATTTTGTATATTTATATGAATTGATTATGATGGTGTGTAATTAAGGGAAAAAATGGATTTTATAAGAGACCCCATGGAATATTGAGTTATTTATCTTCATGTCATCCAAATTTTGGAGACACCTTTTGTAATTTTTTTATACGATGAAAGAAAAAGGATACCCCAAGGAATATTTATATATGACATAACTAGAACGGTTCGATGACATAAATGAACTAAAATAAGATATTATAATTACATAAATTTATTTATAGATAACTCCTCATTTGTGATCACATAATATTAAATTGTAAGTGAAAGAGTTCCATGTGTCTCTAATAATATGGTGGGAGTTTAAAAAGTTTTCATGATAAATATGTTGACAACTTATGAAAAAAAATATTTCATACATGTTTTGTTAGGAATAAGAAATGAATTTATCTATGAATGAATTAATGTATCAACAAATTTATGGGGAACCAAATATATAAAATAGAACCATGGGTTTTCAAAATTTAGTTATTGTATATAAATTGGAAAGCTATTTGTAAATAAAATTGGAAAAACTCAATACATAATTGTCAGTGGAATATAATATTTCTAGTGAAACATGCTTGGAAAATGTACTGGATTATTATGATAAATTAATTTTAGAAGCTTATTATCTAGGAATATATCTCATATTCCATGATATGTATTAAATTTTGATATTATTAATACATGATGCACAATATTTTAAAATGAATTAGATCTAAATAAACTGCACTAAATTACAGTAAAAATAATCTAATAGTACTTGGAAAACTATAACTAGATTAATTCCTAATGTTTGGATAGTTGGTAATATTAGTGATCAATGGAATTGGACACTTGTCATAATTTAGTAAAAAAAATTAGTATTGTAGTAAATTTACTATAACATGAAAGATAGAATTACTATGTGACATTCAAGGTTTTATTAACTATATTATTTAAAAAATAATTTTTAAAATTTAATATTTCTTGGAACAAATATTCTAATTTTATCTTCTTAGTATCAATTTTTAACATACATAGTCAATATAATCAATGAATGAATTTTTCAATTTTACCATTAGAATATAGATTTTATGAATAATTAAAGATATGGATTTTAACTATTACATTATTTTATTTACAATAATGTGTGATACTATATAGAACTAACAATTTATTGACTATCAAATTGATATAAATAATGATATCATCATTTACGAGTAAAATGTATATTTTTAGAAAACTACTTTAATCCATAATTTCATTCCATTATAATTAATTGAAATAATATTTAATAATGATTTATTTAAATGAAATGAATATATTATGTATTTAAATATATTAAATTAAATATATAACATGATTATTACTATTCATATAGTTGATTTATTATAATCTTATGCTTGAAAAATTCATTTCTTGAAAAATTCATTATTCAATACTTCTCATGATTTTAATTTTAATTTAAATTATATAAAATCTTTGAATTGAATTTGTTAAAATGGAATCAATATTTTTAATTTTAATAATTAACACTAGTTAATAAGTTAAAATTAATTATTGGTCAAAATTTATATTTTGTTCGATTTCATATATGACACACAACACTAAGCCTAAACGATCCATGATATATTATTATATGTCCATTATATTCTAGTCATCAAATTAAAATTTATGAATAGGAATAACATACACTATAAAAAATAACATAGTAGCGTTACTTTTTTTGGGTTGGTGGTGGTTTAAACCACAAGAAAATTTTTCTGCGACGTTTCCAAAAAACACCGCTAATATTGGCTTTGGCATCAAACCAGTGTCTATTTCTTCCATTTAGTGTTGGTTTCTGGTAACCATCATAGAATGTTTCTTTATAACCTTTTTTGTCTTGGAATCATTTTTCCCTACCAGAAAGGTTGTAGATATAGAGGTATTTCAAACCGCTACTATATCCCTAAGATTTTTTAAGAGGTAAAACCACTGGTAAAAAACCTAGAGCTAAAAATAGACATTATATAGAGGTTTTTTAAACTGAAACTAAAAAGAATACATCTTCAAGAGTGGTTTAAACTAATCCTAAATTCAACTTTTCAAAAAAAAATTGTAACATCTATAGCCCTGGAACAACCAAAGAAAAACAGAAACCAATATACCATAACAAAATTTATCCATCCCACATCCAACATCCATTAAAAAATATCCCATTTGAATTAGATAAGAATAAATCTATTACATAATTATATCACAATACACATAATAAAGAAAAAATAATAATCAAGGGGATCAATAAGATTGTAACAATAACCATTGAAATCATTATACATTAAGTGTTGTTAGTTTTGTTTGACATCATATTTGAATCCAAAGTGAACACTAATCACTAATCAATGGTCATTTCTCAACACTCACCCCCTCTCTATCTCCACTTCCTTCTACTGGCACCTAGGTGATAATAATATTGAATATTAAACAGTTTTGTACATTAAAATTTAAACTTAAAACAAATAAATGTTTGTGTACAAAATTATTTTTAATTTCCGTGATTTACTTGATCATTACCAGCCATCGATGCAATATCACTAGTGATAGATCGATTATTATTCTAATATAATTCAACCAACTCTTTCTATAGAGATATTAACATTTCATATTGAATATTTATATGATCCCTATGTTCTAGAATTATTCACTTCATGGAAATAAACTCCCTATTTCCAAATAATATGGAAGCATCATTAATCGGGGTCCCAATGAAGTAAAAAAACTCTTGCAATAAAAAATTAGAAATTATAATAGATGCATAATACTGAGAAACAAAATATTCATTATTATGATATTGAATGAATGCACATAGTACATAATTTTTTTATATATAAATGGATGACTACACATAAAATCATTTTGTCCTCAAATGATGTCATTTTCTTTCTCCATCATTACTTAATCTACCAAATCCACTCTTAAAAGATAAATATTTTCAATGTCATGATGGAAAAATAACTTTTCTTCTTGTTGTTGATGGGATTCAATGTGAGAGGTCAAATCTTCCACTTCAAATCCCATATCATACAAATATTTTTGTTTTACATGAACTACGACACTCCATCATTCATCTATGAAATATTCTACATAAAATACCATTTTCTAGTATGATGATAAGATATACAGATCATGTAATGCATAGTAACTGACATTGATCCCGAGAGAAAAGTTTACAGAAGTAAATTGCAATGAATCTCTTTTAACACCAATGATAATATCAACCCAATTTCATTTGAATAAAATAAATAAAACATTTATGTGTTATTTTAATTTGATATTATCTTTCAACTTTCCAAAGTATCCTACTTTTGAGAATATAAATATACCACTATTATATGTTTTCAAACCCTCTTCCTGATCAACTGTATGAAATTTAAATCCATTCACATTATAAGCATTGAACTTTCTAGCATGTTTAAGAGGACCTTGAGAAAAAAAACATCAAATCTTCTAAAAAATCAGCTTGAGTATCCATATTCATGATCTACATAAAGTAATATACATTATTAGATATACAAAAAATATTTTCCAACCAAATATCTACAAAAATTTCATTATTTATGAACTTATACATTTTTTAAACCATATATATACTATCTTTATTAACAATTTCTGGTATATATTTCACATTTATTGTTTGACTTCTCTTTCACCTCGTTGTTTGTATCTTCATCTCTTCAATAAATGAATATATAACTTCAATATTCATCAGCAAATATCTATGTGCCAGTAATAATTCCATTTCTATCATTGTAACATTTTATCTCCTTCCAATGATATGTTAAAATATTGATCTAGTTGTCATATAGTCCTAAATAGATCACTTATCATGTTTCTATTTATATCACCCCCATCTGGTTGTGCTAATATGTTTTGATGTTGATGTTTTTGTCTTATAGCAAGAAATGTATTGTTTGTACGGTTTTATATTTCATGTTTCATTGTCGATGAATTTGGGAGCTCATTCTGTCTATTGAAACTAGTGCTAAAACTTTTGGTAACATTTTATTATATATTCCAAATCCAACACAAATATTGACCTGATAATTGCTTCAATATAATGTGTTCATAAACTTCATATCTCTTCAGCCATCATCTAAATTTACATTTATGACATAAACATATTACTCTTCCATCAATGTATTAATTTAAAATTTCAAAATCTAAAACTCCTCCAAACCCTTAGAATACTGAGGTGTGTTCCTTAGTAACTTGATCCAACTTTTATCCATATATATCACAATATTCCTACACATTTTTGATAAATAAAAACATATATGTACTAATAAATATTAAATGAGATTAATGGAAGTGAAAAAATAAATCTCATGTAGTTATAATAAGATTCATTTAAGTACAAAAAAATTAATATTAGAAAAGGTAATAAATCAAGGATAGTATTGTGTAAAATAGAAGTAAGAGAAAAATCATACAACCATTAAGAAAAAACAAATATGCATCAATAAAAATAATCAACTCCTGGTATCCCAAGTCTCTTTGGAAGTAACTACAGTCACATGAGGCTTAAGAAGTTCTCATAGATTTATAAAAACATTTTCTTAAATATTCTATTAGAATTTCACAAAGGACTTCAGAAGAAGATCTATTTTCACACCATTTGAAAATTTTAGATCAAATGTTCTTTTAAAATAATTTTTCATACCTCAAATTGATATCCAATTTAGAAATATAAATTTTTATAAAATATTTGAATGAAAGAAAATCCAATTTATAGGAATTCAACTAATATCAAGCACACATTTTTGAATACCAAACTTTTGACTCTTAAGAAATTTAAAACCACCATGATACTTATTGCCTAAAAAAAATTTAGAAAAATATTAATGTCTATCTACCATCAATTCTTAAAACATTCTTCTAAAACAATAGAAACACATTTTAAAGAAAAATCATGTATTGAACACCCTTTTAAAATATACATATGTGTGTCATATGATATCAATGATATGTGATATCTTGATTCAATGATGTAAATAATATATATAACATAAAACTTTGATAAGGTATCACATAAGAACCAATACACAATTGGATCAGATGAAAACTAATATTCAATCAACCAAAATATTCATATCATAACCAAATTTAATTATGACACATGAATGAATTGAAATTGTCATGAAACTTCTTGAGAAATCCATCTATTGGATGACTGAATTGACTCATGATGTACCAGATAGGAATTTGGAATCTGAAGAGGCTATCAACAAGTGCTAGGGTATCATATACATAAAATTGTATTTATTTATCCATAAAATTACTTTAAAATAAAAATTATCATACTAGTGAATAACTGACCTGACGAGTCTATATGTTAGACATCCACAAAAAAATAAGATATATATGAATAGTACATAATGTATTAAGTCATTGTGAATAAACAATTACTCCACCCATGCTAGTTATTTCCCCTATTAATGTTACAAATCTACCTCTAATATTCATTTTCATTCAACATAACCAGATATATTTCACCAGTGATAAGTTAATGGAAGTAGTAAAATCCTAGTTGCGCAATTTAAATATAATAAAGGGCCACATACCTAACAATTTTTAATAGTAAAGTCTGAAAAATAAAGTAATGGGAACCCCAAGACAAATGTTAAAAAATTATGTTGTCCTCATATAAATAAACACTCTTAATATATTCAAAAAATGGGTGAAGGAATGAAATTGAAATTATAGATATCTATGAGCTAAAACTATGTGAGAATTCCACTGATAAACCATACCCCAAGTATAAACTAAAAATTGAATATTAATTTAGTTCAAGTTCGAACTAAGTTATTAGAACATAATTTTTTTTACTAATATCATAGACTAAGAAAATATCCAAAACCTTTTTATATAGAATTCACTTTATGTTATTTAAATGTAAACTATCACCTTAAAACATTGATGTTGAAATCATTCACACTATATAAAAAAATATTTTATTTGAAGAGTTCATTTAAACCCATTGATAAAATGATATAGTAAATAAACAAACACTGCAATTATTTTAATGGAAATAAATATAGTTAACATGTTATAGATAATGTGTGCAAATAAAAATAATCACATTATGGTTCCTCACATGTCAGGAAAACAATGGATTCTGATAAAATAAGATGGTCCGAAATTTAAATATACTGATAAACTAAAAGGTTCATTAGATCTAACCAATGGATATTATGGCTAGGAAACCTCATACATAGAATTCTACAATTCAGAATGGTCTAGTAAGATAGAACTAGCTAGTGGGAGGGTGTGTTTGTATACTTTCCGGATATAACTATTTGAAAGAGAGCCCATATCATCTCCATTATCATACCATAAAACTAGTTTTCATATGAAAAAATTTAATTAAGTGTGATAAAAAAAAGAAATTAATGAAGTCAATACATGTAAAAAAACCATATCCATCAATCCAATGGCTGAAAAGCCTTCAATTTTTATTGATTTTTGGTAATCCACCTTTGAAGGGGTAAGGTGGAACCCTTACAAGGCCCGTATGAGTAAGTATTACATGTCCCGTAGGCCTTAGAGGAATTAATTTCTCATAGGCTTCAAAAATTGCATACAACCCAGACTAACTACTTGGAACTGCTCCTCTCCAGCATCTTCATCATGAAATCTGCTCTCCTCCTCCGCATGGATATTCTGATAGGCATTCTCTTGCATACATAGGCTTGTCCCAATAGCAGGTTCCATACCCTCTCATTATTGAAATCCGTTTAACTTCTGCTGCGGTGAAAGCTCCTTGCTCATCCTCCATGTAGAGCGTGTTACTTGTAGGTTGTCTGGTTTGAATCTTCACTTTAAGGTGGTCCGAAGGCCTTGAGGTGGCCCAAAGGCCTTACTGGCCCAAAGGCCTGGGTGGCCCGAATTCTTTAAAGGACTCAGGGACAAAATCGGTGGCCTGATGGCCCAAACGTGGTCATATTTTCAGATGCTACAGTGTTAAATAGTACCTTTTACAGTTCCCACTTCAGTCCCACCTACAGTATTACTACAGTACTTGGAAATTATGCCTCTACTTGGATTTGATCGCAGGTCGCTTGGATGCACTTATAGATTCCTTACCAACCGGGCTAAGGCTCATGTTCAAACAAACAAACCATATCAAATAACTCACCATCACCCCTATATCAATCTCATTAAACTACCCCAATCGTATATCCATCACACTATATAAAATATAATCCATGCCCCTAGGTCCATTATCTATGTTAAAAAAAGACATATTGTGTTTTGGAGGATATATCATACATTAAGAGATTTATAAATGTCTAAAATTTTCCAAAAAAATATCTTAATTATATTTTTTAATCCAAATGATAATGATTTCATTTTTATATTTTTACTTGTGTTAGCTTACACACATATATACACTTATTTATCTAGATGAACCTATTCACATCTTTTAATGTTAATTTTACAAAAAAATAAATATAAGTATATATATGTGTATGTGTGTGTTTGTTTCTGTGTCTGTGTTCATAACCATTATATATATATATATATATATTAATGAATGTTTTACAAAAAATATAATTTCCATTAAAAAACAATTTTTAAGTGAGAGTGTTCCATCACATTGTGTTTATGAAATATCTTCCAAATATTTTTTCTAAATACATTATAGAAAAATGTCCAAATGATTTTAGAAACACTTTTAAAAAACAACTCAATTTTCAAAAATGGATTTAAAATTAATAAATAATGATTTCAATTTATTTTATAAACCAAATGGGGTAAGAATATTTTTAAACATCTCAATAAATTTTAAATAATTATTTCAAAAATTCGTAGATACTTTTAGTGTCAGGTTCCACATGAGATTCCAATTAAAGGAATAATTATAATGGGAGAACACCATGAACCCATTATAGAACCCATTTTAACAATCGCACAAAAAATAATTAATTAAAAAAAATATTCTGAACATCATGAATCGAACGGGTTCATAAATTTAATGCTTAATCAAGGTGAATCCTACCTCAAATAAATGGTGTATAAGTCGGAACTTGTCATTTCTGATGGTGTATAACCAAAAAAAGTAATAATAGGTATCCACATACACTAATAACTGATTATTCCACAAAAAATGAGTTATATTAGTGTCATATTGTTCTTATAGAAGATATGAATCGATATGGTGGAGTGAAAAATAAATAATAATGAATAATGTTACCTCAAGAGGATCATATGACAACATCTCTAACACGGGCTCGATCGAATGAAATAGCTTAGGGGAGGGAGATGGAATTGGAGTGGGTGATAGCTTGGGTGAGGGATAGGGGGAGATACTGCTCGGGGGTCTGTGACTGCAACACCATAGAGGGCTCAACCTCAGAGGGCTCAGGAGATAGTTGAGCACCCATGAGGGGGAAATAATATCAGTTTTAGGGATCATGTCCAGGGGCGGATCTTGGACTGATGGGGTAGAGGGATGGTTTATAGGTAGAAGTGTCTTTTATAATAAAAATGAAATATTAATCCGTTGTTTTTAAAAATACACTTCAAAATCATTTAAAATTTTTTAGCAGCGATTTAGTAAGTCACCACAAAGAAACAATTTTGGTGTAGTGTATATTAGGAAAAATTATTGCTTCACACAGGTTTAAAATTAATTCGTTTGTTATCAATTAATTATAAATGAGAGTAAAAATCATCTAAAAGTGTATGAAATTTTTTCTAAAAAAAATTAAGTACCCAATGTTTTTGTTATCTTTATAAATTATATTAGTCACAATTAGAGAATGATTTTAACTAAATTTTCATATTATATATACAATAATATATTTTATCATTCATTTAATATTTTTCTAGTTATGGGATAAGAATAAATCTAATGTTATAATTAAAAATGTATTTTTTTAAAAAGATGGTTTTGTATCCTCTTGTAAAATTATTTTAAAAATATTTATTGAAACATTTTGAAAATTTATTTGAAAAACTGAAATTTATTTTTAAATCAAAATTTCAGAATTATCTTATAGTGAATTTTTTATAAATCTTTGATGAATTAATTTTTTTCATGAATAGTGAAATATACTGGTATTTATAGAAAACTACCTTTTCTTTTAAATTATTCACCATGTAAAATAATTTTTTAAAGAGGTTTCAAAAGTAAAATTAGAAAAATATTTTATATATAATTAAATTTAGAACTTTTTATTTAATTTTAGGATGAATTTTAATAAAAAATCCTTTTTTAAAATAAAAGGATCTTTTTCTCTAAAAAATAATTTTCTCATCATGATTGCAGGTTTAATTTTAAATTATTTTCTACAAATTCTATATTTTGAATATGAAAAAATGGATTTATTGTTTTTAATAACCATAATTAAAATTATTTAATATGTTCAAATTAATTTTTTTGGTATAATTAACAGTAACAATAGTATAAATATATTATTGTGCTTTAGGTTAAAATAGACTTACCAAGGGTTAAACTAAAATGATAAGGGAAAAATGACATAAAAACATATCTAATTAGTATTTTATAGATATTTTTTTACCTTATCTCATCCATTATTTATAAATTGTCCATTTTAGAGGCTTTTTTCCATGAAAGTGACATGAAATTATTAAAAAATATTGAAAAATTACAGTTGTGCCAATCACCAGAATTATAAAATTGAACTACTCTCCTCTCCTATATATAATTGAAAATAAATTATTTTAATCCAATAATTACCCAAATAAATTCATTACTTTTATCCCCACATCCTAGAGGACTTATTTTTTTAGAAAACCCTTATTTAGATGCTTTTTTTTCAATATAAGGAGGTTGTTTGAAGAAGATGCATAATCCATTACAAAGATTTTTGTTTTATTTATTCGTACACCTACATAAAATTTTATTCAAACATGATGATATAATAACATATATATATATATATATTCATCATACTAATATTTCATTACCCGTGTACTGGTCAATCAAATGGGAAATGAAACCATCATTTGTGTGTATGGTAGACTGTCACCTCACAAACCGATGTAATTCATTTTCTATAATTGCATCTCTTGGTTTTTTATGATGATGGATTTATTGTATATATATGGTAATAATGACATATTTCTAATTTTTTAATAGTAATATTTTTTTTATTTACATTCATTTACCACAATAAAAAATGATAACGTCATTCGTGCATACCTGTAGATTGCCATCTCCATGAAGCGATGTGATTTTCTTTTCCTTTCCACATCACATAAATGGTATCTATAAGTGTTTTTAAACAATAATATGGTATTTATAATATGATTATCATTCTTGAAAGGTAATAAAATACTTAACTTTTTTCTATCGAGAATATTGAAAAATGGAAATTTTACTCATACATACGTATGAACTACCATCTCCATGATTATAACCCGATTTATTTTTCATAATCATCCTTAATTGTTAGTTTAATAATTAAAAATGATGTATAAAATGATTATTAATTCAGTATTATTATTATGGATATGATGAAAATATAAACCCTTTGACCTTATTCAACATACAAAAAGTGTTTTTTGACATGTGACCTAAATATCTTCAAAACGTCTCACATGAAACAAAATTACTAAGAAATTGAATATTCCATGTAATTGAATAAAATAAAAATAATCATATGGTTTAACTAGTCTATAATTAATTAAATTATTTTCATAGGGTTATTATCTACAATGATACGGAACACATGCGATGTTTCAGGCTTGAGGTAAGTGATCTCTCTAAAAATACCCTTTTCTTTGGGTTATAACTTCACTCGATCTCTCTAACTCACATTATCTCCCTTAATAATGTTATGGAATGATAATAAATTATACATATTTCTTAAATTTATATCATGTTCACTCTAACTTTTTTTTATGGGGTAATACAAGCCTTATGAACATTTCTCAAATGAATTATTTAATAAATCACATTTGATTATGATATGAGGAATGATTCGATAACGTATTTTATTTCCATGGGTAATTTATATGTTTATAAGTTATGATGGATTTCCTTTTTTTGAATACATAATCATGAAAATTTTATGATTGGTGCACCCTGATAGTGCTCCAATTCATTAGCTAAAATTTTGTCTCATGAGACATCATATATGAGAATATGGGCGATCCTAATTCTTTGGGGGATGTTTTATAACATTTGATGTCATATAAGTTGTTATCCATGACTTATGGTTATTTCATGTTTTATGTTTCTACCACATTTTAGTATTTCTATGACCTTATGATAATAATGTTCCTTATTTTTCATGATATCTATCTATACCTTTGACACGTACATTATGTTTCCATATCATGTTTATTCCATTACTGGACTTTTTAGCTCACCCCAGTAGTTTATTTATAACCTAGGTTATCCAATGAAGTTTTTGGACCAAAAATGTATTTTAACAGCTCATTATGGTGAATAAAATATGGATTCCATGTTTTATATTCTGTTTATGTATCATGAACCTGGTCTTTCAAATATATTAGGCCTTTTTTATCCCTATTTTTCACTAAAATATTTTTATGTTAATGATCTCGTAAAAATATGTGTAAAATTATTGGGTGACCATATACATTCTTGGTAACTCTGAGAACATAATAAAAATTCTTTAAAAATAAGATACGTCTTGTTGGTCGTGTGAGATGGTATTCTCCAATAGCCTTGTTATCCAGCTAAGCCCATTGGCACCTTAAAGATCTACCTATCATATGGAATCCTTCCAAAATGTACACTGTTTTATTATTTATTTCCATATTTTAGAACCATATGAGATATCAAATACCCAAATGGTAGATAATGATATAATCTACTTTGTAATAAATGTTCCTCATGCTTCACCTTGCTTCGTATTGGTACAATTATTATTCCAGTAGTCAATATTTCCATATGAAAAATATTTTGTGTTTTGTTCATTTTGCCTCCATTGGATATTCATCATATTGGAAGGTCAATACTAATAATAGGTAAAATATGACTATGTTTTTGGGCCAATTAACTTGAAATACCTTTTCTTCACCACAAGGATGACATGTTTTTTATGCCCCATATCTGTATCAACATGGTGAGTAAGAATGAGTGATTCCATAAGACACTTCTCAATATTTCTCATATTGTAATTAAGAATGAAAATGGACAACCTCTAATGTATTGAGGAAAAAATGAGATCTTTTCATAACTCATATAGTAACTAAAAGACTAGAATATCCTAGCAGTCAATTTCATATATCATCTTGACCATATGAGGCCCAACTGGCACTAACTCTCCAATATTTCTTGTGAACAGTTCATTAGAGATCTAAAATATCACTTGTCCTTCTTTCCCCTAGTAATTTTCATGGATATGAGACAACCTAAAAAATGTATCCATTATTTTATGAAGCTTCATAACTTCACTATTCATAGTTGATAGAATCAAAACTTATACATCTACAACATCATCCTTGTGTTTTTTATAAAGAGATAATTTTTTCGCACAACCCTCCTTGCTTAGTGTCTTGGGAACTAGGGATTCCAGCACATAAATTTTTTTCTCTTGGTGTAGTACAACATGAAATCATCAGTACAATTAGATAAAATTGGTAATTGTGAGTAGTGATTCCATCTCAATAATATATAAAAATAATAATGTAGATAATAAGTGTTTTTCCATTTCTTAAAAAAATTGATCATATTTTAGTGCTTTCCCTGATTTACAGACGTGTGACATTATAAATATAATTATTAGTCACTCACTATTTTATTGAGCCTCGATACCCCACAATATTGAACTCTGATTATCTTGTACCATGTATAATCTATTGTCAAGGATCAATAATTCCATTCTCCTAATTCCAATGAGGGATGTTCATGCTAGATAATGGTATTTTCATGTGAAGCTCTTGTCTAAATTCTAACTCGAGGTTCCTTAGTTCATTGAGTGGACTCTCTAATCCTGATATCATATACTTATATTTCTTAAAAAATTTACTCTATAATTAAAATATTCTTATCAAGGGATAGATCAATGTGATATAAATTTTGTTAAGTCAACCCAAAATATAATTTGGAACTCCATGTTATATTAAATCACCCCAATAAGGGTTGTTCAAGAATTTTGAAATTGTTGGTTCCATTCTAAATCAATTAATGGAAGGATATACTGAATTAATATGTTATTTTAGTGATTATATATAATTTATTATATGTATATATATATATAATACCATTTAATTAAACCAAGTTCTTGTTAATGCTAAGCATATTTAACTTCGGTGATTAACCATGTCAAAATAAAATGTATGCTTAATTTGACTTGATTAATTCTATTTTTAATGCATATAAAATCAATCATCTATTATTATCACTATAAATCCAAAAAAACATGCAAAAAGAAATAATAATAATTTGGTGGGTTGATGAGAACCATTTAATAGTTGATTAATGTAGAATATGATTAACAAATTGTAGACCATAGGGAAAAATACACCCAGTGTCAGTTCTTGGTTTGGGATGCATTAGTACACCTATTCCCATATTCATTTTCTTTATTGGTTTTTTCTCAGCTATAAACATTAACATCCTCAACTCACTCAGGAGATCCATCAATTATATATGTATTTACTTGCATGTAGGTGAGGGAAACCCAAGGGTGGGCTAAAGGGGCTTCATAAAATAAATTGCTTACACTCAAGTCCACATATAATCATAAAGAGGGGATGAATCATAGGGCATAATTTCAATTTAATAACAATAATTTCAAAAAATGTTCAATAAATTTAATCAAATGTAACTAATCAAACATAGGTCATTCTAGGCCAATGATCATCCACAACATATAACGAACATTCATTTTCAAACTAACTATAATTCATTTCAATGAATTATTATTATCAAGATAATATATGATAAAATTAATTTAATAAATTAAATTATTTAACTTATTTTTAATCTTTAATTTCCATTTAAATTTTCTGTTTGATGCCATTAATTTTTTGATTTTGGATTTATTAAAATTACATAAGTACACAATATTTAAATTATGTTCACATGGTGTGTTTATAACTACAACATATATTGTAATATCATAACATGTGTACTTTTATTTCATTTAAATTTTTTCTACATGAAATTTCAACTTCTACACATGGTTTAAACACATATATAACCAACATGGATATTCTCCTACATTAAAACAGGCGTGTAATAGAAATGGTGTTTTAAAATATTAAACAAGGTTTTTTCAATTAATATAGAATTGATTAGAATTTGTTAACCTATCACATGATGTGTATAACTACGTAAATAATGTGTATTTTAGTATTCACATGTCATTAATCTCCTTATAAATAATTAATTTCACATGGTTACACCTTGTAAAGGGGTTTACACCATATGATGTGTACTGAGATATATAGAGTGTACAAAAGTTATACGTCATTTTCTCAATTGTTTTTAAGTCTGAGTCACACGTCTTGGGATTTGATAAGAATCTCAGTCATGGACATTTATGGGGAACACAATATATCTTCAGCCACACACCTTGCATTCCTCATGCATTTCAGGTCACTTATGTCAAAATAAATTTGACACATTAATGACCACATACAATGTGTGATTTATACTATAAGACCATATAGACTACATGGCTTATATGATAACATACATGGTGTGTTGTTCAAAAATGTGTGTTCTTGCTGGTCGATCAAAAAATTGGGTAATAAATCACCACATCCACTAGTTTTCCCATGTATCCTATGGGGGTGTCCCAATGTAGTGAACCTTGATTCACAACATATTCCCCCTCATACACATTGTGAATTCATGTATCCTATCCTAATGCTATGGTACTGCAGGAAAGAATCATTGGACTCATAGTTCATTTATATTTATTGTTTTCTTGGTTACAAGAAGCTCGACTATGGGAATAATGATAATCAGATTGAGAATGAATAAACTATTAATTAATTTTAAAACAAATCATGTAGATATCAATTAAAAAAATAGTTATAAATTATCATCTAACACACCTGATACAAAATGTTGGATTCAAGGCATTAAGAAAGTTGTTTAAACTACGCCCAATAAACTTTTTCCAAAATATTTTACAAATTTTCACATAAAATTAGATATAATATCACACCATAAATCCAAGAAGACAATATCTCATAAGAAGTTTATAATTAATTCACATTGATAAAGAATTAACTCATATTGGAATTGTTTCTTCATTTTTTAATGTGATTGAATTTGTTGACTAAGCATAAAAAAATGGAAGAACCCAGTACATATACCCTCTAGTGGTGATCAACACATATACTAACAATCTATAAACATCATGGTTAGGTTAATAGAATTCTAGAATAGATTTATATATTCCTTGTGCCATTTTTCCTTGATGTCACCTTAGAATCTTGATGAAGTGTGTTGTATTCTCTAAGTTCTCTCATAACAGAAGAGGAACTATGATGGTCACCAATGCTAATGAAACATAGATATTTCTTGTGAATATATATGATATGAGAGAATTATTAGTAGATCTAAATGTTATATAAAAAAATTATATGGAAAATCATATTGTATTAATTTTTTATGAAAATCTTTAGTCATGTATTTATATAGATAGGGTTAGAATATTATTTTCAAAACCCCCCTTAATATTTTCTTAATGATTACCATACACCATGTCTAAATAATAATAATATTATTATTAAATAATTTACATAATGGTAACTTGTGGATTAATTAATTAATATTTATTTTTAATAAATAAATTATTATTTATTCAAATAATACCATATTCTCACTAGTCCATAACATGTTACACTGATAATCATCATTATTTATCTGACTAATTATAACACCTATTTTTTAATTAAATAAATAAATATAACTTCGTTATAAACTCATTTATAAATACTAGTGATTAACCAATAAACTTGATAAAATAGTATTCCTCAAACATGGGAATAATATACCAATCTACTTGTTAAATTCATAGTAAATTTCTTTAATGTTCTTCGATACAATTATTGTGTAACCTACATGTAAATTTTCTGAGTGGTATAAGGATAAACCACCAAATATCCATGGTAAGAACCTATTACCATTCAAAGTCACCCATTGAGAAAATTATTAACATTTCACTTAAATTAAAACTCCAATGAACCCTTTCTATGTAATATACTGACTTTATCCTTATATCACTTATCAAATATGTTGTATAAAATTTTCCATAAAACAATATGATTGGATCCATTTTTTGAATTTCATCAAATGATCACACTAATAAGCCACCATGGCCATGGAATTAATATGGTTGTTCTAATACATCAAAGGCCCTATGATATTCACATCTAATGGAAGTTATTATTCCTCTCTTGTGTTATTCATTAATGTTAGGCCACTTATGATGCACCCAACATGTCAAACATCATTATGAATTTTTTTCATAATGAATTTTGATATACGTCAAAGCATGAAAGTCATGACATACATTAATAGTAATATTATAGTGAAAGGATCATTACATAGGTCCAAATATAGGATTATCCATTAACACATGAACTATGTGTAATTTTGATTTTTTGGACCATTATCATAACCTCCATTCTTAAACAATACCCCGGGTGAACACCATTAGAAGGTGTCTTAATGTTATATTTGACTCAGACCCCTAATATCCTATATCAGCTACATCATGTTCAATAATGCAAAATATCTGTAGAACATGAATTTAAGTAATTCATACATAACCTCTAAAGTTTATCGTCATAGTGGGGAACTGGTATGTACTTTTGATGAAAAAATCATCCATAAGATATTATCACATATACCATAATGCTGAAGAATAATTAGGTTTTGATTTGAAATTATATTATATTGAAACAAAATTAATATAAAATTTTATCAAATTTAAAAGAGCAATTGGTCTTATGGAACCACCAACTATGACACACCCTAGTGCCTAGTTAGTCAAATTATTATGTCATATAGTATCCCTATTTACAAAATATTTTTAAATAGAAAGTAATTGAGATATGTATCCCAATTTAATATGTTATCTCTATGCTTATATATTATCACAAACATGCATTGGGGACTATTTTGACCTCTTATAACAACCAGGAATGAGTTATAGACTAGTTTATTTTTTTCCTTTTTGTTGAATGATTCACCTATGTTTTTTAAAACATGTAAAAATATACAGTTTACTGTTTGAATTTCTAAATGAAGTTAGATTCCCCAAAAATATTTAATTTTTTGAAATATTTTCTATATGGGGATTAGATATCATAGTAATATTTATTATCTAATTTGGATTTCCAACATATTATAATTTTACTATGTATGTAAATTGATTGATGAAATTTCACAGGAGTTGATGATTCCTAGGTTGTCATTGATTTTTTAAAAACATATATTTTTTAATATGTTTAGAATAACCAGAGAAATAAATTTTGACAAAGGCTCACACTTATGTAATAAAGAAATAGAATACATAATGAATAAGTATGGAGTCATATATAATATCTAAACATCTTATCATCCATAGACATGTGGGAAACCAGAGGTGTCCAATAGAGAGATAAAGGGGTTTTTAGAGAAAATACTACAATCCACCTAGAATGAATAGAGTAAGAACATGAATGATTCATTATTTTCTTATAGAACATACTAAAAACCCTAAGGTATTCACCCTTGTATAATTTTTTATATAAAGAATTATCACTTTCTAGTTTTGTGGCCACACAAGGCATATTGGGATTTGAAGTAGGTATACCTAAAATTTAGAAAATCTAGAGAACATAGAAATCTAAAAAAGATATAGATTGAGGAACTAAGGAGGGAATATTATGATAATTCACTACTATATAAGTATAAGACCATATTTTCCATGAAAACTCATTTAGAAAAGAATCTTTGAGATTGGGGACAAGGTTCACTATTCTCTTCAAGGATGAAGCTCAATCCAAGTAAACTACATTCCAAATACACTAGGTGATACGTGGTGATAATAAATTCTCTATTATGTAAATTTGATAAAACATTCGAACATTAATATCATAAATTAAATGTGAATATACAAATAGTGGATCATTGCCATGAGAAATTTTGAAAAGAGCTAACGGAGTAGTCAAAACTCCATACTGGTGCTCCGTAATAAATCCTCAAAACATTTTCTATTTCCATCATATCTGTATTTATATTAATTCTTTAAATTTTACTAACCTAAACAAATACATCCTATAATTAATTGGAATTATTTATTAGATATTTTTTAGGTTAGGGAATGTATTATAGAATCTAAATAATTTTTCTTCTTTTTTTGAATATGTTTTTAGCAATATTTGGATTTAAAAGTATTATGCAAAAACCTAATCTGATATTTTATATATAATTTTTTTATTTTTTCTATTTTATTAATATTTTGAAGTGTCTATTGATAATAAAACATGAAATTAATGTTTTTCATCATAAGAAAAATACTTTTCTAGAATGGAGGATGTTCATTTGTTCTGAAAACTTTAGAGTTAAATGATTTCAAAGTGAACATACCATTGATTATATGGATGTTTCTATTTTTTGAACTTGGAAAAGAGTTGTAAATGTAATATAACATAGTAGAACCGATATCATATATTGGGAGAACTAAACATGTCAACTAAATCCTAGTAAATATACTCTTTTTGATATTGTAACACCTTAGATATCCTCCCTAAAAAGTAATTAGATAGCTTAGATGGACTGGATTAAAACACGAATTTTTTTTCTTATATGAAAGTATTAATAAGTCATCATAACCCCATGTTTTTTGTGTTATAAATTTAATAATATTTAAATAATTCTAATTATTTTTTTCCCATGCTTTTCTTCTATGCCTTGACGATTAAAATTATTCATGGGGATACTTACTCCCTTCAGATACTTTTGGTCCATGTTTAGATAGAATAAGTCAATAATTTCTTGTCACAAATATGGATTGGAAAAATTAATAAGTGCTAATTCATATACGGGATATATATATTTGGGTAATTATGAACTTATATGAATAATGGAATGATTATATATCATAATTCCTTTTTTAAATTACCAAGGAATCGAAAAAATGAAATTTGGAAGTAAAGATTTGGGGAGAATGAAATTAGAAGTTCCAAACTAATAAAAAAGCATGGATTTACAAGGATCTATTCAATTTATAAAAAATAGAAATTTTGAGTGAATTAAATTGAGATAATGTATTAAATTCAAACGAAATATCAGACAATCCAAACAATAAAGGGGTATAAAATTTTATTCTCCTCTATATTGTGTACTTAGGTATATCCCAGAATCTTTAAAGTGACCCATTAAAAATAAAAACATTTATTACATTATTTTATCCTATTTATCATTAAATATTAATAATGATCACACATACTGAAGAAATAATGACATTATGACCTGGAAGATTTGTTACAAAAACAAATTATTTTACCATACTCATCAATATTTCTTCATAACTAAAAAACTCTAAAACCCCTTCAAAATATCTCACATTTAATACCCATCATCAAATCATATGAAAAGAAAACATAATAAAGGGCTGATTTTTGATTCTAAGTAAGAGAGATTTAATAGATTACCAATAATGATCATAAGTATGAAAAATAAATAAATAAATAGGAATGATATGATATTTAAAATCTGTGAAGATGGAATTGGGAGAATAATACTAAATAAACAAAAGTTTATGATAAATGAAAAATCATAATATAAGTAATTTTCAAAAGAAAAGATGCCCAAAACATGAGAATATGAATCATAATATAAAATATTAGTCGTAACAAACTATTACCCTTAGTGGATCAGGCTTCACTCACTTGTTTCCCTATGTGGATCAAACTTTTATCACCTATTTTATATGGTGGATCATGATTAACTCTCTTATTACTGTAGGTGTATCAAGTATCCCAACTCATTTCACATTGTATGTTGAGATATAAAGAATTTCCCAATGATTTGGAGGCCTATATAGAGACCAAGCATCACTTAATACAAAATCATAAATATGTGCTCTATAATATATCAATAATTAAACATATCCTGAAATACCTTTGGATTAAAATGGGTATAATTAATCACATAATTAATATCCCATGGAAATAAGAATGTTTTTCAAAAAATTTATAGATGGTATTAAAAAAATTTCCAAACAAATATAATTAGAAAATACCCACTATTCAATGACCCAAAATATTTGTTATAATAAACTATTTTGGTTGATACATGAAAAATAAATTCATAAGAAATAAATCCTTTAGTGATAAATATGAGATGATAGAGAAGTGTTTAAGGATTTTTTAAAATATGATTTTATTTTTGGCATAATAGATAACATTAAAGACACTTTTAAAATAATTAGAAAGGACAATATTGATAAATTAAAAATAAGTTATTTTGAAAATAAATATTTTGAATGAAATCTAAAAAATTGATCCTTCAAATGATGTAAAGGTTTTGAAAAATGTGAGGTGAAAAAATTTATAAAACATTCACTTTGGAAAAATAATCTTCAATATATCACCCTTGAAAAAGACATAAAGCATTCACAATGTGAAATAAAATATTTGGAAAACAATTACTTTTGAAAATTAAAATTCAATAATAGGTGCTTGAAATGAAATGATTCTTATTAATATAAATGTGGTGTTTAATATAAAAAATTTTATTTTGAATGTATAAAAAATTTATTTGAGATACCATTGTTGAAAACACACTTTGTAAAGGTGTAATAAAAATCCTTTTCAATTCGGAGAAAGGGGGGAAAAGGTCATATAATATAACATAAAATTTTATTTCCAAATATAAATGAGAATATTTTTGGCAACGTAAAATATTGATAACGATGGGAAATAACCACTAAGAGGATTCGAACAATTCTACAAAGTGATATATTTTTTACATTAATTAAATTCATTAAGGAGGAATATTTAATTAAGAGTTTCATTTTCCTGTAGATAAAGATAATTTTCCATGAAATAAAAACATAGGGTGTAAGTAACTAAACATGTTAAAAATAATTTAAAGAATATGAATTTTAACTCAGTGAATAGAGTTGAGTTAAAAAATAACCTTACAACCGTGGTATTCTTTGAATAAAAATCCATTTATGGAAATAACATGATATGGATCTTCAAACCACTTGAATTAAATGTATTTGGTATAATAAATTAATTATTAACTAATCTTACCATATCATGTATGTGATGGTGGATAATAAGAAATATGTTATAATAAATTAATTTTGAAAGAAAGAATCCCTTTTACATTGAATGATGGATTTGTTTATCACACTCTATCCTCCTGTATAAACTATAACAATATCTATCACATATTTTGTTTGTTTATTCAGGTAATAACCTTTTATAAACATCATTGACAATTATTCTATACAATTATTTTATTTATTTATTTCCCAATTTCAACATCAGGTGTGGAGAATCTTGATTTTTTTTTTCAGTTTTGTAATGGAAATGTAATTCATTATTCTTATTCAAATATTCATCAGTACATGATCATACATGGTCCTTTAATTTATATTTTATAAATTATTAAAGATTTATAATTTCAATTTTGGATAGTTTTAATTATAGTTTTCATATGTAAAATTTAAATTAAGCTTGTTTCAGTGATTTTTAATAAAAAAACACTAATATATTTGTGAATGAGTTTAATATTAATGTTGTCATTCCAGAACCAAAATAAAATCATTATTGACTTATTTATATCATATATTGTCCAAAAATAAGTTCTCATATTCATCAATGATATTATTTTATATCATTGTTCATATATTTTTTTAGACCGACCTAAATATGAATATACCTTAATTAATGGAAGAATATAATTATTAAAGTGGATTATTTTGTCATAATATCATTATTATAGAGGAATAATGATTTATTTATATATTGTAAGGTAGTGAATTTGATTATTAAGGTACATAAAAGTAATAATAAAACTACAAGAAAATTCATATTTTTTAATTCATGGAGGTGGTTGTCCACACAATGCCTGAATAATGTTTTCCTCAATATCACCTTAATAATTAGTAAAGAGATTATTTGGTGAAAAAATATATATTTCATCACTTTGTGGAGGGGGTATTCATCACAACACATGAATTTTAGTTTTTTTTAATAGAAATTAATAAATGTGGTTAATACTTCTTCCCCTAACATAACAACATACAATTTGAAATCAATACTAATATTATTATTTAAAAATTGGGAAATTAGATATCGTAAATTAAGAATGATTCAATTTTATGTTAGGAAAAACAAGTAATCATCTTGAAGACTTTGGATTTACATTGGATGACTCCATGAAAATGGATTCCTTAGGATTATATACTTTTATGAGAGACTTAAGAAAAAAGATGAGGATTATAGGGAAAGGAAAAATGGTAGAGATTCATGTGGAATGTGAATTTTTATAATACTTTTCAATGGGTGGTGAGAGACCCATTTTATATGTGATGATAATGAAATCCTTGTAAATGTTCCAACATAATATAAAGATAGAGCATGTTTTATATATCAAGAAGAAGACAAAATAGAAAATAATGGACTCTGGGATGATATAAGGTCTAGTATACCCTAAAAATTCATTTACACATATGTTTTCAACTTGTTTTAAGTTTTTACTCATAAAAAATTCTGTTTTATCAATTTTGGTTTTATCATGGAAGATATTTTTTACTTAATTAATTTGATTTTAATTTCTTAAAATAAAATGTACCTTATTAAATAATTTTTAAATTACAATTATAAATATGAAATATATTTTTTCAAATAAAATTTATGTGTAGTAAAATAAATTTTAGAATTATCACTTTTATTTATAAAAAACCCATTTTTAGAAAAATTACAAAAAATCATACTAAGATATTTTTGGAATTTTAATCCCAAAATTGAAGTTGATTTTATGAAATTAAAACTGAAAAACTGAAAAATTTAGTTATTTAATGCTAATATAAAATATAAAGAAAAAATATTTTTGTTGAAAAAATTGACTTGAAAATTCATAGGTCAATAATGTTATTTTATATAAATTTCAAATAATTTGATTGACATATTAGTTTATAAATATAATTACTTTCTATTATAATAAAATTTTAACTAAAAAAGATAACTTTTAATTCAAAATATAATACCATTTTTAATTTTTTTTGAAAGGCATACTTTCAAAAATATTAATCAGTGAAAAATAATAATATGTAATTATTTTAATCAATTATTTTTTTTATCCGGTAATGGTTATATTATTCATTTATTTTTCATATGACTCAGATCATTTTTGATGGGAATTACATTATTTTGGTCTGGTGTATTAAACTGGCTATTGAATATAGTATTAATTAAAAGGGCCTAAAATATCAGGTCATTTTACATTTTTTCAATAAGGAGTGCAATAATTAATTTACAAGGATATGATGAGAGATCAAAATTTTGAAATTTTAAGTTGGTTTAAAATGAAATTTAATATCATTATATTTATAAAATCTATGTAATTGCTGTATTTTTATAAATTGTTTGGAATCTATAACATAATTGTAAATTATCTTAAAACATTTTTATAATACAGTTGTTCAACTTGTCTTTTCAATGATCAAATCCATATATTGATTCATATTTTCAATTTACATTTTTTATGGGATTTAATTTCTATAATTCTATTGATTATTAATTTTTAAATTAATCTTGTTATGTAAGTATATGATGTGTAAATTGAAATTTATCGAAACAATGAAGTTTAAAAAGTGAAAATTTATTTTGGAATTAAAATTTTTCTTAATTGTCTTTTTAAAAATATTGAATTAAATTTAAAATCCACAAAAAGAAATTATTTTTGAGGAATTTAATTTTAAGTTAAACTTTTGAGCCACCTAAATGTATTTTATGTGGAATATGAAGGAAGTGGATAAAAATGAAAATGTCATAAGATTTTGTGCTTTGTGGGAACAGTCGATCAAGATACCACAAGTGAAAAGTTAAGAGATCAAGCATTCCATTTCATGTGGCCAATCCACCTACTATTCCTAAAGTGATGATGTAAAAAAAATTGTATGACACCTTAAGATACTACATGAAGAAACCTGCCCCAATTAATCACGTGGTCACTATATCCACTTCATTCCCTCTCATGACTAATCATCTAACCACTCTCTACCTACTGCATAGAGAAAAACAATGTTATTGTGCCGTTACTACCAACCTATCACACAATCTGTTTCGAATGCATGTAGCTTCTCCCTGTAATTTATAGCACTTGTAGAGCTTCCTAACACCTGAAATTCCTGGCTAACATGAGCATCACCCTCTCTAGGACTTTTGTATCCAAACTCAATTCTCGTCAGCATAAGTAATGTCAATTGAATTTAAGTGGGAGATCGCCTCATAATAAACTATAGTATATAATGTTGATTGAATGGGAAGGTAACTAAGATTGTTAAAGGATTGATTTATTAGTACTTTTTTAATTCAATGAATGGTGTTTCCTCGCCTTTATTTAATAGGGGCTTGGTGGAAGTATGTGTGAGTTTTGTGGCTATCCTCACCCACCACCTAATGGGAGAGGAGTTGGGTAGGGGGAATTACCTATAAATTAGTCATTTCCATAACTGTTTTGACATTAACACAAATCTGAGTTCATATTATGTGTGGTATTCTATGAGTTGGGTCCCTCAAATATTAAGGTGATATAATTATGAGGGATTTTATAATTGTAATTATTAGGGACTGTTGGTCGGAGTGGAAGACACAAGAGGGGGGCTTTGAATTGAACTTCTAATAAAAATTACTATTAAAAAGATTTAAATCATAAATCCCCAAAGTAATTTAAAACACATAGTTAACTAAAATAGTATAGATATATAAGTTTACCATTTATAAAGTCTTATCAAAAGCTTGTCTAAAACTCAGGAACAGTTTTCTTGAAAAAAGCTTTAACATTTGAAACTAATTTACTCATATCAAACACAGTATATAAAATATTCAACTATTAAATAATTTTTTAATTAAGTTCTGAAACATATACGAGTTGATATTTAATATAGGAAAATAAAAAATTGAAATAATACAGTTGACTTTTGAATAAGGGTTTCAGTATCAGGACAAAAATTAATCCCCTCCACCTAGAAATCACCTACTGCTGAGCAGTTTGTTATTAAATAAATTCACCCACAATATTGGTAAGGTATTTACAAAAACATTTACTAGATAGTCCAGGATAGAATCCACTTAAATAGTTTCTCATGGGAAAGTAATATTACAGGTCACACATGAACTCAAATATATTTATACAAATTAGTAAAAATAAAAATATTTTTAAGAGAACATAGAGAACCCCCCCCCAGTTTAGTAAAATAGAATGTGTTTTCATATAAACATATTATAATAAAACATAGCTCAGAATATAGGCATAAAAAAGAAATATACAAGAAATATGAAGCTATGGTGAAGCTCATTCTGAATTGATTCATTTCTCAAATATTCCTTAAATTTTTATTTTATAGGATCTTGAATATGTTACATAGTAGGTTCACAAAAATAGAATTCCATGAACTATTATAAATGAGTATTCTATTTTTATTATATATATTACCCTATTATTATTTTTATAGGACACTATTTTCTACCATCTTACAAATCTACAAGCATTTCTATCCTTAAAAATAACTTCATCCAAAAGTAGACATTAAATAATATTTAAAATGATTAAAATTAAAAAATAGTGACATAAGTTAATATAATTAACTTTAGGTTCACGTTTTAAATATACTTTTGTAAATTATTTAGGAGTCATAAAAGTGTTGAAATAAAGAAAGTTTTAAGGTAATGTGATTCTAAAACCCCATTTTGTATATTTGTGTTGCCTTATCTTTAACATTATTCATAGTTTGGATATTTATATAATAACCTCAATATTTCATTTAAATATTATTTTACATGTATTTTATAGTATATACATTTTTCTACACTTTTAAAATGTTTTCTAAGCTAATTTAAATGTTTTCTCTAAAAGGATATTATTTTTCAAAAACACCCCTTCACTCCTATTGTGTGGTTTACTATTAAAATAAAAATGATATTTTATACCAAAATATGACTTTATCTATTAATTTTTAAACCCAAAAGGTTATTCATGAAATTATTATTTATAAATCCTTTATGAACTCCATTACTGTCCATGTCATTATTTCATGACTCTATCTTTCTTTTACATGTCGATTGGATGATTATGAGCATTTTATTATGTAATGGGTGGGGCCATAATTATATACACATCAAATGCATTGGGTTATGTGATATATCCCATTATATTATGTGTATTATTTGTGAACATGATTCTATTTTTTTTCACCACTATGATGTTACATTTTATCATCATACGATTTAAATGAACATGATGCTAGCTTTGTTCACATCTATGTTTAGTATTTGAACACAATGTTATGATTATTCAATATTATGCACATTCAACATTATATTCCATTATCGAATGTTTACTTTATGATTTTGATGATGATATTATGTATATGATGTGATTCTATTGATTATTCCCACCCATGTACTAAGGATTCATGTGCCTTACTCCTCCCCTTATAAGTATTTTAGCTCATCCCTTTCTTTGATGTATATACTTTGGGGATTAAATACACTTAGGGGAACATGATATCTATTAGTATGATAAATAAAATTTATTTAACTAATTGTTAATGTTTATTATATAAAATTGATGTATAATCCAAATTTTCCCATGAGACTAAACCTTTTGATCCTTCGATTTAACATTATTAAGTTATTTATCTTTAAAATCATGTGATATCCATGTAAAAAAATGGGTCACTATAGTTGGAATCATAGGTTTATTTAATTTATGAATTATGATTATAAAATTTTAATTTGAATTATAAGGATAAGTCAATGTTTCGTTAAATATCTTTTGTTATGGTAAGATATAGGAGTGCATTATTTACAAGAAATTAAATCCATGTTTGGATACTACATGTTGATTTGGTTCTTGCACAGTTGTACCTAGGGGTAATAAACCTGAAAAGGTAACATTGGGAATATAATTTATTATCACCTAGTTCATAATTAAGATGCCTTACTACACAAATAGTTTGACATTCATAGAGGATATTTTTCAGTTAATCATAATCTCTTCACAAACCATTATTATGGATAAATAACAAAAGTAATTATTATATTCAATGTTAGAGAATGATTTAAGTTAATGATCTAAGAATAATCATTTAAGTAAATGGATAAATATAGGGATCCCATAATATATGAATTTAGTATTTATTTTCATATAATAATAAATTATTTATTCCTATATTGTTTTCTTGTGTTTTTTCAAACCTTTTCTATTTTAGAAAATGGTGGAAACTTTGAGAAACCATAATACCAACCCAAGTGATGGGAAATGTAGTGATTATATTAATAAAATCTCCAATTCCATGGCAGGAAGAGTTCAAAACACCATGGAAATGCTTACCCAGATATCTTAAACTAAGAAAAATAACCATAATCATGGGGAAATTCTAACTTCACCCAAGGATAAATTGGACTTTAAGTCTTTTATGTGGAAACAAAAACCAGAATTTAGTGTGTCTTTTAATCCACTTATCACTGAATAGTGGGTTAACTCAATATATAATATCTATTTGGTTCTATATTGTTTATAGATTATGAAATTCTCCTTTGATATCTATAATTTAAATGTATTAATAGAATGATAGTAGTAATTTATAACGAAAATAAATCTAGAGGATGCAATGGAAGAAATAAAGTGTGAAGACATTAAGAAGATATTCCTTAACAATTATTTACCTTGAACTCTTCCACCTAATATGGGGAGATAATTTAAATATCTTAAAAAAATTGGGAAAATTTCATGACTTATGAGTAAAAGTTCACTTGGATTTAAAGATATGCCTTAGGTTTTTTATCAACAATGGTAGAAAAATATATAGATTCTTTAGTGGTCTACAACAACACCTAAAAATTCCCTATCTATCTGAGATGATTTTAGTCATGGTTTTTTTATTTTTATGTGATCTCAATTCAGAGATATTGTTTGAAGAATTCACTGAGGGTAATAAAGATAACGAAAAAAATGAGGGAGTTTCATTCCGAGGAATCAAATGAAAAAATAGGAAAGAAGATCCAACCACCCACATGTCAAAAATGATGAATAAATTACCATGGTAATTTCCTAAAATAAAGAATGTAATGATAAGTGTGGGAGAGAAGGAAATGATTCTCATGAATGTCTAAGATATATAAACAATCCGGACAACATGATGGAGGAAAGTAAGGAACCTCCCAAGGTTCAATGCTTCAAATGTTGGGAGAATGGGAACTTTGCATGATGGTGCACTATAACATAGGCCATCAAGGGTAATAAAAGTTAGTAACCACTGAATACAAAGGATTATTGGAAATATTATTCCATCACCATTACTGTTGTGTATCATGAAAATTAAATTTTAGAGCCCACATCAATTGCAGTTATATAGAGCCCACATCAACTCTAGTGAAAATTAAATCAATTTATATATTTCAAACCATCACATTCTCATGCACAAATTCACCGAGAATCATGAATTTACTATATAAAAACCCAAAATTATGTGGTTGTTAATACATAGTGAAGAATTATACCTTTCTTAACTGGTTGAGTTGAATGAAAGTATCAACCACTAAGAAGTACCTATTTTAATGGAATATAATGGTGTATTTTTTGAAGTGTAACCAATAATTTTCCAAGATCATGAGGTAGAGTTCTCAATGTATCTTATACCGATATCCACTCATATATCCAAATTCCCTTATAGAATAACCCCAATCAAACTGGAGGAGTTTATGAAGTAGATGCAACAACATTTGTACAAAGGGTTTATACACCCTAGAGATTCTCCTTGTGGTGCATTGATGCTCTTTGTTAGGATTAATGACAGATAAATGTGGTTTTGTATTGATTACCAAGATCTCAATAATATCAGGATAAATAATGAGTATCCACAAGCATGTATTGATGACTTGTTTGATAAACTTCAATGAGATCAATAATTCCAAAGAGTGGATCTTTATTCTGGATATCACCATATGATGATGAAGAATTAATTTATTCTTAATATAGCCTTTTGTGCAAGGTTTAGGAAATATGTGTTCATATGTACTCCCATTAGACATACAAATTCCCCCAAAATAATCTTTTTTTTTTGAAAAAAGAGTCCTTAAAGACTCCCTTGAAAAAAAAATATCATCTTTTTTAATGATATTATCATTTATTATAAGAGTAAGGAGGAACAAAAAGAGTATCTAAGTATTGTTTTGGATTCATTAATAAAGTATAAAATTTATCCTACATTTAGAAAGTGTTACTTTTGAATACAATGGGTAAAATTATTAGGGGAACCTGATCACAAGTGAAGTAATTATTTGGGACCATTCAAGGAAAAAAGGCAATTGAAGAATAGCTTATACCCTCATGTGTCATATTAATCCATTATTTTCTTATCTTAGTGAAGGACCCTGGAACACCTTGAGCGGGGAGGGGTGAATCAAGGTGTCAACTTTTTCTTTTTAAAGTTTTGGATCTTGTTACCACATTGGTAGGAACTTGTTAAATTTTTTAGTTAAATGAAATCAAGGATATGACACAACACTTTTACTTGGTTAACTGCAAAATGATACATACAAGGATAATACGGTGAAAGTGTGTCGGTCATACCTAAATCCAATAATATTAACCAGTTGTGGAGTACCAGAGATAGGTCATTGTAATTATGTTCCAGGCACACTACCCTTAAAAAAGTTGAGGGATGGATCACCACTTCCCTTGGAACACTTTTGTAAACTCCCCTAGCTCACTACAATGAGAGAGGTCAAAATCATTTTATCAACTTGAAGGTTGCTTCAATAGATTGGCATTGAAGTGTTTGTCTATTTCCAGCACAAGACACTACTTGCATGAAATACATGAGTATATGTTCACTGAAATCCCTAACCCCTCCACACTGATACTCAAAACAAACCTTCTCAAAGCCCCATTGCAAAGCACAACCCTTCACATAGCTCTCTCCTCATAGAGCACAACACTTTGCGGAGGACACTGCCTCACAAAGCAACACCATTTGCAGAGGTCACTTCCTCTCAGAGAAACCTACTTCACGACCCTCACTGAGCCAATGCATAACACCCCATATTCTTGAATCTATCATGAATTATAATAATTTGCATCATCCAAGAATTTAAAAGTCTCATCAAGAATCTCTAGATCACATAGAAGAATCTGCTTTGTGAAGCACCCCTTTCTTCGCTAATTCAAACCGATCCTAGATTTTATCTCTTTTAAATTGTCCAAAATGAGGAGGGATGAATTCTTATTTATAGGAATGGATGAACATGGAGCTCTTCTTCTTCAGTTGTGAAATCAATATTATTCAAAATTCCTCTACGACGCTTCCTCCATCTCACAAAGCTCCACTAAAATTTACGGTTTATAGAGCCCATCGTAACCTCATAGAAACACCATATCAAATATTAGAGATCCATTTCTTTGAAATACTCATGCCATTCTTCATAAAAACCATTCTATTTCTATATAAATGAAATGTTGATTCTAGAAAAATACCTTCACAAAGCGCAGAGAAAAAACTCTCGTATCTTTAGAGCACATTTTCACAATCTTCATTGTCTACATGAAACACACATCATGAATCCTATATCTTTGAAACTTATTCATTATCCATATTTTCACAAGGGCTTCAAGAAAAAAAATTTCTCAATTCTTTCCATCCCCAAAATATTGGACCAAGTTTTTTTTGAAAACTCTAGCAAACAACATCACCTTCAAAACCGCTTACTACTTGAAATGTATAACCCTTTACTTACAATTTCCCTATTCATCTATGAGAGGATTGAAAAAAAACACAAACCATGATTCTCTTTCATCAAAGACCAACCTTGGTTCCAAAACATAGTTGGGTACTACAAATATTTTCTGAGAAATTTCTCTTGATTGTCTATCCTTCCAACTTTGTTACCTGGAAAGGGGTAAAGTATGTATGGATGGGTGAATGTAAGAAATCATTAAGGCCAATAAAAAGAGGTCGATAATTATAAATATACATACATTACCATCAAGTAGATAATGTTTTGTGACATAATGTTATACATACAAAATTGGTTTATGTGCTTATTAAGAATGATAAAGTGATGTCCCATGCCTCACAGTAGTTGAATATATATGAACAGAACTACCTGATGCATGATTTATGGTTAGTATTTATGACCTTCTCCTTAAAAGTTTGGCATCATGAACTCTATGGTGATAAATGTGACATATATATAGATCAATGTATTATAAGTACATATTAGGATATCAAGATGTACTAATAAAGATTGTTAGATATGATTTAAGACAACAATTTCTCTATTCACTACTACCTTGAAAATGTGAATAAGATAGATGATGCTCTTAGCAGGAAAGAAACTACTACAATATCCTTGATATAGATTTATATATACCCTATATTCATGGATATTCAATTTGTGGATATATAAATAAAAATGGTAACAAATACATTTTACCATTTCCATTTCATTTTCCATCCATCTATCCTATATAAGATTCAGGAGGCATAAAGGGATGTCCTGGTGGAGTTGCACAGTGAGGATACAAATATCACTAAGATGGGGATGGGGTCAATCAGTGATATATTTTTCTTTTATATTTCATTCTTTTAAAATAACCTTCACCTCCCATTAAATAGTTCTTTCCCTGCTAAACCCAATCAAAACATACATCCACATGAACAAATGATTTATAAGGTTCACTACTCAGCAAGAGTATCTAGATTCATGGTATGGTATGAAAAGAATATAGTACATGAAAATCTACTAGAAAATAATCATTTTATGTTCAATATAATGAGTGGGATATACTCTTACACTTGTGCAGCATAAGGCTAATGTTGTTCAAAAAACGTGGGAAAAGTCTCAACACAAATAGGGGAAATCCATGTTTCTGTGCTTCCTAATCAGCTTTCATAGTTTTATTTTTCAAAAAAATTCTTCTCATTCTTACCTAGAAGCTGGTAAGAACTACCTTGCACACAACTTAATTCATGTGATGAACTCAAATATTTATCTACCCTTTTAGGTATCTTGAACGCAACATTTATTCCACAAACACAATATTTTACTTTTTTCATTAAACACCTCTTGTGTGAAACTTCAATATTTCACACAACTCTCTTATTGTGCACAAATTCTCCTTCTTAGGCACAACTCTATTTATTTTTTAGAACTCCCTTTACATAAAATTATTTCATGCTTTAGAGCCCAAGATTCTTCTATGTTCCAATCTTATCAAATGAGATGGGGTTACCACATATTTATAGGCATCACTAACCCCTACGCAGATAAAACCTGATGTGCCACGAAAGATCCTGAAACATTGTGCAAAACCCCATTTGACATAGCGTTGGGCAAATAAGTCCCTTTTTCACCAACCTCAACTTTCCAAAACTTTATAAATCTTTTGCAGACTTCACTCCTATTCCATTTTTTGATGTTATGGCCTTGAATCATGCCTTGTGTGCAACATTACAAACTCCCTTCAATCTCGCATTCAAATACCAATATTTTTTTGCGAGTCTTTCCTTTGCCAGATTTTGATGTTTGGATCTCGGAACTCTACTTGGGCACAATATACTATTCCATATTTAAAATTGTGTGATACATTCTATTCCAATAGCACATTTTTCTATAATCTTATTTTTAGCCCCAAAAATTTGAGAAACACTGGAAAATAGTGCCACCTTGAAATCTGCATTATCAAGAACACTAATGATGCTTCATTGTCATCTAGATTAATCAAACAACAACTGATTTATCACAAACCATATCTTTTTTGATATATTGCCTTTGATAGAAAACCTTTACCATCATCATATTTTCAACGTAATGTAATGAAACTTCCATGTCTTCCAGCAACATCATTCATTCCAATCATTACTAAATATGGTTGGCATATCCTTTTCTCACCCTCTCCTTCATAAGGATTTCATCACAAGTTCTCCAAACTTATGATATTTGGGAAATATAAATCAGTAAATCATCATCTAGATTTTCATGGAAACAATTGCAATTTACCTGTCTTCCCTCATCCACTTATAAAAAGTGAATGGATTTCCTTTTTTCTCAAAATCTCTTAACAAAAAAAATAGAACACTTCTTACTTCCATTTCCATCCAACATGGTCCCAACACCTAGAGCTTAAAAAGTAGGTGAAATTATTAAAGGAGGATAAGTTTCATGAATTACACCTCGATGAAGATAGTTTCATTTGTCTTGGAACTATAATTGTCTGCCTACATCACCTGAGTTAAAAAATGTGATATTTAATAATGCAAAAATCTCATCATTCTCAAAACATCATTGAAGTACCAAGATATACCATGATCTTCAAGAGTACTTTTTGTGGGACAAGATGAAGATGGAAATCACTGAGTATGCCTCAATGTGATTGGTAGGTCGAAAAGTTAAATTAGAAAGACAAACATAAAAGGGGAGGACAAAACCATTTCCCATACCCTCTTTTAAATGGAAGAACATCACTATAGGATTTTTTACTGGCCCCTCGAAAACATACAAAGGAAGTAATGTGATATGGGTTATGTTGGATAAACTCACAATAACTGCTCACATCATCACTAATCCAAAAGATTTATCACTTGAGAAACTTTTTAAGATATACATAAATTAAGTGTTGAGGATGGATTTATAACTTATTTCGATTATCTATGATCTATATCCAAGGTTTAATTTTAAATTTTGATGAATTATTAGACATGATTTGTATACAAAATTAGATTTTATTACGACCTATAACCCCTAAAAAATTTTCTTATATGAATGAACCATTCAAACAATTGAAGAATTACTAAGAGCCTAGTAGATAAAATTTAGGGTGGATCAGATCAACATCCCCCATTATTTGATTCATCATACGAAAAAAATTCCACTCAATAATTAAAATAGATCTATATGATGTTATATATGGAAAGTAATATAGAACCCCAATTTATTGGGATGAAGTTAATGAATGAAATATATGTTGATCTGATCTTGGTAAAGAGATGAAAGAAATTGTCCAATTCATACAATAGCAAATAAAAACTACTCAGATTAGGAAGAAATTTTATGCTTACAATAGTCGATGGGACTATGAGTTTGAAGATGGAGAAAAAATTCTCCATTGAATATCACCAGAAAAGAGATTCATGTGGTCTTGAATGAAATGGATGATTATGACCTATTACATTTGACCTTTTGAAATCACTAATTTCACAGGAGAAGTGGGCTATCAAAAATCACTTCCACCAAACCATGCACAATTTCTTGATGTGCTCCAAATATCTAACTGGAGGAAGTATAGACATTGTCCCTCATGTGGATTGAATATGAATGTGGTATAACTGGAGGATGAACACTCTTACAAGTACTGGTTAATGAAGATATTGGACCATAGAGATAAATTTCAATGCCACATGATAACTCACCATCACCAAATAGTATAGAGAAACCACAAATATGAAGAGGTGACATCAAAATCGGAGGAAACATTGAAACAAAATTACCCTCATCTATTCTTAACCAAGAATATTTGTTGAAATTTTAGAGATCTAATGGGGTTTCATTTAATTAACAATAATTTATTAGTAATATTAGTTTCTAGAGGTAATGTCTGTTATATTATATTATATAGCATTATAAACTTAAGTCACATAAAGAAACTGACAATAATTTATTTCATTAGTTGTGATCGATAGATTAATCAGCAAATAAACCCATGTAATTAAAAAACATTTCAAAGAGATGATTTTTATAAAATAGAAAATCTATAATGGGAAAATTTGGACTTTTCCAATCTTATAGAATCACCACCCCCACAAACAACACTATAGAAAAAAAAAGAATATTTGTATACTGATTAACATCTTAGAGAGGGAAAAAATAGTACCTTTGGATAAATTTTAGTGAATTTTGAATAAAACAATGAGGTGGTATTTATTTGAGCTAGTATTACATTTGGAATAGTAATGTGATCATTGGAATAGTATCATGACTATTAGGAATAGTGTCCAGACCATTTGAAATTACAACCTAACTGTTGTAATAGTAATTTGACCTCAAAATAATAAATTTTAATGTAAATAATATTTATCATGTGTAATTTAGGAAAATATAAACATTATAATTCCATAAAATAAATATCAATATTAAAAAATCAATGAAATTATATGCATAATTTTAATAAACTAAATTTTAGTTTATTTTATAAATATCATAGTCTTTATATTAAAATTTAAAATTATCTATAATAGAAAATTATTTTTCTAAAATTAATTTAATTCATAGAATCAACATATATAAATTTTTTAGGGGTTATCTGTTTTTTGTAATTTTATGAAATAATTCAATTTTTACATGAATAGTAAAAAAATATTTTTTCATCCATCCAACGATAAGAAATTTTATTATTAAAGTGGTGAGGGGGATAAGACCAAAGAATTTAAGAAGGTCAAAAATAATGTACACATATAGAATCAACCTAGAATTGACTAAAAAAATGGGGGGCAATAGTCATAAAAATGATTCAATTATTATTAGAGAAGGCCCAAGAGGCCAATAAGTCCACAACCTTGTTACCCTCTCACCATGTATGGGTGATATTTTAACTACTATTGAGAAGATATTTATATTTCCAGGCGTGACATTTGATTGGCTATTGGATGAGAATATCATCTTAAATAATTATGTCGATAATATAGGATACAATATCCCCAAAAAACAATGATAGAACTAGATAAAGACACAGATCTATCCCCAAAATCAGTGTAGAGGCCTCCCCTATGAGGGGTCCCCCCCCCCCCCCCGAAAATAGAACATGGTGAACACCAAATAAACTGATCCAAATATGTCACTAAAAACTCCTATTGAATTCATTACACCGTTATTGACGGAACATCCACATTAAATTTGAGTCCTATTATGGGGAGAGACAATGAAACCAATTCCCCTACATCATTAGTCTTTGTACTGCTTGTGTAGTGCTCCTGCCCACCATGAGGAGATCGAAAGAAGGTGATAACTCACAATGTTTAACAAAAGGGATAAGTTCCACTACCATGGATCTTTCCTTACCCATAAAATCCATTATATAACTTGTTATACCATTGTTCCTCACCCTATTTCAATACTTCAAGATACTCAAGAGTCTGACTAGCATAAAAAGATCCCTTACCTCGCATTCATAAAATTTATCCTCCATCCCATGAAACCAATCTTGGAAGAACTCATCTCTAGAAATACCATGCATATCCCTTTTATTAAACACAATAAAGCTTCACCAAATATCATAATCCCACTGACCTTCTAATAATGTACAAGAGGTGGTCTCCACCTTGGACCTATTACTGTATGCACACTTGGAACAATAAAGACCCCAATAAGATGCACAACCTCATTGATGGAAAGCATGTGGTTCGGTGTTTTAAAAATTAAAAAATTCATCATTGCGGGAATCCCATTACATGAGAGAGTAGGTCCCCAAAAGTTGTGAATGGTGGTTTCATGGATGGACCGATGGTACTCCTTCTTCATGAACAAGCTACATGATAATCCATTGATGACTAGCCTATCATGATTAGGGAAGATCGAGATATTATTGAAGACCTATGTCTGCTGAGGAATAATAATTTTGTTGATAAAAGTATGAAATATTCTAGCCCAGATGAAGGATATGTCAGGAATCGGGCATCTGAGGATGCCCTGTGCACTCCCCACCCAGTTATCTTAACAAAAATTTACCGTTCTTATCCCCATTATCTAAATCAAGTGATCACAAAAATTAAGACATGATAGTGGATCAGGTCTAACATCTTGGATACTCTCCTTCTTAATTGGTCCAAATGGGACTCATATTTTTTTCAATAATCTCTTAAAATAGATTTTTTTTCCATGTAATCCAATGTGATCATAGGTTGAAAAGAATCCATAGATACTAAATCATTTATAAGATGAATACCTCCATCCTCCACATCCCTAGACAAAAACTCCCACAAGGAACAATGGTACCTTCTATGACCTTGATCATCCCATATGAAGCTTGTAATAATGCTCTCAATATTTTTTTGGATGGTCTTGGGTGCATTAACTATTGAAGAAATGTGTATGAGAATTGAGGTAAGCATGTTGTTGACAAGGGTGACACGCCACCCAAAGGATTGAAAGTGAATATTATAATTTAGAATATGGGTATAAATTATTTCCACTAGTGAATCAAAATAATTGATGAGGATTCTACCTAGAGAGAGCGGAACCCCTAGATAGTCCAAGGGGTTTTTTTAGAACACTCAGTTGCTCTTCAATCCTCTTCAAATATCACATGTTTTAAGATATAATATTGATGTAATTAGAACATAATAAATAATAATTTGGTTATTTTAGAATAAAATATCTAACGAGTTAAATGGGACATTTTTTTTAAAATAAACATAGTTTCCAATCGGAAAATATATTTTCCAAATTATAAAGTCAAAAGTGTCTCCTTAGAATAAATAACTCATTGGATATAGTATTTTATATATGATTAACAATTTTGAAATAGTCATTAATACATTCTTTACCTTGGATATAGTATTTTATTATCTATTTCATCCTAAAAATACCATTCTTCTCATGTATAAATAACTCATCTTCCCCTTAAAAAACACTCATACCACACCTAAAATCCAAATATCTAGCCAAATAATATCTCTTAATCCTCTTATCATCCTTAATTATTTTCCAAATTAAACCAACTAAAATTTTCAAGGTATTTTATTTCCATACAACAGAATCAATATAACTAAAAGAGTATGTTTTTATCTACTCCTCTCTCATTATCCTCTTCTCTTATCATTTATTTTAGTTCCTTTAAAAACCAAATCTTATAATATTAATCAATAATTATTTTAAAATTATATTAATTATTTTAACCTATGTTAAAAATTATATTTATGAGTTATTTATATTTCATATTTCTCTTTCCTCTTCTTTGGACAATATCCCATTAATGGTCGGTTAACCTCAAATAGAGATGTTTCTAACAATTTTCTTATCAATGAACTTATGGACATATAAAATAAAATATCTATTATATATATATATATGTTAATACATTTATTTTATTCTCATATAATTAACTCAAATTAGGTATAAAGGACCTTGAATAAAATAGTGAAAATGTAACAAAATGGTATTTTTATGGAAAATATCATATCAGAATGTTTCATCTTTAAAAATGGGAATTAGGTAGTATTATAAAATGATTATAATTTATAACGAGTTAAAAATAAATAATTATATTTTTTTAATGTTTTATTTGACCTATACTTATTATTCCGGAGGTGGAAAAGTGACATAATAAAGCGGGTTTTAAGGTAAGGGGATTCTCGAACCCAATTCCATCTTTTGGGATTACCTTCTATTTAAATTTAATTTCAGTATATAAATTCCTCTACCTTAAAATTTCATTGAAATTTAATTTCCCTTATTTTTTCTTTTATATTCATTTTTTCACCCTTTTAAATGTCTTCAAATCCAATTTTAATAATTTTTCAAAAAGAATATTATTTTTCATGAAACCCTCTTGAATCCACTAGAGTGGTTTCTTCTTCAAAAAAATGATCTTTTATGAAAAAATTTGACATTAGCTGAATATTTGGGAGCCCCGATGGTTATTCATGAAGGTATTCTTTGCAAATATTTTATGAAATCCATTTTTACATGGGTATATATCATGACTATATGTTACCTTTCCATGTTGCATGCATGATTTTTTTTATGTTTTGATAGGTTGTGCAACAGTTATATATCCTTATAATTCATTGGGAAATGAAATAACTATCATGATATTATGTTTATTATGCATTAACATTATTTTATCTTTGATTACAATTATGATGTAATGCTTTATACACATATGTTTTTTGTGAGCATGATAATAGATTTGTTCACAACTATGTCTAGAATGTGACTACTATATTATGATAGTTTATTATTATTCATATTCCCCAATGTATGCCTTTATTTAATTATTATGATTCTTATAATTTTATTATTATATGTTGATTTTGGTCATACTCACTCATATACTTTTGATTCATGTCTATTATTCCTCCCCTTACTAGGATTTTAGCTCACCCCTATCTTTGATTAATAACATCAAGTGATGACCTGTACTGTTGAGAATGTGAAATCTATTATGATGATAATTAATGAGGATTTAATTAATTTTTTTATTGTGTATAAGTTATTTATTGGCATAATTTCCCAAAGATAATACACCTTTAAATACTTGATTTTATCACTATTATGTTATTTATCATATAAATGATGCAATGTTCATATAAAAATTGGTCAGTTTCTATATCGGTCCCTATGACTAATATTTCACATGTATATACTTCTGATGATGGGATCTCAATGTGTATTATTTACTGGATGTAACTAATAAACCTACAATAGGGAAACTAGAACCTCCATCAATCTCTGACTATGTCTACCATGGGAAACTCTTGATAACGAAAAATCCTTCCAAAACTTTTTCATAGGTAAGTAATCATTGGGTAATAACCCCCATCACCCTCCCATTCGATCTATACATGGAGACCTCACTCATACTTCTCAGCTCACAAAAATATATCTTCCACAATATCATGAGTGACCTCATTAGGTTGGTGAACATTGACGCATAAAAACCATTGACTTGTTACACTACCAATATTCCCATGACTCTGTAACATTTCCCAACCTCAACATCACCAAATAATACTTCTATTGAAAAAATAAACTCAAACTCTTACCATTGTAGATTAGACACATCCTCTATATTGGTATTCAAAGACCACCCATACCTCATTTCACCATGAATAATGATGGACACCATAGCCATTCACTCAAAGGATGATTTTTGAACTAATAGTAACAATAGATGAATCACTATATATATAAAGTGTTATATAGATTTAGGGTGATACCTCTATTAGAACATGTATGGTTTCTATATCTAAAACATGTTCAATGAAATTAGATTAAAGGTATCCCTATTGTGATCAATTGGAATCATTTTCTTCTATAAATTTTGAGGATCACCCCTAGGACAATTAGTGTTGGTTTTTCTTTCATTATAATAACTGTAGAATATATACTTTGCACACCCGGTTATGGGATCTCTCAATCATGTCCTTGAATGGATGCATCATCACTCAACTAGTAACTTATTAAAGGATCTAGCGTATGCACATATAATTCATGACCCATCATTAAGATCATATCTATTTGTCTATGGTATGGAATCATATATTTTAAAAGATAAAACCAATATTATTAAGTCATATTTGGGTTATTTGACTTAAAAATGATACATAATTCAATAATTGAACACCACATTATGCATCTACAATCTTATCTAAGCACTGCAAATAATTCCTCTATATTCTAAGTGTATTATATATTTTTATAGTTTTTGTGAAATGATTCATTGGTTGAAAAACCAATATTGGGTTCCATAGTTTAAAACTAAACTTATAAACCATTTAATTTTGTTCTCAAATCTACCCAATCCAAACATTACAAGGATATTAGCTTCAAATTCCTACAATAAAAAAGTTCTATAAAGATATAATGATAATTTGATCCAAAATACAGGGGGCCACCTAGGCTAGTAGTCTGTCCATGTGTATCTTCTGAAGCCCACCACTAGTAGGCCAAGGGATGGTGTCTAGGACCAATAAGATATATCACACACCTGGTAGAAGCTTTCCTAATAAACCTTCCGAGAACCACTAATATCTAGAATGAACATAATAATGCAATATTTATCAAATATCTCACTATGAGAAACATGCATATGGAAAAACAACATTACCCCTAACTATAAAACAATTAAAAAAACCCATTATGGAGGTAAACACACTAGATCGATATTATTAAGTAAATATAAACCTTGAAAACTACATATGGTAAACTCCATGTCACACCAGCTATAAAAACGAGCACCGTTAGTAACAATCACTATTTAACACCACTAATATTCAACTCTACAAACTCGATAGCATCTATAAATACTATTAATGAGTATTTTTTCTATAAAAACACAACAAATGTGGTGGGAATTACCATATTGGGGTGAGTATAAATATACCAATTATGATTATCAAAAAAAGGTATAAATGAAATGAAAATTCATCCAAAAACCCTATATAAATTGAAATTCACATGAAGTATCTAGATGTTCATAATGGTAAGATAACCAATGATGTAGGAAAATATAAGGATATTTAAAAATAAAAACCCCAGGAATTGAGTAATGAAATCAACCAAAGCAATCAAACATCCACCATTCATTGAGAAACACATGCCAACTCTCATAATATGTTGTGGGTGACCAGTGCATCCCCAATGAATGTATGTTTATCAATGGAGTTTTAAACTTATGGAGGGGCCATGACTCAATGATAATATAATATTTATCCATGGGGTAAAAAATTTCTATATGAAGTACAAACACCCAATCAGTTGGGTATTTACTCCCATCATATAACATATGGGGGACCCATGCCCTTTCATGAAAAAATGAGTACCATCCTTATACAATAAATTGGATGATATATGCCAATTCTATGTAGGGGATTATCAAAATTTATAATTTGTGTGGTTGATACATAGTATATCATAATCACATATAAAGTGGAGAAACATTCCCAAATTCCACTTGATTCATCTAACTCCATCCTATTAATCACTTTAATAGAGCTTCGATAGTGAAACCAACCAAAACCCATCCTAAATTACCTCTAATGGTGAAGAGAAATACAACATCACATACATGTTGGAAAATGAGTAAAATGAATATTTTATTTTTTTCAATTCTGTAACTTCATGGATAAGATAATAAATTCACTAAAAACTAAAAATTACATCACACATACTTCATTTAAAATGACATATAATAGTTTAATAAACATTGTGTGCCATTGTTAATTTCCCAAACATTCAAAATTTGACATCCAATCACCATAATTAATAAAATATAAAACCCAAAAAAAATTAGGGCATGTCATCATAACAATATTTTTATATCATCTATTTTATGCCCTAAGTATGAGACATATGTTTAGTGAAAACAAGTTGATGAGATAATGGTACAGGAAATTGTGAAAACATTTATAGGACACACTTGTTATTATAGCATGGACATATAGAACTCTCCACCCCCTAATGTAACTCCCTACATAGAGTCATATACCTCTATAATGTTGCATGGACTCATGAAAACGTTCCTTAGATTAGTTTTCTCTCTAGTTCTTCATAATCATATTCCTCGTTATCATTTGAATACCACATTCCAGTAAGTGGCATGGTCCCCATGATGGATTATAAAAATCCATGATAAAATTCATAATTTTCATTCTTTCAAATCCCAAAAGTTTTTTTTAATTATTTTCAATCATATATATCTTAATGTTATATTTGTGACCTTTAAAATATTACATAATAATAACATCTAAATATTAATAAAAATATTCAACGCAAACAGTGTACCAATTAATTAACACATGAATTATAAACTGCCATTGAAGAAATTAATATCATATCTGGGTTTTATAAATCTATCCACTAATGATATAACATAGTTTTTTTAAATGTTTAATGGACAATATATATGTAGAGACCCGAAGATTGAAGTACATGGACAATACATCACATTTGCGGAATACTTAATACATATCAAAAACAGACACACAAGGATCGTATTAGTTCAGTGTCTTTGGAAACTCGGAATATAAACATCTAATCAAGTTGAATGATCTTCGACATCTCCCATAAATATCTTCCCCTTTTTTTCTTACCTAAAACCTTTATTTATATCCTGGGGAAAAGAAAACATAAAAAGGGTGATCTCAAATGCTCAGTAAGGGTAAGAATGGATAAAATAAAACATACCATATACATTTGAACTTAAAAACATGAACATAATGTTTAAACATCAAAAGCCAGAGCAATGACATAAAACATGGAAGTACATAAGGCATAGATCATAAAGAAACATTAAGAATGATAAAATATCATGGGAATAAAACATGTAATTGTGGCAACCATTAACCACATGATATGATTTCCATAGTAGCCAAGGCATTGCTGCCAAGACCATCTTAGTGGACAAAGTCCCTTTCTAAATCGAGTTCACTCCTCATTACAGTCCTGTATTACTGAACCGGTTTAACTTTCCGTTCCAGCATTGTCTATCTCATGAGATATAAATCTTTACCCAACGCATTGGAGGGAGATATAGGTCCCACCCATCTCATAATTAAATCATTCTAACTTTTGCCACAAAATAAACATACATCATTCATAATAACCCAACGAATAAAATGGGTTTCATAAACATCATCCCATCATCACATAATCCATATAAAAGAAATCGATATCATTTCATAATAAGAAAAGTGAAACCATGTAAATCATAGAGACATTACACTTGAAACATACACATATGAAATAATTTCATCTTAGATGGAAAATGGTTTTGATTAAACACTTGAAATGAATTCTTGAGGAAAATATCCTTTCTTCTTCAAAATCAATTTCTTGTCACAAAACGTAATGAAATTTTAAAAGAAAGAGATTTTGTTGAAAATAGTCACGAAATATTTTAGAGGAAGCTTCATGAAAATGAGGCTTTATAAAACCGTAAAAATCCGTTCATGCCGTATAAGTTAAAAAAACATTCTTTTCGTACCTTTGCCGGAAAAGTCAAAAAGTACCTCATAACGTAAACAAAAGAAATATTCCTTACATACCATGTAGTAAAAGTCAAAATGGGTAAAAAGGACTTTAAACATACATGAAAACACTTTTATAAAACATGGACATGGATGATAGAAATAAACCCAGTAAATACTTTCGAATAAGCAATCTCAGATAAAAATGAGATTTGCAAAATTATCCCTTACCTTAGGTCCGATTTGATTCTTAAGTGTCCAAAACTTCTGTATAATGATTTAAATAATGTTATTGACTTATTACATAATCATATTAATTGTTATGATATCATATATGGTTCACTTATGACTTTATATTACCCGTTCTTTTGTAAATTCATGTTAAAGTAGAATTTTGGGTAAAATCATTTCATTTATCATTCTTGTTATAACTTGTAATTATTCATATGATTACATATATCATGATTAATTAATTCCAGAATATAAAACATTATTTATATATAACATATATTCAGAATATACATATATATAATAGATCGATAAATGGAAAGAAATACACCGTTCATGGAGACGGAATGTCGTACATACGCATGAACGTTGTTTTTGTTTCCTCATTGAATTGAATGGAATTAATTGGATGAAATATATATATATATATACATAAATCCAGTATCATTATTATGTCATATATTTCATGATTACTTATTATATATACTTTATAATCATTCATGAATGGTTAACATGGAGAATGAATCTCATCGAATCGGGGAGACGGTAGCCCGTACGTATGCACGAGCGATGATATCGTTTCCATAATTATTAAATTTAATTGGATTGGATGATACAATATATCAGAATCATTATGATGTTATAATAACTATTTATAGTTATTCTATACACCATTATACCCATCCAAGTAAGGTGGTGTTGGAAAAACAGATTACACCACGGCATGGAGACGGTATTCAGTACGTACGCACACGCGGTGATTTCATTTTCCGTAGGATGGATAGATGGTGAAATAGGGTTGTTTCATACTTATAATAAAATATCATTATATTAGTGATACTGATGTTATTACTTAATACTGAAACAACCTAATAATAAGAAGTGGAAGAAGAAATAAAGTTGAAAGAATCGGTAACGGACATTACCTCTTCTTTGAAGCGCCTCTTTGAGACCTCCTCTTAGGGCACTAAAATTAGTCTTTGAAGAAGACAATGACCTCTAGGATGTTTCTTGGGAAGTGGAGAAGTGAATTGGTCAGGGTTTGGCCAAGATTGAAGGCTCAAAGTGGTGTGTGGAAGAGAGGGAGGAGGTACCCTTTTATAAGGGAGGAGAGGGGCACCTTTGGAATTCTTAAAAATATTAATTTATAATAAATCTAACCCCACTTAGAACCCACCAAAATGACTAATATTCTAAGATTAGATGAGATAGGGTTTTAATATAATCAACCAATAAAATTTAGGCATTTTTGGATCTTATTTTAAACCTTATCAATTTTGATTTATACTTATTTAATCTATTTAAGTTTGTTTGTGGTAATAAAATTCTAAATTTTAAATGATAACAAATAATTACATACTTGTTTTGTATTTTCCATAATTGTTTACTTTATAAAATTATAGACCATATAAATTTAAATTTATAATTTTTAAATATTTTTGTGATTTTTAAAAAAATTTATAATAAGTTATTTTTATAAAATAACAATAGTGTCAATTTTGACACTATTCATTTATTTGAATTTAAATAAAATATATACAAGAGATATGTTAGAACTAAAAGCTTTAATAGATTCATAAAATGTCATATGTGTCTATAAAATTAGTGGATCACATTAAATAGTTCATATAATATTTATTTTATTATTTTTAAAACCATTTATTTGGTTTATCTCTTAATAAAATAATTACTACAACATTGTTGTCTAATTATTTAATATACTTATTTGTTACATAAAAATTCAAAATAAAATCCTATTATGAAGATATATCTATTACCTTTCACAATAATACTTTTACTATAATTTATCATCTAAAAAAAATATTTAAATTGATATATTTATTAAATTATGAAGGTGACAACTTTGGCATCATTTAAAATAAAATAATATAAGTGTCATAATCACTTTTATAAGGCTCCAAACGGTTATATATTAGGTCATTGGATGATTAAGGTGTATATATACACTACCAATAAGTTTTGGTCAGGTTTTTGGGCCTCTTAATGGGTATTATTATTTCAATAAAAACTATATTACTTATTTCCCACTTAATAAATAATTTATGTATCATTAATGTATCACCATTAATGACAATTATTTAATCCCTAAAAATTCTAAATAAATTATCATAATTTATATACGTTTATTAGATTTCTGGAGACTATTCATGTTCTAAGTTTTATGATGTTTATCATTAAATTAAAATTATTATACTTATAAGATTTAAGAGAGTGACATGTTGTCACTTTCTTTGGTTTTAATAATAATTAAATTATTTTCATGGAAAAAAGTCCATAAAATGAAAATAATCCGAACCTTAGGTTATATTGGTCTACTTTTAGCCATACAATAGAATTTTGGCACGTGTTAGGGTAATTTTATAATATTATATTTACCCTTAATTACCCGATTTACCTTTAACTATGGTAAATAAAATTTACCATAGTTACAATTCATAATTCCCAAATATAAAAAGTAGCTTATTAACATAATTTAGACCCACTGATTCCAAATATGGAATCCATTTTTCCAAATTCAATACACAAAAGTTGCAGAAATTAAATCAAAATTAATCTCGTTGTCAAAAGAAAACAGGTTTTTTCTTTAAAACATTCCAAAAGATTGAATTGATTTAACCAACGAATTTAATGTAAAATCAATGATAATGACATACATTATATTAAATGGTAAAAATATATTCTATTTATAATTTAAAACCATTAAATATTATAATTTAACCATTTAAATTATTGCGATGAAAAAAGTTTTTTTTAATTAAAATATAGCGTGTTTTTACTATTCATCAAAATATGAAAGTTACCAGAATAATATGAAAAATTTATCCAAAGTAAATTTTTATTTCTTTATTCCAAAGAATAATTTTATTTTGTCAAATTGAACTTATAAACATGTCAAAAACTATATTTAATGTGGGTGCGCCATCAAAAGGCGGCAAAACTGCATTTTTTAAAAAATACTTATTTTACCAAAAAAAATTATTTTGTTCTTATACAATGTTCTAGAAAATGTGTAAGATGAATAATAATGTTATAAAATTCAAAATTTAGTTAGTACTATTCATAACGGCTAGTTCATAATAATATTATAATAATATATCGTTGTTTAGTAAAACTCGGTATTGCGTACAACACATGCTATCGAGGAAGGTCGCGATTGCGTGTAATGCATGTCAAGTCAGGGTTGCGTGTTGTGCAAGAATCCTTTGTTGTGTCGTATAATAGAATCCAACAATATTTCATTTATACATTGAATATATATATATATATACTCAATGTTGCGTAGAATTACTATTATCCAAATTGTGTGTAACACGATCCCAGGATAGTGTTGCGTATACTGCAAACTAATACGGTGTTGTGTATAGCGCAAGGTAATCACGGTGTAGCACACAACACAAGACTTTAATGAAATTAAAAGAATATTTTTCATAAAATATCGGGGTGTTACATTCTACCCCCCTTAAAATGAATTTCGCCCTAGAAATTCATCGGGGTTATAAATGGTTTACTACTCGAAATTTTGTTTAATAGAAACCCACATCATACAAAGGAATACCAAAACATGGCTTTAAAAACTAAAGTATGAAATTTAACGGTTACCCAAATTAACTCATCACTTGGTTTCCACGTAGGAGAACATAGGTGAAAATATGTATATGGAAGAAAAATCTAACCATCAAGTTCTGATGGAGAGTGGTAGAGAACATGGCTATGAAAAATCCAACAATCACAAAGCTATTGATTTTTGATGATCTAAGGTACCATCTGATTCATCGGATATAAGGGAACTAGGACAACCTTTTTGGTTTTCAAGATAATTTCCCTAAATTTGATGAATTAAAAGAAATACTTGCATGATTTTGGTACAATCTCACTGTTGTTTGTGAATTGAACAATTTCCACTTCATCCCTTAAAGAAATGAAGTTGAATTTGTTATTCGTGATGTGTTAGCAGATCATGTGATAGAATGATTGGTCATTCCATCTCTTTCAAACAAAAGGTTATCAAAAGTTATAAGTCCATTTTATGGTTAGATTAACCGTATATGGTTCCGAAAATGAACTTATACTTCATATATCATTCCGCTTAATAAAATAAAACTAGTTTCTACTAACCAAGGACTTCCTATAGGCCAATGGTAGGTGATAAAGGCCAGTCGCAAATCGGTTGTGGGTTAGATTCCCACAACCTTGTCCGACGCGATGGGCTGTCGCTCGTCCTACAGGTTGTCCTTTTTCTAAAACTATATTACTATAACATCCCATCAATAATATCGAAAAAACTTCTATCCTTAAACAATACTAACTTATGTCCAACATAATCCATTCCAATCTTTAGGCATATCCATAATACTGCAGTCCACACTCATAATATAGTGAAAATGATTACCGGAGATTTAATACCATTGTTGATCCCCATATATCATAAGATATGTCTTGTTGGTCACATTCCAAACATTTGAAGGCCTTAATCATTTATTCTCTTGAAAAATGAATACCCATTGAACCTTAGTGAAAACATGAATGCAGTTAAAAGTTAACACTTTCCACATACCAAAATCCTCAAAATTCTATATACTCAAACCATGATATCACTTAGTCCTTATATCAATAATGAGCTCATGAATACAATCAAATATCTCATTATCTTCTTATTCCTTCATTATGTGCATATCATCTACTTTACAAAAATATCTGAATAACCTTCCATGGTTACTGATACCATTCAACATATATTTTTAAATACTTTTAGATAAAAAAATAGTGTAAAAATCCTTAGATGATTCTTTATTCCATAGTACCATTAACTATACAACATAACTCTCGATAAACATACAATCATTCCACTACCTTCTAAAACAACCGACTGATCTTCAACACTTCTTTCAGCTCATATATCATTTGTAGTCTCCTCATCATCATCCATATAAATACTACCCATATGACCATGCTGATTCTCTTCGTGAGATTTTCCATTAGGGAATTGGTTTTCATAATGCCCATAAATTCCACATTTAAAACATCTAATCATTGTTGATGTCGTAGAAATACCATTATCCTTGTCCATGGTGTTAACTGGACCTTTTCCTTTTCACTTACTGGCTTTGTGTCCTTATTTTCCACACCCAAAGCATCTTCCAGTTCCTTTGAAACAATCTCCCTGATGCCTCTTCCCACATGATTTACATGAGGGAAATTGATCTTTCTTTCCTCTATGATCATCATGAAACTCCATATTTATCTTATTATCTGAGTCGGGAAACTTACCAAAGTTGAGATTATTGATCATATTATGAGATTGATGATTAGGCATAATAACGACGTTTGAACTTCCAAATCCCATTTCATTTGGTTTCTCATGAAGAAAATCATTCCATTGTCTATCATATCCTCCATTATCGTAAATCTTCGTGTTTCCATCGATTTTCTAAAACCCAAAAAGAATAGTGTGAGAGGCAAAAATCATGCTAGGGAAAACAACAAAGTAAAGGGGGAGTATCCTCAATATCTAACATCTTAGGATAAATTCTATGATCGTTACCGTAGTTCTGGGACTGTATCCTATATGTATAATTATCCTTAGGGACATCCCAAGACATACCTTAGAAATATCTCTACGGATCTCACTAACGTTTTCACATCCTAGTTTCTAAAGGTTGACTAAACCTTTCCTCTGATACCAACTATAGAGACCCGAAGCTTGACGTACATGGACAATACATCACTTTTGCGAAATACTTAATACATAACAAAAAACAGACACACAAGGATCGTATTTGTTTAGTGTCTTTGGAAACTCAGAATATAAACATCTAATCATGTTGAAAGATCTTCAACATCTCCCATAAAGATCTTCCCCTTTTTTTCTTACCTAAAACCTTTCTTTATATCCCGGGGAAAAGAAAACATAAAAAGGGTGAGCTCAAATTCTCTGTAAGGCTAACCATGGATAAAATAAAATATACCATATACATTTGAACTTAAAAACATGATCATAATGTTTAAACATCAAAAGCTTGAGCAATGACATAAAACATGGAAGTACGTAAGGCATAGGTCATTAAGAAAAATTAATAATGATAAAATATCATTGGAATAAAACATGTAATTGTGGCAACCATTAAGCACATGATATGATTTCCATAGTAGCCAAAGCATTGCTGCCAAGACCATCTTTGTGGACAAAGTCCCTTTCTGAATCGAGTTCACTCCTCATTCCAGTCCTGTATTACTGAACCGGTTTAACTTGTCGTTCCATCCATGTCTATCTCATTAGATATAAATCTTTACCCAATGAATTGGAGGGAGATATAGGTCCCAACCATCTCATAATTAAATCATTCTTACTTGTGCCACAAAATAAACATACATCATTCATAATAACCCAACGAATAAAATAGGTTTCATAAACATCATCCCATCATCACATAATCCATATAAAAGAAATGGATATCATTTCATAATAAGAAAAGTGAAACCATGTAAATCATAGAGACATTACACTTGAAACATACACATATGAAATAATTTCATCTTAGATGGAAAATGGTTTTGATAAAACACTTGAAATGAATTCTTGAGGAAAATATCCTTTCTTCTTCAAAATAAATTTCTTTTCACAAAATGTCATGAATTTTTAAAAGAAAGAGATTTTTTTGAAAATAGTCATGAAATATTTTGGAGGAAGCTTCATGAAAATAAGTCTTTATAAAACCGTAAAAATCTGTTCGTGCTGTATAAGTTAAAAAAACATTCTTTTCGTACTTTTGCCGGAAAAGTCAAAAAGTACCTCATAACGTAAACAAAAGAAAGATTCCTTACATACCATGTAGTAAAAGTCAAAAATGGTTAAAAATGACTTTAAAAATACATGAAAACACTTTTATAAAACATGTACATGGATGATAGAAATAACCCCAGTAAATACTTACGAATAAGCAATCTCAGATAAAAATGAGATTTGCAAAATTGTCCCTTACCTTACGTCTGATTTGATTCGTAAGTGTCTGAAACTCCTGTATAATGATTTAAATAATGTTATTTACTTATTACATAATCATATTCATTGTTATGATATCATATATGGTTCACCTATGACTTTATATTACCCGTTCTTTTGTAAATTCATGTTTAAGTAGCATTTTGGGTAAAACGTTTCATTTATCGTTCGTGTTTTAACATGTAATTATTCATATGATTACTTAGATCATGATTAATTAATTCCAGAATATAAAACATGATTTATATATAATATATACTCTGAATATACATATATATAATAGATCGATAAATGGAAAGAAATACACCGTTCATGGAGACGGTATGTCGTACGTACGCATGAACATTGTTTTTGTTTCCTCATTGAATTGAATGGAATTAATTGGATGAAATACATATATATATATATATATATATATAAATAAATCCAGTATCATTATTATGTCATATATTTCATGATTACTTATTATATATACTTTATAATCATTCATGAATGGTTAACATGGAGAATGAATCTCATCGCGTCGTGGAGACGGTAGTCCGTACGTACGTACGAGCGATGATATCGTTTCCGTAATTATTAAATTTAATTGGAGTGGATGATACAATATATCATAATCATTATGATGTTATAATAACTATGTATAGTTATTCTTTACACCATAATACCCATCCAAGTATGTTGGTGTTGGAAAAACAGATTACACCACAGCATGGAGACGATATTCCGTACGTACGCACACGCGGTGATTTCATTTTCAGTCGGATAGATAGATGGTGAAATAGGGTTGTTTTATACTTATAATAACATATCAGTATATTAGTGATACTGATGTTATTACTTCATATAGAAACAACCTAAGAAGAAGAAGTGGAAGAAGAAATAAAGTTGAAAGAATCGGTAACGGACATTACCTCTTCTTTGAAGCGCCTCTTTGAGACCTCCTATTAGGGCACTAAAATTTGTCTTTGGAGAATACCATGACCTCTATGATGTTTCTATTGAAGTGTAGAAGATAATTGGGCTGGGTTTTGCCGAGATTGAAGGCTCAAATTAGTGTGTGGAAGAGAGGGAGGAGGTGCCCTTTTATAAGGGAGGAGAGGGGCACCATTGGAATTCTTAAAAATATTAATTTATAATAAATCTAACCCCACTTAAAAACCTCCAAAAATGACTCATATTAGAATATTAGATGATATAGAGTTGTAATATCATCAACAAATCAAATTTAGACATGTTTGGATCTTATTTTAAACATTATCATTTTGATTTATCCTTATTTAATCTATTTAAGTTTATTTGTGGTAATAAAATTCTAAATTTTAAATTATAACAAATAATTACTTATTTGTTGTTAATTTTCCATAATTGTTTACTTTATAACATTATAGACCATATAAATTTAAATTTATAATTTTTAAATATTTTTGTGTTTTTTAAACAATTTTATAATATGTTATTTTTATAAAATATAAATAGTGTCAACTTTGACACAATTCATTTATTTGAATTTAAATAAAATATGTACAGAAGATATGTACGAACTAAAAGATTTAATAGATTCATAAATGTTCATATGTATCTATAAAATTAGTGGATCACATAAAATAGTTCTTATAATATTTATTTAATTATTATTAAAACCATTTATTTGGTTTATCTCTTAATAAAATAATTACTACAACATTTTTGTATAATTATTTAATATACTTATTTGTTACATAAAAATTAAAAATAAAATCCTATGATGACTATAAATCTATTAAATTTCACAATAATACTTTTAATCGAATTTATCATCTTATAATCACAATATTTAAATTGTTATATTTTTAAAATTATGAAGGTGACAACTTTGGAATCATTTAAAATAAAATAATATAAGTGTCATAATCACTTTTATAAGGCTCCAAACGGTTATATATTAGTTAATTGGATGATTAAGATGTAGATATACAATACCAATAAGTTTCGGTCAGGTTTTTGGGACTTTTAATGGGTATTATTATTTCAATAAAAACTATATTCATTATTTCCCACTTGATAAATAATTTCTGTATCATTATTGTATCACAATTAATGACAATTATTTAATTCATAAAAATTCTAAATAAATTATCATGATGTAGATAATTTTATTATCTTTATGGAGACTATTCATGTTCTATGTTTTATGATTTTTATCACTAAATTAAAATTATTATACTTATAAGATTTAAGAGAGTGATATGTTGTCACTTTCTTTGGTTTTAATAATAATTAAATTATTTTCATGGTAAAAAGTCCATAAAATGAATATAATCCGACCCTTATGTTATATGGGTCTACTTGTATCCATCCAATAGAATTTTTGCATGTGATAGGATAATTTTATAATATTATATTTACCCTTAATTACCCGATTTACCTTTAACTATGGTAAATAAAATTTACCGTAGTTACAATTCATAATTTCCAAAAATAAAAAGTAGCTTATTAACATAATTTGGACCCAATTATTCAAAATATGGAATCCATTTTTCCAAATTCAATACACAAAAGTTTCAGAAATTAAATCAAAATTAATCCCTTTGTCGTAAGAAAACAGGTTTTTCTTTAAAACATTGCAAAAGATTGAATTGATTTAACCTACGAATTAAATGTAAAATCAATGATAATGACATAAATTATATTAAATGGTTAAAATATATTCTATTTATACTTTAAAACCATTCAATATTATAATTTATCCATATAAATTATTGCGATGAAAAAAAGTTTTTTTTAATTAAAATATAGTGTGTTTTTACTATTCATCAAAATATAAAAGTTACCAGAATAATATGAAAATTTTATCAAAAGTAAATTTTTATTTCTTGATTCCAAAGATGAATTTTATTTCGTAAAATTGAACTTATAAACATGTTAAAAACTAGATTTAATGTGGGTGCGCCATCAAAAGGTGGCAAAACTGTATTTTTTTAAAAATAATTATTTTACCCGAAAAATTTATTTTGTTCTTATATCGTGTTCTAGAAAATGTGTAAGATGAATTATAATGTTATAAAATTCAAATTTTAGTTAATACTATTCATAACGGCTAGTTCATAATAATATTATAATAATATATCGTTGTTTAGTAAAACCCGGTATTGCGTACAACACACGCTATCGAGGAAGGTCGTGATTGCGTGTAATGAAAGTCAAGTCAGGGTTGCGTGTTGTGCAAGAATCCTTCGTTGTTTCATATAACATAATCCAACCATATTTCATTTATACATTGAATATATATATATATACTCAATGTTGCGTAGAATAACTATTATCAAAATTGTGTGTAACACGATCCAAGAATAGTGTTGCGTATAGTGCAAGATAATATGGTGTTGTGTATAGTGCAAGGTAATCTTGGTGTAGCATACAACACAAGACATTAATGAAATTAAAGGAATATTTTTCATAAAATCTCGGGGTGTTACAATATATTTCATTATTTTATTTTTTGAAAACTCAAGAATCATGAATTTTATTAAATCAATCATAGAAATTCATGACATTCCTTATTATAATAGAATTTTTTATATAGTATATTTAAACAATGTTTATTAATAAAATAAATCTAATCCCTTGATTAATATAGGAATGAAGTGACATTCACTACTGGAAAATGTACCTATCCCCACGGTTTTCACCAAAACCGTGGGGATAGACCCCCCCTATACCCACGGTTTTCCAAAACCGTGGGTATAGGTGAATTTTCATGACCTATACCCACGGTTTTCCAAAACCGTGGGTATAGGGGGGTCTATCCCCACGGTTTTGGAAAACCGTGGGGATAGGTCCTGAAAATTCACCTATACCCACGGTTTCCCAAAACCGTGGGTATAGGGGTCCCTATCCCCAAGGTTTTGCCCAAAACCGTGGGGATAGGTCTGGGATAAAATACCTATACCCACGGTTATGAAAAACCGTGGGTATAGGTCGATTTTGTGTGCGCGGGAAAAAAAAATTTCCGCGGGAAGGAATTTTTTTTTGGCGGGAACCCTATACCCACGGTTCTTCCCTCTATACCCACGGTTTTTATAACTATATTTAACTAAATATATATATATATACATATATGTGAAGTTAGGGTAGTGGTTAGACGCGGTGTTAGCAGCGAAGAGGTTGCGGGATCGAAACTCGGCGGCTGCATTATTTTAGGACCTATACCCACGGTTTTGAAACCGTGGGTAAAAGCCGTTGACACGGTGGCAGGACACCTATACCCACGGTTTTCCAAAACCGTGGGTATAGGCTGGGGACCTATACCGACGCCGTTCCAGCCCACGGTTCCCAAAACCGTGGGTATAGGCTATCCCCACGGTTTTGGGGGCTATACCCACGGTTTTGAACCGTGGGTATAGGCTGTTTTTCCAGTAGTGATTTTAGAGTCACTAAACTCAATTCAATGATGAACATAGTCCTTTGATATTTTAATAATCATCAATGACTACTCATTTAATCCATTACATTTCTCTCCCCTATTTTAATTTACCACAACATCTCATATAGATATATATATATATTGATATAATAGAATGGATTATAGGATTTTCAAGGTAATGTAAATTTTTTCCCATAAATATCACTAAAATATATTTCATTTAACTTACCTCTCATCAATATCACAAATAACTACACACTGAAGATATTTTTACCAGCCATTAAATAAGGATTTAATGAACAAGTGAGATTGATAAAAATATACACTAACTCTAAGAAATATATATGGTATTTTTAAAAATGATTTGGCTTTTAATGGTAGAAACAATGATGTAAAGTGACCACATATTTGGTTAGTGGATGAAAATGCATGCATTATGAGGTAACACTCTAGTTTTCTTGTTCCCTCCCACCTAGGATATCAAATTCATATAAACCATCATGTGATTATGATCTGATGAGTTTTTATCTATATATTAATTATTTCAATAATAAACAATCAGTAGAATGGTTTAATAATAAGATATAGTGAGTTTTTATTTTTCGGAAAATTCTGATTTGTTTCTTATCCGGTCTTTTTGATATACAAGGAGAGTCATTGGATTATTGTAAAATGTGAAACAATCCTAGATGAATATATTACATTGTAATATATGGTTAATATTGTGAAAAAATATTCATCTAAGTCTTCATTCGATCTTGTTTTTCTTCAAATACTTAACCAAAGGTTTAACTAAATTATAGTTTGAAGGAATTTATTCCCAAGAATATTTATATTCACATAGCCTATGAATACCCCAAAAGGAAGGATTATATTTAATAACTCATATTTATCCCGATCAATATCATATGGGGAAGATTTTATAAATACTGTTTAATATATAAAAAAATTATTCATCATTTTTTGGCAAATTTGTTGATGTTTTGTGTGGAAAATGGAATTTTTAGATCATTTACACTATGTTTGCATAAGTGTTTTCTCCTTTAAAAACCATCCAAAACTATTATAATATAATCCTTATATATTCCTTAAAAATTAATTTTTAAAATATAATTAAGGGTTAAATTAAGATATGTATAACCTCGTGATTTTAAAATATATTTTCCTTTAAAATATATTTGATGTTTTCAAAAGCTTTTAGTGAATACAACACCAAAAATATGTTAATAATGACTTACTATTAACATAAATGGAATATATTAAAAGTTATTTAAATAATATTGATATCTAAATGAATTTTTAAAGTAAAAGGGGTCAAATTAACTTAAGAAAATACAATTGATTATAAAGATACTCTTAGGAACGGTTTAGTTAAATTATTTATTTTTTATAGATTTAATACATTTTAGTAATTATATATAAAATTTAGTGTTATAATTTAAGCAATAGATAATAAAATTAATTAATGGGATCTATATAATTTTTATGTAATGATAAGGAATACTAGTCTTATAATTCATGGCTTAATAGTAATTTTTTTATAAATATTTAGTTATTATGTATATTTCTATTAAAAATCCAATTTACCTAATTTATAGTATTAAATTTTTGGAAAACTATTTTCTATACATGTATTAAAATTAATTATAATTCATTAAAATATTATTAAAAGGTCAAAAACGAAGATAAAATTATTCTAAGGTAAAAAGTGTTATTGTTCAAAAAACTATTCTTTATGTGCGCAATGTATTTTAAACTTAATAAATTTAATTAATAACTATTTATGAATACCTTAAATGAAATTTTTTGATTATATATTCAATTTAATAAATTAATATTCATATAAAGGTTGATTTCATCAATGTAATAAAAATAAAATCATTTTTATCCATACCAATACATTTTTTCTAAAAATGATTTTTAGGATTTTTGTGTGAAAATATTACAATTAATTTATTCCTCTTTTACAAATAAAATTCGATAGAATTGATTTGATATTTAGAATTAGAATTTCTTAATTTGGTTATAAGGTCAACTTTATTTTTAGTCATCAGGAATATTTACTTTGATAAAAGTTATCTTATCAAGGTCAAGGATAAAATTGGTTTAAGTGCCTAAACTAAGGTATATGGATTTAGATATAATAAAAACATATCCTTATTTAGTGGTTTAAGTGTATTTTGACCTCCCCTTATCCTATCATATAAATTATTACAAAATGGAGACACCCTCCTTCAAAAAGATCTTTATTATTTAAAAAAGTTCTTAATATTTATATGTGTGTCATTTCTCTCACTTAGAAAAGGGAACCTCCTCTCCTCACTTATCCAGAAAATATGATCCCTTTATATCATCAAATATCTATTAAAATAAATAAAAAAGTATCCCTACCAAAACCTAGAGGGTCTATTATCAATAAAATATAATCCCAATAAGTCTTAAGGGGAGATCCAAAGGTGGATAACCAAGGAAGAGGTAATCATGTTAACTAAGTTCTTTTAAGTTTATTTCTTATTAAACAACCTCCGATTTTAATATAACACCATAAAAATAATAGAGATGGAATAATTTTTATACTTAATTGTGATTATTTTAATTTATTAATAATTATCTACCTCCATTATATGTAATGGAAAATGAAAATTTCACTCATGCGTAAGTGAAGACTGCCACTTCAATAAAGTGATGTATTTTCTTTTTCAGCAACACTCATCATGGATGGTTATATAGATATAATTAGTGAATATATATATCATATATATTAATTAATTATTATTATAAAAATATTAACTATTATCTAATTTCTTTCCATCCAAGTAATTGGAAAATGGGAAAAATAAGTTGTGTGTGTTCGGATTACCACCTCCATAAATGATGTATTTTAATTTTTATAACCTCCATACATGGTAGGTTATAAAAGTGTATATAATTTTCATGTCCCTTACCAATGGATCCCATTTAATGACTCCCAAATCCATCCTCCTGTAGTTAAGGGGATGCTAACTATCATCGAGTAGGCATATCACTAACATGGGAGGCCTTATCATAAGTACTAGTACACTCAGACACATCTGCAGACCTATACAATGCTGAAATGTAAAAAAAACTGAACAACCATTCACACATACGTTTAAATTTCCCAAAAAAAAGTACGACGCGAATTAATGGAAATTAAATAGAACCAAATACATTCCCACCACAAGGAGTCTAAAAACAAGCCCAACCTAAATGTAATACTGGGACTACTATAAAACTGGTATTATAATAACAAACCTTGGTTTTTTTAAGTCTCACTAAGAATAATTTGGTCCCAGTCCATACATAAGTAAATTAAAAGGTCGATCGTTTGTAGAATACATAAAATGTGTGGGAAAATCCATACAGGGGTGAGTATTTCAATACAAAGTAGGACACCCTGAAACCAAAAGGCAAACGATAATGAAAGTATAGTAATATCTACATAGGTTTGTGCCTAAACACATATAAAAATAATATTTAGATATTCTCAACAAATACACACAGTATAAAGGTAAGTCAAAACCATAATATTCCATCCTAGAATACCAACTTGAAAGTTTCCACAAAAAACATGTTTATAAGAACACACTTCTAGGTTTGATAACACCAATGGAATCCGTTCAAGATGAAATTATTGATGTGTCTCTCTAATACAATTACACACTAGAGGTATGAAGAGATACGATACATATATGATGATCACTCTCAATCCCATGGGGTATACCAACAACTCATTCTGGATTAACCTGCTATGTAGATGATTGGCACCCACTTTGTGTTGGTCCTGGAGACACCAAGAACTCCTCCTCGCGAACTGAGATGAATAGCACATCTCAATATTGGCCCCATGAAAGGATTCCAACAACTCTATCTAAGAAGTTTTGTTGAAGGGATCGTCACCCAAGGAGTAGGAGGAGATTCCAAAATAACCCTCAGGGAATGGATATAGGTAACACAACCAATAGTAAATTTTCTAGGATAGAATTGACAATGGATCCAATCAATATTTTAAAATGTAAACCAAGTGTATAAGGGTTCGACAAAAGGTCCCTTTACCCCAGGTCTTACCCATGTAAACGGCCCATTCCTCATCCACATGTCTATGTAAAAGTGCATGGCATGTCACCTTCCCATTAAGCATACATGTTTACTTGTACATGACTTATTCCATGTACTTTTCCCAGACCATGTCTTTGTAGGGGAGTATGTGGTCTGCTCTAACCCGTGTACTACATCTCGTGTCTGTGTTCCCTCCTAGGTACATGTTTATCCATAGGGTAGAGGTCCCATACCATGTGATAGGTTTAAATTCCATGTGATCCTTAACTATCTAATTCAACCGTAGAAACCACTAGAAGGGACCCACATGCTGTGTAATCCTAGATTACACATCATGTGGATCGAGTTTTTCAAAAAATCCTCAATCTTCCATCTGTTCTCTCCTGTACTATTTTCTCCTTGGATTTCAGCTTCAATCATGCATGAAATAAATGATCTAACATGGCCAAAACTCTTCATATTCATTCTCTGTAATCTATCATTCAAATCCATTCAAAAATGGATTATGTTCATCCCACTATCGCTCACATGCCCAATTCAATCAGGGGTTTCCAATCTAGTATGATATACTCACCACTACCACCATCTCACCTTTGTTGTATCATGCCAATCTCAGATCTACAATATAGATTCATTATACTATGAAACATGTTCACAATGATCCATTTCATCATTATGCATCGAAACATCAGACAAATAAATAAAACCCACAATGAATGGATAAATAGAGGAAAACCACGAAACACGCAAAATAAAAACAATCCTTGGTCATGTTCAGTTGGCCTCAAATTGTTACTGTTAGAATGAATAATAAAAACCCATAAATAAAAATAAATAATTCCCCTATAGGAATGCCCTCGATAAACCCATACCAATATAAGACCAAGATTTTTATCAATATGATGGTTTATTGATCTGTTTTAATCATAGAAATTATGAAAATAGATATAATATAATAAAGACAAACATACCACCTAGATTCAGATCAATAACTTCTGAAGAACGGAGCTACGTCATGATTTTTGGTGAGATATTTTGATTCTGTTGCAGGTTGATCATTGATTTGTGATCCATTTTTCAACCATCTGAGGGATATTCTCCAAATATCCCTCTAATGGATCTCAAATGGATCTCAAATGGATCTCGGTTTATGTGTATAACCCTGTAATTTCATCATTATACTCTACATAAAGAATATCCAGTAGTTGTGTCAAAAAAAATGAATTAAAATTTTATTTAAATCTTTTATAAATTTCAGTTCCCATGATGAATTTTCCAAAAAAAATCCCTCTTAGAAAAATTTTATGTCACGCCAAGGGAAAAACTCACATTCTAAACACAGCAGTTTAATAACATTTCTAATTTGGGCCCCTGTTTAGAAATTATTATGCCTTTTTAAGAAAATTTTGTTCGTGTTCTAGTTAATATATTTAATATATTTCAAACATCAATTATGGGAACACCAAGCCTTAGAATCCCATGAAATCTCAATTTATTCTCTTGGAAATAATCCATACAATATCAAAAAATAATACATGGAAATCCTAGGTATTTTATTTTCCCCACCTTATGGATTGAGGTCCCTAAAAATTCAAAACAAGGGATACATAAAGATATGTGGGTACTAGGAACATATGAGAGCCTCTTGATCCTATAAAATCTCTTAGATATTCCCATGCTACCACTAGACCTACACTAAAGGAATATCATTCCCATGAAGGATCCTCTTTTACAGATCTAGAATCTCTACCATGTACTCAGCAAAGGTAAATTCATCCTCAATGTCAATCTCTCCCCATCGATAAAGTATGATGGGTCATGCATGTACCTCATGAGCTATGACACATGGAATACTTTGTGTAGCAGGTCTAAATATGGATGTAGAATTAAGCGTTCCATCACCTCGCCAACTCTACATAGTAATTGGTAAGTGAAATTACTCTTAGAGATAACATGTATCCCTAACCAAGTCTCAATAATCCACATCTAGGTGAAACCCATAGAAACAAATGGACTCCCTCCTTGGACTCTAGGGTCCTTCGTTGTCTTTCTTTAAAAGACTTATGAAGACTATGTGAAGCCTTCATCTACTATTGGTTCATCTTCATCTTCTTGTAAGTTTCTCTCTTCATTTGGAAATCTATTTTACCCTGAAACAATATTTTATACAAAGTTTTTCAAAAATGATTTATATTTAAAACATGTTTCAAATTATTTTCAATGATTCCATTATAATTTTTCAAGGATATGTTCAAAGAATAATATTTTTCAAAAAAATATGATTTAAAAATAATTTCTTAAAGAGGAAATTATATTTTCCTCAATAAAAGTTTTAAATAATTTTTAAAGCTTAAAATATAAGTTCTCATAGTTTTTTTTCAAACAAATGGATTTTGAAAACAAATTTTTTTCTTAAAAAAATTTATTTTCAAATAAATGTTATTTTAATTAATAATTTATCCATGTGATCATTCAAAATCCTTCCCCATTGAAGATTAAAACCTCTGATATATTTTATGCTTTATTGGGAATATGATCCAAGGATGCAATTCTTATTCTACCTTTTAATGGTTTATTTTTATGATGGCATGTTTTTTATGAAACCTATTCCTCTTCAATGGGTTATACCATTATAAAATTATTTGGAAACCCACTTCCTTTAAATCTTTATTATATGATAAATTTATTCTGAAACATTTATTTTTTCCATAGGTTATGATATGATGAAATGTTTATGATACCCATTTTATTTCTTGGGTTATAATATGATGTTTATAAAACACATCTTTTTTTGGGTCTTGATATGGGGAATTTTTTATTACCCTATGGTAGATGGATATATGATTTAATTATATGAGGGGTTGGACCTATATCTTCCTCCAATTCATTGGGTAATGATTATTGTTCTATGAGCTCAAATGGTACACAGGAGGGAATCCCAAGCCCACAAAAAATAGGTTACATGGGAGGGCATCCCAATCCCGTAATAAGAGGGTACATTGGTGGGAATCCCAATCCATTAACAAAATGTTATACAGGAGTAAATCCCAAGCTAGGAACAAGAGGGTACATATGAGGTCATCTGAATCCCAAGACAAGATTATATATGAAAGTTCATCCAAATATTGAAGTTGATACATGGGTGGTTAGTCCAATTCTAACAAGTTATTATGGCCTTGGTAGGTTGCCTTGACATAATATTTTTTATTCTTATTTGTATGCTATAATTCCATTCCATATTTCTATATTATTATTTCATGTATTATTATCTTTATTTTATTATTATTCATGTCTTATGATCTTCCTATCATTATTCTATGACTCTTGTGTATGATCATTTCTATGCAGGGTGTGATCATCAGATGTTATGATCATGTTATAATAACCTTATGTTCATGTTTTACTTATGTACATCCTTTTTATTACCTTACTATGAATTTGAGATAAACCATTCTTATGTTTTATTTGATCGGGTTATGAAGAAAGTTTTTAAGTAGGAGTACTAAAAGGGAATATCTTTATAGGAAACATTTAAGATCATTCACCAAGTTAAATTATTTTTTTACAGGTTTCTAATGACACTAAACTATTATGGTTCCCATGCATGTAATTTGGTAATACTCTAAATATTCATATAAAATGATGAAATATATATGTATATTGATCCTGGGTTTATATAGGTACCACATTATGGAATTGGGGTGTGGGTCATCTATTTACTGAGTTGTAACCCAGTTATATAGGGAGAAAGTCCTCCTTGCACTGAGTGTCACACCCTTACACACTTGGGTATAGGTCCTATGCTTGGAGATTCTTCCCCTTTGACTGTGTGGCATAGTGGTGAGGCATGTCACCTCCACAGAGTCACTTCTTTGGACTAAAATGTAAAATTATGGGAATCGTTGATAGAATTATGGAACAGATGGTGCTCTTTTCCTAGGATATATTGAGAGATAGAGATACCCCTTATCTCTTATTTGGTTTTCATTAGTTTGATCACACACACACACAGATATATATATATATATCCACGTTGTTGGATTCTGTTTACTCTCTTCCTTTGGGTTTAGTTGTCTATTATCTATTCTTATTTTGAAACATACTTCTCCACCTTTATCTTTTGGGGTTTCTTAATGGGTAAGTATGTACTCACCACTACATGGTCTTTTCCTACACATGTCATTTATTATACAGACGACAGAAAGGTCAGTAGTGATTATAGAGGAGCTTATGGATATGTCATATATTGGACAAAATACAGTGGTCGAATCTTGGAGATCATGATCTATGATCTTTTAAGACTTTTTTATTCCAATGTTTTCAGGTTGGGAGATCTTTCTTGTCGGTCATATATTTTTTCCATTTAAATTCTGTTTTCACTATCATACTCTTGTACACCCAAGAGGTTTCAATATACATGGATATATTCTATATATTTTATAACATTATTATTATTCCTCTAAACATCTTAATTGAGATGTTCAAGTGTGTGGTTATGTGTGTGTAGCTACATTAGAATTTTTTTCAAATATAATATATTGATTTTTGGTGATTTTCACTAACCTGTGGCCTATAGAGGTGGGATTGGGTAATTATGGATCAAGCCCCATTAGGTTAGGATGTGACATATTGGAATCAATGTATTTTATTCCTTAGTATGGTTTTCATATTATTCTCCTTATGATAATTTTAATTGGATTTAGGGAAAGATTTTCTGAGTGTTTTGAGTGTGGCTATCAGAACAGCGAATCTTGTATTAATGTAGCGGTTGATGTATCCATTTAAATGGACATTGACTATCTTCATTTTAATTCGGCATACTGATTTATTGGTTTCATTTATAAATGGAAAATTAATCATATAGAAATTATTGTTTTATTTTCCTTCTTTATTCGGATCTTCAATGGGTGTGTATATGTGTGTGTGTGTGTATTCTAATCTAAACATGTAACTTCTTGATTAAATTTTTAGGATGCCTCCGCGATGACATCCATACAGGTTACAAGTTCCAGATCGAAATGAAAAACTAATGAGTGATGGGTCACTAGTTTTGGGTCCATCCCACGAAATCCTTCCACCAGAAGGACAGGTAGTAGAACCAGCACGTGTCGAATAGTAGATCATACCAGCATTACTTTCTAAGGATGCATGATTTCGTAGTGCACTATGTAATATCCAGCACAATAGGGTAGTGAGGTTACACAATGAGATTGATCCCCTTTTAGAATATGATTGGCTAGTGTTTGTAGTCGATGTTTTTTGGCATATCAAGAGACAGATGGGTCAAGTGGTTTCACTAGAATCTAACATTTTCTAAAGAGTAGATGGGCGCTCATGGACTCTTGTTACCTAGATGCACAATGAGTCGACACTCTCATGGTGTGATATCGACTAATTTTTCCGTGGGGATTTCCACCCCTTATTCTTGAACTCATTTCAGATTTAGAAGATTTGGAGATTCAAAATAGTTGTATGATAGTGTCTTAGTACGCTAAGAGGTTTATAGACTCTAAACGGGACTCCCTTGGAAATATTTGTGATGACTACTTCTAAGAAAATAACTTAAAGAAGGGTCTATATGAATATATTCTTGAAATAATTCTTCACATGTGAATCCCCACCTATGTTGGGGTGTTAAATGGGGAACTGGTGGAAGACATATTCTTATTAGAGGGATGCTATGAAGTTGGAGCTTGTAGTACGCATTACAGGGCTAGACCATCTGCAATAGGTAGCAGGAAACATTCAATAGGATCTCGGTATAGGTGACCTCCCCCCTAACTAGAATCCGGCGTGTGGTCATTTAGCACAAGGATAACATGGATCAATAGGGAATCCTATAGAGGGGTGGTGATATGCAATTAATGGGAGAGGCCACATGGTGCATTATTTCCCAACCTAATGTGCTAAGGATGGTAGGATGATAACATATGAACAATTATGGAAGAGTCATTTTCATAATCTAGGGTATCGTAAATGAGGGAATGGTGTTCTAATGGATAAAGAACTAGAATAGTAGAAGGTGGAGATCCTATAGGTGCTGAAATGGGTGTTGGAAAATGTTATTATATCCTTCCACCACCACCAAGCAGTGCACATCAGGCTTAGGGAGCTGGCGGTCGGGGCTACAAAAATCTACATTCTATAGAGGCATATAACCTTGCAACACATGAGATGATCAGAGGTATAATCTATATTTATTATACTCTATACTCAGTATTATTAGAAATATGTGTCACTAATTCCTTCATCTATTTTCTCTTGGTGTGATAGTTATAGCTCGTAGTTGTGGTGTTATCCCAATAGCTTTTTCTTAAGGTTCCAACAGGGAACACTTCTACAATATCATTTATATGTCGGCAGTGTGGGATATCTCTATGTAGAGAGATGTTCACATGATTAATTTTTTTAATCATAATAGAACTTTATGACATCATCTTTTGTGAATGGATTGGTTTTACATGGACCAATCCCAGATTGAATATCACCACATATGTGTCAGATGTCTTCGCACTGATGGGACAATATTCTCCTTTGTGGGTGAGAGATATCTCATGGAAAGGTAAGTGGGTTTTTTAAGTAGGTGGATGTATCCCATTACCCATTGCTTGGTGAGTATAGCATTGGTGTAGTTGTATCTTCAGGAATAAATATTTCTTTAGCAGTGGAGGATTTTATAGATGTATCCACTGATGACTTATCATGACTACCTCTAAGAGGGCGATGGAGCTCTATATCTACTTTCATCCCAGGACCACTCTGATATCTTCTTCAGTATATCATATTGTCTCTATCATGCTCTGAGAGATATAGTTATTATTGAAGGACCTTTTAGAGAAGGTTTTTTTCAGGACCAGTGTGTCCCTTGGGGAAGCACTAGTGTTGTTTATGAAAATGTTGAATGAGAAATTTTAGATTTTCGTGGATTACTATTGGATGAACCAGGACATGATAAAGAACAAGTACCCATTTCACATGATTTATGTACTCTTTGACCTATTTTCGCGTGTGATTAGATTATCAAATATTTATCTCTAGTCTGGAAACCACAAATTGAGAGTTCATGGGGATAATTTTCCGAATCAAGCATTCTGATGTATCTATGGACACTATGTGTTCCTTGTGATTCCCTTTGGTGTGAAAAATTTTCCCAAACTATTCTTGGATTTGATTAACTAGATCAAAAAATCATAGTTAGTGAATTTTATTATTTTTTTTGTCAATGACGTACTCTTATAATCTACATAAAATAAGGATAATGAAGATCACTTGAGGATCGTCATAGATTTTCTCTGAGAGCACCAGCTTCATGGTAATCTCTCAAAGTGCCACTTCTAGATTCACAAGGCTCACTTCATGGGGAAATTTTTTTCTGAGCATGGTTTAGATATGGACCCAGTGATTGTCTATGTAGTTATTTCTATGAGTTTCCTAAGAACATGTTAGATGTGCATAGTTTTATTGAATTGGCGAGGTACTACTAGAGGTTTCTGCTATACTTCTCTAGGATTTCATCACCTATGACCATCTGGACCTAGAACGGGTAGTTTTTTACATTGACTGAGTAGTTGTAGAGGTAATTTAAGGTTTTGAGTCTCATACTGATGAGTACTAATTTTTTAGACTACCAGAGGAGGATATGGAATATGTAGTGTATTACAATGTCATTGGAGCTAGGGTGAACTGCATGTTGATGAAGCAATAGGCAGTGATCACATGTGTGTCGAGGAAGTTGAGACCACGTGAGTAGAACTATGAAACTCATGAACTAGTGTTAGCAATGGTGTTTTTCAATATAAGGATGTGGAGGGACAATTTTCAAGGAGATTGCTTCATGGTTTACTCATTCCACTAGATTCTTGAGTTCATCATCACAAAAAGACACATAAACATGAGACAGAGGCACTAGTTGATGTTTCTATAGGACCATGACTTTGAGACATTATATAATCATGGGAAAGGAATCGTAGTTGCATATTCAATTAGAAAGAAGTCCTAATATTGTGTCTTATAGGATGCTTCTGAGCAATTTTCTTCCTTGCAGCTATTCCTAGATTAGAAGGAACGCACAACTTTTCTTTTGTTGATGGTGTTGAATCCTCCACTACTTCTACATGTGAGAGATTGCAATTTCGGAGGAATCAATTATGAGGTATTTTCTGACTAGATATCCTCCTAGGATACACAATATAAATATTTTGAATTAGGGAATCACATCTTTATTTTTTTTGGATGGATGGTGGTATGAGTCCCAATGTTAGAAGAGGGGTTGAGAGAGTCACACACTTCTCCTTTGGTAGAACATCATGGTGTGGGGAATATTTACAAATATCTTCAATGATAGTTTTGATTAGGTAATCATGAGATGGAGTGTGGCTAAGTTTATTTCATGGTATCCTACCTTTAGTAGGTGAAGGTTGAACATCATGTTCGGTAAGGTTTTTTGGAGCCCCCTGAGATCTCGAAGTGTAAATGGTATAGAAAAACCATGGAATCTATGATAGGTCTTACATAGATAATGAAGGGTCACCATGCCATATGGTTGATATTTGACCGACTCATGAATTTGGAAAAATTACTTGATATCATGGAGTAGAGTTTAATGGATAGTTTAGGGTAGATTTACGTGCGGTAGATTATTTACCATCACATATTTCTATTGAATTTTTTCTCCTACCTTGTTGGATGGTCACTTCATGGATGTTGAGAGGATTTTAGGAGGCATTTAGAACCCAGATTAGGTTGATTAAAACCTTTCACCCATAGAAAAATTGGTAGAACAAGTTCACTATCCAGGTTGTGGAGGATATGATGAGGTATGCGTGTTAGACTTCATCTTGTGTTGGGAGGATCACCTGCTCATGGTAGAGTTTTCTTGAAAAAATATATAGCACTCTTCTATCACTATGGAACCTTTTGAGATCTTGTATGGGAGACCCTGTAGTTTACCCTTGTCGGGAGACTTCTCTTCTGGGTCCAATGATGGTTTAGACAATGATGAAGAAGGTCAAGGTCATCCATGAACAGGTGAAGACAACCCTAAGAATACATCAATCTTAAATGGATTGCCCTCGTTGGACCTTGAAGTTCGAGTAGGGAGACAACATTTTCCTGAGAGTCTCCCCATGATGAGGATTATAGAGATTAAGTCAAATAGGATAGAAATCCTAGATATTCAATAGGTCATTAAAAATCCTCCAAAGGGTTGGAAAAGTTAATTACCACCTCTCCCTACCCCATTGTTGGTGTTGGTTCATAATATATTCCACATGTAATAGTTGAAGAGATATGTGCATAACCATAGAATTCTTATTTACTATAGTGAGATGGACATCAAGGATTGAGCCATTTTTTTAATCACTTGGTGGTGATAGAGGACTTATAAGAGAGGACACAATGTGGATGTAGCCTTCCCTTGGTTCGCATTTTGTGGAAGCATGAGAATGTGCAAGACAAAGCCAGGGAGTGGGAGAGTCAGATGCAAGATCATTACCCCAAGCTATTTATTTAGTTTCTATTTTCAAGGATAAAGATATTGAAGGGGGATTATGTAGAGACCCTCTTTTACTTATAAATAATTGAAATGTTACTAAATATATTTTTGGAGACAGACACTGAGATGGGGTTCAATTTTGAGGGAAAGTGTACCTGAAATAATTTTTGTAAATCCAGTTTATATTACATGTGTAGTGTTTATTAATGAAAATGAGATAAATATAAAAATGAATCTTGGATTATAAATAAGAGAACATGGTTGATTCAGAACATGACGTTTATCCTATGCATGACCTAAAATATGCCATAGTGGGATGTTCAAATAAAAGAATTCATTTGTGATCTATTCAGTGGGTAAATTGAATAAATAATTTAATTAATAAATTAACTACCCTAATTCAGATTTTATTACATGAACATGGTATTGGAAGGATCTCCAGGTTTAGCCTCATAACCCTAGGATCACTAGGAGAAGTTCTTCCTCTCCATCATTGGTGAATCAAAATTAGATGACGATGAGACACTAGATCTAGGAAGATCGAGATGCAGCAAATGCAACGTCCCCACTCATTCATTGATGAGTGCAGTCTTAGACGGCATACAATCCAAAACCAGGTAGGAATCTTCAATTAGTGGTTTATTCATATATTTATTAAATTGATATAAGGATATTATATTTATTCCTGATCCACATCTGAATTGTGAGCCTTTTCATGCACCTATGTACATTTTTAATAGTTTAATATATATTTTTCACCCAGGGCATCCTCATTTGTATTTTTTGGCCAAAAACACTTTTTCAATGATCATTTCACCATTTGTCTTGTGAATTTACCCCAAATATTACTCAAATTATTTTCTGATTGGAATATGGAGTCTTTGTTTAACATTATTGGGCGGTATTGAGCCCGATAGGTCCCCCAAAATCATTGAGGAATCATGTGTGAAGAATGGACCATCAAATAAATGATGAATCCAGAGGATTTTTTGGTTGATTATGGTTTATTTTCTGTTATGAGATCAAACTAAAGGATCATATTGCAATAGGAAGCACACTGAGTGGTAATAGTGTGTGTGGGATCATACTGGAAGAACCACTGTTTTATTTTTGACCACCATAGGAAAAAATAGACAGCTAGATATAGATCAACTGTTCTTAGGTGCATCAGTTGAAAGAAATGAATAAATGGATTCATATATTGGATCTATTTAATAGATCTTATTTTGTAAGAACCCAGTTTTTGCTGCGAAAGACTTTGGAATATTCTTGATGATATTCCAGAGCAGTGACTTCAGATGGCGTGCGATTCCAAGCCCCGGAGTGGCCGGAATAAAATTTTCAGTGCGTTCACACTGGAAACGCTAAATAAATGAGATAACTCCTAAACGGAGTTCCGGATCGGAGATCTGAGTGTATGGATGGGTCCGGAATGTGGTTTTTACCATAGGAACGACATAAAACTTGTCAGCGCGGGACGTTTGGACCCCCCGCCCGCTTCTAGAGCGTTAAACAGATTAATTAATTAATTAATTAATTCATTTAATGGCGAAACACGATTATCTCTTAAACGGTGGCTCGGATTGAAAAAATGAGGGCACCGTTGAGTTCGGAGCGTGCCGTTTACCCTAGGAGGGGTGTCAGTTTTGCAGGCGCAGCCCGTCTGTGAAAAATGGCCCCAGGGGCGTTTTCATAATTTGGTGGTCTCAGACGCTAAGTTTAATAACTTTTGAATGGGGTCTCAGAATAAAATTCTGAGACCACCGTTGCGCTCATAGTGTGGTTCTTAGCCTAGGGGAGGCTAAATCCCGACCCCATTGGGAGTTCGGGTTCGGGGCTGTCGGGCGAGCGTTTAAGTGATTTGTACTTAAACACCCCCACCCCCCCTTTTTCTTCTTCTACTTCTTCTTCCTCAAACCCTCCCCCCTACTTCACCTCCGGCGAGGCAGCTCCGGCGAGGCGAGCTCCGGCGAGGCGAGCTCCGGCGAGGCGAACTCCGGCGAGGCACAGCGGTTCCGACGGTCCGCACACGAAGCGTCGGGCTACACCCTTCGAGGTAGGAGTCGTTTTTGTTTCGTTTTATTTTTTCCCACAATCTTTGAGCTTAATTTATAGAATCAAATTTTTATCCGATCGTCGATCGATGCCCATGATTGCGTAGTACATTCTCCGAGCTTTCCAACACTCATTTCGGATTCGAAATCTGACCTCCGAGACCTCCGCAGTGGTTCGACGAAGATTCGTGGGTTTTTGGGGTTCTCCGGCCGGCGCGGTGGTCAGGCGGTTTCCGGTGGCGGTGGACGGTGGTTCCGGGATGGCAGCAGGGGCTTCAGCAGCGGTCGGCTGGCGGGGGCGCCTTCCGGCACTAGCGGTGGGCGGCGGTCTTTGACGCGACGACGGCAGGCCGAGGGCGCCGGCACGGGACGACGACCCGGGGTCACGGCGCAGTGCGACCTCGGTGGACAGAGACCCACAAACCGCGGGACTCCGTAGGGGCGCAACGAGACCGGTCATCCGGGCCAGTTGGGTGTTGGCAGGCCGCGGGCCGGCTGTGGGCAGACCGGCCGAACTGGGCCGGTCCAGCCCAAGGCCCCCCCCCCCTCCTAACTTCCGACGTCCGTAGCTTTCGCTACGGACGTCCGTTTTGCAAGCCGTCTGCGGCGACGTGGGCCTAACACAGAGGCAGAACTTTTGAGATGGTTTCGGGAATTTTTAATTCCCGAAATGAGGGGTCGTGGAGGCGCGACGTGTGATTAAGTAGATGATCGTTTTCTTCCGGGATTTTGTTTTGAGCGGCGCGGACGCATCCGACGTCCGTTTTGAGCGCCGTCAGTGGCGTTGGGACCCTGGCATCGAGGCAGAGGTTTCCAGGGTGGTTTTAGACATTGAGGCCAAGGTTGATGTAGATACCCGAATCCTGACGTACATGGACATTACATTAAATTTGCGGAATACTTAGTACATAACAAAAACACACACAAGGATCGTAGTAGTTTAGTGTCTTTGGAAACTCGGAACGTAATCTTCTAATCGTGGTGAAAGATCTTCAATATCTCCCATAAAGATCTTCCCTTTTTTTACCTAAAACCTTTATTTATATCCTGGGGAAAAGAAAACATAAAAGGGTGAGCTCAAATGCTCAGTAAGGGTAAATAAAGGAAATAAAAATCATATCATATCTTTTTGAAAATCATAACCTGCAAAAGAGATCATAATATCTTAACATGGAACAAATCATAGAAGTGAAAATGAGATCACCATAATCATAACATGAAACTTGAAACTTTGTGGCATACACACATAATCATAGAAAATCATTTCTTGTTAGTCAAGACTAAATTGCCAAGACTATCTTAGTGGACAAAGTCCCTTTCTGAATCGAGTAACCCTCGTTTCAGTCCTGTTTCACTGGACCGGTATAACCTACCATTCCAGCCATGTCTATCTCATGAGATATAAAATATTTACCCAATGCATTGGAGGGAGATATAGGTCCCACCCATCTTATAATGAATCCTTTCATATGTGTGCCACATAATCATAAAACATACATCATAGCATAACCCATGTAATAAAAATGGGATTCTTAAACGACATGACATCATAAAACAACTCATATAAGATAAAGGAATTCATAAAAATAATTCCATCACACCATGATCAAATCAATTTAATAATAGGGATAAAAACAGAACCCTTTATTATCTTAGATGGAAAATAATTTTGATAAAACACTTGAACTCCATTCTTGAGGAAAATATCCTTTCTTCTTCAAAAAACATTTTTCCATTCATAACATGCCATACAACTTTAAAATAAAAGAAGTTGATTAAAAATAAACTTGAAAACTTATAAAGGAAGATTCTTGGAAATAATGTTTTAAAAATCCATTCATGCCGTATAAGTAGAAAAAACATTCTTCGTACTTTTGTCGGAAAAGTCAAAAAGTACCTCGTACGAAAAACGACAAAAGATTCCTTTTATATCTTTTACTAAAAACTCACCGAAGGGTAAAAATGGATTTAAACAATTGTAGGTGGATGAAAATAATATTACATATTGATGAAACATGGATGTGGATGATAAAATACACCCCAGTAAATACTTACGAATAAACAATCTCGAATAAAATGAGATTGTGATATTTCCCTTACCTTTGGTCCGACTTGCTTTGTAAGTGTCCGAACCTCCTGTATAATGATTTAAATCATGTTATTGACTTATTACAGAATCATATTCATTGTTATGATATCATATATGGTTTACTTATGACATTATATTACCCGTTCTTTTGTAAATTCCATGTTAAAGAAGCGTTTTGGGTAAAATCGTTTCATTTATCGTAGGTGTTTCGACTTATTGTTCTTGACATCATTATTAATTATATCATGATTTACTCACTTCCAGAATATAAAATATGATTTATATATCATATATATTCAGTATATATATATATATATAATAGGTAGATAAATAAAATGAAAAACACCGTTCATGGAGACGGTAGTCCGTACGTACGCATGAACGCTGTTTTCCTTTCCTTATTGTCTTGAATGGAAGTAAGTTGATGACATACATATATATATATATACATAAATCCAGTAACTTTATAATGTAATATATTTCATTATTATTTCTTATATATACTTTATAATCATTCTTAAATGGTTAACATGGAGAATGAATCTCATCGCGTCGTGGAGACGGTAGTCCGTACGTACGCACGAGCGATGATATAATTTCCATAAATACTAAATTGAATTGGAGTGGATTATACAATATATCAGAATCAATATGATTTTGTAATAACTATGTATAGTTATTCTTTACACCATTATACCCATCCATGTAAGGTGGTGGTGGAAAATAGATTACACCACGGCGTGGAGATGGTATTCCGTACGTACGCACGCGCGGTGATTTCTTTTCCCGTAGGATGGATAGATGGTGAAATAGGGTTGTTTCATACTTATAATAACATATCAGTATATGAGTGATACTGATGTTATTACTTCATAATGAAACAACCTAAGAAGAAGAAGTGGAAGAAGAAATAAAGATGAAAGAATTGGTAATGGTAATTACCTCTTCTTTGAAGCGCCTCTTTGAGACCTCCTCTTAGGGCACTAAAATTGGTCTTTGAGGAAGACCATAACCTCTAGGATGTTTCTAGGGAAGTGGAGAAGAGATTTTGGCAGGGTTTGGCTGAGCTTGAGTGCTCAAATTGGTGTGAGGAGGAGGGGGAGGAGGTGCCCTTTTATAAGGGAGGAGAGGGGCACCTTAGGAATATCTCAAAATATTATTTTATATTAAAGTCAAAATCGGTTTATAATGGTTCCAAAGGGTATTATTTCGAATCTAAAGTGGGGATGGGTCGAAATCCTATCAACCAATAGAATTTAGACAAGTTTAGGATATTATTTTAACCTTATCAATTATATTTAACTCTAAGTTAAATAATTTAACATTTACCGTGTCTTTTTGTTTTCTTTCACTATATGGTTAATACACTTAATATAACATGCCAAACGAACACCAAATTGTTTATTATTAATATATATATCCTTATCTAAGTCATTTGGCCGAACCTTAGATTTTTAGGAATAAAATAACAATTAATAATATAATATTTGATTTAAAATCTATTTTGTGTCAATTTTGACACTATTTGATATATGATTTTTGTGAAAGTCATAACAGAATTAAATGTTCGAACCAAGTTGATTAAATCAACATTAATATATCATAGTAACCTAGAAAATTAGTGGAATTCATAAAAATTTTCAAATTACATTTATTTTGGTGTTTATAACATCAATTATGTCAATATTTCATTAATAAGATAATTACTGCATCATCGTTGTGTCATAAATAAATTAAATTATTTGATGTCTAAAAATTACAAATAAAATACCATCATGTAGGAAATCTTTTTAGCTTTCTAATGAATATTTACAATCGAATTTATCTTATGTATAACCCCATATTAAAAATGATTTACTTATTAAACTTTGATTTTAACTATTTTAACCTTTCTTTAAATAAATTAATAATAAATGTCCTAATCTAATCCAAGTGGGCCTAAATGGTCATATTTTATTCCTAAGTTTGTTTTTGGTCGAATTACACTTGTCCAATAGAATTAGGACATGTGTTAGGTTAATATTAATATCATATTTACCCTTAGTTACCCTATTTACTATTAACCGCGGTAAAAAAAGTAAAAAGTTACTATTCACCAAAAATTATTTTCATCTCATTGAACCACATTTTAGTCCTTGATATTAACCGTGTCTGTCAAATTTTCAAAATTCAATTCACAGAAGCGGTAAAATTAAGCTTTATGCAAAATTCAGTTTTTTAACCTACCACTTAGTAGTTTCACTATTCATCAAAAATTGATGTTTTTCAGAACAATGCCAAAATTTCATCCTAAGCTATATTTCATATTCCGAATTCAAAAATGAAATCTATTTTACCAAATTCATAACATAGAAGTTGAATTAATTAATTTTATAATTAAATCCCGCTGTTAAAATAAATAGCGTGTTTTTAGGAAACAATATATATCAAAAGATTGACACTTGATTATGTCTGGTTTAAATGTGAAATTACAACCAATGACCAACATTGTATTAAATTGTAAAAATATATTCTAAATATACTTTAAAACCACTCAAATTAATAATTTATCACTATTAATTATTTCGATTAAAAAAGTTGTTTTTAATTATAATTTAGTAATTTTCACTATTCATCAGAATGTGAAAGTTATCCGAAAAGTACCAAAATTTCACCTTAGGCTAAATTCGATATTCCGAATCCAAGAATGAAGTTCATTTTGAAAAATAAGATTTACAGAATTTTAAAAAGTGGTTATTACTATTCATAATGGCTAGTTTTAATAATATTTTAATAGCATATCATTGTTTCGTGAAACTCAGTATTACGTACCACACACGCTATCGAGGAAGGTTGCGATTGCGTGTAATGCAAGGCAAGTCAAGGATGCGTGTTGTGCAAGCTCCTTTTGGTGTAGTGTACAACACAAGACATTAGTGAAATAAAAAATAATATTTTTCATAAAATCTCGGGCTGTTACAGTTGAGGCGCGGGCCCCACGTCCCGTCTTTCGAGCTGCGTGTAGCTTTTAGCAACTTTTCCCTCGGACGTTCGTTCGGTGCGTGCGAGTAGCCGATGGTGGGTGTTTTTTCGAGTGCAACGCGTTGGCGCAGTCTGCCCGCTGTAATTCCGCACAATGGTGCGGGCCCCGCGAGGGCCGTTTCGGGAGTTGACGGTGATTTCCAGCTTTATCACCGGGCAACCGTTTTGGACAAGTGAATTGTCCATCTTGTGTGCTTTTTTGAGAGGATCGCAACGGTGTGATCCATTCGTTGAGTTTCGGGATAGGGTTGCGGGCCCCACGTGGCACCGCTCGTGTTCGGTGCACCGGAATGCATCTTTTTCTCCGGTTATCCGTTGCAATCATGTGAGTAGTGCTTTTGAAGCGTTTTCCCGAGGGGATCGCAATGGTGCGATGCGCCCGACTGTTTTCGGGGCTGTGGCTCAGGATCACGGGACGTCGTTCGGGCGTGGGACGGTGTTGGTGACCTTTTCGTCGGATATCTGTTGGAGGCGAGTAAATAGTCGATCTCGCATGTTTTTCCGCGACGATTACAACGGTGCGATCCGTTTGGTTGTGCGGAGCCTCTTGTGCGATATTTTTGTGAAATCATGGATGGTGCTCTAGTGGTGGTTCGGCCTACCTTGTTTGTAGCGGATCCTCAGCATGTGATCACGCACTCTTGGGAGAGAGATATAATTGGTCCACGAGACGTGGTTGGCCGTGACTGGGCCTTTAAAGTGGAGATGTTACATCACGCCTTTGCGTTGACATTGGGTTCCGTGTGCACAATAGCCTTAGGGCTGGAACGAGGTATACTCTGGGAGTATACAGGAGCGCTTTGAGGTACGTGTGGTTGTTTGTACCTGAGGATGTTTGTGTGCTCAGTTGGGGTTGACTTGGGGCCACACGTCGTGTAGGACCCACGTGCTTGTCATGATCTGTTTTACGTACTTCGACCACTCGCGACGTAGAGGGTCCCTCTGTGCTCGTTTGTTTGACCAGCAGGGTGGAGTTTTCCCCTGGATTTTTGCTTGTTTGTTTGACCAGCAGGGTGGAGTTTCCCCTGTCCTGGTGCTATTTTGTATGACCAGTAGGGTTGAGCGGTCTCCCCCTGGTCTTGTTCTCGATGGATCGGCCGGTAGCAGTGCTGGTGACACCCAGTGATGGAGCAGGCGCTAAAACCCCTTTGGGTGAGTTATGCTGGAGTTGGGTGGTCTCAAGTTACCCACTCCATGTTCGGTTGGCCAGTGTTGTACACTCCAGTGGGGATGGCCAGGGCAGTTCTGAGTTTTACCCTCCAGCGGGGCTGGGCGGTGGGTTACTCATCGACTTCTAGGGTTTACCCTCCAGTAGGGCTGGGAAGTGGGTTTCTCACAGAATTCTAGGGTTTACCCTCCAGCAGAGACTAGGCAGTGGGTCACCCGATGCTCTTAGGGTCTACCCTCCAGCAGAGACTGGGCAGTGGGTCACCCGATTCTATTAGGGTATACCCTCCAGCAGGGTTTGGGAATTGCGTCACCCGATGACCTCTTAGTGTCTACCCTTCAGCAGGGCTAGGCAGTGGGTCGCCCATCATCTAGTTCTAGGTCTACCCTCCAGCACGGCTGGGCAGTGGGTCGCCTGTCGACTTATTCCAGGTCTACCCTCCAGCGGGGCTGGGCAGTGGGTCGCCTAATGATATGTTATGGTCTACCCTCCAGCAGGGTTGGGTAGTGGGTCACCTAATGATGAGTTATGGTTTACCCTCCAGCAGGGCTGGGCAGTGGGTCACCCGATATCTGGTTATAAATTACCCTCCAGCAGGGCTGGCCAGTGGGACACTTGATGGCATTCCAGGCTCAGTCCTTCTACTAGGATAGCCTGTGGCTTTCCTCCATGATTATCGGAGCGGGACCCTTGGTTATAGGGGTCAGTGTTGTGATGGGATTTGACATTGAGCAGAACTCTCGACTGTAGGGCAGTGACGAGTTGTGGTTTGACGTTCCCCTAGAACTCTCAAGTACGAGGGGAACTTTTCCCACCGAGACTCATTCTTGTGACGCAATCTAAAACCGTGGGGGCGAGTCAGTGCCTCCCAAAGCGTATAGTGTCGACGTGCGGTCATTGAGCCCCTTAGCTTGCGGTTCGGGGCAGGCGTGTGGGATGCTGGGCATCGATGGTGTTGCTTCTCGGACTATTGGAGGCTCTTTTCTTGGGCGGGGCTATGGGATAAAGATCCCCTTATGAGCTTGTTCGGGTTTCTTTTTGAGCATACAAATATGTATATACCTTGTTTCCGGTACCCACTTCTTGGGTTTGGTTACTCTCCTTCCAGGAGAGGAGAAGACGCGCGGGGTATGCCACGGGCATTCTGTGTCTAGCTTCTCATGGTTGGATGAGTCTACTCTCCTGCTATAGGTAGCGAAGACTCAATGAGACGTTCATCTTCTCACCGCTTCCAGCTCCTTGTGTCTGGATGAGTCTACCTTCTTTCTTTTTGTTGGGTTGATCTGGACTCTTTACTGCACTCTCTGTTGTACTCTTTTACTTCTCCATGTTCTCTCTACTGATCACCCCTTCAGTACCTCCTTTTTTTCTCTCTCGAGCCTTCGGGGTATCCTACTGAGTATTTTTATACTCACCCCTGCTTGGGCTTTTCCCACACTTGGTGTGCCCTTGCAGACGACAGACATGTGGAGCGTGACTTCAGTGGAGCATAGGAGCTTGGGAGCTTGGACAGCGTGCGGTGGTCATGGTTGGGTTCCAGGTGGGAGATCAGTCAACTGTTTCTTTTGTTTACCTGTTTCCAGGTTGTGGCACTTTTTGGTGGGGCGCGTTTTTTTTTTCAATTTCTTTTTAGTTTGTACCTTGTACTTGTAGAGGTCGATGCACTCTGTGTTTTATTTGTAGCAGTTTCCCTTTGATTTTCCTTTTTTACTCTACACTTTTTCATTGAGTTTGCTGCGTGTGGGTGTGTACAGGTACTTAGGCAAAGGCCTCCCCGAGTTGTTGTGCCTTCGGCACTGGTCGCCAGCCCCTGGCCTATGGAGGTGGGCTTGGGGTAGTTGCAGCTCGAGCCCGGGTAGGGTCAGGTCGCGACAAAGTGGTATCAAAGGTGGTTCGTTCCTTGGGACGTTTTTCGGATGCCCCTAAAATAAAAGGAATTGGTTGGGATATAGGGAAACAGTGTTAATGTGTCTCGAGAGCGGATCTCAGGCCAGGGAGTCCAGTGATGGTGCGGCGGCCGACGTATCCATTCACCAGGACCCTGGTAACCCGCTTGTCGACTCGGCATGCTGAGACACTTGTTGTTGGGAAATTGGATTGTGCATCACATAGGATTGAGTATTTGACTGTCCTTCTTGAGTCAGCTCCCCATCGTTGCTATTGGTATATACATATATGCTCATCTGATCGCGGAACTCCTTGATAATGATCAGGATGTCTCCATGAAGACAGCCATCCAGGATACCAGCCCTGGTTCGTGACGACCAAACTGTGAGCTACGAGGCCACAGTCTAGGACCCATCATGCGAGCCCCTTTCTCCAGTTGGGCCGGTAGAAGCACCCCCACCTTTTGAGCAGCAGGTAGTTTCAGCAGAGCAGGCTGAGCTTGAGGGCAGGTTAAGCGCGCTCCGTGAGTTCCAGCGGAGGAGACCGCTGAGGTTCAGTGGTGAGCAAGACCCTCAGGCAGCAGAGGCTTGGCTCGAGACAGTGGGTTGCCTTTTCAGGCTTGTGCAGACAACGACAAATCAGAGAGTGGCTTTGGCAGTCAGTCTTTTTCTGTGGATCGGCTTGGCATTGGTGGAGTCTGGTGACTCAGCTTCTTGATGAGTCGTCGCTTTCGTGGGACGACTTCCAGTTGTTGTTTCGATATGAGTTTTTTCCCTCCTGCTTGCGCTCCATTCGGATTCAGGAGCTCCTATAGTTTCAGCAGGGAGGGATGACGGTGGCTGAGTACGCGGCTAGTTTTGCAAACTGTGCACGCTTTACCCGGACTTGGTCCATGACGACCACTTCCGAGCGCGGAAGTTTGAGAAGGGTCTCCGCCGAGAGATTTGTGCTGTCATAGTACCCTTGGGCATTTCCACATATGCCGGGGGGCTAGAGCAGGCACTGGTGACAGAGCGATTCCTGTAATGTTTTGCGGTTGGTAGTGGCAGTGGGCGCGACGGAGTCGGGACGTCTGTTGTAGCTAGCAGGCGCCGGAGGACAGGACCTCGATACAGGTGGCCTTCCCACTGTCGGTTTCGGAGACGTGGTCATATACCACTATGGTGAAAAGGCGCAGGGCCTCAGCCGAGGATTCCCTTCCGTGAGTGGATCTCGGGCTGTGGTCGTACACCACAGTGGTTCCGGAGGGCACCAGGGAATCCCAGAGAGCGCCGGTGCTATGCTTGTGACAGGCGAGGTCACTTGGAATGAGACTGCCCGACCCGAGTTGCTGAGAGCTTTGGGCAGGCAGCAGGCGCACCACCACGACAGAGGCAGCGCCGTGATCGGAGTAGTACCTAGAGAGGTGGTGCTAGAAGAGGAGCGGGAGGAGCAGGAGGTGGGAGACGATGTTACGAGATCTCCCCATCACCACTAGGCGGTCCACGTCAGGCTTCAGGAGCTGACGGTTGGGACCATGGACAACTGCGAGCTTTGGATGTCTACGATCCTACAGAGCATGGGATGGTGAGAGGTACCTCTTGCGACTCTTCTACTTTTTGCAGTAGAATTTTTAGGCTCTACGTGTGGTATGATTTCCTCCCTTATCATTGTTTGAGGTGTTACCAGGGTGACACATGGCGCCGATGTAACCCTATGTTGGTAAGTAAAAAGGCGTGATACCTTTTACTTTAGTCGATGGTGTTGACTCCTTCGCCTTTTGAGTGTGTAAGAGAGCATCGACTGTGGAATCTTGTATGACCAGATATCCTTGGGTGTTTCACCATATGGATATTGTGAAGGAGGGAATCATCAGACCTTGTTTCAGGTGCGGGCGGTGATTCTAGTCGCGGCATGCGACGTAGAGGTTTGACCAGGGAGGTGAGCTACCCCCGAGGGCCTTCGGGCCGTTTGAGACCGTTCAAGGGGATGACGAGGTGCTCTACCGCCTTTCCCTAACCCCGAAGTCTAGATTGGGTGAACGACATCGGCAAGGGCCGACCTAGTGTGAACAGATCAATCCTTTGGTCTGTGTGCGGTGACGCAGAGCTGTGTGTGGGTTCTTCTGGGTATGGGAAAACTAGGTGTGGGCATAGTACCCTGTGTTGCTCCCTGGTTTTGCTTTTTGAGGATGAAAAACTTGAAGGAGGGAATGATGTAAGAACCCAGTTTTTGCTGCAAAAGACTTTGGAATATTTTTGATGATATTCCAGAGCAGCGCCTTCAGACAGAGTGCGATTCCGAGCCCCAGAGTGGCTGGAATTAAATTTTCAGTGCGTTCACACTGGAAACGCTAAATAAATAAGATAAGTCCTAAACGGAGTTCCGGATCAGAGATCCTAGTCTATAGATGGGTCCATAATGGGTTGTTTACCCTAATAATGACATAAAACTTGTCGGCACGGGACGTTTGGACCCTTTGCCCACTTCTGGAGCGTTAAACATATTAATTAATTAATTAATTAATTCTTTTAATGGAAAAATGCTAGTATCTCTTAAACAGTGGCTCGGATTGGAAAACCGAGGGCACCGTTGGGTTTGGAGCGTGCCGTTTACCCTAGGAGGGGTGTCAGTTTTGCGGGCGCGGCCCGTCTGTGAAAAATGGCCCTAGGGGCGTTTTCGTAATTTGGCGGCCTCAGGCGCTAAGTTTAATAACTTTTGAACGGGGTCTCGAAATAAAATTCTGAGACTTCCGTTGCGCTCAGAGCATTTTTCTTAGCCTAGAGGAGGCTAAATCCCGACCCCGTCGGGAGTTCGGGTTCGGGGCTGTCGGGCGGGCGTTTAAGTGATTTGTACTTAAACACCCCCACCCCCTTCTTCTTCTTCTTCTTCTTCTTCCTCAAACCCTCCCCCCCTCCTTCACCTCCGACGAGGAATCTCCGGCGAGGAGAGCGCCGGCGTGGCGAACTCCGGTGAGGCACATCGGTTCCGATGGTCCGCACATGAAGCGTCGGGCTACGCCCTTCGAGGTAGGAGTCGTTTTTGTTTCGTTTTATTTTTTCCCGGCAATAATTGAGCTTAATTTATAGCATCAAATTATTATCTAATCATCGATCGATGCCCATTATCGCATAGTACATTCTCCGAGCTTTCCAACGCTCATTTCGGATTCGAAATCCGACCTCTGAGGCCTCTGCAGTGGTCCGGCGAAGATTCGCGGGTTTTTGGGGTTCTCCTACCGGCGCGGTGGTCCGGCGGTTTCCGGTGGCAAAGAACAATGGTTTTGGGATTGCGGATGGGGCTTTGGAAGCGGTTGGCTGGCGGGGGGGATTTCCGGTTCTGGCGGTGGGTGCCGTCCATTGACGCGGCGGCGGCAGGCCGAGGGCGCCGGCACGGGATGTCGACCCGGGGGCGTGGCGCGGCGCGACCTCGGTGGACAGAGACCCGCGAAACGTGGGTCTCCACGGGGGCGCAGCGAGACCGGCCGTCCGGGCCGGTCAGGTGTCAGCAGGCCGCGACCAGCTGTCCACGGCGAAGTGAGCCGAGCCCGCGGCCGGGCTGCGGGCCGGCTGTGGGCGGACTGGCCGTACCGGGCCAGTCCGGCCCAAGGGGGTCCCCCCCCCCCCTCCTAACTTCCGACGTCCGTAGCTTTCGCTACGGACGTCCGTTTTTCAAGCCATCTGCAGTGGCACGGGCCGGATATAGAGGTGGAACTTTTGAGATGGTTGCGGGAATTTTTAATTCCCGAAACGAGGGGCCGCGGAGGCGCGGCGTGCCTTTAAGTAGACGAGTGTTTTCTTCCGGGATTTTGTTTTGAGCGGCACAGACGCATCCGACTTCCGTTTTGAGTGCCGTCAGTGGCGTTGGGACCCTGGCATCGAGGCGGAGGTTTCCAGGGTGGTTTCAGGCGTTGAGGCCGAAATTGAGGTGCGGGCCCCACAGCCCGTCTTTCGAGCTACGTGCAGCTTTTGGCGACTCTTCCCTCGGACGTCCGTTCGGGGCGTGCGAGCAGTCGATGTTGGGTGTTTTTCCAAGGGCAACGCATTGGAGCAGTCTTCCCACTGTAATTACGCACAATGGTGTGGGCCCCGCGAGGGCCATTTCGGGAGTTGATGGTGATTTCCAGCTTTATTACTGGGTAACCATTTTGGAGAAGTGAATAGTCCATCTTCTTTGCTTTTTCAAGAGGATCGCAATGGTGCGATTCGTTCATTGAGTTTCAGGACCGGGTTGCGGGCCCCACATGGCTCCGCTCGTGTGCGGTGCGCCGGAATGCATCTTTTTCTCTGGTTATCCGTTTCACTCATGTGAGTAGTGACTTTGACGCTTTTTCCCGAGGGGATCGCAATGGTGCGATGCGCCCGACTGTTTTTGGGGCCGAGGCTCGGGATCACAAGACGTCGTTCGGGCGTGGGACGGTGTTGGTGACCTTTTCATCGGGTATCCGTTGGAGGCGAGTAAGTAGTCGATCTCGCGTGTTTTTCTGCAAGGATTACAACAGTGTAATCTGTTTGGATGTGCAGAGCCTCTTGCGCGATCCTTTTTTGGAAGCATGGATGGTGCTCTAGTGGTGGTTCGACCTACCTTGTTTGTAGCGGACCCTCAGCATGTGATCGCACACTATTGGGAGAGTGATATAATTGGACCATGAGATGTGGTTGGCCGTGACTGGGCCTTTAAGGTGTAGTTGTTAGGTTACGCCTTTGCGTTGACGTTGAGTGTCGTGTGCACGATAGACTTAGGGTTGAAACGAGGTATACTCTGGGAGTATATGGGAGCGCTTGGAGGTACGTGTGGTTGTTTGTACCTGAGGATGTTTCTGCGCTCAGTTGGGTTTGACTTGGGGCCACAGGTCGTGTGGGACCCACGTGCCTTCCGTGATCTGTTTTACATACTTTGACCTCTCGCGACGTAAGGGTCCCTCTGTTCTCATTTGTTTGACCAGGAGAGTGGAGTTTTCCCCTGGCTTTGTGCTTGTTTGTTTGACCAGCAGGGTGGAGTTTCCCCTGGCCTGGTGCTCTATTGTCTTACTAGTAGGGTTGAGTGGTATCCCCCTGGTCTTGTTCTCGATGGATCAGCCGGTAGCGATGCTGGTGACACCCAGTGATGGAACAGGCGCTGAAACCCCTTTGGGTGAGTTGTGTTGGAGTTGGGGGTCGCGCGATACTCACTCCGTGTTCAGTTGGCCAGTGTTGTACCCTCCAGTGGGGATGGCCAGGGCAGTTTTGAGTTTTACCCTCCAGTGGCGCTGGGCAGTGGTCACTCATCGACTTCTAGGGTTTACCCTCCAGCAGGGCTGGGCAGTGTGTTGCTCACTGATTTCTAGGGTTTACCCTCCAGCAGAGACTGGGCAGTGGGTCACCCGATGCTCTTAGGGTCTACCCTCCAGCATAGACTGGGCAGTGGGTCACCCGACACTATTAGGGTATACCCTCCAGTAGGGTCTGGGTAGTGGGTCACCCAACGACCTCTTAGGGTCTACCGTCCAACAGGGTTGGGCAGTGGGTCGCCCGTCGTCTAGTTCCAGGTCTACCGTCCAGCACGGCTTGACAGTGGGTCGCCTATCGACTTATTCCAGGTCTACCCTCCAGCGGGGCTAGGCAGTGGGTCGCCTGATGATATGATAAGGTCTATACTCCAGTAGGGCTGGGCAGTGGGTGGCCTGATGTTGAGTTATGGTTTACCCTCCAGTAGGGTTGGGCAGTGGGTCACCCGATATCTGGTTATGAATTACCCTCCAACAGGGCTGGGCAGTGGGACACCTGTTGGCATTCCAGGCTCAGTCCTTCTACTAGGCTAGCCTGTGGCTTTCCTCTGTGATTACCGGAGCGGGACCCTTGGTTATACGGGTCAGTGTAGTGATGGTATTTCACTTTGAACAGACCTCTCGACTGCATGGCAGTGACAAGTTGTGGTTTGACGTTCCCCTAGAACTCTCAAGTATGAGGGGAACTTTACCCACCAAGACGCGTTCTTGTGATGCGATCTAAAACCGTGTGGGTGAGTCAGTGCCGCCCAAAGCAGATAGTGTCGAGGTGCGGTGATTGAGCCCCTTAGCTTGCGGTTCGGGGCAGGCGTGCGGGATGCTGGGCATCGATGGTGTTGCTTCTGGGACTATTGGAGGCTCTTTTCTTGGGATGATCTATGGGATTAAGATCCCCTTACGAGCTTGTTCAGGATTCTTATTGAGCATACAGATATGTATATACCTTGTTTCCGGTAGCCACTTCTTGGGATTGGTTACTCTCCTTCCAGGAGAGGCAAAGCCGCGCGGGGTATGCCACATGCTTTCCATGTCTAGCTTCTCATGGTTGGAAGAGCCTACTCTCCTGCTATAGGTAGCGAAGACTCGATGAGAAGTTCATCTTCTCACCGCTTCCAGCTCCTTGTGTCTGGACGAGTCTACCTTCTTTCCTTTTGTTGGGTTGAGCTGGACTCTTTGCTGCACTCTCTGTTGTACTCTTTTACTTCTCCCTATTCTCTCTACTACTCACCCCTTAGGTATCTCCTTTGTTGCTCCCTCGGGCCTTTGGGGTATCCTAATGAGTATTTTTATACTCACCCCTACTTGGGATTTGCCCGCACTTGGTGTGCCATTGTAGACGACGGACAGGTGGGGCGTGACTTCAGTGGAGCGTAAGAGCTTGGGAGCTTGGACCACGTGTGGTGGTCATGGCCGGGTTCCAGGTGGGAGACCCATCAGCTATTTCTTTTGTTTACCTGTTTCCGGGTTGTGACACTTTTTGGTTGGGCGCATTTTTTTCCCATTTTCTTTTCAGTTTGTACCTTGTACTTGTAGAGGTCGATGAACTCTGTGGTTTATTTATAGCAGTTTCCCTTTGCTTTTCCTTTTTACTCTGCACTTTTGCATTGAGTGTGCAGCCTGTGGGTGTGTACAGGTACTTAGGCAAAGGCCTCCCCGAGTTGTTGTGCCTTCGGCGCTGGTCTCCAGCCCCTGGCCTATGGAGACAGGCTTGGGGTAGTTGCGGCTCGAGCCCGGGTAGGGCCGGGTCGTGACATATTTTCTATAAAAAAACGTGACTATATGTTAGGTAGTCGGATGAACACATGTCATGTTTCCCTTGTGGCTGCAGTGCTAGGGTTTTTATGGAATTATATGTATCACACCCCTTTTAGGATCCCCACACACCACGTGACACATGGAATACCAAGTGTGTACCTTAGGAGTACAAAGGCATGGTTTCGGCTAGGCACACACTATTTTTCGAAGTACACACTCATGGTTAGCCTACTCGGGCACTGCTAGGAGAACGAGAAAAACCCAAAGTTTCTCGAACACGCTGTGTAGACCATCTACACTCCATGTATTCATGCATATATATAAATTTGTGTATTTCTTGTTACATGGCCTGGTGATAGAGCAAGGACGCACGCCATGTGGTCCCCCTTACACACTTGTACCCCTTCTTTCCTTTTGAGTAAAATTAAACCTCTCATATCTCATTCATTTTGTATCGGATTTTGGCTTGTGAGTATCCTATCATGAGTGGTTTTTCAGGTAAAACGTTATGGAGGACTTTAGAGTGGCTTTAAAGATATGATGAAATATATTTATGGATTTAAAAAATTTTATCTGACTCTTGAAGACAGTGATCGGCTAGGATCATTGGAGTGGTACCTACTAGCAAACAAGGTCACGTGTCTTCTAATTGTCTACTGAGTGGTGCCCCATTTGGAATTATGTTGGGGTCATATATCTACTAAGTGTCACCCCTGTCGAATTAGATAATGGGTCCTCTATATACCAAATGGTTCCCCCTATGGCATTAGGGTGTGGGTCCTCTATCTATTGAGTGGCACCATCCTATAGAATTATGGTGAGGTTACTCTGTCTACTAAGTGGTACCCCCTATGGAATTAGGGTATGGGACCTCTATTTACTATGTTTTACCACATTATTATATGGGGTGCAGATCCTCTTTACACTGAGTCGAAACCCTAGACACGCTAGGGAGTGATTCCTATTCTTGGTGGTTGTACCCCATCGACTGTGTGACATAATGGTGAGGTTTGGTCCCTCCATATGTTTTCTTTATTAGAGAGACATGTGATATATTGGGAATTGATGATGGACCTAAGGATCTAGTGGCACTATTTTCTAAGGTTGGGTTATAAGATGGAGATCCCCCTTCTCTCTCCTTTGGGTTTCTATAGTTTGAGTATATATACATATATCTATATCCATGTTGTTGGATTTTTTTTACACTCTTGATTTTGGTTGAGCTATTTACTATCTATTCATATTGTGTCTATTACTTCTCCCCCTTCATCTTTTGGGGTATCCTACTAGGTATGTATGTACTTAGCCCTGCATGGGATTTTCCCGTATGTGCCATTTCTTATGAAAACAACATATAGGTAGATGTTGATTACATAGGTGATTTGGTATACTTGGTACATTAGACCGAGTTTGGTGGTCGGAGAGTGGAGATTAAGAGCTGGTATCTCTCAACACTTTTATATTCCATTTTTTTCAGGTTGGGACATCTTTCTACTTCAGTTTGTATTTTTCCCCATTAATTTCAATTTGCACAGTCCTACTATTGTACAAACTAGAAGTTTTCATATTCATGTATATATTCTATATATTGGATATTTTTTTATTGTCCCTCTGCACTTATGTATCCAGATAGCCGTTTGTGTGTATATGTACATTAGTCAATGTCCTCACATGTTTGATATTCTTTTCCATGCTTGTCGCCACCCCTCTGTTTATAGATGTGGTCATGGGGTAGTTCTATCTCATGCCTCATTAGGTCGGGTTGTTACAGCCATAATGAGTTTTAGGTAACCCTAATAGGTGTCTATGATGTGAGGATCCTAATGAGGTAGTGTATTGGGAAATGAGTAGTAATGGTTGTGGTTGTAAACATAGATCCATGAAGATCCGGTAAGGCCATGGATCCAAGATCTATTTTTTATATTTTGAATTGAAATTTAAATGGTTAGAGGGAGTGATAAGGGAGGTCAAGGATAGTGGATGACACAATTTAATCATTTGTTATGTTTGGTAGACTTGGGGATTGGTTTCCCCGAGTGTTCTCATGCTTGTTTTATTTATTTATTTTTGGGTGTATACTATAGAAAAACCCCATGAAGGTTGGTCTCATCAACTAAAGAAAACACCCATTATGTTATTCTGTAATAACTAGTATAGAAAATACCCCTTGTATAGAGGTCTGTGATACTATAGAAAACTCCCCTTAAAGGGAGGTCTATTTCCCATGAGAAACCTACCTTTAGGGTGGTATATGATATGATATATGGTTATGCACTCGGGTGATATGTGTCTCCATGTAATGAGGTCTTGATTACTAAATACACCCTATAAGGTAGTAAAGATATAATATAGGGTTAGGCAACCAGGTTTTAAAGACCCATGTTTATCATACGTGGACATTACATTATCATTGTGGAATACTTAATACATTAAACACACAGATTACCAAAGACAGTATTAGTTTAGTGCCTTTGGAAACATGAAACACAAACATATAGTCTAGTGAATGATATTCAATTTTTCCCACAAAGATCTTCCCTTTTTGTAACCCTACCTAAAACCTTTTCTTTTAACATGGGGAAAAAAGAAAACATAAGAAATGGTGAGCTCAGATGCTCAGAAAGAGTAACCAAGGGGGATGTGTAAACATAAACATGATCATAAAGTGTATGAAAATTTGATCATAACATTATAACATCACGGCCTTCACATCAAAGGTATACTTGAGTAATAAGTAAATTAATTAACATAATCCATAAGATCCAAAAATTGACATAAGCCATCAAATTGTGGCATATATATGAACTTGTAACTTTGTGAACATATATAAATAGTAACCATTTCACTCATTAAAAACATGACATCAGGTCCTTGAATAAACATTTTGACATGGAAACCAGGTCCACTCATAGAATCATGGACCTAAGAACCAGGTCCACCCATAGAATTATTAACATGAAATCTGGCTCATGCATAACATATAAACATAATGAGTTATCCATCCTTAAAAAATGCATTATAGGGGGATATAGGTCCCACCCATATCAAAATAAAATCATTCTTATGTGTTCCAAAAAATCACCAAACATTCATCATAGCATAACCCAAGAAGTAAAATGGGTTTCTTAAACATCATTCCATCATAACATAACCCATGTAAAAAAATGGACTTCATAAATAGATTTACCTAATAAACATAATCAAACCATATGAATAATAGGGATAGTATAATGAAAAATAACCCTATTAAATAATGCAACCTTAGATGAAAACTAATTTTGATACAAAAACATGAAATTAATTCTTAAGGAAAATATCCTTTGTTCTTCAAAATCATTTTATTTTCCCAAAAAAATGCCATGAATTTTTAGTTAAAAGAATTTATTTGAAAATGACCTTGAAATATTAAAAATTAATATTCAACGACATGAGGAATTTTGAAAATGTAAAAATATTTTCATGTCATATTAGTAAAAAATCATTCATCTCATTGTTTTTCTAGAAAAGACAAAAAGTTATTCATTTGGAAAATGAAAAAAAGATTCATTTAAAATGTGTATTAAAAAGTAAATTTTTTGTAAAAATTTCTTTATAAATCTATATGATAATATTAAGAAATTTTATGAAATCATTTTAGAAAACATGTACGTGGATGATAAATATTGCCCAGTAAATACTTACGTATAAACAGTATCAGATAATAATGGAATTGTGAAATTATCCCTAACTAATTTATAGTCATTAGAATTATATGTCTCTTAAAATAAAAAAAAATTATATGAATATAAAAATATCATAACCTTTATTATAAGAATAATAAAAATATTCATGGGACACATAAACACCACACAAAGGAAATAAATGTGGTATAAGATATATGTACCAGAGAAATAAAAGTGATCCAAAATAATCCCTTACCTTCAGAATGGGTTCCATCATACACGTATAAAACTCATGTATAAGGGTTTTAATATTTTCATTATATTAGTCCTGAATAATATTCATTTTTTTAATATCATAACTTATCATATTATTACCCATTTGTTAATAACATTATTACTCATCCATCAATTATTAACTACATTATTTTCTTACACATATTTTCTTTTATAATCAATTATTACTCTAATTAGGTTATATTTTTATCATTTATATAATGATATTATTTTAATATATATTATATGTATTCATTTTATTCATTTATATAATCATTTTTAATCAAGATCATGTATAATGAATCACATCGAATTGTGGAGACGGTAGGCCATATGTATGCACGAGTGAAGATATCACCCACTTAATTGTAAAATTATTTTAATGTAGATAGTGTATATAATTTTTAGACTGAATATAATTTTATAATAATAATATATAGTTTTTATTTCCATCATTATACCCATCCATATAAAGTGGTGTTGAAAAACATATTACACCACGGTGTGGATACGGTAAGTCGTACGTAATCACGCATGGTGATATCCTTTTTTATAGGATGGATGAAAGGTGTAATATTGTTGTTACATAACCATAATAAAATATAAGAATATAATTTATACTGTATAAATTACATTAGGATAGAAATGACTCATTAAGAGCAAGTAGATGAAGAAATAATTTTGAAAGCATCGGTGGAGGATATTACTTCTTCTTCGACCAACTCCCTCTAGATCTCCTCTTAAAAGATCTAGAGTTGGCTATTTGAGATGATTAGAACCTATATAATGTGACTGAAGAAGTTTATAAGGGAAATGGGTATGGGATAGCCGAGATTGAATGCTCATTGTGGGGTGATGTTGTGATGAAGGATATTCTCTTTTATAATTGATGTGAGGGCACATTTGGAATCTCCAAAAATATTAATTTCTAATAAATTCAAAACAATTCAAAATACCTAAAAATTTGTCATATTTTAGAATATGAGATGATATAAGGTTGTCATATCATTAACCAATCAATATTTTACTTTTTTCTATTAATATAAACCATATATTTTTAATTAAGAATTAGGTATTCTATTTTAATTTTAATTACGGTAACAAATGTTTCAATATTAAAATAATATTATGTTTACTTATTTGAAGTAAATTAGACCATTTAAGAACATTTTCAAACATTTTAGACCATATAATAATTATTTGATATTTTTTTAAAAGTAATATGATTTTAATTAATTTAATAAAACATGTTTTTGACAAAATTACAATAGCGTCAGTTTTTATAGTATTCATTTCTTGGATTTTTAAAAATATCAAGACAGTATTTTATCCTAGAAAAAATTATTTTATTAAATCCCTAAGGGGTTAATGTCATCTATAAAATTGATTTTAAATGTTAATTATCCAAAATTATATTTATTTTAATAGGATTAATAACATTAATATTATTTTTTCATTAGTAAAATAATTAATACATTAGTAACGTATAAATATTTAATTTTCTTATATATTGAATACAAATTAATATTAAATAATATGATGAAGGTAAATCTTCTATGTTTAATTATAATACTTATAGTTGAATATATCATCTATAAAATCCAACATTAAAAATGTTATATTTATTAAAACATAAATATAGAAACATTAGCATTGATTTAGATAAAATATTACAAGTTTCGCAATATATACCATGTGCCTCCAAATGGTTAATAAATCAAAACATGTATGATTATGTTCAATATAAAATATAAAAATAAAATTTAATCAAGTGTTTTGAACTTTTAATGGTTATTATTATTTTAATAATATTTTTTTGATTTTTCATCCATTTAAAAACTTCTGAATCATCAATGTATAAGACTTTAAGGTGATTATTTATTTCAAAACAATTACAAATGCATTTACATGATAAATAAAAACTTTTTATTTCTAAAATGAGTATTTTTAGTCAAATTTATCTCGTTTATAACCTTATTCAATCATGATAAAGTTATTATAATTTGAGTAAGCCATATTTATCTTTTCGTTAAATAAAATATATTAAATGTCCTAATCTAATCCAACTATCTTATAATGGGTTCCATTTCATACCAAGGATTATTTAGGTCTAAAATCATTCATCCAATTATATTAGGACAAGTTTTAGGGTATTTTTTATAATATTATTTTTACCATTAATTATCCAATTTACTGTTTTACTATATTAATAAAAATAATTGAAGTTAATATTTATAATTTCCAAGAATAAAATAAAAATATTTACTTAATTTGGATCCACTAATCCCTAATATGAAATCTATGTTTCACAATTCAAAATATAGAAGTTTCAGTAATTAATTTAAAATTAATCTCATTGTCGGAATGTAAAACGGGTTTTAAAAGATAAAACATTAATTAAGATTGAAATGATTTTACATACAAATTCATGGTAAAATTAATTCCAATAAAAACTTATATTTTCTAATAAAAATAAATTTTATTTATACTTGGAAACCATTCGATGATATAATTTAACTATATAAATTACTTCGATGAAAAATTTTGTTTTCAATTAAAATTTAGTATATTTTTAATATTCATCAAAAAATGAAATTTATTAGAAAAATATAAAAAATTTATTCAAAGTGAAATTTTATATCCTGATTCAAAATAATATTTTTTTTTGTTAAATATAATATATAAATTTTTCAAAATATATATTTAAAAAGGGTGTCCCATCAAAAGGTGGTAAAACTATATCTTTTTGAAAAATATTTCTTTTATCTAACAAATTGTATTTGTTCTTATATCATATCTAGGAAAAATATAATATCAACTTTAAAAATTATATTGGATATTTTAGATATATATTTCATTAATAAAATCCATCAATAATAATTTTTTTATTCCAAAATCTAACTTATTTCCATTTAAATAGTTTTTCAGAAAAAACATTTCGTTTTATTTAAAAAGGGTTTTATTTTTATTTATGTGACAAACAAAGACTTTGAAATATATTACATTTAGAATAAATATAAATTTTTCATGATTTATACACAATTTTGAACTTACATTACATACGACACTCAATTAGCTTGTATTACACGCAAGACCAAGTTTTACCGCCCTTTAATGGAGTTCCTATTTTAAAAATAAATTTTGACTATTTTATGAATCTTATTTTAAAAAATAAACATAATTTTTAAATTTCAAATGTTGAAATTATCATAGGGTTGATTTTTGGGTTTTTTTATAAGAAACTACAAATTATTAGTGAATGTGATTAAAATTAATTAAGATGATTAAGGTATGATTAAGGTTAATAAGGTTCTAAAAATTAATATTAAGGACCAAAATAACTTATAAACATGTACAAAATACATTGGACTCCAATAATTTGACCATATCCACACTTGGTTCTAAATTTATGTGTTATTATGATATTATTAAATAGAAGTTTCCTATATAAAAGCATTTGTAAGGAAAAGGACAAAAATAGAACTTTACTTACATTTATATTTTATAAAACATTAAGATATGTAAAAACCATCATATTCTAGGTTGTATATATCCTTTTTAAATATATATTGGTAATTTTAATCATAATAAATTATTACTAATTTTTAGAGATGGTTTATGTCCTTAAATTTCTTAAGAAATTCCATTATAGTGATTATTTAGTTAATAATTAACTAATACAAATGATACGATAAATATTAAAAGATGGGTTAATTGATTTAATTATGTTATTTTTTTATTTTTTATATGAAAATCTCCTTTTTAACATCTTTAAACCTAATATATTTTAATTCTGATATTATATTTATATTTTGAAGTCGACATTAAATAAATAATGTCAAAATTATCGTTATTGTTATTTTATAATAAATGAAATTTTATTAAATGTTTTAAAGTTAATAAAAATACTATATTCAACCAAGTGATTTTTAAGTTCTAGTACATGTTAAATATGATATATAAATTGACTAAATAATCTTTTATAATTAACCTATTAACTCATATATTGTAGAAATGTTGTTCACACAGTCTTGGTTCAAGCAGTATTTTTGCACGTTGCATGAGCTTGTTTTAAATTTAACATCCAAAAAAGGTAATTTAATTTTATAAATTATATATAATAATAATTATTAATTTTCTCTATATTATATAATAAATATCAGTTTAATTTATTCTTAATGTTTTAAGTTAATTATATTAGAAAACTATATTATTAAATAAAAACCAAAATGATAAAATTGGGGAATCTTAAAAGTTGAGGAACCAAATAATTAAAATGAACATATTTTTCTATGGATGACATTTTTATCTAACATTATTCTCCTTTAATCCATTTTTTTTCGTTTTGGAGGCACTTTAGGTAGGGTAGACAACCCATTGTTAAATACCTTTGTATTTACAAAAGTGTCACCCTCCCTCCACTATAAAAAGGCAATTACTATACCCCTTCCACACACATGTAAAGCCAAATTGGATTATACAAACTCTATCCAAATAGTTTCCCAAAATCCTTCCCCTTTACCTAAAATCCTTTCTTGGGAAGAAAAAAAATCCATGTAATCTTTGGGTACCAACAAAAAGAAGTTACCTGCTTAAGAAGTAACGCCTTCTTTCATGATTTATAGTTTCATTTCCATTCTCCACTACCTATACTCTTATTATTCATTTATTAAATTAAAAAAATAGTATCCTAATTATACTAGGATGTTTTTTTCTATTTTTTATAAATACACTTACACACACTTCCATCTAATTGGTAATTAACATATTTTTTTTGTTTACAGTGAACTATTGCCTCACGAAACAATGATTGTTTAATTTTTCCCTAACACCTCTCATGGTGGAAATTATGATGGAAACTATACTTATATATATGATATATGTGTTATTTAAAATGAATTATTATTTTATAATTTTTTTATAACATAAATTTATGCTTTCGAAGTTTAGTAAATATGATAATTTCGTTTAAGGTGGTTGGGAGTACCACCCCCTCAAAGAGTTATAACTCGTTCATGCAATACATAGAACATATAAAGGATGGTTTTAATAAATCTATATAACATATATAAAATTTATTTTATAAATTAATTATAATATACATATTTATCATTTAGTTTTAATTCATTTAATACAACAAGGAAATGAAAGTAGCATTCATTTGTACGTACGACATACCGTCTCCATGAACGATGCACTTAATTTCTAATCTCCAAATATTAAAGAATATTTTTGAATACATTTTTTATGAATATATAGGATAATTTAGTAATGTTTTAAATTATTGATATTATTAAACCATGATATATTTAATAAGAACCAAATATAATAAGTCAAAACATACTTTAGAAAACTAGGAAATTAACACCCGAAATAGGAAAAAATAATAAAAGATTGTCAACAACGGGTAATAAGACATTAATAAAAATTAATATGTGATATTATAAAGGTGATTATAGTTATTGTAAAAGTTTTTAAAATATTTTAAACCATTTTACTTCAGGATAAAGATAATACAAGAAAAGGTAGGTTAAGGTAGAGGATTTTCATCTCATTTTTTAAATCTGTGAGATTAATATTGTACTTACTACTTACTTCTTTTGTGATCCATAACTAATGCCCATTTTGATATATTATTTCAGGAACACTATTATTTTCATGACATTATAAGATTAATTTAATTCAATACCTTTGTTATTATTAGGATTTAAATGTTTGAAATTGTTATGGGACACTTCGGAAAGTCTCAAGATTATTCTCCTTAAATGTTCTTAATCTCCCTTCCTATTGTGATTGTTCTCTTCCCTTGAAGAAATCACATTATCGTAACAAATTTTAATTGGAAATTTAATTGAATTCCCATATTATCATTCAATATAAATTATTATTTCCTAGACTGTATACTAGTTTTTATATGATGACTACATTCTATATGATTTGATTGTTGGGGAATTATTGATATATCGATATTTCTGATTCAATATAGAAATTTGATCATGAATATTAGTTATTTTGATTATTAAATACGATTATTTCTTTGAAATATTAATTATAGGTGGATCAAGGACATTATATAGCTCCTCGATGGATCGACCAGTTCTCATGAGATAAATAATTTGGCCAAATTAAATGGGTTTCTATCTGTGTTTTAAACTATCTAGTTAAAGGTCTTCATAATAATAGGTTTTCATGTTCCTGAGACAAGACGTTAGATAATAAATAAATTTCCCTCATTTAGTATTATTAATTATTTATTCATGATATTTTTCATCAATATATCTATATACATAGTCATTCTAAGTTAATTGATTTATAGAATATGTTTCGGTTTCTTACTTGCCACATTATTTATTCATTGTCTGTTTATTATTCTGGAAAGTGTACTCAGTAATTATCTTTATATATAGATTTATTCATTATTGATTATATTTTCATTAACCTTATTGAGAATTTGAGCTAACCATTATTATGTTTTTCCACAAGTTATAAAGAAAGGACTTTGAATAAGCTTTCATGGAAATATTTTATTTCAGTTTATTGTGTAGCATGATTTATTTTATATTCCCACTATATTATGGGTATTATAAATGTAATATGACTTTCCAAGACTGCTAAACTAAGCGTATATTTGGTGTTTTCTTCCTTTTAATAATGCAAATGTAATGTAATAATTCACTAGCTTTGGGCTTCTAGGGTCGGGGCATTACAGTTAGTATCCACATAAGTTTAGCACCAATATTGGAAACTAGATTTAGAAAAAATTGATTAGGGATAACAACCCTACGATATAAATTGATTATAAGTATATAATAACATCCTTGAATTATGGTAAGGTGGGTATTATGTGGGTATTCTGAGGAATATATCCATGTCTAGATAATACAACTGGATGTGGTTCTGGTACAAAATTACCTAGGAATAATAACTCTGATAAGGTTTTTTGGTCCTGAATCGGTGCAACCTGACTCATGAAAATTGGCCTTACTACGCACCTCATTTTACACTCATAGGGGATATACTTATGATAATTAACATTCTTTTTACCTAGAATTGTGAAGGATTTACGATTACAGATTCCCCTAAAGTTACCAAATCTTTTGATTCTAAGATTTGTGAAGCATAAATTTATATAATGTGATACACCATTTATAGAGTTATAGAAGGTTTATAATTTTATGTGCTAATCTGATTTATGTCATTGTTTATAAATGAAAACTAGTATAAGGAATCTGAACCTCACTGAGGAACGTGCTCTGAATAGTAATAAGGATGAAATAATTCATAGTCTTAAGAAAGAATTTAAAAGGGAAATGGTCTCCCAAAAATATTCTCATTTTATAAGGATATAGTATCATGTGATAATGAGATGGGTAAATAATTATATAAGTCTTATTTCTTTAATAGAAACCAAGATAAGAAAAATCCATCTAAGAACCATGAAAAAGGGAATGAATCAAAGAAGGTGAAGGGAAATATGGATTTTAGAACATGTTATAATTGTGGAAAGAACCACTCCAGTGCATGCTTAAAGGGAATGGTAGTTTGTTATATGTGTGGAGAAAATGGACTCAAATTTAGTTTTTAATGGTATGAAAATGGTTTCAAAATTATAATTCTTCAACGACAAGAATATGGGACACTATATGAATCAATGTCCCAAGCGTCAAAGTAATATACCCCAAATGATGATATTGGATAGTGATGAAGTTATGATAGTGCCTCATATGAAGACAAATTATTAATATGTTTTTTCAAAAAAAAATCATTTTATTATTTTAACATAAATGTACAGGTTATAAGATTATGGAATATATGGGTATTTTACTGCATTACATTTTCGTTAAGGATTTGAGATCTTATGTTGAATGGTACCAAGGAATGTGATTTAGTAGAAAGTTAATCTTTTTGGAAAACACATGATTGATGGAAATAAAAACCATGATATGTTCCACATGTTAAGATAATGATGAAGAAATTATTTATTTTTACAAATACTGACTACCTTAGAATTGATTTTTGACTTTTTTACAATTGGTATATTCTATCACTGATGGAGTTTACAAAACTTTTGGATTTAAGGAATATATCGAATAACATGTGTCTTACTAAAGGAATACAAAATAATTCATGTTTCTAATAATTTTTTATGGTGAATCGAGTGATTACCATATTTAAATAGGATACCTGATTAAGTATTCACATGTTTAGAATGTGAAAACATAAAGCTTCTTCTAGTTAAATAAAGACTAATGATGAGTTCATTTTGGAAATTTAGTGACTTTCCATCATAAATAATGTCCTAATAAATCATTTCAAAAAAAATAACCATTTATAAAATGGTTTAACATGATAATTAGATGATATTTTAGAGGGTAATTTATTAATTCAATATTTGTCACATCATATTCTAAGAGATGTAGTAGAAATAGTTCAAGGCACAACCAAAGGATAAGATCGTACTTATAGAAACACAACAATTAAGTGTATTTACATGTTTTCTTATAAAGTTAATTAATTCCTTAGCTATAGAAAAAAATGGTTTTGAAACATTTTTGTCCTATTATCATCATTTTTTATGATATCAATGACCTTTACTGACACTTATGGTTTATGGTCTGGGGGGATACTACTTTCATCTGAACATGTTCTCTAGCACTCTCCATCAAAACTTAATGGGTAGATTTTTCTTCTGTATCCATGCTTCCATTTCCCACCTATGTTCTTCTACTAGGGATCTTTATTACAAGAACATTTTACTTTCCTTTCTTTATTATAAATAATATGTGATATTAACCCTTTTTTATGTGGGTATTTCGAAAATAGTTTATTTTCAATCCCTAGATTAATGAAGAAAAGATTAAACTATGAAGCTGAAATTTAATTAAGGCGGGGATAATGTGACACCCCAAGAATTTAAAATATTTTCCTTTTAGAATAATTATAATTGTGTTATTTTCATGATTTATAGATAATTTTTATCATACAGTACATATGACAATGAATTATCTTGTATTACATGAAAGACGAAGTTTTATATCCCTTTAATAAAGAACTTATTTTAAAACAGAATTTTGAAAATTTTATGAATTTTATTTTTTAAAATAAACATTAGTTTTTTAATTTCGGATGTGTAAATTATCATAGGGTTAATTTTTGGGGTTTTTTTGAGAAACTTCAATTTTCGATGAATAGTGAAAATTAATGCAATTTAGTTAAAAGAAGCCTTTTTTTAAATAATTAATAATGATAAATAATATTTTATATTTATTTTATACTTAAATTACATAAATTTTACCTCTATATATAAAATTCAGTTCATTAGAATCAATTTTACTTTCAAATTGAATAAAAACATGACAAAATTTTGAACGTTTTTCTACTTTAAAACCCATTATTTTGCTTTGTCTAAGGTATTTTCATTATTCTTAATTTTCCAACTTGTGTTATTAGAATTTTGAAAAACCAACATACACGACTTTAATTTTTATGATTTTTTGGTCTAATAAGATTAATTTAATTTTTTACGAAAATTATTAGTGAATGTGATTAAAACTAATTACAGTGATTAAGGTATTATTAAGCTTAATAAGGTACTAAAACATAATATTAAGGACCAAAATGACCTGTAAACTTGTCCAAAATCCATCAGATGCTAATAATTAGACCATCCCCCCCCCCATGTTCTAAATTTTTGGGTTATTATGATATTATTAAAAGACGTTTCCTATATAAAAGGGTATGTAAGGAAAAAGACTAAAAGGGAACTTTCCTTACCTTTAAAATTTGTAACACTTTGACCTATGTACAAAAAATTATATTTTCGGTTATTGATATCCTTTTGAAATATATATGGGTTATTTTTACCATAATTAATTATAAATAAATTTATAGATATTAAAAGTGATGTTAATTGACTGGATTGTTGTCTTTATTTTTTTATATTAGATGAAAATATAATATTTCACTTCTGTAATCCTAATATAATTGAATTTAGATATTATATTGATATTTTAAAATTAACATTAAATAAATAATGTCAGAATAGACAATATTTTTATTTTACAATAAATGAAATTTTATGAAACGATTTAAAATTAATAAAAAATAATATATTCTACAAAATTATTTTTAGGTGTTCATATATATTAAATATGATCTATTAATGGACGAAATAATATTTTTTAATTAAAATATTGACTCATATATATTATAAATGTTGTTCAAAAAGTCTTGGTTCAAGCAGTGTTTTAGTGTGTCACATGTAGTTGTTGTGAAATTAATTTCCACAACACAAGGGAATTTAATTTTAAAAATTATTTATAATATTAATAATTAAGTGTCTATATATTGGATAATAAACCTCTCGTTAAATTTTTCTCAATGGTTAAATTAATTATATTGGAAAACTAGATGCATTAATAACAACCAAAATGATAAAATTGGGGAATCTTAGAAGATAAGGAACCAAATTATTAAGATTCCCATAATTGTTTTTTTATAAGGTTTTTATTGAGCATTATCATCATTTAAATAATTATTTTTCCATTTTTGAGTGACTTTAGGAAAGGTATACCACCCATTATTGAATACCTTTTCGTATTTACAAAAGTGTAACTCCCCCTCTACTATAAAAATCCAAGAAGTATACCCCATCCTCACACCTATAAAGAAAAATTGGCTCATATAAACTCTATAAAAATATTCTATCAACATCCATACCCTTTACATAAAATCCTCTTAATTTAAATAAAATAATCCAAGGAATATTTTGACATAAACCAAATGAAGTTACCCGATTAAGAGATAACGACTTCTCTCATGCTTTCTAGTATCATTTAAATTCCCCACTCCCTATACTGTTATAATTCTATTATTTCATAAAAAAAATATTATAATAAATATAATTTTCTTATTTATGCTAAGGGTTTGACCTAAACTTACAAACACCTCCATCTAATGGGTAACGAACATAATGTTTCTATGTATGGTGAATTACTGCCTCACGAAATGATGATTTTTCAATTTTTTCCTAACACCTCTTATGGTGGTGATTATGATGGAAAATCTAATTATATATGATATATATGTAATTTAAAATGTATTATACTTCTTTAATTTTTATTTATAACATACCTTTATGTTTTCCATCTTGACTAAATAATATAATTTTGTATGAATACGTTTGGACTATCGTCCCCTCAATGTTATATTACTTGTTCATGCCATACATGGAACATATAAAGGATAGTTTTAATAAACCAATGTTAAAAATATAACATATATATTATAATTTAATTATAATATACATATGTATAATTTAATTTTAATTCATTTAATACAATAATGAAATGAAATTAGCCTTCAATCATACATACGACCTACCATCTCCATGAAAAGTGCACTTCATTTATAATCTCCAAAGATTATGGACTACTATTAATACCTTTGTGCTGACTGTATAAGATAATTTATTCACTTTTTTAATTATTAAGATGATGAAACCATGATATATTTAATAATAACAACAAATAAAAATTCAAAAAAAACTTGAGAAAACATGGCAATCAACAAACGAAATAGTCAAAAATAATGAAAGATTGTTAGCAAACAGTTAATAAGAGAATACCAAAAATTTATAGATGGTATTATAATCATTAGTTTGTTTCTTTCATAATTTATTAACCTATTTTAAACCACTATAAAAGAGTATAAATATCACACAACAGAAGGAATGTTAAGGTAATTATTTTTATCTCACTTTTTAAATATGTGAGATTAATTTCATACTCACTACATACTTCTTTTGTATTTCATAACTACTACTAATTTTGATATATTATATCATTAATAATATTATTCTCATTATATTATAATATTAATTTAATTTCTTACCTTTTTGGTGTTATGTTTAAAATGTTTCAAAGTGGTATGGGACACTTTGGAATGTTTATATATTATTTTCCTCACATGTTCTAAATCTAACTTCTTTTTCTAGTTGATCACTTCCCTTGAAGAAATAATATTATGGTAATAATTTTTAATTGGAAATTTAATTCAAAATCCACATTCTCATATAATGGATATTATTATTTCCTAAATCGTATACCACTTTTCAAACGATGATTACATTGACAACTATTTGATTATTGGTGAATTGTGGATATATCTTTATTTATGATTAAATATAGATATTTGATAAAGCGTATTAGTAATTCAGATTACTCAATATGAGGAATAAATTGAGCTAGAAATGAAGGGTGGAGCCTAAACTTTATATAGCTTCTTGATGCATAAACAGATTTTCATGAGACAAATAAGTTGCCCAAATTAACTAGGTTTTTATCCATTTATTAAACCATCTTGTGAAAGGTCACAATGGTAATAGGTTTTCATGTACCCAAGACATGATTTTTGATAAGAAAAAAATTTTCCTCATTCAATATTTGTTACTGTTTATCCATGAGTTTTTTCATCGAAATATCTATGGACGTAGTTCATTCACATTTTATTGATTTATGTCTTGTGTTTCAGTTTCTAACATGCTTCATTATTAATGCTCTATCTAGTTATATTTATAGAAAGTGTACTCAATTATTTACCTTTCCATAAATATTTATTAATTATTTCTTCTGTTTTACTTTCCCTTATTGATCATTTGAGCTCACCCTTATTATATTTCTTTCCCCAAGTTGTGAGGAAGATCAAATTGAATAAGATTTCAATGATGGATTTTATTTTAGTTTATTTTGTAGCATGTTTTTTTCTATTTCCTTTTTGTATTATGGGTATTATGTATGTAATCTGGATTTCCAAGACTGCTAAACTGAATAGTATTTATATATTTTCTTCCTTATAATAATTCCAATGTAATGTAATAATGCACCAACTCTAGGCTTCTCAGGTCAAGGAGTCACAATTTATAAATAATTGATCAAAAAACTGTTGAATATTTTCATAATTTAGTTAATAGTAATCATATATGAATATATAATGGCTTCTTTATAAGGTTACATAATAATATTTAGTTGTTTTCATAAACCCTATATTGTTTGAAATTAATTCTATCAAAAGAATTTGAAATTTTGTGTAACACAATCAAAGCATAGTGTTGCGTATACTGCAAGATAAGAATTTTAGCATGTAGCACAAGCTTAACATTGTTTAGTGTACAACACAAGACATAAAAGAAATTAAAAAATGAAATCTATCTCAAAAAAGTCAATGGGTGTTACATTTTACCAAAAGTAAATCATATCTAGGTCTCTATGTAGGATAACATTGGTAAATATTTTCTCGTGGAGAAAAAGAGTAAATAATCATATATATGGATTAGGACCACTGATCCAAAGAAAGTGGGTGATCCAGAGAATGTTAACAATCATACAACAATAAACTAAATAAGTGTGAAAGAAGTTATTGATATCATAAAAACGATGACAATAAGACACCCATTTACATCATGATCCTTTTTACTAATGTTGAATAATTTTTTTGAGAAGATATAATTACTTAATTTCATTACAATCTCACCAATGGTCATTCCATGAAAAATTTCATCTTTATCTTTTATTCAAAGAAATGAAGATGAATTTTTCATTCCTAGAGAATTAATAGATCATTATATCCATAAATAGAATGATCTTTCATTCTATACGTATTTACCAAAACAAAAATGTTATCACAAGTAATCAAATATACATGAGTCCACCTTGGTGAGAAAATAATTCATTCTAACAAAAATTATCTGAATTTTTTTACTCAAAAATTCCATTAACTGATAAACTTACAATCCTTCTGAAAGATAGAAATATAAAACATTAGAAAGTGGTAAAGAAACATGGCTTAACATATATCCCCCATATATGATATGGTATCGCTTGTTGGTCACATTCCAAAGGTGTGAACACCTTCATCATGTATTCCCTTGAGTCATGGTAATAACCTTAATTACCATATATCATTTCTGATAACATTCATGTTTCCTTATTAAAAAGTTTTATTGATAAATTCCATAATTCCCAAAATGTTTTATACTTCATCCATGATAACATAACCCTTTTGAAAATAAATCCACAATCAGTTCCGAAGAAACTAGTATCATCCAATTTACATAATCATATCCAACATATATTTATCCAAAAATCAAAGGACATATTAATGGTTATCATTACCTTAATAACGTGTTATTAAAATATACCATCTTACCCTTAAATCAATTTTTTGGTCTTTATAACTATTTAAAATATCCCTTCCAATCCATAATGAAAAACTTATACTAAAATAAAAAATAAATTTCATGTTCTGCATAACTTATTCTTCAAATTTTGAAACATATACACCTCAATAATCCTCCTTATTCTTAAATCCTTAATCAGGATCCTTCATCATAGTCTATCATAAAAATATGAATCTTGACTTAGGGTTGTAAATCAAACCAGAATTCTTAGGATTAATGTAAACAATAATTCTAGAACATCCCATGCCCTTCACATGTTGTTTACAATCTCTTTATCATCAATAGTATAACCTCTGTTGTACCACCTACATGATTCAATTCATGATATTTCCCCATTGGAAATTGATTTTCATAATTACTATAATTTCCACATCTGAATCATTCATTGTTAACCATGTTTTAACTAATTTAATCTATCAATAAATACCAGAAAGAAAAGTGTGAGAAAGGATTATCATAAATGAAAATCATGTAACCAAGGAAAATTAATTATAATATTTCAATCTATGATATATTATATATCACTATTAATTATTCATGATTGTTACCAATATTGTAGTATTATAACCTATAATTAGACTAATCCTTAGTAAATAACTAGACATATCATTAGAAATATATCTGTGGATCTCTCTAAAGTTTATGCATCCAAGTTTCCAATGGTTAACAAACCCTTTGTTCATATACCAATAGTAAGGACCCAATCTTGTCATACATGTAAATTACATTATTTTTTAAGAATACTTATGCATTAAACAAATGGATACCTCAATATCATATTAGTATAGTGACTTTGGAAACATCGAACACAAAAATCTAGTCTAGTGAAATATATTCAATGTTTCCAAAAAATATCTTCACCATTTTTTACTCCCACCTAAAACCTTTCTTTATAACGTAAGGAAAATAAAACATAATAAAGAGTGAGCTCAGAAGCTCTGTAATAGTAAAAAATGGTGATATGTAAACATAAAAATGAGAATAAATGATATGATAATTTTATCATAACAATTTATGATCATTACCTTCATATCAAAGGTAAACTTGAATCATAAGGAAATCAAAGAACAAAATCCATAAGATCATAAAATTGACTTAAGTCAAAAAATTGTGGCTTACCCATAAACAAGTTACTTTGTGAACATGTATAAATAGTAGTAGGATAACTCATTAAGGACATGACATTAGGCCCTTGTATAAACATAGGGATATGGAAATCAAGTCCACTCATAGAATTATGTATATGAATACCAGTTCCACGCATAGAATTTTGAACATAAAATCCTTTTCAAGTATATCATATATACCTCATGAGTTATGCATCCATATACAATTAATTGGAGGGATACATAGGTCTCACGCATATCATAATAAAATTATTCTTATCTATTCCATACAATTATAAATCATTCATCATAGCCTAACCCAAGGAGTAAAATGAGTTTCTTAAACATCATTCTATCATAACATAACACAATTAAAACAAATGGATTTCATAAATATAATTCCATAATAAACACAAAAAACTATCTGAATAATATGGATATTATAATTTAAACATAACACTATTAAATAATTCTATCTTATATGGAAAATAATTTTGATAAAACACTTGAAATTAATTATTAAAGAAAATATCCTTTCTTCTTCATAATCATTTTCATTTCTAAAAAATTACACCTATTTTTAAAATTTGAAAAAAATATTTACCAATAACCATGAAATATTATAAAGGAATATTAATGGAAAAATGTTTTATAAAAACATAAAAATCAAGTCACTCCATATAAGTAAAATATATTCTTCTCTTACTTTTGACAGAAAAGTAAAAACATACATCATTTGGAAATGGAATGAAAGATTATTTTCAACCATGTATTAAAAAGTGAAAAATGTGTAAAATGAATTTATACATCCATAGGAGAATATTAAAACGTTTTATGAAATATTTTTTAGAAAAAAAAAGATGTGGATGATAAATATAACCCAGTAAATACTTACATATAAACAATCTTAGATAATAATGAGATTGTGAAATTATCTCTCACCAAGTTATAATCATTAAAATAACATGCCTCATAAATTAAATAAAATTATATGCATATGATAATAGAATAAAATTAATAATAATAATCATAAAAACATTCTTTGTAAGAACAAACACCACACAAGAGAAAATGGTGGTGTATAAAGCATATGTCCCACATAAATAAAAGTGAGATAAAATAATCATTCAGCTTAGGTCTGGGTTCCATTGTAGTTGTCCAAACCTCCTGTATAATGGTTTAAATAATTTCATTAACTTCTTCCATAATCATTTTCATTTTAATAATATTATAATTGATCATATTATCACCTGACTGTTAATAACATTATTACTCAACCATTGGGTATTAACTTCTTTATTTTCTTATGCATGTTTTTTCGGATAAGATCTTATTCATATTATTAGGTTACAGTTATATAATTTCCAGAATAATATTAGTAAAATATATATCATATTTAATTATTATATTACATTATATATTCATTCTTTAAATAAGATCATGTAGAACGAATTACATCGCATCATGGAGACGATAGGTCGTATGTACATACGAGGGACGATATCATTCCCTTAAGTATAAAATGGTGTGGAATTGGATGGGGTATATAATATTTATGAATTGATATCATGCTATAATAAAAATATATAGTTTTTATTTCCATCATTACTCCCATCCATGAAAAGCGGTGATGAAAAACATATTAAAACACGGTGTAGAGATGGCAAGTTGTACTTACACATGCATGGTGATTTCATTGTTTGTAAGATGGATAGAAGGTGTAATGTGGTTATTACATAACCATAAACACATCTTGTCATATATGTTATACTTATTTATTACTCAAGGATTGAAAAAACTCATGAATATGTGGTAAAAGAAGAAATATGTTTGAATGAATTGGTAGAGGAGATTGCCTCTTTTTCAATGAGCTAATGGAAGATCTACTCTTAAAGGAACAGTAGTTTCTATTTTGAGAATAAAATAACCTCTAGAATGTGACTAAGGATGTTTATAAGGGAAACACGAAGGGTATGTATTATATTTAAGGCTCAAAATGAAGTGAATTTTTGAGGGAGGATGTGCTCTTTTATAATTGAGGTTAGGGAACATTTGGAATCTCGAAAAATATTTATTTATAATAAAATCAAACCACATCCGAAAACATAAAAAATATATTATTTTAAAATATTAGATGATATATGGTTTTAATATAATAAATAAATAAATATGAGACAATTATTTCCATCAATTTAAACCTTATAATTTTAATTAACCCTTAGGTATTCTATTTTTTTTTAACAAAGGTAACTAATTATTTAATATTAAAATAGTGTAAATTTTACTTATTTCTTATAAGTTATAAAATAAATTAAATATTTAAAAAAATTTACACAATATTATTAATATTTTACATTTTTAAAAATTTATTATGTTTTTTAAATAATTTAATAAAATATTCACTGGGCAAAATATCAATAATGTCAATTTGGACACTGTTCAATTATTGGATTTCTAAAAATACCATGATAAGATATTATCCTTGAATTTTTTTTATAAAGGGTTAAGGTCATCTATAATATTAATTTATTATATTCAGTATCCCAAATTTTATTTATTTTAATATTTTTAATAAAATTATTTTTGATATTTCCATTAATAAAATAATTACTACATCAGTTTTGTGTAATTATTCAATATAATTATATATTGAATAAAAATAAAAATAAAATACTAAATTAGTATAAATATTTTATATTTAAAAATAATACTTGACGTTTAATATATATTCTGTATATCCCTACATTAAAATTGTTATATTTATTAAAACATGAATATGATAACATTTGAATTACTGGGGATAAAATATTATAAGTATCATAGTGTAATCCATGTGCATAAAAATTGACAATAAATCGACCCTTGGATGATTATGGTCTATATTTACTTGACCAATAAGTTCGGGCTAGTGTTTTGGAATTATAATGATTATTATCCTTTTAATAGAAAATATTTTATTGATTTTTCATCAATTAAATAATTTTATCATCATCAATGTATAATTCTTTGAATGAAATATTTATTTAGTAAAAATTAAAAAAAATACCATGATTAATAAAAACATTTTTTATATGAAATTAGTATTGAAAATATAATTTAGCTTCTCTATAACATTATTTTAAAAATAATAAGTTTATTAAAATATGAGTAAGATATATTAAACTTTTATTTAAATAAAATATATTAAATGCCCTAATATAATCTATGTGCATTATAAAGGGTATGATTTTTTCCCAAAGATGATTTATACTGAAAATAACTCATAAAATTATATTAGTACTAGTGTTAAAGTAATTTTATGATATTATATTTAAAATTAATTACCCAATTTACCTTTTTACCATATTAATAAAATTTACAAAACTTACTATTCCTAATGAACTAAAATAAAAGAAATATACTTACATAATTTGGAACCACTAATTCGAAATATAGATTCCATTTTTTAAAATTAAAAACACAAAAGTTGCAGTTATGAATCAAAAAATAATCTCATTGTTAGAATGAAAACAGGTTTCAAAATTTATAAATTTGAAAATGATTGAAATTGTTTTACATCTAAATTCATGGTAAAATTATTTCTATTGACCAACATTATATTAAAAGATAAAAATATTGTATTCTTACACTATAAAACCATTAAATAGTATAATTTAACTATATAAATTAATTTGATGAAAAAAAGTTGTTTTTTAATTAAAATTTATTATATTGTTAAAATTCATCAATATTTTGAAACTTATCATAAAAATATCAAAAATTCCAAAAAGGTTAAATTTTATATCCTAATTCCAAATAAGAATATTATTTTATTAAATAAATTATATAACATTATCAAAACTAGATTTAAAATGGGTGTTTCATCAAAAAGATGTAAAACAGTATGTTTTGAAAAATAATTCTTTTATTCAAACAATTTACTTTGTTCTTATATATTGTCTATAAAACATATAAGATGATTTTTAAAAATTATATTGGTTATATTTCATATATGTTTCATAAAAAAATACATCAAGAGTGATTTTATTATTCTATAAACTCACTTATTTTCATTTAAATAGTTTCAAAGAAAAATATTTACATTTATTAAAAAATATTTTTATTTACATTTATTATTAATTTTTAGAAAAATAATTAATGAATATTTTTATTATTCAGTTAATAATTATCATATTTGACATTGTAATGGCTAGGTTATAAGGAAACATAATAATATTTAGCTATTTTATTAAACTCGATATTGCGTGAAATGAACTCTATCGAAAGAAAATGAAATTGCATGTAACACAATCCATGCATAGTGTTGTATATACCACAATATAATCCAGTGTTTCGTGTAGTGCAATATTATCTTGGTTTATTGAATAACATAATACATTAATGAAATAAAAAAATAAATCTATCTCATAAAAATATCAAGGTGTTATAAGGTGGATATGTATCTTTAGGTAATGATTTCATCATACATTCATATTCCCTGGTAGGAAGTTGTTATATAATATAGGGTCGGGAGAAATATAATTATGTATATCTAGGTAATCATGTCTTAATACTTACATATTACATAGTAGGCGATTGTAATGTGATATAGGCACATGTATTAGGGAAATATGGATCACTGGGTAATTAGGGAATGATTCATTTGTATGAAATAGTAAGAAAACATTATCTCATGTATACTAGAGTGAGTTTACCCCTGGGTCATTATATATGTTGTATACTTGATGACAAACATGGGTTATCGGTTTCAAGTTAGGTTTTGGTCCCTATGTGTGGTGGTTTATTTATTTATCTATTTATTTCACTCTTATATATATATATATATATTATGGGATTAAAATATTGAATAATCATGAACGTTCAACATTATATTATAGGTAAATATTTGGGTGTGTCCTACAAAGGGTTATATTATCACCCCATTTATGGGAAACTTGGTTCTCATGGAAACATTATGTCTACATTTAGGTTGGGCACAAATTCATAATGGTCCGGGAGGATTCATGGTGTTTAATGATCAAGTGGAGCCACTCATGTAAAGGTTTGGGTTGATTTGGAGTAGTTAAATAGTCATGGAGAATGGTTATGTGGTTCATCGATGAGTTAGTAGTATAACCTAGGGTAATTTATTTTATTTTATTTACTTCTTTTTATATGGTTGACATAGTGGGTGATCATTTTTTAATATGAACATGATTGTTCGAGTATATATGAATGTATTGCATTTTAATTATATCGTGTTCTATTTTATTACTATTTCTTACATATCCTATTAAAGTGGATGTTTTTGGATATATTTCCATTGTTTCATACTATTATATCAGTGTATGGAATCCTCATAGTACCACTATTAGACCTCTACTGCTAATTTATGGCTTCTAGTGTATGGGGAGGAATGCCTAAGGTATAGAAGAAATATTTGGTTTTGGAATAGATTAGTGGTTCGGGGCGATAGGATGTAATAAATTGGTATCATAACATTCTATTTTTAAAATATTTTTTAATATGGTTAAAATTAGATATAAGAATGTGTTTGAGATTTTGATAGAACTCGGACTGGAGTTCCATGATCGCCTTTTCTTGTGGATGTCCATGTTTCCATGGGTATGGGATTGGTATTCTTGTATTTCATTATTATGGTAATTTTTCATTTAACCTTGGATAAAACACATTATATTCATATTTCTTAGTCACTGAACCTTTGTATCTTTTCATGGTGGAAAGAGGCATTTATTCATGCATCATTCATGGCATATATGAATTCACAAGACATAATCCCCCTCGTGTCTGTTTTTAATAGAAATGAAATTTCAAATGTCTAAAGTGTCAAAATAAAATCATACAGTGTTTCTCCATATGATTTTTTGGTGGAATTATACATAGATAGACTATGAAATATATGAATCACCTCTGATGTAAATTCATGTTGACCTTTAATGATATTATAATTGATAATGTTTATTAGAAATTCATTCGATGAAAGGAACTGGTGGAGACCCTTAGTATGACAATACATGAATTTGATTCCTTGAGGATGAACCCCCTATGGGTGATTGATTTATATATTTGGTTATTTTAAGTTTCAATAACAACCTATATGGTATTTTACCATATATATTGAAATTAAATTTTAAATGACCAAATTGCGTGATTGGGATTTTATGGATACGAGTCATTATTAGTTGATGCCTCTATACATGCATGCCTATGGATCTGACCAGATTCTCAAATGGAAATCTTTTATATAGATGCTCATGAGAATTAGGGCCATGTAGTTTGATGATATGGCATGTAATTCAGGTGGTATATGTGTTTATAATATACTAAATTTGGTTTTATCATGTGATTTTTCGTGGTATTTTAATACTACAATATAGAAATTTCCCCGTGTGATTGATTTTTTTATGTGGTGTGACTAATCAGTTAGGTGGACTCCTAATATCCATTGAGATGCCACTTTGGATAATGGTGATTTAGTGGGTTTTTGATGATCAAGGGTAATCAAAAAGAGGGATTTTCCTGAAATGTGAGTGCTTTAGAGGCGGGAAGCATAGAACACATTTTAGATCCATGCATAGAAGGTGATATTGATTTTATGGTATTGGATAGTAATTATTTTTTTTTCATGAGAAAAGAACTTTGAGTTCTAATTCTTATGGAAAAAAAGATGTGTTTTAGGGTAACACTAGTCATTTAATATATAATATTATGGCAATATTTCCTTTAGGAATCATGGTGTAAGTGTGGTAGATGATTTTGTTTTTGGAACGAAATCCATTGGCAGACTATAATATATTGGATCATAACATTTTAATATGTATGTTTTTTTGAAGAGGAGTGTCAATGTTTATTTTGGATAGATAAACTGACATTTTATGAGTATGGTTAGTGGTTTATGCATTTGAGCCTTTGTTTTCAAGTGACGTGACTCACAAGAGCGTGAGTTGGGTTTTATGATTGAGTGTTATGGGTGTGTGAACCAATTGATCTTAGGGGATGTTGATGTAGTATGTGCTTTTCAATCACAATAATTTTTGAATATTAAATCTTTCAGTGACCATGTATGAATTGAGGGATGATGTAATTGATGATATGAATACGGGCATGATGCCCTGGTGCATGACAGTGGTATTGTCCTATGTGGTAACGACCTCATAAACTATGTGATTTCAAGGGATAATACTAGTTATTCATGTTTTAGGAGGAGTATCATGCATGTTTCGATGATGGATCATTTTGAGGTTTTTCTCAAGGTGTAGTATAAGTAAGGTCATGTGGTGATAATTGCACCATCATGTGTTTAATTGGGTTGAACCTAGTATTGAATTGAATTTCAGTGAATTTTGAGCCACGATGTTCATGTGATCTAGGAATAGGTGGTGATTATTGTTCCATATAATCACTTTGGTATGATTGAGATGGACACATCTAGACCTCATGTTTGGGGATGGACACATCACGAGTTTAGGTGATCTTGAATCTAGTTTCGTGATATTTTGATAAGGACCGACCGATTATATAGAGTATTAGACTGATCATCATGATGTGACCCACACGTGAATGGGGTCCAGGATGTAGTGGGATCAGATAGTGTAAAAATGAGGTATAAATTAGATGCATTGAGAAAAAACTACATCAAATGCATCATTGTATAATGATTTATGTGTTTCGATATGTGATTCTATGGTGGTGACGAGCGGTAAGATTAGTTTTAGTAGAGGAATGTACCTTATGGTAGGAGAAATGTAGTAGAATATGACACACTGTTTTGGGGTTGTATTCAACATAATGATTTTTATTATTTTAGGGATTGGATATGTCAGGGGATTTGGATGAAGAGAAATTACGGAATCTCATTGATGATAAGTGTTATGGTTGGGAGTTTGTAAAAACCCATTTTTTCAAGTTATGGAATTGAAAAATAAATTAAAATTTTCTTTTATATTATTAATGGGGGAAAAGGGTCATTTTTCAAAGAATACGTCTTAGGGAATAATTTTTTAACCATTCCATTGGTCATAGAAAATGGTGTTTACCCTAGGGTTGTAATTATTTGGGATTTTGAGATGGTCAAATTTTCAATGAAAAAATTTATATATAGTTTAATAAATATCATTTGTTCTTGAAATGTTTCAATAGAGACAGGTTTTGAATAGATACTCATATTAGAATTTTGAATCTGTCCTTGATTCCAGAATGGGATTTTTCGTAGATTTGGTATTAATATATCTTTGTTTTTGGGGATAGGCTCGGTCCCTATTTCCTTTTTCATTTCATTATTCCGTTCTTTTTTATTTTTGACCTTTTTTTCTTTATTTCCATTCCTCCTTTTATTTTTATACATACAATATGGGTCCTCTCCCATTTGGGGTTATTCTTATCCAAGATAGGAATGTATGGATGAGTAGGATTTAGGGATCTAGTGTTATCACCACGGAGCTTAGGAGGAGCCAGATCAAGTTGATGTTGTAGTGGGTTACAGATCAGAATGAAACATCGGTAGATTTTACCCAAGGTAAGAACCTATTTTCATTTTAAGAAATAAGTCCTAAAAAAGTTGTTTATTTTTAATTTTAATTCCTTATATGTTTTTATAGGGTTCCATGATATCCCCATGAGTTGATTTATGGAAAATAGGGGGGGTGACCATATGGATTTCCCAATCAAAAAAACCAATCATATAGCATGCGGTTTCAATAACACACATCATGTGTTATTATTATTTATGGAAAAAATAATGCATATCTATTACACATTTTATAGTATAGAGGATATGTTTTTTAAGGTAACTTCACATGTTTTTGAGCGAATGGCCACATTCCCCATGTCCGGGACCATGGTCAAGTAAGGGACACTGATAGATTCCATGTGAGGAACATAATGTGTAGAAGTACATGCTAAGGTCGATTATATGGTAAGATCTGGTAAGATACCTAAAAAGGGACCCCATATAGGGTACACATCATTTATGAGGAGGAAACAATGTGTACTTAGTGAAGCACATGGATGGTTGAGCTGGGGTATATGGCCAATTATTGATTTTATTTGTACATTTGATGTACTTAGGGTACACATTATGTACTATTCCTTGTATATAATTTCATGATTTTATAATACGGAGTTCTTTTACTCATCGTATATGATGGTGGGGCCCTTTTTTGAGGCCTTTAAATATAACGTTTTGGTCTGATTTAGTTTAATGTAAAGGTCATACTGTCCAATTTAGGTTATAGGAACGTTGACAGATTTACAAGAGATTCCCAAGGACATCGGTTGAGATGAGTGTGAGTTGAGGGTTTTTCCCCCACCAAAATGAATTTATCTCTGTGGGTAGACCCATAGATTTTATGATGATTTTTTCATAAGGATTGACCTATGAAGTACCTAGGGACATAATATGGGCCTTGATCAATTAATCTTGAGGTTTTATAGTGTGGAAAATCATGTAGGGCCCATGAAGTCATGGTATGATTATGAAAACTTATAGGGAACCCTAGTAGGTGCTTAGTGATGTCAATACCCTCTTAAGGGTGTGTGTTAAGAAATGTGTAGTAATGATTACATATATCACCTTAGATAATGATCCAAACTTGTAATGGAATCTGATAGTGCTATATCTATGACATATTTAATATATATTGATATTTTAAGAGGGAGTGAGATAGGAGTTCAGGGATTATGGATGCCCTCAAGTTCTCATTTGTTACTTTTTTTAGAGGCAATGAGTTTTTTCCTCTAGGGGGATCATGCTTGTAATTTTTATTTATTATTGTGTGTATAATATAGAAAACAACCCTTATATGGTGGTATCCTATGATAAATAAATAACCCTTATGGTGTTCTATGATAACTGGTAAATAAAAATACCTTTATATGAAGGTTCATGATTCTAAAGAAAACTCCCATTTTATGGAGGTCTATGTTACAAAATAAAACACCCTTAAAGTGGGTCTATGATATTATATAGGGTCATGAATTATGGTGATATATATCTACAGTTAATGAGGATCTTATACATGAATACACCCTAGTTTGTGGTTGTGATAAATATACGGCTAGGGAATGGGGAGATATATATCTTCATGTAATAAGTGTCAAATACCTTCATAAACCCTAGTAAGCTAGTGTGATATGATATAGGGTCAGTCACTAGGGAATTTTGCATCTTTAGGTATTGTGGGATTTATACATGAATAAACCCAAGTAGTAATTTTTTATATGATATAGGGTTAGGTTTCGGGGAATTATGTATATCGAGGTAATGAGAGAATAATACCTTCAGATTCCCTAAAAGATTGTTGTAATTTGATATAAGTGATTCATCTGAAGGATGTTGTTAAATTCTCCAGGTGTAATAAAATTATAAATTTATAATTTCCAAAAAAAATGATGCATCTGACGTATATTGTTAAGTCTTTTGGGTGTGATCAAATTATAAATTTATAATGTCTCAAACTACACTAGTTATAAAGGCATAACATAGCAGTAGTATGGGGTCGAACCAATAGAGATTGGGGATATTAGTGATGAAAACTATTGATCAAAGTTCATCTCATCCAAATTTTAATATTTTTATTTACATAATTAAAATATGAAAATAAAATAATTCAAATTAGATAGAATAAGTAATAGAGCGGGGGACTGATTTCTGGGAGTAGTTTTACTAAATAAATAAACTCAAATTCTATTTCAAAACAAAAATATTAATTCATTTCACAAACGTTAGATTTTATCGGTATAATAAAAGAATTATCCCAATAATTTATCCCTAACACATTAATTCATATGTTCTGATGAACAAGTATAGCTAAAGCATATTAAGATCAGATTTCCAAAAGTAGAAGAGAAGTCTAACTCAATGGTCATGAATAAATTATCTCAATCATGTTGGTGTTCCTTAATTATTAAAAGAATATGTTCAATGGAAAAATGATAAATAAAATCAATGATTGTACAAAAAATGATACAAATTAATATAATCATATTATGAGTGAAGTTAAAATTGGACTATTATGGTACACACCCCCTTTTACTAATTCCTCTCTCCTATATGGGTTTACCTAGTCATCGCTATGAGGACGCTAATGATGAATAAATCAAATCTCCCAAAGAATAGAATAAATAATAAAGAATGATAAATTGAATGAATAAGAAGATGTATTGGACTTGAAATAGAAATAATTCAATGTTACAATGAATTGAAGAAAATACGGAAGAAAAAATATATCAATAAAGAACAAAATATGGGTTGGAACCGTAGTGGAAGACTCTTAGTGGTAGAATTCATAAACCTTGAATGAATCTTCTTTTGGCTAAAACCCACATTTATAATCCCTAGTGTCATAAATAATTTTCCTTGGATCAAAACCAACATTAAATGGTAGTTCTCGGGTCATATGGCCAGCCTCTCATCAAAAGATACATCAAAATCTCATATCGGGCTCGTTTGGTATGTTTCAAGATATGTTATCCATTCGAGTCATGAAATTCATGGGAATAAAATTTTTGATACTTTTCTACCTCAAGTTTTGTACTTATTTTACCTCTTATATAATTTAGAAATTGTGAAATTGATTCACAACATGAATCATGTATTTTCAGTGTCTGAAGCTTCATTTCATCCTAAATCATTAATTTCGAAACATCGGACCATCCAATAGGCATCCTAAATTATGGTAAGCCTCCTTATAATGAAAAATATGATCTATTTGACTTCTTTTTTATCATGGATTCATCTTTACTTTCCCTATTCATACCAAGCTTATTCGCGGCCCTCCACAAAGTCTCTTTTATAAATCAAAATTCAAATTGTTTTCATCATATTGTAACCAATATTTATCTTTCTATAAGATCATGAAAAAAATAAAATATGGAATACATATCATATTGAATAAATTATTAATATTCCACTAAAACACATATAAGAACAAATGTAAATTTAGATATAAAATATAGATATCAATAGGGTCAGGTGTCACATCAATATGTATCTCTGTGTAATTAGGGATTGATACATTCATATACTTTGGTAGGTGGTATTTATCTCATACATAATGGGATGATTTTATCTTCCAATTAATTATATTTATACTGGGGTGAAAGGACCTCGGGTCACTATGATAATCAGCACAGTCACGAACCGACCTCGGGGCCCGTGCCGTGACTACCCCAAGCCCGCCTTCTATAGGCCAGGGGCTGGCGACTAGCACCAAGGCGTAAAATCCCGGTAAACAGGGAAGGCATTGCCTTTATAAGTAACAACCACCACAGAGTCAGCAAGCGGAAAGTATCTGCAAAGTGCAGAAAAGTAAAGGGGGCCAGAATACAAGCCCAACTGAAAGTACAACTGAAAAGGTAAAGAACAGCAACTGAAGAAAAGACAGCGGCCTCGTGTCATCCACTGGCAATCCCACCTGAAGGGTGGGTACAGATAGCCTCCAGGCTCCTCGGGTCCCACGTCCGCTCCGAGCACGTCCCGCCCAGTGGTCCGCCTCCAGGTACCGTCCTGCTCCACGCCCCAACCGAGATCAGCGCTGTCCGTCGTCTGCATCCAACACAACAAAGTGCGGGCATAGCCCGTGCAGGGGTGAGTATAACTACTCAGTAAGGAACCCGAGACCCCCGAAGGTCTCCCGAAATCCACAAAGGATATAGCACAAAGAAAGGGGCAACCAGGAAGAAACAACTGACTCGACTTAGGTATATGCCCATACATATACCTAAGTCCCCATTTCTAGCTCTGCTCTCGAGCTCAAGGTCAACTCGATCCACACAGGAAAGCAAGACTCAAATCCACCAGGAAGAGTAAATAGTAAATCCACATAGGATAGTTCAACACAATCCACAAAGGAGAGTAACATAAGATTCAGCTCAACCAGGTATACTTTTTCAGATGACGACAAGATGATCACCAAACCATCTAAGTCGTCTGACCCACGAAGGATCGATAGGTACTAACCTCGGCAATGACCCACACAGGACCGGGCCCACACAGGACCTGTAGCAATGGCTCACACAGAACCGTAAGAGATGACCCACACAGGATCGGGCCCACACAGGACCTGTAGTCAAGGCTCACACAGAACCGTAAGGTGATGACCCACACAGGATCGGCTGCACTGATCCACGTAGGATCGCTGAGTGCAGTAGTCGACGCAGTCCACTGAGGATCTCTGCACAGTCGTCGCCGCAGTCCACGAAGGATCTCTGCTCTGTCGTCGTCGTAGTCCACGGAGGATCTCTGCTCTGTCGTCGAAGTCACAGCCAGCGCTAGGGTTCCCGCACACAGCGAGCTCGTTTAGGAGGGTCCGCTCCACGAGCCGAGAGGCTGATACATCAACTGACACGTAGTCCGAAGTTGATGTATCCAAAAGTTCCGTATCGACAACAGGATCTCAACGCAACAGACGGCGCGTCAATCGGACGCCCGGTCTGAGAGTTATTGGCATTTTCGTCCCAGGGGCCCGGTCGGTTTTTTTGGGCAAAACCAACCCGACCGTACTCCGCCTGTGTCCGATCCTCGGGCGGAGTATGCCAAAAGTTCCGTCTCACTTAGAGGAAAACCTCCACAGCTGACGGTACGTCGATCGGACGTCCGCAGCTCGAGTTATGAGCGTTTCCGCTCCGAGGGCCCGGTTGGTTTCGCGTACGAACCAACCCGGCCGAACCCAAAGTCTTCCGATACCTTGAATATAATATACCGAAATGACCGTCTCGATCCAAGGATCGCGTAGCCGCTGACGGTTCGTCAATCGGAGGTCCCAGGCCCAAGATATGGGCAAAAGACCGGAGAGGGCCCGAAAACGGGGGGTTCTGGGCCCGGGGCGACCCTGCCCGAACCACCCCTGGGTCGGCCGAACCGGGTCGACCCGACCCGTCCCGACCCGGCTAGGCCGTGTCCGGTCCGGCCTGGGTGCGGACCGGCCGACCGGACCGGCCGGCTCGGCTTCGGCCGAGCGGCCGAAGAGGGCTGCCGCGGGGCGCCGCCCCCGCGGCTCGGTGGAAAACGCGGCCCCGCGGGGGGCCGCCTGTCACGCGGACGCGGCCGGGCCGCCGCGTCCCTCCCCGGTTCTGCGTGGCCGCGGAACCGGCCGCCGCCGCCGCGGCTTCAGCCGCGGCGGATTCCTCCACGGCGGCGCGCCGGGCGCCGCCCTCCGCGGGCCGCCGGAGTTGCTCCGGTGGCCCGTTTTGCCTCCCGTCTGCGCCATAGCTCCTCCCGGGGGCCGATCTTCACTGCGGGATCAACGGATCGCCCCTGCCGCACGGTTCGTCGTCGTCCGCCAAATCCTCACAACAAAAAGATCGGCGGAGGGTTGCCGGGTCTTGTTCGTTAGACCCGCACCCTCCGCGTTAGTCATAAAAATCATCGGGAGGGATTAAGGCAGCCACAATTTTATCCAAAAATAAAACTGTTCAAATTTGGTTCTTTAATTAAAAAGAATTAGATCACGGGAACGAATCACCAAGAAAAAATAAAATCCCTACCTCGATGTCGCCGTCGGATGTGAGGTCGCCGCGGAATCGCTCGTCGCGGAAGGAGGGGATCGTCGCGTCGCGCCGACGATCTCCGGATCTAGAACAAACGGATTTAATTAATTAAATCCGTTTTCATTGAAATTCAAAGGGAGAATTAAACGATCCGTTTCTCACCTTGGTTGCCGAACGAGGATCGGCCGCGGAAGAAGAGGCGTCGCCGAAGAACGTCGCGGGTAGTGCTCGTCGACGTCGCAGATCACGGTGTGCGTCGTCGAATTCCGGTCGCCGGCGTTCTTCGCGTTCTTCGCGTTCTTCGCGAGGAGGGTGGAGGCTCAGAGAATTCGCACAACGATAACAATCCTCCAAAATAGACAAGTTTGTCTATTTTATTAATTCGCCAACGAACGCAAACGCGTAAGTAACGACCCATTAAATTCGTTGAATTAATTCAACGAATGAAACATCCCATTTAATTCACGAAATAAACCGCCCAATTAAATGGTCTGTTAAGAATTAAAGAAAACGCTCCGGTTGACTTTTCAGTTACTTTGACGGGTTTTCGCGGGTGCGTTACTTAGCGAAAGAAACGGCGGGGCTCGTGCGGGCTCCACCTCACTAATATCCTAACAAGGGGTAGGATATTTCCGGATAGCACCCTATCCGCTTTAACTCAGTTCAAGTGGCTTCCAAGCGGCTTAAGTGAAATAAAATAAAGTTGTCGCACAACCTTTATTTTATTTCCGACTTAAAGCCCAAAATTTTTAAAACCACGGTTGAGCAAACGCAACTCCGGAAGAGGCGTTTCTAAGCAAACACCGGCGCTGCGATTTCATCGGTGCCCTCAGAATTCGATTTCGGGCACCGGTTCAAAAGATAGAAAAACCCGCTCGTCCGTTCACTGAACGTACCCGAGCCAAACTTTGGAAATTGATTCCGGGCACACCGGGCCTCGGAATCAGGTGCCGTCTGAAGCTGCGCTCTTGTAAAATTCCAAAGAAAATTAAGAAAAAAAATTTCCTTGAAATTTGCGGGTCTTTACATTACTCCCACCTCAGGGCTTTACGTCCCCGTAAAGATACATCAAAAACTAGGGGAACAAATGGGGGTACTGAGCACACATCTGAGCCTCCCGCTCCCAAGTGCTCTCCTGGAGGTTCCCGTGCTGCCATCTGACGCGCACAAGAGGAATCGACCGCCCACGTAGGACCTGCTCCTGTCGATCCTCGATCTCCACTGGGACCTCCGCAAAAGTCACCCCATCGTCCACGTCCAGCTCCCCAAAGTCGATGATGTGCGTCGGGTCGTGCACGTATCTCCTCAGCTGAGACACGTGGAAGCCGTCGTGCACCCGGTGCAACTGAGGTGGTAGAGCCAGGCGATAAGCCACCTCTCCTATCCTGCTGAGGACCTGGAAAGGCCCGATGAAGCGTGGAGACAACTTGCCGCCTCGGCCAAATCTCTGTAAACCACGTCGAGGTGAGACACGCAAAAAGACGTGGTCGCCATCCTCGAATTCTAGTGGCCTCCGCCTCCTGTCAGCATATGACTTCTGCCGGCTCTGAGCTGTCCTCATCCTCTCCTGGATGATCTGGACCTTCTCTGTCGTGGCTCGGACCATCTCTGGTCCCACGAGTGCTGACTCCCCAGGGTCTGTCCAGCACAACGGTGATCTGCAGGGTCTGTCGTACAACGCCTCGTATGGTGCCATCCCGATGGTGGAGTGGTAGCTGTTGTTGTACGCGAACTCCACCAAGGGTAGGTGGTCCTCCCAGATGCGACCAAAGTCGAGAACACATGCACGGAGCATGTCCTCAAGTGTCTGTATGGTCCTCTCCGTCTGACCATCCGTCTGAGGGTGGAAGGCTGTGCTCAGATGGAGCCGCGCCCCGAACGCCTCCTGCAACCCCTTCCATAGCCGGGAAGTGAAACGAGCATCTCGATCGGAGACGATAGACGATGGCACACCGTGAAGCCGTACGATCTCCTGGACGTAAAGACGTCCCAAGCTCTCCACTGAGCCCTGCTCTCTGATGGGTAAGAAGTGTGCCGACTTGGTGAGTCGGTCGACAATCACCCAAATGGAGTCGTGACCTCTGGAAGTGCGTGGAAGTCCAGTCACGAAGTCCATAGATATCCCGTCCCACTTCCACTCCGGGACCTCCAAGGGCTGTACCAAGCCTGCTGGTACTTGATGCTCTGCCTTCACCTGCTGGCAGGTGAGGCATCGTGAAACGAACTCTGCCACAGCTTTCTTCATGCCCGGCCACCAGTGCTGTCGTCTGAGATCCTGGTACATCTTCGCCGCTCCGGGATGTACCGCCAAGGGAGAAGTGTGAAACTCTCTCAGCACCTCCTCTCGTAAAGAGACTGGTACGAAGGTACGTCCTCTGAAAAGGATGTCGTGCTCTGCTCCAAGGGAGAAACCATCAGGCGCCTGACCTGAGGATATCAGTGCACGCTGGGTCTCACAGTCAGCGTCCCCACGCTGAGCCTCTCTGACCCACTGTAGAAGTGGAAGAGAGACTGTGAGAGACTGAAGGAAGGCTGCTCCGTCTCTATCCACGAAGGATATCTGCAAAGCGGCTAGCTGCTCTGTCGCCTCCTCAAGTAGCTGGATGGCCGTCCTCCTGCTGAGGGCATCAGCCACCACGTTCCCCTTCCCAGGAGTATAGACTATCTCAAAGTCATAGTCCTAGAGGAACTCGAGCCATCGTCACTGTCTCAGGTTCAGGTCCTTCTGAGAGAAGATGTACCTGAGACTCTGGTGGTCAGAAAAGACTGTGAAGCGCTCGCCCATCAGATAGTGCCGCCAAGTCTTCAGAGCGAAGACCACTGCTGCTAACTCCAGGTCATGAGTGGCGTAGTTCTGCTCATGTGGCCTCAACTGACGTGATCCGTAGGCGATCACGGCCCGCTCCTGCATCAGAACGCACCCGAGTCCAGTCCCTGATGCATCGCAGTAAACTACGTATCCAACTCCCTCCTCAGGCAACCTCAAGATAGGTGCGCTAGTCAACCTCTGCCTCAGCTCCTGGAAGCTCTGCTGACATCTGTCTGACCACACGAAGGGTTTCCCCTTCTTCGTCAACACTGAGAGTGGGGCTGCAACTCTGGAGAAGTCCAGCACAAATCTTCGATAGTATCCAGCTAGGCCCAAGAAACTCCGCACCTCTGTCACGCTCTTGGGTGGCTCCCAAGCTAGCACTGCCTCGATCTTCGCGGGATCCACTGCAACTCCTGCCTCAGAAATGATGTGCCCCAAGAAATGGACCTCACGTAACCAGAACTGGAATTTTGAGAGCTTGCCATAAAGCTGGTGCTCTCGGAGTGTGTCTAGCACAACTCGCAGGTGGTAGGCATGCTCCTCCTCAGTCTTCGAGTATACCAAAATGTCGTCAATGAAGACCACGACAAATCGGTCAAGGTATGGCTGGAAGATCCTGTTCATGAGGCTCATGAACACTGCTGGAGCATTGGTTACGCCGAATGGCATAACCAAGAACTCATAATGGCCATACCGACACCTGAAGGCCGTCTTCTGCACGTCCTCGTCTCGAACTCTGAGCTGATGATAGCCTGACCGGAGGTCTATCTTCGAGAACCACCGCGCTCCCTTGAGCTGATCGAAGAGGTCATCAATCCGTGGCAGCGGATACTTGTTCCTCACTGTCACCTGGTTCAGGCGACGATAGTCGACACACAGTCGCAAGCTCCCATCCGCCTTCTTGGCGAACAAAATCGGGGAAGCCCAGGGTGAAACACTGGGTCGGATAAACCCCTTGCTCTGCAAGTCCTCCAACTGTACCCGCAGCTCTCGAAGCTCGGCGGGGGCCATCCGATATGCTGAAGTAGATATCGGGGCTATCCCGGGGTACAAGTCGATGTAAAAGTCTACCTCTCTATGAGGAGGTAGCCCTGGAACGTCGTCGGGAAAGACGTCCACGTACTGGTCCACCACTGCAGGAAAAACTGGACTCTGCACGTCCACTGCTCCTAGGATGAGGCTAGCCAACTGATGAGAGATGGGCTGCACTCTCCTCCGCGGAAGTCCATCCTGTGCTGCAAAGGTTCCCTTCTCACCGGTGAAGGTAAACCTGCTCCCGTCGGTGCGAACACATCGCACCTTGCGCCTAAAACAGTCGATCTAGGCATGAACCGTGGATAGCCAATCCATGCCCAAGATGACGTCGTAAGGCCTCGACGCCGCTACAAGGAGATCTCAGCCGAAGCTCTCGCCTCCTAGAGTAAGCTCACACTGCCGGCACCAGTGCGTAATCGTCGAGTCTGCTCCCGTAGGAGTCTCTAGCCGTAAGGATCGAGCCAACGGCTCAGTCGGAATCTCCGAGCTCCGAACAAGGGCAGAGGCTATGAAAGAGTGACTCGCTCCTGTGTCTATAAGTACTGCAGCAAGGGTGGAATAGACACAGATCATACCTCGAATCATCTCTGGCATGTCGGGGTCGTAGGCCTCCACTGCCTGGAGCTGGGCCTGTCCCTGCCCGCCGGCTCCCTGTGGTCGAGGTGGCCCTCCTGGTGGTGGTGGGGGTAGAGCCTGGAAGCGTCGCCCACCAACCGCTGCTCGGCTAGCTCCTCTGCCTCGTCCGCCTCCTCCCTGCGGACCGCCACGGTCGACCCTCTGCCTCTGCCTGGGTGGCCCCTCCACCGTCTGCTGCTCCTCTGATCGGCGAGTCGGGCAGTCTCGAGCCATGTGACCCTGCCCGCCGCAGGAGTAGCACTGCCTGCCTCTCGGAAGGCTGGCACTCCACTGCATGCCCCGCACTGCTGAGTCGGTGTCCTGAGGCCGTCTGCATGGGGGTCTGGTCTGCCTGGACCCGAGAGTCATCCGTCGGCTACCTGCTGCAGAAGACTCCGCTACCTGCCGCCCTGCGCTAGGTCTCGCTGCTGAAGAAGGCTCTGCCAGGAAGCTCTCGATCAGGAGGGCTCGCTCCAGCACTCCCGCCTGGGTCGGAATGCTGAGGGAGATCAGCGATGCCCGAATCTCCTGCCGCAAGCCCTGCTCGAAGGTCCGGGCCCGGAAGAAGGGGTCCCATACCATGTCGGTCGAGTAGCGAGATAGGTCAGTGAACCTCGCCGCGTACTGAGCGACCGTCATGCTGCCCTGGCGCAGCTGGAGAAGCTCTTGGATGCGCACCGCTCGGAGGGTGGCCGGGACGAACTCAGAGCGGATGAGGCTCTCGAAGTCCGTCCAGAGCAAGGATGCCTCATCGTGGACCTGGAGCATCAAGCTCCACCAACGTCCTGTCGCCACCTGCAGGAGGCTCGCCGCGAGAATCACCATGAGATCCGCTGGTGTCCTCACTAGCCTAAAGATCCGTACCACCGCCTCTAGCCAGTCCTCGGCGGCCTGGGGGTCCGCCTCACCGTGAAACCTGGGCGGTCGCTGGCTCTGAAACTCATGCAGTGCCCTGAGGCGACGTGCATCGTCAGCGTCGGGTACTGGTAGCATCGGTGGCTCGGCGGGTAAAGCTACCACCGGTGCCACTGCTGGCAAAGGGCCCTGCACCGAGGCCTCGTCGCTCGGTGGGCTGCCGTCGCGCCCTACACTCGGAACCCTAGCTGGCTGTCGTCGCTGGGCCATCCTGAAAAGGAGAACAAGAGTACCACAGTCAGAACAGTATACCTGGTGAGCTGGCACAAGTAATCACAAGGAAAACATGAGACTTTCATGAAGCAGATCAGTATACCCGGTGAGCTGACACAAGTAATCACAAAGAAAACTTGAAACACACACGCAATCAATGTTTTCATGCATTAAGTCGGAAATCAGGAATCAGGGTCCTGGTGTACGGATACGTCGGCCGCCGCACCAACACTGGGCTCCCTGAACTGATAACCACACTCAATACACTAAACACTATTGCTTCATATAGAAAGAAAAGACGATCAGAGTCTGCGGTAGAACCGACCCCTCTGATACCAATTTGTCACGACCCGACCTCGGGGCCCGTGCCGTGACTACCCCAAGCCCGCCTTCCATAGGCCAGGGGCTGGCGACTAGCACCAAGGCGTAAAATCCCAGTAAACAGGGAAGGCATTGCCTTTATAAGTAACAACCACCACAGAGTCAGCAAGCGGAAAGTATCTACAAAGTGCAGAAAAGTAAAGGGGGCCAGAATACAAGCCCAACTGAAAGTACAACTGAAAAGGTAAAGAACAGCAACTGAAGAAAAGACGTCGGCCTCGTGTCGTCCACTGGAAATCCCACCTGAAGGGTGGGTACAGATAGCCTCTAGGCTCCTCGGGTCCCACGTGCGCTCCGAGCACGTCCCGCCCAGTGGTCCGCCTCCAGGTACCGTCCTGCTCCACGCCCCAACCGAGATCAGCGCTGTCCGTCGTCTGCATCCAACACAACAAAGTGCGGGTATAGCCCGTGCAGGGGTGAGTATAACTACTCAGTAAGGACCCCGAGACCCCCGAAGGTCTCCCGAAATCCACAAAGGATATAGCACAAAGAAAGGGGCAACCACGAAGAAACAACTGACTCGACTTAGGTATATGCCCATACATATACCTAAGTCCCCATTTCTAGCTCTGCTCTCGAGCTCAAGGTCAACTCGATCCACACAGGAAAGCAAGACTCAAATCCACCAGGAAGAGAAAATAGTAAATCCACATAGAATAGTTCAACACAATCCACAAAGGAGAGTAACATAAGATTCAGCTCAACCAGGTATACTTTTTCAGATGACGACAAGATGATCACCGAACCATCTAAGTCGTCGGACCCACGAAGGATCGATAGGTACTAACCTCGGCAATGACCCACACAGGATCGGGCCCACATAGGACCTGTAGCAATGGCTCACACAGAACCGTAAGAGATGACCCACACAGGATCGGGCCCACACAGGACCTGTAGTCAAGGCTCACACAGAACCGTAAGGTGATGACCCACACAGGATCGGCTGCACTGATCCACGTAGGATCGCTGAGTGCAGTAGTCAACGCAGTCCACTGAGGATCTCTGCACAGTCGTCGCCGCAGTCCATGAAGGATCTCTGCTCTGTCGTCGTCGCAGTCCACGGAGGATCTCTTCTCTATCGTCGAAGTCACAGCCAGCGCTAGGATTCCCGCACACAGCGAGCTCGTTTTGGAGGGTCCGCTCCACGAGCCGAGAGGCTGATACATCAACTGACACGTAGTCCGAAGTTGATGTATCCAAAAGTTCCGTATCGACAACAGGATCTCAACGCAACAGACGGCGCGTCAATCGGACGCCCGGTCTGAGAGTTATTGGCATTTTCGTCCCAGGGGCCCGGTTGGTTTTTTTGGGCAAAACCAACCCGACCGTACTCCGCCTGTGTCTGATCCTTGGGCGGAGTATGCCAAAAGTTCCGTCTCACTTAGAGGAAACCTCCACAGCTGACGGTACGTCGATCGGACGTCCGCAGCTCGAGTTATGAGCGTTTCCGCTCCGAGGGCCCGGTTGGTTTCGCGTACGAACCAACCCAGCCGAACCCAAAGTCTTCCGAAACCTTGTATGTAAAATACCGAAATGACCGTCTCGATCCAAGGATCGCGTAGCCGCTGACGGTTCGTCAATCGGAGGTCTCAGGCCCAAGATATGGGCAAAAGACCGGAGAGGGCCCGAAAACGGGGGGTTCTAGGCCCGGGGCGACCCTGCCCGAACCACCCCTGGGTCGGCCGAACCGGGTCGACCCGAACCGGCCCGACCCGGCTAGGCCGGGTCCGGTCCGGCCTGGGCGCAGACCGGCCGACCGGACCGGCCGGCTCAGCTTCGGCCGAGCGGCCGAAGAGGGCTGCCGCGGGGCGCCGCCCCCGCGGCTCGGTGGAAAACGCGGCCCCGCGGGGGGCCGCCTGTCACGCGGACGCGGCCGGGCCGCCGCGTCCCTCCCCGGTTCCGCGCGACCGCGGAACCGGCCGCCGCCGCCGCGGCTTCAGCCGCGGCGGATTCCTCCACGGCGGCGCGCCGGGCGCCGCCGCCTTCCGCGGGCCGCCGGAGTTGCTCCGGTGGCCCGTTTTGCCTCCCGTCTGCGCCATAGCTCCTCCCGGGGGCCGATCTTCACTGCGGGATCAACGGATCGCCCCTGCCGCACGGTTCGTCGTCGTCCGCCAAATCCGCACAACAAAAAGATCGGCGGAGGGTTGCCGGGTCTTATTCGTTAGACCCACACCCTCCGCGTTAGTCATAAAAATCATCAGGAGGGATTAAGGCAGCCACAATTTTATCCAAAAATTAAACTGTTCAAGTTTGGTTCTTTAATTAAAAAGAATTAGATCATGGGAATGAATCACCAAGAAAAAATAAAATCCCTACCTCGATGTCGCCGTCGGATGTGAGGTCGCCGCGGAATCGCTCGTCGCGGAAGGAGGGGATCTTCGCGTCGCGCCGACGATCTCCGGATCTAGAAAAAACGGATTTAATTAATTAAATCCGTTGTCATTGAAATTCAAAGGGAGAATTAAACGATCCGTTTCTCACCTTGGTTTCTGAACGAGGATCGGCCGCGGAAGAAGAGGCGTCGCCGAAGAACGTCGCGGGTAGTGCTCGTCGACGTCGCAGATCACGGTGTGCATCGTCGAATTCTGGTCGCTGGCGTTCTTCGCGTTCTTCGCGTTCTTCGCGAGGAGGGTGGAGGCTCAGAGAATTCGCACAACGATAGCAATCCTCCAAAATAGACAACTTTGTCTATTTTATTAATTCGCCAACGAACGCAAACGCGTAAGTAACGACCCATTAAATTCGTTGAATTAATTCAACGAATGAAACAACCCATTTAATTCACGAAATAAACCGCCCAATTAAATGGTCTGTTAAGAATTAAAGAAAACGCGCCGGTTGACTTTTCAGTTACTTTGACGGGTTTTCGCGGGTGCGTTACTTAGCGAAAGAAACGGCGGGGCTCGTGCGGGCTCCACCTCACAAATATCCTAACAAGGGGTAGGATATTTCCGGATAGCACCGTATCCGCTTTAACTCAGTTCAAGTGGCTTCCAAGCGGCTTAAGTGAAATAAAATAAAGTTGTCGCACAACCTTTATTTTATTTCCGACTTAAAGCCCAAAATTTTTAAAACCACGGTTGAGCAAACGCAACTCCGGAAGAGGCGTTTCTAAGCAAACACCAGCGCTGCGATTTCATCGGTGCTCTCAGAATTCGATTCCGGGCACCGGTTCAAAAGATAGAAAAACCCGCTCGTCCGTTCACTGAACGTACCCGAGCCAAACTTCGGAAATTGATTCTGGGCACACCGGGCCTCGGAATCAGGTGCCGTCTGAAGCTGCGCTCTTGTAAAATTCCAAATAAAATTAAGAAAAAAAATTTCCTTGAAATTTGCGGGTCTTTACAGGCACAGTCATCGTGGCCTTCTTAGAGAAAGTTTGTCCATTGCCTAGGTAGATATGGTCGATCGAGGTCGCAGGATTATGGGTAAAAGATGGTTATTGGTTTCATGGTAATAATTGACCCATAGGTGTTAGATTATTTATTTATTTATTTATTACACTCTGATATGTATCTAATATGTGGATCATATTTCATGAGAATTTACTAATAACATAATATTATAGGTCGTTCATTGGGTGTGGCCTACTAAGGATTATATTCTCACCCCATGTTTGTGAACCTTGGTGATTATGAAATTTTTTTTTCACCTTTTAATTTAGAAATAAATTCATGATGTTAAAGGTGCATTTAAACTGTTATAAGGTTAAGAAGATATGCTCATGTGTACTCTTGGAACATGTCAGAATATTTCCTCAGTCGAGGAGATTGGGTATGTGTTTTGGGTAGGAATTAATCGTTAAGATTAAAGTACTTTATTTACATTTATGTATTTATATTGATATGTTGTGTCCAGTTACCTATCAATTATTGTATGTGATGATGAACTTTAGAGTATATATGACTGTATTTATATTTTGTTATAGCATGGTCCATTTTATTACTCCCACCTATAATATTTCTACAGTTGTTATAGTTTATTTTAACTTTTTTGTGAACTCTAATATAGGGAATATAGTCTCCTCATGATACCACCATTAAACCCCCCCTCCCATTTCAAGTTGGAAGCCTCTAGTGTATAAGGATACATGTAAGATTTATAGTATCAACCACGGATCTGGGAAGTAATTAGTTGTCCTGGGAAGTGTGATGTTAAAACCAAATGAAGGAACAACTAACCATCGATTTATTCATGTGGAAACATCAATATTCATTTTTTGGGTATTCTAATAGACTAATTGTAGAACAATGGATCAACATAATAGATGATATATTTTTCATTATCCAATGTTCAAACAATGAAAATTTAATTTTAGTTGTGTATTATTTTGGATGGTGAAGCTGATCAATAGTGAATTCTTATTTAGAATTCAAGGAAAGATGAAGAAATTTAATCAATGAAATGGGAAGAGTTTTAGAAGGTAGATTCAATAATGATAATTTTTTAGTTCCGATAAGCTAGATACCCTAAGAGGGGGTGAATCATGGTATGACAGATTAAAAAAACTACCCCTTTTGATTTTGTTTTGTTTTTAGACAAAACTCTATTCTCAATTATTCCCCTGATAGAGTACGAACAAACCTTAAATCATTGACATGACACGTCAATTTTAAATGGTTCACCCACACTAGGCTATATACAAAGAGAATACACCAGTGATATGCTGATGTACCAAATCATCTATAAGCACACTGCTGATTACACATTCAAAGTGGACTCACTGCCACTCCTGGTTTAAAATAAATCACAGTTTGAGAGCTCACTACTCTCTCAACTGAATTGTATTAATTTCTTCTTTAGAAGATCCACTCAAAAACTAAAGACTTTTTGGATCTTTCATTATCTCTAATGAATGCATCCTCCACTATATTTAGATGCCCTATTGAATTCCAATCTTCATCTATTAATGAATACCCCTTCTCCATTGAACACTGGGCGATAACCTTTGAATACATTTTTAAGATCACTTCCTCTCAAAGCTCCCAATTTTGAAAAGTTCAAACAAGACTTCGCAAAGTTCCCGCCTCTTGGAAAACAACACACCTTTCTAGAGCACACTGCTTCACAAAGCACACTATTTCGCAGAGAACACTACTTAGTAGAGCTCAAGCCTTCGTAGAGCTCATGTCTTCTTAGAGCACAACTACCTTTACAATTTTTCAAAGCTCAAACAAGCCTTTCTGAAGAACACTTCTTCTGAAAGGTTGACCTTTCCTTCACGGAGTGATTTTCTATCACAAAGAACAACTAGCCTCTATGGGTTCCCTTTACATTTACAGAGCTGACTTCCTCTGTGAACCTCCTTCACGATTCAAGAGCCTTATGATTTTCTTTAGGTATCTCTGGTATTCTCTCAGGGGTGGAGGCCTATTTATAGTCATTTCCCATGAACTCTAGAACCTTCCATACCACATCAGTTCCATGTACACCCAAACCATAGAGATACAAATTTTTTTCCAAAATTATCACTTATTCACGGAGCTCCATGACATGTTCTTGGATCACAAATCTCATTGTAATTGGTGGGTGTTCCATCAATTATTTTGCGCCACCACCACGATGCTCATCATAATCAAATATCCTTCTGTCTAAACATTTATACTTCCCCAATTAGCCCTCGCAATGCACTCCACATATTCCATTTGCAAACCTCATAATAATCACAGAGAACACCATAAACATTCTTCATGTATTTGAAAAAATCCACTTCATGAAGACTATATTCATGAAACTCATGTCATTTCCATATTTTGAATTGATATTCATGGAAATCAACTTTTCACAATGCTCACAAAACTCAAAATATTGGCCCCAAATTTTTTTCCAAACATTGGAAAATGGTGTAACCTTGTATATGTTATTTTTCTAACACCTCAATACTATCCATTACTTGTTCATGGTTCTTTTTCAACATGGGTTTTCGAAAATATCTCTGGAACACGACAATTCACCATGATAACCTGCTTGTTCAAAAAAAACAATCTACCCAAAAATGATGCAATGTTACCTTGAGGGATTTTTCCCAAAATTTTCCATTAAATAATTATGATAAAATAAAAATGAAATTTCTTGAACTGAATTATATATATAATGAATCTATCATCAATTATGAGGTGAAATCACCAGGCTTGAAAGTTACGCATACAATTTTATAATAAAAACTGAATGAAAATGTGAATTATTATTTATAGTCTTAAATCCAACTCATTAAAAGGAATTGAATATAAGGGGATTTGATAGCTATGAATAAATAATTCAGTTCTCGCTCAAGGTATAAATAGATAGTGGAGACTCACATCATTCACGTGGTTTTTGGGGACAAGAAGTGAAAAACAATCAAGGAACTGAAAATAATAAAATCAATAGAGAAATATAAATTAATGTTATTTTATGCGGAAAATGTGTAAAGAATATTAGATGAAATTACCTAAATGGGGTAGGTAAATTATTCAAGTGTGGAAAATAATTCTATAAAAAAATGGATATTGAAGAGATATGAACTGACTAATCAAATATAAGGATTGAAATATTGTTCATCCAAAAACACCACATACACTTCACTGCTACAATTTCAAGGAGTACGTAAATTATGCTATTTAGTTCATGAATCCATGGGTTAGTGATGATAATCACGGGAAATAACCTCTTAATCCAATGTAAAAAATTAAAAGAATATGAAATCTCAAAAACTAATATAGGTCATGAAAATGAAGTCATGAAATTTATAATTACAATTCACATTGGAACTAAAAAATTTCTCATTTTATTTAGGTTCTACACACTCTTTTATACTTGGATAATTTTTTAGGGGAGTCACATCACCACCTTAATTAGTAGATACTAAAGCATCATTAAATAATATTAATAATAAAATGATGCAACTCAAGTTTATAACTCTTCTATGATAATAAATTTGTGAGAATGGGTTTCCTGAATGTATTATTATGCTTCCTATAGTAATAATTCATGTTATTTGGGATAGTATTTTCTATCTCTTTATATATATATCCCATATTAGTTTCTAGTAAAGGGAAGTCACATTTTATATCCCAAATAAACTTATGATTTCCTATCTATTTGAGACTGAATATAAACTTCCAATATAAATTTCATCAATTATATGGGTCCTAATGTATACTCTTATGGGGTATCTAGAAGAAGTTTTTATGGAGAAACATAACATTGAAGATACCCTTATTTTTTTGAAATTTTCTAATGTACTTCTAGAAGAGTTTTATATTTTTCACTTGAATCATGAACTCAAGTTTTCAATAGAACTCATACCTAGTGTTGTACTAATTTAAAATATTCATTATAGAATGGCCACAATTTATTTTCAAGAGTTTAAAAAGAAACTCTAATATAATGTAAAAGTGATTCATTTACCCATATGTGTCACCATATGGTGCATTAGTTATTTTTGTTAAGAATAAATATGGGTCAATACCTCTTTGCATTGATTATTGGGAACATAGATAGATCACTTTGAAGAACAAGTATCTTCAACCCCAAAGTGATGACTTGTTTGATGAACTATATAGAGCTCAATACTTCTCAAATATTGACCCTTTATCTATATATTTTCAATTAGGGGTCCAAAGGGATGACATACAAAATAAAACCTTCTATATGAGATATAGAAACTATGAATTTATAGTGATTCCATTGAAACTTATCAATTCCCCATTATCACAATGGATCTAATGAATGGCATTTTTATAGTATTTATAGATAATATTATCATATATTCTAAAAAAAGTAAGAGAATAAAGATCATTTTAGGGTTGTGTTGGGGACCTTAAGAAAGGATAATATGTTTAAAAAATCCTCAAATGTGAATTCTAGATATAGAAATAATTATTCATGGATCATGTAATCACAATTTAGGATATATATATATAGATCTTTCATTGATGTAAGTTATTGAACAATGACCTAGAATAACCATGGTGACTGAGATTCATAGTTTCTTGGATTTAAAGGATACTATCATTGATTTTTGGTAAATTTATTATGGATATACAATCCAATAACCATGTTGACATAAAATAGATCTTTTTTCCTTTAACCTGATGAATGTGATAAAAAATTAAAGGATATAAATTGAAGGTTGGTAATTTCACCTATTATTACATTACCCTAAAGTGGAGAAAAATCTGTTATATATAGAGATTCGTCGAAAAAAGGTATTGGGATGTTTTCTCATGAAAATTTATATAGTGGTAGTGTATTCCTTATGATAATTCAAGATTCCATAGAAAAATTACCCAACACGTGATTTAGTTATGGTTGTGTTAATTTTTGCATTGAAAATATGGAGTCATGATCATTATGGTGAAATTTTTGATATATAAAATGAATATAAAATCATAAAGAATATGTTCATAAAGAAATATTTAAATATTCTATAAAGGTGATGGTTTTGTTTTATTTGTGATTATAATATTTCAATACATTACCATACAATGATAGAAAACAAGGTGATTATTTCTTGGAGCCATAAGGATCAGTTTAGTTTGTCCAAGATGGTAATTTCGATTGATCAAATACAAATGGATTTAAACAAGATGGACCATGAAATATAGAGTAATTCAGATAAATATATTATTGATCAAAATAATGTTTAACCATTCGGTCATGTGAAGATTTAATAGGTACGTAAGAAGGATTTGTAATAAAACATTAAGGTAACTATTTCAAATTTGAACGTTGACCATGGTGGAATGATAAGATTTAATAACTAGATTTGTTTCCCTTAATTACTAGCATTGAAGAAGGAACTATTGGATGAAGAACATAGCTCATCATTATTTATTCATCCTAGAACCAAAATGATTTATATATATCTCAAGTATATTTTTTTGGTGGGAAAACATGAAGAGGGATATTGTAGAATATGTATCCTGATGCCTGGTATCTCAGTAATTTAAGGTTAGATTTTATAAGTCTGATGGGATGATATAACCACTACCCATACTAGAATATAAATGGAAATAAATCCCTAAATATTTTTTCATATAACTCCCCAAGACATTTAAAGGCCATAATTCCATTTGGATTTAAATTAATTACATTATGAAATAAGTGAATTTCATTGATATCAAAAAATATTTTTCACTAGAACAACATTATTGGATATATTTTATGGAATTCGTGAGGTTTTATGAATATATACTATCAAATTGTATTTGATTTAGATATATCTTTAACCAGATGATTTATGGAATTATTTTGTAAGTATTTAATATAGAGTTGAACTATTTCATTGCATATCATCCTCATAAAAATGGTCAATTTAAGATGAAAATTCAAACCCTATATGATTTTTGAAGATATTTCTCTATGGAATGAAAATGTGGTTAGGATCAATGCCTTATTATGGTTTAATTTTCATACAATAATATTTTTCAGTGGAGAACTCTGATGAATCCTTATGAATCCGTCTATATAAAGAAATAAAAAATTCAAAAATATTGGGATGAAGTTTTAGAAATAAATCTATTGGGATATTAGATAGTTGAATAAATAAAATAGGATGTTAGATCCATTAAACAACACTTTAGGCCATCTTATAGGTGATTGGAAATTTGTGTTGACAATCATTAATAATATATAGAGTTCAAAGACGGTGATAATGTATTCCTTTAAATTGTACCATGGAATAACTTTATGATATTTAAAAAGTAGTGTAAGTTAAAACCTATATTTATCAATCATTTTCAAATTCTTAATCATATTAGAATTGTATCCTATCACATAGAACATACACCAAACCCCTCACAAGTTAATGATGTGTTCCATGTACCTATTTTAAGGTAGTTCATACCCAATAATTCGTATATACTAAACACAATTATGTTATCGAAAGAGAATGATGTTGTCTCTGAGGAATAACTATATGAGATTCTTGATCAAAGAGAAAAAGTGATATGGAACATGACCACCCACCTATAAAATGTTTTGTGGAGACCAATAAGTTTGAGGAAGCTATGTGAGAAAATGAGTATGTAATGAGGTGAAAATATCCTTAGTTGTTTTCGTCAGAGTAATGGTATTTCATGGGTGAAATTCATATATATGGGGTAGAATGTAACAACCCATGATTTTAGAATATATTTTCCTATAAAATAAATTTGAAGTGTTTGATAGATTTTCATAAATTTAAAACCAATCATCGGTTAATAATTGTTAATATTAACAAAATGGAATAAATTACTAGATAGTCAAATTAAATTGATAAAAAAATGTATTTGAAATGTGAAAGGGTTAAAATTCACCTCAAAAAATGCAATTTATTCTATAGGGGTTGTTTCGAACAATGTTTTTGAAAATATATATTTTAATTAGATTTATCACTTTTTAGAAATTGTATAAATAAATATTATTGATGAAATTTAAGAAATATATTTTAAAATAAATCTAATTCATCTGTATAATGGTTATGTAAGAATAAAAAATACTTGCCTCACTATTATTAACTAAAAATTAATATATATTTTTTCAAACATTGTTTTATTATATATGTGTTTATACAAAAATATAATATCTCTTAATTATAGTATTAATATTATTATATGGTATTGTTTATAAATATATAAACATAGCTGATCAACCATACATTGATTTTCAAATGGTTAGAAATGAAAATAAAATAATTTGAAGGTAAAAAAAAATATTTTTAGGAAAATATTTTTATTAGTGTAACATATTTTTATCTTATTATATTTAATTAATCACTATTGATGAATGTTTTTAATGCAATTTATTGATAATATAATCAATTAAATAAATTAACCATCATCTAATGGTTTTTTTCTAGGAAAGTAATGGGAATAAAATCATTTTTTTCATAAAAATATTTTTTTTTTATTTCAACCACCTTTAGATATTGAATATGATAAAATGGATTCCAAATTTGTAATTGGAATATAAAATTTTTCTTATAAGGCCATTTTTATTTTTATTCATAAATAATAGTTACCATGGTAAAGGTTATGTTATCTCGGTAAAGGGTAAAAAGGGTTTAAAAGGGTTTAACTAGGTGATAAAGAATCCTATTTAGAAAATAATTTTCTTTATTTGATTGTTTAAATTGAATTAAACCTAAAATTATCAAATATTTTATAATTTAGGCTAAATTGGAACCAAATTCTTTATGAATGTCATTTATTATACTTAAAAGTTCTTAATATTTACAATGGTGAAATGCAACTCTCGTATAAAAGGGAACCTCTCCTCCAAAATTATCCAAACACATTGAGGGATGTTGTTTTTCCAAGATCCTATAAAATCAATTCCCAACTCTCCTCATAGGGACCTATAGGTTTCAGTATCACTAGAAGACCAAACCAATATATTTTAAGGAGATATACATACGCGGATACCCAATGAAGATATAATCGACTTAAATGAGTTATTTTATGTTTTGTTCTTCTTATAACTCATAAAAATATTATATAAACACTTCAACGCAATTTAATTTGTATAATTATGGTCCCAAATTGAAATTATTTTAATGAAAGAATCATTATTGTTCACATTCACATTTATTATAAAATGAAAATGTTGACCCTGTGTATATGTGGACTATCACCTCCATGAACTGATGCATTTAATTTTTCTTCATTACATCTCATGTATAGTTATATATATGGATTAAATGAATATAAATAATATTTATAATATAATTATTATTTTTGGAAGATGATTTATTTTATAATTTCTACCCCTCCCATCCTTTTTGAAAATGGAAACATTGCTCTTGTGTAAATGTAGACTACTATATCTGTGAACGAAATATTTTATTTTTCATCACTACCATTCATATTGGGATATAAAATGGTATATAATAAATAAATATTATATTTATGACATAACTATTAATCCATAAAAATAAAATTTTATCTAAATTTGGTCTCATCTGTTGGAAAAAATAAATCTTCGCTCATGTGTATGTAGGGACTATTGCCTCAATGAACGCCATATTTCATTTCTCATCACCTTTTTTCATGGATGGTTATAAAAATTTATATCATAAATAAGTATTATATTTTTTATGTGATTAATATTCTTTAGATTATGAAACCACAACTATGGTGAAAAATTAAAATTACTAAACTGAAATTTTTGTGGAAAAAAAACTACTTACACTCAAAAATCAATTTTAATGAAGAATTATTAATAAAGGGGTAATAATAAAATATAATGGAATGATGTATATTAATATAATTATTAATATGGTTTTTTATAAATTAATTATATATGATTCTAGATGAGATACAACGTAATTTGGTACTTGAGGTGAGGGTTTGTCCACCAATATAACATGTTTTCAGTATTGTTTATGTTAAAATTTTTATTATAATAAATTTTCTGTTATTGATCCACAAAACACCATATATTTTCTTATAACTTTTTTATTTTTTGTGTTTCATGTATTTTTTCCAAGTTCCCCTATATGGTACTCAAATAAAAACTAAAAAAACCATGTATTTCTCACCTTATTTCTTCTTCAAGGTCGATATATTTTTCTTTCATGAACATGTTCTTGAAAATGTTTTTGGAATGTTATTTTTTATACTATAATGATTATGTAATGTTTTTTCAACTATATTTTATTTTATTTACCATATTGTATGGCTTAATCTTTATAATATTTTCTATACATGTGATATTTTAATTTTTATAAAAGTGTGCAAAGAATCTTTTTTTAATAGTTACAAAATGATAATATTTTCCCCATTTCATATATTCTCTTTATTTAAAGGATTCCTTTTATAGTTTTCTATGTTTTATAAAAAACCACACTCTGATTGTTCTATGAATTTTTAGTTTTTTAAAAAAAAATTCAAAAGAAAAGTAAATTGTTTATTTTTCAAAGAGTACTTATGATGATTTTACAAAAGTTTTTTTTAATATATGTCATCATCCATTATTTATTATTATTCTAAATTAACGATTTTATCTAAGTGATATCATTCACATTTATTCTATGGATGTATTATGATTATATTTTGATAAAGTTATATGAAACTTATTTCTTTCCCACTAGTTGGATTTGCTAGACTAAATAATGATTGTTTGTATTATATTAAGGAGTGAATATAAATGGTTTTTATTATGTTATTAATGTGGCCATAGTTATTCATCTCATTATATAATAGGGTAAATATTTTTGTCACATGAGATATTATATATTATATTTTAGGATTTAACCTAATCCATTGATAATAATATATCCACTATGGTTTAAAAGGGAATGGGGAGTGAACCCAATCCACTATGGCACTATGTCTACTATGTGACGATAGTTTTGTAGTGATCCTTGAATAAGAAAATTATTTTCTATTATTATATTTATGGGACACTCTTACACCATTATCTTATGCTTATGAAATTATCTCATGACTCAGGATTGATTAATGATGTTTTAACACAATTATGACTCATGTATTTTATACCAAATCCTTATATTATGACTCATGATTTATAAACCATGACTTATAGTGTATGGTTTTTAAATAATAATATAATGTAACTGGACTGTGCACTAATTCTCTTATGGTCATCTTAATCATGCATATGATCTAAAATTTTTATATCCCATGTTTAACCTTACTATGTATTTGAGCTCACCCTTTCTTGTGTTTCTATTTTCCCAGATTATAAATAAAGGTATTAAGTAGTATATATCTAAGAAGGATTCAATGCGAGGATAAATTTAGGTGATTCATTGAAAATATTTCATGAAACAATTTTATTATTTATATAGTATCTAATGACACTAAAACTGTATGATTATAAGGTGTGTATTATTTTGAGTTATATTATCATTTTTTCAAAGTATCATAATAATTATGTACATTATGCTCGGGTCCCATTAATTTTTACAAAATATCCTTCACTACACTAAACGGCATGGAGAAATTAAGAAATTCAATGATATAAAATCTAATATATGAAAATAAATATTATTTAATTACTCCTAGTCACATTAAAGTATTGTATGCTCAATCAACTTTAAAAGAAAGAAATAAAAATTCTAATGATAAATCCCTTTAAAGGTCTCATGAATAAAAAAATTGAAAATGATTCTCTTATGTTTCAATAATATGCTAAAAAATCATGATAAGTGATTTCAGAAACCCTTTTAAGAACATGATAATGAAAAATAAGTTAGATGATTCACTAGTGAAACAATTTAACACTACTGATACTAAAATTTAAAAATCCATGTTTGTAAATTTTATTCATATAAAATAGATAACAAAATATTTAGTATAGAAAAAAAATAACATAAACTTTTTAATAAAAATTATATAAATATATATGATGTTATTATAGTGGTATACATTATAAAAAATTATAATTTTTTTTTGAAAATGTAAATATTATTTTTAAATATCCAAATAATAATATTAATCTCTCAATGAGTTAATTAAATAACTCTAAATTGATGAGGAATGTAAGAAACAATATAACACAAAAAAAAAACTACTCATGAAAATCCATGCACATAATGTTGGGGAAAGTTGAATCATATAGGTACCGAAGGTAAGTCATAAAGTTCTTAATAACTATACTATGGAACTTTATCAATTCAAGAAAAATAAATTTGATTATTATGTCTATGGAACACTTATCAACTTCAAATTTGGTTTCCATCTTCAAAATAAGAATAATGAAAGAAGTTCTATTTTCGAAGGGATGTTTATTGAAATTATATATAATTATAATATAATTTAATTTACCTTTCGTGGTGGATTAATTCTTGTGAAACTCAATATATATGAACCAAATAATATATCTTTAGGAGTAAGTGATCAAACAATAATTATGACACACTCTAAAAGAAGAATTTGTAATGTATCAATGTAAATAGGATATATGTTGATTATTTTTAGTTTGTATTTGAGAAAAAATAACATGAAAAAAAATATTTTCTATACATGATGTTTAGATAAACGCAGTGAATTAAAAATATTGAATATATTTTAATAAAAATTATATTATCACTTTTTGATTGTTTTACATCTAGGGTAATTTCACTGGTGAAAATTTTCCAACGATTGAACTTTTTTCAAAGTTCATATCAATAAATAAAACTTTGATGGTTTATTACATTGATACATTGTTTAATGGAAAAATTATATTTGAAAATTAAACTATAAAAAACTAAATGACATGAAAAATATAAATTTAAAACCATGTTTGAAGATAAATGAAGACAAAAAATCTGAGTACTAATAAATAATAAAACAATTTTCTTGTATATAATGAAAATAAAATTTATTAAAATTAAATATTAGTGTTTTTTATGGCATCTATGTAACACCTATTATAGAAGTAGGCACCAAATTTTAATTTTATTGAAAATTATTTAAATATAACGCTTTTCTAATAATTTTTCATATGAGAGAAAATATGTAAAAAATAAATATACGATAAAAATAAAATTTCATATATCTAAAAATAGTAGCGGCTATTAAAATCCTGAATTTATTGAATATCATGTTATTATATACAATGTGAAGAAAACTTATAATTCACAAATGAATGATATAATTGAGATAAAAATATAATTTTCATGAATGTAGTTAATTCAATGATGTATGCCTCTGATTTAAAGTAATGTTTTTCTAGAAATACATTATTAATAACATGTTATAGTCTCAATAAATTTATCACAAAGTGAAACAACACAGATTCATATTAATTGCACAATAATATAAAACTACATAAATTTTATCATATAATTGTAAGGGTTTTCAAAATTAATAATATATAACTTGGTGAAAAATATATTAGTTAAAAATTTGTGGATATATGCAATATAGTAAATAAGATAAATTCTTGGTTATATTGTTTGTTGACATTTTATTATATAACACAATTATTATATATATATTCCATATTTATTGAGTTTATATTTATCATTAACCTAATATGGTCTTAATTTATGGAATCAAATTAATAACTAATTATTTTAAGGAAAAATATATAGAAGATGTGCATAAGAACTTGTTTCATGGAATGCACAAAACATTTGGATATTATCTTTAAATTAATTTTATTGAAATATATAATAAATGTATTATTTTAAATATTATTTATTTAATAAATATAAATTTTGATTCAATAATTTTAGATGAAATTATATCTTCATGTGAAGTGTTATATCAATCTAGAAAAATTATCAAATTCCTAAAACACATGATGGATCACTACATGGCCTTAAGTGTTCTCTATAATCACTAGAGGATGAAAACTATAATCTATAGAGAAAAAACAAAAGGGTAATTATTTTTATTTGATAGTACTAAAAAATAATGTTAATTATTTTAACACCCTAATATTTCAAAAGAAGAAAATTGTTTTTTATATCATACGCGATACAGAACACTAAACTTAAAGAACCGATCAAAATATATTTCTTTGAATTTAATCTCCTTGATAGATTTCAGAACTTGTAACCCCAAGTATAAATGAACCATGATATAGAATACCATTATAAAAAAGATATTAAATTAGTGGGAAAATAGTTTTAAATAAATTATAAAAATGATGGTTATCTATTGATTAGAAAAAAAATAAAAAAACATTTAAAAGAAAAGGAAATGTTTTCTGAAAAAAAAAAGTAATTTTCTAAAATATAGTTTAGAAATTCCCTAAGAACATGATTCAAGATTTTTTTTCCACATTTAGATAATTTATTTCATAAATTGAAACTAATTTTTGAAATGTAATATCAAAATTATATTTGTTTGAATTTTATTTATTTTTTTAAAATGCTATATTTTTTTATGAATAGTCAAAAATACTGACTGAAAAATAATTTTTATTTGATTTTCTAAGAAGTTTCTTTAACAGAGAGCAGTAACTGGCAGGATACAAAATAAAAGGATACAAAATAAAAACATGCCCTATTCAAAATTAAAAAAGAAGCCGGAAATACACAGAACCCCATACGATCAGATCATCACACCAGTCGCCAACCAAGAAGACCGTAGAACATCATCACCATGTCGTCAGTCGAAATCCTATTGTTTTTAACCAACATCATCACTGTCACCTTTGTCGTCACTATCAAATCACAACCGTTGACATCGCCCACCAGAACATGAGCCCATCAAGAACTATTGAACTTCCAGAAAACCAACATTGTCGTTGTTGTCACCGACCAAACATCACCAGTCGCCAGAGACCGACAGAGTCCGTCATAGCCACCAGAAACAATAGCAACAGACACTGTCAACACCGTTGAGTGAGGATCAAGACTCATGGAACTCCTAAATCCTCTAGAATATCACCTCCCAAAGATCTTATGGAAACCATCTCACCAGACCGACCCGGGGAGGAGAGACAACACACGAAACCAGGGCAGAGTAAGAGGGGAATTGAGCCGTAGGGAGTCAAGATCATCGCCCAGAACTGCAACCTCACCGTCTGAATTTCACACCAGTCGCCAGAGATCATCAAAGACTATCATAGCCACTGTAAAACAACATAACTATGTTGGCGCAAACCAGAAATAATGAAATCACTAGTACAAAATGAACTAACCACACCAGACCGCGAAATAAATGGCACGACACCATCATGAACATCACTGAAGGCCACCGCCATAATCAAAATAGAACACAACCAAATCAAAAAGTTCTAATGAACCTTCACTGATAAATCCTCAAGCAGATCGACCTCTAATGAAGTAATGAACAAACACTCACTAAAAATCAAAACAGACCGTGTGAGGAGCACTGTCGGACGCCAAATCCCACCTCCCAAAACTTTCGAGGAACCACCGCTTCAGATCCGACTCCGAGAGAAGAAGAAGGACTAGAGGTAAGATCAAGGATTTGAGTGCTAAGGGTTCCAAATCAGCATGGTGAGACTGATTCCAAAAGACAAAACAAGATTTAGATCAAGCGGACACAGGCACACCTGGAAAAACCGATGACCGCCAAACCACTTAACCCAAAACTGTTGTGATTAAATCGCACCAACTTTGACCTGGAGAGACATGGTGGAATGAGAGGTAATGGTAAGTTAGAAGTATCCAAGAGCTTCGTTAGGACAAAGAAAAACAACCCAGGAGATAAACGCCAAGAAATCAGCACCACCATGGAAGACCAATGAGGACGACGATGTCAATATTGGAAACCAAATTGCACGGAGATGTCTGGAATAGGAGGAAAGGGAGAAGGATAATAATTAAAAGGAAGAATAGTGGCTCGCAGACATGCTACCAACCCCGTAGTTAAAGGTTTTGGGAGAAAACCCTTGATGGATCCTAGAGTGAGAGGGGGGATCCATGATAAAAGGGCGCCATTTCAAATAGTAAAAAATACTTAATTTTAATTAAAAACCTCAGTTTTGATTAAATTATTTATAAAGTTAAATTATATTTCAAAATAGTTTTAAAGACAAATTTGTTTAATTATATATCATTTAATCCACTTTAGTTCATTGGAATCATTATCATATTAATTTTTGAAATAAAAAAGTATTATAAACTTCTGAACATTTTCTCTTTGAAAACCCACTTTCTCATCGCGTTTTGGGGATAATTTTAAAAAATATTTTTCAAATAATGGAAATTAAATTTTCTAAAATGGATTTGATATTTTTAATTAGTATTAATTATATTATCTAATAAGTTCAATATAATTTTTGACCAAAATTAATAATGAGAACAATAAAAATTATTAATCATGGTTAAGTTAAAAGTGGATTTATTGAGGGGTTAAACTAAAATTACAAGGGTTAAAATGACCTAAAAAATTTATAAATTATATTTTTTGGAAATATTAACACCCTAAAATTTCTAATTTGTGATAATACTCAATTTGGGACCCTTTTATCATGATAATCATTGGGTATAAATGTTTCTTTCAAAAAATCACAAATGTGTCACTCAATCCACTTATGAAAGGCCACCCCCTATCCTCTTTAATTCACACCTTAAAATATATTTGATTTGTAAAATAGCTCCCAAATACCTTACCAAAATCCATCCTCTCATCTTAGAAGTCCTATTTTGAGCAAAAAGCTAACCTAGAATGGATTTTGGTAAAAACATAACGAGATTACCTAAATAATATAACATTCCTTAATGAGTGTTTTAATTTATTTCTTCATCCAAATCATTCAATAATTATCAAATCATGATGATATAATAACACAAATATGTCAAATTTACTTTTATATTATTATTTTATGTTAATTACCTAAAAACATCCCCACTTCCATCAAATTGGTTTTGAAATACTCATTTTAGTGTACGATAGAGTATCACCTCATGAACTTATGTCTTTTATTTTTCCATTAACACCTCTCATGGTTGTCTGTGATACTAGATCTAAAGTATATATATAATTTTTATAACATTACTATACCTATATATTCATTATATAATTTATACCCTTTACTTTCTATTTCATAGGGGGTGCGATAATGTATCTCTTGTTTACGGTAGAATATCGCCTCGTGAAGCGCTGTGATTCATTTTTCACAAACACATTTAATTTTATGTAATAAGGTTAAAGTTAAAACATATATTTGATAAAAATGAAATAATTATTATATTCATAAAATATTTATAATTATGAAAAGGCAATAAATAATTTTCATTTATACCGTTTCACTCACTTAAAGATGATAAAATTGTTCGTGTATGTGCGAACTACTACATTCACGATGTGATGTGCCTCTATTTTCATAAACACACAACGAAGATAAATTTATAAGTATATTTAATGAAATAATATGTTAATTATATAATAATTACCATTATTAAAAGTTACAAAAATAATTACCATATTTCCATAATGATCGTTGAAAAATGGAAATGTTACTCATGCGTACGTACGATCTACCGTCTCCATGATCATAACATACATAATTTTTCATAACCATCATTAAGGATTGGTTTTATAATTTTAATTGATATATAAAAGGTATAATTGTTCCATGATTATTATTATGGATATTATCTAACAAAATCATATGCAAGATTAGTAGAATTTCCATAACAAAGCAGGAATGAGAAACAAGGAAATTAACAAAAAAAAACAATAAAAATAAGGAATTATTATTATGAAAAAGATGAATTTTTTTTATAAAGGATATTATATGATATTATAAATATTAATAAGGTTCTTGAATAAGTTAATTAATTTTTTAAAACCACTATACATATGGTTAAATCATGTTTAACCCAAAGGAAACCTGATATAAGGGTCTTCGTCTTAATTTCTCTTAATTATGGGATATAGTAATGTTATACACCTAATTTATTTTTTATGGTGTATATACTTTCCCGTTTAAATGTAATATAATGATAAATTAATAAATCATTGTATTGTATTTTTCAATTTGAATTATTTAATCCATGGGGATTTTACATAAGAGTTACCAAGTGGTAAAGAATTTTAGAACCCATTTTCTTTTCACTCGATCATATTACTTATTCATCCTCTTTGATATTCTAAAATTATTTGGGAAATTAATATTTTTTGTTAAATTTTTTATATCCAATTATTTTATTTCTATTTACTATTTATAAACATAATATATTTGTTGATTAATTCTCACTTCAATGTTATGATCATTGTAAGTATTTATTTCACAATTTAATTCTAATCATTTTTATTTATTCTAGAATTTTAGTTGAAGGAAATTATTATAAAATTTTCTAATAAACCCATTTCATTTTATAATCCTCTGGTTATTCATAATATTTTCACAAAATATTACTATTTTTCACTCTTTGGTACTTAAAATGATTATGAAAATAATTTTAAAACATTCTGACTTCATTTTTCTCATCAATAAAAATTATGTTTTCTTCCAAAAACATGGTTTCAAAAAAAATTTACCTTTTCAAAATGATTTACTAAATATAATTTTCCCATTTTTTAATTTTTCAAATTTTTTTGAAAATAATATTCATGTTTTTATCAGAACAATTTCTGTTTGGAATTTACTAAAAAATTGAAAGGAATATGTCTTTTAAAATGTGTGGAATAAACTGAATTTTCACCCTTTATAACCACTAAAATGTTTTAATTCATCTTCTATAATTTTACAATATTATTTACAAATTAAATTATTTTTTATTTTTTTATTTTTTTTAGTTTTATTGACTGGTTTTTAAAATTAAAAGGATATTTTCATCAATAATGTTTTTAAATATTTCTATGTTATTTCTATTCACCAAACAAAAAAACCATTTATTATTAATACATCTTGTATATATTGTATTAATTCCATATTTATTCTTCCTCGCAATGTTTTTTTATTTTTTTGACCAAGGAAAGTTCTCACATTCACTTCCATGATTCATTTTTATACTTGTTAACATTACCTTGAATTAGTCACTTTCTTGTAGTCATTAATTTTTTTTCTAAATATCTATATTATTTATTATGGATATGTTTATTACAAAACTATATATAAATTCTACATATGGTGTTATATATTGAATGTTTTTTTTATCTGGGAAAATATTGATAAATTTTTATTCCTTTCTCAATACAGATTTTTGATGATAAGGAACATTGTTTATAAAATAAATAAATTATTTGATATATGGGGAATGCATTGGACATACTGACATGGGTGGGGTTCAGATTGGTAGTCTCATGAGGAAAATCAGTAAGCTAGCATAAAATTAGTTGGCAAAAGAATAGGAGAATGTAACGATTTGTTTTAAGCTATCCGGTAAAAGGTCCAGATGGTGAAGTTTCCCTGATCCATAGTTCATGATGTCTAATAATTAATCATTTTTTCAATTAGAATTATATTATTATTATCCAACCTATTTTCTCAATGATATTATCAATGGATTAAATTAATTTTTAGTTTCTTGATTAAATTTCAACTGTGTCTAGTTATTTACCTAATTACATTAATTATGCCTTATCAAGTTATGAAAGTCATGTTATTGAATAAATGGAATTTGTTTTCAGTAATTTTCCTTTATATATTGATTATTATCTAGGATATTTTCTCATTGATATTATATATGGATTCACTTGATTCTCAATTTAATGATTACATGGACTGTGTGTTCAGTTATTTACCTTACTATATTGATGATGCTTATTGATTCGTGATTTCTTCCTCTGTATTTATCCATTACTAACAATTTGTTCTTGCCATTGTTTTTCCCTTTCCGAGTAATCCAAGAGGTGCATATAAATTATATGAAAGGATATTCTATAGATGAAAATGTTTTTTTTGGGAAAAAGTTGTCTTATAATTTTTTTTTCAAATATAATGAAATATTCATTTATTTATCTGGTTTTATGATACTATTAAAATATTTAGTCTTTTAGGATAATATTACTTGTATATAATGCCAATATAAAAAAGTAGACACGAGTTCTGGGTTACTAGGGTTGGGGTCCCTACCGTTATTATCATAGGATGTTCATTATAAATCTTGGGAAACAGATTTAAGTAAACATATATTAGGGATCTTAACCTGAGGATAGAATTTGATGTTAAGTATATAAGAAAATCCTAATGTTTTATTAAGGTAAATATTCTGTGGTTTATCCTGGAAATATGTCTATTTCTAGATGCTACAAGCAGACATGGTTCTGGAACAGATATACCTAGGAGTGACAAGTCCAAAAATGGTGCATTGGGATAAACCCGACCATCACCTAGTACATGAAAATTAGTTGTACTATGTACCTATTTTGACACTCCTGAGGGATATGCTTAGGATACGTAACATTTTATTTATAAACAATTATGTCGGATTTGAATAGATGATGAAAATGACTAACCTATGCTAAATTTAAGGTATCTTATATTGAAAATAAGTCTCCATGAATTAGTCGTCCTAAAAATGATTATATGGTTTTCTCACTATGGTTATTACTTCTCACACTATTCTTTTTGTTTTCATCAATGGATGTACCTGAAAGAATCATGTTAACCTTGAACAAGAAAATACATGTTGTGACTAAGTGAAAATAAATGGGATTCTGATAAGATTGAAAGATATCATGAATATACTGAATCAATTATCCCAAAATTTGGTTAACAACCAATACCTTAACTAACTCTTTTATTTCCCCTAGAAAATAAGTAATGAGTTCACTAAGAGCTTGAATGTTATAGATCATGGAGAAAAGAAGGTATCATTTCATTCATGAAGGAAATTTGGATGGGGACACCTAGGAAAGTGTCTCAATAGAATGGGAAAAAGATTTTTGTGTGGAAAGAAGCGGTATAAATCAAATAATCCTTAAAGAAAAATGATGAGTATTATAAAAGGAAATAAATATCATCTTACGGATAAATTTGTAGTTAGTTATATTAAATGTGGATATCCATGGAATTATCCAGGCCAATTCCCTTATTTAAAGGTTAACTCTTAAACCATGGAAGGAACTCTATTTAAATAAAGTGGATGATTTATTTATTTGGATTCCATAATTATATTATAGAATTATTTTTCCCAATTGTATTTTGGTATAATAATCAATAAATGTTTAAATGTTCTATTAAATTTCAGAAGCATATACATATTCATTAACATAAGAGTTATGGATACCAACACGGTTTAATGAGTGTAAGATTCTTCATAATTTCAAATTCTAAAACACGCCTTTGTGGGTTTTATGTGATGTGAGTCTACCAATATTAAGGATATTTTGGGATAAATTTATGGAAACCATAAGTTTTAGTGGAAAAGTAATTTGAGGAATAATTCCACTATATTTTATTTACGTAACACTAAAGTTAATGATAACCTTTAGGGTAAATATGATCATTAATGAAATTGTAATAATAGTTATATTAGATTATTATACTTTTTGAAAAAGAAAATTTGTTTTGAAAAAACTAGTAAAAAGGTTATTTAATGAATAATTTAGTAGCGAGGATTCCCATAATATTTTTGGGGAACATTATATGAATTATATTAATATAATTTTGTAAAAGGACTACTTTAATATTGGGTGACAACCCTATCACATTGAAAAAGGTCATGGGTTTTGAACCCATGACAGAAGGATTAGAAGGGTTTAACAATTACCACTGTCCTATGTGATGTTATAGTCAATATGTCATTGTTTTTAGTTAAATTATTTGAAAAATAAGTTTTAATGTTGAATTGGTGTTGTTACATTTGAGGATTAGAGATTGATTTATTATATTAGATAACTTATGCTAACCAAATTGGTTTTGGAAAATAGTTAGAGACATATTGAGAGACTTGTCTCCCTATTTGGATATTATGATCTATAAAAAGTGAATTCAAGTTCCATTGTAATAAAAAATTAATTTTTGGATATCCATTTCATGGATTAAGAAATGAATTGTAAATTGATCGAAGCACAACAAAAGGATAAAATTTTTCTTATAAAATAAAAACATATCAAGTAAGTATATTTCCTTACATTATCTGATATTAAAACAATTCTACGATATTAGTAAAAGGATATTGAAAAAAAATTATCTTATTAAATTTATATCCAATAAATTGTATGACCCTTTAAATAATTATATATTTATGTTTTTTAAGACAATAACTTTCCCGTGATCACTCACTTTCTTCATATCAATGACCTCTATCACTCTTTATAATTATTTATAATTTTCTTCCATGTCAATAACTTTAATTTACACAATGTTATATTATGTATAATCCTAGTTTTGTAATATCCAAAATGAACTTTGAACTTCCCTATATCTCTTATTAAGTGAATATTTTATTAACACAGTTTCAATGTGGATATTTCAACAAAAAAATCAAATGTCAAACCCTCAATTATTGATATCATGTTTCAATTTAAAGGATGAAATTTATTTAATTTGTATAGAATGGAACAAACTTATAGTTCAAAATAATAATATTTCTTTTGATAGGATATGTGACATGGAACACTGATCTTAAACAACCCATGAAAATTATGTCATTAAATTTAATATCTTTGACTGTTTGTAGAACAAGAAACCTCAAATATAAATGAACCATGATAAAGAATTACATTATATAAAAGAAATTTAATTTGAGGGTGTAAATAGTAAACTTAATTATTAAAATTAGGGTTATATATTGATTAGAAATATAATAATCATCATTTAAAAGAAAAAAAAATTCAAAAAAGTATTTTTTTTAATATGTCGTTAGTTTCCCTTTACTCACATAATTTAAAATTAATTTTTACCACTATAATAAAATATATGAGATAAAATTAAATTAATTTTTAAAATAAAAATAAAAAACATATATATGGGTGAATTTTTGGTATTTTCTTAAATTTTTCATTTTTTGAGGAATACTGAAAAATAAAAACTTTTAAAAGAAAACGAACTTTTCAAAAAATTATTTTTGAAGTTAAATTATATTTTGAATTGGTTTTAAATTAAAATTAGTTAAATTATATATATATTAATACAGTTAAGGTCATTTTAATCATTTTCATATTGAATTTTGATATAAATATATTGTAATCCTTTAATCATTTTCTCTTTGAAAACCCGCTTTCTCGTCACGTTTGCAGGATTAATTTTAAATTGAAAATTTTAACTTCTATGAAAGATATTTTGATAAATGGATTAAATATTTTTAATAATTATAATTTATATTATTTAATAATTTCATCCTAATATTTTAACAAAATAAATAGTAAAAATAGTAGAAATTATTTTCTACGATTTCGGTAAAAATGGATTTACCTTCAAATTAAACTAAAAAGATAATTTCTAAAATTGCATAAATTTTGTTAAAAAATATATTTTATTGTAATATTTGGAACCTATAATTTCTTCTTATCTTGAATACTATATTTTTAATACTTTTTATTTTAAAAAATGTGGTTACACTGTGTGTCACTCACCTGACTTATAAAATCCCACCCTCTATCCTCTCTTTTAACCTATTTGGTTTGGACAATACCTACCAAAGTACCTTACCAAATTACCTCCTCTAATATTATAATCATTATTTTTTGAATAAATCTATCCTTGTATGGATTTACTACAAACCTATGTATATTAGAAGAAGAATAGGAAATGTTCTTTAATGGGAATTTTTATTTTATTTCTTCCTCCAAATCCTTAAATTATAATTAAAACATGCTAATATAATAACATAAGTATCATATATATACATATATATTTTTATTTTATGTTCATTATATACAAAACTACTGACATCCTTCAAATGGGTTACGAAATCATCAATCGTATGTATGACGAGCGACCAACTCACATACTGATGTTATTCGTTTTTTTGCTACCAATTCTCACAGTTGGGTATGATGATATATCTAAAGTATATACATGATATTTATAATATAATTATACCTCAGGAGGATTTAAATAATATATACTATTTTAATATACATTTTTATGTGATACGATAACATCGCTCATCTGTATGGTAGGCTACAGCCTCATGAAATGATGGGATTCATTTTTCACTAACCCTTTACATTGAATGTAATAATGATAGTTTTAATAAATATATATAATATAAATGATATAATTATGATATTAATGACATATGTTTGACTATTTTAATATAATAAATAATTTTTTACCTTTTCACTCAATTAAATATGATAACATCGTATATGTATGTGTGCATTATATCCTTTTCGAAGCGATCTGACTCTATTTTCATCACTACACCACATGGATATTATATATATGTATATATATATATATATATATGAAAATTTAATTATGATATTATGATCAATATTTTAAGATAATGAATTATTTTATACAATTATATAATGCTCATTAAAAGTGTATGTGTTACTCATGCATAGGTATGGCCTACCATCTCTATGATCGTATCATACTTAATTTTTCATAAGCATATTTCATGATTGGTTTTAAAATTTTAATTTATGTATAAATATTATAATTATTTCATTATTATTATTATATATATTATTTAACTATATAATCATCATAATAATAGGAACTTTCATAATAAAACATGAATGAGAAAACAAGGTAATTAACACGCAAAACAATGAAAATAGGGAAAGATTATTAACAAATGGGTGATAATATTTAATAAAAGAATAAAATATGATATTATAAATATTATTATGGTTCTATAATAAGTTAACAACATGTTTATAACCACTTTATAGGATTCTAAATCATTTTTTTAAAAGGAAGAATGGGGAAAGAGGCTTTGTCTCCATTTATCTTCATTGAGGAATATTATAATTATATACACCTAATTTATTTTATATTTTTTATATATTAACCCTTTAACATGTAATATAATTATTAATTAATTATTCATGGTATTTTATGTTTCTATTTGATTTATTTCATCTAAGTAGATTTTACATAAGAGATACAATGTGGTAAATAATTTCATATATCAATTTCTTTTCATTGGGTTATATTACTTGTTCGTCATCTTTTATGTTCCAATATTATTTGTGAAATTACCATTGATTATATTATGTTTTATTTCCACTATTTTATATGTATTTTCAGTTCATATACAAAATTTATATACTAATTAATTCTCACTTCAATGGTATTATCTTTGTAAGGGTTTATTTCACAATATCATTTTAATAAATGTTGTTTATTCTTGAATTTTATTTAAAGGAATTTGTTTGACCATTACATAATAAACCCATTTTATTTTCATATAAATGTTTACTCATGATATTTTCATGTAATTTAATCATTTTCTCCTTTATAGTACTTAAAACTATTAAGAAAATATAAATTCATTTCTCTCTTTTATTAGAAATCTATTTTTTTCAAAACCTTGTTTTCCAAAAAAAATAAAAAAATTAACATTTTACAAATTATTTATGAAATAATTTTTTACTGATTTTTTATATTTTACAAATAAAATCTAATGTAATATTCATTTCATTTTCAAAATAATTCTCATTTTTATTTTATCAAAAATAGTGAAAGGAATCATTGTTTTAGCCTGCCTGACATGAACATAATTTTCATCCATCATGGCCACTAAAATATTCTAAACCCTCTTTGATAAGATTAATATATTATCTTAAAAGAAAGGTATTTTAAAAATATTTTCTAAACTTTTATATTTAAAAATTTATCATCAAAATGAAAAGGATATTTTCAACAGGAATGTATTTTAAGATGCTTTTAGGGTATTTTTATTCAGCAATGAAAACAACCATTTAATCTTACACCAATCGGTATATGTTGAATTGATACTGTCATTATTCTTCATTTAAATATTTTATGGTCATTTTTACCAAGAAATGTATTGAAATTCACTTCCTTGATTCATTTTTATAGTCATTTACTTTACCATGGATTATTCACTTTCCCATAGGAATTAAATTTACCATAAATATAAATATAATTTAACAGGGATATATTTATTACTCAAACCATATATCATTTCTACATATGATGTTTTATGTTGAAAGTAATTTTTTTATCATCAGAAATATGAATAAATCAATATTCCTTACTCCATATGGATAGAGGATAAAGAAAATTGTTCATGAATTAAATGAATTATTTGAAATGTGAGGAATGATTTTGAAATTAAAACATAGGTGGGGATCTGTTTTAACTTTGATTTTCTCCAGTTATATTTCATTAAATTAATTAGGATGGTACTAAGACCAAGTGCTGAGAAAACATGTGATTATGAGTACTGGTGTGTGTGGAAAAGTTCGTTGAATGATGGTCATTTTTTAATAAAGAGTTTGGGTGGTTTTTCATTAAAAATTGAATGACTTCTAAATGGGTTCCTAGCTCAGAATTTGAGATCATCTTCATGATTGGAAAAACGAATTTACATTAGGTGAGGCCTAACATCAACCAACATGGGCTAACCAAGAATGTATGTTTTTATATGTAAATGTCATTAAAATATTTAATAAAAATATTTTATTTTGATGCGGTGTTTGTTTTCCTTTTTAATGTTCCTATTGTTAAAAATCTAGGATTATGAAAAAAAAACTTGTAAATCCTCTGAACCAAAGAGAAAAAGATCCATCTAATAAATGTCAATGGATTAGTGAATCAAGATCGATGAACCTTAGAGAACATAAAATTGATGGATGATGATGAAAAAACTTCTCCCATCATCAAGAATCGATCCAAGCTCTAGGTAGGGTGTTTGACCTCTCTATGATTTCACTTTCCTTCTTAGATTCAAACATTTAATGTGGACCAACCCACAAACAGGATGATCCGTGGTTCAATTGTTCTTGTAGGTTGGATAAATGTTGCTGGGATTGAAACTGGAGATAAATCATGGTGATTTTGAATTATTGTTCTTCACTAAACGTTCTAACAAGGATGGATTTAGGCTGACACAAATGAAGTCCAAGATTTGTACTTTGGGTGTTGTTTCTGTTTTTCCCCCCCTCAATATCTCGTGTTATTCATGTGGTCTTCATGTGTTATTCACCTCCTCCCAACACCTTTGAAACCCTATTTGAGAAATAACAATCGAGGAACAATCTAGTGACGGCACTTTAGAGGTGTGATGGAAGTACATGGTGACGATGATGTAAGGTGGTAGGGGCCAGAGGTGGCGGCTCCTGCCGGTTCAAGTGAGGAGGCGCTGGCCTAGTCCAACGGTGCACCGGAAGGGAAAGAAAGCCAGTGGTGTGGCTGGTGGTGGAAGAATACGACAAGGGGTCCATTTTGGGGTCAGTGTAGCTGGCAGGCACGATCCAGGGTAGGAGAATGCGAAGCTGATTAGGGGATAAGGTATGAGGTTGTGTTGGTGAGCTGGGATACATCTCAGTAATGCATTGGAGAAACACATAGTGGTGGTGTGGCTGCAGTACTAGGTGGAGGAGGTGTGATAGCCACATGAAATGTAGAAAGACACTGCATTGCAAGGGAGGCATGTTGTCCATGGTAGACCTAGTGCAGCACACCGAACTATCCTACAAGCAAGGGGGTAGACCAGACTGGACCAGACTAGACTGAGCTATGTTGGGTTGGGTCGGCCAGACCTGGTCTGGTTGACCATTGGGTTGGGTCGAGTTTGGTGGGCCGGATAGGACCTGGGTCGAACCTTTCTAGTCAAACAGTCGTAACTTCCAAACAATGTGTCTGTATGAAAATCCATTTTTAGTGTCGGTGTAGGGACCGCCTTATGTATGAAAATTGTATTTATTTTCAACAGTTGTCAATTATGGTCAAAATGATGAGGGATATGAAGAATAAATCCCAATATAATGGAGATTGGATGACATGAAGATGCGTGGAGAATTATTATGGAATCCTAGCATTAGATTTCATGCTTGGAAAATTCTATATTAAGTTCAAATCAAAAAATTGACGCACTGATCATAACTTTTAAAGAATGTTTGTCACAGGTGACACATGGTTAAAAAAATAAATAATGGTGAAGTACCATCCATTTGATGATGATTGGAGAAGTTATTTGGAATTCATGTTCCAAATGGAAATTGTTAATGATAATTTAAAGAAGGTTATGCAATTCTTCATGATTGCATGAGAACCATGAAAGATATTAATCAAACAAAAAAATCATATGATTTTCATGATAATGGGATTACTGGTTTAAGAATAATTCAGAAGTGTCCATGCATGGACTTCACTTTCTAAGTGACCAAGAAGGATATTGGAAATAAATATGTTTCTAGAAGATAGGGTAGATATAATAATCTCCTCTATAAATCAGATGATTATTTTCTGGTCAATATTTCACAAATATAAAAAGTTTATTAGAGAACTTATGATGCAAGAATTATAAATTAAAGGGGAGAAAAGATGCATCCAATCAGAATGGTTGGTCTTGCAGAAATAAATGTTCTTTGCGATTATGATGATCTTCTTGAAAAAAGAAGGTGAATAACTATGCAAGTAATATTTGTAGAGAAAAAGAAGAAATATAATTTCAGCAGTTAAATGGATTTGAAGGAACGCTTTTTGATTATGATGAGCTTTGTGGATCTGACAAATAGACATGGTGCTCGCAAAACAGATTGTAATTTAGTGGAAATTTTAGCGCCCTGTGATTTATTTCTGACGTGGCGCTGAGGTGGCTAGAAGGTTCTGGAGTTAGTGGGAAATGCCTATAAATAATCCATTACCCCCAAGGGAAAGATAGAGGGACTTAATGAGTATTTTATAGCTCTCCAAATGCGAAGAAGATTCACGAAGTATGTTATTCCACGAAGGAAACACGATTCACGATGACAGGTTGTTCTGCAAAGGCTCAGTGAACTTTGTGAAGTTGGGAGCTCTATGAACGCAGTTTTCTTTGTGGCGGTTGTGGTTTTTTCAAAGGCTGTAAGCTCTACGAATGTAGAGTTCCCCATAAAGGTAGTTTTTTTTTTCAAAATTTGTGAGCTCTACAAAGGCAGAGATCTCCAAGAAGGTGTGTGCTCTGCGATATCTAGATCATTGTAAAGAATTCAGCATTGAAAAGCAATGAGCTCTGAAAATTAGTGAACTCTGAAAACTGGTGTGCTTTTTGAAGGAGATCTATGAAAGATCTTTGCGAAGGAGATTTTCAAAAATTATTTTTGAATAACAGGTTTAGGTGAACAAGTTCTTGGAAAGACGCTACTACACTATTTCATATTATAGTTTGTCCAAGAAGAATCAAGTTTTCCTACTAAGAGGATGATTATAACTCAAGGTATAATAACTATGATGATTCTAAGATGAGCTAGAATTCATTGATATGACAATAACAAAGTTATTTTGGGATTCTGTCAAAGAAGAAAAGAAGTGATCTCAATGTAGTTGTTTTTTCACTAAAGGAGAAAGTGTGAAGAAGGGCGGGTTTCAGTGCAGCTAGTTTTGAACTGAAGAAGAACGGAAAGAAGAGTGTGCACCTTTCAGGTTTTCTGTAGAGAAAAAATTGATTGTATACTTTCATGCTGCAATGAATGTTACCAAGTGAAGAGCTCTTAAGAAGATCAAGATCAGAACCTACCTTTTGAGGAAGGAATAAGAATGTATTGAATTGTATTATAACTAACCAACAAATGTAGGTGCATATCCTACTTTTTCCAAGTTTTAGTAGTATTATCTCCCTTCCCCCTCCATGTATAGGGAGACACACAAACTAAAGGATTGTTCTCCTAGTGGATCCATTTTAATAACATAACGCATTATAGTGTAGAATCCATGCACTGGTCATTCCCATGCATGGCAAGGATATAGCTTCTCTTATTTAGTGGTGAAGGTTGTAAAAATATCGTGTATATATTTTTATTACATTATACTATTTCATGCGATGGGAAAAAGAGAATCAGAGAATCTAGATCCTAACCGGTAAAGAGGTATGAAAGTGTGGCATGTTGTACCATATTGACTGTTCCAGGTTCTGGTGCGCTGCTAATGTGTATAGAAGCACTCTGGTCGAATCCTCGGTGATGATACTTTTTATTAGTCGATTGAATTTAATTTATTGAATTTTAATTGGGATGGTTTGTTTGAAAAGATTAAATTAACTGATTAATGTTTGATGTGTGATTTAAAAAATTTATAAATATTGCGGTCAGTTCACTATTAAGGAGTTAAGCTTGTGATATCCTTTATCTTTGCTTTATATTGCATTTAAATTAACACCCACTTCACAGGATATTGTTAATTGGAATTCCTAAGTGTTAAGGATTTAATACAAGCCTTAATATAATATAGTTTTTTAATCTCAATTAGATCCTGTTGATGATAGTGTATTTATTGTTCCAAAATTCCAATGAAACCACATGTTAAACAAAACAAGTCATTAATCCATGACATGTTAAGTCTGACATAAACAATGTTAATATAAAGAATATTAATCGAGAAAATACTCTCAATCACTTAACATCCCAAAATTTTAACTCACCCCAATGATGTATTTACTCATCCATTAAGATTAATAGTAATCTGGTTTATTATATTCATGATTATGAATTGATAAGAGAAGAAAACAAAATGGGTAATAAAGGAGTTGTACGTCAAACACACAGACACATGAACAGTGATGAGAATTAAAAATAGAATTTTGATTGAATGAGGAAGCGAAATAGAAAATGGATTTTAACTTGGTTTAAACTATTATAAAAACATTAATATTTCAAAAAAGGTTTGGATTATATTAAGATATAATGTGAAATAAAAATTAATTAAAACATAATTACAAATTAAAACACTTACAAAATTAAAATTGAAAATAAACAGAAAGAACATGAAATCAAAGAGAAAAAGAAGGGTCTCTCAAGTGAAACCTTGAGTTTGGTATGTCTTCCCAGGCCATTGGTAGAGCCTTGGTCATTCCAATTGATCCTCCTCTATTCCGAAATGCCAACCCTTTTGAAAGGAGAGGAGGGAATGTATTCATAACCCAAGGTGGTGGACTGTTTGCATTCCAAAACTACCCCTCCCCATTTCTCGCATATTTGGACATCCAGACAGATGAATCTCAAGATATCACCTTCTTAAATGATTTATATAATAATGTTGTCCATATAATCTCAAATTTTGGACGCATTTGGTCTTAGTAAACAAATTTTATGGCAGTTTTAGTAAACAATTATAATCTTTTCATTTTATTCCAGACTTTGAGAAGGTATACATGTGCATGGGTTTATAAATAGTAAGATGAATTTAAATAAGAACACATTCTTGAAAAAATGTGTCCACCCATATCTTTTCTTTCACACTAAAAAATCATAGATATATTGGATTTCTAGATCTTTATAAAAGTCATGAATATTTTATTTATTTTAAATACCGACCCGAATAGTGTACTGAGATTAAATGAATTAGTTGGGCCCCTTGTGTTTGGGATTTGGCCTTGTAATGTTTATCCAGGATTCCGTTGGAAAATCATGAACAAACTCTGGAGTATCATAAAATTTTTCCTTATGGAAGATGCCTAGTAATTCAATTATCATGGCTGAACCAATTTCTTCACAGATTTTGTGGGCCTTCTTGTGTGGACCATATAGCCCCTCAAATAGAAGAATTGTCCCAATCTCCCATCTATGGAAATGTTTTATATTGAAAGAGGAATCCTAAAAAAGATAATCCATGGAATTTGGATATGTATTGTGAGAGTTATAAATAAAATGGTAAACATCCATTGATTTGATTGATTCAAATAATGCTCAAAAATTACATTTAATATTTAAACATTAATATTGCACACAAATTTTGCACATTTCATATAAAATATGTAAAGGGAGTATATAAAAAGTTGTGAAAATATTAATGACATCAACTCCCCCACACTTGGTCTTCGACATGTCCAAATGTCCAAAAAATATAAAAACATGACAAAATCATTTTCACTCACCAAAAAATATTAAAATTTTGTTTTCCTTATCAGAGAGGTTTAGAAAATTTCACTCGTCCATATTGAAATCCACCAAAATTTGTTACAGAAACAATGTTCTAAAAACAATTTTTTTTCATGCTCAAATTTAAAATGGAAAATGGTGGCACAAAAAACTTACTCCTCTCAGGATGATAAAAATAATTTATGGAGCTTCACTCATTCACAAGACAAAAGTAAAAATATTAGAGTTTGTAAGAGCTCTCATCTTACACTCCCTATCCTAAAGTGCTCAAAAATCAAGATGCATTTTTAGGGGTTTTTTCTGCCTTTGGGATGGTAAGAAGATGATATCCAAAAGATAAGAAAAAGTGGGTAAAACACCAACATGGAAAAAAGCAATGAACATTTTTCTAGGAAATGATACAAGAAAGGAAATGGAAACACACATTTAGAGGTAATGAAAATGTAAAATAAGACATAAAAGATAAAGGAAATTTGAAGTAGATGTTAAGATGAAATATTTAAAAACCACAAAACTTCTCCCAATAACATAAATGTTCTTTTTTTTTCATTTTTCAAAATTTGAACTTGAATCATATCTCACACTCATCTCCCAACACATGTTTGATCTCCTCATGACACTAATTGTAATAGTTATAACAAGATTAAAGGTTGAGGAATAATGATTTTTGACCCACCAAAGACACAACCCATTCTTATTTTCATTTTTTTTCTTTTTTTAACACTTTTCAATATAATTTGTACAAGATAAACATATATACATTCCCAAACCCAACTAAAGGACAACCTCTCTCCCACACTTAAATTGATGCTTTCCCTCAAGTATATGGTAACATGGTGAAAATCCACCAAAGGGTACCGAAAATTAAATCCATTCCACCCATACATAAATTTTAAAAAATTATGCCATTAAAATACATTTTGATATTGGGTGGGATAAGGTATTTGGATTGTAACTTGGATATCAATGAAAATGTTTTCATAGGCTCGAAGGGGATTTCAAAAGGGGGATTAATGTATGGTTAATGGGAGGTTATTTGGCTATTATAATTCTCATGGGGTTCATAAAATGCCTCTATCATATTAATGCACACTAAATTAAGAAATTCAGCTCAAATGTCCCCAAAATCAAGACTCGCCAATGGGGTTAAAAACACACATTTTGAAAAGATGGCTATAGGTGTCCGTGGCATGAAAGTTAATGTTGTTCCTCACAGTTGGGGAAAATTATTTTCCAAATCAAAAATTGATCATTCAAAATGTGTTGGTTTCGACATAGTATTCTTTATCAAAATATATGATTAAAACACAATATTTATTATATGAAACCATGTCTTTTGAATCCTCAAAATGGTTAGACAAAATTTCAAAAATTAAAGGTGAGTAATCACGACTCTTTCTTTTCCATATTTTTTTAACTGATTTTTATTATTGTTTTCTAGTTTTATGGTTTTTTAGTTATTATTATTAAGACACACCCACAAAAAAGGGTAAATAAAAAATGTTATTAGAAAATTGGTAAAAAAATGAAAGAGAGGGGAAGAAGAAGAAAGTGGGAGAGAGAATAAGAGATATAGGGAGAGTTAAAGGGAAAAAGGTCCCCCTAGTTTGGATTTGGTGGGTCATCATCCCCATCTAGTGGTGTGTTTACTGTAGAAGTTTTGGATCCGATGGAAGTTGATGTTGTTCTAGGATTATGTGTCCTCTCATGGTGATGCTTTACCTGATGTTTGTTAACCAAGAATGTCCTTTTCAAATATGGGTCTTAGACTTGAACTACAATAAATGGGTAAAAATTAGTAATAACAAAAGGACCATCCCATCGAGAATTAATATTACCTGGGTGAAGAAAAAAATCAAGAGATGAAGATAAATACCTTTTTACATTCATGGAATACCTTTTTCAGGATTTTTTTGTCATGGATTAACTTAGACTTTTCTTTGTATAGAATGGAATTCTCAAAGGAATCAAGTAAATGATCCTCCAGTTCAGCCAATTGCAACAATCTTTCTTCACCAAAATTTTCACAATCAACTTTACTAGTTTTCATAGCCCAAAAAGACATATGTTGGATTTCAACAGGTAAATAACATGCTTAACCAAAAAAATAGCCTAAAAGGATACATCCCAATGGGTGTTTTATAGGCAGTTTGATAAACCCAAATTACTTCACCAAGTCTTTCAAGCTAGCCTTTTCTGGTGGGTTTTACAATTCTCTCAAGCACTCTATTGACTTCTCTATTAGAAAGTTTGAACAGGTCGTTTCTTTGGAGGTGATATGAAGTAGACTTTATATATACAACCCCATTATTTTACATAAAATATTCAATGGTTCTTTTAAAAAAATGGGTTCCTAAGTCACTTATCAAGGCATGTGGTGTACCAAATCGGTGGAAGATTTGTGTCTTTAGGAACTCACTAACATTATGCGAATCTTCCTTTCTAGTGGGTTTTTCCTCAACCCACATAGAAACATAATCAAAAACATGAATAATATATGAGAATCCATTGGAAGGGGGAGTGGTCACATGAAATTGATACCCCAAACATCGAATATCTCATAAAAAATTGAAGGATTTTGGGGCATTTCATTTCTCTTAAAAAAATTTCCAAACTTTTGGAATGTGGGACATGATTGAAAGAACTCATGTGAGTAATTTAAGAGTAAAGGGAAAAGGAATCTAGAGTCTAGCTACTTTCAGGAGGTCCTTTATGGTCTAATGTTTCCACCTTCGGGAAGTGAGTGACAAAACTCTAATATAGAGGAATGTTCAACTTCATCAACAGATCTCTTAATTACCATGTCATCCCGAATTTTCCAAAGTTTATTATCAACCAAAAAATAGAATTTTGAATCAATTTTCATCTTTATTTTTTATTATTTTGAAATAATTTCTTGAAAAATACTAGCAACCAAGTAGTTTACAATTGGGGAATACTGTGGTAAATTTTGAGAGTGAGATGAAAGGTTCTTAACAATGAATTCAGGACCAATGATTTATGAATGATAAGAATAATAAATTCTACTGAGGTGATCAGCCACAGGGTTTTATTTTTCTAGTCAATCTTTTATTTCAAGGTAATCTCTAGGAACAATAGGATCCATATTGTTAGCCTTGATTTGGAATCACTTTTCTAAAGTAATAACTTAATAGTATAATGGTCTGTGAAGATGACGATTTTTTAACCTAATAGATAAGGCTAAAATTTATGTAGGGCAAAAACCACTACTAAAAGTTCATTTTTAGTCACAGTTTAGTGAGATTGAGTTTCATACAATGTTTTTTAGGAATATAAGATAACATGAGGAATGTTTTCTCTTCATTTACGAGGAACATACCCAATGGATCTATCAGTAGTATCACACATCAACTCGCAGGTTAAGAACCAATCTAGAGGTTGGATTATTGGGGAATATATGTAAGAGTAGTTTTCAGTTCAACGAAGGCTCTCTTGAAAACCTCATCGAAATGGAAAGAGAAATAATTTTGGAGAAAATGAATGATTGAAAGGGAAATCCTACTGAATTTATGGATGAATCGCCGATATAAACAATCATTACCAAGTAATGAATGGATGTATCGAACAAAAGTGGGTTCAATAAGTGATTGGATCACTTCAATTTTGGCAGAATTGACTTCAATACCCTCTTTTGAAACTATGTGCCCTAAAACAATTCCATTTTCAACCATGAAGTGATATTTTAAAAAATTTAACATAAGGATACACATGACCCACTTTTGAGGGACATTAGAGGGTGAATTTAAGCAAGATTCGAATGACTCTCCATAAATGGTAATGTCGTCCATGAATACTTCCAGGAAGTGTTCAATGAATTCAGAAAATATACTCATCACTCACCTCTAGAATGTTGCGGGAGCATTGTAAAGAGAAAAAGGAATTCTTCTATATTCATCTTTTCCAAAGGGGCATGTGAAAGTGGTCTTTTCTTGGTCCTAAGGTGCGATATGGATTTATAAGTAGTTGGTGTATCCATCAAGAAAGTAATAGTATGACTTTCTAGCTAATAGTTCTAGAATATAATCAAATAATGGAAGAGGGTAGTGATCTTTTCTTGTTTCAACATTCAATTTTTGGTAATCAATGCACAGACGCCATTTTTTCTTCACTTGAGTTGTGACTACCTCCCCATTTTCATTTATGGAAATAGTTATCCCACCTTTCTTAGGTATAACTTGATTTGGACTAACCCATTCAATATCTGAAATTGGGTAGATAATACCAGCTTGAAAAAATATGGTGATCTCTTCCCTAACTACCTAAAGTATGAGTGGATTTATTCTTCTTTGTGGTTGTCTAATTGGTTTAGTTGATTCCTCAAGATGGATAGGATGCATGAAAAGGGCTAGGTTGATTCCTGGTATGTCATCTAGGGTCCATCCTATGGCCTTTTGGTTCTCCTCTAACACATGAACAAGTTTGCGCACCTCCGTTTTAGTATGTGAAGGAGAGATAATTATAGGATATGAGTGATCATGGAAAAGGAATACATATTTCAGGTGTTTAAGAAGAGGTTTCAGATCAGTATCATATTTCATTTGTGGGTTAGACAACTCAGGAATAGATGAAGGGACTTCAGTTGCTTCCGCTTAATATTCCTTAATATTGAACAAGGTGGAGTAGTAGAGATCATAGTTGATGTTGGATTCAGGAGAGTTTTCAAGTTACTCTAGATTGATGGAGTCTATGAATGAAAAATCCACATCAACTTCACTATTTATGATTTGGTTAATGATGGTGAATATTTCACAAGATCTTCTCTCATTAAGACATGATGAACATGATGGAATGGGGTTTAAATGAATCCCAGAAGTGTCCATAGAAGCATGGATTAAGAATATAGAGTGATCCTCATATGGGTATTACAAGGCATGGAAAATGTTGCACTTGACCAGTTGGATAGCAAATTCCATTGATAAGATGCCAAAATGGACATCATTTTTTTTTCTTGGTGTCATTAGGAATGGTCTTCCTTGAATTAAGGGAGATTAAAAAGAGTTCGTCTCCCCTTCCATGTCAAGGACATTGAAATCAGCAAGTAAGATAATATCATTCACATGAACAATGACATCCTTGATTATACCCTCAAGACTTTAGTGATTTGATTGGCCAATTGAATGACAACACCTATTGGATATGAGGGTCCAAGACCAAGGTTGGAGAAGATGGATTTGGTCATGACATTAATTGAGGCTCCTAGGTTTATGAGTGCATCATCGAAGTTGGAACTTCCAATATTGCATGGAATCATAAAGGTCCCTAGATATTTTCACTTTCTGGGAATATACTGTTGGGTGGAATCATTTTCGAAGGTCCTAATTTTCCTCTTTTGGGTTCACAATTCCTTAAGAAACTTGGCATACTTTGAGAATTGGTTTATGGAATCTAAGATGGGAATGTAAACATCAACACATCTAAACATTTCAATCATTTTAGGATCGATTTTAAAGGACTTATTTGGTTTAGAAATGGCCTTAGAAAAAGGATTTGGGTTCATAAGTGGAATATAACAAGTTGAGGGAATGGATTCAGATTCCTTTTCAAGTATATTTTTCTTTTCATTTTCAAGGTCAACATTTTAAAGGGAGTGGGAGGTCTCATCATGAGGTATAGCAATTTACTTTCCATATCTACGTACAATTTCACTTGCATTACCCTTGGGGTTTAGTAATGGTAGACTTGGGAGTTGGGATGAATTTTATTGTTGTTGCTGGCTTAGGTGGGAAAAATTTGACCAATTTAGGATTATATGTTTTTAAGGCAAGAACGGGTGAAGGAGGAAAGATATTTGACAACACTTTCCCATGTATTCTTGGAAGAATAATCTTGTCTAATATTGGGATTAGCTTGATTTTGGTACTTGGGAAAGTGATTTTATTGGTTTGGGAATTGGGAAGGATCACTAGGATAATGGAATGCAGGAGAAGGAAGAGGGGGATTGATCCTTTGAGGTTGATGAACAAAAGGGTAAGGTTGTTGTAAGTTACCAACACCTTGACCATATTGGAATTGGTTTGGGTTTTGAGGAGGGAATTGATTAGTATGAGAAAAGGGATTACCATAATTCAATCCTTGGATGAAGGTAGAATAAAAGGGCTCAAAGTTGGGTTGGTCGAAGTTTCTAATAAACTGATCTGATTGTTGAGGGTTGGTGTTCCTCTAAGCATATATTGCATTGATATCTATTGGTATGGATGAATCATAGAGATCTTCTTGAAGTTGTGGGAATGTTTCAATTGGATAATATGGGGAGTGGAAAATTCCACAGTTCTTGAGAGGTCTAGGGAACCATGATTGTGGAGAAGAGGACTTTGGGGCTTTTGATGCTAAGGCTAGTTATCAGACGAGACCTGTAAGTTCACTCATTCACTCTATCATCTTGTTCGAATCTATTGATTGACTATCTTGGGCTTGTTTGACTTGAAAATTATCTAGAGTATAAAATTGTTGTGTGTTTTCAGTAATGTTACTTATGAGATCTCTTGCAGCTATAGGAGTTTTATCAACAAGAGAAACACCACTTGAGGCATCAATGATAGTTCTATCTATAGCCAATAACCCCTCATAGAAGTATTGGATCAAGAGTTGGTTAGGGATTTGGTATTGTGGGTAGGTTTCCATAAGCTTTTTGAACCTCTTCCAATACTCATGGAGTGATTCATTGGGGTAATTAATGGATACCACTAATTTTCTTTTAAATGGAAGCAGAACAAGAATCAGGATAGAATTATTCTAAGAAAAGATGCTTTATGTCATTCCACGTGGTTATAGAACCAGGAAAAAGGTAGTTGAGAAATGAATTAGCAGTTTCAGCTAGGGGAAAAAGAATTATTGGAGTTTAATTTTTTCCTCAAAACCCCCTTGAGGCTTCATGGTAGAGCATACCACTTGGAACTCCTTAAGATGGAGATGTGGATCCTCACCGACTAGATCGTGGAAATGAGGTAGAAGATGAATCAAACACGATTGGAGTTCGAAGTAAACCTCTAGGTTTAGATATTTAATAAAAAGGGATTAGTAATTCATATTAAGGAAAAAATGTTTATTAAGGGTTTTTCCCTTGGATTAGCCATATCTAATTCAATTGGTTCGACAAGAACTCGTTCGGGAATTATTTGATTACCCCTAACGCTCCTCTTAAGTTGGAAAAGTGCTCGCTCAATTTCAGGGTCAAAAAAATCTGAGGGATTGACTAGGAGGCTACGAGGAATTCAGGAATATTTTTTAAGAAAGTTGAATACATTTTTTTCTTTGTGTTTTTTGTTTATGATTTTTATGATAATGTAGGTTATTCTTTGTTTGTTTTGTTTCATTTTTTTTAAAATTTTTCTTTTTTTGTGGTTTTTTTACAATAACTAGAAACTAATGACTACTTAATTTCCCCATACCTAGAAATGGTGCCATTTGAAAGTGTGGCCAACTGTCTCCTATCGACCCTTCAATGTTTTGGTGCTCTGCTAATGTGTATAGCAGCACTCGGGTTGAATCATTGGCAATGTCAATTTTTAATTGTCGATTGTTTTTATTTGATTATATTTTGATTGGGGGAGTGGTTGTTTGTAGTTCTTAATTGAATTAATTAATTTTTGGTGTTTTATTTAACAATTTGATAAATATTGGGATGAGTTACACATTATGGAGTTAATCTTGTGATATCCTTGATCTTTTCATTATATTTCATTTAAAGTAACACCCAATTTATAAGATAACGTTGATTGGAATTCCTAAGTGTTAAGGCTTTAATAGAAGACATAAATTAACTTAGGTTTCTAATCTCAATCAGATCTTGTTTGTGGCAGTGAATTTATGGATCCAATAATCCATGAAACCCACACATTAAACAAAACAAGTAATTAATCCATGACATGTTATGTCCAATATACAAAATGTTAATTTGAATAATGTTCATCGAGCAAATACTCTCAATCACATAACATTCCTAAATTTTGACTCACCCCAATGATATATTTAATCATCCATTGAGATTAATAGTAATCTAGTTTACTATATTTATGATTATTAATTAATAATAGAATAAAAAGAAAGGGATAAGGAAGGAGTTGTGCATTGATCACACACAAACACGGACGATGATTAGAATTAAAAATATAATTTCAATTGAATGAGGAAGTGAAATAGAAAATGAATTTTAACTTGGTTTAAACTATTTTTAGAACATTAATATTAAGAAATAGGGGGTAGATTATACTAATATATAATGAGAAATAAACATGTATAAAAATGGAATTATAAATTCAAACACTTACAAAATTACAATTGAAAATGAATGGAAACAACATGAAATCAAAGAGATGATGAAGGGTCTCTCAAGTGAAAAGATGATTTTGGAATGTCCTTTAAGGACTTTTTTAGTGACTTGGTCATGCCAATTTATCCTCCTCTATTCTGAAATGCCAACCCTTTTTAAAGGAGGGGAGGGGACGTATTTATAGAACAAGGGGTTGGACTGTTTGCATTCCAAAACAACCCCTCTAATTGACTCGATGATTTGGATATCAAAACAGCTATACCCTGAGATATATTCTTATTAAAAGATTTATATTATCATGTTGGACGTCTACTCTCAAAATTTGGAGGCATTTGGAGTTATTGAGCAAAAGTTATTGTGATTGTAATAAACAATTTTAATCTGTTCATTTCAATCCAGACTTTCTAGAAGGTAGAAATGTAAATGGGTTTATCAATAAGAATATTCCTTCAGATCTGAACACTTTCATCAGAAAAGTTGTCCGGACATATCATGGATTTCTCGTTGAAAAATATTAGATTTATTGGATGTCTATATCAACATAAAAGCCATGAATTCTGTAATTAATTTAATTCCCGGCCAGAATTATGGGATGAGTTTAAATGAATCAGTTATGCCCTTTGTTTATGGGATTGGGCCTTGAAATTATTATCTAGGATTCCTTCAGATAATAAAGAAAAAACTGTGGAGTATCATTAGATTTCGGCTTATGGACGGAGCCCAGTAATTCCATTATCATGGATGATCCAGTTTCTTCACAGATTCGGTCGGCCTTCTTGTGTGGACCATATGGCCCTTCAAATGGAAGAATTGGATCAATATCCCTTCTAATGAAATGTTTTATATTGAAATAGGAATCCTAAAAAAGAAAAAACATGTAATTTTGATAATAATGGTGAGATTTATAAATAATATAGTAAACTAACATTGATTGGGTTAATTCAAATAATACTCAAAATTCATTTAACATTTAAACCATAATATTTCACACAAATTATGCGCATTTAATATAAAATATGTAAAGGGAGTATATAAAAAGTTTTTAAAATATTAATATAATTAAGGTAAAGGGATAAAAAGTATTAAAATTGGTTTCAAAAGACCCAAATATTGATTCACCCCCCCCCCCCCATTAGTGTTAGTTATATCCCAAAACTGGTCCTCTCAGTTGGGAACCTTATGACGAGAAGGTCCTTTTGAGATAATATTTGTGAGTTATTGTGGAATTTGGAATAAAACCTAAAGGATTGAGTAGTATGTTCTCCTGGTACAAAAACATTGTGAGAAAAATCCTGTAGTTGGCTGCAATCTTGATGACTATGTGATATTGGTGACAATGTGATCTTGGTAACAACATGACTTGGGGATTCCTGAATTATCCACACTCCATATGATATTGAAACTCCATTTTTTATCAAAACTCTATGTGTTTCTGACACTCCCTATGTTACCAAGACTTCATGTGTTATCGACATTCTGTGTGATACCTATACTAGGTGTTCTATGGTATACGTCTGATAATCCTTCTTTTCATGCAACAGATTTATACCTGTGTGAGATGAATTTACTTCGTGTGTTTCCTTTATGGTATACCATTTATTTTTTATGGCATAAAGTGTATTTATTCATGTTATAATTCATGTATTTCTTTGTGGTGTACTTCATGTATTTCTTAGTGGTATTTGTTTTTAGTTTTAGGGTGTCCTTCTAATTATTGTTTTAAACACCCCTACATGAGATTTTCCCGCACTTGTCACATCTTGTGAAGATTATCGACACATTGATGGAGTTCTAGGTGGACCAGGACCATGTGGTTCTTAGAGTGTTTGGACAGATGATGTGTGATCCTATGGCTTCCTGCATATTTCCTACACCTACCTTTCAAGTAAGGTTTTCTGTGGATGAGTTTCAGGAACTTGTTTGTTCACATTCATAGACTCTTTCTTTTGGTAGGATTGTATTCTGGCCCTATTTACTTTCTATACCAGGATAGTTTGGGTATGGTATTACCAAAAAATTACATAAATAATAAAAAACAAAAGTACATGGTGATACATCACAGGGGACTTACACAGACAAGATTGGGATACTCTTTCAAGTCATCCTTCACTAAAGAATTACAAACAAACAGGGGACTAGGAGGGCCACAAACAGCCCATAGTGCAACAATATGAAGAAAGACAGCCTTGGTCGAGGCCCTAGAGTGTGCGGAGGACACCACTGCAACTCAGTTTTCCGACCGATCCCAACGCAACTTCACCTCCATTTGATTTTGAACAGCAACCAATAGTCTCCAGCCTACTTCGGCCTACCTAGAGTTCCTAGAGACTGAAATTCCTAGAATTAGGGCTGCACATGGCACCATTTTGCATGGGAGAAGCAACATGTCTATCATGAGACATATTAAATGCACCAACCTTTATGATAGTAGTTGTTCTATTGGGAACAACAACCTATCAGCATGGGTTAGAGGGTCCATGGTGCCAAACAGGATCTCACTGTGAGATGTACATACAGTAGGAGGGTCCGCTACATCATCAACAGGAGGAGCCACTATGACATGATTTGGAGATTTTCTATATGCCTGATGAGAATTTTACTGGTAACTATGTCCTCAAGGTGATTTTACAGAGGCAGGAGTGAGCTACTCCAAGCAAGTCATCATCAATCAGTGATGCATAGAAGCTAGGAGCTCTGAACGCCCACATCGTTCCTGGTTCCATTATGGATTTCATGGATAGGGCGTCTGCCACATGATTTGCCTCTCTATACACATGTGAAATATGAATATTAATCTAACTGGACATATTAATGTTTTCAGTCAACTGCGGTTGAAGCACCCATGGAACATTCTGGGAACGAGTCATAAGATCTATAACTACAGTTTCATAATTCAATTCAATCTATAGGTTGGTCCATTGTTAGCAGACCACATACTTGATGGAAACAATCATCACCCATAATTCAGCATTATAAGCATTCCCAACTCCAATGTAGTGGTAGAAACAACCCTTTCCAAATCCACAATAGGTTCGGAGGATACCTCTGCACCCCGAGGGTCCAGGAGTTCCTGAGGCTGCGCCATCAACATTAACTTTAACCCAAGAGGCGAGCTTGGGGTAGTCACGGCATGGGCCCCTCTAGAATGAGTCATGACATGATCAGTTTTAGATAGCCCCTCGATGCATCAATGGTCTCATTAGGCGAAATAGTATTATATAATTAAATGAGTTGGACACACCAGATGAGTTTGTAACTAGTAGTTTTAAATTATGTTGTGAAAGAACTGTATGGTATAGGTATCATGATCTTAACTTCATGACATATAATAATTAATAATTTACTTTTTAAAAAAGTTAGTTTTTATTATCCATGATAGTTTCACAATGATATTATCTATGGATTCATTTCATTCATAGTTTATTTGATTAAATGGAATTTGTGTTCAGTTATTTACCTTTAAATATTGATTATCCCTTATCTAGCATTGATATCAATTTTATTGATAAAATGGAATGTGTTTCTAGTTATTTAACTTTCCATTTAGATTATTATACATGATAGTTTCACATTTATATTTTCTCTAGATTCACTTCCTTATTTTTTTTATTTATTACATGTAATGTGTTTCATTTATTTACCTTTCGAAATTGAATATTCTTATTGATTCATGATTGATTCTATGATACATAACCCTTACTGAGCATTAAATCATCAACATTTTATATTCCTTTCCCAGGAATCCAGGATGTGTATTCTGAATGATATGTAATGATATAAAATATGGAATAATGTTATTTTCAAAGCAAAAATTTTGTTTTAATTTTTTTTCAAACGATTCAAGTCTTAATTATGTATCTATTTTACCAAAACTATTAAAATATTCAGTCCTTTAGGATTTGAGTCCTTGTAACATCCCAGGTAAATGAAGAATAAATATTTTTCAGATTTATTAATATTTAATAATTAAATATTAATTTTACTTTAAAGGGGTTTCTATGTTCGGTTGCGTACTCGATACGCAACAATGAGTTTCTTTGAAAACTTACGTAGCACACTAGTAATATAATATTATTATTTTAAATGGTAGTCAACATGTATCTGTTGTATTGGTGGGAATGGATAGAAATAACTAAAATATGATTATATATGTTTTTTAAATGTTTTTACATTTATCCAATAGAAGATAAAGGCTTAAAATGTGGAAAGAATTCAATTTTAGGCATTAATACCCTAATTTTCACTAAAGGTTCACTTATCACCTTTTGATGACGAACCATCATTAAATATAGTTTTGATCACTCTTATACATTCTATTGGACCAAATAAAACTCTTCTTTATAATCGGGACATCAAATTTTACTTTGTGTAATTTTTTTGTATTTTTCCGATAAAGTTCATTTTTTAATGAATAGTGTAAAATGTTGCATTTTAATTCAAAACCTCTTTTTAATATAATTTATTAAGATGATTAGATAATCTTTTGAATTGTTTTTTAAGTGAAATTAGAATATATTATTACCATTTAATCCAATAGTGGTCGTTGGAATTAATTTCACTTTGAAATCGGACTTAAACTACTGTCAATCTTTTGATACTTATTGTTTCATAAATACACGCTATTTGTCATGACAGCGGGAATTAATTATTAAATTAATTAATGTGAATTATATGTTTTGAATTTTGTAAAATAGACTTCATTTTTGAATTCGGAATATCAAATATATCTTAGGGTGAATTTTTTGTATTTTTCTGAAAAACTTCAATTTTTGATGAATAGTGAAACCACTAAGTGGTACTTATAAAAACTGATTTTTCATTTAAATGAAATTTTACCACTTTTGTGTTTTGAATTTCAAAAATCAGACATACATGGTTGTCATTAAGAATTAAAATGTTGTTTAATGGGATTAAAATAATTTTTTGGTGAATAGTAACTTATTAAGTTTTTAATCGCGATTAGAGGTAATTAGTGTAGTTTAAGGTAAAAATAATGTTTTAATAATATGAGATGAGCATGACACATGTCCTACCCTCATTGGATGTGTCATGGCCGACCAAGAAAATCCATGAGTCAACTTGGGGACCCCATGGAGCCACTTTGGTTGGGAAATGACATAAATAACTTTTTAGTTAATGTTAAAGTAAAAAGGACACAAACATGAGATGTTTTACTAAAACAATTTTTTACATGGGGATATACAAGTCAGATTTTTGACTATAAATATTAATTGTAAAGGTAAAAAGATTTCCTACATCATGATATTTTTTTTTTAAATTTTTAGACATTATATAAATTAAATTATTTATGACATCATGATGATGTAGTGATTACCTCATTAATAAAGGATTTAAATAAAATAGAAATATAATGTAAAATCTATGACTTACACATGTCCAAAACCTATTGGATGGGTGGATTTCTAACCCTTATCACCTTACCCTCGAAACAAATCAAAGTGGGTCCATTAAAATCCGAAACGCATTCTAAAATAATGTAACATTTTCTTACTTTCCAAGAGTGCCCCTCCTCTCCTCTTATAAAAGGCCCCCACCTATACCTCCTTACCCACACTCCCAAAGACTTTGGCTCGGCCAAACCCTGCCCATTTTGTCTCTACACTTTTCTATCTTACTCCTTGAAGCCTCACTTTGGGAAGAAGCCTTCCCAATGAAGCCTTTGAACTCAAACCAAAGGGAGTTACCAAATTTTAAGGTAATGTCTTCACTTGAGTCCTTTTGTTTTATTTTTCTTCTTCAACCACATAAAATCTTTTTATTCATTTCTTTTGTAACAACTCCAGTATCATAAATATACTAGGATTTTGTTATAAGAAGGATTCTATGTACACTTACACACACCTACATCTAATGGTTAAAGTACATATTGTTTCCGTGGATGGCGAATTTCGGCCTCCCGAAACGATGATTGTTCAACATTCTTTTAACACCTTAAAAGGTGGCCATTAATATGACAATATATTTATATATGATATATAATATGTTTATGTTTTCCTTAAGCTTCTTTATTTTTAATTTTGGGCATACCTTTATGGTTTCCATTATGGTTAAACGCGATATCTTCATTTAAGGAAGTGTGGACTACCACCCCCTCAAAGTGATGTGATTCGTTAATGCCATATGTGGGACATGTAAAGGATGGATTTAAAGTTATTATATATGATGTTATACTGGATTTATAATATACCTCTATATCATTATTATTCCATTCCATAAAAATATGAAATAGAAATGAAAGTAGCGTTCATGCGTACGTACGGCCTACCGTCTCCATGAACGGTGCATTTCATTTCTTATCCCCAAATATAATGTACTATTATAAGTACATGTATATAATGGATATATATGATGAATGATACATCTAAATGATGAATATAATTCTGGAATTAAAATATACATACCTCTCATTTAGTTTTAATTCCATTAATATGACAAAGAAATGAAAGTAGCGTTCATGTGTACGTACGGCTTACCGTCTCCATGAACGGTGAATTTCATTTCTTACCTCTAAATGATTATGTAATATTATAAATACATGTATATGCTGGATATATATGATATATATGATATCCAAATCAGGAGTGTCATTCTGGATATAAAGAACCATTGACCACACGAACAACATGTAATTGTAAGAAGTCCACTTTCGACTTAAGAACCAAATATTGACAAAACAAATATTATTAACTTAAATGGCTAAATAATGTTTATAACATGATAATATGTGATATAAAAGGAATAATGAACTTGAAAAATGTTCTTAAGAAAATATAAATTAACTCAAGTTTATTACTCAGGACGTTAAATAATGATCGAGTCAAGTCGGACCTGAGGTAAGGGACTTCGTCTCAATCTCCTTTCATTGAGGCATATTTCGTTTTATACACAACTTTCTTTTATACAGTGTATAAACCCCTTTGACTTTTACTTTTATACAAAAGGAATCTTTTTCTATGAAGCGTTTTACTAAATGACAAAAAGGAATGTTTTTTTTAACGTACGCGGTGACAACGACCTTTTCCGCCGCTACGAGTATTATTTGGTCATTGGCTTCCTCAACAAGCCGTAATGTTATTAAAATAAAATAAATACCATATACTCTTTTATGTATTTTGGTATTGAAAATGGTTTTGATAAAGGATTATATTATGTCAATATATTTAAATGATATATTGAGATTGAAATGTGGAAATGTTATCATTCCTTTATATTGGTCTTATGTTTTATGATTTTATATTGGTACTTGGACATTTGACGGGTGGTTACGTGATAAACCATATGACGGGTGGTGCCGTGAATACCAGGACGGGTGGTTACATTATAACCTCCAATGCATTGGGTATGGAAGTCGGCCGTATGGCTATTCCATTAAGTACATATGGAAGTTGGCCGTATGGCTATTCCATTATGTGATATGTGTGGAAGTCGACCGTATGGTTATTCCACTTAAGTATGTTTATGTCCCAAGTTACCATTATATGATATGTGTTATTTATATGGGTTTTATGGTAATCCTTTCGTTACAAAAGGGTAAGTAATGATATTTTATTCAGTGAAGAGTTTTTACTACTTCATGAAGGTGAAGGTATTACTTTGATAAAGTATACATGGTTTACGTGATGTTTGAAAAACTAACAGTTTTCATTCTTTGTGTATCCCTTACTGAGCTTTTTATGCTCACCCCAAGTTTTTTTTGAAATGTTTTTCACAGGACTTAATGTGGAATAGGGTCAAGGATGGGATCAAGGGAAAGTCATGCTATATAAAACATGGAACTAGACATGTCTATTTTTAAGAGTTTTTTTTATTTTATGGAATCATAGTAAAAGTGTCTACTTTGTAATCTTTTGAGATGTACTATTTATGTCCTAATTCTCTAAAACCCTAAACCTAAAAGGATCCTCAATGTGAATTATTCATTTAATTCAATATTAAGTAAGTTTTAAGGCTGAGGCCTTATAGTTGGTGTCAAAGGTCGGTTTAGACAACATTAGTAGAGAGAAAATTGTTAAATTATAAGTTAATTTATGGTATGAATAAAATGATATAGAATTTAAATATTACCATGTTGCTTCGCCTAAGATATTTCTATGTTCAAAATGGTTTTCCACAGAGGAAACAAATCATCTATGTTGGGACGACATCAGGAGGAAGACAACCTTCCAAATCAGCAACCTAAGATGGTCAGAATTGGAACTGAACAGTTTGTTGCAGTTATGGCATAGTTGACTCAGGCTATAAATGGTGGTGGTATCCATGCACGAGATCAGCTAGATCAACCGCAGAGGAACATGTCAGTGGTGGAAGATTTCATGAGGCAACATCCCCCATAATTCAGAGGATCATCTGACCCCGTGCAAGCTGAAGGGTGGATTAAAGCACTGGAGAAGATTTTTGATGTCATGGGGTGTTCAGAACATCAAAAGGTTAGTCTTGCTGTTTATTGTTTTGAAGGTGAAGCTGGTCAGTGGTGGTCGATGGTGAAAAATATCAGGGATAGTGATGAGATTGATGATCTTCACTGGGATGAATTCAAAGGTATGTTTCTTGAGAAATATTTTCCCAAGGTGGTTCATCTTAGGGTGGAAAAACAGTTCTTAGAATTGAGGTAGGAGGATGACTCAGTGGCTACTTATGAAGCAAAGTTCACTCGATTGGCAAGGTCTGCTCCAAACTTCATACGAGATCTTGATAGTAAAATAAACCGTTTTTACTCAGGGTTAAAGCCAAATTATCGAAGGGCTTTATCTTCTCGTGAGTTCAAACGTTATGAAAAACTTGTTCGATGTGCGGAGAAGGTGGAAATGGATTTTGCTGATGATCAGGTGTTCTATGACAAACAACAGAATAAGAGGTCCAGATGGCAGGCAAAGGGGAAGAATTCATCAAAGAAGAAAGGAGGTAAGAAAACCAAATATCCATCCTGTGAGAAGTGTGGTAAAATGCATCCTGGAGAATGTTTATCCAAGTCTGGTAAGTGCTTTCAGTGTGGTAAGTCTGTTCATATTGCTCGTAACTGTAAGGAAGATGATCAAGAAGACAATGAAAATCCAATGGTAAGATGTTTTAAGTGTAATGAAATGGGTCATTATGCAAACGAGTGTCCAACGAAGAACTCAATTGGGAGAAAGCATCCAGACTACAAGTATAACAGGGTGGTGAAATCCTTTGCAACAACTTCAGCAGATGTTGGGCCATCAAATGAAGTGGTATCAGGTACACTATTTGTTTTTTCAGATTATGACAATGTGTTGTTTGATTCAGGGTCTACACACTCTTTCATTTCTGAGAAGTTTTCTAGTAAATTGGAAAGTCCATCTCAAGATATGAACCCTGAACTTATGGTAAAAACACTCGGAAGGAACGTTGAGACAAAAAGGAATTATAAGAACCTTCTTATCCTTGTGTGTGGAAAGAATCTACCAGCAAACCTTATTGTTTTGCCTCTAGTAGAGTTTGATGTTATTTTGGGCATGGAATGGGTTTCTGTTTATCAAGCTAAGATTGATTGTAGAGATAAAATGGTTTCTTTTCAGAAGGATTTTCAGTTTGTGTACAAGAACGAACCCTTGATTTTGATAACATATCAGGAAGTTGAGAAACTAGTAAAAGATGGAAATGAATGTTACCTTGCACATATTGTAGATAATAAAGGAACGGTTCAGATTAATGATGTGCCAGTGGTAAATGAGTATCTTGATGTTTTTCCTAATGATTTGCCTGGTATTATTCATGATCGGGAAGTTTAATTTACTGTTGACTTAGTTCCTGATTCTAAGCCAATTTCAAAACCCCCTTATCGAATGGCTCAAGTTGAACTTTTAGAGTTAAAGAAACAATTGCAGGAGTTATTAGATAAAGGTTTCATTCGACCTAGCACATCACCATGGGGTGCTCCTATCTTGTTTGTTAAAAATAAAGATGGATCAATGAGACTTTGCCTTGATTATAGAGGCTTGAATAATATTACTGTTAAGAACAAGTATCCTTTTCCTCATATCGATGATTTGTTTGATCAGCTCCAGGGAGCTCATTATTTTTTGAAGATTGACCTGAGGTCGGGGTACCATCAGTTGAAAGTAAAAGAAGCAGACGTTTCGAAGAATGTGTTCCGTACTAGATATGGCCATTATGAATTTGTAGTTATGCCTTTTGGGTTAACCAATGCACCTTCTGTATTCATTGACCTTATGAATAGAATTTTCCATGAGTTCTTGGATAAATTTGTGGTTGTTTTCATCGATGATATTTTGGTGTTTTCTAAAAGTTAAGAGGAGCATGAAAGTCATTTAAGGGTTATATTGCAAACCATAAAAGAAAAGAAACTATATGGAAAATTCAGAAAGTGTGAGTTTTGGTTACAACAAATTTCTTTCATGGGTCACATTGTTTCAAAATATGGCATAACTGTTGATCCTGCCATAACAAAAGTTGTTGAAGAATGGCCATGACCCACAAATGTAACTGAGATCCGTAGTTTTCTTGGTTTGGAAGGTTAATACCGCAGGTTTGTTGAAAAATTTTCACGGTTATCTAGTCCAATGACTAAGCTAACTCGGAAGGGTTTTAAGTTTATCTGGACAAAAGAATGTGATGATTGTTTTTAGGAGTTGAAAAGAAGATTGGTGAATGCTCCAGTTTTGGCACTTCCTTCCAGGAATGGTGAGTTTGTTATATACAGTGATTCTTCGTTGAAGGGACTTGGTTGTGTCCTTATTCAGAATGATCAGGTAATTGCTTATGCTTCACGTCAGTTGAAAACTCCTGAGGTAAATTACCTTACACATGATTTGGAATTACCTGCTGTTGTTTTTGCTTTAAAAATTTGGAGGCATCATTTGTATGGAGTAAAGTGTCAAATATATACTGATCACAAATGTTTAAAGTATATATTCACTCAGAAAGAATTGAACATGAGACATAGGAGATGGCTGGAATTAATCGAGGATTATGATTGTACAATTCACTACCATCCGGGAAAAGCAAATAAAGTGGCTGATGCTTTGAGTCGAAAAAGTAATGCTTCATTAACCATGATACGTTTGGAACAAGATCCTTTGGTTTTTGATTTTATGGAATTTGGCATAGAAGTTGTTGGTGCAGGATGTCCTTCTGTTTTGTTTCAGGTATCAGTGAGATCTTCTCTATCAGACAGAATCAAGCAAGCACAGAAGCAAGACAGTGAGTTGCAGAAAAAGGTAGAGCTAGTTCAGAAAGGTAAGTTGCCTGAATTCAACATTGATAGTGATTGTTTTTTGAGATTTTGGAAGAGATTGTGTGTGCCTTGTGATTCACAGTTGAAGAGAGAGTTGTTATGTAAAGCTCATAGTTCTCTGTTTTCAGTTCATCCTGGCAGTACTAAGATGTACTGAGATCTGCGGGAGTATTACTGGTGGGATGGAATGAAAAGAGATATTGCTGATTTTACTGTGAAGTGTTTGACTTGTCAGCAGGTTAAAGCAGAGTGGCAGTTACCAAAAGGGATGCTTCAGCCTCTACCAGTGCCAGAGTGGAAATGGGATAATATATCCATGGACTTTGTTGTGGGATTACCGAAGACATCTCAAGGTAATAATGCAATCTGGGTTATTGTTGATCGCTTAACTAAATCTGCTCACTTCCTTGCCATACGAGATAATGTTTCCCTAGATCAACTTTCCTGTTTGTATCTTAAAGAGATAGTCAGGTTACATGGATTTCCTCTCTCCATTGTATCTGACCATGATCCCAGGTTTACTTCTAACTTTTGGAAAGGCCTTTAGAATTCATTGGGTACTGAAATAAATTTAAGTACAGCTTTTCATCCGCAATCAGATGGGTAGTCAGAACGAACAATTCAGACCTTGGAGGATATGTTATGAGTTTGTTCGATGGATTATCAGGGAAGTTGGGACCAACATCTTTCTTTGGTTGAGTTTTCTTATAATAATAGTTTTCATTCCAATATACAAATGGCACCATTTGAGGCATTATATGGGAAGTGGTGTCGAACTCCAGCATTTTGGGATGAAGTGGGTGAAAGGAAGCTGATGGGACCAGAATTGGTAGAAGAGATGGCAGAAAAAGTTCAGTTGATTCAGAAACACATGAAAACAGCTCAGAGTAGAAAGAAAAGTTATGCGGATAACTAGAGGAAAGATCTATCTTTCGAGGTAGGTGATCATGTTTTTCTCAAGGTTTCTCCATGGAAAAGTGTGATGTGATTTGGTAAGAAAGGAAAGCTGAGTCCAAGGTTCATTGGACCATATGAAATTCTGGAGAGAGTTGGATCAGTTACATACATAGTGGCATTACCTCTGAGTTTATCTCAGGTACACAATTTTTTTCATGTTTCGATGTTGAGGAAGTATATGCCAGATTCATCTCATGTTTTGAGTCCAGAGGTAGTTCAGTTGGAAGAGAATCTCTTTTATGAAGAACAACTTGTCCAGATTATTGACCGAAGAGAGAAAGTGTTATGAAATAAGGTGATCCACCAGGTAAAGGTTTTGTGAAAAAACCATATGGTTGAAGAGGCAACATGGGAATCTGAAAATGCTATAAGGGATAAATACACCCACTTATTTTGATATGTTTATAAAATTGCGAGGACGCAATTACCAAAAGGGGGTAAGGATGTAACATCCTAGGTAAATGAAGAATAAAGATTTTTCATATTTATTAATATTTACGAATTAAATATTAATTTTACTTTAAAGGGGTTTCTATGTTCGGTTGCGTACTCGATACGCAACGATGAGTTTCTTTGAAAACATATGTTGCACACTAGTAATATAATAATATTATTTTAAATGGTAGTTAATATGTAGCTGTTGTATTGGCGGGAATGGATAGAAATAACTAAAATATGATTATATATGTTTTTTAAATGTTTTTACATTTATCCAATAGAAGATAAAGGCTTCAAATACGGAAAGAATTCAATTTTAGGAATTTATACCCTAATTTTCACTAAAGGTTCACTTATCACCTTTTGATGACGAAACATCATTAAATATAGTTTTGATCACTCTCTTATATTCTATTGGACCAAATAAAACTCTTCTTTAGAATCGGAACATCAAATTTTACTTTGTGTAATTTTTTGGTATTTTTCCGATAAAGTTCATTTTTTAATGAATAGTGTAAAATGTTGTATTTTAATTCAAAAACTCTTTTTAATATAATTTATTAAGATGATTAGATAATATTTTTAATTGGTGTTTAAATGAAATTATAATATATTTTTACCATTTAATCCAATAGTGGTCGTTGGAATTAATTTCACTTTGAAATCAGACTTAAACTAGTGTCAATCTTTTGATACTTATTGTTTCATAAAAACACGCTATTTGTCATGACAACGGGAATTAATTATTAAATTAATTAATGTGACTTATATGTTTTGAATTTTGTAAAATATACTTCATTTTTGAATTCGGAATATCAAATATAGCTTAGGGTGAATTTTTGGTATTTTTCTGAAAAACTTCAATTTTTGATGAATAGTGAAACCACTAAGTGGTACTTATAAAAACTGATTTTTCGTTTAAATGAAATTTTACCACTTCTCTATTTTTAATTTTAAAAATATGACATAAATGGTTGTAATTAAGATGTAAAATGTGGTTCAATGGGATTAAAATAATTTTTTGGTGAATAGTAACTTATTAAGTTTTTAATCGCGATTAGAGGTAATTAGTGTAGTTTAAGGTAAAAATAATTTTTTAATAATATGAGATGAGCTTGACACATGTCCTACCCTCATTGGATGTGTCATGGCCGACCAAGAAAGTCCATGAGTAATATTGGGGACCCCATGGAGCCACTTTGGTTGGGAAATGACATAAATAACTTTTTATTTAATGTTAAAGTAAAAATGACACAAACATGAGATGTTTTACTAAAACAATTTTTACATGGGGTTATACAAGTCAGATTTTTTACTATAAATATTCGTTGTAAAGATAAAAAGAATTCCTACATCATGATATTTGTTTTATAATTTTTAGACATTAAATAAATTAAATTATTTATGACATCATGATGATGCAGTGATTACCCCATTAATAAAGGATTTAAATAAAATGAAAAGATAATGTAAAATATATGACCTAAACATGTCCAAAACCTATTGGATGGGTGTATTTCGAACCCTTATCACCTTATCCTCGAAACACATCAAATTGGGACCATTAAAATCCGAAACGCATTCTAAAATAATGTAACATTTTCTTACTTTCCAAGAGTGTCCCTCCTCTCCTCTTATAAAAGACCCCCACTTCTACCTCCTTACCCACACTCCCAAAGCCATTGGCTCAGCCAAACCCTGCCCATTTTGTCTCTCCACTTCCCTCTCTTACTCCTTGAATCCTCACTTTGGGCAGAAGGCTTCCCAAGTAAGCCTTTGAGCTCAAACCAAATGGCGTTACCCGATTTTAAGGTATTGTCTTCACTTGAGTCCTTTTGTTTTATTTTGCTTCTCCAACCCCCTAAACTCTTTTTATTCATTTCTTTTGTAACAAATCCAGTATCATCAATATACTAGGATATTTTTTATAAGAATTATTCGATCTAAACTTACACAAACCTACATATAATGGTTAAAGAACATATTGTTTCCGTGGATGGCGAATTTCGGCCTCCCGAAACGATGATTGTTCAACATTCTTTTAACACCTTCAAAGGTGGCCATTAAGATGACACTATATTTATATATGATATATAATATGTTTATGTTTTCCTTAAGCTTCTGTATTTTTTGCATTTTGGTCATACCTTTATGGTTTCCATTATGGGTAAACGCGATATCTTCATTTAAGGAAGTGCGGACTACCGCCCCCTCAAAGTGATGTTATTCGTTAATGCCATATGTGGGACGTGTAAAGGATGGATTTAATGATATTATATGTGATGTTATACTGGATTTATAATATACCTCTATATAATTATTATTTCATTCCATAAAAATATGAAATAGAAATGAAAGTAGCGTTCATGCGTACGTACGGCTTACCGTCTCCATGAACGGTGCATTTCATTTCTTATCCCCAAATGTAACGTACTATTATAAGTACATGTATATAATGTATATATATGATGAATGATAAATCTAAATGATGAATATAATTCTGGAATTAAAATATACATACCTCTCATTTATTTTTAATTCCATCAATATGACAAAGAAATGAAAGTAGCGTTCATGCGTACGTACGGCTTACCGTCTCCATGAACGGTGCATTTCATTTCTTACCTCTAAATGATTATGTAATATTATAAATACATGTATATTCTGGATATATATGATATATATGATATCCAAATCAGGAGTGTCATTCTGTATATAAAGAACCTTTGACCACACGAACATCATGTAATTGTAAGAAGTCCACTTTCGACTTAAGAACCAAATATCGATAAAACAAACATTATTAACTTAAATGGTTACATAATGTTTATAACATGGAAATAAGTGATATAAAAGGAATAATGAACTTGAAAAAGGTTCTTAAGAAAATATAAATTAACTCAAGTTTATTATTCAGGACGTTAAAGAACGATCGAGTCAAGTCGGACCCGAGGTAAGGGACTTCATCTCAATCTCCTTTCATTGAGGCATATTTCATTTTATACACAACTTTGTTTTATATGGTGTATAAAACCTTTTGACTTTTACTTCTATACAAAAGGAATATTTTTCTATGCAGCGTTTTACTAAATGAAAAAAAGGAATGTTTTATTAACGTACGCGGTGACAACGACCTTTTCCGCCGCCGCGAGTATTATTTGGTCTTTGGCTTCCTCAACAAGCCGTAATGTTTTTAATATAAAATAAATACCATATACACTTTTATGTATTTTGGTATTGAAAATGGTTTTGATAAAGGATTCTATTATGTCATTATATTTAAATGATATATTGTGATTGAAATGTGGAAATGTTATCATTCCTTTATATTGGTTTTATGTTTTATGATTTTATATTGGTACTTGGACATTTGACGGGTGGTTACGTGATAAAACATATGATGGGTGGTGTCGTGAATACCAGGATGGGTGGTTACATTATAACCTCCAATGCATTGGGTATGGAAGTCGGCTGTATGGCTATTCCATTATGTATGTATGGAAGTTGTCCATATGGCTATTCCATTATGTGATATGTGTGGAAGTCGACCGTATGGTTATTCCACTTAAGTATGTTTATGTCCGAAGTTACCTTTTATATGTTATGTGTTCTTTATATGGGTTTTATGGTAATCCTTTGGTTACAAAAGGGTAATTAATGATATTTTATTCTGTGAAGAGTTTTTACTACTTCATGAAGGTGAAGGTATTACTTTGATAATGTATACATGGTTTACGTGATGTTTGAAAAACTAACAGTTTTCATTCTTTGTGTATCCCTTACTGAGCTTTTTATGCTCACCCCAAGTTTTTTTTGAAATTTTTTTCACAGGACTTATTTTGTAATAGGGTCAAGGACGGAATCAAGGGAAATTCATGCTACATAAAACATGGAACTAGACATGTCTCTTTTTAAGAGTTTTTTTATTTTATGGAAACATAGTAGAAGTGTCTACTTTGTAATCTTTTGAGATGTAATAGTTATGTCCTAATTCTCTAAAACTCTAAACCTGAAAATATCCTCAATGTGAATTATTCATTTAATTCAATATTAAGTAAGGTTTAAGGTTGGGGCCTTATAGTCCTAGTATCTGATTCTAAAATATTAAATCGTACACCGGATTTTTGTTACTGGGTTTGAGGTCACTTCAACTTCCTAAATATGTAAAACTCTTTTATTAAAAACCTTAAAAAACTCATAAAGTAAAAGATAGTGGTTTCACATAATATACAATAAAAATATTAAATATATAATTATTACTAACATTTAAAATATACTAATTCATTTTTAATCCATAAATGCTTCCCACCATATCTACAATTTGGATATATGATACACCAATAATAAAGAATGAATTATTTATATTTCTTAAATCATGTATAATTACATTTATATATCTTAAAAGGTTCATATATTATGGGTGAGAATAAACCTTTTTTATTTCCCCAGTAAACACAATATAATCACATTATTGAGTTATAAAATCATTCAATTCCAATTATTTTTTTATAAAAAAATAATTTATAAATAGTTTATCAAAACCTATAATAATAAAAGAAAATGTAATTATAATATAGAATAAAGAAATTGAACTTTTTAAAAATCAAAATAGTATTGCATTTCAATCATAATGTAATAATAGTTATGTCAATAAACCTAATGTAATAAATATAATCTCACTATATAATATAGCACAATATTTCCAAATGGTTATTCCATAACTATAATATAAGTTTTATATAGAAATATATTTTTTCTACATAGATTAAATGTCAAGATAATACATGTGTTTTTTTTAAGTTCTAACAACCTTAGTTTTATATAACTAAACCCAAATAAAAAATTTATCATTTTTTAGCTATCTTGATAAAATTTAGATCTTACATGATTCAATCCTCATGAACAAACAAATGTTTTTATATATCATTATTCATTGATCCACAAAAATATTAAAATTGTGGACATTATCACATGATTTAGGAAAACAATTTCAAAAACTTTTCCCTAAGTATTCATGAGCCCATAATTTTAATAAAAAATACAAGGAAGTAAACATTAAGAATATTTTTATTATAATGAAATCCAAAACTCAACCAACAATTATAAATCATTCAATAAATCTATCAATAGAAATAATTTTACTTGTTTTATTAAAATTATTCAATTTAAAAAATTGTATAATAGACTTCAAAAATAGTATTTTTCTTAAATTCAAGATTTTTTTCAAATAATGATTGAAAAAATATAATATAATGGTTATCCACAAATCATGAATACATAATAATAATTTAAAAACCCATAATTAATCTATATAAGGTCTATCCCTTGATAATAGTGGATCATATCTATTAACGTATATTTATTTAATCATAATTCTATAATTTTATAATATGATAAAATTAATCAGATGGAACACTAACCCTAACACAAACATTCCTCAATAAATAAAAATTCATAACACCAATGAATCAATAATACATTTAATTAACTTTGGCACAACATGTGTTTTCTTTGAATGAATATTGTTTCATTTGGGAATAACACATGCCATTTTGGAAAACCTAGATACTCCTCATTGTTGGAGTATACAACCTCTAATGGGTGGGAGGATCCTTATGACGCTTGATAGGTCTCTTTTCTAAATCACTAAGTTTTAGGTATTGAAATATAAAGTTCAAAGGGATAATATTTTTATATGGGGAACAACCCTTATATTTATTCATCAATGGCCATTAAAATATCTTAAAACCCTACATTAACACCCTAAATATAATAACTTAAAAATTTCGGATATTATTTCATTGAAAATTCCCATAAAAATTTGAATAAATAATATAAAATATATTGAACAATTTACGCCACATTTTTCCATGCCCAAGTAAATGCTTGAGTGATATATCAAATGAAATGAGAGGCATAGATAAGATATAGAATCCTAAGTCTCTTAAACATATTATTACATGTATTTACAATAAAATTAATCAAAAATACATATAAATATATATTAATAGTGTATTTTGAAGATTAGATACATAAAATATCAACTTAAAATAATACACAACATCTGAATTTAATTATCCAAAATGTGATACTAAATCCCATTATTATTATAATACTACATAGGATACCTTGGTTAAATAGATAAAGGGAAAGGGTGAGATATAAATCTTAGAAAGGGAATAATCATTGTAAAACATGATGATGAAGTAATAAATACAAGAAAATATGGATAACATGATATCATAAAATATAAGAATCATATATAATCATATAAAATAATGTATTAAGAAGTTTAAATACTAACATCCTCGAATCATAGGAATGTGGAAAAAATATAAAACATGAAATCATAAGTTTAATTCTATGATCATTGCCATGAAAATATAACATAGTGTGTTAGGATAACTACTCATGCACCATACACGGTATCTCAGGAGATTAAAACATTACCAAGTGTATTGGAATGATGTATAATATCATTCTAAAACTCAAAATCATAATATTTAAAATAATATGTGTTACAAAATATAAAAAAATAACTATAAATAAATCATAATATTGATAAAACCCTTCTTAAGGAAAGGGGTTACATAATCTTATCTCAAAACATAACCAAATGGAATATCATAATGATTCCTAATAAGATAAGGGATTAAGTAATTTGGAATGTAGATGATTGTGTAAAGAATAATATATCATTATTAAGGAGTTACACAAAAGAAATTTAATAAACATGGATTGGAGAAGTAGGTATAGAGAGGAACCTCTTAAATAATGAATTAAGAAATGGGTAACATAAATTTAAATAAGGAGAGAACCAAGAATTTTCCCGGATAATAGAATTAAAATATAATTTTTTCCATAAAATAGTTATCATTAAAAAAAAAATAATCGATGAATATAAAAATTAAGTGATTGACATAAGAAAAGGAATAATGGATCATAGAGTTCCCATTAGTTGAGTTTACATCGGAGAGAATATTGTGAAGGGAAATTTCAAACATGTGTTACCTAAGAAACTAAAATGAGAAAAATATAGGTATATATATAATTTAAATATATATGAAATATATATAATTTAATTATAATAATAATGAGATAAATTTAGTTTGATAGATAAATCATCACCCAAATAAAAGAGGTTGGTTTTGAGAGTTCTCTTACATCAAGTTTCAAATTTCATGGTTAGTATAACTAATATCCCTAATAATCAAATTAATTTTATAAAATATATGACTAACACCATTTACATGTTTATTTTGTTGGATAGTTTTTTTTATTTTCATTTATAATCAATTAATTTAGTTATTATGTTTACGTTCATTGTCCTAATGACATTTGTTTTTTGGTTTCAAGATTACATCAGTTTATAGATAATTATTAATGTTCTTAAGAATGCAGTCCATAACTCCATAACTATAATTGTATATAGTTAATTTGATTAAAAAATTTCCAAAGGTTTTTAATATCAAGTAGTATTCATAAATACAGATGATTTATAGATTTTATTATTGTATAGTTCATTCATTTAGGCTGTTTTTCTGACAATGAAGAACTTATTTTGTTTCATTTAACATTATGAATAATATTATTTTTAGATTATTTTTACCATAATAAGTGTTCATTACAACTAACTATGAATTAGATAGTGAAAAATGGAATTCATCATCAATTTAGTTTGTGAGCCAACTAAACCATGGGTGATCATTTCATTTTTACAATTAAATAAGAGAAAGTTAAAAAATGGATATCAAATTAACAAAATAAAAATATTAGTATATTTACGATACTAATGTCAATATTTCAATATGATTTCAATAAATTGGGTGGTATATGAATATTTGTTTTGAAATGATTCAATTGATAATGTTACGTCTTCGTTTATATTCCTTCTCTTATACTACTCATTCTGGAACATTAGAATGTGATTTTGTGAAATCACAACTCCAAAGATGCAGGATATATAGATTGGTAGATATTTTTGTATAGATGTTTTAGGGAAAGGTGTTTATAAGGTTTAGATAATAGGTAGAGAATGATGGTATTTTTAAAGGGAGAATGAGGGGATTTTTTAGAATAATATGCATTAGTTTATTTTTTTCAATAAAAACAATAATAATGATTATATTGACTATATATTGTAATTATATCATATAATGCTAAGATAATGGATTATTAAATCATCACATATTTAATTAATCATTTAACTAACTTATAATGTAAAATAATATATTTTGCTGTAATTTACCGTTCATGAAAAATTCAAAATTTCCAAAAAATACCAAAAATAAGTCTATGTTAAATTATTTGACTTGATTTAAAAATTGACACCCATTTTTTCAAAATTATTTATTAAAATTATGAAGTTTATTTTTAAAATAAAATCATTTTTGTTATTAAATACTAATTTCTGTGTTGCGATTAAACTTCTAACTCATTGAAAATTTACTTGAGTTTTTATAGTATAATAATTTAATATATATGCTAATAAATTGGGTTTTATAAAAACATTTTCAAAATATAAATATAAATTTCATATTTTAAGAAATATATTTTAAAACATATATTTTTCCCAAAATTAAAATTATGGATTCTTTGGGACAAATATCTATTTTATCTTATTTAATGCTTTTGTTTATTTATATCTAATTTCAATATAATATACTCAATATATTATTTTAATATTCCATTAGTTTGGTTACTATTCTAATAATGAATTTACTATTCATAATGGTCAGGTTATTGTTCTTGTAAAATCCGAAACTCTAGAAACCCAAAGTCAGTAGTTATATTAAATTATTAGTATAAAGGTAAAACATTTCCCAAAGGGTCGAGTAGTTTAACGGTATTCTAAGACCATATACATACATACGTTAAAATTAAAAATATAAATACATCCTAACAAATTTATTAGAACATGATTAACCCTTCCATCATATAACTGGAAATTATACATTCCCTCTTCTTGGTTTCCTCATAAAAGGAAAACATATAAGGGTAAGATCATATATTCAATAATGAGTATCGTACAACTAAATCCTACTTAACATAAACATATAAGTTATATAATAGGAATAAATAAACAAATTGATTCTATATTCATCTATAACTCTGATAATTCAATATTGACGATAGTAAATGAAAACATGGATAATAATAATCATCGATGTCATAGTGATGGAATGGATAATGTTGAACATCATAAACTTTTAATAAAGGTCTTCTTCCAAGAAACTTCACATATCATTAATACATTAGTAAATTAATTATCGTTTTATTGGAAAATGAATTCACCAATACACAATAGTTTTTGTCTTAATTGACATGTTGATGCATCAAGGGGTTATATAATGTCAAGACCCACCTGTAACTTGATTAAGTCCAATGCTTTCATAGTAAGATTCATCAAGTCTTTTAATTTCATTCTCTGATGAACCAATTTCCAAACAAACTTGGATATCCACATAATGAGAAATTTGTATATCAAATCATTCCTCATTTAAAAAAATATTTTTTATAACCAGGATAACATCCCTTAATTGAAATGGAAGTTGTGAAGCATTATCAAGGTAAAAGGTTGTATCATTATCAAAGAAATACAAGGGATAAAGTACCTTCAATGTGTAAGGTTTTTTCATGGAAGATAGTATTTAGGGTCAAAAGAATAATTGGTAGTATACCAAGTCAATGTTAGAAAAAATCCTTCAGTATTGTTCATTATGACCATGTAAATATTCCAAACAATATCCCCTTAAGACCTCTCACCATGTGTGCAATGTTAGGCCTGCTCATTATTTATCAGGGTGATAATTGATTCAATTATCAACCAAACCTTTCTGTGGTAATTATACCTTCTTAAATTTATTCCACACCTAGTTTTAGTTTCTAGTATCTATATAGGAATATATCTCCTTGGAAATTTACACAAAAATTTACTTTACAAAAACACAAAATGGTTTTTCTGTTAGGGAAAAGGTAACTCTTAAATAAAACTGACATGACAGAGGAATGAAAATAGATATACGTAAATCCTTTTAATTTAATGATAAACATGGAAAATAATTATTCCATGTAAATATATGAACCACAAACAATAAAATATTTGTTGATTTGAACATGAGTCCCATAAATGAAAATTATGTCGTAAAACCCCACTAATAGCTTGGGTAGCAACTCAATATTAACATTTTTAAAGAGTGGGATTAAATATGACATTAAAATACCATGAATAAAAAACTCATTATATATCATATCAAATATTTATTATATAAAACACATAAATGGAATTAGGTTCATAATAGAAAATATCTCTCAAGAGAGGAATTTAAGGTAGAAAACACGTTATTATTGTCATAAATTCCAAAAAATGTACTTTAACCTCTTGTATCAAAATAAATATACTAATAACTTAATTTATTACCATAATTTTATTCATTTTCATTCATTCTCTTTATAAATAGTCATTCTCTATATGAATTATTCTGATTTTCCACCTCATGTGATTATGGTTTTGATCGTTTGTACTAGTTTTAAAATGTTTGGGTTCATATTCCTTCATATTCCAAATTTTATCATTATTAGGTCATTAAATTTAGTTTTGGGTATAAAATATAATAATTTATGATGTTTCAAATCCTTTTCATGTGTTTTTTGATCTTTAACCATGAAAAGGATGTCAATAATAAGTAAGTTTTGGTGATTTGGGTCTAATAAAGGGTTTTCCATTAATTAATAAATTAGATACTGATGTAGAATCTACCGATTCAAAAAATAATTATTTACAGATTTATATCATATTATAAATAAAGAAATATTCACATTCATTCATGATAAATATTCATATAATTTTTCAAGTGGGTGGTTAAACCAACCAAAACATGAACACACCCTGAAATAATGAATGATTATGAGGTTATTTTACTGTAATTTCAATATAAAATGAAATAATGATCTTATTTGGTGTTTATTAGTGTCATGTGTCCTAATTATAAGTAATTATAAGAATAATTAATATAAATTAAAATATTACACAATTTGAATAAAAGATTGTCCTCTTAGTATGCTTATTTAAATGATTAAATTAATTATGAACATTTGTTGATCATTTCATTAATGGGTTATTTAATTTTTAAAACCAAAACCTTAATGATATCATTTAAATAATATTTATTCATTATTACCATCCTTATATCTAACTGATTAACGCGGTGAAGGAAAACAAAACACATTACCTCATGGAGTTGGGAGTCTGTATAAAGCACAAACAACGCTTTTGTTTTTATTAATAGGTGGGGTAAATGAATAAATAATTACAATAACATTAATATATTAACATTAAAGTATTTAATTGATAATTATATAATTATATTATTTGGTCTAGAATAAATTTTATTGAATATAATTAAGAAGACAAGATTAGTAGTTGATAATACTCTACTCAAGGACTTAAATTTTTCTTAGAAGTATCCTTAAAAATGAAAGACTTATTCTATGTAATGGTGAGTATAGTATTTTGAAATTTATTGAGTAATATAGGTTGATAAAAATAAATAAGTTTCAAGTACAAATTACAATGATATGTGAGACTTGACATGGTTAATATGTTACCCTTATATATGTGAAGGGAGAAGTTTTGGGAGTAATATTTACATTCTTTAAAATGTAAAGTTACAATTGAAGTTTCAAAAACCATAAATTGTAAAACATATTAGATGAAAAGTATTTTCTGTTCAAAATCACCTCAAACACATTTTTTTAGCCATATTTAATTTTTTTAGGTCTTTCTGCTTTAACTTTTAACTTTTACCCAAATTTACTTTTTTCCTTGGCAACTAATTTCTAACCATAGCAATTTCTTTAAATGAAAACGATTTTGAATGTAAATTTTATTTAATTTGATAATTTAAATTAATAATTTTAAAATAATTTTTTCAAATGAAAATTTTAATGGTGTCAAAATTAAATTCTAAAATAAATACACTTAATCGCATAGAAACAGTTTTTATCGAAATAATTTTTTTAAGCATTAAATATATATATATATATATATGATAAATTTATTTCACATTCTTATTTTAATCAAATAAATTGATCTATTATAATATAATTAAATTATATGTGTTTTTTTTGGAAATCCAAAACTACATCTCCCATAAAAATACATCATTCAACAAAAAAGAAGAAATTGGTTTTTTATATTAATGTAAAATTGTAATTAGTTCTAAAAACCTTAATTGGTTTTATAAGTACTAGGTATTTTTTAAAATGAACCATATTATTCTTAATATTAATATTTTACTCCTTAAAATGTTTTATATATACTTATGGAATTATTTATATAATAGTAATGTCAAACAAATTGCATGTTTCTTGAAAACCAAAATTTTTGAGTAAAAAATAAAATGTTCAGAAAAAGATAAAAAAATTCATAACATCATTATTTTGATACTATTATTTATAAAATTTAATTATTTTTCTAAATTTAAAATTCTAAAATTCAACTTTTAACTAAAGTCTTGAATAAATACTCTTTAAATGGATCATTTTTGTAATTGTTTATTAATGTATCAGTTATCTAATATTGTAGTGTATTGGGTATTACATTATCCCCTATTAGATAATATCATCCTATAAATTGGGCTTTATATTATATATTAAGAAAATGTGGATATTATTTCATCATATCTTCTTTAGGCTCTCGGGTTTTGTCTTCCAATTTTTTATTTCTCTAAGGGGATTTCACAAAAAAAGTATTCTAATTCATTAATACTTGGTCTTTAGTGTCTAGAATCTAAATAGAATCCTCATAATAAGACATTCTATTATATAAATATATTTCCCCATATGTAATAACATGCATTTTTTCCAGAATTTATTTACATAGTAATGAAATATGGAATACGTTATTTAATATAGAATGGTTGGGCGACATAGCCAACCGATAAGCTATATCCCAAATTCCATCTTATATTTAAAAAGGCCCAATGTACCTAGGTAATAAAATCACATTTTACCAAATATAAAAAATCCCTTCAATGGTGAAACATTTAAGAATACATGATCACATAGTTTATTTTCTAATTATTTCTTTTGATTATCATTATAGTTATTTTTTCTTTGGGATACATTAATGTGTTCTTGAATAGTCTGAAATTTAATAATTGTCTTCTCTAAAATATCTAGTCCAATTAACATTAATTATCCAACTTCTTCCCAGTAGGTTGGAGTAAGAAACCTCTTCCCATACAATGATTCATATGTTTCCATCTGGATTCTCAAATGGAAGTTATTATTGTATAAAAGTACCACAAAAATTATATGTTGATGCCACATACCATGGAATAATAGATATCATGATCTTTGATTTTCTTAAAAATTATAAATTGTCTTTTATACATCTTATCATTTGGAGGATAATAGGAAATGCTTAAATGTATCACAATTTTGGGATCCCTTTAAAAAGTATTCTAGAATTTTTATGCGAACAATGGGAGACATTCATATACATTGGATAAAGGTTCCCAATAAACCCTTATGATTTCATTAGTAAATATCCAAGAGAATAACTCAATGGGTAGATTTTCTTTTACTATAAATAAGTTATTTGAATCTATAAGACAATATAAGATGGCCCATAAATAATTATTTTTCCTTAGAGTATTTTTTTCTAGTGGAAAAGTCCAATGTATCATTCTCCCACTATCATATAGGTATATGCAGAGTTTTCATGACTCACTAAAGATGTTTTCTCTTAGCCTTTACATGTTTCTATACTAAGAATCAATTCACATGATCCAAAATTTTACACTTTATAGCATCCCACTAGAAAATATCTGTTAAATCCCTATACATATTTATGATATCATAGTGTATAGATAAATTTTAGCTATGTGCTTCTTTTATTAGTTACATTTTAACTATGGTATAGATAGAACACATAACCTCTTCCCAAACATCAATACTCCCTCTCTATAGTAGAATTATATCAATTTTCCATCATACACTACGTTGATATTTCTTTTCATGATCTGATCATCGTATTATGATTTCTCTATAATATATAGTGAGGGTGGTTTATGAATTTCTTGAAAAATGAATGATAGATCTATATTCCAAGAATTCACCATATCCATTTTTACTATATCTATGTATACGGGACCCTTAGTAATCCCAATCATGGTCATAATTATAATGTAACTCCTACTTAATGAATCAAGAATTTTTTCCCTTCTGTGGGTGGTAGTGTATCGATCAATCATACTCTGTGAGTAGTTCCAACAATCTTCTTTGCCTCATGTTGAGATCCTTCTGAGAGAAGATATACTTCAAAATACTATGCTCTATATAACTCTAAAATTTTTCTCTATTATTATCTAAGAAATAATTGTGAATATATCTCAAGGTCAGGATTTGGATAGTTTTTTTCATGGATTTTATATTTCCCTAATGCATAAGAAATCACCCTATCATTCTACATCAAGAAACAACCAAGGCCTTTCTTTAATGCATCACTATAAATAAAAAATCTTTCCTTACAAGATGGTGGATTCAATATTGGTTCATTAATTATTATCCTCTTCATCTCTTCATAACATTTCTCACATTCCCTTAACAATATGAATTTATACACTTTTATTGTTAACTATATTTATAGGTTGGCCAATTGGGTGAAATCTTTGATGAAATTATGATAATAACTTTCTTAACCGAGGAAAATTCAGATATTGGTTATTCTTGTTAATGTAGATCATTATTTACTACATTTATCTTTGAGTGTTCAATAGATATTGCATTTTTTGAGAAAATATAGATGATAAAATAAACTTCATTGATCCATAATTCACACTTACTATGCTTCACATTTTATTTTTCTAGTGTATCTAAAATTATTTAAATATGACTATTGTGCTCTCCATTCATATTAAATTATTTAAAGATGTTTTCAATGAATACCACCAAATATTATCACGATACTCCAGGAAAACTCTATTCATCTGTTCCATATATACATATGGTTCATTATTCAATCAAAAAGGCATTCTCATAAACTCATAATTCTCATACATTGTTCAAAATTTCATTTTCGGTATATCATCATTCTTCAGCCTTAGATAATGACAAATAGAAAGAATGTGATATTTAAAAATTATTTGGATCCTTGATGTTCATGAAATAATTCATCAATGTGTTGAAAATGATTCTTATTCTATATGTTAAAGGAATTTATCTCCCAATAATCATTTCACAACATCAAATACCCATCCTTCTTTTTCATAAATAAAACTATAGATCCCATGGGTGAATCACTAGTGTGTAGATATCCCTTGTCACTCAAATCATGTAACTATTTATTTAACTACACACACTCTATTGGTGTCATTATTTAATGAGTTTTATATATAGATATCTCATCTTTATTATTTCGTGGGTGACCAGGTAATTCTTTTAGAAAAACATCAATGATGTTTTTTACTAATGGTATATCCTCAATTCTGAGGATATCTTCATCATCCATATATCACATAATATCTTTCTCTCTACTAATAATTTCATTAATTAGAGCTACTAGAGGACGATACAAACTTGATTTATACATATAATTTTCCCCTATAAATATAGGATATTCCATTTTACATTTGTTAAGAGTAATCTCTTTCTATTGGAAATCAATTTTTTTATTTTCTTTGAAATTGAATCGATAACAAGGATCATATATAAATTAAACCATAGGTATCATAGTGAAATATGAAATTAGGGTAATTTAATGTGTCATAATTGGAACTACCTGAAATATCATTGATACCATAAAACCCCCACATTGGGTATTAATTTATAACTCCATTAACTATGTGAAAGGGAGGTATCTATTTTTTGGAAAATATTATTGGTATAAATGAGTTCAAAGATCTAGAATCAAATAAATCAATAACTATCTATGAGGAAATTTTAAAATTACCTACCACTAAATTATTTGAAAATTTGACAACATATGTGGGAATAAAATATACTTTTCCTTTATACATAATCTTTTCATGTGGTAAATTACCTTGGTGTTGGGTGAATTTGATTGCATAATGGCCCCTCTCTATATAGCTGACAAATTGAACATAAACAACATAGTTCATTCCCTCTAATTAGTGATCTTGATGGCCTTTTCCCCACTTTTATGAAATATTAGTAACCTTTCTGTAAACACAAGAGTTTTTTTCAATAGTTATCATATGTGCTAAATACCACCCTTTCTTTCTTCCCCATTATTTCTTTGTTCTTACCTTGATTCTTTTCGGGACTCTTGTCCTCTGTATTTCCATTTAATAAATATGTCATTGAGAAATAATCTTTAGTCTTAAAGGATGTTGATAATATTTTCTCATGTTCTGAAAAGGATAAATATAACAACTACCTTCAATGTCTCAACATTAACCCATAAAAGAAATGATAAATATTTTTCTCTAGACTATTTATGTCAATCGCATCATGACCAACTATCCTTAAAAAGTTAGTAACATATTCAATAACACTATTCTCCCCCTTTTTTATAATATTGAGGAACTTCCATTTTATTTGTAATCTATTTTCGTGAGGGAATTATTTTCAAATAATACCTCCTTAAATTTTAACCAATCCTTGGATTTGATCTCATATACTTCTTTAGTATTTTTAACTGGGAAAAATCATTATTATGTGTCTCCCTTCATATGATAGATAGACATGATGAATTTTTACTCTTCACTATTTCCAAAAATAATTCTTCTATAGGGACTTGATACATGACTTAGATTCGAATGGATTTCTAGTTTCACTAAATACTGGAGGTTGTTTTCACAGGAAGTGATATAGCATAGTCACACAATGTAGTGGATCAGTAGAGTACTCTATGCCGGTGAGATTATTTTTCAACACCTTGGTCAACTCCCCAAATATTATTACTATCTAATTAGCCTCAAATAATGCTTCAATAACTTTTTCAATAACTTATTTTTCATGAGATGGGTCAACTCCCCCAACATATTGTGGTAACAAGATTATCAATTCCATTATATCCCTAAAAATTACACATAGTCTTTTTCTTGTTTTACTGGTGAAAGAAAAACAAATAATAATTTACTAAAATTCTCAGTAAGTATTAGCATACAATTTTAGATTATATAAAATAAACATGGAATAAGTGATGTGGTGGGTATAAATGAAATTCCTGAAGACACAATCAACTAAAACAGAAGGAATTCTATATCCATGATAAAAATATAAAAACATGTATAACCTAATTATTAATCTCACAATGATGAAATGTATAATGTAGGAAATCACAAACTTTTGTTCAAGGCCTTGTACCAAGACCCTTTACTTGACATTGACCCCAAATTCAATACATTATCCTATTTTGGGAAGTGGAATACACCAAAACACAGCCTTTTTATCTCATGAGACATGCCAATGCATCAAGGGGATATATAATGTTGGGCCCCACCCATCACTTGATTAAGTCTAATGAATTCACCATTAGAGAAAAAAAGTTCATTAATATCATTCCCTACGGAAACTCTTTGGGGGGAAACTGGGTTATACGTATTTTGAGAAATGATGATATCAAATACTTCACCCTTTAATATGAATCAGGGATATCTAGGAGAATATTCCTTAATCAACTTGGAATCATTATGATATCATCAAGGTAAAAGGTAGTAACCCTATTAAAGAAACATAGGGTTGAGGTAAAATTTAATGTTTCAGGTTATCCATATAAGGTAGTATTTAGGATCAATAGTTTTCATTGGTTAAATAAGAATTCAATTTCAGGAAATATCATTCATTATGGTATATAAAGAGCATCTTATTAATCCAAATCATTTCCCCCAAGAGAATCTCTATAGGTGTTCCTTATTAGGCCCATTCATCAGGCATTAGGGTGATGACTGATTTAATTATCAACAGACCATTTTTGGGGTGATTACCCCAAGTTGAATCTTAGAAAAATCGATATCCAAATTCAAGTATCTAGATAGAGATAAATGTCCCTGGAATTTTGTACACACATTCACTTTACCAAAACATAGGATCGTCTTTCCACCCTATAAAAGGTAGATCTTGAATCAAATAAATATAAGAGACGCTAATAATACAGACCTTTAAATCACCTAAATTTCATTATAAACAGTGAAAAAGTCTTTTATGTCAATTTATTCATCACACATAAAAAATAGGAGGGTATTAACATATGAATCCAAAAGAATGAAAATTAAGATAGAAAACCCCACTTATAACATCGGTAGCTTTTAAATAACTAAATCATCAGATATAGGGGCTAAATATTATATTAAAATAATATGAATAAATTAATTTCATTATAAAACATCTCTAATAGTCACTATGGACGCCTCATAAATGAAATTAAGAGAATAATAGAAAATACATATCAAAAGGGTAATTTATAACGAAAAAACCCCTTACCTCTTATCTTGACTTACATTAACATAATATCACCGCATGTATCATAAACATAGATATCATAATAACTTAATTAATAACCATACTTATATCCATTTTCATCCATACTCTTCCTAAGTATACAATTTCTACATGAATTCTCCCACTTTTCCACATCTCTTGTTCATAGTTTTGATTGTTTATACTAGTTTCATAATAGTGGTGTTCATATTATTTATTCTTCCAAAGTTAATTTTTAATAATTCATTAAATTTACTATTATATATGAATTATAAAAATTTATGATTTTTCAAAACCCTTTCATGAGTTTTTTATTTTTTATTATTGAATATAAAGATGATAATAACTATGTTTTGGTGATTTTTTAGGAATAGATGGAGTTTCAATAATTGATAAATTACATATTGAAATAATATCTATAGAAATCAAAAAATAACGAAATAATCATATATATCATATTAAACTATTAAAATGTTTTCATATTCATCCATGACATGAATTCATAATATTGTTCAAGTATGTGGTAAAATCGACCCAAACGTGAACATGCCTAGAATTAATAAATGATTATAAGGTGGTTTTGTTGTAACATAATTATATCAAGGGAATAATGATATTATTTAGTATTTATTAGTGTTATATATTATAAGTATAAGTAATTATAATACAAATTAATGGATAAGAAAATATTACACAAATTCAATAAATAATTATCCTCTTAGTATTCTTATTTAACATAATTAAATTAATGATGATCGTTTTTGATCATATCATTAGAATGTTCTTAATTTTTTCATACCAAATCCTTAATAATATTATAAAATTAAAATTTTAACTTTAATATTGTCCTTATATATATCCTAGAAGGGATATTAAGTAAAATGAAACATGTTACATTGTGTAGGAGGTAGTCATCACAACACATGAACATTATATTTTTTATTAATGGTTGGAGTACATGAATAAATAATGATAATACAATTAATTTAGTAATGTTAAAGTATATTAATGATAAAAATATCATTATATTAGTGTTTCCATAATAAATTTGAAGGATGATAATTAATAACAAAATCTTGTTTGATAATACTCACGTCAAGGGATTGAATTTGTATTAGAAGTCTCCTTAGAAATAAAGGTATTATGTTATGTAATTGTAATATCCTAAAATTTATATTAATAATAAAAACATATTTTTATTTATAAATTTTATTTGAAAATGAATGTTTTTAATAAAAATCACTTTGTAAAGGATTTAATGTGTTTATGTAAGGGTAAAATCCTCGTTAACAATTTGGAAAATTATAGAGAATATTTTTTAAGTTAGGCACTGTAACACCCCAGGTAAATAAAGAATATGAAAATTTCATATTTATCCATATTTTTGAATAAAATATTAATATGACATTAAATGGGATGATATGCTCGATGGCATACCCAACACGCAACAATGAGTTTCTTGGGAATCTTATGTTGCACTCTAATAATAAAATAATATTATTTTAAATGGTAGTTAACGCCTAGCTGTTGTGATTTCGGGAATGAATAGAACTAACTAAAAAATTGTTATATATGTTTGTCAAATATTTTTACTTTTTACAATAAATGTTAGAGGATTAAAAATGCGAATGAATCCAATTTTAAGCGTAAACATTCTAATATTCTTTAAAAGGTCGATTAACCGCCTTTTGATGGAGAACCTCTTTTAAATCAAAAATTTGAAAATAGTATGTGTTAAATTTGACAAAATAAAATTTTTCTTTAGAATCGGGTCATCAAAATTTATATTGTGTAAATTTTTGGTATTTTTCGAAAAAAGTTCAATTTTTAATGAATAGTGAAAAATATTGTATTTTAATTCAAAACCACTTTTTAATCTAATTTATTTATATGATTAGATTATATTTTGAATTGGTTTTAAAGTTAAATTAGAATATATTTTTACCATCTAATCCAATTGTGGTCTTTGGAATTAATTTCACTTTGAAATCGGACTTAAACTAGTGTCAATCTTTTGATACATTTTGTTTCATAAAAACATGCTATTTGTTTTGACAGCGGGAATTAATTATTATATTAATTAATGCAACTTATGTGTTTTGAATTTTGTAAAATAGACATAATTTTTGAATTCGGAATATCAAATATATCTTAGGGTGAATTTTTGGTAATTTTCTGAAAAACTTCAATTTTTGATGAATAGTGAAACCACTAAGTGGTACTTATAAAAACTGATTTTTCCGTTTAAATGAAATTTTGTCATCTTTGTGTTTTGAATTTAAAAAATCCAATATACATGGTTTTCATTAAGAAGTAAAATGTGGTTCAATGAGATAAAAATAATTTTTTGGTGAATAGTAACTTATTAAGTTTTTAATCGCGATTAGAGGTAATTAGTGTAGTTTAAGGTAAGAATAGTGTTTTAATAAAATGAAATGACCTAGAAACATATCTTACCCTCATTGGATGTGTCATGCACGACCAAGAAAATCCATGGGTCAACTTGGGGACCCCATGGATCCACTTTGGCTGGAAAAAGACATAAATACCTTTTTATTTAATGTTAAAGTAAAAATGACACAAACATGAGATGTTTTACTAAAACAATTTTTACATGGGGTTATAAAAGTCATAGTTTTGACTATAAATAGTAATTGGAAATCTAAAAAGATTTCATACATCATAGTATTTTTTTTTATAATTTTTAGACATTAAATAAATTAAATTATTTATGACATCATGATGATGCAGCGATGACCTCATTATTTAACTATTTAAATAAAATGGAAAGATAATGTAATATCTAAGACCAACACATGTCCAAAACCTATTGGATTAGTGTATTTCGGACCATTATCACCTTATACTCGAAATACATCAATGTGGGACCTTTAAAATCAGAAACTCCTTTGAAAATAAAGTAACATTTTGTAACTTTACAAGAGTGCCCCTCCTCTCCGCTTATAAAAGGCCCCCACCTCTACCTCCTTACCCACACTCCCAAAGCCTTTGGCTCGGCCAACCTCTGCCCATTTTGTCTCTCCACTTCCCTCTCTTACTCCTTGAAGCCTCACTTTGGGCAGAAGTTTTCCCAATGAAGCCTTTGAGCTCAAACCAAAGGGAGTTACCCGATTTTAAGGTAATGTCTTCACTTGAGTCCTTTTGTTTTATTTTGCCTCTCCAACCCCCTAAAATCTTTTTATTTATTTCTTTTGTAACAACTACAGTATCTTCAATATACTAGGATTTTTTTATAAAAAGGATTCGAGCTACACTTACACACACCTACATCTAATGGTTAAAGAACATACTTTTTCCGTGGATGGCGAATTTCTGCCTCATGAAACGCTGATTGTTCAACACTCATATAACACCTTCAAATGTGGACATTAAGATGTCACTATATTTATATATGATATATAATATTTTTATGTTTTACTTAAGCTTCTGTATTTTTCATTTATGGCATACCTTTATAGTTTCCATTATGGGTAAACGTGATATCTTCATTTAAGGAAGTGTGAACTACCGCCCCTCAAAGTGATGTGATTCGTTAATTCCATATGTGGGATGTATAAAGGATAGATTTAAAGTTATTATATATGATGTTATACTGGAATTATAATATACCTCTATATCATTATTATTTCCTTCCCATAATGTATGAGATAGAAATGAAAGTAGCGTTCATGCGTACGTACGGCTTACCGTCTCCATGAACGGTGCATTTCATTTATTATCCCCAAATGTAATGTACTATTATAAGTACATATTTATAATGAATATATATAATGTATGTTACATATAAATGATGAATATAACTCTGGAATTGAAATATACATACCTCTGATTCAGTTTTAATTCCATTAATATGACAAAGAAATGAAAGTAGCGTTCATGCGTACGTACGGATTACCGTCTCCATGAACGGTGCATTTCATTTCTTATCTATAAATGATTATGTAATATTATAAATACATGTATATTCTGGATATATATGATATATATGATATCTAAATCATGAATATAATTCTGTATATAATGAACCATTGACCACACGAACAACATGTAACTATAAGAAGTCCACTTTTGACTTAAGAACCAAATATCGACAAAACAAACATTATTAACATAAATGATTACATAATGTTTATAACATGTAAATAATTGATATAAAAGGAATAATGAACTTGAAAAAGGTTCTTAAGCAAGTAGAAATTAACTGAAGTTTATTATTCATGATTTTAAAGAACGATCGAGTCAAGTCGGACCCGAGGTAAGGGATCCTACTCTTCTCTTTCTTTTTAAGTACGCTCTTTATGTCATTCCTTTTAAAGATCATATTTCATGTTATTGGGATGTTCTTTTATATTACTCTTACTGTAATTTTTATTGTTCATATTATGAGATACCCTATTTTCTCTCATCAATCCATTTTGGAAGTTTTAAGTGGCGTCGTTAGGCTACCGAGTTTTCGTAAGGGATTTATCATCTCACTTTTATTCCCGTGAGATTTATGATACATTTCCCACAATTTCCTTTGAGTGGTGTATGTACTTCCCATTATTCTACCCTTTGTGTAATAAACTTTCGTTTATGATTATTTACATCAATGATGTATTGACCTTCTTTCATGGGGTGTATGTTTTGAAATATACCCAAGTCGGTAAGGGAACCTTTCACCCTCCTCTTTTTAAATGACTTATTTTGTTGGGTCTTTTAATTCACATATTGTTATTTTGGTATATGTTCTCATATATCCTTATTGATGTAAATTTTAAGTGATGAGATACTTTTTTTTATCTCTCATCAACTCTTTTTCTGAATTTGAAGTGACGTCGTAGGGCTGTCAAATTTTTGCAAGGGAACTTTTTAACCCAAATTTGATTCTTTGGGATAAACTTGTACTCCTTGAATATGTCAATCTATGAATATGTGTGAATAACCTCTGATTGTTTTACACTTAATATCCACTTATATTTGGTGTATTCATTTGTCACACATAATTATGCAATTGGTTTATCCTTAAACATAGGATACCGTCTTTGTAAGGGTCTTCGTCTCAATCTCCATTCATTGAGGCATATTTTGTTTTATACACAACCTTCTTTTATACGGTGTATAAAACCCTATGACTTTTACGTTTATTCAAAGGGTATCTTTTTTCTACGAAGCGTTTTACTAAACGACAAAAAATAATGTTTCTTTTACGTACGCGGTGACAACGACCTTTTCCGCCGCCATAAGTATTATTTGATCTTTGGCTTCCAAAAGAAGCCGTAATGTTTTAAAAATAAAATAAATACCATATACTTGTTTTTGTATTTTGGTATTGAAAATGGTTTTGATAAAGGATTATATTATGTCAATATATTTAAATTATATATTGTGATTGAAATGTTGAAATGTTATTATTCCTTTATGTTGGTTTTATGTGTTATAATTTTATAATTGTACTTGGACATTTTACGGGTGGTTACGTGATAAACCATATGACGGGTGGTGCCGTGAATACCAGGACGGGTGGTTACATTATAACCTCCAATGCATTGGGTATGGAAGTCGGCCGTACGACTATTCCATTAAGTATGTATGGAAGTTGGCCGAATGGCTATTCCATTAAGTGATATGTGTGGAAGTCGACCTTATGGTTATTCCACTTAAGTATGCTTATGTCCCAAGTTACCTTTATATGTTATGTGATCTTTATATGGGTTTTATGTTAATATTTTGGTTACAGAAGGGTAATTAATGAACTTTTATTTAGCGAATAGGTTTTACTACTTCGAAAAGGTGAAAAGTATTACTTTGATAAAGTATACATGGTTTACTTGTTTTTTTTGAAAAACTAACAGTTTTCATTCTTTGTGTATACCTTACTGATCTTTTTATGCTCATACCAAGTTTTTGAAATGTTTTTCACAGGACATACCATGGAATAGGGTCAAGGATGGGTTCAAGGGAAAGTCATGCTACCTAAAACATAGAACTAGACATATTTCTTTTTAAGAGTTTTTATTTTGTGGAAATTTTTGTAGAAGCGACTACTTTGTAATCTTTTGAGATGTAATAGTTATGTCCTAATTCTCTAAAACTATAAACCTGAAAAGAAACTCAATGTGAATCACTCATTTAATTCAATATTAAGTAAGGTTTAAGGCTGGGGCCTTATAGTTGGTATCAAAGGTCGGTTTAGATAACTTTAGAGGTTAGGGTATTCTTTAAGCATAAGTGACATGACCATAATGGTTAGGATTTCAGAAAGAGTCATAGTTTTTTGATAAAGTGAATGAGTAAGTATATCTTAGTGTTTATATTCCTCTTTAGTACATGATGGTTTTGTTGATATACTCACACTGACCTTCTTGGTTTTGTTAAATGGCTGGATCTAGCAGGCACCAAGGTAACAGTGGATGTGAAGGAAACTGTGACAGTTTTCTGAGCGAGAAACTGAATGATATGGGAGCTGCAATGAGAACTCTTGTGTTTATCCTCAACCAACTATCTGGAGTCATTATTGACCACCTAAACCTTGGTGATTTCTATAAGGCATCATATATGCGAGAAAAAAATCCCTACGGAACTACAGGTAATAATCACAAAGGTAAGTGTGTACAAAAACCTATGTGTCAAAGATGTGGAAAGAAACACCTAGGAAATTTTTTCAATGGGACAAAAATATGCTATAGATGTGGAAACAAAGGTCATAAAGCAAGAACCTTCCATGGAAAAAGGAAGCATCTAGTTGACTCAAGGAAAGGGAAACAAGTTATTTCTGAGGGATCAATTGAATGTTTTAAATGTGGTGTGAATGGTCATTATGCAAACACATGTCCTATGAAGATGTTTTGGGAATGGGATCACCAAGATTGTAAAAATATTCATTTACCAATACCTAATGCCATTCCGATTGAGGATGAAGAAACTGAAAATGACCAATCAAAGGTATGTATTATTTCATGACTATTGTTTTCCTATTTTGGAATCATAGGATATGATTCAATATTTTGTTTGTAGGAAAGAGGTATTTCGGAATAAGTTGGAAAGGAATGGTCAATGGATCGTGAAGAATGTTGAATGAGTAAGATGTCAACATATAAGGGCTTCAAGAGTTATGGTGAAATTCTTAAGAGTATTAAGTCTCTTTTGATGATGGGGTTACATTAGAAGACTTTTTATATTATGTGTAACCCTGATGTTTAATATATGAAAATTTTATTCAAGGAATAGTTATCTTTTCTTTTGTGGACATAGTTATAAAGAACCATTTGGGTTTATATGATCCTTACTTTTGAGGTAATTATGGGTTACTATATGTTATGATTCAAGTGAAAGGCATGAGATAAAATTGAGGTTAAATTATGTTATGGTTATTTTTGATGATTTTATCCTTTTTTTGGGGAATGATTTGAGAATTATATAGTTTTTGAAAAAGGAAAACACGCAGACCGTGTGACTACCCGTCACGTCGGAAAAAGCTACGGGAATTGAACCCACAACCAAAGTGCGACTGGTATTTATCGCCTACCACTGGACTACATGAAGTCCCTGGTTAGTTTGAATGATTCTTTTTAGTTATATGATTTTATGAATTAAGAGTAAGTTGATTTTGGGTTATTTATGAAAATGATTAACCTATCATGGAGGATATGTGATTAGGTTAATTACTTTTCAACACGAGACTTTAGGAGCAACTGATGTTGTTTGGAGATAAATGTTACGATTTAACTTGGAAGACTATGTGACTAGATCCTTAAAATATTTGGGTTTGTATATTAGATTGGTTTACTTGGAAAAATTTTATGGAAAAATTGTTTATCGGATGGTCCTCGTTGAAATTTGGGTTTTGTTGGACAAATTTTGGAGATTAAGCATAGATTTTTTTTTAAAAAAAGGGTTATCCTTTTCTGGATTGCCTGATCTTGTACTAACCTTTTTGGTTTTGGTTTTGGTTAAAGCCTAAAGACACGGGAAGTATATAGTTCTCTTTGGTGGATTAGGTGATTCTCTAGAAGTTTATTATAGTACTCTTAATATGAACAAGTCTTCCTAAATACTCGTCTTTTGGAGAAAATATGAGTTTGTGTAAGGAATCTAATAAAAGTTGAAATTCAACATGATAAGTGATTATGTTTCCTTATGAATAAATTCCTCAATAAAAAGTAACTTAAAACAAAATTTTGTCTATTAACTTTTCCTACTGGGGAATCAAATACCGTTTAACCCATCACAAGTTCGTGATTTTCTTATGGTTAACTTTCTCCTAAACATTTTTACTATCACTCTCCCTCATGAAAATGACCCTTTTCTTTTTCTTCCATGTCCATGTTTTCCTACACGGAATCCTATTATGGGTTAACTCGGGTGACCTCTGTACTTATCTTTCTTTATTTTAAAGTGATTGTTTTACCGACTCTTGTTTCGATGTGGGACTTTCAAGGATGTTTCCATGCTCAATTTTAAAATTGCGAGGACGTAATTCCCAAAAGGGGGGAAGGATGTAACACCCCAGGTAAATAAAGAATATGACAATTTCATATTTATCCATATTTGGGAATAAAATATTAATATGACATTAAAGGGGATGATATACTCGATGGCATACCCAACACGCAACAACGAGTTTCTTGGGAATCTTACGTTGCACTCTAATAATAAAATAATATTATTTTAAATGGTAGTTAACGCCTAGTTGTTGTGATTTCGGGAATGAATAGAACTAACTACAAAATTATTATATATGTTTGTCAAATATTTTTACTTTTTACAATAAATGTTAGAGGATTAAAAATGTGAATGAATCCAATTTTACGTGTAAACATTCTAATATTCTTTAAAAGGTCGATTAACCGCCTTTTGATGGAGAACCTCTTTTAAATCAACATTTTGAAAATTGTATGTGTTATATTTGACAAAATAAAATTCTTCTTTAGAATCGAGACATCAAAATTACTTTGTGTAAATTTTTGGTATTTTTCCAAAAAAGTTCATTTTTTAATGAATAGTGAAAAATGTTGTATTTTAATTCAAAACCTCTTTTTAATATAATTTATTTATATGATTAGATTATCTTTTAAATTGGTTTTAAAGTTAAATTAGAATATATTTTTACCATCTAATCCAATTGTGGTCTTTGTAATTAATTTTACTTTGAAATCGGACTTAAACTAGTGTCAATCTTTTGATACATTTTGTTTCATAAAAACACGCTATTTGTTTTGACAGCGGGAATTAATTATTAAATTAATTAATTCAACTTATGTGTTTTTTAATTTTTTAAAATAGACATCATTTTTGAATTCAGAATATCAAATATAACTTAGGGTGAATTTTTGGTAATTTTCTAAAAAACTTCAATTTTTGATGAATAGTGAAACTACTAAGTGGTATTTATAAAAACTGATTTTTCCGTTTAAATGAAATTTTTCATCTTTGTGTTTTGAATTTCAAAAATCCGACATACATGGTTGTCATTAAGAAGTAAAATGTGGTTCAATGGGATAAAAATAATTTTTTGGTGAATAGTAATTTATTAAGTTTTTAATCGCAATTAGAGGTAATTAGTGTAGTTTAAGGTAAGAATAAAGTTTTAATAAAATGAAATGACCTAGACACATGTCCTACCCTCATTGGATGTTTCATGGACGATCAAGACAATCCATGGCTCAACTTGGGGACCCCATGGATCCACTTTGGTTGGAAGAAGACATAAATACCTTTTTATTTAATGTTAAAGTAAAAATGACACAAACATGAGATGTTTTACTAAATAAAATTTTACATGGGGTTATACAAGTCATGTTTTTTACTATAAATATTCATTGGAAATATAAAAGGATTTCCAACATTATATAATTTTTTTTATAATTTTTACACATTAAATAAATTAAATTATTTAAGACATCATGATGATGCAGCGATGACCTCATTATTTAACAATTTAAATAATATGGAAAGATAATGTAATATCTAGGACCTAAACATGTCCAAAACCTATTGGATGAGTTTATTTCGAACCCTTATCAACTTATCCTTGAAATACATTAATGTGGGACCTTTAAATTCCGTAACTCGTTTGAAAATAAAGTAACATTTTGTAACTTTACAAGAGTGCCCCCCCCCTCTCCTCTTATAAAAGGCCCCCACCTCTACCTCCTTACCCACACTCCCAAAGCCTTTGGATCGGCCAACCTCTGCCCATTTTGTCTCTCCACTTCACTCTATTACTCCTTGAAGCCTCACTTTGGGCAGAAGTCTTCCCAAGGAAGCCTTTGAGCTCAAACCAAAGGGAGTTACCCGATTTTAAGGTAATGTCTTCACTTGAGTCCTTTTGTTTTATTTTGCCTCTCCAACCCCCTAAACTCTTTTTATTCATTTCTTTTGTAACAAATCCAGTATCCTAAATATACTATGATGTTTTTATAAGAAGTATTCGAGCTACACTTACACACAACTACATATAATTGTTAAAGAACATACTGTTTCCGTGGATGGCAAATTTCTGCCTCACGAAATGATGATTGTTCAACACTCATATAACACTTTCAAAGGTGGCCATTATGATGTCACTATATTTATATATGATATATAATATTTTCATGTTTTACTTAAGCTGTTGTATTTTTCATTTATGGCATACCTTTATGGTTTCCATTATGGGTAAACGCGATATCTTCATTTAAGGAAGTGCGGACTACCGCCCCCTCAAAGTGATGTGATTCGTTAATTCCATATGTGGGATGTATAAAGGATGGATTTAAATTTATTATATATGATATAATACTCGAATTATAATATACCTCTATATCATTATTATTTCTTTCCATTAATGTATGAGATAGAAATGAAAGTAGCATTCCTGCGTACATATGGCTTACCATCTCCATGAACGGTGCATTTCATTTCTTATCCCCAAATGTAATGTACTATTTAAAGTACATTTTTATAATGAATATATATAATGTATGTTACATATAAATTATGAATATAACTCTGTAATTAAAATATACATACCTCTCATTTAGTTTTAATTCCATTAATATGAAAAAGAAATGAAAGTAGCGTTCATGCGTACGTACGGCTTACTGTCTCCATGAACGGTGCATTTCATTTCTTATCTCTAAATGATTATGTAATATTATAAATACATGTATATGCTGGATATATATTATATATATGATATCCAAATCATCAATATCATTCTGGATATAATGAACCATTGGCCACACGAACAACATGTAATTATAAGTAGTCCACTTTTGACTTAAGAACCAAATATCGACAAAACAAACATTATTAACTTAAATGATTACATAATGTTTATAACATGTCAATAATTGAAATAAAATGAATAGTGAACTTGAAAAATGTTCTTAAGAAAGTATAAATTAACTAAAGTTTATTATTCAGGATGTTAAAGAACGATCGAGTCAAGTCGGACCCGAGGTAAGGGATCCTACTCCTCTCTTTCTTTTTAAGTACGATCTTTATGTCATTCCTTTTAAAGATCATCTTTATTGTTATTGGGATGTTATTTTATATTACTATTACTGTAATTTTTATTGTTCATATGATGAGAGACCCTATTTTCTCTCATCAATCCATTTTGGAAGTTTTAAGTGGCGCTGTTAGGCTGCCGAGTTTTCGTAAGGGATTTATCATCTCACTTTTATTCACGTGAGATTTATGATACATTTACCACAATTTCCTTTGAGTGGTGTATGTACATCCCATTATTCTACTCTTTGTGTAATATACTTTCATTTATGAGTATTTACATCAATGATGTATTGACCTTCTTTTATGGGGTGTATGTTTCGAAAGATACCCAAGTCGGTAAGGGAACCTTTCACCCTCCTCTTTTTAAAAGACTTCTTTTGTTGGGTCTTTTAATTCACATATTGTTATGTTGGGATATGCTCTCATATATCCTTATTGATGTAAATTTTAAGTGATGAGATACTTTTTTTTATCTCTCATCAACTCTTTTTCTGAATTTTTAAGTGACGCCGTTAGGCTGTCAAATTTTTGCAAGGGAACTTTTTAACCCAAATTTGATTCTTTGAGATAAACTTGTACTCCTTGAATATGTCGTTCTATGAATATGTGTGAATAACCTCTGATTTTTTTACACTTAATATCCACTTATATTTGGTTTATTCGTTTGTCACACATAATTATGCAATTGGTTTATCCTTAAACCAAGGATACCGTCTTTGTAAGGGTCTTCATCTCAATCTCCATTCATTGAGGCATATTTTGTTTTATACACAAACTTCTTTTATACGGTGTATAAACCCCTTTGACTTTTAAATTTATTCAAAAGGAATCTTTTTTCTAGGAAGCGTTTTACTAAATGACAAAAAATAATGTTTCTTTTACGTACGCGGTGACAACGACCTTTTCCGCCGCCACGAGTATTATTTGATCTTTGGCATCCTCAACTAGCCGTAATGTTTTTAAAATAAAATAAATACCATATACTTGTTTTTTTATTTTGGTATTGACAATGGTTTTGATAAAGGATTATATTATGTCAATATATTTAAATGATATATTGTGATTGAAATTGGAAATGTTATCATTCCTTTATGTTGGTTTTATGCGTTATAATTTTATAATGGTACTTGGACATTTTGCGGGTGGTTACGTGATAAACCATATGAAGGGTGGTGTCGTGAATACCAGGACGGGTGGTTACGTTATAACCTCCAATGCATTGGGTATGGAAGTCGGCCGTACGGCTATTCCATTAAGTATGTATGGAAGTTAGCCAAATGGCTATTCCATTAAGTGATATGTGTGGAAGTCGGCCATATGGTTCTTCCACTTAAGTATGTTTATGTCCCAAGTTACCTTTATATGTTATGTGATCTTTATATGGGTTTTATGGTAATCTTTTGGTTACAGAAGGGTAAGTAATGAACTTTTATTCAGTGAATAGTTTTTACTACTTCGAAAAGGTGAAATGTATTACTTTGATAAAGTATACATGGATTACTTGCTGTTTTGAAAAACTAACAGTTTTCATTCTTTGTGTATCCCTTACTGAGCTTTTTATGCTCATCCCAAGTTTTTGAAATGTTTTTCACAGGACTTAGCATGGAATAGGGTCAAGGATGGGTTCAAGGGAAATTCATGCTACCTAAAACATGGAACTAGACATATTTCTTTTTAAGAGTTTTTATTTTATGAAAATTTTAGTAGAAGAGACTACTTTGTAATCTTTTGAGATGTAATAGTTATGTCCTAATTCTCTAAAACTCTAAACCTGAAAAGATCCTCAATGTGAATTACTCATTTAATTCAATATTAACTAAGGATTAAGGCTGGGGCCTTATAGGAACTGTGTTATAATGGGATTATTGGGGCCCTAAAGCCTTAGAATTGATATAAAAAAATATTACATATATTTTATAATTATCAAATGATTTTATCACAAAAAATGAAATATATGAGGAATAGTTTATCTGATGAGAAATATATAACACTCGGATATTGTATTGAAATATTTCATTTAAAATAATTTTAATTATTCAATAGATTTCATTCCACGAAACCGTGAGTTTAAAAAATTCATGAGAAACGATTATTATAACCTAGACGTTAAATTTACAAGAATAAATATCAATAGCTAATTTAAGAAATAAAAATAAATTGCCAACTCAATATGAATGTATATCTAGCTACTTTGAAAATAATCACACAATCACTTTAGTCATCACAAAATATGTTTTCTTAAAAATTTATTTTTTATTCCTATTATTAGTGAATATTAATTTTTAAAAGTTATAGAAAATGGATTTTAAAAACTGAATTTAATTTTTGAATTCACAATTATTTTTTATAATTTTTTGAAAATATTTTTTATGGAATATTGAAAATACGGATTTTTATTGAAATCTATATTTTCTTTTAAATTATTTATAAGGCCAAAGAATGTTTAGGATTAGTTTAAAGTATTTATTAGTTAATTTTTACTTAGAATAATAAAATTAAGGTTTTGGAAAAGATTTTATACACAAATTTATTATAAAAACATTTTATGTTTTCACTACTAGAAGCTCATGTTTTCCCAATGATTCTTTACCAACAGTTTAGAAAAACCGTTGGTAAAGAAGCCTTTTCCCAACGGTTTACTAAAACTGTTGGGAAATGGGTGTCCAAGGCACCATTTCCCAATGGTTCTCTTGAAACGTTGGGAAGGGGGTGTCCAAGACACCATTTCCCAACGGTTCTACAAGAACCATTGGGAAATGGTCACCCTTTACCAACGGTCTGTTTAAACCGTTGGTAAAGGGTATCTTGGACACCCCTTTCCCAACGGTTTTTAAAAACCGTTGGGAAATCTTTTCCCCAAATACACAATTGGCCACTCTCTCCCCCATTCGCGACAGAACCCTAATCATGTCCACGGCTCTGCTGCTCTTGTGACTTCCCCCATCTGAACCTATTAATCTATATCCAAATCATCTCAATTTAGTTATTTTATTCTTCAAACACATAAAATATATAAGTGCTACCTTGTTTTTATTGTTATTGTAACACCCGATACATTTATAAGAAATATTTTGTTTCTATTTTATATAAATCATCAAAGTAATCTTTCACTACACACAACATTAGCTTGGCTTTCTTTACACACAATTGCGACCTTCCTTGATAGCTTGCATCGTACGCAAGACCGAGTTTCACTAAACAACGATATGCTATTAAAATATTATTGAAACTAGCCATTATGAATAGTAATAACCACTTTTTGAAATTTTATAAATTTTATTTTTAAAAATGGACTTCGTTTTTGGATTCGGAATATAGAAATTAGCCTAGGGTGAAAATTTGGTATTTTTCTGGAAACATTCAATTTTTGATGAATAGTGAAAACACTGGGTTACTATTTAAAAACCGACTTTTTATTTAAATAATTATTTATTTTATTTAAATTTATTTTATGTCAAAATTAATACATAATACCTATATAAGTTCAATTCAATTCATTGGAGTCATTTTATAATAATTTTAGATATATAAAAATTTTATTGAACTTTTCACCTTCTTTTACGCACCTCCTAGGAGAATTTGCAAATTTACGTAAAAATTAATTTTACCACTTCTGTGAGAGGAATTTTAAAAATCCAAGAGATAAGGTTGATTTCAGTAAGTAAAATTTGGTTCAATGAGATGAAAATATTTTTTTGTGAATAGTAACTTTTTTCTTTTTTTTACCATGGTTAAAAGTAAATATGGTAATTAAGGATAAAAATGATATTATTATTACCCTAACACATGTCCTAATTATATTGGATAAGTTTAATTAGACCCAAAACAACCTTAGGAATAAAATATGACCATTTAGGCCCACTTGGATTAGATTAGGACATTTATTATTAATTTATTTAAAGAAGGGTTAAAATAGTTAAAATCAAAGTTTAATAAGTAAATAATTTTTAATATATGGTTATAAATAAGATAAATTCTACTATAAATATTCATTAAAAATATAAAAAGATTTCCTACATAATGGTATTTTATTTGTAATTTTTAGACATTACATAATTTAACTTATTGATGACACAAAGATGATGAAGTAATTATCTTCTTAATGAAATATTGACATAATTGATGTTATAAATACCCAAATAAATGTAATTTGAGACTTTTTATGAATTAAAATAATTTTATAGGTTAATATGTCATGTTAGTATTGATTTAATTAACTGTTTTAGAACTAATAATTCTGTTATTATTTTCAAAAAAATCAATTACTAAGTAGTGTCAAAATTGACATAAAATAGTTTTTAAAACAAATATTATATTATTAATTGTTATTTTATTCCTAAAAATCTAAGGTTCGGCCAAATGACTTAGATACAGTTATATATATTAATAATAAACAACTTGGGGTTCGTTTGTCTTGTTATAGTAATTTTATTAACCTTATAGTGTAAGAACACAAAAAGACACGGTAAAAGTAAAATTATCTAACGTAAAGTTAAATCTAGATGATAAGGTTAAAATAGTAAACTAAACTTGTCCAAATTCTATTGTATTAGAGGATTTCGACCCATACCCACATTAGCTTCGAAATAAATCAATTTGGAGCTATTTAAAACCGAATATGGCTTTATAATAAAATAATATTTTTAGTTTTTCCAAAGGTGGCCCTCTCCTCCCTTATAAAAGGGCACCTCCTCCCTCTCTTCCTCCCACCACTTTGAGCCTTCAAGCTCTGCCAACCCCTGAAACGTTTTACTCTCCACTTCTCTAGAGACATCCAATAGGTCCTGGTCTTCTTCAAAGACCAATTTTAGTGCCCTAAAAGGAGGTCTCAAAGAGGCGCTTCAAAGAAGAGGTAATATCTGTTACCAATTATTTCAACTTTATTTATTCTTCCACTTCTTATTCTTTAGTTGTTTAATTATAAAGTAATAACATCAGTGTCACTCATATAATTATATGTTATTATAAGTATGAAACAACTCTATTTCACCATCTATCCATCCTACGGAAAACGAAATCACCGCGCGTGCGTATGTACGGAATACCGTCTCCACGATGTGGTGTAATCTATTTTCCACCACCGCCTTACTTGGATGGGTATAATGGTGTAAATAATGAATATATATGATTATTGTAAAGTGATATTGATTCTGAAATAGTATACATACACTCCAATACAATTCCACGATCATGGGAACGATATCATTGCTCGTGCGTACGTACGGAATACCGTCTCCACGATGTGATGCGACTCGTTCTACATGATTTTCCTTGCATAATGATTACATAAATTAATTGAGTGAATAAATATGATATATATAACACTAATACCATTATGGAAATGAGGTATCTATAACCTAAAGAGAATAATAAGAATTTATTCGACAAAACATGCATAAGAACAAAAAGTAATAAACACCCGAATAACAAGTAGCAATGAAATATTACTAATAAGAAGCTAAGAATATGACCATATATGATATAATAAAAATAATTATGATTCTGGAATAAGTCAATGACATTATTTAAATCATTATACAGGATGTTCAAACACTTACGAAGCAAATCGGACCTAAGGTAAGGGAAAATCTCACAATCTCATTTTTATCCGAGATTGTTTATAATTCAGAATTTACTGGTGAATAGTTATCATCCACATCCATGTTTCCTCAATATGTAATATTATTTCCATCCACCTACAATGGTTTAAATCCAATTTTACCATTTGGTGAGTTTTTAGTAAAAGATATGAAAGGAATCTTTTGTCGTTTTTCGTACGAGGTACTTTTTGACTTTTCTGACAAAAGTACGAGAATAATGTTCTTTTTAACATATACGGCATCAATAGATTCTTAAAACATTATTTCCAAGAAGCTTCCTTTACAAGTTTTCAAGTTTATTTTTAATCAACTTCTTTTAGTTTAGAATTGTATGACATGTTAAGAAAGGAAAAGTGTTTTTGAAGTAGAAAGGATATTTTCCTCAAGAATGGAGTTAAAGTGTTTTTTCAAAATTATTTTCCATCTAAGATAATAAAGGGTTATATTTCTATCCCTATTATTAAATTTATTTCATTATGTTGTGATGGAATTATTTTTTTGAATTCCTTTGTCTTATATGAATTGTTTTATGATGTCACGATGTTTAAGAATCTCATTTTTATTACATGGGTTATGCTATGATGTATGGTCTATGATTTTGTGACACACATAAGAATGGTATCATTATGAGATGGGTGGGACCTATATCTCCCTCCAATGCATTGGGTAAAGATTTTATATCTCATTAGATAGACATGGCTAAAATGGAAGGTTAAACCGGTTCAGTGAAATAGAACTGAAACGATGAATGAACTCGGTTCAGAAATGGACTTTGTCCACTAAGATAGTCTTGGAAATGAGTCTTGACTAATAAGAAATGATTCTCTATGATTATGTGTGTATTACACAAAGCTTCATGTTTTACGTTTTGATTATTGTTATTACATTTCACTACCATGATTTATCCCATGTTATGAAATTATGATCTCTTTTGGTGGGTAAGATTTCCAAAATGTTATGTTCTTATGAATATGATGTGATTGATATTTTATTTATTTACCCTTACTGAGCATTTGAGCTCACCCTTTTGTCTGTTTTCTTTCCCCAGGTCAGGAAGAAGGTTATTAAGTAAGATATGCCAAAAGGGACTATAGATATGATGAAATAAATGGGAGACGGTGTAGATTCTTTATGAACAAGTTGTTTATGTTTCCCAGTTTCTAAATTCACTATACATATACGGTCCTTTCATGGTTTTGGTATATGTTGTAATAAGTGTGCTTAAATTTTGAATTATTAACAATTTATGTATAGTATGGGTTGTTATAGTTGGTATTAGAGGAAAGGTATAGTCAACCTTTGGAAACTAGGATGTGAAAGCCTTAGTAAGAATCCTAAGGATAAGTCTAAGCATAGAACACAATCTTAGTGTTCTAGAAATGGCCATGAATAACCTAGGATAAGAACTTAAGTGTGAAATTTTATTCTTGATTATGTGGTTTTCCTTTTATAATTAGTGTTTCTCACAGTATTCTTCTTGGTTTTAGTTAATGGCTGGAACCCGAAGGAACCATGTTAATACGGAAAGCGACGGGAAATGCAATGATTGTTCCCCTGAGCAACCAAACGTTATGGGAGATGGAATGAAAAATCTTGTAGCCATGTTCACACAACTTTCTCAATCTATGAATCATGCAGGACTTCAAAACCAGCAAAGGAAGGAGCAACATTCTGTTGAATCCTTCATGAGACAGCATCCACCTTCATTCAGTAGGTCTACTGATCCATTAGTTGATGAACAATGGATCAGTACTAATGAAAAGATATTTTCAGTTCTTCAATGTTCTGAACATGATAAAAAAATATTAGGAGTGTATCGTTTGGAAGGTGATGCTGATCAATGGTGGAATCTTATCAAGAATATGAGGCCAAGAGATGAAATTGAGTCCATGGAATGGGACGAGTTCACGAACTTATTTTTCAATAATTACTTCCCTCGTATTCTCCTAAATGGATAAGGATTTTCTTGAATGAAAGAAAAAGGATGATGAATTTGTTGGTACCTATGAAGCAAATTTTACAAGACTTGCAAGGTACGCTTCTGGTATTATTATCCAACCTGAGAGTAAGATCGATCGATTCATTAGTGGCTTAAAACCAAGTCTTCGAAGGGAGTTAGCCATAAGGGACTTCAATAGCTACGAGGAAATCGTTCGATGTGCTCTCAAAGTTGAGATGGAGATTGGAGTAACCCATCAATTATATGGGTTTGATAAGAAGAGGAAAATGGAATTCAAAGGAAAATCTAAAGGGCACACTGAAAAAAATATGAGTTTTCCCTTATGCTCAAAGTGTGAAAAGAAACATGGAGGGAGTTGTCTTAAAGGGACAAGTAAATTTATCAAATGTGGAAGGGAAGGTTATCAGGTATTTGAATACCACAATGATGGGAAGAAGATTTCTAGTGATGCGAACAATGAAAAGGCTACACAGAGTGCACCTCTTACACTTCAATGTCACAAGTGAAAGTAAATGGGGAATTATTCCAATCAATGCACTAATCCAAGGGTTGTTGATGATGATCGACGTCAACAAACTCTTAAGGCTGAAGACAAAGGAAAGTCACATGCAATTTCTATCAGTAATGTGGAGTATGATAACGAAGTGGTGAAAGGTACACTTACCATCCACTCTAAAGTAGAAAATGTTTTATTTGATTTTGGATTCACCCACTCCTTTATTTATGGAGAATTTTATAAGGGTATCACCATATTACCTCAACAATTAGATGTTGAGTTAGCTGTGAAAACCCCAAATGGCACAACAGTCACATCAAAAGTTTATAATTCTTCTCCGATAGCAGTTTGTGGGAAAGTGCTTCCTACAAATCTTGTGATCCTCCCTATAGTGTAATTTAATGTGATTATTGGCATGGATTGGATTTCTCTATATGGATCTCATATCAATTGCCAAAGATGGGAAGTCACATTTCATATTCCAGATCAATCTTTGATCGCCTATCGATGAAAGGATAAACATAACCTTCTAGAGAAAATTTCTTCCATCTTATGGGTATTTATTCCACTAAATGAAGTATATTTATCTCAAATGGTTGGTGAGAAACTCATGATTAAGAATATTCCCATTGTACGAGAGTTTAATGATGTCTTTCTGGAGGAATTGTCGGGTCTTCCAAGAAATCGTGAAGTTGAGTTTTCAATAGAACTCATACCGGGTGCCTTACCTATTTCAAAGACACCTTATAGAATGGCCCCAATTGAGTTGCAGGAATTGAAGAAGCAACTCCAAGAGAATCTTGATAAAGGATTCATATTCCCTAGTGCCTCACCTTGGGGAGAACCTGTTCTATTTTTTAAGAAGAAAGATGGATCAATGAGACTCTGCATTGATTATCGAGAACTTAACAAGATCACAATAAAGAACAAATATACTCTCCCGCGCATTGAAGACTTATTTGACCAACTACGTGGAGATCAATACTTTTCCAAGATTGATATTCATTCAGGGTATCATCAATTAAGTTTTAAAATAGACGATATACCAAAGACGTCTTTCCATACAAGTTATGGACACTATGAATTTATAGTGATGCCATTTGATCTTACTAATGCCCCTGTTATCTTCATGGATCTGATGAATAGAGTCTTTAGAGACTATCTTGATCAGTTTTTGGTAGTCTTTATAGAAAATATTCTTGTATATTAAAAGAGCAAGTAAGAACATGAAGATCACCTGAGAATTATATTGAAGACCCTGATAAAAGATAAGCTTTATGCCAAATTTACCAAGTGTGAATTTTGGCTTCAAAAAGTTTCATTTTTGGGTCACATAATCTCAAAAGAGGGGATATCTGTGGATCCAGCAAAAACAGAGGTTATCGAAAGATGGTCGAGACCAACAACAGTAACTGAGATCCAAAGTTTTCTTGGTTTGGCTGGATATTATCGACATTTTGTGAAAGATTTCTCACGATTATCTAATCCACTCACCAATTTGACTTAGAAAGGAGTTAAGTTTGTTTGGACGGAAGAATGTGAAGAGAATTTCAAGCAGTTGAAAAGAAGGTTATCCAGTGCACCTATACTCACACTGCCTTGTAGTGGAGAATGTTTGGTGATCTATAGTGAGGCATCCAAGAAGGGATTGGGGTGTGTTCTTATGAAAAAGGATATGGTGACAGCTTATGCCTCACGACAGTTGAAAATCCATGAGCAAAATTACCCAACTCATGATTTGGAGTTAGCTACGGTAATCTTTGCATTAAAGATTTGGAGGAATTATCTTTATGGAGAAAGGTGTGACATTTATACTGATCATAAAAGTTTAAAGTATATTTTCACACAAAAGGAGCTGAATATGTGCAAAGAAGATGGTTGGAGCTGATTAAGGATTACGACTGCTCAATTCATTACCACCCTGAGAAAGCAAACAAGGTGATAGATGAATTAAGTTGACAAGACCATGCTATCTTATCCATGATGAGGATCACAAAAGATCCAATATTTATGGATTTACAAAGGATGGATCTTGTAATTATAATGAAAGGGGAAAATCATATCTTTCTAAAATTAATGTTCAACCATCTATACATTTGAAGATTAAAGAAGGACAGAAAGAGTATGTAGAGTTACAAAAGAAGGTGAGAAATGTTCTTGAATTCAACCTTGATTGTGATGGGATAATAAAGTCAAGAATCGAGTTTGTGTTCCTCCCATCCCCGAATTAAAGAAGGAGCTGTTGGATGAGGCTCATAGTTCTTCATTCTCTATTCATCCTGGAAGCACGAAGATGTATAGGGACCTGAAAGAGTACTTCTGGTGGGATGGCAGGAAAAGAGATGTCGCTGAATATGTCTCTCGATTCTTGGTTTGTCAATAAGTTAAAGCTGAGAGACTGAAGTCTAAGGGAATGTTACAACTATTACCCATACCCGAATGGAAATGGGAAAACATCACTATGGACTTTGTCACCGGACTTCCTAATACATACAAAAGCAATAATTCTATCTGGGTCATAGTTGATCGTCTTATAAAGTTTGCACACTTCATTTCTATTAGAGAGGATTTCTCTCTGGATCAGATTGCCCGGATATATGTAAAGGAAGTGGTAAGATTGTATGGAGTACCACTTTCTATTATATCTGATCGGGATCTGAGGTTTATCTTAATGTTATGGAGAAGTCTTCAGCATACTCTGGATACAGAGTTGAGTTTCTGCACTGCTTATTATCCTCAGATAGACGGTTAGTATGAGAGTACAATTCAAACTCTAGAAGATATTTTGAGAGCTTGATCTATGGATTTAAAAGGCGGTTAGGATCAACACCTACCATTGGTGGAATTTTCTTATAATAATAGCTTTCACTCTAGTATTCAAATGGCTCCTTATAAAGCTCTCTATGGAAAAAAATGCAGGACTCCAACTTACTGGGATGAAGTTGGGGAAAGAAAGCTATTAGGACTTGATCTTGTTAATGAGATGACAGAAAAGGTTAGATCTATTCAACAACACATAAGAGCAGCTCAATGTCGACAAAAAAGTTATACCGACAACCAAAGAAAACGCCTAGAGTTTTAATTGGGTGATAAAGTGTTCTTATGAATATCTCCCTGGAAGAGGGTCATTAGATTTTGGAAAAACGGAAAGTTGAGCCCTAGATATATGGGTCCTTTTGAAATTATGGATCGTGTTGGGAAGGTAGCTTACCGATTGGCGCTTCCACTGAATCTCTCCCATGTTCATGATGTGTTTAATGTATCTCTCCTGAGAAAGTACATACCATATCCTTCACATGTACTCAACTTAGAAGTTTTACCGCTGGAACAAGATCTTTCTTATGAAGAACAACCGATATAGATTCTTGATCGTAGCGAAAATGTCCTACGGAACAAGACCACTTGCTTGGTGAAAGTTTTATGGAGGAACCACCAATTATAAAAAGCTACATGGGAGCTTGAGGATATAATGAGGGAGAGGTATCCTCATCTGTTTGTTACAAGTGACGAATTTTGAGTGAGAAATTCATTTTAAGGGGGGTAGAATGTAACACCCAAGACTTTTATAAGAAATATTTTGTTTCTATTTTATATAAATCATCAAAGGAATCTTTCACTGCACACAACACTATATTGTCTTGATTTACACCCAATTGCGACCTTCCTTGATAGCTTGCGTCGTACGCAATACAGAGTTTCACTAAACAATGATATGCTATTAAAATATTATTAAAACTAGCCCTTATGAATAGTAATAACCACTTTTTGAAATTTTGTAAATTTTATTTTTCAAAATGGACTTCGTTTTTGGATTCAGAATATCGAAATTAGCCTAGGGTGAAATTTTGGTATTTTTTTGGAAACTTTAAATTTTTGATGAATAGTGAAAACATTGGGTTACTATTTAAGAACAGAGTTTTTATTTAAATAAGTATTTTTTTATTTAAATTTATTTGAGGTCAAAATTAATACATAATACCAATATAAGTTCAATTCAATTCATTGGAGTCATTTTATAATAATTTTAGATATATAAAAATTTTATGGAACTTTTCACCGTCTTTTACCCACCTCCTAGGAGAATTTGAAAATTTACATAAAACATAATTTTACAACTTCTATCAGTGGAATTTCAAAAATCCGAGAGACACGGTTGATGTTAGTAAGTAAAATGTGGTTTAATGAGATGAAAATAATTTTTGGTGAACATTACCTTTTTACTTTTTTACCACGGTTAAAAGTAAATAGGGTAATTAAGGGTAAAAATGATATTATTATTACCCTAACACATGTCCTAATTCTATTGGATAAGTTTAATTCAACGAAAAATAAACTTAGGAATAAAATCTGACCATTTAGGCACACTTGGATTAGATTAGGACATTTATTATTAATTTATTTAAAGAAGGGTTAAAATAGTTAAAATCAATGTTTAATACGTATATAATTTTTAATATAGGGTTATACATACAATAAATTCGACTATAAATATTAATTATAAAGATAAAAATATTTCCTACATAATGGTATTTTATTTTTAATTTTTAGACATTAGATAATTTAATTTATTTATGACACAATGATGATGCAGCAATTATCTTATTAATGAAATATTGACATAATTGATGTTATAAATACCCAAATAAATGTAATTTGAGCCTTTTTATGAATTCCACTAATTTTAGAGGTTAATATGACATGTTAGTATTGATTTAATTAACTTTTTTCGAACTAATAAATCTGTTATGATTTTCACAAAAATCAATTACTAAATAGTGTCAAAATTGACATAAAATAGTTTTTAAAACAAATATTATATTATTAATTGTTATTTTATTCCTAAAAATTTATGGTTCGGAAAAATGACTTATATATGGTTATATATATTAATAATAAACAACTTGGGGTTCATTTGTCTTGTTATTGTAATTTTATTAACCTTATAGTTTAAGAACACAAAAATACATGGTAAAAGTAAAATTATCTAACTTAAAGTTAAATCTAAATGATAAGGTTAAAATAGTAAACTAAACTTCTCCAAATTCTATTGGATGAGAGTATTTAGAAACATACCCACCTTAGATTCGAAATAAATCAATTTGAAGCTATTTAAAACCGAATATGGATTTATAATAAAATAATATTTTTAGTTTTTCCAAAGGTGCCCCTCTCCTCCCTTATAAAAGGGAACATCTTCCCTCTCTTCCTCACACCACTTTGAGCCTTCAAGATCAGCCAACCTCTGCCAAGTTTTCCTCTCCACTTCCCTAGAGACATCCTAGAGGTCCTGGTCTTCTTAAAAGACCAATTTTAGTGCCCTAAAAGGAGGTCTCAAAGAGGCGCTTCAAAGAAGAGGTAATGTCCGTTACCAATTCTATCAACTTTATTTGTTCTTCCACTTATTCTTATTTAGTTGTTTCATTATGAAGTAATAACATCAGTATCACTCATATACTGATATTTTTTTATAATTATGAAACAACACTATTTCTCCATCTATCCATCCTACGGAAAACGAAATCACCGCGCATGTGTACGTACGGAATATCGTCTCCACGCCGTGGTGTAATCTATTTTCCACCACCACCTTACTTGGATGGGTATAATGGTGTAAAGAATGAATATATATGATTATTGTAAAGTGATATTGATTCTGAAATAGTATACATACACTCTAATACAATTCCACAATCATGGGAATGATTTCATCACTCGTGGTTACGTACGGAATACCGTCTCCACGATGTGATGCGACTCGTTCTACATGATTTTCATTGCATAATGATTACATAAATGAATTGTGTGAATATATATGATATATATTACACTAACAGAATTATGTAAATTAGGTATCTATAACCTAAAAAGAATAATATGAATTTATTCAACAAAACACGCATAAGAACAAAAAGTAATAAACACCCGAATAACAAGTAGCAATGAAATATTACTAATAAGAAGATAATAATATGACCATATATGATATCATAAAAATAATTATGATTCTGGAATAAGTCAATGACATTATTTAAATCATTATACAGTATGTTCGGACACTTACGAAGCAAATCGGACCTAAGGTAAGGGAAAATCTCACAATCTCATTTTTATCTAAGATTGTTTATAATTCAGAATTTACTGGGGAATAGTTATCATCCACATCCATGTTTCCTCAATATGTAATATTATTTCCATCCACCTACAATGTTTTAAATCCAAATTTACCCTTCGTTGATTTTTTAGTGAAAGATATGAAAGGAATCTTTTGTCGTTTTTTGTATGAAGTACATTTTGACTTTTCCGACAAAAGTACAAGAAGACTGTTCTTTTTAACTGATACGGCATGAATGGATTTTTAAAACATTATTTACAAGAAGATTCCTTTATAAGTTTTCAAGTTTATTTTTAATTAACTTCTTTTAGTTAATAATTCTATGACATGTTAAGAAAGGAAAAGTGTTTTTGAAGTAGAAAGGACATTTTCCTCTGGAATGGAGTTCAAGTGTTTTATCAAAATTATTTTCCATCTAAGATAATAAAGGGTTATCTTTCTATCCCTATTATTAAATTTATTTGATTATGTAGTGATGGAATTATTTTTATGAATTCCTTTATCTTATATGAATTTTTTTATGATGTCACGACGTTTAAGAATCCAATTTTTATTACATGGGTTATGCTATGATGTATGGTCTATGATTTTGTGGCAAACATAATAATGGTATCATTATGAGATGGGTGGGACCTCTATCTCCCTACAATGCATTGGGTAAAGATTTTATATCTCATGAGATAGACATGGCTGGAACGGTAGGTTAAACTGGTTCAGTGAAACAGGACTGAAACGAGGAATGAACTCAGTTCAGAAATGGACTTTGTCCACTAAGATAGTCTTGGAAATGAGTCTTGACTAATAAGAAATGATTCTCTATGATTATTTTGTGTATTCCAAAAAGCTTCATGTTTTAAGTAATGATTAATGTGATTACATTTCACTACCATGATTTATCCCATGTTATGAAATTATGATCTCTTTTGCAGAGTAAGATTTCCAAAATGTTATGGTCTTATGAATATGATGTGATTGATATTTATTTTGTTTACCCTTACTGAGTATTTTAGCTCCCCTTTTGTATGTTTTCTTTCCCCAGGTCAGGAAGAAGGTTATTAAGTAAGATATGCCAAAAGGGACTATAGATATGATGAAATAAATGGGAGACGATGTAGACGCTTTATGAACCAGTTGTTTATGTTTCCCAGTTTCTAAAGACACTATACCTATACGGTCCTTTCATGGTTTTGTTATATGTTGTAATAAGTGTGATTCAATTTTGAAGTATTAACAATGTATGTAAAGTATGGGTCATTATAGTTATTCATCTCATATTTTTGTTTTATGTTTTGATTTAATATAGACTTTATCCATTCCAATCCATTTAATTAATTAAATCCTTAACCCTCCATCGAAGAAGAAGCATCTCAAATTCATTTCCGTTGGATTCTAGATTTTCTAAGCATGTGTTTTTATGTTTTTTTTCCATCATGTAATTTATTGTTACTTGGAAATTTATTTTTATGTGTTTAGTAATTTTTAGCAATGTTTTTATGAATGTTTTCCTTAAAAATCCTTGAGGAAAGTGTTTTATTAAAATGAATTTTTTTTAATAAGGCTTGTGTAATGTAATTTGTTATAGTACACTATGTGACTATGTTTGGTATTTAGTAACACATGAGATAACTGGTGTGTGATAATGTGTTGTGAAAGAGATTCCATGGCTGGTTTGAGATTATATTTACGTTTTGAGCCTATTAATGATTTGTTTTAAAGATATTTTGATTCATTTACCTTATGTTTATTGGTGAAAACTGGGAGCTGCAGAGGTGGTTCATGATTAAGAAATATAATTACTGCTAAACATGTGGATAAACTTTGCATAGTAGTGAATTCGTGAAATATTTGATATTTTTAGTCCTTTTTTATTTGGAGTTTCTTTTGATGGTGATGTTTCTTATTGTTACCTATGATGGGAATTTATTTTAGTTTCTAAATTAGCTGAGACTCCCCCACCATGAACAGTGTATGCAACCTCTACCTTTATTTAATCATTCTATTTACACAGTGTATGCAACCTCTACACTCATTTAGTCAGCGAAGTCAAGTCATTAATTCAAGCCTTTATTCTCACTAGCATGTAAGAAATTGAATGATGTAAACCCATCATCACATGATTTCTTATCTTAGATAGTGTCCAACATATGAAATACGAGCTTTTAAATTCATCAGTTAACTAGGATCATATATTCAATTTCCTCCCAAGATGACTGTACTAATATAACATTAGGGTCAATTAAATATGGTTCTCATTATAAACTGTATATTATGTGTCCTTCGTGGCCAATACTCACTTTTATGAGGGTGGGGTGTCTTTCACTACCCATTATGGCATGTGTAGACATCCATAAAAATGTTAGATAAGTCACAAGTTTAATTCAGTAATGTTGTTATCATTGACATACTTTATTATTAATCTCAAATTTAAAAATAAATGTTTTTTTCTATAATTAATGAAATTAAATCTTTTTATAATCCATGAACAACCTATTAGTGTAGAAGCCTAAAATTTATTCACCCATGGGGTGCGCTTGACTTGGGGAAGTAATTGGGTAATGAAAGGTATGAACATAGAGGTTCCAATAATGAGTTATTGAACATGAGTGAATGATTTGGGATGCCTATAACACATTATGGGACCTGAGGCATGTGCCTCTTATAGACCTAATGAAAATGAATATAAATAAATTTTAATTTAATTTATGATTACTTGTTCTTTACATTATTTTAATAGTTCACTACATCGACTAGAAACTTCTTCCTTTATTGTTTACTTAAATGTATTTTCTATTACAGTTCAATCCTATTGAATTCTTTATGACAAAATGACTTATATAAATTCTTTTTATAGAATGGACAGAAGTTGGATGTATGAAACCGATCGGATCTCAAGCGATTTTCAAAACAATTTGGAGAGCTTTATAGATTTTTCATTTCACAATGCTTCAGATAGTGGTCGCATACACTGCCCATGTTCCAATTGAGTTGGTAGACCTTGGTTGATCCGTGAAGAAGTCATCTACCACATAACCAAAAATGGTCTACAAGAAAACTACTTTGTGTGTTATCACAATGGGGAGAAAATGAAATCTCAAATTTGTGATGATCGAAATGAAAGGACCGGAATGGGGAATTGGTTAGATGATCAGTTTCCATTTATTCTTCATCATGAAAAAGAATGGATTTCGACTCAAGAAGACTTCGATATGAGGACAGCTGATTCTTCTAGTGAAAATGATGATATTGATAGGGTGAAAAAATTGAATGATTCTACCACGACTATAGTATATCGACAATGTGATAAAATGAAAAAGCTGGAATTTTTAATCTGATAGTTTCATGGGAAAACTATGTATGGGATTTCTAATACAACAATCGATTAAATTCTTACCCTCTTAAAGGATTTACTTCCAGATGATGTAGATATTCCCTCAAACCACTATATGGCATGGAAGTTAGTTGATGAACTTGGATTTTCAAGATACAAAATTCATGCTTTCCCGAAAGATTTTTGTTTATTCGGGGAAGAAACCATTGAACAAAATGATTTTATAAAATGTGTCACATCCCACTAAAAGTCAAAATCTGATGGAACACCATCCCGCGTTCCACAGAAAGTAATGTGGCACTTTCCATTGATCCCCAGACTCCAGAATCCTTTTATGTGTGATGACATATCAATAAAAATTAGATGTCATGATACCGAAAGAAAGAAGACTAGTGATGAGTTGGTTCATCCTGTAGATGGATTTACATGGTAGAGATTTGATGCTCGACATCCTGATTTTGCAGCTGACGTGCGTAATTTGAGGTTGGGTCTTTCATGCGACGGTTTTAATCCGTTTGGGAAGATTCTTAACTCGCACAACACATGGCCGGTTTTTATACACATTTATAATCTTCCCCCATGGTTGTGTATGAAACAACCTTTCTCTTTCATGAGTATACTCATAGCTGGTTCTTCTGATCCTGGCATTGATATTGATGTATACATGAAACCTTTAATAAAAGAGTTGAAACTTCTTTGGGATGTGGGTGTGAACACATACGATGCATGTTTGAAAGAAATATTTCAGATGTGTGCTTCTCTTATATGGACTATCAATGATTTTCTGACTTATGCAATGATGTATAGATAGAGAACAAAGGGAAAACTGTCATGTCTTGTTTGTATGAAGAATACACGATCTAGAAGACTGAAACATCAGTGTAGTTCCAGTTTTAGGGGACATCGACGATTCTTGCCAAATGATCATCCATAGAGAATGAATCGTCAATGATTTGATAATACCATAGAGACTGATGATCCACCTCAGCGTATGTCTGGAACTGATGTGCTTAATGAATTGAAAGATTTCAGTTTTTCATTCGGGAAGGGTCAAATAAAATATGGAAAGAGAAATAATGTTTCCACTAAAACTTGTTATGTCATTTCTTATACGTAATGAATATATGTGAAATGTTGCTTTCGATTCTTCTAAATATCAAGGGGAAAACAAAAGATGATTTATGATCTCGGGGTGACTTGGTGGATTGGGGCATCCGACCAGAATTACATCTTTTGCGTATCAGTGAAAATAAATGGAAACTTCCATGTGCTTCTTATGTGATGACACCTACGGAAAAAGAACAATTTTTGGAAGTATTAGAGACTATTAGAGTTCCTGATGGCTATTCAAGCAACATATATAAACGGGTAAACAGAAGATAGTTGAAGCTAAAATCTTTGAAGACTCACGATTATCACATTCTACTGCATGAGTTGCTTCCAATAGCAATCTATCATATTTTTTTCAAAAATGTAAGCGTGGTTGTTATTCAGTTGTGCCATTTGTTTAGAGATATTTTTTCCAAGAAGTTGTCCACGTCTTTCTTGCAAAAAATGTTGATAGATGACCCATTAATTTTTTGTGAGTTGGAGAAAATATTTCCTCCAGCATTTTTCACATGCATGCTACATCTGACTATCCATATTCCCACTGAAATACTTCTCAGAGGACTTGTTTCGTTTCGTTGGATGTATCCAACTGAAATAAATATGTTCACATTAAAGTCTTATGTCTAAAATATAAATCATCCCGAAGGTTCTATCGTGAACGGTTACTTGGTTCAAGAATGTATGGATTTCTTCTCGATGTATTTGTCTAATCTTACTATATGATTGAACAGACCAATGAGAAATGAAGAAGAACGGTATGAGAAAACTGAACCCAGTTTTCCATAACTTCCTCAAACAGGAGGAATTCCTGGATCATATACATTGAAGACATTAATCCATGAAGAGCGGGAGATGGAACATCGCACAGTTTTGTTCAACTGTGATTTGTTCGATGACTATATCAGGTAACTAAATTGATTATGTATATCTTACATATATATATGTTAAACTATTCATATTTTTTATCTATAGGGAACATAAAACAATGATAAATAGGAAGCATCGTTCTTTATCTTTGAGAAGGAGAGATACTTTTCATAGCAAAGAGTTTTCTACTTGGTTAAAATTGAAGGTAAAAATATTAATGTTTAAAATAATTATATCAATATTTAATTAAGTTTAATAGACATTTATATTGCAGGTATTGAGTTTGTCTGCTAACTCTATCTATGAGGAAATAAGAGCTTTGGATTTTGGTCCTAATATTGTGGTTTGTGACTGTAAATCAATTGTTATCAATGGGTTCAAATTTATTGTCACTAAATGAACAAAGAACATGAGAACACAACATGATGGTGTTATGGTTACTGCCACAACAGATTGTTATGCCAGTGAATCAGATAGTAGACCGCAATTTGAAAATGTGGGTTATTATAGAGTTGTTGAGAAAATAATAATATTGGATTATTACTCTCATGGACGAGTCACAATGATGAAATGTCATTGGTTTGATTCGATGACGAGACATGGAACATTTTTTGATGATTTTGGATTTCGAATAATTAATATGACTCGCACTCTTGCTACCGAAGAACCATATGTGTTGGCATCAATGGTTAAACTAGTTTTTTATGTTAAAGACCAACTTCGACCTGAATTTGGTGTCATAGTTGAAGTAATACCAAGAAATATTTTTGATGATGGTGATGATGGAATTGACACTGTCCCGAGTGCCATTGGAACTAATCCATCTATTTCTTTTGATGACTCCAACAGCTCAATTGTCAGAGTTGATTGTGAAACTAAAGTTGTGGTTGAAAATATATAGAATCATTCATCCATGTTCTCAATTCTTTTTTTTTACCTCGAGTTGGGTTGTTAAGGATAGTAATATTAAAATTCATTTAGTATTGATCACAAATATGTTTTAGCTGACTTGACCATTATGTGAATTTTTAATGTTTATTGGTTGTAGTTTTATTTGAATTGCATTTTCTAATTTGGAATTGAACTGTATTCAATCCTAGTAAAACAATATTTGTAACTTGGTGAACATTATAACTTGTATGATTTATTAAATCCATTAAACCTCTTCTAAAACAATTGATAGCTAAATTACCAATGAATCCCCATTTTCCCTCATATATTTAGTTTTTCGGGTTACACATTAGATTCATTTTTCTAATTAATTACATATTTGTTTTCAAAAGCAAGAAATGAATCCAATTGAAGAGAGAGGAAGGAAAAAAATGATGGAGAACAATCGTCGAATGACGGAGTTGGGAATTCCATCATTAGTTCCTGTAGTGAGTACTTTATTTCAAATTGACATATTTAATGAATATATAATGTCATGTGATTAATTTTCTTGTAAAAAGTTTTGTAGGATCCACCTATACATCGACAGTTATTCGACGAGGAGCCTAGTACTGGTCCTAGTACTCAGGCCGGTGGTACGAGGAGGGTTCGTACTAGAGGTGTACGAGCAGATGCACGTACCCAACTAGACCTTGCCCCTCCCACTGACATGCCATCCTTCCCAAATTCTGATCCCAGTGTGTCATTAGGTACACACGGGATGTTTAGGCCTCCCATGTTTTTGCTACCTTCAGCATCTTTTGGCCCATCATTTTCACATCCCATGATGATTCCCACTCCCCAGTCAGAATCCGGTCAGACAGCTGTCCCATCTTCTTTTCCTTTTACTTCGGTCTCTCCGAGCTTCTATATTCCATCATCTTAGACTCATGTTCCACCACAGGGTCTTACATCAGTTTCTATGGATCCAGCGGCGCTCAACGATCAGACCGACACATGTGTATTTATAGAACCCTAACAAATTTTTATAGCAATATTTATTTTCATTATAACATGTTTTGCTAAAATATTTGTTTTTCTTTCATGACATATACATCTATAATAGGAGGCATGGGCAAGGGCGTACATGCATGCATTCAGTGTGGAACCACTGCACACAGGTTATGGTGGATTATAATGAAGACAACCAAATGGTTGAGAAAATAGGGCAGCAATGTCGCAGTTTTTTTGGTGACGCTTTCCAAATACTCTGACATCATTCTCGTTAGCCCACTATCATGAATACATTTTCCACATTAGGACAAGGATAGTTCTTGGGCAGTGATATGGTTAAAAAAATCTGTTCTATTTAATTCCATGAATTACTTTTGTATTTATATGAATTAATATCTTGATGTCAGCTTCGATTTAATTTTCTCGATGGTGAGGGTGCACGACTGGAACATCTAAAGAATTTAAGTGAGATTTGGAGATCCTACAAGCATGAGTTGTATATTGGATGGGTTTCTAGAGTTGGAACTATGTTAGAGTCGGTACCAGTGGTGGATGGTTGTCCTATATAGTAGTATTGTCAGATGATTACTCATTGGACGAGTACCTAGTTTAAGGTATTAATTACATTTGAGTTATTTAAATAATAACTTTCATATTTTTCATTAATACTATCTTTTTCATTTTCAAATTTTATTTAAGAATCATCTGGAAAAAATAAAAATAACATTGATGAAAAAAAATACCTCCACACACTGGGACGCACTACGATGCCTGATCATGAGAGGAAGCAGGTATGACAATTCTTTATAAGTTTTCTTTACAACTTACACTTTCTTTTGTTTCCCCAATTATTTAATAGTTTTCTAAAGCTTTCATATAACATTAATTTTCAATGTCATTTTACAGGCAAATAAAAAATATTGATGGACGTGTGCCTCGAGCAAAACTGTTTTACTCGAGTAGATAGAAAAAGGATGGAAGTGTCGTCAACGAAGCGACTCAACAATAGATTGTAAGTTTTAATCTGTTGAATTTATATTTTAATATCTATTTTGTAACTTAATTATATATTTATATTTGTAACAGGCTTCTTTAGAGGCCCTCTATGCCCAAGAACCAGACAATTTTGGGCCAACATATCACTTACATCAGGTGTTGGGAGAGGAGAATCCTGGCATAGTATGTTGCCGAACTAGGATAGCCCTGACGAGGTATTGGCCCTCCTCAGGTATGAGCTGTAGTGCCACTGAGCTGCAGAATGTTAGGGCATAGGAAAAAACAGGCTAAGAAAAGGGCCACAGAGACGGAAGAACAGTCTGCTAGGGCAAACAGTGCGTTTATGAAATTTATTGATGTTCTATGTCCGACAGTTCTAGCAGAGGCCAGCCCAGCTTTTAATGAATATATGTCGTCGATAAGTTATATATATGGTGCACCAGGTGTCAGTTCTAGTGGTGGTTAGGACGATTTCCAGCTTGACAATGATGATGGCGGGGAGTCTGATGCGGAAGAGGAGGGAGAGGAGGAGGGAGAGGCGGGTGGTGAGGGCGAGGAGGAGGGTGAGGGTGAGGAGGAGGGCGCTGAGGAGGGTGAGGACGATGATGGGGACAAGGAAGAGGGTGATGATGATGGTGATGATGGTGATGGTGATGTGGAACAAATTTATCAATTACATTTTTTACTAATATTACTGAGATTTGATATTTAATCTATTCTAGTTGTTGGTTTTATCTAGACTCGTAGTATAGTATTGGAGTTGAGTTATTTTTATATATTATCTATTTTTATGGATGTTGTTGCCTTTTAGTGGTTGTGTGTCTGGGAACCCCCCTCCTTCCTAGACCCTAGAAAACCCCCACCATCCTCTTTGGACCCCGGACAGCCCCCCCCCCCCCCCCCCCACCATCCTCCTTGGTCCCCGAATAGCCCCCCGAACAGCCCCCGGACAACCCCCCGAACATCCCCACGGATATCCCCCCGGAAATCCCCGCCACCCTCCTCCATGGACCCCAGACAGCCCCCAGAAAGCTCCCCAGACATCCCCCCACCCTCCTCCTTGGACCCCGGACAACCCCCCGAACACCCCCCGCACAGCCCCCCGCACAGCCACCCACCACCCTCCATGGTCCCCGGACAGCCCCCTGGAAACCCACCGGACAACCCCCCCCCCCCCCAAGACATACCCCCACCCTCCTTGATTTCATTTACATCTATAAAATCTATAATATATATTTTATTTATTTTCATAATTATAATCAATGTAAATCACATTTACACATCTAATCAATATCATAGATTCTTGGTATGTTATAAAAGGGATGTATTCATTGGGCATGACATTGTTAGCTCTGAAATGATTCATAGCTTGATAAACTAAAATCTATTCTATACTAAGAATGATATAAAAATATTCTATATGAATGTTCACAAGATTTTATGTAAATATCATTCCACTAATAGACACATGAGGATTCTCATAAATCATGTTTACCTTAATATTTCCACAAGGATTTTTAGTAAAAGTTTTATCTTCTATTAATTTTCTGATATTCTCATTTTAAATGTAAATTTTTCAAAAATAAATTAATTTAAATACCCATTTTCAAATAGTGTATTTGAATAATGTGAATAAACAACTAACATACCACTCTAACTATGTCTCTTTTGTTTAAAATGGACAGGATTATAAGTGAAAAGAACAACTAGCATACGGAAAACTGACCAAACGCATTAGGATTCTATTGATAATTTATCACAACGATCCATGGGACATATTTGACGTGTACGATCCAACCTGAGCTCAATTCGAGGCATGGTGTGGCCGAGATCAGTCTTAGGGTCTCTCTTTTGTTTAAAATGGACAACATTTTAAGTATATACGGAAAACCGACCAAACGCATTAGGTTTCTATTGAAACATTAGAAGAACAATAAATGGGTCATATGTGACGTGTATGAATCAACCCCACCTCAATCGGAGACACGGTGTGGCAGGTACCACTGAAAGTGTCTCTCTTTGGTTTCAAAAGGACATCATTTTAAGTGAAAAACATCAACTGGCATACGGAAAACTGACCAAACGGATTCTGATTGTGTCGATACTCTAGCACAACAATCCATAGGTCATATTTGATGTGTATGGGTCGAACCCACCTCAATCTAAGAAACGTTGTGGCCGACACCATTCATAGTGTCTCTTTTTTGTTTAAAATAGACATCATTTTTAGTAAAAACAACAACTGACATATGAAAAACTGAACAAATGAATTATAAATGTGTTGATGCTTTAGGAAAATGATCCATGGGTCATATGTGATGTGTAAGAGTCAAACCTGCCTTAATCCAAGGCACGGTGTGGCCAGGGTCACTCTAAGTGGCTCTCTTTTGTTTAAAATGGACAATATTTTAAGTATATACGGAAAACCGATCAAACAGATTCTGATTGTGTTGATACTTTAGGACAACAATCCATGGGTCATATGTGACGTGTATGAATCAGCCCTGCCTCAATCAGAGACATGGTGTGGCTGGTATAACTCAAAGTGTCTGTCTTTTATTTCAAAATGACATCATTTTAAGTGAAAAACATCAACTGGCATACAGAAAACCGACCAAACACATTAGTATTGTGTCGATAATTTAGTAAAACAATACATGGGTCATATGTGAGATGTTCAAATCAACCTCGCCTCAATCTGAGACACGGTGTGGTTTGAACCACTCAAAGTGTCTATCTTTTGTTTCAAAAAGACATTATTTTAAGTGAAAAACATCAATTGGCATACAGAAAACCATCCAAACGCATTTGGATTGTGTTGATACCTTAGTAAAATGATTCATGGGTCATTTGAGACGTGTAAGTGTCAAACCTGTTTAAATCCAAGACGTGTTGTGGCCAGCACAACTCTAACTATATCTCTTTCATTTAAAATGGACAAGATTATAAGTGAAAAGAACAACTGGCATATAGAAAACTGAAAAAACGCCTTAGGAATCTGATGATAACTTTTCAAAATGATCCATGAGTCATATGTGACGTGTATGGGAAAACCCAGGCTCAATCCGAGTCATAGTGTGGCCGGGATCAGTCTAAGTGTCTCTCTTTTATTTAAAATGGACAACATTTTATGTACATACGGAAAACCGACCAAATGAATTCAGTTTCCATTGTAACTATAGGATAATGAACCATGGGTCATATGTGACGTGTACGAGTCATCCTTGACTCAATACAAGGTGCGGTGTGGCCGACACCACTCAAAGTGTCTATCTTTTGTTTAAAATTGACATCATTTTAAGTGAAAAAATATAACTAGCGTACGGAAAACCGACCAAATGGATTCTGATTGTGTCGATACTCTATCACAATGATCCATGGGTCATATGTGACGTGTACGAGTCAACCCCGCCTCAATCCGAGATGCGGTGTGGCCGACACCATTCATAGTGTCTCTCTTTTGTTTAAAATGGACATCATTTTAAGTGAAAGCAACAACTGACATACAAAAAAACTAACCAAGTTCATTGGAAATGTGTTGATGCCTTAGGAAAATGATCCATGGGTATTATGTAACATGTATGAGTCAACCCCACCTTAATTTGAGGCACGGTGTGGCTAGGATCACTCTACGTGGCTCTCTTTTGTTTAAAATGGACAACATTTTAAGTACATACGGAAAACTGACCAAACGCATTTTGTTTCCGTTGAAACTTTAAGAGAAAAATCCATGGGTCATATGTGACATGTAAGAATCAACCTCTCCTCAATCTGAGACGTGGTGTGGCCGGCACCACTCAAAGTGTCTTTCTTTTGTTTCAAAAGGACATCATTTTAAGTGAAAAACATCAATTGGCATGCGGAAAACTGATCAAACGCTTTCGTAATATGTTGATAATTTAGGAAAATGATAGATGAGTCATTTGTGATGTGTACAAGTTAACCTCACCTCAATTAGAGGCATGTTGTTGCCGGTATCACTCGAGGTGTATGTATTTTGTTTAAAATGGACATTATTTCAGGTAAAAATATATGGTATACAAAAAACCGATCACATTATGAATTTAATTCCATATTCCACATATAATTGTCACCTAAATTTTAAATCGAATTCTAAATGATTTATTTATGTTTATGAATTCTAATTTAATTATGGATGTGTATAGTTCCATGATGCATTATATGTTAAATGTGTATGAATTTGTTCTCTATATGTATGTGTTAGTTGGTTATTGCAGTTACAATAATTGTATATGCATGTGTTATTTTATTGCAGGAACAATAATTGGATTGAAAATGAGAGGGAATTGAAATAACACACTAAAACCAACTAACACATACATATAGAATGTGTCTCAAGTTTATTTGAAATAGACAACATTTTAAATGAAAACAACAACTGACATACAGAAAACTGACTAAACACATTCGGATTTACTTGAAACTTTAGGAAAATGATACATGGGATATATGTTATATGTACATGTAAACCCATCCTCAATCCGAGGCATAGAGTGGCCGGCACCACTCGAAGTGTCTCTCTATAGTTTAAAATTGACTTCATTTTGATTGAAAACAACAACTGACATACGGTAAACCAATCAAACGCATTCGGATTATAATGAAACTTTAGGACATTGATCCATGGGTCATATGTGACGTGTAAGAGTCAACCGCACCTCAATCCGAGTCGCAGTGTGTCCAGGATCACTCTAAGTGTCTTTCTTTTGTTTAAAATGGACAACATTTTAAGTACACAGGGAAAACCAACCTAACGGATTCTGATTGTATTGATACATTAGGAAAATGATCCATGGGTAATATATGACACTCAAGAGTCAACCCCACCTCAATCCGAGGCATGGTGTGGCCGGTACCACTCAAAGTGTCTCTCTTTAGTTTAAAATGGACTTCATTTTAAGTGAAGACAACAACTAACATATGGGAAACTGACAAAATGCCATCGGATTCTGTTGAACCTTTAGTACAATGATCCATGGGTAATTTTTGATGTGTATGAGTCAACTCTACCTCAATTTGAGGCATGGTGTGGCCGAAACCACTCAAATTGTCTCTCTTTCATTTAAAATAGACTTCATTTTAGGTGAAAACAATAAATGACATATGGAAAAATGACCAAATGCATTCGGATACCATTGAAACTTTAGGAAAACTATCCTTGGGTCATATGTGACGTGTAAAAGACAACCTCTCCTCAATCTGAGGCTGGGTGTGGATGGCACCACTAAAAGTGTCTCATTTTCTTTTTGAAATGAACAACATTTTAAGTGAAAACAATAACTGGCATATGAAAAACCAAACAAATTCTTTTAGAATATGTTGATACTTTAGGACAACGATCCATGGGTCATATATAATGTGTATGAGTCAAACTGGCCTCAATTAGAGCCATGGTGTGGCCGGTATTACTCCAAGTGTATGTATTTTGTTTAAAATGGACATCATTTTTAGTAAAAACAACTGGTATACGAAAATACGAACAAACATATTTGTATTCTGTTGATAGTTATTTAGTTTTTTATGTATTTTATTGGTAATTGATAATTAAATTATGTGTGTATTCAATTATGAATTGAATTCTGGATTCCACATATAATTGTCATCTAAATTTTAAACTAAATTCTAAATCAATTATGTATGTTTATAATTCCGTTATGAATTTTGATTTAATTCTGGATGTGTATAGTTCAATAATCCATTATATGTTAAATATGTATGAATTTGTTCTCTATATGTATGTATTAGTTTGTTATTGCAGTTATAGTAATTGCAAAAGAGCAGAATGGAGGTTGGTGTGAAAAATTGGAGGTTGGTGTGCAAAATTGGAGTCGGTTTTGCAAATTGCAGGCTGCTGTGCAATTTTCACAGTAAGCCTATGCCAACGGTTTGAAACCGTTGGCTTAGGCTTGTAATAAGCCTTTCCCAATGTTTTACAAACTGTTGGGAAAGATTAATATGGATTTGTATTGCCAACGGTTCAAAGAGAACCGTTGGAAAAACCCATTCCCAACGGTTCTAAACCATTGGAAAAGAGTTTATTTTCACCACTTTTACCAATAGTTTAGTGTAAACCATTGGTAAAAATTATGCCAATGGTGTGGTTAGACCGTTGGCATAGGTTACTTTACTAACTTATACCAACGATTCTTTGTAAACCGTTGGGATAGGATTTCCCAATGGCATAATTTCCCAGGGTTTTCAGAACTGTTGGTATATGTTATACCAACGGTTCTATGGACTTTCCCAATGGTTTTGAACCATTGGGAAAGTCCCCATTTCCAGTGGTGTTTAGAGGTGCATTTTACCGAAAAGGTGTTTTTCATGGTGTTTTAATGATTTTATTTTAAATTTAATTCTTCAATCTCTATGTTTTGAATTTTAAAAAATTGAAAAATAATTTAGATTCATAATTTATAAACATAGTTAATAGGTCTATTTTATTTTTGTCTAATATGAATAGAAACCTTGGTAGAGAAAATGACCACGGTAAAGGCTAAATTTGGTAATTTAGATTAAAATAAATGATAAATACTTAAAAATGACCCTAAAACATGATAAAATATTATTTGATGAATATAATTATAATGGTAACCCATATGGATCGAAATTGTGTTGTTTAATGTATATTTTTCATGAAAATGAATTGCATAATATTTAAATCAAAGAATGTCACAAAATATAACTTTCTTTGTCTTAAATATCCCTTATTGGTCAAAATGGGGAAAAGTTATATTATGAAATAATATAAATAAATATTTTGAACTTAATATACATATTTTCATGATATAATTGTTTTAATTTCTTTTTGGGCCATATAGATGAGATTATGATGTTTATAAAATTTTATTTAATAAAAATTCAAAGGTGTCAGATTCATGTTTTAAATAATGTATCATTTTTAATATTGGGTTTCACATTAGATATATTATAATATAAATGTTATTATGAAATATAGAAGATTTATCCTCTGCATGTTATTCTATATATAAAATTTATTGAAGAGATAAGTATAATAAACTATTACACAACACAAATGCAGTAATTATTTTATTAGTGGAAATTTCAAATAAATGTTACTAAAAATATAAAAATAAAGATAATCTGAGATAATTAATGTGATAAAAAAATTATATATGACCTTGACCTGTTTAATATACAATAAAATATTTTTCTCAAAGTTAACTTGTTATCTTGATATTTTTAAAAGTCATTGTAATGAATAGTTTCAAAATTTACACTAATGATATTTAATGAATATAATATTTTATTAAATTTTTTAGAAATAATAAAACACATTTAAAAAATAAAAAAATATATGGTCTAAAATACAGTAAATTTTTCATTTATGGTCCAATTGATATAAAATAAGTAAAAATTACAACCTTTTAATATTGAAAACTTTGTTATCGAAGTTAAAATTATAATAGGTTATCTAACAGTCAATCAAAACTAAAGCATTTAAAATAATACCAAAAAATGTATAAATTATATGGGATGATGATACTACCACTTTATATCATATTATATTTTAATCTATTACCTTTTGGAGATTTTTTATAATATTTCGGATTTCCAAAAGCATTTGTTGCCTGAATTATAAAGGTCACATCCTCCCTCATTTATTCACATCAGTTTGAGCCATAAATGTTGACCATACCCTTTAATTATATCTTATAAAATTCTATACACATCTTTTTATAGGTTTTTTTATTTTCAAAATACCAACCCAATTACCCCTAAGATGTGATCTAAAGGAAGTTTGCTAAAGAAGAGGTAATCATCTTTACAAACTCTCTCCAGATTATTTCTTCTTATACTTTCTCTTTGTATGTAGTTTTCATTATAAAGTAAAAAACTAAAGTATCACCTATATTCTGATATATTAATCTGATTATGTAACAACCATATCACACCTTTTATCCATCCTATGAAAAACAAAAGCACCGCACATGTGTATGTACGACCTATCATCTCCAAGTCGTGGGGCAATTTGTTTTTCGTCACCACTTTATTTGGATGGGTACAATGATGGAACTAATATATATATAATAATTATAACATGATATTTATTATTTAATAATATATATATATCATTCACTTTCTTACCCTTTTACCATTAAGGGAATAATATCATCGCTTGTATGCACCTAGGACCTACCGTCTCCATGACGAGATACGATTCATTTCCCATATTCAACATTAAACAATGATTATATAAATTCATATAAAGAAAGAATTTGATATATCTTGCCTTAATATAATTATGGGGATGACGTGACTATATCCTATGAAAAAGAACTGTGGCTTACATGATAAAACATGTGGCAATTAATACCTGAAAGAAGGGTAATAATAAAATATAATTAACAAATAGGTGATTAGATGATATAAGGGGATCATATATGATATCATAAATATGAATATGGTTCCTAAATAAATTAATAAAATTCTTTAAACCATTATACAAGGTTTTCTGATACGTATGTATAAAATCATACCTAAGGTAATGGTTAATTTTATAATCTCATTATTAATCAAAATTTGTAATATATAATTATCTTCTGGGGAATATTTATCTTTTATGTGAATGTTTCTTAAAAAAATATTTCCAAAATTGCTTTAATATTCTTAAAAAAATAACGTCATTTGTACACATGAGGTAATTTTTAATAAATTGGTTAAATGGAGTTTTTTTGTTTTCTAAATAAGGTTCTTTAGACGTTTCTAAAAAAAATATGAAATGAATGTTTTTATAACTTATATCAGATGAATAAAATTCTATAATTTCATGGTGAATTAATTAAATTAATATTACCCTACAATATTACATGTTTATTTTCAAATAAAACGTTTTCTTTTAAAACTACATGGACTTATAATGAATTTTTAAAACAAAAAGGATATTTTCATCAAAATTACTTCAAGTGATAACATTAATTGATGTCACACATACATTACTGGTGATATTTTTCAAGAATATTATCCATTTTATTTTTTTGATTGGTTTATGTATATAATGGCTTGATATTTATGAAATCCATTTCTTTTCATGGGTTCTATTATGATTAATAATTTATGCTCCTGTGGCACACTTATGTATGGTTTTCATTATGTGATGGGTGGGACCTATATCTCCCTCCAATTCATTGGTGAATATTTATATCACATGATATATATTGGAATATAATGGGAAGTAAAATTAGTTCAGTAATGCCAGTCTAGAATAAGGAGTGAACTCAGTTCAGTAGGGGACCTTGTCCGCTATAATGGTCTTGGCAGTGCTCCATAACTGATATGCAAATGATTTTTTATGGTTTTTTGTATGAAAAATTTTTATGCCTTATGTTATGCTCCCAAGAATTATGTTCTATATAATTCATGTCTTACTAACATCTAAGATATATTCCGTAATTCAATATCCTGATCCTTGATATGTATGATATAAACTTCATAAGTTATTTTCATGTTTGTATTTCCTTATACTTACTTTATGTCCTCTGATTAACCTTACTGAGCATCTAAGCTCACCCATTTCTTATACTTATTTTACTTAGGATACAAATAAAGGTATCAGGTAATATGTTTCAAAATGGTTCTACTTATAAAAGAATTAGTGAGAGATGATTCAAATGTTTTATAAATCTATTGATTATGTTTCCATGTTTCCAAAGACACTAAAACTGTACCGTTTGGGCATAGTTTTCTTATGTTTTTTATGAATATTACTCTATTTAGATGTATCATATATGTATTAAAATAATGGTTTGTTATAAAATCTAATACTTATATTGTGTTTGAAATTTAAGATTTATATTAGGCACGAAATAACTTTTATGCACATTGGGTGTTTAGTTAAATTTCACATAACAATAAATTTTATTAACCTTATTCCTTTTTTTCTATTATTCTTTTCTTTCTTCTTCCTCATGAAGTAACACTGAAACATAAACCAATATTTAGGTGGTTGAATTCAAAAATCACTAAATCAACTAATATGGACACAACTAATTCAATAATGCCTTAATGAGGTAAAAAAATATTCCACCTTTAAGATTCTATTGAAACATGGATTAGAATATGAGTTTGATTTGAGATTTTTTAAAATACTAGCACGTACATGGTTTGGTTTTATAAAATATCCAAACTATTTTTGTTCCATTCTTGGTTGATTTCATTGAATCTTGATGATTATATAACCCCTTTGTGCATGATTAGTAGTCCTACTTCAATCAATTCCCAGTTCTTCTTCTCATAATAGGTTTATCAACCCCTACTTCTTCTTTGGTGTGCTATGCATATGAGGTAAATAGGGTTATTTCTTAATTCTTTTTTCACCACTTATAAATTGTGAGGGAAGAATATTGGACATAGAAATTTATTAAAACATACATTTTCAAGGGATAATTTATAAAAAAATATCCAATGGGAATTTGGTGAATTTTTTTGAAGATACAAAAAATTACAAATAAAATAAAACAAAATTATTAGAGGATGATCTATTGAAATTATCAAAAGATAATTTTTGATTAATTATGAAAAAAATAATTATAATAATTATAAAATTATAATTTCTTAAAATAATTTGAACATAATGTAAAAATGTTAATCATATAAAAAATTATTGGTTAATTTATCAAAAGTACCAAATGTTAATTACTTTGAATTATCAAAATATAATTATAAAAAATTATCTAAAGATAATTATAATGATTAACAAAAGATAATATTATTGATTTTACATGGGATTATTTGTGAAAAAATTATCAAAGTATATTTATATTTTTTTTATAGGATAATTATATAGTGTTATGAAATAATAATTACAAAGTACTACCACATGTGTTATCAAATTAATTTATTGTGATTTATAATATTAATATGGTTTCATAATTTTTCATTAGGAGAAGACTAATAGTGCATGAATTGGATAAAAATTTTAATTCATAAATTAAATAGGAGATATAATTAACCATCTCTTATGATAATTTATTTCGTTTTGGAATAAAATAGTTAGTTTTGTTTCTTGGGTCCTTTGATAAACCACAAGAATTGAAGTGTCAACAACTGTGATAATAAGGCCCCTAAGGAGGTGTTCTTGACTGTTGAGGTTTCCACTCCAAATTTTGAACAAAACATGGTGGTTTATCATTATCGTTGACATTAATGAATTTGAGGAAGGAATTTACTTACCACTTTGGGATTTTTTTACACATGTTTTCTATTTATAACTTATCTGTGGGAATAACTGATAGTCATGCTTGACTTGTGATTGCATGTCGGGGTTTGGATGATATTTTCTTGGTAAATGTGATAAGGGATCATGTTGGTATGTTTATTCCCTATATACGGATTGTGATTGATGTGTGATGAGGAAAATGATGGAAAATTATAGCCTTTTGGCCATATGAGACTTGATACCTTGAAGATTCTGGGGATGTGTACCGATACTCGATGCCTAGTGAATTTTGAGTAACTCATTGACATGATGCCTTGTTGATTCTAAGTAGATCTTCAACTTGATTCCATATAAACTATGAGTGTAATACTGGTATCCTCGAAATTTTTTGGATCCCTCTTACTAATTGACCATCATTCAAGAATGGATATGAAGTAGGTACGATTGGGGGTTTACGACGGCAAGGTTAGCACATGACCACTAAGTTCTATATTCATTGATGTTATTATTATTACACAATTTTTATATTCCTAGAAAACACCTATTACACATGATAACACATAGTTAAGGATGTTTTGGTGGTGTACCTCAAATTCTTGTACTCCCACGCAACTCAGTAATTTCGATGCGCTTGTAGATTTCATGACTTGAGAACTGGTGAAGCGAAAGCACCCTATGGTGGATGGTAGAGCGGGGGATATAAATACTATAATGGATTGGGATAGACTAAACTGGACACCCTATTTATTTATTATTTATCTACATTGGTTTACTCTAGTTGGTTTACCACTTTTGGTGACCTTTTTCGTACTTGTGTGACAAGTATTACATCCTTCCAATTTCTACATATAATATGATTATTTAATATATTATTAATTATATTGTTTATTATTATGATTATTTTTTCTATGACATGTTTTTAGGGTATAGAATCCCGACTGATTTTCTTAGATCCATAAGGTTAGTTGGAAGCCACTTGTATATGAGGTGGCATACATGAGGTTATGTGACCCTCTATCTCAGAACTTACAGTTCCAATGAAAATGTTAAAAAATATATCATAGCACCAAGATTTAGTAACTTTTTTCTTCTCTTCGACTTGATTTTTTATAGGTTATATAGAATATAGGATGGTTGGGACTTGGGATGGGGAACTATAACAGTGTCTATCTAGCAATGTATAGTGGACCTCTGAATTTCTATAAAGTTGGAAATATTATTTTTTGTTATTAATATTGATTAAATACACCTTGGGTGATGAAAATGATGTTTATATTTGATTTTTTAGATTATGGGTGTGTTCATGCGTCATGAGTAGGAACATCGGTTCACATTCCATATATATATACATATTGTTGTTTTTCATATTAGTTCTTAAATTAAATTCCTTGAATTTTGATATCTGTTCAGGATAGTTTTTCTGATTGTGTGATATATTTATTACAATGATGTTGTGATATATCTTTTTTTTCATTAATTAGCTGAGCTGATCATGATGTTGTATTAGTATATGTATGGTGATTATGACTAACATGCTGGGATGAGGCTTGGGTTAGTGCTAGGAGAGATATACCTTAGGTTAGGGTAGACACTTACGAAAAATGTGTGTTATCAGAGGGAAAGGATAATATGTATTTATCTTCCTAATGTTTCTTAATGTTAAATAACATGCCACCTCAAAGATGTTTGGTGAGACTATTAGCTAAGGATGAGGGTTCTCTAGATCACATTCTTGCACACTCTCTAGTGGTGTAGTATAACGACCCAAGATTATCATACAAAGATGTTACATAATTTTTTCTGAATATTTTAAACATTACACAAACATATACCCAAATACAATATTGGTTTAGTGTATTCAGAAACATGGAAAAAAAACTTCTAGTCTACTAAAAGATCTTCAATGTTTCCCACAAAGATATTCCTCTTTAGTATTCCTACAAGAAACAATTCATTATAACTTGGGGAAAAGAAACATATGAAAAGGGTGAGCTCAGATGCTTAGTAAGGTTAAAAAAGGGAGACATCAATCATAAGAAACTTATAAGGCATAAGTACATAAATAAAAAATTTGAAAATAATATACTGTATATCAAAGATCATGATATCATGTCATGGAATAAATCAAATAAGTTATTAAACAATCAAAGAAAATATTTCATACGATCATAACACAAGAAATGGAATTTTGGAATACACATAACATAGAAAAACATTTCTATTTTAGTCAAGGATCATTCCCAAGTCCACAATAGTGAACAAATTCCATTAATTAATGGGATTCACTCCTAGTTTTATTCTTGTATTTCTACACTGGGTTTACTTCCATTTCAATCCTATTTTACTGAAATGAGTTTAGTTCCCATTCCAGTAATATCTATCTCCTGGGACATAAATCATTACCCAATAAATTTCAAAGATATATAGGTACCCCCCATCATATAATTAAAACCATGCATTTTTCTTCCATAAGAACATAAATAATATCAGCACTCATAAAAATAAATTGGATTCATAAACATGAAATCCTAATATAAATCAAGGAAAACAAATTCATTAGTAAAAATCCATAATATAAAAAAATTAATATAAATAATAATAATTTTTTCATTAGATCATATCACCAGTAAAACATCGGTAACATCAAATAACATTAACATAGATGGGAAATTGTTTTTAAAGATCACCTGAAAAAATTCCTGATGAAAATGTTTTTCCCATTTCGAAAAAATGAATTTTAAATCATGAAACATTTATAAAAACATTTTCACTTAAAAAACCTTGAAAACATATAAAGGGATCATTGAAAACTATTTTAAACATATTTTAAATCTTTTTCCTTAAAGATTACTAAAATATCATTTAAAACACTTTTAAAACATCTACAGAAATCATTGATTTGATGGAACACAAATTTCTGACTGAAGAGAGAATAAAATTATATAAAACTTATATTATCATTAAATTAATGATATTCACGTTAAAACATGTCAAAGAGAATTATATAAACCTCCTAAAAAAATATAGGTTCATACCTTAACATGTGTCTCAAAGAAGGAAATTTGAGACAAAATTATCTTACCGATTTGGTAACTTTCACACCATAAACCCTAATAAAGAGATTTCATAAAATGGATTTGTAATTAACAATAAATTTATTTATATGGACATTATATTAAATTTATGTAAATTATATAAAAATATGAAATAAAAAAGTTGAGAATATGGAATAAGTCTTGCAGAAATAAATGTGAGAATATAAATCCCCTTACCTTAGGTCTGATTTAGTTTGTACGTATCTAAACCTCTTTCATAATGGTTTAAATAATGTTAGTAATTTATAAAAAAACTTATTCATATTTATTATATCATATATTATACTTTTATATCATATTATCACCCGTTAATTAATAATATTTCATTATTACCCTTCTTTCGAGCGTTAACTACTTCATTTTCCTTTCCATGTTTTTTCATATAATTCATAGTTATTGTGCATTGGATATAATACCATCATCTATAGAATTATATAATAGTAATATATTTCATATTTAATCATTATATACATTTATATAGTAATTATTTAATGGTGATCATGGAAAATGGATCGCATCATGCTGTGGAGATGGTAGGTTGTACGTATACACGAGCAACAATATCATTTCTTTAATGGTAATAGGGGAAAGAATTTGAAGGTATATTATATTTTTACAGAATAAATATCATGATATATTTATTTTATATATCTAATATTTCTATCATTATACCCATCTATATAAATTGGTGATAAAAAACATATTACACCATGATGTGGAGATGGTAAGTTGTACGTATACAGACACAGTGCATCCGTTTTTTATAGTATGGATAAAAGTTGTAATATGGTTATACCCATAATAAAAACATCTAATAATATATTTTATATTATATTTATTACTTTAAAATTTAAACTAAACAAGAAGAGGAAGTATAAGAAGAAATAATCTTGAAAGAGTCAGTTAAGACGATTACCTCTTCTTTAGTGGACTTTCTAAGATCTCCTATTAATGATAATTAGGTTGGTATTTTCAGAATAAAATCACAAATATAATTTTTATATGGAATTTTATAAGATAAATTTCATGTTTATGGTTGATATTGAAGGCTCAATGTGATGATAATAAGTGAGTGTGGTGGTTCGCCTTTATAATTGAGTTGAGGGGCACTTTTATAATTTCTAAATATATTAATTTATAATAAATTCAATATCAGTGAAAGTACCCTGAAAATACCATTAATTAGAATATAATATGAGATAATAATGTAATATCATTAACCAATATATTTTATAAAAGTTTTGTAATTATTTCAAACCTTATCATTGTGATTATCCCCTTGTTAACCTATTTTAATTTTAACTTCAATAACAAATATTTCAATATTAAAAGGTTTTTATTATTACTTATTTAATGTCAATTTAACCATAAATGAAAAAAATATAAAAACTTTTAGAACATATTATATTTATTTAATATTTTTAAATATGTTTTAATTATTTTTAAATAATTTAATAAAATAATATTTTGATAAAATATCATTAATGTCAATTATGATACTATTTGTTACATGGACTTTTAAAAATATCAAGATAAAAATTTAACATAAAAAAATATTATATTATACACCTATGGGATCAAGGGAGTCTATAAATTTTTTTATCACAATAATTATCTAAAATTATATTTATTTAAAAAATAATAATTTCATTTATTTGATATTTCTATTAATAAAATAATTACTACATCATTGTTGTCTAATTATTTAATATATATATATTTCATTACTATAATTTAAAAATAAAATACCATGGTGAATATAAATATTCAATATTTAATTAGAATAAATCTATTCAAATTTATATTTTGGTTAAACCTATATTAAAAATGATATATTATTTAAAACATGAATGTGACGTCTTTAAATATTTATTAAATAAACTATTATAAATATTCAAATCTCATCTAAGTGGCACAAAAAGTAAAAATTAAATTTATATTGTGAAAATTTGTTTATTACTTTAAAAATATAAATTTATATTCGTTCATAACATTCCTTGTTTCCCATATGGACGCAAAAGGGATATTTAAGACAAAGAAAGTTACATTTGTTGACTTTCTTTGATTTAAATAGTTTATAAGAAATTTCCATGTTACAATGTCCATTAAAAAATTTATTTTCACTCTTTAGGTGTTATCTGATGAATTATATTCATCAGATTTAATGTTTCTATTTATTAGGTTCATTTTATAATCCTTATCATTCTATTTTTAACCCTAATCACCCAATTTACCCTTTACTGTGGTAATAAAATTTACCAACATTTCTATTTGTATAGAAAATAAATAATATAAAACAATTAAATAAATTTTTTACCTTATGCATCCAAATTGTTCATCTAATTTTTAAATTCAAAAAAAATATTAATTAAATTCAAAATAAAACTACTGAAACGCGATGGAAAACAATTTTTTATAAAAATGACCTTTTAAAACATAATTTTTTTATAATAAATTCATGTATAAAATCATTTTAAAAAACCTTAAGTGTATTATTATAAATTATAATTAACTAAATAAAATTTATAACTAACACACAACATATTTTTACCTTGTAAAGACTTTAGAAGAAAATGTTGTTTTAAAAAAATCAGTATTTTCAATGTTTCTCAAAAGAGTAAACCATTAAGGAAAAAGAAAAAAAAAATCACCCTAATATTTATTTGACATTACGATTTCAAATAAAAATGATTATTTTAAAAAATAAAATTTATAATAGATTCAATATTTAGTATTAAAATAAGGCTTTCATTAAAAGGTGGCAAGACTGAATTTTAGAAAAATACACTTCTTTTCCTAAAAATGATTTTGTTCTTTGTTTATGACTATAAAACTTATTGGATTAATTTAAAAACATTTATAAAAATAAATTTCAATAAAATTATTCACTAATAGTGAATTATTTAATTTATTATAATAAAATTCTTTTGTGAGAATAAAAATAGTTTTCATAAAAATACATTCTTTGTTTTTTCAATCGGAGTTTATCTTCATTTATAATTAATTATTATCCTAAAAATTAATTTAATATTTCATTTAATAATTATTAATTCATTTAATAATTATTAATTTATACAATTTCAATGGATATGTGAAAACTATCACAGTATATTTTTTCAATAAAACTCAGTCTTGTGTGTAATACAAGCTATCGAAGGAAATCCACATTGTGTGTAACACAAGACAAACATTGTTTTGTATGTACCAAAATATAATATAAGTGTTGTGTGTATTGAAATCATAACTTGGTGTTTCATATAAAACAATAATAAATTTTTGTATCATGCAATGCAATCCATCAAATAATTTAAATTTATTTAAAAATGATATTTCATAAAAACTCAGGGCGTTACATTCTACCATCCTTAAATTGAATTTCTCCATCAAAATTAATTACTCTAATATAAAAAAATGAGGATGAATTTGCCTCATAATATCCTAATGTGCTCAAGTAGTTTTTTAAAACTGGTGGTTTCTCCAAAAAACAATATCCAGGTGAGTGGCCTTGTTTTGTAGAACAATATTTCTATAATCTAGAATGTTTAATGGTTTCTCCATATGAGAAAAATATTTCTCCAACTCTATGAATTCTGAGCTTAGTATATGTTAAATAATAAGTTTTTTCTTCCTCAAAAGAGATACATTGAACAAAATATAAACATAAGAGTGTTTTTTGTTGTATCACCAATCGATAATCTAATATTCTAATACGATCAAGAATTTACACAAGAAAATCTCATCCTTGAAATTTGAAATTACAGTTCAAAAATAAAAGTTGGATTTTTAAGAATTTATTTGTGGGAAATAAACATTATAAAAAGTTTTAATAAAACATCCCCATGAATATTAGAAATTTTAAATGTGAATATCACCATAAAACTATGATTTCGATTTAGAAAAAATTAGTAAAAATTGAAAACTTGGTCGTTGAAGAGAATTAAAACTATCAAGTTCTGATGGAGATTGATATAGAACATGGTCGTAATAATGTGAACCATCATAGAATGATAAATTTTTGATAATCTAGGGGACCATTTGATTTATCAAAATTATATATACTATGATGTATTTTTTTACAAGATACGTTTCCTAAAGATGAATAATTTTCACAAGAAGATATACTTATTTGACTTCATTCCACTTTGTACGTATAATATCATAAATTGGTTGTGACTTGAGCAATTTCTAATTCATATCTCACTCCAATAAATGATGTTTAATTTGTACTACATATAGAGGAATTGGATGATAAGATCCATAATGGGATAACAAATTATTCCTTCTGTATCTTGTTTTTATTACAAAATGGTTATCACAGGTTATCCAATACGCATGAATCTTTACATAGTTATTTAAAACATTAATCTTTAAAACCGCTTCCAAATTTCAACAAAAAAATCATAAATGGTTACCCTTATGAACCTTCTAAAATATTAAAATCCAAAACATCCAAAATAAGGTAACTGAGTTTTATAAATAAACATTTCATTAATCCCCCCAAACTACTCGATGTTGCTATTAATTTTCATAAACCAAACATGTGATGACCGTTATCATGTATTTTTTTGATACATGTGGATATCATGCCTTAACATAAAACTGTAGTGAAAATATGCATGCCTTTAAAATTTATCTCTTTACATAAATAAAAAAATTCTATAAACTTGATTCATTATATAGTAAACCACATTTTAATTAGTTATAATTTCACTACTACTATCCCATTTATTTTATCACAATCAAACATCTGTTTATCTCATTATTATCAAAACATCATTCACATATTAAGGGTTATATTTATCTTAATTTTTCTTTCTCCAAAAATATCACCGTATGATCTCAATAACTTTTCATGGTTACTAGTACCATTCAATATATGATTTCAAATCCTTGAGTAAAAACTACAGTGGAATAATCTTTAGATGTTCCATCATTCTATCATACAATAAAAGCAATTCTACAACTTTATTATTGAATTCCAATATATAAAAATTCATTCATTCCACTACTTCATTATCATAATGCATATCTCTAATAGTGATCTCATTATATTTCCCTTCTTCTTTTTCCTTAATAGGTTGTCGACGTCGATCATCATCATTTTTTAATAGATTTGGGAACTTGTTATTATTATGCCCATTTTGCGTGAACATAATGCATTGAAGTGTGGGAGGTTAATTTTGGGTATCATTTTCTCTATTCACATCATTAGATATCTTTTTTACATCACTTCAACAGTCAATTTTAAGATAACATTCTTTCCCACAAATAAAATATTTACTACACCCATTAATAATGTTTCTTCCATATTTATTTTTACACTTTGTGCATTAAGGAAGGATCATATTTTTTTCACCATGGTTTTTATATTTTCTTTTAAAAATCATCTTCCATTTCTTATCAAAATCATGAGATTGATACGTTACTCCAACCTCTATTTCTACATTGATGGAGAATTAGATTATTTCTTCATATCTATTGAAGTTCCTTGTGTCCAATTACCTTTAGAGACTTAGTTTTAATCCACTAAATAATCTACCAATATTAATTTCATGTTGGGTGATAATGAAATAAGTGTACCTCATAATCCTTGTAAAATTTTCCTCATATGTAACAATAGATTCATCGACATTTTTCTCGATCTCAAGGATCTCTTTCTCCATCTTCCAATGTTGAATACAAGAAATTACTTATTGAATCCTAAGTTCATGAACTCATCATATTCCATGGAGTCAATGTCATCTCATAACATTGTATTCTTGTTAATATTTCACCATTTATCTGATTCACCCTCCAAATTATTGACCACCAAAATCACTCTCTAATGTTATGAAATTTGTAGATCTGAATATATTTTTTTGTGGTACTGATCCATTTCTCATTCAGAAGTGGATCATAAGACCCACTAAAAGAAAGTAGATTTTTCTTCATAAGGGAATCAACTGAATGTTGTTCCATCCTTAGTTCATTAGAAATTCTTGTATGATGCATATCTGGAGAATGTTTTGTGAGCATAGAAACTAGATTTTGATTTTGGGATCCCATAACATTTGGTTTCTTGGGAGGACAATCTTTTCATTTACCAGCATATTCAGAATTAATGTGATTCCATCAAGTTTTATCCATTGAATAAAACAAAAGTTGTATTGTGAATAACACTAATCATATTGGGAAAACCACATAGTCAAGGTAAATTACCTTCAATATACAACATCTTAGGTTTAATCCTAGGTTATCCATGATCATTACCAAAATTATAGGACTATAACCTACACTTAGACTTATCCTTAGAGATATTACTAAGGTATTATTATCCGAGTTTCCAAAGGATAACTAAACCTTTTATATGATTCCGACTATAATGACCCAAGATTATCATATATATACATTACATAATTTTTGAAAAATATTTCATACATTACCCAAAAACATACCCAATGACTGTTTTCGTTTAGTTACATTGTAAACATAGAACACAAATTTCCTTTTTGATGAATATCATTAATGTTTCACAAAAATATCTAACCCTTTAGTATTCCAACAAAAAAAATTCTTCGTAACCTGGGGAAAAGAAACATATGAAGAGGTTGTGATCAGATGATCTGTAATGGCAAACAAAAGAGACATTAATCATAACATTATCATACGGCATAGGTACATAAACAAAACAATTTAAAATAATATCTTATATATCAAATATCATGATATCATGTCATATAATAAATCATAGAGTTTCATGAATAATCATAGAATATATTCTATGAGAGCATAACCTAGGACATGATATTTTGGAATACACATAAGAATAGAAAATAAATTACATATTATTCAAGGATCGTTTATAAGACCATCATTGTAGAAAAACTACTTTAATAAACTATGTTCACTTCCTATTTTAGTATTGTATTATCAAACTGATTTTACTCCCATTCTATTCTTGTATTACTGAACTGACATTAGTTCCCATTACAGTAATATATATCTCATGAGATATAAATCATTACCCAATTCATTGGAGAGATATATAGGTTTCACCCATCACATAATGAAAACCATACATATGTGTGTCATAATAACATAAATTATATCAGAACCCATAGAAATAAATGGGTTTCATAAACAATTAATCATAACATAACTCATAGAAATGAAAAAAACGAAAAGTACAAATCAATGATGAACATAAACCATTTATAAAAATAATTAGAATGGTACTATTGGATCATATCTCTATTAAAACATACGTAACATCAAATAATGTTTTCTTATATGAAATATGTTATTTAATTATATTTTTAAATAATTCTTGAAGAAAATATCATTTCCATTTTGAAAAAATATTTTTAAATCTTAAAAAATTTATGAACACATTTTTCAATGAAACTAACCTATAAAAACAAAAAATAAATCATAGAAAACTTTTTAAAACATCTTTTAAATCCTTTTTCCTTAAAAATTACTAAAAGATAATTCAAAACACTTTTAAGACATTTTTTGAAATCATTGATTGGAAGGACCAAATATTTATGGCTGAAGACAGAATAAAATTATACGCAACTTATAATATACTAAAAATAATGAAATTCATGATAAAAATATCAATGATCAGTATATACATCATGTAAAGTAATATAGGTTCATAACATAACATTTGTGTCAAAGAAGAAAAATTGAGATAAAATTGCCTTATACAATTTTGTAACTTTTGAACCATAAACCCCATGAAAGAGAGATAATAAAATAGATATATGATTTCCCCAAAATTTATTTATATTTATTACATATTAAATGATAATGAATTATTTAAAATAACAAAATAATTTAGTGGTGAATATATCATAAGTCTCATAGAAATAAAAGTGAGACGAAAAATTCCCTTACCTTAGGTCTAAATTTCTTTCGTACCTCTATAAACCTTTTGTATAATGGTTTTTTATAAAGTTATTAATTTTTAATAGAACCATATTCATATTTATTATATAATTTTTTATCATATTATGTAATCTTATCAGCCATTTATTAATAATATTTCATTATTATCCTTATTTTGGGTGTTAACTACTTCATTTTCCTATGCATGTTTTCTGTATAAATCCAGGTTATTTTGGATGGGATATAGTTTCATCATCTCCATAATAATACTAAGGTAATTTATTTCAAATTTATTAATTATATATATTTATATAATCATTCTAGAAGGGTGATCATGGAAAATGAATTGCATCATGTCCTAGAGATGGAAGGTCATACGTACACATGAGTGATGATATCATTCCCTTAATGGTAAAAGAGGAAGTAAGTTGATATTTTTTTCATAATAAATTTCATGCTATAATTAATATATATTTATTGTTTCCATCATCATACCCATAAAAATAAATTGATGATGAAAAAAATATTGCACCATTACGTGAAGACAGTAAGTCGTACGTACGCACAAGTGGTGATTTTGTTTTTTGTAGGATGGATAAACTGTTGAATATGGTTATACCGTTATCATAATAAAATATCATCATATATTTAATATGGTATTTATTACATTATAATGGAATAATTACATTAATAGGAAGTAGAAAAAGAAATAATCATGAAAGAGTCAGTAAAGATGATTACCTCTTCTACAGTGAAGTTCCTTTAGATCTCTTTTTTGGGACACTAGGTTTGGTCTTTTGAGAATAAAAGAACCTAAAAAATGGTTCTAAGAAATTTTAAAAGATAATTTTTCTAGTTATTTTCTAGATTTAAGGCTCAATTTTATTTTGGGAAGTGAGGGAAGAGGTTCCCCTTTAGAATTGAGGTGTGGGGAACTTTTGGTATTTCAAAAAATATTAATTTATAACAAATTCCATCTCAGTCCAAATACCCCCAAAAATCCATGGGATAAAATATAATATTATATAATAATTTAATATCATATACCAATATATTGTAGACATGTTTTGGTTTTATTTTAAACTTTATCATTTTGATTAACCCTTAGTTAACATATTTTAATATTAACTTTGATAACAACTTTTTCAATAATAAAAGGTTGCCATTTTTTATTATTTTATGTCAATTGAACCATAAATGAACAATTTATAAAAATTTGGACTATATTATAATTGTTTTTTATTCTTAAATTTATTTTATTAAATTTAAATAATTTAGTAATATGTTATTTTGAAAAAATATCATTATTGTCAATTTTGATACTATTCTTTACATGGATTTGGAAAAATATCAAGATAATAAGTTAACGTAGAGAAAAATATTTCATTATTTTCTTAAGATCCCAAGGTCATCTATAAAGTCATTTTGTCACATTAATTATCAAAAAAATATTTATTTTAATATTTTTAATTTTTTTTTGATATTTCCATTAATAAAATAATTACCGCATTAGTACTGTGTAATTATTTAATATACTTATTTATTTACTAAAAATAAAAAAACTGTGATGAATATAAGTCTTCTATATTTTCGAGTAATACTTATATTAGAATATATCTTTTGGGTAAACCTCTATTAAAATAATATAGTATTTTAAACATGAATGTTATATCCTTAAATTTTTTTAAAATAAAATATTAACAATATTAAAATATCATCTAAGTGCCCCAAAAAGTCAAAAATAAATTTATACCTGGAAAATATTTTTTTATGTAAAAAAATTAAATTAATATTCATTCAAAAAATACCTTTTTTCCCATGTGGACACATAAAGGATATTAAAGATAGAGAAAGTGGCATTTTCTGACTTCCTTTGATTTAAATATTATATAAGTCATTTTCATTTAAAAGTGTCCATTAAACAACTTGATTTAGATACTTTTGTGTAAAATTTATAATTATATCCATAAAATGAATATTTTCAATTTGTTTGGGTCATTCTATAGTCCTTATTATTTTATTTTAAACTAAATTGTCAAATTTACCATTTACCGTGGAAACAAAATTTACCAAGGTTACTATTCAAATTAGCCAAAAATAAAAGGGACCTATTTAATAAATTTTTATATTATTAATATAATTTGGTAATACATTTTTTTAAAATTCAAAACATATAATTTTAAAAATTAAAGTTAAACTAAAACTGTGAAAATTTCATGAAAACTGTTTTTCGGAAAATTTCTTTTTTAAAACATAAAATTCTATTGTAATAAATTCATTTACAAAATCCTTTTAAAAACACATAATTGAATTATATAAAATGAAAACAAACTAATTAAAATTTAAAACAAATCTAAAACAAAATTTTAAATTACAATGAATTTAACATAAAATATTGTTTTAAATAAAAATCAGTATTTGCACTATTCATCAATAGAGGAAACTATTAAAAAACCCAATAATTCAACCAATTTTAATTTTGACATTAATATTTGAAAAAATAAGTTTATTTTAATAAATAAAATTTATAAAAGTGTCAAAATTTTGTCTTAAAATATTTTTTCCATGAAAAGGTGGAAAGCATCCTTTTATTAAAATACAGCTTTTATGCTTAAAGTGGGTTTGTTATTATTTTATTCTTATAAAACATATTGGATGAATTCCAAAACTTTTCAATATAAAAATGGCATTAAAATATTTTAATAGTAGTGATTAATTTAATATATTAATAAAATTTTCAATTATGGGTATAAATAAATTTTTTCATAAAAAACATAAATTATTTTCAATTCTTATTGATTAGTATCCCAAAAGTAAAATTTAATAATTCAGTTAATACTTATTCATTATCTTGATTCCAACTACTATCTGATAAATTACATAGTATATTATTATTATATAAAACTTTGTATTTCATGTAACATAAGTTATCGAGGGAATTCAGCATTGTGTGTATCATAAGGCAGATATTGCATTGCATGTACAACAAACTGAAATATGAGTTGTTTATAGTGATGTCTTAAGTTTGTGTTACATATAAAAAATCATAAATTGTAGTATCATGAAACACAATATATTAAATAATTTAAATACATTTAAAAATAATAATTCAAAAAAACTTAGGGGTTTACATATAGAGGGTGGACCACATCATTTATGAGTATTATACATACTACCTATCCAAAGAAGGGGAGTCACCTGAACTATAGTTGACTATATTAAAGGATTCCATCTCTAATATCCTCTAACATTCTTTGGCACTGTAGTTCCCTGGGATACTGGAGTCTAGATTTGGATTATTGATATGATCTTCGACTTTGTAGAGACTCTGCAGGATCGAAAGGTGAGATTGTGACCTTTATGATATAGGGAACTATTGGAATTTGGAGGGATGTTACACTTCAATCTGGGAGGTGAGTGGGTCTTACATGAGAGACATTAAAGGACCTTACACAACTACAAAGTAGACATTTAACAGCGCCGATATTTATCAGTGCTACAAAAAAAGCACTGATAAATGGAATCATTATCCGTGCTAAAGAAGGAACTGATAAATTTAACCCTTTGTCATCGCTTTTTAAGCACTAATAAAAGATACAAATTATTAGAACTTTTTTTAGTATCTATAGAGGTTACACTTTATCATCACATTATTTTTAGCACTGATAAAAGGCTCCCTTTATTAATGTTATATTTTTAACACTCATAAAGTAATCCTTTATCCTCACTTTTTTGCAGTAATAATGGTCCGAATAAATAAAATAAAAAAACTAAATAAATAAAAAAAATGAGTTTATCAATATATATATATATATTCAAAATTTTATTAATTTAATAATTATTGATAAAAATGAATAAATTATTTATAGTATATATAAAATATAAATTCTAATAAATAGTATGTATTAAATATATTGACATATGAATACTGAAAATTAATCAAATTGAAATTAAAAATAAGTAAATTGAGAAAAATATTAAACATTTTATTAATTAGATGATTATCGATGTTATTAATAAATAGTATATATTAAATATATAGATATATATATTAATGTATATAAATATGATTTATATATTATAAAATATTTATGTGCTTTAAATTAAATAGTACTATAATTAGTAAGTAATGGTTTATAATTAAATATTTTTATGAATAAAAAATATTAACTAATTATAAAGAGTAAAGGACATATAATTGAATGTTGTGTGATTTTTAAATTTAACATAGATCAAATGTGTCTTATATTAATTTCACATGTATATAACCATTTAATTTTTATATACAATGCACAAAGGCAAAACTTATCCATTTTACTAAGATTATAAAAGTTCACATGTTTTTAATTTATTCAATTTCACTCGTTTTTAGCATGCATTCACTTAAAAGTAGACATTCAGAAAAAAAGTTAAAAAAATATTTCAAAAAGAAATTATAAATAAATATATTTCTAAATGTACAAACTATATTTATAAAATTATATATTTATAATTATAAATAAATAAATAATTTTTAAAGTTATTTAAATAATTATAAAAAATAATTTTATATATTTAATTAATTATTTATATTTAAATAATTATTGAAATTATAATTAATTTAATTAAATAATGAATATATTTATATTATTTATATTATTTATATTTACTATATATATATATAATTCTAAAAATATATATCATGATATAAATATTATTCTTTACAAATATTAATATAATTATAAATAAATAATTATAAAATTATAATAAACATAATTAAATAATTAATATATTTTCTATATTTATATTTATATATTTTTAGTTAGATTCGGACACTTAAGAGTGAGGTTAATTGAGTTCTTACAAAATTTTCTATTAAAAAGTTTATTAAAAATATACCCCCAATTAAAATAAAGTTGTCCATCTAACCAAGGTAAAAAAATTATACTAGCTTGATTGTTCAAATAGTTTCTCTGATGATTGATTAATTCTCTGTTATAAAAATATGAGATATTTATACAGCTTTTTGAAACTACTCTAATAAGGGAAAATAGTTATAAATACTATCCATGACTAACTAACAAAATAAATTTTTTCTTTCTGAAATATGTGTTAAAATAGAGAAAGACTAAATTGAATGACATAGTGGATAAAACAAGTTGTTCAGTCTCAAGCCGAGACCTAACACACTCAACCTGTAGAACACCATCCACTATGAAAAATATATATAAGAAGCTTTGATCCACACCCTAGATCAGGGTTAACAACACTACACAAGACTATCTAGGTCAAAATACCACTACCACTATTCTACATGGGAAAACAAATAGCCTGGTCACACATGACCTCCTCCATAGTTTCATGTGGGTGAAACCAGATGTAAAAAAAAATATTTGAGCGACGATATCTTGTATCTTCCAGTTCAGTGTAGGAGACCGTATGTGTTTTTTAGTATAGATACAAACACTGATCAAAGAGTAATAAATTTGAACAGAACAAAGAAAAATCTATTGAAATGGATTTATAAGTCTTTATGGGCCATGAAATGTAGCTCTGGTCTCCTTGGATGTTGCATATGCAATGTTCCAATGCTCTTCTAAAAACCAAGTGTCATGAGTCGAGTGTTCTGGTTTTCATTGTAGTGAGATGTTCTTCTTTTTCTTTGAGGTTCTGTAAGGCTATTTCAAGATGGTTCACATTATGTTTTTCATTTTTTATGCAGAATGAATTGAATGTTCTTTCTTCATTGTATTCTCTAATTTATGGGTGTTGTTCTATTATTCAATCATTCAACTACTATACTTTTATTCTACTCGAGGGCCACCCTTTATTTTTTTGGGTGCTTCTATTTGAGCCGAAAAGGTGCACAATCTCCACAACTCATACCTCATTCCGTTGGCTAAAAATACTGCAAATGATCATTAATTATATCAGTGTCATGAAATGACTGAAATATGTCCCTTAGAAGCAACTTTCAAGTGTAATTAGAAAAGATAGAAAAGTGGTTTAAGTATGGAATAATGTCAAAGTTGCGGTGATACAGTCACGACGCTATAGTCACGGTGAGATAGCCACGGTGCTATAGTTTCAGTGAGATCTAGAATTGGTATCAAAGTTATGGTGTTTATTCCTTTGTGAATTCTAGAACTGGTAACATGATTAGGGTGTCAGATCCTTTGCAAAAATCTAGAACTGGTCCTTTTGGAAAATCTGGAACTGGTAGCAAGCTTATAGTTTCACATACTTAGTAAAATATATATAAGTTTTCTTAAGAGTCAATCTTCATAGAATAGATTAAGATCAAACATAATCAAACTAAAACATAATAGAACAAGATTAAACATAGTTCACAATATTAAAATATAATTTCCGAGAATTTAAACATGATTTGTGAGTGTTTAAAAACATGAGTTATAAGAGTGTACAACATTATTTGTGAGCATTAAAACATGAGGAGTCCAAAAATATCCCCCATTTATATGATCACAAACCTTGTTATTTACAAGAAAAATATTTTAGAAAGAAATAACCAGAATACTTATCATATGAAGACATTGAAGCATGTATGTAATAAATAGAATAAAGTGTAGTTCTTTTCCATTATGTATCCCCATTATTTCACCCCCTTATAATTCCAGTTTTGATATTTTCTCCCATTTAAATTCCTTATTATTATTTTCCCCCTTTATGGATTTTCAAAATAGGGGAGTGTGAAGTGGAAAAAATAAAGACTATAAGAAAATAACAAGTGAAGAAACAATTGCAGGCCACATTCTATTGAATAATAGGATAAAGTTCATTAAAATGATGAAAGAAAATACAAAATACCCCTATCAAAATTAGTATTCACTTCTCGGTAGAGTCATCATACTTGGTTTCTCGTTTTTGAGAGACATCATATGGGGGAGAAAGAGGTGCTGATGTGGATGTAGTAGATGAAGTGGATAGGGAAGGCAGTGGAACTCCTTCAATGATAGATGGTTCAAGGGTATTATATTAGAAGACTGAGGGAAGGGTTTCTCAATAATGATAGGTCTTATCTCAATCAGAGTCTGAGAAACAGAAATGGTCACTAGTGAAAACTAGGTGGAGGAAGAAGGATAGGTAGAAGAATGTAGGCCTGGCCACAAAGGATCAGTTGTAGGAACCACAATTGTAGTACTCTGAACATGTAGATAAGGTTTGAAGAGGTTTATAAAGTCTGTGATGATATCTCATCCATACTGCATGGAATTATCAGAGTAATCCTTGTTTTATAGAAACTTCTCCAGTGTGTATGTGAATTCCCTAATCTTCTACACTTTATCCTTGAAGGCTTCGGTGACTGGAGGTATCATCAAATTATCCACAAGATACATGAAGTTATTATTCAACTCATGCTTAGAATAAATTCTTTTAAAGTATTAGTCCACTTTCATAACGATTTGTTCTTGAGAATAGGTGGGAATCTTTGAATGGATCATCACCAAATCAGACACATGGTCAATATTCTTAATGAAAGTAGAGAGACATTCCTTATCACCACCACTCAACACTGACTGAAGTTCTTCTCAAAAAACTGATCTGGTCAAGTCACCGTCCATAGGCTGAGATTGTTTTCCAGAGGAGGATGGAGGTTAAAAATTTAATATGAGAGTCTTAATAAAATTTAGAATAGTTTTTAAACAACCTTTATATTCCTTGATAATTTTATTGAGTCTTGAGACAAGCCGAGACACCTCATTAGATATCTTGGTGTTCTTCTGAACAACCTTTTCATACACATTAACAAAGTCTGGTTGAATCATAGACACAACCTTTTGTGGAATCCTATTAGTATCATCCTCACTAAGATGAGTCATAGGAGATTGAACAACCTACAAGGCTTTTTATATATCTTCAACCATAAATATTTGAGATTTCACCTCCTCACTCAATTGTCTTTTATCAATGCAAACTTCCTAAATTTCATGAAGCATCTTTGGTTGGATCTTCCATATGATCTTCTCTAATAGTAGTGAAGCTTAACTTTCACTAATATTTGTCATAGGTACAGGCTGATACTATAGCATCTTCCCAAATCCAGACAACAAGTTGTCTCCAAAACCTCTCATATCACTATGACTTACAAAATCAGAAAATTCTTTAGTAGGTTCAAAGACAAGAACTGATATAGGTTCATATTCCATAGAATGGGTTACTTCCTTGGCAGATATTGGTTTCAACTGAAACATAGTTTAATGATATTTCTATTTTACCAATGCCTCTTGGGTATCACCGACATCATAATAACTAGGAATACTATACTAGGTATCCACAAATCATGGGTCAATAGGATTTGGAAGTTGAAAGCTTTCTAAGCTGGGGTGTTGGTACCCCTCAACTGTTGCATCTCTTCTAGGACTTAAAGACTCAATATCATGACCCATTCCTATAATTTAATCTCTATCAGGCTCACCCACATCTCTAACCATCTGAAAGTATTGTTCGATCCTTTACTAAATAGATAATATTACTTTAGTTTCAAACCAATTATTTAGACTATTCCACAACAACAACATGCTCTTCCACAACAGCAAGCTCTTCCTTTACAATAACATGTCCTTTAGAAGAATCTTCATACTTTCCCCTTGCGTCAATATCACCTTTAGAGAGATGTGATAGATCATGATATACTCCTACAAAACCATCACCAACATCATCATCTATTTCTTGATCTAAGTAATCCCCAATCTCATCAGCCTCCAATCCAAGATCAGCTACATTTATAGGTCTTGATGGATTTTAAACAAGATTAAAATCTTCATACAACCTATCATTATACTCAACCCATGATCTCTTCCATGGATTCTATCTTATTTTCATTCTCCTGCAAGTATCCTTAGAGATATGGAAATCATATAGATTAAACACATTTTCATTCTGGCCAACCACACCTTTGCCTAGAAGAATAGTAGAAATAAACCTCAAATAGAAAAGGTAGGTTGACTTTGATGTAGTTCTGATCATATAACACAATTGAAGTATAATATTATTACGCAGTTCAATTTTGAGTACATTCTTAAGAAGGTGAAAAAAAATATATCCTGATACTTAGGAGAGGAGAAATCCCCTTTCCTTGGGAAAATGAGATTTTTAATGAAGTTGAACAATAACCTTGACTCACCATCAATATCAGTAGCAATAGGACATCATTTTATTTTATTTCCTATCAAAAATCGTTAGCCTATTCTAAGATAAACACATCACTATATAGAGGAAGAATTCTCTAGTAGTCCTCCAAAATACCTTAATGATGTACCCCTAAAAAGGTAGCCCAAAACCTTGAATAAAAAGTGCATATTTTACAATTTACCTGGTTCCTTACCAAAAAATCATCCTTGGAATTGATGGCAAACTAGACATACTGATAAAAATCACAAAAAAGTTTTGGGTAGATGGGTCTTTTCTCTTTGGTAAACCAATACAACCACACTTATTCTTTCAGAACTATTGGAAAAGAACATAAACTAGACAAGATCCACTTCGCACATATTTCATTTTCTCAAATGACTTAGTGATCCTCAAGACCTGGGTTCAGCGACTTCTCAAGCATTAAAAAAATAACCTTCTTCTATTTCTTCCAAAATGTGCACTTAAAAACAGTTGAAAAGAATGGATACTTCATCCTGGGAATTCAGCGCAGGCTCCACATAGATGAGAAGGAGGGAAAGAGTTTTGAGAGAGAAATGTCACGACCCGCCCTCGGGGTCCGTGCCGTGACTACCCCAAGCCCGCCTTCCATAGGCCAGGGGATGGCGACTAGCACCAAGGCGTAAATCCCGGAAAAAGGGGAAGGCATTGCCTTTGTAAAGTAAACAAACACCACAGAGTAAGCAAGCGGAAAGTAAACACTAAGCAAAAGCAGAGTACAACTGAAAGTGCGGAAAAGTAAATGGGCCAATATACAAACCCAAACTGAAAGTAAAGTACAACTCGAAAGGGAAAACAGCAACTGAAAAGTAAAAGCCACTACACCGAGCTGTCTACTGGAAATCCCACCTGAAGGGTGGGTACAGATAGCTCCACTGCTCCACGGGTCCTGTCGTCCGCTCCGAGCACGTCCCGCCCAGTGGTCCACCTCCAGGTACCGTCCTGCTCTGCAAGCCTCAGCTAAGATCAACGTTGTCCGTCGTCTGCAACCAACACAACGTAGTGCGGGCAAAGCCCGTGCAGGGGTGAGTATAAGCTACTCAGTAGGGACCCCGAGACCCCTGAAGGTCTCCCAAAACCCACAAAGGATAAACCACAAAGAAAGGTACAATCACGAAGTAACAACCGACACTGTTTAGGTATATTCCCATACATATACCTAAGTCATCAATTTCAAATACGCTCCAACCTCCGAGCCCAAGTACAACTCAATCCACACAGGAAATTAAACATATTCCACACAAGAAAGCAAAACGTAATCCACACAGGATAGCACAACACATTCCACATAGGAAAGCAACAGAATTCAGCTCACACAGGTATACTTCTTCAAAAGACGATAAAGATGATATCTGATCCATCTAAGTCGTCGAACCCACGAAGGATCGATAGGTAACTAACCCCCGCAAAAGACCCACACAGGATCAGTCCCACGTAGGACCTGTAGGCGCTGGTTCACACAGGACCGCTGAGCGCAAAGACCCACACAGGATCGGACCCACATAGGATCGGGCCCACACAGGACCTGTAGCACTGATCCACGTAGGATCGCTGAGTGCTATAGTCGTCGTCGTCGAATCCACACAGGATCTCTGTACTGTCGTCGTCGCAGTCACAGTAGTAGTAGCAGTAGCAGTAGTAGTCACAGTAACAGTCGCAGTAGCAGTAGTAGTCACAGTAACAGTCGCAGCCAGCACTAGGGTTCCCGCACACAGCAAGCTCATTCGGAGGGTCCGCTCCACGAGTCGAGAGGCTGATACATCAACTGTCACAAAGTCCAGAGTTGATGTATCCAAAAGTTCTGTATCGTCAACAGGAACTCAACGTAACAGACGGCGCGTCGATCGGACGCCCGGTCTGAGAGATATTGGCATTTTTGTCCCCGGGGTCCGGTTGGTTTTTAAGGCAAAACCAACCCGACCGTACTCCACCTGCGTCTAAACCTCGGGCGGAGTATGCCAAAAGATCCGTCTCACTAAGAGGAAAACAACAAAGCTGACGGCACGTCAATCGGACGTCCGTAGCTCAAGATATGAGCGTTTCCGCTCCGAAGGCCCGGTTGGTTTCGTGAACGAACCAACCCGGCTGAACACAAAGTGTTCCGAAACCTTAAGTGCGATATACCGAAACGACCGTCTCGATCCAAGGATCGCGTTGCCGCAGACGGTTCGTCAATCGGAGGTCCGTGGCTCAAGTTATGGCCAAAAGGCCGAAACTGATTCGAACGGGGGGGGGTCCGGGTCCGGGTCGACCTGAACCGGGTCCGACCCGTCGCGGCGGCGCGGCGGCCGGCGGCCGCGGCGGCCTGGCGCCGCACAGAGGCAGCACGCGGGGAGGAATCAAGCCCCCGCTTGATTGAAGAGGCGGCGCGGCTATATGCCACACCCTTTTTAAAAAAAACGGCCCCCACGTGGGGGCCGGCTTGAAGAAAACCGGGGGGCCTCCTGCCCCCCCCCCCCAAGGAAACTGCCCCCCTCTTTAATGATGGGGGTTTTTGAGCTGGTCGGGGGAATTTATTTCCCCCGGCCTTTGACCTTCCGGCCGGCCAACTGCCGGCCGATTTTCTCCAGCGGGACCGGAAAATCCGGTCCCCTTTTCGGCTTCCGACGCCGGCGGCCCGGCCGCCGGTCTTCTCGTCTCGCCGCGGCCCGGAACCGGCCGCGGTGTTCGTCGTCCGGCGCGGTGCGACGGCACCGCGCCCCTCCGTCGCGCCTTTGATTTCCTTCAACGCGGCGTGACGGCGTCGCGTTCTTGATGATTCTTCCATGGCGCGACGCGACGGCGTCGCGTAGTATAATCGCACGATTAACCGCGTGGTGCGACGGCACCACGCCACCTTGTTTCCACCCGCAAGGTAAATCAACAAGAACGATGGAGGGGGTTCGGCCGTGTTCATGCGGTCCGGCCCCCTCACGTTAAATGATAACACAACTTAAATATCCTTACGTTAATCATACATGAACCACGAACAAGGAAAAATAAATAAACAAAAAACAACAACCCCTACCTTGGGTATAAGTTCGAAGATTTGTCAACGTTCCGCGGAAGACAACGTCGCGGAGGTTGGCGTCACGGTAATCGTTCGTCAAATCCGATGACGAAGAGGTACGTCGTTGGCGAATCTTCGTATGCCAACGAAGGGAGTTCGAGGAGGAAGCGGCGTTCCCTTTCGTTGACACGGAAGACGAAGAAGAGGAGAGCGGCGTTCTTCGTCGGAGCTTGAGCGTTCTTCGTCAAGCTTGAGCGTTCTTCGTCAAAGATTGAAGAAGGAAGAAAAGCTCTCAAAAGCTCTCAAGATGAATAAACAAAACTAACCAAATAAAATAAGGTTCCTCCTTATTTTATTTACCAAGCCAAGGAATTCAAAACTTCAAATTCAAAAACATAACACTTAATTAATTATACATGTCATGTGTAATTAATTAGATGTTAAGTTAACAAACTTTTAAGAGGGAGAGAGGGGAGTTTAAGGGGGAAGATGAGAGGTTTAGGTTCGTGTGGGTCCCACCACACTTAATCCTCTCAAGGGAGGTTAAGTGGGTGTGGGTCCCACCCCTAACTTCCTTTGAGAGAAGTTAACCCACAAGTTTAAATAAAATTTTGTATTTCACAAATTTTATTTAACTTAATCTAAAAACCCAAAAACTAACTTTCAACCCGAAATAAACGCAACTTCCGAAAAGGTCTCCTTAAGTGAATATCGGCGCTACGAGTTCATCGGTGCCCTCGGATTTCAATTCCGAGCACCGGATCAAAAGTTAGAAATTCCCGCTCGTTCGTTCACTGAAGGTACCCGAGTCAAACTTCGGAAATTGATTCCGGGCACTCCGGGCCTCAGAATCAGGTGCCGTCAGAAACCGCGCTCTTGTAAAATTCCAAAAAAAATTAAGAAAAAAAATTTCCCTTGAATTTCACGGGTCTTTACATTACTCCCACCTCAGGGCTTTACGTCCCCGTAAAGATACATCAAAAACTAGGGAAACAAATGAGGGTACTGAGCACGCATCTGAGCCTCCCGCTCCCATGTGCTCTCCTGGAGATTCTCGTGCTGCCATCTGATGCGCACAAGAGGAATCGATCACCCACGCAGGACCCGCTCCTGTCGATCCTCTATCTCCACCGGAACCTCCGTAAAAGTCGCCCCATCGTCAACGTCAAGCTCCCCATGGTCAATGATGTGCGTCGGGTCGTGCACGTATCTCCTCATCTGAGACACGTGGAAGAAGTCGTGCACCCGGTGCAACTGAGGTGGTAGAGCCAGGCTATAGCATCCCACCTTTTTATCACATAAACATTAATTACATTTTACAAAACCGAGGATCTTTAAAGTTTAGTGTCTTGGAAACCAGGAACTTAAAACATGAAAACAACATAAAGAATTCTTCTTAAACACTTGAAAGGCTTCTCCTTTAGTTCATCCTATGTTCATTATGCATCTCATAACCTGGGGACATACATCAAAAGAAAGGGTGAGCAGAAGGCCCAGTAAGGGAAACAAGAGAAACATTTTACAAGTGAACTTGAGATACTTCAATAAGGACATGAAAAGAACTTTAAGGCATGAGAAAGAATTCATGAGATACATCATAATAAAAATAATCATTTTTCATAACTTGAAGATGTGGCTACAACATTTAATATTGACAATCGTTTCGTTTCACCAAGGTCCATCCCCAAGGTGTCGTTCAAAATTACCAAGGTTATTCACCAAGGCGTCGTTAAAATGGTCATCTCTAGAGATTAAGTCTTTACCCAATGCATTGGAGCGCTATCAGGGCGCACCCTTAAATTTGTCTTTATTTTCATGTGAGCCACATATATCATCATCAAACATTTCATAAATAACCCATATAGCATAAAATAAATGGGTTTCGTTTCATAATCATAACGTTTTAAAAAAAACTGCTTTAAAGACATGATCTTTACGTTACTTTAAACCCACGGAAAGGGAAAGCGGGTATCATGTATGTAAATCCCAGAATTTAAAATAGAACATTTTTACATATATGTGAATACCCCTTTAGAAATAGGAGCTTTGAGTATTCACTTTATAACATAAAATAATTTTGAGAAAAGAGAGGCATTTTGAGACGAGAATTCTGCAGCATAACGGCTATGCTACAAGGTTTTAGAAACTTTGAAAAGAGAGGGAACATGGGTTGAACAATAATAATTGACCCATAAAAAGGTAGAGGGACAGAATAAGAAGGATATATGGACATGGTGATGCAATTTCAAGGACATACCAATTGAAATGAAAAACATGGAAGGAGGACAAAAATTTGATTTCTCTTATGAAAATTCGGCAGCCTAACGGCGTCACTTAAACTTCAACAAAAATGAATTGGACAAATGAAATAGGGTCTCTCATCATATGATCATAGGAGATCAGTATGATAGATATAGAGATCATACCCCAACATAATAAAAGGAACTTGAAGGATTTGACATGAAAATCGAACTTGAAAAATGAGAAGGGTGAAAGAATCACTTAAACATTCGGCAGCCTAACGGCGTCACTTAAACTTTCATAAAACGAAATTATGAGAGTAAGAGGGGATCTCTCATCATATAAACATGGAAGGGCAGTAAGAGGAATATAAAAGAACCTCCTCTCACATAAAAACATGGAGCATAAAAGGAATGACATAAAAGAGGTTGCATGAAAAGAAAGAGAGGGGTCGGATCCCTTACCTTAAAACGTGACTCTTGAAACTCAAAGGATTGGACCTTGAGGGCTTGGGGGCACCTTGGGAGGACTCTTTGGAAGGTAAGAAGATCATAACTTCGTTGGGGGAGAGTTGGGAGTGAAAACTAAAGGAGGAAAGGGTGGGTATTTATAGGGAAAGTGAGGGGACAAAGCATTAATGGCCAAAGGACACCTCACATGTGCTTTTCTCAAACCCATGTGTTCTCCCTTGGCATTTATCATGGAGTTAGGCCACATGGGGCCCCCAAAACAATAATTCATCACCCTTGGCCGGCCAACCCTCAAAAGATCTCATGACATCATCATGACACCATTATGATGTCATTAAACATACCGAAACCCTAAAACTGTATTTTTACTATTCACTAAAAATTCAACCTCCTCAGAATAACCCCAAAATTTCACCTTAACCAAATATCAATGCTCTGATTTCAAAAATGAAATCCATTTTATAAAAATAATTTTCTAAATATTTTTAATTTAATTTTTAAATAAAAACACTATTCATCGAAAATTCACATTTTTCAGAAAAATCCCCAAAAATTACCATAACATAATATCGATGCTCTGAGTTCAAAAATGAAGTCATTTTTATAAAAATAATTTTCTAATTATTTTTAATTAAATTTTTAATTAAAAAACACTATTCACCCGAAAAAACTAATACTTGAATAATAATTAATGAAACCGTTATTTAACTATTTTATTGAATCACATTACTTAATCAAGGTGCCTAGATTATTTTAAAACTTTCTTTAAGTGAGATTACTAATCCATTTGGTCATATTACTAATCCTAATCATAAAATCACTATTCATAATTTACTATTCATCAAAAATCAAGTTGATCTTATTAGACTCTAAATTTCGTACTGAACATAATTGTAGAAGACCATTTTTCGAAAATCATTACACATTTTTAATTATTTAAGGTTTACACAACCATTTTTAAAATATCCTTTTTCTAAAATTCATCAAAAATATGCATACAATATTTATCCGGTCATTTGAAAATTCATAAACATCATCATAAGAAGAAATCCAAATTTTTATTTAAAAAAAAAGATTACACAAGGCAATTACGGTCTCGTTACATAACCCCTTATAATACCAGCATAAGACCTAAGAGTAAGGTGTGCTAGGGTGATAGAATTTTGGGGCGGCTCAGTCAACATTGCCCGAGTAGTAATTTCTATCAGTTTGAACTTCTCGCGAAGGCGATTCCGTTCTAGCTTCACATGATGAAGTTCGGCTTAGATTTGGTCCAGAGCAAAGCCCAATGGTGCTACCTCCTTCCCAATCTCTGTTAGATGGGCTTCGATCGGCCCAAGGCTACTAGGTGTGGCCATCAAATCTTCTTTCTATAATAATTAACCAAGATTACTTAAATTTAGAGACAATAATCAAAACATTTTGTTCACGGTGGTCATATTGACCGATGGTCATATAACACTCAAAAACCAATGGTCTCATTTTATTTATAATCATGTTTATCAAATAAAACATTTTTTTTGAGTATAAAAAATAACACATGAAACTAGGAAACAAGATTTATTCAAAATTTCGGGTCGTTACAATCTTCCCCCCTTAAGAAATTGCGTCCTCGCAATTTTTTTAAATTGGGTTTTGAAATTTCATTGAAAGTCCCACATCGGAAAAAGAGTCAGTAACACCATTACTTTAAAAGAAAGAAAAGGAAGTACAAAGGCCACCCGAGTTAACCCACACTCGGGTTCCATGTAGGAAAACATGGACATGGAGGAAAAAAACAAAGGGTCGGTTCTGAGAGAGAGTGATAGAGAACATGATTAGGAGAAAGTTAACCATGAGAAAATCCCAAACTTATGATGTGTGTAAACGGTCTTTGATTACCTAGTAGGAAACGTAAACCAACAACATTTTTGTTTTACGTTTCTTTTCATAATTTTGAGGATTTCATTTACTACATAGAACAAAAACATAAGAAAATATACCTACCTTCAAGTAGAGTTTCATCCTTTAACAAGTCCCTACCAACACTAATCTTTTCGCCAAATGATGAGAATTCAAAAACACTTGGTCTCATAAAAGCACAAGAATCATCTTCTATAGAATCACATAATCTACAAAAGATTAACTATCTATTTCTTCTATCTTTAAACATTATCCCAAAAACAGAAAGGTTAAGGTAAAACAACTCTTCAAAAAGAAAGAATCCCATAGGAATAGAACCTACTTTTAAATCTTCAAAGTTCCATGGTACTACCCAACATTCATCATAGACCACTCCATAAATAACGGTCCTTAAAATTCCTCAAAATAAACCAAACTAAGATTGAAACCCAAATACAAGAAGGATTTGATAACATAGTCTTCCAAAACAACTTCATTGTTCATCTCCAGACAACATCAACCACTCCTAACATCTTATAACAAAAGTAGCTAACCTAAACATATTTTACCCAAGATAGGTTAATCATTCCCAAAAGTAACCTAAATTACTATAAGTCCACCTTAAATTCATCAATTCTTCAAAACATAAGTCAACCTTACTCCTCAATGAAAATACTATAGTAATCTATTTACCTCGATCACATAGGGTCCCCAAAATAGTGAACGCCTTCCAAAATAATAATCATCTTTTAATCCCCTAATCATCTCTGACATATTAATACGGAAATTGTCGCATTTCCTATCACATTGGTTGTTGGGACACGTTATTCCATTCCCCACCATTAACTAAGAAGATAAAGTATAATTAGAGGCTTAAATACTTAACCAATAATCATGAAAAGGAACTTAAAGCATATAAGGATAACTTGTAGAAGAAAAGTATACCCTAACTTGTGATCCCCTAGGTTCCCATCTAGGTTATCCATGATCATATATTCTTATGTGAATCTTTATTTTATTTTATCTTTGTTCCTTTAATAATGGTTCATACCAAGCTTATGAATTTACCAAAGCATATCCCCCGGGAGTGTCGTAACCAAGAGTGCAGCAAGGCCCGTTGTCGTGTACCAGTTCCCGTTCGAGTCTAGCTCAAAGCGGTGTTTTCGGGTTTTACCCCTATGTACATCTGTGCCAGAGCCACCTCTACCTGCTCGTATCCAGACAGGGATGTATTTGCTTGGCAACCCTTTACTCAATACTTACCAAAATACCAGGAAGATTTCCTATATTAAACTTTTCTATAGGTTTCCTCCTAGAGTTTTCATATCCTAATTTCCACAAATAACTAAACCATCCTTTGATACCAACTATAGCATCCCACCTTTTTATCACATAAACTTTAATTACATTTTACAAAACCGAGGATCTTTAAGGTTTAGTGTCTTGGAAACCAGGAACTTAAAACATGAAAACAACATAAAGAATTCTTCTTAAACACTTGAAAGGATTCTCCTTTAGTTCATCCTATGTTCATTATGCATCTCATAACCTGGGGACATACATCAAAAGAAAGGGTGAGCAGAAGGCCCAGTAAGGGAAACAAGAGAAACATTTTACAAGTGAACTTGAGATACTTCAATAAGGACATGAAAAGAACTTTAAGGCATGAGAAAGAATTCATGAGATACATCATAATAAAAATAATCATTTTTCATAACTTGAAGATGTGGCTACAACATTTAATATTGACAATCGTTTCGTTTCACCAAGGTCCATCCCCAAGGTGTCGTTCAAAATTACCAAGGTTATTCACCAAGGCGTCGTTAAAATGGTCATCTCTAGAGATTAAGTCTTTACCCAATGCATTGGAGCGCTATCAGGGCGCACCCTTAAATTTGTCTTTATTTTCATGTGAGCCACATATATCATCATCAAACATTTCATAAATAACCCATATAGCATAAAATAAATGGGTTTCGTTTCATAATCATAACGTTTTAAAAAAAACTGCTTTAAAGACATGATCTTTACGTTACTTTAAACCCACGGAAAGGGAAAGCGGGTATCATGTATGTAAATCCCAGAATTTAAAATAGAACATTTTTACATATATGTGAATACCCCTTTAGAAATAGGAGCTTTGAGTATTCACTTTATAACATAAAATAATTTTGAGAAAAGAGAGGCATTTTGAGACGAGAATTCTGCAGCATAACGGCTATGCTACAAGGTTTTAGAAACTTTGAAAAGAGAGGGAACATGGGTTGAACAATAATAATTGACCCATAAAAAGGTAGAGGGACAGAATAAGAAGGATATATGGACATGGTGATGCAATTTCAAGGACATACCAATTGAAATGAAAAACATGGAAGGAGGACAAAAATTTGATTTCTCTTATGAAAATTCGGCAGCCTAACGGCGTCACTTAAACTTCAACAAAAATGAATTGGACAAATGATATAGGGTCTCTCATCATATGATCATAGGAGATCAGTATGATAGATATAGAGATCATACCCCAACATAATAAAAGGAACTTGAAGGATTTGACATGAAAATCGAACTTGAAAAATGAGAAGGGTGAAAGAATCACTTAAACATTCGGCAGCCTAACGGCGTCACTTAAACTTTCATAAAACGAAATTATGAGAGTAAGAGGGGATCTCTCATCATATAAACATGGAAGGGCAGTAAGAGGAATATAAAAGAACCTCCTCTCACATAAAAACATGGAGCATAAAAGGAATGACATAAAAGAGGTTGCATGAAAAGAAAGAGAGGGGTCGGATCCCTTACCTTAAAACGTGACTCTTGAAACTCAAAGGATTGGACCTTGAGGGCTTGGGGGCACCTTGGGAGGACTCTTTGGAAGGTAAGAAGATCATAACATCGTTGGGGGAGAGTTGGGAGTGAAAACTAAAGGAGGAAAGGGTGGGTATTTATAGGGAAAGTGAGGGGACAAAGCATTAATGGCCAAAGGACACCTCACATGTGCTTTTCTCAAACCCATGTGTTCTCCCTTGGCATTTATCATGGAGTTAGGCCACATGGGGCCCCCAAAACAATAATTCATCACCCTTGGCCGGCCAACCCTCAAAAGATCTCATGACATCATCATGACACCATTATGATGTCATTAAACATACCGAAACCCTAAAACTGTATTTTTACTATTCACTAAAAATTCAACCTCCTCAGAATAACCCCAAAATTTCACCTTAACCAAATATCAATGCTCTGATTTCAAAAATGAAATCCATTTTATAAAAATAATTTTCTAAATATTTTTAATTTAATTTTTAAATAAAAACACTATTCATCGAAAATTCACATTTTTCAGAAAAATCCCCAAAAATTACCATAACATAATATCGATGCTCTGAGTTCAAAAATGAAGTCATTTTTATAAAAATAATTTTCTAATTATTTTTAATTAAATTTTTAATTAAAAAACACTATTCACCCGAAAAAACTAATACTTGAATAATAATTAATGAAACCGTTATTTAACTATTTTATTGAATCACATTACTTAATCAAGGTGCCTAGATTATTTTAAAACTTTCTTTAAGTGAGATTACTAATCCATTTGGTCATATTACTAATCCTAATCATAAAATCACTATTCATAATTTACTATTCATCAAAAATCAAGTTGATCTTATTAGACTCTAAATTTCGTACTGAACATAATTGTAGAAGACCATTTTTCGAAAATCATTACACATTTTTAATTATTTAAGGTTTACACAACCATTTTTAAAATATCCTTTTTCTAAAATTCATCAAAAATATGCATACAATATTTATCCGGTCATTTGAAAATTCATAAACATCATCATAAGAAGAAATCCAAATTTTTATTTAAAAAAAAAGATTACACAAGGCAATTACGGTCTCGTTACATAACCCCTTATAATACCAGCATAAGACCTAAGAGTAAGGTGTGCTAGGGTGATAGAATTTTGGGGCGGCTCAGTCAACATTGCCCGAGTAGTAATTTCTATCAGTTTGAACTTCTCGCGAAGGCGATTCCGTTCTAGCTTCACATGATGAAGTTCGGCTTAGATTTGGTCCAGAGCAAAGCCCAATGGTGCTACCTCCTTCCCAATCTCTGTTAGATGGGCTTCGATCGGCCCAAGGCTACTAGGTGTGGCCATCAAATCTTCTTTCTATAATAATTAACCAAGATTACTTAAATTTAGAGACAATAATCAAAACATTTTGTTCACGGTGGTCATATTGACCGATGGTCATATAACACTCAAAAACCAATGGTCTCATTTTATTTATAATCATGTTTATCAAATAAAACATTTTTTTTGAGTATAAAAAATAACACATGAAACTAGGAAACAAGATTTATTCAAAATTTCGGGTCGTTACAATCTTCCCCCCTTAAGAAATTGCGTCCTCGCAATTTTTTTAAATTGGGTTTTGAAATTTCATTGAAAGTCCCACATCGGAAAAAGAGTCAGTAACACCATTACTTTAAAAGAAAGAAAAGGAAGTACAAAGGCCACCCGAGTTAACCCACACTCGGGTTCCATGTAGGAAAACATGGACATGGAGGAAAAAAACAAAGGGTCGGTTCTGAGAGAGAGTGATAGAGAACATGATTAGGAGAAAGTTAACCATGAGAAAATCCCAAACTTATGATGTGTGTAAACGGTCTTTGATTACCTAGTAGGAAACGTAAACCAACAACATTTTTGTTTTACGTTTCTTTTCATAATTTTGAGGATTTCATTTACTACATAGAACAAAAACATAAGAAAATATACCTACCTTCAAGTAGAGTTTCATCCTTTAACAAGTCCCTACCAACACTAATCTTTTCGCCAAATGATGAGAATTCAAAAACACTTGGTCTCATAAAAGCACAAGAATCATCTTCTATAGAATCACATAATCTACAAAAGATTAACTATCTATTTCTTCTATCTTTAAACATTATCCCAAAAACAGAAAGGTTAAGGTAAAACAACTCTTCAAAAAGAAAGAATCCCATAGGAATAGAACCTACTTTTAAATCTTCAAAGTTCCATGGTACTACCCAACATTCATCATAGACCACTCCATAAATAACGGTCCTTAAAATTCCTCAAAATAAACCAAACTAAGATTGAAACCCAAATACAAGAAGGATTTGATAACATAGTCTTCCAAAACAACTTCATTGTTCATCTCCAGACAACATCAACCACTCCTAACATCTTATAACAAAAGTAGCTAACCTAAACATATTTTACCCAAGATAGGTTAATCATTCCCAAAAGTAACCTAAATTACTATAAGTCCACCTTAAATTCATCAATTCTTCAAAACATAAGTCAACCTTACTCCTCAATGAAAATACTATAGTAATCTATTTACCTCGATCACATAGGGTCCCCAAAATAGTGAACGCCTTCCAAAATAATAATCATCTTTTAATCCCCTAATCATCTCTGACATATTAATACGGAAATTGTCGCATTTCCTATCACATTGGTTGTTGGGACACGTTATTCCATTCCCCACCATTAACTAAGAAGATAAAGTATAATTAGAGGCTTAAATACTTAACCAATAATCATGAAAAGGAACTTAAAGCATATAAGGATAACTTGTAGAAGAAAAGTATACCCTAACTTGTGATCCCCTAGGTTCCCATCTAGGTTATCCATGATCATATATTCTTATGTGAATCTTTATTTTATTTTATCTTTGTTCCTTTAATAATGGTTCATACCAAGCTTATGAATTTACCAAAGCATATCCCCCGGGAGTGTCGTAACCAAGAGTGCAGCAAGGCCCGTTGTCGTGTACCAGTTCCCGTTCGAGTCTAGCTCAAAGCGGTGTTTTCGGGTTTTACCCCTATGTACATCTGTGCCAGAGCCACCTCTACCTGCTCGTATCCAGACAGGGATGTATTTGCTTGGCAACCCTTTACTCAATACTTACCAAAATACCAGGAAGATTTCCTATATTAAACTTTTCTATAGGTTTCCTCCTAGAGTTTTCATATCCTAATTTCCACAAATAACTAAACCATCCTTTGATACCAACTATAGCATCCCACCTTTTTATCACATAAACTTTAATTACATTTTACAAAACCGAGGATCTTTAAGGTTTAGTGTCTTGGAAACCAGGAACTTAAAACATGAAAACAACATAAAGAATTCTTCTTAAACACTTGAAAGGATTCTCCTTTAGTTCATCCTATGTTCATTATGCATCTCATAACCTGGGGACATACATCAAAAGAAAGGGTGAGCAGAAGGCCCAGTAAGGGAAACAAGAGAAACATTTTACAAGTGAACTTGAGATACTTCAATAAGGACATGAAAAGAACTTTAAGGCATGAGAAAGAATTCATGAGATACATCATAATAAAAATAATCATTTTTCATAACTTGAAGATGTGGCTACAACATTTAATATTGACAATCGTTTCGTTTCACCAAGGTCCATCCCCAAGGTGTCGTTCAAAATTACCAAGGTTATTCACCAAGGCGTCGTTAAAATGGTCATCTCTAGAGATTAAGTCTTTACCCAATGCATTGGAGCGCTATCAGGGCGCACCCTTAAATTTGTCTTTATTTTCATGTGAGCCACATATATCATCATCAAACATTTCATAAATAACCCATATAGCATAAAATAAATGGGTTTCGTTTCATAATCATAACGTTTTAAAAAAAACTGCTTTAAAGACATGATCTTTACGTTACTTTAAACCCACGGAAAGGGAAAGCGGGTATCATGTATGTAAATCCCAGAATTTAAAATAGAACATTTTTACATATATGTGAATACCCCTTTAGAAATAGGAGCTTTGAGTATTCACTTTATAACATAAAATAATTTTGAGAAAAGAGAGGCATTTTGAGACGAGAATTCTGCAGCATAACGGCTATGCTACAAGGTTTTAGAAACTTTGAAAAGAGAGGGAACATGGGTTGAACAATAATAATTGACCCATAAAAAGGTAGAGGGACAGAATAAGAAGGATATATGGACATGGTGATGCAATTTCAAGGACATACCAATTGAAATGAAAAACATGGAAGGAGGACAAAAATTTGATTTCTCTTATGAAAATTCGGCAGCCTAACGGCGTCACTTAAACTTCAACAAAAATGAATTGGACAAATGATATAGGGTCTCTCATCATATGATCATAGGAGATCAGTATGATAGATATAGAGATCATACCCCAACATAATAAAAGGAACTTGAAGGATTTGACATGAAAATCGAACTTGAAAAATGAGAAGGGTGAAAGAATCACTTAAACATTCGGCAGCCTAACGGCGTCACTTAAACTTTCATAAAACGAAATTATGAGAGTAAGAGGGGATCTCTCATCATATAAACATGGAAGGGCAGTAAGAGGAATATAAAAGAACCTCCTCTCACATAAAAACATGGAGCATAAAAGGAATGACATAAAAGAGGTTGCATGAAAAGAAAGAGAGGGGTCGGATCCCTTACCTTAAAACGTGACTCTTGAAACTCAAAGGATTGGACCTTGAGGGCTTGGGGGCACCTTGGGAGGACTCTTTGGAAGGTAAGAAGATCATAACTTCGTTGGGGGAGAGTTGGGAGTGAAAACTAAAGGAGGAAAGGGTGGGTATTTATAGGGAAAGTGAGGGGACAAAGCATTAATGGCCAAAGGACACCTCACATGTGCTTTTCTCAAACCCATGTGTTCTCCCTTGGCATTTATCATGGAGTTAGGCCACATGGGGCCCCCAAAACAATAATTCATCCCCCTTGGCCGGCCAACCCTCAAAAGATCTCATGACATCATCATGACACCATTATGATGTCATTAAACATACCGAAACCCTAAAACTGTATTTTTACTATTCACTAAAAATTCAACCTCCTCAGAATAACCCCAAAATTTCACCTTAACCAAATATCAATGCTCTGATTTCAAAAATGAAATCCATTTTATAAAAATAATTTTCTAAATATTTTTAATTTAATTTTTAAATAAAAACACTATTCATCGAAAATTCACATTTTTCAGAAAAATCCCCAAAAATTACCATAACATAATATCGATGCTCTGAGTTCAAAAATGAAGTCATTTTTATAAAAATAATTTTCTAATTATTTTTAATTAAATTTTTAATTAAAAAACACTATTCACCCGAAAAAACTAATACTTGAATAATAATTAATGAAACCGTTATTTAACTATTTTATTGAATCACATTACTTAATCAAGGTGCCTAGATTATTTTAAAACTTTCTTTAAGTGAGATTACTAATCCATTTGGTCATATTACTAATCCTAATCATAAAATCACTATTCATAATTTACTATTCATCAAAAATCAAGTTGATCTTATTAGACTCTAAATTTCGTACTGAACATAATTGTAGAAGACCATTTTTCGAAAATCATTACACATTTTTAATTATTTAAGGTTTACACAACCATTTTTAAAATATCCTTTTTCTAAAATTCATCAAAAATATGCATACAATATTTATCCGGTCATTTGAAAATTCATAAACATCATCATAAGAAGAAATCCAAATTTTTATTTAAAAAAAAAGATTACACAAGGCAATTACGGTCTCGTTACATAACCCCTTATAATACCAGCATAAGACCTAAGAGTAAGGTGTGCTAGGGTGATAGAATTTTGGGGCGGCTCAGTCAACATTGCCCGAGTAGTAATTTCTATCAGTTTGAACTTCTCGCGAAGGCGATTCCGTTCTAGCTTCACATGATGAAGTTCGGCTTAGATTTGGTCCAGAGCAAAGCCCAATGGTGTTACCTCCTTCCCAATCTCTGTTAGATGGGCTTCGATCGGCCCAAGGCTACTAGGTGTGGCCATCAAATCTTCTTTCTATAATAATTAACCAAGATTACTTAAATTTAGAGACAATAATCAAAACATTTTGTTCACGGTGGTCATATTGACCGATGGTCATATAACACTCAAAAACCAATGGTCTCATTTTATTTATAATCATGTTTATCAAATAAAACATTTTTTTTGAGTATAAAAAATAACACATGAAACTAGGAAACAAGATTTATTCAAAATTTCGGGTCGTTACACAGGCGATAAGCCACCTCACCAATCCTGCTGAGGACCTGGAAGGGTCCGATGAAGCGCGGAGATAACTTGCCGCCTCGGCCAAATCTCCGAATACCACGTCGAGGTGAGACCCGCAAGAAGACGTGGTCGCCATCCTCGAACTCCAGTGGCCTCCGCCTCCTGTCAGTATATGACTTCTGCTGGCTCTGTGCTGTCCTCATCCGCTCCTGGATGACCTGGACCTTCTCTGTCGTGGCCTGGACCATCTCCGGTCCCACCAGTGCTGACTCTCCAGGATCTGTCCAGCACAAAGGTGATCTACAAGGTCGGCCGTACAATGCCTCGTACGGTGCCATCCCGATGGTGGAGTGGTAACTGTTGTTGTACGCGAACTCCACCAAGGGTAGGTGGTCCTCCCAGCTACGACCAAAGTCGAGGAAACATGCGCGGAGCATGTCCTCGAGAGTCTGAATGGTCCTCTCCGTCTAACCATCCGTCTGAGGGTGAAAGGCTGTGCTCAGATGTAGCTGCGTCCCGAACGCCTCTTGTAACCCCTTCCAAAGCCGGGAAGTAAAGCGAGCATCTCTATCGGAGACGATAGATGATGGCACACCGTGGAGCCGCACAATCTCCTGAACGTAGAGACGTCCCAAGCTCTCCACTGAGCCCTGCTCTCTGATGGTTAAGAAGTGTGCCGACTTGGTGAGTCGGTCAACAATCACCCAGATGGAGTCGTGACCTCTGGAAGTGCGTGCAAGTCCAGTCACGAAGTCCATAGATATGTCGTCCCACTTCCACTCCGGAACCTCCAAGGGGTGTACCAAGACTGCTGGTACCTGATGCTCTGCCTTCACCTAGTGGCAGGTGAGGCATCGAGAAACGAACTCTGCTACTGCCTTCTTCATGCCCGGCCACCAGTGCTGTCGTCTGAGGTCCTGGTACATCTTTTCCACTCCAGGATGTACCGCCAAAGGAGAAGTGTGAAACTCTCTCAGCACTTCCTCTCGCAAAGCAACTGGTACCATGGTACGTCCTCTAAAAAGGATGTCGTGCTCTGCTCCAAGGGAGAAACCATCAGGTGCCTGTCCCGAGGATATCTGTGCACGCCGTGTCTCACAGTCAGCGTCCCCACGTTGTGCTTCCCTGACTCGCTGCAGTAGTGGAGGAGTGACTGTGAGAGACTAAAGGAAGGCTGCTCCGTCTCTATCCACGTAGGATATCTGCAAAGAGGCTAGCTGCTCTGTCGCCTCCTCAAGTAGCTGAATGCCCGTCCTCCTGCTAAGGGCATCGGCTACTACGTTCCCCTTCCCAGGAGTATAGACTATCTCAAAGTCATAGTCCTGGAGGAACTCGAGCCATCGCCGCTGTCTCAGGTTCAGGTCCTTCTGCGAGAAGATATACTTGAGACTCTGATGATCGGAAAAGACTGTAAAGCGCTCGCCCATCAGATAGTGTCGCCATGTCTTCAGAGCGAAGACCACTGCTGCTAACTCCAGGTCATGGGTAGCGTAGTTCTGCTCATGCGGCCTCAACTGACGTGATCCATAGGCGATCACTGCCCGCTCCTGCATTAGAACACATCCGAGTCCGGTCCCTGATGCATCGCAGTAGACTACGTACCCTACTCCCTCCCCGGGCAACCTCAAGATAGGTGCGATAGTCAATCTCTGTCTCAGCTCCTGGAAGCTCTGCTAACATCTGTCTGACCACACGAAGGGTTTCCCCTTCTTCGTCAAAGCTGTGAGTGATGCCGCAACTCTAGAGAAGTCTGGCACGAATCTCCGATAGTATCCAGCTAGTCCCAAGAAACTCCGAACCTCAGTCACGCTCCTGGGTGGCTCCCATGCTAACACAGCCTCAATCTTCGCGGGATCTACTGAAACTCCCGCCTCAGAGATAACGTGTCCCAAGAAGTGGACCTCACGTATCCAGAACTGGCACTTCGAGAGCTTACCATAAAGCTGGTGCTCTCGGAGTGTGTCTAGTATAACTCGCAAGTGATAGGCATGCTCCTCCTCTGTCGTAGAGTAAATCAGAATGTCGTCGATGAAGACCACAAAAAACCGATCGAGGTATGGCTGAAAGATCCTGTTCATGAGAGCCATGAAAACTGCTGGAGCATTGGTTACACCGAAAGGCATAACCAAGAACTCATAGTGTCCATACCGACATCTGAAAGCCGTCTTCTGCACATCCTCGTCTCTGACTCTGAGCTGATGATAGCCTGACCTGAGGTCTATCTTCGAGAACCACCGTGCTCCCTTGAGCTGATCAAAGAGGTCGTCAATCCTCGGTAGCGGATACTTGTTCCTCACTGTCACCTGGTTCAGGCGACGATAGTCAACACAAAGTCGCAAGCTCCCGTCCGCCTTCTTGGCGAACAATATCGGGGAAGCCCAGGGTCAAACACTGGGTCGGATGAACCCCTTGCCCTGCAAGTCCTCCAACTGTACCCGTAGCTCTCGAAGCTCGGAGGGGGCCATCCGATATGCTGGAGTGGATATCGGTGCTGTCCTGGGGTACAAGTCAATATAAAATTCTACCTATTTGCGAGGAGGTAGTCCTGGGACGTCGTCGGGAAAAACGTTCGCAAACTGATCCACCACTGCAGGAAAACCAGGACTCCGCACGTCAACTGCTCCAAGGATAAGGCTAGCCAACTGATGGGTGATGGGCTGTCCTCTCCTCCTCGGAAGTCCATCCTGTGCTGCTAAGGCTCCCTTCTCGCCGGTGAAGGTGAACCTGCTCCCGTCGGTGCGTACACATCTCACCTTGCGCCTAAAACAGTCAACCTGTGCATGGACCGTAGATAGCCAATCCATGCCCAAGATGACATCGTAAGGCCTCGACGCTGCTACAAGAAGATCTCAGCCGAAGCTCTCGCCTCCTAGAGTAAGCTCACACTGCCGGCACCAGTGCGTAATCGTCGAGTCTGCTCCCGTAGGAGTCTCTAGCCGTAAGGATCGAGCCAACGGCTCTGTCGGAATCTCCGAGCTCCGAACAAGGGCAGCGGCTATGAAAGAGTGACTCGCTTCTGTGTCTATAAGAACTGCAGCAAGGGTGGAATAGACACAGATAGTACCTCGAATCATCTCGGGTGCGCCGTGGTCGTAGGCCTCTGCTGCCTGGAGCTGTGCCTGTCTCTGCCCGCCAGCTCCCTGTGGTCGGGGTGGACCTCCTGGTGGTGGTGGTGGCAGAGCCTCAAAGCGTCGCCCACCACCGGCTGCTCGTCCAGCTCTTCTGCCTCCTCCGCCTCCTCCCTGCGGACCGCCAGGGTCGACCCTCTGCCTCTGCCTCGGTGGTCCCTCAACTGACTGCTGCTCCTCGACACGGCGGGTCGGGCAGTCACGAGCCATGTGGCCCTGCCCGCCGCACGAGTAGCACTGTCTGCCTCTCGAAAGACTGGCTCCGCGCTGTGTGCCCCGCACTGCTGAGCCAGTGTCCTGAGGTCGTCTGCCCGAAGGTCTGGTCTGTCTGGACCCCTGAGTCATCCGTCGACTTCCTGCTGCAGATGACTCTGCCACGTGCCGCCCTGCGGTGGGTCGCTGCGCTGGTGTAGACTCAGCAAGGAAGCTCTCGATCAGAAGGGCCCGCTCCAGTACTCCTGTCTGGGTCGGTATGCTGAGGGAGATCAGCGATGCCCTGATCTCGTGTCTCAAACCCTACTCGAAGGTCCGAGCCCGGAAGAATGGGTCCCGTACCATGTCGGTCGAGTAGCGCGAGAGGTCGGTAAATCTCTCCGAGTACTGAGCGACCGTCATGTTGCCCTGCCGCAGCTGAAGAAGCTCCTGGATGCGCACCACACGAAGGGTGGCTGGGACGAACTCCGAGCGGAAAAGGCTCTCAAAGTCCGTCCAAAGTAGAGATGCCTCATCGTGCACCTGGAGCATCAAGCTCCACCATCGTCCTGCTGCTGCGTGTAGTAGGCTCGCAGCGAGGATCACCATGAGGTCTGCTGGTGTCCTCACTAGCCTAAACACTCGTACCACTGCCTCCAGCCAGTCCTCTGCTGCCTGGGGATCCGTCTCCCCGCGAAACCTGGGCGGTCGCTGGCACTGAAACTCATGCAGTGCGCTGAGGCGACATGCATCGTCAGCGGCTGGTGCTGGAAGTATCGGGGGCTCGACGGGTAGAGCTACCGCCGGTGCCACTGCTGACAAAGGGCCCTGCACCGAAGCCTCGTCGCTCGGTGGGCTGTCGTCATGCTCGACTCTCGGAACCCTAGCTGGCTGCCGTCGTGGGGCCATCCTGAAAAGAAAACAGGTGCGCCACGGTCAGAACAGTATACCAGGTGAGCTGATATAAGTAATCACAAAGAAAAATTTGAAACACACACGCAATCAATGTTTTCGTGCATTAAGTCGGAAATCAGAAGTCAGGGTCCTGGTGTACGGATACGTCGGCCGCCGCACTAACACTGGACTCCCTGGACTGATAACCACACTCAATACGCTAAACATTATTGCTTCATAGATAAAAGATCAGAGTTCGTGGTAGAACCGAACTCCTCTGATACCAATTTGTCACAACCTGCCCTCGGGGTCCGTGCCGTGACTACCCCAAGCCCGCCTTCCATAGGCCAGGGGCTGGCGACTAGAACCAAGGCGTAAATCCTGGAAAAAGGGGAAGGCATTGCCTTTGTAAAGTAAACAAACACCACAGAGTAAGCAAGCGAAAAGTAAACACTAAGAAAAAGCAGAGTACAACTGAAAGTGCGGAAAAGTAAATGGGCCAGTATACAAACCCAAACTGAAAGTAAAGTACAACTCGAAAGGGAAAACAGCAACTGAAAAGTAAAAGCCACTACACCGAGCTGTCCACTGGAAATCCCACCTGAAGGGTGGGTACAGATAGCTCCACTGCTCCACGGGTCCTGCCGTCCACTCCGAGCACGTCCCGCCCAGTGGTCCACCTTCAGGTACCGTCCTGCTCTGCAAGCCTCAGCTAAGATCAACGCTGTCCGTCGTCTGAAACCGACACAACGTAGTGCGGGCAAAGCCCGTGCAGGGGTGAGTATAAGCTACTCAGTAGGGACCCCGAGACCCCTGAAGGTCTCCCAAAATCCACAAAGGATAAACCACAAAGAAAGGTACAATCACGAAGTAACAACCGACACTGTTTAGGTATATGCCCATACATATACCTAAGTCATCAATTTCAAATACGCTCCAACCTCCGAGCCCAAGTACAACTCAGTCCACACAGGAAAGTAAACGTACTCCACACAGGAAATAAAAACGTAATCCACACAGGATAGCACAACACATTCCACATAGGAAAGCAACAGAATTCAGCTCACACAGGTATACTTCTTCAAAAAACGATAAAGATGATCTCTGATCCATCTAAGTCGTCGGACCCACGAAGGATCGATAGGTAACTAACCCCCGCAAAAGACCCACACAGGATCGGGCCCACACAGGACCTGTAGCACTGATCCACGTAGGATCGCTGAGTGTTGTAGTCGTCGTCGTCGAATCCACACAGGATCTCTGTACTGTCGTCGTCGCAGTCACAGTAGTAGTAGCAGTAGCAGTAGTAGTCACAGTAACCGTCGCAGTAGCAGTAGTAGTCACAGTAACAGTCGCAGCCAGCACTAGGGTTCCCGCACACAGCAAGCTCGTTCGGAGGGTCCGCTCCACGAGCCAAGAGGCTGATACATCAACTGTCACAAAGTCCAGAGTTGATGTATCCAAAAGTTCTGTATCGTCAACAGGAACTCAACGTAACAGACGGCGCGTCGATCGGACGCCCGGTCTGAGAGATATTGGCATTTTCGTCCCCGGGGCCCGGTTGGTTTTTAAGGCAAAACCAACCCGACCGTACTCCACCTGCGTCCAAACCTCGGGCGGAGTATGCCAAAAGATCCGTCTCACTAAGAGGAAAACAACAAAGCTGACGGCACGTCAATCGGACGTCCGTAGCTCAAGATATGAGCGTTTCCGCTCCGAAGGCCCGGTTGGTTTCGTGAACGAACCAACCCGGCCGAACTCAAAGTGTTCCGAAACCTTGAGTGAGATATATTGAAAGGACCGTCTCGATCCAAGGATCGTGTTGCCGTAGACGGTTCGTCAATCGGAGGTCCGTGGCTCAAGTTATGGCCAAAAGAACGAAACTGATTCGAACGGGGGGTCCGGGTCCGGGCCGACCCGGCCCGACCCCCCCCCCCTGGGTCGGCCCGAACCGGGTCGACCCGAACCGGGTCCGACCCGGCCCGGCCGGCCTGGCGCCGCACGGAGGCAGCGCGCGGGGGGGAATCAAGCCCCCGCTTGATTGAAGAGGCGGCGCGGCTATATGCCGCGCCCTTTTTAAAAAAAACGGCCCCCACGTGGGGGCCGGCTTGAAGAAAACCGGGGGGCCTCCTACCCCCCCCCCCCCCAAGGAAACCACCCCCCCTCTTTAATGACGGGGGTTTTTGAGCTGGCCGGGGGAATTTATTTCCCCCGGCCTTTGACCTTCCGGCCGGCCAACTGCCGGCCGGTTTTCTCCAACGGGACCGGAAAATCCGGTCCCCTTTTCGGCTTCCGACGCCGGCGGCCCGGCCGCCGGTCTTCTCGTCTCGCCGCGGCCCGGAACCGGCCGCGGTGTTCGTCGTCCGGCGCGGTGCGACGGCACCGCGCCCCTCCGTCGCGCCTTTGATTTCCTTCAACGCGGCGTGACGGCGTCGCGTTCTTGATGATTCTTCCATGGCGCGACGCGACGGCGTCGCGTAATATAATCGCACGATTAACCGCGTGGTGCGACGGCACCACGCCACCTTGTTTCCACCCGCAAGGTAAATCAACAAGAACGATGGAGGGGGTTCGGCCGTGTTCATGCGGTCCGGCCCCCTCACGTTAAATGATAACACAACTTAAATATCCTTACGTTAATCATACATGAACCACGAACAAGGATAAATAAATAAACAAAAAACAACAACCCCTACCTTGGGTATAAGTTCGAAGATTTGTCAATGTTCCGTGGAAGACAACGTCGCGGAGGTTGGCGTCACGGTAATCGTTCGTCAAATCCGATGACGAAGAGGTACGTCGTTGGCGAATCTTCGTATGCCGACGAAGGGAGTCCGAGGAGGAAGCGGCGTTCCCTTTCGTTGACACGGAAGACGAAGAAGAGGAGAGCGGCGTTCTTCGTCGGAGTTTGAGCGTTCTTCGTCAAGCTTGAGCGTTCTTCGTCAAAGATTGAAGAAGGAAGAAAAGCTCTCAAAAGCTCTCAAGATGAATAAACAAAACTAACCAAATAAAATAAGGTTCCTCCTTATTTTATTTACCAACCCAAGGAATTCAAAACTTCAAATTCAAAAACATAACACTTAATTAATTATACATATCATGTGTAATTAATTAGATGTTAAGTTAACAAACTTTTAAGAGAAAGAGAGGGGAGTTTAAGGGGGAAGATGAGAGGTTTAGGTTCGTGTGGGTCCCACCACACTTAATCCTCTCAAGGGAGGTTAAGTGGGTGTGGGTCCCACCCCTAACTTCCTTTGAGAGAATTTAACCCACAAGTTTAAATAAAATTTTGTATTTCACAAATTTTATTTAACTTAATCTAAAAACCCAAAAACTAACTTTCAACCCGAAATAAACGCAACTTCCGAAAAGGTCTCCTTAAGCGAATATCGGCGCTGCGAGTTCATCGGTGCCCTCGGATTTCAATTCCGAGCACCAGATCAAAAGTTAGAAATTCCCGCTCGTTCGTTCACTGAACGTACCCGAGTCAAACTTCGGAAATTGATTCCGGGCACTCCGGGCCTCGTAATCAGGTGCCGTCAGAAACCGCGCTCTTGTAAAATTCCAAATAAAATTAAGAAAAAAAAATTTCCCTTGAATTTAACGGGTCTTTACAAGAAAGATGGTTTCAATTTTGAGAGAAATGATCTCAAGATAGGTGAAGTGATATGTATTTATCATTTAGGGAGTTCAAATATTGGAAACATAAAAACACGGTAAAAAGAAATAAACCACACGATAAAAAAAATTAAAAGGAAATTCTGAATAATACAGTGAGACCGGTACATGTATTCACGGTGTTAGTATTAAGGTATGACTCTAAACAATGCAACCATAACTTGTGAGACGATTAACATAATACAACATGTTGTAAGACAGTAGGATGAGATAGCAATCCTGAGACAATAAATTAAGATAGTATTCATAATAAAGTAAACTTAGCTTGTAATCCTAAGACATTAAAATTTTCAATCAAGGTAAATCATTCTCAATTCATGTGTGATGTAATTCAACCTTTTAGAATTTCATGGCTTAGTGAAAAAGTCAGCAAGTGGATGTTCTGTGCTAATGAATTCTAAATTAATATAAATTTTTGAATAATGATCTGTTGAAATTTTATTTTCAACATCAATTTGCATTGATTTAAAATGATAAACATGATTTTTTTGATATTTTAAAAGCCCTTGTGTTATCACAATTTATAGGGACATGTCGGAATTGATATCCATAGTCTAAAAAAGTTGGTTTCTTCCACAAAATCTAAGCACATCAACCACCAACAACAATTTATTTAACTACAATAGTAGATAAAGCAACAAAATTTCTCTATTTTACTACACTGTGAAATTATTGACATTCCTAAAAAGTGACATGTTCCATAAGTTCTTTTTCTATCTAACTTATAACCACAAAAATTATAATTTGAATAGCTAACTAAGTCAAATGATTTTCCTCTAGGATACAATATTCCTAAGTTGGTAGTATATTAGATGTATTTTAAAATCCATTTAACAACAAGAAAATGTGACTCTTTATGATTTTTTTGAAAACAATCACACATACACACAATAAATATAATATTAGGCCTACTAGGATTAAAGTAGAGAAGACTCCCAATAATTCCTCTATAAGTTCTTTGATCAACAGATTTACCATTCTCTTTATAATCTAACATACAAAGGGCACTCATTAGAGTGTCACTACTTTCAGTACTAGCCAAAATAAAATGTTTTAGAAGATATTTGGTATATTTACTTTCATTAAAAATAATACCTTCCTTATGTTGAAATATTTTAAATCCAAGAAATAATTTTAGTTCACCCATAAAACTCATTTCAAATTCATTTTGCATCATCTGTCAAAAATCAACACATAAAGAATTTTTTTGAAGATATAAAAATAATATTATCAACATATATTTTAACAACTAAAATTTCATTAGAAATTATTTTCATAAAGAGACTCTGATCATCTATACCTTATGTAAATCCTTTATAAATAAGAAAAATACATAGTCTTTCATACCATACTCTTGTATCTTACATTAATACATATAAATCATTAGTTAATTTGAAAAAAAAAATTGTAAAATGATGGTTTTTAAAATCAGTAAGTTTTTCAACAAAACATCCACAACTATATACACATTTAGGAATGAAATCATGGAATTAATTTGATATAGTTTGATATTTAGATGTGCTGCATATGATAATAGTATTACGATGGATTAAAGTCTCAAAACTAGTAAAATGGTTTCCTCATATTCAATCCCTTTTTTTACTATAACTTTGTGAATCAAATATAGGTTTATTTCATACTATGATAACAGATTCATCTACTATATTTATAAACACCCATTTTGGGCTTTTGTTCAAGATGTCATTAAGTCTATCTAATAGTTTATAGACTTTATTTCATTTAAAATAATTTAATTCTTCTTACATATCCATTACGAAAAATTCATCATTGATTTCCTCATTAATGTTCTTATGATTAAGCCATGAAAAAAAGACATGATGTTCAACCTGATTTCTTAAAGAATATCTAGTCTATGTTTCTTTATCTAAGTCTCCAACAACGACATCTAAATTATATTTCATAAGGGTTCTAACGAGTCTATAAAAATAAGGTATAGTCGCTTTATTTTCTTCAGGAAGTTTAGGTTCATTGTGGATTGAATTTGGAGAATTTCCAGAACTGGAAGTTTTAACAAATTCCTTCTTAGGATGGTCAAAAAAATTTGCATCAATGTCCATATTTGACATATTATCCTCAAGATTTTCTAGAGAGGTTTTTGGCTTTTTGGGATATGTCTCATCAAACATGACCTATAAAATTCTTCCACACATGTGGTTATCTTATTGAAGACTCTACAAGATTTACTCGAAATAAAGTATCCTAGGAAAATTACTTCATCATTCTTGAAGGAAAATTTCACTCGATTATCCATAGTGTTAGGAGTATAGACTTTGAAACCAAAAAAAACATGAAGTAGTTAACCTATATTTTTCTATTGTTCCACAATTCATAGAGTTTTCTTAAGAATGGGTATAATCAATACTTTATTGATTATGTAGAGAGATTTATTAACATATTTTTTCCAAAATTATACCATTAGATCGTATTCATTATGTATTGATCTTTCTATTTCTTGTAAGGTTCTATTTTTTCTTTCTACAAAACTATTTTTCTGAGGAGTTATTGGGGTAGAGAAGTTATGACTACAGAAATTTTGTGATAAAAAAGATTCAAACTCTTGGTTTTAAAACTCACATCCATGGTCCCTTCTTAAGAATTTAATTTAATACCACTAAGATTTTCTATTGTCCTAGAATACTTTGTAAAATGATAACAAGTTTCACTTTTGTGAACCAAGAAGAAGGTCCAAGTATATCTAGAGTCGTCATATACAAGAAAATAGACATAGTGCTTCCTATTAAGACATGAAAATATAGAAGGTCAAAACAAGTCCATGTGAACCAACTAATGAGGTTGAGATGTGGAAACTAATTTCTTTGGTTTGAAAGATATTTTTTTTTGTATTTACCCTTTTGACAAGGATTACCGACTTTTTCATCTGGAAACTCAAGTTTTGGTAGATCCTTAAATAAGTCTTTTCATTTAATATTTCTAAAGGAGTGTATATTTCAGTGTCATAGTCAACCATTCAAGAGCCAAGAATCTTTATGAAAATCAATAAAATAAGAAACATTTTGAGAAAAAAAATCTATCTTAACAGTATAAAAATTTTCATTTCTAAAAGAAGATAATACTAATTCATTCTTAGAATTAATAAAATTTCATGCATCATTATCAAATTTAATATGAAAACCATCATAAAAAAATTGTGAAATAATAATATGATTATATTTTCATCTATAAAAAAGTACATTAGAAATTAAAACTGAATTATAGTTACCAATCAAGATGAGGGAAATGATTTTCCCATTTTCATTATCACTAAAGGTGACATTCCCACCATCAATCTTTACCGGATTGTTGAAACATGAGTAATCTCCTATAATGTATCTTGAACATCCACTGTCCAAGTACCATAGGCATTTACAGAATCTCTTCAAATAGCTTTCTTACATAAGGATCAAACAAAAGAATATTTTAATACCCAAAATTTCTTGGGACCTAAAACATTAGTAATAAGTGCTTTGGGAACACATAATTGCTTCATCGGTTTCCAAAAATGAAACTGTAAATAATTTGAAAACTAAAATCTATTTAGCCTTTAGAAACTATAAGAAGTAAAATAGTTCCCAATATTGGAACATGCATAATATTTTATCAGTTTAGGAAAAAATAGATTTTCCAAATTTTACAACAAATTTTGTTTTTCCAGGTTCATATCCAATACAAACAGGGTATTTAGGAACTACTTACAGTCAAATCATATTTTCATTAAATTGAGGAAGGCAATGATGAAAAACCAAAGTCATGGGGGGCCTAAAATAATTAATGATGAGGGAATCCCCTCTAATCAAATAACCTCCTTTTGGACATAAGCTGATAGGGATGAGGAGATAAGTGTGGATGGAGCTCTGATCCACCAAGGAAGCAAGGTAATCTCCAACCTAATTTCCCTCTCGCCACCTATGGGTCACTTGGATGTTATAGTATAGGAGGGCTATACGTTTCATGAGAATGTAAGAAATGGACCATGAGGTGGATCCTTTACCATATAGGGGGTCATGAAGTATCAGAGATTCGGTCTTCACCAGAGAAATAACTATATTCTTTTGAAGACAAAGAGATATCCCAGTGAGAATTGATTTGACAACATTCATGAGAGAGTTTTCATCACCATATGATGAAGAGAAATCAAGGACCACATTCCCCAAAACACCACAACCCCCACCCCACCCCACCCCCTCATGTTTCCCAGCAATTAGGACCCATCTTTTTTCATCTTGTAACCTGTATCAGGAGGCCACCAACACACCAATCTACCTAGTGATCTGATAAGGGGGGTTGAGTTGCGGGGTTATTGGACTTCAGAATTCATAGTAATGGAGAATTTCTCCATTCATGGATATTCCAAACCAATTCCACTAGTAGAAAATGGGTTCTCTTAACTATAGACCTCACCGTGGTAGGAACCCCATCGAACCTTGCCTAGTTTCTTCCTTTCCACAAGCACTGGCCCCCTACACTGAGAATCACTGACATGGCCATCCATTCGTTACCACAGTCTTGAGTACCATGAAAACATCTCCCTAAAAAGGAAGCATAACTTCGATCATGATAAGAGAAATAATTACAGCCACCAATGAAATTATACATCGCTAGAGCCCAATCCCCTATACAGAACAGATGACTGGTACTCTCCTCCCACCTGATATAGCAACAGTGGAACCACGAGGAAAAACTAATGCCCATTTTCTTGACATTCTCATTAGTAGATATAGCTGAGTTCTTGATTCTCCATGTACGGGGTTTTATTTTTCTTGTATCCTCTTGCACCACACCACGTCGTTCCAATTGTCCTAATGATCCAGAGTCTAAGACAATTTGCGGAACTCCCTAGTATTAAAAGATCCTAAGGACAACGGTGGGAAAAAACACCTATCTGACTTGGAGTTAATCAGTATGGACTCATGATAGTCTTTTTTACCCTTATCCAGAAAATCCTTAGTAAACCAGGCGTAGCACCGAGCCTCTTTCAAGGAAATAGATGGAGATGGACAAACAAGGAATCCAATTACTATACCCCCCCCCCAGTTCTGATACTAGAACATGATTTTTACTTCACCAACAATCTAGAGGGAGTTCTGCTGGAAGATATGGATGAGTGGAAAGATCTTCCAACATAAGTGGAAACATAGTCACAAACTACCTCATTATAACCCCCAAAGATGTGCGACATAGACTTGCCTCATAAAGTTCTCTCCTCAATGAATTCCCATGCACGCTTGGATTTCATGCAGAGGAGAGTACACTGGAAGATCCTGAAATTGATCCCCCCCCCCTCGTGGACTGGTTTCTCCAACCTTCCCCATGAGGTCCAGTGTAATTTTCTCCTCAGACAGGTCAACCTAGTTAAAACTACTCAATACCTAGTCAATGGTGTTGATGACACCATCCAGGACATAGATAGAGGCCAAAGCATGAACAGGTATGGAAGAAAAGACATTATTCACAAGTGTAATATAACCCCTAGAAGATAAATAGTAGTTCTTACAGTTAAATACGCCACTAGTAATCCTGTTAACCACATAGTCAAAATCATGTACCCACAAACTTCCTATATAAATAGGCATGCCCAGATACTCTAAGGGGAAGGATCCTCACTCCATGTCCAGTTGACTATAGAGGGAGACGACATGACTCGGAGCACTCTCAGAGTTAAAGAACACATTACCTTTTGAGATACAGATCACCTGGCCACTCCAAAATAAATACTTATCGAGGATTCTCTTGAGACCACTAATAGAGTCCCTTCCAGCATTAATAATGATGATAGTGTCGTCGGTGAACATGAGGTTCGAGATCTAAGGTAGGTTCTACTTCCTTCTATACGGGAGGACTGCTTCACTAGACATGCCCTGGTTGAAGAGGCAACTTAGAGCTTCCAGTAATAAGATGAATAAACTCAGGTAGATTGGGTCACCAAGTTGGATACCTCTACTGTCCTTTTAGAATCCATGAGACTTACCCAAAAATGATAGATCCATACAAGACGAGCTGAAGAAGTAGAAGAGTAGAACAACTGACCTAGACGAGAGACCCATAGCAGAAATAACATTGTTTATAAAGCCCCATTCGATCCTATCGTATGTCATGTTCATGTCGAGTTTGATTTCTATATTGGATCCATGGGTTTTAATGTTGATGTCCTAGATCACCTACTACACCATAGAAATAGCTCCCTAAATGGAGTGACCTCTAATGAACCTGTGTTTCTTGATCAAAATTCGTAGGGGTAAGAATCTAGATAGCCTCTACTTAATCATGCACATAAGGATATTATATCAGAAGTTCCACTAGATGACTTTCCTATAATGTGAAAGGGAAGAGGGATCCTTGACCTTCGTTATGAGAATAAGAGCAGTAGAATAAGAATTATGAGGGAGGCTCCCTCCACAAAAGTAGTCTTGGATATCTCCAATGATGTCGCCCTTAACCACATCCCACGCCACCCTATGAAATGAACCTGGAATACTGTTTGGACCTAGTTCACTCTCGGGATTTAGATGTATCATATCCAAATAGATATCCTCCTCATTCGAGATCCCCTCTAGGTCCTCATTCTCTTAGATAGACATAGAGTTAGGAATCTCTTATTAAATATCAGCATTACCACTTGGGTAGCCTCTGGACATCCTCGTGTTTGTACTAGAAAGTAGATCAATGAAGAACAAAAGCACCATGATCTCCACTATGTTCCTATCATTTGTGTATGATCCATCTTCAAGTAAAATAATGGGATGAATCAACCATTTGTTATCTAATATAGGCATGGAAAAAAAGGAGTGTTACTATCGCCCTTCTTTAACCATTTCACCCAGGAGCGGTCCCTCACCAATCATTCCTATATCTAGAAGATACTTGTTTTCAAAGAATTTGTGCTAGAGTATTCTTTCCATTGGTATATTATTAAAAATGATTTTTCAAGTTATTAATAGATAATTTAAGTTCATTTTTCTCTTTATTTAATTGATCATTCTTCTCCTTTTCTATTGAAAACGTGGACATTACCATAGAAGTAAGATCATTTTGTTTCTTCAATGATTTATATAAACTTTTAATTCATTGAATATATCTTTAATAAATTTAAAGTATTCAAACATTTCTTCATTTTTCATTTTTTTCCTGATCAATTTTATCTCTAGAATAATAGTAATTTTGTACAAGAGACTCAATAGTTACATTTTATGTGTTTATCATGAAAAAAATATTGGCTGTTTTAAAATTCTCATTTGTTAATATTTCGTGTCACTTGATCTATCCTTTGAATAACTCCATGCTTATTTGATTTTCTTTTTATAATTTCTATCATTTTTCTTATATATCATCTTATATTTTATCTTATGATAGTTATCCTTTACATGTCCTCTTATCTTACATTCATAATAGACTATTTTACTATAAGTATCGCCTTTATTCCAATCTTTTTTCCAGTTTCCCATGTTGTCATATTTAGGTTTTTAGATATTCTTCCTGACGAATTTCTTCCTTTTATAAAACATCTTAAATATTCTTCCAAATCGATCAATTTCCTCATAACTTTTAGACGGTGATGATTCATTACTTGTACTTTAAGGATAATTTTGTACCCTTTCCTTTTCCTTAGTTTTAGAAGTAGTGGTTTCGAAATCCACTGACTTTCTCTTTTGTTCATCCTTTTTTAACTTGTTGTTTTTTGATTATTCCTCATACATCCTTAATTTAATTATCATCTTCTTGGTTGGAAACTTTCTAATGTCACTTGATTATAGAATTGATACATAATTCTCTCTCTATCTATCTGGTAAGCATATTAGTATTCTCATTATTTTATTCTTGGATCTAACAACCTTTCCCAAAGAGATCATAGTATTCATAATTTCATTAAACCTAATATACATTTCATAAATATGATCATCATGATTCATTTTAAATTAATCATATCAAATATTATATGTGTTAAATATCATTTCCTTAACACGAGAGGTTCCTTTATGTGAAACAAATAATGTGTTCCAAATTTACTGGGATGTTTTACATGCAGAAATTCTATTAAACTATTCATCTCTTAAATAATATTTTAGGGAATTTATTGATTTAAAATTACTGTTATAATAATTCTTAGTTGGGTCATTCTACTTATTCCTAGAAAAATCTGGAATCTTATATTCATCTATAAATTAAGAACAAATATCAAAACCTATACTTTCTAGGTGCATTTTCATTTTTATTTTCTATTGTGAATTATTTGTTCCATAAAATAATGCAGGTCTGTTGGTAGAAGCACCTTCCAGTCTATTATCCATGATAAATAAATAGGATATTAAACAACTAGAAATTTAGAACTAACATAAATTTAAAGATCTTTAAAACACAACTAAAATCACAGTTGAAAAACATTTTAAAACCAATTTAAAATTTTGAATGAAACAACTTGACAACAACCTTTGATACCAAGTGTTGGTTGTAGTATGACACTCAATATGGGGTTAATTGAGTTCCTGTAAATATTTATGTTAAGAATATTATTTAAAATATTTCACTAATTAATAAAAAACTGGCTAGTTAACTAAGGTAGTAAAATTATAATAGCTGGACTATTCAAATAGTTTCTCAGTAAATTGTTCAATACTTAGTTATAAAAATATGATATATTGATTGAACTTATGAACTAATATAATAAGGAAAAATAACTATAACTACTATCCAAGACTAACTATCATAATAAAATTTAGTTTTCTAAAATATGAGTTAGAAAGAGAAAGACTAAGTTGATTGACATCAGAGATAAAATAGGTGGTTCATTTACAAGCTGAGACATAATCCACTCCAATGGGTGATAACCTACCACCATGAAATATATATAAAAATCTTTGATCCACACCCTAGATTACGTTTAACAATAGTACAAAATATTTTCCTTGTCACAAGACCTATACCACTATTCTATGTGGGAAAACTAATGTCCCTGTCACACAGGACCTCTTCCATAGTTATTCGTGGGTGAAACAAGGTATAAAAAGATAATTGAGTGAGGATATCTTGTATGCTCTATTTCAGTGTAGGATAGAGTGTGTGTTTTTAATACAGATACAAACACTGCTCAAAGAGTAATAAATTAGTACAAAATAGATAAAAATATAATGATATTGAGTTTATAAGGTTATGTGTGTTGAGAAATAAAGCTCTAGTCTCTTTGGATGCTGCAGATAAAATGTTCCAATACTCTTCTAAAAACTAATTTTCGTGAGTCGAGTGTTCCCTTTTTCAGTGTAGTGAGATGTTCTTCTTCTTCTTTGAGTTTCTTCAAGGGTGTTTTTAAGATGTTTCATAGTATGTTTTTCATCATTTTCATCCATAAAGAATTAAAAGTTCTTCTTTCTTTGTATTCTTGCATGTATGGGTGTTCGTATCCTTTACATGCGTTCAAATACTACACTACTATTCTTCTAGAGTGCCACACATTATTTATTTTTTCAGGTTATTGCATTATATCTGACAAGGTGAACAATGTCAACACCTCTTACATAGTACTGTCTTCTGACAGTACTACAAAATATCATTACTAATATCAGTTTCATAAAAGAACTCAAATATGACCATTATAAACAACTAATAAATTTAATTATAAAATAAAAAAAATGGTTAAGTATGGAATGGTGTCACAGTTGTGGTGAGACAGTCACGGTGCCACAGTCATGATGAGACAGTCATAGTGCCACAGTTGTTGTAAGATCTATAACCAGTATAAAAGTTATGGTGTGTTTTCCTTTGAAAATTATGGAACTGTTAGTATGGTTACGGTACCAGGTCAATTGCATAAATCTGGAACTAGTATCACTGTTTTAGTGTCTGGTCCTTTTCGAAAATATGGAACTTGTAGCAACCTTACGGTTTCATAGACTTAGTCAAATATTTGTAAGATGTCTTAAGAATAAATCATTACATAATGAATTATGATTAAACATAATCACACTAAAACATAATAGAACCCGATTAAACATTTTTCATAATATTAAAATATAATTTGTGAGATTTTTAACATAATATTATGAGATTTTAAAAACATGAGTTAAAATAGTGTAAAACATGTTTTATGATCATTAAAACATGTGGAATCCCACAATCATAAAACATGATTTGGGAGAATTAAATCATGAGGAGTCCAACCATCCCCAAATATTATTTTTGAGCATTAAAACATGAGGAGTCCAACATATATTTTTTTTATGTATATATATATTCATAATTTTTTTATAATTATAATTACAAATCCTTAATCAGTTATTAAGTAGTAAGAACAAGTAAAATAAATATTTATCAGCACTTTTTTAGTGCTGATAATGATGAGGCTTTATCAGTACTAAAAACAGATAAAATCAATATTTATCAATGCTAAAACTTTAGTATTAATAAATATGTCTCTTATCAATTCTTATTACTTAAGTGTTGTTAAATGTAGTTTCTATCCATTCTTTTTTGAAAGCACTGATAAAAGTGTCCTGATCTATTTAAAATGAACTAACTAGTTGTGAACTCATTGAAATATCAGAAGCTTTCTACATAATCTACCCACTACTTATGTTCCTCCTCTATGAATTTAATCTGAAATCATAAAAACCCACTTAACTGCCTCTATTTTTTTAACATCTTCCAGCATCAGGTGTTCATTTTCAGTTAGGGTTTTCAAAGAAAACATCGAAATCCAGGTCAAAGAGTCTCAAATTGTCTTCAACCAAGAGTGGTATGCATGTGTTTACTTTTGTAGGTTCCGATTTTATTTATGTATTTTTTTTTTGTTTTTTTTTCTTCTCTAAATATGTCATCAGTTAATTGTGGTTCGGTCATTTTATAATATTTAACTTTTAGATTGTGAATAGAAAACTTAGTTTATGGTTAAATTTTTTCTTGAATCCTGATTTATATATCCTATTTTTGTCTTTTTAAATTGTCATTTTGAATCAATTTTTATAGTTTTAAACATATTTACCCCATCTTTATATGAAATCTTAGTTATTTCATTATCTTAAAATCTTAAATAATCCCTTGTGGTCTATATATAAACAAATTAAATTAATATATATGCCACTATTGAAACTGTGGAGGTATTGGAATTATGTGTATTACAAATTATATATTTATATATTTATATATTTATATGTGTATGGGATAGACATTGCAAGGTTGGTATGTTTTTCTCTCTTTTTTGTGATATACCTTGTGAATGTGTATAATTACTTTATACCAACTTCTTTATAGACGTCCATAGAATCTCAAGGATGGGTCAATTTGTATTATATAGACTCCTTAGAATCTTTTAAATGTGTAGATCTAAGTTGAAAACTTCCCATGAATCCTTGGTATGGGTGGGCATAGTGATATGAAATCCCAATAATCTTGATATGTTTTCAAATATTTGATATACCATTAATTTTAAATGTAATAATTCCTTTGATTTTTATATCACTTGTTCCACAAAATTTATTGAAAGTTATAAAATTCAATATATTAGAAATTATTTTTTGGTATTCATCATTTTAGGAATACATGAATTAGTTCCACCCATATGAATATCTAATTACTATCTATGTATATGAATTAACTCTTTATTTCTTAAAATTTTTTATCAATACATTTTTATATCTTCTAGTTGATTGAATGGGAGTTTATTATTATTTTTTATCATATTTTGGTTTCTTATTACTACTTAATTGCCTATATTATTTTTTGATTTGTTTATGGGATTTAAGAAAGACTTCATTTTTGTCAAACAATAGTTATAATTTCAATTTGTTTCTTGAGACTCATCACCCATCACCATTATAGACAACTTTAATTTTCATCAACTTCAACTCAAAAATAGTCATTATTGAAATTTGTTTCTACAAACGCATCCCCCATCTATTTTATGTTTCTTTTACTACTCTGATCATTAGTCATACCATGGATGACTACTTCTTAGATTATTTCAAGAAATATAGGTTCTTTTCCACAAGAGATTAATGATGTGTCGAACAAAAAAATAAAATGATAATTGTTTATTAGATGAGTTGATGAGGATTAGTTGCCTATAAATTTCACCTTCGAATTAATTCATACAATAATGCTAACCATAGTGGAGTAATTCTTTTCTAAAATTCACTTACTCATTTTCTTCAATATACTAAAATTATTTTATATAATCATATTTTAAGTTTCTCTTATTATAATTGTCTATAACTTTCACCTTTGATAATGAATATCTTATGAGTATTTATTTATTTGTTTTAAAAAATTAATCTTTTATGAATCCAATAGGATGGATATGAATAAAAAATGGAAACACGCTAATCACATAACAAAAGAGTATGATGTTAGAGTAAAATAGTTTATCAAATTTTAAATAGATCATGAATATGAACCTTATGAAATCATATGTCCTTGTTTACATTGTTTTTATTCAAGATAAATTAGTTAGAAGAGTTGAAGGAACATTTGATTTATCAGAGAATAGATCAGAGATAATGATGTTGGACTAAACACTAAGAAATACTAAATGTGGACACCTATTGGGATGATACTACGGTTTATGGATCATTTTATGTGAATACCAGCATAAATGATGATGGATATATCACAGAATAAATTACTATGGAAATAGATGATGACCTTCTTGGTTGTCCAAAGTTGTTTGACGAGTAAAATAGTTTTTCCAAGAAACCATTCTATATCAGTTGTACTAAATACACAACATTGTAAACTATATTGATGTTATATAATTTCAATGCTAGTAGTGGATGAAGTGACACAAGATTTACAGAACTGCATTGTCTTCTGAATGATTTGCAACCAAGAGAAAATGAACTACCATGTCAAACATATGATGCTAAAAAAATATTACGTTTAATGGGAATGATCTCAAAAAATATTCATTCTTGTCCAAATGATTACATATTATTTCTCAAGGATAAGGAATCACTCATAAAATTTCCTATATGTGGAATAGATCGATAAAATAAAAATTAACCTAGAACATCAAAATCTATATTGTACTTCCTTATCATTCGATAGTTTATAAGACTATATCGATGTTTGAAAAATGTGAGACAATTTATATTTCATGTAGATACAAGAATTAAAGATGGAATCATATTCCATCCAGCTAATTCTCCTTAGTTGAATAAAACCGATTATGAAAATCCAAAATTAGGAAATAAGACACGAAATTTTCATCTTGTGTCATGCACAGGTGGAATAAATCCTTTTGGTGTATAGAGTAGTACTAATAGTATATATCCCATCATATTAGTAAATTATAACTTGTAATCATGGTTATGAAAGAAGAAAAAATACATTGTATTGTGTCTTCTTATATTTAGACCAAACAAACAAAATAATGATATTGATGACTATTTGGATCCATTGATTGAAGATCTAAAATTTATGTGGGATACATGTGTTACAATGTATGATTCCCATTAAAGTGAAGAATTCACATTAAGGGAGAAGTTGTATAGATTGATAAATTAATTCCTTAATAATGGAAATTTATCATCATATAGTATTAAAAGAGTTTTGGGGTGTCCCATTTGTGAATAAATGCACATACTCAACTTGGTTAAAACATTCCTCAAAGAATGTGTTTTTAGGACATCATAAATTTTTACCTCGACGACATAAATATTGATCGTGGATGACAACATTCGATGTGAATATCAAACAAGGTACAACACCATCTTTAATAATGGGAGATCAAATGTACAATAAGGTAAAAGATATCGACACTATTTTGGATAAACCATTTTTAGAAAATCATAAAAAATCAAGTTGGAAGAAGAGCTCAACTTTCTTTAAAAAACTATATTGGAATTGTTTGTATGTCAGATATTTTTTTTATTTCATGCATGTATAAAAAAATGTATTTGATATTGTTACTAGCATGTTACTAAATGTTCCTAAAAAACAAAAGATTGAATCAAGGATATGTTGGACTTGATTGAAATGGGGTAAGGGCGTTTTTAGCCCTGGTGAGGGTAACAGGAAGACTTTTCTTCCTCCAGTAGCTTACACTCTATCCAGAAAATAAATTTTTAATTTTTTCTTTTCCTTAATAGTGTAATAGTTCCATAGGGGTATTCATAAAATATCAAGAATGTAATTTTAATGACTAATTTGAATTTACAAGGACTAAAATCACATAAACGTCATGTTTTGATGAAAGATTTAATGTTTGTTTCTTTCTATTTCATTCTACCTCAAAATGTATGACATAAATTAACCATCCTCTCCTTATTTTTCAAAGCCATATACAGTAAATTTATATACCCTGGGAAGTTTCCAATCATTAATAATGAGGTTGGAATCAAATTATGTGAATTAGATATGTTTTTTCCTCCATCATTATTTGTTATAATGGTCCACCATTTGGTTCACTTAGATATATAGGTTCAACTATGTGGTCTTATCCATTACATATAGATGTACCCCATTGAATGTTATAAGAATATTTTGAAAGTTTATGTCAAGAATCGAAGTTGGAAAGATGGTTGTATTGCAGAATGATAAATTATTAAAGAATTTATTGAATTTTTTATCAATTACCAATCGATGTTGACAGCATCGGTCACCCAAAGTCTCATCACAATGAATACCTTATGGGTAAAGAGGTTTCTGAAATATGTATTGTTACAATTAATTTGATAGATTGGGATCCCACACACCTTTACATTTTACATAATAATGAAGATGTTGATACAAACATCGTATCCCACAAATAAATTCATAGAGATTTTAATCCATCATGGGTAGAAGGATGGATATCAAATACACATAATCAACTATTTATAAGATGGGACTGAGATCATATTTATAAAGAGTAATCTAAAAATCCTAATTCAAATGTCGAACGACTTCAATGGCTATCCATAGGACCAAATGAGAATGTTTTATATTACACCAGTTTTGTAATCAATGGTTATATGTTCTATAAAAAATAACATGATGACTGTAATATGATGCAAAAACGTTTATTTTTTCTTGTGGATGAAGTGTTTTACATATCTCGCTCCAAGGATTAAAATAATATTTACGCAAATAGGGCATATTTTGGCATTATCAAACAGATATATGAGTTATATTATACAATATTTCAAGTTATTATTTTCTATTCAAAATGGGATGATAATATAATTACAATGAAAGTTGATGAAATGGGATTATAAAGGTGAATTTATATATGTAAGGGGGAAAAGAAAATCAATTCATAATGGAATCACGAGAAATACAAGTATTTAGTGCCTTGGATCCAATAAAAAAATTGTTCAATTTTCCTAATGGAAACTAAAACAAACGTACGGTTAGATAAAAATTCCATCGAGGGTGACCCTTTTACTAGGATATCACAATCACTTCATTTCAGTCCAAATGTAGACTCCAAATAAATCTTTTTATTTAATATTTAAAATAATTTTAGAAAAATAGATAATTGGAATACTCAAAACTGATCAAACATATTCATATTGTTTTGATACATTAAGACAAATATCTGAATTTCATTTGTGACATGTAGGATTCAGTTGGACATTAATATGATACATGATGTGCCCAATATGACTTAATGTGTCCATTATCAGTTTAACAATTTCATTCTAGTTTAAAAAGTGTCACTCACTAAAAACTAATCAAAAATGATCATATTTTCTTGATAATTTATTGAAATTATTCATAATTCATTGTTTACATTTAGGAATTAGTTTTAGGGAAAACCAATATATGATGTGATTGGAATGAGGCAAAAACAAGTGATTTATGTTTGAAATGAAATTCTAGTACAAATGAAAACTGATATACTCAAAACCAAGAAAATTCACTCATATTATTTTGATAATTTAGAAAAACAATAAAAATGTCATTTGATATGTGTAGGATATAGTCTCACCTCAATCTAATGCACGGTGTGACCGATTGAACTCAAAGTGAATCATTTCATTTAAAATTGTCATCAATTTAAGTGAAATGGAAAACTACCCTACTCAAAATAGAGACAACACATTCGTATTATATTGATACTTTATGAAATGATACATAAGTCGTTTTGGACATGTAGGGATCTACCAAAACTCAATTTGATACACTATGTTCCTAGTATGACTCATAGTCTCTGTTTTCAGCTCAAAATCAAAATTTTAGTTCAAAAAGTATCACTCATTGAAAACCAGTAAAACAAGCTAATTATTTGTTGATAATTTATAAAAATTATTCATAATATGTTTTCACTTTTAGGAATTGGTATCACATCAAACTGATTCACGATGTGATCAGAATGAGTCAAAATGTGTGTTTCCAGTTTAAAATGAGATTCTAGTTAAAAAGATAATTGACGTTCTCAAACTAATAAAAAAATTGGTATTATTTTAATAATTTATTAAAAAGATCCATAATTCATTTGAGATGTATTCGAATTATACACACCTCAATCTGACACATGGTTGGACCGGTATGACTCAAAGTGATTATTTTTTTTAAATTGAAATAAATTTTATAAAATGGACAACTGGCCAATTAGATATTAAGAAAACACATTTAAATTGTTTTAATAATTTATCAAAACAATCCATAATTTATTTTTGATGCGTATGAATCATCCCAACTTAATATGATACATGATGTTCCCAGTATGACTCAATGTGTTCACTATCAGTTTAAAATCGATATTTTAGTTCAAAATGTGTCAATTACTGAAAACTAATCAAACACACCTTGATTTTCTTTATAGTTTATTCCAATGATTTCTAATTCATTTTTGACATTTAGGAATTTATCTCACATCAAACTAATACAAGATGGGATCAGAATTAGTCAAAATTTCATGTTTCCAGTTTAAAATGATATTTGAGTAAAAAAAGACAATTGATGTACTCAAAACCAAGAAAACACATTTAAATTGTTTTAATATTTCAATATAACAATCCACATGTAATTTGAGAAATGTTTGAATCATTTATACCTTCATCTAATACACGATGTGACTGGTATGACTCCAAGTGTTTCTTTTTATTTAAAATTGACATCATTTTTAGTAAGTTTAATGCTTTTTGTTAATTTATTTCTTCTTATTATTACTAACATAAGAATTTTTTTATTATATAGGTGTGCTATTTTTCTCAATAATGGGTTATTTTTTAGAAATAGAATTATTTGGGGTCAGAATTAAAATACAAAGGAACATTGATGTTTTTTAATGTATGTAATAATTTTTATTTCAGTAATTGTATAAAAAAATGTTTGAAATGTCTATAATATAGAGTTTACATTCTTGTAACTGTGTTAAAATTTTCATTTAATTTAAATTCTTTATTGGGACATATTTTTATTGATATCTGGTTTTATTAGGATGTAGTGGTTTATAGTTATAGCATAGTGAACTAGTGTTGTAATGTGTTATTATAACACACTACATTATGGACCTTTATCAGCACTTTTAAATGTGGGGATAGAGATCGTGTTTTTTCATGATTATAAATGTACACATTATCATCACTTCTATAGGATCTTATAAAATTACTGTTACCAGTGCTTTAATAAGTGTTGATAAATTGGGCATTTAGTTTCCCCAAAACCCACTGATAAATGGGACTTTTATCATCTCTTCTAAAAGTGCTGAAAAAGACCCATTAATTATTGTATTTTAGCATTGATAAAGGAACCATTTATCAATGTGTTTTTATTGTGACAGAAGACCTGGTCTTTTAATCTCCCTGAGGTATCCAGTTCTTTTCTATCATTGATAATGGTCATTTATAGTACTGTTGAAGGCCTATTTTTAGTATTGTTTTCTTTGAGTTATTTCCATGTATGATGAAGCTTGATCGAGAAAAGGAATTCATGGAATATTGATTGTGAGTTATGACAGTGTCTTCTTAATTTGAAATATCCACAAATATTATTCTCTTTTCACCTCTCTTGGATGGATATGAGGCAAAGATATCCATGAAATTTGTGACTGGGTTTAGATAGAGTTGAGACGTTAGGTTAAGAACTTTGATCTGATGACTTATACTTGGGTTCTTTAAAATTCCCTGATGATGGATAAGTTTCTTGAATAGTATCAAGTAACTAGTCCATTTTCACCCCTAATTACATAGATTGGTTGACCTCTTACTACTACAATGAGTGTCACCTCTGGTAACATAAAGATAAAAGACAGGGGAGTGCAGCGGGAAAATGTCATTTAGGCCAATTAGTGTATGGATGCATCATCTCGTTCATCCCCATAGTGCTTCAACTGTGGAAAGATCGGACACTATCATAAGTTATGTATAGAACCATAGAGAACATATTGGCATTTTGGGAAACTAAGGAATATTAGACATTTTTACTTTAGGGATTTAAGTATGAGTTCCTATATATATAGGCTCATACATCATCTTTAACTCAGTAATCTGGTTAGGGCTCTCAAAATCATATCATACTAGTCATACACCATGGGGAAATGGTCATGAAGTTGAGGTGGGTCATATGCACATTATGGGTCAGACTTCATTATTTTGTGGCGATGGGCTATCTACTATTTGAGTTACAATACTAATAACATCAACTATATCTACTCTATTATTTAATATTGGTTCTTGCCATTATTTCATACCTACACAAGTATTTTCTAGAAATGACTTACAGGTCATGTTATTCTCTGAGTTAATATCCCCCGATACACCATTCAGTAAGTGAGAGGACCATCCTTGGTGACTCCGAGGGTATACATTAGTTGTCACTGACTATGGAATTCTATTAGAATTTTTTATTTTGGTTATGATGATTTTTGATGTGATTATCGTCATGTATTGGTTAACCAAATTCTGAGCTCTCATTCATTTCTATCATAGAGGGGTTTATTTTACCTTTCCAAAGGGTGAGAGATATGTGACAGAAAAAATAGTGGGAACTAGAAGTGGGATGATTTAGACAAGATTGGAGTCATCATGGGATGATCATGAAATAGATTACAGGATTGGTTGTTTTAGTAGGATTAGTGGCACGCCCTCGACTCTTCGTCTGGTCATGGACCTCTACTGGGACATCTTTCCAAAAAAAAAACTTCTTAGGGATTCCTCTGGATATAAGAGGTTACTTTGAGACTATTGTCAAAATGTGTGTGAAACACATTTTGATACCCTCATATATTATGGTGAAAACCATGTTGAAGGAGATCAAGCTGCATCTAGACAACTTTGAGTGGAAGGGATTTATCAGACCAAGTACTTCACCATAAGGAGCACCTATGTTGTTCTCTGAGAAATAATACGGTACTCATTAACATTTTATCAATTAATGGATATTAAAAAAAGTGATATTGAATAATATATATCCATTACCATGATTAAAAAACATTTCCATCCGTTATGGGGATCCTATTGGTTCTAATGATTAATCTTTTATTAGGCTATCACCAATTGTTGGTTAAAGAGGAAGACATTCAAAAGATAGTGTTTGGAGCATATATGGGTTTTAAGAGTACTTAGTGATGTCATTCAAACTAAAAAACACATCTTAGTTTTAATGGATCTCAGGTAAAAGATATTCCACCCATAATTACACTTGTTTATCTTGGTGTTCATCAATGATATCCTTATATACTCGTCAACACTAGAGAAGAATTCTAGAAACCTTGAGATATTTCTATGTATTATATGAGTGCATCAGCTTTATGCCAAGATATCAACGTGATAATTTTAGATTAAGGTGGTGAATTTATTATGACATTTGGTGTATGAGGTGATTATATCTGAATACCTTGACAAATAGAGGTCCTTATATCATGGAAACATCCCTGAAACATGTTTGGGATCAGGAGCTTTCTATGATTATCAAGATATTACTAATGGTTTATTCAGGACTTCTCCAGACTATCTGAAACCATGAAAAAGATTATGAAAAAAGGAGTAAAGTTCTCGTGGAAATACTAGTGTGAAGAATAATTTATTGATTTTAATAGTAGGTTGATTACATATCCATTTATGATACTACCTAAGATAGGGATCAGATACATTATATACTATAATGCATCGAGAATTGGTTTTGGAGTAGTATTGATACATCGAGAGTAGGTAGTAGCTTGTGGTTCATGTTTATTATGACCCCGTGAACAAACCTACCCTACTCACAATTTGGATCTGGTAGAGAATTTGAATATTGAGAGGAATTAATAGGGACATTGGAACTTGATGAGATTATTATATAAATTTAGGATAGATTCTTATGATTTTCAGGGATCAATGAATTTTTCTCCATTGGTGGTCACATATTATTTGTTATAATGAGTAGTGGTAGGATAGTATTTGGACCCATAGTGTGACTTGATGCAGGAATATCTAGCTATAGGTGATGTGATGCTTAGGTGGAGTCTGATCAATTCTGATGTGATCCTTGTTCATGAGAGAGTGGTAATAACTACCTCCATCAGAGAGTAGTAGGTGAGATAATCCCATACCTTGAGATGGATAAAATATCCTTATGTGATGGAGATATACCTTGACATTAAATTACAATTTTCGTATCTATGGATGAAGAGAGAGATCTATGGGTTTGTGTCCTGAGACCTTACCAACTAGATGGTAAAGTCTAACTGCCATCATCCCGGTGGGTTTCTCTGGCCACTTCCAATTACCATGTTAAAGTGGAAGGATGTCAATATTAACATTGTTATGGGTTTACCTAGGACCTCCTGAAGTTGTGATGTTGTATGGGTGATTGTTGATTGGATAATGAAAGTTTCCTACTTTTTACAAATTCAATATATCCAGTTAGTGGAATATATCGATGATATTGTACACTTAAAAGGATTTACCATGAGAATTATATAAGAAAGATACGTATGATTTATGTTGTTCTTCTAGAATGGCTTCCAGAAATTCCTAGGGAATCAATTGAGATTGGGGTAGTATACCATCTCTAGAAAGATGGATAGTCTAAGTAGAAGATGTATATTTTAGATAATATACATAAACCATGCATTCTAAACATTGATGGATCTTGGGATAATCATCTATCCTTGGTCCATATTACATGAAATAATAGTTACTAGGCTTCATCATAGATGGAAATAATACAAAGATATTTATGAATGACCATTTAGATTATTTATTTGTTTGAATGATGAAGTTGAGGTAGTATTTATAGGTTCTGGTTTTTTTTAGGAAACATATAAGAGACTTCAGTTGATTCATAAGAGGTTGATCACCTCTTAGAGTAGGTAGATATCATAGTCTGACTATAGGAGGATACATCTAGTGTTCTTTGTAAGTGATTGGGTTTTCAAACGAGTGACTCATTGGTTAAGACACCGATATTTGGGGAAGTAATGAATGTTATAACAATGCTTTTTCAGACATATCATGACTAAGAAATGGTTTGGTAATATGGTATATGATTTGGATCTCCCTTCTATTTATTGTGGTATTCACAACAAGTTTCATGTGTCAAGGATCTAGAGGTACAAGTAAAATCCTATGAATGTCATCAATTATGAGGAAATGGAGTTGGAACCTAATGCATGTTATGAGGATATTTCAGTGATGATTATAGTCTAGAGATAGAAATTACATTGAGGTAAGATAATACTACCTGTTTGGATTTAGTGGCAACATGAACAGATCTAGGAGGATACCTGGAAGTATAATTCTAGTGTACGAGCTCAGTGGCTTGAGTTGGTAGAGAAGGACTACTAGAGTTACTCCTCAAGGATAATAATATGATAGAGGGGTAGAATTATATAATCATCAAAATAATAATGATCATAAAATCTTTTTTTGTAATTTATTAGTTTTTTATATAAAAATTTATTTTTCAAATAAAATTACTTTATAAATGATTAAAAGACATTATATAAGTGTAAAATCCCTATTAAAAAATTAGAATATTCTATGGAATATTTTAAATGTTAGGAACTAAGTTAACATGGGATTCCATGGCCTTTATATCCTTAGTAATGATATAATATAAATATTAATGATATTATATCACAAACATGTGATTTTTCTAAAATAATGAAATATCTTTAGTGTAATGTCCCATATAGTAAATTAGATACCATCATTAGTTATGAAAAGTGGGTTTTAGCCTAGGCATGACAAAAAAATTTGTGTTTCTGGTATTTTGTTAAATTTTATCTAAAGGTAACTTGTATTACCCTTTTTTATTTTTTCTTTTCATTATTTTTTTTTATTTTCTTATTTTCATTTTCTTCTTTATTCCTCGCACTAACAAGCTAAAAACTCTTCTATTATTCATGTGGTTGAATTCAAATACCACCAAATCAATTAATTTTGATATAAACTATTCATCAATTTTTTAATTAATTAAAAAATAAATACTCCACATTCAATATTTAGTTAAATTAAAAATTAAAATGAGTGTTTGATTTGTGTTTTTAATAAATAATGATTTTTATGTGGTTTTAGTCTCTAATATAGTATAACCATTTCAGATTTGAAATTGATTAATTTCATTGAATCTGGATGATTCCAAAACCATCATCTGTGTGATTGGGAGACCTCCTTCAATTTATTTTTTGTTCTTCTTTTGAGATCAGGCGCATCAACCCCCTCCTTCTTCCTTAGCACATTTCACATATAAGGTAAACATAGTGGTTTTGTTTATTTATTTATTTTTTTCGACCTCTCAATTTTTGAAAATAAGATTGGTTTTTCTAAATAAAACATAAAATATCAAGGGATAATTTATAAAAATTATTAATGTTTAATTAGGGAAAATATTCAGATGATAAAAATAATGAATTTTCCAAAGGTAATTAAACCAAATTACAAAATTTTATTCAAGAAAAATATCAATAGATAATTTTAGTGAAATTATCGAACACATTTATAAGAATTATAAAATGAAATTTTCATCTAATTATAAAAAGTTATTATAAATTACAAATCACATCGAATTATCAATGGATAATTTATTAAAATTATCAAACGATAATAAAAATTAATTATAAAAAGATAATTTTTAAAAATTATCAAATGATAATTATATAGATTATCAAAAAAATAATTATATTATTTTAACAAAGGAAAATTTATAGAAATTTATGAAATAATAATTTTAATGTTTTATCTAATAGAATTATATGGAATTATCAAAGAGTAAAAATAAATTACTACCACATGTGATCTCAAATTAATTTATATATATTTATAATATTAAATTCGTTTTATAATTATTCTTGAGGATAAGACCCCTAGTGTATTTTTTGGCCTAAAATTATAATTGATAAAATATAAAGGAGAGATAAATTATCTCCACATGTGATATTTTATTACTTTTTGAAATAAAATAGTTAGTTCTAGTTCTAGTAGAATTTGATAAACCTCATGAATTGGCATGATGGAAACTACAGTAATAAGGCTCTTGATGAGGGGTTACTGAGTGATGAGAATTCCACTACATCATTTAAAAAACACATTGGTGGTTTATATTTTCTATTTACATCAAAAACATTGAGTTAGGAAGTCATTTACCTCTTAGGGATTTTATTACACATGCTCCTATGTTATAATTTATATGTTGTCATAATTGATAGTTATTCTTGACTAGTGATTGCCTGTGTGTTTGTGTGTCTAATGAGACATGTTATAATATTATTTCCATTATAATCATTAGAATAAATATATTCCATGTTTTATATGATTTATATATTGACTTCGGGGATATTATTTATCTCTAGATGTCATGTTTATCATTTTTATCATGTCATACATTATTTTGTACCATATTTACTTTAAATTATTTATGCATCATACATGTGATAGGTAACCATTATGGTATGTTTATCCCTTATAGGGGGAGTTTTCTTGACGTGTGATAATTATGATGATGATGTAACATGATATCCTTATGGGCTCGACGTGACTCAATTACTTTGAGATTATGAGGAAACATATTGATACTCGATGCCTTGTGGATTCCGAGTAACCCATTGACTTGAATCCATATGGATTCCAAATAGAATATCAACTTGATTTCATTTGGAATCCAAGTGACATAGTGATAACCTTGAAGTTGGTTATGATCCTTCTGATACCATGACCATCATTCTGACATGGAGCTAAAACAAGTATAGCTGGGGGTTTTGGAAACATAATTAGCACAAGAACACTTTGTTAATGGATTGTGTGATGTTATTTTTTTATGAATTTATTATTTTCATGCAATAAACCCATTATTCTTGGGCACACTTTATTAAGTATTCATTAGTGGTGTCTTGCTCAGAATTATACTCTCACCTGACTAAGGAATTTCAGTGTGCTTGGATATTTTTTTGACTAGTGATCTAGTGAAGGTCAAGGGTCTTGTGTTTGATAGATGAGTGAATGATAGAGATATTCTAGAAGATCTGGGTGGACTCTAATGGACCAAATATTTAATTATTCATTTTATTAATTTTTACTCTGGTTGACTTGCCACTTTTTATGCCCCTTTTTGTACTTATGTGACATGTATGCCCACATTTCAGTTTCCATATATACAATGATTATTTATAATATTGATAATATATTATTTATTATTTTGATTATTTTTCCAATGACATTATATAGGGTATCTAGTCTCCCAACTGGTGGACTTAGACACTCGTTGTTAGTTAGAAGACTCTTGCATATAGGGAGGCAATATGATGACTCAGGATTTTCATACATTGATATTACATAATTTTTTTGGAATAAACATATGCATTCCAAAATACCATATTAGTTTAGTTCAATTGGAAACATGGAACCCATTTTTCTAATTTGGTGAAAGATCTTCAACATCCCTCCTAAAGATCACCCCCCTTCTTAATTCTACTTAAAACATTTCTTTATAACCTGGAGAAAGGAAAAATAATAAAGGGTGAGATCATATGATAAATATGGGTATGTAAGTGAGATACATGAGAATAATAATAAAGAAAAGGGTATGAGAACTTGAGATAAAAAATAGAAAAATAATACCCTGCATATCAATCATATATATAATTCGTGGAAGAAATGTTGGAAGTTCATAAGACTTGAATCAAAAGGAAATCAAGAGAAGAATCTATAAATGAAAAACATTGGAGTAAGACATGGAATTGTGGAATACATATATACATTTAATATCAGTCCCTATAAGTCAACACACATTATTAGAACTTATCAAAGCAATTCATGGGGACTACATATACTATAAAGGACACACCACCAACCCCATTCCCAATCCTTTCTTTATAAGGGATCTGTTTTCTATCTTCCCATATTGGACTGGGTTTCCCCATATTCCCATAATGGATCAGTTTTCCCCATCTTCCCAAATATGATTGGGTTTCCTAATCTTCCCATGATTGATCATGTTTCCTCATCTTCCCATAGTAGATCAGACCTATCAGCTTGATTCCCACCATTATATCAAGAGACATAAATCTTTACCCAAGGAATTGGAAGGATACATAAGTACCACCCATCACATAATGAAAACCATATATAAGTGTTCTATAAGAACATAAATCATATCAAAACCCATAAAAAATGGGATTCATAAAAATTTCATCATAATATAACTCATAGAAAACAAAAAAAAATTCATAAGTATAAATCCATTATAAACCATTCAAATAAAAAAATTATGGTATCCTTATATCACATTCCCACTAAAGCCTAACAGAAAATAAAATTTTCTTAAATGTAAAATGATTTTGAAATATCACTTGATATAATTCTTGAGGAAAATATATGTTCTGTTTTGAAGAATTTTTATAAATCATAAATCATTTAGAAAACATTTTTCAATGAAAATAACTTTGAGAACTTATAAAATAATATTTATAATTATTTTAAACATCATTATATTCCTATTTCCGTAAATGTTATTAAAAGATCATTTAAAATTCTTTTAAAACATTTTTAGAATACATTGTTTTGAATGAACCTATATTTCTGACATAAGATAGAATAACATTACAGAAAACTTATAATATCATGAAAATAATGATATTCATGATGAAAAACATTAGAGGGAAGTATAGACACCTCATCAATGAATATAGGTTCACAATATAACATGTGTCTCAATGAAGGCTAATTAACATAAAATTAACTAATTGATTGGGTAAATTTTGAACTACAAACACTATTAAAGAGATATCATAAAATGGCTTTGATAATACCCATAAATTTGAAGGATAACAATTATAAATCAAATCCATGAGCCTCATATGCACCACATAAAATAAATGTGTAGTTTATAAGGCATGTGTCCTATAGAAAAAAAAGTGATACAAAAATCCCTTAGTACTTGAGTAACTTTAGAATAATGATCTCCATGAAATAATAAAACAAATTAAAGATTATAATATTAGTAAATAAATAAAAATAATCAAATAACATGTCAAAGGACAGAATATATACCACACAAAATAGGTGAGTGGTGAATATGGCATGTATCTCACAGAAATAAAAAGAGAGATGAAATTCTCTTACCTTATGTCTGGACTATCATCATACTCATGAAGAACCCTAATATAATATATAAAAATTAAATATAAATATATTAATAAAATTTATTAAATTATATAATATCTTATATGATTTTCACATATCCTTATATTACCAATTTATCAATAATAAAAGTTATGTTTTAGGTAATAATCTCTTTTTTCGTTCATATTTTGAATTATTATCCTTGGTACTCCTAAATAAGTCATAAATTCATCATATATAGAATTATAACCATGATCTATAGATCATATATTTGTCATGTATTTATTAATTATAAATTTATTAATTTGCATTCATAAAATTTATAGATAAAAAATAAAATATACCATTTATTGAGATGGTAGGTTGGGTGTACGCAAGAACGTTGTTTTCGTTTTATTTCCATATTAAATGAAAGAAAATTTTATGATATACTATAATTAAAGAATAATTTTTATGTTATATATATCAAATATATTCAATAAATTTATCCTTATCCCCATCTATGTGAAATATATGAGAAATGAATCACATCGTATTGTAGAGATGGTAATTCATATGAACGCATGAGCGACATTATCATTTCCCAAACGATTTGGTGGTAAAAAGGTCGATATGATATTATCATTAAATAAGTATAATTATGTTTTTAATATCATATATATAATATAAAAACATATTTTCCATCATAATTACCAACCATGTTAGGTGGTTAAGGAAAAAACTAACAACATCATTTTGGGAGGCGGTAGTTCTCCGTACGCATGAACTGTAAGTCTGTTACCCACTAGATAGAAGTGAGTGTAATTGAATGTATAAAATTTAAAATAAAAAAATATTAGTATATCTAGGATACTTATGTTTTTATATAAACCCTAATAAAAAATAATTTAAATGATTTAAAGAAGAAATAAAACAAAAAAGTTCGTTGAGGAATGTTACCTCTTCTTTGGGTATCTCCTCTGGATTTTCACAAAAGGACTACATCGGTTGGATTTATTATCAAATAAAGGATTATATGATGAAGGTAGGGATTTTGGTAGGATAATTGGATAGATCCTTTTCAATCTAAATAGGTTATTATGTTTGAGAAAAAGATAAGGAGGGGTTCCCTTTTTTATAAAAGTGGGGAGAAACACTTTTGGAATTTCTCAAAATATTAATTTATAATAAAATCAATATCAATTAAAATATGTAAATAATTAAATATTAAAAAATTAAAGATATTATATGGTTGTAATATAATAAAAAATATATTTTATACCAGTTTTATTATCATTTTAAACATTATCATTTTGATTATCCATTAATTAAGGCATTTCAATTTTAACTATGGTAACCAATTTTTATATTCTAAGAGGATGTAATTTTTACTTAAAATGAGTAAATTGGACCATAAATGGCCAATTTATGATATTTTAGTCCATATATAATCTTTTTTACCTTAGTTATTGTTTTATAAATTTTAAATAAATTAAAAAAATATTATTTTCTTAAAATATCGTAAGTGTCAATTTTGACACTATTCATAACTTTGACTTTAAGAAAACATATAAAATAAGAAAACTTCAATAAAAACTCTTATCATACCCGTAAAATTTCATATTAACCCTTAAATATATTTTTTCATCTTAATTAAGAAAAATTATATTTATTTTAATATTTCTAATATCATTTAATTGATTGTTTCATTAATTGAGTAATTATTACATCATCATTCTATAATAATTTATGATAAATGTTTATTCACTAAAAATAAAATTAAACTTATATTATTTAGATAAAAAATTTATCTTCTATAAAAATATATATAGTCGAGTATATATTCATTTATACTAATATTAAAAATACAATACATATTAATAGTAAGTGTGTTGAATTTTGTCTCTCCCTTTGAGTTTAATAATACTTAATCAGAAATTGTCTATTAAATTATTCAATTTAGATCCTTATGTGTTAATTATAGAATTATATTCATCCAATATATTTTTTAAAAGTTTTAGCATAGTTTCATAATATTTATTACATCATTTTTACCGTTAATTACTTGATTTATTCATAAGTGTGGTGTTATAAATTAATAAAGTTACTACTCATATTGTTCAAAAATAAAAGCAATCTATTTAATATATTTCAATCAAATAATTCAAAATATAAAATACATTTTTCATAATTAAGAAAACATAATTTTCTAAAATAAATTTAATATTATTCCTCTAGATGGAATGAGAAAACATGTTTTTAAAGTGGAAACATTCAAAAGATTGACATGTTTTTATATCCACATTAAATGTAAAATTGATTTAAATGACCAAAATTGGATTAGATGATAAAAATTGTTCTTGTGATACTTTAAAACCAATAAAATATATAATTAAACACTGTAAATTATTCCAAACAAAATCTGTTTTCAATTAAAATTTAGTATTTTTCACTATTAATCAAAACATGAAACTTATCAAAAAAATACCTAAAATTCCATAAAAGTAAATTTTTAGATCACTATTTAAAATAAAAAGTTTATTTTTTCCAAAAAAAATAAATATAAAAAACTTGATTCAAAATGGGTTCTCCATTAAAAGGCAGCAAAATTAGCCTTTTGAAAAAATAAAGGGTTTTATATGTAAAATTGTGTTTATTCTTATCTTAGGCCTATAAAAACAATTATATGAGTATAAAAATATTTTATTGAATATATAAAATATATATTTCATTAATATCATTCATTAGTTTTAATTTATTTATTTTATTAAGGCAAAATGACTTTCGGAGTATAAAAAATGAACTATTACCATGATAATAAATTGTTATATATTTTCACTTCTAATTAACTGGTAACCAATGAATTCATATTATAAATCTCATATTGTCATAAGCTATTTATTACTATTCATAATCGTTAATTTCAAATCTAGGTTACATCTTATTATATTAAAAAATAATATTTTAATTATATACCATTGTTTGGTAAATCTCGGTCATGTGTGTAATGAAAGCTATCAAAAGAACTCGGAATTGTGTATAACACAGGCGAAGAATAGGGTTTTTTATACCTTAAGAAAATCTAAATGTTGTGTGTTGCACAATATTGACATGGTTTTACGTATAATGCAAGCCAAACATTGTAATTTTCATACAATAAAATCTATATTCAATATTTGTGTAATGAATAATATTGAAAATCATATATTAATTCAAAAAACATATTTCACAAAATCTCAGTGTGTTATATTCTACCACCCTTAAAATGGATTTCTCCCCCAAAATTACTCTGGGTTATCTAAGTCTTAATACTTGAATGTTCCTTTCATATAAACCCACACTGTAAAAATGAATACTAAAACATCATTTTAACAAGTAAACATTAAATAGTAACAGTTACCCAATATAAATCATAACTAGGTTTCTACGTAGGAGAATATAGGTGTAGATTTCGGAATGAAGGAAAATTTTAAACAACAATAGAGATTAATAAAGATCATTGAATATAAGAAAGTGGTAGGTTTAGAAAAATTTAACAATCACAAAATCATAAACTAAATAAGAATGAAAGGGTTCGTTGATATCATTAACAATGATGATAATAAGACAAAATTTTATTTCAAGATCATTTTCCTAAAGTTGAAGAATTTAAACAGGGGTATATACTTACTTGATTTCTAGACAACTTCACCCTTTTTTTCCTTGAACAATTTTTACTTCAAATATTATTCCATCAAATGAAGTTGAATTTAGCGAATCATGATATTCATAATTAGAATGATATATAAGTACATCTATATTTATCACAACAAAAGGTTAGTATAAGTTATCAAATATGTATAAATTCTCGTATAGTGAGATAATAATTTAATCTCACATACTTCATATGAAGTTTAACATAAAATTTCCAAAAATATATAACCTTATAACCATTCTGAAATATAAATGCCCAAGAATCCAAAAAAAAAGTCAATAAATTTCACAAAAATAACATAGGATTTATCACCCATATATCATAATGTACCTCTTGGTTGTTCTATACCAAACCTGTGAATACCATTATCATGTATTCCTTTTAAACATGATAATAACCTGAATTACCCAAATTACTTATTGAAAATACTCATGTTTCTTTATTCTAAAGTATATTGGATTGTTCTTTAAATCCAAAAATGTGTAAAGCTTCAATAATGATAGCATAACCACTTGTCAAAAAGTCCTCAAATAGTCCCAAGTTAATCAGCACCATTTAATTTACTTATTCATATACAACTTATATTTAACCAAAAAAACATTATCTTAGCAGAAGGGAAAAAATAAGGATTATATTTCTTTATTCAAAATAATTTTTTTATTAAATCACTTATCTAATCCACCTTACACATTCAATATAAACTTATAAATCCTAAGTGAAAAACATAAAATGAAAAATTAATGTATATTTCACCATTCATATAACATAATTCTTGAAACCAAATATATAAAGACATTGATTATTCCACTTTATTCATAATCCATAAAAGGCTACCTCATCCTATTACTTAACACCTCTTTCCTTTCACATTTCATCTATAGACTCATCATCATTAGCAATATAACCATTACTAATACAACCTTGTTGGTTCTCTTATTAGGCTTTGCACTTGGGATATTTATTTTCATAATTACTATTCATTCCACACATAAATAATTTTACATTTGATGATGTATTAGGTAGGAAAATATTCCCATGCATTTAGTGAACGGAACCCATTATTTTTTTCTTACAAGTTACTTGCTTTGTGTCCTTATTTTCTACAGTAAAAACATCTTGTTGTTCCTTTCAGACATTCACATTGGTGATTCTTTACACATTCATAACAAAAATGAATCTTAATTTTCTTTCCCCCATGGCCTTTATTTCCCAAAATCTCAAAATATTCATTCCTTATCTTCCTTGGTTAGTCTAATACTAGTCTAAGGTACACATTGTTAATCATGTTCCGTGAAAATAAACTAGGCATGATCACAACATCCTTCACTCAAGTGAGCAGACCAGTTGACATCCCATCAAAAAAAATTCCATAACATTGAACTTTAACCGAGTTTCTTCTGGTTCCTGCCATTGACTAAAACCAGAATACGTTGAGTAAGAAACAATTATCATAGGTAGGAACCACATAATCATTAAAAATCACTTATATGATATCTAAATTGTGATAGCTTCCTTAATCTATGACACCTTATGTTTATCTTGGTTTATTGATTTCAAAAATTATATTTAAATAATTCTTGATGGTTCGTAATGATTTTTTTAATTTCCAAAGTATATCCCTCAGGAGTGTAAATCAAGGTGTTCATCAAGGCCCATTATTGTGTACCGTGTTACAATTGATTCAGGACCAAATCACATTTTGAAATTTGTTACCACTAGGAACATATGTGACAGAGACACATCCACTTATAATATCCAAACTGGGATATAATTCTAATAAACCACTCACTCTATCCTTTACAAAAATTCCAAGACATTTTCCTAAACATTAACTTATCCTTAGAATTATTCTTAGAGACACCCCTAGACATATCCTTAGAAATATACCAAGGAAAATCACTAAATATTTCTCATTCTAGTTTAAAAAGGTTAACTAATCCTTTTCTATAATACCAATTATAACAACCCATGCTTGATGTACATAGAAAATACATCATTTTTATAGAACATTTCATATATTTAAAATAACACACGTAAATATTTTATTAGTTTAGTGCCTTTATAAACATGGAAATAATTTATATAATTTGGAAATAGATATTTAATATCTCTAATTAATATTTTACCCTTTATTAATATTACTTAAAACATTTATTTATAACTGGGGGAAATAAAACATAATAAATGGTGAGCTCGGATGCTCAGTAAGGGTAAATAGGGGAGATATGTAAGCATAATCAAGGACATAAGGGTACGATAAAATTAGATAAAAATTATAAAAATAATACACTGAATATCAAAGATATTATATAACAGTCATATAATATATATTGGAATCTCATAAGACAATAATTATAAAGTAATCATGAAAATAATCCATGAAATCATAACATAGGAGTAAGACATCGAATTGTGGTATACACATAAACATGTAATATCATTCCTTATAAGTCAAGACACATTATAAGTACTTATCATGGGACTTCATGGGGACTACAAAAATTGGGAAAGACAGAACACCATCCTTAATCACAATCATTTCCTTTTAAGGGATCAGTTTTGTCGTCTACCCATATTGGATCCGGTTTCCCCAACTTCCTATAGTGCGTTGGGTTTCCCCATCTCCCCATAGTGGATCATGTTTCCCCATCTTCCCATATTGGATTAGGTTTCCCCATCTTCCCATAGTGGATCAATCCTGTCAAATTTATTCCCGTCATTATCTCATGATACCTAAATCTTTACAAAATGCATTGGAGTTAGATATAGATTCTACCCTTCACATAATGAAAACCATACATATGTGTTCCATAAGAACAGAAATCATATATGAACCCATAAATAGAATTGGGATTCATAGACATTTCATCATAAAATAATGCATGGAAAAGAAACCAAATTCATAAGTATTGATCCATAATAAACTATTAAAAGAAATAATAATAATGGTATCATTGGATCATATCCCCATTAAAACATAAGTAACATCAAATAACATTTTCATATATAGAAAATGATTTTGAAATATCACTTGGAATAATTCGTCAAGAAAATATCTATTCCATTTTGAGAAATTATTTAAAAAACATTTAGAAAAAAATTCATTGAAAATATCCTACAAAACATATTAAAAACTCTTTGAAAACTATTTTAAACATATTTAAATTTCTTTTCCCTTAAACAAGCTTAAAAGATCATTTAAAATTCATTTAAAAGATTTTTAGAAAACATTATTTTGAAGGAACATGGATTTCCATCCAAATAGAAAATAAAATTACATGAAACTTATAATATATTTAAAATAGTGAGATTCATGATAAAACATGTAAATGGGAAGTATAAACACCTTGTAAATTAATATTGGTGCCTAATATAACATGTGTTACAAAAAAGGTAATTTGAGAAAAAAAAATTAAGGAATTGGTAACTTTTGAACTGTAAACAACATGAAGAATAGATAATAAAATGTTTACAAAAATAATAATAAATTTTTAAGATGATAATAATAAATAAAATTAATGGGAATTATATACACCATATAAAATAAATGAGTAGTGTAAAATGCACGTGTCCCACATAAATAAAAGTGATACATAAATAACTTACTACCTCAGTAACTTTAGAATCATGATCAACAAGAATTTAATACATCAATTAAATATTTTAATATAAGTAATCAAATTAAATTGATGATATAACATTTCATACATTATTATATACAGCTCACAAAATAATCGAGGGGTGAATATGGCATGTATCTCATAGAAATAAAAAGTGGGATGAAATCCTTTACATTATATATTGACTCTCATCATTCTCATGAAAACCTCCTGTATAATAAATATAAATTTATTATGCGTATATTATAGAACCAAATTCAATTTTATCATATCATATATGATTTAATTATGGACTTCTATTACCCATTAACAAATAATTAAAGTTATATTATGGTTTATAACTGCTTTGTTTTTCATTCATGTTTTGTCTTGTTATCCTTGGTCCTATTATATAGATCATGTTTTCATCATATCTATAATGATAACCAATATATATATATATATATATCACTTATATATTTAATATTCATTTATTCATAGTGATTTATAAAATCTATAGATAGAAAATAAAATCCACCGTTCATGTAGACGGTGGGTCGTACGTACGAGTGAACGATGTTTTTATTTTCTATTCATATTAAAATAAAGAAACATATATGATATATTATCATTAAAGAATAATTATTATTTTATAAATATCATATATATTCATTATATCTAACTTTATTACCATCCATGTTAAATAAATATGAGAAATAAATCATATCTTATCATGGAGATTGTAAGCCATATGTACGCATGAGTGACGTTATAATTTGTCTAAATATTAGGTGGTAAAAAGTTATATGTGATATTATCATTCCTGAAATATAATTATGTTATAAATTTCATATATATAAAATAAAAAATCTTTCCCATCATAATTTTCATTCACGGGAGTTGGTAAAGTAAAAATGAACAATATCGTTTCGTGAGGCAGTAGTTCATCGTACACAAGAATGGTAAGTTCGTCATCCATTAGATGGAAGTGTATGTAAGTTCAACTATAACACATAATATAAAACAATATCATTATATTTAGGATACTAAGGTTATTATATAATCATTAATTTAAAATAATTTAAAGGTTTTGAGGAAGAAATAAAAGAAAAATGTTCGTTGATTAACGTTACCTATTATTTGTGTATCTTATTTTGATTTTCACAAAAGGAATACTTTGGTTGGATTTATTCATAGAGTAAGGATTAAAGAATGAATATTGTGATTTTTTTTATTGTAATTGGATAGATTTTTGGAAACCCAAATAGGTTTTGAAGTGTGAGAAGAAGATAAAGAAATGTGTCCTTTTAAAAGAGTGGGGAGGGGTACATTTGAAATTTCTCAAAATACTAATTTATAATAAAATAAATCGCACTAAAAATACATCCAAAATTATATTTATTCGAAAAAAATACTCTAAGGTTTTAATATAACATAAAATTATATTTTCCACATGTTTTTATGTAAATTTTAACCTTATCATTTTGATTAACCCTTAGTTAATCCATTTTAATTTTAACTACGGTAACCATGTTTTCTATACTTAAAGGATAAAATTTTTAATTATAAAATTTAAATAAGAACATAAATGGAAAATTTAGGTTATTTTAGATTATATATCATCCCATTTTACATAGGTAAAATTTTTATTATTTTTAAATAAATAAATAAAATATTATTTTCATAAAATAACATAAATTTCAATATTGACGCAACACATAACATTGACTTTAAAAATATATACAATAAGATAAATTATAATAAATTCACTTAAATCACCCCTAACATGTAATATTAACCCAGAAAACTCATTGATATCATTAATTAAGTCAAAATATATTTCATTAAATATTTCTATTATCATTTAATAGATTTTTTCATTAATGGAGTAATTAATGCATCATTTTTTTTAATTATTTATGATAATAATTTTTCCACTAAAAATGAAAAATAAATTTTTATAATGTTGAAAATCATTTTATATTTCATAATAATACATATATTTGGGATTATATTCTATTTATACCGAAATTTAAAATATTACACATACTAAAATTAAGAGTTTGACATTTTTCCACTCCCTTTGAGTTTAATATTTAATTCATATTCATGGAAAAAATTCCATTTAATTGTTAAATTTCTATCCATATTTACGAAGGGTAAAATTTTCTTCATCGAATATATTTTGGTCAGGTTTTATGTAGTTTTAGAAAATTTATTATATCATTTTTACCCTTAATTAAATGATTTACCCTTAACCGTGGTATTAAAAATTACTAAAGTTACTACTCATATTGTTCAAAAAAACCTATTAAATAAATCTGGACCTTTTGATTCCAAATATAAAATCCATTTTAATAATTCAAAACACAAATTTTTCTAAAATTAATTTAAATTTATTAATGTTGACGGAATGAGAAAATAAGTTTTTAAAGTGAAAACATTCAAAAGATAAAAGTGTTTTTATATCCAAATTCAAAATCAAATTTATTACAAGGACCTAAATTTTTCTAAAAATTAGAAAATTTATCAAATTATACATTAAAACCAATCAAATATATAATTAAACACTAAAAATTATTCTGATGAAAAATCTATTTTCAATTAAAATTTAGTATTTTTCACTATTCATAAAAATATAAACAATTACAAGAAAATTTCCAAAAATTAAATCAAATTAAATTTTAATATCCTTAATTCAAATAATATGTTTATTTTGTCATAAAAAGATTTTAAAATTTCAAAAACTAGATTAAAAATGGGTTCTCTATTAAAAGGCGGTAAAATTACTTTTTTATAAAATATAGGGTTTTATGTGTTAAATTAGATTTGATCTTATATTATGCCTATAAAATATTTTGTATGAGTATAAAGAATATTTGATTTAATATATAACATATATATATTTCATTAATATAATTCACTAATTTTAATTAATTTAATTTATTATGATAAAACAACTTTGAGAGCATAAAAATAAAACTATTTCCTTTATAATTAATTATTATATATTTTCATTTCTAAATAATTAGTAACTAATGAATTCATATTATAAAAGTTATATTATTATAAGTTATTTAATACAACTAATAAAATCTAATTTAATGGCTAGTGTATATATTATTATATTAAATAATAATAATAAAATAATACACTATTGTTCAGTAAAACTCGACCTTATGTGTAATGGAAGATATCAAATGAACATGACATTGTGTGTAACACGGGCCAAGTATAGTGTTGTTTATACCTCAACCTAATCCAAATTTTTCATTAAGTGAAATATAGACTTATTGTTTCATATAACAAAATCCAAAAATAGTTTTTTTCATATAAAAATGTTATATTAAGTATTGTGTGAAATAAAAAATAAAGAAAAAGTTAAAATAATTAAAAATAATAATTCAAAAAAACATGGGGTGTTACTTGAAATCATGGGGTCATATTAACCTCCAAGTAAACCCCAGTAGTTGAGGTCAGGATGTTATAGTAATGGGGACCATAGGATTTTAAATTTTGGTGAGGTATTTAAGGAGATAAAATGGTACAGTTTAAAGGAGAAATTGTTTTTAAAGGAGATCCTTTATGTGGTGAAGATTGTACCCTCTAATATGTAAAGGGGTGTGTAGTTTTGGGAGTAACTCTTACATTATCAATAATTTAAGTTAACTATTAAATTTTTAAAGTCTATAAAATGGAAAAAAATAGGATTGAATAGGGTGTGTGTCTCAAAACTCACCTTAACCGCTTCTTTTTTAGTCATCTATGAGTGTTTTAGAGCCTTTTGTCTTAACATTTTACCTTTAACCCCAATTTACTCTTACCTTGGTTATTAATTTCAAACCATAGTAGTTGACATTAATGAAAATGATTAAGATTTCTTTTTCTCAAATTGGATACTTACAATTCCAAATTTGAAAATCATTTTATCAAATTAAATTTCTAAATATGTGAAAATTAAATTTTAAAATATAGGCACTTAATCATGTAAAATAGTTTTAAATGAAATAGTGTTTTAAAGTTTTAAAATACATATAAAATATAAATTTATTTTAGATGTTGATCATAATGAAATAATTTTTTTTTATTATTAAAAAAATTATATGAGGCTTTTAAGCTAATATGAAACCCAATATCTCTTGAAAATACTTTATTCGTAAAAAATAATGAAAATGGTTTTTTTAATTCAAGTATCAATTTATTTAGTTATAAAAAATTCCATCGGTTTTCTAAGTTCAAATAATATTTTAAAATGTATAATTTTATTCTAAAAATTCATATTTTATTACTTCAAGTATTTTTTAAATTTCTATGTGTTTCTTGATATATAGGTATTTTCATAAAAATTACAAGTTTCTTGAAGACTACATTTTTAACAAAAAAGTCTAAATTTCTAGAAAAAGTTCAAAAATTTATACTAAGGTAATTCTAAAATGTTTAATTCGAAAATGGAATTAGTTTTGGTCAATTAAAAATTATAAACTTCAAATTTTACCTAAATTTTTTAATAGAGTCTCGCTAAAGGCTTCATTTGTGCAATAGTTCTGAGATATAGCATTTACCTGATATAGTATAGTCTCTTTTTTTACAATTATAATGGTTTTGATTATAATGGTTTAATTGATTTTTAACTTCCTATAAAAACCATTAATTTTATTCATTCATCATTTGTGTTAATTTCCCTCAAGGTTATATTCATAATTTTTTTAAAAAAATTACTTTTATTACTAATATATTATTTCCTTTTCACAATGTTTTTCATGGGTGTGATTATTCTATGGGATCAGAGTTATCCAAATTTCTTCCTTCGGTTTATTTTCTTTCTATTTGTTTATTTTCCCATTGTATTATTATAAATTTTATTAGATAGTATTACTCACTAAATATAATGTTCTATAATTAGAGAAAAAATTTATCATTTTCTTGTGTGATGTATATGTTTATACTATAATTTATTTCTAAATATGACACACATGTGTCTATTGAAAATAAAAATTATACTTGTATAAGTCTCAGTTATTACACAAGAGGTGTGAAAATAATAAACAGAGAACTATCCTATTATTATAAATCATATCATCACTATATTATTAAAACAACATATAAAACTCCATCATAAAAAATCAACATTCAAAATCTCATAATAATTCCTTTCTCTTAGTTTCTCCATTATTATAAGATAATATGCTTTTTTTAATATTTTCATAGTAGAATTATATAAATTACATTATCAAACCTCTTTAAAAATACCCAAATTTTAAATTTGATAAATTTAATTTTCCAAGTCTACATTTCCAATATAAAATCCTCAAACCATATTCTGTTTTAAATTTATTAAATAATACTCAACTAATAACAATAACTATTCCATAATTAATAACTAAATTACAATTATAATATTAGATTTATTTTGGAAATAACATTTCAATAAATTAAAGTAAATTAATAAACACATCCATTAAATTATTGAGTTCACTGATGTTATCATTCACCTCTCCATAAATACTTTTCAAACCCATAATGTTAAAATATTTATTCAATAATATTTATCTATTGCATTCAAATGTGAGATTCCATCCACCACATTTCCTCTTAGATATTAACATGTCTCCATAGTACCCAAACTAAAAGAATATAACATCCATTGAAAAACCTTTTTTGTACGATCAAAATCAGTTTTATTTGGGGTGTATCACCAAATATGGAAAATTATATAAATATTACATAATAAGGGTTAAGGTAGATCATTTGGAACTATTTTAATATGTCTTATACGTCATATATCAGAAACGACAATGAATTATTCCCATATAGTGGCATGATTCTATTCTGTACTCGTTGAGTGAAGTGGAGTAGGTGAGATTGATTAATTTGAAAATTTGAATGATTATAATATTTTTTATGTTTAATTACTGAATACATTGAATATGGATTCAGTATGGTCTGCATTCACATAATCAGACATTATAAGGGATTCCCTCCTTACTTATCACTCGATATGTGTTATGTCATAGACATGATGTGTGTTTATAATTCGTTTTTTATTAATAAAATTTAAAATTTTCTAGTATAACATGAATATAAAATTTTAATTTGTTTCTTTTTCAAATATAGTTTCACTAGTGAGGTGATCCCATTGATCAAATTTTAGTGCAGTTAAAGATTATCCCATACAATGATCTAGATTTTTCTAGTGTTATATTTACTTATCTTTCAAAACAATTCACATATATATTTTAAATAATATTCATATTTGTTAATAATTCATTATTTTCATTTGACAAGTAAAATTTGATGTTGATCTAGAACAACTTCGTGAGGTTAAGTGAAACATTGCTAAATGAAAATATGTGAAATTTTAGTTTATCATTGGGCATTATGGATATGGTTATTCACTAACATATCAAATGTGTGTCCCATGCCATGAATTTGTGAGAGAGGAAATGATGGGTCCATATAAATATGTGGGGTTTTTCTAACAGGAAAAGGTATATGTTTTGTTTGATATTATTTATCATGACATGGATGCTTTATTTATATAGCTACTAACAAAGTGGATTGGTTTCCATGTATTATAAAACATTTAGATTAACAAGTGGTGTAAAATTCTAGATCGGTTTTTTCATCCATTGATGATGCATAGGTTCCTCTGTGACAACTAAAAATGGAATTATATTATATTTACACAATTAATTTTTTAATATTATAGTAAAAATATTAATTATTTCAGGATTTATATGTAGTTAGTCAGTATAATAATGGCTTGGTAAAGGATATAGAGAAGGTTAAATTATATTCTTGATGTATATAACCATAATATTCTCAATGCTTCATTTAAATTTTCAATAATTAATGTTCATTTTTTTATTCTAAAAGTGATTTTAATTTGAAAACACGTGTCTTCACGCCAGTGAAAAATAAAAACATAGAAATTGTTCACAATTTATCATTATAACATAGGATATTTATCACTATTTAATTTTTGGCATGTTCGAATCCAAGGTACATCAATGTGATGAGTAGTGTTGTAGGAATGGCTGAAAAAATTAGTTTAAAATGATATTAAAAACTAGTCAATGGGTCAAACAAATCAAACAACATCATATTGAAAAAAACTTAGGAAATGTTTCATTAATTAACTTCTTATATGTGAAAATAGACTCCATGTTTTTCTAACCACATATGTGCTCTGAATGACTAGAACTGTATTTTTATATATTTAAAATTCCTTAAAAACGATGTCAAATGATTAAAAAAATAACCTCATATTGTAGTGAAATGACATGAAAAAGTTCATTGATTTATTATTAACATATAATAATAAAAATAATATCAATAAAATCTAATATGTTCGTAGAATGACTAAATCTAAAATTTTATTGATTAAAAGTTCTTTAAAAATTTTCATGAGATGATCAAAAATGATAAAATGGTCTCATATTGTTATAAAATCATAGAAAATTAATCACTTATTAATTTGTGACATTAAATAATGAAATAAGCATCAATAAGATGTGTGGTGTAGGTGGAATGACTAAAAAATTAGTTTTATATTAAAAAGTGATTAAAAACAATAGGTTGGGTTAAAATGAGAAAAATATCTTGTATTTTCCTGAAATAAAAATAAATTGATCATCAATTAATTTATATTATATAAGAATAGATGTGTTATATATTTTATGTGTGGTGTGGTAAAATTCCCAAAAAAATTTTTTAAAATAAAAGGATATTAAAATATTGATAGCACCAAAACCAATCAAAAAATTTCATATTTTTATGAAATCATCGGACAATGATAGTTGATTAAATAAAGATATATTCAGACAAACTTTAGGTTCATCTAAAGTTTGGTTTTCTTTTAATGAATTTATATGTGTTATATATATATTTAATTTTTAATAAAACATTTGTGAAGATATCATATTGAAAAAAATACATAAAATTGTTAAGAAATATTAAGAAAATGATCGCTTTATTAATTTATGGCTTATAAGAACTAACTTTACATCAATCCCATATTTGGTATGTTCTGAATGACCAAATGTTAATTTTAATTGATTAAAAATACTTTAAAAACATGCACCACATGATCAAAATTGAGTACAAGAACATATATTTTTATGAAATATTATAAAAATAACCATTGATTAATTTGTGACTTGTAAGAATGAATAGAACTTAAATCTAATAAACAATGTAATCTAAATGTCTATAAATTAATTTTGTCTTAAAAATTATTATAAAATATAATACATTCAAAATGATAAAAAATATCATATTTTATTTAAATAATAGGAAAATAATCTTTGATTAATTTGTGGCGTATAATAATAAACAATATGACAATGAGATGTTTTCTATGGTCAGAATGATTGAAAAGAAGGATTTTATAAATAAGGAATAAATAAATTTGATATGATCAAAATAAAATAAAAACTCTAGGTTTTTTTAAATCATAGGGTGATGATCATATATTAATTTTTGATATGTTTGAATAGACATCAAATCAATGTGATGTTTTTTTATCAAAATAACTAAAAGAATGATATTTTAGATTTAAAAGTATTTAAATGACTCCATAAGATGGTCAATGATGATAAATAGATCTTATATTATCCGAAAATATTCATAAAATGGTCACTGATGAGTTTTTTACCAGTAAAAATGAATTATATTCCGATATAAGGTGTAATGTTTTCAGAATGACCAGAAAATTAGCTTCGAGTTATTTAGTGATTAAAAAACCAATACAATTAAAATGGGGATAAAATATTATATTATTGTCATACCATATAAAAAATACATTATATTGGTCTTTTATATATAATAGCATAGGAAATATCATCTAACATTAAGTGTTTTTGGAATGTTTAAACAATATTTTTAGTGTAAATAATTGAATTAAAAAATGATATAATCAAAACCTAGAAAACATACCTAGATTTTAATGAGACCATTTAAAATGATTGTTCATTATTTTATCACATTTAATAGTATTTTTCTTATCAATCTAAAAAGTTTGTGTTCTCAAAATCACTAAAAGATTGTTTTTCTAGATTTAATAGTTTACAAAAAATATGTGATACGGTTAATTTTATGAAAAAACTATTAGATTGTCATAAAATCATATAAAATGGTCAATGATTAATTTGTGACATGTAGAAGAAAATGGAATTTCAATGTGGCATACCTTATGATCAAAACGGGTGAAAATATTATTTTATATTTAAAAATGTTAAGATTTAGGTGATATGATCAAAACATAAAAACCAATATTAGATCATTTATAAATTTCAACAGAATGATATTTGATTGTTTTTGTGACAAGTTGGAACTGATTCCATATTAATCTTATATCTATTATATTTAAAACATTTAAATTAAAATTTTAATATATAAAAAAATTATTTTTATCATGTGTAACATTATATAGTTAAACAATAAAGGGGAAAATATTTTTTATTATTTATTTATTATTTATTATAGTAAAATTTATTTTAAATTTAATTGAATTTTAATTACGAGACGATCATTGATGTTTGAAAAATTATGTCACTGAGGTTAGTGCTTTTTTAGAATGATGTTTCACTTATAAATTAAAATGTTTTTATTGGGTTGTTGAGACCACATGTTCAATTTCAATGATTTCATGATTCTCTTTTTTCCATGAATTTTGTTCAGTTGGTAGATATTGTTTCTTCCCTAAGATTCTTAACTGAACATATATTCTCAGTTCCATTAGTGTGATGGTTTATTTGCCTTTACTCATACTCAAGGGCTATTTTAGACAAGGTATAGTCAAAGTCATACAATATTTTGTGGATTTATATCTATGTTAAATTTAGATATAAGGTGATGATCTATAGGTGGAAGAATTTTCTCATGGATTTATTGTGAAAAACACTCACATCCAATTCTGGGAAACTTATTCGGGTGGAGTTCCAGTGGACTGAATGTTTTAAAAAGTAATTTGAGGTGAAATTTAAAATTTGAATGGGTTTTTCAATAGGTGATTCCAAGACCATGTGATGGGTTTTCAGTATGTTTTTATTCATTCTTTTCAAATTATGTTCATTTTGGTTTATGTTTTTTTATTTTGGTTCTTTTGTGTATTAGTTCTCCCAAGTTAGCTTCTTTGGTGTTGTCTACTTTTTTATATTTTCATTCTCATTTTTCTGTAGTATTCTACCATTTATTCTTTGTGTAAAAAATAATTTTTGGTGGTGTTCTTTTCATGGATTATGAAATAAGTTGTCTAAACAATATTAAATAACTATTTTATTTTCATTTTATACTATTCAATTATTATTTCTTTTCCTTTTTTCATTTTGAGACTTATTGTTTTCTATTTTTCTCTAAGTTACTGAAGAGAATTAGTAAACCTTGACAATTTTTTTGGTGGGTGTGAATTATGTTTTAATTGACCTAATCCACCCCCAAATATTAGTATCAAAGTTAGTTTATTAGGTTTAAAGATGTCTTCTATGAAGTTTGAGACTATAAAGTTTGATGGAGAGAATGAATTTAATATATAAAGAGTTATGATGTGAAATATTCATGTTCATTATGGATATGAATATTCCCTTGTAGGGAAAAATAAGAATAACAACAAAATTTCATCCACTGGTTATTGTTGAACCCCTTATGTCGATTTTGACCCTAATGTTTTAAATAATGTGTAATCCCTATTTTTGTCAAACAAGTTATAATGTTTTGAGAAAAGTGTTATATATAACCTTTAAAAATGTTACAAAGTTCAATATTGAACTATTTATATGAATAAGTCTCTCTTAGGTAGTTTTTGAAAGAAGTTGCAGCTTTATAATATTAAATTGCTTTATGTAACTCCTGATCCCAACATTTTTCACATCTCCACTCGGGCACTCAAACTCCACTCCACTCCAAAGACTTCTTGGTGGTTCCCTTTGACCTAAAAGCATGTTTGGATTGATCTTAGATAATTGGATTTCCATAATAAATCGTAACACTACTGTAAAACTACTCAATACCAATAATTTACAGTAGTTTTTATATTCCATAGAAACATTGTAATAGGATATATACTAATGTTTCTATGGATCATTGGGTCATTTTTCATTAGTACAGGTTTATATAAATGGTTTTCACTAAAATCGATGGTATAAACCATGATATATTTCATATACCAATGTTTATGTGTAAATCATTGGTACACATTTATAACAATGATTCATTATCACTATTTTCATTCGGTATTCTCCCCATCCAGAAGAATAATTCCACCAAATATCTCCACACAATCAATATAACAACCTCTAAACAAAATAAAAATCAAAATAAAAATTCCATGTAGAAACTATATTCTAAATTTATTATTTAACCAATTTATAACTATATAGCTATATATAAAACCATTCAAAGTACTATTATATAGATATATAATCCACATTATCATATTTTTTTCATTGAACACTATCCACATAATTGTCTCATTACTATCAAATAAAAAATAGAGTGGATAAATATATACCTCATCACCACTACAACCAATATAATAATCACTCACATCATGAACAACCTCACCAGAATCATCATCTTCAACATCATCCTTCATCACCAACAGTTTCATCACCTCAACCACACAAATACTATCATTTCTATCAATGAGTGCATCATATGAAGACTATATTATTGACATGTATGAATCAAAAAAATTAGAATTATCTGACAGAATATATGGTTATAAAGTTCTCATAGCTTCTAGGTTCTTCTTAGTGACATTTTACCACTTCCACTCTCTTGTGTAGCTTTTTTCCCCTAAGATGCTTCTACACAAGCATTTTATAGCTTGGTGTTACTAGATATTTTAGGGGTTCGTGATATAAGGACATTTCCTTAAATGTTACATAATCCTTATTTTTTATGTTAAGAATTCATTCTAATAAATTTGAGGATCTTTAAAGTTTATAGATTTAAAGAAATAGGTCATTACTCTTATATAATAAATCCAAATAATAAATATTGGAAACTTTCTCTAAGTATCAATTTTTTCAACAAAACAAAACTTTTAGGTTATTAAAAGTATTATTTTCATTAAAAACATTAAAAATTTTCATTAACTCATGAAAGTTTTCCCAACTCATCTATAAAACCAATGAATGTTTTTTAAAATGTGAGATGAGAACAAAAAACATAGAAAGGTACATATAAAAATAAAGCTGAAAATAATTAGTCCATAAATTCTAATAAATTATTTTCTTGTTTTTAAATAAACTTTGAATTAAAAGTAAACATTTTATTATCTAAGAAATCGACATAAATACAAAAATATTTTCATAAAAAGTTTCATAAAAAATATTAAAATATAAAACAAAACTCATAATGTTTTTTTCAATGATGGAAATATCATGAATAAGTTTCCCAAAAGTTATACCTTTCACCCTTAATAACTAGTAAATACATTTCATTAAACATAAGATCATTAGCATACCTAGGGAAATCAAAATATTTTTAAAAAAACTTATAGAGAGCATAGATAAATAACGTAGATAAATAATGACATCATCTTCCATATCACTATTAAAAATGGAATAAATAATACATTAAACATTTTTATAATCCTCTATAAAACAGAATCATTATTCAATGCATTGGAGGGATATAATAGACACACCTGTCCATGGTATATAATGTAACCACTCGTACTTGATTTATAATGGAACCACCGATACATGTTTTATAAAGGAACCATATCTTCATGGTTTATAATTAAAACACACATGAATATAAACAACTCCCTACCACTATAACATAACAATAACATGTTATAGTTTTTATTATTTTAAAACAAATTGGTGCCAACATGAAAAAAAATTATAGATGTTTAAATATCCATTTCAATTAAAACCTTTTTAAAAATAAAATACCCCAAAAATAGGAAATTAGTTATTTTATTTGAATTTAAAATGGGATATTAAAAAGGAATCCAAATATTAAATAATTTTTGGTTGGTCAGGAAGGTCATTAATGTCATATATGTTAAAATAGAACATTCTTCTTTTCCTTTCATAAAGATTATAAAAATGTTCTGTAAAAAGAATAATTTTGAAAACTATTGGAATAAATTCAAAATAGGCATAAAATTCCATTTTAATTCTTTTATTTCCATATAAATTCATCTATAAAATAAATTTTAGAAATTTTACATGGATGAGAATTAATTATTAAATTAGGTTTTTTAAAATGAAGCATCCCTTACCTGAAGTTTAAATCATCTGGTACACTACCTCTCTTCCTAAATAAAAAAAATATTTTAATTATTTAATTTTTTAAGAACCTTTTTAAATAATATAATTCCTTTAACCATGCTATAATCAAGTAATCAATTAATTTGACGTTGTATTTTTCTATGATATTCATCTCATATGTCCAAAATGACTTCAGTAGGTTGACTATGTTCAAAGTGGTATTTATTTCCTAATCTCCAGAATATTAATCTTGAAATAATTATAATTTTTATTTATTTATTTTACATTTAAAACCAACCATGAAAGTTATTTATGAAAAAAATGAACTACATGACAATCATGGAGATGGTTGGCCCTACAAACTCATGTGTAACGTTTCTATATTTTCAAAATTATGATCAAAGGAATGTGAGTATTATTTTAACCTTATAAATGATAATTATATCATAAATAAAATATTATTTGTTTAAAAAAAACATATATATATATATATATCATCCATATTATGTGGTTAATAATAATGAACAACATAGCTTTATGAAGGTGTAAGTCCATATGTGCACATAAATGATGTAATCATTTTTCAATGAATGGAGAGGTAAGAAAGTAGATTATATATTATATTTATAGTATGAAAAATATTTCATGAACATCATGTATATACATTAAATCTGTAATTATAATCAACCATGATAAGTAATGACGGAACACTAATTACATCGGTTCATGAGACAATACTCTATTGAACAAACTAAATATGGTTTCATTTCCAATTTAATAGAAGAGTAGATGGATACACATCATTCCCTTAACATAAAAACATAAAAACATATAGAAGATAAATTTTTATTATTTTACAATTTTTGAATAATATTTTAACTATGAAGAACAAGAAATAAAACTAAATTATTCAGATAAAATATAAACCACTTCTTTGAACAACCTCCTTTTCTTCTCTCCTTTATCACTCTATGGTTGGTATCATATAAAAACTAATGCCTCTAAAATGTTGTAGGGGTTTCTATGATGAAATTAGGGTATTTATATTATGATTAATATAATATTTTAAGTGTTTGTAAAATAGGTGAGTGAGTTCCCTTTTGTAAGAGAGGGGGAATTATTAGAATTTCTGAAATTATTAAATTAATATAAAATTTTAAACATAGAAAAATTGCTCAGAAATGTTATATTTAGAACATAAGATTATGATTATTTGAAATATTCCCATCCAATAAAATTTTAAAATGATTATGTGATGTTTTTATATTTTTGTTTAAACACCCCCCTCATTAACCTTTTTTACAATTACCTTGATATTATTATTTTTTGACTCTTCAGGGACAAAAAGATTACTATAAAGGAAACAATGACCCATAATTGGGACATGGTTGATATTTTTATTCATTTCTCAATGAATTGGCTGATGATAACATTTTTTGTAATTTAAAATTATATAATAAAATATTATTTATCACAAAATATCATTAATTTTATTTTTAAAACTAATTATTTAATTTTACTTTAAAAAAACATGAAATAAAATGAATTAGAATATAAAAATTTAATGAATGTCCAAAATATTATATTTATCCAAAAAATTCATGGAAAAAATAATTATTTAAAATTATATTACTTTTAAAATTTTTAAACTTATTTATTTTATTTTTCTATTAATTGAATAAGTACTTACTCTACATTGTGTAAGAATTTAAGGTAATTATTTCATCTCTAAAAAAGCATAACTAGAATACCAGGACAAAATAAAATAATTTATCATTCAATTAAACATTTAGATCCAAAAATAGCCTTTATTTATCCCGGTATTTAAAATTTAGAGATAATAAAATAAATATAATTATGTTTTTTAAATTTCATTACATCTAATAATTCAAAGGTCAAAATCAAAATAATATAGAACCAATATGCCATATTTTCAAAACTATGATGAAAATGAACAAACTAAACTCATAAAATAAGATAAATTCAAATCTTAGGGTCATTTTTTAGTCCTTATAAATACATTTTTAACCTTAATTACATGATTTACCCTTACTGTGGTGATATAAATTTACTAATGTTACTATTCATAACGACTAAAAATAAAAGGGACCTATTTAAATAATTTGGGACTTTTGATCCAAAATAAGGAATCTAGTTTTCATGAATCAAGTTTTACAAGTGGTAGAAATTAATATTAGTTTAAAATTTAAATCGCAACGGTAAACAACTTTTTAGAGAGAGGTATTTTTAAGTATTAAAAATATTTTTATACAAAATTCAACCATAAAATGACATCGAATGAATATAATTGGATTATTAATAATAAAAAAATAACTAATGTCGCTTTTAAAAATTTTAAAACAAAATGGAACTTTGTAAATTCTTTAAACAACAATAAACTTTTATATTAATATAAGTATTTTTCATTATGCACTGGAAACTTGATTTTTCAAAAAAGATACAAAAAATTTCAATTTAAGATAATATTTACTTGATGTTTTGAAAAAGTATATAATTTTTATCAATCTAAATTTTCTAAAATATATATAAATTAATTGTAATATTTTCTCAATAAAGTTAATAAGAAATATTTTTGATGTAAACATATTTTTAAACAATAAGATACCTTTTGCAAAAAAATTATTCCTTATTTCCTAATAATTAAACAATAAAATTTTATTAATTATCAAATATATATGTATTTCAAATTTTGGAAATAATATGTATACCCACCAATTCAAAATCAATTTCATAACAATCAAAATATTTTTATATAATATCCAAAATTTCATAATGTTCGGTGTGGCATGTTATGTAAGCTATAAAGAAATTATTTTTTTAAAACTCATGGTGTTTCATTCTCCCCCTTACCCCACCCAATAATCTTTTTCCTCAGAAGTTGAAATTTTTCTTGATAATCAAGGTTTTGATATTTGAAAAAACATGTTTTGAAAACCCATATTGTAAGTAGGGTTAATAAAACATCCTCTTGAAAAGTGCGAAAGGGAAGTACGAAGGTCATCTAGAATAACACATAACTTGTTTTCTGAATAGGATAAAATTAGTTAAAAGTGAAAATATGGACTTGGAAGTAAAATTTAATGTAAAAATAACAATAAAGAGTGGTAGAGATCATTGATCATAAGAAATTGAATGATCATGAGAAAGATAATGGCCCCAAAACCCTAAAAGGGAGTGAAAAGTTCATTCATTAATTGGAAATGAATGTAATAGGATAAAATTTTTATTTTGAGATTATTTAATTATATATAAGGAATTTTATTAGCATCCAGACATAGAAAATAAAGAAAATATTCTTTCTTGATAAGAATAATTTCATATTTTAATCAATTTCAACCACATTATCATCTTTTGATCAAAATTATTAGTATTCAAGAAGAATTTTTAATTCCTAAATCACTAAAATCAACTTATAATGGATCACATAATTCCAAAAAATTATATAAATCTCTTCATCTTGTAATTATTCATTAATCAAAACCGAAATGGTTAGCCGATGGTAAGATACTTCCCAAAATGAATAAACCATTATATTAATAAATATAATAACAATATACATTCCATTAAAATAACACACAATTTTTAATATAGATCATTAGATAAATATAAAAATTTTAAATTCTTCAAAATATTCCCAACCAAGTTCAAAACCCAAAAATTGGAAGTATTTGGTCACAATTTCTTCTTTTATTAATTAAACATTTATCTCTAATCAACAATAGTCACTAATATGGTCATATACCCAAAAATACATATTCCCTAATCATATAATCTCAAAAATATTCCCATCATTTCTATAAATGACCCGAATCACCATAAATCCACATTAATGTTATACATGTTCCAAAAGATAATTCAACCTTTATTTCTAAAAAAATCCAATCATATAATGTTTCCAAAAATTATTGTGACCTTCATCTCAAATAACATTAATTACTTAATAACAAAATAATTTTTCAAGCCCAGGTTATCTATATGATAAAACATATGTTCTGAAAATAATCATAATATTTTTCTATAAAATTGTTAAAGTAAAAAAAATCAAAGCCATACTTACTAGGACATCATGTAGGATAGTGTTAGGTGTGTCACCATTGTCTCCCTTAGTTTGTGGCTTCAAACCCTACACCCATGTCGGGTACAATGGGTTTTCACCTAGCCATGGGGTTATCCTTTTACAAAAATTATAATAATAAAATTCTTATAACATTCCCACAGATATAATGAACATTCTAAAAAATAACGGTAATGTCTTCAACATTAATTAATATTTTAACCGCAAAGTTTGTCTCACACTTTTAATATTTAATTCCTAAAAATGTAATAGTATTCTTACAAAATAATCCATTGTGTTAAACTTAAAGGTCACACATACATTAACCAAATAAAATATCTCCCAAAATATCATTAGTAAGCATAAATTACCATCACTTAATAACAAAAAGGGGTTTGAATTTCATTAAACTAATTATAAAACATAAACTTATAAATCTATAATATTATCCATAACTCTTAGGTTATCATAGAATTAAAATATCAAAATCTGCACAGTTATTTAAACCTTTACTCAAATATAAGCTGCAAGAACCCAGCCTTTAACATTAATTAATATTGATTTTTATTTCAATAATTAATTATCATAAATTTTAGGACCTCTAGAGTTTATATTTTTTGATAATAAGGTAATAACTCTTATATAATAAACTTATACAATACATGTTGGACAATTCCTCTAAGTTTTCATTTTTTAAACACAAAAAACATTTAAGATCTAACAATTTTTATTTTCATGAAACTTATTCACAATTTTTATCTTGACATAATCATTTTATATACTCATCTATAAATAGTATAAATAATATTTCAAATATGTTATGATCACAAAAATATGAGTAGGTTAAATATAAAAATGAATAAGAAACTCGTTAGTCCATAAATGTTCAATAAGATTTTATTTTTTCAAAAAAATATTGAGCTCTAAATAAACATTTTTTTACATAAGAAATTAAAATTTATGCCAAAATATTTTCATAAAAAAATTAATAAGAAATATTAAAGTTGAAATAAAACTCACAAAGGTTTTGTTTCAATCATTAAAATCTCATGAAACCTAGTTCACAAAGTTATACCTTTCACCCTTAAGAAGTTATAAATACATTCCTTTAAACATATCCTTATTAGCTTACTTTATAAAATAAAAATTTTTATCTGAAAAGTCATATAAATAGTAGATTAATCATGTAGGTAACTTCAGAAATCATTTTCTATATTTCTATTACAAATAGAATAATAAATACGGTCAACTTCCATCATAATTATCTAGAGAAAATAATAAATTACCAACGCATTAGAGGGATATAACAGTCTGACATGTCCTTCATTTATAATGTAACCACCCTACAATGGTATATAAGGGATCCAATCATCCTTGGTTTATAATGGAACCACACATCAGTATAAACAACTCCCAAGATCATAACACATGAAAGATTGTGTGAATATAAAAATATTCCTTATATCTACAAGAAAAACATTCCCACATATCAAAATATACATTACTTTTAATACATTTCTTTAAATACTAAAAACATAATGAATGAGTTTTTTATTTGATTAATACATTTAATAAAACAAATAAATTTAAATATCAAATAATTTTTAGGCTAGCTAGAAAACTCATTAATGTCGTGTACATTAATATAGAACTTTGTTTTCACTTTTGTAAAGAAGGTAAAAACATTCCTTAAAAACATTACTTTTGAAGAAAATTTAAATAAATTAAAAGAGATATAAATTCTCCATTATAATTATTTAATGTCCATATAAATATATCCATGAAATAATTTTATGAATATAGACATGAAAGAGAATGATTTATTAAAATGAGTTTTTAAACTAATGTGTTTCTTACCTCGAGTCTGATACATCACATATGTTCCTTATATTTATGTATAAATAAATTTGGTAAATAATTTTTATTATTAATATTATTTTTCAAGTTTATTACTCCTTTTACTCAGTTATAATCAATTAAGTTCACATCTAAACATTTTTTGGATATAAAACTCATGTGTCCCAAATGACATATGTAAGTTGACAATGATCATAGAGTTCAGGGTTCCATAATATCCTAAATAATAATCATGAAATAATTATCATTTACATGCATAAATTATAATTTTAAAACCAAAAATTAATAATTGTTATGAAAAATGGTTTACCTTACAATCATGGAGATGACAGGCCCTACATACGCATGAGAAAAATCTCTATTTTCAATGATTGTGATGGAAAAAAGTATGTATAATTTTATCATTATAAAATTATATTTTATAAAAAATATACTAATATATAATTAAATATACTTATATATATCATCCATAATATGTGGTGATAAAAACAGCTGCACATCACTTTGTGGAGGTGGTAGTCCATAGATACACATGAACAATGTTATCAATATACAAAGAATGTAAATGTAAGAAAGTAGATAATATATTAATATTCCATCCTGATAAAAATTTCATTAATATGATATATTTATTAAATCTGTAATTATATCCATCAATGAAAAGTGGTGATGGAAAATTAATTACATTAGTTAGCAATATGGTAATATTCGTACACATTAATTATGGTTTCATTTACCATTTTATTATAGAGGATATAGATAAAAGTTATGTCATTTATATAAAACCATCTCAGTATATGGAATAAATTTTTTATTATTATTTAACCATGTTTGGAAAATATTTTAAAGAGGAAAAACAATAAATGAAACAAAAACATTTGGTTAAAAGATATACCACTTCTTTGAATAGATTCCATTTCTTTTCAACTTAATCATAATTAGGTTAGCATTCTTCCAAAAATAATACCTCTAGAAAGTGTGAAAATTTATTAAGAAATTATTTGTCCATGGTTTAAATGAACTAAATGGTTCTTCTAGTGTGAATAAAATAGGAGATGGAGTGCCCTATTATAAGAAAGGGGAGGGGAATTCTTGGAATTACATAAAGTATTAAATATTTATTACTGGTCGGAGTAGGATACTCAAGAGGGGGTGAATTGAGTTCCTATAAAATGTTTTTTTAAAACTCTATTAAAAATTCCCACCAATTTAAAAACAAAATTTTTAAGTTAATCAAAGTTGTAAATTTATAATAGTTTGACTGTTTAATTATTTTCTCTGGAGTTTGATTACTTCTCAGTTATATCAAACTAAAATATTGATATAACTTTTGATACCAATTTTCTATAAAAAATAAATTATAAACACTATCCAAGATCAAATAAGAAAGAAAAACATAGTTTACTGAATTTTGAGTAAAAGTAGTGTAAAATAAATTTTAAAACACGACTTATTAAAACAAGAGGATCGGTATCAAGAAGAGAATTTTTCCTCTCCACTTATTGATCACCAACCACAAATTATTTTAAATTAATAAAAATTGACCCACACTCTGGATTTGGGTTTACAAAATAGTATACAATCAATCTAGGTCACAAGACCTCTACACCGGTTCTACATGGGAACTAAAATATCCAGGTCACATAGGACCTCTACAACAATTATATGTGGGATATAATAGGTGTAAAAAGTTTTTTTGTGGGGATATCATATATCCTTCATTTTACTACAGGAGCTAATGTATGTTTATTAGAAAGATGCAAACACTATTCTAAATGTAGTAAAAATGTACATAATAGAGCATGAAATAAAAAGGTAGAGTTTATAATGCTCTAAGTGTTGTGCATTGAAGCTCTAGACTCTTTGGATGTAGCAGATGTGAAGATTGAGTCCTCTTCTAGAAACAGACACTGAAACAGAGTATTGCTGGAGCTTTGTGTTCTGGTTTCCAAGAAGATGGGATTCTAATCCTTAGTGTTTGTTTGATGAAAGGATGATTAATGATTTGATAGACCATAATCCTCCATTAGTTCATAGCTATCTTTAATGAGAGTTCCTCATGTGTTCTACTACTTCGTCTAGTATCTATGCTCGTATGTTTTTTCTATTGTTCTCTTCTACTATACACCTCATGCGCCAAGATTTCCTTTTATTTCAGGTGTCTTGTGTTGGCCGATAAGGATCATGTGGAGGTACCTTACACCTCGTACTATCCACTAACAGAGTCATTAATTTTTTTCCACAAAAAGCATTAATTTAACCAGTATCATAAAAACACTCAGATATGACCATTAGAGATAATTTTAAATAAAAGAAAATTTAAACAGTCTATCAGTGACTCCTCTATCAGTGAGTCATTATGTTAGTGACTAATTATATTGGTGAGTCCTTATGTTGGTATCGATGACTCATTCAATTGAAGATTCATTCTATAATTATCACCACGTGTCAGTGACTCAACACGTTAGTGACTCATTTTGTTACATCAGTGACTCATTCTGTTTAGTTGGTGACTCAATACTTACATCGATGTTGCATTTATACTATAGGTGAGTCATCTATTGGTGAATCAGTTGTTACTGTTAGTGAGAAATTCCTCATTTCGTTTAGATATTCCCTCTGTCGGCGAGATATTCCTTCTATCAGTGTCACACTTTCTCTACCAGTGTCTTAGTTGAACTGTCGGTCACACATTTACTCTACCGATATCGGTGAGTCGGTTTGTATTGTCAGTGTCACACTTGTTCTTTCGGTTTCAGTGACTCATACTTAGCCACTTTATCTATTTTAACTATCTTATAACATGAATATACATACAATGTGTTAAATATATAGTTGAACAAAGATATTTATAATTAAAAATATTTAAAATTAACTAAACATGATTGGATATGATTTGACATGATTTGTAATTATTAAAACCATTAAAACCAAGGAGGGGAAAACAATATCTCCCTACTTGATGATCAAAAATAAGAGAATTATAAAGTACAATTATTTGATGAATAATATATTCATTTTACTTGTTATATCACATTTTATATTTCCATAAGAATTACAGATAAAGTTTATACATAATTAGAGGTAAAAGTTCATAGTTCCTTTTATTTTTCTCTCCCTTTTGGGATTATGAAAAAGAGTAAAGATATTAAAGAATAAAATGAAATAAGGAAATAAGAATAAAATAAAATAAGTAAATGAAAGATCATTGAATTTCATAGTCAATATACAGTATAGTTTAGTGGAATACCAAAAAAGTAAAATCCAGAAGACCAATCAAAAAGTGATCCTAACAACTCCTTGGGTTCTCATTTCTCCTTTCCATGGTCAGAATGATAAGTAGTAGGTTTAGTGGATGGAATCTGAGAGACTAGAGGATCTAAAGTAATTCTAAATGGAGGAATTACAATGGATTCATAAATATAAGGGGAAAGGGTAGGTTTGGTTGAAGCATGAGGCTCAATCTGCTCTGTGATAATAGGCCGGATCTGGAATGAACCTAACCAACTAACACGGACTGTGGAGGAGGAGGCATGGATGTGGCCAGAGAGGCTATCATTCTAAGAGGTGTAGTAGAAAGAACCACTATGGCTACACTCTGAACATATATATTAGTCTATAATAGATTAATTAAATCATTGATAATCTCACCACCATATTCCATGGCCTTCCAAAAGTCAACCTTATTTTTCATAAACTTTTCTAGAGTTTGTGTGAAGTCCTTTAGTATACTAATTTTTTCCTCAAATTATTGATTAAGTATAAGAAACATGAGATTGTCCACCAAATATTTAAATTGAATTGTCAACTTGTCTTTGGTATAAATCCTCATAAAATAAAATTCATATTATTATATTATCAGAGCATTTGTAGTTTGAGCACTCTTTGTATGAAAACCCTAATATTTTATTACACAATTAAGCCAAATTTATTACATAAACATCACTTGATACAACATAGAAGATCAATAGATCTAGTGTTTTTGGGGATTATGATCATTACATTAAAACTTAAAACATGCTATACACCATCTTTATTGAAAACATCCTTTACATGACCACTACATTCCCTCATACTTCACATTGTGTGGGATAACCTGAGGACATGCATAATAAAATGGTGAGCTATAAAGCCCTGTAAGAGAATAATCATCGAATAACATGAGAAATACAATACATGATAGACAATATGAATATCAATAGAGAAAAAGATAAGTATAAACATAAAGGAATGATAAAGCATGGTAATCATAATATGGAAATGTGGCAACAACACTTAACATGGAATTAGCATGAGTTAAGGATCATTGAACATGGAGCATGATTAAACCCTAAATGTACATAAATCATGAGTAAACCCTCGTTTCACTTGAATTAGGATGCGTAAATACCCATTTCACATGATGTATCATGATACTACACTTTACCCAATGCATTGGAGTGCTACCAGGGCACACCCTTCTTAAACATTTCAGTTCATGCATAAGTGTGCCACATGGATCATGAAACATTTAATCATTAAACATAATCATTTATTCCACATTAAAATAATGTGGAATAATTAAATTAAACAATTTAAATAGTAAGTAAATGTTCATAAAGTTGAATACCCTTGATAGAGAAATGGGCATGGTATTCACTACACAATTACTTTGTCTTGGAAAAGTGCGGTGAAATTTCGGTAGCATAACAGTGTGATATAAGAACTAATAAAAATGGATGATGAGAAAGAAAGGGGTGTCTCATAATATTTACATGACATGTACAGTAAGGAGGTTCATATAGATACATGTCCCAACAACTGTAATGGAATTCAGATTCATGATACAAAATAATTGCTTGAATGTAAATGAGGAGAGAGAAATTCCTTTCGGAATTTCGGCATAGTAACGAGTGTACATGGGAGGAATTTAATGAGAGAGAAAGGGGTATCCCATAATTCAAACATAAATAGGGTTATATTGGGGAGATGTGAAACCATACCCCAACATTTATAATGAAATTAAAAGGGCATAACAATTTAAAGAATATTGGATAAAAGTGGGAAAGGAAGAAAAAACCCATACTTGGAAGTGTGCTTACAAAGGACTGAGAGTGGATTCTTGGGAGCTTGGGGCACCTTGGGAGGGCTCTATAGTGAGGATAGAAGAGTTTAGATGAAATAGAAAGGCTTTGAGTGTGGAGGAAGATGGAGCTTGGGAGAGTTTATATAGTAAAGGTGGGGGAATTATTTATTATTTTGGTTTGGGACACCTCACATTAAACAAATCCAAACCACAAACCAGCACATTGTTTTTGTCCATGGTTTTTGGTAAAGAGAAGTGGAAAAAAAATATTTTATAAGGCCAATGTCTGAAATTTTTAAAATAATTGGGTTGCGTATGTGGAGGTGAGTCGCACTCCAAAAGAAAATAATTTAAAAAGACAAAATGTTTAATAGGTCTGGAACGGTCCACTAAAGCTTTGTAAAATAAATCAAACAACCCCCAAATCACATTATGTTAATGGTAAAACATATATTGTCCTAAAATAATGTTTACAGTATTTTATTAAATCACTATTGGGTCATTATGATATCATAAAACACATTATATATTTAAACGGCATTTAATTTTTACCCAAAACATTGACTGTCTCAGAAAATTTTGAAAAAATTACCATTGGATAATTTCAACATCCTAATTCCAGAAATAATATTCATTTTATCTAAATAATTTTCTAAATATTTTAATTATCACATTTAATATAAAAACTAACATTTATCAAAAATTCATGGGTTTTGACAAAAATGGCTTTCAAACAATAATAAAAATTACAATTGGATTCATAAAATTATATGATCATTTATATTTAATAAAAATTAATTTAATAATAATATTAATATTTTATTAAAATATTATTTAATTCAAAAATTCATTAATTCATCAAAATAGATTTCTTATTTGAACATTAAGTAAAAATACTATTTGTGCTTTAAAAACTATTTACAAGGTAACAATAATAAAATGAAAGTATATTCATTGTTATATACAAAAATAATGTACATAACCATAGTACTAGGGTCTTGTTAAATAACTCATTAAAACACCTGCATAAAACCTAAGGGTGAGGTGTGCGATAGTGACAGACTCTTGGGGTGGTTCAGATAACATCGCTCGGGTGGTAACCTCTATCAACTTCCACTTTTCCCGTAGGCAGTTCTACTCAAGCTTAACATGTTCAAGCTTAGATTGATCTTAGTCAGGAGATAATAAAAATGATGCCACCTCCATTCAGAGCTCCAAAAAATGGGATTCATACGGGGAAAGTCTACTGGATTAGGCCATTGCTTCCTTTGTCTTAGTAAGTTGGATTTGTTAAAACACATATTTATACTAATCATGTGATCACTGTTCCACAGCAATAATAGCAACAGTCGCAATTATTAATGGTATTTTAAAATTAAAAAACATAAAACCAAAGAATTTGACATTTTATATAAACATTTTACATAAAGAGACATTTAATTAGATCCATAAGGATTTCAATTAATTAAGTTTTCGTTCATTACAATATTCCCCCCTTAAGAAATTTCACCGTTAAAATTTCCTTTTCCCATACAAAAACATATGTGGGTAACTCTGGTTAATCGTTTCCTTCGATTCCCACATCGCTTATTCAAAATTGTGGTTTCTCCACAACACCATGATGAGGGGCATTGTCTTATTTCATAGAACTTTTTCCCTACGATCTAAGATCTTCACTGGTTTCTCCTCATAATAAAGTTCATCCTCTAACTGTACTGCCTCTGAAGAGAGTACATGTGAAGGGTCTGGTATGTACTTCCTTAAGAGGGATACATGAAAGACATCATGTACATGCTAGTCGATTGGACACAACCCCGACAAGATCAAGAATCTTAAAGGGTCTGATGTACCTTGGACTTAACTTCCCTTTATTTCCAAATCTCACGACCTTTTTCCATGGATATATGCGTAGAAATACCATTTCTCAAACTTTAAACTCAAGGTCTCATCGATGGTTATCTACAAAACTCTTATGTCGACTATGGGCTGCCTTGGTATGTTGTTGAGTTTTTTTCACCTTCTCCACCATTTCGTCAACCATTTCTATTCCAAGAATCTTACGCTCACCAACCTCATCCCATAAATCTGGTGTTCTGCAACATTTCCCATAATGTTCTTCATACGGCGCCATTTGGATGCTCGAGTGGAAACTATTATTATAAGATAACTCAACTAGATGAATATGTTGATCCCATCCTCCTTTAAAGTCCATTGAGAATGATCTCAACAACTCCTCAAGTGTTCGGATAGTCTGCTCAGATTGTACATTAGTTTGAAGATGATAGGTCGTACTAAAGTTCAGTTCAGTATTCAGAGCCTGTTGAAGAATCTTCCAAAATGTAGAGTTGAATCTTGGATCTCGATCAGACACAACAGATAGTGGTACTCTATGAAGCCTTATAAATTCCCTGATATATATCCATGCCAGTTTATTTAATGGAAAATCCTCCCAAATAGGAATGAAGTGTGCAGCCTTTATAAGACGATCCACAACAACATAGATTGTAGTGTGGCCTTTGGATGTCTCTAGATGTTTGGTGAAAAATTACATAGTGATGTTCTCCCATTTCTATTTTGGTATGGGAAATGGTTGGATCATCCCCTTAGACTTATGCCTCTCTGCCTTCACTTGCTGACACACCAGGAACATTGATGTGTATTTAGTGATCACCTTCTTCATATTATCCCACTAATAATGCCCTCGAAGATCTCAATACATCTTTGTTTTTCTTGGGTGAATAGAGAAATTTGAACTATGTGAATTATCCAAAAGTTCCTTCTTCTACTCCGGACTTGATGGAACACATAGTATTTTCCCAAACCTCAAAATTCCTTCTTCATTAACAAAAGACTCTAAGGATTTACCTTTTCCGATAGCTTCCAATTTTTCTTGAATTACCACATCATACTTTTGAGAATCCTTTAACCTTTCCAAAATTGATGGCTAAGTAATCATTTGTGAAAGGATTGGTGTTTTTCTCTTATTTATGATTCCCATGTCCATCTTCATCAAATCTAAGAAGATTGGATCCTTTTCAATTATCATCCATGATAGAATCATTGGGTCCTTTCTACTTAGGGAATCTTCCACCCTGTTTTCTTTCCCAGGGTGGTAATGGATTGAATAGTCATAGTTCTTGATCATCTCTAACCATCTTTTTTGGAACATGTTCAAATATTTCTCTGTGAATATATACTTAAGGCTTATGTGTTCCATATATATTTCACACTTCTCCCCAAAGAGATAATTCCATGAAATTTTCAAAGTGAAGATCACTACAGCCTAGTCGAGGTCATGATTTGGATAGTTTTATTCATGAACGTTCAATTTCCTTGAATCATAGGCAATGACTTTGTCATTTTGCATCAACACACATCCTAGGCCCTTCTTTGAAGCATCACTGAATTCCAAAAAAAAGTTCTTCACTTGTGGGTAAAGTGAGAACGAGCGTAGTGATAAGCCTCCTTTTCAACTCCTTGAATCTTTCTTTGCATTCATCACTCCAAGAAAACTATACTCCCTTCCGAGTTAGCTTGGTAAGGGGGTCAGACAATCATGGGAAATTTCTCACAAATTGTCGATAATATCCAGCTAAACCCAAGAAGCTACAGATATATATTGTCGATGTTGTCCCCAACTATCCTTCAATTTCATCTATTTTGGAAGGATCCATAGATATCTCATTTCTTATGATGATATAGCCCATGAATGAGACCTCCTTCCACAAAAACTCACACATTATGTACTTTGTATAGAGCTTCTCCTTCCGCAAGGTCTCTAGTATAGTTCTTAGATGCTCCTAATGATCCTCCTTGGTTTTGGAGTATATCAGAATATTATCTATAAAGACTACCAAATATTTTTCTATGTAATCTCTAAAGACTCTATTAATCATGTCAATGAAGATTTTAGGAGCATTATTGAGTCCAAAATACATTACTATGAATTCATAGTGCCTGTATCTTTTACGAAAAGCAGTCTTGGGGATATATTCCTTCTTCACCATTACTTGATAATATCCCGACCAGAAATCCACCTTGGAGAAGTATTGTGCTCCACGAAGGTGATCAAACAATTCATCAATTCATGGGATAGGATACTTGTTCTTTATCGTGATTTTTTAGAGATCAGATAGTCGATTCAAAGGCACATTAACCTATCATTCTTCTTGACGAAGAGGACTGGTGCACCCCATGTTGAATAACTTGGGAATATAAACCCTTTATCAAGATTCTCTTATAGTTTTTTCTTCAGCTCCTCAAGCTCCACAATAGCCATTATATACAGAGTCTTGGATATTTCCAATGCACCAGGTATAAGATCAATTGATAATCATCTCTTCTAGGAGGAAGACCAAAATAATCCTCGAGAAACACTTCAGTGAATTCCATCACAATAGGCATGTCATCTAGGATGGTTGTATCCTTAATCTCAATCATCTGAGCTAGATACATGTGCTCATAGTGTAGTAATATCCATGCTTGAGATGATGGAGATAAAGAAGATTCATCTTCCTCCTTGCACTTGTAAAGAATTGGGTGTCGATTCTCCACATGGAGAGTGATTTCCCTCTCACGGCAATTTATGTTGGCTCAATATAAGGAAAGCTAATCCATGCCAAGAATTACATAAAATTACACCAGAGGGTGTATGAAGAGGTTCTCTGGGAAGTTAAATCCATATATTATGAAAAGGGAGGAGTTATATTCATGGTATGCAATGATTGCGCCATTTTCTATTCTCACTGACATCTTCACTTCCTTGATTTGTGGTGGTGCTGGGATTGTTCTACTAAACTTTAGAGATATAAAAGAATGCATAGAACCTGAATCAAAAAGTATGTTCACTATTATTTAATGAATAACTAGCGTACCTGTCACCACTTTGTTGATGGGGTTCACTTCGGTAGATGTGATGGTAAAATCTCACCCTTGCTGCCTTGGAGGTTGTTGGTTGCCTCTGAAAACCCTTGGCTTAGAGCACTAATTTTCAAGATGCCCTGGTTCTTTGTTGTTGTAGCAATGAACCCAGAATTGATGTTCGAACAGAGCATTCCTCTCCTCTGTCTCAGTCACGGGTCTTTCTTGCCGACATTTAATAGCCAGGTGTCCTTCTCTCCTACACCTAAAGCATTTTCTTGTACCCTTCAGGCAATTTACAGGGTGCTTTTTTCCACACCTTTGAAAAGTGGGGTGCTGGATCTTCTTAGCAATGTTTTATTTATCCATCAGATTTCCATCCTTGAATTCCACCTAATGATTCTTATCCCCATAATACCCCTGAGACTCTCTCTTCTCCATTTCAACCTTGAAGGCACATCGGACAATTTCCTCATAGTTGTCGAAGTCACGGATTATCAGCGCTTTCCGCAGGCTAGGTTTCATCCCACTAAAGAAGCGGTGAACCTTGCATTCGGGGGTAACGATAAAGCTAGAGGCATATTGTGAAAGCCTTGTGGATTTTTTCTCATACACTCTGATAGATTCTTCGTCTTTTTGCTTGAGGTCAAGGAAGTACATTTCCATCTTAATTCAAGGGTGTGCAAAAAATATTAATCAAAAAACATCTTCTGGAAATCCTTCCATTCCAAAGCCTCAATCCCCTCCTCAGGATTTGTATTTATGATCAATACCCACCATTGATCAGCTTTACCCTCCATACGGTAAGCATCCAAGAGAACCTTCTCTTTTTCAGAACATTAAAGGATGGAGAAGATCTTTTCAATGGAGTTGATCCATTGTTCAGAGATTGAGGGATTGAATGATCCATTAAAAGTATAAGGTCTTTGTCTCATGAAGCTCTCGATAGCGACTTGTTCTTTCATGGGGGGGGGGGGTTGAACATTCCTCTTGGCCCATGTTTCTATTCAAATATTGAGTTATATGAGATAGAATCATGAAAAAGTTTGTGATTCCCACTCCAATTGGATTGGGAAAATCATTAGTACAGTCATCTCATTAATCTTCACATCGTTTGTTACCAGCCATTGACTGGAATAAAAGGAAAGTTAGGGGCAACACATAAAGGTTAATACAAGGATAAAACTAATGACTTATAAATAACTCTTATTTCCTTAACATATGAATCTATTGGCTTCAGTCTATATTATCCATGATCTACTTTCTAACATATATTCTTAGGGCATTTTTTTGTCCCTTGATAATGGTTCATACTAAGATTGTGAATTTACCAAAGCATATACCCCGGGAGTGTTGTAACCAACTGTGTAGTAAGGCCCATTGTCGTGCACCAGTTCCCATTCGATTCTAGCTCAAAGTGGTGTTTTTGGGTTTTACCCCTTGGATACATCTGTGCCAGAGCCACAACTACCTGCTCGTATCCAGACAAGGATGTATTTGCTTGATAAATTTCTTACTAAATACTCACAAAAACTTAGGGATGTTTTTATTATACATAGTCTTGTCTCTAAGGTTTTACTTTGGTTTTCAAATCCTAAACCCAAAAATAACTAAACCTATCCTCTGATACCAACTATGACAACCCTAATTTTTTATTACACAATTAAACCTAATTTATTACATAAACATCACTTGATACAACATAGAATATCAAGAGTTCTAGTGTATTTTGGGCTTAGTATCATTACATAAAAACTTAAAACATGAAATAAAACATCTTTATTGAAAAAATTATTTACATAACCACTACATTCCCTCATACATAGCATTTCATGGGATAACCTGAGGATATGCATAAGAAAAGGGTAAGCTATAAATCCCAATAAGGGAATAAAAATGGAATAACATGAGGAATAATATACATGTCAGACAATAGGCATATCAATAGAGAACAAGATAAGCATAAACATAAAGTCATGATAAATCATGATAATCATAACATGGAAATGTTGCAACAACACTTAACATTGAATTAGTATGAGCCAAGGCTCACTGCACATGGAGCCTGAGTAAACCCTCATTCGACATGAAGCATTATTAAACCCTCATTGCACTTTAATTATCATGAGTAAACACCCATTGCAAAGGACATATCATGATACTACACTTTACCCAATGCATTGGAGTGCTATCAGGGCGCACTCTTCTTAAACCTTTCATTTCATGCATAAGTGTGCCACATGGATCATAAAACATTAAATCATTCAACATAATCATTTATTCCATGATAAATGAATGTGGAATACATACAAGAATCTGTTTAAACAATATGTAAATGTGCATAAAGGTGAATACCCCTGATAGAGAAATGGTAATGGTATTCACTATACAATGACTTTGTCTTAGAAAAGTGTGGTGCAATTTCGGCAGCATAAAGGCATGCCATAAGAATTCATAAAAATGGTTGATGAGAGAGAAAGGGGTGTCCCATAATATTTACATGACATGGAAAATATGGGGGTCTTATAGATACATGTCCCAACTAATTTAATGGAATTTAGATTTATGATACAAAAGAATTTCTAGAATGTAAATGAGGAGAGTGAAATTCCTTTCGGAGTTTTGGCATAGTAACGAGAGTACACGGGAGGTATTTAATGAAAGAGAAAGGGGTATACCATCAATAAAACATAAATATATAAGTATGGGGGAGATAAAAACCCTACCCCAAAATTTATAATTGAAATTAAAAGGGCACAAAAATTTAAATAATATTGGACAAAAATGAGAAAGGAAGAAAAACCCTTACGTGGAAGTGTGCTTCCAAAAGCTTGAGAGAGGCTTTGGAGAGGATTCTTGGGAGCTTCGGTCACCTTGGAAGGATTCTAGAGAGAATATGGAAGAGTTTTAATTAACTCTAAAGGCTTCGAGTGAGGAGGAAGTTGGAGCTTGGGTGGGTTTATATAGGAAAGGTGAGGGAATTCTTTATTATTTAGGTTTGGGACACCTCACCTTAAACGAATCCAAACCACAAACCAGCCCATAGTTTTTGCTAATTTTTTTGGAAAAGATAAGTGGAAAACATTATTTTATAAGGAAAAAGTCCAAACTTCTTAAAATAATGGGGTTTCTTATGTGTAGGTGAGTCACACTCCCAAGGAAAATAATTTAGAAATACAAATTGTTTAATAAGTCTTGAAGGGTCCACTAAAGATTAGTAAAATAAATAAAACAAACCCATAATCACATTATTTTAATGTTAAAACATATATTGGTGGAACATAATGTTTATAGTGTTTTATTACATCACCATTTGGTCATTATGATGTCATAAAACACATTACATATTTAAATGGTATTTAATTTTTACCGAAAACTTTGACACTTAAAAAATTATGAAAAATTCACCGTTGGAAAATTTTGACGTCCTAATTCCAGAAATAATATTCATTTTATCTAACTAATTTTCTAAAATGTAAATTTTCACTTTTAAAATAAAAACTGACATTTATCGAAAATTCCTGGGTTTTGATAAAAATAGCTTTCAAACCTTAATAAAAATTATAATATCATTCATAAAATGATACGATCATTTATATTTAATAAAAAATAAATTATTAATAATAATAATAATTTATTAAAATATTATTTAATTCAAAAATCCATTAATTCATCCAAATAGATTTCTTTGTTGAACATTAACTGAAAATACTATCTGTGCTTTAAAAACTATTTACAAGGTAACAACAATAAAATGAAAGTATATTTATTTTTATATAAAAATAATAATTTACCTAACCATATTACTAAGTTCTTGTAAAATAACCCCTTAAAACAATCGCATAAGACTGAAGGGTTAGGTTTGCGATGGTGACAGACTCTTGGGGTGGCTCAGATAACATCGCTTAAGTGGTAATCTCTATCAACTTCCACTTTTCCCATAGGCGGATCCGCTCAAGCTTAACGTGTTAAATCTTGGATTGAGCTTGGTCAAGAGTGAAGCCCAATGATGCCACTTCGTTTCCGAGCTCTGAAAATGGGCTTCATATGGAGCAAGTTTGCTGGATAAGGCCATCACTTCCTTTTTCTGAGTAAATTGTATTTGTTAAAGCCCATATTTATACTAATCAAGTGATCACTGTTCAACATCTACAATAGAAACAATCACAATTATTAATGATATTTTAAAATCCAGAAATATAAAACCAAAGAAGTTGACATTTTATATAAACATTTTACATAAAGATACATTTAATTATATCAAGAGGGATTTACATTAATGAAAGTTTGGGTCGTTACACTTTGAGTAGAGCCTAACCATATCATAAACATGGTCACTACGTTTTGTAATATTTCCATGTGTCTCTTAATCTGTTCCACCCAAAGAAGCTTGAAAGTGTTATATAGTCACATTCTTCACTGCCTCAACATCTAGTGAGTGAGATACATGAGATGCTGATTTTGGATGAACCCTATACAATGTCTCGGACATCCTATCTCAACTGGGTAAAATAAGGAACTTAAAAGTGGGAAATAATATACTCAATTCCTTTAATGATTCTGCCCATGGATGTCCAATACTTAGAGTTCAGACTATTGACATATGAAACTAATAAAGTCAACTCATTTCAATACTTCTGATTATCTATCATAATATTTTCAATAAGTGCAATCATTCTGGGTTCTACTTGATCAATTAAAATTCTAGATATTAGATTTTCATTACTTTCACTCAGTCTTAACATGGGAATAGGCAAACAGAAATTCCTAATTGTAGAGAAAATTTCTTCCTTGATACTTTAAAAATCAACTCTAGTGACATAGTCACCTAGAATTGGAACTACTGAGGTACAGGATCATAAGAAGATTCACCTATATAAAGTGTCTCAGACTGTACAGGATCCTCTACCACTACTCTTATTAAAACTACTCTATCATCTTCATCATCAGAATCAGAATCTTCTAAGATAAAGAAAACATATACATGATGCCTTTTCTATTTAGAAAACACCGAGTCTTCTGAATGAGTGAGTGTTTTAGCTGTCACTCTTCTAGTTTTACGCTCCCCCACAAAATGATATATACTATCTTGAAGCTTCCCCTCATCTATATCTCCTCTTACTTGATGCTCCCCCTCATCTTGATACATTCTTATAGCATAAACCAAAAGAATCGTGTGGATTATTTGAGCTTTCACTTCTATTTGAACTTCAACCAATACCTCTTCTACAGTATCAACTACTAAAGAACCATAAGGGTCTATAATGGGTTCTTGATCCATATTACTATCCATATCTATAGTAGAAATTTGAACAGCACCCAGATGATCCAAATCGCTATGACTCCCACTTCTTTCCTCATCTCTATCCTTTTCATGTTTAGATGCACCTCTATCAATGCCACTTATTTCTACATTTTTATCAGATTCATCTTCCTCACTGTCAGAACGACTACCACATTCTTCTTCTTCTTCTCTATCTTCTTCTTCTTCTCCTCCAGATTCATCTTCTTTACCACTCGATCTGCTCTCAATCTCAAAACTACCAGACTCTTCAGTTTCATTATAATCACTTAAAATTGGGTCTTTTGAATGTAGAGAAATAGGTTTACTGGGTTGTCTAAAGGTCATTCTCCTTACGCATTCAGCAATTTATGGGTCCCTCCTATCATTAATCGGAGATCCTTCCTCTCTAGAAAGTCCATCTTCTTTTTCTTCATCCTCACCACCAGAATATTCAGCTTCTTCATCTGGTCCTCGACCAGGATTAGTTACATCACCTGACCTAGATGTATGATCAATATGATTAAACTTTTCATAAAGTTTCTCCACATCTACAAACCAGTACCTCTTCTAGGGATTCCAATAAATCTTCATTGCTTTGAAAATTTCCTTATTCAAATAGATTCTACTGTAAGTAGATATAGTCTCTTTATCTTCACTAACACATCCCTTCTCCTTTAGCATGGCATTAATCATCCCTGTATAGAACAAAAAAAAATTTACATTAGGTATTTACCATCTCACTGATGTGATAAATCAGTTATCTACATAGATTCACCTTGTTCCCTTTATTCAAAAAATATAATAAGTATAAATCTTTATACTATAAAGATGAAAAGTCCCCTTTCCTTGGAAAAAGATAGTGCTGAATGAACATAAATAGAAATATATTCTCACCATTTAACTCTATAGCTATTGGTCATCTATTTTCTTCATTTCTACTCAGATACGTCAATGATGTCTCTAAGAAAAATATGTCACTTTCAGGTAGACTACTTCCCTGATAGTCATCAAATATTAGTTTATAGGGAACCTTGAGGCATTCTTCCCAATGCCTAGAAGAAAAAAGAAATTCTCCTTCCTTTAACTACAGATTTGATCCAACATAATTCAATGACTTTTAAAACAAATTATTCATTTATATATAACCCATGCATGCACTTAGTATAGAATTTCCTTTCATTATTTGAAAACCAATCAAACCAACATTGGGTTTACAATACCTTTAACAAGAGAGACCTACTCCCTAACAGCATTTTTGAAAACATTTCCTTCTATATTATTACCACACAGTTCAAAAGAACAAGATTGAGTTTCATAGACTTACTAGATTCCCCCTTATGCTTCTTAGTAAGTTGTGACTCATCTCAAGATCCTCCATCAAAGATACTCTTCAGTGTCCACATTTCTGATGGTTCGGTTGATGGTTGGAAGGTGAAAATTCAACGGTAAAGAGAAATGACAAGAGTGTGTAGGTGTTAAAGGAGACGGTGAGTAGTAGAGTGGATAAACTATAATTTATATCATTTTGTTCTTATAGATCACAAATTACTAAACTGGGTTCAACAAAATAAATAAAACAGTGTCGTTTAGCTTAAAAATAAAACAGATACAGATAGGAGGTTCTATCGGTGTTGGCATGAAAGTATTTTTCATGAAACTATCAGTTTTAGCATGACAAAGTGTCGATGTCATCATGACTAAGTTTCGGCATGAAAAATGTGTCGGTGTTGTACTGAAATTGTCTCTATGGAATTTTCAATGTCGACAAGACATCAACATTCATTTTCACACATAGTTATCAATATATAGTCTTTATAAACTAATCATACCTAATTCTTGTTTGATTTAATTCACTCTTTCATAGTTCTGTGGCTTTGTCAATATATCAACATGCTGATGTTTTGTGATAATAAATTCCATTGTTATATCACCTTTTTTATAATGATCTCTCAAAAAATGATTTCTTACCTCAACATGATTTGTTCTAGAATGAGAAATAGGATTTTTAGAGATATTAATAGAACATGTATTTTTTTAGTTTATAATTGAATATCCGAATTGATATCCATAGTCTAGTAACATGTGCTTCGTCCAAAAAAATCATAGCACAACAACTACTAGCATCTATGTATTCACCATTATCCATAAACAATGCAACAGAATTTTGATTCTTACTACACCATGAAACTAGAGACTTTCCCAAAAAGTGGTGTATTCCAGAGGTTCTCTTTCTATCTAACTTGAAACCACCAAAATCAATATCATAATAACTAACTAAATCAAAATCTTTTCTTCAATGGTAGAATAATCCTGTGTAAAACCTTTGAAAATAATACCTTTTATATTTTGAATGATTTGAAATCCAAGAAAGAATTTGAGTTCCCACCTTAAACTCATTTAAATTCACTCTGCATCATTTTTGAAAAATCAACACATAAAGAATTTTTAGAATATCCCAAAAAATAATATCATCTACAGAAATTTAAACTACTAAAACATAATTATAAATTATTTTTATAAAGAGATTAGGGTCAGCTATACACTTTGTAAAAAATTTGAAAATAATAAAACTACTTAGTCTATCATACCAAGCTCTTGGATCTTTTTTTAAACCATATAAATCTTTTTTTAATTTAAAAAGATGATTTGGAAAATTAGGATTTTTAAAACTAAAGGTTGTAAAAAACATCCAAAAATTATATATCCATTTAGGAATCCACTCTTAACATCAATTTGATATAGTCTAGAATTAATATTGTTTCATATGAAATAAACATACTAATGGCCTCACGAATAGAAATCAGTGAAAAAATTTCTTCATATTAAATGCCTTATTCTTGCCTATAACCTTATTAAACCAATCTAGATTTATTTCTCACAATATTACCATCTTCATATTATTTGTTTCTAAATATCCATTTTGTGCCTATGGTAATGGTGTCTTCAGGTCTGTCCACTAGTTTCTAACAATTATATATTTCATACTGATCCAGTTTTTCTTACATATAAATTACACAAAATTCATCATCAATTGCATCATTAATGTTTTTATGTTCAAGATAGAACAAAAAATGATTTATGTTAAAACTGGTTTCTAAGAGAAACTCTAGTCGGTGTCCATTTATCTAGGTCTCCAACTACAGTATCTAAAGGGTGGTTATTAATGACTCTTGTGGGTATTGAAAAAGAAGTTCTAGTTATTTCAGTATTATCAGTAAATTTGGGCACATCGTGACTAGTGTCCGGATAATTTCCAAAAATGAATGATTTAAGAAGTCGCTTAACAATAGGGTCATATGATTTTCCATTTTTTCCATATTGGACAGGTCATCCTCAATATTTTCAAGAGATGTCTTGGGTTCATGTGGGTTTGTTTCATCAAATTTGACATGTACATATTCTTTTACACACTTAGTTCATTTATTAAATACTCTATAGGCTTTACTAGATCTAGAATAATATAAAATGATTACTTCATCACATTTGGATGAAAATTTTTCAATATTATCCTTTTTATTAAGGATATGAACTTTTCAAACAAAAATAGTGATGTAAATTACTTTGGGTTTCCAACTGTTCCATAGCTCATAGGGGATTCTCTTAAAAATTGGTCTGATTAAGACTCTCTTAATTATATAAAATGATGTATTGATAGCTTCTACCAAAAAATTGGTAGGTATGTCATTTTAATTAATCATAGTTTGAGCTATCTCTTAAAAGGTTCTATTTTTTCTTGCTACATCACCATTCTATTGGTGTTTCCTAGGAGTAGAGAATTTGTGACTATAACTGTGGTTTGAATAGAAATATTCAAACTCTTGGTTTTCAAATTCATATCCATGGACACTTCTTAAGGTTTTAATTCTAAGTCCACTTAGTTTCTCTACTATTTTATTGTACTTAATTAAGTGAGGACAAGATTCACTATTGTTATGAAGAAAGAAAGTACAACACTATCTAGAATAGTCATCTACCAAAACATAGACATAGTGATTCCCATTAAAACTAGAAATTATAGATGGTCCCAACACATCCATGAGAACCAACTCAAGAGGTTGAGAATTATAAACTTAATTCTTTGGTTTTAATGATATTTTATGTTGTTTACCCTTTTAACAATGATTACAGACTTTGTCATTTGGAAAATCAAGTTTGGGTAGATCCTTATTTTGTCTTTTCCAACTATACTTTCTAAGTTAATGAGTATTACAATGCCCTAATCTTATATTCCATATGAAAGACTTTTTTAAAAGGAACTTAAGCAGTAAAAATTTTAAAACACTAAGGAATCTATGTTTACAGCATAAAAATTTTCATTTCAAAGATCATATACTACTAACTCTTTTTTCTAATTAATGACATTGCATGTATAATTTTTATGTTTAAAATTAAAACCATAATAAAAATACTGAGAGATACTAAGTGTATTTTACATTAATCCAAAAATAAAAGTACTTTGTAAATTATAATAGAATTAGATTTACCAATTTGGTAAAGGACATTTATTTTTACATTAGCATTGTCAAAAAAAGTGACATGTCAACCATCAACATTTATCAGATTATTGAGGCATGAATAATATCTTATAATGTGTATTGAACATCCACTATCCAAGTACTATAGACTTATAAAAGATATCTTCAAATATCTTTCCTACAAAAACATATTAGACCAGAAAATATTTTTGTACCCATATTTGTTTGGGTCCAGTGACATTAGTAATAAGAGACTTGGGAACCAGCATTTGTTTCATGGGTTTCCTATACATAGTTTATAATGTATTGGAAAATAAAAATTATTTGATTTGGAAAATCTAAAATTAGTACAATTTTTTCTAGGTTTAGAACTATAAAAAAATTTAGTTCTGGACCTCAAAACTCTTTTTCCAGATTTGGTTACAAACTAATTTTTAGTTATGTTACTCTATCATACCAGTAGTATACCTAGGAGATACTTGTTTACCAAGAATTTGTGTAAGAGTATTTTTACCATTAAAAAACTTCTCTATTTCTTATTGGATAACTTAATCTCATTATTTTCATTAAGTAATTGAGAATTTTTTCCATCTCTATAGTAAGCTCAGATTTGACTGTAGAGGTTGGATCATTCTATTTCTTAAAAATTTTATATTTTTCTTTATATTAATTTCATGTATCTTCAAGAATTTATAAGTATTCAATCATTTATTCATTGTTTATATTTTCATAATCAGATTCATCTTGGTAAAAATAATAATTTTTTTAAAGGAGACTCAAGGGTTACCTCAGATGTGTTTATCATGAAACACATGTTTTCCTTGTCACCTTTATCATCAAGTGATGATTTTGACTCAATGGAGCAATAAATAGAAGCACTCCAAGTGGCCTTCATTTCCTTCATGTAACTTTTGTATTTAACCTTATATTTCTTATTAAATTTTAACTTAGGATAGTCAGAATTTATATGTTCTATACTCTTATATTCATAAAAAAATATTTCATTTGATTTATCATTCCTTTTCCAATATTTTTTCTAGTTTCCTTTGTGATCATACTATCCTTTATTGTTGGGATTCTTAAATAATTTATTCCTCCTATAAAACTACTTAAACCTTTCGGATAATTGAGCCATTTCCTTACCACTGTCTGATGATTAATCTTTATTACTTTTACTATCAGAATGATTTTTTATCTTTTCATTTTATTTATGTTTGGAAGTTTTATTTTTGAAATCCACTGACTTTCTATTTAGTGCATCCTCCACTTTTTTATCCTTTAACTCTTCTTTTTACATCATTAACTTTCCAATTAACTCATTTACAAGAAACTAACTAATGTTGTAGGATTCTCTAATTGATACTGAAGTTACTATCCAACTTTGGGGTAGACATCTAAATATTGAATGATTATTTTCTTTGGAATCCACTGGCTTTCCAAGTGTACTCATTGTATTAACTATCTCATTGAAAATGAGATACGTATCAAAAATGTATTCATCAGGATTCATCATAAAGTTATCATACTTAATAGTATATGTATTAAGTATCATTTCTTTATCATTAGTGGTTCCTTTATGTCTAATAGCTTAGGCAACCCAAATTTCATAGGCATATTTACAAGAAGATATTCTGTTAAATTCTTCATCCCCAAAACCACAAAAGAAGGAATTCAAAGCTTTATAATTATTATTGTAAGTGGTTTTTTTTAATCACATCCTATAGTTATTAGAATGTCTGTTATATCATATATTTCATCTATTAAAGTCCAAATATAAAACCCCATGCTTTCTAAGTGCATTTTCTTCTTTATTTTCCACAGGGAATAATTAGTAACATTAATGTTGCGAGGTCTATTGGTAGAAGCACCTTCCTGTCTTTTATCTATAATTAATAATAAAGAATACATTTTTATATATCTTATAACTTATAACTAAGAGAAATTTAGAAATATTTAAGACACAACTAAAATCACAGTGCAAATGATTTGAAAGTGGAAGTTTAAAAACAACCTTTGATACCAAATGTTAGTTCGAGTGGCACACTTATGAGGGGGTGAATTGATTTCCTATAGGAATTTATGTTAAAATCATTATTTGAAAATCCCCCAATTTACAAACAAAATATTTCATTTATTAAAATTCATAAATTTATAATAGTTTGAATATTCAATTAATTTTTCAAGTGATTGTTTACTTCTTAGTTATATGAACGTGAAAGATTGAAATAACTTTTGAAACCATTTTACTAAATAAAAATAGTTATAAATACTATCCAAGATCAAATATTAATGTAAAACTTATTTTACTAAATTATGATTGAAAATAGATTAAACTGAATTTGAAAACACAGAGGATTAAAACAAGAGGTTTATTCTCAAGTTGATACTTAGTCCTCTCCACTTGGTGACCACCTCCCACCAAGTATTTTAAATTAATAAACATTGATCCACACCCTAGATTTGGGTTTACACAATAGTATACAAACTGTCCTGGTAACAATACCGATACCACAGTTCTATGTGGGAACTAAAATAGCAAGGTCACACAAGACCTCTACCTGAGTTATACATGGGATATAATTGCTGTAAAAAGATGTTTTTTGAGGATATATTGAATCCTTCTATTATTGAATGAGACAGTGTGTGTTTAATAGAAAGATGCACATAATGCTTGAAATTTAGTAAAAATGTACACATTAGAGAAGGAAATAAGGATATAGAGTTTAGAATGCTCTAAGTGTTGTGAAATGAAGCTCTGGACTCTTTGGATGTACTATATGTGAAGATTGAATCCTCTTCTAGAAAGAGAAACTGAAAAGGAGTGTTGCTGGAGCTATGTGTTCTGGTTTCTTGGAAGATGGGATTATCCACCTTAGTGTTTTTTTCAAGGATGATTAAAACTTTTATGCACAACAATCAATCATAAGTTCACAGGTACAAGGAATGAGATTTCATCATGTGTTCTTCTACTTCGTCTAGTATATATGCTCGTATGGTTTTTAGAATATATCATAACTATTTGTGTAAATATTCTCAAAAAATAATATTTTTACAAGTTCAGGAAACACATTCACCCTTCTCTTTTTATTTTATTCCCCTCATTACCCTTTTTTAGAATTACCATGATAATAATTTTTTTCACAATTTAGGATCAATAAAACTACTATAAAGGGTAAAATAACCCATAATAGGTAAATGGTTTATATTATCAACCATATTCCAATCACTTGGTTAAAGGTAATATATTTAAAAGTTTCAAATAATTTAATGAAACATTATTTTTAAAAAAATTGAATTATTTCCATTTTGGAAAAAAATCATTTAATTTTACTTTGAAAACAACATAAAAGTAAATTAATTTGAAAAAAACATTTAAAATAACTAAAAATGTTATATTTATCTAAATAAATTATTAAAATACAATAGTTACATGAAATTATATTAGTTTTCATATTTTTAAAATAATTTATTTTATATTTCTATAAATTGAATCAATATTGTGTTGGTGTTGCGTATGTATTTAAGGTAATTATTTCATCAATAAAATTTTAAAAAACAATGAAAAAAATTATCTTTAAAATAAAAAATTTATAACTGAATATATCCTCTATTTATACCTATGTAAAAAAATTATAGATAATAAAATAAGGATAATGACAATTTTTACTTTTCTTTACATAAATTTTATAAAGCACAAAATCTGTCAAATATGGTGCCAAGGTACCATATATTTGAAACATGGATGGGAATGGCTAAACTCCACTCCTAAAATGGAATAAAGACAAATATTATGGTCATTTAATATTCCTCATAAAATTATATTATATCTTTCTTACCCTATTTACTCTTACCACGGTGACAAGAATTTACTATGGTTGCTATTCATAATGACCAAAAATAAAATGGGAACTATTTTAAAAATTTGGACCAAATGATTACAAATATGGAATCTATTTTTCAATATTAACTTTTAAAAAATGGAATAAATTAATTTAATATCGAAACTCAAAATGTAAAGAGAATTTTTTTTTCAAAAAAACATTTTTAAGTATAAAAATATGTTTTTACAACAAATATAAAGAAAAAATTGATTCCAATGAAAATAAAAGGATTTTTAGAAATATAAGAGTAATAATATTAATTTTAAAATATTTAAAAAAAATTCACTTTTTAAATTCTTCAAACAAAATGAATATTTTTAATAAAAATCAAAAAAATCATTATTCACTATAAAATAAATATTTTCAGAAAAATATCATGATTTCACTCTCTGAAAATTTTGAAATTCTAATTTTAAAAATTATATCATTTTTAAAAATTAAAATTTATAACATTTTGATAAATAAATTATAATATTTTCTCACAAAAAACAATTAGAATAATTTTGGATGAAAACATATTTTTAAAGAATAATATAACATTACTAAAAAATGAGTTCTCATTTCCTTGTAATTAATCAAAAAAAATTATTTAGAATAAAATTTATATATATTTTTTATATTTTTCAATCCTATTTACACCTTCCAATTTAATGGATGGGTAATATTTGTTACAATTCTTTTCAGTATATCCAAATTCTCTTAAATCTAGTTGTTGTGTGTTAAGAAAACTATAGGGAATAATATACTTTTATAAAATCATAGTGTTACACTCAATGTCGGAAAATACGTAGTGGGGAAATTTTACCCCTTATCATCATCAATCTCTCTCTGGGTGATTCCCACCTAATACCTATTTTGAATGATAATTTGGCCTTAAGTTTTAATTTTTTGCATCAAGGGCTTCTAGGAACACTATTGAAAATATAAATAAGATATTTATTTATGAATTGGGTAATTTGAAATAAAAATAATAATAAATGAAATATTTTCTTATTTTTTTTCAACAACAAAACTTCTATCTTTTTCCACCTACTTGAGAAAATTAATTTTTTTAAAGGACATCGACTTTGATGCTTAATATTTCTTGATAAAAATAATATTGATTACTATTTGACAACCTTAATCATGAATATAAAATTGATTAAAAAAATTAATTCATTATAGATAATATTAGACTAGTTGAAATCCTAAAAAAAGTAATTAAATTTAAATGAACATTGATTACATTGGTCGGGGAATATTCAAATCAGTTTTAATATATTTTTATTGAGTTGAATTGGATTAGTTATTAAATTTAATTTTATTCACTTTTGATCATTTTGTATTAATTGAATTATTTTTTAGTTATTTTGGTTTGAAGAAACATTTTTAGGATTATTTCACACATTCATATCTAGATGAAAGTATATTTCAAATCTAATCCATTTGGTATAATATTGGTCATTTCAGGTTATTTTGTTTTATTTAAATTCAATTAAATTTGATTTGAGTTGATATCCTTTAGTTTTGTTTTTTTGTTTTAGTTGTGTTCACATCCATTGAATTAAATTATTTTTTATTTAAAATAGTTTCATTTATTACGATACTAATTTAGTTGGATTTTTATTGTTATTTATGGTTCGATTAAATTATTATGTATCTAGTTTCATCAAGTTTATTATTGTTTAGATCTAGTCAATGAGTTTTCTGTGCCTTATTATTAGTATAATTTATCTCATTTAACTTTATTTTATTTCATAATGATTTAATTCAACTAATTTTAGTTTTTTAGCTCTAATCAAAAATGGTTTACATCGTTTAAATTTGATTCAATTCACATCAATACAGTTTTAGTCATATTGATTCTATTTATGGTAGACAAGTTTGTGTTGAATTTGTTCAATATAGTTTAGTTATGTTTGGTTCGTGTAAATTTTTTACATTGGTTTTAAGTGGGTATTATTATATTAGGCAAAGGATCATATATTTTTTTATCTTCAGTATAGTTTTATTTAATTTAAATTTATTAATCTCTATTTAGATTGGTTGAATATTGATTTGGTTTATTTGGTTTGGTTTGGTCCAATCAATTTTAAGGTGGGTTTCATTAGAAAAAATTGGTTCATTTTTTATTATATAAGGTTTATTTAGTTCAATTTAGGTTTGTTTTATATTGGGTGTTATTCTATAAGGCATAAGATGGTTTAGTTTGTTAAGTAATATTTTATTCTATTACATTTAATTTTATTACCTTCCATTTAGTTTGGTGTAATAAATATTTGGTTTTCTTTAGTTTTGTTAATTTATAGTAAATCATAATTCTCCATAAAAATCACTCAGTGTCTCTCATGGTCGTAAATTTTAGTATACCACAAAGTGAGCATGTACTTAATATCACTGTTTTTATTTTTGTCTCTTTCTGAAAAATATTGTTAAAAAATTCAATACAACTAATAAGAACTAAATTATCTATAAAAACATTAAAGTGGAAGAACTTAAAATAATTACTCTTTCAATAAATGATTATTTCTTAGTATTTTTTCTATTGAATGTGATAGAAAATTATTACACCCTCCAACTCAATGTTGACTATACTCCTCCAATCTACAAATAGCTCGAGTTTATATGATCTCTGCAATTATTCAAGTTCCATCAACAATGTCACCTACATTAAATAACCATTGGAAAAGTTAATTAAATATTATGTAAAACTTGTTAATTCGTCTAAATAAAATATTAATATAGATTTTTATTTAACAATTTTTTTACTCATATCTCATCTCATTAATTATCTATAATTTAATTATTTATATGATTCTATGGGACTAGTTTAATTAGAATAATATCTGTATACTTGGCTAAAATCTCCATGAAACCTCTACAATGTCTAATATTCTTACCTATAATTTGGTTATGTTCATTATAATATACCATGTTTTTGTTTGACTGTTATAGTATTCACACATATGGGTGCACCCATATCTTTTATTAGAAGATCCCACTGAATAAGATAAAAGGAAAAATAAAATTAATACACATTAAAACTAAAAAAATGATGTGACATAATTTAACACAATTAAAATATAAACCTAATCAAGGATGATCATTCGACTCTTATAGACATGTGGGTTTCTCTAGACTGATAGCCTATGAATTATGTGCCTATTATAATGTCTGATATAGGTTATCGACATTTTTTGTAGTAGAAGTTGAAGGATAACAATCATCAGATCCAAGATTGATAGGAGTAGGAAATAAAGGTGGAATTGACATGGTAGGATATGCATAGAAGGGATTTGGTTACATCATAGTATTAAAGAAATGTTATTTTATAAGTATATCATAAATGAAAAGATGATAGAGGCATAAGTGAGAAAATCTCAAGAGGCTCGATTGGAGGAGGAAAATTTGTGGTAGATGGGATGTCTACTGGCGGGTTTGGGAGAGAATAGGTACGATAGGTTCTCTGTATAGCTAAATCAACACCAAAACTCAATTTTCCATGATACTAACCCCTAGTGGTAGGCTAAGTATAGTTTAATTGTGTTTCAAATGAAGGTCTCTAAAATAAATTTTATAAATAACTAGAATGTGAAATTAAATATAATATAGAAGAAAAATATTACATTATTATAGTCACTAAGGGCACCAGAGGAGGTATATCTAGGTTTTATAGTTTTCAGTCATTATTAAGAGATCTCTAACTGAGAACTTCTTCAATATATTTCACATTACCTATAACAATTAAATGTATAATTTTTAAAATTATTTTTCAAATATTATACATAAAAAAACTAAAAAAAAGACATAAACGATATCATAACATCTTATTATAAACAAATAGTATAAAAATATTTTAATTACAAGTTTTAAAACAATATTAAACCTATTTTAAACTAGTTTTAAATTCTATATTAAAACAGTTTGAAAAACTTATTTTAAACCTTTTTAAAATTCATTTTTAAACATGTTTTAAAATAGTTTTAATAACTATTTTTAACAAATTTTTTAAAATTTATTACACGCATATCAAAATAATTTAATATCAATGTTAAATAGTTTAGAAACTATTTAAAACAAATATAGAATTGTTTCAAATAGTTTTAAACCATGTTAGAACAGTTTTAAAACTTTTTTTAAATTGTTTTTTAAACAACACACAACTTATTTTAAACCAATTTCAATATATTTTTTTAAAACAATAAATTTTGAAAAAAGTTTTTAAACTAGTATTAAAATAATATTTTAAATATTTTTATTTAAGAATATGTTTTAGAAACTATTGTCTAAAACGAAGTTATACATGTTTTTAAAAACATTTTTAAACTAGATTTTTTGAATTGAAATAAATATAATTAAATTAAATGAAAATAAAAGTCGTACTAAAAAGTGAAACCATTTTAAATTATTTATAATAGTTTCAAATTGATAAATACATGTCATAAAAAATAGGTGAACTCTAAAAATATATAGTTTCTACTATATATTAACATCAACTACTTTATTTTAAACATCATTTATAATAATTGGACAATTTGAGTCATCAAATGAAATAATTTTGTCAGCACCAATTGGAGAATTAGTGGAATAAATTTCACACCCACCTTTATTAAAAATATTTCTTGGGAATACTTCAATAATGACACTATAATAATTTTTGATATGACCTTACAAAGAAAAACACTTATTTTTAAATTGATGCCAAAATATATGGTTCATCATTAGCCAAGAACTGATTAATGTTAATAACTCTAAATCTACAGTCATCAATAAATATACCATTTCACATCACTAAGTAAAACCATTTCAATTTCATTATTATGTCTCAACCATGATAATAGTAATATAATTATATTATTATCTCAAATAACGTATAAGGGGACACATTTTCATATAGAGGCCTACTATCTGATGAACTAGCATAAAAGTCATTTGTTAAAGTTAACATTACTCCATCATGTTGTGTTTTATATTAAAAATATTATCAGTTGTAAAAAATATGTACCATTTATTATTAATTATATATATTCACAAAGAAAATAATTTTGACAAAAAGAGAACTCTCTTAATTATTATAATACTAATTTAACAATTTAACTCAATACCTAAAATATATATGAATAATAAAACTAAATTAATATTGATGTTTTAATGTGATTAATGTAATGCTCATACCATTGATTTCAACTAATAAAGAAGCTCATTTCTATAAAAATTCTCTCTCCTTGAAAAATAAAAAGGATAATGAACTGAACATCTATTTTTTTGTTCTTTATAAAAATTGATAATAAAAATTTACGGTATATGTGAAATTATTTATTATGAGATAACATATACATACTAAAAATAGTTATTGAAAAAAGTCATAGTTGAAGAAGACAATGATATGTAGCATATCCCTCTCTTCAAGGCTCAATTTTGCCAATTTATAGAACCCGGTAATTCCTTCTATATGGGGAAGAATTTTAAATAAGGGGTAAACTTCCCAATACTTCTCATATTCATTTATCATTGGTTTTTTATGTATTATTATCACATTGGAAATATACATTGAATAAAAATCCATACATTCTTAAGCTAGGTAACCTCTATAAATGTATCCATCAAGATAATTCTTTTTCTAAACATAATAATTCATTTTAAACATATTTCTTTTAGTATGATACATCCACCAAAAATAAATGGTTCCCCTAATAATTATTTTAGTTGGAATATAGAAAATTATATAGAAATTGGAAGTGAAAATTATGGAGTAAAAAGCTTCTTTAACTCACAAATATTTAATGGTGCCTCTTCTTAGTTTTTTATCATGAAATACGTGGATAACCTTTTATAATAATGTTCTTCATAAAAATGGAACAATAAAATCACCGTCAACCTTAAATAATTGGATAATAAATGATGAAATTTTATGGGAATAAATTCATAAAAATAATGTGATAATCATGAGTTCATAGAGATTTTAGTTACAAATATATTTTGTTGACTTGTATACATGTGTTTCGTGAATAGAATAAGAAACCTTGATATTCTATTATACATAAATAAATTTATTTTTCGATGTATTTGTCATACAATATGAATAACATTGAACCTTCAATTTATTTTCAACAATACACAAATAAAATGTAGTTTTTATTCAATAATCTAATCCAAAAAGTCACACCAAGATCATAAGTCATATTTTATATTACACTTAATATTTAGATTAATTTAAAAAATTATTTCACATTTATTTTTCTCGACGTGCATTACATCTAAACACTGACAAAACAAATTGGTTTACCAATATGTAAACACAAAAAATATAATTTTCTTTTTTCCAATTATAAGGGGATTTAGTGACAACATTCTTCCTTTTTTAGATTTCATCTAAACTTTACCTTATGAAAAATAACATATTACAATTCATTAGTCACATTATTTTCTAACATATGTTGATGTGTATTTTTGGTTTAACAATATTATAAAACATCCAATGATTCTTCCTTTATGGATGACCCATTAGTAGAAATAATTGATGCCCCATGAAACTAAAACTACAAAAATATTTAAGTCTTATAGATTTTTTATTCTTATTAAAATAAAATTGTATAGATTTACCTTAATTATAAAACGGGACATAATTTCATAAGAAGAGAAATCATTTATAGTCCACAGAATCATAACATATATCTGAAATAGATTTTTCAAAGATGAATTGAATGCGCAAACACCCACTCCCCAAATTTTCTTCATCACTTTTATTAATTTTTAAAATAATACATCAAGATCATGTACAAGATCGAAAGGTCCATATATGATTATAATCAATAAATTGATTTTTCATACATAATAATAGAGAAAGATTATAAATGTGAAAAAAATAGCTACATGATTAAAGAAGTAAGCATATGACTAAATAGATAAAAACCATCATAGTACAAACCCACCATAACATTACACGCATTAACATCAAAATAAATATGTCAAGAAACAAATGTTTTCCATGAAAATCCATCTATATGATGAACCAGCTCATCATTATCTTTAATTCTCTTAGTATCATGTCATTTTATATTTACTGAGATTTCAGAAGACATGAATAGATTTTACATCCTAGGAATCAATGTAAAGTGCCACATGAATATATGTGGCACATGAGAGAGTGTTCTATATGAATTTGGATTATATCGAGATATACCACATTCTTTATAGTCATTTAGTCCTAGTGTTTCCTCCCAAAATAAGAATAATTGTTTTAAGAAATCATGAATTTTATTTACAGAAAAACCTAGATGATTAATTAACTTCCATGACATAAAATGATTTGAGGTAATATCTACATTATCAAGAATTAATTCCTTCAAATGGGTATGAATATAAAAATAGTTGTATTAGAAATTCCATACATAGTCTTCCATTGATATAGTCACATTAATAATTAATATTTTGACATTTTATTATATCATTGATATACAATTAATTTAATATCATCCATTAATTTTTCACTCTCTAGAAATCATCATTTGTATTATTTTCCTTATGTGTATTAACATAATTGTCTTCTTTCATTGCAATATTATCTTTCTTCTGATGATACACAAATGGAAACTAATCAAATATCTAATTCCCTATATTAATCCATAAATTTCATTCATGAACAATATGATATTGTGTAATCTCTCCATTTTGATACCAAACAAAATAGTTTGGTTGAAATGTTTTTTATATGGTACCTAATTTCATCTCTATATAACCAAGGTCTTAGAACACAATTATAACATAGTAAATGTATAAAACATAAAACTAAATCATTTTTAAAAACAAAATCTAAAAAAGTCAAAATTCTTTTGAAACATAGTTGATATCATCCTAGTATGATATATCCATCGTCTATCTATTAAATTATGGAAAAATGTTATATTGACATCAATATTATACACATTAATTAAAAACAATCATTAAAAAAATTATTATTTTGAATACATAAAATAAGAAACATATAGTATATACAATTAGATAACTTATAGGTAGAAAATTAATATTTAATGAACTTTCATTCATTATAAATATGAATATTCAAACATTTCACACCATATTAAATTGAAATTAATTATTTATAAATTTTGATCATTCATTTAGAAAAATAAAACAATGAAATGAATAATTTTATAGCCCATTAATACATTCACAATAAAAGTTACTAGAATAATTAATTAATATATATATATATAATAATACATTTATATTAAATACAAGTGTGTTTAATACATGAATCATTTCATCCAACTTGTCCAACCTATCCATCTTCTCCTCTCTTTTTCAAACACATAACAAATTTGGATATAATTAGAATGAAGTGACTCCATTTAAAGAATTAAATAAATAATTTATAAATAATTCATGGCAAAGAGATGGGAATATTGTACCACTTAGCTTCAATGAATCACTAAACATTGATTTATATAGAACTAGAAATAAAGAAAATAAAAAAGAAGATCACTAAAAACAATTATTATCAAATGCTATATCAAATATAAGCAAAATGATAAATCATTCAATAAATTGAGAAAAACATAACCTAAAATAATCTATGTTAGTTTTTGATGCCTATATAAGAATGAAATTGATGCTTGAAATTGGATAATGGATTTAGTACTCACCAATTAGATGTTAGAGAATAATGGAATCAAAATGATAAATGATGAGAGATGGTCAGCGTGGGGAAGAGCATGTTAATGATGAATGGGGAGGAATCAAGATATGGTAGGAATGGGAAAGAGAATGCCACGCTGGTAGGGTAAATTGGGTGTCCTATACCAGTTTTTTTAAACCATTGGTATATTACTCTTTTCCAGTAGTTTATTAATACCATTGGTTTAGAGGTATAGACATAGTTGCAGTTTCTGGTAGTGTAAGCCTAATTTTTCTCTCTTTCTCTTTATATCTCATCATCTCTTCTCACATGTAATAATTAGTATCTTCCATCATGGATATATCTATGTCATATGTTATTTTTATGAGATCTTGAATGGTTCAATTGATGGGAATGTGTTTTTGAGCACAGATCTAGAGGTTTCATTGTATCTTTCACTATTATCCTCACATGTTGAGAGGTAGGTAGATTCTCTCTCTTATCTACTTTTCATAAAACATGAAGGATAATATTTATTAAATGTTTTTAATTGATTTGAAAAGTATATTTTTATGGTTAATTAAATTATACCCTTTTGGTTTATTGTTAGGAAGTCATTGAATTTGAACAGTTTTTGGAAAACACCTTTGATTTATTATTATAAATTATAGTTTGGCTTTAATAAAAACATGATTTTTGATAAATCCTTTTAAAGGTAGGTATTTAATTATGTGGAATGAATTGGTGTTATAACATAGAATAAATGGACAGAGTGTGTTCATCTTTAAATTGTATGGGGACTTGTTGGAATGGATTTAGTGCTCAACACTATCTTGGGGAACAATGGTATATAACTAAATAAAAAATTATTGTATGTTTGATCATATCTCATAAGGATTGTGATTTTCGTTCACATTCATGTGTGTGTGAGTGGATGGGTGTGTTTTGGGTATGTTGAGTTGTATTAATGGATAAATATTTCTTATTTTAATTTAAATTTTTAAATTAGTAAACAATATTGATGTTACTCATTTTCTTATTAATTGTGTTTTGATTTACGAGATAATCTGTTCTTGTACTAGTGGAATGAGTTGTTAAGTCTCTTTACAAAATCTTATTAGTTATGATTAATCACCCCTTACATATGCACATTAGTGTGTATGCAGATGTTTTTCTTCATGACATGGGTAATGAAAAGGACTCTTATTTATCTAGTGGGGATTCATAATACTGTTATCTCATGATGGTGTTAGAGATTATATTTTCTATCATAGATTAGTTGGAATGATGCCACATCAGTGTCTCTACATTCAATATTTCCTTTTATTTTCTTGATTTACCACGTTATACTTTTTCACAAAAACACTGTTATTATTGTATTAATTATTTTTCATTTCATTTTTATTCTTTATAACTCATGAATCCTATAATTGGTTTGGATGTTTTTATTTTTCCTTGATAGGTTTTTGGTTTATAAGGGTAAATCATTCACAAGTGTTTAGGTAAACCCTTGGAATTTATTTATAACCTTTGGTCTCTTGGGGACATCATCTTAGGTTAGTGTTACCTTTACTCATTCTAATCTAATGGTTAGGGTAGGGATGTTACAGTTGGTATCATACTTAGTCAGTCTGTCATGTTGGGATAGTATCAAAGATATAGTAAATGTAAAAAAAAATTATATCATAAAAAATACATATTTAACATCTTTATGATGAACATCTTGTTACTAATGTGGTATAGGTATAAGAATTGTTCTAAAAATCTTCTAGGTGTGTTATTATCTCATCTTTGTGGGTTTATCAGATGAGGGTAGAATATCATTCATCGGTAAAGAGAATTCCCACTAGGATTTCATTCCTCATATTATGTTTCATTATTTTTCGATATTATTTATGATGATTGTTTCTTCTCCTGATTTTGAATATTCTAAGGATTAATTTTCAAGAGACAGATGACTAGATTGTGTTTTATTATGATTATAGGTAAATGGAACTAGTTATGTGATGTAAAAACCCACAGTAGGAGTTCAAAGAAATTTTGGTTGCACCTGAGACATAGGTGAACTCATATCTTATTCATAGGATTTCCCATTTTGTTCAAAATATTGATAAGGAAAATCAAAATTGATAAAACAGGACAAGCAGATCATTCTATGAAATTTCATAAATAGAATCCACCAATCTTTTGGGGGTATTTATATTTTAAAAGGTAGAGTTGTGGATTAATATGTTGAATCCAATATTTCATTTTCTTGGAATACTGAATTTTATAAAGGTAATGTTATTAGTTTGCATGCTGGAGGATCATTCATGTTAACAGTGAGATTTATTTATCCAGGAAAAATCAAACAAGTCCTTATATGGGAGGAATTTGTAGAATTTTTCAAAAAAAATTCTACCCCAACATCTTTAAGAAATCAAAAACAATATATTTCTTCAGTTTTATGAAATAAAATCTATCACTTATGTAATGTGCAACTAAATTTATGAACATAGTTCTATTTTATCTAGAAGTAGTTGTTGGAGCATCAATGAAGTCAATGCATCTTTTAGTCTAGACTCTTACCAAAAATTAATTCTAAAATAGTTGAGATATATATTAATAATTATAAAAAGATGGTTAATAAAGTAAAAATGGAGGAATTTATTGTCACTGGGAATCTAATTGGGGGAACCTTTCTTATCACCCTGCGAATATGTTGGAACACTAATGTTGAGAACAAGCAGAAGAGGGACACCAACTTTCAAGGAGGTAGAGCATCTTAAAAATAAAACCAAAGGATTAGTTAACTTTCCTCCATAACCTTTTACTAATACTATATGTTTCAAATATGGTTCATTCATGAATATTAGGGGAGATTGTATGACACCGCTTACCGAATGTCCCAACAGTAATAAGATGATACATCTTTAGTGTTATTGTTGTAATGCTCCAAAGTAAATTTTTGGAAATATATCTCATCTGTCTTAAATATGTTATTCTTAAAATTGACGATCACATCATAACAGTTTTTATCTTCAGGACTAAGTCAACTAGGGTGATTTAGAGATCATTATAACCCCTTATAAAATGAAAACCCAGCAGGGAAACAACGAACAATGGTGAGTGAGTAAGTAAATATATGGTGTAAAGTAAATGATCATAGAAGACCAATCATGTTCTTTGACTGTATGAGGTACCTTTGTACTTAATTCAACACTTATAAAATTTATATTTCATACTATTTCATTCCAATATTTTATTTACTCACATGTTATCAATCAATTGGGGTTGTAAATCAAGATTATGTCACATATTATGAGTATTCAAACACCTCTTATATATAGAGAGTTCATGGGATTTAATTGTGTATCTTGTTCTATAATGATATAAGGATTCCAATGTGTTTGGTACTTTTCTATTTTATGTATGGATTTCTTTGAATTAATCATTTGAATTGATTTGTTAATTTTCTTCTAGTCCCATATCGATTGTTAGGTGTGATGAGTAATGTTTACATCTCCATAAGAAATGTTGAATCTCTTTAAACAGGATTAGGATGATAGGGTTGGAAAAGAAATACCATTGGCCCCAATTTTTAGAACTATTTATTATCAATTGGAATAAATCAAAATTATATCATTATACATAACAAATGTATCTTTTGATTTAACCTTTTACTTAGTATTGATATCTCAATTTATAATCACATTTATAAGTTTTCAAAACATAAACTCAATAATATAAAAGTAAAACTAGAGATATCATATATGAAATGGTCTATCTATCTAAAAATTAATTTTATTGAACATTTATATCAATTTGTTTATATATATTTCATGAAATCTCAAAGAAGAAAACCCATAAACTCTTCAATTAAGAAACACCACTTATAAGTTCACATTGTAAAAATATTGCAGTATGTTTCCATTATTAAAACACATAACTCATCAAGTATTAATTTTTTATTTAGTTGTTTATAACTCATCTTATAATCATAAAAAAGATATTAACACCAAATTTTCTGGGTAATAGAAGACAATATAAACAACCATATTTGTAACTTTTTTACACAATAAACACTTTTATTTGAATCTACCTAAAGAAATTGTTGGGTTTCCATTAAAAATTTATTAATTATATGGGTATTAAATTGAAATATTTTTAATCTTTATTAATTATCTCTTTCATTGTATATTTTATAAATAAATTTATATGATTTTTATATGATCTCAAATCGACAATTGTTATGTTATAATATTGTAATAATTGTATCACATTGTCAAAACATACATGTCTAATCTTTCCATTATGATTGAAAATATATGTATTTGATAAAGTTTCTTCATTATTATAGTTGATATAAATAAGAGTCATTGGACACTGATATAATTTAATACCACATAATAAATTCAAAATCCATTCAGCTTCCTCTCCACTTGATACCAAGGTGATAAACTCTGACTAAATAGATAAATGTGAAATACATGTTTGTTTCTTTCTCACCGAAGAAAAAAAATATATCTAAGTGTAAATAACCATACATATGTAGATTAATTATATATAAATATAGTAATATACCTTTCATCTATGTATCCTTCTATTATAGTTGGACAATATTTATATTATAAAATTACATATTTATCCATCTTTAAGTATCAAAATATCCATCTTATACATTTCAAAGTATTCGCACTATAATGACTAGAATATCTAATCTTTTTACAAAATTTAAATGAAATATCAAGTCTATTAAAATTATAATGTACATTAAAGAACAAATTGAACAAGAATTTTAATGTAATATTATAGCTCTATCCATATTCTTGAGTAATTTAAAACTATAATCAAATATAGTATTTGCATCATTGAAACTAAAATGATTGAATTTATTAAACATTTTTTACTGTAATGAGACTTACTTAAATAGTAACCCATCATTTATTTTTATCTTTAATACCTAGAATAGTATCAATGATTCTATGGTCCTTCATTTTAAACATAGAGGATAAATAATTATTTTTCGCATTTACAAAAAACATATTAGTTCCAAAAATTAATATTCAACCTATATACAAACACACAATAACTCTATATTATTTAGTAAATTTTGAATAAATAAATTTAAAAAAAATCACTGAATAAAAACCTTGGGTAATATAATAGAATCAAAAATTTCATGCCACTATTTTAGAGCATCTTCAATCCCATGAGTATATTTTAACTGATTTACATTCTTTGTTTTAATTACATTGTAAAAAAACATTGGATTATTCCATTTATATTTCATTATTTAAATATATATTTAAAATTAAAGATTGAACATTTATTTGATAGAAATATAATTTTTTTTTGAAACAAATGAAAATGAAATCATTATAAACTTGAACTATAAGAGAATAAGTATCAAAATAATTAATCCCTACCATTTTTCTGAATCCTTTAGAAACCAATATTTCTTTAAAATATAGAATGTTACCATTGGAATAATACATCCTTCTAAACAGCTATTTACAAAAAAAATAGGCCTTGACCCTTTGGGTAAGTCCGTAATGACCCATGTGTCATTCCCAATAATGGAATCCATTACTTCATTAATTTCATCTTTCTAAAAATAAAAAACTCTAGAAGACATGAATTCTTTATATTTCTTTGGTATATCATATGTTGTTAATACCAAATAATATTTATTAAAAATATGATTATTTTGATCCCCCTCAAACAAAAAATGATGAAACTATGATAAATAATATTTGTATTTCTATGTTTGTCCTTTATAGTTCATGTTCTCCATTTAGATTCAACATGAAAATCATCATTATTCTCTATTATTGTATCTGAATAGGATGTAGTACCATATATGGGGTTATGAGAAATTATCTATTTCACATTATATTTATAAAATTCAATTTAAAAAAACTCAACATCCCTTGATTCAACAATGAAATTTTATTCTCAATCCATAACTCTCTATGATTTGTGATTTGTTTGATAACTAATAAAAATATCATTAATTGTTTAAGAAAAAATTTAGTTATTTTAGGATTAAGAACTATATAATAGGATAAAAACACCCACACTTTACAATATGAAATATTATGTCTTATTACTTTCCAATTTTAATATGGTGGTCATTTAGTTTTCATAGATTGAATTCTATTATGAATATTAAAAGAAATTAATAAATATGCACATAATAAATTTGATGGTAACCTATATTTATTAATAATTTAATTTACCATTTCTACTAAATTATGATTTTTACATCCATCCAATCCATTTTTCTAACATATATAAGGATTACTGCTTTGATTAATTATAACATTTTCTTCACAGATTTCATTTAATTCATTCATAAATTATTCATCACATTTGTATGGGTATAATACATTAATCATTTTACTTCATTGGTTTTCAAAACAAAATTATATTTCATAAACATAATAAAGGCCTTATATTTTATTCTAAGAATATATATATGTAATTATATATTTTTGACATAAAAATTATAAAAAAATACATTTCCCTCCACAGGATAACATAGTACTTAATTGAAAAATACTAGAATGTATGTATTCTAATGTATCTAAATTTCTCTAAACACATTGAAAAGTTTTTTTAATGGATTTATATTATAAACATGTATCAAACTTATTTATATATAAATCCAAGCATAAATGAATAAGTTAAAAAATGTATCATATTTTTTAAATTTAACTCCAAAATTAAATAAGATTAATTTAATCATTAATTTTAAGGAATGATAATTATCATATGTCAAAAGATTATATTATAAATTGGAGTACTCAATAAAATTTGTAGAAAATTAAATCATATTATTAATAAATAGTTTATAAATTCTATAACTAGTGTAACCCTTAAATAAAAACATAACTCTATTTGACAAGATAAATTTTTTGATTTGGAATAAAACATAAAATACATTCTTATAGAGAAGATAAAGTCATTTCCTTTATTATTCAACTATTTAGTTTTCTTATTTGCATGTATATAAGTTTTCTTAATACCTCCCCCTCAATGATATTATCCTTATTATAAAATTTAAAATAAATAATTGTGTCTCTTAATATGAATTCATCCTCAATGAAAAGAATCTTTTATATGTTTTTTGAGGAAATTTCACAAATTTATTATGAGTGATTTACCAAATTCTTTTCACATAGGGACCAGTTTTAAAATAAATTCACCTTCTTGGAAAGTTTTCGCTATATTAATTTTATGAAAAATGCTTATTTATAATGACTTAGAGTTCATAACATTTATTTAATATTTGATTATAATCAACCGTATTAAAGATAATATATTTATTCAATTTCTTAATCAAAATTTCACTTATAACTAACAAGATAACCAACCATTTTTTAAAAAAATTCATTCGCACCACAAAATGAAACTAAAGAATACATTTATAAACTCAAATAAGCATAATAAATCTATCAAAAGATTATAAGGCATGGAACCACCTACCTTGGGTGAAGAATATCTAAAAAACGGTGTGAATTCTTCAATCACACCCAAGATGCACCACGAGGGCCCTAAAATGGACCCTAAATCAAAAACTGAACTAAAAAAATATTAACGTCCAACCCTAAAACAAACTTCATACCTAACGGAAACCCTAATACCCCAAAGAAGAAATGGAAAAATCCAAAAATAAAGAGGGAGAATCCTACCTGAAGGGGGAGGATGCGGTGGTGCTACATGAAACCGGTCGAGAGGACTGGTCACCAGAGGTGGTTCAGCCAGTGAGGGTGGTGTGGGTTACGCTAGGATGAACATGGAGGAGGCATTCGTGGAGTTGTGGGTTGGCCGAGGGCGAGCAGGAGGGTGGCGTCGGCTTGGAGGGTCACTGGGAAGAAGGTCTGACTAGCCGAACATTGAGGGGGGACAGCTTGGTCAGGAGAGATGTGGTGCGAAAGACAGGAGAGAAAATGATCAAGAAGGAATAGGAAAAAAATGAAAGAAAAAAAATAATGGAAAAAATGAAAGAAAGATCCTAAAAATCAATTAATAATATAAAAAATAATACATATAAAAATAATTATTATTATTTATAAAATCAAATAATATAATATAAAATTTTACCATCTCTATTATTATTTAAAAGATTCTTTAAATATTGTTTATTTATTTATTTATTTATTTCTTATCTAACTACCACCTCATTTATTTAACTTTACTTGATCTATTTGTTCTGAACACCGGGCTGGTGTGCGGGGAACCAGGTGAGGTCACGCGGCTTCGACTGTTGTGCGCCGGAAGCAGTCAAGACCAATACACGCATTTTTAAATAAGAACTTAGAATTTTAAAACTTCTCCAACTCGGACCCTAAAGAAAATTATATAGGGCTGGGAAATATAAAAACTAAAAAAAATATGAAAGAGTTGATGTGTGACAAGTCTCCCCACCATAAAGATTTCTGCCCTCAGAAATCGACAACAAGACCAAACCCCAAAGTGGAAAATGATACCCCCTTGAGGTTCAAATTAGATCACTATGAAAAGAAAGAAAAAAGAGGAAAACTCATCATGCTTAGAGAATGTGATGTACAGGAAAACCAAAAACAACCCGTAAAAAAATTCCAATAAGTGTCACCCACCCCAAAGAGTTAGAATACCTCTAATTTATTGATTAAGGATAGGAACTCTCACACATGCGAGAAACAACATCAGAAACCGAAACACCTCAAGTACCAAAGAATGAAAACCCCACTGTTTTTCTGGAAGGAAAAAACAAGATCAAACCACATCCCAAGAACACTCTTATCACCTACTACAAAGTCACCTCTAGAAACAGGACCAAAAGGCCATCATGGGGAAATCCCGAAGGGGTTCCCCCACCATTAGAAACCTATTGACGCTCGAGATGAGATTTCAAAACAGACACGAGGAGTCCCAGGAAGACTCCCCACCATAAGAATAGGGTAATATCTGTTTATTTCTAGGGGGTTCAGCGAGACCCTCAATGGGTCTCACAACCCTTGGAACTAATAAAGACACAACAACTCATAGCCTTCCCGGCACTGACCCAACACCCCACCAAAAGGGCAGAGAGGGAAGGTCCCAACCATTAGGCGTCAAAACCATAGCCGAAGACAAACCAACATCTCAACATCCTAGGATGGGCACCATTCAAATTTGAGACCAATTTAACCAAGAGACCCCATAAGTACCACTAAAAGTGATTACATCTTATGGGATGAAACCACCGAGACTTTAAGGTAATGAGATGACCACGAATTCCCATAGCCACGAGCAACCTCACACACCCAAAGGGGTTATTAGGAATGCAACAACTAAAGGAAATGATTTATAATCCCTTCTCCTTCAATTCTAAATACATAAATAAAGTTCGGGTCCCACACACTCCTGAGGTTCTTGACCACTCGCCAGCTTTACACCGAGAACTATGGATGGAGCCCTAATGTTTGGAGCATCTCCTGCCTCATATTCAGGTATCGATGACTCTCAAAGAGAGCTTCTCCTTTTGGTGTCACATGCCACTATACCAAAACTGAGACCACACTAGAAAACACAACACACCACGATTTACAACAACTCGCTCACAACACATCCATAAAAAAAGGGGTTTAGAGGATACACATGAATTACCTTTCACCTTAACCAAGATATTTAAGAAGTAAAGATGCATGATAAACACTCCGCTTTAAACAGAAAAATTAGAACTCCCCAAGAGGACACACTCCTATGAAAACATAGATTCTCAAAGGATCATACGAAATCCAACCTTTCTATTCAAAGAGAACTCATGATGCAAGACATCACCAAACATGACCCTTGTGGACAATTAAAGTACTACAAATCCCTTCAAGACTCTGGTCAACACTGATAATTATAAACTTTCTTCACCCTTCCCCATTGGAATTTCTTTCACTTTTTCTGGGGGGGAAACTTCTGACGCAATGATGTCAAACTTCATACCCAACGACTTAGACAACTCAAAGATACCAAAACTCCTGTCAATTTTCCTCGCATTTGTTATCCCGCTGTGAGAGGATCTGCTTGACCGAAAAGAAAACGGAATAGACTTAGCACTATCACTCAAAAGAGAGAGTGATTTATTTAGTTAATTAGAGGGACAACCAACATCGAATTTCATGTGGCGACACATCAATCATATGTTAACAATTTTTGCAGGCGTGCACTAGTCAAGAAAGAAAAAAATGGACCCAATAAAACTCATCCAATGGTCAAGACATACCACAGAAAACACTAAACATGCTGGGGGGAACCACTACAAGGGCATCCTAAAGCACTTTTCAAAAGAAACCATTAACCACATGCTTACACACTAACTTAAAAAAAAGAATTCAAACCCAGACAAAAATCAACCAAAAGGATGCTCAACTCCAAACTCCTCACACCCAACATTTCCAAAATACAAGAACACACCACACAACCACCAATTTCTTTTAAACATCAAATAATTTTTACTTAAAAACAAGATTTCCACAAATTCAAAACAAAGAGATGAGGAATGGTGCAAGAAGAAACTAGTGTCAGTGGGTGACATGGACATATGGTTGGCAGCCATATGCCAATCACGCCACTGCCATGGAGAGTATTCTAGGATAGCATCTCTAGCTCCACATGGCTTACCAGACCCTACGAGCTCACAAGGACCACTGACCTCACTCGTTTTTCATTCTCCTTAGAGAAGATTAACCATAAGGATCAAATATTCAGACAAACCTCATCTTACCCTGGTAACTCGAGTCCCTCCACGAGGTTTGCTGGCCAGGAACCTTACTCGTAGCTAGGATGTTTAGTCCCGACAACCTTAACTCCAGTCCACCCAACTCTATCCTGAAAAAGCATGACCCAAGAGGGAAAACCTCTTCTGATTCTATTTTTTCACGAACCAGGATGGGTCACCATCTGACCCTGCGCCCAACCCAGTCTGTGGCATGGCCCGAAGGGAGTTTCCGATCCCCACGGGCTGGAAAAAGTGCATGGGTAACAAAACTAACATATGGGATTGATTTACCTGAAAAAGTAAACACAAAACAACTGACAAGATAAATAAAATAAACTAATAACATACAACCTAATAGAACCTTAAACTAAAATTAAATTTATTGGTTGACAACTTGGTTCAACATCCAAAAAATAATATCAACAAAAGAAACTAGAACTGTAACACAAACCTCCAACCAACAAGAGTAGTGCGACATCCATGAGCTACAAACACCAACATTCCTGAGAATACCATCAACAACCCGAACCACCATCATTGAGCATGATGCCCTAACCTGAAAAACACAATGCATAAGGTATAATTACACCCAAAGGTGCATGTAGGGTGTGATCCAAGAAACTAGTAGGACATCACCCTTAAAAAAGGTTTCATGCCACAATATCAAAAATATAATTTAACACGCTTATTTAAAACCATAATTTTAAAACACCTTCAAAGAAAACATTTAAAAGTTGAAAGTACAAAAAGAAAAAATAAATGCATTAAAAAACTATTTTTCAAATAATACATTAAAATAGAAGTGATAAATTCACAAAGAACATGCACATACTCAAGTGGTCTTCTATATGCCGAAGGAAGGAACCACTTCATGAATAGTAGATCACTATGGGTAAAATATCCTAAGGCAGCTAGTATGCATGGTGCAATAGAGACGTTGTACCTCTGTGTAAATGTGGCATAGGAACCACAATAATCAACACTCTCATGCACGAGGCACTAGTATGGAAACACATCCATAACCTTGTGGACTCCAAACCACACAAAATTTTAGTTATTGTTGTAACATCAATCCTGCCAGACAAAACCGGGATAAACCACTCACATGCCATTTAGCTTTCGAGTCCTAATCCACCCATTTAGGTACCCAGGGTTTTCCCTTGTGCTCAATCAAGTTCCACATTCACATAGCATATCACTTTCACATATCATAGACCAAACAAGACATTACACACACAAGCCACCACATGCATACCCAGAAACAGATTTTAAAGACACTTGCACACCAAATATGTGTCACATTTTATATAAACATACCACTTTAAAAATGAGAAATTATTCAACTCTTTCAAAATACCACTTCCTTACCATATAAATGTTTTAATAAATTATTTGAGCTATTTATGAAATCATTTTAAGAAAAACCAAGAAGCATTTACACCCAAAACCACTTGATTTTATATAGAGGAATCACTTTAAAACTAGATACCTGAGGTAACCATATCAACACATGTTTTCTAAGATTCATACAATTTTTTTCATTTCAATTTTAAAAGTACACAATGAGGAAAACACACCCAAAGTGATCCATTTTCCTTTGAAAATGTTCATTTAAATACACACACACCTAAAGTGACTTGAAAACACCTTTCACACATACCAAACAACCCCCAAAAACCTATCAACCATGTTTCTCATTCCAAAAACCACTTAAAAAACAATTTATCAATTTATAAAACATATCGCATGTAAAAGAAACCATAATAAAAATCAATTTCACAATTCAACCCCTTTAAAACCTCATTGGCACTCTATAAGAAATTTATTAGACACTTCTAGAATTTACCTCAATATGGTCGAAGTGAAAAACATTACCATTTCTAAAATAAAGTATAATTTTCATCACGCATGCATGTCACAAAATTTTTAAAATGAATTTTTTTCACAACCTATAAAAAACTACCAAATAACGGAATGAGAGTTTATATAAATAACATGCCACATTTCATGTAAACGTGGTTCTTGAAAATCAAATGCACATTATAATATTTCAAAAATATAATTCACATAACAAACACAGTCTAAAAAATTATTTAAGCAATTTCAAAACAAGATAGACAAGCCCAAAATGATTCGCTGCTCATTGAAAATACACATTGAAACATACAGACTTCATGTACCCTTGAAAACATAGCTCTCACCACACAATCAATCCCTAAAACCAATTTTGAAAACTTTTCACCAAAGAAACACCAAACATTGTCGCTGTATTAATAAAAATTTCACTTATAACTAACAAGATCACCAACCATTTTAAAAAATAATAATTTTCACCATACAATGAAACTAAAAACACATTTATAAACTCAAATAAGTATATTAAATTTATCAAATGATGATAACGCATGGAACCACCGACCTTGGGTGAATAATTTCTCAAAAACGGTGTGAATTTTTCATTCACACCTGAGTCACAACATGAGGGACCCAAATTGGACCCTAAATCAACAATTGAACAAAAAAATATCAAAGTCGAACCCTAAAACAAACCTCAAACCCACCAGAAACCCTAAGCCACCAAAGAAGAAATGGAAAAATCACAAAATAAAGAGGGAGAAGCCTACCCGAAGGGGGAGGATACGGCGACGCTACATGAGACCGGTCGGGAGGTCTGGTCGCTAGAGGTAGCTCGGCCAGTGAGGGGGGGGGGATGTGGGTTGCACTGGGCTGAACAGGGAGTATTGAGTCAATAAGGTTTTATTATTACTTTTCCATTCCTTCATGTAAGGGGATGATTATTGATTCATTAAGGTTTCCTTATGACTTTACCATTCCTCTTGTTTTGAAAATCACAAAATCCTTATTTTAAGGAAAATCTTATTTTACCCCTATTTTATTTCTATAATGAAAATTTCCTTCCCCATGTAAATTTACCCTTGCCTAGATTTCATTTTTCATATCCAAAATTTTCTAAGTATAAAACTTGGATTGAAACCAAAAACCTCAAAATCATATAATACTTTGATATGAGCTATTCTATTTAAAACTCCGAATTCCGGATACGAACTCTCATGAAGTTCAAATCTGAATTCCGGATACTCTCATGAAGTTCAACTCTGAATTCCGGATACGAACTCGCATGAAGTTCAACACCGAATTATGGATACGAACTCTCATGAATTTCAACTCTGAATTCTGAATACGAACGCTCATGAAGTTCAACTATGAATTCTGAATACGAACCCTCGTGAAGTTCGACTATGAATTCTGATTACGAACTTATGTAAAGTTTGACTACGAATTATGATTACGAATTCTAGTTATGAACTTCTCTAAGTTCTGACTCCGAGTTCTATGAATTCAGACTCCGAACTTTTATGAGTTCTGACTCTGAATTCTAATGAACTCTGACTCTGAACTTCATAAGATCAGGTTCCGAATTATTGTGAATACAGAATCTGAATTTCCATGAAATTCAGACTCTGAAATTTTACAGAATTCAGTTTCTGAATTCCTACAAAATAGAATCCGAATATCCTTATATTGTTTAAACCTAACTCTCATCTACTTAAATTCCAAATTCATTTTTTCCAAGACTCTGAACTTTTATTTACCTTCATTCCGAATATCAGTTTTGGTTATGCTCACATTTGTTTAGTTATGAAATGATGTCGTGCTTTCAGTTATCAACTAATCATTTTTTCAGTGACACATGTACAGGTCCCTCAAAAATTCAAGGAATAATATGACCTTTAAAGGAGGGAGATGACTATTGGAGCAGTGCCTAAAAATAGGAGTTCATTTGAAAGGATCTCAACAACTGAACTTTGACAACTGTGCTCACATGCTGTTGAAGTGATTTCTAGAGAGGGAGGATCTTATAAACTCTCAGGCTTCATATAGAAAGTTTGAAAGACTTGTTCAAACTTTTCTTCAGGAAGATTTTCTTCATTCAGAGGTTTGATTTTCTTAAAATTAGAGACTTTGTGTTGTCATGTCAGAGTTTCCGATTTCCTTACAAATCGAGGTCTTGTGGGGATATCAAGACAGATTACGATCTTCGGATTGAGGGATTACATGGGTTTGGGTAAGACAGACATTCTTAAAAGTATAAATCAAGGTATCTCTTATCCAGGGTTGTTGGATACCCTCCTCTTTTGGAGAAAAGATTTTATACTTTTTACTAGTAGTTTTTCTACTTTGTTTTTCTGCTACATTTGTATTATTGGGGAAAGTATAACTTTTTTATACTTACTCATATTGGTACTCTCCTTTAGTTAGATTCTCTATGCTTTAAGGTAGAATATTATCTGTTGTAATATTTTGTTAACTTTCATTTCCGGAATCATTTTTTCTGGAATCAAGCAAGTTATTATAACTTAGAGGTGTTGTGAATTTTGATTACGCAAAATTACCTTAGGAATTTTTTTAAAGAATACAATTCACCCCCCCCCCCCTCTTGTATTTGTATCTCATTTTACATATTTGATCCTAAATTTGGTATAATAGAGTATATCATACTCATACATACCATTCTAAAAATTGGAATCAGGGGATCAGTTCAATATGAATTAAACTCATGATTAGATTCAGAAGAGAATACTCAGAATTGATTTCTCAGAATCATATTCTCTGAATTCATATTTTTCGGATTATATTTTTTGGACTAACATAGTTTGGATTTAGTTTTTCTTAGAGATACTCTTGCTCTATATTTTCCTTGCCTTGGAATATTTTCCTTGGTTACAAACTCTTACTACTAAAAAGTTTTTGTGCCAATGATTTTCTTAAGAATGGAAGGTTTAAATGTTGTTTCTATAGATAATATAAATCCTACCAAACCTCCTGTTTTTGATGTAAATGATTATGAGTACTGGAGAGATAGGATGAAGACTTTTTTTTCAATACTAGAGTTGAAAACTATCTAATTCTGACTGGATATTATAAAATTCTTGATAAGTATTTGAGAACCTTTACGAATCAGGAGAAATCAGAATATCAATCAAATTTCAGAGTTATAAATACTTTGTTTTGTTCCATGACTAGGAACATCTATAGTCAAATATCATCATGTGAAGCTGCAAACAGTATCTAGAAGAAACTTTAAGTTACACATTTTGGTACATCTAAAGTCATAGAGACAAGAAGAGCTATGTTGAGAGCAGAATACCATGGCTTGAATTTTATTTATGGAGAACCCATCTGAAAAGTACGACAAATGTTTATGAATATCATGAATATCTTGAAATATATGGGAGAAAAAGGTTTGGATGGTGAGGCTCTTGTGGATAAGATCATAGATATCATGCCAAATGAATGGGAGTCCAAGAGGATGGCTATTTATGAGAATAGGAAAGTTACTCAGATTTCCTTAGAGATGAGTTGTTTGGAACTCTTCTTCAGCATGAAACCAGAATGAAGAGAGATGCTGAAAATGTCAAGAAGAAGAATTGGAATGGAGTAGTTGATTTCACAACCACTTTTAAATATATAAAAGCCAAAACCCCAGAAATAGTAACTAGATCAAAGAAAAAGAAATTCATTATTCAGTCAGAATCTAGTGACATAGAAAAGTCTGAGAATGAATTAGTTAATCTTTCATAGATAATGAACAAGATTGTAGCTCAAATGAAATACCAGAATAATTATAAGAATAAAGATTATAGAGATAAGAAATATGGAGAATTTACTTGATATAAATGTAGAAGAACATGTCACATCAGACATGACTATATTTTATTGAAGAAGAAGGAAAAGGAACCAGAATAAAATTATATTGTTCAAAACACAAGAAAATTCTTAAAGCTAATTATACTTGGAGTGCTAGCTATGAAGAATCTTCAAAAAGTTAATCTTCTAAATATGATTCTTCAGCACAAAATAATATGGGATTCATTGCTACTACTTCTTTCCCTAATACATGTCTTATGGCCAAGGTACGCTCTGCCATGGCTTTAACAAATTTATATTCTGATAAGAATTACTATTCCAAAAATAGTACTTCCAATGAAGATACTTCATCCTCTGAAAATGAAGAAATACCTTAATATAAAGAAGTTTCTAGATTTTCTAAATTATATGAAGCAATAAATTGTAAAATTTCTATGAAATTAGACAAGGAAAATACTAGGGAATAAATTCTTACAAAAGAGATTTCAGATCCTTCTACAGATCTTAAAGATAAAGAAGAGATTTTAGGAAAACTTTCTAAAGACCTTGAGAAATCAAATTCTGTTAAAGAATAAATTTCTAAAGATCATAAGAATGCTATTTTAGAGATGAAAGTTTTTGAGGAAAAATATAACTCTAAGGAAATTATTCCTGAGGATAAGAATATAGTTATTAAACTAAAATCCGAAATATTTTCTCTTAAGAAGCTTCTTGCAAACTTTACCTCTAGGAAGGAAAATTTTGACAAGATGTATTCTCAAATTAAACCTCAAGAAAATACTATTGGAGTAGGTTATACTCACCAAAAAGGGGTTTTTAAAAACAATTATTTTGTTCCTTCAAGATCCCCTTTTTGCACTAGGTGTCAAAGTGGTGGGAATTGGAAGAAAAATTACTCCTTGAATAGAGTTCAATCACTTGGGTTTTATACAAATTATTTTTCTAAACAAATTTGGATACCCAACATTTTGTGGTCTAACAATTTCGGATCCAAGAAAGTTTGGATTCCAAAAACCTAACTTTTTCTTATTTTTAGGAAAATAGAGAAAGTACCAACAATAATACATGGTACATGGATAGTGGACGTTCTAGGCATATGACTAGTAACAAAAATTATTTTGAAAAGATTATCAAGACGAAAGGAGGAAAAGTAACTTTTTGAGATAATGCTCATGGAGAAATTATTGGTATATGTGACATTGTTATTCTTCGGAAAACATTGATTTCAAATGTTTTTTTGTTAAGGGTCTTATGCACAACCTCATTATCATAAGCCAATTATGTGATGAAGGCTAGCTTGTGAATTTTATGAGTGATAAGTGGTTATTATACAAATCCAAGGAAGAATTTATTCTTTCTGTCAACAGGAAATATAATTTTTACACACTAAATACAGAAGACCTTATGCGCCAAGACTTACCTTGGCTTAGTGCAATGGAAGATCATTCTTGGTTATGGCATAGAAGGTTGACACTGTAACCTTAGGAACTTATGAAAACCTTCTAAGAAAGGACTAGTTAGGCATCTACCAGAGCTTAGATTCGATTCTTCAAAAGTTTGTGACCCTTGTCAATATGTCAAGCAACATAAATCAAGTTTCAAATCAGTTGGTGAAGTCTCAACTACTAATTCATTACAGCTAGTGTATATGGATCTTTTTGGTCCTACACAAACTGGAAGCATTAGGGGAAAGTACTATGTATTTTTTTTGGTTGATGATTACACTATATTTATGTGGGTCTATTTTCTAATAAAGAAGTCTACTGATTTTTCTTGTTTCAAAAGTTTTAGATCCCAAGTTAAAAATGAGAAAAAACTTCCAATGATAACTATTCATAGTGATCGTGGAGTAGAATTTCAAAATTTTGATTTTGAAACTTTTTGTAGTAGAAAAGGAATTACTCATTACTTTTCAGCACCCAGAACACCTCAACAAAATGGTGTTCTTGAAAGAAGAAATAGAATTCTTCAAGAGTTAACTAGAACCATGTTGAGTGAGTATTCAATAGCCAAACATTTTTGGGATGAAGCTGTAAGAACTGCTTATTATACTATAAATTGTGTTTTGATTAGACCTTTTCTTAATAAAACTCCTTATGAGTTATGGAATGGTAGAAAACCTAGACTTTCCTACTTTAAGATTTTTGGTTGCAAGGTATTTGTAGAGACCCGTATCCTGACGTACATGAACATTACATTATTTTTGCGGAATACTTAGTACATAACAAAAAAAACACACACACAAGGATCGTAATAGTTTAGTGTCTTTGGAAACTCGGAATAAAATCTTCTAATCGTGGTGAAAGTTCTTCAATATCTCCCATAAAGGTCATCCCTTTTTTTTTACCTAAAACCTTTCTTTATATCCTGGGGAAAAGAAAACATAAAAGGGTGAGCTCAAATGCTCAGTAAGGGTAAACAAAAGAAATATCAATCACATCATATATATAAGAACATAGCTTTTGGAAATCTTAACCTGGAAAAAAGCTCATAATATCATAACATGGGATAAATCATAGAAGTGAAATTTAATCCCAATAATCATAACTTAAAACATGAAACTTTGTGGCATACACACATAATCATAGAGAATCATTTCTTGTTAGTCAAGACTCAATGCCAAGACTATCTTAGTGGACAAAGTCCCTTTCTGAATCGAGTAACCCTCGTTTCAGTCCTGTTTCACTGAACCGGTATAACCTACCATTTCAGCCATGTCTATCTCATGAGATATAAAATCTTTACCCAATGCATTGGAGGGAGATATAGGTCCCACCCATCTTATAATGAATCCTTTCTTATGTGTGCCACATAATCATAAACCATACATCATAGCGTAACCCATGTAATAAAAATGGAATTCTTAAACAACATGACATCATAAAACAATTCATATAAGATAAAGGAATTCATAAAAATATTTCCATCACAACATAATCAAATCCATGTAATAATAGGGATAAAAACAGAACCCTTTATTATCTTAGATGGAAAATAATTTTGATAAAACACTTGAAATGAATTCTTGAGGAAAATATCCTTTCTTCTTCAAAATCAATTTCTTTTCACAAAACGTCATGAAATTTTAAAAGAAAGAGATTTTATTGAAAATATTCATGAAATCTTTTGAAGGAAGATTCATGAAAATAAGGCTTTATAAAACCGTAAAAATCCGTTTGTGCCGTTTAAGTTAAAAAAAACATTCTTCGTACTTTTGTCGGAAAAGTCAAAAAGTACCTCGTACAAAAAATGAAAAAAGATTCCTTTCATATCCTTTAATAAAAACTCATCGAAGGGTAAAATTGTATTTAAACAATTGTAGGTGGATGGAAACAATATTACATATTTATGAAACATGGATGTGGATGATAAAATACACCCCAGTAAGTACTTACGAATAAACAATCTCGGATAAAAATGAGATTGTGATATTTCCCTTACCTTAGGTCCGACTTGCTTTGTAAGTGTCCGAACCTCCTGTATAATGATTTAAATCATGTTATTGACTTATTACAGAATCATATTCATTGTTATGATATCATATATGGTTCACTTATGACATTATATTACCCGTTCTTTTGTAAATTCCATGTTAAAGAAGCGTTTTGGGTAAAATCGTTTCATTTATCGTAGGTGTTTTGACTTGTTGTTCTTGACATCATTATTACTTATATCATGATTTACTCACTTCCAGAATATAAAATATGATTTATATATCATATATATTCAGTATATATATATATATATAATAGGTAGATAAATAAAATGAAAAACACCGTTCATGGAGACGGTAGTCCGTACGTACGCATGAACGCTGTTTTCCTTTCCTTATTGTCTTGAATGGAAGTAAGTTGATGACATACATATATATATATACATACATAAATCCATTAGCTTTATAATGTCATATATTTCATTATTATTTCTTATATATACATTATAATCATTCTTAAATGGTTAACATGGAGAATGAATCTCATCGCGTCGTGGAGACGGTAGTCCGTACGTACGCACGAGCGATGATATCATTTCTATAAATATTGAATTGAATTGGAGTGGATTATACAATATATCAGAATCAATATGATGTTGTAATAACTATTTATAGTTATTCTTTACACCATTATACCCATCCATGTAAGGTGGTGGTGGAAAATAGATTACACCACGGCGTGGAGACGGTATTCCGTACGTACGCACGCGCGGTGATTTCTTTTTCCGTAGGATGGATAGATGGTGAAATAGGGTTGTTTCATACTTATAATAACATATCAGTATATGAGTGATACTGATGTTATTACTTCATAATGAAACAACCTAAGAAGAAGAAGTGGAAGAAGAAATAAAGATGAAAGAATTGGTAACGGTAATTACCTCTTCTTTGAAGCGCCTCTTTGAGACCTCCTCTTAGGGCACTAAAATTGGTCTTTGAGGAAGACCAGAACCTCTAGGATGTTTCTAGGGAAGTGGAGAAGAGATTTTGGCAGGGGTTGGCCGAGCTTGAGTGCTCAAATTGGTGTGAGGAGGAGGGGGAGGAGGTGTCCTTTTATAGGGGAGAAGAGGGGCACCTTAGGAATATCTCAAAATATTATTTTATATTAAAGTCAAAATCGGTTTATAATGGTTCCAAAGGGTCTTATTTCGAAGCTAAAGTGGGGATGGGTCGAAATCCTATCAACCAATAGAATTTAGACAAGTTTAGGATATTATTTTAACCTTATCAATTAGATTTAACTCTAAGTTAAATAATTTAACATTTACCATGTCTTTTTGTTTTCTTTCACTGTATGGTTAATACACTTACTATAACATGCCAAAAGAACCCCAAATTGTTTATTATTAATATATATATCCTTATCTAAGTCATTTGGCCGAACCTTAGATTTTTAGGAATAAAATAACAATTAATAATATAATTTTTGATTTAAAAACTATTTTGTGTCAATTTTGACACTATTTGATATATGATTTTTGTGAAAGTCATAACAGAATTAAATGTTCGAACCAAGTTGATTAAATCAACATTAATATATCATAGTAACCTAGAAAATTAGTGGAATTCATAAAAATTTTCAAATTACATTTATTTTGGTATTTATAACATCAATTATGTCAATATTTCATTAATAAGATAATTACTGCATCATCGTTGTGTCATAAATAAATTAAATTATTTGATGTCTAAAAATTACAAATAAAATACCATCATGTAGGAAATCTTTGTAGATTTCTAATTAATATTTACAATCGAATTTATCTTATGTATAACCCCATATTAAAAATGATTTACTTATTAAACTTTGATTTTAACTATTTTAACCTTTCTTTAAATAAATTAATAATAAATGTCCTAATCTAATCCAAGTGGGCCTAAATGGTCATATTTTATTCCTAAGTTTGTTTTTGGTCGAATTACACTTGTCCAATAGAATTAGGACATGTGTTAGGGTAATATTAATATCATATTTACCCTTAGTTACCCTATTTACTATTAACCGCGGTAAAAAAAAGTAAAAAGTTACTATTCACCAAAAATTATTTTCATCTCATTGAACCACATTTTAGTCCTTTATATTAACCGTGTCTGTCGGATTTTCAAAATTCTATTCACAGAAGCGGTAAAATTAAGTTTTATGCAAAATTCAGTTTTTTAACCTACCACTTAGTAGTTTCACTATTCATCAAAAATTGATGTTTTTCAGAACAATGCCAAAATTTCATCCTAAGCTATATTTCATATTCCAAATTCAAAAATGAAATCTATTTTACCAAATTCATAACATAGAAGTTGCATTAATTAATTTTATAATTAAATCCCGCTGTTAAAATAAATAGCATGTTTTTAGGAAACAATATATATCAAAAGATTGACACTTGATTATGTCTGGTTTTAATGTGAAATTACAACCAATGACCAACATTGTATTAAATTGTAAAAATATATTCTAAATATACTTTAAAACCACTCAAATTAATAATTTATCACTATTAATTATTTCGATTAAAAAAGTTGTTTTTAATTATAATTTAGTAATTTTCACTATTCATCAGAATGTGAAAGTTATCCGAAAAGTACCAAAATTTCACCTTAGGCTAAATTCGATACTCCGAATCCAAGAATGAAGTTCATTTTGAAAAATAAGATTTACAGAATTTTAAAAAGTGGTTATTACTATTCATAACAGCTAGTTTTAATAATATTTTAATAGCATATCATTGTTTCATGAAACTCAGTATTACGTACCACGCACGCTATCGAGGAAGGTTGCGATTGCGTGTAATGCAAGGCAAGTCAAGGTTGCGTGTTGTGAAAGAATCCTTCATTGTTTCGTATAACAGAATCCATCCATATTTCATTTATACATTTAATATATATATATATATATATACTCAATGTTGCGTAGAATAACTATTATCAAAATTGTGTGTAACTCGATCCAAGAATAGTGTTGCATATACTGCAAGCTAATACGGTGTTGCGTATAGCGCAAGGTAATCTTGGTGTAGAATACAACACAAGACATTAATGAAATTAAAAGAATATTTTTCATAAAATCTTGGGGTGTTACATTCTACCCCCCTTAAAATGAATTTCGCCCTCGAAATTCGTCGAGGTTATAAATGGTTTACTATTTGAAAGTTTATTTGATAGAAACCCACATCGTAAAAAGGAATACCAAAACTTATCTTTAAAAACAAAAGTATGAAACGTAATGGTTACCCAAATAAACTAATCACTGGGTTTCTACATAGGTGAAAATATGGATATGGAAGAGAAATCTAACAATCATGTTCTGATGGAGAGTGGTAGAGAACATGGCTATGGAAAAGCCAGTAATCACAAATCCATAAATTTGTGACGATCTAAGGTACCATCCGATTCATCAGATATAAGATCACTAGGACAACATTTTTGGTTTTCAATATCATTTCCCTAAAGTTGAAAAATTTGAATTAGAAGAAATACTTACTTGATTTTGGTATAATCTCACTGTTGTTCGTGAATTGAACAATTTACACTTCTTCCCTTAAAGAAATGAAGTTGAATTTGTTATTCGTGATGTGTTAGCAGATCATGTGATAGAATGACAGGTCATTCCATCTGTCTCAAACAAAAGGTTAGAAAAACATATATACCTAAGTCGATCTATAGTGAGATTAATCATATATGGTTCCTAAAATGGACTTATACTTCATATATCATACTGCTTAATATAATAAAACTAGTTTCTACTAAACAGGGACTTCCTGTAGGTCAGTGGTAGGCGATAAAGGCCAGTCGCACTTCGGTTGTGGGTTCTATTCCCACAGCCTTGTCCGAAGCGATGGGCTGTCGCCCGTCCTGCAGGTTGTCCTTTTTCTAAAACTATATTACTATAACATCCCATCAATAATATCGAGAAAACTTCTATCCTTAAACAATACTAACTTATGTCCAACATAATCCATTCCAATCTTTAGGATTATCCATAATACTGCAGTCCACTCTCATAACATAGTGAAAACGATTACCAGAGATTTAACACCATCGTCGATCCCCATAAGATATGTCTTGTTGGTCATATTCTAAACATTCAAAGTCCTTAATCATGTATTCGCTTGAATACCTTAGTGAAAACATGAATGCAGTTTAAAGTTAACACTTTCCACATACCAAAATCCTCAAAATTCTATATACTCAAACCATGATATCACTTAGTCCTTATATCAATCATGAGCTCATGAATACTGTTAAACATCTCGTTTTCTCGTTTTCCCTTCATTATGCGCATATCATCTTATTTCCAAAAATATCTGAATAACCTTTCATGGATACTGGTAACATTAATCAGACAACAGTGTAACAATCCTTACATGTCTCTTTATTCTAAAGTACCATGAGATTACTTATACAACATTACACATGATAAACATGTAATCATTCCACTACATTCTTAAACCATTGACTGTGCTTCAACAATTCTTTCATCTCACATATCATTTGTAGTCTCTTCATCATCATCCACATAAATACTTCCCATACGACCATACTGATTATCTTCATGAGACTTTCCCTTAGGGCATTTGTTTGCATAATGCCCATACATTCCACATTTAAAACACTTAACCATTTTTGATGTCGTAGCATTACCATTATCCTCATCCATGGTGTTAACCGACCCTTTTCCTTTGCACTTACTTGCTTTGTGTCCTTCTTTTCCACACCCAAAGCATCTTCCAGTTCCCTTGAAACATTCTCCTTGATGCCTCTTCCCACATGATTTACATAGGGGAAATTGAACTTTCTTTCCTCTATGATCATCATGGAACTCCATCTTTCTCTTATTAGTCGAGTCAGGAAACTTACCAAATTTTACTTTATTGATCATGTTGTGAGATTGCTGATTCGGCATAATAATGATGTTTGGACATCCAAATCCCATTTCATTTGGTTTCTCATGAAGAATATCATTCCATTGTCCAGCATATCCTCCATTATCATGAATCACCTTGTTTCCATCCATTTTCTAAAACCCAAAAAGAATAGTGTGAGAGGCAAAAATCATGCTAGGGAAAACAACATTATAAAGGGGGAGTACCTTCAATATCTAACATCTTAGGTTTAATTCTATGATCGTTAGCGTAGTTATAGTACTATAACCTATACGTATACTTAACCTTAGGGACATCCCTAGACATACCTTAGAAATATCTATAGGGATCTCACTAAAGTTCTCGCATCCTAGTTTCCAAAGGTTGACTAAACCTTTCCTCTGATACCAACTGTAGAGACCCGTATCCTGACATACATGAACATTACATTATTTTTGCGGAATACTTAGTACATAACAAAAAAAACACACACACAAGGATCGTAATAGTTTAGTGTCTTTGGAAACTCGGAATAAAATCTTCTAATCGTGGTGAAAGTTCTTCAATATCTCCCATAAAGGTCATCCCTTTTTTTTACCTAAAACCTTTCTTTATATCCTGGGGAAAAGAAAACATAAAAGGGTGAGCTCAAATGCTCAGTAAGGGTAAACAAAAGAAATATCAATCACATCATATATATAAGAACATAGCTTTTGGAAATCTTAACCTGCAAAAAAGCTCATAATATCATAACATGGGATAAATCATAGAAGTGAAATGTAATCCCAATAATCATAACTTAAAACATGAAACTTTGTGGCATACACACATAATCATAGAGAATCATCTATTGTTAGTCAAGACTCAATGCCAAGACTATCTTAGTGGACAAAGTCCCTTTCTGAATCGAGTAACCCTCGTTTCAGTCCTGTTTCACTGAACCGGTATAACCTACCATTTCAGCCATGTCTATCTCATGAGATATAAAATCTTTACCCAATTCATTTGAGGGAGATATAGGTCCCACCCATCTTATAATGAATCCTTTCTTATGTGTGCCACATAATCATAAACCATACATCATAGCGTAACCCATGTAATAAAAATGGAATTCTTAAACAACATGACATCATAAAACAATTCATATAAGATAAAGGAATTCATAAAAATATTTCCATCACAACATAATCAAATCCATGTAATAATAGGGATAAAAACAGAACCCTTTATTATCTTAGATGGAAAATAATTTTGATAAAACACTTGAAATGAATTCTTGAGGAAAATATCCTTTCTTCTTCAAAATCCATTTCCTTTCACAAAACGTCATGAAATTTTAAAATAAATAGATTTTATTGAAAATATTCATGAAATCTTTTGAAGGAAGATTCATGAAAATAAGGCTTTATAAAACCGTAAAAATCCGTTTGTGCCGTTTAAGTTAAAAAAAACATTCTTCGTACTTTTGTCGGAAAAGTCAAAAAGTACCTCGTACAAAAAATGAAAAAAGATTCCTTTCATATCCTTTACTAAAAACTCATCGAAGGGTAAAATTGTATTTAAACAATTGTAGGTGGATGGAAACAATATTACATATTGATGAAACATGGATGTGGATGATAAAATACACCCCAGTAAGTACTTACGAATAAACAATCTCAGATAAAAATGAGATTGTGATATTTCCCTTACCTTAGGTCCGACTTGCTTTGTAAGTGTCCGAACCTCCTGTATAATGATTTAAATCATGTTATTGACTTATTACTAAATCATATTCATTGTTATGATATCATATATGGTTCACTTATGACATTATATTACCCGTTCTTTTGTAAATTCCATGTTAAAGAAGCGTTTTGGGTAAAATCGTTTCATTTATCGTAGGTGTTTTGACTTGTTGTTCTTGACATCATTATTACTTATATCATGATTTACTCACTTCAAGAATATAAAATATGATTTATATATCATATATATTCAGTATATATATATATATAATAGGTAGATAAATAAAATGAAAAACACCGTTCATGGAGACGGTAGTCCGTACGTACGCATGAACACTGTTTTCCTTTCCTTATTGTCTTGAATGGAAGTAAGTTGATGACATACATATATATATATACATACATAAATCCATTAGCTTTATAATGTCATATATTTCATTATTATTTCTTATATATACATTATAATCATTCTTAAATGGTTAACATGGAGAATGAATCTCATCGCGTCGTGGAGACGGTAGTCCGTACGTACGCACGAGCGATGATATCATTTTTATAAATATTGAATTGAATTGGAGTGGATTATACAATATATCAGAATCAATATGATGTTGTAATAACTATTTATAGTTATTCTTTACACCATTATACCCATCCATGTAAGGTGGTGGTGGAAAATAGATTACACCACGGCGTGGAGACGGTATTCCGTACGTACGCACGCGCGGTGATTTCTTTTTCCGTAGGATGGATAGATGGTGAAATAGGGTTGTTTCATACTTATAATAACATATCAGTATATGAGTGATACTGATGTTATTACTTCATAATGAAACAACCTAAGAAGAAGAAGTGGAAGAAGAAATAAAGATGAAAGAATTGGTAACGGTAATTACCTCTTCTTTGAAGCGCCTCTTTGAGACCTCCTCTTAGGGCACTAAAATTGGTCTTTGAGGAAACCCAGAACCTCTAGGATTTTCTAGGGAAGTGGAGAAGAGATTTTGGCAGGGGTTGGCCGAGCTTGAGTGCTCAAATTGGTGTGAGGAGGAGGGGGAGGAGGTGTCCTTTTATAGGGGAGAAGAGGGGCACCTTAGGAATATCTCAAAATATTATTTTATATTAAAGTCAAAATCGGTTTATAATGGTTCCAAAGGGTCTTATTTCGAAGCTAAAGTGGGGATGGGTCGAAATCCTATCAACCAATAGAATTTAGACAAGTTTAGGATATTATTTTAACCTTATAAATTAGATTTAACTCTAAGTTAAATAATTTAACATTTACCGTGTCTTTTTGTTTTCTTTCACTATATGGTTAATACACTTACTATAACATGCCAAACGAACCCCAAATTGTTTATTATTAATATATATATCCTTATCTAAGTCATTTGGCCGAACCTTAGATTTTTAGGAATAAAATAACAATTAATAATATAATTTTTGATTTAAAAACTATTTTGTGTCAATTTTGACACTATTTGATATATGATTTTTGTGAAAGTCATAACAGAATTAAATGTTCGAACCAAGTTTATTAAATCAACATTAATATATCATAGTAACCTAGAAAATTAGTGGAATTCATAAAAATTTTCAAATTACATTTATTTTGGTATTTATAACATCAATTATGTCAATATTTCATTAATAAGATAATTACTGCATCATCGTTGTGTCATAAATAAATTAAATTATTTGATGTCTAAAAATTACAAATAAAATACCATCATGTAGGAAATCTTTGTAGCTTTCTAATTAATATTTACAATCGAATTTATCTTATCTATAACCCCATATTAAAAATGATTTACTTATTAAACTTTGATTTTAACTATTTTAACCTTTCTTTAAATAAATTAATAATAAATGTCCTAATCTAATCCAAGTGGGCCTAAATGGTCATATTTTATTCCTAAGTTTGTTTTTGGTCGAATTACACTTGTCCAATAGAATTAGGACATGTGTTTGGGTAATATTAATATCATATTTACCCTTAGTTACCCTATTTACTATTAACCGCGGTAAAAAAAAGTAAAAAGTTACTATTCACCAAAAATTATTTTCATCTCATTGAACCACATTTTAGTCCTTGATATTAACCGTGTCTGTCAGATTTTCAAAATTCTATTCACAGAAGCGGTAAAATTAAGTTTTATGCAAAATTCAGTTTTTTAACCTACCACTTAGTAGTTTCACTATTCATCAAAAATTGATGTTTTTCAGAACAATGCCAAAATTTCATCCTAAGCTATATTTCATATTCCAAATTCAAAAATAAAATCTATTTTACCAAATTCATAACATAGAAGTTGCATTAATTAATTTTATAATTAAATCCCACTGTTAAAATAAATAGCGTGTTTTTAGGAAACAATATATATCAAAAGATTGACACTTGATTATGTCTGGTTTTAATGTGAAATTACAACCAATGACCAACATTGTATTAAATTGTAAAAATATATTCTAAATATACTTTAAAACCACTCAAATTAATAATTTATCACTATTAATTATTTCGATTAAAAAAGTTGTTTTTAATTATAATTTAGTAATTTTCACTATTCATCAGAATGTGAAAGTTATCCGAAAAGTACCAAAATTTCACCTTAGGCTAAATTCGATACTCCGAATCCAAGAATGAAGTTCATTTTGAAAAATAAGATTTACAGAATTTTAAAAAGTGGTTATTACTATTCATAACAGCTAGTTTTAATAATATTTTAATAGCATATCATTGTTTCATGAAACTCAGTATTACGTACCACACACGCTATCGAGGAAGGTTGCGATTGCGTGTAATGCAAGGCAAATCAAGGTTGCGTGTTGTGAAAGAATCCTTCATTGTTTCGTATAACAGAATCCAACCATATTTCATTTATACATTTAATATATATATATATATATATATATATATATATACTCAATGTTGCGTAGAATAACTATTATCAAAATTGTGTGTAACTCGATCCAAGAATAGTGTTGCGTATACTGCAAGCTAATACGGTGTTGCGTATAGCGCAAGGTAATCTTGGTGTAGAATACAACACAAGACATTAATGAAATTAAAAGAATATTTTTCATAAAATCTTGGGGTGTTACATTCTACCCCCCTTAAAATGAATTTCGCCCTCGAAATTCGTCGAGGTTATAAATGGTTTACTATTTGAAAGTTTCTTTGATAGAAACCCACATCGTAAAAAGGAATACCAAAACTTATCTTTAAAAACAAAAGTATGAAACGTAATGGTTACCCAAATAAACTAATCACTGGGTTTCCACATAGGTGAAAATATGGATATGGAAGAGAAATCTAACAATCATGTTCTGATGGAGAGTGGTAGAGAACATGGCTATGGAAAAGCCAGTAATCACAAATCCATAAATTTGTGACGATCTAAGGTACCATCCGATTCATCAGATATAAGATCACTAGGACAACATTTTTGGTTTTCAATATCATTTCCCTAAAGTTGAAAAATTTGAATTAGAAGAAATACTTACTTGATTTTGGTATAATCTCACTGTTGTTTGTGAATTGAACAATTTACACTTCTTCCCTTAAAGAAATGAAGTTGAATTTGTTATTCGTGATGTGTTAGCAGATCATGTGATAGAATGACAGGTCATTCCATCTGTCTCAAACAAAAGGTTAGAAAAACTTATATACCTAAGTCGATCTATAGTGAGATTAATCATATATGGTTCCTAAAATGGACTTATACTTCATATATCATACTGCTTAATATAATAAAACTAGTTTCTACTAAACAGGGACTTCCTGTAGGTCAGTGGTAGGCGATAAAGGCCAGTCGCACTTCGGTTGTGGGTTCGATTCCCACAGCCTTGTCCGAAGCGATGGGCTGTCGCCCGTCCTGCAGGTTGTCCTTTTTCTAAAACTATATTACTATAACATCCCATCAATAATATCGAGAAAACTTCTATCCTTAAACAATACTAACTTATGTCCAACATAATCCATTCCAATCTTTAGGATTATCCATAATACTGCAGTCCACTCTCATAACATAGTGAAAACGATTACCAGAGATTTAACACCATCGTCGATCCCCATAAGATATGTCTTGTTGGTCATATTCTAAACATTCAAAGTCCTTAATCATGTATTCGCTTGAATACCTTAGTGAAAACATGAATGCAGTTTAAAGTTAACACTTTCCACATACCAAAATCCTCAAAATTCTATATACTCAAACCATGATATCACTTAGTCCTTATATCAATCATGAGCTCATGAATACTGTTAAACATCTCGTTTTCTCATTTTCCCTTCATTATGCGCATATCATCTTATTTCCAAAAATATCTGAATAACCTTTCATGGATACTGGTAACATTAATCAGACAACAGTGTAACAATCCTTACATGTCTCTTTATTCTAAAGTACCATGAGATTACTTATACAACATTACACATGATAAACATGTAATCATTCCACTACATTCTTAAACCATTGACTGTGCTTCAACAATTCTTTCATCTCACATATCATTTGTAGTCTCTTCATCATCATCCACATAAATACTTCCCATACGACCATACTGATTATCTTCATGAGACTTTCCCTTAGGGCATTTGTTTGCATAATGCCCATACATTCCACATTTAAAACACTTAACCATTTTGATGTCGTAGCATTACCATTATCCTCATTCATGGTGTTAACCGACCCTTTTCCTTTGCACTTACTTGCTTTGTGTCCTTCTTTTCCACACCCAAAGCATCTTCCAGTTCCCTTGAAACATTCTCCTTGATGCCTCTTCCCACATGATTTACATAGGGGAAATTGAACTTTCTTTCCTCTATGATCATCATGGAACTCCATCTTTCTCTTATTAGTCGAGTCAGGAAACTTACCAAATTTTACTTTATTGATCATGTTGTGAGATTTCTGATTCGGCATAATAATGATGTTTGGACATCCAAATCCCATTTCATTTGGTTTCTCATGAAGAATATCATTCCATTGTCCAGCATATCCTCCATTATCATGAATCACCTTGTTTCCATCCATTTTCTAAAACCCAAAAAGAATAGTGTGAGAGGCAAAAATCATGCTTGGGAAAACAACATTATAAAGGGGGAGTACCTTCAATATCTAACATCTTAGGTTTAATTCTATGATCGTTAGCGTAGTTATAGTACTATAACCTATACGTATACTTAACCTTAGGGACATCCCTAGACATACCTTAGAAATATCTATAGAGATCTCACTAAAGTTCTCGCATCCTAGTTTCCAAAGGTTGACTAAACCTTTCCTCTGATACCAACTGTAGAGACCCGTATCCTGACGTACATGAACATTACATTATTTTTGCGGAATACTTAGTACATAACAAAAAAAACACACACACAAGGATCGTAATAGTTTAGTGTCTTTGGAAACTCGGAATAAAATCTTCTAATCGTGGTGAAAGTTCTTCAATATCTCCCATAAAGGTCATCCCTTTTTTTTTACCTAAAACCTTTCTTTATATCCTGGGGAAAAGAAAACATAAAAGGGTGAGCTCAAATGCTCAGTAAGGGTAAACAAAAGAAATATCAATCACATCATATATATAAGAACATAGCTTTTGGAAATCTTAACCTGCAAAAAAGCTCATAATATCATAACATGGGATAAATCATAGAAGTGAAATGTAATCCCAATAATCATAACTTAAAACATGAAACTTTGTGGCATATACACATAATCATAGAGAATCATTTCTTGTTAGTCAAGACTCAATGCCAAGACTATCTTAGTGGACAAAGTCCCTTTCTGAATCGAGTAACCCTCGTTTCAGTCCTGTTTCACTGAACCGGTATAACCTACCATTTCAGCCATGTCTATCTCATGAGATATAAAATCTTTACCCAATGCATTGGAGGGAGATATAGGTCCCACCCATCTTATAATGAATCCTTTCTTATGTGTGCCACATAATCATAAACCATACATCATAGCGTAACCCATGTAATAAAAATGGAATTTTTAAACAACATGACATCATAAAACAATTCATATAAGATAAAGAAATTCATAAAAATATTTCCATCACAACATAATCAAATCCATGTAATAATAGGGATAAAAATAGAACCCTTTATTATCTTAGATGGAAAATAATTTTGATAAAACACTTGAAATGAATTCTTGAGGAAAATATCCTTTCTTCTTCAAAATCAATTTCTTTTCACAAAACGTCATGAAATTTTAAAAAAAAGAGATTTTATTGAAAATATTCATGAAATCTTTTGAAGGAAGATTCATGAAAATAAGGCTTTATAAAACCGTAAAAATCCGTTTGTGCCGTTTAAGTTAAAAAAACATTCTTCGTACTTTTGTCGGAAAAGTCAAAAAGTACCTCGTACAAAAAATGAAAAAAGATTCCTTTCATATCCTTTACTAAAAACTCATCTAAGGGTAAAATTGTATTTAAACAATTGTAGGTGGATGGAAACAATATTACATATTGATGAAACATGGATGTGGATGATAAAATACACCCCAGTAAGTACTTACGAATAAACAATCTCGGATAAAAATGAGATTGTGATATTTCCTTTACCTTAGGTCCGACTTGCTTTGTAAGTGTCCGAACCTCCTGTATAATGATTAAAATCATGTTATTGACTTATTACAGAATCATATTCATTGTTATGATATCATATATGGTTCACTTATGACATTATATTACCCGTTCTTTTGTAAATTCCATGTTAAAGAAGCGTTTTGGGTAAAATCGTTTCATTTATCGTAGGTGTTTTGACTTGTTGTTCTTGACATCATTATTACTTATATCATGATTTACTCACTTCCAGAATATAAAATATGATTTATATATCATATATATTCAGTATATATATATATATAATAGGTAGATAAATAAAATGAAAAACACCGTTCATGGAGACGGTAGTCCGTACGTACGCATGAACGCTGTTTTCCTTTCCTTATTGTCTTGAATGGAAGTAAGTTGATGACATACATATATATATATATACATACATAAATACATTAGCTTTATAATGTCATATATTTCATTATTATTTCTTATATATACATTATAATCATTCTTAAATGGTTAACATGGAGAATGAATCTCATCGCGCCGTGGAGACGGTAGTCCGTACGTACGCACGAGCGATGATATCATTTCTATAAATATTGAATTGAATTGGAGTGGATTATACAATATATCAGAATCAATATGATGTTGTAATAACTATTTATAGTTATTCTTTACACCATTATACCCATCCATGTAAGGTGGTGGTGGAAAATAGATTACACCACGGCGTGGAGACGGTATTCCGTACGTACGCACGCGCGGTGATTTCTTTTTCCGTAGGATGGATAGATGGTGAAATAGGGTTGTTTCATACTTATAATAACATATCAGTATATGAGTGATACTGATGTTATTACTTCATAATGAAACAACCTAAGAAGAAGAAGTGGAAGAAGAAATAAAGATGAAAGAATTGGTAACGGTAATTACCTCTTCTTTGAAGCGCCTCTTTGAGACCTCCTCTTAGGGCACTAAAATTGGTCTTTGAGGAAGCCCAGAACCTCTAGGATGTTTCTAGGGAAGTGGAGAAGAGATTTTGGCAGGGGTTGGCCGAGCTTGAGTGCTCAAATTGGTGTGAGGAGGAGGGGGAGGAGGTGTCCTTTTATAGGGGAGAAGAGGGGCACCTTAGGAATATCTCAAAATATTATTTTATATTAAAGTCAAAATCGGTTTATAATGGTTCCAAAGGGTCTTATTTCGAAGCTAAAGTGGGGATGGGTCGAAATCCTATCAACCAATAGAATTTAGACAAGTTTAGGATATTATTTTAACCTTATCAATTAGATTTAACTCTAAGTTAAATAATTTAACATTTACCGTGTCTTTTTGTTTTCTTTCACTATATGGTTAATACACTTACTATAACATGCCAAACGAACCCCAAATTGTTTATTATTAATATATATATCCTTATCTAAGTCATTTGGCCGAACCTTAGATTTTTAGGAATAAAATAACAATTAATAATATAATTTTTGATTTAAAAACTATTTTGTGTCAATTTTGACACTATTTGATATATGATTTTTGTGAAAGTCATAACAGAATTAAATGTTCGAACCAAGTTGATTAAATCAACATTAATATATCATAGTAACCTAGAAAATTAGTGAAATTCATAAAAATTTTCAAATTACATTTATTTTGGTATTTATAACATCAATTATGTCAATATTTCATTAATAAGATAATTACTGCATCATCGTTGTGTCATAAATAAATTAAATTATTTGATGTCTAAAAATTACAAATAAAATACCATCATGTAGGAAATCTTTGTAGCTTTCTAATTAATATTTACAATCGAATTTATCTTATGTATAACCCCATATTAAAAATGATTTACTTATTAAACTTTGATTTTAACTATTTTAACCTTTCTTTAAATAAATTAATAATAAATGTCCTAATCTAATCCAAGTGGGCCTAAATGGTCATATTTTATTCCTAAGTTTGTTTTTGGTCGAATTACACTTGTCCAATAGAATTAGGACATGTGTTAGGGTAATATTAATATCATATTTACCCTTAGTTACCCTATTTACTATTAACCGCGGTAAAAAAAAGTAAAAAGTTACTATTCACCAAAAATTATTTTCATCTCATTGAACCACATTTTAGTCCTTGATATTAACCGTGTCTGTCGGAGTTTCAAAATTCTATTCACAGAAGCGGTAAAATTAAGTTTTATGCAAAATTCAGTTTTTTAACCTACCACTTAGTAGTTTCACTATTCATCAAAAATTGATGTTTTTCAGAACAATGCCAAAATTTCATCCTAAGCTATATTTCATATTCCAAATTCAAAAATGAAATCTATTTTACCAAATTCATAACATAGAAGTTGCATTAATTAATTTTATAATTAAATCCCGCTGTTAAAATAAATAGCGTGTTTTTAGGAAACAATATATATCAAAAGATTGACACTTGATTATGTCTGGTTTTAATGTGAAATTACAACCAATGACCAACATTGTATTAAATTGTAAAAATATATTCTAAATATACTTTAAAACCACTAAAATTAATAATTTATCACTATTAATTATTTCGATTAAAAAAGTTGTTTTTAATTATAATTTAGTAATTTTCACTATTCATCAGAATGTGAACGTTATCCGAAAAGTACCAAAATTTCACCTTAGGCTAAATTCGATACTCCGAATCCAAGAATGAAGTTCATTTTGAAAAATAAGATTTACAGAATTTTAAAACGTGGTTATTACTATTCATAACAGATAGTTTTAATAATATTTTAATAGCATATCATTGTTTCATGAAACTCAGTATTACGTACCACACACGCTATCGAGGAAGGTTGCGATTGCGTGTAATGCAAGGCAAGTCAAGGTTGCGTGTTGTGAAAGAATCCTTCATTGTTTCGTATAACAGAATCCAACCATATTTCATTTATACATTTAATATATATATATATATATATATATATATATATATATATATACTCAATGTTGCGTAGAATAACTATTATCAAAATTGTGTGTAACTCGATCCAAGAATAGTGTTGCGTATACTGCAAGCTAATACGGTGTTGCGTATAGCGCAAGGTAATCTTGGTGTAGAATACAACACAAGACATTAATGAAATTAAAAGAATATTTTTCATAAAATCTTGGGGTGTTACAGTATTCATTCTGAATACTAAATATATTCTTCATAAATTCTCACCAAAATCTGATGAAGGAATTGTAGGATCGAAATATAATATGAGATGCTCAATATACAAGAGGGGGGTGAATTGTATACTTTAAAAATTCCTTTGGAACCTTTAAAGTTAGTTATGAATAACTAAAGTTTCCTTAAGAAAAGGAAAAGACTAAGTTTAACAAAGTTAAACTAAGTAAATTCACAACACCTCTAACACCGAACTAAACTTGGAAAGAGAATCCAAAAGTAGGTTCCGAGAATATGGTTCCGGAAATTGAAACTTAACAAAAGTTACAATATGAGATTCTACCTTAAAACGTATAGAATCTAAACTAATCAGAGTAAGTAAGGAAGTATAAGAAAGTTATACTTTCCTTAAGATACAAATTACAGCGGAATAGAAACAAGTAGTAAAACTACTAGTAACAAGATAATAGTCTTTTAACCCAAAGAGAAGGGTATCCAACAACCTTGGATAAAGGTCCCTTGATTTATACTTTCAAGCAAGTCTGTCTTACCCACACCAGGGTAAGCCCTCGATACGAAGATCGGAGTCTCTGTCTTGCTATCCCCGCAAGCCCTCAACTTCAAGGTAGTTGGAAACCTCTGTCTTTCTCAGCAAGAAAGCCCTCGATCTTTAAGGTAGTCGGCACCTCTGTCTTTCTCAGCAAGAAAGCCCTCGATCTTTAAGGTAGTCGGCACCTCTGTCTTCCTATCCCCAGAAGCCCTCGAATGTAATCACCAACATTCGGAGTCGCACGAAGCTTTGAGAGTTAATAAGAGACTCTCTCTCTAGAAATCACTTCAACAGCATGTAAGCACTTTTTCAACAACCAGCACATGCATCAGCCATCAGCAATCTCATCAACACTGAGCTCTTTCAAATGAGCTCCTATTTATAGGTGAGGTCGGCTCCTCCTCCAACGGTCATATTTTCCTTAAAGTTCGGAGGGACCTGTACACGTGTCACTTAGACAACGGTTAGTTTATAACAAAATGGACGACATCGTTTTATAACAAAGTGTAACAGAATGCACGACATCGTTTTAAACTCTAACATAAAAGTTCGGAATAGAAATTTCGGAGTGAAAGTTCGGAGTGAATAAATTCAGAGTGTATAAAACAATGATAACCAGATTCTGTTTAATAGGTGAATTCGGAATGAGAATTCGGAATAGGAATTCGGAATAGGAATTCGTCATCAGAATTCGTAATGAGAATTCGTCATCAGAATTCGTAATGAGAATTCATCATCAGAATTCGTAATGAGAATTCATCATCAGAATTCGTAATGTGAATTCATCATCAGAATTCGTAATGAGAATTCATCATCAGAATTCGTAATGAGAATTCATCATCAGAATTCATAATGAGAATTCGTCATCAGAATTCGTAATGAGAATTCATCATCAGAATTCGTAATGAGAATTCATCATCAGAATTCGTAATGTGAATTCATCATCAGAATTCGTAATGAGAATTCATCATCAGAATTCGTAATGAGAATTCATCATCAGAATTCGTAATAGGAATTCAGAATGAGATTTCTTCATTAGAATTCGTAATGGGAATTCTTCATTGGAATTCGTAATGAGAATTCTTCTTCAGAATTCTTAATGAGAATTCGGAATGGAATTTCTTCATTAGAATTCGTAATGAGAATTCTTCTTCAGAATTCGTATCCTGAATCTGGAATAGAACTAAGTCAGAGTTCATATCCGGAATTCGGAATGGAACTTTCTTATAGTTCTTGTCCAGAATCCGAATACTAAACAGAACGCTTTATATCTAAGTTTTAATGATTCCGAGAAAATGAATCCGAAACTCATACTTGAGAAAAATATGAATGAAAATATGATAAGGATAATTTTTCTTATAAAAGCAATTTTCCTTAAGAAAGCAATTTTTCTTATAAAAGCGATTTTTCTTAAGAAAGCATTTTCCTTATAAAAGCAATTTTCTTTTAAGAAAGCATTTTCCTTATAAAAGCAATTTTCCTTTAAGAAAGCATTTTCCTTATAAAAGAAATTTTCCTTAAAGATAAGGTGTTTGTGATTTTCAAAACAAGAAGGAATGGAAAAGTCATAAGGAAAACCTTATTGACTCAACAATCTCCCCCTTTTTGGAAAGCACAAACATCCTTACGAAAAAGCTATTCTAAGAAGAAAGAAACACATTAAAGCTTATCTCCCTTGGTTTAAGAATATAGATGAATACGACTAACTCTCCCTTAGGCTTTGAAACTCTAAGGATCGTATTCATATTTCCGGAGTGATGTTTCTTTAAGAAAAACTCCCCCTTAAACAAACTCTTATTAGAGTTCTTTTTCCTTGGGTATTTTCCTTTCTCCCCCTTTGATAAGCACTTATTAGATTTCCTCTTTTTCTTAAGAATCTTTTCCTTCTCCCCCTTTGTGATTTTCAAAAAGAATTTGGAGGGAATGGAAAAAATAACAAAGTACCTGAAAGATTAGTAATGACAACAATAGTAACAACAAGCACAATTCTCATTAAATTTGGAATGTCAGCAACAAAATAATTACAACAAAAAGATCGGATTGGTCATTTCGGATCTTTCTCCTTCGACATTAGCCCCTTAAGAATCGTCTTGATCTTCTTTAAGTCTTTGTGATCTTCCTCTGCTTGCTTCTCTAAGACGACAATTCTTGCTGACTGAGCTTCAATGATTTCTTCCTGAGCTTTCAACTTTTCTTCCTGAGATCTCATCTTCTCTTCCTGAGCCTTCATCCTTTCTTCAAAGACGATCCGATAATCCCTTTCATATTTCCAACTTTGATTAACGGAGTTGAGCTTCCCATTCAGGTCTCTTACTTCCTGAATCTGAAGGTTATTTTCCTCTGTCAATTTCTCTTCGAATGATGCAGTCAGCTCATGAAACTTCTTGTCTTCGGTTTCAAATGCATCCTTAACATTATCCTGAAACTCATCAAGCAACCTCATCTCTTCCACGGTTTTCTTAGACCAGGTTGTCATCCTCTTGCAAGATCTTTTATGTGCTTCGTAACCAATAAAGAAACTTTTGAACTGGGCTTCAATATCAACACATTTATCCATAACCATCGATACGGAGTCGGTTTTCTGATTCAGCGTATGTTGGAGCATCTGGCATCTGGAGTCTATACTGGAGAAGGTCGGAATGGTTCCCACCAACTTCTTCAATGACTGGACAACAAAATCATGCCCCAACGAAGATGACTCCGAATATGAAACCTTTCTAGGAGAATTTTCTTCCTCAACAAGTTCCAACTTCCTCTTCGAAGAACTACCAGCTTTCTTCTTCTTTCTTACTACTGAGCTCGGAGTCTCAGTAAGAACTTTCTTTCCCTTATCTTTTTCCGGAATAGAAACCTGTTCCGGAGATTTCTTCTCACTGTCAGAAACTTGAACAAGATCATCTTCCTCAGCAGCAACTTCTACACTTTCCTTCTGAGCAACATCAAGTAAAAGATGTTCTTCTTCTCCATGATAAGAAACTTCTTCCTCTCCTTTCTCTTCTTCCATTACTGGAGTAAATAACTTTGAGGATTCAGCTTCAGATGTTCGGAGCAACAGGTGTTCCGAAGGAGTTCCCTTGTATTCATCTACTTGCTTGAGCACATCTCCTGTCTCACCACTTCCTTCAGCAGTTTCTTCAACTAGTTCCACTTGCTCTTCTTCCTCAGTATCCTTAGCAACAATCTCTTCCGGAGCAGCAAGATTTCTTCCTAGAGTCTCAGGTAGAGATTCCAAAGAGAAAGATCTCGGAACGGGAATGGTTGCTGAAACCATTTCATTGAACTTTAATAATTCTTGCACAGCCTCGGCTTCTGACATTTTCTTCTTCAGCTTCTTCTCCTTTGCTTGTTTCTCGAGCTCATCAGCAGCCTTTTCTTTCAGATCTTTAGCCTCTGCAGGATCCAATCCGAACTGCGGATCCCCTTCTTTCCTCTTCTCCTTGTCAGCTCTCCACTTTGCTGCAACCTCATCAGTATAGGTCTTCTTCTTCTTAGGCTTAGGAGGTGCGGAGTGGACTTCCTTAGACTTGGTTTCCTCAGCTTCGACAACCACTTCTTTCAGCTTCCTCTTCCTTACAGGCTTGGATGATTCCGGATCAGCCACTTTCGGAGTCACTTCTACTTGTGGAGGTAGATCAATAAACTTCCCTGACTCCTTGTCAAAAGCTATATTCATTCTCTTAAGAGTGGCATCACTAAGCAGCATGATCTTGCACACCCTTGGTTTGGAACTACAAGCTACCTTGAAAGATTCCAGGCACCGAACTATGAGCTTCGATAATATTGCTGGGTACATCACAATCTGAGCTCTCAGATTTCCCTTCTTCAAATTTTCAATGTTAAGAAGGATATGCTTCATCAGGTTGAACTTTCTTAGATTTATCAAGAAATCTAAGATGTATATCTCACTTTTCTTCAGACTATCCTTATCTCCTTTTCTCGGTACTATAAGCCCTTGCACCCATAACTCCAGAATCCGGAAGTTTGTAGAAAGACTTGCTATTTTCGGAGCCTTGTCATCATCCAATCCGAGAATTTCTAAAGCCTTTTCCTTGTTGAAACTACCCAAAGAGTCTGGCAATACGTGGGAAATAAACTCAGCTTCCCCTTCATAACTTAGCCCTACCAAGCTTGCAGCCTTGGTGTAAGAAAGCTTATATGTCTTGCCATACGATTTGAAAGAAAATTTTTCTCTATTATCTTCGTTGAAGAAAACAACTGACTCATAAAACTCAACAAGTAAATCTGAGTAGACTTCATCTTGGTTGCCGGTTTTTGATACCGCAACATCCTCCCAGCCATTCAGCTTGATGTTCATCGTAATGATAGAATCATAGTTGGTGAAGAAATTCGGATGAACTAACCTTTCTCTATAGACTAACCACTGAGAAATGGGCTTAGTTGAAGACATTTCTTGAGAAGCTAACTCTGCAGACATTCGGATCTGAGGTCTCTGAGAAGTTCGGAACTGAGAAGACTGAAGTTCGGAATGGCCTTAAATCAGAGAGTCAGAGCTTCAGCACGCAAAAGCTTGAAATCGATGTGGGACTCAAAAATAGGGTCCCCCTTTATATAGGCAAAGGGATGACGTTTCACCTTCCTCGGTTGATCTAACGGTTTAGAATTATCTGAGATCAAATCTAACGGTTGAAAGCTTGAATCCGATCTTTTTGAGGTTTTATTAAAGTAAAGAATTAAGAAATCCAAAAACCAATAACAAACTATAAGAAATTGCCAGCAAGTAAAATATGTTTACGAAAACGTTAGTAAGAAAATCATACCTCTCGGATTAGCTTAGGAAAGTCATTCGTAATGGGTAATATAAAGACGACTACGAAAAACTCAATACGAAAAACTAAATACGAAAAACTCAATACGAAAAACTCAATACGAAAAAGCCAATACGAAAAAGTCATTACGAAAAATTATTACGAAAAAGAAAACTTGGTACGAAAATCTGGTTATGAAAATCCCAGTACGAAAGTTGTCCATTCCGGAAATGTTCAATACGAATACTTTCATTCCAGAAGTATTCTGTACGAAAATATCCATTCTGGAAAATTTCCATTCCGGAAGTTTTCATTCCGGAAATTTTCGTTCCGAAAAGTTTGAAAACAAATTTTGAAAAACTTTTTTTAAAACAGCCAAATGTACTCCCCCTATAAAAAGGAGTTTATTACTGTAAGGAGATTTTTTCAACAGAAAGTTAATTAAGAAAGATTACCTTACGGTTATCATTCCTAACTTCTGTTTAATATATTCAAATCTATCAGAAGGCAAAGATTTTGTGAATATATCAGCAAGTTGATCTTGCGTTCCGATAAACTGAAGAATAATATCTCCTTTAAGTGTGTGATCCCTAAGAAAGTGATGCCTAATATCTATGTGTTTTGCACGGGAGTGATGTGCAGGGTTCTTACTTAGGGAAATGGCACTTGTGTTATCACACAAAATTTGAGTTTTGGTAAAACTCAAGCCATAGTCTGTGAGTGTGTGTTGCATCCACAACACTTGTGCACAACAACTTCCAGCTGCTACATATTCAGCTTCAGCAGTTGAGAGTGCAACAGAATGTTGCTTCTTGCAGGACCAAGAAACTAATGAATCTCCTAAGAAATGACAAGTTCCGGATGTACTTTTCCTATCCATTCTACATCCACCAAAGTCAGCATCAGAAAAGCTTTTTAGAACAAAATCATTTCCAAAAGTATAAAATAATCCTAGATCCATGGTTCCCTTAAGGTAGCGAAAAATTCTTTTTACTGCCTTTAAGTGAGATTCCTTAGGATTGGATTGGTATCTTGCACATAAGCATACTGAAAACATTAAGTCTGGTCGACTAGCTGTTAAGTAAAGTAGACTTCCAATCATACCTCTAAAAGATGTTTGATCTACTGGTTTCCCAACTTCATCAAGATCTAAAGAATTTGAGGTACCTATGGGAGTACTTATACTCTTAGTGTTGTCATAACCATACTTTTTAAGAAGATCTTTAATATACTTATGTTGAGATATGTATGTTCCTTCTGGTTTTTGAGAAATTTGAAAACCAAGGAAAAATGTTAACTCACCCATCATACTCATTTCAAACTCAGATTTCATTAGACTTGCAAAAGAGTCAGTCAGAGATTGCTGAGTTGACCCAAATATAATGTCATCAACATAAATTTGAACAATCAAAACATTTTTCTTATCTTTCTTTATAAAAATGGTTGGATCTGCATTTCCCTTAACATAGTTATTTTGAAGCAAAAATCCAGTAAGTCTATCATACCATGATCGTGGGGCTTGTTTAAGGCCATACAAAGCTTTGGTAAGTCTAAAAACATGATCTGGATGTTTTGTATCTTCAAAGTTAGGAGGTTGTTCAACAAAAACTTCCTCTTGAACATAACCGTTAAGAAAAGCACATTTCACATCCATTTGGAAAAGTTTGAAATTAAAGAATGCTGCAAAGGCAAGTAGAATACGGATAGATTCAAGTCTAGCTACTGGAGCATAGGTTTCTTCATAGTCTATTCCTTCTTGTTGATTATAGCCTTTAGCAACAAGTCTAGCTTTATTTCTAACAATGACTCCATTTTCATCACATTTATTTCTGAAGACCCATTTTACTCCAATAAAAGAAGTTTCCTTAGGTCTTTCAACCAAGGTCCAGACTTTATTCCTTTCGAATTCATTTAGTTCATCTTGCATTGCTTTGATCCAATCATTATCACCTAAAGCTTCATCAGTGCTTTTAGGCTCTAATTGGGAAAGAAATGCTAGATGTTCTACTTCATTTCTTAAGGAACTTCAAGTCCTTACAGGTTGATTTACATCACCAATGATACTATCACTGGGATGATTCTTAAGAAACGCCTGATTTGGGTTTTGTAAAACCTGTTCATCAACATAAGGTAGAAAGTCTTCTGGGGTAAATGTTTCAGAAGTATCTTCTAGAACAATTTCCTTATCAGAAGGTTCTTCTATCAAAGGTTGATAATCAGTTTTTGAAAACACATCTGAAGATGTAGGTTGGGAGGTTTTAAAAACAAAAGGATCTGACTCATCAAATTTTACATGTACTGTTTCCTCAACAGTACAAGAATTTTTATTAAAAACTCTATATGCCTTAGAGGTTGTGGAATAACCCAAGAAAATTCCTTCATCTGATTTTGGTGCGAATTTATGTAAGTTATCTTTAGTATTCAAAATGAATACTTTGCAACCAAAATCTTTGAAGTAGGAAAGTCTAGGTTTTCTACCATTCCATAACTCATAAGGAGTTTTATTAAGAAAAGGTCTAATCAAAACTCGATTTATAGTATAACAAGCAGTACTTACAGCTTCAGCCCAGAAATGTCTAGCAATAGAATATTCACTCAACATGGTTCTAGTTATTTCTTGAAGAATTCTATTTCTTCTTTCAACTACACCATTCTGTTGAGGAGTTCTAGGTGCTGAAAAGTTGTGAGTAATACCTTTCTTACTACAAAAAGTTTCAAAATCTGAATTTTGAAATTCTCCTCCATGATCACTATGAATAGTTTTCAATGGAAGGTTTTTCTCATTTTTAACTTGAGCTCCAAAACTTTTGAAATAAGAAAAAGCTTCAGATTTCCTTGCTAGAAAATAGACCCAAGTAAATCTAGTGTAATCATCAACTAGAACAAACACATAGTATTTTCCTCCAATGCTTCCAGTTTGTGTTGGACCAAAAAGATCCATGTGCACCAACTGTAATGCATCGGTTGTTGAGACTTCACCGATTGACTTAAAACTAGATTTATGTTGCTTGCCATATTGACAAGGATCACAAACTTTAGAAGAATCAAATCTAAGCTCCGGTAGATCCTTAACAAGTTTCTTCTTAGAGAGTTTACATAGGTTCCTAAGATTACAGTGTCCTAACCTTCTATGCCATAACCAAGAATGATCTTCCATTGCACTTAGGCAAGGTAAATCTTGGCTTCTTAGGTCTTCTAAGTTTAAAGTGTAAACATTCTATTGCCTATTGGCTGAGAGAATAAATTCTTCCTTGGAATTGTGAACTAAGCACTTATCATTCCTAAAATTCACAAGGTAACCTTCATCACATAACTGACGTATGCTAATGAGGTTGTGCTTAAGACCTTTAACAAAAAGAACATTTGAAATCAAAGTTTTACCTAAAAGAACAATATTACCAATACCAACAATCTCTCCCTTAGCATTGTCTCCGAAAGTTACCTTTCCTCCTTTCTTTTTGATAATCTTTTCAAAAAAGCTTTTGTTACCAGTCATGTGCCGGGAACAACCACTATCCATGTACCAAATATTGTTGCTGGAACTTTCTTTATTTTCCTGAAATTAAGAACAAAGTTAGATTTTCGGAATCCAAACTCGTTTGGATCCGAGATTTCCAGACAATAAAATTTTTGGAACCCACATTTTCTTAGAAAAATAAGCTTTATGAAAACCTAGAGATTGGGTTTTGTTTAAGGAACAACTTCTTGCCCAGTGACCACCATATTGACACTTAGTGCAAAATGGGGCACTTTGAGGAACAAAATAATTGTTACTGAAAACAGGTTTTGCATGGGTATAACCAAATCCGGATTTATTTCTTAAAGGTCGTATTTGAGAATACATTTTATCAAAATTTTCTTTACCATGGGTAAAGTTTGATAAACACTTCTTTAAGGAAAAAATTTCGGACTTGAGTTTTACAACCAAGTTTTTATCCTCAAAATCATTAGTTTTGGAACTAGAGCTAGGCTCGAGTTATTAGAAATTACTTTTTCTAACTCTTTAGAAAGTTTATTCTTCTCAGAACTTACTTCCTCAAGATTTTTTGAAATACTTTCAAAATCAGCATTTTTCTTATCAAGATCTTTAGAAAGATCTGATATCTCTTTAGTAAGAATAGAATTCCTAGAGTTTGCCTTATCAAGTTTCTTGTTGAGTTTGGAATTCTCAATCTCAAGAAGTTCAGCAAATCTAGAGACTTCTTCAAAAGTAGGTAAAGTATTTTCCTCATTAGAAGATGATTCTTCATCAGAAGAGTTATAATATTTACTATCATTAGGATTTAAAGAAACATTGGTCAATGATTCAGCATTTCGTACCTTAGCCATAAGACAATGATTATCAATAGGTAATCTGGCTATAAGACCAAGATTCTTCTGTCCTGAAGATTCATATTCAGAAGATTCATCTGAAGAGTCACCACCACTGGCACTCCAGGTGTCATTAGCTTTCAGAACTTTCTTAGCTTTGGCTTTGTAATACTTCTTCCTGTTTCTGTCTGAATGTCTTTCCTTTCTTTCTTTCTTTCTAAGCATAGGGCAATCAGGTCTAATATGTCCAGCTCTTTTACATTCGTAACAAGTAACTTCTCCATCTTTCTTGTCTTTCCTGTCCTTCTTCTTATACTTGGATTGAAAGTTTCTCTGCCCAGCTATCTTGTTCATCCTTCAAGCAAGATTGGCTAATTCATTTTCTGAAACTTCACTCTCACTAGATTCGGATTGGAAAATGACTTTCTTAGACTTGGATCTGGTTACTCTCTCAGGGATCTTAGCTTTCATCTGATTTGAAGTTGTAGTAAAAGCAACAGTACCATTTCCATTCTTCTTCTTGATGTTGTCAGCATCTCTCTTCATTCTAGTTTCATGTTGTAGAAGAGTTCCAAATAATTCATCAAGAGTAATTTGAGTGACTTTCGTGTTCTCATCTATTGCTGTTCTCTTGGATTCCCACTCATTGGGCATAATGTCAATTATCTTGTCCACAAGAGCTTCATCATCTAAACCTTTCTCTCCCATAGACTGCAGACTGTTGACAATTGTCATAAATCTTTGTTGAACTTTACAGATAGGTTCTCCATAAGGAAAATTGAAGCCATGATATTCAGCTCTAAGCATAGCTCTTCTAGTCTCAATCACCTTAGAAGTCCCAAAGTGTGTAACCTCTAACTTCTTCCATATACAGTTAGCTGCTTCACAAGAAGAAATTTGGCTATATATATTTCTGGTCATTGAACATAATAAAGTATTGCGTACCTTATAGTTGAGTTGATATTCTTGCTTTTCCTGGTTAGTAAAGGTTCTGACTTCCTTGTCAGGAATTTTATAGTCACCAGTAAGCATGACAAAGTTATCTACACCAGTATTGATAAAAAAAGTCTTCATACGATCTCTCCAGTATTCATAATCATTACCATCAAATATTGGTGGTCTTGTAGGATTTAGATTGTCAATCGAACCGACATTAATTCCTGCCATACTGAAAATAACTTGGATACAAACTTGTTAGTAGCAAAAGATTCGTAATCACAAAGTTCGGAATGAAAAAAAAAATTCGGAATAGAAAAGTGAGCAAGAAAAACTTGTATGTGAGTACAAGTATTTCAGTAACCTTGGCTCTGATACCAAATGTAAGAATGGTATAGAGTAAGAGGTTTCCAACCTCTGATACCAATTGTAGGATCGAAATATAATATGAGATGCTAAATATACAAGAGGGGGGGTGAATTGTATAATTTAAAAATTCCTTTGGAACCTTTAAAGTTAGTTATGAATAACTAAAGTTTCCTTAAGAAAAGGAAAAGACTAAGTTTAACAAAGTTAAACTAAGTAAATTCACAACACCTCTAACACCGAACTAAACTTGGAAAGAGAATCCAAAAGTAGGTTCCGGGAATATGGTTCCGGAAATTGAAACTTAACAAAAGTTACAATATGAGATTCTACCTTAAAGCATATAGAATCTAAACTAATCAGAGTAAGTAAGGAAGTATAAGAAAGTTATACTTTCCTTAAGATACAAATTACAGCGGAATAGAAACAAGTAGTAAAACTACTAGTAACAAGATAATAGTCTTTTAACCCAAAGAGAAGGGTATCCAACAACCTTGGATAAAGGTCCCTTGATTTATACTTTCAAGCAAGTCTGTCTTACCCACACCAGGTTAAGCCCTCGATACGAAGATCGGAGTCTCTGTCTTGCTATCCCCGCAAGCCCTCAACTTCAAGGTAGTTGGCAACCTCTGTCTTTCTCAGCAAGAAAGCCCTCGATCTTTAAGGTAGTCGGCACCTCTGTCTTTCTCAGCAAGAAAGCCCTCGATCTTTAAGGTAGTCGGCACCTCTGTCTTCCTATCCCTAGAAGCCCTCGAATGTAATCACCAACATTCGGAGTCGCACGAAGCTTTGAGAGTAAATAAGAGACTCTCTCTCTAGAAATCACTTCAACAGCATGTAAGCACTTTTTCAACAACCGGCACATGCATCAGCCATCAGCAATCTCATCAACACTGAGCTCTTTCAAATGAGCTCCTATTTATAGGTGAGGTCGGCTCCTCCTCCAACGGTCATATTTTCCTTAAAGTTCGGAGGGACCTGTACACGTGTCACTTAGACAACGGTTAGTTTATAACAAAATGGACGACATCGTTTTCTAACAAAGTAAGTGTAACAGAATGCACGACATCGTTTTAAACTCTAACATAAAAGTTCGGAATAGAAATTTCGGAGTGAAAGTTCGGAGTGAATAAATTCAGAGTGTATAAAACAATGATAACCAGATTCTGTTTAATAGGTGAATTCGGAATGAGAATTCGGAATAGGAATTCGTCATCAGAAATCGTAATGATAATTCGTCATCAGAATTCGTAATGAGAATTCATCATCAGAATTCGTAATGAGAATTCATCATCAGAATTCGTAATGTGAATTCATCATCAGAATTCGTAATGAGAATTCATCATCAGAATTCGTAATGAGAATTCATCATCAGAATTCGTAATGAGAATTCGTCATCAGAATTCGTAATGAGAATTCATCATCAGAATTCGTAATGAGAATTCATCATCAGAATTCGTAATGTGAATTCATCATCAGAATTCGTAATGAGAATTCATCATTAGAATTCGTAATGAGAATTCATCATCAGAATTCGTAATAGGAATTCGGAATGAGATGTCTTCATTAGAATTCGTAATGGGAATTCTTCATTGGAATTCGTAATGAGAATTCTTCTTCAGAATTCGTAATGAGAATTCGGAATGGAATTTCTTCATTAGAATTCGTAATGAGAATTCTTCTTCAGAATTCGTATCCTGAATCTGGAATAGAACTAAGTCAGAGTTCATATCCAGAATTCGGAATGGAACTTTCTTATAGTTCTTATCCAGAATCCGAATACTAAACAGAATGATTTATATCTAAGTTTTAATGATTCCGAGAAAATGAATCCGAAACTCATACTTGAGAAAAATATGAATGAAAATATGATAAGGATAATTTTTCTTATAAAAGCAATTTTCCTTAAGAAAGCAATTTTTCTTATAAAAGCGATTTTTCTTAAGAAAGCATTTTCCTTATAAAAGCAATTTTCCTTTAAGAAAGCATTTTCCTTATAAAAGTAATTTTCCTTTAAGAAAGCATTTTCCTTATAAAAGCAATTTTCCTTAAAGATAAGGTGTTTGTGATTTTCAAAACAAGAAGGAATGGAAAAGTCATAAGGAAAACCTTATTGACTCAACAAGAATTTTATTAGTCTACTCCACAACTTCTAAGGAATATAGAGTTTTCAAAAAAAAAACTTGTACTGTTGAAGATACAGTACGTGTTAAATTTTATGAAATTGATCCTTTTGTTTTTAACCAACCACAACCTACATCCTCAGATGTGTTTTCAAAAATTTATTATCAACCTATGATAAAAGATCCTTTTGATAAAGAAAATGTACAAGAAGATACATTGGAAACATTTACCCCAAAAGATTTCATACCCTACTTTGCTAAACAGGTTTTACAAAACCCAAATCAGTCATTTCTTAAGAATCATCCTAGTGGTAGTTTCATTGGTGATGTGAATCAACCTGTAAGGACTAGAAGTTCCTTATGAAATTAAGTAGAACATCTAGCATTCCTTTCCCAATTAGAACAAAAAATCACTGGTGAAGCTTTATGTGATTATTATTGGATAAAATCCATGCAAGAAGAACTAAATAAATTTGAAAGGAATAAAGTCTAGACCTTGGTTGAAAGACCTAAGGAAAATTTTGTTATTGGAGTAAAATGGGTCTTCAGAAATAAGTGTGATGAAAATGGAATCATAGTCAGAAATAATGCTAGATTAGTTTCTAAAGGCTATAATCAACAAGAAAGAATAGACTATGAATAAAACTATGCTACAGTAGCTAGACTTCAATCTATTCATATTTTACTTGCCTTTGCAGCATTCTTTAGTTTCAAACTTTTTCAAATGGATGTGAAATGTGATTTTCTTAACGGTTTTTTTCAAGAGGATGTTTTTGTTAAACAAACTCCTGGATTTGAAGCTACAAAACATCCTGATCATGTTTTTAGACTTACCAAAGCTTTGTATGGTCTTAAATAAGGCCCTCGAGCCTGGTATGATAGACTTATAGGATTTTTACTTCAAAATAACTATGTTAAGGGAAATTTAGATCCAAAACTTTTTATAAAGAAAGATAAGAAAAATGTTTTGATTGTTGAAATTTATTTTGATGACATTATATTTGGTTCAACTCAGCAATCTTTAACTGATTCCTTTGTGGATCTAATGAAATCTGAGTTTTAAATGAGTATGATGGGTGAGTTAACATTTTTATTCAGTTTTCAAATTTCTCAAAAAATCAGAAGGAATATATATATCCCAACATAAGTATATTAAATATCTTCTTAAAAAGTATGGATATGACAACACTAAAAGTATAAGTACTCCCATTGGTACCTCCAATACACTTGATCTTGATGAAGGTGGGAAACTAGTAGAGCAAACAACTTTTAGAGGTATGATAGGAAGTCTAATTTACTTGACAGCTAGTCGCCAAGACGTAATGTTTTCAGTATGCTTATGTGCAAGATATCAATTCAATCCTAAGGAATCTTATTTAAAGGCATTTAAGAGAATTTTTCTCTACTTAAATGGAACCACGGATTTAGGACTATATTATACTTCTACAAATGATTTTGTTTCAAAAAGTTTTTCGGATGCTAACTTTGGTGGATGTAGAATGGATAGAAAAAGTACATATAGAACTTGTCATTTCTTAGGAGATTCAATAGTTTCTTGGTCTTCCAAGAAACAACACTCAGTATCACCTTCCACTGCTAAAGCTGAATATGTAGTAGCTGGAAGTTGTTGTGCTCAAGTGTTTTGGATTCAACACACACTCACAGACTATGGCTTGAGTTTTACAAAAACTCAAATTTTTTGTAATAATAAAAGTGTCATTGCCCTCAGAAAAAAACCTTCACATCACTCTCGTGCAATTCACATAGATATTACACATCACTTTCTTAGAGATCACACACAAAAAGGAGATATCATTCTTCAATTTATCGTAACGCAAGATCAACTTGCTGATATTTTCAAAAAATCATTACCTTATGATAGATTTGAATACATTAAATAGAAGTTAGGAATGATAACCATAAGGTAATCCTCCTTGATAAACTTACTATTAAAATCAATCTCCTTACAGTAATAAATTCTTTTTCATAGGGGGAGTACATTTTTTGTTGTTAGTTTTCAAAAAAAATTCTAATGAAGTTTTCAAAAAAATTCATAATAAAGTTTTCAAATTTTTCGTAATGAAGTTTTCAAAAAACATTTAATGAAGTTTTCAAAAAAATTCGTAATGATATTTTCAAATTTGTGGTAATTAAAAATTTTGTAGTTAGTTTTCAAAAAATTTCGTAATGATGTTTTCAAAAATGTTTGTAATGAAGTTTTAAAAAAAATTCGTAATGAACTTTTCAAAAAAATTTGTAATGAAGTTTTACATTTTTTCGTAATGAAAATTTCGTAGTCAGACTCTGAAGTTTTCATAATGAAAATCTTCAGACCTGAAGTTTTCATAGTGAAAATATTCGAACCAGAAGTTTTTGTGATGAAAATATTCGGACATGAAGTTTTCATAATGAAAATCTTCGGATCTACAATTTTTGTAATAGAAACTCTCGGTTTTGAAAAAATTTCGTAGTGAAGTTTTTTTTCGTATTCAAGTTTGTTATGGAATCCAAAGTTCTTCAAGAAAAATATTCCTCAGTATGAATAATCTTCCTAGAAATACAAAAGGTATGATTCTTTCCTAAGTTTTCGTAATCACTTTTACTTACTGTTAATTTCTTTTGTTTTTAAAATTTCCTAGATTCAAGTTTCCTTAAATACGAATGTTTTCATTTTAAAACCTCAAAATATTGGATTCAATAAAATATTTTCCTTAAAGCTATCATATCAACTATCAAATCAGATCTGAATAATTCTAAACCATTGGATTTAAATGATATATTCAACCGTCTCTTCATCACCTATATAAAGGGGCCCCCCGATGGTTGTCCCACATCGGCTTCCAAGCTATCGCGTCTTGAATATCTTCTCCTCTACAAAAGCCCGTTCTGAAATCTTCAGTAGTGCTCACTTTGAATGTCTGCAGAAGCCCCTTCTCAAGATATGTCTACTGTGAAGCTGATTCCGGAATTGAAAATATACAGGGAAATGTTAGTTCATCTGAACGTCATCAATAAGTACGACTCTATAATTTCCAATAACATTAAGCTCAATGGATGGGAAAGTATATCTATCTCAAAGACAAGAGCACAAGATATTGTTTATCCAGATCTTTTCATAAGGTTTTATGAGTCGGTCTCATTCTTTAGGGAAGATGGCAGAGAAAAGTTCTCTTTTAATAGTTATGGGAAGACTTAAAAACTTTCTTATACCAAGGCTGCAAGCTTGGTGGGGTTGGCATATGATGGTGAAGCCAAATTTTGCTGTAAAAAACATCCAGAGGTTCAAGGTAGTTTTGTTAAGGCAAAGGATATGGAATGCCTTGGGCTCAAAGATGTCAAGATATCCAAGATTTCCCATCTATCTACCAACAATCAGATTCTACAATTATGGGTTCAAGGTCTCATTATCCCAAGGAAAGGTGATAAGGACACCCTTAAACAAAGTGATAGGTATATTTTTTATTTTTTGGTAAACCTAAAGAAGTTGAACCTCATAAAACACATTCTCATTAAGATTCCGAACATCAAGAATGGTAATCTGAGTGCTCAGATTAATATATATCTGGCATTACTCGAAAAGTTGATAGTTCGGTGCCTAGAATCCTTCAAGATCCCCTGAAGCTCCAAGCCAAGGAATTTCAAGGTGATGTTGATTAAGGATGATACCTTAAAGAGGATGAAAGTCGGTTTTTCCAAAGAGACAGGAGAATTTTATGATCTGCCAGAGGAGGAGGCAGAAGCCAATCCGGAAAATGTTGAAAAAGCCGAACCATAAAAGAAAGCAGGAAAGAAAAGAAAGCTGAAGGAAGTGGAGGAAAGAGACAAAAACCCCAAAGCCAAGGAAGCATAATCCACACCTCCTAAACCAAAGAAACAGAAGGCCTACCCGGATGAGGTGGTAGGAAAGAGGAGAGAGGACAAGAATAATTGAAAAGCAGGGGATCCATAGTTTAGTTTGTATCCTGCTGAGGCTAAGGCCTTGAAAGAAAAAGCTGCTGATGAGCAAGAAAAGCATGCCAAGGAGAAGAAGCTCAAGAAGAAGATGCCAAAGGCTGAAATTTGTCAATCCCTTCTGAGGGATGCTGAAATTGCTTCAGAGAATATTCATGTTCTGAATTCTTTTCTGGTGGAACAATTTCCTAAGACTCCAGGAAAGAAGTTTATGTCTCCGGAAAAAGTCAAAGAGAAGGAAGTCGAGAAGGAAGTTTTAGAAGAAGTCTAGGAAGCTCAACACTCTGAAAAGACAGCTGACTTGTTAAAGCAAGTAAAATATTTTCAGGATAAGGGAAGTACTTTCGAGATGTTTTCACTCTGAACTTCTCAAGATATATCTTAAAACTTGTTACACCTAGAGATGATGATAAGGGTGAAAAACAATTCAATAATACATCTAAGGAAGAGAGTCACAATCATGACTTTATTCATCCTGGGGATATTGAAGCTGGAGTAGAGAAGGAAAAATATGATGAAGACAAGATTATTCAGTTATCCAGAAGTGAGCATGAGTCTCCAGGAGAGGAAGATGTTCCAAAAATTGATAAGGGTAAACATGTGGTTGTTGAAACCCCAACAAAAGATATTCTCAGAAAGAAAGAAGCTGGAGGAACCTCAAAGAGGAAGTTGGTAGAGTTATAGGAGGAAACATCTCCTAGTAAATTGTCTAATTTGGAGTCATCTTCATTAGGACATGATTTTGTTGTCCAGTCCCTGAAGAAGCTGGTGGATACCATTCCGATCTTTCCAGCAATTGAGTCTAGATGCCAGATTCTTCAGCACATTATGAATCAAAAATAAGACTCTGTATCTTTTGTAATGGACATATGTGTGAAGATTGAGGCAAATTTCAAAAATTTCATGGTCAATTATGAATCTCACCGAAGTTTTTGCAAGAAAATGACTCTTTGGTCGAAGAAAAACAATGAATATTTGGGAGAGCTTGATCAGTTTCAAGAAGATTTTAAAGAGGCCTTTGACACCGAAGACTCCAAGATCAAGGATCTTACAAACAATTTCCAGGAAAAGCTAAGTCTAGAAAAAAGTTCTCAGATTCAGAATGTAAAAGATATGAATGGGAAGCTGGGCTATATTGTTCAAATCTTGAAAACAGAGAAGGATCTCCAGAGCGAGATGGAAGAAAAGATTTTGAATCAAGTTGAATTGCTAAAGGCTCAGGAAGATGCCATGAAGGCTCAGGCAGAGGTCATGAAGGCTTGGGAAGACATGATCAAGGCATTAGAAAATCGAGCTAAGGAAGATTAAAAAGATATGAAGAAGTTGAAGACAATTGTGAAGATTCTAATGCCCAAGGAAAAATAACCAAAATAGAGCACTCTGGTCTTTTTTGGTATTTGTTTTTCCTTGTACTAATTCGTTCAATCGTAATGAAATTGGTGGTTACCTATTTTTGGTTGGCTGTCTATACTAATATTTCAGGTACTATATTGTTTTTCCATTCCCTAAAACCCCTTTTAAAAATCACAAAGGGGGAGAAGGAAAAATAATTATAAAGGGGAGAAGAAAAATATTTCTAAGTAAAGAAGAACTATCCTTAAGTAAGGGGGAGCTTATTTAAGGGGGGGTTATCATTACGAAGATTTCTACATTCAAATAAAATTTCTCATTCCAGAAATCTAGAATACGATCCTTAGAGTTCCAAATCCTAAGGGGGAGTTAGTCATATTCACCATTGTCCATAAACAAAGGGAGATAATATTTAATTTCAAATTCTAGAAAATTGTTCTAAGTCCATACATTCTTTTTCGTAAGGATGTTTATGCTTTCCAAAAATGGGGAGATTGTTGAGTAAATAAGTTTTTCTTTATGACTTTTCCATTCCTTCATGTAAGGGCAAGATTGTTGAGTCATTAAGGTTTCCTTATGACTTTACCATTCATCTTGTTTTGAAAATCACAAACACCTCATTTTAATAAAAATCTTATTTTAACCCTGTTTTACTTCTATAAGGAAAATTTTCTTCCCTAAGGAAATTTAACTTTGCCTATATTTTATTGTTCATATCATAAATTTTCTAAGTATAAAAATCTAATTCAAACCAAAAACCTCAGAATCATATAATACTTAGATATGAGGTATTCTGTTTAAAACTCCAAATTCCGGATACAAACTCTCATGATGTTCAACTCTGAATTCCAGATACGAACTCTCATGAAGTTCAACTATGAATTCCGGATACAAACTCTCATTAAGTTCAACTCTGAATTCTGGATATGAACTCTCATAAAGTTCAACTCCGAATTCTAAATACGAACCCTCATGAAGTTCAACTCTGAATTCTGGATACGAACCCTCATGAAGTTCAACTCCGAATTCTGATTACGAACTTATGTAATGTTTGACTGCGAATTCTGATTATGAATTCTAGTTACAAAATTCTCTAAGTTCTGACTCTGAGTTCTCTAAATTTAGACTCCAAACTCCTATGAGTTCTGACTCATAATTCTCATGAAATATGACTTTGAACTTCATAAGTTGAGGTTCCAAATTCTTGTGAATACAAAATCCGAATTTCCTTGAAATTCAGACTCCGAAATTCTACAAAATTGAGGTTCCAAGTTCCTACAAATCAGAATCCAAATATCCTTGTATTGTAGAAACCGAACTCTCATCTACTTACATTCCGAATTCATTTTTTCCTAGAATCCAAACTTTCATTTACCTTCATTGAGAATATCCATTTTGGTTATGCTCACATCTGTTTAGTTATAAAACGATGTTGTGCTTTCAGTTATCAACTAACCATTGTTTGAGTGACACATGTACAGGTCCCTCTGAAATTCAAGGAATAATATGACCATTGGAGGAGGGAGCCGACCGTTGGAGTTGTGCCTATAAATAGGATCTCATTTGAAAAGAGCTCAACAACTGAACTTTGACAAATGTGCTTACATGTTGTTGAAGTAATTTCTAGAGAGAGTCTCTTATAAACTCTCAGGATTTGTGCAGAATTTTTGAACGACTTGTTCAAACTTTGATTCGTGCCGATTTTCTTCGTGTAGAGGTTCGATTTTGTTAAAATCCAAGACTTTGGGTTGTGAAGTCAGAGGTACTGATTTCCATACAAATCGAGGGATTGCGGGGATAGCAAGAAAGATATCAATCTTTGGATTGAGGTCTTACCTGGGTTTGGGTAAGACAGACCTTCTTGAAAGTATAAATCAAAGGACCACTTATCTAGGATTTTTGGATACACCCTCCTTTGGGGTAAAAGATTTTATACTTGTTACGATTAGTTTTGCTACTTTGTTTTTCCGCTGCATTTGTATTGTTGAGGAAAGTTTAACTTTCTTATACTTCCTCATATTTGTACTCTGATTTAGTTAGATTCTATACACTTTAAGGTTGAATCTTCTCTATTGTAAACTTTTGTTAAGTCTCATTTCTGGAATCATTTTTTTTGGAATCAAGAAAATTATTTGAACTTAGAGGTGTTGTAAATTTTGATTACGCAAAATTCCATTAGGAATTTTTTAAAAAAAAATACAATTCACCCCCCCCCCCCTATTGTATTTGTATCTCATTTTACATATTTGATCCTACATTTTGTATAATAGAGTATATCATACTTAGACATACCATTCTAATAAGAAGGAGGCGCCAGTGGAGATGCAGGTCGGACGAAGGCGAGCAGGAGGGCAGTGCCGGCTTGGAGGGTCGTCGAGAAGAAGGTCTGGCTGGCTGAATGTGGGGGGGGGGGCAGCTTGATCAGGATAGGGGGTTTCAGTGCGATGAGATGGGGGGGATATGTGGTGCGATGTACATGAGAGAAAAGTAGAAAAAAGTAATAGAAAATAATAAAAGAAAAAAATGAAAGGAAAAAAATTGAAGAAAGATCCTAAAAATCAATTAATAATATAAATAATAATACTGATAATAATAATAGGATTTATGTATAAAATAATATAATATAATATAAAATTTTACCATCTATATTATTATTAAAAATATTCTTTAAACATCATTTATTTATTTATTTCTTATCTTACATCAACCTCATTTATTTAGTTTTACATGATCTATTTGTTCTGTACACCGGGCAGGCCATTCGGGGAACCGGGTGAGATTGTAGGGCTTCGACTATAGTGTGCTGGATGCACTCAAGGCCAATACACACGTTTTTAAATAATAACTCAAAATTAAACTATCTCCAACCCGGACCCTGACAAAAAATTTACAGGGCCGAAAAATAATAAAATAAAATAAAATAAATTTGAATGAATTAGAGTGTGACACCTATTTTTTCATGTATTCATTGGGTTTTTTTGGGGTTTATTCCACTAAAATTTAAATTTTTTTAGATTTTTATGGGCTACTTCACTGTTGGGACATGGTCAATGCACAGTTTTCCCAAAACCCGTGCCCTCTCAGGACAAACTTTGGTATTTAGAAAGTGGGTTCCATGTGGGTTGTGCATGGTTTGAAAAACTTTATCCCCTCTCTAGAGAAACTGTATGACCCATTTAACATTGGTTCATGTCTTGTGCATGGTTTTTCGAAACTGTGTGCCTCTAGCCATGAAACTGTACCGGTAGGTTTTTCCATAATCATAATTTGGATTAAAAATTTGTGAACCACTCATTTAAGAACTTGATGGGCCAGTACGACCCCAAAACAATTTCTTCTGCCCTTAGATCTCCCAAAAAGGATTATTTCCCCCTCAAATCCCTCATATAACTGATTTCAATCTTAAGGAATTCCCTCATAACTTCTCGGGTTAGTTTCAATATTTCATTCTCGTTATCTCATGGTCTCTCTTCTCCTCTCCAGGGTTCCATGGATACCTGTATTGATTTGTGGATCAAATACCCACAATTGTTTTATTTGAACCATAGACCTTTGTTTTTTTCATTCTCTGTTATAGTTTTCCATATACGTCTTTGTAATTTGTGATTTGTTGATCCCAATGTAAGTGGTTCAGTTGTGAGGCCCAATTCTTGTTTATCATTAATTTCTTGTTTTTAATTTCAATTATTTGTATTAAATGAAATTTATTGGTTTTTATTAAATTTATTTCAATTATTTTGCTGGAAAAACTCTATTCTATTGGATTGGTGTTTTAAAATGTTTTTTTGGCATGATTTTGGGAAAATCCCCAATTCCATTGATTTGGGATATTTTTAAAGAAATTTTTTGAAATTAAGTTGATTAAATTATATTTAGGATTTGATGAAAATTATTTCTATTAAAACATGGGATTTAATTGAGCAATTTATTTATATAAAATTTCAAAAAACACAAAATCTAGTGAATTGGGGGTTTGTTATGAAATTGATGGAATTTTCTTGAAAAGTAAACTGTTGGATTTAATTTGTAAAATTGGATTTTGAAATTTTATGAATTGGTTTCAAATACTTATTTTCGAAAATTTTCATTAAATGGTTTTTGATAGAAACCTTAGGGATTTATTTGTAAAAAGTGTATTCTTTTTAGTAAAAATCCATTATGGGTTTTAAAGGGAAAATTTGCGTATATGAAATGGATAACGGGATGAGTTATATTTTAAGCAGTCTTAAAATAAATTTTCCATAATTGTTTTGTACTTAAGCTCATGAAATCCTTATGTAGTTAGTGAGTTATTTTGTGTAAAACATTATTAATTACAATATTATAAAACATCATATCACATCCCTTAGGCAATGGTGATGAGTCCCCTTTGGCCTTTGGCATAAAGGTTTATATGTACATATTTATTGTTTTACAGTATCGGGTCCCTATAGCCTCTAACTATCATACCTTATTAGGAATATGACCATGTTGTTCACCTTTTTATATTTCAAATTAATATATTCCATTTTTTAAAATTTTTTACATGTATTCTTATTTATATAAACAATTTGATATAAAAAAGTATTAAAGAAATTTATGAAAAAATTCAATTTGTGCAAAGAACCTTTTGTTTAACGGAAATTACATTACATGAAAATTATTCCCATCATTTTAAATGTGAATCAAAAATTTCTAAAGTATTTATATCAATTGAAATATAAAGAAATATTTGATTAAATATTCTTTTGAAATAAAAAACATGTTTATTTTAAAATTTAAATCATTTAATTGGTTAATTTGATATCAATATCGTGTTATGGAATCATTAGTAGAAATCAAATAGGGATTTGGATCACACCCTACATGTAACTTTGAGTTATTTTAGGTTATATTCTTCCAGTTTTGAGAAGGGGAAATGAAAATCTTGGAGTTGGCTCTAGCTATTTTCTTGTGGACTTAGTGAGTGGCATCCTTTGGGATATGGGCAGTTTTTATAATTTTTGGTACTTGGTTGTGGTATTTTGGGTCATTTTGTAGTTTGAATTATAGTAGAATACTCTTAGTGGAGTTTTTTGTATTCATGTTGTCTTATTTCTTTAACTTCCATGTTTTTAGTGAAAAAATCATTCCCCATTTAATATATTATGATTCCTCGTGTTATTCACCAACACAAGATGATCTTGAATGCCCTTCGGTCTATGTCAGTGCTAGCTCAGGTGTGAGGTTACCATGGTACCTAGACTGGTTCATGACAAAGTGGTATCAGAGCTCCATGTTGAGCTTTTTTCTTCAAGATGGTATGCATTTGAAAAATATTGTTCGGTCTTAGGAGGTACTATAATAGAGTTTATGGCTATCTCTCACTGTAATAAACCTTATATCACCATGGGTGGTTAGGAAATTATGTCTTGAGGATTAGTTCTAGTCGTTTCCCTATTCTTAATTGGATATAGTGAAACCCAAATCTTGTGTGTTCTATCTTTTGGGATTAATTTTCAATATTTCTCTATGAGGGAGTGAATATGATATCTTCTTTATTTTCAACTGATGTTGTGTAGAATCATGCCTCTAAGAAGATGTGTGAATCCAATCTAGGAGTAAGATGATGCTAAACCATAGTGATTGAATCCCATTGGGGATCCAAATATGGTAGAGGTTATTGTGCAAATTATCCAAGATTTGGGACAGGTACCACCTCTAGTTCCCATTCAGGACCTAGTTGTGGGTCTATATAAGTACATTCTCAATGTTAGTTCTCAAGATTTACTTTTCCAAAATCCTGCACCTTTAAAATGATTAAATGATCATCAAGAGGATGAAGAATATTTGATCTTGATGGAGCATTTTTTTGTGTTCTTGGACACACCTGATGAAATCAAAGTGAAGTGTTCCAACTTCATGTTGTAAGGACCAAGAGAGAGATAGTGAGACACAATGGTGAAAATGATGAATCATGAGGGAATAGAGAGGAATTACTTCAAGGTTATTTTCATTGGCCAATTTTGTCCATAATCGATGTTGTTGTTTAAGTCCACTGAGTTTTTCAAACTTGAGCAAGCTGACAAGACCATGGTAGAACATGCACACCATTTTGTTGAGCTCATGAATTTCGCATCTGATATTGTATCGAATTTGAAGATGATGGATAAATGTTTTGTGTTGGGACTTCATTAGGATATTCATTCTTAGGGTTTCTTGTAGAAGATTCTTTCTTATACTGATGAATTGGATAGAATTATTATGACCTAGATGGAACTGGTTAACAAGTCAGGGTTATCGGGATTTTCTTTCTCTATCAGCGGATGTGTGAATTACACTAAGGGAAAGAGGAATCATGATCATTCGCATAGTGTTTGTTAATGGCAGGGTTTTTCTTAACCTCTTTTAGTTCCTGGAATAGGTCCTTCAGTTTGTTATGGAAAGATGGGACATTTAAAGAGTGTTTTCACTGAGGTACCCAAGAACATTGGTTCTTTTGGATTCTGAGGTCACTTGAAGATATTCCTCCATGTTTATTCCACACTTCATAGTGGTACAAGATCATTTTTAGCTTCTACAAAATAGTCACAATCAGATTCTTCATGTGCAAAAGGGTCTCAGCCACATACATCTAGAGCACAGATTTTTCACATAGTGGAAGAGTCTCTAGAGGAAGTGGATATGGGTCCAGTGACTATGAGAAGAAATATTACATTAGCTTCATTATTAGTGACTACTCTATTGGATACTAGTACATCTCATTCATTTATTTAAACTTTTATTTTCAATCTGCTTAATCTACCTATAGGGATTTTATCTTTTGCAATGGATATTACAACACCCCTTTGTACTAAGAGAGAGCAGGGTCTCTATAGTCATGCCTATGCTTTCTCTCTATCATATTTTGAGCTTTCTTGAAGATTTCTAATTCTAAAAATGAAATATCATGATATCATATTTAGGATTTATTGGCTAATTTCCAATAAATCACAGATTGATTTTCATCTTTGATGGTTTCCTTTTACTACACCTGATTTTGTGTGCCATCTCTTTTAAAGAGAATGGGACCCAAGGCCAAGAAGATTCAGACCTTCTTATATGGAGTTGAGGAAAGTGATATCAATGTTTTCCTTTAATATGGAGAAAGAATATTTGATTGGTGAACTCCCTCCATTTATCAACATGTTTTCTGAGGTGTTTCCTTCAAACTTCTCTGGTTTTCCACTAGTAAGGGGGGTTGAGTTTTCTATCAACTTAGTGCATGGTACTCAACTAGTTTTACTTACATATTACTACACAGCACCAGTATAGATTAAATAGTTAAATTCCCAATTGGATGAACTTCTTGATAAATGATTCATACGCTCGAGTGTGTCACCTTGGGTGGTTCCAATTCTCTTTGCTACGAAAGATGATGGTACACTTCACCTATGTTTTGACTACCAAAACATCAATAGAGTGATGGTAAAGTAAAATTATCCATTTCCTTGGATTGATGATCAATTTCCTTAGTTTAAAATGGTGTAGTGGTCCTCAAAGGTTGATCTTTACTCTAGTTACCATCATTTTACAATTAAAGAATCTGACATTCAGAAAACTTCCTTTCAAAGCATGTATGTCCATTACGTATACCTTGTTATGCCCTTTGGTCTGACCAATTCCCCTATAGTTTTCATGGATTTAATGAATAGGGTCATCCATGAGTATCTTTATACCTTTTTGGTGATATTTTTGTATGACATACTCATATACTCTATGTATGAGTAGGATCATGTGCATTATCTAAGAATAGTTATGAGTTTTCAGAGAAATCATCGACTTTATTCCATGCTTTTAAAATGTGAGCTATCTGGATTCAAGAAGTGAAATTTTTTGGGATAGGTGGGGTCAAAACCTGGTATATCAATTAATCCTGATAATGTGAAAGATTCTACGACCTGGGAACATCCATGGAATTTCCTCATGTTTTAGATCTTCTTGGCCTTGTCTAAATATTATCGACGATTTCTGAAGGACTTCTCAAAGTGGTATTCTCTGATGAATGAATTCACACAAAAGGGAGTGACATTTTCTTGGGATGAAAAATGAAAAAATTATTTTGTTGAGATGAAACATCATTTGATGACTGATTGAGGGTTGACTCTTCCAGAAGCCAAGCAGGTTTATATAGTATTTTGTGATGTGTTGGGTTCCAGATTAGGTTTCTATCTTATGCAAGGTGATCTTGTATTTTCATATGGTTCTCATTTGATTTGGTCACACAAGAATAATTATCTAACCCATGACCTTGAACTTGAAGATGTGATGCATGCACATAACATTTGGATGAATTATCTTTATGGAGAAAGGTTTAACATGTTTTCAGACCATAAGAGCTTCAGTTATATATTCTCTCAAAAATATTTGAATCTCTACCAGAGTCATTGGTTGGAATACCTGTAGTCCTTTTTTCAAAATTTCCTATACCTCAAGGAATGGGGATGTCATTACAGATGCTTTGACTAGGAAAATTTTGACCTAGGAAGTGAAATAATCATCAGAAAAGTGGAACTTGATGGATCTTATTGCAAATTTGAATATTGGATTTTAGGAATAAGGGGAAGAGGTATCATTGGACAGTGTTCAGTTGACATCACCTCTTTTTAAAATGATGCTTCAAGAACAACATCTTGATTAAAAGTTCTATATAATTACAGACTTTATTAATGGTGGGTACACTATTCTTGATTGGTCATTCTATAAAGAGAGAATTATATGCTTTTAGAACTATTGTTTTGTACCATCTTTGGTAATAAATTTTATGATGGGGGATTTCCCTAGTTTACTATGGTTAGTGCACCCAGGAACCACAAAGATGTTCTATAATATTTGATGGCAGTTTTGGTGGTCAGTTATGAGATAGAGGATTTATGATTTTGTCTCTCATTGTTATACATGCCAACTGATTAAAGTTGATCACCAGAAACCTCCAGGTTTACATCAACCACACTCACATTCTACTAGTAAGTGGGATGAGATATTTATGGACTTTGTGGTTGTGTTGACTCGTACCCAGAGAAAAAATAATTTGATATGGTTTTTGATCGATATGTTGAAGAAATCAGCTCACTTTTTACCCATTCACAATACAACCAAAGTTATAGAGTTGGGAAGTTTGTATGTGAAACATATTTTTCATTTTCAAAGAGATCCTTCCCTTATAGTTTATAAAATAGATCCTTAGTTCACTTATAAATTTTGTAGGGGCCTTTATAAGGCACTGGGATTTCACTTCCATTTGAGTATGTCATAACATCTATAGTCTAATGGCCAAATAGAAAAATTTATACAGATTCTTAAGGATAGGATTCCTGCTTGTGTTCTCAACTTCAGTGGGGCTTGGGTTGATCACTTGGGGCTATCTGAGTTTTCCTATAGAAATAGTTACTAATTCATTATCATAATGGCTCTATTTGAGTCCTTTTACGGCTTCCCTTATAGATCAATATTGTGTTGGTCAACAGTTGGTGAAATTTACTTGGTTGTACAAAGAATGGTTCAAGAGACTATAGTAAAAATTAAGTTGATTCATAAAAATATGTTGATGGTATAGAGAAGATATAACTCTTATGATAATTCTCATTGTCGTCTATTGGACTTTTTAGTTGGTGACCAGGTTTCCTTAAAGGTTTCACCCCGGTTAGGTCAATGATAGCTTGGGAAGCAAGGGAGACTTTATCCTCATTTTGTGGTACCTTTATAGGTTTTTGAGTAGGTGGGAAAAGTTGGATATTGTTTTGAAAATCCACTGCCTCCGATTTTGATAAATAACATGTTCCATGTATCTCAACTAAGAAATTATCTATCTAATCCATCACATGTTTTGAGCTAGTGTGTTCTTGAAGTTAAACCAGATTTATCAATGACGGATCGGCCAGTCAGGATAGTGGATTTTAAAACTGAGGTACTTTGTGGGAGTATGATACCATTGGTTTATGTGATATGGTAGAATGATTCTGATAATCATGAGACATGGAAGAGGGAGGCATTAATGAGAGAGCATTAGCCTCATCCTTTTGGCATAAAAGATTCTTCATAGTATTTCTAGGGACTTATTGTTTATCTAGTAGAGAGTTTGTAACCTCCTCTTACTATTTTCTAGTATTATTAGACCCCCTCTTTTTAATTATGTTTTTGGTTGGGTTTTTTTGGGGTTGATTGAGGTGAAATTTTAATGTCTTTGAAGTTTCTAAGCTAGTACATGGTTGGAAAATGGTTGTCACATGATTTCCCCAAACTTTGCACCCTCTTAGACAAAACTATGGAAATTGGATGGTGAGTTCCACACAGCTTTTTCACGGGTTGAAAAACTATATTCCTTCTATGGAGAAACTGTGTGGCCCATTTAACATAGGTGGACGCCCAATGCACGGTTTTTCTAAACCGTGCAACTCTCCCTATGAATTCGTGCATGTTGTTTTTTCCTTAATCTGAATTTTGATAAAAAATTCCCAAACCCTACTTTTAGCTTTATAATGGGAATGTATGACCCCAATCCAATTTATCCCATACTTGGAGCTCCCATGAAGGATTCATGGCCCCTCAGATCCCCCTAGAAGCAATTCGAAGCTTGAGGAACAACCTCAAATCTTCTTGTGGTTAGTTTCCTTCTTATATTCTCATTATCCACCATTCTCTATTCTCAAATCTAGGGTTCCCTAGATTTCTATATTGATTTATGGATATAATACCAAATATTTTGGATCTAAAACTATGTTTAATTTATATAAATATTTTTCATTCTCTATTTTATGTTTTTGTATGCGACATTTTGATTCGAGATCTATTGATCCCGAGGAAGGTGGTACTATTAGGATTCCAAATTCATATTAACCAAAACTTTATTTGTTTAATTTCAATTGTTTGAATTAAATTTATTGGTTTTCATAAAATGGGTTTAAAATGGTATTTTGTAAAAACATAATTCCATTGATTGATGTATTAAGATGGGTTTTTGGCATGGTTTTGGAACGCCCCCCCCCCCCCAATTACATTGAATTTTGTTCTATTTATGGAAATATGTAGAATTTAAATTATTTCAGTTAAATTGAGGATTTAATGGTGATTTTTTCAATTAAATTACGTGATTTAGTTTTGCAATGGTTTAACCAATTCTAGTGAATTGGGGTTTGTTTATGAAATTGATGTAATTAGTTTGAAAATAAAATATTCAATTTAATTTATAAAAGGGGATTGTTAAATTGAATGAATTAGTTTCAAATCGTTGTTTTTCAAAAATGTATTAAAATGGTTTTTGATAAAAACCTTAGTGTTTTATTAGGGAAAAAGGGCATGCTTTTTATTAGAAAATCGCCATGGTTTTTGAAGGGAAAATTTGAATATTTTAAATGGAAATGGTATGAATTGTATTTTAAGAAGTATTGAAATAAGGTTCTTATCATTTTTTTGTACTTGAGAACATGGAATCCTGAGGTAGTCAGTGAGTTATTTTGGGAGACACTTCATGACATACAATGTTCTAAAACATCATATCAGCACATCACATCCCTTGGGTGATTGTGATGAGTCTTTTTTTCCTTATCCCCAATGGGGTGTATGTACATATTTTTTATCAAAGTGTCGAGTCCCTATAGACTGGAACTATCTTAACTTATTAATAATTTTTCCATGTTTCTCGCCATTGTGTATTTCAAATGAATATATGACATTTTTGTAAACTGTTTTACATGACTTATAAATTATATAAATTGTTTTATATAAAATTTTTTATTTAATCTATTTTTCAAAAATTTCATTAGTTTAAATCACCTTTTGTTTTAAGGAAATTCCATCACTTGAAAATTATATTGATCATTTTAAATATGAAGCATAATTTGCTAAATTATTTCCATCATTATAAATGTAAATTGTGATTAGTTTAATTATTATTTTGAAATACCAAACCTATTTTTTTGAAATTGAAATAATTTATTTAGTTAATTTGATATCATAATATTTTTATGCAATATTTGGGTAAACTTATACTAAGATTAGGCTCACACCCTACTTTTTCCATTGGTTTTTCTGTAGATTATCTCTTTCGAGGTTCGAGCAGGGGCAATGAATCTCTTGTAGGTGTCTCTATCTATTGAAATATAGTATTGGTGAGTGGATTACTTTTGGAATTGGAAAGTTTTCAAAAAACAATTACTAGGTTGTGGTACTCTGGGATGTTATTTCTATTAGACCTCTGGTAAAATAACCCTAATGAAGTTTCCTTATCTATTCATATTGTATTTTTTCTTTTAATTCCTAATTTTTTAGTGGAAAAATCATCCCACTTTCATTTTTTACAATATCTGGTGCTATTTTCCACCCCATTCAGATTGTGAATTTCTTTCGGGCTATGTTAGTGTCGGTTTGGGTTTCAGGTTACTAGGGTACCTGGGCTAGTCCATGAAAAATTCCCAAGACCAAAAAAGTGTTCCCTTTAATTTTAAGTATTCCCTACATAATTTATAAATGGGACCAAATATTTAATAAATAATGTTTCATAACATGGACACCCTAATTTTTTTTTATAGTCATAAATCTCTAACAAGAATATTGATATTATTAATACTAAAAATTAATTTTTTTAAGTTGAATGAAAGTGACATCGCATCTAGTTTCATGGGTCATGCTCTCTCTAGAAGGTGATATAGATTATAAATATGGGGTGGTCAAGGTTATAAACCTTGGTAAAGGTACACATGATAAACATGTGGTTGCATGGTGGCATGAACATAGTCTGCAGCCCCATCTACATGAACAATATCAATGCTTACTAATGAATCCTCACTATTAGCACCCGGTTCTTTTAGTATAACACCTATTTTCTTGTTCATTACAACTACCACCCATTACGACACAAACCATCCAAATTTAAAGATGAATGAAACTCACCAAATAAATTCATCTCATTCTTGGAATATCAGTCACCAATATAAATGCCTCAAAATAAGAACACATATTTAATGTATCTACATATTCCAATGTTACATAAGAAATTATAGAAACTTATTTCATTAGGGAAAGAAATGGATTTTATCAGTATCAAAAAATTAATGATGTTCTAAGCATTAATATAATCCATACACTTTTATCAGTACTAAGAATGATCTTTCATTAGTTCCTTTTTGGTGAAAATAAAGGGTAACTTTATCACTGGTAATTTATAATATTAATAGATTCTATAAAAATAATTTTAAATAACTTGTTATAATTAAAAATAATGGTGACATGAATCTGCCCCTCAGCCCCACTTGGTTGGATGTTAGCCTAGTCTGCCACCTTAAGACTGCCTCCAATAGGCCAAGGTCTAGTGACTAACACATTGTTGGAGTATCACACATATGAGAGTCCTTATCCAAATAAACCTTTAAATATATATACACATGTCTCTATACACACCATATAAATATAGAAAATAAATAAATGGAATAATAAATTCATGTGTAACTTCTAATACCCCATAGCTGAGTATGACAATACATAGTCATGTAAAGGGAGAAACATATAGTCCCAACAAGTTTTTATTATGATAAACCTGATAATAAGAAGGAAAAATATCCCAGCACCTAATTATTAGTATGAAAAAAAATATTTCTACCATATCCACTAAGCACCACTAATCCCCACTTTAACTAGGTTTTCCAATATTTCTATAAAAATCCCATCATATGTTTAAGAAACAACACATGTGAGACATGTCCATATAGGAGTGACTATATACATACCCTATATGAAACCCCAAAATCACAAAGTAGTAAATCATCAAAGAATAATCAGCTCAAACTATATTTAAGAGCACATATGGAAAACAAGAATCTGATAGGATCATAGAATGATAAAAGTCTTAGAGTATAGTTTCAGACTATTATCCAGCCAAATAAAATATGCATTCCCAACTTCCATTCAACATATCTAAAGAAACCTGCATGGAACCTCCCGCCACTGATGTTAGAGTATCCCTACCTCGTGAAAATTGGTGAAATACAGACTCCATTGATGGATCCTTATCCATCTGAGATCTATAGATGGATGCAATTATGACTCTATATATAGAGGATCCTAGTCTCATAATGTGGGATAAATACCAACTATATGTGATTATACAAGAAGAAGATCTCATCCTCATGCTCACATGGGTGAAATACCAAGTACTGAGGAGGATCTTAGTCTCAACGGGTTGAATAGCTACTATACCTAATAATAATGGGGGTGAATCTGCATCGGACAAAACTAATCCTAGTCAAGGGGGAGTATATGGTATTCCCCTTGATTACATTGTGTGTTATTCTAAACTAGTAACTTGGATATGTTAGATCATCCCACATGTAATTTTTTATCCAAAATACATGGAATTTTATTTCTATGAAGTTACTTGGAATGTACCCTACATGCTTGAGTCCTGTATCTCTAAGGCTACAAGGTTTGTTCCCTAGCACCCACGGTGTATGGTGCGACATGATTCCTTGGGCATCTACATCCGATATAGGCCCTCCTAGCCATCCATTTTCCCATAGTGTGTGGGTTTGACCATACAACCACGCGAAATTTAACACATATTAGACCCTTAGAGATACATCATGAGAAAAATTATATGTCTTATTCCAAACTATACATTGTGTTGTCACAGATTTTCTAGAAGCACATAGTCATCCTAAATCATCTCCCATTTTGTGTTTCGACTATGATTACCACTGAAAATCCAACAATTTTTTTAATTTAAGATCAATGAATTTCCAAAAAAATGGATCTCAACCATCCTTCATTGGGAGTTGTAATTGGCACCGTATCCTATATATTTCTCATGTCTAGGTTTGCAAAATGACTATCCTCAGTCTCATTTTCCTTTCATTGATCGTCATCAATTTCCATAACTACTACAATCATCATCCCCACTAATGGTCGTAGAAATCAGAATAAATTCATAGTTCAATATTGATTAAAATCATATACATGGTCAAATTTTTTTATTATAATAACACAATAATAAACCTGAATAATGAGTGGAGAAATTCATAAACCAAAAATGTTAGATTCAATGAAGAATTTACATGATCATCCATAATATTTGGTAAGAGAATAAAAAAAAGTGGAAAATATTACATGTTTTCAAATCCAATATTCTCTAATCACTAGTTCTGAAAACTAGATAAGGGGGTCTTGAAAATCGATGAGTCAACATTTAATTATTTAGAGAATAGATATGAAATCAAAATAATATAAAAAATAAGTAATTTACTCTATAAAACAAATTCCCTTCCTCAATATGGAATCTATAATAGAACAAGAATGAAGATCATGTCATCTTCATCAAATTTGTGGATGAATTTCGATGAGTTTGTGATCAATACCCATTTCCCAATTTTCTTCTAACATTATCCACAACAGGTATCTCCTCTGTAATCTCTAGGGTTATACAGATAGAACTATGGATGATTTATAACATGGTTTATAAAAATATTGGCTTGGGTAAATAATTATATTGAAAAAAATTTAATTATTTAAAATAAGCCCCTATTTAATTTTCTTGTAACAGAACTCCACTGAAATTTACAATGAAAACAAACATATCACATGGATAAAGATAAATCCCACATTTTGGATTCAATGGATGTCTTGGTTTCCCCATCTGATACTCCTTTTGAATGATAATTCTTTATTTATAGACTATATGTGTGTGTGTGTGTGTTAATATATTTTAATATTTTTAATATATTAACATTAAGTATAAATGAATCCAAATATTCTATTCCAACCACACAACTGGATCCTAAAATTATATTTTAAATATTCAAAGGGCCTAGTTGTCAAAATCATATGTGTTGCACTCTCCTCACATTGAGTATTTTCAACCAAAAAGTAAGAATTTCTCAAAAATGTGATGGTACTGATATCACATATGGTTATCCTGTTACCATAAGCTCTCATAAATATTTTAATTATAATAGAGAACATGAATACGGAAATAATCTCCCCATAAAGTATATTCTCATTCCAATCTTTAATCACCACTTGGTACATTGAAAAGTTGTCTTGTTCTTCAATTTCCAACTCACCCCACTCAATACCTTGTGATGAATCATGAACATACATCGCTAACTATTATATTTTAAATATTTCATGAACTAGGTCCACCTTCATAAAAAAATTATTTCCAGTACATAACCACACCAATCATCTGAAAAATATATAATGAACCAATGAACCTCATAGATAATTTTTTATCCCATTGCAATCTCTTTAATCTGCACTGAGGTAAGGCCTTTCGGAACACTTGGTGTACAACATTGAAATACAACTACCTCTATCTTCAGTCCATGTAGAGCATATAAAAAATCATGGAAGTCATCATCCCCTCCATGATGATCTATAATTTTTCAGTCATTTCATGAACTAACTTGGGGCTCCTAAGTGCTAATTATCCCCAAACTAACTATCAAAATGGTAACTTAGATGGTCTCCAATAAAGGGACTCAAAATCCAAAATACTGATAGAAGAGTGACATATATTGTTGTATTTTGAAAAATCTACTAACGTCATGTGATCCTCTTAGCTTTGACCAAAGTACAACATGAAAACATGCAACATGTCCTCCAAGACAAAAACAGTCCCCTCAATCTAGCTTACTATTTGGGGGGGTGGAACACTGTTCTCATCTACTATAGTTCCCCTGAAGTCTCTTGTAATTCTCTCCATAACTGATATGTGGAGTGATCATCATGGTCCTATCCAATATTTGGGGGACACTATAATGACTTGAGATTCTCGATCTTGTAAAACAGAAGTTGGTTTTGATAAATTTCATGACATGCTACACCAATTGTAAACAAACTAAAAATTATTAAAATAATATTATTAATTAATCTATATTGAATTATAATATTTAAAATCGTTAAAATTTATTAACTTTGGATGATAAATAATTAATATGAGTTAATATTGAATAATGTTATTTTTAATAAATGCGATTTTCATTATATAATTTATTTTTTTTTCAAAAATAAATTTACATTGTCTATAATATAAATTTGATAAAATAAAATTCATTTTCTACCTCCTCATTTAAAAATTTACTTAGTATTAATTTTTGAGTTTTTTTAAAGTATTTTTTACAGTTGAAAATTTTGATTTATCCAAAAATTTATGATTTTATCATTATGTAAGTGTATCCTAGATGATAAAAAACCATTTAAGTAATAAAATTTTCTTTTAAGGGAAAAAATAATTTTCAAAAACTATTTGAACATATAAACCCTATTTACATTTTTCTAAGAACTAAATTAAAATTTTACTTTACTAAAAATTGGTTGTGGTCTTCTTTTATAATTGAGCATTTTGATGGTGAAATTAAATTTTAGATTTCATTGAAAAGTACATACATTTTATTTTTTATAATAAACTATTTTAGGTTATAAAGATAACTATCTATGAAAATATTATCTTTTGCAAAAAAATTTAATCTTAAAAACCTGTTTCTCTAAAAAAACATCTTTTACACATTATATGCATTTTTTTTAAAATTTATATTTAAAACCATTAAAAATAATATTTGGAAAAATTATCTCTTAATTTAAAATGATAATTTTCAAATTATTTAAAAGTTTCAGTATTAATTTTCTTCATTTACAGTAATCACTATGGTTAAAAATTAATTACAATGGTAAAAGAAAATTTGTAAAAGTTAAAAAGTAAAAAGGAAATAAATTGCCTAAAACCACTATAGGTTTTCTTTAAAATGAGTGTAAGGGGTTAATATCTACCCAAAAATAGTTACACTCCACTTTTTTTTATTATGGAGCCTTTGAAATTTGAATACTAACAATAAGTTGGGGAAAATTTAATGGTTACTTCCCAAACTACCCATCTCTACACTTACAATAAGGTAACACTTTCAACACTTCGAAACCCAAATCTCCATTGAATTTATTTTTCAAACACTGATAACCTTATCCACATATTAATATATCCCATGTCTATAATATTCTAGTAACTTTATGTTTCTTAAGTCTTTAATTTCCAAGGATGTCTCCCAAAGAAAACTCAAGTATCCAATAAGAGTATAACTTTCACTTACTCATTTATTTTACTCTAATACTTCTTAAATCATCAACAACCTTATTAATATAATTATATAAAAATCATTAATATATCTAAAATTTATTTTATTAATTGGAAAATAATTATTTAATCTTTTCCATTGACTAATAATATAAAATAACAGCAATTTTTCATACATACAGACTACCACCTCCTTGACGTGATGTGCTTTTTTTCATCAATTCCTCTCAAGGATGGTAAAAGGGATTGATTATCTGAATAAATAAGTTTTATATGTCACAAATACTATTCTGAAATTATAATTTTTTATATACCGTCTTTCCATCGATTCATTGAGAAATGTGGTTCTTAATCATGTGTATGCGTAGACTACCACCTCATCGAACAAAAAAATTCATTTTTCATCACCATCCATCATTTTTGGTTCATAGAATGGATTTAATGATGAAATATAATGTTAATTTAATTATTAATATTCTTTATATATCACATTATAGTTATCTAAATACATCCCCAAACTAAATAATTTATTATAACGTGTTTCCATTAGGATCTATTTAACCACCTACGTAAATGATGTTACAATGATTACATCATAAATTTTTTTGGGATGTAATATAATGGTAACAAAATATCATTATTAAATTTTTATTATTTTTTAATGATTATATAGATGATCTGTTAATATTTAAAATATTTATTCATATATCAGCTTTGAATCATTTAATGTGTTGAAAACTAGTTCATATTGATTTCCATTTTCACAAGTAATATTATGGTTTTTAGCTAATGAAACTATAACATAAGTAATAATTTAAAATAAATGATTAATCTATATTAAATTATCTATTAATGATGAACTTGAAACTTATTATTGAAAATTTATCCCATCTTTGTGAAGTTTATATGAAAATATCTACTGAAATTTCTAACACATGATAATGAAAATAAACTGTAATCGGTTAATATATATGTAATATATGGTTATAAAATAATTATAAAAATGGTTTTATTTTTATATTATTGTTATGATGTAATTGATTAAGATATTTAGGTTCATTATACATGAGGTTAGATAATTATCGAGTAAGCAAGAATACAAGTGAAGGGATTCATCTCATAATTTTCTTCTTTGAGACACATTTTCTTTTATGCACATAATTTCTTTTATATGGTGTGTATTTTTCCTATTGGAAATTTAATATCGTGAATTAGATTTATTCATGGTTTTTTAACTTCATATTTAACTTCTATCTATTTCAAGTTATTTTTATTTTAAATTTTTTGAAGCTATAGGGGTTTTTCTTCTCAAATTCCTCTCATTGAGCCATGTTTTTTATTGTGCACTTAATTTTATTTAAGGGATGAATATATTGAATAATTGAGATGTTATATCATTTAATGAAATTTATTCATTGTAATTTATGTACAATTTAAATCTCTATCTATTTTTATAGGTTTTGAGTTAAATGCTCCTCAAATTGGAAGGGGTTTTCGTGACTCAAATCTATTCCTTGGGTCATAATCACTCCCCTTTGACAATTATCTTTCAAGATTGATATATTATAATATATGACGTTGTTATACTGTATTTAAATCTTATCTTATTTTAAAATCATCTTTTACACCAAATTATCCCTCCATTATGATTCTATTGTTTTATGAAAAAATAATTTTTGTTAAAAGTAATTTTTATTCCTTTGAATGACCTTTCATTCCGTATAAATGTTTTTACTTCTCATCCATATTCTATTTTTCCTAGTAGAAACTTAAATTATTTTTATCTCTAATGATACTTTTATTCAAATTTATTCATTTTAAAATAATGATTTTTCTACCCGTTTAATAAATTAGGATTTCAATAAAGGTGTTTAAAAATATTTAAAAGGATTTTTCTTACCATGATCTTATAATATTCCATTATACTTCACATTTGGGAATATTTTTTATTTCTTACCAAGGTATCCTTATTATAATCAATTTTGAAGTAATTATTTTATAATTTTTCTCCTCATATATAGAGAAAATGTTTTTGGAAAGTAACTTGAAAATCACATCTATTTAAGATGATATTAAGAAATGGTTTTTAAGAAAAATGATTTTTTGATCTGTCTTTAATTTTCAAAGGATTATTTTCCAATAGAGTAATGGTTCATAAATACCATTATATGTGATCTTTTTAAATACTCCTTTTGGAATATTTTCCTTAGTATCAAATGATTGTTTTTTTTATTTTCTTTGATTCTAATGGGAAATTTTTTAAATCCATTTTATTCTCACGGGTGATTTATGATATGATGGACGATATGATTTTAAGTGGCACCATATGTGTGGATGGTTGATGGGCATCATATATCACCCTACAATGCATTGGTTAAGGTTTTATATCACATTATATGATGAAATTTTAAGTGAATGATATGTGGAAATATTTTTTGACATGTTTGTTGTGTGAATGAGATATGAGAATATTTGTTCACAAGTTTGTTGCATTAATGCGAAATGGGAGGATTTTTTCACAAGTTTGTTATGTAAATGAGATGCGGGAATATTTATTCACAAGCTATTGTGTGAACATGAGGCGGAAATATTTATTCACAAGATTTTATATTCTTATGTTTGTGTCACAATTCATTGTTATGCTAGAATTAAATGGAATTATATATTTCTATATACTTATGCTTATACTTATTGAATCATGTATAATGTCTTGTGATTTTAGACTATAATGCCCACTAATATGGAAATCTCTCACATGACCAAAATGGGTTGGTTATGATACATCAAGTACACCTTCCCATACACTAGAGGCTGCCGACTAGTAATGGGGGTGTGATAAGAATAGTGGAAAGAATATATTCCTTGGTCATAAAGTTAAAAAACATCAGAATAATACATAAAAATAAATAAATATCAAAGTGAAGAAATAATATAATTCAGAAGAGAATAAAAATAGAATCTAATTAAAAAATACAATAAATAAAAAATGTCACGACCCATCCTCGGGGCCCGTGTCGTGACTACCCCAAGCCCGCCTTCCATAGGCCAGGGGCTGGCGACTAGCACCAAGGCGTAAATTCAGGTAAAAAGGGAAGGCATTGCCTTTGTAAAGTAAACAAGCACCACAGAGTAAGCAAGCGGAAAAGTAAACACTAAGTAAAAACAGAGTACAGCTGAAAGTGCGGAAAAGTAAATGGGCCAGTATACAAACCCAAACTGAAAGTAAATTACAACTCGAAAGGGAAAACAACAACTGTAAAGTAAAAGACACTACACCGAGTTGTCCACTGGAAATACCACCTGAAGGGTGGGTACAGATAGCTCCACTGCTCCTCGGGTCCCGTCGTCCGCTCCGAGCACGTCCCGCCCAGTGGTCCACCTCCAGGTACCGTCCTGCTCTGCAAGCCTCAACCACGATCAACGTTGTCCATCGTCTGCAACCAACACAATATAGTGCGGGTATAACCCGTGCAGGGGTGAGTATAAGCTACTCAGTAGGGACCCCGAGACCCCCGAAGGTCTCCCAAAATCCACAAAGGATAAACCACAAAAGGAAGATACAAAAGAGATGTAAGAACCGACACTGCTTAGGTATATTCCCATACATATACCTAAGTCATCAATTCCAATATGCTCTAACCTCCGAGCCCAAGTACAACTCAGTCCGCACAGGAAAGTATATGTATTCCACACAGGAAAGCAAAACGAAATCCACACAGGATAGCACAACACAATCCACACAGGAAAGCAACAGGATTCAGCTCACCCAGGTATACTTCTTCAAAGATGATAGAGATGATCACTGATCCATCTAAGTCGTCGGACCCACAAAGGATCGATAGGTAATAACCCCCGCAAAGACCCACACAGGATCAGACCCACACAGGATTTGTAGGCGCTGGTTCACACAGGACCGCTGAGCGCAGACCCACACAGGATCGGACCCACACAGGATCGGCAGCACTGATCCACACAGGATCGCTGAGTGTTGTAGTCGTCATCGTCGTCGAATCCACTGAGGATCTCTGCACAGTCGTCGTCGCAGTCACAGTAGCAGTCGCAGCCAGCTCTAGGGTTCCCGCACACAGCAAGCTCGTTCGGGAGGGTCCGCTCCACGAGCCGAGAGGCTGATACATCAACTGTCACAAAGTCCAGAGTTGATGTATCCAAAAGTTCCGTATCGTCAATAGGAACTCAACGCAACAGACGGCGCGTCAATCGGACGCTCGGTCTGAGAGTTATTGGCTTTTTCGTTCCAGGGGCCCGGTTAGTTTTTAAGGCAAAACCAACCCGAACGTACTCCACCTGCGTCCAAACCTCAGGCGAAGTATTACAAAATATCCGTCTCACTAAGAGGAACCCAACAAAGTTGACGTCACGTCAATCGGACGTCCGTAGCTCAAGATATCAGTGTTTCCGCTCCGAGGGCCCGGTTGGTTTCGTGTACGAACTAAACCGTCTAAACTCAAAGTAACCTGAAACCTTGAGTGCGATATACCGAAACGACCGTCTCAATCCAAGGATCGCATTGCCGCTGATGATGCATCGTTTGGAGATCCGTAGCCCGAGTTATGTGCATTTGAATCCAAACCCCTCGGTAACGGGGATTTCGGGCCCGGGCCGTCCCGGCCCGAGACCCCCCGGTTGGCCCGAACCGGGTCGACCCGCCCCAGACAGGGTCGACCCGGCCTAGCGCAGCCCGACCCGGCCTGGCCTGGCAGACCGGCCAGGCGCTGGTTCGGCTGGACGCAGCACGCTGGGCGCACTGCCAGCTCGGCCGAAGGCCGAGCTGATTGGAAAAATGTGGGGGCGTTGCCCCCCCTTTGTAACCGCGGCCCCACCATTATGGGGGGGGGCATTTATGCTTCCCAGGGGAATTTAATTCCCACGGTTTCCACCTTTCCGGTCGGCCCGACTTGGACGGCCGGCTTCTTCTCAACAGGACCGGCAAGGGCCGGTCCTCTTCCGTCTTCCGACACCGGCGGCCCGGCTGGCCGCCGGTCATCACGTTCCGCCGCGGCCCGGAACCGGTTGTGGCCTTCGTCGTCCAGCGCGGTGTGATGGCACCGCGCCCCTCCGCCGCGGCCCCGCTCCGGCTGCGGCGCCTTCGGTTTCCTTCGACGCGGCAGGACGACATCGCGTCCATGAAATTCTTTCAACGGCGCGGCGCGACGGCGCCGCGCAATAATTGCCGTGTGATTCCCACATGGTGCGACGACACCACGCCATCTCGTTCCATCCACAAGAAACAATCAAGAATAAAGGAGGGGGGTTCGGCCATGTTTGTGCGGTCCGGCCCCCCTCTCGTTAAACGATAACACTTAATCGTTTATCCTCAAAGTTTGTCATGCTAGAACCAAGAACGGGAATAATTAAATAAAACAACAACAAACCCCTACCTCGGTTTAAAAAGAGGAGCACGTCAACAAACCACGGAAGACAAGCGTCGCAGTGGTCGGGCGTCGCGGTAACGGCGTCGTTCTGTCAACGTTGGTGGAAGAAGCGCTCGGTGAAGTCGAGTCGAGTCGAGTCGACACTCTCACAATAATTTGTGGGCGGTGGTGCTTCCCTTCCTTGCTCCGGTTGAAGAAGGTAGAAGGTGTTGCTTCACGTTCTTTGGAGACGTGGATCGTTCTTATTCAAGAGGTTGAAGGTCTTATAAAAGTTCTTCTCCTCTCCTCAGTTCTCCCCACAAAGTTTATGCCAACCCAATGAGAAGAATAGAATCTCTCATTTTAATGTTGGCAAAATGATTTCAAAAGAAATCAAACACTCAAAATAATTAATTAAGTTGGTTTAATTAATTAAATGCAAATTGTTGGCAAGAATTTCAAAAGATTGAAATTCAAATAAACCACACTTAACTCACCTCATTAATTAAACAAGTTGTCAACATTAAAGTGGGATTTGTGGGAGTTTTAAGGGGTGTTGAGGAGTTAGGCTTCATGTGGGCCCCACCACACTTAATCCTCTCAAGGGAGGTTAGGTGCATGTGGGTCCCACCTCTAACTCCCTTTGGGAGGATATAACCAACATGGTTAAAAAATAAAATGTGTTTCCATATTTTATTTAACTTTATTTTAATTCCCCCAAAACTAACTCTCAACCCGCATAAAACGCAACCTCAGAAAAGGTCTCCTTAAGCGAATATCGGTGCTGAGAGTTCATCAGTGCCCTCGGAATTCGATTCCGGGCACCGGTTCAAAAGTTAGAAATTCCCGCTCGTTCGTTCACTGAACGTATCCGAGCCAAACTTTAGGAATTGATTCCGGACACACCGGGCCTTCTAATCAGGTTTCTTCAGAAATCGCGCTCTTGCAAAATTCTAAAGAAAATTAAGAAAAAATTTCCCTTGAATTTTATGGGTCTTTACATTACTCCCACCTCAGGGCTTTACGTCCCCGTAAAGATACATCAAAACTAGGGAAACAAATGAGGGTACTGAGCACGCATCTGAGCCTCCCGCTCCCAAGTGCTCTCCTGGAGGTTTCCGTGCTGCCATCTGATGCGCACTAGAGGAATCAACCATCCACGTAGGACCCACTCCTGTCGATCCTCGATCTCCACCGGGACCTCCGCAAAAGTCGCCCCATCGTCAACGTCAAGCTCCCCATGGTCAATGATGTGCGTCGGGTCGTGCACGTATCTCCTCAGCTGAGACACGTGGAAGACGTCGTGCACCCAGTGCAACTGAGGTGGTAGAGCCAGGTGATAAGCCACCTTGCCAATCCTGCTGAGGACCTGGAAGGGTCCGATGAAGCGCGGAGATAACTTGCTGCCTCGGCCAAATCTTCGTATACCACGTCGAGGTGAGACCCACAAGAAGACGTGGTCACCATCCTCGAACTCTAGTGCCCTCCGCCTCCTGTCAGTGTATGACTTCTGCTGGCTCTAAGCTGTCCTCATCTGCTCCTGGATGACTTGGACCTTCTCTGTCGTGGCCTGGACCATCTCCAGTCCCACAAGTGCTGACTCCCCAGGGTCTGTCCAGCACAAAGGAGGTCTACAAGGTCGGCCGTACAATGCCTCGTACGGTGCCATCCCGATGGTGGAGTGGTAGTTTTTGCTGTACGCAAACTCCAACAAGGGAAGGTGGTCCTCCCAGCTATGACCAAAGTCGAAAACACATGCTCGGAGCATGTCCTCGAGAGTCTGAATGGTCCTCTCCGTCTGACCATCCGTCTGAGGGTGAATGGCTGTGCTCAGACGTAGCTACGTACCAAATGCCTCCTGCAACCCCTTCCAAAGCCGGGAAGTAAAGCGAGTATCTCGATCAGAGATGATAGAAGATGGCACACCGTGAAGCCGTACAATCTTTTGAACGTAAAGACGTCCCAAGCTCTCCACTAAGCCCTGCTCTCGGATGGGTAAGAAGTGATCCAACTTGGTGAGTCGGTCAAAAATCACCCAGATGGAGTCATGACCTCTGGAAGTGCGTGGAAGTCCAGTCACGAAGTCCATAGATATCCCGTCCCACTTCCACTCCAGGACCTCCAAGGGCTGTACCAAGCCTGCTGGTACCTGGTGCTCAGCCTTCACCTGCTGGCAGGTGAGGCATTGAGAAACGAACCCTGCCACAGCCTTCTTCATGCCCGGCCACCAGTGTTGTCGTCTGAGATCCTGGTACATCTTCGCCACTCCAGGATGTACTGCCAAAGGAGAAGTGTGAAACTCTCTCAGCACCTCCTCCCGTAAAGCAACTGGTACCATGGTACATCCTCTAAAAAGGATGTCGTGCTCTGCTCCAAAGGAGAAACCATCAGGTGCATGTCCTGAGGATATGTGTGCACGCCACGTCTCACAGTCAGCGTCCCCACACTGTGCCTCTCTGACTCGCTGTAGTAGTGGAGGAGTGACTGTGAGTGACTGAAGGAAGGCTTCTCCATCTCTATCCACGAAGGATATCTAAAAAGAGGCTAGCTGCTCCGTCGCCTCCTCAAGTAGTTTAATGCCCGTCCTCCTGCTGAGGGCATCGGCTACTACATTCCCCTTCCCAGGAGTATAGACTATCTCAAAGTCATAGTCCTGGAGGAACTTGAGCCATCGCCGATGTCTCAGGTTCAGGTCCTTCTGCGAGAAGATGTACCTGAGACTCTGGTGATCAGAAAAGACTGTAAAGCATTCGCCCATCAGATATTGTCGTCATGTCTTCAGAGCGAAGACCACTGCTGCTAACTCCAGGTTATGGGTAGCGTATTTCTACTCATGTGGCCTCAACTGACGTGATCCATAGGCGATCACTACCCGCTCCTGCATCAGGACACAACCGAGTCTGGTCCATGATGCATCTCAGTAGACTATGTAACCTAATCCCTCCTCAGGCAACCTCAATATAGGTGCGTTGGTCCATCTCTATCTCAGCTCTTGGAAGCTCTGCTGACATCTGTCTGACCACACGAAGGGTTTCCCCTTATTCGTCAAAGCTGAGAGTGGTGTCGCAACTCTATAAAAGTCTATCATGAATCTCCGATAGTATCCGGCTAGTCCCAAGAAACTCCGAACCTTCATCACGCTCCTAGGTGGCTCCCAAGCTAACACTGCCTCGATCTTCGCAGGATCCACTGCAACTCCCGCCTCAGAGATGAGGTGTCCCAAGAAGTGGACCTCACATATCCATAACTGACACTTAGAGAGTTTACCATAAAGCTGGTTCTCTCGGAGTGTGTCTAGTACAACTCGCAAGTGGTAGGCGTGCTCCTCCTCAGTCGTCGAGTAAATCAGAATGTCGTCGATGAAGACCACAACAAATCGATCGAGGTATGGCTGAAAGATCCTGTTCATGCGGGCCATGAACACTGCTGGAGCATTGGTTACTCCAAATGGCATAACCAAGAACTCATAGTGGTCATACCGACATCTGAAGGTCTTCTTCTGGATGTCCTCGTCTCTAACTCTGAGCTGATGATAGCCTGACCTGAGGTCTATCTTTGAGAACCACCGTGCTCCCTTGAGCTGATCAAAGAGGTCATCAATCCTCGGTAGCGGATACTTGTTCCTCACTGTCACCTGGTTCAGGCGACGATAGTCAACACAAAGTCGCAAGCTCCCGTCCGCCTTCTTGGCGAACAAAATCGGGGAAGCCCAGGGTGAAACACTGGGTCGGATGAACCCCTTGCCCTGCAAGTCCTCCAACTATACCCGTAGCTCTCGAAGCTCAGCGGGGGCCATCCGATACGCTGGGGTCGATATCGGGGCTATCCCAGGGTAGAAGTCAATATAAAAGTCTACCTCTCTATGAGGAGGTAGCCCTAGAACAACGTCGGGAAAAACGTCCGCAAACTGATCCACCACTGTAAGAAAACTAGGACTTTGCACGTCATCTTCTCCAAGGATGAGGCTAGACAACTGATGAGTGATGGGTTGTCCTCTCCTCTGCGGAAGTCCATCCTATACTGTTAAGGCTCCCTTCTCGCCGGTGAAGGTGAACCTGCTCCCGTCGGTGCGTACACATCGCACCTTGCGCCTAAAACAGTCAATCTGTGCATGGACCGTAGATAACCAATCAATGCCCAAGATGACGTCATAAGGCCTCGACGCTGCTACAATAAGATCCCAGCCGAAGCTCTCGCCTCCTAGAGTAAGCTCACACTACCGGCACCAGTGCGTAATCGTCGAGTCTGCTCTCGTAAGAGTCTCTAGCTTTAAGGATCGAGCCAACGGCTCTGTCGGAATCTCCGAGCTCTGAACAAGGGCAGCGGCTATGAAAGAGTGACTCACTCATGTGTCTATAAGTACAGCAGCAAGGGTGGAATAGACACAGATAGTACCTCGAATTATCTCTGGCGCGCCGTGGTCGTAGGCCTCTACTGCCTGGAGCTGTGCCTGTCTCTGCCCGCTAGCTCCCTGTGGTCGGGGTGGACCTCCTGGTGGTGGTGGTGGTAGAGCCTCAAAGCGTTGCCCACCACCTACTGTTCGGCCAGCTCCTCTGCCTCGTCCACCTCCTCCCTGCGGACCGCCACGGTCGACCCTCTGCCTCTGCCTCGGTGGTCCCTCAACCGTCTGCTGCTCCTCAGCACGGCGGTTCGGGCAGTCACGAGCCATGTGGCCCTGCCCGCCGCACGAGTAGCACTGCCTGTCTCTCGAAAGACTGGCTCCACGCTGTGTGCCCCGCACTGCTGAGCCAGTGTCCTGAGGTCGTCTGCCTGAGGGTCTGGTCTGCCTGGACCCCTGAGTCATCCGTCGACTGCCTACTGCAGATGACTCTGCCACGTGCCGCCCTGCGGTGGGTCGCAGCACTGGTGTAGACTCAGTAGGAAAGCTCTCGATCAAAAGGGCTCGCTCTAGTACTCCTATCTGAGTCGGTATGCTGAGGGAGATTAGCGATGCCCTGATCTCATGTCTCAAACCCTGCTCAAAGGTTCGGTCCCGGAAAAATGGGTCTCGTACCATGTCAGTCGAGTAGCGCGAGAGATAGGTAAATCTCACCGAGTACTGAGCGACCGTCATGCTGCCCTGCCGTAGCTGAAGAAGCTCCTGAATGCGCACCGCATGGAGGGTGGCTAGGACGAACTCTGAGCGGAAGAGGCTATCAAAGTCCGTCCAAAGTAGAGATGCCTCATCGTGCACCTGGAGAATCAAGCTCCACCATCGGCCCGCTGCTGCGTGCATTAGGCTCGCAGCGAGGATCACCATGAGGTCTGCTGCTGTCCTCACTAGCTTGAAAACTCGTACGACTACCTCCAGCCAGTCCTCAGCTGCCTGGGGGTTAGTCTCCCCACGAAACCTGGGCGGTCGCTGGCGCTGAAACTCATGCAGTGTGCTAAGGTGACGTGCATCGTCAGCGGCTGGTGCTGGAAGTATCGGGGGCTCGGCGGATAAAGCTACCGTCGGTGCCACAGCTGACAAAGGGCCCTGCACCGAGGCCTCGTCGCTCGGTGGGCTGTCGTCACGCTCGACTCTCGGAACCCTAGCTGGCTGTCGTCGTGGGGCCATCCTGAAAAGGAAACAGGTGTGACACAGTCAGAACAGTATACCTGGTGAGCTGATATAAAGCAATCACAATGAAAACTTTGAAACACACACGCAATCAATGTTTTCGTGCATTAAGTCGGAAATCAGAAGTTAGGGTCCTGGTGTACGGATACGTCGGCCGACGCACCAACACTGGACTCCCTGGACTGATAACCACACTCAATACGCTAAACATTATTGCTTCACATAGAAAAGATCAGAGTTCACGGTAAAACCGAACTCCTCTGATACCAATTTTTCACGACCCGTCCTCAGGGCCCGTGCTGTGACTACCCCAAACCCGCCTTCCATAGGCCAGGGGCTGGCAACTAGCACCAAGGCGTAAATCCCGGTAAAAAGGGAAGGCATTACCTTTGTAAAGTAAACAAGCACCCCAGAGTAAGCAAGAGTAAAAATAAACACTAAGTAAAAACAGAGTACAGATGAAAGTGCGGGAAAGTAAATGGGCCAGTATACAAACCCAAACTGAAAGTAAAGTACAACTCGAAAGGGAAAACAACAACTGTAAAGTAAAAGCCACTACACCGAGTTGTCCACTGGAAATCCCACCTGAAGGGTGGGTACTGAAAGCTCCACTACTCCTCAGGTCCCGCCGTCCGCTCCGAGCACGTCCCACTCAGTGGTCCACCTCCAGGTACCGTCCTGCTCTGCAAGCCTCAACCACGATCAACACTGTCCATCGTCTACAACCAACACAATATAGTGCGAGCATAGCCCGTGCAGGGGTGAGTATAAGCTAATCATTAGGGACCCCAAGACCCCCGAAGGTCTCCCAAAATCCACAAAGGATAAACCACAAAAGGAAGATACAAACACGAAGTAATAACCGACACTGCTTAGGTATATGCCCATACATATACCTAAGTCATCAATTCCAATACGCTCTAACCTCCGAGCCCAAGTACAACTCATTCCACACAGGAAAGTATACGTATTCCACATAGGAAAGCAAAATGAAATCCACACAGGATCACACAACACAATCCACACAGGAAAGCAACAGGATTCAGCTCACACAGGTATACTTCTTCAAAGACAATAGAGATGATCACTGATCCATCTAAGTCGTCGGACCCACAAAGGATCGATAGGTACTAACACCCACAAAGACCCACACAGGATCGGACCCACATAGGATCTGTAGGCGCTGGTTCACACAGGACCGCTGAGCGCAGACCCATACAGGATCGGACCCACACAGGATCGCGGAGTGCTGTAGTCATCGTCGTCGAATCCACTGAGGATCTCTGCACCGTCGTCGTCGCAGTCACAGTAGCAATCGCAGCCAGCTCTAGGGTTCCCGCACACAGCAAGCTCGTTCGGGAGGGTCCGCTCCACGAGCCGAGAGGCTGATACATCAACTGTCACGAAGTCCAGAGTTGATGTATCCAAAAGTTCTGTATCGTCAATAGGAACTCAACGAAACAGACGGCGCGTCAATCGGACGGCCGGTCTGAGAGTTATTGGTTTTTTCGTTCCAGGGGCCCGATTGGTTTTTAAGGCAAAACCAACCCGACCGTACTCCACCTGCGTCAAAACCTCGGGAGGAGTATTCTAAAAGATCCGTCTCACTAAGAGGAACTCAACAAAGTCGACGACATGTCAATCGGACGTCCGTAGCTCAAGATATGAGCGTTTCCGCTCCGAGGGCCCGGTTGGTTTCGTGTACGAACTAACCTGGCTGAACTCAAAGTAATCTGAAACCTTAAGTGCGATATACCGAAACGACCGTCTCGATCCAAGGATCGCATCTCCGCTGACGGCGCATCGTTTGGAGATCCGTAGCCCGAGTTATGGGCATTTGAATCCAAACCGCTCGATAACGGTGGTTTCGGGCCCGGGCCGTCCCGGCCCGAGACCCCCCGGTTGGGCCGAACCGGGTTGACCTGCCCCGGACAGGGTCGACCCGGCCCGGCGCGGCTCGGCCAGGCCCGGCCCGGCCTGGCCTGGTGGACCGGCCCGACTTGGCCGGCCGGCTTCTTCTCAACAGGACCGGCAAGGGCCGGTCCTCTTCCGTCTTCCGACACAGGCGGCCCGGCTGGCCGCCGGTCATCACGTTCCGCCGCGGCCCGGAACCGGTTGCGGCCTTCATCTTCCGGCACTGTGTGACAGCACCGCACCCCTCCGCCGTGGCACCGCTCCGGCTGCGGTGCCTTCAGTTTCCTTCGACGCGGCGTGACGGCGTCGCGTCCATGAAATTCTTTCCACGGCGCGGCGCGACGGCGCCGCGCAATAATTTCCGTGTGATTCCCGTGTGGTGAAACGGCACCACGCCATCTCGTTCCGTCCGCAAGAAACAATAAAGAACAAAGGAGGGGGGTTTGGCCGTGTTTGTGCGGTCCGGCCCCCTCTCGTTAAACGATAACACTTAATCGTTTATCCTCAAAGTTCGTCATGCTAGAACCAAGAACGGGAATAATTAAATAAAACAACAACAAAACCCTACCTCGGTCTCAAAAGAGGATCATGTCAATAAACCGCGGAAGACAAGCGTCGCGGAGGTCGGGCGTTGCGGTAACGGCGGAGTTCCGTCAACGTTGGTGGAAGAAGCGCTCGGTGAAGTCGAGTCGAGTTGAGTCGACACTCTCAGAATACTTTGTGGGCGGCGGTGCTTCCCTTCCTTGCTCTGGTTGAAGAAGGTAGAAGGTGTTGCTTCACGTTCTTTGGATACGTGGATCGTTCTTCTTCGAGAGGTTGAAGGTCTTCTAAAAGTTCTTCTCCTCTCCTTAGTTCTCCCCACAAAGTTTATGCCAACCCAAAGAGAAGAATAGAATCTCTCATTTTAATGTTGTCAAAATGATTTCAAAAGAAATCAAACACTCAAAATAATTTATTAAGTTGGTTTAATTAATTAAATGCAATGTTTTGGCAAGAATTTCAAAATATTGAAATTCAAATAAACCACACTTAACTCACCTCATTAATTAAACAAGTTGTCAACATTAAAGTGGGATTTGTGGGAGTTTTAAGGGGTGTTGAGGAGTTAGGCTTCGTGTGGGCCCCACCACACTTAATCCTCTCAAGGGAGGTTAAGTGGATGTGGGTCCCACCACTAACTCCCTTTGGGAGGATATAACCAACATGGTAAAAAAATAAAATGTGTTTCCATATTTTATTTAACTTCATTTTAATTCCCCCAAAACTAACTCTCAACCCGCATAAAACTCAACCTCGGAAAAGGTCTCATTAAGCGAATATCGGCGCTGCGAGTTCATCGGTGCCCTCGGAATTCGATTCCGGGCACCGGTTCAAAAGTTAGAAATTCGCGCTCATTCGTTCACTGAACGTACCCGAGCCAAACTTTGGGAATTGATTCCGGGAACACCGGGCCTCGGAATCAGGTGCCGTCAGAAACCGCGCTCTTGTAAAATTATAAAGAAAATTAAGAAAAAATTTCCCTTGAATTTTACGGGTCTTTACAAAAAAAAGTAATACTGTAATGATGTCATGTGATGTAACTAAATTTCGTGATTGTTTTAAATAAAATGAAAAGAACAGTTTACTCAAATAAAGACTCAAAAGTCCCTGAACTAGAACCCCATGTTAGTCTCATCTCCAAAATTCAACCCAAATTGAATGAAAAAAAATCAATATCAAGGTCTATTTCCCTTTTCCAAACCGGCATCCACATAATTTTTTTGGGAATCGAATGGAAACCCGAATAGGGTGAGAGTATAACTCAATAGGTCGACACCACCATTTCCAAATATAACTAGTCTGATAAAAAGTGTATTAAATAATATAATAAACACATTTATTAATTAATTAAACAATTAACTAAATACCACATAAAACTACTTAAGCACTGTGTTATAGTATCTCTGAGAATTCCTCACAACCATGCCAATAATCATATAGAAAATGAATATCATAACCAGCCTCGACGCCATGCCAGAATGTCTCTGATTATGTCTTACAACCATTCCATCCATAAACTTATATCCAAGGTATAAATCACAAAAATAGGGGTCAACCCTGATATATAATCATTTCATCATTTCATTATTATTGAGTCCGTTATATAAGCATTTCATAATGTGTCACTGGGCCTAGCCCACTATATGACCATTTCAGCATGTCATCTATGCCTAGACTGCTATATTTTCATTTCATTGTGTCAACTAGTCCAAGACTTCTATATGATAATTTCAGAATGTCAACTGGACCTAACCCACTATATAATTATTTCAGCACGTAACCTAGGTTCAATGCCCTATATAAGCATTACATCATTTAATCACAACATAAGTCACATCAACAAGGATATCAAAATATCACATCTTAGGGATCGATGAATAAATATGAAAATTAATATCTAAATTTCATTTAAAAATTTCATATATCAATTGGTCATAACCAATAACATTCTAGTAATCTCAATACATAATCCAAGACAAGGTGAATCTATATCAAGAAAACACCCACAATCCATGGCATACTGAACACACATTAAACTATTAACAATTCATTTAAATTCAAGGATTTTCTCATCTAATGGTATCCATAATATAGGTTAATAACCAATTGGATTCAAAATGACTCCATGTAATTGTTCAACTCTTTCATTTAATCTATTCAGTGCACAATATGTGGGTATAATTGAAATGTTGCAAGTAATTTACATTTACCAAACCATAAGGTTTAGTTTTAGACCCCCTACCATTAACTAAAGATCGGAAAATGCTTCCAAATGAAAACTCTAATGAGGAAGAAGGTTTGGATTAATAAAAGAGTGATCCTAGATCAAAACTGATCATGATAAAAACCAACAATGTACAATATCAACTAATTACACAGCAACATCTATTGAAATAAAGGGGAGAAGGGAAAATGGGACTAGAACCACTTACCATGAATCATATGTGTTATTGGGACATCTAGAAGTGAATTTTCCACACTAAAATCACCTGGAGGGTCACCCTAGGTTGAGAGGTGAAAACCTCATGCGGGTGAATTAAGACATCAGCCACACAACTTACAATAAAACAACTAGTTAGGGAATTATACGATCGGCAATATAGTTACTTGTCGTGTAATTATTTTTAATTAGATATTCTAAAAACAATAACATTAACTGAATATTAAAATCACCTGAACATTACATGATGTTTTAACAATTTACATGACATGTAAATGTTCTACAGATGGTTTTTAACCCCATTTCCTTATAAAACAACCCAAACCCCCATTAAAGATTCTCAACATACCAAGAACCCATGCTAACACTTGACTCATTTATAATTGGACTCCATCAATTAAAACAATAATATATCCCTTAAATTTAGATCAATTTCCCAAACAAGGCTCTCCATATACAAACAAGACTTGTCTACGAAGGCTCGATGAAAACTGAAAGAGGAACGAACTTGGAAAAATATGGGAACCCACAACCTCCCCACCATATAATAGCTCATCATTGAGAAACTCCAAGTGTCACTTTGGGGTATTTGTGAACAAGTCTAGCCACTATTATTGAATATCAGACTCTCTCTCCAAGGTTTCCTACTGAAATCACCCATGCTACCACTACACTCAAACCAATTGTATAATCCTAACTGGGAGATACTTCTCACTACGGACCACAATTCGTATCGGATTCTCCTCAAGGGGAATGTCAACACTAAGATTGATGTCTGATACATAAATCATGTGAGAAGGGACTGGATAACATATACGAAGTTATGTCACATTGAACACATCATGCATGGTACTGTAAAATTTTCCAAGGGTTAAACAATACACCATTGGACTGACCATGTCTACTATCTCAAACGTCCCGACAAACCTGTGTGCTTGATTTCCCTACTTCTTGATAAGGCGTTCACACAACAAAGGAGACACACAAAATAAAATATGATGAACAAAATCATACTCTAGAGGTTTCCTTTGACTGTCATTATAATATTTCTTCCTTCTTTGTGTGGTCACCAACCACTATCTGATTAATTAAACTTTTTCAGATTTCTCCATCACCAAACTAGACCCAACAATCACTAACTCGACTTCCTTCATCCAAAAAAAAAGAGATCTACATGAATTTTCATAAAAATCCTTGAAATGTTCTATGTAGATAGATTTCTAGAAGTTTTTATAATAAAAAAACTCCCCTAGTGCCATATGTAGCTCCCATGAACCACCAAAATCCAACATAAAGGCCCACAACATATCCTCCAAAACATGATTAGCCTTCTCACATTGACCTTCAGTTTGAGGATGAGAGGTCATACTCAAAAGAACATGTGATCCCAGAGCATTATGAAGACCCATCAATAAATTCAATCTTAAACAAGGATCTATATTAGAAAAAAATACTCTTAGAAAACTATGTAGCTGAAATTCCTCAAACATGTAAATACTACCCATATCATCAAATGTGAAGGTCACCCTAATAGGTAATAAGTGGGATATATTCAAAATTTTATCCACAATCACCCATATATAATCATTATTATGGGTTTCCAGGGGTAATCCTACCACAACATCCATAGTGAAATCATCCCATTTCAACTCAGGAATGGGAAAAAGTAACAAAATCCCACCTAGCCTCTAATGCTCATCTTTCACCTACTGAAAAGTGAAACATCTTTACAAAAAGTTTTTTACCTACTTCTCCATTCCTGAACACTAGTACTATATATGGATATCACATTACATATTTGTCAAACCAGGATGTACAAACCATATATATTCATCAAACTCTTTCATCGGCTCCTTGAGAAATCCTGTAGAAACCAATACTCTGCCATAGAAAAGAAGATTATTGGAATTTCCAAGAGACCATTATGATGGTGTCAACCAACCATATAGGATACCTCTCATAACTATGTCCTCCGGATAAAATAACTTCTTAATCATGATTCAGTATAAAAGCATGGGTATAATAGTGGTTGATGTCAGAGATAATTGTCCCTAAGACTATTGAATATCTAGATGCATGTCTGAAAAGAGAGTCACTATACTCTACTCATTGAAAAACCCCAACACTCCCTCATTCTAATTCTTTCATCTCAATGCATTGAAAATTATGATTCCATTTCCAGGTGTATAAGATGACCCAATGTTGAAAGACTGCAGATACATGGCCCACATCCTCTTAAAGTGGTTCATGTCCCACTAAGAAATTATGAACCTAAGCCTCATGTGGTCTATGTATACCACATATCTCTCACCCATGAGAAAATTCCTCTAGCATCTAATGGAATGAACAAGTACTTCTAACTCTCGGTCATGAGTATGATAATTCCTCCCATGAGGTCTTTGCTGTCTAGAGCTATAAGCGACCACTCAATCCTCTCGCATTATAATTGTTCAAAGTTCCACACCAGAAGAATCACAGTACATGGTATATACTTTACCATGAATGAGTAATTTGATGATAGGATCTAAGGTACGATTCCCTTTTAGATCCTAAAAATATCCCTCACAAGAATCGTACTAAAAAAATTCAATCCCTTTTTATTCATCCCAAGAATCATTACTTCCAGATAGGAGAAGTCTTGGATATAGAATAGATAACAGACTACTAATCTTAGAATGCTCTAAATATAAAAGACATTCTTGAGTAATTCCCAAGATACCTAGAATGAAACTTTATCTGGGTCCACTAACAGTCTTTCTTCTCAAATTATATGACCAATGAAATTCTGTTTTCCAATCCAAAAAATTAATTTTGTTTTCCTTTCATAAACTTGATTCTCTCTCAATGTACTCAGAATGATGTCAATATGTTTTTAATGCTAGTATACTAACTAGGAGTACACTAATATGTCATTGAAAAAAATAAAAAAAAAGTTCCAGAAAGGGATAAATGATCATATTCATAATGTACATGAATAACATTGGTTCATTATTAAAACCAACGACATCACTAAGAACTCATACAAGCTATAAATGTTCCTAAAATAATTCTTAGGTATGTCTGATGGTCTCCACTATAACTTATGGTTTCCTAATATAAAATATATCTTAGAGAAGATATTAGCACCCAATAGATGGTCGAATAGAATGTCAATGTGTATAATAGGTATCAATACTTGACCATCATCTGGTTTTATCTTTGATAATCCACACATAAGCATAAAGACCCATTATCCTTCTTGGCAAAGAGAAAAGGAGAACACTAAGGAGATGTAGTCAGATGAATGAAACCTTTAACTTCTAGAAATTCCAATTATAATTTCAACTCTCGATGCTCTTTTAGTGACATTCTATATGGTGGGATAGATAATAGCTCTTCTCCTAGGAACAAATAGATCATAAACTTGATCTCTTACTCGGGTGGTGATTCATTAAACTCATCAAGAAAGACATCCTAAAATGTTCTATCACTAGTGGAAGGAATAATGATGTATTCCACCATCATATAGAGAAATACTGACTATCTGATCCATGAGACAGTCCATCATGCACTTAATAGGTCCTTCATGAACAACCTGAAGATCCCACTCACCTTTGTGAGAATAGTTTCCTCCTTCTGATGATAAAAATTTAATCCTAGTTCGATAACAATTGATATGATCATAAAATATAACTAAACAATACATACTTAAAATCAAATAGAAGAATTTTATTTTTAGAAAAAATAGTTCCCAAATGAAATGGTAACCACCAATCTCTAGAGAACCCTTCTTATAACATTTCATATTCATTTATCACCCTCCCAATGGTGTGTCAATGGTTATAATTAAATCTAATATTTCCACATCCATTCCAAAACTATTTTACAAAAATAAAATACAAAAATTAATGTGATGCTACCATATCAAAAAAACAAAGGGTAGATGATATAAGAATAATATGTCTAACAATAAATAGTTTTGTATCCACAATAGCTGGAGTAATTTATATAACATGCAGTTGACCAACCCCGAATTCCAAACTGACTCCCCTAAATTTACCCTATGCATAGTACAATCATTCCAACACTAGGGTACCACATCCCATTCCTCGATCAGAACATCCCGTGGAAATCCAGCTACCTGTATGTTGAGGCGTAACTGAGTCCTTTCTAGACTCTGGAACCTATCAAATTCCCCTTTCATTTCTCTACTGTTGTGTTTCCCTAAAAACCGATTTAGGTGGCCCAACCTACTGTAAGTGTTGTACTCTAAAGAGGGATAGGGACACAGAGGATTTTTGTGACCCATATTTCCACACTTATATCATTGTAATGAAACATGGTCTTGATATAGCTTCCCATGAACCTAACTTATCTACCTTTCATTTACCTATAGAAAACTATAGTAATGATGCTTCTTTCCATTGGAAGAATATTTCCTAGTTTTCCCTACCGAAACAGCTTGACAACTACACATGGCCTCTCATAGATTTATTTCTGTGATGAGAACCTAATTTTTCACATTAGAAAAAATACTCATAAGGAACACGTTCACCTTTTACCTGATCTCATTGCAAATACCATCCTAAAAATGAATTTCCCTATAAATCTCATCAGCTAGAAAATATGGATCAAATCACTGCATGTCGGTGAAACATTCAACGTAGTTCATCACAGACATTGCCTTCTTTATACGGTGCATGAACTCACGCTCCTTCTTATCCCTCAACATTTTAGGATTGAAATGTATTAAAAAAATTCTTGATGTCTTTCAAGAATACCTCCTCCTACTTCCATAACTTCTCCAGAATGTCCCACCAATGGTTGGTCTGTCCCCGAATCATATACACAACAAGCTTCACCTCCTTATCTTCATGTGTCTCATGATGCTTAAAGATTTTCTGGACAAACTTGATCCAAAACATGCATGTATGGGTTCCTCCATCCATAGTAAATATAAAAGTATAATGCAACTAAAACTCTTTTGTCATCTTAGACATCAAATTCCTGATTAGAGCATTCTCTCTTTCCATTGATCTCATGGACCTCAAGAAGATTCCTTGAAGACAAACATCTATATAATCCTTTAGAACTATAGGAAGATCTAGTTCATTTGTGTTATGAGTGTACTAATTTCCAACCTCTTGATGCTCATGTCAAAGATGATGGGGAGTAATTTTATCTACAAGATAAAAAAACTTTTCAAAATACTGGATATAGAAAAGTCAACTTCAACTGGTGACCACAATAGAGAACCACTGACCCATATATTATTTAAACATAGATTTCAAGTGTTTTAGCAGGGAATACCAGTTAATTTATTTTATTTTTTGGGCATATCAGATATCTCAAATCAAATTTCAACGGGAAATTATATATCCCATGAGATAGATTTATCCCTGTCATGTACAATGCATGATAATATATATCCCTATGTGCCTATTATGATGTCTACATAATCATATTAATCCATACTATTGCATGAGTATAACTATCAAGAACTAATAACATCATAGAATAATAACCTCACACAACATGTGAATCACCCAAGGTGAAATAACATCAACTGTAACAAGAACACAACAAAAACAGCATTCCACCCCTAGGAACGCATATTTTACCGTATACATTGTTTATCTACTCCCATGAAAAATATCATTACCAAGTATGAACACATCCTTGTATCCTTTTACAATTCACTAATAGTAAATAAATAAATAAATAAACCTTCCATAATACCACTTTGTAACATCCCCTAATCCCGAACTCCCTCATGTGGTCAAAATGCGTTGATTATGAAACCTCAAGTGTGCCTCCCCATATTCCAAAGTCTACTGAATAGTATCAGGGGTGTGATAAGTATGTTAGGGAGACTATACCCCCGAGTTTTAGAGTTACAACACAATATAATAATCAAAAACAAAAAATAAATATCATGGTGCGAAAATAGAGGAAACAATATAATACAATGACTAATAATAATAGATACCAATTGGTCAATCAAATAAATAATAAATGAATAATATAATGACATGATGGAATATAACTAAATGTAATTCTAGGTTTAAATACAAGTAAAATACTGGAAGACGCAAATAGGGACTCAGAATTCCCCGGTCTCGAAACCCACATTGGTCCAATCTCTAAACTTCAGGCGAACCAGTAAGAAAAAAAATCAACAATAATGTCCATTTCTATTTTCCAAACCTACATCCACATAATATATTTGGGTACTAAATGTTATCTTGAATAGGTTCTGAGTATAAATCATTAGGTTTACACCACCATGTCTAAATATAACTAGTCTGATAAGAAGTGTATGCAATAATACAATAAACATGTGTATTAATTAATTAAACAATTAACTTAATACAACATCAACCTACTTCAACACCATGAAGGAATATCTTTGAGCATTCCTCATGAAAATTCCAATAATAATATAACTGAGGAGTATCATAACTTACCTTGAAGCCGTGTCAGAATGTCATTAAGCATGTCTAACTACCATGCCAACCATAACCTTATAACAAAGGTGTAAATATAAGCAATTTGGGGTGAACCCTCTATATCATAAATTCAGCATTTAATCAGGGATGATCCCACTTTATAACCATTTTAGCATATTTCACTAGGCCTAGACTCCTATATTATCATTTCATCATGTCAACTAGGCCAATTTAGCTATATAAGAATTTCAACATGAAAATTGTGCCAAGACCGTTATATTATCATTTCATCATGTAACTCGAGTCCAATACCGTATATGAGCATTACAATATTTAATCACAAAACAAGTCATAGAAATAAAGATATCATAGGATCACATCATTTGGATCAATGGTTAATTATATGAATTACCATTTAGCTACATTTTCATATTTCATATATCAATTGGTCGTAACCAATAACATGTTATTTATCTCAATAAACAAGCCAAGATATTATGATTCTAAATCAGGAAAACACCCACAATACATTTCATACTAACCACACCTTAAGAAATTAACAATCCATTTATATTCACAGGTTTTTCTCACATAAATGGTGTCTATAATCTAGGTCAATAACCAATTGGATCCAAAGGGACCCTAAAGAATGGTTCAATTCATAGTTTCTATATATCTATAGAACAATATGATGGTATAATTTCAATATTTCAGATACTAGAAATTTATCAACCATGTGGATAAGGTTTATACCCCTTACATTTAACTACTAATCAAACAATGATTTGAACAACAAATAACCATGAAGAATATGGTATGAATGATCGCAAGAAGGATCCTATATCATAAACCAATCAATATCAAAACCAAAAATTCTCACGGTCAATATATTACACCACAACATCTATAGAACATAGGGAGAGAAGAAAAAACTAGATAGAACCAACTTAATAGAGATCAGATGCTTTATTAGGGTGTCTAGCAGGGAGGTTGGCACTCCAAAATCTCCAGGGAGTCTCTAAAGCTCAAGAAGAGAAAACTAAGCACATGTGAATATAAAAATCATCATCACAAAAACCTTTGAAATAGTTGGTTGGGGAAATACATGGAGTGTAATATATTACACATCGTGTAATTATTTTTAATGGGATATGCATAAAAACTCATTTCCTCGTATAAATATTAAAATATCTCAAACATTACATGACATGTAAAACACTTTCACGACATGTAAATGTTTTGTAGATGGTTTTCATCCAATTTTCTTCATAAAACAACCCAAACCCTCTTTAAAGCTTTTCAACATACCAATAACTTGTGGTAACACTTGAAACATTAATACCTAAACTCCATTAATTCAAGAAATCATATATCCTCAAACATTAGTTCAATTTACCAAGAAACACACTATAACTTTTAACAAGACTCGGCCACCAAAGATCAATTAAAACTCAATGAGGGATGTAACAGGAAAAAGATATGATCTTACATGAAAAATTTTCCATGTTATATGTTAGTTCATTTGAGATTAAACATCCTTTTATCATGACTTATGGATAACTCTTATTATTAAACATTATTTTTAATAATAAATTTATCTTATACCCATGTTTTCTCATATGCTTGTGACCTAACCCTTCAAGTAATATTGATAAGTTTTCCTCCACTGAGCATTTTATCTCCCTTCATTTTTATGTTTTCCCTTCCTCGGGTTATAAAGATAAGTATAACCTATGATATGCTTTAAATATAAGTATTACCTCGAATATGTATAGAAGTGGATCTAGTGTAGTTCAAATATTGAGAAAATTTTAAAAGTATCTTGAAATAATTTACTTATTTTATTGATCCTGAAGGACACTAAACATTGCATTCTTCATATTGTGATATGATTTATAAGTTTAAATGTTAATACTGTGGTAATTTTTTCAAATAAACAATATGTTCACTTGGTTTCAAATCTAGTGTTTAAAGAAGTTTTTTTAGAACAAGATCTGGGTGTCTAGGTCTGTGTGATATAAATATCATGATTCCAAATGATTTTCTACATGTGCAGGATTCCCACTCCTTCTGTCGACCTCTTTTCTCTGATGGTGAGGAAGTGGGGTAACTTGTTGAGTCAGACTATAATATCCTAGATGACAACAATCTATATCATGGAAATCATTTTATGAAATCCATAGATATACCATTAAAATTTCATTCTATCACCTCAATGGGTTGGTCCAAACCAGCTAGAACCTAATGATCATCCATCACCTACTGTTATGTGAGGCATTAACAGATGAACTCTGTGATTCACCTCTTAATTATAGGTGAATGGATCATAACCATTGATCGAAGGTATGCTACTCCTCCCTCATTCACCAAGGATAATTGAAATAAGGAAAACTTCTGTAACACTCCACCTAGAAACTATGAACAAAATTTATTACTGAGATCACCCACCAATATATTCTCTTTCCCAAGTGTATAGAGTGTGTTAAAGTAATAGTAATATAATAAATATTTTTTCACCTTTGACCTAGGTTGATATCTATATATATGAATATGTACCTAATAATATTGTTTTTGGAATAAAAAACCACTATCAAAGAAGGTTGTGTCTCTAAGTTTATAGGGTAGACACCACAACATCCACCTCCAAGGCATTAGTTTCATAGTTCTTCTCATGGGTCCTCAGCTTCTCAAATACCTAGTCTATCACTACTTGTATCTATATTAACACAAATACAATTACATCCAAATAATCATTAAATAACACCATATACTAAACTCCTTCTTCTTGAAACCTTGGGAAGGGAGTTTTAGTCAACCCATACTAAAACTATTTAATGGCATTTTGGAAGTACTCTGACCAGACAATAGGTTGTCCCTTATGGGTCAAGGCAATCAATGGAGGTGAAATTATGGATAAATATAGCTGTATTCTCTGGTAATAAGCATCTAATCCAAGGAAGATATGCACCTCTACCATACTCGTGGGTGGATCCCAAGATAGGACTACCTTGATCTACATTGCATCCACTTTACTCCCTCCAAGTGGATAAGAAATCCTTGAAAGATGACCATTTTAATCAAGAAATAACATTGTGAGAGTCTTCCATATATCTTATTCTCTTGAAGTATGTCTTGAAGCATCCTTAAATTCTCTCCATACTCAGCCTATGAGGCCACATAAATGATAATTCCGTTGATAGAGACCACCAAAAACTATTCTAGGAAAAGGTGGAAGATCTACTTCTTGATCCCAAAAACACCCTTGGGGAATTCATCATCCCAAATGGAATCTCCATGCTCTCATATTGACTACAGTATCATTAGAATGTCTTCTTAGGTATTTCCATCTAATAAACCCAAAACTGGTGATAACATTGCCTAATTTCAACCTTCAAGAACCACTTTTACCATTTTAATTAGTCAAAGAGTTCATGAATTATTTATAGTGAATAATAATTCATGATGGTCACTATATTCATGCAATGATAATCTACAAAATACATTAATATCTCATCTACCTTCTTGGTGAATAACACTAAAGCTACACAGGGGCACATAATGAGTTTGATAAATACTTTTTTTAAATGTCCCATAATTATACCATTATCCCTTGAATCTCTATGGGATATATTTTGTATTCTACTAAAGATATCACAGTTTTACTGGGGTGAAAGTTGATACAAAATTTGACCTCTCATCGAGGAAGTTACCCAAGTACATCCTTGAGAAATAAATCTAGGTACTCTACTACTATCATTGTGGTTTGAATAGCTATAGAGTTTGTTACACCAATACTAAAGTTAGAAAACTAAATAAAAATTGATTTCACTCTCTATAACATGATTCCTGCCTACTCAAAATAAAAAACCTTCTATCCAGTGAAGAAAAATATCAACTCATTTTCCTAGTCCACTAAATCAACTTATATAAATAATCAATCTATGAAAGTATATTAAGAATGAAATCATACAGTCACATTACATCCATGATGATAGCCCATGAGAAACTCTCTCTACTAAGAATTAAGTCACACTATAGAAAAAAGTTGAATCACATAATCCCCTCTAGTAACTGTCCCAAGTTGTAAGGGTATGGCTACAGGCTCTACAAGAATCTCAAATTATCGAAAAAGGGATAAGTCCATAATGTAATGGGTTGTATCTATTTATATCAATAATAAATCTAGAGTTGATAATACATAGATTTTAACTCATATCATTAAAGGATTCTCTAGGTTATAATCCTATACTACCTTAAAATAACTTCTTCCATACCCGCTAGATCCCTAAACAATATGGGAACCATCTGGAGATGGTGGTGGTTGTATTGGATCAAAATGTCAGCAACCACATACAGCCCTCCCAACTCCTTTACCATGGCCACCTATCTATGATTCATCCTTCTCACGTGAAATTATTTTCCTTATAGGACCTTCAACTCTATGTATATCATCTACCATATGGAGGGATAGTCATTATAGGAAGATATGACCTCACTCATCAAAATAAAAGCGTCTTCTCTCCCTTGGCTAACTGGAACCTCTCTGTGGACCCTTTAGCCTGATATTGGACATATAAATTCTTTGAGTGTTAGATCCCCCAATCCCAATGGTGTCTACTTACTATTTATTTTTCTTCTATTTGGTGAAAACTATTAACACCAGCTGGTTACGACGACTTCACTAGAAAACTCTCTTCCAACATGGTGTAGCCCAGCACCCCAGCATAATAAGGGATGATAATGGGTATAACTCTATCTCAAATATGTATTTATAAAATGCTAGAACATACTCCCCCGAAAATATAAATCATAAACCATTTATTTATAGTACCCCATGAAGTTAGTAGACCAAGATGCATACTTGGTGAATCACATGCTCCCATGATAAAGCTCAAGAAGCTCCTGGTTGTGAAATGGTGGAAGATTCGATGAGAAATAATCCTCACGAAAGAATTACTAAAACTTATTCCATTTAAGAGTCACTTTAAAATGGGACTATGTCATCAAACTCCAACATCATACTAATCCTCAAAGAATACATATCATAAACACCACTATATTATCTGAAGGGTTATTGATGTGACAGAATAATCGGACCATGGATAATAACCAATCCTCTGAAACTTGTGTGTTTACATCATCCTAGTAAATAGGTAATCTCTAGCAATAAAATTAACAATGTTTTATAAGACTATGAATTTAATAAATCTATATAGTTCGAAGGATCACCTACCCAGTAAGAGGTAAAATTTCATCTTGTGAAACTAGTGGAAGGTCTACTCACTTCTCAATGGGTGTATTTACCACTTGTTATCCACTAAGAGGAAGAACCTTCTTAACATACCCATAAACTAATGCATCATCAACAACTAGGTCACTATTATTATACTCTCATAGAATTATATATATCTATCTATGTAAAGTAATATTCAAATGGTCAATATGTGCCACGGGAAAAAGGGAATTTTTGGAGATATGACTTTAGAATGACATGGAAATCATGAAGGATTCTTATATGATGCTTGTGCGACTGGTTTCCCTGAAACTGATGCTTCACTGTACCAAGTTGGCAATTGGGTTATCATAATTCTAGTGTTTGGATGTGTCTGACGCAGCACCATCACCGATGCCCCTGGACCGAGACAAAATCTCATGTCACTTAAACACAATTTCCCTAAATCCTAAATTGATCCTCCTAACTAATCTATCTCTCAACTCCATCATATTTCATCCTATAATCTGATAGCACTCTGACATGATCAGACCCACCAGACCCACTTGGCTCATGGTAAATCAAATTTGCCACCCCAATACCCCCTCCAATAGTCCAAGGGATAATGACTCATACTAAGAAGGAATATCAGATATTTGGGAGTCCTTATCTTAATGAACATGTACATACAAACACTAATGTATACATAAAAAAAATTCAAAACCTTTAATATCCTAAAAACAAGTAAGATAATATGCAGTTAAGTAAATATGGTGAAATACAAGCCACAAATTTAGTGAGTAGGTATAACTAGAAAACAAAAAGAAAAACAGCCTCATCATGCAACCACCAGTATGATAATATTCTTGAAACTAATTACTTCATGTTCCTATAAGGACCACCCTCACCAAGTCCCCCTTTATCTCCATATAAAATCATGTCATTTATATATGACATGGCATGGGTGGAAAAATCCTATATAAGGGTGAGTATATACAAACCTTCTAGGGCAGCCTGAAATAACCACATAGTAAAGAATAAAATAAGATTCAGATCAAAACCATAACTACGAGAAAAAATAAAAAAAGAACCCATATATTCTTATATAAGTATGAAATTCCTAGAGTACAGTCTCATACTCTCAGCCACCCAAACAAACATGGAATTCATAGATGATACTCCAAAATTCTCATGTAACCTATGTAATATTTCTCTTAGGTGATGTAGCACCCTGAAATTTTATGAAATAATTTTTTCCAAAAAAATTTAATTCCTTTGATATATTTTCTTACACACACCACTATGTTTTAATGAATCGTGATATACTATTAAAATATTATTTTTTGAATGTGAGTATTGTCGCCTAATCATTAGAATGACTAGTATAAATATGATTAACTAAATTATGAAAAATTATGGTTTACATATTTATTAAATTAATTTTTATTTATCCATTAAAAATTAATTAAACTAAGAATCAATATAAAATTAAGTAAATAATTTCTAGAAAACTGTATTTTTCTATAAAAAATAGTTTCATCACATTTTGCGCACTTGTTTTAAATATATTTTTTCACTTTTAGGAAATTTATTTGAGAAAATTAACTTTATTTTTTAAATAATTAATTCAAAATTATCTCACAGTGAATTATTTTATAATTTTCAAAAAAGATAAAATTTTCAATGAAAAGTGGAAAATAATTTTTTCAATTAAAACGTGTCATTTCTTTTAAAAAAATTAGAATGCAAAAAAAAAATTTAAAATTGTATTAAAATTATAATTAGTTTAATTATATTACTATGAATCAAATTTATATCATTGAAATCATTTTTATGTTGAATTTTTATATAAAAACATTTCATTCATAAGAAAAATATTCTTTATAAAACAGTATTTTCATCACGCTTGCGGGTCTTAATTTATTGTAATTTTTTTCCACTTATATTAGTTGAATTTGATAAAATAGATTCAATATTTGGAATCAAAATAATTAATATTATATAATAAGGTGAAATTATTTTTTTACTATAATGAAAAGTGAAAACAATAAAAAATAATCACAAGTAAGGTAAAATTGGTTAATCATGGGTTAAACTAAAAGTATAATGGTTAAAAATGACCAAAAACATGTAAAATTATTATTTTGGGGCCCTTTTCTAGAATTATATCGTCCAAGGTTTTAAAATGGACCACCTTTTTGGTTAAAAACAAGAGTATCACTTTTTCATTTCAAAAAATATAAGTGTGTCACTCACCTTAATTATAAAATGCCACCCACTCTCTTCTCTTCTAAACACTCCCAAATCCTTTTATTCAGCAAAAAATGACCCATATTATTTCTTTAGATTCCTTCCCATGACCTATAGTATTTATTTTTGTTATTAAACCCTTCTATGAAGGCTTTAGGTATAAACCTAATGATGCTCTCTAAATAAGAGGTATAGTCCTTAACCATGAATTTTTTGTTTTATTTTTTCTTCCCCCTCATTAAAATATAATTTAATTATTCTGATATAATGAAAACAGTATCTACCATATACTGAGGTGTTATTATTTTAATTTAATAACATAAATCCATTTCCACTACCTTCAATTGGTGAATGAAACTGTCAATCATGTGTACGGTGGACTACCACCTCACGAACCAATGTGAATCGTTTTCCTTAACCCCCTCTCAAAGATAGATATAATGAAAGATTTAATAATTATATATTATAATTATTATATAATTATACCTATGTAATTATAATATCACATATACCTTCTTACCTTCCAATCGTTTGGAAAATGATAATGTCGCTAATGCGTACGTGTGGACTACTACCTCCACGAAGAGAAGTGAAACATTTTTTAAATTTATTTTGAGAAGGATGTCAATAAGGATGTATTTGATAAATATATTTGTTTTATATGATACAGTAATGGTTCTGGAATGGTGAAACATTATTTATCTACCTTTCATTTCATCCGTTGAAAAGTGGAAATGACGTTCTTCCGTACATACGACCTACTGTCTCCATGAATGGTGTAACTCACTTTTCTAACACTAACTTATATGAATTATTATAAATATATATATTATATTTAAATCAGGGTTAATATTATTTATATGATGTAATCATGTTCAAAGTACAATGATAGAAAATACTTAACTAAAACATTCATGAAAAACAAAGCAGTTATTACATGGAATAGTGATATTAACAAAGAATATTTGATAAAAGGGTGATAAAATATCATAAGTAAATCATATAAGTTATGATATATATGATTATGGTTTTTAATATATTTATGATAAGTCTATATTAATTATATAGGAGTTTCAAAAACATACTAAGGAAGTTGAACCTTCAGTAAGGGTTCCTCATCTCACTTTTACTTCGGTGAGACTCGTGTCATATTCACCACTTATTTATTTTTTTTCAGTGTAAATAATGCCCATTTGATTTTTTATATCATTAATATATTTATATCCATTATATTTAAATTTCATTTTCATTTAATTATTTTATGGGGTTAATGAATAAAAAGCTACCAAAATGGTAAGGGTTTATTTGTTTTTAAAGGAAATCTATTTTATTTATATCTTTGGTTGAAAAATAATTTTCTTAGATATCCATATTTTCAGAAAATGTTTTCAAAAATATTTTTAAAATAATAAAAATTATTTATTACAGAAATTTTTTCCCTCTTTTGAATTTTTTAAAGTATGAAAGGAGTCTTCCTTTGGTTTTTCAAATGAGGTACACTTTGTATTTTACTTAAACTGTGAAAAGAATATTTGTTTTAACATGTATGGAATGAATAGTATTTACCACCATCATGAACACTAAATGTTTTAAGTATTAACTAATATTTTTTCAGTTTTAATTTCATAGAAAATTATTTTCATAATATTTTATGATTTTTTATTTTTTAAAGGTGATTTTCAAAAGTTGAAAGGTTATTTTCCTCAAGAATGTTTTTAAGATATTTTAAATTAATATATATTCATCAATAAAAACAACCCTTATTATTATTATTATCCACTAGGGATATATTTTAATGACACTATACTTATTATTTATTTGTATGATTTGTTATTATTTTAATTGGGATGTACTATTTTATTAATATTCTCTTTCTTACTATGGATGGTTAATGATGGTATTTATTGATTCTGTTAAGTATTAACATTTCTTATGTTATTTTTTCAATACCTATTTTTATGTTGATTATTATCACCCCATTAATAGGACTTATTCAGAGGACTTATTAATTGATGAGTGGGGCCCTATATAGCACTTTCTTAATTGGTAGGTCTCATGAGACAGACTTGTTTGGGTATTTAAATGATTCCATACCAATTTATGTAATATGAATTATCATGAGGCCTTGATAGTAATATGCCTAGTCACAAGTCCATGAGGGTATTTTTATTATACAAATCATTAATAATTCCCTCATTATGATATTAGTAATTGATTTCCATGTGATTATTTGATTAGTTATTATGTCCATGGATAAGTTTTAAGCTCATGTCATTATGTTTATGGAATTACTTGAACATAATGTAATCCTACTATATTATGATCAAGTTATTAATTAAGTTTCATGAGTTTATCATATATTTACCTTTCCATATTGATTTTTATTTATTCATGATTTCTTCCACTATATGCATAACCTTAAAGAGCATTTGACCTCACCCTTATTTTTTTCCTTTTCTCCAGGATACCAAGAAGTGTTTTATAATTTATTTGTAGGGTCTTCCTAAATGGAAAATGGTGTTCCAAAATAAAGTAATTTTTTTATTTTATATTACTAAATATAAAATTAAATTCATCTATGTATCTATTAAAATAATACTATCATACTATTTGGTCCTTTGGGATCTGATCTCTTGTATTTATAACCAATGTAATGAAGTAACCACCAACTCTAGGCTACTAGGATTGAGGTCCTTATAGTTGGTATCATAGAAAGTTTAGAAAAATCTTTGGAACTAGATTTTGGAAAACATAAAATATGGAATATATACCTATAAATTCCTTTGAGGATAAGTCTCGGTATTGTACAATATCCTAATTTTTTGTTAAGATATATATTTTTTGTATTTTTGATCAATACAAACATGTTTATATATTATAAGTTGATGTGGCTCTGGAATAGTTGTACCTATGTATAATAACTTTAAAAAGGAAACATTTATCTTTGACACAATCATTACCTGGTGCATGAAAATGGGCCCTTCTACACACCTATTTTGACACTCCTGGGGGATATTTTTGTGTCAATTAACATTTTATTTACAAAAAAGTATTAAGTATTTGAAAATAATTTTTATGATTTGAGAACATTCTTAATGAAACCAATTTTATGATTCTGATATTAAATATACTTAAAATTTTCAATTTCTTTTAATTGTATCACTAGTTTTGAAATTATACATTATAATTCATATTGTTATGATCTAATGTAGTGTATGTCATTGTCTATAAATGGAACTTAGAGAGAGGAATGGAAACCATATTAATTAACTTAACCTATGTAGGTATTCCCATCAAGTTCTAAATAATAGTGTTAGAGTTTGAGCTACAATTTGAAGTAAACAAATTATAACAATGTGGGGGTAGTTGACTCTAGTTATCAGTAATAATATTTCTCATATGGAGTATAATTCTAATCTACAAAGTGGTGTAACAATGTTATACCACATAATACATCAAAAACATTCATCATTAAATGGGACTAAAATCCATTTTTAGTTTATCAATGGATAAGTTTCTTAGAGACATTATTCCACACATTGTGATGTAATAAAAGGGATAATATTTTCATAGAATTTTATTATCTCTCTAGGCATGTAGATTTATGGTTTTCCTTGATTTAAAACACTAAGGATGAGGAGGAAATAGTGAAAATGGAATGGAAGTATTTTAAGGTAGTCTTCTTCAGAAAATATTATCCTTGGGGACAACGAAAGGATATGGAAATTTAATTCTTGAGTCTGAGAAAATAGGGATAGTAGAATGTTTCTTAGTCTAAATATAACATTATAAGGTTATAAAGGCATGATGCTAAATACATACATAATCTAATGAGAAATAATGACCATTTTTTATGTGCTTAAAACAATCCTCCTAAGGGAACTATTCTCTTAAAAATTTTCATTATATGAGGATATAGTATCATGTGCTACAAAAATAGAGAAATAATTCTCCATGTTATATATATTTCAAGGAAATAATAAAAATAAGATGAAGGCGGAGGAAAAAATAGATATGGGAAAGAATAGAAAGAATAATTTCCCAACATGTGACCCTTTTAGAAAGAAACACCCTATCTCATTATTAAAAGGAAAAGGATTTTTTTTCAAGTGTAGAGAAAAATTCCATCATGCTCATGAATGAAAGGGTAAGGGAGGATCTCTCAAATTATATTGCTTTAACCATAAGAAGAAAAGAAAATATTCCAACCAATTCCATAAACATGAAGACAATGTTCCAAAAAAATTCAAGGGTAAGAGTTCAAGATAATGAAATTACTATAGATGATATAGAAGTTTCTAGAATGTGGTGAAAGTTATACTTATCATCCACTCCCGGATTTCAAATATTTTATTTGATTCTAGTTCGACCCACTATTTTATATCAAAAAAATTTAATAAGCGTATCACATCACCACCTCAATGATTATATATTGGGTTGGATGTGAAAAATCCTAAAGGTATGATGGTCTTATAACAATCCTATAACTCCTCTTCGATAGAATTTTGTGAGAATATTCATCTTGTGAATTGTTTATACCTCCATTAGTACAAATTGATGTGATTCTAGGCATAGATTGTATTTATCTTCATAAATCTAGCATCAATTGTTGAGGAAGGGAAATTGCATTTAATATTCCATACCAACATATAATTTTCATTCAATGTGATGATAAATATGAAATTTCAATGGAATGCACATCCATTATATGGATCTTGATTCTTTTTCAAAAGGGAGGTTTATCACAAATGGTTACGGAAAATCAATATAAAAGATATTACTATTATATAGTAATTTGTTGATGTCTTTTTAAAAGATTTTACTAAGATTCCACCAAATATTAAAGTTTATTTTTTAAAAGAAATCTTACCGGGTGATACAACTATTTCAAAGAATCCATACAGAATTGCCATGATTTAGTTTTAGGAATTAAATAATAAACTCTGTGAGAATCCTGATATGGTATTTATTCATCTAGGTGTGTCACTTTAGCATGAACCAGTACATTTTTAAGAAGATATATAGATCAATGGAGATTTTTATAGATTATCAAGAACATAACAAGATTGATACCATGAACAAGTTTCATCTACCCCATATTGATAAATATTTTTATCAACTATGTGGAGCTCAATAATTTACCAAGATCGATCTCCATTCTAGATATCGCAAATTGAGGGTCAAGAATGATGATATACCCAAGACAACCATTCATATGATTTTTGGTCTGTATGAATTCATAGTGATTCCATTTGGTCTTACCAATTCTCCTTTTATATTCATGTATTTAATGAATATATCCTTTAGAGATAACCTTGATTAGTTTGTGGAAATATTTATAGATGATATTCGTATATATTTAAAGAATGTGGAAGATCATGACGAGAACTTGAAAATTGTATTGAAGACCCTAATGAATGATAAGTTTTATGAAATATTTACCAAGTGTGCATGTTGGAAACCAAAAGTCTAATTTTTAGGTCAAATAATCTCAAGAAATGGTATATCCATGGATCTGTAAAAGAAAAAATCTATTGAACATTATCTAAGACCGACAATGGTGACCAAGATTCAATGTTTTCTTAGATTTGATGGTTATAAACAACACTTTTTGAATAATTTCTCATAGTTTTCCAACCCCCGCACCAAGTTAACTCGGAAGGGAGCTAAGTTCCATTCTATAGATGAATGTGAGGAATGTTTCAATGAACTAAAGTTAATGCTAGTTAGTTCACATGTTCTTATAGTACTCTACAGTGGATAAGGGTTTTTAATCTATAGTGATACATTGAAGAAGGGATTAGGATGCGTCCTCATGTAAAATGATATAGATATAGTGTATTCTTTTGGAAAATTGAAGGTCCATCAGAAAACGTTCTCAAATCAAGATTTAATGTTAACAGTGGTGATTTTTTCATTAAAGATATGGAGGCATTGCATATATATAGAAAGGTGTGACATATATACTGATCATAAAAGTTTGAAGTATATATTCACCGTGAAAGAGCTGAATATTCACTAGAGAAGATGGTTGGAGTTGATTAATGATTTTGATTTCTAAATACATTACCTCCTTTATAATGAAAACAAGGTGGTTAATGATTTGAGTCAAAAAGATCATGCTATATTATCAATGATGATGATAAAAAAAGATCCAATGTTTATGGAATTATAAAGGATGGATCTGGAAATATTGAAGGAAGTCAATAAATCATATATGGATCTAATGAGTGTTCAACCATCTATACATATGAGGATTAAATAGCTACTGAAGGAAGATGTGTCACTAAAAAATAAAGTGAGAAATGTTCCTAAGTTTAAACTTGATTATTATGGAATAATAAGGTTCAAGAACCTTTTATGTGTCCCATATATAATAGATTTTAATAACAATCTGTGAGATCAAGCCAGAGTTCTTCATTATTTATTTATCTTGAAAGCATGGAGATGTATAGATATTTGAAAGAGTATTTCTTGTGGGATGGAATAAAGAGAGATTTTATAGATTAATATCTCAGTTAATGATATGTTAATAATTTAAGGATGAGATACAAGAGTTTCAGGGGATGTTACAACCATTACCCATACCAAAAAAGAAATAAGAAAACATCACCATTAATTTTGTCATCAGACTCCCCAAAACATCAAAATGGAATAATTCAATATGTTTTATTGTCGATCATTGTACAAATTCAGCACACTTAATTTACATTAGATATAGTTCTATCTTTATCAACTTTTTAGGATATACATCAAGGAAGTGGTAAGATTTCATGGAGGACCACTATCAATTATGTCTGATCGTGATCCTCAGATTACCTCTATGTTTTGCCAAATTTTATAGAATGATCAAGATACACAGTTAATTTTTATCACTACATATCATCCTTAGACAGATGGTTAGTCATGGAGGATCATTCAATGGTATTTGGGATCAAAACCTTCCTTTTCTATAATTTTCTTATAACAATATATTTTATTCCATCATTCATACAGCTTCTAATGAATCCATATATGGTATGAAGTGTAGAACTCCAAAGTACAGGAATGAAGTTAGAGAAAAAAAATTTTTGGGAACCAACCTATATTAGGAGGTGGTAGAGAAGTTGAGAGCCATAAAACATCACATAATAAAATCTCATAGTCAGAAAAAAGTTATTTTGACAATCATTAGGAAGATCTAGATTTTGAAGTTGGTTATAAGGTGTTCTTATTAATATCTCCCTGGAAAAGGTTAATGGGATTAAAAAATTAGATAAATATAATACCTTTGTATATTTGTACCTTTTAAATTATTGATCATATCAGGATGGTAGAATATCGGTTCACACTACCACTGAATCTCTCAAAAGTTCACGATTTGTTCCATGTATCTGTCTAGAGGAAGTACATACCTGATATTTCACATGTATTGAGATCAGAGGAAATAAAACCAGAGAAAGACCATTCTTATAAGGAATATCCTTTGGAGATTCTATATTGTAGAGATAAAGGGATAAGAAAAAAGACCACTCACATGGTCAATGTTTTATAGTGAAACTACCAATTTGAGGAAGCTATGTAGAAACCTAAGGATATGATGAGGCAGAAGTATCCTCATTTGTTTATAACAGAGTGATGGAATTTCAATTGAGAAATTAATTTTAATAGCGGTTGAATGAAACACCCAAAAATATTATGAAATAGTTTTTTCAAATAAATTTTATTCCTTTTGTATCTTGCATTACACACAACACCAAGTTTTAGAAAACCATGATATACTATGCAAAATATTGTTATTTAAACCTGATTATTATCACCTAGGTAGAGGAATGGTGGGTATGAATATGATAGATTAAATTATTAAAATTTATGGTTTAAAAATTTATAAAATTATTTTTTTTTATAAATTAAATATAAATTAAAATAAGAAACTATTAAAAATAAAAGAAATATTCTCTAAATATTGTATTTTTCTAGAAAGTGGATTCGTCGAATTTTTCACACTTAATTTAAAATTATTTTTTCTAACATTTAGAAAATTTATTTAAAAAATTAACTTCATTTTAAAAATTATTACATAAAATTTATCTTAGAGTGAAATTTTGATAATTTTCTAAAATGGTATATTTTTCTATGAATAGTTGGAAATACTATTTTTTTTAAAAGCTTCATTTATTTTAATGAATTTTCAATGTAAAAAAATAGATGTAAAATGGTTTTAAAAGTGAAATTAGTTCTATTATATTATTATTAATTCAATTTAGGTCCTTTGAATCATATTACATTGAATTTTGATATGGAAACTTCTCAAACTTAAGAAAAATCCTCTTTGGAGAACTGTATTTTCATCGCGCTTACAGAATTTATTTTAAATTAAATTATGCCACTTATGTGATTTTAAATTTAGAAAATAAATTTTATTTTTGGAATTATCATAATTAATATTATTTAATAAGTTAAAATTAATTTTTTACTTGAATGAACAGTGAAAATATTAAAAATAATTATCATGGATAAGGTAAAAATGGGTTTACCTGGTGTTAAACTAAAAATATAATTTTTAAAATGACCTAAAACTTATCCAATTATTATTTGTTTCATATATTTTTACATTATCTCATCCAATGTTTAAAATTTTAATATTTCAAATCCTTTTCACAAGCAGAAAATGTGGGTATAACTTTTTCTTTTCAAGAATTACAATTGTGTCACTCAACTCAGTTATAAAAGGGTTCCCCATATCCCAAACTATTAACAATACCAAAGACTTTTGTTTTTTTCAATTCCTACTCAAATAAATTATTTACATCATGAAAAGTACTTTAATGGGTCCTTTAAAATGATTTTTGGTTTATTCATACTTAGATGCAGCAGAGTGGCTGACCAAGGTTGTCTCTTAAAGAGGTAGCAATTAAAAGAACTAATTAAAGGTATTATAAAAATATTGATAAAATAAATACACAAAATTGAATTATGTGGGTTTTTTACATTTATAAAATAATAATAACAAGTATAATGGAAGAATATTTTAATGTTTTTTTTAAAATGAGATTGAGGAAATACAATGATAAGATAATGTTTAGTAAACTATCATTAGAAAGTGTAATCGATATAAATCTACCTCTTATCTTACTTATTAATAATTATAATTTAAATTAATATCCACTTAATTATAACACCCTAATTTTTTAACCCCTAACCCTATGATAATTAACATTACCACAAATATTAATTGAATCAAACCACTGTATATCTTCGGAACATGAAATCACAATATCTTATTTTGAGTATTATTCTAAGGATAGTGTATGGTTAGTGGTAAATTAGGGAACATATTCATTTTGTAAATTATAATTAATAATTTTTTTGATTTTTTTAACTCTAAAAATTCATCTCATGTATTTTTTTATTGAATAAGATTTCATTCTCACAATTTCTGCAATTCTCAACCTCACATGTTTTATGTTAACTCTTCAGTTGCTTTTGTAGTTTATTTTAAATTAAAAACTCAATTAATATAGAATATTAGGTGAATTATAGTATATAATTTATTAAAAATAAATAAATGAAAAATTTTATAGATAGATCAATTACTAAGAAAAACTACTCTTCTATGGGTGGTGTAGTCATCCTAAAAACTTTTTGCATTTGCAAAGGTCGTGGAAAGGGTATAACCTAATCATGTTTCTACTATTGATTTTGAGAAAAAATAGGATGATTATATAAGAATAAAATATAATATATTATAAGTAAATATAATAAATATATGTGTAATTAATATGTTAATTTCAAGAACAAATAAATTACAAAGTGAAGAAGTAGAAGAAGGATTCAATGAAGGGATCCTAGCTTCAAGATCACCCCATATTGAAATTTATAGAGAAATAGAGTGAAACCAATTCTATTTTACCTCCAATATCCTAATTAACTTACTAAAGCCTAAAAATGATAAGAATACATATTTATTTAGTGGATGGGGGATAGGATTACAAGTGGATTCAAGTGTGAATGGGAAAATTCGTCCAAATATTTTAATCCAACATTCACCAACTGTTTAACATCCATAGCGTGTGAACCAGATTTTCTTTTAAAATGATTATTTGTGTGAAATTGGGTTTATATATTATCTACAAATTATTTCCTAATACAATCAAATATGAATATGTTATGTCCCAAATACATAAGTGGTGTGAAATCTAGTGAGTCCAGTCCATATTTGACATAATGGCACATTTATTCCAATCACATGCATAATCCAGATCAGATGTACTAAATGTAATTTCTACCCAATTAAGAGAGGAACACTATTACAAAATTTTAATTCCAAATAACTTATTTAAAAATAATTATTTTTGAAATACTATTGTAAATTTTAGATGGAAAACTTAAATTTTCATAAAATTTTCAAATAAATGATCTAATCCCAAATATTCTTTAAATAAACATATTTAACACAATGTTAGGAAATTAATTCATTTATTATCAATAAAATAATAAATAAAATTGTGTTTTATCAACTCCCCCAAACTTACCCTCTTTCACTTCTGATAAAACATCATATCATGTATTCTAAAAACAATTGTGACAAGATATACATATTAATATTCCTCAATCCACAATGGAAAAATATGAAAAGTAAGAATCCCATCAAGAGTCAGTATTAGTAAATTTGAAATTCATTGTCTCATAAATTTTATCAAAATAAAATCAGATTACATTAATGACACTAATTTTATAGAAACAATTTATGGGCCCACCATGACACTATTTCCCCATGGGTGTGTGTGACAACCATTTCAAACTCATATCTCCACCCATTATTCAGTATATTCAGGTTACGTAAAATAATTCTTCCTACCTAGTTTAATTCACTGAACTAGTTCTGCATTCTTTTGAAATCAGACTTCATTACCCACTCACTTTAGAATTCTGTAAATTCAAACCTTATGTTCCCAACATAGATATCCCCACATGTTGTACATTTCATCACTCCCCTATTTATTAAGATAATATATATTTATTTATTAATTTTTATTGTTTGATTTTTTTAAGTCATAAAACTATCAGATATCAGGTACGCATTCACAGTTTAATTATCGATTGTAATTAAACTGATTACGAGATAAAATGAACATATGGATCAACCATTGATATAAGATAGATTTTTTTTACTTAACCAGGATATAACATCAAATATGTTGGAAAATTTCACAAGTCCTAGTCATATGGAAATTTTTGTGGAGAAATAAATGACACAATTTACCATGAACAAATACCATAAAGATTTTTTTCAAAATCTAAATGGATTTATAATGACACAACCAATCATATCATTAATGAAATCTATGCTCATAAAAATAAATCATTGATGATAAAATATTTCTCATTCTTATCATGCTATCAATGAATTTTAAAAACATTATTTTTTTATATGTTCCACATATAAATGAGTATGTTATAAGATATGTTGTTGTTTATTGTTTTTTTGTGTTTTTTATAATTTAACAAAAAAAACCCTAACTAAAAACAGACACAAAACATGAAAATGAAAATCCTAAATAGCTACCCAAAATTGTTTCCCCTCCCCCACACTAAAAATTTTTTGTTGACTAAAATGTTAATTTATAACATTATATGTGCACATGAAATGTATAATTTTAAATAGGAAATGTAATATAAAAGTAGAACGGTTAGGAATTTCCTGATATTCTCTAGTGATGATGGTGTCATGTAGTTAGATGAAATCAACTACAAGGGTTATAAGTCCATAAATGTATCACTTAAAGCATTTCCAATTTACTTTAAATCTACTTATTATATCCTATTGTGTGATATCCACATCACCATAAGGGAGAAAATTGATACAATATAAGGACATAACCATCTAGAACGTAACTTATTGAGCATCAGCTTCAATTGTAAACTTTAGAGTATTCATTTCTACCCTAATGAAACTACCATTTTTTTCATTCTACCATGATCCTATTTATATTTTCCTCATAGAGCCTTAAGTTCTAAAATTATGACAATCAAATCTCCCCAAGCTCTTGAATTTATAGCTTCTGTTCAATCCTAGATTTTTCTAATTCCATGTTTCATTTTTTATAGTATAATATGTGTGATGCTCGATCTCCATGTGGATATGATAGGATTTAACAAAAATAATCCAAAATGGGGATATATCTATGGGAGTTTTTTATTCCATCATATAATCCCAAAGCATATAATCCATGAACTTTCTCCAATCCTTCCTATTTGGCAGCATGGTTTTCTCCAAAATGATTTTCAACTCTCGATTTGAAACCTCATCTGAGCCATTTGTTTGGGGGTGGTATAAAGTTGATGTTTTTGGGTCACCCTATACATAAAAAGGTTGAAAGCCAAATTATGATTGCAAAAGTGTGTCCCTTTTTCACTTATGATGGCCTTTAGTACTCCAAACCTTCAAAAAATATATGCCTCAAAAAAATCAACTGCAACACAAGAGTCATCAGTCCTGGTGGCCTTGGACTCCACCCATTTGCTAACATAATCAAAAGAAACTAAAATATACAAAAACTAAAATGAACATGGAAAAGGAACCATAAAATCCCCCATACATCAAAAATAACATAGAATGGTATGGGTTTTAGGTGCATCTCATGTATCTTTGTAATATTTCAAGTGTCTTGGAAATGTGAGCACAACTTACAAAAAACATGAGTGTCATGGTATAAGCTAGTCCAATATAACCCAGAGTCTAAGATATTCCTAGCTATTAATTGGGGTCCATAGATTCCTCTATATTAAAGTGTATGGAATAAATGTAGAATAGCCTCAAATTCATGATCAAGAACAAACATCCTAATAACTTGGTCACTACACTTGTACCATAGGTTGGGATCATCCCACACATAAAGCCTAATCTCACTCTTTTATTTTTAGACTTAATATTTCATTAAATTTACAAGACTTTTAGAGGAAAAAAGGTAGTTAGAAAATGTAGAATATAAAGGATGTGTACCTGAGAGTGAATAAAGATACCCATCCCGAAAATTTCCCTGAAGTGGTACCTTGTTCCAAGTGTCAGTATCTATTGTCTGAGTATTCTTCCACATGTTGTCTTCCATCCTATTTTTTGACCCCTTCTTTTCATTTATCTCAATATAAAATTCTTGAATAAGAAGTATCCATTGTATTAGTCTGGGTTTTTCATTTTACTTCTTGAATTGGAACCTCGGAGCTACATGGTAATAGAAAACAATTAGTTTAGAGGTTAGTAAATAAAACTAGAATTTATCTAAAGAAAAAATGAAATAAATACACACCTTTTATGTTCTTTTGTGGTTTTATTAGGATAATTACAATGTCTTAAATCCCTAGTAAATCACATGTTAATGTCTATCCACCCTATGTGATAAGACAACTCCAACTATAAAGTTTGAAGCATCAGACATAAGCTCAAATGAAAGGTCCTGGCATGGGGTTGTATGATCAGTGGAGTAGTTAGATACTTCCTTAGATCATAAAATTATACCCTGAATGAATCATCTAAAATTAAGTCAATATATTTTTAAATTAATGAAGATATGGGTAAATAGATCTTACTAAATTCTTAGATGAATTGTCGATAAAAGCATGAATGCCCAAGGAATGATCTAACATCACGCACACATGAAGGATATAGGAGGGATGAAATAATATCTACCTTATATCTATCAAACTCTATTCCATGTTCTAACACTACATGCTCTAAAAAAATATCATTCTCTACCATGAAATGACACTTTTCAAAGTTCAAGACTAGATTCTTCTCAATACAATGATTCAACACCTTTCCCACACTAAAGATAAATTAATCACCAGAAGATATATGCACTTTAGAATCATCCATAAGTACCACTATATAAGTCTTAATGAAATTTGGAAAAAATACTCACCATGCATCTCTAAAAGGTACATGTTGCATTATAAAGTCAAAATGGCATCCATTCGTAGGACAATACACAAAATGGAAAAGTGAATGTTGTCTTTTACTAATACTTTAGAGTTATAGGAAATTTAAAATATCCAGAAAATCCATCCAAGAATCAATATTGTGTCTTCCCTACTAGTCTATCCATCATTTGATCAATAAATGGGAGTGAGAAATGGTCCTTACGAGTGGATATATTTAGTTTCCTATAATCAATACACACAAAAACTATTTTTCACTCTCAATGTAACTAACTCATCACTATCATTTCCAAAAAAGTAACACCACATTACTTAGGCACAACCAAAATAGTATAAAACCATTTGAAATATGAAATGGGATAAATTATACCAACCTCAAACAATTTTTTTAACTTTTTTTTTAAAAATCCATAAGATTAGGATTCAGTCTCCATTGTGTGTTCCTAACTAGTTTATCCCCATCCTTGAAAATAATCATATACATGAAAATAGAGGGGCTAATACCAGATATGTCATCCAAGGTTCAACTGATTTGCCTAATGTTATCCCTCAAAATATTCAATAGTTTTTCTTAAAGTTCAAAAAGGTATATTATAATCAATTAAAATATGTAATATCTCACCACTAAACAAGTATGATTATTTGATATTTAGTGGTTGCATCTTTTTTTTAAAGGTTGGGGATGAAGCCTCATTTTATTATTAAAGCAAAGAAAATAACTCTTTTTAACTGGGTAGAGGTAGACCCATTACATAGCCCAAAGGCCTATTGGGCTTGTAGCCCATTACATAGCCTGTAGGCCCAAATTTTTTGCCTAAAGCCCATTCTGTGAATAGTAACTAGGCTGCTACAGTTCTCGCCGCTGCTACAATACCCTGCCGTCACTACAGTACCCTACTGCCGCTACAGTATCCTGCTTCTGCTACAGTACCCACCGCTGCTACAGTACCTGCCACTGCTACAGTACTGCTACAATAACCTGCGCCCCATGGGTTTTGATCCCCCATTTTTCATGTAGGATTACGGGGTGCTTACCACTAAGCCATACCCCAACTACAAAGCGTGTGTAAGGGTAACACACCTGGGCCCAATGGGGGCTCCGCCAAGCCAGTGTGCCCACACATTCCCTAGCTAAGCAACGTCTTTGAATCACCCTATGCATAATACACACAGTGTCCAAGTCTGGTAGGACTTGAGCCTAAGCCAGTTCCGCTTTTGGGGCGAACCTCTCCATTGGGATCCACTCGCCTTGTCGGGTCACTGAGTTTCTGACTGGGTAGAAAAAAGGAGGCGCAACCCACCCGTGCTAACCGGTTGCTTAACGAACCATCGTCGCTCGGGTTGTCACCCTCTAGGACACTCTTCCATCACGGCTAGCAACGGGTCCTTCCCGGCTGGGGCTCTCTCTAGAGTGACCTCTTCATGGGGGGGTCTCTTGTGTGGAGGGTTCGAAAAGGCCACACACGGGAATTACCTTTTGAAAATAAATTATGGGGGTGGTTTTTGGATGGAGACATTAAAGGAACAAAATTATTTTTGCAATGAAAATTAGTATCATAATAGACATCATAAAAATCCGAAATAATGCATCAAATTCATCAGCATACTCAACAACCATGTTACAATCAAAGTGAACATGATCGAAATCAGAATATAAATCCAAATAATAATCAAATACAAGATAGGTTTCTTTATTAGAAATAGGTTTGGAAGAGCTCATAAAAATTGAATAGGAACCAATGTTGATAATCTCACTAAGCATAGGACAGTCAAAATCCATTGGGTTGTACTTGGTGGTTCAAAATGGGAGATAACGAATGCAGAATGGTCCTCTCAAGGATACCTCAAGGAGTGCATATCATTAAATATAACAACTTCATTTCCAAGATCCATGTAAAGTGTACCGTCATGGAAATTTATGATTATTTTTTGCAGTACTGAGTAAGGAAATTCTTAAGATAATGCGAGAGTGATAATGTACATGATCATCCTCATGTTATGAAAATTGAAATATGCTAGAAAGATCATGTCTCTTACATGAACAATTACATCCTCAAGGACTCCTGCTATATTTTCTATAGTTCTATTCCCCTACAGCACCACTAATCTCATTTCCTTAAACTCACAAACCTATGATGAAGATAATAGAGAGTGAGTAATCACATTTATGGAACTTCCCAAATCACATAAATCATAAAAAAAAAGTGTAACTCTCTTATGGTGCATGGTATGGTGAATTTCCTCATATCCTTTCACTTTTTTGGAGTTTCTTGAGTTGGATTAACAAGTGATGAAACATTCCTTCCAAGATTTATCCTCTCATTTCACTTGATCCCTCTTCTACTGGTACAATGTTCTTTGAATAATTTTTTATACCTTTTTATTTTATTAATTTGGAATACCTTGGTGTCCCAACATATTTTTGGATCACTGCTTCACCTATCTTTTTGGATCAAACAACTCTATTTGAAAAGGAAATGGGTTTATGAATAATATCATTAATCATTTTCTTACCTTTTCCTTCCTCCTTGGGTTGTGCATCCGTTGTTCTTGAATGGGTCTTTTTCAAGGTTGAGGTGAATCCCATTGGAAGGACAGGTGAAAATGTATCAGTTGTGTTCTTCCCACTACTCAGTGTAATAGAACTAACATTCCCTATAGTATTTGGAGTAGGTTGTGAATGAATATTATTTTAGTTCTTACTTATCAGTTCAAGAGGGGTGGGAGAAATATGGCTTAATTGTGTCTTCAACTACCTCAGCTTTGAACATTATCTCTTTATCTCATTCTTTTTATTAAGAACAATTTGTTTCAAAATGACATCAGTATTAGAATATAACTTTGGCTGATAATTCCCTTATTATTGACTTTTTGATTCTAGAGCTTCAAATCTTCTTTGGGGTTGTTGGAAATCTTATTGGTAAGGAGGGGATTGCAGAAAATTTTGCTGAAAAGGGGGCCTTTGTTGTTGTCTATATCCATACCTCATTTATGATTGATCTTTTTACCCTTGATGTTATGATTGTAAAAAATAATTCATACATCTTTTGGGGATGTGGCTATTGTTTCTGGTGATATGGACTCCCAGGAAATATGATTGTGTAATCTTCCATCTCTTGTATTTAGAGGAAACAATAAATTGGGTGGTTTGTTTCAATGAAAATTACCCATGGCCTCATTAGAGTGGGTAGAGATATATTTGTAGAAAGGAAATATGCCTCACCAATTTGGCCAATTCTTCTAAATTGGTATTAATTAAATGATTTTCAAGATAAAATGGGCTTACTTGATATACTCCTCTAACATATGGTGTACCTCAATCAACAAATTGTTGGGAGTTTTTTCTTATATTTTCGATCAACCCAAGTGAAGCTACTGGTGTTTTGTTGACCAATTCCCCTCTAGCTACGACATCTCCCATGATCCTCCCTAAAGGTCTTAGTCCTTCATATAAGTACTAGATGAGGAGTTTCACACTTATTTGGTGACGTGGTTAGCTTACACACAACTTCTTGAATCTCTACCAATACTCATACATTGACTCCCCTTGGTCTTTATTGATTCTTTATATATCTTTTTGAATGTATGTGGTCCTATATGCTGAAAACTCTCTACAAGAATAGTTGTTTCAAATCATTACATGAAGTTATATCATCAGGTTGTAAATAATACATCCAGTGGTTTTTTATTCCATCAAGTGATAATGGAAATGATCTTAGTATGATTTAATATTCAGATACATTTCTTTGTGTTCAAGTTGATAAAACCACATTAAATTCTTTTAGATGTTTTTTAGGATCCTAATTAGAGAGAACATGAAATTTTAGAAGTAGGTGTATCGATCCAGATTTTAATTTAAAGAGTGAATAAAGGTTTGGATATGAAATATGATTTGGTAAATAGTTAATGTCAGGTGAGGATAATTCTTGAATTGATTTATTAATTTAATTATTTTTATTTTCCTTCATTCGTTCTAGTATTATATTTAAATTAGAATTTTTTCCAATTTCATTTTTCAAAGAATAGAGTAATTACCTATTTTGGTAAATGTTGACACTTAAAATAGACTGAGATTATCTGATTCAACCCCGAAGGTCATGTTCAATCTTGAGGTTTAGATCAAAGATATCCTTAAGATGATATCATTTCATAAATCATATAAAATATATAAATTAATAAGTGTAGAACATAATATCATGATAATAATTTTCAATTTATGTTCTAATAGAGAAGAAAAAAGATAGGGAAAAAATAAACCAAAAATTTTTTGAAAGGGTAAAGAACAAAGAAGAAAGAAGCAAAAACAAAAGGAAAAAAATTAAAAAAATATCTATTTTCAATTGAATAAAATTATTTCCTCCCTTTTAATGATTCCAATTTGAAAAGTTCTATTTTTGATTCATTCGAATGATGTGTGGTTTTTGGGTACTTAAGAGTAGTAAAGTGGCTGACCAAGGTTGTCTCCCAGAGTTGTAGTAATTAAAAAACTTATTAAAGGTATTATTAAAATAATTATAATATAAATAAATAACATAGAATGATGAAGGTTTTTGATGTTTTTAAAAAAATAATAAGCAGTATACTATAAGAATATTGTATTTTTTAAATGAGATTGAGAAAATGAAACAAAAATATATTTTTTAGGAAATAATTTTTAGAAAAACAAATATGTGTAACTCAACCTATTAAATTAATTATTAATTATTATAATTTAAATTAATATCCACTTAATTTTTAACCCCTTATTTTTTAACACTTGAACACTATGAGAATTCATTTTTCCACAAATTTAAATTAAATTAAACCCTAGTCTAGCTTCAGAACATTAAATTGTAGCACCCTGCTTTTATTATCATTCCAAGCCTAGTGTATGGGTAGTGGTAAATTATGGAACATATACATTCTATAAATAATGATGAAATAAGTTTTGTAATTTTCTTTGAACTCAAAAAATTGATCCAGTGTTGTTTTTTTTTGCTGAATAAGAATGTACTCTTGTAATTTACATAATTCTAGACATCATGTGTTTTGTGTTAATTTTTAAATTTATTTATCAGTTAATTTTAAATTAAAAAAATAATAGATCATATTAAGTGAATTAAAGTATCTCATTGATTCAAAATAAGTAAATTAATAAGGTTAGTTTTAGATCTATTACTAATAAAAACATCTTACATAGGTGGTGTAGAAAGTTTTTTCATTCACAAGGGTCGTACAAATGGTATAACCCAATAAAATTTCTAATATTTGTTTCTAGAAAAAATATGATGATTATAGATAATAAAAACAAAGAAAATGGAAATAAATATAAGAAGTTGATGAGTAACTAATAATTTTATTTCAATAACAAAAACATTAAAAAGTGAATAAGAAGAAGAAGAAGCCTACGATGAAGGGATCCTAGCTTCAAGAGCTCTCCCTCTTGAAATGCCAAGTGAAATAGAGTGAAACAAATTATCATCACTCTAAAATGTTTTAATTCACGTAAAAACCCCAGAAAATGATAAAAATATATATTTATAGAGTGTAGGGGAGGCTAGGTTTACAAGTGGGTTCATGTGCGAATGGGGATATTCATTCATATATTTTAATATAGTTTTCATGAACTGTTTGACATAAAAAACACTTGAAACATATTTTATTTCATAAGGTTGACTTTTTATAAATTTGGATCTAGATATTCACTCTAAATTTGGACACAATTAAAGTAAGTATTAAGAAGTTATGTCTCAAATACTGAAATGGTTTCCAGTCTATCGAATCTAGTCCATATTTAAATTCATGGTATATATAGTCCTATAAAATGCATAATCGAGCTCAGATGTCATAAATGGATGTTATATCTCATTGAGTGAAGAAATTTTTTAAAAAATTTAAGTTCAAATAATTCATCGAAAAATTTATTTTTTTGAAATACTATAGTTAATTTTAAATGGAATAATTGGAATATTCATTCAATTTTGAAATGAATGATCTATTCCAAAATATTTTATAAATAAACATATTTAACATAATGTGATGAAATTAAGAAATTTATTATCAATAATTTTTTATCACATCCATCTCCATTACCTGTATTTCTTTTTTTTATAAAACTATCTTAAGAATTCTTTAGGTATAAACCTAAAAAGACTCTCTCATGAAGAGGTATAGTTTTTCACGACATGTTTTTGTTTTATTTATTATTACACCTCCTTTTATTCATATTAAATTATGATGATTTAATAACACAGTTATATATGTTATTTTTTAAAAAAAAAATATAAATCCATCTTAACTTTCATTAAAAGTGAAACGAATCTGTCAATCGTGTGTACAGAGGACTTGTGTCTCGCAAACCAATGTAAATCATTTTCCATCACCATATCTCAAAGATGGATGTATTTATGTATTTGATATTTATATATTATATTTATGAAATAATTATACTTATTTAATTATAATATCACATCTACCTTCTTACATTTTAATCATTTGGAAACCGGTAATGTTGCTCATGCGTATGTGCAGGCTACAGCCTCCACGAAGCGATGTGAAATTATTTTCATTTCATTTTGACATGGATGGTAATAAGGTTGTATTTGATAAATATATATGATTTATATGATATAATAATGGTTATGGAAATTTTAAATATTATATATATATATATATATATCTTTCACTCCATCCATCAAAAAGTGGAAGCAACTTTCATGCGTACGTACGGTCTACTATCTCTATGAATGGTGTAACACACATTTCTATTTATAACTTTTATGAATTAATATAAACATATATATAATTAATATATATTATATTTATATCATTTTTAACAATATATAGATTGTTAAACCATAATAAAAGTACAATTATTGAAACTATTGAACCAAAACAAACATGAAGAACGAAGTCGTTATTACCAGAAATAGTGATTTTAACAAAGAATTATTAATAAATGGGTGAAAAAACATTATAATTAAATAAAATAAGGTATTATATAGATCATTATAGTTTTTAATATTTTTATAATAAGTATATATTTATTAAATATTAGGTCTAGACACATAAGAAGAAATTCGAACTTCAGGTTAAGGTTTATCATCTCATTTTTACTTCTGTAAGACATATGTATTATTCACCTATTATTTCTTTTGTGTGGTGTATATAATTACGATTTGATTTATTATATACTGAATATAATTATCTATATGATATTTAATGTTTATTTGAAGTTATTTTTTCATGGGTGTTATGATTATAAAGTTACCAATACAGTATGTGTTAATTTGTTTTTAAGTAAAATCTACTTTATTTCTCTCTTTTCTCAAAAAAACTTTTTCTTATATTCCATTTTTTCATAAAATCAGTTCAAAAATGTTTTTAACATTATATAAATTATTTATTAAATACATTTTTTTACCAATTATTGATATTTTACAATGTGTTTTTTAAGGAATATTCTTTTCATTTTCTAAACGAGATACATTTTGTCTTTTACCGAAAATGGTAAAGAAATCATTGTATTAATGTGTAAAACATGAACATTATTTCACACATAGTTACCAATAAATATTTTAAATGTTGATTTATAAATTTTTATCATAATTTTCAAATAAAAATATTTTAATAACATTTGGTGAATTTTTATTTTTAAAAGTGATCTTCAAAAGTAGTAAGGTTATTTTCCTCAAGAATGTTTTTAAGGATCCTTTCATATAATTTATATTCCATAACGATAAAAACATTTTTTATACTTATTATCCATATCCACTAGGGATATGTTTTAATGAAACCATCATTACTATTTCTCTATATGTTTTATGATAATTTTGACTGGGATGTACTATTCTTTTACAATTATCCTTATTACTCTAGATGGTTTATGATTATGTTTATTAATTAGGGTTAGTAATAAAATTTCATAAGTTTTTTTTTCAATAATCTATTATGTTTTGATTATGTTTCACCCCAATAAATTAAGGAATGTATTGGACTTTTTAAGTTTTTGGTGGGGCCTTCTATAGCCCCTTGATGTGTTGGTAGGTCTCATCATACAAACTAGCTTGGGTTTTTGGCCAAGGCCTTACCAATTTATGTAAGATTTCTTAACATGAAGCCATGATGGTAATATTTATTATCACAAGGAATTTATGGTGTGCTTATAATGTTTTTAATTATGAATTACATAAAGGCTGGTACCCACACATCTGGATTCAGCACTGAAACATTCTATGTATTTTTTTGTATAATAGATAACTGAAAAATACACTGTGTATTATAAAAATGAGGACATTTTATGATCTAGGTTTTAAAGAATTAGAAAAAAACTTACAAATATTGAATTCAAGTTTACCAAAAATAATATCTAATATAAATAACTAGATTCATCTACACTAGCAACTTATCTTTCATTTGAACTTCAAAGGATTTCATTGAAATCCATTTTAAAAACATGTGATGAGAACAAAAAGCTCAATAAGGTATATAAATAATTAAAAATGGTTAGTCTAGTGGAAACTTGAAAATCCATTAAAACCCCTTTTCTTGAAAACTCATAAGCATACATATAATAATCATGTAGTTTCCTTCGGACATATTTACCATATCACTCTTACAATCACCCTTATACATGCAATAACCATTCAGTCAACTTCAATCTCTAGAGTACCCAATGCATTGAAGAGCTATAATGGGGCTCAATGTTCATATCTTGAGCTATAATGGGCTCAATATAACATATCATGATATATAATGGGCTCAAACCAACATAAACTATTTACAAGGAACATATCATGAATAAATCACTTGATAACTCATTTAATAGCATGATAAAAACACATTCACAAATTAAAATACCCTTTTTTCATAAAAATGAAATAAAACCTGCAAAAATAATTATTAAATTATATGTTTCAAAAAAACTATTAAAACAAACAAAGGAACCATTACATAAGATAAGTTTCATGAAATCGTGACAAGTCACTCACACCATATATATAAAAATAGTCTTCTTGAATTTTTGAAAAATAGATATCTAAAAAGGAAATCAAAAGAAGGACCCTTATGAAACAAATGAAAAAGATATATTTTCCAGAAACATAAGTAAAATCAGAATATTAATAACCATATAGATTAATTCATTAAAAAATTTGAATACATAAACATAAAATAGAAAGACTAAGAAAAATAAATCTTTAAAACATTTAAACAAATGTTTTAGTTAAGGAGTCCCTTACCTCGGGTTTGACTTCCTTAAAATGTGTTCAAACCTCTCATATAACTTTTTGAATAGTGTGGAAAATTGATAATACGAATAAAATAACGTATATAATACCTTACATAATCATCTTATAACATTTTCCACTCATTTATTAAAAATATTTTTTTATTTCAATTTTTTTGGGTGCGTTCTTTTAATGATTAAAAAAGTCTGTTTGTTATAGTCTTATTTGTCAAAATGAAGTAATAAACGAGAAGTGATGAAATATACATATTTAATTCGTTTTGAACAATTAAATGTGAATTTATCCTTGCCATGATTTTGGTAAAAGGGAAATGAAAAATCATCATCCATGAAGGTGGTGAATTAATAACCACAGACAGCGATATCATTATTTAAGAAAAAAAGAGAAGATAATAGATTTTATGATGAATATACCAAAACACAAAAACACCCCAGTATATAAGTAATACTATAATTGTCATGAAACATTGTAAAAGATGTTGGGATAAGGTATGAGTGATATATAAATTAATAGATAAGAAAAAATAACCATATTTCTTGAAAGTTTCCCCTTGAGAACCTCTTTAAAGATCTTAGAAGTAGTCTTTTTATGAGATCAAGAGCTGAAGAATGTGGAAAGGGATGAGGAGGAGGGAATTTGGAATAGTTTATTTGAACAATGTGAATTTAGTTGATGAAAATATGTGAATGAGGGAGCATTATTTTATAATTGAGGTCATGGGAAACATAGGAATTACTCAAATTGAATAAATATAATAATTTTTTATAGGGTTTAAGACTTCAAAAAAACCTAAAAACAAATGGCATTACATTGTGGAAGTAATCTCATGATTTTTGGATTTGTTCAACAATTTTTTTATTTTAAATAATTTAAAAAAAATATTGTATTCAAGGAAAATAAATCTTTTAAAAATAAATAATATTCACAATTAAGACTTTAAACACATCAAAACAACGTTTCCAATTCAAATTAAATCTTTAATTATATCTTATGCATATTATATTTTTATATAGAAATAGTAAAATGAGTTAAAAATATCAAATTATATTTATTTCATTCTTTTTAAAATCATTAATTTTATTTATTCTTTAATTAAATATTTAGTGCATCAATATTGTTCAATCCATTAATGTAATTTTTTAATACCTAAAAATAAAAATAAAATTCTATGAGAAAGATAAATGTTATATAACTATAAAATTAAAATATAATATAAAAAAATAATATATATTAATTAATAAATGAGTCTTTAAAATAATTTTATAACTCAATTAGTGTTTATAAATAACCAAAATTGACATTGTAAATGCTACGCAGGCAGTGCATGGACACCGATAATAATTTTTTATACTTATCATGAAAAAAATTATAACAAAAATGTTCTGAATCATCTCTGTGAAAAGTTAATCTTAGTAAATCATAGATTATTTATTCAATAAATATAATAGATTTTATATAATAATTATGTCTTCAAGATTTCATAAAAATGCATTCTTTTTTTTTAAAACATAATTTTTACTATTCACCAAAAATTAATGTCTTTCATAAAAATAAAAAAAATCACTCTAGCCATTTTTCTATGTGTATAAATAAAATATGAACTCCATTTTTTAAAAATAATTATCTAAATATTATTAATTTAATTTTAAAATGAAATAATATTTTAATCCAAAAATAATAAATTTAAAACATTTATTTACTTATTCCAAGATATGGGTATATCATAATTTCAATTAAATATTACATATATACTATCAAAGGTGAGGTTACTATTCATAAGGGTAAGTTACTATTCATAAGGGTAACATTATTATTCATAAGGGTATGTTAATATTCACAAAAAATTAAGTTGGTCTTATGAGGCTCTAAATAACTTACTGATCGCAACCGTTTATGTCCATTTTTGGAAATTCAAAACATAAAAGTGTAAAAATTATGTTCAGTGGTTTGTTTATAAAGGTCACATAGAATATAGTATTCCATTTAAGCACATATTGTTTCCTTTTAAAATCTCTAGATGTTACAAATTTCCTCTTTATGAGATTACTTATTGATGTACATGTGAATATTTGATTATTTTTTATATTCAAGGACAACTTTTACGCTCATGTGATTATGTTTATGGAATTATTCGATCACCATTTTTACATGTCATATTATTCCAAATTTATTGATTAAATGGAATTTATTTTTATGATATTTACGTTAACATACTTATTATTCTTTATTCGTGATAGATTCCTTAGTTCGTATACCCTTACTGATCATTTGAGCTCACTCTTATTTTGTTTTTTTCCTCAGGATAATAGTAAGTGTTTTATGATTTATTTATAGCATTCTAAAATAGTTAATGATGGGGTTCCCAATGAAACTGTTTATTCAAATATAGTAAGTGTTTTATGATTGATTTATAGCATTCTAAATAGTAAGTCTTTTAAATTTTCAAATATATTCTAAAATTCAATTATGCATCTATTTTAACAAGATTACTAAACTATTCGGTCATTTGGGATTTAATCACTTGTATCTAGAACCAATGTAATAAAGTAACCATCGACTCAGGGTTACTAGGGAGAGGAATCCATGGGGGGAAGTTTTCCTAAGGGGAGAAAAAAGGGTTTAAAGTCTTAAAATATCAAAGGGGAAATGTGATAATTTTCTCACTTTTAATGAGGTACATGATTTGTTCACACGATTTTCCAAATATATTGCCAACCATGTGAAGCTCGCTATCTAAAACAAACCAACTCGAATGGTTAGTACACAAAGTCTGACCAATCATACACAACTCATATGACATAACTCTGTAATTTGTCACTTATTTTTCATGGTTTTCTATATACCATCATATAATTTAATAAACTCTTTGCCTATAAAAAATAGGCCCCACTATTGGGAAGTAAGTTTAACACTAACTATGTTCTAATAGACCACCCTAGTATACTTCCATAGAAACTAAAAATTTTATTCAAAAATATTCCGGGAGTTATCTAGGAACCCTAAGAACCTCTTCACATCCAACTACATAAAAAATGATCCCTTTTAGCTGTTCCAAGTCTCTGGTTCTCGGTTAAATCCATGGTTTCTAAAATAGCCCACCCACCAAACTAAAATATCAGAATCCTCACTAAGACTTAAGGATCATCTGTACACCTAGGCCACACATCTAGGTTAGGAAAAATTCAAGAGTTTCCTTTAGTCAAGTATTTTATAGATTCCAAAACCTTAAGGAAATCGTGGATGGAATAACCTGCATCGTTTAATTCCAAAATAGTAACATCTTCTTGCAAGTCAAAATGTTCCTTAACTTCATCACATAAATCAAGGGGGGATATTTCTTCCTTTAATTTGAGTTTCTTATCTAGTAATTACCCAATAAAATAAATATGAGTTTTCAAATGTTCATCTATATAGGCCCTTAAAAACATGTCATAGATCTCTTGATTGGAATATTTTTTATCTTTATAAGAAAAATTGTAATTAAAATAGTTGTGAGGAACCTGGGTAAAAATGGAAGATATATAAAAGAGAATAAATAAATTAGTGCATATTATTTTTTATTGTGGAAAAACTCGCTAATATGGATGATTAAAAAAGAAAAGGGAAACCCTAAAAATTTTACTGTAAATCAGAGAGTATAAAATCAAAGTAAATTACCAAATTTGAATTACAATGATATCCTGGCAAACCCTATGTTAAAGTAACAATCTGATATGCCTTCATCTTCTTTATACAAAAATAATCTAGGTGAAAAACACAACAATTCAACGAAAAAAATCATTCCCAAAGATCCATTTTTAAGAAACCCCACCATTCTATGACAAAACACCACTACCTTAGAGATCTTTATCTAGACGTTCCATTATCGACATGTAGCTACAATTCATCTGTAATGAATTATTATAGATTTATCAATTGAGGAAATCAAGTATCATTTTTGTGGACTTCATACTACTTTAATTTATTATTACAATATTTATCATCATTATATGTTGTTTCTTCAACCTTAGCACAATGTTTCTTCTTCACACATGTTCCTTGTCTATGCATCATTTATGCTACCAGAAATAGGGTATCCCATCACATTGTATATCCACCATTGAGACTCTCTCACCATCTTCAATATTTCACACATGATACCTGAAACACAGCAGAACCATTCCTCATCTTTATGGAATAGATTTTGAGGAACTCCCTTGATATGTCCACCACTAGATACTACTAATTTTAAAGTCATCATTGAGGGATTTTAAAATTACGAATATAATAGGATCACATCACAAACATATAAGATCTTATCACAAAATAAATACCAGTAAAAGAGAAGTCACATTCATAATGTTCTTACAATACTTACCCTTGAAGCTAGCATGATGAAAAATAGACTCATAGTCCTCCAATAGACCCACTTTCGAAGTAGGGGATCCCTAGATTTAGAACCTATGGTAGAACTTTCCTCTTCTAAGTTCATGAAAACATCAACTCTAAAAAATCTCACCCTAATGGAAAGGATCTGTCATCTTCATCCCTAGGATCTTGATTTTGACCACCACATCAACTCAAATTTGGGCCAATTGATTTTCAAGGAGGTTGGACATCAAGATGATCAACACATGATCAATTATTTTTCAATTTCCTGATCTCAAGTTTCTGATTTATATTCTTGATTCATTTATTTCTATTGAAATAGTCTTTTTATTTTGCCTTGAACAAGGATCCACCATCTTCTACTTTTTAGGTTAGGTTCCCACTAATTCCATTGCCCTTGTAAACCCCTTTGATGTTGATTATTCAAGGTAATTCTATAGGGTGTTTCCTTTATTCTATTCTCAAACACACTCGCTGAAACACCTGATAATATTATAGATCATTATTGAGGTAAATACCTCCAAAACTCTCCTTGAATTCATCTATATTCTTATCATAGAAGAGATTCAGTACATATAAATAATAGAATAAAAACTATTATTGGATACTACAAATTTTGTTGTTTTTAAGGGAACAATTCAAATGATTGATGTAGGAGACCAAAAGTTGTTGATCATCTAGAATAGGTATCTGAATAAGTGAATAAGACTACCCAAATTGAAGAGATAGCATGAATGGGTCTGGTTTTATGGGAAGGAGTTATACGAATAGTGACCTTGAAAGATGTTTCTTATTCTTTAATCATGGGTGATGGTGAGGATAAGAGCAGGTCATCAGGGTCTTCTAGTGAGGTTATGATCCACTCAGCATAGACCTCTAAGGTTGTATGAGATATGGTAATTCATAACATAGTCTATTTCACAGTGGATGAAATAGAAGGTATGAAATAATATAACATAGATGCTAAAATCCAGGCTAGATTGAAGCCAGTTGTTGCTGGTGTGAACCCTCCTACTAATGGGGCCTCCATGAGGCAGTTGGTAGTTTAAATTAATTTCATTTAATATAGAATCTTTAAAATCTATATTTATTAAATATCTAGGTTAATAAATTTCAAAATAAAATTCATACCTTGATCCATTGAACCTTGTGAATTTAATTCTCCTTGATTTTCTCCCCCATAAAAGTATTTCTATCATTGGCCTACTCTCTCTTCCGGAGTGATTTCGATGGTGCGTATCAAAATTTTAATTGATAAATTATAGGAAAACTCCATTTAAATAAGGATAAAATAGTTTTTCATCGATGTTAATTTAATTAACTCTCAAAGTGCATCAATTTTACAAGATTATCTCTCATTACCCCATTATAATATAATTATACAAAATATAAGATGAGTTATTCCAACATTCTCTCACTTAACTCATGGGACATTATTTTGCGATGCTTAATACCTTCAATCAGTCATTATTCCCATTTATATCTATTCCATCTTTTTTTCAACATTCATTATAATTAAGGATAATGTCCACATGATTCATGGAGCTCATATATTCTCTATTAATATATATCCTTCCATGTACTACAATATTGTCATTTTCCCAATAATAATTAAAATGGAATATACATAATTGGTACAATTATAATATACTTAATTAAGACTATACTTGTTATCATTATTCAACTCAATCATGTATACTTATTGAAAAAAAGGTATCATGATCAAAACGTTTATAAGTCTCTGTTTCAACTATAAAAATCATAGTAGTCAATACATATAATGAAACCTACTTAGTAATAATTCCCATACTTTAAACATGTTCAATAAATTATATGGTTGGAAACCCTTCCATCAAAGTTTCTACAAAAAAATTGATTTTTACTGATATGTTCAATTGAAAACTTATGTTTTTGAACTTCCACCTTAACTGCAATGTAATTTAATTCCTTGTGTTTAGCACCTTTTGGATATCAATCATTATTTAAAGAGATTATTGTTGAATTATTTTCATAATAAATTTTCAAGGTCCTGGAGATAATGTCAACAATTCTAATTCTTGAATTAAAGTACTGTAACCACGTACCTAGAATTATAGCTTCAAAGCATGCTAAAAATTCAGATTCAATGGTCGAAGCACCAATAACTGATTACTTTTCACTTTTACATTACTTTTATCCTTCATCTAGAAGATACACATAACCAAAAGTGTAATTTCTTGTATAAACACAACTAGAAAAGTATGAATTAAAGTATCCAATCACCTCAATATCAACAGATTTTTTATAAATAAGCATGTGATCCTTTGTTTCTTATAAATATCAAAAATCTTTCTTTATAGATCTCTAATGATCTAGTCCATGATTACTTTGGTATCTTCCCAACATACCAACTATAAAGATAATATCTAAACATATACATGTTTTAGAATACATAAAGCTTCAAAAAATAGACACATAAGTAATTTATTCCATTTTTTTGTTCCAAATCATTTTTGGGACATCGATTGAGATTAAATTTATATACTCTATATTGGAATTGGTGTTGATGAAAAAACTTCCATCCTAAACATCTCTAAAATTTTAATAATGTATGACTTCTGAGATTATCCTAATAAACCTTGAGTTCTACTATGAAGTATTTCTATTCCAATCACATACATAGATTCTCCCATGTCTTTCATTTCAAAAATATTATAGACTGGAATTTCTTGGTCTCAAAAAATAGACCAAGATTATATGTGTCAATAAATATGTCTTAAACATATAAAATTAAGAATATTACTTTAATAAAACTAATCATATAGTATATACACTAATCAATGATTTTTTTCTCAAGTTCAAAAGATAAAATGGTTTCATTAAACCAAATATACCATTCTCGACAAGTGTATTTAATTCCATATATTTACTTCTTTAATTTACATACCATGTATTCCTTTCCTTCAATGGAATATCTATTTGGTTTATCCATGTATATATCTTTCTCTATGTTTCCATTTATAAAGGATATTTGAACATCCATTTTATGTAACTGTAAATCATACTAAGATATCAATGTCGTAATATTTATGAAATAATATTTCTTAGAAACTAGTAAGAGGGATTCATTATAGTTTATACCATCCTTTGGAGTGAGTGCATTAAAAAATTCTAATCTTATAGTGTTTAAGGTTTCCATGAGATTCAATTTTGGTTTTGAAGGCCTATTTACATCCAACTATATTGCATCCTTCAACAATTTCATAAGCTCTCATGCTTTATTTAATTCCCTAGAATTCAACTCACATTTCATAGAATCTAAAAATTTATCATAATTATCACAAATAATGGATTGAGAATATGAAACTAGATCATTATCAATTCCAAGATCAATTTCTATTTCATGAAGATATACCACATAGTCATCAGAAATAGATGACCTTCATTCCCTTTGGGAACTTCTTAATACCATTTATTATGGTTCATCAACCATTTATTCATTGTAAAATTAGGAAACATTATTTTTTTCTACATGATTATTTTTTGAATCAATAATTTTAGGAACAACAACATATGAAGTTAGCATAAAAGAAATTGTAAATTGAATTATAACTTTTTAAATTACCCCATTTGTGGAACTTCACTCTCATTGGATTCACTCTCATTGATTTATATGGATAACCAATGAAATATCAACATATTTTTCTTGAGTACATATTTTTTGTAGTAGATTATATACTCTTATTTCAGTCTGATAGCCCCATATATACAGGTGCTTCAAACTGGGTTTCCTACTAATACAAAGTTCAAAAGGAGAATTTGGAACAACTTTAACTAGAATACTATTTGATAAACACATGTTAGTATTTAAATCATAAATCCACAATGATAAGGTTAAATAATAATTAATTTATATACTCCTAACCATATCAATTAATGTTCAATTATGCCTTTTTGATACACCATTTTTTGGGGTGTACCTAGCATATATAGTGTATTGTGCACATATGTTGTGACTTTCTAGAATCATTTTAAATGGACCAGGGTTTCGTCCACTATCATCAAATATTATATAATATTCACCACCTCTATTAGACCCATGACCTTAACCTTTCTGTCCAATTTCTTCTCAACATCCGTTAAATAAATTTCCAAGGCATTTATTTTTTATATTTCTCATCCAATAAATATACATATCCATAATATGAAAAATAATCAATAAAGTTCATAAAGTATTTTTCTTTTTAAAAATAATTGATATCAAAATGTCCGCATATATCAGTATGTATGATCTCAGGGAGTTGGTAAATTTTTATGGTACCTTATATTTTTTTGTTTGTTTTCCTTTAATACAATACACACAAATTTCTATGTTTGGGAAATTCAAATTTGTAAGGATTTAAATATTAATCAATCTCTACAATCTATATTTGTAAAAATCACCAAAATTTTTGTTCCACAAATAAACTGACATTTAATTTACTAAACAATGTTTAGTACCAAAATTATAATACATGGTCATAAGAATTTAATCATACATATCATCAATAATTATTTAATATAAACCATTATACAATAAACCTAATCCAATCATGTGTTTTTGTCTGAAAAAACAAAAATATCCATTCCCAAAATTTGAATAGTATCCAACATCATCAATTTTTTAAAAACAAACCAAATTCCTAGATATACTAGGTACCTAAAAGGTTTTACAAAAATACAAACTATATCCACTATCAAGGATTAAACAATAATTCTTAACTACTTATACTGTAACCTTCACACTATTCCTCATGAAGATAAACTTTTCAGTTGCCCTTCTGATTTGGGTTGAAAGGAATCCCTGCATCGTATTTGAAACATGATTCATAAAACCAGAATAAACCCACCATGAATTATGTGTAACTTCTATTATGTTTGATTCATCAATTGTATAAGAATTTTTCTTGCCTTTCTTTTCATCTCAAACCTTTTTTTAGGAAATCATATTTGAAATATCCAACTTTCCTGTAGAAAGTGAAGTTATATTAATTTTTTTTCTTATGGTTATTGAAATAGGAATCATTAATGTTCAAAAGACGCTTTCCATTTCCATGATTAGTTATTCCATGAACCTTTTATCCTTGATAATGCACATAATGGACAGAGTGGATTCCTTATCTCTATAAATGTGTTTCCCCTTAAACTGCAATACTATGAAATTCATTCACATTCCATTTATATTTCAGGGTGTTTTAGTTCATTTGGAATGGTATATACTCAAATTTTAATGAGTTTAGGAAAAGATATAAAAAGAAACGTTCATCCACTTCCATTCCCAAATATTTAAGCCTTTCCACAATACTTTTCATTTCAATGACATGCTCATGTATAGTACGACAAAAATAACAAATAACGGTGGTTAATGTAGTCATTAATTTCTATGAATTATATTTTTAATCATTTTGATATTGGTATCCCATTGATTTCATAAATTATTTAGAAATTTCAATTTTAGGGAGACCATAATTGATGTAACTTTCTATTATCATTATCATGAACATCAAACATAATATGTTTAATCTTTTCCATGTTGTATAATATACTCTATTATCATTGCTACTATCATTCATTACAGAAGCAGGTTCTTTCATATGGAGATCTAAATCAAGATCCAATACACCAAGGAAAAATTCTATTTTCACACTATAATTAGATAATTTTAATCTATTAAAGATTTGAATATTCGATTCATGTGAATGGAATAATAATCGAAAGCAAACTATAATAAATACAAGCATAAAATTAATGATTTGAATAATAATAAAAATACCTCAATTTAAACAAATTATTTTACATAAAATTTGGATGATTGTTCTCTTTGGGGTGATACACAAATCCACAATCATAATTAATAATAATTAAATTAAATTTATTTTTAAATAATATACACATCAATTAGATTTATTAACAATCTTTGGATACATAAATAAATTTCATATTGCAAATATATATATATATATATATATCGATAAAAATTATATTCATAATTTATAAGAATATATAAATTACCATTGGGAAATTAATAAATTCTATTAATAAAAAAATTTCAATTAATCAAAAAATATCATAATAGTAGAAAATTTATTATTAATATATATATAAATATATATCATTTTTCAAATAATTTTGTAACAATTTTAACTTTATAATTTGACCAATTGGGGGATTAACAATTCTCATTAAGTAATGTTCCAAATATAAAATATCATAACACAACATTATTATAAATATAAATTTTTTTAATAAGCATAAATCCAAATTTTTGTAGTCTTTTTAAATTTGATTGGAATAAAATTTAAAACTATAGTATTTATTTTCAAATAATGAAAACCAATAATTTTTTATAGATCCAATAATTTTAAAACAAATATCAATAATTTAATTTAATACTATTTATTTATTAGTTAAATTTCATAATAATAATATCATAATAACAATTAATATTATGTTTTCAGGGAAAAAATGAGCAAAACAAATGCACGGTGTATTGGATTTCATAACAAATATCCATAATAAAACATAGTATTATTTATTTATTAATTAAAAAGAATATCTATATTAACATCACAATTATAATTATAATAACTTTTTTGAAGAAAACGATCCAATTAATAATGAAAATCATATTAGATTTCAAAATACCAAAGCATACTAGATTTTAATAATTGCTCATAAAATATTATATTCCCATGGATTTTGAAATGAATTAAAATTTATAATAATAATGATACCAACTTAGAAAAAAAATACACCATGATTTCTTTTAATATTTTAAATAGGTATGAAAAGTATAAAATAAGGGAGGAAGAGAAATTATCCAAAAAATCCACTATGTGAAACCATAAAAATCATATAGAAAAACAGCAATTTAATAACCTCATTTGATACCAAATTCAAATTAATTTTCTTTAATCTAGGATCTTTAAAATTTGTATTCATCACATATCTAGATAAATAAAATTTAAAATAAAAGATATACCTTGATACATTGATCCTTATGGATTTGAGTATCCTTGATTTTCTCCCACTTAATAGGATTTCTATCCTTTTCCTACTCTTTCTTTAGTGGTGATTTTTATGGAACACACCAAAATTGTAATTGAGACTTTATTGGCAAGTACAAGACCCTTTAAAAAGCGATAAAATAGTTTTCATAAGTGGTTATCTAATTAAATGTCAAAATCCATCATTTTACAAGTGTATCCATCATTATCCCATTGTAATAATATAAAACATAATATTACTTGAGTTGTTCAAAAAGGTAAGGGATGAAGGGGACTCATTCATCCAAGTGTGAGTAGAGACCGGAAGCCAGTAAATACATGCTGATACTGTTTAAAGAAGTGCCAACTAATTAAACAAGTTATGGTATTTCCTTCCACTACCTAAGAAATGACATCACTACTAATATATATGCATACATATATATGTGTGTGTGTGTCTTTATATATTGTGTTTAAGGGTATTTATATTATTATAAATTTGATAATTCTTTATTATAACTAATATGAAAATAAGTTTAATAATAAGTTTAAATTTCATATGATTTATATTTGTAAATATACATTTTATATACACAAATATTTTTATATATTTATTTGTTTTTATATTTTAAAAAATATATAAACACAATCACACATATAATTATATATGTATATTATAAATTATATAATATTAATAAAAGTATATAATTTTTAATATGAACTATATTAAAAAAAATTATATTTAATTTTAACATATTTATATATTTATATATTTATTTATATAGTTCATATATCTATAATTTATATTATATATATATATCTTTGTGTGTGTGTAATTATAGGTTTATATATAATATTAAAATTTTATAAAAGAATAAAAAAAATATAAATGATTAAAAATATGTAGAAATTTTATTTATATAAATATGTATTTTTTGTTATATAAATCATATTTAAGAATATATAAATATGTATATATAAAATATATCCACAAGGTTCCCTTTATTGATTCTAAAATAGAATTAATAAATGAAAATGTATATCAGTGAAAAAATGGATGATAAAGGACTACCTTTATCACCACAGCAACAAAAACACAAACAAAGAGTTTACTTTGATCAATGCTTTTTTGAGCTAATAAAATCATGTCATTTAGTAGCATTGTTTTATCATTGATTAACTGTAGTGATGTATTTACACTAATTTATATTAGTGCATTTGTTCAAGTACAAAGCAACCATATTCGCCGATGCAAGTACTCTCTTAGAATATGATCACTTTGATTTGGAGCAAAAACATCAATCATTATTTGAATCCACACAATGGATAGATTAATATTATGAATTTTCAAAGAGAGAAGATGGTGAATATGAATTTTTCAACCAAAAATGGGGAAAAAGATTCTTATTAGGGAGGAATATAATAACAATACATACCAATGAGAAATATACAAACACATATATGTATATTTTCATATATAGTATATACACAGAGAGAGAGAGAGAGAGATGGCTAGGAATATACAGTCATAGTAAGAGAGGGAGGGTGGGGTGAGAGAGGGAGGCTGGGGGTGAAAGAGGGACCTTCTAGTGTGTAGATGTTCCCAAAATTGATGTCACTGATCATAACCTGGGCTAGGTTTTTTTATTTTATATTGAAATAATTCATAGCTCTTGGTGAACTCGCATAAATAGTACTCTACCCTCAACACCACCTTGTTGTCAAAAGCATCCAACACATCTTTGATCAACTACCCCAACAACAATGGGACTATATCCCTTGACTTGTGGATATATGGATCCCTACCACTTCCTTCATCCCTCCTTACCTATCACTCCCAAAATCTCCTATAGTCCGCATCTATTTCCCCTCCCCAACTTTCTTATCTCCGTCTATCTCTCCCCACAACACTGATATGGTGATGCGTCTACTAGTTTGATAAATATAATGGTAAGACCAATGCTCCTCAGTATCATGGAATTCCCATTGTTGGGACCAAACTGAATATATACACCCTGGGGGGTTAATCAAGGTGTCTCCAAAATAAAACATTTCCATTCAATCTTGTTCCACAATTTTTTAGATCTTGTTTCATTATTTCAAGGAATATAGTCAATCTCACACTCTCTCGATTTCAATTACATTGAATTTCAAACATAAATTTTGAATTAAACACACACATGGAAACAAGGATTTTACATAGATCACTTATAATGGGTTATATCCATGGAGAATGAAATGATAGTATTCTGATTCCCAAAAATAGACTAAGATTTACTAGTTCAGTGGATACATGATTCATTCATAGTCACTCATTTCGAAGTATCACTTCCTTTTCAATGTTTAGGGATGACATGCTACCACATAAGGTTCACTTCCACTTCTTCTCCCTTGTGTACTACTTTAGAAAAGACATGATAAATATATGAACATGAGGATATCTTTAGGATCATGATATAAAGCATGATCTTTGTGTATATTTATGTATGCGTAGATGCTCTCATTATAGGAAAAGGTGTCACTAGTGATAGTATTTTGGGTTTACCAGTAGTTAGAACCACCACGAAATAAGGCATCAAGAAATATTTGGTTCTTATTTTAAAAAATGTGTGTTTATATTGTGAAAATATTTCAAAACAAATATTTAGTGGTGGTTTTTTTATATCTCACAACAGTTTTATTTTTTGTATTTTTTTCCATCGTGTGGTGGTATAAACCACCATTAAATAAAAATAGTTATTTAATAATATTTTAAACCACCATGAGAATCAACAGTGTAAAATATTATATCAAACCCCCTAACCCAAATAAAAACAAGAAATACATTCCATCGTATTTACTTTAATGTTACGAGTTAGAATATACACCACCAAATTCAAATGTACACCAACAAATCAATATTAAATCGTGGAATAATATATTGGACTAGAGGGGATCAAACATAGATGAACTGAATTGGTCCATACCAACCTAACTTAGCTTAACCATAATTTCACAAAATTAAATAAACCTAAACTAAACAAAACCTAACCCCAAAAAATTGAGTTGAACTAATTTGACTCAATCAGAACTGAATTGAATTGAACCAAATATAATAAAACTACATTAAACTAAGATTAAAAAATGTGAAGCAAGCAAAATTAGACCTAACCAACTATAAATAAGAAAACCTAAATTATAAAAGTAATAAAAAATAAATTAAATCTTATGTAACCAAAATGACTTGAATCAAACAAAATAAAACCCATCTAGCCTTTCCAAAACCATACAAAAATGATAAAAAAAATTGAATCAAGTATAAATTAATCAAACTGAACTATGTAAAACTCAACCAAACCAAAATGAATCTAAATAAACTATACCTCATTACAAGGAAATTAATTTAATAGAAACTACTTAAATAATAAATAATTAAATGTAATTCACTATATTATACTTCGCTTGAATATAGAAAAATAATATTTAATTGAACTGAATGAAGTTAGAATATGTCAAAATAAATTTACCTAAACAAATTCTAATATAATAAAACCTAAATAACCCAAAAAAACATGAACCAATGTGCTTTTTTTCAAAATTAATAGAATTGATCAAACAAAAATAAATTGACGAATAGAAAATAACAATATTGTAACCTCATCAAATCTAAGAAGATCCATACTAAACTAAATAAAAAGGAAGTGAACTAAATAAAATTATACTAAACCTAATCAATTTAATCTTACCACTATAGTCTTGAATTGCTCCAAGATAAATTAAACTAAAGTACACCAAATTGAACCAAATAAAACTGAACAAGACTACTCTAAACTAGACTAAACTAATTTTAACTAAATAGAAGAAAATCAAACTGAACCAACTTGAAATAAAAAAGAAACAATTATAAAAAAAATTGAATAAAACAAAACTCCAATGAACAATGTTTTAGTGAACTAAACCAAATTGAACTGATATGGAAAAAACTGAATTAATTAAAACTGAACCGAAGGAGTTGACATGAATCAACTTCAACTAAATTGAATGACAGATAACAAAACTAAATTGAATCAACTGAAGATAACATGAGATAAAAAAATTTAATCATCCTTAACTCAATTGTATAAAACTAAATAAAACAAACCAAACCTAACCTCACCTGAACGTATATAGAATGAATAGGTATTAATAAAACTATAATAAATGAATAAAACTAATATAACTCAAATTGAAACAAATATAATCAATATAATCATATTCAACTAAAAAGACTCTAAAAATTCAAAAAATCCACTAAATGACATCACTTCAAAATGAACCAAAAAAACTAAATAACACTACACCAAATTGAATTAACTAAAATAAACCAAAAAAGAGGAATGAAGAAAATCAAGATGATTGAAATTAATAATAAGGAATGAAAATAACCAAATTAACCAAAAAATATATCATACCATTTTCAACTAAATAAAAAAATAAAACAAAATCAATTTGAATTGAACTAAATTGACTTAAAATGAACAAAAACTGAAATTAGATAACTTAAAAAATACAAAATAGTGTCAAGATAACCAAAAATATACTAAAATTATTAAAATTGAATATATCTAAATAAAAAAACTAAGTCAAATTAAATAAAACTAAAATAAATAGAACCATACTGAAGTAAAATAAACTAACTTATGTGAATGAAATATAATTGAATAGTCCAAATCTAATTTAACCATAACAAGAAAAAATAAATGAACCTAAAAAGACCTGAATTCAAGTAAAAAAAGAACCACGTTGAACCAACCAAAATAAAACAAAAATTAAAAAAGAGAGAAAAAATTGAACCAAACAGAGATCAAGTGACGTGACCATTGTTACCCCAGACAACAATGAACTGAAAATATATGCAGTGAAATTAAAAAAAATTAATTAAAATATATTAGATATAGTAGAAAACATCTAACCTTAACTGATCCAAACTAATTGAAACAAAACCAAAAAACAAACCAAACTAATCTGAACCAAATTGACCTGATCTAACACAAACCAACATAAAAGATCATGATTAAAAAAATTAGTACTTTAAATGATTATAAAATTATAAAATTTACCAATTGAATCTATCCAACCATTGATGAAATATAATTGAGGATATTTCCATTACTCTTTTGGTATGATTCAACCAATTAGTTTTGATTGACTACAAAACATATTGGATGAATTAAATACAACGATGACATGAAATTCCCGCAATGATATTTTCTCAACGATTAGTCAGAGTTATCTGGTCAATTTCAAAATTTAATAATCATTTAGATTACTAATTATTATTATCTTAAGTTAATATATATATATATATATATAATTTTTTATTTCTCAAATAAATTATACTATAGATATTATAAGAATAGATTAGATATGGAGTTTATTTTTTTCATTAGAGGGTAGTTACGATGAGGATTATTTTGAACTCCGTGCTAGTGATATTTTCATATAACTAAATTGAGTAATCATAAATAATTATGATTAATTAAAAATTATATCCTATTATTTTTATTATTAATGGAATTATATGGATATAATTTGTTCATGTTTACTTGATTTAGTTTTTATTAGGTTTGGTTATGTAGAGATACATCAGTTAAATTTATATTAGTTTAATTTTATTTAGTTTATTTTGAGTTGGGATAATTTAATTCAATTTTTTATAGGATAGGTTGATTCCATTGAGATTCACAAAAGATAGTTTGTTAAGGGTCTATTAAATTAAAAAACCATTAGATCAGTTCATTTTTTATTTGTTATAATTAATTTTAGTTCAGTTAGACTGGGTACATTCAGGTATATTTGATTCAGTTTGGTTCAAGTTGGGTATTTTCAAGGTGGATCAATTTTTTTATATATAATATAATTTCATTCCATTTTATTCATTATTTTATACATCCTCTCTTAATTTTTTTTGTCTTGGATCAGGTCAAATTTGTTCTGATTAGTTTGGTTTGATTTGTGCTAGTTTTTTCTAACTCATTTGGGATCAATTAAGGTCACCTCCATTCTACTACTTCAGATATAATTTAATTCATCATAATTTTATAGGATTCATTTTATTTTAGTTTTATTGTTTTATTTATGTTTAATAAAACTTAGGATAGGTCAATTATTATAGTTTGATTCATCTTGTTTCAATTTTTCTCATTTTAGTTATTGTTGGGTTTGGTAAATTTGGTTTTATTTTCTTTAATTCAAATAATTGCCAGGTTTATTTTGTTATTTTTGTTATGTTTATCTCTTTTTGGGTGGATTTAATTTAGTTTAAATTATTATAGGATAATTTGGTTTAGTTCAGTAAAGTTCTGTTTTATTCAAATATCTATAATCTGAATCTAGTTTTTATTTGAGTCTATGCGGTTTGAATTAGTTAAGATAAATTTGGGTTTATTTGACTCTCTTTAGTACAATATATGTTAGATCATGCCAGTTTTGATTTATTATAAGTTATTTCAATTCAAATATATTTTTTTATTTTGGTTTTATTTTATTTCGTCTGGTATGATTTATTTTTTGTTTGAATTTTTTATTTGGTTATATTCCTATCAATATAAATAATATAGATTTGGTTCATTCTGTATTTTCTTGATCTAGTTAAGTCAATTAATTTTAGTATATTGATATTTACATTGGGTTGGTTCAATTTTATTTTTTTTCATTTAGTCGAGTTTAATCATTATTATTTCATTTTATTTTAAACCAATTATATTTGTTATTTTTTATCAAATTCATTTCTCATTATTTTTATTCATTTAAGTTAGTTTGATTAAGTTATTTTCTTTACGGATTAGGTTATCATAGGCTAGTTTCAATTTTTTTAATTTTATTTAGTTTAATATAATTAAATTCAATTTAATATAATCTATATCGATTTTCTTGAGTTTAGTCCCTCTTCTGTTTCATTTGATTCTGTTAATATTTAATCAATTCAACTACTTTGGTTCTTTTTTTAGTTTAAATATGTTATTGGTAATTAAATTTTTTTTATTTTACATCATTTATGTCTATTGGGGTTAAATTTTGTTCAATTGTGTTTATTTTTATTCTTTTTTCCATTTTTTCAGGTTAGTTTTGTTTTATTCGATTATATTCAGTCCAACCCATTTTAGAGGAGTCTAGTTCTGTTCAATTGGGTTCATTTTTTTTAATTCACTTAATTGTTTGTTTTTCCAATTCAATACTAGTCATGTAAAATAAATTTTATTTGTTTCAGTTTAATTTTATTTAATTTAGTTCATTCTAATTTGGTTAAGTGAATTTTATTGGGATTCATGTTAGGTCTGATGAGGTCATTCTGATGTTGTTTTATTTTATTTTATTTGATTTAGTTTAATCAATTCTATTTTATTCACCTTCAATCAGGTTTTTTATGGTTTGTTTGTTTAGTTTGGATTATGTTTGAATTCATTCAAGTCATTTTCATTTAATTCATTTCAACTCAATTAATTTAAATTAAATATTATTTTAATCCATTAAAGCCAAGAATACTCTAATAAATTACATTCAACTATTTTTTATTCCAGTATAATCCAGTAAATTAGTTTTGATTTTTTAACTTCTAGTTTAATTAGATAGATTTTGGTTTGGTTGAGTTTTACTTCGTTAAATTTGATTGATTTTTTTCAATTTAAATTGATTTTGTTCTTCTATATTTGGTTTAGGTAATGTTAGGTCTGTCCTATTTGGTTATATTTATATAGTTTTAGTTCAACTTTATTTAGCTTATTTTTTCTTACTTTTATTCATTTTGATTATATTATTTCCTATTGGTTTGGTTTACTTTTATTTATTTTACATTTCTTATTCTTAGTGTAATTTAGTTTTATTAATTTTGGTTTAGTTTGTTTCAGTTCTACATGATTCCTATCAGTTTATCTCAATTTTTTGGGGTTTGGGTTATTTTTGTTTAGGGCTATTAAGTTTAGATAAATTATAGCTGGGTCAATTTTTGTTGGGATAAAAAAATATAGTTCATCTTAGTTCAACTCACTTTAGTGAAATTCAGTATTTTATGATTCAATATATATCTATGTGTGTGTGTGTCTGTGTGTGTGTTAGTGTATATATGAATTTGGTGGAGTATATTCAGAATCATTACTTGTATGTAAATTTGATGATATATTTTTTTGTGGAAGGTAATTTTTTATTTTTTTCATTTCAGATATTATGGTTTGGTTTGGGTATAGGTAGTTTATTTATATGTATTTAATCTCATATGGTACTAAAAAATAGAATAGTGAACTACAGTATATAAAACACCACAATAATTATGATATTTGAAGAAGATTTTTTATATAAGTTTATGAAACCCCCACTAAAAAATTCCATTTTTATTTCGTAGTGGTTTTTAAATACTTTAATTAAATATCTAATTAACAAAAAAATCATAGTCCTCCCCCAATTGAAAATATTTCATTTAAGGTTATGAGGGGAGAGGGAAGAAAATTGTTTGGGAGGAAGATCATTTTTTAGTTAATTAGATATTTATTGTATGTTTTTAAAAACCATTACTAAATAAATGTGGAATTGTTTTACGGTGGTTTTGAAAAACTTCTATAAAACTCAACTTTAAATATCATAATTTTTGTATTGCTTAATATTCTCTACTTAACTATTCTATTTTTATTTAGTACCATATGGGATCAAATCCATATAATTTTAGTTGAATATTTTTCTTCCATGAAACCATAATAGTGATGAAAAAGTCATCCATATGAAAATAATTACATACTAAAATTATCTTTATTATGATTTATTTTCAATATTTCAATCATTCATGTATATCAATATAATTTTTTCCTCTTGGAGACTTCTTCCTTCAATGGTCCATGTGTGATCAATAGGACTTTATTTCATATATCATCTCTTATCTTCTTTTAAAGTAGATATATCATTGGCATTCTCTTTTTCAATCTTCTTTCTTACCATTATAGACTCTAAATATATAGATTTTTTTCATCATGATCATATTGCATAAAGTTCTAGGATTTTAAAATGTTTCATTTCAATGATGATCTTGATATTATACTAATTCTCCTCCTCTAATAGTTGAAAATTTATTGGTTAAAAATTCATCTTTTCTACCTTCAATATTTCCAAAAAACTTTTCAAATTTTTCACCACGATGAGATCTCTAACATTCCATATCAAACCCAAATATAAAAAAATTATCTCTCTTTGGTCAACAATTTATTCAATGTTGGTTAATCTCTATAATAATCAATGTTGTTATATATTCAATGTTTTAGAAAATCAAATACCTCTATGTTCATATGATAATAAATATTCCCCATAATTAATGGATAATCATTAAAAAATATCACCAATGACTTCCTTCAAATAATTCCCATGGATTTATCAATGATTTTCTCCAAAATTTCCAATATTAGTTTCAATTAAAAGGGTCCTTTATTTTCTCAAAGTCAAACCACCATGAATTACATATACATATTTCTTTAAAATTCATTTAAGTTATGATTCTAAATCCACATAAAGATCTCATAATATTTCTAAAAATGTGAATTAAACCAAATCATTAATAAAGTATACCAAATAATCACATTTAATATTTTCAATTGTCACCTATTAATTTTAAATCCTAGTAGTTCAGAATCCTCAAACTAAAAACATTGATATCAAATATAGTCTTCCATAATTTGAAAAATATCCAAATAATGATACATTTCATGGGAATAATTATTTAACTGCTTGATATCTACAACTACAGTGTGATGAACATTTTATTATTTTGATTATTTCATGATAAATAATGTTGTGGAGTGATACTTATTCAAACTATAGATCCAAAATATATAAGTAAATATTATTTTTAAATAAACTAATGATCATGATGTGATTACTTCATATTTCCTCAAATCATGCCTTCATTGTGTCATGACAAATTATATCATTATGAAAACTCTGTCATCCTTAGCCAACTAAAATTTTAACTTTTCTTCAAAAAATAGAACCTCTCATGGTGTGACCCATAGATCGGGGAGTGAGGCTTCTCAAATTAAAATACTATTATGTCATTCTATACACACTATTGAACGAACCAATCATCCTTATGAATACAATACTATACCTAATTTTCACACACATGCATTATGCCATAAATCTTCCACACAACACAAAACATTAGTCTTATGTACCAATAATTTCAACATGATTATAAACATTATGGAATGAGAGATTTTTCTATAATATATTATTGAATATCCAAAACCCATAACATATCCTTTACAATATAACTTTATTCAATAAAGTCTGATTGAAATAATTATTGCATGATTGACCATCACCTATATCATATTAATCTTATTTATCCTACCTTCATGGTGTGATAACTACCATTGTTCCATTGTGATGTCCAAATTTTTATAACCACTAAAAATTCCTCTAGATCATTATTCTTACATAGAAACCCTATAAACTATAACCAGTTTAATTACTTTATGATTTGGTCACTTTTCACAGAGAAAAATACAATCTTTCTAAATAACTTCTCTCTTTCTCTAAAAGACTCTAATAATGACCATTAATTTTTGAAATCCATATTAAACTGGAATAAACAATAGTAGCATAGAATAAAATTCATAAATTCTTGATCAACCCATCATTATTCAATCTAGTTTCATATTCTCAAATTTCATAGAGAATTTTCATTCATGACCACATTTATTTACCCCAAGTTTCCATTTTGGTTACTTCAATTATTCAAATCCTTTCATGCCTATACAAATTTTCTAATTCCATATATTTCAATTAAATTTATCCTTTATGAACATCCATGTATCATAAATTCTCTAATAACATACTCTATTAATAATTTTCAACAAATCTAACATAATGATTATCAACATTTATTGTTAATAAATTTGATAACAAACCTTCTCATTGAAACATTATTCCACTATGTATTTTCTTTACAGCACTTCCATAAATCGATGAATTTATAATAAATATATATTCTCTCCCATTTTAGTTTTCAATATGATATGAAAAAAGTAATATGGAATTATAGACTTCTACTATCCCAATTTTTCAAAAAAAAGATATCTTAAATAGTTTATTTATTCCCCCCATTTTCCAATAAAATACATACAGAATAATTAAAGGGGCTATTCTACCCCCTATTCCATGAAAGTACTTGACACTCTTATAATATGGAAACCACTTTTAAATTTTTTTTCACTAATTCCTAAATCATCATCGAGGATAAAGAATCATCTTTAATTAATGTAGCATTCTTATATATTTTTTAAGAGTGATATTACCACTTAGAATATTTTGATATCCTGAAAAATAATCAGATTATATGACTTGTTAACCCAAAAAAATAAATCAAGAACTTCTACGTGGATATTATTATTCCTCCATCAAGTTTTTCTTTTCCATATAAATGGTTAAATAAGACTTCATATAGCCGGATTTTGTTTATTGGATTCAATATTATGCTTGGAACCACTTGAAAATTTATGGATTAACCAATATCAAATTTCTTCGGTTTAAAAAAACATTATAAATCCATCATGTAGTGAAATATAATCAACACATAAATCATATCACCCCCTTAAACCCACAAACTCTATAAATAATTATAAAAATTAAATACCGGTGGAGTGGGTTACATCCCAAACATTCTCAAGTAAAGGAGTATGGTTAATCATTGTGAATCAAATCATTATGTTCAATTTTATTTCAAACCTTTATATTGGATCACCGTCGAGTGAAACTAATTCTACAAACATTATTTAACAACCTGATCTGGAGACCACTAAAATGGTTCCCTAACCTGGTTTGCCACAAGACCTCGGGCATGTTTTCCCATATTCTAGAGTATGTTTACTAGTAATGGGGGTCTAGGGTATTATCATGTCTATACAATAACCCAGATTTGAGTGTGAAGTAACAGATAAAATAAGAAAATTCCATTTAACAAAAATAAACATGAGAGTGTGCATGATAAATAAAACAACCCAATCAGTAATAATTATCCATGCGGAAGTAGTACAGATATACAAAGATGATCTACCACCAGGCTGATCACATATATAAATAAAGACAAAAAATAAAGAATAAAATAAAATTACAAGAGGTTCAACTACATCCCAAAGCCACACCACATCCTGATCTCTAACCTTATCCCAATTATCTAGCTGAGAAATACATTATAGGCCTCTACACAACATGTGTCTGCGACAAGTTAGATATGTTAGGACCAAGTTATGTTTTAGATGTATTTGTTATAAATAGATAAATATGTTGATTATGGTTAAGAAAGAAATTATGTTAAGAAGGTAATGGAAATTTGGATTTCAAAATAGTGTGTGTGAAGTTTTCAATCAGATCCAGACTATCGACATGATAATCAGATCCAGCACATCAGCATAAGTCAAAATGATCCATAAAATTGGGATATTGTTAAAAATTTATAAGCTACTAGAAATACTATTGTGTCTAGAATGAATGCGTTGATCATAATGAGAAGTCAAAAACTACTACGAATCATTCTTACGAAGAATCACCCTCAGAAGATGCTGAGTGATATAGAAACTATGGGAACTAATATAACTTCTAAGTATCAAATATGATACTTATTTTATATTTTTTCATTCAAAAAATTTATAAGTTGTATTAGAACTTCTGATTTAAACCTTATGAAGTAAAGGGAGAGATTTGGTGCTTCCAATCATATTTAGGATTTATTTGAAATAAAGAACTCATGATATAAGCATGATTTTATAGAAGAGAGGATAATATGACGAGAATTATTCTTACAACTACTCATCGGTGTGAGGAAAATTGGACACAAAAAAGTGAAGATCATCATTATGAGAATCATTGGCATGAAGATATCACAAGGTTGGAAGATTGATCATAACGAAGAAAAGAAATCACTGCCAATACTGCTCCATCATATGCAGTATGCCAACAATCCATCATAATGGATTCTAACACCGATTCATATTATTTGAATATTTTATATATTGGATGCAGAGATTTATTTGGGGAATAATTTTTGAGAGATTTTGGATTATTTGAAATGATGATCCAACAAAAGGATTCAGAGATCGATCAACTGAACCATGTTCTTCATGTTGAACTGTATTTCAGTTGGGTCAATAAAACAATAAGTCGTACTTTGTTCTATTACAAGTGGTTCAAGAGAAAAAAAAAGTATTGATTAGTGAAACCAAAACAATAGTGGAAGACATAAACCAATCCATCGGATTCATGATGGCACCGATAAAGTCATATAATGTTGAACTTCATCGGAAGTGGGATCTTCAGTCTAAGGAATTGAAGAAATTGAGATATACTTTTAAGATGTCTTAGAATGGTTTCTAGTGTCTTACATTTAATACATGATATGGATCATCTTCATGAGAATACATTTAGTGTTTACAAGATTTCATCATATTGGTTCATCTTAAGTATTTATTGTGTTTTCATCATAATGAGAAGTAATCTAGTTTTCATATATGTTCATTATTTCATAGATCAATATAATGAAGAATCTATTATATGCCTTCATCATATTAAAGAATTGGAATATAGAATATTAATTAAGAATTGTAATTAAGAAATTTTTGTAAACATGAAGAAGTATTAAGATTCAATAAGTTCTTATAAGGATTATGAATATATGGAGAAGACAAAGATAAAGACTTAAATTAATGAGAAATATTTTATTTAAAAATTTTGTTGAGCGGGATATGAAATTGGTTTTCCTGACTTTTCCTTTATGGATTTCCTATAAAAAGAGATCTCATGCCATTTGTATGACGTATGAAACATGAATTATTAACATTCTTTAAGAGCTATGTCATTTTTTAGGTATTGAGTTTCCAACCAGAGTTTGTTTTCCTCATTGATACTGAGAAAGTTCCAACGGAACAAGATCATCTGAGTGAAGTTCAATCCGATCATTAGAGTAAGTTCCAATGGTCCATGATTTATCATAGAAAATCCATAAAATTGATCCAATTGGAGAAAAATTTATTGAAGAAAGGTTCATTGGAAATATATATATCAAACAGATGAATTTTAAGCTTCCAATTTAGTTTCTACTCAAGTGAAGAAAGAAGAGAAAAATGAAAATCAGACTAAGGAAGATCGGGATGTATTTTTAGTGGAAGATATATGGACTTAGATTCTGGAATAATTTTTAAGACCAACAAGTTTCATAAAAAAATGTTAAAGTTCATAAATATTTTATTCAAGTAATGTTTGATTCAGCTTACTTATGTAGGAAGTGAATACTTTTTCAAGTGTATTAGAAAATAAGAATAAAAGTTAATATTGTAATTTTGGATACTTAACAATTACTAAAAAGGCTTATCTTGATGGGGATTATAACAAAATGTGGGAAGTTCATACTGAAAAGTATAATTGGGGGGTATAACCAACAATAGTGGGAGGGTTTCTACTATGATTGTATAATTGTTTATTACTTTTTCTTTTTAACTCTAGAAATAAGATAGTGAAAGAATCCATGTTCATGGGAATATACAACATGGAAATGAGTTGGTCTTTATACCAAACATTGTAAATATTGTGTGTTTCATTATAATTATATGTGTTTCATATGAAATGATAGGTTGAGAAGTTTTATTTGAGTGGATCATATCTTTAACTGGTTTCATAGTCTAAGAACGTTTTACTAAATAAGTTAAGAAATGTTCTTATAAAAAAAGGAACTACAAATTTACCCCCCCACCCTATATAGTCTTAATCCTACCTAGAAACCAAAAGTGGTATCAAATCCAAGTTTTCTTCTGAAAGATTCATCTCTGAGAATAGTTTATTTGAATTTTGTGAACTATAAGGTAATTCCAATTTTCAATGGTAACAACTATCATATCTAGAAAGTTAGAATACCTTCATAACTTATATCCCTTAGGTATTATCTTTTGGAGACTACTACAGATAGATTTTCTCCTTTTATTGAGAATAATTCTATTACTTCTATTGATAAGAGAAATTGTTTGAATGATGGAAGAGCTAAAAAAATTAATCTCATCACTAACTGAATTTGATTTTCTTAGAGTAAAAAGAGATAAAACTGACAAAGGTATCTCAGATAATTTCACAAAAATTTATGAAGGAAATACAAAGGTGAAGAAGAAAAATTTATATCTTTGGAGATAGAAATGTGAATATATAAAAATGGATGAGTATGAATATGTTGGTGAATTATTTATAAGAATGAACGAAATTGTTATCACCATAAGATCTTTTGGTGAGAAGTTAAAAGACTCAACTATTGTTGAAAAGATCGTTAGAATTATTCCTAATAAAATTGATACCAAAGTTTAATATTTGGAAGATAGAGATCCCAAAACTCTATCTTTATCTAAATAGTATTCCCATTAATTATGAAATGATAAGATAAAATTTTATAAAATTGAAAGAAAATGTTGACCGGTAAATTTCCTTCAAATCTTTGTTAAAAGGTAAAAATAAAGATAATAAAATTAAAGAATAATCTAGTGATTCTAAAGTATATGAATAATAAAAATATTTCAATAAAATTGTTTCCCTTCATTATAGGAAATTTAATAAGGGTAAATGGAAAAGAAAAACTAAAAATGTTGGAATTGTGAAGGGAAAATACATTTTACACAAACTTTTCCTTGGAAGAAAGTTGAAGAGTATTATTCTTAGGAAGATGATGATAAGTGTAGATGAATAATTGGAATAATCATAAGAAAATATTTCCTTATGAAATTAAGAATAAAATTTATCTAATTGAAGAAAGAAGGATGATTCTTAATCCAGTAATGAACTTGATCATAGAATAAAATTTATTTATAAAGTTAGAATTATAAGTAATTATTCATAATATGATAATTATGATTAATAAATTATAAAAATGGAATGGATTCTCAAAGAGATCAATGGAATAATAAATTGATCATAACACTTAACCCAATAAAGAAATAAAAAATCTTAAGAATGATATTAAAAGAATAACTTCTACTAATAATGATATGATAAATAAAGATTATATAAATATAAATGTTGTCATATCTTTTAATAAAAAGATTTATGATCTTGAAATAAAACAAAAAAAAGATATTAAAAATATTCAGCTAGAAATGAGAATCTCGTCATGAAAGAATCCTCACTCATTGAAGAAAGAAAGAAAAATTAGTTAAAGATAGATGAATATGAAAAAATGATAGATTTTATAAAAGATAGATTTGATGATAAAGAATAGGATTTTTTTGAAACATAATCAATGATTCTTACAACACAAAGTGAGATAAAAAAATAAGAGAGATATTTTCACCAAGGTAATTGATGTTAATGGTGATACTTCTAAAAAGATGGAAATAAAGTCTTGAAAAATTAGGTTTGTGAGAAAAAATATTTCCCCAATAAAGATAGAAATTATTTAGGAAACTATATTCCTAAGAGAAGTGGTCTATGATTTGTGGAGAAACATCCAAAACAAAAAAAAATTGAACAATTTTATTATCAGTATGAAAAATAAAGATTCATATGGAATTGTTGGTGTTGTGGAGTATTCAAACACATAGCTTATTCATTTTGGAATAACACATCTATACCAAGAAATATTTATGAATAAATGGGTATCTGTGATGAGAAAAGAAGATAAAATGCTCCTAAAAATTAAGTTGAACCAAAAAAGGAATCTTAGAAGATTAGTAATACTAAGTGTGTTAAGAAATTGGAGAAAAGTAAACATTCTGAGTTCGAAAAGTGAGAGTGCTTAGTTATTTGACCTAAACAAGTTGACTTGCATAGAAAGTTATAACAATAAGAAAATCCATTAAAGAAAAGGAGAAGAAAAATGTTTATGAAGATATGAGAAAAGTTTATATAAAGATATCAATAGATTGTGAATTGAAAAATTATAGAATACGTAAGATATGTGAGCAAGAATGGCATGTTACTAAAATTTGTTTGACTAGCATATAAGAACAAGAGAAAGTAATGAAAGAGATGTTATGAACTCACAAAAAAAGGTTCCAAAAGGAGAAAATAAAATGACATCCTTGTCATAAGATTCTACAGATGAAGATAAGCTTATTACAAAATCCATTAAGGATGAACAGAAGGAAAAAAAATGCATCCGATGAAGAATCCAAGAAGAAGAAGAAAAAGAAAAGGCTAACAGGGGACTCTCAGTATGAAATATTCTTCAAAGTAACAACTTTGGTTCCCCCTTATTCCCAAAATATTTTAATTTTTACTAATATATAGTAATTGAAGAAGTTAAAGTAAGAAGGCTGATATATGAGTCTCTTACTATTCTAGAAAAAGAAAGTAATGAGGTTTAAAAAATGAGATTATGGAAAGTTATGTTTATTTACTTGAACTTTCTAATTTGGTTGTTGATATGGGTTCGTATTAATTTTATCTAAAATATATATTTTAAATACTTCCTAATGAAATTATAATGTTGAAAGAAACACAGAAAGGGTATAACATGAATGTATTGAAATGAAAACCATTAAAAACTATGATTATTCACGCTTTATTTTTACTCCATATTCTCCAATGTTGACTTAGATTTGTTTTGTTAAAGGCTCTTTATTAATAAAATCATGTGATAGTTATGTTCTCCTAAAGAATAATTTCTTGTTTTTGAAATTAAAAGTTCTAAACATTGGAAATGAGATCATTTTACAATAAGGGGGGAACTTATCATGATGGCCCCTTTGAATTTTATTGTAAATAAAGGGGAGAGATAAGAAAATGGGGGATAGAAAAGAAATAGGTGAGGAAATAAAGAAACGGGGAGATTAAAATTTGAGAAAAGAAAAAAAGTGGTATTTTTTAAATTGGTTGAATTGGGTATTGAAAAAAAACACAAAGGGGGTATTGTTAGGCCCAAGTTTTATTTTTTTGTTATTTTTTCAGTGGATGAGTATGTTTTTTTAGTAAAGAAACTATTTTTAGAAGGTAATTCAAATCCAAATTAAATAAAGGTGTGTGTGATGTCTTCAATTAGATATAGACTATTAGTATGAGAATCATATCCATCATATTTTCATAAGTCAATATGATTCAATGTATTGGGATTTTGATAAAAATTTTGAATATTATGGAAATAGTATTGAGTCTGGAATGAAATATTTGATCATAATGAGAATTTAGAAACTGATGGGAATCGGTCTTAAGAAGAATCGGCCTCAGAAGATATTGAGTGTGACTAAAAGGTTTGTAAGTAATAGAACATCAAAGTATCATATTTGAGGATTATTTGATGTTTTTTAATTCACAAAAGTCATAAGTTTTTTGAGAACTTGTGATGTAAGCCTTATGAAGTAAAGGGAGATATATGGTGATTCCAATTGTATTGAGGATTGATTAGAAAGAATAAATTCATGATATAAGTTAGAGTTTTTTCAAGATATGATAATACAATGAGAATTATTCTTATTGTTGGTCATTGGTGTAAGGAACACCGAACATAGAAGGATGAAGATCATCAGTATGAGAATAATTAAAGTGACAATATCAGAATGATGGAATATTTATTGTATTAAAGAAAATAATCCACTACCAACACCGGTCCATCGAATATAGTGTGCCACTTATCCATCATAATGGATTATGAAACTGGTTCATATTACTGGTATACTTTTTATATCAGATTCTGATCTTTACTGTGATAGAACTGTTAAGAAAGTTTTTATTCTTTTAAATGATGATCCATCATAATGATTTAAAGATTGATCAACCAAACCATGTACATCAGGTTGAATTGTATTTCAATTGGGCAAAGAAAACAGGAATTCATACCTTTTTCTCTTAAAATGGGTCAAGAGAAAAAGAATAAAATTACTGATTTTTGACTCTAATCTCACAGAGGAAGGAAGAGACTGATCCATTAGACACATTATGAAACTAATAAATTCATCATATGCTGAACTTAATCAGATTCAGGATATTAAATTTGAGGAATTAAAGAAAAGGATACATACTTTTAAGATATTTTAGAATGGTTCTAAATTTCTAACATTTAAGAGTCGATACGAAGAATCTACATTAGAAGACTTCTTGTGTTTACAAGGGGTCATTTTAATGGGTCTTCTTTAGTATTTCATATGTTTTCATCATAATGAGAATTAGTCTCTCTTTCATATATGATAATTTGGAATGGAGAAATGTAATGAAGAATCTATTATATGCCTTTATTTTAATGAAAAAATTAATCGATAATAATAATGAAGATTCAACTTTGGTCTCATTTAGGTATCATTTTCCTCCTATCTAAGTAACATTAGGGAGATGGCCTTTATTCCATTCCCTTTCCTATGAGTCTGAGGTCTTCTTGAACACCTGATCTATCCTCTAGTCTTTGTAGGGTCTAACCATCAATGAAACCACATCCTTATTGGGGAGGAACGCTCTCCCTATGTGTATCTTAATGAGACCAACTTATCTAGAGTGTCTCTCATGGAAAAGCCATTATCCATTCATCCATAGACACATGGTTTAGTTTATGTTCTCATCTATCGATGGCTGAAATTTCCATCTTGTAAAAGAGGTTTCATCGGGGCCCTCAGAACTTTGTACATTTATCAATTGGATTCGTTTTTTATTAAACAATTTTTAAAAAAATAATGATGTTCTCCACCTAAATTGGTTGTTCCATGCATACCAAAATCATATTACTAAATTAATAATATAAAATTTTGGATCCATAAGTATCGCCAACCATTTTGGAGCTTTCTAATTTACTTCACAAGGGAAATAAATCGCTACCAAGGCTTATCCTGTCTTGTCTAGCATCATCTGCGATCAAGTAATCTCATCTCCATGACCTTATCTCTAAACTCAATCCAAAAATTAATAATTAATTAATAATAAAATTTATAATTTACTTATTAATCAAAAAATATATCATAATACTAGATAACTGATTGGATTTTTGTGCTACCCCAGAACCACACACAATGGCACCCCACAGGTATAGCTCACATCCTCATCCCTACACTAAGTAAAATCCCCAACAAAAAATTCCAATACCATATAAATTAAAAAAATTATTTTCTTCAAATACCTAAAAAAATAGATAATATAATGTTCCTCAAATATAATGATTATAATAACCACATGGGTTAGTGTAGGGAGTAAGATACCTCAAATCACCAATAAAATAATTCTAAGGACCTCCCTATACCAAGGGGGTGGGAGAGTAGTTGGAGAATCATCCCCTAGTCACACCAACCAAAATAGTATGTGATGGGAGGCATCCAATCTTAAACATAAAGGGGGTATAAGATTCATTTTAAGATTTAATACCCCAATTGAATAGCTGGTGGTGCATATTTTCTAGCTGGTGGTTTTTCTATAGTTTTTTTTGAAGCATCCACCTGGACTCTCCTGAGCCTCCTTTGATCCCTTGAGATGAATCATGATCCTTTAATCATTACCAGAAAACTTAATTGAAAGAATATAACCTATCAAAACTAGGTTCTAAATCTTGGTTATAAAATATTCTTGAAATTGAGTTCAAATTTTTAAAAACCTCATGAATTTCAAATGAAAATATGGACACATGGCATTACAAACACTCTATGATAACACATGTCATCCCCATGAAGTCTTAGTGGTCATCCAACCTTACATACTGACCTACCCTAGACATGAATTCCCACTCATATGAATTTTTCTCATATTTAAACACTTCATTAAATTACTTATCACAAATCCAAACATAATTCATTGAGTTATCAAAATCCTGATCCAATGCCCATAACCATTATAAAAAATTTCAAATACAATTGATGAGTCCATATATCATGAGACACAGTTGTGTCATCATCTAGTTGCCCATTTGGACTGTAGTCATGAGCACCATAGGACATAGCATATAATGGGAAATTCCAATTCTAGGATGCTTCTATCCTCAAAATTTCCCACATAACTCCAAACCTGCATTACAATGATGTACCTAACGCAGTACCCAATGAACCACACTCATTAGCAAAGGACAACACTCACTAGTGGAAAAAACGTTTAACACGTTGGAATTTTTCACATCGGTTCTATATAACCGACGTGCAAAGTTTTAATGATCGATATCTCATGTTGTTTATTTTATAACTGACATGATATATCAATCAGGATCCATATTATACATCGGTTATAAAATAACCAATGTAAAATATACGGAGATTTGCTTTTTTAAGTCAGTTATTGTATAACTGAAGTGAAAATTGAATCTGGTGTGCTTTATCACGTCAGTTATTTTGTAACTGACATGATAAATGAAACTTTGGTGATTTATCACATCGGTTATAAAAAAACAACGTGATAAATTCAATCTTAGCAATATATCAAGTTGGTATAAAGTGACATATATCACGTCGTTTACAAAATAACTGACGTGATAAATTGTTTTCTATGTCCGTTATTAAAAAACTGACGTTATAAAAATTAAAAAATAGTTTACCACGTTAGTTATTAAATAACCGATGTGATAAATCTTTTAAATGATTTATTTCACCCCGTATTCATTCATTCTGTTTTCTTCGATCGGGTGACCTGTAACTCATCTCTCACATGCAGAAAACCTAGAAACGATTCATTAAAGTCGTTCCCTCTAGCCTCGGTTTTCCGAAATAATTCTTCATATTTATTGTTATCAGATCTATCTGGTCGACTCACAACACTCAAGTAAGCCTCACATGACTCCTTTTCAGTTTTTACTTTCCGTAATGCCCTAAACTAATTTTTTGAGATGTTATTTTTCTTTGTTCTTGCTATCATGGTTAGTTTCATAGTGTTCATCTATACCATGCTAAATTCTTTTCTGGTAAAATAATCCTATGGAATTTATATCTTGTAAGTTATGATTTTGGTGTGTTCTATCATGTTTGTGTGCGCATACAGGTGTATCCAAGGGGGTGGGGGCTGTGCAAGTGGGTGGGGGTGTCCAGGGGGATTGGCTGGGCTGTCCAGTGGGGTGGGGGTGTCCAAGGGGGTGCAGGAGATGTCAAAGGGGGTGGGGTGGTTTCCAGGGGGTGGGGGCTGTCCAAGGGGGGTGGGGCTGTCTAGAGGGTCCGGGGGTTTTCCAGAGGGTTGGGGGATATCTAGGGTGTCCATGGAGGTGGGGGCAGTCTAGGGGTGTGTGGGGGGGGGGGGGTCCAAGGGGGTGGGGGTGTCGAAGGTGGTGGGGGTGTCGAAGGGGGTGGGTGCTGTCCAAGGGGGTGGGTGGGTGGGGGTGGTGTCACGGAGGGGTGGGGTGTCCAAGGGGATGGGTGATGTCTAGAGGGGTGGGGGTTGTCCAGGGGGTGGGGATTGTCCAGAGGGTTGGGGGGCTATCCAAGGGGGTGGTGGTGTCCAAGGGGGAGGGGGTGGTGTCCAGAGGGTTCAGGGGGGGGGGGGGGGTTCTAGAGGTTTGGGATGTCCATGGAGGGAGGGGGTAGTCCAGGGATGTGTGGGAGGGTACAAGGGGGCGGGGGTGTCGAAGGGGGTTGGGGGGATATCCAAGGGGTGGGTAGGTGGGGGGTTATCTAAGGGGGGTGGGGCCTATCCAGAGGGTTTGGGGGTTGTCTGTGGGGGCTGTCTAGAGGGTTGGGGGTGTCCAGGGGGGTGTCTAAGGGGGTAGGAGGTGGGGGTGGTGTCCAGGAGGGGTGGGGGTGTCCAAGGGGGTGGGGGGCTATCTAGAGGTGTGGGGGGCTATCCAGGGGGTGGGGGTTTTTCGAGGGGGTGGTGGTGTCCAGGGGGTGTCCAAGGGGCTGGGGGTGGTGTCCAAGGAGGTGGGGGATACGTGTTAGTTGGGATTGACTATTGCATTGTGGTTTTTGAGATTATGACATGATGATTGTATTGTTTCATGGATATTAGGCTATAATTTATTAGTGTTTTTTTAAGGGGGTGGGGTGGTTTCCAAGGGGGTCGGTACACTCTATGTTTGAGTTTTTCACTATGTTATTTAGAGATTCAAGCATTATGAAAAGAGGAGGGGTGTTGTAATATGATTCTATCTGGTTATATATATTTTGACCAGTCATTGACTATTAGAAAATTATGGGTTATGGGGTAACCATGTTGTGTTTTTCAAAGATGCGCAGTTATCATGACCTCATTGTGTTGTGATGATAGGATTTACACTGTGATTTTCTCCATCTGAGTTTTTATTTTAAATTTGATTTGATTCTCAGGTTTACTCTATTTTCTCCAATTTTCTATCAACCATTGGAGGCCCCATGGTTTTCTTGGATTCCGTGGAATTTCCTTAAATAAGTTACTTATTCCATGTTCTTCTTCCTTTCTTCTTTGTTTCTTTTTTTCTTCTTCTTCCACTTCTTCTTCTCCTTAATTCCTTCTATTATTAGGGATGTTTGGTCATTTTTGAATTCACAGTTTAATAGTAATCGATGTGTTCTAGGGTTATTAGGAGGAGTAGGTTGTCCAAGGAGGTGGGGGCTGTCTAGAGGTTTGGGGGTTGTCCAGGGGGTGGGGGATGTCGAGAATAGTGTGAGGGTTGTCCAAGGGGTGTCTAAGGGGGTGGGGTGGTGTCCAAGGGGGTGGGGGTGTCCAGGGGGTTGGGGGTGTCCAGGGGGGTGTCCAAGTGGGTAGGGGGTGGGGGTCGTGTCCAGGAGGGGTGGAGGTGTCCAAGGGGGTGGGGACTGTCCAGATGGGTGGGGGATGTCCAGGGGTGGTGGTCTGTCCAGAGGAGTGGGGGCTGTCCAAGGGGTGGTGGTGTCCAGGGGGTGTCCAAGGGGTGGGGGTGGTGTCCAGGGGTGGGGGGATATCCAAGGGGTGGTGGTGTCTATGGGGTGTCCAAATGGATGGTGGTGGTGTCCATGGGGGTGGGGGTGGTGTCCAAGGGGGTGGGGGTGTTGTCCAAGGGGGTAGGGGTGTCCAAGGGGTGGGGGTGGTGTCCAAGGGGGTGGGGGTGGTGTCTTGGGGAGTGGGGGCTGTCTAGGGGGTGGGGGCTATCTAGAGGGTTGGGGGGGTGTCCATAGGTTTCAATTCATTAGGATCTTTGTAATTTTTAGTAGTGAATGTATACATATTTTAATATTTATACTTCATATTTCTTTTTTACGGAAGGGTGAATTTGGTATCCAATTTCACCAGGATGTATTATTTGTAAACCTTAAGAATAAAGGATCCAAGATGAATTTAAAACTATTATATCTAACTATATTATCTTTTTAAAATCATATTCAAGCATATTTTTTAAAATACTCAAAGATTTTTTTTATATTTCAAAAAGAAATTACATTCAAATTATGATTTTTTACATATAAACATATATTTGTCTTATCTTAAAATGATGTATAATTTTGATATATGTTATAGGTAATAATGAGTTGAATTTGGAATACGGAACATCGAGTGAGCAATGAATATGTTGAAGGTGTTGATTCCTTTTTGGAATTTGCTAAATGAAATGTTCCAAGTAGTGACATCTTTTTGTTCATGCCTGAAATGTTTGAATATGAAGAAGTTGAAAAGTAGAGAGATAAAATATCATCATATTTCTCGTGGTTTTAATCCGAGTTACAGCCCTTGGATTTGGCATGGTGAAAGTGGACGAAATTTCACTGATGATGATGATTCGCAAGATGGTAACTCCAATGGAATTGAAGAAATGATTCACGATATTGCAGCAGAACAAATTGAGATAGAACTGACTGTTGTGTGTCTATATGGTGATGCTGAAAAACCATTGTATCCTGGTTGTACAGATTTTAGGGTTTTCTCGGCAGTGTTAATATTGATTAACCTGAAGGCGAAACATGGATGGAGTGATAGAAGTTTTACAGATCTGCTACAATTGATGAAAGAAATTATTCCAAAATATAATGATCTTACAAATTCACATTATAAGGACAAGAAAATATTATGCCTGATGGGATTGGAATACAAGAAAATACATGTATGTCCAAATTACTATATGATATATAGGAAATAATATGAATTTCTTTCAGTGTGTCCTAAATGTGGGAAATCACAGTATAAGGTGAAAGAAAAATTAGAGGCTGATGTAGAGATTACAAAGATCCCTTCAAAGGTATTTTGGTATCTTCCGATAATTTACCATTTCAAACGTTTATTTTCTCATTAACATGATGCATAAAGGTTAAGATGGCATGCTGATGAGCGGTTATGTGATGGAAAAATACATCATCCAGCTAATTGTCCACAATGGAAGAAAATTGATGAGTAGTATCCTATATCTGGAAATGAAATTAGAAATCTAAAACTAGGGTTGTGCACAGAGGGAATGAATCCATACTGAACCCTCAGTAGCTCACATAGTTCATGGCCTGTTTTATTGGTAATTTAAAACCTCTCTCCTGAAGTTTGTATGAAGCTCAAATATGTCATGTTAAGTATAATGATCTCTGGTCTGAAGCAACACGGAAATGGTATTGATATTTTCTTGTCACCATTGATTGATGATTTGAAACTTTTATGGGAGGATGGTATTAGGGTGTATGATTCTTATAAAATGGAATATTTTCAACTACATGCAGTGTTTATGTTCACCATAAATGAATTCCCAGCATATGTAAATTTTTCTGGATACAGTGTTAAAGGGAAGAAAGCATGTCCAATTTTCTAACAACAGACTTCATATTGTCAATTGAATCATGGGAGTAAAACAATGTACATGGGTCATAGAATGTTTTTGCATATGGATCACTCTTATAGAAGACTAAAAACGACATTCAATGGCTCACAAGAATTTGATATTGGTCGAAAACCTTTATCCCCTGATCTGTATTTTGAGAGGGTGGAAAACATTGATGTTACATTGGGAAAGACACATAAATCTGGTTATGATAGACATATTTTTAAGAAAAGGTCATTATTTTTTGAGCTACCATATTAGAGATATCATAAAGTTAAACATAATATTGATGTCATGCATGTGCAGATGAATATCTATGATAGTTTGATTGGAACATTATTAGATATTAAAGGAAAGACAAAAGATGTGTTGAATGAAAGATTAGACTTACTATCAATGGGAATACGTTTGGAGTTAGCTCCCACTACTAATGGAAGATGAACATTTCTTCCCCCATCTTGTCATACATTATCCAAGAGGGAGAAAATTAGCTTTTTTCATAGTCTTCATGATATCAAAGTGACTCAAGGTTATTCTTAAAATGTAAAAAATTTAGTCTCATTGAAGGACTTGAAGATGATAGGTATGAAATCTCATGATTGTCACGTCATGATGCAACAACTTCTACCAGTTTCATTGTGTGGAATATTTCCCATTCATGGCATAAAGACTATAATGAAGTTGTGTTATTTTTTCAATTGAATTTGTAATAAGGTGATTGATGTGAATGCTGTGAACATTTTGGAAAAGATGAAATTTGTATACTTTGTCAGCTGGAAATATATTTTCCTCCAACTTCTTTTTGATATAATGGTTCATTTAAGGATTCATCTGGTTAAATAAATAAAGCTTTGTGGACCTGTATATCTTCGTTGGATGTATCCTTTTGAAAGGTATATGAAAATATTGAAGGGGTATGTTAAGAATCCATATCAACCTAAAGCCTCTATTATTGAAAAGTATATTTCTGAGGAGGTTGCATAGTTTTGTATGAGCTACTTGGCAGCAGCACAGCACATAGGTTTGCCTCCATCTCGCAATGAACAAGTTAATAATGATGGAAAGGGGATTTTTGGCTTGAAATTCAAATTGTTTCTAGATGAACAGATTAAGATGTTAGAATCATACATCTTGAAGAACATAGCTAATGCTCAACCATATATCACATTTCAAAATAATGAATTGAAACAATGTCATCCAAAAAAGAAAGAAATGTGTATTTTGAATGAGCACAACGAAACATTTTTTTCATGGTTTTAAAAGACCTTTCTTGGTAGATTAGATGTATCAGAGACATTAAAATGGATAGTGGGTGGTCCATGTTTAAATATGATAACATGTTCCGGTTATGACATTAATGGCTATACATTTCAAATAAAAGCTCATGACAACAGAAGAGTGGTTCAGAATAGTGTTGTATTGGTTTTTACAGAAGTAATGCATTTTTCGATTGCAAAAGACAAAATCCCAATTTCTACATCAGGGGCATATTATGGAGTGTTTGAATACATATGGGAGGTTGATAACTTTAAAATTAAAGTTCTTGTTTTTAACTATAAATGGTTTATCAGAAACAACAGTTTCATAAGCGATGAATTTGGAATGAGAGTTATTAATCTGAATATATTGGAAGACACAGCTGATTCTTTTATAATGGAAACACAAGCAAAAAAATTCTATGTAGTAGATCAATCAGATATGTAGTGGGATATTGTTTTACAAGGGAAAAAACAATATGTTGGTGAGGATGAACTTGATGAAGATGTTGATTTATGTGAGATACCTACTTCCATGGAAATATTAACAGAACATAATGATGATCATGTTGAAGACATGTTTTGTGCCATAAAGAACGATCATGATGAAGGAATTTGGGAAAACAATCCATTTGTACATTCATAAAATTACAGGTAATATTTTATTTAATTCTTGTTTACATTTATTATTTTCATAAAATGTTAGATATTGTATGTTTTTTCTTTATTAAAACATGTTTTAAAACCAAATAAGTATAAGTTTTTGTTTGTTTTAATTATTTTTAGTTTACTTTATCATGTTTACCATTACATAAATTATATATCTATTATTTTTGTTCAGTGATAATTACTATACCATGTTTACCATGTTTACCAAGTTTACCATGTTTACCCTGTTTACCGTGTTTACCATATTTACCATTTTTACCATTGTTTAACATGCTTACTATATTCACCATGTTTACTATTATGTAACTTAGTACAATTTTCTATTTTTTCTTTACATTAGTATTGTAATATTTGAATTAGTATGTTTGTGAACTAATGTTTTTTTATATGAAGGATAATGACATATCAATTAGTTGATCGACCACATGATTCTGGAGATGATCATATTGGTCATACCTCTGGGGAGGAAAATTCACATGCTCCTCTTGTTGTTCTCCAATTATCCTCATGTGCTCCCATTACGACAAAGAGTTCAAGAGTTAGTAAACTTGGGTGCACATGTCTACCAAAATTATCACTTGCCCATATGTAGGATCAGAGGATACTCATTGAGTTTGATGAGGATGATATTCCAAGAGGTCAAAATGCAAAAAAAATTAAGAGTTTTGTATCAACTAAGGGTAATATCAAAGTAAGAATTTTATATGATGACTAGAGAAGTGTGGAAAAAGAGATAATCTCTCAGTTATGGGAGACGATTTTGGTAAGATCTTTTTCTATTGTTTGCATATTCTTTAAATGTTTCTAGTATATATAATATGTTTGACCACTTCTTTATTAGATAACATTTGATATTCCTGACACTGGAAGAGTCAGGAAGAAATGCTTATCTATGGCTGCTAAGAGATGGAGGGATTTCAAATCAAACCTCTCATCTGATTTCATTTTTGTTCATAGGATTCATGACAATCCATGTTGTATATATCCTTTCATAGATGAAGACACATGGAGATAGTTTGATGAAAGTAGAAGAAAAGATTCATTTTTGGTATGGGAAATGTAAACTTTTATAATATTTATTATATAAATGATCTTATTAATGTTTTGTTAATGATTTATTATTATTAATTTATAGCAAATAAGGAAATCTCATCAGGAGATCCAATCTAAAAATGTATACCCTCGTAGTTTATCTCGGGGAAGGTATACACTGTTGGAAGAAAAAATGATGGCAGAAAAATAACAAAAACTAAGAGCTTAGTCTTCAAGCTCTAGAGAGGTGGCCACTCCATCCCCTCCATCTAGACATGAAAAATGGAAGAGAGATCAGATGGGAAAAAAGGGCAATATCTTTCGGAAGATTTGAGAATCGTATCTGATAGGATTGTAAGATATCTATTTTATTTATTTAATCTAACTATTTTCTTCATATAATTTCAATCATTATAGAAATTTTCAATTAATTAATACATGATTCTCTTGAGGAGAAGATCTCACAGGGGGTATTTACAGCTTCTGGGAGGCAAGATATTTTATCTGCAGTATTCGGAAAGCCCAAACATCCTGGTCGTGTATGAGGATATCCGGCAGGTGTATCGGTAAGAAAAGTGTTTCCAAATTCTTCAACTTCTTACGTTGAGGGTGTTTATAAAAAAAAGAATCCATGGAGGCTGAAGTTTATAATATTAATGTGAAAATAGAGTAAAATATTAGAGCGTCGGTGGAGTCTATGTTTGCAGACATGCAAAGACAATTTCAGACTGTAGCTCCCACTCCTCCACCTCCCCTGGCATACCCCATTATTTATCCTCTACCTCCGCCAGTAGCTCCCACTCCCCACATCAGCCTGCAGACCCCATTTTTTATCCTACTCCTCCACCACAGCTTTCTACTTATTGTGAGTTGTATGTTGACGATCCTCAACATATTATAGTTTCATATGGGTTGGAATATTGTATAGGAGATACAGTTCATCATTAACAATTAGCGGTAGAGAATCAGAGGGTCACGGTACAGGATATTATAGATAGATCAGCTCGAGTACCATTACCTATAGATGAGGTGAAGATAGTTGGACATAGTACCGACCCTTTTTTAATTTGGCCATCCATTCTTCTTCGACTAATTTCCATAGAGGTGTGTATGTTATATCTTCTATTTTATTTTTTATTAAAGTTGTTTTATCATTTGAAAACTAATATTATTTTGTATTTATTTTTACAGGAATACTTCAAAGGTAAAGAAATACTATATAGACAACAACAAAGACAAATGTCTATGACATCAGATACAGATTCTAGTAGTCTTGACAGATTGTCAAGATATTCAAATTTTTTGGTGGATCATTATGAGTTTCCAATGGAAGCTTGTGTTTGCGGATGTTAAATAACTATGGGGATTGTAAAAACTGATACCATGGAGCTTTTTACTAGAGATAAGTTAGGCATCAACGTGGTGAAATTTTTTCCATTTAATTCTTAACACCTTTTCCATGCGTTATATTTTTTAAAAATGTATACTTGTGTCTATTTTGTATTAGGTATATTTATAACATTTGGGAGAAGAATGAGCAGAAAGATGTATATAGATTCATGGACCCGCATTTGATTTCCCCTGAAGCATGTGCATTGGTGAAGAACAAAGAATGCTTTATATTGATAAAATACTTGAACAGAATATAGTCACACAATGTTGGATGAGGCCTATTTGTGAGAGGTATATAACACATCTCTCTCAAAGAGTTCATTATCTTTTAACATAAAAAACCTCTAACCATAAATTTTCTTTTATCAGTGATCCTTGGATGTTAGGGAATTTTTTCCCAAGGGAGAAAACATTTTATTAGATATGCTCTGTCCATGGTGATGTGCAGGAAAGTTTTAAGAAAATGTTGGAAAAGTAAGTTTTAATTTCTCAATAGTTTTATATATTATAATGAATTTTAAATTTAACCCATTCGTATAATTTTCTAACAGGGGATGGGTCTACATTCGAAAAAACACAAACAAAAATAGTGTGAAGATCAAATATGTAAATGTAAATGTAAATATCCATTTATAATTTGTACTTTTTGATTTATTACATAAAAATAATATATTGAATTTACACTCATTCAAACATAATTTTCAAGAACAACAAGGCATCATCGAATGTGGATATTATATGTTAAGATTTATGTGTGAAATAATAACAACTGGAATACTTGTGAACTTTGACCTGGTAATATTTCCTGGAAGCCTTTTCCATAATATTTCATTTGATTTATTCATTATAGACTTTAACTACTATCCTTTTAATTTGTAGCTATTTTATGACCCTCAACCCTATAGTTCTCAAGACGTCAAACACTTACAAGTGGAATGGTCAAATTATTTTACAGTTTTGATTGAATTTTGTTGTTTGTAGTGTAAAATGTAATTTTGAATATTGTCATTGTAATTGTGTATTTGTTAGTAATTTAGGTTGGATTTAGTTTTTTTTAAGTTGACATTGTAAGTTTTGAATGTTATATATGTGAATGTTTAATTTTTCTCTACTTCTTATTTTGGTCTACTTATGATGGTTTTTCTTGTATAGATTCTGGTTTGCTGGGGAGGGGTTCCAAGGGTGTGGGGGTGTCCTATGGGGTGGGGGTATCCAGGGGTGTGGGAGGGCTATCTGGTGGGGTGGGGGGTGTCCATGAGATTGGGGGGGCAGTCCAGGGGGTGAGAGTATTGCCAGGAGGGTGGGAGCATTTCCAGGAGGGTGGCAGTGTTGTCCAGGGGAGTGGGGGCTATCCAGGGGTGTCCAGGGGTGTGGGGATGTCCTGTGGGGTGAGGGGGGTTTCCAAGGGTGTGGGAGGTCTATCTAGTGGGGTTTGGGTGTCTAGGGTGTCCATGGGGGTGGGGGGTAGTCCAGGGGGTGGGAGAGGAGGCGTCGCAATCCCTCATGGGGCTGAACACTGTTGGAAGGTAATTATCACTCCCACATGTGAGGCTTGTGCTCTCAAAATGTTTCACCAATGCTTTCTTCCCCTATAAATATCATTCATTCTATCGATTTAATGACAGTATAACCAGGGGAAATACTATCATTTGTGACGGAGCTTTCCCCTAGTTATACTGGAATCAAAGTAATAGAATAAATTATGTTTACACGGGAAGAAATAATTTGTGAAACATTTTGAGAGCTCAAGCTTCGCATGTGGGAGTGATGAGTACCTTCCAGTGGTGTTCATCCCCCTGAGGGATGGCGGTGCCTCCTCTCCCAACACCATCTGTCCAGGGGCTATCCCGGGGGTGGGGGCATTCTAGGGGTTTGGGGGCTATCTAGGGGTGTGGTGGGGGCTATCAAGTGGGGTGGGGGGGGGGTTCTAGTCTGGTTTTGGTCGGGTTTTGGTCTTTTTTTGGTCTGGGGTGTCTAGTGAGGTGGGGGTGTCTAGGGGTGTGGTGGGGGCTTTTCAGTGGGGTGGGAGGGTGTCCAGGAGGGTGGGAGGGATGTCCAGGCGAGTGGGCAAATTTTCAGGCGAGTGGGAGGATGTCCAGGGGGTGTCCAGTGGTGTAGGGGGTAGTCCAGTGGGGTGGGGGGGTCTTTCGGTGTGGGAGGGCTATCCAGGCAAGTGTTTTCCAGTGGGGTGGGGGTGTCAAGGAGGGTGGGGGTTCTATGCGTGTGGGAGGGATGTCCAGGGGTGTGGGAGTTCTGTATAGGGGGTGGGGTGTCCAGGTGGGTGGGGGTTTTCCAGGGGTGTGGGGGCAGTCCCGGAGGGGGTGGTGGGGCTATCTAGGGGTGTGGGGGTGTCCAGGAGGGTGGGGGTTGTCCAGGAAGGAGGGGGTTCTAGTCTATTTTTGGTAACTTTTTGGTCTTTTTTCAGAGTTTGGGAGGGTTTTCTAGGGGTGTGGGAGTGTTGTCCAGGGGTTGGGGAGTATACAATAGGGTGGGGGTTGTCAAGGGGTGTGGGGGATCTCCTAGGGTGGGGGGAAATCTAGGGGTGTGGGGGTCCAGGAGGGTGGGGGTTGTCCAGGGGTGTGGGGGTTTTCTAGGGGTTGGGGGTAGTCCAGGGGTGTGGGTGTGTCCAGGAGGGTGGAGGGTTGTCCAGGGGTGTGGGGGCTGTCCAGGGGGCAGGGGTAGTCCAGGGGTGTGGGGGTGTCAAGGGGTGTGGTGGGGGCTATCCGGTGGGTGGGGGGGGTTCTGGTCTCTTCAGGACTGTTTTTGGTGACTTTTTGGTCTGTTTCAGGGGTTTGGGAGGGCTGTTCAGGGGTGTGCGAGTGTTGTCCAAGGGGTAGGGGGTATAAAAGAGGGTGGGGGTTGTCCAAGGGTGTGGGGGCTCTCCAGGGGTGGTGGGGAAGTCCTTGGGTGTGGGGGTGTTTAGGGGTGTGGTGGGGGAGTTCGGGGGGGGTCTGTTTTTGGTAACTTTTTGGTCTGTTTCAGAGGTGTGGGAGGGTTGTCAGGGGTGTGGAGTGATTTCCAGGGGATGGTGGGTATATAGGAGGGTGGTGGTTGTCCAGGGGTGTGGGGGCTGTCCTGGGGGTGGTGGGGTAGTCCAGGGGTGTGGGGGGTGTCTAGGAGGGTGGGGGGTTGTCCAGGGGTGTGTGGGGCTATCTAAGGGGTGGGGGAAATCCAGGGGTGTGGTGGGTGTCCAGGGGTGTGGTGGGGGATGTTCAGTGGGGTGGGGGTGTTCTGGTCTATTTTGGTTTGTTTGTGGTAACCTTTTGGGTTGTTTCATGTATTTTGGCTGGGCATAGCAGTGGTTCAGTTTTATTTGAAAAAAATGTTTTTTATGTCGGTTATTTCATAACCGACTTAAAAATGCATTGGGATTAGTTTTAACGACGTTTATTGGAAACCAATGTAATAAATTCCTCCGAAATAGTTTTTACATCAGTTATTTGATAACTGACATCATGGATATGTTTTCACATCGGTTATTATATAACCGATGTTGGAAAGTTCTTGGAAGATAGGTTTTATCACGTCGGTTATAGAAATAACTGATGTGATAAATGCTTTGGAGGAGTGCTTTATGACGTCGGTTGTTATAGAATCGATTTGAAAGGGTATATACCATGTCGGTTATTAAATACCCGATGTAATAAACCTCGACTCCAAAGTGTTGTTCCCTTGGGTTTTTTATCAACCGACGTGAAAACACTTAGGATTTGTGTTTTTTATGTTGGTTGTAAAATAAATGACGTAAAAAACTATGTTTATAAGGTCTCCTGTAATAACGTCGGCCAAAATCCGACATTAAAAATAAAAAATAACCACCGTAAAAACTTTTTCTGCACTAGTGACTGCTCCCAATTCTCGATTCTAATCGATATCAGTTAATCTCTAATCTAAAAATATCGACGTAATTATGTTTGAATTCCCTGAAAATACACATTTGATCCTCAAAATACATCTTTCAGGTCTGAAATGATATGCTCGATGTTGTTTCCAGATCATTCCCTTCTATTTTCTTATAAAAACACGGGTTATGCTCCTCTAGTCAACCCTTCTCAAAGGCACTCGAACTAAACCGTAGTTATATTTTCAACTCCCAATATTAGTGCCCCTACTCTAGGAGATACCCCTTGATAACTAAAACATTATCACTAAATTCTACACTCAAATTATAATGTATCATTAAAGTTGGATCTTAATCCACCAAAATTTTCATCGTTTCCTCTTGTACACACCAATATACCTCCAATATGACACTCAATAAAAGTGTCCCAAGTCATCGTGAGCATAGATCCTATGATTAGACTTCTTCTTCTAGTAAATATGGTTGTAGACCTCGAATCAATGACAATTTCCTGTGATCCTAGATATATTATCCCACCGACATCAACCTTCCATAACGATCATCCAAACCCTGATCTGGTTATATTAGTAACCCTTCCAACATGAGGGTCATGGTTTAATATCCCATGATCTATCAAAAACCATATATAATGAATATACATATCTTCCTCATCCATAACTAAGAACTGATTATGAACATAAATTTTGCATTTTCCCATTTCACGAAAGAATTATCCTTGACACCAGATAAAATTTTCTAAAACATGGGTCACAACCTCAATATCTTATGGTAAAATTACCACTACATAACTTCCCTTAACCATTCCTCAAGAAAAAAATTTAATGAGTTCCAATCCATATGTGTGTTACTCCTCTCAAGCCACACTCAACTCATCCAGTCAATATCAGACACTTTTGTTTCTCAGGTCATCCATGCCACTACACCAGATCTCATTCTAATTTTTCCTCTATCATAGAGGGAAATTTTATATTGTGTTCAAACTCAAAGAAACTAATCCCATAAGTATTTTATCAACTCCCATTGGACCTTATCTCACACCCATCCTCTCACATATTCATAATTTTAATGGATATCACATATAAGTAGCATGTACAATTCAAATATAATCTTTCATAAAGAGTGTACAATCACATTACATACATTCACATCACCTAACTCATTCTCTTGAAAGTCATACACCATGGAACTAGGATAAAATTACATAAACACCAACCATTCTCTACAACCTATTAGTTCATTGATCGAACCACACATCTTTCCATCACTCGTTTCCATTCCTGTGATGATCGCCTACTTATTCTCTCACCACATTACAAAAGATCTTTCAGGGTCAATAAGGTTATTTCCCAAAGTGGTATTATCTTTTAACCCAACCTCAAACCATAAGTATCATAACTCAAGATGCTTAATATCAAGAAACTCCAAGGCATAAATATGAATTTTTCATAATTTGATAGTATGTCCCATGAATCAATCTCAAACCTGAAGAATCTACCATGCCTTTCTATTTCTAGGGAACTCTCAAGTCATGGAAATCTTATATCTGGGATTCCATTACAAAAAAAAACTATAAATAGACTCATTAAAATTACATGTCATGTCCAAGGGTCTATAGGTATTTTCAATTAACCCTAAACCAATTCTTAGAAGTTTATAATCTATGAAAACCTCATGTTCCCATATCATAAAATAGAATGACGTCACATATTCCAATACTCACTCAAGGGTCTCACATATATATAGGCTAAGAACAACATGCCAACTCAAAATCCTACTAGGGATATGATTTTTACCAAGCATATGTATGCAAGACTACCCACATTAAAAACCATAACCTTATTATTCAGCCTCAATATTCATAACGACACCATCCAAAATGATCTGTTCCATGGAGAACATGATTAGCAGCTCAATTAAGTATAATCCCATTCCAATATATATGGAAAAAACATCATATTGGTTATTATTAGAATAATAAATAACCAAATTCAAGAAATAATAACTCAGAAGGGTTTTAATGCCTAGTCATGATGTGACTATCTCAACCAAATAGTGTCTTCTTACTCCTCCTACTAAAGGGATTGATCCACTATCATCACCATTGGATCCATAAGACTTTCCACTAGAGTAAAATATATATATAGTTAAAACCAATAGAGTATAATTCCACCAAGAAATTACATTAGAAAACACCATATGCGAATTTTTTGACACTTCAAATAGTTGTACCTCAGTCTTTAATGAAAATAATAACACTATAAAGACTATATTATGACAGCCCTCCTTTTTATTACATAACTTTTCACTACATTTTATGAACAGAGGATCTTTACAATCTAGTGTCTTGGAAATCAGGAACAATATACATGAAAACATAAAACACTACTCTAATAAACTTTAAGGCTTTACAAAAGGTTCATCCTAAGTACAATTACTACATCTCATAACCTAAAAACATACGTCAAAGGGAAGGATGGGCAGAAGGCACAGTAATGAAAGCAAAGGAATCAATTTAATTTTGATATCAATAATAACTTGATGAAAAACATAAATACATGATAAATGGTAGTAGAGGAATATCATAATGAAAAAAACATGAATCATAACTTGAATACGTGGCTACAACATTTAATTTAGATGTTTATGAACATATCACCAAGGTTCATCCCCAAGGTGTCATAAAAATTACCAAGGTTACTCACTAAGGTATCGTTAAACTTTTCATCTTTAGAGATTAAATTATTTACCTAATTAATTGGAGTGCTATCAAGGCACACCCTTAACATGTCTTTATTTTCATGTGATCCCCATATATCATAATCATACATTTCATAAAAAACCCAAAGAGAATAAAATAAATTGGTTTTATATCAAAATCATGACGTTTCAAAACGTGTTTAAAATCAAGATCATTATGTCATTTATAACCAATAGAAAGTGAATAAGGGTTTTATGTATGTAAATTACATAATAAAGAATATCATTTTTATGTCTTTATGAACACCCCTATAGATGAAATAGGTCTAAGTATTCCCATAAATAAGATAATATAATTTGTTGAGAGAAGAGAGATAAATTTTGAGACGAACTTTCAACAGCATAACGGCTATATAACATGCTTTACAAAAACAATAAAAAGAGAGGGGACAATGGTCTCCCATCTATAAATGAAACATTTTACTATAAAGAGACATAATAAAAAAGAAATAAGATCATGGTGTGGATATTTGAAAAAAAATACCACATTAAAAGGAAACTGAAAATAAAATAGAATAGGCGATTTCTTTTACAAAAATTTGGCACCCTAACATTGTCAATTTAAATTTCAAAAAATAAGTAAATGAGAGGGGAAAGGGTCTATCATAAATTGGACATGAAATTGACAGTAATAAAATTACATAAGAACATAACCCAACATAATAATATGAAAACTAGAAGACATAACATAATGGAAGTCATGACTTAAAAGATGAGGGTGAAGGGTTCCCATACCTTGAAGAGTAACTACGAAATTTTGATGGTTGGGACCTTGGGGGGCTTGAAGACACCTTGGGAGGACTACTTGGTAGTTAAAAAGACCATAGCTTCGTTGATGAAAAATTTGGAATGAAATTAATGAAGGAATGGGTTGGTATTTATAGAAAAAGTGTGGGAATATTTAATTAGTTTCAAAGGGACACCTCATCAGTGGTATTTGCAAAACCATGTGATTTTCCAAGGTATTTCCCCATGTTATTGGCCACTTGGGACACCTCATAAACTATATTACTATTCCTAAGTGAAAAATAATTATTACATCATTATTACATCATTAATTATGTCATTAATCACACTGAAACTCAAAATTGTATTTTTACTATTCACTGAAAAACAAAACATTTTTTAAATATCTCATAAATTCTCCCTAACCTAATATCGATGCTCTAAATTGAAAAATGAAATCCATTTTAAGAAAATAATTTTTTAATTTTTGTATATCTAATTTTTAAGTAAAAACACTATTTACCCAAAAAAATACTGATACTTGACTAATAATTTCTGAAACTGTTATTTACTTATGCTATTATGTCACTTCATCATTAAATATGGATAAATTATATTTAAATTTCTTAAGTGAGGTTACTATTCTATTTGTCACATTACTATTCATAAGTTTAATATTACTATTCATACTTTACTATTCACTAAAATTTAAGTTTATCTTATTAGACACATGATTTCTTACTAATCACAACTGTAGAATACCATTTTTTGAAAATCATTTTACATTATTAATTATTTAAAGAATACAAAAATATTTTAAAATACACAATTTCCAAAAATTTAATCAATAATGTCGAACTTATATAAATTCATCCTATATTTATTCGGACATTTGAAATAAACATATTTTACCATATTAAGAAATAACAATTTTATTTATACAAAACTATTACACAAAGTAACTAAGGCCTTGTTACATAGCCCCTTATAAAACCTACAAAGGACCTAAGTGTAAGGTGTGTTATGGTGATAGAATCTTGGGGTGGCTTAGAAAACATTGCATGATTTGTTATTTGAATCATCTTGAACTTCTCCCTTAGGCGATTTCATTCAAGATTCATATGTTGAAGTTCAGTTTGGGCTTGGTCTAGAGAAAACCCTAGTGATGCGACCTCCTTCCAAAGCTCTGACAGATGGGCTTCGTTTGCCCCGAGTATACTATATGAGGCCATGAAATCTTCTTTCCATATTAATTAACCATGATCCCTTGTATTTATAAACAATAATCATAATGGTAAGAATTTAGTTTCCAATGGTCATATTGACCAACATTCATATAACAGTCAAAACCCTATGGTATTATTTTAATTATACATACTTCATTAATTAAAGGATATAGTTTTACTAAGTATAAAAAAAATTAATACACAAATTCAAGAAACAAATATTATTCAAAAGTTTGGGTCATTATATATATCATGTGGATCTTATCTTCCAATGATGATTAATTTGAAACCTCTTACCTTTATATTCTAAGAGTCAAAATCCAAATCATTGGACTCTATCCAATAGAAAAAAATAGAAAAAATAATAATAAATCATAAAATCCAAACCACAAATGCATCACTCAAGGTGAAAGTCATATAAACCATTACATTAGAAACCACAAGAGAAATCCAACCCTGAGTAACCTAGACTTTCTATCAGAATAGGTGTTCTTGATGCACTATCCTAATATAAATCACAATATTAAGCACTTTCCTATGTCTATAGTCTACTAAATCATTATTTTTTTTAAAAAAATATAAAAAAATATATTTTTATCACTTTCTAACACTTTGATTCGGTAGTAAACTTGACTAGTTCCCTATCCTGGTTCTATATAAGGGCTCAGATGTTCCTCCCCATATGATAGAGGCTAGCAACTAGTAGTTGGGGTATAGGGTAGTATTGTGGGGAGACTATACCACCATTTCAAAGTGCACAGTAATGAAAAAATAACCAAATATCGTAGATCAAAAATAATCATTAGAGTATACAGGATAAATAAAACAACACAATCAGTAATGATATTCCATGTGAAACTTATACTTTCATAAAAAGATGATCACCCACCTTGATAATCACATATACAAATAAATACAAAAATTAAAAAAAATATGTGAGGATCAACTATATCCCTAAGCCTCACCTCATATTGATCTCCAATGTTGTTCTATATATCTTGCTAAACAATCCATCCTAGGCCTCTACCCAACCTATGTATCTGATGAGGATGAGATTGGATTGGGTACCCAAGTGCCATGGTTGCCCAAGCAAGTTGTGACTGTATTATTTAGTAGGGTTCCCCCAACATGCTCCCAAACATAATTCATATATGTAGTGTATGTTTAGGTGACATCATCATCTGAAATAAATAAATAAAATATGGAACATAAATAACCACCATACTAACTTATATGGCTAGTTCTCAGGTTTCTCTGAGTACATCATGATGACCATTCTAACCATAACCACTTAGGCGAACCAAGTCCTGCCACGATACCAGTAATTGGCGCCAACCCTCAGGCTTTCAATCCTGACCAACCATGCCTAATTTGGATATTTATGATGTTTCATTGATCACATCGATATATCTTTCTAAAAATATAAATATTTGATCATGTAGTAACCCAGGCATCCCTCATATTTATGATCAATTAACCAATAACCAAACAAGAATTTGTCCATGACTATATCACAGGAGACCAAGGAATATCTCTAAAATATTTGTATAAATAATGGATTGAGGATGATTACCAACATCCTCATAAATCACTAAATCCAAATATCCTCCATGTCACCATGCCAAATAGCTGGATCCCAGGAATCATGGGCATGTCGACCAGGAATGTGTAGCATCATCAGCCTCAACTAGCTAAATCCTAGAGATGAACGAGGCATCACATAATAATAACAATGATCATAATAACCCCTTCCCTATATCCTTAATGTTGGGATCTGAGTAATACTAGGTATCCTAGGGACCTAATTCATCCAAGGTATCCCATATAGAAACAAGGATTAATACCAATTTCTCGGTAGTTTATCACATGGATCAAAAGATGGATCCTATTATACACCCTAGGCATCCTTGGTGACTTTATCACATACAAGTTGTACCACACTAAAATATTTTAAGGCTCAAAATATATATCAAAGGAATTGCATCTAAGCATCCCCAATAGCACCATCATGTTTTGTCAGACCCTTAGGTTGGGTCCCTATTAGAAAATCTAGTAATCTATGTCTATATCAATAATAAATATGTGAAAATATAAGAACAAGGTAGGTTTGGTCAAATGTCTAAACACATTATCCATGTCCACATCCCTTGGGCTCACATTATCAATACGGGTTATAAGGTGACACCGGGTTCCATCTCTAATCGTTCCAAATTCCAACCTATCACTGGGATTACAAGTCATAGGGAAACCCAATAGTATCCCCATAGGTCTCATTGAGGCCTCCTTCCCCTCTTAAGAAAGTCACACTATGTATATGGCCTTAAGATTGTTCCCTTTCCTTGGAATCCAAGGTCGTCCTGAACACTACAACTGTATTATAGCACTCATAGGGTCTATCCATACAGAAAATTTCATTCTATAGGTGGGGGGGGGGGGGAATGACCACCCCATAGTCATATGAATGAAAAAAACGAATTTATGTCATCTATCATAGAAAACCCCTTGGCTTTTTATCCCAAGTCACGTGATTCAGTTTATGTTTCTATCCATTTATGGTCGAGATGTCCATTTAGAACATGATGGTCCATTAGGGTCCTCAACAGTTTGTGTATTCAATCATAGGATTTATTTTCTATTTAAAAATTTAAATAATCTTAAAGAGGGTCACTACCTAAATTTGTGGGATAATGTATACGAAAATCATATGAATAAATACATAATACCAAAGGGAATATGTATAAGGACCACCTATCATTTAAGAGTATTCAAATTTTCTTCTCAAGGGCTAGTAGAAGATTCTAAGGCACATCCAATCTCATCCAGCCATTTCCATTTTCAACTGAGCTCATCTCCATGACCAGAGTTCCTAATTCCTGAAAAATATTGATAATTAATTAATTATAAAAATTAAAATTAATTAATTAGTCAAAAACCAATTTATATATTGTTAGATAACTCACCTGGTCATTAGGCTACCTCAGAACCACACCCAATGGTACCCCACTGGTCCATCTCACAACCATGGCCCTACATCGAGTCAAATACCAAAACAACAATTCCAAAAATATAATAATTACTAATTAATTTTAAAAAAAACATACTAAAATCTAATAGTGCATCATACCTCAATAAAAATGGTGATCCAACTTGTTTAGATAAAGTCTTGGTTCACCCTGTTCCTAGGTATCCCATCACATTTGGATAATTCCTACATGGTTTGGTGGAATCAAAACTGAATACCTAACTAGGAAAAAACTAAATAAGCATATAAAATAGGAAAAGAACCAAAAAGGTTATTGTAATTATAAATGTACTTTAAATCACTAAGAAACCACTTATAAGAATAACCCCTAACCAAAAGGATAAAGTAGAAGATTAGGGGAATAGTCCCCTGGTGTCTTATTATAGTAGCCACCCAGCCTTTTATGTGGCTCCTCTAAGGCCCCAAGATGACCTTCTAGCCACAAACCATTCTCAAAAGAGCCCCTTGAAGGCATCTAGCCTCTCTGAACTAAATTTTGAATCTTAGTTTTTAAAATGACAAATCCACCAATTCAAAACACATATTCAATTTCAAATTCCCAGGTGGACACACAACCTTACACTTTATTTATAATATGTTCTTTAGAGTTCTCTATATTCTTTATCTTGTGTTATTCCACTATTCTAATACTAATACCACTTATTCATTTTTCATTATTTTGATTATTTTTCAATCCATCCATCAATATTCTTCTTTTTCTATAGTAGGGCACCTTCACCTATCTTCGTCTCTTACATTGTTGTGGTATTTCTGAGACTACGTATGCATGCATCATTTTTATCTACTTAAACATTCATTAAGACTACTTAATATTTCTTCATCCTTGGAAATATAGTATTTAAGTTCACAACCTCTATTTTTAAACTTAAAAATATCAATTATTCTTCATATATTTTTTTTCATTATTCGTATGAACAATATATAAAATAAGACAATTTCAGTGCTCTATTCACCCTTTTTGAGCATCATATCCATTTACCACTGACCTGGTGAATCTATTTTTTAATATAACAAATTCATTTTCCTATTTTACCCCCCACCCCCACCCACCCACACACACAATAACAAAATTTTTAATGGAGATATTCTCTTGATATCTCTTTCATGTTTATTACTTTATTACAAAACTATATTTTGATGGTTAGAATATATAAAACATCTTCTTATAATGGTATACAATATGTGTTTATGTCTCGGTTGAGATGATAAAGTAGGTCTTCTTCCACCATTGAGTCCTTTGGATTCTGTGTATAAATATATAGTTTATACCATCATTAGATAAGAGTATAACATTTTTTCCACCTTCCTTTGGGATCCTTCACCTAAGTATTTATCAAGAATAATCTACTTACTCACTAATCACATATTTTTTCTATTTACTTCACTAGTTAAGGAATCAATTGCAGGGATCTCTATCTTTGATTTTTTGGATTCCAACATCACTTATAGAACTTTTATCCTCATGACCTTCTCTTTAAATTGATCATCCATGTACTCTATCTTTAAACTATATTCTCTTTTAGATTTCATCCACTATTAATATTGGGTTTTGAGAGAAATATAAATAACTTTCAAATAATTCTCTGTGGCCATTTGTTCTTAAAAATTATGTAAAAGATCTCCAAAACGATCATTTTGACCCTTCACATTTGTTCCCATTTTTTGAAATATTATTTCGAGGAATATGCTCTTGATTATGTCTTTCATTCTTCAACAAAAAATCTACTATAAATTTTTTATCTACTTCACATATGATCTACCATTAATCAAATTTATTCAAGGATTGGATATCTTCGTGTTTTCTATAAAAACATCTTCTGAATTGATGACTCGATGTTGTTAAAACTTCTTATATGAAATCACCACCAACATTAGTATTTATAGGATCATTCAAATGTTAAATTTTATAATATTATTTTATAACTTACAAGAACATAAATTATCAAAAAAACCAATCACACTTACATTGATGGTTTTTTCCTTCTTCTCAAGATCATCTTCTTCTTTCTTATCCTATTTTTCTCTTTATCAAAAGGATATATTCACTATATTTGTTCACTAATATTTCATTACCACTATATTTGAAATCTTCCCTTGAGGTTGACTCCATAGATACATTTTTTCCACTGATTTTGGATATAATTATTTCATGAGTTTCCATATATCAAAATCAATTTCATAATGGATTGCCATCTAGAATACCTCATTGGAGATACATTTTCTTAATATTTCCTAAGTATCTACAACATGTACTCTTTTATTGTGCATTAGTGTGTCAGTATAATTAAGTAAATATTCAATAATATCATCACCAAAAGCCTATATAAATGAATTTATTTATTTTTTCTATCCATCAAAGTCAGTTCCAATGATAAAAAGTGGGTTCATGTGTTAAGCCACCCATATAAAAAATCAAAAAATAGATTTTTAATAATGAACCGTAAATGAGAAACTATTTAATTTTATACTAGTATATATGTCTAGGATGAATGTATACACCCTGGTTTAGGGGGTGAATTTGGATGTGACCCATCTAAATATTTTCCATTCAATTGTGTTCTCTCCTTTAATTAGATCTTGTTCCCTCATTTGAAAGAACTAATTCAATATCATAATCAATCTTCATTGATAAAAATGACTATAAAATATGAATCTGGAATTTAAAACACACAATAGTATATGGATTTTACTTAGCTAACCTAGAATGGGTTATGTCTAGGGAGCACCCAATAAAAGTGTTTCGATGCTCCAAAATCCACTAATCTTCACTATTTTGATAGATACAAGACTTTTTCCTATTCACTCTACACCAAGGATCTCTTATTTTTTATTATTTCGGGATGATGTGTTACCTCCCAAGTATCAATTCATATTATTATCCTTTTTTCACTGCACTGAGGAAGGATTTTTCAGTTAATAGACATGAGGGTCTCTTTAGGATTATTAAATGAAGCATTATGTCATTACAAATACAAGTCTAGGTAGATGATCTAATATTCTCCAATTCAATACACTCTTATTATTTTGTAAAAAATCATATAAACTCCTCATAAAGTTATTTAAATATTTTTCTTCTAAAAAATATTCATAGTAGCGATAGTCACTTCTAACTAAAGATAAATTCATGTTAGACTTATCTTTATTATTTATTTCATTAAAATTTTCAATTATTTTGGTGTAACAATGGAACTCAATCCACTTTGAGTCTTCTTTATTCAATAGGCAACATGGGATTAATTGAACTCTATTGTGACTCTCCTCTCTTAAATCAATATATTCTAATGAAATTTATTTTTTCCATCTTCTCTCTTGTGGCCATAGAGTCTAAATAAATAGAGTGTGGTCACTACCTTGACCTAGAATTGATGTATATGATTATTCCATGTTTCATTTATAGAATTATCTAGATATTCAAAATATATATCCTCCACTTATAGTGAAAAATATATTGGTTAAATATTTATTTATATTTCCATCAATATCTCTCAACATTTATAGTAAAATATTTCATTATAACTGGATTTATAAGATTTCATTTTAATCCCAAATATGTAAAAAATCTCCCTCTACTGTCAAATATTAATTAAATGTCAATTAACAACCATAATTGATTACGTAACACCACAAAAAAATCTCCATAAATACTAAATAACCTATAGATTTATATGACATAAAATATTACCCATAATTAATGAAAAAACTTTGAAAAAATATCACTTATGAATTCCTTCAAATAAATAAAATGAATTTATTAACTATTTTATACAAAATTACACCATGAGTTTCTCATAAAGGTCTTATTGATTTTATTCAAGTCAAAACACCCAGAATTACACATAAATGAGTCCTAAAAATCATCCAAATATATCATATCAAACATTACAATAAGTTCTCAAGATATTTCCATAAATTAAAATTAGAACCAATATTTAACAAAGTATTCTAAATTCATCGTATTGAATTTTTCCACTTATAAACTTTGTATTAGACCACTAAAAATTTTATAATACTCTAAATTAAACTATAAAAGTAAAATTTAATCTTTTCTAGTGAGAAAAAATTAAAATTACTAAAAACTACTGAGGAATTACCATATAATAACATGATCTTTAAACCTATGGTGTGTTGTGCTTCAAATTATCCTGATTAAACTGTAAAATAAAAAAAATTAGTGTGATACTTTAGGAATTTATTTATCCAAAAATATCTTGGGAAATATCATTTTTTAATACCCATATGATCATGATGTGGCCTCCTTAGATTTACTCAAATCTTGCCTTCATTGCAACATGAAACTCTCCATCCTTGCACAAAGTCCATCATCCCTAAACAAGTGATATTTTTATCTTTCTTATAAAAAATCCCCACTCAAAATGTAACCACTAGATCATTGTATGAGGCTTCTATATATAAAATACTATTTTAGTCTAGTATAAAAACTACAACATTAACTGTACATAAATTACAAAATATAATTATACAATATTTTCATGGTTATTCAATAAACTATTAATCTTTCATAGAACCTAAAACATTAGTCTTAAATATCAATAATAGTAGAGGGATGAGGAACATTTTTCAATGAGATCTTCATCTTGTATTTTATAGTGGGACACAAAATTTCCATGGAATCTCTACTCGGACATGACCTTATTCCCTAAAATAAGACTAGAAGCACTATAGTGTGACTAATCATCACTTGTAGAAGCTTAAGATTTTATATCCTGCTTCATGGAATGAGAACAACCATTATGTTGTGGTGATTTATAATTTATTAGAACCATTGAAAATACATCTAGTAATTCTTTCGTATTTATCCACCCTATACAGTGTGGCCAATATTATGGAACATTGATTTTTTCTCTTTTAATAGATAAAACATAAATTGATCTCAAATAATTTCAATGTTTCTCCAAAAATATCTAATAAATATCACACTTCTTCCAATTTTTTCACATCCCTTAAAATATCAAACACCTTTATTTAAAATAAGTCTCCACTATTTTTACTTTAATGATTCCACTAATTTTATACTCATCTTCAAACTTTAATTTTATATCTTTTAATGATAAATATACTTTATAAATATCTTTGTCTTGAAAATCCTCTTACAACATACTCAATTAATTATTTTCAATAGATCAAATAAAATAATTATAATTATATATTACTAAAACATCCAACATCCAACTTCCTAGTTTAAACATGCACCCCCCCACACACAAATTTTATTCCCTTGTTTTTCTATTTTCTTCTCTCCCTAAAAATATTAGTCACCTTTACTTTACTATTATTAATATATATTTTTAGTAGATTTTTTGAAATTTATCTCAAAAAATAGTAGATGAGTCTCATTCAAAAAAGGATGATATAAAATTCATTGACATTTTAAAAGGGAAATATATATATAATTTTACAATAAATATATTTTTTGACTTCATATTAGTATGAGTATAGGTTAATGTTTCTTTTTATAGGTTAAATATAACTCATTGATCAATATTTTTCCAAAATATATTGAATGTTAATAGTAATAAACTCAATGTAAATGTTAATACATCACCAATAGGTGGCATGTTTTTTAAATTTCAATAACTAGTGATATATATCAAGGGCTTACAACTAAAAAATATAATTTTTTACTTCTAAAAAAATTTAAAATAAATACTTATATATGAGAATTTTTTTAAATATTCTTTTTATAAGTACTAAATCATTAACCATAAAATATTAAAGATTCTACATGTCATAGTTTATACTATAACATGGTTTTCCTTTCACATAATAGAGTTTAACATGAATGATATGAGATATCATTAAACTCATATTTGTATAATATCTATTATACTATTGGTTTATGACAAATCAGGGGATAATGTGTTAGTGATTTAATGAAATTTAAAGTATGTTATCCATGATACAAAATAGATGGTTAAAATTTGTAAATGTTACAATAATGTAGATCTCAAAGTATAGTTTCATAATGTATAAAATTGGTATAGTCCAGTCATCCTTCACAATATTTCATTTAGACAATTATCCAAAACTGTAGTCCATCATTCTAGACAAAAACACCTAGCCCACACTCTAGACCTTAACTACTATGAATTACATTATTCAAGTGATGTTGTGTTAATAAAATTGAATCCATATTATTACACATTGAAACCATCATCTAACCTACATTCACCAAACAATATTTGGCATGAACAATCAATCTTACAAAAATCCTTCCTAAGAATTTTTTAATTTAATAATAGGCCCTCTAATTCTTTAAAGTAGCCTTAATGTTGGACACTAAGAAATGAAAAAATAGCTCTAACCTATTATGATATTACAATTAAATGGATAATTTCAACTCCAGATTACTAAAAAAGGTTAGATAAGAAAAAATATACATCATAATATTGATATGATAGAATAAGAAATCAATATTTATAATTAGGAAAATAATTCTCATTTTTCTCAAGTAAATCATTCTATTACTTTTGATCTCATATATTCCAAATTTAGAATATTCACACAATTTACTATTAAAAAATTAATTAATATAAATGAAAAAATTTGGACAGAACATCTAAAATGAATCCATTATCTAATGTGTTAGATAAATAAATCAATTATGTGCCCATGTAATTTCAAATAGTAATTAAGCATTAGTCACATGAATATTAATGATTTTTTTTAATTAATGTAGAATGATTCCAGTCTTTTTCGAACATGATAAAACCAATGTTAGAATTATTTTAGTAAACCTATAATATAACATTTTGATGATAAAATGTGAATCTTTTAAAAAACTAAAAATAAAACTAGACATGTTTTTGTAAAAGAAAATAAATCAATAAAGACCTAAAAACACTAAAATAAAGATCTTGTAATGAGAATAAATCTATATTGTTAAACACTTACTTAAATTTTTTTATCAATTATGATAATAAGTTCAAAAGAATAAATGGTGTTAGATTTTTTAAATTTTAATGATGTAAGTGCACTAAAATAGGCACCACGACATCAGAATGAAGAATACGATGTCATGGTACATAGATAATATCACCAATTGAATGCATATGATTCATAAAATTTCTACATAATTCTCTACTCAATATTATTTATATACAACTCATTTAAGAATGTTTTGTTAAGGAATTTTATTATATTAAATGGGTTTAATGAATATTTTCTAATAATAAATAATTAATGTGATACATTATATATTGAAACTCTTTAATAGAGATTCATAAAAGATCCTATATAATAGAGACTAACATCTCTTTTTGGGTGTGTGTTTTCTCATTCTATAACTAGTGAAATAGATATAATAAATATTAAACTCTCTTCATTTTTGATGCTTTGTCATCATTCCATGAAGGAATTATCACCACTTCAAGTATTCAGAAGTCCTCATGAATGTTTCATGAATCCACTGGTGGTTACCCCTAATATAGAAAGGAGGCATATTTATGTTGACCCTATTCATCATTATCAAACATACTTTATTGAGGAAGAAGATGGCAGTGACTGGTTTTTTGTTATTTGAGGTACATAGTTTTATACTCTATTTATTCGGAAATTTTTTCATGTTTGATTCTTGGAGATGGATTTTCCTGTGTTTTTGGTTTTCTTATTATGCCAATGATCATGTGGTGATCAAAAAAAACCCACTGATGGTATTGGAACATGTTTATTCAATGATTAAATTTTTTTAATTCATTTTCTCAAAAAAAAATCACCAACAACATGGTGTGGAACTATCTATGATGGTTCTTCACTGGGATTCTCTAGGAATCACAACAGGATCTCTAGAGTAGGAGTCCTCATTGTCTGTAAAAATAGCTATAAATATAGAACCATCGCATGGAGAAAATCATGGTGGTGCATAAATAGCTTCAATACTTTTATAAAATAGGTTTAGGTAAAGGTATTATGATAGTTACCTTTATGTGAAGTATTTTTATTATGGTAAATGAAGAGATTTCATAAAAGATATACCCTTACATAGATTTTCTTTGTAGGAATAGTTGGTGGATAACCTTACACAGAATGGGAATTTGGAAAAAGGGTAAATGGAAATCCTTAAAAAATATTTTGAGAAATTTATATTTTGGTTAATAAAAACGGTTTATTAAATCATATTGAAATTTATTTTATGAATATTTGAATTTAAAAATAATGAATAAATTAATTTTTTACAAATGGTTTATAACTAATTAAATGAATTTTTATAAAACATTTGTATTAAAAAATATTAAATTTTAATATATAAAATAACATTTTCTAAATTATATTTATTATCTTATAGTCTCTAAATGAAATGTTTATTTATAAATCATAATAGATAATTTATAAAGGGTTATATATTTGAAATAAGGATAAATTATAAAAGTTTTTATATTTATAAATTTGAATTGTTCATAATTTTTTAGTTAGAAATTTTTCAAATCAAAAGAGTATCTTATTAATCGATATTTTGTAGACCACATCGAAAATTATTTTGATCAAGAGTTTAAATAATAATTTAAAATTCTATATAATATAAAGGTGTTCGTTTTATATTGAGTATAAAATATTTTACATTCTAAATTAAGGAATATCCATAATTTTAACTAATTTATGAAAGGGTTAATAGTTATATTTATTTATAAATAAATTGTAATTTTTTATCTCATGTTAAAATATTTTAATTGATCATTAATTTAATGTTTATTACATTCTTTATAAAGTATTCATATGTTATATATATATATATATTATGGAAACAGGTTTTAGTTTGGATGGAATTAATTTTGGTTGTTGCATCTTTTGTTAGGGGGTCAAACCCCACTGACTGCCTATGTTGGACCCCAATTTTATCAAGGATGGGGGATTTTATCCTCAAAAGTATGGGAGTTGTTGTGGATCTATGGCCTACATAGGTGGAAGTGTGGCTGTTTTCTAGGATGAATCGAACATGCATGAGAAAAATTTTGATGGTAAGGATGAAGCTGGTGACAGAAGGTCATATAGACGGTAGGAACAATGTATGGAAGTTGAAGGTGATGATAGTGTCAGTGGAGGAAGGGACATATAGAGGGGATGAAAGCCTGTGGGTGTTAACGATGCAGATAGAGTTGGGTCATAAATAGGTGGGAGATGACAACAACCGACTACAAGGAAATGGACAATATGGACCCCCACATTAGAGGTCAGTTCCACTCTCATCATGTGCATTAAATAGAATATCCCCACTCAACAGTGGAGTTGGAATTTCCATAAGGGCCTACGAACCAAGTAATGGGTGTTGGATTTGAAGAGAAGAGCCTTTCTTGACATTGAGGTTGGCATTGTAGGAGGGTCCATGGTACAAGGTTAGGACCTTTAAGTCTAAAAACCCCACATGGCCTTGGGTCTATAAAAATTTTCTTTAAAAGGCCACAAGGCATTTGGGTCACAAATATGTAACCAAAATAGGTCTATTGGGTGCATTCTAATCCTTATGAGGAGGGACACGTATTGACAAACTGGGGTATCTGAGTGTGTGCTTTGGTTTAGATCCTGTAATCCCTTAAACTAACAATAAATAATGTGTTTATATTATTAATTTGTATGCATTAGATTAACTATTTAACAACTTATAAGAGGTAGATCCTTTCATTAAATTCTAGGTATGGGTCCACAAAATTTAGTATTTATCTACCTTTAAAATGGTTTGTAATTGAAATTATTAGATTGAATTTAGTTATTAGGAATTGCTTGTGCATATTATGTGTTAAGGATATCATGAATTGGTTTCATACTTGATTAAATTATTCTTAGAGAGAGGGACATGGGATCAGAACACCTACCAGCCTGGAGGGTTATGTCCAAGAAATGTGAATGATATTGGTTATCTATCACTATAGTCTTACTCATGCTGTGATTCTAAATCATATATAACTATATTCCTTTACGTGAATAGTTTACGTACCTCATTTATAGGATTCATTCAAATGTATATGAATGAAATTGTCTTTTATTTTTGGGTAGGTAACATAAACTCTTGGTTGTGTACAGAGTTATGCATTAATGTGGGGTAAGCACATAAATATGGTGGTTATTGTTGTGATTATAAAAACTAAATCATTCGGAGTCTGTATACACAAAAGGGAATAAAACATTAGAAGATAATGATTATATAAAATGTCATAATAATTAATTTAATATCCATATGATGTATATTAAATTGTTGACACATTAAAAGAAAACTCTAAAATACTAAGTGTGAGATTCTTTTTAAATTTGCACTTATGAAGACATTGGTCATCCAATTGGGTAGTTTCACACCATAGAAAGATGACTATTGATTATCTTGTGTAAATAAAATAAGTAATGAGTAAAAATGGATTATCTAATTGGATAGTTTCATGTCATCATTAGGATCCCCTGAATTGTCTTGTGTTTGTCATTGTTTACATTATCTTTGGGCTACCCAAAACTATAAAACCCTAAGGATTGAGATACCAGAGGAATAGAGTTGAGTAATCTCTATATGATGGATATGAATATGATTAAAAGTCCTTAATTATGAATTATAAAAATGTTAAAAATTGTTATCTAGAATTGAGAAGTGTTCATAAGGATAAGCATTCAGAAACACTAAATGTGAATGTTTTAGAAGTCAATCTCACCAATTTTGACTCATTGGTATTTATAATGACTCAGGATTTTTATACTTAAATATTATATCTTATTATAAAAATATTCATTAAATATCACAAATACATTCCCAAGTACCATAAAAATTTAGTGTATTTGTATACTAGATTCACAATATTCATGTTTCATGAATGATCTTCAATATATTCCATAAATATGTCCCCATTAAGAACTCTTGACAGATATACCCTACATAAATATTTCTTCATAACCTGTGTAAAAGAAAGAGAAGAAATGGTGAGCTTAGATGATCAATAAGAGTAAATATGAGATATATCAATCGATGATCATATTCAAGTCCATGATAACCATAAGGGTATGAGATCATGAACATTACTTAAAATTTTTATTCCCAATTAAATAAATGGTCATAAACATGAGTCATGGAAATAATCTTGGCAGTTCATAAGACATGAATCATTAAGGGATCAAAGAGCACAATCCATGAGAGATTAACATTTTCATAAAACATAGATTTATGGCATACACATAAGCCTATAATATTTCTAACATGTATAAATAGAAATAGGTTCACTAAATAAGTTAAGGACATGAAATTAGACCCTATCATACACATATGGTCATCAAAACCAGGTCCTTGCATAATTTTATGGACATGAAAACTAGGTCATTGCATAAACATATGGACATGAAAACGAGGCCCTTGCATAAACTTATGGACATAAAATCTTGGTTCATGCTTAATATTATTGACATGAAATCCCAGTCCATGCATAAAACCTGTGAATATTAAATCAACTTCATACATAATATATTTATCTCAAGAGTTATACATCCTTACTCAAGGAATTGGAGGGGGATATAGTTCCCACCCATCACATAATGAAAATCAAACATATGTTCCCCACATGATAATAAAACATCTATAATATCATAACTCATAAAAAAGAAATGGGTTTCAAAAACTTTCCACTATGGCATAACCTATAGAAAATGAATGGGTTTCATAACCATTTCATTGATTCATCACATCCTAACCCATTCAAAAGGAATAATTTTCATAAACATCTTTTCATTATAATCATAAATAATTCAAACAAAGTGTAATGATGGTATCATTGGGTTATATACCTATTAAATCATAAGAAATATTGAAGGTTTTTTTATTTATAAATATAAATATCATAAATATATCATTACAAAATCTTGAGGAAAATAAACATTCAACTTTGAAAATCACCTTTAAAAGAAAACGATAAAAAAAATTTAAAAATAATATTTATTGAAATTAAAATTTTAATATTAAAAATTAAGGTTTAAAATATTGAATGGTAATGATGGCAGAAAATTATATCCATGTCGTACAAGTTAAAATAAAACATTTATTTCACACTTTGTTTAAAAATCAAAAATACCTCATTCGAAAAATCAAAAGAAGAATCCTTTTAAACAATTTTTTTAAAAATTAACTATTGATTAAAAATTAATTTTAAAAATAAAATTATATTATTATAAACATTCTTGAAAACATTTTTAGAAATCATATACTTTCAAGAGAAAGGGTTTTTGACGGAAGAAAGAAATAAAGTAGATTTTCCTTAAAAAAATATTACCGCCTCTTAATTTATTTAAGAGACTAAAATAAAATGAAATCATGTTTTTTCATAAATAACCAAAGTATAATAAAATTAAAGGAGTTTATTATGAATTTATCATATAATTTACTTCAATGTTAATTCAAGAATAAAAAATCCTGATTAAAATGAGATTGAAATGTAAATCTCACACAACTTTCGTAACTTCTAAATCAAAAGCCCCATGAAAGAAATAAACATATATGGATTTTTAAATCCACATAATTTTAAGGATAATAATATAACAAATTAATGGGTTGTATATAAACCATATATAATAAATAATTAGTGAATAACACATGTGTCTCGTAAGAATAAAAGTGAGATGAAAATCCCAAATCTTTGATCTGATTTCCTTCACACATGTTCAAACCTCCTGTATAATAAATATAAGTTTATTATAAACCTATTAAATAGCCATAATAATATATATCATCCCATATATGATTTACCTATAACCTATTATCACCCACTTATCAACAATTCCTTATTAAAACAACATTTTATGTAATAATTACATCATTTTTCATGTATATTCTGGTTTGGTAGTTTAATTAATTTTACATTTATCATGTTTAAATAATATATAGAATATTTAAAATGAAATAAATATTATATAAATTCATTATATAATTATTTATAATCATCCATAAAAATTATAGATAGTAAAACGAGTCACATCATTCATGGAGATGGTAGGTTGTACGAATACATGAACATTGTTTCCATTTTTTTTATGGATGGAGTAAAAGAATAGTAAATAATAATTAAGTTATATAAAATAATTATTATATCATATAAATCATATATCTTCAAAAAATTCATCCTTAATACCATACATGTAAAAATAAAATGTAAAACGATTCATATCGCTTCATGGAGGTAGTAGTCTACACGTACGCACGAATAGTGTTATCATTTACAAGTGGATTGAAAGGTAAGAAGGTATGTGTAATATTATAATTCATTAAGTATAATAATTCAATAAAAAAAATAAAAAAAATTAAATATATCATTCTATAAATCATTATATCCATCTTGGAGAAGAGGTGATGGGAAATGAATTACATTGGTCTGCGAGGTGGTAGTCCACCGTACGCACAATTGATAGTTTTGTTTCCCATTTGATGCAACAAGAGATAGATATAGGTTATGAAATTAATAAAATAAAATCCTACTATATTTTATATACTTATTTTATTATATTATTATCTTTTAATAATATTTTAATAAATTGGAAGAAGAAATAAAACAAAAAACCTCAGTTAAGAATGATACCTCTTCTTCAGACCACCTCTTTAGGATTATACCTACGGCCTTTCTAAATTGGATTAATGATCAAAAAGAGGTATCCATGATATGGTTATTAAAGTAAGGGATTTAATTAAATATTTATTTTATGAAAAAAAAGTCTCTTGAAGTGTGGATAGGAGAGAATAAGGGGATCACTTTTATAAGTTGAAGAGAGGACACACTTGGAATATTTAAAAATAAAAAGTTATACCCACATTTTACACATACCAAAAGGCTAAAAATTGATCATTATAGAATTTTAGACAATAAAAGGTCTAAATAATGCCATAAAATATTAATTGATTGTTTTATTACTTTATTTTAACCCTTATATCTTTAGTTTGACACCCGATAAACTCTTTTTATCCTTAACCCTGATAATTAGTTTTTTTTTCAACATTCATAATGATAAAAAATTAAGTTTACCTTATTATATAATATAAATTATTATAATTAAAATATTGAATCCATTTTATAAAATTTAATTATAATATTTTAAAATTTTAATTTATAATAAAACTCATAGACGTAAAAAAATGTTATTTTCCAAAGTGAAAGTTTTCATAAGTATAAAAAGATTTTATATCAAAATTGAACATAAAATTGACTCCAATAACCTAGATTGGATTAATTATAATATAACTAAAATAATATTACTATTAATACAATTTTTAAATATAATTTATCTTTTTTTAATACTTTAAATGAAAAGAACCTTTTCAATCAAAAACAATATTTTTCATTATTCATCAAAAATTAAGCTCTTTATAAAATTATAAAAAGTTCCCCCTAATATCATTTCAATATAATGATTTAAAAAATTAAATTCCTTTTTTCAATTACAATTTATAAATTTATAAGTAATTTGTTATATTATTTTATTATAAAAATAAATAAAAACTTTTTCACTCGAAAGGTATTTTTGATGCATATAAATACATTACTAGAAAATATATTTTATTTATCAAAACAATTTATTCTTATTTTTTTAAAGTGTGGTTATTCCTATTCATAACACCAATTTTAAGGTCTAGGTTATAATTTTAATGTGTAAATAATATTATTTAAATCACGGTTAATTTAAACTCATGTTTTCATGTGTCGCATGATATCAAAGTGATTAAATTTATATTAAAAAGAGATTTCATAAAATCTTGAGGTGATATAATATAAGATACTAAGTATATCTCACACATTTCTGCTAACAAAAGTAGACTATGAAGTAAACGTTAATTGACTAAGGGTGAAATATATCTTTACGTTGGAAAAGAAGTGAGTTTTGTTTCATTAAAAGTTTTCATAAATGATCAAGTATTACCATGTATATTATTCCTTGAATTAGAGAATTGTTTTTATGTTTCCTCCATAAATAAAAAATTGATTTTTCTATATTATTTGGATAAGAAGATATTTCCATTAAATTTTAAGAACAGGAGTTTATATATATATTTAACTGAAATATTTTATGGAAACAATAATATAATGAATGGTTTATACATTCTATACAAGGATAATTTTATTTATAAAATTTAGAATGAAAAGGTTAGATTTTATTGTAATCCCAAATAACTTAAAATTTCACCTCAGATATATAAATGAGAAATGATTTCAACGAATACATATCGATTAATTACAAGACTCATTAAACAGTGAATCATTTAACACATGTGAATTTCTTTTATTGGGAAAAATTTATAAATAAAAGTTTTGGGAAAGAAGGTGAATGGGAAAGTGGACAATTAGATCTCATACGTACTAAAGTATATATAATGATGAGTACTCAATTAATTTTTCTTTTTAGGTACTTTATTTCTATTATAAATGATATTAGTCAGTATGGATTTTTGTTTCAAATAAAGAATAAGTATAAAACTTTGGAAAATTTTAAATAGTTTCAAAGTGAAGTACACAATCAACTGGGTTAGAGTATTAAATGTATCTGATCATATCGGTGTAGTGAATACTTAATCCAAGAATTCATAGATCATGTGATATATTGTTTAATTTTTTCACAACTCACTTATCCTAGAATAAAAAAATGGAATGATTTATTTTAAATGAGGAATCATACCATTGTATATATGTTTCTATAAATGATGATTCTATGTGACCGGCCTATTTCATTTTGGGGTTACAATTTAGAGACTGATATATTTATACTAAATTGAATCCATCTAAATTAGTCATAAGGAAACCATTTGACATATAGAATAGAAAAAACATCATTTTAACATTTATTATAATTTAGCGTTGTGAATAAATCATATAGTTATTTAATTTTGAAATGTTAGGCCTTAAGATAAAAAATTATTATTTATTAGTCATTCTAAGGAAACTAAGAAATATTATATCTACAGACCTATAAAAAATTATTTGTAAATTAAGATGGGGTTTTATTTTTTATATGAAACATGTATTTAGTAGTTAGTGGGGGGAATTTTGAACTTAGATAATTTCAATACTAGTAAACAGGAAGTGTTCTTGAGATGGAGGTTGATTTATATCCATAATGAGTTGTGAAATAAAAATTTTCCCAAATTAGACAAGAGCCTCAAAGTCTATGTATAATTAATTAGAAACCTAAGATATATTAATTTATCATGGATAATTATGATAAAGTAACACTCATAAGTGATGAACCTACTTTTTATTATGAATCTATTTACAATTTTGATTCTGAGAAATTGTTAAAAGCCATGGTATCTGAGAAGGACTCCATGCATACTAAACAAGTTTGGAACGTGGTAGATTTAGTTTAAGGGGTAATCCTGATAGGGTGTAATTGGATTTTCCATAGTAATACTAACATGTTTGGTAGAGTGTATTTCTGTAAATAACACCGGGTGGGAAAGGGTTATAATCAAATTCATGGTATTTACTATGAAGAAAACTTTTCTCCAGTTTCAATGATAAAGTCTATTTGGATTTTTCTAACAATAAAATATCATTTTCATTATACGATATATAACATGGATATAAAAACTACTTTACTTGATTTGAATTTAGTTGAGGACATGTATATAATAAAATCAGAAGGTTTTAAAGTTCCAAATGATTCCTCTAAGGTTTGTAAGTAGTAATGATTAATTTATAGACTAAATTAGGCATCTCAAATATTGAATATTTGATATAATTATGTAATTGAAGACTTTGTATTCATAAAAAATATGGATAATACTGGTGTAGGAAAGTGTATTAGTGGGAGAATAGTCATGTTTCTGGTTTTGTTAGTTGATTAAATACTATTTATCAAAATTGATAACCTCTAAATTCTCTCTGTAAATGTATGGTTAGGTATATTGTTCTTAATTAAATACATGGTTGAAGTGTCCTACATACTTGGTATGGGGATATATAGAGATACATAAAGGAGGATTCTTATAAATAGTTAGGATAAATTTTGTGTACTCTATAGAGATGTCTTTATGAGTATCACACAACATGAATCTTATAAAGATTCAATATCCGCCTTAATATTTAGACAAGATATATAGAATTCCTTATATGTCTGCCGTAGGAATTATCATCTATTACATATTTTATACTCAACTAGATATAGACAAATATTTGATCATAACTATTATATACCAACCTAATCCTAGTGAGAGTCACTAGGTTACTATTAATAATATCCTTAAGTACTTGGGATATAGTAAGAATATGTTATTTTTCTTTATAGGAGAAGATGATCTTTATATAAAGGGTTACATAGATTATAGATACTAATATAAAAAAGAAGACTTAAATTCTTAATTATGATTCATGTTTCTCCTAAACATTTGAGATATTTTCTCGACGTGTTCTAAATAATCCGTTATAGTATACTTAATAATAGAGGTAGAGTATATCACTGCATTAGATTCTATGATGGAATATGTTTGGCTTAAAAGGATCATCTCCAAATTTGAAGTAGTTACTATAATTCAAGGAGAAATATATCATTACTATGAGAAACAACAGAGTTATTACTATGGATACGGAACCATGGTCCAACCAAATGAGAAAACACATCCTTTGAAAATACCATCTCATATAGAAAATCATTGATAAGGGTGATGTAAAGATAAATTGGGTGGCTACTACTAAAAATAGAGTAGATTTTTTGATGAATTCATTATCGCGGAAATAACTTGAGGGTTGAGTTAGGTCTCTAGGTATTAAATACATGAGAAACTGGTATAATGGATATAACTTTGTCATGTTTTTATAATAAATAAAATCTCCATTTTTCATTCATTTAGGTGTGTTGTAATTTAATTTACATGAACGGTCGGATAATAAAATCCCCTCAAAGTATGTCTTGGAGATGTCCCTAAGTGATGATAATTATAGATTATTATGGGTTGTGATGATATGATATGTTTAGATTGAATAAATTAGTATATTAATTACAATGATATTTATTAAAGATGTATATTACTAATTCACTAGGTAATATGTAGATACATATTACATAGACTTATTCAGTAAAGTATGTCTCATGGAATGTTATAGATTCATCAATAAACATATGGGTGTATTATTATTACCAATCCTTATTATCAAAGGTTAGAAAGAAAACTACAATGGGAACCATTATATTTTGATTCCCTACTGAAAAAATTAAAAATTAAAACTTAGATAACTAGGGGTGGTTTTGTATATTACTAATCATGTCCTTGGTTAGAGTGCAAGGGAGATGTGATTTTTCACCTATATGACAAGTAAATACATCTCATCCTTAATTGAATTAAAATAAGGAAATTCATGAAAATTATTATTTGATTCACATATGATCTATTTAACTACTTGGATGAGAGGAAAGTGATGCATACATCTATTAGATAAATGAAATGTGATGTATTCATCAAATTCATCAGTCGTTTTTAGAGAATCAGGAAAAATGTGTTGACCTATACTAGATTGATGTGTTCAATGTCTAGAGGTCACATGATGTCATGGAAATAGACATTATATATGAATTAATATGACTCATATGATAAATATTATAGTGTAAATTTTTATATAGAGATATGAGTACACTTGATAGAGATCACTCCAGACACCTTAGTTAGCTTGAGTACCACTGATACTTTTCTAGAGATCATTCTTTGATTAAATCTATGAAATTCAAATCTTATATTTGTTTTCAATTATAATAAGGCCCACAATGTCACACAATTAGTCCCTTTTATAAGTATATTTTTTTAAAAATGTGTTTTTTTCTGAAATGAAGAGAGATAAATGAACCCATATCCAAAAGTGGTACTTGATGGATTCATAAAGAGCTGTAAAGTTTTCATTAAATCATTTTGATATTTTAGTAAAATTTTGAGATTATTCAAAGTTCACTAAAATGGGAACCACTAAAACATGGTGTTGCATGTGATATCATGGTCTACTACTGACATCACCATTTTCATGGATAAGGTCCATGTGGTTTCCACTTCCTTCTACACTTGGTTTTCTTAATTTGAAACTCATTTCTGAATTTGTTGTTAAGGATTACAATCACATTGATTGGGTTGAATGTATATTTACCAAGAGGTAGTAAAATATGTGATGAGTTACACATTTATTCTCTTCAATATAGATTCATCAAGGAGACTATATAAGGGTGTGATTCTTCTCCCATTGGGTGTGTGTACATTTATTCCATAAGTAATGAAATGTTTACAATAAATATAAAAATATATTCCTTCTAGAAGCTCATTCAACATTCCAAAAATATAGTATCACTAATTCAGGAATTTATGAGTCTTCATGAAATAATTATGGATCCCTGGGTAGGTGTCCGTTCCAAAAATGTCATAGGTATGCATCCAATTCTCCTTGCGATCCTTATCAAATTTACCCCATTAAGGAAGAATATGTAAGATGTTGATATTCATTAATTTTAGGTACACCATTTTATACTCCATTTTACATATATTTTATCATGTTTGATTTTTAGAGATAGATTTACCTTTTTTTGGGTCCCCTTTTTCTACCTATTATCTTGTGGTGATCAAATTAAACCCATTAGTTTAGACTTCTAAAAAACACAAGTGATTGAAAACACTTTTGAAATATTTAATCTAGAAACACATATACATTATTGGGTATTATTATTGGAAACTAATTATGACACATTTCATTCATTATAATCAATTTGATAACCATTTTAAGTTTTTATTATTTTTCTACCAAAAATAATATAAACTATTATGTAGAAAATCACTTAGACAATAGGTATACAAACCTTATAAATTTAAAATATGTTTAATTAAATATGCCTATTAATTAAATAAATATAAAGAAGATCCCTATATATAAATTAAAACTACAAACCACTAATTCTTTAGAAATAATAATTCATACTATAAAAAATAATGACATACATTATAATGGGTCATCAAAACCTTTATGTTTTTTGTTCTAAATTTTAATTAACTATTGAGTATTTTAATATTCATTTCCCATGAATGGTTTTGTTTTGAAATATTCCCTAAAAATTACCATAAACTTAACCTAATTTATAAAAATAGTAATTTTATATGTAGATATTATCATCTATTTTATTATTTTTCTAGATATTTAATTTGTTGATAACTCTAAACAATTATCATAATAGTTTATAAATTAGGATCTATATGATTGATTATTAATAAAAATATCTTATAATACACATCAATTTTTATAAGAGTGTGTATCTATATAATGTTTTTCATATTTCTTGTAGAATAAGGTATTTTATTTAACTTAATTAAGTGGTTTTCATATGAAATTTAAATTACTTTCTAAAAAATAGTATATGATCACTTATTTTTTTAGCATGATTGTTAAAAGTGATAACTATTATAATATCCAATGTGATCCAATATGTGATCATTTTCACATGAGATTACCATCCATGATATAAAAATTATACACATACAAGTAGTTTTGAGTACAAGGGTGTATGTTCATATAAAAAAGCTCCCCAATGGGTTGTACACAATAGGATTTGAACAAACCTTCTTTCCATTATGAGAGAAATACATGTCCTTACACAACATTACTTCTTCTTTCCCAATATATATACTTATAACTACTATAAGATGGAGGGTGAATTTTAGTCATAAATCCAACAAAAAAAGTTTTCTCTCTCTTGAGTAAGTTGAATATTCCAGATTTATAAAATCTAATATATAATTATAATTGAAGTAAAAAAATATAATAATTATGGTGTAAAATTAAATATTTGGTAGTTTGAAAAATTAACCGAGAAAACAAAGTTATCCAAATAAAAATTATCAGAGTAGAGTAAAAAAAATGCACAAAGTATAATATTTCAATATGAATACCAATTAAAGGATATTATAACCAAACACTTCTAGTCATGAGAAATATTTACTTTTAAAAAAAGTAATAGGTGGATCTATAAACTAAATAAAATGTATCAATAATTTCAAAACATCATAAATATTTCAACCATTCTAGTCAGTAGTAATAAGTTATATACTATGAACTTATTTGACAAAAATGTCAATGACATGTTCCTCAAGACTTGAGCACCTATTTTATCTCTCCAATTAGTGTAAATTAGTTGTTATTCAGAGTTAATAAACCTCCATGATTTGAAAGATATATAATCCAATCCTCATACTCTCATCAATTAAGAATGTTATACAATGAAAAGTTACAAAACGATTGTTTAAGGAATTTTATAATGAAACTTCACAGATAAAAACTATTAATTAAACATATTGAAATAAAAAATATAGTCGAATGTGGCTAAGAAAATGATTGTTGGAACCACAAATGATGCTGGGAATGAATTATTGATTGTTTTTATTGTCAATCCTCATTAGAAGCCCAAAAATATTTCTAGGAAAGACATGAGGTGCACAAAAAATCTGGAGATGTGTGCAAAAAATGGTTCATGTGCAAAAATTATTGGGCACAGAATGATATTTTTTGTGCGATATGGTGGTTTTTTCATGCGGGGTTTGGGAATTATTATAAATAAGAGGCGATCCCACTCTTTTGGTATGTTTTAATACTTAGAAAAGATTTGATCTCTAATGTGCATAAACAATGTGTGAAAATTGAGTTGCATGAAAATGTAAAAGTTGCGTGTAAAAAATGGTAGTTGTGCATAAAAGGTGAAGTTGCACGTAAAGTTTGTAGTTCAGTAAAATATTTTCACATGAAAGAAATGAAGAGAGCTAATCTTGTGCACAAGTTGTTCTCTTTGTCCGAAAAGACCAACTGAACCCTTCGTTGTAGTTGCACGAAAGGCAAGGGTTGCACAGAAAGTAAGGGGTTGCGCAAAAGTCATCTTACGCGATAAATCCCAAATCATGCATGCATATTAAGGTATTGTGTGCAAGTTTAGTGTTAAGATTCTGAAAGGATCTTGAATATCTGATATGTGTGTTCAGTGCTTTCAAGTGCATCAATTTAGGAATTTGATGCAAGTAGTGTCTTGTGGTATAATGAGACAAAGTCTTCAATGCAAATCTATTGAAGAGACACTCAAGTCAATAAAATGAGTAAGACTTCTTCCATGGTAGTGAGAAAGGGGGAGTCAATGTAAGTGTATCGAGGGATGTAGTGATTTATCCCTAAATTATTGTAAAGGTAGTGTTTCGGGCATAGAGTGACTATGTCTGAACTCTTATACTCCACAACAAGTAAAGATTAGTGGATTTTGGTATGACTGACACATTTTCGGAGTATGCTCCATGGACATAGCTCTTTGTGGCCAACCAAGTGAAAGTGTTTTGTGGTCCCTTTTCATTTGTTTATTTAATTATTGTTCTATCCATCATAAACATTTAATATGTTCTTACCAATGTGGTAATAAGATCATATACTTTAAATGAAAAATTTGACACCTTGAGTCACCCCTCCTATCTCAGAGTGTCTCATGGTTCTACAAGTGGTATCAGAGGGAGGTTACTTGTGTTAGATTTGATTGTTTCTATCATGGAGAATTCAACTGATGTCAGGGGAGTCCCCCTCTTCGATGGAAGTAATTTTCAGATTTGGAAAATAGAATGAGAACTCATCTAAGATATATTGGAATGTAAGTACTATTTGCTACTATGAAAATAATACAGGTCACTGATCCAATAGGGATGGATATGACTGAGATAGATAGAAAAATTCTTGATGTAGATGCTAAAGCACAGAATTCTATCACTGCAGCTATTTTAGGTCATTTCTATCTGAAGGTGATGAGCTTCACCTCAGCAAAGTCTATGTGGGATAAACTTGAAAATATCTATGAAGGATATATAAAAGTGAAGGAGTAAAAACATCGAGTATTTCACAACAGGTTTGACGATCTTAATATGCACCCTGATAAGAATGCAGACTCCTTCTTAAATCAAATTACTGAAGTTATAGGAGAACTTTGATGACTTGGTGATGAAATAAAATATATTTACATTGTAAATAAAATCTTAAGAATAATTCCACCCCTTTACAATGAAAAGATGTCATATATAAAGGAAATAGATCTCTCCGAACTCTAGATGGTGGCATATGAAATGACTGTCAAATCGGAAGACGCTATGACTCGTGTAAGTAAGGAAAAGTAATTCAAAGATATAGACAAACTGAAAATTTTTAGAAATAGTAGCGGTGAGGAAGATGATGAAAAAAATTTGTTCTCTCATTTATAAGAAATTCAAGATGTGAAAATGAAAATTTGAAGGCAATCTACCTCCAGTGTGTTTCCATTGTGGTCAAGTTTGAAACATAGCATCTTAGTGCTCAATGAATTTTTATGATGAAGAGATCAAATTTGGAAACATTGAGAATCCTTAGAAAAGGTTCTTCAAAAAGGGAAATTTTATATTTTCAATGAAACTATAGAAAAAGAGTTTTGTGTGTGTAGAAAATGATGAGGATAATGATTTCTATGAGGAAGAGGAACCAGAATTTAAATCTGGGAAACATGTTTCTATGATGGCCACTATTAAAAAATTTGAACCATCAGAAGATAAACATGGAGATAATCAGTAGAAAACTAATTCCAATCCTAAGTTGAAACTTAAGGACGATGTTAGTAAGCATAATATTAAATGTAATAGTTACAATAAGTGGGAATTAATGGTAGAAGAATCATCTGAATATGTTGATCATCTTGAATTTTAAATTGAATGACTCGAAGAATATGATATAGTATAGTCTAAAATCCTTGAAAGCACTGATGATGTAGTGGATCTGAAGATGAGAATAAAAGATTAAGAAAATGTCATCAATGGACTCACCTCCAGACTGGAAGAAAAGTCCAAGAATATTGAGGGACTTGAAGAGGAATTTTTTGCTCTTAGTAGTAAACTTGAGAGTGAATCAATTTCAAAAGAATCAAGGAATAAAATACAATTTGGAAGGTTCTTAGATGCTGTTCTTTTGTATAGAGAAACATGGTTCAAATGGAGTTGAAAAGATTTTCAATAATTACAGACCCACTGATATGGGAAATAGTGGAATCGGTTGTGAGGCCGAATCGTCAAATGATTCAAATATAGGTGATAAAAATAAAGGCATGATAAAAGTGGGTCATGTAGAAAAGTCACCTGAAGTGCTAAAAAAGAAACCCCAATTCAATCTAAAATAAGAATAGAAGACTATCCTCGAGCCTCCAGTAATAACAGACAGTCAAACTAGTATCCCATGGAAGAAAGAATGAGGATTAATATAAGTAAGTAGACATTTCCTCTCCTGAAGTTCCATTTTTGTGGATATCTGGGCCATACCATGCCTTATTGTAATGAGGCAAGGAGATATTTGAATGGAGAATATATGGGAGTTTAATAAAGAATAAAAAATTCTTATCCGAATTATTTTAGAACAAACAATTTCAGTGGATATTGTTTACACTATTCTAACTTTGTCCATAAAGCTACTTATTGTTTCCAGAGGAGTAAAATGGACACCTCATATTGAAGTCAGAGAAAAGTCAATGTTCATTAACAAGACTATGTTTCTCTTTCAAACAGGTTTTCTCCTCTAGAAGAAGTGATTGAATATGAAAAACCTATATACATGGAAGAGAGATTTGAAAGGCCATCAATGTCCTACACTCAACATAATAACTCATGGAAAAAAATAGGAAAATTGAAAAATCCAATCTTTCAGAAGTATCCCTCAAGGCTACAAAGAATAACAACCCCTGGATTCTTGATAGTAGATGTTCTTCCCACATGATGGGTAATGCAGAACTATTAAAAACCCATGTACACAAAAGAAGACCTTGAATATGAAAAACCCATGTACACAGGAGAGAGAGTTGAAAGGCCATCAATGTCTTATACTCACCATAATAACTCATGGGGAAAAAGAGGAAAATTGAAAAATACAACATTTCATAAGTATCCCTCAAGGATACAAAGAATAACAGCCCCTGGATTCTTGTGAGAAAATATTCGTCCCACATGATAGGTAATGTAGAACTATTAACTGATGTTAATAAAAAGTTCAATGGAATAGTGAGGTTTGGTAATGATAATTCTTTGAAGACAAAAGGCTATGGAAGTACTGAGCTAGCAAATAGAGCTGTAAAAATTAAATTCCTTTATAGGGATAGTCTACGTCATAATATTCTGATTTTGAGTCAACTATGTGACTCAGGTTTTATTATGAAATTCAATCAGAATGGTTGTACTATAAGAGAAAATTTTGGGAATCCTCTCATGAAATACTGTAGAACATATGGAAACTTATATAAGGTTCACAACAAAGAGAACATTTGTTACCTAACAGTTGAAGAGGAAAATAATCTGTTTCATCGAATATTGGGGAACATCAATCATCAGGACATGGAAAAGATATCTAAGATAAAGATATTCATGGATATCTCTAATCTGAAGCATGAATGAGAAAAGACATGTGATTCCTGTATATGAGGGAATCTTTTCTTCAGTTCTTACTAGCCAAAGAGGAGAATAGAAACTAATCTCCTGGATATCATTCATACAGACGTATGTGGGCTAATAAATTTTGTCGAAAAACCTAAGGAAATGTACTTTATTCTTTTCATAAATGATTATAGTAGAATATAATGTGTGATTATCCTACGCAGGAAGTGATAAGTGCTTGATTTCATGAAAACCTATTGATGAATTACCAAAAATGATACTGGATAGAAGATCAAAGTCCTCCAGTTTGACAATGTAAAGTAACACACGTCCATTGGATTTGAAAATTACCTAGAGAAGCATGGGATACAACATGTGGTGGCTGCTGTGAGAACTCCACAGCAAAATGTAGTTGTTGAGCACAAGAATCGATAGGTAAATAATATGGACAGAACTATGCTAACTGAGATTCTTATTCATCTACATTATTTTAAAGAGGTAGTTCAAGCTTCAATGTATATTGAAAATCAAATAGGTCTTTATATGGGTGAGACAAAAACACCATATGAATTGTGGCATGGAAGGAATCCCACTTTGAAATATTTTTGTGTTTCTGGAAGAAAATGTTTCATCCCAAACAGAGAAGAAAGTCAAGGGAATTATGGGGAAAATGAAAACAAATGAATATTTATTTGGTACTCAATGGACAGAGAAGCCTACAAGTGTTTCAATAAGATCTTGAAAATTATTGTGGAAAGAAGTGATGTTAATATCATTCAAGACAAAAACATGAATGCTTTAAGGAATTATTATGCTGATGTGATAAAAAATGAGGAAGAATGTGAACATGGAAAAAATGCTAATACAGGGGTAGAAGAAGGTGTAAAAATCTCTTAGGAGACACATCAAGATATTGACTCAGAAGAAGATTCATAAGAGGATCCATAACTGGAGATAATTTGATCAAATCCCAAAGAAGAAATCAAGGAGAAGATATTGATCGGTACAACATTATCGGGGATTAGAATGCACCTACACAGACAATGAGAATGAGGAATAGTGCACAATCTGTATTTCTATCTATTATGGAACCATCCTAATTTGAATAATCTGCAAAGGATGAGTCTTGGGTGAAAGTAATGAAGGAAGAGTTAGATCAGATTGACAAAAATCAGACTTGGGATCTTGTCAAGAGACCCAAAGGTCACAATTTTATTGGTACATAGTGGATTTTCAAGAACAAATTTCACGATCATGGAAATGTGATTAAAAATAAGGTGAGTTTGGTCTATAAAGGAAATTCACAAATTTAAGGTATTGATGTTGAGGATATATTTTCTCCAGTAGCGAGACTGGAGTCAATTAGATTGTTTCTTACTATAGAAATCCAAAGAGAATATAAAGTGTATCAAATGGACGTCAAGACAATATCCTTAAATGGAGTCTTCGAGGAATAGATATACATTGAAAACCTCATGGTTTTCTTTATTGATAATTATGAAATGATTGTTTTCAAACTAAATAAGGCCCTCTATAGTTTAAAGAAGTAACCATGATCATGTCATTCCTAGCTAGATTATTATCTCAAGAAGCGGGAATTCAAAAGAGGAGGAGTAGATCACAATCTCTATCTGAAGAATTCTTAGAAAGATCCATTCATGGTGCTAGTTTATGTGGATGGTATTATCTTTGGTGGTATCAGGAAAGGATTAGTTGAAGAATTTGATAATAACATGAATTTAGAATTTGAAAAGTCTAGGATTGGAGAACTCACGTACTTTTTAGGGTTGATGGTGATTCATAAGAAGGATTACACATTCATTTCTCAAGAAAATTATGTGAAAGAGTTGTTGAAGAAATTTAATATACAATATTCCAAACCAATGGGGATTCTGATTTTGGTTGGAAAAAACTCATAAATCTTGAGGATGGGATGTTTGAGGATCCCAAAATGTATAAGAGAATCATTGGAAGCTTACTGTACCTGACAGCGAAACAGCCAGATATATTCTTTGTGACATGTTTAGCGTCCCTCTTTCAAATTAATCCAAAGGAAAAACATATTCTGGTTGTTAAATGAATCATGAGGTACATTCAAGGTACCAAAAATTATGGCTTATTATTTTCTTGTAGGAAAATATATTGAATTATCTTCATTTTTTATACTAACCGGGTTGGGGATGTAGTGGACAGAAATTCCACTAGTGGTGGAGCATTTTATATTTGGAAGAAATGTGTGGGATGGTTGAGCAAGAAACAGGAAATTACTTCTCTTAGTAATTCTAAACCTGAATATATATATATATATATATATATATGATACAAAGGCATAAACTCATTTACTATGGATGAAGGAGTAACTGATTGACATAGGTGTTAAGGTAAAATAGTCAATGGTGACTTACTGTGATTATAAGAGGGAAATTGATCTTACGAAGAATCATGCTCATCATTTTCATATGAAACATTTTGAAATCATATATCACTTCATCAAGTAAAAAATTTGAACAAGGTGAAATCAACATGGAACATGTGGGAATTTCTGAGAAAGTGGCTGGCATTATTACCAAGCCACTTTCAATGGCTGTGTTTGAGAAACATCGGTTGAACCTCAGTGTTCAGCCACCTCCAAGTGCATGAGGAGGCTATGAATTTCCCCTCTCTGCAGTTATGTTAACTATTTCTAATCTATTTGTGGATGTGATGCAGGTTTATGGGGGAGATACTATCCAGTGGTGATTTGAGCTGTATAATGAACAAATACCGTTATTTTAGTTTATTACCAATGGGGGAGAAGGAATAAATTCGGGACATGTAATGGACATGTAATGTTTATGTGACATGATAAGAATTCACTGTTAGGAGGAGAAGGAATACATTCTGGTCATGTAATGCTTCTATGACACAGTAATAGAATATCTTGGGCATCTTTAAGAATTCCAAAACACGAGAACCCAATTCAAGTTTCCCCTCTTGTTTTCAACACAGATAATTGATCACATAGACTTAGAGTTTTGGATGATTTGATTCTTTCATTTCAGGTTTTGATAGTGGATGGTGATTTTTTGAATTTATATATAGATTTCCAACAAACCCAAAGGGGGAGATTTTTTGAACCATGAATAATGATGGAAATGGAGTATGTTTTTTGTTTGTTGTCAATCATTATTGGATGTTCAGAAAGTTTTCAAGGAAATGGATTATACATTTCAAGTGGGAAATAGTGAAAGTAGGTTTTAATTTTCTCACAAAAGGTGATTCAGAATCAGAATGCCAAAAATTGGAAAAGGCATGAGGTGCACGAAAAAATTGGAGATGTTTGCGAAAAATTGTTCTTGTGGGGAAATCATTGTGCGCAGAGTGAGAGTTTTTCTGCATCATGGTGGGTTTTCCACACGGGGTTCAATGATGCCTATAAATAAGAGGGGACTCCTCATTTAGTACAGCTGAAGAAATAGAAAAGATCTGAGCTATGATGTGCGTAAACATTATGCGAAAATGGATTGTCATGAAAACATAAAAGTTGTGTGTGAAAATGATCATTGAGCATAAAAGGTGAAGTTGTGCATAAAGGTTGTAGTTGTGCGCAATATTTTCCCGCAAAAGAATTGCAGAGATCTAATCTTGCACGCAAGGTGTTTCTTTAATATTTAAAGACCAAGTGAACCCTTCATTGTAGTTGCGTGAAAGATAATTATTGCATGAAAATTAAGGGGTTGCTGGAAATTTATCTTGTGCAACAAATACCAAATCTTGTGCACATGTTTAGGTAATGTGCACAAGGGTAGTGTTAAGATTCTGACAGGATATTTAATATCTCGTTTTTGTGTTTAGTGCTTTCAAGTGTATCAATTAAGGAATTCAATGCAAGCATAGTCTCGTGCTAGACTGAGACAAAGACTTAAATGCATATCTATTGAATAGACCCTCAATTCAATAAAATGAGTAAGAATTTTTCCATGGTAGTGGGAAAGGGGGGGTCAACAGAAGTGTACTAAGGGACGTAGTGAGTTATCCTAGAATTATTGTAAAGGAAGTGTTCTTGGAACAGAGTGACTTTGTCCTAACTATTGTACTCCAAAACTAGTGAAGATTAGTGATTTTGGTACAACCTACACACTGTCGGTGTATGCTCCTTGGACATAGCCCTTTATGGTGAACCAAGTAAAAGTGTTGTGTGGTATCTTTTCATGTGATTATTTAATTGTTGTTCTTATCCATCATACAGGTTTAACATGTTTCTACCAATATGGGAACAAGATCTTATACTTTAAAATAAAAATATGGCACCCTGATTCACCCCTCCCCTCTCAGGGAATCTCAGGTTTCTACAATGATATGGTGCAATATTCATCATGATAAGGAATTTTAAATCACTTCATTCATATATTGTAACATACCACACATCTAAAAATATTTTAAGAATTATCTAAATTCATAGTTTATGGTATAATAAAAAATAACTATCATATTCTGTGATCTTTGGTTTTGATTGCAATGGCATAAGAAGAAGAAATCTATCTTCTAATGAGGAGACTCTAACTACCAATGTGACAGTTCATCACAACTTCTCAGAGATCTAGAAATTATATAATTCTATTTTATTTAACTAAAAAATTATAATCAAAATTTATAGACTACACATAGAGAAACTTAAATAATATAATCAATTTGTCTCAAAATAAATGGTGTATTGTGTTTTTAAAAAGAATTATGAGAATATTTATTTTATATAAATATCTCTCCCTTTTCCACAATCACAAAACATATATGAAAACTCAAGAAAATGTGAGTTTGAAAAGATTTTAAAAATAATTATTTCTGTAACATCTGATAAATCTCCCTAGGATATAACATCAGATAAACTAAAAACTCCCCTTTAAGAAACACATAGGTTTATTTAAAAAATATGAATCTAAATAAAACTACTTATTAACAATAACTCTTTTAATTTATTGAAAAAAAATGATGGATATATTACTAACTCTATTGAAATTACTCTTTCCTAAATTCTCCCCCTTGTGATTTTTAAAATTAATTACACAAAAAATGGTCATATAATATTAATCCAAAAGAAGTGATATTGAAATTAAAATAAAAAATAAAATAAACTTCCTATAATTTTCATAAATCTCAATCATTTGGAGATAAGAAATAAATATGTATTTATAATCTTATCATATCCTTATAACATTCATTTTCACTACTTGGAAGGAAATTTGCCTCCTTATTAGTTATAAAAATCAATGGATAATAAGAATAAAAAGAGAAAACCTTATGGATGTTATCTTCCAATGCATATGGAAGATGTTTTTCTAATGAAGATGGAATAAAATGTAATTTTCCTCTTTCATAGTTCCAAAATATCCTAAATGTATATATGATAATATCCATTCAATGAATATTTGGATAATATAATTTTTATTTATAAAAAGATGAAAAAATTAGATAAACAATTTCCACCCCAATTCTTGAACTAATTTTCAATGTTAGGAGATACTTAAATAATAAATGAAACTAATAATCATTCTTGATTAATTATCCCTAACTTCTATTAAAAATATTCAAATCTAATGGAATTTAAGTCTTTAGTGAAAAATTCGGCAGGTTGATTTTATGTTCTTATAAAATTAAGAATAAAATATGATTTGTTATGTGGTCCCAAGAGAAGAAGTATCTAATATCTATGTGTTTGGATTGTGAATGATGTGTTGGGTTTATTAAGAAATAAATAAAAAATCTATAAAAAATAGTATTTTGAGTAAAACTAAACCCAAATTTTGTGTGTGTGAATGTGGAATCCACAAAAATTAAGTGCAATAACTTATAAATGTGATATATTCTACTTAAACAATGAAAAATGCAACTAAATGTTGTTTCATACTGGACTATGAGACTAAATCTTCACCAATAAAATGGTATGTTTCAAAAGTTATCTTCTAATCCATTCTACATCCAAAAAAATTATCATCATATAAACAAATTTTTGTAAACTCTAATCTAGAGGAATAATAAAGTCCAAGATCCAAATTCCTTTTAAGGTGACAGAAGATCCATTTAACTTACTTAAGATGGGATTCTGTCTATTTATCACTAAATATATTACATAAGCACAAAGTAAAAATAATGTACATTCAACTATTCATATTTTAAAGTAAAATTATAATCATCCTTCTACATAATTTATAATCACTTAGTTTCCTAGATTTTTCAAGTTTAAGTTCATAGGAGGTACCTACCATAGTAATAATACTATAAACATTATCAAAACCAAATATTTTAAGTAAATTTCTTATATACTTATACTAAGTTAGTATTATTCCATTTTGTCTATAAGTTATATAGAATACAAGGAAGTAATTAAGTTCACCCATCATAATCATCTCAAATTTTCTTCTCATAAGTTTTGAAAAACTATCTGTAACTATTATTTAGGCTAGGCCAAAAATGGTTTCATCAACATAGATTTTTATAATGACAATTCCATTTAAAAAATCCTTGATAAAAATAGTAGGAATGACTATTCCATTAATAAAACCATTTTAAAATAAAAAACACAAAAAAATATCATACCATGATCTTCGGTAATATTTAAGTCCATATAGTGAATTGAAATGTTCAAATACATGTTTTAGTAAATTTGAATCTTCAAAACTAGAAGACTATTCTACATAATCATATTTCTATTCATACATATAAAAAAAGGAACTCTTTAATTACATTTAAAATAGATTAAAGTTATGGTGAGCTTAAAATCTAGTCGAAAATCAATAGACATGAGCCTAATTGTTTGAACAAATGTTTCTCTGTAGTATATTCCATCTTCCTTATTATAAAACATAACAACTAGTTTGGACTTATTCCATGTAATAATCTCACTCTCATCACACTTGTTTCATGAAATAACCAATTCACAGTTATAACAGGAAGATATTTAGGGATAGAAACCAAGTTATTAACATTATTCTATTTGAATTAATTAATCTCGTCTTATATAATAATTGTATGCCTCTCCTCTCCCAAGGAATTATCTACAACTTTAGATTTAAAACAATATAAGAATACAATATTGTATCATTCATTTGGTAAGTAAATTTGAGTTATATATTTTTTATCAACATCCCAATTGATATTACCACTAGGATGATTCCTTAATATTAATTGATTTCTAGGTAAAAAGGAGTGTTGTTACTCATCATTCAAAGGATTGACTGTTGTTAATATAACTTTCAGTAGTATATCTTCTATTAGTATATATTTCAATATGTTAATCCCTGATGGATGGGGTGGAACATCCAAAAAAATAGGATTGGTTGCAAAAATCAAATCCATATTTTTTTATAATATTTATTTCATAACTTCACAAAAGTATCAATCTCATCAAGATTGACATGTGGTTTTTCTTAAATAGTACTAGTAAATTTTTTTTTAAAAAAATACACCACAATTGTGGTGAAGTAATTAAGAAACATTCCTAAATCATCCTAAAATTAAAATTTCTTTAGATTATATTTAGTATTAAAAATATATACCATGTATATGAACACATTTAAGTGACATAGTTTAGGTTTCCTACTAGTCCATAGTTCAAAAAATGTTTTATCAAAAGTCATATCAAGTAATTATATATTTATATTATAATAAGTAGTATAAAATATAAAACAAAAAATAATTAGTAATGAAATATTCACACAATAAACTCTTTACAATATTTTAAAGGGTTATATCCCTTATTTCAACTACATCATTTTGTTATGTACTTGTTGGTGTTAAGAAAATTTGAGTATTTAGATTTTCACTAAAAAAAGTTTCAAAAGTGGAATATATAATCTCTCCAATATGATCACATTGGATAGTGATAATAAATAGTTTTTCTCATATTGAAAAAATATATAAATATTTTAAAAATATTATATTTATTCTTTTTTAGAGCTAGAAAAGAAGCCCAAGTGAATCTATTGTAATAATAAACTAATACATACAAGTACTGTTTCCATGGATACTTATAGTTTTTATAGAACCTAATAGATAAATTCCTAATAACAACAATGTTCCATAAATTGAGACTTCTAGAATAGATTTATTTCTTAACCTATATTTCTTACCATATTGGAACAGTTCATAGACTTTGGAGGAATTAAACCATAGTTCTAATAGATACCTCACTAGACCCTTCCATGAAATATTTTCTATGGTATGAACATTATGGTGTCCTCACCTCTAATAAAAAGCAGTAATTATCCATAACTACACTAAGGATGGGAATGTTAGAAAAAATAATTCACTCTAGGTTTAAAGTGTATAAATTATCATACCTATCAGCTTATAAAAGTTGAAATCCTTTTAAAATTTTGACGGTATATTTACAATAACCAAAAATCATGAAGTAACCCTTATCGCACAAAAAACATATGATAATAAGAATGTGATTAAGTCTTAAATCATAAAGTAAATTAAAAATTAAATACTTCTAAAGAAATAAAACATATGTATTGCCAATAATCATCCAAGAATTCAATCTCCAAATTTAACATGTACACCCATCACTTCTTATATGTTTCATAAGTTGTTCTTGAATCCTTCATAAATATATATAATTTTGTATCCATGTGCTGTGTTTTTTAACTGATGGTGCAAATTCATCCTTTCATAAATACTTAAGGAAAAAAGTTTTGTACCCAAACCTTTTTGGGTCTATTAATGTTAGAAAGAAAAACTTTGGGTATTAATATATGTCTATCCATATGGTGTTGTAGAGATGTGATCCCTATATATATATAATCCCTGTGAGTTTTATATGAATGAACCTTGTTCAGAAAAACATTGATTTCACTAGTGACCCACTCTATAATGAACCAACTAGGGATACCATTGAACCGGTATCCAAGTTGATCCACCACTAGGTCCGAAGGTTGTTCTTGATACCCACAGTCTTGAAACTAGTTCTTGGGTTTTAAGAATGTAAAATATGGAACATTTTCACCCTTATACAATAAATAAACATGTATCAAAAAATAATGAGACTCTGGCAGGACATATCCAAATGGTTGAAATCCAAGTATATAAAGTAATCAAATAAAAATAAATAATCAATCAAAACATGATATAAAAAAATAAATATCCATCCTAAAACCTACAACTTGATAATAAAATAAAAGTAAAATGGTAGTAAATACAATAAAAACATAATATAAAATTATTTTGTCTCATTTGGATGATACAACATCCTAATGTACAAAAAAATTGGAAACCAAAGGGATCTAACCGAACCTCCACACTCTCCATAGTCACCAGAATGTCACAACTTTTAAATCTATAGAGAAGATGGAGAATAAGTAAATGAGATAAAATATTTGGTTCCTGAGAGAAAACATAGAAGCATCATACACATGCACACAACATTTTATAAAAAGGGTGTAATCCAGACATACATGGTAGGATTACACAAAAAAATTCCATGTAGTTCCTTTAATAATATATTAAATAAATTATATTTTGAATATAATTTAAAAAATAGGTCTTCCAAATGAGAAATAAATAAGAAGAAAAGTATCATTATTTACCTCTTTATTTCTAAAAATTGGTTAAAACCTATTAAGAACAATTGAGGCTCGTCCAAAATAAATCTAACATTTTACCAAAATCAATAAAATAAAATTTTTCTATAATATTTCTTTACAAATGATGAAAATAATACTTTTAAATTCATAAAAAAATTAACCTTTCTCCTACTTTCCTTGAAAAATTTTCTCAAATTCCTTTTTCAAAAAAGTCACCATTCATTAAAAAAAGACATACTTTCCAATCCATTTTTAAATCACTTTGAAAAAAACCGAAACCATGATCAAAATAAGGCATAAACACATTAGACAACAATATAACAATGGAGAAAAATAAAACAAACCCCAACTAAGCCATTAGGCTATGTAACTAAATCAAAAATAAGGGGATACAAATAGAGTATATGTATTGGAATCCATTAAATTATATAAATATAAATCTAGGAACCAGGGTGAACTCATTAATATATAACAAGAATAATACTAGACCTGATTTCCTTGGATCAGTTTCTCTATGGGCCCCTTATGTGAAAAAAACATCTCTCTCAGCACCACTTTTGGTCACTCAGTAGAAAATAAATCTCTAGGTGGGTAAATCTTTGTTAGGGAACTAGATAGACTACAAAAACTACTCTTTCATAACACACATCTAGACTATATAATTATTTTCATATGGATCCCATGATATGAATCACTAGAGGGGAGAAAATAATGAAACGCAATATCATTACATGTACAGATATTTAAAGCATAAGAAATAAATATCACCTCACTTCTGTAATTCCCCACCCTAGATTACTCTATAATAAATAGAATAGAAGATATTAGGGACTCAGACATTTGTATTTAGATACCAGAGGTTGTAACAAACAGTCCTTGGGTTCTATTTTCACCAATGAATGAATTGGCCCTCCACTGACCCAAGAGGAATTCCTGATCTCCATGGGCTAGAGAAAACAACTAAAGAAACAAAACCAAAAATTGGGAATTATTTCTACCTTAAATAAAAGTTAACAAATAATATAATTTCACTTAAAAATTCATAATGAACCATATATAAGTGATAAATCTATTATAAAATTAGATAAGTAGAAATAAACAAGTAATAGATAAAATATATAGAAATAAACTCTCAAGTCACCCTCCAAATGCCCTCCCTTATAGAAAAGCCTCTAAAATTTTCTATCCTCATCCACTACAATAATAGTACACCACTAATAGTAGAAATAAGTAAAATTCCTACTTGTAAGTGGTAAATCATTTAAAGTGCCACATTCTAGAAATTATAAGAATGTAAAGGTAGGGCTTACCAAATAATGTAATATGAACACTTAGCCGAATACAATAAAATAAAGCTAACCTCAAATCCTTCAAGTTAATCAATGATCCCAGAGTAGTGAAGAGATACGTACCTGATAATAAATAAAATTTTAATATATTCATTTTCATAAAATACTCATTAGGTTACCACCTATCCTGCCACATTTGAAAATTTTCATTATAAACCCATTTTTAAGCTAGTTTGAAATACAATTCCAAATTAAGTTTTATATTTATATTTTATTTATTGAAAACAATAGCTTGAAATGTAACACCCCAAGATTACACAGTATGTTTCCCTTTGAATAATGCAATAGCTTTTATTGTACGCAACTTTGAGATTCTAACACACTACGATCAATCAAACTAGTTGTTATGAATAGTAATACACACTTTTTGAAATTTTATAATTTTATTTTTCAAAATGGACTTCATTTTTTAATTTGGAATATCGAAATTCACTTTGGGTGAATTTTTAGTATTTTTCTGAAAACATTCAATATTTTATGAATAATGAAAAACACTGTGTTATTGGTTAAAATCCATTTTTTATTTAAATATTTATTTATTTTAATTAAATTTATTTTAGGTCAAAATAGATACATAATACCTATGTATGTTCAATGTAATTCATTGGATTCATTTTTTAATAAGCTTAGATATATAAAATTTTAATTAAACTTTTTACCGTCTTTTACCCACCTCCTATGAGTATTTGAAAATTTGCATAAAACATAATTTTATCGCTTCTGTGAGTTGAATTTCAAAAATATGAGAGACATTTTTGACATTGTTAAGTAAAATGTGGTTCAATAAAATTAAAATAATTTTTGGTGAATAGTAACTTTTTACATTTATTTATCACATTTAAAAGTAAATAGGGTAATTAAGGATAAAATGATAATATAATTACCCTAACACATGTCCTAATTCTATTGGATAAGTGTCATTCGACCAAAAACAACCTTAGGATCAAAATTTGATCACCTTTGGACCACTTGGATTATATTAGGACATTTATTATTATTTTATTTAAAGAAGAGTTAAAAGTGTCAAATTCTATGTTTAATAACTAAACAATTTGTAATATAGGGTTATACATAAGATAAATTAGACTATAAATATTCATTAGAAATATAAAAAGATTTCCTACATAATGGTATTTTATTTATAATTTTTAGAAAGTAAGTAATTTAATTTATTTATGACACAATGATGATGCAGTAATTACCTTATTAATGAAATATTAAAATAATTGATATTATAAATATCCAAATAAATGTAATTTAAGACTTTTGATTAATTACACTAATTTTCTAGGTTAATATGACATTTTGGGGTGATAAAATATTTTTTTTCGAAGTAATCATGTTGTTATGATTTTCACAAAAACCAAATACTATAATATTAATTGATATAATATTCTTAAAAATATAAGGTTCGTAAAAAGGACTTAAATAAAGTTATATATATTAATAATTAACCCCTTGGGGTTCTATTTTCTTGTTATAGTAAGTTTATTAACAATATAATATAAAAATACAAAGAGACATGGTAAATGTTAAACTATTTAACTAAGAGTTAAATCTAAAAGATAAGGTTAATATGATTACCTAAACCTATCTAAAACCTATTCCTTGAGATTTTTTCAACCCATCCCCACCTCAGACACATAATAATTCATTTTGGAGCCATTAAAAATCGAAAATTATTTTATTATAAAACAATATTTCAAGATTTTACTAAAGTGACCCTCACCTCCCTTATAAAAGGGCACTACCCCTTCTCTTAATTTCACACCTCCAAATCCATTTTCCTTGTCCAAACCCTATCCAAATATCCTAAAAACTTCCCTTACTTCATCTTAGAGGCCTTGCTTTGGTCAGAAAGCCAATCTAAGGAGCCCTTTTGATCAAATCAAAAGGAAGAACCCAAAAAAGAGGTAAATATTTCATCACCTCTTTCAAGTTCTTTTCTTCTTCCACTTCCTCTTTCTTTGTTTTTTGCATTCTAAAATAATAAATCGAGAATATTATATATAATTTAATGTTATTATAAATATGGTACAACCATATTCATTATTCTATCCATCATATTAATGACAAAGTTACCATACATGCATATGTACGGCTTACTGTCTCCACGTTATGGTGTAGTTAGTCATTCAAACACTTAATTATTTGGATGGGTATAATAATGAGTATAATTGATGTAAATAATAAATATAACATGATTATGGTTATTTATATGTGATATATCATCCAATTACATATGATTTAACCATCAATATAATGATATTGTCTCTCAGGGGTACGTACGGATTACCATCTCCACGAACACGATGAGATTCATTCCCCATCATAATCATTCAAGAATAATTTTCATTTTATGATTAAAAATAATATTTATGAACATAATATAATTCTTTATATGAATCAAATACATCTTATCCATAAAAAACATGGCTTACATAACCAAGCATATAATGGAAAACACATCAGTTAACACTCGAAACGATGACAATACTGAAATATTATTAACAAAGCAATGTTAGAGGATCATATATGATATCATATTTATGTATATATTTATTTTATAATTTAATAACAATGTTTTAACTATTATAAAGTAGGTTAACATACGATCGACTAAGTAAAAGTACAAGGTAAGGGTTAATTTCACAATCTCTTTATTATCCGAGGTTGTTTTTACGTAACAATCTACTGGGACCTCTTTATCATATGCATCCATGTTTTTTTAAAAATGTAATTAATAACATTTTTAATATTTACTATACTATGGGTTAAAGTCATTTATACCATTATTGGATCATATATGTTTTGAAATGAATCTTTCTGTCATTTTCCAAACAAGGTACTTTGTGACCTTTTTGACAAAATTAAGGTAATAATGTCTTTTTTTAACATATATGGCGGGTGTGGCTATGTTCAACCATTATATCATCATGGAATATTCCCATAAAAGCTTATAATAATATTTTCAAAATAAATGTTTTCTTTTATAATTATATAACTTTTAAATGATTTCAAAATAGAAAGAGATATTTCTCTAAAAAAAGTTTTGATTTCATCTATATCAACATCCTTTGATGGATTTTAAGCATGTTTGAAGCTAATTTATTATAATACAAAACTTTGATATTGTATTTAAGGTTTTGTGATATGTTTGAATATGGATGTTTTATTTTTACACCATTAATGATTCATGGATAAAGTATTGACATTTCGTATACTAGTTTTAATACGAATGTTTATGTTAGGTTTAAACCTTTTCATATGAGGATTGCATTAGACTTAGTAAGTGATGGGTGGAGCCCGCTATAAATCCTTGATGCATCAGTAGGTCTCATTAGAAAAACTAATATCTTGGCACTAGGCCTTGAAAAATTCTTATTTGTATTCCTGGAACTAGGCCTTGGCTATGTGGTTATGAAGTCTGGAATTATGCATTCCATCATTATAAAAGTGGCTATTGATATTGCCTATGATTATTTGAAAAGTAGAATATCCATGTTATTAAGTAAATGGAATTATTTGATTTTATCTTGGGCATATTATACTGAACATTAAGTTTGAAAGGCTTTTGTTTTAGTCTTATACATTCCCTTAAATTTTTATGCTTATTTATGAATGTTTCCGCAATATTTTTATCCTTACTGAGCATCTGATCTCACCCCTTTCTATGTTTTATTTTTCCCAGGATGTGAAGAAGTATTTTATGGTTTACCCATAGGGATAGGATAAGGAAATAAGTGTGTTAAAAATGGTAAAAATGTTGTTGATGTTTTTATTTCATGTTGTAATGTAAAACTAATGAATGTATCTAGTACTTCTAATGTTATTGAACCGGTCGGTCTTTCAGGATATAACTCCTTGTATCATACCAATGTTATGTAATAATGCACTGAATCAAGGTAAATAGGGTCAAGGTGTTACAGTTTGTATCAAATGAATTTTAGTTAAAACATTGGAAGCTAGATTTAGAAAAACTCTGATTAGAGAACATTACCCTATGATAAACTTTGAGGATTAGTATAGAAGTACATCCTAGAATTTTGGTAATGTAGAGATTTTGTGAGTTTTCCAATAAATATATCCCTTTCTGGATAAGAGCAGGTAGAGGCGGCTCTGGCACAGATGTACCTAGGGGTAAAACCCAAAAACACTACTTTGAGCTAGACTCAAACAGAAACCGGTGCACAATAATGGTCCTTGCATCACTTTTGGTTATGACACTCCTGGGGGATATGCTTTTGATAATTCTCATTTTATTTAAAAACCATTATGAAGGGTTTATGAGTATATACATCCTCAAATAAAACATTTTTATGATTATGGATTGTATCCATAAATTGTTCAATTTATGTTAACTATTTTACTTGTTTGGAATTATGTATTGTGATCCATAAATTAATCTTTTGTTTTCAATTTTTTAGAAATGGTGCCTAGTGGAAGGAATAAAAAACATATCAACCCACATAATCTATGTAGGTATTTCCCTCCTCCTCAAGATAATTATAGTGGAGCTGGTGATGTAACTGGTGCTGATTATCTTATCACCAAATAGGGACAACTCACTCAGGTTATGAATAATAACCTTACCCATATGGAGCACCCTGATCCACAATGTGGAGGATCAATGTTATACAGCTTCATGAGTCAACAAAGACTAATATTCAATGGGAGTACAAATCCATTAGTATCATAGCAATGGATAAGTTCCTTAGAAAAAATATTTCATGCTTTGGGGAGTAGCGAAAGGGAAAAGGTTGTCATGGCAGCTTATCCCCTCACGGGAGATGCAGATAAATAGTGTCATTGATTCAAAACACAAAGGAATATGAATAAGTATCAAACATGGAATGGAGGGGGTTTAAATATATTTTCTTAGAAAAGTACTTTTTTGTGACCATCGAGCAGATGTGGAAAGACTATTTCTGAGTCTGAGGAAAAAGTGGATGAGAATGTCACAAAGTATGAGGCTAACTTTACAAGGTTATCAAGGCATGCAGCAGATTATATATGTAACCCAATGAGAAAGATTGATCGATTATTTTATGGTTTAAAGCCATTTCTCCATCTATAATTAGTCTCACAATCCTTTTCATCGTATGAAGATATTGTCTCATGTGCTGTCAAGTCAAAAAATGAATTCTCTAAGTCTTACGACTTCAAAGAAATATAAGAGAAGAAGAGATCTATTGAACAATCTAGAAATGGAAATAAGAGGAAGAATGGAAAATTTGAATATCCATCCTGTGGTAAATGTGGTAAGAAACACCTTGGTACTTGCCTAAAGGGAATGGGAGACTATTATAAGTGTGGTGAAAAGGGACTCCAAGCTCGTGTTTGTAAGGGGAATAAAGAGGCTATCAATGTTGAATGCTATAATTTTAGAGAAAAGGGGAATTATGAAAATGATTGTCCTAAGTGCCAAGGGAACTAACCTCATAAAGGCCAAGATTATGTGACCACTACCGCTAAGGTTGAAGCTCTGAAAGACATGGTGGCGGGTAATTTAATGGTTTCATCAAGTTTATCCGATGTTGTATTTGATTCTAGATCATCGCAATGTTTCATTTATTCCTAGTATGATAAGAAAATTAGATATTTTCAATTTGACTTAGCAAGGGATTTGTCAATCAAAACACCTAAGGGAAGTATCATCGCATCAAATTTCTATGAATCAGTTCCCATTAGGGAATATAAATGTTCATTATCTACTGATCTAATCTTCATACCCATGATTTAATTTGACATAATCTTCGGTATGGATTGGATTTTAGACCATGATGTGAAAATTTATTTTAAGAAGAAGGAGGTTACATTTTTCGATGATTATAAGGAGTACCTTATCTTTAGAGCAGAAACTTCACCACCTGATTCTTATCTAGATACACCCCCAGTAGCTCTACTAAATTAAATTATTGGGGAGGAAGAGAATGAAATAACTATGGGTGAGGAAAATAATGTTCGAATAGAAAAAGTACCTACTGTGAAATAATATATTGATGTGTTTCCATAGGATTTACCTGGACATCCTCCGAAATGAGAAATGGAGTTTTCCATTGATTTAATTCCTAGTTCAAGGCCCATATTGAAGACCCCTTATAGAATGTCCATTGTGGAATTAGTGGAACTAAATAAACAACTAGATAAATTTAGTAACAAGGTATTTATTCTCCTTAGTGTTTCTCCATGGGGAGCCCCTGTCCTTTCTGTTAAGAAGAAAGATGGATCTATGAGGTTGTGCATTGACTACAGGTAGATCAATGCTATAACAATAAAGAACAAGTATCCCCTACCTCACATTGATGATTTATTAGACCAACTTCATAGAGCTAAATATTTTTCAAAGATTGAACTTTGATCTGGATATCATCAATTGTGTGTGTAGAAGGAAGACATTCTGAAAACAGCATTTCGAACCAGGTACGGGCATTACAAGTTTACAGTAATGCCTTTTGGATTGACTAATGCACCGTTTGTCTTCATGGATCTAATGAATATATTTTTCTAGTAATATCTTGATTATTTTGTAGTGTAATTTATTAATGATATCTTGGTATACTCAAAAAGATATTAAGATCTTGAAAATCACTTGCGAATTATTCGAAGGACTCTTAGAAGAAATGAATTATATGGGAAATTTAGCATGTGTGAATTCTGGCTTCAAAAGATTTCCTTTCTTAGACATATTGTCTCTACGGATGGAATCTCTGTTGATTGTTCAAAGAACAAGGTAATTCAAGAATGGACAGTATCGACGAGTATAACTAAGGTATGAATTTTTATTGGTTTAGCAGGTTATTATCGACGTTTCATCCAGAATTTTTCCTGATTGCATAACCCGTTAACCAAGCACACCCGTAAAGGGGTTAAATTTGTTTGGACAAAAGAGTGTGAATAATTTTTTTAAGAACTGAAGAGAATATTAGTTAATGATCCTATCTTGACTCTACCATTGAGGAATGATGGGTTTGTTATTTATAGTGATTCTTCAAAGAAAGGACTTTGTTGTCTCCTTATTCAGAATGATAGAGTTATTGCCTATGTATCATGGGAGCTAAAAATTCATGAGAAAAACTATCCTACTCATGATCTTGAGTTAGCAGTCATAATCTTTTCTCTGAAGATATGGAGACACTATTTATATAATGAAAAATGTGAGATTTATACTGATCAGAAGAGTTTAAAGTATATTTTCTCATAGAAAGAACTCAACATGAGGCAAAGACGGTGGCTTGAACTACTCAAGGATTATTATTTCACTATACACTACCATCCGATGAAGGAAAATAAGGTGGAAGATGCTTTGAGTAGAAAGGATGAGGGATTTTTGAACAAGATGAGAGTTTAAAGGGATCCTATTTTCTTGGATCTGGTAAAGATAGACATGGGAATAACCATAGAAGGTGAAACATCAGTACTTTTTCAAATGGTTTCCAAACCATATTTACTAGAAAGGATAAAGAGTTCTCATACTGATGATGAGGTGTTTCAAAAAAAAGATTAAATCTTTGAATAATGGGAGATTGAGTGACTTCATATATGAAGATATAATTTTGAAATTTGGGAAGATACTTTGTGTTCCTAGCATACCTGATCTAAAAATGGAATTGCAGGATGATTCCCATTGCTCCAATTTCTCTACACACCCTGGGAGCACCAAGATGTATAGAGATTTTAATGAACATTTTTGGTGGGACAACATGAGGAGGGAGAATACTAATTTTTTGCTAATATGTATGGTTTGTCAATAACTGAAATCTCGATGGAAAAAAGCTTAGAGGATTCATGCAACCTCTTCTCATACCTGAGTGGAAATGGGATAATATTACAATGGAATTTTTCATGGGGATACCAAAGACTCTTAGAAGGAATGATGCAATATGGGTCCTTGTTGATCGTCTTACCAAGTCAGCACATTTTCTTGCAACAAGAGAAGATTTACCACTTGAATGTCTCGAAGGACTATATATTAATGAATTTTTAAGACTCCATGGTGTACCCCTATTGATTGTTTCTGATCGGGATCCCCATTTTACATTAAGATTATGGAAAAGTATTCAGAAATCGCTGGATACTGAACTTCGTTTGATTACTGCCTACCACCCTCAAACTGATGGACAATTATAATGGACTATTCAAACCTTAGAAGACATTTTGAGATCTTGCTCACTTGACTTTCAAGGTATGTGGGATCAATATTTACCTCTGGTAGAATTTTCCTATTACAACAGCTTCCATTCAAGCATTCAGATTGCACCATATGAATCATTATACTGAAAGAGATGTCACACACCAACTTGTTGGGATGATGTTGGTGCAAGAAAACTCATAAGCCCAGAAATTCTTAAGGAAACAATGGAAAAAGTGAAGATTATCCAAAACCACATCAAAGCATCCCAAAGTAGGAAAAAGATATATGCTGATAACCGAAGGAAGGATTTGTAATTTCAAGTAGGTTACCATGTTTTCTTGAAGTTATCTCCATGGAAGGGTGTTATATGTATTGGTAAGAAGGTTAAATTGAGTCTCAGGTACATCGGACCTTTCTAAATTCTAGAACAAATTGGATTTATAGCTTATCGTTTGGCAATGCCTCCGAGTATCTCCAAAGTTCATGATGTGTTCCACGAATCACTATTGGTAAAATACATGTCTGACCCAATGCATGTACTCACCTATAAAGAATTATAACTGGAACCCTGATCTATCTTATTGGGAAGAGCCTATCAGAATTCTTAATACTAGAGAACAAGTGGTGAGAAACCGGATGACTCTTCTATTGAAAGTTCTATGGAGAAATCATAAGATGGAAGAGACAATGTAGGAACCTGAGGAACTTATGATGAAGAACCACCCAAACATTTTTATTCATCAATATTCTAGAAATTTTGAGGAAGAAATTATTTTAAGTAGGGGTGAATCTAACAACCCAAGCATCCACGGTACGTTTCCCTTTGAATAATGCAATAGCTTTCATTGTACGCAACTTTGAGATTCTAACACACCACAACCAATTAAACTAGCTGTTATGAATAGTAATACCCACTTTTTAAAATTTTATAAATTTTATTTTTCAAAATGGACTTCATTTTTTGAATTCAGAATATCGAAATTAGCTTAGGGTGAATTTTTGTTTTCTAAAAACATTCAATTTTTGATCAATTGTGAAAAACACGGCATTATTGGTTAAAACCGACATTTTATTTAAAAAAATATTTATTGTATTTAAATTTATTTAAGGTAAAAATAGATACATAATACCGATATAAGTTCAATGTAATTCACTGAATTCATTTTATAATAATAATTGATATATAAAAATTTAATTGAACTTTTACCATCTTTTACCCACCTCCTAGGAGCATTTGCAAATTTTCATAAAACACAATTTTACTGCTTCTCTGAATTGAATTTCAAAAATCAGAGAGACATGGTTGACATCATTAAGTAAAATGTGGTTCAATAAGATGAAAATAATTTTTGGTGAATAGTAACTTTTTACTTTTTTTGCCACGGTTAAAAGTAAATAGGGTAATTAAGGGTAAAAATGATATTATAATTACCCTAACATGTGTCCTAATTATATTGGATAAGTGTAATTCGACCAAAAACAACCTTAGGAATAAAATATGATCCCATTTGGTCCACTTGGATTAGATTAAGACATTTATTATTATTTTATTTAAAAAAAGCTAAAAGTGTTAAATTCAATGTTTAATAACAAAAACATTTTTAATATAGGATTATACAAAAGAAATATTCGACTATAAATATTAATTATAAAGATAGAAATATTTCCTACATAATGGTGTTTTATTTACAATTTTTAGACCTTAAATAATTTAATTTATTTATGACCTAATGATGATGCAGTAATTACCTTATTAATGAAAGATTAAAATAATTGATATTATAAATATCCAAATAAATGTAATTTGAGACTTTTGATGAATAACACTAATTTTCTAAGTTAATATGACATGTTAGGGTTGATTGAATAATTTTTTTGTTGTTATGATATTCAAAAAAATACTAAATAGTATCAAAATTGACATAATTGAGTTTTTAAAGTAAATACTATATGATTAATTGATATAATATTCCAAAAAATAAAAGGTTCTACCAAAGGACATAGATAATGTTATATATATTAATAGTGAATCACTTGGGGTTCTCTTGTATTATTATCGTAAGTTTATTACCCATATAATATAAAAATACAAAGAGAAATGGTAAATGTCAAACTATTTAACTAAGAGTTAAATCTAAATGATATGGTTAATATGATGACCTAAACCTTTCTAAAACCTATTGGTTAAGATGTTTTAGACCCATCCCCACCTTATCCTCTAAATAATTCATTTTTGAACCATTATAAACCGAGATTTATTTTATTATAAAATAATATTCCATGCTTTTCCAAAAGTGATCATCACCTCTCTTATAAAAGGGAACTTCCCCTTCTCTTAATTTCACACCTCTGAAGGCATTTGGCTCGGCCAACCCCTACCAAAATATCCTCCCAAATTTCCTACCTTCATCCTACAGGTCATCCATTGGTCATAAATCCAATCTAAGGATCCCTTTTGATCAAATCAAAAGGAAGATCCCGAAGAAGAGGTAAATATTTCATCACCTCTTTCAAGTTATTTTCTCCTTCCACTTCCTATTTCTTGGTTGTTTCCATCCTAAAATAATAACTCTAGTATCTTCTATATACTGTGATTTTATTATAAAAATGGTACAACCATATTCTTTAGTCTTTTCCTCAAATGAATGACAAAGTCACCATACCTGCGTACGTGTGGCTTACCGTCTCTACATCATGGTGTAGTTTTTCATTCAAACACTTCATTATTTGGATTGGTATAATAATTAGTATAACTGATGTAAATAATAAATATAACATTTTAATGATTCTGTATATGTGATATACCATCCAATTAGATACGATTTCACCATCAATATAATGATATTATCGCTCGTGCGTACGTACGGATTACCGTCTCCACGAACACGATGAGATTCATTCCCCATCATAATCATTCAAGAATAATATTCATTATATGATTAAAAATAATTTTTATGAACATAATATCATTCTATTTATGAATAAAATACATCCTATCCATAACAAACATTGCTTACATAACCAAGCATATAAAGGAAGACGGATTAGTTAACACCCTAAACGATGATACTACTGAAATATTATTAACAAAAATATTAGAGGATCATATATGATATCATATTTATGTATATAGTTATCGTATAATTTAATAACAATGGTTTAACTATGATACAAGAGGTTAGCATACCATCTAATAAAGGAAAGTACAAGTTAAAGGTTAATTTCACAGTCTCTTTATTATCCAAGGTTGTTTTTAGGAATCTATCTATTGGGACCTCTTTATCATCTGCATCCATGTTTTCTTAAAAATGTAATTCAAAACATTTTTACTATTTACTATACTATGGGTTAAATTCATTTATACCCTTATTGGACCATTTATTATTTGAAAGTAATCTTTCCGTCGTTTTCCATAAAAGGTACTTTATGACCTTTTCGACAAAATTAAGGTAGGAATATTGTTTTTTAACTTATACAGTGGGTGTGGCTATTTTATTTCATTATATCATTTTTGAAGCTTCCCATACAATATTATACAAATATTTTCAAAATAAATGTTTTCTTTTATAATTATATGACTTATAAATTATTTCAAAATAGAAATAGATATTTCTCTAAAAAAATTGATTTCATCTATGTCAACGTCCTTTGATAGATTTTAAGATTGTTTGAAGTTGATTTTTTATAATACAAAACTTCCATATTGTATTAAAGGTTTTGTGATATGTTTGAATGTGGATGTGTTATTTTTACACCATTCATGGTTTATGGATAAAGTATTGATATTTTTTATTCTAGTTTTAATACGATTTTTTTTTTGAAAAAGCAAGCATTAAATCCTTAGTTAAACAAAAAAAAATAGTTAAAGAGTCTAAAGGAGGGAATTTTACATTTATCTCTATTGAGAATACTGAGAAAATCATCAGCAACAGTGGTCACATGCACACCGAATGCTTCAGGAATACCTTGATTTTCAAGTCTATCAGTAAGAGAGTTGGCTTCATGGTAAACATGTGTAATGATGAAGTTCTTTGAGGAAAGAGTGTCAAGACATTTGATCCATTTTAGAGTAACCATCTAGGCAAGATGGACCTGATTCCTTCTAACATCATGTACAATAGTAGATGAATCACTTTCAAACCAGATGTTACTCTAATTTCTTTGATGAAAAATCACCACTGCTTTAATTAGTGCCATCATCTCAGCTTCAAGGGTAGTGGTATGACCACAAGAGCTATAAAATCCATCAAGCAAGTCGTTATTGTGACCACGGAAAGAAATACCATATCCAGCTGGTCTAGGGTTTCCCTCTGAGGCACCATCAAGGTTTAATTTTATCCAACCTACAAAAGGGGGAGTCCAGAAAATTTCCATAGTGCCCAGAGATTTGGGAAAGTTACCTGGCAGATGAAGCCTCCTCAAGATTGCAAAGTCTTTGATAGAGTTACATAATTGTTCAGTGTGGAACTGATTTTCACATCGAATCATTGCTAGAATATGTAAAATGGTATCCTTATGATTGAAAGTGGAATTGTCTTGCCCGCTTTTATTTATTCCTTTCCAAAGAGTGTGAAAAGTCTCAGCACAAGAAACAAAGAATAGAGTACGAATCTTCTTGGAAAAAAATTATGTTGTAATTAAGTGCAGAAAATATGCAATATTGTTGGCATGAGGTATCGAGATTTCAAAGAGATCAAATATAATGATCCAGAGTGAAGCAGTGGTTTTACAGGAAAGGAATAAATGATCCAGGTCATCCCTATTTTGGTGACACAAATTACATCTTGAGCATAGAGAGATACCAACTTTTTGGAGATTTCGGTCGACTGGCAGCTTTTGCAAGTTAATTCTCTAGAGAAGAGTTAACCGAGAGGGTTGGATCCATTTTCGGAATTGTTGGATAGCACTGGAAGAATTTCCCTATATTAAATGATTGTAAAAGAATTTAGAATCGAGCAGCCCATTAGCACTTGGTTCCCAAACCATGATATCATCTGAATTTAGGAAGTCATAAGAATTGATAATTTGAACAATGTGGGTAGGCAGATTGCTGGTCTTCTCAAGCTGGTCACAAATAGAGGCATCTGAATCAACATCCATAGTTTCAGAATTTTTAATATCAATTAAAGGACTTCCTGTCTAGTTATCCTTCCAGAATTTCAGCTTGGAGGTGGAATTCACCAACCAATGGGAGTGACTAGTGATATTTTGAAACACCTTTTTCAAACAAGGGAAAATAGAGGATTGTATATAAGTTAACTTTCCAGAAATTAATCTAGTAAGTATTTTAACTCTGAGAAAATCAAGAGATCTTGATTTTCCATTAAGGATCCTCTATATAAATTAAGCCTGAAGAGATTGATTAAATAGCTCAATATTTTTAATCCCAAGACCCCGCACAGAGAGGGGTAAACAACATTTAGTCTATGAGGCAGTGATAATTTTCCTTTCAAGAATGTTTCCACTCCAAACAAAATTCCCCATAAAGGAATTGAAAGTCTTGATTGTAGAATCAGGCTAGGAGTACACCATTAAAGAGTAAACAAGTTTTGAAATGATCACATTTTTTACTAAACAAATTTTTCCAACCATGGATAGAGCTTTTCCTTTCAAATTGGAGAGAGTTCTCCTAACTTGACTAACCACATCAAAAAAGTAGGTGGAGCATGGACTGCCAAAGAACATTGGAACTCCAAGATATATGAATGGAATAGAACCCTCTCTAATTCCCAGATTTTGAAGCATACAATGTTTCCTAGAGTCTGAAATATTTTTCCCAAAAAAAATAAAAGATTTTTTCTAGCTAACCTCTTGTCCAGAGACAAGCGCATAGTGATTTAGGATGGATTTGAGATTTTGAATATTTCTTTTGTCTCCCTATGTAAAAATGATAATGTCATCAGCAAAAAAAGAGATGTGATGGGGAAGATATGCCACAGTTAGCTTGAAAAACTTTCATATTCCCATTTTCAACATTGTGAGTGATCAGTTGACTAAGGTAATCTTCTGCAATGGCAAAGATAATAGAAGACAAAGGGTCTCCCTGCCTTACTCTAGAACAGTTGAAATAACCATCAGGTGATCCATTGATATCAGAGATGCAGGCCAACCTATTAGCCAGGATTTTAGTAAGGATTTTCTATATGGTTTTGATAAGAGCAATAGGTATGAATTGACTGATATCACTAGCATTGTCCACCTTTGGGATTAAGACAATAAATTGTGCATTGATTCCATGAATCTATGATCCATCAGTAAAGAAGTGCATAGTTTTAATACGAATGTTTATGTTATGTTTAAACCTTTTTATATGAGTAATGAATTGGACATAGTAAGTGATGGGAGAAGACCTCTATAGCTCCTTGATGCATCGATAGGTCTCATGAGACAAACTAGTGTCTTGGCACAAGCCCTTTACAAAATATTATTTGTAGTCTTGGAACAAGGCCTTGACTATGTGGTTATAAAGTATGACATTATGCATTCCATCATTATAAAAGTGGTTATTGATATTGAATGTTATTATTTGACTAGTATAATATCCATGTGATTAAGTAAATGGAATTATTTGATTTTATCTTTTCCATATCATGCTGAATTATATGTTTAAAAGGATTTTGTTTTAGTCTTATACATTTCCTTAAATGTTTATGCTTATTTATGAAATTCTATGCTATATTGTTATCCTTGATGAGCATTTGAGCTCACCCCTTTCTATGTTTTTTTTTCAAGGATGTGAAGAAGTATTTTACGGTTGACCCGCAGGGATAGGCTAACGAAATAAGTGTGTTCAAAATGGGACAAAATGTTGTTAATTTTCTATTTTATGATGTAATGTAAAACTTGTGAATGTATCCAGTACTTCCAACGCTACTAAACTGATTGGTCATCTGGGATATGATTCCTTGTATCATCCCAATGTTATGTAATAATGCACAAACTATAGGTAACTGGGGTCAGGGTGTTACATGAAATCCATTTTTTTCATACTAAGACACCTTTGAAAACCAAAACACTCATTTCCAAATACATCTAAAAATCCATCAACATATTTTACTTTAAATGTTTTTCTAAAAGTCTCTTTCAAAACCCATTTAAAAGAAATAAAACCAAAGATCATAACCAAATAATTCTAGAACTAGCTCCACAAGTCAAATAAGATAATAAAGGTAATAAGAATAAATTACATGTTCCACAAGAAATAAAATATGGGGAGAAATAAACCAATTACAAGAGAAGGACCCCCAAAATAAACAACCAATCTAGAAAGTAGGTGTCATGGGATCTAGTCTAGGAACTCAAGTAATACAATCTTGAATTGATAATAAGTAACTTAGGTCAACCTAAAATAACTGGTATGAACTAGTTGTCCCATAAAAGTATTCATTCCCAATACCATTCATATAGTTGTGTGATGCTATCATGGGGAACCATCAGGGTGCACTTAATAATGTGATCACACTCTAGCTAGACAGATAATATAAACTAGATTTTTCACTCATTTGGGAATCTACTTAGTGACCTAGTATTCCCATGATAAATATTAGAGTGCGAGGGTGAGAAAAAATATAATGTTAAAGGCATACATTGATAGTAGATTAATATCACACCCTCACCCTAGCACTACATATATTCATCATAAGAATAATAAACAAACCATAAGGATGTGACCAACAAAAGGGAAATCAAATATATTCTCACAAACCATATCCAACCATTTAATAAGTTCTAATAGGGCATTCTAAATGATAAATAGACTTGGGAGGAAAAAAATGTTTCAAATATCCTTATTAAAAATCATTTTTTAAACATCGCATTTCAAGGTCCATTTATAAATCACAAACCCATTTTTTTATAAATCTATTTTAATATCAAAACACCATCCTTGTATTTTACCCTAGACCCAAATAGGGTAAAATAATTTTAAACCGGTAAAATTATTTATAATTGGTATTTCAAATTACACTTGAAATTCCAATTAAAAATCATCTGAGAAATTTATTTAAATATAAAAATCATTTTTATAAATTAAAAATACCATTTAATGATCAATTTTGAAATTTATCTAACATCCAAACTACTTGATTTACTAAAAAAAATTTAAAAAGTTCTTTAAAATAGATAAATTCATCATTTTATTAGGAATATGAAATGAAAAACCACTTTATATTTGGAAAATAAATAAATAAAATATAAAAACATGAATTAATAATTAAAACATAAATTTTGATTACTAAGAAATTGGTGTTTCAAGAATTAAATTTTTAGACATGGGAAAACCAACCTCAAATCAACAAACAATGAGTCAGAATGCTCCGATTCCAAATCAGGATGCCTAAAACAAGAAATAAGGAACCATCATGAACCTGAAACATTAAAGAAACCACAAAAATAGTTTCAACCCCTTGATCTAGAGTTCATTAAAACCAAAAATGATGATGGAGAAGGAGAAAATTGGATTAAAATTTAGAATAGAGGGAAGAGAGGTCTTTACATTGAATATTCGACAAAGATTTGATAATAAATCTAAGAAAATTTATCATAAGATAGGGAGATAGGGAGAGTGGTTCAAAACCCCTAGAGGTCAACCCAAGGGGGTGTTTCGAGACCATGAGGGGTAAGATTTAGAGGCTTTAAAAATAAAATAAACTAAACCAAAATAAAAATTTAAACCATTGGGCATAGAGCTTGGTTTTCTAAATTGTGCGGAAACTCTATTACACCGACTAGGCACCCAAACACTAGGTCACAGATACATATATGAACTCACATAGTATAATGGATCACAGTATAATCATGAAAACTATAATTTTCTATCCATAGAGACAAATTCATAGGCTCCACATGTTTTACTAATTATGCAACCCTAATTTTTTTATTAAAATTTTGAAAATATTGGCTCAATGTTGTAATGCCCCAACCCCAGTTACCCAGAGTTGGTCCACTATTACATAGAATTGGCATGTTACATGGAAATCATGTCCTGAAACACCGACCAGTTTAGTAGCCTTGGAAATACAAGATACATTCATAATGTTTACATTACATTACAAAATAAAAAACTACAACAACATTGTCTCCATAGACCACACTCATATCCCCTCAGAAAATCCATGCAGGTCAGTCATAAAATAATTCTTCGCATCATGGGAAAAATAAAACATAGAAAGGGGTGATCTTAGATGCTCAGGAATGATAACAATATAGCGGAAACTTTCATAAATAAGTATTAACATTTAAGGCAATGTATAAGACTAAAAAAAGCCTTTTAAACATGAACTTCATCATAATATGGAAAAGATAAAATCAAATAATGCAATTTAATTGTTCACATGGATACTCTACTAGTCAAATAATCACATGCAATATCAATAGAAACTTTCATAATGATGGAATGCATAATGCCAGACTACATAACCACATAGTCAAGGCCTTGTACCAAGACTAAAAATAATATTTTTTTCAAGCTCTTGTGCCAAGACACTAGTTTGTCTCATGAGAATAACCGATGCATCGAGGATCTATAGGGGCTCCAACCATCACTTACTAAGTCCAAATCATTCCTCATATGGATAGGTTTAAACATAACATAAACATTCGTATTAAAAGTAGCATATGAAATGTAAATATTTATCCATAAACCATGAATGGTATAAAAATAACACATCCACATTCAAACATATCACAAAATATTCAGCACAATATGGAAGTTTTGTATCATAATAAATCAACTTCAAACAAGATTAAAATCCATCAAAGTATTTTGACATTGATGAGATCAAAACTTTTTTAGAGAAACATCTTTTTCTATTTTGAAATCATTTAAAAGTCATATAATTATAAAAGAAAACATTTATTTTGAATGTATTCTTATAAAATTGTAAGGGAAGATTCTATGATTTTAAAATGGTAGAAAATAACCACACCCACTATATAAGTTAAAAAAACATTCTTACCTTAATTTTTGTCGAAAAGGAAATAAGGTACCTTATTTGGAAAATGATAGAAAGATTCCTTTCAAAACATTTCATAAAAAGTAAAACAAGGGTATAAATGAATTTAACCCACAGCCTAGTAAATAGTAAAAATGTTTTGGAATACATTTTTAAGAAACATGGATGTGGATGATAAAGAGGTTCGAGTAGACACTTACGTAAAAACATCCTCGGATAATAAAGAGATTGTGAAATTAATCTTTACCTTGTACTTTTCCATGGTAGAGGGTAGGTTAACATCCTGTATAATGGTGAAATAATTATTATTAAATTATCCAAGAACCATGTACATTAATATCATATCATATAGGATCTTATAATATTTATTTGTTGATGATATTTTAGTAGTATCATCATTTCGGGTGTTAACTGATTCATTTTCATTTATATGCTTTTTTACGTAAGTAATGTTTGTTGTGAATATGTTGTATCTTATTGATATTCAGAATGATATTAAGTCTTTAAACATTATTTTTAATCATAAAATGAAAATTATTCTTGAATGGATACGATGGGGAATGAATTCCATCGCGTTCGTGGAGACAGTAATCCGTACGTACGCACGAGCGACAATATCATTATTTTGATATTAAAATCGTATATAATTGGATGGTATATCATATATAAAGAATTATTATCATGTTATATTTATTATTTAAATCATTTATACCCATTATTATACCCATCCAATTGATGAAGTGTTTCAATAACAAACTACACCACAACGTGGAGACGGTAAGTCGTACGTACGCATGTATGGTGACATGTAATTCCTAAGATGGATAAAATAATGAATATTTTTGTAAAATTTTTTTAAAAACATAACAGTATATAGAAGATACTGGAATTATTATTTCATAATGGAAACAACAAAAAAAGAGTAAGTGGAAGAAGAAAATAACTTGAAAGAGGTGATGAAATATTTACCTCTTCTTCGGGTTCTTCCTTTTGATTTGATCAAAACAGCTCCTTAAGATGGCTTTTATGACTAACGGAAGGCCTCTAGGATTAAGGTAAGATATTTGAAAGGATATTTGGGTAGGGTTTGGCCGATCCAAATGGCTTTGAAGGTGTGGATTTGAGAGAAGGGGAAGTTCCCTTTTATAAGAGGGGTGAGGGACACCTTAAGAAAAGATTAAAATATTATTTTATAATAAAATAAATTTCGGTTTATAATGGCTCAAAAATGATTTATTTAGAGTATATGGTGGGTATGGGTCTACAAACACTCAGCCAATAGGTTTTAGACAGGCTTGGGTCACTATATTAACCTTATCTTCTAGATTTAACTCTTAGTTAATTAGTTTGACATTTACCATGTCTCTTTGTATTTTTATATTATATGATTAATAAACTTACTTTAAACTTATAAGAGAACATAAAGTGGTTCATTAATGAAATATATTATATTATTTAAGACATTTTTCAAAACATTAGATTTTTAGGAATAGAATATCAATTAATAATACAATATTTGTTTTAAAAACACTTTTATGTCAATTTTGACACTATTTTCTATTTTGTTTTTGATAAATTACTAACACCATTATAACATAAAAAATAATTTAATCAATCCCAACAGGTCACATTAACCTATAAAATTCGTTTATTGAATAAGAACTTTCAAATTATATTTATTTTAACATCTATAATACAATTTATTTGATTCTTTCATTAATAAGGAAAATATGGCATCATCATTGTGTCATAAATAAATTTAATTATTCAATGTCTAGAAATTATAAATAAAATACCATTATGTATGAAATCATTTTATCTTTATAATGAATATTTTTAGTTGAAAATATAACGTATATAACGCTATGTTAAAATTGTTTTAATAAAAGATATATGCTTATATCATTTTTGTATTTACTTTAACTTAATTAATATAAAGTGTCATTATCACTTACAAGTGACTCCATGGGGTCCCAAAATAGAACCAAGGATGTCCATGATCGGACATGTATCATCCAATAATGTTAGAATAGGTTTTAGGGTAATTTAATATTATTATAACATTATTATTTACCCTTATTCACCGGATTTACCCTTTAACCATGGTAAATAAAATATTTACAGAAGTAATTATTCAAAATGTCTAAAAATAAAAGTTACCTATTTACACAATTTTGACCTCGTGATTATAAATATGGAATCCATTTCTCTAAATTCCAAACACAGATATGGCAGAAATTAATTTAAAATTAATTCTCATTTTCAAAACAAAATGCGTGTTTTTAAGAAATAATAACTATCAAAAGATTGACACTTGCTTATGTCCAATTTAAATATAAAATTACGTCCAATGACCAAAATTGGATTAAATGGTAAAACTATAATCTAATTATACTTAAAAAACAATCAATCTTATAATTTATCACTATAAATTATTTTGATAAAAAAATTTGTTTTTAATTAAAATTTAGTATTTTTCACTATTCATCAAAAACTGAATGTTTTCAGAAAAATACAAAAAATTCACCCTAAACTAATTTTGATATTATGAACCAAAAAATTAAGTCCATTTTGAAATATAAAATTGATAAAATTTCAAAAGGTGAGTATTACTATTCATAACGGCTAGTTTGATTGGTCGCGATATGTTAGAATCTCGAAGTTGCGTACAATGCAAGTTATTGCATTATTCAAAGGGAAACGTATCATGGTATCTTGGGGTGTTACATTCTCCCCTCCTTAAAATAATTTCATCCTCAAAATTTCTAGAATATTACTTCTAAAAAATATTTTGATGGCTCTTCATCATAAGTTCCTCGGGTTCCCACGTTGCCTCTTCCATCTTATAGTTTCTTCATAGAACTTTTACCGGACAAGGGTTCCAGTTTTTCAAAACTTGTTCTCTTGTATCAGGAACCTTGACAGACTCTTCAAAATAATACAGATCAGGTTCCAGATCTAATTTCTCATATGTAAGTACATGCGTTGGGTGAGGCATGTATTTTCTCAAGAGTGATATGTGGAACACATCATGAACTTTAGAGAGACTTTTCGACATTTCCAAACGATAAGCTACAGCTCCAATTCGTTCTAGGAATTCGAAAGGTCTGATGTACCTGGGACTCAATCTACCCTTCTTAACAAAACGTATAACACACTTCCATGGAGATACCTTCAAGAAAACATGATCTCCTACCTGAAATTCCAAATCCTTCCTTTGGTTATCAGCATAGATCTTCTGCCTACTTTGAGCTACTTTGATATGGGTTTGGATTACCTTCACCTTTTTCCATCATTTCCTCAACAGGTTCTGGGACTATGAGTTTTCTTTCACCAACATCATCCCAACAAGTTGGTGTGCGACATCTCTTACAATATAACACTTTAGATGGTGCCATCTAAATACTTGAATGGAAGTTATTGTTATAGGAAAATTATACCAGAGGTAAATATTGATCCCACGTACCTTGAAATTAAAGTGAGAAAGATATCAACATGTCTTATAAGGTTTGAATAGTCCGTTCTGATTGTCCATTAGTTTGAGGGTGGTAGGCAATGCTCAAATTAAGTTCAGTATCTAGGTTTTTCTGAAGACTTTTTCATAATCTTGATGAAAAATGGGGATCACGGTCAGAAACAATCGATAGGGGTACTCCGTGAAGTCTTAAAAATTCATTAATGTATAGTCTTGCTAAACATTCAAGTGGTAAATCTTCTCTTATAGAAAGAAAATGTGATGACTTGGTAAGATGATCAATAATGACCCATATTGCATCGTTCCTTCTAGGTGTCTTTGGTAGTCCCATGAAAAAGTCCATCGTAATATTATACCATTTCCACTCAGGTATGGGAAGAGGTTGCATGACTACTCAAGGCCATTTCCTTCCAACTTTCACTTGTTGACAAACCATACATCTTGACACAAAATCAGCAATCTCCCTCTTCATGTTGTCCCACCATTAATGTTCCTTCAAATCTCTAAACATTTTGGTGCTCCTAGGGTGTATAGAGAAATTTTATCTATGAGAATCATCCTACATTTCTCTTTTTTGATCAGGTATATTGGGAACACAAAGCCTCTTCCCAAATTTCAAAATTCCATCTTCATGTACGAAGTCACTCAATCTCCTATTATTCATATCTTTAATCTTTTTTTGAAACTCCTCATCATCAGCCTGAGAAATTTTTATCCTTTTTAGTAAAGATGGTTTGGAAACCATTTGAAAAAGCATTGATGTTTCACCTTCCATGGTTATTCCCATATCTATCTTTACGAGATCCATGTATATAGGATCCTTTTTAACTCTCATCTGGTTCAAAACTCCATGACCCTTTCTAATCAAAGCATCTGCCACCTTATTTACCTACCCTGGGTGGTAGTGTATAGTGCAATAATAATCCTCGATTAGTTCAATCCATTGCCTTTGCCTCATGTTCAGTTCTTTTTGTGAGAAAATATACTTCAAACTCTTGTGATTAGTATAAATCTCAAATTTTTTTCCAAGCAGATAGTGTCTCCATATCTTCAATGAAAATATTATAGCTTCTAAATCAATATCATGATTAGGATAGTTTTGTTCATTAATTTTTAGCTGTCGTGATGCATAGGCAATATCCCTAGAATTATGCATAAGGACACAACCAAGTCCTTTCTTTAAAGCATCACTATAAATAACAAACCTGTCATTCCCTGATGGTAGATTCAATATAGGATCATTGACTAATCTTCTCTTCAATTCTTTAAAACATTCTTCACACTCTTTTTTCCAAACAAATTTAACCCCTTTACGTGTGAGCTTGGTTAATGGGTTTTCCAATACGACAAAATTCTGGATGAAACGTCGATAAAAACCAACTAAACCAATACAACTTCATACCTCAGTTATACTCGTCGGTGCTGGACATTCTTGAATTGCCTTGGTCTTTTAAGGATCAACAGATTTTCCATCCTTAGAGACGATATGGACAAGAAAAGAAATATATTGAATCCAGAATTCACACTTGCTAAACTTCCCATATAATTCATTTATTCTAAGATTCTTCAGGATAATGCGCAAGTGATTTTCATGATATTCATAGCTTTCAAAGTATATCAAGATATCATCAATAAATACCACTACAATGTGATCAAGATATTCCTTGAAAACCTTATTCATTAGATCCATGAAGACAGAGGGTGCATTAGTCAATCCAATAGGAATTACTGTAAACTCATAATGCTCGTACCTAGTTCGAAATTCGGTCCTCGGAATGTCTTCCTTCTCCACGAACAACTGATGGTATCCAGATCAAAGTTCAATCTTTTAAAAATATTGAGCAACATGAAGTTGGTCAAATAAATCATCAATGCGAGGTATGGGATACTTTTTCTTTATTGTTATAGCATTGATCTCCATGAATTCAATGCACAACCTCATAGATCTGTCTTTCTTTTTAACAAAAAGGATAGGGGCTCCCCATAGAGAAACACTAGGGAGAATAAATCCCTTGTTACTCAATTCCTGTAATTGTTTCTTTAGTTTCACTAATTTGACTTAACATAAACTGAAAACTTTAAGGATATAATTCATAATCATAAAAATGTTTTCTTTTAAGAAGTATGTACTGATAAACCCTTCATAATGGTTTGTAAATAAATGATAATTATCTTAAGCATATCCCCCAGGAGTGTCATAACCAAGAGTGTAGTAAGGCCCGTTGTCGTGCACCAGTTCCTATTTGAGTCTAGCTCAAAGTGGTGTTTTCAGTTTTTACCCCTAGGTACATTTGTGCCACAGCCGCCTCCACCTACTCGTATCCAGACAGGGATGTATTTTTTGGAAAACTCCTAAAATTTCTACAATACCAAAATTCTAGGAAGTTATTCCATAGTAATCCTCAAAGTCTATCTTTGGGTAATGTGCTCTAATCAGAGTTTATCTAAATCTAGACTCCAAGGTTTGTACTAAACTTCCTCTGATACCAACTGTAACACCCCGACCACAGTTACCCAGATTCAGTTCATTATTACATGACATTGGCATGTTATAAGGAAATCATGACCCTAAAGACTGATCAGTTTAGTAGACTTAGAAATTCTAAATACATTCATATGTTTTAAATTACATTATAAAATGAAAAACTACAACAACATTGTTTCCAAAGACCACACTCATATCCCCTCAGACTATCCCTATAGGTCAGTCATTAAATACTTATTCGCATCCTGGGAAAAATAAAACATAGAAAGTGATGAGCTCAGATGCCCAGTAAGGATAACAATATAGAGAAAACTTTCATAAATAAGCATAAACATTTAAGGCAATGTATAAGACTAAAACAAAATCCTTTTAATCTTGAACTTCAACATAATATGGAAAAGATAAAATCAAATAATTCCATTTACTTATTCATATGGATATTCTATTAGTTGAATAATCACATGAAATGTCAATAGAAACTTTCATAATGATGGAATGCATAATTCCAGACTTCAAAACTACATAGTCAAGGCCTTGTGCTAAGACTACAAATAAGATTTTTTCAAGGCCTTATTCCAAGATACTAGTTTTTTTCATGAGACCTACCGATTCATCGAGGAGATATAGAGAACTACACCCGTCACTTACTAAGTCAAATGCATTCCTCATATGAAAATGTTTAAACATAAAATAAAAATTCATATTAAAATTTTCATACAAAATTTCAATACTTTATCCATAAACCGTGAATGGTATAAAAATAACACATGCACAGTCAAACATAACACAAAACCTTCAATACAATATGGAGGTTATGTATCATAATAAATCAACTTCAAACAAGCTTAAAATCCATCACAAGATGTTGACATAGATGAAATCAATAAAATTTAGAGAAATATATCTTTCTATTTTGAAATAATTTAAAATCCATTTAATTATAAAAGAAAACATTTTAAAAAACATTCTTACCTTAATTTTGTAAAAAATGTCATAAGGTACCTTGTTTGGAAAACGACAGAAAGATTCCTTTCAAACCATTTTATAAAAAGTCAAACAAGGGTATAAATGAATTTAACCCATAGTATATTTAATAGTAAACATGTTTTGGAATACATTTTTATGAAACATTGATGTGGATGATAAAGGGGTCCCAATAGATACTTACGTAAAAAAACATCCAATTATAAATAGATTGTGAAATTAACCTTTACCTTGTACTTTTCCTTGGTCAAGGGTAGGTTAACCTCTGGTATAATGGTGAAATATTTTTTATTAAACTATACATGAACCATATACATTAATATGATATCATACATGATCTTTTAATATTGCTTTGTTAATGATATTTCAGTAGTATCATCATTTCGGGTGTTAACTGATTCTTTTTCCTTTATATGCTTTGTTACGTAAGTAATGTTTTTTGTGGATACAATGTATCATATTCATATTAAGAATTATATTAAGTCTTTAAAAAATATTTTTAATCATCAATTGAAAATTAGTCTTGAATGGATTCGATGGGGAATGAATTTCATCGCTTTCGGGGAGACGGTAATCCGTACGTACACACAAGCAAAAATATCATTATTTTGATATTAAAATTGTATATAATTGGTTGTTATATAATATATACAGAATAATTATCATGTTATATTTATTATTTACATCATTTATACTCATTACTATACCCATCCAAATGATGAAGTGTTTGAATAACAAACTACACCACAACGTGGAGACGGTAAGTCGTACATACGCATGTATGGTGACATGTCCTTACTAGGATGGATAAAATAATGAATATGGTTGTACCATTTTTATAACCAAATCACAGTATATAGAAGATAGTAGATTTATTATTTTGGGATGGAGACAATAAATAAAGAGGAAGTGGAAGAAGAAAATAACTAGAAAGATGTGATGAAATATTTACCTCTTCTTTGAGTTATTCCTTTTGATTTGATCAAATGGGATCATTAGGTTGGCTTTATGACTAAATAAATACCTCTAGGATGAAGGGAAGATAATTGAGAGGATATTTGTGAAGGTTTTTTCCGAGCCAAATGGCTTTGAAGGTGTGGATTTGAGATAAGGGGAAGTACCATTTAATAAGAGGGGTGAGGGGCACCTTAGGAAAAGATTGAAATATTATTTTATAATAAAATAATTTTCAATTTATAATGGATCTAAAATGATTTATTTTGAGGATAATGTGGGTATGGGTGGAAAACCACTCAACCAATATATTTTAGACAGGTTTGGGTCACTATATTAACCTTATCTTCTAGATTACACTCTTAGTTAATTAGTTTGACATTTACCATGTCTCTTTATATTTTTATATTATATGGTTAATAAACTTACTTTAAACATCCAATCGAACCAGAAGTGGTTAATTAATGACATATATAATATTATTTAAGACCTTTTTCTGAATCTTAGATTTATATAAATAGAATATCAATTAATAATATAATATTTTTAAAAAAACTCTTTTATGTCAATTTTGACACTATTTGCTATTTTGTTTTTGTTAAATTTATAATAGCATTATTACTTCAAAAAAATCATTTAATAAATTCTAACACATCACATTAACCTATAAAATTCTTATCTGGCATCAAAAAATTCAAATTATGTTTATTTTAACATCTATAATACCATTTGTTTGATTTTTTCATTAATAAGGAAAATACTGCATCATCATTGTGTCATTAATAAATTTAATTATTAAATGTTTAAAAATTATAAATAAAATACGATTATGTATTAATTCTATTTATATTTCTAATGAATATTTATAGTCAAAGAGATAACAGATATAACCCTATGTAACAAAATTTACTAAAAGATATATGCTTTTTCATTTTTGTATTTACTTTAACTTAAGTAATATAAAGTGTCATTATCACTTACAAGTGGCACCATGGAGTCCCAAAATCGACCCAAGGATGCCCATGGTCAGACACATATCATCCAATAGGGTTAGAAAACTTGTTAGGGTTATTTAATATTATTATAATATTATTTTTTTACCCTTATTCACCGGATTTACCCTTTAACAATGGTAAGTAAAATATTAACCAAAGTAATTATTCAAACTGTATAAAAATAAAATTTATCTATTTACAAAATTTGTACCTCCTGATTATAAATATGGAAAAAAAATTCTAAATTCAAAACACAGAAGTTGCAGATATTAATTTAAAATTAATTCTCGTTGTTAAAACAAAAAATGTGTTTTTAAGAAATAATAACTATCAAAAGATTGACACATGCTTATGTCCAGTTTAAATGTGAAATTACATCCAATGACAAAAATTTGATTAAATGGTTAAAATATAATCTAATTATACTTAAAAACCACTCAATATTATATTTTAGCACTATAAATTATTTTGATTAAAAAAGTTGTTTTTAATTAAAATTTAGTATTTTTCACTATTCATCAAAAACTGAAAGTTTTCAGAAAAATTCCAAAAATTCACCCTAAGATAATTTTGATATTCCAAACCCAAAAATGAATTTCATTTTGAAAGATAAAATTGATAAATTTTCAAAAGGTGAGTATTACTATTCATAACGGCTAGTTTGATTGGTCGCGATGTGTTAGAATCTCAAAGTTGTGTATAATGCAAGCTATTGCATTATTCAAAGGGAAACGTATCATAGAAGATTGGGGTGTTACAGATGCTCTCAAAATATCAAAGTGACTCAAAATAATATAATAATAAATAAATAAATATAACAAATTTAAATGGAATGTATCATAATATCTACTCCATAACTTTATCTACCATAAGAAATCCACTCCCAAAGAATAGAATATTTAAAATCATGTGTCTATACTGGTTGAGAATTTAGTGGTTATTTGAATTTTCTCCATTAGTGGATGATTCATTTAGAAATAATAAAATAAAAGTGTGGTTTCAATCAATTGAAAATCCAAAATAGTGTTTGTGTATGTGGTTTATGTTTTTAGGGAAGACCTGGGGGTTTGGGTGAACACCTGATGAGGAATAAGCATGTCGAGAAACTGAAAAAGGATGCATCAATATATTCACATCATAAATACTTATTCAATACATGAAAGGGGTCTGTAGGGTGAGACCTAGGGATTCAAGAAGTTAAAATGGGCCTAGGGGGCACCCCATAATTTCATAGTGTGAAACCCAGTTTCACGACGTGAAAGTGTTCCAATGGATTATTTTATATTAAATAGAAACTTGACCCCTTGATTCATAAATAAAGTAGTTCATGCATTGAGTGTCTTCACTGACTCATCCTCTCCATCAAATATTCTTTATTATTTGTGATCTTTGGTGTGGTTCAACGGCATTAGATGTATTATTTCTCATATCCTTCTAATTCCATTAATTCCTATCTTATTTTTTATGATTTCAAAGAAGTTAATTTAGTGTCAAAATGTAGGTTTCATTATAGAATGGTGAAATCAATGGATTTATTCACAGTTTTCAAGAATCCATGGAAGAATGGATTCTAAGACGATATATTCCTGCATTATTATGTCGATCCATTAAGGTATGTATTTGTTTCATTTTTTCCAAAGGGTATTTCCCCAAAATAAATTTTATCAGTTTTTTAGTTAATATATTAAATTATGGCTTTTTATCCTCTATTTGAGGTTTCTTATGATTATAATTTACCTTGTTTCCTATAGTTTCAGTTTGATGGCATGACCCGGTTATTTAACCTCAAATTATTCTAAGTATGAATTAATTAATTAACTAAATATAATTGTTATGAATAGTTAATTATTAATTATTGGCATGAGTTAGGAGACTAGGATGTTAAGATGGGTCTGGGTGATCAAATGTGAGGATTGAAAATATTTTCAGGCCCCTTCATTTTTTGTAGGACCTCAGTGTCACGGTGGGAAAAGGATTCATTTGAGGTACATGGTCTCACGTTCTTTCCCTATGAAATGTATGTTCTCTATTTGACAAGATAGTGTTCATCTACACCATTAAGGGTGATTCCCCTAGTTAATTTAATTAAACAAAAAATTAAAAAAAATTAATTTCTAATTTTAAAGGGATGAATTATTCAGTTCATGAACAACCCTAGTTCACTTTCTTGCCACATCGACCACTTATGGATGAAGCATGGACCATATCAAGTAGTTGGTCTCTCGGACTCATGTAAGGAAAGACTGTTAGATAAATCCCCTATATTCTATTCAGATACACCATTGGGGGAAATTTCCTTGGGTTAAATTAATTAAGGGAATTTATAATTAATATAAAATGCTTAATAAAAATAATAAACGCTAGGGGTCATGGAGAACCCATGTGAACCTACTTGATATCTCAGTTGCTGATGGTCGATGATGATACCTTAATACATCATTTTTTCCCAACCCCCTTATGAGGTTTGGTAAGACCACGAGACCCATATACCATGTATTATAGATTTAAACCATAGAGGACTCACTTGTGGGCTTTGGGTCATTTGAGCTCCTTGAAGAAAGGACGAGATGAGTCATCCTCCCCTATTTCATGTGACCTGAACTAGGTGGATAGATCGTAGGCTATCCGAGACTCATTTTGTGTGTTTGTACTGACCTAGAGTGACCTTGTGGACTATGATATTCTATGTTCCATCTCTTGACGGATTCCCATGTGGAGAGATCCCTTATAGTTGGCATGGTCATTCAACTAAGTTGATGATGTCCTGGGGCGTGACATTCTAGTGTGTCAGATGTTGACCTGAATCTGTGACTGAGACTGGGGACCCGTGTAAGGGTGCCTCTGTTGTACTGAGATAAAAGGGACCCACTCGGTTTTTCATTGACTAACCGAACATAAGTAAAATAAATAATATGGTTGTGTGTGTTACCTTGGAACACACCAGACAGGTGATCCCTAGGGGCTATGGGCAGAGATGATGGGTGTTGAAGTTCTTTCTGCCCTTGTGTTTTCTCTCACCTATGGTATGATCTCTCAGGGATAATGTAATATAGTTTGGCTACCATAATTAGTGCCAAGTAATAAGGATGGGATTACATGTTCGAAACCAGATAGAGTTGGAGTTTCCACAGAGCTGGAGCTCAGTGTTGGAGTCACCCTGGGTTTGGGGCTCGAATAAAATAGGGTTGTCTTGGTTTAGGATCCCAAATGATAAGATGGAAAATGATAGGTGTCTCTTTAGAGTCAAGGAATTTGATCGGACTACTATGTATTCATAGAGTCATGAGGACCTAAGAGACAAGACTGTCAATGGGAGGTGTATCCCCATAGTCGAGGAACCTGATCATACTATTGTGGGATGCATCCATGAAGTCATGACAACCCCAGAGAAGGAATCCCTGGGAGTGTTGTACCCTCAAAGCTGAGTAATATTATTATACTTCCATGATATGAATCCCTAAAATCATAAAGACCTTATATATAGGACTTTATGGGGAGGTATGTCTCTGGAGTCAAGGAATCTGATCGGACTACCATAGGATGCATAACCGGATTCATGAAGACCTCAAAGGGATTATATGGGATGAGAGCTTAGAGAGCTGATTTATAAGGGATGGGATCTCAAAGTTATAAGTATTGGATGAGGTTTCTATATATTAGGAACACACGTGTTACTTGGGAGGCAAGGTTATCATGACATGCTCAGAGACACTCTCGCATTAGGGTGAAGTAGGTATGCTTGATCAGGGTCATACACCTAAGTATCAACATTTATAAATTTATTTGAAGTTGTTAATTATTTCAACTGAGCATGTCACATGAACATATCACTGCATGTTTTGGTCAGTACAATACTATGTTTGTGGTTTCATACTGAGTTTTTTACTCATACCCTACTCTAACCTCTGGTAAATTGGGGAATCCAAGAAGACTTTCTCTTGGTTACTATCACATGTTGGGCTAAGTCTTGGGACAGGGTGGACAATCAAGATATCTCATATGGTATGAAAATATTTGATTTGGTTCAACTTAAAGATAAATTAAATACATCTTTTCTTATTTATTTAATTATGTTATATATCGATAATCGACCTAGTGTTTGGTCTTTTTACGTGGTACATGGTTTATTAGGACTTAACTATATTTCATTTATTATTGTTTTTTGATTATTTATTCTATGTACTATGATTATTTATTATTATGGATGGTATTTTGTTATTTTGTATTTGATTTTTCACTCTGATATAGGGGGTATAGTATCCCTATAGTACCACCTTAGACCATAGCTATTAATCGATAGCCTCTGACATATAGAGAGGCATGCCTGAGGTCATGGGGTGAACTAGTTTGGCTACTAGTTATTAAGTGAGTCATAGAATGAAATCATAAAGTTTTAATGGAGGATTTATTTTTCCTTTGTCTTGCAATTTTGGGAATTTGGTCGGCTGGAGATTTACGAATGTTTCAAAGACTCTGATAGATGTTTGGATTGTTCATTGAAAACACCTATTCTAATAAGAAGTTTGGGTTATCAGGGCATGGGGGTGTTATTTTGATTTTCACTATTACAGTTGTATTTTATTTTCACCTTGATAAATGAATATGTGGTTTATATGTTTTGATATATTATGGATATATAGATCTTGACCCATTGGCAAGAGGCCAATGAGTGGATTTTGAATCTTAGCCTATAAATTCAAGAAGTGACTCATGCAACAAGACAGTTATATAGGATTCACATGTTATAGGCTTGATAGAGTTTGATTTATCTTATGAAATTAACATAGTTGTTTAAAGCTTCCACAACTTATCATGTGGGGTTTTATCATATAATAACTTAAAGGAATTTTAATCAGATAATTTGACTTGTATATAGAATTTTTCTTGATGATATTTCACATTGATCTACTGTAAGATATTCAAAAATGGGTAACACGACTCATTCCTTAAGAACAAGAGGTGACATGACCCCATTATGATCAGTTGGGAATATAGTTCCTAAGCGTTGGGCCCCTTTTGAGTGGTTTTTTGGTCATATGATGCCTTTTGTTTATGATACCTTAGATATAGATGATTTTTCATGTTCATGTCAAGTGATGTTTGGGTGGGATCATGCTTGATGGGTCATGAGTTGTGACCTTTTGTGAGGTTAACCTATGAAATAGATGGTCCAACCTAGTGTGTTTTACAATACATGGATGGTAGGCCTATGTGGGGGACCTATAAGCCATTATTTTTTACTTGTAAACAAGAGGGTTGGGGATTTATTGTTTTTTATGGTGCCACATTATTGGGGTTACCCCAACGTTGCATATGTTTTGGATTGTTAAATCGGTGTGAAATAGGTGCCATCATTTTTTTGAAAAAGGAATTGTTATTCTATGGTTTATTTCTAAGGGAAGCGCCCTAAGTGATTATGGTTTGTCTCAACTCATATAAAAGTTCATATTTCTGGATGGGAATAATGAATGGTCACAAGAAGTGTAAAACCTAGGTTTTATAGTGAATTCAAGATGGTAAGAATGTTCTATAGATTCACTATGTCATTTGGGATGTGTGAATGGGTTCCTAGGGAGCAAGCACCCATTCTTTTGGTGAAATCATAGTGTCATAGTGGAAGCATGGTGGGACCATTGGGTTTTCATACCAGTATGGTATATCATTTAATTCAGTTATGAATTATTACAGATATGGTGAGTGAACATGAGCAGTGTGGTGGTGACAGTTCCAAAAAAAACTTTTTTCATGTCTACTTGTAAAAGAGTCATAAGGCATTAGGGAGTCTTGATAGTGAGTCCCTCTTGAATCATGGAGGTTGAGAGTTGGCAAGATGATCGTGGGTAGGGGGTCCTAAGGCCCTTGAATGGGTCATGGTAGAAAAGGTTGATGAACTCTCAGTGTACTCCCAGTCTAAAGATGATCAGGCCCAATATATTGAAATTTTCCCAAGTATGTTTAGAGAGAATTGACTATACATAGAGAAATCTAAATTTATTTTCAAGTTTGATTAAGAATATCTTTGGGTTTATACTCATGGTGTGGTGTAAGGAAAGTTCTATGGTGGGGAGGCCACTATAGGTTGTTGAAGGTTCACTCACATTTGAAAAGGGTCTTTAGTATGTTTCTTTTGGACATTAGAAATTCGAGGTATAGTTTAGACATGGATGATATGTAAAGTCTAACTTATATGGTTTTATGGAAACACTAGATTTGAAATTTAGATTAAATGTTGTAAGGATAAAGTGTGTTGACATTGTGCTCAGAATTTTCTAATGTGGTCATAAGATGAGTTGTTGGGTGACCACCCAACTCAGGAAATAATTGATGTGGTGATCAAGTTTCATTGTTTTCTTCTAGTTATGAATCCCTATTTTGTCGCATGGTTCATGGGGTGAATCATGTGATGAAATATTTAATGAATTGGTTCAAGGGGTGAACCAGTTTTGATGCTTTATTCAAGGGGTGAACTCTTATTTCATTGCATATTTCATGGGTTGAATCATGTGAAAAAATATTTTTTAATATATTTCAAGGGGTGAAACATGCGATGAAAAGTGAAGAATATGTTGTTTTGGGATAAATGCTTTGGAAAGATAGGGAAGTTTTAATCATGTTATTGGTACATCATTTTGGGTATAATAGGAGTATTTTGAAATTTTTTGTGATCTTCTAAGAAATCTTTTATATATGTGGTTCTCTAGAAATTGGTAGTGTATACTCATCTGTTTCGGCTTTGGATTGGAGATGAGAGGTGGTACCAAATCTGGTAGGTGTTTGTTCATGTTTGGGCATAGTGAGTTGGGAACCATATAGAGCGGGTCAATGGACTATTAGAATGTTTTTGGGTAGGTGATCCTAATGTTGGGGAATGTTGTGGGTTGTAAGCTATCATGAAAAGTTTGGTTATATGGTAGGGATCACCATGAACCTACTGATGATTTGGCTCTCAAAATAGTAGGTTTCCTAAATAGACAGGTGTCAGGAGGAATCTTCTAGGAGTTTAGTGATAATTATAAGTGGTGGCTCAAGTTTTGATGAATAATTCGCCTCAAATTTGGAGTCACATAATAGAAGCTCAATAGGAACTCTAGATTGGAATGTGGTCAATTGATCTAGGTTAAGAAACCTATGTATGTCGAATTTATCTGGTAAATGCCCAATGAGGATTCTCAGAGATGAGAAGTATTATGGTGGGGAGATCATAATATCTCATGTTGGTATAAGTCCAAAATTGTAAAGAAATGTGAATTTTCTCCACTGGGGGATGGTACATTTTGAAATCCCAAAATTATAATGTGGTTACAAGAATTTTATCATCCAAATATAGTATTTTGGGACATTGTATAAATTTTGAAGGATGTTTTAGGGGTTTAGGAGAATGCCTAAAAAGGAACCGACATATTGGGATACTGAAAATAATTGCAGTAGGACTTTCACATCATGAAGAGCTATCCATTATATGAAATAGTTTCATGGGGTGTGTCTTAGGGGATTTAGGATGTGAGAAGGTTCCCATAGGGGGGATGCCCTATAAATTCATAGCATGAAACCCAGTTTCACACCGTGAATGTATTTTTGAATATTTTTTTAATTTTAAAATGGCCCTTGAAACCTTGTTCTATTGGGGAAATGGGGAATTCAAGGAGGGTATTAGACTCCTCCACCTCCCCAAAAATCTTCTCCATTCTTGGTGATCTTTGGTTCAATTTGACGGCACCAGTGGTAAGATTCCTCATCTCTATCTCTTTCTGTTAATCCCCTGATCATTGTCTCTAATTTTTAAGATGTTATGTTAGTATTAAAATTCAAATTTCAAAAGAGAATGGTTAATTTTTTGTATTTATTTAAAGTTTCCATTCATCCTTATAAGAGGGTATCTCGATATGATCTCTTTCGGGGCTTTCATGTTGACTCGTTGAGGTATGTATCTGTTTCAATTTTTCATAAATATTTTTTCTCTAAATAAATTTTATTATTTTTTGAATCTATAAAATTAATTAGGAATTTTTTATATCCTCAATTCCGGGTTTCACTGGGAGTATAATTCACCTTTCTTATAATGGTTTCAATATGAAAGAATGACTCAGTGAGGTAATTGTCAATTATTCCTAGTTTTAATTTAATAAATTAACCAATTATAATTGTTATAATTAATTAATAATTGATTATTTGAATGATTTATCAGCCTAAGATGTTGATAAAAGTTTGTATGATCAAAGTTGAGGCTATATGAGATTGGCGAGCCTTGGTAGTTTCTATTATCCCTTGGCATCAAGGTGGGAAAAATATTCATTTTAGGTAGGTGGTCTCACATACTTGAATTATGGAATTTATGTTGTCTATGTCAAATTTGGGTGTTATATAATGTCATTGAGGTTGATTCCCTGATTTAATTTAATTAAATAAAATATGTTTGATAAATTTAATTTCCAATTTCAAAGGGGTGAATTCATGGGTTCACAAAAAATCCCAATGCGCTTTCTTAACACCTCGGCCACCAATTGTTGAGGCTAAGACCATATGACTCTGTTGGACACCCAAACTCATTTGAGGTGAGTCCAGACTATTAGAGAACCCCCTTATAGACTATTTGGGCATGCCATTGGGGGTGATGACCCAAGTTCAAATTAATTAAAGAAATATTTTAATTAATTTAAAAAACATAATTCGAATAGTAAATTCTAGGGGTTAGGAACAACCCATGTGAACTTTCATGATATCCTAGTTGTTGATGGTCGATGTTGATAACTTGAAATAGTAGTTAAACCCTAGAACTCCTATGAGGTGAGAAAAGACAATGAGACCCTTAACCCACATATTGGTTATTGAAAACGTATAGGACTCCCATGTCGGCTTCGGGTTGTTCGGGCTCATCGAGGCAAGGATATGATGAATGATCCTATTATTTATGATGTGACCAGGCCTGAGTGGACAGATTATAGGCTGACCAAGATTGGGTTTATGCAAGTGAATTGACCTATAGAGAACCTTTCTACTGATAAGGGATATGGTCTATCTATTTATTGATTCCCATGTGATGATATCCCTTATAATATATATGGCCATACTCTCTAGTTGATGATATATTGGGATGCGACTCCCTAGTGTGTTAGGTGTTAACATAAATTGTGACTGAGACCAAGGAACCATAAAAAGGTTATTCTACCATACTATGGCCGAGGGGATCCAATGGGTTCCCTATTTCTTAACCAACTGTGAGTGGCATACATGTGATGGTTGTGGGTCTTACCTTGGAACCAATACCAGATGGGTGATCCTTGGTGGATATGAGAAGATATGATGGGCATGGGAATTTGTCTACTACTTTGGTTTCCTTCACCTATGGAGTGATCCATTGGGGTTAATGTAATATGGTTTGATTTCCAGAATTGGATCCAATGAAAAAGGATGTGTTTCTATGTTCAGAGTTTGATACTGTTATTATTGTTGTGCAGCTAGTGCTTGGTGCTGGAGATTCCATGTATTTCAGGATCAAAAATGATGGGGCATGACTTGGTTTAAGAGATCAAATGGAAGGTATAATGGGGGGGGGACATGTATCCCCGATGATGAGGAATTTGATCATCTTATCATGGGATGCATCCATGAAGTCTGGAAGACCTAAAATACAGGACTAGCAAGGGGAGGTGTATCCATCGAGTTGATGAACCTAATCAGACTATTATGGGATGTATCCCTAGAGTCATGAAGACCTTAGATATAGGACAAATGGGGGTGGTGTATCCTTAGAGTTGAGGAATATTATCTAACTTATATGGGATACATCCCTAAATTCATGAATACCTCAGAGATAATAATTTCAGGGGTGATGTATTTCTGGAGTCGAGGAATCTTATCAAACTACCATCGGATGAATCCAAGTAGTCATAGAGTCCTCAAAGGGCTGCCATGGATTTAGAGCTCGGGTATAGGGTTTTCAAGGGATGGGCTCCTGGAGTCCTGAGAATTGTTTGGGGTCGATGTGGATTTAGAACCCACAAGTTATGTGGGAGGCATGGTCATTGTGATGTGCTCATAAACTTTCTAGAATCATTCCAAAGAAGGAATGGTCGATTAGGGTCATGGACCTAAGGATCAATAAAAATCAATTTATTTGGAGTTGTTCATTATTCCATCTGATCATTTCATTGGCACATATCACAACATACACTAGTTAGTATGGGACCACAATGGTGGTTCCTTATTGATTTTTTTACTCACTCTCTAATTAGGTCACCACTGAACATCAGTATCTAGAAATAATTTCACTTGGTTATAGGTACAGGTTGGGCAGAGGCCTGATATAACATTGTCAAGAAGGACAGCTCAGATGGTATCAGTCGATTAGATGAGGTTTATCTCGAAGAGGTTGTGGATCCCTTTTCTTTTATTTATTTTATTTTGGTATGTATCTATAACCATCATAGTGGGTAGTCTTTGTATGTGTGACATGGTTGTTTGAGCCTTTACTATATTTCATTTATTATTGATGGTGGATTACTTATTTTGTGTGCTATGATTATTTACTTATGCATATGGAATTGATTTATTTTATATTTTACTATACACTATGATATAGGGTTCATAGTCTCCCTACATTACCACCTAATACCCCTATTACAAGTCGGAATCCTCTAGTGTACAGGGAGGCATGCTTGAGGTCATGTGGAGAACTGGTTTGGATACTGGTTATTGAATGAGCTAGGGTGGGACTTCACAAAATAAAATAAAACCGAAAAAACTAAAATAGTATAAAATAAAGGTAAAAGGGTCAATAAATTATAAAAAAACCTAAACAAAATAAGACACCCACTATAATTATTCCACAAGATCAACATAATTCATTCCCAAGAAACACTCGGTGTCTCTAATAAAATACACTCCTCCAACAAGTGGAATCATGTCTTAATAATATTGATGCCTCATAGGGCCTCCCAATAATTTCTAATTTTCTTAAAAAGGTGGTCAAACAATACCCTCTCTTAAGTGTACCCCACTATATCACAATCCTCAACCAAAAATCTCTTGAAATATGGCGACCAATTATTATCTCACTACCATTTAGAGTTTCACTAAACTATGATATAAGAAAACACCACCACCAAAATCACCCACTCTGCGAAACAATCACGGCCTTCCATCCACAAAAAACAGATTGATCTCCTAAAGAGAAACAACCCAAAAAAATAGTTACACACCCAAAAATTAAAAGTCACAAAAACTATAAATATTAAAACCATAATCAAACATTGAAATGGGAATTAACATCGGTCCATAGAACTCAAAGGGTAAAGTATGATCTCATGACTGGGACACCAACTCATGGAGAACCCATCAAATAAAATCATTACTCCCAAGTATCGAGCATCCTCAAGGAAATTTTCATCCTAATTACCTAATCACTATCCCTAAGGTTTCCAAAGATCAACCCATAAAAATGAGAAATTCATAAGGAACCAACTCCAATACGCAAACACAAGGAAAGTAATCATCATCAAAAAATAAGAACTCTAAAAAACTAATATAATATAAGCACTCTCATTGAATCTACCAAATTAAATGCCTGATTTAAACAACTCAAAGGACCTCAATATCTCTAATTATACTAGAAAAAAAAAAGAGTCCGTAAAGAAAAGAACCACACCAAAAATCAAATATTCACAAAATTCCACAACACACAACTAGTTCCTTACATACTCAAGACTCGCCTAGACCACTCCATAAAAAGGGAAGGATGTCACTCCAGAAAAATGAAACTACATCCAAGATAAAGTAATATCTCGGTATTACCACATGATTTTGAGTATGATTAGGGCCACCAACTAGAGGAGATATGTCAAACAAGAAAGGTAATCACCCTAATATTCTTACCATAAACAACCAATTTATCCTATCTATGATTTAACTTAGATAAAAAATACAAGTAACATGTGACATAAACTCAAATAGTTTATGTACCACCATAACTAGGGGACAAAACCAAAATAAATAACCTAATCAAAACACAAAAAAAAAAGAACATACCATAAAGATCTCATTTTTCTTTTATAATCCCAAATTTCCAACAATAGTTATAAACCCCACTTTACCAAAACCAACCGCTTAAAATAAAATTTTAAATAAGAAACCTTTTTTAAACATTAAAACCCACCCGATCTATCCAAAATATTTCCTTAAAATTACTCCATTAAAATGGCCCAAAATTGGTTTCAAAACCCACACTTATTAAATCCCATTTTCTATCCAAAATAATTTTCACAAAATGCACACAACCAAAAGCACACCAAAAAATAATCCAAATCTAATCCATAATCATTATATTACAAGATTATCATGAATTAACCCCCATAATGGAGTATTAATAAATGGTTTTATAAATATCAAAACTAAATGGGATGAAAATCATGCTTTAATTTACCACCCGGATTGATGGGCCATGGCTAGTCATGAAATAACTCTTAAGATCTCTCCATGATCAAGAATTCAGTTGATATATAGTTTATCAGGCTGGGAAAATCAACCTCACACCACTAATATCATATCTATTTTCATCCCAAAATCCCATTTTTTCTCAAGTAAACTCTTCCAAGATGATGAGGATCAATACACTATCAACAATAACCAAAAAATCCCAAATTTAAAATTCAAATCATGACTATCCATGGAAACCTGAAACTCTAAATTAAAGAGAGATCTCTACACTATCCCATATGTGTCACTTTCAAGCCCCAAAAACCTAATCACAAATCTACCATGACACACCTAAAATAACAAAAGTTCTACTCACAATTCTAGTCTCCCATAACAGAACAAGGCTCTAATTATATATTTAATGAACCGAACTGAGGCACTATCTAAACCAGTGCCTAAACTAGCTTTCCACTGACCTGAGGGCTATTCTAGATCCTAATGGGCTTGAAACAATTTCCCAATAATTAGAAACAAGCATTTATATTCATTTATCCCTTAAATTAGAGTTAATACATAATGCAATTTCACCCAAAAATCTGACCAGAATCATTCATAAGATGAACACCCATGCTAAAATCAGATAAGAAAAAATAAACAAGCAACTGATAACAACTGAAAAAATAAACTCTTGAATCACCCTCGAAACACCCTACTATACAAAAAATCTTTCAATAGTTCATATCCTAAGCCACCACAATAATTGTACACCTCCAATCATAGAAAGTAGTAAAAGGCCCACACGGTTAAGGTAAATTATTTAAAGGGCCACACATCGTACATTCTATGAATGTAAAGGAAGTTTTTATTAAATTAAGTAATATTAAATTGATTGAATTCTATAAAATAAAACTAAACTGAAATCGCCCATGTTAATCTATTCTCTAAGAGTGTTCAATATCCAAGATCAATCATAATATTGAAATGATAATATTGGCATGAGTATAAAAATAATCAGTGGGACACCACCCACCATGCCACATGTTGAATTTATTAGTGAAAACAATCACGTTAAACCCATTTTGTAAGCCTAAGACACCTTTGAAAACAAAAATAATAACTTCAAAATCCATTTAAAAATGCATCAAAATCATTTACTTTAAAACAGTTTTCAAAAGTCTCTTTTAAAAACTATTTAAAAGAAAGGAAACCGAAGATCACAATCAAATAATGTTGTAATTAGAACCACAAGTCAAATAGGTAATAAAGGAATGTAGAATAAATAAAGGATTCCACAAGAAATAAAAGAATGGGTTAAAGAAATAAATTACAAGAGAAATATCTCCTACCTGAACCACCAATCAAACATGTATGTATCATGGTCTCTAGTATAAGAACTCAAGTAATATTATCATATATGAGAGAAAAGTAGCATAGGAGGACCTATAAGAACCTGTCTAAATTGGTAGTCTCATTAAACTAGTAGGGACTAATCCTGTCTACCAAGAAGTGCAAAGAAACCATGGGGAACCATCACGGTTCACTCAGTAACCTAATCACTCTCTAGCTAGACACTCAAGTTAGACTAGAGTTTACAAAAATTTAAGAATTTAATAAGTGTGGTAGAATTCCCATGACCAATAATAGATTTTTAGGGAGAGAAAACAGATAAAGAGTAAGGTTATCATTAAAACAAGGTCAATATCTCACCCTCACCTTTTATTCCCCCACATATAATGTAATGTACCATAATTCCATAATTTTTTTAAAATTATATGAGATTATTCTAAGACCATGTCCTGAAACAGCATATGATTATGAGGCCCGGTGTTCCTGGAATGGTCTCTCAAAAAATGTTAATATTTAAATAGAGAATGTGAGCGGTTTTTCCAAAGAAAGTTAAATAACTCTTAAATGGGTTCCCGGATCCTAAATCCAAGGGAACCGTTGTGTTCAGAGAACTGGGTTTACCCTAGGCGCGATTTATGTTTAGTTGGCGTGGGTCTCTAGTGAGAAAACCTAAAAATGGCATAACATTAAATAAAATTATTAAATAAAATTATTATATTTTTCAAATCCTTATAACTCATGAATGGTGACTCAAATTAAAAATCATAGACCACTATTGAGCTCGTGAGGGCGTTCAATCCTTAGGTAGAGCCTCACATTGGCCAGCGTGGGACAACATTGGAAAGAAATTTTTGGCCATAAATAAGATAATTAAGTAAAGTTGTTTTCATTTTCAAATCCTTATAACTCATGAATGGTAACTCAGATTGAAAATATGAGACCACCGTTGAGCTCATGAGGGAATTCTTTCCTTAGATAGAGCCTAACATTGGTCGGAGTGGGCCAACAATGGAAAGTAGTTTTTTAGCTGTAATTAAAATAATTAAATAAAGTTATTTTATTTTCAAATAATTTTTACTCATGAACGGTAACATTGATTAAAAATATGAGACCACTTTTGAGCTTTTGAGGGAGTTCTTTCCTTAGGGAGAGCCTAATATAGGCCAGTACGGGCCGGTTGTGAAAGTTGATTTTTGGGACATAACCATAAATAAAATAATTCAAATAAAAGAAATTATTTTATTTTCGAATCCTTATAACCGACAAATAGTAACTTAGATTGAATGTCTGGGACCACCGTTCAGTTCTTAATGAGATGTTATCCTTAAGTAGGACTTAACCTCAATTGGTGTGGGTCAAGGGAGAAAGTTATTTTTTGGGTTTTTGAAAAAAATTAAACTTAATAAATTTTATTTTATACAAAAAAAATTTGTTGCAACACAACACCGAGCCAGATACATCATTTCATAAATGAAACAGTGTAATGACATCGCAGCTCAGGCATAATAGAAATGATATTTCAAATCATAAATGAAGTAGTTTAATGATGTGAAGACACAGTGTAACAGAAATGATGAAATGTGTTTCCTCTATTTAATTGTTTAACATAGATACGATATCATTTTAGTAATCATGGATCAGCTCTATGTCTCTATAGGAGTGGCATTGGAAAGCGGTGAATGGTAAAAAACATCAGATTCCACTGATTACTTCCTTCCCCTTTGAAGGATCCCATCATTGACAAGAGCTGTAGATTGAGAATTTGACGAATGGTGGTGTAGAGACTTCTTTCTTCATCGACGATTGATTTGATTCTAGGTAGGGGTTTAAATCTATGTGATTGTTTTCCCATGTTCTCCCCTTATAATCGAAGAACATGGATAAACTCGCTAACTAGTTGATTCAAAGATGAATTATTCTTGTGGGATTGAAAAATATTATTGAGGGTTTGATATCGGCAAATTAAATCTTTGTGATTTGAATTATTCTTCATTATCCCATAGAAAAGAACAATTTTGGGCCAACACAAACAAAGGCCAGTTTTTTCATTGGACGTTCTATGTGATCCCCCCCTCTCTCTTTTTTCTTTTCTGACGGACCCACAAGGTCACATTGGATCTTCTTCGGGTGATTCTAAATGTTTTCGGACCCCCAGAGCAATTGAAAATGGCATGGAGTATGCGGAAGTGATGGTGATGCCCCAAAAGCATAGACGGATCAGGAAACGGACCACCAGAGCAAGTCTGGTGACCCACATAGGAGGTCACTAGTGCTGGATGCTAGTGGGAAATGGTGCAACGTGGTGATGGAGGCCACAACCAGAAGGGGCTGTGATGGTGTAGGGTGGAGATGCTATTCGGGTGCCACATCGATTCGAGCATCCCGCGAGGCAGGTCGCGGCGTGCTCGATCATGCAGTCCACGCCAAACCATATGTGGAGGGGAGTTGGATGGCCTCATCTGGCCATGTGTTTGTGCAAACTGGACACCAGCACGGCATCCTGACTGGATGCAAGCAAGCATGCCGATGTGGGTTGGTCTGACGGAGTGAACTAGGCCGCCGAGTGGCCCAGTCTAGAAGATAACCATCCCACAATACAAGCCATGCTGGATAGGAAACTAGGCCATTATAGGGCCTCGTTGGAAAGAAACTGGCCCAACTAAGTCACATCGGGCTGGAGAATGTGGACCGGGTCACTGGGTGACCCGGCAGGCTGGACCCTCAGCCAAACCAAGTGGGTCCAGCAAGGCACAATGGGCCTTACCACTAGTCCAGGCTAGATTGGGTCAACCCACACCCAACCAGGTCAGGTCGAGTTGGCCAAATCAGAGTGGGTCATGCAGGGCCCCGGGCCGGGTTGGTTCGAGATGATCCAACCAAGTCGGACCGGCCCAAATGCAACTAGTCCCTATTAACTAAAATGTAAATATCTTTCTGACTAGGCATATTATTGAAGCATCATTATGGCATTTGTACTATTTCAACAAGACGTTCCTTTAGGTATACTCTAATTGATTTTTAGTGTCAGTTGAGATTCGACTGATGTCTTGAGGAATAGATTCTCCTGGAATCAATCGCACTAGAGAGCAGGAATACTATGGATGGCTGTGACATGAAGGATATGACGAATGGGGCCTCGATGGCCCATTAGAAGAGTATAAATCGATGGTTCAGTAGCCAAGTGGACCTCAGTGGTCCAGTAGTAGAGCAGGACTTAGTGGTCTAGTAGCTTTGTGGACCTCAGTGGTCTAGTAGCCAAGTACACCTCGGTGGTCAAGTAGCTCAGCGGACCTCAAGGTTCCAGTAGACGAGCAGACCTCAGTGGTCCAATAGTGGAGCAGACCTTAGTGGTCCAGTAGCCTAGTATACCTCAGTGGTCCAGTAGCCCAGTGGACCTCAGTGGTCTAGTAGCGGAGCGGACCTAAGTGGTCTAGTAGCCGAATGAACCTTGGTGACTCATCAGTAATGATACCCTCAGAAACACAAGATGACTCATCTTTATGAATTATAATCTTACTTTCTATACTTTGAGTTATACCTGGTGTGATATGTCTTTTCTTTAATAGTCATTCTTTTGGGTCTTTCTTTGGGGTCTTGATTTGTGGTCTTTCCTTTGTGGTTTGGGTTCCCTACTGAATTTTTTGTTACTCACCCCTGCACGTTATTTTTTCATCTATGTCATGTCTCTTGAAGGTGATTGATGCTTCGATGGAGACCTTGGTGGTCCAGGACCAGGTGGTGCTCCATGAGATGGGATGGAGGGGCATACTTCTACGGCTACAAGCAGCTACCCTTCACCTACCCTCCAGGTTGGGTCTCAACCGGACGGACCGTGGAAGTTGTACCTTCCTTTGTGGCTTTAGTCTTGTATTCTGGCCCCTCTGTACATTCAGTTTGTACTATAATCTCAGTAGTTGTCTTAGTGACAGTTATGGTTTTCTTTCTATTTACCTTCTACAGTTTGATCTTTGTGCGTGTGTACAAGTTTAAAGACAATGCCTTCCCTTTTTGGGATATTCCTACTCGGTGCTAGTTTCTAGCCCCTGTCCTATGGAAGGCAGGCTTTGGGTAGTCATGGAACGGGCCCTGGGGGACGGGTCGGACATAGTGGTGTAAAAGGAGGTCGGTTCTAGCTTAAGAACCTACAGTATATGAGTTTGTTTTGGGTAATAGTGTTAAGTGTTTTGAGTTTGCATTTCAGGCTTGGAAATCTAGTGATGGTGTGGCAGCTGATGTATCCATACACCAGGACCCTGAATTCTACTTTTCAACTCGATAAATGAAAATACTAGTTGCAGGGAAAAATGATGTTACATGCATATTATCGGAATGGGTTGAGTTTTCCATGTCCTTCTTGAGTCATATCACCAAGTATACTCAATTGATCATGGTACATCTTGTTTTGTTTCAAGGTGATTCCACATAGAAAACCAGTCAGGATTCCACTACATGATCATGAGGATGATATATGTGGTGAAAAGTTGGGTATAGGGGTTCATACCAGAGACAGCACCATAGGGTGGGGTACCATCTATAACACCACCTATGGATTAGCACATAGTACTCGTAGTACTGGCAGATGATATGAGCGGTTTGAGTGTACTTCACAAGTTTCTATGACAGAGATCCCTCAGGTTCTAAGGCAAGCCCAACTCACATGCAGTTAAGGACTAGCTTGAGGTGGTGAAAGAGTTTTTTATCTAGTCCGGGCACCATTAGATCATTTTGTGGTCCATTTAGTGAGCCTTCTACATGGCTCAACAGGGTGATGGTGGGTTTTAGATTACCCGATCTTACAATGAGGTGATTTTTCCGTGCATAGAGCTTGAAAACCTTTCTTAGAGAATGAGACCTTTCCATAAAAGTTGAGGTCTATTCATTCCCAACAGCATTTATAACTTCATAAAGATGACATGTTGGTAGCTGATTATTCATCGAGGCATATCGACCTTACCAGGTACTCGATAAATTTCATGTGACTAATGCTTCAGGGATCGAACCACCAAGAGAGATGTGTTTAGCAACATCTGAGCCATCATTATTCCTCTATGCATTCATACTTATGCTAGGGTGCTAGAGATAACCTTTACGTTTGAAATTCATCTAGATGAGTAGATACAACTATTGGATGCCATTAGTGGGAAAGAAGGAAGATGACGACAGTCTCAGAGACTCGGACGTGTGAGACATTCTGAGAAGAGGTACCAAGATAGGGGATCTATAGCTCAAGGCTCATAGTGGGAGTCCAGTCAGTCTTGAAATATGTAATTCTTTTTAAAATAAATAAAGGGACATCTCACTAAATATTTTCTATCCCATCTTGATGATTGTGAAATGGTGGATGGGACACCAGAGCAGAGATAGTGACAAGAGTAAATGATCTAATATGGAGGAAGATGTGGCAAATGAGCTGGGAGAGTAGAAAGAGGTGGTATACTTTTCAGCATGTTACAACCACCACCCCAATGTGGTCCACACCAGGCTTAGGAGGTGGAGGATAGGGGGAGATGGTAGCTTCAAGCAACATCCTTACCCACGTAGCAGTGGATGTTTTCAGTTTTTAGTTCCCAGAAGTAGTGTTGGAATATGAAGACATCTTCTATGAAGATTTTCCAGGTTTACCTCCTCCTAGGGAGATAAATTTATACATTTTTATACACCCTAATATGGAAAAGATATCTTCATTAGTATATTAGAAGACTTTCACAAAGCTTCGCGAGGTGAGGGTGCAGGTGGAGGACTTGCAGATTAAGGGCTTAGTAAGACCCACTTTTCAAGGTTATATGTTGATTACTGGTGCATAAACCAAGTGACCATGGAGAATGAGTATCCACTACCAACGGTTTGATGAATACATCGATCAGTTGAAAGGGGAAGCTTTTCGCGTTGATGGAAAGGTACTCGTAGGCTTTTTAGTAGTTAAGATAGAGTTTGGTGAGCACCCTGATATTGATTTTTCTAGAGGATGGATTCAAGTATATAGTGTTATGTGATGCATCAGGGACTGGAGTTGGTTGTTTCATGATTTAGAGGAAGGAAGTGATTTATTATGGTTCACGTCATTTGAGACCACATGAGAAGAACTATGAGACCCACGGTCTTGAGTTAGCAGTGGTAGACTTCACATTGAAGATGTGGAAACACTACCTTATGGGAGAACGAATTACCATATACTCTAACAACAAGAGTCTCAAGTATATCTCCTCTCATAAGGATTTGAACTTGAGAAAGAGCCGATGGCTATAATTCTTCCAGGACTATGACTTCAAGATAGTCTATAATCCTTGGAAGGAGAACATGGTGGCAGATGCTCTCAGCAGAAGATCAAGTTCACATCAACTGAATGAGGCCACCGACTAGTTGGTCTCACTTCATATATCCTTTGTGGATAGAGAGGAGATGGATTTTCCTCAGTCTATGGTGGTTTCCCCTACACTCTTACCTAAATCCAGGGAGGTGCAACTCAGAGATGCTAGCTGTGAGACTACAGGTGCCCACATGTCCATAAGGCATGCCCCAAATGGATATTTGAAAGGTGGGGAGCATGTCACCCTTTTCAGAAGATGCACCATATTACCAGTGGTGCTGCAAGAGGAGGTTTTTAGGGAGTTCCATACTTCCCCTTTGGCAGTACATCGACGTGTGAAAAATATGTACCAGGAACTCCGATGTTAGTACTCGTGGTTGGGGATAAAGAAGGCAGTGGTAGAGTTTTTCATGAGATGCCTCACTTGTCAGCAAGGGAAAGTTGACAACTAGGTTCCAACAGGTTTGACACAACCCCATGAGGTACTGGAGTGGAAGTGGTTTGGGATATCGATGGACTTCATGACGGGCTTACCACATACGTCCAGGGGGCATGATACCATATGGGTGATCATAGACTGGCTTGCTAAGTCAGCCGACTTCATAACCATTCAAGAGTAGGGTTCAGTATAGAGCTTGGGATTCCTCCATGTTTAGTAGATAGTTTGAATCCATAGAGTCCCATCTTCGACAGTCTCAGATCACGATGCACTAATTACATTTGGTTCAGAATGGGATTATAGGAGGAGTTTGGGACTCAACTGCGCTTGAGAACATCCTTTCACCCACATACAGATGGTTAGATGGAGTAGACCATATAGACCATGGAGTACATGCTTTGTGCTTTGATTCTTGATTTTGGTCGTAGTTATGAGGAACACCTACCACTGGTAGAGTTTTCGTACAATAAAAGATACCACTCCACCCTTAGTATGGCACCGTTTGTGGCATTATAGGACAACATTACATATCCCTATTATGATATAAATTCCCTAGGGAGTAAGCACTCATGGGTCCCAAGAAGGTATAGGATACCACTAAGGAGGTGCAAGTCATCCGAGAGAATATGAAGACTAGACAAAGCGGATAGAAGTAATATGTTGATAGGTGATAAAGACCCCTGTAGTTTGAGGACGGGGGCCACATATTCTTATGGGTCTCTTCTCGATGAGGGATACAAAGATTTTATCCGAGGTAGAAAGTTATCTATAAGGTTCATTAGAACTTTCCTAATACTTCATATAGTGGGTGAGGTGGCATACTTCTTGGATCTACCATCATAGTTAGAGAGGGTGAAAACATCTTCCATGTATCATAGTTGAGGAGATATATGCACGACCCTTCTCACGTCATCGACCACAAAGAGTTGGAGATTGAAAACGCGGAAACATTCATGGAGTACCTGGTGGAGATACAGGATTGATGGGAGAGGATTCTTCTTGGATGATCGATTCCTCTAGTGTGTGTTTATTAGAAGTATGTGAATCCTTAGGATAGCATGTGGGTGTGGGAGGCTCCAATTCATGCTCAATATCCCCATTTGTTTCATTATCCTTTATTTTGGATTATGATTACATAAATACCTAAATTTGGTGGTAATGTAATGTCCAATAATTATATAATTTTCTTTAAAATTTTATGGTATTATTCTGAGACTAGGCGCTGAGACGGCGTGGGATTCCAAGCCCTGATGTTCCCGGAATGGTCCGTTGAAAAATGTTATGTTTTAAATAACATGCATGAGTGGTTTTTCTTAAAATAGAATAATAACTCTTAAAATTATGCCCATATAAAAAATATGATGGTACTGTTGCATTTAGAGAAATAGGTTTACTCTAGGTGTGACTTGAGTTTAGTCAGTGTGGGTCTCCATTGAGAAAACCTAAAAATAGCATAACCATAAATAAAATTAATTTATTTTTTAAATCCTTATTACACAAGAATAATGACACAAATTGAAAATATGACACCACTATTTTTCTCATGAGGTTGTTCTTTACTTAGACAGAGCCTAACATTGGCCAGTGTGGGCCAATAGTGGAAGTAGTTTTTGGTCATAAATAAAATTATTAAATAGAATTATTTTATTTTGAAATCCTTATAACTCGTGAACAGTAACTCAGATTGAAAATATGAGACCACCGTTAAGCTCTTGAGGGAATTATGTTCTTAGGAAGAGCCTAACATTGGCTGGTACATGACAATAATGTAAATTAGTTTTCAGTCATAAATAAAATAATTAAATAAAGTTATTTTATTTTCAAATACTTATAACTCATGAACGGTAAATCGGATTGAAAATTTGAGACCACCATTGTGCTCGTGAGGGAGTTCTTTCCTTAGTCGTAGCCTAACATCGGTCAGAACATGCAGATTTCATAAGTTTATTTTTGAGACATAACCTTAAATAAAATGATTTAGATAAAAGAAATTATTTTATTTTTTAATCCTCATACCTCACAAATAGTTACTCTAATTGAAAATAAGAGACAACCATTTAGTTCTTAATGAGATTTCCTTCTTATATAGGACTTAACCTCGACCGGCATGAGTCAAGGAAAAAATATATTTTTTGTGTGTTTAAAAAAAATAAACTTATGAAAGTTTATTTTATCCAAAAAAAATTCGTTGCAACACGACGCCGATCCAGCTATTTTATTTCATAAATAAAACAGTGTAACAACATTTCAACTCAAGCATAACAGAAACGTTGTTTAATTTCATCAATGAAACTATGTAATGATGCGGCGACTCAGTGTAATAGAAACTTTCAAACACATTTCCTCCATTTTATTGTTTAACAAATATATGGGACTGTTGGCACAATCCTAGATTGGATATTAGGATCTGGAGGAGTGGATTTAGCAAGCTACCAATGGTGACAAATAACGAATCCCCACAAGTTCCTTCCTCCCCCTTCGAAGGATTGCATCATCGATGAGAGTTGTGGATGAGAATTTTATGAATGGTGGTGGAGTGACTCCGTTCTTCATAGATGAGTGATCTGATTCCAAGTTGGGGTTTAAATATGAGTGATTTTTTTCCCCTGTTCTTCCCTTCTAATCAAAGAATGTAGATCAACTCACTAACTAGTTGATTCTCAGATGAATTCTTCTTACAGGATTGGGAAATATTATTATGGGTTTGATATCATGAATTAAATCCTGGTGATTTGAATTACGCATTGTGATCCTGCTGAAAAGAAAAATTTTGGGCCAACACGAACAATGGTTGGTTTGTTTATTGGGTGTTCTCTGTGATCCCCTATCTATCTTCTTGTTGTACACATGAGGTCACCTTAGATCTATTCTGGGGGAATTCCACATGAGGATGGACTCCCAAACTGATGGAAAAATGTTGAGGAGTACGCGGCAGCGATGGTAACACCCCAAGAATCTCATAAGCATAGATGTATTAGGAAATGGACCATCGGAACAAGTTTAGTGGCCCATAGAGGAGACTATTGGCAAGACGGTAGTGATTGCAGGCGGGAGGCGGCGCGTCGAGGTGATGGAGGTCGCTACCATCTGGGGTCACGGTGGTACAGGGGGCGACATCATTCGGGTGTCGCGTCGGTTCGAGTAGGTCATAGCGTTCGATGACAGGCAGTCCACATATCGACCGCGTGCGGAGGGGAGGCAGTCGGCCTCATCCGGCCATGTGGCTACGCGAACCGAACACCATCGCACCATCTGGGTTGTACCCAAGTTGGTCCGTCGATGCAGGTGGGGACGACAAAGTGAACTGGGTCATTGGGTGGCTTGGGATGGAGGAGAACCGGCCCACCATATGGGACGGTCCGGATAGGAAACTGGGCCGTTGTGCAGCCCAACTAGAAAGAAACTTTTCCAACTAAGTCAGATGTGGTCGTTGGGTGACCCGGTTGGCTGGACCCATGGCCGAACCGAGTCAGGTCTAGCAAGGCCCGATAGGTCTGGCCATCGGGCCAGGCTGGACCGGGTCGGCCCAGACCCAACTGGGTCGAGTCAGGTCGGCCGAATCAGGGCAAGTCAAGTGGGACCCCAAGATGTGTTGGTTCGGGATGTTCCAACCAAGTTGTATGAGGCATAGACACAATCAAACTATATTTACTAAAACGTCAATATCTTTTAGACCTGGAGCCTGATTGATGCGTCATCTATGGCATTGGGACCCTTTCAACAAGACGGTCCTTTGGGTCTACTCTAAGTGAGTTTTCATGGAATTCAAGATATTACCAATGGATTGATGAATATTTTCTCTTGGAATCAAGCACATTGAAGAGTGGGAATCCTATAGATAGTTTTTATGTGAAATATATGATGAGAAGGACCTTGGTGGCCCAATAGTAGAGAGGACCTTGGTGGTCCAGTAGTAGAGAAGACCTCAGTGGTCCAGTAGCTGAGCGGACCTCAGTGGTCAAGTAGCCGAGTGGACCTCACTGGTCTTGTAGCACAGTGGACCTTAGTGGTCCAGTAGCTGAGAGGACCTCAGTGGACCAGTAGCCAAGTGGAACTCAGTGGTCCAGTAGCCGAGTGGACCTCAGTGGTCCAGTAGCTGAGTGGAACTTAGTGGTCTTGTAGCCTAGGATACCTCAGTGGTCCAGTAGCAGAGCGGACCTCAGTGGTCCAGTAGCTAAGTGAACCTCAATGACTCATTAGGGATGAGTCCCATATTAGTTCAAGATTATTTATCTTTACAACTGATAATCTTACTTTCTATATGTTGAGTTATACCTGGGGTGAGTTGTATTTTCTTTTTGGTATTTATTTGTGGTCTTTCTTCGTGGTATTTCCTTTGTGGTTTGGGGTCCCAATTGAGAATTTTGTTACTCACCCCTACATGGACTTTTCTTGCACGTGTCGTGTCTCATGCAAATGATCGACGCCTTAACGGACACCTTGGTGGTTCGGGACTAGGTGGTGCTTAGTGAGATGGGATGGAAGGGCGTACTTCTACGGATGTATGCAGCTACCCTTCACCTACCCTTTAGGTAGTGTCTAGAGTGGATGGACCATAGTAGTTATACTTTCCTTTGTGGTTTTGATCTTGTATTATGGACCCTTTTCAATTTTAGTTTGTATTGTACTCTCAATAGTTGTCTTAGTGAAAGTTGTGGTTTACTTTGAGTTTATGTTCCACAGTTTGAGATTTGTACATGAGTATAGTTTTAAAGGAAATTCCATCCCTTTTTGGGATATTCCTACTCAGATCTAGTCTTCATCCCCTGGCCTATGGAAGGCGGGGTTTGGGTAGTCATGTCATGGGCCTTGAAAGGCAGTTCGTAACATATAAATAGCTCATATCACATCATACATTCATCATAATAATAACAGACAACCCATAAGGGAGAACCCAATAGAATGTCCAATTAAGGGTATTTTAATCCCTAACCAACCCATTTAAAAAATATAATTAGGATTTTAAATATATATATATATATGCTTGGGAGGCCATTTCGCTTTTCATAAATCAAATATCATTTATAAAAAACCATTTTCCAAACATCGCATTTCAAAATCCACCTTGGAAATCCATTTAAGAAATCACCCCCCATTTTTTTTATAAATCTCCTTAAATCTCTAAACATCGTACTTGGGTTTTTATAGGGACGTAAACTAAGTCAAATCATTTTAAACCACTAAAATTATTTAAAATAATTCTATAAGGAATTTATCCATACTTGGTATTTCATGTTCCACTTGAAATACAAAAAAAATCCTTTGAAAAAACAATTTAAAAATCCCAAATATTTTTATTAATTACAAATACTATTTTCATATCAATTGAATAGTTTCTAATAAACTCGTAGCACCCAAATTACCAAAAAAAAATTTAACTGCTCTTTAAAATCGGAAAATTTACCATTTTACTATGAAACCAAAATAAAAACCCACTTTGTTTATAGAAAAACATTAAACATAATTTAACAACCACATTTAATAATTAAAACATAAATTAAAAACACCAATAAATTAATGTTTTATTATTTAAAAGTAAATTCCTGATAAAACCAACTTCAAATCAATGAAATTTGACCCAAAATGAATCGTCTCTGATAGAATATACCCAAAAAAGTAAGAATGAAATTCCATAAACACTAAAAACTAAAGAAAACAAAAAAATTGGGTCAAACACTTGACCTAGGGTTAGAATAAAAAACATAGTGATAAGGGATGAGAAAATTAGAAGAATATGGAGAAGATAAGAAAGTAGAACCTTTATATTAAAGATTCTACAATAATTTTCCACAAAATCATGGGAAAATCATCACAAAAGAGGGATCTTGGGATAGGGGAGCCTGTTCCATGGAGGTCATCCTAATGGGAAGCAACATGAACATGAGTAAGAGGTATAATAAGATTTGATGTTTTGAAAAACAAAAATAAAATAAAATTTTAAATCACTCGTAATGGTGCATGTTTTACCCATATAATTCCCTAAACCATAGGCCAACCATGTTGCATGTGATATAAACCGAAACTATAACTTCTTATAGAAATGACCATAAATTTGAATGACTTAGATAAAATATTTCATTACAATAAATTTTTAAGACCATTTAATTTTAGAGTTGTAGATAATTACGATAAAACATTAACTAACAACCCCCATTTTCTCTATATCAATAGGAAATTTTTTCTATTATATTCAAAAATAATTAATCCATTATGTGTCTTAAATATCTCCCATATATCCACAATATAAGAAAAACTAATATAAGTTTCATACTTTTCTTATCTACATAACCTTGGTAAATAGAAAAATTAGAAAGGTGTGAGCTCAGATGCTCATTAGAGGATAAACATAAGTTTTAACAATAACAATAACAAGTAATAATTAGATAAGAATATGGGTATAATAAAGATATATAAGAAAGTTATAGCCAAAAAATTATAGAACATAAATTAAGGAAGAACATAATAATACATCATAAAAATTACACATATCAATGAAAGTCGTCCTACTTGAGAATTGTGGCACATCTATAAGCATAGAAATCATAACATAGTGGATTAGGTATCACAACCCACTTCCCTTAGTGAATTAGGATTCACTCACCCATTTCCCTTGGTGTATTAGGCTTTACTCAACTCTTTCCCATAGATTATTAGGAATCAAAACCTATTTCCATTCATGGATCAAGAGTCATTACTCATTTCACCATTATCTCATGAAATGTAAATTCTTAAATGATGAATTGGAGGGTTATATAGGGCCCATGTATCAAATAAATATTAACCATACACATGTATTCCCTAAGAAAACATCTAAACATTACATCATTAAAAACCAAGAATAAAAATAGGTTTCTTAAAACTTTCCAATGAAAATCATTCACTACTTTTATAGCATAAAAAACATGTTGAGACAAAATAGTTTTCATTAAACACATTGTATAGAATTCATAGAAATAAAGATTGTCTCATATCCATTTAAAATATATTCACATAATTAAATCATTTATAATTTCATAAATAATCATATAATTACAAACCTATGGAATATAAATGGGTACACAGTGACATCATGTAACTTTTTATGTAAATACCATTCAGTCAAGATGGTAAATCATATAGTGTTTACACCATATAGATAAAGTATATACAGTTAAGAAAATTATTTTTCCCAATAAAGGTTTGTATGGAATATATGATAACAACCTTTAGTAAAAGGAATCAAAATTGGGTATTAATATAAGAAATTCATTAGAAAGAAAATTAGGATTATACACTGAGAAAATTTAGGAAATAAAAAGGCAGTGATGAATCATTTATCCTAAAGTGAAGAACCTTACATAAGACATCCATATAAATAAGGTTGATGTTTACATTTGAAAACATCTTCATTCAGTCATCACATATTTTAAAGGATAATAACTTATATGAAAACAAATTTTAAGGTGTTTGGGGAAAATCACTTTGGGTATAAGAAATATCCCTAATCATTTGAAATCATTTTAAAAGAGATATTTTATAAATCTAGGAGAAAACTAATTTCCACTATAAACTATGAAAGTGTAAAGAGAACATTTCAAATAAAACTTCAAAATTTAGAAACATTTTTCCCCCAAAAAATTTTAAAATCGATCATTTATAATATATTCATATAATGGGGAAGTTATGGGTCACTTTCAGAATTTATTTTTCAAAAATGGGAAGTAATAAAATTAGAAAACATTTAAATTTTAATAATAAAATCTATTAAATAATAATTTAAATAACTCTAATTAATATCAAAGGCAATGTGGGGTCGAAGATAAAACATTTGATTTTGAAAGGATGTAAAATATTTTGAAATGCCTTTTCTTAGAAACCCAAATCATAAAATGAGTGTAAAGTTTTCTATTTGAAAGGGGTTAAATAGTATTATTAGAGTCATATAAAATAATCCATGTTATCTTTCCCAAAAATAAGGGATAAAATTAGTGAGAACAAAAATATAAAATTTATATAAATAGATAATTAAGTGATAGAGGTTCATTATTGATAACGATGTAATTTTAGGTGATAGAAAAATAAAGTAGGAAGCTTTGAATAAAATAATAAATTTTCTGAAGAAATAGAAAAGAAAAAATAATATAAAATTTTAAATTTATTAATAAACTGAACACTGATGGTCAAAGTTCAAAAGAAACCATATAACTCAAAAAATATATATTTGAGTTACCAAAGTTCCTTACAGACAACAAAGTTCATAAAGTAAGAAAATTTTAAAAGGGGTTTATGTGGTAAAAATTTAAATACATATAATTGAAATAGAAAATAACACATGATACAATCATAGTGAATAATTTACACAAATTATATGAAATATTTTCGATATGAAAAATTATAACTCAATGAATAAGAATTGAGTTAAAAACCCTAAAACATGAGGACAATTTAAATCAAATCCAAATGAAATTGAGAAATTTAAAATGAATTTAAATTACCAAAAAAATATTTCATTATATAATATTTATATTAGGAAGCATATACACCACATAAAATAAATTAGTCACACACAAAAAACATGTCTCAAAGAGAGGAATTTCATATAAAAACTCTTACCTTGGTCCAAATTCATTCTAAAATCACTCCAAACACCTTGAATAATTGAATTAATTTTATTAAATGCATACTAAATAACATTATTTAAAATTATAAGTATTTACAGTCCTAATTTATAATCATTCTATACATATATACAATTAGATTTTACATATTTTCAATATCTAATGTAACTAATCTTGATTTTTTCGAACTAGTTTTGTATGAGCATTGTCTGTATTCATTATTCTTATAAATTTCATCATTATCATGTAATTAAATTTACAATAAGGGTTGATTTATAATGATTTATTTAAGTTTTAACTTCCTTTCATGAATATTTCATTTTTATTCTTGAAGATGAAATCGACAATATGCATATTTCGGTGATTCGTAACCAATAAAAGGTGTTTTCTTAGTGAAAGAGTTAAATATTGAAATAAAATTTCCATGAAAAAACTATTATTTACATATTTATTTCACATTATAATATTTATTAGGTTCCCATGGTATTCTGTGATATAAATTCATTGCACTGTTCAAGTAGGTGGTTAAATTGACCCAAACATTAACATACAATGATTAATGGGTAATTATGAGATTATATAGTTGAAATATAATTATACATGTAGAATAATGATCTAATTTAGTATTAATTACTTTGATATATCTAAATTATAAATAATTTGGAATGAAGGTATGGATACAAAACAATTACATAGTATGAATTAATTTTTTTCTTCTTAGTTTTCTTATTTATGATGGTTAATTTTATAATAATTATTTATAATTAATAAAATTAATAGGTTATTTCGGTCATATTAGTAGAAACCTATTAATATCATAACATAATATGTATCTTCTAAATTTATTCTTAGAACCATCTAGGAAAGTCTATAATCAAAAACAGAACATAATGCTCCATAGAGGCGGTAGTCTACATATATATATGGATTATGATTTCATTTTCCTTATAAAATTAGATAAGAGTAATATGTTTTATCATTTTAGAGTATTAAATAAGTCATATATATCATAATTATATATTAAAAAAAATTAAACCATCCATGTTAGGTGGTGAGGGAAAATAAACACATTACTTCAGGGTGGCAGTAGTCTACTTGTACACACGATTTACATTTTCATTTTTATTAATGGAAAATGGATAATGATAATGTGGTTATTATTTTAACATGGTTTCATAAAATTTTGATTAATATGGAGAACAAGTAAAGAAATAGAAATGAGAAATAGAGGTTAAGAACTTATACCTCACTTCTTGGATTATCTCTTTTGGGAAGGGGGTTAATCCTTTGAGGGATGATATTTTGAGAATAAAAAAACATCCATAATGTGGATAAGAATGTTAAAGAGATTTTTGGGTAGATTTTGGTTTTAAATAAGTGGGTTTTGGTGTGTGAGTAAGTGAGGATGTGAGGGACCCTTTTATAAGTGAAAAGGGATGACATTTTTGTAAATACCCAAAATATTTTCAATAATGGGAAGTCACACTCAAGGACAGTGGGTCTAAAATTGAGAAATAATGTATTATGGAAGATAAAATACTGATAAAAACCCAAAAAAAATAATTTAAAAACATTTTTCTAATATTTTTTCCCTTTAACACTTAGATTTCTCATTTTTACCATTTTGGTTTTCACTACGGTAACTAGTTTTTTACCTAGGTCATTTATCCTTTAATCCAAAAAATAAAATGGTCATTATTATATAATTTGGACCTAATTATTCCAAATTTTAAATAAATTTAGTTTGACTCAATTTTTAAAAATGATAAAAATTAATATTAATATAAAAAATGTATAATATTAAAAACTACTTTTTGAAAAATATAACGTAAGTTCTAAAATGTAAAATATGGGTTTGTAAATTAAATCCATTTTTTTAATTATAAATTTAATTTTAAAATAAATATTTGGTCTTATAAAATGGTTTCAAGAATTACCAATTTAGGTTTATATACTAATATTGTCTTGGAATTCGTGTTATTTTTAAAAATGATATTTTTCACTAATCACCTACGATCAATATTTTTAAAAAATTCCAAAAAATAACCCTATAAATTTTTTGAAATTCCAAATTTTAAAATGAATTAATTTTTATCAAATTAAAATTATACAATTATATATTTAGATTTTTAAATAAAAAATATAAAAAATAGTTTTAATTGAAAATTGACTTCTTAAACATCAAATGTCTTTAATCTTATTTCATACAAATTTATAAATAATTTAAAATTGAAATAATAGTTTAAAAATATAAATATTACCTATTAAAATAAAATTTCAAATTTTATTAATTTAATTTATTAAGGAAATATATTATACCCTCTTTTGTAAATGGTTCTTCGAAAGGCGTCCTTTTTACAAAAAATATTAAAGAAAAGTAAATATATGTAATTATTTTAAATGAATCTTATCTTTTTATCTACTAATTATTATATTCATCATGTGATTTAAATTTTAATTAGTTTATTTTATTAAATTATTTCATTAGTTTCTATTTTTAATGTGACAAAATCTATTAAAGATGGTATAAATATAAAGGGTCTAAAATCTCAGGTCGTTACATTCTACCCCCTTAAAAAAAATTCATCCTCAAAATTTTAATTATCACTTAAGAATGAAATTAGGTGTGGGTAATCTTATCATATTCATTATTCTTGATATAAATTCTAGTATGGCATCTACGATGCTCCCTTATTCTCTATAAAGTTACATATATTTCTTCAAACAACATTATCCATTCATAAAATCATATAGCCAAGTATGTATATACCCTAAAAAAATATTCTCTATAACATAGATTTCCAAAAACCATTTGAATATAAAAGATATTAAACCACATCAAAAACATATATCCTTCTAGAAATTAAAATTATATTTATCCCTCAAAAGGTATAAAATCATGCACCATCCCATATATTCCACAATCCCAAAAATAAGTTGAACTTAACAAAAAAATATTATGAGTAAATTATCAATCCAATTGTTAATAATACTAACTAACTTACACTTTCAAAATTATAAAACAATTTATTTTCTCAATATAAATAATATATTGAACTTAAGTGTTATCCATCCCTCAAACATAAATTCTTCAATAGTTATCACAAAAAATATAAAATTGTCATAAAATTTATATTCAACATTATTGATACCATTTAATATATATTTACAAACCTTTATAATAGATGTATTAAATAATAATCCTTATATATATCACAAAACCCTCAAAACTTTTACAATACACCAGAATATCATTGATAAATATCACTCACTAAAGAAAATAACTAAAAGTATCAATAATTAATTTATATTAATATATCATCTTCACTGCCTTATGTAAGAATGGAATACTCCCATTTTCTATCATAATAGGTATATTCTATTATTCTAAAATATTTATGTATGATTTCTTATTCTATTGTAAGACATAGTGGTTTCTACACACATGTATTTTCCAGCTTCATTCTCATGATCTTGTTTCTACCAAATAATATATCTCAAAATTATTATTATAAGATCTAATAAAATAATAGTAAATTATCATGTGAATATGAAATCTCAATCCCAATATTTATTCTCTAAAAACACATTAATTTCAATGTATGACAATTTTAATTTAATTATCTCCAACTTGGTTCATCATATAACCCTCCTAGTTCTTCCTAGTTTTCTTTAAGTATGTATTATCTCATACTTCTTAAACTAATCCCTTAAAGTAATTATAAAATAAATCCTTAATGTTGTTGACCAAAACATATCCCTTAGGAGTGTCTATCTAGGTGAGCATTCTTAGGACCACTAATCATTAACCAGGGTGAAGATTGTGTCGATGCTCAACAATCTTTTTTCGGGGAGATTAACTCTAGTAGAATTTTTTCTAGAGAAAAATCCACTTTCCAGTATCCTGATAGGGATGTTATTTATAGAATAACCACATAATATATACTTTAAAAAAACATCAAGATTTCATTTTATACTTATAATTATCCCTTAAAATTATCTTTGAGGTTTTAACTAAATTCTTCTTATCAAAAACCCCAAAATACTCAATATTACCTCACTAAACGTAAAGAGTTATCTATACCTTTAAAATTACGATCAACCATAACTTATAAAACTTTGATAAAATTTATACTTCTAATTTATTATCAATTTATAACATCTTATTCTCTAAATTTATCAATAATAAAATCTGATTCCAAATACAGCATATCATAGACAAGACCATCAATTTAATTTACTTAAGGTAAATATATCAATAAAATTCCTTACCAAGACCATTTATGGTTAGAGTTTCAAAGAATTATAAAACACATTAACTAAAAAACTAATGTTCTTTTTATCAATTGGATATTTTTTCCATTATATTAAAAACTACATAATCCATTGTGAGTCTTAAATGTCTCCCAAAAATTATTCACATAAAATACTCTTTTATACATTTCATACATTTCATATATTTGTAACCTATGGAAATAGAAACATAATAAGGGGTAGATTAGATTCTCAATATTGTTAAACAAAATTAATAACAATCAGTGATCATAATTGAGCATAAAATAAACATATGGGTATAATAAAGATACATAAAAATGTAATACCCATGATGTATAGATCATAAATAAGGACATAACATAAGAATACATCATGAAAATTCCTCATATTACATAAACAATTAATATGTAAGAATATTGGCACATCCATAAACATAGAAATCATAACATAGTTGATCGGGTATCAAAACTAGTTTCCATAAGTGGATTAGTCTTCACTCACATATTTCTATTAGTTGATCAGGATTCACTCACCTATTTCTCATAGTATATCAGGCATCACAATATATTTTTCATTTTGTATCAAGCCTCACAAATCATTTCACCATTATCTCATATATGTAAATACTTACCCAATTTATTAGAGGAATATATAGGGCCCATACATCAATTAAATATTAATTATACACATGTATTCTACAAGAAAATATCTCACCCTCACATCATTAAAACACCAGAATAAAATTGGGTTTTATAAAACTTTATTATTAAAATCATTAACTTTTTTTATAACATAAAGAAACCATAAAGAGTAAATGGGTTTCATTCAACACCAAATAAAGAAACTGTGGAAATAAAATGGGTCTCATATCCAATTCAAATGAATTCACATAAGGAAATATTTCATAATTACATCAATAATCATAACATGATAAACCAAAGGAATATAAATGGGTATCTAATGGAATTAGGTAACTTTCAAGGTAAATATAATTCCATCATGACAATAAATAATATGGTATTAACACCATATATATAAAGGGTGTATGATTAAGATAATAATCTTCAAAAATCAATCTATGTATACCTTTCAGTCAAAGGAATCAAATTAGGGTATAAATAGAGGAAAGGCATTAAATGAAAAAATACAGTTATACAAAAAAATGATTAGGAAAGAAAACGGTAGTGATGGATCATTTATATAAAAGAGAATGAAATTACATAATTCCACCATTAAAATAAAGTGTATAGTTACATTTTGAAAACATCATCGATCAAGGATAATATTTTTCAAAGGAAAATGACTTAGATGAAAAATATTTTTAGGGAGTTTTGGAAAAATCACTTCAAAAATAACAAAAATACTTGATATTTTTAAATCATTTTAAAAGATATATTTTATAAATATTGGATAAAAATAAATTCTTTTATAAACCATGAAAATGAAGAGATAAAGTTTAAAATAATTCATCAAATGCAATAAAAACATTTTTTCCCAAAGAAAACAATAAAAGAGATAATTTTTAGAATATTAATAGAATGATTTATAGGTAACTTTAAAATGTTATTTTCAAAAAAACATTAAGTGAAAAATTTAAATAAATGATTCCTTGAGAATTCATAATGATTACTAAATATAATGTGGGGTGGATGATAGAACATTTTATTTTGAATTGCTAGAATATATTATGAAATATCTTCGTTTGGAAACCCACATCATAAAAAAGAGTATTATATTTTTTCAATGGAATGGGGTTAATATAATTATTATAATAATATAAAATAATATATATTTTATTTCCCAAAAATAGGGGATAAAAAAGGTGGGAAGGAAAATATGGACTTGAAATAAATAACTAATTAAGAGATGAAGGTTCTTCTTGAAAACAATATACTTTAAAGTGAGAGAACAATCAAGTAGGAAGATTAAAGTAAAAAATAACAATTATCCCAAAAAAGAAAAAATATAACATCATATAAAATGGTAAATTATTTAATAAAGAGAATATCAAAGTTTTAAGTTCAAAATAAACCATATAACTCAAAGAAAGATATTTGAGTTACCAATGTCCCTTACGAAAAACATAGCTCATGATGTATGAAACTTTTAAAAAGGGTTTTATGTGGTAAAATTATAAATCCTCATAATTAAAAGATAAAATACCAAGAAATAAAATCATATGGTATAATGTATCCAACTTATATGAAATATGTTCAAGAATAACAACTATAAATCAATGAATGATAATTGAGTTAACAAAAACCCATACAACAAGAGGAGCATTTAAATCAAAACCTTATGTAAGAGAGATCATAAAATTGAAATTAAATTACCATGAATAAAACTTATTTCATGATATAATATCTAAAATATTAATAATATAAACCTTATAAAATAAATTAGGCGTCTAATTCAAAACATGTCTTAAAGATAGAAATCTGAGAAGAAAACCCTTACCTTGGTCCTAATTAATTCAGTACTTGCACCAAACATCCTAAATAATTAAATTTATTTTATTAAATACCCACATAAGAACATTATTTATAAATATATCCATTTATTATCCTAATTTATAATCATACTATACATATATTATTAGTTTTTACCTATTTTCAATGTCTGGTATAAGTAATCTTAATAATTTGGAACAAGTTTTCTAAGTGTGGTATTGGTGTTAATTATTCTTCAAAAGTTCATCATTTTTATATCATTAATGTTAATTTAAGAGGTAAATTATAATTATTTATAATATTTTTCCTTCTTTCCATGTTTTTTTCATTCTTTATCCTTGAAGATGAAATTGATAATAAGAATATTTTGTTAATTCATAACCAGTAAAGGATGTTTTCTTTATTAATGAGTTAAATACTGATGTAAATTTTCCAAAAAAAAAAATATATTTAAATATTTATATCATATCATACAAGTGATTAGGTTCCCATAGTCCTTAGTGATATAAATTTATATCACTATTCAGGTAGGTGGTTAAACCAATCTAAACTTGAATACACTGTGATTAATGGGTGATTATGAGATTTTATAGTCGAAATATCCCAATACTAGTCGAATAATGATCTAATTTAGTGTTTATTGGTGTGATATATAATAATTAAAAATAATTTGGTAAATAATTGAAGGATACAAAATAATTACACAGTATGAATAAATTTTTTTCCCTTTTTAGTTCACTTGTTTAAAAAGGTAATTTTATTATGATTATTTATCATTCATATCATTAATAGGTAATTCAATTTTTTTTAAAGAAACATTATTAATATTACAAAAATTATATTTATCCTTTTAAACCATTCTTATAGCCATCCATTAAATTTTTTAATAATAAATGGAACACACTATTCCATATAGGTGGTAGTCTGCACATAGGCCTGGATGATGGTTTCATTTTCCTCAAAAAGGGAGAGAGTAGTAGTATGTTATATAATTTAATAATATAAAATATGTTATATATATTATAATTATATATTAAATGCCATTTTTAAGCCATTCATGTTAGGTGTTGAAGTAAAATTATCATTTTACTTCATGGATGTGGAAGTTTGCATGTACGCATGATTCACATTTTCATTTTCCTTAATGGGAAAGAGTGAAGTGGTCAATGATTGTAACATAATTATAATAACATAACAATAAATTATGGATACTTATGTTATAATTTTAAGATATTCTAATTAATTTTTAAGAAGAATGAGTGCACAAAAAATAAATATATTTGAGAAAACGGGGTTATGAACTTATACCTCACTTCTGGAGTTATCTTCTTTGTAGAAGGGGTTAAGCCTTTGAGGGGTAATTATTCCAAAGACCAAAACATCGTGAAGTTTTATTGAAATAATTATTATATTTTTGTGTAGATTTGGGATATAAATTAGTTTATATTTGTTTGAGGGAAGTGAGGAGTGGACAGAATGTTTTATAAGTGAAAATGTATGAAATTTTTGTAAATACCAAAACTTTTCAATAATGGGAAGATATTCTCAATGAAATTAGATTGAAAATTGAAAAATTATTTATCTTGTAAGATATATGGTCAATAAAAACCTCAACCACTCAATTTAAAATATTTTTTAATATGATAGGACCTTCACCTCTTCAGTTTCTCGTTTTTACCATTTTGGTTTTCACCATAGTAACCAGTTTTTTAACTAGGTAATGTATAACTTGGGGGAAAAAATAAAATGGATATTGTTATATAATTTATATCTAATGATAATACCTTTTAAATCCATTTGTTTTATTCAATTATGAAATTAAATAAAAAATAATTAAAAAATACTAAATGTATAATTTATTATATATACTTTTAAAAAATATAACTTATGTTCTAAAGTGTCAAATATATATTTTTAAATTAGAAAAATGTATTTAAAATTATAAATTCTTTTATAAAATATTTATTTGATCTTATAAAAAGTTTTTAGGAATATATAATTAATACTTATATAATAATAATATCATAAAAGTTATGTTATTTGTAAATACAATATTTTTTACTATTCACTTAAAAATCAATCCTTTTAGAAAAAATCCTTAAAATAACTTAATATAATTTTGATATTATAAAATAAAATATATTTTTTTTTTATAAAATTTTATATTTTATAAATTTAGATATTTAAATAAAAATAAAAATTATAAATAAAATTGTTTTATTAAAAAATGAATTCTTAAAATTCAAGTGTCAGTAATATTGATTCATTTAAATTTCAAAATAATTTAATATTGAAATAGTAGTCTTAAAATAAAAATATTCAACATTATAATAAACTTTTAAATGTTGTTAGTTCAATTTTTTAATGTAATATACTGCACCCTTTTTTTAAAATAGTTCTTTGTAAGCCATTCTATTACAAATTATTAAAAATATATTAAAAATTTAATTATTTTAATTGAAATTATCATTTATCTACTAATGATTATATTCATCATGTAATTTTACTATGTATCGGTTCATTTTATCTAGGTGTTACATTAGTTCTATGTTTCATGTGACATAAGCTATTGAATGTGGTATTAATTTAAAGGGACAACAATCTTTGGTTGTTACACAAACATTGCCACATTGTTACTCCTGTGAACTTTCATGGTTTAATGTAATGTTCACTAACTATTCTAACAATAACTATCCAATGAAATAACTAAACTCATAGGATTCACATATTATACTAACTATTCGTCCTAACCATTTTCAACTAAAAACATTTGAAGTTGTGAAAACCCCGTCCCAGAACTCCCAGAATATCACGAAGACTAAAAATAATGTCAAAAAAATAAATAAAATAAAATAAAGTGACATAACTAGTGTCAAAGAGGTTTTCAAATTGCATTGGGGGTCTATGGTGTAACCATGGGGAGACTATACACCCACATCAAAGTGCACAGTGATAGTAAAATAGGTAAATATCATCCATGAACAATAAATAACCATCAGAGTATATAGATTAAAATAAACATATCCATCAATAATAAATGAAATGCATTAGGAAAGTAGTCGTGAAGACTCCCTACGCACCCAACTAACTGACCACATATACTAAATTAATATAGTAATTAAATAATAGTATAAGAGGCACTAATACATCACTAATCCTCACTGCATCCCAATCTCTAATCCCAAAAGATTTGTCCTGGTAAATCATTCCACATAGGGCCTTTAACCAACATGAGCTTGTGATTAGAAACGTTTTCATGGTTACCTTTGTTCCATAACCATTTTAGTATGGTGTGAGTACAACTTATTATGGAACCACTGATGTGGTCCCATATATAAAAAGTAAATGTATTGTATAAAATTGATATACTTGAAAAGTAAATTAATAAAGTGTAGAATTATAAATAAATAACCCTTGTCGATCATAAGGTTAAAAATTGATACATGGGATTGACCCAAACTTTCTTCAGTAATTTTTGGAGTTTCTTTGAGCACATCACACAACCAAAGAAACCAATATCAGGATTATCAGTGATTCCTTGGAGAAAGTCCTTGTAAATTCAGTAGTATTAGGCATAATTTCAATCCCAAGGAGGTAATATTGGGTGATCAATTTTCATCAAGAATCACCACTAATACCTAGTAGGAAATCCTAATTGATCAATAGTCATTAGTATCTAAGTATATTATTAGAGGGATAGACCTAGGAAATCCATTTCATTATGCATCATTATCGATCCCTAGGTGGTAATACAGAGAAATCCATTGTCATTAGGATCCAAGATTATCCCAATGAGGTAATCCTAGGTTATCCATAAAAATAAAGATTTAATATAACAACTTAAAAGTAATACAAGGTGATTCATATTTATTAAGAATCACTGTAGATTCCTAAAAGGAAGACCATAAGAAATCCATACTAATCAATCTCCAAACCAATTCCTAGGGGGATGACCCTAGAAAATCCAAATCATCATGCTTCATCACTGATCCCTATGAGGTAATAATAAGAAATAAATAATCATAAATCTCTATGATGATTTGAATTGGTAATCCTATGTGATCCACAACCATCAGAATTCATCACTGATTCCTAGGGGGTGACCTTAGGCAATCCATTACATCAAAAATTACTAACAAATCCTAGGAGTATGTTTGAGGAATCCATAAGTATCAAGAATAACTATAGATTTCTAGGGGTGATATTGGTAATCCTTAGTAATAAGGAATAAATATTAGATCCTATGAGTGACTCCAAGAAATCCATAAGTATCAATCACAACTATAGATTCCTAGGGGGATGACCTAAGGAAATAAATAATAATCATTCATAACTATTAGATCTATGGAGTGTGTTTAAGCAATCCATGAGTATCGGGCATAATATTGATTTGGGTTCTAAGATAACACCCAAAATCATCACTACCCATTTCCCATACACACCCTCACTAGTGTCAACATATCAAAAGGGATACCATAGGGGTCCCATAAGTCTCATCATAGCTAGGACATCCCAGATGGGATTCTCTGAAACTTTCTCATCTCTTGGGACATTTCCAATCAATTAGAGGGAATAGTGTCCCTTATCATTATCTTGATCTAATCACAACATCTATAGATTCATAGGTTATGCCTCAGTATCATAACTTTCAATAGATGGAATAATTCTTATATGGTATCCCAGGTTATCCCATGTTGGTCCTCTCACCCAACCTATCCATAAATCTCTATAGGGTCTTTGCACCTAGGTAAACTCCAATCTTAGTGGGGGATGATCATTATCCCCATTCTCATATCAACTATCCCAAAGGATCTAAGGAATCCCATGTGTCCACTAAGGCATGTTAGGACAATTCATTCTCTTACCATCACATCCCTCTACTCATAGGTCTCCAAGGAAACAATACTAAGTGCCACCATATTACCTTCACTTCATTATAATTAAACAATTTACCTTAAATTAAAGAGTCTAGTCATCCTAAATAGAGAGACTGTATACCACATGAAAAATATATATAAATAAATTCAAACTCTATTGGAGAACATATAGAGACCATCTACCTTTATTCAGAGTAATGTTATTTCAATTATCAACCTTACGGATCTTCCCAATCCTATCCAATTTCAACAAACCACCACCCATCATTGTAAGTCCCTAACTGATATCAAGTCTTTAAAATGAATTAAGTCTAATCGTTTTTAAATAATTAATTATTTTAAAATTAATTTTTCAAGTTTATAAAAATTGGAATAACACCCAAAAACTCTCCAAGCCATAACTGCTCACTGAAACCTCAAGTAACGGGGTGTGGTATACTCCCAAAACACAACCAATTCTAATACATTAAAAATCCCCAATTTAATTAATCAACTCAATGGTTAATTTAGTCCCATTTCTCTATAAACCCTATTAAAAACAAAGTAGTGATGTACCTATATCATAAAGGTGTGTGGAAGAAATATTGGGATGTCCTCTAGTGAAGTCATATGAAATCCCCACAAACCTCGAATGACTTCACAATGATCTAGTAAAATTATCACCAATCCCTAGCCCAAAACTGAACAAAAACTATGGGTTAATAGGGAAAAACATGAATGAAGAAAAAAATAAAAAAAAAATTATAGCTTATATCTCTATAAAACATATATTAAATCAAACCAAACAAAGGAGATGAAAGATAGGAAATGGGTAAATAAACGACTGGCCAAAATATCCTCATCTCGATGCCTAAATCCACTAAAAATCCCCAACTCATGATAGTTTAAGTATAATTTCTCCCCAATCTAAAAACACACCCAAGAACCCATTCATCACATTAACAGAAGGTTCACACCCTGAAATCCTAAGGCATAGGGTAATCCCCCTTGGTTAATCCAGTTTCATGGAATGTTCCATAGTTCAAACCATGAATAACCCACGTAAAGGTCCCTAATTCCTCAAATAAGGGGAAGTATCCCAGCATGAATGCTCTATTCACGGTGTGAGTTCCCTATATAAGGGTCTTATTCCTATATAAAATTCATTCATAATTCTAATGACTTATTCATTCCATTAATGGATTTAAGCTACAAAACATTAGTTGTCCGGCCACCCGTACCATCTAAGTTTCTCACTTGAGCACCCATACCACCAACAAGGCCTTAATAAACATCCAAAAGACATCTCATGCAATCTTCCACCTCTAAAAATACCAATCCAAATCCCATATATCAAAAAAAATCATGTGTAAATCGAAAACCCAAATTCTCCAAGAATTTGACACCCTAAAAAGGTATGGTATTTTACAACTACCACACCATTAAACATATTGTCCCTAAGAAGTATTGTCAATCTCTTAATAATTAATCATGACCTACTCAGGTCACAAATCCATTCTCAATTATTTTTGTTTTACTCTAGAACATCGAATGATTTTTTGTTGTGTAACTCCAAACTCAAGGTGAACAATTCATTAATACTCAATCCACCACTCATCACCATCACCAAATCATCAATATGGTTATCCATGGAACCCACCTATCCCAAAAACCATTTTTCATAAAAAATTACATAATAGGGTCTATTGTAATCCCTTCCTTAGGAATCAACTTATTAAGGTTGATTCCAAGACATAGTGTTTACTGTAATTATAATCACCTATTAAAAAACAATTACAGTGATCCAATGACCTGTTCAATGCAGTCTCAACTTCACCACACCCAATTATGCACAAAAACAGCAGTCATGCCTCCTATAGTCGGTCATTCTTATAAATTATCTGCTTTACTAACTAAAACAATATTACATCACCTGATCTTGATTCCTTAATTCCCAAAGTCATCATCAGATATTCTAAACATCTCATACTGAAGTTTGAACATATCATTTAGTGAAATTTTATGGTTAGGTTCTCAACCAAAAAAACTAGCCTCCATGCACTCATCATGATCACAGGAACACCATCAATCTGACTCAGGCTTGGATCTAGTTAATTCCATCCTTAGCCTGATTCCAATTATCAAACATCATCCATCATTACATAAGATGCCTGAATCTTGAATGAAACATGAATCTAGATACAATCATACTCATCTACTCACCAAAATCTAAATGCCACTCAACAATCAAACAACCAATATTTTTACACTCATGACCCTCCCTAAATGAGGTTCATACCACCATGGATCACTCTCCATCCATTGTTGCATGTAATGACTATATGTAACTAACCCACTCCAAAATCAAAACCAACAAGAAACATCAACCGCTACTCGTTCCTATATTATGGTAACTTCACCTTTATTCATAATTAGGGTCATACCCTCTAATAGTCTATGGTGCAGTATCCACCATATTTCTATATATACAATTCTCCAAAATTGCCATTGTAACAGGTTCAACAAAACAAATGTGAGTCCCTCTCCCCAATCTAGGTTAATCACTATCAAATCCTACAACCATGCCATCCATGGTGTCATTATCACATCATTCATTCAACATGTAAATTTTTATTCATAGAGAAAAATAGAGGAACAAAGAAAACAAGGCCTACAAGGTCAGACCAAAGGAAAAAAAATCTAAGGGGGTCTAAAATAATTTAGTCTGAGGGAATCCCCTCTGATAATATTTACCACTTCTGGCTTAAAAGTAATAAAATCAGGAAAAAATAAACACTCAACATCAGGTATTCTAACCGAATTTAAGTAGTCCACCACCTTGTTTCCCTCCCACCAGGTATGGGATACCTTAATCTTTTCCCCTAGGATTTTATGACATTTTCTGATGACATAAGTAATAGACCACGGAACAACATCCATACCTTGAATGGGGTTGTACAAGAGTTTTGAGTCTATTTCTCCTTCCATAATATTCAGACTCCTCTACCTACAAATTTTAAGGCCCTCAAGTAATGTCTTTGCTTATGCCTGGAGAGTGGTCTCCTATCCAAAACTGGTGTAGAAGGCCATAAAAACCAATCCACCTTTTTCACACACTATCCCTCTACCACTAATATAACCTAAAATACAAGATCCGTCATAGTTGATCTTCAATCCCACTGAAGGAGGATGCCAAAAAACCCATTTTCCCATATTCTGACCACTTCCATGAGAGTAAGAATAAGAATCAGTGAATAACTGTTGTAGGTAAGAAGTTTCTCCCTATTTTCCCAAGGTCCTGAAGAAGTCGAAAAACATATATTTAATCTCTATACTAATATGGAAACTATTCAAGACCTCCCCCTCATATTTCCGCTGATTTCTCGCTTGCCACGAACACTAGAACCCAACATGTAGAATCATGGTGTGAGCAAATATTTCCATTCCCCTTTCCATTATATTGAACCATCTGTCAAGGAAATCCTGCTCGTCCATATTCAAAGTACAAATAGTAGTAAACTCACCAAAATATCCCAATACCTCTGGCACCCATTCAATCTTAAAGAGGAAATAGTTCAATATTTCCTCTTAATGATCCTTGCAACAAACGCATCTAGATACAATAAAAATACCATAGTGCTTTATATTATCATCTATAGGATCATCTCTATTCCTAATCCTCCAGGTAAGGAAGTTAAGTTTGGTGGAAATTTTCTTGGACCAAATAATTGGATTCCATTACTCCCTATGATCCTGTATATTGAAGGTTCGACAATAGTCCCACATTTTGAATAATCCATAAGGGGAAGGAGTAAAAACAAACCTATCCAATTCGAGGAGGAGTTCTATGAGGTTAAACAATTCTTACTAGTCTCTGTTCAAAATTACTTTGATAAATAGTGGTTACTAGCAAGCATTTTTGAAAGAGATGTTTTTAGAAGGGAAAAAAGGATAACCAATTATTTCCACACTCCAATTATGATGCCAAAACAAAACATTTCCTTTCCCAATGATCCAACTAGAGTAACACCTCATATCATTAATAATGGGCCTAATCTCTAAACATAGTGGACAGACATGATGGTCAGGAGAAACCTAATCCCCCAAAGAATAACCTTGAATGTATTTCTCCCATAAAGATATTTTCTCCATCACTTCCCATGCTAACATGGATTGAATGTAATTAAGAGTGTCCTTAAGGCACTAAAATTAATTCCACCCTCTGTAACTAGAGAATCCATCCAGTTCCACGAGACCCAATGTCATTTACCTTTCCCCCTGTTATCCCATATAAAATTATCAAAAATCCTATAAATGTTTTTTATAACACCTTTTGGGACTTTGAATTAAGATTGGGCATGAACCGGGGTGTCTAATAACACACTATTAACCAACATTATTTTACCACCAAAGGATAGGTAAATGTTTTTCTAGTTTAGGAATCGGTCAAGGATTCTACTGATAAGAGGATCAAAATCACAAATGCGAAGTCTTCTTGAGGATAGGGGGCCCCCAAATACTCTGTAAGAAATTCTCCTCTCTTTATATCTAGAATAATACTCACATTATCAATTTTTCTTAAAGGGAAGCAAATGGAAATATAGAAATAGCTTTTTTTTGTTCATAATATGGCCACTACAATGGCAATAACTGTGCAACATCCTATTCAGCTTCTTAATGAATTACTCGCAGCATTCATGACTATCATTGTATCATCTGCAAACATAAGATGGTACACTAAAGGGGATTCCATTATTCAATGATATGGGAGAATGTCCCTATTTCACAGGCTCTTATGAATAAGATTACTGAGAACATTATGGGCTATTATGAAAATACTTAGGGATATAGGGTCCCACTTCCTAAGACCACAAGTCTCCTTAAACAATATATATGATTTTTCCAAAAAAAACTACCATCGAATCATAACTAGAGAATCTAAAAATAATGTCAATATTCCAAGGAGAGAACCCCATACCTATAATGAATTTGTTTATGAAACTTCATTCCATACGGTCATATGCTTTATTCATGTCATTCTCTATAACCGTGTTGGATCCTCGTGTTTTGAGATTGATATTTATGCACATTTCTAAGGCCAAGGCTATTGCCCCATGTATTGATACCCCCTTCACAAATTCATGTATTTCCAGGGAAATACACATGGGGAGATAAACCAATAGCCTGGAATTGATGATGTTGGCCAGGATCTTATATGGAACATTACACATGCTAAAAGGCCAAAAGTCTATGTTAGAAGTAGGATTCTTAGACTTGGGAATGAGAACGACTGTTATAGCACATGCAACTCTTGGAAGGTATCCCCCCTAAAGAAGTTTGTAATGGAAATTGTTAGATCATCTTTGATAATATCCCATGAGACTCTATAAAATGAGGAAGAAAACCCATCCAGACTAGTATTACTACCCGGATAAGTTTCATCATAGCATCAAAAAACTCTGTCTCTTATGGTATGGTTCTCATACCTTAATTATCACTTTCAAAAACACAATTTGTGATCACATAAAATAGGGTTGTAGGATCCCTCGGGTATCCATTGGGAAGGTTCAGGTTAGGACCAGCAAGAAGGTCCCTAATATATGTGTTTTCTAGAGTGCCTATTATGTCCTTGTTATTTGTGAACGAACCATTGTACAGTATGATGTTTGGTTTAACAAACATTTTCCTCTCCTTGATGGAAGCATGAAAGTATTCTATATTTCTTTCCCTTCTTTCAACTACTTGATTCTCACATTATCCTTCGAAATAATATCTTGTTTCAGAAGAAAATAATCCATATTATCTTTTTTATAGACAAGATTCCCAAAAATATGATCATTCCAATCATCCTCTAGGCTCCTTTTAGGGTGATCAACATCCAACATAATACCATCTAACTCATTATCTGGGGAATGTAGATTCCTCAACCATATCTGAAGTCTATTATTAATACATCTCAGTTTATTATGAAACTTCATCTATATATGGAATTGGGTGGGAACATTCCAACTCAATCGAACCATATCATGGAAACCAAGATTATCCTCCCAATGGAGAAGATATCTAAATCAATCCATGTTAATATTACCAGAAGATACAGTTATCAAGAGTGGGGAAGGATCATAAATTCCATGAGTCAAGTAAACCACCCTATATTCAGAAAACATGGAAATGGATTGCATATTATTAAAGCATTTATCCAGTCATATTCAAGAAATAAAATCACCTTTTTGATTAATACACCACGTAAACTTATCGCCTGAATAACCTAGGTTCATCTGCCCTTTACCTATCATGCATTTATTGAACTCCAAACTAGCTTTCCTAGTAAAAGAACCCTGTTACCTCCTCTCATTTAGATCATCCATGACATTAAAGTATCCTTCCAAAAACCACAAGATATTATTAGGATCAAATAGTTTGATAGAATTCCACAAGATCTGCCTCTGCTGGGGATCACAACTTCCATAAATGATGGTCATCAAGAAGGAATGAAAATCACCAGTCACCATAACAGTAATGAATTGATCACCTGCCTGAATTTTTTCCACCTTGATGCTCTTATGACAAAAGATCCAGATATATCTATTACTTGTATCTTCATTCATGCATCCTTGCATTTTGAGTTTCATAGAAAAATCATCAATCCTATTCAGATTTTGTTTATTCTCTAGAATACCAACCATTGTAATCTTCCTTATTCTAACTTTAAAAGCCACACAATCTGATTTAACCTGGGCTCCAATGCCTATGGAATTCCATATAAGAATATGAATCATCGAACAAACAATATTCTCATATTGTCCTCAGAACTCACTACTTTGTCAAAATGGGAGTGATATCTCACCTTTAGTTTCCTTGATTGTGTCTTTGTATAGAATTTGGTAGCCCTTGGTAAAAAAATCAATTAGGGATAATTAGGATTTCAAGTGATGGTTAACATTCCTTCCCATTTTTCCCAAGGTGTGGTTAAATACTCTTCATAAACCATCTAAAAAATTTTGAGTGACAAAGGTAAGGTAATAGGGGCCTTGGATTTCATAGATCCCATGGAAGAAATAAGCACACTCATCCTGTAATTTTTACCACTAGTAGAATCTGTATAATCATTATACAGTAATAAAAAAATCGAGGGGGTCGGGGAATCCTTCACAAATCATCCATACTACAAAACCCAGAAAACTTCATGTTGATATTGAATAGGGAAACAACTTGAAAAACTTGGACCTGGGGAATCAATCTTGGTATATAAGGTATTATCTCCCTACATAGCACTCAATCATCCTTCAATTGAATAGGCTTTGTAGGAAAAGAATTATACGTTGGGGGACTTTCAATATCATCCTCCTAAACTCATTCTGATTTAATCTCATGTAAATGATAAATCTATTTTTTCTTATTCTTTTAAGACTTGACATGATTTTGGGGGCCTCCATGGTGACGTCGACACACCTGTAATGAATGTACCTGAAGAAGAAAATGGGAGTAGAAACTTTGAAATATAGGATAACAATTTTCTTGATTCCATCCAAAATAATATTTCACTCGAAAAATGATCTTTTCTAGAATCGGGAAGGAAAGATCCAATTCCACACATAATCGAGCCACTTAGGTATCTACATAGCTCCGGGTCCTAACATTAAAGCATAAAAACCCTCCAAGAGAATCTTTAATCTCCTTCAAGAAACCTTTGTTATAGAAAGGATGCAAAAGTATGGGGAGATTAACCCATACCACCACAGCCAAGATTTCTTTTCCTTTGTGAACATCCAAGGACCACCTAGAAAGATTGAAGTCCCATATTTCAAATAATCACTGAGAATTACACCACAACTGGATTAATTCTTCCTTAGAACCCAAGAAAAGGTAGAAAGACATTTTTTGGATTAAATAAATCTGTTCTTGATGTTTAAGATCTTATGACTCCATAAATTGCTAGAAGATAGATAAAGGTGTATTTGAGCCTCCAAATCTAGCAATCAGAATCCATTTAACAAATTCCAAAACTTCTTCAAATTCCATATCAGAAATATCCAAACATATCTGAGAACCTTTGAAGCTTGCATGGGACCGATCTAGGGATATCTCTAGAAAATACGGTTGAAAAGATGAGGTGGATTCACCACATATGGAATCCCTAAAAGAGAGGCGAGGGGTAACATGAATCGGAGGAGAAAAAACCATCTCGATATCAGGATAATGCACCGGCTAGGAGGATCCTAGATTTAAGGTTGCTGAAATCGATGGAAGCAGTGAAGGTTCATCAAATAATGGAGCAACATATTGTTGATCTTGAGAGTTCAGGGGCGCATGTAGTGCGTTCTTCTAGTCGAGCGAGAGTTCCATTAAGTTTCACTTATGTCATAATCACATCACATATGATACACTCGTCATTCTTGTTAAAATCTTAGAGCACCATTATTATAGGATCTTCATCAAATGTACTAGTCCTCGGCCCACACAGGGCCACTCGTCGACTTCCAATTCAAATGATACTACATTTCACTAGTGTTTACTATCTTGATCTCATCTTATTCCAATATGAATATTCTCTCATAACACCCATTCACATTCCCTGACTCATGCTTCCATGATTCATGTGTTTCATTAAATCTAGGATCACATTCCTAAACCAATGACCATGCTCTGGCATGTCAATCTCATTTGACCAAAAAGAAACCTCAATGATCTTATTCAAAATCACCCACCATATACGCATCATTCCAAAATAATAAGAATATATCCTCGATAAACCTCTATGCCACATAGAAATGATTTCAAAGTAGATAGGGTTAGGCATCACACTGATATTAGCCTCAAAACCTAACCTTGATACTAAAAGAATAAACATTCATGGTACTTTATCATCAAAATTACAAGTAATATCTATGCCAATTCAATATACCTAATAACACATCACAAGCACTAAACCCAAAGAAAATAACCTAACTTTGAATTATATATTCACAACATCTAGTAATCACCATGAATGTGTAAAATATTTGATAGCACATATCATGCTTTAATCTCATATCTCAAAGAATCCACCCATGTTTCCAATATCTAGAGAAATGAAAAGCCCTACCTAACCCATCATGTAGGCCGCCCTCATATATAGAATCTCACCTCATCTATAATCTCCATCTCACCAATATCGTGAGTCATATCTCAAAATCACTAGTATCTTCCACCTAACCCATAGGTCATATCTCCTATAATTCATAAGTCATGAGTAGCACCCATACTTCTATCTTATACATCACCAGAAAACTCACATCCCAAAATACCCACTCTAGGTTTCTATCATATACATTTCTGACATCATATTCCAATTCATTAGATTACTAAGAAACGGACTCCCTTTGAGGATCCACATATGATACTACATCCTTGAGAATCACAATCTCATTCACACACACATAGAGAGAGATATATATGTGTGTGAGTGTGTGTGTGTGTGTGTGTAACAGCATCATCCTTCTATGATTTGTGTCCAGTGTACCATGGTTATAAGGATCAGTTAATTGAAATATCACTAATAACTATATGGGGAAAACAATTTAGGTTTTTACAGTGACTTTAAATAACTGAGTCTATTTTCTCTTAGAATGAACATCATAATCACCCATAATATTTCTATCACTAAGGAACCTAATTCATCTACCAACCTACTAGTATCTCTATACATCCATTATATAGAGAGACTATATAGTTATCATCAAGGATTATCTCACTATATATCCACATGATCTGTCATAAAAATAAATAATTATATTACTTAACTAAGTAGAAAACCACCCCTAAGTCATATGGGAAAACACTATATAAGTTATTGCTGAAAATTTAAATAGTTTATCCCTCTATCTATAGTGATAACACCGACACACAGTCATACATAGTTCATGTGGATCCTACATTCCAAATTTTATGCATTAATACCAGTCTCCTTCCATCTGTCAAAGAGCTAAAAACCCAAAAATCATAATTCATGAACCTCATACCTCGATAAACATAATGTTATGTTAAAATCATAAAATTGTAACATTGAAAAGTATGAACATAAATCCCAAATCCATGGTGACTTGGACTTCTTGATGAATAATGTGTTCATAATGCACTAGTAAAATATCCATCACAAGCTCTTACATGTTCTTTTGTCACATAACTACCATCCCCCAAATAGTTATATAAGGTAACACTCTGATTCATTTAGTGATATTAGTAATACAAAATATTTGATACCACTTTTCAATGACCTAGACAAGGTCACCCTATAGTAACTGAGTAAGAGTCTTCTGGGACCTCAGGTGAACCTCCCTGTATGCCACTGGATTCCGACTAGCAGCACAGGTCCAGGCTGTAACTGCCGGGAGACTATACCCCCATATGAGAGTGTATAATAAAAAAAATAACTAAACATCATAAATGAAAAATAAATAACCATTATATTATACAAAATAAAAAAAATATCCATCAATAATAAACAGAGTTCTACTAGAAAGAAGTCATATGAACTCATTAGTTACCCACCTTGTTAAACATATATAGAAAATAAATAAAGGAATAAAATAAAAGTATAAAAGGATATACAACATCTTTAATCATCACCAAGTCCTTGTAACACCCCAACCTCAATTACCCAGATTCGGTGAATTATTACATAACATTGGCATGTTACAAAGAAATCATGTCCCGAAAGACCGATCAGTTTAGTATCCTTAGAAATAATAGATACATTCATAAGTTTTACATTACATTATAAAATGAAAAACTAAAACAAAATTGTTTCCATAGACCACACTCATATCCCCTCATACTATCATTGTAGGTCAGTCATAAAATACTTCTTCACATCCTGGGAAGGATAAAACATAGAAAGGGGTGAGCTCAGATGCTCAGTAAGGATAACAATATAGCGGAAACTTTCATAAATAAGCATAAAAATTTAAGGCAATATATAAGACTAAAACAAAATACTTTTAAACTTGAACTTCAGTATAATATGGAAAAAGATAAAATCAAATAATTCCATTTACTTATCCACATGGATATTCTACTAGTCGAATAATCACATGCAATATCAATAGCCACTTACATATTGATGGAATGCATAATGCCAGGCTTCATAACCACATAGTCAGGGCCTTGTGCCAAGACTACAAATAAGATTTTGTCAAGGCTTTGTTCCAAGACACTAGTTTATATCATTAGACCTACTGATGCATCGAGGAGCTAAAGCAGGCTCCACCTGTCACTTACTAAGTCCAATGAATTCCTCATATGAAAAGGTTTAAACATAACATAAACATTCGTATTAAAAATATCATACGAAATGTAAATACTTTATCCATAAACCATGAATGGTATAAAAATAACACATTCACAGTCAAACATATCACAAAACCTTCAATATAATATGGATGTTTTTTATCATAATAAATCAACATCAAATAAGCTTAAAATCCATCAAAGGATGTTGACATAGATGAAATCAAAACTTTTTAAGAGAAATATATATTTCTATTTTGAAATAATTTAAAATTAATATAATTATAAAAGAAAACATTTATTTTGAAAATATTCTTATAAGATTATAAGGGAAGCTTTGATGATGTTAAAATGGCCTAAAATATCTGCACCCGCTGTATAAGTTAAAAAAAATTCTTACCTTAATTTTGTCGAAAAGGTCATTAGGTTCCTTATTTCGAAAACGAAGGAAAGATTCCATTCAAACCATTTTATAAAAATTCAAACAAGGGTATAAATTAATTTAACCCATAGTCTAGTAAATAGTAAAAATGTTTTGGAATATATTTTTAAGAAACATGGATGTGGATGATAAAGAGGTCCCAATAGATACTTACATAAAAACAACCTCGGATAATAAAGAGATTGTGAAATTAACTCTTACCTTGTAATTTTCCATGGTTGAGGGTACATTAACATCCTGTATAATGGTGAAATAATTGTTATTAAATTATACAAGAACCATATACATTAATATGAAATCATACATGATCTTCTAATATTGCCTTGTTAATTATATTTCAGTAGTATCGTCGTTTCAGGTGTTAACTGATTCCTTTTTCTTTATATTCTTTGTTATGTATGTAATGTTTGTTGTGAATATGATGTATCATATTAATATTAAAAATTATATTAAGTCTTTTAACATTATTTTTAATCATAAAATTAAAATTAGTCTTGAATGGACACGATGGGGAATAAATTTCATCGCATTCATGGAGACGGTAATATGTACGTATGCACGAGTGATAATTTCATTCTTTTGATATTAAAATCGTATATAATTAGATGGGAAATCATATATACAGAATCCTTATCATGTTATATTTATTATTTACATCATTTATAATAATTATTATACCCATCCAAATGATGAAGTGTTTGAATAACAAACGGCACCACGACGTGGAGACGGTAAGCCGTACGTGCGAATGTATGGTGGCATGTCATTCCAAGGATGGATAAAATAATGAATATGGTTGAACAATTTTTATAAAAACATCAAAGTATATATAAGATACTGGATTTATTATTTTATAATGGAAACAAGAAAGAAAGAGGAAGTGAAAGAAGAAAATAACTTGAAAGAGGTGATGGAATATTTATCTCTTCTTCGGGTTCTTCCTTTTGATTTGATCAAATGGGATCCATAGATTAGCTTTCTGAATAAATGAAATCCTCTAGGATGAAGGGAGGATAGTTTAGAGGATATTTAGGCAGGTTTTGGCTGATCCAAATGGTTTTGAAGGTGTATGTTTGAGAGAAGAGGAAGTGCCCTTTTATAAGAGGGGTGAGGGGAACCTTAGGAAAAGATTGAAATATTATTTTATAATAAAATAATTTTCAGTTTCTAATTACTCCATAATGATTAATTTAGAGGATAAGGTGGTGATTTGTCGACAACCACTCAACCAATAGGTTTTAGTCTGGTTTGGGTCACTATATTAACCTTATCTTCTAGATTTAACTCTTAGTTACTTAGTTTGACATTTACCATGTCTCTTTGTATTTTTATATTATATGGTTAATAAACATACTATAAAATTTTAAAAGAACCTAAAGTGGTTCATTAATGGCATATATAATATTATTTAAGACCTTTGGCCGAACCTTAGATTTTTAGGAATAGAATATCAATTAATAATACAATATTTGTTTTAAAAACTCTTTTATGTCAATTTTGACACTATTTGCTATTTTGTTTTTTTAATTCCTAACAGAATTATTAATTCGAAAAAAATTCATTTAATCAATTATAACATGTCACATTAACCTATAAAATTCATTAATGTCATCAAAACGTTCAAATTATATTTATTTTAACATCTATAATACCATTTATTTGATTCTTTCATTAATAATATAAATATTGCATCATCATTGTGTCATAAATAAATTTAATTATTAAATGTCTAAAAATTATAAATAAAATTACATTATTTAGGAAATAATTTTAGATTTATAATGAATATTTATAGTCTAATATATAACATAAATAACTCTATGTAAAAATTAGTTTACTAAAAGATATATGCTTATGTCATTTTTGTAATTACTTTAACTTAATTAATATAAAGTTCTATTATCACTTACAAGTGGCTCCATGGGGTACTAAAATCGACCCAAGGATTCCCATGGTTGAACATGTATCATCCAATAGGGTTATAACACGTGTTAGGGTAATTTAATATTATTATAATATTATTTTTTACCCTTATTCACCGGATTTACCCTTTAACCATGGTAAGTAAACTATTTACCGAAGTAATTATTCAAAATGTCTAAAAATAAAAGTTACCTATTTACACAATTTGGACTACCTAATTCTAAATATGGAATCCATTTTTCTAAATCCAAAAAATATAAGTGGAAGAAATTAATTTAAATTAATTCCCGTTGTCAAAACAAAAAACGTGTTTTTAAGAAATAATAACTATCAAAAGACTGACACTTGCTTATGTCCAGTTTAAATGTGAAACTACGTCCAATGACCCAAATTGTATTAAATGGTAAAATTATAATCTAATTATTTTTAAAAACACTCAATAGTATATTTTATCACTATAAATTATTTTGATTAAAAAAGTTGTTTTTAATTAAAATTTAGTATTTTTCACTATTCATCAAAAACTGAATGTTTTCAGAAAAATACCAAAAATTCACCATAAGCTAATTTTGATATTACGAACCCAAAAATGAAGTCCATTGTGAATGTTAAAATTTCAAAAAGTGAGTATTACTATTCATAATGGGTAGTTTGATTGGTCGCAATGTGTTAGAATCTCAAAGTTGCGTACAATGCAAGCTATTACATTATTCAAAGGGAAACGTACCATGGAAGCTTGAGGTGTTACATTCTCCCCTCCTTCAAATAATTTCATCCTCAAAATTTCTAGAATATTACTTCATAAAAAGATTTAGGTGGTTCTTCATCATAAGTTCCTCGGGTTTCCACGTTACCTCTTCCATCTTATGGTTTCACCATAGAACTTTTACCTGACGAGTCATCCAATTTCTCAAAACGTGTTCTCTTGTATCAAGAAAATTGACAGGCTCTTTGCAATAAGATATATCGGGTTCCAGTTCTAATTCCTCATAGGTAAGTACATGCATTGGGTTGGGCATGTTTTTTCTCAACGGTGATACGTGGAACACATCATGAACTTTGGAGAGACTTGACGGCATTGCCAAATGGTAAGATATAGCCCCAATTCGTTCTAGGATTTTGAAAGGTCTAATGTACCTAGGACTCAATTTACTCTTCTTATCGAAATATATAACACCCTTACATGGAGATACCTTAAGGAAAACATGATCTCCTACCTGAAATTCCAAATCATTCCTTCAGTTATCGGCATAACACTTCTTCCTACTTTGAGCTGCTTTGATATGGATTTGGATTACCTTCACCTTTTCCATAATTTCCTCAACATGTTCTAGTCCTACGAGTTTTCTTTCAACAACATCGTCCCAACAAGTTGTTGTGCGACATCTCTTGACATATAATGTTTCATATGGTACCATATGAATACTTGAATGGAAGCTATTGTTATAGGAAAATTCTACTAGAGGTAAATATTGACCTCACATACCTTGAAAGTCAAGTGAGCAAGATCTCAACATGTCTTCTAAGGTTTGAGTAGTCCATTTTGATTGTCCATTAGTTTAATGGTGGTTGGTATTTCTCAAAATAAGTTCAGTATCCAGGTCTTTCTGAAGACTTTTCCATAATCTTGATGTGAAACGGGGATCATGATTAGAAACAATCGATAGGAGTACTCTATGAAGTCTTACAACTTCATTAATATATAGCCTTTCTAAACTTTCAAGTGGTAAATCTTCTCTTATAGCACAAAAATGGGCTGACTTGGTAATACGACAAACAATGACCCATATTGCATTGTTCCTTCTAGGAGTCTTTGGTAGTCCCATGAAAAAGTCCATAGTAATATTATCCCATTTCCACTCAGGTATGGGAAGAGGTTTCATGACTCCTCTAGGTTGTTGCCTTACAGCTTTCACTTGTTGACAAACCATACTTATTGAATCAAAATCAGCAATCTCCCTCTTCATTTTGTCCAACCAAAAATGTTCCTTCAAATCTCTATACATTTTGGTTCTCCTAGGGTGTATAGAAAAATTGGATCTATAAGCATCATCCAACAAATCGCTTTTTAGATCTGGTATATCGGGAATACAAAGTATCTTCCCAAATTTTAAAATTCCATCTTTATATACAAAGTCACTCAATATTTTCTTATTCATATCTTTAATCTTCTTTTGAAACTCCTCATCATCAGCCTAAATACTTTTTATCCTCTCCAGTAAATATGTTTTCACAACCATTTGAAAAATCATTGATGTTTCACCTTCCATGGTTATTCCCATATCCATCATTACTAGTTCCATGTATATAGGATCCTTTTCAACTCTCATCTTGTTCAAAACTCCATGATCCTTTCTACTCAAATCATCTTCCACATTATTTGCCTTCCCCGGGTGGTAGTGTATAGTGAAATCATAATCCTTGAGTAGTTCAAGCCATCGCCTTGGCCTCATGCTGAGTTCTTTTTGTGAGAAAATATACGTCAAACTTTTGTGATCGGTATAAATCTCACATTTTTCACTATATAGATAGTGTCTCCATATCTTCAAAGAAAATATTACATATTATAACTCAAGATCATGAGTAGGATAGTCTTGTTCATTAATTTTTAGTTGTCTTGATGCATAGTCAATAACCCTATCATTTTGCATAAGGACGCAACCAAGTCCTTTCTTTGAACCATCACTATAAATAACAAACCCGTCATTCCCCGATTGTAGAGTTAATATATGAGAATTGACTAATATTCTATTCAATTATTCAAAACATTCTTCACACTCTTTTTTCAAACAAATTTTACCCCTTTATGTGTGAACTTGGTTAATGGGTTTGCCAATCGAGCAAAATTTGGGAAGAAACATCGATAATAACCTGTTAAACCAATAAAACTACATATCTCATTTATACTTGTCGGTGCTAGACATTATTGGATATCCTTGGTCTTTGAAGAATCAATAGATATTCCATCCTTAGAGATGATATGGCCAAGAAAAGAAATCTCTTGAAGTCATAATTCACACCTACTAAACTTCCCATATAATTCATTTCTTCTAAGAGTCTTCAGAATAAAGCGCAAATGATTTTCATGATATTCATATCTTTTGAATTATACCAACATATCATCAATAAATACCACTAAAAATTCATCAAGATATTCCTTGAAAACACTATTCATTAGATCCATGAAGACAGAGGGTGTAATAGTCAATCCAAAATCCATTATTGTAAACTCGTAATGTCCGTACCTGGTTCAAAATGCTATCTTCGAAATGTCTCCCTTCTTCACACAAAACTGATGGTATCAAGATCGAAGGTCAATCTTTGAAAAATATTGAGCTCTATGAATTTCGTCAAATAAATCATCAATGTGAGGTAGGGGATACTTGTTCTTTATCGTTATATAATTGATCTTCTTGTAGTCAATGCACAACCTCATAGATCCATCTTTCTTTTTAACAAAAATGATAGGGGCTCCCCATGGAGAAACATTAGGTTGAATAAATCCCTTGTTACTCAATTCCTCTAATTTTTTCTTTAGTTCCACTAATTTTACAGTGGTCATTCTATAAGGGGTCTTAGATATGGGCCGTGAACCAGGAATTAAATCAATAGAAAACTCGATTTCTCATTATGGAGGATGTCTAGGTAAATCTTCTAGAAACACATCAACATATTCTTGCACAATAGATACATCCTCTATTTGAACATTATTTTCCCTAACCATTGTTATTTCATTCTCTTCCTCCCCAATAATTGAATTTAGTTGAGCTATTGGGGGTGGATCTAGATAAGAATCAGGGGGTGAAGTTTCTTCTCTAAAGATAAGGTACTCCTTTTATCATCGAAAATTGTAACCTCCTTCTTCTTAAAATAAATTTTCACATCATGGTTTGAAAACCAATCCATTCTTAGGATTATATCAAATTTAATCAAGGGTATGACGATGAGATCAGTATATAAAGAACATTTATATGCCCTAATGGGGACTCATTCACAAAACATTGTTGTAATGATACTTCCCTTAGGAGTTTTGACTGACAACTCCCTTGTTAAGTCAAATTGGAAATATCTAATTTTCTTAGCAAACTAGAAAGATATGAAACAATACGATGATCTAGAATCAAATAAATCATTTTCTAAACTTTAGGAAACCATTAAATTACTTTCCACCACGTATTTCGGAGCTTCAAACTTAGTAGTAGTGATAGTATAATCTTGGCCTAATCTCTTGAACTTTTCTAAGGTAATTTTCCTTGCCGCTTAAGACATTAATTTTCATAATTCCCCCTTTCTCGACAATTGTAGAATTCAACATTAACAGTCTCTTTCTTCCCCTTACAATCACAAGCTTGGTGGACTTTTTCACCACACTAGTAACATACTCTCATTCCCTTCAGGCAAGTGCCGGGGTGTTTCTTCCCACATTTACTACAGGATGGATATTTTACTTTCCCTTTCTTCCCCTTATTTTCATTTCTAGAGTGTTCAGCAAATCTCTTCTTCTCTTGATTTGCTTTAAAGTCATAGGACTTAGAGAATTCCTTTTCTGCCTTGATAGCACATGAGACAATGCCTTTGTATGACGATAAGGATTGTGAGACTAATGATCAACAGAGAAACGGTTTAACCCATAAAAGAAATGATAAATCTTACTTCTTGGGTTACATATATAATCTGAAACATGCCTTGATAACCTAGTAAAGTTATCTTCATACTTTGCGACATTCTCATCCTCCTTTTTCCCCAAACTCATAAATTTCTTTTCCATATCTACTCAATGGTCACGAGGAAATTATTTCTCTAAGAAAATATCTTTAAACTCCTTCTATTCCATATTTGATACTTTATCATCTTCCTTTGTGTTTTGAATCAATGACCACCATTGAACGACATCTCCAATGGGGTGGTAAACTGCCATGACAACTTTTTCCCTTTTACTACTCCCTAAGGCATGGAATATTTTCTCTAAGGAATTTATCCATTGCTCAGCTACTAATGGATTTGTACTCACATTGAATGTTGGTGGTTTTTTCCTCAAGAAGTGATTTAACATTGATCCTCCACACTATGGATCAGGTTCCTCCATACATGTAAGGTTATTATTCATAACCTGAGTGAGTTGTCCCAGTATGGTGATAAGCTAATCAACACTAGTTGCATCACCTACTCCACTGTAATTATCTTGAGTAGGATAGAAATCCCTACATGGATTATGTGCATTGATACAGTTTACATTCCTTCTAATGGGTTCCATTTCTAAAAAATGTTATAAACTAGATTAGTTTATGAATTGAAATAAATAATTCCAAACTTGTAAAACACTTAACATAAACTGAAAAGTTTATGGATATAATTCATAATCATAAAAATGTTTTCTTTGAGGAAGTATATACTCATAAAACCTTCATAATGTTTTGTAAAGAAAATGTGAATTATCCTAAGCATATCCCCTAGGAGTTTCGTAACCAAGAGTGAAGAAATGCCCATTGTCGTGCACCAGTTCCCATTCGAGTTTAGCTTAAGGCAGTTTTTTCGGGTTTTAACCCTAGGTACATCTGTGCCAGAGATGCCTCTACCTGCTTGTATCCAGACAGGGATGTATTTCTTGGAAAACTCACAAATTCTCTATAATACCAAAATTCTAGGAAGTTCATTTATACTAATCCTCAAAGTCTATCTTAGGGTAATGTGCTCTAATCAAAGTTTACCTAAATATTGATTCCAAGGTTTGTACTAAACTTCCTATTATACTAACTGTAATGCCCCAACCCAAGTTTCCCAGAGTTGGTGCATTATTACATAACATTGGCATGCTACAAGAAAATCATGTCCTGAAAGTCCGATCAGTTTAGCAGCCTTGGAAATACTATATACATTCATAAGTTTTACATTAAATTATAAAATAGAAAACTACAACTACATTGTTTCCATAGTCCACACTCATATTCCCTCAGGCTATCCTAGCTGGTCATTCATAAAATACTTCTTTGCGTCCTAGGAAAAATAAAACATAGAAAGGGGTGAGCTTATATGCTCAGTAAGAATAATTATATAGCGGAAACTTTCATAAATAAGCATAAACATTTAAAGCAATGTAGAAGAATAAAAAAAAGCCTTTTAAACTTGAACTTCAACATAATATGGAAAAGATAAAATCAAATAATTCCATTTACTTATTCACATGGATATTCTACTAGTTGAATAATCACATGCAATGTCAATAGCCACTTTCATAATGATGGAATGCATAATGCCAAACTTCATAACCACGTAGTCAAGGCCTTGTTCCAAGACTAAAAATTATATTTTTTCAAGGCCATGTGCCAATACACTAGTTTTTCTCATGAGAACTATCGATGCATCGAGAAGCTATAGCAGACTTCACCTTTCACTTACTAAGTCCAATGCATTACTCATATGAAAAGGTTTAAACATAACATAAACATTTCTATTAAAAATAGCATATGAAATATAAATAATTTTTACATAAACCATGAATTTTATAAAAATAACACATTTGTAATCAAACATCTCACAAAAACATCAATACAATATGGAAGTTTTGTATCCTAATAAATCAACTTCAAACAAGCTTAAAATCCATCAAAGGATGTTGACATATAAGAAATCAAAACTCTTTTAGAGAAATATCTCTTTCTATTTTGAAATAATTTAAAAGTAATATAATTATAAAAGAAAACATTTATTATGAAAATATTCTTATAAAATTGTAAGGGAAGCTTCGAAGATGTTATAACGGCGAAAAATAGACGCACCCACCGTATAAGGTAAAAAAACATTCTTACATTAATTTTGTCAAAAAGGTCATAAGGTACCTTGTTTGGAAAACAACGGAAAGATTCCTTTAAAACCATTTTATAAAAAGTCAAACAAGGGTATAAATGACTTTAACCCATAGTCTAGTAAATAGTAAAAAAAATGGAATACATTTTTAAGAAACATGGATGTGGATGATAAAGATGTCCCAGTAGATACTTATGTAAAAACAACCTTGGATGATAAAGAGATTTTGAAATTAACCATTACATTGTAATTTTCCTTGGTCGAGGGTAGATTAACCTCCTATATAATGGTGAAATCGTTGTCATTAAATTATTCAAGAACCATATATATTAATATGATATCATATATGATCTTCTAATATTTCTTTGTTATTGATATTTCAGTAGTATCATTGTTTCGGGTGTTAACTGATTCGTTTTCCTTTATATGTTTTGTTAAGTAAGTAATGTTTGTTTAGGATATGATGTATCTTATTAATATTCATAATTATACTAAGTCTTTAAACATTTTTTTAAAAATCAAATGAAAATTATTCTTGAATGGATACGATGGGGGATGAATTTCATCGCGTTTGTGGAGACGGTAATCTGTACGTACGCACGAGCGACAATATCATTCTTTTGATATTAAAATCGTATATAATTGGATGGTATATCATATATAAACAATTATTATCATGTTATATTCATTATTTAAATCGTTTATACTCATTATTATACCCATCCAAATGATTAAATGTTTGAATAACAAACTACACCATGGCGTGGAGATGGTAAGTCGTACGTACGCATGTATGGTGACATGTCATTCCTAGGATGGATAAAATAATGAATATGGTTGCACCATTTTTATAACAACATCGAAGTATATATAATATACTGGATTTATTATTATATAATGGAAAGAACAATGAAAGAGTAAGTAGAAGAAGAAAAGAACTTGAAAGAGGTGATGAAATATTTACCTCTTTTCGGGTTCTTCCTTTTGATTGGAACAAAAGGGATCCTTAGGTTGGATTTATGACTAAAGGAAGGACTATTGGATGAATGTAGTACAATTTAGAGGATATTTGGCAAGGTTTTGGTTGTGCCAAATGGCTTTGATGGTGTGGATTTGAGAGAAGGGGAAGTGACCTTTTATAAGAGGGGTGATGGGCACCTTAGGAAAAGATTGAAATATTATTTTATAATAAAATTAGTTTCAGTTTCTAATAGCTCCAAAATGATTTTTTTTAGTACAAGGTGGGTATGGGTCGAAAACAACTCAAACAAAATGTTTGAGACAGGTTTGGGTTACTATATTAACCTTATCTTCTAGATTTAACTCTTAGTTAATTAGTTTGGCATTTACTATGTCTCTTTGTATTTTAAAATTATATGGTTAATAAACTTACAATAAACTTCCAAGAGAACCTAAAGTGCTTTATTAATGAAATTAATAATATTATTTAATACCTTTGACCGAACCTTAGATTTTTAGGAATAGAATATCAATTAATAATACAATATTTGTTTTAAAAACTCTTTTATGTCAATTTTGACACTATTTACTATTTTGTTTTTGTTAAATTATTAACAACAATATTACTTTGAAAAAAATTCATTTAATCGATCATAAAATGTCACATTAACCTATAAAATTCTTTTATGGAATCAAAACTTTCAAATTATATTTATTTTAACATCTATAATACCATTTATTTTATTCTTTCATTAATAAGGAAAATATTGCATCATCATTGTGTCATAAATAAATTTAATTATTCAATGTATAAAAATTATAAATAAAATAATATTATGTATGAAATTATTTTATATTTCTAATGAATATTTATAGTTGAATAGATAACATATATAACCCTATGTAAAAAATGTTTTTCTAAAAGATATATTCTTATGTCATTTTTTGTATTTACTTTAACTTAATTAACATAAACTGTCATTATCACTTACAAGTCGCTCCATGGCATCCCAAAATCGACCCAAGGATGCCCACGGTTGGACATGTATTAGAAAATAGGGTTAAAACACGTGTTAGTGTAATTTAACATTATTATAATATTATTTTTTACCCTTATTCACTGGATTTACCCTTTAACCATGGTAAGTAAATATTTACCGAAATAATTATTCAAAATTTCTAAAAATAAGAGTTAACTATTTAGTCAATTTTGACCTCATGATTATAAATATGGAATTAATTTTTCTAAATTCAAAACACATAAGTGGCAGAAATTAATTTAAAATTAATTCCCATTATCAAAATAGAAAACGTGTTTTTAAGAAATAATAACTATCAAAAGATTGACACTTTCTTATGTTCAGTTTAAATGTGAAATTACGTACAATGACCAACATTAGATTAAATGGTAAAAATATAATCTAATTATACTTAAAAAACACTCAATATTATAATTTAGCACTATAATTTATTTTGATTAAAAAAAGTTGTTTCTAATTAAAATTTAGTATTTTTCACTATTCATCAAAAACTGAATGTTTTTAGAAAAATTCCAAAAATTCACCCTAAGATAATTTAGATATTTCGAACCCAAAAATGAAGTCCATTTTGAAATATAAAATTGATAAAATTTCAAAAATTGAGTATTACTATTCATAACAGCTAGTTTGATTGGTCGCGATGTGTTAGAATTCTGAAGTTGCGTACAATTCAAGCTATTTCATTATTCAAAGGGAAAAGTACCATGGGAACTTGGGGTGTTATAGTCCTAATATAAAATAATTTCTAGGCTATGAAACTTTATTATAATACACTGGGCCTCTTTCCAAACTGAACCTATGACTCATGAATTATTCTCAAGTTCCGAAGTGACATGGCCACCGAATCCTGGTGTGAGTACAACTTAGTAAGGAACCACCAACATAGTCCCATATATAACTAGTAATCTTAGTTTATAAAACAAATATTCTTATAAATTAAATAAATAAACTTTTTAGTGTAAATAAATAAACCTTGTCAATACACATGTTTCGAAGTGAAACCTCAGATTGATACAAACCTACTTAGGCCAGTTTCATAGTGTCTTTGAGTGCTTCACAAAACCATATTGACCAATATTGGGACCATGGATTATTCCTAGGACAAATTCCTAGAAAATTTAGTAGTATTAGGCATGATTTTGAACCCTATGAGGTAATCCTATGTCATCAATAGCCATTAGGAGTTATCACTAGTCCCTATGAGGTAATCTCAGGTAATCCATAGTCATTAGGATTCAAGCTTATTCCTAAGGGGATGGCCCTAAGAAATCCATATCATAAAGAATCATCGTCGATGCCTAGCATATAGTCTTAAGTATTCCATATTCATTAGGATCCATTCCAATCCATAGGATTTAATCCTAGTAATTCCACAATCAGGAGGCTCCAAGATGATTCCAATGAGGTAATCTTAGGTGATCCATAATTATCAGTCATTATCGCCGATTCGTAGGGGTAACACCCAAGGAAATCCATAGTAATTAATATTAAAGATGATCCCTATGAGGCTATACCTAGGAAATACATAGCATTTGTAATCATTGTTGATCTCTAAGAGGTATTACTCGGTGATCAATATACATGAGGCTCTAATTCGGTCCATAGGAGGTGATCATAAGTGATCCATAATCATTATATGTCATCAATTATTCCTAGGGGAATAAACCTAGGTAATCCATAACATTGGTAGTAAATACTAGATCCATGTAGGGTGTCTAATGCATTAGTAAGCATCAAGTATAACTTTCGATTCCAAGGTGGATAGCCCTATAAATCAATAGTAATCAGGCATAAATGTTAGATCCAAGGAGTGTTTCCAAGGCATATGTAAGTATCCCACATAATGTTAATTCCTAGAGGGTAACCCGATGAAATCCAAAGTAATAAAGAATAATAGATGGATTTGAGGAGCATGTCCAAGAAATCTAGGATTGTTAGGAATAGCATTGATTTGGGTTCTAAGGTGACATGCAAAATCATCATAATCTATTTCCCATATGCACTCTCACTAGGGTCAATATATCATTGGGTAACCCACTTAGGTTTCCTAGGTATCATCATATCCAAGACTCCCCATATAGGCTCCTTCGGTACTCTCTCATTTCTAGGTCCAATTCCTATCACTTAGAGGGTATAGAATCTATCTGCGCCATTAGGATCTCATTAAAACCTCTTCAGACTTAGATTTCATGTCTCACTAGCACCACTCTTAAGAGATGAATAGTGTCATTATCATCTCCAAATCCATCCCAATACTCTCCTCTCACCCAACCTATCTATAAATCTCCTTAGGTTCTACCCACCCAAGTAAATCACTATCTTAATGGGGGAGGGGGAACTTACCCCATACTAATCTAAACTAGAATGAAGGCTATAAGGAATCTCAAAGGTCTGATAAGGCCTATTGGGGTTGTTTGTTCTCATCCCATCAGATATATCTACTCATAAATCACTAGGAAACTGATACTAAGGGACACCACATTATATTTATTTCATTTTAACTAAAACATTACTTTAAATTAAAGTGGTCAGTTTCCCTTATTGGAGAGACCACATAACACATTCCAAACATATAAAAATAAATGAAAATTCCATAGGATAATTTATAGAGACCTACTAATTACATTAATAGGTATTTCCTTTCAGTTATTATCCTGAAATATCTTCCTGATCTTGTCTAGGTCCAACTATATATTTCTCATCATCATAGGGCCATACCCCATGACAAAGTATCCAAATAAATTAATTGTAATAATTTATAATTAATTAAATATTTTAAAACTAATTTCCCAATTTTATATGAATATGAATAAGGCCTAAAATCACAATAATCCATAACCTTTCATGGAAGCCTCGATCACCAAAACATAGTCTACTCCTAACATGAAACCAAACCTCATCCATGAAAAGGACCTATTTAGTTACCTAATTCAACAGTTAGTTTATACAAATTGGACAATAAACCCTAAGAAAAACCATACAATAATTAAAATCCATCAAAAAAGTGAGAAACAATGTGTGGGAATCATGTCAGATGTCCTCTTGCTCAGAAATATGAAATCTCTCTCAACCTCATAATATTTTAACATGATTTAGTGAAATTTCAACCAATCCTTAGTCCAAAATAGAAATAAAATAAAAATAAACAAAGGAAGAATATGAATGGTGAAAAAACAAAAGATTGTACCTTATATCACCTTAAAAATTCATTTAAAATCATCCCAACTAAAGGGGAAATGAGAGAGAGAAGGGAGAGTGGAACAGCTAACAAAAATGGCCTCCTCCTGATTTCTAAGGTCCTCAAAACCCCTAACCCATGATATAAAAACAATGGTTTCTCACCTCACTAAAAACAAACATCTTCACTCATTCAAGGAACAACTAAGAGGTTCATGACATGAAATCATCAAGTGGAGTGGTATCCCTCTCGACTAAACCTTCTTCAAGGAATGAGCCACAGTTCACACCATGAATGGCCTAAGTAAGGGTCCCTAATTCCTCACTTAAGGGTCACTATCATGGTGTGAATTCTTCATTGATGAAGTGAGTACACTGTGTAAGGGCTTCGAACCTATGTGAATGTCATTCATGGGATAAATGACTCCTTTACACCATAAATGGCATGCAGTTGAAAAATTTCAATTGTTCGGCCACCTGGACCTTCTCCATTACCCACCTAATCACCCATACAACCAACTAAGCCTCAAAAAACATCCAGAAGACATATATTAGGAAGTTCCAACTCTATTAATTTTGATCTGAATCATGGTTCTCAAAAAAACCCCACCACTAAATCAAAAACACAAATTCCCCTAGAATTTCACACCCTAAAAAGGTATTATATTTTAAAACCGCCAAAAATCTCCCATGAAAATCCCCATTCATGATCATTCATAAGAATTAATAATAAAAATACCACATAGGGTCCCAATATAAAATGAACATACCATATTTAAAGAAGCTCAATAATGATGATAATCATAATAGAAAATCAAAACTTTTAATACGGTTTCAAATAGGCTTTTGAAAAAACCATTATAATTTCAATCCACTATAAGATATTTAAATCTATTTATTTAAACATTCCATGGAAATCACTAGGAAAACCACACCTTCCTTTGAAAACATTTCAAAATGTTACTTATAATCTAGAGCCTCAAAATAATTAATACATAGGCCAATTCCATCCTTTTTCTAAAACATTCCTTTAAATCACAAAACCCCCATTTGAAACTGAAACTTATTTCAAACACCCCATTAAAACATTTTAGTTCATTTGAAATAGATAATCTAGAATTTTCAAAAGCACTTGGCATGCATAAACTCCCTTCTATGTATACAAAACCATTTCAACCCCCTTATATGTAATTCATTTAAAAATGATTTTAAAAGAAAAACATTTTAAAAATTCAATCATCACATGACATGTAATATAATGTAATGTCATAAAAATATCTACCTCAATCCAAAAATAAACAAGATGAAACATGTTGCCTTTGATGATGAAGCTCAACTAAAAAAATATAAGCCCTTATAAACCCCAAAAAACCCAAAATTACCAAGGTTAAACCTATCCCAAACCCAAAAAATTGACCCACACGGTGATTAAGGTTCTCAGAAGAAATAAACTCAAGGGATATAATTAACAGAGAAGAGGGAAGGAATAAAGTAGGGAATACATTAATAAAACCTCTTGAAAACAAGAAGTAAGAGCCCAAAATTCATATAGAAGGGAGGGGAGAACTCTCTAGGTCACTTCCTATCTTTGAAAAAATGAAATTAGGGAGAGGGAGAGACAAACCCCTTAAATTCAAGGTGTAAAAACAGATAATTTCTTGTTTCTAAAAAACTTGGAATCTCACACTATTAAGCTTCATGGTTCGGTAAACTGTACACAATATATGTAGATATAAATAGATAAGAACAACACACTCATATAATTTGGAAGCATGTTTTACCAAACCATGGTCCAACTATGTAAAATCCAACTATTAAAAACTAAATCACTGGAACATGATCAACCACATGGATACTATTGAATGTGCACAAACCATACACTAACAATATAAGCCCAAAATGACTTGAAAGGTTTTCATTCCAAATCATATAGTTTGGGAAGAAATATTATCCTCCCATGTATACTAACCATATATTAACATAAATGGACTGATAACACCCCGATGCAATAATTCCCATGAATTTTCTCCATAACCATGCATAATAGTCTTTGTAACAAAGAAAAATTTTCAAAATTCCTAAAATTTTAAACCAAAACTTATATAAATTAATTTTACCTTAAAATAATATAAAATCTAAAACAACAATGACGTGTGGGTGTCATAATTCTCTCCACTACGGAACTTTATTCCTCTAGAAAACCATTGATAAAGTTAGAAAATTTGTGGAACAGAAAACCTTAACACCCTTATAAGAGGTGGGAGGTCTGAGAAAGTCTAAAAATGATTAATAATAATTGAACACTAAATAGAATAACAATCCTAAAAAGCATGGATTTAATCATAAAACATTAATGAAAATCTCCAAGCACAAACCAATGAAGAAATTAAATACAGAGCTCTAAGAAGACTGATACCTAAAAGAGGTCTCACTACCACTTATAATTTATATAAAATGGTGGAATAAACATTCAAAAAATTAAATAAATAAATTTCCATCAAGATAACCATGATTCAATAGATTAACAAAGGGAATCAAAAAAATCCCAACAACTACAAACAAACACCAAGAAACTGGATTAGATCTATAAAGGATGAACTAATCTAAAGAAAATCTAAAAGATCGTAATATTAGGTAATAAAAATGAACCAAAATCATCACATCCCAAAAGATCCAAAGATCACAATAAACAGAAATATTCCTCAATAAAAAACATCAATCCAACCTCAGGTTGTGAAACTGCATCAAATTGTAACTCAAGGTCATACTCGATGAACACCATCTCATGGTGACTCCAGTAGAAAATATAAACTTTATGTAACCAATAGTCAAACTAGAAACAATTACACAACCCTTTTTTTCATATATGTTCCCAAGTCTTCCTCATTTTTAGCCCATCAAACCCAACATTATACATAGATCTCACAACAAAGCTAACATAACCAAAGGACCACAAAAAACACAAAAAAGTGGTATGAAAATCAAAAATAAAACAATACTCACATAAATGAAATCAAAAATGGAATCTAAAGGATAAAATAAATGAAAGTCTTCATAAAACCACAACTTTTCTAAGATCCTTGATCAATATTCCCGTAAATAAACCATCACCCAAATCCAGATCATGTCCAAAAACTCATCACATATAATCTCTATATGAAACTACTAACATGGACCAGAATGGTCACCCTCAAAATTTTCCAAGGTATCATAAACATAAGATCTTGAATACTCGTGGTTTTGGACTAGAACACAGATATATCTAAGGTTTGAGTGAGGAATTCCTTCAAATAACAAAGAAAAAAATTCCAAAAACCTTCACATTTTACTCACCCAAAAGAAAAATCAAAAACTCATTAGATACTCAACCTTGATGATCTTATGATAATGATACTGAACAAAAAACGTCTTGAATAACTCACTAAGAATAACCACTACATGATTATATGGAACAATGGAATCTTACACTCTATTCAGAGTCTCAGAAATGCCAACCATTAAGTGGACCACACTCAAGTAATAAGATTATTTACCATAAGTTTTATCCTAATAAACAAACTTCTGATCTTTAATTGAAATGTTTATTGAATTCATACTTGAAACAAACTAAAACATGAACCCCACCTAGTCATGTTTCCCAAATTACATCAAATAAGACCAATATAAATTAATGGATACATCCAAAAGAAAAAATAAACAAAATAGGAAAAACAATTCCAAAAAAAACCATTTTAACGCAACACCCATGGGAAAAGAGTCCCAAAACTCCTTTAAAAGGTAATACACATCTTTTTAAAACAAGTTAACTTTTATAAATTCAATATATTTAAGAAAACTAAAAGAATTCATTTTCACAAATCTAATTAAAAGTCCAAATATAACCTAATTTAATTTTAAAACACATTAATATTACATATCAAAACAGATCACCCTTTTAATACATCTAAAAATGTTCCACTATAAAAAAATCCATCAATTCCAAAAAACCAATAAAATATAAAATTTGGTTTTTTAAAACCACCATCGCTACTTAAAATAAGTGACCCACTTTAACTTTTGTAGTTCTCCATTATTCAAACACCTAAACTTTTTTTAAAACATTTCAAAACACCACATAGTTTTTATTTTAAAATGATTCTCTCTTGAAAACACACTCCAAAAGAGTTAAAATAAATCTTATATAATGTATTCAAAAAATTTATAAAACCAAAATGATTTTCATATTTTATAATATAATCAACCACTTATAAAAATATTTTATAATAACAAATTACATTTTACAAAAAAAACATGATGGCCTCAGTTAAAAATAAAATCAATTATCATGAAATCGACTACTCATATACCAAATAGGATTCATAAAAATCAAAAAATCAAAAAATTACACATAGATCATCCAAGATGTGATTTAGAATCATAAACATATCACAAGACCCACCATTATTCCCTTAATAATAATGAAAACCACTCAAAACAACCCAAGAATTAAGTGGTTTATATAGAAAAACTAAATGGGTTGTTTAGCTATTCTCAACTCACCTGCATGGTTTGACTATCCATCTACTAATCTTACAAGAGTTCCTGAAACAAATTTAAAATCAAGATCTGGTTCACTTCATGGTTTATTAGTCCATGTAATCTAACCTCATATCCCTGATTAATTTTAATTTTCATCCAAAATAACTAGGAAAAACCCCTAAGGAAACTCATACAATGATAATGAGGATCAAAAACACCAACATATCAAACATTAATCCCAAAATAATATCCAAACAAAATATCAATCTTGGCTTCCCTTGGAAACTCAAGTTTCATTATGAAAGGTGGTGAGTTGCAACATACTCGTGACCAACCTCCTGATTCCGATGAGAAACCTAATATCTATCCTAGATTGAAATATCAAATTAAAAAGTGAGTTCCTTAGAAACCTATACCCACATAAAAACCTATGATCTGATACCATTTGTAATACCATACTAGGCTACCATCAAATAGATACCTAATCCAATCTACTATATGGAATTAAGTTCATTCTCAATCCCCATGAGCTATAAAATAGTCCTTGGGCATCAAGAACATTCACTTTGGGATGATTTTACCCACATATAAAAATAAATATTCATTGGAAACTAATAAAAATATAGTATGACCTATCAAGATAGTGGATCTGTGAATATTAATAAATCAGATATAAATAAAGAATCTGACCAAACATTGTATGATAAAATAAATATCTATCCAAAAATAAAAAACTATATAACCAAATAAAGGTATGTTAGATTCATATACAATGAGAAAAAAAAGATGAAATTTCCTATGATGAATTGGTTGATACAATATCCAAAAATATAAACAAAATGAAACTTGAATGGCTCTAAAAAAACCTCCACATGACCCACATCAACCCACTATATCTCAAATAACCTATCCACATGACAAATTAACAATCAAAAATTGAGATCAAATACCATGTACCTGAGAGAAATCATAAGAGTTTTATATACAAGCACATAATAGTTTATATATTGGGTGTGATCTAAACATTCCAAGTAGGATTCCATCAAAGAGTCGATGAGGTTCCTTTCATAATATGCTCTATAAATTCTAGTTTAAACAAAATTTTATAAATAGGGTTTTCACATTAGCAAGTGATATGAATACATGTATTATTATTTATCTATTTATTTCTATAACCAGGTTAAAACATTTTAAGAAAAAATGAGTTTCATCTATACTAAAACCAATATTTCAACCCAATTAATAAAAAAATCCTTAATACTTCTTTAAAAACCATAAAAAGTGGAATTTTAATTTCTTAAAAAAACCATTTGTTTTTCTTTTCTTGAAATAATTTCTCAAATTACTTTTTCAAAAAAACCATCACCGTTATTTTAAAAAATAAAAACTTTATAAATAAATTATAAAATAGTTTAAATTTCAACAAAACTATAATAAAAATAATTTATAAACACATTAGGCACCATATATTGGTTTGGAAAAATAAAACAAACCACAAATAAGCCATGGTGTCATGTGACTAAATTGAAATCAAGGGGATAAAATGAATTATATGTATAAAGATAAAATAAATAGTCCTTTGAAAGTTCTAAGCATCTTGGGAAACTCACTAGTCTCTAACATGATGAAACTATACCTTGTTTTCTAAGATCACTCTCTCTAAGGGTCCCTTATATGAAATAAGAACATGAAATTCAACACCCATTCAGGTCACTAAGTACAAAATAAACCCTTAGGATGGCATAACATTTCTAGGGCACTATCTAGGTTATGCACACTAATATAGAGTAATATATATCCAAGCCTTATACTTTACAACTTAGGGTTCCCATGATATCATCCAATGGAGGTAACTAAAAAATGAATCAAATTATCATCACATGATTCAAAATTTGAAGAATAAGAAGTAAATATCGCATCACCTCTAACACCCTTGCATAAAACAACTCATTTCATAGCCATTCATAATCATTAATAATAAACAACTCCCATAGGTTCACAATCAATAATGAACATTCCATAAATAAAGGTGCTCAATAATGAGGGAAATCACAATTATAAATCAAATATTTTAACAAGGTTCCAAAAAACCTTTAAAACACACTTTAAATTCCAAGAAACGTTATATAATTTAAATCCTACCTTTTAAACATTCCTTGGAAAACACTAATAAATTTTCAATTTCCTTTGAAGACATTTCAAAATGACATCATGACCCAATGGTCTCAGAATAACTAAAATATAAGATAATTACACTATTTTTCTAAAACATCCCATTAAATTAGTTAACATACCCTTTGAAAATTAAATTTATTTAAAATTACCATATAAAAAAATTAATTCATTTTTTATGGTCCCTCATGTATTTTCAAAAACGCTGAGCACATGAAAACTCTATACTATGTTTGAAAAAAAATTAACATAATTTCAAAAACATCATGGGTAATGTATATAGATATAATATGGAATTAAAATAATTTTAAACATTAAATAATCTTATGTTATTTAATATAAAGTAATTGAAATAAAAAAAACACCTACCTTAATCCAAGTGAAAACAAGCCACAACACATCAACTTCTAGTATATGGCTCAACTAAATAACAAGTAACCCTAATGAACCCCTAAACATCCAATTAAATTGATGTTAAACCCATCACAAAACCTAAAATTTACCTATTATATGATTAGTTTTTATGTTGGAAAGAAATTTTATTGGGGATGAAGGAAGACAGAAATAGTTTCCATGAGAAAATTGCTCAAAATATGGAAGGATTGTACAAAAACCTAAGGATAAGGGAGGGTATAACTCCCTAGTTCACATCCCTACTTCATCTAGATAAAATATAGGAGATAGAGGTTCAAATTATCTTAAATTCTGGGAGAAAAAACATGTAATTTCAAGTTTTAATAAAACTAGGAAGCTCACGTGGTAAGGTTGTGTGGTTTTGTAAACTGTGATCCAACCATGCTATTGGCACCAGATTACCACAACACACCCATGTCATTTGGTCACATGGTTTACTAAATTGTGTTCCAACCATGAAAAATCCCAATATTAAAAACTATAACACTTTTCAATGGTCAGTGTTATGGTTTCTCCTTGTCGCAAGCAAGCCATGTGCCAATATGTCAAGCATAGAGGGACTCGCACGGTTTCTATAAGAATTCACATAGTTTGGACTAAACCATGTGCTTCCCTTGAAAATTAATCATATATTAACAAAAATGAACTAACATCCCGGTGCAAGCCTTCCCACATGGTTTCCCCTTAACTATGCATTCTTGATCATGCAATAATGGAAAAATTTACCAAAAATACCAAAAATTAAAAATTAAGCATCATAAATTTTAAATTACACAAAATCATATAAAATATAAAAAATTGAAATGAAGATTACTCACACTCCCTTCCATTTTATACAAAAAAATTACTTTTATAAAAGAAATAGTTTGACTAAAATGTGACATTTTTAAAGTCAAACCTATTCTAAAAGATGTAGGATGAGGTTTCAAATTTCATAAGATATTATCAAAGTTCTCCTTGAAAAAAGTAAAATTATATAGAATAATTATAAGACAAAACATTAGATATTATTTTAAAAATTATGATCTAGTATTCATTAGTTGAAACATATTTAGATTTATTATCTTAAATGGATATAATCTTATAAATTCTATCATTATCTTTAGAAAAATACACATTTTTCTAAATCTCAATATTTTTTTAAATTTTTATTCTTATTCTCTAGATAAGTCACATATAACACCCAAAGATTTTATGAGATAGTTTATTTTTAATTTATTTGATTTATTGTGTTATACGCTACACCAATATTAGCTTGTGTTATATGCAACATCGTATTAGCTTGCAGCATACGCAACACTATACTTGGTTTGTGTGACACAAAATTTCAAGTTCTTTTGATAGAATTCATTCAACACAACACTGAGTGTAGATTTTATTCAATATATAAAAGAACTATGTTTTTATTATGTTATACACAACACCAAAGGAATCTTTCACTAATCACAACACTAACTTGTCTTGCATTAAATGCAAAAATGACCTTTCTCGATAGATTACATTGTACGCAATACAGAGTTTCACTAAACAACGATATATTATTAAAATATTATTATTTAATGGGATATAAAATAGATATTATGAATATAATTAACCAAATTTGGAATTTTATATGACATTAACTTTTATACTATGTATTTTCTAGACATGATTCAATTTTTTGGATAAAATAAGTTTTTTTTCAAAAAAAAATAGAATTTTACCACCTTTTGATGGAGAGACCTTATTAAATATAGTTTTTTACAATTTTATAAGTTATATATGACATAATAAACTTATTCTTTTGAATAGGGACATTAAAATTTACCTTAGATGAAATTTTGATATTTTTCTGATTAAATTTATATTTTAATGAATAGTTAAAATACTACATTTTAATTCAAAACTCCCTTTTCATCTAATTTATTTAAATAGTTAGATTATCTTTTTTATTTCTTTTAAATTTTATTTGTATTATTTTTTTATATTTTAATACAATTTTTTTCACTGGATGTAATTTCACATTTATATTTGACATAAACACATGTCAATCTTTTGATAGTTTTCACTTCTTAAAAACCTTCTTTTTGGTTTTGAAAACGAGAATTAATTTTAAAATAATTTTTGGAAATTTTGTGTTTTGAATTTGGTAAAATGGATTCATTATTTCGAATCATAGGGTCTAAATTGTGTAAATTGGTACCTTTTACTTTTTAAAATTATTAATAGTAACTTCAGTAATTGTTTTTATTTACCATGGTTAAAATAAATATTATTTGATATAATTTATGTCATCCATGAATTTTTTGGGTGAATATGGAATGTTATGATTGATTCATTTTTTTTTTCAAAGGAATCAGGTTGTTATGAATTTGCAAAAAAATCAAGTATGAATAGTGTCCAAAATTGACATAATTCATAACTTAAAATATAAAATAGTTTATTAAATGATTTTAAATTCCTAAAAATATAAGATTAATCTAAATAGTTAAGATAAATCAAAATATGTCATAAATGGAATTTTTGGGTCATTTTTCATGATATGGTAATTACATTAACCCATAATGAGTAAATAACATGATATCACTATAAGATTAAAAATGGTAAAATAAGGGTTAAGACAAGAATATAAGGATAATTAAATAATCAAAACTTGTCTAAAAATTATTTGATGATGAGTATTCAAACTGAAATAATATTATATTATAATTAAATGAGTTTTGGATCATTTTAAATCAAAATTTAATTTATGATAAATTAATATTTCAAGAATTTCCTAAAGTGCCCCTCACCTCTTCTGAAAAAAGGCACTTCTTATTCTCTTTATATCACACTTCCAAAGACTTTTAGTTCAGAAAATCTATGTCCAATACTCTTCCTATAATCCCTCCCTTCCTTTTATAAGCCTTACTTTGGGCTGAAATTCATCCTAGGGAGACCATTTCTACAAATAAAAATGAGATACTCGAAAACGAGGTAATTGTTTTATCACCTCTTTCAAAATTCTTTTCTTCTTCTACTTCCTCTTATTATATTTTTATTATACTAAAGTAATAAATAAAGTATCTTACATATTATTAAATGTTATTATAATTATGGTACAACCTTATACCTCCTTCTATCCAACCTACGAATAACAATATCACTATTTGTGCGTTTGTACGTCTTACCATCTCCACACAGTGGTGTAATTTGTTATTCAAAAATACTTAATTTGGATGGGTATAATGATGATTATAATTGATTTAAATAATTAATATAACATGATAATTATTCATTATAATTAATATACCATCCAATTTCAAACCATTTAACCATTAAGTGAATGATATTGGCGTTCATGCGTACGTATGACCTACCGTCTCCACGACACGATAAGATTCATTCTCTGCGTTAACCATTCAAGAATGATTATAAAGTATATATAATAAATAATCATGAAATATATGACCTAATAATTTTACTATATTTATATATATATTTCATTTACTTTCTTCCATTCAATTCAATAAGGAAATGGAAACTATGTTCATGCGTACGTATGACCTACCGTCTCTGTGAACATTGTATTCCATTTCATTTGTCTATCTATTATATATATTTCTATACTGAATATTTATGATATATAAATAAGTTTTTGCATTCTATAAGTATTTAAATCGTTATCTAAGTAATAAGATCAAGAATAACAAGTTAAAACACGTACGATAAATAAAACGATTATTACCCAAAATGTTTCTTTAACATGGAATTGATAAATGAATGGGTAATATAAATTCATAAGTGAATAATATATGATATAATAAATATTATTATGGATTTATAACAAGTTAATAATATGTTTAAACACACTATATAGAAGTTTCAAATACATATGAAGCATATCAGACCTAAGGTAAGGGATAATTTTGTAATGTCATTATTATCCAAGATTGTTTATTTGTAAGTATTTACTGGTGTATATTTATCATTCACATACATGTTTCCTAAATTTATAATATTTTTTAAATTCTTATAATATTTTTTAAATTCAATTTTACACATTATTTAATTTTTATTAAATTATATGGAAGAATTCATTCTTTCATTTTCCATACGAGGTACTTTTAAACTTTTCTGGAAAAAGTACGAGGAGAATGTTTTCTTAACAAATACGGAATGAATGTATTTTTATGGTTTCATGATGCCTTATTTTCATGAATCTTCCTATAAAAAATTTCGAATTTATTTTCAACTAAATCATTTTCTTTTGAAATTTCATGGAATTTTGATAAAAGAAAACGTTTTTAAATAAAAAAAGATATTTTCCTCAGGAATTAATTTCAAGTGTTTTATCAAAATTGTCTTCCATATAAGATGACACTCTTAATATAGGGTTATGTTTATATTCCTATTATTAAAATGATTTTATTATGTTAATTATGGAATGATATTTTATATTGATTATGTTATGATGGAATGATGTTTAAGAAACCCATTTTATTTCATGGGTTATGCTAAGATGAATGATTGGGGTTTTTGTGGAACAGGTAATAATGATTTCATTATGAGATGGGTGGGACCTTTATCTCCCTCCAATGCATTAGGTAAAGATTTATATCTCATGATATATACATTACTAGAATGGAAAGTAAATCTGGTTAAGTAATATCGGGGTGGAATAGCAAGTAAATCTGGTTCAGTAATACATGGTTGGAACGGCAAGTAAACCCAGTTCAGTAATGGACCATGTCCACTATGATGGTCTTGGAAGCAATGTCTTGGCTACTATGTAAATCATATTGTGATATTTTTTTACACAATTCCATGTTTTATGTTAATTTTATTCTATCATGGTTAATATTCCTTTATGATCTATGCCTTATATACTACCAAGATTAATTTCATGACTCAAGATTTTTATGTTTAAATTTTATGATAGTGTTTTTAAATTCTTATGTTTATGGTTTGTTTTATGTTCTCTATGTTTACCCTTACTGATCATTTGACCTCACATTTTTTATGTTTTCTTTTCCCTAGGATATAAAGAAAGGTTTTTGGTAGGAAAGCAAAAAAGGGTTGGTCTTTATAGAAGATGTTGACGATCTTTCACTAAGTTAGAAGATTATGTTCCAAGTTTCCAAAGACACTAAACTAATATGGTGTAAAGACCTGAAAATTCCATGTAGTTTTTTTTAATTATTTAGGATTATTAGGAGTCTGCAGAAATTGATGGCGCATGATTCTGAGGTCCGGTGTGTCCGGAATGAATTTATGAACTTTTTTAGGTACGTTTAGTAAACGCGCAGGTGGTGTTTTCTATCTTTTGAACTAGTTTTGGTAATTAAAATCAAAGAGCATCATTGAATCCGTAATGCTGGGATTCGCTTAAGGGAAAATTCACTTTGATCGTAGTTGGTCGAGAGAAAAAGATAGTTTTGGACTTTTTAAAGAATAATAAAATAACATGTAATTGTTATTTTATTGTATTTTACTCCAAAGGATGAGTGGCGGTGGCGGGACCGGTGACTTGTCAAGCGATTTAATGACTTGACTCATCAACCGGGTAACTCCACCATTTTGAATTAAAAGAGGTTCATTAATTCATTTAATGAACCTCACTAATTCTTCAACGTGTTACTCACTTCCCCCCTCCTATTTAAATGGAGCTCGGGGTGGGGTTTTGGCACAACTTCTTCAAGTGAGGAAGCTCTAGAAGAGTTCTACAACAACATCAATTGACGAAGGATGAAATATCAGGCGGCTACAATCCGGGATCGGCGAGCGTCGACGACTCCATCCAACGTGGACACTCCTCCCGCCACAACCGTGACACCTCAAACAGTTCTCTAGATAAGGGGTTTATGTATGGTTTTGGTTTAACATTATTGAAATGAGTTTATTTAATATTTAATTTTAGATAAATATTCTCCCTCTTATTATCATGTTAACGTGGAGGGCATGGACTGAATGAATAAGTCCTGGACCCTCTGTTGCATTGTTCATGTTTCTTCTTCAGGGATGGATTTTCTCAATTTTGACGGCAATGCGAGATAGAGGGTCACACTATGACGGCGGTAGTCTGGGAGACTCGTAGGTGTAGAAAACACCAAGAATGGACCACCGGAGCATGTCCGGTGGCCCACGGAAAGAACATCCAGCGTGCAATGTCGGCGGCGGCCGGAGTAGGCCCGCGACAACCGGTCATGGGTGGTGGGAAGGCGACGCGCCACTGCACATCGTTGTGTCCAGAGGCGGCCGGCCCGAGCCAGCCGTGCTGGAGAAGGGCAATGCCCGTAGGCGAGGGAGAAGGGAAGTGCCCGTAGCCACCGCTGGCGGCAGCAGCCATGGCCAATGGGCTGCGGTATGAGGGGGTGGCGCGGCCCCGTGCCGCGTCAGTTGGAGACCAGTCGTCCATCTGGCCGACCATTGCATGCGGAGGGGAAGCTCCCCGCTAGCTGGATGAAACAGACCCATGACCACTAGGCCATCGGGAGAAATGGTCCGCCTTCAAGCGAACTGGGCTACATACGGGTCAGTCGAATGGGTTGGACCCACCTAACGGGCGAGTGGATGTGGGTCGAGCCCCACTCGGCGGGCTGGGCCAACCACGGCCTGAGCCCACGAACCAGCCAAGCGGACCACGATGGGACAGACCTAGTGAACTAGGCCAACCCTTAACGGGAAGGACCCTGGCGGGGTCAGGTAGACCCCGAGACCTGTTGCATCGGGCCGGCCAGACCAAGTCAGACCGGGCCCATACCCAACCGTCTCCCAAATAAAGAAACACTCGTAACTGAAGAACTGGGTGTCCATTTGAAACGAAGTTAGTGATGTTGGGACCCCTTTTGGGAAGCTATCCCTTTGGAATATTCTGACAGGCTCGACCGAACCGGGTCGGACCGAGGTGTTGTCACCCCCATTTCACGAAAAGGGGTGTAACTAACAGAGTATGCCTTCGATCGATGCGTTGTTTGTTGAATAAGGACCCTTGTGACAAGGTTTTACATTGGAAATACTCTAAGTGTGTTTTGACAGAGTTTGATGTGCGACCTGGGTTGGATCAGATTTGAATCCAACCAGACCCTTATTACATAAGTGTTCATATCTCACAGACTGGGTGTCTGATTGATTCGTCATCTATCACGTTGGGGCCCCTATGATGGGGTGGTCCCTTGGGTATTATTTTTGTAGGACATCGTACCAGTTGAAATATGACCGATGTCTTGAGGAGAAGAATCTTTTGGAGATCAGGCGTGCTTGGTGCGGGAATCTAGTGGCTGGTTGTGACATGAAGAAGAAGAGCGACCAATACTGGTCAGCATCAGAAACTCCTCAGTTGTATAATCTAGATATACAACTAATCATCCCTACCTCTATACCAGTGACCAATACAGGTCATCCCCAGCGACCAATACGGGTCAATACTAGGGACCAATATGGGTCATCAATAGTGACCAATACGGGTCAACACAAGTGACCAATACAGGTCAGCATCTAGCGACCAATACGGGTCAGCATTAAGTGACCTATACGGGTCAGTAGTGGAGTTACTATGGATAGGATAAACTGTCTTTACGACTAGTCAACCCTATCCCAGTAACCTTGGAGTTATACCATTAGAGTGAGCTGTTACTTTTTCTCTGTTCTTCATGATTTAGATCATTCTTGTGATATTACTTTTGTGGTATTTCTTCTGATTTTTTCCTTTGTGGATTATGGAGAGACCTTCAGGGGTCTTGGAGTCCCCTACTGAGTTGTTATAATCACCCTTGCACGGGCTCTGACTGCACGTGTGTCTCTAGTGTAGACTTCTAATACTTTGAGGCAGACCTTGTTGGTTCGGTACTTGGTGGACCTTGGTGCGATGGGAGCAGTCGATATCCTCTTCTTATACTTCAGACTTACAGTGACAACCCTCCAGGTAGATCTCCAAGTCAAATATGATAGTTGTTTACTTTCTTTTTAGTTTCTGTAGATTGTATTCTCACCCACTATTTTCAGTTTACAATTGCACTTGTGGTTGTACTTTACTCTCGTGGTTACACCTTACTTTTTTTTGGTTGTTTATTTTAGTTTCCCTTTTTGAGTGTGTACAGATCTCTAAGGTAATGACTTCCCTATTCGGGAAAAACCTTCAGGTGCTAGTCACCAACCCATGGCCTATGGAAGACGGGCTTGGGGAAGTCACGTCCGGTAATGAAAAAGTTTTATCAAAGCCAGGTTGGTTCTACTAGAATAACTAAGAGTTTACTTTTAATGAGTAAATTGTGTAAAGTTTCTTGAATTTGGTTTTCAGTACAGGAAGTCTAGTGTTGGTTCACTGGCCGATGTATCCATACACCAAGACTGTGAATTCTTTTTTCTGACTCAGTACATGAAAACACCGGTTGCTAGTGTTTTAGAAGGTTTTCTTGATATTTCTTGAGTAATCTCACCAGGTATAACTTATTTACCATGGCGTATGTAATGACCCAAACATTAATTAATGGAAATCCCTCTTGATATAATTAAATGTCTCTTTATGTAAAATGTTTATATAAAATGTCAACTTCTTTGGTTTTATATTTTTGGATTTTAAAATACTATTAATAATTATGATCGTTGCTAATATAGTCGTTGAACAGTGATCACGTGATTCTTATAAATATAAGGCTTTAACTAATCCAATTTACTCAGACAAAGGAAGTGATGGCCTCATCCAGTAGATGTTCCACATACGAAGCCCATTTATCAGAGCTCGGAAAGGTGTTTGTGTCTTTGGGATTCACTCTTAACCAAGCCCAAGATGAGCTTGAATATCTTAAGCTCGAGAAGTACTGCCTATGAGAGAAGTGGAAGTTGATAGAGATTATCACCCGAGCAATGTTATCCGAGCCACCCCAAGAGTCTGTCACCATCGCACACCTTACTCTTTGGTCTTATTTGGGTGTTATAAGGGGTTATGTAATAAGACCTTAGCACTATGGTTATGTACATTATTATTTTATATAATAATGAATATACTTTCATTTTATTATTGTTACCATATAAATAGTTTTTAAAGCACAAATAGTATTTTTAGTTAATGTTCAACTAAGAAAACTATTTCGAGGAATTAATGGATTTTTAAATTAAATATTATTTTAATAAAATATTAGTATTGTTATTAAATTAATTTTTATTAAATAAAAATGATCGTATAATTTTATGAATGCAGTTGTAATTTTTATTAAGGTTTGAAAGGCATTTCTGTCAAGACCCATGAATTTTCGATAAATGTCGGTTTTTATTTTAAAAGTGAAAATTAACATATTTATAAAATTATTTAGATAAAATTAATTTTATTTCTGGAATCAGTGTGTCGAAATTATCCAACGGTGAATTTTTCATAATTTTCTGAGACAGTCAAATTTTTGGGTAAAAATTAAAAACCCTTTAAATATATAATGTGTTTATGACAACATAATGACCCAATAGTGATGTAATAAAATACTATAAACTTTAAGTTCGGACAATATATCTTTTTCCACTAAAATGATGTGATTTTGGGTTTGTTTGATTAATTTTACAGAGCTTTAGTGGACCCTTTAAGACTTATTAAACTTTTTGTCTTTTTAAATTATTTTCCTTGGGAGTGTGACTCACATCCACATAAGCAACCCCATTATTTTAAGAAGTTACGAATTTTTTCTTATAAAATATTGTTTTCCACTACCTTTTGATAAAAACCATGGGCAAAAACCATGGTCTGGTTTCTGGTTTTGATTAGTTTAATGTGAGGTGTCCCAAACCTAAATAATAAACAATTCCCTCTAATTTACTATATATATCCACCCAAGCTCTCACTTCATTCTCACTAAAAGCCTTTTTATTTCATCCAACCTCTTCTCTAATCTCCCTATAATCCTCCCAAGGTGCCCCAAGCTCCCATGAAGCCTCTCTTAAGCCTCTCTCAATCCTTTAGAAGCACACTTCCAAGTAAGGGTTTTATTCCTTTCTCATTTTTGTCCAATATGCTTTAAGTCGTTATTCCAATTTAATTTCAATTATAAATGTTGGAGTATGGTTTTGAACCTCCCCCGTACTACTCTATTTATGTTTTAATTATTGGAGACACTTTTCTATCTCATTAAATTCCTCCCATATACACTCATTACTATGCCGAAATTCTGAAAGGAATTTCTCTCTCCTCATTTACATTCCAACAATTATTTTGTATCATGAATATAAATTCCATTACATTTGTTTGGAAATTTATCCATATTACCCCCTTACTTTCTATGTCATGTAAATATGATTAGAAACACCTTTCTCTCTCAAAAACCATTTTTATGAGTTGTTATGTCACTCCGTTATGCTGCCGAAATTGCACCGCGTTTTTCCAAGCCAAAGTCATTGTGTAGTGAATACCATGCCCATTTCTCTATCAAGGGAATTCACCTTTATGAATATTTAATTATTTTTTAAAGAGTTTCAAGTATGTATTCCACATTATTTTATTGGTTAATAAATTATTTTGTTGAATGATTCAATGTGTTATGATCCATGTGGCACATTTATGCATGAAGTGAAATGTTTAAGAAGGGTGCACCCTGATAGCGCTCCAATGTAATGGGTAAAGTATAGTATCATGATATGTCATGTGAAATGGGTGATTAATCATGATAATTCAAGTGCAATGAGGGCTTACTTGTGCTTCATGTGCAATGAGGGATTACTCATGCTCCATGTGCAATGAGCCTTGGCTCATGCTAGTTCCATGTTAAGTGTTGTTGCCACATTTCCATGTTATGTTTTTCATGCTTTATCATGACTTTGTGTTTATACTTCTCTTTTGATCTATTGATATGACTATTTTCTAACATGTATTTTATTCCTCATGTTATTCCATGATTTTTCCCTTACTAGGCTTTATATCTCACCCTTTTCTTATGCATGTCCTCAAGTTATCCCATGCAATTCTAAGTACAAGGGAATGTAGTGGTCATTTAAATGAATTTTTCAATAAAGATGTTTTATTTAATATTTTAATTTTTCATGTAATGATATTAAGCTCCAAAGACACTAGACCTATCGATCTTCTATGTTGTATCAGGTGAATTTTATGTAATAAATTATGTTTAATTGTGTAATAAAAAGCAGGGTTGTCATAGTTGGTATCAGAGGATAGGTTTAGTTATTTTTGGGATTAGGATTATAAAACCATAGCAAATCCTTAGATACAAGACTAAGTATAATAAAAACATCTCTAATTTTTTATGAGTATTGAGTAAGTGTTTTATCAAGAAAATACATCTCTGTCTGGATACGAGCAGGTAGTGGCGGCTCTAGCACAGATGTATCCTATGGGTAAAACCCAAAAACACCGCTTTGATCTAGACTCAAAAGGGAACTGGTGCACGACAACGGTCCTTGTTGCACTCTTGTTTATGAAACTCTCGGGGGATATGCTTTGGTAAATTCAAAAGCTTAGTATGAACCATTATTAAGGGACAAAAAATTCCCTAAGAATATATGTCAGAAAGTAGATCATGGATCACATAGACTGAAGCCAATAGATTCATATGTTAATGAAATAAAAGTTATTTATAAGTCATTAGTTTTTTCCTTGGATTACCCTTTATGTGTTACCCCTAACTTTCCTTTTATTCCAGCCAATGGTCGGTAATAGGAGGACTCAGGCTAACAACTGATGTGAAGATGAATGTGATGACCGTACTAATGAGATGCCCAATCTAATGGGAGTGGGAATCGCAAACTTTGTCATGATTCTCTCTCATATAACTCAATCTTTGAATAGAAACATGGGTCAAGAGTAAAATTCAAACCCCCTCCCCCCTAATAAAGAACAAGTCACTATCAAGAGCTTCATGAGACAATGGCCTCCTACTTTTAATGGTTCATCTGATCCCTCGATCGATGAACAATGGATCAACTCCATTGAAAAGATATTCTTCATCCTTCAATGTTCTGAACAAGATAAGGTTCTCCGGACTACTTATCGTATGGAGGGTGAATCTGGTCAATGGTGGAAGTTGATAAAAAATATGAAGCCTAAGGAGGAGATCGAGGAATTGGAATGGAAGGATTTTCAGAAGATGTTTTTCAATAAATATTTTCTGCTCACCCTCCGTCTTAATATGGAAAGGGACTTCCTTGCCCTCAAGAAAAAAGAAGGTGAATCTGTTGGAGTGTACGAGGAAAACATCACAAGGCTTGCACGATATGATTCCGGCTTTGTCATTACCCCTTAATACAAGTTTGACCACTTCTTTGGTGGGTTGAAACCTAGCCTGTGGAAAGCACGGGTGATCCGTGACTTCGACAGCTATGAGGAAATTTTCTGATGTGCCCTCAAGGTCGAAATGGAGATCAGATAATCTCAGGGGTATCATGGGGATAAGAAGCATATGGTGGAATTCAATGCTAGAGGTCCAATGGATAAATACAACGGTGCTAAGAAGATCTAGCACCCCACTTGCCAAAGGTGCAGAAAGAATCACCCTGGAAATTGCCTAAAGGGTACAAGAAAATGCTTAAGGTGTGGAAGAGAAGGGAACCTGGCTATGAAATGTCGGAAAGAAAAACCCGCGGCTGAAATAGCGTAGAGGAACACACCTTTCGAACCTCAACATGTTTTTCACTTCTACAACTGTAAAGAACCAGGGCATCTTGGAAATCAGTTCCCTAATCCAAGGGTTTTTAGAGGCAACCAACAACTTCCAAGGCAGCGGGGGTGAGCTTTTTCCATCACTACTACTGAAGTTAACCCCAACAATGAAGTGGTGATAGGTAAGCCAGCTATTTATTCAATAATAGAAAATTTAATTTTCGAATTAGGTTATATGAATTCTTTTATATCCCGAAAGTTTATTAAAACAATCCAAACACCACCACAAATCATGGAAGTGAAGATGTCAGTGAGTATAAAAAATTGGGAAATCATTGCATCCCATGAATATAACTCCTTACCTTTAATAATATGTGGATTGAACTTCCCGGAAAACCACATCATACTCCCTCTAGAAGAATTTGATGCAATTCTTAGCATGGATTGGCTTTCCTTATATAGAGCCAACATAAATTGTCGTGAGAGGGAAATCACGCTCCATGTGGAGAATCAACCCCTGATTCTTTACAAGGGCATGGAGGAAGATGAATATTATTTAGCTTCATCATCTCAAGCATGGATTTTACTACCATATGAGAATTAGTATATGGCTTGAATGATTGAGTCTTAGGAGGAAACCATCCTAGAAGACATGCCTATTGTAAGAAAATTCGGTGAAGTGTTTCCCAACGAATTTCCTGGTCTTCCTCCTAGAAGAGATATTGAATTCTCAATTGATCTTATACCTAGGGAGTTTCCAATATCCAAGACTCTGTGTAGAATGGCTGTTGTGGAGCTTTAGGATCTAAATAAATTACTATAGGTGAATATGGATAAAGGGTTTTTACGCCCAAGTGCTTCACCATGGGGTGCACCAGTACTCTTCATCAAGAAGAAGGATGGATCAACGAACCTTTTCATAGATTATCATGAGCTTAACAAAATCACAATAAAGAACAAGTATCCTCTCCCGTGAATTGATGACTTGTTCGATCATCTACGTGGAGCACAATACTTCTCTAAGGTGGATTTGTCGTCGGGATATTATCAAGTAAGGGTGAAGAAGGAAGATATTCCCAAGATTTCTTTTCGAACAAGATACAGGCACTATGAATTCATATTAATGCCTTTTGGACTCACTAATGCTCCAAAAATATTTATGGACTTGATTAATAGAGTCTTTGGAGATTACCTCGACAAATTTATGGTAGTCTTTATAGATGATATTCTGATATACTCTAAAACCAAGGAGGATCATGAGGAGCATCTAAGAACTGTACTAGAGACCTTACGAAAGGAGAACCTCTATCAAAAGTATCGAAATTGTGAGTTCTGGTTGAAGGAGGTCTCATTATCGGGCCATATCATCACAAGCAATGGGATATCTATGGATCCATCCAAAACAGATGCAATTGAGGGATGGTCGAGGCCAACATCGGTAACGGATATCTATAGCTTCTTGGAGTTAGCTGGATATTATCGATGATTTGTGAGAAATTTGTCATGATTTTCCAACCCTCTTACCAAGCTAACTCAGAAGGGAGTAAATTTTTCTTGGAGTTATGGATGCGAAGAAAGCTTCAAGGAGTTGAAAAGGAGGCTTATCACTGCGCCCGTGCTCACTTTACCCATAAGTGGAGAACTTTTTTGGGTATTCAGTGATGCTTCGAAAAAGGGCATGGGATGTGTGTTAATGAAAAATGACAAAGTCATTGCCTATGCTTCAAGGAAATTTAAATTTCATGAACAAAACTATCCAACACATGACCTCGAGTTGGATGTAGTGATCTTCGCTTTGAAAATTTGGTGGAATTATCTCTTTGGGGAGAATTATGAAATATATATGGACCCCAAAATCCTCAAGTATAAATTCACACAAAAATAATTGAACATGCACCAACGAAGATGGTTAAATCTGATCAAAGACTATTAATTCTCAATCCATTACCACCCTAGGAAAGCGAACAAGTTGGAAGATGCCCTAAGTTGAAAAGACCCAGTAATTCAATCATTGATGAGAATTGAAAAGGATACAATATTCTTAGATTTGATAAAGATAGACATGGGAATCATAAAAGAAGAGAACATCATCAATCCTTTCACAAATTATTACTCAACCGTCACTTTTGGAAAGATTAAAGGATGCTCAAAAGGATGATGTGGGAATTCAAAATAAAATTGAAGCTATCAGAAAAGGGAAATACTCAAAGTTTAATGTTAATGAAGAAGGAATTGTGAGATTTTGTAAAATACTATGTGTTCCATCAAGTCAGGAGCTGAAAAAGGAACTTTTGGATGATTCACATAGTTCAAGTTTCTCTATTCACCCAGGAAACACAAAGATGTATCGAGATCTCTGAGATAAATATTGGTAGAATAATATAAAGAAGGAGATCGATGAATATACATCAAAGTGCCTTGTGTATCAGCAAGTGAAGTCAGAGAGGAAGAAGTCTATGGGGGTGATGCAACCATTTCCCATACCAGAATGGAAATGGGAGAACATCACCATGGACTTTGTCACCAGACTTTTGAATACATCCAAAGGCAACAATGGAATCTGGGTTGTTGTGGATCATCTTACAAAGGCTACACACTTCATTGTTATTCAGGAGGATTTCTCATTGGATCAACTGGCACAAATATATATCACAGAATTGGTAAGGCTTCATGGATTACCACTATATATTGTGTCCGATCAAGATCCAAGATTCACCTCAAAGTTTTGGAAGAGTATTCAACATGCTCTGAATACTGAACTGAACTTCAGTACGGCTTATTATCCTCAAACTGATGGCCAATCCAAGCAGACTATCCAAACACTTGAGGACATGTTGAGATCGTTCTCAATGGACTTTAAAGGATGATGAGATCAACATCTTCCTCTGGTTGATTTCTCTTATAATAACAGTTTCCACTCAATCATCCAAATGAAACCATATGAATCCCTTTATGGGAAAAGGTGCAGAACACTGGTGTGTTGGGATGAGGTCGGTGAGCATAATCTGCTTGCACCAGAAATGGTCGAAGAAATGGTAGGGAATGTGAAAACCATTCAACAGCATATCAAGGCATCTCAGAGTCGACATAAGAGTTATGTAGACAACCATCATTGAGACCTTGAGTTTAAAGTTGGATACATGGTATGTCTATGCATATCTCTATGTAATAAGTTCATGAGGATTGGAAAGAAAGGGAAGTTAAGTCCAATGTACATTGGCCCCTTAATGATTCTTGATCGGGTCGGGGTTGTGGCTTATTAAATAGCACTCCAACCTACCATGGCCAAAGTACATGATGTCTTTCATGTATTCCTATTAATGAATTACATACCGGACCCTTCACATGTACTCTCTTCAGAGGTGGTACGGTTAGAGGATGATCTTCCTTATGAGGAGAAACCAATAAAGATCTTAGATTGTAGATAAAAATTTCTATTAAATAAGACAATGCCCCTCATCAAGGTGTTGTGGCGAAACCACAAGTTTGAAGAAGCAATGTGGGAATTGGAGGAAATGATGAAGCAGAGTAACCACATCTGTTTTAGTGTGGGAAAAGGAAATTTCGAGGGATAAATTTTTTAAGGGGGGAAGATTGTTAGGACCCAAACTTTTATTAATGGAAATCCTTCTTGATCTAATTAAATGTTTCTTTATGTAAAATTTTTATATAAAATTTCAACTTCTTTGGTTTTATGTTTTTGGATTCTAAAATACTGTTAAGAATTGTGATCGTTGTTAATATAGTCGTTGAACAGTGATCACGTGATTCATATAAATATAGGGCTTTAACAAATCCAATTTACTCAGACAAAGGAAGTGATGGCCTCATCCAGTAGACGTGCCCCATACGAAACTCATTTGTCAGAGATCGGAATGGAGGTTGTGCATTTGGGATTCACTCTTGACCAATCCCAAGTCGATCTTGAATATGTTAAGCTTGAGTGGGACTGTCAATGAGAGAAGTGGAAGTTGATAGAGATTACAACCCGAGCAATGTTATCCAAGCCACCCCAAGAGTCTGTCATCATCACCCACCTTACTCTTCAGTCTTATGCATGTGCCATAAGGGGTTATGTAACAAGACCTTAGCACTATGGTTATGTACATTATTTTTATATATAATAATGAATATGCTTTCATTTTATTATTGTTACCTTCTAAATAGTTTTTAAAGCACAAATAGTATTTTTTTATTAATGTTAAACTAAGAAATATATTTTGATGAATTAATGGATTTTTGAATTAAATAATATTTTAATAAAATATTTTTATTTTTATTAAATTATTTTTTATTAAATATAAATGATCGTATAATTTTATGAATGCAATTGTAATTTTTATTAAGGTCTGAAATCCATTTTTGTCAAAACCAATGAATTTTCGATAAATGTTGGTAATTATTTTAAAAGTTAAAATTAAAATATTTAGAAAATTATTTAGATAAAATGAATTTTATTTCTGGAATCAGTACGTCGAAATTATCCAACGGTGAATTTTTCATAATTTTCTGAGACAGTCAAATTTTTGGGTAAAAATTAAAAACCGTTTAAATATATAATGTGTTTTATGACATGATAATGACCCAATATTGATGTAATAAAATACTATAAACTTTATTTTTGGCCAATATATGTTTTACCACTAAAATAATGTTATTTTGGGTTTGTTTTATTTATTTTACAAAGCTTCAATGGACCCTTCAAGACTTATTAAACATTTTATCTTTTTAAATTGTTTTCCTTGGTAGTGTGACTCACCTCCACATAAGCAACCCCATTATTTTAAGAATTTCGGACTTTGGCCTCATAAAATATTGGTTTCCATTCCCTTTTGAAAAAAACCAAGGGCAATAACCATGGTATGGTTTGTGTTTTTGATTAGTTTAATGTGAGGTGTCCCAAACCTAAAAAATAAACAATTCCCTCTCCTTTCCTATATAAACCCAGCCAATCTCCCACTTACTCCTAACTCTAAGCCTTTTTAGTTCGTCCATACTATTCCCACCTCTCTTTATAATACTCTCAAGGTGCCCCAAGCTCCCAGTAATCTTCTCTCAAGCCTCTCTCAAGCCTTTGGAAGCACACTTCCAAGTAAAGGTTTTCTTCCTTTCTCATTTTTTTCCAATATTCTTTAAGTCATTATGCCCTTTTAATTTCAGTTATAAACGTTGGGGTATGGTTTAGAACCTCCCCCATACAGCCCTCTTTTATTTAATTATGGGATACCCCTTTCTTTCTCATTAAATCCCTCTCATGTACACCTGTTACTATGCCAAAATTCCGAAAGGAATTTCTCTCTCCTCATTTACATTCAAGCAATTATTTTGTATCATGAATCTAAATTCCATTAAATTTGATGGGACATGTATCTATATGACCCTATTACTTTCCATGTCATTTAAATATTAAGAGACACCCCTTATCTCTCATCAACCATTTTTATGAGTTCTTATGTCACGCTATTATGTTGCTGAAATCGCACAACATTTTTTCAAGCCAAAGTCATTGTGCAGTGAATATCATGCCCATTTCTCTATCAATGGTATTCAACTTTATGTGCATTTACTTATTGTTTAAATAGTTTCAAGTATGTATTCCACGTTGTTTTATCATGGAATAAATGATTACGTTGAATGATTCAATGTTTTATGATCCATGTGGCACACTTATTCATGAAGTGAAATGTTTAAGAAGGGTGTGTCGTGATAGCACTCCAATGCATTGGGTAAAGTATAGTATCATGATACGTCATGTGAAATGGTTGTTTACTCATGCTAATTCAAGTTCAATGAGGGTTTACTTGTGCTTCATGTGCAATGAGGGTTTACCCATGCTTCATGTGCAATGATCCATGGCTCATGCTAATTGCATGTTAAGTGTTGTTGCCACATTTCCATGTTATGATTATCATGCTTTATCATGCCTTTATGTTTATTCTTGTCTTGTGCTCTATTGATATTATTATTATCTAACATGTATTGTATTCCTAATTTTATTCCGTAATTATTCTCTTACTGGGCTTTATAGCTCACCCTTTTCTTATGAATGTCCTCAGGTTATCCCATGCAATGATAAGTAAGAGGGAATATAGTGGTCATGTAAAGGAAGTTTTCAATAAAGATATTGTATATCATGTTTTAAGTTGTTATGTAATGATATTAATCCCCAAATACACTAGACCTCTTGATCTTCTATGTTGTATCAAGTGAATTTTATGTAATAAATTATGTTTAATTTTGTAATAAAAATCAGAGTTTTCATAGCGCATCTGTTTCTTACAAGATGCCTCCATGAAAACAGTCAGTCAAAATTTTGGTTAGAGATCATGAAAGTGGTCCACCGATTGATGAGGCATCGGTATAGGGACCACTGACAGTGGTGGCACCTTTGGGTTGTGTACCAGCAGCACTACCACCTGTTGAGCAGTAGATGCTACCAGTGGATCATGCACGCCAGCTGAGCACCTTTCATGAGTTCCAAAGATAGAGGCCTACAAGGTTTCGAGGTTAGACAGACCCCCAGGAAGTAGAGGACTGGATGGAGGTGGTTTTGCGTGTCTTTCTCCTAGTATAGACACCCGCCGAGTAGATGGAGATCTTGGCTGCTAGCCTTCTTCAGGGCTCGGCAAGACAATGGTGGAGCTCGACACTCTAAGTGCATGATGAGATGACCCTCACTTGGCCGGACTTTGAGAGCCTTTCCAGAGCAGAGTTCATCCCAACGACATTATGATTTGTGTGTATTCAGGATCTACTGCATCTGCAGTAGGGAAAACAGACTGTGGCTCAGTACTCGGTGAGATTTTTTGACTTCTCTTGATACACCACCGGCATGGTACGAGACCCTTACTTTAGGGTCCGGAACTTTGAGCATGGGATCCAATGAGAGATCAAAGTTTTGATAGTTTCTCTCTTCATCCCAACGTAGGATGGGGTGCTGGAGAGAGCTCTACTAAGGGAGATTTTCATTGTCAAGCTGTAACCGACAGTGAGATCCCCTACCGGACGATAGGAAATAGAGTAATTTGTAGCTGGTAGTAGACAGATGATGCAGAATCCGAAGTGGGGTTTACCTTCTGGAGGGTGACCCCAGGATGCAGGTTCAGATGTGCGAGGATCAAGAGGCTGAGCGAGCCACCAATGAGGCATGATCTGTTTTTCCTACAGGGGATAGGGTCCCAAAGCTCGTGATTGTCTAACTCCCCGTGCAGATGATCGGAAGACGGTGGATGTGCCACCAAGGCAGCGGTCAGAGCATGAGTGTCATCTAGGTGGTGGATGAGGCATGGGAGCAGGAAGTGCAACGGGAGGTGGTCGGGGTCACCAAGCACTACCACCACCACCCCTTGGCAGTCCACCACAAGCTTAGAGAGAAGGTGGATGGGGACATGCCCAGTTATAGGCAATAGAGGCTCATGATCATGACATCCTTGAGATGATACAAGGTACAATCTATATCTTCTCTAATTTATCAATAGTGCTTATCGACATAGGTTATATCCATTATTTCCTTGTAGCGGACTTAGTTCAGGACTCTGAGATTCCGACTGAGCTTTTAGCTCGACCTTTGCATTTGGATACTCTTACGGGAAGAGATTCAGTGGTCATACATTGGTGCCGACAGTGTGATCTTACTCTCAGAAGAGAGAGTTTCAAATGGGATATTCTAATAGCGGTGTTGAATCTCGACGACGTCATTCTAGGCATGGAATAGCTATCAGCAGTTCATGTACATATTGAATACTTGTGACGTACTATGTGATGTACGTGTGGAGATGGAGGAATGTTTTCCTTTGTTGGTGAGAAGAAAAATAGAGCATCACGAGATGGACTTGCGCTCAAGTGGGTATAACCGATTACATATCATCTAGCTTTCATGGCCTTCGACACGGTGGATGAGACGAGTCCAAAGTTTCTAGCGGTGGTGGATGAGTATGAGGACGCCTTTCCAGAAGATGTCATAGGACTACCTCCTCATAGAGAGGTAGACTTCCCCATTCAATTGTAACCAAGAATAGCACCGATATCTACACCAACATATCATATCTCTGGGAGTTGAGGGAACAGTTGGAGGACTTACAGAGGAAGGGATTCGTAAAGACCAGTGTTTCTCCATGGGAATCCCTGGTGTTGTTTTCCAAGAATTCAAATGGAAGTTTGAGGCTATGTGTGTACTTCTGGTGCCTAAACCAGGTTACTATGAAGAACAAGTATTCTATACCGAGGATTGATGATCTGTTTGATCAGTTGAATGGAGGGAATTGGTTCTTGAAGATAGAACTCAGATCAGGCTATCACCAACTTCGTGTTTGGGATGAGGACATTCCGAGGACAGAATTCAAATGTAGGTATATACATTATGAATACCTAGTGATGTTTTTTGGTGTGAATAATTCCCCTATAGTGTTCATGGGTCTTGTGAACAAGATATTACAGTCATATCTCGATCGCTTTGTAGTGGCCTTCATCGATGACTTCTTGGTGTACTCAGCATCTGAGGAAGAGAACGTTGTACACTTGAGGATAGTTCTGGACACACTCTTAGAGCACCAGTTATATAGAAATCTCTCAAAGTGTGAGTTCTGAATACAAACGGTCTACTTATTGGGACACATCATCTTAGAGGCTGGAGTTGCAATGGATCCAGCAAAGATCGAGGCAGTACTTGCTTGGGATCCACCTAGGAGTGTTACTGAGGTGCAAATCTTCCTTGGATTAGCAGGCTACTATCAGAGGTTCGTACCCAATTTCTCCAGGGTATCAGCACCTATGAATGCCTAGATGAAGAATGGGAAACCCTTCCAATGGTTAGAGACATTCCAACAGATCTTTCAACAGGTGAGGCAGATCTTGACCAGCGCTCCCATCCTAAGGTTTTAAGAGGAGGGAACTGACTACGTGGTTTACTGTGATGCATCAGGGACTGGACTCGATTGCATCCTGATGTAGGATGATGCAGTGATTTCTTATGTCCCATGACCTCTAAGGCCTCATGAGCAGAATTCTGCGACTCACGACTTGGATTGGGTAGTTGTAGTCTTCGCACTGAAGATGTGGTGACACTACTTGATGGGTGAGTGGTTCATTATTTACTTAGACCACAAGAGTCTCAGATATGTCTTCACAAAGAAAGAAATGAATCTGAGATAGAAATGTTGGATAGAGTTCCTCTAGGACTATGACTTTGAGATAGTCTATACTCCTGGTAAGAGGAATGTAGTAGTAGATGCACTTATCCGGAGATCGGGTCTGCAGCTACTGAACGAGGATTCAGAGAAGTTAGCCTCGCTTAAGATATCCAATATGCATAGAGATGAGATAGTCTACCTCTAGTTGATGGTATTTTTCCCTCCAATCCTTTATCTATTTAGGGAGGTACAACTAAGAGACAGCAGTTGCGAGACTATACATGCTCAGATATCCTCAGACCATACACCTGAAGGATATTCTGAAGATAGGGAGCATGTCATCCTTTTCAGAGGACGTACAGTTTTACTAGTGTCTCTATGAGAGGAGGTGTTGAGGGAGTTCCATACATCCCCCTTAGAAGTACATCCAGGCATGAAGAATATGTATCAGGACCTCTGGCTTCAGTACTAGTGGCTAGGTATGAAGAAATTTGTAGCGGAGTTTGTTTTTAGTTGCCTCACTTGCAAGCAAGTGAAGTCTGAGAACCAAGTACCAACAGTGTTGACCAAACCCCTCTAGATACTAGAGTGGAAGTGGGAAGGGATATTGATGGAATTCGTGATGGGGTTACCACATAAATCTAGAGGGCATGATACCATCTGGGAGATCATTGACCGAATCACCAAGTTGGCCCACTTCCTTGCTTTTCAATAGAAGGGTTTGTTAAAGAGCTTGGGACATCTCAACATTTATAAGATCGTGTGAATTCACGGGGTGCCTTCGACAATAGTCTCGAACCATGATGCATGCTTCACATCCTAGTTATTGAAAGGATTGTATGAGGCTTTTAGAAATCAGATACGCTTGAGCACGGCTTTTCACCTAAAAATAGATGGTCAGACTAAGCAGAATATCCAGACCATAGAGGAAATGCTTCATGCATGTGTCTTAGATTTTGGTTTCAGTTGGGAGGACCACCTACCCTTGGTGGAGTTCACGTACAACAATAGCTATCACTCCACCATTGGTATGGCCTCTTTTGAGGTGTTGTATGGATGACCGTGTAGATCGCCATTGTACTGGATGGATCCAAGAGAGCCAGCACTCATGGACCCAGATATGGTACAGGCTACCACTGAGAAGGTGCAGGTCATCTGAGAGTGGATTAAGACTTCACAGAGCCGACAAAAGTCCTATGTTGATAGGCGATAGACACCACTGGAGTTCCAAGAGGGGGACCACATATTCTTATGATTCTCCCCTCTACGGGGACTATGGAGATTTGGTTGAGGTGGAAATCTCTAACCGAGGTTTATCAGACCATTCTAGATACTTCGAAGGATTGGAAAGTTAGCCAACTACTTGGCACTTCCATCGTAGATGGAGAGGGTGCATGAAGTCTTCCATGTATCCCACATGATGAGATATGTGCATGACCCATCTCATGTCATCGACCATGGCGAGCTGGAGATTGACGATGGGGAAAATTTTGTAGAGTACCTGGTGGAGATAGAGGATCGACAAGAGTGGATCCTTCTTGGGCAGACGATGCCTCTGGTGCACGTTCTGTGGCAGCATGGGAATCTCTAAGAGAGCACATGGGAGAGAGAGGATCATATGCGTGCCCAGTATCCCTCTTTGTTTTTGTAGTCTTGTTTGTCTTTCGAGGATGCAAATCCCTAAGGTGGAGAGAATGTAAAGACACAAGAATTCCATGTAAACATTTTTGTTAATTATTTGGGATTATTACGAGTCTGTGAAAATTAATAGTGCATGATTTTGAGACCTGCTGTGCCCGGAATAAATTTTTGAATATTTTTTTAGGTATGTTCAGTAAACGCGTGGGCGGAATTTTCTATCTTTTAAACCAGTGCTCGGAATGGAAATCCAAGAGCACCATCAAATCTGTAGCACTGAGATTCACTTAATGGAAGCTTCACTTCGACCATAGTTGGTAGGAAGAAAAATATAGTTTTTGGACTTTTTAAAAAATAATAAAATAACATGTAATTGTTATTTTGTTTTGTTTTTCTCTAAAGGATGAGGGATGGTAGTGGGACTGGTGACTTGTTAATTGATTTAATGGCTTGACTCATCAACTGCATAACTCCACCGTTGTGAATTTAAAGAGGTTCTTTAATTAATTTAATGAAGCTCATTAATTCTTCAATGCATTACTCACTTTTCCCCCTCCTATTTAAATAGATCTCGGGGTTGGCTTTTGGCACGGCTTCTTCAAACGAGGAAACTCTGGTGGAGTTCTGCAGAAAAATACACTGACGGAGGATGAAAGCTTGGGCGACAATGATCTGGGATCGACGAACGCTGATGACTCTATCAAATGTGGAAGCTCCTCCCTCTACAACCACGACACTTCCAACAGTTCTTGAGGGTGGGGGTTTATGTTTGGTTTTGGATTAACATTATTTAAATGAGTTTATTTAATATTTAATGTTAGATAAATATTATCCCGCTTGTTATCATGTTAATGCGGAGGGCACGGGCTGAACAAATGAGGAACGGACCCTCCGCCGCTTTATTCATGTTGCATTATTTAGGGAAGTCTTTCCTCAATTTTGATGGAAACATGAGACAGAGGGTCACGATGTGATGGAGGCAGTTTGGGAGACTCGTAGGCACAGATGGCACCAAGAACGGACCATCGGAGCACATCCGGTGGCCCTCGGAAAAAATTGTCGGCGTGCCATGCTGGCGACTGCCTGAGAAGGCCCACGGCAACCGGTCGTGGGTGGTGGGAAGGCGATGCGCTGTCAAGAGCTGTGGTGGCTAGAGGTGGCTGGCCGCATGGGAGAGGGGTGGTTCCTGTAGGCCCCACTAGCAGTAGCAGCTGCGGCCACCGGTCGGCGGCAGGAGGGGGCGGCGCAACCCCGTGCCGCACTGTGTCGGCTATAGACTGGTCATCCACCTGGCTGACCATTGCACGCAGTGGGTAGAGCCCCACCGGCTGGATGAAATGGACCTACATCTATGGGTCCTATTGAAGAAATGATCTACCTTCAGAAAGACCGGGTCGGATGCAGGTCGACCGAACGGGACGGATGTGGGCTGGTCGAAAAGGTCGGACCTACCCCGCGGGCTGGGTCGGACCCGCGGCCCAGTGGGCCAGCACAGGTGGGTGGAGCTCCACCCGGCGGGCCAGGTCAACCACGGCCTGGGCCCCTAAACCATTCGGTCCGACCCTTAATGGGATGAACCCAGGCTGGGTTAGGGAGACCTCGAGACCTGTTACGTTGGGCCGGCCTGACTAAGTCGGACCGGGCCCAAACCCAACCATCCCTCGAATAAATAAACACATGTAACTAACATACCAGGAGTACTTTTGACATGTTTTTAGTGGTTTTGGGACCCCTTTTAGTAAGCGGTCCATTTGGCATATTCTGACGGTCCTGACCAAGCCGAACCGGACTGAGGTTTGAGCACCCCTGTTTCAGAAAAAAGGGTGTAACTAACAGACCGGGCATCTGATCGATGCTTCGTATATGGAATATGGACCCTTGTGATAAGGCGGTCCTTTTGAGATACTCTAATTGATTTTTGAAGGAGTTTGATGTGTGACTTGGGTTGGATGAGACTTGAATCCAACTAGGGCCTTTTAAAAAAGTGTCCATATCTCACAGACCGGGTGTCTGATCGACGCGTTGTCTATCATGTTGGGACCCTTATGATGGGGTGGTCCCTTGGGTATGATTTTTTCAGGACTTCATACTAGTTAATATATGACAGATGTCTTGAGGAGAAAAATCTTCAGGAGATCAGGCGTGCTTTATGTGGGAATCCAGTGACTAGTTGTGACATAAAGAAGAATGGTGACCAATATGGGTCCGCATCAGAAACATCAGAGTGGGATGATCTAGTTTTACGACTAATCATACCTGCCTTTGTACCAATGATCAATACGGATCAGCACCAGCGACCAATACGGGTCAGCACCAGCGACCAATACGAGTTAGCGTCTAGCGACCAATACGGGTCAGCATTCAGTGAACTATACGAGTAAGTAGTGGAGTCACTATGGATAGGATGAACTGGATTTATGACTAGTCATCCCTATCCTAGTAACCTCGGAGTTATACCATTAGAGTGAACTGTCTCTTTTTCTTTTTTCTTCATGATTTAGATCATGATTGTGATATTACCTTCATGGTATTTCTTGTGATGTTTTTATTTTTGGATTACTGAGAGACCTTCAAGGGTCTCGGGGTCCCCTACTAAGTTGTTATACTCACCCCTGCACGGGGTCTACCCACACATGTGTGTCTAGTGTAGACTGATAATGCTCTGAGGTAGACTTTGGAGGTTTGGGACTTGGTGGAGCTTAGTGTGACGGGAGAAGTCAATATCCTCTTCTTCAAATTCAGAATTATAGCCACTACCCTCTAGGTAGATCTCTAGGGCAGATACGAAATTTGTTTACTTTATTTTCAGTTTCTAGGGCTTCTATTCCAGCCCACTGTTTTCAGTTTACAGTTGCACTTGTGGTTGTACTTTACTCTCATGGTTATACCTTAATTTTTTGGTTGTTTATTTCACTTTACCTTTTTGAGTGTGTACAGATCTCTAAGGCAATGACTTCCCTATTCGGGAAAATCCTTCAGGTTCTAGTCACCAACCCTTGTCCTATGGATGGTGGTCTTGGGGTAGTCACGTTTGGTCCCTATGGGACGGGTCATGACATATGGTCTTTGGGTGTATATTTCTGTAATGTATTCAGTATTCAAAAAAAGAAATGTAATGTCCTTGTATGTCAATATTGGTTCATTACAGTTGGTATCAGAGTGAACGTTTAGTCATCCTTTGAAAACTAGGATGCAAAAACTTTAGTGAGATCCTTAGAGATATTTTTAAGGTCTATCTAGGGATGTCCCTAAGGGTAAGTCTAACTATATTTTATAGTCCTATAATTATGGTAATGATCCTGAATAACCTAGGATTAAACCTAATATATTATAGATTGAAAGTACTCCCCCTTGATTATATTGTTTTCCTAGTATGATTTTTTCTTCTCACACTATTCTTTTTGGGATTTAGAAAATGGTTAGAAATATGAGTATTCTTGATAGTGAAGAATATAATAGACAGTGGAATCACATTCTTCATGAGAAACCAAATGAAATGGGAGTTGGAAAGTAAAACAACATTATTATTCCAAATAAAAAATCTCCTAATATGATCAATAATCTCAACTTTGGTGAGTTTCCTGACCCATCTAATAAGATAAATATGGAGTTTCATGATGATCATAGAGGAAATAAAGTTCATTTTTCCTCATGTAAATCATGCCCGAAGAGGCATCAAGGAGAATGTTTAAAAGCAACTCAAAGATTATTTGGTTGTGGAAAAAAAGGACACAAATCTAGTAATTTCAAAGTAAAAGGTTCATTTAACACAATGGACAAGGATAATGGTATTTATTAGATATCCACGATGGTGAAATGTTTTAAATGTGGAATGTACAGGCATTATGCAAATAGATGGCCTAATGGAAAATATGATGAAGAGAATCAGCATGGTTGTATGGGTCGTATTTATGTTGATGATCATGAAGAGACTTCAAATGATATATCAGATGAAAGAAGTGTTAAATAATAAAATGGTGAAGCTCATTCAAAGGTTTAAGAAGATAGTGGAATGATTACATTATTATCAATAATAATGTTGTATAAGTAATTTTATGGTATTATGGAATAAAGAAACATCTAAGTATTATTACATTATTTTTTTCCGTAAGTATTTGAAAGTATATGTATAATGATACCAGTTACCATTAAAATTTATTCTGTTATTTTTGGAAAATGCATGATATGTGCATAATGATGGGATAAGAATATAATGAGATGTTTGATAGTATTAATGACCTTATGGATGATATAAGGGAAATTTGATATCATGGTTTGAGTATATAGAATTTTTTGTATTATTATGTGTGAAAAGAGTTAATTTTGACAAAATACATGTTTTCACTAAGGTTATAGAGTAATTCATGTTATTACCATGTTTTTAGACAATACATGATTAACGTATTCACATGTTTGGAATGTGACAACAAATTACTGCCTTGTGAGATATGGGAGATAAATGTTATGTTGATTTAGTTCACCTCTTTCTAAAGTTTTATATTTTAGGTTTTTTTAAGGATTGTAAGGTTATCCATTTATGGATAGTATAATTTATTTTTTTTATTTGATGTTTCTTACATTAATGTATTATCTCACTATAGGTGGACTTATACATATTTGATTACTTATGATAACCTTTATGTTGAGACATATGGAATGACCTATTATTCTAACGCATGATCTACTAATATTTTAATAATAGAAAATTCAACTTCGTTTCTTTAAATAAGAGATGAAGTAGAAATTGTTCAAGGCATGAACAATGGTGAGATTGTACCAAAATCAAGTAAGTATTTATTCTCTTGAAAAACTCTTCTGCTTTTAGGAAAGGATCTTGAATTCAAAAACTGTTATCTTAGAACCTTCTTATCCAATGAATCAGATGTTCACTCAAATCATTGCAGATTTATGGATTTATGGTTTTTAACTTTCTCCAACCTTGTTCTCTATCACTATCCATCCGAACTTGATGGTTATATTTCTCTTCGATATCCATGTTTTCACTTCCCACCTATGTTCTCCTATGTGGAAATTCAGCGATGAGTTACTTTGTTAAACTGTTATGTTTCTAACTTTCCTTTTTAAAATGAAGTTTTATTATTCCCTTTTAAGATGTGGGTTTCTATGATAGAAACTCTCAAGTAGTAAACCTATTATAACCCCAATGAATTTCAAGGGAGAAATTCCTTTTAAGGGGGTATAATATTACACCCTGAGATTTTATGAGATATTTAATTTTTAATTTCTTTTATGTATTGTGTTGTAAGCTACACCAATATTATCTTGCTATATATGCAACAATTTATTAGCTTACAGTATACACAACACTATACTTGGTTTGGGTTATACAGAATTTCAAGTTCTTTCGATATAATTCATTTCACACAACATTGAGTATAGATTTTGTTCAATGTATAAAATAAATATTTTTGGATTATCTTATACGCAAAAACAAAGGAATTATTCACTAAATTAAATAATGACTTGGATTTTATTACATGCAAGAATGACCTTCCTTGATAGTTTGCGTTGTACACAATATCGAGTTTCACTAAACAATGACATATTATTAAAATATTATTATCTAATGGGATATAAACTAGACATTATTAATATTATTAAACACATTTTTAATTTTATATAACATTAATATTCATATTATTTATTTTCTATACATGATTCAATTTTTCGAATAAAAGATATTTTTTCAAAAAAAATACAGTTTTACCACCTTTTAATAGAAAAACCTTTTTAAATCTAGTTTTTGATGGTGTTATAAGTTTTATATGACATAATAAACTTATTATTTGGAAGAGGGACATAAAAAATTTAACCTGGGTGAAATTTTGGTATTTTTCTAATGAAATTCATATTTTAATGAATAGTGAAAAATAATGCATTTTAATTCAAAACTACTTTTTCATCTAATGTATTTATATAGTTAGATTATATTTTTATTGGTTTTGAAGTATAATAAAATTGTGTTTTTAACATTTAATCCTATTTTTTTATTGTATGTAATTGCACATTTAAATTGGAGATAAACACATGTCAATCTTTTGATCGTTTTTACTTCTTAAAAACCCACTTTTTGGTTTTGACAATGGGAATTAATTTTAAATTAATTTATTCCAATTTTAGGTTTTTAATTGAGAAAATGGATTCCATATTTGTAATTGGAAGTTCCTAATTTTTTAAATAGGTACCTTTTATTTTTTTTAATTATGAATAGTAAATTCAGTAATTATAATTTTTTACCATGGTTAAAGGGTAAATCAGGTAAAAAGGGTGAAAAAATAATATTATAATAATATAAAACTACCCTAACACATGTCATAATCCTATTGAATGACATATGGCTGACCATGCTCATCCTTGGGTCGATTTTGGGCCCTCATGGATCCACTTGGGAGTGATAATGACATGTTATAATAAGTAATCTAAAGTAAAAAGAAAAAATAAATTAATCATGAATCTTCTTACTAATTCAATTGTTATTTGTGGTTATTTAAGTGATATATTTGAATTTAAATAGTAATTAGAAAGATAAAAAGACCTCATACATCATGATATTTTATTTTTAATTTTTACGCATTAAATAAATAAATTTAATTATGACACAATGATGATGGTGATTTCTTCATTAATAATGGACTCAAATAAATGATATTATAAATACTAAAATAAATATTATTATATATAATTTATTTCATCAACGAATTTTTTGGGTAAATATGACATGTTAGGATTGATTCAGTGTTTTTGGTTTGAAGGAATTAGGTTTTTATGAATTTGTAAAAAGTCAAGTATGAATAGTGACCAAAATTGACATAATTGATAACTTAAAATATAAAAATAGTTTATTAAATGAGATTAAATTCCTAAAAATATAGAATTATTCCAAATGGTTAAGATAAGTACAAATATGTCATAAATGGAATTTTTTTGGTTTTTGACATGATATTTGAATTACATTAACCCACAATGTTTAAATAACATGATATCACTATAGGATTAAAAAGGGAAAAATAAGGGTTAAACCAAAAAGATAGGGATAAAAAAATAATTAAAACTTGTATAAAAAATTATTGTATGATGGTTATTAGAACCTAAATCATATTATATTATAATTAAATGAGTTTTGGACCATTTTTTAATCGAAATTGAATTTATAATAAATTAATATTTCAAGACTTCCCTAATGTGCCCCTCACCCCATCTATAAAAGGGCACTTCTTCTTATCTTTATCTCACACTTAAAAAGCCTTTTATTTTAGAAAATATATATCTAATACTCTTTATATAATCCCTAAATTCTTTCTATAAGTCTTGATTTGAGCTAAAATCCGTCCTAGGGAGATCATTTGTGCAAATAAAAAAGAGATACTCGAAAAAGAGGTAATTATTTTGTCACCTTTTTCAAAAATAATTCTTCTTCTGATTCCTCTTCTTACGTTGTTATTATATTGAAGTAATTAATACATAATATTATAAATTATTATATGTTATTATAAATATTGGAATAATCTTATACCTCCTTTTACCCATCCTACGAATAATAATATCACCATGCATGCCAACGTATGACTTACCGTCTCCACATCGTGGTGTAATTTTTTATTCAACAATACATAATTTTGATGGGTATAATGATGAGTATAATGAATTTAAATGATGAATATAACATGATAATTATTCTGTATATTTAATATACCATCCATTTCCATACTATTTAACCATTAATTGAATGATATCGTTGGTTTTGCGTACATACGGTCTACCGTCTCCACGACGCAATGAGATTTATTCTTCATGTTAACCATTCAAGAATGATTATACATTATGTATAATAAATAATCATGAAATATATAATATAATAATTCTAGTGGATATATTTATATATATATATATATATGTCATTTACTTGCTTCCACTAAATTCAATAAGGAAATGGAAACAGCATTCATGTGTACGTACGGCCTAACGTCTCCATGAACAGTGTATTCCATTTCATTTATCTATGTATTATATATATTAATATACTGAATATTAATGATATATAAATAATTTTTTACATTCTATAATTAAGTAAATCGCTATCAAATTAATAAGATCAAGAATAATAATTCAAAACATGTACGATAAATAAAACAATTATTACCCAAAATGTTGCTTTAACATGGAATTGATAAATGAACAGGAAATATAAATTCATGAGTGAATCATATATGATATAATAAATATTATTATGGTTCCTTTACAAGTTAATAATATGTTTAAACATAGTATACAAGAGTTTTGGATACATACGAAGATTACTGGACCTATGGTAAAGGATAATTTTACAATCTCATTATTATCCACGTTTTTTTATTTATAAGTATTTACTGGGGTGTATTTGTAATTCACATCCATGTTTCCTAAATATATAATATTTTTTAATGTCAATTTTACCCATTAGTGAATTTTCGTCAAATGGTGTGGAAGGAATCTTTCTTTCATTTCCCATATGAGGTACTTTTTGACTTTTCTGGAAAAAGTATGAGGAAAATGTTTTTTAACTTATACAGCATGAATAGGTTTTTATTTTTTCATGATTCCTTATTTCCATGATGCTACCTCAACAAAATTTCAAATTTATTTTCAACTAAATTAAATTATTTTTAAATTTCATGGTATTTTGAAAAAATAAAATGTTTTTGAAGAAGAAAAGATATTTTCCTCATGAATTAAGTTCAAGTGTTTTATGAGGATTATTTTCCATATAAGATAATTCTCTTAAATAGGGTTATGTTTCTACCCATTTTATTATAATGAGTTTATTTTGTTAATTATGGAATGATATTTTATATCTATTATGTTATGATGGAGTGATTTTTAAAAACCCCATTTTATTTCATGGGTTATGCTGTGATAAATTATTGATGTTTTTGTGGCACATGTAAGAATGATTTCATTATGAGATGGGAGGGACCTATATCTCCCTCTAATGAATTGGGTAAATATTTATATCTCATGAGATATACATGACTGGAATGGAAAGTAAATTGGGTTCAATAATATAGGGTTGTAAGAGTAAGTAAATCTGGTTCAGTAATACTTGAATGGAATGGAAAGTAAACCCTGTTCAGTAATGGACCTTTTCAACTATGATGGTCTTGGATGCAATCCCTTGGTTACTATAGAAATAATATTATGTGATTATTTGTTTTCCATAATTCAAAGTTTTATACCAATTCTATTCTATCATGGTTAATGTTCATTTATTATTTTTGTCTTACGTACTGCCAAGATTTATTTCATGGTTCAATATTTTGATGTTTAAACGTTTTCATCATGTTTTTATATTCTTAGGTTTATGGTTTTTTGTATGTTCTCCATGTTTACCCTTACAAAGAATTTGATCTCACCTTTTTTATGTTTTTGTTTCCCAGGATATAAAAAAAAATTTAGGTAGGAAAACAAAAAGGGGAATATCTTTATGGGAGATGTTTAAGATCATTCACTAAGTTAGGGGATTATATCCCACGATTCCAAAGACACTAAACTAATATAGTCTTTGGGTGTATATTTGTGTAATGTATTAAGTATTTCATTAAATAAATTTAATTTCCATGTATGTCAAGCTTGGTTCGTTACATCACATATCTAGTCATCTCCTCAAATGAAATAGAATTTTCCTCATAATTAGAAATAAAAATGAATAGGGAGTTCTAAAGGAAAATCCAAAAGAGTTTCTTATATTACATTTCCCATGAATCATTTCTCATTTTGAAAAGATTAACCATAAATTCTAATAATTATCCAAATGTCTTCACTATTTTAATCACTACAACTATTAGGAGATGATGGACCTTCACTATATCACCTTGTATCATTTGTATCACTAAACACATTCTTCCCTTTTATTTTAGAAATTTTCTTTGATTCTTTTTTATTCTTATTATGTTTCATATATTTAGTTCTGATGTAACTAGGATTATTACACTCATAATAAATAACTCAAATTGAATTCTTCTTATCTTGCTTCTCTTTACTATCCTTTTGATGAACTTTCTGTAAGTACTTCATTCCAAAAAAAAATTCCATCCATCTTGAAAATTGAGCAAGTTACCCTTCACTAAAATTTGAACAACTACTATATGAATAATGGTTAATGCTATTCTTCTTAGAAATAATAGTCTTAGCAGTGTTATATCAAAAATTTAATGAACCAAACATAGAATTAAAATAAACTATGCTTTATTATTTTCATTATCAACATCTCTTTTAAGACTAATCTTATATTTCATATGATTATTAATCAAACCATTAAGAGAAATCATTGTTTAATGCATAGCCTCATAGATATATGTCTTCTTGGATTCCCATTTTATCATAAGAAAATTAATATTTTTTTTACAAGTTGATCAATATTGATATATTTCTCACCAAGTAGTTGAAGGTTTATAATTATCAAGAACCCCAAGTTCATCAGAGCCATAGATTCTCCTGACATGAAATCTAGTACTTGATAATTATCATGAAGAATAGCTCTTCAAGTTTCTAAAATTTTATATGTTATAAACTGTTTAATATCCAACTTTCTCCAAATTACATTTGTTATCTCATATAACTAAGTCTAGCTGTAGATTTTTCGTATCATGGAGTATTGTAAAGTATTACAAACTTTGTAATTTTATTGATATTCAAGTTTCTAATCATGAGTAAACAACAATATTTATTTCTATAAAATTATTTAATTTCTATTCCTCATCATAAAATGACCCTTACCTATATTGATAAAAAATTTATTCACATGATCTTTCCATTATTCATAACTAACACTATCAAAATAATGGTGGTCAACTTGGATTTAAATTTTATAAAATTCTTATCAGTATCCATACCATGATGAATAAAATATATTTATAATTCCATATATAAGTATAGTGAAACTAATATAACTTCTAATAAACAAATAGAAAACAAAAAAATTTAAAAATAAAGTATGGATCAAATATCAAAAAAAATCCAGTAGATAGATGTATGAAAACTACAAGAGAGGGGGTGAATTGTGGTTGCAAATCCAACTCACATTTTTTATCCTACTCAAGTAAGTCAAATGTTTAGAATATATAAACTATGCAAAATCAGAGTAATCAAAATAAAAAACATGGTACGTAAAATATAAAATAAATTATTTATTAATTAAGAAAATAACCAAAATATCAAAGTTTACTAAACAAAAATTAACATAGGAAAGTAGAAACAAAGAATATATAATCATACAACACTATGAATACACCTTAAAGGATATTATTACTAAACACTTCTAGTCATGAGAATTATTTTATTTTCAACCAATGTTACAAGTTTATATTTAAAACAAATCAGTTATTATCATTTTATAAACACTAGAACTCCTTTGACTAAGATAGTTAGTACTAGTAAGTTCTAAACCTAAAACTTCTTCGATAAAAACGTATGAAGTAGGTAGAAGTAACTTTGAGATCCTCTTCAATAACACCACTCACAATTAAGTCCATGTACCATGTACTTCATCAAAATACATAGTCTGAAAGATACTAACTCCTAGCCTCAGATTCTTGATGATCAAAAAGATCATAAAATGAAAAATTACAAACATAATGGATAAGATATTTTTGAATGAAACCTTAAGAATTAAAGCTATTAGAAGAACACATTAAAATAAAAAATATATTTAGAAGAACTCTATGAAAATATATTATTTAGGCTTTATCATGAAAAAACCTTTACTTCATTGCATTTATATATTGTAACATCTCTTATATATACCATTTCATAGAGCCTCATTTTAATTTATTAATAATATAATAACAAATTTAAAAAATTATATTCCTATATATTTAGATTTGGTTTCAATGAAATTTGAAAAAAAAACTCTATATTTTAATGAAATGAAAAGGATATTGTTCCCTTCAGTTCAATAGAACATAGACAATCAGAAGTTATAAACTATTCATTATAAGGTATAAACAAAATCTTCAAGTCAATTAAAAATTAATGGTGTATTTTGATTTTTAGAACAAGGATAAGAAGTGTCATTTGACTCAACATGTTCATTAGTTCTAAATATAAAGTTCACATATATTTTCATATTTGAGAATATGAAGGATTTATAAATGTAAATAATGACATATAAATATTATAGACCATAAAAACTTTTATTCATCATTGACACAAAACTAGTCAAAGAGAGAATTTTTTTAAAAATATTTTAAATTATTGAAAAAATAATATATGGTAACAATGAATATTAATATACTAACATCTATTTCTATGTTTCAAGTATCAACCAAAAACCACAGACTGCCTACCTACTATTCCAAGTCATTAAATGCCAGCAACTATAACACCAATTCACACACTGTCAATGATTTCACTTGGAAAAAAAATAAATCATCCAATTAGTTATAATATTATAACCATGGGAATGATCCTAAAGTCAAATAAATACTTAAGTGTCATCCTTTTAAAAATCAATGATGAAAATACATATACTAGAAACAATCTACAAAATATACTCTGATAAGATGGGTATAAATCATATCATGTCAATTGAACCAACTACCAATGGTTAAAAAACAATCCCATGAATATAAAATAATATACCCAACATTGTTTTATGAAAATACCTTGTAACCTCTATATTGTGTTGAATCACTCTCATAAATTGAGTAGACTGACCTAAAAACAATTTTTTATTTAATTAAAAGATCCCATCCAACTGATATAGTAGAGGATAACTTCATTTGAAATACAATATACCATAAATGAAAACATAAATAACTCAAGTAGATACCTCTCAATCTTGATATCAATGATGATTTAGAAATGTCTAGTATTGAAAATCTATGATCTACCAAAATCTATGGATCTAGAAACACTCAACTAAAAATTTATGGTATTAAATTATTAATAATTTAAATCCTCAAACTACAAACACTGATAAAGATCCAAACCTATAGTAATCTCCCAATCCCACAAACACCAGAGGCTCCCCACACTATTGAAACCCAATTGGATACCAATAATTTGATGTTAGTATATGTTTATTAAGAGAATCCACTAATTACATGATTTACCATCACTAATTAAAATTATTGGGAAAACAAGATGAAACATATAGTGTGGAAAAAAAGGCCCAAAACTACTATAGGAAGAGACATATTCAATCTCTATATAAGGAAAAAAATTGAAAACATGTAGATTAAATATTCCTTCACATGGTTTTATTTTCATCTATAGAAACAAATAGTATATTCCCCAAAAATCTAGTAAGAAAACAATATTAATACTAATAAAAATATATGTACCAAAAATTATACATTCATATTTTTCTTTCAAATATAAAAAAATGAGAAACAACAGATATTCCATTAAATAGTACTTTCTATTTGATGTTTGTAGTTTTATATAATTTGTTAAATGAACACATAGTACGGATGAAACATCTAAAAGTTTTACTAAATCACATGCAAGATTACCCATTAAATATTATTTTTTATCCTCTAAATACATGACAAATACTGAACAATATATATCATAGATATGAAAATTGTAATGAAAAAGGTGGAATAAATTATGACAATAAACTGTTTATCAGATTATTTATCAACCTAGATAAAATTTTAACTCTTGTGGGAATATATTAATAAATAATTTATTCAAAAATAAACAAACAAAAAAGACACCATGAAGTAAAATAAAAATTACAATAAAAATAATATTCAATAATTATAGAACAATTTTTTTCCTTATAAGTCAAAAAACTTTATCTATTAAATGATAACTAAATAAGGACAGCTGATATTGGTAAATAAAAGGGAAGAAGAATAAAATGGAAAGGTCTTCAATTCCTAATTTTTATTAAATAACAACAAAATCTATAGTGGATATATGTATCATATGATTCCAATAAAATCTTATAGATTAGAAATATAGATTAAACATGAAATTTCATGAACTATCTTGGGAATGTTCAAGAATATACCTTATTATTGATCATAAAAACACATTAAATAAAAAAATTATCAAGAAAGATATTTTAAGTGAATATATGGAAGAAGAAAATTTGAAAACATAAAAAATTGAATATTAGGAGAATTCATGTAATGCTTATAAATATTTCATGTTTCTAAGTGAGTATATAAATATAAAACATGAATATCATAGGAATATTATTATAAAACCAAACCATTGAACTATAAATTCCAACCCCCAAATCCTTCACCATAAATTATAAAAATTTAATATTCAAGAAATCAAATCTAAGAATGAATAATTCCTTTTTCATAGATAGCACTTGAATCAACAAAATATTTCATGACAAGTAAATAAAATTTAAAGTCATATAAAGATAATTGATGTGTACAAGTATAGAATCCTAAGTCAAATAGTTGGAGCTGCACTAAAGAATTGGGAAATTAGCATCCTGTGATCACTAAAAAACTCATTACATATAAGTTTAAATAAATCCTACTTAAAATTAATGTAAAACACTAGATACACATTATTTTCTATGTATAAATATTTAAATGAATAAATACATAAGTGGCTCAAACATGGACTAATTGAATGATATGTGGGTTTATTTCCATAATAATCTAAACACCTTGTCTTTATAGTTTAATGTGTAAAAAATAAATCAACAACCTGTTGATGGGGGTATATAAAACAATAAATAATTGATGGTGATTTTATAGTTGATGTTTTCCCAAAATAGTTGCTTCAAGAGGGGATGAATTAAAGATTTAACAAACATAACAATATTTTATCCTCTATGAAACATGTAATTTTGATGTTATAAATCCCAGAATATCTAAGTAGCAATTGATAACAAATGAAATGTAAATTAAAATATTCATAATATATCACATAATTTGTAGAGACCCGAAGCTTGACGTGCATGGACATTACATTACTTTTGCAGAATACTTAGTACATAACAAAAACACACACACAAGGGCTGTAATAGTTTAGTGTCTTTGGAAACTTGGAACGTAATCTTCTAATCATGGTGAAAAATCTTCAACATCTCCCATAAAGATCTTCCCCTTTTTTTCATACCTAAAACCTTTCTTTATATCCTAGGGAAAAGAAAACATAAAAAGGGTGAGCTCAAATGATCAGTAAGGGTAAGCATGGATAAAATAAAACATACCATATACATTTGAACTTAAAAACATGAACATAATGTTTAAACATCAAAATCTTGAGCAATGACATAAAACATGGAAGTACGTAAGGCATAGATCACAAAGAAACATTAAGAATGATAAAATAGCATGGGAATAAAACATGTAATTGTGCCAACCATTAATCACATGATATTATTTCCATATTATCCAAGTCATTGCTGGCAAGACCATCATAGTGGACAAAGTCCCTTTTTGAATCGAGTTCACTCCTCGTTCAAGTCTTGTATTACTGAACTGGTTTAACTTTCCATTCTAGCCATGTCTATCTCATGAGATATAAATCTTTACCCAATGCATTGGAGGGAGATATAGGTCCCACCCATCTCATAATGAAATCATTCTTACTTGTGCCACAAAATAAACATACATCATTCATAATAACCCAATAAATAAAATGGGTTTCACAAACATCATCCCATCATCACATAATCCATATAAAAGAAATGGATATCATTTCATAATAAGAAAATTGAAACCATGTAAATCATAGAGACATTACACTTGAAACATACACATATTAAATAATTTCATCTTAGATGAAAATGGTTTTGATAAAACACTTGAAATGAATTCTTGAGGAAAATATCCTTTTTTCTTCAAATTCATTTTCTTTTCACAAAATGTCATGAAATTTTAGAATAAAAGGTTTTTGTTGAAAATAGTCATGAAATCTTTTGAAGGAAGCTTCATGAAAATAAGGCTTTATAAAACCATAAAAATTCTTTCATGCCGTATACGTTAAAAAAACATTCTTATCGTACTTTTGCCAGAAAAGTTAAAAAAGTACCGCATAACGTAAACAAAAGAAAGATTCCTTACATACCATATAGTAAAAGTCAAAAGTGGGTAAAAAGGAAATTAAACATACATGAAACCATTTTTAGGAAACATGGACATGGATGATAACAATAACCCCAGTAAATAATTACGAATAAGCAATCTCGGATAAAAATGAGATTGTGATATTTCCCTTACCTTAGGTCCGATTTGCTTCATAAGTGTCCGAACCTCCTGTATAATGATTTAAATAATGTCATTGACTTATTCCAGAATCATACTCATTGTTATGATATCATATATGGTTCACTTATGGCTTTATATTACCCGTTCTTTTGTAAATTCCATGTTAAAGAGCGTTTTGGGTAAAATCGTTTCATTTGTCATCCGTGTTTTGACTTGTAATTATTCATATGATTACTTAGATCATGATTACTTAATTACAGAATATAAAACATGATTTATATATAATATATATTCATAATATATATATATAATAGATCAGTAAATGGAATGAAATACACCGTTCATGGAGACGGTAGACAGTACGTACGCATGAACGCTGTTTTCTTTTCCTTATTGAGTTGAATGGAATTAAGTAGATGACATACATATATATACACATAAATCCAGTATCATTATTATTTCATATATTTCATGATTACTTATTATATATACTTTATAATCATTCATGAATGGTTAACGTGGAGAATGAATCTCATCGTGTCGTGGAGACGGTAGTCCGTACGTACGCACGAGCGATGATATCGTTCTCATGATCGTGGAATTGTATTGGAGTGTATGTATACTATTTTAGAATCAATATAAATTTAAAATAATCATATATAGTTATTATTTACACCATTATACCCATCCAAGTAAGGTGGTGGTGGAAAATAGATTACACCACGGCGTGGAGACGGTATTCCGTACGTACGCACGCACGGTGATTTCGTTTTCCGTAGGATGGATAGATGGTGAAATAGGGTTGTTTAATAATTATAATAACATATCAGTATATGAGTGATACTGATGTTATTACTTCATAATGAAACAACCTAATAAGAAGAATTGGAAGAAGAAATAAAGTTGAAAGAATCGGTAACAGACATTACCTCTTCTTTGAAGCGGATCTTTGAGTCCTCCTCTTAGGGCACTAAAATTGGTCTTTAAAGAAGACCAGGACCTCTATGATGTTTCTAGGGAAGTGGAGAAGAGAATTCGGTAGGGTTTGGCCGAGATTGAAGGCTCAAAGTGGTGTGAGGAAGAGAGGGAGGAGGTGCCCTTTTATAAGGGAGGAGAGGGGCACCTTTGGAATAACTAAAAATATTATTTTATTATAAAGCCAAATTCGGTTTTAAATAGCTCCAAATTGATTTATTTAGAAGATAAGGTGGGTATGGGTAGAAATAATCTCATCCAATAGAATTTAGACAAGTTTAGGTTCCTATTTTAACCTTATCATTTAGATTTAACATTAAGTTAGATAATTTTACTTTTACCGTGTCTTTTTGTGTTCTTACACTATAAGGTTAATAAACTTACTATAAGAAGCCAAACGAACCCAAATTTGTTTATTATTAATATATATAACCTTATATAAGTCATTTGGCCGAACCTTAGATTTTTAGGAATAAAATAACAATTAATAATATAATATTTTTTTAAAAACTATTTTATGTCAATTTTGACACTATTTAGTAATTGATTTTTTTGAAAATCATAACAGAATGATTAGTTCAAAAAAAGTTAATTAAATCAATACTAACATGTAATAGTAACCTATAAAATTAGTGGAATTCATAAAAAGTCTAAAATTACATTTATTAGGGTATTTATAACATCAATTATGTCAATATTTCATTAATAAGATAATTACTGCATCATCTTTGTGTCATAAATAACTTACATTATTTAATGTCTAAAAATTACAAATAAAATACCATTATGTAGGAAATCGTTTTATCTTTCTAATTAATATTTATAGTCTAATTTATCTTATTTATAACCCTATATTAAAAATGATTTTCTTATTAAACTTTGATTTTAACTATTTTAACCCTTCTTTAAATAAATTAATAATAAATGTCCTAATCTAATCCAAGTGGGCCTAAATGGTCATATTTTACTCCTAAGGTTTTTTTGGGTCGAATTAAACTTATTAAATAGAATTAAGACATGTGTTAGGGTAATAATAATATCATTTTTACCCTTAATTACCCTATTTACTTTTAACCGTGGTAAAAAAAAGTAAAAAGTTGCTATTCACCAAAAATTATTTTCATCTCATTGAACCACATTTTACTTACTGACATAAACTGTGTCTCTCATATTTTTTAAATTCCACTCACAGAAGTGGTAAAATTAAGTTTTATGAAAAATTCATTTTTTTAACTACCACTTAGTAGTTTCACTATTCATCAAAAAATGAAAGTTTCCAGAAAAATACCAAAAATTAGGCCTAAGCTATATTTGATATTATGAACTCAAAAATGATGTCTATTTTACTAAATTAAAAACATATCAGTTTCATTAATTAATTTAAAAATTAATTCACGTCGTCAAAACAAATAGCGAGTTCTTAAAAGATAATAACTATCAAAAGATTGACACTTGTTTATGTCTGGTTTAAATGTGAAATTACATCCAATGACCAACATTGTATTAAATTGTAAAAATATATTCTAAATATATTTTAAAACCACTCAAATTAATAATTTATCACTATTAATTATTTCAATTGAAAAATTTGTTTTTAATTACAATTTAGTAATTTTCACTATTCATAAAAATATGAAAGTTATCTGAGAAGTACCAAAATTTCTCCCTAAGCTAATTTCAATATTACGAATCCAAAAATGAAGTCCATTTCGAAAACTAAAATTTAAAAAAGTTGTTATGACTATTCATAACAACTAGTTTTAATAATATTTTAATAGCATATCGTTGTTTAGTGAAACTCGGTATTGCGTATTACATGCACCATCGAGGAAGGTCGTGATTGCGTGTAATGCAAGGCAAGTCAAGGATGCGTGTTGTGAAAGCTCCTTTTGGTGTAGCGTACGAAACAATACATTAATGAAATTAAAAATAATATTTTTCATAAAATCTTGGGGTGTTACATAATTGAATATAGTAAAGTTAACAGAAAAGGAAGAATGTAGGAAAACATTAAAAAATAATGATGCATTAGGGTTCTGAGTTATAATTCATATACTACTTAAAATATATTATTAAAGGATCTCATAGTTTTAATAATTTGAGTTCTTCACTCCTTATTCAAGGTAGTAGGAGGATCAATACCAAGATCTATAGGATACATTGTATTTGAAATGGTAAACTTGTTCAATATAAAAATTGGAAGAATAAGATTTATCTTAAGACTTCTTCGATGGACCTTAGTAGTAGAAAACTATTACCCTAGAGATACTATTTGACCAGATTATCATAAACATCCATGTCCTTATCCTTGGAACTTCATTGAGAAATAATTCTATAATAATAAGTTTTTATCCCCAAATCTATTCAATAATAATATGATCATGATGAAATGTTTAAAATAAGAAACATAGATATTTAACAATGAAATCTCACATAAACAGAGGCTATAAGATCACAATAAAAACTAAAACAATTAGAATATATCAATTCATTAAGATATTTAACAACTATTGAAATTTGGCACATAAACATGATCCAACCTTTATTCATTGAATCCTTTGTCTCCTATTTATAGTCATTGGGTGTATAAAACTTCCAATAGTAAACACCATGGAATTTGGGTATAAGTATCGATTATAATAAACTCATAATCTCAAACATTGCCTTTTTTTCCAAAGTAGGTCAATTGAATTCAAGATGTTTTGGAAGGAATGAGGTTTAGAATAAGTTCATTTAGAATAAGGGGATTCAAAAGTTAAATATGCATGCATATATTAAACAAATCCTTCAAGTTAAATCGTGTAAAAATTAAATAATATTATTATTTTAAAAATAAAGTAATACAAAAAAACTAATTGAGGAAAATAAATCAACAATAACTTCCTTTTAGATAATCAAAGAACATGCATGGAAAGGTATGATTAACGAAGATAGAAGAAAACATACTCCCCAATACTTATAAGTAACTCCCCTTAAGAAAATTATTCTGAATAAAAATTTCTCCTCATTATAAACCAACAACTTACAACAAACTAAACTTATCCTACTTCGTAAAAGAAACTTACCAGACAACATTTATTCCCCACTATAAATTTCATGAAAACAAAACTTGGAGAGTAAAATAGGAACAATAATTATAGAAGTCAAAATTAAGATAATTCTTTCATTGAATAAAAATATAGAGTATAAATTTAATTTATAATAAATTACTTTTTCTCAAATTTTTTGATTAACTTCTCAAGATTTTTCAACTTCTTATCTTGACTAACAAACTATGGTTTTGATCATTTAGTATTTTTTATTAATTGTATATATTTTTTTTAAGATAAATCAATTCCTTCATTAGAGATTCATTTTAATATTGAAGTTTATATATGTTAACACCCTCCTCCTTATTGTATTTTTCTATTCTCTTCATCTTCCAAAAAATTTTATGGCACTCATTATTAAAATTTAACAGATCATCCTTGATCATCACATCATATTATAAGATCCACCTTTTCTTCCAAAAAAACCTGAGTATCCACACATTGGTCTCTCAAAACACATAATTTTCAATTAATTTGTGGTGGTATGGATATTTCCTTATACATTTTATCCATATTTTCTATTAGTAAGTACAACTTATCTTCAAACTATTATAACCTCAAATAAGATTCACGTCATGGATCTTCCTTTGAAGCTTTTTCTGACTTTGATAGAGCATCATTATATTTTTAACTAACATTCATATGTTCTCTCTTCACTAGAGTAAAAATAAAAATATCGATAAGAATATCAAAATTCTCTAATTTTTCTTCCTTTATATTCATATCTTTACTTATTGGAGGCGTTTCTTTCTTGAATACAAGAATCTATTTTCAATTTAACCCTTGATGATCTTTTTTTAATATATATTTATTATATTTTTCTATTTTATCATAAGTAAAACTATATTCCATGTCCATAATTATAATAAAATTTAAGATCCTTATGATTCTTAAGATGATGTAAATATAGAAGATGATAAAATTAATACTTCATGAAAAGTTGATATCTTAGATGCAACTACTTTCATAATTTTTTCTGATTCACCTAACCTTTCTCCATTTTTTATTTATGGTGGTGAATGTGATTCCAAATATATTTAAATTTTGACCTATGCTTCCTTAATTTTATCTTTTCTTGATGGTTTTTTATAGAAAACTAACTTATTTGGAAGTTTATAACTCTATTTATGAGAAACTTCACTTATATCTACCAATGGTTGCTTTATCCTTAACTATATTAAATTTAAATAAAATTTATTATTTTTATAATCCCCCTGTAATTTTTTATCTTCTTTTTTGATCGATTTAACTTTCACTTTGATTAAACCAAATGAATGTTTCTTATTCTTCTATTCAAAAATAATTTTCTAAATTTATTCTACATCCATTATAATTTCATATCTATGATTTTCCCTTAACATCTTAGCTTTCTAATCAAATGTTTTTATAACTATTTATTTCCTTTAAATTGAGGATTTAGCTTGAAGTTACTTTCTAATCTTATTCCTCTTTGAATTCAATCCTTTATCATAATTCTTATATATCTGAATCATAGATTTTTTCATTTATCAGTGAACATATTATCTATATAATCATTCACCAACATAATTCTTGATATATTCTCACCATTCAATAGAATCACCTTCAACTATTATGGTGTTATAAAATCTTTTATACCCATATTTTCTAAGTTCTTAATCGGAAAATGATACATAATCCTTGAACTCAGAAGCATTTTCAATTTCACCATGCTTGTGTAAATAGATTCAGTATAATACAACATAAAATATATAAGGTTAAACTTTATCATACAATAGGGAAAATAAAAAAAATAAATATATCAAATATTCAAAAAATCTCCATCTCCCTTACATAGTAGTAAGAAATCTTCAATCCACTAAAATATAATCCTAGATTCGAAATGTAGATGCTCTATCATGTGAACTTTCTCCTTTTCTTAGAACAGTATATTCATAATTATTTATTTATTTAATATTCTAAAAACTTTCAAAATTTTATGTGATATGAATAATTAATCACCTTTAGGTAGTTAGAAAACAATTTCTACAAATTTATTTTATAACAATGAAAAATCATCTCTTGTGATTTTAATCATTACATTTTTCTCTCATTAATTTCTTCAAAATTAAAAGTATAATAGAAGTATTAAACTATCAACGGATAGAAAAAATGAAATTTCTTATGTGTAAATGAAATAGAATCCAATCCTTGAAACTGAATGAACCTATTCAAAAATGATTCATGTTTACTATACCAGTCAAAATTATTCATCCCTCATTTTATAATTTCCCTTGAAGAATACCAACAAAATATGCCATAAAAAACTAAAATTTTTAGATTATGATTAGGAATATCTGATGAAAAAACATTCATGATACATAACAAAATATTAAAGGTATAATATGGGGGTCCACTTATCTTTATATAGACAACCATGTTGATCCAAAGTCATTGATCTTAAATTTGATGAGCTGTTAGTTTATATTCTCAATAAAAATAGTAATGGAAAAGCTCAATAAAACAATATAACATAAATATATAGAAAAAATGTTGTTGGTTACCTAGGATGATTAAAATTATAAAAATAAATACTTAAAATAAGATAAAAAATATTATTGATTTTTCATCATTTTGAAAGATAAACATTAAATAAATTCCCTTATTGAAGTTATCTTTTGATACACTGAATGATCTCCTTATGAAGAATTTGTTTCTAAAATTTTGGTTAAAAAAATTATATTTTTTGTAAAAATTCCAGAATATATTTAGTTCATGCAAGAAGTTTGTCATAAAAACCCACTACCTTTCTCAAGGAGTAAAAAAAATAATAAACCATACATAATAGAAAAAAGAACAAAGAAATTATTTTGTAGGTATTTCATATTCCAATTTAACATTACATAACCCTTGAAAATTAATCTCACATAATCATAAATTTATTATTTCAAGTGTGGGTACTCAACTCTCATTCCATGAAAATAAAATAATTATTTGGTGTCCAAAACAACTTTGTTCGATAAATATTTACAAATAAAACTACTAAAACCAACATATTTAAAACTATATGATGATAAATGGATATATGTTCTTTATAAATAAAATCCTTCCAAGTTATGAACAATTGAACCATGTTCAATGAACATTTTTTCACTAGTGTCTCCCCCCCCCCCAATGACATGTAATAAAGAAATATGAACTCTTTATAATGAAATAGTTATAACAAAAAAGTGACTTATAAGAATAAAAATTTCTAATTCTAGATTGATCTTTAGGTGATTTTATCATGTCATTAATCTTATCAAAATCCTCTCTTTCATAAGTAAAACTATAAGAAATACTTTTAATAATTTTTCTTTTATATAAAATTCTAACATCCTCATATTGATTTTAAAGTAATGAAACTGAAATCGATTTAGCATTCAATTTAGAATTATTCTTAAAAATTTAATGTTTTTATTTAGCATGATCTTACTTAGCCTCTATATATTTATTAAAAATATTTGGATAGGTATTCTCTAATTCAGTCAAATAATCCTTCAAATCTTCATATGAAAGAGAAATATAATCTTCATCATTTGAATAATAATGATAGGAAGAATCTAAATTCATATTTATAATAGAATTTTATGGTATGTTATCCAAGAAATAAGTTCCATTTCAAAGAATACTAATTTTATAGGTATCATAAAATTTTTAAGAACACTCAGAAGATTAATCTATTACATTCCAAGTATTCATTTTCTTTAAATATTTACTTCCTCTTCAATTATCTAATCTTTAATACTCCTTCTCTTTTTATTTAAGTATATGATAATCTTGCTTGATATGTCCAAGATTTTTAAACTCATAAAAAATTATATATGAAGAAACCAATATATTAAATTTTCTATCAAACTTTTCATTTCTATCACTTTTACTATTTGATTTTTATTTTAAAAGATTTTCTTCTAAAATATATACCTCACCAATTGAAAAAAAAAAATCTCATTAAATAAGCTCCTTCACACAATCATATAATTTATTATTATAATTCTTGAAGGTATTATCTTTAGAAGTTGTACCTCCGTAAATTATGGTAGAAAAATAAATTCAATTCTCATATTTCTCTTTATCATCATCATGATTTGAGCAATTTTCATAATGAATTAAATTTATAATAATATCATCAAGACTCAAATTTGTAATATTTTTCATATCATTAATATTTTTCCTCTTTGATACCCACTCCTTTGGAATTATATCAAACAATTATCAAGTAATTGATCAGAATTAATCTCCATATCACCAAGTGACTACATAGTATTTACAATAGTCATAGATCTTTTATTAATTTTTGAAACTTATTCTCCCCAAAAAAGATTTATAATCATCATGCAACATCCCACTTCTAGTATCTAGCACCTTAGAAGTTTTGAAATGTTAAATATCATATTTATTCTAAATTCATTTATCTATCTCTTGAGAGGATATATGAATATAGATAATTTTATTCATAGAAAAAACAACATATTTCAAAGTTTATATTTAGCTTAAGACTCATCACTATTTTTCTTGAGTAAGGTTTGAAATTTATTTATCTATAATCATTTGATAAAAGTATAAAATTACCCTATAATCATGAAGTTACAGCTATGGGTGGGTTGGTCTATTACTATAGGTACTCAATATCCAAGGGTCATAATTTCCCTTGGATATAAGTTACTTATATCCATGATCCAACCCATGTGTGTCTCTAAGGTAAATCATAATTCTAAAAAACCACCTGAAGAGACTAATTATTGGAAAAATGCATGTAAGGGGACCCCATATCCATGATAAAATTTTCTTCTGGATATACATTGCCAAGTAGCCATGGGAAATTATTCTCATAAAAATTGGTCATTGTGTGGTACTCCAATAGCCATGGGTATTTCCTTCATGGCTATATATAACCATATATCCATAGGAAACAATGCCCATAGTTATAAACCATCATACCAAGATATTATATCCATGATCATATATATCCAAGGATATCAGCCTTTGTAGAAGGATGTTATTACAATAAGAAAATATGCTCCTGGATATTGGACACCCTATACAAAGAGGCACAATTTTCTATGGCTATAGGCATTCGTACCAGTACTCTACAGCCATAGAAAATAGTTATTATGGTTATAGTTTTTTCACATTCGATTAGATTTCATATTTTTAATATATATTAATTATAAATATTTAATAATTATAACATTAAATATTTTAAAATATATATATATATATATATATATTAATTAATGGTAAATATATAAAAAGTTTCAATATGAATAGTCATAAAGAGTTGGATCAAGATGCAACAGGTTGGAAATTCAAAACCCATTGTGTATTTTTTTTTACTAAAGTCATGGGTATATATTCTTGTGGATTAGGATCTAAGCCTTATCGACTAGCCCATTTTCATAGGCCCGCCATAAATGGAATTTGATGTCCATGTGTACCAAACATCTATTATCTTGGGAATCACCCATTGATATTATATTTGTGGAAATATCCATAGGTATATTCCCACAGGAATACCCATGACAATGCCCATGGAAATATCCTTATGGTTATTTCCACAACTCAAATAGCCATGGGTTCCATGTCCATGGATGTTAACTACTACCATTGAATTTTAGTCTATATCCATAGGTTTTCTCAATAGATATAGGTTATTTTTAGACTATAATATGATAATTATCAACTCCCATATTAATCACTAATGTCTTCATCCAGTATCTCTAGTAATTATAATTAGTTCAATCAAAGATGGGTGGCCAACAAAGATAATGGTTCAATAATTTTATATCAGTTAATATAGTTACCATATAAAAATAATATTTTCTCCTCTATACATTAGTTTAATTGAAAAGAGACACTTTATAATACCAAATATTGTCTAATAAAGGCACCTTTAAGAGGTGATGAATGGAAGGTTTTACAAACACAAAACAAAAATCCCACTCTATTAAACATAAGTTTTCAAATTATATTTTCCAAAATATTATAGTAATAATAGATAATAGATATAGTAGAATTTAATTTATTCTAAAGATATCACTCAACCAAATATATTAATGTTAACAAAACAAGAACAAAATAGAAAAAATTAAAAAAAAATAAAAAATCATTGGAGTTCTGTATTATAATCTACATACTATTTAATAAAAATTTTTAAAGGATATCATAGTTTTTATACTTAGTTTCCTTCAATTTTAATACAATCCATCCAAATCATCGATACCCAAATCCAAATGATACATAGGTTTTAAAACTAGAAATTTATTTTATCTAAAAGATCGAAAGTAAAAGTCATATCCCCAGTCTTCTTCAATAAACATTGCTAGTAGCTCTTACCTCATATCTCCTCTTTGATCAGATGATTAGAAATAACCAATCCCATATACTCAACACTTCTTTGAATATAAATTTCATAATTAATTGTTCCTATCCTCAAAACTGAGTTATCCTAAGATAAATTTACATATATTTCACATCATTTTGATAATTAAAACATTACATCTCACAAATACTCACACATCCCCAATACCTAATAGTTTTTTGTATATTGATATTAGTTATAAAAACAACTTATTTTATAATACTCATAAAAATTTAACCTTAATAACAACACTATATATCCCCTTTTAAACATCTCTTATGCCATACTCATACTGAAAACCTTAACAAGTATAAATAATAAGAATGGGTGAGCTTAAATGTCTAGTAAATAAAACCTTATCAAAGACTCGTTAAGAGTTTAGATCATAAGTATATGAGAAATATTGGTATAAATATGGAACTATATGATTATTCTATAATTATTTATAGAAAAACATGTTACCTCAAATGATTAAACATATAACATGTAATAATGGTGTTGAAAACATAAGATAATAAACATTATTCATCGAGTATACATAGGAACATAACATAAAATGTTGCATAAGGATAGGATAACATTGTGAACATAGATACATTAAATTATTTCCACAAACTACATATTATCTCATATTATATAAAACATTAACTAATTCATTAGAGGTCTTTAATGGACACAATCCATCTTAGGGATTTAATGGAAAAAACTCATATAAATACTTTAGTAGACCCAACATGTCTAAAGCATTTAATGAACCCAAAATTTATTATATTTTTAATATACCCAACCCATTTATGGGATTTAATTGACTAAACCTATCTTAAGGATTTAACAGTCTCATCCCATCTCATATATTTAAAGGAATCAACCCATCTTAGGGCTTTAATTTACCCAACCCATCTATAGGATTTGACTAACCAAACACATCTTATTGATTTAATAGAACTAGATCATCTCATAAGGATAATTAATACTCATTAATCCTAATAAAAAATTAGTATAAATTTTTATCTTTAAAAAATCATGCAAATAAAATGGGTTTCAAAATGTTTCTAAATGAAATCATATAAAATGACTTCAAGAATTAAATAGGTTGATACCAAAAATTCATTCAACCTAAAGAAATATTTCATAAAATAATTTAGGGGTTTATTCATAGAACACAAATTCATATGAGGTACATATTTTCTAGATTAAAATGAAAATTTAATTAAAGTCATAAAAATTGATTTCATAAAACATTTTCAATAGAGTTGTAAAAAGAAAACGTTATGTGTCCCATTCAAAAAAACTAATTTTTAGAAATTAAATTGAAAAATTTTTAAATTGTATTTGGAATAAATATTAATAAGTGAAACCTAAAAAAATAATTATTATCCAAAGTAAATGTGGAGTGGAAGACAGAATATATTATTATAAAAGGGAAAACATTTTAAATATTTTAAAATTTTCTTTATTGTAACCTGCATCATAAAAAGGGAAATAATGTATCCATTTGAAAGGGTTTAATAGAAATATGAATATCCCAAGTCTTAATACATATTTTTATATAAAAATAATAAAATAATACATTTTTGTAAATAATGAATATGGACATATTGTAAAAAATTTCTTTTAAAGAGAATGAGAATTATTATTAATAACGTTATACATCTATAAAAAATAAATTCATCTATGAAGAAGATTTGAATTGAAAATGTCATTTTTTCACAAATTTAAAGATAATTTATGATATATTAAGTCATATGTTCGAGGAAACCAATCATAGAATAATTAAGTTAAAGTAGAAAAAAGATAACTCCAAGAAATAAGATACGAGTTAATAAAATCCCTTATGGATTTAGTAACACTAGAATAAAAAACCATGAAAATAGAACATGTGATGGATTTTTAAATCCATTTAATTTATTTAAACTAATGATTAAATTAATTAATATGGTATTATATATACCACAAAAAATAAAATAAGTAGTGAACATGGAATATGTGTTAAAGAATGAGAATTGAGATGAGAAAAAACCATTACCTTTAATCTGGCCTCCACGAAAGTTCTTTAACATCCCGTGTAATAAAAATTAATATATTAATAAATTATTTAAAGATATTTTTAATATATTTTTAATATTATATTTTTTTATTTATAATCACTCATTTACCATATAATGTTTAATTAATGAATATTTTCATCATCAGATGTTAGTAATTTCAATTATTTTGTACATATTTTGTAATAAAAATATTGAACCCTATTATTTTATGTGAAGTTCATCTTTCAAAAATTAAAAAAAAAATTATTGAAATATTTTTTTATAATTATTTATGAAATCCAATGTTTATTTTATGGAATCTATGTACATTGTTCAGGTAAGCAGGATCTATGACAACCTTGTTTCAGGTAATTTATATATACCAATTGTTTACTTTCTAATGATAGTTAATTATTTAGTAAACCATTCAGAATAATATTCATGATATATATTATGCCTTAATTTCATATATATATTCATAAAATATATTTTACAACTATCTATGTAAGGTAGTGACGAAAAATGAAATATGTCATTCATACAGGTGATAGTTTTCATGTAACACGAGCGGCATTTTAATTTAATAAATGGTTAGGAAGAAAGTATAAAATGGTTATTACATCAACATAATATCATTTCAATATTATTATGATACTATTTTAATTTTTTTAAGAATGATTATAATATATTTTTAGTAGGTAGAATATGATATAAGCAAATATAAATGAAAAAAAAGAGTGGCTATGGGTTTTTACCTTACTCCCTCGGATAACACCTTGAGCCTTTACAGATTGGTATTTGGTGAGACAAAAACCTCTAGAACATGGTAGAGTGATTTAGAGAGATTTTGGGATAGAATTTGTTTAATATAAAAGGATTGTTTTGTGAGGGGGAGTGGGGTGGTGAAGGGATCTGATTATAAGTGATGGGGGTGGAACTTTTGTAAATACTAATAACTTTTATTAAATGCATGTCACTTTCAAAGGAAAGTGGATCAAAAAGTTAAAAATAATGGATGTGTAAAAAAATAGTTAATATTACTATTATAAACACAAATAATAGATAAGTTTTAAAATATTTTTGTACCCTTCCCCTAAATTTAACTTTTTACCATAATTTACTTTTACCCTGGTAACTCATTTGTTAACCTTGGTAACATATTTTCATGAATAAAAAATAAATTTTCATTGTTACTTAATTTGGATATAATTATTATAATTATGAAAAAAAATTATAATATAAAATTTCTAAGTGTTATTAAAATTAATTATTAAATAATAAATGTGTAATGCATACAGATAGTTTTAGAAAAAATATAACTTAGGTTCTAAAATGCAAAACATGGGTTTCTAAATTAAATTTAATGCCTTTTCGATATATAATTTTACCTTTTAAATACATATTATTTCAATAAAAGTGTTTTATAAGTTTTTCAGTCACATTTATATCATGATTGTGTCATAAATGTTTCTATTTTTTGAAAAACTTTATTTTTTACTATTCATACAAAAATAAACCTTCTTAGAAAAATATAAATAATTCACACTAAGCTAATATTTACATCATAAATCAAAGAATAAATTTTAATTTCTCAAATTAAAATTAAAAAACTTATGATTTTAACTTTTAAATAGAAAAATGAAATAAAAGAAAAAACAATTTTTTGAAAAAACATTAACTAATCTTGTTCTTATTTCCCATTAATTAAAAATTAACTTATTGTTAATATATTTTTCATGTTAACCATATAATTTATCATTATTTGACCATAATATATGTTTTTTTCTTAAAATAAAAATTCATAGTGCATAAAAAATAAATTTTTTAGTAAAATAAATTTTTAAGAATTAAATTTATTCTTTTTACTTATATAGTAATAACTCTTGGATAGATGTTAATTTATTTTTATTATAAATATTATCAATACATTTTAATAAAATAATTATTTAGTTAATAATAAAAAAAATACAACGTTTTTTTTAAATAGTTCTTTAAAAATATATCACTTTATATTAAATAAAATTCAATAAATACCATTAATTATTTATATTATAAATATTTAAATTTATTGATCCATTAATATTGAAATATTTCTTTTAATTTTATAAATACATTATATCATAATATGTGATTCATGAAAATGAATTTTTTCTATAATAAATATATTAATTAATCAGTATCTTTTAATTTAGTGAATGCATTCATAAAAGGTATTAATGTTTATCTTACATGATTATATTTAATTTTAATAAAATTTATCAAAGTATTATTTTAGTTCTGTGTTTCATGTGAAATAAGATATTTATTACAGTTTTTATTAAAGGAAAATTCATTGTAAAATCATGGGCTATAACATTCTGTCCCCTTAAAATAACTGAATGCTCAGAATTTATTTCTCTGAAGGAAATAGATGAGGATACCTCTACCTCATTTCCTCTTTTGATTCTCATCTCTCTTCCTGGAACTTATGATTCCTCTTAAGAACTCTAACTATATGAGTGGTATTTTTAAAGTAATTTATCTCTATGATCTATGATATTTATCAATTCTTCCTTATAGGAGAGATCATGTTCCTGTTGTACAGCCTTTGAGTTTAGTACATGTGACAAATCAGGTATGTACTTCCTCAAAAGTTATACATAAAACACATCATGTACTTGGTAGAGGTTTGAAGGAAGTGTAATGTGATGAGAAACTATCCCCACAAGTTGTAGGATTTCAAAAGAACTAATGTATCTAGGGCCTAAATTCCCCTTCTTTCCAAATCTCATAACTTTCATCCATGGTCATATTTGGAGGAATACCTTATCTCTAACTTCTAAATCATAATCTCATCAATGATTATCAACATAACTCTTATGTTGACTCTATGAAAATTTAATTTTCTACTGAGTAGTTTGGATTCTATTTATCATCTCTTGAGAAACATTTCGTCCCATCAACTTATGCTCCACCTAATTCTTCACACCATATTAGAGTTTTACACCTTTTTTTATACAAAGCCTCAAATCCATTTTAATACTTGCATGAAAACTTTTATTGTAGGATAACTTTAGTAGGAGAAGGTATTAATCTCAAACTCCTTTTAAATCCATGAAATATGATCTCAGTATATCTTATAGAGTTAGAATGGTCCTTTCAGATTGACCATCAGTCTAAAGATGATAAGCGGAACAAAATAATATCTCCATATTTAAAGCATATTGAGGACTTATATAAACCATTGAGGTGAACCTAGGAACCCATTCTAATATAATGAAAAGTGGTATACCATATAGATTTAAAAATTCCCCTATGTGTTTCTTGGAAATTTGGTCGAACAATAAATCTAATCTGATGGTTATAAAATGCACTAAATTTGTATGAAGATCGACTATAACCCAAATATAATTATTTCCATTAAGTATTTTTGGGAGTCCTGTGAAGAAATCCATGGTGATGTTCTGCCATTTTCATACTGGTATGGGTAATAGATGCATCATCCCCTTAGACTTATCTCACTTAACCTTAACTTAATGGCATAAAAATAATCAAGATACATATTCATCAATCAACCTTTTCATGTTATCCCACCCAAAACTATCATTGAGATATCTATACATTTTTGTGCTTTTATTATAGATAGAGAATAATTATCTATGTGCATCATCCAATATCACCATCTTCAATTCTGTTATATATGGAACACATACCAATTTCTCAAATTTTATATAATTATAAAAATTTTAACTCTAAAATATTCTCTACCTTATTATGTAACTCAATATCCTCCTTCTATGACTCCTTGAACTTTACTTGGATATATGATGGATCTATTATTCGGGAAAGATGTGATTTATCCCATCCACTTATGACTTTAAGGTTTATCCTTTCCTAATACATTAGTATAGGGTCTCATTAAATCCCCATCATGGAAAAAGTATTATAATATTTCCTAATCATAGCATTAGCCACCTTGTTTTCGTTCTCAATGTTATAATATTTTTTGAAATCATAGTATTTGACCAGTTCCAACCATCTCCTTCGGTGCATGTTCATCTCTTTTTGTTTTAATATATACTTTAAGATCTTGTGACTAGTTCAGATTTTGCACTTTTCACCATAGAGATAATGGAACCAACATTTCAATTAAAATTCTACCATTTCCACCTCCAGATCTTTCATTGGGTAATTTTTCTTCTAATTGTTTAATTGAATTGAAGCATGTTCTATTACATTTTCATTTTACATAACGATACATTCCAAAACCTTTAATGAAGCATCAAAATATATTAAACCCCTTCTCCATTATTGGGTAATGTAGGCATAGGTGTGGTGACAAATCACTTATTAAGATCCTTGAATATTTCCACATATTCTTTTATCTATAAGGACTTTACTCCCTTTCATGTTAACTTGGTCAGAGTATAGAAAAACCATGAGAGATTTCATACAAATCACAGATAGTAACCCACTAATCCAATAAATCTTTAGATTTTTATCACAGTGGTGGTTCTCATCCATTCTTCAATCCCTTATATCTTTTATGGTACTATATATATACCCTCTCTTATGACTACATGACCCAAGAAAGATACTTATTTGTAGCCAAAATTCACAATTTATGAACATGGAATATAATTTATCCATTCATAAGGTCTTTAAATTAGTTATTAAAATATCTTTATTGTAATGACCCAGACCCGAGAAGCCACCTAAACAGTGCCAAACGGGTCGGGTGTTACTACCTCAAGCGCACCTCCCCGAACGCCAAAGGCTTCTGACTAGAAATAAGGGTCTTGTAGGTATTGTTGGGAGGTTATACCCTCTCGAAGGATAATAATGGTACTGGTTTGAGTATAATAATAATGATGTAGTGGAACAAATGAATCAGCAGACTCGAACCAGACCCGTGGAGTGGAAGCACATTCAATATCGATAAACAGAAGAAGCAATAAGTATAAACAACAGCAGTAGAAATAAACACAATAGCATGTTGATCACATGTAACTACTACTAAACAATGAAACATGCATCCAAAATAGGTCATACATATATATATATATGTAAAGGGCGCCATTGGATAACCAACTCTAGCTACATAACAAGCATGCTGATACAGAAAAGAAAATAGAACAAAGTACACTCCAGCTAGGCAAGACCTCAAGGTCTATACCATCCCCATGCAACGGCTAAAACAGTCCAGTTCCCAAAGCTGGCCTCTTTCCTGCATGTAAATCCATAAAGTCTACAAGCATCCTGAAGGGCCCGTGCAGAGTGTGAGACAAATCTCATTAGTATACCACCCAAATTAAAGTACCTAATATAAGTGTTTAAGCGGGCATGCATTTATAAGGAAAACAGTAAATAGTACGATGCACAAATAAACACAAACTCCATTGGTGCTCAACAGCCACCATGGAGTGTCACCTGCTTTGACCAACACAGGAATCTCTGTCATGTAACCCAGCACCATGTGCCCCCTGACACCACGTGTCTCAAGTACCGAAATCCCGAAGGCACGACCAATAATAGTAACATGGCACCTTGTGCCTCCTCACACCGCATACCTCAAGTATCGACGTCCCAAAGGCAAGCCCAAGAAGTAACATGAAGGAACTGCAATGTCTGTCGTCAAATAAATAACCGGAGGGATAGTGATGTCTGCCCTCAAATAAAGTAACCATAGGGACGGCAATATCTTCCCTCAAATAAGTATCTGTAGGGACAGCGATACATGCCCTCAAATCATGGCAAGCCTCATCCCCCAACCCAATAGCCTCAAAGTTATCCCCTGGAGACTCCTCACCTCCCACGTGGCTTCCTACGGCAATCACCCCCAACCAAAGTACCTAAACTTCATATACGGGGGCCTCTACCCACACAAGTGTTCAAAACCACCTCATCACAGAGTATCTATGTGTACATACTGCTCAAAGTTCCGGGTGAGTAGTAATCACCAAAATAGTACCTAAGTCACCACACATCTGACACCTCGTGTCCCTACGACCATGCCGCTCAAGTCTGATGGTCTTGCCATCCAAGTAACCTTGGCCATGCCCAACCTGATAGTCATCCTGCCTCAAGACGACGTCCATGATGCCCAATCCCATGGTTAAAACCACCCAAAGTAACCTAGGGCCTTGCCCATCATAACTTGAAGCTTCCAGTATATGAAAAATCACACATCACATATATAATCGCATTTTAACAGAACACATAACCGGAAAAACCATCTATACAGATGAATTGCACTAAGAAATTGCTACCCCATACCAGCACTGAAGTTTCTAAGCTCTCCAACAATTCATATCAAGGTTTAAATAACTAAACCTAACATTTAAAACCAGTACAATTCAAGTGTTATCATTTTGGCAACCCCGGCCAAAATGCCCCATGTGAGCAACGGCCTCTTGCTCGGCCCTGCTCAGTCAAGACAGGACAAAGGGCATACCCAAAGGTGTCCCATAGGTGTAATAAACAACTTAAGATGCAATAGCAGATAAATTAGGGTCTTTCTCAAAATACCCTAAAAAGATCCATAGGATGCGCCACACAAATTTCCACAAAAACTTGAATGAAGGTATGCACTACCTACCTCGTACTAGTATAATGATACTCCTTCAATATCAGCCTTCAATTAGGTCTAAAACGTGGTAGATCTACAAAAGAAACAAAACTGCTCAAACCACAACAACTCGTTCTAGGATAGAAATCAAGAAGAACAGATCAAGAGGAATCAAGGCCTTAATGAGGGGGTTCCAACAGATCAAACGGTACTCGAAACAGAGTTCAGACGAAGATCTGGGAGGGATTTTAAGGTTCTCCTAGCTCTCCCCACATAAGCCCCAAGTGGATGGAAGAAAATGAGGAGAATGGGAATTTCGGGGGGGGACTTAAAAATCCTAGTTTTGTGTTGTCGCACGGTTAACCCGCACAGTTTGGAAAATCATGCGCCAACCGTGTGGTTGCCACTGCCTCTCCTAGGAACTTCGCACGGCCAAACCGCACAGTTTTGAAAACCGTGCGCCACCCGTGCGGAGCCCACTGTCTCACCCAGAGACTTTGCACGGTTTTTCTGCACGGTTTGTTTAGACCATGTGCCAACTGTGCGCACCTGCACGACCTCCCCAACTTCAAAAGTTTAACCCATAATTGTCCAATTTCGCTAGTTTTTCTTAGAAGCAAGTCAAAATTCAAACAGGGTCAGGATTTTGACCCGTTCCAAAAACTCAGGTTCTTACAAACTCCCCACCTTAACATAGCTCGTCCCCGAGCTATCAAACAAAACCAGGGGATGGTTCAAAACATACCACCCTGATCAAAGCAACCTGGACTTCCCCGATCACAAGGTTTTGGATAAATTCCTCAAGGGGATCCCCACCTTAATAATCACCTAACTCGGTATCAACCCAACAAAACTCAGAACAAGCAAGGTTCGCAAGCCTGTGTTCTGGACTCAAGGTCCTCCTGTGACGCATCATCACCCCTGCCCCTCATTGGAGCTCTTGTGTCATTTCCGACACCCAAACGTCTCCCGCACTGCATCGATGTCTGCCTCCATGTGGTCCTGCATCGCATGGATGGTCAAAATGAACCCGGTGCCTTGAACCTCAGGAAACCCACTTCTTCAATGTCTTGATGCCCATAGAACCTCAAGTAACCCGCATCCTCGATGCCCCGATGCCCATGGAACCTCAAGTAACTCGCATCCTCGATGCCCCGATTCCCATGGCACCTCATATATATGCATATATAAAAATATCATGCACCTGATATGGTGCCAATCCCACTGACCAACATCTAGTCAATACACATAGGTCATGTGCATCACGTGCACCCAAAATAGACATACCTTTAAAGGTCATGCCAAAAGAGAATGAGGAAATCACGGCCACACCCGTGGTGTACCTCTAACTGTCGTTGGCTCACCAGCCTACTTAGCCTCTCGCAGCTCCATGGTGTGCACCTGGCCTAAAGTACGGCTACCTGATGTCTGACCTCCCGGTGGTGCTGCTCCAGCCACTGGCCACTGACCCCTCAGCTGGATCTCGCCATCTCTGTCATGTCTGACATGTGCAGTTGAACCTCGGCTACCCCCTCCTGGTACCGAACCTGAACTAACTCCGAATTCCACTGTCTGTCCTGGTCCCTGTATACTAGCTGTCTAAAAAGACTGCCTATAAAACCTCTCCAGATGCATGACCTGTCCACATGCCCGACACTCCTTCAGAGGCCTATCGCACTGAGTCCAAACATTCCCTGGTTGTCCACACTAGAAGAAAACCACTGTAGAACTACTACGAGGTGGTCTAGCTGAGTCATTGGCATGACTGCCATGCTGGAACTCATCTCGTCCTCGCTTTCTGCTATTCGAACTATCACCAGAAGCTGTCGCCCGGCTAACCTGGGGCCTATCCTTCTGGTTTCCCTCTGGTGTGAGCACTTGATTCACCACCTCTGAAAAGGAACTCAACCTGAAAATATTCACCTGGACTCGAATGGCATGCCGTAAGCCATCCTCGAAGCGTCTCACCCAAGTTGCGTCATTTCTTACCATACCAGGTGCAAAGTGAGACATCTTAGTGAAAGTAGCTACATAGTTCATGACAGATATGTCTCCCGGCTGAAGGCTCAAGAACTCTCGAGCTCTCTCTGCCCTAAGTGTCTCTAGGTAAAAGTGATCGAAAAACTTGTCCCCGAAGTCCTTCCAGGCTAGTCCCTCGTGCCTACGAGCCTGAACCTATACATCCCACCAACGCTTTGTCGGTCCTTGCAGCATATACATTGCCAACTTGACCCTCCGCCCTGGAGGCGTCTCAAGGTGCTCGAAGATCATGTTCATACTCTCGATCCAGTTCTCAGCCGCCTGCGGACCACCCTCACCCTGAAAAGGGTATGGGTGCTGCGACTGGAACTCCCGCGTCAGATATGCCATAGATGGATCTGTACCCTGCACACCTCTGTCGATCCCCTACAAGACACGCACTAGGCTAGCTCAAAGCTACTCGTCGAGCCATGGTCTGAACGATGCCAAACCCGGCTGATGTCCTGTCTGCACTAGATCCTGAACCTGATCCTATCCCTGACCCTATACCTGCGACCCCTACTCTGCCTGCACCAGATCCTGAACCTGATCCTACACCTGAGGCACTTTACCATCTCCCGTTTGACGCTCCATCTGAGTCACCCAAAAAGGAACCCACTGAATACCATAAATGGTCAGACAACCCATATATATATAACAATATATATTCAACATAGATAAGAAAGCAATAAAAGGTAGCACAAAACTACCCCCCTTACTCTCCCCCACTACAACCATGCCCCACAGCATCCCGACCTCATGGCCTCCTTACCCGCCCCTAACAAAGCCATGTATAAAAACTACATCGGGCTATGCCCATCCTGACAATTAAAGTTTCCTCAAACCGATGATCGAGTCACCCAATCCCAGTGATCAAAATCAACTCAACTGATAGTACTTTCCTGCTCGTACAAGGGCCAGACCCAAATGCCTTGCCACATGAAATTCTACAAATATACAAATCATGGCATAACACATTGCAATAAACAAGCTATTGTATCATGAATTTCACCAATTCACATTTTAGAGCATACAAAGCATGCCAATTGATTTTTATTCACATGGAATTATCACTTCACAAAGCATACATGCAATTATGAAATTGAAATAAGGTAAAGTGTTCCTATCAAAAGCCAAGAAAACAATCCTCGTCATACAAAGCCAAGGTCCATTCCTCCCTTACCACATCAAGTCAAGGGTTACATATTACAATCAATAACATCACACACCAAGTGAGCCACTGAGGTGGAAATCATATAAACTATAATCTGAGAAAAAGTAAAAACAAATTACCACCCATGGAAAATAGGTCCATCCCTCATACCTGGGGCTGCAGGCACCCAAGCACAAGCTAGAAACCCAGTCCCAGTAACAAACTATCTCCAGTCTACCATATCCCAAATACTAAAACCATTAGAAATAAAAAGAGAAGTCTCAAAATCATTAGTAGCTAGTAAAGCACTGCTACTAAATCCCTGTCAATAACTCCTCTGATACCACTTTTTAATGACCCAGAACTGAGCAGCCACCCAAACAGTGCCAAATGGGTCGGGTGTTACTACCTTAGGTGCACCTCCCTGAATGCCAAAGGATGCCGACTAGCAGCGAGGGTCTTATAGGTATAGTGGGGAGGCTATACCCTCTCAGAGGATAATAATGGTACTTTTTTTAGTATAATAATAACGATGCAGCGGAAAAAATGACTCGGCAGACTCGAACCAGACCCGTAGAACGGAAGCACATTCAATATCGATAAACAATGGAAGCAATAAGTATAAACAACAGTAGTGTAAATAAACACAACAACATGCTGATCACATGTAACTACTACTGAACAATGAAACATGCATCCAAAACAGGTCATACATATCCATATATATGTAAAGGGTGAAACTGGCTAACCAACTCTAGCTACATAACAAGCATACTGATACAGGAAAGAAAACAGAATAAAGTAAACTCCATCTAGGAAAGACCTCAAGGTCCATACCATCTCCATGCAATGGCTAAAACAGTTCAGTTCCCGAAGCTGGCCTCTTTACTGCACATAAATCCATAAAGTCTACATGTGTCCAGAAGGTCCAGTGTAGGGTGTGAGACAAATCTCAATAGGATACCACCCAACGGTGCGTACCTAATATAAGTGTTTAAGCAGGGATGCATTTATAAGGAAAACAGTAAATAGTACGATGCAAAAATAAACACAAACTCCACTGGTGCTCAACAGCAACCATGGAGTGTCACCTACTTCGGCCAATGCCGGAATCTCTGTCATGTAACTCGGCACCATGTGCCCCCTGACACCACATGTCTCAAGTACCGACATCCTGAAAGCACGGCCAAGAAAAGTAACCTGGAACCTTGTGCCTCCTGAAACCTCATGACTCAAGTACCGACGTCCCAAAGGCACGCCCAAGAAGTAACCCAGAGGAACAACGATGTTTTTCCTCAAATAAATAACCGGAGGGACAACAATGTATGCCCTCAAATAAAGTAACTGGAGGGACGGTGATATTCTCCCTCAAATAAGTAATAGGAGGGACAGCGATACCTGCCCTCAAATCATGGCGAGCCTCAGCCCCCAACCCAATAGCCTCAAAGTTATCCCCTGGAGTCTCTCCACCTCCCAGGTGGCTTCCTACAGCAATCACCCCCAACCAAAGTACCTAAACCACATCTACGGGGGCCTCTAACCACATGAGTGGTCGAAACCACCTCATTAGGGAGTATCTATGTGTACACACTACTCAACGTTCTGTGTGAGCGATAATCACCAAAATAGTACCTAAGCCACCACACATCTGACACCTTGTGTCCCTGTGACCATGCCAATCAAGTCTGACGGCCTTGTCATCCAAGTAACCCGGGTCATGCCCAACCTGACAGTCATCCTACCTCAAGCCGATGTCCATGATTCCCAATCTTGTGTTTAAAACCACCAAAAGTAACCTCGGTCCATGCCCATCACAACCTGAAGGTTCCAGCATATGAAAAATCACACATCACATATATAATCGCATTCTAACAGAACACATAATAGGAAAAACCAACGAAACAGATGAATTGCACTAAGAAAGTGTTTCCCCATACCAGTACTGAAGTTTCTAAGGTCTCCAACAATTCATATCAAGGTTTAAATAACTAAACCTTACAGTTTAAACCAATACAATTCAAGTGTTATCATTTTGGAAACCCCGGCCAAAATGCCCCGTGTGAGCAATGGCCTCTCGCCCGGCCCTTCTCAATCTAGATAGGACAAAGGGAATACCCAAAGGTGCCCCGTAGGGGTAATAAACAACTTAAGATGCAATAGAAGATAAATTAGGGTCTCTCTCAAAATACCCTAAAACGCGACATAAGATGCGCCACAAAAATGTCCACGAAAACACGAATGAAGGTATGCACCACCTACCTCGTACTAGTACGATGATACTCCATCTATATCATCCTCCAATTAGGCCTGAAACACGGTATATCTACAAAAGAAACAAAACCGCTCAAACCACAAAAACTTGTTCTAGGACAGACATCAAGAAGAACGACTTAAGAGGAATCAAGGCCTTACCGAGGGGGTTCCAACGAATCAAATGGTACTCAAAACGGAGTTTGGACGAAGATCCAGGAGGGATTTGAAGGTTTGGCCAGCTCTCCCCGCGTAAGCCCCGAGTGTATGGAAGAAAAGGAGGAGAATGGGAATTCTTGGGGGGGCCAAAACGTAAAAACCCTAATTTTAAGTGGCCGCACGGTTAACCCGCATGGTTTGGAAAACCATGCACCAACCGTGTGGTTGCCACTACCTCACCCAGGATCTTCGCACAGCCAACCCGCATAGTTTGGAAAACCGTGCACCACCCGTGCGGAGCCCACTATCTCACCCAAAGACTTCGCATGGTTTGTGTAAATGGTATGTTCAGACCGTGCACCAACCATGTGCACCTACATGACCGCCCCAACTTCAAAATTTTAACCCAGAATTGTCCAATTTTGCTAGTTTTTCTCATAAGTGAGTAAAAATTTAGACAGGGTCGGGATTTTGACCCGTTCCAAAAACCTGGTTTCTTACATTCATGTTATTAATTTCTCATATAATATGGTTGAATTTCATCAAAAAATACTATAAAAAATTTCAAGCTATTCTCCAAATATTCTATTCATCAAATCCATAAAGATAACAGAGTAATTATTGAGTCCAAATTACATCACTATGAATTTAGAGTGTCCATATATTGTGCAATAAGGTTTTATTAATTATATATTCCCTCCTTACCATTAGTTAATGGTATCTAGATCAAATATACAACTTTGATAAGTATTGGGATCCTCTATGTATATCAAAAAAATCATCAATATTTATTAGAGTGTACTTTTCCTTGATTATGACCTGGTTAAGCTCATGATAATATATAAAAAAAAACATTTTTCTATCCTTCTTTTTGAAAAAGAGTATTGATTCACCCCATGGTGAAGAAATTTTGTGTATAAAGGACTTATTAAGATTCTATTGAATCTAGTTGTTTAATTCTTCTAATTCAATAGGTTCTATTCGGTACGGAATATTTGATAAAGTCAAAGAACTAGGTATGATTTCAAATGGAATCCCAAAATCATGTTTAGGGTGGAGATAAGGAAATTATTCAATAAAAAATCAAAATATTACAACACAATAAGAATTTATTAAATGTTTACCTATTCCATGATAATTTGAGTCAAATATTGCTCATTATTGGGTATCAAAATCTATATTATAGGGTTCTCTTCAAGAAGGGTTTTATAATCATCCTTTCATTGATATTTTATAATAGGATGATAAGGGATATGAAATGATATTTTCTTATCCTGAAAATTGTTGTGGCCTTTTATAATGAAATCCAATCCATACCTAGTATCAAATAAAATTCCAATAAGGGGTGGATAACTATATAAATAGGAAGTATCTTCCCACAAACCATGATTTAAGAGGATTTTTATACCTTGGATTCAATCAACACACCACCAAGTATTTTCAATAATAATTCTATATCCAATGTTTGAGGTGGTGAATCAACATTCTTAAAAAATGTGTTTCAAATGAAAGAATATGAAGGTCTAGAAACAAATAAAGCATTGGGATATTTTGATTAGATAATAAGTTCACTTTTAACCACTTATGGTTCACTTAAACAGTAGTTATTTCATAAGCTCTTACTTGTTCCCCTGGTTTAGGAAAGTTTTAATTCCTATTATCCTCATTATGCCTTAGGTTTGGAAATTAATTTTCATAATGCCCAAACTCCTTGACTTTGAAGCACTAAAGTGTGAGTGGAGTATTAGTTGGGATATTATTATCGTCAGTTTCACTAACAAGAATTTTTTCCTTGGTTGATAATTATGATCTTTATGGTCGACATACCAACACTTTGAACATATTTTAGTTTCTTTCAAGAAATTACTAGGATGATTCACCCCACATTATTTTATATAGTCAATTGAAATTTCTCTCCTCCTTGATATTTTTTCATTGAGTTTCCATAAAACTTAATAATCCTTTTTTATATTCTGTTTACTGAGAGTCCCCAACTTATATCTCAACCTTAATAACACATCAAAATATTTATTCATAGCTACCAAAATCACTTATAGATAATTTCTTTCAAAGACTTCACTTTAGGTCACTAAAGATTCATTCAATATTAATTTTAGGGTTGATAACAAAATTGGAGGCTTACCTTATGGTTATCATGAAGTTATAATCATAAGTTCCAATTTATTCATCATCATTTTTTTAAAATTTTGGGCTTATCACTCCATTTTTACGTGAAGAGTTTGGGGAAAATATTTAGTGAAGAATATTTTCTTAAACTCCTCCCATCCCATGGAGTCAACTTTTTTTGCATCATATTATTAATTATGGCCCACCATTAGTTAGACACACCCTATAAAGAATGAACAATTAATAAAACCCTCTCATGATTTGAGCACTATAGGATGAAAAATATATTCTCTATAGTAGTGATATATTTCTCAGTAATTAGTTGCTTCAAACACCCACTAAAGTTTGTTGGGGATTTCTGTATCAAACACTTGATAGAAAGTTTATCCTTCCTTGATGAATTATAGAGCATAATACATTTCCCATTAATATTTATTAATTGAGTTAATTTTCTTAGAATTTATATAATATTTTGAACTCCAACTCATATACTAGTAGGTTTTTCATTGAAATAGTCATTGTATTGTCCATCACACCCATTTTTAACTTGGTTTATCTTATTTCCATCTATTTAATAAAATATAGTAAATTTAAGGATGAGAATACTTAATTTGGTAACCATATAAAAAGTAGAAAAAATAACTTAAAAGGAACAAATCATAAAGGATATATATACCCTAACTTATGATATTCTGGGTTTTAATATAGGTTACCCATTGTCAAATTCCTATTTGGTTCTCTAACAAAATTAGTTATATATTACATAATTAAATACACATTAAATACTTTATAATGGTTTATAAATAGAATTTGAATCAAGGAAATAATATCTACTGAGAGTTTCAAACCAGGTGTGAAGTTATTCCTAGTTGTCGTCCACTAAATGAAGATCAATTTAATACTCAACTAAACTTTTTTAGTATTATTACCCCTAGGTGAATATTTGTTATAGCCTACATCCAGTTATTTAAACCCATATGGGGATTTATTTTCTAGAAAAATAACTCTATACTTTTCCAAAGTTTTAGGATTTTTTCCAATATTTAGGAAAATCATTGGGGTTTTCACTAATTTTTTATAGTCATAATCCTAAAAAAATAATTAAATTAATTCCTAAAAATTACTAAACTTTTTTATGATACCAACTGAGGATACCAATCTTAACTTTCACATATTTCCATTATTTTCATAATTTAAACATTACATCTCACAAATACTCACATATCCCAAGAAACCAAAGCTTTAGGGTTTTGGATATTAGCTACAGAAAAATTATTTTACAATACTTGTGAGCAGTTATCTATAATCACAGCACTCTAGATCCCCTTTTAAACATATCATATGTCATACGCATCTTCATAACTTGGGAAAGTGGAAATAATAATATGGGGTGAGATCAAATAATCAGTAAGATAAAACCTTATCCAAGAGTAATTAATTTAAATAGCTCCATGATCCACTTTCTTTGTGGATAATTTCAAAACATTATTTTTTTATTTCCTACAATATGTGTTATTTATAAGTACTATTAGTTTATTTATTCAAAAATTGAATAATTATAATTTATCAAATTTTTTTAAATATTATATATCATTTTTTAAAGTCTTGTCTTTATATATTAAGGTTACATTGTTTAAAGAATAGTTATTTTTCATCAAATCTTCAATCTGTTTAAAAATATTTAATGTTAAAAAAATTCTACAAAACATTTGGCTACGTGAGGGATTTTTGATATGTAAATTTTCTTATGTAAGAACTATTGATATGTAAATTCTATAATGTTATAATTTTGGATACTTTAATTTGACTAAATGAGTATATTTTTCAAATTTAAATTCAGCTACGTGAAAAATTCACTTAGTGTGGTTGTCTGGAAAAAGAAGAACTTTAATGGCTATCTATGTGACATTCAAGTTTTAAAACTATTTTGAAAAAAAAAGAAAATATATATGTTGTGTTTTATATAACTAGTTAATTAATGAGTTTGAGGATATTATTAAATTGTAATTTCTTCTACACCTTATTGATCAAATACTTCTCTTAGCTGAACTTAGATCTTTTGATCCATTTCTACTAAAGAGAACCGTGTAGACTTGGCATTCATATCCTTACATGTTCATCAGGATTATGTGGTTTTTAATTCTTATTTTCATGATTAATTTTGTTGGGTTATACTACCTATTAAAGGTAGGATTCATGTCATACTACCCAAAAAAATGAATGGGTTATTACATCACTATTAAATTTCAATAGAATCAATTTTTTTCAATTTTTGGATAGAGGTATGTTTTGGTTTCTACCTCTACTTCAAAAGGTATTTTATGGGTTATGCCTCTGGGTTTGAAGACGGTGGTGTGATTGGGTTAAACAACAAGGTATAAAAAAATATTTTTTGTTTTCTGCCTCTAGGGTTTAAAAAGACTTTGTAAAGGGTTCTGATATCCATTCAAACATAAAATATTCCATTATTAGTGGGTGAAAATTATCTCTATGCTATAGTGGTGAAGAGTAAACTAGGATCAATTAGATCTAAACTACTATAAAAAACATTTTATTCAATTTATTTTATTTTCACTATAGTAATATTTAACTTTGATAGTTTTTTCTTACAATATTTTGAAAGAGGTCAACTCACCCTTGACCATTCGGTCAATCTCACATTGGGGCCTAATAATTAGTATCAAAGCATTAACCTTATATCATGTACTTAAACTTTTATTTGTACATAAAATTCTTGACATAACTATCAAGGGAAAATGATCAATTTCTTATGGTTATAATAAGTTCAAATAAAGGACAAATTCCTCAAAGACCTTGTTTTTTTATGGCACTAACTATGTATACTAACAATCACATATGGAATCCTTATAAAAATAGCTTATCATCAATCATTGGATTATCATGTTAAAATGATAAAAACAAACTGAAGTTGATCCTATTACTTTAGTTGGTAATACTGTGATAAATTATTGTATAGAATTATAATGTGATGAATTTCATTTATTAATATATCAATAGAAATTTTTATAATCATATATTTGTATGTAATACTACATATAATATTTTAAAATTATTAAAGTTACACATCTTTTCTTATATAATATTATAAAACTAATTTAGACATGTTACGGTATGAGTATCAAGAATTTAAAATGGGTAAAGATTAAAATATAAATCAAATGTTTCATAGATTTACTATTATTATAAATAGTATGATCTCTTTGGGATAAATATTCAACATTCCAATTTTAGTTGAAAAAGTTCTTATAGAACTAACTAATAAGTGGAAATATAAAAAGATAGTTATTTATGAAAGAAAAAATATAAAATAATATAAAATTGATGAGCATATTAGTTCCTTATTGTAATTTGAATTGGAATTGAAAAATATTATTAAAAAATAAAATACAAAGAATAAAGTAATTTCTTTTAGATAAGTTGTTTCTAATTACTATTATTATATTAAATTGAAAATTATTGAAAAGAATTAAGTTAGTCAAGTAGCAGAGGGAGGATATTGAATGAATAAAATATATTCAATAAGAACTATAAAGTATTACCTGTGAGATAAAAATAAGGAAAATAAGAAAGGAAAGAGTGATGATGAAGAAGTTTCTTGTTATGAATATAGAAAAAGGTGGAACATAAAGTTTAATTGTATGAGGCTAAATAAAAAGGTAGAGATAATACAAGAAATAGAATAAATTTATGACCGATGTATGGAGCTATACCGTGGATCATAACTCAACTATTGAATATGTAAAGTGATCAGAAAATCTTGGTCTTATGGATTCACTTATTGAGGTAAGTAAATATGAATATTATTCATCTTCTAAATCTAATTCTAATCCTACAACTAATGAAATTACTAAGAAAAATTTCAAAAATAATCATAAAAAATGAAAATATTACTAGTTTATATAAACGTATTAAAATAAAATATAAGGAATATATTTATGAAAATAAATATATTCATAGAATAACTTTAGATTATAAAAAAATAATATTTTGTTGAGCATATATTTTATTTTGGAGCTACTAGAGAAGATTTAAATTCTTCTTATAGTGAATTGAAATATACACATTATGAAACTAAAAAAATGAAAAAATAATATGAAATATAATTATATTTAATATCAAAATTCAATTATGATAAAGTAATAAATTTTATTGTTGTTCTTAATGAGAATGAAAGGCATAAATAAAAAATTGAAAATACTAAATCCAAAATATCCAAATTTTTTCAAGGTAAGTAAAGATTTAATAAAATGTTTTGTTTTAAAAATTGAATAAAAATAGAAATAGTTTTAGATATGATAAAATTTTTCCCAATATGTACAAGAATTTATTTATTGACAGATCAAATGGAAGTGCTTCAAATTTTACTTGTTGTAAATTTCAAATGAAAGTTTATTATAAAAATGAGTGTTCCTTGATATTTACATAATCTCTATCATTTAAAAAAGATTTTATTTCAAAAAATATATCTTATAGGTTACTTGAAAATAAGTGTTTAAAATAATTTTGAGTTCCCAAAAACTCATATATTGATCCCATGGGACCCAATTTTGTATGGATACTAAAGCTTTCATAATTATGTCTTTGTAGGAAGTATGTTTTGGAGGTGTTAAAAAGGACACTTGTTATATGGATAGTAGATGTTCAAGACATGTGACTGGTGGTATTTAAAATTTTATATCATTCAATAAGTGTGATGGATATAATGTGACCTTTGGTGATAATTATAAAGGAAAGGTAAAAGGTTTTGGTGGAGATTGAATTTTAAATTATATTATTATTTCCAAAGTATTATGAGTTGAAGTTTTAAAATTTAAATTGATAATTATTTCACAATTATGTGAGATGATGGAATGCATGTTAGATATCAAAATTATAAGTATATTTTTTAAGATCAAATTTTTGTTATTCTATAAAAAATAGAAATAAAAAAATTATACCATTAATATTAATGAATCGTGTGATCAAAATGTTATATACTTAAACTTTTATGGCCCTTAGATATGTTCTTAGAGTGAGGTAAACCTTGAGAGGGGGTGAATAAGGTTTTCTATATAAAAAAAAAATTTAACACTTTACCTTAAATAGATCACTACCCTATTATAATCTTTACCTCTTAACCTTAAGGGTCATGTGTTTTTCTAATTTGATTAACTTCATTCAATTACCTCTTGACGGACCTAACCTTATTACTAGATATTCATTAAGGTTGTTTGAACTTATTTTAGTGTTCATTCATAAAGTAAATAGGACATAGAGTATTTAATTGGTTCGCCCCCACTAGGCTATTTCGAAGGATCTTTCATCAGCATTGTTCCATGCACCAAAATCCATTATAGTGATCACTACTCTTCATAGGGACCATCCCCCTTAAAATTGGTTAAAGTTAGGTCAGTAATTTCCCATGATCATTTACTTACAATGTTTAGGTGTCACGCCCGGTCGTCATTTAGAGGTACGACTTTAATTTTTAAATTCTTATTTCATGAGTTTAAATTGTCATTTTATTTAATTGCTTGGTTGAAGTGTGGACTGAATCGACAAGGGGATTCCGCAGTGGCGCTGATAAATGCACGTTGGCCTTAAATCACTTGGCGTGCGCGCAAGGCACGAGCAAGCTGGATAAAATTTATTTTTAGTGCGCGTTGATAAGTGCGTGTTGGCTTCACGTCGCTCGGCACGTGGTGCCGATGCTCGAACGTTAAATTACCGGATAAATTTTTATTATGGTTTTATCGGTTATTATTGTATTATGATTATTATATTATTGTTATTATTATATTATTATTATTATTATCCTTATAATTATTATGATATTATTATTATTATTGCTAATATATTATTATTACTATTATTATTATTGTTATGCGATCATTATTATTAAGATTATGATCATTATTATTACTATTAATATTATTATTTCTAATATTATTATGATATTAATATTATTGTTATCAAAATATTTTTTCCGTTTTTCCTCCCCCCCAAAACCCTAGCCGCCACCTTTCCCATTTTCATTTCTTTTTCTTTTTTTTATTTCTTGTCTTCCTCCCCATGTTTTCCTCTCCTCCGTTTTTTTTTCTTTTTTTTTTCTTCTTCTTCCCCCGCTCCTGCATCCTCTCGCCGCCGCACCTCCCTGTTCACCCTCCACCGCCGGCCTTCCCTCTTCCCGGTTTCCCCTACCTCATCCTTCCGCACCTGCGCTGCTCCTGCATCTCTACTCCGTCGTCCCTTCCCTCTTCCCTGAACCACACACCGCTCGCCTGCGGCACCCGCAGCGGACCAGCCACACCGCACCGCGCCACATCTTTCCTCCCGCCGGACCAACTCGGCTCTGCCCCGGACTGCCTCGCACCAGCACCTGCGCCCCCTGTTCGGCCACCCTCCTCCCGCAACCGCCAGTTGTTCTCTTTTTTTTATTTTGTTTCTTTTATTTTATTATTTTAACTTATAAGATATTAAGGTTTTCTTTTGTTATTATTATTAATATGTTAATTATTATATTATTACTATAATTATCATTCTGCTATTATTATTATGTTAATATTATTATATTACTATTTTATCATTATTATGTTATTATCAATATTATTTAGTTTATGCTATTATTATTATTATATTACTATTTTTATTATTATTATGTTATTATTATGATTATGTTATTATTATTATTACTATTATTATTAATTATTATTATTGTTGTTGTTATTATTTATAATTATTATTATGTTACAAATATTATTGAACCTGTTGTACGACCTGCTGTTTTTAGGACCTGTTTGACGGCTCAAGACGGTGTGACCGCGGCGCAACTGGAGTCTTGCGCCGTGTCTTTTTCCGCACCTATTTGAGGTAGGTGATTCCACACTCAATTATCATCTGGCGATCTTTTGCGTGTTGGTTTAATTTTTTTTAGAACCCTGCTAATTAGTTTCCATATTGAAAAATTAGTTTTGATTACTTTTTAAATGTGCATCTAATTTTCCAGTGGTAAATTTATGTGGTGCAAGTCCATTTTTATTGCGAAAACTCACTTTGGATGTTTATTATTATTTGTAAACCGTGCAGTGTGGTTTAAGTTTTTTTTTTAAAGAAGGGAAAAAAAGAAGTTTTGGTGTGTGTGTGGTTTTCAAAGAGGATATCAGTGTGAAGGTGACACGTTTGGATCTAAGTGATAATGTGACATGTTATATTAACTTTGATCTTTAGGTGAGCATAAGGAGGGAAGCCGGGTATTAGGTGGGGAGACTGGGACTAGTGAGCTAGTGTTCCGGAGATGACCCGACCCGGTTTCACTGGCAGGTTTGACGATTGCAACACTAACTAAACATATGATATCTGAGACTCATGGCCTTCTAAGCCATGTGTTCTGAGGGTCATGGCCTTCTAAGCCACATTATCTGAGGTTCGTGACCGCCTAAGCCACGTTTCACCGAGACACGACGTTCTAGGATCCCACTAGTTCTAGTACCCATAGGGCCTTTCCCATCCTTTAGTGCCACCAGTTACTTTGCGTGCATAATGATACGTGATATGTCACTTGAACTGCTATCCTAATGTGTTTATCTTGAACTGCCTTTCTTTTAAATCGTTTTATGAAAACCATTTCTTTTTCACTTCTTTCTCTCTTTATTTTAGCATTGCAAATGGTTTGTCTTTTGATAGTTGTGCATGGAATCTTTTCTTGGTGATATCTTGCTGGCCGATTGCTCACACCCTACTTACACCCTTGGGTGTAAGTAGACTTGTTTACTTCTGATATAGGTAAGGTTCCAGCTTTTGGGAGCAGTGGTTCAGGTTGTTAGCAGGACTATCTACGTGGCGTTTTGGTGGTGGCTTAGAGGCGGTGTCTTCACACTAGGCGACAGTCCTTAGGTTGGTTTTTGGTCATCTTGTTTTAGTGTTATTTGGGTTTTTGAATACTTGTGAACCAAAAACCTGTTTGGTTAATTACATGTTTGACTATAACCTTTACTTCTGTTTGGTTTACTTTGGTTGGCTGGTTTATATGTGTTCACTCGGGTAAATCGTTCCCAAAGTTTATTTTGATACACGGGCACTTGTGCCAGCCCGTGGGGATCGGGAACGCCCTTCGGGCCTTGCCGCGGTCCGGGTCGGGCGTCGGTTTGGATGGCGACCCGATTCGGTTCGTGACATTAGGGCTGACTAACTATTTTCTAAGGCTCATTTCTGGCTTACTACCTCTATCACCTCCTCCTTTTCATACTAACCCAGGAAGGATCCACACATATTTTAGGGATATGTGGGTCCCTTCACGGAATCAAAGAATGCATCTTCAAACAAGGATAGATTATTTTTTATTGTCCCTATAGGATTATCCTTCACTTCTTGTGTATTACACCTTGGGAACACCTTCTTCTTTCCTTTCTAGAAAAATCTAGAATAACCTTCACTTTTTTATAGGCACAGCAATCATAACCTTCTATTTGAAAAGTCTTCAATTATATTCCAACTCCTTCAACTATTTCCAACCCCTCACCTATAAAACAAAATTCTTTTTATCTTCATCTCAGAGACTTAGATCTTCAATATATTGATCGCCTCTTCTCACCTTTCTCTATTTTCTGAATATTCAATGTTCACACATAGAATCCATCACCTTTAATTGCCTCTTAAAAATTTTGATCACCCATATAATAAGATGAATTGTGGACTAATAAATGGATAGTTTTCATAAACATAATGGGACATTGAAACCACCCCTTAACTTCCTCATTAACCTCCCCTAATATCCATCAAATGCATTCAACATACATAACTACTTCATGGGTTTCCCTCTCTTTTTGTAGCATGATTTAATTCCCCAATTATTCAACCATAATCAATTCTATAAATCACCTTCATTATGTTTTTGGATCATGGTATAAAATTGAGACACATTATACATGAATATTTAAACATATATATCACAAATCATCTAATGGAATACTACCGATATCAACACCCCATTCATTGGAATGCCTTGAACCATATCTTAGAGAAAAATCATTAACCATTTTGCCTCCAAAATGACAACCACTATGGGTGTGGTCTAATGGACCTATCCATTTTGTCCTATAACTCCACATTTCCACATGTATTCTTTCCCTATAGGTGTGGTCCATCTATTGTTGTCCTCCTTTGAACAACGGCTCAGCCACAGCTTCCTCATCATGGCCTGGTGTAACAAAATTGGTTGGTTTACATCTGACATGTTAAACACCATGAAATACACCATTGTTAGGATGATGATGTTGTCTTGCACCTTCACCTTTTGACCACATCCACCTATGCTATGGTTGGGGTCACCTTCCTCTACCCATTTTGGATAGGTTCACTAAAATGACACCACGGAGACCACCATAGTCATGGTCCCTTCTTAGTTACCCATTTTATTCCTTCTTATCTTCAACATACCCAAGAATATGGGCATGGTCGCACCTTGAATGTTTCATCTTCACAGTACCCTCCACTATGGGAATGTCCTTACCTATGTTAGGAATTTATATGGTACCATCACCTCTACAATGGGCATGGTCATCCTTGATTATCCTTTTCACTCTTGTGTAATACAACTCATAGTGTTTTACTTCTATCCCACTTCTATACTTATTTTACTTGACCAATCACTTATTTTTAAACCATTCCAATATGAATATAAATTATTCTTGATGTTAACAACTCACATTAGCCAATAAGGTTAGGATCAACCAATATCCCAACAACTACATCATCACATTAGTCATTTTAAATTGTGTGTCATCATTAATTATATTATCAGTAAATCCAAATTTCTTCATTGAGATACCAAAATCCATCTTTCCATCAACCTTGACCATCCTTCTTGTCATCACTTCATTCCTTATTGTCAAAAAATCTAGTTCAATCAAAAATCAATCCATTGGGATTTATAACAATCTACCTATTTAGATTTTATTGAAAACAAATGATACACCAATCAATATTCTATCCCTATTATTGGAAAATAAATACATTCCAAGAAATATCAACTCTCACTTTATTTACCACTTTCGATATGAATTCCTCAGGGAATTCAACTCCAACTATGGGGATAGGGAAGAAATCCCCATCTATCATCATCTCCATTGATCGAAAAACCTTCAATGTAATATATTATGTTCATATGAGTTGAAAAATATAGAAGGAATTTTAATTTTCATTTACTAGATGGTTCAAATATTGATCAAATATTTGGAAAATAATCTTAAGAGTTTCAGTGGAACAAAGTGATGTTTTATTTTGGGTAATGAGACTTAGAAGGAATATCAGGTGCTCGGGTGTCCCTTGAGAGATTAAAGATATGTTTTAGTGATTTTGGAGGTTTTTTCATAGGAAGTATGATTTAGGCGAAAATGTGTAGCACCCTGACCCTCTGGCCGTTTTTAATTCAAATTATTTTGAGTATGGTTATATTTCATGGTCAAATGAGGGTCAAGGTAAAACCACGAAGGTATCATAAGGAATATTTCAGGGGGTCAGAGACCTAGGACTTGATGAGCGGTTGGAACATGGTTGAATACAAACTATGAAAGATGTTACATAGTGGTTCTAAATACATCCACATGGTTGGAGCATGTTTTGGTAAACTGTGCAACCAAACTATGCAGGGAGAAGGGATTCAAGGAAGTGCCAATCACATGGTTGAAGTATGATTTGGAAAATTGTGTGGCCAAACCATATTCTGACTTAAAGAGAGAAAATTACATATTTTACCTTTCAATTTTTAAAAGTTAAATCCAAATTTTTTCTTATTCTTCTTGCATTCACACCATCCATCCTCTCTCTCCCTTGGGTTTCTCTTTATCCCTTTATTTGGGGTAGATTTTGGCACCTTTATTCGATGATTTAAAGTGTGTTATCAATTCTAATTCCCTCACTAGACCAACCTATACACTAATTTTCAATTTCTTCCATATAAGGGTTTCATTTTGATTTGATTGGAGTATGGTGGAATCATCCAAATGAGATAGGATTTTCTCACTTCCTTGGAATATGATGTACAAAGATATTGTCTTCACTTCACCATATATTGTTTTGTTGAGGTATGTCATCATAGTAGATTTTTAATGATTTAAAGTATAATTTAAATTAATTTCATGGTTTTTTTATCATCACACATCTGGGATTTTTCATTATTAAAGTTCAGGAGTGTGTCACAGGTTGGTGGAAGGTAGTTTTTCATGGTTCCTATTCCATGAAGCCAATCGGTGATCTTCTATAAATTTAATCCTATTTAAATTAAATTGTAAATTTTGGTTTAAATTGTTTACAACTAATTAATTAATTATTATTTGATTATAATTAATTAATTTGGTTGTTTGGTTTTGAGATAGGGCCTCCATTATTTTCAATGAATTTCAAATGAGCTTATTAAGCCTCTATGAGAGCAGTTGGGATACTTTAAAAATGGGAATTACTTTGGTAAAATATAGGTGTTTATTATAAAACTTCCATTTAGTATTATGTATTTATTTATATGAATGTTTTATATGTATCCCTTCAACTGTATGCATTGTTCCTCTTTAAAATAATTGAAGTTGTATAATTAAAAACTAAAGCTTATGATCAAATAACCAAGGTTTTTAGGTCCCCAATGGACCCTCATGCACTGGATAAACATCTCAACAACTGACGGAAGATAATATAAATTGAACCATATGTATTTGGATGCATGGACAAGGTGTTATCCATGATAGATAACTTATAATCAATGGTATCTTTTATAGGACCATGGGGAAAGTGTTCTTAATCCACTAGAAAGTGACTACTTGGGTAGTTAGACCCTATGGGGACTGACAGATGGGTCAGGTGTTCAGGCCAACCTAGAATGCTTAGGAAAGTGAATGGACTTAGGTCCATATCTTAAGTGAATCATTCCTAGGAGGTTGATGTTTCCATAATGAGACCTAAGGGGATCTAGGTAGGTTCCCTAATGATGTGTGACCCAAGTGGGTGGGTTGACATGGGAATGAGTAGTGTTGGTATCATCTGTCACATTAGAATATGTATTGATGAATTGATAATTAGGGGTTGTGGTTAGTGGTGAAGGGTTTTGGCATTCAACCAACCCCGAACTTATATTTATACTTTCACTTGTTTATTATTGATACAGTTATGGATGAATATATGTACTTCCTAGAACTTGGATTATAGGCCTGAAAAGATGTGATAGTTCTATTGGGTATGCCCAAAGTTTCTTCCTAGGATCTGGATTTTTGGGCCTTATATGATACAAGTATGAGATAGAATGGACCATAATATATATTTGAATTCATATTTCCACATAGGATCATTCTTTTGATCCATATAAAGAATGATTGGGACATCAGGATTCGAACTTGAGTCTCTATGGGATTCCCTAGACACCACATGTCTCTAGGATGTCTATCTTGACTGGGATATAGCCATGAAATATTGGGGTCATTATTAGGGTCATTTTTATATTGATGAGATTCCTATGTCATCCTAAGGATCTAGAAGTTCGAGCCTATTAATAGTACATGTTTCTGATCTGGATGCCTAGGATGCCTAGGATCGGGATGTTTGGAATGGTGACGTGAAAGATGACCTAAGGGTTAATAAATTCCTAGGATTATCAGTTATTGACTTCAATCTGTTTATGATATGGGATATTGGGTAGAATCTTAGGACACTTGGGATCTAATTGTTGAGAAATTCGTAATTAGAGGTTCGGTCATTGATCCTAATTATGTGGGATACCTCGGTGAAATTGGGATCTATGATTTTTACAAATAAATGGTCATCATGATGTGCATAGAGACACCTTAGTGTTAGATAAAGAATGTATGGTCGATCAGGGTCCTAGACCTAGGTATCTACATTTTTGTATTTATTTATTTATGATAATTTTTATTTAATTATATGTTTATTTTAGTTGATCATGTCACATGCACATACACTTCATATATTGGTTATATATGGGATAGAGTTAGTTGTTGCCTACTAATTTTTATACTCACACTCTTCTTGAGAGGCCATTGAACATTGTACCTGAGAAGATCGTTCACTAGCTATAGGTTCAGGTTGGGCAGAAGCTCGAGTTAGATCGATCAAGCTAAGTATCTCAAGAGGGACTGGATATCAGGATGAGATGAGGATAGAGGTTTTAGTTAGGCCTCATGTACTTTTATTTTATTCCATAGTATTATCTTTGTGTTTATATGTAATCATCTTGGTGGGTGATCATAATTGTATACCTTTTTGGCCTTATAATAGATATTATTATTAGTTTAGATGTTTTATTTTTTCCAACATGCTCTGAAATTTATCTATGATGCATGATAATTGATTTTTTGGTTATGAAAAACTCTAATTATTGTGTGTAGAATCTCAATGATACCTTCTTAGACCCCTGCTACTGGTCAGAAGCCTCTGGTATTTGTAGAGGTGCGACTGACATCATGAGATGAACTAGTCTGAAAACTATTCAAAAAGTGATCTGGGGTGGGATATTACAAAGTGGTATCAAATAATTACTTTTAATTTATCTTATTGTTTTGGTATTTGGTTTACGAAAGATATAGGAATGTGTCAGATATTCTGTTGGATATCAGGCCGGTTCAATGAGAACACTAGTTCTAGTATAATGTCTAGGTTATAAGGGATGGTATTTCTATTTTGGTTTTTTATGTTTTGATTGAATATGATATTTACCTTGAGTGATGAACATGATGTTTTAGGTTCTCGGTTTATTATATATTTCTGGATCTTGTAATGTTGGTGAGAGTTTAGTGATTGTATTATACTCTTGGCATATAGAGTCAATAGTCATCTCATGCATCATACCAAGAACATAAGATTCACATGATATATAGGACTTATAGTGTGTTATTTCACTTATTTTTTAGACTCAGTTGTTTAAATTTTCAAAAAACTACTCATACTACATTTTCCCATATAAGTACTTATTAGAATTATACTTAGTTGGTCTGACTTGTACATGGATTTTCTTCTGATGGTTGGTCATGTGGATCTATGGTGAGATTCTTGATGATGAGCATGATGAAACAGTCCTCATTCATAGGAGGTAAAGTGAACATAGTGATTTAGTATGGAATATGGTTCCTAAGTTCTAGACCACTTGTGGGTTATTGATATTTTTGGTTCAGTTATTTAAAGTTCCAATAACAACCTGTAAGTCTTTTTCCTGCATAGCTTATAACTGTATTTTACTTAACTAAACCAAGTGATAGTGGTTCTTGGGATAGGTATTTCTTTGGATGGTGTTGTTGGTTATGGTAAGAGTTAATGAGTGAGATTTAATCCCCCAAGAAGTAATCTGAGGTGTACATTCTTATAGATAATGGGTTCCCTGGTTGCGGGTGGGTGGATTGGTATGTTTGTTCCATGTGATATCGATTTTGGATTATGGATGATACCTCATGAGATGAAATTCATGAGAATTTATGGATAGGACTAGGTGGTTGGACCAAGTGGAACTTTTGAGACTTGACTGTTAGGGCAAGTTTGTTGAACCTAGTGGCCCCTATGAGACTTGAATGGTGGGGCTATGAGGGAGACCTAGAGGGCCTTAGTTTTGTCAAAGACCTTAGGGAGTTGGTTTTTGGTATGAACAAGGGTGACTCGTTAGAGGGGTTGGCCTAGTTTGGGGGTTTTCTTATACATGGTAAGCATAGTTGGGTACTTTAGAGTATGGTATTAATGCACAGAGAGTGATATCAGGTTATTAAAAAGGCATGGTTATGACTTAAGGTTTATTGTGATGGATTACTTTTATTGATGATGTATTTAGTTGAGAATGGGTTTGAGGGAAGGACTATTTAGGGGCCTGGCCCTATTAACCTTTAATTATCTTTAGCATTGTGGTGAGAGATTAGGTGGATTCTTGAAATTGGAATGGTGTGGGGTGGTAGAAATACACATGGTTGGCTTAATGAATGGATAGATCATGGAGTAATCTTAGTGGCTATGGCGCATCAACCAAGTTTCTTACTGTCTAACTCATGGGATCATGATTTGGGTAGGATGATAGGGTAGTATGGTTTTTTACACCCACTATGTTGGGAAAGATGAGAATGTTAAGTTCTAGTTGCATATGGTACCTATTAAAATTATAAATTGATAAAAGTTCATGTGCGATTCGAGGACCGGTGGACATGAAAAAACTCTTACGGGATCGATTTCCCAATATTTTAATGAAATTGGAGATATTTTTCTATAGTAGAGGACACATCATAAATTGGATTGGTTGTGGTGACTATTTAGTATGTGTGAAATCCGGATCATGTAATGATGGGATGAGATAAGTGTGGATCAGGATGTGCGACACATGTGTGATGTGGAACCTGTTGAGGTTGTTCTTGAGGAGTAGTATAATAAAATATATATGGTGTGGATAGCACCATATACTATTGGATTCATGACCCTCACTCTTGAAGAGGTGTTAATATAATGGGACCAGCGTTTAGATGGTTGTTTTGTAATTTGGATTCTATTAAATAAATCAATCTAGGTTTTCCTGTATTTATCAGTGAATGTTGGGAGTAAAATAATATGGACTATCGTAAAGGATTAGTATGTGGAATGAGTATTAGGATGGTTTTAATGGAATCTAATTAGAATTCAAATTGAAGGTGCATCAGCATGATTGGAAAGACATAACGACAGTTTTGGTGAAAAAAGGATCTGACTGTATAGTTACACAGAAGGTCGAATGTGGAAATATGTGGGTGTGATTAAATGGTCCAGGGGTTTCTACTGGGATAGGGGAACCAGGATCAGGTGTTTTCAACACATAGGTGGTAGCATTTGAATATTTTTAGGATAGGTTGGATAGAGGAAGTTTGACCATTTTCCCCATGTATAATTGAATGCGATGATCTAGGAAACACAATGATTGGGATGTTGGGGATGTGATGGGAGTACTTTTGGAATCAATTGGAGATTTTCAAGGAAAAACTAGCATGATTGGGTTTTATAATGGTCAGATGGAGTTCAAATATTTCATATTAAAATCAAGAACAGGGGAAGGTATTCTTATATTATATGGACACAGTGAGTTGTAAACCACATCGTATGTGTCATTAGAATGTTGGATGAGTGTTTTAGTAGGATATTTTCATAGTGGGAAACATTGGTACTTGTAATAAATTGTTGTACATAGAGCCCTATGGTGGGGAGCACCGTGGGCCATGATATGAATCAAATAATTGCATGATCATGTCCCAGATTAGATGGGCTCAAGTAAGACCCATCTCAGTGTTTCAGTAAAGGTTACTGGTGATGGATTGTTGTTAGGTTTCTTAACTTCCCTAGTTGAAAGGTGGAACATTAAAAGAACATTGGGAATTTCAAATTATAATGTGGTGAATTGATAATGGATTTGTAACCTGAGTAGGTTAGTTTATTTTGTTAAATAGTTGAAGAGAATTCTCAAGGATGAGAATGGTTATGGTGGGGATTTTTCAAGGCCCTGTGTCTTCATGTGTTAAAAATTCTAGAAATAAATTGAATTTTAAATTACGGGATGGTTTAAATATTTATTTAGGATTTTTAAAAGAATATCAAGATTTAAAATGCCTCAATTTGATGTTTTTAGGTAGGGAATGAAGCTTGAAAGGAAACTAAGGTTCTCGGGTGGGGATTGAGAGCTTCGAGTTACATTTTTGTGATTTTGGATGTTTTTCATTGGGAGCATGGTTTTGGGTGAATAGTTTAGGTGAAATAGTGAATCACCCTAAACCTATAGAAATTTTTAGTTAAATTTATTATTATAATGTTTAGAGAACAATCAAGTTTAAAAAAAGATTTTTTTAAAGGGCACTGTGTGAGGTGACTAGGATCTGGAACTTAGCGCACAGCTACAGACAAACCAAGTGATGTGTTGTAGAGGGGTTGTAGAGTCATCCATATGGTTGGTGCATCGTTTTATAAACCTTGTGACCAAAAACTATGATGTGAATGCATTAGATATAATTCCAACCCTATGGTTGGCCCACAGTTTTTAAAACTGTGTGACTCATTATAGAGGGAAAATTACATATTTTCACCTCAAAATTTTTTAACCCCCTGTTCTTCTTCCTCCTCTTATGTGCCTGTTATCCCTATTCCCTCTCCCATGGGTTCCACCATAAACCATAATTTAGGGAGTACTTTAGAACCATTCTTCATAGATTTTATGTGTGTTTTCAATTATGGTTCCCTGCATAGATGTAACATCCCAAAAATATAAAGTAGGATCATTGTATTTTTATAGCCTGTATGACACGCAACACCAAGAACATAAGGGAATATAATATACCAAGACTTTATAATATGTATACTATTTTAAATAAATTAAATATATTCAAAAACTTTAAATTCATGCAACATTGAGTAAGCTTTCATTGCACGCAACAATGCCTTTCTTTGAAAGTTTACATTACACGCAAGACTGAGTTTTACTGAAGAAAAATATATTATTAAAATATTATTATTTGATATAATAAGACTTAATCATGATTTTAAATTAGAATTTATGAATATTATTAACTAAATTATTAAAATATATGGTTTACAAAAATATAAAATTAATTCATTAGTCACAAATTAATTAGAAATGAATAAGAACTAATTAAATATAAAGGGAGTATTTTTATAGAAAAATATTTTACCCTAATAAATTAAATTAATTAAAATTAGTGAATAATATGAATGAAATATATATGTTACATGTTCAAACAAATATTTTTTATAGTCATCCAATATATTTGATAAGCATAAGATAAGAACAACCCCAATATTACACATAAAAACCTATATTTTTATTAAGACACGTCTACCACCTTTTAATGTCCAACCTGTTTTAAATAAAATTTTTGGTACCTTTATAAATATCATATTTAAAAATAAAATTAACATTTTAAATACTAACATTAAAATTATATTAGTGTGAATTTTTTGAATTTTTCTGTGAAGTTTCATTTTTTGATGAATAGTGTAAAATACTAAATTCTAATTCAAATATACTTTTTCATATAATTTATTTAAAGTGTTAAATTATATTTTTTATATATTTTAAAGTAACATTAGATAAATTTTACATCAATTAATACAATTTTTTTAATTTGAATCAATTTACCTTTGAAATTAGATATGAAAACTTAACAAACTTTTGGACATTTTTACTTTAAGAACCTGCTTTGTCATCCCGTGTGTGGGATTAAATTTAAATTAATTTAGGCCACGTATGTGATTGAAATTTGGAAAAATATATTCCATATTTTTAATCATCAAAATTTATAATTTATAATAAGTTGAAAATAGTTTTTTACTAAAAATATTTGTGAAAGTAATTAAAATTAATTACAATGATTAAGGAAAAATTAAGCTTAATAATGGACTAAACCTCAAACTTAAGGGAAAAAGATTTATGGACATATTTAGATGTTATACTCTATTTTATAAACTTTTTTCCATTATTGTATCCACTTTTAGTGGGAAAACCATGGTTGGAATTCCCATTTCCAAAATTTACAAGAGTGTCACTCCTCCTCCACTATAAAAAGGCCTCATCTCCTCCCACTTCCTCACAAAAATCAAGACACTTTGGATCGACCAATATCTACCCATATTGATTATAAAAATCTCTCCTCTCATCCTAGAATCATTTTATTTTACATAAATCCATCCAAGTAATCCTTTTGGTGAAAACCTATAGGAGTTTCCCAAAGAAGAGGTAACATCTTCCCTCAAACTCTTTAGATTTATTTCATTATCCACTCCATAAAATATTAATATTCCATGATTATATAAATATATCATTATCCTAAATATACTGATATTTTTTCTGCTAATTTTTTTAACTACACTTACACACACTTCAATCAAACGGGTAACGAACATACTGTTTATGTGCACAACGAACTACCGCCTCATGAAATGATGATTGTTTGTTTTTCTTTTACCACCTTTGATAGTTGATAATTAAGATATACAAACTATTTATATATGATATATATTATACTTATTATTTATTTATGTTTCTATAATTATTTTAAAACACATACCTTAATACTTTTCATTTTTTGTGAAGACGATAACATCATTTGTGGAAGTATGGACTCCCACTTCCCCAAAGCGATGTGATTCGTTCATGATATACATGGAGAATATTAAGGATTATTTTAATAAAACTATGTGACAGATAGAAAATTTATATTCTACTATAATTATAATATATGTATATATATATATAATTTACTTATCACACTTTTATTATGACAAAGAAATGAAGGTAGCGTTCATGCATATGTACAGCCTACCGTCTCCATGAATGGTGCATTTGATTTCTTATCTACAAATATTATGTGTTATTCTAAATACCTATATGATAAATATATATAATAATTAAGTCATTTTTTATATTTTTTTAAATTCTTAAACCATTATCTAATTAACAGTAGTAATAAATAACAAGTCAAAACTTACTCGAGAAACTAGGCAATTAACACTCAAGATGGTGAAAATAATGAAGGAACGTTAACAAATGGGTAATAATATATTATAATATGATCATATATGATATCATAATCAATAATATTATTCTATAATAATTTATTAGCACTCTTAAAACCATTATATATGATTTTAATGGATGATCACTCAAAAGGAAATGCAAGGTAAGGTATTTCGTCTCAATTTCATTTCATTGAAACATTTTGTAAGGTTATGCACATAGTTTCTTTTATATGGTGTATATAATTCCATTTGACATGTTGTATCATTAATTTCATCAATATAATGATATTATTATATTATTTAAGGTTATTAATTAATGGTAATTATCATTCAAATGTTTCAAATTGGTATGGGACACTTTGGATTGTTTAAAGATTATTTCTCTCAAGAATATTTTTTTCAAGGGTATTTCCATTCATCAATGTCAAAAATAATTGTTTTTATTTATAATCCAAAGGGGAATAATTGATAAATCTGTATTATTCATCCAATATATTTATTTGATAAGGCATATTATTTATTTTTATTATTCGATATGTGGAATACTTTGGACTATAAATGGTGGGTGGGTCCTAGAATTTATATATCCTCTCAATGAATCGACAGGTTCTCATGAGATGAATAAGTTGGATAATTTAAATGGGTTTCTATCTGTAATATTAAACCATATTGTTAAATTAATTTATGGTATTAGTTTTTAAATTCCCAATACATTATTTCCAATAATTAAGAATTTCATTCATTTTGATTAAGTTATTACTTATCCATGAGATTTTGTGTCGACATGTATATGGATTTATTCTATTCTCATTTTATGGATTAAGTACCATGTGTTTCGATTTCTTACATTTTCATATTAATTATGACATATCTAGTTATTTGAATGGAATGTGCTATCATTAATTTACATTTCCATGTTGGTTTATTTCCATTGATTCATTATTACAACCACTTTACTTTCCCATACTGAGCATTTTATCTCACCCTTATTATGTTTCATTTTCCTAGGTTATGAAGAGGAATCCTTTGAATGAGTTTCAAGAATGATGTTTATTAATTTTTATTATGTACCATGTTTGTATTTTATATTTCCCAATGTGTTTTGGGTATCATGTATGTAATCTAGATTTCCAAGACAGCTAAATGGATCTATCCTTTAGGATTTGATTCCTTATAATCATGATAATGTAATAAAATAATGCACTGGATTTGGGCTTATAGGTTCAGGGCATTACAGTTGGTATCAAAGGAAGTGTAGCAGAAACCATGAATACTATATTTATAAAACATATATTAAGAAACATAACCCTAATATAGACTCTAAGGATAAGTATATAAGAATGAACTATAATTTTTTTAAGGTAGAGATTATGGGGGTATTCCTAGAAACACATCCCTGTAAGGATATTACAAGTGGATGAGGTTCAGAAACAGATGTACCTAGGAGTAACAACTCTGATAAGGTGTGGCAAGCCTAACTCGACGTAACCTAGTACACAACTATGGTCCTCATTACCCACCTAGTTTGACACTCCCATTGGACACACTTAGGATAATTCAAATTTTCTTTACAACCCATTATGATGGATTTGAAAGAAAATATATCCCCAAAGATACCATGTTTATGATTTTGATATTATCTATTCATAAATTTTTCAAATTATGATAAGTGTGACTCCATATTTAGAATTATACAAAGTTAGTAATGTTATGAGCTAATATAGTATATGCCATTATTTAGAAATGGTGTCTGGAAGTATGAATGGTACTAATACTCATGGAAAATTTAAAGATCATCCAACTAAGGAAACCAATACAACTAGTATTATAATGGAGAAAATTATGGAAATATTAGGGAAACTTAACCAGGTTATGAAAAATTACCTTTTGTGAATGGAGAAACCTTTTCCACAGTGAGAATCTTCTATGTTGGATCGATTCATGTGATAGTAGACCCAATAGTTTGGTGGGACTACTAATCTAATTATATCTGATAAATGGACTAAGTTATTGGATAAGATATCCAAGGAATTAGTATGTAGTGAAAAGGAGAATGTTACACTTATAGTGTATTGTATCTAAGGTGATGTTGGTCAATGGTGGTCCTTGATCCAGAATACTAGGGAGGAGGAAGAAATATAACTCGTGGATTGGAGAACATTTAAGGATACATTTTTTATAAGTACTTCCCTCATGATCAACAAATTGAGATGAATAAAAAGTTCATTGGCTTAAAGAAAAATGAATAAGAGAGTGTTGCTTATTATGAATCTACATTTACAATATTACCAAGTATAATATGGATTAAAAACACAAAATGGAGTAAAATATTGATCACTTTTTTTAAGTGTTTAATCCAAGTCTCTTAAGAGAACTGGTCTCCCAAGATTTTTCATCCCATTATGAAATAGTTTTATGTTCCATTAAGATAGTGAATGAATTTTATAGAATTAATATATTCAAATGAAACCAAGATAAGAAGAGGACATCTAAAAACCATGAAAAGGAGAATGAATCAAATAAGAAGAATAATTTTTAGAGATTTCCATATTGTGGAAATGGTGAGAAAAACACCCTTCAGAAATGTTTGAAGGGACTGGGAGTTTTCTATAAATGCAGAGATAGGGGTTACCAAGATCGTGAATGTAATGGGAAGAAGTCAATCAATGATGCACAGTTCTATAATTATAAATATATGGGTCACTATGAAAATGAATATCCCAAACTTCCAGAGAATATACCTTTGAAGAAGCTAAGGGATGAAATTCAATCTTATGTAATTGATACAACCAAAGTGGAACGATTAATGGTCTTGTATTTGGATTTGATAATTTTTTTATTTCAGTATTTTTATGAATGATGTACTAGTTATAAGAGTTATAAAATATGTAAGGATTGTGTTTAAGCACTATTTTATTAAACACTTGAGATCATATGTTGAATGGTACAAAGAAATGTGATTCAATAGCAAGTTTAACTTTTTGTAAAATAAATGGTTGAGGGAGAGATAAGCCTTAATATATTCATATTGTTTAGACAACGTTTTTTATATAAATAATGGTTGATTTGGATATGTGCTAACTACCTTGGAAATGATTAATGATTTGTTGGAAAAATGGTTTATGTTATCATTTATGGAGTTTAAAAAAATCAATTATAGAATATATTCAATAACAAGTGTTTTACTAAAGTAATAAGGAATAACACATGTTCCCAATAAAGTATTATCATGCTTAAATTTATTACTATATTTAAAGAGAATACATGATTAAGGTGTTTACATATTTGGTATGTGATGATTAAATAGATACTTTATGTTGATTGAAGGATAATGATAAGTTCATTTTGGAAATTCAATGACCATCTTTCTAAAATTAATGGATCATAACCATTTTAAAAACATGACCATTTATGAAATACTTTAAGTTGATCTTTTAATGAGGTTTTATAGGTTAATGTATTACTTCACCATATGATGAATTATGTGCTAAGAGATAAAGTAGAAATAGTTCAAGGCATGATCAAAGTAAAAGATTATATTTAGTGAAATATATATTTAATTATATTCTTAGAGAGTTAATTAATTCCTAAAATTTAGGAAAAGGGTTTTGAAACAAAAAATGTTGTCATATTATCTTCATTTTTTATGATATAAATGACCTTTATTCACACTTTTGGTTTATGGTTTTTTCATCTAGAACCTTCATTTGAACATGTTCTCTATCACTATCTATTAGAATATGATAGTTATATTTCTCTTACATGTCCATGTTTTCACTAATGTTCGCTTATTCAAAAGCCTTGTTTTGTAGTGACCTTCACATTTTCATTTTCTTTTTATTAAGAAGATTTATTATTAACCTTATTTACGTTGTGGGTTTTTCAAAAATAATACTTTAAAATATCAATCCCTTTATTACTGAGATCAATTTTAAATTTTGAGGGTGCAATTTAATTAATGTGGGGAGAATGTAACACTCTAAAAATCTAAAGTAGAAACATTACATTCGATAGAGTGTATGGCACGTATCACAAAGCGCATAAGGCAATATAATATCTTGAGACTTTATAATATATTAACTATTTTAATTAAATTCAGTATATTTTATAACTTTAAATAAACTCAAAATTTAGTTATTTTGCGTCACAAGCAACAACGACTTTCTTCAAAATCTTACATTACACACAAGATCTAGTTTTACCGAAAAATAATATATTATTAAAATATTATTATTTAATATAATAAGAATATATCTAGCCATTAAATTAGTAGTTATTAATGTTATTAACTAACTTATGAAAATATAAGGTTTACACAAATATAAAATTAATTCATTGGTTACAAATCAATTAGAAATAAATATAAGAATCAATTCAATATAAAGGGAATGTTTTTATGGAAAATGATTTTACCCTAATAAAGTAAACTAATTATAATTACTGAATAATATTAATGAAACATATATGTTATATATTCAATAAAATATTTTTTACAATCATAAATATACTTGATAAACATTAGATAATAACAAACCCAATATTATACATAAAAACCTATATATTTATTAAGGCACTTTTATAGCCTTTTAATGGAGAACCTATTTTAAAGAAAAATTTTGGAACATTTATAAATATAATATAAAAAAATGAACATAATATTTTAAATAAAAACATAAAAATTATGTTAGGGTGAATTTATGGTATTTTTTTGTGAAGTTTCATTTTTTGATGAATAGTGGAAATACTAAATTTTAATTCAAAACTTCTTTTTCTTCTAGTTTATTTATAGGGTTAAATTATTAATTTTTGATATGTTTTTAAGTCACATTAGATAAATATTACATCAATTAATCCAATTTATTTCATTTGAATTAATTTCAATTTGAAATTGGATATAAAAACTTAGTAAACTTTTAGACATTTTAACTTTAAAACCCCGCTTTGCAGTCCCGTGTGCAGGATTAAATTTAAATTAATTTATTCCATTTATATGATTATAATTTGGAAAATGGATTTAATATTTGGAATAAGAATAATTTATAATGTCTAATAAGTTCAACTTAGTTTTTTACCACAAATATCATTGAAAGTAATTAAAATTAATTACAATGATTAATGTAAAATTAAGCTTAAAAATGAACTAAACCTCAAACTTAAGGGGAAAATGATATATAAACTTATCAAAAATATATTTTATGGCTATATTTATACCCTATAATCCATTTTATTTAATTTTTTTACTATGGGATAAAATTTCAGTGGGAAAACAAGGGGGAATTCCCTTTTCCAAAATTTACACAAGTTTCACTCCTCCTCCACTATAAAAAGGTATCCTCACCTATAACTTCATCACACCTCTCAAGAAACATTTTATCAATAAATATATGAAAAACTAGATCATAAAAATCCCACCCCTAATCCAAAAATTCTACCCTTAGGCATAAATCTATCCAAATAATCCCTTTAGTGCAAACCAAAATGAGTTCCCCAAATAAGAGGTAACATCTTCCCTCAAGATCTTTAGTTCAATTTATTTATCCACTCTGTAAAATCTCTTTATTCCATGATTATATAAAAAAACAGTATCCTCAATATACTGTTATTTTTTTATGATAATTTTTTGACCTACTCTTACACACACTTCCATCTAAGGGGTAATGAACATACTATATATGTATATAGTGAACTACCGCCACAAGAAACGATGAATGTTCATTTTTTCATTTACCACCTTTCATGGTTGGGAATTATGATGAAAATAATGTTTATATATGATATATATGATAATTATTATGTATTTATTATTCTTTAATTCTTATAAAACACATACCTTTATACTTTTCATTTTGTGTAAATACGATAACATTATTTGTGCAAGTGTGGACTACAGTCTCCCCAAAGCGATGTGTTTCGTTCATGCTACACATGGAACATATTAAGGATGATTTTAATATACATATGTGACATATATATAGTTAATATTATACTATAATTATAATATAAATTTTTATAATTTATTTATAACCCTTTTAATATGAAAAATAAATGAAAGTAGCATTCATTCATACGTACAGCCTATCGTCTTCATAAACGGTGCATTTCATTTCTTATGTCTAAATATTATGGGTTATTATAAATACATATATAATAAATATTTATAATATTTAAATCATTTTTTCCATTCTTAAGATGATTAAACCATGATCTAATTAATATTAACAACAAATAACAAGTCAAAACTTACTTGAGAAACTAGGCAATTAACACCTGAGATAGTGAAAATAAAAAATGAATGTTAAAAAATGGGTAATAAGATCTTATAATATGATCATATATAATATCATAAATATTAATATGGTTTTTTAATAAGTTATAAACACTCTTAAAACAATTATACATGAGGTTAAAGGATAATCATCCAAAAGGAAATGCAAGGTAAGGGATTTTGTCTCAATTTTATTTCACTGATACATTTTATAAGGTTATTCTCCTAGTTTATTTTTTATGGTGTATATACTTATATTTGACATGTTTTATAATTATTTTCTCATTATCATGATATTATAAAATTCTTTAATGTTATTACTTCATGGTAATTATGATTAAAATGTTTAAAAGTGGTATGGGACACTTTGGAATGTTTTAAGATTATTTCCCTCAAGAATGTTTTCTTTCAAGGGTATTTCCATTCATCAATATCAAAAACCCTTATTATTATTTATCCAAAACTATTGAATATTTGATAAATATGTATTATTCATTCAATATATTTATTTGATAAGGTATATTATTTATTATTATTATTCAATATGAGAAATTATTTGTACAAGAAATGACGGGTGGGGCCCATACGTTATATAGCCCCTTGATGCATCGATAGGTTCTCATGAGATGAATAAGTTGAAATAATTAAATGGGTTTCTATCGGAAGTTTTAAACCATCTTTGGAAGGTTCTTGAAGGTATAGGTTTTCATTTCCCTTAGATATGACTCCTAATAATTAATCATTTCCTTTATTTTGATTAAATTGTAACTTATCCATGAGATTTTGTATCAGCAAATCTATTGATGCATTCTATTCTCAGAGTATTGATTAAGTAGAATATATTTCATTTTCTTACATTTCCATATGGATTATACCTTATATAGATATTTTAATAGAATGTGTTATCAGTTATTTACCTTGCCTTGTTGGTTTATTTCCATTGATTCATTATTTCATCCACTTTATTTCCCCTTACTGAGCATTTGAGATCACCCTTATTGTGTTTCATTTCCATGGGTTATGAAGATAAATCCCTTGAATGAGTTTCATGGATATTTTTTATTTGTTTTTATTATGTATCATGTCTAAATTTCCTCTTTCCCAATGTATTTTGGGTATCATGTATGTAATCTGGCTTTCCAAGCTTTCTAAATTGATCTATCCTTCAGTATTTGATTCCTTGTAATCATGCCAATGTAATAAAATAATACATTGGCTCCAGGATTCTAGGTTCAGGGCGTTACAATGGATCCCCACTCTCTTTTATTTAGTTTTTAGTTTCTCTTGGATTAGGATTTGGTTCTTATTCCATATGATCATGATGGAATCAACCAAATGAGATATGGTTTTCACTCTACCTTGGAAGTGGATGTCATGTTATTCTTCTTGCACTTCACCATGTGTCATTACATTGAGGTATGTCACTGTAGTGAATTTTAAAAACATTAAAGATTAATTAAAATTAAATTCATTTTTTGTCATCACATAGTATGTATTTTTATTTGTTCGAGGTTGGGAGTAAGTATTGGGTTGATGAAGATCGGTTGGTCATGGTTCTGGTGCAATGAGTTCAACCTATGAGCTTTTAGGTATTTATGCCTATTTAAATTAAAATGTGAATTTGGGTTTAATTTGTTTGTAAATAATTAATTAATTACAATTTTATTATAATTAATTAATTTGATGGTTTTCTTTCAAGACAGGGCCTTGGGTCTTTTGGGAAATGACTAGATGAGATTGGAGAGCCTCAGTGAGAGTTTTCAGGCTACATTAAAAAGGGAAATCACTTCAGTAAAAGGTAAGTGGTTCTTATTTACCTTCCTTTTGGTGTTATGAATTTTTTTTATATTCATATAGTATGTTTATCCCCGCCACTGTAGGTAGTGTGTTTCTATGAAATTTTTTAATCTGTATAATTAAAATTTGATGCCTATGATAAAATGAATAAGGTGCTGAGGGGCTCAATGGTCCCTCTTGCACCAGTTAGACATCACGTACACTGATTGATAGGAATATAAATTGAACCATATGAATTGGGATGTATGGAAAATGGGTTGTCCATGAGAGACACCTCAGATATAATGGATACTTTGAGAGGTCAATGGGGTAATTATTTCTCCCCTAATAGTAAGTGACTACTTGGGTAGTTTGATCCTACAGAGATTGATAGAGGAGTCGAGTGTTCGGGCCAACCTATAATGCCTATTAATGGGTATGAGTTTAGTTCCATCTCTATAATGTGACACTCCTAGGAGGTTTAGGTCTCCTCAATGGTGCTTAAGGGGGGAAAATAAGTTCCCCTATGAATTGTGACCCTAGTGAGAGGGTGGGCATGGGAATGAGTAGTGATGGTATTATGTGTCACCTTAGAACCAATAGAGATAATGTGTTCCCAAGGGGTTGTGGTTAGAGGTGAGGGATTTATACATTCATAAAACCCTTTCCTTATATTTATACTTTCACTTGTGTATTCTTAATTAATCTACGGATGCCAAGATGTGCTTTCTAGGAATCGGTCTATTTTCCTCACAATATGAGATAGAGATATTAGGAATGCCCAAAAAATATTCTTAGGATCTGACTTTTGGGAAATTATATGATACTAGAATTAGATTTCTTGGGCCATGATTTTATCTTGGATGCCCATTATTTCATTAGATGTAGCAGTTAAGCCATGTAAAGAATGTCCAAGATATTAGTATTTGATATTAGTCATATATGGGATTCCCTGAATGTTACAGTCATCATGACACTAGTATGTGGTATTTATATGGATGCACAGTCATCATGATGTGCTCAGAGACACACTAGCACTAGTCAAAGAAGGTATGGTGGATCAAGGTCTCAGACCTAAAGATCTATGTTTTTATATTTATATATTTTTTATAGGTTTTATTTAATTATCTATTTATTTTAGCTGATCATGTCACATTCACATACACTACACATACTAGTTATATATGGGACCACTTTGGTGGTTCCCTACTGAGTTTTGTACTCAAACCATATTCAGGTGGTCATGGAACTTGTGAACCCAATAATATTACTGAATGACTATAATAAAATGTTGGTAAAAGGCCTCGGATGGATTGATTGAGATAATCAACTTGGTCGACACTATAGATTGATATGTCGTGAGTCATGGGGTTGTTTTTTGACCTCCTATACTTTTATTTTATCCTTGTATCCTATCATTATTTATATATGTAATTAGACCAATGGGTGATCATCATTATTAAATTTTTTGGATCTATATTCTATATTATTATTTGATTGGATGTTTTACTTTTCATGAATGATCTTATTTTTATATCTATTTCATGATACTTGGTTATTTTTTGTTATTGTGTACTATGATAAGGGGGTATAGCCTCTCTATGGTACCTCTCACGATCCCCACTTCAAGTTGACATCCTTTGGAATACGGAGGGATATTCTTGGGATCATGTGGAAAACTGGTCTATCTATTATTCATAGAGTAATCCAAGGTGAGATGTTAAATTCACAATTTGGATTCTACCTTTTTCTATTAACCCAATTGAAAATAAACCAAAAATTATAAAAACAATTTGAAATCATTTCTGTTTAGATTTTCCAATACCAAAATTTCCCATTCCACTATAGTTTCAACTTTTCATTATATCCATTGATTGAATTTACCACATGGTACTTGAGATGTCAAAAAATATTCTGAGCCTGTTGATCTGGAGTTTAGTATAGGAAACAATAGTCCTTGAAAACCACCCCAAGGCTATCTATGTCACTCATGAATTCCATTTAAATATCATAGCATCATTGACTAAACTTTTCTTAGTATTTTATCTCCAAATATTTTGACATCAAAACATAAGTGAATAATCATTGATTCACTTTTATTGTGAGGAACATACCACATTATGAAGTAATTTATACCACTTGTTAAAAATTTAAAACCACTTATTGCAAGAACAGTTTATTTTGAACAAATGACACAACTTAAACTACATGCCTTTTAGTTCTTCACAATTGTCAATTAACAAATGAGGCTAAGTAGACATTAAATATTTTTCAAAACTCCCCTTGATTATTTAAATCTTTTATCCAATTTATGTATCTCAATTTGGGGTAACACTTTTGATAATTTAAATAGATCTTATTTTAGCTCCAAAACATGTTCCTTTCTAACACAATCACCCCATGGATCATATCTACCCCTTAATTTCAAAACTATTCACAAATATTTATAAATAATAAATCATATGGGGAGAGAATTAACTAAAATTTTCTCATGTAGAGTAATAGGGTCATTCAAGATGAATCAACCCAACACCATATATCTTTCATTTTCACTATTTAAGATATTGGTAAAGGAACTCCATAATCTCTTCAAAATATTCATCATCACTTATATTTGGATAAATTGAACCCTTTCTAAATCATCTCCCTTGTTTGATTCCTCTAACAATCTTCTCTTCATGAATGTGGGCATTGTCATCCAAACTTGGATTGGGTTTTTATATAGTCATGGAATTGATCACACTCATACAAGTATCTTCTTTAGTTGCATGAGTAATAGACATCACACTTGTATTTATTCTCCATTTCATCTTCATATTTTTCCTTTTTTTGTTTTTATAAAACCACTTTGTAAAACCTATTCCTTGAGAGCTATGAGTTCCATCTTGTAATAATTATTTTTTGTGGATTCAAATTTAAATTATGTTTCAACTTCTTCATAGCTAGAAAAACCTATTTCTTTTTCATTAATATTTTATTTCTTTTATTCCAAGAGATTTATTATGAGTATCTAGATATTGGTTCTTAAATCACCCTTCATTGAGTCTTATTTTTATTCTATAAAACATTGAACATATTTTCCAACTTAATATACCTTCTTACAAGATAATCATTATCCTTGTAATTCATAAGAGTGGAGTGTCTCAGCATGGATTCTTTATACTTACATAAATTTATAAAATCATAATACCTTTTCATGTGATAGAGGTTATAGTAAATAATATATTTACCAAAGTAATCATAACTCATTTTTTCTCTACTTGATTTTGATATTGGAACAATTTGAGTTTTTCTCACATATTTGTGCTTGTTGGCTTTAAAATATCTACTCATGATGTTCCCAAATATTCCCCAATAGAATCACTTTGGTTATTTATTCCTTTTTGGAACCACAATACCATATTTTTTATAGAACAACTCTTTTATTACAAATTTTAGATATGGATTCTTCTTATTGAGGCTACCTTTGGAAGGATCTTTGTCTTCTCAATTGATTTTTTCATCCTCTCTAGATCTCTGATTTTTTATCCTTATTATTTAACTTATAAAATATCTTTTTAATACTTGAAGTGGCATTCATTATGATTTGTCTTCTTTCATCAAGTTGAGTTTTTATTTGAGTGATTATTTTTTAAATTCCTTCTCTATGGCTCTTTGTTTCAAAATATCTTTGGAGAGATCTTCATTCATGTCAATTTGTTATTTTATTTTCTTTTCCTCTTATATTATATATGATAATATTCAATTCCACTTCTTATCTAATCAATATTTTATTTTCCAAGTAAAAATAATCAATCATCAAATAGTATACTCCATGCATGATACTTCATTTATCTTAACTTTAATTGAATAACCATTCATTGGAATAGAAAGTTGATGTTTATTCCTCTTCACCAAAAGAGAGTCTAAAATACCATATAATTTTTCTATATAATGATTAAAATCAGAAATTATTCGGAACATATTTTACCTTGGAAGGATAACACAACTTATGGGATGATCTCCACTTATTCTTATTCTTTTTTATTTTTACATAAGGGAATTTTATTTTAGACTATATTCTTTTCAAAAAAAATATTCCAACTATATCCACATTTATTTGGATAACTTGTGATGATATATATTTTTGTACACTTTTTCATAGAGTTCCTCTTTTAAGGACTCTTTGCTAAAATCATTAATAACAATTTTTTTTTGATATATTTTAAATATAACTCTATATCTTCTTAACAAAACAATTTCATCTTCAAGTACTTCTTTGGGAACTCAAAGAGAATATTCTACGTAATCGATGAACTCCTTTCTGCATGTTTTAAAATTCATCTCATCAAACAAAGGTGACTTCATTGTGGATTCCATTTTTCTTCAACAACTTCAGATCAAGTTGAAGTAATAAAAAATACTAAAAAAAATAAACTATCACTATAATACCACTTGATGGACCTTCAATAGGGGTTTAGAGTGAGATAAACCCCCAATATCTTAATTCTCTAATATTATCTTGACCTATTAACCTTAAGGATCATGCATTTTTATCATTTTATTAAATAGACTAAATAACCTCTTGACTTAACCTAAAATTATTTCCATATATTCATTTAAGTATATTAATCCACTTTTGGTGTGAATATAGAAAGTAAATATGATACATATTATTTAATCGGTTCACCCTCACTAGGCTATGTCCAAGGAGAATTAATTGTTGTTGTGTCATGCACTAAACTTCACTATAGAGATCACTTATCTTCATAGGGGTCACTCCCTTTACAATTGGTTTGTGCTAGGTCACTTCTTTCCCCATCTCATTTACTTAAAAACTTTAGGTTTGACAAATTTTTTACCATGGATCACTACCGGCTCACTACCTCTACTTCCTCCTCATTTTATTATTACTCCAAAAAGGATACATAAAATATTTATGGATATTTTGGTCCCTTTAGGGAGTCAAATAATACATCTTCAAATAAGGATAGATGCTTTGTAATTGTCCCAATGGGTTTCTCCTTCACTTATTATGTTTTTCACCATGGCAACAACTTCTTATTCACTTTCCTGAATAAGTATAGAGTAACCCTTACTTTTTTATAATAAAATAAATTACATCCTTCACATGGAAAATTATTTAATGGATTTCAAATCCTTCATAAATAATTTCTAACCCCTCACTTTTAAAAAAAAACTTTTAATTATATTACACTAAGAGATTCATATCTTCAACATACTTCTTGTCTCCTCTCAGCTTTCTCTATTTTCTAAATATAAAATTTATACATAGAAAATCCCACTCATTTTTTTCCTAATTAAAATGTTGATCACCCATATAATAATATTGATCATGTTTTAAAAAAATTCCAGTTTTCAACACCTTAATGAGACCATAAAACTACCCATTAACTTCCTCTTTAACCCCCTCTATGATTTATCAAATGTCATCATCATACATAACTAGTTTTTGGGATTCCCTCTCCTCTTTTAGCATGAATAAATTCCCCAATTATTCCACCATCATCAATGATGAAAATCGTTATCATTCTGGACTTGGATTATGGTATAAAATCAAGACACATGAGGTATAAAACATTAAATATCCATCTTAGGAATTTCTGATGGAATTATAGAAAGATGATTTCCCCACATGTTGACACACCTATCACCACAACCAGATGAAAAATACTTAGTTGTTTTTCCTCCAAAATGACTAACACTATAGGTGTGGTCTTTTAGACCTATTTTTTTTGTAAAAAAAAACTCCACCTATATACCATGGATTCTTCTACTACAAGTGTGGTATGTCCCTTATCAACCTCCTTTGAAAAATATCTTGACCATGAATTCATTACCATAGACTGGTCTAAACAAATTGACTATTTTTCACTTGAAATGATGAACACCACAACATACACCATGGTCAGGCTAGCCGAATTGGATTGCACCTTCACCTTCCAACCATAGCCACCTCCATTATGTGTGTGTTTTCCTGCATTTAATCATTTTAAATAGGTTTACTAAAATTCTACAACAAGAACCACTATGGGTAAGGTCCCTTCCTATTTTCCCTTCATGGACCTTCTTCTACTTAACATGCCCAAGACTATGGGTGTGTCCAAAGATGGCCTTCTCCATCTTCACCACGCCCTCCAACATGGGTGTGGCATTATCTATGTTAGGAATTCACCATGAACCATGGCCTCTAACATGGTCATGGACTTCTTGGATTCTCATTTTCACTCTTTTCCAATAAAACTCATGTTTCTTTACTTGTTTCTTACTTTTGGACTTCTTCCACTTCACCAATCACCTATTTTTCTACCATTACCACGTGAATATAAATTATTCTTGATTTCAACAACTCACTTTGGATAATATTTTAGGATAAACCAATATCTCAAGAACCACTTCAACAATTTGGTCATATTCAATCATGTTTTTCAATAAATATATTATCAAAAAATCCAACATTCTTCATTGAGATGCCAAAAACCATCTTTCCATCAACCTTGAATGTCATTATTGTCAACACTTCATTCCATATTGTCATAAAATATAAATCAATATAGAATCAATCCAATTTTATTGATAAAAAATTGCACAATATAATAACATTTAGTGGCATATGATATTAGAACATGTCAAATTCAGGTTTCTAAACAATCTATCCAAGCAGGAAAAAAATATGTATAAATAAGAAGTTAAATCTAGATAGCACATTAATTTTTTAATCTTTCCAAAAAGTTAAATATCATAAATTTTATTTCAAACCAATTAAGTAGGTAAAAAATATTATTCCCCTTGAACACATTCATTTAGATGTTTTTGGGCCCATACAACCAACTATTTTTTGTGGAAAAAATATTATCTTGTCATTATTGATGACTTTAGTAGATATACTTGGGTTTATTTTCATGCACTTAAATTTTAAACTTTATCTAAGTTTATTATTTATTGTAAATTAGTTCAAAATGAAAAATGTTATATAATTGAATCAATTATAAGTGATCATGGTGGTGAATTATAGAATCTATAATTTACACAATTTTTTGAAGTAGTTATTTTAATAATTTTTCTACTTCTAGATCTCCAAAAAGAATGGTATTATTGAAAGGAAAAAATATAAAACTTCAAAAAATGTGTAGAACCAAGTTAAATGAATTTAATCTCCCTAAATATTTCTAGTTAGAAGATATGAATATAGTTGATATCCTATCATATGAACTATCAATGATATATTTATAAACACCCAAGATATAAATTGTGGCTATCCTCAGGGTTTGTCTCAAAGAATCAGTTTTCTTATCATAGTGATTCCTCAAAAATATTTTTGGTTTTATATTTATTGAAATTAGTAAAGTAAAAATGAAATACTTATAAAAAATGAAATGAAAATGAGAATAAAATAAACAAATAATAAAGAAAAACAAATAATAAATAATAAAAAAATAAAAGAATAAAATCCATCATGAATAAAACCCATTATCAATTGGTTATCCTCTCTATTACTTATCACCAATCTTTTATATAATTTAACCACCAACACCTAATTTCACTTGGTGAATGATCGATTGTATGACTCAATTCACCCCTCTCCTATAAAACTGTGAACACTCATGAATATAATTTCTTCATGTACATGATTCCTCTCAAATATAAGAAAAAATCAAAAGATCCAATCACCTAACACAAAATTTCTTCCATAGAGAAGTGTTCTTCACAAGATTGTTCAAATCACACAACCTCGCCAAAGTCACTCTATTGGGTGAGGTGAATAAGGAAGAGGAAAATGAATGAAATTAATAAAGTAGTAAACTATTCCTAAAAATTAATGTTTAATTTTATATCCTCGTATCTTGATCCCAATTTTTGCGAGTGAAAAAGAAACCAAAGATCATAGGGATATTCAATATCCAGGAAGCTTCAAGCTTCTCCCCCTGGAATTACTTCATAAGTTATTACTCTATCTATGGAGTTTTTAGAACATTATGAGAGATAAAATAATAGTTTTATTTAAAAATAGAGGTCAAAATTATAGAGATAGATGATATAGATGATTCAAAGTCCCCAAAATGAGGAATGGACCTTTTCATGTGTATATCCTTTTTATTTAAAAATGAGACAAGAAAGCATTCAAAACCCCATCCAACAGAAAATTCAATTCATTTGGCATTCTCTGAAATTGATCTTTAGATTCTCCAGATGAAATCCCATGTGACTCTAGAAAATATCCTATAATAGAATTTTGGAATCCCTATGTTCACCAAGCAATATCTACACAAATTGGTATTTGGATGTGTCTCTAGACTAATTAAGTCATCTAAAAATTTCATTTCTACTTTACAACTATCCTAAAATGTTTACGCTACATGTGACTTCCAAACCTACAAATTAATTTTTAAGCATTAAATTCATATATTTCATGTGTTAGTTCCAGTTATTTTTATTCTAATTCTTCAAAAGAGTTTCATACTCATTGTTTTTAGAGACTTTGAACACCCATAACACAACAATTAAATCTAGAATCAATCGGCAGCATCCATGATTTGATAAAGTCACCTACACTTAGTATGAACTATAATATACATCATTATTCATGCTAAAAATACACATCCCCCACAACTTTCTTGATTATAGAACTTTAAATACTCCTCATTTGAATCAAATGAAAGTCCCTTCAAGAATAACTCAATAAAACGCTGGACCACAGAAGTTGAACTTGTTTGGATTTGAGTAAATGGAGATTGTTTCTTCTTGTTCAGTCGATGAACCTATATTCTAGTTTACATAGACCAGTTCTCCTATAAAACTAAATCATCCAAAAATATTCATAAATACAACATTAAGCCTGACCAAGATCCAAAAAATCTGAAAATTCATTGATGCATTTAATCGAGTGACTTTCATGTACCCTTATCAACATCACAACCATAAAAATCAAGAGATTTAAGCCCTTGTTCATCAACTTATTTTTCATAATCCTACACATGGAACGCACTCCAATGAACAAAATATCAATTCAGAATAAAAAAAGGTGATTCATCGTCAATAAATGATCAAACTTGAGTCGGTTCAACAATCCTAGAGTGATTTCTTCAGTTTTTTTCTAGTTTTTAGCTCCGAATTTCACCCTTATCTATTTTATTCTTTATAAATGGAAAATAGAACCAAAATTATATTTGAAAAATAGAACTCATACACCATGACTAGACTTCATTAATGGATCATATCAACACCCTTGATTAGAGACTTTCATAAACTAATATAGATTTGGAATTATGTATTCATCTGAATTCAATTCCAATAAATTATTGAAATTAGTTAGCCTCTTGATATAGATTACTAACCCATTTTTTAAAAAATTATCATTAAAATTTGAGCATGATAAGTATTATTTAGGTTCAGGTTCCTCTTGGTTTGTATAGGAGGCATTGATATATCACATGGTGTCTTGACCTCATTGTAGGTTCCGAGCATAGTGAAGCACCTGTGTGGCATGACTAAATTGAATTTTTAGTCTTAATTTAGGAATAATCAATTTTTCAATAAAAATAAAATCACTAACAATGAATTAAGAAACAGATAACTTGAGAATAATTCCATAACTATAAGAGGGATATATTCACATGTAATTTATAATTAATTTATGAGAATATATATTATTACCTAAACTCATAATTCTTTCTTCATTGATGATATGGTATAATAAATATCATCATACCATTGTTTCACTTTAGTATTCAAGTGAAGAATAACTCTAAAATTTATCCACACATGGAACACAATCTTTGAATTTCATTGTAGAATCATCTGGTGCTAGAATGGTCGATCTCGATCGCTTGTATTGTTAATGGTTGATTGGAGTAGAATTTATCTATGAGGATGAAGATATCTTGATTTAACCTCGATTTCTTGAGAGATTAAGAGGAGAATAATTCTTATTCTAGATCTCTGGAACACTCTCTATGTTTATAGATAGATTTTCTCTATTTTTTGTTCACAACAAGAGTGTTTATGTAAATTGATATTATCAGATATTTATAATGGCGGTTTTAGGGTTGGAAACTTGAACACATGCCCCTTTCTAACTTTATAATTAGTAATTGAACCCGATTCCAATAATAACAATATAAATATTATTATTAATCACTTATACTGTGAAATACTTTAAGAATATATAAGTAAATATTATTTATACATTTTTTAATCAGACCATTAAACTCAGTCCACTCTTCCTCCTTGGGATTTACTAAACCTATAATAATGAATGTCAATTTAATAAATAAATATCACTATATTATTCATTGATAAATATAAAAAAATATTATATTCTCCAAACCATGAAAGTAAATATTTATTATTATTATTATTATTTTACTCACTTATTATTTTAAATAACTTGTTATTAAATCTTAGTGATTAATCAAACCTGAAAAATTATTAAACCATAAATTATGAAAAATATTTATTTTTGACCTATTAAATTCATTATTGAATTTAATTGAGATTGAGGTTACACTTAGTGTTTGACCCTCTAGGACCCTTTCTTAGTGGCATTATGTAGAACCACCAAAAGTCCAAGGCTAGCATCCCATATAGAAGGAATTTGGTGTTTCAATGACATACAACCTCCTATGAATTATTACCATGTATTATAATCCCTTTATCATTATATCTATAATCATTAAGGTTTCATACCAGTGTCATCAACCTATGTGTTCAATGTCTCTTTCTTTGAAATTATGAAAATGAAGATTCCCATAGAACACCATGGTTATAGATTTATCTATATATTTAAATTCCTATCAAAGGTCCTAATGTATGAACTTCTATCAAGGGATGGGAGGGATAAATCCTTTCTTTCATTATCCATTAATGTAATATCACTCATGTCTCACCCAACGTATCCTACCTTTCCATGAGAATATGTCACCATGGTTTTCATCAATAAATAAAAGTACCTGAATCGTAATATTAATTAATGATAATTTTATTGTCTAAGGATCAACATACACGTCTGTATATAGGAATACCCAATGACACCTAAAATGGGGATTTCCTACTAGTGGGTCCAATGTCATAACCTATATTATTAGAGATTACCAAGGGAGAACACCATCAGACAGTGTCTTAATTTATTATGAGCCTTATTCCATTATGTTCTACATCATCTATGTCCCTTTAGATAATATATTTTGTCCATAGAACATGAGTTTAATGGATATTATCAGAGTACATGAAGTATCTCATCATAGTGGGGAACTACTATGTACTTTTGATGTGGCATGTATCCTTAAGACATTATCACATAAAATTTCAGGCAAAGGAAAAATAATTATGTGATAAGAAACTTCACTAATAATCAATAAAATGAATACATGTAATCATGTACTTAGAAGTTGGTTCTAGGTAATTTACTCCAACACACTCCCACTTTCACTAGAGCTAACTGCTAAAAACCATCAGTCTACTAGCTCTCACATGATACACTTTCCTATATTGAGAAAGAGACATTATGTAGGGGTCCACAACATTTTCCTCTACTGATACTCTTCTTAATTAAACTTCACATCATTGAGAAAAATACCTCAGCAGATGAAACTTTTGAAGTATATTCTTTGTCCATTTATGTAACCTTTTCTATTTAGAAAGAACCATTTTTTGTAGTGTTATCATAGTAAAATATAATAGGATCTTGACTATTAGAAACTATATCAAGGTCTTGGAAAATTTTATAAATCCAAACTACTTCCTTTTCTATATTATAAGCCATAATATACACAGAATCTATTATAGAATCGGCAAAAACTAGCTTATTTGAACTCTTTTAGATTATAGACCCTCCTTTTAGACAAAATATATTTCTTGACTGTGATTTCATACCATTATGATATGTTTAAAAACTATAATCTATATAACCCCTAATGACTATCTCTTCATCTCATCCAAACATGAGGAACGTATCCTTATTTCAACTCAGATACTTAAGGATAGCCTTAACAGCAGTCCAATATTGTTCATCTAGATCATCCTGATATCTTCCTACCATGCTTAAATCATAGGTAGCATAAAACCTCATACATAACATGGCATACATGATAGATCCTATCATAGAGTAATATGGGATATTACTCATTTTATCTATTTTCTATTGTGTCTGAGCATACATTTTCTTTGAAATATGTATACCATGTGACATTGGAACTAATCCTCTCTTGGATTGTTCCATACTAAACTGCTATAGTATATGTTCATTGTATGTGGTTTGATGTATTCCAAGCATAATTGTTGATCTATCAGGCATGATATTAATCACTATAATGTAAATTGCTTCACGTAATTCATTTATGGAGAAGCACTTTCACAAATATACATTAACGTATCTCACATTCTTTCTTAGTGAAACCAAATTATCATATAGATTCATCAAAATGAATGTCTAATGACCAAGATTCTTTATTTATTCCATAAATGGATCTATTAATTTCCATACCTTTTTTTTAATTTCCTAGAATCACGAACCCTTTTGGTTGTATCATATGCACATCTTATTCAAGGTTCCCATTAAGTAAATAAATCTTTATATCCATTATCCAAATATCATAGTCATGGTAAACTGCTATGGAAAGCATAATTATGATGTATTTAAGAATGAAAACTAAAGAAATTTTTTTTCATATTCAATACCATGATGTTTTCAAAACCCTTTATACACTAGTCATGCTTTATAGGTACTAACCTAACATTCCATGTCCAGTCTTCTCTTGGATACCTATTTTCACCCAAAAATATTTACATATACTAGAAGATCAACCAAAATCCAAACATAGTTTTGATACATGAAATCCATCTTAGAATTCATGGATTCTTTCCATCATCAGGTCTCTAATCTCTCTAATGTCTCCTTGTAGGATATAGGGTCAATATTGTTAACCAATAATGAGTCACCATCTTCTATGACTATAAAACCATATCCTTTCGGTTCTCCAACCTCTCTGATGATATTATGTTGTACTTTCATTTGGAGAATGAATTCTCCCATGGGGACCTATGTAATTTTTTTCTATTCCAACTCTTATTTATATTGAGAAGCAAATTCATCAAATTCAATCTATATACCACTATCCTTATAGGGGATATATTCCCTCTCAAGGAATACAGCTTTCATAGAAACTATTACCCTTTTATCTGAGGGATTATATAGGTGGTATCCCCATATTTCCTTAGGGTAACTTATAAAGATACTCTTCATTCCCTAAGCTTTCATTTTGTTTCTTGAGCTAGAATTAAGAAACACCTTGTACCCTTATGCATGAATATTTAGAAAAACCATTTTCTTTCCACTATATAAATCATCAATAATAATATTTTAATCTATAGTTTATACTTGGTTTAGTATGTATACATTTGTGTGTAATGCATATCCCCAAAGGGATAATGGAAGGCTTTTATAACCCATCATTGAATTTTCCATGTCTAGCATAGTATGGTTCCTCCTTTCACTAACACCATTCCACTATGGTGTATAAGGTAGAGTGAGTTGACATAAAATCCAATAATCCCATAGATATTAAATGAAATCATAGTTAAGATACTCACTTCCTTGATCTGATTGAAGTTTCTTTATCTTATTACCAAGATGATTCTGAACTTAATTCTTTAACCCTTTAAACTTCTCAAAGGATTCATACTTATACATCATCAAGTGTATATAACCATGTGTACTCAAGTCATTGGTATAAGTAATGAAGTATGAGAATCCACCTCTAGATTCTACTTTATAAAGGGTTTGTACACATCTATGTGAACCAATTCTAGAATCTCTATGTCCATTTCACCTTGAACACCAAATGGTGGTTTGGTCATATTTCCTTGTAAAAATAGTGACAACTTTCATGTATTTTAAGCTCAAAAGAGTATAAATAATCATTTTGATAGAGATGTTTCAAACACTTATCATTTGCATGACCAACAAAGTGATGCCACAATTGGGTGTTAAATGAGTCATGTGAATTTGATTCGTTATCAATTTCAAACATTTTTTTTGTAATTTAATACATAAATACGTTATTTAGTTATTCCATACCATAACATATTTTATATTTATAAAATTAAAAACTCTTATTTATAAAGATTAAAATAAATCCATATATTTCTAAACAATAAGCGGAAATAATGTCCCTGGTAATATTAGGCACATAATAACAGTTCTTTAAAACCAAAAATCAATCATGTTGGCAATGTGAGGTGGTAGTCCCTAAGGGTTAGAGCAGCCAGCCACTCCCTACTGGAAACCTGTAGATCCACCTCACCTCTAGAGACCTTCTAAAATATACTAGGTTCTGGTATTTGGATACAAATGTGGGTACCAGATGCAATATGAAATACCCATCTTATATATATATAAAAATTACACTTGATAATTAATGAACATGAAGATTCCCCTAGATTATTTAGCTAGGTTTAGTTCCTCTTCCAGTGGACTTTCTTGTCACATAAAAAACAATCCATTTTATGTTTCTTTTCTTTCTATTATATATTCTTCTTCATTGAAAGATGGTTCTATAGGGACTTGGGCTTAGAATTACTATTTGGATCTTTTTTCATGTTCTTACTTTTCTTATTCACTAAATACCATGGGTTTTTCACACCCCATGTCTTTATCATCTTGAAAAATGAGAGTAAGAAGTTTTGAAATATTATTCTCACTATTTATCATATTATAATTCATAATAAAATGGGAGAAAGTTTTAGGTAGTGAGGATAGAATGAGATATATGCGTAACTCATTTGGGATCTTAAACCCCAATATGTATAAAAATTATATAAATCCAATCATCATAACTACATGATGCCTAGTTCGTGCAAACTCTCCAGCTTGCACGTGAACAGCACATTGGAGATCTCATATATCTCTAGTCTCACCTTCTCCTAATAAAGATCATGAAGGTGAGAAATGATGATATGTGAATCTGTATCCTCGTATTGCTTTATAATCTCATTGGATATATAAGATATCATGAAACATTGTACATCCATTGAATCATTCACATGTTTTAGGTAGAGAGATATTTGTTCCTCACTAGCATATTTTAGAAGTGATAGGGAAGTGGGGTTTCCAACACATATAACTTTTGTTAATGGAGTAGCATGATGTTTCATAACCTATAACATTTCTAGAAATTTTTGCTGATGATATGGTCATACCTCTCTAATATGGATAGAAGTGATGTTGTTGACATTCTGTGGTTTTCCATTTCTAAAAAAATTAAGATAAGATTATTAGTACTTCCTTGATTACAAAAATAGATTGATAAATTAAATTTTATTAACCTATGACTATTTTGTGAAACCTAACATCCCTCACCATTAGTTTCGAAATACCTTGTTTCATAGATATTCTAGTGGAAAGGACCCATATTACCCTTCTAATAACCCAAAATTGGGCTTGAGAAGTTAATTGATGTGTTTTAGGTTGGCATAACTCGCCAATTACATTAACTCACAATTGCTTCATCTGTTGAGTGGACTCCACAATCCTAAAATCTTGAATATACATTTTCTCTAACCCTTGCCTCTATATTAAACCATGTATTACTTGGGAAATCAACCCTTGATGTGAACCATCTTAATTCAACCCAAAAGTTCAAGAAAAAAGTTCTTTGATGATTAGAAGCACCCAAACTTGGGTCAGTCAACCACTTTGAATTCTGGGTCTGACTAATAAATTAAGTCATGAAATTCTATACCAACTTAATATTTTAGTTGACGTATTTTTATCCTTATTCATAAAAACCCAATTTCATATTATCACATGCCTTGCTAAAATTAAGTGGATTTTAATTACGTGATTAACCACGTCTGATAAGATTTTCGCATAATCTGGTTTAATTGTATTCCATATCACATGGTCGTTAATTCATTTATTAAGTGATTGTGTATCAACCAAAAACATAAATAATCAACCATGAAACTATTAGGAAGAAAATACAAGTGGAAGGATATTGAGATTTTATAATGGTTATTTAATCTAGTAGATGATAAACTATCCCTCAACCCTATAAGAAAACACATAGAACCGCTACTTGTTTCATATTGTAGCACCCCACCTCAACTCATATGAATCACCTTGATTGATTTTACCTCAACTCTGAAACTCAGACCTCCTCCTATCACTTAGGATCTCTATTCTTACAAGATATTTTAGTCACATTCAATTGAGTGGATTTAATGGACTGGATATAGGGGTTTACATAAAAGAAATCATGGACATGTTAGACCTTACATAACAAAGAGGGGAGATGACATGTATGATTTCATTTTAATTTAATAATAATAAATTAATAGAAAGCCAATCACATACACAAGCCTATTCAAATATCATGATCATCCACATAATATGAAACCAACATAAATTTTTAATTTATCAATAAATTAATTCAATTAATTTTTGAATTAAGATAAAATTCCATAAATTAATTCAATTTATCTTAATAACATCTGATCATCCTTAAATTACTATCATCCATAATTTTAAATAAATTAATTAAATTAAATTTAAAAAAAATAGAGTACACAAGTATACTTGGAGGCGACGACATGTTCTCATCTAAAATACTCAACATGATCCTTATTATTCTGTATTCTCTTAACATCCAACAAAAATTTCATGATCGGAAATTACATAGTGTGTACGGACAAACAAATAAAACATGGGAGCATGTGAATTATAATGCATGTGATGCTCTTGATGTATATAAAATAGACTATAAATAAAGTCCATACACAACTTATAGTTTTGAATTTAACATGGGAATTAGTTTAATATATAATTAATAATCCTATGACATTGTGTGTACTTTCAAATAAATGGCACACAGAACACATGTTAATATGTAATTAATTCTTATTTATGTGTTAAATTGAACACATTGTTTACATTAGACTACTTGGTGTGTACTTGGTTGGACGAAGTGTACTCTCTTATGCATGTATCTACGGCACATGCCTTGGAGACTTGGCATGTTACCTTCTATGGATGTGTATGTGGTACATGATTTTTTATCATTGTTATATAGTTTTTTTCATCAGAGTTTTCCAGTCTATCATTCCCCATGTCAGGTAGTATATATATGACACGCTTGGACACCATGTTATAAACCATGATAAAATGAGGACTACATGTTGTGTATATTAGTTACACGATATGTAGTTCTACAAAACGTATCTCATATGGTCTAAATCAGTATAGATTAATTTTTATAATATCTGATCTGATATCTTTGGGTTGATCTAATATCTCAATGAGATACACATCAGATATATGGTTGCATGGCATGAAATTAGAATTACATGGTAAGTGTTCTTGTCCTATTTGACCAAAAATCATGGCATCTCTAGATGGTGTTTTCGGATGAATCTTTGTTTTATCTTAACTCTTTTATCAGTTATATGAGAGAGAAAAGATAAAGAAAATAGAAAATTATATTTAGATTCAATGAAAGAATCAATTTGTTGTAAAATAAATCATAAACATATACAAATAATCAATTATTAATAAATAATTATAAATTAACAATGTGACCGCTCTGATTCCACTTCTAGATTCTGAGCACAATGAAAATGATTGTATGGCATGAACAACTCCACATTTAAATATAAATTTACAAATAATAATTTATTTTTATAGATAATTATGTCATGACCAATAGATTAAGATTTATATTACTTGACTAGAATTCAGGAACCAGAAGAGAAGGATCTACACATGTAATTTATAATTAATTTACGAGCAGATATATAATTACCTAAACTAATAACTCCCTCTTTGTTAATGATTTGGTTGACTATATCTCATCATCCCATTATTTCCCTGTAGGATCCAAGTTCAGAATCCCTCCAGCAGTGATTCAAACATGAATCACAATCTCTAAACATCCCCAAATAATTTTCGGGTTCTAGAACAGTCAATCATGTTCTCTTGTGTATTTTATGGTTAATCATAGTAGAATTCTTCTATGAGGATGAAGAACACCTGATGTTCTCTTAATGGATTTAGAGAAGAGGAGGAGGAGAAGTATTATTCTAAATATCTAGAATGATCTCCAGGGTTATAGATATCTTCCCTTAATTTTTTTTAATAAAAATATTTTTTATAGAAAGTGATATAATTAGATATTTATTATAGTGACTTTAAGGTTAGCAACTTGTATATAAGCCCCTTGCCAACTTCATAATTCTTAATTAACCCAAATTCCAGTAATAAAAATATAAAAATTATTATTAATAATTTGACATATGAAACACTTTAAGATTATATAAATAAATATCATTTATACCATTTCCAATCAGACCATTAAACCCAGTCTTTTCATCCTCCTCGAGATTTACCGAATATCGAATAATTACTATTTATTTAATATATATACATATCATTGCATTTTTCATCTATAAATATAATAAATATTATATTCACCAAACCTTGAAAATAAATATTTATAATTATTATTTAACTCACTTATTCTTTTGAATAAATTTTGATTAAATATTAGCAATCAAACCTGAATAATTATTAAACCACAATGCAGGAGCAATATTTATTTTAATACGTTAAATTCAATAATAAATTTATCTAAGATTTCAGATACACTTAGGGTGTGACCCTTAAGTCCCTTGTCAAGAACCATCCTAGGTTAACCCTGAACCGGTCACCAGAGCAGGTCTTTGGCATGTCCCGAGGGGTGTTCCTGATCCCCCGGGGATGGAAACTAGTGTCGGGCATCAAAACTAAACAAGTAGGAATGATTTAGACCATAAATGAAAGACATAAAAATAAATAAATAATGACAATAAAATGGAAACTAGCTGTGAAAGGAATGAAAATAAAGTTTTACATACCTCCATGTGACCCTACGAGTAACTTCCGACCCCAAACCATTCTCACACAATGGCGACTGAAATCAAGCAAGGCACATCACCCGAAGCGAAAAACAAAGATAAAACTATAGGAGTGAGTATTAAAACTCAGTATGAATTCCCAAACAATCTATTTCCACATTTATTTCTTTTAAATAAAAGATCCATCAATTTCAAGTTTGAAATACAATGTATAAAACTTGGTTTTCATACATTTTCCTCTTTAAAATAAATCACGATCCATTACCATTTTTTTCATTTAAAATAGGGTTCTTCTTTAAGAAAGAGACAATAACATATTTAGGGGAAATAAATTTTTCTTTTACTTAAAAACGAAGAAATAAAGTGAAAACATGTTTAAATTATTTCCCATAAACATTTTAAAACCAACTCATCGCTTTCTCAAAGAGGTTACACAACATAAGGAAACAGGAACAACAACCACACAACAAGGGCAATGAAAAATAAAGCACATGAATAACTATCCAAATAAGGCACTGTCATCATCCACCACAGGTAACTAGGTTCCAAAATGCATTGGAGGACCTAGGAGCTCTTGAATAATCTAGAATATACTATACATGTGACTCGTCTCAAAGGCATGCCTTACCCGATGAAGTCATAATGCTTGATCATCACCCTACATGGCCTGACCGAGGGGCCCAATCCCATAACAATGATAACAAAATAACCCCTATTATGCGCCACTAGCCAGTGCGTAATCTAAACTAATGAAGAAATCATTCACCGAAAATTCACTCGTTATGCCAGGTTCTCATGTTTAAACTAAAAAGATGGTTAAGCCAACCAATGTCAACCTAACATCCAGTCACAATCACATAAATATATATCACACATAAGCAACTCACACATAAGAAACTCACAAAAAAAGTCACCCCCAATTCACCCCAAGTAACAAGTCCCTTTCCTTTCAACTATTTGACCACAAGAGAGTCCTACACGACAGACTTCCTAACATACAACATAACCAAGGCACGAGGACATTCCAAAGAGAGTTTTTAAGATAATCAGTTTCACCAAAATGCCAATATATCCTCACACAATTTCATCATGCCAAACCATTTCCTAAAGAATCACATTCATGCTAATTTTAAAACCAAAAACATGTTCAGAAACCCATTTAAGAAACTCAACCTCCATTTTAAATCCAAATTACATTTATAAATGCCAACAGGGAATTTCTTCAAGAATTTGATGTAAAAAATGCAACTAAGTCATTTATTGCAATACATTATAAGATAGAAACCACTCTAATTCAAGACAGACAATTTTAATAATAATTCTGTATCAATAATTAATATAAAAACTAAAATAAATTAATAACTGATTCTTAAATTTAAAGGTCAATGCATAGAGATCCTACCTCAGGGTAGAACCAAACCGAACATTCGGTCCTTGGTGCTTTATAACTAAGATTTTTTGCTTCCCCACTGATTATATGCATCTTTACATATATATAAGGACACCTAGCCCCTAGTAACACACTCTCATGGTCATGAACATGTGTAAGGGGATCCTTACATATGTGCTTATATGCATATACCCGTCTCCACTCACCTACATATGTATTTCCATATATATATACATAGTCACACCTATCCCCATACATGTATATTCACTTCCATGGATAAATATACACATAACGGTGGAACCTAAATATATATAAATATATTTACCTATGCATACACAGGTGAGTTTCCTTAGGCCCAGCGACTCGAAACCATAAAGCAGTGACCAACACACCTTAATAAAAAAACAGGAGTTCATAAACATCATAATTTCCTAAAAAAATTAATCCAAAACAAAGGAACCAAAATTATTTATAATACAATGGACCGTTCAAGAATTCAATCCCATTTTTATTTCAAAAATAAGACAAAAACACACAATGCGCTAAAAATGTCAAACAGGCTTCGATACTATTTAAAATCTGATCATATTTTCTAAATCACCAAACTGCACATAAATTCAAACATGACATTTAAAAACCATCATTTTTAAACTGAATAAGGGAACTAATATTATTTAAAAGTAAAGTAACCATTTTATACACCAAAAACCATTTTATGAAACTAAGGTTTTTAAGAAAACACCATTCAGAGGTGTCGTCTTCATTTGAAGGCACACCCATGTGTGCACCTAGTGCACTCGTGGATGTGCCAACATCCAATGTCCAAAAGAAAAAAACCAAGGAGACATATCAAAACCGTCTCCACAAATCACCAATTACTTTAAAATCAAAACCAACCTTTCATATCATTTAAAGGATATAAAACACTTCCCCTTTAAACCATAATCCCCTTTCAAAAACATTTTTAACATATCCAAAAAGCATGATATAATCAAATTTCACACCACAAACCAAATTCAAAAACAAACATTTACCGTCACATCACAATCAAGGTTAAGAGATTTTTAAAAACTCTCAATTCAACTTTGAAGAACAATATCATTTATAATAAACATCCTAGGTTTCATAACTTAACAATTCCCACAAACCTCTAGGAAAAACTTATTTTTAGTAAATTCTAACAACACAAAAACATTAATCAAATCAATCCATAAATATAATAGTGGAAAGATTAACCTTTAAGAAGAAATTAAAAACATTCAAATACCAATGGATCATTTTAGAAATGAAACATTTGGTTTTGTATATGGGAAGAAATCCCTAACAATTGATAGAAAAACTCTCTGGCAAGGGGGTCGCGGTCGAGAAGGGTGGTGCAGGGGATTTGGGACATAGAAAACAAGATGTGTAGGGGGTTCGGGTCTCCAGAAACAGGGTGCAAAGAAGGGTTCAGGCCTCCAAAAACAAGGCACACAAAATCGGGTCACTGCTGGGAGGTGCGGCCAGAAAGGGAGGTGCAGCTGGATAGTACCTCCGGTGAGGATGGGGCATGCACAGAGGGTCGGTTGAGGGAGATGGTGTGTGCACATGAACTAGGGAGAAGGGGTAGGTAAGACCACTACGCGAGAGGGAGAGGGAGTAGTTCGGTCCATTGGGGACGTATTGGAGCAAAGGAGGAGGGTGGTGAGCGGAGTTTGTCCTGTGTCGATGGTTGGGTCAGGTTGTGCAGTGTGCATAGAGTAGAAAAGTGAGGTGGCTGCTTTGTGGGAGAAGGAGAGGGGGGTGGCGATCCCCCCCCCCCCACCAGGGTTTTCTCTATATATATTTTTCTTCTAATAATAATAATAATAACTATTACAATGATGATAATAATAATAATAATTAAAAATATAATAATAATAATAATAATAAATTTGTGTATTTCATTTTAAAACATGATAATATTAATAAAAAAATTAATAGTAATTATATTAATAACAATTTTAGTGATAATAGTATTATTAACAAATTTTAATAATAATAATATTATATACATATTATTATTATTATTATTGTTGTTGTTGTTGTTGTTGTATTTTAAATATTTTCCTCATTTTATTCTCACAAAAACTTTATTATTTTACGTAGTGGGCAACTGCAGGGGCACCCGAGCCAACCATACAGTTACCGACATCTGTGTCGTGCCCGTGCACTGGTCTGAAACCCACCAAAATTATTAAACTTCAAAAAAATTTCAAACTGGGACCCAAACTCTACTTTAACCAAATGATGTGAGACCGTGATAAGAATAAAAAAAAGGGCCTCTGAGGTTAGGGTGTGACAACCCCTTTCTCGGTGGCATTAGAAAGAACCACCTAAATTCCATGTTTATCATCTAGAAACACACCAAGTCACCCATAGGGAAAGAAGTTAATTTTATAATGACATGCAACCTCCTATGAACTCTTATGTGTCATATCATCTTTTTTATCACGATATCTATACTCAAGTGGGTGGATTATTGGTTTCATCAACCTATGTGTTTGGTAACTCTTTATTTGGATTTATAGAAATGAATATGACCGCAAAAAGTCATTGCCATGGATTTATATAGATATTTCCATTTCCATAAAAGTTCCTGAGATTTCAACTTTTTTCAAGGGGCATAACTGATAAATCCTTTCTCGCGTTATCCATTAATTCAATATCACTCATGATTCACCCATCATATAATACTTTTCTATGACCATATGTCTTCGTAATTTTTATTAATTCATCGAAGTATATGACTTGTGATATTTATTAATGATAATATTAAAGTCTAAGAATCAATACACACATCCGCTGATAGGAATATCCATTGAAACGTAAAATTTATATTTCCGACTAGTAGGTCCAATCTCATAACCTCACTTCTAGAAGATTATCAAGGGAGAAAAATATGAGAATGTTTCTTAATATATTATAAGCCTCCTTACCTTGATATCTTTTATTATCTGTGTCCCATCAGAAAAAAATCATCCTTCCATAGAACATGTGTTTAAGAAATAATTTCGTAGCATGTAAAGTATCACAGTATAGTGGAGAAGTACTATGACTTTCTATATAGAATGTGTCCTTTATAAATTATCACATACTATGAAATTAAAATTAAAAATCATTATGTGATAATAATTTTGGAGTTTGTTGTTATTTATTATTATTTTATGTTTTCAAAAATTAAAAACTCTTTTATCATTTTATGTCAAAATCCAGATTTCACAACTTCTCTGTATATTTATTATAAATTGAGTTGTAGTGGATATATTTTTAAAATTACAATTTCAAATGAAACATAAAAATTTAATCTAAATTTTATTCAATTATGATGAAGTCAGATTTAATATCTATGATTTTTTTCATTTTTGTCTGAAAATGATACATGATTTTGGGTTGAACTATATTATTTTGCTTATTGGTTTGTTATGTTTTCATTGATTATTCTATTATAACTTGGTAAATATAGTGTTTATTATTAAAAAAATATTGTAAAGACAACACATTTGTATACATTTAATTAGAATAAATGGATGTCTCAATTGGTTGTTTAAGTGGTGAAAAAATCACTAAAGATCTTGCAATAGTTACGGATTTATGGATTTTTTAGAATTCAAATTATTTTTTATTTCATTGATATCTCTTTTTATTCATATAAAAATTACACTCATTTTGTTGGTTCATAAATCTAATAAATTTTACTAAATTTCATTAAACTATATAAAATTCTAAAAATATTTTTTAGACACCTAAATAATAGGCTGAAGTAAAAAAATCTACATTTTTTAGTTTATATTATTCAATTTTTTTCAATTATATATCATGATAAACTTTTAGGATTAATGTGTTATTTTATTCATTAAAAATATATTGATATTAACCACATTTAATTATGTTGAATAGAATGCTAATATAGTCATTTAAAGGGCCAAAAAATTCAAAAAAATATGTGTTTCTAGTTTGTTCAAGTTTTGAAACCTTTTTAAAACCTTCCTTGTAACACCCCAAGAATTTAAAAATAGATTTAATATAGAATACATGAAACACTGAGTCTCTACAAAACACCAATTTTTTATAACCTAGCAAAGAAAACATAATTTTTCCACCTCTGTGATTTGAATAAAGAAAAACTAAAATACACAGTTGTGTTCAATAAGATATTTAGAGTCTGATGAGACAAACTTAATTTTTGATAAATAGTAACATAACCTTATTAATAGTAACATACCCTTATGAATAGTAATGAATATTAATGAATAGTAAATCTGATAAAAAAAATAGAAACTTCACCCATGAATGCATGAAAACAATTTAGACATCTTAAAAGTGAAAAACTGATCATAGTATAAGTATTGGTTTTTTTTCTATGTGATAAAGATTTTAATTACAATTTTATGATAAATTTAAAAATTTAAAATGTAATTTTATTTTTATAAAATGTAATCATAAATTGTTAATTTATTTTCCTATGGTTATAAGATAATTTTATGGGACCTTCATTAATTTCTCAATGTGTTATAAAACGAGTTATAGTTTTAAAGATGTTTTTTTGGAATAAATTATGATTTTATTTAAAAATTAAATTAAAAATATTTAGAAAATTAATTTCAAAAAATGGATTTAATTTTTTAATTCTATACTTCAAAAAATGGTTAGGGAGAATTTTTGGGATTCTTCTGAAATACTCGAATTTTTTATGAATAGTGAAATACGGTAAAATACCGTATATACAAATTATCAGTTAAATACACTATTTTAAGACATCATGACTGATTTAAGGACACTTTTTTCAAACTAACATTCACTTATCACTATTAGGGGTCACATGAAACAACACTATTGGTTGTATTGATGGAAATAATAAAATAATGAATAAAATATTCAAAATTCACTCCTCTCCTCCACTATAACCCTCCCCCCCCCCCACTCCCTCTTCTCCTCACTCCTCTAATCCTTAAATATCATCAAATATCTGCCCAAATACCCTCCCCTAGTCACTCCCTACGTCCAAGAAGCTCTTTTCCTTTACAAAATACTAAAACCCCTTCCTTTAAAGAGATTCTCAAGGAGGTGGATTCAAGAGGTAAATTCCTCTTTTCATTTTTTTATTTAAAGTTCTCTTTTATGTTGTATATCTTTCAAGTTTTCATACCATGTACTTATTTCTATTTAATTATGTTAAAATAATATTTTATGAGCCTTCAGTGAATTTTTGACCTCTTCCCCCTCTCTTTTTAATGTTTTCTAAAACCATGTTGCATAGTCGCTATACTGCAGAATTTCGTCTCAAAATCTCTCTCTTTTTCAAGCACTCTTATTATGTTATTATCTTTTCATTTCAATTTTTTTATATTAGGATATTTAATTATATATCCCCATTACCTTAAATATTATGTAATAATTATTAGATATCCTTTTTCTCTCATCAATATATTTTATGAATTTTTAAGTGACGTTGTTAGGCTGCCGGATTTTCATAATGGATTTCACAACTTTTCTTTTATTTTGAGTTCCTTTATTTTTCTTTCCTCTCCTCCTTTATTCCAAATGTTGTGATGACTCCAGTATCTTACATGTACTGAAATTTATTCATGATAATGGAATAATTTTTCATCATCTCTCCTTTCCCATTCTTTTATACTAAAAATGAAAACACCACCCGAGATGCACTAATCTACCATATTCAGGGACGATGGGTTTTCAATTTCTATTATTGTCCTCAATTATGGTCATGAAACCATTATTATGGTTGAAAAAGACTATAATATATGTATTATGTCTCATCTATGGTTCTTTAATATTTTTTTACCCATGGTTTTTATTTATAAAACAAAATGAATTCATTGTGTTAAAAACCGCAAATTAACCCAAAGAGTTTTCATTAAATGATTTAAATAATGATTCAACTTCACTCCAAGTAACAAAATATATTTAAAAACATGAAACCTTATTTATGTTCACTAATAACATATAACATCAATTCTGTAAAACAATCCTCATTTTACATGATTCTCCTTTCATGTATATAAGTATATCGATCATGAAACAAAGGGACCCGAACAATGAAATTGAACCAACTAACCCATCAAAAAGGATATGAATGAACTTAATAAGGTTATAATAAATCAATTACATGTATAATAGGTTATTAATATCTTAATTAATGAATTTAATTTGGTTATCCATGACACTAAGACCAAGTGAAGAACACCATCAAACTTAAGGTAAGGGTTTCTTCGTCTCACTTCCATTTTTGTGAGATTTTCCATATTCACTGCTAATACTTGTGTATGGTGTATGTATAATACTCATTAATGTAACATATCATAAATATATTTATTTTCATGGTATTCAATGTATCATTTGAATATTATTAATTTTTGGTCCAATGAATTGATTGATTACAAAGTGGTAAGCATTTTCCACACGAACATCCATTTTTATTCAGGTTACTTTTATTGTCTACTTACGTCAATGAAATTATTATTTATTATTATGTAATCCTCATAAGTTCTATTTGAGTGCACTATATATTTTTACCAACCATAATACTTCTTTATTTTATGGGGAGTTAAACGTTTAAAAGGGAACTTACACAATTTTTTTCAAAATACAAGCCTAATTCAAGGGATTTTCTCAAATTATTACATAATTTCAAGGGAACAATAAAATATATTTTTATCAACCATTATCCTTATAAAATCACTCATTTTGTTATGAAAATACAATCATACTTTATTTCTGGTTTCATACAAATACTTTTCCAAAAGAACTCTTATTTTCTAAGTAAAAGGGTTTTTATAACAAGAATTACTTGGTGATTTTAAAAGAGTATTTTCAAACATTTCAACACACTTGTTGATTCTTATGTTTAAATTGGGTTAATGTTTTATGATATAATCCTCTGTTTCTTTATTTTGGATGTTCTATCTTAAAACCATTCACCAATTTACTCTGAATGTTTGGTGTATGTGCTTAATATTTAGGGAAAGTTATTTACATTTCATATATAAGTTTCAATATGAATGTACATGTTGTTTATGTTTATCCCCATTAATATGAGGAATTAATTGGACATTGTAAGTTTTGGGTGGGTCCCTCTATATCCACTTGGTGCATCGGTAGGTCTCATGAGACAAACTATGGTCTTGGCACAAGGCCTTGACAAAATGATTATTTATGGTTTTGGCATGAGCCCTTGACAATATGGTTATGATGTCCTACATTATGTATTCCCTCATTATGAAGCTAGTAATTGAAAGTTCGTGTGGTTATTCGACTAGTATAATACCCATGGTTATGTTTTATTATGGCATTATTTACTCAGCTAATATTCCTTCCTTAATGTGTTCAAAGTTATTATTTTTAGAGGCCTATGTTTTCAATTATTCACTATGACTATTATTGATTTTTATGATATCTTATGTTGTATTGCTTACCCTTATTGAGAATTTGAGCTCACCCCTTTCTTTTGTTTCATTTTCTTAGGACATGAAGAAGTTTTTTTATGATTTACCTACAAGGATAATCTTAGAGTGGTGGATGTTCCCAATAAAACTTATATGTTGTATTTCTTTTCAAGTTGTAATATTGAACTTGTGTATGTATTTGACTTTCCAAAACTACTAAACTACTCGGTCCATCGGGATTTTATTCCTTGTAATCATGAAAATGTATTAGAATAATGCACCAGTTCTAGGATTCCGGGGTTGGGGCATTACAATTGGTATCAAAGGAAGTTTAGTAGAAAACTTGGAAACTAGATTTAGAAAACTTATATTAGGGGGAAAACCCCTAAGATAGTTTATAAGGATAAACATACAATAACATCCTAGAATCTTGGTAAGGAATAGATAATATGGATCTTCTTATAAAATACATCCATGTCTGGATACTACAAGTGGATGTGGTTCTGGAACAGATGTACCTAGGAGTGAAATCTCTAGTAAGGAGTTTCAAGCTTGACCCGGGGTAACCTGGTACACGACAGCAGATCTTACTATGCACCTGGTTTGACACTCTTAGGTGATATTCTTAGGATAATTCACATTTTATTTACCCACCATAATGAAGCATTTATTCCAACAAAGTAACCAAAGTATATGGTTCTAGGATTTTTGATGCATAAATTTATGTTATGCGTTATACCATGTTTAGAGTCACAGAGAGTTCATAATGTAACTAGCTAATATATAATATGGAATTGATTAGAAATGGAACCTAGTAGAAGAAAGGAGAACTTCACCAATGCATGTTATGTGAAGAGTAAGAAGGATCATATCTCTAATGGTCTCAAGCCATCATTTAAAAGAAATATTGTCTCCCAAGTATCCTCATAATATGAGGAAATAGTATCATGTGTTGACAAGGTATTTAAAGACTTCTCTGAGTCCTATGGCTTTGAAGTGAAGAAAAAGAAGAAGAGGATGGTAGGGAAAACAAGGATAAATGAAAGAAGGGAATGATTTATTTTCCAACATGTAATAATTTTGGAAGGAAACACCTCTGTATATTCATGAGAGGAAAAGGAGTTTTCTTCAAGTGTGGAGAAAAAGGTCACCATGCTCATAATTGCAAGACAAGGAAAGAATTTTCCTATATTCAATGCTTCAACTGTAAGGAGATGGGATGATATTTGAATCAATGTCCCAAGAGTCAAAGGAATATACCCCAAATGTTGATTTTGACTAATGATCAAGTTATGATGCTACTGCAGATGAAGTAGAATGATTAATATTCCTAGTCAAGAATCATTTCATTTAAATATTTTCTCAGTAATGTACTGGTTGTATGAATTATGAGATATATAAGGATTGTACTGCAGTACACTTTCATGAAGTATTTGTGGTCGTATGATGAATGGTGAAAAGGAAAAGTGATTCAGAAGAAATTTAAACTTTTTAGAAAAACAATATATATAATTGAGGGAAAACCCCATAATATATATATCTGATATTGAGTTAATGATGATGAAATGATTTATTCCGATAAATATTGACTACCTTGGAACAGATTATTAACTTGTTGAGAAGTGGTCTATGTTGTCATCGATGCAGTTTACAGCAATTTTGGATTTAAGGAATATATCCAATAACATGTATCATACTTAAGGAATACAGAATAATTCATGTTTCGAATATGGTTTTTATAGTAATTAAATCTATTACCATATTTCAAGAGGATACATGATGAAGTTATTCACATGTTTGGAATGTGAATTTGAGAGCTTCTTCTTGTTGATTAAGGTTTAATGATATGTTCATCATGTAAATTTAGAGACCTTTATTATAATGTGTTGAATCATTGTATTTTGGATTTTTAAGGATTTAAGAAATGGTTTAAGTTGATCTTTGTATGGATTTTTAGAGTTCAATTAATCTACATGATGGTTTGATTATTCTTCCATAACCATTTTTTCCAATTAGAATGAATTGTTTTGTAAGTAATTCATTCATTTCCCTTTCTTCTTATTAATAGGATATTTTAACCATATTCTTGTTGTGGGTTCCTCACAAGGGAATTTTCATGTATCAAACATTTACTTTCAAAGTTCAATATCAAATTTCAAGGATGAAATTTTTGTAAGGAACGGATAATGTAAAACCCTAAGAATTTACAAAAAGAATTAATATAGAATGCATGAAACATTGAGTCTCTAGAAAACACCACTTTTTTATAACCAAGCAAAGTAAACATAATTTTTCCACCTCTTTGATTTGAATTTCAAAACACTGACATACATGGTTGCATTCAGTAAGATATTTAGAGTCTGATAAGACAAATTTAATTTGTGGTGAATAGTAACATACCCATATGAATAGTAACATGCTCTTATGAATAGTAATGAATAGTAATAATTGGTAATGAATAGTTAATCAACCAAATATATATAAACTTCACCCATAAATTTATAAAAATAATTTAGACATCTTAAAAGTGAAAAAATGATCATAGTATAAGTATTGGTATTTTTGTATGTCATAAATATTTTAATTACAATTTTATGATTAACTTAATCATTTAAAATGGAAATATATTTTCATAAAATTTAATCATAAATTATTAATTTATTGTCTTATGATTATAATATAATTTTATGGGACCTTGATTAATTTCTTAATGTGTTATAAAATGAGTTATAATTTTAAAGTTTTTTATCTGGAATAAGTTATGATTTTATTTAAAAAAATTAAAATATTTATAAAACTAATTTCAAAAAATGGATTTCATTTTTAAATTATTAATGTCTAAATATTTTTAGGGTGAATTTTTGATATTTTTCTGAAATACTCAAATTTTTGATGAATAGTGAAATACAGTAAAATACAGTATATACAAATTATTAGTTAAAATACACTATTTATGACATCATGAGTGATGTAATGCCACTTAGTTTAAACTCATAGGCACTTATCACTATTAGGGGTCACATGAAACAACACTATTGGTTATATTTATGGAAATTATAAAATAATGAATAAAATATTCAAATTCACTCATCTCCTCCACTATAACCCCCCCCCCCCTCACTCCCTCTTCTCCTCACTCCTAAAAGCCTTGAATCTCCCCAAATATCTGCCAAAATACCCTACCCTAGTCAATACCCACATCCAATAATCTCTTGGTCTTCCCAAAAGACTAAAACCCCTTCCCTTAAAGAGATTCTCAAGGAAGTGGATTCAAGAGGTAAATTCCTCTTTTCATTTCTTTTATTTCAAGTTCTCTTTTATGTGGTATGTATTTCAGGTTTTCACACCATGTTCTTATTTCCATTTCATTATGTTCCACTTTTGTTTTATGAGTATTCTATGAATGTGTGCCCCCTTTCCCATCTCTTTTTAATGTTTTCTAAAACCATGTTTCATAAACGTTATGCTGCAGAATTTTTGTCACAAAATCTCTCTCTTTTTCAAGAACACTTATTATGTTATTATATTTTAATTTAGATTGTCTTATGTCAGGATATGTAATTTTATATCCCCATTACAGTCTATATTATTTAATAATTATGATATATCCTTTTCTCTCATCAATATATTTTATGAAATTTTAAGTGACATCGTTAGGCTGCCGGATATTCATAAGGGATTTCACAAAACAAATTCATTTTGAGTTCCTTTATTTTTCTTTCCTATCCATATTTCTCCCAAATGTTGTGATGAATCCATTATCTTACATGTACTATAATTTTTTAATGATAAATGAAAAAAATTTCATCATCTCTCCTTTCCCATTCTTTTATACTAAAAATGAAAACACCACCTGAGATGTGAAAATCTACCACATTCAAGGACAATGGGTTTTCAATTTCTATTACTATATTCAATTCTGGTCATGAAACCATTATTATGGTTGAAAAAGGATATAATATATGTATTATTTCTCATCTATGGTTCTGGAATCTTTTTCTACATAAGGTTTTGATTTATAAAACAAAATGAGTTTGTTTTGTTCAAAAATCGTAAATTAACCCAAACAGTTTTCATTAAATGATTTAAATAATGATTCATCTTCAATCCAAGTAACCAAATAAAATTTACAACCATTTAACCTTATGGATATTCACTAATAATATATAACTTCAATTCTGGACAATAATCCTCATTTTACATGATTCTCTATTCATGTATATTAGTATACTGATCATGAAACAAACGGACCCGAACAATGAAATTGAACCTCTTAACCCATCAAAAAATCCATGAATGAACTTAATAAGGTTATAATAAATCAATTAAATGTATAATGGGTTCTATAAATCTTTATTAATTAATTTAATTTGGTTATCTAGGATACTAAGACCAAGTGAAGAACACCATTGGACGTAAGGTTTGGGTTTCTTCATCTCACTTCCATTTTTGTGAGATTTTCCATATTCACTACTAATACTTGTGTATGGTGTATGTATACTGACCATTGATTTAACATATCATTAATATTTTTTTATTAAATGTATCATTTTAATATTATTAATTTCTGTGCATATGAATCGATTGATTACAAAGTGGTAAGGGTTTTCCACCCAAACCTCCATTTTTATCCGGGTTACTTTTATTGTCTACTTACATCAATGAAATTATTATTTATTATTATTTACTCCATGTAAATTCTATGTTAGTTCACTATATATGTTTACCAACCATAATCATTATTTATTTTATATAGATTTATACATTTTAAAAGGAACTTACATAATTATTTCCAAAATACAAGCCTGATTCAAGGGGATTTCTCAAATTCTTACCTAATTTTAAGAGAACACTATAATCTATTTTTAAAAACGATTATCTTTCTAAAATCACTCATTTTATTATTAAAATTATATTTTGCTTAATTTCTGGTTTTATATAAACTTTATCTAAAATAACTCTTCTTTTCCAAGTAAAAGGGTTTTTATAACAAGAATTACTCGGTGATTTTAAAAGAGTATTTTCACCCATTTCAACACTATTGTTGATTATTATGTTTAAATGCGGTTAATTTTTTATGATATCATCCCCTATGTTTTTAATGTGGATGTTCTAACTTAAAACCATTTTCCAATTTACTCTAAATGGTTGGTGTATGTACTTAATATTCGGGGAAAGTTATTTACATTTCATATATTAGTTTGAATATGAATGTACATGTTGTTTATGTATATCCCCATTCATATGGGGAATTTATTAGACATATCAAGTTTCGGGTGGGGCCACTATAGCCCCTCGGTGCATTGTTAGGTCTCGTGATATAAACTATGGTCTTGGCCTAAGGCCTTGAAAAATGATTATTTATTGTCTTTGAACGAGGCCTTGATGGTATGGTTATGATGTCCCGCATTAATCATTCTCTCATTATGAATCTATTAATTGAAAGTTAATGTGGTTATTAGACTAGTAGAATACCCATGGTTATGTTTTATTATGGAATTATTTACTCATCTAGTATTCTATCCTTAATTTGTTCAAGGTTATTATTTATAGAGGCCTGTGTTTTCAATTATTCACCATGACTATTGTTGATTTTTATGATATCTTTTGTTGTATTTCATACCATTACTTAGAATTTGAGCTCAACCCTTTCTTATGTTTCATTTTTTCAGGATATGAAGATGTTTTTTTATGATTTACCTACAAGGACAATCTTAGAGTGGTGGATGTTCCCAATAAAAATTATATGTTAAATTTATTTTCAAGTTGTAATGTGGAACTTCTGTATGTATTTGGCTTTCCAAAACTACCAAACTACTCATTCCTTTAAGATTTGATTCCTTATAATCATTCTAATGTATTAAAATAATGCACCAGATCCAGGATTCCGGGGTTAGGGAATTACAGTTGGTATCAAAGAAAGTTTAGTATAAAACTTGGAAACTATATTTAGAAAACTTATATTAGGGAACAAACCCCTAAGATAGTTTAGGAGGATAAACATAAAATAACGTCCTGGATTATTGGTAAGGAATATATTATGTGGATATTTCTGGAAAATACATCCATGTCTAGATGCTACAAGTGTATGTGGTTCTGTAATAGATATACTTAGGGGTGAAAACTCCAACAAGGAGTTTCGGGCTTGACCCGGGGTAACTTGGTACACAACAATGGACCTTACTGCGCACCTGGTTTGACACTCCCAGGAAATATGCTTAGGATAATTCACATTTTATTTACCCACCATAATGAAGTATTTATTAACCCAAAGTAACCAAAGTATATGGTTCTAGGATTTGCGATGCATAAATTTATGCAATGTTTTATACCATGTTTAGAGTCATATAGATCTCATAATGTTACCATCTAATATATAATATAGAATTGACTAGAAATAGCAACTAGCAGAAGGAAGGTGAACTTCACCAATGAACGTGATGTGAAGAGTAAGAAGGATCATATCTCTAATTGTCTCAATCCATCATTTTAAAGGAATATTTTCTCCCAAGTATCCTCGTCATATAAGGAAATAGTATCATGTGTTGACAAGGTATTTGAAGACTTCTCTGAGTCCTATGGATTTTAAGGGAAGAAAAAGAAGAAGAGTATGGTAGGGAAAAACATGGATAAATGGAAGAAAGAAAAGATTTATTTTCCCACATGTGATAATTGTGGAAGGAAACACCTTGGTATATGCTTGAGAGGAAAAGGATTTTGCTTAAAGTGTAGAGAAAAAGGCCATCATTCTCATAACTACAAGACAAGGAAAGAAGTTTCTTATATTCAATGCTTCAACTGCAAATAGATGGGACATTGTACGAATCAATGTTCCAAGATTCAAAGAAATATACCCCAAATGATGATTTTGAATAATGATCAAGTTAAGATTCTATCGTAGATGAAGTAGATTGATTAATATTCCTAGTCAAGAATCATTTTATTTGAATATTTTGTCATTAATATACTGGTTGTATGATGTATGAGATATATAAGGATTATACTGTAGTACTCTTTCATTAAGGATTTGTGTTCTTATGATGAATAGTGAAAAGGAAAAGTGATTCAGAAGAAAGTTAAACTTTTTAGAGAAAAAAAAATATGATTGAGGGAAAGAAAACCCTTAATATGTATATATGATGTTGATTTAATGATGATGTAATGATTGGTTTGGATAAATAATGACTACATTGGAACTAATTATTTACTTTTTTAGAATTAGTCTATGCTATCATAGATGGAGTTTAGAGCACTTTTGTATTTAAGTAATATATCCAATAACATGTATCTTGCTTAAGGAATACGGAATAACGCGTGTTTCTAATATGGTTTTTACGGTAATTCAAGTTATTACCATATTTCTAGAGGATACATGATGAAGTTATTCACATGTTTGGAATGTAAATTTTAGAGATGCTTCTTATTGATTAAGGGTTATTGATATGTTCATCATAAAAATTTATAGACCTTCATTATAATGTGTTTAATAATTATATATAAGAGTTTTAAGCATTTACGAAATGGTTTAAGTTGATCATTGTATGGGGTTTTAGAGTTTAATGTCATTACATTATGGTTTTATTATTCTTCCATAACCATGTTGTCCAATTAGAATGTATTGTTTTGTAAGTAACTGATGAATTTCCCTTTCCTCTTATTAATAGGATATTTCAATCATATTTTTGATGTGGGTTTCCCAAAAGTGAATTTTCAAGTATCAACCATTAAATTTTGAAGTTCAATTTCAAATTTTGAGGACGGAATTTTTGTGGGGGGATAATGTAACACCTGAAGAATTTAAAAATAGATATAATATAGAATTCATGAAACAATGAGTCTCTACAAAAAATCAATTTGTTATAACCTAGCCAAGTAAACATAATTTTTCCACCACTGTGATTTGAATTTTAAAAACCTAATATACCAGGTTGCGTTCAGTAATATATTTAGAGTCTAATAAGACAAACTTAATTTTTGGTGAATAATAACATACCCTTATTAATAGCAACATACCCTTATAAATAGTAATAAATAGTAAATTGGCCAAAAAAATATGATCATCACCCATGAATGTATTAAAACAATTTAGACATCTTAAAAGTGAAAAAATGATCATAGTATAAGTATTGGTATTTTTGGTATGTCATAAATATTTTAATTAAAATTTTATGATTAATTTAATAATTTAAAATGGAAATTTATTTTCATAAAATGTAATCATAAATTTTTTCTTTATTTTCTTATTGTTATATGATAATTTTATGGGACCTTGATTAATTTCTCAATGTGTTCTAAAACGATTTATAGTTTTAAAGTTTTTTTCTGTAATAAATTATGATTTTATTTAAAAATTAAATTAAAAATATTTAAGAAAATAATTTCAAAAAATGGATTTCATTTTTTAATTATTAATGTATAAAAATATTTAGGGTGAATTTTTGTGATTTTTCTGAAATACTCAATTTGTTTATGAATAGTGAAATACGGTAAAATACTGTATATACAAATTATCAGTTAAATATACTATTTTTGACAACACTAGTGATTTAATACCAATTTTTTAGAGTTCACATGCACTTATCACTATTATGGGTCACATGAAACAACACTATTGGTTGTCTTGGTGGAAATTATAAAATAATGAATAAAATATTCAAAATTCACTCCTCTCCTCCACTATAAAAACCCCCTCACTCCCTCTTCTCATCACTCCTATAATCCTTGAAGTTCCACAAAGTTCTTTACAAATACCATCCCATTGTCACTCCCCAATTCCAAGAATCTCTTGGTCTCTCCAAAAGAATAAACCCCTTCCCTTAAAGAGATTCTCAAGGAGGTGGATTCAATAGGTAAATTTCTCTTTTCATTTCTTTTATTTCAAGTTCTCTTTTATGTGGTATGTATTTCAAGTTTACATACCACGTTCTTATTTCCATTTAATTATATTACAATATTTTTTTATTAGTATTATATTAATGTGTTACTCATTTCCCCTCTCTTTTTAATGTTTTCTAAAACCATGTTACATAGTCGTTATGCTGCAGAATTTTCGTCTCAAAATATCTCTTTTTCAAACACTCTTATTCTGTTATTATATTTTAATTTCAATTGTCTTATATTGGTATATGTAATTAAATATCCCCATTAATTTATATATTATTTAATAATTATTATATACCATTTTTCTCTCGTCAATATATTTTATGAATTTTTAAGTGACGTCGTTAGGCTCCCAGATTTTCATAAGGGATTTCTCAACATTTATTTTATTTTGAGTTCCTTTATTTTTCTTTCATCTCCTTATTTATTCCAAATGTTTTGATGAATTAATTATCTTACATGTAATGGAATTTTTTCATGATAAAGGAATAATTTTTCATCATCTCTCCATTCCCATTATTTTATACTAAAAATGAAAACACCACCCGAAATGGTCTAATCTACCACATTCAAGGACGATGAGTTTTCAATTTCTATTACTGTCTTCAATTCTTGTCATGAAACCATTATTATGGTTGAAACAGACTATAATATATTTATTATATCTCATATATGGTTCTGGAATCTTTTTTTACACATTGTTTTGATTTATAAAACAAAATGAGTTCGTTGAGTTCAAAAATTGCAAATTAACCCAAACAGTTTTCATTAAATTATTTAAACAATGATTCATCTTCACTCCAAGTAACCAAATAAAATTAACAACAATTTAACCTTATTTATGTTCACTGATAACTTATAACTTCAATTCTGGACAATAATCCTCATTTTACATGATTCTATGTTCATGTATATATGTATACCGATCATGAAACAAACGGACTTGAACAATGAAATTGAACCTCTTCACCCATCACAAAGGCCATGAATGAACTTAATAAGGTTGTAATAAATCAATTAAATGTATAAGAGTTTCTTTAAATATTAATTAATGAATTTAATTTGGTTATCCATGACCCTAATACCAATTTAAGGACATCGTTGGACTTAATGTAAGGGTTTCTTCCTCTCACTTCTATTTTTGTGAGATTTTCTATATACACTAGTAATAATTTTGTGTGGTGTATGTACACTTCCCATTGATGTAACATATAATTAATATATTTATTTTCATGTTATTCAATTTACTATTTTAATGTTATTAATTTTGGGTCATACGAATCGATTGATTACAAATTGTTAATGGTTTTCCACCCGAACCTCCATTTTTATTCGGATTACTTTTATTTTCTACTTAACTCAATGAAATTCCTATGTATTATTATGTACTCCTCATAAGTTATATGTGAGTTCACTATATATTTTTTCCAACAATAATCATTCTTTATTTTATGGGGAGTTACACGTTTTAAAAAGGAACTTAACCAATTCTTTCCAAAATACAAACCTAATTCAAGGGAATTTCTCAAATTCTTACCTACTTTCAAGAAAACACTATAATCTGTTTTTAGAAGACATTATCTTTATAAAATAACTCATTTTATTATTAAAATACTATCTTACTTCATTTATTGTTTTATACAAATACTTTTCCAAAATAATTCTTCTTTTCTAAGTAAAAGGGTTTTTATAACAAGAATTACTCAGTGGTTTTAAAAGAGTATTTTCACCCATTTCAACACTCTTGTTGATTCTTATTTTTAAATGGGGTTAATGTTGTATGATATCATCCCCTATGTTTTTACTATAGATGTTATATCTTAAAACTATTCACCAATTTACTCTGAATGGTTGGTGTATGTTCTTAATATTCAGGGAAAGTTATTTATATTTCATATATTAGTTTCAATATGAATGTACATTTCATTTATGTTTATCCCCGTGCATATGAGGAATTCATTGGACATAGTAAGTGTCAGGTGGGGCCCTCTACAGCCCCTCGGTTTATCGGTAGGTCTCATGAGACAAACTACCATCTTGACACAAGGCCTGGACAAAATGATTATTTATGGTCTTGGCATGAGGCCTTGACGGTATGGTTATGATGTCCCGCATTATGAATTCCCTCATTATGAAGCTAGTAATTGAACTTTCTGGTGGTTATTCGACTAGTATAATACCCATGGTTATGTTTTATTATGGTATTATTTACTCAGATAATATTCATTCCTTAATGTGTTCAAGGTTATTAATTATATAGGCGTGTATTTTAAATTATTCACCATGCCTATTTTTGATGTTTTTATATCTTCCGTTGTATTGCTTACTCTTACTGAGCATTTGAGATCATCCCTTTATTATGTTTTATTTTATCGGGACATGAAGAATTTTTTAATATGATTGAACTATATGGATAATCTTAGAGTGGTGGATGTTTCCAATAAAACTTATATGATGTATTTCTTTTCAAGTTGTAATGTTGAACTTATGTATGTATCTAGCTATCCAAAACTACTACCATGAGTTCACCAAACCTTACCATAAAAACTCTTTCAGACTACTGTATGAACCTATTTTCCACCTTTCTACAAGAGTAAAACTCATCCAATGGTGATTTTTCACCTTACTGTATCAAGAAACTATTTCATACAACTGAAGAAGTAAGAAAATTTTTCTTCATATATATCCCTTGCATAGAATCACATCTCCTTCAGCTTGATATTTTATTTCCATCACAACATCCAGATGGAAGATCTCCCCCTGCACCTGCAACTAACTTGCAGTAGTGCATCACCTGACATTCTAAGTTTCCACATTACCATAAATCTCTTCCTCCTTATCGTAAGTTGGGTTTCCACCTTACCTCATGTGATAATCATCTTACCACATGTTAGTACACCTTATCACATGTTGTAAAGTTTTCACATGGTCATTATAGTGACCTCAAGGTATAACAACTAACTTCATGATATATTATGAGGTGACTACACCTTATTCACATGGTCATCATTTTGACTGCATTGTGTGGTAAACATATTAGCTGCATGAACATTAGCATAGATAACTATTTCCTTTGTTTATTTTTTTACAAAAAATCAAACTTCTCTGCATGCTCTATTTTTTTCATTATTTAGTTAACGGTATGCTTATTTTAAGTGTCTTAATTATTTTTCTTAATTTATAAAATTTATATAAATTATATATAAGTCGTGCAAAGTGTTATTATAATATTTTAATCAATTTTAAAATGTTATTAAATTTATTCATTATTCTTATCTGACTTTTACATCATATATTTGGAATATTATATATTTTATATTTTGATTTAATTTCACTGAATTATTCATTTTTATATTATTATTTAATGAAATTGAATTTATTTAAACACATTTTATCATATTTAAAGTGTTATAATTAATTTTTGAGTTAAGCGCTTCATTAAATTAAAATGTATTTAGTATTTGAATTTTAACATTCTAATTAACTTATGATTTTATGGGATTTATTTAACTTATTATTACCATTTAACAAGTTTTTCAAAATGGTTTTAATTAGTATTTAATTTTTTTTAGTTCAAACATTTATTTTTTACCATTATTATTGACGATAATATTCTCTCTCCTGAATAATTATGTTATTTGAATTTGAATTTTTTTATTCGGCCCAAGATTAGTTTGTTAGTATTTTCATATTCTATTTAAATGCCTCAGGAGACATTCAAAGGATACATGATCCCAAGAAAAACCATGAGTACATTAGATTTTTTAGAACTGAAGCTCGATGTTGAAATTCAACGTTAGGTGCGATACTTTATTTCACCTACTGGAGGATCTCTCAAGGAATATACCTAATCTTATATGACTACTACTACTTTTACGGGGCATCTTCATTGCTCGAGAACTAGTACCTATGCTTTTATTGTTCATCTTATACTTCATTCTTGTTTTTGAGTCTATAACACTATTTCTTATCTCTCATAGATACACTCTGATTTTGTTTTTTTCATACAAAATCATTATTATTCTTATCTATCTTTGGGTTGTGAATCTTTGATTCTAAATTTAGGACCATTCAGATTGTAAATCTTGTATTCTAAACTCAGTGTTGTAATTGGGTTATGGATCCCCATACAAAAGTCAGTGTGTCGTGGTTATCCATCCGCTAGAAAGGGATCTTGTAATTGGGTTATGATTCCCCCAAAAAATCATATTAGTTCACAACGTATCTCTCATTGAGTAGAGATGTATAAGATTAGAGTAGGCCCACTTTGGACCATACTACTATAAAAAACATCCTTGTGTTTTTTATTCTTTTTTCTACTAATTAACTCTAATAATTAACTTCATCAATTAACATTAATAATCAATTGATTTCATAAAAAAATTAATCCGTTCTATTCACCCTGCTCTAGACTATCTTTCATCTCACTATTCCAACCTAATAATTGGTATCATAGGTTTATCCTTTTAAGAATATATTAGCTCTATTTTTCTTTTTTCCTGATACTAAACAATTGGTATCAATGCTTGTTCCTTCTGAAATTTATTCAATACTTCAATAGAGTTTGTTTATATTTTCTTGTTCTAACCTATTTCAATACCTCACAGTCTAAGGTCAAATATATTTAAGATGGAAGGAGTGAATGTAAATGATGTTTGTATTCCACAATAGCCACCTCAATTTGAGGGAAATTATTAGGGCTATTAGAGATCCCAAAAGGAAGCATACCTCAAAAAATTAAGCATAGAACACTGGTCCATCATGGAAAATAGTACACTCTACTATAAGCTTACCTAAACACCCTTACTATAAATGATATTGTTAAATGCATTTTAAATTACAAAGTAGTTAATATTTTATATTGTTCTATTAATAGAAGTGTTTTTATTCATGTATATACTTGTAAGACAGCTCATGAGATATTTAAGATTCTAGAAGTCGCTCACCTTAGCTCAGAAAAAGTGATTCAAACTAAGATTGAAATAATTTAGGATGAGTACCAGGACTTCAAGATGGGTAAATATGATATAGTAAACTAAATGTTCAACTGATTCACAGGAATTGTGAATGGATTTAATTTACTTGGATAATATCTAGAAAACCCAGTACTTATTGAATGAGTCCTACAGGCTCTACCAAAGAAATGGCATGCAAAGAAGGTTGTCATTTAAAAAATAAATAAATTCAAAGAGTACACTATTGATGAATTGATTGGATCACTGCTTTAGTATGAACTAGAATTGAAGAACTTAGATAAAGAGAATATAACAAAAATAAAAGGTGTATCATTAAAATCTTTGAATTTTGTTACTACTAAATCTTTTGATTCTAATATATGGGATAGTGAAAAACAAGATATGTCTTAGATTGTGATTGGAGTCTAAAAATGAATGAAAAATAAAGGATTTAAGAACCAATTTAGAGGAAATCATCAAAAGAAAAAATTCAAGGCTGATAAGTAAGTATTAATTATAATACTTTAGGTGTTACTTGTTTTTAGTGTGCAAATAAAGAGCATATCAAGCCTAACTCTAAAAAATTAAAAAATAAATAGAAATACAAGATAAAAGAAAAAAATCATTTTATATCTAATTGGAGTTGTACAGAAGAATCGGATTCTAGTGAACAATCTCAAAATCAGAAATAATGTGTTAACATGTGCTTCATGGATTATCTAGATAAGGTTAGTGATTCTATGTTTTATTCTGATTATTCTAATTCTAACTACGATTCTGAAGATCTAAATGAATCTTAGTTAAATTAAGAAATTGAAATATTAAGATAATATATTTTCAAATGTTAGGATTTACATTATAATATTAAATAAAATAATTAAAAACATATTTCTAAAAATAAAGTTCATTTGTAAGAAACAAAAAATTAAGAAATATTGCTTCTGATTTTCATTCTACAGTTTATGATAATTTTAAATCTACTCAATATTTGAATGAAAATTTGAAAAAGGAAGTTGAAAATATTAAACAAAGTTTATCTAATTTTATTTAATTCCTTGAAAAAAATCATAAAATGATGTCTTTAAATAAAATAAATAAAAATAAATATTCTTTTACTATGATAGAAGATTACCTCAAATGTTTAAAACTTGTTTTGTTAAAATTAAAAATGGTTATACTTCTAAAGTTACTTGTTTTAAATGTGAAATGAAAGGTCACTATGAAAATTATTATACTCTTAGATTTAAACATTATTTATGATTTAAAAAAATATATATTTCTAAATATTTTTTATCAAGAGTACCACCATAAAATTTCTGTTTAAATTCTCTGTGGGTACCTAAAAATTGTATTACTAGTCATATTGTACCCAAAGTAGATCGGGTACCAAAATTTTCAATTTATTTATTTTTATAGGAAAAATTATTTGGATGTAACAAAAATGAAATATGGTAAATGGACATTGGATTCTTTAGGAATATGACTCATCCCCCCATCAAATTTTACCACTTATAATAAATGTGGAGGAGGTGCTATTATATTTACAGACAATCCCAAATGTAAAATAAATTTTTTTGGTAAAGTTGTTATTTCTAATTCTACCTTTATTTATAAAGTTTTATATTTTTAAGGTTTAAAACATAATTTAATTAGTATATCTCAATTATGTGAGTATTTAATGGAATTTAAATTTAAAAATGATAAGTGTTTAGTTTTTAAAGATGATTCTTTATTATTTTATGCTAATTGAAAGAAAAATGTTTATGTTATTAATTTTTCTAAACTAACTATTCAACGTGTTAATTGTTTGAATGTTTTGGATAATGATATCATTATTTGGCATCAATGATTAGGTCATGTAAATTTCAGAATGTCACATAAGTTATCTAAACGTGATAATGTGCTATAGTTACCTATATCAATGAAAGAACAACTACATGTTTGTAAAGCCTGTATGAGATTAAAACAATATAATGTATCTTTAATACCTATCGATTAGATAAGTACTAATATACCTTTATAGTTAATTCATATTTATCTATTTGGTCCTACTCAAATTTCTAGTATTGGAGGAAAGAAATATACTTTATTTATTTTTTATGATTATAGTAGATTTACAAGGGTTTAATTTCTTTCACATAAAAATGATATTTAATCTATAATTACCGATTTTTATATTTTATTTCAAAATGAAAAAGGTTTTATGATTTTTTATATTCATAATGATAAAGGAGTTGAATTTCATAATATAAAATTTCAAAAAAATTGTTAAAAGAATTGTTATTTTCAGAATTTTTATCCTCCTAAAACACCACCAAAAAATGGAGTTGTAGAAAGAAAAAAATAGAACTCTTATTGAAATGGATTGAAATATATTAAGTGAATATAATTTTCCTATATATTATTTGTAAGAATTAATTTTTGATTCTTGTTATATTTCAAATATAATTCTTCTTAGACCTTTGTTGAAGAATTCTACTTACGGATTGTTTAAATGTTAAAAGCCTAAAGTTTGTTATTTTAGAGATTTTTTATATAGAGTTTTTATTTTAAATTTCAAATATAATTTAAATAAATTTATTGAAGAAAACATCTTATGGATTGTTTAAATTTAAAAATCCTAAAGTTGGTAATTTTAGAGTTTTTTAATATAAATTTTTTATTTTAAATTCTGAATATAATTTAGATAAATTTGAAGATAAAATTTATGACGGTATTTTTATTGGTTATTATAATAATAGTAAATATTAAAGTGTTTATAATAAAAGAATTATGATTATTGAAGAATCTGTTCATGCTATATTTGATGAAAATACCATGAAATTGATTTATGATTCTAATTATTTTGTTGACGAGTTTAGAGATTTTAATTTTGGTGAAGTAAAACTACAAAATGAGAATGAATCAATTTCGGGAGAGGATACTCCTTATCAACATGATCCTAAACCAGGGAAGACTCATAGATATCATCCTGTTGAAAATTTTAGTAGTAATATTTATTCTGTTATTAGAACTAGAAATTCTGTTTTAATTTTTTTTCCATTTTTGCTTTTATTTTTTACTTTATTACTAATAATATAGATGATGATTTAAATTATTAAAATTGGATTGTTTTTATGTATGATAAACTTAACCAGATTTATAGAAATAGTGTGTGGAAATTAGTTAAACCCCCTAAACACAGGAAAGTTATAGGAACTAAATGGATTTATAAAAATAAAATGTATCGATCGATCTAGATAAATTGTTAAAAATAAAAATAAACTTGTTTCTCAAGGTTATTGTCTAAAGAATGAATATTTTTTAGGAAGATTTTTTTTTCTAGAATTCAATCTATTATAATTTTATTATCTTTTATAGATTTTCAAGGATTAAAATTATTTCAAATGGATGCAAAAATTTATTTTTTAAATGGTTTTATTTTTGAAGAATCATATGTTCCTCAACCCCCGAGTTTTGAAAATGAAAATTTTCCCAACAATGTTTTTAAGTTATCAAAAGATTTATATGGTATTAAGCAAGAACTTTGTTCCTGGTATGATAGAATAATGATATTTTTATTCAAAATTGATTTTTTTTAAAGGTAAAGTAGATCCTACTTTGTTTATTAAAATAATTTAAAATGAAATTTTAATTGTACAAATTTATGTTGATGATATTGTTTTTTGATCTTCAAATGGTTGTCGTTGTAGAGAGTTTTAAAATTTAATGGAAAGTGAATTTGACATGAGTTTTATGGGAGAATAAAAATTATTTCTAGGGCTTCAAATTTTTCAAAGAAATGATGGAATATTTTTGAATCAATCCAAACATTCCTAGGATTTGGTTAAATGATATGGAATTTATACTTGTAAATATAATAAAACCCTAATGAGTATTTCTTGTAAATTAAATTATGATGCTTTTGGAAAATCATTTGAATCTAAATTATTTAGAGGGATGATTGGATGTTTTATATTTTAACAACTTCTAGACCAAATATTATGTTTAGTGTTGGTTTATGTGCTAGATTCTAATCTGATCCTAAAGAATCTCGCTTAAAATATTTTAAAAATGTTATTAGATATGTTAAATGAACTGTTAATAGTGGATTATTTTCTTCTAGATAAAATTATTTTGATTTAATTATTTGTTATGACTTTGATTTTGGAGGATGTTGACTTGATATAAAGATAACCAAAGGTTTGTTTCACTTTATTGGTAATAATTTAGTTTCTTTGAGTTTAGGATAACAAAATTTGTTGCATTTTCAACCGCTGAAAGTGAATATATATCTATTGTATCTTGTTGCTCTCAATAATTATGGATTAAACCACCATGTCTGACTATGGTTTTACTTTTGAAAAAAAAATCCCAATTTATTATGATAATTCATATAATGTTTCTATTTCAAACAACCCTTTAATTCATTATAGAACTAATCATATAGACATGCATTTTCATTTTCTTTTTGATTATGTTAATAAATGTGATATTATTTTTGAAAATATTCCAACCAAAAATCAACTGGTAGATATTTTTACCAAACCATTGGATTATGAAAAGTTTGAAAAATTAAAATTTAAACATGGAATGTTATAAATTTATTTTTAAACTCTTTATATTATTTATTTTTAACTTACCTTAATATGAATTTATTATGGGTGGTTTCTTTGTTTTTCCAAACTGCTTGTTTTTATGTTTATTAAATATTTTCTTTCTCAAAATTTTGAATGAGGGGGATAATTTTTTAAAATCATGTTTCAATTTTTAAATTTTGAAAATTTTAGAGTTTTTTGGGAGTTATTTTTTATTTATTATTTTATGTTTTTAAAAATTAAAAACTCTTTTAACATTTTATATCAAAATCTATATTTTACAACATATTTATATTTTTTTATAACTTGATTTCTAGTGAATGGTTTTCTAAAATTAAAATTTTTTATAAAATATAATAAGTGTATATAACTTTTATTCAACTACAGTGAATTCTAATTAAATCTATAATATGTTCACATCTTGTTCTGAACATGTTACATGCTTTTGGTATGAACAATATTTTTCTGCTTATTGTGTTGTTAATTTTTTTTTATTCTTTTATAAATATGGATATATAGATAATATTATTGCATAGATTTTTATATTATAAATCCAACATATTTATATTTATTTAATTATAATAAATATAAGTCTTAATTTATTTTTTAAGTGGTGTAAAAAATTACCAAATATCTTGCAAGAGTTCTCGAATTCTGGATTTTCCAAAATTCAAAATATTTTTTATTTAATTGATATATATTTTTATTCACATTTGAATTGAACTAAGTTTATTTTTTTATAAATATAAAAAAAATTCCTAAATTGAATTCATCTACATAAAATTCTAAAAATTATGTTTAGATGCCTAAAAATAGGCCGAAGTACTATAATTTTATCATCATTTTTTCTACAATTTTTAGTTTATATTATTCACTATTTGTAAATCATATTTCAGGATATACTTGTTGGATTAATTTTTTATTTGATTCATTAGAAAACTATTGAGATTATCCACATTTAAGTCTTCTTCGTTGAAGGTTAATTTAGTCGTTTAAAGGGACAAAAAATTCAACAAATGATGAGTTTCCAGTTTGTTCAGGTTTTGAAACATATTTAAAACCTACCTACCATGAGTTCACCACACGTTACTATAAGAACTCTTCCAGAATACTGTGTGAACCACTTTTCCACCTTACTGCATGAGTAAAACACAACCTACAGTGAGTTCTCACCTTATCACATGAAGTCCTATTCAATACAACTACAATAGCATGAAACGTCCTCTCCATGTGTAGCCCTTGTATAGAATCACATATCTATTATATTGATATCTTCATTTCCAAAACAACATTAGTATGGATGCTCTCCCCCATACACTTATAACTAACTTGAATCAGTGCATCACCTGACGTTCAAAGTTTCCACCTTACCGTAAATCTCTTCCACCTTACCATGAGTCGGGTTTCCACCTTTCCAAATGTGATGATCACCCTACCACATGTGATAATCACCTTACTGAATGTTATTACACCTTACCATACATTGTAAATTTTTCACACAGTCAGTATAGTGACTGCAATTTATAAAAATTAACTGCATGATATATTATAAGGTGACCGCACCTTATTCACATGGCCAGCATTCTAACCGCATGACATGGTAAGCATACTGACCTCATAAACATTGGGAGTATGATTACTTGTTTCCTTTATTTTTTTCTTAAAATTTAATTTCTATGCATGCTCTGTTTTTTTTAAATACATGCTTATTTTAAGTTTTTTTATCATTTTATTAATTTCAAAAATTCATATAAATTATATATAAGTCATGTGAAGTGTTATTATAATATTTTAATCAATTTTAAAATATTATTAAATTTATTCATTATTCTTACATGACTTTTATAGCATGTATTCATAATAATTATTACTTTATATTTTTTAGTTAATTTATTTGACTTATTCATTTATAAATTATTATTTAATGATATGGAATTTAGTCATATGAATTTTATTGTATTTAAATCAGTATAATAAATTTTTGAATTACACACTACATTAAATTAAAATGTATTTAATAATTCAATTTAAACATTTAAATTAAATTATTACTTTTATGGGATTGCTTTGAATTATTATTATTATTTAATAGGTTGTTAAAAATGGTTATAATTAGTCTTTAATTTTTTGAATTCAAATATTTGTTTGTTACCGTTTTTCTCAATGGTAATATTCTCTCTCCTAGATAATTATGTTATCTGAATTTGAATTGTTTTACCCATATCGAGATTGGTTTTTTAGTCTTTATAGATTCTATTTAAAGGTTTCATGATACATTCAAAGGATACACGATACTGATACGAACCATGGATACAAAAACATTTTGAGAACCAAAGATCGACGCTGAACTTCGGCATCCTGTGTGATACTATGTTTCACCTACTGGAAGATCTCTCAAGGATTGTACGTAATCTTCTACAACTACTACTACACTGATGAGACGTATCCATTTCTCGAGAACAAGTACCTACTCTTTCATTGTTCATCTTCTACTCCATTCTAGTTTATGAGTCTCTAACACTATTTTTCATCTCTCACACACACTCCTTGTTTTATGTTTATGCTTTTACATACAAAAGAATTATTCTTCTTCTCAATATTTGAGTTGTGACTCTTGGATTCTAAAGTTAGGACCATTTAGGATGTAACTCTCATATTTTTATGTTAGTGTTCTAATCGTGCTACAAAAAAATAGGTCTTATCGGCAGTTCTAATAACCTCCACTAAATAAATTGTATTAAAAATTATAATATAGTAAAAAATTAATATAATCGCTGCTATATTTTTTTATTTTGAAATTTAGTGGCAGTTTAAATAAAACTACCGCTAAATATTTTTTTTAAACCTAATTTTGAACCCCCAATCCCCTTGGCCCCAACCCACCCACCCCCTCCCACTCCCCTTGGTACCACTGAATCCCCCCCCCCCCACCATACTCCCGACGACGACCATCGTGACCCCAACCCCTTACTCCCATCAGTGACTGTCATGACCCTGGCCCCCTACCGGTGACCACCGTGACCCAAAATCCCTACTCCCAACGGTGACCATTGAGACCCCACCCCCCCCCCCCCTACTGCCTAGCATTGTGACCCCAAACACCCCTGTCGTCTACCTCCAAGACCCCCCCCCCAGCCTACTGTTGTTGTGACCCCGACCCCCCCCCCCCCACGCCAACGACTACCATGACCCCAACCTGTGCTCCAGACGGTGATCACCATGACCTCGACCCCCCCCCCCACATAAGTGACCCCTTTGACCCCAACCCCCTATCAGTAGTAGGCAGGTGGTTGACCATTCTAATCAATTACATTCTTTAGAAGGCATTTGTGATGGTTCTCATTTTCTATGGTGTAACAACCCCAAAATTTTATCAATGGAATTTTCCTTTTTATAATGATTTCATAAAAACATACATCACATGGAGAACCCAATAAAAATTTTATTCTCACAAATGAATAATTAAATAAGTGGTATTTATAGAAATTAAGGAACCTATACCAATGGAATAGTAACCTGACCGTTGGAATGGTAATATGACCATTAGGAATAGTAATCTAGTCGTTAGAATAGTAACCGCACCAATTGAATTATAAATAAATTTAGTTATCTTATAAACGAAAATATGATATATTTATATCATGGTATAGGAAAATAAATGTTTTAAAAATGATAAAGTGTTGGTATTTTTATGAAACGTAAAGGTTTAATTACAATTTTATAATTAATATAATGATTTAAAAGAAAATTTATTTACATAAAATAGATTCACAAATTAATATTATGATTTATTATAATTATAAGTTAATTTTATGAGACCTTAATTAATTTTTCAAAGGTTTATAAAATCGATTATAATATTAAAATCAGTATTTTTTGAATAAGTGATCATTTTATTTAAAAATTAAATTTCTCATATCTAGAAAAATATTTTCATATTTGGATTCCTTTTTTGAAATCTACACATCAAAAAATATTTAGGGTTATTTTTTTGGATTTTTCTAAAATAGTTGAAATTTTTATGAATAGTGAAATATGATAATTTATGGTATAAGATAAATAAATTAATTTTTGAGTCATGGGTAATGTATGGATGATGTAAGAACCCATTGTTTAGAAATACAATGAACAATTTGTTGTATTTATTCATAATAATCAACACTATTGATAGTCTTGAGCTAAGATAATAATCTAACAAATATAATAATCAAAAATACCCCTCTCCTCCCCCTATAAATACCAATCCTTCTCCTCACACCTTCTAAGACTTGTATCTTGTCTAAATTATACCTAATTATCTTCTTAACCCTCTTACCCATGTCTAAGAGCCTCTAGTATCAAAAAATTACCAAACCCAAGTGCCTTAAGGAGGTTCTCAAGGAGACTTCATTCAAGAGGTAAAATTCCCAATACTTCTCTTTTAATTTCTTTTCTTTTCTTATCCTCTCCTCACCTCCCTATCCAAAATAGCATGATAACTCTAGTATCATATATATATTATAATTTTATTGTGTTAATTTAATATCCACCGTCAAATATATTCTCTTCTCCTTTTATTATAAAAATAAAAAAAATCATATGTGATATGTCAGTTCACCACCTTGACCCCCCCCCCCACCAGAAGCAATTAGGCGGTTAACCATTCTGATTCATGAAACTCTTCATAAGGCAGTTGTGATTGTTCTTAGTTTTTGTGGTGTAGCAACCCCTAAATTTTATCAATGGAATTTCCATTTTTATAATGATGTCGTAAAATATAGGCATCACATGGAGAACCCAATAAAAACTTTATTCTCACAAATGAATAATTAAATAAGTGGTATTTATAGAAATTAAGGAAACTATACCAATAGAATAGTAACATGACTGTTGGAATAGTAATATGGACATTTGGAATATTAATCTAGCTGTTAGAATAGCTACCACACTAATTGAAGTATAAATGAATTTAGGTATCTTATAAATGAAAATATGATATAATTATATCATGGTATTAGTAAAAAATTATTTTAAAAATGATAAATTAAGTGTTGGTATTTTTTTGAAACATAAATGTTTATTTATAATTTTATAATTTATATAAAAATGTAAAAGAAAATTTATTTTCATAAAATAGATTCATACATTAATATTTTGTTTTATTATAACTATAAGATAATTTTATGAGACCTTAATTAATTTTTCAAAGGGTCATAAAATCGATTATAATATTAAAATCATTATTTTTTTAATAAATGACCATTTATTTAAAAATTATTATAAAATTATTTTCATAAAATAGAGTCCATTTTTGAAATCTACACATCAAAAAATAGTTAGGGTGAATTTTTCATATTTTTCTAATATAGTTGATTTTTTTATGAATAGTGAAATATGGTTATTTATGGTATAAGGTAAATAAATGAATTTTTGAGTCATGGATGATATAATAACCCATTGGTTAGAAGTATCCTAAACTATGTATTGTATTTATTCATTGTAATCAACATTATTGATAGTCTTGAACTAAAATAATAAACTAATGAATATATTAATCAAAAGTAGGAAGATGACGATCGGGTTTCGGGGGGTGCGGGTGATACGCGACCATGGAGATCGTGCATCTTCTTCCTAGGGTTTTTTATACATCTCTCACATTTTCTACATTTTATTATTGTGTTTGGAGAACCATGTTTGTCCTGGAATGAAGGCGCACCATGTTTCAGAGGTGTTGTGGTGACAGCTTCGCACCCAGCTATGAATCGTGATGATCAGACCGCTGCTCGTCAGGATGGACCGTCATCTACTATGAGGGTGGTCTCCTCATCTGATGATTACAAAGTCTCTAGATTCTAACTTTAATCCTTTTTTTAATAGCATCGTGTGGCTAGGTTTGATAGCGTGATAAATTTTGATCTTCATGTGGACAGAGTTGTGTGGGATTTGGTTTTGTCAAGGTCTGATCTGCAGTCTGCACTATATAGGGTGATGCCAATGAGTTTTCCCTCTAATTTTTTTATTTCTAATCCACATATGATTAAATTCAATGATACTTCTAAGGACCTTAATGGAATTGTAAAGGACCCGACTGTCATAGTTGCAGTGGACAGTCCTACATCAGCACCCCTATTTTCTTCGTTCATGGACTCTTGCTCTAGTAGGATCCTCCAAATGGGGTCATTGGCTCATGTTGATGTTAATCCTGATATGTTTACTAAGATGATTTCAATTTGTAATAATTCTCTAATTTCATGTCTTGTTATAGTGAAGGGTGAGAAGTCCTAGAGGTTTGATGATCTGGTTAGGTGGATCTTGTTTTTGTGGGGCTCCTCTAATTAGAGGTGTGTTTCTCTTGGTTGTGGATTCTTTCATTACATTTTCCATTCGAATTCTTTCAAAATACATTCATGAAGCATTATGTATTTGTCTCTAAAACCTTTATGGCTTAACCTTCATGAATGGTCCCTGTATTTTAATGCCTCGCATTCAAGGAAAGCATTTTCTTAGGTTTGGTTCCATTTTCATGGGTTTAATTAGTTCCTTTGGAATCCAAATATTCTATATGAAATTGGCATGGAAATTGAGTCTCCTATTCACATCGACAAGGAAACCGAGGTTTTTCGGTTTGGAAATTTTTCTTGAATGATGGTGGAGATTGATTAGATCTTGACCTTGATTGGTAAGGTAACTCTCTCCACTCCTGATGATAATATCCTTATTGATGATGAGTATGAAAGAAATCCTCTGTTTTGTACTAAATGTATGGCTATTGGGAATTATTTGTAGTTATTTCAAAGGAATTTCTCTTGAAAGAGATGTGGGATGAAGGGTCATCTAGGTACTCTTTGTAGAGGGAAACTTGAGAGGAATCATATGGATTTGTTAATGTCTCTTGATCATGATAGAGATGTTTTCAAAAAACCATCTTCTACTAAGGATGAGATGTTGGCTTCTGATAAGTCTATCCCTCATGTGCATAATTTGAAAGGAAAAGGACTAATAGTGGATAAGTCCTCGATGATTGGTCCCTCCAATACTCAGGTAGATTTTTCCAAGGAGATTACATCCAAGGACGGTCATGCTATTACTCCCATTGGATTAGTTGAGATAGTAAAATATGCTAATCTCTCTATTTCTGGATCTCCTGCTTATACTAAACCTCCAAATATATGCATGAATGATAGTCCTAGTGCATATTTTCTATGTGATGAGACTGTTTTTTTGGAACCTAACACTGGGGCTCCTCAATAGGTTTATTTTCATCAGGAAATCCAAAATCTTTTGAACTCCTCTAGGATATCTAGTAATTGGAATGACATCTCTGAGGTGGAAGGGATTGAAGTGGGTAGCGATGGTCCTACCTCTTTCAAATATGTACTCATTTTTGTAAAATGGAAGGTTGATGATTATTTGGACTTCACTCCTTCTCCCTCAAAGATAAGGTTTATGAAGGACTATTCTAACACACCTTGCACTATATCTACCCAGTCTTCTAAGCTATCGAGAAAGTTCAATTCTGATATTATTTAGATCCTTAATCAAGGTAAGTCCCAATCTAAATGGGAAACTGTCGATGACTCTAATTATGGGAATGATATGTATTATTATGATTTTTAACTTTGTGCTTGATGGATGAGGGAAAGATCCTTTGTTTGACCCTACCCATCTCCTCTATACTTTTTTCTTTTATTTAATAAATAGTCAGAAGCTTAGATTCTAGATGGACTTGCTGGTAATAATCAAAAGTTCCCATCTCCTCCCCCTATAAATACCACCCCTTCTCTTAACACCTATTTAACTTTGTATCTTTTCTAAATTATTCCCAACTCCCTTCCCAAGACTCTTCTGTACATCTAAGAGAATCTAGTAATAGTAAAAGACCAAACTCAAGTTCCTTAATAATGTTATTAAAGAGATGACATTCAAGAGGTAAAATCATCAATCCTTCTCTTTTAATTTATTTTCTTTTCTTATCCTCTTCTCACCTTCCTATATAATACATCATGATAACTCAAGTATCATATATATATTAAAATTTTATTATGTTAATGTAATATTCATCATCAAAAATATTATTTTCTCATTTAATTAAAAAATTAAAACATCGTCTGTGATATGTCAGTTCTCCACCTTCATAGATGATAAGTTTTCATTTTCCATTACCACATTCAAGACTGGTCATAAAACCATTATTATGGTTAAAATAGATTTTAATATGTATATTATAACTTTTTTTGTTCTGAAACTAATTTATAGACATAATATTAAATAAAACAAAACTAGTTCATGATGGCCCAAAAAATCACCAAAATATACTAAACATTTATCATTAAATTTTTATCAATTGAATAATCCACATACCAAAAAACCAAATGATATATGTGACCATTTAAACTTTTGAAGTTCATTGATACCACATAAATTTACTTCTAGATAATTATTCTCATTTTACAAGAACTTCCATAATTGTATACAAGTAAATCGATCATGAAACTATGAAAACGAACACTCCAAGAATAAATAAATTGAACTCTATAACTCATCAAAATTTCCATAAATGAACTTAATAAAATTATAATAAATTGAATACATGTATAAGATGTAAATCATTTATTAATTAATAATTCTAATTTTGTTATCTATAATATTAAGTACAAGTGCAGAACGCATTTAGATATAAGGTAAGGGGATTCTCAAACCCAACTAATTTTAGTAGGCTTGTACCTCTTTGATGACTTCTTTGGTATAAATATTTCTTTAATGTTCCTTAAATATCATTTCATTGTTCTTACCTTTTTTCGAGATATATATGTTTCCAAATTTATTTTATGAAAAATAATAAGATTTTGAAAAAGATTTCTTCTTTATAAAACACATCTTGACTCCTCTTGAGTTGTTTCTTCTTCACTCAGTATTGATTATTATTATTTAAAATATTTTTTCCCCTTTTCCATTTGGTAACCCCAAGTTTATTCATGAAATCATGATTGATGAAATCCTTAGGAAACTGATTTATTTCCATGGATAAATTCATCAATACAATTGTAATATATTATATATGGAATTCATATGTAAATACTATGATATGATGAGTGGGAACATAATTATATAGTCCTTCAATGCATTGGGTAATGTAATCTATCTCATAAGATAATGTGTAATACATGTGAACATGATTCTATATTTGTTCACAGTGATAATGTTATGATTATTCACATATGTTATGCATGAACATGATGTTAGCTTTGTTTACAAATATGTGTGGTATTTCACCCCTAAGACATGATGTTTCATTTTTATGTATTGCCACATTCCATGACTTAATCCAATGTTTCCCTCATTATATTAATGATGATCCTATTCTTATTTTATGATAATGTTGATTACACTCACTCATGTTATATTGATTCATATCTCTTATTCATCCTCTTACTGGGACTTTAGATCACCCCTTTTCTTTGATGTATAACCTTGGGTGACTACATGTAATAAAGAGATTTTTATATTTAGAAGGATAAAGAATAAGATTTTAAATAAATTTTATGTTTTATTGTGTACAAGTTATGAATGCTCCTAATTTTTCCAATACACTAAACCTTTGGATCCTAGATCAAAATGTTGTTATGTTTTTTATCTTAAAAATGATGTAATAGTCATGTAAGAAAAAATTAAGGATTCTATAGTTGGTATCAGAGCATGGTTTAGTTAATTTGGGAATTAGGATTAGAGAACTTTAGTGAAAATCCTTAGGATAAGACTAAGTATATGAAAACAACTAAGAAGCTTTTTTTATGAAAATGATAAACATAGGGATCCCATAAGATATTCCTTCAGAGTTAATTTCACAAAATAATAAATTATTTATTCATGACTTATTGACTTACATTTTTTTCAAAACATTTCTATTTTTGAAAATGGTGGGAACCAAGAGAAACCAGGCCAACAACCTATGTGAGGGGCAATGTAATGATTTATTGAACGATATCCCTAATGTTATGGGAGGTGGAGCTAAAAATTTCCTAATAATGATTACCCAATTTTCTAACATTGTGAATAATATCCTGAACCATGTGAAATGTACACCTTTACCCAAGAAGTATAAACTAACCATTGAGTCCTTTATGTGGCAATAAACACCAACATTTAGTGGATCTTCCGATCCACTTATTGTGTAATAGTGGGTTAACTCAATGGAGAAGATGTATTTTTTATCCACTCTTCTTAGAAGGATTAGGTTACTCTAGTTGTTTATCATTTAGATATATAATCCAATCAATTGTGGGAATTGGAAAAGAACACCAAGCTGAAGGATGAAATAGAAGACATAGAGCAGGAATACCTTAAGAAAATATTTCTTAACAAGTATTTCCCTCAAACTCTTTGTACAAATATGGAGAGAGAATTTATAGATATTAATAAAAAGAAAGGTGTGTCTATCATGACTTATGAAGAAAACTTTACAAGGGTTACAAGATATACCTTGAGTTTTGTTATCAACAATGATAGAAAAATAGATAGATTCTTTAGTGGTTTAAAACCACAACTTCAAAAGGATCTTTCTATCTAAAAATTTGAGAGTTATAAAGAAGTGGTGAAATGTGATCTCAAAGTAAATATGGATTTTAGAGAATGGTCACGTGGTTATGTAAATAAGAAGTAAAGAATTTAGTTTAAAACTGGTGGGTTAAATGAAAAATTAGGAAAGAGGATCCAACCACCCACGTATAAAAAATGTGGGAATAAGCACCATAGGAACTTCATCAAAGGGATAAAGAAATGATATAAATGTGGGATAGAATGCCACAAACTCATGAATGTTTAAAAGACATGAATAATCGATCCAACATGATATATTAAAGGAGGGAACCACCTAATGAACCACTCATGGTTCAATGCTTCAACTATAGGGATAAAGGACACCATACAAGCTAGTACACTAAACCTTGGTTCCCTGACGGTAATCAGCATCAGAAACCACCAAAGAAATATCATCAAGAGAAAGATTATTTCATCACTACTACTGAAGTGGAGAAAGAAAACTAAGTCGTACGAGGTACAATTCTTATTTGGTTAAGAATGGAAAATTTCTTATTTTATTTTTGTTCTGCACATTCCTTTATATTATGTAAGTTTTCTAGACTACTAAATCAAATCCATGATACCTTAAAGTAGATATTTCCATTAAAACACTTAGTTGTGTGATCATTTAAACCCAAGTTTGGACTCTTATCCTACTGGTGTATGTGAGAAGATTCTTCTAGTTAATCTGGTAATAATTCTTTTTTGTGGAATTCAACAATATACTAGTTATGAATTGGCTCTCATTATATATAAAAAACATTAGATATTGATAAAATGAAATATATTTTCATATTCCAAACTATCCCATGCTCCTTTACAAATGAAAGGAAGATCTTGAATCTCCTTTGGAAGATCCCTCAACATTTTTGGTGTTGATACCCTATGAAGATGTATACTTGGACCAAATAGTTTCATCAAAGGAAAGCATCGAACTTGAATAAATTCCCTTTGTGAGGGAATACACTTATGTATTTCCCAATGAGTTGCCCAGACTTCCCCCAGATCGTAAGGTAGAGTTATTAACATAACTTACACATGGATCCACTCCTATCTCAAAATTACCCTATAGGATGGCCCCTCTTGAACTAGATGAGTTAAATAAGCAATTATAAGAGAACTTGGAAAAAGGGTTTATACACCCTAGTGCATCACATTGGAGTGCACCAGTTCTCTTTGTAAATAAAAAGGATGGATTAATTTGGTTGTGTATTGATTACCGAGATCTCAATAAGATCATCATAAAGGAAAATTATTCTCTTCCAAGGATTGATGAATTGTTTAATAAACTATGAAGAGATCAGTACCTATCAAAGGTGGATCTTCATTCTAGATATCATCAACTGAAGTTAAATAAGTAATATATTCAGAAGATGGTTATCCATACAATGTATGGGAATTATGAGTTCACAGTGATTCCCTTTGGACTTACTAATGCCCCTGAAATCTTCATGAATTTTATGAATAGAGTCTTTAGATACTACTTTGAAAAAAATTTGGTAGTGTTTATCGATGACATTCTCATATACTTCAAGATAAAGTAGGAACAATAAAAAAACGTCTAAGGATTATGTTGGTGACATTAAGGAAGAATAAATTTTATCCCAAGATCAGAAAGTGTGACTTTTGGATATGGAAGGTCACATTCTTGGGGCATGTGATCACAACTTAGGGAATTTCTATGGACCTTTCAAAAAAAGGCAATTGACTAATGGTAAATTCCCTCTAGTGTCACAAAAATCTATAGTTTTTTTGAATTAGTAGGGTATTATTGATGTTTTGTGATAAATTTCTCATGATTTTATAGCTCGATAACTAAGTTAAAATTGAAAGGGGTAAATTATGTCTGGTTGGAAGAATGTATGGAAAGGTTCAATGATCCTAATAAAAGGATAATCATTGCACTTATAGTCACACTACCAGCAAGTGGAGAAGTTTTTGTGACGTAAAGTGATGCTCCAAAGAAAGTCTTGGGTTGTGTACTCATGCAGAATGATAAACTAGTAGCCTATGCCTCAAGACAGTTGAAGATCCGTGAAAACAACTACCCAATGCAAGATCTGGATCTAGGGGCTGTGATTTTTTTCCTTGAAATCTAGTAGTACTACCTCTATGGTGAGAAGTGTGACATATATAGCAATTACAAGAGTCTAAATTATATATTCACATAGAAGTTTCAACATGCATCGAAGAATATGGTTAGTTCTATTCAAGGACTATGATTTCTCTATTCATTACCATTTGGGGAAGGTAAACAAGGTAGCTTATGCTCTTAGTAGAAAAGAACCTAATACCTTATCCACGATGTGAATTTAGAAAGACCCTATATTCATGGATATAAAAATGATGGATTTGGAAATCATAGTGGTGGGGAATACCTCCTACCTTACCCAAATGATTTTTTGACAAACTATCTAAGAGAAAATCAAGGAGGTGAAAAGGGGCATTTTGGAGCTACAAAAGAAGGTGAGAGAGGTAAATGAAGGGATTTTACATGAGTTACACATTGATGATGATAGTGTGATTTAGTTTCAAATGAGGCTTTGTGTGCCTTTATCATCTAAGATAAATAAGGAGTTATTGGATAATGCACATGGCTCACCTTTCTCTATCCATCATGAAAGTACCAAGATGTACCATAATCTTTGAGAGAACTTTTGGTGGGACAACATAAAGAATGAGATTGTTGATTATATCTTAAGAAGTATGGTTTGTCAGAAAGTAAAAGTAGAGAAACATAAGTACAAAGGGATGATGCAACCATTTTCTATACCCATGTGAAAATTGGAGAATGTCGTTATGGACTTTGTCACTAGTCTCCCAAAAATATCCAAAGGAAATAATGTGACATGGTTTTTAGTGGATCTAATCACCAAGACTACCCAATAAATTTCTATTTGGTAAGATTTCTCACTTGAACAACTTTCCAAGATATATGTGAAGGAAGTGGAGAGGTTTCATGGGGTTCTACTTTTGATCATATTAGATTGTGATCAAAGGTTCACATCTAAATTCTAGAGAATTATTCAACATGATTTGAGTACAGAATTAAATTTCAGCACAGCCTATCACCCCCAAACTTATGGCCAATCTAAAAGTACTATTTAGATTATTGAAGACATGATAAGAGCCTGCTCAATGAAATTAAAAGGGTGATGGGATTATCATCTCCCAATAGTTGAGTTCTCATACAAAAATAGTTTCCACTCAATTATTCAAATGGATCTATATAAATCTCTGTATTGGAAGTTATTTATAACTCCAAATTGTTGGGATGAAGTTAGAGAAAGAAATCTACTTAGACTTTATCTTGTGATAGAGATGACCAAGAAGTTTCAAGTTATCCAACAATATATAAAATCTTCTCAGATTTAGTATAAGAGCTATGCTGACAATCGTCAAAGAAATTTGGAGTCTGTAGTCAGAGAAAACATTTTCCTTCAAATATCACCATGGAAGAGAGTCATGCAGTTTGGAAAGAAATGGAAGCTTATCCCAAGGTACATTGGCCTCATAGAGATCCTTGATCCCATAGGAGCAGTAACCTATTGTCTTTCAATTTCACCAACCATGTCTCTAGTGCATGATGTATTCTAGGTATCCCTCCTAATGAAGTACATACCATATCCCTCACATGTACTGGACTCATAGTTGGTACATCTAGAAAATGATCTCCCTTATGAGGAGAACCCGGTGAAGATTTTGGATTGGATAGACAAGGTTCTACGTAACACGACCTCTCACTTGGTCAAGATACTGTGGAGAAACCATAAGTATGAAGAATCAGCATGTGAAACATATAAACAAATGAGGGAGAAATACCCTAAACTATTTTCACCTTAGTATGTAAAAATAAATTTCAAGGATGAAATTTCATTAGGGGGAAGAATGTAATGGCTCCAAAATTTTATCAATGGAATTTTTCTTTATATAATTATTTCATAAAAAACATTCATCACATAAATAACCTAATAAAAAATTTATTCTCATAAATGAATAATTAAATAAGTAGTATTTACAGAAATGAAAAAACTTATACCAATGTAATAGTAACCTGACCGTTGGAATAGTAATATGACCATTAGAAATAGTAATCTAGTTATTATAAAAGTAACCTCACTAATGAAAGTATAAATAAAATTTCTTTATCTTATAAATTAAAATATGATATAATTATATCATGGTATAAGTAAATAAATGTTTTAAAAATCATAAATTAAGTGCTTGTATTTTTGTGAAATGTAAATATTTAATTACAATTTTATAACTAATATAAAAATTTAAAATAAAATTTATTTTCATAAAAAAGATTCTTAAATTAATATTATGTTTTATTATAATTATAATATAATTTTATGAGACCTTAATTAATTTTTCCAAGGGTTATAAAATCAATTATAATATTAAAATCGGTATTTTTTGAATAAATGATCATTTTATTTAAAAATTAAATTTTTCATATTTAGAAAATTATTTTCATAAAAAGGAGTCCATTTTTTTAAATCTATGCATCAAAAATGGTCAGGGTGAATTTTTGGAATTTTTCTAAAATAGTTGAATTTTTAATGAATAGTGAAATGCGGTAATTTACAGTATAAGCTAAATACATGAGTTTTTGAGTCATGGATGATGTATAGATGATGTAAGAACTCACTAGTTCAAACTATCTATAACTATTTACTGTATTTAGTTATAATAATCAACACTATTGATAGTCTTGAGCCAAAATAATAAACTAATGAATATAATAATCAAAAATACCCCTCACCTCCCCCTATAAATACCACCTCTTCTCCCCACACCTTCTAAGACTTGTATATTGTCTAAATTATATCCAATTATCTTACCAAGACTCTTACTCGTGTCCAAGATCTATTGGTCTTAATAAAAGACCAAACTCAAGTACCTTAAGGAGGTTCTCAAGGAGATGACATTCAAGAGGTAAAATTCTCAATCCTTCTCTTTTAATTTCTTTTCTTTTATTATCCTCTCCTAACCTATTTATCCAAAGTAGCATGATAACTCCAGTATCATATATATAATATTATTTTATTATATTAATTTAATATCCATCAGAAAATTTATTCTCTTCTTTTATTCTAAAAATTTTAACACCATCCGTGATATGTTGGTTCACCACCTTCATGGACCATGAGTTTTTATTTTCCATTACCACCTTCAAGGATGGTCATAACACCATTATTATGGTTAAACCAGATTTTAATATGAATATTATTAATTGTTTAATGTTTTAGAACTAATTAATTGACATAGTATTAAATAAAAATAAACTATTTCATGATGGTCATAAAAATCAAAAAAAATAAACTAAACATTTACCATTAATGTTTTATCAAATAAATCATCCTCGTACTAGAAAACCATGAAAATGAATGCCCAAAAATGATGAAATTGAACTCTATAAATAATCTAAATGTCTATAAACTAACTTAATAAAATTATAATAAATTAAATACATGTAGAAGAGGTTCTGAATATAGTAATTAATAAATCTTACTTGATTATCTAGGATATTAAGTATAATTATAGAATTCATTCAAACATATGGTATAAGGATTCTCCAACCCAAATTATTTACTTTATTTATCCCTCTTTCATGACCTCTTTTCTATAAATATTTCTCTAAAGTTCCTTAAATATAAATTCATTATTCTTCCCTTTTATTTTCAGGGATATACATGTTTCCAACTTGATTTTATGACAAATACAAAGAATCTCAAAAAAAACTTCTTTCTAAAACACATCTTGAATCCTCTTGAGTTGTTTATTCTTTGATCAAGAATGATTATTATTATACTAAATATATTTTTCCGATTCTTCATTTTGAAACCCAAAGTTTATTCATGAAATAATGATTTATATAATCCTTATGAAACCCATTACATTCCATTGGTAAATTCATGACTATGATTGTGATACGTTATATGTGGCATGCATGATTATGAAAATATTATGATGTGGTGGGTGGTATTGGAATTATATAGCCCTCTAATGCATTGGGTAATGTGAAGTATCTTATGAGATAATGTGTAATATGTGTGAACATGATTCTAGATTTTCTCACAATGATGATGGTATGATTATGCACATATGTTATGCATGAACATGAGGCTATCATTGTTTATAAATATGTGTGGTATTGGACCCCTAAGACATGATTTTTCATTTTTATGAATTTCCACCTTCCATGCCTTAATCCAATATTTCCCTCATGATGGTTATCATGATATTATTCTTATGTTATGATGATGATGATTATTCTCACTCATGTTATATTTATCCATGTACCTTATTCATCTTCTTAATGGGATTTTATCTCACCCCTTTTATTTGATGTGTATCTTTAGGTGACTATGTATACTAAGAAGAACATGAGATTTAGTAGGATAAAGAAGAGTATTTTAAATAAATTTTAATGTTTTATTATGTATAATTATGTATGTGCTTAATTTTCCCAAGACATAAACCATTGGATCCAAGATCTTAATGATATTATGTTGTTTATATTGAAATATATGTAATATTCATGTAAGAAAAATTTAGGGTCGATATATGTGGTATGTTTAAATTTTGTCAATGATTCTACCATAATTGTAATTTATTATATTCAGTTTTAATTTATGCCTTCTTTTTTCTAACATTTGATAAGATGATGTGGACGGTTCTAGTTGAGGAGATAGTGTGGAGGCATATGGATGTAGTAGAGGTTATGGGATGGATGTATATTGAAAATGAGATTTTTTTGAACATATTTTATATGTATATATTCATGAATGAGGTATGGGTCAACTAATTTTATTAGTTGACTAAGGTTTTGGTGAATGAGGTTATGGTGACTATGGATGTATGTATATATGATTGTGGATGTATGATGTATGTATAATGGGATTTCTATGAATTTATGTTTTATTTTATTACATGTTAGAGTTTTTATATTTATATTTTTTAAAATATTTAAAAACATTAAGAGAAATAGTGAGCAACAGTTTTTATAAACCATGGCTAAATAAATATATTACATTCTTAATTAGCGGCAGTTATTGTTAACTGTCTCTAAAAAAACTGATTCTACATATATTATCAGTATTTAGGTTCATTTTATCTATTTTATTTTTGTGTTTTTTTAAATCACCGCTAAATAAAATTGAAACCATCGCTAAATGATCCAAAAAATGACACATGCAAAAACCACCACTAAAATAAAATAATCACCACTAAATTATTAAAAACCATAAAATATGTGGCAGTTTTAGTGACTACTACTAAACCATTTAGCAGTGGTTTACACCAATGATAGTAGATAAAATAACCACTGTTAATTCCTTATTTTTTGTAGTGTTGGGTTGTGACTCCCCATACAAAAGTCAGTGTGTTGTGGTTATACGTCCACTAGAAATGGATCTTGTAATCAGGTAATGATTCCCCATCAAAAATAATATTAACATACAGCCCATCTCTCACCGAGTAGAGAGTTATAAGATTTCATTAGTCCCAATTTGGACTGAACTACTATAAAAAAACATCCTTGTGTTTTTTATTTTTATTTTTCTAATTAAATTTAATAATTAACTTCATTAATTAACATTAATAATCAATTGATTTCGTTAAAAAATTTAATATAGTCTATTCACCCCCCCCCCCCTCTAGACCGTTTACCATCTCCTTATTCTAACCTAACATAAGAAACTTCCTTAACATTCAAGAAAATTAATAAATGAAATCAAGTACATAAAAGTCAGTACTAGGCCCCCAACTCTAACACTCATCAATATGGATCAAGATTGAATTTGATTCTTCTTCAACAAAACCTGCTCAGAATTTCTTCCTTAGCAAGATATAATATGGTAGTGAAAATATACTTGTGGGGAGAGTAAAATTATCTTATGTGACTTATTATCTTATGGAAACTGTTTTGATTGTATTACTTGGGGTAGCTGAAAATTTTTTAGGGATAATATTCTTACGCGCGCCTTGCATTCAATTCACTTATTGGAATTATCAATTATATTATATGGAATGCCAATTTATATTATGAGATATTTACATATTCAGAGTATAATAAAAATTTATCATTTCCCTAATGTAGATAAAATTTATCTTACATGAATTTCTTCAAACATCCCAAACTCTAGTTCCATTATCTAATTTGGTTGATTACAAAAATATTATGAAATTCCCAAAAAATATCTGATAGCCAGGCTTACTGAAAATAAAAATTTTATATAAAAAATCACCATAATGATTAAAAATGATTATTTAATTCATGGATTTTTAATCTTCAGAAAAATTAATAAAATATCTTCCACAAATAATATCTTGATAAAAATTTGAAACTTGAGAATTTAAAGTTTAGCATCTAAAATGCTTCAAAAACAATATATTTCAATTAAAAATCCCTTTAAAATGACTAAAATAATTTATCTAGAAATGTAGGAAAATAAAAACAATGATTTATTATCAATTAAGAGTCAAAAAACACAAAATTTCATGAAAATGTTCAATTAACAACAATTTCAACATAAAATTTTAATTAATTGAGTATTCACCAACTAAAACATATTTAAATAAAAAAACATCATCAAAATACCATTAAAAATATATGGTAAACATGTATCCAAATATGGACACATCAAATTTCCTCATACTTAAGATATTTCATGTCCTCAAGCAGTCAATTCAACAAACTCAGTGAAAAAGAATAAATCTCAAGGGTGAAAAACTAAAATTCCACAAAGAATTAACTTTTAAATTTATTTTTCTTGATGGAATATTTCAAGTTAAAAAATGTAATTCCCCTCCTAAAATTGAATAGTTTCAATGAAAATTTAGTTTACTATTTTACAAATATGATTGAAATTGAAAATTTTGAAAAGAATTAAAGACAATTCAATTTTATTTGAACTAAAACATCAAAAATTTTCTTTACCATCAAGTAACTAGACTCACATAATTTAGAAGAAAATAAATAATCACAGCCTAATGGATGATTAAGAATAATAAATAAAAATAATAAATAAATAACCCATTAGTTATTTTAAGAATAAAGAATGAAAAGTTTACCTTGGATTAGGATTTTTGTTTCATCATCCATTTGGATGGATATCTTATGTGTTTAATTCAAATAAAAAAAATTAAAGTCTATGAAGATTGTAAGACATACACCCAAAGTTATAATAGAATCAATTTGTATCAATAATGAAATGAAAATTATATACTCAATTAAATCCATAGGGTAAAATAGATTAAACTTCTAAAACTGAAAAAACAGACTTCAATGTTCAGAACTAAATTTGAACTACTGAATAGAAAGTTAAATCTTGTAAAACAACCAATTTTGAAAACATTTAAGGGGTTTTTGATGTGTAAAATAATTAATATAGTTAATAACATTTAATAAACCCTCCCCCAAACTTAGAACATGGAATTATCCCCAATTTTGAATCTCAAGATGATGGAAACAAATTTAAAAGTTGAAGTTCAAACAGATTTTATAATTTGGTGGTTTAAAAGGAATGTTTGAGGGGTTATAAGAAGGTTCACAAATATTTTTCCACAATGAAAAAATAATAAAACAATTAAAATATCCAAAAATATTTCTACAATTAACTATGTAACTTTCCAATTTAGAAGTAAAATTTTCAGAAAAGTTGAAGGTTAACTTTTAAAGTCAAAAATATTTTCAATAAGGAACGGAGATCAACTTGTCATTCCTGAAATTCTGCACAAATAGATAGTAAAAATGGTAGTAGTGACCAGCATAGATTTTCTAGATAATTTCAGCATGCAAATCACTTAAATAACAACTTCTAAATATTTATATTCAAGAAAAAAATAAGTAGAATATTTGTGTAGATAAGTATAATTTTAAATTTCAAAATGAAAAACATTAACTCACCTGATAGTGGAATATCTATTGTTTCATATCCCATCATCTGAACTATCAAAGATACATCTATAAAAATCCCAAAATATAGAATTTTGGCTAACCTTGGGGTCGTTCACAAGGAATTAGTATGTTTATCCTAGTGATTCATCAAAATTCATTTTGGTTTTTTAATAATTTGAAACCAGAAAAGTAAACATAAAACAGTGATGAAAAAAATAAAATAAAATTGAGAATATTATAAACAAATGGGGAAAACATAAACAAAGAAGAAAAGAAGAAAATTCAGCGTGAAAAAAAAAACCACTTCTAGGTTGGTTGTCCTCTCTACTTATTTTCACTAATCTACTGAAGAATTTAACCGACAACACTCGATTTCCCTCGGTGAATAAATGATTTATTAACTCAATTTACTTGTCTCTTTTAAAAATTTCAATACTCATGTATATAATTTCATCCTGTATATGAGAGCCCTGGAAATTGCAAAAAGAAACAAAAGATCTAATGACCTCACACAAAATGCTTTTATGCTGAATTGGTCTTCATGAGATAGTTCATATCACAAATCCTCACAAAAGTCACTCAAGCAAGTGAGGTCAATATCAAATTGGAAAATGAATGAAGGGAATAAATTAGAAAAAAAATCATGAAAAATAGTGTGTCATTACATCTCTTTAGATCACAATCACAATTTGAAAAAAGTGAAATGGAAAGTGCTTATCATCATGATATTTGATCATTAGGAAGCATCTAACTTCTCTACTTAGAACAAGATTCATGATTTATCCCTCCATCTCTAGAGGTTTGAGAACACAAATAGAGAGACAATAATAGTTTTATTTACAAACAAAGGTCAAAATTACAATGTGATATGAGAGAGAAGATTTATAGTTCCCAAAATAATGAATTCCCCCTTTCATGTGAATAACCCCTTTATTTAAAGATAAGACCATAAATAATTAAAAAATGTGGGGGCACTCCAAATTTTCGGAGTCTTCTATTGGTAGAATTATTTATCCTTTGGTGGTCAACCAACCACAACAGACACGCAGCAGCCAACATGGAACACAACCAGTGGTGAGGAGTTTTTCAAGGGTTGATGAACCAACCCCCACTAACCATTGACACCACTGATTTCCTTCATCTAGATAATGGGATTAATTCCCACAAAATTTTAATTTTTAATCATTTTGATCCTCCAACATTTTATTCACAGAGAATAAATAAAGAAACAACCCCCCCCCCCTTCTCTTATGGACGTAGGCACACTGCCAAACCATATTAAATTCTTGTATTCCTCTATTTTCTTCTTTTGTTGTGTTTTTTTCATCACCATGAACCTTCATTTCCCCAAAAAAGTGGTATCAAAGGCATCCGGGTCAAAATGGTGAAGGTGCGGAGATATTTTCCAATGATCAAAAAATTAAATATGGTCGGAAAAAAATTAAGGCCAAATTCATGAAGAGCTTGGTGAGATGATTCCAATGGCACAAGCAGTGTCAAAATGGAGCTGAAATTATACTGGTAGAGGAGTTCAAAGTTTTGGTCAAACCCTAGGTGCTATAGTACCCCTTTCTAGAGAATACAGTACTATTCATGCTAGTGGTGAATTTCTAGTGGGTTTCTGATGACTATTCCATCAAGCCATGTCAGCACCCCATCATCAGTCGATCTAGACTGTTGAAACTATTTTGGCTATATCGTGGACAATCAGAGTTTTTTTTAATGATTCAAAAGTTATTTCCTGCTATATAACTATTTTGGACACATCCTTATGGTTGGGATTTCAAAATTCTCATTGAATAAATGGAATAAAATACCTATAATATGATTAAGCTTACCACTTTTAATTATTCCATCTGGAAACCCAAAATGGATGATCTTTTATATATTAAAGATTTGTTGTGGAGACCACTAATCCCATTGAAATGAAAGTGGGGGAATCATCAACAAGAGGTAAATCCAGTGAGAAGACACCAGCTAATAAACCTCCAGTCGATACAGAGTGGGTCTTAATCAATAGGAAATGTGTTTTCAAAATAAAACAGTGGATCAACAAGAGTATCTTCCAAAAAATTTCCAATGAACACGATTCTTCCATTCTTTGGAAAAAATTGGAAAAGATGTATGTAAGGACAACCGTGCAGAACAAGGAAAATGTGATGCATCGACTTGTAAACTTGAAGTACAAATATGGGACCAATGTATCGGAACACATGAGAAAGTTCCAAGGTATTGTTTATCAATTGAATTCCATGAAAATGATGATTGATGATGAGTTAAAAGCACTGTTTATGTTGAGTTATTTATTTAAGAATGGGACACAGTAATTTTTTTTGTCACCAATTTGACTATAGACTGAATTCTTTTCATAGAAATAGTGAAATATGGCATTTTTAATGAAGAATATAAAAGAAAATATGAAGGAAATACACCTGAATCAGATTCTCTTGTCACTGAAAGACAATGTAAACAAAAAAGGTAGGGAAGAATCAGAGGAAGAGAACCCCATGACCAAAGTCTACAAAGGAGGAAGTGATCAAAATCCCAATCAAGATATGACATGAAGTGCCACCACTATGGAAATCCCAGACCCATTATCCAATAATTTAGAAGGTTGAAGTAAAATTAGATGAATTGGGATAGTAAGACCCAAAATAATGATGTTTCATTTGTTAATGAATAAATTGTTATTATTTAGAAATATAATCAGTTCAATCTTCCAAGCCAAGACTCAACATGGATGATCGATTCTGGAGCCACCTACCATGTCACTGCTAGAATCAATTTCTTCTCATCTTACAGTTCAGGGAGTTTTGGAAATGTAAATATGGGAAGTGATGGTGCATCCAAAATTACTGGTATTTGAAATATTTTTATAGAGGCTAATATTGGACGTAGGTTATTATTGAAGGATGTGAGGCTTGTTCCTGATATTCACCTCAATGTGATATCCACTAGAATTATTGATGATGATGGATACACTACTAGAAAATTGGGTTTATCCGGCACTGTTAAATACCCCCTTTATTAATGCTAGAAAAAGCGTTATTAAAGGGGGTCTTTAACAGCACTAAAAAAAGAACTGTTAAAGGGGGACCTTTATCAGTGCTTGTAAAAAGAACTGATAAAGTGACCCCACTTTATCAGCACTGGTAAAAAAGAATTGATAAAAAGTTAATCTCTTAGTTCTTATAAAAAAGAACTGATAAAAGGTATATTTCATTAAAAACCCAATAATAACTCTAGAAACACTTAAAACCCATTAAAAAGTTAAGAAACCCTAAAAACCCTGAAACAACCATAACTTTTGATCTCATATTTCATTTCATCTCTACAAACAATCAAATAAAATCTTATAAATTTATCTAAAACCACATGATATTTAAATCATGTGATAATAAAAGGAATAAAATATATTACAGTTTCAAAAAATTCAGAAATTGAACTCAAACTTCAAATGATCGTAACTTTTAATCCGGGTGTCTTTTTGGGCTCCACCACATATAAAATTGAATACTGCAACAAGATATATGGAATAGAGGGTCTAAGACTAAGTTTTACAAGCTTTATTCTATTTTAAAACCCCCTTAAAAGGTCTAGAAGGCCTCCAAAACTGAGTTTTTAGTCGGGGTACCCCAATTTCATAAAATTCAAAGGGTTATAACTTCTTATCCGAGTGTTAATTCAGCCTATAAGACATATCAAATCAAATATTTTGATGATATTTACTCCATGGTATCCCATGGAAACCCTTAATCACCTTTATCAAGGAAAAAATTTAGTTTATAGTCATCATACCTCGCTTTTTTCAAATTTAATGGTCTCTCAAACTACCATAACATTTGATCTGGGTGTCTGTTTGGGCTATACCACATATCAAATTAAATATTAAGATGAGATCTACATCTCAGTGACCCAAGGGATCCTCCAATCACCTCTTCAAAGGCTAAAAAATCCCATAAGGCCTCCAAGACTGAGTTTTTAGCCTCTGTATTCTAGTTTTTTAACTTTAAATAGATTTTAAGCCTCCTTTAAGGGGGTATTTTTTCCCTTTTTCAGGGGAGTGAATTTATTCCCAGGTATTACATTCATATTGATATTATGGCTTTAAATTTTTATCATTTTTCATAATGTAATATTATTTATAATCAAATATATAACAATATATACATTTTTTATATATTCATACATAAAAAATTAATTTTATAAATAAATAATTAAATATATTTACATATAAAATATATTTCTCAATATATAAACCTTATCTAAATAAAAACTAATATCCATTTTAAATATATATATATATAAACATATATATATTATATATAAACATATATATAAACACATGGATAAAAAATATAATGAAATATATATATAAATATATAGATATATCATAAAATATAAAACAAAATAGTATAGGGGACTGGAAAAGGTGCTGGTATATAAGCTGAAGGTCTTAGGTTCAAAACTTGTTGGAGCCAGGGACCTCTGCTGGGGGTGTAATTATCTAAATCATTGATAAAGGGGGTGGGAATCACTAATAAAGGGGGTGTGGGTGTGGAAAAAAATTATCCCCTTTATCAGTGAGGCCTTTATTAGTGATTTTTTATCACTAATAAAGGTGGACTTTAACAATGATAAAAAACACGCACAAAGGCCTCCTTTATCAGCGCTAAAAAAAGTGTTGATAAATCGATTTTACTAGTGCTATTAAAGGATCATTTTATAGTAGTGATATTTCAGTTCCATTAGTGATGGGAAATGTAAGCTTACCAAAGGTGACATGATAATTGTTAAAGGAAAGAAAGATACTTCTCTTTATCTCACAGATATCATACCATGTAGAGGATAAGTCAATGCAGCTAGAAAAGATGTTCCTGCAAACTTTTGGCATAGGAAACTTGGTCACATGAGTGAGAGGGGAATCATAATGCTCTCTATGAAGGATCTCTTACTGGGACTAAAAGGTACACATTTGGTTACCTGGGTTGATTGCATCATAGGAAAACAACACAGAGTATCATTTCGTGGTTATATACCATCCAGAAAATAAAATGTTTTAGATTTGATTCACATTGATGTCTTCATGAGGATCACTAAGTCAATGAAAGGTGATATTTATTTTGTTACCTTCATTGATTATCATTCTAAAAAAGTATGGTCCTTTTCTTTGAAAACTAAATATCAAGTGCAAGATGTTTTCAAAAAGTTTCATGTGAATGTGGAAAGAGAAACTAATGAATGGTTAAAGTGTGTGTGAGCAGAAAATAGAGGAGAGTATCGTGGTCCATTTGAGGAGTACTATAGGAGTTTTGGTATCAAGTTGTAAAAATCAGTACTAAAGACACCTCATCATAATGGTGTTGCTGAGAGGATGAACAGGATAATTTGTGATAGATTTAGGAGTATGCTCTCAAATTAAAAGCTGCCAAACACATTTGGGGGGGAGGCAAAGAGGACTACAGTTGATCTAATAAACCTTTCTCCATTAGTTCCATTAAACTAAAACATTCTAGAAAGTATTTATACATGTAAATATGTTTTATAAAAATACTTGAGAGTATTTTTCTATAGGTAATTTTTTCACATCCTGAAAGATGAATGGGAGAAGATGGATTGAAAAGTAAAGTAGTGTATATTTTTGGGATACACTCATGGGGAGTTTTGATATAGAATCTGAGATTCTATTAGTATGAGTATCATCAGAAGAAGAGATGTTTTGTTTCTTAATGATCATTCTATTGAAGATTTTGAGAATCCATAAAATGCATATAATTTATAGTCTGATGAAATTCTAATCAATTTCAAAGCAGTCTCACCACCATCAGTTCTAGTTAGTGTGAGAGAGATACGTGACACTGATGATACATCACTACCAAGTAATATGTGTCCATCTGCTGATATGTATCCATCATATGATATTCTAGAACAAATTTCCCTTGAAGCATATTAGAGGAGATACACCAGAGAATGAAAATTGTGTCGTAGATAATCCCCACATGGGTATGTAATGCTCACTGATGGGGGAGATACATAAAGTTATAATGATGCAATCAAGAGTCAGTGGAAGATGGAATGGAATAAGGCCATACAATAGGAGATAAGATCTTCTCACAAGAACTATACATTTGATTTGGTGGAATTACCACATGAAAATAAGGAACTCAAGAATAAGTGGGTGTAAAAAATAAAAGGTGAAGATGGAAGCTCACAGCTGCACTACAGATTAAAAATGTTTTTGAAGGGATTTGGATAGAAGAAAGGTATTTAAAATGATGAAATTTTTTCTCATATGGTTAAAATTTATTTTATCATAGTTGTTCTTGGATTGGAGACTACTCTAAACCTAGTGGTTCAATAACTGGGTGTAAAGATAGTTTTCTTACATGGTGATCTTGATGATGAGATATAAATGGAGTAGCCAAATGGATTTTATGTCAAAGGTAAATAAAACCTAGTATACAATCTTAAGAAAAGTTTATATAGTTTGAAACAGGCACCGAGGCAATGGTAAAGGAAATTAAACTCATTCATATAGGAAAATGAGTACATAAGGAATAATATTGATCACTGTGTTTTCATCAAATAATTTTTTTTATGGTGATTTAATTATATTATTACATTATATTTATGATATATTGATTATTGGTAGATATATCACCAAGATTGACATGTTGAAGAAGGATTTGAACAAGTTTTTTTAAATGAAGGATGTAGGAGATGCTACTTAGATTCTTGGTATGAAAATTAATCATGACAGGAGGAATCATAAGATTTTGATATCTCGAGAGTAGTACATTGAGAAAGTTCTTGAAAAAAACAACATTATCAAGGAAAAACCAGTTAGTACTTTACTTGTGAGTCACTTAAGGCTTACAAAAAGTCAGATTCTATCAACTGAGGAGGAGAAAGAAAAAATAGAAAAAGTTCCTTATTAGTTATTAGTTGGAATTCATATATATTCCATGGTGTGCATTAGACTATATATTGCTCAAATAATTGGGGTTGTGAGTATATTCTTATCAAATCTAGAAAAGGAGCATTGGAAAGCAGTCAAATGGATATTAAGGTATCTTCATGGTATATCTAGTCATTGTTTATGTTTTAAAAGTGATAAACCTATTTTAGAAGGATACAAAAATGAAGATATGGCTAGAGATATAGACATGAGGAAATCCATATCTGGGTACCTCATATCATTTGTAGGGGGAGTAGTCTCATGAAAATCATGAATTCAAAAGTGTGTTTCCATGTCTACCATAGAATCAGAGTATATTGCAGTCACTGAAGGCTATAGGGAGATGGTGTACATAAAGAAGTTTTTACAGGAGTTGGGACAGAATCAGGAGTAATATATTCTCTATTGTGAAATTCATAGCACTATTCATCTCAGTAAGAACCCAACATTTCATTCCAGGTCTAAACACATCAACATGTGATATCACTGGATTTGTAATGTGTTGGAAGAAATATTGTTGAAATATGAGAAAATCCACACCAATTATAGTGGTGAATACATAATGATGAATATTCCACTAAAAGAGAAGTTGGAAACCTGCATGGAGACTATGGGTCTTGCTTCTACCCCAAATTGGTCATGAGGGAGAGATTTATGGGAACCACTCTTAATTATGGGAGTCTTCTGGTAGAAGGATGAGTTCTCCTTTGGTGGTAAACCAACCACAGTGGGCACGCAATAGCCAACATGGAATACAGCTGGCATCAAGGTGTTTTCAAGGGTTGATGAACTAACCCCCACCAACCATTAACACCACTAATTTCCTTAATCTATATAATAGGATTAATTCCCATGAAATTTCAATATATAATCATTATGATCCTATGAAGATATAACCAAAGATAATAAATAAATAAATTCCCCCCACCCTCTGTCATGGATGTAGGAACACTATCAAAGCGCGTCAAATTCACATGTTACTCTATTTTCTTCATCTATTGTGGGTTTTTCATTGCCAAGAGCCTCCGCTGCCCCAAAAAACTAATCTAATAGATAGCTTCAACCATGGTGCATGCACCATAATTGATCTTAAACTTATCTGAATAAAATTCCAAGTGACTACAGTAAATCTCCTCTAACAGAACACTGACATCCTCACATACACTAAGATTTAGCTACACATTCTAGAAATTTCTTGGATACTTACAAGGTTTCCTTAATTATTTAGTCTTCACGTCACTGTCAGACCTTGAAAATTAAATTTCTAGAATTAAATTCTCAAATTATATGTGTCAGTTCCAAATAGTTTCATTCTATAACTTTAGTTTGGTTTCACAGCCATGAAAGGCAGAGACTTTGAATTCCAGAAATAAAGCAACTCAATCAAGAATCAACCAGTTTCATTCATTCTTTGATTAAGTCACCTAAACTTGGTCTGGACTTCTATACATGTTTTTATTCATGATCAACATACACATCCCCCACAATTATCTTGATCATATGACTTCAAATCCTCCTCAATCAAATAAAATAATAGACTCTTAAAGAATAACTCATTCTAACACAAGCTTGCAGAAGATGAACTTGTTCAACTTTGAGTAAAAGTAGATTGGTTATTTTTCTTCATTAAATGAATTTATTTTATAATTTTCAATGACCATGCTTCTATAAAACTATATCAACCAACAACATGCATGACTCCAACATCAAGCCAAACCGAGCTCCAAAAAATCCAAAAAATCATTGAGGTATTAAATCAAGATAATTGAGTACACCCTTATTCAATATCATAGCCGTAATAATAAAGAGATTGAGGGCCCCATTTTTCCATCTCCTTCATCATTTTACTATATAGGTAACATACTCTAATAGACAATGGAACAATTCTACATGAACAAAGTATTGGTAAAGACAAAAGTGATGAACATGCAAACAATAGAAAAGTGGGCATACAGTGGAAAAAAATTATTTCCCTTCAATAAGCCTATAAAACTAAATCAGATGTGTAGAGACCAAATAATATGTGTGGGGAAAAAATTGACACCAAAAATTTTAACATGGATACCCCAAAGAGGGAAAAACCATGAGACCTGGTTCGGAAAGAAGATCTATTAAAATCAATGAGTACACGGTAAAGACTCCCAAAGATTGAAGGGATCTCGAAAGTATAAATCTCTAATACAGAAAAAGAAAATATCAATGAAAAATAGAGGTAGAAAGTGGATTTGAAAAAAGAAAATTGTATGAGAAATATGATCAAATGATAAATTTGACCATATGGATTTAATGGTTATTGACTGAATAATCGGGTGCTGAAAAATCACCAAGATCATAAGAAAAATGAATGTCAATAAAAAAATTGGTATTTTCTCTCTATATTGATGCAGTGCTCCAAAGACAATCCATTGAATCCCTTTTAAAAAAACCCATCTTCATGAAGATACGTAACTCCAAAACACACATGTATTTGACCATTTTTTATTTAAATAAAATATGTCACACCAATTAAGGAAGCTCCCAATAAAATCCCCCTCTAACTCAAGTGGTGATCACCGCCAAACATGTAATCAGTTGGAAAGTATCAAATTTACCTCTAGTTTAACTCTTGGTCAACATGTTTGAACCATTTTCATCAATGTGGATCTTCTAGATATCCAACTGTCTTGATCAATTATGTTAAGAATCCAATGATACAAAACATCGATATGTTTCGACCTACCATGAAAAGTGGAATTCTTTCCCAAACAAATATCACTCTAAATATATCAAAATAAAAAATACTTGTACTAATTAAAATTGATCTATTGAATAAAATTTTTTATCCACAACAATTATTTTCATGCATCTGTAGCTGTAATAACTCTGAAATTATGGTATATAAAGCAGGACATCTCTATAATCTAGACTAGAAAGATACAGCTCCCCCTACAAAAGTGATCAAATATCCAAAAGTTTACTTTCTCAAATCGATATCTCCTACCATATTTGAATATTTAATGCCATAAAGCATAGGTTCCTCTTTTCCAAAACACAATCTCATATTCGAAGTACCACAAAGATAACGAAATATATACTTCATTACTCTCTAATGCTCTCTACCCGGATTAGATGGAAAATGATCGACCACACCAACTGTATGAGCTATATTAGGTTTAGTACATACCATCGCATACATCAAACAGTCAACCGAAGATGAAAATAAGATATGTGTTACATATCCTCTCTCTCTCTCTCTCTCTTCATCATTAGAAGGTGACTGACTGGTACTAAGCTTAAAATATAAAGCAATATAAGTACTAACCACTTTCACTCTATCCATATAAAATCACTGAAGAAACTTATAAATATATCTCACCTAAGATAACCACAACTTCTTAGAATTTCTATCATGGGAGATTGATATTCAAAGAATCTATCATGTTGGCCCCAAGTCTTTCATCGAAAAAGACTCACAAATATTTTTTCTTCAGTCTGTCAATTCTAGAAGAATCATGCCCAACAATTAGCATGTCATCAACATAAATAAATAGTATAATAAAATAATCATCATTAAATATCTTAACAAAAACAAAATGATCATAAGATATCTTCTTGAAACCCTGATGAAAAATGATAGATTCAAAATTCTTATACCACAACCTCAGAGCTTGATTCAAACCACACAAACTCTTCTTTAACCTGTAGACATGATTCTCTTTACCTATTTCAAGAAATAGCCTCTAGATGCTTCATATAAATATCCTCCCATAAATCTCCATGGAGGAAAGTTTTCTTCACATCCATATAATCAATCTATAGATCCAAACTAGTAGCCAAACTAAGAAGAACCTAAATGGAATACATTTTGACAACATGTGATAAAATCTCATCAAAATCAATACCATTCTTCTGATGGAAGCCTTTAACAACTAACCTTGCCTTATATCATGGAACAGAAATGGATTCTTCATTTTTAATCTAATGATCCACCAATTTTTCAAATCTCTATTACATGTGGGTAATTTCACCAGCTCAAAAGTATGGTTGTCATGCAATGATGTCATCTTATTATCCACTTCCACAACCCATTTTTCCTTCTGATCACTTTCTATCACCTCATAAAAATAGTATGGTTCTCCCCTTCAATGAGGAGCACATACTCATCAAGTTAATGCTGAGTAGAAATGGTATGAGGCCAAGATGACCTCCAGAGTGGAACTATGGGTTCATTAATAACCCTTGTAACTAGATCATCATAAACAAAAGGTACATCAGAAATATCAACGCCAACCTATTCACCCTAAACATCATTTTTCACATCAAAATGACCATCAGAATCAACAATGTGAGGTAAATTTGTATCAGAACCTGGCTCAAGACTGACAAAGCCATCAAAAGTTGGAGAAGTATATTTTTATCCCTTATCAATATCTACAATAGTATTATCTTTCTTAAACACTTTATCATGACTTCTGACAAGTTTCTTCAAAGAAGGATCATAGAACCTATACCCAAACTCATTGTGTCCATAGCTAATAGGAATACACTATCATGACTTACCATCCAGCATGGATCTCTCATCTCTAGGCACATGAACAAAATCCTTGCAACCAAAAACATGTAAGTGGTCGTACTTGGTCTCTTTTCCATACCAAAACCTTTCAAGAGTGTGTGTTTTCAAAGAAAACATAGGTGATAAATTGATAATATAAATAGTAATAAGAAAATCCTCACCCCAAAAATGCCCAAGAAACTTTGCTTCTAAAAGCAAACAATGAACTCTTTCCAACAAATTCATGTTCATCTCATCAGCTACACCATTTAGTTGAGGTGTATTGGGAGTCATCTTCTGATTCCAAATACCATCTTGTTTGTAATATTGATCAAATAAACCACAATACTCTCCTCTATTTTCAGTGATAATATATTTCAATTTCTTACCAGATTCCATCTCAGCAAAAACCTAAAATTTCTTTAAAACACTGAGCACCTGAATTTTGGAATTAAAAACATAAACCTAACTCTTACGTGCATATTCGTCAATAAATGTCACAAAATAAGAACTACTGCTAAAGGTCTAAGAATTAAAAGGACCATAAACATCAGAATGTACTAGTTTAAGTCCCTATGACTTCCTTTGTAAAGTATGACTATTGAAACTCACCCTGTTCTATTTTCCAGTCATACAGTGATCGCTTGTGTCCAATTTTAAACTCTTCAAATCTCAAAGAATATTTCTCTTGGACAAACAACCAATCACTTTCTCACTAATATGGATGATCCTCTAATTCCATAACTTGGATGAAACACTTCACCCAACAACACAATTAGTATCACAAGAAATAGAAGCTCTAGTGCAGTACAAACCTAGTTGCTTCTTCCCTCAAGCCACTATCACAGAACACTTAGATATAGTTCATTGTCCACCACCAAAATCACTAATAAAACCTTCATTATCAAGAACACTAGTAGAAATAAGATTCAAGTGAACCTCAGGATAATGTCGAACATTCTTCAAAATCTGCTTACTTCATATGGTTTTCTCTAAAATGAAAATTTTGATACCCAAAAAATCAGAATGACCATCATTACACATCCTCAAAATCACAAAATTACCTGGGTTATAAGATGTAAAGAGACCCTTCCTCGATGTCATGTGAAAATAGGAACCACTGTCAACAACCCATAAATAATCATCAAAATCAATATTAATTGAGTCATAAATAATAACAAGATCACCCCTATAGCAGTAGTGAAACGATCATCTCCATCATTATTTTTCTTCTGTTGTTTTTCCTTCATTATCTTTTCTCTTTTCAGCTGATAACAAAACTTCTTAACTAGACTTTTATTACCACAATGATGATATTCAAATTCTCTCTACTTTGACCAGGATTTGCTTCTTCCTTTTCTCTTTCCTCAACTGCTCTATCCCTAATTCATTTTCTGGATTCTCCCTCTATCCTCTATGACTAAAAGCTATGAAGAAGATTTTTCCTGAGTATGTCTCCTGAATTATTCATTCAAAATAGCTGACTTAACAAAACAGAATGTTACAACACCGTTTGGAGAAGAACCAGTTAGAGTAACACATAAATTATCCAAGAATTGGGTAAAGTGTTAAGAAACAAAAATGTTAAAACCTCATCTTCAAAATTAATACTCATACAATAAAATTAATCAAAAAATATCTGATATTCACTCAAATAGTCATAAATATACTTACCTTCTTTGTACCTCAAATTCGTGATTTTTTTTAGAAGAAACAATTTATTGTTTCCTATCTTAGAAGCATAGTTGGTCTCAAGCTTCTCCCACAAAATTCTGGCATGAGAGGTTTTGACAATATGGTTCATCACATTATCTTAAACCCACTATAGAATGGAACCACAGACTATCTCATGCTTAAAATACCATTCTTCATATGACATATTTTTTGGCTTCTAGGTACTAAACACCGAAAGATGCATTCGCTTGACAAAAAGAATATCCTTCATTTTTAATTGCCACATATGGTTGTTGGTACCATTCAACAAAGTCATCCGACTATAATTAGATTCCATAACAAATATGAAATAAAAACTAAACCCTTTGATACCAGGTATTAGGAAAGACAACAAGTGACGAACGCATAAACAACAGCAAAGTGAACTTATAGCAGAAAAAAATTTCTTCCCCTTCAAACACTACCATAGATCTGAGAAAGGGATACACCAGCTTTTATTAGCTCTAAGCAGAAATCACTGATAATATAGGGGCATTTATTAGTGCTAGCTAAAATCACTGATAAATCTACCATTTATCGGCGCTATTATTAGCACTGATATATGTTTTTAATAAAAAATATTATTAATTTATATAAAATTATTATATTTATATTCAAAAATAATGTTTATTTGTATACATTAAATAAAAATTCATGTTTATAATTAATATATTTTTTTTAATAATTCAAATATATATATAATTTTTTTTAAATTATTTATAAGATTATAATTAAATAAATATATATTTAAATAATTATAAGATTATAATAAATTTCATTAAATAATAAATATATTTATTATATTTATTATATTTATAATTATATATAAATACTTTTTAAATATATATATTTATAATTATAATCATAAATATATATATATATATATATATATTTAAATAAATATATGTTTCCAATGAATCTGGTCAATAAATATATTGATGCATAAATATAATTGACATTCATATGTTATGTATTCATCATGAATTTTCATTTACAGATTACACCCTCATTACTATTCATTTTGTCCGTATATATGTAATGACTTGTTTTTTATGATCTATAATTTACTAGGTATATAATTCATTCATGTTATACCCATTTAGCTATTATGTTCTCATGAATACTTATAAAATTTTAATAAATATATTTAAATAATAAGTATATTTATTATATTTATAATTGTAAATTTTTAATTATACATAAATACTGTTTAAATTTTATTTATAATTATAATTATTACTGAATATATACCAGGAAAGTTTAGGATCCAAGCGTACTAGGTCCTAAAAAATTATTAATGAAAATAAAAATATAGCAAGAACAAAACATCTAGCACACAACACCACCAAAACATGCAGTGAAAAACCCAATACCACCTGAAACAGTGAAATCCATTTCAGAAATAAAGAGGTCACACGACCCAAAATTATTATAGACACATGACCCAAAAATAAAACCCGAATATCCCATCATCAGTCAAGACAACCACTACATGTTGGCCTATAATATCCTATGACGATATATAATTAAATAAATAGTGTTAATAAATATATAAAAATATTTATAAAAAAATAAAAATATTTATGGTTATAATTATAAATAAATATTTATTTATTTATTTAAATAATTATAAAATTAAAATAAATATATATAATTAAATATATTTATTTATAAATATATACAAATATTTATAAATAAATTCAAATATTTATAATTATAATTCTAAATAAATATATATATTTAAATAATTATAAAATTGTAATAAATATATTAATTATATATATTTATAAAATTATAAGTATAATAAATATAGTTCTTGGAATTTTATAATTATTTACATAAATAAATATATATTAATTATAATTTTTTAAATTATATATTTATATAAATATATATTTATTATATTTATAATCATATAAATATATATAATTAATATATTAATTATATATAAAATCATAAATATAAGAAATACAGTTGTTATAATTTTATAATTATTTAAATAAATATATATAAATTTATAATTATTAAATAATTATAAAATTATAATAAATATATACAAATATTTATAATTAAAATTCTAAATAAATATAGATATATTTAAATAATTATAAAATTATAATAAATATATTAATTATTTATAGTTATAAATATGATAAATATATTAATTATAAATTTATAATTATAAAAAAAATAGTTATTTATTTATAATATTTATAATGTTATAAATATATATAATTATATAAATATATTTATTATGTATAAAAATATAAATAAATATTTATTTATTTATAGTTATAATAATAAATATTTGTTTATTTATTTATTATAAATATAATTTTATAAAAATATTTAATAAAATAAATAAATTATTAACATTATAGGTATATCAGCACTGATAAAGGCATGTTTTATCAGTGCTTTCTATTTTAGCGATGATAAAACATACCTTTATCAGCGTTTTTTAGCTAGCGCTGATAAAAGCTTTACCTGATTTTATAAATGAACTCTAACAGTCGATTTCTTCTCTTGAACACCTCAAGATCTTGTAGGAGCCAACTTCTCCTCCTATGTATCCAACTCCTCCTCTGCCCTAACCCGTCCTCTACCACTAAGAATCCCTCTGTCGCTGTCATGAATCCATCCTCCACCGCGAACCTCACATCCATTGTTGAACCCCACCTCTGTTGTGAACCTCACCTCCACCACGAACCCCACCTCTGTCAGGCGCCGAACCCCACCTCCACCATGAACCCCTCCTCTACTGTGAACCCAGCACCACCATGAACCCCATATCCGCCTCTGAACCACACCTCTGCTGTGAATCCCTCCTTCGCCATGGAACCACCTCCGCCATGAACCCCACCTCTTATGTGAACCCCTCTACGGCCTCCACTGTGGCCATCGCCACCACCTACCCTGAATCTGTCATCATCGAACCCCCATAGAACCTCTAAAACTAAGATATGTTCTTATTTTATTTGGAATGCTTAGATAGTGAAAGATTAATTATAGGGTTTTAGTGTTCGAAATATTTTTGATGTATGAATTATGTGCTTGGTTTGATTCATTAGTGTGAGACAATTGTTTTTTGATTGGTAAAGTGTTTGATTGGTTTTTTTGGCATATTCTATGAAACCTTTTATAGTTTTCTATGTACAATTTTGTAGGACTTAGGTATAATTAAAATTTCTAAATTTTGATTGATCTAAATGTCAGAACATGTTTGGATGAGGTGGTTTGATATATTAGAAACATTATAGGGATTGCTTTAGGTGAAAATTTTCTTGATTGGTATTATAATAGAGTGATTCTTGTGAGTAGTTTAGATAAAATATAATTTTTTCAATAGATAAATAAGATAAAACTCTTTTGAGTTGTAACTTATAGTGAAAGTGGGATATGTGTTTGGGTTTTGATTAACATTTTGATGATTGATTTGGGATGAATCAAGAAGTTTTCTATATATAGTTTTCTATATGTAGTTTTCTAATATAGTGGTGAGTCAATTGTTTAAGTTTAGTACCATGGTTTTTTTTCTTATTTTTACTTGAGACATTATGTACTTAAAAGGATCAGGAAAGCAACATAGTTTCTTCTAGTGATGGGTGGCATTGGGAAATTCTTTGTGTGAAATGAATGACACTTGGGAAAATTTTTATTATGTAATGGGTTCATACTTATATATTTTCTTAGGTGTATTTATAAAGGAACCAATAGTACTTCATGTGAGAGACATATATATTATTCTTGGGTTGTACAACCAATTGATTTAGTGAGAGCTAATGATCATTGGGATATAATCCATGAAGGTATGGATTGAACAAGATAGTAGGGTAGCACTGGTGTGTATGCCTAATATTGAGTATCTGAATAACTTCGTTACCATAAGTATAATAGATCTAATTTTTGTATATGTGATGTGCTTGAAATGAGTATCAAGGAATCTATGTGTTGTATCAACTGTGGATAGTTGGGAACTAGTGGGAATTATGTAATTTATACAGGGATAATGCAGTGTTTGTAGTAAATGGGAACACGAGTGTTTCATGGTTATGAGTGGGGTCACTAACTATAGAACATATCTGCTGGGGCTCTGGTGTTATGTTGAAGGATAATTGATATAATTGGACAATGAAAGCATGGAATATCACAAATTCTTGTAGAAATTTCAACAAGGATCATGTTATATGTTTATTTTTTTCTAACTATTGTAGCCTATAATCAACAATATATGGGTGAAAATAAAATTTAGGCAAGGCGGTACTCACTAGACATAGATAATGAATATCCAATGGTGGGTACCAAAATATCAAATGCTTATGGAAAGTATTATTATTACACCAAACTTTGGAATAATGTGATGGAATCATACTACACTGATTGATTTGGGATTAATCGAGGTGTTTTTTATGTATGGTTTTCTAATATATATTTGAAATTTTATCATGTTTAATTATAGGTGTTGATGTGTAAGTGTATGATTCAATGGATTTTATACCATGTTGACATGATAAACCTTTTATAGCTTTATAATTTATAAATTGTTGGTTATTTTTTATTCATATATCTTTTATAAGGTGCCTCTCTTGGGACTTATGTCTTTGTGAAAATGCCTAAGTGGCTCTTTTAAAATCACTATGGAAAAAAAGGCATTTAGAGGCGGTTTGATTTTACGTTTCTCGGCGGTTTAAACCGCCGCTAAATAGATTGGCGACGGTTTTGAAAAACCGCCGCGAAATCGTGCGTCGGGAAACTATTCGTGGTGGTTTTCAAAACCGTCGCAGAACGTTTCGCGGGGGTTTAAACCGTCGCAGAACGTTTCGCGGCGGTTTTTTAGCGACGGTTTAAACCACCTCTAAATGATTTAGCGGCGGTTTTTTTATTTTTTTGTTATTTTTTAATTATTTTATTTATTTATTTATTTATTTCATATTTATTTTATTTGTTTATTTTTTATTTTTTATTTTTTCTATTTATTTTATGTATTTATTTTTTATTTTTTATTTTTCGTATTTATTTATTTATTTTATTTATTTATTTTATTTTATTTTATTTATTTTATTTATTTTATTTCGTATTTATTTTATTTATTTACTTTATTTCGTATTTATTTATTTTATTTATTTATTTATTTATTTATTTATTTATTTATTTATTTATTTATTTATTTATTTATTTCGTATTACTTTATTTACACTTTATTTATCCATGCATGCACATCTCATGCACATGCAAATGCACATACCCATACAATATAAAGAAATATTGCGTTTGGTGAGATTTGAACCTCTAACCTCTTGCATATTTTCCAAAGACTTTACCACTCCAGCAAACTCGTCATGTGGTTAATAAACAGAATTTAATATACTTATATATATTAATTGAAAAAACAAATAATACATAACTAATATATATAATAAATAATAATAATAATAATAAAGAATAATAAAGAATAATAAATAAATAATAATAAAGAATAAATAATAATAAATAATAATAAACAAATAATAAATAATAAATAATAAATAATAAATAATAAATAATAATTGATAAATGATAAATGATAAATGATAAATAATAAATAATAATAAATAAGAAATAATAAACAATAAAAAATAAAAAATAAAAAATAATAAAGAATAAAGAATAAATAATAAAGAATAATAAAGAATAAATAATAATAATAAATAATAAATAATAATAAGTATTAAATAATTATAAACAAATAATAATAATAAACAAATAATAAATAATAATAAACAAATATTAAATAATAATAAACAAATAATAAATAAGAAATAATAAATAATATATAATATATAATATATAATATATAATATATAATATATAATATATAATATATAATATATAATATATAATATATAATATATAATATATAATAAATAATAAATGATATATAATAAATAATAATAAATAATAAATAATAAATAATAAATAAGAAATAAATAAAAAATTTAATAATAAATATTAAATAATAAATAACACATAATAAATAAAATATTATTATTAATAAATAATAAATAAGAAATAATAAATAATAAATAATAAATAATAAATAATAAATAATAAATAATAAATAATAAATAATAAATAATAAATAATAAATAATAAATAATAAATAATAAATAATAAATAATAAATAAATAATAAATAATAAATAATAATAAATAATAAATAATAAATAATAAATAATAAATAATAAATAATAAATAAGAAATAACAAATAATAAATAATAAATAATAAATAATAATAAATAATAAATAATAAGAATAAATAATAAATGATAATAAGTATTAAATAATAATAAACAATAAATAATAATAAACAAATAATAAATAATAATGAACAAATAATAAATAATAATAAACAAATAATAAATAATAAATAATAAATAATATATAATATATAATATATAATATATAATATATAATATATAATATATAATATATAATAATAATAAATAATAATAAATAATAAATACGATATAAAAAAAATATTTAATAATAAATATTAAATAATAAATAACACATAATAAATAAAATATTATTATTAATAAATAATAAATATTAAATATTAAATATTAAATAATAAATAATTAATAATTAATAATTAATAATTAATAATTAATAATTAATAATTAATAATTAATAATTAATAATTAATAATTAATAATTAATAATTAATAATTAATAATTAATAATTAATAATAAATAATAAATAATAAATAATAAATAATAAATAATAAATAATTAATAATTAATAATTAATAGGAAATAATAAATAATAAATAATAAATAATAAATAATAAATAATAAATAACAAATAATTAATAATTAATAATTAATAATTAATAATTAATAATTAATAAATAATAAATAATAAATAATAAATAATAAATAATAAATAATAAATAAAGAATAAAGAATAAAGAATAAAAATATTTAATAATAAATAACACATAATAAATAAAATAATTTTATTAATAAATAATAAATAATAAATAATAAATAATAAATAATAAATAATAAATAATAAATAATAAATAAATATAAATAATAAATAATAAATAATAAATAACCAGAAACTAATATTAATAATAATAATAATAATATTTTATTATTATTAATAATAAATAATATATAATATATAATAAATAATAAATAATAAATAACCAGTAACAAATAATAGATAATAAATAAATTAAAGTATATTATAAATAATAAGTAATAAGTAATAAATAATAAATAATAAATAATAAATGAAACACATGAAAAAGTATGAAAAGACGTGATAAGGGATGAAAAATCATGAAAACGCATGAAAACGGATGGAGAAGCATGAAAAATGAGGCATTAGAAAGAATAAAAAAGCATGAAAACTCATGAAAACTCTAGAAAACCCCTTAAGAATTCAACACAATCATCATAATAACCCACAAAAAACCATTGATAAAGATAATAAGTCATTGAAACCTAAATAAACAGTGATAAATGGAGCAACCGTTAAAACCTGTCAAAACGGTCATAAAGTGACAAAAACATTGGACTCACATTAACGAAGATAACTTATGATCCGAGAGTCCGTTCCAGATCCGCAACCAGTCAAATCAAAGATCCTAAAATGATCTTCGAGCTGATAGGTTAAAGAGACCAAATGGACCGATGGATCGGAATTTACGACTGTTTAAAAAAAGCTGACGGGGAACGGGTGCTAGAAACGAGGCATCGAAAAACATAACAAACCTGATACCCACTAAAAAGGACATAACTTATGGTCCAGGAGTCCATGTGGCCGCCGTGACCAGTCAAACTGAAGCTTATAGAACGACCTACAATCTGGCAGGTGGAGGAGTCTGAACTAACATGTGGATCGAAAGTTAGGTCTGTTGGAAGACAAGTTCGATGGGACACCGGTGATGGAAATGGGGTTTCAGGGGCCTTTAGAGGGGTTTTTGGGGTTGAAAAACATGACAGAAGCTTGCTTGTGTTGATCTAGTGCGTAGCTCTCTTCGCTGGCTTCGATTTGATATTTAGTAGAGCCCAAACGGACACCCGGAGCGAAAGTTATGTTCGTTAGAAGTTGGAGAACTTTTTTCAACTTTTTGACAACTCTCATATCTTCTGCACCTTAGACCATCTCGTGGTTTTGATTATACGTGCTTCTAGATCTCTTCATGATCTTCGATTTTACTAGTCGTGGCGCTCCAACGGACGCCCGGATCAAAAGTTATGGTCGTTTTAGTGATTTCATGGTTTCTCATGTTTTTTTATTTTTTTCATTTCATTTCACGGCGGTTTTACCCAAACCGCCGCTAATCCTCGAAAAAATTATAAAAAAAATTAAAAAAAATAAAAAAAAAATTTACACATTTCGCGGCGGTTTTTAAAACCACCGTGAAACGCCTGTTTTCTTATAGTGAATGATTCAAGTGTTTTGAAATGTTTCTTAAACAATTATATATGTTCAAAATACCCTTTTCTGGTTTTAAATAGAATTAAAATGATTTAAACACTTGGCGGGGGATTAGGTTGCATGTCAAGTGTTTGTCAACTCACCCAATGGGCATTTATAAAGGGATGTGAATGTTTTGAAAGTGTATTTAATGCTAGTTTCAGTTTAACAAGGGGTGTGTGATGATTTAAGTGAAAATTTGTAAAATATAGAGGGTTGTCACTCATTTTAAATGATTAAGATTGTTGGTTCGTGAAGTTGCCTCAAATACTTTAAAAAAATAAATGTGGTTTTTTGAAAGAGTGTTTGGAACATATTGGTTTATTTTAAAAAGTGTGCGTTATTTTAAATAGGAATTTGTGTAAATGGTTGGTTTTTTTAATGATATTTCAAGTGTGATTTTATAAATAGTTTTCAAAGGAAATCTGAAAGGTAGTTTTTCTATAATATGTTATGTTTATATTTTTATAGATTTAGGGAAACCATTACATTTTTTTAAAGGTTGGGGTCGAAGTCTCATTTATTATTAAAGAAAAGCAAAGACCTCTTTAACTGGGTAGAGGGAGACCCATTACATAGCCCGAAGGCCCAGTGGGAATTTAGCCCATTACATGGCCCGTAGGCCCAATTTTTTATCCCAAGGCCCATTTTGTGAATAGTACTGCTACAGTACTCATGCTTCTACAGTGCCCACACTGCTACAGTACCTGCCGCTAATACAGTGTCATGCCACCGCTACATTGCCTGTTGTTTCTATAGTGTCGCCACTACTATAGTACGTTGTAGTACTGCTAGAGTACCTGTGCCCAATGGGTTTTAAACCCCCATTTTTCATTTAGGATTATAGGGTTCTTACCACTAAGCCAAATCCCAACTACATGGAAACCATTACATTATATAGAGAAGAAAGGTATATTGATAATAACATAATATAAAAGGTATGTCACTAACTCTATCCAACCCATTGGTCTACTGAAATCTCATCACATTGGGTGACTTGCGGGTGAATCAATTTCTAGAAGAAATGTTGTCACAATCAATATTACAGATTGGAAGCAGACTCGCCTTTATATTTCTTATAACAGTTTGGAGGTTTCCCCGTGTGTTGAAACCCAGAAATAAATTCTTATGTATTTTAATCCATCAAGGGTTGAAATATGGATATCAAATACAAAAAATAAATAGTTTATAGGATGGTTTTGGGACTATATTTTCAAAGAGTTAGATGAAAATAATGATTCAATTTCAGAACAACTTAGATGGATAGTCGGAGGACCAAGTGTGTGTGTGTGTGTGCATTATCTTATAATGATTATGTAATTCATGGTTGTAAGTTTTATACAAATGAACATGATGAAGGAAGTACCATGAAAATAGTGGAGTTACACTTGTGGATGAAGTGATGCATGTTTCTAGTAATGGGGATAGAAATCCAATTTATGTGAATATGTCATACATTGGAATCATCAAAAAAATATAGGATTTGGATTATAAAAAATTCCAAGTTCCGATTTTTCAATGAAAGTGGTTGATAATAGGAGTGTTATTAAAATAGATGAATCGGGATTCGTGAAAGTTAATTTCAGTAAAGAAGGGTACAAAGACGAACTGTTTATCATGGCATCATAGGTAGTACAAGTATTTTATGTTCTAGATATCAGAAACCAAAAGTGGTCAATTGTTCTGTTATCGACCAAAATCACTAAAGGATTAGATGAAAATTTAACTAAGGATGACCCTTTCATTGGGACATCACAATCATTTCACAGTAGTCCCAATTTAGATGGAATTTTTTATGTCAAGGAGACCAAAATGAAGGGATTTGGATAGTCGATACAGGGGTCAAATCCCCTCACCCTTTAAAAAAGAAAAAAAGATTTCAATAATCAAGTTATATTTTTTTGTAATATACATCATGTTACCTCATGTTATTATCCATTCATTTATGCATTTATGTAATCTGAATTAAATGTTAAACCACTTCTATAGATAATGAATTCTGTATGCACTAGTGCTCCCAATCCCAAATCACAACAGGTCTCTCAACCTACTTCTGCTCGCAGTGTAGAGGAACAATGACCTTCTACATGTGTTGCTACTCCCAGTGCAGAGGTACAATGACCATATACACATGCTAACACTACCGCTCCAGAGGAACATATTAATTATGTTGAATCTGAGGAAATGGTAGGCAATAAAGGCTCGGTGATACTAAAAAATAGGATCTCTTTATTTTGAAGGTTCTATAAAAATCATTAAGGTTAAAATCAAAGGCATAAAATATGAGGTCAGATGGAATGCGTGATGCCAGCATGTTAATCCCAATAAGGCCATGTTCAAAAGTTACATTAGAATCATCACTCTATAAAATGTACTGATTGGTGTAGATTCATGGAGCCATGTTTTTCTCACGCTTAAGACACTAATGTGGGAAGAGATTATGGTAACATTATGATATCATTTTTTATTTTACTAAAAAATAAAATAATGAAACATTGACTTAGTCTTCATCATCCATTCCAGAGTGCATTTATAGTAGATATATCCCATAATAAATATGTATTAATTATTGTTGGGAGGATTTATAGAGTATTCCACAAAATTTTAATGAGACATCATCTTAAAGATACTAAAGATAAAATAAACCTGCACCTACCACATATCTATACACACCTGATTACCCAAGAAGCGTGGGATGTGTTTACTAGACGTCATGCGGATATGTCTTTTCAAGTACATTGTGTCTAGTAATACATTGTTTGATGATATGTGTATTCATCAGTTTGATTGACATTTTTTATTTATGAAATATCAATTGAGTGTTGGAAATAAGGAATGAGAAGAAAAACCAGTGTACCCCTACTATAAAACAAGGATGGGGTACGTTTCACTTGAAAAAAATTGGTACATATTTTAAATCTCCCATAATACTTTTATGTGACATAAAACAACCCCATAGTTATGTTCCTCTATTTATATGTAGATTGATGACTCCAAATCGAAATCCACTTCCATCCCACACCATGTGCTATAGAAGGAGGCACATGTAAATAAACACAAGATACTAATAGATTAAAACACACAAAAAGTGTGGGAAACATGTGTAAGTATTACATAATAAAAACTTGTTTTTATTTAAATCACTATTACATAACAATGATCACTTATTTTCCTATATTTTTTATCTGACATAGTCATAGGAATCAGTAACACCTGTATAGGATGAACACATACTATCAGTGGCCTTGAAGTGGCTAGAACAGTATGGTCATGTCAAAGGTGCGGGTTTTAGGGTGACACCCAGAACATATTTTGAGAAAAAACAAGAGTATGATGAAAGTGAAGAGATGAAATAGATGATAGAAAGACTAGCTAACCTTGAATAATAATTCCAATGATAGATAGAGATGTTATCAACTTTTATGGGGGGAAGCAAAGAGAAGAAACAACTCAAGAACAACCATCATGTGAAGATCTTTCCCCACCCCACACCAGCTTTGAGGTGAACCATTCCCCTCAAATAGCTTTCTTAGATGAGATAATCAATGTTCTAATAATTTTTTATATTAAATTTGAATCGGAAAGACATGGATACCTAGACTATACTGATATTCTATAGTTTGATAATGATTGTGATTTATATCTATCAACACCCACTCATTACCTTATAGAGAGGTATATGGTGTTCAATATCCAAAATGACAAGCTACACAACAGACCACTTCCAAAAAATTGTGTGAGAGTATCAATTAGTGTATCCCATGATCTAAGCACCAAGATACCTATTCCAATTGATGAGGAAGATATCCATATAGTTGAAAAGTCTATTGGAACATTCATCGCATGGTTATCACATCTTGTAAAAAACATGTCGACAAGGAGGTATTCATTTCCAATTAACTTTTCAAGATAAACATTCAACAATTAATGAAAAAATGTCTAAACCAATAAATGTTATTATAAATAGACAAGGTTAAGGGGGTGAAATGAAATACCTACTCAAAATAATCTAACGGATCGACCAATCGATCGAAAAGATCTACTGAAAGCACCATTACCCTGCTCATTCTATATCATCATTTACTATAATTGAAGGTTCATGAATATACAAAGTTAAAAATGGTAATAGTCATATAGTTGATTATAAATAAAATATTTATGGATAGGAAGTTCAATACTTCATTGGTGTTGATAATGTAAATTAAATCCTCGACTGTGATTGGCTAGGAACCTCAGTTGTAAATGTATACATGAGGTATGTTTTCATGATTTTATTTTTCAAAAGCTAATATACTGTGTTAATTATGACTAAATACATTTCATATTTTTGGAAGGAATACATATAAAAAACAATTGAAGGTATTTTCCCATGAAAAAAAATTGGACTCATTAGTCCTCACCTCACCTCTACAAAACAATCAAAAAAAGATTCTGACAAAAAGGATGAAATAGTTTCAGGCCTGGTCAAATCATTTGAAATAAAACTTTCAGATTAAAGACTCTTCTTAATACCAATGATGCAGTGGTAAAACTCTACAATTTAATCATATCAAATATATTTTCATTTATTTCATTACTTATTCCTTTTTTTTTTGTTTTTAGGCTGTATTGGATACTCATTATAGTCAATTTGGATACTCCAAAGACTTATTACCTGGATTCAATGTATGGATATCCAATAAACTGACCACACATGATGGAATTTTTCAATTTCTAATAAACTACATCCAATATTTTTGAACTAAACATCAATTTATATAATTTATATTATCTTTCAATGAGGATTCTGTTATGATAGGGTGGTGCATCAATATCATCAAAAACAAGGAATGAGCCGAAGGGCTAAGTATGAGAAACAACACAAGTTCTATGAATGGATAAGTATCAGGGTATATATAATAATATTTCACTATCCAAACACATATAAAAAAAATTACTTATTCTCCTCAATGTTTCTATGGTGTTCAAAAAAACCAATGGAAAATATTGTGGTTATTATGTTTGTAAATTTATGAGCGATATCATATTCCATGAACAAACTAGCATCCTTGAATAGGTATTTTCAAATATAATTACTATTCCATTTAAAATTTTTATTAATCCTTTGTGTGTTTATATTTTTCCAGTACTACTATGACTTTCGAAAAGACTAATATTCACAAAACGATATATATGTGCTCATAAATGAATGGGTAACATACTTGATGGAAGAATGTACAAAAATAGCTTGAAAATGTGACTTCTATATAAATAGTGGATTGTTTCATATTTATGTTTAATTTAATTCTTTCTAGTATTACTAACATAAGAATTGTTTTCTTATATAGTTGGATCCCTTTTTTTGAGTCGGGGTGGTTTGTTCAAATATTCTCATGCTCATGGGAGATAGGATTTCAAGGATTCAACTTAGAATTCAATGAGAAGGTAAATTGTTTTTAATATACTATATTTTTTACATAATGTTATCTATCCTCTATTGCATTCACATAATCTAAATTAAATGTTTGAATACTTAATTTAAAATGTGTCACTCACTAAAAACTGAGAAAACACACTTAGATAATCTTTATAATTTAGGACAACAATTCATAAGTCATTTGTGATGTGTATGAAGTAGTCTTATGTCAAACTGACACATGATGTGGCTAGTATGAATCATAATGCGTGTTTCAAGTTTGAAATGACATTTTAGTAAAGAAACACAAATGGCATACAGAAAACTGAGAAAACTTGTTCGGATTGTTTTGATACTATAGAAAAATAATCTATAAGTCATTTCTAACATGTCAGAATAAAATTCACCTCAATATGATTCACAGTGTGGCTGGTATAACTCAAAGTTCCTCTCTTTATTTAAAATTGACATTAATTTTCATAAAAAGAACAACTAACCTACTGAAAATAAAACACATTTATATTGTTTTTATATTTTATAAAAATGATCCATGCTTCATTTGTGACTTGTATGAGTCAATCAAAACTCAATAGGATGTACGGTGTGACAAGTATGACTCCAAATGTGTCTTTTTATTTAAAATTGACATTAATTTAAGTAAAAAAGAACAAGTGACATATTGAAAACAAAAAAAAATCATTCATATTGTTTTGATACTTTAGTAAAATGATACATGAGTCATGTTTGATGTCTAGAAATCAACCACACCTCAATCTGATAAACGGGGTGACCGATATGACTCAAAGTGTCTATTATCAGTTTAAAATTGACATTTTAGTTCAAAACATGTCCCTCACTGAAAACTAAGAAAACATGATCATATTGTCTTGATAATTTATTATAATTATTCATAAGTCATTTTTGATTTTTATGAAATATTATCACATTAAAATGACACACAATGTTACTAGTTTGACTCATAATGCATGTTTCTAGTTTGAAATGACATTTTAATATAAAAAACACAACTTGAATACTGAAAATCAAGAAAACACATTCGAACTATTTTTATATTTTAGTAAAATTATATTTAAGTCGTTTTTGAAATTTATAAATCAATGGATCCTTAATATGATGCATGGTGTGACCGGTATAACTCAAAGTGTGTCTTTTTATTTAAAATTAACATTAATTTTAGTAAAAAAACACAACTAACATATTGAAAACCAAGAAAATGCTTTTTTATTGTTTTTATACTTTAGGAAAATGATCTATAAGTTATTTTTGACATATAAGAATCACCTAAACCTAAATATGATGCATGGTGTGGCTGGTATAACTCAAAATGTATCTTTTTATTTAAAATTGACATTAATTTTAGTAAAAAGAACAAGTGACATACTCCAAATTGAGAAAACACATTTTGATTGTTTTGATTCTTTAGGAAAATTATCCATGAGTAATTTGTAATGTGTAGGAATAAACCACACATTAGTCTCATTCATGGTGTGACCGGTATGACTCAAAGTGTCTATTATTAGTTTAAAATTGACATTTTAGTTCAAAACTGATCGCTCGCTAAAAACTAATAAAACATGCTTGGATTGTATTCATAATTTAGGACAGTGATTTATAAATCATTTTTGATGTGTATGAAGTAGTATCACATTAAACAGATGCACGATGTGACCAGTATGACTCATAATGTGTGTTTCTAGTTTAAAATGACATTTTAGTAAAAAAACACAACGGGCATATTGAAAACCAAGAAAACGCTTTCAGTTTGTTTTTATATTTTAGAAAAATGATTTACAAGTCATTTGTGACATGTAAGAATTAGTTGAACCTCAATATGATGCATGGTGTGGTGGTTATAACTCAAATTGTCTTTTTTTATTTAAAATTGACATTAATTTTACTAAAAAGAACAAGTGACATACTAAAAACCAAGAAAACACTTTTTAATTGTTTTAATATTTTGGTACAATGGTTCATGAGTCATTTTTGACTTATAGGAATAAAATTAAAATCAATATGACTTATGGTGTGACCGGTATGAATCCAAGTGTATCTTTTTATTTAAAATTGATATTAAATTAAGTAAAAAAGAAAAAGTGACATACTGAAAACCAAAAAAAATGCATTTTTATTGTTTTGATACTTTAGGAAAATGATCCGTGAGTCATTTTTGACATGTAGGAATAAACCACATTTCAATCTGATGCATGGTGTGACTGTTATGAATAAAAGTTTTTGTTATCATTTTAAAATTGATATTTTAGTTAAAAATGTGTCACTCACTAAAAACCAAGAAAACGTGCTCCAACTGTCTTGATAATTTAGTATAATGATTCATAAGTCATTTATGACATGTATGAATTTGTCCTACATAAAATTTATGCACGATGTGATCAGTATGACTCATAATGCGTGTTTCTAGTTTAAAATGACATTTTAGTAAAAAAAAACATAAGTGACATACAGAAAACTGATCAAACGCATTCATATTATTTTGATATTTTAGGAAAATGATCCATTAGTAATTTGTGACAGGTATGAATTAGATTCACCTCAATCCAACGCACGATGTGATTTTTATAACTCCAAATGTGAAACTATTTAAAATTGACATTAATTATAGTAAAAGAACAAGTCACATACTCAAAAACAAGCACACATATTCGTATTGTTTTGATATTTTAGAACAACAATCCATAACTCATTTCTGTTATATGGGAATCAAATACAACTCAATACAACTCACGGTGTGACATATAACTCCAAATGTGTATTTTTTATTAAATATTGAAATTTTATTAATGTATTATTTCATATCAATGTTTAATTTATTTATTTATAGCATTACTAACATAATATTTATTTTCTTTTATAGGTGGCATATTTTTCTCAAGTTGAGATGATTTGTTCAGCAATTAACACCATGGGAAAACATTTTTTAGAGCGGATCACAGACATCAAAAGATGAAATGTTAATGTTTTGAAATGTTTAGTGGATAATTATAAATGTAATTATATAAAACATTGCTTGAAATATATATAGTAGTTTTTTTTGTATATAACATGGGGTGAAATTTTTGTATTCATGATGTTAATTAAATGTATATAGTATTCTTTGAAATTACAGGTTTTTCCTGGGTGTGTGGTTATATTAACAGTATATTACAACTGGTTAGGCCTTTATTTGTACTAAAAACACTGATAAATGGGGTCCTTTATCAGTGTTTTTTTAGTGCGGATAAAGTACCCCCTTTATCAGCACTTTTTTAGCACTGATAAAGGGGACCCCCCTATTAGTACTATGATTAACAGCGTTTTTTAGCACTGTTAAAAGCCTATTTGTGTTCCATTAAAGGTAATATGTGTAGTAGTGAAACAAGCCTACAAAACTAAATCTTATTCATTGCAACTAAATAATATGCGCGGGGAAAATAAATTTCAACACAAGAAATTTTAATATGGAAAACCCAATGAGGGAAAAACCAAAGGACCTAGTTCAGAAATAAGATCCACTAAAATCAATGAGTACATGGTATAGACTCCCAAAAATGGAAAGGATGTGAAAATTATAAATCTTTGATACAGCAGAAGAAAATATATTAGCAAACAAGAGAGGAAAAAATCAAATCTGACAAAAGAACGTTGTCTAAGAAAGAAGAAAAAATAATAAATCTGACCATACGGATATGAAGATCATCGAATGAATACCCGGGTACTAAAAAATCCCCAAGATCAGAAGAAAAATGATTCTTGATCATAGCTGATCTCAATGTTGGGATTTTCTCTCCATGTTTATGCTGCAGTTCAAAGCCAAGTTGTTGACTCCTTTTTAAAACAAATCTATCTGTGTGAAGATTAGTAACTTTAAAACACACATCTTTTACCATTTTTTTATATTACATTTTTCACCTCCCGCGGTGAGATGGGGTGGTATGAGTGGGTTGGGGTTTGAGGCATGGTTGTGGGGTTAATTCCCTTAAACAGTGGGTTTACATGTCATCATCAAAAAATCCTCACCCTTTTCAGTCGTCATCTTCATTAATGGAACTAGGCATCACAATTAGCTTCGATGAACACAAATCCTCACCCTTGATTCTGATCAATACCCTTGGTTTGAGCCTTTCATAAACTAATATCAATTCTTCATTGCGTCTTCATCTGACTTTAGTTTCAATCAACCCTTTCAATCATTTGTTACTACGATGACAATGTTTAACCCGGGTTCCTCAAATTCTAATTCGGCTTTGACTTGAAAATACTTCATTAGGCTTGGGTTCCTCTTGATTTGAATAGGAGGAATAGAGCTCTCACATGGTGGATCAACCTCATCAATTTGGTTCTAGATATAAAATTATTCTTATTCAGTGAAACCTACTCGGTGGGTGCTGAAATTATCTTACATGGGGTATTGAAAATCTCTTATAGAGAATTGTATTAAGTACACCTTTCATCCAATTCACTTATGGGAATTGATTTCAATTATCTTATGAGATATTTACTTAGATCAAAATTATAATTTTTTATTTCTCCTGTATGAATAACATTTATCCTATGTGAATTTTTTCACAAATATCACGTGTTGGTGCCATCCTCTGATTCAGCTATTTATAAAATATATTAAGAGAATCCCAAAAATTACATGACATCCTGGCTTTCTACGCATACAAAAATAATATATAAAAAAAGTTTTTGGACTCAACCTACGAATATGATTATAAATATAGAATTGATTTGGGTTTATCCCATTTATTGTAGAGAGAGAAAATCAATAATGGATATATTTATCTCAACATTAATAGAGTAGTTTCTCCCAACAGTAATGGAGAGTTAATTGTCAATATTAATGGATGAAAAAATTAATGTTGACTGCATTAATTGGATATATGGACTTGGGGTTTATATAAATGTATGCGTTGACATGTGTTGAGTATGACTGACGAGCGGAAGATGAGGCCTAACAAAGGCAAAGGTGGATCCCCTTCCGAAGAAGCCAACTTGGGTGCACACAAAGCCAAAGGCACTAGAGCCAAAGGAGAATGTCGAGACCCACAAGGGTGGAGACCAGAAGAAGGAAGCCAGAATATGAAATGACCGAACAATGTTGGAAAAAAATATTTCGGTGATCTAAGTAGAGTTATGAATGATAGAATTTCTTGTAACCTTGATGTTTCACCTCATTTAATGAAAGTGATTTCGTTGTTCTCCTTTGGATGTAAGAAGAAAATATGAACCATGTAATCTCATTGTTAATTGTTTGTACTTTGTTCTTGTATGCATGTTTGACTATTTTTTGTTTTTGTTTGTTGCTTAGAATGAAGAACTTGAGAGGAATGGAACTAGATGCATGGACAACTCAGTGTGGTGGCTAGGGTGCCTGGACGTCCTAGTTCCAGACACCAAAGTTATGGGGGATATTCCACAGCAAGTTTTTCTCTTGTTGCTTTAGGATCTGATTCCCAAAACATGGTATCAGGTCAAGGCTAGAGTGTTTGATTACAGAACACTGTGGGAAGCATCTGGTGGAGCATTTTATCAAGGAATCAAGGATGTTACCGGAAGACAACGGTGCTACCAGAGGTGTCACTAGGATATCAAAATTCCAATTGACCAACATGATTCATTACATGTGTTCCGTTTTTGTTGATAGTCAGATCTTGGTGTAATAATGTAGGGGTTACTCAAGTTAGGTGGTCTATTAGGAGTCTAGAATAATTTCACCGGAAGATAGTGGCGGTATCAGTGGTGTTGTTGGAATATCGAAAGTCTTTATGTCTGTAGGTGTGATACGACATGTTCTATTCCTTGGGTGACATTTGGAGGTCGGTGGAATACTATTGAAATTATGGAAGTCAAGTGAATCATAAGAGAAAGATACCAAGAACTTAGGGAAGAATATTTCAGATGAAGCTATCAGTTGTCAGTTAAAGTTGATGGAAGATTCGGTCGGGGCCCTTGTTCTGCATGACATTGCGTATGAAGAATAGATTTTGTAGTTTTTGTCTCTATGACAATGATCTTTCGGAGGATTGGTAGAGAAATAGAAGAACCTTATGTGACAAAGGTGTACTATCAAAGAGTCAGAACAAGGCTGGAAGTAGTGGGAGAAAAGGACCATGTTTCCATGGTTGCACTAAAGGAAGTATTGGTGGGAGTTTGTCATACTAATGACATCAGACTTTCCAGAAGATATGGTTTTCGGATAAAGATAGTGGTTCCAAAATACTTAGGATGAACTATGTTAATGGGAGCCTAGATTATTGAAGAATTATGTATTAGAGAACCATTCAGGCGCTACAGAACAACAATGAATGGAAGCTGGACCAGTTTCGACATTGGTGAGAGAATGAGAATAGTCTCTGAGTGAGATATTATTAGATACAACATGCAAATACGATTCTCAATACAGAATATATTTGGGTTCAACCCATTTATGGGAGAGAGTGAGAGAAAATCATTAATGGATAGATTTATCTCAACATTAATAGAGGAGTTTCTTTCAACATTAATGGAGATTTAATTATAAATATTAATGGATGGAAGAATTAATGTTGAATACATTAAATGGAGATATGGACTTGGGGTATATATAAATGGATACGGTGAAATTTTTTGAGTATGAATGATGAGCAGAAGATGAATCCTGAAAAAGGTGGAGGTGGCTCCCCTTCTGGGGAATCAAACATGGTCACACACAAAGCCAAAGGCACCAGATCCAAAGGCAGAGGTTGAGACCTACAAGGGTGGAGACCATAAGAACGAATCCAGAAGATGTGAAGACCAAACAATGTTGGTGGAACATCTTATGGTGATATAGGTAGAGTTTCAAATGATGGAAATTATTATAACCTTGATGTTTCTCCTCATTGAATGGAAGTGATTTCATCGTTCTCCTGTGGATTTAGGACAAAATTCTGAACCACATAATCCCATTGGGCATTGTTTTTACTTTGTGCTTGCATGCGTGTTTTCTTGTTGTGTGCTTTTGTTCATTGCTTGGAATGAATACCTTGAGGGTACATGAACCATATGCAAGGAAGACTTGGTGAAGTGTTTGTGGTTCCTGGACTTCTTAGTTCCGGAGATCAAAGTTGTGGGGGATCTTTCGTAGTAAGTTTTGCGCTTGTTGCTTTGGGATCCAATCCCCAACACATGGTATTATAGGAAGGTTTCATTGTTTAATTGTAGAACGTTGTGGAAAGAATATATTGGATTATTTTATCAAGGAATTTAAGGATGTTACCGAAATAAGGTAGTGGTGCCATAGGTGTCTTTGGGATATCGAAAGTCCAATTGACCAACATGAGTCATGAGGCATGTTCCGTTGTGGGTGACAGTCAGAGCTTGGTGGAATAATGCAAGGGTTCCTTAGGTTAGGTAGTCTATCAGTCATCCGAAAGAATGTCATCGAAATATGGCAGTGGTATTAGTGGTGTTACTGGAATATCGAAAGTATTCTTGTCCGTAGGTGTCATGTGGCATGTTCTGTTCATTGGGTGAAATTTGGAGCTTGGTGGAAAACAATTGAAATTCTGGAAGGCAAGTGAACAGAAAGAGCATGATAGTAGGCACTCAACTAAGGAAATGTCAGATGAAGCTGTTATCTATCAGTTCAAGTCAATGGAAGATTCGGATAGTGCCCTTGTTCTGCATGACGTTGCAGATAGAGAAGAGATTTTTCATTTTTTGTCTCTATGACAATGATATTTTGAAGGATTGGTAGAGAAAAAGAAGGTCCTTATGTGATGAAGGTGGAATCTCTAAGATTTAGAACCAGGATGGAATTAGTGGGATAAAATTACCATGTTTCCATGGTTTCTCTAAAGGAAGTTTTAGTGGGAGTTCATCATTCTGATGACATCAAACTTTCTGGAAGCTACAGTTATCGAATGAAGGATTGTTCTGATGGTGTCGCTGGAGTTTGGTGTACCAAAAAGATCTTGGGTGGTGCAGAATATAAGTGATAGAGTTTTCAAAAATGCATGAAAGACCAATAGAGTGAGGCCATGGACATGGTGCAAAGCACAGCTTATTGTTGGGAATTTCAACAAAATCAGAGGATGGAAACTCATTCCTGAAAGTTTTGGAGAAATTTCCCATGGAGGAATTCATATGAGTTTCACATTGATTATGGAATGATCATATCATGGTTCCAGAAGACTGAGGAGGAACTACTTCAGTGGGAGCCTAGATAATTGAAACACCATGGCGTGGAGAACCATGCCGGAATTGAAAAATAATGGTGAATGGAAGCTGGAAAAGTTTTGACATTGTTTAGGACATGAGAATAGTATTCTTGTGGGAGATTGTTGAAATCAACATGTGAATATAGTTCTCAATATATAATTGATTTGGGTTAATCCCATTTATTAGAGACAGAGAGAAAATCATTAATGGAGATATTTATCTCAACATTAATAGAGGAGTTTGTCCTGATATTAATGGAGAGTTAATTCTCAATATTAATGGATGAAAAAATTAATATTGACTGAATTAATTGGAGATATGGACTTGGGGTCTATATAAATAGATGTGGTGACATTTTTTGAGTACGACTAACAAAGAGAAGACAAGGCTTGACAAAGGTGGAGGTATCTTCCCTTCCTGGGAAGCCAACCTAGGTGCACACAAATCTGAAGGCACCAAAGACAAAGGGGGAGGTTGAGACCTACAAGGGTGGAGACTAGAAGGAGGAATCCAAAAGATGCGATGACCGAACGATATTGGTGGCACATCTTCCGGTGAACTAGGTAGAGTTATGAATGATGAAAATTATTATAAGCTTGATGTTTCTCCTCATTGAATGAAAGTTATGTCTTCATTATCCCATGGATGTAGGATGAAATTCCAAACCATGTAATCTTGTTATACATTGTTTGTACTTTCTTCTTGCATGCGTGTTTGATTATTGTGTGCTTTTGTTTGTTTCTCATAATGAAGACCTTTAGAGGACCAAAACTAGATGGAAGGAAGGCTCGGTGTGGTGGATGGGGTGCCTGGACTTCCCAGTGCCAGACACCAAAGTTGTGGGGGATCTTCTGGATCAAGTTCAGTGCTTTTTGCTTCAGGATCTAATCCCCAACAAAATTAAATTAACTACAATGATTAAAAATGATTATTTAATTCATGAATTTTAAATCTTTAACTAAAAATGAATAAAACTCATTCCAAAAAGAATATATTGATAAAAAACATGGAAACTTGAGAATTAAAAGTTCAACATCCAAAATACTTCAAACCCAAAATATTTCAATTAAAATTCCTACAAATGACTAAAATAATTTATCCTAAAATGTGATAAAATAAATCCAAGGATCATTTTATAAATTACAATCCAAAAAACACACGATTTCATGAAAATATTCAATAAACAATAATTTCAGCACAAAATCGTCATTAATTGAGTATTAACCTTTAAAAGCTTATTTAAACACAAATTATCATCCAAATATCATCAAAAATATGTGGTAAACATGTATCCAAAAATGATCTCATTGAATTCTTCCATAATTAAGATATTGTTTGTCATCAAGAAATAAATTTAAAAAACTTAGTAGAAGAGAATCAATATGTGAAATTTCACAATGAATTACTTTTCAAATGTATTTCCCTCTATGAACTCTATCAAGTTAAAAAAAATGTGATAACCCTTCTAAAATTGAATGGATTTAGTGAAAAGCTAGTTTCATGTTTTATAAAGATGATTAAAATTAAATTTTTTGAAAAGAGTAAATGCACTTGAATTTTTATTCAAATGAAACTTCTAAGATTATCATCACCATTAGGTGAACAAACTCATATAATTTAGCATATAATAAATAAACAAAACCAAATGGATGGGTAAGAATAATAAATAAAATAATGAATAAATAACTCATGTATCGGTTGAAGAATAAAAAAATGAGGAGTTCATTATGGATTATAATTTTCATTTAATAGTCCATTTGGATGTATATATTATGAGTTTTGATCAAATAAAAAAGTTTAATGTCTATGATAATTGTAATACATATGTAACTCCCTTTCCAAAACCACTGAGTCCGAGCTGGAGTGCCACATTACCTCGTGCGCTCTTCCCCATACATAAAAGTTTGATGATTAGCAGTGGGGGTATAAGTCCATCAATGGGTATATTATACCCTCAATATCAGTCCTTACACAATAATAATAAATAAATAAAACATAGTAACATGTGGAAAAATAAATAATCTTAATTTCATAACACATGGAACACAAGTTATACAAATAATAAACAAAATGGATCCCTAATTGGAAATCCATACCAGAGTAATATGAAGGAATATAATAAATAAATAAAAGTGAGGTAATCCTTTGGAGTTTGTCCTGGTACTGCACCCATCTCCATGCTCCTCGACTTAACCGTCCACCACGGGCCCCTTTCCCATCCTGGATCCCTATACATGAAGACTACACATGCACTGAGATGCCCGTACAGGGTGTGAGTAATAAAACACAGTAGGACAACACTAATTCATCCATAAAAATGTGCACATGTATAATAGGTGTATTCCATAGAAATAATAAATGCACAAATAGGCATAGAAATCATAAAATCACGTACCAAGCAGTCGTGCTCTAACCAAGGCATCACAAACACATAGTCATACCTGTTTCATCTCCATGCTGGAAGGATAGTTGTCGGATGTAGTAAGTGATCAGGGACTAGCCACATGTCTCATAGTCATGTCTCTCTGAAGTCTCAAGGCATTGATTCAAATTAGGCCCCAAGACCATCATATCCCATCTTTGTCACTTTTTGGGCCTTTAGGCCATCATACCATATATGTACCTCATTTCAAGCATCCAAGACATCATACTCCAAATTTCAATACCTCGGGTCAAGGATCCTGGACATCATGAACCTACCCTATATATAGATTCATCATCTCCATCTTCGTGAGCCATGCTCACTCCCCCTCAAATGGATAATTATCACATAATGGCCCACCTATCCCAAGTACCATGAACAAACTACAAAGTCATGTTAACACACATAACAGGATAGATAATACAAGGAAATCATGAAATATCATTATGAGAATATAGTAGAAACATATAAAAACATGTGATCATCATCAAACATGGAAACAGGATACTCTAGCAATACTTATGGAATTAGGCATCATAACGAGTCTCACGGGCTACACACACACCCAAATGAAATATCAATCATGAATGGTCAAACAAGGTATGAAAACATAAGAATTATACCATGGAAAAAATAATACCTGAGAGTCCTAATTGGTTAGGAACTTCTACCTCAAGGTTATTGATGAAGAACTCCAATGTTCATCAAAGGATCGAAGACCAAACCACATCACACACCCATGGAGAATGAGCTCACACATAAAGGATGACTAACTTGGCTTTTGGTTTTCTAGAAAGAGTTTTATAATAGAGACTTAATATTAAATCAATACCAAGAGCCTGATTATAGAATCGCATACCTTATGGTGTCCGTCAATGGAGCCACTTCTGAGATATGTTGATGGAATGGATTCCAATTCACCAAATTTATCATCGATTGAAGAAGGGTTCATGAATTTGTTATTTATTCTAAAATGAAACCTCAAGTATAGCCATTGAACATCAATTCATCAACAATCCAACAATGGAAATGAGATACAAGAAGTAAAAATACCTCAAGATGATCATTCTAAAAGACTTACCTGGAATCATCATTATTCTTGAGAATTCTATATCCAATCAAGAGAGGTTGTTGTTGACATGTTTAATCCTCCAAAAATCTATCAAGTAATCATTAATGGATTAAGGTTACATCATTAATTTGTTTTCAAGAAGATTTCTGGGATGATTATTCACAAACACTTCCCCACTAAATGTTCATTGTCGAAGGTAGATCACAATTTGATCAAGGAATGATGTAAACTTACTAGATCTTCCATATTTATACAAATAGAGGGATAAAAAACATTGAAAACTTATAGAAAATAAAAATCCACTATAGATTTATGCTCATCTAACAATAAGGGTGAAGTATTTGGCATAGATCTAGTGAAAACTCAATGATTAAGCATCACTAGATCAATCCAATTTGGTGGAATAAGGATAGATAAACGAGAGAGCTTTAGAGACCAAGGGGTTATAAAATTAGAATAGTCCAAGGGGTCATATTTTGGAACTAAACAAGTTGGAATACTACATGGAATTAAAACTCACAGGGTATATTTAATTCACCCCTAGGCTAGGTGCACTAGCTGGACGGTAACTAGCTACTGGTTGTCCGATGTACTTGGAAGAATGCCATGAATTCTACCTCAACCACTATATAGTCGTTGGAACCCCACTAGATTCTTGGTGGGGTATGTTGTATCAAAAAAAAACCTACTAGAACCCCACTAGCTAGCTAATATATTCCATTGTACATCCGGTGGCTCTTTTCCAGCCACCTAAAGGCTATGCCTCAAACCAAAATTCTGACTTTGGGTTCCTATACCCTAGCCACTAAAAACCTACCTCTTTAACTCTCATATTAGAGTTGAAAAATTATAGGAAAAGAGAATTTCAAAAACTTAAATATCTCATATAATAAAATAATAGAGGATGTTACAAGTCTTCCCCTATAATTACTTCTTTTCCTCGATAAGTACCTTCAAAAGTTCTTCTCAAACTACTCCATCCACTAAGCATGAACATCAACCTCTCTCTCCCAAGTCTCCTTATATATCCATCCATGAAACAATATAACCTGGAAAAGTGGTATCTGTAGGTTCTGGGTGAAGCAAAAGTGTGGGAGGGTCGGTGCCCAACTTTAATTTTTTCCATATTCAATGAAAAATACGGGATCAATATGACGATGAACACTAGTATCCACAGAATTGAATCAATGATTTATAAAAAGGAATAGAAACATATAACAAAGAGATAGGATAAATATATTTTGTTTATAATTAATTAAATTAAATTAAATAATTACCTCCAAGTTGATTCTTTCTTTGTTGATGTGTTCGATCATAGATATATAGTGCTCCTTCATTGAATTATAGAGATCAAGGGTAGATCTATTTTAGAGATGATCCACACGTGTTCCACATATCTCTGGATGTCACCGAAGTAGTTTCCAGGTGCTATCATGGAAGATCCTTGTGCATGCGATGTCTATCTTCGATCACCTTGAGAACTGCTTCCAAAGAGTTCTCCTTAATCCGGTGGAGGAGGATCTCTCTCATTCTTGAGAGAATTCTTGGAGAGGGATGAACTCTCTAGGATTGAGAGATTTTATCCAATTTGTTGTGCACAACACAATCAGGCATCGCTTAGATAGCTCTTGGCTAATAAGATAATAATATAACTAGGTATTTAATTCACTAGGGTAATAATAAATAATTTTCACAAGTGAATTAATTATTTTATTAATCCTAGAGAAACCCACCATGTCAAATAATAACAGCAACATTATTATTTCCTGACATGATCTTATCTTACGAGTTATAATTAAATTATTATTTCATCAAATAATATTCAATATTATTATTTCTCATTGGAACATTAACTTAGTTTGTCAATATTTCACTATATTTATTGAACCTTGAATAATGGCTATTTATTTATTAAATAAATATCACTGCATTATTCTCTAATAAATATATATTAATTATTCTTCCCACATTATATTCTCTCAAATAACTATTGTTGAAATAAATGGGATCAAGAATCCATGAATATTTATTAAACTACAACCAGGATTAATCTTTATTCAACTTGTTAAATAATAAATAATATATTATTTAACTAAGATACTAGATACACTTAGTGTGTGACCCTCTAGGCCTCTTTCTCGGTGGCATTAGGTGGAGCATCCTAAAGTACAAGGTTAGCGTCTAGCAACACACCAAAGAACCCATAGAAAAATAATTTAATTCCACAACAACATATCACCTCATACGAATGCTTAAGGTGTAATATAATCCCTTTATCACAATATCTCTAATTGAGAAAGTTTCATACCAGTGCCATTAACCTATATGTTCGATATCTCTTTCTTTGACTTTCTGGAAATAAAACTTTCCTACTGATCACCATGGAATGGATTTATTTAGGCAATATAATTTACATCAAAGGTCCTGAGATATTATCTTCCATTAAATAACATAATGGATAAATATTTTCTCACGTTATTGATTAATGCAATATTGCTCATGACACACCCAACATATCTTACTTCATCGTGAACATCTATTGTCACAGTTTTTGTCAATACATCTATGTGAAAGACTCATAATATCCATTAATAATAATCTTAAAGACTAATGACCAATACACACATCTATACATAGGAACATCCAATGCCACTTATAAATGTAGATTTTCTACTGTCTGGTCTCATTCTCATAATATCCTACTAGATATCACCAATGGAGTACACTATAAGAAGGTTCCTAAAAGTCCTATGACTCTCCACCCCTAATATCCTATATAATTTGAGTCCCTAAAATGATATAATTCATCTATAGAACATATATCTAAGAATAGTTTCATAGCACTTCCGATTTCTCATCATAGCAGGGAACTGTTGTGACCATTTAGTGTGAAAGATACTCTTGGGACATTATCACATGAAATTTTACTCATAATAACAATAATGATGTGATAAGGAGTTTATTGATATTTAAAAACCATGAATATAAGTTATCATAAAGTACTAAAGAATTTGGTTCTAGGGAACCAACTCCAAAATACTCCCACTTGCACTAGAGCCAACTGCTAACGAACTTCAGTCCGTTAGCTCTCACATGATAATAATGTTTCTACTAAGATAGGAATTTATTCAAGGGGTCCATCATGTTCTCTTCCATAGATACTCTTCTCACTACAACATCACCCCTTTTATAAAAATACCTCAAGAGGTGATACTTTTGGAGTATTTTCCTTGTCTGTTGATGCGACCTTGGCTCTTTTTCAAGAGCCACTGCTGCAGTATTATCACAATAAAATGTGATGGGTTCTTTACTTCTAGGTACCAAATCAAGCTCCTGGAAAAAGTTCTAAATACATATGGATTCTTTTTCTACATCATAAGTTGTTATATACTCGGACTCCGTTATGGAATCCGTGACAACTGACTACTTTGAACTCTTCCAGCTCACAACTCCTCCGTTGAGACAGACCAATTGTAACTTCAGATCATTATAATCTATCTGAAAACTAGCATCAGCATACCCTCTAATGATAAGCTCCTCATCACCTCCATACACCAGAAACATATCCTTAGTTCTTCTCAGATACTTAAGGGTAGTATTAAAAGTAGTCCAATGTTGTTCTCTTGAATCAGATCGATATATTCTTATTATGCTTAGTGTTGAGGCAAAATCAAGTCATAGCACATAACATGGAATAAATGATAGATCCTATCACTAAATAATATGGGATCTTATTCATTCTATCTTTCTCTTGTTGTGTAAAGGGACACATTTTCTTAAAAATATATAATCCATGTGACACTGGAACCAATCCCCTCTTGGATTGTTCTATACTAAATCTATTTAGTATCTGGTCAATATATATACTTTGAATTAATGAAAGAATCCTCTTGGATCTATCATGAATGATCTTGATCCCTAGAATGTATGATGTTTCACCTAAGTCTTTCATGGAGAAGAACCTGTTCAACCAGTCCTTAATAAATTGTAAGGATGGTATGTCATTTCTAATAAGTAATATGTCATCAACATATACTACTAGGATAATGAAAGCATTACCATTAAACATTTTGTAAACACATGGATCACATTCATTCTTAATGAAATCAAATTCCCTTATAGCTTCATCGAATCGAATATTCCATGACCTAGATGCCTGCTTCAATCCATAAATGGGCCTATGTAACTTGAAAACCCTTTTGTAATCCCTTGGTGTTACAAACTTCTGGTTCTGTCATATAGACATCTTTATGAAGGTTCTCGTTAAGGAATGCAGTTTTAACATCCATCTTCCAAATATCATAGTCATGGTAAGCTACTATGGAAAATATGATTCCGATGGATTTAAACATGGAAACTTGAAAAAAGGTTTCATCGTAGTTAATTTCTTGATGTTGTTTAAACCCTTTATCCACTATCCTTGATTTATAGGTACTTACTTTACATTCCATGTCCAGTTTCCTCTTGAATACTCATTTACACCCAATAGGCTTTACATTAACTGGTGCATCGACCAGAACCCAAACTTGGTTCTGATACATGGAATCCATCTCAAAATTCTTAGATTCTATCCATCTTTTCACTTCTAATCTCTTTACTTCCTCCTTGTAGGAGTGAGATTCATCATTGTTCAATAATAATCAGTCACCATACTTGGTGACTAAAAAACTATATCTCTCTGGTTCCCTTACCTCTCTTAAACTCCTATGTAGTACTTGTGTTTCAGGAACTACTTCTTCCACAGGGGCCTATAGAACTTGTTCTTGTACCAACTCCTATTTATCTTAAGCATCAACTTCATCAAAGTCAATCTTTCTCCCTCTATCCTTTTTTAGGATGTTCTACCTCTCAAGAAATATGGATTGTCTAGAAACAGTCACTTTCTTGTCTAAGGGGTTGTATAGGTAATATCCCTTTGTTTCCTTAGGATACCCTATAAAGATACACTAAATTTCTGGGGGTGCTAGTTTGTTTTCTGAGAAATCCTTAACAAATGAATCTCATCCCCATACACGTGTATGTGATAAAATGGGTTTCTTTCCACTCCATAGCTCGAAGGGAATCCCATTTTCCGCTTTAGTTGGTACTCAGTTTAATGTCTATATTGCAGTTTGTAATGCATATCCCCAAAAGAATAATGGAAGATTTTTATAACTCATCATCGACCTTACCATTCAAAATAAGGTATATTTCCTCCTTTCACTAACACCATTCCACTATTGTGTATAAGGTGGAGTGAGTTGAGATAGAATCCAAAACTCCTGTAGAAAGTTGATGAATTATTGGTTAAGATATCTTCACCTCGATCCGATCGAATCTTCTTTATCTTCTTACCAAGATGATTCTCTACTTCATCCTTTAATTCCTTGAATTTACTAAAGGACTCGTATTTATATCTCATTAAGTAGATATAGCCATATCTACTCAATTAATCTGTAAAAGTTATGAAGTAAGAATATCCACTTATAGCTTCTACTGGAAATGGTACACACACATTAGTGTGTACCAATTCTAGAATCTCTGTGGACCTTTCACCCTATCTACTAAATTTTGGTCTGTTAATTTTCAATTGTAAATAAGTGTGACATATATCAAGTGGTTTTAGCTTACAAGATTCTAAATAGCCATCTTGAAAGAGATTTTTCAAACGCTTCTCATTTACATGACCAAGATGGTGATTCCACAACTGGGTGTTATATGAGTTGTGTGAATATGATTTTTTGTCAATTTCCAACACTTGTTTTTCGTAATTTAATACATACAGACCGTTATTTAAATGTTACATACCAGAACATATGTTTTCCTTATAAAATAAACAACTTTTATTTCCGAACTTGAAAATAAATCCATATGTATCTAAACTTGATGAAAAAATTATGTTTTGGAAATAGTAGGTATGTAATAACAATAATGTAAAACCAAAATCAATCCTATCAGCAATGAAAGGTGGTGGTCACCAATGGAAAGAGTAGTCAACCTCACACCATTGGTAGCTCATAGATCCACCTCTCCTATGGAAATTTTCTGAAATCTACTTGAATCCTACATTTGAATACATATGTGAGCACCACAAGCTATATCTAATACCCAATGTATAGAAATGGAAATAATGCATTTGATAACAAATGCACATTTGGATTCCCCTTGCCTCTGGGTGCAGTTCATATTCCAATGGTCTTACTTTCCACATGCAAAACATACTGCCTCCTTTTCCTTGCCCTGCCTTTGGATCTTCTTCTTCTTGGTCGAATGGTTCTTAGGGAATTTATACTGTTTATAAGTATTAGGCCCCAATTTTGTGTCCTTCCTCTTCTTATTAACCATAAGTATTGTGGGTTTGTCACATCCCAAGACCTTATCCACTTGGAAAATCAAGGTCATAAGTTTTGATAGATTCTTCTCATTATTGGTCATATTATAATTCACAATAAAACTAAAGAAGACCTTTGGAATTGATGAAAGTATGAGATCTTTATGCAACTCATCTAGGAAATTAATCCCTAAGATGTCCAAATTCTCAATGTAGCTGATATTCTTGACTACATGAGGCCCAACTAGCATAGACTCTCTAAGCTTAGTCATGAACAAAGCGTTGGAGATCACATACCTCTCTTGTCTCGCCTTCTCTTGATAGATATCCCGAAGGTGAGACATCATGCTATAAGCATTCATTTCTTCATGTTGCTTCAAGAGCTCATTGTATATGAATGATAACATGAAGCACTAAACATCTGTTACATCATTCAGATGTTTCTCATATAGAGATATATCTTCATCACTCACCTCATTTCTAGGCACAACTGGTAAGGGTTCTTCTATCATATATAGTTTCCTTTCATGGTGAAGGATGACCTATAGGCACCTTTTCCACTCCTATAAATTAGTGCCAGTGAGAAGTTTTCCCTTGTTGACTATGGATCGCAATGATATGTTTGATGTCATTTTTTATGTTGTTTCTACAAATAAGATGAGTATATTTTAGTACTTTATCTTGATAAAATTAGACAAATAAATATTTATTAGTCTCCCACTAATTTATCGAAACCCAATATCCTTCACCATTGGCTTTAGAATATCCTATTTCTTAGAAATTCTAGTGGAAAGGATCCATATTTCTCATCTCCTTACCCCAACTTTGGTTGATCAAGAAATTTGAAAGGTTTTAGGTTGGAATTCCAAATTCCAACTGCATTAACTTTCAACTCCTTGATCCATTGAGTGGACTCCCAAATCCTGAAAGCCTTAATTTTTAATTTCCTCAACCTTTGCCTCTCATTTACACCAAATCCTTCTTTGGCAGTCAACCCTTGATGTAAATTAAGTCAAGTAAACCTAAAACCTCAAATAATAATTCCTCAATAATTGAAATCACCCCAACTTTGGTCGTTCAATAACTTTGAACTATGGTTAGATTCTAACTGAAGTAATGGAAAGCTATACCGTCTTAATATTTTATTTATAGAATTTATCCTTTATGTGTAAATTTTCATTTATTATCTTTTCACATGATTTTTAATATTAAGTGGGATAAGCTTAAGTGATTAACCATGTATTAAATAATATTTATGCATAATCTAGTTTATTTTAGTTCCATCTTGAATTCTTGTTGATTCATTAATTATGTGATCGTGAAAAAACATCCATAATGAATAACCATATAATTGACATAATTAAAATAAAGGGTATGATCATGAGATTTTTCTAATGGTTAGTCTATCTAGAAGTTGATAAACTAAACATTGGCCTATGGGAGAAACACCTGGAACCAATTAGGTTCATGTTTACAACTTTCCACCTTTCCACCTTTGTATCTCCTTGGATTGGTTTCACCTTGGCTCCTAACTTGAACCGCCTCCACTAGCTTGGGAGCTCCATCCATTACATGTGATTTTACTCACATGTAGGTGAGGGGTAAAAGGGGATTTACATAAAAAAAACCATGGGAACATAGGCCCTGCATTTTAATGAGGATAGAAGGCATGGATGAAAATAATTTAATTTAAGAATAAATTAAAAGGGAAACCAATCACATACAAAGGTCTGGTCTAGCTCATGATCATCCACATGAATGCAACGAATTACGCATTTAATAAAACTATCATTCAATTCTTTAATTGTTCTTATTTAAGATAAATCTTTATTGAATCTATTAATTATTATCTTTAATTAATCAATCCTTTTATCTTAAACCTTTTCTGAATTTACTTGAGATTATCATCCATTATAATTTTAAACAAATTAATAAATTCATTTAAAATTAATTGTATACATAACTTATACCTTAGAGGTAACCCGGTGAATACTCATACAAAACTACCCAAAATGTATTATACTTGTATACACTTTATTCTTTGTGTCATATATCATGAACATAGAATAATAAGTATAATAAAACTCATACATGATGTGAAGATATTGAATATTACACAGATGTTAATAAAACACACACACACACACACACACACACACATATATATATATATATATTAAATCATACTCCATGGAATGTCCCAGATTTATGCCCACATTCAAGTACATGTATCAAGGGTTACATAATATAATAAATTTTAAATTTATGTAACTGGTAAATGTACACGGTGTGTAGATCCAATCTACATGGTGTGTACATTCTTCATTGAGTATCTGAAGTACACGCCTAGGGACTCGGTGTGTGAGGCATACTTCGGAAATCTTGGATTACACGGTGTTTTTAGTGGGCCACATGTTGTGTTGACTCTGTGTTGCACGGTCATCAGTCGGGTAGGTCGTGTATGAAATACATGGCCTGGCCCTGACCCGAAAGAGACTACAAATTGTGTCCAGTAGGCCCACGGTGTGTAGTCCGACTGACCGTGCACCAGTCTTTCCTGGTCAACATGAAGTGTAATAATTAACTACACCATGTGTTATTAATGCACATGGGTTGAATAATTTCCTAACTACTCGTGATGCATTGAACAAAACTACATGGTGTGTAGATCTGACTACATGGTGTGTACCGCTGTGTTACCTAGACAGAACCCTTCGCACCTCCAGATGAGTTCCTCAATTTAATTTTAATCAAAAAATTAATCATTTATATTATATCAGTGAGAAATGATAGGGGAAGAATAGATCTCATAATTCAGATTAAAAAAGAACGATTAAACTTGAATTGAAAAACTAAATTATTAAAGTGTAAATCATTAACGAATTATTTAAGTAATCATAAACAATAACATGTCCAATCTAATACCACTTGTAGGTTCCGATCACAGTGGAAGTATGGGAGGTTTGGTGACCAAATTTAATTTTTTCCATATTCAATGAACAATTCAGGATCAGTATGATGATGAATTCCAGTATCCATAGAGTTGAATCAAATATTCAGAAAAAGGAATAGAAACCCATAACCAATAGAGAGGATCAAAATATTTTGTTTATAATTAATTTAATTTAATTAAAGAATTATCCCTGAGGTGATTCTTTCTTCATTGATGCATTCAACCATAGATCTACAGTTCGCCTTCGTTAAGTTGTAGAGATCATGGGTAGATCTTCTCTTGTGGTGACCCAAACGTGTTCCACGTATCTCCGGATGTCACTGGAGGAGTCTCTGGGTGCTAGCATGGAATATCTTTGCACTTGCGATGTCCACCTTCAATCACCTTGAGAAACACTTCCAAAGAATTCTCCTTGATCCGGTGGAGGAGAATCTCTCTCTTTCTTGAGAGCGTTCTTGGAGAGGGATGAACTCTCTAGGATTAAGATTTTTTCTCTAATTTTTTGTACACAACACAATTAGGAGTCTCTTGGCTAGCGCTTGGCTAATAAGAGAATAATATGACTGAGTATTTAATTCACTATGGTGATAATAAATAATTTTTACAAGTGCCTTAATTATTTTATTAATCCTAGTGAAACCCCTATGTCAAATAATAATAGCAACATTATTATTTCCTGACATGCTCTTATCTTTCGAGTTATAATTAAATTATTATTTAATCAAATAATATTCAATATTATTATTTCTCACTCAACCATTAACTTGGTCCACCAATCCTCCATTTTATTTATTGAACCTTGAATAATTAATATTTATTTATTAAATAAATATCACTGCATTATTCACCAATAAATATATAAATATTATATTCACTAAATAGAAAATAAATATTTATTAATTATTTTTCCCACATTATATTCTCTCAAATAACTAGTGTCAAAATAAATGTGATTAAGAATCTATGAATAATTATTAAACCACAACCGAGATTAATCTTTATTAAACTTGTTAAATAATAAATAATATATTATTTAACTGAGATACTGGATACACTTAGTGTGTGACCCTCTAGGTATCTTTCTCAGTGGCATTAGGTAGAGCATCCTAAAGTCCAAGGTTAGCATCTAGAAACATGTCAAGGAACCCATAGAGAAATAAGTTAATGTCACAACAACATGTCACCTCATACAAATGCTTATGGTGTAATATAATCCCTTTATCATAATATCCCTAATTGAGAAAGTTTCATATCAGTTTCATCAACCTATATGTTCAGTATCTCTTTCTTTGAAATTATGTAAATAGAACTTGCCTACGGATCACCATGGACATAGATTTATTTATGATATATCATTTTCATCAAAGGGCCTAAGATATTGTCTTTTGTTAAAGAATAAAAGGGATAAATCCTTTCTCGACTTATTCATTAATGAAATATTACTCATGATGCACCCAACATATCCTACTTCACCGCGAACATCTGTCATCATGATTTTTTTCAATAAATCTAAGTGTGTGACTCATAATATCTATTAATAATAATATTAAACTCTAAGGACCAATACACAAGTCCATAGATAGGAACATCCAATGACAATTATAAATGTGGATTTCCTACTGTCGGGTCTTGTTCTCATACTATCCTATTAGATATCACCAAGGGTGTACACCATAAGAAGGTGTCTCAAAGTCCTATTAATCTCCACCCCTGATAGTCTATATCATTTGTGTCCCTAAAATGATATCATCTGGATATAGAACACATATATAAGAATACTATCATAGCACTTACAGGTTCTCATCATAGTGGGGAACTGCTATGACCTTTTAGTGAGACAGTTACTCTTGGGACATTATCACAAGTAGTGTGATGAAGAAGAAAAATCATGATGTGATAGGAAGTTTATTGATATTTAAAAACCATGAATATAAGTTATCATAAAGTAAAAAAAGAAGTTAGTTCTGGGGTACCAACTCCAACAGTATCATCTTCCCTCGAAGAAATTTCTCACTCCAGTCTACAATCTGCACTAGGCAATCCTCATATGATGTGTCAATCTCCATCTTAACATCCTTATAGTTGATGACATGTATGGAATTGATTACATATCTCTAGATATGAGACACATGAAACATGTCATGAATAACTTAGCAGAGAGAAGGAAGATCCATTAAGGAAGATGGTGTGCCACTGTCCCAACCCGCTAGGTGATCTCAAAGGGTCCAACGTAGCACATACGATGTTATCTTTCCTTATTTCTTTAAATGTTAGTGTCCTAAGCAAGGACTCACTCTCCATAAAATCCAATCACTTATAGAAAACTCCAAAGGTCTCCTTCTAAGATTATCATATGTCTTAGTCTGCTCTGAGATGTGATCAACCACTTTTAAATTAATTTTACTCTTTTGTAGGTCCCCTGTACCATATTGGGTCCCACAACTGCTGCCTTACCAACCTCATTCCAATTGAGAAGTAATTGACATGGTCTCTCGTAAAGACCCTCATAAGGTTCCATCTGAATTGAAGCCCAGAAACTATTGTTGTATTCGAAATCAACCAAGGCTAGGTGATCATCCCAAACCCTGTTAATGTCTAGAATATAAGCTCAAATCATATCCTCTAGTATACAGATCATCCGCTCTAACTTTCCATCTGTTTGGGGATGGTATAGTGTGCTCAAAGTTAGTTGAGTCCCTAAGGCTTTTTGTAAGCCCTACCAAAACCCTAATGTGAAACATGAATCACTATCTGAAATAATGCTCGAGGGGGACTCCATGTAAGCATACAGTCTCAAACATAGATATTTTCGAGCTCGTTTACCAAGTGAGTCCCAAGGATCGACAATAAGTGATCAAACTTCATCAACTAGTCAAAAATCACTTAGAAATCATCACGGATCCATAGGGACCTGAGTTACCCCATCACAAATTCCATTGTGACATCCTCCCACTTTCATAAGGACACTAGAATCGATTGGAGCAAACCACCACACTACGGCAAAAATTGGCGTTTAGCGATAGGTTTTTTTCGTTTAGTGTCGGTTTTTTATTTTTAATTTTTCTTTTAATTTTTTTATTTTTTTTATTTTCGTAATTTTTTTATTTTTTTATTTATTTTTCTAATTTATTTATTTATTGATTTATTATTTTATTTATTATTTATATTTATTATTTTATTTTATATTTTATATTTATTTACTATATATTACCATGCTCATGCACATGCCCATGTCCATGCACATGCACATGCCATATATAGAATTTTTGCCTTGGGTGAGATTGGAACACCTTACCTATTACTTATTCTTCAAAGACTACCACTCCAGTAATCTCTTCACGTGGTGAATAAATAGAATTTAATGTACTTATATATATATTAATAGAAAAAACAAATAATATAAAACAAATAGATACAAACTAAATAATTATTAATCAATCATGACTAATCAATAATCAATAATTAATAACTAATAACTAAGAAGTAATTATTAATATTTAATAATTACAAATTAATAATTACTAATTAATAAATAGAATATAAATGAATAATAAATAAATAAATATCTAATATGGTAATGAATGGTAAATAATAAATAGTAAATAATTAGTAAATAGTAAATAATAAATAATAAATAATATATCATATATCATATATCATATATCATATATGATATATAATATCTAATATCTAATATATAATATATAATATATAAGTAAGGTATAAATAATAAATTAATTAAAAAATAAATTAATATATGATACATAAATAATAAATTAATAAATAATAGATAATAAATAATAAATAATAAATAATGGATAAATATATAACAAATATATAATGAATATATAATAAATAAGTAATTAATAATACGTTAATAATAAATTAATAATATAAAAATAAAATAATAATTAATTGTTAATTAATTATTAATTAATTTATAAAAAATAAAAAATAATGTATAAATATATAAAAATAAATAAATTAGAGATTAAATAATAAAATAAAAATGGAAAAATAAGTAAATATTAAATAGTAAATAGTTTATAAATAATAATAAGATGTTAATAATAAACTAATAGTAAAATAATAATAAATTAATAACTAATGTATACACAATAAATAAATAATAAATAATAAATTAATTAATTATAAACAGATAAATAATAGATATAAAATAAAATAATAAAATAATAGTGAAAAATAAAAAATAATAACAGATAAATATTAAATATTAAATATTAAATATTAAATATTAAATATTTATTTAAAAATAATTTAATAAAAAAATAAATCAATAAATAAAAATCAATAATATATAAATATTAAAATAATAAATAATAAATTAATAATTGATAATTGATAATTGAATAAATAATAATTGAATAAATTATAAATTATAAATTATAAATTATAAATGGATATAAATATCAATAAATATATATACATATAATAAGATTTACATAGATATATAAAAAGATACATTTATGTTATATAAATATATATAAACACTCTTAGATATATAATTTTATATTAATATAGATATATATAGAAACATAAGTAAATATAAATATCTATATATATATATTTACTCATATATGATATAAAAATATATAAACATAAATATGTATAAATATTTACACAAATATTCATATTCATATAAACAGATATATATATATATATATAATAAATTACCAAAAAAGGAGAAAACACAATAATTGCAACACCATCAAATCAATAGGAATGTAAATTAATGGAATAAAATCCTAAATGGAAAAAAGCATATGAAGACACTCTTAAAGTAAGATGAAATCTCATCGAATGTGTATGATATATATATATATACACTTAAATTTATTTAAATATATATTATATATTAATATTCATTTACATATATTAGAATATAAATATAAATATATATCTATTTATCAGTACACATGTAAAGACCCGACCCCAATTGCCTAGAGTCGGTGCCTTATTTGATTACATTTTCATGATTATAAGAAAGTCGTATCCTGAAGGAACAAGTATTTTAGTAGTTTTGGAAGACCAAATACATACATAAGTTCAACATTACAACTTGAAAGGAAAATAATTTAGAAACTCCTTTGAAAATATCCATAACTCCTAGGATATTTTTGCATGTCATTCATAATATACCTCTTAATGTCTTGGAAAAATGAAACATAATAAATAGGTGAGATCAAATGCTTAGTAAGGGTAATAAATACAGCAGAATATATCATAAATATAAACATTAGGCATAGTGAATAACTAAAAACACATGCCTTTAAAAATGAACTTGAACACATTATGGCAGGAATAAGAGCTGAATAAATAATGTCATAATAAATCATAATCATGGGTATTCTACTAGGCGAATAACCTCATGAACTTTCAATTACTAGTTTCATAATTAGGGAATGCATAATGTCGAACATCATAAACATACCGTCAAGGCCTCATGCTACGACGATAAATAATTATTTTTTCAAGGCCTTGTGTCAAGACTGTAGTTTGTCTCATTAGACCTACCAATGCATCGATGGGCTATAGAGGGCCCCACCCATCACTTAATAAGTCCAATTAATTCCTCATATGAATAGGGATAAACACAAAAAATATATACATTCATATTAAAACTAAGATATGAAATGTAAATAACTTTCTCTGAACATTAAGCGTAAACACTAACCATTCAGAGTAAATTGGTGAATGGTTTTAAGATAACACATATATAATAAAACTAATAATAAACCATTAAATTAAATATTTTAGATGATATCATCAAATATTAATCCCAATAATACATAATAATAAACAAGAGTGTTGAAATATATGAAGATACTCTTATAAAATCATCGAGTAATTCTTGAGATAAATACTCTTTTACTTTGAAAAGAAGAGTTCTTTTGGAAAATATTTGTATAAAACCATAAGTGAATAAAGATATTATTTTCATAAAAAATGAGTAATTTTATAAATATAATGGTTGCTAAAAATATATTATATATTTCCCTTCAGATTAGGTAAGAATTTGAGAAATTCCCTTGAATCGGGCTTGTATTTCAGGAAGAATTTTTGAAATATCTTGTTAAAACATATAAATCCCTATAAATGAAAGTAGGATTCAGGTTGGTAAAAATATATATAACATTCACACAAAATTTATTAGGATTATATATGAATAAATAATAATTTAATTGAGGTAATTAGAGAATAAGAGTAACCCGAATGAAAATGGAGGTTTGGGTAAAAAACTCTTACCATATGTCCAAAGGTGTTCCTCACTTGATCTTAAAGACCTAAATAATAAAATTTAGGTTCATATATTAATTATTCCAGAACCTCCTCTAAATTTAATTGATTTATTATAACCTTATTAGGTTCATTCATGGCATTTTGATTGGTTAAGATATTCAATTTCATTGTTTGGGAGCATTTTCTTCCTTGGTTTTCATGATTGGTTTACTTATATTCATGTATGGATAAACATGTAGAATGAGAATGGTTGTTCAGAATTGAAGTTATATGTGATTAGTGAACATATATAATATTACATAGTTATAAAATTAATTTGGTTATTTGGAGTGAAGATGAATCATTATATAAAACTTTAATGATAATTGTTTGGGTTATTTGGTGATTTTTTATCACAATGAACCCATTTTGATCTATAAATTAATACCATTTGTAAAAAAATATTATATAACCTTACATATGATATATTACCTATATAATAATCTTTTTAAACTATAAAAAAAATTTCATGATCAGAATTGAAGACGTTAATAGAAATTGATAACTCGTCATCCTTGAATGTGATAAATTAACACATCTCGGGTAGTGTTTTCATTTCTAGTATAAAAGAAAGAGAAAGGAGTGATGATGATGAATTAATACATTTTCATAAAAACATTATAGTAAATTTAAGTCACTGGAGTTATCATAACATTTGGATGAAATGAGGTGAGTAAATAAAAAGAAAATAAAGAAACTTGAAATAAAAGAAATGAAAAGAGGAATTTACCTCTTGAAGTAATCTTCCTTGAGAGTCTCTTAAGGGGAAAGGATTTGGTATTTTTATTAGACCAAGTGATGATGGACGTGGGGAAGGATATTGGGAGGATATTTTGGTAGAATTTATACAAGGAAGGCTTTATAGGAGTGAATAGAAGAGGAAGTGAGGGGGGGTTTATAGTGGAGAAGAGTGGTGATTTTTTAATATCTTATTCATTATTTAATTATTTCCCTTAAGAAAACCAATAGTGTTGATTCATGTGAACCATAATAGTAATAAGTGGATTTTAGTTCAAACCAAGTGTTCTTACATTAGCTATGATGCTAGGAATAGTGAATTTAACTGATAATGTATATATACAGTAAATTACCGTATTTTACTATTCCTCAAAACTTTGAGTATTTTAGAAAAATCCAAATAAATCACTCAAACCATTTTTTGATGTTTATAATTGAAAAATAAACTCCATTTTTTTAAAACATTAATAAATATGATTTATTTAATTTTTAAATAAAATCATAATTTATTCAAAAAATAACAATTTTAAAACTATAATTCATTTTATATCCCTTTGAAAAATTAATCAAGATATCATTATCTTATAACCTAAGACAATAAAATAATAATATTATTTACTATTAATAAGGGTCATATTAATATTCATATTACTATTCATAAGGGTATGTTACTATTCACCAAAAATTATGTTTGTCTTATCAGACTCTAAACATCTTACTAAACACAACTCTATATGTCGGTTTTTTTGAAATCCAAATCACAGAGGTGGAAAATTATGTTTACTGGATAGGTTATAACAAAGTGGTGTTTTCTGGAGACTTAGTGATTCATGCATTAAATATTAAATTTATTTATAAATCCTTGGGGTGTAACATTCTCCCCTTCTTACAAAAATTTCATCCTCAAAATTAGGAGAATATTACCAAACAAAAAGATTTGGGTAGTTCTTCATCATAAGCTCCTCAGGCTCTCATGTTGCCTCTTGATTTTATGATTTTTTAAAATTATCTTTACTATTCAAGTCATCCAATTCATTAACACATATTCTTAAGTGTCCAGAATCTGGATAAGCTCTTCACAGTAAGATAAGTCATGTTCCAATTCTATACCTTCAGAAGTGAGGTCATGCATTGGATCTGGCATGTACTTTCTCAACAATGAGACATGGAACACATCGTGTACTTTAGAAAGGCTAGGAGGAATTTCCAAATGATAATCCACAACTCCAATTCTCTCCAAAATTTTAAAAGGGCCTATGTACTTAGGGATTAGTTTCCCTTTCTTCCCAAATCTTATAACACCCTTCCATGGAGATACTTTTAAGAAAACATGATCTCCCACTTGAAATTCCAAATCCTTCCTTCGATTATCAGCATATCTCTTTTATCTTCTTTGAGATGCTTTGATATGGTTTGAATAGTATATACCTTGGTTTTTGTTTCCTCCACAAGCTCTGGACCCACAAGCTTCCTTTCACCAACTTCATCCCAACATGTTGGTGTACGACATCTCTTTCCATACAATGCTTCATATGGTGCCATTTTCATGCTTAAATGAAAACTATTATTGTAGGAAAACTCCACCAAAGGTAAATACTAATCCCACATACCTTGAAAATCAAATGATCATGATCTCGACATGTCTTATAAAGTTTGGATCATCTTTTTGGATTGCTCATCAGTTTGAGGGTGATAAGAAGTACTCAATTGAAGCTCAATGTCTAGGGATTTCTGAAGACTTTTCTATAATTTTGATGTAAATCATAGATTAGGGTCAGACGCAATTGAGAGAGGTGTTCCATAAAGTCTTAAAACTTCATTGATATAGAGTTTTGCAAGGCGCTCCAGTGGTAAATCCTCCCTTATAGTGAGGAATTATGCATATTTCATACAGCGATCCACAATTACCCATATTACATCATTATTTCTTAGAGTTTTGGGTAATCCAATGACAAAATACATGGTGATGTCATCCCATTTCTATGTAGGAATAGGTATAGGTTTCATGACTCCTCTAGGATATTTTCTTTCTGCCTTCACTTGTTGATAGACTAAACATCTTGATACATAATCATCAATTTCCCACTTTATGTTGTCCCACCAGAAATGTTCCTTCAAATCTCTATACATTTTAGTACTACCAGGGTGTATAGAGAAATTCAAGCTATGGGCATCATCCAATAATTCGTTTTTCAGCTCGGGTATAGAGGGAACACAGAGCCTCTTCCCAAATTTTAGAATTCCATCTTCACATATGAAGTCATCCAACTTCCCATCTTTCACAGTATTAATTTTTTTTAAATGTTCTCATCATCAGGATGATAGATTTTAATCCTTTATAATAAATATGGTTGGGCAACCAATTTAAAAAGTAATGATGTTTCACTTTCTTTGATAATTCCCATGTCCATACTTATTATATCCATGAATAAAAGATCCCTTTCAATCCTTATTTTGTTTAAAAATCCATGATCCTTCCTGCTCAATGCATCAGCTAACTTATTTTCCTTTCTTGAGTGGTAGTGTATAGAATGATCATAATCCATGAGTAGTTTGATTATTTTCCTTTTCTTCATGTTTAGTTCTTCCTATGAGAAGATATACTTCAGACTCTGGTGATCTGTATATATCTCACATATTTTACTATAAAGATAGTGTCTCTATATTTTTAGAGAAAATATCACAGCATATAACTCAAGATCATGAGCAGGATGGTTTTATTTATTAATTTTTAACTACCTCGATTCATAGTAAATAACTCTATCATTTTTATAAGGATACAACCAAGTCCTTTATTTTATGCATCACTATTGATCAAAAATTGGCACACCCATGTCCTTCAATTAAGGTACTTTTTTCACTTATTTTCTTGGCCTAACATTCCCCCCTAAGTTTCCCCTAGTCCCCCTGTGAATTTGAAGGAGTTTGAACACTTTTTGAGTGGACAAAAGGGGGCGCACGGTTTAGGCGCACAATTTGCTAAACCGTGCAATCAAACCATGCAGCCTTGTCTAGCACATTTAAAATATTGTTAAATTCCATTTTTCCCTCCCATAATTTATCCAAACTTGCCCCTTTCTTCCCCAATTTTACCATAACATCCATGGAAGCCTCCCAAGCACCTCAAACCCTCCTTGGAACTCCATTTTGAAGGGGGTTTGGTGGAGAAACTTCAAAATTCCTCAAGTAAGTGAATATCTTCCTTAGTTATCTCCTTTTTCATGGGGTTTCTTCCCCTATCCTTGAATTTCCTTGTGTCTAGTAGGTAGGGTTTCGAACCTAGGTTTTGATCTTGGTTTTCTTGGTCTATTATTTTTGTTTTAGGCTTGATCTAAGTCCCCTGTGGTGTGGCAGTGGTGCGGTTGGATTTTCGCACAATGATTCAAGGGTTTTAACACTTGTGGTAGATGATTCCATGGTTAATCAATGCTATATGAGTTAGCTTTACTGCATTTATATTTTTAGCACACTTATCATCCATTATCTTTGCTGCAAAATCTAGTTTTGGTGACATTTGTTGAGAAAATGATTTTTAGGTACCAATTTGGTGTTAAATTGGTTGTTTTACATGTCTGTTTTATGTAATGCCAAATGGGGTTGTTTTATAACTCATATAATGGGTTTATATAAATTTTTTGGGTGCTGAAAATTCTGTTTTGGTGAATATGGGTATATCGATGGTGTTCAAAGTGGGATTTTAAAGGGGTTTTGTGTGTAAATCATTGTTAAATTTTGGGAAGTTGTTTTATTGAAATTATAAAGGTTTTATTGAGTGGTGTAAGTGGTGAAAAACATGTGTAGATAATTTTTTTAGTTTACTATGACTAGAACTTATATGTTTATGTGATAATGGCTTTTGGTATCATGAGACAATGGTTTGATCACAAAGGGGGAAGCCCGGGTACCTAGGAGAGAGGATATGTACTAGTACACTAGTGATCTGGATGGGTTTTTTCCCTATTTCACTGAGAAAAATGGATAAATACAACACTAAAAAACTATATTTATGAGTATTGGGTACCACTAGGTTATGGGTATGTTCCCTACTAGTTTCTCTTTCACGAGAACAAATTTTTCTATGTTTACTTTACACCGAGGTACGAGGTACATGGGGCCCAAGACTAACTGGTGCCTAGGGGTGTTCCCGAGATTGGTGCTCACTAACTCTTGTGTATTTATCTTTTTCATATAGTGATTTTTTTTGTAAAATATAGTAGCTTAAATGTTTTATTTAAATGTTCTCATTCATGGAAAGTTTCCTTTGAAAACTGTTTACATTTAAAAGTTATATTCTTTAGAAATTATTTCAACTTTTATTGTTTATCAAAAATGGAATGATTTTTATCTTGTATTGTTTACTCCATGGAATCTATTGGGGGTATTCTATTGGTATTAGGCTCACACCCTACTTAAACCCCTTGGGTTTAAGTATACTTGTTCATATTTGACATGGGAAAAGGAAAGTATTTGGGTGATGGCGGTTCGGGTTGTTAGTTCTCTTCCATAGTGAGGCGTTGTAGAAAAGATTTGTGGGTGATGACCCCTTGTTGTGTGGAGTCCTTGGGGCTGTTTTTATACTAATTTTATGTGTCTTTGGACCTCTTATTCTATGTTTAAACATATGTATTCAATTCTGGATTTTTTATAAACCTCACTTGGTATGAATTTTTTATATTCGGTTTATCAATTGGTTTTGATGTTTTATGCTTCCATATTCCGGTAAATTGTTCCCAAACCAAAATATATGATACCCGGGAACTTTTTCCAGCCTGTGTGGATAGGGAACTCCCTTTGGGACTTGTCACAAGTCAGGTTTGGTGCCAGTTTTGATGGAGACCATATAATGACCCATACTTTACATACATTGTTATTACTTCAGAACTGAAGCATACTTATTACAACATATAATAAAACCATGAAAGGACCGTATAGGTATAGTGTCTTTAGAAACTAGGAAACATAAACAATTGGTTCATAAAGCATCTACATTATCTCCTATTTATTTCATCATATCTAGAGTCCCTTTTGGAATATCCTACTTAATAACCTTCTTCCTGACCTGGGGAAAGAAAACATACAAAAGGGTGGGCTCAAATGATCAGTGTGGGTAAACAAAAGAAATATCAATCACATCATATTCATAAGAACATAACATTTTGTAAATCTTAACCTGCAAAAGAGATCATAATATCATAACATGGGATAAATCATAGTAGTGAAATGTAATCCCAATAATTATAACTTAATACATGAAACTTTGTGTCATATACACATAATCATAGAGAATAATTTCTTAGCAGTCAAGACTCACTTCCAAGACTATATTAGCGAACAAAGTCCATTTCTGAACCAAGTTCACTCCTCATTTCAGTCCTGTATCACTGAACTGGATTAACCTGCCATTCCAGCCATGTCTATCTCATGAGATATAAATCTTTACCCAATGCATTGTAGGAAGATATATGTCCCACCCATCTCATAATGATACCATTCTTATGTGTTCCATAAGATCATAAATCATACATCATAGCATAACTCATGTAATAAAAATGGGATTATCATTCCATCTTAACATAATTCATAAAAGGACATCATAAAAATAATTCCATCATAACATAATCAAATAAATGTAAAAATAGGGATAGAAATAGAACCCCATATTATCTTAGATGGAAAATAATTTTGATAAAACACTTGAACTCCATTCTTGAGGAAAATATCGTTTCTACTTCAAAAACATTTTTCCATTCTTAAAATGTTATACAATTTTAAACTAAAAGAAGTTGATTAAAAATAAACTTGAAAACTTGTAAAGTAATCTTCATGGAAATAATGTTCTAAAATTCCATTCATGCTGTATAATTTAAAAAAAATATTCTTCTCATACTTTGGTCAGAAAAAGTCAAAAAGTACCTCATACTAAAAATGACAAAAGATTCATTTCATATCGTTTACTAAAAACTCACCAATGGGTAAAATTGGATTTAAACAATTGTATGAGGATAGAAATAATATTAAATATTGAGTAAACATGGATTTGGATGATAAATACACCCCAGTAAATACCAAATTATAAACAATCTCGGATAAAAATGAGATTGTGAGATTTTCCCTTACCTTAGGTCCAATTTGCTTCGTACATGTCCAAACCTCCTGTATAATGATTTAAATAATGTTATTGACTTATTACATAATCTTACTCATTGTTATGATATCATATATGGTCATATTCTTAGCTTCTTATTAGTAATATTTCATTGCTACTTGTTATTCGGGTGTTTATTGCTTTTTGTTCTTATGCGTGTTTTGTCAAATAAATTATTATTCTTATTTTTAGGTTATAGATACCTCATTTCCAGAATAATATTAGTGTAATATATATCATATTTATTCATTAAATTAATTTATATAATCATTATGCATTAAAGATCATGTAGAATGAGTTGCATCACATCGTGGAGACGGTAGGCTGTACGTACGCACGAGCGATGATATCGTTCCCATGATCGTGGAATTAAATTTAAGTGTATGTATACTATTTAGGAATCAATATCACTTTAAAGTAATTATATATAGTTATTCTTTACACCATTATACCCATCCAAGTAAGGTGGTGGTTGAAAACATATTACACCACGACGTGGAGACGGTATTCCGTACGTACGCACGCGCGGTGATTTCGTTTTCCGTAGGATGGATAGAAGGTGAAATAGGTTTTTTTAATATTTATAATAACATATAATTATATGAGTGATAATGATGTTATTAATTCATAATTTAACAACTAAATAAGAAGAATTATAAGAAGAAATAAAGTTGAAAGAATCGGTAACGGGCATTACCTCTTCTTTGAAGCGCCTCTTCTTAACCTTCGCTTAGGGCACTAAATATGGTCTTTGAAGAAGACAAGGACCTCTCGGATGTTTATAGGGAAGTGGAGAAGAGAAATGGCCAGGGTTTGGCCGAGCTTTAAGGCTCAAAGTGGTGTGAGGATGAGAGGGAGGAGGTGCCCTTTTATAAGGGAGAAGAGGGGCACCTTAGGAAAAACTTAAAATATTATTTTATTATCAAGTCATATTCGGTTTTTAATAGCTCCAAATTGATTTATTTCGAATATAAGGTGGGGATGGGTCGAAATCCTCTCAACCAATATATTTTAGACAAGTTTAGGTTACTATTTTAATCTTATCATTTAGATTTAACTCTAAGTTAAATAATTTAACTTTTACCGTGTCTTCTTGTTTTCTTACATTATATGGTTAATAAACTTACTATAACAAGCCAAAAAAACCCCAAGTTGTTAATTATTAATATATATAACCTTATATAAGTAATTTATCCGAACCTTATATTTTTAATAATAAAATAACAATTAATAATATAATATTTGTTTTAAAAACTATTTTATGTCAATTTTGACACTATTTGGTAATTAATTTTTGTGAAAATCTTAAAAGCATGATTAGTTCGAAAAAAGTTAATTAAATCAATACTAATAAGTCATATTAACCTATAAAATTATTTTAATTCATAAAAAGTCACAAATTACATTTATTTTGGTATTTATAATATCAATTTTGTTAATATTTCATTAATAAGGTAATTACTGCATCATCATTGTGTCATAAATAAATTAAATTATTTAATGTCTAAAAATTATAATTAAAATACTATTATGTAGAAAATCTTTTTATCTTTCTAATTAATATTTATAGTTGAAATTATCTTATGTATAACCCTATATTAAAAATGTTTTAGTTATTAAACTTTGATTTTAACTATTTTAACTCTTCTTTAAATAAAATAATAATAAATGTCCTAATCTAATCAACGTGGACCTAAATGGTCATATTTTATTCCTAAGGTTGTTTTTGGTCAAATTAAACTTATCCAATAGAATTAGGACATGTTTTATGGTAATAATAATATAATTTTTACCCTTAATTACCCTATTTACTTTTAACCGTGGTAAAAAAAAGTAAAAAGTTACTATTCACCAAAAAAAATATTTTTATCTTATTGAACCACATTTTACTCCTTGATATTAACCGTGTCTCTCAGAATTTCGAAATTCCACTCACAGAAGCGGTAAAATTAAGTTTTATGTAAATTTTCAAATTCTCCTAAGAGATGGGTAAAAGACGGTGAAAAGTTCAATAAAATTTTTACATATCTAAAATTATTATAAAATGGAACCAATGAATTACATTGAACTTATATAGCTATTAAGTATCAATTTTGACCTAAAATAAATTTAAATAAAATAAATAATTATTTAAATAAAAAGTTGGTTTTTAAATAGTAACCCAGTGTTTTCACTATTCATCAAAAATTGAAAGTTTTCATAAAAATACCAAAAATTAACCCTAAGATAATTTCGATATCCCGAATCCAAAAATGAAGTCCATTTTGAAAGATAAAATTTATAAAATTTCAAAAAGTGAGTATTACTATTTTTAACGGCTAGTTTTAATAATATTTTAATAGCATATCATTGTTTAGTGAAACGTGGTATCGCTTGCAAGCTATCGAGGAAGGTCGCGATTGCGTGTAATGCAAGCCAAGTCAGGGAAGTGTGTAGTGCAATCTCCTTTTGGTGTATCGTACAACACAGGACATCAATGAAATTAAAAAGAACATTTTTCATAAAATCTCAGGGTGTTACATTCTACCCCCCTTAAAATGAATTACGCCCTCAAAATTCGTCACTTTGTAACAAACAGATGAGGATACCTCTCCCTCATCATATCCTCAAGCTACCATGTAGCTTCTTCTAATTGGTGGTTCCTCCATAAAACTTTCACCAAGCGAGTGGTCTTGTTCCATAGAACTTTTTCGCTACGATCCAGAATCTCTATCGGTAGTTCTTCATAAGAAAGATCTTGCTCCAGTGGTACAACTTCTGAGCTGAGTACATGTGAAGGAACGGGTATGTACTTTCTCATGAGAGATACATGGAACACATCATGAACTTAAGAGAGATTCAGTGGAAGCGCCAATTGGTAAGCTACCTTCCCAACATGATCCAGTATTTCAAAAGGACCAATATATCTAGGGATTAGCTTTCCCTTCTTTCCAAATCTCATTACTCTCTTCCAAGCAGATATTCGTAAGAACACTTTATCACCCACTTCAAACTCTTGGTCTTTTCTTCGATTATCAGCATAACTGTTTTGTCGACTCTGAGCTGCTCTTATGTGTTGTTGAATAGATCTAACCTTTTCTGCCATCTCATCAACAAGATCAGGTCCTAATAGCTTTCTTTCCCCAACTTCATCCCAGAAAGTTGGAGTCCTGCATTTCTTTCCATAGAGAGCTTCATAAGGAGCCATCTGAATACTTGAGTGAAAGATATTATTATAAGAAAATTCCATAAAAGGTAAGTGTTGATCCCAACCACCTTTGAAATCCATAGAGCAATCTCTTAATATATCTTCTAGAGTTTGAATTGTTCTCTCAAACTGACCGTCTGTCTGAGGATGATAAGAAGTGCTAAAACTCAACTCTGTATCCAAAGTATGCTGAAGACTTCGCCAAAACTTTGAGGTAAACCTCGGATCCCGATCAGATATAATGGAAAGTGGTACTCCATGCAATCTTACCATTCCTTTACATATATCCTGGAAAGCTGGTCCAGAGAGAAATCTTCTCTAATAGCAATGAAGTGTGCTAGCTTTTTAAGATGATCAACTATGACCCAGATAGTATTATTGCCTTTTTATGTTTTAGGAAGTCCGATGACAAAGTCCATAGTGATGTTTTCTCATTTCTATTCTGGTATGGGTAATGGTTGTAACATCTCCTTAGACTTCTGTCTCTCAGCTTTAACTTGCTGACAAACCAAGCATTGAGAGACATATTCAGCAACATCTCTTTTCATTCCATCCCACCAGAAGTAATATTTCAGGTCCCTATACATCTTCGTGCTTCCGGGATGAATAGAGAATGAAGAACTATGAGCCTCATCCAGCCACTCCTTCTTTAATTCTGGGATGGGAGGAACACAAACTCGATTCCTGAACTTTATTATCCCATCACAATCAAGGTTGAATTCAGGAACATTTCTCACCTTTTTTTGTAACTCTACATCTTCTTTCTGTGCCTCTTTAATATTCACATGTATATATGGTTGAACATTCATTTGATAAAGATAAGATTTTTTCCCTTCCATTATAATTACAAGATCCATCCTTTGTAAATCCATAAATATTGGATCTTTTGTGATCCTCATCATGGATAAGCTAGCATGGTCTTGTCGACTTAATGCATCTGCCACCTTGTTTGCTTTCCCAGGGTGGTAATGAATTGAGCAGTCGTAATCCTTAATCAGCTCCAACCATCTTCTTTGGCGCATATTCATCTCCTTTTGTGTGAAAATATACTTTAAACTTTTATGATCAGTATAAATATCACACCTTTCTCCATAAAGATAATGCCTCCAAATATTTAATGCAAATATTACCACAGCTAACTTCAAATCATGAGTTGGGTAATTTTGCTCATAGATTTTCAACTGTCGTGAGGTATAATCTATCACCATATCATTTTGCATGAGAACACACCCCAATCCCTTCTTGGATGCATCACTGTAGATCACAAACTTTTCTCCACTATAAGGCAGTGTGAGAACAGGTGCACTGGATAACCTTCTTTTTGACTCCTTGAAATTATCTTCACACTCATCCGTCTACACAAACTTAACTCCTTTTCGAGTCAACCTGGTGAGTGGATTAGATAATCGTGAAAAATCTTTCACAAAACATCGATAATATCCATCCAAACCAAGAAAACTTCGGATCTCAGTTACTGTTTTTGGTATCAACCATCTTTCGATAACCTCTATTTTTTTTGGATCCACAGATATCCCCTCTTTTGAGATTATGTGACCCAAAAATGAAACTTTTTGAAGCCAAAATTCACACTTGTTAAATTTGTCATAAAGCTTCTCCTTTCTCAGGGTCTTTAATACAATTCTCAAGTGATCTTCATGTTATTCCTTACTCTTTGAATAGACAAGAATATCTTCTATAAAGACTACCACAAATTAATCAAGATAGTCTCTAAATAATTTATTCATCAGATCCATGAAGATAGCAGGGGCATTAGTAAGACCAAATGGCATCACTATAAATTCATAGTGTCCATACCTTTTACGGAAAGCCATCTTTGGTATATCCTCCCTTTTGACCCTTAATTGATGACACCCTGAATGAAGATCAATATTGTAAAAGTATTGAGCTCTGCGTTGTTAGGCGGAGAAAAAGGGAGTGATGGAAAGAGGGGGGGTGAATTGTCTTTTAAAAAAAAAGATTAACAAATTAAAATCAAAGTAAAGAATGCAGCGGAAATGAAAGAGGCAAAACACACAACTTGATAACGGAGTTCGGCCAAAAACCCAGCCTACGTCTCCGCTCCCAACTAAACCGTTGAGAGATTCTACCGCTTGCTTTTCAATGGTTTTAGCAAGAAACCCACTAGGCTTTGAGGTAGCACTAGGACCTATTACAGCTTGCTTTTGATGGTTGAGCAAGAACCCACTTGCTTTTAATGGTTTAGAAAGAACCCACTAGCCTTCTTACAGGTGAAGGCTAGCTCACCTATGACACAAGCCTTTTAAAAGGAAAGGCTTGAAGAAACCTCTTCACACCTTAATGGTGATGTGAAACCCAAAAGAAAGAGGGGATGAGAAATAGAGTGGTTTGTAGACACAAACCCAAATTAAGCTCAAAATAGATAAACAAGAAAAACTGTATTTGGAGAATCCTTGGGCACCTTTGATTGATAGGAGAGTTTGAAGGCCGCTTCCAAGCTTCTTTGGTGGTGCTCTTGGATGTGGAATTGGATGGAGCACTTGGGGTTCCTTGAGGTGGCTCGCCGGAGGATTGCCGAATGATCAACAAAGTGTCCTTGGGCTTGGTTTAAGTTCCGGTTAGTGTCCGGGGCTTCCTCAGCCTTTATTTATAGGCATGGAACCCATTGGGGGCCTTCGAAGCCGTTGGAGAAGTCCTCGGAGCCGTTGGAGGCCAAAAGAGGGTTGACTGGTCAAACCCAACGGCTAGTTTGACTGGGCTACCGGCTGGCCGGTGCCTTGGCAGAGGAGAAGAAATTTGGTCCAGGCTCTACCGGCTGACCGGTGGAGAAGAAATGGGCCATGAAGCACATCAAGTGGACTGAAATTCAGTCCACCGGCCAACCGGTGTGATAGCACCGGCCAGCCGGTGGACCTGGCAGAGGCATTGCCCACTGCCAGGTTCCACCGGTCAGCCGGTGGCTCTGTCACCGGCCAGCCGGTGGCACCCAGACCAATTGGCCAGCTACTGTCTCCCCACCGGCCAGCCGGTGGCTCCTCCACCGGTCAGCCGGTGGAGCCTAGACCAAATTTCTTCTCCTCTGCCAAGGCACCGGCCAGCCGGTGGAGCTGTACCGGCCAGCTGGTAGCCCAGTCAAACTAGCTGTTGGCTTTGACCAGTCAACCCTCTTTTGGCCTCCAACGGCTCCAAAGACCTCTCCAACGGCTCCGAAGGCCCCCAATGGGTTCCTTGCCTATAAATAAAGGCTGAGGAAGCCCCGGACACCATCCCGGATCATATACCAAGCCAACGGACATATTTTGTATCAATTGGCCAACCTCCAGCGGACTTCCTTCAAGGAACCCACCTTGCTCCAACAACTTCCACATCCAAGGAGCTCCTTCAAAGAAGCTTGGAAGCGGCCTTCAACATCTCCAATCAATCAAAGGCGCCCAAGACTTCCTTAAATATGGTTTTTCTTGTTTATCTATTTTGAGCTTAATTTGGGTTTGTGTCTACAAACCACCCTATTTCTCATCCCCTCTTTCTTTTGGGTTTCACATCACCATTAAGGTGTGAAAAGGTTGTCAATCTTTCCTTTAAATAGCTTGAGACATAGGTGAGCTATCCTTCACCTGTAAGAAGGATAGTGGGTTCTTGCTAAACCATTAAAAGCAAGTGGGTTCTTGCTCAACCATCAAAAGCAAGCTGTAATAGGTTCTAGTGCTACCTCAAAGCCTAGTGGGTTTCTTGCTAAAACCATTGAAAAGCAAGCGGTAGAATCTCTCAACGGTTTAGTTGGGAGCGGAGACGTAGGCCGGGTTTTGGCCGAACTCCGTTAACAATTTCTTGTGTGATTGCCTCTTTATTTCCGCTGCATCTTTACTTTGATTTTAATTTGTTAATCATTTTTTTAAAAGGCAATTCACCCCCCCTCTTGCCATCACTCCCTTTTTCTCCGCCTAACAATTGGTATCAGAGGCAAAATTTTGAATAATTCCTTAACCGGTTTCAAATTAAAGATCCTATTTTTTGATGGCTTCTACCGCTTCTTCCTCTCAATCCCCCGAAGGACATTCTTAGGATCGTGCTCCATTCTTTGATGGAACCGATTATAGTTTTTGGAAAACCCGCATGACCACATTTCTTAAAAGTATTGGCTATCCTATTTTTAGAATTGTTATGCATGGTTTTACCCTCACTTCTTCCGATGAGTCTAAGTGGACCACCATAGATATTAAGAATTTCAAGCTTGATGGCAAAGCCATGAATGCTCTACATTGTGGGCTAGACCGAAATGTTTTTAATTGTATTTCTACTTGCTCTACTTCTTACGATCTTTGGAAATTTTTAGAACTAACCTATGAAGGTACTAGCGAGGCTCCAAAGCAAGAATCCGATCAAAAGCAAGAACCCGACGAAAAGATCAAGCCTGTTTGCCCACCTCACAAGAAAAGGGCCAAGAAGAAGAAGAAGAAGGCTTTAAAGAAAACTTGGAGTGATAGATCCTCCTTCTCTTCTTTCTCCTCGAGCGACAATGGTAATAATTGCCTAATGGCAAAACATGAGGTATCTTCCTCCTCTTCCTCCTCTTCCTCCTCTAGTTCTTCTAATTCATTTAATCATCTATCTTATGAAGAACTCTCACACGCTAGAGACCAACTAGAAAAAGGTTTTCATGAATTATCGTCAAAATTTGTTGCTTTAAAAAAGTCTTTCAAAAAACTTTCCTCCGAAAAAGAACAACTTCTCAAAGAGAAGGAGGAACTCTCCCTAAAAATCCAAAATTTCCCAAATGTTGATTCTTTGGAATCAACCATCAAGGACCTTAGAGAATCCTTAGCCAAGTTCACCCAAGGTGAACAAAATTTGACCAAATTATTGGGCTCTCAAAGGGTTTCTAGAACCACACATGGACTTGGCTACACCAACCAAGCTTCCTCCTCCCATGCACCCACTGTTTTTGTAAGGGGGAGCTCTAGTTTTAAATTTTGTAATTATTGTAAGAAACCCGGGCACCTCATTTATGAGTGTGATTGTAAAAATGCTCGGTACGGTAGGCCAAAGACTATTTTCTATTCCGATGAGTTTTATAGGAGAAGACCCGCCACTAGACAAGTATGGATTGAAAAATCCCTTCTTGCGAGTCTCTCCGGGCCAAAATTTATTTCCTATCCCCGGTGACTTATTGTTTTTATTTAGGGGGAGTATTTTCAAAACCTTGTCTTAGATTCAAAACTTTCAATTCAATTTTTGGTTCAAAATTTTCATTTCAATTTTGATTCAAAACTTTCAATTCAAACTGTTATTCAAATTTTTCAATTCAATTTTCAAAAATTCTAATTGATTTAAAAATCTTGATTTTCAATTTTCCCACAATCAAATTTTTTATGCCCCACGCTATTTTGATAATCACAAAGGGGGAGAAATTTCTTGATTGATTGGGGGAGAATCTTTTCTATCATGCTTTGATTTATTTTCAAACTATCCTTTAAGAATGTCTTTAATTTCAGTATTTTACTTTGATTGTTTTGGTGATTGTGATCATCAAAATAGGGGGAGATTGTTGTACCTCTCGTATCCCCTCGTGGTTTAATTTTCATGATCACAATCACTTTCTTATTTATCAAACATTGTTTTAAGTGTTTTTGTTTTATAGGAAAAAGATTGCCAAGGAAATGAGCCATGAAGCACATCAAGTGGACTGAAATTCAGTCCACCGGCCAACCGGTGTGATAGCACCGGCCAGCCGGTGGACCTGGCAGAGGCATTGCCCACTGCCAGGTTCCACCGGTCAGCCGGTGGCACCCAGACCAATTGGCCAGCTACTGTCTCCCCACCGGCCAGCCGGTGGCTCCTCCACCGGTCAGCCGGTGGAGCCTGGACCAAATTTCTTCTCCTCTGCCAAGGCACCGGCCAGCCGGTGGAGCTGTACCGGCCAGCCGGTAGCCCAGTCAAACTAGCCGTTGGCTTTGACCAATCAACCCTCTTTTGGCCTCCAACGGCTCCAAAGACCTCTCCAACGGCTCCGAAGGCCCCCAATGGGTTCCTTGCCTATAAATAAAGGCTGAGGAAGCCCCGGACACCATCCCGGATCATATACCAAGCCAACGGACATATTTTGTATCAATTGGCCAACCTTCGGCGGACTTCCTTCAAGGAACCCACCTTGCTCCAACAACTTCCACATCCAAGGAGCTCCTTCAAAGAAGCTTGGAAGCGGCCTTCAACATCTCCAATCAATCAAAGGCGCCCAAGACTTCCTTAAATATGGTTTTTCTTGTTTATCTATTTTGAGCTTAATTTGGGTTTGTGTCTACAAACCACCCTATTTCTCATCCCCTCTTTCTTTTGGGTTTCACATCACCATTAAGGTGTGAAAAGGTTGTCAAGCTTTCCTTTAAATAGCTTGAGACATAGGTGAGCTATCCTTCACCTGTAAGAAGGATAGTGGGTTCTTGCTAAACCATTAAAAGCAAGTGGGTTCTTGCTCAACCATCAAAAGCAAGCTGTAATAGGTTCTAGTGCTACCTCAAAGCCTAGTGGGTTTCTTGCTAAAACCATTGAAAAGCAAGCGGTAGAATCTCTCAACGGTTTAGTTGGGAGCGGAGACGTAGGCCGGGTTTTGGCCGAACTCCGTTAACAATTTCTTGTGTGATTGCCTCTTTATTTCCGCTGCATCTTTACTTTGATTTTAATTTGTTAATCATTTTTTTAAAAGGCAATTCACCCCCCCTCTTGCCATCACTCCCTTTTTCTCCGCCTAACATGCGTAGTTGGTCAAATAAGTCATCAATGCGTGGGAGAGGATATTTTTTCTTGATAGTGATCTTGTTAATTTCTAGATAATCAATTCAGAGTCTCATTGATCCATATTTCTTTTTAACAAATAGAAAAGGTTCTCCCCAAGGTGACTCACTAGGGCATATGAATCCCTTATTAAGATTCTCTTGGAGTTGCTTCTTCAATTCCTATAACTCAATTGGGGCCATTCTATAAGGTGTCTTTGAAATGGGTATAGCACCCGGTATGAGTTCAATTGAAAACTCAACTTCACGATTTGGTGGAAGACCTGGAAATTCCTCCATAAAGACATCATAAAACTTCTATACAATGGGAATATTGTTAATCATGAGTTTCTCACCAACCATTTGATATAAATAACCTTCATTTAGTGGAATCAATACCCATAAGATGGAAGAAATTTCAACTGGAAGGTTATGTTCATCCTTGCATTGATAGATGATCATAGATTGATCTGGAATATGAAATGTGACTTTCCTTCTTTGGAAATTTATATAAGATCCATATAAAGAAAGCCAATCCATGCCAAGAATCACATCAAATTCCACTATAGGAAGGATCACAAGATTTGCAGGAATCACTTTCCCACAAACTTCAATCGAAGAAGAATTATAAACTTTTGATGCGACTTTTGTGCCATTAGGGGTTGTCACAGCTAACTCAACATATAATTTTTGAGGTAATACGGCGATAGACTTAGAAAATTATTCAGAAATAAAAGAGTGGGTGGATCTAGAATCAAATAAAACATTTTCTACTTTAGAGTGGATGGTAAGTGTACCTTTCACCACTTAGTTATCATACTCCACATCACTGATAGAAATTGCATGTGACTTTCCTTTGTCTTTGGCCTTAAGAGTTTGTTGACGTCAATCATCATAAAAAACTCTTATATTGGGGAATTGATTGGAATAATGCCCCATTTCCTTGCACTTGTAACATTGAAGTGTAGGAGGTGCACTCTGTGTAGCCTTTTATTTGTTCTCATCACTAGAAAATCTTTTTCCCATTATTGCGGCATTCAAATGCCCGATGACCTTATTTTCCACATTTGAAACATTTACTTGTCCCTTTAAGAAAACTCCCTCCATGTTTCTTTCCACACTTTGATCATAAGGGGAAAAAATCTTCTTTTTAGTGTGATCTTTAGATTTTCCTTTGAATTCCATTTTCCTCTTCTTATCAAACCCATATGACTGATGGGTTACTCTAATCTCCATCTCAACCTTGAGAGCACATCGAACGATTTCCTCGTAGCTATTGAAGTCCCTTATGGCTAACGCCCTTCGAAGACTTGATTTTAATCCACTAAAGAATCAATCGATCTTACTCTCAGGTTAGATAATAATCCCAAAAGTGTACCTTGCAATTCTTGTAAAATTTTCTTCATAGGTACCAACAGATTCATCATCCTTTTTCTTCAGTTCAAGAAACTCATTCTCCATCTTTGTTTGAAGAATACAAGGGAATTACTTATTGAAAAATAAGTTCTTGAACTTGTCTTATTCCATGGACTCAATTTCATCTCTTGGCCTCGTATTCTTGATAAGATTCCACCATTGATCAGCTTCACCTTCCAAACGATTTACTACTAAGATGACTTTATCATATTCAGAACATTGAAGAACTGAAAATATCTTTTTAGTGGTACTGATCCATTTTTCAACCACTAATGGATCAGTAGACCCACTGAATGAAGGTGGATGCTACCTCATGAAGGATTCAACAGAATTTTGCTCCTTCCTTTGCTCGTTTGGAAGTCCTGCATGATTCATATCTTGAGAAAGTTGTGTGAGCATGGCTACAATATTTTTCATTCCAGCTCCCATAACGTTTGGTTGCTCAGGGGGACAATCATTGCATTTCCTGTCGCATTCCGCATTAACACGGTTCCTTTGGGTTCCATCCATTGACTAAAACCAAGAAGAATAGTGTGAGAAATACTAATTATAATAGGAAAACCACATAATAAAGAATAAAATTTCACACTTAAGGTCTTATCATAGGTTATTCATGGCCATTTCTAAAACACTAAGATTGTGTTCTATGCTTAGATATATCCTTAGAGTTCTTACTAAGGCTTTCACATCCTAGTTTCCAAAGGTTGACTATACCTTTCCTCTGATACCAACTATAACAGTTTGGAATTACTTCCAATGGAAAATAATTGATACCTATCAGGGCACTCCATGGGAGGATACACCCCCTGGGCGGGACACACCACCATCCTCAGTGGCAGCCATTTCCTCATGAAGCCCTTGGGCAGAGAGCCATGCTCCGTCCAACGCTCACATGTGAGAGTTCCCAAGGATCGGATTCATTCCTACCTCATTTGCCTCTGATACCAACTATAATGACCCATACTTTACATACATTGTTATTACTTCAGAATTGAAGCATACTTATTAAAACATATAACAAAACCATGAAAGGACCGTATAGGTATAGTTTCTTTAGAAACTGGGAAACATAAACAACTAGTTCATAAAGTATCTACATTGTCTCTCGTTTATTTCATCATATCTAGATTCCCTTTTGGCATATCCTACTTAATAACTTTCTTCCTGACCTGGGGAAAGAAAACATACAAAAGGGTGATCTCAAATGCTCAGTAAGGGTAAACAAAATAAATATCAATCACATAATATTCATAAGAACATAACATTTTGGAAATCTTAACCTACAAAAGAGATCATAATAGCATAACATGGGATAAATCATAGTAGTGAAATGTAATCCCAATAATCATAACTTAAAACATTAAACTTTGTAGCATACACACATAATCATATATAATCATTTCTTAGTAGTCAAGACTCATTTCCAAGACTATCTTAGCAGGAAAAGTCCATTTCTGAACCGAGTTCACTCCTCGTTTCAGTCCTGTATCACTGAACTGAATTAACCTGCCATTCCAGCCATGTCTATCTCATGAGATATAAATCTTTACCCAATGCATTTTAGGGAGATATAGGTCCCACCCATCTCATAATGATGCCATTCTTATGTGTGCCACAAGATCATAAATCATACATCATAGCATAACTCATGTAATAAAAATGGGATTATCATGCCATCATAAAATAATCCATAAAAGGACATCATAAAAATAATTCCATCATAACATAATCAAATCAATGTAAAAATAGGGATAGAAATAGAACCCCATATTATCTTAGATGGAAAATAATTTTGATAAAACACTTGAACTCCATTCTTGAGAAAAATATCATTTCTACTTCAAAAACATTTTTCCTTTCTTAAAATTTCATACAATTTTAAACTAAAAGAATTTGATTAAAAATAAACTTGAAAATTTATAAAGGAATCTTCATGGAAATAATTTTCTAAAAGTCCATTCAGGCCGTATAAGTTAAAAAAAACATTCTTCTCGTACTTTGGCCGGAAAAGTCAAAAATTACCTCGAACTAAAAATGACAAAAGATTCATTTCATATCGTTCACTAAAAACTCACCAATGGGTAAAATTGGATTTAAACAATTGTATGAGGATAGAAATAATATTACATATTTAGGAAACATGGATTTGGATGATAAATACACCCCAGTAAATACCAAAGTATAAACAATCTCGGATAAAAATGAAATTGTGATATTTTCCCTTACCTTAGGTCTGATTTGCTTCGTACGTGTCCAAAACTCATGTATAATGATTTAAATAATGTTATTGACTTATTAAATAATCTTACTCATTGTTATGATATCATATATGGTCAGATTCTTAGCTTCGTATTAGTAATACTTCATTGATACTTGTTATTCGGGTGTTTATTGCTTTTTGTTCTTATGCGTATTTTGTCGAATAAATTCTTATTATTATTTTTAGGTTATAGATACCTAATTTCCATAATGATATTAGTGTAATATATATCATATTTATTCATTCAATTCATTTATATAATCATTATGCATTGAATATCATGTAGAACAAGTCGCATCAAATTGTGGAGATGGTAGACCGTATGTACGCACGAGCGATGATATCATTCCCATGATCGTGGAATTGTATTGAAGTGTATGTATACTATTTCAGAATCAACATAACTTTAAAATAATCATATATAGTTATTCTTTACACCAATATACCCATCTAAGTAAGGTGGTGGTTGAAAACAGATTACACCACGGCGTGGAGACGGTATTCCGTACGTACGCACGCATGGTGATTTCATTTTCCATAGGATGGATAGAATGTGAAATAGGGTTGTTTCATATTTATAATAAAATATAAGTATATGAGTGATACTGATTTTATTACTTAATAATTAAACAACTAAATAAGAATAATTAGAAGAAGAAATAAAGTTGAAAGAATCGGTAACGGACATTACCTCTTCTTTGAAGCGCCTCTTCTTAACCTTCCCTTAGGGCACTAAAGATGGTCTTTGAAGAATATCAGGACCTCTAGGATGTTTCTAGGGAAGTAGAGAATATAAATTGTCAGGGTTTGGCCGAGCTTGAATTCTCAATGTGGTGTGAGGAGGAGTGGGAGGAGGTGCCCTTTTATAAGGGAGGAGAGGGGTACCTTAGGAAAAACTTAAAATATTATTTTATTATAAAGTCATATTTGGTTTTTAATAGCTCCAAAATTGATTTATTTAAAAGTTAAGGTGGTAATGGGTCTAAATCCTCTCAACAAATAGATTTTAGACAAGTTTAGTTTACTATTTTAACCTTATCATTTAGATTTAACTCTAAGTTAAATAATTTAACTTTTACCGTGTCTTCTTGTTTTCTTACATTATATGGTTAATAAACTTACTATAACAAGACAAAAGAACCCAAAGTTGTTAATTATTAATATATATAATATTATATAAGTCATTTGGCCGAAACTTATATTTTTAGGAATAAAATAACAATTAATAATATAATATTTGTTTTAAAAACTATTTTTTGTCAATTTTGACACTATTTGGTAATTGATTTTTGTGAAAATCATAACAGCATGATTAGTTCAAAAAAAGTTAATTAAATCAATACTAATAAGTCATATTAACCTATAAAATTAGTGTAATTCATAAAAAGTCACAAATTACATTTATTTGTGTATTTATAATATCAATTTTCTTAATATTTCATTAATAAGGTAATTACTACATCATCATTGTGTCATAAATAAATGAAATTATTTAATGTATAAAAATTATAAATAAAATACCATTATGTATGAAATATTTTTATCTTTTTAATGAATTTTTATAGTCGAAATTATCTTATGTATAACCCTATATTAAAAATGTTTTAGTTATTAAACTTTGATTTTAACTATTTTAACTCTTCTTTAAATAAAATAATAATAAATGTCCTAATCTAATCCACGTGGACCTAAATGGTCATATTTTATTCCTAAGGTTGTTTTTGGTCGAATTAAACTTTTCCAATAGAATTAGGACATGTGTTAGGATAATAATAATATCATTTTTACCCTTAATTACCCTATTTACTTTTAATCGTGGTAAAAAAAAGTAAAAAGTTACTATTCATCAAAAAAATTATCTTATTGAACCACATTTTTCTCCTTGATATTAACCATGTCTCTCGTATTTTCGAAATTCCACTCACAGAATCGGTAAAATTAAGTTTTATGTAAATTTTCAAATTCTCCTAGGAGGTGGGTAAAAGACGGTGAAAAGTTCAATAAAATTTTTACATATCTAAAATTATTATAAAATGACACCAATGAATTACATTGAAATTATATAGGTATTAAGTATCAATTTTGACCTAAAATAAATTTAAATAAAATAAATAATTATTTAAATAAAAATTCGGTTTTTAAATAGTAACCCAGTGTTTTCACTATTCATCAAAAATTGAAAGTTTTCAGAAAAATACCAAAAATTCACCTAGGCTAATTTTGATATCTTGAATCCAAAAATGAAGTCCATTTTGAAAGATAAAATTTATAAAATTTCAAAAAGTGGGTATTACTATTCATAACGGCTAGTTTTAATAATATTTTAATAGCATATCGTTGTTTAGTGAAACTCGGTATCGCGTGCAAGCTATCGAGGAAGGTTGCGATTGCGTGTAAATCAAGCCAAGTCAGGGATGCATGTAGTGAAAGCTCATTTTGGTGTAGCGTACAACATAGGACATCGATGAAATTAAAAAGAACATTTTTCATAAAATCTCGTGGTGTTACAGACCAGATTCGGTTCGTGGCAAAACGGTATCGGAGGAGGCCAATGTTTTTTTATTGTATTATTATTTTGGGATGAATCGGGCTAGATGGGAGCTAGGACTATTGGGACTCTAATTTTTGTTCATGAGTAGGGTGCTTGGACCGCACCTCTCTTGGAAGACCTTGAGTCACCATGGTACATTGGAATTGTTTGTTTGACTTCACTTCCAGGTGAGACATGTGAGATATAGCATACACGTGGACATTAGGTGGGGGTGGGGTAATTGTTTCTTTTATCATTGTAATGTGTTTGGATTACTTATATTTTATGTCATTAATGAAATTTTTATAATTTTTGGACTGATTTTTCTCTTGTGACTGTTGCCTTTTTGTAGTAACATGCCTCCCCAGAAAGCTCCCATGCACCCACGGGAGGAAGCCGGAGAGAGTTATCCCTCACTGCTTGATCATAGGCTAGTAGAGGTTATGGTTCGGGCTGTCCAGGATCTAGTACATGGAACATCTCATGTTCCACCTTCTGTTGGAGAAGATGAGACTGGTCCTCGAAAGGGCAAGGCCCATGAGTTTTTGAAAAATAATCTTCCTACTTACCGAGGTAGCATAGAACCCCAAGAAGCATAGGAATGGCTCAAAAATATCGAGCACATGTTTGAGTTCCTGGATACACCCAAGGAGATCTGGGTGAAGTGTGCCTATTTTTTGTTGGAGGGTCTCATCCATAGGTGGTGGGAATCTGTACTTTAAACTGGGAAGAATGAGCAGATGTGCTGGGGAAATTTCAAGGTCGTCTTCAATGAACAGTACTGCCATGACATCTTGGCATATTCCAGGTTCCAAGAGTTCATGGATCTTGTTCGGGGGGATCTTTATGTGATGGAGTATTCCAACCATTTCACTGAGCTGGTTCGGTATACTCATGAAATCATCTCTAATGAAAAAGTGAAGGCCCGGAGGTTTTAGAAAGGCTTACGAATAGAGATATACTACCATGTTTTCTTGTTTAAGCTGAGGACCAATGCTGAGGTGGTTGATCGGCCGTGCATGGTGGATATTGATCGAAAAGTGGGGGATGGTTTCTATGGGATAGTATCAGTAGCGGGAAGTGTAATCTCTTCATATAAGAAAAGGAAGTGGGAGGATCAAGTGAAGAAGGGAGGTGGTAGTTCAGGCCACTCTTCAGGGCAGTTTTCATCTGTGGCTTCTGATGAGAGATCGGTCGTGTGCCATTGGTGCGAGATATTAGGGCACATACGAACAGAATTCCCACTTCCTCTGAATCCTTGTTATCAATGTGTAGTTATGGTTCACTTGAAGCGATTTTCTGGGGTGGCATGTCCACTTTAGAGTGGGGCAGGATCAGTGGATTCAAGAGGAGTGCCTGAACATTCAGAGCCGTCGAGGACGGGGGGATCTCAATTTGGTGGCCGTGGTGGTAGGGCTAGGTCATCTTTTGTTCATAGCCAGTTTAGGGCACATCTATAGACTAGCGGTCATCCTCATAAAGATATCGGGCATCTCCATGTGGTGGATTAGGTGCCATTAGGATCAGAGGCGGGACTGTCGATAGTTTGAGGTACCCTTTTGATTGCATCTTCTATAGCTACTGTTTTTTTTGATACCAGTGCCTCTATTTCATTCATTTCTACCTGTTTTGTGGATACTCTGAATTTTCCAACAAATTTTTTGTCTTTTGCGATTGAGTTGGTGAAGCTGTTGTGAAAGAAGAAGAAGTAGGGTCTTAGGTGCCCATTGTGTGCGCTTTCTATGTCAAGGTTTGAGATGGAGTGGCACCTCCTAGTCTTAGATATGGAAATGTTTGACATAATACTTGGAATGTATTGGATAGTACACTTCTAGTCACACATCGATTTCTATAGGCAGTGGGTCAATTTCATGGAACCTAATGGGAGTCATCATGTTTTTCGTGGGGAATGGGATCCTTAATCGAGTCGTACAAGACCTCCACTCCCAGAGTAAGGAGATGTTTTTTTAGTTATCATCGCTAGAGATAGAGGACGATGATAATGCTTCTGATGTTGGACTACCTCATGTATTTGAAGAGTTTCCAGAGGTATTTCTGGATTATTTTTCTGGTTTTCCTCCAGAGCGGGATGTGGAGTTCTCGATTGATCTGGTACTGGGAACATAGCCAATATCTCTTCCCTCATATCGCATATCCCCCAACAAGCTGAAAGAATTAAATATACAGCTAGATGACTTAGAATCCAAAGGATTCATTCACCCGAGCATCTCTCATTGGGTTTCTTCTGTGTTGTTCACGAAAAAGGATGCCAGATCTCTCCAGTTGTGTATTGACTATCGAAAGCTGAATAAGGTAACAATCAAGAAAAAATATCTTTTTCACCAAATAGATGACTTGTTTGATTAGTTTAAGAGGAAAGGTGGTTTTCTAAAATCTACTTTCATTCGGGATATCATCAAATCAGGGTGAAAGAGGCATATATCCCAAAGACAGCCTTCTGAAGCAGGTACGGCCACTTTGAGTACTTGGTCATGCCCTTCATATTGACAAATGCTCCAACGGTATTTATGGAACTCATGAACAGGGTGTTCTATCAGTATCTCTATTCTTTTTGTGGTATTTGTGGGTGACATCCTAGTTTATTTGGGATCTAATGAGGAACATGAGCATCACTTTTGGATCATTTTGGGCACCTTGCGATAGCATCGCATTTATGAAAATTTGTCCAAATGCACTTTATGGATTAGGGAAGTTAAATTTATAGGGCACGTGATCTTAGAGTAGGGGGTTTCAGTGGACCCTGAGAAGATCAGTGTGGTTATGTCATGGGAGCATCCGAAGAACGTGTTCAAGGTCAGGAGTTTCCTCGGGCTGGCTGGTTATTATAGGCGGTTTGTTCAGGATTTCTCTCAACTTACTTCACCAATGACCGCGCTCACCCGAAAAGGGGGAAGTTTTTATGGGGCCCAGAATGTCAGGCATCCTTCGAGGAGCTGAAGAGGCGGTTGACTACTGCCCCCATTCTAATTTATCCATAGGTTGGAAAGGGGTATGTGGTGTATTGTGATGCTTCGGGTATGGGTCTTGGGAGTGTGATTATATAGGATGATCATGTGGTGGCGTATGGCTCTCGCTAACTCCGACCACATGAAAATAATTACCCAAACCACGACTTGTATTTAGAATCCATAATGCATGATTTGAAGACTTGGTGTCACTACCTCTTTGGAGAGAAGTTTTTTGTTTACTCTGGTCACAAAATCTTGGCCTATATCTTCTTGTGGAAGGACCTCAACTTAAGGTATTGTCATTGGATTGAGTACTTGTAGGGGTTCGACTTTGACATTGTCTATACCCCAGAAAAAGGTAACGTGGTGGCTGACGCCTTGAGTAGAAGAGTCCCAGTGCAGGATTTGAGGAAGTCCAGTAATGAGTGTAATTTGATGGCACTCTTTTCCCAGATGCATGTGAAGACCAAGGAGAAAAATGGTGGTGTGTTCTTGGCGAGATTCTAATTGACTCCTCTGGTGGATCTAATTCAGCAGGAACAGCCTGGTGATGAGATTTTTTAGTGGTCGAAGTAGTTTATTCATGGTTGGGAGATGTCTTCTAATTTTTCATCATCTCCTGAGGGAATCTTGTGCTTCAAGATCCATTCAGTGATGTCGTTATCTCTGTGGAAGGTGGTGATACATGATAACCACCAGTCTTAGTGGTATTTCTATCTGGGTTCCACCAAGACGTATTTTGATTTCTGTCGATAGTTCTGGTTACCTGGTATGAGACGAGACATCGCAGACTTCATGTCGAGATGCTACACATGCCATCAGGTGAAAGCAGAGCATCAAAGGCCCTTCGGTTTGCTTCAGCCATTACCTATTCCTACCTGTAAGTGGGACAAGGTTGTCATAGACTTCATTATTGTTTTTCCTCATACACCTCGAGGTAAGAATTCCATTTGGTAGTGATTGATCATCTAACCAAATCAGACCACTTTATTTCGATCAAATAGATAACTAAAGTGGATGAGTTGGGCCGTTTGTATCTTCAAGAGGTGGTAAGGATCCAGGGTGTTCCATCAGTAGTTGTATCAGATAGAGACTCACGTTTCACTTCTCAGTTTTGGGAAGGCCTTTAGAAGGCCTTGGGGTCTCAGATTAAGATTATCGAGGAATATCATCCTCAAATGGATGGTCAGACAGAGCGGGCGAATCAGATTTTGTAGGACATGCTTCATGCATGTGTTTTGGACTTTGGAGGTTCCTGGGATATTCATTTGTGATTGGTTGAGTTTTCTTATAATAATAGTTACTAATCCTCGATTTTAATGGCTCCTTTTGAGGTGATCTATAGTTGGCCTTGTCGACCCCCCCCCCCCCCTGTGTTGGGCTGAGGTAGGTGAGACCTCATTGATGGGGCTGAGTCTGGTGTAGGAGATGTCTGAGAATGTCAAGTTGATCAAGTAGTGCTTATTTACATCTCATAGTCTCCATAAATCATATGCTGGTCAAAGGCGTCAATACCTAGATTTTTCTGTGGGTGAAAGGCTATTCTTGAAAGTGGCCCCTCGTCTGGGTCATTGTGGCTTGGGAAAGCAAGGGAAGATGACGTTGCGGTATGTCGGACCTTTTGAGATCACCGAGTGTATTGGAACGGTGGCATACATGTTGGCCTTACCTTCTTAGTTGAAATTCATCCATGACATCTTACATGTATCCCAGTTGAAGAAATACAACCTGGATCCATCCCATGTGCTGAATTGGGAGGAGTTGGTTATAGAGTCTGATTTATCTGTTATTGAGCGGCCGGTGAAAATAGTGGACTTATAAGAAAAGGTGATCTGGGGGAAGTCTATTCCACTAGTCTAGGTCCTTTGATATCATGGGAATGATACACATGAGACATGGGGGTGGAAATCATGGGTCGAGGAAGAGAACCCGTTCATGTTTTCTAATCAAGTTTTAGGTTGACTTTCTGGGACGGAAAGTTTTTATGGTGGGGAGAATTGTCACACCCATATCCTTCAATTAAGTTACTTTTTTCTATTATTTTATTGGACTAACATTCCCTAATAAGTATCCCCTAGTCCCCCCTTGAATTTTAAGTAGTTTGAACACTTTTTGAGTAGACAAAATGGGGCGCACGGTTTGTGTGCACGTTTTTCTAAATCGTGCAAGAAAACCGTGTGGCCTTATCTAGCTCATTAAAAATACTGTTAAATTATATTTTTTCTTCTCGGGATTTATCCAAACTCACCCCTTTATTTCACCATTCAACCATAGCAGCCATGGAAGCCTCCCAAGAACCTCAAACCCTCCTTGGAACTCCATTTTGAAGGGGTATTTGGTGAAGAAACTTCAAACTTCCTCAAGTAAGTGAATATCTTCCTTAGTTTTCTCCTTTTACATGGGTTTTATTCCTCTATATTTGAAGTTACTTGTGTCCAGAAGGTAGGGTTTCGAACCTAGGGTTTTATCTTGGTTTTCTTGGTCTATTATTTTGTTTTTAGGCTTGATCTAAGTCCCTTGTGGTGCGGTGGTGGTACGGTTGGATTTTTGCACAAATATTAAAGGGTTTTAACACTTGTGGTAGGTGATTACATGGGTAATAAATGCTATATGAGTTAGATTTTCTGCATTACTATTTTTAGCACACTTATCATCCATTATCCTTTCTGTAAAATCTGGTTTTGGTGACGTTTGTTGAGAAAAGGATTTTTAGGTACCAATATGTTGTTAAATTGGGTGTTTTACATGTCTATTTTATGTTATGATAAATGGGGTTGTTTTATAACTCATGTAATGGGTTTATAGAAATGTTTTGGGTGCTGAAAATTATTTTTTGGTGAATATGGGTATGCCCATGGTGTTAAAAGTGGGATTTTAAAGGGGTTTTTTGTGTAAAGCATTGTTAAATTTTGGGAAGTTGTTTTATTGAAATTCTAAAGGTTTTATTGAGTGGTGTAAGTGGTGAAAAACATGTGTAGATACTATTTTGAGTATATTATGACCATAATTGATGTTTTTATGTGATAATTTCTTTTGGTATCATGAGATAATGGTTTGATCACAAAGGGGGGAGCCCGGGTACCTAGGAGGGCGGTTATGTACTAGTACGCTAGTGATCCGGATGAGTTTTGTCCCTGTTTCACTGAAAAAATGGATAACGACAACACTAAAAAAACTATATTGATGATTATTGGGTAAAAATAGGTTATGTTTATGTTCTCCACTAGTGGATATTTCACAAGAACGGATTTTTCTATGGTTACTTTACACCGAGGTACGAGGTACATGGAGCCTGAGACTAACTAGTACCTAGGGGTGTTCCCGAGATTGGTGCTCACTGGCTATTATGTATTTATCTTTGTAATATGGTAATTTTTGCTGAAAAATATAGTATCTTACATGTTTTATTGAAATTTACTCATTCGTGTAAAGTTTCCTTTGAAAACTTTTTACATTTAAAAGTTACATTCTTTAGAAATTATATACACTACCTCTTATTTATCAAAAATGACATGCTTTTTATCTTATATTGTTTACTCTATGGAATCTCTTAGTGGTATACTATTGTGATTAGTATCACACCCTACTTACACCCCTTGGGTGTAAGTATACTTGGTCATGTTTGACACAGGAAAAGGAAAGGCTTTGGGTGATGGCGGTTCGGGTTGTTTGTTCCCTTCCATGGTGCGGCGTTGTGGAGATGGCTTATGGGTGATGACCCCTTATCATGTGGAGTCATTGGGGATGTTTTGATGAAATTTTTATGTGTATTTGGACCTCTTATTCTATGTTTAAACATATTTATTCAGTTCAAGATTTTGTATAAACCTAGTTTGGTATGAATTTTTCAGATTCAGTTCATCGATTGGTTTTGATGTTTAATACTTCCATATTTGGGTAAATTATTCCCAAACCAAAATATATGATACCCTGACACTTTTTTCAGCTTGTCGGGATAGGGAACTCTCTTCAGGCCTTGTCATGAGTAGGGTTTGGCATCGGTTTTGATGGCGAACAGATTTGGTTCGTGACAAAATGGTATCAGAGGAGGCCAGTGTTTTTGGGTTGTATTATTATTTTGGGATGAGTCGGGCTAGATGGGATCTAGGACTATTGGGACTCGGATTTTTGGTCATGAGTATGGTGCTTGTCCTGTACCCCTCTTTGAAAATCTCGAGTCACTATGGTACATTGGAATTTTTTGTTTGACTTCACTTCCAGTTGAGACGTGTGGGCTGCAGACTACATGTGGCATCAGGTGGGGTGGGGTAGTTGTTTCTTTTATCATTGTAATATGTTTGGATTACTTATATTTGATGTCATTGATGAAATTTTTAGAATTTTTGGAGTGATTTTTCTCTTGTGACTATTGCCTTTTTGTAGCAACATGCCTCCCTGGAAAGCTCCCATTCACCCACAAGAGGAAGCCGGAGAGAGTTCTCCCTCACCGCTTGACCATAGGCTAGTAGAGGTTGTGGTTCGGGCTGTACAGGATCTAGGACATAGACTGTCTCCTGTTCCACCTCCTGTTAGAGAATATGATATTATTCCTATGAAGGAAAATGCTTATTAATTCCTTAAAAATAATTCTCCTGCTTTCTGAGGTAGCATAGAACCCCAAGAAGTAAAGGAATGGCTTGAAAATATCGAGCGTAAATTATAGTTCCTAGATACACCTGAGGAGATCTGGGTGAAGTGTGCCTCTTTTTTGTTGGAGGGTCACAGCTGTAGGTGGTGGGAATCATTACTTCAAACTGGGAAGAATGAGTAGATGCACTGGGTATATTTCAATGTCATCTTCAATGAATAGTATTTCCCTAAGGTCTTGGCATATTCCAAGTCCCGAGAGTTGATGGATCTTGTTCAGGGGGATCTTTTTTTTATGGAGTACACCAACTGTTGCACTGAGTAGGTTCGGTATGCTCCTGAAATCATCTCTAATAAGCAAGTGAAGGCCCAGAGGTTTGAGAACGGCTTACGACCAGAGATATAGTCCTAGGTTTTCTTGTTTAAGTCGAGGACCTATGCTGAGGAAGTTGATCAGGTGTGCATGGTGGAGATTGACCGAAAAGGGAGGGATGGTTTCTATAGGATAGTATCAGTAGTGTGCAGTGGTAGCTCTTTAGAGAAGAAAAGAAAGCAGGAGGATCAAGTGAAGAAGGGAGGTGGTAGTTTAGGCCACTCTTCCAGGCAATTTTCATATGTGGCTTCTAATGAGAGATCGGTCGTGTGCCACCAATGCAAGAGACCAAGGCATGTACGAATAGCATGACCATTTCCTCTAAATCCCTGTTATCAATATGGATGTATGGGTCATTTGCATCTTTATTTTTGGGGTGTCACGTCCACTTCAGAGTGGGGCAGGATCAGTGGCTTCAAGAGGAGTGACAGCACATTCAGATCCGTCGAGGACGGGGGGATCTCAATTTGGTGGTTGTGGTGGTAGATCTAGGTCATCTTTTTGGAAGATCTAGTTTAGGGCACAGCCATAGACTATCGGTCTTCCTTAGGTAGAGATCAGACATCTCTATGCGGTGGATCAGGCACTAGTGGGATTAGAGGCAGGACCGACGACAGTTCGAGGTACCATTTTGATTGCATCTTCTATAGCTACTATTGTTTTTGATAATGGTGCCTCTATTTCATTCATTTCTACCCATTTCATGGATACTCTAAATTTTCCAACTGAGTTGTTGTCTTTTATGATGGATTTGTTGATGTTGTTGTGAAAGAAGAAGGAGCAGGGTCTCAGGTGTCTGTCATGTGCGCTTTCCGTGTCAAGGGTTGAGATGGAGTAGGACCTCCTGGTCTTAGATATGAAACTTTTTGACATAATAATTGTAATGGATTGGTTTTTACACTTCTAGGTTCACATCTATTTTTATATACGGCAATTCATTTTCATGGAACCTGATGGGATTCATCGTGTTTTTTGTGGGGAATGGGATCCTCGGTCGAGTCGTGCAGGACCTCCACTCCCAGAGTTGGGAGATGTTATTTTTTAGTTATCATCACTCGTGATAGAGGATGATGGTCATTCTCCTAATGTTGGACTACCTCATGTAGTTGAAGAGTTTCCGGATGTATTTTCGGATGATTTTTTAGGTTTTCCCCCAGAGCGGGATGTGGAGTTCTCGATTGATCTGGAACTGGGAACACAGCAGATATCTCTTCCCTCACATCGCATGGCCCACACCGAGCTTAGGGAATTGAAGATATAGCTGGAAAACTTAGAATCTAAAGGATTCATTTGCCCAAGCGTCTCTCCTTGGGCTGCTTCTGTGTTGTTCGTGAAAAAGGCTGACGGATCCCTTTGGTTGTGCATTGACTACCAGAATATGAATAAGGTAACAATAAAGAACAAATATCTTTTTCCCCAAATCGATGAATTGTTTGATTAGTTGAAGGGGTAAAGGTGGTTTTATAAAATTGAATTGCATTCGGGCTATCATCAAATCAGGGTGAAATAAGCAGATATCCCAAAGATAGCCTTCTGAAGTAGGTACAGCCACTTCGAGTACTTGGTCATGCCCTTCGGATTGACCAATGCTCCAGCAGTCTTTATGGAACTCATGAATAGGGTGTTCCATCATTATCTTGATTATTTTGTCATGGTATTTTTGGATGACATCCTAGTTTATTTAGGATCTGAGGAGGAACATGAGCATCACTTTCGGATCATTATGGGAACCTTGCGAGAGCATTGCCTTTATGAAAAGTTTTCCAAATTCACTTTCTGGATTAAGGAAGTTAAATTTATGGGGCATGTGATCTTAGAGTAGGGGGTTTCAGTAGACCCCCAGAATATCAGTGTGGTTATGTCATGGGAGCATCCAAAGAATGTGTTTGAGATCAGGAGTTTCCTTGGCCTAGCTGGTTATTATAGGTAGTTTGTTTGGGATTTCTCTCAGCTTGCTTCACCAATGACCACGCTCGCCCAGAAAGGGGTGAAGTTTGTATGGGGCCCAGAATGTCAGGCATCCTTCGAGGAGCTGAAGAGGCGATTGACTACCACCCCTGTTATGATTTCGCCATAGGCTGGAAAGTGGTATGTGGTGTATTGTGATGCTTCAGGTATGGGTCTTGGGTGTGTGCTCGTAAAGGATGATTATGTGGTGGTGTATGGCTCTCACTAACTCCGACCACATTAAAAGTGTTACCCGACCCATGACTTGGAGTTAGCAGTTTTGATGCACTCTTTGAAGACTTGGCGTCACTATCTCTTTGGGGAGAAGCTTGTGGTCTACTCTAATCACAAAATCTTGGCCTATATCTTCTTGTATAAGGACCTCAACTTGAGGCAGTATCATTGGATCGAGTACTTGCAGGGGTTTGACTTTGACAATTTCTTTACCCCAAGAAAGGGTAATGTGGTGGATGAAGCCTTAAGTAGAAGAGTCCCAGTGCAGGCTTTGAGTAATTCCAGTGATGATTGTAATCTGATGGCACTCTTTGCCCAGATGCATGTGGAGACCAAGGATAAAAATGGGGGTGTGTTCTTGGCGAGCTTCTAGTTGACTCCTACTTTGGTGGAGCTAATTCAGCGGGAACATCCTAGTGATGAGATTTTTCATTGGTTGAAGTAGTTTCTTCATGGTGGGGATATGTCTTCTGATTGTTCGTCATCTCCCGAGGGCATCCTGTGCTTCAAGGGCCATTCATTAGTGTTGTTATCTCTGCGGAAGGTGGTGATATAGGATAGACATTGGTCTTAGTGGGTTGTCTATCTGGGTGCCACAAAGATTTATTATGATGTCCGTCGGCAGTTCTGGTGGCCTGGTATGAGACGATACATCGTAGACTTCGTGTCGAGATGCTACACATGCCATCAGGTGAAAGCAGAGCATCAAAGGCCCTCTGGTTTGCTTCAATTGTTACCTATTTCTACCTGTAAGTGAGAAAAGGTCATCATGGACTTCATTATTGGTTTTCATCATACACTTCAGGGTAAGAATGCCATTTTGGTGGTGATTTATCATCTAAACAAATAATCCCACTTCATTCTGATCAAAGATACAGTTAAAGTGGATGAGTTGGGTTGTTTGTATCTTCAAGAGGTGGTAAGGATCCATGGTGTGCCATTAACAGTTGTATCTGATAGAGACTCTCGTTTCACTTATCGGTTTTTGGAAGAAAATCATAAGGCCTTTGGGTCTCATTTTAATATTATCATGGCATATCATCCTCAAAAGGATGGTCAGAAATAGCGGGCGAATCAGATTTTGGAGGGCATGATTCATGCATGTGTTCTAGACTTTGGAAGCTCCTGGGATAGTCATTTGGGATTGGTTGAGTTTGATTATAATAATAGTTACCAATCCTCAATTCGAATGGCTCCTTTTGATGCAATCTATGGTTGGCCTTGTCAGTCCCCCCTGTGTTGGGCTGAGGTAGGTAAGACCTCACTGCTGGGGCTGAATCTGGTGTAGGAGACGTCTGAGAAGGTTAAGTTGATCAGGTAGCGGTTATTGATAGCTCAGAGTCACCATAAATTATATAATTACTAGATACATCAAGACCTAGAGTTTTCTATGGTTGAAAGGGTATTCTTGAAAGTGACCCCTCATCTGGGTCATCATCGATTGGGAAAGCAAGGGAAGCTGACACCACGGTATGTCGGACCTTTTGAGATCACCGAGAGTATTGGCAAGGTGGCATACATGTTGGGATCACATTCTTAGTTAAAATTCATCCATGACATCTTCCATGTCTCCCAATTAAAGAAATATAACCCGGATCCATCTCATGTACTGAATTGGGAGGAGTTAGATATAGAGCCTGGTTTATTTATTATTGAGTGGCAGGTGCGAATAGTGGACTTCTAAGAAAAGGTGCTCTGGGGGAAGTCTATTCCACTAGTCTAGGTTCTTCATAAAAATGGGAATGATAAACATGAGACATGTGAGCAGAAGTCATAGGTTGAGGAAGAGTACCCATTCCTATTTTCCGATCAAGTTTCAGGTGGACTTTCTGGGACGGAAAGTTTTCATAGTGGGGAGAATTTTCACACCCATGTCCTTCATTAAAGGTAATTTTCTCTCTTATTTTCTTTTACTAACATTCCCCTAAGTTTCTTCTAGTTACCCTTTAATTTTAAGGAGTTTGAACACTTTTTTAGTGGACAAAATGGGGCACACGGTTTGGGCGCAAGGTTTGCTAAACCGTGTAAGAAAACTGTGGGGCCTTTTCCATCTCATTAAAAATATTTTCAAATTCCATTTTTTCCCTTATGGGATTTATCCAAACTCTCCCCTTTCTTCCCCTATTCGACCATATCATCCATGGCATACTCCGAAGCACCTAAAACCCTCCTTGGAACTCCATTTTGAAGGGGGGTTTGGTGAAGAAACTTCAAACTTCCTCAAGTAAGTGAATCTCTTCCTTATTTCTCTCCTTTTTCGTGGGGTTTCTTCCCCTATCCTTAAAGTTCATTGTGTACAAAAGTAAAGGTTTCGAACCTAGGTTTTGATCTTGGTTTTCTTGGTCTATTATTTTGGTTTTATTCTTGATCTAAGTCCCTTGTGGTGCGGTGGTGGTGTGGTTGGATTTTCGCCCAAATATTCAAGGGTTTTAATACTTATGGTAGGTGATTCCTTAGGTAATAAATTATAGATGAGTTATATTTTATGAATTTCTATTTTTATCACACTTACCATCCATTATCCATGCTTCGAAATCTGGTTTTGGTGACGTTTGTTGAGAAAATGATTTTTAGGTACCAATTTGGTGTTAAATTGGGTGTTTTACATGTCTATTTTATGTTATGCCAAATGGGGTTGTTTTATAAATCATGTAATGGGTTTATAGAAATGTTTTGGGTGATGAAAATTATTTTTTGGTAAATATGGGTATTCCCATGGAGTTAAAAGTGGGATTTTAAAGGGGTTTCTGTGTAAAGCATTGTTAAATTTTGGGAAGTTGTTTTATTGAAATTCTAAAGGTTTTATTGAGTGGTGTAAGTGGTGAAAAACATGTTTAGATACTGTTTTGAGTTTATTATTACCATAAATGATGTTTTTATGTGATAATTGATTTTGGTATCATGATATAATTGTTTGAGAACAAAGGGGGAAGCCCGGGTACCTAGGAGGGTGGATATGTACTAGAACAATAGTGATTTGGATGGGTTTTGTCCCTGTTTCACTGAGAAAAATGGATAAAAACAACACTAACAAAACTATATTTATGATGATTTGGGACCACTAGGTTATTGTTATATTCCCTACTATTGGATCGTGCACAACAATAGATTTCACTATGGTTACTTTACACCAAGGTACGAGGTACATGGGGCCCGAGACTAACTAGTGCCTATGGGTGTTCCCGAGATTGGTGCTCACTAACTTTTATGTATTTATCTTTTAAATATGGTTTTTTATGAAAAATATAGTACCTTACATGTTTTATTGAAATTTAATCATTCATGGAAAGTTTCCTTTGAAAACTGTTTACATTTAAAAGTTACATTCTTTAAAATTATTTCCGTTGCCTCTTGTTTATCAAAAATGGCATGCTTTTTATCTTGTATTGTTTACTATATGGAATATCATGGTGGTATCCTATTAGGATTAGTATCACACCCTAATTACACCCCTTTGGTGTAAGTAGACTTGTTTATGTTTGACATAGGCAAAGGAAGGTCTTTGGGTGATGGCGGTTCGGGTTGGTAGTTCCCTTCCATGGTGCGGCGTTGTGGAGACGGCTTGTGGGTGATGACCCCTTGTCATGTGGAGTCATTGGGGATGTTTTGATGATATTTTTATGTGTATCTAGACCTATTATTCTATGTTTAAACATATTTATTCAGTTCTAGATTTTTTATAAACCTCTTTTGGTATGAATTTTTCAGATTCGATTTATCGATTGGTTTTGATGTTTTAGGCTTCCATATTCGGGTAAATTGTTACCAAACCAAAATATATGATACCAGGGCACTTGTGTTAGCCCGTGGGGATAGGTAATGCCCTTTGGGCCTTTTCACAGGCTGTTTTTGGCACCGGTTTTGATGGAAACTAGATTTTCTTTGTGACACAAACTCATCATTTCCTGATGGTAGAGTCAGGATCGGAGCATTCACTAATATTCTCTTCAATTCTTAGAAACATTCCTCACATTCTTTTTTACATATGAACTTAACCACTTTACGTATAATCTTGGTCATTGGGTTGGATAAACGGGAAAATTTCTAAATTAACCATCGATAATAACCTGTTAAACCAATAAAACAATGCACCTCAGTTATGTTCATTGGAGTATGTCATTCTTGCACAGCCTTTATCTTCACAAGATCAGCAAATATTTCATCCTTAGAGACAATGTGGCTAAGAAAGAAAAATTATTGAAGCCAAAATTCACACATGTTAAACTTCCCATATAATTCATTTCTTCTCAGAGTCTTTAAAATAGTGCGCAATTGATTTTCATGATCTTCATAGCTTTTAGAGTATACCAAGATATTATCAATAAATACCACCATAAAGTCATCAATATATACCTTGAAAAATATATTCATTAGATCCATGAAAATAGAGAGTGCATTAGTCTATCCAAAAGGCATTACTCTAAACTCATAGTGCCTATACCTGGTTTGAAATGTTGTCTTTGGAATATCTTCTTTCCTTGCTCACAACTGATGATATCCAGATCGAAGGTCAGTCTTTGAAAAATATTGGGATCCATGAAGTTGATAAAATAAATCATCAATGCGATGTAGGGGATACTTGTTATTTATTATTATAGCATTGATCTCTCTGTAGTCAATGCACAACCTCATAGATTCATCTTTCTTCTTAACGAAAAGAATAGGGGCTCCCCATGGAGAAACACAAGGTAAAATAAATCATTTATCACTCAATTCCTCTAGTTGTTTCTTCAGTTCTACTAATTCCACAGTGTCTATTATATAAGGAGTCTTTTATATAGGTTTTTAACCAATAATTAAATCAATAGATAATTCAACTTCCCGCTCTAAGGATGTCCAGGTAAATCCTCTGGAAAAATATCAATATATTCTTGCATAATAGGTACATCCCCAATTTGAATATTTCTTTCATCACCCGTAGATATTTCATTCTCATACTCACCAAGAATTTCATTAAGTAGAGCTGTTAGGGGTGGATCTAGATAAGATCTAGATGATGATGTTTCTACTATAAAGATAAAGGATTCTACATCGTTCTCAAAAAAATTAACTTCCTTCTTCTTGTAATAGATTTCCGCATCATGATTTGAAAGCTAATCCATACCGAGGATTATATAAAAGTCAATCATGGGTATGATAATAAAATTAGCAGATAAAACACATTTATATGCCATAATGGGGACGTCATAATACATCTTTATTGCAATGATACTTCCCTTAAGAGTTTTTACTGAGAACTCCCTTATTAAATCAAATTGGAAATATCTAAGTTTCTTGAAAAACTAGAAATATATGAAAGAATGTGATGATCCAAAATTAAATAAACTATTTTATAAGTTTGAGAAAACAATTAAAGTACCTAATAATATTTCCTTAAAATCCCTCCATTCTATTTATTCTATTTTTCCTCCTCCTTTGTGTTTTGGATTGAAGACCACCACTGATATGCATCTCCCGATAGTCGATAAACTGTCATGACAACCTTATCTTTTTCATTACATCCCAAAGTGATAAATATCTTCTCTAATGAACTTATCCATTGCTTTGCTATGAATGGGTTTGTAGTCCCATTAAATGGTGGAGGTTATTGTTGCATAAATCAGTCTAACATAGCTCCCCCATATTTTGGATCTGGATGCTCCATACGGGTAACGTTATTATTCATAGCCTGAGTCAGCTGCCCTAGAATAGTTATAAGTTTCTCAACACCAGTCACAATACCATATCCAACATCATTATCTTGCATCAGAGGTAAATCCATACATGGTACACATGCGTTCATGTGGTTTCTATTTCTTCCACTAGGCGTCATTTCTAAATAATGGCATACACTATATTAGGTTATAAATCATAATGTATAATCTCAACGTAGAAAAATACTTAGCATAAATTAAAATTTTATACATAGGTAATCTCATAATCATAAACATTATTTCTTTTAGGAAAAATTTACATTTAAATAATTTATAATATCTTGTAAAGAAAATGTGAATTATCCTAAGCATATCCCCCAGGAGTGTCTAACCAGGTGCATAATAAGGCCCATTGTCGTGTACCAGGATACCCCAGGTCAAGCCCAAAAATCCTTGTTATAGTTTTCACTCCTAGGTACATCTGTGCCAGAACCACATCAACTTTTAGTATCCAGATAGGGATATGTTTTCTAAAAAGATCCACATAATCTATTACTTACCAAAATTCTAGGATATTCTTGTATATTTATCCTCAAAGATTATCTTAGAGTTTTGTTCCCTAATCTATATTTTCTAAATCTAGTTTCTAAGTTTTCTACTAAATTTCCTCTTATACCAATTGTATGGACCCGAACCCAGTTGCTCAAAGTCGGTGCCTTATTTGATTACATTTTCATGATGACAAGAAAATCATATCCCAAAGGAACAAATATTTTAGTAGTTTTGGAAAACCAGATACATACATAAGTTCAACATTATAACTTTAAAGGAAAAATAATTTAGAAACTCCTTTGACAATATCCATAACTCCTAGGTTATTTATACATGTCATTAATAATATACCTCTTCATGTCCTAGGAAAATGAAACATAAGAAAGGGGTGATCTCAAATTCTCATTAAGGGTAAGCAATACAGGAGAAGATATCATAAACATAAACAGTAGACATGGTGAATAACTAAAAAACATGCCTTTAAAAATGAACTTGAACACATTATGGCATGAATAAGAGATGAATAAATAATTCCATAATAAAACATAATCATGGTTATTATAATAGATGAATAACCTCATGAAATTTCAATTAATAGTTTCATAATGATGGAATACATAATTCCAGACATCATAAACATACTATCAAGGTCTCGTGCCAAGACCATAAATAATCATTTTGTCAAATCCTTGCGTCAAGACTGTAGTTTGTCTCATAAGACCTACCGATGCATTGAGGGGCTATAGCAGGCCTCACCCATCACTTAATAAGTCCAATTAATTCTTAATATGAATATAGATAAACATAAATAACATATACATTCATATTGAGACTAATATATTCAATGTAAATAACTTTCTCTGAACATTAATTATAAACACTAATCATTCAAAGTAAATTGGTGAATGGTTTAAAGATAGAACATCCATAGTCAAACTAATAATAAACCATTAAATTAAATATTATATATGATATCATCAAATATTAATCAAAATAATACATAATAATCAACAAGAGTGTTGAAATTGATGAAAATACTCTTATAAAATCATCGAGTAATTCTTGATATAAATACTCTTTTACTTTGAAAATATGACTTATTTTGGAAAAATATTTGTATAAAAATTGAATTGAAGTAAGATAGTATTTTCCTAATAAAATGATTTATTTTATAAAGATAATGGTTGCTAAAAATAGATTATAGAGTTCTCTTGAGAATATGTAAGAATTTGAGAAATTCTCTTGAATCGGGCTTGTATTTCAGGAAGAATTTTTGAAAGATTCTCTTAAAACATATAACTCCCCATAAATGAAAGTAGGATTCAGATTAGTAAACATATATATATAATTAAAAGATAATTTATGAGGAGTAAATATGAATAAATAATAATTTAATTGAGGTAAGTATAGAATAAGTGTAACCTGAATGAAAATGGAGGTTCGGGTAGAAAACTCTTACCTTAAGTCCGAAGGTGTTCCTCACTTGATCTTAAAGACCCTAATAGTCAAATTTAGGTTCATAAATTAATGATTACAGAATATAATTTACACGTAATTGATTTATTATAACCTTATTAGGTTAATTCATGGCCTTTTATGGGTTAAGAGATTCAATTTCATTGTTTGGGAGCGTTTTCTTCCTTGGTTTTCATGATTGGTTTACTTATAATAATGTGTGGATAAACATGTAGAATGAGAATGTTTTTCCAGAATTGAAGTTATATGTGATTATTGAACAAAAAAAATATTACATATTTATAAAATTAATTTGGTCATTTGGAGTGAAGATGAAGCATTATATAAAATTTTAATGATAATTGTTTGGGTTATTTGGCGATTTTTTATCACAACAAACTCATTTTGATCTATAAATTAATACCATTTCTACAAAAAGATTACGGAACCTTATATAGGATATATTACCTATATAATAATCCGGTTCAATCATAAAAATGGTTTCATGACCAGAATTTAATATGTTAATAGAAATTGAAAACCCATCATCCTTGAATGTGATAAATTAACACATCTCGGATTGTGTTTTTATTTCTAGTATAAAAGAAGGGGAAATGAGAGATGATGATTAATTACTACATTATCATAACAAAATTATATTATATGTAAGTTATTGTAGTTATCATAACATTTGGATGAAATGAGGTGAGGAAATAAAAAGAAAAGAAAGGAACTTGAAATAAAAGAAACGAAAAGAGGAATTTACCTCTTGAAGTAATCTTCCTTGAGAGTCTCTTAAGGGAAGAGGTTTTGATATTTTTATGAGACCAAGGGATGTTTGATGTGGGGGAGGATATTGGGAGGATATTTGGGTAGAATTTAGACAAGGAATAAGGTTTGAGAGGAGTGAATAGAAGAGGAAGTGAGGGGGTTATAGTGGAGGAGAGGGGTGATTTTTGAATATCTTATTCATTATTTAATTATTTCCCTCAAGATAACCAATGGTGCTGATTCATGTGACAAATAATAGTAATAAATGCATGTGAGTTTGAAACAATCATTCTTACATACCCCATGATTCTAGGAATAGTTAATTTACCTGATAATGTATATATGCAGTAAATTGTCGTATTTTACTATTCATCAAAAATTCAAGTATTTCAGAAAAATTCCAAAAATTCACCCAAACCATTTTTTGTTGTGTAGAATTAAAAAATGAACTCTATTTTTTGAAAATAATATTATAAATATGATTAATTTAATTTTTAATTAAAATCAGGATTTATTTGAAAAATAACAATTTTAAAACTATAATTCATTTTATGTCACTCCAAAAAATTAATCAAGATCTCATTATATTATAACCTTAAGAAAATAAAATAATAATATGATTTACTATTCATAAGGATCGTATTACTATTCATATGGGTATGTTATTATTCACTAAAAATTAAGTTTGCCTTATCAGACTCTAAACATCTTACTGAACGCAGCCGTGTATGTCAGTTTTTTCAAAATTTAAATCATAGAGGTGGAAAAATTGTGTTTAATGGTTAGGTTATAACAATGGTGTTTTGTGGAGACTCAGTGTTTCTTTCATTTAATTTTAAATTTATTTATAAATATTTTGGGTGTTACAACACATGCATATGTATATATAAACATTATTTATATACATGTATATATATATATATATATTCATATGGTTTTACTGTAAATTTATTTATATACTATATTTATTGATAATGATATATTTATATAAAAATACATTTATTTATTATTTATACACACAAATATTTACATATATATGTATTTATTTACATATATTAAAATATATACATAAATATAATTTTTTTTATTGACACATATTTATATATAAACATTACATGTGAAGGTATATATATACATATTAATGGATTTTTATAAGGTAAATAAAGTAAAAAATTATTTATTTTAAATGAAATTAATAATAAATATTTATTTCTATGTTTTTTATATGTTTAAAAATACATTTCTATGTAAATATGTATTTATACAAGTGATTTATTATTAGTAAATATAAGAAAATATGCATATATTTAATTATAAATAAAACTACATTGTGAAAAAATATAAAATTTAAAAACCATAATATCAATATGAATGTGAGAACTGGGAATAAATTCATTTCTCACTGAAAAAGGGAAAAAAGTCCCCCTTAAACAAGGCTGAAAATCCATCGAATATTAAAAAATTGGGGTACCCTGACTAAAAACTTGGTTTTGGAGGCCTTATGAGCCTTTTTAGGCCTTAAAATATGATAGGGGTTTATTTGTTTCATTAAGAGTGTAGAGCTCATCATAAACTTTAATTTGATATGTGGTAGAGCTCAAACGGACACTCGGGTCAAAAGTTAGGGTTGTTTGAAGTTCAAGTTCAATTTCCAACTTTTCTTGAAAATATAATAAATTTTATTCTTTTAATTATTATGAAATATAAATATAATGTGGTTTTAAATCATTTAATAAGCTTCGAATTGACTCGTTGTAGCACTAAAAATGACTTTCGGATCAAAAGTTATGGTCATTTGATTCTGAAGTATGATTTTCAATTTATTGAAGATTTGTTTTCACTTTAAAATTATTATTAACAAATAATTATTAATATTTATTAATTTTCACATTATAGTTAATTAAAATTATAAATTATAAACTATATATGATAGTAAATAATAAATAAAAATTAAATTTTTATTTTTTAATTTTTTTCCTTTGATTTAGCGGTCGTTTTTTTTTTAAACCACCGCTAAAAATAAATATAATTTTTTTTAAAAAAAAATAAAAAAATTATTTTAAAAACATTTAGCAGTGGTTTTTAAAAATGCTGCTAAAAAACCACCATTATATTTTTTCCTGAAAAAACATTTAGTAGCGGTTTTGAAAACTATTGCTCAATCGGTGTTTTCCTATAGTATCAAGACACTGGTGTTCAAGCTTTATCCTCCGGTGGTGATTTATCGAGAAACAAATCCAGTAATGTCGCTCTTCATCCCCATCTACCAGAACAGTCACCTGAAGACATGATACATCTTTGTCACTCCAGTATATAACACCCACCTGGAGGTATGGAAGTCTCTAATCAACTCTTCCCTGATATAAACATGGACTAAAACTCTCCCATGTGCCATGATCACATCCCCTCCTTCCAACAATCACCCAGGAACTAGGTCACTGCTTGCAAGTCATTCCCTCATCACAGCACACTCAGCATCATATTCCTAATCAACCTTCACTCGGTCTACTAAATAATATGCGACCACCAAAAGAGAACACATCATTGATCCCCGGTCCTCCAAATCATTCATCCTCTAATCGGAGAACAATATCATGAGGCACCAATGCTCCTCAGAAGTTCATTCACCAAGATTCTGAGCTACGTGCATCTTATGGCTAAGAGGATTTGCAATGAAGTGACCTTTACCAGGTGCATAAGCTATCTTGAATTCGAATGTATGTAGATTCTATACCCAATACCTTTACCTCAAGTTGAGAACCTGAAGTATAAAGATATAGTGTAGGATCTTGTGGTTAGTGTAAACAAAAAACCTCTCACCAAAGAGGTCATATAGCATCCTACCTTTTTATTACATAAACTATTTATTACATGGAACAAAACAAATGATCTTTTAAATTTTAGTTTCTTAGAAATTAAGTACATAATATATGAAATCATAAAAAAAAAATCTAATCCACTTGAGCTGTAAGAGGTCCCAGGTGGAACAACATATGGTGGATTTCTCTAGTTACAATGTTCTTTCGGACTTCTCTTTTGATGATGTTTTTTGTTCTCTTGGGTGGTCATCAGTGATGTTCATGATGTTGTCGCGCTGGTGGTTTATGTGGTTCGGTGGTGAGGGATACAGTGGAACTGGTTTGGTGTCAATGACAATGACCATGATAATGCGGAACTCTGAGACATCGGTGAAGATGAAGATGACGACGATGGTGCTTCTGGTAGGTCTCGCCGGCGTGGTGATGATGGGGGAGGCGGAAGGGCATGATGTTGGAGGCGATAGGTGTGCGACTCGAGGAAGGCGCGTGACTTGAGATTCACGTGGGGTATGGTTTTTTTTCTTGAAAGTTTTTATTTGAAATTTCAATTTGTGGACTGGTGCATCTTTTGAACTTTTGAAATGTAAGGTTTCCCACTAACCCTAAAAGCAGCCTTTTAAAAATGAAAAAAAATTATTTGGAGTATTTGGAGTACCCAAGGTTACTTTTACTACATCTCATATCCTGGGGATACATCAAAGGAAAGGGGTGATCATGAATCTTGGTAAGGTAATAAGTGACAGAGACATATTGCATGTGATCATGAGCCATATCAATAAGAAGATGAGGCATAACAATAAGGAACGAACAAGAGGCATGTCTTAATAATAAGAAAATTAATCATAACATGAAAATGTGGCTATAACATAAAAATGAGGCATTCATAAGAATATCATGATGGTTTATCACCAAGGTGTCATAAATGAAAATTACCAAGATTATTCACCAAGGTATTGTAAAACATGTCATCTCTAGAGATTAAATTCTTTACCCAATGAATCGGAGTTCTATTAAAGTACACCCTTTATATGTATTAATTTCATGTGATTCACATTAATCATAAGAAATCATTTTGTCAATAAGTCAAGGAGAATAAAGTAAAGGTTTCATATAAAAGCATTGAGTACATATGTGCTTAAAGGCTCGGCCATAAAATCATTTTCAACCCATGGAAAGTGAATATAGGTTTTTTATATATAAATCCCAAAATGGATAAATTATATTAACATCCAGGTGGATACCCATGGATAGAGAAATGGTTTGGGTATTCACAATATAATAATTTTTTATTTAAAAGGGGGAAATTTGATAAATAAATTTGGCAACATGACGAGTATAAAATGTTGATTTAGAAAAGGGTAAAATGATATAGAATGAAAGTATCCTAATGATAAAACATTATTTTATAATTAATGTTATGATCAAAATCATAAGAAAAGAAAGTAACACACCCTTTATAAGATGTACACAAAAAATAATTTCTGGAATGGAAAAGAAGAGGATGAGAATTCCCTTAGCACATGAGCCTCAGCCCAGTTGGTGAGGAATCTTCAAGTGCATCCAAGAGACCCGAGATCAAATCCAGGCGGAGGCATATTTCTAGGTTATTATAGTAGTACTGTATTAGTACTATTGAAGGTATTGTAGCAGGTGTTGTTCGGTACTATAGCAGCCATAACTATTCACTCGTTTGGTCCTCGGGTCCTTCAAGGCCTTCGGTCAACCTATGGCCTTTGGGACAGTAAGGATTTCAGGCCACCTCAAGGACTTTGGTCCACCTCAAGGAATTTGGGACACCTCAAGGTCTTTGGGCCACATGAAATGTAGATACAACCAGGAAGATTTCAAAGGAACAAGGCTCCAGATGAGGATTCAGAGCAGGTTCATTCACTAGAGTAGAGATAACTGGAATTATAAGAATAAGAGGGTATGGCATTGCCATTAGAACTGGGACTTTGCAACTCTGCATAGGACAGCTAGCCAACCAGCCCTGCGAAGGTGGAGAGCTGGCATCAAGATATGTGCTGGGGAGGGGCAGTTCCATATAGTATGTTTGGGATGAATTCCTCTAAGGCCTTCGGGTCATGTAATGTGTCACTAAGCCTACGGGCCATGTAAGGGTTCCCCTTAAACCCTTAAAAGGGGGATTATCAAAAATAAATAAAAAATGAAGGCCTTCGGGTCATTCAGGAAGGAGAATTCCATTACCTTGAAGATTTTTTTCTAAATCTTTGAGTATTGGAACCTTGGGGCTTAAGGACACCTTGGGGGGACTCTTAGGGAGTAAAAATGGTCATAAACTCATAGAGTGTGGATTTTGAGTGAAGGGGAAGGGTGAAATGGGTGGGTATTTATAGAAAAAGTGGAGGTTTTGTTTAATAATTTCCAAATATGGGTCTTGGAAATCTAGGTTGTGGAAAATGAAAAACCATTGGCTTAACCATGGTTTTTTCTCATCGAGATATATGATGGGGAGGGGCAGTTCCATTTATTTTGTTTGGGATCAATTACTCTAAGGCCTTCTGGTCATGTAATGTTTCACTAAGCCTAAAAACCATTTAAGGTTTCCTCTTCAACCCTTAAAAGTGGTATTATCAAAAATAAATAAAAAATGAAGGCCTTTGGGCCATTTAGGCAGAGGAATTCTCTTACCATGAAGAGTTACTCCTAAATCTTTGAGGATTGAAACCTTAGGGCTTAAGGACACCTTGGGGGGACTCTTGGGGAGGAAAAATGATCATAAATTCATGGAGGATGGATTTTGAGTGAAGGGTGAGGGTGAAAAAGGTGGGTATTTATAGAAAAAGTGGAGGATTTGTTTAATAATTTCCAAACATGGGTCTTGGAAATATAGGTTGTGGAAAATGAAAAACCATTGGCTTAACCATAGTTTTTTCTCATGGTTTTGGAAATTTTATTCAAATTTTATGATATTTTAATCCATTAGAACTGAACACCATTTTTTAATACTTCTTTGGGCATGTAAAATTATATTTTTTACAAAATAATGTTTTTAAAATCAAATTCTCCATTTTAGACTTTGGAAAGTCACTTATAGGTTCAGGAATTGATTAAAATACATTAAAATACATAATATTAATAAAATAAAATATTTTTGGTCATGGAATATGGTTAATTAGTTATTAAATCAGTATGAAATAAATATTAAGTCATAAAACATACTGAAAACTCAAAATTATATTTTTATTATTCACTAAAAAGTAAAGTATTTTAGAAAATTCTCAAAAATTCACCCTAACCTAATTTAGATGTGTTGATTTAAAATGTAATATTTATTTTATAAAAATAATTTTATAAATAGGATAATTTTAAATTTTAAATATAAATATCCTAAATTATTGAAAAATAATAGTTTTTAAGACACATTCAAATTTCTGACACATAAAAATTTTCCTAAGAAATTATTAAATTATTTTATCATTGTTATTTAAATAAGGGTGTTTGAAAATACTATTTAATTAAAAAAATATTATTTAGAATGCCTAATTATATTATAAAAGTGTATATATTTTCTAAAAAAAACAATTATGTTTTATTTGAGTCCAACAATCAATTTATCAAAATTAAACATTAATTTATTATCAAGAAAATACAATTGGTCTTACATAAACATACATTTTATTAAACAAAATTATTCTCAAGATCATATCGATGGAATAAATATTTTATTTATGCATGGGAAAATTACACTTTATGAAACTAAGGCCTTGACACATAACCCCTTATTACACCCACGTACACCCTAAGTGTTTGGTGTGTGATGGTGGTAGTTTCATGGGGTGGCTTAGCTAACATTGAATGAGTGGTAATATCTACTAAATTGAACTTCTCTGGTAGGTGATTTCATTAAATCTTCACTTGTTGAAGGTCATATTAGGCTTGGTTAAGGGAGCACCCCAGTGAAGCCACCTCTCTCTCAAGTTTTGTCAAATGGTCTTTAAACGGCATGACTCTACTGGTTGAGGTCATCGTTTCTCCTTTTTGCATCAACTATCTTTTATCATTACTAATTATAAACACTAATTATAATTATAAAATTATCACCCATGGGTATATTTTCCAATAGTAAAATTTACTAATGGTTATATTCACAAACACTCATATTTGACCAATGGTCAAATAATGGTTGAATCCCAATGGTCAAATTTCCCTTTATACCCTATAAATAGCATTTTATTCTTTCACTCAATATTCACTACAATTAATCCTGAGGTTATATTTTCATTTCTTAATATGTTGATTAGTTTACTAATATTTTGTTTCATTTCTATAGTGTTTCCTATGGGGACGATGATTCTAGCAGATTGTGGTGATCCATATTTTCTCATTTTAGCTATTTTATTTTTTATTTTTTGTCCAGTTGTAATGTTTGGAATTTTCATTGGTTTCATAGCTGACTAATGTAATGATATATATTAATGAGATAAAAAAAAATTCTCTATATTTTGTACATGTATAATATTATATAATATATAACACACATTTATTTAGGAAACAAAAATCATTTAAAAAGCTTGGGTCATTACATTCTCCCCACAAGAAATTTTGTCCCAGAAATTTCAACTCATCCTCTCAGTTGAGAAAAGGTGAGGTTACTTCTGTCTCATTACCTCCTCTAGTTCCCACATTACTTTTTCATATTCATGGTTCCACCATAACACTTTGACAAGGTGGGTTTTTTTGTTGTATTGAACTTTGTCTCTATGGTCTGAGATCTTCACCGACTACTCCTCATAAGAGCAGTAATGTTCTAGTGGTACCACCTCTGGATTCAATACATGTGATGGATCAAGTATGTACTCTCTCAAAAGAGATATGTGGAATACATTATGAACTTGATCTAGATTTTGTAGAAGTGGTAACTAATGGGCCACTACTCCAATGAAATCAACGATTTTAAAGGGGATAATGTAACTGGGGTCAAGCTTCCCTTTCTTTTAAAACCACATGACTCTCTTCCATGGTGATATATGAAGGAAAAATTTTCTCCAACATCAAACTCAAAGTCCCTTAGATGATTATTAGCATAGATCTTTCACCAAATCTAAGTAGCCTTTATATGTTGTTGGATGGCATGAACCTTTTTTATCATCTCTTGTACAAGATCAAACCCAAGTAGTTTTCTCTCACTAACTTCATCCCAACAACACATCTGAAAACACAGCTCTCCTCTGAAAGAATATGATAATAGAATGTATAGAATACAACCAATTTATGCTAAGGATGACATTTTATGACTGCATATATAGTAAGAAAATATCCCCACAAGACGAATGTGGCCCCATCATCAGTCTACACCCCCGGCACACATCAAACAAGTTGGTATGGCCTCTGACTGGTGTAGTCAACACCAGGGGTATGGGAAGCCTCTCTATGTCTAGTCCCAAATCATGGGATAGGGTGGGCGAAACAAAGGAGTTTAAATCTCCTGAATCAAAAAAATCACAGACAAGAGTATTAAACAAACTGATCGTACCTCTGACAATCTATGGCCCCTCTAGACCTACTGTCTCCACTGTGTGCAACTAACCACGCCCAACTCCTCTACCTCTCTGTTGATGACCACCTCCATATCCATGATCGGGTTATGGTCCCTAAACACAAGTAACATCCTGAGGTTGGCCTCTACCGACTCCATCTCCACTCTGTGGAGCATAAGCCTGTTTCCCCTGCTGCTAAAACGATCTCACTGGAAACTGCTACTAAGGTTGGCACTGAACCTATCCACCTCCACCAAACTAATCTTGAGAACCCATTGGGAATTGGTTTTGAAGATGTTCGCAGACCCCACAGAAGAAACACATCATCCCCAACCCCACGGGAAAGGCGTGGAAACCAAAAGGTCGAAAGGGAAGCTACCGAGGTTGACTCCCGGCTGGTTGAAACCTCAAAGGTCCCGGTGCCTAAGACCTTCCACTGAAAACTCTGCCCATCAAGGAACCCTATTGGTTCCCTTCCTATGAAAAACCTCCTCGTGAGTGCATTTGATTGATCACTTCTTTCTTCTTATGAACCTCTAGGTACGTTGGCAATGAAAAAGAAGTAATTGCATACTGGATAGAAAGACATAGTGCCTCCTCAAGACGCCTTGTGTGAGACTCTTCATCTAGAAAAGGGTCTAGAGAAAAACAAACAAGGTCCTTGAATTCGATTCTCAGCTCCCAAATTGACATACTCCCCTACTGAAGGGAGAGTAGATCCTACCTCTTCTCAGCCTTCATGGTTGATGAGAGGAACTCTGCCCGAAACTCTTTTTGGAATTCAACCCATGAAACATTTGCCTCCTTCTACTCACCAGGATACAATGTCCACCACTAACACACAGCTCCTTGCATATGACTAACCACTAAAGGGACTATGTAGTAATGACCCAAACTTTTTAATTATATTTGTTTCCTAGTTTTTTGTGTTATTATATTTTATACTCAACAAAACTATATCCTTTAATTAATGAAATGGGTATAATTAAAATGAGATCGTTGGGTTTTGACTGTTATATGACCATTGGTCAATATGACCGTTGGAAACTATAATATTAACGTTGTGTTTTTATAAATACGGTTATATTGGTTAATTGATACAGAAAGAAGATTGAATGGCCTCATCCAATAGACTCGAGCCATATGAAGCCCATCTGTCGGAGCTTGGGAAGGAGGTAGAATCACTAGGCTTTTCTCTAGACCAAGCCCAAGCCGAACTTCAATGTATGAAGCTTGAATGAAATCGCCTAAGGGAGAAGTTCAAGATGATAAAAATCACCACTCGGGCAATGTTGTCTGAGCCACCCCAAGATTCTATCACCATAGCACACCTTACACTTAGGTCCTATGCTGGTGTTATAAGGGGCTATGTAACGAGACCTTAGCTGCTTTATGTAATCCTTTTATATAAACAAAATTTTTATTTCTTATTATGGCAAAGTTAGTGAATTTAAAATATCCGGATAAATATAGGATGTGTATTATTGATGAATTTAGGAAAAAATAGGTATTTTAAAATGTTTTTGTATTCATTAAATAATTAATAATGTGAAATGATTTTCAAAAAATGGTCTTTTACAGTTGTGATCAGTGAGAAATTTATAGTCTAATAAGTTCAACTTAGTTTTTAGTGAATAGTAAAGTAGGAATAGTAACATACCCATATGAATAGTAATGAATAGTAATTTGACTAAAAAAATAGAAACTTCACTCATTAATGTATAAATACATTTTAGACATCTTAAAAGTGAAAAAATGATCATAGTTTAAGTTTTGGTATTTTTGTATGTCATAAATATTTTATTTAAAATTTTATAATTAATTTAATAATTTAAAATGGAAATGTATCTTCATAAAATTTAATCATAAATTGTTACTTTATTATCTTATGGTTATACGATAATTTTATGGGACCTTGATTACTTTTTTAAGGTGTTACAAAATGAGTTATAGTTTTAAAGTTGTATTTTTAGAATAAATAATGATTTTATTTAAAAATTAAATTAAAATTATTTAGAAAATTATTTTCATAAAATGGAATTCATTTTTGAATTCAGAGCATCGATATTAGGTTAGGTTTTATTTTTGAAATTTTTCTGAAACAGTTGAATTTTCGGTGAATACTAAAAATGCAGTTTTGAGTTTTGGGTGTTTAATGACATCATTAATGATGTAATAATGATGTAAGCTTTCTGGTAGAATTATTAATAGTGAGATATGGTATGATGTGTCCCAAGTAACCAATACCATGGGCAAATACCATGGGAAAGCTCATGGTTTTGCAAATACCACTGATGAGGTGTCTCTTGGAAATTAATAATTTATTCACTCACTTTCCCTATAAATACCAAGCCATTTACCTCATTCATTTAATTCCAAAATCATCCTCAACGAAGTTCTGGTCTCCTTGACTCCCAAGGAGTCCTCCCAAGGTTCCCTCAAGCCTCCCAAGGTCCCGACCTTCAAGCTTTTGAAGTTACTTTTCAAGGTAAGGGATCCTTTCACCCTCCTCTTTTAAGTCATGACTTCCTTTATGTTGCATCTTATATTTTCCATATCTTTATGTTGAGGGTATGTTCTTATATGTTTTTATTACTATCCATTTCATTTCCAAATGATGAGAGACCCTTTATTCTCTCATCAATTTGTTTTCTGAATTTTTAAGAGATGTCGTTAGGCTGCCGAATTTCTCGTAAAAGAAATCGCATCTTCTCTTTCCTTTCATGTTTCCTTTTCTTGTGGTATGTCATTCAAATATCCATATCATGTTCTTATCTACATGTTATTCTGTATTTATATTGTAATATGATTTATTTATAAGTGTTTTACCCTTGTACCCTTTCTTTTTATTATTTTCTAAAACCATGTTATATAATCGTTATGCTGAAGAAATTTCATCTCAAAATTTCTAGCTCTTTCTCTCAAGAAATTACCTTGTTTATTTATGTGAATACCCAGACCTATTTCGTTTCTATGGGTGTTTATAAATATATAAATATGATATATTTGATTCTAGAATTGACATACATATAACCCTCACTCCCTTTCCATGGGTTATAAATGATATAATGATCTTATTTTTAAGAACTTTTAAAACGTCGCGATTTTGAAATGAAAATCATTTCTTTTATTATCTATGGGTTATTTATGAAATGTCTTCTTATGATCTATGTGGATCACATGAAAATAAAGACATATCAAGGGTGCGCCCTGATATCACTCCAATGCATTGGGTAAAGAATTAATCTCTAGAGATGACAAGTTTCAAGATACCTTGGTGAATAACCTTGGTAATTTTTATGACACCTCGGGGATAAACCTTGGTGATATGTTCATGAATGTCTAAATGAAATGTTGTAGCCACATATTCAAGTTATGATTCAGGTTCTTTTTATTATGATATTCCTATACTTCCATTGCTCATGTCCTTATGTTTTTATTCAAGTTCTTATTGATGTCACAAGTAAACCGATTCCTTTGTTTACCCTTACTGGGCCTTCTGCTCACCCTTTCCTTTGAATGTATGTCTCCAGGTTATGAGATGCAGTAATTTTACATAGGATGAACCTATGATGAATCCTTATTAGTGGTTTAGAAGAATGTTTTATGTTTTTTTCATGTATTATATTCCTGATTTCCAAGACACTAGAGTTTAAAGATCATCTGTTTGTAAAATGTAATGAAAAGTTATGTAATAAAAAGGTGGGATGCCATATATGTACTCCGTTGGGGCTCAGATCAAACTAAAGCAATCTCCAAGTCCTCTATCCAACTCTTGGTTTCTATATCAGAAACGCTCCCTTCATACTTTGCTAAAGCCTGCTACTGAAAAGAATGCAACATCCTCTACCACTGATCATCATCCTTAGTAGGATCAACCCTCCATCGATCAATTGGGTCAGCCTTATGAACCTCTGCTATCTGAGCCACATGAGGAAAAAGACCAGGAGCCACATTTTAAAGAGAAACAAGGATTTCCTAATCCTAGTAGTATGTATTTTCATTATGATACATTTTAATTAACTTTAGTCCATTTAATTCATTTTATCCATTTTAACTTTCCCCAAACAACACAATTAAAACAAAAACAAAAGTCATCATGATGCATGTACCTATCTTAGGTCTCTACCATGTAAGCAGTCTCATCTCACTTGGGCGTTCAATAAGCTCAGAGTCCGTGCACTAGATCATGGGGGGCCTAAAATCCCATGTCTTAGCTGGTCTCTTTGGCTTATGTCATGCACCAAGGTCAACTCACACTATTTCCATACCAACTCATGCATTCCTCACTATGCCTAACTTCAAACTCCACCTTATCTCTCAACCATCAGCTCTGATACCACTCTATCACGACCTTCTCCCTCTAAAGATACCCCTCATGGGCTGGCAATGAAGAAAGGGATATAATGAACTCCGAGTCCCGCCTCCAGTAGGCCCTGGGTTGGCGATTAACACCAAGGTTGTACAAATCTCACAATATGGAAGTCATTTCCCTTTATATGGAAACAAGATTGGGAGATAGGACGAACTGATCATAATCAATTCCATGACATATATATATAAGAAAATAAAAAACCATCCTGCAATGCATGTATAAATAAAACTGATACAAATAAAAGTCTCCAAAGTAAATACCCAAAAACAAAACTAGAGCAGCAACACAGCAACCGTCTAAGGTTACAGTTAGTAACGCCCAACATGGTTCACGTAATCCTCCTAGAAACCTAAAAACGGTTTTATATACGTTGGGTGAGCATATAAGTATACTTAGTAGGAAAACCAAAGTCTCTCGTGCACAAGTGGAATGAGCATACTACTGCACCTATGAGAAGACAACAAAACCAAACAGCAACTAACAGGTAGACTAACCATAACCCCAACCTCACCAAGGCTCTCTCACCAAATAACACATCCAAAGAATATAATATAATATAAATCACATCAATGATATGGTACCCCGCGCCACTTTCCCACTATTTAGCCGCTCTCACACCCCAACGAAAGATATCCTGGTGCTCCCACCTCTTCCGAATATACCACATCACATATCACATGCACACACCTGGGCCACACAATACATGATGCACGCACACACCTGAGCCTCACAACACATCCCTCGTACACACATCTGGGCCTCACAATACATCACATCTCATCCCGAAGACACCTAGGAAATCACATCACAACTTATCCTGAAGACACCTCGGACACCACATCAAAACTCATCTCAAAGACACCTGGGATACCACATCTCACATCTTACCCGAAGAATCTTGGGTCATCATCACCTGGAAGAGGGAGAAATGAAGAGCGGGTGGTCAATCTCCATCCTCCCACTGGGATATTGGGAAAGACACCCCCCCCCCCCGCATGACTATGTGGGTGTTCGGCACATAGTGATCAACGTGGGTGGGTGTGTGTAGAAATCACAAGGAAAATACAAGTATATATATATAGTATCAAACACTCAAGCCTAGCATATGGGTTCTCAAACAAAACACCAACCTACTCATGACTTCCCCACATTGTTTCCACCTCTAAATTCATAACACCATATAGGCAAAACACAATCCATAATTCTTTTTCAGTCTTTAATTAATATTAAACCATTTCAACAATTTCCCGTTACCCACCTGTTCCACTAAAACATGTACATTAATTTATATTACAATCACATTATTATCACCATCCATACCAACCGGGCATGTCACAAACTAGATTTGTTCACCTTCAAAACCGGCACCCGACCTGGTCTATGGAAAGAACAGAAGGGCGTTCTCGGTCCCCATGGGATGGCACAAGTGCTCGGGTATTATAAAATGAGATTTGGGAATGATTTACCTGAGTTTATAAACATAAAACAACAAACAAATCCAATAAAACAAATCTGAATTTTTCAAACCAAATTATCTTTTACAAAATTTCAGAATTTAGTTACAAAATTTAAAACAATGTTTAAAGACTATTACAAAGGAATAAAACCAAAAAGGACATCCCAAGAACCTCATCATGGCAAGGGTCACCTCCCTCCATCCATCTCCACGACACTGCGCCAAGGACCGCTAGAAACTTGAACCACAGACACTAAAAGTTTTACCCAAACCTGCAACAAAATAACCAAGTCTACTTACACCCAATGGTGTAAGTAGGGTGTGAGCCAAAGCCCTGCAGGATTCCACCACAAAAATATTCCATGTGATAATCATTATAAAACAAAAATCTTGCAAATTTTGTAAACAAGAAATGCTAGTTATAATTTCTAAAAGATGCAACTTTAAATAAAAATTTCTTTCAAGTGAGCTACTTTAAAAGAAATAAAAACTATTAAATAGAATGAAAAAATACTGAATTTCTCCATCCAAACATATCGTATGCCGACGGTAAGTATAAAATATCTAATGAGCACTAGCAATGGGAAAACAACCATAGGCACTAGCTCATTGTGGGTCTCAGGTACCTCGTACTCGGTGAAAGTAACCATACAAATATTTGTTCTCGTGCACACGAGCCACTAGTAGGGATCATACTCATAACCTAGTGGTCCCCCAACATCATCATCACAGTTTAGTTAGTGTTGTCATTGTCAAACTTTCTACGTGAAACATGGGTCAAACCTCATAGGATCACTAGCATACTAGTACACGTCCACCCACCTAGATACCCGGGTTTTCCCTCTTGTGCTCAAACAAGTTCCACAAGCCATGAAATACAATTTTCACATGAAAATACCACTTCCAAGTCACACACACACACCAAACATCCCACACACATGTCACATGATCCCCTTTTTCCTTCAAATTCATTTTGGAAATCATACTCACACCAAAATAGCCCACAACACGTTTCACCTCTCTTTCACACTTCAAAAAATCCTTTAAACAATTTTACAAAACCTTTCCAAGATAGTACACATCACATAACAGTCCTTTCACATTAAAATAGACCATTTTAAAAGTACACTCCTACCAAAACAGTTTGGCAACATAGTTGCACCTCTTACATAAATTAAGAAACCATTTAAAACCTTCACAAAACAAATCCAAGGAGTGTAACCATGTTTTGCACATAAAATCCTTCTAAAAACTCTTTTTGAAGACCAAAAGAATATAAATATCACATAAAACCATAATTTTCACCCATAACATCATTTAATAAAACTATTCCATGAATCATAAAACAACCCCAATGAACACAACATGGAATACACACCAGAAATATTCATTTTTCACAAAAATGCCACTTAAAAACCAACCACTTAACAAATGATACCAAATATAATTTTCACACCAAACACAATGGAAGATAATCATGCTAAAAATATAAATCAAGAAAAACTAACTCATCTAATAATTCTTACACATGGAATCACATACTATTTATGCCAAAAACTCTAAACCGTTGTGCGAAACTTCAATCGCACCACCGTCGCACCACAAGGAAGTAAAATCAAACCCTAATCCAAAATATTTCACCAAAATGACAAAAAATCAATCCCTAAGTATGAACCCTAGTTTCTGGACATTTTAGAATCTCAAGGAAAGTGGAAGAAACCCTAAGCAAATAGGAGGAACATGAGAAGAAACTCACTTAATTGAGAGATCTTAAATTAAAAAACCCCAAATCCATCAGTAGATAAATTTCCAAACATCCAAAAATGAAAGTGAGGTTCGAATAAGGCTGAGGAGGTCATGTAGGAACTGGAATGGGGGAAAAGGAGGGGAAAATGAAGGAGTTGTGAAAGAAACAAATTACCTCTTCAAATCTAAACAATTTGAGAAAACTTGAGACGTTTCTCCCTAATCTGTGATGTAAATGAGTCCCAAAGAGGGAGACACGAAGATGGAGGCGTGCCTAGGGATTTTGGATTTGATTGTGAGGTGGAATCACCGAAAAAGAGTAAAAAATTAATAAGATGTTAAATAAACAATTTTTTAAAAAAAACTGGAAATTGGCTTACGGGCTGGCTCAATTCCTTAAATAAAAACTCAAATACATCATTATTATGGATTCCTATGGGATCCAAATATATATGGTGGTGTTAATAGGTTAGGGGAGGCCATTTTGGAAGTGGGATGGATGAAAAATGTTGAAAAAAGAAAGATTTATAAAAGAAACAAAATTAGTTTTTAAATCTGAAAATGGGTTCACGGTTTGGTCCAAATTTTGAAAACTCGTCATTTTCACCAAAATGCATGGAAAACCCCCAAAACAAAGCAATAATGTAAATTAAATGAAAAATAACTTTAAAATAAGTCATGGATGTGGCAGAGAACCTAAAACAAAACAACACACAACAAGAATCATATTGAAACAGCCCAACAACCAAATCCAAAACCATCTTCCACCACAGCCCCGTTGTGCAACCACATCACAACAACCATCATTGTAGCCTCGCTGCATAAAACATCTCATCTACTGCCCTCAAATATCACAACATAGTCGTATCCCATCTATAATATCACCAAATCCAACCCCCAACACACAATTGTGTCCACAAACATGTTACATCACATACCGAATCAAAACATATTTTCATATTTAGCAAGGCATCCCTTATTTAATTTCACTTTATTGATTAAGGGTGTTATCACATAGGGGGAATCCATTTTATTAAGTGAATGTATGTGGTTAACCAATTTCATAATAAGTGACGTCAACACCAACACAACATGCTTTCCATAACTCACATCATCATAACACAAGCAGGGACCCCCAACGGACACAATTTTCAATGGGTAATTTAGCCAATACAATTCATAACATCAAAATAGGACAAATCAAATCAAATCAAAGATGTAAGATCATACATCTCATTACCCAACCCCTTTATATTGATTTTAAACCAATTCCATTATCTTTATTAATCCGGAATCAACAATCTCCACAAGATGAACATTTATATACTCATCCCACATGATACACAAATAAGAAAGACAAAGGAAATACTACCTGGAAGAAAGACGATTGACACTGCCTTATTGCACCAAAAACAGAGGTGCACGTACAGTAGGAGGCTCCCCAGAGAAACACGAACCAACTTCAGGAAAACTCTCTGAGAAAGAAGGTCTTGGGGATGTCCAGTCTCAAGAGAAAATCATGCTAAAAGAACAAAGGGAAGGATGTCTCGACTTTAGAAAGATCAGATCCGAGACACAGGGGATTGGATACAATTTGAATTGATGTTAAAGGAGGATCTGACCAAGACCACACATTTTGACCATTTAAAATCCTCTGGGCATTTAGAAAAATTAAAGATATGATTGATAGCCTATGAAATGGCTTCCAAACCTCTCAAATATGGCATTAAACTCATTTTTCAACAAAACAGACGTAAAAAGAGAAAAACTGGAAAGATTGAAAAATTATGGAAATTTGGCAAATTGTTGAAACGAGTCACCGACAGCAAGTCACAGCTAGCGAGTCCCCATCAGGATGAATCGCTGTCAGGATGAGCTACCGCCAGAATGAGCTATTACCAGAATAAGCTACTGCCAAAACAAGCTGTCGTTGGAATGACTCACATGTCCCAAAAACACCCTGGAATACCCCTGTACACCTCAAGCATTAGATTTTTTGAAAAGTAATGGGCTGAAATATCTGAGTCGTTACACTGGGAGACCAAACTAACTAACTCTTCCACACACCTCACTGCTAACTGATGCACTCTCACTCAGTCCAACCTCACACAAACTCCTCATACCTCAGAACCCAATACACAAACTAGATAACTTGAAGTTTCCTAAGTTCTCTACTAGGGTATACAAAATTGGGATACAACAAGAGAGACAACAATCAATAAAAAATTTCAAAATTATAGCCAAAAAATAAACAAATTGTGAAATTCGGTATTAAAAATTTAATTTATTTTCATATTAAAATTTCATATTTTTTATCCCGTTTTTTCTTTCTATTCACGCTGTATTATTCAAATATTCTGCTCATTTGTACATGCTGGCAATTCCCGTGTTTTGTCGAGCCTTAATTATGGCCTTCGATCCTTTGCACCGACTAGAAATCATGGACCGTCCATCTGCTGCCTTGCTGTTCGGGTTTGTTCGGATTTGGTTTTGGGGATCGTATCATGGCATTCCATGGTTGAGTGTGCGGTTACTCTATTACGCCGTTTGTAGAGGGTTATTATCGCCTCTGCTTCAGGTTTCTCTACTACGATCCTCCATTTTTTGTTGCCCTAGTTCTTAGTTCTGTTTTCTATCTCTCGGATTCCGGTGGTTCTTCATCCTCAACGGAGGAAAAATTCAGTGGCATGATGATCTCCCTGCACACCACTGGAGCGCGGTTCCTGGTGGAGTTTTCAGCTTCCTTCGACGACGAAGACGTGCGGCCCCTTCAATCTTGGAAGCAGAAGATTGTAACCATGGATCTCGAGAGAACCGGTTTCTGCAACTCCAAACAGCAAGTTCTGGCGTCGGCATCCACGGGGGGCTCGAAGAGATCTAGACGGCCGAACTTTGTTCCGGCGTTGTGAGCTTCCTCTTACCCTATTTCTCAATTTGGATCGGTTTTACAGTTCTGTTTTTTTAGATCCCACTTGTATCAGTTGTTTTCTTTGAGTTGCTTTCATCCATACCTGTAATCTAGTTTGACTGTTTTGAGCATTAATAATAAAGCGTGCGTAGGGTGGTCTTCTTGCCATGCAGTAGGTCCCAAAGAGGGTCTAAGCACGTAAATACTGTGTTCCTTTATCTTTTCTACACTGCTTCATTTTTTTGCTTGTTTGATCATTCGTGCACAACTCCAGTGATCCAGTTCTATTTTTGGTTGTCTTGGAATTACTTTTGTTACTGTACAGAAACCACAACATGTGGTATCAGAGCCATATATGGTTGTTTTGCATTCTGTTTAGCTTTGAGTGTTATATGCCTTTAGGTTCTTGAAATTTACACATCCTGTCTTGTGGACTTTGTTTACAGATTAACTAATATTGTGTAAATTGTTTGTTTCTGCCCATTTTATTTTTTGTTGTTTTTTTTGTTTCCTGCTTCAACCAGATTTCCCTTAATCTGCTGCTTTATATACAGTCTTTTTATACCACTTTATAGTTGCACTGCCAATATTTTATTGGCATCCCCTTTGCACTGTGTATATCCTTTGTTTAATTTGGTTATTGTGTTCTGTGTGTACCCAGTTTATTAATTTGGGTTTCTGTTTTGTTTTCTGCACTGTATTTTTTTTATTCTTCCATTTTATTGTTGTTTTTAAAATTTCTTTAAGACTGAAATATGTCTACAATGAGGTATGAAATAGAAAATTTTGATGGAGATAATGACTTCAATTTATGGCGTATTAAAATGAGGGCATTATTAGTCCAACAAGGTCGTATTGATGCCCTGTCTGGGCCTACTAAACCCATAACAACTGTTAATGAAGCTGGTCAAACCATAACTGAACACCAACTGATCCCCAATGACATTCTAGTTAAAGCCCATAGTTCTTTCTTGTTGTCCTTAGGAGATAAAGTCCTTAGAGAAGTGGCTTGTGAGTCCACTGTTGTCGGCATCTGGCTCAAGTTAGAGAAGCTCTACATGACTGCCTCCCTAGTTGGTAGGCTCTATAAGAAGCACCGCTTGTTCACTTTCAAGATGAGACCAGGCTCTTCCTTGAAATCTCATCTTAACAAGTTCAATAAATTCATGCTTGACTTAGCTAATATAGATGTCACAGTAGATGACGAGGATCAGGCTATTATTCTCCTCATCTCTCTAGACCATAGCTATAGCACTTTGGTCGAGACCATGATGTATGGTCGTGACTCCTTGACTCTAGAAGAAGTCAAGTCTGCCCTTCTATCTAAGGATCTTCACTCAAAACCTAAGGCGAAAGGCGAGGCTGAGAGTTTGTTCACTAGGGGTAGACCTCAGGTTAAAAGCAAAAAGAAACATGTTAGTAGAGATAAAAGTAGCAATAGTAAAGAACCAAGGCATAAACGAAAGTCAAAGAATAATGATAACAAATATAGAAAAGTTACCTGCTTCCATTGTGGGAAGCTTGGGCATACTAAGCCCGAATGTAGGAAGCTTAAGAGAGAGCAAGAGCGCGCGCAGCCCACTGACCAGTCTCTTATTGTTGACTCTAGTTATGACACAGCCGAAGTTCTAAATGTGTCCATCCATACACTCGACCGCGAGTGGGTCCTCGACTCTGGCTGCTCCTTCCATATGTGTCCCCATAGAGAGTCTTTCTTAGAGCTGGTCGAGAAAGTGGAAGGGGATGTCATATTAGGGAATAACAAGAAATGCAAGGTTGAGGGCAGAGGATATGTCCTGATAGAATTGGATGACCATTCCATCATCACCTTACTTGATGTAAGGTGGGTCCCCAACTTGCAACGAAACTTGATCTCCCTAGGAGTCCTAGATCAAAAGGGATATACTTTTAGATCTAAATTTGGTACTATCAAAGTCTCAAAAGGATCAAGAACCATCCTCAAAGGATCCCTTGGGAATGGTTTGTATGTCTTGAATGGCAGGACTCATTCAAGACAGTTGGGTAGTGTTTATACTACGAACACTGACAACACTATTCTCTCGCATAGAAGGCTGGGGCATGTAAGCTCCAAAGGGCTTGAAGAACTTAGCAAGCAAGGATTGATGAATGACATCACAACTACGAATCTCCCATTTTGTGAGGATTGTGTAATGGGAAAAGCTAAAAGAGTGACCTTCAATAGATCCTCCTTCAAGATAGCCGCCCCACTTGATTATATCCATTCGGATTTGTGGGGGCCGGCTAGGATCTCCTCTCATGGTGGAGGTTTCTATTTCATCACTTTTATTGATGATTATTCCAGGAAGGTTTGGGTATACATCCTAAAAAATAAATTAGATGTTTTCCAAACATTCAAAACCTGGATAGCCTCAGTCGATAATCAGACTGGGAAGAAAGTTGAGACCATGAGAACTGACAATGGGCTTGAGTACCTGTCCACTGAGTTTATTCAACACTGTGAGTCTGAAAGAATTAATAGGCATATAACTGTTAGGGAAACTCCCCAACAGAATGGCCTAGCACAAAGGATGAATCGGACTATCCTTGAAAGAGTCTGTAGCATGCTTTCTCACTCGGGACTCCCCAAATCCTTTTGGGTCGAGGCCACTAGCACTACAGTGTAACTGATCAATAGGTGTCCCTCTTCTGCGAATCAATTCATTACTCCAGAAGAACTATGGACCGGAAATCCCCCATCATATTCCTACTTAAGGGTCTTCGGGTGTACAGCCTATTCCCACATCAAGACTAACATACTTGAACCTAGAGCCCTCAAGTGCGTCTTTGTTGGTTACCCCGATGGAGTTAAAGGATATAAACTCTGGGTGGATAAACCGGGATACCAACGGTGCATTATTAGTAGAGACGTTGTCTTCCATGAGTCCTCTGCTCCTAAGACCAGGATTGAAACACCTGGAAGTTCTGATCTAGACTTTCATAAGTCTGATTAACATGAGTCATTTACTCATGTTGAGACTGATGTTCAGTCTATTCCTCCTCCTCCTCATCCCACTGATACGGCTGACTCTGAGACAAGTTCCTCTTCAGACTCTGACTCTGGACCTTCCACCGATCATCAAGATTATCAATTAACCAGAGATAGACAAAGCAGAGTCTCTAGACCTCCTTCTCGGTTCAGCCAGTATGATATGGCATCATATGCCTTTCATGTGGCCTAGGATCTCATCGATGATGATCCTCAATCATATAGGCAAGATTTAAAGGATAAGGATTAAAAACATTGGATCGTAGCCATGAATGAAGATATGTAATCTCTAAAGAAAAATCACACCTGGACCGTTGTTCACAAGCCTGTGAATGCTAAAGTGATTGGGTCCAAATGGATTTACAAAAGAAAGGAAGACAACACAGAGGAAAATAAAGTAAGGTTCAAAGCTAGGCTAGTCACCAAAGGATTTATTCAGAGAGAGGGAATCGACTATGCTGAAATATTTTCCCCTGTTGTCAAACACTCTTCCATTCGGCTCCTGTTAGCCTTCACTGCCTATCTCGATCTGCACATCGAGTAACTTGATGTTAAAACTGCCTTTTTGCACGAGGATTTGAATGAAAAACTCTATATGAAGCCTCCTGACAGTTATTCAAAGGAATTCAAACCCAACCAAGTTTGCCTTCTCAATAAGTCCTTGTATGGTTTAAAACAGGCATCAAGGCAGTGGTATAAGAAATTTGATTCTTTTATGTTAAATAGAAAATTCACCAGTAGTCAGTATGATTCTTGTGTCTACTTCAAGTCAATTCAAGGTTGTATGATTTACCTTCTGCTTTACGTAGATGACATGCTTATCATATGTAAGAATATGAGTTTTATCACTTCAATTAAAACCCAATTAAAAGGAAACTTTGAAATGAAAGACTTAGGTGTAGCTAAGCAGATTTTAGGTGTTGAAATCATCAGAGATAGACCTAACAAATTGCTCTACTTGTCTCAGCATGCTTATATTTTAAATATCTTAAAGAGATACATGTTTGAATCTCTCAAACCTATGAATGTACCTCTTGCTCAACACTTTAAGTTGTCTTTAACACAAGCACCCACTATTGATGATGACGTGCAATTTATGTCTAAAATTCCATATGATAGCATTGTTGGTAGTGTAATGTACTCTATGATTTGCACCAGGCCTGACATTGCTTTTGCTATCTGTACCTTCAGCAGATTTATGGCCGCTCCTGGGAAGCCCCATTGGCATGCCCTCAAATGGCTTCTCATATATTTATCATGTTCATCTAATTTGTGTTTATGCTTTGGTAAAAATGTTGATGCTTCTAACATTTTGGTAGGCTTTGTAGATGCTGATTATGAAGGTAACATTGACACCAGAAAATCATTGACTCGATACGTGTTCACTGCCTACGGTGGGCCTGTTTCATGGAAGTGCAACATGCAGTCCGTTGTTGCCCTCTCCACCACTTAGTCTGAGTACATTGCACTCACCGAGGCAGTAAAGGAAGCCTTATGGCTTAAAGGCTTGTCTTCTGAACTCAAGCTTTATGATTCAGCTATTAATGTTTTCTCTGATAGTCAATCTGCATTACATTTGTCTAAAAATTTAGTTTTTCATGGTAAATCAAAGCACATAGACATTAGATTATATTTTATTAGAGATATTATAGAACAAGGAACCATGTGTGTCAATAAGATACACACTGATAAAAATCCAGCTGATAGTTTGACTAAAGCTGTCATTTTATCTAAGTTCAAATATTGCCTGGATAGTTTGAACTTGGTTCTTGTTCCATAACCCTAGGTGCAAGAACATCGCCAATTTTAATTGAAAATGGTGGAGATTTGTGAAATTAGGTATTGAAAATTTCATTTATTTTCATATTAAAATTTCATATTTTTTTATCCCGTTTTTTCTTTCTATTCACACTGTATTATTCAAATAATCCGCTCATTTGTACATGCTGGCAATTCCCGTGTTTTGTCGAGCCTTAATTCTGGTCGTCGATCCTTTGCACCGACTGGAAATCCTGGACCGTCCATCAACTTCCTTGTTGTTCGGGTTTGTTCGGCTTCAGTTTTGGGGATCGTATCGTGGCAGTCCAGGGTTGAGCGTGCAGTTACGTTGTTACGCCGTTTATAGAGGGTTATTATCGCCTCTGCTTCTAGTTTCTCTACGATGATCCTCCAGTTTTCGTTACCCTAGATCTTGGTTCTGTTTTCTTGCTCTCGAATTCCGGTGGTTCTCCATCCTCAACGGAGGACAGATTCAGTGGCCTGTTGATCTCCCTGCACACCGCTGGAGCACGGTTCCTGGTGGAGTTTCCAGCTTCCTTCGACGGCGAAGACATGCGGCCCCTTCAATCTTGGAAGCAGAAGATTGTAACCACGGATCTAGCGAGAACCGGTTTCTGCAAATCCAAATTGCAAGTTCTGGCGTCGGCATCCACGAGGGGCTCGAAGAGATCTGGACGGCCGGACTTTTTTCCGGCGTTGTGAGCTTCCTCTTACCCTAGTTCTCAATTTGGATCGGTTTTACAGTTCTGTTTTTTTAGATCCCACTTGTATCAGTTGTTTTCTTTGAGTTGCTTTCGTCCATACCTGTAATCTTGTTTTCCTGTTTTGAGCATTAATAATAAAGTGTGTGTAGGGTGGTGTTCTTGTCGTGCAGTAAGTCCCAAATGGGGCCGAATCACGTAAATCCTGTGTTCCTTTATCTTTTCTGCACTGCTTCATTTTTTTTTTTGCTTGTTTGATCATTCGTGCACAACTCCAGTGATCTGAGTCTATTTGTGGTTGTCTTGGAATTACTTTTGTTACTGTCCAGCAACCACAACATGTGGTATCAGAGCCACATATAGTTGTTTTGCATTCTGTTTAGCTTTGAGTGTTATATGCCTTTAGGTTCTTGAAATTTACACATCCTGTCTTGCGGCCTCTGTTTACAGATTAACTAATATTGTGTAAATTGTTTGTTGTTGCCCATTTTATCCTTTTTTGTTGTTTTTTTTGTTTCCTTCTTCAACCATATTTCACTTAATCTGCTGCTTTATATACAGCCTTTTTATACCACTTCATAGTTGAACTGCCAATATTTTATTGGCAGCCCCTTTGCACTGTGTATAGCCTTTGTTTAATCTGGTTATTGTGTTCTGTGTGTACCCAGTTTATTAATTCGGGTTTCTGTTTTGTTTTCCGCACTGTATTTGTTTTATTCTACCATTTTATTGTTGTTTTTAAATTTCTTTAAGAAAGAAATATGTCTATAATGAGGTATGAAATCGAAAAATTTGATGAAGATAATGACTTCAATTTATGGCGTATTAAAATGAGGGCATTATTAGTCAACAAGGTCTTATTGATGCCCTGTCTGGGCCTACTAAACCCATAACAACTGTTAATGAAGCTGGTCAAACCATAACTAAACACCAATTGGTCCCCAATGACATTCTAGTTAAAGCCCATAGTTCCCTCTTATTGTCCTTAGGAGATAAATTCCTTAGAGAAGTGGCTTTCAAGTCCACTGCTGCTGGCATATGGCTCAAGTTAGAGAAGCTCTACATGACTGCCTCCCTAGTTGGTAGGCTCTATAAGAAGCACTGCATGTTCACTTTCAAGATGAGACCAGGCTCTTCCTTGAAATCTCATCTTGACGAGTTCAATAAAATCATGATTGACTTAGCTAATATAGATGCCACGGTAGATGACGAGGATCGGGCTATTATTCTCCTCATCTCTCTAGACCATAGTTATAGCACTTTGGTCGAGACCATGATGTATGGTCGTGACTCCTTGACTCTGGAAGAAGTCAAGTCTTCCCTTCTATCTAAGGACCTTCACTGAAAACCTAAGGTGAAAGGCGAGGCTGAGAGTTTGTTCACTAGGGTAGACCTCAGGTTAAAAGCAAAAAAGAAACATGTTAGCAGAGATAAAAGTAGCAATAGTAAAGAACCAAGGCATGGACGAAAGTCAAAGAATAATGATAACAAAGACAGAAAAGTAACCTGCTTCCATTGTGGGAAGCTTGGCCATACTAAACCCGAATGTAGGAAGCTTAAGAGAGAGCAAGAGCGCGCGCAGCCCACTGATCAGTCTCTTATTGTTGAGTCTGGTTATGACACAGTCGAAGTTCTAAATGTGTCCAGCCATACACTCGACTGCGAGTGGGTCCTCGACTCTGGCTGCTCCTTCCATATGTGTCCCCATATAGATTCTTTCTTAGAGCTGGTAGAGAAAGTGGAAGGGGGTGTCATATTAGGGAATAACAAGAAATGAAAGGTTGAGGGCAGAGGATCTGTCCTGATAGAATTGGATGACCATTCCATCATCACCTTACTTGATGTAAGGTGGGTCCCCAACTTGCAACGAAACTTGATCTCCCTAGGAGTCCTAGATCAAAAGGGATGTACTTTTGGATCTGAATCTGGTATTATCAAAGTCTCAAAAGGATCAAGAACCATCCTCAAAGGATCCCTTGTGAATGGTTTGTATGTCTTGAATGGCAGGACTCATTCAAGACAGTTGGGTAGTGTTTATACTACGAACACTAACAACACTATGCTCTGGCATAGAAGGCTGGGGCATGTAAGCTCCAAAGGGATTGAAGAACTTAGCAAGCAAGGATTGTTGAATGACATCACACCTGCGAATCTCCCATTTTGTAAGGATTGTGTTATGGGAAAAGCTAAAAGAGTGACCTTCAATAGATCCTCCTTCGAGGCAGCCGCCCCACTTGATTACATCCATTCGGATTTATGGGGGGCGGCTAGGATCTCCTCTCATGGTGGAGGTTTCTATTTCATCACTTTTATTGATGATTATTCCAGGAAGGTTTGGGTATACATCCTAAAAAATAAATCAGATGTTTTCCATACATTCAAAACCTGGAAAGCCTCAGTCGAGAATCAGACTGGGAAGAAAGTTGAGACCATGAGAACCGACAATGGGCTTGACTACCTGTCCACTGAGTTCATTCAACACTGTGAGTCTGAAGGAATTAAGAGGCATAGAACTGTTAGGGAAACTCCCCAACAGAATGGCCTAGCAGAGAGGATGAATCGGACTATCCTTGAAAGAGTCTGTAGCCTGCTTTCTCAGTCGGGACTCGCCAAATCCTTTTGGGTCAAGTCCACTAGCACTGCAATGTACCTGATCAATAGGTGTCCCTCTTCTACGAATCAATTCATTACTCCAGAAGAACTATGGACCATCAAGCCCCCATCATATTCCTACTTAAGGGTCTTCTGGTGTACAGCCTATGCCCACATCAAGACTGAAAAACTTGAACCTAGAGCCCTCAAGTGCATCTTTGTTGGTTACCCCGATGGAGTTAAAGGATATAAACTCTGGGTGGATAAATCGGGATACCAACGGTGCATTATTAGTAGAGACGTTTTCTTCCACGAGTCCTCTGCTTCTAAGACCAGGATTGACACACCTGCAGTTCTGATCTAGACTTTCATAAGTCTGATGAACATGAGTCATTTACTCATGTTGAGATTGATGTTCAGTCGATTCCTCCTCCTCAGCCCACTGATGCGGCTAACTCTGAGACGAGTTCCGGTTCAGACTCTGACTCTAGACCTTCCACCGATCATCAAGATTATCAATTAACCTGAGATAGACAGAGGATATTCTCTAGACCTCCTGCTTGGTTCAGCCAGTATGATATGGCATCATCTGCTTTTCATGTGGCCCAGGATCTCATCGACGATGATCCTCAATCGTATAGGCAAGCTTTAAAGGATAATGATTCAAAGCATTGGATCATAGCCATGAATGAAGAGATGCAATCTCTAAAGAAAAATCACACCTGGACCGTTGTTCACAAGCCTTTGAATGCTAAAGTGATTGGGTCTAAATGGATTTACAAAAGAAAGGAAGACAAAACAGAGGGAAATAAAGTAAGGTTCAAAGCTAGGCTAGTTGCCAAAGGATTTCTTCAGAGAGAGGGAATCGACTATGCTCAAATATTTTCCCCTGTTGTCAAACACTCTTCCATTCGGCTCCTGTTAGCCTTCGCTGCCTATCTCGATCTGCACATCGAGCAACTTGATGTTAAAACTGCCTTTTTGCATGGGTATTTGAATGAAAATCTCTATATGAATCCTCCTGACGGTTATTCAAAGGAATTCAAACCCAACCAAGTTTGCCTTCTCAATAATTCCTTGTATGGTTTAAAACAGGCATCAAGGCAATGGTATAAGAAATTTGATTCTTTTATGTTAAATAATCAATTCACCATGAGCCAGTATGATGCTTGTGTCTACTTCAAGTCAATTCAAGGTTGTATGATTTACCTTCTGCTTTATGTAGATGACATGCTTATCATATGTAAGAATATGAGTTTTATCACATCAATTAAATCTCAATTAAAAGGAAACTTGGAAATGAAAGACTTAGGTGCATCTAAGCAGATTTTAGGTGTTGAAATCATCAGAGATAGACCTAACAAATTACTCTACTTGTCTCAGCATGCTTATATTTTAAAGATCTTAAAGAGATACATGTTTGAATCTCTCAAACCTATGAATGTACCTCTTGCTCAACACTTTAAGTTGTCTTTAACACAAGCACCCACTGCTAATGATGACGTGCAATTTATGTCTAAAATTACATAGGCTAGCATTATTGGTAGTATAATGTACTCTATGATTTGCACCAGGCCTGACATTGCTTTTGCAATCTGCACCCTGAGCAGATTTATGGCCGCTCCTGGGAAGCCCCATTGGCATGACCTCAAATGGCTTCTCAGATATTTATCATGTTCATCTAATTTGTCTTTATGCTTTGGTAAAAATGTTGATGCTTCTAACATTTTGGTAGGCTTTGTAGATGCTGATTATGCAGGTAACATTGACACCAGAAAATCATTGACTGGATACGTGTTCACTGCCTGCGGTGGGCCTGTTTCATGGAAGTGCAACATGCAGTCCGTTGTTGCCCTCTCCACCACTGAGTCTGAGTACATTTCACTCACCGAGGCAGTAAAGGAAGCCTTATGGCTTAAAGTCTTGTCTTATGAACTCAAGCTTTATGATTCAGCTATTAATGTTTTCTCTGATAGTCAATCTGTATTACATTTGTCTAAAAATTTAGTTTTCCATGCTAAATCAAAGCACATAGACATTAGATTACATTTTATTAGAGATATTATAGAACAAGGAACTGTGTGTGTCAATAAGATACACACTGATAAAAATCCGGCTGATAGTTTGACTAAAGCTGTCATTTTATCTAAGTTCAAATATTGCCTGGATAGTTTGAACTTGGTTCCTGTTCCATAACCCTAGGTGCAAGAACATCGCCAATTTTAATTGAAAATGGTGGAGATTTTTGAAATTCGGTATTGAAAATTAAATTTATTTTCATATTAAAATTTTATATTTTTTTTATCCCGTTTTTTCTTTCTATTCACGCTGTATTATTCAAATATTCTGCTCATTTGTACATGCTGGCAATTCCCGTGTTTTGTCGAGCCTTAATTCTGGCCGTCGATCCTTTGCACCGACTGGAAATCATGGACCGTCCATCTGTTGTCTTGCTGTTCGTGTTTGTTCGGCTTCGGTTTTGGGGATCGTATCGTGGCAGTCCAGGGTTGAGTGTGTGGTTACGCTGTTACGCCGTTTGCAGAGGGTTATTATCGCCTCTGCTTCTGGTTTCTCTACGACGATCCTCCAGTTTTTGTTGCCCTGGTTCTTGGTTCTGTTTTCTAGCTCTCGGATTCTGGTGGTTCTCCATCTTCAACGGAGGAGAGATTCGGTGGCCTGCTGATCTCCCTGCACACCGCTGGAGCGCGGTTCCTGGTGGAGTTTTCAGCTTCCTTCGACGGCGAAGACGTGCGACCCCTTCAATCTTGGAAACAGAAGATTGTAACCACGGATCTGGCAAGAACCGGTTTCTGCAACTCCAAACAGCAAGTTCTGGCGTCGGCATCCACGGGGGGCTTGAAGAGATCTGGACGGCCAAACTTTGTTCCGGCGTTGTGAGCTTCCTCTTACCCTAGTTCTCAATTTGGATCGGTTTTTATAGTTCTGTTTTTTTAGATCCCACTTGTATCAGCTATTTTCTTTGAGTTGCTTTCGTCCATACCTGTAATCTGGTTTGCCTGTTTTGAGCATTAATAATAAAGCGTGCGTAGGGTGGTGTTCTTGCCGTGCAGTAGGTCTCAAAGGGGACCGAAGCACGTAAATCCTGTGTTCCTTTATCTTTTCTACACTGCTTCATTTTTTTTGCTTGTTTGATCATTCGTGCACAACTCAAGTGATCCGGTTCTATTTGTGGTTGTCTTGGAATTACTTTTGTTATTGTCCAGCAACCACAACATGTGGTATCAGAGCGAGATATGGCTGTTTTGCATTCTGTTTAGCTTTGAGTGTTATATGCCTTTAGGTTCTTGAAATTTACACATCCTGTCTTGCGGCCTCTGTTTATAGATTAACTAATATTGTGTAAATTGTTTGTTGCTGCCCGTTTTATCCTTTGTTGTTTTTTTTGTTTCCTCCTTCAACCAGATTTCACTTAATCTGCTGCTTTATATACAGTCTTTTTATACCACTTTATAGTTGCGCTGCCAATATTTTATTGGCAGCCCCTTTGCACTGTGTATAGCCTTTGTTTAATCTGGTTATTGTGTTATGTGTGTACCCAGTTTATTAATTTGGGTTTCTGTTTTGTTTTCCGCACTGTATTTGTTTTATTCTACCATTTTATTGTTGTTTTTTAAATTTCTTTAAGACTGAAATATGTCTACAATGAGGTATGAAATCGAAAAATTTAATGGAGATAATGACTTCAATTTATGGCGTATTAAAATGAGGGCATTATTAGTCCAACAAGGTCTTATTGATGCCCTGTCTGGGCCTACTAAACTCATAACAACTGTTAATGAAGCTGGTCAAACCATAGCTGAAATATTTTCCCTTGTTGTCAAACACTCTTCCATTCGGCTCCTGTTAGCCTTCGCTGCCTATCTCGATCTGCACATCGAGCAACTTGATGTTAAAACTGCCTTTTTGCACGGGGATTTGAATGAAAAACTCTATATGAAGCCTCCTGACGGTTATTCAAAGGAATTCAAACCCAACCAAGTTTGTCTTCTCAATAAGTCCTTGTATGGTTTAAAACAGGCATCAAGGCAATGGTATAAGAAATTTGATTCTTTTATGTTAAATAACCAATTCACCAGGAGCCAGTATGATGCTTGTGTCTACTTCAAGTCAATTCAAGGTTGTATGATTTACCTTCTGCTTTACGTAGATGACATGCTTATCATATGTAAGAATATGAGTTTTATCACTTCAATTAAATCCCAATTAAAATGCAACTTTGAAATGAAAGACTTAGGTGCAGCTAAGCAGATTTTAGGTGTTGAAATAATCAGAGATAGACCTAATAAATTGCTCTACTTGTCTCAGCATGCTTATATTTTAAAGATCTTAAAGAGATACATGTTTGAATCTCTCAAACCTATGAATGTACCTCTTGCTCAACACTTTAAGTTGTCTTTAACACAAGCACCCACTGCTGATGATGACGTGCAATTTATGTCTAAAATTCCATATGCTAGCATTGCTGGTAGTATAATGTACTCTATGATTTGCACCAGGCCTGACATTGCTTTTGATATCTGCACCCTGAGCAGATTTATGGCCGCTCCTGGGAAGCCCCATTGTCATGCCCTCAAATGGCTTCTCATATATTTATCATGTTCAACTAATTTGTCTTTATGCTTTGGTAAAAATGTTGATGCTTCTAACATTTTGGTAGGCTTTGTAGATGCTGATTATGCAGGTAACATTGACACCAGAAAATCATTGAGTGGATACGTGTTCACTGCCTGCGGTGGGCCTATTTCATGGAAGTGCAACATGCAGTCCGTTGTTGCCCTCTCCATCACTGAGTCTGAGTACATTGCACTCACCGAGGCGGTAAAGGAAGCCTTATGGCTTAAAGACTTGTCTTCTGAACTCAAGCTTTATGATTCAGCTATTAATGTTTTCTCTGATAGTCAATCTGCATTACATTTGTCTAAAAATTTAGTTTTTCATGGTAAATCAAAGCACATAGACATTAGATTACATTTTATTAGAGATATTATAGAACAAGGAACCGTGTGTGTCAATAATACACACTGATAAAAATCCAGCTGATAGTTTGACTAAAGCTGTCATTTTATCTAAATTCAAATATTGTTTGGATAGTTTGAACTTGGTTCCTGTTCCATAACCCTAGGTGCAATAACATTGGCAATTTTAATTGAAAATGGTGGAGATTTGTGAAATTCGGTATTGAAATTTTCATTTATTTTCATATTAAAATTTCATATTTTTTTCTCCCGTTTTTTCTTTCTATTTACGCTGTATTATTCAAATATTCTGCTCATTTGTACATGCTGGCAATTCCCGTATTTTGTCGAGCCTTAATTCTGGCCGTCGATCCTTTGCATCGACTGGAAATCCTGGACCGTCCATCTGTTGCCTTGCTGTTCGGGTTTGTTCAGCTTCGGTTTTGGGGATTGTATCGTGGCAGTCCAGGATTGAGTGTGCGGTTACGCTGTTACGCCGTTTGCAGAGGGTTATTATCGCCTCTGCTTCGGGTTTCTCTAGGACAATCCTCCAGTTTTTTATGCCCTAGTTCTTGGTTCTGTTTTCTAGCTCTCGGATTCTTGTGGTTCTCCATCCTCAACCGAGAACAGATTCGGTGGCCTGCTGATCTTCCAGCACACCGCTGGAGCGCGGTTCCTGGTGGAGTTTTCACCTTCCTTCAACCCCTTCAATCTTGGAAGCAGAAGATTGTAATCACGGATTTGACGAGAACCTGTTTCTGGAACTCCAAACAGCAAGTTCTGGCGTTCGGCTCGAAGAGATCTGGACGGCCGGACTCCAAACAGTGGCACAACAAGATTCACTCAATGAGCACTCGCAAACAGAAGAAACAAGACCTAGAAAACAAGGGGAACAAAATAGACCAAACCCCCTTACTAGTGTTCGTTTTACCTCCTCCGCAAGGTTGATCTTCCGATACGTCGCGTGCCAGAATCGTCGTCCAGAGGTGAATGCATCCAGCGACACTGTCCAAGCTCGACCCAGCCATCCCGATAAGCCACCACGGTCCAAGAATGCCAGCGTTGCGGGCTGCCCTCCGGATTCAAGAACCAGATCACCCCGCTCAACTCCTTCTCCGGTTGCGCATGACGGTGCTGTCTAAATATGGAGTGAACCAAATTCGCTGTCCTCCAGGATCAAGACCGGATCGAATCCCCGCTAAGTGTCGATCAGAATGAAATCGAGTCGGGATCAAGACCGGATTGAACCCCCGCTAAGCGTTGATCAGAATGAAACTGAGTCCAGCGAATCTTGGAGAAGGATACCACCGCTCAAGATGTTGGTGCCCCAAACTCAAACCATTCTTGAAGAAGACGGCTGCCTTGTCACCTGTCGCGCCATATCCTGAACTGCTAAAAAAACCCCAAATCTGAAGTCGCATCACCGCCACTTGAGCCGAGCCCTCGCCAAAGCTTGAAGATGATCCAGATCCTCTGACGTTGTGGCTTGCAGAGGAAGGATGTCGCCGAGCTGGATGTGCCGTTGCTGGAAGCCCCAACGGCTGAAGCTGGCCGTCGTGGATGATGCCTGAGCTCTCGCCTGCCCTTGACCTTGCCCTCGCACCTGAAATCGGATTTCTATCGAAAACAGGACTTCCCAAAGATCCCTAAATGTGTTGTAGCCGAGATAGAGGTGGTGATTGTGGATGAATGTATATATGATTATGGATGTATGATGTATGTGTGATGGGTTTATTATGTATTTATGTTTTAGTTTATTAGAGTGCAGAGTTTTAATATTTATGTTTTTTTATTAAATATTTTGAAAAAATTAAAATTTTAAAGATTTTTTTAGTAGAGGTTTTTATAAACTACCCGTAAATAAATAACTAAAATTCATTTTTAGTGGCGGTTTTTATTAACTGCCGCTAAATATACTAGTGGCGGTTAGGTTCATTTTATATCTTTTTTTTTCTGGGTTAATTTTTTTAAAAAAAAAAACCGCCTCTAAATAAAGGTGAAACCACCGCTAAATATCCAAAAAATGACACATACGAAAACCACAACAAAAAAAACCGCCGTTAAATGAATATCAACCATGCAATGCATGCGGTTTGAGTAATTGTTGCTAAAATGATTAGCGATGGTTTAAACTGTCACCACCGCTAATTCATGCCTTTTTGGTAGTGCCCCTCATCCAGATTGGATCTCGGGGGATGGTGGGAGTAGTGGAGGCGGGGAGACATGATAATGGGATGCGAGGTGGGGTGGTGGCGTCAGAGGAGGTGAGGTGATGCTGCTATAGGGATATGACCTGGACGGAGATACAATGGAGGGCGGTTGGTTGGCTTATCGGTGCTTGTTGTCCCAGCCCAAGAGCTTTCGGGGCTTGCCCACTGGGCTTGTGTCCCAATATAAATTGTGTGGTTTGAGTTTGAGTGGAGTATGATATGTAGTGTGATTTAAAAAAAAAACATTATCATTAGTTTTTTAAAGTGTTCATATTATTGGGAAAATAATTACCTTTATTACCACCTTTTAAAAAACATTAATATAAGCATGCTATTTGAATTCATTTTATGGTGTTGTATTGTACTTGTTCTGTGTCTTAGAAAATGATCTGTTAATGTTTTGTTCTTAGACATTTTATTGGCCGTTTTTTTTATGAAGAAAATTTTGCTAATGAAGTGACCTAACAAATCCTATGAATCAATATTGGAACAGAAATTAACATACTTTTCGTTCTTTGTTGGATGGATTTGGTCAACAGTTCCTGTTGAATGTGAGTATATAGATTTTATATGCAGCCGTGAGTTTTTTCTTTTTTTTTTTTTTTTTTTTTTTTTTTTTGCGATTTATTCACCTGTGCTTTGAAAATTTGTTTCGGGGTTTTCAATATTGCTATAGGGAGGGGTAAATTTACTGGCAATTTTTTCAGGGTTTTCAAGTATTCGTAGAAAGGGATAATTATGGAAGTTAATAAATTTATTTCTCTGGGTTTTTTCATGGGTAAATATATATTTTTTTAATTTATTGGCAGATTTCCTTTAAAAAAATGATAAAAGCAGTAATTGTAGGAAGAGGTAGTGAGTGGGAACCTCGATGATCCATTGCAGTCGCAATACGGCCAACAATCATCCCACCGCGCCGACAGTTTTTTCCGGCGAAAACAGACAGAAAAACCATTTATTCTAACCATAAATCTACAGCATGATTCATGATCGTATCAGCACCAAAACTCTGGCTGTTGGCCGGGATGGAAGCAGGGAAGGATCACCTCCGGCCGCCGGAGCCGCGCTCCCTCTGGCCGACGAAGTAGACGGCAGCGACGGGGAGGCCGAGGTTGTAAAGCTCGGCGAAGCTGCGCGTATTGAACCCGTGGCGCCACGGCGGCGGGAACACCGTGCGCCGCCCCAGCTGCTCGAACAGCACAAAAACGTAGCGGTGAATCCCCACAGTCGGCGTGGGGTTCTCGTAGCACACCACCTCCTGCCCTGTGCACGCCAACTTCCACCCGTTGTAACACAAACCTTTCAAATTTAAAGACGACTGCAGCTTACCGAAGCTAACTCCCGTCGTTCCTGGAATATCGGTCACCAACCTAAACACCCCAACACAAACACATATATTTATTGTATCTTCGTATGCTAATGTTACCAACGATTCAGGTACAAAGAGGTCTTATTTACCAATGCAGGTATTCTCTAAGACTGGGATCGCTTGGGTTTGGAGCATCTGGATCAATCATAATCTGAATCCAATATTATGCATTTTCAGTGGGACAATAAATATGCATGCGTAAACCAAAAATGGGGCAAATTTGTTCGTTGGGAGGAAGATGATGACGGTATGTGCCTGTTTAAACTATATATGTACATAGAGATAGAGATGGTGCATGATATGCATGGTGACATAGTGGAGAGGGAGGGACTTGCGAGGGTGTAGAAGCTCCTGAAATCAGTGCCGCCAATCTCAACCTGGGGCCGGCTTCCGAGTTGAGATGGCCGGAATTCGTGGCCGTTAGTGACTTCACGGTGGTCGTACTCCGCCCTCATCCCCACCGTGTTGGTGAAGGGATCCAACACATCGCCAATCACCCGCCCCACCACTAATGGGTCCCTATTCCTCCACATATATAAATATGCGGATTCCAACCCCTCTCTCTCCACCCCACCTCTTGAGTCCGCTGGTGTGATACTTATAAGGAAAGTGAGTCCAAGTAAACACTTGTTTTATGTTCGCAGGACTATAAAATTTTACCTTAAAATATAGAAAATTGAAAACGATATGGAAATGTAAAGAAGTTCGACCTGATTCATTTATTGCCCATTTTTATAATTTTGTTTTATTTTCTATTTTTTTACCATTTTTAACTAAATCCTTTAATGTTTTTAATTTCACAACAAATAATTTTAATGAATCTAAAAATATTTTTTAATATTATATGTTATTAATGAAAATTATTTTTAAAATCCCGTATAAATCAGGATATTTTGCCTGCATTGTCAAAAGTGGATTGGGCCGGTGGGAGGGTTGACTCTTTTAGTATGGAATCCGCGCCTTTTTGAATTCCGGTTCGGAATACAGGTTCGGTTTTTATCCGATTATGACGTCAGGATCTGCTGGGGGAAGATGGTCGGTCTAGCATCGGATAAATTCTCTTCCTTTTTCTCCGATAAAGCTGGCCTCATACGGTCCCTCTCCGTATGACATATTCCCGATAATTCGGTAATTTTTCCTTTACTTTCCTCGGGAAATAGATTTCTTGCGCCAATATATCCACTCATCGATGCTTCCCAAGTCATAACAACTCGGATACTCCGTTGGATATTTAATATTTTTTTTATTAATATGTTTTAACATATTTTATTATGGTTTACTAGATGCCTGAAATGCTCGAAAAAGTAGATCGGATAAAGACGAGATAATAAAATTCAATATTCTATTATGGCCAACAAAGTTGTATTGACGGGACCAAAGGGTGATATTTCCCAAGGCGGATGTTCGGGAGCCCCAGATATTTCTACTTGAGCATGCCTGCACGGTGGCCATTTTTACCCTTCCCCTACATTTTTGTTCTTTTTGAACGTAAACCAAACATTTTAAATCTATTTGAGTCCCGTTATTACTTTTATAGAAACTAACGTAAAAAAGAATCGTTCGTCCAATAAACAAATTGTATGCATTACTACATATTTGATTTATGTTTTGAGTGGTGAGTTTAATCAATACTAGCTAAAAACGATGAATGCATTACTACATATTTGATTTATGTTTTGAGTGGTGAGTTTAATCAATACTAGCTAAAAACGATGATGAGAGTTAACTTTTATCACCATTAATAGAAACAGTGATAAATATTGTTTTTTACCAACACTAAATACAATACTGGCAAAGAACAGATTTTATCAATGATTTTTAAGCGTTGATAAAAATACGACATTTATCGTCATTTTTTTAACGCTGATCAATGACATTCAAAACAATTTAATTTATTTATACATAAATATATATTTTAAAATGTGATTTAATTAACAATAAGTACATGTATTTTTATAAATACAATATATGTATATACACACATTAATTTATACTTGATTACATACGTAGCCAGAAATAAACAAAGAAAAACAATCAATTAAGAATGAATGATGTCGACGTTCATATCTTAAATGGAATGGAGGCTCGTAACGAATGACGATCAATCACACCACACGTGGAGTTTTCCTGAATATGTGCGCCAAAGAGAGAGAGAGAGAGATAAATATATACATATTGAAAATTGAAAAAAATGCAACTTTAAATATCCAAATGAATTTAAATTATAAAATGGAATATTATAAATTTAGTAATTTTACTAATTTGTAATGTATATTTCAAATCTTTTTTTTTTGCATGTATAAATATTTATACATTTAATTAAATAATAATATTTTTATTTATAATTAAGAAATATATAAGTTAACAATTAATTATATTTTTTATATATAATCAATACAATGTATGTCAATAATAAGTAGTAATAATATATATCTATATAATTTTTTTAAATATATTTAAATACAATTATTAAAATTCTAATATTTAATTTTATAGTTTCATAATCAACGATATATCATGAAAAACATTTATACATAATATTATTATTCATACATTTATATTAACAATATATTTATAAAACATTTATTTATATAAATATAATTAATACATTCACTAATACATGTATTAATAATTTTTTATGATATTAATACATTTATTAAAACATTTATCTTAATATCAATATATTGGTTTAATACATTTAATATAATTAATTTTGTTTGTTCATTTTTAATGTTTTTCAAATTTATTCATTTTCATTTATGTTTTAATATAAAATATTATATATACGAACTATATAAATAAATATATAAATACATTAAAATAAAATATATACATCTATATATTTAATTAGAAATAATAACATATTTATGTATTAGCAAAATTTACACACGCACACAAATATATATATATATATATTAAAATTATTACTTTTAATTTTGTAGTTTGATAATTAATTATATGTAACATCCCGAGTAAAAAGGTACATCTCTATTAATGTCAAGAGTTTGATTATTGGGTTCAGAAGTTTTCAGAGTTGTTTTGGGGGTTTTTGCAAGACCTAGGTAGCCTGCAGGACATATTCACGCCATGAATATGATTCATGACGTGAAACTGTCGCCGGGTCGATACCGCGAGTTCAGTGCAAGCCGTGAATTTGTCATCAGGCAGATTTCATGAGTTCGGTACAAGCCGTGAATCTATTGTTGGGATGATGCCACAAAAACAATTCAGAGCGTGAGAAACTACAAGCTGTGAAAATTTTACTCATCATGAAAACATTGATCAAGGGTAATTTAAACCAAGGTGACACCTTTTTCAAAGTACATGCAACTCGTAGAATTCACGCTGTGAATCTGTCGGGTCCAACATTTTTTCCACATTGCACGCATGATTCCTCTCCCATTTTTCGTGCAAGCCTCCCTCTTGAACTCTAGGCTTCCTTCAGGTGTGTTAAGGGTGATATTCCTTCTTCCGAACCGCCTTGTTCAGCGTTCGATCTCCAGCAGGGCTGCGCCGCTTCTCTCTAGTAAGCGATCTTTCTGTTTCTTCGTTGTTATTGGTCACAACAGCGGCATTGGGTGCGTTTGTAGATAGGATTGTGATCGGTTTGTGTTTTATATCGAACCTTTGCAGTTTTCCTCGGGCCTTGTCTTTCAGTGGCTGATCTGCTTGTTTACAATCTCCATTTTCGAAGTCGACTAGGTTTCCTCTGTTCTTGACGTATGTGTCTCTATACACGGGTTCTAACTCACGAATTGCTATATGTTCTTATCAATTCTTTTGGGTTGTTCAATGAAAAATGCATGATTTGATATTAGAAAGGAATTGTTGGAAGAGATATATGTTTTAAGGGATTTTCTTTAAAAATGGATTTGTTATAAGGACCCTGACTTATTACATTACATAATTTTGAATTTAGTCAAGAAATCACTTCCTTTCACATTGATGATCTTTTCAAGTTTAGAACTTTAGAGAAAAGGGACATAACACATTCAGTATATTACACATTAATACAGAGTGGATACCATAAAAATGGTACTCATTCCTTCCAAAATATAAAAACTTTTCAAATAAAACATGATTTCATTGACAATTCTTCAAACATTTAACTTGGCTTCCTTCTTTGTTTTACACATTCTTATAACCTTTGAAAATCATTTAAAAACTTAGAATGAGCACAAAAAGCTCGGTAAGGGATATAAAAAGAAGAAAAGAGCACATTAGTCCGTGAATACTTATAACGTATGAAAACATTTTCAAAAGATATATTTGTCACCCATATATACTTACTTTGTGAAACATGAGATTTCCACAAGATCCCGACAAAACATGAGAACATAAATAGAACCATAAAGGTATCTTGGGGCATTACTTACATAATCTTGTAACCCTCTCAGCTACCTTATAATTTGTAACTCTCATGGCTACCTTACAATTTGTGTAACCATCGCAGTTACACTTGGAGTAACTATACGACCGACCTCCAACTAACACATAACCGAGAAATTGGAGGGAGATATAGGTCCCAAATTTCATCATAAACAATGCCCAAGAACCAAAACATAATCATACAACATGAATAATTACATAAAAACATTGCTTTTAAATTTCATAAAACAGAATTTTAAAAGAGGTTTTCAAAAGAAAAGCCCTTTATAAATATCATATAATTGAAGTGAGATTTAATAGAGTGGATGGAATATGTATATACACTATAAATACACATAATTAAACATAATATACAAAAAAAATTATCTCACAAACAATTTTAATACCACATAAATAATGAAGTAGAATGTTAACCCAAAGAATGAAAATCACGTTAAGAATTCCCTTACCTTAGGTTTTTCTTACTTCAAACTCATTTAAACCTCCTATATAATGATTAAAAGAGTGTTATTAATATCTTAAAGAAACATATTATTGTTTATAATACCTTATATGATCATTTCATTACATCATTTCACTCTTTAATTGTAAGTATTTTGTTCCTTACATTGTTTTTGGTGCATTCTTTACATGGTTCCCATGATCTGTTCGTGATGGATATTTTTGTCGATTGGAAATGAAACTCTAGAATTGGAATGGAGTGGTATTTCAATATTTACATAACTATAAATTATACCATTTATCATTTTGAATTCTGACATGAGGATGCTTCATAAGTCAAAACATTATTGATATTTGTTTAGGTCATATTGGTGATTCTTCGATCGTAATGAACTCATTTGTTTTATAAACTAATAACATGTGTATAAAAAGATTCCAGAACCTTATAAAAAAATACATAAATTATAATCTAGTTTAACCATAAAAATAGTTTCATGACCAGTCTTGAAGGAAGTAAAGAAAATTGAAATCACATCGTCAACGACGTCGGTAAATCGACACATCACGGACGGTGTTTTAATTTTTTGAATAAGTGGGAGAGGGGAAGAAGTATAATGGAATGTCTTCCATAAACATGATGAAATACAAAATATTTAAGATACTGGATCATTCATGCCTTTTGGATAAGGGGAGGTGAGTAAAGAAGAAGAATAGAAAAGAAAATGAAAAGAAAAGAAAGAAAACAAAAGAGGATGATTACCTCTTGATCTCTTCTCCTTGAGAGATCCTTCTTAAGGGATTTGGTTTTGGCCTTTTGGTGAGACCAGTATCTCTAGGACGTGGGGAAGATCCTTGTGGGGTGTATTGTGTAGAACTTAGGTAAGGATCAAGGCTTGAGAGGTGTGGGAGGAAGAGGGAAATGAGGGTGGTATTTATAGTGGAGGAGAGGAGGTGTTTTACATTATTTTAATCATTATTATAATATTTTTGCTCAAGACTTTGAATAGTCTTAATTCATGTGACCCCAAATAGTAATAATCTCATGTGAGTTCGAAACAAGTGGTCTTACATCATTTATGATGTCATAAATAGTGTATTTAACTGATAATTTGAATATACAATATTTTACCGTATTTCACTATTCATAAAAAATTCAAGAATTTCAGAAAAATCCCAAAAATTCACCCTAACCATTTTTCGATGTGTAGAATTAAAAAATGAACTCCATTTTTTGAAAATAAATTTTTAAATATTATTAATTTAATTTTTAAATAAAATCATACTTTATTCAAAAATTAACAATTTTAAATTTATAACCAATTTTTTAACACCTTGAAAAAATAATCAACATCTCATTATCTTATATCCATAATAAAATAAAATAATAATATTATTTACTATTCATAAGGGTTATATTACTATTCATAAGGATATGTTACTATTCACAAAAAAAAAAACAAGTTGGATATATCAGAATCTAAATAACTTACTGAACATAATTGTAGAAGCCCTTTTTTCGAAATTCAAAACATATAAGGGACAAAATTATGATTAAAGGCTAGTTATAAATATCTACTTAAAAACAAAGTTTCATGCATTTCAATTTTTTTTAAAAATCGGGATGTTACATTTGTGCACACCAAGTGTTTAATTAAATGTTTTAAATAATGATTTTGGTTTTGAAATGGGTTTTCAAGCCAGGGAGTTGAAATTCTTTGATGTGAAAATGTTTTATTAAATGTGAGCGTAGTTTTTAAATGGATTTTGACAAACTTAGCATATTGGGTAACCTTGGGTGCATCGGGAAATAGACTTGCAACTCTTTGTGTGTGTAGTGTCACAAGAAGTTTTATGTCACTTTAGTGTGTGTAATGTCACGAGAGGTTATATTGGTTGGATCTACCTTATGCCAAGATTGAGGCTTTTTCTTTATGTATAGTACGTATTCCCATAGGTTAGAACCCAAATAATGTACTTTTTCATTTATGATTGGTTTATCACATGATGACATATTTGATGGTTATTTGCTCACATGCTTACTTATGGTGTATCCATGATTGGTTTTGATTATGATTTCGTATTATATTGCATGTACTTGACATATTCTTAGATTTGGTGAATATGATATGTTTTTATGAAATACAAAGAATGATTTACAAAAATGGTTTTGTTTTATGTAAAAACTTTGTAATGTGATTTTTTTAAAGCTAGAGCTAATGAATTCTTGATATTATAACTTATATAGATTCTTTATTAAAATCCTACCGGGCTTTGTGCTCACACCCTACTTTTATCTTTGGTCGATTGTAGATGTTGTTTTGCAGGACTTAGGTAAAGGAAATAGCATTATGTAGCATGCTAGTTTCTTTTGTTGTCGTCATCTTTGTAGAGGGATGGTTTGGTGGTTCCAGATGGTCACACATAGACTTGTTTAGACATGTCATATTTTATCTTTCCAGTTTGGCATGTTTGGCTTGGCTTTGTATGTCTCAGGGATATTTGCACCTTTCTTATGTGTTGTACTCTATTGTTCTTTTTGTAATACATGAGACTTGCCTTTCTTTGTTGCATGTCATTATGTGGTGGGCCATGTAACGCCCCGTCCCTAGAAGCCCGAAGCCGGTGCATTATTTTATTACATTGGCATGATCACAATAAAATCAAATCCCGAAGGACTGATCCGTTTAATAACCTTGGAAATGCTAGATACAAACATAATTTTTACATTACATCCTGAAATAAAAAGCAACAAATTATCCCCTTTGAAAACTATCATATCTCTTATATTATCACTTCATGTCAATCATAATATATTTCTTCACATCTTGGGAAAAAATGAAACATAAGAAAGGGGTGAGCTCAGGTGCTCAGTAAGGATAAACAATACAAAAAAAGCTATCATAAATAAGCATAAACTTTTAAGGCAAGGTATAAAACTGAAACAAAATTTTTGTAAACATAATATTCAGCACAATATGGAAATAATAAATCAAATAATTCCATTTAAAATTTCACATGGATATTCTACTAGTCGAATAATCACATGCAATATCAATAACTAATCTCATAACGAGGAAATACATAATGCCAGACATCATAACCATACCGTCAAAGCCTCAGGCCAAGACCATTACCACACCGTCAAGGGCTTGTGTGAAGACACTAGTTTGTCTCATAAGACCTACCGATGCATCAAGGGGCTATATCGGGCCCCGCCCGTCACTTACTAAGTCCAATGCATCCCTCTTATGAAAAGGGTGAAACATAACATAAAAATTCGTATTAAAACTAGCATACAAAATGTTAATACTTTAACCATAAACCATGAATGGTATCAAAATAGTACATCCACAGTCAAACATATCATAAAACCTTCAATATAATATGTAAGATTGTATCATACTAAATTAACCTCAATTAAGAATAAAATCCAACAAAGGATATTGATATAGATGAAAATAAATTAATAAATTCATTAAAACTCTTTGAGGGAAATATCCCTTTTTTACTTTGAAATAAACTAGAAGCCGCACAATTATAAAAGAAAACATTTATTTTGAAAATAACCTTATAATATTGTAAGTAAAGCTTCAAAATGTTAAGATGTCATAACGATAGAAAATAGGCACTTACGCCGTATAAGTTAAAAAAACATTCTTTCCTCAAATTTGTCGAAAAGGTTATAAAGTACATCGTTTGGAAAACGATGGAAGGATTCCTTTCAAAACATTTTGTAAAAATTCAAACATGGGTAAAAATTACTTTTAAGAATTGTCGATAATATTTTAAATTACATTTTAATAAACATGGATATGGATGATAAGGATGTCCCAGTAGACACTTACTTATAAACAACCTTAAATAATAATGTGGTTGTGAAATTAAAACTTGTGCAAAAAACTTAAAATATTTATTTTTGAAAACATTTGAATAAAATTAAAAATTAGACATAAAATTTTCTTTATAATCCTTTATATACATATAAATAAATATGTATGATAATATCAAAAATATTGAAATGGAGAAAGGACTAATTCTTTTAACATTTAAAGCGTCCCATACCACTTTGAACATTTAAATCATAAGCCCAACATCTTAAAATGAATCTTTAAATACCATGAAGAAAAATTTATTCATGATATTAAACATAATATAGGTAGTATATATACCACACATAAGAAATAGGTGGTGAACATGTCTTATATCTCACAAAAATTAAAAGTGAGACAGAATTCCCTTACCTTAGTTCTAATACTCTTTGTACGTGTCCGAAACTCCTATATAATGTTTTTAAACATATTATTAACTTATATAAAAATCATAATAATATTTATTATATCATATATTATTCATTTATTACTTTATATTACTCATTTATTAACAATTCCAAGTTAAATAAATGTTTTGAGTAATAATCGCTTTGTTTATTATACACATTTTGACTTGTTATTCTTGATCATATTACTTAGATCATGATTTACTTACATCTAGAATGTATAAAATTATTTATATATCATACATATTAAGAATATATATATATATATATATATATATATGTGTGTGTGTGTGTGAAATGGAATACACCGTTCATGGAGAAGGTAGGCCGTACGTACGCATGAACGTTGTTTCTGTTTTCTTATCGTATTGAATTGAAGTGAATGAAATATATGTACACACACATACACATATTATTCAAGTAGAATTATTATATCATATATTTTATATTTATTCATAATATATTTTTTATTATCATTCTTGGATGGTGAACGTAGAAGATGAGTCTAATCGTGCCGTGTAGATGGTAGACCGTACGCGCGCACGGGCGACGATATCATTCCCTTGATAGTTAAATGATATTGAAATGGATGATATATTAATTATACAGAATAATTATCATGTTATATTCATTATTTAAAACCATTATACTCATCATTATACCCATCCAAATAAAGTATTTTTGAATAATAAATTACACCACGACGTGGAGACGGTAAGCCGTACGCACGCATGCATGATGATATTGTTATTCGTAGGATGGGTAAAAGAAGATATAAGGTTGTCCCATAATTATAATAAAATATCAGCATATATAAGATACTAAATTTATTACTTTATTACATAATCAACATAGAAAGAAGAAGTAGAAGAAGAAAAGAACTTTGAAAGAGGTGATAAAACAATTACCTATTTTTCAGGTGCCTCCTTTTGATTTGAATAAAAGGACTTCTTAGGATGACTTTCTGCCCAATGTATAGACTCTAGGATATAGTGAGGGAAGTTGGGAGGAAAAATGGGCATGGTTTGGCTGAACTAAAGGTCTTTAGCTGAGTGAATCAAAGAGAAGGCGAGGTGTCGTTTTATAAGAGTGGGGAGGGGCACCTTTAGAAACACCAAAACTATTAAATTAATATAAATTAATTTTTAAATTTAAATGGCTCCAAAGTGGATTATTTCGAAGATAAGATGAGTATGAGTCAAAATAATCTCAAACAATAAACTTTAGACATGATTTTATTTTATTTTATCCTTATCATTTTGATTTATCCTTATTTAATCTATTTAATTTTAATTGTTGTAATAACATTCTAAATATTAAATAGTTATAAATATTTACTTATATGGTGTCAATTTATCATAAATGAATATTTTATGACATTATAAACCCTATAATTATCACTTTTTAATTTTTAAATATTTTATGATTTTTAAATTTTTTAATAAAATGTTATTTTTATAAAATATCAATATTTTTAATTTAGACACTATTCATTTCTTTGATTTTAAATAAAATTCACACAGAAGATAACTTCAAACCAAAACATTAAACATAATACAAACATACCATAATCACCTATAAAATACATGGAGCACCTTAATTAATTCAAATAATATTTATTTTAATATTTTAAAAATCATTTATTTTATAATTCTATGAACAAAATAATTTCCATGTCACTATTGTTTCATCCTTAATGGTAATTATTTAATCGCTACAAATTATAAATAAGTTTCTATGATGTAGGTAATTATTTTATATTTCCATATACTACCTATAATCAATGTTATCTCCTGCTTATCCCTATATTAGAATTAATATACTTATATAAAATGAGAGTGTGATATTTTGTCACATTCATTGATTTTAATAATATTAATGTCATATTCACGGGAAAGTGGCCATTAAGTGATTCCATTTTGAACCATATATGATAAGAGTCTAATTTATTCATCCAATAGGATTTTGACAGGTGTTAATGTAATTTTATAATATTATTTTTACCTTTAATTACCCGATTAGCCCTTTACCGTGGTAATAAAAAAATTACTAAAGTTATTATTCATAATATCCAAAAATAAAAGTAAAATATTAACATAATTTGAACCCACTGATTCCAAATATGAAATAAATTTTTCAAAATTTAAAACACAGAAGTTGCAGTAATTAATTTAAATTTAATCCCCCTTGAAAAAAAATGAGAAAATGAGATTTTCAAAAGTAAAAACCATCAAAATATTGACATGTGTTTATATTTAATTTTAATGTGAAAATAATTCCAATGAAATAAATTATATTAAATGATAAAAATATAATCTAATTATACTTTTAAACCATTCAAACTCATAATTTAACACTATAAATTATTTCGATTAAAAAAAGTTATTTTCAATTAAAATTTAGTATTTTTCACTATTCATCAAAATATGAAAGTTATAAAAAAAAACACCAAAAATTTATCCAAACTAAATTTTGATATCCCTCTTCCAAATAAGAAGTTTATTTTTTTCAAATGGAATAAAAGTGTCAAATATTGGATTTAAAATGGGTGCACCATCAAAAGGCGACAAAACTACATTTTTTTGAAAAATACTTCTTTTATCCAAAAAAATTAAATTTGTTCTTATATTATGTCTAAGAAACACAGAAGATGAATGTTAAAATTATAGGGAATATATAAAATTCAAAATGGGGTTAATACTATTCATAACCTCTTATTTAACTGCTAGGTTATATATCATATTAAATAATAATATTTTATTAATATACTGTTGTTTGGAAAAACTGAGCCTTGCGTGTAATGCAAACCAACTCATCGTTGTATGTAGTGTACGCTTAACATGGTGTTACGTATAAATAAAGAAAGAAATAAAATTAAGTTTATTCAAAAATGAAAATATTGTAAAGTATTGGGGTGTTACATTCTCCCCTCCCATAATAAATTGTGTCCTCACAATTTAAAATCGGGATAAAAAACTAGGGGTTTGACATTTCTAAACAAATTTGTTGAAATCACACATAAAAAATGAATTAATGAGACCTTTATTTTAAAATAAAGAAAGGAAAGTATGATGGTTACCAGAAATAACACATACTAGGGTTCCATATAGGAGAACATGAACATGAAAGAAAAATCTAACCATAAAGTTCTGATAGAGAGTGATAGAGAACATGATGAGGAGAAAGTTAACAATCACAAAGCTATAAAACTTCTAGGATCTAAGGTACCATTTATTTCATTGGAAAAAGGACTAGGATAACATTTTTGGTTTCAAGATCCTTTCCCTAGAGTTGATGATTTATTTTACTATTTAGAAAAGCACATAATTGATTTCTTTCCATGTCATAAGCTTAATCTCATTCTTTGGTTGTGCTTAGATCTATTTTCACTTCATCCGTTACACCTAGAAATGAATGTTCAAAATGTATTTTTCACACCTGAAACTATTTTTCTAAATCATAAGGCCCACAAGTATTTCCTTAATCCTCTAAATATTTACTGAAACCAAAAGGTTATCCCAGAGTATCCAATAAATCATACTTTAACCAAAAATAATAATATCCAGTGTTTAACTTACTCTATTCTAACCTTTAGGCTTATCCAAAATACTTCTGTCCAAATTCACAGTCCAAAATTTATATGGAAGGTCACATGACATTATGAATATTTTTTTGTCACATAACAAGCATGTGAATAACTTCATCATATATTCTCTTAAAACATGGTAATACCTAGAATTACCATAAAAACCTTGTTAGACATAAAATATTGGATATACTCCTTAAATGAAAAAATGTTGTGAACTCCAATAATGATGGAATAAACAAACCATTAATCAGATCCATGGATATCAATAATATCCAATATACTTTATCCAAATCAATCATCTCTTTATTCTAAAATTTTTATCTCAGTATCAGAAACAAATAAGGGTTATCTTTCCCTCAACCATATTTTTCCAAAAGGTTGACTTAAAATAGTGTTACTTTACTTAGTACCATACAATCTCAAATCCTTAATGAAATACCACTGCAGTATAATCATCATATACTCTATAATTATTATAACCAGTATATTTCTAATTCAAATAAAATAATTCTTAAATAGGAATATTAATCATTCCTCTTCATCTGTAGTAGTATCATAACTTGATCATTATCCAATATCATCATTTGGTGTATATCTCTTTGACAATTGAGTCATTGATTCGCATAGTGTCCCATCTTCTTGTAGTTGAAGCATTGTACATTAGAAACCTTCTTCTTACCCATGCAATCATGAACTTGGTGTCCTTTTTCTCCACACTTATAACAAACTCTCATTCCTTTCAAGCATTTACCAGGGTGATTCTTTCCACAATCTTCACATTTGGGAAAATCATTCTTTCCCTTCTTCCCTTTATCCATCTTTTTCTCTGCCATCCTCTTCTTCTCTTACTTCCCTTCAAAGCGAAAGGACTCAGATAATTATTTACTTACCTTATTAACACATGATACCATTTCTTCATTTGATGAAAATACAAGGGAGAATATTTCCCTTTGAAATGTATACTTAAGACTATGAATGATATGATTCTTCTTACTCTTTGGATCATGTGCATTGGTGAGGTTCACATTCCTTTTACTGGACGCCATTTCTAAATGACGACATACACTAGGTTGGATCATATTGAAATGTATAATACAAAAACTAGAAAAATTCTTAACATAAATTAAATATTTACAGGTATCTAGTCACATAATCATAAAAATGGTTTCTTTGGGGACATATTTACTCATAAATCCTTCATAACAGTTTTTAAAGAAAATGAGAATTACCCTGAGCATATCCCCATGGAGTATCAAACTAGGTGCGTAGTAAGGTCCGTTGTTGTGTACTAGGTTACCCCGAGTCAAGCTCGGAACACCTTGTCAGAGTTTTCACCCCTAGGTACATCTATTACAGAACCACGTCCATTTGTAGTATCCAAATAGGAATGTATTTGACAGGAATACCCACATAATCTCTATATTACCAAAATTCTAGGATATTATTCTATACTCATCCTCAAAGTCTATCTTAGGGTAATGTTCCCCAATCAAGGTTGTTTTCTAAATCTAGTTTCCAAGGTTTATACTAAAATTCCTCTAATACCAATTGTAACACCCCATCCATAGAAGCCCAGATCCGGTGCATTATTTTATTACATTGGCATGATCACAAGAAAATCAATTCCTGAATGACCGATTGGTTTAGTAGCCATGGAAATACTAGATACAAATATAAGTTTTATATTACATATTGAAATGAAAAGAAACAAATTAACCCCTTTGAAAACACTCATATCCCTTAGAATATCACTACATGTCAATCATAATACACTTCTTCTAATCTTGGGGAAAAATTAAACATAAGAAAGGGGTGATCTTAGATGCTCAGTATGGATAAACAATATAGTAGAAGCTATCATAAATAAGTATAATCTTTTAAGGCAAGGTATAAAACCGAAACACAAGTATTTTAAACATAATTTTCAGCACAATATGGCAAGAATAAATCAAATAATTCCATTTAAAATTTCACATGGATATTCTACTATTCAAATAACCACATGAAATATCAATAACTAATATCCTAATGAGGAAATGCATAATGCCGGACATCATAACCATACTTTCAAGGCCTCGTTCCAAGACCATTACCATACCGTCAAGGCCTTGTTCCAAGAAACTAGTTTGTCTCATGAGACCTACCGATACATCGGGGAGGCTATAGTGGGCCCCGCCCATCACTTACTAAGTCCAATTCATTAATCTTATGAAAAGGGTGAAACATAACATAAACATTCATATTAAAACTAGCATAAAAATGTTAACACTTTAACCATTAAACCATGAATGGTATCAAAATAGCACATCCATAGTCAAATATATCATAAAACCTTCAAAACAATATAGAAGATTGAATCATACTAAATGAACCTCAATTAAGAATAGAATCTAACAAAGGATGTTGTCATACATGAAAATAATTTAATAAATTCATTAAAACTCTTTGAGGGAAATATCCCTTTTTTACTTTGAAATGAATTAGAAGTTGCACAATTATAGAAGAAAACACTTCTTTTGAAAATAACCTTATAATCTTGTAAGGAAAACTTCAAAATGTTAAGGTGTCATAATGATGGAAAATATCTGTTTGCACCGTATAAGTTAAAAAAAACATTCTTTCCTTAAATTTGTCGAAAAAGGTTATAAAATACCTCGCTTGGAAAACAACAGAAGGATTCATTTCAAAACGTTCTGTAAAAAGTCAAACATGGGTAAAAACGACTTTAAAAAATTGCCAATAATATTTTGAATTACATTTTAATAAACATGGACATGGATGATAAGGATGTCCCAGTAGACACTTACGTATAAACAACTTCAGATAATAACGAGGTTGTGAAATTAAAACTTACGTAAAAACCTTAAAAGATTTCTTTTTGAAAACATTTGAATTAAATTAAAAATTAGACATAAAATGTTCTTTATAATCCTTTATATACATATAAATAAATATGTATAATAATATCAAAAATATTGAAATGGAGAAAGGATTAATTCTTTAAACATTAAAAGCGTCCCATACCACTTTGAACATTTAAATAATAATCCCAATATCTTAAAATGAATATTTAAATACCATGAAGATAAATTTATTCATGATATCAAACATAACATGAGTAGTACATATACTACACACAAGAAATAGGTGGTGAACATGGCTTATATCTCACGAAAATTAAAAGTGAGACAAAATTCCCTTACCTTAGGTCCGATACTCTCTGTACGTGTCTGAAACTCTTGTATAATATTTTTAAACATATTATTAACTTATATAAGTATCATAATAATATTTATGATATCATCTATGATTCATTTATTACTTTATATTACCCGTTTATTAACAATTCCAAGTTAAAGCAACATTTAACGTAATAATCACTTTGTTTATCGTATGCATTTTGACTTGTTATTCTCGATCATATTACTTAGATCATGATTTAATTGCATCCAGAATGTATACAATGATTTATATATCATACATATTAAGAATATAAATATATATATAATAGATATAAATATATATGAAATGGAATACACCGTTCATGGAGACAGTAGGCTGTACGTATGCATGAACGTTGTTTCCGTTTTCTTATCGTATTGAATGGAAGTAAGTGAATGACACATACATACATACATACATACATACATACATACATACATACATACATACATACATACATACATACATACATACATACATACATACATACATACATACATACATACATACATACATACATACATACATACATACATACATACATACATACATACATACATACATACATACATACATACATACATACATACATACATACATACATACATACATACATACATACATACATACATACATACACACACACACACACACACACACACACACACACACACACACACACACACACACACACACACACACACACACACACACACACACACACACACACACACACACACACACACATACATACATACATACATACATACATACATACATACATACATACATACAGACACACACACACACACACACACACACACACATACATACACACACACACATACAACATACATACATACATACAACATACATACACATACAACATACACACATACATACAACATACATACATACATACATACATACATACATACATACATACATACATACATACATACATACATACATACATACCTACATACATACATACATACATACATACATACATACATATATTATCCCATTAGAATTATTATGTCATATATTTCAACACACACACACATACATACATACATACATACATACATACATACATACATACATACATACATACATACATACATACATACATACATACATACATACATACATACATACATACATACATACATACATACATACATACATACATACATACATACATACATACATACATACATACATACATACATACATACATACATACATACATACATACATACATACATACATACATACATACATACATACATACATACATACATACATACATACATACATACATACATACATACATACATACATACATACATACATACATACATACATACATACATACATACATACATACATACATACAGACATACATACATACATACATACATACATACATACATACATACATACATACATACATACATACATACATACACACACACACACACACACATACATACACACACACACATACAACATACATACATACATACATACATACATACATACATACATACATACATACATACATACATACATACATACATACATACATACATACATACATACATACATACATACATACATACATACATACATACATACATACATACATACATACATACATACATACATACATACATACATACATACATACATACATACATACATACCTACATACATACATACATACATACATACATACATACATACATACATATATATATTATCCCATTAGAATTATTATGTCATATATTTCATACTTATTCATAATATATTTTTTATAATCATTCTTGGATGGTGAACGTGGAATATGAGTCTCATCACGTCATGGTGATGGTAGACTGTGCGTACGCACGAGCGGCTATATCATTCCCTTGATGGTTAAATGGTATGGAAATGGATGATATATTAATTATACATAATAATTATCATGTTATATTCATTATTTAAAACCATTATACTCATCACTATACCCATCCAAATAAAGTATTTTTGAATAATAAATTACACCACGACGTGGAGACAGTAAGCCGTACGCACACACGCATGGTGATATTGTTATTCTTAGGATGGATAAAAGGAGGTATAAGGTTGTCCCATAATTATATTAACATATTAGCATATAGAAGATACCAGATTTATTAATTTAGTATGAAATTAACATAGAAAGAGTAAGTAGAAGAAGAAAAGAACATTGAAAGAGGTGATAAAACAATTACCTATTTTTCAGGTGCCTCTATTTGATTTGCATTAAAGGACTCCTTAGGATGGATTTCTACCCAATGTATGAACTCTAGGATATAGTGAGGGAAGTTTTGAGGAGAAATGTTCATGGGTTGGAGAAACTAAAGGTCTTTAGATGAGTGAATCAAAGAGAAGGAGAGGTTCTATTTTATAAGAGAGGGGAGGGGCACCTTTGGAAACACCAAAGCTATTAAATTAATATAAATTAATTTTTAAATAAAAATAGATCCAATGTAGATTATTTAGAATATAAGATGAGTATGGGTAAAAATCCTATCAACCAATAAACTTTATACATTATTTTATTTGATTTTAAACCTTATCATTTTGATTTATGCTTATTTAATCTATTTAATTTTAATTATTGCAATAACATTCTAAATATTAAATGGTTATAAATATTTACTTACATGATTTCAATTGATCATAAATGAATAGTTTATGAAATTTTAGACCCTATAATTATAAATTGGTAATTTTTAAATATTTATAATGATTTTTAAATAATTCAATAAAATGTAATTTTTATAAAATATCAATAGTGTCAATTTTGAAACTATTCATTTCTTTGATTTTAAATAAAATCCACACAGAAGATAAATTCAAACAAAAATGTTGAACATACTCTAAAAATTTCATATTCACCTATAAATTTTTTGGATCACCTTAATTAATTCAAATTATATTTCTTTTAATATTTTTAAAATCATTTATTTTATAATTCTATTAATAAAATAATTTCCATGTTATTATTGTGTCATCCTTAATGGTAATTATTTAATCTCTAAAAATTATAAATAAATTTCTATGATATAGTTAATTATTTTATATTTCCATAGAATACCTTAGTCGATGTTATCTCATAATTATCCCAATATTATAATTAATATACTTATATAAAATGAGTGTGTGACATTTTGTCACATTCATTGATATTAATAATATTAATGTCATATTCATGGGAAGTGGCCATTAAGTGATTCCATTTAGAACCATAGATGATAAGGGTATAATTTATACATCAAATAGGATTTTTACAGCTGTTAAGGTAATTTTATAGTATTATTTTTACCTTTAATTACCCGATTTACCCTTTACCGTAGTAATATTTTTTTTACTAAAGTTACTATTCATAATATCCAAAAAATAAAATTAAACTATTAACATAATTTGAACCCACTTATTCTAAATATGGAATTATTTTTTAAAAATTTGAAACATAGAAGTTGTAGTAATTAATTTAAAATTAATCTACTTTGACAAAATGAGAAAACGAGATTTTCAAAAGTAAAAAACATCAAAAGATTGACATGCGTTTATATTTAATTTTAATGTGAAAATAATTCCAATGAACTAAATTATATTAAATGATAAAAATATAATCTATTTATACTTTAAAACCATTCAAATTTATAATTTAACACTATAAATTATTTCTATTAAAAAAAGTTGTTTTCAATTAAAATTTAGTATTTTCACTATTCATAAAAATATAAAAGTTATCAAAAAAACACCCAAAATTTGTCCAAACTAAATTATGATGTCCTTATTTAAAAGAGGAAGTTTATTTTTTCAAATATAATATATAAAAGTGTCAAATATTGGATTTAAAATGGGTGCACCATCAAAAGGCGGTAAAACTGCATTTTTTTGAAAAATACTTCTTTTATCCAAAAAAATTCAACTTGTTCTTATATTATGTCTAATAAAAAAATAATATGAATGTTAAAATTATATGTAATATATAGAATTCAAAATGTGGTTAATACTATTCATAACCTCTTATTTAACAACTAGGTTATATATCATATTAAATAATAATATTTTATTAATATACTGTTGTTTGGTAAAACTGGGCCTTACGTGTAACGCAAGACAAATCATAGTTGTGTGTAGTGTAAGATTAACATGATGTTTCGTAAAAATAAATAAATCAATAAAATTAAGTTTATTCAAAAATGAAAATATTGTAAAGTCTTGGGGTGTTACAGGCCATCTCGAGTAACTTGTCTTGTTGACTCGGGCTGTTTTATAACAAAATGGTATCAGAGGGATTACTGATCTTGAAGTGTTGTGACAATTCCTAAGTTTGGTTTGGTGTCTTTGGTAGTCTAGAGTTAGAACCGTCAGAATTTGGATAGTAAGTGAGGGAGGGTGCCCGACCAGCTCACTTTTGTGATTGAACCTGTGTTACCATGGGTGGTCTGGGATTTTTGTCAAGCTTGTGACTTGGTGGTTGAAGTTGTTTCAATAAACCAAATTTGGGGTTTATTTAAATGAACTCATTCATTTCTTAAGAATTATATTTCATTATTCAAATTCATAAATGATTTAAATTCTTATTGTTTAAAGTCATTAATAAGGATTCTGAAAATTAGACTTTTAAATTTGGAATTTGTTCTAAAGATGATTAGTTATTGTCACGTGTTCAATATAATATACCTCCTAGAAGATATCTTCTAATTTTGAGAGAGGAAACTATGAGACCAATTCTGTAGGCTAATCCTCTAGTATACCCTTCTTTGGTGGAAGCTATAATCCGCACCATTCAAACTCTAGGTCAATTGGGTGTTAGAAATTCGGGATGAGTGGTGGACCATGGCTCAAAATTTACTAAGTAGAATCCACCCATTTTCCATGGTAATAAAGGACCCCAGGAATAAGAGGCATGGCTTGAGAACATTTAAAGGATCTTTAACTTTCTAAAGACTCATGAGGACTCTACAATAGGTTTTTTCATGTAAATTCTTGAAGGACCAGGAAGGATATGGTGGGACTCTATTGTGCTAGAAAAGTTGCACGGGATCTCACCTGGGAATCATTCAAGAAAATATTCAACCAATAGTTTTATCCTGATACATTACGTGTGAAAAATAACTAAGAGTTTCTAACCATGGATCAAAGGGAGAATACCATTCTAGATTATTCCACCTATTTTTTTAAGTTGGTTCACTTGGCACCAAAGCTTGTCACCAATGATTACCAGAAAGCTCAGAGGTTCAAGATGGGGTTGAGGGATAATATTTGATCAATGTTAATTCTTATGTTACTCATGAAATTTGTAGAGGTCATTAATAAAACTATTATGGTTTAGAGAGACATAATTGAGAAGACAAGTTTGGGTGGAGCTTTAGTTTGTGAAGATATTAGCTAGGGTATATCTTCTGGCCAGAAAAGGAAGCGCAAGGGTAGCTGATTTTTTAGGACCAGTTTTAGGGGCCTTGTCAAGATAAAAAAAGTTGTTTTCTATTAGTGTATAAGGATTGGTCACACCAAGCCTAAATGTGCGAAGGCTCCTAAGACTTATCATCATTGTGAAAAAACTGGCAATCTGAGGCGTTTTTGTGGAAGGATGTTCCAAGACAGTAAGGTTGGATCCACTCTCACTAAGGGTTCACAGGTTTGTTTTGATGCTTTCAAGGGTGGTGGGTCTTATCCTCTGGCCAAGGGGGATGTTCATGTGGCTAAGAAAGATCATGGAGGAGATGTGAATAGATTTCTTTATACGGAAGAGTATGCACTAGAGGAATATGAAGCAGGATGACTATTGTTAGAGGTATGATCTTTATTTCATATTCTATGGTGCTATATTTGTTTGATATAGGTGATACTCATTATTTTATACAATCAAAGTTATTTTACATGTTGGGATTATGCTCAGAGCTTATACTTTTCTTATTGGATCTTTCCATGCCTTTGGGATAGGGGTCTAAACAATGTTTTAAATGTCCTGCATGTCAAGTGATGATAACCAACTTCAATGTGGTGTGGGATTTCTTGGTTCTTGATCTTGATATCTTCAACCTAATTATTGGAATGGAGTGGATGATCACTATTGATAAGTGTATTTCATGCGTAAATTTTAGAGTGTTTATTGTATTGATTTTTTATTTAAATGAACAATATTTCTTATTTTGGAACGAATTAACTTGTTTTGTGTTTTTATGGAAGAAAATAATGATTTATGAAAAATGAACAAAAAGTGAAGAATTTGGTGTGACACCAGATTTTTGAATATGGAGAACGATAGAAAATTGAACTAAGACCGATTTCACATCGTGTAATTCAATTACACATCGTGACATTTTCAAAATAAATTTTCTGCATAGGACAAGTTGTGACAACATTTCACACTGTGAAAACCAATTACACATCACGAGTCACAATTTCACGTCATTAAAGTTCAATGATGGAAAGATCTGAGAAAGATTCTACTAACATAGATTAAACTACATGAAAAGTCATTACATGTCATGACGGTGTCGGGAAATAGAAAAAAAATACAGATCTACGAGATCTACTACGTGGACGAGGCTTTGAACAAAAGCCCTATAAATAAACACCTTAGCCACACATTTCAAGATATTCTGGAGGGGACCTAGAGGGAGGACCATCAATGAATTCCTTCCGAACAAAGGTGCACCTGCTATGAATCCCTTCTTCACCACTTTATGTAGGATTTTTCTTCATTATTTTTCTGCATCCGCTCATGGTTAGAATGAGTGAGTGATTTATTTGTGTCTTGGCATGCGTTATGAATGTGGATTTGATGTATACGCTATTTTATATTTGATTTCAATTAATGTTGGGATTTCATATTAATTATTCATTTATCTCTATTTCTTGATTCTTCTTTCATGACCATTGTGAGCGGGGTTAGGGATTGGGTTCAATTTCTTTATTTCTTTTCACACGACCATTTCCTAGATTGATTGAATGAATTTGTTTAATATGAGATCTAGGGTTTAGAATTCCACCATGACCATTGGGTTTTGTTCTTCCCTATGTTTAAATAAGGTTTCAAGTTACCCATTCATTGAAAACTGAAGTAACTAATGATGAGAAAAGGATAAATTTATATGGAGAGCATTTATCATGACCATTACAATAATTAGGACCCAATTCTGATGAATGCATGATTTTTAATTGATTATTTTATACCTTTTCATCCCATGAACCTAGATTCATTGCTTCTAGACACTCATTTTATATTTTATTCTTCCACATTCTTCTCCAATCAAATGATTGATAGTTTAGATTTAATTACTTAAAATCATAATTAGTTTAGGTTTATTTTATTTAATTAATATTTTCTCCACCCCTATATCTTGGGTTCGAACCCAGACTTGAAATTCATATACTACCTTGTAGTTTAGTGGTTTGTTTGTTTCATGTTTTAAATTTCTAAATTCGGTAACCCTATGGGAATTATGATGCTCATGAGGAAATCAACTGTTAAGGCCCAGATTGATTGTTACCATCATCAAGTTAAATTTTTATTTCCCGATGGAGTCACTCATGTCTTCCAGGGAGAGTGGGATCTTAGGTCGATGTGAGTGGGGACTATTGTTCTGTATGATGGGGTGATCTCATGCTAGTTTTTAGAGATGTTCCTTGATGATTTTGATCCTTGTTTGTAGAGTCTATATCCCGTGGTTGAGTGTGAATACCTCAAGGAACTTCTAGAAGGTTTTTTTGGTTTACTGCTATAAAGAGAGGTTGATTTTACTATTGACCTACTTCCTGGTATGATGAACATTACTATTCCATCTTATCTTATAACACCTGATGTGCTAGTGAAACTTAAAGTCCAACATGCAAACCTCAAGGATAATGTATTTATTTATCCTAGAATGTCACCATGGGCTTCTCCTTCCCTCTTTTCTAAGAAGGATGACATGAGGAGCCTCAAACATTGCATGGATTATCTAAAGTTATATTAGATGACCATGAAGAACAAGTATCCTTTTTCTAGTATTGATGATATTTTTGATCATCTTAGGGGGGGAGGGAACGTTGGTTTTCAAAGACTGACCTTTGATTAGGGTACCATTATTTGAGAGTCAAAAAAGTGGATATACCTAAGACAACATTTAGGAGCTAGTATGTGAATTTAAAGAATCTGGTTATGCCATTTGTCCACACTAATGATCCTATGATATTTATGGCATTAATGAACCAAATATTTCATTAGTTCTAGGACTCTTTCATAGTCCTATTTGTGGATGATATTTTGGTATACTCTAAGTTAGAGGATGAGAACACAGACCATTTAGATATCATTCTTAGAATCTTTAGGGAACAGCATTTGTGTGGTAAGATTTCCAAGTGATAATTATGGATTCAAGAAGTAATGTTTTTGGGGCATGTTATCTTTGAAAGGGGAATCTCTGTAGATCCTAAAAATATATGAGTGTTAATGTCTTGAGAGAAGCCTGATTTTTTTGAGATCCAATGTTTTTTGGAGTGGGTTAGTTACTAAAAGCATTTTGTTTAACAATTATCCAATTTGGAATCTTTGATGATAGCTTTAACCTGTAAGGGTGTGGAGTTTGAGTGGAATGAAAAATTACAGATATATTTTGAGGAACTTAAGGTGAGGTTGAATTCATATCCATTTTTTATTCTTCTGGAACAGGGGTCGGGATATGATGTTTTCTACGATGATTCTGGCATAGGTTTGGGGTGTGTCTTGATGCAGGGGAAAAATGTAGTGACCTAAGGCTCTCGCTAGTTATGCCATAATGGGAAGAACTACCCTACACATGATCTTGAGTTGGCTAAAATCATGCATGCACTCAAAATGTGGCATCACTATCTCTTTGGGTAGTTCTTTACAGTATATTTCCACCATAAAATCCTGGAGTATATTTTTACTTGGAGGGAACTGAACTTGTGAAAGAGGAACTGGGTTGAGTATCTTTAGAATTTTGATTTTGATATTGCTTATACTCCCAGAAAATGGAATTTAGTCACCAATGCATTGAGTAGGAAATTACTGACTCAAGCCTTGAAGGAATTAGTGGAGTAGTGGTATCTGATGAGTTTTTTTGATCAGATGAGATTAGAAGTGGAAGAAGCTAGTTGAAAGGTGTGCTTGGATTCGATAAATACCGACTCATCATTTGATGAGTGGGTTCATCTCAAGAAACTACCTGACACCGAGTAATAGTGATTTAGTGAAATCCTAAATGGCAGGGAGACCTCAGGTGAGTGGTCTCAGTCTCCCAATGGCTCTTTGTGTTTCTATAATAGGTTGTTCATTCCGATTTTTATAAGGTAGGAGTTGATGGAAAGTGGACACTAGTATTGTTAGTCTATACACCTTGGGATTACCAAGATGTATCATTAATTGAGATGTCAGTAGCAGTGGTAGAGGATGAGACGGTCGATTGAAGATTTTTTATCACAATGTCTTACTTGTTAGAGAATTAAGGCGGTGCACCAAAAACCTATAGGTTTTTTCCACCCTTACCCATTCCGGTATAGAAATAGGATGATATTTACATGTATTTCATCTTTGGTTTTCCATAGAATCCTAGTGGGAAGTATGTGATTTGGGTGATCACTTCTTGACTCATGAAATCGGTGCATTTACTCCCTATCAAGGAAATAATGAAGGTAGAACAACTCAGACACTTGTATGTCTGTGAGGTTGTGAGACTTCATGGGGTTCCCTCTGTTATTTTTTTTGACAGGGACCCATAGTTCACATATAGTTTTTGTAAGGATTTGTAAGAGGTGATGGGTTCCCAATTGAAATTGTGGAAAACATATCATCTGTAGACAAATGCAAAGACAAATAGAGATATCATGGTTCTTGAGGATATTCTCTGGGCATGTGTGCTTGATTTTGGTGGTTCTTGGGAAATCCATCTTATTCTAGTAGAGTTTTCCTATACAAATAGTTACCAATCATTGATTAAAATGGAACCCTTTGAAGTATTGTATGAGAATCCATGTAGATATACCTTAAGTTGGGTAGATATGGGAGATAATTCATTGGTTTGACCAAGCCTTATTCAAGAAATGACAGAAAATGTGCAGTTGATCTAGAAGAGATTGGTCACAATGCAAAGTTTCTAGAAATCCTATGAATACCAACATCATTGGCCACTAGATTTTGAGATTGGTGATCGGGTGTAATGACCCAAACTGTTATAAATAAAATTCCTCTTATGGTTTAATTAAATGTCTGATTATGTAATATGAATATAGAAAACACATGAAATCCCTTGATTATATCTTATTGAATTTAAAATAATGTTAAGAATCTTTACTGTTGATAATATATCTATTAAACAGTGATCAAATGATTAGTATAAATATAGGGTTTTAACAAATCCAATGGACTCAAAAAAAGGAAGTGATGACCTAAACCAGTAGGATCATACCCTATGAAGCCCATTTATCAGGGCTTATAAGGGATATAATATATCTAGGATTTTCCTTTGATCAATCCCAAGATGATATCCAACAACTTAAGTAAGAGAGAAATCGTTTACGGTAGAAATCACGACCCAAACCAAGTTCACTGAACCACCCCATGAAAATCTCATCGTGGCGCACCTTACTCTTAGGGAGTTTTCTAGTATATTAAAATGATATTTATCAAGAATCTAGAAAAATTATTATGTACATTATTTATTTATAGAATAATGATTATATTTTCATCATATTATTGTTACTTTATAAATAATTTTTACCTTGATACTATAAAAAACAAATAGTATTTTTGGGTAATATTCAAATTCAATTAAGGAATTTATTTTGAAGAATTAATGGATTTTTGAAATAAATAATATTTTAATAAAATATTATTATTAAATAATTCTTATTAAATATAAATGATCATATAATTTTATGGAGTCAAATGTAATTTTTATAAGGATTCAACAACTGTTATTGTCAAAAAACCCATTATTTCTCAATAAATATCAATTATTATTTTAAAAATAAAAATTTGAATATTTAGAAAATTATTTAGATAAAATGAATATTATTTTTGGAATAATAATATCAAAATCATCCAATGGTTAATTTTTCATAATTTTCTGAGACTTTCGAATTTTTGGGTAAAAATTAAATACAGTATAAATATACGATGTGTATTATGACATCATAATGACCCAAAAGTGATGTAATAAATACTATAAATAGTATCCATGGCCAAATATATGTTTATACTTCAAAATAATGTGATTTTATTTTTATTTGATTAATTTTATAAAGCCTTTATGAATTTTCCAAAACCATTAATATATTTTAAGGTTTTAAAATTATTTCTTTAAGAGTGTGATTCACCTCCACATAAGCAAGGGAATTATTTTATTAAGTTCATCCCTTGGACTTATAAAATAATGAAATTTGGTTGAAACCATGGGCAAAAACCATGGGATGGTTTGTGGTTTTGGTTATTTTATTATGTAGAGTCCAAAACCTAAATAATAAACAACCCCCCCGCATTTCCTATATAAAACCACCCAAGCTCCCATTTATCTTCAATAAAATTACATGTATCATATCCATACTATTCCCTATACTCTCTATAGTCCTCCCAAGGTGCACCAAGGTTTCAAGAAGCTCCTCCCAATCACTTGGATTCACACACTCAAGTAAGGGATCCCCTCTTTCTCACATTTATCCAAGAATCTTCTTCATTTTAATCCATTTCATTTTTAATTCCTAATGTTGGGGTGTGTTTTACCACATGAACCATACTTCCCTTATGATTTATAAATTTTGGGATACCAATTTGACTCTCATTTATCCCTCCCATGTAAATTTATGTTCCCTCATTATGCTGCTGAAATTTCACCATGGGAATCCATACAAAAAAGAATGTATAGTGATAACCCATACCCAATTCCTATCAATAGTGTTCACCTTTATGCAATTATATTCATTTTATTATGAAATTACCTGTATTTATTCCAAAATCCATGTTCTTGGAATAAAATACGATGATGAATGAATCCATGTTGTATGATCTTTGTGGTACACTTAAGCATGAGAATGAAATGAAAGTGACAGGTGCGCCCAGAATTATATAGCACTCCAATGCATTGGGTAATGTTTAGTATAATGATACAACATGTTGGTATAGGGATTGAACCTGATTCCTTTATGTGACTTTGTCTATTATGATGTCTCGATATTTATCCTTGACCTATGTTTATGATGCAGTGTTTTAAGTTGTTGCCAAATTTCCCATGTTATGATTATCATGATATACCATGCCTTATTATTCATATTCCTTTTATGCCTCATTGATATAAATATTTTCTAACATGTATTATCTTATTCATGTTATTATTTTTTTATTCCATTATTGGGATTTACATCTCACCCATTTCTTATGTATTTCCCATGGTTATCCCATACAGTTTTATGTATGTTGAAATAGTTTGAGAATGTTAAAGAAGTTTTCAATAATTTTGTTGTATCCCATGTTTTAAGTTGTTATGTAATGTACCTAATTCCAAAATACACTAGACTTATCAATCTTTAGGGTTGTATTTAATTGTAATTTTATGTAATAAATCATGAATTAATGTGTAATAAAGAGTAGGTTTGTTATAGTTGGCAGGAAAAGTTTAGTTATTTTTGGGATTAAAATTAGGAAACTCTAAAGAAATACTTAGGAATAAGACTAAGTATAAGAAAAAAATCCCTAAATTTTGGTAAGTATAGAGTAAGTGTTTTATCAATAAAATACATCCCTATCTGGATACTACAAGTAGACGTGGTTTTAACACAAATGTACATAGGGGTAACAACTCTTACAAGGTGTGTCGGGCCTGACTCGATGTGACTTGGTACATGAAAATGAGCCTTACTACACACATGGTTTGACACTCCTAGGGGATATACTTTGGTAAATTCATAATCTCATTACAAACCAATATTAAGGGAACAAAAAATTCCCATAAGAGTATACGTTAGGAAATAGATAATGGATAACATAGATTGAAGCCTAGAAATTCAAAAGTTAATGAAATAAATGTAAGTTATAAGTTATCCATTTAATGTCATTAAATTACCATTTTTGTGTTTAAAAGTTTAAATATTCTCATTACTAACTTTATCTTTATTCTAGACAATGGCCAAAAATAGAAGGAATTGGGTAAACAATCAACGTGAAGGGAAATGTGATGACTTCCCTAATGAGATTTCCAACCCAATGGGAGCAGGAATCATGGAATTCATGAAGATACACTCTCAGATAAATTAGGTTCTTAATAAAAACCTAGATCAGAAGGAGAATCCAAATCCCCCTAAGAGAGATCAAGCTGTGATTGAGTCCTTTATTTTAAAAAGGACTCCAAATCTCAATGGATCATCTGATCCCTTAATCACAGAACAATGGATCAACTCCATTGATAAGATCTTCTCCATCATTCAATGTTGTAAACAAGAGAAGGTTCTACTGGCTGTTTATCGTATGAAGGGTGAAATTGATTAGTGGTGTCCATTGATAAAAAATACAAAGCCTGAGGAAGAGATTTAAGTGATGGGGTGGAAGGATTTCCAAAAAATATTTTTAGATAAATATTTCCCTCTCACTCCCCAACATAAAATGAAAAGTAATTTCCTTGCCCTCAAGAAAAAAGATGATGAATCTGTTGGGGTGTATGATCCAAAATTCACAGAACTTTCATGATATGCCTTCGACTTTATCATTACCCTCAAATTCATGGCTGAACACTTATTTTGTGGGCTAAAAGAAAGTCTATGAAAAGTGTTATCAATATGTGACTTTGATAGCTATGAGGAAATTGTTTGATGTTCCCTCAAAGTCAAAATAGATATTAGTAAATCTCAAGGAGATCATGGGGATAAGAAGTGGAAAATGGATTTTAATTCTGGCGGTCCAATGGATAAATCTAATGGTGGGAAGAAATTTAAACATCCCACTTATCAGAGGTGTGTAAAGAAGGAACTCAGAAATTTCTTAAAGGGGATGAGGAAATTCTTTAGGTGCAGGAAGGAAGGGAACCTAGCTGGAAATTTACGATAGGATAAACCCGCTATTGTGACAGAAGAAATGAATGTTCCGATCAACCCTTAGTGCAATGTTCATTGCTTTAACTTCAAGGAACCAAGGCACTTTGAAAACCAATGCACTAAGATAAGGGTTTTCAAAGACAACCAACAACCTCCAAGGTAGCAAGGGTGAGCTTTTTCCATCACAACTGCCGAGGTGGATCCTAACAACAAAGTGGTGATAGGTACACTAGTTATTCATTAAATAATAGAGAACTTACTTTTTTATTCTAGTTTTACGCATTCCTTCATATCATGAAAGTTTAGTAGAACTATCCAAAAACCACCACAAATCATGGATGTAGAGCTGTTAGTGAAAATGGAAAATGGGGAAATTATTCTATCCCAAGTATATAACTCCTCCCCTATCAAATTTTGTGGGATACAATTTCTAGAGAACCTTTTTATACTTTGGTGGAATTTGATGCAATTAAGGGCATGAATTTTCTTTCCCTATATAGAGCCAACATAAATTGTTGCGATAAGAAAATCAATCTTGGTATTGTGAATTTTCCTCAGATTATGTACAAATGAAAGGAGATGGATGAATCTTCTTTAGCACCAACATATCAAGAATGGATATTATTTTCCTATGAGAAAGTGCATCTATATTAAATTATTGAGTCTAAGGAAAGAACCATCCTCAAAGACATGCCTATTGTGAGGGAATACACTGATGTATTTATCAAGGAATTTCTTAGTCTTCCTCATAGATGAGAGGTTGAATTTTCAATCGACCTTATACCTGGGGCATTTCCATTATCCAAGACTCTATATATAATGGATATTGTGGAACTTGAAGAGATGAAGAAACAACTATAGGAGAATCTGGATAAAGGGTTCATATGCCCAAGTGCTTCACTATGAGGTGAACCAATCCTCTTCGTCAAGAAGAAGGATGATTCAATGCGCCTTTTCATTGATTATCACGAGCTCAAAAAGATCATAATAAATAAAAAGTATCTTATGCCAAAAATTTATGACTTGTTCAATCAGATACATGAAGCACAATACTTATCTAAGGTGGATCTGCAGTAAGAATATTACAAAGTTAGGGTGAAGAAGGAGGATACCCCTAAGACTGCTTTTTATATAAGGTACAAGCACTATGAGTTCATAGTAATGCCATTCAGACTCACAAATTCTCTAGAAATCTCTATGGACTTGATGAATAGTGTCTTTATATATTACCTTGACAAATTTTTGGAAGTATTTATAGATGATATTCTAATATACTCCAAAATAAAGGAAGAGCATGATGATCATCTAAGTATTGTGCTAAATACCCTGTGAAAGGAGAAGGTTTATGCAAAGTACAAAAAATGTGAGTTCTAGTCAAAGGAAGTCTCATTCTTGGGGGATATCATTACAAGTAATGGGATATCTGTGGAACCTTTAAAGTCAAAAGTAATTGAAGGATGGCTGAGGCCAATATCTATGACAAATATACATAGTTTCCTTGAATTAGCTGGGTATTATCCTCAATTTGTGAGAAATTTATCGCAATTTTCAAACTATCTTACCAAGCTAACTCGGAAGGGAGTCAAGTTTTCTTGGAATGATAAATGTGAAGAGAGCTTCAAGGAGTTGAAAAGGAGGATTATCACTACACCTATTCTCATAGAACCCACACTAATACAAAACTAAGTTTATCTAGTTCTAGCTAAAAGCACTATTAAATACCCCCTTTGTCAGTGCTAAAAAAGAACTATTAAAGGGGTCTTTAACAATTCTTTTTTAGTGTTTTTAAAGGGGGTCTTTAACAATGCTAAAAAAAATCACTGATAAGGGGGGGGGGGTTATGAGTACTTTTTTAGAAGCGCTGATAAAGACCCCCATTTATCAGTACCTTTTTAGCAGTGTTGATAAAGGGTATATTTTAGAAAAAAATTATATTTTATTGAAAATAAGATATTAATATATAAATATTATATTGATATAATATAATATATATTTTTTAAATATTCTTTAGATAAGGTAAATAAGAATTTTACAGTTAATATAAAAGATATTTATTAAAATTAGATTATAAAATAAATAAAAAATTATTTTCAATCAATAATTTGAAAATTATTATCAATTAATAGTCATTTAATATAAATTAGAAGATAAAAAAATAAAAAAATCAATAAAAGATCTAAAATATGTTGAAAACGTAACTCAAACTTCAAATGACCATAGATTTTGATCTGGGTGTTTGTTTGGGATCTACCACACATCAAATGAAAACTTGTGATGAGATCTATGCTCTTAGTGACATAGGTAAGCCTTGGTCACATTTTTCTAGTCTAATAGAGGCCCAAAGGTCCCCAAAAACTGAGTTTTTAGTCGGGGTAACCCAATTTTTTAACATTCGGTGGATTTTTATCCTCATTTAAGGGGGTATTATTTCATTTTTTTTGGTGTAGACTAAATTTATTCCTAGGTATTACATTCATATTGATATTATGGTTTTAAAATTTTATCATTTTAACAATGTACTATTATTTATAATCAAATATATAACATTATATGCATATTTTTTATATATTCACACATAAAAATTTAATTTTATAAATACATAATTAAAAATATTTACATATAAAATATATTTATTATATATATATATAAACATATATATAAATATATTGATAAAAAATGTAATGATATATATATAAATATATATATAATCATAAAATGTAAAACAAAATTGTATAGGGGAGCGGAAGAGGTGCTGGTGTATAAGTTGGAGGTCTTAGGTTCAAAACTTGTTGGAGGTAGGGGCGTGTGTAGGAGGGTGGGATTATCTAAAGCATAGATAAAGGGGTGGGGGAAGTGCTGATAAAGGGGAGGGGTGGTGGGAAGTGCTGATGGGGTGGGGGGTGGGGGTGGGAGGTGGGGTATGGAATTTTTTATACCCTTTATCAATGATTTTTTAGTACTGTTAATTCCCATCTTTAAGAGCGCTAAAAAAGTGCTGTTAAAAGGGCCCTTTAACAGTGCTAAAAAAAGCACTAATAAAAACTTTTGGCTTTTAACCGTGCTGTGGTTGTCAGTGCCTTTTTAGTGCTGATAAAGACATATTCTAGCACTGTTAAAGGCTGTTTTTTTAGTACTTCCATAAGTGGAGATATTTTCATGGTATTAAATAATGCTTTAAAGAAGGTATCGGGCTATGCGTTATTGAAAAATGAAAAAAATCATAGCCTTTGATTCAAGGTAGATGAAAGTTCACAAACATAACTACCTAAGGCATGATCTGGAGTTGGCTTCAGTCATCTTTTCTTTGAAAATATGGCTACATTATCTCTTTGGGGAGAATTGTGAAATATATACGGATCACAAAATCCTCAATTATATATTCACACAAAAAGAGATGAATATGTGCCAACGAAGATGGTTAGAGTTGATCAACGACTATGACTGTTTAATTCAAAAAAATCCTGGGAAAGCGAATAAAGTATAAGACACTTTAAGTGGAAATCATTTAGCAATTCTAACATTGATGATATTTGAGAGGGATACAATCTTATTAGATTTTGAAAGTATGGAAATGAGAATCATAAAGGAAGGAACATCATTGATCCTTTCACAAATTATTTCTCAACCATATTTTATGGAGAGGTTAAAGGATTCTCCAAAAGATGATGTGTGAATTTAGAATAAAGTGTAAGCTATAAGGGAAGAGAAATCCTTGGAGTTCAACGTTAATGAAGAAGGATTTGTGAGATTTGGGTCAAGACAATGTATACCATCAAATCCTTAAAAAAGGAACTATTGGATGATGCACATAGTTTGACTTTTTTGATACATCCAGAAAGCACAAAGATGTATAGAGATCTCCAAGAGAACTATTGGTGAGACAATATAAAGAATAAGATCACAAAATATACATTAAGATGTCTTGTATGTCAGTAAGTAAAAGCAGAAATGTTAAAATTCAAGAGGATGATGAAACCATTACCCATACCTACATAGAAATAGGAAAACATCACCATGGAATTTGTCACTAGTCTTCTGAAGACATCAAGATGGAATAATTCTATCTGGGTTGTGGTGGATCGTCTTACAAAGACTGCACACTTCATTATGATTTGATAGGAATTATCACTAGATCAACTTTCATGGATATATATCAGAGAAGTGGTAAGGTTGCATGAAGTACCATTGTCAATTGTATCTGATCGAGATCCGAGATTCACCTCCAAGTTTTGGATAAATATCCAACATTCTCTAAACACTGAGCTAAACTTCAACATGGATTATCACCCCAAACTGATGAACAATATGAGCAGACTATCCAGAAACTTGAAGACATACTGAGAGCATACTCAATTTAATTCAAAGGAGGATGAGATAAACATATTCCTCTGGTTGAGTTCTCTTAGAACAATAGTTTCCACTCGAGCATCCAAATGGATCCCTATGAAGCCATTTATGGGAATAGGTGCAGAACACCTACATGTTGGGATGAATTCAGGGAATGGAAACTGATAGGTCCTGAAATGGTCAAGGAAATGGTGGAAAAGCTTATGACCATTCAACAACACATTAGGCTGCTCAGAGTCGACAGAAGGGATATGTTGACAATTTTGGATGAGACCTAGAGTTTGATATTAGAGACATGGTATTTCTCTTCATATCTCTATTGAAGAAGGTCATGAGATTTGGGAAGAAGGAAAAACTTAGTCCAAGATACATTGATCCCTTTGAGATTCTTGATTGCATCAGAGTGGTGACCTATCAACTAGCTCTCCCGCCCAACCTATCTCAAGTACTTGATGTATTCCTTGTATTCCTCTTGAGGAAGTACATACCATACCCCTCAAATGTACTCAATCTAGAGTAAATACCATTGGATAATTATCTCTCATATGAGGAGCAACCGGTAAAAATATTAGATTGTAGACACAAAATTCTATGAAAAAAATGAACCTTGTCAAAGTGCTATGGAGAGACCGCAAGTTTGAAGAAGTGACATAAGAATTGGAGGAAGTGATGACATAATGTTACCCTCATCTGTTTAGTGTAGGAAATGAAATTTTCAAGGGTGAAATTTCTTAAGGGGGGAAGATTGTAATAACCCAAACTATTATAAATAAAATTCCTATTGTGATTTAATTAAATGTATTATTATGTAACATGGATATAGAAAACACATACAATTATTTATTTATATCTTTTTGGATTTAAAATACTATTAAGAATATTTATCATTGATAATATATCCATTGAACAATGATCACATGATTAATATAAATATAGGGTTTTAACAAATCCAATAGACTCAAACAAAGGAAGTGATGACCTTAACCAGTAGGATCATACCCTATGAAACCCATTTATCAGAGCTTCAAAGGGATATAAAATCTATGGGATTTTACCTTGACCAATCCCAAAATGAGATCCAATAACTTAAGCATGAGAAAAATCATTTACGGGAGAAATCACGACCCAAATCATGTTCGCCGAACCACCCCATAAAAATCTCACTGTCGCACACCTTACTTTTAGGGCATTTGCTGGTGTATTAAAAGGATATGTATCAAGAACCTTGAAAAATGATTATATACATCATTTTTTATAGAATAATGAATATATTTTCATCATATTATTTTTACTTTATAAATAATCTTTACCTTGATATTATAAAACAAAAATAATATTTTTGGGTAATATTCAAATTCAATTAAGGAATTTATTTTGATTAATTAATGGATTTTTAAAACAAGTAATATTTTAATAAAATATCATCATTAAATATTTTTTATTAAATATAAATTATCATATAATTTTTATGAAGTCAAATGTAATTTTTATAGAGGTTCAAAAACTGTTATTGTCAAAAAACCCAACATTTCTCAATAAATATCAAATATTATTTTAAAAAATAAAAATTCACATATTTAGAAAATTATTTAGATAAAATGAATATTATTTTTGGAATTATAACATTGAAATTATCAAATAGTGAATTTTTCATAATTTTCTAAGACAATCAAATTTTCGGGTAAAAATTAAATATCGTATAAATATACGGTGTGTATTATGACATCATAATGACCCAAAAGTGATGTAATAAATACTATAAAGGGTATCTAAGACCAAATATATGTTTTCCTTGAAAATAATGTGATTTTATGTTTATTTGATTAATTTTATAAAGCCTTTATGAATCCTCCAAAACCATTAGTATATTTTAAGGTTTTAAAATCATTTCTTTATGATTATGACTCACCTACACATAATAAAGGACATTATTTTATTAATTTAGGATCTTTTAATTATAAAATAATTATAACCACTTCAATTTTTAAGAAACAATGGGCAAAAACCATGGGATAGTTTGTGGTTTTGGTTATTTTATTATATAGAGTCTAAAACCTAAATAATAAAGAAACCCCCCTCATTTCCTATATAAACCTACCCAAGATCCCATTTCTCTTCACCAAAACTAATTTTATCATGACAATAAACTTCCCCAACTATCTATAGTCCTCAAAAGGTTCCCTAATTATCTTAATAGGCTCTTTTAAATCATTTAGAGCCACACACTCAAGTAAGGGATCCCCTCTTTCTCCCCATTACTCAATAATCTTATTCATTTTATGCCTATTTATTTTCAATTAATAATGTTGGGGTATGTTTTAACACATTCCCCATACTTCAAATATTATGTAAAAATTATGGGAGACCCCTTTCAGTCTCATTTATCACTCCCATGAATATTTACATGCCTCTGTTATGCTGCCGAAATTTTACCACAGGAATCCATGCCTAAAAGAATGTGTAGTGAAAACCCATACCCAATTCCAATAAAGGGTGTTCAACTTTATGAAATTATGTTTATTTTATTGGGGAATTATATGTATTTATTCCAAAATCCATGTTCTTAGAATAAAATATGCTGATAAATGAATCCATGTTTTATGATCAATGTGACACACTTTAGCATGAGAATGAAATGAAAGCGATGGGAGCGCCAGGAATTATAAAGTGATCCAATGCATTTGGTAATGTTTAGTATCATGATACATAATTTTGGTATAGGGAGTGAACCTGATTAATTTATGGTACTTTGTCTATTATGGTTTCTTGTTAGTTATCCTTGACCTATTCTTATGATGTAGTATTTTAATTTGTTGCTACATTTCCCATGTTATGATTATCATGATATATCGTGCCTTATTATCCATGTTCCTTTTATTCCCCATTGATATGCCTATTGTCTAACATGCATTATATTCTTCATGTTAATATTTTTTTATTCAATTACTAGGATTTATATCTCAACCCTTTCTTATGTATTTCATGAGGTTATCCCATACAGTTTTAAGTATGTTGGAATAGTTTGAGAATGTCAAAGAAGTTTTCAATAATTTTGTTGTATCCCATGTTTTAAGTTATTATGTAATGTACCTAATTCTCAAATAAAATAGACTTCTCAATCTTTTGGGTTGTAATTAAGTGTAATTTTATATAATAAATCATGAATTAATGTGTAATAAAGAGTAGGGTTGTTATATCAGTTTTTTCTCAAAGCTTCACCTTGATCGGGACACCTTTAGTTGAGAAAGTAGGGTAAGTTGACACTGAGGTTTGTTGACCCCTTTGATATCATTAGATTACTTGGGAAAGTGGAATATCGGTTAGACTTACCATCTTATTTGACTTCGTTTCATGACATGTATCATGTTTCCTAACTGAGGAGGTTTCAAACAGATCCTCCCCATGTGATCGAATGAGAGGACAATGATCTTGAACTGAACACCATAGTAGTTGAGAAATCAGTTCATATTATGGATCTCCAAGATAAATTACTACATGGTAAACAATTCCACTATTCAGTGTACTATGTAAGTATGGATAGGATATCCCTAAGACATGGGAGCATGAATCATTGATGATGCATCAGTGGCCTTCTCTTTTCATGACTTCATAATCTTGAGCACTTTACGAGGATAGAAAGATTTCATGGTGGGGATAATTGTAGCATCATGAGTAAAAAGTTATGTATCTTTTAATGTTAAGAGCTTGATTCTTGGGCTCAAAGGGCTTCAGAGTTGTTCTGAGAGTTTCTATAAAACCTGGGTTGGATATTGCCTACAAAACATATCCACACCATGAATATGATTCATGGATTGAATCTATCATGGGGAAGATACTATGAGTTCGATGCAATACATGAATATTTCACTGGGAAGATGTTGTGAGTTTAGTATAATCCATGAATATGTCACTAGGAAGCTACAGTGAAAATGGTTCCGAGCATGAAAAATTATAAGTCGTGAATTTTTTACATATCATAAGAACATCAATTAGGGGTAATTTAACCTGAGACGACCCCTTTTTTGGCATACATGAAACTCCTAGAATTCAAGCTGTGAATCAGGGTTTATGACATGAATCCATTGGGTCCCATGGTTTTTATCACGCTGCATGTATAACTCCTCTCCCATTCTTCATGAAGGACTCCCTCTCAAACACTAGGGTTTCTTAAGGTACATTGGGGATGATTTTCCTTCTTCCAAACTGCCTCATTCAGTGTTCAATCCCCAACACAGTTTCACCACTTCTCTCTAGTAAGCGACCTTTTTGCCTATTCATTAACATTGGCTACGGCAACAATATTGGATGCATTTATGGATTTAATTTTGACCGGGTTGTGTTTTATATCAATCATTTGTATTTTCCCTTATTCCTTGTCTTTCAAAAGTTTATCTTATTATTTCCAATCTTTGTTTTTGAAGGTGACTTGGTTTCCTCCATTCTTGAGGTTGGTGTCTCTATAAAATGGTTCTAACTCCTGAATTTCTCTATGTTATTGTCAATTTCTTTAGGCCATTCAATAAAAAATGCATGATTTGATATTGGAGTGGAATTATTGGAAGAGATACATGGTTTTAAAGGGGTTTTCTTTAAAAAAAATACTCGTGCACACCAAGTGTTTGATTAAATGATTTAAATAGTGTTTTTGGTTCTGAAACGAATTTTCAAGCCCAAGAGAAGAAAGGATTTGATGTGAAAATGTTTTATTAAATGTGATCATGGTTTTTAAATTACTTTTCCTAAAATTAGCACATTAGTAACCTTAGGTGCATCAGAAAATAGACCTATCACTCTTTGTGTGTGTAATTCCATAATAGATTTTATGTCACTTTAGTGTGTGTTATGCCACTATAGGTTATATTTCTTGGATCCAATTTAGGCTTGGATTGAGGCTTTCCTTTATTTCTTGAATGTATTCCCATAGTTTAGATCCCAATCAATGTACTTTTTCATTTATTATTGGTTTATCACATGATGATATATTTCATGGTTATTTTCTCACATGAGGGTTCAAAATTATCCCTTAAAAGTTTTATTAGAAAATATAAGAAAATGTATTGTGTGTATTTTCTCACATTCTTACTTATGGTGTATCCATGGTTGGTTTTGATTATGATTTCATACTATATTGCATTTACTTGATATATTCTTAGATTTGGTGAATATGGTATCTTTTTATTAAAACTAAAGGATGATTTACAGAAATGGTTTTATTTTATAAAAAATCTTTGTAAAATTATTTTTTTAAAGCTAGAGCTAATGAATTCTTGATATCAACACTTTGATTAATTCTTTGGTGAAATCATACTAAGATTTGTGCTCACACCCTAATTTTTCCTTTGGTCAGTTGTAGATGTTGATTTGTAGGACTTAGGTAAAGGGAAGGTCATTATGTAGCATACTGGTTTCTCTTGCTATTGTTGTCTTCGTAGTGGGATGATTTTGGTGGTGACTGATGATCACACATGGACTTTTCTAGACACATCATGCTTTATCTTTCCAGTTAGGCTTGTTTGGATTGACTTTGCATGTATCATGGATATTTTCACCTTTATTCCACATTATAATCTATTTTTATTTTTGTAATACACGAGTCTTATCTTTCTTTATTTCGTGTCATTATGCGGAAGTCCATTTTGGGTGACTTATCTAATTAACTAAGGCTGGTTTATTACATTATATATTTTGAATAACATTTATAAAAAGTATTATAGGATTGAAAAATTATGCTAAAAATACTACAAGAGTGGGGGTATTGTAGTTTTAAAAACTATATATAATTAGAATATCAGTTTATAAACATAAAATTATGAAACTTATGCACAAAAGAAATATATAAATTGTACAAAGACAATTTATAAACTAAAATAGAGATAAAAACCTACAACTTTTTTATTATAAAATAATGTAAGAAAATTTACAGAGGTGAGGTTTTCACTTTCACCCAAAGTGACAAAAAATCCTATAGACCCAACTTTAGGTATCTCTAATTTTCAACCTATCAATAGGCCTATCTTCTAAACCTTAAAATCCCTTGATCAACTATATCAAAATAATATATATCTTCCTTTTGAAATCCCTCAATCAATACAATATTAGAACAACCAATGTCTCCCTATCCTTAAGATCCCTTGATCAACACGATTAGAACAAAAACAATTTCAAAGTGAAAACTCAAAGCATTTATAAGACCCCCACACATATACTTTGAGAAAAGATATCTAAAGAAAATAACTAAAAGTTCTCTTTGCAATAAGTTGTTGGAAAGCTTAAAAATGTATATGTGATTTAGATCACTTATAAGGTACTTCTTCACCTTGAGATCATGGTTATATTTATAGACAAAATTTATAATAGCTCCAACATTTGTATTCCACCTTTCTTAGGTTCAATTGTAACAGTATCAGTGAAATCAGATCTCCTTTAGATGGACCTACACTTGCAATGATTCCATCAATAAAGTTTGTTCATCCCCGATACAATGCTCCTTTCTGAAAATATCAAAAAAAAAACTCCTTCTGAAACATTTATTTAAAGATAGAATAACAAAATTTCTTACACTTTTCTTACATAACATTTATGTAATGGTAAAATTATAAGGGATTTTACTTACACCATCCTTTTGGTAAACATACTTATGCTATCCTTCCATTAAACTGGTTACGTTAATGTAGATTGGAATAAATTATTTAAAAAAAATGTAAATATCATCTTTTAGAATGACTGCTTAAGAAACAACTTTCAGAATGACTATTTAATAAATAGTAAACAACAAATTTCAGAATTAATACTAAAGACACTTCAGAATACAACGTGAACAAAGTTATAAGATAACAAGTATTATAAAGATAATAAATATATCAAATATGTGTATTGTGGTTTCCAAAATAAGTATAGAGAGAAGAATTTTATCCCAATAAATATTACTATTTATACATTTATATGAAATATCATTAATATTTTTGAAATTTATTGATTAATATTTATTCATTTTTAATATTTATTCAATTTATTTTAATATTTTTTATTTAAATCCTTATACCATTATTATTTATTCATTTTTAATTATCAATTTATTATTATTTTTTGTATTTAAATGTAACTTTTAATATTTATTCATTTCTAATATTTTTTTAATTCATGTAATTAATGCTATGAATTCACTTTTCTTAAATAATTTTGTAATTTATTCTATTTTCTTTATTCAATTTTAATATTTTTATTCATTTTTAATATTTATTATCTTTTTAATATTTTTTAAAAGTATTAATTTTTAATATTTATTTATTAATATTTAATATTTTTTATATGTTGTTAATTTATATGATTAATATTTATTCATTTTTTATTTAATAATTTTTAATATTTTTAATATGCTTGAAATTTATATAAATTATTTATTTAAATTATTTTTTAATATCTTGTAATTTATATAGTTAATATAATCCATTTTTTATATTTTTTATTATATATATATAATATTATTTATTTAGTTGTTTTTGTTTATTTTTATGTATATGTAATTTATGTAATTAATGTTATGAATTCACTTTTTCTTAATGTTTTAATAATTTATTCAATTTTATTTATTTATTTTTAATATCCATTTTTAATACTTAGTATTTTTTTAATATTTTTTTAATTTATTCTTTTTTAAATATTTATTTATACATATTTATTTATTAATTTTTATTATTTACAAAATGTTTTTAATTTATATTATTAATATTAATTATTTTTATTTATTAAGTTTTAATATTTTTAATATGTTTGTAATTTAAATAATTAATTTAATTAAATGTTTTTTTATTTTTTTTTAAATTAAATAGTTAGTATAATTCATTTTTTAAAATTTTATTATTTATATTATTAATATTATTTATTTATTTCCCCTCAGGGCGTAGCCTAGTGGTCATGCCATTGAGGGGTATCACAGGAGGTCTTAGGATCGTGTCTCCCTAAGTACTTATAGGTGCATAAGTTTTTTTTGTTTCTTTGTAACCACATCCTTTAAACTATTGTAATATTATTTATTTATTTATTTATTTTATGTTTTTTCAATTCTAGATTATGCGTTCATAAAATTATATTTTATCTGTGCTAAAAAATAAGCGCTCATAAATACATATTTTATAAGTGTTTTTAGCGTTGATAAAACCCTTTTCCACTTTTTTTTAAAAAAACCAATAGATTTCTTCTCTCCTCGCGTGATGTTCAAGCTCTTGCAAAATCAAACCTCTGTTGTAATCGTACTTGATTTTTTTGGAAAAATCGAACCTCAAAACCAAAAGTATGATATTTCAAACTTGTTTTTAAAGATTCTTAGTATAGTTTTTATGTGTTTTGCATGATTTTTTTAGTTTATCTTGTTTTGTACATCGGTAATGGTTATTACCCTTGGTATTCCATTGTAACAAGTTTTTTTCATTGTTTTTTCTATTTTTTGGACAAATTTACCCTTTATGGGCGGTTTCCATTTTGGTTCGTTGATCTAGCTTTATTTTCCTGATGTTTGGATTATTATTTCTATTTATATATATAAATATAGACTATAGATAGGCATTTCCTATTAAATAATTTTAAAAAATTATTGTTTTATATTAATTTAAAATTGAAAAGGGGTTCACAGGAATGAAAATGATTTTTATTGATTAAATGACATTTGGTAGTCAGATAAAAAAAAATTAATTGGTTAATTAGGTGGTAAATTCAGTGGTAAATTAATATCTTGGGTAATTTTTAGATAAGAAGTCAATGTTAGTAATTTTATAAATTAGTGTAGGTTATATAAATATTAATGGATTCAATATTATTCTTTAGGTTATGGTTTGGGCCAAACAAAATAACCATATTTGAAATGAGAATGATAAAAGAGTATAATTAATGGTTCTTTTTATAGAAACATGAGATGAGATATGATTCTTTATTTGACACACATATATATATAAATGTATGTTTCAATTTTTTTATATATTTATAATTATATTTATATATATATTTTTGTTTATGTGTAATTTAGTATTTATATACCTATGTGTGTATATATAAATATATATATATATATATATATATATGTAACACCATGAGATTTTTAAAACAGGAAAATCATCTTAGATAACATCCCTAAGACATAAATATAAGTTTAGAAGTAAATATAACATCCTAATACTTTATTTTATATTTATTTTTTAAATAAATTCAATCACTTTGATAGCTTGTGATGCACACAACATCAGGTTTAAACGAAACATGATACTATATTAAAATATTATTATTTAAACATGACCAATATAACCCAGCCATTAAGTTGATGGTTATAAATAGTAATAAATAAATTATGATATTATATGATTTACATATGTATAAAATAAAATAAATTGATATTTATTGATTAGAAATAAAATAATAATAATTTGAAAGTAAAAAAAATGTTTCCTGAAAAACTGTATTTTCAAAGAAAACAGTTTCATATCTTTTGAACAATTATGATAAAATTAATTTTTACCAATTATTTGAAAAAAATAAAATTAATTTTTGAAATTTAAATATCAAAATTATCTTTGGTTAATTTTTTTATAATTTTTTGAAAAGATAATTTTTTAGTGAATAATGAAAAATACTGTTTTTTATTAAGATTTTTCATTTATTTTAAAGAATTTAAAAACTTCCAAATTTTATGGGTTTAAAAGTAAAATTAGTACAATTATATATCTATTAATCCAATTTAGGTCATTAGAATCAATTTTATATTTAATTTTGATGTAAACAATTTGTAAATTTTGCACATTTTTCTTTGAAAACCCGCTTTCTTATCGCATCTTCGAGATTAATTTTAAATTAAAAATTTCCACTTATGTGAACGGAATTTGGAAAAATGAATTATATATTTTTAATAATCATAATTTATATTATCTAATAAGTTCAACCTAATTTTTGACCATAATGGATAGTAAAAAGAGTAAAAAATATTTACAGTGGTTAAGGTAAAAATGGGTTTACCTGGGGGTTAAACTAAAAAGATAAGGGTTAAAAATGACCCAAACCTTATCCAAAAACAATTTTATAGACATATTTAAACCTTAAATATTATAGGTTCTATAATTTTCCCTTTTTTATCCTTGTGGCATGTGAAAAACATGGGTACATCCTTTTCTTTTAAAAAATTATAAGTGTGCCACTCACCTCACTTATAAAAGGCTACCCCTCTCCTCTCTTTTTTACACCTATGAAACCCATTTTTTTGCCAATAACAACCCAAATAACTTCCTAAATTTTATCCTCTAATCCTATATTCCATATTTTTTTCATAAAACCAACTCAGGAAGGCTTTTTATGCAAACTAAAAGAAGTTTTCCGAAGAATAGGTAATGTCTCTAATCAAGCATTTTATTTTATTTATTCCTCTACCTCCTTAAATTATTATTAAAACATGGTGATATACTAAACTAGGTATCTATCTTAAACTATTTTTTTATGTTAAGTGAATAACATATATATATATCCTTTTCAATCAAATGAGATATAAAATCATCATTCATATGTACGATGGACTACCGCCTCGTAAACCAATGTTATTCATTTTCCATAACCACCTTTGAAGGATGGATGTAATTATAGATTTAACATATTTATATGAAATTTATGATATTATTATAATTCTTTAATTATTATATCATATATACCTTCTTACTTTCCATTCTGTGAGGGATACAATAACATTGTTTGTGTGTACGGTGAACTGCCACCTTACGAAGCGATGTAATTCGTTTTTCACTTACACTTTATATGGAAGGTAGTAAGTGTAATTCCACATCCCAGAATTCCAAAGCTAGTGCATGATTTTAATACATTTTCCTGATCATAAGAAATCAAATTCCAAAGGATCGATCAATTTAGTATCTTTGGAAATACTAGATATAAACATAAGTTTTACATTACATATTGAAATGAAAAGCAACAAATTATACCCTTTTAAAACAATAATATCCATTATAATATCACTACATGTTAATCATAATAAAATTATTCACATCCTAGTGAAAAATGAAACATAATAAAGGGGTGAGCTCAGATGCTCAGTAAGGATAAACAATATAGCAGAAGCTATCATAAATAAGCATAAACTTTTAAGGCAAGGTATAAAACTGAAACACAAGCCTTTTAAACATAATATTCAGCACAATATGGAAATAATAAATCAAATAATTCCATTTAAAATTTCACATGGATATTCTACTAGTTGAATAATCATATTCAATATCAATAACTAATCTCATAATGAGGAAATTTGTAATACCGAACATCATAACAATACTATCAAGTCCTCGTGCCAAGACCATTACCATACCATAAAGGCCTTATTCCAAGACACTAGTTTGTATCATGAGACCTACCGATGCATCGAGGGGCTATATCGGGCCCCACCCATCACTTAATAAGTCCAATTCATCCTTCTTATGAAAAGGGTGAAACATAAATAAACATTCTTATTAAAACTAGCATACAAAATGTTAATACTTTAACCATAAACCATGAATGATATAAAAATAGCACATCCACAATCAAATATATAATGAAACCTTCAATGAAATATAGAATATTGTATCATACTAAATCAACTTCAATTAAGAATAAAATCCAACAAAGTATGTTGATGTAAATGAAAATAATTTAATAAATTCATTAAAACTCTTTGAGGGAAATATCCTTTTTTCACCATGGTGTGGAGATGATAAGCCGTACGCACGCATGCATGGTGATATTATTATTCGTAGGATGGATAAAAGGAGGTATAAGGTTGTAACAAAATTATAATAACATATAATTATATGTATGATATTGGAGTTATTATTTTTATATGGAAACAATATAGAAATAGGAAGTAGAAGAAGAAAAGAACTTTGACAGAGGTGATAAAACAATTACCTCCTTTTCGAGCATCTCCTTTTGATTTGCCCAAAAGGACTCCTTAGGATGGATTTATTCCAAATGCATGACCTATAGGAAGTATTTAGGGAAGTTTGAAGAGTAAATAGTCAGATTTTGGATGAACCAAAAGGCTTTAGAGGTGTGATTAAAAGAGAAGGAGAGGTTCCCTTTTATAAGAGAGGGGATGGGCACCTTTGGAAACACAAAAACTATTAAATTAATATAAATTATTTTTTAAATTAAAATGGATCCATAGTGAATTATTTAAAATAAATATTAGTATGGGTATAAATTATCTCAAATAATAAAATTTATACTTGTTTTTATTTTATTTTAAACCTTATCGTTTTGATTTATCCTTATTTAATCTATTTAACTTTAACTATGGTAATAACATTCTAAATATTAAATGGTTATAAATATTTACTTATGTGGTGTCAATTGAGAATAAATGGATTTTTATGAAATTTTAGACCCTATAATCATCAATTTGTGATTTTTAAACATTTTTATGATTTTTAAACAATTTAATAAAATGATATTTTTATAAAATATCAATAGTGTCAATTTTGACACTATTCATTTATTTGATTTTAAATAAACTCCTCACCGAATATAACTTCAAAAAAATATTTCATATAATCCTAACATGTAATAGTCACCTATAAAATTTGTATAGAACCTTAATTAATTCAAATTACATTTATTTTAATATTTTTAAAATCATTTATTGGATAATTCTATTAATAAAATAAATTTTGTGTTACTATTTTGTCATCCTTAATGGTAATTATTTAATATTTAAAAATTATAAATAAATTTATATAATTTATGTAACTATATTATATTTCTAGATACTACATATAGTCTATTTTTGATCTTGGTTATCCCTATATTAAAATTAATATACTTAAATAAAATGAGAGTGTGACATTTTGTCACATTCATTGATTTTAGTAATATTAATGTCATATTCATGGGAAAGTGGCCATTAAGTGATTTCATTTATAACCATAGATGTTAAGGGTAAAATTTAGTCATATAATAAAATTTTTATAGGTGTTAAGGTAATTTTATAATATTATATTTACCATTAATCACCCGATTTACCCTTAACCGCGGTAATAAAAAATTACTAAAGTTACTATTCATAATGTCCAAAAAAATAAAAAGCAATATATTAACATAATTTAGACCCACTGATTGAAAATATGGAATAAATTTTTTTATAATTTAAAACATATAAGTTGTAGTAATTAATTTAAAATTAATTCTCGTTGTCAAAATGAGAAAATGGTGTTTTCAAAAGTAAAATCCATCAAAAGATTGACATGTGTTTATATCTAATTTTAGTGTAAAAATAATTACAATGAACTAAATTATATTAAATGATAAAAATATAATCTATTTATACATTAAAACCATTTAAATATATAATTTAAAACCATAAATTATTTCGATTAAAAAAGCTGTTTTCAATTAAAATTTAGTATTTTCACCATTCATCAAAATGTGAAAGTTATCAAAAAAACACAAAAAATTTATCCAAACTAAATTTTTATGTTCTTATTCTAAAGTGTAAATTTATTTTATCAAATTTAATATATAAAATTTTCAAATATTTTATTTAAAAAGGGTTTTCCATTAAAAGGTGGTAAAACTATATTTTATTTGAAAAATACTTCTTTTATTCGAAAAATTGAATTTGTTTTTATATCACGTCTAAGAAACATATGACATAAATATTAAAATTATATATAATATATAAAATTCAAAATTTGGTTAACACTATTCATAACCACTTCTTAAACGGCTAGTCGTGGTGTGCTCGAAGTCATTGTTGCGTGCAGTGCAAGCTATTGAATTATTAAAAAGAAGGGTACCATGGAAAAACAATAACGTCGCTCGTGTATTACAGTAAGGATAAAAGTTAATTAATATTTTTTATATTTATTATCTAACCATACTTATTGAAATATAACATCACAACTAACTTCTTACCTTCTAATCCATTGAAAAACAATAACGTCGCTCGTGCGTATTTTTGGACTGCCGCATCCATACAGTGATGTGAAATGTTTTTCATTTTATTTTTACATGGGTGTTAATAAGAATGAATTTAATTAATAAAAATGATAAATATAACATAATAATAATTATATAAACTTTAATTAATATTTATTTTTATTTTTTTCATCCGTTGAGAAGAATGGAACCAACGTTCATGCATACGTACGACCCATCGTCTCCATGAACAGTGTAATCATTTTTCTATCTCTAAATTTTATAGATTAATCTAAATAAATATACAATTAATATATATTTTATTTATATCATGGATAAAATTTTTGTGATGATGTAACCATGTTCAAATTAAAAGGACCAAAATTAACGAACCAAAACATACATGAAAAATGAAGTAATTATCACCGAAAACAACAATTTTAACAAATAATTGCTAATAAATGATTGATAAAATAATATAATAAAAAAATATATGGTATGGGATATATTATTATAGTTATATAATGTATGTATAATAAAATTATATTTATAATACAAGAGGTTCAAAAAAATACGAAGGAAGTCGAACAAGTGGTAAAAGTTTCTCATCTCACTTTTACTTCTATGAGACATACACCATATTCACCACTTATTCCTTTATGTTGTGTATATACTTTTCCTTTTGATATGTTATATCATTAATCTATTTATATTCATGGTATTTAAAGTTTCCTTTTATGATTATTTATTTTATGGGGCTTATAATTCAAAAGTTACCAAAGCGGTAAATGTTTATTTCATAATCCCATAATTATTCAAGATTGTTTATATTTAAGTCTCCCTTGGGGGAGTTATTTTGTTTTTCTATATTTTAAAAAACATTTTCTTCTCATATGGTTATTCATGAACCGTTTTCAAGTAATATTACCATTTCCCACTCTTTGGTACTTAAAATGATTGAGAAAATATTTTAAAAAAATCTGACTTTACTTCTCTTTTCAATCAAAAATGCCTTTTTTCCAAATCCATGTTTTATAAAAAAGTTTTCAAAAAAGTTTTTATAAAATTCACAAAATGATTTACTAAAGTCATTTTTACCCATTTTTTACTTTTTAAAAAATGTTTTTAAATGAATCTTCATGTTGTTTTCAAAATAAGGTCCATTTGGGTTTTATTGAAAATATTAAAGGAATATTTGTTTTAACATGTATAAAATAAATAAAATTTTCCACCACCATGACCACTCAAGGTTTTAATGATTGTTTTATAATTTTTCAAAGGTTTTTTTCAAAGATTTTTTTTTTCAAAATATTTTTTGAACTATTTTTAAAAATATTTTCAAAGAGAAAAGGTTATTTTCCTCAACAATGTTTTTTATAAAATTTTATGGTATTTCTTTTCATCAATGAAATAAAACCTTTTTTGTACTTATGATCCACTAGAGATATGTTGTATTGATATCATCCTTATTATTTATTTGGATGGTTTATGATCATTTTGACTGAGGATTTACAATTTTGTTATCTATCACCATATTACTCTAGATGGTTTATGATTATGTTTGTTGATTGGGGTAAGTATTAACATTTTGTATATTAGTTTTTCAATATGATTGTTTACGTAGATTCTGTTTCACCCCTCTCATATGAGGAATGCATTAGGCTTATTAAGTGATGGGTGGTGCCCAAAATTACATACCCCCTCGATACATCGGTGGGTCTCATGAGACAAAATAGATTGGATTTTGGCTACGACCTTAGCCATTTATTTAGATGTCTTGGCACAAGGCCTCAAGGATATGTTTTAGATGTTCTACATTATGTATTCCTCAATTATGAATTCAATTATTGATATTCCAAGTGATTATTATTTTAGTTAGAAAATACATGGTTAAGTTTTCAAGATCATGTGATTATTTATATGGAATTATTTGATTATCATTTATTCCTACTATATTATACCCAAGTTATTGACTAAATGAAATATTTTTTAGTTATTTACCTTGCCATATTAATTATGCCTTATTTATTCATAGCATCCACTATACTCTTATACTTACTATGAATTTGAGCTCACTCATTTCTTATGTTCTATTTTCCCTAGTATAAAAGGAAGTTTTTTAACACTCATATAATATTTTTACTATGCCTGAGATAATAATAAATTCGGTTTATGCTTAAAAACTACATTTTTTCGATAATATATTTTCATCATGTTTTGAAAACTTATTTTAAAATTAATTTATTCCACTAATTGGTATTGAATTTGAAAAAATGGATTTCATATTTTGAATCAGGAGGTTTAAATTTAGTAAATAGGTCCATTTTATTTTTGGTTAATATGAATAGTAACCGTGGTAAAATTTATCACCCCGCTAAAGGGTAAATTTAGTTAATCTAAGTTTAAACTAAGTGATAAAGCCATAATTTTTCATCTTAATTATTATTGAATGAATATAATTTGAACCTCATCACCTTAGGCTCAAAATGGACTTTTTTAATGGACAATTTTTGATGAAAATGACACTTATAAGATTTAAATCAAAGTTACAAAATTTCAGTCTCTTAGTTTTAAATATATATTATGTGTCCACATAGAGAAAATATCAAAATATGAATGAAATTAAATTTATATTTTGAGATTAATGAAATTATTTTCATGATATAAATTTATTATAATTTTTATAAATTATATAATTACCATAAATTATTATGAAACACTAATAAAATATTTATTTTATTAACATAAAAATAAAATAAATGATTTTGAAAATATTAAATTTCATATAATTTGAATTATATAATGTGTACCATGAATATTATAGATCTATATGACATGTTAGGTTAGTTTTAAAGGACTATATTCAAATCCCCATTCTGTATTTATGTATTTAATGTCATATTAAATAGTGTCAAAATTGACATTAATGATATTTTATCAAAATAAAATTTTATTAAATTATTTAAATCTCATAAAAATATTATCTTCAACCATGTGAATGTAACATGGTTTAACACATAATTCATGGTCTATTTATGAGTCACTTTTCTATTTATAATAACATTATTAAACCTTTGTGATTAAAATAGTGGTCACCGTGGTTAAGGTCGAAAATAATTAACCAAACGGTTAATAAAAAAGATAAGGATTAAAATGATATCAAAACTTGTCTAAATTTCTTTGGATGATGTTATTTAAATCCTAGAAACTTTTTCTTAGAATTAATGACCATTTGGAATCATTTTGATATCCAATAATATTATTATATTTTAATTTTTTAAGAAATTTAAAAAGTTCCCCTCACATAAATTATAAAAGAGAGCCCCTTAATTAACTTATTTACACCACATTGAGTAATATAGTTAAAAAATCCCTGAAAATTTCTCTTATAACCATAATTATATAAGTTATTTATGTGTTGGTATCCTTAAAAGACCTAACCTAGGTCCCTTAAAGAGAGATCTAGAGGACTTTTACTGAAGAAGAGGTAATTGTCTTCAAGTTTATTTCTTCTTCTACTTCCTCTTAAAGTTTTATAACCTTCCTAAAATAATAACTTCAGTATCATAAATATACTTAGATGTTATTATTATTATGGGAAAACCATATTACATCTCTTTTCCATCTTATAAAAAGTAAAAACATCACCCATTAGAGATATGGTGTAATGATACCATCCTTTGAAATAATCACTTACTTATGATTATTAGATATTACCTTTCTATCAAATATCTATATTATTTATATCATGGATATGATTATTCACTAAAATTTATAAAATTTATACATACGGTGTTATAAATTTAAATTATTTGATTTACTAGGTAATTATTGATAAATCTGTAGTGTTTACTCAATATGAATATCTGTTGATAAGACATATTGTTCATGAATTAAATCGATCATTTGATATATGAGGAATTCATTGGACAATCAATGACATGTGGGACCCATAATTACATATCCCCTTGATGTATCGAAAGGTATCATGAGACAAATCACTAAGCTAGAATTAAATGGGTTTTTGGAATATTCCTACTCATAGTTTTAAAATGTCTTGGCACAAGGCCTCAATGATATAGATACCACGATGTATGAGATCATACTATCCAATATTAAGTATTTCCTTTATTAATAATTTATCTATTATTATCATTTATGAAATTAATATATTGATATTAACCATGGATATACTTTTTACTCAATTTATTGATTAAATGATATGTGTTTTCAGTTATTTACCTTTCCATATTAACTATGCTTTATTTACTCATAATAGATTCTATTGTATGTAATCCTTACCGAGCACCTGAGATCACCCTTTTATTTGTATTATTTTCCCTAGGATATGAAGAAGTATTTTATAAATATTACTTAGGATACAATATTGTTTTTATGCTATGTATTTTATATTTCCAATATAATATGGGAATCATGTATATATCTAGTTCTTCAAGACTACTAAACTATTAGTTTCTTCAAGATGATATTTCCTGTATCTAGATCCAATGTAATAAAGAAACCACCGAATCTGGGATATTAGAGTTTGTTTGTTATAATTGGTGTTATAGAAAGTTTAGTAGAAACCTTGAGAACTAAATTTTATATAAATATAGCTAACATGAAAACTATGATATCCCCTTATAGTATTTTTTTTTACCGTTATAGGGATTTTATTTTATGTATCAATATTCATGATGATTATGAGCTGACTCAGCGTGTTCCATTATTTAGTATGGTGCCTAATATATGAAAGGGAATAAATACTCATAGACAATGTAGGGATTGAATTGTTGAGAAAACAAATACAACTGGTGTTGGAACTGAGCTGATCATGACTATATTAGGGAAATTGACTCAGGTTATGAAAAATAACATTTCTTGTATGGAACAACCTATTTTTCATTAATGTGATTCACATATGTTGGACTGCTTCATGTGATAAAAGGATCTATATTTTATTGGAACTACTAATACATTGGTAGATGAGAAATGGATTAAATCGCTTTAAAAGATATTCATATATTTGGGATATAATGAAATTGAAAATTTTATTCTGGTAGTTTGTTGTTTGAAAGGATATGCAGATCAATTATGGCCATTGACCTAGAATACTAAAGTGGTTGAATAAATAGAAACTTTGGAATTGAGAACTTTTAAAGTGATTTTATTTGAGAAATACTTCCCTCAAGAACAATGAGATGAAATGTAGAGGAATTTCCTAACTTTAAAGTAGAAGGAAGAAGAAAGTGTGGATGAGTATGAGTTTAAATTTACTAGAAATTCCTCTGACCACATACATAATTTGAAAATCAAGATTGAATGTTTCTTTTATGGGATTAAGATGAGTCTATGAAGGGAACTAGTTTCTCAAATGTTTTCATCTTATGATGATATAGTATCAAGTTCCATTAAGATAGATAAGTAATTTTATAGATCATATATCTTCAAGGGAAATAAATAGAAGAAGAGGTTGACTGAGCACCCATAAAAAGAAAAACCATCAAAGGATAAGGTGAAAATGAAACAATTTCCTTCATGTGAAAATTGTGGAAAGAAACATCTTGGAAAATACTTAAAGGGTATGAAAGTTTGTTACCAGTGTAGAGATAAGGGTTATCTGGCTAATGAATGGAAGGAAATTAAAAATATACTACTATACAGTGATTTAACTTTGAATATATGGAGAATTATTCAAACTAGTTCCCTAAGCATCAATGGAACTTACCATAAAAAGAATCCAAGGGGAAAAGGCAAAGCTTATGTTATTACTATAGATGAAGTGGAATGAATAAAGTGATTGTGTATTTTTATTCAAGAATTAATTAGATGTATTTTATCAATGCTATTTTAGTTATAAGAATCATGGAACATATAAGTATTATGCTACATTATTTTTCTTTGATGATTTTAAATCATATGTTGAATGACACTGATAACCAAGAAAAGTGATTCAATGGTAAATTGATATTTTTTAAGAATACTTAAATAAGGAAAGGATAACCTATAATATGTTCCTAATGTTGAGTTAATATTTTTTAGTTGGGATAAAGAGTAGATTTTTACTGATGATGTAAATGTGACTGTATTGGTGACCTTGAAAATGGTTAGTGATTTGATGACAAAGTAATTTAAGGTGGAGTTTATTGATTTTTTAGAGTTATAGGATATATGGAATAAGGATATATTTAATGGTGATTTAGTTTATTAGTATATGTGATAAAGGTATTCACATTTCTGGAATGTTACATTACAAACTACTTGATCAAATATTTTAGATTTTTGAGTTTTGAATTTGGTTAAAAATATTTCAAAGGGTTGTTAACGTAAAATGATTATGGGATAGATTAAGTTTAACTTTGGATATTATTATTTGAGTTTAAAGTATAATTTATCATATTTTGATAATATGTTCTAACCATTTTGGTTTTGGTAAATATTTAGAACTTGAAGGAATGACTTATGTATCTTGTGATTCATTAAAAGTGCTCAAGGCATAAAAAAATTCATATTGAATATCCATTTCTTAGGATAATAGATGAAGTAAAAATTGATCACAACTATAGGATGAGATTGTGCTTACAACATGGAAATAAATCAAGTAAGTTTATTTTATTGAGTGCTTTATCTGGAGAGTAAAATAATCCATCAACTTTAGAAAACAAATCTTTAAATAAAAACATTATCTGTTTACTTTTATTACCAAGAGATCACTAGACTTTTAACCCATCACAAATTTATAGTTTTGTGATGGTTAACCTTCTCATGACCATGTTATCTATCACTCACTGTTAATAATTGGGTATTAGTTTTCTCTTCCATGTACATATTTTTACTTTTTTTTAATGTTCTCATATCGGGAAACCTAGTTTTCGGTGACCTTTGTACTTCTCTTTTCTTCTTTTCAAGAGTATGTTTTATTAACCCTTTTTACGACACATGTTCTCAAATTTCAAACCTTTGATTACCAAGTTCAAGTTAAAATTGAAAGGAAACAATTTATTTAAAGGGTTTTGAGAAGAATGTAACACCCTGATAATTTGAAATAAGAACACTATGTTTGATACCATACACAACACGCAACACTGAGTCTAAACAAACCACAATATACTATTAAAATATTATTATTTAATGTAATAATTATCACCTAGCTGTTGAATTGTTAGGTATGAATTGTATTAAAAAAATTATAATATATATATATAAAGGACTTAATCAATAAAAATAAATTGATTAATTTTCCAGAAATCAGCACTCAATTTTCAATAAGGTTATTTCATACATTAGAAATAAGTTTTCTTAAAAAATGATTTTATTGCTTTTTATGAGAAAATATTATAATATTTTTTTTGTAATTTATATAAATTTTATTTTATAAAAATAATATAATTTTTGAAATTAGAATATCAAAATCTTCTTAGGGTTAATTTTTTGTATTTTTCTAAAAAGATTTAATTTCCACTGAATAGTGAAAAATACCGATTTTTATTAAAAAAAATATTTTTTATTTCATGTAGCGCCCCGACCCCAGCTACCCAAAGTCGGTGCATTACTTCGTAACATTGGCATGATCACAAAAGATCAAGTCTCGAAAGACTGATTAGTTTAGTAGCTTTGGAAACACTAGATACATTCATAAACGTTACATTACATCATAAAGTGAAAATCTACAATAACAAAGTCTCCATAGTCCACACTCATATCCTCTTCTGACTATCCCTGCAGGTCATTCATAAAATACTTCTTCACATCCTGGAAAATATTAAAACATTGAAAGGGGTGAGCTCAGATGCTCAGTAAGGATAACAATAATGCGGAAGCTTTCATAAATAAACATAAAAATTTAAGGCAATGTATAACTAAAACAAAAGTCTATTAAACTTGAACATCAACATAATATGGAAAAAGTAAAATGAGATAATGCCATTCACTTCCTCACATGGATATTCTACTGGTCGAATAATCACATGCAATATCAATAACCACTTTCATAATGATGGAATGCATAATGCCAGACTATCATAACCACGTAGCCAAGGCCTCGTGCCAAGACCACAAATAAGATTTTGTCAAGGCCTCGTGCCACGACACTAGTTTGTCTCATGAGACCTGCCAATGCATCGAGGAGCTGTAGCGGGCTCCACCCGTCACTTATTAAGTCCAATGCATTCCTCATATGAATAGGTTTAAACATATCATAAACCATAACATAATTGTATCACATAAAACATGCATAAAGGAAACATAACATTTCCACATTTCAATCACAAGATTTCAATACAACACATTGATATAATAAAAACGCTTTCAAAACCATTTTCAATACCAAAATAAAAGAAAGTTAAAACTTTGTATTTATTTTTCATTAAAAAAAATGATGGCTTGTAGAGGAAGCCGAAACTCAAATAATGGTCACGGCGGCGGAGAAGTCGTTGTCGCCGCATAAGTATGGAAAAAAAAAACATTCCCTTTTTTCATTTAGCAAAAAGCTTCGTATAAAAAAGATTCCTTTTGAATAAACGTAAAAGTCAAAGGGGTTTATACACCGTATAAAAGAAAGTTGTGTATAAAACCAAATATGCCTCAATGAAAGGGGATTGAGACGAAGTCCTTAAAAAGATCATTTTTTTAAATAAAGTACATCTATTATGTGTATTCAATATAATTACACATAAATAATGTAAAAATACAAGATAGGACATAATAATATCATGACATAATTTGGAAGTAGAAGATTAACCCAAAGAATGGAAGTTGGGTTAAGAAATTCCCTTACCTTGCGTCTTGTCCTGACTCGACCGTTCTTTAAACTCCTGAATAATAAACTAGAGTTAATTTCTATTTACTTAAGAACCTTTTTCATGTTCATTATTCCTTTTCTATCACTTATTACCATGTTATGAACATTATGTAATTATTTAATTTAATAACGGTCGTTTTGTCGATCTTTGGTACTTGAGTCAACAATAAACTTCTTATAATTACAAGTTGTTTATGTGGTAGAATATCCATTATCTCCAGAATTATATTCATGATTTAGATGTCATATATATCTTATATATCCAGTATATACATTCATTTATAATATTACGTAACATTTAGAGGTAAGAAATGAAATGCACCGTTCATGGAGACGGTAAGCCGTACGTACGCATGAACGCTACTTTCATTTCTATTTCATATTTAATGGAATGAAATCATAATTATATAAATTTATAATATAATTTCAGTATAATATATTGTATAATACCATTTACTCCATCCTTTATACATCCCACATATGGCATTAACGATTCAAATCACTTTGAGGGGGCGGTAGTCCGCACTTCCTAAAATGAAATTATCGCGTTTTACCCATAATGGAAATCATAAAGTATGCCATAAATGAGAAATACAGAAGCATAAGTAAAACATAAACATATTATACATCATATATAAAAATAGTGACATCTTAATGGCCACCTTTGAAGGTGTTATATGAGTGTTGAACAATCATCGTTTCGTGAGGCAGAAATTCGCCATCCACAGAAACCGTATGTTCTTTAACCATTAGATGTATGTGTGTGTAAGTGTAGCTCGAATCCTTCTTATAACAACATCCTATTATATTTAGGATACTGGTTTTGTTACAAAAGAAATGAATAAAAAGAGTTTAGGGGGTTGGAGAAGAAAAATAAAACAAAACAACATTAGAGAAGACATTACCTCAAAATCGGGTAACTCTTTTTGATTTGAGCCAAAGGCTTCCTTGGGAAGAGTTCTGCCCAAAGTGAGGCTTCTAGGAGTAAGAGGGGGAAGTTGGGAGAGTATTTGGGCAGAGGTTGGCCGAGCCAAATGGCTTTAAAGTGTAAATGAGGTGGGAGAGGTGGGGGCCTTTTATAAGTGGATAGGAGGGGCACTCTTGGAAAGTAAAGAAAAGTCACTTTATTATAAAATGAGTTTCGGATTTTAGAGGTCCCACACTTATATAATTCTAGGATAAGATGATAAGGGTTCGAAATCTACTCATCCAATAGGTTTTTGACAAGTGTACGCTTTGGATTTTACATTATCTTTCCATTTTATTTAAATCGTTAAATAATGAGGTCATCACTGCATCATCATGATGTCATAATTAATTTACCTTATTTAATGTCTAAAAATTATAAAAAAAATACTATGATGTAGGAAATCTTTTTACCTTTCTAATGAATATTTATAATCAAAATTTGGACTTGTTTAACCCCACTTAAAAACTGTTTTAGTAAAACAACTCATGTTTGTGTCAATGTAATTTTAACATTAAATATATATATATTAATGTCATTTTCCAACCAAAGTGGCTCCATGGGGTCCCCAAGTTGACCCATGGGTTGTCTTGGTCGGCCATGTCTCATCCAATAGGAGTAGGACAAGTGTCAAGCTCATCTCATATTATTAAAACATTATTTTTACCTTAAACTACACTAATTACCTCTAATCGCGATTAAGAACTTAAAAGTTACTATTCACCAAAAATTATTTTAATCCCCTTGAACCACATTTTACTTCTTATTGACAACCATGTATGTCGGATTTTTGAAAATCAAATCACAGAAGTGGTAATATTTCATTTAAACGAAAAATCAGTTATTTAACTTCCACTTAGTGGTTTCACTATTCATCAAAAATTGAAGTTTTTCAGAACAATGCCAAAATTTCACCCTAAGCTATAATTGATATTCCGAATTCAAAAATGATATCTATTTTACAAAATTCCAAACATATAAGTTGCATTAATTAATTTTATAATCAATTCCCGCTGTCACAACAAATAGCGTGTTTTTAAGAAACAATTTATATCAAAAGATTGGCAATTGTTTATGTCCAATTTCAATGTTAAATTAATTCTAATGACCACCATTGGATAAAATGGTAAAAATATATTCTAATTATACTTTAAAACCACTAAATAGTATAATTTATCACAATAAATTATTTTGATTAAAAAAGTTGTTTTAAGTATTTATCGTTATTCATAAAAAATTGGAAGTTCTCAGAAAGTTACAAAAAATTAAACTTAGGATAATTTCGATATTACGAATACAAAAATGAAGTCCATTTTGAAATATAAAATTTCTATAATTTTAAAAATTGGTTATTACTATTCATAACGGCTACTTTGATTAGTTGCGGTGTGTTAGAACTCGAACTTGCGTACCATGCAAGCTATTGCATTATTAAATGAGAAGCGTATCATGGAAGCTCGGGGTGTTACATTCTCCCCTACTTCAATAAATTGCGTCCTCTCAATTTGAAATTTTTCTTTGAAAATAAAAGGTTGAAAATAGAAAATACCTTTGTGGAAAACCCACATCGGAAATAAGGTTAATAAAATTTAGCCTTAATAAGAGGAAAATGGAAATAAGAAAGTCACCACCAAATTATGATCTCGATAAGGAGAACATTGGTGGCAATTAGAGACATATAATTGGAGGAAAAACGTAAATATTTGTAGGGAGTGATTGAGGTCATCAATCACAATCAACTGTCAAATTGAGGGCCTCAAAGCCTTCAATCTATGTTGATTTAAAATATCATCAGTTCAACAAGACATAAGGTATTAGGGTAACAAATTTTTTTGTTTTAATATCCCTTTACTAAAGTTTAAGAATTAATTTATTCATTTAATAACAGATAGGTATATATATATATATTTATGCTTGACAATTAGAGTTTCAACCTTCAACTCACCTTTCACTCAAAAAGATAATAGAACCCAAAAATATTATACTTATCCTAATTGTATAAGGTTCCAAATGTTAACACATACCATTTAGATTAGTAAAATTATTTTTTAATAACCAGGGACTTCCTGTAGGCTAGTGGTAGGAAATAAAGGCCTGTCGCACTATGGTTGTGGGTTCGATTCCTGCAGCTTTGTCCGACGCGACGGGTTATGCCCCACCCTGCAGGTTGTCCTTTTCCTAAAACTATAGTATCATAATATTCCAAAAATAATCTTCATAAATTTTTTAACCTTAAACAATACTATCCAAAGATCAACTTAATCCACTCCAACCTTTATAGTTATCCAAAATACCTCTGTCCAGACTTTCTCTAAAAGGTCTCTTAATTCCAAAATCAATTTATCAGATTCCCCAAACAAAGTAAAGTTTCTCTTATTGTCACATACTAAAAATATAATTACCTTCATCATATTAAAACCTTACTGAAATCAACAAGTACTGCAGTACAATCCTTATATATATATATCACATTATTCTAATAACCAGAATATAATCCATGAGTCCAAAAGCACCAATACATTAGTTATTCTGCTTCAACTATAGTAACAGCATAAGATTGTCCTTGATCCCTTGGCATTTTCTGAGGTAAGTTTCCCTGACGCTTAGGACATTCATTTGTATAATGACCCATTTCTCTACAATTGTAGCATTCAACTTTGATAGCCTCTTTATTTCCCTTTCAATCACGAGCCTGGTGACCCTTTTCTCCACATTTATAACAAACTCCCATTCCTTTTAGGCAAGTACCAGGGTGATTATTCCCACAATTATCACATAATGGAAAATCCTTCTTTCCCTTTTTCCCTTTATCTGTCTCTTGTTCCACCGTTCTCTTCTTCTCTTGCTTTACTTTGTTGTCATAAGACTTAGAGAATTCCTTTTCTGTCTTGATAGCACAGGAGACAATATCTTCGTATGATGAGAAGGATTGTGATACTAAAGCTTGACGGATAAATGGTTTTAACCCATCAAAGAAACGATCAATCTTACTCCTTGGGTTACGTATATAATCGGCAGCATGCCTCGCTAACCTTGTAAAGTTAGCCTCATACTTTGCGACATTCTCATCCTCCTTCTGCCTCAGACTCAGAAATTGCCTTTCCATATCTGCTCGATGGTCACGAGGAAAGTATTTTTCTAAGAAAAGCTCTTTGAACTCCCTCCATTCCATATTCGATACATCATCATCTTCCTTTGTGTTTTGAATCAGCGACCACCACTGATCGGCATCTCCAGTGAGGCGGTAAACTGCCATGACAACCTTCTCCCTTTCACTACTCCCCAAGGCATGGAATATTTTCTCTAAGGAATTTATCCATTGCTCAGCTACTATAGGATTTGTACTCCCATTGAAGGTTGGTGGTTGTTGCCTCATGAAACGGTATAGCATTGATCCTCCACGTTGCGGATCAGGGTGCTCCATACGAGTAAGGTTATTATTCATAACCTGAGTGAGTTGTCCCAGTATGGTAATAAGTTGATCAGCACTAGTTGCATCTCCAGATCCACAATAATTATCTTGAGCAGGAGGGAAATCCCTGCACGGAGTGCGTGCATTGATACGGTTTCCATTCCTTCCACTAGGTGCCATTTCTAAACAATGGCATAAACTAGATTAGTTTATGAATCAGAATACATAATTCCATACTTTTAAAACACTTTACATAAATTGAACTATTTATGGATATAATCCATAATCATAAAAAGAAATGTTTTCTTTGAGGAAGTATATACTCATAACCGTTCATAGTGGTTTTTTAAATAAAATGAGAATTATCCTAAGCATATCCCCCGGGAGTGTCGTAACCAAGAGTGCAGCAAGGCCCGTTGTCGTGCACCAGTTCCCATTCGAGTCTAGCTCAAAGCGGTGTTTTCGGGTTTTACCCCTAGGTACATCTGTGCCAGAGCCGCCTCTACCTGCTCGTATCCAGACAGGGATGTATTGCTCGGAAAACTCACAACATCTCTACAATACCAAAATTCTAGGAAGTTCTTCTATACTAATCCTCAAAGTCTATCTTCGGGCTATGTTCTCTAATCAGAGTTTATCTAAATCTAGATTCCAAGGTTAGTACTAAACTTCCTCTGATACCAACTGTAGCGCCCCGACCCCAGCTACCCAGAGTCGGTGCATTAATTCGTAACATTGGCATGATCACAAAAGATCAAGTCTCGAAAGACCGATTAGTTTAGTAGCCTTGGAAACACTAGATACATTCATAAACGTTACATTACATCATAAAGTGAAAAACTACAATAACAAAGTCTCCATAGTCCACACTCATATCCTCTTCTGACTATCCCTGCAGGTCCTTTATAAAATACTTCTTCACATCCTGGAAAATATTAAAACATTGAAAGGGGTGAGCTCAGATGCTCAGTAAGGATAACAATAATGCGGAAGCTTTCATAAATAAACATAAAAATTTAAGGCAATGTATAACTAAAACAAAAGTCTTTTAAACTTGAACATCAACATAATATGGAAAAAGTAAAATGAGATAATGCCATTCACTTCCTCACATGGATATTCTACTGGTTGAATAATCACATGCAATATCAATAACCACTTTCATAATGATGGAATGCATAATGCCAGACTATCATAACCACGTAGCCAAGGCCTCGTGCCAAGACCACAAATAAGATTTTGTCAAGGCCTCGTGCCACAGCACTAGTTTGTCTCATGAGACCTGCCGATGCATCGAGGAGCTGTAGCGGGCTCCACCCGTCACTTATTAAGTCCAATGCATTCCTCATATGAATAGGTTTAAACATATCATAAACCATAACATAATTGTATCACATAAAACATGCATAAAGGAAATATAACATTTCCACATTTAAATCACAAGATTTCAATACAACACATTGATATAATAAAAACACTTTCAAAACCATTTTCAATACCAAAATAAAAGAAAGTTAAAACTTTGTATTTATTTTTCATTAAAAAAAATGATGGCTTGTAGAGGAAGCCGAAACTCAAATAATGGTCACGGCGGCGGAGAAGTCGTTGTCACCGCATAAGTATAGAAAGAAAAAAATTCCCTTTTTTCATTTAGCAAAATTCTTCGTATAAAAAAGATTCCTTTTGAATAAACGTAAAAGTCAAAGGGGTTTATACACCGTATAAAAGAAAGTTTTGTATAAAACCAAATATGCCTCAATGAAAGGGGATTGAGACGAAGTCCTTAAAAAGATCATTTTTTTAAATAAAGTACATCTATTATGTGTATTCAATATAATTACACATAAATAATGTAAAAATACAAGATAGGACATAATAATATCATGACATAATTTGGAAGTAGAAGATTAACCCAAAGAATGGAAGTTGGGTTAAGAAATTCCCTTACCTTGCGTCTTGTCCTGACTCGACCGTTCTTTAAACTCCTGAATAATAAACTAGAGTTAATTTCTATTTACTTAAGAACCTTTTTCATGTTCATTATTCCTTTTATATCACTTATTACCATGTTATGAACATTATGTAATTATTTAATTTAATAATGGTCGTTTTGTCGATCTTTGGTACTTGAGTCAACAATAAACTTCTTATAATTACAAGTTGTTTATGTGGTAGAATATCCATTATCTCCAGAATTATATTCATGATTTATATGTCATATATATCTTATATATCCAGTATATACATTCATTTATAATATTACGTAACATTTAGAGGTAAGAAATGAAATGCACCGTTCATGGAGACGGTAAGCCGTACGTACGCATGAACGCAACTTTCATTTATATTTTGTATTTAATGGAATGAAATCATAATGATATAAATGTATAATATAATTTCAGTATAATATAGTGTATAATACCATTTACTCCATCCTTTATACATCCCACATATGGCATTAACGATTCAAATCACTTTGAGGGGGCGGTAGTCCGCACTTCCTAAAATGAAATTATCGCGTTTTACCCATAATGGAAATCATAAAGTATGCCATAAATGAGAAATACAGAAGCATAAGTAAAACATAAACATATTATACATCATATATAAAAATAGTGACATCTTAATGGCCACCTTTGAAGGTGTTATATGAGTGTTGAACAATCATCGTTTCGTGGGGCAGAAATTCGCCATCCACAGAAACCGTATGTTCTTTAACCATTAGATGTAGGTGTGTGTAAGTGTATCTCGAATCCTTATTATAACAACATCCTAGTATATTTAGGATACTGGTTTTGTTACAAAATAAATGAATAAAAAGAGTTTAGGGGGTTGGAGAAGAAAAATAAAACAAAACAACATTAGAGAAGACATTACCTCAAAATCGGGTAACTCTTTTTGATTTGAGCCAAAGGCTTCCTTGGGAAGAGTTCTACCCAAAGTGAGGATTGTAGGAGTAAGAGGGGGAAGTTGGGAGAGTATTTGGGCAGAGGTTGGCCGAGCCAAATGGCTTGAAAGTGTAAATGAGGTGGGAGAGGTGGGGGCCTTTTATAAGTGGATAGGAGGGGCACTCTTGGAAAGTAAAGAAAAGTCACTTTATTATAAAATGAGTTTCGGATTTTAGAGGTCCCAAACTTATATAATTCTAGGATAAGATGATAAGGGTTCGAAATATACTCATCCAATAGGTTTTTGACAAGTGTACGCTTTGGATTTTACATTATCTTTCCATTTTATTTAAATCGTTAAATAATGAGGTCATCACTGCATCATCATGATGTCATAATTAATTTACCTTATTTAATGTCTAAAAATTATAAAAAAAATACTATTATGTAGGAAATCTTTTTATCTTTCTAATGAATATTTATAATCAAAATTTGGACTTGTTTAACCCCACTTAAAAACTATTTTAGTAAAACAACTCATGTTTGTGTCAATTTAATTTTAACATTAAATATATATATATTAATGTCATTTTCCAACCAAAGTGGCTCCATGGGGTCCCCAAGTTGACCCATGGGTTGTCTTGGTCGGCCATGTCTCATCCAATAGGAGTAGGACAAGTGTCAAGCTCATCTCATATTATTAAAACATTATTTTTACCTTAAACTACACTAATTACCTCTAATCGCGATTAAGAACTTAAAAGTTACTATTCACCAAAAATTATTTTAATCCCCTTGAACCACATTTTAATTCTTAATGACAACCATGTATGTCGGATTTTTGAAAATCAAATCACAGAAGTGGTAATATTTCATTTAAACGAAAAATCAGTTATTTAACTTCCACTTAGTGGTTTCACTATTCATCAAAAATTGAAGTTTTTCAGAACAATGCCAAAATTTCACCCTAAGCTATAATTGATATTCCGAATTCAAAAATGATATCTATTTTACAAAATTCCAAACATATAAGTTGCATTAATTAATTTTATAATCAATTCCCGCTGTCACAACAAATAGCGTGTTTTTAAGAAAAAATTTATATCAAAAGATTGGCAATTGTTTATGTCCAATTTCAATGTTAAATTAATTCTAATGACCACCATTGGATAAAATGGTAAAAATATATTCTAATTATACTTTAAAACCACTAAATAGTATAATTTATCACAATAAATTATTTTGATTAAAAAAGTTGTTTTAAGTATTTATCGTTATTCATAAAAAATTGGAAGTTCTCAGAAAGTTACAAAAAATTAAACTTAGGATAATTTCGATATTACGAATACAAAAATGAAGTCCATTTTGAAATATAAAATTTCTATAATTTTAAAAATTGGTTATTACTATTCATAACGGATACTTTGATTAGTCGCGGTGTGTTAGAACTCGAACTTGCGTACCATGCAAGCTATTGCATTATTAAATGAGAAGCGTATCATGGAAGCTCGGGGTGTTACATTTCAACCATTTGAAAAGTTCCATTACATTTTAAAATGGGTTGAAGTAAAATTTGACTATATGTGTGGCCTTGTTCCTCAAAATATATATGAAGAACACACTATGCACTTAAAAGAGGTGTGGAGGGAGTGTTAAGTGATAGGTTATGAACAAGACATGATCAAGGATCTTGAAGGTACTGATGTATCTAGAGACCAGATTTTATTTCTCCAAAAATATCATAAATCACTTCCATGGTGATATTTGAAGGTACTATATATTACAAAATTTGAACTTTATATCTCATCGATGATTATCTATATATCTCTTATGTCAAATTTGTGTCACTTTCATATGTCACTAAATGGTTGGAAGCATCTTCCTAATTTCTTGGAAAATTTCAGGATCTATCAACTTCCTCTCTCAAACTCCATCCAAACATATGAGTCCTACATATCATCCCATACAGAGCCTCTTATGGAACCATCTAAATGCTAGAATGGAAATTTTTGTTATATGAGAACTTTTCTAGGGGGATGTTTTAATCCCAACATCCTTTTAAATCCTTCAAAAAAGATATTAGCATATCTTTTAGAGTTTGAATTTTCCTCTTATACTAACCTTCTATTTGAGGATGATATGCAGTGTTAAAACTCAGCTCTATCTCTAATGATTTCTGAATAATTCTCTATAACCTTGAGGTAAACCTCAAAACTCAATAAGATATAATGGATAATGGTTCTCCATATAGCCTCACCACTTCCCTTATATATATATATCTTGGAAAGTTAGTCAAGGGAGAAATATTATTTAATGAAAAAATGTGCTAACTTCGTAAGGAAGTCAAATATAAACCAAATAGAATTATAACCTTTAGATATTTTGGGGAGTCCTACAACAAATTCCATAGTTATTTTTTCTCATTTCCATATCAGTATGGGTAATTGTTGCAACATACCCTTATAATTTTTTTCCGTTCAACCTTAACTTACTAGCATACCAAGCATTTAAATACATATTTCTCAATTTATCTCTCCACTCTATCCCACCAGAAGTATTTTTTTGTATATATCTATATATATTTGTACTTCCTAGATGAATAAAATTGATAATCTATGTGAATCATACAAAAGTTCCTTCTTTAATTCCATTTTTATTGGGACAAAAATCTGAGTTCCAAACCTTATAACTCCATCTTTATCAAAGTTGAACCCCATAATATTAACTATCTTTTTCTATAGCTCTAAATCATCTTTCTAGGATTCTATGATCTTTACATGAATGAAAGGTTAGGAAGTCAGTTTGTAAATATAGGATTTGTCTCCCCCCATTATGACATCAAGATTAATCCTATATAACCCCATGATGATTGGGTCTTTTTCAATCCTCATCATGGATAGAGTAGAATGGCCTTTCCTACTCAGAGCATTGACCACTGTATTTTCCTTCCCCAAGTGGTAATCTATTAAGGATTCATAATATTTTATCAATTCCAACCCTCACCTTTGGTGTATATTCAATTTATTTTTCTTTAATTTATATTTCAAGATCATTTGATTAATATATATATATATATATATCACACTTTTCTCTATAAAGATAATATCACTAAATCTTTAATTAAAAGATCACTACTGCCAGTATCGGGTAATTTTTCTCCTATGTATTTAATTGGCATGAAGAATAAGCAATTACCTTATCATTTTACATGAGGATGAATCCCAAACCATTTTTTGAAGCATCACTATATATTACAAACCCTTACCCACTATAGGGTAATGTATGTATAGGGGTAGTTACCAAAATATTTTTTAGTTCCATAAAAATTTATTCACATTCCTCTATCCAAAGTAACTTGAATCCCTTATACATTAACTTGGTTAATGGATTTGATATCCAAGAGAAATTTATCATAAAGTGTCAGTAATATACTGTTAACCTAAGAAAACTATAGATCTTGGTTATAGTGATTATCTATGTCCATTTCTTGATAACTTCTATCTTTGATGGATCTACTGCTCTGCCCTTTATTATGATTACATAACCCAATAATGATACTTTCTATATCCAAAATTCACACTTTCTAAATTTGGAATACAATTTCTCCTTTCTCAGGGCCATTAACACAATATGAAAATGTTCTCCATGATCTTTATTTCTCTTTGAATATATAATAATATCATCTATAGATACATCCAAAAAATGATCAAGTTAGTATCTAAATACTCTATTCATTAGATTCAGGAAGATATCAGAAGCATTTGTAAGTCTAAAGGGTATCACTATAAATTCATAGTGTCCATACCTTGTATAAATGGTTGTATTAGAAATATACTCCATTTTAACCCTTAAATGATGATATCCATTTTGAAGATCAATCTTTTAGAAGTATCAAGATCCTATAATTTTATTTAATAGATCATCGATAAAGGGTAGAGGTTAATTTAACTTGATCATGATTTTATTAAACTCACAATTATGAATGTAAAGATTCATTGATCCATCATTATTTTTGACACATAAGATTTGTCCACATCATAGTAAAACACTGTATCATATAAAACCCTTATCCAAATTGTCTTTAATTTTCTTTGTAACTCCTATAATTCAACATGATCCATTCTACACTCACTCTTTATGATAGGCATGGATCCAAGTATGAGTTTGATTGAAAAATCAACCTCAATCTATGGGGCATGACCAGTTAGTTCGTATACAAATTCATCAGTATATTCCCATAAAAGAGGCATTTCATCAATGTTGACTTCCTTCTAGATCATTTAAGTTAATATTCCCTCATTTTTGAGCATCATAACCCATATTATAGAATTTTCTTCCACATGGAGTTCATAATCATCCTTGCATCGATACATGATAATAAAATGATTTGGGATATGAAATGAGACTTACTTATCTTAATAGTTGATATATTATTTATGTAGTGAAATAAAATCTATATCAAATAGTATGTCAAATTTTGACCAAAAGTATAAGAATTATATCTATAGGAAGTACCCCCCCACAAAAAAATATTGATTGGTACGGATTTATAAATCTTAAATGTGATACTTGTTCCAACAAAGGTTTTCACCAATATTTCAATATCCATTGACTAGGGTGGTGGTTACACATTCTTAAAAAACATATGTGATATAATAGAATAAACCAAACCAAAATCAAATAAGGTATGAGTAGATCTATAAAAGAGATCAAGTGTACCTCACACCACTTCTTTATCATGATATACCATAGTGTTAGTGATCACAAATTACTTTCATTATTCCCTTGGTTTGGGAGATTGATAGATCCTATTTTCTTCATTGGAATAAAGGTTGGAGTATTGATTTGGATAATTTATGAACTCCTAACACATGAAACATTGTAGTTCAGGTGTATCATTATCTTGGAATTTATTCTATTTTATTGAATTAATCACCCACTTAGCCTAAGTTTAGTAGTTGTGGGCTTGGTTTCCTACTTTACCACACTTAAAAAACTTCCCCAATCCCTTGAGGAAATTACCCTAGTGATTTATACAATATTTATTACATGTAAGAAATTGGAATTTCTTCCCACCATGTGTCTTATCATTGATGCTTCCATGATAATACTCTTTCTTTTTTCCCTACAATATTGAGAGATTCTAGTTTCCATATATACCTCAATATCACAAAAAAAAAATATATTTGTTGCTAAAAAAGTATCTTATGAATAACACCCATTTAAGAATAGGCTTTAAGCTAATAAAGAAGAAATTTATTTTTATCTCAGTATCAGATATGAAACCAGAGGCATACCTCACTAGTTTTGTGAAATTTTCTTTATTTGATTTAATATATTAATCCTCTATTTTCTTCAAAACCAAGAATTCACACTCTATTTTTTCAAATAATCTGAGGAAAATACTTAGTGAAAAGTATATTCTTAAACCCTTCCCATTCCATAGAGTCTACTTCCTCCTTTTCCATGGTATTCTTAATTGGAATCCACCACTGTTTAACATCATTATCTAGATGATAGACTGCTAAAACGACCTTCTCATGGTCAAATAACTGAATAATGAAAAATATTTTTTCCATTTAAATGACCCATATATCAACAACTAGTGGATTAGAAGACCTACTAAAATAGGGTGGATGTTTCCTCATTAATGAATTGAGAGCAAGTTACTCCATCCTTAGTGAGTTCAAGAACTCAACATGATTTGGGTTGTTTCCCAAAACTTAAGATATTTGGGTGGACATTTCCATAAGGTTTTTCATTACATACCCAATCTACTTAGGTTTTTGTTGGGATAATATCTAAATTGTACACTACACCCATTTTTTACTTTTTTTCAGGTTCCTACCATTAACTTGAAAAAAGGAAAATTGGGAATGAGTATACTTAAATTTATTAATATACATATAGGGAAACTTTAATATTAGAGGGAGTATTTTATAAATGACATACATACATTTTCCTATAAATCTATAGGTTTCAATCAAGTTTATACATGGTCGTTTTCCAATTAGGTTATCTAAACTAATTAGTTAACATAGTACTCAAATAATTCTTTATAAGTTTTAAAGATAATGCGATTGAACAAAACATATCCCCTAGGAGTGTTAAACCAGGTGTGCAGTTAAGCCACTTTGTCATTCACCAGGTGATGATCACATTAATACCCAATTCACCCCATTTAGGGTTATTATACCTATGTACATATTTTCCAGATCCTTTATCCACTTTTAGTATCCATATAGGTATGTAATTTCTAGGAGAACCACACAATCTCTACTTTATTAAAATTTTAGGATATTATCCTATACTTATACTCATCTCTTGTGATTTTGCTAAGGTTCTCTAACACTAATATAAAAGGTAACTAAACTAATATCCAAAATAACTAAACCCTACTCAGATTCTAAATAAATTTATTAAAGTAATAATACATTAATCTCATGAGTTAAATAAAAGCTCCCACATATAGTGTCACAACCCAAGGACCTAAAAATTTAGTGACTTGAAGATTAGCTACATAAAAATATTATTTTACTACAATGGTAAAAATTTCTCTATAATAATGATCATATAGACCCTTTTATTAAAATTTCATATGATATAATCATCTTCATAACCTCGAGAATATAAATACGAGAAATGGGTGATCTCAGAAACTCAGTAAGGGAAAAAAATATCATAATGTGTGAGATTATAAACATGAAGGAGAACATGGGAAAGAGATAAATATCTTAATATAAGATCATAAGTCAATATATAATAGTCATAAAACATGATATAGAAACATAATATCATAACTATATCATTAAATAAGCTTAAAAAGTATGGCATGGATCAGAATACATATCAATATTCATAAAACTTGTGAGCATGATATAAAAGAGAGAAATACTTTAAAAATAATACATAATCATGAAAAAATTGAATTTCATGAAAATAAAGTGCATATTTACAATTTATCATAACTTTATATACAACATGAAAATGTGACACAACCATAATCATAGGAAAACCTTTATGAGAAATCTCATTATGCCCATGCCTATATGAACAATCTCATTATGTCCACCCTTCAAAAATGTGAGGAAACCCCTCATGCCCGTGCCATTGTGAACAAACTCATTATGTATATTATTGAATATCACATGTGATATAAAGTTAAACCAATGAATTTTATGGTGATATGGGACCCCACCTGTCATCATCGATATAGATGTCTTCTGATTAAAAGCAATCATCATCATATATTAAGGAACCCATGAAAAAAGGAATTTCTTAAACATACAACTGGAAATCATTAAATTTTCATAAATAAATGATGGAAATTAAATGTGTTTCATAAAATATCTCAATAGAACTCATTCAATTGTCATAATGAACCCATGAATATAAATTGGGTTTTATAAAACATCCAAATGGTATAAAATAACATCATGAATTAAATCATTTGATACTAAAAACTTAAGCACCAAAAATAATCAAATATTTATAGAAAATATAGGGTGAAACATGAAAAATAAATCCATTAGAGATAAAGTATTTTAATATAATGAATACCAAATCATGAAATGGTATTTTTAAAAATATTTTTTTTCATCATTGTAAAAGTCATAATTATGAGTCTTATTTAAAAAAATACTCCATTTTTTTAATTTTAAAAAATAATTTAAAAGAAAAACTTTCATGGAAATGGATTTAGATCAAAAAATATTTTCCCTAGAAATAAATATATAACATCATTCATAATGAAAATTATTTGGAAAAAAATCCAATAATAAATTTTATAACTCAAATAAAGGAGTTTGAGTTACCAAGTCCCTTACCATTAACCTTGTTTTTCAAAGAAGCGATTTAACCTCTTATATCATAAACATAAACATTAGAGTTACCTATTTTATAATCTTATTTATATACATTTAAATTTATATAGCTCATTTATAATAATTCTCTTCATGTATTATATTGTTATAATCTCTTTTTGACATTGGGCGTTAATAATCAAGACTGTTTTAAACCAGGTTTATAATAGTGGTGTCGATATTCCTTTATCTCCCAAAGATCATCATTTACAATACATTAATGGTAATGGAATTTTTGTTTTATAAATAACTATAATTTTATAATTCTATTACATGGTATCTTTTGTCACATTTCCTGAAGATGAAAACAAAGATGAACTAGTTTTGGGTTATTTACCGATATCGATGGATTACCATATAATGATTATCACTTTTTGTGTTATACATAAAGAAGAATTTAAATGATATATATGACTTATATATATCATATATACTCATAAAATATAAATTTAAACTATTATATAATGGTGGTAATGAAATACAGAATACACCGGTCCAAGGAGGCGGTAGTCCAGAATATGCACGGATGATGATTTCATTTTGATTGAATGAGATAAATGAAAAATATAGTTTATAATTTAAGAATATAAAACATTTAATAAATAAAACAAAGTAATGTTAAATTACCTATTAGTAACAACCTTTTAAGGTGGTGAGGAAAACTGAAACATGTTGTGTTGTGGAGGTGGTAGTCCGCACAACGCATGATTCAGGTTTTTGTTTTTCCTAATGGAAAAGGGGAGGGTAGTTAATATTGTAGCATCATTAAAATAAAATACCAATATAAAAATGATAAAGATGTTATCATTTTAATATGGTGAAATTAAATTTGAGGGATAAGTAAAACACAAATAGAAATAGAAAAGAGGGAGAAGTTGTCACGACCCGGCCCTACCCGAGCTTGAGCCGCAACTACCCCAAGCCCACCTCCAGAGGCCAGGGGCTGGCGACCAGCGTCGAAGGCACAACAACTTGGGGAGGCCTTTGCCTAAGTACCTGTACACACACACGTAACACACTCAAAGAAAAAGTGCAGAGTAAAATAAAAGACAAGTAAAGCAAAGGGAAACTGCTATATATAAACCACAAAAGTGCATCGACCTCTAACAGTACAAAGAAAGTGATGAAGGTAAACTATGAAGAAAAAGGGGGAAAAAACGCACCCAACTAGAAAAATAGCCACAACCAGGCAACAAGTAAACAAAAGAAAACAACTGGAAGGGTCCCCCACGTGGAACCCGACTCCGACCACCGTACGTGGTCCAAGCTCCCGAACTCCTAAGCTACACTGAAGTCACAACCAACCTATCCGTCGTCTGGAAGGGAACACCAAGTGCGGGAAAAGCCCAAGAAGGTGTGAGTATAAAAATAATTAGTAGGATACCCCGAAGGCTCGAGGGATCAACAAAGGAGGTACCGAAGGGTGAGCAGTAGATCGAATAGCGAATAGTAAAGGAGTACAATAGAGAGAGTGTAAAAGAGTAACAATAGAGAGTCCAACTCAACCCAATAAGAGAAAGGAGATAGACTCGTCCAGACACAAGGAGCTGGAAATGGTGATAAGATGAACTTCCCGTAGAGTCTTCGCTACCTATAGTAGGAGAGTAGACTCGTCCAACCACGAGAAGCTAGACACGAAAATCACATGGCATACCCCGCACGTCTTCGCCTCTCCTGGATGGAGAGTAACCAAAACCCAAGGAGTGGGTACTGGAACAAGGTATATACATATATATATACTCTATCAAGAAGCCCGAACAAGATCGTAAGGGGATCTCCGTCCTGTAGATCAACCCAAGAAAGTGAGTAGCCAACAATCCTAGAAGTAAACACCATCGATGCCCAGCATCCCGCACGTCTTCCCCAAACTGCAAGTCAAGGGGCTCAAATCACCGAACCTTGACACTATCAGCTTTGGGAGGCACTGAATCACCCGCACGGTTTTAGGTTGCGTCGCAAGGATGCATCTCGGTGGGGAAAGCACCCCTTGTACTTGAGAGTTCTGGGGGAACGTCAAACCACACCTCGTCACTGCCCCGCAGTCGAGAGGTATCCTCAAAGTCGACAGGAAACCCCCTGCCCAGTCCCAATGGAGGGTAATCCCTGGAAGTTGACGGGTTCCCACTGGAGGGAGACCCGACAAGAGTCGACGGGTGCCACATTGCCCAGTCCCGTAAAAGGGTAATCCACTGGAGGGAGACTCGGCTAAAGTCATCGATGAGTCCTAATGCCTAGTCCCGTAAAAGGGTACTCCACTAGAGGGAGGCTCAGAACCATCATCGAGGACCACTTCCCAGCCCAGCAGGAGGTAAACCCGGCATCGGGGACCACTTCCCTGCCCCGCTGGAGGTAAACCCGGAACTGCTCTGGCCATCCCTGCTGGATGGTACTGCTCAGTGAACACCGCTATACTGTCCATCCATGCTGGATGGTAACCCACTGGCCATCCCTGCTAGATGGTACCACTCTAGCCATCCATACTGGATGATAAAACTAGCCACCCCTGCTGGATGGTACCCCACTAGCCAGCCCTGCTGGAAACAACCTCCTGGACAGCCCTGTTGGAAACAACCTCCTAGGTAGAGGATCGGTGCCCGCGTAAAGTGTTGGTCACATCAAATCCACAAGAACTCTACAAGGGAACACGAAGTAACTCTGATGGCCAAACCATCGAGAACAGAACCAGGGGAAAACCACTCAAACCTGCTGGTCGAAACCATTGTGAACAGGACAGGGGGAAACCCACTCAACCCTACTGGCTAAACAAACGAGAACAAAACTAGGGGAACCTAACTTTGCTGGTCAACAAATGAGAATAGAACCAGGGAAAAACTCAACCCTTCTGGTCAAAAACGAGAACAGAGGGACCCTCTACATCACGAGAGGTCAATGGTATGTAAATCAGAACATGACACGCACATGGGGACCACACGACGTGTGGCCCCATGTCAACCCCAACCAAGCACACAAACATTCTCAGGTACAAACAACCACATGTACCTCCAAACTTTCCCGTATACTCCCAGTGTATACCACGTTTCCAGCCCAAAGGCTATCGTGCACATGACACCCAACGTCAACGCGGGGGCGTAAACATAACAACTCCAATTTTCCACCTCATCAGCCCAGGCATGACCAACTACATCTCTTCAAGCATTCACTTCACTCTCCCAAGAGTGAACGCGATCACACGCCAAGGGTTCTCTGCAAACACCGCAGGAAGAAACTCCACCGGTACACCTTTCATGCTTCCACATTTAAATCAGTTCACGGAGGAGTCTCCGTACATCCAAACGGATCATACCATTGCAATCCTCACGGAAAAACATGCGGGATAGAATACTTACTCGCCTCAAACGGATATCTGACGGAAAAGTCGCCAACACCACTTTATGCCAGAACAGCGTCCCGTGATCCCGAGCCTCAGTCCCGAAAACAGTCGGGCACATCGCCCCATTACGATCTTCTCAGAAAGAAACGTCAAAAAGACTTCTCACTTGAGTGGAATGGATATCCGGAGAAAAAGATGCATTTCACCATACCACACACGAGCGGTTCTATGTGGGACCTGCATCCCGGTCCCGAAGTGCAATGAACAGATCGCACCGTTGCGATCCTCTCGAAAAAGTACACAAGGAAGACTATTCACTTGTCCAAAACAGACACCCGATGATAAAGCTAGAAATCACCGCCAACTCCCAAAATGGCCCTCGTGCAGCCCGCACCATCATGCATAATTAAAGCGGGCGGATTGCGCCATTGCAATTCCGTCAGAAAAACACCCAAAAAGGACTGCTCACATGCCCCGAACGGACGTCCGATGAAAAAGTTGTAAAGCGCTGTGCACAGCTTGAAAGACGGGCTGTGGGGCCCACGCCTCAACTCCGACTTCAACACCCGAAACCACACTGGAAAACTTCAGCGTAACGCCAGGGTTACAATGCCACTGACTGTGCTGAAAACAGACATCGGATGTGTCCGCGCCGTCCAAAACAAACCCCCCGGAAAAACGCCAATTCACTTAAAGGCATGTCACGCCTCCGAGGCCCCTTGTTTCGGGAATTAAAAACTCTTGAAACCATCTCAAAAAGTTCATCTCAATTTAAGGGACGCGTCGCCGCAAATGGTGCCCAAATCGGACGCCCTGCGGATGATTGATGATATATAAATCATTTTTCATAATAATAATAATAATAATAATAATAATAATAATAATATTATTATTATTATAACCCCCTTTTTTATTTTATTTTTTTAAAAACCAGATTGGCCATTTGGCCGGTCTTCGTCTCCCAACAGGACCCGCAGCGTGCGGGTGCTTTTTTCCCAATAGACCGGCAATTCGGTTGGTCCTTGTTGATATGCCTGCAGGACCCGCGCTGCGCGGGTCCTGGATCCCTCGCGTCCAGGGTCGCTGCTGCGACCCTCATCGGCAGAGGCCGTCGCCCCCAGCTCTCAGGCGCCCAGCGCCTCCGCTGAAGCTTGCTTGCCCAGCGCCTCCGCTCGACCGTGCTGCGCGCGCCGTCTCGCCCAGCCGCCATCCGGGAGCCCCGCTCGCCCGACCAATGTCTGCTGCCGCCTCCCACCTGATCGCTGAGCCACCACCGCCGAAGCCCCGAACCGCCGCCTGGGATTTCACCGGACCGCCCTGGTTTATCGGAAAATGGAGGTTTTGTCTGGAAAACACCCAAAACCCGCATTCTTTGTCAGACGACCGCGATTGCTTCGGAGCTCAGATTTTAAATTTGAAAGATGCGTTTGAGAGATCCGAAAAATTACTTGACAAATATGGGTTTTTCTCGAAGATCAGACTGCATTTCAACACTATTATTCAACTTGAAAGAAGCGTTTAGAATTTAAAATGCAAAAAATAAATTCCTACTTGCAGGGGCGTAGCCCGACGCTTCACGATGATCCTCCGGACTGCCGCACCTCACCGGAGAGGTGAAGGAGAGGATAGATTCCCCCCCTTTTTTGGAAGCTCCTTTCACCAGGGAAGAATAACAAGGGGGAGAGGGTGAGGGGGGTTAAGTTTAAATAAAATAAAATTTAATGAAAAATTTAATTAATTTAAACTCCCAATTTAACCCGCATCTGAAACCTCCGGCGCAGTCAAGATTAAGCCTCCCCTAGGGTAAACACCACCTCCCGAGGAAAATGGCATTCTCAGAATTTTAATCTGAGGCCCTATTCAAAAGTTATTAAAATCAACGTCCGAGGCCGCCAAATTATGAAAACACCCATGGCGGCATTTTTCACAGAAGGCACGCGCCCGTGAAAGCTACACCCCTACTAGGGTAAACGACATGTTCCGGACTCAACGATGCCCTCAGTTTTCCAATCCGATCCACCGTTTAAGAGATAATTGAGTTTAGCCATTAAACGAATAAGTTAATTGATTTATTTATCCGTTTAATGTTCCGTTAACGGGCGAGGGGTCCCAACGTCCCGCGCCGACACGTTTTATGTCGTTACTAGGGTAAACACCCTATTCCAGACCCATATGTACACTCAAATTTCTGATCTGGATCACCGTTTAGGAGTTATCTCATTTATTTGGTGTTCCCAGTGCGAACGCACTGAAAAAATTTAATCCCGACCACACCGGGGCTCGAAATCGCACGCCGTCTGAAGGTGTTACTCTGGAATAACATTAAGAATATTTCAAAGTCTTTTATAGAAAAAACCAGGTTCTTACAGAAGTGTTTAGAAATCTATACCTTACTACTTTGATTGTCTCCTTTACAAATGGGGTTTAACCTTTGAGAGATGGTATTTTGAGAATAATAAAACCTATTTAAGGTGGATATGAGTGTTTAGGAGTGGTTTTTGAAGTGTTTTGGCCAAACATAGCTGGTTTTGGTGTGTAGGGAAGTGTGGAGAGGAGTGACCCTTTTATAAGTTTAAAGGGATAACATTTTTATAAATACCCAAAAATTTATAATAATGGTAAGTCAATCTCAAGGAAAGTGGGTCCAAAATTGTGAAATAATTCATAGGAGAAGAGATAATATTGATCCACACCTCAAATAATTAATTAAAAATATATTTTTAACATTTTATTCCCTTTACCTCTTATGTTACTCATTTTTATATTTTTTGTTTTCACCACTATAATTTGTTTTTACCTAGGTAATTTATCTTTTATAAAAAAAATAAATTGACAATTATTATATAATTCGGAAATAATTATTTTAAATTTTAAATATATCTTGTCTGATTCAATTTTTAAAATGCATAAAAATTAATTTTAAAATACTAAATACATAATATATTAATTTTTTTTTGAAAAAAATAAAACTAAAGTTAAAAAATGTCAAATATGGGTTTATAAATTATTATTTTTAAAATTTTAAATTCACTTATAAAATAAATATTTGTTCTTAAAAAATTATTTCATGAGTTTTCAATTCATACTAATATACTAATAATTTCATAAAAGTCATGTTATTTGTATGAACGATATTTTTCACTATTCATTAGAAAATCAATATTTTTAGAAAAATCCCAAAATTTATCTTAAGATAATATTTACATGATAAATCCAAAAATTAATTTAGTTTTTTCAAATTTACATTCAAAGAATTATAAATATTATTTTTAATTAAAAATGTAAAATATAGCGAAAAATGTTTTGATAGGAAACAACTTTTTATATTAACTATTCTTTTTCTCATAAATTTATAACTAATCCACTGTTAATACTTTATTCATATAAAAATATATTATACTTGTAAAGAATTAAATTTTATAAATATGTTTTATTAGTTTCTTAGTTGTACTAATTAAGGTGATATTTAAAATAAATTTTATTTTGTTTTGTTCTTCTATATATATATATATAAATACATATTTCATAATTCTATTAACTCTATTTATACCTTATAATTATATAATTATCTTAAAATGGCCTATATTTTTTTTATTTTTTTACTAAAGTGTGAAGAAAACCATTGAACAAAATATTTAATTAAAGGGGAAAAATCAGGTCATTACAACTATTTTTTTACAATATTACTCAGATATAAGTGAGGGTTACTAGGGAATTGTGATACATTAAATTTATCATGGACACATAGGTTCTACATATAAGAGAATGAGATGTTTTTTGGATCCTCAAACATAAAATTTAAATTAGATATTAAAAATTATAAATAGAAATAAAAAAACCTAATCATGCATTAGTTAGTCTAACACATTCTCATTTACTCATTAGATTACTACATTTACTAAAATTATTAATAAAATTATATTTCCAAATTAATTAATTTTTTAAAATAATTTACGTTGACATAAAATTAATAAAATAAATTTATTAAATCATTAAAATACCTTTAAATTATCAAAATAATATTTAAATCATCCAAAATACATATTATTTAAATTATTAAAATAAATATTTAAATATAAAGACCTCAAAAAAAAAAAATAATTAAGAATAAAATAAAATAACTAGAAAAATAAAATTTAAATAAATAAATTATACCACCTTGAAGAATATAAATAATAATTTTATAAATAATCCAAACTAATAGAGTTTCATTGAAAATACTAGAGGAAGAGAGTGAATGAGGGGGGATTCTAATTTTATTGGGGGTGGAAGGAGGCATTGACCATGATCAATCCACCTATTAAGGAATTCAAAAGGAAGCATTAAAATAGACCATATTTATTGGATATTAGTGATATTGTGTAATACCCATGCACAAAAGTTGTGGATGATGCTTATGTGGGTAGGGTTCACGAATGCATGCAGTCCATCTTGTGTAAATGAGGTTCACATAAGCACAATCCCATTTCTCAAAATAATTTATGCCCTAACTTATTTTTATAAACATGAATATTATAAAACCCCAAAAAACTCAATATATTGATTACCACTGCTAAATGATCTAAAAATAGGGAACTAATGAAGGGAAAGATAGATAAAAAATAATGGATTTAGGAACCCATTAATAGTACATTCCTATAAAATAGGCTTCAAACAGAAGATGATGATAGGAAATCAATAACTAAAAAGTCCCTATGTGGTAAAACAAAAATTGATGGCTGAAGGGGAATAGAAGTATCTCAATAATAATGAATGAAATGAATCATATCCCATGTAGGAATTGGAAACACAAGACTAAATAACCGTACATGGCATAGAGACAATGCATGAATGAACTCCTTGTGAGTGAAAAGTGATCGGGAAACAACATCAATAGAGAAAACATCATTGAATCCATTTCTTATAAACATGGAAACCCTATAATGACAACTCCCATGAGATTTATACTCTATCATATCTTTTATAAATATTTATTTTTTACAATTTTTTTCTCATATATGTATTAAAGTATTTATTACATGTAGTTAAAAAGAAGTTGATAATCATTAATAATAAATTTTTTATAATAAAAATAAATATAATTATTTTATGTTAATAAATTAGTTAAATATTCAAATGAAAATAACAAGGATTATTTTTTATAAATAAAACACCTTGTAAAATAATGAGTATATAGATCTCCCATATAAGGAAATATTGAAATATCATATCCATTATATATAATGTTATTTATGAAACACTTAACAATTCTTATCAAAGTTCTATTGCAATAAAAAATTTATAGTGTACCATGGGGTAAAGAAAACCAATTCTATATATATTTTTGATTCAATAATCCTAATAAACATAGTTATTTGATAGTTTATTTGTTTTTAATAAAAAATATTAGTTTCACTACCTTTCATACAACTTCATATATGATGTGAAGTAAAAAATTTATATTGTGATATATATAAATAAAAATGGGTTTATCTAAAATGATCGATAATGTCACTAGTAATATAAAATTAAAAAATATTCTAGGAATAATTGAGGATACATAGACTAAATAACTATAATAAATTTTGTTTTTCTAGAGTGTTGAAGCTTCAAATATTCCATAAAGAAGCATATTACTGTTCATGGACAAAGGGTTTTTTTATGGAAAGTATTAAAGGAGTCCTCTTATATCTAGTCATGTGAGTGTTCATGGGTTGTGTCTTATTAGCTTAGAAATGAAGGTAATGGGTAAATATCATGAAACAAAATAAATAATTCCAATTCTATTATGAAAATAATATCTATATATATTTTTTATTTTTTTTACGTGTTTACAAAATTAGAAAATCAAATCTTCCAAAATAGACTTTTTTTTTAAAATAATTTTTACTAAAAATATATTACTTTGAAAACAAACTAAAATTTATTATAAATATAATTAATGTATTTTCCAAATAAAAATTAATAAATTTTTATAAAACAGGAAAATGAAAAATATTGAAATTAAAATTCCAAAAAGACTCAACAAAATGAAATTGGATAATAAAAAAATGAAAATAATACATTTAGTATTTTGGATAAGTTTTTTTAGTAAATTTGATTTGTGTTCAATCCTTATTGATCCATCATATTATGGATTTATTCAATACTTATAAATTAAATTTAATATTTTTTTTGATCTCATGGACAATTACATGTCCCAAATAGGTTATTACCAAATTTTGAACCAATGTAAAAGGGGACCTACAAGGTATGCCATTTTGGACCTTAAATGATTCCATTTGATTTAAATATTGATAAATAATTTTATAATAAAATTCCACAAAGGACATGTAATTTTCCTAAAAACCACCAAATTACAAAACACATGTATAATTTATATCATGAAAAGATTGAATGGTATGATAAAAGTTTTCATCTAATTGAGAATGATATGTTTTATTCAAACTCATAGGGGTACCCAATGAAAGTTAGAATCCCTTTCAATATCAAGATGTGATTATCTATACTTGATCCAAATATAATTTCCTAAGGAAATCCATGAACTTCAACAATATCATCAACATACAGTTATTTCAAGTTTTCAGATTATATAGTCCCCTTAAATAAAAAAGTGATTTATTTCTACAATCCAGTCGATCACAACCAATATACTATCTCATATCCTCATAAATATTTGTAAATTGATTATGAATTATATGGATATATTTTCCCAATTCTATTTAATAATGATTTGGTGTTGTATTATACATATTAACCTTTGATTCTCTTATTTTACATTTTTTCATGTCACACCATGAATAAAGAACATTGAAATTTCTTATATCATCTGTAGTCACCAAAGTTATATTTTTATACCTTGATGGATCATTTTAATACAAGGGTGAAACACTTATCGAGATTAATGAGACTCCCTTATCACTTCCCACTTAAATAAATTAAAAAAACTTAATCGAAACATTTGGTTAGTCCCTTTAACTATTTCTTGAGGTTCACCCCACCATAGAGGCTTTCATGAATCATTCTATAGTCATGTTTAGAAAATTTATCTTCTTTAACTCTTTATATTAGCATGGAGTTCGTAACCAATTAGTACAAAATTATATACCAATTTTTATCGACCACCTATAGGTGTATTTTAGTAAATAACAATATTTACTATACATAAACTATTTAAACCTCTACTATATTAGCTTTTTATTTTCAATATGATATATACATTATGAAATTATCTTAACCATATTTATAGGACACATTGAAATCAAATTTATGCATGTGCTTAGGGGGTAGACATCTAATACATCCTAAACATAGTGGAATAAAACAATAACCCATCTAAAGGTAATGAAAAATAATATTAAGAGAAACTATATAGTAAATAATAATAAAAAACATATAGGATATATGAATTATTCTTCCTATAATAGTGTTTTGATGAATGACCCTTATTAAAAATTGAAAGTATCTTACAATTTCAGGTTCTTAACTAGTAATGGAATTGTAGATGAAAATATATATGAACCCTCTATTATAGAGAAATATTGAAAAGATATAGATTCCAATAAATCAGTTCAATTTACTATAATAAGGTTTAATCCCCTCTATCCTTCATTAAATGAAGTACACTCAAATGGGTGGGATTATATCATAAATACTTATAAAAATAAATATTTTGATTATAATTCTCATAACATTTTATGTTAAATAATTAAATACTATATGAATAATCAAACTCATCAAATATTAATTTAAAATTTCAAAACACATTAATATATATATCATATAATTATATATATTAGTTTTAGATATCATATATGGAATATATGAATTTCTTAAGGTGTAATGGTATATATATAGCAAAAGAGTATCTTATAATGTCATACAATATAATGAAGGTATAATTTCAAATATAATATAAATGCCTAAGGAAATATCTTCATTTTATACTCCACCCATCACCCTTTAATATGATTTAAATTCCTTTAAGATAAGATACATTTAATATATTAATTATTCTCATAGACTATAAAATTTTCCTCGCATATAAAATGTAGCTAATATTTTAGTGATTATACTATAAAACCCCATTCCAAGTCATGGATAGTATAGTTTTCAATTTTGATCTAAATTATTGATAACTATACAAAAACATAATTCAATTTAAATTAATATACACTAAAATCCATCTTCTAAAGAATCATAATACAAAAATTGATCTTTATTTTGTTTCAAGTAATATAAGAATGATATTCATGATAAGAAACCTTTTCATCTCATGAAGTGTTTTATGGCCTTGAATATTCTATTCAAATTTGGATTTATTCTTTATCAATAATATCATGGGAGAATGAAGATATGAAAATTCATTAAGATTAAATGATAGTATCATTATAATCCTATGATTCTTAAGTAACATCCCCTAGTTTGAGAACCTTCTATGTAATCCTAACTCATAGATTCTTTGTGACCACATGCGCGCCTAACCATATGCTGTATTATCTCGATTAGTTGATAGAGTATATAACACCCTAACTAAAATCACTAGAATGATACCTTATCCAGAGAATTATATGACCTCAAGTGCACCTCCCCATGCACTGGAGGATATTAATTAGTAATGAGAGTCTATTACCAATGTGAGCGGACTATAATCTTGGTAATATGACATCCAATAACAAATAAAAAATACTGAAGTCCCTTTGTGAAGTTGAAGTTGTATTTGTTTTCAATTGGTTATCAATATAATGAAAAGTCAATAAGTGATAAAGATAAATGAAATGAGTTATTATATTCCATTGCATATGAAAAGGATAATTCATCTCATGTTGTAAAATAGAGAGTGAAGGATTTTCCAATATATTTGGATAAAAAGGAATAAATAAATCTAGTTAATGAATATTGATAGAATAACTTGTATAACTATATTTAAAATGTTTTAAATCTCATTCAATGTATTAGAGGATTCTATCTTGATGCTGTAGAAGCTATATTGATTCCTAATAAACCATCCTTTAGTGATTTAATATGAATGCTACTAACTACAATGATTTATATCTCTTGGACGATGGGTTTTAAAGGTTTAAATGAAGGTTGTGGTGTTGAGGTAGAGGTGATCTTAAAATAATCTAATTTTAGTATTCAATATGCTATAAAATTCCTTAGAATCATTCTAAATGAGTTTGTGATTATTTCAATAATTCCTAAAATCAATCATAGTTGTCCTAGGTGTTTGAAAATGTTTGAGACGTGTTGGATTAGCTTTGAAGAACACCTAAATTCATTTGAATAAGTCTTTAATTTGGAGCTGGAGCTAAAAAAGGGCATAGTCCTAGAGCATATCTCTTTGCCTATGAATCATATGATATTTTCCAGAGTGTATAACATCACAACATGATTTCAATGCAACCGTAAGTCTTGTGAATTCTAACAAAATTAGTTTTATTTTGAGCATATTACTTCTCTTATGAGTGTATGACTTTTCCTTAAGTGTTTAACTTTGGACTTCGTATAACTTTCAAGTCATATGAAATGGATATGTTGAGAGTGTATGACTTCAAATTTATAAAAAATATTTTTTTTTTCTGAAAATAGTAAGACTTATGAGTTGGATCATAAAAATTTGGGGCTTATTATGTCTTCAAAATAAAAAAAATATATAGTGTATGTCTTTAATATTATAGAAATTATAAGTAATTTCAGACTAAAAATTTGAGTTTCAATATTTAAGAATCTGAAGAAGAAATCATTTTGTAAGATTCAAGAGCCATTCCATCATGTGAAAAACATCACAAAGATTAATTAAGCCATGATACAATCTTATTTTGATAAATAACAAATGAGATCAAAGTGAGTAGATCAAGTGGATGAAACACTCGATAAATAAGATGAACTTCATGGGATTTCAAGAATAATGTAAATAAAGTTCCATAATTTCTTAACGTATTTTATAAAGCCTATACCATTGTAATTTAAGAAAAGATAAGTTGAGAAGAATAAGATGAGTTGGTATGTATGAGTATATACTCAAACCTAGGTCTATACTAGTTTCATGAGAAGTTCTCATGGAACAATGAGAGTTTTATGCTGCAAGATGAGTTGTTGTATATTTTTATAAAACCTTAGATATAGATTTATTTATTTCTTAGTGATATATTTTAATGAGAAGAGTGTGTGAGTCTATTGATGAAAATTCCTAAAAACAAATTATACTGAGTTTTAAAAAGATATAAAATTGATAAAATGGTATTTGTAGAATCCTAGTGAAGAAAAATGACTATATAATAAATGATAATATCATAAAAAGATCACTTAGGTATATTTTAGTGCATGTTACATTGGGATTATCCATGATAACAATTTATATATTCCATTTACTGAATATTTTAAATGATAGGATATAATTAATATAGTTACACATAGACATGCACATGAATATATCGAGGTAGAAGAAAAATAGAAGAATAAGAAAGAGATGATTTTGTAATTGTGTGTAACTGAGTTTTCTAATATAAAAAAAGATCTCAGACAAAGAAGAATAAGTTATTCTGAGAGACAACCAAATCTATTGAGGATAAAATAGGAGTTTTGGAGACTATTCTGAAGTAAAAACCAACTGGGTTTCGAAGAGGAGGAATAATAAGAGGCTTATTTATATTTGTTTTCTAATAGGAAAATAGATAATGAAAAATATTTCATATATATTAGGTGATAGTTAACTAAGATTTGTTTATTCCTAATCTTATAGAACATAATTTTTAGGGAAGATGAATAAATAGTTCTTTAAAAAGATTTTTTTGAGTGAGTAATATGAGACCCTAAGATTTTAGTGAGTGTAATAACTATGAAATATTTTATAGAATTTTTTATATAATCACTAATTAAGATTAATCTATGGTTTTATTATTGATGTTGGATTTGAGAGGGAGGCCAACCATCAGATTCTATTTAAGTACTGAGAGTGGGAAGGAAAATAGAGGAAAAGTTGCATATACTATCTTTCAGAATTGAAGGCAATTGAAGACACTATGTAGTAAAGGTAAGATATTAGTTTAATTGGTGAAAAGTAATCCCTGAAAATATGTTGAAAATATACTTCAAAGATGAGGAGAAGCAAGCTTGGAATCTAGTTGGCATGATCCCAACTTGAAGTGAAGATATGGGAGTCAACTTTATTCACATGTGTAATATTGTAAACTAAATTACCTATGTAATATGGTGAGAGTGTGGGTTGGGATAATAAAATCCCGCTTCTACACGTATTAATAAAAATATTCATAGTGAAAAATTTATATCATATGATGATAACTGGCTATAGCACGGGGTATGCTCACATCATAAACAAACTATGTAAAAAAACTTATTCCAATCCTTACTTCTTTATTTGTACTACATATATGTGCATGTTTAGTTAAATATAAAAAGGATCAATATGTTCTAATGATCATCATAAGTTTAAGACAAATGTTATTTAGAGAACCAAAAGAATATTTGGTATTTAGTAAAAGAATTGTTCACACCTGATTCACCCCCTCTTAGCTATGTCTATATAGTCCTTATAAGACTCTCAATTAGACTCAGATCCATGTTCCCTATTATTGGATTTATTTTTCCATGAAAATAGAGTAAAAAGATCAATCATTGATTGGATATAAAATTTTGTTTCTTATTTTCTTTTACCAAGATCTGATAAAGCTTATACTTGAAGAATAGTATCATATGGAAGAATATAGTTATAAACATGTTAAAGAAGAAATAGAAGTCTCCCCTAAAAATCAACTAATTAATAAAAATAAGGAGACGAAACTTCAAAGAAAATTCTCATAGAAGAAATAAGAACAAACACAGGTTGAAGGTATTCAAAGTGTTAAATATCCTGATAAATCTATTGATGGTTATTCCTTTAGGGAGAAAAGTATAATCTTTAATGCATATGACTTTGATGAATCACTTGTTGATTTATATTATGAAGTTAAGGATTACTTAAAGAAAATCTTTATTGAAGTTTACTCTTACATATTTTCATATATCAGTGGGATACAAGATGAGAATTCATAGTTGGAAGAAATATATTATGTTATGGAAGAGGCATTGATAATGAACATATGCTATTTTTTAACTCTCATAATGTTAGTGAAATTAAAGGAATAAATTTCCACACTTTTAACTAAAAAATTGTATATTACTGTTGAAAAATTTCAAATATCCAAATGTGATAAAGAAGTTTTTAGAATGGTTGTCAAGGAAGTGTTCCATGCTTTGGAGAAATTTCATAAAATATTTATGGAAGATAAGTCTTCCCAATTGAAAGTAAATAAAAATAGATAAAATATTTAGAAAACTCCTTTTTAGAGAATGTACAAATTCATGAGGATAAAAATAAAAAATTTAATTGAACAAAAGTTTGAGGTCATCTGAATATTAGAAAAATGCTCTTAGTATTAAATGTATTAAGTTAAAAATCAAGTTGAAAAATCTAAAATCTATGTAATTTGGAACATACCAATAAAAAACCATGAAAGGAAGTTCTTCAAACCAAGTATCTAATATGAGTTTTCTCTCAAAAAGAGACTAATTCTAGTGGTAAATATATCTTGAGATAATTTGGAGAAGCCTCCACCTTAGGCTCACTGAAAGAGTTATTCCATAACCCAATTCATTTAGTAAACACTATATCTTTTTACTAAAAGTACTGTAAAAATGTTATATTATATAAAATTTTGGAAGTTTTAAAAATTTTAAAACTTCAAAAATGTGTCAAGGGTGGATGTGACCATGAAAATGAAAAGTTTCTACCAAAATAGTGCTTAAAAATTTGAGTTCACCAATCAAAATTAGTATGTAGCACAATCTAGATAGACCACTTGTTCTAGAAAAATAAACAGATTAATTAAAATGTGTGGGATCCATTGAATATTTATAAATAGGTTTATTGATCACTCTCTAAATGGAAATCATAGTTAAAACAAATTGTAATCCTGCTCAAAGAAAACATGTTCCATGGAAAATGGAAAATCTAACTAGTAAGAATTTATTTGAAAGATTTGATAACTTTTACGAGTTTTAATTTTTTAAGCCATTTATATAAGGAGTGTTGATATCTACCAACTCACTCCAAATCCTATATAGATAAAATTATAAGGGAATAATAGATAATAATATAGGTGAATATAAATGGGAATTCTAACTTGTGAGATAATCCAGTAAATAAAATAGTTAAATCAAGTTATCCCAAGGATTCTATGGAGAATGCTCAGTATAGTGTTAAAATTAGATAAAAGATATTATTTTAATATGGAATGATAGGATACATAATGAACCATTGAAAAATATACTTGAATCTCAATAAATAAGGGAGAAAGATATAATCTAAAATGGAATCAATTTAAGAGAGAGATAACTAGATTGGTATGGTCTTTGGAATTCCTAGTGAAGTGGCTGAACACTTTCCCATAAAGGACAACTCAAAAATGTTCAAATTAATTTGTGAAAGGTGCTAATAGGATGGAAAAATTTCAATCATATGTATAAATATCTTACTCATAAAAATGAGAACCAAAGGGAAAGAACTAGTTACTTTTAGTATTAAAAGTCTTACTTCTAGAAGGAATCCACACTCAATGAAAAAAATGAGAATGCGCCTAAAGATCCATTAATCATAATTCTAGACCTGTTGGAATAGACTAGAAAATTGGGGAAAAATAAAAGAAGGTAATTTCTAGAGTTTATAAGGTTGAGAAGGCTAATACAATTAAGATTAAGGTTTAAATCAAAGAGAATCCCATACTTTCTAAAGGTGAAAAGACTAAGAAACTCAAATAGGAGGAAATAATGAATATATCTAGACATTTTATAACCTCAAAGAAAGTATCTTCTTGGTTGAGAAGCATTTCTCATCCCTATTTCTCAAATTTAAGAACTGATGGAAGATCCACCTTATTCTCAAAACTATTTTGGTTGTTCTACAATGATGGTAATTGAATGCGTTGAAGTATATAGAACATCCCTTGAGGGGAATATTTTAAATGAGGTGTTGTTTTTAAAGATTTAACATTTTTTTGAATAATTTGGAAATATAGACACCACCTTAAAAAATGAAGTATACAGTATGATTTTCCTTCTCCCATCATTGTTTTCACTCATATACATTATAATTATCAATGAGGTGATTATATAACAAACATGGAAGACAAATTACCACATACTTAAAATATTTTTCTGTTTTTGTTCAAGTTATTGTAAGTTTATAAAAATTCATCAAAATATTTATTACAATCCCCTAGACGTGGAAGGTTTAGTTGGTATCACATTATGATTGTTTTATGGACAACTTTGTTATCTAAATTGACCTCTATTATTTTTCTCATTAGGTTTTCCCAAGTATACATAGAGTTGGTTGATTAATAGAAAATTGATAAGTTACACATCGTATCACCATTATCTCATGGAATGTGTTAACTACATTCAAAGTTAAATAATAAAAGGGAGGAAATGTCTTTTTAAAAATTTAATAGAGTTAGTTTGATATCTGCACCCTACCTTGGACGTTGTGAAAGTAATTAAGGGGAAGAAGAAAATTTTTAATTTTGATGATGATTTGTTTTTCTATTGTTCATATAAACAATTCCAATTGATGATCAAAATTTCTTATATATTTAATTATATTATTTAATAAAAGTGGATTAGATGTTTTGTTATGATATTGATGAGAATACCCTTATTATAATGTCAATAAGGGAGAGAAAAATCTCCCTCCTTTACATTTATTATATATTTTTGGCAGAAAATATACATTTAATTTAAAAAGAAATTTAGAATTGATAACAAATCGACAGGGGTAGATTGAAGTTCCCTTTGGATGTGTGAAGGTGAAGTTATATTTGTTGTCAATTGGTTTCCAATATAATGGAATTCTAATGAGTAATAAAGAGGAAGGATGTGAGTTATTAGTTGTCCCTATACATATAAATGATATTTTATCTCATATTTTAAAGGTAGAGTCAATGAAATTTATATATCTTTGGGCAATGAAAGAAGAAACAAAGTTAACTGCTGAATTTAGAAAAAACTTCTGGTCTAATAGTATTTTAAATAGTTTAAATTAGGTTTATTGTCTTAGAGGAAGTAATATTGATACTGGAGAAACCTTACTTGAATGATTTATTATGAAGAATACTAATTAAAGTGATTTACATATATTTAATGATGGTTTTTAAATACTTAAATAAAGGCTACATTGTTGAGGCATGTGTGATCTTGAAAAACTATATTTTGATAATTAAATGTGTTGTAAAAGTTCTTGGAAGAAAGTTAAATGTGTTTGGAATTATTTTAATAATTTCTAAAATTAATTGGAGCTATATTTATGTGTTTATAAATTCATAAGAAGGGTGGGAGTATCTTTTAAGAACTCCTGAAGTCATTTTAAGAAGCCTAAAATTTGGTGTTGGATCAGAAAAATGGAAATGTACCGGAGCATATGACTTTTCTTATTGATCATATGATGTTGAATTGAGAACATGACTTCAATGTATGACTTCAATATACCCATAATACTTAAAAAGTATCATGAAATGAGTTTTATTTTGAGTATGTTGGTCAGAGTGGATACTCAAGAGGGGGGTGAATTGGGTTCTAATTTAAAAATTTCTGTTAAAAAGATTCTTATTAAAATCCCCCAAATTAAATAACAAGCTAAAATTTAGTGAATTTGTAATACAGTGAAGGGTTATTTAGTTTCTCAAGAGATTGATTTGTTCTCAGTTAATCCAATCTAAAGATTAATTAAATTTTGAAGCTAACCTAATGCTTTACAATAAATACAAACACTTGATAGTTTAACTATCAGAGTTACTTTAAAATAGATTTGTGTTTAAAGTATTTAGAAACAGAATATTCAATATAGTTTTAAACAAAATAAATAAGCACAGTAGTTCTAACGAAGAGGTTCAGTATCAAGCCGAGACTTAGTCCTCTTAAAACAATTTATATAAATTTTTATCCACAACCTGGATCGGGGTAAACAATAGTGAAAAGACTGTCCAGGTACTAAGACCTCTACCATAGTTCTTCATGGGAAAACAAAACAATAGCACACATGTTATCCAGGTCCTACTTGACCTCTACCACTATCCAAAGTGGGAAATAAGAGTATAGAGAAAGATTGAGTGAGGATTAAATCCTCCAATTCATCACAAGAGTCAATGTTTGTATGAAATATATAGAGTACACACACTACTCAAAATTAAGTAAAAGAATCACTCAGAGAGTATATATGTGTTTAGAATGCTCTAGTGATTTGAAGTGTAGCTCTGGACTCCTTTTGATTGAACAAAAATGATTCTGAGTCCTTCTCTAGTTTTTGTCTTGAAAACAGAGTGTCGTTTTCTTCCTTGATTTTTAGGTTTAGTTTGATCAACATGAGTGTATGAATAGATCGTTGTAGTTCTTCAATCCTTGACTAAGATTCAGCTTGTGTTCTCTTCTTGCATGAATGGCCTTGTATATGTCTAGTGTTCTTCAAGTATACAGTTGTATGGATGTCACCTATCTTTATTGTGTATATGCACCTCTGTCCTCTCTGCAACTAAATCTTCCTTTTATACCTTAGAATCTGGAAATAGAAATGATTACCTTTTCATAGGTACGAGGTATAGTTCCTTGACATGCCAACAACTATCATTAATTAATAGTACATGCATTAAAAACATCAAATATGAACGTTTCTAATAAATAGATATAAATAGAGTTTAAGTAGCAGTGACTGGTTAATAGTCATCTTCCATCAATAACTCTCTATTAGTAGACTTGTAACGGTGGACTTTGTATAACGGTGAGCTCCTATCGGTAGCTCTCCATCCTTGTACCTGTAGCTCCTTGTATCGGTATCAGTTACTCCGTGTAACAGTAGATCTATGTACCGGTAACTCCTTCTTCAATAGCTTTGGTCTATCAGTAACTTGATCGTATCAGTAACTACTTATATCGGTGGCTCTGTATATATCGGTAGTCATTCGTCTGTCTGTTTGTATCGGTAGACTTAATTAGCGGTGACTTCCTTATACCGGTGGACTTCATAATAGTAGACTTACACATATCAGTAGACTTACACATACAGGTAGACTTACACATATCGGTAGACTTAAACATATCGGTAGACTTAAACATATCGGTAGACTTACACATATCGGTAGACTTACACATATCGGTAGACTTACACATATAGGTAGACTTACACATATCGGTAGACTTACACATATCGGTAGCTCTGTTCTGTACCAGTGTACTTAGCCTTATCAGTAGCTATGTATATGTTTTTTTGTATTAGTAGATATGTGCATACCGGTGAACTTAACACTTATCTGTTCTATGCAAAACATATCCAGATTAAGTTAGAATTATTTTAAAGTATGGATAAACATTTATTGACATATTCCAAAGATTTTGATATTTTTATCAACTTGATAATAGAATTTCATAGATTAAAAGAATTAATATATAGATAAACATTATTTGGGATTATCAAAGCAGGGATTATCAAAATAGGTGAGGTCAATAGAGTGTATAACTTCTCTACTGATCATACTAATTATTCTTGATCATCTAACTTTGGATTTCATATGGATTTCAAGTCATATGAAATGAAAAATATGGTAGTGTGTGACTTCAAAGTCTTAGAAAATGTTTCTGATGAAAACCATAAGACTTTTTTGTTAGATAATATGACTTTTGTACTTCAAATGAATTCAAATTAATATGAAATGAAGATTTTCTGGAGCATACAACTTCAAACTTAAAGAAATTTCAAGTAATTATAGACCAGAAATTCATGTTTATAGAATTAGGAATCTGAAGAGGAAATCATTCAGAATGATGCAAGATCCATTTCTTTATGTAAAAAACATTATTAATATTAATAAATCCATGATATAATCCTATTTTTAGAATAAAATAATAATATTGAAATGAAAATTTCAAGTGAGTGAGACACTTGATAAAAAAGATGAAACTTCATGGCTTTTCAAGAATAATTATGATTAAGTTTCACCATTTCTAAAAATACTCTCTAAGCCTATATCATTTTAAATTGAGATGAGATTAGTTAATAAGAAGAGTATGAGATTCCATTTGTGACTATAAAATCAATATCAGGTCCGTACTAGTTTCATTGGAAGTTCTCATTCCACAAAGAGAGTGTTAGGCTGTAAGTTAATTTATTGTATATTTTTATACAACTATGGATATTAAAGTTCATATATCTCAGTGGAATATTTTTAAAGAGAATAGGATATGGGTATACTAAAGAAACTTATTGAATACTATTTTGGCTATTTTCCAAAATGATATAGAACTGTGAAAATGATATTTATGGAAACCCATTGAATACAAACAGTTATATATTAAATGAGAATATCAAAAGCAGATCATGGAGATATATATTAGAGAATTTTATTTTGTAATGATCCATGATTAAAATTTATGTATTTTATTTATGTAATAATGGAAATTATAGGAGATAATTAATATAACCATACATGCATATGAACATGAGTATATCACGGAAGAAGAAAAATAAAAGAAGAAAATAGAGCTTATTTTGGAGATAAGGTTAACTGAGTATGTCAAGAAAAAAAGAAAAAGTTATAAATTAAATAATAATAAAATATTATGAGTGATATAAATAATATTTTTATAATTTTTATGTGAGTTTCAATGAAAAAATACCCACTAATTTATCATTTTGAGTTGATTTCAGCACTTTTAGTTTCCAAGGATATTTTTGGCATTTAAGTGAGAAGAGATTAACTCATAATTTATATGTGTTTATAATCATTTCATGCGTAAATTGATCAATAAATTCCATTCATTTTGATTCTGAGTTGTTCTAGGAAAGTTTGGTTTCAAACATACAATAATAAATTTGGCTAAGTCTTGAATGTAATGCATTTAGACATATTGTAAGGTTTTTCACTCCATCATAATATTTTTACATATTTTAATTAATCTTGATCATAAGTATTTAAACCCTCTATGACTTTGCTAGAAATTGAAAACCCAATGTCATAAGGATTTGTCCACTTTGAATGTAAAGCCTTGGACTCCATTATAATTATTTAAAAACCTCATGATGTGGAAATTGATACAATGAATCTTAAAAATATTTAAACATGATAATTCATGAATTTTTTAGGAATTAAGTTTTTATTGTTTTACTTAAATATGGGGCCTTGATCTTCCACATCTACATCCATGCACCCTATCGGAGTTGGAAAAATAGATAACATTAAATTAAATGAGCTGAATCACATGGAGAATCCATTAGATGAAATAATGAAACCTGCAACCCAAGTTAAAACTTGTGGATTTCTTGAATATTTAAAGACCATGAGGATCTTGGGTGGTTGAAAAAAGATGAAGGAAGGAAGCTTTTTAAATGAAAAAAAGACAAATACAATAAGAGGAGTTCTCATAGGTTGTTATATGTGAACATAATCACACCAATTATGGAAAAATTAAGAGAGATATAATTCATGGGATCTGATCTAGCCTTGTAAAGTTAAGCTCCCTAGTAGCCATGGGTAGTGGAGATCCTAGGGAACCATATTTTGAGTATTTTTTTGATGTATTCTTTTTGATTTCTTCTGGATATTATTTTCATTAGTATAGAAGGTAATTTGACCTATTTAATTTATTTTTATATTAATTTTATTTTATGGGTTTTTCAAATATATATATGTAAAGTGGATGTTCTATCTATTTATATTCCTTTGGAAAGGTCTTTTTTTTGAGCAAAGGGAGTTCATCTAGGTTTGAATCTCAGAGGTCTTGGGGTAGTCAGATCACCTTTCTTGGAGGATTATAAATTTTATCAAGATATCTATTAAATATCTAGGATATATTATGTGTTTAAATTGTGGTATTAAGGTGTGAATTGGGGAATTCAATCAAATAATTATTGAAACAAGGAAAAATAATGTGTGTGATGGATTGAAACTAACCCATAATTAATGGTTCTTAAATATGATTTCCACATATATTTTAAATCTCTCTTAAATTCTAATTCTCCTTGATTTCCTTATTTTTTTAGTTTATTTTATCCCATTTCATACAAAAAAATCCATAATTTAAATAAATTCTAAAAAAAACAAAAAGTGAAAAGTGAAAATTATAGCGACCCTATTTTTTCATACGTAACTTATTACATAATTTTAAAGATAAACAACATGAAATAGTTACAAAACTAGGATAAAAAGTTTTATAGTCTTTATAAAACTAGAACCATACATAACTTTTACAAAATAAAACATAAACATTTATTTAATTTTTTCTTCTTTATCTTCTTATTGACCCTCGTGTTCTCCTTTTTACAAGTAGTTACCTGAAGATATACATCAAAAAGGGGTGACCTAAAATCCCAGTATTAGAATAGATAATATCATGAAATAAAATGACATGGGGTGAGAATAATCCTAACATCATCATCATAATCACGAGAGGAATCATTAGATAAATACATAGAATGTGGAAATGCATAAAAATGAAACATCATGTATTTGTGGTTAACTACCAAACATAATTGTGAAAAAATATAGCATCATGTTCATGAATATTTCAATTTTCCTCATTAGATAAATAACATTAACCAATTAATTGGATCACTATATAATTTCGGCCACACTCGTCACATCATAACATTTACATTGCGCTATATAATTCCAAGCCAACCCATCACACCATACCATTTACATAATCATTATTTCCACATAGAATATATATCAATATTAGATATAAAATAACCCATGGAAAAATTGGTTTCATTTCATAAATCGTACATTCATAAACTTTGGGTTCCAAAATTAAATAGGGAATAACATACTTGATATAAGAATCATCAACCTTGAGTGAGAAGTTAAAGGTGTGTTTTTTTGAAAGAAGAGTTATTTTGGAAAGCCTTGTGTTTGTCATAAATTCAAGTAGAAAACATGTATATACTATAAAAGGTAATATAATGATTAATAAATTATATTTAAGGAATATACATACTAAAAATGGGGTGAAAGGTGGAAAATTACAAATAAAGAGAGCTGGGTTTGAGAATTCTCGTTACCATATATCCTAATGCTTTATTCACATTAATATCATATATAATAACATTAGATTAATTAATTAATAAATAAATAACCTTTTATACATTAATTTAATTCATTATGGTTTTATTTAGTTCATTTATGTCCTTTTAGATGAGTTATAGAGTTTAATCCCATTGTTTGGGAGTGTTCATTTTCTTAGTTTTCATGATCGGTTCATTTGTATATGTGAATAGAAGTTTGTGCAAAATGAATATAAATATCCATAATTGTTATTATATGTTATTAATTATGTTCCATAATCTTAAATGATCTTATAAATAATTTCTTTATATAACATGAGGATGAATCATTAGATAAAAGTTAATAATGATCGTTTTAGGTTAATTTTGCAGTTTTTCCATCACAAGGAACTCGTTTTGTTTTATCATTAATATTATATATATATGTTCATTCCTAAACATAAATATGGTTATAAAATATAACTAAAAATATATTTTAAACTATTTAATGGTTTTATTCACAACCTTGAATGTGTTAAAAGAAAATGGACGTGCATCACCCGTGATGTTGGTAAATTGGCATATCACGGGTGACGATTTCATTTTTAAAATAAAAGAGAGAGAGGGAGAAGTTTAATGATAGATCTTCCATTAACATGATAAAATTATAGTAAATTTAAGTTAATTTAGCTATAATGACATTTTGATTAAGGTAGGTTATGAGAGAATATGATAATAAATGGAATTGAAAGGAAATTAAAAGGAAAAGAGAGAGGATTTACCTCTTAAATTATCCTCTTGAGATCCTCCTTGAGGAACCTATGATTGGTATTTTGATGATACCAAGAGATCTTGGACTTGGGGGAGGGTTTAGGTAATAGTATTGGTCCGAATTTAGGAAATTATTAAAGCTTGATAAGTGTGAGGAGAAGAGGGGGTTAGGGGTGGTATTTATTGTGGAGGAGAGGGGTGTTTTCTCAATATTATATTCATTAGTTTACTATTTTGGATCAAGACTATGAATAGTTTGATAATTATCTATAAATATATTAAATAATTAATGATAGTTCTATATTTTGGGCTTACATCTTCCTTATATCATCTATGACTCCATAATTCATGTATTTACCTTTTATTGTAAATGATCATATTTTACTATTCATAAAAAAATCAATTATTTTATAAAAATACCAAAAATTTACCCTAACCATTCTTTGAGGTTTAGAATTAAAAATAAACTCCATTTTATGAAAATAATATTCTAAATATGTGTAATTTAGTTTTTAATTAAAATCAACATTTACTTGGAAAATATAAATTTTAAAATTATAACTGATTTTATAACACTTTTGAAAAATTACTTAAGTTATCATAAAATTATCTTAATATAATAAGGCATAAAAATATTAATTTATGAGTAAAATTTATGAAAATAAATTTTCTTTTAAATTATTAAATTAATCATATAATTTTAGTTAAATATTTATGATTATAAAAATACCAACACTTAATTAATAATTATTAAAACATTTATTTACATAGACTGTAATATAATTATACCATACTTTCATTTATAAGATATCTAAATTTTATTTATAATTTCATGGGTGAGGTTAATATTTATTTTCTCGGTTTACTATTCATTAGGGTAATATTACTATTTCAAAGGTCAAGTTACTATTTCATCAGTATTGGTTCCTTAACTTCTAGAAATACTTCTTATTTAATTAATTATTCAATTATAATGTTTTTATTACAGTCCATAAGTGATAATATTTGATTTATACTATATGAAATTACTATAATATGGGAGGAATTCCATTTATAAAAGATTGGGTTGTTTCATTCTTCTCCCCTTTTGAAATACCGCCCTCAAAATTGCATTTTACAAAACAAGTGAGGGTACTTTTCTTTCATCACCACATATGGTTCCCAAGTAGATTCTTCGTACTTATGGTTCCTCCAAAACACTTTGAAAATGTGGGTTATCTTACTGCATAAGACCTTATCTCTCTAGTCCATAATCTTTACTATATACTCCTCGTAAGAGAGATCATTTTCTAGTTGTACCACCTATGAGTTCAGTACTTGTGAGGGATCTGGTATGTACTTCCTTAGGAGTGATATATGGAACACATCATGAACTTGAACCATATTAGGGGTATGTGAAAGCTGATAGGCCATGAATCCTACATGATTAAGGATCTCAAAGGGGAAAATGTACCTTGGGCTAAGCTTCCCTTTCATTACAAACTGCATGAATCTCTTCCATGATGATATTAAAGGAAAAATTTATGCACAATGTCAAACTCCAAGTCCCTTCAATGGTTTTTAGCATACCTATTTTTCTAATTCTAAGTAGCTTTGATATGTTTCTGGATGACTTGAACCTTCCCTATCATCTCTTACACAAGATCAGGTCCAAGTAGCTTTCTTTCTATAACTTCATCCCAATAGGTTGGAGTTCTACATCGCTTTCCATACAGAGATTCACATGGAGCCATCTGAATACTTGAGTAGAATATATTTTTGTATGAGAAATAAACAATGGGATATGATGACCCCATCCACCTTTATATTCCAGTGATAAGGATCTGAGCATATCTTCAAGCGTCCAAATAGTCCTTTCAGATTGGCCATCAGTTTGGGGGTGATAGACCGTGATGAAACTTAATTTAGTACTCAAAGCATGTTGAAGAATCCTCCAGATTTTATATGTGAACCTCCGATCATGATCAGATACAATCAAGAGTGTAGTCCCATGTAGTCTCACCACTTCCTTCACATATATCTTTTCAATTTTTTCAAGTGAGAGATCTTCACAAATAGTGATAAAGTTGGGTAGTCTTGGTGAGTCAGTAACCCCCAACCCATATCAAATTATTTCCTTTGGATGTCTTCGGGAGACCCATGACAAAGTCCAAAATGACATTCTCCTATTTCCACATGGTTATTGGCAATGTTTTCATAACCCTTTTGGACTTATATATCTATGATTTTAAATTTATGACATATCAAACACCTCAAGATATATTCCTCAATATACTTCTTTATCCCAATAGAAGTTTTCTCGAAGATCATGGTACATATTGGTGCTACCAGGATGGATATATAATGTTGAGCTGTGTGCATTATCCAATATCTATTTATTTATCCTAAGTGATGAAGGAACACATTACCTTGTTCCTAACCAAATCAAAACATCATCATCAATATAAAAATCTTTTAGTTTCCCTTATTTTACTTAATTCACATTCTTTTTTAACTCTGGATCATCCATTTATGCCTCTTTAATCTTCTCTTGGATAGATGGTTGGGAAATCATTTGGTCAAGGTAGGATTTATTCCATGCTATTATGATTTCCAAATCCATTCTTTAGATATCCAGTAATATAGGATCTTTCTCAATCCGCAACATGGATAGAGTAGCAGGTTACTTTCTTCTAAGAGCACAAGCTACCTTGTTTGCCTTTCCAAGATGATAGTGAATAGAGAAACCAGAGTCCTTGATTAGATCCAACCATCTCCTTTGATTCATTTTGTGCTCCTTTTACGTGAATATATACTTTAGGCTATTGTGATCGATATATATGTCACACTTCTCACCCTAGTGGTAGTGCCACCATATTTTCAAGGCAAAAAACACAGTTTCTAGATCCATATCATGTGTTGGGTAGTTTTTCTTATGGATATTCAAATACCATGAAGTTTAGGCTATCATATTATCATTTTTCATGAGTAAAAAACCCAATAATTTCTTTTAAGCGTCACGGTATATCACAAAAACTTATCCACTCTTCGGTAATGTGAGTACAAGTGTAGTGATCAACCTTTTATTTAGATCCTTGAAGCTATCCTCACATTCTTTCATCCAAGAATAATTTACACATTTCTTTGTTAACTTAGTTAGTGGGCTTGAAAACCGTGAGAAATTTCTCATAAAACATCGATAATACCCTGCTAAGCTAAGAAACTACAGATTTCTATGACACTTGACAGTTTGGGCCATTCCTTAATTGCCTTTGTTTTTGAAGTGTCCACATAAATTCCCTCAATTGTGATCACATGTCCCAAGAATGTGACTTGCTACATCAAAAAGTCACACTTTCTGAACTTGGTATAAAACTTATCCTTCCTTAATGTCTCTGACACAAGCCTTATATTTTCTTCATATTCCTCCTTTCTCTTGGAGTAGATGAGAATATCATCGATAAACACTACCACAAATTTGTTGAGGTAACCTCTAAATACTCTATTCATCAAATACATAAAGATCATAGGGTAATTAATAAGTCTTAAGGGAATCAATAAAACTCATAGTGCCCACACCTTTTATAAAAGGTAGTCTTCTGAATATCTTCCTTCTTTACCATTAGCTGATGTTATCCAGAATAGAGATCCACCTATGAGAATCTCCTCATAGATGATCAAACAAGTCTTTAATCCTTGGAAGTGGATACTTGTTCTTTATAGTGATCTTGTTGAGTTCCCGATAATCTATATACAACTACATTGATCCATCCTTCTTTTCGACAAAGAGAACTGGCACACCCCAAGGTGATGAATTAGGGCATATGAAACCTTTGTATAAATGATCTCAAAGTTGCTTCTTTAACTCCACGAGGTCGATAGGATCTATCCTATACAAAAATTTTGGGATCAGAGTAAATCCTGGTATGAGTTATATTGATAAATATACCTCACAATCCAGGGGAAGTCTTGATAAATCTTTTGGAAATACATCATTGTATTCCCTCAGGATGGGAATTTTCCTAGGGTTGATAAATTCCTTTGACTCAACCATTTGAACATGGTATTATTTTTCATAGGGAATCAACACCCAAACTATTGAATAATTTTATAAAGGAGACTCATGATCTTTCTTTCATTTCTAGAGGAGTGTGGGATGGTTTGTAATATGAAAAGATATTTCCTTTTCCTGGTAGTTTATATGTGCTCTATATAATGAGAGCCAATACATTCCCATTATAGAATCAAATTCCACCAAGGGATGTATCATGAGATTCAATAGAATAATATTCCCACATATACCAATAGGAGAAGAGTCTAACACTTGGGTTGTAATTATTTCACCACTTGGCGTTTTTACAGATATATCTACTTCAAGGTTTCAAGGCTTTGATTTGATAGTTCTAGGACACTTGCATGATATAAATGAATGTGTATAATGAGAATCAAATAATAATTTTTCCATTATTGATTTAATATGAAGTGTACCTTATAAGACTTCATTTTTTTTGCTCCACTTATGCAGTAGTGATGGTATAAGCCTTGCCTTTTCCCTTTGGATTTAGTGGCTAATGATGTTGATTACCCTTAAGGACTCGAGGTTTAGTGCATTAGCTCCCATAGTGCCCTTGCTCCCTATAGTTGTAGCATTGGACCATGGGTGGTTATCTCCTTTCATCCACCACATTTTTCTTCTTTGTTGTGTATTTTCGAAATTCATGAGCTTGGTGTCCTTCTCTCCCACACTTGAAGCATTTCCCCATCCCTTTGAGGTATTTCTCATGATGATTCTTCCCACATTTTTAACATGTGGGTGGTTGAGTTTTCTTTCCACCTTTCTTGTTATATCCTATAGCTTGAAACTCCATCTTTAGTTTCTTATCACCATAGACATGAGACCATTATCCAAACTCTATATCCACTCTAAGAGAACATTTAATAAATTCTTCATAACTCCCAAAGTCTCTAATTTATAGAGCATTTTGAAGGTGTGGTTATAATCTACTAAAGAATATATCAAATTTTCTTTCATTTTTGATAAAAAAACCCAAAGCGTACCTTGAAAGCCTTGTGAAATTCACTTAATAGGCCATGAAATATTCTCAATCATTTTTCTCTAGCTCTATAAATTCTATCTCCTTATTTTTATAAAGAGTTTGAGGGAAATACTTGTAAAGAAACATTATCTTAAAGTCTTCCCACTCCATCTCTTCAATTTATTCCCTTGGCTTGGTGTTCTTAATCAATGCACACCATTGGTTGGCATCTCTATCTAGATGATAAATGGCTAGAGTTTCCTTCTTCATCTCAAAACAGTAAATCACAGAAAAGATATTTCCCTCAAGTTGACCCACTATTCTTTAACTAGTAGATCAAAATATCTGATAAATTTCAGTGGTTGATTCTGCATAAAACACTCGATATCCAGTTTCTCCCTCTTAGGTGAAGGAGAATGTTCCACATTATTTAGGTTATTGTTCATAACCTAATACATATTAGTAAGAATCACCATGAAAATTTTAACTCCACCACCCAAAGTAATGGGGATGTCATTTGGATAATTGCTTCATTGTTCCTCGTATGGGTTATTGGCTTGGTTTCTCCTAGTTCCAAAGATTTTATAAAATATATAAGGTTAGAACAAAACACATGTCCACAAGTCAAGAAATAAATAATTCAATCCTTTGTGAAATTAAGTCTAAAGGCATATTTGTAACACCCCAAGGTTTTACAAATAAATTTAGTATAGAATGCATGAAACACTAAACCCCTGAGAAACAAACACTTTGTTGTAGGAGATAGTTATAACCTAGCCGCTAAACATAATTTTTCCACTTCTGTGATTTGAATTTTTAAAAATTGACATACACGGCTGCGATCAGTAAGATATTTAGAATTTGATAGAATAAACTTAGATTTTTGGTGAATAGTAACTTATCTTTTATGAATTGTAACTTACCCTCATGAATAGTGATGAGCCCTTATGAATAAAAATATCACCCATGTATGTATAAATAAAATTTATACACCATATAAATGAGAGTTAATATTTTAAAAATTAATAATTAAGTGTTGATATTTTTGTGAGTAATAAAAATTTAATTACAAATTTAAATTAATAAAAATATTTAAAATAAAATTAATTTTTATAAAATCTATTCCTCAATAAATAATTTGTTGTCCTATGATTTTAGGATAATTTTATAAGACCTCAGTTAATTTTGGAAAGTATTATAAAATCAGTTTTAAATATAAAATATGTATTTTTCAAGTAAATAATGATTTTATTTAATAATTAAATTTCTCTTATTTATAAAATTATTTTAATAAAATTAAGTTCATTTTTTTTAAATTTACTTGTCGAAAAATGGTTAGGGTGAATTTTTGGGATTTTTTTGAAATACTTGAATTTTTGGTTAATAGTGAAATTTAATAATTTACGAAATATGTTAAATAAATGAATTTATGCATCATGATGGATTCATGAATGATGTAAATGGACATTGATTCTAACTCACATGAATCTATTACAATTTTTTTTCACATTAATCGAACACTATTGCATGTCTTGACAAAAATAATAAAATAATGAATAAGATATTCAAAAATAACCCCTCTCCTCCACTATAAAACCACCCCTCACTCCATCTTATCTTCAGTCCTCTAAGAATTGAAGCTTCTCAAAGTTCTACCCAAATACCATTTCATAGTATCTTTCCACATCCAGAATCTCTTGGTATTTCTAAAACACCAAAACCCCTTCCCTTAAAGAGGTTCTCAAGGGGGAGTACTCAAGAGGTAAAATCCTCTTCCTTTTTCATTTTAATTTATTTTAAGTTCATTATTTTATTAATATATACTCACCTCCTATGTCCAAATTATCATTTTAACTCCAATATCATCTATATACTGGAATTATATCATGTTAATGAAAGATCCATCATCAATATCCACGCACTCTCTCTTTTATTTAAAAAAAATCATCGCCTGAGAGGTGTTGATTTACAACCTTCGTGGACGACGAAGTTTTGTTCATAAATTTCTTCTTGAAGGTTGGTTATGAAACCATTTTTACGGTTTAAACATACTCTAAAATATTTATTATATCTTATGTAATGATTCTAGAACCATCATTTATACATGATATTAAATAATAGAACAAAACTAATTTGTTGTGTTTGATAAACCGCCGTAAAAATCTAAACGATTATCACTAAATGTTTTATCTAATGATTCATAATCATACTATATAAAAAAATTATATGAATAAATATTTAAAATAATATATATTCATAAATATCATATAAATTCAATTCTATAGAATTATATCTATTCCACATGAACTTCCATTATCATACACAATTATACCGATCATGAAAAATAAGGAAATGGACGCTTCTGAGTGATAAATTTGTATCTTATAACTCATAAAAAGGCCATAAATAAACTTAATAAAATTATTAAGAATAACAAACATGTAAATAAGGTTCTTAATTAAATAATTAATGGATTTAATATGATTATATAGGACTTTAAGCTCATGTTCAGAACACATTCAGAAACAAAGTAAGGGTTTTCTACCCAAACCTCCATTTTCATTCAGGTTACTCTTATTCTCTACTTACCTCAATTAAATACTTATTTATTCTTATTTACTCATAATAAATTCTGTTTTAATTTTCTATATTTTTGTTTCAACCATAATACTTATTTTTTTAATGGGAGTTACATATTTTAAAAGGATCTTTGAAAAATTCTTCCCGATAAACAAGCCCGATTCAAGGGAACTTATGAAATTATTACCTATTTTCAAGTGCACTATATAATCCATTTTAAGCCACAATTATTTTTATAAAACCACTTATTTATTCATCGAAAAACTACCTATTTTATTTTTTGTATTTATGGAAATATTTTTCTAAAATAACTCTTCTTTTCAAAGTAAAAGTGTCTTTCTCTGAAAAATTCTTTGATGATTTTATGAGAGTATTTTTGTCTATTTCAACACATCTATTGAATTGTATGTATTATTGAGGTAAATATCTTATTTTTATCATCTAACATATTGTATTAAATGGTTTATGATAAGTTTTACTATGGATGTGCTATTTTTATACCATTCACCATACTACTCATAATAGTTAGTGTTTATGTGTTTAGATTGAAGAAAGTTGTTTCATATGTTCATGTTGTTTATATTTAACCCCTATCGTATGAGGAATTAATTAGAATTATAAAGTGATGGGTGGGGAAATATATACCCCCTAGATGTATTGGTAGGCCTCATGAGACAAAACAGAATTGGGTTTTGGCTAAGGCCTTACCCTAGTATTCTCAGACGTATTGGCCAAGGCCTTGAAAATATGTTTCAGATGTCCGACATTATGAATTCTCTCTTTATGGTATTAACAATCGATAAACCATGTGATTATTTGAATAGTAGAATATCAATGGTTATGTTTCATTCTCTTATGATCATTTATATGTACATATTTAATCTGATTTCATTCCTTCCATATTATGCTGAATTATATTTTTAAGGCATGTGTTTTTAGTATTTCACCATGCCTAGTGTTTATTTCTATGATAACTTATGTTTTATTACTTACCCTTACTGAGCATCTGAGCTCACCCCTTTATTTTGTTTTATTTTCCATAGGTTGTGAAGATGAATATTATGAATGAATTTCAGGGATAATATAGGATTCATATGAATTTTATATTATCTATTTCATTTCAACTTGCAAGGTTGAACTTATGTTTTTATCTTTTTTCCAAAACTAATAAACTATTCATTACTTTGGGATATTACTTTCTTATAATCATGCCAATATAATAAAATAAGGCACTGAATCTGGGATACTGGGGATAGGTCCTTACAACATCTTGTGGGATCCCTATGTTTAGTAAATATTCTTGCGTTCTTACATATACTTGGTCTCATACTAAGAGTTTTCACTAAGGTTCTGTAACCCTAATTCCCAAATTAACTAAATCATGATCTAATACCAACTATAGAGAATTTATTTTTATTACATAACTTATTACATCATTTTAAAGATAAAAAAACATGAAAGAGTTACACAACTAGGATCCAAAGGTTTAGTATCTTGGGAAAACTAGGACCACACATAAATTTTATAAAATAAAACATAAACATTTATTTAATTCCTTATTCTCTAGCTTCTTATTAACCCCCCCGTGTTCTCCTTAGTACAAGTATTCACATAAGGATATAAATAAAAAAGGGGTGAGATAAAATCCCAGTAAGAGGATAGATAAGTTCATGGAACAATATGACATGGGGGGATAATAATCAGAACACCATCATCATAATCATGAGAGAATTCATTAGATAAAGGCATAGAATATGGAAATGAATAAAAATGAAACATCATGTCTTATTGGTTAACTACCACACATAGTTGTGAAAAAATATAACATGATGTTCATTAATATTTAACTTTTCCTAATTAGATACATCACATTACCCAATTAACTGGAGCGCTATATAATTCTGGGCACACCCATCACATCATAACATTTACATTGCGCTATATAATTCCGAGTGTCCCCGTCACAACATAACTTTTACATAATCATACATGCCATATAGAACAAATATAAATTTTTGATATAAAATAACCCATGGAAAAGAATGGGTTTCATTTAATAAATCATAAATCCATAAACTTTGGTTTCCCAAATTAAAGAGTAAATAATATACTTTATATAAGAATCATAAACCTTGAGTGAGAAGTAAAAGGTGTGGTTTTTTAAAGAAGAGTTCTTTTGGAAAGCATTGGGTTTGTCATAAATTCAAGTAGAAAACATTTATATCACAAAAAAGGTAATATAAGGATGAATAAATGATATTTAAGGAATATTCATACTAAAAATGGGGTGAAATATCGAAAAACCCAAAGAAAGAGAGTTGGCTTTGAGAATTCCCCTAACCTTATGTCCGAATGATTTCTTCACTTTAATATCCTGTATAATAACATTAGATTCATTAATTAAAAAATAAATAAGATTTTTTACATGAATTTTATTCATTATGTTTTTATTAAGTTTGTTTATTTCTTTTTAGATGAGTTATAGAGTTTAATCCCATTGTTCGCGAGTGTTCATTTTCTTAGTTTTCATGATATATTCACTTGTATACATGAATGGAAGTTTATGTAAAATGTGGATAAATATCCATAAATTTTATTATATGTTATTAATGATATTAAATATTTTAAAATGATACTATAAATAATTTTTTATATAACATGAGAATGAATCATTAGATAAAATTTGGTGACGATTGTTTTAGGTTAATTCTGGTGGTTTTTTTATCACAATAAACTCATTTTATTTTATTATTTAGTATTATGTATATATTTTAGTTACAAAACATAAATATGGTTATAAAATAAAATTTAAAATATATTTTTAATAATTTAATGGTTTTATTAATATCCTTGAAGGTGTTAAAGGAAAATGGAAGTGCATCACCCCGAATGTCGGTTAATTGGCACATCACGGGTGGCGATTTCATTTTTAAAATAAAAGAGATAGAGGGAGAAGTTTAATGATGGATCCTCCATTAAAATGATATAATTACAGTATATGTAAGGTACTAGATTTATCATGCCACTTGGATTAATGGAGGTGAGGATATAATAAGAAAATAAATCAAATTGAAAGGAAATTAAACGAAAAAGAGAGAGGATTTACCTCTTGAATTCTCCTCTTGAGATCCTCTTTAAGGAACATAGGATTGGTCTTTTGATGAGACCAGGATATCCTAGACGTGGGGTAGGGTCTAGGGAAGAGTTTTGGGTAGAATTTATGAATGTATCAAAGTTTTAGAAGTGTGATGAGAAGATGGGGTGAGGGGTGGTATTTATAGCGGAGGAGAGGGGTGTTTTCTCAATATTATATTCATTAATTTATTATTTTGGCTAAAGGATATGAAGAGTTTGAGAATTATCTATAATTTTTTTAAAATAATTAATTATAGTTCTAGATTTTGGGCTTAAATAATCCTTACATCATTTATGACTCCATAATTCATGTATTTAGCTTTTATTGTAAATTATCATATTTTACTATTCATAAAAATTCAATTATTTTAGAAAAATCCCCAAAAATCACCCTAAATATTTTTTGAAGGGTAGAATTAGAAAATGGAATATATTATATGAAAATAATTTTCTAAATATGAATAATTTAATTTTTAATTAAAATCAACATTTACTTGGAAAATACATATTTTAAAATTATAACCAATTTTATAACATTTTTAAAAATTACTTAAGGTCTCATAAAATTATCTTAAAATAATAAGATATAAAAATATTAATTTATGAATACATTTTATGAAAATAAATTTTCTTTTAAATTATTAAAGTAATCATAAAATTTTAATTAAATATTTATGACTTATAAAAATACCAACACTTAATTAATAATTTTTAAAACATTTATTTACATGTAATATGATATTATTATACCATAATTTAATTTATAATATGGATAAATTTTATTTGTACTTTAATGGGGGAGGATACTTTTCATTTGGTCAGTTTACTATTCATAAGGGTTATATTACTATTCCTAAGGTTAAGTTACTATTTCATTAGTATTGGTTCCTTAACTTATAGAAATACTTATTATTTCATTAATTATTAATTTATAATGTTTTATTATAGTCCATAAGTGATAATATTTGATTTATACTATATGAAATTACTATAAGAAGGGAGTAATTCCATTGATAAAAGATTGGGTTGTTACAAAATTTTTGTTTGCAACCTCCTTAAGAGACAACCTCTGGTACTTCTTTACAATATTACTTAGGGGATAATAATATTGTTTGAGTGATATCCATGATAAATTCCATATTCCACTTAGTTAATTTTTAAGGGAGTTTTTCTATGTTAATTAATTAATTTTTTTATGAAAAGAAGTTGTAACCTTAGTTTAGACCATTTTGATCCCAAAAATTAATCACACATTTCATTCTAGAGTTATTACTAACTAAACTATTTACCCTAAATCTAATTATGTAAACCTCATTAGTGAAGAGGTACTAGTAGAGAATATTGAAAGTTTAATTTTTCTATTAAAACATCTAGGTAAAACCAGTGTAAACCTAAAAAACATTGATGATAATAAAACCCTTAAGGAGTTAACTGCATCTTATGCAGACTAAACAAATCCTTCCAATAATCCTGATATACTGGCGAGATTTTAAATCATGTCAAGATTCATAAAACAACTTACAAAATTTAATGGACTTATAGGATAAGGGCCATACAAGCACTTATAGAATTCAGTTATTTGTTTGTCAATATGAATCCCTCTAGAGTCAATAAAAACCAAATTAAACTTAGAGCATTCCCATTTTCCATAGAGGGAGTGACTATAGAGTGGTTCTTCTATTCACACTCAAATATAAGTAGAGACAAGAATGAATTAAAAAAAATTCCTTGAAAATTTATTCTCTGCCTCTAGAACTGGTTAAAAAATAAACGAAATATATGGGATTATGCAAACTTGAGAAGAAACCCTTCACAAATATCAGGAAAGATTAAGAAAATTGAATTTTTGTTTCCCCCACCATGAAACCAATGAGAAAATCTTAATTAATTAATTTTATAATGGATTTTTATTAATAGATAATAGTATGATTGATGATTCTGTAAGAGGATCCTCAGTTGAATAAATACTAACTGCTGCTAGGAACTTAATTAAAAACATGACATAGAATTTCCAATAATTCAGAACAAGTGGACTTCTGTATATTAAATCTACTCAATAAATGCCAACTTCTACATCTGATAACAGTTTTATCATGACTCAGCTCATCGATCTTACCACCATGTTGAGATCCATGATTCTCTCCAATACCTCTCAACCCCTAACCCCAATATAAACCCAGTTTTCAATCACAAGTTCACTTTAGAATTTGTGCTTTTAATGACCATTTCAGTGATCAATGTCCCAAAACAAAATAACAATATGAAAACTGCAACATTTTTTTTCTTGGAAGACCCTTTCCATACAACCAATAATTAATCTTTTCAATCCAACCCAATTTTTTACTCAAAATAGAAAAACCAACCTCAAGATATATTTATACATCCAAAACAACCAAATGATTTTTTTCAAGGACAATATACTAACTTAAAGAAAAGATACTTCAATGATAAAGATAAATCTCAACTTGAAGAAAATTTTTAAACTTATCAAACCACTCATAAACTAATTAATGAGCTTTAAGAAATCATGAGGCAATAGAAAATCCTACCGAGTACTATAATGCCCCAAATAGGACAACTGTTCACTGATGTTGGTAGTATAATGAGTCATATAAGTAGGGGAATACCCTATTAACCTCAAGTGAATAAAAAAGATAAAGGGAGGGAAAATTTCAATGACATGCATCATATTAGTGATATTGAATTGAAAAAACTATCGATAGAAATTATAAAACTACACCTGAACCCTCACTTGCTGATTAGAGTTCAAAACCTTTTTATGACCTCATTAAGAAGAGAAAACTAATGTTTAACCTTCTAAAATATATAAAACTTATTTTAAAGAAGTGATGGTATTATAATTATTATATTTTCTTTAAATGAAAATGAAATTTTGGATGATAATGATAGAAAATTATGTTTGAAAAATAGTGCTCCAAATTTCCAAGAAGAATTTTGGCCCCCCATTGCCATATAATAGGGGTACACACCCTATAAAGATGACTATTGAGGCTGAATTGGACATGGAAATTTTGGATACCTTTATAAAATAACAAGAAAACATTAATTTACTTTATTTTGTGAAACAAAATCCATAGTATGCATAATTCTTAAAGGAAATTTTTTGTCACAAAAGGAAAATTAGGGGAGGAGAAAGAGTAAACTGTAGAAGAACTATTTCCTCCATGATCCAACATTCCATAACTTTCAAATAAGAAGATCCAAGAACCTTTTTCATTCCCGAAATTATATGAGAATTTAAATACAAATATGTTAAGTTAGACCTAGCATCTTATATAAATGTCATACCCCATTCAATATACTCAACCTTATAAGTTGTAGAATGAAAACCACCTAGAATTTTCATCCAATTATCCAACATAATTATAACCAAACATATTGGGGTTATTTTAAATGTTTTTTATATTTCAAATAAATTATTTTTCCTACCATTTTTTTATATCTTGGACATGAAAAATGATATATTTAGTACCCATTAACCACTTATTATTAGGAGACTATTTTTGAAAAATTACAAAGTAATTATCAATGTCTATAATGAAACTTTTTCACTTGAATTTCGATGAGAAAATGTTCACTTAAATATTTTTAGATCCATGAAATATACCAATGAGACCACTTCATTCCCCCATTGATCAAGTTAGATTGGTTCTACACCTATATGATTCTTGATTTTACAAGTGATGAAACTTTGATGGTTTCCTTTGAAAATAAGTTGTTAGTTGCTGTTGAATTTGACTTACATAAGGAAAAATATTCTACTTTTGATGAAAATTCTAATATAGATCATAGTTTTTGTGAATTTTCTAATTTTTAACTAATTATATCTAACCTCATGAAAGATTAGAAGAAACTAGAAATTTTAAAATCTATTTTCTATGTTTCTTAATAAACTAATAATTATCCCCGTCAGATCAACCATAAATGATATAAAACTATATAAATTGTAGCTAAAAATACAGATCTTGACTATCCTCTTAAATCAATAATTACCATTAAGAAATACATTTTCGAAAAAACTAAGCCACTTCCTACTATCCCCGATTTGAATATGAAAAGACTGCATTTTCTACATTTAGTAGGAGATGAAATTGATAATGTTGAGTCATAAAAACTTAATTTGTACATTAAAAAAACCATTTCAAGTTAGATCTAAAACCACTTCATGAAAACCTAAAATACACTTTTTTTTGGGGAAAAGGATATATTTCATGTGATCATTTCTAAAAAGATGACAAATAGTAAACAGAACTAACTCTTAGGAATTCTTATACCTAACAATAATACTTTATCATATAATCTAACTTGCCTAAATCAAATAAACCCTATAATTTTCATGTATAGATTTTTGTAAAGGAAAATATCAAACCTATGAGGAAATTTAAAAAGATATTGAATACAAAACTATTTTAGGATGTAAAGAAGGAGGTAACCACTTTGTTATCTACTAGAATTTTTTCCATCTCTCATAGTCAATGGGTGAGTCTCAACTAAGTTGTCCCTAAAAAAGAGCCTTCACTATTTCAGAGAATGGATTTGGATATCTTGTTCCAATTGTTCTAAAGAATAAATGGAGGATGTGTATTGATATAAGAAACTCAACTTGGTGACTAGGAAAGATAATTATTCCCTTCTATTTATGGACCAAGTACTTGAAATACATGTAGGATAGACATATTATTATTCTCTTAATGGATTCTATGGTTACTTTTAAATTAATATTACACCTGAAGATCAAAATAAAACCACTTTCGCATGTCCTTTTGGAATTTTTTCTTATAAGAGGATGCATCTTGGTATATTTAATTTTCCTAATAATTTTTTAAATATGTATGATGGGTATTTTCTTATTTTTTTTAAAAAAACCTTGTAGAGGTCTTTATAGATTGTTTCAATATTTATGGATCTTTATTATAAATCTATTTGAAATTTTTTCGACTATACTTGGAACTTATATTACTAAAAATACATTTCTTAACTATGAAAAATGTAATTTCATGGTGTATGAAGGAATTGTTATTATCCATTTAGTTTTTAAAATAGAATTAAAGTTTATCTATCTATGGTTAAAATAATTTCATCACTACCATACCCAAAAATTTTAAGAGATGTAAGATATTTTCTTGGTAATGATGGGTTTTATAGAAGACTCATTAAATAATTTATCTAAGAAACCTTGGTTATGTTCAAATTACTTCAAAAAGAAACCCGATTTTTCTTTTATGAGTCTTGTAAATAATACTTCAAGTATTTGAAACAAAATTCGACCTCCACACCCATCACCTAACCACTAAAATGGGAATTAAATTTTGAGTTGATGAATAATGCATCTGATTCTACATTTGAAGTAATTTTAAGTCAAAAAGTGGATAATAAATATCATTTCATAGATTTTGCCTATAGGAATTTAGATAGGCCCAATCCAGTTATAAAACCAATAATAAAGAGATTCCAGCTATTTTATTTTCCTTGGATAAGTTTATATGTTACTTGTTAGGCAATAAAGTGATTATTTTCACTGCTCATTCTATTGTTAGATTTTTAATAAGGAGGCATGATTCAATTCCAACACTATTGAGATGGATGATAATATTTTTATTAAATTTGGAATTAGAGATAATTGAATGAATACATATGTAGATTTGGAAATTAAATAATTAGCATTGCATGCACCAGATTGGAAGTCTCAACTCTGAAACTTCCATCTTCACCTATTTTCCTTCATATATTAATTTAGTTCACTTATGTAGTTTTAGTTAATTTTAGATATCTATTTTTAATTATTTTTTTAGTTTTTATAGTTTTAGTTTTTAATCACATTAAAAACTCATATGCCTAATCATTTTTCCAAAAGGATATTCCTATTGTCTATTCACATTCTCCTTATGGTTTGACCCTGATCTCTAATTCTATAATAGTTATTTGGTTAATAAATTTAAAAAAATTTCATGTAATTATAAACATACCAAATTTATGGTGCCATTTATAAAGATAATAGTATCATTAAGATATCCTTTAAAAGAGTGATTTAGGCCTATTTTTTTTAAAAAGTTTAGATCTAATTTTTGTAATTTTTTTGTCATTACAGAAAAATTCAAGACACATAGAAGTTCATAATGGCATGGGCCGCACCACATAGTTACAACCAAAATGCACCCATGTCTTATTATATGGAATACAACATCACATTGCACATGGGATCTCTAGGTAATTCTATTTATTTTAATGATTATTATTCTATTTTGTGTCACGATCTATGCGTGGATTCTTTATCGTATTATATTGCTAGTTCCAACCCACCATTTGATCATTTTCAAAGTCAAAGCATTCCTAAAAATATATAACTTAATAATTCATACTCCCTATATATGTTTCGTTGGATTTTAGAAAAATTTCAATTCTCAAATCCACAATTTGAAGACATTATGGTTTATAAATCATCTTTCACGCAACAGGAATACATGTAATTTTAAAAACCACGTGAACCAAACAATTCAATAATTGATTACATGTTGTTTTCCACTATCACTAAGACAAATATGATGATTTAACTTCAAGATAAACATAATGAAAATTTTATTTCCTCAATTAAAGATCTAAAAGTTCAAATAAAGAATATAGAAAATCAAATGACTCATCTTGTCCAACTATCCATCTTAGTACCACTTGATGCTCCAATTTAGAAAAATTATTTTGAGGAAAGTATAGTTGAGGTTCCATTTGAGCAACATACATTTCCTGATTTTGATAACGAGACTAATTTTATTGATATTTATTCTTATCATACCATTAATGAATCCCCTCCCTCACAATTTTATTTTTCTAATCAAATCAAATTTCAAGAATATGAGAGCTTAGTCTTTCAATCTACTGAATATAATGGTCCATAAAACAATGTGATTTCATGGCCTCATTCTATGAGTTCAAAACCCTTCTATCCTAAAGTGAGAATATATTCCTTTGATGTATATCACATTCCACCTTTTGAGGATTAAAATACCTTTGGGGATGAAGAGGGAATTGAACTAGGACCCTTATTTACTGTGATAGATTCTAAATTAATCTAAGACACCATGAATTTACACATTTAATAATTCATCACTTCATATGAAATTGACTCACCTATTTATGAAAATATTTCTGAGTTTGAGACATTTTCTAATATAGATAAATCTAACACATTTTAGGAGTTATAAAATTAATCAGTGACAGTGGTGGATAATATTCATAATATTATAGAAATAATGGAAGAATGTGATTTCCTAGAGGATCCTGAGTTTGCGGTGACGCTTTTTCCAATAGGGAAATATGGCAAGGTAATAAAAAAGATAAATTCGAAAAATGTGTCATTTTTTTACACAATGGAGTCACCTACTCCAATCGATCTCTCCCCACCTGTTCCATGAATTGAGGTAATATTTTCAAATAATACCCTCAAAGTTTCATTGCATATAAAATTAGGAATAAATTCAGTGTAGAACCAATATAATGTGTTCATTTGGGGGGATGAATTTTTCTCATTAGTATGTTTCATGGATTGAAAAATATTGAAGTGAATATTTTCTCCTCTAGATTCAATTGAAAAATCTCCTTTATATACATTAATGGTTTCTTTGAATTTTTTTAAAAAGGGTATCCCAATAATAAGAGATTTTTGTGTACTAAATTTATCATTTTACATGTCCAAGATATAAAAATATATTGGAAAAATATTATATTTATCTTATAATAAAACATTTTCAATGACTATAATAGGTTTGGTTATGCTTAAGTTGGCTAATTGGGTGAAAATTATAGGTAGTTTGAGTTCTAAAACTCTTAAGGTTGGATAGACCAAATGGGGTATAAAATTTATGGAATATCCTAGGTCTAACATGAAATCCTTATATTCAAATTCTCCTATAGTGCATGGTATGGAAATGGTTCATGGATATTTGAATTTGATAGTTAAGGCATATTGGATCATGGAGGAAACATTCCTTCTAAAGTTCACTATTTATCCTCCCTCAATTTTACTTTTTTTAGAATAAATTTCTTTTAATACGTGTGAATATATTGAAATTTGTTTCACAACATAAAGTAAATGAACGTTGAAATAAAATTTTCTAAAGGTATCCAAAATTTCCATGTCCAATTTGACCTTATTAGGCTTCTTTATTGGGGGTGTACCCCTATTATAGGGTAATGGGGGTCAAAATTCATATTAAAAATTTTCATCACTTTTTTTGGGAACATGGACATATAATTTTGATGTTTTGATTTTTATAATTCTTAAAAAAATTACTGACTCCAAGGTAATATTTCCAAGAGGAATGAAATGACTCAACAACCAATTTTATTTTATGTTGGTTTTAACATATAGGGTATGGATTTCATGTGTTCATTTAAAAATTACATTAGATATATTTAAATATTTATTGTCATTGATTATGTTCCTTTATTGGTTAAATCTTTCCCCACAATAAATGATGATGGAAAAGTTGTTGAAAATGTTGTGAAAGGGAATCTATTTTTATGATTTGGATTACCCAAATTTTTAATCACTGATCAAGTTAATAAATTTTGTAATAGAAATTTGGAATCAAATTTTAAGAAATATGGATTTTATCATAGGGTAGATACACCCTATCACCCATAAACAAATGGAATGATTGAATTATCAAATAGAGAAATCCATTTTTTTTGGAAAAAATTGTGAACCCAAGCAGAAAATATGGGATTTTGGGATACAATTATGCTATTTAGCATTATATTACTAATTTTAAAAATCCAATTAGAATTTAACCCTTTATAACTGTGTATATAAAATCTTTTTACTTGCCGTTTGAGTTAGAACACAAAGATTGTTTATCTATTAGAACTTGTAACATGAATGTGAATTTTTCTAGAAAAGAAAGAAAATATTATTTATATAAGATTGGAAAAATAATAAATTATTCATATGAAAGTGATATGATATAAAAGGAGGTAGAATTACTTTTCATGATGGAATAATCCTCAATAAATTGTTTAAAAATGGGTATAGAGTGCTTCTATTTCATTCATTACTGAATCTCTTTCCAGGTAAATTTCATTCCAAATGGGTTGGCCCCTTGATTCTAATATTTTTTATTTTGGTTTAGTATATATTAAAAAACCAGAAAAGGGAAAAATCTTTACAATAAATATATATATACTAAACCCTTTTATAGGGAATTTTCAAAAGACTCTAGGATAGGAGGTTCACTTTAAAGAATCTAAGTATAATTGAACACCAAGTCATGTCCCTCATTACCAATTTTCTATGTTATGTCTATTATTTCAAAGATTAGTTTATCCTATAACATATTACAAAATGAAGAAATATTATAAAATAAGATTTTTGAGGGAGGGTAAACTTATTTATTTTTAAGTTTTTCTTTGTTTCTAGTTTTATGTTTTCTTATTTTTCATTAATTTTTCATAATTTTTAAATGTTGATGTGTTTTTCAAAACTAAGGAGTTAAAAATTTACACCCTTTTGAGATTTTAAACCCATGCCCAAAAAGTGTAATGGTTTAACCCATAAAAAAATTTACATAAATTATAAACTACAACTTTATTTCATATTCCAAATTTTGGCCAATTCAAAAAAATACATTAAAATTTTGAATCCCATGTCTCAAATAACCATCTAAAAATTAATCACCTTCCTTTGAGTCCTCTAAAACATTTTCTAATTTGTTATTGAGAGAAATAAATATTGATTTTTAACTAGATTTTTATTTAATTCTATCAAAACCTTGGAGTTTGAGGAACTTGTGTGCAAAATTATTGAGGTAGTTCTTTTATCATTTTAAAACCCCTTTTCTTTACAATAAAGTTTATTCAATCCTACCTAAACCTTTTATCCTAGTAATCCCTTTAAAATCTAAGGAAAACCTATTGGTTAGCCACATTACAATCTATTTTACTTATCTACCCTACTTTTGTAATTAAATTTGTATGAATTAATTGAATTCAAGTGATGGGGTGATTTCTTGCAGTAATTTACATATTTTTTTGGGTATTTTGGAAAGAAAAATTAGAAGCAAAAAAAGATATTTATACTACTAAAATTTGTACCTTGCAGTAAATTTTCAAGTAGATTTATGAAACAACACATTGATCAAATTCTAAGCCTCTAAAGTTTCAGAAAATACAAAATAAACACCAGTTTTATGAAACTGGTAAGAATTATTTTCATTTGAGAAAGAGTTAAGAATTTCAAACCATATTTTGGAGTTCGAAGTTTCTTTCATTCACAACCTCAGAATTTTGATTAAAATCAGACCTAAACAACAACTTGGAATGACTATTAGAAATGGAGTAAAGAAAGAGTAAAATAATGCTTTTGATTATTTATAAAAGTTATGTAATGGCCCAGACCTCTCCGGCCCATTCCTTTGTCAAAAAGAAGGTCACGAAGTGTTCTAGAGTGTAAAATGGACTTTTCCCACACTTTCCAAAATTTTGTAAGTACACTCCATGCAGTGTGAGTACACGCCGTGTACCCCCTCGCAGGGTATACCCTGTGTTGAAGGAAATGTACTTACTGTGTGAAATAAATGAGTACACGCCGTGTAGCCCATACTACACGTCGTGTAGTCCCTCACCGCGTACCTTCAAACCGCGTGTTGACCAATCAACAGCCATGTGCCATGTTGAAGCTGTGTCCTTTCCGTGTGAAATAAATGAGTACACACTGTGTGGCCCATACTACATGCTGTGTAGTCCCTCCTTGCGTATGCATTACCCTCAAACCTTCTGTTGACCAGTCAACAACCACTTTCCGCGTTGAAGGCCATGTTGGAAGCCGCGTGGTGACCGTGTGAAATGGACAAGTACACACCGTGTACTAGGAATTACACACCGTGTACTTTTTTTTTACACCTATAAAAGGAGGGGTCCTCTCCTCCTTTTCAACTCACTCCTCTCCTCCCTATTCCTCTGAGCAGAGCTCTCCCAAGAGACTCGAAGGCTCTTTTCTTCCATAACTTCTTCGTCTGAGCTCCGATTTACGATCCGTCAGCGGCCACAGGATCATAATGACACGACGGAACTTCTGAGCTTGGATTCGTTGTATTTCCATTGGCCCTTCCTTTCCAGATTCTACCCGAGGAGGTTTTTCCGGGATTTGACAGAAGTGACGGACGCCGACGAACGTCTCCTAAAGTTGATCCGGGGGAGCGTTGTGATCAGAACCTATGGAGGTAGGGATCTTACCTTCTTCTCTCTAAATTGTGCCACATGCGGGGTGGGTTTCCTCTTGTTTACATGAAACACATTTGAACCGGTTTAATAAAGATAATAACTGGCTTATATTATGGGTATGGGAAGCTATGAATGAAGTTACATTATCTTATATCCTATGATATTATCTTGTGAATTGAATAGGCTTATGCCTACTGAAAATCACGGTCAATGGGGGCCTTTACTTGTGCAATTAAATGATTCCCTATCTTCTAGACCGTTTTTGTGAATGGAACTGGAATTTGGTTAATCATGTAATGTTGGATGATTAAAATATTGAACCCTTGTGTGATCACCCCGGTTGAACAAAATGAAATAATGAACATGTGGGTGTTGGCTTGGATACGTGTCATGTGATGGGGGTGTTTTTATGGGTTGTTGTGGATTGGGAGAGCAGTGGGGTTGTGGTAGGCTTGGTTGTGTGTTGGTGTGATTGATATGTTGGTGGTTGGAAGCAGGGCTGCAGGGATGGGTTGGAATGTGAATGGACTATGGGTTGTGAATAATAAATAAAAGTGGAAGAGTTAATGAATGGTGGGGCATGGTAATGAAACGAGAATAATAATCAATGGGGTTGGTTGGATAATAAGAAGGGACTTGTTTGTCATTCTTGTGTTTTCCTAACTTGATTTGTGGATGATAGGGATATGTTTCACGAATGATTGATATTGTTGGTTGTGGTTGGTTTCCCAGTAGTTAAGGAACTAAATAAACTAATTCTGCTAAAACGTGAAAACCTAAATGGGGTTGGGGTTGTTTGTTGTATGCATACTTCGTGGTAGCAGTGCCAAGGAACATGCTTAGTTTCTCTGTTTAGAAGCCATAGGTTGGGCTGTGTGTTTGGTATATATATATATATATATATATATATATATATATATATATATATATATATATATATATATATATATATATATATATATATATATATATGTATCTTTATGTTTTGTCGCACCCCACCCATGTTGAGCACTTAGTGCCGAACACTCCCATTTCATGGGAGGGGGTGTTACCTTAGTTACTAGCTCCTTCCTACTCCTTCTTCCCTAGGCTGTGATGGCTTGAGGTGACCTTACACCTAAGACCCTTCAGGTATGTTTCGATTGGGGTGGTTTAGCCCAAGACCCTTCGGGTAGGCTTACTTTTTCCCAAGAATCTTCGAAATGAGGCCTAGGTGTGTGCGGGCGGGATACGTGGTTGTGAGGCCCAGGTGTGTGCAGGCGAGATGTGTGGTTGTGAGGCCCAGGTGTGTGCAGGTGGGATCTGTGGTTTTGAGGCCCAGGTGTGTGCGAGCGGGATGTGTGGTTCTTGAGGCTCAAGTGTGTGCGGGCAGGAAGAGTGTGGTAGTTTCAGGACGTTCGACGTTAGGAAGAGCGTCTAACTAGTGGGAAATGGTGTGGGGTACCCAATAATCTTGTTCTTATATACTACTACCTATTCTGATTGTGTTTTTGGTGAGTGTGGCTGGTGAGGTTGGGTGGATAGAATTCCTTGCTAGGTTTCTTCTATTGTTCTCAAGGGACATTTGGATGTATCCCCACTTGTGCACAAGAGCTTTAGGTTTCCCTACTGAGTATACTTGTATGCTCACCCTACGTTTAATTTCAGGTTTCCAGGAGGACTAACAGGGCTGTGCGGGACCCTACTAGTCGGGACAGTTGGAGTTGTTGTAGTTGCTGTACTCTTGTTTCTTTTGGTATTGTACTTTTTGAGCTTTCTTGTACTTGTACCTTGTTTCAGAACTACTTAAACATTCATGTGGGATTGGTTTGGGTTTATTTCTATAGACTTTTTTTTGTGGTTGACTTATCCTATTTCTAGATATTAAATAATAAAAAGGGTAATGCCTCCCATATTTGTGAAAACTCATACCCTTGGTGCTAGTCGCCACCCCGGGGCCTACTGGAGGCGGGACTGGGGGGGTCATTTTATCCCTTTCACCATTTCTAGCTCTGGAGGGGCATCTTTGGTGGGAGGGGGTCGTGAAAGAATGGTATCAAAGTTGATGGTTGAGAGATAGGATGGAGTCTGGAGTTAGGCACAGTGAGTGTTGCATGGGATGGTAGGGCGACAGTGTTGGCTGATCTTGGTGTGTGACATAGGCCATAGAAGACCGGCTAGGACACGAGATTTTAGGCCCCCCCGTGATCCGATGCAAGGACTCTGTGTCTACCGAATGACCAAGTGAGACTACATTGATTGAAGGGTAGATACCCTAGTGAAGGTACATGCATCACCATGATTGTGTTTTAATTGATTTGGGTGTTCTGGGAAAAAAATTGAAATAAAATGGTAAAATAAAATCTTGAGAAAATTTCCTTACTACTTTGGATTAGGAGATCATTGTTTATCGTACATCTATGGCACCTGGACGTCATCCCTGGGTGGCTCAGATGGCCGAGACCCAGTAGATCCAGGCGGTCGATCAGTTGAGGATTAACCGAGGAGAGGAGGATGATCAGTGGAAAAGGACTCTCTGTTCTTTCTAGTGACAAACCCTGAAGAAGTACGAGGGTAGTACTTCGGATATGAAGATGGAGGGGTGGATTGAGGATCTAGGGATCACTTTTACTTTGATCCATGCTCCGAGGGAGTACTGGGTTCCCCTAGCAGTCAGTCAGCTGAGAGGTGCGGCGCGTCAGTGGTGGACGCTCTACCTCGGAGAGAGGACAGAGGAAGAGGTCCCATGGGCTGACTTTGAGAAGGAATTCTGAGAGGAATTGCTTTCTTCCATGATCAAGGTGGAGAAGTGGCAGGAGTTACTCTCCCTCCAGCAGGGGAGTATGTTAGTACGAGAGTTGGGGATCAAGTTCAAGGATCTCCTATGCTTTTCCCCAGATCTCTTTCTGGATGAGGAGTCTTAGGAAAGACGTTTGGAGGAGGTGCTTCGTCCTTCGCTCCAGTATGCTGTTACCCCATTCACCCTTTCGACATACTTGACAGTACAGAAGAAGGCAAAGGTTGTAGAGAGGATTCACTCGATGGGAGGTGCACCAAGAGAGGGGATCCAGCCGGGCTCGTCGAAGGGGAAGGCAGTCAGCAGCAGGTCTCCTGTGATAGGACCTTCCAGGTTCAAGCCGGTAGGGAGTAGGCCCCTGTAGTTCTAGTTCAGATCTTTAGGTCCTCGTCCCTTTTTCACGAGCCCAGGACCAAAGTGTTTTTCTTGTGGAGGTTTCGGGCCCGTTCAGAGTCGGTTCCCGACCTGAGCTCAGTACGGTGGAGGTGGGCAGGTTCAGCGCCCGCCTCAGCATCACCAGTTGCCGGCGAGGCCCTTCCAGCAGCAGCAGGATCCTGCTCCTCTGAGGGCAGACTTTGAAGGAGGAGGCCGACCTCAGGGTGCTCCTCAGGGACCTCGACCAGGGCGTGGTCGGGGAGGTGGTCGAAATCAGAGAGGCAGAGGAGCTGGGCATGGACAGTTGCACGCAACAGAGTTGGAAGCTCTGGCAGGACCAAAGGTGGTGCGAGGTACGATTTGTTTGTTCAGAACTCTCGTTTCTTCTTTGTTCGATTCGGGAGCTTCGCACTCCTTTTTTGCACCTGGTCTAGCCCATGCCTTGGGTTTAGACGTAGATAGACTTTCCGTACCACTGGTGCTGAGTACACTAGTTGGAGTCCAGAACAGTGTATCTTGTGTTTTCCGGGGATGTGGGATGATGGTGGGACCACATAGATCTAGTGGGGACCTTCTTTTGCTACAGATGCAGCCATACGATGTCATCCTAGGAATTGACTTGTTGTTTTCTATTAGTTCCGTTATCGACTGCATCCGAAGAAGAGTTGTGTTCTCCGACATGGATAGGCAACGTGTATCTTTTGTTGGTGAGAGGAGCTATCAGGTGGGAATCCAGCATGTGAAGCCTCTCCATTATTTGTTAAGAGGGTTATCAGTGGTTCCAGCTGATACAGAGATGATGGATGTCCCGGAGGTTGTTGGGGAGTTCCTCGATGTTTTTCCCGAGGAGGTTGTGACTCTACCCCCCCGATGTCAAGTTGAGTTCGGGATAGACTTACAGCCTGGTGCCCGTCCGATTTCGATGACCCCTTATCAGATGGCACCTTCGGAGTTGCGGGAGTTGCAGATTCAGATTGATGATCTGATGGAGAAGGGTTTTGTTCTACCCAGCGTATCGCCATGGGGTGCTCCAGTTTTGTTCATGAAGAAGGCAAATGGTGGTCTCAGGATATTCATAAACTACCAAAGGTTGAACCAAGTAACTATCAAGAACCGTTACCCCCTTCCAAGGATATATGATCTCTTTGACCAACTGAGGGGAGCAGGTTGGTTTTCTAAGATTGATCTACGATCTGGATATCATCATTTGAGGGTAAAGGACAGTGACATCTCGAAGATGGATTTCAGGTGCAGGTATGGGCACTTCGAGTTTGTAGTGATGTCGTTTGGAGTTACGAATGCACCAGCTATGTTCATGGGACTTATAAACTTTTTATTTTGAGAGTTTCTAGACCGATTCGTCGTTGTGTTTATCGATGACATCCTGATCTACTGAAAATCAGAGGAGGATCACGTTGAGCATCTCAGGGAAGTCTTGGAAGTCCTTCAACACCACCAGCTTTATGGGAAATTGTTGAAGTGTATGTTCTTAATGTAAGAAGTACACTTCCTAGGGCACGTGGTGTCTCAGCATGGAGTGTCAGTGGACTCGTCGAAGGTGGAGGCAGTTGTTTCTTGCGCAGCACCCCAGAGCATGGTGGAAGTTCGTAGTTTCTTGGGGTTGGCAGGTTATTATCGGAGGTTCGTTTCGGACTTCTCTCGAGTTTCTGCTCCATTGACGGCTTTGACTAGGAAGAAAAAGGTCTTCCTTTAGAGCGAGCAGTTCCAGAAATCTTTCGACTACCTGAAGGAGAAGTTGGTTAGTGCTCCGGTACTCAGGTTTCAAGAGGAAGGGTTGTTGTATGAGGTGTTTTGTGATGCTTTTGGCCTTGGTCTAAGGTGCGTGCTGATGCAGAAGAAGGGAGTGATCTGTTATGGGTCAAGGAAGTTACACCCTCACGAGCATAACTATTCCACCCATGACCTAGATCTTACAGCAGTAGTGTTCGCACTGAAGTTGCGGCAACATTACCTCTTTGGGGAGTGATTTTTGGTCTTCTCAGATCACAAGAGCCTACGTTATATCTTCTCCCAGCGTGACCTGAACTTACAGCAGCGGAGATGGGTCGAGTTTCTCCAAGACTATGACTTTGATATCTCTTACACTGAAGGTAAGGGCAACGTTTTGGCTGATGCGCTGAGCAGGAAGTCAAATAAGGAAGTGGTTCGGGAATCCACTGATGCTTGGAAAGCAATTAGAGAGTTGGATGCCTTGCACTTGGATGCAAGGGTAGAAGGTGATAGAGGCTATTTGTTTCAGATGATGGTGTAATCCTCCTTGTTGTAGTAAGTGGAAGAGTCTCAGTGGGGGGACTCCGAGGTGGAAGTAATGCGGGATCGTGTCAATCCGAGAAATGCTCCAGAAGGATGGTCAGAGGACAACCGACATCAGATACTTTTTCATGGTAGGTTGTTTGTTCCGGAGACAATGCGTGAGGGTGTCCTCCGTGAGTTCCATAGCTCAGCCTTGGCGGTACATCTAGGAGTTTCAAAAATGTACCGAGGCCTGAGGGAACAGTTTTGGTGGCTCGGGGTGAAACGGGCAGTGGCAGAGTTTGTGGCTAAATGCCTAGTGTGTCAGCAAGTAAAGGCTGAACACCGTGTTCCCAGTGGTTTGTTGCATCCTTTAGATGTCCCCAAGTGGAAGTGGGATGACATCTCAATGGACTTCTTCATAGAACTACCCATAGATCAGGGTGGTTATGATGCTATATGGGTAGTGTTGGATCGACTGATGAAATCAACTCACTTCTTAGCAATTAAGGAGTCAGACCCGGTGAGTACCTTAACACAGAGGTACGTATATGAGGTTTTGCAGTTGCATGGATTTCCAAATATTATCATCTCAGACCGGGATACTCGGTTTACCTCATGAGTCTGGAGGGGGTTACAACATGCTTTTGGCACCCAGCTACACCTTAGCACTGCTTTCCACCCCTAGACCGATGGGCAGATAGAGCATACTATCCAGACGTTGGAGGACATGCTGTGAGCATGCGTTCTAGATTTCGGAGGATCATGGGTACGACACTTTCCTTTAGTAGAGTTTTCCTACAACAACAGCTTCCAATCTACTATTGGCATGGCACCGTTTGAGGCTTTGTATGGAATACTATGTCATTCACCCATTTTCTAGGCAGAGGTTGGTGAGACAGGTGCTCTTGGGCCAGAGGTAGTTGAGAGCACTATAGAGAAAGTTCAGCTTGTGCGTGAGAGGATGAAAGCGACTCAGGATCGAAAAAAGTCTTATACTGATCGTCAGAGGAGGCCTTTGGAGTTCGCGATAGGAGACCGTGTTTTCTTGAAGGTTTCCCCTCGACGGGGGGAGCAGAGGTTCGGGAAGGGGAGTAAGCTCTCCCATAGGTTCATCAGACCTTTCGAGGTGCTGAGGCGAGTCGGCGAGGTGGCATATCAGCTGGCCCTTCCACCTCAGTTGGAGAAGGTTCATGACGTCTTCTACGTCTCCCAGCTTTGTCGGTACTTACACGACGACTCTCACGTTATCGTCTGGGGAGATTTAGATATGGTAGATGACGCGACCTTCGAGGAACGACCAGTCAGAATCGAGGATCGTAAAGAGAAGGTGCTCCATGGAAGAACCATTCCGTTGGTTCGTGTGTTGTGGAGGTATGGCGGCGTCGAGGAGAGAACTTGGGAGCGGGAGGCCCAGATGCATGCTCAGTACCCGGAGTTGTTTTGACTTGTGTTTTGCCTTGTTCTTCTGAGATTTGATTTGATGTTATACTTTGTACCTTTGATATATGGAATTCTTGGATTGTCGGCTGTGAGAGGTTTTGTTTCCTTGTTCTTTGGAAGTGTGTAACATATCCAGATGTGTGGGGAAATAGAAAAACCCGACCCTTAATCGAGATGCATTAATGCGGATGCGATTGAACCTGTGCGGGAAAGTCAGTGCCGTCTAAAGCAGATAATATCTCTACATAGGAGAAGGAATTTCCCCAAACCATGTGTTTGGGTAATGTGTGGGTTGTACGGTGTTGGGGGCAGTGTAAGTTGGAAAATCATAATATATGGAAGTGGGAAGGCCCAATCCTTAATCGAGATGCATTAATGCGGATGCGATTAAACCCGTGCAGGCGAGTCAGTGCCGCCTAAAGCAGATAATATCTCGACATAGGAGAGGGAATTCCTAACACCTATGATTAGGGTTGTTGGTTGGGTTCCTGTTATAACAAGAACCCTAAGAGGTATCTTGTTGGGTTCCTCTGGGTTGTTTTTGAAGTTTCGAGGACGAGAATGTTTTAAGAGGTATCTTATGTAATGGCCCGGACTTCTCCGGCCCATTCCTTTGTCAAAAATAAGGTCATGAAGTGTTCTAGAGGGTAAAATGGAATTTTCCCACACTTTCCGGAATTTTGTAAGTACACGCCGTGTAGTGTGAGTACACGCCGTGTACCCCCTCGCCAGGTATACCCCATTTTGAAGGCCGTGTCCTTGCCGTGTGAAATAAATGAGTACACGCCATGTGGCCCATACTATACGCTGTGTAGTCCATCCCCCGTACGCGTTACCTTCAAACCGCATGTTGACCAGTCAACGGCCGTGTGCCGTGTGGAAGCCATGTCCTTGCCGTGTGAAATAAATTTGTACACACCGTGTGGCCCATACTACACGCCGTTTAGTCTCTCCCCGCGTATGCATTACCCTCAAACTGTGTGTTGACCAGTCAACGGCTGTGTTCCATGTTGAAGGCCGTGTTGGAATCCACGTGGTGACCGTGTGAAATGGCCGAGTACACGACGTGTACTAGGAAGTACACGCCGTGTACTTTTGTTTTTCAAGCCTATAAAAGGAGGGGGTCCTCTCCTCCTTTTCCAATCACTCCTCTCCTCCCCATTCCTCTGAGTAGAGCTCTCCCAGGAGACTCGAAGGCTATTTTCTTCCATAACTTCTTCACCTGAGCTCCGATTTACGATCCGTCAGCGGCCACGTGATCGTAACGACGAGGTGAAGCTTCTAAGATTGGATTCATTGTCTTTCCTTTGCCCCTTCCTTTCCAGATTCTACCTGAGGAGGCTTTGTCGGGATTTGACAGAAGTGACGGACGCCGACGAACGTCTCCTAAAGTTGATCCGGGGGAGCGTTGTGATCAGAACGTATGGAGGTAGGGATCTTACCTTCGTCTCTATAAATTGTGCATCATGTGGCGTGGGTGTCCTCTTGTTTACGTGAAACACTTTTGAACCGGTTTAATAAAGATAATAACCGGCTTATATAACGGGGATGGGAAGGTGTGAATGCAGTTACATTATATTATATCCTGTGATATTATCTTGTGAATTGAATAGGATTATGCCTACTGAAAATCACAGTCGTTGGGGGCTTTTTCTTACGCAATTAAATGCTGCCCTATCTTCTAGACCGTTTTTGTAAATGGAACTGGAATTTGGTTAATCACGTAAAGTTGGATGATTAAAATCTGGAACACTTGTGTGATCACCTCAGTTGGAAAAACTGGAATAATGAACATGTGGGTGTTGGATTGGATACGTGGCATGTGATGGGGGTGTTTTTGTGGGTTGTTGTGGATTGGGAGAGCAGTGGGGTTGCGGTTGGCTTGGTTGTGGTTTGGTGTGATTGCTATGTTGGTGGTTGGCAGTAGGGCTGCAGGGTTGGGTTGGAATGTGAACGGACTATGGGTTGTGAATAATAAATAAAATTGGAAGAGTTAATGAATGGTGGGGAATGGTAATGGAACGGGAATAATAATCAGTGGGGTTGGTTGTCTAATAAGAAGGGACTTGTTTGTGCTTATTGTGTTTTCCTAACTTGATTTGTGGATGGTAGGGATATGTTTCATGAATGATTGATATGGTTGATTGTGGTTGGTTGCCCAGTAGTTAAGGAACTAAATAAACTAATTCTGCTGAAACGTGAAAACCTAAATGGGGTTGGGGTTGTTTGTTGTATGCATGCTTCGTGGTAGCAGTGCCGAGGCATGTGCTCAGTTTCTCTGTTTAGAAGCCATAGGTTGGGCTGTGTGTTTGGTATATATATATATATATATCTGTATCTTTATGTTTTGTCACACCCCACCCATGTTGAGAAATTAGTGCCGAACACTCCCATTTCATGGGAGAGGGTGTTCCCTTAGTTACTAGATCCTTTCTGCTCCTTCTTCCCTAGGCTATGATGGATTGAGGCGACCTTACACCTAAGACCCTTCAGGTAGGTTTCGATTGGGGTGGTTTAGCCCAAGACGCTTCAGGCAGACTTACTTTTTCCCAAGAATCTTCGGGATGAGGCCCAGGTGTGTGCGTGCGGGATATGTGGTTGTGGGGCCCAGGTGTGTGCGGGCGAGATGTGTGGTTGTGCGGCCCAGGTGTGTGCGGGCCGGATGTGTGGTTGTGAGGCCCAGGTGTGTGCGGGCGGGATGTGTGGTTCTTGAGGCCCAGGTGTGTGTGGGTGGGAAGAGTGCGGTAGGGTCAGGACGTTCGCCGTTAGGAAGAGCAGCTAACTAGTGGGAACTGGTGCGGGGTACCCAATACTCTTGTTCTTATATACTACTACCAGTTGTGATTGTGTTTTTGGTGAGTGTGGCTGGTGTGGTTGGGTGGATAGAATTCCTTACTAGGTTTCTTCTGTTGTTCTCACGGGACATTAGAATGTCTCCCCAATTGTGCACGAGAGCTTTAGATTTCCTTAATGAGTATACTTGTATGATCACCCTAAATTTACTTTCAGGTTTCCAGGAGGACTACCAGGGCCGTGCGAGACCCTACTAGTCGGGACAATTGGAGTTATTGCAGTTGCTGTACTCCTGTTTCTTTTCGTATTATACTTTTTGAGCTTTCTTGTACTTGTACCTTGTTTCAGAACTATTTAAACATGCTTATGGGATTGGTTTGGGTTTATTTCTATACACTTGTTCTTTTCCTTTTTGGTGGTTGACTTGTACTATTTAATGATCTTAAATAATAAAAAGGGTAATGCCTACCATATTTGTGAAAACTCATACCCTTGGTGCTAGTCGCCACCCTAGGACCTACTGGAGGCGGGACTCGGGGGTCATTATCTCCCTTTAACCATTTCTAGCTCAATAGGGGAATCTTTGGTGGGAGGGGGTCGTGAAAAGTTATGAATTTTTATTTGATATTTCTAAGATTTATTGATAGAAGAATAAGGGGGACTACACTTGTTAAAAACTAACCATGAATTTTTTATTCTGAAAGAGCTAAAACCACCCTCTTCTTCCCTAGAAGATTTTACATATGTAACCTATCAACCTAAAGTCTTAAAACAATCTCAAATAAGCCCTCATAGTTTAAGAGGATACCTTGGACTATATCTAGTGGAGATATAGGAGTCTATCAAACTTATGATTACCCATGTATTTTTTTGGATGAGAATTTTTTTATTGAAAATCCATACTTGTGTGAAGAGTAGAAGTTTCTTGTGAGGTAAGTGATTTAAAAACATGGGATAGAAAATAAAGGGGTAGTGGATTGAATGAACTAAATGGAAAATTTGATAGAAATGTTATTAAGGAGTCATGATAATTATAGTTCCTTATTATTAAAATAGTGGATCGCATGGGAATATGTATTGAAATTTATCTTTATTGATTTTAATGATTTCCTATCTAGGAGTTTGAGTCTTAAGCATGGAGGAATTGATAGATATAATATTATCCTATACCTTCAAGTGAATTTTAATAAATGAATTCCCTAAAGTTTTTCATTTTGTACTAATTTTCAACACTTTTAGTTTCTAGTGTATTTTGTGAATTTAAGTGAAAATTGATTAATTATTAATTTTTGAGTGTTTGGAATATTTATTGATTAAATTAATTAATCCATAACTCTAATTTTGATTCAGTATTATTCTTGGAATGTTTAGTTTCAAATTTGAAATAATAAAATTGGTTAAGTCTTGTGTATAAAGCATGAACGTAAAGCTTTTGGCTGCATCATAATAATTTCAAATTGATCAGAAGCCTTTTCACTCCATTATAAGACTTTTTTATATTTTTGTAAAGATTGAATGTAAGGATTTAAAACCTCTCTAACTATTACAAAAATTGAAAACCTAATAACATAAGGCATTGTACACACTAAATGTAAGGCTTTTAACTCCACCATAAGGATTCAAAATCCTTATGTTGAGGAAAGGCATATGATAAATATTACAAATCATTAAGCTTAAAACTTTTTGAATTTTTATGAATTAGATTTTATTATTGTGCTTTGAGATGAGGCCTTCGGATTCCATGTTAGCATCCATAAAACATATTAGGGTCAAACATATGAAGAATATTAAATTTAAAGATCTAAATTATGTGGAGAACCACTCTTCAAAAATATGGAAACCTTTAGCCTAAATTCAAACCCTTGGGTTTCTTTGAGATTTGATAACCATGAGAATCTTGGGGGGATGGCCAAAGCTAAAGGAAGGAAACTTTTTAAAGGAGTAATGTTGATTTTTATTTGTTTGTTTTAGGTGCACATAAAAACAGTAGTTTTGGGATATTGAAGAGAGAAACAGTTCATGGGAGATGATCTAGCCATGTGAAGCTAAACACCCTAGTGGTTGTCGGCAGTATTGATCCAAGGTAACCTTATTTTAAGTATTTTATTCCTCATTGTAATATTTTTCAATTATTTTAGATATTATTTTCATTAGTGAATAAGGAATTTTTCTCTTTTTAATTTATTATTTTTGAGAATGAAATTGATGTTCATTTGAATATATTAAAATAAAGTGCATGTTTAATCTATTTAAATTTCTTTAGAAATGTATTTCCCTTGAGTAAAGGGAATTTATCCACATTTGAACACTTAGTGGTATTTGGATATTCAAATCACTTTTCTAGGAGGAATAATTATTATACTAAGATCTTGTTATAATATCCATAAAATAATTGGTGTTCTCTATGAGGTCTTGAGGTGTGCATTAAGAAATTCAATTAGACAATTGTGAGAAAAGAAATAAGAGGGTGTCTAAAGGATTGAAAGTAGTCCACAATTTTTTCTTATTAAATATTATTTCCAAATATCTTTTCAATTTATATTCAATTTGAATTCTTCTTCATTTCCTTAAGTTGTTTTGAATTTATTTTCTCACCTTTCAAATCAACTAAATCCTTAATTTAAATGAATTCAAAAAATTATTATTGAAAACTTAGTCTGCAACATTCTCAAGAGACATCCCAAGGTGTTTCTTTACTGCATTACTTAAGGTATTATAATATTTTTTGAGTGGGATACCTGAAAAATACTATCATCACCGAGTGAAAACCATATATCATGAGGAAGGATCAAGATTTATCGAGCTTGTAATAAATGAATAACCAGATAAGTTTCAAAGAGTAAGAGGAAGAAGTAGAAAATATTTATTTACTATAAGATATAGTCAATGAAGAAAAGAGAAAAAGAAAAATATTTCTTATATTTGAGGTTTTAGTCAATTAAAATCAATTTATGTTTGGGATTATAGTGATGATTTTTGAGAAAAGAAGAATTAAGTATATTCATAAAGTGTTTTATATGAGATAAAAAGAAAAAACCTTGATATTTCAGTGAGTGTAATCACTAGGAATGATTTTGGATCATTATTTATGTACTCTCTAAATATTATACCTTTGGGGTTGTATTTATGAATTTTGAGTAAAGAGAGAGTCTAACTACCAGATTCTATTAAAGAACTAAGAGTGGGTAGAAAAATAGAGGATGAGTTGTGTAGATTATCTTAAATATTTGAAGGAAGTAGAAGAAACTCTGTAATTGAAGAAGGAGATTAACTTAGTGGGTTCAGAGTCATCCTTGATCTGAAGTTGGATATTTTCTTCAATGAGTAGGATAAGCATGATGAGAAGCTAGTTGGTGTGATGCCAACTTGAGGTGAAGGTATAAGAAATATCTTAGTTCACATGTGTAATATTGTGAGCAATATTACCTATATAATATGGTTATAGAGTGGTTTTGGATAATAACATCTCACTTCTACTTTTATTGATAACTAGATTCATAGTAAAAAAACTATAGACTAAGAAAATAAATGGTTGAAGCAAGAAGTGGGATAACATTGAGACTGAGCCTTATAAAAACACTTGGGCCAATAATTAATTCTTTATCTTCATTTCATATTGGTGTATGTTAAGTAAAATAACAAAAGGATACAATTTCTCTAACCATTATTAGATGTTGAAACCAAAGGGGTTTTAGAGAATCAAAATAATATTTGGTATTTTGTAAAATAATTTTTTCACACTTGATTCACCTCCTATTAAGTGTGTTTATACTATCCTATTAAGACTCTCAAATAGAAATAATATATAAAATTAGATCAAGAAAAAATAATTACCAATAAGTAAAATAAAAAATAATAGAAAAATATCAATATGTTATAACAATAATGTAACCATGTTGATCGTATGGTTATAAAACAAGAATCCACCACTATGATAATCGGTACAAATATAACTAAAATAAAAATACAAACAGAGACATCCCAATCCTCTAAGTGCCTCCATAAAATTTCCCCCCAAAATTCCATCTAGTCTATCCCCTGAAAGTTCAACACAAGGACTTTACGTGCACTAGGGTACTCATACAGGGTGTGAGCATATAACTTAGTGGGGTTCCACCAATAAAACCCCTATATACATCATCATATATTGTGTATGAATGTGTGAGAAGATAAATCAAACATGAGTATATAAAATGAAAGAAATCATGTTTGGTTATATTGTGCTAACCTAAAAACCAAAACACCCAACCCCACTTAATTTGGCTAATTTCATTGATCATTCGTCATAGTCACATAGTATAGGAATCCCATTAAGGTAAAGTAGAAACATCTCAAGACCCGGGTGTATAGAAATACCATTAGGGGAAAAAATGGATCCATACCCAAGAGTAAATAGTATATGAATATTGTGATTCCCCAGACTCACACTCCATGATTTGGTCCCATAAACATGTACTTTAAATATTGGACTCAATAAAAATTATAAATTACCAAATATAAATATCATATAAATACATGAATTAAAGAAAATATTTCATTACATATATTGAAAATACATTTTAAGTTTAGAGATTTAGAGGATTATAAAAAAAAATAAACTTAAAAACTCTTGTTTTTATTAACTAATGGATATTTTTACCACTATATAAGAAACTAAATAATCCATAATAAATATTTAACATCTCTCATATAAATTCTCCACACAAATTATCATATTATCAATATCATCTGCAATGATTTTCCTCATAACCAGGGGAAATGGAAACATAATAATGGGTGAGCTTAAATGCTTAGTAAGGGAAAACATAAAACTATGGTAATAATGGAATAAACATGAAATAAACATTATAGAAAGAAAAGGTAAACAACATGGATCTATAATCTACTAAAACAAAGATCATCCTATATCTATGATAATATATAAAAACATGGATATTAATAATTCTGATCTTATATCGATGGAATACATAATTATATACATCAAAAACTTGTTATCAAGGCCTTGTTCCAAGACACTATCCTATTATAGGAAGAGGTATACACCAAAATCCAACCTCTTTTATCTCATAAGACATGTCTATGTACTAAGGGGATATATAATTCTGGGTCCCACCCAACACCTAATTAATCCCAATGCATTCACCATATGAGTCAATAAGATATTTCACACCATTCCCTAAGTTAACACTTACTGAAAAAATCATTGATATTCATATAATTAATGATACACAATTTCAACACATAATCAACCTATATTAGCACTCAATTATCATCATAGATATCGATACATTTACCCATGTTAATAAACGGGATAGCGTGATCATAACCCATCTAGATAAATAAGGTGATGGTTAAACAATTCATACTATAATTTACAATAATTATTCATATTAAAATAACAATATATAGATCTCTAATACTTCCTCATTCCCATAAATAAATGTTCCTTATTTGTGAACATCCTCTAATCTAAAATTTTAAAATGATATGTTCACACTGTATATGGTAATGAGTATATGATGAAGTGAATATTATAATAACATGATCAATAACCATCCAAAATATGAAAATACATGGTTTTAAAAAAGCATATCCCTATTGTAATAAAGGAAACATATGTGGGTGTTGACATAAATGAAAACCACCCTCACAAAAATAATGTTTAAGAAGGGATCAAGAATCGAATTGTTTGATTCTGTGAGTTTAATCCATAAAATGTTAATATATATATATATATATATATATATATATTATAAGATAAATTATGAAATATAAACCACATTTGGGTAAATCATTTTGAAAATTATAAGGTAAATTGAATTTAAAACTTAAAAGATATTTTAGATTTTTTTTTAACATTGATTTAAAATAAAAATTTACATGTCAATTGCAAAGGTATATCATGAAATTTTAGCATGAATTCCGCTAAAAAACATTACTTTTTTAAATAATATATAATAATGTATCCTTAAAATTACATAAATTTTATCTCAAGTAAATGAGGATAATAAGAGAAAACATGTGAAAGTGAAAGGAAAACCCTTTTTATTATTTTCCAAATAACTTTGTCTAAAAATCACATTGTAAAAAGATTTAAAAATCAATCTTATATATTAAAATTTTATTTTCCTAAATAGAATTATAAAATACCATATAATAAAATAATACAGTGAGAGAACCCAAGTGTGAAAAATTAATGTTAAATATGAAACATTATAACTCAAAAAAGGATATTTTATTTTTCAATATCCCTTAGAGAAAACATACTCCATGAAGAAAGAAACATTTGAAATGGTTTTTTTGTGGTGAAAATGTATAAAATTATATAATAAAACATAATACAATCAAGGAGAAGAATTTACCCAACTTATATTAAATAATTTCAAGTGAACGATCATAGATAAATGAATGAAAATTGAATTACCAAAAATTCTTAAGACTTGGGTAATGCTTGAGCCAAAAGAAAACTAAAGAAAAGAACTTGATTTGGATTATTTTATCTCTTTAATTACAAGGATATAATCTATAGAAAATTGGGAGGATAGTAAATCAATAAAACACCATACAAATAAAACATTTTGTATAACATTTAACATGTCTCAAAGAATTGAATTAAGACCAAGAAAAACCTTGTAGATTGAGTAACACTTTAATTAAAACCCCTTGAAAGAGTGGGCTTCCAATCGAAATTCAAATACCATGGTTAATTGATAATTCTTGAAATATATAAAAAATATACAGTATATGTTACACACAAATGAAATTAGGTGTGTAATTCCAAAATTGTCTCAAAGATATGAATTTTAGATGAAAACCCTTACCTCAGTCTTGATTCATTCCGCATTTTCCCCAAATGCCCTTAATAATTAAATTATGTTTATTAAAAACATTCCCAAGAACCTTATTCAAATTTATAAAAATTTATACTCATCATTTATAATCATTATATATATATAAATATTAGTTATTTTTTTTACCTATTTTCAATATTGGGTGTAAGTAATATTTTTCACATTGAAATAGTTTCATAAAAATGGTGTTGGTATTCCTTCTTGTTAAAAATTTCATAATTAAAAAATAATTGAAGGTACTAGAATAGATGTTCCATGATATCTATAAATAGAATAATTCAATCTATGGTAGTTTTGGTTACATACCATGAAGGTGAAATTTACGATGATCATGTTTTAGTGATTCTTAATGAATTAAAGATGTTTTCTTAATGAATGAGTTAAATTTTGATATAAACTTTCCAAAACAAAAAAAATATATTTATATCATATTATACCAGAAAATATGTTCTCATAGTAATTTAGGATATAAATGCATTGTATTGTTCATGTAGGTAGTTAAACAAACCCAAACATGAACCTACCATAATTATTGGATGATTAAGAGGTGGTTTAGTTATTGTATTATTATATGAGAAGCATAATGATCATATTTGGTTCTTATTAGTGTGATTTTTTATAATAAAAAATAAATATAAAAGGAATATAATTTATATAAGGTCATTACTTAGAAAGAAGATATCCTTATCATCATAGTATGCTCATTTTAAATGACTGAATTAACAATAATCATTTATTGATAATATAATTTCCATGTTCTACAATTTGATCTACCATTAAATTAATGATATAATAAAAATAATATTTATTTTTTAATCCCATACCCATGAAAAGTGATGTAATACCTTAAGGAGATAAAAACAAAAAACAATCATTCCATCAAGGTGGTTTTCCATGAAGGTGGTTGTCCAAATGAACACATGGTTGATGATTTCATTTTCCATGGAATAGGAAAAAGGTGTAATATGGTTTACTATTTTATAACCCTAAAAATTATATAAATGGAATACTAATTTATTAAGTTTTCTTTTTAGACAATCATTTTAATATGGTGAAGTAAAATGAAATACGTTGCATCGTGGATGCAGTAGTCCGCATAATGACAAAATTACGATTTAATTTTATTAATAAAAAATAGAAAAAGTGATTAATTATTTTTCCCATAACATATTAAAATTTAGTATAAAAAAAATACCAATTTAAATACATAGGTATTTGAAAAATTATCATTAAAAAATAAAACTCAAAAAAAAAAGAAGTTAATTAAAAATGATTACTCAGGTTGAGCAATTTCAGATTTCTTTAGAAGATCCCTTGAAAATGGATAGCATAGGGTAATATATTTTGAATAGAATATCAAGAGAGTGAAATATTATTATAAGTAATGTAATAATGTAATATTTTAAGGATTAAAACTAATTTTTAGGAGTGACTTGAGGATGGGGGGTTAGAGGCCCCTTTTATAAGTGTTGAGAATGACATTGTTTTGTAAATATTTCAACATAATATAAAGGGAGAACATGTTAAAAATTTCAAGTGGATCTAGAATTAAGAAATAATTGAGTGGTGGAATAGATAATTTCAATAAAGACCTCAATAACTGACTTTTAGACATGTTTCTATCATGTTTCAATCCCTTTACCCTTTGAATTATTACTTTAATCCTTTTAGCTTTTATCATGGAAAGTAGTTTTTACTAAGGTAACTTAATCTTTATGGCTAAAAATAAAGTGGTACTTATTAGATAATTTATACCTATTTATTTTAAAATTTAAATTAACTTACTTTTATTGAATTTATAAAATATATAAAAATTAATTTTCAAATAATAATATGTAATGTATTAAAAATAATTTTTTAGAAAATATTACTTATGTTATAAAATATTAAATATGGGGTTTTAAATAAAAAAAGATATTTTTAAAATTATAATTGTATCTTATAAAAAGGTTTCAGGAGTTTTTAATTCATAATTATATACTAATATTGTCATAAATGTCATGTTATTTATAAAAATGTTATTTTTTCTTATTCACCTAAAAATAAATTATTTTAGAAAAATCCCAAAAAATTCATTCCAAGATTATATTATTATGATTAAACAAAAAATTATGTTCATTTTTTAAAATTAAATTTATAAAATCCTATAATGCATTATTTTTAAAAAATCCTAAAATATAGTGGAAAACTATTTATATTGAAAAATAGTTTTTCAAAATGTTAACTATTTTTTATTCTTATTTTCTATCAATTAATAATTAATTTATTTGTAATATTTTATTAATATTATCAATATATTTTATTATTATCTAACAATAATATACTTATTCTCCTGAAATAAAATACCAATTTTAGAAGAATTGTATTTTTAATTATAAAATAATTTTATTAGTTGTTTTAGTTATACTAATTGAGTTTCATTCATATTAAAAGTAGCCACTATTTTCAGTCTATAAATTTTTGATAAAAAAGTTACTCCTATTCATTCTTATTAATTAAACAGATAGATTTTAATGAAAATACTTAATATTTTTATTTTTAATAAAAATCGCTGTGGTTAAATTTAAGTTTAGTGTTATATGTATAGAAAACTATCAAATACATTGACTTTTTAAAGGTACTCATATATTAAATGTTCGGGGGGTTTTACAAAGATGCTATCATCCAAAAAAAATCATCCTAGTACTTAAGGAAGATAAACACCGGGGTAGTGTAATATCTACACCCTAATCCCTAGGTCTCATGCCAATCCTGATCCTGAAATACCTCATCATCATTAATGAAACATATAGAAAGTGTTTTATAAGGAGATAAAAATATAATTGACTCCTCACATGAGCTAAATAACCCATCAAATGGGAGGTTCCATGGATAATAGAATCGTATTTTAAGTTGATCTCGAGGAGGGTGAAATATTGGAAACCTCACACAAGAGATGAACTACACCATCACAGGGTAGGTCCCATGGAATAAAAAAAACCTTAGAGCATAACATGGCCTAGAAATAAAAATAAAACACATAGAAAACATTTCGTATAGCCTATACCTCAACTAGAAACAATTCCACTCCTTGTTATTCTTTAGAGGATATCACATAATATCTCAACATGTACTCCCTTAACTAGGATCACCTTAAAGAACAATCAAACAACCTTATCCTCATAACATCCACAATGATCCCAAATCCTTACACTATACTCACATCACAACTCAACCCTATAGTCACACTAACCACAGTTACCCTCAATTGAAAAGAACTATCTTTATCTCTATAACACCGCTAGTACCCATACATACCTAGTGATGTATTACGAGACACTCAATCCCCTTTTTGATAGTTCCCATGAACTATGTCCATATACAAACTAACTAATACCCTACTTGGACCTACCCATAGGAATCACATTCCCTACACTAACCGATCCACTCTAGGATTCCCTATGATGGTCTATACTTATAATCTCTAACCAACCTCCCATAGGAGCTCAATTCTTGAAGAGGCTCACTCTTTAATTTTACCATTTAGAAGCTCCATTATCTACACTCTAAGAGAGTGATTCCTCTCTCATATGATTCATCGGAAAATATTACTCAAGACTAATGACAAAAAAAAACTACAATAGGACCTATCCCAATATTCCACTTCTCTCATTTGAGGATTATCACAATACAAAGTATATTTAATTATATTTCCCCACAAAATTCCCAATCCATAACACTAAAAAATATTTTCCTCAAGTTTCAACCACTTTAAAGCCCCTAAACAATATCACTAATCCTCAATATATTCCAAAGGAGACTCATCGTACAACCCAAGAACACATTAGGGTCCATCTATTATTAATTCAAATTTCACCCCCTTGGTGGAATTGTCACTAGATATCTCATCGATATAGAAAATAGGAATGGTATGATCGTTTAACTCCCAGATAGCCCTACCCTAGCCTTTTTATAGTTTAAGACTCACTTGGTATAACATAGAAAATTCCCAAACCTAAACCTTGTGGTATATGCATGAAATTCACATGTATTAAACACATATCTGTATGCATTAAAGGGACCACATACTTCAAGATTAAGAGTTATCACCTTCACTTAACCATTCTATCCATTTCTATCCAAGATTGGACAAACCTTCCTGTACTTCTGAGCCACTATATCATTCCAAAAGGATATACTAATTAATTATAAGAATTTTTAATTAATTCCAAAATTAAAATAAATATTTCATAATCGGTAAAAACCATTTATAATTAAAAAAACACCAAAATTTCCATGAAATAACACTCAAAAAAATCACTAATTTACAACTAATTTAGAGGAATTCCAAGAAAAAATCCCCCTCATAAATTTACCTTTATAATAATAGTGATAAATGATCTAAAATAATCATATTTTTATATACTCAAGTTTATGTATCATGAAACCCCATTATATCAATTGAATTTCACTCGGGCTTAGTGAAATTAGATATAAACCCAAGATGAAACTTCCTAAAATCATAGGAAGGAAGAAGGGAAGAAAAGAGAAGGAAAGAGAGTGTTTATTGAAAGAGAAAATACTTTCAATTATTTTATTTTTAATTTTAATGTTTTTAATCCCACAAAAGTTTTATTTTAATGTAAATTGTCACATTTTATGGTTTTAGTAACATTTTGTGCTTAATTGAAAAAATAGAATATTTTTGGCATTTTAACCATTTTAATTTATGTTTGTATTTCTTCCATAACTTTTTTATAAATTAATACAGAATGAAAAATTATTCTTTTTTAGGTTTTTATTTTCATTTTTATTCATTTAATTATTTTTTATATATTGATAAATCTATCATTTGAAGGCCCAAATCTCACTCACATGTTAGGCCTCAAAATATGTGCATAGATCTGGATAATTTTGAAGATCGGATCATACATAATATCTTATTTGGGGTTATCTATTATTAGTGTATACCCATGGAAAATACTAAAATTCAAATGTGGTGTTTCATCTCAAAGAAACCCCATACACCCTTTTATTTGGGATAATCTACCACAACTACATGAATAAAGGTAGTAAAAACCTAACACCCTCTTGGGGGTCTATACTGAGACTTATCCATTTTATTTCCCCTTCATATTTATTTTTATTTATTTTTCTTATGTTTTGTTCCTTTATTTCTTATAATTTTAAAGTTTTAACATTTGGGATCTTAACTCAAGGCTACTACTGAAAAATAAACCAGGTCGTGTCTTTACGTTTCTTTATTTTACTTACTGCCCAATTACAATTCTATATGAAAATATTTCTTGATCTAATTTGAACTAAAAAGTGGGTAGTAAATGGAATAAGTGTGGGGTAGGTATTTCAACCAATTATTAGGAATTTTGTTTGTGGTTCCATTTTTCTTTATGTTTTTCTCTTTTTGAAATTTTTATGTTTTATTTTTTCATTTTTAGTACGTTTTTAATATTCTTGAGCTCAATCAAATAATTTGGAAAATTAAAACCAAGTGGGTGTTTTTGGAATATTTATTGATTTTAATTTTTGTGGATTTAAATTATTTATGAATGGATTTTGTTTCTTGATTTATAATCTTTTAATTTTATGAAGTTTGGTTGATTGTCAAAATCATGTGCACAAGTACTATCCAAATTAAAAATATTTCCCAAGTTAAGAGGTTTATAATTTTTTTGACATATTATTTATATTACTCCTTTTATTGAGTCTTGAGACATGTTGTGTGATCCATAACTTTTTTTCTTATCTTTTTAAAGATATTAGAGTTCTTGTAATGTGTCAAAAAATTTTAAGGCACCACTTTTAAAGACCTTTTTACATTTAACTTTAATTTCGGCCTAATTTTTAGTTGATATTTATTAATTCTCCATTATCCATGAAATACCTTGTTAGTTAGATACATTACATTCCATTTATCCCTTTCCAACCATCTCTATATGTTAAATGCATGATTATTGTTGAACTTAAGTGTGTAGGAGGGAGGATATGAGCTGTATTTTTCTTTTATGAAGAATCTATTTGAGCTAAAATAAAAAAAATGTTTTCATATGTATTGCTACTTTAATGGACTAAATTTCCTGATGGAAGGTTGGATGATTGGAATAAATATCATTAATTTTTTTCCAGGTGTTCACTAATATTTTAAGATAAAAAATACCTCTCTTTTCACCAAAAACATGATTTTGAAGTGAAATCCAAATCTGAATTCAAGCCGAAACAATGCTACAATTGGATAAAAGTGGGAAGAAATTTATCATTTATGATAAAATTAAAAGTTTGAAATTTACAAGGATATCATGATGTGTTTGGAGGTGATTCATTTTTGAGCTGATTGAGGAACACACCATTCTTGAGAAAAACCATTTTCATGCATTTACTTCACTCTAGAGCTTAAGCCTCCTCATTCTTCCTCAAATTTGTTTACGTTTAAAACTTGGAAACCCTCATCTTAAAAACAACCCAAGAAATAGGCCTCATTATTTAGACGTTTTTGACTTAATTAAGTGAAGATACTAAGAGTATAGAAATCCTATGTAGATCACACATGTTATTGAGAATGAGAAAAAATCCACATTAAGAATACTTGAGTGAAGAGAGAAATATTTTTTCAGGGTGGTAAATATGACAAATACTTGAGTAATACCATTAGATTTAATGTTTTTTATGATTTTAAGGAGTTAGGGAATTTTTATCCAAGTATGAGGCATGATATTTTCCTCAATGTAAAAAATGAGTTGTGTTGTCATTTATACTTCGAGAAGTTTCTTTTGACTTTGGTATCACATGATTTCCCAAGAGTGAAAGGTTTATGTGTGGGGGAATTGATAGAGAAGATATTTTCAATTATTTTATTTTTAATTTAAATGTTTTTAATCCCCCAAAAATATTATTTTATAGTTAATTTTCACATTTTATTGTTTTAATAGCATTTTGAGCTTAATTGAAAAAAATTGTCTAACTTTGGATTTTAACTATTTTAATTTATTTCTGTATTTATACCAATATTTTATTCATTGATATTTTTTAAAAATTATTATTTTTAGGTTTATATGTTCATTGGGATTCATTTAATTATTATGTACCCAAATCTCAATCCATCATTTGAAGTCCAAAACGGGCTCACAATTCAGGAATCAAAATCTATGTATTGATCTGGATACTTTTGAAGAGGGGAGCATATCTTGTAAATTGATGATCCAAATTAGCTATGACTTGTCCTGGAGTTGTAGTAGATATTATTGAATTTTTTTAATAAAAGTGACTACATCAGATTCTTCCTCTTACATGGTCATAAATTCATGGGAAATTGGATTTGGGGAATTTTAAGAGTCTGCCTGGCCAGAATAAAATTTCAAAGTTAATGGGATGTAACATTTTCTAAATATGTCCAATAAAGGTTAACTTTCATGGAATTTTTGAGGATATATAGGGTAATAATTTTCAAGATTAAATATTTCCCAAATTATTTAATTAAATGGGTCTATGATGAGAATTATTTTGATGGATATATTTAGAGGAAGATTTTCCCCCCTTTTTCCTATAAAAATATATCCCCTCTCTTTTCCATAGGGTTGGAAACCTAGGGGCCATTTTTTGTAGTTTTATATGTTATTTTCTATTATGGTATATTTTTATACATTTAATATATATCCTTCTTCTTCTTTATACCTAATTCACTCATTTTAACTTTTATGTGTTTCTCCCACCATGTTCTATTATAACTCCATGAGAATGGGGAAATATCCACAATGTTTGTTCAAGGGAAGGAATGGTGGTTGGTTGAGTTTCATTACACTTCAGTTTAAAACTATTTATTTAATTATGATAATTTTGGTAGTGGTTAAATTTATTATGGTGTGTGATTTTCCTGCTTTCTCTGCATCGAGTTCTTCTTCTCCTTCACCATTCATCATTCCCTTCACTATCTGAGTCATGCATATGATGAAGTATGTATTTGGTAGTGATGGTCAGTGAATAGATCTCGTAGATGTATTTAGGAAGAGTATTTCCCTATATGTATAGATCTTGATGTTGGGGTATTAATAATTTTAATGAGATGCTTTAATGTGAAAAATCTTGAACACTACATTGAATTGAGTTTAGAGAATAGTTTGATAAATAATGATATCAATAATTACGATCTCCTAAGAAAGAATGTCTTACTTATTTATTTATAACATTATTTTTTCACATTATATATATATATCAAAATTCTATGAAAATTTCAAACTTGTATGCTTTATATTATTTATTTTTATATTAGTTAGAATATAAATAGTGAAAAGAGAAATTCAATGTTGTGTGAGTTACCTCCTTGAGACCAACCCTGGGTGTGCACTATATTTCATGCTTAGGTAAATAAAATATTGTTTGGGGATCTATGAAAAATCCCCATATATCATTTACCTTGACATTTCATTAAGAAACCACTTCTAATCAACCATCAAAAAGGTAAAATAGGGGGGTTAATGGGTAAGAAGTAAGGGGGAGAGGGTCTCAGAATTCCCTATCCCAAGTGCCTAACTAGATGAATAAATATGGTGTTCAAACCTAAAATGATGGGAATTCCCCCTCTAAAATGACTTTACAGGAGGTACATTATAGTGTAACCTAATGTGGTCATGAAGTACTGCCTCACATATGGGATTTCATTATAGTGTGAACAAATATTTCATAATGAAACCCACATCTCCAGAAAAACCCCAATAAATCATGTCCTCCCATTTGTGGAAATCCCTAAGGATTCATGGAATAATTCTTATCCCTGATGAATAACTAATAAAACATGAACAATCACTTCATAAAAAAACCTCATTTTTTTGTGGAATGACACTTATCCTTGAGAACCATTAATGAAAGAAACCATATGTTTCAATATGACACTTCATCCTCGAGTATCCCTCATGTCATAGTGTCTTAGACTGTAGTGTGATTTGGAACCTTTAGTTGAATTCTTATCCCACATCAATATCAACTCATCCAAATTATTCCCGACTCCCGCAAAAACCTCAAAAACACCCAAACATTCACAAAAACATTTCTTAGAGGCATTTAAAATCCCCTAATTATAATATGAATCTAAATCCTAAAGTTACCCCTAACCCTAAACTCAAAATTCAAATTCCACTCAAAATAGTTTACTCGTAAGGACACAATTCATGACAAACTTCTTAACACCGGGATTATCATCATTGATAAGTATCTAAGATGATTCCCCAATACCTAAACTGACCATCAAAATCTAATGTCACTACCCATTCTTGTTTCTTACTGGTTATAGATCCCCCATTAATGGGCCTCATTTAACTAAATTGGATTTTCAATAAATAATTATGGATCGATATACAACTTGCATCAACCACTTCCAAAATGATGTGTTCAATTAAAAAAAACTTTCTCATACCCAACAATGCGCATAAATGAAAATAAAATCTCCCATATACTAAATTCCTTAACAGGGAAACTAGATATCCATGATACCAACTTCCAATCCCAAAAAAAATACCTCAACCTCAGCTGCATCATAGAATAACACATGCACCACCAAACATATTCACTAAAATATAATCACTATTATCCATAGAACATACTAATGGTACCTGCCACAATAGATGGTTCATAAAATCTTGTACATTTCTTGTAATAGACAGTGAAACTCACCCATTAAATGGAAGATTTAATCACCAAAATATAAGTAGGATGATTCCCACCATATTATTTTATATATCATTTATCCATTCATAAAAAACCAACAAACACTACCCACAAGATACACTCCTAGGTCTTATAATATTAAGATATCTCAAAAAGTGTCTACTTAATCCAGTCAACCCTTGGTCATCACCGCTGACCATTGACATACTCAGACCCTTGAGGATACACCAACTTATCTCTATGATCCCATAGGAACTCATCACAATGGTACATGGCTACTGTTTCTTATTACCCCAGGCACCCTCGATGCTACACCACATTTCTACTTTAGAGAACTTATAAAAATCTATCATTGTTCTAGCCCACTCAAGCTGAAAAATTCACATTAAAACATCAAATATTAGTGACACACCATTGGGGGAAGACTCACTCCCTTTTTTTTTTCCAAAAAACCCATATTACCGTCACTTTACTACTGAGAAATACTACCCACTTCAAACATTATTACCAACTTACCACAAACATCCTAAAATCCCTCATAGAACCGAAATGATTATCATGGTAACTTGATTCATCCATGAATACATCTATACAATTTATGATATCGTTATCAAGAGCTATTAAGATTCACATGATACCAAATACCATGGTAGTTTCACCAAATTACTACCCATTAGAGAAATTTCATGACCAAACTTGATGTTCTAGGAGTAACTGTCAACCAAGAACTACTCATTGACACTAAGATATCTCACTCAATGGTTTTTACTCAATATCCCATCCATTAATCTTCAACTATCCCCCATAAAAAATCTCAAGTTTTCTTAAACCTCAGTAGCCCAAACCCATTGGCATCTTAAAAACATTCCTTTACTATAATGTTTTATAATTACACTCCTTTACCCACCATGTCCCACATGGTTTTCCTAAACCCATTCTGTAACCAAAGGATCCAACTTGATCTAAAAATCAACTTTAGTTTCCTAGCCTAAATCCATAATCCAAAACTGTAAACTTTATTATTCCTTGGAAAACCCACATAACCCGAAAAAATCACCAACTTTTATTCCTCTTCTAACATAACCAAAGATAAGCCTAAATAAAATCGAACACTCAATCCCACACCACTCTAGTATTGATCCCAAAACCAAAGAATATATCCATGATATTTTCCCCTTAGGTTATACCCTCTAATGTATGTGAGAAAATCTATAAAACATATACATTCACTGATCAAGAAAATGAGGATAAATTAAACCATACTAGACAACTATAACCAACCACCCTAACTAGATTTACCATTAACCTCACCGTGGGAATAAAAAAACTCACCTAATGAGAGGAATATCTCACCATCTCAAGGAAATATATAACAACCACCTTGACCCAATAAAGGGTCTCTCATTAACAAAAAACTCTCATATAGACAAAACTTATATAATATACACTCATCTAAAGATCTCAATATAAGGGATCTCATAGCTAGACTTACCTGCTATAGGGCTTCATATACCATGGTCATACTGTAGGGGTTGTAATATTGAAATAAATGCACAAAAAACCACTCGTTTAGTTTCAACTAATTAATGAACCAATAATAGGTTAGTCATAAAAAACTGATCAATATGGTGATAACATTTAATTAATCAAAACTTTCATCAAATAATATTTATTAAAACCATTAATTTTATATAATTTTCTAAAGTAATTTCCTTTTGAATAAATTTATCACTAACAAAAAGTTATACAGGTGTCTAGATATAATTATTTTAAAAGTATGATTAATGAAATAAGGTTCTCTTTCCACCTTGATTGAAGTGTAAAACTATAAATAACAAATCACACCATAACATCATACTTGAAGAAATTCCTCAATCATAAGAGTGAAAAACAATGATCAACAATCTCAACCCCTGGTAACTTTGGAATTTATTTTATAGGGCTTAGTTATAACTAAGAATATGGTCCATCCTAATCTCGAGAAAAATTATACCTCTTACTACCACTTCCAAATAGAAATTCAATAAAAATTCCTTGATACAATTTTAATGCGCTGGATAAAATCACTCAATCAAAACACTAGTTGGAGGACCACATGACATCAAGAAAACCTCCTCATATGTTAGATTCTAACAACTAGTACCAAGAGTCTATAACTAATATGAGGAGAGTATACACTTCGTACCAAATATTCAATAATAAATTAATGATAGTACAATCATATAATATCATATCATGCATAAGGAATTATAACTAATTAAAAAAAATAATAATAACTAAATATCAATATGCTATAAAAATAATGTACCCATACTAATCAAACAATCATAAAAACATTAATTACCCAATACATTGATTAGTATAAATATAACTTAAATAAAAATGTATATGTATACATATCCCCAACCTCTAAGTCACTACTTGGACTTGTCCATCAAAACCTTATCTAGGTCCTCTAACTTGATCCTCTATGTTGTCTATCACCTGAAAGACTATAATAAGTATTGAATGCAAGAAGGTTATAATGAAGGGTGTGAGCATATATGTAATGTACCCACTATAGTACACTATGAATAATAACTAGACTAGGTCATTATTTGACCTCAAGAACACCTCCATGCAAACCATAGGCTGGTGACCAGTTTCAAGGGTCTAAGGTAGTACCGTGGGAAGACCATACCCCATATTGAAATTTAAAACCACAATTAAAATAACCCAACAGTATCAGAAAAAATCATAAATTATAGAACATTGAACTAAATAAATAATAAATAATTTTGTAAAAAATATCATGTAGAAGTATAAAGTCATGTTGAATCTCATTTATGGCATCACACAATATCTAATCTCCCACAGAGTCAATCACATATACAAAATTGATAAAAGAATAATACTAAATTGAGGCTCTAATTCTTTCTCAGAGCCTCGTCTCATCCCAATATCTAGACTCCATATATGATATACATCTAGATAAATAATACACCAGGACTTTACCCTACCCAAATAAATAAACATTGATTTATTCTTGGGTAACCAAATACCATCATTTTCCAAACAAGTTGTGAGTAAAAATTAGTAAAAAACCACCAATGTGACCACATACATAATTATTAAATGCATTTTCTCACATGTGATATGTTAATAATATAAATAAAACACAATGAAAAAGATACAAAATACACACTGTCAATCCTAGGGTTTTAACATGATACCTGAAATCATCCCAACCCTTCTTCAACAACTTCCAAAGTGTCTCTAAGCAATTCATGCAACTAGACACACTAATTTCATGTCCACGTTCTATTTACAGGAGAAATTACCTAAAAATCTAGTAGTATCAGGCTTAATGACGGAATCCCAGGATAAGGTCCTAGGTATATCATGGTATGATGATCACTCGATGGGAAGAGAATACCCCTTAGATCATATCATATATACATATCATTGGGGGAAGTTTTTCCCTCCTGTAACATTTCAAATCACACTAATCACTTGGGCAACAATTTATGCATCCCGGGACATCTCACATAAACATCTATATGGGGGTAGTGCATCCCTTCGATCTATTACATGTATCACATCAAGGGGTAATGTATCCTTTCTATATATCTCATATATCACAAAATAGATAGTGTATCCCTCTTGTATATCCCATATAACACCCATAGGGCAGTGAATCCATCCCATACAACTCATATATTAGGCATGAAGGATAAATACAATTATTTTATTCAAGGAATCCCTTGTATCTCAATATATCTTGGTGGATAGTGAATCCCAGAAGAATTATATCCTAATATGAATCTCATAAGGGTTGATCATCTTCCCAAACCTATCTCATTGGTTTTAGGTCAGCCTCTTAAATAGATGTCCTATCATCATCACCCACTATACCAAGCTCATTCAACTGATTATGGTTTTGGGGTGACACCTAAAATAATTCATTCCCATTCCTTTGTATACCCTCTTATGGGTTTTCATATCACTAGGGCACCCACCTGGGTCCCCAATGTCACTATAAGTATGAACACCTAACATGGTTTCTTCAACCTAACTCCCATCTATTGGGTCAACGATCATTTCTCAGAGGGAATAATGTCACTTAGGATCATCTCAATCATTATGAAACCTCATTTTCCTCATAGTTAATCCAACATCAATTTCATATAAGGTAGATAGACTCAATCCCACCCCTTCCCATGTTACCCTAGGTCAGTCCTCACATCCAACTTAACTATTAATCTCCAAAGGCCTTACCCACCTAGTTAATCATATACTAGAGGATGAGGAACACCTTACATACTCTATAATATTATATCTCAATTTCTCTATGAAATATAATTGTTCTCAGCAGGCCAACATTGTACACTCATCCCAATCCAATAATATCCACTGTAAGGAGTTGTTTAAGTCTTCTACAGTAGGGATACTAAATTTCAGTTCATTTCATTTAAACCCATCATGGTCCAAGATTAATGAGGAATGTATTTATAATCAATGACTTAGACATCAACAATAAAGTCAATCAAGATAGTGAACAAGGGTTCATCATGGTCCTTGACACTATGTTCAGTCCAAATATTTCATTTATTTATTTTTTACTTTATTAAAAAGGTTAGTTTCCCTTAGTGGAGAGACCACATATCACATGCTATAATGAATTCATAAACCAGTGGGAAATTTCCAGGGGACCACACACCTCATTTATTAATTCAATTACTTATACTTCTATAACATGAACATCATCACTTATTTTCTTCCATGCTTGTATCACCTCCTGAGTATCAGGCATCAAAACACAAATGAAACCTCCAAAAATGGGATGAAGACCACTCTTGACACACCAAAAAACATAATACATGAAAATTATATCTCCTTAAAAATTTATTTAAAATATTAATAAGTTTGATTTCTTTATTAGCATGAAACACTGAACTTTAAGCACAATGTGTTATACAATAATACTAATATTACTTAAGTGTGACTATTATTAACTAAAAATTAAATCAGAAAGTCTAACTATTAATGTAATTTTTTTAAAAACATGTATAAAGGTTTTATATAACGAAAATTTATTTATTTATGAATAATAAATAATTACTAAATTTTGTATAAATTCATTTTATGCTTTAAAACTATGTTTTCTTCATAAATGTTTGTTATTCCATTTTGTGAATTGAAAATATAGTTAAATTATAAAAATTTTGTAAATTATTTTTGATAAAATTAATATCATTTTTGAAATCATTATATCAATATTATCTGAGGGGAAACTTTAATGATTTTTCTAAAAAGATTTATTTTTTAGTGAATAGTGAAAATACCATTTTTTTGAAAACCATCATTTATTTTCAAGTAAAAGTCCCATTATGTTTTAAATATTATATTGAAATAATTTAAGTCTCTTTTAATTATAAATAATCTAATTAATTATATAGGAATCAACATCATACTTGATTTTGGTATATGCTCATTTTTGGGCTTAAAAACTAATTTCTCTAAAAACTATTTGTATGGGTGCAATGTGTTTTTATATTAATTAATTGAATTAGTATATTTTTATTTGTTTTTTAATTAAATTTATATATTATATGTTGAATAATATATTTTAACATTCATTTTATGGTTTTTACAAGGCATGGAATGGAAGTAAATTCATTTTTTTTCTTAAAAATGCATTATTCTAAAGCATGTTTCATTCAGTTTGCATACTTATTTAAAATTAAATTCTACCAATTTTAGAAATTGAATTTGGTAAAATTTATTTTATACTTTTAGTAATCATAATTCATATAAATTAATAGGTTTATTTTAATTTTTTTTTCACAATTAATAGTAAAAAATATAAAATTTTATTATTAATGTTAAGGTTAAAATAGGTTTACTGGGGAGGGATACACCAAGAGATATGGGAAATTATTTCACAGAAACTTTTCTAATTATTATTATTTGTATATATTTTAATATTATATTATAATAACTTAGATTTATTATAAATTTGGAGTCACTTTAATAAGAAATTGAGCTTTTATCATTGAAATATTTTTAGAAATTCCATGTGTACCCCTCCCTTCACTAATAAAAGGGAACCAATTCCCCTCCATTATTCATGACATTTTTTCCCTCCTTATAATCCCAGAGATTATAAAAAACCTTCCCAAATTACTTACCTTAATCCTAGATCTTATGGTATTCTCTTCATACCAATCCTTTAAGGCTTAATGTGTAAGCCAAAGAGGTCTCTCAAAGAGGAGGTATAAATATTAACAGAGCCCTTTCAATTTTATTTCTTATTATAGTTACTCTAAACCTATTTCATCCATAATAAAATGATAAATATAGTATCATAAATATAATTATATGTTATTATGATGATTTTAAAACCATTTCCCACCTCTCCCCATTAAACGAGATATTAAAATATTGCTTAAGCATAGGTGTGGACTATCGCCATCACATAGAGATATGATTCATTTTCCATCACCATAATTCATGGTTAGTTAATATAATGGATTTAATATTTATATATTATGTTTATAATTTATTTATTATTATGAAATTATAATATATTATCTACCTTCTTACCATCCAATATGTTGAAAAACGATGACGTCTCTCAAGCGCACATGTTGACTACCACCTCCATGAAGCGATGTAATTTTGTTTTTCATTATCACTATACTTGGATTTTAATAAGGATATATTTAATGAATATATATTATATATATGATATAATATTTATTATATAATAGTTAATTGTAATTTATCTTTCTTTCTTTTCCACCCATAGAAAAGTGAAAACATCACTCGTGTGTACTTACTGATTACCGTCTCTATAAAGTGATGTAATTCATTTTTCATCACCACTTTATATAAATGGTTATAAATATAGTTAAAATGAATATATATTATATTTATATCATTATAAAAATTCTTTATATGGTGTAAATATGATCAATGTGAATGGACAATAATTACCAAACTGAAAGTTTCATGAAAAATGATATAGTTATCACCCAGAAATGATGATTTTAATTAAGAATTATTAATAAACTAGTGTTGGAATGTTATAAGTGGATAGTATATGATATTATAAGTGCATAAATGGTTCAATAATAGGATTATAATAAATATAAATTTATTATATAGGAATTTAGATCACTTACAAATCAAGTTGGAGATAAGGTAATGATTCTTCATATCACTTTTTTTCATTGATACATATTTGATGTTATGCTCATATTTATATTTATGAGGTTTACATAAATATAATTTTATATTTTATATCATATATAATTTTTAATTCATTTTATTTAAATATACCATTAAAATTATTCTTTCCAAGGGGATTTTATTTGAATGTAATGAAAGTGGTAAGGGTTTATCATCTCAAATTGTCTTCTTTGGGCCATATGTTATGTTATACTCCTATATTATTTTATGAGGTGTATCTAATTACCAATTTGATATATATTATAATTATTATCCTTATGTTCCTGTTTTTTAATGTTTCAAATTATGTTATTCTTTTCATGGAAACTATGGCTCAAAATTTTTGAAAGTTTTATGGGTTTTACATTATAATCTCACTTTTACCAGGATTGTTTACACTAACATTTTAAATGATAAAATTTTATGATATATCTCCAAAAAATATCATTTATTTTTTTATATGGATATTTATATTTAATATATGTTTTTATTTCATTTTCCTCTTTTTAAGTACTCAAGATATTGAAAATATTTTGTTAAGGAAAATTGAATTATTTTTTGTCTACGGTTGGGAAACTTTTTCTTCCATATATATGTTTTCTAAATTGTTTTCAAGAATGTTTTACTAATCTCCAATTATTTTTTAAATAATTTTTTAACTATTTTTAATTTTTTATTAAATTTTTTAAAGATAATATTGTTATCATTTTTCAAATGAGGTACCTTTGAGTATTTACTGAAAATGTTAAAGGAATTATTATTTTAACTACACCATATAAATGACCTTTCTTATCATCATGAAAGATAATTGATTTAATGATTAATTAATATTTTTCCATATTTATTTTCAAATAAATGGTTTTCTTAATATTTTATAATTTTTTAGCTTTTAAATACATGATTTCAAAATGAAAATGGCATTTTCCTCAAGAATTATTCTGGTGATCCTGAAAAGTTATCTCCATCTATAACACCATATTTTTGTTTTTACTTGTGATTTATTGTGGATATGGTCCAATGATACCATCCTAATTAATTCTTGTTATGGTTTATGTTACATTGATATGATGAATGTTTTATGGTCTTGTGGCGCACTTATTTATAGTTTTCATTACATGATCGATGGGTATAGAATTATATATCCCTCTAATATATTAGGTAAATATGAATATATCATGAGATAATAAAGTTTGGAAAGGGGAGTGAACCTAGTTTAGTAATTTAATTTATCTAATAATATTGTCTTAGGAGTGACCCTAGACTAAGGATTGGTAGAATGTGGAGTGAACCCAATCCACTATGATAGTCTTCGCAGTGATCCTTGACCAAGGAAATGATTTTATATGCTTTTTTGTATGCCAGAAACTTATATTTTTTTTAAAAGGTTGGGGCTGAAGCCTCATTTATTATTAAATCAAAGCAAAGACCTCTTTAACTGGGTAGAGGGAGACCCATTACATAGCCCGAAGTCCCAGTGGGCATTTAGCCCGTTACATGACCCATAGGCCCATTTTTTGGCCCAAATCCCATTTTGTGAATAGTACTGCTACAGTACTCACACTGCTATAGTACTGCACTGTACCCACCGCTGCTATAGTACTCTGCCGCCGCTACAGTGACCTACTGCCGCTATGCCAGAAACTTATGTGTTATGATTATGTTCTCATGAATCATGATTGATTTTTGGATATTATACACTCTTGTTTCTTATATATTTTTATTGAAAAAACTTTATTCCATGATTGATGATTATGATTTATGAATTTTTGGGTATGATTTTCTAATGCTATGCTCTTGTTCTCATACCCATACATGCATCTTATGATCACATATGATAATTTATTGATATATCCTATGTTTACCCTTACTTAGCATTTTAGATCACCCATTCTTATATTTCCTTTCCATTTGTTATGAAGAATGGTTTTACGTATGGTATGGATAATAAGGGTGATAATTTTGAATAAAACAATGGAATATTATGAAGATCTTTTATGCATTAGTTATTTTATGTATCCAAGTTTCCAAATACACTAAACCTTTATGGTTTTACCATGGATTGTATTGTTAAGTAATGAATATTCATATATTAAGATGCAATATTTATTTACGAAATTTACAAGTTACTATTCAAAATTATAAACTCACAATATCAATTGAATAATAAATTTAATTTAATTGAACCAAAATCCCTAAATAAATTCATGCAACAATGTTCCAAAACCAAAATGACATGCAAAAAGATAAAAATAACTTATTGGGAATTCCTATCTCCAATCCATACAATATCTCCATAATAATGGGATGATTTCAAAAATATTTAATGGAATCATATCCATAACCCTAACTAAAATCTTCCAAATTGGGATGGGAGACAAGAGCGAAAACAACAAAGAAGGAAGGAGGGGATCTCACTGTGATTATTTATGAATTCTCAGGAAAAATCACCCCATTTTAAAGTGGAATAACAGGATAAAGGAAGTGGGGATTCCCATATAATTTCATCATATATGGGAGAATATAGAAGTGATATAGAGTTAAAATCCCAAGGGTAAAATTAGGTAAATTCAAATATTCAATTAAATATAGGCTGACACATGGTTTTCGTAATTGTGCAGAAATTGTGTGGTTGGAACTATCTATCCATAAAACTTTTCATATTTTGAACGCATAGTTTTCCAAACCATATGATAATCATTAAAATCCACACTATAGATAAATTTCATATTTCACATGGTTTTCTTACAACCATATGGAAACTATGATCTAATCCCTAAGATAAAACCAAGCTACATGGTTATTCCATATAGTTTCCCTCAACCATGTACCAACTATGCATAGTGAAAAATCCTTAATAATATTTTGGATCTCTGACCTAAAACCTATTAAAACTTTTCCAAGCACCTGATGCCCCTCTTAGGCCTTGATCCATATAAAAAACATCACTTATAAAGGTTAAAACTCTTATAATCCTGATCAAAATTCTAAATTCAAAAATAAATCCCTCGCCATAATCAAAAATTAAAATTGATTTAGATTTTTTACAAACTAAAAAACATAGGTCATTATAACCTCCCCTAATTTGATGTTCCCATCCACCAAAACACTCAATAATATTTTATTCAATAACTAGGACCAATTTTGATAATCAATTCATAATAAAATATTATAGTCCCATCACCAAATGTCAAACAATCTTATGATAATTAAATCTAAACATACGGTGCACTTCTCATAAAAAGTTTATACACCAATCATTACAATTATTGAAACATTGGGACAATACTTACCCATATACATCTATTAAGAGAAGCAAAAATATCATTTATTAATTAATCACTCAGATTATAGTGCTCCCAAACATTATGATTATCTCATAAGGGCTAATTCTAAGCCATGGAACTCCATTCCATTAGAATCACTTACTGAAACATATTATTAATAGTCCAACAAACTTATTGGTGTGGTATCCATATCACCACACCCAATTCCATGACTAAACATTGGTCATGACTTAGTACCACTCATCATCTTTAAATTATAACCTTTCCCAAAAGTGATCAGTCATACTCACCGACATAATATATTTATTACTCGGTTATGATGCTTAAATAAAAAAGGCATCATTTGGTATTCCAAAACCCATAATGAATTTCAAGCCTAACTCATTATCTAATTCCATGGTTGGATCACCAACTAACCAAACACATTATCCATCATTATTTTACCTTGATCACTATTGTATCTCCGATCTGAATTATACTTGGATCACATCAATTTCACCTTGATCATGGTGCCAATGCACGGTCTCCATGAAATACCACATATAGATTCCAAATATAATATTTTCCATTGATATATATATATATATAATTATACCCATATTCTCATCAACATTAAAATACCACCTCAATTCTTAAATAACCAGTCTTATAACACCCATGACCCTACCACCATTAGGTTTTTTCCTTCAATAATCACATTTCATCACTATTCATGATGAATAGACATGGTTTTCCCACCCATATATGAGAACTAATAAAATTTTTCAAATTAAATCCATTCCCAACTCATAAGGAACTTCATCCTTGGAACCTTAAAAAATTCATTCGTAATGAGGGTCACATTGTTAGATCCTGATTCTGATGAGGTATGTTTCTATTTAATTTTTGGTTAAACTCATTTTAAAATGGCTAATGTAATGCCTTACAAGAGCAAGGAAGGTATCTGGAGTGTCCTGGGGCTTTAGGACATGGAAAATAGGAAACTAAGGCCATATAGTTCATGGATAATGGTTAATATTAATTGTTTTCCATGAATGTTTGACATAGAGAAGGGGAGAACATGGTTTGTAAACCATAAAAGGGGTGTTCCAGAAACCACGTGAGGATTGAAAGAGACATTCTCATGGATTTCACATGATTTATTAAACCATGTGGGTACCTCATAAAATCGTGCAAACTAGTTTCCTCAGGAATATATGAGATTACTCGGTTTGTAAAACTGTGTGGCCGAAACATGAACTCCATTATAGGTGGGTAACTTACCAAATTTTCCTCCCGACCTTTCTATGATCTCACTTGAATTTCTACCTCATTTATCCTCCAGTATCTTAGGGTGAAAACCAAGTTCTCTAAACTCTTCTAAGGATCATTCTCCTTTAGTTCTAGGGATTTTTGTTTTTGTTTTTTTATAATCGAAGCCCTGGATAAGTTTATGACTCTATTTTTTCTATTTTATAGAATATTCACATCATGGTAGTTTATCCTCCACCAAATCTTCTGAGACTTTTTATATGGAGTTGTTCACATTTTCATTTATAGCCGTTTTATTTAGAATTAAGGGTCAAGGTTAGATAAGTTTTTTTTACAAGCATAAGGTGGTTGGTATATAAAAACTATCTGATAGTCAAGATGTCGTTCTTTTTCATGTGGTTGTGGCATTTCACTATCATGCTTCAAATTTGTGCCCCTAACTTAGAAAATTTATTTGGACTCTAATTAATGTGTGAGACCCTTCATAGACCTCATTGGGTCCATTAACGATCACGAGGCTGGGCCTATGGCCACCCTTGGGGAGTGCCACTACCTTGAAAATAGTGAAATGAGTTATTAAATAAAAAATTAGCGGTTTTATAATATTAAACCATTTTTACTTGTGTTTGACATGTTAGCATGGTAGAAGGGGTATTTTTTTAACATGGAAAATTTAAATGGGTTATGAGACGATTAAGGGTAAAAGTATTAAATTATTAACAGGGAATTTCCATATTTATAAATGGTTTGAAAAAATATTTAATGATTTTGGTTATAAATAAATGGTAAAATGGTCTAGTAGTGGAATTGAGTTAACAATGTCAAATAAAATAAACCATGGAAACATTGATAAATGAGAATGTGTACCCTTATTGTTATTGTTGATAAAAACGTTTACTGATGATGAACCTTGTAATTTTATGAATAATGGTATGATTTGGTTGTTGAATTGGGGATCCTCATTTTTGGGTTGGGTCAGACTTATGCTCTAGGCCAAATTGATGTATTGTGTGGTATGGATGTTGGAATGATGCTATAAGCTTCGATGGTTTGGACATGATATGGGTACCTGGACTGATGATCCAAGGTACATTGGGTTAAATTTAATTGATTAATGAAATACTTTATGAATTAAATAGTTAAAACCTTATGATTTATGGTTCATATTATTGTCATGCGTCAAAGAAAGATATATTATATTAGGTGTCAGTTGAAACCTTGGGGATAATGTATTTAATCAAAAATTGTTTAAATTATGAAACATTTTACTTTTAATTCCTAGACTAGTATTCATTTATAATAATTCATACACTATTTTTAGTTGGGATATTTCTTTATATAATATTGGTGGTGGCCTACTGAGTTACACTCACACCCTACTTGACCCGCCATTGGTACCCAAGAAGTTTTCATGGTTTCAGGTATGGATAAAAGAAAAAGGAACTATGCTAGATGTGTGAGATATGATTTTTGGGATGGAACATGTATTAAGAGACCATAAATAATTTCAGGACATCATTTGGGGATTTTTATCATGTATTTATTTTTGGTTTTTCTTTTGACACATGACACTAGTATTTTTCCGTTTTAGTTTGGGGGAACATACCCAGTTTTGGGATCCTGTTATGTGATGTTTGGTTATTACTAGTTATTGATCCTTATTAGTTTTTTATTTTGATTTATACTAATATCTTTGATAAAGAGGGTATAGTTTACACATGTACTTTATTATACCCTTGCTGTTAGTTGGAAACCTTTGACATACAAGGAGGTGTTCTTGAGGTCTTGTAAAGAACGAGATCATGTCACTGGTTTAGTGGAATCAAGGATAGAATGTTACAAAGTGGCATTAGAGGATGTGTATTTTTTATTTATTTACTATTTGTGAAAGGTAGATGTGGGAGTTGGGTGTGTTAGACCTTGACAATGATCTTGTCTAGGGGAGTAACTAACCATGGACATGGGAGAACCAAAGTTCCCAGTGTGGGATTGTTGTTCTTAATGGTTTTTATTACTGTTGAATCTTATTTAACCTTGAGAGATACACATGTTTTGTGATGTTATACTATTTTTTTTAATCATGGGATAGTGTGGAACGAGGTTTTTGTATACATGTATCATTTTAGCAACTCATGGATTATTCTAACACCCTGAAAATTCTTGAATAGTAACTTTTATTCGATAACATGTATGACATGAAAAACTAAACATAGAAAGTACTATAAACTCTAGATACTTTATGGTATATTTAATATTCAAATAGTTTTTATATATTATATAGATACCAATGAACTCAATACTAAGTTATCTTTCGTCGCATGAAACAATGAGTTTCTTCGATAGCTTGGGTTATATGCAAGACTAAGTTCATCAAACAAAAAAATATTATTAAAATATTATTATTTAATATTATAAGATTAAACAAAGCTATTAAATTGGTGGTTATTAATAATATTAAATAAATTATAAGAATATATGGTTGAATTAATTTGTTACTAAGTAATTAGAAAGGAATATAAAAACTAATTGAATATAAATGAAATGTTTTTGTTAAAAATTTTTTTATGCACCTAAAGGTGTTTTATCCTAATAAATTAAATTAATTACTATTAGTGAATGATATTAATGAACTATATATATTATATTATCAATAAATTATTTTTGACATTCATTAAATAGATTTAATAGGCATAAGATAAGAACAAACCAAATATCACACATAAAAAGCTATATTTTTATAAGGTCACTTTTACCGCCTTTTAATGAAAGACCTATATTAAATCAAATTTTTGGAAATTTTATAAATTTTATATTTTAAAAATAAACTTAAATTTTGAAAGAATAACATTAAAATTATCTCAGGGTTAATTTATGCTATTTTTGTGAGAAGTTTCATTTTTGATGAATAGTTAAAACTATTGAATTTTAATTGAAAACGGCTTTTTTATCTAATTTATATATAAGGAAAAATTATATTATTAATTGATTTTAAAGTTAAATTAGAACCAATATATATAAATTAATCCAATTTAGTTCATTGGAATCAATTTTACATTTAAATTTTATATAAAAACATATCAAACATTTGGACTTTTTTTACATTAAAAACCCATTTTGTTGTCCAGTCTACGGGATTAAATTTAAATTAATTACTACCACATATATGATTTGAATTTGGAAAAATTTATTCCATATTCGGAATCATAATAATTTATAATTTCTAATAATTTCAACTTAGTTTTTTTTCCAAAAATATTAGTTAATGAAATTAAAATTAATTATAGAGATTAAGAGAAAAATTTTCTTTATAAGGGACCAAACCTTAAACTTAAGGGATAGAATGACCAAGAAAATCTTTCAAAAGATATTTTATAGCCAAATATTGTCCCCAAGATCAATTTTATATAATATAGATCATTATTTTAGGTACATATTTTACGGTAGACCTCTCAGTAGTTGTTTACCATTTTATATTTACAAGAATGCCACTCATCCTCAACTATAAAAATGCACTCACCCCTCACACTTATTTACTCACATAAATACCTTTTTATAGACCAAAATATCCTCAAATAAGTTCCAAAAATCCCTAAAATAATCTTATAAGCCTCAACTTGGGCAGAAATCCATCCAATGATGTCTTTTGTTATAATTCAAAAGGAGTTACTAGAGAAAGAGGTAACATTCTTCAATGATCACATTCGTTTTATTTCATTATCAAACCATTAATTTATTATTATTACATGATTATATAAAAAAATAAGTATACTAAATATAATAATATTTTTTTACAATAATAGTTTGACCTAAAAGTTCTCACACATCCATAAAATGGGATACGCGGTCATCATTCATGTGTACAGAGGACTACCGCCACGCGAACCGATGTCGTTCGTTCTTCCATTTACCACCTTTCAAGGTTGGAAATAATGATGGATTTATAGTTTATATTTATAAAATATTTTATATTTACAATGTATTTATACTTATTTAATTTTTATATAAGACATACCTTCATGCGCACCATATAATGGGTATACGATAACATCGTTTTTGGACGTGTGGACTACCACGTCCTCAAAGCGATATGATTCATTCAAACTTTACTTAGAATGTATTTATAACTGGTTTAATAAAAATATTTTACATATATGACATAAATATGATACTATAATTATAATATAAATATTTATTTCTTTTAATTTTCAATCTTTTAAATTCGACAAAGAAAAGGAAGTAGCATCCAGGCGTACGTATGACCTACCATCTCTATGAGCTGTTGATTTCATTTCCTATCAAAAAAAATTATGGATTATTATAAATAAATATATTATGAATATATATTATATTTACATCATGATTTAAATAATATATATAATGAAATTATGATCTAATTAATAGGCACAACAAGTAACAAATCAGATCATACTTGAAAAACTTGGCAATTAACACTCAAAATAGTGAAAATAATGAAATATTGTTAACAAATGGGTAATAAGATATTATAGAATGATAATATATGATATTATAAATATTATTATGGTTATATTATAAGTTTTTGACATGTTTAAAACCCTTTTACATGAGGTAAAAGGATTTTTACCGAAAAGGAAATTTAAGGTAAGAGATTTTCATCTCACTTTTTATATCTATGAGATAAATATCATAGTCACCACTCACTTATTTTTTGTGGTGTATCTACAACCCCTTTTGATATATTAAATCATTAATCATTATATATTCATGGTAATTAAGGTTTTACTTTTAATTGTATCATCCAAAGGTGTTTGAATTGAAAATTAACAATTGGAAAAAGTTATCTTTGCAATATCACTTTGTTTTGTTATTATTAACTTTATCTCAAAACTATCAATACCTTATGATTATTTATATTATTAATTTTTAAATATATATATTTTCATGCAATTGATATCATTACTGACTAAACCATATACCATTTTTACATATGGTGTTCACTTTGAAAATTATTTTATATATTGATAAATCAATATTCTTAATTCAATATAGATATTTGATAAGGAATATTGTTTATTAATTGATAACTCGATATGAGGAATGTTTTTTACTTGAAATGATAGGTGGGGAGAATAATTTATATAACCTCTATATTCATTGATAAGTTCTCATGAGATAAATAAATATTCCAAATTAAATGGGTTTCTACCTGTAGTTTTAGACCATCTTGTGAAAGTTCATGATGGTACATGTTTTCATGTACCTCATACATGACATCCAATAATTAATAATTTACTTCATATATATTTCATTTATTATTTTTAAACATCTTATTTTCATATGAAAAAAATATATGGTTTCATTTCATTATGAGTTTATTGATTAAATTGAATGTGTTTCAGTTATTTAACTTTCCATATTTATTATCCCTTATCCAATTATTTGAATGGAATGTGTTATCAGTTATTTAAATTACCATATTGATTTATTATCATTAATTTAATTATTACTTCTACTTTTCTTATCCTTATTAATAATTTGTTCTCACCCTTATTAGGTTTGATTTTCCCAGATTTTGAAGAGGAATCCTTTGATTAAGTTTCAAGGATGTTGAGATTTCACTTATGTTTTTATTTATTTTATTTTTCCAATGTGTTATGGGTATCATGTGTAAAATCTGGTTTTCCAAAACTACTAAATTATTCATTCCTTTTGGATTTTATTCCTTGTAATCATAATAATGTAATAATGTAATGCACTGGATCCAAGCTTCTAGGGTCATGGCATTATAGTTGGTATCAAAGGAATTTTAGTAAAAACCTTGAGAACTAGATTTAGGGAAACATTGATTAGAGAACATAACCCTAATACATACTTTATGGACAAGTATAGAAAAATATTCTATAATTATTTTAAGGTATAGATTATGTGATTATTACAACCAATACATATCTCTCTTGATACTATATGTGTACATGGTTCTAGCATAGACGTACGTAGAGGAAACAACTCAAAAAAGGTGCATCGGGCTTGACTTGATCGTAACCTGATACATGACAATGGGCCTTAATTTTCACCTAGTTTGACACTCCTAGGGGATATGCATAGTGTAATTCACATGTTCTTTAAAAACCATTATAAAGGATTTGGATATATAATAAATGGCGTAGTTTAAACTAGAGGTGTTTTAGCTAATAAAATAATGTTTCAAAATTTAGAAACCCTAAAAAAATTATTATATGGTTTTCCCACTATGATAATTGTTTCTCACTCTATTATTTTTAGTTTTAGTCAGTGGATGGAACATGAAGAAGTCATTTTAACATTAAAAATGATGGAAAAGGTGGTGACAATGAACAACCAAATGAGGTGTTGATAGGAGTGAAGTAAGTCATGTTCATGGATAATCAATTTTCCTGAAATATGATTAACAACATATACCTTAACCAAATCCAAAACTCACAAAAGTAGAGAAGTATGTAGATTAATAAGAGATTTAGTGGTGGGGATCATATAGAAAATAATGCTCAATTTCTATCATTCAATAAATGTGAAAGGAGACACCCAGGAAAGTGTCTTAATGGAATGAGGAAATTATTTATGTGTGGGAAAGAAGGACATAATGAAAATAATTTTCGAGGAAAAATGAAGAGTATAATGGAAGGAAATAAAACCTATCCTAAGTATCCATTCATAGTTTATTTCCTTGAATGCGGGGAACTTGGGAATTATTTGAGTCAATGCCCTACTCTATATGATTAAATCTAAACCAAGGAAGGACCTATGTAAAAATAAATGGATGAAGTATTTATGTATTTTGGTTGTATTGAAAACATCATTTAAAAGGATATTTAATGACTAAATTTCAAGGATTTATATCATAGTTATTTATGAAATTATATGGTTTTATAAAAAGGAAAACCAATATGGAGGTGTGGCTTGAACCCATGAATGAAGGATGATTAGGTTTTCACACCTACCACTAGCCTACGTGATGTACTAGTTAATGTATCATTTCTTTTAGCTTAACAATTTGATAAATAAATATTAATGATGAACCAATAGTATCCGTTTTTGGGTTTAGATATTAATTTATTAACCATATTTACTTTGGATAATAGTTAGAGACAAATGGAAAGACATTTCACTCTTTTATGGGCCTTACGATCCATTATTAGTGTATTTTATTACTTAATGCATCAATGTTAATTTTTGGATATCCATTTCTTGAAGTAATGGATGAATTGGAAATTAATCAAATTAAAAATAGAAGATGAAAATTATGAAATAGAAATATGTAAATTATATATGTTTCCTTATATTCTTGGTCAATAAAATAATTCCTCAATATTAAGAAAAGTATCTAATAACAAAAATATTATCCTAATACATTCATTTTTATTGAACTGATACTATTTTAAATCATCATATATTTATGGCTTTGAGGCCCTCAACTTTACATTGATCATGCACTTGTTTGTGATCAATGACCTTATTCACCTCCTATAAATATTTATTATTTTTCCCCATGTACGTATCTACACTTTCCACTAAAGTTCTCTTACTTAGAGACATATTTATATGTTATTCCATTTGACCTTTTTTTACTTATCATTTTATCTTATTAAAAGGATATTTTATTAAAATTTATCATGATGTGTGATTTAAAAAAAAAGAATTTTCAAAAATCAAAACCTTGATTTCTAAGATATATTTTAAATTGTGAGGACACAATTTATTTAAGGTGGAGAAAATTTAAGGTCCTGAAAATTCTAAAAGAGTAACTCTTATTCGATAGCATGTATGAAACATAACACCAAGAATATAAAGTAATATAACCTCTGAAGAATTTATGGAATATTTAATTTTTAAATAATTTCGATTTATTCTATAGCTTAAAATAAATGCAATACTAAGTTAGCTTTAATCACACAAAATAATGAGTTTCGTTGATATATTTCGTTATAATCAAGATTGAGTGTTACTGAAAAATAATATATTATTAAAATATTATTATTTAATATAATAATATATAACCTATATGTTAAATTAGTGGCTACAAACAACAATAAATAAATTATAAGAATATATGGTTGAATTCCTTAGTTAGAAAGTAATTATAAATGAATATAAAAACCTATCGAATAAAAAGGAAATGTTTTTGTAAAAAATTATTTTCATGCACCCAATTGTGTTTTATCCTATTAAATTAAATTAATTAGTATTAGTGAATTATATTAAATAAATAAATATATATATTTATTATATTTTTAATAAAATATTTTTGACATTCATCTAATAGATTTAATAGGCATATAATAAGAAAAAACCATATATTATTCATAAAAAGATATATTTTCATACAAATCCATCAAATGTGATACACAATCATCATTCATGTGTATGGAGGACTACCGCCTCCTGAACTGATGTCGTTTGTTCTTCAATTTACCACCTTTCGAGGTTAGAAATAAGGATAGATTTATTGTTTATATATATATATACATATGATATTTATAATGTGTTTATCCTTATGAAATTATTATATAACACATACATTCATGCATTCCATATTATGGGGATACAATAACATCATTTGTGGATGTGTGGACTACCGCCTCCTCAAAGTGCTGTGATTCGTTAATTTTTACACGGAATAAATTAATAATGGCTTTAATAAGAATATGTGAGATATATAACATAAATATGATTATGTAATTATAATATATATATATATGTCATTTACTTTTCATTCTTTTAAATATGATAAAGAAATGGAAGTAACATTCATCTGTACGTAGGGCCTACCGTCTCCATGAACAGTGCATTTCATTTCATATCTCCAAATTTTATGTATGATTATAAATACATATATACTGAATATATATGATAGTTACATCATGGTTTAAATTTTTGAGAGTTTTAAATAATGATCTAATTAATAGTATGAACAAGTAGCAGGTCAAAACATACTAAAAAAACTAAGCAGCTAACACTCTAAATAGTGAAAATAATGAAATATTTTTAACAAATAGGTAATAATATATTATAATAAGATAATATATGATATTATAAATATGAGTATGGTTATGGTATAAGTTGGTAACTTGTTTAAAATACTTATATAGGAGGTTAAATGATGTTCACCCAAAAGGAAATGCATGGTAAAATATTTTTATCTCTCTTTTTATATAAGTGAAATAAATGTCACATTCACTACTCACTTATTTTGTGAGGTGTATCTAATACCCATTTTGATATATTATATCATAAATCCTTATATATTCATGGTATTTAAATTTTTTACTTTGAATTATCTCATCTAAAGGGTTTTTAATTGAAAATTACCAAGTGGTAAAAGTTATCTTTGCAATATCACTATCTTTTGTGATTGTTAACTTTATTTTAAAACAATCACTCCCTTATGATCAGTTTTATTATTAAATTTTAAATATCTATATTATCATTAAATGAATATCATTACTACCTAAACTGTATATGATTTTTACACATTGTTTTCACTTTGAAAATTATTTTAAATATTGATAAGTCCGTATTCTTTATTTAATTTAAATATTCAGTATGAAATATTGTTTATTAATTGATTACTAAATATGAGGAATGATTTTTTCCATAAATTATGTGTGGAAACAAGAATTTATATATCCCTTTGATGCATCAACTGGTTCTTATATGACAAATAATTTTTCCAAATTAAACAGGTTTCTATCTGTAGTTTTAGACCATCTTATGAAAGGTCTTGAAGATATAGTTTTTCATGTGCCTTAGAAAATATGTCCAATAATTTAGCATTTATTTCATAGATATTTTAGTTATTCTTAATCTATGGATGCATTTTATTCTCATTTTATTGATTAAATGATATCTATTTTAGTTATTTACCTTACCATATTGATTATTCCTTATCCATTTATTTGAATAGAATGTGTTTTCAATTATTTACCTTCCCATATTGATTTATTGTCAATAATTTCATTATTTATTCCTCTTTACTTAATGTTACTAAGAATTTAAACTCACCCTTATTATGATTACTTTCAATATGTTATGAAGAGTAATCATTTGAATGAGTTTCAAGGATGCTAAGATTTTACTTATATTATGATTTTTTTTATTTTCCTAATGTATTATGTGTATCATGTATGTGATTTGGTTTTCCAAAACCACTAAAATATTTGGAATCTCAGGATTTGATTCCTTATATTCATGCTAATTTTCTAAAGTAAGGCATTGAATTTGGTCTTCTGGGGTTGGAGTGTTATAATTTATGTAACATGTATCATGTTAGACACACACAAAAGTGAAATTATGGTTGGGATATGGGATATGAAAGGATTTTATATTTATTAGGAGTTTTAATTAAATAGTTCTTAATAAATATGTATCAATTTTTTTGAATTAAAATATATTAAATGAAATAGTTAAAATGGTTTCAATATGAAATTTGTAATTGGGAAGTTTGGTTTACCTTGATTTATGCATGGAATAATATAAGGATGGCTGAGAAAAATGATAGTGATGTGATTATGATCGTAAGGATGGTGTATATGGAGTGTATTGTTATTTATGGTTGTGATACCTATTTTGAGTAATTGTGTAATTCTATTTAATGTTCCCTGAAATGTGCATTTGGCATAATATAGGGACACCTATATGATGATGCTTACCAGTAGGGAGACATGATGGAATTGCAAAGAATACACATATAGTAGTGGGACCAGTGTTCCCATTGTTTCTAGTTTGTATGGTAGAAGATCTCTTTTTTTGAGAATTTTTACCAATTTATATATTTTATGGAAAGAGACGTAGAGTGGTCTGTTCTGAGTATGTTTATTCTGACTAGGGAATCTTAGATCCAACATCCTTTGATGTTCACCAGATCGGGTGGATCTGAGGTAGATGAGTTTTGAATTGAATCTATTTAGATGATTCTAGACCACATATAAACTCCCATATTTAAGTGGGTTAATTTATCTTCTTATATATTTCTTGGAACAAAAAGGATTTGGTGGGGTATTTAGGCCCAGGACGAGCAATTAGAAGGCATGATACGGAAGGTCTTCTAAGATAAATTCATAGAACAAATTTTCCCTAAGACACTGAGGTAAGAGAGAGATATGGAGTTTTTGAATTTGACCCAGGGATTTAATCCATTGGTTGATTATGCTTGCCAATTCTCTACCCTAGAATGATTTCTTTCGAAATTTATAAGATATGAGGTAATTACGAAAGTGTTTTTAAGATGAGCTAGAGGTGAGATTATGTCCTAGATAAATATATTTCATATGAAGAAGTCTACACAGGTAGTGGATATAGATCTAATCTCTTAAGGGAACCTAAAATATTACTCTAGTGATGGATATTTTTTTTCAACACCCAAACGTTTTAAAATAATTCTATGTTTGATAGCATATATGACACACACCACCTAGCCTAAACAAACCAAAAATTATTATTATTTAAACATGACCGTTGTAACCGCGCTATTGAATTAAAGGTTATAAATATTATTAAGAAAACTATGATATATATATATATATATATATATATATATATATATATATAAAGGACTTTATCAATACAAATTAATCGATTAATTCTTAGGAAATAAGTATTCAATTTTTAGCAAAGTTATTTTATGATTTAAAAATACGTTTTCTTAAAAAAATGATTTTACTTCTTTTTGTGAGAAAATATTATATTCATTTTATTGAACTTATATAAAATTTATTTTATGAAAATAATACAATTTTTTAAATCATAATATCAAAATTATCTTAGGATGATTTTTTTTGGATTTTTCTAAAGAGGCTGATTTTCTAGGGAATAGTGAAAACACCGATTTTTACTGAAAAATGTATTTTTGTTTCAAGCATTTCAAAAGATTATTTTTTAAAAAGTGGTTTAAAAAATAATTAGTCCTATTATATTATTAATTATCCAATTATTTTATTTAAATCAATTTTATTATAGAATTTTGTATAAAACACTTTTATATATAAAAGACATTTTTTCTGAAAAGCAGTTTTTATGCGTGCAATGTGTTTTTATATTAATGAATTAAATTAATCACTATTGGTGAGATATTCTAATGATATATATATATATATATATATATATTTTATATTCTATAAAACATTCTATAATTCATTAAATATTTTTCCTAGGCATGGGATTAGAATAAATCCAATTTTAGAATTGAAAAGTTTATTTTTCTAGAAGAGATATTTATCGCATTTTTCACACTTATTGAAATTTAATTTCTTCCACTGATAGATATTGAAATTTATAAAATGGATACTATATTTAAAATTATTAGTTCCAAATTTGGTGAATATTTCCCTTTAATATTTAGAAATTACAAATAGTAACCATGGTAAAATTTACCGCACTAGTAAAGGGTAAATCCAGTAAATTAGGGTTCAAACTAAGTTACAAGGCCATAATTTTTCATATTAATTATAATTTAATGAATATAATTATAAATTTATCACCTTATTCTCTAAATTTAATTTATTTAGGGACACTTTTCTATGAAAATGACCTATATAGTATTTAAAGAAACGAAAAATACAAAATGTCAATCTCATACTTTTAAAAATTTATTATCAGTACCTATAGGGAAAAAGAAAGTTATGAATGAATATAAATATCTACATGGATAATAATAAATTTATTGTCATTATGGTAACTTATTTAATTTTTTTAGTAATTATATAATTACCTTAAATTCTTATACAATGCTGCCACAATATTTCATCAATTAATAATAATTAAAATAAATATTCTTAAAAATATTAAATGTGATATTATTTGAGTGAGTTATGATTTAGAAATAATTTTATATATTAATATAATATATTATTAATTTTTAGGGTGTTATAATCGAATTCCAACATTGTATTTGTGTTTTTAAATTTAAATTAAATTATGAGTCCCAAAATTGACATTAATGATATTTTTTGGAAATAGTATATTATTAAGTTATTTAGAAATTATATAAATTATGAAAGAAGAATATTATGATAATATATGGTATAAAATATCATCCATTTTTAATTTATGATTCAATATTTACCTTATAAGTATAATTATAACCCTTTAAGTGTGAAAACGTTGTAACCACGGTTAAAGTTAAAATTGGTTAACTAAGGGGTTAAACCAAAAGATAAGGTTTAAAACTCCACATAAACCTATAGAAATTATATTGGTTTATAGTATTAAAAAAATACTATAAAGCATGAAAATATATATCAATTTTAAAGAATGTTTCTTGATAATGACTTTGTTATATTTTATTCTTTTAAATAATTCCAAGTGTGTCCTCTCCCCAACTTATAAATGGACACCCCTACTTTCTCATATTTAGTGCACATTTAGCCTTACATATAAAAAAACCATAAGTAGTTCTGTTAACAATATACCTATACACATTATAGATGTTTTTTTATTCCTTAAATACCAATCCAATGGTCCTTAAGAGGATTCCCAAAGGATTTTTTCCTAAGAATATTTAATCCCCTGAACTGATCACTTTATTTTTTTAATTCTTCTTTTACCTCTTATTAATATATGTTAGTTATAAAAAAATAGTTATATAATTGTAATAAATATAATTAAAAGTTATCATGATTATTAAACCACCATTATCTTCCCTCTTTCCCATCAAATGAGAAGTGAAATTATCGCTCGTTCATAAGTACGACTTATTGTCTGCATGTAGCGAAGCAATTAATTTTTCATCACCATATTTTATAAATGAAAATTATGATGGTTTTAATTTTTATATAATATATTTATGAGATAATTATGATTATTCAATTATATAATATTATATACTTTTTTACCTTCTAAACCGTTGGGATAGGATAAAATCAATTTGTGTGTAAGTGTGGACTACCACTTCCATGAAGTGATGTGATTCATTTTTCATTTATATTTTACTTGGAGGATTATCAGAATGAATTTGATGAATATATATAATTTATATGATATAATAATTATTTTTGAAATTTTAATTATTATTTACCTCTATTTATTTCCATTTTAAAAAAAATAAAAATAACGTTCCTATGTTCTTGCGGCCAACCATCTCCATGACCAGTGCAATTAATTTTTCAATATCTAACTTTTAAAGATTAATATATATATATATAATGAATATATATAATATTTTTATCTTTATTGACAATATTTATATTATTATAAAATAATCAAATCATAAGGACCAAAACTACTGAACCAAAACAAATATGAAAACAAAGTAGTTTCTATCCGGAACAATGATTTTAACAAAACATTATTAGTAAACAGGTTATAAAAAATTATAAGTAAGTCATATATGGTATGAAATATATTATTAATATTATATAATATATTTATAATAAATATATGTTTATTATACAGGAGTTTTGGATATATATGAAGGAAGTTGAACCTAAGGTAAGGGTTTCTTGTCTCACTTTTGTTTCTATGAGACATATGCCACATTCACCACTTGTTTCTTTTAGATGGTCTATATAATAACCATTGATATAATATATAATAATTATATTTATATTAATTCTATTTAATGTTTTATTTGAAGTTATATCTTTCATGGGGTTTATGATTCAAAAGGCACCAAAGCGGTAAGGGTTTATTTCCTAATATCATCTTTATTTGGGATTTTTTATGTTTAAGTATCCATTAGGAAAATTATTTGATATTTATATATTAAAACTAATATATTTTACACTACTATGTTTATTAATGAACTTTTAAGTTAATATTAAATTTTTTTATCACTTTGGTACTTAAAATGATTGAGAAAACATTTTTAAGAAAATTCGACTTTATTTGTCTTTTTAGTTGAAAAATCATTTTTCTTCCATATCCATGTTTTCTAAAAATATTTTCAAGGATTTTTTTAATATTATAAAATTATTTTTTAAATTAATTTTACCCATGTTTATATTTTTTACAAAGTTTTTAAAACGGAATCTTATTGTTATTTTCTGAATGAGGTGATTTCTTACCTTTTTACAAAAGTTTAAAAGGAATGTTTTTTAAATTATATAACAAGGAAATAATTTTCCTTCATCACTACTGCTCGACGGTTTGAATAATAATTTAAAAATTTATAAGGTTATTTTCAAATAAAATTATTTCTTTAATATTTAGGAAATATTTTAGACTTTAAATAAGTGATTTCTAAGTAAGAGGGGTATTTCCATCAAGAATTTTCTATAGACCTTTTTAAAGTATTTTCATCTATGTAAACATAATTTTTTGAATATTATGCTCTAATAAGTTTATTATATTATGATAAAATCCACAATATTTTTATGAATGATTTATAATAATTTTTACTAGTGATAGTATTGATCTTCTATATGCTAGTTCTTCCAATACAACCTGTTATTGATTTTTAAGACTGGTTGATCAAGTTATATTATTTATTCATATAGAGAATGAACTGGACTTATTAAGTTAAAAGTGGGGCCTATAATTACATATCCACTCAATGCATTATTAGTTATATATAAAAAAACTAGATTGGGTCTTGTCTTAGGCCTTACCCATTTATTTAAGATGTCTTGGCATGAGGCCTCAATGATAATTTTTAAATGTATGAATTTATGTATTCCATCTTTATGAAATTAGTTATTTATGTCCCTATGATTATTATAATAGTTTTTATAACTATGGATATGTTTTTATCTCATGTAATTATTTATATGAAATTATTTAATTATCATTTATTTCCTACCATATTATTCATGCTTTATTTAGCTTCTGATATATGCATACCCTTATTGAGCATCTGAACTCACCCATTTCTTATTTTTATTTTCCCAAGGATTCCAAGAAATGTATTATTAATTATATACAAGTTTATTCAAGAATAAATCATGATGTCCTCAAAGAAAATACCATATTGTATTTTATGTTTTGAAATGTAATATGGGAACTAAGTATGTTTCTAGTTTATCAAGACTACTAAACTATTTAGATAATTTGGTATTTAATTTCTTGTATTCATTACCAATTTAATAAAGTAAACACAAAAAATAAGGTACCAGGGTTGGGGTATTTATAGTTGGTATTAGAGAAATTTTAGTAAGAACTTTGGATACTAGAATTCAGAAAACATAGATTAGGTAAGATAACCCTATGGCCGTCTTTGAGGATAAGTCTAATTATAGGATAACATCCTAAAAATTTAGAAAGGTGGATATTATGTGGTTTTCATATCAATACATCCCTATATGGATAGTACATGCAGAATTTGTTTTGGCATAGATGCATATAGGGTTAATAACGCCAAAAATAATTGGTCAAGTATATCTCAAATATCATTCTAGTACACAATGATTGTTCCCTTACCATTGACCTGGTTTGACACTATCAAGGGATATGCTTGGGTTAAATCAAAATTTCATTATAAACCATTATAAAGGATTTGAATAGATCATAACCAAGTATGACCTCAGTTAAACTAAAGTATTCATAAAATAAATATTGGTTTCAAGATTTAGAAACCCTATGAATGGTATTTAATGATCTCTAACTATGATTATTATTACTCATACTATTATTTTTTGGTTTCAATGAATGGTTGGAACTAGAAGGAAACATATTAAAATTTAATGTGATGGAAATTGTGATGGTTATGAGCTACTATATGGGATTATTATTGGAGCAAAATATAATATAATTATTTCAAATTAGTTATCGTGATATATGATTAAAAAAATTTAATCTTAACCAACTTTAAGAATCACCAAATAATAAAAGGATAATTTTTGCTGAGAGAATGGGTAGTGAAGATCATGGTGGGAAGAAATAAAAATTTCATTCATATAATAAATGTGGAAAGAGACACCTTGGAAAATTTATCAAAGGAATGATAAAATGTTTTATGTGTGAAAAATAAGGGAATTAATTAGTGAATTGTTAAGAAAAACTGAAAAGTATGATAGATGAGAAAAAATTTCATCCAAAAACACCATTTTAATTCAATGTATTATTTATGGGGAATATGGGAATTGTCTGAGTCAATTCCCTAATATAAGGGATAAATCCTTTAACAAGGAAGGACATATGAAATGGAAGTCATTGAAGTTTTTATGTATTTTTATTTGAGAATCATGTTTTAGAAATATTTTATCAAGGATATTATGGATATAAGAATCATGAAACATCTAACTATTGTTCCACAAATTTTTTTCATTAAGGATTCAAAAAACATATGTTGAATGGTACCGATAACCTAGAAAAGTGATTTAGTGATAAGGTGATATTTTTGGAAAATACATGATTGAGGGATTAATAACACTTAATATGTGTTTGATATTGGGATAAACCTCAAGTGTATTAGGATGATAAGTATAAGGTTGATTATAATTTTAAAGGAATAGACACCATTTTTAATTTTTATGTGATGGGAGTTTTACATGATTAAGGATATTTTGGGAGATATTAATGAGAATAAAACAATTTGGATTAGTATATATTTTATTTAAAAGGTTATTTGGGGAATAATTCTCTATGGAAATAATTTTAAAGTTATCAGTAACCTTTGAGGTTGATCTGATTTTTGAGTTTTTATTATTTATGGTTTTTTGGGATAAAAGAGTTAATACATTTTGGGAGTTTATCACATATAAAATCACATCAGCTAAAATTTGTGATTTGAATCTTGGGAATGTTTATTATATTAATGGGAATAATATTTTAAGAAAAAAGACAACTCGCAGGCTGGGTGACAAATCATCACATCTAGAAAGGCCGTGGTGCTTAAACCCACAACCGAAGGGTGATGATGGGGAAACACCAACCACTGGCCAATGTGATGTGATGGTTAATATAACATATTGATTAATTAAAATACTTAAAAGATAAATATTATGATTATTTCAGGAATAATATTATAAGATCAAATCTTTTAGAATTTTTTAGAATTTTGAGGTGATTAATGACATTTTGGGAGACTTTTTATCAAGTTTAGGTATATATAAACTTTTGGATTAATTTAAGTGATTTTTTTGGAGGAATGATATTTTGTTTTTTTGGAGATGTAAGATGAATGGTATGAGATAACATTTGAGGTTAAAAATTTATTTAATTTTGGGGTTATTGGGGTTATTTTGGATATAGGGTTATTTATTTATGGAATGATATATATCAAACCTTTGACTTTATTATTTATTTTTTGAGATTAATTTATTATTTCTTCATATGAAGGTTTATTAATTTTAGGAATTATATATTCTTATGTGAAATATTTTGGTTTTAGTAAAGATAGGAGGAATAAATTGTTATTATTTTGTATATTATGTGATCTATAGTGCTTCAATCATAAAAAATTAGTCTTTATACTCCTCATTTAGAGAAAAAGATGATATTGTGGTGGAAATTGACTAAATAATGAAATTATACTTTTCAAGTTAGTATATTTCCTTATTTTTTTAGTATAAATGGTAAATGAATTCAAAAAATCTAGGAAAAAATCTTGAAACAAAACTGTTATCCTATTACGATTATTTCTAATGAATTGATGATCTTTTCACCCATCACAAAGTTATGGTTTTATGGACATTTAATTTATACTAACCATGTTCTATATCACTCTATGTTATTACTTGGGTGTTATGTTTCTCCTCTATGTCAATATTTTCACTTTCCAGTGATATTATCTTATTTAGAAACTAAATTTTCTGATGACCTTTACATTTCCCTTTCCCTCTTTTTCAGAGGAAGTTTCATTAACCCTTTTTATGATGTGGGTTTCCATAGAGGAATTTTCAAATGAAAAACCATTGTTTACCGAGTACAAGTTAAAATTATGAGGATGTAATTTATTTATTGGTGTAGAATGTAATTCCCTAATATTTTAAAATAATTCCATGTTTATAGAATATACGACACACAACACTGACCCTAAATGAACCACAAAATATTATTTTAAAAAAATGACTATTATAACATTGTAGTTGAATTGGAGGGTATGAATAATATTAACCAAATAATGAAATATATATATATATATAATTAATATTATCAATACAAATTCATTGATTAATTCTTAGAAAATAAGTACTCAATTTTCTATAATGTTATTTAATGATTTAGAAAAAAATTTTCTTCAAAAAAATATTTTATTTATTTTTATGAGAAAGTATTATAATGAATTTATGAAACATATATAAATTATATTTTATAAAATAAATATTATTTTATAATAAAAAATTCAGAAATAGATTATGGTGAAAGTTTTTGATTTTTCGGAAGAGGTTGAATTTCCAATGAATAGTGAAAAATATCAATTTTTTATTAAAAAATGTGTTTTTTTCAAGGATTTAAAAAGATAAATTTTGTTTTAAAAAAAGTTAAATATAAAATTACTTGTATTATATTATTAATAATACAATAAACTTCATTAGAATCAATTTTATGATAGAATTTGGTATTAAAAATTTTTTATATGTAAAAGAAATTTTTTCTCAAGAACTATTTTTTTGTGCAATGTGTTTTTATCTTAATAAATTAAATTAATCAGTATTAGTGTTTTATTTTAATTAAATATATATATATATATATTATAATTAAAATAATATTTTGTCATCTATATAATGTTTTTTCTATGCATGATATAATAATAAATATATTCTTTTGTTTAAAAATTGTATTTTCTAAACGCAGTTTTCATCGTGTTTTGTTCACTTATTTAAAATTAATTGCTACAACTTGTAGATATTTAACTGTATAAAATAGATTCCATATTTTAAATCATGATTTCCATATTTTTTAACTTGTCCCATTTTATTTTTAGGCATTATGAATAGTAACTGTGGTAAAATTTATCACATCAATAAAGTGTAAATCAGGTAAATTGGGTTTAAAAATAAGTTATAAGTCCATAATTTTTCATTTTAATTATAATTTGATGAATTTTATTATATTTTTATTACCTTATTCTTTAAATTTAATTTTTTAAGGGACACTAGACCATGAAAATGTCCTTTATAATATTTAAAATAAAGAAAAATACAAAATGCCACTCTCTTACTACTAAAAATGTCTTCTATGTTCATATTGAAAAAAAAGAAAGTTATTAATGAATATAAATTTATATTTGAATAATAATAAATTTATTTTCATTACGAAAATTTATTTATAATTTTTATTAGCTATAGAATTCTTAAGTAACAACGACACAATATTTCTTCAATTAATAAAAATATAAAATAAATAATTTTATATATAACAAAAGTTAGATAATTTGACTAAGTTATGGTGTCCCAGAAATTTTATAGATTAATATGACATATTAATGATTTTTAAATGTTTAAAATTGAGTTTAATATTTATCTTTGGGTTTTTAAAATCAAATTAAATGAAAAATATGAAAATTGACATTAATTATATTTTATGGAAAAAATATAATATTTAATTATTTAAAAACTATAAAAATATTTAAATAGGACAATTAGGATAATATATGGTCTAAAATATCATCTATTTTACATTTATGAGTCAATATTTACATTATAAGTAAAATTATAACCATTTAAGATTAAAAAAGTTGTTATTGTGGTTAAAGTTAAAACGAGTTAACTTAGGGGTTAAACAAAAATATATGGTTTAAAAAACCAGTTAAACCTTTCAAAATTATATTTTTGATGATATAAAAACCATATCATATCCCAAATTTTAATATCTATACATTTTAATGCATTTATCTTGATAATTATTATGTTATATTTTTTTCTTTTAAGAAATTCTAAGTGTGTCCTCTCCCTCACTTAAAAAAGGACACCCCTCCTTTCTCATCTTTACACCACATTGATCCATATATAAAACTTTTCCATTTATCTTTTAAATATCCCTATCCATATTTTATAGGTTATTTTCTTCCCAAAAGACCAACCCAAGAGTCCTTTAGAGGAGATCTAATGAAGTTCTTCCAAAGATGAGATAATTACCTTAATAGATCAATTTATTTTTTTACTTATTATTTTAACTCCCATAAATATATTATATTTATAAAAAAATGGTTATATAATTATAATAAATATACTGATTTTTTTTCATGATTATGAAACCACCATTATCCACCCTCTTTCCCATCAAATGGGAACTGAAAGTGTCACTCGTACGTACGTACGACTCCACATGACAATACAATTTATTTTTCATCACCAAATTCAATGGATTAGAATTATTATGGGTTTAATTTTTATATAAAATATTTATTATATTATTATAATTATATAATTACAATATCGCAACTAATTTATTACCTTCTAAACTACTTGGAAATGATAATATCGCTCGTGCGTACGTGTGAATTATGATCTTCATGAAGTTAAGTGATTTTTTTCATTTATATTTTAATTATATGTTAATAATGATGAAATATATGAATATATATTAATTATATGATATAATAATTATTTTTTAAGGTGAATTATTTCTTACATTTCTTTCATTCCATCCGTCGAAAAAAGAAAACAACGTTCATGAGTACGTACGACCTACCTTCTCCCTGAATGGTGAAATTTATTTTTAAATATATAATTTTTTTAAATTACTATAAATATATATATTTGTTATATATTATATTTATATCAATATTTAAATTTTGGAGATGATGGAACTATAAACAAACCATAAGGAACAAACTACTGAACCAAAAAATACATGAAAAATCAGTAGTTATTACACAGAACAATGATTTTAACAAATAATTATTAATAAACAATTGATAAAAGATTATAATTAAGTAATAAAAGGTATTATATATAATAATATTGTTACATAATATATTTATAATAAATATATTTTTTTATACAATAATTTTAGACACTTACAAAGGACGTCGAACCTAAGGTAAGGGTTTCCTATCTCACTTTTGTTTCCATGAGACATATATCACATTCACCACATATTTCTTAATTTGGTGTATATACTACCCATTTTATATTATATATCATGGATCTATTTATATTCATGGTATTTAAAGTTTTGTTTCAATTTATCAGTTTCATGGGGGTGATGATTCAAAAGGTACCAATGTGGCAAGGGTTTATTTCACAATATCATCATTATTTAGGATTATTTAGGATTATTTATGTTTAAGTATGCATTAGGTGAATTATTTGATATTTCTATATTAAAACTAATATATTTTGTTCTCATATTTTTATTCACAAACTTTTCAAGTAATATTAACATTTTCCTATATTTGGAACAAAAAATTATTGATAAAATGTTTTTAAGAAAAGGCCATTTTATTTCTCTTTTTGGTCGAAAAAACTTTTTCTTCTATATCCATTTTTTCTAAAAATGTTTTCAAGAATGTTTTTTCTATTCTCCAAGGACTATTTAAATTCATTTTTACCCATTTTTTTACCTTTTTACAATTTTTTTAAAGAATCTTTATTTTTCTGAATGAGGTACTTTCTGACCTTTTTAAAAAAGTGTGGAATGTACGTTTTTTAACTTATAAGGAATGAAAAATATTTCCCACTATCATGACTGATCAATTATTTGAAGCTTAATTTAAAAATATACTGGCTTATTTTCAAATATAATATTTTCCTTAATATTTGGGAAATATTTTAGAATTTAAATAAGTGATTTAAAAGTAAAAATGGTATTTTCATCAATAAAATTTCAATGATATTTTTAAAGTTTTTTCATTTATGACAACATAATTTGTTGAATATTATGATTTACTGAGGTTATTATCCTATGATATTACACTTAATTTTTATGGATGGTTTATTCTTAGTTTGAGTAACAAAAGTATTGATATTTCATATGCTAGTTATTCTAATACATAAAATTATTAATTTTTAAGTAGGTAGATTAAGGTATGTTATTTTTTCATATGTGGAATGAATTAAACTTATTATGTAACAGATAGGACCCACAATTTCATATCCCCTCAATGCATTGGTAGGTATCATGAGACAAAATAGATTCGGTTTTTTATGAGGCCTTAACCATTTATTTAATATGTATTGACATGAGGCCTTGATGGAATGTTTAAAATGTCTTCCATTATGCATTCCATCATTATGAAATTTTTTGTTGATGTCTATGTGATTATTTGAATATTTTTTATCTCCATGGAATTTTTTTAGCTCATTTCATTATTTATATGAAATTATTTGATTATGATTTATTTCCTACTAAATTATTCATGCCATATTTATTTTTTGATGTATGTACACCCTTAAAGAGAATATAATCTCACCCCTTTCTTATGTTTCTTTTTCCTAGGATTCTAGGAAACATATCATTATTGATATAGAAGGTTATTATAGAAGAAATAATGTTGTCCTCAAAGAAAATACTATGTTGTCTTTTATGTTTTCAAATGAAATTTGAGAATAAAGTATGTATCTAGTTTACCATGACTACTAAACCATTCGGTCCTTTAGGATATAATTTCTTAAATTTTGTATTAATGTAATAAATTAACCATTGGATCTAGGATACTAGGGTTTAGGTATTTAAGATTTCATTATGGTGGTCTGGTGGTACATATTCTAACAGTAGGAAGAATCATTATGAGAACTTTCACTAGGGCGGTGGCAGATAGGGTTTCTAAGGAAGAGGATTAGTTTCTAAGGGAAATAACCAACTATTCTGTTATTAGTGTGGAGGACTAAGTCACATGATTGGTTAGTGTACTTATCTATTAATAAAGGCTGATATTTTGGAAGGATGGGGAATATAAATAGGTTCTATAGGAACCCTTAGATGATGGGTAGTGATGGAGGACCTAGGAAAATACAAAGCACTGCGAGTGTATCTTCTACCCCATATTTGTCTGGCCATTGTATTTCCACTATCCATACCAATTGGGGTGATGAATGTGGCACTTTAGTATGAGAGACTCTATATATCTAAGGAAGTTCTATGCATGGGACTCATAAGTGAGCACAATGTATAGGAAGAAGTTTACTGTATTTAGTTCAGCTTTTTATAGATGGTAGAAAGGCTGGAAAATCGATAGTCCAAGGTACGAATCTTGTATCTTATATGAATTCTAGTTATTTATTTGATACCATAACTTCACATTATTTTATATATGCTTTATTTATGAATTTTTTGGGTCTAGAGGTGAAGTTTATGTATGGGGTTATGTTAATAGACATGACCTTAGGGGCGCGATCAGAGGTTAACTATCATTATAGGGAGTATTCCCTTGAGATTGTTGGGTACAATCACATTTGGGATTGGTTAATGCATGAGATTTCAGGTTTTCACTTTATACTAATTATGTAATGGTTAGTTACATATCAATTTTGTGTTGTCTATTACCATAAAAAGGTAACATTTAAGTCTCATGAGGGGGAAATTTATGTTCATCATGGGGAGTGGGATATCCAGGAAAGTTGTCTGGGGATAGTACAATAGTAGCTACATGATATTATTTCCCAAGTTGTGATTCTAATGATTAATGATGAGGTAATAGAGCATGATGTCTTCCCTCCTACAGTGGATTAGTTTCAGTACATGTTCCCTGAGTAGTTCTTAGTTTTTACACCCAAGAGAGAGACGAAGTTCTCAATTGAGCTGATTCTAAGAGCTGAGCCAGTTTTTATTCCGGCTTATATAATGGAACCATTATAATTTCAGGAACTTAATAATTATTTTGAGGAATAGTAGGATTAAGTATTTATTTTTTGAGTAAATCACTATGGGGATCTTCAGTTTTTTCCCAAAAGGATTAAAAAACATTGAGTTTGTGTATTGATTACCAAAAGTTGAACCAGAAGAATATTAAGAACCGATGTACTCTTTCATGTATTGCAGTTATTTTTGACTATATTAAAAATGCCTATGTATTTTACAAAATTGATTTGAGTTTTGGGTATCATCAGCTAGGGGTGAGACCTTCTAATATGCCACGAACTGCTTTTAGAAGCTGGTATGGTTTGTATGAGTTCTCCATGATATTGTTTGGGTTAAAAAATGCTCCTTATGTGTTTATAGACTTGATAAACCAAATATTTCACCTTTGCTTGGATTAATTTGTGGTCATATTTATTGATGACATCTTAGTGTACTCCTAGAACCATGATGATCATGGAAAATATCTTGACATAATTCTAAGTACACTAAGAGAGGATAAAATATATGCCAAACTATATATGTTCCATTTATATATCAATAAGGTACTTTTCTTGGGTTATATAATCTCTGAGGAAGTTTTTCCAGTGGACCATGATAAAGTTTGAGACGTTTTTTCTTGGGATTCACAATTTTTTTTGACATTTGAAGCTTTTCGAGATTGGTGGGTTACTACCAAAGATTTTTCGAGGACTTTTCTTGCTTTGTGGAACCAATCTCAGGATTGAAAAAGAAAGTTATAAAGTTTTAATGACCTAGACTATATTTGAATGAGTTATAGAAGATGAAGAATCTTATGAACACAACACAAATCTTGATATTACCCAATCTAAGAGAGGAGTATACATTGTATTGTGATGCATCAATGATTAAAATTGGGATAGTTTTGATACTGATGGATTGAGTTTTGGAGTATAAGTCATGACAGTTGTGGCCACATGAATGGATCTATTGTACATATGATCTTTAGTTGACTGTAGTGGTTTATGCCTTAAAATATTGCTGGAATTGTCTTGTGGGTGAAAAGTTTATTGATTATACTAATTATAAGATACACACATATATCTTTTCTCAAGATGATCTAAATCTTTGGATATGGATGTGTGTTGAATATATGTAATATTTTTACTTAAACCTAGCTTATATGTTGGGTAAAGGGAATAGTATTGTAGATTATTTGAGCCAAAAAATCCAACTCTAGTTGTCTAGGAGTATGGTTCCAAGTGAAATATGATAGCTTTTTTCACTGAGATTCACATAGGTGTTCAAGAGGATCAGGAACAAATGAACCTTGTCTCTTTTTCTATTGATCCGTCTCTTATAATACAGTTTAAGATAAGTATGTCTGGGGATATGGAGTTTTTTTCATTGAGGGAAAACATTGATGGTGGGAGATAACTCTGAACTACACTATCGATGATGATGATATTATCCATGTTCATGGATATATTGTTGTGTCTACTTATATGTGGGAGGATATAATGTAGGATTTTCATGATTTGAAGTTGGAATTGTATCTTGGTTTCCTCAAAATGTACTATGATCTTTATAGGAAGTATTGGTGGTCTTGAAAGAAGAAAGAGATCATAGGTTTTGTAATGCGATGAAATGCCTATCAATAGGTGAAGGTTGAGCATCTGCAACTTTCTGGTCTATCACAACTATTTCCCATTCCATAATTGATATGGGATGATGTTATCATGGAATTTATGGTGGGTTTTTTGAGGAATCCTCGATAGAGTGATATGATATGGGAGATTTTGGACCAGTTGAAAATGGTATCCTATTTCTTTCTAATTTGGGAGACTTTCATCATGAACTAGTTGGGTGACATGCATGTTCCCGAGATAATATGTTTTTATAGGGTTCTGAGGAGAATAGTTTAAGATCATGATCTACATTTTACCTCATGTTTTTATAAAGTCTTATTGAAGGTTATAGGGAATTAGGTATTTCTTATAGCTTTTCATCTGTTGATGGGTGAAAAGTTGGAACATACTACCCAATGGATAGAGGGTATCCTGAGAGTGTGTGTCACGAACCAAATCTGGTCGCCACCAAAACCAGCACTAAAACCGGCCCGTGATGTTGTTCGAATGGAGTTATAGATCCCCAAGGGCTGACACAAGTTCCTGGGTATAATAAACTAAAAATTGGGAAGGATTTACCAAAGTTTATAAACATAAAACAACAAATGAATCCAATAAAATGAATATAGATTTTTCAAACCAAACAATCACCAAAATTCAGAACTGAATTACATATTTTAAAAAAACTTACAAAGACTATAAAAAAGGTACAAAACCAAAAAGAAATAGCCCATGAACCCTCAAGGAAAGAGGCACCACCCTCAAGCCATCTCCCCAAGACAACCCCACCAAGAACCCGCTAGAAACCCGAACCACTGGCACTATAAACTATACCCAACTTGCGACATAAAAAAAACCAAGTCTACTTACACCCAAAGGTGTAAGTAGGGTGTGAGACAAATCCCAGTAGGATACCACCACTAAGAGATTCCATGTGTGAAACATTCAAAGATGAAAAGCATGGAAGTTTTCAAAAACATGTAATTTCTAATTACAATTTCTAAAAGATGCAACATTAAAAAAGAATCACTATTCAAGTGGGCTAATTTAAATAATAAACACTTTTAAAATAAATTCCAAACCTAATTAATTTTATAGAAAAATATATTATAAATACCCGAAAATTGAATGTATTTTTTTTAATTATATGGGAATTTTATGATTCCGCGAAAATTGATGGAAAATGATTCCGAGGCCCGAAGTGCTCAGAAAGAATTTCTGAACCTTTTTTGGGTACGTTTAGTAAACGTGCGAGCGGGTGTTTTGTAACTTTTTTACCGGTTCTTAGAATTAAAATCTGAGGGAACTGTTGAACTCGTAGCACCAATATTCACTTAAGGAGACCTTCAACTTGACCGCAGTAGGTCGAATGAGGAAGTTAGATTTTCTGTTTTTCGTGGAAGAAGAAAAATAAAATAATTAACATTTTATTTTTCTTTTGAAACCTCTCTTTCTGAATTATGAAGGTGGGGACTGCCTGAGCTAGAAAACCTCCCAATCTAAATTCTTGGTGGTGGGGACCACCTGAACCCCTCTTAATGTGGTAAAACCTTTCAACTCTCCATGGTTAATTGTTCCAATTTCAATTAATTAATTGTGAAAACTTTAATTAATTGATAGACAAAGTTTTTTAATAGGTTGGATCCTCTTTTCCTTATTGGGGAAATCGTTGGAAAAGGTGAGAGTTGGGAGAACTTTAGATAAATTTTTCATCTAAACGAAGTATGCCCTCTCCAACAATGATCATACTTCGGAATCAAGAATGAGGACGACACACAAGACAGATTTCAGAAGTGTGTTGTTGAAGCGACAATCATTGTCACCCTGATCGCCTTCACCCACTTCATCTCGTGACACCTCCAATGAGAAATAGAGGTAGGTATTTTTGTTTTGTTTACCCCTTACCCAGTTCTTGTCATTGTTCATGATTGCAGAACAACTATGCCGCTTGCTATCATTCTAACGCGAAGAGTGCGGGAAAAATGAACAGGGGCCAACCTCTCCAAAACCATTGTAAATTTTTATGGTCTTGAATTGATGGCAACATCCCGAGACAAGTGCGGGAGTCTTTGGAATGAAGATCGGGCCACCGGGGCACACCCGGTGACCCACAGAACGTCGCTGGGGACCGTGTCGGTGACCGGAATCGGTGGGGCTCGGAAGCGGTGACCGAAACTTCAGTTGGCCACGATGAATGTGGCGGTGCGACCGCACCGCCGGATAAGGGCCACGGCCCATCGACCACAACAGAGTAAGGACGACAGCCGACGCGAGGCTAGCCGTGCGAAGGGGGTGGCGGCGCGTGTCTGCCCCGCCGACCCGCAGGGGCCGCGGAACAAGGCCTCATCAGTAAAGGGAGGGTGGCTGGATCACTACCGGCTGTTAGTGGTGGCTTGGAGCATGACCATGCCGCATGGGACGACTGGTCGTCCATCCAACCGGAGAGTTGAGCGGGACCCCGGGTCCCTCGTGCCAGGTTCCGGTGCCACGTGGCGCCGGTCGGTCGGCTACCCAACCTGAATGACCCAACCGTTTTAGGTACCCAAGGGGAGCCTCCCCATTGGGTGGCGGCTAAGGCAGACCCCACTGCGGGGCCACCCAGCCACGGGCCATCACTGGCTAGCAGGCTGCCCACCGCGGGCCGCCCAGCATGGCCCGTCTAGTACGTGCCGCCCAGCATGGGCCGTCTAGCATGGGCCACCCTTCGTGAGCCGCACTAGTGGGCCGAACCCAGTGGGCTGGGTCGGACCAGGCCGGGTCGGTCCGATTGTGTCGGACCGGACCCGGACCAACTTCGACCCTTTTCCACTCTTTCGGCCATAACTTGAGCTACGAGCATCCGTTTGACAAACTGTCTATGGAACCAGAAACCTTGGATCAAGACGGTCCATTTGGTATAATCCACTTGACTTTTATATAAAGTTGGGGTATGAACGGTTTGGATCAAACATGAATCCAACTGGGCCCTTGGGACTAAAAGGCCAATAACTTAAAGACTGGGCGTCCAATTGACTTACCATCTGTTGAATTGAGATCCCTATTAAGTGGTGGTCCTTTGGGATACTTCTTAGTGGGACTTAGTGGTGGTTGGAGTATCGACCTGTGGCTTGAGGAGCAGACCCTCCTGGAATCAAGCGAGCTTAGTGCGGGAACCCTGTAGCTGGCTGTGATATGAGAAAGGGTTTCTATGTGGGTGTGTGCCTTAGGATCCTATGTGGGTCTGTGCTTTGGGATCCTATGTGGGTCTGTGTTCCAGTATCCCACTTGTATCTGCTCTAGTAATCCATGTGGGATTACTATAGGATCCTATGTGGGTCTGCTGTACTAGGATCCTACATGGTTCTGATGATTTAGGATCCTACGTGGGTCTACCTATCAATAGAGTAAGATGATTCAGCAGTTACATTTAATCATCTTTACTACCATACCTATGTTATACCTGATGTGAGCTAAGTCTTTACCTTTGTGGTAATCATCTGTGTGGTGTACCTTTGTGGTTCATACCTTCGTGGTTATACCTTTGTGGTAATCATCTGTGTGGCATACCTTTGTGGTGCATACATATGTGGTGATACCTTTGTGGTATTCTTCTCTGTGGCATTACCTTTGTGGTACTTACCTTTTTTGTGCTACCTTTGTGGTATACTTTCTTTCGTGGGACAGTTGGGCTTTGGGATTTTGAGTTGGGCCTTGTGTTTCCTCATGATTGAGATGAGTTTACTAGACAACTTAGGTATATGTATGTGCATATACCTAAGTAGGGTTGTAAGTTGTTTTCTAGCTTTGTTGTTTATCCTTTGTGGATTTTGTGAGACCTTAAAGGGTCTTGGGGTCCCTATTGAGCATCGTTATACTCACCCCTATACGGGATATGCCCGCACCTTGTTGTGTTTGGTGCAGATGACGAAAAGTGCTGACTAAGGATGAGAGTAATAGGACTGGAGGTAGCTCAAAGGTGGACACTAGACGTGGTGTAGTACAGAAACAACAATTCTATAGCTGTACCTAAACTTTAGGTAGGATCCTTGTCGGGTGTTTACAGGAGCTATTTTCAGTTTTAATGTAATTTTTAGTTTAATTGTACTTTTCAGTTGGGCTTGTATTCTGGACCCTTTTTCTTTCTCTACACACACGGTTCACTATATAGTTTTACTTTGTGCTTTTATCCTGATTTGTGCTTAGTTGTGTGAGTTTACAGGTTATAAAGGCAATGTATTCCCAGTTTTAGGGAATACACCTTTTGGTGCTAGTCGCCAGCCTGTGACCTATGGAAGGCGGGTTGGGGTAGTCACGACACGGGCCCCGGGGGACAGATCGTGACAAATTGGTATAAGAGGAGTCGGTTCTACCATAGAACATTGGACTCTGATCTTTTAACTGTAATATTATTAAGTTTTATGAGTGTGGTTATTAGTTTATGGAATCCATTTTTGGTGCTGTGAACGACGTATCCATACACAAGGACCCTGACTTCTGATTTTTGACTCAGTGCACCAAATCACTGATTGCGTGTGTGTTTTGAAAAGTTTTCTTTGTGATATCTTTGAGTCATCTCACTAGGTATAACTTATTGACCATGGCACACCTTTTTCTTTTCAAGATGCCTCCACACAGACATCCATATAGGGTTCTAGGAAGAGTACGTGATGATAGCACACCTAGCGACGAGGTCTCGGTGTTGGGCCCTTTATCAGTAGAGGCACCAGTGGAGGCACCAGCGGTACCATTACCCATTGGGCCACTGATGCCACCAACCCAGCAGCAGAGAGTGAATGCCGCTTGAGCGCTTTTCACGAGTTCCAACGTGAGAGGCCACCCAGGTTGAGGGGTGAGACAGAACCACAAGCGGCTGAGGATTGGATGAAGGCTGTGGTGAGAGTCTTCCGACTAGTAGGGACACCAGCTGATCTCATGGTGATCCTTTCTGCCAATCTTCTATAGGCAGCAACAAGAATGAAGTGCCCAGATCAGTGTGAATCACTGAGAGGGGGAGGGGGTGAATCAGTGATCCTTTAAAACTTTTTACTAATTGATTCTTAATCAATTAAACCTCTATGGCTTATTAAGGCCTCGACCCACTCTTCTTGTATCTCTCACCTTTCCACGAATGATGCAGTAAATGTAAAGGCACTGGACACAAGGATTTACAAGGTTCGGCACCAAAGGCCTACATCCTTGCCATGCTCTCCCAGCATGGATTCTCCCATTATAACTTGTTAGAATTACAATGGTCGATACAGAGTCCCACTGTATCTCTCCTGAGTCCCACAGGAGGGTCTTTATACTGCGTCCCACAGTGTTACCAGAGTCCCACTGGCCTGCTCCATAATCCCACTGAAGACTTCTTCTCCCTGAGTCCCACAGGGTCTTCTCTTGGCTCCTCGAGTCGCACGAGTAGCTCTTCTTCACTTTAAGCTTCTTCAAGTATCTTCAGCAGTCTGGGATAAAGACTGCTGGTCTTGCTCTGTACCTCTGATCACTTGAGTTGATCAGGTCTTCTCGTCTTGCTCAGGATTTATCTCCTTCTTCTCAGGATGACCTGGCCTCTCTCTTCAAGAATCTTCAACAGCCTCTGAAAAGGTCTGTTGGTCTTGCTCAGCAACTTCTGATCACTTCTGTTGATCAGGCTCTTCTCAAATACTGATAACTCAGACAAACAATATCTTTCACTTCAGTCTGGCTCAGTCTCACATCAAATCATCTTCATGCACTGAGTGCATGGAAACTCTTCATCTTCATGCACTGATAGCATGGGTTCTCAAATCTCTTCAAGATCTTCAAGTCTTGGACTCCTCAGATGCACACCACTGATTTAGCACTGTTCACGTGTGCACGTGCATGCATGCATGCATGCACTCCCCTTCTTCTCTTCTTGGTGCAGTAAACCCTCAGAGGGTGTAATTCTTTTCAGCACACACCTACTTCTCAAACTTCACACACTTTATGCAATTTGTCTACACACATAAATGTGTGTTCTTCTTTGTGTGGATGTCCTCCCTTTTCTTCTTCTAAGTGTATACACACTTCTTAGTGCACACACCTAGGTTCGGCCCACTTCTTGTTTTGTTTGCACACATATTTTCTCAATTACTTTGCAAACACAAGGTGCAAGCCTTGTTCCACTTCTTGCACACACTTTTCCTTCCTTTATTCTTTCACACAAGGCACAAATGCTCGGATCTTCTTCGGTGCATACACAAGTCTTGGCCTCGGGTCTTCTTGCACACACAATACCGTAGGGTCTTCACTTTGCACACAAGGCATGCACGTCTCGGCCTTCACTTGCTCACTGTCCAGGTGAGTTCTCAACTTGCCCGAACTCAAACAAGGCGTGCAAGGAGGTGTGGCCCTCTTCTTGTCTTCAAATGCCGCGCAGGCTCAAGTGTGCAAGGGTGCAACACTGCCACGCAAGCCACAACAAACCTCGAGGGCGCGCAAGGTACTTGCGGCCTCGGGTACTTCCTGTCGCGCAAAAGAAAGATGCGCAGGGGACTCCTCACCTCCTTCTTCTTGTCGCGCAAAGGAGTTGCGCGCAAGGGACTCCTTCGGGCCAAGGATGGCACCGAGGACTTCAGCCGCGCAAATATAATTGCACGGGGGCTTCTACTTCACGAGGCACAGGAGCTCTCGCGGATCTTCCAAGTTTTTCAGCAAGCAGCTTCATGCCTCGGGTGCTCCTTTTATAGGAAGAGAAACACTTCTAAACATCCGCGTGATAATAACTCAAGTTTCCGAAAGTTTCGGATCTTTAAAAATCTTTCAAATCTTTATTTTTATCCTCGGTTCACCGCGGGTTCTCCTATATTTTTCTCCTCTACGTGCATGCGACTTAGAACGCATGCACGGCCTCTGTTTTGGCCATCCCATGCAAAACACGAACACCCCGAGGCCTCGACACTTCGTTTGCCTTCGGCCTTCATCGAATTTTCTCATTTGTTGCATGCAAGTCTCTTTTTGTGCATGGTACTGTTCGTTATGGCCAGACGAGCATGAGGGTGCCTTCGGCTTCTTCAGAGGTGGCCGGAATCTCAAAAACATCACTCGGGAGGCCTCTGGTTCAGCGGCGTCGCGGGAGATTCCTCGGCCGAGCTCGAGGTAGAGGATGGTGCGGCAGCCGTCGGATCAGGTGATCGAAAGACATCGGACGGCTGGATCAGATCGCGGCGCACGGCAGATGAATCGTGCGGCGCAGATCAAGCGCGCGATGAGACGGACGGATCAGATCTGTCCCGGGTGAAATTTCCGCGTCCCACATCGAATCGGCTCGCGGTTTTGCCGCGGTTTATCACCCTAGTGCCGCCTCAACCACTCAGTTGAATCCTCTCCCTCCATGGTGCCGCCCCGCACCGTGTTCTCCCTGCGGGCGCGCTCTGCGCCCACTCTCTGCTCCCTGCGGGCGCGCCACTGGCGCCCACTATGCACTCGCTGACACTCGCGGGTGCGCTCATGCACCCCTGCCGCGCTCCTCCGGGCGTGCCCCAGACGCCCATGCGGTGTCTTGGGTGCGTCCTGCCGGCCCTGGGCTCGCCCCACGGGTTCCCCCATGTGTGTGGTGCCTAGTGCCCATGCCTTGGGGTTGAACCCTCAAGGTGTCCATGGCTGGCCAAATTTTTGGCTAAGGCAAATATTAAGACTTTGTTAAAAACAAAGTTCTCCTCCATATAAAACATGCCAATTGCCAAGTGCCACTTCTCTAAGCAATCTTCCTCTTCATTTCTTCCCTTCTTTATTTCTTCTTCTTCATTAGAATTCCTCCACTCCTTTCAATCATTTATTCATCACTTAGAAGTGAATTCTTGAAGGTTCTTCATCTTCAACCGAACTCCTGAATCAACACGAAATTCTCCAATGTGCTTCATTGATCTAATCAGAGATCAAGTTGGATCACTTCCAATTCACATGCACTAAGAGTTAGTACATGGACTTCATTAATCCACTTCATCCACTCAGTGATTGTGGATGGATCTCCTTTCATCTCCTCATGCATTGTCAATACAATGCATGGTCTTCTATCATTGTTGTGACTTTGTATCATCAGGATACAAGTTCTATGAACTTAAAGATCAGCTCAACAATCGTCAGATATAATGATGCTCCATCACCATTCATTCTTCAAGTGTTGTCACTTAGTATCACCTTGATACAAGTGTTGAAACATTAAGAACAGTTCTACAATCGTCTGATATTCATGGAGAATGTTTCAACCACAATTTCCAATACCACTTAGTGAATCTCCTAAGTGACACGCATCTTAGTACCATGGCCATTCTCATTTCCTTACCAACACCATCACAACCTTTGGCATTCACATCTTGACAATTATTGACATCCATTCATTCTAAGACAACAACATGTCTCATTGACAACAAATGCAACACAGTGCACTTCAATCTCCCCCTTTGTATTTGTTGTCAATACACTTCTTCAGCACATATGAATGGGTCAGTATGTGTGCCAATCTTTTCTCCCCCTTATTGGCAATCAAATGCAAAGGTGTGGTGTGGTTCTCTTCAAAAATATATCTTCCTCCCTTTGAAAAGCATTGTCTTGAAAATCACAAGAGAGGGATGATGTCACATGTTCACTTGAGCAATGAACCTTTAGTAAATCAGCTCTAAGTCTACTTGGGCTAACCCGGTGTAGAAAACAAGAGTGATATGACCAAGGAATTCAAAGCTGTCCATAATTCTCTACACATGTGAGATCATGCTTAGGGGTTTGAAATTTTTCAGATATAACAATGAATTTGCTAAATCCTGCACAACTTCACAAAACTCATTAGAAAGTTCAGGTGCGAAGATAAAGCTCCCCCTTTCATCCATTTGTCTTCAATCCATACTCCCCCTTAATTGAAAAGATAAACTCAATTAAGAAACAAGGGATGAAAGTATGATTGGAATACCTTCACTTTACTCAAGATGGTATTAATCTAAGAATTCCATCTTCTACAGATAGGCTCCCCCTCAAGGGGTGCACTCCATTCTTTCCAAACCACTCTCCAGTTGAGAATGATCATCATCTTCAATTCCCTACAATGTTAGCACATGTAAATACAAGTGATTAGGGAATAAGATGGAACCTCCTTGGTTCATCAATGTGAACAACAAGGTTGAGAAGATTCTCTCAACCGAGATGTCCCATTTTCACCATTCTTCACACTTTCACATTTGATCTTCAATGATGATTGTGCTGGTGTGGTTCTCAAAACATCTTCATGTGAAACCTTCTTCTTCCATTTTGCCTTAGCAATTGCCAGAACTTCATCTTCAGCTCTTTGTAGATCTTTGGCAAGTTGCAACTGATTAGGCCATATGATAAGTAAGTCACTTGGAAGTGTGGCCTCAGTTCTGGAAGTTCCACATGGTTCTTTTGATGCTGTTAAGCTACCTTTCTTAGGCAACTTATTTTCAATCAATCCCTTCTTCTTCTTCTGGATTGATTGTCTGTTTGAGTTCAGTCTGCCTCTATTGAATTTCATGGCTTCTTTACAAAGATCCATGATATGACCTTTCTTTCCACAGTAGAAGCATTTCTTCTTGGTGGCTCTTCTTGATGCATCACCCTTCTTGGATTTAGACTCCAAGGACTTGTCTTCATTTCTCAAACACTTCTTGGGAGCATTTTCTACTTTCTTCTTTCTTCCCAAGGAATATTTCTGAGCCAGGTTCTGTGATCTTTTCTTCTTTTGAGCTCTGGATACAGTTGGAGATTGACATGTATCTTTTTGACCACTTTTGCAATCATCCCAGATGTTGTCAAGTAATCCAAATCTATTTGCAGTAAACAGATGTCTCTGGACCTGTGGATGTTGCTTCATTCCTTCTGGCTTGCTCCCCCTTGGCATGGGCTTCCTCTGTGCTTTGGCATTCAGTGGATTGTACCAACAATCCTTTGCACAATGCCCATACTTGTTACAACACCAGCATTGTCCCACGAATCTTGACCTCTTCAGTCCTTCTGATTGTAGGGTACTTTTCTTGACCTGTTGTGCTGTTTCAGGAGAGCTCTGCTTCTTTACTGTCTTCATCCATATTTGTTTGGAATTATTCTTCCATCCTGCACTTTTTGTGGAAACACAATTAGAAGCATCAGTACAAGATGGGATGGATGGTACCTTCCTTTTAGAAGATGTTGCCCTTTTATTAGAGGATGTCCTTCTTTTAGAATCATCCTGCTCAATGCATACTTGAGTAGCAACATTTCTACTTTCAGCTGACTGGGAGGATTTGGCTTTGGGTGATTGATGATTGTTCAATATCACCTCCAGTTCAAAGCATTTCATGTTGAGGGAGTTCTTCTCATCCTCAACCAATCTTAGCCTACCTTCCCAATTCTGTTTCAGCTATTCCATATGGTCATCATGCACCTTCTTTATTTCATGCAATGAGTTGTCAAGCTCCTTCACCATTTTAACTTTGTCTTTGAGTTGAGCATCTCTGACATTCATTGACACTTTATGCCTCTTTTCCAGTGCATGGAAAACATCTTTGACCAATATCATAAAGAATTCTTTCTCAGAAAGGCTCCTTTGCAATTCTTCAGCAGTGTCTTCATATCTTTCATTGCAAAGAGAAATGGTTTCATCTTTAGCCTTCACCAGCTTTCTGAGAGTGTTGGTTATGCCAACCCTTTTAGCCAACTGATCTTCCATTGCATTGGCTTCTTCTTCTAGCTGTAATTTTTCTTCTTGAAGATCAAGGATGCCTGTAGCTATACACATTGCCACTTCCTTGGGGACTCTCTTCTGAAGATATTTTATTGCATTTAGAAGATCATTGTTTCTTCCATCTTCATCACAGCTAGAGCAGGCTTCATAAGAAGAATGATAAAAGGAATTTTCATCTGATGTGACTTTCACATTTCTTTCCATAGAAGGTGTTTCTCTGTTTGTAGCAACCATCTTCTTCATCTTCTTGGCCTGTTTCTTCTTTCTGTTCTTCTGAGTCTTGGAAGATATCTCCATTTGAGGCTGGTCACTCATTTCCTCAAATCTGAACTGAGTAAAGACTCCCTTGGATCTTTTAGAGGTAACCTCCCTCTGATACCAATTGAAGTGCCCAGATCAGTGTGAATCACTGAGAGGGGGAGGGGGTGAATCAGTGATCATTTAAAACTTTTTACTAATTGATTCTTAATCAATTAAACCTCTATGGCTTGTTAAGGCCTCGATCCACTCTTCTTGTATCTCTCACCTTTCCACGAATGATGCAGTAAATGTAAAGGCACTGGACACAAGGATTTACAAGGTTCGGCACCAAAGGCCTACATCCTTTCCATGCTCTCCCAGCATGGATTCTCCCATTATAACTTGTTATAATTACAATGGTCGATACAGAGTCCCACTGTATCTCTCCTGAGTCCCACAGGAGGGTCTTTATACTGCGTCCCACAGTGTTACCAGAGTCCCACTGGCCTGCTCCAGAATCCCACTGAAGACTTCTTCTCCCTGAGTCCCACAGGGTCTTCTCTTGGCTCCTCGAGTCGCACGAGTAGCTCTTCTTCACTTTAAGCTTCTTCAAGTATCTTCAGCAGTATGGGATAAAGACTGCTGGCCTTGCTCTGTACCTGTGATCACTTGAGTTGATCAGGTCTTCTCGTCTTGCTCAGGATTTATCTCCTTCTTCTCAGGATGACCTGGCCTCTCTCTTCAAGAATCTTCAACAGCCTCTGAAAAGGTCTGTTGGTCTTGCTCAGCAACTTCTGATCACTTCTGTTGATCAGGCTCTTCTCAAATACTGATAACTCAGACAAACAATATCTTTCACTTCAGTCTGGCTCAGTCTCACATCAAATCATCTTCATGCACTGAGTGCATGGCAACTCTTCATCTTCATGCACTGATAGCATGGGTTCTCAAATCTCTTCAAGATCTTCAAGTCTTGGACTCCTCAGATGCACACCACTGATTTAGCACTGTTCACGTGTGCACGTGCATGCATGCATGCATGCACTCCCCTTCTTCTCTTCTTGGTGCAGTAAACCCTCAGAGGGTGTAATTCTTTTCAGCACACACCTACTTCTCAAACTTCACACACTTTATTCAATTTGTCTACACACATAAATGTGTGTTCTTCTTTGTGTGGATGTCCTCCCCTTTTCTTCTTCTAAGTGTATACACACTTCTTAGTGCACACACCTAGGTTCGGCCCACTTCTTGTTTTGTTTGCACACATATTTTCTCAATTACTTTGCAAACACAAGGTGCAAGCCTTGTTCCACTTCTTGCACACACTTTTCCTTCCTTTATTCTTTCACACAAGGCACAAATGCTCGGATCTTCTTCGGTGCATACACAAGTCTTGGCCTCGGGTCTTCTTGCACACACAATACCGTAGGGTCTTCACTTTGCACACAAGGCATGCACGTCTCGGCCTTCACTTGCTCACTGTCCAGGTGAGTTCTCAACTTGCCCGAACTCAAACAAGGCGTGCAAGGAGGTGTGGCCCTCTTCTTGTCTTCAAATGCCGCGCAGGCTCAAGTGTGCAAGGGTGCAACACTGCCGCACAAGACACAACAAACCTCGAGGGCGCGCAAGGTACTTGCGGCCTCGGGTACTTCCTGTCACGCAAAAGAAAGACGCGCAGGGGACTCCTCACCTCCTTCTTCTTGTCGCGCAAAGGAGTTGCGCGCAAGGGACTCCTTCGGGCCAAGGATGGCACCGAGGACTTCAACCGCGCAAATATAATTGCACGGGGGCTTCTACTTCACGAGGCACAGGAGCTCTCGCGGATCTTCCAAGTTTTTCAGCAAGCAGCTTCATGCCTCGGGTGCTCCTTTTATAGGCAGAGAAACACTTCTAAACATCCGCGTGATAATAACTCAAGTTCCCGAAAGTTTCGGATCTTTAAAAATCATTCAAATCTTTATTTTTATCCTCGGTTCACCGCGGGTTCTCCTATATTTTTCTCCTCTACGTGCATGCGACTTAGAACGCATGCACGGCCTCTGTTTTGGCCATCCCATGCAAAACACGAACACCCCGAGGCCTCGGCACTTCGTTTGCCTTCGGCCTTCATCGAATTTTCTCATTTGTTGCATGCAAGTCTCTTTTTGTGCATGGTACTGTTCGTTATGGCCAGACGAGCATGAGGGTGCCTTCGGCTTCTTCAGAGGTGGCCGGAATCTCAAAAACATCACTCGGGAGGCCTCTGGTTCAACGGCGTCGCGGGAGATGCCTCGGCCGAGCTCGAGGTAGAGGATGGTGCGGCAAGCCGTCGGATCAGGTGATCGAAAGACATCGGATGGCTGGATCAGATCGCGGCGCGCGGCAGATGAATTGTGCGGCGCAGATCAAGCGCGCGATGAGACAGACGACTCAGATCTGTCCCGGGTGAAATTTCCGCGTCCCACATCGAATCGGCTCACGGTTTTGCCGCGGTTTATCACCCTAGCGCCGCCTCAACCACTCAGTTGAATCCTCTCCCTCCACGGTGCTGCCCCGCACCGTGTTCTCCCTGCGGGCGCGCTCTGCGCCCACTCTCTGCTCCCTGCGGGCGCGCCACTGGCGCCCACTATGCACTCGCTGACACTCGCGGGTGCGCTCATGCACCCCTGCCGCGCTCCTCCGGGCGTGCCCCAGACGCCCATTGCGGTGTCTTGGGTGCGTCCTGCCGGCCCTGGGCTCGCCCCACGGGTTCCCCCATGTGTGTGGTGCCTAGTGCCCATGCCTTGGGGTTGAACCCTCAAGGTGTCCATGGCTGGCCAAATTTTTGGCTAAGGCAAATATTAAGAATTTGTTAAAAACAAAGTTCTCCTCCATATAAAACATGCCAATTGCCAAGTGCCACTTCTCTAAGCCATCTTCCTCTTCATTTCTTCCCTTCTTTATTTCTTCTTCTTCATTAGAATTACTCCACTCCTTTCAATCATTTATTCATCACTTAGGAGTGAATTCTTGAAGGTTCTTCATCTTCAACCGAACTCCTGAATCAACACGAAATTCTCCAATGTGCTTCATTGATCTAATCAGAGATCAAGTTGGATCACTTACAATTCACATGCACTAAGAGTTAGTACATGGACTTCATTAATCCACTTCATCCACTCAGTGATTGTGGATGGATCTCCTTTCATCTCCTCATGCATTGTCAATACAATGCATGGTCTTCTATCATTGTTGTGACTTTGTATCATCAGGATACAAGTTCTATGAACTTAAAGATCAGCTCAACAATCTTCAGATATAATGATGCTCCATCACCATTCATTCTTCAAGTGTTGTCACTTAGTATCACCTTGATACAAGTGTTGAAACATTAAGAATAGTTCTACAATCGTCTGATATTCATGGAGAATGTTTCAACCACAATTTCCAATACCACTTAGTGAATCTCCTAAGTGACATGTATCTTAGTACCATGGCCATTCTCCTTTCCTTACCAACACCATCACAACCTTTGGCATTCACATCTTGACAATTCTTGACATCCATTCATTCTAAGACAACAACATGTCTCATTGACAACAAATGCAACACAGTGCACTTCAAAGAAGATGGTGGGGATTGATGCTCCAGGTTCAGGATGAGGTAAAACTTCTCTGGGCAGACTTTGAGAACTTGTTTCAAGTAGAGTTTTTCCTATTGACCCTTTGCACAATGTACATACAAGAGCTTCATCATCGACTATGGGGGCAACATGACTGTGGCTCAGTACTTAGTGAGGTTCACCGACCTCTCATGATACTCCACTGATATGGTGTGGGACCCATTATTTAGGGCCCGAACCTTTGAGCAGGGACTCAGGTGGGAGATCAGGTCTTCAATGATTTCTCTCAGCATCCCGATGCTAGAAGGGGTTTTAGAACGAGCCGTCTTAGTGGAGAGTTTTCTTGCTGAGCAGTCACTAGCAGCGAGACCCACCACCAGGAGTCACGTAGCGGAGTCTTGAGCAGCTGGCAGCAGACAGATGTCATAGAGGTCCAAGAGGACCATACCTACAGGTGGACAACCACAGTATTCAAGGTCAGTTGTGCGGAGCACCTGAGATAGAGCAAGTCATGCGAGGAGCAGGTAGTGTTACACATGTAGCAGGAAGGGTCACATGGATCATGAATGCCTGACCCTCCATACAGATGATCAACAAACGATTTCTGGACCGCCTAGGTAGAGAGAGAGGTTCGACCGAGGAGGTCCGCAAGGAGCAGGCGGACGTGGCAGAGGAGCTGGCCGTGCAGCTGGCGATGGGCGACGATTCGAGGTGTTACCGCCACCACCACCAGGTGGTCCACCCCGAACATTAGGAGAAAATGGATAGGGGTGAGCTCAGCTCCAGGAAACTAAGGCCTAAGACCCCAGCACTTCGGAGATGATACAAGGTACGGTCTTTGTCTACTCCACCTTAGCTGCAGTACTTATAGACAGAGGTGCCAGTAATTATTTTATGACTACTGCTCTCATTCCATTCTCATAGATTCCGATGGAGCTGTTGGATCGATCCTTATGGCTAGAGACTCATACGGGAGAGGATTCGACTATTACACACTGGTGCTAGAAGTGTGATCTAACTCTAGGAGGCGAGAGCTTCAGTTGGGATCTTCTAGTGGTGGGGTCGAGGACTTACAATGTCATCTTGGGTATGGATTGGTTGTCTATAGTCTATGCCAATATCGACAGTATTAGGCACAAAGTGCAGTGTGTCCACACTAATGGGACAAGGTTTACCTTCACCGGAGAGAAGGGAGACTTTGCAGCACAATATGGACTTACCCGGTGGAGAGTGCATGTGATCACTCATCAGTTGGATAGCCTTACCCTAGGAGTGGTTGATGGGGAGAATCCAAGCTATCTTGTAGTGGTGGAACAATACGCGAATGTCTTCCCTGATGACGTTCTGAGTCTACCTCCTCATAGAGAGGTGTAATTTTATATTGAATTTTACCCCAGGACGAAATCGATATCTACACCAGCTTATCGGATGGCTCCTACAGAGCTTCGTGAGCTGCGAGTACATCTAGAGGACTTATAGGGGAAGGGGTTCATACGACCCAGTGTTTCACCTTAGGAATCCCCGATTTTGTTCGCCAAGAAGGCGGATGGGAGCTTGAGCCTTTTTATTGACAATCGGCGCCTGAACCAGGTGACCATGGAGAAAAAGTACCCACTCCTGAGGATTGATGACCTCTTTGATTAGCTGAAGGGAGCATGGTGGTTCTGAAAGATAGACCTCAGGTCAGGCTATCACTAGATTAGAGTATGAGATGTGGATGTATAGAAGATGGCTTTCATATGTCGGTATGGACATTACGAGTTCTTGGTTATGCCATTCGGCGTGAACAACGCTCTATTAGTGTTCATAGGACTTATGAATAGAATATTTCAGCCATATATTGATCACTTTGTGGTGGTATTTATTGATGACATTCTGATCTACTCAGATACTGAGGAGGAGCATGCCTATCATTTGCAGGTAGTTATGGACACACTCCGTGAGCACCATCTTTATGGTAAGCTCTCGAAGTTCTAGTTCTGGATCCGAGAGGTTCACTTTATTGTACATGTCATCTCGGAGGCTAGAGTTTCAGTGGATCCAGTGAAGATTAGGTGGTACTTTATTGGGAGCCAAATAAGAGTGTGATGGAGGTACGAAGTTTCCTAGGTTTGGATGGATGCTGCCAGAGATTTGTGCCAGATTTCTACAGAGTTGCAGCACCTTTATCAGCATTGATGAAGAAGGGGAAACCCTTCGTGTGGTCAAAGATATGCCATCAGAGTTTTTAGGAGCTGAGGCAGAGGATGACTAGTGCCCCCGTCTTGAGGATTCCAGAGGAGGGAGCTGGGTACGTAGTCTACTGCGATGCATTAGAGACCAGACTTAGATGTGTCCTGATGTAGGAGCGATTAGTGATCACGTATGGTTCTCGACAACTAAGATAACATGAGCAAAACTACGCTACCCATAACCTGCAGTTAGCAGCAGTGTTCTTCTCCTTGAAGATGTGGTGACATTACTTGATGGGAGAACATTTTATAGTCTACTATGATCACAAGAGTCTGTGGTATATATTCTCTACAATGGACCTGAACCTGAGACAACATAATTGGCTTGAGTTCCTCCAGAACTATGACTTCGAGATAGTCTATACTCCTGGGAAGGGGAATGTTGTAGCAGATTCACTCAGCCAGAGATATGGTATACAACTGTTAGGTGAGGAGATGTAGTAGATGGTTGATTTGCAGATATCCTTTGTGGATCTAGATGGAGCAGCTTTTCTTCAGTCTCTTATAGTCACTCCCCCACTCCTTCAGCGAGTTAGGGAGGTGTAGCATGGGGACACTGACTGTGAGGCTCGATGTTCTCACATATCCACATGACATGCACCTGATGGATTTTCTGAAGGTAGGGAGCACATAATCCTTTTCAAAGGACGTACCATGGTACCAGTATCGCTTTAGGAGGAAGTGTTGAGAGAGTTCCATACGTCCACTCTAGAGGTACATCCAGGAGTGGCGAAGATGAACCAGGACCCCTGACGACAGCACTGGTGGATGGAATGAAGAAAGTAGTAGCAAAGTTTGTCTCTCGGTACCTCAGTTTTTAGCAAGTGAATGCAGAGTATCAGGTACCAGCAGGCTTAGTTCATCCATTAGAGGAGCTAGAGTCGAAGTGGGATGGAATTTCCATGGACTTCATGACTGAACTTCCATGTACATCCAGGGGTCATGATTCTATCTGGGTGATCGTCGACCGACTCACCAAGTTGTCCCAATTACTACTGATCAGAGAGTAGGGTTCATTAGAGAGTTTGGGACACCTCTATGTGCAGGAGATTGTGCTGCTACGTGGAGTACCCTCGACGATTGTCTCTAATCGTGATGCACGTTTCACTTCCTGGCTTTGGAATGGGTTGTAGGAGGCTTTTGGGACACAACTTCGTTTAAGCACCACCTTCCATCCTCAGAAAGATGGCCAGATTGAGCAGACCATTCAAAACCTCAAGGACATGCTGCGTGCTTGCGTCCTCGACTTCAGTCACAGATGGGAGGATCACTTTCCCTTGGTGAAGTTTCAATACAACAACATCTACCACTCCACCATTGAGGTGGCACCATTCGAGGCTCTGTATGGCCGACCTTGCAGATCGCCTTTGCGCTGGACTAACCCAGGGGATTCAATAATAATGAGACCAGATATGGTACGGGATGCCACAGAGAAGGTGCAGATTATCCAGGAGCAGATTAAGAATGCACAAAGCAGGAAGAAGCCTTATGCCAATAGAAGATGGAGACCTCTGGAGTTTGAGGATGGTGACCATGTCTTTTTATGGGTCTCACCCCGATGAGGTTTGTAGAGATTTAACCAGGGCGACAAGTTATCTCTGAGGTTCATCAGACCCTTTCAATCCCTCACTAGAGTTGGTGAGGTGGATTTACGCTTAGCTCTTCCACCTCATCTGCACCGGGTGCACGACGTCTTCCACATATCTCAGCTGAGGAGATACGTGCATGAACCTTCACACATCATTGAATAGGGTGAGATGGATATCGACGATGGGGTGAAATTTATAGAGGTTCTAGTGGTGATTTAGGATCAACAGGAGAGAGTCCTTTATGGGAAATCAATACCTTTAGTGCGTGAAAGTTGGCAGCACGAGAACCTCTAGGAGAGCACATGAGAGCGGGAGGCTCAGATTCGTGCTTATTATCCCCAATTTTTTTCCTAGTTTTTGTGATGTGGGTTTCAGGGATGCAAAGCCCTGAGTTGGGGAGAATGTAAAGACCTGGAAATTCCATGTAATTTCTTTAATTATATGGGAATTTTACGAGTCCTTGAAAACTGACGACAAGTGATTCTGAGGCCCAGAGTGCCCAGAATGAATTTCTGAACTTTTTTTTGGGTACGTTCAGTAATCGTGTGAGTGGGTTTTTGTATCTTTTAAACAGATTTTCAGAATTGAAATCCGAGGGCAATGTTGAACTCACAACACTGATATTCACTTAAGGAGACCTTCACCTCGACCGCAGTAGGTCGAAGGAGGAAGTTAGCTTTTCTGTTTTTTTCGAAAAAAAATTAACATTTTATTTTTCTTTTGAAATATCTCTTTTTGAATTATGTAGATGGGACCACCTGAACTGGAAAACCTCCCATTCTAAATTCATGGTGGTAGGGACCACTCAAACCCCTCTTAATGTGGGAAAACCTTTCAACTTTCCATGGTTAATTGGGCCAACTTCAATAAATTAATTTTTCCAACTTTAATTAATTAATATACTTATATTTTAGTAGGTTGGCTCATCTTTTCTTGGTTTAGGAAATCGTTGGAAAAGGTGAGAGTTGGGAGAACTTTGGAGAAACTTTTCCTCCAAACGAAGAACTCCCTCTCAAATGAAGACAATACTTTGGAATCAAGAATGAGGACGACACACGAGCTCGATTTCGGAAGTGTGTTACGGAAGCAACTATTGTTGGCACCCTCATCGCCTTCACTGACTTCATCTCGCAACACCTCCAATGAGCAATCAAGGTAGGGATTGTTGTTTTGTTTACCCCTAACACCGTTCTTGTTGTTCTTCATGATTCAAGAACAACTATGCTACTTTCTATCATTCTAACATGGAGAGTGCGGTCCAAAGGAACATGGCCCAACCTCTCTGCAACCTTTGTGAATTTTTATGTTCTTGAATCGATGGAGACATCCCGAGACAAGTGCGGGAGTCTTCAGAATGAAGATCGGGCCACCGAGCCACACCGAGTGTCCCGAGGAACGTCTCCTGTGATCGTGCCGGGACCAGTACTAGTGAAGCTTGAAAGTGGCACCCGACACTTAGACTAACCGTGATGACTGCAGCGGCGCGACCGCACTGCCGGAGAAGGGTCGTGACCCATCGGCCACGGTGGAGCAGGGGTGGCGGCCGACCGCGCGAAGGGGTGTCAGTGTGTTTTTGCGCCATCAAAATATAGGGGCCATAGAACGAGGCCGTGACAGTGAAGGGAGGGCAGCTGACTCGTTGTCAGTCGCCGGTGGTGGCACGACGTGCGACCGCGCCGCGTGGGAGGGCTGGCCGTCTAGCCAACCGGGGAGCCGTGCGGGACCTCGGGTCCCGTGTGCCAGCTTCCATCACCATGTGGCGCTGGCCTGTCGGATACCCAACCTGAACGGCCCAACTGTTTAGGGTACCTAAGGGGTGCCTTCCCCTTGGGTGGCAGCTAGGGCGGACCCCACCGCAGGGCCAACCAACCATGGGCTAGGAGGCTGCCCAGTAGTCTGGGCCACGCCGGCAGGCTGGGCCGGACTTAGCAGGCTGGATTAGACCCAGGGTCAAACCCAAGTCTTCCCAGGCTGGGTCTAGTCAGGTCGGTCCGATCGGGACGGACCGGACCCGGATCGGCTTCGACCCCTTTCCACTATTTCGGCCATAACTTGAGCTACGAGCATACATCTGGCGAACCGTCTACGGCCCCGGAAACCTTGGATCAAGAAGGTCCTTTTGGTATAACCCACTTGAGTTTTAAATAAATTTGGTGTATAGTCGGGTTAGATAGAACACGAATCCAACAGGGTCCTCAGAACTAAAAGGCCAATAACTTATAGACCGGACGTCCGATTGACACACTGTCTACTGCATTGAGACCCATATTACGTGGAGGTGCTTGGAGATACTTCTTCGATGGACTTCATGGCGGTTGGAGTATCAACCTGTGGCTTGAGGAGCGGACCCTCCCAGAATCTAGAAAACTTAGTGCGGTAACCCTGTTGCTAGCTGTAAGATGTGAAATGGATCCTATGTGGGTCTATGCATTAGGATCCTATGTGGGTCTGTGCTTTGGGATCCTACGTGGGTCTGTGTTTCTGTATCCCACTTGGATCTGCTCTAGGAATCCATGTGGGATTACTCTAGGATCCTACATGGGTCTGCTGTACTAGGATCCTATATGGGTCTGATGATTTAGGATCCTACGTGGGTCTGCCTCTCAATATAGTAAGATGATTCAGTAGTTACATCTCATCATCTTTACTACCGTACCTAAGTTATACCTGATGTGAGAAAATTCTTTACCTTTGTGGTAATCATCCGTGTGGCGTACCTTTTTGGTGCATACCTTCTTGGTGATACCTTTGTGGTAATCATATATGTGACATACCTTTGTGGTGTATACCTATGTGGTGATACCTTGGTGGTATTCTCTTATGTGGCATTACCTTTGTGGTAATTACCTTTGTGGTGTTACCTTCGTGGTATAATTTAATTCTTGGGATAGTTGATCATTGTGATTTTGAGTTGGGCCTTATGTTTACTCCTGATTGAGATGAGTTTACTCAACAACTTAGGTATATGTATGGGAATATACCTAAGTAGGGTTGTCAGTTGTTTTAATAATTTTTGGTTTATCCTTTGTTTATTTTGTGATACCTTCTAGGGTCTTGGGGTCCCTATTGAGTATCGTTATACTCAACCCTGCACGGGCTATGCCCGCACCTTGTTGTGTTTGGTGCAGACGGCAGATAGTGCTGATTGGGGATGAGAGTACCAGGACTAGAGGTAGCTCAAAGGTGGACACTTGACGTGGCATACTGCAGAGACGATAGTTCAAGAGTTGTACCTACCCTTTAGGTAGGATCCTTGGCGGGTGTTTATAGAAGCTATTTTTAGTTTTACTTGTACTTTTCAGTTTACTTGTACTTTTCAGTTGGGATTGTATTCTAGAACCTTTTTCTTTCTATACACACGTGTTTCACTATTTAGTTTTACTTTTTGCTTGTATCTTGCTTTGTGCTTAGTTGTGTGAGTTTACAGGTTATAAAGGCAATGCCTTCCCAGTTTTAGGAAATAAGCCTTTTGGTGCTAGTCATCATCCCCTGGCCTATGGAAGGCGGGCTTGGGTTAATCACGACACTGGCCTCAGGGTATGGCTCGTGACATATACCATATAATGATTGTATGTATAAAGGATCTAATGAGCACAGGCAATAGGAAATAACCCCTTGGCACTAGCTAGCTGTGGGTCCCAGGTACCTCGTATCTCGGTGAGATTAACCACAAAAAATATCCATTCTCATACACGAGCCACTAGTAAGGAACATACCCATAACCTAGTGGTCCCAAATTATCATCATCATAGTTTAGTTAGAGTTGTAAGCGTTAATATTGTTAACTGAAACTGAGGCCAAACCCCATAGATTCACTAGCATACTAGTACACGTCCACCCACCTAGACACCCAGGATTTCCCCTTATGCTCAAACAAGTTCAACAAGTTATGAAATATACTTTTCAGATGAAAATATCATTTCCACATAAAAAATTAACCAAAAATCCCACATGTATACCACACAATTCACAAAAGTACACTTTTCATTCAAATTGATTTTGAAATCCAACTCACATTAAAATAGCCCACAACACTTTTCACATATCTTTAACACTTCCACAAATCCATTAATTTTTTTATAAAACCATTCCAAGATATTCCAACTCACATACAATCCCACTCACATGTTACATAATACCATTTTCATAACCAAAATCCATTTTCCACATCACACTCACACAAAACATCCCACATCACTTTCACATGTCTTACACACTTTAGTAAATCCTTCAAACATTTTTATATAACATTTACAAGATGTCACACATCAAAAAATAGCCCCATTCACATATAAAATGTACCATTTCAAAATATACACACTCCAAAATATTTTTCCAATATGGTTTCACCTCTTACGCAAATCATTAAATCATTCAAATATTTCATAAAACAATTCTAAAGAGTATACCCAAACTTTGCTCATAAAACCCATTTAAAAACCATATTTAAAGGACAAAACCACACCAAAAAACTACCAAAGTATAATTGACATCCCTATAGACATTTATAAAATCACTTTAAATTGTTATAAAATCACCTTGAATAATACCACGAAAGATACAAATGAAAACACCCAATTTCATAAAATGCTATCAAGAAGTATAAAAAAGTTTTACTCACCAAACCTATTCCAAAAACCCACTTACAAGGCCCACATGATACTAAGTCATTAAAAAATCCGAATTTTCAGACCCTTTCAACAACTAATAAATCAATTTCATATTTTATAAATCTACCACAAAAGATACCACATGTGTTACATTCTAAAAGTTCACAACTTCGACAAAAATGCAATTATAAAATTAAATGCTTAACCAAATCCATCAAAAACAGTTTTCACACCACACACATCATATGGGGAACATTAAAAACCAGTAAAAAATCAAACTAACTCATCAAGGAATAGTTAACCATGTAATCACCTACCTTTTGAGTCGAAACCCTCAAATCTTGGTGCGAAACATCAAGCGCACCACTACCGCACCACAAGGAAGTGAAGAGAAACCTAAAATCTCAAGATTACACAAAAAAGATACAATTGCAAACCCTAGGTTCAAACCCTAACTTCTAGACACTTTATAACATCAAGAAAGAGGGATGAAACCCTAAGGAAATGGAATAAATGGAAGGTAGGAACACTTACTTGATGGAATATTGGAGAAATAACCCTAAATACACTAGTATAGAAAATTTCAAATAGCCAAAAATTTAAGGGAGGTTTGAAAAAGGATGAGTAGATCATGTAGGAACTGTAATGGGGGAACAATAGTGATAAATGAAGGAGTTAATTGGGCTCAGTTGAGAAATCTATAGAAGTATCAAATCTGGGTGATTTGAGAAATCTAGAGAAGTTTCACCTAAATTACCAATGCAAATGATCTCCAAAGATGGGGTGGAGAGCATGGGAGCGCGCCTTAGTTATGTGGGCTCAATTGAGAGTTGAAATCACCAAAAAAACATAAAAACTAAATGAGATATTAAATAACTAATTTTTTTTAATATAGGAAATGGGCTTTCAGGCTGGACAACACATTAATAAAAAACCAAAATCCATCATTATTATGGATTCCTATGAATTCCAAATTAATATGGTGATTTTAATATACTAGGGATACCATTTGGGAAGTGGAATGAGTGTAAAATGTTGAAAAAAGACAGAGTTATAAAAGAAACAAAAATCTATTTTTAAATCTAGAAATGGGCTTACTGTTTGGCCCAAATTTCGAAAACCCACCATTTCCACCAAAATGTGTGGTAAACCCCAAAAACAAATCAGAAATGGAAATTAAATGAAAAATGACTTTAAAAGAAGTCATGTATGTGACAATTCTCTCCACCATAAAACCTTTTGCCCTTAGAAAGCCACATAAAGACCAAAAGAAAAAACCAAACCCAACCGAAAGGCTGAAATGGACTCCTTTTCCAAGGTTCGCCCCCAAAGGCCAAAACACCTTCAGTGATCAATTAAGGAAGGAATACTTCACAACCAAAACATACACCACTTTACTGAAATGATCAATCACATTCAAGATTTATCCCGAATGAAAACTCCTCAAACACTATCCAAACAAGGCTCAAGAAATTTACCCAAACAAACAACAACATCGAACAAGGTTACACTTACCTTGATATAACTAAACCATTGGGAACACTCCAATACCAATGTTTACCCAAGGAAGATGTTGGTAGTTTGATAGCTCTGAATGAGACTACCCACTTCCAAGCCAAAACTAAGGACAAAACTGAGTTACTGGTATGAGGAGACACCAATGGGCTCCCCACCATAAGATTCAACTTAAAATTTTCCCGAGACAGAATCGAGACATTTACACGAGGAGGCTGAAATGGACTCCCTGGTACAAGGGGTAAACTTTCATTAGAAAATTAAAAAAGAAGATAAATGAGACCCATGGTGGGTCTCCCCACCATAAGAACCAACCATCTTAACCGACCAGCATGGCCGAACATAGAAATACCACAAAACTCAAAGAGTTGAGATGACCACATGGTTAGTTTGAATAGTTTGGGAAACCATGAAATAACTATGTGGATCCTTTTATCTGTATGGTTTTCTGGGGCACAATTACAACTCACCATGTGAAAACTGTGCGCTGAACCTGTCTAGCCAAATTTTAAACCTTTATCTAAAAAATAAATGGAAACCAAAGGGGGAAGGAATGAAATTAGGTTAAAAACATGGGCATGGGGACCTCCACCTCTTTCCATAACACAATAATAACAAAAGAAAGATGATGAAACAAATGATTTAAACTCTTCCTATCACTCATTCTGAGGGTTAGACTTTTATAAGAGTTTAAAGAACCCTAGGATTTCCCCTAACTACCTTCCAGTTTCTCTTCAGGACCTATGGCTGGAGCTGAAAATATTGAAGCATATTCGGCCTCACAGTTAGGCTTTGGAAACCCATATATGGAACTTCTTCTTTCGGTGCCACAAACAACTACACCGCATACCCTGATGTGTTCACCAAGACATAACACACTCCATAACTCACTTTACTGAAACATGAAATTTCACTAATACAAGGGATCATAAGATGCACAAACATCACACCTTGTTTCTTTGGGTGAGAAACAATAGAAGGGGAGGACACATATAAACACATTCCTCTAAGATAGAGGATTTGATGTTTTTCCCAAGGGAGACATACTCCCAACATAAAAGATACCCTCAGAGTATTTTATTACCTTCACCTTTATAGTCAAATGAGAACATGACATCTCAAGGTGTCACCTGATATGACCATTGAGATTGATAGAAACAATACATAAAAATGGACCTTATGCCAAGTCCCCAAACAACACACAATTCTAGAAGGTGTCCATAATGGCCTCTCATGACCAAATTTCCCACACTAGTGGTCTAATGCGAACTCCTACTTCAAAGATACTATGAAGCACCCATAGACCCTCTTAGAAACCATCCATACATTCATCCACACTAAAAACACCATACCACTTCTACCTTTGAAGAATTAGAAATCTTAAGAAACTATGGTCTCTTTCAACCTTCCACAAGCAATATCCCGCTACAAGAGTATCCTAAAACCAAAAAATGAAAGGGTGTAGACTCATTCTACAAAGATCAAGAAAATATTCTATACATTGATCAACTGGAGGATTTTACAATGGTGAAACAATTTGGGTTGCACATCAGTTGTGAACTAACCCTTAATGGGGGTGTACCTTATCCAACGAGAGAACCCAAGGACCCAACCAACCTGGTCCATTGGTTAAGAAATACCACAAATAGATCCAAATAGATGAGGGGAACCAAAATAAAGGCTTCCCAAAATTTTCTCAGAAGAGACCACTAACCATCCCTTCAATCCTGCTTACTGACCAAACACAATCCTAAAACACCATTCAAACAAGAGGGGTTCTTTGACTTAAAACATTCTACAAAATCATTATTTCCAAAAACACATAATACACACCATCCCAAAACACTCATCAAGACATCAATTTTTCCTTTTAAAAACATTTCTTTGAAAACAAACAGTTCAACGCTTAGCGTATCCACCAATGGTACCCCATGTACCCCACACAAGCATGTTTCCATACCACACCAGGCACCCTCCTCATATCAAACTCAACACTAAAACAATAATACCATTAATCATACATCATGCCATATAACCCCATGAATGTGGTATCTCAATAAAATGCCAAAGGTTAAAACAAAAACTATTTCCACTTTTCAAAACCAAAATAATCAACCAATACTTCCTTTTTCTCAATACCGCAAACCACGAAATCAAAACCAAATTACGGCTTACAAAACTTTTTAGAAATGAAAAATCATTCAAATGAAAACTCACTTTCAAGTAATACACATTAATTTCAAAACATCTCATCCCATTAAAACACCTTTCAACAGTTTAGAAAACTCTATTGAAAATAATTTTTCAAAACCAAATTTAACATACTTCTTGGTTTCAAAAGAGGCATAAATACACCATTTTCCTAAATCAAAAAAATTCTGAAATTTTAGTTCCCCCATTTCAAAAATAAAACCCTTCCCTATTTATTTGAAGATATTTTCACAACAACCTTACACTTATTAAAACCATGTTATTTTTACTTTGAAACCGAACTTCCAAGATTTCAAAACTAAAGGACACAAGACAATGTGAGGGTGAACTAACATCAGTGGGTGACCTGGACATATGGTTAGAGGCTATACGTCAATAACTTCACCATCATGGAGAGTGTTCTAGGGAAATATCCCCGGATCCACATGTCTTTCCAAGCCCTACGAACTCACTCAAATTATTACTAACCTCACTTTTCATTTCCCCTAATCATCATCAAACCTAACAGAAGCAAATAATTTAGATAAGTCCCGAACTACCATGGTGACTTGAATCCCATCATGAGGTGTGGTGATCAGGAAAAATACCCATAACTAAAATCCCAATTCCCGACAACCCTAACTCCATACTATCCTGACTATTACCCAAATAACATGACCCAAATAGCTAACATAAACCTAATTTGATACCATTTTGTCACGAACCAAATCTAGTCGCCTAAAAAACTAGCACGAAACTAGGCACACGATAAGGCCCAAAGGGTGTTCCCAATTCCCATAGGCTGGAACAAGTTCCTGGGTATCATAAACTAAAAATTGGGAACAATTTACCCAAGTTTATAAACTTAAAACAACAAATGAATCCAATAAAACGAATTTGGATTTTTCAAACCAAACAATCTTTTAAAAAAATTCAGAACTGAATTACATAGTTTAAAACAACTCAAAAAGACTATAAAAAAGGTACAAAACCAAAAATAAACATCCCATGAACCCTCATGGAAAGAGGCACGACCCTCAAGCCATTACCACAAGACATCACCACCAAGAACCTGCTAGAAACCCAAACCACTGGTGCTATAAACTGTACCCAACCTACGACATAAAAAACCAATTCTACTTACACCCAAATTTGAAAGTAGGGTGTGAGAAAAATAACAATAGGATACCACCACTAAGATATTACATGTGATAAACATTCAAAGATGAAAAGCATGCAAGTTTTCAAAAACATGTAATTTCTAGTTACAATTTCTAAAAGATGCAACTTAAAAAAATCAGTTTTCAAGTGGGATAATTTAAAGAATAAACACATTTAAAATAAATGCCAAAGATACTTAATTTTCCAGCCAAATATACCGTATGCTGACATTAAGTATAAAGGATGTAATGATCATAAACAATAGAAAATAACCCCTAGTCACTAGCTAGCAGTGGGTCCTAAGAACCTCGTGTCTCGGTGAGAGTAACCATCACAAATATCTGTTCTCGTGCAGGATCCACTAGTAGGGAACATACCCATAAACTATTTGTCACCAATAATAATCATCATAGTTTATTTAGATTTGTAAGCGTCAATATTGCTAAGTGAAACTAATGCCAAACCCCATGGATTCACTAGCATAATAGTACACGTGCACACACCTAGATACTTGAGTTTTCCCCTTGTGCTAAAAAAAGTTCAACAAGTCAAGAAATTTAATTTTCACATGAAAATATCATTTCCACATCACAAATTCACAAAACAACCCACATGTATACCACACAAGTCACAAAAGTCCACTTTTCATTCAAATGGATTTTGAAATCCGACTCACACTAAAATAGACCACAACACCTTTTGAATTTCATTAAAACTTCCACAAATCCATGAATAAATTTTATAAAACCATTCCAAGATATTATAACTCACATAACATCCCACTAAAATTTTATATAATACCCTTTTCATAACTAAAATCCATTTTACATATCACACTCACACAAAACATCCCACATCACTTTCACATCTCTTACATAATTTAGTAAATCCTTAAAACATTTTTATAAAACATATACAAGATGGAACCCCTCACAAAATAGCCCCTTTCACATTTAAAATGTACCATTTCAAAATATACACACTCTAAAATAGTTTTATAATATGGTTTCACCTCTTAAATAAATCATTAAATCATTCAAATCTTTCATAAAACAATTCTAAAGAGTATACCTAAACTTTTCTCATAAAACCAATTTCAAAACCATATCTCAAGAACAAAAACACACCAAAAAACTACCAAAATATAATTGTAATCCCTAGAGACATTTTAAAAACAACTTTAAAGTGTTATAAAATCACCTTGAATAATACCACGAAAGATACAAATGAAAACAGCCATTTTCATAAAATGCTATCAAGAAGTATAACAATGTTTTGCACACCAAACCTATTCTAAAACCCCCCTTCTAAGGAACACATGACACTAAGTCATTAACAAAACTGAATTTTCAGCCCTTTTCAATAACTAAGAAATCAATTTCATATTTTATAAAACTACCACAAAAGATACCACATGTGTTACATTTGAAAAGTTCACAACTTCAAAAAAAAAAAAATTATAAAATTTAATGCTTAACAAAATCCCTAAAAAAAGTTTTCTCACCACACACAACATATGGGGAACTTGAAAAACCAGTAAAACAAGTAAAATAATTCATCAAGTAATGGTTAACCATGGAATCACCTACCTTTTGAGTTGAAACCCCCAAATCCTGGTGTGAAACATCAAGCGCACCACCACTGAACCAAAAAGAAGTGAAGAGAAACCTGAAATCTCAAGATTACACTAAAAATACACCATGTCAAATCCTAGATTTAAACCCTAATTTCTGGACACTTTGGACCATCAAGAAAGAGGGATGAAACCCTAAGGAAATGGATGAAATGGAAGGGAGGAACACTTACTTGATGGAATCTTGGAGAAATCACCCTAAATACACCAGTATATGAATTTTCAAATAGATAAAAATTCAAGGGAGGTTCGAACAAGGATGATTAGATCATGTAGGAATTGGAATGGGGGATAAATAGTGATAAATGAAGTAGTTATGAAGGAATCAATTTATCTCTTCAAATCTAGGTGATTTGAGAAATCTAGATAAGTTTTACCTAAATTACAGATGAAAATGATCTCTAAAGATGGGTAGGAGAGCATGGGAGCATGCCTTAGGTAAGTGGGCTCGGGTGAGAGTTGGAATCACCAAAAAAGAAACTTCAAAATTTATGTGATATGAAAGAATTAACAAAATATTTTTAATGTAGGAAATGGGCTTTCAGGCTGGCCCAACACCTTAATAAAAAACCAAAATCCATAATTATTATGGATTTCTATGAATTAAAAATTGATATGGTAATTTTAATATACTAGGTGATGCCATTTGGGAAGTTGAATGAGTGTAAAATGTTGAAAAAAGAAGGGGTTATAAAAGAAACAAAAATTTATTTGTAAATCTGGAAATGGGCTTACGGTTTGGACCAAATTTTGAAAACCCACCATTTCCACCAAAATGCATGGTAAAACCCTACAAAAAATCAGGAATAGAAATTAAAGGAAAAATTACTTTAAAATAAGTCCTGAATGTGACAGTCTGTATCCATAATTTTAGTGGAGCTTGGATAAATTACCTAGCTCTTGTAGATTTTTTCTATGATAATAGTTATCAAGAGACTATTAATATTAAACCATATGAGACACCATATGGTAGGCCATGTCGGTCACCTTTATGTTGAATGTATGTAGGAGAATCAGAGTTGTTGGGGGTAAGTCTTATGCACGATACTTCAAAGTAAGTTCTATTGATCCCAAAAAATATTTCCGTGAACATGAGTATATAGAAGTCAAAAATTTATTGAGTCTATCAACCTATTATGTTTTTAGAGGGTGACCGCATGTTTCTTCAGATGTATTAGATATTAGGTCACCATCAGATTCAAATTCAGGGTAAGTTGTCACCTAGATATGTTGGAAAATTTGAGATTATGGAGAGTATTGGATTGGTTTCCTATTAGTTGGATCTTCCACAATGGTATGATGTTACTAATAATGTTTTTCATGTGTCAAAACTTTGATAATATCACCACGATCCTTCTTATGTTATTCATGTTTATGATGTTGAGATTGAGGCTGATGCATCCTTTCATGAGTATCTGATTTTTATTATAGATCACATTGAGAAGACTCTTTAGTGTAACACTATACCTTTGGTCTAAGGTTTATGGAAGAATGTCTATGTTCCAGAAGAATCATAGGAGATAGAAGCTATTCGTGGGCCTAGTGTCCTGAAATTTTTACCTTATAAGTTTAGTGATTCTTGGGAGATAAGCTCAAGGTTGTGCTCTTATATTGTGGAGAGGTTGTAAGATACTGATTCTTTGATGAGGTACATTTATATTTAATTTTTTTTAAAAATATTTTAAAATGGTTAATGGAATGCCTCCCAAGAGTAGAAAAGGTCTGAGGGGTGTCTCTAGGGGTTTGGGCCATGGAAAAGAGGAAAAGTTGGCCATGCAGTGCATGGTTCATAGTTGGTACATAGTTAGTACGAACCATACCACATGATCATGTGACATGTAGAGTGGGGATCACAATTTTTAATCATGAAAGTGGTGAACTAGAAATTATGTGAGGCTGGAAAGATCCATTCACTTGACTTTTTTATGGGTTTTCAATGATGCATGTGCCCCAAAAAACCATGTGACCTCATTTAATTATAGACATGGGAGCCCATGTGGTTGGTACATGTTTGAAAAACTATGTGGCCTAACTATAAAACTCATTAAAATTAGAAAATTTTACTTTTTTCACTCATGATCTTTATAGGATTTTACAAAAAATGTCCTCATCATTTCTCCTCCAGTAGCATAGAGTGTTAAACAAGAGGTCCTAACTCTTCCAAGGATCATAATACTTTGTTTCTAGTTATTGTTTTGTGATTTTAATATTATTTAAAGCCCTAGGAAGGTCTTTGACTATGTTTGTTTCTATTTTCTAGAATACCCACACCATGGTTGTTTCTTTTATTCTAAAGCACAAGAACCCTTTTTCTAGGGATTACTTCACCTTTGTGTTTGTAGCTATTTTAGTTAGAATAATGAGTTAAATTTTGATGAGTGTTTAAATATGACCATAAGTTAGTTGGTATACACAAATTCTCTAATAGTATGGATGGTGTTCTTGTGTATGCAGTTGTGCTATTGTTCTTTCATTCATTGCATTTGTGGCCTTGACTGAGAAAAGTAATTTGGGGCTTAATTGGATGTGTGAGACCCTTCACAAACCCCATTAGGTCCATTGAAGATCACAATACTAGGCCTATGGCCTCCCATGGGGTGTTCCACTCCCTTGAAAATAGTGAAATGAGTGTTTAAATGAAAAATTAGTTGTTTTATAAGATTAATCCATTTGTACTTGCATTTGGCATGTTAGCGTGGTATAAGGGACAAATTGGCTTAAAATGGATAAGTTAAATTGGTTATGAGATGATTAAGGGTAATGGTGTTAAGTGGTTAAGGGGTGATTTCCATATTTTTTAATATCTTGAAATAATTTTTAATTATTATGATTATAAATAAATGGTAAAATGGAATATTTAGGGAATTGAGTTAATGGGGTAAAATGAAATGAACCATGGAAACATTGATAAATAAAAAGGTGCACCCTATTTATTATTGTTGATAAAAAGGTAATTGGTAATAAAAAATGTAAATATTTGAATAATGGAATTGTTTGGATGTTGAACTAAGGCTTCTCATCTTCGGGTTGAGACAGACTGATGCTCTTGGCCCCCCTAATGTATTGCGTGGTTGGATGCGGGACTAATGCTCCAAACTCATATTGTTTAGACATGATATAGGTACCTAGACTAATTCTCCAAGGTATACTGGGTTAAAGTGAATTGATTAATTAATTACCTTGTAAATAAATGGTTAATACATTATGGTTTATGGTTCAGAATTCTAGAACGGGCCTAAGTAGGTTATATTAGCTCAGGCGTCAGTTGAGACCTATGGTCTAATGCGGTTAATTAATATCTATTTAAATTAAGAAAGTTATTCCTTTTACTAACTTGACTATTATTCATTTGTACTTCTGCATACACTCTTATTATACTAGATATTTCTTTAGACACTATTGGTGGTGGCCTACTAAGTTGTACTCATACCCTGCTCGAGACGCCATTAGTACCAGAGCATATTTCATGATTATAGGTATAGAAGAGGTAGAAATCCCTATATTAGATGACTGAGTGGGGTTTTTAGTATGGATCATGGATGAGGGGACTAGACATAATGTCAGGACCTGATTTGGGGATTTTTAGAATGTCTTTATTTTTGGGGTTTCCTTTGATATATGACACTAGTGCGACATGACATGTTTTCTATTTTGGTTTGTGGGCTCATACCTAGTTTTGGGATCCTGTTATGTGATGCATGGATATTAATAATTATTGATCCTTATTAATTTGGTTATTGTTTATTTTTATTTATGATATTGTCATATTCTAGTACATAGGGTATAGTTTCCCCACATACCTTATAAGACCATCAGTATTAGTTGGAAGCCTCTGGAATATGGGGATGTGCGTTTGAGGTCATGTAATGAACCATATTGAGGAACTTTTTTAGTGTAATTTAGGCCAAGAATTTACACACATCCCTAACTACCTTATGGTTCACTCCCCACAATATGGCCTCACTTACAATGCTCCTTGGGCACAACCTCAATTAGAACTATTATCACACACATGTCACTCCTTTTGATCCATGTTCCCCTCTCATAACCCTATGAAATCATTCCTCCATGATAGTCCATTTCATAGTGAAACCTCATCTACACTATTCTATAGTACCCAAATCTATCTATGATGTCACCACTCATACCAGAGACATATTTAACTCTCATCAAATATCTGAGTGACCATGATCAATATAATTTCATCAAAACTATGTTTCCTCTTCCTGTTCATAGATGGTCACTGATCCATAATCAATAACACATCATATAACCAGAGTGTACCACCTTAATCTCATACAATATCAATGAGTGCATTCTTCTATGTCACCCGATTGTAAAACCCAACTCACGATTCCATGAGTTAATCATTATTAAACTAAGTCTCATGTTCCTAATGTTAACCATGATTTATGAAATGTTATTCTCATCTAGCTAGAAGTACCTTTGGTGTTCCCCTTAATAATCAGACATTTATACTACACCATAATCTACCTATATCCATCTATCTACCAAAGAATTTATAAAAAACTACAATCATCCAACCATGATATAATAATCCTAGACCTTTATATCTAGATTCACGATTCATAATCTCATTGGAATCCATACCCAAAGTCACCAGGGATAGGAATCCTACCAATCATGCCCTATGAAACTCACATAGATTCCAAAACATTAGAACTCAAGGTTCTTTACTATATAAAACACAAGGAATCCCCATTCATACACCACATACTTTGCAACAACTTTCATGTGCTAACCTTATAACTTGAAGAATCTACACATTGTTTTTTATTATAGGCTCTCAAAAGATTAGGGTAACCACTCAATTATGTTACCATCATATATAAAATCTCATTCACAACACCCGACTCACCTATCCTGAGCCATATCATAATACACTAGTCCCATTCCACAAAACACATATCATATAGTTCATATCTCACATGGTCATAGGTAATGGGAAACAATTCTCTATTTCTATTAGTAATATATAAAAAAATCACATTCCAAACTACCTAGTCTAGGGTCCTCATGTATATGTATTTGGATTCACATGTCAATTCATCAACCGACTAGGGTACTGATTCTCACCAAGCATTTACATATAGGACTACCCCATTAAGAATCTTAATCTTAAGAAAATAATCATTTGACCACATTAAAATGTATCCATTCCCTTGAGGATATCTATATGATATTTATATGTATACATATACATAAAAAACATCACCTCAGATGATTTGTGTCAAGTACCCCATAACTATAAAATTTAGTTAAGTAGAATGACACCTAAAATGATATATATGAAAACACAATATATGTTTTTGTTAACACATTAAATAACTGAATCAATTTTATCTCTAGGCCTTTCACTAAGTCACTAAGTACCTATGTCAACCATCTAAGGGCCACTATATATCCATTAATTTTGGGGACTATATAACTATCATTAAGGAGTATCCTGCTATAGATCCACATGACCTGGAATCATAAGGAATATATACTGTGATTTATCCAAGTAAAATTACACCAAAATGTTATATAAGAAAAAACCATATAAGTTTTTTTGAGACTTTAAATACTTGACCCCTTGACTTTCAATGATACCAATCGCATATAGGCACATGAATTCAAAGTGAATATTATTTTCCAAGTATGATACTTGTACATGAACTCCTACCAATGGTCCAAGATACCAAAAATCAATAATTAATAAATCTAAATAACCCAAGTGCGTCATTCTAGGTGAAATCATACAAATGTTAAATCATAAACCGAGAAAAACAATTCTATATCATTGATAACCTAGAATTTCTTTAAAAAAACGTGTTCACGATGCACTAGTATAAGGATTTTCACATGATATGACATATTCCTATTTCATATATCTACTATCTTACATAATATTAATACCAAAAAAAAAACTCTAATACAATCTATTATATTTTTCACATAAATGGTTTGATACCACTTTGTAATTTCTATTCCCTAGTTTAATGTAAATAGGAACCAGACTATGTCATTATTTGACCTCATGAATACCTCCTCATATTCTAGAGGTTGTAGATTAGTAGAGAGGGTATAGGTTAGTACCATGGGGGGTCTATACCCCTATATAATAGTGTGAAATCACAATGAAAATAACTAAACAAAAATAAAAAAAACATAAATAAGAGTATGCAGAACCAAATTAACAAAAAATCCTAATACAAAAAACTATATTGGGGAAGCATAAAATCATACCAAATCATGATCATTCCGGTACAAATCAAGTGATATTCCACCAATTAGATCACATGTACAAGATAAATAAAAGAATGAAACTTTAACGAGGCTCTACTTATATTCTCGATCCTCACCCCATCCTGATCTCTATAATCCATCTGAGTTATCCCACTCAATCAATGATACACAAGACCTTTTACCTACCTAAACCTATAAATACTAAAGTCTACTTGGGTACCCAAATTCTATGGAATTTTCACTAGGGTTTGTGTACAAGTCAATAGGGAATCACCAATTTGGTCCCATGAATAACCAGTAAATGTACGTTGTCACAAGTGATATGGTCATACTATAAATAAATCACGGTACACAAGTGTAAATGATTAAACACTATCAATCCTTAGGTTCTAACATGACACTTGTGATAGAACCAAGCCTTCTTTAGCTATTTAAAAAGTGTCTATCAGTATGTCACACAACTATTCCAACCAATTTATGGCCCATGAAAATTCCTTAGAGCAATTCTTGGGCAATCCAGTAGCATCAATATGAATAGTAAGATCTTAGAAGTGGGTCCTTTTCATCCCATGGTACACTGATAAATTGGTAGGTAGTGTTTCCCTCCCTAATCCCCTCACATATACCTCTCATTGGGGGGGGGGGAGTGTTTCCCTCTTATAACATCTCATAGTATACTAACTACTAAAAAGACAACATATCCTTCCCAAATAATCTCACATATACATCTCTATAGGGGGTAGTGCATCCCTCATATCTATCTCATATATCACATTTGGGGAAAGTGTTACCCTCTCATCTATATCATCTATAATATCATGGGTTTGTGCATCCCTCTCATCCATCTCATATACCACACTAGGGGAAATGTGTCCCTACCATCAATCTCATATATATGACACAAAGGTTGTATATAAGTAGTACTTTCAAGGAATCCCATTTATCTAAATACATATTAGTAGGTAGTGAATCCCTTATAAATTATCTCATAATATAAATCTAATAAGGGTTTTCCTTCTTCCCAAAACTATCTCACAAAACTTGGGTCAACCTCTCAAGAGAACATCCTATCATAGTCACCATCTATACCAGATTCACTCAACCAATTTGGGTTCAAATGTGTCACTCATAATCATTTGTACACATTCACATGAAAACCTTATTAGGGTTAATCATACCACTAGGGAATCTACTTGGGTCACCTAGGTCACATAATTCTTAGGAACCTCACATGGTTTCCTTAGTCTCAGTCTTGTATCTCTTGTCAACACCCATCAAACAGTGGGAATAACATTCCTCAAGATCATCACAATCCTTATATGGACTGATTAAAATTTAGTTTATCCCATATGTTTATCATACAAGGGATATGGCCTCAATACCACTCCTTCCTAAGTTACCCTAGGATGGTTCACAGACCCAACTTACACATACATCTATATAGGGTCTGTCTACCCAGGTAATCTTATACTAGAGGGGGAGTAAAATAGAACCTTATCACTAATTAGTTATCCTAATGGCTCTATGAAATCTCACTATTCTCACCTAACCTACATGGACTACTCATACCAATCCAACACCATCCTCTACAAGGAGGTATTTGAGACTTCTATTCTAGGTCCACTACATCTTTTTCATTTTTTTTCATTTAATTCACACCCTAAACGGTCCAAGAATCATAGAGAATAAATTTATAATCAAGGCCTTGAAAATATTTGATTGAGGAAATCAAGACTACATAGGAGGGTCTATTATGGCCCTTAACACTTTCTTCCATCCAATCATTTCCCTTAAAAAAATGTTTTCCTTAAATTAAAAATGTCAATTGCCCAATTTTCACTAATGGTAAGACCACATATCACATGCCATAAAAACTTAATAAACAAAGAGGAAATGATAAACATACCACTTAAATAATTTATAAATATAATTCATCTCAATTCCTTATCCTGGAAATCACCTATTAAGGTATTCCATAATAATGTCACCTATTAATTATCATGAATTGCAGCAAAACCAAAACCATAAGTAAGAGGTTGTGGAACACTCCCAAAGCATCCCCGAACCTAAGAAACACAAAATATCAAAACCAAGAAATCAATTCAATAATAAATTTAATTTAATTTAATTTAACCATAAACCCTAAATAAATCTATATGATTATTTATCTCTACTTAAATGATGTGTGGCAATGTGTAGATAATATCTTAGGATTTCCTCACTCTAAGCCATAAGAAATCCCCATTATAACAGGATGATTCTACCATGATCTAGCGTAATTGTCTCAAGATAACTAAACAAAACCATATAAATCATGAGGGGTGGAAAGAGGGTAAATAAAGGAGAAGAAAAATGGGATATCACCTTGATTCTCCCTGAAATCACACAAAAATTACCCCATTTTCTAGGGGAATCGAATTAGAAGGGGGGGGGGGGAGTCCCCTGGATTGGCTATATGCAAGGGAAAAGAGATAATGGAAAGAGAGTAAAAATCCTAATGGGGAAATTTAATAAAGTAACAAATTTAATTAAATTTGGGTAGCTTCATGGATTTCGAGACCATGCACCAACCATGTGGTTAGTAATATCTATCCAATACACCCTCATACAGTTTGGATGCCCAATTTTACAAACCATGAACCAACTATGAAAATACCCTCTGCAAATAAATTTCATTTTTTATGGTTTTTATAAAACCATTCATAAACTATGTGACAATATGCAATCCAAAACCAATCTGCATGGTTTCCATGAATGGTTTACCTTAACCATTCACTGATCGTGCATAGTCTAATATCATTCTAAAAATTTCTAAATCCTTGCCCAACCCTCCCAAAACTCATCCGAGCACCTTTGAAGCCTCAATATATATCTAAAAACATCATCGTGAAAGGTTATAAATCTCATAATTCTAATATGAATTCTAAATTCCATAATGAACCACTCACTGAACTCAAAAATTAAAATTTCATTAGAATTTTCATAACTCAAAAAATACAGGTCCTGACACTATATATCAGTATAGTGATACCAACATGTCCCTTATATATTCTATGATATACATTTTATTATTTTATTATCAAATAAATAAATCAATATTATATAATATGTAAGTAATCTAGTCTGGTTATCATGTTCAAACTAGGTCACCATAACATCTAAATCCACCTAATTCAACCAGTTTTGATGATCATCTATCATATTCACACATCACAAGAATCCATATGAGGGAATGGTGAAACATATCTATACCTAGTAATACATGATTCCCATTAGAGGAAGGGAAAAATGAAAGCACTCTTAAGTATATAGAGTTTCTAGATATTCTCACACATAAGAACAATCATCTTAGAAGTAATTAATGAAAAATAATTAGAAAGTGGAATATCTATACCCCAATCCCAAGGTCCCATTTAAATCCCCATCCTAAAATACCTCATCATAATTAATACAATATCTATGAATAAAATCTTGAGGAGGGTAAATATCAATAAGCACCCACATGATCTGAACTACCCATCATTGGGGAGGCCCCATGGCTAATAGAGTCACATGGGAAGAGGATCCTAAGAAAGGGAAAACCTCACCAACTGCCCATATAATGTAGACGAAACTATAAAAGGTGGATCCTATGGGTAACATAGAATACATAAGAGAAAAAATACGTAGTAAATATAAAAAATATGGATCATAAACACAACACATATCCTATCCCTCATATATCCTCAAATCCATACTTAGCTCTTAACTAGAGGATAATACATAACAATTCAACATGTCTATCCCTAACTATATTCACTATGAACAACCATAATATAACTAAAAATAAACAAACTCTATGATTATAATTGAATATTAGGTCAGACTAACATCACAATGTGGAACTAAGGCCATAATAAATATAATCCCCATATCAGGCCAAGCATTACCCCAATCTATTAAACACCATTAGTACCCATCCATCTCCCTATATTCTTAGTTTCGTTTTTGTTAACATTCATTAATTAAGTCTATACATGGATTAACTGATACCCCACTTAGGTATACCCATAAGAACCACATTACCTATGCTAGTGAATACCTTTGAGGCTTCCCAATACTTGTCTACACTTTCATGGTCCGACTTCACTCCCACCTGAGCTTAATAATTTATGAATACCTTAAACCCACTCAACCATCTTTAAGTTCCATTAATAATACTCTAAAAGACTTATTATTATCTTCTATTATCCCTAAGAAATGATTACTCTATCCTAATGACTTACCATGGTCCACCAAACCCAATCCCAATAAGCCACTCCTCTTGTTTGAGGAGTTTCATGGTCTCAAGGCTATTACATTATCATTTTCCTCATAATCATTGTGATATGAAACCAAATAGTCCATTACTCAATATAAAACTACATATAATCCCATTAACTAGCTCACTAGGCCACAAACAACACTAAAGGAAACCATATCATGAGAAAAAATAATATTTGGGTCCATCCAACATCATTAGCCATTTCTCTACCTTAGAGGAATAATTGGTAGGTGTCTTATAAATATACATACTATACACGTTCTAACCAATTTTATCTAAGAATTATCTACCATTATCTTTTGTACCATTCATAACTCATCGATTCAATCTCAGAAAAATTTAAACCAAATCCTAAGGCACATACATGTAATAGACATGTATTTAATGAACATAGTCAACTATAAAAGGGACTATCAACCTGAAGCTTTGGATTTATCCCCTTACTTTAACCATGATCACCATCACCATAAAATCTTAGACCAAACATATCCATTATATATATCCCCTATCTCACACCACATGGATATAACAAATAATTGTACATATTAAAAATTAATTCCCCAATTTAATTCAACAAGTCATAATCTCTAAAAAAAATCCTTGAGCACTACCATGACACTGAAACAAAAAAAATATGTGCAAAAGGATTATGTCATTCCCCTAAAACTCAAATAACCAAAATAAAGATAAAATAATGACTAAATGATCCCCAATCTATACCTAATTTGGTATAATCCTTAGAAAAAATTCGCCAGGAAAAATACCTCTATTAAAATAGATTGAAATATGTGGTATTCATCCTCTTTAAACATCCTCAACCCACTGCATCATGAATCCCCATGATATCATTTATATTTCACTATTACTTGATGTAGTCCTACATAAACCTTATATAGTACATCCAAAGATTATATGAGGAAGAAAAAAGTTGAGATAAGAGAAGGAAATAGAGCATTTACCCTAATTCGGCATAAAGAAAACACCTCAAATTAATCACAAAACAAAGGGGGGATTGGGGGAATCAAAGGGGAAGAGACAATGGGGGATAGGGTCTACCAAATCCCCTTTTTGATTTTATTACCTAGCTGAATAAGAAAGGGTGATGACCCTAAAATTATGGATCTTCTCCCTTTAATAAAAATGATAATTGGTCTATTATAGTATGAACTTAGGATTTCTTGGTCAAATTACCCACTTATGGAGTTACACTATGGAATAAACCAATAGTTTATAAATAAAAACCACTATCTAGAAAAACACTAATAAATCATTACCATCCCACTTATTGGGACCATATTCATTATGGTGCACTCCCTTTCCCCAATAAAAAACCAACAAAACATTATTTGGTGCATTAAGACAAAACATCTCATTCGATGCAGTGTGAAACCTCTAATGGATAAACCTTTATGGAACAAACTATATGTTATGGTATTAAAAATCATCCTTGAGTTTCCCTCATTACACAACTCCTTAGGTTTTTTCATGATTTTCCACCTGTTAAAGAATATTCATCTCACATTAAGACCAGCTCCTCTAACCTTCTCCTATTACCCACAAGAATCATAAAAACACCTACAAATGTATAAAAAATATCCCAAATACATCTCAACTCCAGAAATATGAATTCGAATTTTTATTTTCAAGGAAATTTCTTCTCTATATCTCAACATTCAAATTTCTCACAAAATCACTGACCCATAGAAACCTGTGTCATTATAGGGTCTATGATCAACATTGGGTAGACTATACCCTTCTTATAATAACTATAAAATAAAGTAAAATTAAAAAAACAAAATTAATACCATTATTAAAAAATATACCTGGGATTATAATGGAAATGGCATCATGAAAATCACATATTTGACCATGAAATAACAAACTACCAAATTCTATATCATACTAGACATACATCAGAAAGGGTTTAACATTAGTAGGTTAATCATGTACATTATATGATGAAATAAAAAAAGGAAACTCCATCACAAAAAGTATCTCAGCCTCACCTTAACACCATATCTCCATCCCCGCTAAGCTACTCAAGCTTAAACACATATAATAGGGAACTTTACCTTACATATATGCCAAATATAAATTCAACACATCCATAAAAGTTCACATGTATGGTTTTAGTATAGAAATCAATAGGATACCACCAACAGACCCCTGCATTATACCATAATATATGTGGGTGTGTGAGAGCTAGTGAATTTTCAAAATAGAATGAAAATTAATAGCATTAATCATATAAACATACAATTTTATTAATCTTGTTCTTACCTATCAACTATGATGATCAAAACCAATTTATTTTTCGTAGGATAATAACCCACATGATTCATCATTACATTTAAAACATGGGGTTTCATGACACCTAAGCTATCCCCTAATGAAAATCAACATTGTGGAATTCCATGTCAAATGTGTAATAACCCTTGTCATAGTATCATCACAACATGGGATGTCATGACATACCACCACATCCCTAGTTATATTATCATATTTACCATGGTATGTCACATCATATAACCACTTCTATATTCATTGAAGTATCAACACCATGGGACCTTTTAAAATATAGTTACCACTTTAGTCATAATAACCACTACTCTGTGGAACATCATAATATTTTTTCTCATTTATATTCATAATATCATTTCATATAAAGGGTTAGATAAACAAAAAAAATATAATCACACAAACCAATACCCTATACCTATTTTATAAACTATCATATCCCATGTTTCATATATCTTAGCATACCCAATATAGCCCTTGTTTTACTACTTTTATACTCTGTTCATCACTTAACCAAATATGAAAATCTTAGAGGTCAACTATCCTAAGGACATCTTGTCATGATCATTGATAATATATAAAATTATCACAAATCATTTATAACATTTCCTATTATTTATATACTCTTAGGCTCAAGCCCACTAATTCTAGGAAATTATAAAACCATTCTAATTTTGACAGGCCATCTCATTTAGTTACCCAATACCACACATAATATCTTACCAGCTATTTGATCATATATAATGTGATCTCATGAAACTTAGGATCTATGTATATACTTTTTGGACACATATCCCAAAAAGAAAATCATTCAGTAATAGTGAACTCACAAGTCCACATTTGGTAGAATATATTCCCTTGACACACTAGTCCTAATGAGGATTGTCACAATTTTAACCCGTGCCATCTTATAAATCATCTTTAAAGCGAATCCTGAGTGACTTAGAACATGCCTAAATCAATTACTAGTATCAATAAACAAGAAACAATATAATATAACCTTCAATAATTTATTCAATACTCACTAAAATTGATTCTAGTATACAACTTAGATCTTTATTAATGTATCTCCCACCTGTGAATATTTGTTCTTATTTTAATATTTTATACTTATTCTCTAACATAATTCAGAACCATATCAGTCTCCTTTTGGGTCTATATAAACCTAATTACCATTCCCATATATCACACCACACCCAAAAAATACAATCCATATTGTAATAAATTTTGTACAACCTATGTTATACTAATAGGAGTTAATCGACCTAAAAGAATTCTATAATTTAACCTTGATATGGATAAATAGTAAACATTAACAAAACACCCAATATAAGAACTTAGAGGTTATCAGCACTAAAAAATTATTAAAACCAATGAATAAAGAAATTTTTTAACATAGAATTATCCAGAGAGGACCATTGTAACTAGGGTTTCCACGATTTGAGGCCAGAAGAGATGTATGGATATATTCAAATCCATGAAGAAAAAGGGGGAGTAAGAGATAAAGTATGAATTGGGGTTATTATTTTACAAATTTAAGGAGAAATAAGTATTCTAGGATTAAAATAAAACCATGCCAAAATTTTCCATAAAATGCCCTATATAAAAGTCAAGAAATGGCACTCCACCAGTCTCCTAGTAAAATTTACTTGGGCTTAATTGGGTAGTTGGGTTCTTAGTTTCCTACCACCAAGCTTATAGTGGGGTCCAATATAGGTCACCAATATTATTTTTTCTAAAATTCAAGAAATTCACACTCAATATATTTCTACCCATCTTTTCACCTGAATAAACTCCATCCAGATAGCCCAACCACATCTATAATTCCGCCCATAATTAAAATTCAAAAATTTAAATTATACCATATTCCAGTCTACTAGAATCCGCCATATCAAAATTATAATTATGTTTGATAAAATGTGTTATTAAAAACTCCTCTCCATAAGATATCTCATCCCTAATAAATATCATCACATATATCTAGTGATCGAGATAGGCCCTAAATCATTTATACTTATGATGAATTTTAGGTTATTATGTATACGATGATATAAGGGATGCCATATTTTATTATATAAATGATACAAAGGAATATTTTACACATTATGGGTATATAATTAGTTATTGTATAGTGATATCACAACCACTTCATTGGCTAAATCATGTTATATGATATGACCATTTCATAAGATCATATTATAAGTGTTATAATATGTTGAATCATAATGTGTGATTCATAAGGATCCTTATGATTATATATTGGAAATTGAACATTAAGTGTTACCATTATGGAATCATCCATACTGGCTATCATCAATAGTAACATTTTAGGAAATGAAACATTTGGGAGTTTTCTAGAAGAAAGGTTACAAGTGTTATAACCAAAGATATTTACTAATACATTATGTAATGTATGAGTTAATTCATGAAGGCTCATGGAGTGTCACTCAAGATTATAAAATTTGGTTTTATCCATTGAGACGATATTATATCTAGTTGATTTTATACACTAAGGAAATCCTCTAAATTACTCCATTTACTTAGAAGATACTAGAATATCATGACTGTTAAGAGGGCCTTGACTGAGTGTTGGGTGATTTAGTTTTCTTGTTGATACACTACAGAGGGAGGAACCCATTGGTTTTACTCATGGATATTCATAAACCAATATGGTTGAAGAATTGAAGTAGTTACTGACATTGGTGTTAGGCACAGATGTTCTTCATTTAAGTATACATGATTTTTTTTATTTCATAGTGATCTTGGGTAAAAGTTTTATTTTTTCATCTATGGAATTGAATAAATGTTATTTTATCCTTATAAACCCATCAGTTTTATCAGGTCTAATGAATAATTCTTGATTTTCAAAATCATGTTTAAAATAAAGGAAATGAAAATTGTTTTTGATTTCACACACACACACACACAAACACAAACACACACACACACATATATATATATATGGAAAATAAATTTTATTTATAGAATAATTAATTTTTAAACTCTAAAAATAATTGCTGAAAGAAAAAATCTAGCTCCTTTACTTCAAATTTTCTCGAAGGCATTCACACCCATTATACTAGAAATTTTTAGCATCTACACTTATGAATTTATATCTTAATCTTATTTACATATTTTGGGGGCCAAGTGGAATCTAATATTGCCAAGATCTGTATTCTTGTACTCCAGGATGTGTGTAAGATATGAATATGGTTTGGTTGTGACCCTGATGGATATGAAGTGGCCTTAATAAGGAAGCTCATGTACCAACAATCGAAATTCATGGACACTATATCATTTATCTTGATATTGGTCACTTATTTCAGATTTCCCACAATAGAATTATTCCTACATAAAATGTTGAAATTATTGATGATGCCTCTCATGGAAAACTTCACACCTTTCTTCACAAAGGAAATCACCACTATGTCATAGATATGATTAAGATATTTATAAATCCTCATGAATTCAAAAAAATGAATCTGAATAATGTCATGGAACTCATATTTAGGAATCTAAAAACTTTCATAGGCAATTTATTTTTAGTTTCATCTAGAAATTTTAAAATTCACCTTGATCTGGATTTTCAAACATGTTGGTGACCCGATTGGTACCATCACTACACACAATGGAAGTGAAATTAACATCCCCATCAAACTTGATCATATTGGTCATGTTTATAAGGTTTATCACTATATTTATGTTCTAATCACATTTATAATACTAAATAACTTGAATTTGAAAAGGGGATTCATGAGATCCACATGGTTAGAATCTATAGATTCACGTAATAATCTGGAAACCAAGCATTTGAAGATATCATATTTAAATAGATCGTTGTTTCTAATACCTTCTCAAAAAATACCCTTGACAATATTGAGCTTAAATATCTTCCCCTTTATTGGGGATGTGTAACACCCTGACTTTTGTAACCTAGATCTAGTGGTTATTTTTATCACAAAGGTATTGAGTACATAGATCCCAATATATAGGATCTAGTAGTTTAGTTGTCTAAAAAAAGTAGATACATGACCAAGAATTACATTATATGGATACCGTAAGGCACATAAACTTAATACATGAAAATTTATTATTTATAGTTGAAACTCCATAAGATGTATGTTGTTGTATTCATGGTTTCCTAGAGAAATGGGAAACAAAATTAAGGGGTGGGCTCAAACACTCATTTAGGTGAATAATACAGTGGATTCTGTCATAAAAAATCTTATAATCAACAATATTATAGTAATAAATAAAATCTTAAAGAAATAGAGCAATGAGAATAATATATCTAAGGATTACATTACAATAAATAAATGTATAAGTAAGACTAACTGATCTCATAGTGGTGTAATGAATAATTTCAGACATCATAAACATAACTTCAAGTCCTCATAATATGACATCATACATAAATAGGTGAGGAATGTACCAAATACCCAAGATAGTTTTTCTCATAACACCTACCGATGCATCGAGGGGCTATATAATTTTGGGACTGATGTGTCACATAATAATTCCAATGAATCTATTATATGAAGATAATTTCTAAATAATAAACATCATAATATTCCCTAAGGAACCACATACATAATAATTTATAATTAATCATTATATATAGATATAATATAATAGATATATTGAATATTAATATTTCTCCATTCAATGTAACAATATGGCTATCTAGGTGAATATCCGACAATTAACATAGAAAATGTAGGTTATTCACAATGTAATATAAGGTAAAATTATGAAAGGAATGATAATAAGGTATTAAAATAGGTTATTTTCATGGTTTAGTGATTTAAATAGAAAAATTTCATTGATTTTGATAGTTTGTAGTGGTTGGAGAGTGAAGTAATGATAAAAAATTTCTCTGAGACCCACAGTTCAAGATATAGTGAAAATTTTATATAAATTAGATACATGAATAGAAAATTTATTTCCAAACTATAATAATATATTCAAATCCTTTATTATGGTTCATGAATATATTTTGAATAATCTGAAGTATATTTCCTAAGATTACTAAACTAGGCGTGCAGGTCAGACTTATTTTTGTGCACTGAGTGAAGATTGATTTAATACCCAACCAACAATTTTCAGGTTTATTACCCATAGGTTCATCTTCCCTAGATCTTGTAATAAATTATAATATCAATATAAGTATTTCATTTCTTAGAAACTATGAACTATTTACTTCATTTTTTTTATAATGTTTCCATATTTAGATTTATTTGTCGAGTTTTGCCTAATATATAAGAATTATGAAGGATGTAAAAGATGGGATAATTATGTCATATCATTAATAATATGACAAGGAATTTATAAAAATGAATCTTAATAAAACTTAACATAGTAATGAAAATTAATTCGAGAGGATTTCAATAATAAAGGATAAGAAGGGATTATGGTCCCTCACATTTGTATAATAACAATATAAGAATAGGATATAATGAGAGGGAATAAGTAATATTTCATTGAAAATATATCCAGTGTATGATAATACCCTGTACTCATAGGAATTTAAGTATATGAAAAATAATTTAAAACGATATTATAATAAAAGGATTGCAATTGAAAAGGATATAGGAGGATTGTGAACCCTTACCTTGTAAACTAGATTCTTAAAGCTTGAGAAGAAAACCATAGAACCTTATAAACTCCTTAGAGAGACTAGTGTGATATAAAATGAGGGTATATCCATGGTCAATAATTTTATAGTGAAGATGAATGGTAGGATGAGTGGGTATTTATATTAACTGAGAGGGCTTTTTTTATTAACTTCAAAACATAGGCCTTAAACTCTTGGTAAAAAAGAAAAAGAAAACCAATGGTCTTCCCATGGGTTTAACCCATGGTATTTAACATTCAGGGATAGGTTCTATGAATTTAAATGTTTTTAACAAATAATCTTTAAAATATAATATTTTGGATGTGGAAAAGATTCTTATTCCTAAATACTTTTTTAAACTTTTGGTTTTTGATGATTCATTATGGGTTTTTGAAAATTAATTTTATCAATTTAAAATATATTATTTTAATGAATAAATTTTTTTTTAAAAAACATTATTGGGTTACTTATTGTATCCTTTTTATGTCATTATTATGTCATAATACATACAATATACTCTTACCATATTTTACTTTGTACTAAAAAATTTGATTGTCTTAGAAAATTATGAAAAATTCTTCAAGGGATTATTTCGATGTGATGATTACAAATTTAATGTCATTTTTTTGAAAATAGTTCTCAATCCATATGAAAATTAATTATTAAATAAAAGCACTTATGTATTTCAAAATCACTGATTTGGATTTTTATTCTGAGACATAATTGTGTAATTATATTATTATTTATATATATAAATATGATTAATTATTAAATATATTATTATGAAATTATTTTAAAATTTTGGTTTTAGGGTTTATTATAATTTTTTTTTCATGTTTCTTGTTTTATTATAATTCCTTTTAGTATTATGATTAAATAATACAATTTTCATTGTGCCATAATTTTTGTAATGAATTTTTTTAATATAGTGAAATATCAGGTATTACATCTCTTGAAATATAATTTAATTATCAAAATTTGGGGTCTACATAAATCTTAGTAAAAATGAGGGAAATTCGTCCTTATTATTTCCTTAGACAGTCTTGTTGTTTCTTCCAACTTGGGATTCATCCAAAGAACTATTACCAATTAGTTTGTTTGATTTAGAAATACTTTCTCTCTAGTTTCAAGAATCTAGATAGGATCTTCATTATATAATAGGTTGGTCTCTATATCCATTTCATCAGTGGTGATTTGATGAATATGGTTTGTCATATACTCCCTTAACACTGATATATAAACAAATTCTTAGACTTCAGAGTGGTTGGGTGAAAAAAATGATAATCTATGCCACTAATTCTCTCTAAAATTTGAAAAGGTTCAATGTAAATCAGACTTAACTTCCCATTCTTACTAAAACTAATAAATCCATTATATAGTGATACTTTCAAGAATAAATTATCTCATACTTGAAATTCAAAGTCTATCATAAGATTATTAACATACTTTTTTTGTATTTTATGAGCTATCTTGATATGATTATGGATAGCTCAAAATAATTTAGTTTTTTCCTTAATGAATTCTATACCAATTAGTTTCCTTTCCCAAACTTCATCCCAATAGTTTGGAGTTTGATAAATTTTTTCGTACAATTCCTCACATGGTTCCATTTGAATGCATTAATAGAATTTGTTCATGTATGTGGATCCCATTAGAGGGAGGTATTAGTTATATGTTCCTTGTAAGTCAAGTGACCATGTCCTCAACATGTCCTATAATGTTTGGTTGGTCCTTTAAGACTTTCTATTGGTTTAAGGATGATTGGATATACTCAAATGTATCACGATGTATAAAGATTTTTGAATACTTCTCCTCAATTTTGATATGAATTGAGTGTCATGATCAGATAAAACTGATAAAGGTTCCCCATGAAGTCTCAAAACTTCATTGATATAGATCCATGAATGAGGTTTACAGGATAAATAATAACTTATTTATAGTAAATGTGAATTTATGTTAAAAATATCTATAATGACCCATATAGAATTATTCATATTTTATGTATTATCCATTATAGTAACAAATACCATTGTGATATTGTTATAAATTCATATTGGTATAGGGAGTGGGTGAATGACACCCTATAGTAATTGTCTCTCAGCCTTTACTTATTGGTATTACACGCATCTTGACAAATAATCTATGATTTCTCACTTTATTTTATCCCACCAGAAGTTTTCTTTTAGATCCCTATGCATCTTGGTACTAACCTGGTGTATAAAGATGTTTGAGCTATGAGATCCATCTAATAATTCACTATTTAGATGTTTTTTTATTAGTATACATTGTCTATTTTAAACATTAACAAACTATTTTCAAAATTTATGTCTGTCAATTTATCCTCTGATATGGTTTTAATCATCTTTTTCAAACCTTGTAATCTTGTTGATACCTCTTTATCTTATCTAGTAAAGGTGGATGTGAAATTACTATAAAAGTAATAAATATTCACTTTCCTTAATAATATTTATTTTCATATTTACTAAATACATGAAAATTGGATCCGTATCCATTCTACAGTGACTCTGTCTTGTCATACATAGATATTACATCTTTTTAGATGAATATTCATTTCATTACACAAACACACACCAGAAGAACATAATTGTTTAGTGCCTCTGAAAAAATGGAACATAATGTTATTAATTCATGAAACATCATTAATTACTCCCATAATGATATTCCACTTGAGTACTAATACTTAAAAACCTTTCTTCATAACCCAGGGGAAGGGAAAAAAATAAAGTGTGATTTCAGATTCTCAGTTAGGGTAAACAAGGGAGATACGTAATCATAATACGAGAATAAGGGTATGAGAACATGAGTATGAAATTTAAAAAACATACCCTGCTTATCAGAGATCATAATATTGATTCATGTCATAATAATTGGTAGTTCATAATTCATGAATCATAAGGGAATCAAAGAACATGATCCATGATAACATAACATTGGCATACAACATTGTATTTTAGAATACACATAAGCATAGAAAATAATTTCCATAGTTGTAATGGATCATTTACAAGTCTATCATAGTGGAATGGGTTCACTCCCAAAACAATAATAGTATTCTAGGTTCACTCCCAAGACCATCATAGCAGACAAATCCCCTTTTTGAACTAGGTTTACTCTCCATTTAATTCTTCTCTATCTGATGGGATATTAATCTTTACCCAATACATTGGATGGAGATATAGGTCCCACCCGTCATATTGAAAATAATATATATGTGGGAAACAAGACCATAAAACATTCACCATATCATAAAACCTGAATTAAAATATTTTTCATAAACATTTCATCATATCATAACCTATATAAAATAGACATGTTTTATAATCATTTCATCATCTCAACAAAGCATAACCCATGGAAAAAGAAATGGGTTTCATAAATTTTTTTCATGGTATAACCCGTGGAAGAGAAATGGAGTTCATAAACATATTATCATCATAAAACATTTCAAGAAAGAATAATAATGGTATCCTCAGCTAATATCCCTAGTAAATCATAATTTACCTCAAAGGATGTCATTTTATCTTAAAATTGTTTTTGAAATATAAATCACATGGAACATTTCTCGAGGAAGATAAATTTTATTTGAGAATCACTCCTTAAAACATAAAAAATTTTCAAATAATTCTCACTGAAAATAATATTTAGAAATTATGAATGAATATTTAAAAAACATTTAAAACATTTATTTTGGAAAATATCCATTCCCCTTTGAAAAAAACCTTTTAAAACAGAAAAAATTTTCAAAATCATTTTCACTATGAATTCATTTATTTAAAATATAAAAAAATATTTCCCAAATATTAAGGAAAACATTTTATTTGAAAATAACTTTGAAAACATATAATTGAAGATTGAAATCATTGAGTGGTCATGATATTGGGAAATACTATTCATGCTGTGCATGTTAATAAAACAATGATTCTTTTCATATTTTGGGTAAAAGATAAACGGGTATTGTTTGGAAAATGAAATGAATATTAATTTAAAATTGTTTTGTAAAAAGGTAAAAAATGGGAAAAAATTTAATTAATAAATCATTTTAGGAATTTTAAATATATTTTGGAATTTTTTTTAGAAAACATGGTTTTTGAAGAAAAACAAGTTTTCACTGAAAAAATGTTTTTTCATAAAAATATTATTTTCGAACTTTTGAGTAGATAAATATAATTAAATGAATAGAAAACATGTATTATCATGACATAACCATAGGTGAATAAAATTCATGAGTTTTTGAGATTTTTATCATTACATTTCATCATTATAAACATAATCATAAACAATCTTGATAGATGATGAGATTGCAACATAAAATATTTACCACTTTGGAAACTTCAAAATGTAAGAACCATGATGGAAAATAATTAAATGAAACTTAAAATATCACAACGATAAATAAATTGAAAATATTACATGTCAAAGGTGCTGTATATACACCTTGTAAAGGAAGATAGGTGTATAACGTTACATTTGTCTCAAAGAAGGAAAATTAAGATATAAATCCCTTACTACTTTACTAACTTTTGATTTGTATACCCCATGAAAAGGTGAACCTAAAATGGTTATATAAATCACCATTATTTTAATTATTATAATAATAAAATACATTTATGGAAAGTATATATACCACATATAATAAATAGGCCGGGAATATGACATGTGCCTCATAGAAGTAAAAATTGATAAAGAAATTCCTTACCATAAGTCACGACTTCCTTTGTAATCGTCAAATCCTACTATATAATAAATATAAGTTTATTATAAATATATTAAAGAGATAAAATTACATATATCATACCATATATGATTTACTTATGTCATTTTATTACCATTTTATTAACAATTCCATGTTAAAGTCATGTTTTGGGTAATAACCGCATTGTTTTTCATCTATGTTTTGATATTTTATTTTCTATCCTATTACTTTGGTCATGGTTACATAATATCGAAAATAATAATAATGAAAAAATTATCATATTTATACATCAATTATAATTTTAATACCAATAATAAAATATATTTTTTAGAAATTAAGTATATTACAATCTTGGAGACAGTTGGTCATACGTATACATGAGAAACATTTCCATTTTTTAATGATCATTATAGAAAGGGGGTAAGAATTATATTATATTTAAATAGTTATAATAATATAATAAATAATATATTATATATTATATATTTAAATTTATATATATATATATATATTTATATTATCCATGTGGTGTGGTGATGAAAATTGAGTCACATCGCTTTGTAAATGTCATAGTCCACATATACACAAATGACATCATCATCTTTTAGCGAGTGGAATGGTAAGAAATAAGAAGATATATTATATTTTCATAATGATAAATATTTCATGAATATCCTAATTATTTCATTTATATTATACATATTTATTAAATTTATCCTTATTATCTTCTTTGTAAAGTGTTAGTGTAAACGAATGATGCCGCTTCATGAGGTGGTAATTATCGGCACACACGAGCGATGTTTTCATATCCCCTATGGAATGGAAAGTAAAATATTAGATATTGTATAATTACTCTGTAGGTATAATTATGTTATAAATATCTTATATATACTTTATATCCATCATCATACATATCCATGAGAGGTTGTAATGGAAAAACAAATGACATCACTTCACGGGGAGGTAGTTCCCCATACACAGGAAAGATGATTTGATAAAAATTTTAATGGAAGTGGAGATGGTTTTAGGAAATGACCTTAACATAAAAACATCTATTTATATGGAATATACTTATTTTGTTATATATTTATTTTTTAATAAGAATTTAATGTTGTTGAGGAAGAAATAATATAAAAATTCTCATCAATGAACTTTACCTCTTATTCAGATAACCTCCTTATGTTTATACCAAAATCCTTCCTAGGTTGGATTTATTCCAAAAATAAGTATTATAGAATGTGATGAAGTATGTTGGAAAGTTATTTGGGAAGATATTTTCTGAATAAAATTGGTTTTAAGGTTTTAAGAAGAGAGGAAAGGGTGTGTCCTTTTATAAGTGAGGTGGGTGGCATATCTGTAATTTTTTGAAAAGAATGTTGGAACCATGGTTGTTATTTGCATGAATTGGAGTATGGTTTGTGTTTTTTGGGAATCCTCAATGGAAGTTCAGAATGTGTTCTAGAAAAGTGATCATACAGAACAAGAAGATAATAGTATTGAAGGTGGCACCGTTTTCCAGTGTTTTCCAAATTTTTGGTCCTGAAAATCGACAAATGGAGAAAAGTGGTTTTGGAAAAGAGACTTGTGCGCCATTGTCTTGAAGGAGAATAAACTTTCGTGCCATATGTTTTTCAAACTCAGAACATGAAAATATGTCAAAGGGAGAAGGGCACTTAAGTTTTATGTTTGGTCGCTCAAGTGACTTACGCGGAAGAGACTTGCGTGCCGAAACATACGTGCCAAGGGAAGAATTGTGCGCCGTCGCGCAGGGTATCCAAATGCCTATAAATAGAGGTCGACCCCTTCTAATTCAAGAAGAAGTTTAGACTTAGAGAAAATCTGATCTCCCGTCGCGCAGGTGTCGTGGTCGCGCAAGTGGTGGTGGGTCACGCAAGTTGAAGTTACGTGACAGTTGTTTGCTATGCATCCAAGGTGTTTTGGGTGAGAAAGGGGTTGAGTCACCCAAGTTTGGAGTTGGTGAAGGATGTGTCGCACAGATTGTTTGGTGACACTTGCGTTCCAGGATTTGAAGAAGCGTGACAGTTCATAGTTGCACGCCAAAATCGGTTTGGTGTAAAAGGAAGTGAATAGCGCAAGTTTGAAGTTGAAGAAGTGAGTGTCGCGCAAGTGGGAGAGGTGAACTTTCACGCCATCTTGAAACTTGCGCACTGGGCTTGGAGAAGTGCGCCAGGTGTGGTTGAAGTACGCCAGTCTTTTTGGGGCTGCGCGAAAGCTGAAAGTTTGCCCGATACCATTGGTGCAAAGTGATATTAGTCTACGGGTGGAAGTTGGACTTCAACAGAGCATCTACATACAACAGAGGGTGTATTCATTATCAATTATGAAGAGACATTCACATCTATAAACCGAGTGGGACTTCACCAAAGGCAGTGAGCCCGGGGGAGTTAACGGGAGTGACCCAAGTGATGCAGTGAGCTATCCTTGAACTTTTGTAAAGGCAGTGAGCTTGGGACATAGTGACTGTGCCCGAACCTTTTTAATACACATCTAGAGAAGTTTAGTGGAATTTGGTATGACTGAAAACCTGTTGGTGTATGCTCCTTGGACGTAGCCCTTAGTGGTGAACCAAGTAAAAAGTGTTGTGTCATCTCTCTGCATGTTAATGTTTGGTTTTTGATCATATCCATCTTACCGGTTTAACAAGTTCCTACCAATGTGGGAACAAGATACATCACTTTAAAAGAAAAACTTGTCACCCTAATTCACCCCTCCCCTCTCAGGGTGTCTAGGGGTCCTACAAGTGGTATCAGAGGCAGGTTGCTAGTGTTAGATCTGTCTTTTTTCATCATGGAGAATGCAGTCAATGCTAGGGGAATACCTCCCTTTGATGGAAGTAATTTTCAGATTTGGAAGAACAGAATGAAATCCCATTTAAGATCCCTTGGAATGGAAGTCCTCTTTGCTACTGTGCATGAAATACCAGATATTGATCCAACATGGCTTTCTATGACTGATACATATAGGAAAGTTATTAACGCATATTCTAATGCTCATAATACTATCACTGTGTCTCTCTCAGATCATATCTATCTAAAGGTGATGAGTTTCACCTTAGAAAATTCTATGTGGGATAAACTTGAAAACATTTATGAAGGAGACAACAAAGTGAAGGAGGAAAAACTTAAAGTCTTACATAACAGGTTTGATGATCTAAATATATATCCTAATGAGAATGCAGATTCATTCTTCAATCGAATTACCGAAGTTGTGGGAGCAATTAGAGGTCTTGGAGAAGAAATCAAAGACATTGATATCGTAAAGAAAATCTTGAGAATACTTCCCCATATGTACAATGCAAAGGTGTCAGCTCTTGAAGAAAGAGATCTATCTAAACTTTCTCTGGATGATCTTTTAAGTAGTCTAGTGGCATATGAGATGAGAGTCAAACCCAAAGATTCCACGACTCGTGTAAGAAAGGAAATGGCATCCAAATCCATGGACAAACTGAAAATTTCAGAAGATAGTGGGGGTGAAGATGAAGAGGAAAAAGAAATTCTTTCTCTCATCGCCAAGAAGCTAAAGAAGGTAAAAGGTAAATTCAAAGGTAGGCTACCTCTGACATGTTTTTGTTGTGGAAGAGTCAAGAACATTGCCTCTCAGTTCCAAAGAAAGTTTGATGATGATGAAAGCGAAGTAGAAGACATCAAGAAGCCTCAGAAAAGGTTTTTTAAAAAGGGAGACTTCAAATCTGGAAAGGAAATACAGAGGAACAATTTTGTCTATGAAGAGGAAGATGATGATATTAAATTTTTTGAAGAAGAAGAACCAGAATTTAAAACATGAAACCATGCTTCCATAATGCCTACCATTGAAAAGTAAGAACCACCGATCAACAAAGGCATAGATAATCAGATTACTACTAATGATGATCCAAATATTCAAATTAAGGATGCCCTTTCAAAGCATGGGAATAAATTAAAGAGATGCAATAATTAGAAGGAAATGGTGGAAGAATCATCAGAATATGTCAATGAGATTGAAGTAGAAATTGAACGACTAGAATAACTAATGAAAGTTTAGTCTTCAATCCTTGAAATCACAAACGACATTGTGGAACTAAAGATTAGAATTGAAGAACAAGCAAAGGTCATATGACCTTTCATCCAGACTGGAAGAAAATTCCAAGACTGTTGAGGGTCATGAGGAAGAAGTTATTACTCTTAGGAGTAAAATTGAAAGTCATTCAACCGCAAATGATGGTAAGAAGAAAATTCATATTGGAATATTCTCATATGCAGAATTAATAGCAAGAGCCAAGTGTGGTTCATATGGGGTTGGAAAAATCTTGAGTGATCAAAGACCCAATTGCTTGGGAAAGTGCAGAATTGGATGTGAAGCAGAGACATCAACTGATGGAAGTGAAAAGAGCCAAAATAAATACAAGATGAAAGTTAGACATGTTGAAACGTTGCCTAAATTGCTGAAAAAGTAACCCTCAACCCAAACTAAAAGAAGAACTAAAAATTATCCTCAAACATTCAGAAATGACAGGCAGTCTAACTATTCTCCCAAGGAAGAAGGTATGAAGAGAAATTCATGTGAGAAGACATTTCCTCTCATGAAGTGTTAGTTCTATGGCTCCTTGGGCAATACCATGTCATATTGTGAAGAAAAAATGAGATACTTAAATGTGGAAGATCAGGGACATCAACAAAGGAGACTGACTTCATATCCTCTATCTTATATGAGAAATAGTTTCTATGGATACTGTTTTCATTGTCCTAACTTTGGCCATAAATATATGTGTTACAGGAAGAGATTCGATAGAAGAGATGCATACAACTCTCAGAAACGAGTCAATATTCATCCTCTTGATGGTGTTGATCTCACAAACATGTTTTCTCCTCTGGAAGACGATTATGGGTATGAAGAATTTGATTATGTGGAAGAAATAATTATAAGGCCGTTAATATCTTATACTCAATCCAATACCTTATGGAAAAAAGGAAGATCGAGAAATCAAATCTTGTAGAAGTAGCCTTCAAAGCTACAAATAGCAGCAGCACCTAGATTCTTGATAGTGTATGATCTTCACATATGACAGGAAATGTTGACCTTTTGAAGAACATTGAAAAAAAGGTTGATGGAACAGTAAGGTTTGTTAATGATGGTGCTTCGAAGATTAAAGGCAGAGGGAATATTGATCTCGCCAATGGAGAGCTGAAAAAGACTGAAGTTCTTTATGTGGATGGTCTACACCACAATCTCCTCAGTGTAAGTCAACTCTGTGACTTAGGGCCCATAGTAACTTTCAATCAAAAAAGATGCACTATAAATGGAAAACAAGGAATTCTCTTATGAAAGGTTGTAGAACAGATGGAAACTTATATCAGGTTGATAGTAAAGTAAACTCTTGCTATTTGTCTGTTGAAGAAGAAAACAACCTCTGGCATCGAAGGCTAAGGCACATTAACCAAAAATACATGGAAAAGATATCTATGCTGAAGATTTTCATGGATATCCCCATTCTGAAATGTGAATGGGAAACGAATTGCGATTCTTGCATACGAGGGAAGCTAGTCTGTAATTCATATCGGCCAAAGAAGAAAAGGGTATCACACCTTTTTGATCCCATCCATACAGATGTATGTGGCCCGATAAATGTTGCCAGAACTCATGGAGAGAGGTACTTCATCCTTTTCATTGATGATTATAGTATAATGTCTTGTGTAATGGTTATTCATAGGAAGCGACCAGTACTTGATTGCAAGAAAACTTATCACTAGATTGGCGAGAATGATACTGGATGGACAATAAAAGTCCCGCGATCTAATAATGGAAGGGAATACATGTCCATTGAGTTTGAGAATTACCTAGAAAAACATGGAATATAGCATGAGGTAGCTGCTGTGAGAACTCCACAGAAAAATGGAGTTGTTGAGTGCCGGAATCGACGGGTCAAAAATATGTCCAGGACAATGCTGATTGCGAGTTGTATCTCCCGCCACTACTGGAATGAGGCTGTTGAAGCTGCAGTGCACATTCAGAATCGAACAAGGATTTATATGGGAGAAACTAAGACACCATATGAATTGTGTCATGGAAGGAAGCCTTCGTTGAAATATTTTCATGTTTTCATAAGCAAATGTTTCATCTGGAATAAATAATTAAATCAAGGGATTTTTGGTGATAATGCTGATGAAGGAGTTTTTCTTGGGTATCCAATGAACAATAAAGCCTACATTTGTTTCAATAAATGCTTGGGGAGGATTGTGGAAAGCAATGATGTTAAGATCATTGAAGGAAAAACCCCAAATGGTTCAAATAATTCCTATTTTGAGGATATAGAAGATGAGGATGAATGTAAAAATTGAGTAAATATAAATAAAAAAATAGAAGAAGGTGTAAAAAACACTCCGGTCTCACATTATGATGTTTAATCAGAAGAAGAAGCTGCGAATAATTAATCCTGGGTGAAAGCCATGAATGAAGAGTTAGATCAGATTGATAAGAATCAGACATGGGTTCTTTTCCAGAGACCCGAAGGTCACAATGTGATTGGTACACAATGTATCTTCAAGAATAAGTTTGATGAGCATGGAAGTTTTGTTAGAAACAAGGTATGACTGGTATGTAAAGGATATTCCCAGATTGAAGGTATTGATGTTGAAGAAACCTTTGCTCTAGTGGTTAGAATAGAGTCAAATCAAATTTTTCTTTCCATGGCTCTCCAAAGAGGATATAAAGTATATCAAATGGATGTCATGAAATCATTCTTGAATGGTGTACTCGAAGAAGAAGTCTACATTGAACAACCAATGGGTTTTATTCTTGGTACTGATGAAATAAAGGTCTGCAAACTAAAGAAAGATCTTTATGGCTTGAAACAGGCACCACGGGTGTGGTACTCCCGGCTGGATTCTTACCTCAAGAAGCTGGAATTCAAAATAGGAGGATTTGATCAGAGTCTATATGTGAACAATTCCCCAAAAGACCAGTTCATAGTTCTAGTCTATGTTTATGACATTATATTTGGTGGAAGCAGGAAGAAATCAGTGGATGAGTTTTGTAATCACATGAAATCAGAATTTGAAATGTCTATGATTGGGGAGCTCACATATTTATTGGGGATGCAGGTGATTCAATGGATGGATTACACTTTCATTTCTTAGAAAAAGTATGCAAGAGAGCTGCTGAAGAAGTTTAACATGCAAGACTCCAAACCAATGTGAACTCCGATTGCAGTTGGAACCAAACTTGGAAAGCATGAGGATGGGGCATCTGTAGACCCCACTATGTATAGGAGGATAATTGGGAGCCTATTGTACCTGATAGCGACACGACCAGATATTGTATTTGAAACCTATCTAGCAGCCCGCTTTCAGAGTAATCCAAAGGTGGAACATATGACAGCAGTAAAAAAGAATCACGAGGTATATTCATGGTACTCAAAATTGTGGCTTATACTTTGCTGCAGGAAGAGATAGTGAATTATCATCATTTTCTGATGCTGACTGGGCTGGCGATGTAGTGGAGAAAAAGTCCACTAGTGGTGGATCATTATACATAGGAAATAAATGTGTTGGCTGGTTGAGAAAGAAACAAAAAATTACTTCTCTTAGTACTGCTGATGCTGAGTATATATCTTCCATAAAGGCATGCGCTCAACTACTATGGATGAAGCAACAACTAAAAGATATTGGTGATGAGGTGTAGCAACCAATGGTAATTTACTGTGATAATAAGAGCACAATTTGTCTTACAAAGAATCCTGTTCATCATTCTTGTACAAAACATATTGAAATCAGATATCACTTTATCAATGAAAAAGTTGAGCAAGACGTGATTAGAATGGATCATGTGGGTACTGATGAGAAAGTGGCTGATATCCTGACCAATCCACTGTCAACGGCTATGTTTGAGAAGCATCGGTTGAACCTCAATGTTCATCCACCCCCCAGTGCATAAGGAGGTTAGAAATTCCCCTCTCCCCAGTTATGTTAATTGTTTTTAATCTGTTTATGGATGTGATTCAGGTTTATGGGGGAGATACTATCCAGGGGGAGTGTGTTTTGAGCTGAACAATGAACAATTACTGGTCTTTGGGTTTATTGTCAATGGGGGAGAAAGGAATAAATTCAGGCATGTAATGCTTCTGTGACACATTTTCTTCTGTGAAACATTGAGAATTCAGTGTTGGTGAGAAGGATGAGAAGGAATACATTGGACATGTAATGATTCTGTGACACTGTACTAGAATTTCTTGGGCGTCATTGATAATTCCAAAACATGAGAACCCAATTCATGCTTCCCATCTTGTTTTATACACCGATCATTGCTCACGTATACTTAGAGTATTGGTTGAGTTGATTCTTGCATTTTTTGATTTGCATGTGGCTAGTGATCTATTAAATTTATTTACTGATTGCCAAAAAACATAAAGGGGGATATTGTTGGAACCATGGTCATTATTTACATGAATTGGAATATGGTTTGTGTTTGTTTTCAATTATAAGTGGAAGTTCAGAATGTGTGCTAGCAATGTGATCATACAGAACAAGCAGATAACAGTATTGAAGGTGACACCATTTTCAAGTGTTTTCCAAATTTTTGGCCCTGAAAATCAAAAAATAGAGAAAAGTGGTTTTGGCAAAGAGACTTGCGCGCCGTTGTATTGAAGGATAAGAAAATTGCACACCATATGTTTTTCAAAATCAGAACATGAAAATATGGCAATGGGAGAATGGCACCCAAGTTTTATGTTTGGTCGCGCAAGTGACTTACACGGCAGAGACATGCACACTAAGAGTAGACTTGCGTGCCGTTGTGTAGGGTATCCAAATGCCTATAAATAGAGGTCGACCCCTTCTCATTCGTGATGTAGTTCAGATTTAGAGAAAATCAGAGCTCCCATCATACAGGTGTTGTGATCATGCAAGTGGTGGTGGGTCGCGCAAGTTGAAGTTGCGCAACAGTTGTTTGCTGCATGTCCAAGGTGTTTTCTGCAAGAAAGGGGTTGAGTCGCCCAAGTTTGGAGTTGGTGAAGGAGGTGTCGTGCAGGTGGTTTGGTAACACTTGTGTGTTAGGATTAGAAAAAGTGCGACAGTTCAAAGTTGCATGCCAAAATCATTTTGGGCGTAAAAGGATGTGAGTCCTGCAAATTTGAAGTTGAAGAAGTGAGTGTTGTGCAAGTGGGAGAGGTGAACTTGCACACCGTCTTGAAACTTTCATGCCAGGCTTGGAGAAGCGTGCCAGGTGTGGTTGAAGTATGCCAGTTTTTCTGGGGTTGCACGAAAGCTGAAATTTTGCTTGATACCATTGGTGTAAAGTGAGATTAGTCTACGGTTGGAAGTTGGACTTCAACAAAGCATCTACATACAACAAAGTATGTATTCATTAGCAATTATGAACAGACCTTCACATCTATAAACTGAGTGGGACTTCACCAAAGGCAGTTAGCTAGGGGGAGTCAACGGGAGTGACCCGAGGGATGCAGTGAGCTATCCCTGAAATTTTGTAAAGGCAGTGAGCCTGGGACAGAGTGACTGTGCCTGAACCTTTGTAATCCACATCTAGTGAAGTTTAGTGGAATTTGGTATGACCGACAACCTGTCGGCGTATGCTTCTTAGACGTAGCCCTTAGTGGTGAACCAAGTAAAAAGTGATATGTCATCTCTCTACATGTTAATGTTTGCTTTCTGATCATATCCATCTTACAAGTTTAACAAGTTTCTACTAAAGTGGGAACAATATCCATCACTTTAAAAGAAAAAGTTTTCACCCTGATTCACCACTCCCCTCTCAAGGTGTCCTGGGGTCCTACAAAGAAAAGGTGCACCCACTTTTTTCTCATGACACAAGGACCTAAAATAGAGTATTAGTGATACTTAGACACTATAGGGTCAAAATATTTCCATAAAATATATTTTATAGAAGTTTTTGTTCATTTTAACCATTATATTCTTAATTTAATCCCTGATAAACCCATTTTTACCTAAGCCGCAGTAATTAATTTTAACTATATTCACTATTCATTTTTTTCAAAAATTAAGTTAAAATTATTAAAAATATAAATTATTATGATTAAAAATATTAAATTATTTTTTCTAAATTCTATTCACAAAAGTGAAAGAATTTAATTTAAAATTAATCTTGTAGATGCTATAAGAAAGCAAGTTTTTAAGGAGAAAATATTCAAAATATTATAAAGTTTTTATATCCAATTTCAATATGAAATTTTTTAAAATGAAATAAATTATATTAATACATATATATATATAATTTAACTATTTTTATTTAAAAAGAACTTAAAATATAATTTATCATTACTAATAATTTAATCTAAAAGGCAGTTTTTAGTTAGAATCCAGAATTTTTCACTATTCATCAAAACATTAAACTATTCATAAAATTATAAAAAAAATTAAACCTAATATAAGTTTCAAAATATTATTTAAAAAATTATTTTTATTTTAAAAAAAATTCTGTAAAAGTTTCAAATAATAAATTTAAAACAAAACCCAAAGCGCGATGAACAAGTGTGTTTTTGAGAAGTGTATTTTTCAAGCACATGATGATTTTATATTAAATCTATGTCAAATAATAATAATTGTATGAATATAAATTAAATTTTTTTAATATATAATCTTTATATTTAATTTAATACATTCCTTATTATGGATTATTTTAATTAATTAAATTGGAGAAATATTATGAACTTTAAAATAGTTTTTAGAAAACTCCTTTTTTAAACCCAAAAATAAACTTATACTAAAATCCAATATAAATTTGATTCAAAAGTGATCAAGTGAGTTAAATATAACTTAATAATAATTATGTTACTTCAATAAATAAATTTTAATTCAAATTACTTAATTTTTTTTATAATAAATGAGAGTTTTACAAAATGGGTATTTTTCACTATTCACGGAAAAATCAATATTTTTTAAAAAATCCCCAAATTTCACCATAAGTTATTTTTGATATAGTGATTTCAAAAATGGAAATAATTTTATCAAATATTTTATTAAAATATACATAATATTTTCTCATAAAAATTTATAAAAATCATTTTTGATGAAATCATATTTTTGATGAATATAATCACTTACTAAAAATTGATTAATTATTTACGAAGAATTTATAAATAAATTTATACTTAGTAAAAAAATTATATGTATGTTTCACAATATAGTTTATACTATTCATACCCACATACTCAATGTCCAGTTTATAACAATATTATTTAATGGTTCATTAATGATCGGTGTCGTGTGTCATGCACGCAATCGAAGAAACTAGTTGTTGCTTTTAATGAAAGATATCTAAAAATTTATATGAAATTGAAAAAAATATTTCATAAAATATCAGGTTTTTACATTCTACCCCCTTGAAATGAATTTCTCCTCAAAATTTATATCAGTCATCAATGCTCTAACATTTGAAAATTCCTTCATAGAAACCCACACCGTACAAATAAATAATAAAACTTCCCTTAAAAAAGGAAAGTTGAAAATATAAAGGTTACCTAAAAAACCTCATAACTAGTTTTCCACATAGGATAACATAGGTGAGAAGTGTGGATTTGTACATGGAATAAAAACATAAATAATTATAGAGAGTGATAGAGATAATTGATCACAAGAAATTTGGTGATCCAAAGAAGGTTAACAACCAAAAAACCAAAAACCAAAGAGGAATGAAAAAGGTCATTGATATTATAAAACTGATGATAATAGATTTTTTTTATTTCAACATGTTTTTCCTAAATTTTAGGAATTTTCACAAGAAGATATACTTACTTGATTTCATTACATTTCATAAGCAGAATCTTATGCATTGGTTGTGACTTGATCAATTTACACTTTGTCTATTTCTCCAAGAAATGAATGTGAATTTTTTTATGACTGAAGTAGTAATGGATCATAAGATCCATAAATAAAATGATAATTCATTCCATTTATCTTTAGTTATCATCACTACAAAATGGTTAGCATAGGTTATCAAATATGTATAAATCTCTATATACTGAAGTAATACATTAATATCTAAAACCTTATTCAAAGTTCAATTTAAACCATTTTATAAATGGTTAACCTTATAATGATTCTAAAATTTAAAATTTATAAATAAGGTCCCTAAATTTATCAAAATAAACTTAATATTAATCCACCAAAAAACATGAAGTAGCTTTTAGTTGTCACATACCAAACATGTGATCCCCTTCACCATGTATTCTCTTGAAACATGGTAATATCCAGAATTACCCTAAAACCTTATTGAAAACATAAATTCATAATTATTCCTTGAATGAAACCACATATTATTAAATATATTCTATAAATCAAATAATGATGTAAACTAAATCAATGACAACATAAACCAATTTTTCTATAAATCATTAATTATTTTCATAGTCATCAATACTATCTAAGTTACTTTGTTCATGTCAATCATCTCTTCATAAAAAACAACATTTTTTCAAAATTATGAACAAATTTTGGGTTATATTTCCTTAATCAAAATACCACCTTTCCATTTAAATCAATCTTCTAGGTCATCAATATCATTTGACATATTCTTCCAAATCCGTACTAAAAAACTTATTCTGAAAAATCCTTATATATTTCTTAATTCTTAAATTCTAATGAATACTTCAACAATCCCACTTCTTTATCAAACCATTAACTAGGATTCATCACATTATTCCTTAATACCCCTTCCTTTCATATGTCACTATTTGTCTCTTCATCGTCAACAAAAAAAATCATTACTCATACAAACTCATTGATTCTCTTTACAAGTTTTCACCTCAGCGAATTGATTTGTATAATTTCCATTTTTTACACATTTGAAACATTCAACCACCAATGATATTTTTTGGAGACCAATTTTATCATTCATTGAGAAAACCAAAATTTTTCATTTTTCCTCTAAATTTACTTTCCTTTTTTCATTCTTTTCCACACTGAAAATATCTTAATATTCCTCTAAGATATTCACTTGAGTGTTTTTCCCACATTCTCAAAAAATAATAAACAAAATCTCATTTCCTCCATGTTCTCTATTACCTAAACTCTCAATGAACTCTATCCTTATATTCTTCAGTGAGCCCGAGAGTTTTTTAAGGTTCACATTGCTAGTCATATATCATGATAAATGATTAGGATTAATCACAACATCCTTGAATCCCATTATTATCCCATTTAGATTATCATTATCAAATTATCTATCACATTCAATGTTATCCCAATTTATTCTAGTTTCTTTAATTTACTAAAACAAAAATAAAACATAGTGTGAGGAATGATAATCATAATGGGAAACTAAAAAATCAAGAAAATAATTTATAGTATGTCTAAATATTTAAAATTTATTTTAATATACGACTCATTTAGTTTATCCTAGTTCATTCATAGTTATATTATATTTAAATTATTCATGATGGTTTGTAAAGAATTTGTGAATTTACAAATAATATACCTTAGGAGTGTCAAAATAGGTCTACAACAAGGCTTGTTTTCATGAACCAGGCGACCATCAAGTCATACTAAGTGTACCCATTTTGGAGTTATTACCCCTAGGTACCTCTATACCGGTGCCACAACCACTTGTAGTATCTATAAATGGATTTAATATTCTAGAAACCACATGCTCTATCCTTTACAAAAATTCCAGAGCATTTTTCTAAATTTTGACTCATCGTTATACTTATCATTAGAGACATCAGTAGAAATATCCTTAGAAATATCCCAAGGGATCTCACAAAAGTTTTCTTATCCTAGTTTCTAAATGTTAGATAAACTTTTACTCTTATAAAAAATATTGTGTCCCAGGATTATCATACATTGATATTATTTCTTTTTTGATGAATATTAATTACATTACAAAAAAAACACACCTGAGGACCATAATATTTTAGTCCATTTGGAAACATGGAACACGATCTTCTTAATTCACAAAATATATTCAATGTATCCCATAAAGATTTTTCCCATTAATACTCCTACTTAAAAACCTTTCTTCATAACTTGGGGAAATGAAACAAAATAAAGGATGATATTATATTCTAAGTGAGGGTAAACATGGAATATACATAAGCATAACATGCGAATAAGGGTATGAGATTAGGATTATAAAATTTAAAAACTAAACCCTACCTATAAAAGATCATAATATTAAGTAATTGAATAAATATGGGTAGTTTGTAAGACATGAATCATAAGGTAATAAAATAACATAATCCATGAGAGCATAAAATTGGCATAAGACCTAGTATTATGGCATGCACAAAAGTGTAGAAAATATTTTCCCTAATAGTCAAGGATCATTTCAAAGGCTATTATAGTGGAATGAGTTTACTCCCCAAACCACCATAATATTCAAGGTTCTCTCCCAAGACCATCATAGTGAAAAAAGTCCTTTACTAAACCGATTTCACTCCCTATTCTAGTCTTATATATCCCATTATATATAAATCATTACCCAATACATTGGATGAAGATATCAGTCCCACCGGTCACATAATGAAAATAATACATATGTCTTCCACAAGATCATCAAACATTCATCACATCATAACCCATGAAATGAAATGGGTTTCATAAACATTTCATCATATCATAACCTATGTAAAAGATAATGGTTTTATAATCATTTTATCATCTCATCAAAGCATTACGCATGGGTAATAAAACAGGTTTTATAAGATTTTTTTCATGGTATAACCCATGGAAGAGAAATAGTTTTCATAAAAATATATTAATCCTAAACGAATCAGATATAGAATAATATTGGAATCCTTGGATCATATCCCTAGTAAAACATAATTCAAATTAAAGGACATCATTTTATATGATAAATTATTTTGAAATATAAATCACTTGGAACAATTCTTGAGGAAGAATTTTTTTCATAATCAATTTTAATTTTTTTTGAAATATTTTCTTATTAAAATAATCAAGAAAACTTATAAAGGAAGATTTAATATTAATTTAAAACATTTATTTAGGAAAATATTATTTATTGTTTGAAAATCACTTTTTAAAACAAAAAAAATTTAAAAATACTTTTCACTTTAAGATCATTTATTTAAAATCTCTTTTTTAACAAATATCAAAGAAAATTTTTTCTTTGAAAATATATTTGAAAATCTATAATGGAATATTGAAATCATTGAGTGGTCATGAAAAAGGGAAATACTGTTCATTCCATTCTAGTTAAAAAGAACAAATATTCTTTTCAGATTTTCAGTAATAGCCAAAATAGCATTGTATGGAAAATTACATAACGAATCCATTCAATTTTTTTAAAAGGTAAAACATGGGTAACCATTTATTTAATAAATCATTTTAATAATGTTAAAAAAATTTTGAAAACATTTTTAGAAAACATGGTGATTAAATAAAAAGGATTTTCAACCGAAAGGACAATTTTTCTTAAGAACATTATTTTTTTAACTCTTGAGTACGAAAGTAGAGAAAAATAAAGGGAAAACATGTATTATAATGAAATAAAAATAGGATAATAAAATTCATGAGTTTCTTGAGAGATGGATCAAAATATTTCACCATTAGAAACATAATCATAAACAATCCCGATAAATGAAGAGATTGTAACATAAAATCATTACGACTTTGGAAACTCTGAAACGTAAGAACCAGGAGGGAACATCATTAAATGAAACTTTAAATATTATGAGGATACAAAAACTCATGAATTTACATGTAAAAGTGGATTTATATACATCTATTAAATGAATATAGGTTCATAACATAACATATGTCTCAAAGAAGAAAAATTGAGGTAAAATATCCGTACCGATTTAGTAACATTTGAACCGTAGACCTGTGAAATAGAGATACTAAAATGGATATGTAAATCTGTATAATTTTAAGGATAATATTCATAAAATAAATTCATTATAAGTTCATACACCACATAAAATAAATAGGTTGTGAATATTTTATGTGTATCAGAGAAGTTAAAAGTGATGCGAAAATCCCTTATCGTAAGTCTTAACTTACTTCGTACTCGTTAAAAACTCGTACATAAAAAATATAAGTTTATTATACATATATTTCATAACCATGATTATTTATATAATATCACATATGATTTACTAATGTCCTTTAGTTACTCATTTATTAATAATTTCATATTAAAGTCACGTTTCGGGTAATAACCGCTTTGTTTTTTTGTATAGTTTTTTACTTTTTATTTTTGGTCCTATTACTTTAATGATGGTTACATAATATACAGAATAATAATCATGAAATAATTATCATATTTATACATCAATGATAATTTTTATACCAATCATGAAATATTGTTTTTAAAAATGAAGTATGTTAACATCATAGAGATGGTTGACCGTACATACACATGAGTAATGTGTCCATTTTTTTATGATCATTATAGAAAGGAGGTAAGTAATATATTATCTTTATATAATGTTTATAATATCAAAAATACTATATTATATATTTAAATATACTTATACATATCATCCATGTGGTGTGGTGATGGAAATGGAGTCACATTGCTTCATGATGGTGGAAGTCCACTCGTACAGGAATGACATTATCATATTTAAGTGAGTGAAAAGGTAATAAAGAAAATGATATATTATCTTTTTATAATGATAAATATTTCATCAACATCATTATTAATTCATCTTTATCATATATATTTATTAATTTTATCCTTATTATCCTCCATATAAAGCATCAGTGAAAACGAATGAGGTCGCTTTCGCAAGGTGGTAGTCCACAGTATACCCTAGTGATGTTATCATATACCCTATAGAATAGAATTTAAAAAAGGTATATATGATATAATTACTCAAGAGTTATAATTATGTTTTATATATCCAATATGTACTTTATATCCATCATCGTACCTATGGGAATTAAAAAATTAATGCGATGCACTTTTCTGCATGAACTGTGATACTACCCTCACTTGAAAATACAGGGGAATTGTTCACTCTAAAGGATTTGATTTGACTACTTGAAACCATAAAATATACTTATAGATAAGAATTTTTGGTCTTTGTATGTATGGTTTCTTTTTATATTGAATAAAAATTGAAAAATTCTAATATCCTGTATAGCACTTTGCTCCGACAACATAACACTTTTCTTTAACTGCACAACACTTTACACAGTTAGTGAGGCGATCGATTTATGAACCCTAAAAACAATTTTTTTTTCAGTCCAAGGTACCATTTTATGACCCTTGTATAGAAAATAAACTTTTTTGTGGATCTCCTCTATGGAGCCCCTATGCAGATTCCATTTGGGGAGCCCCTATACGGATGCTCCAATGCGGAAGACCCTTTGTAAAGCCCCATTACAGAGCCCCTTTATGGTGCCGCTTTGTGAATCCCTTTGAGGATAACCATTGTAGATTACCTTTGTGAAGCCCCTTTTCAGATCCCCTTTAAAGATACCCTTTATATATTTCCTATACGGAGCCCCTTTGTGGAGCCCCTTTATGGATCTCGTATGTGAAAACTCCTTTTTGAGACTGCTATGTAGAACTCTTATCTGGTTGAACTTCTTCGCAAAGCACTATGAAGTCGCCTGCTACTAAGTGTCCAGCTATTTCAGGAAAGAATTTATTCACCATAACCTATACAAATTGATACCCACTTTAAAAATAGGGTGGTAAAATAAAGACGTAAGGGTGGAATAGACATGGAGAATGCTCTCAGATGGTCAGCCTACATGAATGTTCTTGGAACCACTTAGTTAAAATTTCTAAATTCCAAATTTTTGAGGGCCTTTGTGAAGAAATCCCATAAATTCCCTCCACTATGTAATCCCCTCAAGAAGCATGAAAAATTTATACGCTATACGAAAACTGGGTCATTTGTGGTGGAAGGATTCATTTTATGACCTCCAGCATGAAGAAGAAATCACCATATAAAATCCCATTTGTAGAGCCGTTTTATAGATCTCCTTCATATATGACCCTTTACGGCCTACCCTATATAGAAAATTCTATGCAGCATACCCTTCATTCCTACTTGTCTATATCACTAGTGATTCTACCCTACACTCTCTCTCTCATGATTAGTGTCAGGTTGCGGTCCTGGTCCTCCGAGATGGTCCCTTCGCTACCATCCTCGATGCCCATGAAAAACTGAGAGTCACACCATGAATTTTTTAGGCCAAGTTTAGTACATTTTTGGTTGTGTTCTATACATCCATAACATCCAACACTCCAAATTACTATGAGTTAATATTCTCCTCATTATTCTAGAAATATGGGTGTCCTCATAGGTGTAAGCCCCAAACAAACCTCTAAATTACAATGAGTTGAGATTCTTATCATGGTTCCAGAAACACAAAAATCCTCCATGGTGCTATCCCCAAATTACCGTGAGTTTATACTATTCTCATTATTCCAAAAATATGGGTGTCCTTATAGGTGTAAGCCCCAAAAAAACCTCTAAATTACCATGAGTTGAGATTCTTCTCATGGTTCCAGAAACACAAAAATCCTCCTTGGTGTAATCCCCTACCAAAGAAAATTCTAAATCATTATTAGTTGATATTCTTATCATGGTTCCAGAAACATGGGCACCCCCCAGGTGTAAGCCCCAACCAAACCAAATTTCAAATCACCATGAGTTGATATTCTGATCATATTTCCAGAAACATGGGAATATTTCAACGTCTAAGCCCCAAACAAACGTCCAAATCACCATGAGTTTAGATTATCCTCATGGTTCTAGATATATGGGAAACCTCCTAGGTGTAAGCCCCAACCAAACCTTTAAATCACATGATATTCTCTCCTTTGATGTGACTGATCTTTTTCCGCCTCTTATTTCTCACACCAAGCATGAATCACATGATATTTGAGATTTGTGATGATTATTCCATTAGTATGGTGAGATTTCCTTCATACGAGATTCATTTTTTTGGTATAAATCCTAACCATTAAGTCAAACTACATGGGCTCTAATTCTTATCTTTAGTAGGATATGTAGGATGCCTCTTTGAGGTCTGAACCTTATATCAATAACCCTTTTCCCATTCCATCAAACTTCATGGATTTTTATTCCTCCTTTCAAAGGATATGTAGGATGACTCTTCAAGGTTTAATAGAAATTAAAAAACACTAACCGACTACCAAGATGGAAATAAACTCCAAATATCCTAACTAGATGGCTTTAGACCAAAGTATCATGAATTAATTAGAGAATAAGGGGAACTAATAATGCATATAGTGGTTTACATCAAACACATGGTTTTGATCAGACAATTATCCAAAAGGTAAAAAATACCTCAATATTATTTGGTAAGGATTTAAAAATATTTCTTAAAACTATATCAGAGTATTGGATTTGGCAATAGTTCCCCCCCTAAAATGGTGAAATGTGCCCAAACTCACATTATCTTGTCCAACGTGTTTTATAATGGTCTCATTAGAGAAATCCAAGTGGCCATCTGCCTTTGGAAATCAGGTATGAATTAAGTCAATATAGGTTTAGGTGGTAAATAATTTGAAAATAATACCCAATTATGAGAGGATTTAATATAAAAACTAATGATATCAATTCATGAGGTGATAGTCTGCCGTATAGGTGAATGATGATTTTTAACCCTTTTAATGGAAATATGGATGGCTATAGGTAATTAAATTAAAATGAAATCATCTCAGTATATGTAATATACTGAGGTTATTATATAAACATGGTTTAATAATCATTTGATGAGGTGGAAGAAGAAATAACATAAAAATACTCGTTGAATGATGTTACCTATTCTTCGGGTAACCTCCTAAGGTTTTCACCAAAAGGCTTCCAAGGTTGGATTTATGCCAAAGAATAGGATCCTAGGATGAGAGGTGAAATTTTTTAAAGTTATTTGGTTAGTTGTTGGACATAAAAGAGTTTTAATATACTAATAAGAGAGTAATGTGGGTGGCCTTTTATAAGTGAGGTGGGTGGCACACTTGTAATTTTTTAAAAATAAATGGCGTACCCACGTTTTTATCATATCACTAGGATAAAAAAGAGAGTATTATAAATAATTAAAAAATTTAGGGCCTAAATGTTTCCATAAAATAGGTTTTATATAGGGTTCTAGGTCATTTAAACCCTTATCCTATTAGTTTAATCCCCGGTAAACCCAGTTTTACCTTAACCGTGATAATTAATTTTTAATGTTTTCACTATTCATTTTGGTAAAAAAATTAGTTGAAATTATTAGACAATAATATTATTATTATTATAAATATGGAATTAATTTTTAGAAATTCAATTCAAATATGTGGAAAATATTAATTTAAAATTAATCCCGTAGACGTGACGAGAAAGCAGGTATTCAAAGAAAAAATGTTCAAAAGCTTACAGTGACTTTATATCAAATTTAATTATGAAATTAATTCCAATGAAATAAATTGGATTTATATATATATAATTGAACTAAATTTCCTCTGAAATAAATTTATAATATAATATAACTTTATAAATAATTTAAACAAAAAGACAATTTTCAGTTATAATCCAATATTTTTCACTATTCATAATTTTTTTTATCTTTTTAGAAAATTATTACAAATACACCCTAATATAATTTTGAGATGATTATTTAATAAATTTATCTTATTTTTTCAAATAAAGTTTCAAAAATTTTCAAAAATTAAATTTTAAATAAAACCCATAAACCCGGCGAAAAAGCGGGTTTTCGAGAAGTTTATTTTTCAAGGACAAGATGATTTTATATTGGCTCTATGTATAATAATAAAAATTGTATGAATATAAATAAAAATTTATGTATATATAATCTAAAATTATCATTTAAAACATTCCTAATTAAGTAAAATTTTAATCAATTTAAATGGAGAAATATTATGCACTTTTTTTCTCAGAAAAACTATTTTTAAACCCAAAAATAAACTTATAATAAAATAAAATTTAGAGACAATAAAAAATTAATTAAGTGATTTAAATATAAATAAATAATACTTATGTTACATTCAAAAATAATTTTTAATTTAAATTATATAATATATTGAAAATAAATGATAGTTTTAAAAAAATCGGTATTTTTCACTATTCCCTAAAAAATCAATATTTTCCCAAAAAATACCAAAATTTCACCATAAGTTAATTTCAATATGATAATTTCAAATATGATATTAATTTTATTAAATAAATTTTCTAAAATATATATAATATTTTATCATTAAAATTAATAAAAACGATTTTTATGAAAAACACAATTTTGATGAATATAATCACTTTACTAAAAATTGGTTGATTATTTACTAATAATTTATAAATAAATTTATATTGATTAGGAAATTTATATGTTTTTTTAATAAATTAGTTAATAATATTCATACCCATCTACTTAATGACTAGGATATAATAATCATTTTTAATGGTTAGCTGAAGTTCGGTGTTGTGTGTCATGCACACTATTGAAAAAACACGTTGCTGTGTGTCACCCAAGATATTTAAAAACATAAATTAATTTGAAAAAAATATTTCATAAAATATAGGGATGTTATCCATGTTCATAATAAATAATACTAAATGATCCTTCCAATTGAATTCATCTACCATATTATTTTATTTCTTGGGCTGGTAGTACATTTCATAATCATAGTCCTTGAGTAGTTCATCTATGTCCTTTGTCTCATAATGAACTCTTTATATGTGAGTATATACATAAAAATTATTTTATGTTAATATATTACATATCTTTATGCATAAATATAGTTCCTTTTGTTCCTTTAAAATAAAATTTTACTGCTTCTAACTCAAAATCATGAGTTGGATAGTTTTTTTCATGGGTCTTTAATTGGATCGATTCATAAGAAACAAATCTATCATTTTTCATAAGGAAACACCCTAGTCCTTTCAATGAAACATTGATATATATATAAAAAATACCTCATTTCTATATGGTAAGGTGAATAATGGTGCATCTATTAATCACTTCTTTGGATACTAAAATATTTATTCACATTCCTTATACCATGTGAATTTGATGTACTTATGTGTCAACTGGGTTAATATATTGCCTAATAAAGAAAATGTTTCCACAAATCACTAATAGTAACCAACTACACTGAGAAAACTATGTATCTTAGTCATATTCATTGGTGAAGAACATTCCTTAAGAGCCTTTTTCTTTGTGGGGTGAATGGATGTTCCATCCCTGGAGGTAATTTGGATAGGTAAAGAAACTTTTTAAATCCAAATTTCACACATACTGAATTTACTGTATAGATCCTTATACCTTATATTCTTAAGGATAATAATTAAATTCTCTTTATGATGTTTATAACACTTAGAGTATGTCAAGATATCATCAATAAAAACATAAATAAGTTTAGTAAGAAAATCCTTGAATACTATATTCAGTAGATCTATAAACATAGATAGTGCATTTGTTAACCGAAAAAGTAATACTAATAACTCATAATGATTACATTATGTGTTATAATAAATATTTAGTATATCATACTTATTTAATTTTAATTGATGTTAACTAAAATAAAGATCAACCTTTGAGAAGTTATGAGATCCTTGAAGTCGATCTAATAGATCATCAACGCAAGGTAAAGAATAATTTTTCTTTATAGTAATGGATTTTATTTCACTATAATGGATGAACAAACTCATGTATCCATCTTTTTTTAACTAACAAGATAGGTTCTCCCTAATCTGAAACACTAGGTAATATGAATCCTTTATTATATAACTATTGTTATTATTTCCTTAATTCAACCAATTCCAGCCAACCAATTCTATATGGTTGATTTAATATGGGTTTTAAATATGGGATATGGTCAATGTGGAATTCAACTTCACAGTCAAGAATATATCCATTTATTTTTTTAAGAAATTCATCAATATAATCCCTCACAATATATATTTCCTCTATTATATGGATATCATTCTCATTATTTTATTTATCTAATCCAGGAATTTCATTAATACTAGCCACTCTATATAGTCTAGAACAAGACTCAATCAATGAAGTATCTACTCTACAAACAATGGATTCTATTCCATAATCAAATATTATAATTTTATTATAATGATAATAAATTATTACATTATACTTTAAGATATAATCCATCCCAAATATTTCATCAATATAAACCATTAGAATTACCACTAATTTTGAAAGTAAATAAACTCCATGCATTTTAATATCGACAGAATAATATGTATTCTTTTCTATATTATTTTCACTAGGAGTATTAACTAAAACTCCTTCTTTAATTCATTAGGATGTGTTTCAATGTTCATAAAAAACATTCAAGATATAAAATTGTGTGTAGATCTTGATTAAAATAATGAATAAAATAACATTGAGTTTTTGATAAAATTACTTACTATAACATCATTTTAGACCCCAACTTATACTTTTGTGATTTTATAATCTTGACCACGATCCCTTGGCCTTATCTGGTGTAGACTCCCTTTATTTTTGGGGAAATTATTAAAATAGTGTCTCATATCCTTGAAACTTAATAATTATACATTTTTAACTTCCATTTTATAATTTTGATTCATGTTCCTGATAGTCAATATCTTTACAATTGTATAAAACTCACATTACATTCAAGAAATCCCCATGGTGTTTCTACCCATAGTTATTATCTATTATGAATCCCACCATTTCTTTATTTTCATTCATCAAATTTCTATCCACATGAAACTCAACTTTCCTCATCTTCTCTTTATTCCCATCGAAAATAACATACCTATATAATTCATTCTTAATCCCGAAGGGACCTGAAAATATTTCCCCATATGAGGAAATGTTTGAGACTAATTCAATTCAAAGGCTTGGATTTAACCCGTCATATAATCAATTAATTATTATTTATGTATTATGTTTATTGTCTTGAAAATTTCTTTATAACCTTGTAAAGTTTTCCTCATACTCAGAAACATCTTCCGCATCTATTTTTCTAAAATTCAATAGTTTCCCTTCCATTTCATTTTACTGCTAATGAGGAAAGTATTTTTTTTCTAAGAATATCATTTTAAAATAATTTCATTCCACATTATATATCTTCTATTCCTTCTTAGTGTTTTGAATTATTGAACACCATTTTTTAGCATATCCCCATAGAGGACATAGTTTCAGGATGACCTTCTCCATCTCACTACATCCCAAGTCTAGGAATACATTCCCTAGTGACATGATCTATTGTTTAGCTACTATTATATTTTTGGTTCCATTGAAGGATGAAGGTTTCTACCTCATGAAGCGTTCCAACATTGATACTCCATGTTATAGACCAATAGATGTTTTGATATGGGAAAGGTTATTGATCATAACTTAAGTTAAATTACTTATTATGGAAATAATATACTTTTCTAAAAAATAATCCTCATTGAATTTCTATGGAGGTTGATCCCTACATTGGTTATAGGTCCTGACATGGTTTTTGATCCTTTTATTAGACACCATTTCCAAACAATTTAATATATTTAATTAGTTCATAAATAAATCTATGAATAATAAATCATAGTATATACTTCGTATTTATTTATTAAAAATTCTATTCATCTAATCTATAAATATTTATATATTGTCTTTTGGTCTATCTAAGAATGTTCTTTTACATCAAGTTCCCAAGGAATCTATTAAAATTTATTTGAAACCAATTGTAAAGCCATCAATCCAATAACCCGAAGCTGGTGGTTATTTTAATATTTTGTTATAGAATATATAGAACACAATAGATATAATCTATTAGTTTATAAAAATCCAAAAACAATATACATAATTGAACATTACATTATATTGAAAACCTAATATACATAAAATTAAAAAAAAATAAAGTTTATCATTTCTCCTTGAAAATACATAATTCACATGCAGTAATCTTCTTGATTCCCTAGGTAAATGGGAAATAATATAAGGTCTTGAGCTTAAAAGATCAATCAATGAGATCTATCATATATAAATATGGAATCAATAATATTATAGGAATAAACAAATTCTATAACAAATAGAGCTTTGAGCATAATATATCCATTGATTGGATAATAAAAAAAATAAATTCATGGATATGAATATCTAATCTCAAGTTTATGGAATGAATCATAAACATACTTTCAAAGCCTTATGCCATGGAATTATAAAAAAATGGAAAAGGTATAAACTAAATACCCAATTTAGTTTTTCTCATTAGACATATAGATGCATTGGGTGGTTATATAATTTCAGGCCACACTCATCATATAATATGTGCTATGCATCTATTATATGGAGAGAATTTATAAATAATACATATCATAATTTTGCCTAAGGAACATCATACATAATCATTGTAAAGTAATTAGTATATATTTGTATATAAATTATTGATATATGTTTTTTGGTTCACAAGGCTGAATACCCTGAGAGGGGGGGGGGGGGGTGAATCAGGGTATGACTAATTCTAAATTAAAGCCCGTTTTGATATTGTTTCACTGTTAATAAAAACACTCTTCTCTCTCTTTCCTATTTCACAATGTAAACAGAAAGTAAAGTATGCACAAGACACAAAATTTTTTACTTGGTTCACCCTCACTGGGCTACGTCCAAGGAGCATACACCAGCAATGTGCCGATGTACCAAATCTACTAAAAACACACTGTTGTTTACTAGGTTCGGGATAAATCACTTATATTCCTAGGCTCACTGCCTTTAAAATGTTTAGGGTCATCTCACTGCTTTCCCAAGGGTCACTCTCTGTTTATCTCTCTCTGGCTCACTTCCGGTGGAGAGGATCACCTTCTTTCTCTTCCTTTTCTCACTACTCTGGAAAGGATCCACTCACAGTTTATAAACCTATAGGTCACTTCATTATCAGTAATGAATATATCCTCTGTTTTATGTGGATGCTCTTGTGAAGTACAACTTTCACCCATAGATGAATTTCACTTTGCACCAAAGGTATCAGGCAATCTTCCAACTTCCACACAGCCCTGAATCGCTCCTGGAAATCAACCTTACTTGGCACCCTTCTCTAAGCCGCGCCACATAGGTCTGGGCGCGCAAGTAAACACTGGTGCACCGATCCACCTCAAATACCTGCATGACACAAGCCTCTGCTCCTACAAACTTGCACGATGCAACTCCTTTTACACTCAAAACCAATATTGGCGCACAACTAACACCTGTCGCATGACTTACACTTGCACGACACACCAACACTTGCGCGACCACCACACCAGCGCGACTGAAGATCTGATTTTATCTAAGAGTTGAACTCATTGAGAATGAGAAGGGGTCGACCTATATTTATAGGCATTTTTACACCCTGCACGATGGTGCACAAGTCTCCCCTCGGTGCACAGGTTTCGGCGTGTAGGTCCATCCGCCTAAGTCTCTATCGCGCTACTCACTTGCGCGACCACACCAATACTTGCACGAACCTCTTTCCTTTGCCATATTTTGAAGTTCTGATCTTGATAAACAATAGACTCGCATGTTTCCAATCCTCTTAGGCACCAGCGCGTAAGTCCTTTCTCGGTGCCCAGGTCACTTGCACGACCAACCCAAAACTTGCGCGTCCCTTATCCCTTTGCCATTTTTCCATGTTCTGATCTTGAAAAACACTGGGCACGCAAGTTCCCTTTATCTAAGTTCTTGAATAAATCATGGGTTATTAACCACAGCCCTTGAACTCAACATGACACCATGAAATCCCCTTTTTCAACAAATTTGTATGTCAGTGTCTGCTTTGTCGACAATCACAAAACTGATGTTCACTTTGTCAACAAACACAATCACCTCAAAAATTATTAAATGATACCTTGAGGAATTTTTACCCAACAATCTCCCCCTTTGGGTTTATTGAAAACTCTTCCATAAAAAGATACATCATTAATTCTTCAGCCACCATTCACCTATTGCGATTCTAATAGCGATCAAGGATTCACTCAACACATACTCTAAGCCCACATGAGCAATGCTCGGTGTGAGAAACAAGAGTAAATGAAAAGTTCATCAATGAATCACTCCATCTATGACACTCACTGTTGACACCAAACTGATACCAATTTGTTGGAAATATCCTTACCACATTCCAACACCACTCTTATGCTTTTATCACGATCCTCAGCTATCGTGATATCTGTTCTTTGATCAATCACTTCTAGAATCGTCAAATTTAAAATGCTCCCCATTTCTCATAGCTCTTCCCCTATCTCGCTGCTCCACCTATCACCTTCTACCCATATCATTCATGATTTATCAAATTTCCACACTGTCTACCCCTTAAACAATCACTATTTTCTCCCCCTTTGTCAACGAATGCAAATGTCACTCCTTTTCAGTCTGTAACAGAGTAGAGAACACATCAACACATTTGGAAAACACACATCATACCTCAGGGTGGGGGGTGGGGGGGTCCACCTCCACACTCTTTTAAGTGCGAGGAGTCGACTGAACTCCCAGAGCCAGTCGATGTCTCTCAAAATCTTCCTTGGGTAAGGACTTTGTTAGAATATCTGCAACCTGTAGCTCTGTAGGCACATACTCCAACTTCACGATTCACTGCTTAACATTCTCCTTGATAAAATGATACTTTATCTCAATGTGCTTTGTCATTGAGTGATGGATGAGATTTTTTCTGAGATTTATAGAACTTGAGTTACCACACTGGATTCCAATCAGAGAATTCACTTCAACTCCCATATCTTTGAGCTACTGCTTCATCCATAATAACTGTGTGCAATCTTGAGTGGCCACAATATACTCTACTTCTGCGGTGCTTAATGAAATGCAATAATGCTTCTTGCTTAACCAAGAAATACATAGTCCACCAAGATAGAATGCACCACATGACATTGATTTTCTATCATCTTCTGAACTGGTACAATCTGCATCTGTATATCCCAAAAACTCTGTCTGAGATTTGTCATTATATGTCAAGCTGAAGTCCACCGTGCCTTTGATATACCGAAGTATTATTTTCACTGCATGCATGTGGATTTCCTTGGGATTACTCTGATATCTCGCCGCTTGGCATGTAGAAAATACAATATCAGGTCTTGTTGCTATTAGGTACAATAAACTACCGATAATCTGCCTGTATTCAGTGATATTAACTACCTTGACATCCTCATTTTTTGATAATTTCATCCGAGTAGCGACCAGAGTCTTCATATCCTTGGAATTATCCATTACAAACCTTTATAAAACCTCCTTGGAATATTGATATTGAGAAATGAATGTTCCATTTCGTCCTTGTGTCACCTGAAGACCAAGGAAAAACATTAGCTCTCCAATCATTGACATTTCAAACTCATTTTTCAAGAATTCAGAAAACTGTCTGCACTGGGATTCATCTGATCCGCCAAATATTATGTCATCAACATAAACCAGCACCATCATCCTTTTATTAATATTGTTGCTGAAATAAAGAATTTAATCAACTCCCCCACGCTGGAAACCAATTTTCCTCAAGTACTGATTAAGCCTTGATTACCATGCTCTTGGTGCTTGTTTTAGCCCATACAATGCCTTCTTTAGCCTGTAAACTTTGTTCTCATCCTCATGAATGAGAAAACTATCTGGCTACTCAATGTAAACCTCTTCTTCCAGAACCCCATTTAGAAATGCAGATTTGAAATCCATCTAGAACACTTTGAACTTTCATTGCACTGCTATGGCTAAAAATAATCTGATTGTCTCCATCCTTGAAACTGGTGCAAATATCTCATAAACATCAATACCCTCTATTTGAGAGTATTATTTTCACACCAATTGTGCTTTGTTTGGAATCACTGTTCCATCTTCGTTCATCTTGTTGCGAAAGACCCATTTAGTCCTGATAACGTTCTTATCTGCTGGCCTCGAAACAATCTCCCTTATCTGTTTCTTCTAAATATAATCAAGCTTTTCATTCATAGCCTGAACCCAGTTTTCATCTTCAACTGCATCAGAAAAACATTTCGGCTAAACCTGAGATAAAAATGATATTTTCTGTAATGATTTCATTCTTCAAGTATGAACTGGAGATGTCTGATCACCAATGATATTTTTCCTATCAATTTCAGCTCGACTCTTTATCTTCCTTGCAGACACATACTTGAAAATTTCTTGTTCATCATTAGTATCTTCTTCTGAGTTAACCTCTGCCACTTCTACTCCCCCTGTGTTTCTCACCTCATCATCACTTTGATCCAAAAACTGTTCACTAGGTCATTGAGTATTCTTTTCAATTTCAACTATAGTGACATCATTGCTCTCAACAATTTTTCCCAGCCTTTTGTTGAAGCATTTATATGCTTTTCTTTTCCCTGAGTAGCCAAGGAATATCCCCTCATCTCCTCGTGACTCAAATTTCCTGTGATTTTCTTTTTTGAGAATGAAACACTTCTTCCCAAAGATTCGAAAGTATTTCAACATTGGATTTTTTCCATACCACATTTCATACGGAGTCTTTCCTTCCTTCAGAAAGAACAGAGACCTATTCAAAATATAGACTGATGTCAAAACTGCTTCCTTCCAAAATTTCTCTAGTAGGTCCTTTTCAATAAGCATAATTCTGGCCATGTTTTTGATGATCCGATTTCTCCTCTCAACCACTCCATTCCATTGGGGATTTCTCACTGATGAAACTTGATGACTTATCCCATGTTTCTTGAGATAGTCTTTGACTTGACTGTTTGTGAATTCCGTACCATTATCAGTACATAACTTTAGAATTTTCTGACTAATAATCCATTCTGATTCCCTCCTATACTTCTTTATGCAATTGAACACCTCTGTCTTATGGGTGATGGAAAATACCCAAGACATTTTGCTATAATCATCAATGAAAAAAACATAGTACCTTTTTCCATTTATAGCTCGTGGTGAGATAGGTCCACATACATCATCATGCACCTATTCGAGCAATCTAGTTGATTTCTGTTCCTTTTTACTGTATATATTTCTAATGATCTTACCTTGTTGGAAAGCATCACACTTATGAGTTCAATCACGTGATAGTTTGGGAAGGTCTCTAGTAGCATCACACTTTACCAAATCTTCCATGGATGGTTGGCATAGATGACCAAGTCGCTTATGCCATAACTGGTTTTCTTCCTCTCTGGATAAAAGTCACGTATCTTCTTCCCCACCTACAAGGTAAATATTTCCCTTAGTCCTTTTTCCCTGTAGAGCAACTACTCCATATTTTCCTTTCACAACACACATATTCTTGGTAAATAGGATAGAGTTCACAGAGTCACATAGTTGATTGACACTAAGCAAGTTATGACTAAGACCCTATACTACCAAGACATCAGCACATCTCATTTCTTTTCCCCCAAACTTGGCTTTTACTGGGCCAAAAATCATCAGGCCTTCATCGTTTCCAAATTTGAAAACTCTTTCTTTGTCATATTTTATGCCTATAACAAGATCCTTATTACCTGTCATGTGAGATGTGCAACAACTATCAAGGATCCATACACCATAGCGATCTGATGCATTAAGGGAAATTTCTGCCACCACAGCCTTCTCATTTTTCTTCTTCTTGGTCCATACCTTTTTCTTCACACTCGACATGGATTGAGACTTTTGTTCTTTCTTAGAGTATGATGGACCGACTTCATCTTGTGAAGCCGAAAATCTATTCTGAATTTTTAACTAACCTGTTGGTTTATTGATCTACTGCTTGTGAACATTTTGATTCTGCTTTGGCACATTTCCATATATGATCGAAGTACAGTACCTAGCCATGTGCCCAAATCCTCCGCACAAAAAACAGTGCCCTTTGAAATATATTCTGGAAATCCGTTCTCTGTTTAGATGCCACCTCTGTTTTTGTTCCCTTAGATATCTCTTGGCTATATAACACACATACTATGGATGTCCCATTTTTCCACAACAATAACACCTGATATAAGGTGCATTCCTTCGTGTTACTTCAGCACTACGAGTTTCCCCTTGGGATCTCTAAATATTCTGATTCTTCTTTGTTCCAAAATCAACCTTCAATTTCGGGATGGGTGCTTGTGGTCTGACTTCAATTGCCACAAATTTTTACTTCTGATCAAGCCCTGAATCAACCTTGATGTCTGAGCTCAATTGTTGCTTCTTTCCTGCTGAACTGCAGGGCTCCTCTTTCATCTTTTCAGTTTTTGAAATGACCTAATTTTCTAATATCACATTGGAGGTCCAGAGTTTTTCTTGATCCTTCATTTTTTGTTGTAGACTGACCACTTCTTATTTGAGTCTTTGATAGGTTTGATCTGCTCCTTTCCCATGTTATTCAAACAATCAATTTCATTCTTTGTTTCCTCAATTTTAAGCTTATACTCAATGATATTTTCTGATCTCTCTGGTGTTGAAGAGTTTAGTCTTTCAATTTCTTCTAACTGCACATAATTTTCTTCATCCTGTTGTTGCATATAGAGTTTGGCATCACGAACCACTTTATTGGCTTTCTTCATTTTGTTTCTCTAAACATCTATCTCCTCAAGATTTTCTTCTAATTCGGCTTCCATATCAACTCTTCCTTCAGCTTCTTCTTCTTCTTCTCCAGCATTAGTTTCTTCCTTTTCCTGAGAACTACCGATGACCACCACCATAGCATTTTCTCTTCGATCTTTGCAGTTCTCTATTTCATTAGCCTCTTCAACCTCAGACTCATTTGAATTGTCTATTTCTTATGAAAGAATATTATACTTCTTGAAGAAATTTCTCTTGAACTGCTTCTTCCCTTTCACATAGGATGAAGATCTCTTCTTGGGAATTTCAACTTCATCTTAATCATTTTCTTCTTGAAACTTTTTGGGGCACCTTGCAGTAACATGAACAACTTTTCCACATCTAAATCAAGAAGGTGGAAGTTTCCCTTTGAACATTCCTTTTCCTCTTTCAAGATTTGAGGAGAGGAACGACATTACCTCATCTGTCTCTTCTTCCTCTTGAAAATCTTCAATAGTGAGATTTTTTATGGCCTTAAATGCCACCTCTTTAGATTCCCCCTTTTCCATAGCATTGTTATCATCATTTATTATTTCTTATGCAACAATGGTTCTAAGCAGGTTATCTAATGTCAACTCTTTCAGGTCTTTATCTTCCAAAATAGAAACTTTCGGATTGAACAGAGGTGGAAGTTTTCTCAAGATACGCTTCACAATTTTTATGTCTTTAATAACTTCAATAAGACCTCACATGTATTCTACAACAACATTTACCCTATCAAAGAATGCATCAACAGACTCATTTGGGTTCATTATCAGATCTTCATACTTGTTCCACAACACTTGCAGCTTTGCCTCTCTGACCTTTGTATCCCCTTCATATATATTCAATAACTTTTCCAACATAGCATGTGACGTTTTGCAAGACATCACCTTTGTATAGATGGGATTGGAAAGGGCTCCCATTAGGGAATTGATTTTTTTGGAATCATCATCCAACTCTATATGCTCAGTTTCTGATAATGCACCACTATTAATATCAGCTGTGATACCAAGCATAGCTGCTGAAAACACATCCATTCCTAAAGATCAGAAATAGTGTTTCATTCGATTCTTACATATCTAAAAATTACATCCGTCAAAGATCATAATCCCTTTATGATTAGTGACCTCCATTGAGAGAAGAACTAAAATAAACCTTTCCCTCTAAAACCGATTGTTAGGTCCACAAGGCTGAATACCCTGAGGGGGGGGGGGAGCATGAATCAGGGTATGACTAATCCAAAATTAAATCCCGTTCTGATCTTGTTTCACTGTTAAGAAAAACACACTTCTCTCTCTTTCCTCTAGCACAAAGTAAACAGAAAGTAAAGCATGCATAGGACACAAAAGTTTTTACTTGGTTCACCATCAATGGGTTACATCCAAGGAGCATACACCGACAATGTGCCGACATACCAAATCCACTAAAAGCGCATTGCTGTTTACAAGGTTCGGGATATATCACTTCTATTCCCAGGTTCACTGCATTTACAAGGTTTAGGGTCATCTAACTGATTTCACAAGGGTCACTCCCTGTTTCTCTCTCTTTGGCTCACTGCCGGTGGATAGAATCACCTTCTTCCTCTTCCTTTTCCCACTGCTCAGGAAAGGATCCACTCATAGTTTATAGACCTGTAGGTCTCTTCATTATCACTAATTAATACATCCTATGTTGTATGTGGATGCTCTGTTGAAGTCCAACTTTCACCCGTAGATGAATTTCACTTTGCACCGAAGGTATCAGGCAATCTTCCAACTTCCACGTAGCCTGAAATCACTACTGGAAATCAACCTTACTTGGCTCCCTTCTCTAAGATAGTGCGCAGGTCTTGGCGCGCAAGTCAACACCGACGCGCAGGTCCACCTGAACTACCTGCGCGACATAAGCCTCTGCTCCTCCAAACTTGTGCGACACAACTCCTTTTACACCCAAACCAATATTGGCACACAACTAACACCTATCGTGTAACTTATACTTGCACGATGCACCAACAATTGCGTGACCACCACACCTGCGCGACGGGAGCTCTGATTTTCTCTAAGTGTTCAACTCATTGAGAATGAGGAGGGGTCGACCTGTATTTATAGGCATTTTGACACCCTCTGAGACAACGAGCAAGTATCCCCTCAGCGCACAGGTTTTGGTGCGCAGGTTCATCCACCCAAGTCTCTGTCGTGCTACTCACTTGTGCTACCACACCAATACTTGCGCGACCCTATTTAATTTTCCATATTTTGAAGTTATGATCTTGAAAAAACAATAGGCGCACAAGTTTTCAATCCCCCTAGGCACCGACACGCAAGTCCCTTCTCGGGCGCTGGTCACTTGCGCGACCAACCTAAAACTTGCCCGACCCTTATCATTTTTCCATTTTTCCTTGTTCGGATTTTGAAAAACACTAGGTGCGCAAGTTAGCTTTCCTTAAAGTATACGGCACACAAGTCTCTTTTCCAAAACCACTTTTCTCCATTTGTTGATTTTCAGGCCCAAAAATTTGGCAAACACTGGAAAATGGCGCCACCTTGTATATGCTCTTTTTTGTACCACCTCCAGATCATCCATTCCTTTGTCGACGTTCTTGAATCAAACATGGATCGTTAATCACATCCCTTGAACTCAACATGCCACCATGAAATCCCCTTTGTCAACAATTTGTTTTGTCATGTTTTGCTTTGTCGACAATCACAACACTGATGTACACTTTTTCAACAAACACAATCACCTCAAAAATGCTTCAATGATACCTTGAGGGAATTTTTCCCAACATATTTAATATCAATATTTACCCATTTAATGGAACAACATGTCTCCCTAGGTGAATATCCAATAATCAACATGGAAACTATACGTTATTCAAAATATATTTTAAGTTAATATTATCAAAGAAATAATAAAAATATAGTAGTTAAGGGTACTTTCACAGTGTTGGGATATCAATAGGAAATAGTCAATGAGTTCTATAGTTCTTAATGTTAGGATACCAAACTATGATATAAATATCGATCTGAAACCCAAACTTCCAAATCAGTTGCAACTCGTATATAATTTAGATACATGAATTGGAAAATTAATTTCAATAGTATAATAATATATTCAAATATTTCAGTATAGTTCATAAAGGTATTGTGAATCATCCATATCAAATTTCCTAAGAGTATCAAACCAAGAATCCAGTTAGGCACACTTGTTGTACATTGAGGGAAAATCTAGTTAATACCCAACAATTTTTTTTCAGGGTTATTACCCCAATGTTGATATGTTTTGGAGAATTTTTAGTGTCCAGATAGGTATTTCATTTTTAAAAACACACAAACTATTTATTTCAATAAAATTTTATGATATTTCCCTATATTCAGATTTGTCCCTTGTGTTTACCCTAATGCTTAGTCATTATGACATCTTATAAAGTTAGTATAATGAGAATGAGTGGTTATATATACTTGATAATTTGATAAGGTTTTTACACCCATGAATTGTAATAAAATTTATCATAATAATGAAAATGAATTAGAGAGTATTACACAAATAAAGGATAATAATGGATTATGGAACCTTACATCAATATACTAACAACTTAGAAAAAGGATATAATGGGATATAATAAGTAATATATCATTATAAATATATCAAATTGATGATAATACCCTATAATTAAAATTATGTAAGTAAATGAAAAATAATTTTACATGATTTTATAATAAAATGATTTCAATTGAAAAGGAAAGAGTAGGATTGAGAACTCTTACCTTACAAAGTAGTTAAATTAATCTTGTGATGAACACCTTAAAATATTTGAATCTCCTTGAAAGAATTTTGATATAGAAAATAATGGGGTTACTATGCCAAAATAATTTTTAAGTGAAGAGGAATTGGAGGATGTGTTGGAATTTATGATAAATGAGAGGTACTTTTTTTATTAATTTTAAAACATAGGCTTTAGACTCTAGGTTAATAAAAAAAGAAAACCATTGACCATACCATGGTTTTAACTCATGGTATTTGGTATGCAGTTCCTTGTTTTTGGATTTTAAATTTTTATGAACCAAAATCCATTAATATATTCTATTTTTGGATGTGGAAAATATTCTTGTTGATAAATAATTGTTTTTAAAATCATTAAAATATACTTTATATTTTTTTTAAGATTCTCCATATGGTTGAAAAATTAATTTTATTTCATTTGAATTCATTAGTTTAATAAATTAATCATTTTTTATTAAATCCTTTATGTTACTTATTACATTATATTTAAGACATTATGATGTTATAATACTTAACATATATTCATACAATATTTTAATTTTTACAAAAAACATTTTATTCACTTTGAAATTTATGAAAATATCACTATTATAAAATCTTGATTTGATAATTCTAAATTTAAATTATTTTTTTGAAAATAATTCACTATTTATGTGAAATTTAACTATTAAATAAAAAACTAGTGTATTTTAAAAATCAAACATTTGGCAGCCCAAATTCAAAAACTCTTATAATTTTTTTTGTTTTGGGAGTCACTTTTGTAATTATATGATCATTACCCAATCTATATATATTGTTAATTATTAATTATATTATTACCAAATTATTTTATAGTTCTAGTTTTGTCTTTTATTATTAATGTCATTTATTAGTTTTCTATTATATTATTATGTGTTATAGTATTATGACGAAATGATAGAAATTTCACTATGCCACCATTTCTGAGATGAAATTTGTTATTTTCTATAGTAGAATCTTATATTTTTCAAGATTGGAGTTAGGGTTGTAGCTGGAGCTTGTTTTTGATGTCATATTTTATATCATTATAAATTATTTATGTCTTTCACTTTGGATATTCTTATGATATGGGATATTATAAGAGGTGATATAAAATTTGTTCCATGTCTTAGTTTTTGACATGGGATATATTAATTTGTGATATGATCAAATCTTATGATATGATATATCATTATTGACAACACATATTAATTACTTAGGTTTTAGGGTATCATATCATATGTTATGTAGAATTATAACATATGATGGCAATGAACCATGCATGTTCAAAAACTTATGATATATCCTTAACGATATCAAGAAAATTTGTATAATATCACTCAAGCCACTAAATGGGATATCACAAACCATGATTTTCTATCATAAAATGTGATTGATATAACTGAAAGTTTTTATCATGGGATAAATTTCCATTTATAAACTATGATTTAGTTTTGAATTAAATTATGGAATACGATTGAGACTATGTCGTAAAATACAACATATATATATATATATATATTTTATTTTTCAATTATGAATTAAAATATGTAATTTTAAATTGGTTATAAATTATGAGGAAAATATATTTTTAGATATTTATTTAATTTATAAAAGTGTTTATAAACTAATTAATTATAATGTATTTACGAGTAATTAATTATCATGCGTTTAGGAAACATTTAATAAAAAACATCCATAATAATTAAGTAAATATAACATACCTTTCATTTATATAGAATGATTTATAATTTTTATAGAAATGGTTTATATGTAAATGATAAAGTGATTTATGAAGTGTTTATAAAATAAAAATAAAGGAAAAAATGTACAATAGTTTATATTGAATTATGAATTGTTCATAATTATGAATTTTAATTATTAAAATCAAAATTTATTATTTGGGAAATTATTTCAAACACATCAAATGGTGTTTTGATAATTTTAAGGATCAAGGTATAAATAATAAGTATATAATATTTTGTATGTTTATATAATATATAAGAATTTTTAAAAAAAGATTTATTATATTTTAGATATCATATATTTGAGTAAAATGCTATATAAATGACAATATGAAATGTTTATATTGGATAAAAGTCAATTGTTCATGTTTACACATGATTAAATTATAAAGTGTTTGTAATTATAATGTTTCAATGGTATTAGATAAAAAATGACCTAATTAAACTTATTATATACTTAAGTACTCAAAATGAGTGCATATGTTTATGAAAATGAGAGACTAAACGTTTCCTTTAAGGCTTGATATATGTATAGAATTGATTTATGTAATCATTTTATGAAATTTTTAGATAGTAGAAATGATTCTAATGAAGGTTTACACAATTTTTCGAATGTGTTGGGGATAAATTAGCATAACAAGGGATATTAAGGCTCTAATATTGTGTATATAATAAAAAGGTAAATGTTTAATCCCAAAAAGACTATTTTATTTATTCAATAGTCATCCTTATACATTGGAACCTAAATTATTAAAATACAGTCTAGACAAGTTAGAAATCACTGGGGTCCAATTAATTATTTCAATTATTTTTACATTTCTTCCAAAAATATCCATTTCCACATATTAATTTGATTAAAATGATTGCAGTTAAACTTTAACAAATGCACATACAAAAGGAATAATATATTTTTACAATGTTTATCTTTCCATATGATAAAGATAATCCTTAGCACAAACCAAATTATAGTGAGATCATATCATCCACTAGTTTCGTCTTTTAGTTTGAAATGAGTAGAGTTTATCATAGAACTCATGGTAAATATATGTCTCTTGATTATTTATAGTGCTCCCAAAAAATCATAAATATTAAATCTCTTTTAAAAACAACAAGAGGATATACCATTGAAATAGATTGCTATCAAGTTTTTGATATATTGTTTCTTATTTATCTTTTTTACATACACTACCTCTAGTGTATTCTCCCTCTTATTTTATCTCTCCTAAATAATCTATAAAACTATTCCCAACTATATGAGGCACTATAATATTATATTTTATTATCTATGAATAATAGTCATACATGTATGCATGAAAGACCCTCATTTTCTTTATCTCACATATAGCAGTAGAAACACATTCAAATTTGAATTTGAATTTCAAATTGAAAAAATAACTTCTCCTCAGATAATTATTTAACTTGTCTTCCTTTTATCACTTCTTCTTACTTATTTAAAATTTTTTATTGGTCTTCATGCTACAACTATAAAATTTGTAGCTTGTACGAGTAGTTTTTCAAAAATTATTTATCTCTTTCACGGAATAAAATATTTATCTATGCACTAAACCATATTCATTTAATAGATTCAATATTAAGCACTTTTTTTGATATTTAAACCACAAAATATTATCTAAGGAATCATCTGGTTTAATCTTCTTGAAGGATATTTCATAAATTCTTCACTTTTTCAAGAGTCTGATGCTTCTTATAGTACAACTTTTTTCATGAGACTTTTTATTTCCATTACTTTATTGATATTAAAAAAATTGATTTTATATAAGACTTAGTAGGTTTTAAAAAATCCCAAAATCACCATTCCTTATTATCATTTTCATTCTACCGTTGATATATTTTTAGATTTAATAAGTCTTATAAAGTACCTGATAAAGTCTTAAAAAATAAAACTTGTCCAATTTTATGATTTTAGAGAGGCCTTATATAGCCCAGACAAAATTTTACACTTCTCAAGTAGAAATTTTTGGGCTATCTTAAAAAGTATTACAAAATCTAAAATAAGTTTTATAAAATATTTAAAGTTTTATGAAATCTTCATGATTATTATCCAATCATAACAAGTCTTTAAAAACCTTTATAAGTCTTAAAAAATACCTAAAGAGTCTTATTAACTCACGCATTTGTAGTTTTTTATCTACCTAATGACTCTTACTCTCAGTTAAATAATTATTATGTGAAACTCAAAAGACTTATATATCAAAATATAAGTTATCTAGGATTGCGTAAAAATTTATCTCTAACTCAAACATTCCATAATTCTTCAAATAAATTTAGAACTTATTCAAATCATTTGAAGGCATCTCTAAATTGATTTCGAAGACTTTGAAACATTTGAATAACCGTCCCCTCACATATGAACTTTATTTTCTATGAATTTTAACATGATTTATGTATTAATATCAAAATACAACTCAGTAAATATATCCACTTCAAATCATTTTCCCTATAAAATTACCATAATACTAGGAGTATCTTCTTAATCAACTTATCACAACAACTTTTACTTGGGTATTAACAATCTAGAAAAGTATCCAAAATCTCCCAAAACATCTATTTGGATCAACAATCAACTCATTGTATTTTTTTTCAATTATGACACATAAAACACTTTCAAAATCAATATAATTATTAATAAACCATATTTCAATACTTTTTGGCCTATGTGCGAGAAATAAATGTTGTAAATAATAAAACTTCTTAATAATATCATGTTGTCCATAAAATAGTGAATTGCATCCACTTCTTCAAAACTCATGATCCTCTTAATACCAATTGAAGAATATAATTTTATCATCCCTTGTTACCACTTGATATTAACATAAAATTCATTTCACATATCTCAAAAACTATTCTTAAAACCTGTGAATAAAAAGTTATTATGTCCATGCTTATAAAACCTATTAGAGTAGTTCATAAATAAAATAATAACACACATAAATGTTTAATTCATAGAATTACACATTTAATAACTCTATGAAAATATATGCTTCACCTAAATAAGAGATATCTTCCCTTTTTGGTATAACAAATATATTGGGATTATATATATATTTTTCTCCCCTTTAGTTCATCCCCATTTTTAAATACATTTTGTAAATTAATAAAGAATTAACCTAGATAAATTTATGATTACATTCACCACATTTGACACTAATATTCAAATAAAAAGTGTGTGAGGGTATAATGACACCATATCATAGCGTTTATTGGTATAGGATTGAACTCCCATTATGATCCTAAATATTTGAGAAGCATTCTTAAGTAGTGGTTTAGTAAAAACATATAATCTTTGATTCATTATTGAATATAATTCCATATTTAATAAAATTTCATCCAAATTATCTTTTATGAAGTGGAATTTTATATCAATGATCATTGACCTTTAATGTTGAACAATATTTACAGCTAAAATGATTGAAATTTGATTATCATTACCCACAATTAATGGATGCTTTACTTCTACCTTGATATCTTCTAATTGATTCCTCATCCACATTAGTTGATTTTTATATTAAGTTTATCCACATATTATAAATTAGTAGTACTCAAGGATATATAACATTTCATCTTTGTTTTCACATATACATAAATTTAATTCTAGGAGAAAACTCTACCAGATGATGAACTTCTTTCATCAACATTTTGAATCTAATTTGTTTCTACATATCTAAACATATAAATATTTCCACTACTTTCATAATTTAATCCATAGTTTATATTTTCTTTTTTATAACTAATAATTCTCTTTCTAAATATGAAATTATTCTCCTTCAGAAAAATTTTATACCTATCATATAATGTAATATTATATACAATATTCAGCCTTGAAACTTTAGAATAGAGTAAACATATAATAAGTTTATTGAATCACCTTAGGCCAACTTATTTTACAATTTTATTATTTTATTGTTTGGTTCCAACTAAAATAGGTGTATAAATCACCTTTGAATCCTATATTCACAACATCTTTAGAGGTTCTCAAACATAATAATATTGAGCTATCAAGATGTGTTTTTTCAAATAAGAAATTTTTAATCCAAAAAATTATATCATTTCTCCAATAATATACATTTAAAACAACTTATTCATCTTCAATGTGAAATCTTCACAAGAACCTTATTTATTTATAGAAAAAATAGTATCATATACATAAAACATAACAATAAGTGATAACTCATTTTCTTCTTTAATATAGAGATTATTGTCCATAATTTCTTTATTGAATTTCAACTATTTAAAGATAGTTTCTAACATATAATACCATGATATGGGGATTTTTAAACCATATAGATACCTCTCTAACCTACATACATATCTTTCTTATTCTCTAGGAAATAAACTACTAGGATTCTCAATGTATACTTATCCATTTAATTATCCATTTAGGAAGATAAAATTGAAACCCATATAGAAAATCATGTATTTCCTTAATGCATAATATAATGAAATATACTTATTGTGTATAGTATATAAACCGGTTAAAAGTTCTTATCAAAATCAATCCATTTAACTCCTGAGTACCCTTCTCACACAAGTCTTATTATGTTTCTTATAAACTCTCATATTTCATCCAACTTCTTTATAAAAACCCACATAGTTCCAATATGATTCTTGTTTTTAGGATTCGGTACCAAATTATAATTTTTTTATTCTCTATATGATCTAATTATTCATTCGTATCATCAACTAATATTTCATTCTCTAATTCCTCATCCACATATATTCATTCAATATGAAAAAGTGAGGTTTCTATTTCCTTCCTTATCTTTATTCTTATATAAACATACTATCCTTGTTCCTTTATGATATTTTCAAACTCCACTTTCTTTCTCAATATTGGATGCGATGGTCAATGTTTATATTCGTCAATAGAAATGGAAAATTAATCATCTTCATTTTTTACTTGTTTTGCACTCACATTATTTTTAAAATCTCTACCCTTTTTTATAAAAAATAATTCCACCATCATAACTTCTTGAAATTTCTTATTGATATATGATTTATTTATTTGAGTGTTATATCACCTTAAAATAAGTAGTGTTAACAATATACCTTATATCATTATTGTGACAATGATATCCTCTTACATTTTAATGATAACCAAGGAAGGTTCTATCCGATCCTCTCTTCTAAAATTTATTAATATTTTATCCTTTAAATTTGATTACCCAAGGGATTCCAAAAACCCTTTACTATTTCAAACTTTTGGAATCCTTATAATGCGTCTCATATGGTGAAATATCTAAATTTATCCATTAAAAGTAGTGATTTTTATTATTAATTGATGCACCGATATCTTGTCTGCAAAAATATCAAGAAGTATCATGCGTGATCAACATGGTATGAGGAATATCCACTAAAATTAAATTTTTCCATTCCATAACACCATTATTGTATAGTGTATGTGTTTAAAAATGTTCATGGTTAATACCATGATTCTCAAGATATGATTCAAATATCCAAATAGTATTTTCTACAACAGTTTCTATTGATTTATTTTTCAAGGAGAAACCACATTACATTTCATTACTCTTTTTGAAATTGTAGAATTTGTTTAGAGTCTTTTGATTTATATTTCATAAAAAATAAAAGTGATATTAGTAAATTAACCAATAAATAAAATGAAATACTTTTGTCAATATTTTTATTTTTTCATCATAGGACCAAAAATGTTTGAATGGATAAGATCCAATGTATGAGATGTTTAAATCTAAAATTTCTTATGTGGAGAATTAACAATATTCCCCCTTTAACATATAGAGTAAATCTAGTATATCTCTCTATCACATTAGAATAATAACATCAAATATATTATATCCTAGAGTAATATCTCCCATGTTATTTTACCCACATTGAGTAAGCCTTCAATTCCACACTATGTTTTCCTCATTTGAGTATAAGTAGTAGGAATTTTCAAAATCACTAACCAAAAAACAATTACCCCTTATTCAGAACCCTCTTGATAAAACACATCTATATATTATCCTCTTAACCAAGAACCTAGATTTATAAAATAAAATGGCCTTACCTTCATCACAAATCTAAGATACACTTAATATATTTTATTATATCCCATTAGCATATAGAGTGTTATTGGTCTTTAACTCCCCTTTTCCGATAACTATTTGTTTGAATCCTTTGATCTTAAGTGATTCATAATTTAAAATGGTTAATGAACCTTACTAACATTTTTTATTATAAATTAATTATTTAATTTTAATTTTTTTTGGGAAAAAACATCCACTATCTATAATCTATGGAAACTGTATTTTTAAATCATTAAGTGAAACTTCAAAAACCAAATCATTTTCCTTTCCTTTATTTTTAATACAATACTTTTGAGTTTTTAAATTTTGACACAAATATGTAGGAGTAATGGTGATTCAATATTCAAAAAGGTGATATGATTGGTCACATCTTCGAAAACATTTTTAAATTGTTTAAATTTATATTGAACCTTCCGTACTAAATTTTTAGTTTTATTTTATACATATATATTTTTAATGTATTTAATCCTACTCAAATGTTTCCTCCTATACCATATATTCTCATAATAATAATTTTAATTAAACCAAAAATTCCTTTCCAAGTTCCAAAAAGCCTCTAAAAACAAATATCATCCATAAAATCATATTTAACTATAAAAGTAGATTGTTTAATAGATTTAGAAACCTCGTTTTGTTCCTTATAACGGTAATATGTTCTTGATACTTTGTTGATCTAAAGTTATTATAGACTCCCAAAAACTTTTTAATTGATATAGGTTTCTTTATAGGATTTTTCAAATCATCACTTCTATAAATCTTTAATTTCAAGTATGTGTTCCTAGAATTTTTAGATTTATAAAAGTCACTTTGTTTTACCACAAACATGGTTTTCTAAACTTTTATTCTCAACTTAGAATTTCCAATAACAAGAGAAAGTTAATTCTCATAGTTTGAGTGTGATATTTGTTGGGTTACCTGATTCTCATTATCCCGTGAATCTTCAATATATTTAAAAATCTTATTCTTTAAACGTTTACCAGATTATTGAATAGAAAATAGAATGTTGGATCTATAATATGACAATTCATTTTCATCATTGATCAATTTCAATTAGAAAGTCTTAACATCAATCAGCTTCATTTTAAAAATTTCCATATCAAAATTTTTTGCCATCTCTTTATCAAGAAACCCTTTTAAGTAACAAACCCCTTTTAGTAACATTTATTCATATTCACCATGGACATATTCTTGGTTACTTGAATATTGATGACAATTTATCAAAATTTTTATCCAATTTTCAAAATTTTAGATAATAAAAATAAAAACTTTTTGTTTTATATTTAACTTAAAATCCATTTCTACTTCTTCATGTCTCCCAACATATTTATTTTAATTACTAGTGAATTATTTCTTGTTCAATTTAGAAATCAGTAATATTTTACCAACATCACTGGAAGTATCAACTTCATCGTCATCATCTCTTCTTACATCATTATGAAATTTTTATAAGAAGATTCTATATTTATATTGAGAGAAATTATTACTCGTCCATCTTGAATATATATTTTTACTAGATTTTATTACCTTATTCATAGAGGATCTCATTGGCCTCTCATCCTCCTCTTTACTAACATATTATTCATTCATATTTAGAATATTAACTAAATGATTTTTAATGGATCCACAATTGAAATAATTTTATTGAGGATTTACATGAATATTTTATTGTATTTTTCTCACACTTTTAGAAATGAGTGGCATGAGTTTATTAAAATTTAATTTAACATCTTATTCCTCATCTCCATATTCAACTTCCAAAACTGATTATTTATTACACTTCTCTTATTTTAAGGCTTTAAATAAAATTCTTTTTCATCCCTACCATTTATATAATGCACTTATCTTCCTTATATCATATGAAATTATAATGTTATATAAATCATTTGTCAAATGTGTACCCTGTTCATGATATTAAAGTGCTAAAACTTTTATAAGAAACCTATGAGGAAAAATTGATAGTATCTTTTAGAAAAAATGTTTTATCCTCTAATTTTTCACCAAAATTTATTTTAGTTATAACTATTTCATTAACCAAAATTAATAATTTATCTACTATTTCATTTTAAATAATTTTTAGGCCTTCATAATTAATCCTGAAAACATATAGTTTATCTTTATTCACCTTTTTATTAAATTCATAAATATTTTATAGTTTATCACATATTCCCTTTGATATATCTATTAATTTGACCTTTATAAATTAATTCTCTGGAAGTGACTAAATAAATGAATTCTCAGAATGACCATAGTTATTTGGGTCATTTATATCATTTTATAACAAAGTAATACCCTTAGTGAAATGAGATAATCCATTAGAGGCAGCATAAAAAATATTAAATATAATAAATAATAAGAAGGGTACAAACATATATTTACATATGAAATAATATTTCCCATTAAAAGTGGGAATAACCTTATAGTTTACTGAATTATACTTGTTTATGTTTATAATAAAAATTTAGTACCAACTCTAAAAACAGAAAGGAATACTTATAAATATGAGATCATCAATGAAGGGAGATGTACCTTGATACCAATTTAAAAGACCCTAAATATCAATGGGAAATTACTAAGAGTGGGGGTGAATCAAGGATTTAAATTATTTTTAAGTTTCCCCATGAAATAAGATTCTCCAAATGTTTATGCGACTAACATTATCACTGTTAAACTTACTCAAATGCCCACACAGAGCGAACACTATATTTTTACATGGTCTACCTCTCAAAACGGGGATCCATATTATTAAAATGACATAGATTCACTAAGGATCATATATTCCCCTAGTTTCATCACGTTTATTACAATGAGAAGGGATTATCCTAGAACCCATGTTACCCTAATGTATCTCCCTTGTGTATGTTCGCCTACATAATAAAAAATATTGAATCTATTTTAAAAACAATAAGTGATTTTGACTCTAAAGTTAACTTCTATAAAGTAATTATGTAATGCTTCTTGATTACCTTATTTTACTTTAATTTCCACATGTGTCACTCTCTTGTGTATAGTTCTCATACATAATAAAAAATATTTAATATTTTTAAAAATCAATAAGTAATTTTTCCTATAGAATAAAATTCTTTCAAGTTATTATGTGATGTGGATTTATTCCATTATTTTACTTACATTGCCCCAATTATCTTATTAGTATCATTTTATGTCGCTTTATATTCTATAAAATTATCCCCCCTATGCACTACACATGAATATTTTTTTATTAATGTATAGAACTTTTAAAACCTTGTAGGGAAGATCCCTATTTTATTTTTCATGCACATAGTAGTAACTACAAATTTGAAATAAAATTTATAATTAAAATTCAAAAAAACAAATTCTCTTCAACTCTGATTATTTTTATCACTTCTACTTACTTATTTAAAATATTTTATAATTCATTGGGTACATATTTTTAGGTTGCATCCCTACTTTGAAGTTTTCAATGTTTTTTTCTCTTGTTCATGGTGCAACATGTTCCTCTATAACACCAACAAATTTATTTCAAAAACATGAATCACAAACTTAATTTTTGATATTTAAACCACGAAATATCAACTAACTAATCATATGATTTATTTTTCTTGAATTATCTTTTACAAATTTTCTATTTTCTCAAAAGTATTAATTTTTTGTGAATAAAATTATTTTTAAAATACTTTATATTTCCATTCCATTATTATGTTTTAGAAAGTACTTGATTTTCTATAAGAAATTTTAATTCTTAAAATACACATTAGGTTTTATTACTCTGGTACATTTTCATCTTATAATTGATATTTTTTAAACTTAGTATGTCTTATGATGTCACTAAGAAAGTCTTATAAAATAGAACATAGCCAATTTTATGATTTTAGATAACTCTGATATGACTCAGAAAAAGTATTACATTTTTTTGATAGAAAAACATAAACTATATAAGAAAGTCTGAAAAAAATTCTTATGAAGTCTCAAAAAATATTCAAAGTCTTATGAAATCCTCTAGGAGTCTTACATGATCATTATAAGTCTTATAAAATGAATTTTAAGTCTTATGAAACCCCTATAGGTCCTATAAAATTCCATAAGAGTCTTAAATACTCATAACTTTATAGATTTATACCTATCAATAAATTTTATTCTCAATTAGATAATTATTATGTATCATTTAAAAGTCTTGCACGACTTAGTATAATTTATATGGTATTTTTTATAAAATTCAGCTACCACACCCACATTTTTTAATTATTCAAATGAACTCAGAATTTATTCAAATATTTTTAAGTAATCTCCAAAAATGTTTGAAAAAATTTGAAAAATTTGAACAACATTTACTTTAATTAATATGATTTATTTTATGTGAGTTTTAATATGATTTATCTATTGAGAAAAAAATATGACACAATAAACATATCCACTCCCAATTTACTTCCCTAAACAAATACCCTAAGACTAGTGTCTTCTTCTTTAAAATCAATTCACAAAAAATACTACATGGGTCTCAACAATCTCTACAGGGTCTCAAAATCTTCCAAAAAATATATTGGGATCAAAAAAAGGAGTTTTGAAAAAAAAAAGAAATTTTATATTGGATGGAATTATAAATTGTTTTTGAAGATATTCATGAAACTCCATGGAAAGTCTATGGAATGTTTTAATGTAAATATAATAATTTCATTTATTTTAAAGGGTGTGTTGTACTAAACAGATATTTACAATTTTCTTGTGAATATATTGGTATTAAAAAAGGTAATTATTGATTGATATTGTAGTTTACATTATAATAATGAAGCAAAGGGTAGTTTAATCATGTATTTTATTGAAAAAATATATCATGTTTAGATAGATCTAAATAAATAATATGTATTTTCATACTATATATCCTATATAATAATATAAGTTCTTTATAATTGAGGTGTTGTTATGAACAATAAGAGATGATGGATTCAATAAACTTTGTTTATGATTAATTTGATCCTATAACATGCTTGAAATGAGACAAGTATAAAACAAGTTTTATCTTGGATAAACAATTTTATCTAAGATATTTGTAAAAATATACAAGAAAGAGTTTACATCACCCTCCAGTGGTATATTTTAGAGAATAAATCTTATTTTTCACATATTTCCTTAAACACATATGATACCACATATGATATAGTTATTAATAATTTTTAAGGATTACCTCTAAAAGAAACAAATATTATTTCATAAAATAAAGGATTTTATGTATATTAGAATGATATTATGAATGAATATAGTTTCTAAGGGGGTAAATAGAGTAAATTTTAGACTGATATAGGTTCAAACTATGGCAGATAAAAAATTAATATAGTTAAAGTGAATTTCACTTACATCCTATAATTATTCATTGTATATAAATAAATAAAAATTTAAGGAGTTTTATTTATTTACCATAACAAAGTGATGGTCAATTTACATCTTAAAGTTGTTTAGGATCTACAGGTAAAGAAAATATAAAGAGTTATATTAGTTAAAAAATTGATATCTAGGAAAATTTTTGATGTAAAAGTTCTAAAAATGATAATGATGATGAACATAAAAATAGTTATGAGGATAAAAAAAATTAATAACACTAAAACATTTGAAGTTGTGAAGTGGAGGAATTTGGATACCTTGTTCAAGGAATTAAACATTAGGATTTCTATTCCTAGGTCTCATTATTATTAAAACATAAATTCTTCATATATTTTACTCACTAAAAGTATTTAGTAGGAATATTTTATAAGATGGAATTATAGATGTGTGATATGAATTACACATAGAGATGTAATGATTTTCAAGAAACCATAAATGTGTAGAAAATTTAAGGTCTCTCTAGTTTTCTGTCATATGTTTTATAATTAAATGGGATATTATGTATGTTTTTAAGTATCCTTATATAAGTTTAAGATTATAAAATTTATCATTTCATATAAAAGGAAGTCACTATTTTTTCATTCTTTTAAGTTGGATTCATATATTATATGAAGTAAAATGATAATTAACATCTCAAAGTATGAATTTGTGATATCTAATAACAATTTTGATTCTATATTATTATATAAATTAAGAAATTTTAATCTTATCGTGGGTAATATTTCATATATAAATATGCTCTTGAGATAAAAATGATGTTTTTTTGTGCGGGATGACCCATTAAGTATACCACATAGGTTGTCATACACTACGTTATTGGTATAATTGGGATGAAAATTTTATATTTTTATTTTTGTATACCTGAGGTTGGAAAGATACCTACCATGATAAAATTCTAACTTTGATACCTTTATTTTACAAGCTTTAAGGCTGGGCTAATTAGGGGTGGTTGGGTGTGTTACTAATAATTTTATCATTAAGTCTCAACCAAGATGGGTTTTTTCCTCTCATATTATGAGTATGAAATATGGTCCATTGATTGAGATATACTAAACCACTATACAAATAGAACTAGATGAGATATATTGTGTGCATATCAATTGGATGAGGGGCATGTGATGTGGTCATCCATTAGGGGGAATTCCATGTGATGTGTTCATCTATATGGTTAGTATATACCTAGAGAATTGAGAACTTATGACTATTTATATAGTATTTAAATAATTCTTTCACCATTGTTATTCAATTTCGTAGGAAAAATTATTATATAAAAGATTAATACTTGTATATGATAGAGTTGGTGGACACAAGTGTATAGATACACATATTTGATGGCGATAATACCAAGACCCTTTGATCTTGTGTAGCACTAATTATTTTCTGAAGTTCAAAATTTTATTTTATTTTTCAGTTCTTGAATTCCTATTTTTTAATGATATATAATCCCATAGTGTCACACTTTGTGATTGATTAAAGGAGGAATAAGTTTTATGAAACTCATAGAGATGCCATATAGTGCTTAGAGTTTATCCAAAAATGTGTTTTGTATAGATATTAAAAATGAATTTTATATAAATGTATATATAGTGAAATTGACGATATCATTCCTCATGGTGTTTAGAAGACATATAAAATGTGTTTTGAGTGTTATTGATATAGTATAATGTGAAATTTCACTTAATATATTAAGAATTAGTGTAAGTGGGAGATTAATAGATATATTACCTAAAGCCATTACATATATGATTTATTTTACAATATAACGTTTGAGATCATCTAAGATATATCATATTTCTATAATATCCATGAATAAATGACATATTTTATGAATTTTAGGTTTATTATTAGTTATGATATAGTGATATCATTGCCCCTTCCTTAGAAAAGTCAAATTATATGACATGGTCATATTGTAGGACCATTTTATAAGTGTTATAATATTTTTAATCAGAATATAAAATTCATAAGGCACCATAAAATTAATTAACAGAAATATAATTTTGAATACAAACATTCAAGAATCTTCCATGTTGGCTATAATGAATTTTAATGTTTAATGTGATGAAATTCTTGTGAGTTTTAATGAATGAGAGGTTACAAGTTTGGAAAAAAATCCATTTACTCAAACATTATGTAACATTTGAGAAAATACATCAAGTACTAGGGTGTGTCATGGGGAATTATATAAATATTTTATAGATATTGGGATGGTTGTTTGTCTAGTTTATTCTCTCTGCTAAATTTAGTATTACTCCTTGATTTCCCTAAAGAGATACTAGTATATCATGGCTGTAAGGAGGGTACTTCCTGATCAAAAATTGATTCAGTCAACTCATGGATACATAATAGAAGAAGGAACCCATTTGTTTCTCCTCAAAGATCTTCATCAACCATTTTAGTTAAATAATAAAATAGACAACCAATATTGGTTTAAGGTACACTTATTCTCCATTTATATATTCATGATTTAAATTTTTCATAGCATGGTGATCATGGGTTAGTGGTTTTCATTGCCTTACTCAATATTTGAAAAGCGTTATTTGATCCCTAAAAACCCATCATCTACTACCCCACCCTATCCACTAATATCCTATGATCACATACTATTAGTAAGTCTCTCCCAGTATATAAAGATTCTAAAACCACACCTGAACCGAGGAACTATATATTTCTAGAACTCTGTCAATCTTACCATTATATTAACAAGTGATTCCTCAAAATACTCACCCATGATCTATATAAATGTCCTTATCCTCAATATCTAATGGCATACATACTATGGTTCTAATAATTTCTAAATCCTTAAAAGGAAATTCCCCTATCGATTCTACACAATTAGAATAACCAATCAATAATGTCAAACTCCAATTATATAAAATGAAAGTATGTTTAGAATTGTAGTTTACAGTAAGATATATTTATATGTTTCTAAATCCACTCTATCTAATCTATATTCTACAGTATCATATGAAATTCCTTGAAAAATATCCTCAATCCATTATACCTTGCATTTTACTCTTATTTTGATCATTTATATACTATAGTCTTGATTTATACAACAAGAATTTAACAAATTTCCACACATTGTAAGTTACCATACATATTGAATAATATTTAAAACCATAAATTTAATAGTAAATAAGTTTTTTACACTAACTGAATATAATTAACTACTTTCATTCTAGTAACATAATAAAAATCTTAGTTAAAAATTGTATGGGTTCTTTACACACATCATCTTAGACACTATCCATAACCATAGAAAAAATGTCCATAACATTTATTAACATATTGGGTACTCTATACCATAGGATTACCCATATAATTACTATAATAATAAAGAAACATCTAAATTCAAACAACCTCTAAAGACAACTCTCTAGTGTAAAAAACAACCTTAACATAATTTTTTTAATGTTAAATATCAGTTATAATGTGACGTTAATATAGGTGATGTAGAAAGTGGGAATTTCAATATTTTTTTTATATAAGGTGAAATTGAAAACTCATCTTAATGGAGAAATATAGAATGATTTAAACATAAATTTTTAGTAAAACTAACATTGAAAGTAGGTTCTCCACATAATTTTTAATAAAAACGATTTGTAAATCCTCGATACTCATGTTTAAACATTTTTTTCATTATAAACTGTTGTGGAAATCCCTCCATGAGAAATTTCAACATTGGTTTTTTATAAAATTGAAGTTGAATATTGATTTTTTTAAAATAATCCAAAATTAAAAATTATTGACCTATAAACAGAAAATAAAACACCCAATAGAAGAAAATGAATACTAGAAATAAAACAAGAGAAACCAAACTCCTTGAAGACTTTCATAACATTTTTTTCAAATATAAAATTTAATGAAACTAAATCACTAAATATTTCATACTTAGAAAATATTTAGAAAATAAATTTTGAAGGTTTTTCAATCCATTTTATGTATATAATGAAACATACTCAAAAGATATAAAATAATGTGTCATTAATTTAATTTTTTTTTAAATTATAGGTGTCATAATAAAATTAAACTTTTAAAAATATGTTGTTTTTCTTGCCATGATTATATCATAGGTGAATCGTTAAGAAAAATATCAAATTTAAAAATTCCCTTATTGAAAATGAAACTCTTTTTGTAAAACTATGTTTTAAAAATAAAAACACTAGATATGTAATAAAAAACAAGTATTCACTAATATAAAAGTTATATACCTGAATTATCTCATATTTAATTTTTTTAGTTCCACTATTGAATATTGAATCATTTGTAACTCAATCCACGACCTATGGAAATTTTAAATATCAATTTTCAAAACCAATATAAATGAAAATATTAATATTAAATAACTAAATGAATATAATATATATTACTTATTTAGAAACTTTATAAATCTTTTTTTAACACCACCCACTAACGGAGCATAACCAACATGCTTTACATTATTTTTTAAAAAATATGCATAACATCCAATGCATACTAAAATATAAAAATTACAAAATTAATAATAATATAATGAATATTTGTTCATAATTATATATTTTTTTCTTACAAGTCAAGGAATAGAAAAAACCCACATAAAATTTGTGTGTTTTTTAATCTTTCAGATACATATTCAATTTTGGATTATTGGTTCAAGTATTGCATATATATTGAAATGTATTCTAGTTCCACAAAACAATAAAAAAGTGAAATTGTATTTGATAAAGAGAGTGTGGAGGTACCTGATTGGAAAATTCATTAATTAATTCAATATAACTTATGTTTACTTAATGAAAATAAATTAATTATAGAAACTTATTTACATAGAAAATAACTACAACATGGTCACACTGAGAATATCACCCTTTTTAACATCCATGATTTAATTTTTAAAACTATTTAATATATAATATCTTCCAAATATATCATATATCTTTGAAAAATTATAATAACTATATAATATTGAAAAAATACGTGATAACTTTGTTACCCCATCAGCTTTTTAAGGAGTATATGAAGGTGTTGGAATATGAAATTTTCCCTTTATTTACAGTGATTCCTTTGATTTTATATGCTCTTATATAATTCAAGTGTAATAAAAAACTATAAGTAATTATGAATTTATGATAAATAAAAAATTTAAAAGTAGCACATACATTATATGTTAGCTAATGAAAAATATTGTATGGACAAAGTAAAAAAATGAATCATACTCTATTTAACCGTGGAAACCTCCTCAATAGGTAGTGATAATGAAGTAGTTGGACTAATAATGTTATAACTACTACTCTTACCTAATCTAACTCCATAATTTGATGATATACATAATCCCCCTGATGATGTACAACAAATTATTCAATAATATCTACATGATGATCCCAAGATTTCAACTCACAGTACATGATCGAGGTTGAATAAGATGGTGGAAGATCTGGGTAGGAAAACTGTATCTGTCTCATCACTTAATCAAGTATAGATGAAAAATTTGATTTAATAATATCCTTTATTAACTCATTAAAGTGTCACAACTCATCCTTCAAAGAATCTTTTTATCCCTTATATTCTGCCCCCATTGATGAATCACTAGGGGCAAGACCAATTTTTTTAAAACTCATACCCTTCTTATACCCTTTGAAATGACCTAGGTGTTATAGATTTTATAAATATGTGGTAAGAATATCCACCCTACACTCAAGGATAAGTGTTTGATGTATTATTTTTTATTGAATGGATTCCTAAAATGATATTTTAAAATTTTATATCAGTGTGATAATTTTTCTAAATTGTTTTATTGATGAAAAGTGACAGTTAATTACTTAAAATCTTATTAAATACTTCCTTTTTTGAATTAGTAATATTCTTTCCATTTTTTCATTTTTGTCCTTTTCCATTTCTATGATAGTGGGAAGGATATGGAGTGTCAAATTGAACCTATTTGAAGTCACTACTTGAATTGGCTCAAAATTTACTAAATGTTTTGGAAATAATTTGATCACCAAATAATGGACACCCTCAGTGTGATAATATATAATGGTATAAATTTTTAGACTGTATCTCTTGGTGAGTTTTCCTATAGGTATGTTACATAATAAAAAATAAATAAGTTATCAATTAATTAAAATAAATTATATAAATAAATTCTAAAAACAACAAAACATACCATAAAGTATTCCTCTTTCTATCTCAAGGGAAACCTATGACATGTCTCCCTATCTATAAACCCATACATATGGTATGGATAATAATCCTGATTACTTCCAAAAATATAAAATGAATTAAACTTTGACTTAAAATTTCTCAATTTTATTTTTGAAAAGGATAAAAACTTTTTCCAAATTTATTTTTTCTATTTAAAGTTAAATTTTATTTATAATTGAATTTATAAAATGTTAAAAAATGTATAAGATTTAAACCACTAGAAAAATAAATAAATAAGTTTAAAAATTTTACCATTATGGACTCCCATTAAAGATCTTTCACCAACTGGTCGAATATCCTCTAACTAAATAATAGAATAATTATCTTATAAAGACTTTTTATAGCTAATTAAGTCCTAAATTGTGTGGAATATGTGATAGTTGGGCGGTCATTCTCATCAAATTTTATGATCCCCCTTTTCTCTTCATAAGTGAGTAATGTTTTTCATAATCATTTAATCCCACGATTTTCATAATTAGGTATTATCCTCTCTATAGAATAAGAAGAGTTGAATATAATTTTAATAAATATAGGTTTAATTTCATTAAGAAAATTAATTACTATATATATATATATTATATGAAAAAACATACATACATTAGTTCCCCTGCCTCAGTGTCTAGCATTTATAAAGAGGTATGATACCAAAATAAAATATTGGGGGCCTATATTTGATCAAAATTAAATTACTATTATAAAAAAATTGATTGTTTATATTAGAAAACAAAAAATTGAATGTTATATTTTTCAACCAAAAAAAATATGAAACTAAGAAAATTGTATTTTAAAATTGTCAACAAAAAAATTTAAGTGATGATTATCATAAAAAAATGTGTAATTTATTTTACCTATATTTGTTTTAAAATATATAAATGTTATAATTAAAAATGAAATTGTTCATAATAGTAAGAGAATTAAAAATATTTTCTTGAATAAAAGCGTATACCTAAAAATGTAGAATATAATGAAAATAGTCACAAAAAAATGATGAAGGAAATTTTTTTTAAAAAAAAAATTGATATCTGAATCTAATAAATATAAAAAATATTACGAAAATGTTAGGAATGCTTAATATATATATATATATATATATATATTTAAAAATAAAAGTTAAAAATATTTTTTTTAACCATGTCTATTTAATAAAAAACAAATTATCTAATTAATTTGGATAGTAATGGAGTGTTTTATCATATCCATTCTATGTGATCATTTCATGTTGCATGGAAAATGTCTACATCATAGTCATTTTTATCATTAAGTAGTCATATAATATATGGATAAATTTTAGATAATTATTCAACATCATCAATATTCTCATCATCTAAATAAATTGTCTCCCTAAAAAACAACAAACTACTGATAATTTAATGGTTTAACAATATAAAATATTTTTTTCATACATCTCTTTGATAAATTATTCCTCCTTATAAATAATTTTTTTTAAATAAACAAGTGTAAATCCATACTCATCATGTTTTACACCGTTGTTAATGTAAACCTTATTAGACTTAAATTCCATTAACTAAAATATAGTATAATTAACCTCTCATATATCCCCAATATCTCCAAAATATGATTTTGATGCAAAAAATTTGGTTTTTACCTTTTGTACTTAAAAAATTCTGTGCTTTAGAGGAAACCATTACTCCACTATTTTGAATAATAATATTTTCTTCCTAGTTTTATATGTCAAATGTATAACTATTTATAGAAAAATAAGACTGAGAGATCACATTAATAATTGGTCCCCTAATTAACCATTACTCCACTATTTTCTGATATAGTTAAATTAGTTTTGACTTTAACCTTAAACCATGAAGATATATGTGTTTTTATTTTCATTTATCGACTAATTTTCATTTCAGATCAGATGTTGTGCATTCAATCCAACAATATGTAACAATATATATGGTTGAACGTTGCCTATGTTGTTCAAAATATTTAAATGTGAATGCATCAATTTATCACATGGGATTAAATTTAATTTTATAACAGAGATACCTTTAACTTAAATTTCAACTATTAAATTTTTAGATATAGGGAGACCGACATGATAAAATTTAGATAAATAATTAGTATAGAACTCAATTTACTCTTATGATATCCATTTTTGAACAATAAATTCCTATATTCGATAGAGATTCTTAACATATCCCTTTAAAATTTTCATATATATATTTCAAAGGGATACATCCAAGGTAATTATGTAGGTCCACATATTATTATATCTCACACTAAATGATTGAATAAATAAACCATTATACCAAAAAAATGATGGTGGGAAATATATTTATATTTGAAAGAGTTTGAGGACAACTTAATTCTCAAACATATCTTGAAAATATGGATCCTTGAATTTTCTATATATTTAATTGAAAAATTAACAGAATTAGATTTTATACTTCTTTATAGGCATGATAAATATTTTGTGAAATGTAACCCATAGTAATTGTTGCATCAATACATGAAAATCATGATATTTTATACCAATTAACATTAATTACTTCAATGACACCAAATCATTCACATTTGAAGAAAAACCACTGGGTAATTTAATACTATGAAGGTATTGAAAAAAAATTAACTTCTCACTATTCCTTAATGTGTGAAAAGTTAGAGAAAAATATGTTTTGTTTTCTTTGATTGTGGGAGTTAACTCCAAACATATTACTATGATTATTAAGTCCAATATTACTTATAATCTATCTTTTTTTTCTTTCTTTTTATATTTAAAAATCCCCAAATTGGGCTATCCAAATGTTTTTCTCAACATTTTAAACACTAATGTTATGTTTTACATCATAATATTTCTAATATGGTAGCTCAAAAAAATTTATTTTTCCTTCCAAGTATTTGTTTGATGACCATTAATTCCTTTATTTCCATGTGCGACCTGATTTTTTTCACCTTATCATAATATTCTTTAGATAAAAATGGGTTTGGGGAAGAATCATACTCTTTTAAACTATTAAATTTATTTCATAAACTTCAATAAGAATGTTCCATTTGAAACAATCACTTATGTTTAATGTATAATTTTTTTATTCCATTTTACAATTGAGGTTACGAAGTCCGCTCTATGAAAATTTCATAAGATATATGTCCTTTAACACTCTATCTAGATAATTTTCCATATATTGTAATATTATTTATAGTGAACATTATCATAGCACACAATATAAAACAATATTTCTTGTATGCATCAAATACTGTAAGACTTTTCACCCATAGAAATTTCAAATATTTAATCAATGATGATAGATAAACATCAAAATCATTTCCAATCAATTTTAGTATAGAAATAATCAAGCTTATCATCACATATTTCCTATGCATACATATATTTGGGGAAAAGTTATAGACAAAGAACATAATATTATAAAAACTTTGTAAGCTTCTATGACTATAATATGAATTCATTCAATATATTCACAGACCCATTCTATGATTTATAATTTCAGTTACGAAATCAGAAAATTTTTATTCATTTATTTTCCATTCTATCGATTAGTTAGGGTAGAATATGTTTCCATTAGAGACACACTCATCTATATTCTATGTTATCATATTTTCGTCATTTTAACTTGTAAAGAGACGCTTCAAACAAGGAATTATTAGAAGATACCATATTTATTAAGTGGGAGGTTTGGTGCATGTTCTTAAGAACAAATCACTGTTGTATTTTTCATCCATTTTATATCATTTTCCCCACATTTATTATATTTTGATAAACGTTATTATTCTTTCCTATAAATCAAACATTAATCAGGGAAAGAATTTATCTTTTTATACCCAAATACCATTGAAAAAAAAATATTTTTTCCCTTATAATTGGAATCTGGATTCCCATTTAATTATAGAAGTATCCATTTTAAAATTTTAATCCATTAAATGAAATTTTTATCACCCAACCATGTATTTATTTCAATTAAAATAATCTGAAAATTTATATTAATGTAGTAAATTTTGTTTAACCTGAGAATATTTTTTTCTTAATATATTTGTATAGTTTTTAAACACTTGTTTTTTAATATATTCAACACCTAAATTATGAATTAATTATTAAAGAAGATCCTCTATCTCACATTGAACATCTTCATTATCAATATATCTTAGCATGTTTTTTTTATTTCAACATAAAATTTGCAGTGTGTATAAGTATGAATGAAACCATATAAAATAAAATGATCTTTGATTTCAATATACCCTATTTTATCCATATTCAAACACTTCGCATATGGACAGAAAATCACATCTTTATTATCATGATTTTTCTAACAAATTTCAAGGAATTAAAAACCCATTTATCAAATTCATTAGAAGGAATTCATGAATATATCCAATTAAAATCCATTAATTAACTAAAAATTCCTAATATAATCAATGAATATGTTATTACATATAAACACTTAAACACACACACACAAACACATATATTTATAAATTTAAAACATATAATCATATAAATCTATACACATTCTAAATTTTTAAAAAATAATTTATATCTTAAATACAATTTAAAACTAAGAAACAAGTTACAACATAAGAAATTTATCAAAAGTAATTATAATTATTTTTTTAAAAGAAAACAATTGAAGAATAAAATTCTTTCAACCAAAAATATATTATAATGATTAGAAATAATAAATAAAAAACAATTATAAATACAAATAGTTACAATAATAAAAGAATTATATTCAAAAAATATTTATAATCCAATTTTTTTCATATAATTATACATATTTTAGCAAATTTTTTTATAATTGATAATAAAATTCATACAAACTAATATATTAATAAAATAAATTTATGGATAATAGATAATCAATTAATATTCTAAAAATAAAAAATAATAAAAAATATATGGAGGCCAATATTGGGAAACAGTTCTTGAATTCTGATGAACTCCTTCTAAGGTGGTGGAAATAGGCTGAATGCTTCAATACAGAAGAGAAACATTTGAAAAAATGAAGTAGAAAAAGGAATGAAAAAAAACATGGAGCACAGTTGTGAGTTAAGAGGATTTGGGTCTCAATTGGATAAATAATGTTGACGATCATTGAAATAAGGATTTAGGATAGAATATTATGGATAATTAATTAAAAAATAAGTTGAAAATTGAATGAAATTAGAATATTTTTAGGTCCACTAGGCTAGATACCCTGAGAGGGGGGGGGGGGGGGGGTGAATCAGGGTATAACAGATTAAAAGAACAACCCCTTATTGATCTTGTTTTTATGTTAGACAAAACCCTCTTCTCTCTCATTCCCGATGTAGAGTATTAATAAAACTTAAAGCATGCACAAGAAACATCGATTTTTACTTGGTTCACCCTAATTGGGCTATGTCCAAGGAGCATACACTAGCAATGGGCCAATGTTCCAATTCCACTATAAGCACACTACTGTTTACAAGTTCGAAGCAGACTCACTGTCCCTCCTGGTTTACAACCACTAACAATTTGAGAACTCACTGATCTGTCAACTAAAGTGAGATAACTACTTCTTCAAAAGATCCACTCACAGTTTATAGACCTGTAGGTCTCTTCATTATCACTAGTGAATGCATCCTCCACTATATGTAGATGCTCTATTGAAGTAAAAATTTCATCCACTATAAATACCCCTTTTCCCTTGAACACTGGGCAATTCCTTTGGAACACCCTTCATAAAGCACCCTACTTTGTGAGATTCCCAATTTCACAGAGCTCAAACAAGCCTTCGCGAAGCTCCTGTCTTTTCACAAAGCACCCTCGTGAAGCACTCTCGTGAAGCTCAAGCCTTCGCTATGCTTAGGCCTTCGCGGAGCTTAAGTTGTCACAGAGTGACTTACCTCACGAATCTCACTGAGCCAATACGGAGAACACAACTTTCTCGGAGCTAGATTAGCTACCGCGAAGCTCTTCTTTCGCGAATCACACTGCCTTCATGAACCACCTTCGCATACCGAGAGCAAAATATGTTTTCTGAGAAACTATCTCTACTTCTATCGAGGGGTTCGAGGTCTATTTATAGGTAATTCCACTGACCCTCAATCCTTCCGTGCGAAGTCAATGCCACGTCATCACAAATTGCAAAGCTCCAAAGTTCCTGCCGAAATTCTCTCAAAATCACGAAGCACCATGGAAATTTTCTGATTGCGAAGCTTGACATAATTGTAGAGGATCAACGTTAATCCCTTCTGGCCTTCACCGCGAAGCTCCCTCACAAATCCCTTCACCACCGCAAGGCGCTTCAACCTCTGTCATTTGAAAAGCTTGGCGTAATCACGAAGAGTCACCACAATCATTTTTCTGGAAAATGGCGCCACCCTGTACTGCTCTTTTTGTACTGCCTCTAGATCATCCATTCCTTTGTCATGGTTCTTTGTCAACATGGATTGTAAACAACATCTCTGGAACTTGAAAATTCTCCCTTGAAACCTGCTTTGTCAACAAACACAAATAAACTCAAAAATGATGCAATGTTACATTGAGGGATTTTTCCCCCACAAATATAAAGTGTCGTTGGGTGCCATTGAGAGTTAAGAGGATGAGGATTTCAAAAACATCACATTGAAATCAAGAGGGGATATCAGTGGATACTGATTTTTAAAACCTTTTTACATCATTTTTCTAAAAAAATTTTGTTAATAGATTACCGCTTCAATTTTAACATAGGTTTTTTAAAAATGATGTTAAAACTCAGAAGATAAAGCATATTTTTATAATAGTGAGTACTTATTAATGAATTTTTATGTTCCAAATAACTTCACAGTGCACTATTACAGTACTATTTTACATCACATAAAAAATTATTATCTTAATTTCTATGGTGCTATAGTCATAATATCAATAAATCACACATGCCAATACCAAAAAAATATAAAAAAATTTAATTTATTTTTCATATAATTTTTTTATCCATTCCTTGTTAATCAGGGACCTATATTATCTTACATCCCCTAGATAGCATATAGGCTGAGGCTTGAGTTAAGTAACTCTATGCAATAGTATAATTTATTTTCATTATAAAAGTTTAACCTTCTAGAGAGGAATCTTGTGGATCGAATATGTAGATGTATATGTATATTAAATGGAACAATACAAGAGGGGGGTGAACTGTAGGTTTAAAAAACTTTGTGTTTAAACACTTAAGAGATTAGTTTAAAAGATCTTAAACTAATACAATTCAAACAACCAAAATTGTATTGAATATAAAGGTATGATGTAATGTAATAATATTAGAAAACTAAAGTAATTGTATTCAAGATGAATACAATAATCAGAGTAAAAAAAGTGTGAGAGATTCTACCATAATGTGTATAGAATCTATTAATACAATATGTAATAGAATAATATTAATTGAAACAATTACAATTGAAAGTGTAAAGAAGAAAGGAAACAATACAAATTTATTTCTAATTCAAGCAGCAGCGGAAAAGTAAAAGTATTACAATTATTTTTAACCCAAAGAGAAGGGTTATCCTTTCACCTAGGATAAGAGGTCTGTCTTACCACAACCTTGGTAATCCCTTGATATGATGAATGGTTCGTCTGTCTGCCTATCCCCGGCAGCCCTCGATACTATGATCGGTTAGTCTGTATTCCTATCCCCAGCAGCCCTCGATATGATGATCGGAACGTCTGTCTGCCTATCCCCGGTAGCCCTCAATTTTGTAGGTAATCAGCACCTCTGTCTTTCAATCACTTGAAAGCCCTCGATATGAATATCAGTCGCACAAAGCACAAAGCATGAGAGAAGTCACATTGTCTCTCTCTAGAACTTGATAGAAGCAAAGTATCACAATTATTTCTTTCTCGGCTTCAAATGACCTCTTATTTATAGGCCTCAGGTTCCAACAGTCACATTTCCTCCAACGGTCATATTTCTATGAAAAAATCGGAGGGACTTGGATACCTGGCATTATAGTGGTCATATTGAAATAGAAAGCACGGAATCGTTTTGATTAGTTTGTAACTAACTCAACGACATCATATTGGTGAAAAGAAAAGATATATGAATATGATAAACAAGAGTACGATTAATATGAAACATGTGTTTTTGACTAAGTACCAAAACAATAAAGTAATGAAAGTATGAGTATTATAAGTATTACTAAATGTAATGTAATGATATGATACAAAGTAAGATACAAAAAAGTGAGTAAAATTTACAGAGTCAGTACAATACGATTGAAAGAGTCAGTATGAAAATTATAGTCCGTACGATCAGTATGGTCAGTACGATCAGCATGGTCGGTACGATCAGCATGGTCAGTACGATCAGCATGATCAGTACGATCAACATGGTCAGTATGATTAGCATGGTCAGTACGATCAACATGGTCAGTACGATCAGCTTGCTCAGTAAGATCAGCATGGTCCGTACGATCAACATGATCAGTATGATAAGCATGATCAGTACAATCAGCATGGTCAATACGATATGCATGGTTAGTACGATCAGCATGGTAAAAGACATTTGTGATTTCAAAAACAAGATATAAAAGTCAAAAGAAGACTTTTGACTAAAAATCTCCCCCTTTTTGGAAATCACAAAACACGAAGTAAAGGCAACAAGAAAAAACTTATCTTCCATTGAGTTATTGGAAACTCTTCAGAATATGAATTTGAATACAACTAACTCCCCTTTGGTATATACTTTCTTAAGGATTGTATTCACATATTTTCCTTGGTTTCGAAGTATTTTATTAAAACATTCTCCCTTTGTAAAACATTCTCCCCCTTTATAAAACATTCTCCCCCTTTATAAAACATTCTCCCCTTTGTGATTTACAAAAAAATGGGGTAACCTTGAGTTTCCTGAAAGAGTTAGAGAAAAGAATTGCAGGACAAAAGAAAGAGTAACATAAATGTCATTACAAAACAGACAGGTTCCATAAGAAAAGAAAAACAAATACAACAATCATTTGTTTTCTCTTTCCTTTTCCTTCTTTATCAGCTCATGAAGAACAACTTTCATCTTTTTTATTTCTTTCTTGTCTTCAGAAATTGAATCCCCCTGAGATCTGAGAAGCTCTTGTTGGTCGGAAAAAAGATGATCTTGATTCTTGATAGTCTCCTCCTGGACTCTGATTACTTCCTCAAGAGTATCAATTCTATCTTTCAAATTCTTGTTATCTTTGGATAACACAAAATTTTGTTTCTTTAAAAAACCGTTTCAACTTCTAAAGATGAAACCTTCGAGAATTAAGACTTAAAGACATTCATTATTTCATGCAACTCTTTCACTGAAGGGATATCTATTCCATGAGTTACCTGATTCAGTCTTTCAACAATTTCTTTGTCAACCTTATTGAAAGCAATATCAAGATCATTTGACAACCTCCTTATATCTTCAATTGCTATCTCATAGTCATTCACTGAGCTTTCTGTTTTATATGACCACTTGGTCATCCTATTGCAAGCCTTCTTATGAGCAACTGAAGTTTCAGATAGAACTTTCAAATAATCTTCAACTGAAAAAACTTTCTTTCTCAATTCTATTACAGAGCCGAACTTCTTTCTCGAATTTTCAGTAATGAAATCAATTTTCCCTTCAAGCCTGGGAAAGTATGGAATAATCTTTTCAACCCTCCTTGAAACATGAACAATGTAATCAATTCTCTTGAGAGAGATTGTTTGTTCTGAATAAGTATCTTCATCATAAGAATTTAGTTCATTTGATCGGCTTGAGTATACAACTGACTATTTTCCTATTGCTTTTTTCTTTCTAATTTCTTTCTTCCACCACTTTATCACTGATGACAATAACTTTTTATATATGAGAAGATTGAGCACCTTGATTTGCTTGAGAAGGTGTTTTATCCAGAGTTTCAAAAGATTCAATAGGTGCTTGATCTCCATGAGGAACTTGTTGAATACCTTCACTTTGCTTTTGGTAAGATTCTTCTCTACTCTTTTTCGAACTTTGAAGGAATTATAAAAGAAAAACTCCTTCCTCTTCTTCAAATTCCTCTATCTCTTACAACATCTGTTTGCCTTTTTCTTTGTCTGGAAGACTCTGTACGATAGGTTCTTGATGTATTTCTTCCGTTAGTTGAGCACTAGCATCCTCAACCATTTTCATTACTTTAGAGATATCAAAGTCTTGAGCCTTTCTTTTAAAAAAAGTCTTCTTTTTCTTTTCAGCTTGAAGGGTTTCCTCTACCCTTATTCTCTCTACAAAGGCTTCAACTGGGTCAAGACCGAACACTGGATCACCTTCCTTTCTTTGTTCTCTTTCTTTTCTCCACTTGGACACAACCTCCTTACTGTACTTTGGTTCTTATTTGGATTTGAACTGGTTTGAGGATATAACTTTTGAGGAGCACCGACAGAAGGATTGTCTTTGAAAGGTATAGGTTCCAATTGATTCTGAGCCGATTCAGCTTCGAAATATTTTACAAAAAGTTTTGAATTCTGATCAAAACAAACATTCAACTTCTTCAATTTACTCTTACTAATCCAGGATGGCTTCAAATCTATCAGATTTCCTTTCAAAGTAATATTAAAAAACTTCATACTCTTGAGAATATACTTTGTAAGGATAGCTGGATACATAATAAAATGATATTTGATTGCTCCTGACTTAACATTCTTAATCGTTTCAAATATGTATCCCATAAGATTTATGTTTTTCATGTTGACAAGATAGTCTAACATGAAGATATCAGAAACCTTCAAAGTCTCTCTATCCCCTTTATTTGGGATTAAAAAACCTTGCATCCAAAGAGCCACAAATCTATTATCTGGAGAAAGATGAGCCACTTTCCTCTTTTCTTTATTTATAAGAAACAAAGAATTCTCAGCACTTTCTTTGTTAAACGTACCAGCTTCCTCTGGTAGTTTATGAGATGGACAAAAAGAATCACCTTCTGTAGGAACATCAAGAAAAACGGCTACTTGTTTCATAGACAAAGAAGTATTTTTATCGTACACAACAATGTTGATAGTCAAGTTCTTATCAAAAGATACAGTTTTGTAAAAATGAGTGACTTCATCAAAAAGAACCAGATCCTGAGATACTGGTTCCTCAACACACAAATGTTCCCAGCCTTGAAACAAAATGATTCTTCTGATTGTAGAATCGTATGAATCACAAAAGTCCCTAGAAACTAACCTTTCTCTGAAAAAGTATTTATCTGAAAAAGTACATGAAAACATTTCTACGGGAGTATTAGCAGAAGAATGAGACATATAGGTGAAGCCACTTGAAAGATCGTATGGAGTCTTATATCGATGGGGCAGAGCTTCGCCACAAATCCTGAAAAACTTATGTGGGTTTGGAGAGGCGGGGGTCTATTTATAGGTGGAAAAATAATGACTGTTGGTCTTCTATGGTTGTGATTAGATGAAAAGAAATCAACAGTTAGGATTAAATAAAAAAATTTAAAAAAAGAATTGAAAAGTATGCACCTGCCAGAGATCGTAAGGTAATTGTTGGTTTAAGTGGTTTTAATAGTGAAAGAAAATCCAAACGTACGAAGAAAAATAATACTATCTATCATCATACCGATGGAAAATAAATTTGTTACCATGAACTAACAAGACGATGGAAAACAAACTTGTTACCATGAACGGACGTGCCGATGGAAAAGAAAGTCATTACTATAAACGATCATGCTGATGGAAAAGAAATTTATTACCATGAACGGACGTGCCGATGGAAAAGAAATTCATTACCAAGATCAGACAAGATGATGAAAAAGAAATTCATTACTATAATAGGACGAGCCAATGGAAAAGAAATTCATTACCATGATCGGATGAGCCGATGGAAAAGAAATTCATTACCATGATCGGGCAAGCCGATGGAAAAGAAATTCATTACCATGATCGGACAAGCCGATGGAAAACAAGAGAAAACTGAGACTAGACAATCAATTCGATAGAAAAGGAATTAATGATAAGTAAACAGTAAAAAAGATAAACAGTCAATACGATAAACAGAAATATAAAAGTCAATACGATAAATAGAAAGGTAAATAATACGATAAAACTGTGAATATGATAAACAGAAAGACAAAAATCAATATGATAAATAGAAAGGTAAATAATACGATAAAACTGTCAATATGATAAAGAAAAGACAAAAAAACACATTCTAGGAGAATATATAATTAAAGATCAAAAGATAAGGAAAAACACAGTAAGAAATGTTCTCCCCCTTTCTAAGAGGAGTTATTTAATGTAAGGAGAAAAGTAAAACATGAAGTAGATATGAATGATTATTTTAATGTAATCATTCCTAGCTTCTATTTTATAAAATCAAATCTTTCGGAAGGTAATGGTTTTGTAAAAATGTCAGCAAGTTTTTCTTGCGTTCCGATGAATTGTAAAATAATATCTCCTTTTTGTGTGTGATCCCTAAGAAATTGATTCCTAACATCTATGTGTTTTGCACAAGAGTGATGTGATGGGTTCTTACTAAGAGCTATAGCACTAGTGTTATCACATAGAAATTGGGGTTTGGAAAAACTCAATCCATAGTCAGTGAGTGTGTGTTGCATCAACAACACTTGAGCACAACAACTTCCAACTGCTACATATTCAGCTTCAGCGGTGGAAAGTGCTACCGAGTGTTGTTTCATGCAGGACCAAGAAACCAGAAAATCTCCTAATAAATGACATGTTCCAGATGTACTTTTTCTATCCATTTTACAACAACCAAAGTCAGCATCTGAAAAACTTTTTAAAACAAAATCATTTCCAAAAGAGTAAAAAAGTCCTAAATCCATAGTGCCTTTTAAATACCGAAAGATTCTCTTTACGGATTTTAAATGTGACTCTTTTAGATTAGATTAGTATCTTGCACATAAGCATACTGAAAACATTAAGTCTGGTCAACTAGCTGTCAAGTATAGCAACTTTCCTATCATACCTCTAAAAATTGTTTGATCTACTGGTTTCCCAGTTTCATCTAGATCAAGTGAATTTGAGGTACCAATTGGAGTGCTAATACTTTTAATATTGTCAAATCCATACTTCTTAAGTAAATATTTAATATACTTATGTTGGGATATATATGTTCCTTCTGGTTTTTGAGAAATTTGAAAACCTAAAAAGAATGTTAACTCAATCATCATACTCATTTCAAACTCAGACTTCATTAAATTTGCAAAAGTATCAGTTAAAGATTACTGAGTTGAACCAAATATGATGTCATCAACATAAATTTGAACAATCAGAACATTTTTATTTTCCATTTTTATAAAAAGGGTTGGATCCGCTGTACCTTGTGCATAATTTTTTTGTAAAAGAAATTCTGTAAGTCTATCATACCATGCTCTAGGGGCTTGTTTAAGACCATATAGGGATTTGGTAAGTTTAAAAACATGATTAGGATGTTTTGGGTCTAAAAAACTAGGAGGTTGTTTGATAAAAACTTCTTCTTGAACAAAACCATTTAGAAAAGCACATTTAACATCCATTTGAAATAGTTTGAAGTTAAAGTATGCTGCAAAGGCTAATAGAATTCGAATTGATTAAAGTCTAGCTACTGGAGCATATGTTTCTTCATAGTCTATTCCCTCTTGTTGATTATAGACCTTAGCAAAAAGTCTTGATTTATTTCATAAAATGATTCTATTTTCATCACATTTATTTCTGAAAACCCATTTTACTCCAATTAAAGTTGATTCTTTGGGTCTTTCAGCTAAAGTCCAGACTTGATTCCTCTCAAATTCCTTTAGTTCATATTGCATTGCTTTGATCCAATCTTCATCACCTAAGGCCTCACTTGGACTTTTAGGTTCAAATTGGGAAAGAAAAGCAAGATGTTCTATTTCATTTCTTAAGGAATTTCTGGTCCTTACAGGTTGATTTACATCACCAATAATGTTATCACTGGGATGATTCTTAAGAAACAACTGATTTGGGTTTTTTAAAACCTGTTTATCAATATATGGTAGAAATTATTCTCTGGTAAATGTTTCAGAAGTATCTTCTTGAAAATTTTCCTTGTAAGAAGGATCTTCTAACAAAGGTTGACAATTAGTTTTTGAAAACACATTTGAGGATGTAGGTTGGGATGATTTAAAAACAAAAGGACCAGTTTCATCAAATTTTACATGTACTGTTTCCTCAAAAGTAAAAGTGTTTTTATTGAAAACTCTATAAGCCTTAGAAGTTGTGGAGTAGCCTAGAAAGATTTCTTCATCAGATTTTGGTGCGAATTTGTGTAGATTATCTTTGGTATTTAGAATTAATACTTTGCACCCAAAAACTTTGAAGTATGAAACTTTAGGTTTTCGGCCAGTCCATAACTCATAAGGTGTTTTATTAAGAAAAGGTATGGTTAAAACACGATTTATAGTATAGCAAGCAGTACTAAAAACTTTAGCCCAAAAGTACTTAGCAATTGAGTATTAACTCAACATGGTTCTAGTCATTTCCTAAAGAATATGATTTCTTCTTTCAACAACACCATTTTGCTGAGGAGTTATTGGAGGTGAGAAATTGTGAGTAATACCTTTCTTACTACAAAAAGTTTCAAATTCACAATTTTGAAATTCACCACCATGGTCACTATGAATAGTTATCATTGGTATATTTTTCTCATTTTTAACTTGGGCTCTAAATGTTCTGAAATAGGAAAAGGATTCAGATTTCTTTGTTAGAAAATAGACCCATGTAAATCTAGTAAAGTCATCAACTAAAACAAATACATAGTATTTTCCTCCAATGCTTCTAGCTTGTGAAGGAAAAAAAAGATCCACATACACTAGCTGTAATGCATTGGAAGTTGAAACTACATTAATTGATTTAAAGCTAGTTTTATGTTGCTTTCCAAATTGACAAGGATCACAGACTTTTGAAGAAATATATCTAAGAACCGGTTGTCCCTTTACAAGTCTTTTCTTTGAAAGTTTACAAAGGTTTCTCAGGTTACAGTGTCCTAGTCTTCTATGCCATAGCCATGATTGGTCTTCTATTGCACTTAAGCATAGTAAATTTTGGCTCCTAAGGTCTTCTAAGTTAATAGTGTATACATTCTCTTGCCTATGGGTAGATAGAATGAATTTATCCTTGGAATTGTGAACTAAACATTTATCATTTCTAAAATATACAAGGTAACCTTCATCACATAATTGACTTATGCTGATGAGATTGTGCCTAAAACCTTTAACAAAAAGAACATTTGAGTTAAGAACTTTTCCAATAAATACAATATTACCTATACTAACAATATTTCCTTGAGAATTATCTCTGAAGGTAACCTTTACTCCTTTTGTTTTGATGATCTTTTCAAAGAAATATTTGCTTCCGGTCATGTGTCGAGAAAAACCACTATCCACGTACCAAATATTCTTGTTGGTACACTTCTCATTTTCCTGAAAATGAAACAATTAGTTTTTTGGAATCCAAAACTTGTTTGGATCCAGAAGGGTTAGATAAGAGAATTTTAGGAATCCATATTTTCTTTGCAAAATGAGCTTTATGAAATCCTAAAGACTGAGTTCTATTAAGAAAACACTCTCTTTTCTAGTGTCCACCACATTGACACTTAGAACAAAAAGGGTTATTTTGTGGAACAAAATTGTTATTACTAAATACAGATTTGGAATGAGTATAACCAAGTCCAGAATGATTTCTCAAAGGCCAGATTTGGGAATACATTTTTTCAAAGTTCTCCTTGCCATAAGTAAAGTTTGAAAAAGATTTTTTCAAAGAAAAAATTTCTGACTTTATCTTTAAAACTAAATTTTTATCCTCTAAAACATTTTATTTTAAACTAGAATTAGGCTCTAAAACATTTTTCTTAGAAATTACATTTTCAAGATCCTTAGAAAGTTTATCCTTATCAGATTTTACTTTCTCAAGTGTTTTTAAAATACTTTCAAAATCAGAAGTTTTTATTTCAAGATCATTAGAAAGATCCGGTACTTCGTTAGTTGAAATTGAAATTCTAGAATTTGCTTTATCACGATTTTTCGTAAGTTTAGAATTATCATTTTCAAGTAATTTAGAAAATCTAGATACTTCTTCAAAAGAAGGTAATTTATCATCTTCTGATGATGGAGAATCATCATTTGAGGATTCATAATATTTATTATTAGTATAATTTTCATTTAGAGAAACATTTGCAATAGCTTCAGCATTGTGTATCTTAGCCATAAGACAATGATCTTTAATTGGTAATCTGGCTATAAGTTCAATATTTCTCTGTCCTGTGGACTCATATTCTGAAGAATTATCTGAGGAATCGCTACCACTAGCACTCCAAGTATCATTTGCCTTCAAGAATTTCTTTGTATTATAATACTTTTTCTTATTTCTTTCAGAATGTTTCTCCTTTATGTCTTTTTTCTTCAGTAAAGGTCAATCAGGTCTTATATGACCTCCTTTCATACATTCATAACAAGTTACCTCTGAATATTTCTTATCCTTCATATCTTTCTTTTTGAATCTGTATTGGAATTCTTTATTTCCCACAATCTTGTTCATCCTTCGAGCTAGATTTGCTAACTCATTATCTGAAAGATCACAATCACTTGAATCAGACACAACAACTTTCTTAGCTTTAGATCTTATTATCCTTTCAGGTGTTTTGGCTTTAGATGTAAAATCTACACTTCCATTCCCATTTTTCTTCTTATTGAAATCAACATCTCTCTTCATTCTTGTCTAATGCTGTAAAAGAGTTCCAAATAGTTCATCAAGAGTAATCTGAGAAACTTTTCTATTTTCATCAATAGATATCCTTTTTGACTCCCATTAATTTGGAATTATATCAATAATATTATCTACAAGGGATTCATCATCAAGACCTATTTCTACCATAGATTGTAAACTGTTGAAAATTGTCATAAATATTTGTTGAACTTTACATACCGGCTCTCCATAAGGAAAAACAAATCCATGATACTCTTCTCGTAGCATTGCTCTTCTTGTTTATATAACCTTGGATGGACCAAAATATGTGACTTCCGATTTCTTCCAAATATAGTTGGCTGCTTCACAAGAAGATATATGGATGTATATATTCCTGGTCATAGAGCATAATAAAGTATTTCATACCTTGTAATTCCGTTGATATTCTTGCTTTTCTTGGTTAGTGAAAGTACTGACTTCTTTGTCATGAATTTTGTAACCTCTAGTAAGCATAATAAAATTTTCTACACCAGTATTGATAACAAATGTCTTCATTCGATCTATCAGGTACTCATAATCATTCCCATCAAAGATAGGTGGTCTAGAAGGATTTAGATTGTCAATTGACCCAATATTCATTCCTAACATCTAATGAAACAAAATCTTTTCCACTCCACATGTTAGTGTAGTAAGTAATTGAAATATTAATTTGAAAGAAATAGATCTAGTATTGTAAATTAGTGGAAACCTCCTCTAATACCAATTTTTGGATCGAATATGTAGATGTATATGTATATTAGATGGAACAATACAAGAGGGGGGTGAATTGTAGGTTTAAAAAACTTTGTGTTTAAACACATAAGAGATTAGATTAAAAGATCTTCAACTAATACAATTCAAAAAACCACAATTTTATTGAATATAAAGGTATGATGTAATGTAATACCATTAGAAAAGTAAAGTAATTGTATTCAAGATGAACACAACAATCAGAGTAAAACAAGTGTGATAGATTCTACCATAAAGCGTATAGAATCTATTAATACAATATGTAATAGAATAATCATAATTGAAACAACTACAATTGAAAGTGTAAAGAAGAAAGGAAACCATACAAATTTCTTTCTAATACAAGCAGCAGTGGAAAAGTAAAAGTATTACAATTCTTTTTAACCCAAAGAGAAGGGTTATTATTTCACCTAGGATAAGAGTTCTGTCTTACCACCACCTTGGTAAGCCCTCAATACAATGATTGGTTTGTCTGTCTGCCTATCCCCGATAGCCCTCGATACGATGATCGGTTCATCTATCTACCTATCCCCAGTAGCCCTCGATACGATGATCAGGACGTCTGTCTACCTATCCCCTAAAGCCCTCAATTTTGTAGGTAATCGTCACCTCTGTCTTTCAATCACTTGAAAGCCGTCGATACGAAGATCGGTCGCACAAAGCACAAAGTATGAGAGAAGTCACACTGTCTCTCTCTAGAACTTGATAAAAGAAAAGTATCACAGTTATTTATTTCTCGGCTTCAAATGACCTCCTATTTATAGGCCTCAGGTTGCAATGGTGACATTTCCTCCAACGGTCATATTTCTCCGAAAAAATAGGAGTGACTTGGACACCTGACATTATAACGGTCATATTGAAACAGAAATCACGACATCATTTTGATTAGTTTGTAACTAACTCAACAACATCGTATTGGTTAAAACAAAAGATATATGAAGATGATAAACAAGAGTACGATTAATATGAAACAGGTGTTTTTGACTAAGTACAGAAACTAGAAGGTAATGAAAGTATGAGTATTATAAGTATTACTAAATTTAATGTAATGATATTATTCAAAGTAAGATACACAAAAGTGAGTAAAATTGAAAGAGTCTGTACGATACGATTGAAAGAGTTAGTATGAAAATTATAGTTCGTACGATCAGTATGGTTAGTATGATCAGCATGGTCGGTACGATCAGCATGGTCAGTACGATCAGCATGATCAATACGATCAGCATGGTCAGTACGATTAGCATGGTCAGTACGATCAACATGGTCAGTACGATCAGCTTGCTCAGTAAGATCAGCATGGTCAGTACGATCAACATGATCAGTATGATAAGCATGATCAGTACAATCAGCATGGTCAGTACGATCAGTATGGTAAAAGACATTTGTGATTTCCAAAAAAAGATATAAAAGTCAAAAGAAGACTTTTGACTCAACATAATCTTTAAAAAATATCTATATATTTCTCTTACACCCATAACTGAGACATTTCTTCACCTTACCCTTCAATTTTGATAGAACTATGTTGTATATAAGCCTTAGTTTTAAGAAATATAGCTTGAAATATATAATTTAATAAACATTAGAGTACTAATTCACCCAAATATGGACAAAACACATCCAATATTATCCTTACATCTCGAGATCTCACATCACCCCCAACAATTGGGGAAAATACATTGAAAAATAATAATCATCTATGAAATTGTAATGACCCTACTCTTTATTTCATATTTAAACAAAATTTATTACATAAACTTTCCATGAATAAAACTCAGAATATTTATAAGTATAGTGTCTTGGGGGATTAGGAACATTACATAACAACTTAAAATGTGAAATATACATATCTATTGAAAACTTATTTTACATGACCAGAACATTCTTTCAAACTTAACAATGCTTAAGATAACTTGAGGACATACACAAGAAAAGGGTGAGCTATAATTCCAAATAAAGGAATAGACATTGAATAACATGAAAAACACGATTCATGTTAGTCAATATACATATCAATGGAGTGCAAAAGGAACATGAACATAAAGGGATGATACAACATGATAACCATAACTTGGAAATGTGGCAAAAACTTAAAACACTAAATCATTAACGTAAAATATTCAGGTAAAACCCTGTCCCAACATGGTGGAAAAAGTCTTATAAAGGAATCAGGTAAACCCCTATCCCAACATGACGTATCATGATACTAAACATTACACAATTCATTGGAGTGCTATAATGGTACACCCTTCATAAACATTTCAATATCATCCTTAAGTGTGCCTCATAGATCATATAACATGGATTTATTAAAAATCATCATTTATTACATGATCGAAGTATATGGAATACATACATGTAAGTCCCCAATCAATAAGAATATGTGAATAAAGGTGAATACCCATGATAAAGGAATGATTATGGTATTCACTATATGATGATTTTGGTATGGAAAATCATGGTGCAATTTCAACAGCATAATGACGTCATATGGAAATTCACAAAATGGGTCGATGGGAAAGAAAGGGTCTACTAAGAATTTAAACATGAAATGGACATAAAGGGGATCTTGGAACAAAATATCCCAATATATGAAATGGAATTTAAGATTCATAATACAAATGAAGTGCTTGAAATGGAAATGATAAGAGAGAAATCCCTTATAGAATCTTGACATAGTAACTATAACGCCCTGACCCCAGTTACCCAGAGTTAGTGCTTTTTTACATAACATTGTCATGATCACAAAATATCAAGTCTCTAAAGACCTATTAGTTTAGTAACCTTGGAAACAAGATACATACATAAGTTCAACATTACAACTTGAGAAGAAATACAACACTAATTTATTCCAATTGAAACATCCAAGCCTCCTAGATTATTCATGAAAGTCACTCATAACTAACTTCTTCATATCCTAGGAAAATGAAACATAATAAAGGGGTGAGCTCAAATGATCCGTAAGTTTAAGCAATATAGCGAAAGATAACTTAAACATTAGGCATGGTGAATAAATGAAAACACATGCCTTTACAAAAAATAACCATGTAAACTTTAGGGTAGGAATATGAGATGAGTAAAAATGCAATAATAAAACAAATTCATGGGTATCATACTCGTCGAATAACCACATGAACCATCAATATTAAGTTTATAATGAGGGAATGTATAATTTCAGACATTCTGAAACATATTTTCAAGACCTCGTCCAAGACATCTAAAAATGATTTAGGCCTCAACCCAAACAATATATCAAATTGGGAAATTCATTGGCCAATTCCCCATCTAATTGTCTCATGAGACCTACTGATGTACCAAGGAGCTATAGCGGGAACCACCCATCACTTACTAAGTCCAATACATTTCTCATATGAAAATGTTGAAACATAACATAAACATTTGTATTAAATATAGCATAGGAAATGTCAATACTTTAACTATAAAACATTAATGGTATAAAAATAACACATCCAAATTCAAATATATCACAAAAATTTCAATAAAATATGGAAGATTTGTATCATAATAAATCAACTTCAAAAAAGTTTAAAATCCATCAAAGGATGTTGACATAGATGAAAATGATTTATAAAACTCTTTGAGAAAAATATCCCTTTTTTCTGAAAACATTTAAAAGTCACACATTTATAAAGGAAGTAATTTGAAATATATTTTTGAATAAAAGTTTCCCATACCACTTTGAAACTTTTAAAAGGAATTAACATTTCAAAACATTCATGCCCATATAAATAAATCCTTAAAATCATTTTAAAAACATGGAAATTAATTAAAAGGTTTAGAAGAATAAATATTTAAAGCACTTAAAATGATGTTTTAGTAAAAAAGAACCTTAAAATGAATCCATTTGAATACTATTTTATGAAATAGGTACACAGATAATAAATATGTCCCTGTAGATACATACATAAAAACAACCTCGGATAATAAAGAGATTGTGAAATTAACCCTTACCTTGCACTTTCCTTTGGTTGAGGGTACGTTTAACCTATAGTATAATGACCATAATATATTATTAAAATTATAAAAGAACCATATTCATTTTTATTATATCATACATGATTCATTTATGACTTTATACTACCCATTTAATAATGATTTCAATGTTAAATTAACATTTTGGGTAATAATCGCTTTCTTTATCGTAGGCTTTTAAAATGTTATTCTTAATTGTATAATTTAGATCATGATTTAAATAATTACAGAATATAAACCTTGATTTATATATCATATATATTTATAATATAAATATTTATAATAGATATATATATGAAATGGAATACACCGTTTATGGAGATGGTAGGCCGTACATACGCGTAAATGCTGTTTCCGTTTTCATATCGTATTGAATATAAGTAAGAGAATAAGATATATGTAAGTACATAAATATATATATATCTTCAGTAGCATTATTATTTGATATATTACTTACTTATTATTAATATATATTTTTATAATCATTGTTGAATGGTGAACGAGGGAATGAATCTCATCACGTTGTGGAGACGGTAATCCGGACGTACGCACGAGCGACAATATCATTATATCGATGGTGAAATTGTATGTAATTGGATGGTATATCTTGTATAAAGAATAATTAACATGTTATATTTATTATTTACATTAGTTATACTCATTATTATACCCATCCAAATAATGAAGTGTTTGAATGACAAGCAATACCATGACGTGGAGACGGTAAGCCGTACGTACACATGTATGGTGACATTGTCATTTATAGGATGGATAGAATAATGAATATGGTTGTACCATTTTTATAATAACATCACAGTATATATAATATACTGGAGTTATTATTTTATAATGTAAACAACAAAAAAGAGGAAGTGGAAGAAGAAAAGAACTTGATAGAGGTGGTGAAATATTTACCTCTTCTTCGGGTTCTTCTTTTTGATTTGATCAAAGGGATCCTTAAGTGGACTTTATGACCAAAGGAAGGCCTCTAGGATGAATGGAGGAAGGTTTAGAGGATATTTGGGCAGATTTTGGGTGAGCCAAATGGCTTTGGAGGTGTGAAATTAAGAGAAGGGGAAGTACCATTTTATAAGAGAGGTGAGGGTCACTTTAGGAAAAGTTTAAAATATTATTTTATAATAAAATCATTTTCAGTTTCTAATGGCTCCAAAATAATTTATTTAGTGGATAATGTGGGGATGGTTCGAAAAAATATCAACCAATAGGTTTTATACAGGTTTAGGTCACCATATTAACCTTATCTTTTATATTTAACGCTTAGTTAAATAGTTTGACATTTACCATGTCTCTTTGTATTTTTCTATTATACGGTTAATAAACTTACTATAACTAGACAAGAGAACACCATGTGGTTACTTATTAATATATATAACCTTATCTAAGTCCTTTTTCTGAATCGTAGATATTTAGGAATATTATATTAATTAATAATATAGTATTTGTTTTAAAAACTCAATTATCTCAATTTTGACACTATTTATTATTTGATTTTTTTGAAATCCATAATAACATTATCACTTCAAATAAAACTTATTTAACCAACCCTATAATGTCATATCAACCTATAAATTTAGTCAAATTAATCCAAAGTCTCAATTTACATTTATTTGAATATTTATAATATCAATTAATTTAACATTTCATTAATAAGGTAATTACTGCATCATCATTATGTCATAAATAAATTAAATTATTTAATGTATAAAAATTATAAATAAATTAACATTATGTATGAAATATTCTTATATTTATAATGAATATTTATATTCTAATTTATCTTATGTATAAACCTATATTAAATCTGGTTTAGTTATTAAAATTTGAATTTAACACTTTTAACTCCTCTTTAAATAAAATAATAATAAATGTCCTAATATAATCCAAGTGGACCTAAAGGATCATATTTTATTACTAAGGTTGTTTTTGGTCTAATTATATTTATTCAATAGAATTAGGACATGTTTTAGAGTAATTATAATATCATTTTTACCTTTAATTACCCTATTTACTTTTAACTGTGGAAAATACAAGTCAAAAGTTACTATTCACCAAAAATTATTTTCATCTTATTTTACAAAATTTTACTTACTGATATCAACCATGTATCTTGTATTTTTGAAATTCAACTCATAGAATTGGTAAAATGAAGTTTTATGCAAATTTGCAAATGCTCCTAGAAGGTTGGTAAAAGAGGTTAAAAAGACCAATAAAATTTTATAGATCTAATTTTATTATAAAATGACTCCAATAAATTAAATTAAAATTATATAGGTATTATATATCTATATTTACTTAAAATAAATTTTAATAAAATAAATAATTATTTAGATAAAATGTCGGTTTTAAATAATAACGCATTGTTTTTCAATATTCATCAAAAATTGAATGTTTTCAAAAAAATACCAAAACTTTACCCAAAGCTAATTTTGATATTCAGAATTCAAAAACGAATTGTATTTTACCAAATTAAAAACATAGAAGTTGAATTTATTCATTTAAAATACATTCCCGTCGCAAATAATTAGTTATTTACGACGGGAAAACAGGCCCCGTCGTAATTGATTTGGCGCGACTTTCACGCCAGAATGCGGGAAGCCTTTTTGCGACGGTGTGGATGCGCCTCGTCACAAATAACAGTCGGTGGTAAATACTATTTACGACGGGGACATCCAACCGTCACAAAAAGTTATGGCGACATGAGTATTTGTGACGGGCCCTATCGCAAATAGTTTTTTTAAAACAGGACTGCAATTAATGCGTTCGGGGGTATTTGCGATGGGGATGTCAAACCATCGCAAAAAGTTATGGCGGCATGGGTATTTGCGACGGGGCCCATCACAACTAGTTTTTAAAATGGGAGTATTTACGATTGGCCCCGTCACAAATACAACTAATTACAACGGTACACCCGTCACAAATATCACCATCGCAAATAAGCTCACTTATATATACCCCCATCCATTTTTAATACATTGCATTCTTCTTTCATTTTATCTCTCCAATTTTCTATTTTAATAGTTTTAATTTATTTTTTAAGCGGAATCAGAAGGCGTAAAAAAGTTTAGTAAACTTTACGGTATTTTTTTTGTATTTACTTTTTTATATTAATTTTAATTTTTGTTAATTAGTTCTAATTAAGTTAGATTTAATTTTATTTAATATTTATATTTAGTTTTATTAAGATAATGATTTTGTTAGTAATAATTAGTTATAATTAGTATAATTTGGCATAATTAGAGTTTTTATCAATCAAATAATCATTGTCTGGATACGAGCAAGTAAAGGCAGCTCTGGCATAAATGTACCTAGGGGTGAAAGTCCCAACAAGGAGTTCCAGGCCTGACTCGGGGTATCCTGGTACACAACAATGGGCCTTTTTTCACTCTTGGTTCGATACTCCCGAATGATATTTGTTTGGTAATAATTTTATTTAATTTTAAATTTAGAAATAATTAAAATAATGAACAAATAATTAAAATAATTAGTAAATAATTAATATATTTAGTTTTATTACTAAAATGATTTTGTTAGTAATAATTAGTTATAATTAGTATAATTTGGCATAATTAGAGTTTTTATTAATCAAATAATCCTTTTCTAGATACGAACAAGTAGAGGCGGCTAAGGCATAGATGTACCTAGGGGTGAAAGTCCTGACAAGGAGTTCCGAGCCTGACCCGGGGTATCCTGGTACACGACAATGGGCCTTGCTGCACTCTTGGTTCGACACTTCTGGAGGATATTTGTTTGGTAATAATTTTAATTAATTATAAATTTAGAAATAATTAAAATAATGAACAAATAATTAAAATAATTAGTAAATAATTAAAATAATTAGTAAATAATTAAAATAATTAGTAAATAATTAAAATAGTAAATAATTAAAATAGTAAATAATTAAAATAGTAAATAAATAAAATAGTAAATAAATAAAATAGTAAATAAATAAAATAGTAAATAATTAAAAAAGTTAGCCAATAATTAGAATAGTTATCCAATAATTAGAATAGTTATCCAATAATTAGAATATTTTGCCAATCATTAGAATAGTTAGCCAATAATTTGAATAGTTATCCAATAATTATAATAGTTAGATAATTTCATCTTTGTGTCAGTTTTAGGAAAAGAACACAATTGAATAAAACGTAGCATATTTTGGGATTTTCCATATTGGTCTGATTTGCTGGTCCGTCACATGTTGGATGTCATGCATATTGTGAAAAATTGTTATGATAATTTGTTTCATATAGTTATGGATACACCAGGAAAGAGCAAAGACAATGTAAATGCACGATTAGATCTTACCCAAATTTGCAGGCGTCCAGAACTTGAATTGTTTGAGAATGTCAGAACAGAAAGGTTAATGAAGCCAAAAGCATCTTATACACTATCCAAATAAATTCACCTATTATTTTTCCAGTGGATTATGGATTTGAATCTTTCAGATGCATGTGCTTCCAATTTGGGTAGATGTGTAAAGAATGGCCACATTACTGGATTAAAAATCCATGATTGTCATGTCATAAAGGAAAGACTTCTATCTATTGGATTAAGAGGTCTATTGAATTCCGTGATTTGGAATTCCATAACAGACATATCATATTTTTTTCGGGACATTTGTGCGGCGACAACAGATTACGATGTTCTAAACAAACTTAAAGAAGTTGTTGTTTTAATTATATGTAAACTGGAGAAAATATTTCCGCCATCTTTCTTTGACTCAATGGAACATTTGATATTACGTTTTCCATATGAAGCAAAATGTGGTGGTCCAGTACAGTTTTGATGGATGTATCCATTTGAAAGATGCACGCAGAAATTAAAAAAAAGAATGTAATAAAGCATCTGTTGAATGATCTATTGCTGAAGCTTATTGGAAAGAAGAAATATCTTTTTTATGATCTCACTATTTTGAATCTAAGTATCCCTCAAAACACAACTGAATGGGAAGGAATGAGGGGAATGATGATGAAAGTGACAATCAATTATATGTTTTTAACTAGTCAGAGCTTGGTTTCGGTGGAGTTCATGAATAATGACTTTCAGATGATGAACATCACAGAGCTCATACATATGTTCTGCTCAACTGTGAAGAGATGACATCATTTGTACTATAAGTGTTTCCATCACTTATTCTTTAATTTATGTTACAATAAATAACTTTGTTTTTCATAGGTTATATGATAATCATATCAAGAAACAACTTCCACAAGTTACAGCAGCTGCTCTCGAAGAACGCCGACAAAAAATGTTTTCTCAGTGGTTTCAAAAACTGGAAACCTAAATTCTTAATGTTTTGAAATCTCATTAAAATTATAGTTTACTATATTGAAAATTATTTCACTAATTTTCAAATGTTTCGATATGATGATAAAATTGAAAAACGGTTGTGTATATTGAGTAACCCACCATCCAAAATGGTTAAATCTTATAATGCATATGTGGTGAATGGTTTTCAATTTCATACACGTGCATATGGGGAATAAAAAAAGACAATTAACAGTGGAGTTTTCTTGATAGGATCTCATCATAGAGAAAATGAAGTTGACTTTTATGGCATGCTTGATGAAATCATTAAACTCTGTTATCTAGGAAAACGTTATATAATGATGTTCAAATGTCAGTGGTTGGATACTGAGAGAGGCATGCATGTTCATACGACTCTTGGAATCATCGATATTAAATATAAAAGTGTTCTCTAAGTAAGTGAACCATTCTTACTGGATCAACAGGCACATCAAGTTTATTACACAAAGTACTGTGCTACGTCAAGAGACTTGACTGATTGGTGGAGCATAATAAAAATCAAAATTCAAGACAATCAATTTAGGCAAAGTGAATGTGCTTTCACTAAAGTGAAAGGAATTGAAGTTTTTCAAGAGAGTACTCAAAATCAATCTTTTTTACAAAGAGACATGATTATCGATGATGACATCCCATAATTAAGAGTCAGTGATAACAGTGATGATAATGATGTCACAAATGAATGCGAAATGGTAAGAGATGAAGAAACTGGAAGTCAAATGGATATCGATGATATTGAGGAGGAATATGAAGATGACATAGTCAGATATGAAGATGATGATAAAGGTGAACATTAATACAATTCAATGATAGTTATATATAATCATAACTAATATATATGTATATATAATAATAATTTTGAAATATTTTCTCACAATATTTATTTTCTGTTTCAGATGGATCTGAACATATTTCGTGAGTTGTCAGAGGCTGATCTAGTTTTCGATGAGGACGATTTGCTGGCACCTGACCCTCAGCCTGCAGACGATTCAGGAGGTACGCGGAGGGGGTGTGGTCTTGCTAGACTGATGATTCCTGACCCCATCCCTGAGCGACGTCCACGTCTTGGGTTTGATCCATGCACACATAAGTATGATAACCTGTGCATTTTACTATGATTTCATTAATCTATTTACATAATAAATGTTTTATTGTTTTTACATTTTTAAGCATATAGCAGTCGGATAGGGAATCACTATCTTGCACAACTATTTTTCTCAGCCATGGACCACATTGGAGCAGATTCCTATTGATGTGCATCAGGCCATGTTCGGCCATTGGTTTGTACGTACGTAAATAAATAATTTGTATTTTGAAAGTTATTTCATTTATAACTTGGTATTTTGAATTATTTGTAGGGTTTATAGTATCCGATCGAGGATACCATGATTTAAACCATCCACGAGGCATGGGAAGTGGCCATGCGTGATCGATTTTGTTAGTTTTTGCACAACTTAAGAATGGATTCCATGAAGAAAGCAGGAGTGTCAGTGTTGGATGACTCCTGTAGAGTGCACCGACCATAGTACATTTCATCCCACGTATGGGATGGATTATATTCACACTAGTTGAGTGGTGGCCTTCAGAGGAGATCATCGGTGGGGAGGCAGAATCGGGGGAGACAGGAGGTGACTCATCGAGCTGGGAGTCATACATTCAGTACTCATAGACAACATCTGGTATGTACATTTTTTATAAATATTTTATATAAATTTAAATATTAAGAATTCATTTTATTTTCTTATAGGCTGTCGAGCAGCCGAATATTATGAACCATAATGTATATCGGAGGATGTATAATGATCCAGCTACTGGGGAGATTAGAGGTGATCGCCAGCGTCAGATTGTGGTCAGTGTTATTTGTTTTTTATTTTGAAAATCAACTGCATATAATATATTCAAAATTTTAATTTTAAATTGCAACTACAGGAGTCATATGAGGCCGCAGCATCATAGACTCAGGCTGAGAGTCAGGCCGAGACATCTGATCAGACTAGTGGTCATCAGTTTGATGAGGCGTCCTAGATGCAGGCGACCCAGTATGGATCCGAGAGGGTCCGAGTAGTTGGTATTGGCAGTCGACTGACTCCCGTAGATTATTATGGCACTTCTGCGATGTCGGCGTCCAGCTCGAGAGGAGATTGTACATCATCTTTCGTTGCACAGTATGAGGATCAGTTGTGATCTCAGACTGAGTTGATAAAGAGTCTCTGTAAAGAGTAGGATGAGATGCATCGACAACAGCAGCATCATGAGGAGGAGCACCGAAGACAACATCAGGTGTACGAGGAGTAGATGAGTCTGTGGCAGCAGCAGCAGCATGAACAGATGGAGTAAATGCGCTGACTTACTCGTGCATCAGGGATGGAGTTTCCTCCACCAGCTCCTGCAGATCCTCCCCCTCCCCCCCTCATTCAGATCAATTATTTTTTTTTTGATGTTATAAAGTTAGTAAATTCAAAATATAAAATATTTTCTATTCAGAGTTTTTGTCTTTCTTATATTGATGTCAATATTGCATTATTTATTTTTTATTTATTTTTAATATTTTATTATTTATTTTATTAATAATAATATTACTCTTAGTATTTTATTATTTGTTTATATTTATTTGCAAATGTTTATAATTTTCTAATTATTTTAGTAATATTATATTCAATATTTGTAATACACAAAAAGTTTCAAATATTTTAAGTGAAATTATAATTTTTTAATTGTCTATAATAATATGAATTCTTTATATTATTATTATTATATAATATTATAATATTAATATGATTAATAATATTATTCATATTTTATAATATTAATTATTTTTATATATATTACAATTTCAAATATTTTAATTTAATTATAATTTTTTAATATGAATTATAAAATATTTTTATTATTATAATATTATTCTTTTTATACTTATTTGCGACATGATGACAACCCCTCCACAACAGGTATTTGCGACGGGCCCATCGCAAATACCTCTTAATATTTTTTTAAAATATTTTTTTATACTTATTTGCGACGGGGTTGTCATCCCATCACAACAGGTATTTGCGGTGGGCCCGTCACAAATTCTTATTTATAGATTTTTTTAAATACATCGATTAGTATTAGTGACGGGAAGAATTCCTATCGCTAATGAAATTTTTAGAGACGGGCCCATCGCAAATAATTTTAATTGCGACGTTATTTTCCACAACGAGTCATTTGCGACGGACCCCCGTCGCAAATAATCCTTTTTCCAGTAGTGAATGAATTAAATGTTTAAATCTAAATTTTCTAATGTGGAGAATTAACATTATTACCCTTTTAATATATAGAGTAAATTGAGTATATCTCTATATCACATTAGAATAATAACATCAAATATATTATATCCTAGAGTAATATCTCTCATTTTATTTTACCCACATTGACTAAGCCTTCAATTCCACACTCGATTTTCCTCATTTGAGTATAAGTAGTAGGAATTTTCAAAATCACTAACCAAAAAACAATTACCCCTTATTCAGATCCCTTTTGATAAAACACATCTATATATTATCCTCTTAACCAAGAACCTAGATTTATAAAATAAAATGGCCTTACCTTCATCACAAGTCTAAGATACACTTAATATATTTTATTTTATCCCATCAGCATATAGAGTGTTATTGGTCTTTAACTCCCCTTTTCCAATAACTATTGGTTTGACTCCTCTGATCTTAAGTGATTCAAAATTTCTAATGGTCACTGAGCCTTCCTAACATTTTTCATCATAAATTAATTATTTAATTTTTATTTTTTTGTGAAAAAACATCCACTATATATAATCTATGGACATTGTATTTTTAAATCATTAAGTGAAACTTCAAAAACCAAATCATTTTCCTTTCCTTTATGTTTCATATAAGACTTTTGATTATTTAAATTTTGACACAAATAGGTTGGAGTAATGGTGATTCAATATTCAAAAAGGTGATATGACTGGTCACATCTTCTAGAACATTTTTAAATTGTTTAAATTTATATTGAACCTTTAGTACTAAATTTTTAGTTTTCTTTTATACATATATATTTTTAATGTATTGAATCCTACTCAAATGTTTCCTCCCATACCATATAGTCTCATAATAGTAATTTTAATTAAACCAAAAATTCCTTTCCAAGTTCCAAAAGCCTCCAAACAATCTAAAATTTTGTTTGAAATGATCTCACCACTCAGTGTTTTTACATATATATCAACTTTAAGGTATCAGGGGTTCAATTTAATGGTTCTAGAAAACTTGTGGGATATAAAGGAATGTGTAGAACCATAATAAAATATTTTTTTCCATTATTGAGTGAATAATAAGTATATCTTGTACAAATTAGCATGGTCAGTACGATCAACATGGTCAGTACGATTAGCATGGTCAGTACGATCAACATGGTCAGTATGATCAGCTTGCTTAGTAAGATCAGCATGGTCAGTACGATCAACATGATCAGTATGATAAGCATGATCAGTACAACCAGCATGGTCAGTACGATCAGTATGGTAAAAGACATTTGTGATTTCCAAAAAAAGATATAAAAGTCAAAAGAAGACTTTTGACTCAACATAATCTTTAAAAAATATCTATATATTTCTCTTACACCCATAACTGAGACATTTCTTCACCTTACCCTTCAATTTTGATAGAACTATGTTGTATATAAGCCTTACTTTTAAGAAATATAGCTTGAAATATATAATTTAATGAACATTAGAGTACTAATTCACCCAAATATGGACAAAACACATCCAATATTATCCTTACATCTTGAGATCTCACATCACCCCCAACAATTGGGGAAAATACATTGAAAAATAATAATCATCTATGAAATTGTAATGACCCTACTCTTTATTTCATATTTAAACAAAATTTATTACATAAACTTTCCATGAATAAAACTTAGAATATTTATAAGTATAGTGTCTTGGGGGATTAGGAACATTACATAACAACTTAAAATGTGAAATATACATCTCTATTGAAAACTTATTTTACATGACCAGAACATTCCTTCAAACTTAACAATGCTTAAGATAACTTGAGGACATACACAAGAAAAGGGTGAGCTATAATTCCAAATAAAGGAATAGACATTGAATAACATGAAAAACACGATTCATGTTAGTCAATATACATATCAATGGAGTGCAAAAGGAACATGAACATAAAGGGATGATACAACATGATAACCATAACTTGGAAATGTGGCAAAAACTTAAAACACTAAATCATTAACGTAAAATATTCAGGTAAAACCCTGTCCCAACATGGTGGAAAAAGTCTTATAAAGGAATCAGGTAAACCCCTATCCCAACATGACGTATCATGATACTAAACATTACACAATTCATTGGAGTGCTATAATGGTACACCCTTCATAAACATTTCAATATCATCCTTAAGTGTGCCTCATAGATCATATAACATGGATTTATTAAAAATCATCATTTATTCCATGATCGAAGTATATGGAATACATACATGTAAGTCCCCAATCAATAAGAATATGTGAATAAAGGTGAATACCCATGATAAAGGAATGATTATGGTATTCACTATATGATGATTTTGGTATGGAAAATCATAGTGCAATTTCAACAGCATAATGACGTCATATGGAAATTCACAAAATGGGTCGATGGGAAAGAAAGGGTCTACTAAGAATTTAAACATGAAATGGACATAGAGGGGATCTTGGAACAAAATATCCCAATATATGAAATGGAATTTAAGATTCATAATACAAATGAAGTGCTTGAAATGGAAATGATAAGAGAGAAATCCCTTATAGAATCTTGACATAGTAACTATAACGCCCTGACCCCAGTTACCCAGAGTTAGTGCTTTTTTACATAACATTGTCATGATCACAAAATATCAAGTCTCTAAAGACCTATTAGTTTAGTAACCTTGGAAACAAGATACATACATAAGTTCAACATTACAACTTGAGAAGAAATACAACACTAATTTATTCCATTTGAAACATCCAAGCCTCCTAGATTATTCATGAAAGTCACTCATAACTAACTTCTTCATATCCTAGGAAAATGAAACATAATAAAGGGGTGAGCTCAAATGATCAGTAAGTTTAAGCAATATAGCGAAAGATAACTTAAACATTAGGCATGGTGAATAAATGAAAACACATGCCTTTACAAAAAATAACCATGTAAACTTTAGGGTAGGAATATGAGATGAGTAAAAATGCAATAATAAAACAAATTCATGGGTATCATACTCGTCGAATAACCACATGAACCATCAATATTAAGTTTATAATGAGGGAATGTATAATTTCAGACATTCTGAAACATATTTTCAAGACCTCGTCCAAGACATCTAAAAATGATTTAGGCCTCAACCCAAACAATATATCAAATTGGGAAAGTCATTAGCCAATTCCCCATCTAATTGTCTCATGAGACCTACTGATGTACCAAGGAGCTATAGCGGGAACCACCCATCACTTACTAAGTCCAATACATTTCTCATATGAAAATGTTGAAACATAACATAAACATTTGTATTAAATATAGCATAGGAAATGTCAATACTTTAACCATAAAACATTAATGGTATAAAAATAACACATCCAAATTCAAATATATCACAAAAATTTCAATAAAATTTGGAAGATTTGTATCATAATAAATCAACTTCAAAAAAGTTTAAAATCCATCAAAGGATGTTGACATAGATGAAAATGATTTATAAAACTCTTTGAGAAAAATATCCCTTTTTTCTGAAAACATTTAAAAGTCACACATTTATAAAGGAAGTAATTTGAAATATATTTTTGAATAAAAGTGTCCCATACCACTTTGAAACTTTTAAAAGGAATTAACATTTCAAAACATTCATGCCCATATAAATAAATCCTTAAAATCATTTTAAAAACATGGAAATTAATTAAAAGGTTTAGAAGAATAAATATTTAAAGCACTTAAAATGATGTTTTAGTAAAAAAGAACCTTAAAATGAATCCATTTGAATACTATTTTATGAAATAGGTACACAGATAATAAATATGTCCCTGTAGATACATACATAAAAACAACCTCGGATAATAAAGAGATTGTGAAATTAACCCTTACCTTGCACTTTCCTTTGGTTGAGGGTACGTTTAACCTATAGTATAATGACCATAATATATTATTAAAATTATAAAAGAACCATATTCATTTTTATTATATCATACATGATTCATTTATGACTTTATACTACCCATTTAATAATGATTTCAATGTTAAATTAACATTTTGGGTAATAATCGCTTTCTTTATCGTAGGATTTTAAAATGGTATTCTTAATTGTATAATTTAGATCATGATTTAAATAATTACAGAATATAAACCTTGATTTATATATCATATATATTTATAATATAAATATTTATAATAGATATATATATGAAATGGAATACACCGTTTATGGAGATGGTAGGCCGTACATACGCGTAAACGCTGTTTCCGTTTTCATATCGTATTGAATAGAAGTAAGTGAATAAGATATATGTAAGTACATAAATATATATATATCTTCAGTAGCATTATTATTTGATATATTACTTACTTATTAATAATATATATTTTTATAATCATTGTTGAATGGTGAACGAGGGAATGAATCTCATCACGTTGTGGAGACGGTAATCCGGACGTACGTACGGGCGACAATATCATTATATCGATGGTGAAATTGTATGTAATTGGATGGTATATCTTGTATAAAGAATAATTAACATGTTATATTTATTATTTACATTAGTTATACTCATTATTATACCCATCCAAATAATGAAGTGTTTGAATGACAAGCAATACCATGACGTGGAGACGGTAAGCCGTACGTACACATGTATGGTGACGTTGTCATTTATAAGATGGATAGAATAATGAATATGGTTGTACCATTTTTATAATAACATCACAGTATATATAATATACTGGAGTTATTATTTTATAATGTAAACAACAAAAAAGAGGAAGTGGAAGAAGAAAAGAACTTGGTAGAGGTGGTGAAATATTTACCTCTTCTTCGGGTTCTTCTTTTTGATTTGATCAAAGGGATCCTTAGGTGGACTTTATGACCAAAGGAAGGCCTCTAGGATGAATGGAGGAAGGTTTAGAGGATATTTGGGCAGATTTTGGGTGAGCCAAATGGCTTTGGAGGTGTGAAATTAAGAGAAGGGGAAGTACCATTTTATAAGAGAGGTGAGGGTCACTTTAGGAAAAGTTTAAAATATTATTTTATAATAAAATCATTTTCAGTTTCTAATATCTCCAAAATAATTTATTTAGTGGATAATGTGGGGATGGTTCGAAAAAATATCAACCAATAGGTTTTATATAGGTTTAGGTCACCATATTAACCTTATCTTTTATATTTAACGCTTAGTTAAATAGTTTGACATTTACCATGTCTCTTTGTATTTTTCTATTATACGGTTAATAAAATTACTATAACTAGACAAGAGAACACCATGTGGTTACTTATTAATATATATAACCTTATCTAAGTCCTTTTTCTGAATCGTAGATATTTAGGAATATTATATTAATTAATAATATAGTATTTGTTTTAAAAACTCAATTATCTCAATTTTGACACTATTTATTATTTGATTTTTTTGAAATCCATAATAACATTATCACTTCAAATAAAACTTATTTAACCAACCCTATAATGTCATATCAACCTATAAATTTAGTCGAATTAATCCAAAGTCTCAATTTACATTTATTTGAATATTTATAATATCAATTAATTTAACATTTCATTAATAAGGTAATTACTGCATCATCATTGTGTCATAAATAAATTAATTTATTTAACGTATAAAAATTATAAATAAATTAACATTATGTATGAAATATTCTTATATTTATAATGAATATTTATATTCTAATTTATCTTATGTATAAACCTATATTAAATCTGGTTTAGTTATTAAAATTTGAATTTAACACTTTTAACTCCTCTTTAAATAAAATAATAATAAATGTCCTAATATAATCCAAGTGGACCTAAAGGATCATATTTTATTACTAAGGTTGTTTTTGGTCTAATTATATTTATCCAATAGAATTAGGACATGTTTTAGAGTAATTATAATATCATTTTTACCTTTAATTACCCTATTTACTTTTAATTGTGGAAAATACAAGTCAAAAGTTACTATTCACCAAAAATTATTTTCATCTTATTTTACAAAATTTTACTTACTGATATCAACCATGTATCTTGTATTTTTGAAATTCAACTCATAGAAGTGGTAAAATTAAGTTTTATGCAAATTTGCAAATGCTCCTAGAAGGTTGGTAAAAGAGGTTAAAAAGACCAATAAAATTTTATAGATCTAATTTTATTATAAAATGACTCCAATAAATTAAATTAAAATTATATAGGTATTATATATCTATATTGACTTAAAATAAATTTTAATAAAATAAATAATTATTTAGATAAAATGTCGGTTTTAAATAAAAACGCATTGTTTTTCCATATTCATCAAAAATTGAATGTTTTCAAAAAAATACCAAAACTTTAACCAAAGCTAATTTTGATATTCAGAATTCAAAAACGAATTGTATTTTACCAAATTAAAAACATAGAAGTTGAATTTATTCATTTAAAATACATTCCCGTTGCAAATAATTAGTTATTTACGACGGGAAAACAGGCCCCGTCGCAATTGATTTGGCGCGACTTTCACGCCAGAATGCGGGAAGCCTATTTGCGACGGTGCGGATGCGCCTCGTCACAAATAACAGTCGGTGGTAAATAATATTTACGACGGGGACATCCAACCGTCACAAAAAGTTATGTCGACATGAGTATTTGTGACGGGCCCTATCGCAAATAGTTTTTTTAAAACAGGACTGCAATTAATGCGTTCGGGGGTATTTGCGATGGGGATGTCAAACCATCGCAAAAAGTTATGGCGGCATGGGTATTTGCGACGGGGCCCATCGCAACTAGTTTTTAAAATGGGAGTATTTACGATGGGCCCCGTCACAAATACAACTAATTGCAACGGTACACCCGTCACAAATATCACCATCGCAAATAAGCTCACTTATATATACCCCCATCCATTTTTAATACATTGCATTCTTCTTTCATTTTATCTCTCCAATTTTCTATTTTAATAGTTTTAATTTATTTTTTAAGCGGAATCAGAAGGCGTAAAAAAGTTTAGTAAACTTTACGGTATTTTTTTTGTATTTACTTTTTTATATTAATTTTAATTTTTGTTAATTAGTTCTAATTAAGTTAGATTTAATTTTATTTAATATTTATATTTAGTTTTATTAAGATAATGATTTTGTTAGTAATAATTAGTTATAATTAGTATAATTTGGCATAATTAGAGTTTTTATCAATCAAATAATCATTGTCTGGATACGAACAAGTAAAGGCAGCTCTGGCATAAATGTACCTAGGGGTGAAAGTCCCAACAAGGAGTTCCAGGCCTGACTCGGGGTATCCTGGTACACAACAATGGGCCTTTTTGCACACTTGGTTCGATACTCCTGAATGATATTTGTTTGGTAATAATTTTATTTAATTTTAAATTTAGAAATAATTAAAATAATGAACAAATAATTAAAATAATTAGTAAATAATTAAAATATTTAGTTTTATTACTAAAATGATTTTGTTAGTAATAATTAGTTATAATTAGTATAATTTGGCATAATTAGAGTTTTTATTAATCAAATAATCCTTTTCTAGATACGAACAAGTAGAGGCGGCTAAGGCATAGATGTACCTAGGGGTGAAAGTCCTGACAAGGAGTTCCGAGCCTGACCCGGGGTATCCTGGTACACGACAATGGGCCTTGCTGCACTCTTGGTTCGACACTTCTGGAGGATATTTGTTTGGTAATAATTTTACTTAATTATAAATTTAGAAATAATTAAAATAATGAACAAATAATTAAAATAATTAGTAAATAATTAAAATAATTAGTAAATAATTAAAATAATTAGTAAATAATTAAAATAGTAAATAATTAAAATAGTAAATAATTAAAATAGTAAATAAATAAAATAGTAAATAAATAAAATAGTAAATAATTAAAAAAGTTAGCCAATAATTAGAATAGTTATCCAATAATTAGAATAGTTATCCAATAATTAGAATATTTTGCCAATCATTGGAATAGTTAGCCAATAATTTGAATAGTTATCCAATAATTATAACAGTTAGATAATTTCATCTTTGTGTCAGTTTTAGGAAAAGAACACAATTGAATAAAACGTAGCATATTTTGGGATTTTCCATATTGGTCTGATTTGCTGGTCCGTCACATGTTGGATGTCATGCATATTGTGAAAAATTGTTCTGATAATTTGTTTCATATAGTTATGGATACACCAGGAAAGAGCAAAGACAATGTAAATGCACGATTAGATCTTACCCAAATTTGCAGGCGTCCAGAACTTGAATTGTTTGAGAATGTCAGAACAGAAAGGTTAATGAAGCCAAAAGCATCTTATACACTATCCAAATAAAGTCACCTATTATTTTGTCAGTGGATTTTGGATTTGAATCTTTCAGATGCATGTGCTTCCAATTTGGGTAGATGTGTAAAGAATGGCCACATTACTGGATTAAAAAGCCATGATTGTCATGTCATAAAGGAAAGACTTCTATCTATTGGATTAAGAGGTCTGTTGAATTCCGTGATTTGGAATTCCATAACAGACATATCATATTTTTTTCGGGACATTTGTGCGGCGACAACAGATTACGATGTTCTAAACAAACTTAAAGAAGTTGTTGTTTTAATTATATGTAAACTGGAGAAAATATTTCCGCCATCTTTCTTTGACTCAATGGAACATTTGATATTACATTTTCCATATGAAGCAAAATGTGGTGGTCCAGTACAGTTTTGATGGATGTATCCATTTGAAAGATGCACGCAGAAATTAAAAAAAAGAACGTAATAAAGCATCTGTTGAATGATCTATTGCTGAAGCTTATTGGAAAGAAGAAATATCTTTTTTATGCTCTCACTATTTTGAATCTAAGTATCCCTCAAAACACAACTGAATGGGAAGGAACGAGGGGAATGATGATGAAAGTGACAATCAATTATATGTTTTTAACTAGTCAGAGCTTGGTCTCGGTGGAGTTCATGAATGATGACTTTCAGATGATGAACATCACAGAGCTCATACATATGTTCTGCTCAACTGTGAAGAGATGACATCATTTGTACTATAAGTGTTTCCATCACTTATTCTTTAATTTATGTTACAATAAATATCTTTGTTTTTCATAGGTTATATGATAATCATATCAAGAAACAACTTCCACAAGTTACAGCAGCTGCTCTCAAAGAACGCCGACAAAAAATGTTTTCTCAGTGGTTTCAAAAACTGAAAACCTAAATTCTTAATGTTTTGAAATCTCATTAAAATTATAGTTTACTATATTGATAATTATTTCACAAATTTTCAAATGTTTCGATATGATGATAAAATTGAAAAACGGTTGTGTATATTGAGTAACCCACCATCCAAAATGGTTAAATCTTATATTGCATATGTGGTGAATGGTTTTCAATTTCATACACGTGCATATGGGGAATAAAAAAAGACAATTAACAGCGGAGTTTTCTTGATAGGATCTCATCATAGAGAAAATGAAGTTGACTCTTATGGAATTCTTGATGAAATCATTAAACTATGTTATCTAGGAAAACGTTACATAATGATGTTCAAATGTCAGTGGTTGGATACTGAGAGAGGCATGCATGTTCATACGACTCTTGGAATCATCGATATTAAATATAAAAGTGTTCTCTAAGTAAGTGAACCATTCTTACTGGATCAACAGGCACATAAAGTTTATTACACAAAGTACTGTGCTACGTCAAGAGACTTGACTGATTGGTGAAGCATAATAAAAATCAAAATTGAAGACAATCAATTTAGGCAAAGTGAATGTGCTTTCACTGAAGTGAAAGGAATTGAAGTTTTTCAAGAGAGTACTCAAAATCAATCTTTTTTACAAAGAGACATGATTATCGATGATGACATCCCATAATTAAGAGTCAGTGGTAACAGTGATGATAATGATGTCACAAATGAATGCGAAATGGTAAGAGATGAAGAAACTGGAAGTCAAATGGATATCGATGATATTGAGGAGGAATATGAAGATGACATAGTCAGATATGAAGATGATGATAAAGGTGAACATTAATACAATTCAATGATAGTTATATATAATCATAACTAATATATATGTATATATAATAATAATTTTGAAATATTTTCTCACAATATTTATTTTCTGTTTCAGATGGATCTGGACATATTTCGTGAGTTGTCAGAGGCTGATCTAGTTTTCGATGAGGACGATTTGCTGGCACCTGACCCTCAGCCTGCAGACGATTCAGGAGGTACGCGGAGGGGGTGTGGTCTTGCCAGACTGATGATTCCTGACCCCATCCCTGAGCGACATCCACGTCTTGGGTTTGATCCATGCACACAGAAGTATGATAACCTGTGCATTTTACTATGATTTCATTAATCTATTTACATAATAAATGTTTTATTGTTTTTACATTTTTAAGCATATAGCAGTCGGATAGGGAATCACTATCTTGCACAACTATTTTTCTCAGCCATGGACCACATTGGAGCAGATTCCTGTTGATGTGCATCAGGCCATGTTCGGCCATTGGTTTGTACGTACGTAAATAAATAATTTTTATTTTGAAAGTTATTTCATTTATAACTTGGTATTTTGAATTATTTGTAGGGTTTATAGTATCCGATCGAGGATACCATGATTTAACCCATCCACGAGGCATGGGAAGTGGCCATGCGTGATCGATTTTGTTAGTTTTTGCACAACTTAAGAATGGATTCCATGAAGAAAGCAGGAGTGTTAGTGTTGGATGACTCCTGTAGAGTGCACCGACCATAGTACATTTCATCCCACGTATGGGATGGATTATATTCACACTAGTTGAGTGGTGGCCTTTAGGGGAGATCATCGGTGGGGAGGCAGAATCGGGGGAGACAGGAGGTGACTCATCGAGCTGGGAGTCGTACATTCAGTACTCATAGACAACATCTGGTACGTACATTTTTTATAAATATTTTATATAAATTTAAATATTAACAATTCATTTTATTTTCTTATAGGCTGTCGAGCAGCCGGATATTATGGACCACAATGTATATCGGAGGATGTATAATGATCCAGCTACTGGGGAGATTAGAGGTGATCGCCAGCGTCAGATTGTGGTCAGTGTTATTTTTTTTTTTATTTTGAAAATCAACTGCATATAATATATTCAAAATTTTAATTTTAAATGGCAACTATAGGAGTCATATGAGGCCGCAGCGTCACAGACTCAGGCTGAGAGTCAGGCCGAGACATCTGATCAGACTAGTGGTCATCAGTTTGATGAGGCGTCCTGGATGCAGGCGACCCAATATGAATCCGAGAAGGTCCGAGTAGTTCGTATTGGCAGTCGACTGACTCCCGTAGATTATTATGGCACTTCTGCGATGTCGGCGTCCAGCTCGAGAGGAGCTTGTACATCATCTTTCGTTGCACAGTATGAGGATCAGTTGTGATCTCAGACTGAGTTGATAAAGAGTCTCTGTAAAGAGTAGGATGAGATGCAACGACAACATCAGCATCATGAGGAGGAGCGCAGAAGACAACAGCAGGTGTACGAGGAGTAGATGAGTCTGTGGCAGCAGCAGCAGCATGAACAGATGGAGTAAATGCGCTGACTTACTCGTGCATCAGGGATGGAGTTTCCTCCACCAGCTCCTGCAGATCCTCCCCCTCCCCCCCTCATTCAGATCAATTATTTTTTTTTGATGTTATAAAGTTAGTAAATTCAAAATATAAAATATTTTCTATTCAGAGTTTTTGTCTTTCTTATATTGATGTCAATATTGCATTATTTATTTTTTATTTATTTTTAATATTTTATTATTTATTTTATTAATAATAATATTACTCTTAGTATTTTATTATTTGTTTATATTTTTTTGCAAATGTTTATAATTTTCTAATTATTTTAGTAATATTATATTCAATATTTGTAATACACAAAAAGTTTCAAATATTTTAAGTGAAATTATAATTTTTTAATTGTCTATAATAATATGAATTCTTTATATTATTATTATTATATAATATTATAATATTAATATGATTAATAATATTATTCATATTTTATAATATTAATTATTTTTATATATATTACAATTTCAGATATTTTAATTTAATTATAATTTTTTAATATGAATTATAAAATATTTTTATTATTATAATATTATTCTTTTTATACTTATTTGCGACATGATGACAACCCCTCCACAACAGGTATTTGCGACGGGCCCATCGCAAATACCTCTTAATATTTTTTTAAAATATTTTTTTATACTTATTTGCGACGGGGTTGTCATCCCATCACAACAGGTATTTGCGGCGGGCCCGTCACAAATTCTTATTTATAGATTTTTTTAAATACATCGATTAGTATTAGTGACGGGAAGAATTCCTATCGCTAATGAAATTTTTAGAGACGGGCCCATCGCAAATAATTTTAATTGCGACGTTATTTTCCACAACGAGTCATTTGCGACGGACCCCCGTCGCAAATAATCCTATTTCCAGTAGTGAATGAATTAAATATTTAAATCTAAATTTTCTAATGTGGAGAATTAACATTATTCCCCTTTTAACATATAGAGTAAATTGAGTATATCTCTATATCACATTAGAATAATAACATCAAATATATTATATCCTAGAGTAATATCTCTCATGTTATTTTACCCACATTGACTAAGCCTTCAATTCCACACTCGATTTTCCTCATTTGAGTATAAGTAGTAGGAATTTTCAAAATCACTAACCAAAAAACAATTACCCCTTATTCAGATCCCTTTTGATAAAACACATCTATATATTATCCTCTTAACCAAGAACCTAGATTTATAAAATAAAATGGCATTACCTTCATCACAAGTCTAAGATACACTTAATATATTTTATTTTATCCCATCAGCATATAGAGTGTTATTGGTCTTTAACTCCCCTTTTCCAATAACTATTGGTTTGACTCCTCTGATCTTAAGTGATTCAAAATTTCTAATGGTCACTGAGCCTTCCTAACATTTTTCATCATAAATTAATTATTTAATTTTCATTTTTTTGTGAAAAAACATCCACTATATATAATCTATGGACATTGTATTTTTAAATCATTAAGTGAAACTTCAAAAACAAAATCATTTTCCTTTCCTTTATGTTTCATATAAGACTTTTGATTATTTAAATTTTGACACAAATAGGTTGGAGTAATGGTGATTCAATATTCAAAAAGGTGATATGACTGGTCACATCTTCTAGAACATTTTTAAATTGTTTAAATTTATATTGAACCTTTAGTACTAAATTTTTAGTTTTCTTTTATACATATATATTTTTAATGTATTGAATCCTACTCAAATGTTTCCTCCCATACCATATAGTCTCATAATAGTAATTTTAATTAAACAAAAAATTCCTTTCCAAGTTCCAAAAGCCTCCAAACAATCTAAAATTTTGTTTGAAATGATCTCACCACTCAATGTTTTTACATATATATCAACTTTAAGGTATCAGGGGTTCAATTTAATGGTTCTAGAAAACTTGTGGGATATAAAGGAATTTGTAGAACCATAATAAAATATTTTTTTCCATTATTGAGTGAATAATAAGTATATCTTGTACAAATTAGCATGGTCAGTATGATCAACATGGTCAGTACGATTAGCATGGTCAGTACGATCAACATGGTCAGTACGATCAGCTTGCTCAGTAAGATCAGCATGGTCAGTACGATCAACATGATTAGTATGATAAGCATGATCAGTAAAACCAGCATGGTCAGTACGATCAGTATGGTAAAAGACATTTGTGATTTCCAAAAAAAGATATAAAAGTCAAAAGAAGACTTTTGACTCAACATAATCTTTAAAAAATATCTATATATTTCTCTTACACCCATAACTGAGACATTTCTTCACCTTACCCTTCTATTTTGATAGAACTATGTTGTATATAAGCCTTACTTTTAAGAAATATAGCTTGAAATATATAATTTAATGAACATTAGAGTACTAATTCACCCAAATATGGACAAAACACATCCAATATTATCCTTACATCTTGAGATCTCACATCACCCCCAACAATTGGGGAAAATACATTGAAAAATAATAATCATCTATGAAATTGTAATGACCCTACTCTTTATTTCATATTTAAACAAAATTTATTACATAAACTTTCCATGAATAAAACTCAGAATATTTATAAGTATAGTGTCTTGGGGGATTAGGAAAATTACATAACAACTTAAAATGTGAAATATACATCTCTATTGAAAACTTATTTTACATGACCAGAACATTCCTTCAAACTTAACAATGCTTAAGATAACTTGAGGACATACACAAGAAAAGGGTGAGCTATAATTCCAAATAAAGGAATAGACATTGAATAACCTGAAAAACACGATTCATGTTAGTCAATATACATATCAATGGAGTGCAAAAGAAACATGAACATAAAGGGATGATACAACATGATAACCATCACTTGGAAATGTGGCAAAAACTTAAAACACTAAATCATTAACGTAAAATATTCAGGTAAAACCCTGTCCCAACATGGTGGAAAAAGTCTTATAAAGGAATCAGGTAAACCCCTATCCCAACATGACGTATCATGATACTAAACATTACACAATTCATTGGAGTGCTATAATGGTACACCCTTCATAAACATTTCAATATCATCCTTAAGTGTGCCTCATAGATCATATAACATGGATTTATTAAAAATCATCATTTATTCCATGATCGAAGTATATGGAATACATACATGTAAGTCCCCAATCAATAAGAATATGTGAATAAAGGTGAATACCCATGATAAAGGAATGATTATGGTATTCACTATATGATGATTTTGGTATGGAAAATCATAGTGCAATTTCAACAGCATAATGACGTCATATGGAAATTCACAAAATGGGTCGATGGGAAAGAAAGGGTCTACTAAGAATTTAAACATGAAATGGACATAGAGGGGATCTTGGAACAAAATATCCCAATATATGAAATGGAATTTAAGATTCATAATACAAATGATGTGCTTGAAATGGAAATGATAAGAGAGAAATCCCTTATAGAATCTTGACATAGTAACTATAACGCCCTGACCCCAGTTACCCAGAGTCAGTGCTTTTTTACATAACATTGTCATGATCACAAAATATCAAGTCTCTAAATACCTATTAGTTTAGTAAACTTGGAAACAAGATACATACATAAGTTCAACATTACAACTTGAGAAGAAATACAACACTAATTTATTCCATTTGAAACATCCAAGCCTCCTAGATTATTCATGAAAGTCACTCATAACTAACTTCTTCATATCCTAGGAAAATGAAACATAATAAAGGGGTGAGCTCAAATGATCAGTAAGTTTAAGCAATATAGCGAAAGATAACTTAAACATTAGGCATGGTGAATAAATGAAAACACATGCCTTTACAAAAAATAACCATGTAAACTTTAGGGTAGGAATATGAGATGAGTAAAAATGCAATAATAAAACAAATTCATGGGTATCATACTAGTCGAATAACCACATGAACCATCAATATTAAGTTTATAATGAGGGAATATATAATTTCAGACATTCTGAAACATATTTTCAAGACCTTGTCCAAGACATCTAAAAATGATTTAGGCCTCAACCCAAACAATATATCAAATTGGGAAAGTCATTGGCCAATTCCCCATCTAATTGTCTCATGAGACCTACTGATGTACCAAGGAGCTATAGCAGGAACCACCCATCACTTACTAAGTCCAATACATTTCTCATATGAAAATGTTGAAACATAACATAAACATTTGTATTAAATATAGCATAGGAAATGTCAATACTTTAACCATAAAACATTAATGGTATAAAAATAACACATCCAAATTCAAATATATCACAAAAATTTCAATAAAATATGGAAGATTTGTATCATAATAAATCAACTTCAAAAAAGTTTAAAATCCATCAAAGGATGTTGACATAGATGAAAATGATTTATAAAACTCTTTGAGAAAAATATCCCTTTTTTCTGAAAACATTTAAAAGTCACACATTTATAATGGAAGTAATTTGAAATATATTTTTGAATAAAAGTGTCCCATACCACTTTGAAACTTTTAAAAGGAATTAACATTTCAAAACATTCATGCCCATATAAATAAATCCTTAAAATCATTTTAAAAACATGGAAATTAATTAAAAGGTTTAGAAGAATAAATATTTAAAGCACTTAAAATGATGTTTTAGTAAAAAAGAACCTTAAAATGAATCCATTTGAATACTATTTTATGAAATAGGTACACAGATAATAAATATGTCCCTGTAGATACATACATAAAAACAACCTCGGATAATAAAGAGATTGTGAAATTAACCCTTACCTTGCACTTTCCTTTGGTTGAGGGTACGTTTAACCTATAGTATAATGACCATAATATATTATTAAAATTATACAAGAACCATATTCATTTTTATTATATCATACATGATTCATTTATGACTTTATACAACCCATTTAATAATGATTTCCATGTTAAATTAACATTTTGGGTAATAATCGCTTTCTTTATCGTAGGCTTTTAAAATTTTATTCTTAATTTTATAATTTAGATCATGATTTAAATAATTACAGAATATAAAACTTGATTTATATATCATATATATTTATAATATAAAGATTTATAATAGATATATATATGAAATGGAATACACCGTTTATGGAGATGGTAGGCCGTACATACGCGTAAACGCTGTTTCCGTTTTCATATCGTATTGAATAGAAGTAAGTGAATAAGATATATGTAACTACATAAATATATATATATCTTTAGTAGCATTATTATTTGATATATTACTTACTTATTAATAATATATATTTTTATAATCATTGTTGAATGGTGAACGGGGGAATGAATCTCATCACGTTGTGGAGACGGTAATCCAGACATACGCACGAGCGACAATATCATTATATCGATGGTGAAATTGTATGTAATTGGATGGTATATCTTGTATAAAGAATAATTAACATTTTATATTTATTATTTACATTAGTTATACTCATTATTATACCCATCCAAATAATGAAGTGTTTGAATGACAAGCAATACCATGACGTGGAGACGGTAAGCCGTACGTACACATGTATGGTGACATTGTCATTTATAGGATGGATAGAATAATGAATATGGTTGTACCATTTTTATAATAACATCACAGTATATATAATATACTGGAGTTATTATTTTATAATGTAAACAACAAAAAAGAGGAAGTGGAAGAAGAAAAGAACTTGATAGAGGTGGTGAAATATTTACCTCTTCTTCGGGTTATTCTTTTTGATTTGGTCAAAGGGATCCTTAGGTGGACTTTATGACCAAAGGAAGGCCTCTAGGATGAATGGAGGAAGGTTTAGAGGATATTTGGGCAGATTTTGGGTGAGCCAAATGGCTTTGGAGGTGTGAAATTAAGAGAAGGGGAAGTGCCATTTTATAAGAGAGGTGAGGGTCACTTTAGGAAAAGTTTAAAATATTATTTTATAATAAAATCATTTTCAGTTTCTAATGGCTCCAAAATAATTTATTTAGTGGATAATGTGGGGATGGTTCGAAAAAATATCAACCAATAGGTTTTATACAGGTTTAGGTCACCATATTAACCTTATCTTTTAGATTTAACTCTTAGTTAAATAGTTTGACATTTACCATGTCTCTTTGTATTTTTCTATTATACGGTTAACAAACTTACTATAACTAGACAAGAGAACACCATGTGGTTACTTATTAATATATATAACCTTATCTAAGTCCTTTTTCTGAATCGTAGATATTTAGGAATATTATATTAATTAATAATATAGTATTTGTTTTAAAAACTCAATTATCTCAATTTTGACACTATTTATTATTTGATTTTTTTGAAATCCATAATAACATTATCACTTCAAATAAAACTTATTTAACCAACCCTATAATGTCATATCAACCTATAAATTTAGTCTAATTAATCCAAAGTCTCAATTTACATTTATTTGAATATTTATAATATCAATTATTTTAACATTTCATTAATAAGGTAATTACTGCATCATCATTGTGTCATAAATAAATTAATTTATTTAATGTATAAAAATTATAAATAAATTAACATTATGTATGAAATATTATTATATTTATAATGAATATTTATAGTCTAATTTATCTTATGTATAAACCTATATTAAATCTGGTTTAGTTATTAAAATTTGAATTTAACACTTTTAACTCCTCTTTAAATAAAATAATAATAAATGTCCTAATATAATCCAAGTGGACCTAAAGGATCATATTTTATTACTAAGGTTGTTTTTGGTCTAATTATATTTATCCAATAGAATTAGGACATGTTTTAGAGTAATTATAATATCATTTTTACCTTTAATTACCCTATTTACTTTTAACTGTGGAAAATACAAGGCAAAAGTTACTATTCACCGAAAATTATTTTCATCTTATTTTAAAAAAATTTACTTACTGATATCAACCATGTATCTTGTATTTTTGAAATTCAACTCACAGAAGTGGTAAAATTAAGTTTTATGCAAATTTGCAAATGCTCCTAGAAGGTTGGTAAAAGAGGTTAAAAAGACCAATAAAATTTTATAGATCTAATTTTATTATAAAATGACTCCAATAAATTAAATTAAAATTATATAGGTATTATATATCTATATTGACTTAAAATAAATTTTAATAAAATAAATAATTATTTAGATAAAATGTCGGTTTTAAATAATAACGCATTGTTTTTCAATATTCATCAAAAATTGAATGTTTTCAAAAAATTACCAAAACTTTACCCAAAGCTAATTTTGATATTCAGAATTCAAAAATGAATTGTATTTTACCAAATTAAAAACATAGAAGTTGAATTTCTTCATTTAAAATACATTCCCGTCGCAAATAATTAGTTATTTACGACGGGAAAACAGGCCCCGTCGCAATTGATTTGGCGCGACTTTCATGCCAGAATGCGGGAAGCCTATTTGCGACGGTGCGGATGCGCCTCGTCACAAATAACAGTCGGTGGTAAATACTATTTACGACGGGGACATCCAACCGTCACAAAAAGTTATGGCGACATGAGTATTTGTGACGGGCCCTATCGCAAATAGTTTTTTTAAAACAGGACTGCAATTAATGCGTTCGGGGGTATTTGCGATGGGGATGTAAAAACATCGCAAAAAGTTATGGCGGCATGAGTATTTGCGACGGGGCCCATCGCAACTAGTTTTTAAAATGGGAGTATTTACGATGGGCCCCGTCACAAATACAACTAATTGCAACGGTACACCCGTCACAAATATCACCATCGCAAATAAGCTCACTTATATATACCCCCATCCATTTTTAATACATTGCATTCTTCTTTCATTTTATCTCTCCAATTTTCTATTTTAATAGTTTTAATTTATTTTTTAAGCGGAATCAGAAGGCGTAAAAAAGTTTAGTAAACTTTATGGTATTTTTTTTGTATTTACTTTTTTTATATTAATTTTAATTTTTGTTAATTAGTTATAATTAAGTTAGATTTAATTTTATTTAATATTTATATTTAGTTTTATTAAGGTAATGATTTTTTTAGTAATAATTAGTTATAATTAGTATAATTTGGCATAATTAGAGTTTTTATCAATCAAATAATCATTGTCTGGATACGAACAAGTAAAGGCAGCTCTGGCATAGATGTACCTAGGGGTGAAAGTCCCAACAAGGAGTTCCAGGTCTGACTCGGGGTATCCTGGTACACAATAATGGGCCTTTTTGCACTCTTGGTTCGATACTCCCGAATGATATTTGTTTGGTAATAATTTTATTTAATTTTAAATTTAGAAATAATTAAAATAATGAACAAATAATTAAAATAATTAGTAAATAATTAATATATTTAGTTTTATTACTAAAATGATTTTGTTAGTAATAATTAGTTATAATTAGTATAATTTGGCATAATTAGAGTTTTTATTAATCAAATAATCCTTTTCTAGATACGAACAAGTAGAGGCGGCTAAGGCATAGATGTACCTAGGGGTGAAAGTCCTGACAAGGAGTTCCGAGCTTGACCCGGGGTATCCTGGTACACGACAACGGGCCTTGCTGCACTCTTGGTTCGACACTTCTGGAGGATATTTGTTTGGTAATAATTTTACTTATTTATAAATTTAGAAATAATTAAAATAATGAACAAATAATTAAAATAATTAGTAAATAATTAAAATAATTAGTAAATAATTAAAATAATTAGTAAATAATTAAAATAGTAAATAATTAAAATAGTAAATAATTAAAATAGTAAATAAATAAAATAGTAAATAAATAAAATAGTAAATAATTAAAAAAGTTAGCCAATAATTAGAATAGTTATCCAATAATTAGAATAGTTATCCAATAATTAGAATATTTAGCCAATCATTAGAATAGTTAGCCAATAATTTGAATAGTTATCCAATAATTATAATAGTTAGATAATTTCATCTTTGTGTCAGTTTTAGGAAAAGAACACAATTGAATAAAACGTAGCATATTTTGGGATTTTCCATATTGGTCTGATTTGCTGGTCCGTCACATGTTGGATGTCATGCATATTGTGAAAAATTGTTCTGATAATTTGTTTCATATAGTTATGGATACACCAGGAAAGAGCAAAGACAATGTAAATGCACGATTAGATCTTACCCAAATTTGCAGGCGTCCAGAACTTGAATTGTTTGAGAATGTCAGAACAGAAAGGTTAATGAAGCCAAAATCATCTTATACACTATCCAAATAAAGTCACCTATTATTTTGTCAGTGGATTATGGATTTGAATCTTTCAGATGCATGTGCTTCCAATTTGGGTAGATGTGTAAAGAATGGCCACATTAATGGATTAAAAAGCCATGATTGTCATGTCATAAAAGAAAGACTTCTATATATTGGATTAAGAGGTCTATTGAATTCCGTGATTTGGAATTCCATAACAGACATATCATATTTTTTTCGGGACATTTGTGCGGCGACAACAGATTACGATGTTCTAAACAAACTTAAAGAAGTTGTTGTTTTAATTATATGTAAACTGGAGAAAATATTTCCGCCATATTTCTTTGACTCAATGGAACATTTGATATTACATTTTCCATATGAAGCAAAATGTGGTGGTCCAGTACAGTTTTGATGGATGTATCCATTTGAAAGATGCACGCATAAATTAAAAAAAAGAACGTAATAAAGCATCTGTTGAATGATCTATTGCTGAAGCTTATTGGAAAAAAGAAATATCTTTTTTATGATCTCACTATTTTGAATCTAAGTATCCCTCAAAACACAACTGAATGGGAAGGAACGAGGGGAATGTTGATGAAAGTGACAATCAATTATCTGTTTTTAACTAGTCAGAGCTTGGTTTCGGTGGAGTTCATGAATGATGACTTTCAGATGATGAACATCACAGAGCTCATACATATGTTCTGCTCAACTGTGAAGAGATGACATCATTTGTACTATAAGTGTTTCCATCACTTATTATTTAATTTATGTTACAATAAATAACTTTGTTTTTCATAGGTTATATGATAATCATATCAAGAAACAACTTCCACAAGTTACAGCAGCTCCTCTCGAAGAACGCCGACAAAAAATGTTTTCTCAGTGGTTTCAAAAACTGGTAACCTAAATTCTTAATGTTTTGAAATCTCGTTAAAATTATAGTTTACTATATTGATAATTATTTCACAAATTTTCAAATGTTTCGATATGATGATAAAATTGAAAAACGGTTGTGTATATTGAGTAACCCACCATCCAAAATGGTTAAATCTTATAATGCATATGTGGTGAATGGTTTTCAATTTTATACACATGCATATGGGGAATAAAAAAAGACAATTAACAGTGGAGTTTTCTTGATAGGATCTCATCATAGAGAAAATGAAGTTGACTTTTATGGCATGCTTGATGAAATCATTAAACTCTGTTATCTAGGAAAACGTTACATAATGATGTTCAAATGTCGGTGGTTGGATACTGAGAGAGGCATGCATGTTCATACGACTCTTGGAATCATCGATATTAAATATAAAAGTGTTCTCTAAGTAAGTGAACCATTCTTACTGGATCAACAGGCACATCAAGTTTATTACACAAAGTACTGTGCTACGTCAAGAGACTTGACTGATTGGTGGAGCATAATAAAAATCAAAATTCGAGACAATCAATTTAGGCAAAGTGAATGTGCTTTCACTGAAGTGAAAGGAATTGATGTTTTTCAAGATAGTACTCAAAATCAATCTTTTTTACAAAGAGACATGATTATCGATGATGACATCCCATAATTAAGAGTCAGTGATAACAGTGATGATAATGATGTCACAAATGAATGCGAAATGGTAAGAGATGAAGAAACTGGAAGTCAAATAGATATCGATGATATTGAGGAGGAATATGAAGATGACATAGTCAGATATGAAGATGATGATAAAGGTGAACATTAATACAATTCAATGATAGTTATATATAATCATAACTAATATATATGTATATATAATAATAATTTTGAAATATTTTCTCACAATATTTATTTTCTGTTTCAGATGGATCTGGACATATTTCGTGAGTTGTCAGAGGCTGATCTAGTTTTCGATGAGGACAATTTGCTGGCACCTGACCCTCAGCCTGCAGACGATTCAGGAGGTACGCGGAGGGGGTGTGGTCTTGCCAGACTGATGATTCCTGACTCCATCCCTGAGCGACGTCCACGTCTTGAGTTTGATCCATGCACACATAAGTATGATAACCTGTGCATTTTACTATGATTTCATTAATCTATTTACATAATAAATGTTTTATTGTTTTTACATTTTTAAGCATATATCAGTCGGATAGGGAATCACTATCTTGCACAACTATTTTTCTCAGCCATGGACCACATTGGAGCAGATTCCTGTTGATGTGCATCAGGCCATGTTCGGCCATTGGTTTGTACGTACGTAAATAAATAATTTTTATTTTGAAAGTTATTTCATTTATAACTTGGTATTTTGAATTATTTGTAGGGTTTATAGTATCCGATCGAGGATACCATGATTTAACCCATCCACGAGGCATGGGAAGTGGCCATGCGTGATCTATTTTGTTAGTTTTTGCACAACTTAAGAATGGATTCCATGAAGAAAGCAGGAGTGTCAGTGTTGGATGACTCCTGTAGAGTGCACTGACCATAGTACATTTCATCCCACGTATGGGATGGATTATATTCACACTAGTTGAGTGGTGGCCTTCAGAGGAGATCATCGGTGGGGAGGCAGAATCGGGGGAGACAGGAGGTGACTCATCGAGCTGGGAGTCGTACATTCAGTACTCATAGACAACATCTGGTACGTACATTTTTTATAAATATTTTATATAAATTTAAATATTAACAATTCATTTTATTTTCTTATAGGCTGTCGAGCAGCCGGATATTATGGACCACAATGTATATCGGAGGATGTATAATGATCCAGCTACTGGAGAGATTAGAGGTGATCGCCAGCATCAGATTGTGGTCAGTGTTATTTGTTTTTTATTTTGAAAATCAACTGCATATAATATATTCAAAATTTTAATTTTAAATTGCAACTACAGGAGTCATATGAGGCCGCAGCGTCACAGACTCAGGTTGAGAGTCAGGCCGAGACATCTGATCAGACTAGTGGTCATCAGTTTGATGAGGCGTCCTGGATGCAGGCGACCCAGTATGGATCCGAAAAGGTCCGAGTAGTTGGTATTGGCAGTCGACTGACTCCCGTAGATTATTATGGCACTTATGCGATGTCGGCGTCCAGCTCGAGAGGAGCTTGTACATCATCTTTCGTTGCACAGTATGAGGATCAGTTGTGATCTCAGACTGAGTTGATAAAGAGTCTCTGTAAAGAGTAGGATGAGATGCAACGACAACATCAGCATCATGAGGAGGAGCGCTGAAGACAACAGCAGGTGTACGAGGAGTAGATGAGTCTGTGGCAGCAGCAGCAGCATGAACAGATGGAGTAAATGCGCTGACTTACTCGTGCATCAGGGATGGAGTTTCCTCCACCAGCTCCTGCAGATCCTCCCCCTCCCCCCTCATTCAGATCAATTATTTTTTTTGATGTTATAAAGTTAGTAAATTCAAAATATAAAATATTTTCTATTCAGAGTTTTTTTCTTTCTTATATTGATGTCAATATTGCATTATTTATTTTTTATTTATTTTTAATATTTTATTATTTATTTTATTAATAATAATATTACTCTTAGTATTTTATTATTTGTTAATATTTTTTTGCAAATGTTTATAATTTTCTAATTATTGTAGTAATATTATATTCAATATTTGTAATACCCAAAAAGTTTCAAATATTTTAAGTGAAATTATAATTTTTTAATTGTCTATAATAATATGAATTCTTTATATTATTATTATTATATAATATTATAATATTAATATGAATAATAATATTATTCATATTTTATAATATAAATTATTTTTATATATATTACAATTTCAAATATTTTAATTTAATTATAATTTTTTAATATGAATTATAAAATATTTTTATTATTATAATATTATTCTTTTTATACTTATTTGAGACATGATGACAACCCCTCCACAACAGGTATTTGCGACGGGCCCATCGCAAATACCTCTTAATATTTTTTTAAAATATTTTTTTATACTTATTTGCGACGGGGTTGTCATCCCATCACAACAGGTATTTGCGGCGGGCCCGTCACAAATTCTTATTTATAGATTTTTTTAAATACATCGATTAGTATTAGTGACGGGAAGAATTCCTATCGCTAATGAAATTTTTAGAGACGGGCCCATCGCAAATAATTTTAATTGCGACGTTATTTTCCACAACGAGTCATTTGCGACGGACCCCCGTCGCAAATAATCCTATTTCCAGTAGTGAATGAATTAAATGTTTAAATCTAAATTTTATAATGTGGAGAATTAACATTATTCCCCTTTTAACATATAGAGTAAATTGAGTATATCTCTATATCACATTAGAATAATAACATCAAATATATTATATCCTAGAGTAATATCTCTCATTTTATTTTACCCACATTGACTAAGCCTTCAATTCCACACTCGATTTTACTCATTTGAGTATAAGTAGTAGGAATTTTCAAAATCACTAACCAAAAAACAATTACCCCTTATTCAGATCCCTTTTGATAAAACACATCTATATATTATCCTCTTAACCAAGAACCTAGATTTATAAAATAAAATGGCCTTACCTTCATCACAAGTCTAAGATACACTTAATATATTTTATTTTATCCCATCAGCATATAGAGTGTTATTGGTCTTTAACTCCCCTTTTCCAATAACTATTGGTTTGACTCCTCTGATCTTAAGTGATTCAAAATTTCTAATGGTCACTGGGCCTTCCTAACATTTTTCATCATAAATTAATTATTTAATTTTCATTTTTTTGTGAAAAAAAATCCACTATATATAATCTATGGACATTGTATTTTTAAATCATTAAGTGAAACTTCAAAAACCAAATCATTTTCCTTTCCTTTATGTTTCATATAAGACTTTTGATTATTTAAATTTTGACACAAATAGGTTGGAGTAATGGTGATTCAATATTCAAAAAGGTGATATGACTGGTCACATCTTCTAGAACATTTTTAAATTGTTTAAATTTATATTGAACCTTTAGTACTAAATTTTTAGTTTTCTTTTATACATATATATTTTAAATGTATTGAATCCTACTCAAATGTTTCCTCCCATACAATATAGTCTCATAATAGTAATTTTAATTAAACCAAAAATTCCTTTCAAAGTTCCAAAAGCCTCCAAATATCATCCATAAAATCCTATTTAACTATAAAATTAGATTGTTTTCTAGATATCAAATCCTCTTTTTGTTCCTTATCTTGGTAATATGTTCTTGATAATTTTTTGATCTAAAGTTATTATAGACTCCCAAAACTTTTTTAATTTATCTAGTAATCTTTCTTGGATTTTTCAAATTATCATTTTTATAAATATTTGATTTCAAGTATGTGTTCCTAGAATTTTCAGATTTATAAAAGTCACTTTGTTTTACCACAAACATGGTTTTCTTAACCTGTATTCTCAAATTAGAACTTCCAATAACAATAGAAAGATAATTCTCATAGTTTGAGTGTGTTATTTGTTGGGTTACCTGATTCTCATTATCCCGTGAATCTTCAATATATTTAAAAATCTTATTCTTTAAACGTTTACCAGATTATTGAATAGAAAATCGAATGTTGGATCTATAATTTGCCAATTCATTTTCATCATTGATCAATTTCAATCAGAATGTATTAACATCAATCAGCTTAACTTAGAAAAATTTCCATATCAAAATTTTATGTCATCTCTTTATCAAGAAACCCTTTTAAGTCACTAATCCCTTTCAGTAACATTTATTCATCTTCACTATGGACATATTCTTGGTTACTTGAATATTGATGATATTTTATCAAATTTTTGATCCAATTTTTAAAATTTTAGATAATAAAAATAAAAAATTTTTGTTTTAAATGTAACATAAAATACATTTCTACTTCTTCATGTCTCCCAACATATTAATTTTCATTACTAGTGAATTCTTTCTTGTTCAATTTAGAAAATCAGTAATATTTTACCAACATCACTGGAAGTCTCAACTTCATCATTATCATCTCTTCTTACATCATTATGAAATTTTTATAAAAAGTTTCTATATTTATATTGAGAGAAATTATTACTCTTCCATTTTGAATATAGATTTTTTACTAGATTATATTACCTTATTCATAGGGGATCTCATTAGCCTCTCATCCTCCTCTTTAATAACATATTATTAATTCATATTTGGAATATTAACTAAATAATTTTTAATGGATCCACAATTGAAATAATTTTATTGAGGATTTACATGAATATTTTGTTTTATTTTTCTCACACTTTTAGAAATGAGTGGAATGAGTTTATTAAAATTTAATTTAACATCTTATTCCGTATCTCCATCTTCAACTTCCAAAACTGATTATTTCTTACACTTCTCTTATTTTTAGGATTTAAATAAAATACCTTTTAATCCTTACCATTTATATAATACAGTTATTATCTTTATATCATATGAAATTATAATGTTATATAAATCATTTGTCAAATGTGTAACCTGTTCACGATATTAAAGTGATAAAACTTTTACACGAAACCTATGAGGAAAAACTGATAGCATCTTTTAGAAAAAAATGTTTTATCCTATATTTTTTTCACCAAAATTTATTTTAATTATAACTATTTCATTAACCAAAATTAATAATTCATCTACTATTTCATTTTAAATAATTTTGAGGCCTTCATAATTAATCCTGCAAACATATAGTTTATCTTTATTGACCTTTTTATTAAATTCATAAATATTTTATAGTTTATCACATATTCCTTTTATATCTCAATTCATTTAACCTTTATAAATTAATTCTTTGGAAGTGACTAAATAAATGAATTCTTAGAATAACCATAATTATTTTGGTCATTTATGTCATTTTATAACAAATAAAAACCCTTAGTGCAATGAGATAATCCATTATATGCATCATCAAAAATATCAAATATAATAAATAATAACCTGGGTACATACATATATTTACATATGAAATAATGTTTCCCATTAAAAGTGAGGATAAACTTCAGTTTACTGAATTATACTTGTTAATGTTTATAATAAAAATATAGTACCAACTCTAAAAACAGAAAGGAATACTTCTAAATATGAGATCATCAATGAAGGTAGATGTACCTTGATACCAATTTAAAAGACCCTCAATATCAATGGGAAATTACTAATAGTGGGGGTGAATCAAGGATTTAAATTATTTTTAAGTTTCCCCATGAAAGAATATTATCCAAATGTTTATGCGACTATCATTATCACTGTTAAACTTACTCAAATGGACACACAGAGCGAACACTAGATTTTTACATGGTCTACCTCTCAAAATATGGAGCCATATTCTTAAAATGATATAGATTCACTAAGGATCATATAGTCCCCTAGTTTCATCACGTGTATTACAACGAGAAGGGATAATACTAGAAACCATGTTACCCTAATGTATCTCTCTTGTGTATAATTCTCCTACGTAATAAAAAATATTGAATCTATTTTAAAAACAATAAGTGTTTTCGACTCTAAAGTTAACTTCTATGAAGTTATTATGTGATGATTCTTGATTCCTTTATTTTACTTTCATTTACACATGTGTCTCTCTCTTTTGTATAGTTCTCATACATAATAAAAAATATTTAATCTTTTTAAAAATCAATATGTAAATTTTCCTATAGAATAAAATTCCATCAAGTTATTATGTGATGTGGATTCATTCCATTATTTTAATTACATTTCCTCAATTATCTTATTAATATCATTTTATGTCTCTTTATATTCTATATAATTATTCCCCCTATAGACTACACATGAATATTTCATTTTTTTATTAATGTATAGCACTTTCAAAACCTTGTAGGGAAGATCCCTATTTTTAATTTTCATGCACATAGTGGTAACTTAAAATTTGAATTTAAATTTATAATTAAAATTAAAAAAAAACAAGTTCTCTTCAACTCTTAATATTTTTCAGTTCTACATAATTCTTTAAAATATTTTATAATTCATTGGGGTACATATTTTTAGGTTGCATATCGACTTTGAAGTTTTCAATGATTTTTTATCTTGTTCATGGTGCAACATGTTCCTCTATAACACTACTGAATTTATTTCAAAAAAATGAATCACAAACTTCCTTTTTGATATTTAAACCACGAAATATCAACCAACTAATCATATTAATTATTTTTCTTGAAGTATCTTTTACAAATTCTCAATTTTTTCAAAAGTCTTAATTTTTTGTGAATACAAATCTTTTTAAAATACTTTATATTTCCATTCCTTTCTTATGTTTTAGAAAGTAATTGATTTTCTATAAAAAATTTTAATTCTTTTAATACCCATTAGGTTTTATTACTTTGGTACATTTTCATCTTATAATTGATATTTTTTAAACTTAGTATGTCTTATGAAGTCACTAAGAAAGTCTTATAAAATAGAACATAGAAAATTTTATGATTCTAGATAACTCTGATATAACTCAGAAAAATTATTACATTTTTTGATAGAAAAACATAAACTATATAAAAAAGTCTGAAAAAATTATTATGAACTCTCAAAAAATATTCAAAGTCTTATGAAATTCTCTAGGAGTCTTACATGATCATTATATATCTTAAAAAATGAATTTTATGTCTTATGAAACCACTATAAGTCCTATAAAATTCCATAAGATTCTTAAAAACTCATAACTTTATAGATTTATAACTATCAATAACTTTTACTCTTAATTAGATAATTATTATGAATCATTTAAAAGTCTTGCATGACATAGTATAAATTATATGGGATTTTTATAAAATTTAGCTAAAACTCCAACATTTTTTAATTATTTAAATAAACTCATAATTTATTCAAATAGTTTTAAGTAACTCCAAAAATGTTTCAAAAAGTTTTAAAAATTTGAACAACATTTACTTTAATTAATATGATTTATTTTATGTGAGTTTTAATATGATTTATCTATTGAGAAAAAAATATGACACAATAAACATATCGACTCCCAATTTACTTCCCTAGAAAAATAACCTAAGATTAGTGTCTTCTTATTTAAAATCAATTCACAAAAAATTCTACATGGGTCTCAACAATCTCTACAAGGTCTCAAAATCTTCCAAAAAATCTATTGGGATCAAAAAAGAAGTTTTGGAAAAAAAAGAAATTTTATATTTGATGGAATTATAAGATTTTCTTGAAGATATTCATGAAACTCCATGAAAAGTCTATGGAAGGTTTTAATGTAAATAAAATAATTTTATTGATTTTAAAGGTTGTATTGTACTAAACAAATATTTAATTTTTTTTATGAATATATAGGTATTAAAAAAGGTAACTATTGATTTAGATTGTAGTTTACATTAATATAATAAAGAAAAGGGTAATTGAATCATGTATTTGAATGAAAAAATATATCATGTTTAGATAGATCTAAATAAAGAATATGTATTTTCATAATATTTATCTTATATAATAGTATAAGTTCTTTATAATTGAGGTGTTCATATAAAGAATAAGAGATGATGGATTCAATATACTTGGTTTATGATTAATTGGATCTTATAACATGCTTGAAATGAGACAATTTTAAAACATGTTTTATCTTGGATAAACAATTTTATCTAAGATATTTGTAAAAATATTCGGGAAATAGTTTACATCACCCTCCAGTGGTATATTTTAAAGAATAACTCTTATTGTTCACATATTTCCTTAAACACATATGATACCACATATGATACAGTTATTAATAATTTTTAAGGATTACCACTAAAAGAAACAAATGTTATTTCGTAAAATAAAGGTTTTTATGTATATTAGAATGATATTCTGAATGAATATAGTTTCTAAGGGGGTAGATAGAGTAAATTTTAGACTAATATAGGTTCAAACTATAATAGATAAACAATTAATCTAGTTAAATTGAATTTCACTTACATCCTATAATTGTTCATTGTATATCAATAAATAAAAATTTAAGGAGTTTTATTTATTTACTATAACAAAGTGAATGTCAATTTACATCTTAATGTTGTTTAGGATCTACAGGTAAAGAAAATATAAAGAGTTATATTAGTTATGAAATTGATATCTAGGAAATTGTTTGATGTAAAAGTTCTAAAAATGACAATGATGATGAACTTAAAAATAGTTATGAGTATAAAAAAGAAATTAATAACACTAAAACATTTGATATTGTGAGGTGGAGGAGTTTGGATGCCTTGTTCAAGGAATTAAACATTAGGATTTCTATTCCTAGCTCTCATTATTATTCAAACAGAAATTCTTCATATATTTTAATCACTAAAAGTCTTTAGTAGGAATATTTTATAAGATGGAATTATAGAGGTGTGATATGAATTACACATAGAGATGTAATGATTTTCAAGAAACCATAAATGTGTAGAAAATTTAAGGTATCTATAGTTTTCTATCATATGTTTTATAATTAAATGGGATCTTATGTATGTTTTTAAGTATCCTTATAGAAGTTTAAGATTATAAAATGTATCATGTCATATAAAAGGAAGTCACTATTTTTTCATTCTTATAAGTTGGATTCATATATTGCATAAAGTAAAATGATAATTAACACCTCAAAGTATGAATTTGTGATATCTAATAACAATTTTGATTCTATATTATTATAGAAAGTAAGAAATTTTAATCTTATCATGGGTAATATTTCATATATAAATATTCTCATGAGATAAAAAATGACCTTTTTTTGTGCGGGATGACCCATTAAGTGTACCACATAGAATATCATACACCATGTCATTGGTATAATATGGATACAAATTTTATATTTTTATTTCTCCATACCTGAGGTTGGAAAGATACCTATCATGATAAAATTATTACTTTTATTCCTTTATTTTACAAGCTTTAATGCTGGGCTAATTAGGGGTGGTTGGGTGTGTTACTAATAATTTTATAATTAACTCTCAACCAAGATGGGTTTTTTCCTCTCATATGATGAGTATGAAATATGGTCCATTGATTGAGATATACTAAACCACTATACAAATAGAAATATATGAGATATATGGTGTGAAAATCAATTGGATGAGGGGCATGTGATGTGGTTATCCATCATACAGAATTACATGTGATGTGTTCATCCATATGGTTAGTATATACCTAGAGAATTGAGAAATTGTGAGTATTTATATAGTATTGAAATAATTCTTTCACCATGGTTATTCAATTTCTTGGGAAAAATTATTATATAAAAGATTAATACTTGTATATGATAGAGTTGGTGGACACAAGTATAGAGATACACATATTTGATGGCGATAAGACCAAGACCCTTTGATCTTGTGTAGCACTAATTATTTTATAAAGTTCAAAATTTTCTTTTATTTTTCAGTTTTTGAATTCCGATCTTTTAATGATATATAATCCCATAGTGTCCCACTTTGTGATTGATTAAAGGAGGAATAAGTTTTATGAAACTCATAGAGATGCCATATAGTGCTTAGAGTTTATCCAAAAATGTGTTTTGTATAGACAATAAAAAAATGCATTTTATATAAATTTATATATAGTGAAATTGATGATATTATTCCTCATGGTGTTTTAGAAGACATATAAAATTAGTTTGGGGTGTTATTGATATAATATAATGTGAAATTGCACTTAGTCTATTAAGAATTAGTGTAAGTGGGAGATTAATAGATATATTACCTAAAGCCTTTATACATATGATTTATTTTACAATATAACGTCTGAGATCATCTTAAATATAACATATTTCTATAATATCCATGAATAAATGGCATATTTTATGAATTTTAGGTTTATTATTAGTTATGATATAGTTATATCGTTGCCTCTTCCTTGGAAAAGTCAAATTATATGGCATGGTCATATCATATGACTATATTATAAGTGTTATAATATTTTCAATCAGAATATAAAATTCATAAGGCACTATAAAATTAATTAAGAGAAATTTAATTTTGAATAGAAACATTCAAGAAACTTCCATGTTGGCTATAATCAATTATAATGTTTAATGTGATGAAATTTTTGTGAGTTGTAATGAATGAGAGGTTACAAGTTTGGGAAAAAATCCATTTACTCAACCATTATGTAACATTTGAGAAAATATATAAAGTACTAGGGTGTGTCACGAGGAATTATATAAATATTTTATAGATATTAGGATGGTTGTTTGTCTAGTTGATTCTCTCTGCCAAATTTAGTATTACTCGTTGCTTTCCCTAAAGAGATACTAGTGTATCATGGCTGTAAGGAGGGTACTTCTTGATCAAAAATTTATTAAGTCAACTAATAGATACATGATAGAAGAAGGAACCCATTTGTTTCTCCTCAAAGATCTTCATCAACCATTGTAGTTAAAGAATAAAATGGACAACCAATATTGGTGTAAGGTACATTTATTCTTCATTTATATATACATGATTTAAATTTTTCATAGCATGGGGATCCTGGGTTAGTGGTTTTCATTGACTTACTCAATATTTTAAAAGTGTTATTTGATCCCTAAAAACCCATCATCTACTACCCCACCCTATCCACTAAGATCCTATGATCACATCCTATTATTAAGTCTCCCCCCGAATATAAACATTCTAAAACCACACCTGAACCGAGGATTTATATATTTTTCTAGAACTCTGTCAATCTTACCATCATATTAACAAGTGATTCATCAAAATACTCACCCATGATCTACATAAATGTCCTTATCCTCAATATCTAATGGCATACATACTATGGTTCTAATAATTTCTAAATCATTAAAAGGAAATTACCCAATTTATTCTACACAATTAGAATAACCAATCAATAATTTCAACCTCCAATGATCTAAAATGAAAGTATGTATAGAATTGTAGTTTACAATAAGATATATTTATATGTTTCTAAATCCACTCTATATAATCTATATTCTACAATATGATATGAAATTCCTTTAAAAATATCCTCAATCCATTATACCATACATTTTACTCTTATTTTGATCATTTCTATACTATAGTCTTGATTCATACAACAAAAATTTACCAAATTTCAACACATTGTAAGTTACCATACATATTAAATAATCTTTAAAACCATAAATTTACTAGTAAATAAGTGTTTTACACTAACTAAATATAATTAACTACTTTCATTCTAGTAACATAATAAAAATCTTAGTTAACGATTGTATACATTCTTTAGATACATCATCTTAGACACTATCCATAACCACACTTGAAAATAATGTTTATACCATTTATTAACATATTGGGTACTCTATACCATAGGATTACCCATATAATTACAATAATAATACAGAAACATCTAAATTCAAAAAACCTCTAAAGACAACTCACTAGTGTAAAAAATAGCTTTAACATAATTTTTTTAACGTTAAATATTAGTTATAATGTGACGTTAATATAGGTGATGTAGAAAGTGGGACTTTCAATATTTTTTTATAAAAGGTTAAATTGAAAAATCTTCTTAAAGGAGAAATATATAATGATTTAAACATAAATTTTCAGTAAAACTAACATTGAAAGTAGGTTCTCCACATCATTTTCATTAAAAACGATGTGTAAATCCTTGATACTCATGTTTCCACATTTTTTTATAATAAACTGTTGTGGAAATCCCTCCTTGAGAAATTTCAACATTGGTTTTTTATAAAATTGAAGTTGAATGTTGATTTTTTTTAAAATATTCCAAAATTATAAATTATTGACCTATAAATAGAAAATAAGACACCCAATAGAAGAAAATGAATACTATAAATAAAACAAGAGAAACCAAAATTTTTGAAGACTTTCATAACATATTTTACAAATATTATAGTTAATGAAACTAAATCACAAAATTTTTTATACTTAGAAAATATTTTGAAAATAAATTTTGAAGGTTTTTCAATCCATTTGATGTATATAATTAAACATACTCAAAAGATATAAAATATAGTGTTATTAATTTTAAAAACATTTTTTTTAAATTATAAGTGTCATAATAAAATTAAACTTTTCAAAATCTGTTGTTTTTCTGGTCACGATTATATCATAAGTGAATCATTAATTAAAATCTCAAATTTAAAAATTCCCTTATTGAAAATGAAACTATTTTTATAAAACTATGTTTTTAAAATAAAAACACTAGATATGTAATAAAAAACAAGTATTCACTAATATAAAAGTTATATACCTGAATTATCTCATATTTAATTTTTTTAGTTCCAGTATTGAACATTGAATCATTTGTAACTCAATCCAAAACCTATGTAAATTTTAAATATCAATTTTTAAAACCAATATAAATGAAAATATTAATATTATATAAATAAATGAATATAATATATGTTACTTCTTTAGCAACTTTATAAATATTTTTTTAACACCACCCAATAACAGAGCACAACCAACATGATTTACAATCTTTTTTAAAAAATATGCATAACATCCAATGTATACTAAAATATAAAAATTACAAAATTAATAATAATATAATGAATAGTGGTTCATAATTATATATATTTTCTTACAATTCAAGGAATAGAAAAATCCCACATACAATTTGTGTGTTTTATAATCTTTCAGATACATATTCAATTTTGGATTATTGGTTCAAGTATTGCATATATATTGAAATGTATTCTAGTTCCACAAAACCATAAAAAAGTGAAATTGTATTAGATAAAGAGAGTATGGAGGTACCTGAATGGAAAATTCATTAATTATGTCACTATAACTTATTTTTACTTAATGAAAATAAATTAGTTATAGAAATTTATTTACATAGAAAATAACTACAACATGGTCACACTGAGAAGATCACCCTTTTCAACATCCATGATGTCATTTTTAAAACTATTTAATATATAATCTCTTCCAAATATATAATCTATCTTTGAAAAATTATAGTAATTATATAATATTGAAAAAATACATGATAACATTGTTACCCCATCAGCTTTTTAAGGAGTATATAAAGGTGTTGGAACATTAAAATTTCCCTTTATTTACAGTGATTCCTTTGATTTTATATACTCTTATATAATTCAAGTGTAATAAAAAACTATAAGTAATTATGAATTTAATGATAAATAAAAAATTAAAAATTAGAACATACCTTATATGTTAGCTAATGAAAAATATTGGATGGACAAAGTAAAAAATGAAACATACTCTATTTAACCATGGAAACCTCCTCAGTAGGTAGCGACAATGAAGTAGTTGGACCAATATTGTTATAACTACTATTCTTACCTAATCTAACTCCATAATTTGATGATATACATAATCCCCCAGATGATGTACAACTAATCATTCAACAATATCTACATGATGATCCCAAGATTTCAACTCACAGTACACAATCGTGGTTGAATAAGATGGTGGAAGATCTGGGTAGGACAACTGTGTCTGTCTCATAACTTTTTCAAGTATAGATGAAAAATTTGATTTAATCCTATCCTTTATGAACTCATTAAAGTGTCACAATTGATCCTTCAAAGAATCTTTTTATCCCTTATATTCTTCCCCCATTGATGACTCATTTGGGGCAATGCCAATTTTTTTTTTAAAACTCATACCCTTCTTATACCCTTGGAAATGACCTAGGTGTTATAGATTTTATAAATATGTGGTAAGAATATCCATCCTACACTCAATGATAAGTTTTTGATGTATTATTTTTTATTGAAGGGATTCCTAAAATGATATTTTCAAATTTTATATCAGTGTGCTAATTTTTATAATTATTTTATTGATGAAAAGTTCCAGTTAATTACTTAAAATATTATTAAATACTTCCTTTTATGAATTAGTAATATGCTTGCAATTTTTTCATTTTTTTCCTTTTCCATTTCTATGATAGTGGGAAGGATATGGAGCGTCAAATTGAACCTATTTGTATTCACAACTTGAATTGGCTCAAAATTTACTAAATGTTTTGGAAATAATTTGATCACCTAATAAAGGACACCCTCAGTGTGATAATATGTGATGGTATAAAGTTTTAGACTGTATCTTTTGGTGAGTTTTCTGAGATGTATGTTACATAATAAAAAAAATAAGTTATCAATCAACTAAAATAAATTAAATAAATAAATTTGAAAAACAACAAAAACATACCATAAAGTATTCCTCTTTCCATCTCAAGGGAAACCTATGACATGTATCCCTATCTATAAACCCATACATATGGTATGGATCATAATCCTGATTACTTCCAAAAATATAAAATGAAGTCAAATTTTACTTAAAATTTCTCCATTTTATTTTTGAAAAGGATAAAAACTTTTTCCAAATTTATTTTTAGTATTTAAAGTTAAATGTTATTTATAATTGAATTTATAAAATGTTAAGAAATGTATAATATTTAAACCACTAGAAAAATAAATAAATATGTTTAAAAATTTTACCATTATGGACTCCCACAAAATATCTTTCACGAACTGGTCGAATATCCTCTAACTAAATAATAAAATAATTATCTTATAAGGACTTTGTATAGCTAATTAAGTCCTAAATTGTGTGGAATATGTGATAGTTGGGTGGTCGTTCTCATCAAATTTTATTATCCCCCTTTTCTCTCCATAAGTGAGTAATGTTTTTCGTAATCATTTAATCCCATGACTTCCATAATTAGGTACTATCCTCTCTATAGAATAAGAAGAGTTGAATATAATTTTAATAAATACAGGTTTAATTTCATTAAGAAAATTAATATATATATATATATATATATATATATATATATATATATTTATATGAAAAAACATACATACATCTGTTCCCCTGCCTCAGTGTCTAGCATTTATAAAGAGGTATGATACCACAATAAAATAAAGGGGGCCTATATTTGATCAAAATTAAATTACTATAATAAAAAATTGATTTTTCATATTAGAAAACAAAAAATTGAATGTTATATTTTTCAACCAAAAAAATATGAAACCAAGAAAATTGTATATTAAAATTGTCAACAAAAAAATTAAAGTGATGATTATCATAAAAAATGTGTAATTTATTTTACCTATATTTGTTTTGAAATAAATAAATGTTATAAGTAAAAATGAAATTGTTCATAATAGTAAGATAATTAAATTTTTTTTTGAATAAAATCGTATACCTAAAAATGTAGAATATAATGAAAATAGTCACACAAAAAACGATGAAGGAAAGTTTTTTTTTGAAAAAAATGGATATATGAATCTTATAAATAAAAAAAATATTATGAAAATGTTAGGAATGCTTAATATATATATATATATATTTAAAAATAAAAGTAAAAAATAATTTTTTTAACCATGTATATTTAATAAAAAAACAAATTATCTAATTAATTTGGATAGTAATGGAGTGTTTTATCATATCCATTCTATGTGATCATTTCATGTTGCATGGAAAATGTCTACATCATAATCATTTTTATCATCAAGTAGTAATATAATATATGGTTAAATTTTAGATAATTATTCAACATCATCAATATTATCATCATCTAAAAAAATTTTCTCCCTAAAAAACAAAAAACTACTGATAATTTGATGGTTTAACAACATAAAATATATTTTTTCATACATCTCTTTGATAAATGATTCCTCCTTATAAATAATTTTTTTAAATAAACAAGTGTAAATCCATACTGATCATGTTTGACACCATTTTTAATGTCAACCTTATTACACTTAAATTCCATTAACTAAAATATAGTATAATTAACCTCTCATATATCCTCAATATCTCTAAAATATGATGTTGATGAAAAAATTTGGTTTTTATATTTTGTACTTAAAAAATGCTATGCTTTAGAGGAAACCATTACTCCACTATTTTGAATAATAATATTTTCTTCCTAGTTCTATATGTCAAATGTATAACTATTTATAGAAAAATAAGACTGAGTGATCTCATTAATAATTGGTCCTCTGATTAACCATTACTCCACTATTTTCTGATATAGTTAAATTAGTTTTGACTTTAACCTTAAACCATAAAGATAGATGTGTTTTTATTTTCATTTATCGACCAATTTTCATTTCATATCAGATGTTGTGCATTCAATCCAACAAAATGTAACAATATATATGGTTGAACATTTCCAATGTTGTTCAAAATATTTAAATGTGAATGCATAAATTTATCACATGGGATTAATTTTAATTTTATGACAAAGATACCATTAACTTAAATTTCAACTATTAAATTTTTAGATATAGGGAGACCGACATGATCAAATTCAGATAAATAATTAGTATAGAACTCAATTTACTCTTATGATATCCATTTTTGAACAATAAATTCCTCTATTCGATAGAGATTCTTAACATATCCCTTAAAAATTTTCACATATATATTTCAAATGGATACATCGAAGATAAATAACTAGGCCCACATATTCTTATATCTCACACTAAATGATTGAATAGATAAACCATTATACCAAAAAAATGATGGTGGGAAATTTATTTATATTTGAAAGAGTTTGAGGAAAACTTAATTCTCAAACATATCTAGAAAATATGGATCCTTGAATTTTCTATACATTGAATTTAAAAATTAACAGAATTAGATTTTATACTTCTCTATAGGTATGATCAATAAATTTTATGTGAAATGTAACCAATAGTAATTGTTACATCAATACACGAAAATCATGATATTTTATACCTTTTAAAATTAATTAATTCAATGACACCAAATAATTCACATTTTAAGAAAACCCATTGGGTAATTTAATAGTATGCAAGTATTGAAAAAAATTAACTTTTCACTATTCCTTAATGTGTGAAAAGTTAGAGAAAAGTATGTTATGTTTTATTTGATTGTGGGAGTTAACTCCAAACATATTCCTATGATTATTAAGTCCAATATTACTTGTAATCTATCTTTTTTATTTCTTTTTATATTTAAAAATCCTCCAGTTGGGCTATCCAAATGTTTTTCTCAACATTTTAAACACCAATCTTATGTTTTACATAATAATATTTCTAATAAGGTAGCTCAAAAAAAATATTTTTCCTTCTAAGTATTTGTTTGATGACCATTAATTGCTTTATTTCCATATGCGACCTGATTTTTTTCATCTTATCATAATATTCTTCAGCTAAAAATGGTATTAGGGAAGAATCATACTCTTTTAAACTATTAAATTCATTTCATAATCTTCAATAAGGATGTTCCATTTGAAACAATCAGTTATGTTTAATGTATAATTTTTTTATTTCATTTCACAATTGATGATATGAAGTCCCCTCTTTGAAAATTTCATAAGATATATGTCGTTTAACACTCTATCTAGATAAGTTTCCATTTATTGGAATATTATTTATAGTGAACATTATCATAGCACACAAAATAAAACAATATTTCTTGTATGCATCAAATACTGTAAGACTTTTCACCCATAGAAATTTCAAATCATTAATCAATGATGATAGATAAACATAAAAATCATTTATAATCTATTTTAGTCTAGAAATAATCAAGCTTATCATCAGATATTTCCTCTTCATACATATATGTGGGGAAAAGTTATAGACAAAAAATATAATATTATAAATTTTTTTTAGCTTCTATGACTATAATATGAATTCATTCCATATATTCAGAGATCCATTCTATGATTTATAAATTCAGTTACCAAATCAGAATTTTTTTTCATTTATTTTCCATTCTATCGATTAGTTAGGGTGGAATATGTTTCAATCAGAGACACACTAATCTAAATTCTATGTTATCATATTTGTGTCATTTTAACTTGCAAAGAGACACTTCAAACAAAGAATTATTAGAAGATACCATGTTTATTAAGTGGGAGGTTTGGTGCATGTTCTTAAGAACAAATCATTGTTTTATTTTTCATCCATTTTATATCATTTTCCCCACATTTATTATATTTTGATAAACATTAGTATTATTTCCTATAAATTACACATTAATTAGGGAAATAATGTATCTTTTTATACACAAATACCATTGGAAAAAATATATTTTTTCCCTCATAATTGGAATCCGGATTCCCATTTAATTATAGAAGTATCCATTTTAAAATTTTAATCCATTAAATGAAATTTTTATCACCCTAGCCATGTAATTATTTTAATTAAAATAATCTGAAAATTTCTATTAATGTAGTAAATTTTGTTTAACCTGAGAATATTTTTTTCTTAATATATTTGTATAGTTTTTAACACTTGTTTTTTAATATATTCAACACCTAAATTATGAATTAATTATTCAAGAAGATCCTGTATCTCACATTGAAAATCTTCATTATGAATATATCTTAGGATGTTTTTTTATTTCAACATAAAATTTACAGTGTCTATAAGTATGAATAAAACCATATAAAATGAAATGATCATTGATTTTAATATACCCTATTTTATCTATATCAAACACTTCACATATGGATAGAAAATCACATCTTTATTCTCATGATTTTTTTAACAAATTTTAAGAAATTAAGAACCCATTTATCATATTCATTAGAAGGACTTCATGAATATATCCAATTAAAATACATTAATTTACTAAAAATTCATAATATAATCAATGAATATGTTATTACATATATACACTTAAACACACACACACAAACACATATATTTATAAATTTAAAACATATAATCATATAAATATATACACGTTCTAAATTTTTAAAAAATAATTTATATCCTAAATACAATTTAAAACTGAGAAACAAGTTACAACATAAGAAATTTATCAAAAGTAATTATAATTATTTTTTAAAAAGAAAACAATTGAAGAATAAAATTCTTTTAACCACAAATATATTATAATGATAGAAACTAATAAATAAAAAACAATTATAAAAACAAAAGGTTACAAGAATAAAAGAATTATATTCAAAAAATATTTATAATCCAATTTTTTGTATATAATTATAAATATTTTAACAAAATAAATTTATAATTGATAATAAAATGCATACAAACAAATATATTAATAAAATAAATTTATGGATAATAGATAATCAATTAATATTCTAAAAATAAAAAATAACAAAAAATATTTGGAGGCCAATATTGGGAAACAGTTCTTGAATTCTGATTAACTCATTCTAAGGTGGAGGAAATAGGGTGAATGCTTCAATATTGAAGAGAAACATTTGAAAAAATGATGTAGAAAAAAGAATGAAAAAAACATGGAGCCTATTTGTGAGTCAAAAGGATTTGGGTTTCAATGGGATAAATAATGTGGAGGATCATGGAATAAGGATTTAGGATAGAATATTATGGAGAATCAATTAAAAAATAAGTTGCAAATTGAATGAAATTAGAATATTGTTAGGTCCAATAGGCTATATACCCTGAAGGGGGGGGGGGGTGAATCAGGGTATGACAGATTAAAAGAACAGGCCCTTATTGATCTTGTCTTTCTGTTAGAAAGAACCCTCTTCTCTCTCCTTACCGATATAGAGTATTAATAATCCTTAAAGCATGCACAAGAAACATCGATTTTTACTTCGTTCACCCACATTGGGCTATGTTCAAGAAGCATACACCAGCAGTGGGACAATGTACCCATTCCACTATAAGTGAACTACTGTTTACAAGTTCGAAGCGGACTCACTGTCCCTTCTGGTTTACAACCACTAACAATTTGAGAACTCACTGCTCTCTCAACTAAAGTGAGCTAACTGCTTCTTCAGAAGATCCCCTCATAGTTTATAGACCTGTAGGTCTCTTCATTACAACTAGTGAATGCATCCTCCATTGTATGTAGATGCTCTATTGAAGTCCAAATTTCATCCACTGATGAAAACCCCTTTTCCCTTGAACACTAGGGAATTCCTTTGGAACAACCTTCACAAAGCACCCTACTTCGCGAGGCTCCCAATTTCACAAAGCTCAAACAAGCCTTCACTAAGCTCCTGCCTTTTCATGAAGCACCATCGCGAAGCTCAAGACTTCTCTATGATTAGTTCATAGAGGAGCTCAAGTTGTCACAGAGTGACTTCCCTCATGAATCACACTGAGCCAATACGGAGCACACAACTTTCGCGGAGCTAGATTAGCCGCCGTGAAGCTCTTATTTTGTGAAGCACACTACCTTCACGGACCACCTTCGCGAACCGATAGAAAAGTATTTTTTCTGAGAAACTCTCTCTACATATCTCGAGGGGGTCGAGGTTTATTTATAGGAAATTCCACTGACCCTCAATCCTTCTATGCGAAGTCAACGTCACGCCATCACAAATTGCGAAGCTCCAAAGTTCTTGCCGAAATTCTCTCAAAATCGTGAAGCACCATGGCAATTTTCTGATTGCGGAGATTGACGTAATCATAGAGCATCACCATTAATCCCTTAAAGCCTTCGCCGCAAAGATCCCTCACAAATCCCTTCACCAACTTGATGCGCTTCAACCTCTATCATTCACAAAGATTGGCATAATCACGAAGATTCCCCACAATCATTTTTCTGGAAAACGGCACCACCCTATACTGCTCTTTTTTTACCGCCTCCAGATCGTCCATTCCTTTTTCTTGGTTCTTTCTCATCATGGATTGTCAACAAAATCTCTGGAACTTAACAATTTTCCATTGAAACCTACTTTGTCAACAGACACAAATAAACCCAAAAATGATGCAATGTTACCTTGAGGGATTTTTTCCCAACAAATGTGGAGTGTGGTTGGGTGCCATCGAGAGTTAAGAGGATGAGGATTTCAAAAACACCACATTGAAATCAAGAGGGGATATCAGTGGGCACAAATTTTTAAAATATTTTTACATCAATTTTCTAAAAAAATCATTGTTAATAGATTACCGCTTAAATTTTAACATAGGTTTTTTAAAATTGATGTTAAAACTCAGAAGATAAAGCATATTTTTATAAAAGTGAGTACTTATTAATGAATTTTTATGTTCCAAAAAACATCACAGTGCACTATTACAATACTATTTTACATCACATATTAAATTATTATCTCAATATCTAGGGTGATATAGTCATAATATCAATAAATCACACATGCCAATACCAAAAAAATATAAAAAAATTCAATTTATTTTTCATATAATTTTTTATCCATTCCTTGTTAATCATGGTCCTATATTATCTGACATCCCCTAGCTTGCATATAGGCTAAGGCTTGAGTTAAGAAACTCTATGAAATAGTATAATTTATTTTCATTATAAAAGTTTAACCTTCTAGAGAGGAATCTTTAAAAAATATCTATATATTTCTCTTACACCCATAACTGAGACATTTCTTCACCTTACCCTTCTATTTTGATAGAACTATGTTGTATATATGCCTTAGTTTTAAGAATTATAGCTTGAAATATATAATTTAATGAACATTAGAGTACTAATTCACCCAAATATGGACAAAACACATCCAATATTATCCTTACATCTTGAGATCTCACATCACCCCCAAAAATTGGGGAAACTACATTGAAAAATCATAATAATCTATGAAATTATAATGACCCTACTCTTTATTTAATATTTAAACACGATTTATTACATAAAAATTCCCCTTAATAAAACTCAGAATATTTATAAGTATAGTGTCTTGGGGGATTAGGAACATTACATAACAACTTAAAATGTGAAATATACATCTTTATTTAAAAACTTATTTTACATGACCAGAACATTCCTTCAAACTTAACAATGCTTAAGATAACTTGAGGACATACACAAGAAAAGGGTGATCTATAATTCCCAATAATGGAATATACATTTAATAACATGAAAAATACTATTCATGTCAGTCAATATACATATCAATGGAGTGAAAAAGGAACATGAACATAAAGGCATGATACAACATGATAACCATAACATGGAAATGTGGCAACAACTTAAACACTAAATCATTAACATAAAATAATCAGGTAAACCCCTATCCCACATGGTGAAAGAAGTCTTATAAAGGAATCCGGAAAACCCCTATCCTATCATGATGTATCATGATACTAAACATTACCCAATGCATTAGAGTGCTATAATGGTGCACCCTTCATAAACATTTCAATATCATCCTTAAGTGTGCCACATAGATCATATAACATGGATTTATTAAAAATCATCATTTATTCCCTCATCGAAGTATATGGAATACATACATGTAAGTCCCCAATCAATAATAATATGTGAATAAAGTTGAATACCCATGATAAAGGAATGAGTATGGTATTCACTATATGATGATTTTGGTATGGAAAATCGTGGTGTAATTTCAGCAGCATAATGACGTCATATGGAAATTCTCAAAATGGGTCGATGGGAAATAAAGGGTCCACTAATCATTTAAACATGAAATGGACATCGGGGGGATCTTGGAACAAAATATCCCAATATATGAAATGTAATTTAAGATTCATAATACCAATGAAGTGCTTGAAATGGAAATGATAAGAGAGAAATCCCTTAAGGAATCTTGACATAGTAACTATAGCACCCCGACCCCAGTTACCCAGAGTCAGTGCTTTATTACATAACATTTTCATGATCACAAAATATCAAGTCTCTAAATACCTATTAGTCTAGTAACCTTGGAAACAAGATATATATATAAGTTCAATATTACAACTTGAGAAGAAATAAAACACTAATTTATTCCAATAGAAACATCCAAGCCTCCTAGATTATTCCTGCATGTCACTTATAACTAACTTCTTCATATCCTAGGAAAATGAAACATAATAAAGGGGTGATCTCAAATGCTCAGTAAGGTTAAGCAATATAGAGGAAGATAACATAAACATTAGGCATGGTGAATAATTGAAACCACATGCCTTTACAAAAAATAAACATGTACACTTTAGGGTAGGAATATGAGTTGAGTAAAAATTCAATAATAAAACAAATTCATGGGTATCATACTAGTCGAATAACCACATGAACCATCAATATTATGTTCATAATAAGGGAATGTATAATTTAATACATTCTGAAGCATCTTGTCAAGACCTCTTCTAAGTCATCTAAAAATGATTTAGGCCTCAACCAAAACCATATATCAAATTGGGAAAGTCATCAGCCAATTCCCCGTCTAATTGTCTAATGAGACCAACCGATGCACCAAGGAGCTATAGCGGGCACCACCCATCACTGACTAAGTCCAATACATTCCTCATATGAAAAGGTTGAAACATAACATAAACATTCGTATTAAAACTAACATAAGAAATGTCAATACTTTAACTATAAACCATTAATGGTATAAAAATAACACATCCAAATTCAAATATATCACAAAAATTTCAATATAATATTGAAGATTTGTATCATAATAAATCATTGGGTACAAATTTTTAGGTTTCATCCCTACTTGAAGTTTTCAATGATTTTTTCTCTTGTTCATGGTGTAACATGTTCCTCTATAACACCAAACAATTTATTTCAAAAACATGAATAAAAAACTTCCTTCTTGATATTTAAACCATGAAATATCAACTAACTAATCATATGACTTATTTTTCTTGAAGTATCTTTTACAAATTCTCTATTTTCTCAAAAGTCTTAATTTTTTGTGAATTGTTTTTAAAATACTTTATATTTTCATTCCTTTCTTATTTTTTAGAAAGTAATTGATTTTCTATAACAAATTTTAATTCTTAAAATATCCGTTAGGTTTAATTACTTAGGTAAATTTTCATCTTATAATTGATATTTTTTAAATTTAGTATCTCTTATGAAGTCACTAAGAAAGTCTTATAAAATAGAACATATCCAATTTTATGATTCTAGATAACTCTGATATGACTCAGAAAAAGTATTACATTTTTTGGATAGAAAAACATAAACTATATAAAAAAGTCTGAAAAAATTATTATGAAGTCTCGAAAAATATTCAAAGTATTATGAAATCTTCTAGTAGTCTTACATGATCATTATAAGCCTTATAAAAAGAATATTACGTCTTATAAAACCACTATAAGTCCTATAAAATTCCATAAGAGTCTTAAAAAATCACAACTTTATAGATTTATAGCTATCAATAACATTTACTCTAAATTAGATAATTATTATGAATCATTTAAAAATCTTGCATGACATAGTATAAGTTATATGGGATTTTTATAAAATTCGGATACAAATCCAACATTTTTTAATTATTCAAATGAACTCATTATTTATTCAAATTTTTTTAAGTAATCTCCAAAAATGTTTCAAAAAATTTTAAAAATTTGAACAACATTTACTTTAATTAATATGATATATTTTATGTGAGTTTTAATATGATTTATCTATTGAGAAACAAATATGACATAATAAACATATCCACTCCCAATTTACTTCCCTAGACAAATACCCTAAGACTAGTGTCTTCTTCTTTAAAATCTATTCACAAAAATTTCTACAGGGGTCTCAACAATCTCTACAAGGTATCAAAATCTTCAAAAAAATCTATTGGGATCAAAAAAGGAGTTTTGGAAAAAAAGAAATTTTATATTGGATGGAATTATAAAAAATTCTTTAATATATTCATGAAACTCCATGGAAAGTCTATGGAAGGTTTTAATGTAAATAAAATTATTTCATTGATTTTAAAGGGTGTATTGTACTAAACACATATTTAAATGTTTTTGTGAATATATAGGTATTAAAAAAGGTAATTATTGATTGAAATTTTATTTTACATTTGAATAATGAAGAAAAGGGCAGTTGAATCATGTATTTGAATGAAAACATGTATCATGTTTAGATAGATCTAAATAAAGAATATGTATTTTCATAATATTTATCTTATATAATAATATAATTTCTTTATAATTGAGGTGTTCTTATGGACAATAAGAGATGATGGATTCAATACACTTGGTTTATGATTAATTGGATCCTATAACATGCTTGAAATGAGGCAAGTGTAAAACATGTTTTATCTTAGCTAAACAATTTTATCTAATATATTTGTAAAAATTTGCGGGAAAGAGTTTACATCACCCTCCAGTGGTATATTTAAAGAATAAATCTTATTTTTCACAAAATTCGTTAAACACATATGAAAACACATATAATAGAGTTATTAATAATTTTTAAGGATTACCACTAAAAGAAAAAATGTTATTTCATAAAATAAAAGATTTTATGTATATTAGAATGGTATTCTGAATGAATATAGTTTCTAAGGGGGTAAATTGAGTAAATTTTAGACTAATATAGGTTCAAAATATAACAGATAAAAAATTAATCTAGTTAAAGTGAATTTTACTTACATCTTATAATTGTTCATTGTATATCTATAAATAAAAATTTAAGGAGTTTTATTTATTTAACATAACAAAGTGAAGGTCAATTTACATCTTAAAGTTGTTTAGGATCTACAGGTAAAGAAAATATAAAGAGTTATATTAGTTATGAAATTGATATCTTGGAAAAAAATTTATGTAAAAGTTCTAAAAATGATAATTATGATGAACATAAAAATAGTTATGAGCATAAAAAAGAAATTAATAACACTAAAACATTTGATGTTGTGAAGTGGATTAGTTTAGATACCTTGTTCAAGGAATTAAACATTAGGATTTCTATTCCTAGGTCTCATTATTATTCAAACATAAATTATTCATATATTTTACTCACTAAAAGTATTTATTAGGAATTTTTTATAAGATGGAATTTTAAAGGTGTGATATGAATTACACATAGAGATGTAATGATTTTCAAGAAACCATAAATGTTTAGAAAATTTAAGGTCTCTCTAGTTTTCTGTCATATGTTTTATAATTAAATGGGATCATATGTATGTTTTTAAGTATCATTATAGAAGTTTAAGATTATAAAATGTATCATGTAATATAAAAGGAAGTTACTATTTTTTTATTTTTGTAAGTTGGATTCATATATTGCATGAAGTAAAATGATAATCAACATCTCAAAGTTTGAATTTGTGATATCTAATAACAATTTTTATTCTATATTATTATAGAAAGTAAGAAATTTTAATCTTAGAATGGGTAATATTTCATATATAAATATGCTCATAAGATAAAAAATGACTTTTTTTGGGTGGGATGACCCATTAAGTGTACCACATAGAGTGTCATACACTATGTCATTGGTATAATAGGGATTCATATTTTATATTTTTATTTCTCCATACCTGAGGTTGGAAAGATACCTAGCATGATAAAATTATTACTTTGGTACCTTTATTTTACAAGCTTTAAGGCTGGGCTAATTAGGGGGGGGGCTGGGTGTGTTGCTTATAATTCCATGTGATGTGTTCATCCATATGGTTAGTATATACCTAGAGAATTGAGAAATTATGAGTATTTATATAGTATTGAAATAATTCTTTCACCATGGTTATTCAATTTCTTGGGAACAATTATTATATAAAAGATTAATACTTGTATATGATAGAGTTGGTGGACACAATTATAGAGATACACATATTTGATGGCGATAATACCAAGACCCTTTGATCATGTGTATCACTCATTATTTTCTAAAGTTCAAAATTTTCTTTTATTTTTCAGTTTTTTAATTCCTATTTTTTAATGATATATAATCCCATAGTGTCACACTTTGTGATTGATTAAAGGAGGAATAAGTTTTATGAAACTCATAGAGATTCTATATAGTGCTTAGATTTTATCCAAAAATGTGTATTGTATAGATATTAAAAATGCTTTTTATATAAATTTATATATAGTGAAATTGATGATATCATTCCTCATGGTGTTTTAGAAGACATATAAAATGAGTTTTGGGTGTTATTGATGTAGTATAATGTGAAATTGCACTTAGTCTATTAAGAATTAGTGTAAGTGGGATATTAATAGATATATTACTTAAAGCCTTTACACATCTGATTTATTTTACAATATAACATTTGAGATCATCTAAGATATATCATATTTCTATAATATCCATGAATAAATGGCATATTTTATGAATTTTAGGTTTATTATTAGTTATGATATAGTGATATCATTGCCTCTTCCTTGGAAAAGTCAAATTATATGACATGGTCATATAGTAGGACCATATTATAAGTGTTATAATATTTTCAATCAGAATATAAAATTCATAAGGCACCATAAAATTAATTAAAAGAAATTTAATTTTGAATAAAAAAATTCAATAATCTTCCATGTTGGTTATAATCAATTGTAATGTTTAATGTGATGAAATGTTTGTGAGTTGTAATGAATAAGAGGTTACAAGTTTGGGAAAAAATCCATTTACTCAAACATTATGCAACATTTGAGAAAATACATTAAGTACTAAGGTGTGTCATGAGGAATTATATAAATGTTTTATAGATATTGGGATGGTTATTTGTCTAGTTGATTCTCTCTGCCAAATTCAGTATTACTCCTTGCTTTCCCTAAAGAGATACTAGTATATCATTGCTGTAAGGAGAGTACTTCCTGATCAAAAATTGATTCAGTCAACTCATGGATACATAACAGAAGAAGGAACCCATTTGTTTCTCCTCAAAGATATTCATCAACCATTATAGTTAAAGAATTAAATGGACAACCAGTATTGGTGTAAGGTACACTTATTCTTCATTTATATAAACATGATTTAATTTTTTCATAGCATAGTGATATTGGGTTAGTGGTTTTCATTGCCTTAATCAATATTTGAAAAGTGTTATTTGATCCCAAAAAACCCATCATCTAAAACCACACCCTATCCACTAATATCCTATGATCACATACTATTAGTAAGTCTCCCCTAGAATATACACATTCAAAAACCACACCTGAACTGAGGATCTATATATTTTCTAGAACTCTGTCAATCTTACCATCATATTAACAAGTGATTCAAAAAAATACTCACCCATGATCTACATAAATGTCCTTATCCTCAATATCTAATGTCATACATACTATGGTTCTAATAATTTCTGAATCCTTAAAAGGAAATTCCCCTATTGATTCTACACAATTAGAATAACCAATCAATTATGTCAACCTCCAATTATCTAAAATGAAATTATATATAGAATAGTAGTTTACACTAAGATATATTTATATGTTTCTAAATCCACTCTATCTAATCTATATTCTACAATATCATATGCAATTCCTTGAAAAATATCCTCAGTCAATTATACCTTACATTTTACTCTTATTTTGATCATTTCTATACTGTAGTCTTGATTCATACAACAAAAATTTACCAAATTTCAACACATTGTAAGTTACCATACATGTTGAATAATCTTTAAAACCATAAATTTACTAGTAAATAAGTTTTTTACACTAACTGAATATAATTAACTACTTTCATTCGAGTAATATAATAAAAATATTAGTTAACAATTGTATGGGTTCTTTACATACATCATCTTAGACTCTATCCATAACAACACTTGAAAAAATGTTCATACCATTTATTAACATATTGGGTACTCTATACCATAGGATTACCCATATAATTACTATAATAATACAGAAACATCTACATTCAAAAAACCTAGAAAGACAACTCACTAGTGTAAAAAAAAACTTTAACATAATTTTTTTAACGTTAAATATCAGTTATAATGTGACGTTAATATAGGTGATATAGAAAGTGGTACTTTAAAGATTTTTTTTATAAAAGGTGAAATTGATAACTCTTCTTAAAGGAGAAATATAGAATGTTTTCAACATAATTTTTCAGTAAAACTAACAATGAAAGTTGGTTCTCCACATAATTTTCATTAAAAACGATGTGTAAATCCTTGATACTCATGTTTCAACATTTTTTTATTATAAAATATTGTGGAAATCACTCCATGAGAAATTTTAACATTGATTTTTTATAAAATTGAAGTTGAATGTTGATTTTTTTTAAAATATTCCAAAATAAAAAATTATTGACCTATAAACAGGAAATAAAACACCAAATAGAAGAAAACGAATACTAGAAATAAAACTAGAGAAACAAAACTCCTTGAAGTCTTTCATAACATTTTTTACAAATATAAAATTTAATGAAACTAAATCACCAAATTTTTCATACTTAGAAAATATTTTGAAAATAAAATTTGAAGGTTTTTCAATTTATTTGATGTATATAATGAAACATACTCAAATGTTATAAAATAAAGTGTTATTAATTTTAATTTTTTTTTAAAATTATAAGTGTCATAATAAAATTAAACTTTTCAAAATCTGTTGTTTTTCTGGTCATGATTATATCATAAGTGAATCGTTAAGGAAAATATCAAATTTAAAAATTCCCTAATTGAAAATGAAACTCTTTTTATAAACCTATGTTTTAAAAATAAAAGCACTAGATATGTAATAAAAAACAAGTATTCACTAATATAAAAGTTATATACCTGAATTCTCTCATATTCAAAATTTTTAGTTCCACTACTGAATATTGAATCATTTGTAACTCAATCCACGACCTATGAAAATTTTGAATATCAATTTTCAAAATGGTGGAGGTCGACGAGGTTGGTCCAGGATGATCAATTGTTGGTGGTTTTTCTGGTTTTGTTTTCTCAGAATAGTGAATGGGTTTATGAGGTTTGTTAGTATGGTGATGCACCCAGACTCGAGCATGTTGATCGGGCCCCATAGGAGGTTCCAGAGCTAGATTTTCTTCATTATAGAGCTTTATGGATTTGGATGTTGAGAGGGTATGATGGTTGTCATCAGATCAGGTCTGTTCTTTGACACATGACACTTGCTTTCCATTTAGCTCTACACTGGTGGAGAGATTTTGTCACGATCAATTGCTGGGGAAGGGTAGCTCCATGTTGTTAGTTTGGTTTGTGTTGCCAAGCCTTCGGGTAGTGATTTTTCCTACGTCGATGATGTCAGTTTGGGTTTTATCCTCTTCTCTCCTTAAAAGGGGGGTCTTGCTTTAAATAAAAAAATTTGAAGGCCTTTGGGCCGTTGGATGGAAAATTATTTTTCACTATTCGTCAAAATATGAATGTTATCAGAAAAGTACCAAAAATCTATCCAAACAAAATTTTTATGTCCCAATTCTAAATAAGAATTTAATTTCATTAAATTTAATATATAAAAGTGTAAAATATTTATTTTAAAGAGGGTTCTCCATTAAAAGGCGGTAAAATTTCATTTTTTTTAAAAATACTAATTTTATCTGAAACAATTAATTTGTTCTTATATTCAGTCTAAGAAACACAAAATATTAATATTAAAATTATATAAAGTATATAAGATACAAAATGTAGTTAATACTGTTCATAACCATTTTTGGAATGGCTAGTTTGGTAAGTTGTGGTGTGCTCGAACTCAGTAGTGCATGTAGCGCAAGCTATTGAATTATTTTAATGTGATAACGTACTATAAAATCTTGGGGTGTTACATTCTCCCCTCCTTCAATAAATTGCGTCCTCACAATTTGAAATTATTCTTCCAAAATAAATGGTTAAGAAATAGAAAAATATCTTTATGGAAAACCCCCATCAGAAATTGGTTTAATAAACATTATTCTTAATAATAGGGAAAGGGAAATGGAAAAAGTCACCACCAAATTATTATCTCTATTATAAAGACATTGGTGGAAATTATAGACACATAATTGGAGGAAAAATGTAAATATTTATAGGGAGTGATTGAGGTCATTAATCACAAAAAAGTGTAAAATTGAAGGCCTCAAAGCCATCAATCTATGGTGATTTAAAATACTATTGATTCAACAAAAAATAAGGTTTTAGGATAACACATTTTTGGTTTTAATATCTCTTCTCTAATGTTTAAGAATTAATTTATTCATAGAATAATAGGAATAACATATACTTGACAAGTAGAGCTTCATCCTTTAACAAATTTCTACCACAAATTCATCTTTCACTTCAAAGATAATAGAATTCAAAAAATATATTCTATTTATCCTAATTTTATAGGGTTCAAAAAATAATGAATTTATAATTTATTTTTCAGAATATTTAAAAAAAACTAAAATCTAGGACATTACGTAGGCTAGTGGTAGGTGATTCACCCTTGTCACCCTTTGGTTGCAGGTTCAATTCTCACGGCCTTTCCGGACCTGACAGTTTGTCATCTGACCTCCAGGTTGTCCTCTTTATGACAATCCATAAATAATCCCAAGAAATGATTTAACCTTAACAATAGTATCCAATGTCAAACTTAATCAATTACAACCTTTAGACTTATCCAAAATACTTCTGTCCAAACTCACAGTCCAAAATTTATAAGGAAGGTAAACACAATGAAGATCTTTGTTTCCACATAATTACATGTGAATACCTTCATCATGTATTCTTTTAAAACATGGTAACACCTTGAATTAACATAAATCCATATTGATTATATTCATTCCCCCTTATTACTTTTAGAATACTGGATATACTCCTTATATCCAAAAATGTTGTAAACTCTAACAATGATGTAATAAACAAACCATTAATTAGTTCCAAGGATGTCAATAATATCCAATATAATTTATCCAAATCAATCATTTCTTATTCCAAAATCAATACCTTAGTATCAATACCATATTAATGTTTTATCTTTCCTTCAACCATGTATTTTCTAAAAAAATTAACTTTCTATTGAGTCACTTTTTTTTGGTACCACACAATCTCAAATCCTTAATGAAATAGTACTGCAGTATAATCTTTATATACTTTATAATTCTTATAACATGTACATCATTAATACAATACTCAAATGGCACAATACTTTAATAACATAATAACCCTAGTCATTACTCTTCATCTTTTTTAGTATTATAACTTGATTATTATCCAATAGTAGCATTTGGGGTATACTCTAATGATTTGGCATTGATTTGCGTAGTTTCCCAACTAATTGCAGATGAATCATTGTACATTTGGAACCTTTTTCATACCCTTGCAATCATGTACTTGGTGTCCTTTTTCTCCACACTTATAACAAAATCCCATTCCCTTCAAGCATCAACCAAAGTGATTATTTCCACAATTAAAACATATGGAAAAATCCTTCTTTCCCCTCTTCCCTTTATCCACATTTCTCTCTTCCATACTTTTCTTCTCTTACTTCCCTTCAACGCCATAGGATTCAGAGAATTCTTTACTTATCTTATTAACACATGATACTATATCTTCATATGATGATAATACATGGGAGACTATTTCCTTTTTAAATGTTGTCTTAATACCATGAAATATATGATCCTTCTTAATCTTTTGATCATGGGTATTTCTGGAATTCTCATTCTTTCTACTAGGCGCCATTTCTAAACAATGGAATACACTAGGTAAGTTTATGAATTGCAATGCATAATTCCAAAATTGTAAAATACCTAACGTATATTTAAATGATTATGCATATAATCTATAATCCTAAAATGTTTTCTTTGAGGAATTATTTACTCCTAAATCTTTCATAATTACTTATAATGAAAATGTTAATTATCCTAAGCATATCCCCTAGGAGTGTCGTAACCAAGAGTGCAGCAAGGCCCGTTGTCGTGCACCTGTTCCCATTCGATTCTAGATCAAAGTGGTGTTTTTGGGTCTTACCCCTAGGTACATCTAGGGCAGTGCCACCTCTACCTGCTCATATCCTGAGAGGGATGTATTTCTTGGAAAACTCACAAAATCTCTACAGTACCAAAATTCTAGGATGTTCTTCTATACTAATCCTCAAAGTTTATCTTAGGGTAACGTGATCTAATCAGAGTTTATCTAAATCTAGCTTCCAAGGTATGTACTAAAATTCCTCTGATACCAACTGTAACGCCCTAACCACAGTTACCCAGAGTCAATGCTTTATTACATAACATTGGCATGACAACAAAATATCAAGTCTCGAAATACCGATTAGTTTAGTAGCCATGGGAACAAGATGCATACATAAGTTCAACATTACAACTTGATAAGAAATACAACACTAATTTATTCCATTAGAAACATCCAAGACTCCTCGATTATACCTGCAAGTCACTCATAACTAACTTCTTCATATCCTGGGAAAATGAAACAGAAGAAAGGGGTGAGCTCAAACGATCAGTAAGGGTAAGAAATATAGCGGTAGATAACATAAAAATTAGGGGTGGTGAATAATTGAAAACACATGCCTTTAAAAATAATAAACATGTACACTTTATGGAAGGAATATTAGTTGAGTAAATAATTCTATAACAAAACAAAGTCATGGGTATTCTACTAGTCGAATAACTACATGAACCACCAATATTATTTTCATAATGAGGGAATATATTACGCCGGACATTCTAAAACATCTTGTCAAGGCCTCAGCCAAGACGTCTAAAAATGATTTATGCCTCGGAAAAAATGATATACCATATTGGGAAAGGCATCAACCAATTCCATGTTTAATTGTCTCATGAGACCTTCCAATGAACGGAGGAGCTATAGCGGGCTCCACCCGTCACTTACTAAGTCCAATACATTCCTCATATGAAAAGGTTGAAACATAACATAAACATTCGTATTAAAACTAGCATACGAAATGTCAATACTTTAACCATAAACCATTAATGGTATAAAAATAACCCATCCATAGTCAAATATATCACAAAACTTTCAACACAATATGGAATATTTTTATCATAATAAATTAACTTTGAAAAAGTTTAAAATCGGTCAAAGGATGTTGACATAGATGAAAATGATTTGTAAAAATTTTTGAGAGAAATATCCCATTTTCATAAAAAAATTTAAAAGTCACACTTTTATAAAGGAAGTAATTTAAAATATATTTTTGAATAAAAGTTTCCCATACCACATTGAAACTTTTAAAAAGAATTAACATTTTAAAACATTAATGTTTATATAAATAAATCCTTATTATCATTTTGAAAACATGGACATTAATTAAAAGGTTTAGAAGAATAAATCTTTAAAACATTTAAAATGATGTTTTAGTAAACAATTACCTTAAAAATAATCCCTTTGAAAACTCTTTTTTGAAACATGGACATGTATAATAAATATTACCCAGTAGATACATATGTAAAGACATCCTCTGATAATAAAGAGATTGTGAAATTAACCCTTACCTTGCACTTTCCATTGGTAGAGGGTATGTTTAACCTCCTGTATAATGACCATAATATGTTATTAAATTATACCAGAACCATATTCATATTTATTCTATCATACATGATTCATTTATGACTTTATACTATCCATTTAATAATTATTTCCATGTTAAATTAACATTTTGGGTAATAATCGCTTTCTTTATCGTATGTGTTTTAACTTGTTATTCTTGATCGTATATTTCAGATCATGATTTAAATAATTTAATAATATAATCCTTGACTTATATATCATATATATTTAGAATATAAATATATATAATATATATATATATGAAATGGAAGACACCTTTTATGAAGATGGTAGGGCATACGTACGCATAAACGCTGTTTCCGTTTCCATATCATATTGAACAGAAGTAAGTGAATAAGATATATGTAAGTACATATATATATATATCCAGTAGAATTATTATGATACATATTAAATACTTATTAATAATATATATTTTTATAATCATTTTTGAATGGTGAACGAGGGAATGAATCTCATCACGTCGTGGAGACGGTAATCCGTACGTACGAACGAGCGACAATATCTTTATATTGATGGTGAAATAGAATGTAATTGTATGGTATATCATGTATACAGAATAATTAACATTTTATATTTATTATTTACATCAGTAATTCTCATTATTATACCCATCCAAATAATGAAGTGTTTGAATACCAACTACACCACGACGTGGAGATGGTAAGCCGTACGTACACACGTATGGTGACTTTGTCATTTATAGAATGAATTGAATAATTAATATGGTTGTACCATTTTTATAATAACATTATAGTATATATAAGATAATGGAGTTATTATTTTATAATGTAAACAACAAAGAAAGGGGAAGTGGAAGAAGAAAATAATTTGAAAGTGGTGGTGAAATATTTACCTCTTCTTCGGGTTCTTCATTTTGATTTGATCAAAAGGGCTCCTTAGGTTAGAATTATGGCCAAAGGAAAGCCTATATTATGAAGGTTGGAAGGTTTTGATGATATTTGGGCAGAGTTTGGCTGATCCAAATGGCTTTTGAGGTGTGATATTTAGAGAAGGAGAATTACCCTTTTATAAGAGAGGTGAGGGTCACTTTAGGAATATCTAGAAATATTATTTTGTAATAAGATAATTTTCGGTTTCTAATGGCTCAAAAATGATTTATTTATAGTCTAAGGTGGGTATGGGTCTAAAAAATCTCAACCAATAGGTTTTATACCGCTTTAGGTCACCATATTAACCTTATCTTTTAGATTTAACTCCTAGTTAAATAGTTTGACATTTACCATGTCTCTTTGTATTTTTATATTATATGGTTAATAAAATTACAATAATAAGCCAGGATAACCCCTTGTGGTTATTTATTATCATATATAAGCTTATCTAAGTCCTTTTTCCGAACCTTGGATTTTTAATAATATTATATCAATTAATAATATAGTATTTGTTTTAAAAACTAAATTATGTCAATTTTGACACTATTTAGTATTTGATTTTTTCTAAAAGCCCTACAACTTTATCACTTCGAATAAAATTTATTTAACCCAATATAACATGTCATAGTAACTTATAAAATTAGTGGAGTTCATCATAATTCTAAATTTATATTTATTTGGATATTTATAATATCAATTATTTTAGTATTCCATTAATAAGGTAATTACTACATCATTATTATGTCATAAATTAATTAATATATTTAATGTATAAAAATTATAAATAAATTTCCATTATGTAGGAAATAATTATAGATTTATAATTAATATTTGTAGTCTAATTTATCTTATATATAACCCTATATTAAAAATTGTTTAGTTATTAAACTTTGAATTTATCACTTTTAACTCTTCTTTAAATTAAATAATAATACATGTCCTTATCTAATTCAAGTGGACCTAAAGGATAATATTTTTTATTATTAAGGTCGTTTTTGGTCTAATTAAACTTATCCAATAGAATTAAGACATGTTTTAGGGTAATTATAATATAATTTTTACCTTTAATTACCCTATTTACTTTTAACTGAGGAAAATAAGTCAAAAGTTACTATTCCAAAAAACTTATTTTCATCTTATTGAGCCAAATTTTACTTATAAATATCAACCGTGTCTCTCATATTTTTTAAATTCAACTCACAGAAGTAGTAAAATTAAGTTTTATGCAAATTTGTAAATGCTCCTAGAAGGTGGGTCAAAGAGGTTAAAAAGTTTAATAAAATTTTATACATCTAATTTTATTATAAAATGACTCCAATGAATTAAATTAAACTTATATAAGTATTATATTTATATTTTGACTTAAAATAAATTTAAATAAAATAAATAATTATTTATATAAAATGTCAGTTTTAAATAATAACGTAGTGTTTTTCACTATTAATCAAAAATTGAAGGTTTTCAAAAAAATACCAAAAATTAACCCAAAGCTAATTTTGATATTCCAAATTCAAAAATTAAGATTATTTTACCAAATTCAAAACATTGAAGTTTAATTTATTAATTTAAAATTATTTCCCATTATCAAAACCAAAAAGTGGGTTTTTAAAAAGTAAAACCTATCAAAAGATTGACATGTATTTATGTCAAATTTAAATGTGAAATTACTTATAATGAAGTATATTGTATTAAATGATTAAAATATAATCTAATTATACTTCAAAACCTTTAAAATGCATAATTTAACACTACAAATTATTTCTATTAAAAAAGTTATTTTCAATTAAAACATATTATTTTTCACTATTCGTCAAAATATGAATGTTATTAGAAAAGTTCCAAAAATTTATACAAACTAAATTTTTATGTCACACTTCTAAATAATAATTTAATTTAATTAAATTGAATATTTAAAAGCGTCAAATACTGGTTTTAAAAAGGGTTCGCCATTAAATGGCGGTAAAATTGCATTTTGTTTAAAAATACTTCCTTTATCTAAAAAAATGAATTTGTTCGTATATTATATCTAAGAAACACATAATATGGATGTTAAAATTATATAGATTATATAATATTCAAAATTTATTTAATACTATTACTAACCGCTTTTTGAACAGCTAGTTTGGTACATTGTTGTGTGCTCGAACTCGGTGTTGCGTGTAGCGCAAGCTATTGAATTACTTTAATGAGATAACGTATGATGAAATATTGTGGTGTTACAATAAAGATGTAGGTAAGGGTCTTAATGAGATAAGATTAATGATCACTCATTGAAATAACATCAAATGGATAGTAGGAAATTGATTATAAAAGGATGAAAATATAACCAATTGAAATTAAAAAGACTAATTTCAAACAAGGTTCATGAATTGAAAGGAACAGAGAAAGGTGAGGATATCTTACTTGGATGTGTGATACCAAAGGCTTGGGAGAGGCTTCTTATGAGCTTAGGGAAACCTTGGGAGGACTCTAATAAGTAATGGGAAGAGGTTGGTCAAGCTTCAAAGAGATTTAGTAATGATGAATCGGTGCTTGAGTGGTTTATATAGGAAATGTGAGGTCATTATTTATTATTTTGGTTTTGGACCCTACACAATAAAATATTGAAAATCACAAACCATAACATAGTTTTTGAACATAGTTTATGGAAAAGGGGAGTGGTATACATTATTTTAAAATGCTAGGGTCTGTATATATTAAAATATTTCCCTTTATTATGTGGAGGTGAGTCACACTTTCAAGGAAATGATTTTAAAATCTTTAAATATTTTATATGTCTTGGTGGATTCACTAAGGCTTTATAAAATAAATAAAATAAACCTAAAATTAAATTATTTTAAGTGGAAACATATATTTGTCTGAATATACCCTTTATAGTATTTTATTATATCACAATTGGTTCATTATGATGTCATAAAACACATTATATATTTATACGTTATTTAATTTTTACACAAAAATTATACTATCTTAGAAAATTATGGAAAATTCACCATTTGATAATTTTGACATCTTGATTCAAAAAATAATATTCATTTTATCAAAATTATTTTCTAAATATGTGAATTTTCACTATAAAAATAAAAACCTGCATATATTGAAAATTGAAAGGTTTTGGAAAAAACAGTTTCCAAACCTCAATAAAAATTACAACCGACTTCATTAAAATTATACGATCATTTATATTTAATAATATTAATTTAATAATAATATTTTATTAAAATATATAATTCAAAAGTCCATTAATTTATTAAAATATGTTTCTGAATTGAATTTTAATATTAACCAAAAATACTATTTACGCTTTAAAAATAATTTAGTCACTAACAATAATAAAATGAAAGTATATTCACTATTATATACAAAAATAATTCACATAATCATAATGATAGGGTCTCGTTGCATATCAATTTATTAAACTAGCAAATGTCGTAAGAGTAAGGTGTGCGATTGTGGGGCTTTCATGGGACCATTTGGTGAACATGATTAGGGCCATGATCTCAATGAGCTTAAACTTCTCCGATAAATGGGTTTTCTCATACTTAAGTTATTGGATATGGGCTTGGGATTGCTCTAGAGAAAATCCTATAAATTCTATCTTATCCCAACCCATCCCCCGGGGCCCATGTCGAGACTACCCCATGCCCACCTTGCGAAGGACAGGGGCCGAAGAATAGCACCGAAGGCATTATCTATCCAGTGAGAGGCATTAGCTAAGTACCTGTACACATGCACACTCACAACCCTAGTTAACAATTCTAAAAATAGAAACATGCATGCCACTAAGATAACTATTGAGTCAAAAATAGTACACACTTAAAGTAAAGGGGCTAGAATACAAGACCAACAAAGAAAAGCTAAAAACAAGAAAGTAAAAAGCTCTCTATAAATCCATTAGAAGAATACCCTACCAGAAGGGTAAGTGTAGAGTAGATACTGAAAGTTGTAGGAGTTTTCCTCGCCTGTCTAATATCACGGAGCACCGCTTGGTCCTAGACCACCATGGTCTCTATCAAATCATCGATCGTCTATGCAAGACACAGTATGTACGAGCGAGGATTGTGCAGGGGTGTGTAACACAATACTCAGTAGGGATCCCAAACCACAAAGATAGACCACAATTGAAAAGTACAGATGAAGAAATGGAAAACTCACACAGGTTTAACATAAAGTATAAAACAAAGTTAATTAGTCATAAATATGGATCATCTTATAATTCCAAGGGACTAATTCTAGATGAGTCACTCAGGTATTTTCGTCTGTCAGGCCACTGAGGTCCACTCGGCTACTATTCATCTGTCGGGCTACTGAGGTCCACTTGGCTATTGGTCATCTATAGGGAAACTGAGGTATTCACGACTACACTATAGGACCCCGGGACACCCTGAGAGGGGAGGGGTGAATCAGGGTGTCAAATTTTTCTTCTTAAAGTTGTGGATCTTGTTCCCACGTTGGTAGGAACTACTTAAACCTGTATGAAGGATATGATAAGCAATTATACATTCACATGCAGGGAGATGACACAACTATTTTTACTTGGTTCACCACTAAGGGCTACATCCAAGGAGCATACTCCAACCGGTTGTCAGTTGTACCTGAATCCACTATGCTTTACTAGCTGTAGATTAAAATTTTTCGGGCATAGTCACTCTGTCCCAGGATCACTGCCTTTACAAAGGTTCAGGGATATCTCACTGCTACCCTCGGGTCACTCCCGTTGACTCCCCCTGGCTCACTGCTGTTGGTGAAGTCTCACTCAGTTTATAGACGTGAAGGTATCTTCAATAGATTTCCATTGAAGTCTTTGTCTCCTGTTCATCATGAGACTTTGCTTGCATCAGAATCCCTAGTTGATGCTATTTTGTATTCAACCTTTTACGTTAGTGCAATGACTGAATGCACTAGATCCCCTTGTCTTCGTTTGCCTGAATTACAATCACTTGTGTGATTTCTCAATAAATTATTCTCTATTGAAGTCCAAATTTCATCCACTGAGGAATACCCCTTTTTCCCCTGTCCACTGGGCGAACAACCTTTGGAAAGGGCTTTCACAAAGTACCCTACTTCTCAAGGCTCCCAATTTTGCAAAGCTCAAACAAGCCTTCGCGGAGTACCTGCCTTTTCGCGAAGCTCAATCGCGAAGCACTCTCGCAATGCTCCATCCTTCGCAATGCTTGGCTGTCACAGAGCTCCTGCCTCTTCGCGAAGCTCTCTGTGCCAACGCGGGGTGCACGACTTTCGCGGAGGTAGAATAGCCGCCATGAATCTCCTCTTTCGCGAAGCACACTGCCTTCGCGAGTGACCTTTGTGAACCGAGAGCAAAGGATTTTTGTTTAGAGCTCTCTCTCCTTCTCTTGAGGGGGTCGACCTGTATTTATAGGCAATTCCACCAACCCTCGGACTTTCCACGTGAAGTTAATGCCACGTCAGCTCAAATCGCGAAGCTCAGAAGTTCCCGCTGGAATTCTCTCAAAATCGCGAAGCACTACGGAAATTTTCCATTCACGGAGCTCGTCATAATCGCGGAGCATCCCGTCAATTACTTCACACCTTTGCTGAGAAGCTCCCTCGCAAATCCCTTCATCACTGTGAAGCTCTTCAACCTCTGCCGTTCGCGAAGCTTGATGTAATTGCGAAGAATCACCGCCTCCATTCTTCTAGTCTTCACGAAATCCAATCCATGCATCCCATCTTCGTGAAACTCATGCCTTTTCCATATTAAATTATGATCTTCATGGAAATCCACTTTTCGCGAAGCTCACCAACCTCCAAATTTTGGACCCCAAAAATTTGGAAAACACTGGAAAACGGTGCCACCTTGTATCTGCTCTTTTTTTTCCGCCTCTAGATCATCCATTCCTTTGTTGATGTTCCTTGAATAAAACATGGATCGTTATCCACAGTCCTCAAACTCAACATTACACCATGGAATATCCTTTGTCAACAAATTTGTACGTCGTCTGTTTGCTTTGTCAACAAGCACGATCACCTCAACAACACTTCTTCTTGGTGATATGTATCCTTCAGCAACTCTTCTGCTTTTATCACAAACTCCACTATTGTGATATGTATTCTTTGAAGGCATAACTTCAGTATAATCATCCTTTATGACAATGTGATGTGCATGGATATCACAGAATTCCAATCATTGCATGACCTTCTTAGAATTCCAATCATTGGCACATTGTATTCTTCATCAACCGTCATGATCTACTTCATGCAAACCATGTGATTCTATTCATCAAGAAGTCTCTTTCATGGTTCTCATGCAATCATGAGTAATTTCATGGTCTTCATCAAAACCCATGGTTCTCATTCAATAATGGGGAATTGCATGGTCTTCATCAAAACCCATGGTTCTCATGCAATAATGAAGAATTGCATGGTCTTAATCAAAAAATACCATTCTTCTTTAATCATCCTCAGATAGATTACACCTCACATTCTTTATTGTTAAAATAATGTATCACCTTTGACACATGTTCTTTGAACTTATGATCAGTACAACAATCGTCTGAATCACCATTCCTCTACTTCAGCGGAGTACTTTATGATCTCCTTTATTTTGATCTTCCAATCCTCCATTTCATTGGAGTACTTCTTGATCTCCTTCATTTTGATCTTCATTGACAACTATTGACAACAAATACAAAATTATACACAAAGTGGTTCCAACAATCTCCCCCTTTTTATTTTGTTGTCAATACCTTATACATCTTCTGAAATGAATTTTTCAACATCAAAATGAGAATCTTCTCTTCAATGAACTTTTCTTTTCAAACATTCATTTCACTTTCTCTCCCCCTTATTGATAATAAATACAAAATGCATGGTAGGGAGGGTATCAATCCATACTAAAGCAATGTTTCATTAATCATTTCACTCTAAGTCTACTTGAGCAATGCTCAATGTAGAAAACAATATGATTTTATTAAGTCAACAAGGATGTCCATTATTCACAGATCATGATACCAACATGAGATGATAACTCATGTATTTTGTCTTCAAGGGTTTACCACTTTTATTTCAGGAATAAGAAATAAAATGTGATAGGGAATGATCAACCTGAAATTCCTACACTTACATCAGCAAACTGATCAAAAACATTCAAGTGCTATCTGCAGGATAAGTGACCTTGGGGCACATCCATTCTTCTTATGTCACTAATCAATTCAGTTACTCCCCCTTTGTAGAATGATATTTGATCTGAGTATCCAAGGGATATAGATTGTGAAATGGCATACCTTCTCCGTTGACATGTTCTTCAAGAAATGCACAGAGTGACTGCTTTTGAGTCCATCTGGAGTTGATATTGATTGACACAGTGATTATGGAAGCTTCTTCATTTTTCTCCCCCTCAAGGGAAACACTCCTCATCATCTTCATCAAGAGTGATCCTTCATCATCATAATCTTTGAATATCAATTGAAGAGTCTACTAAGGATGGAAACTTTTTTAGCTTGGATATCAAGAGTTGACAACATTCACTACTTCTCAGGTTCTCCCCCTGAGAGCATGCTTCACCTTCAATTCCCTGCATTATTAGCACAAATACAATACACAAATGAATAAGGGAATAAGGTGGTTCCTCCTTGCTTCATCAACAAGACCTGCATGGTTGAGGTTCTTTTCTCAACCAAGTTCCTCTATTCACTCCAGTATTCATGCTCCTCTTAAGAACTACTTCTTGTTCTGGTATTAAGGTTAGACAACTTTTTGCAACGTGACCAGATTTCTTGCATCTCTCACACAGAACTTCTTTGACACGAGTGTTTTTCTTGGTTTTCAATCTCTCCTACACTCTGTCTTCATCATGTGAAAGTTTTCCTTTTCCTTCGTCACCAGCCATGGCCTTTTCATCTTCAAGTTTCCTCATTATTTTCAAATCTTCTGGCCAGATGACCAATATGTCATTTGAAACTATTGCATCTTGTTTGGGTCTTCCACATGGGTTCATCTGAGTTTCATCCCACTTAGTGTTTATTTTGGATGAATAACCCTTCAATTTCATGGATCTAAAATTCTGGGTCTTCTCAGCTTCCCTGCTTGAGATATTCCTGAGAAATTGTGTGTTCACAACATTCTACTGATTTCTTCCCAAGGTAGCTGCTTCATTCTTTTCTGGCATGAGAGGTATTCTTTTCTTATCAACAGTGAAAGAATATTGATGTGGGCATGTACTTGCCATGTGACCTCTGCCGTTGCATACATCACCGATGTTATCAAGAATTCCAAATCTGTTTGTGGTGAACAGATGCTTCTGGATCTGCAGATGTTGATTCTTCTTCTCTGGATTCCTTCCCTTTGATATAGGATTTCCCTGTGCTTTTCTATGTAAGGGATTGTAAAAACAATCCACTGCACAATGCCCATATCTGTTGTAGCACCAACATTGGCCCACAAATCTTTTCTTCTTTGTTTTTTCTATATGAGGTTGTTAGGCCATCTACTTAATCTTTTTTGATGTATTTGAGGAACCAACTTCCTCCTTTTTCTTCTCATCCACCCTAGTCGTGGTGGTTGGTTTATTCCTCTCACCTTTCCTCATCCATACTTGCTTAGAACTTTTCTTCCAACCTGCACTGATTGTAGGAACGTATTTAGAAACATGAGTACAAGATGGTTTGGATGGTACCTTCACTTTCTCAGTTGCTTGTGATAAATCAATGAGTGAAGTCATGATCTTCTTATCACATGTTGGAGGTATTTTAACAATATAATCCTCCAGGGAGCATTGAGTACCAGCAGCGACTGATTCTTGAGGTGGACACTCAAGAGTTTTCATAATCTTCTTGTCACATGTTGGAGGTACTTCAGCTTTAGTAGCCTCCAATAAACATTGAGTACCAGCATCTCCTGTTTCATTCTTTTGTGGAGTCTCAATATGTGTCTTCTCAAGATTTGTCAATTGGGCTTCCAATTTTTGACTTTCATTATTGAGGATGATCTTCTGATCTTCAATAATGATCATCTTCTCTTCACAAGTCTTCTTCAATCTTTCAACCTCATCCTCATGCATCTTAACTTTGTTTTGTAACAAAGAGTCAAGTTCCCTGAATTTCATGGAAGTTTATTCCAAAAAAAAACTCTTGACTTCATTGCTCTTCTTGAGCTCAGCTTCAAGTGCATGGATCCTTTCTTTTAGAGTCTTATTGACTTCCTCTTTTTCTTCAAATACTTTCACCTATTTGGTGAGCTTCATAATTTCCAGAACTTTTCTTTCCAACCCCTTTTCCATATTGTCAGATTCTCTTTCTAATCGAGTGATCTCAACATGCATAGATTGGAATAGGCTACAAATAATCACAACCCTTTCTTCAGGAATATCATGCAGATATGTTTTGAGTTTTTCCTGAGAGCTTGAATTAGGGGTGTCATCCTTTCCTCTGGAAGAATCATGAGCAACCTGCTTGATACTTTCCAAGCCTGATGTTTCTTCATTATTGCAATGGCATGGAGAACAAGACACTGCATCTTCTTTGGATATGAGGGACTTCTCCAGCTTCTTCTTCTCTTTCTTTTTCCTATTTGTCATGGTTTTGCAGGATGTAGACTTCTGCTCAAAAATGACTGTGTCATTATCAAGACTGCTCTTCATTGTTTACTTTAGGAAAGAAACTCAAATCCTCTTCTCTATAGAATTACTGGAGAATATCCAACATACATTAACCTCCCTCTGATACCACTTGTAGGAATCCGGGACACCCTGAGAGAGGGAGGGGTGAATCAGGGTATCAACTTTTTCTTCATAAAGTTTTGGATCTAGTTCCCACGTTGGTAGGAACTACTTAAACCTGTATGAAGGATATGATCAGCAATTATACATTCACATGAAGATAGATGACACAACTATTTTTACTTAGTTCACCACTAAGGGCTACGTCCAAGGAGCATACGCCGAAAAGTTGTCAGTCGTACCTGAATCCACTATGCTTCACTAGATATAGATTACAATTGTTCGGGCACAGTCACTCTGTCCCAGGCTCACTGCCTTTACAAAGGTTCAGGGATAGCTCACTGCTTCCCTCGGGTCACTCCTGTTGACTACCCCTGGCTCACTGCCGTTGGTGAAGTCTCACTCAGTTTATAGACATGAAGGTCTCTTCAATAGATTTGCATTGAAGTCTTTGTCTCCTATTCAGCATGAGACTTTTCTTGCATCAGAATCTTGAGTTGATGCTCTTTTGTATTCAACCTTTTACTTTAGTGCAATGACTGAATGTACTAGATCCCCTTGTCTTCGTTTGCCTGAATTACAATCACTTGTGTGATTGCTCAATAAATGATTCTCTGTTGAAGTCCAAATTTCATCCACTGATGAATACCCCTTTCCCCCTATCCACTAGGAGAAAAACCTTTGGAAAGGGCCTTCACAAAGTACCCTAATTCGTAAGGCTCCCAATTTTACAAAGCTCAAACAACCCTTCGCGGAGTCCCTACCTTTTCACGAAGCTCAATCGCGAAGCACTCTCGCGATGCTCCAGCCTTCGCTATGTTTGGCTGTCGCGGAGCTCCTGCCTCTTCGCGAAGCTCTCTGAGCCAATGTGGGGTGCACGAATTTCACGGAGCTAGAATAGCCACTGCGAAGCTCCTCTTTCGCGAGGCACACTGCCTTCACGAGTCACCATTGCGAACCGAGAGCAAAGGATTTTTGTTGAGAGCTCTCTCTCCTTCTCTTGAGGGGGTCGACCTGTATTTATAGGCAATTCCACTGACCCTCGGACTTTTTGCAAGAATTCAATGCCATGTCAGCTCAAATCGTGAATCTCTAAAGTTCCTTCTGGAATTCTCTCAAAATCGCAAAGCACTACAGAAATTTTCCATTCACGGAGCTCGTCGTAATCGCGGAGCATGCCGTCAATTACTTAGCACCTTCGACGCGAAGCTCCCTCACAAAGCCCTTCATCGCCGCGAAGCTCTCCAGCCTCTGTCGTTCGTGAAGCTTGACGTAATCACGAAGAATCACCGCCTCCATTCTTCTGGTCTTCGCGAAATCCAATCCATGCATCCCATTTTCACGAAACTCATGCCTTTGCCATATTAAATTATGATCTACATGGAGATCCACTTTTCGCGATGCTCACCAACCTCCAAATTTTGGACCCCAAAAATTTGGAAAACACTGGAAAACGGAGCCACCTTGTATCTGCTCTTTTTTTTCACCTCCAGATCATCTATTCCTTTGTTGATGTTCCTTGAATAAAACATGGATATTTATCCACAGTCCTCGAAATCAACATGCCACCATGGAATCTCCTTTTTCAACAAATTTGTATGTTGTCTGTTTGCTTTGTCAACAAGCACGATCACCTCAACAACACTTCTTCTTGGTGATATGTATCCTTCAGCAAATCTTCTGATTTTATCACAAACTCCACTATTGTGATATGTATTCTTTGAATGCATAGCTTCAGCATAATCATCTTCTATGACAATGTGATGTGCATGGATATCGCAGAATTCCAATCATTGCACGACCTTCTTAGAATTCCAATCATTGTCACATTGTCTTCTTCATCAACCGTCATGATCTACTTTATGCAAACCATGTGATTCTATTCATCAAGAAGTCTCTTGCATGGTTCTCATGCAATCATGAGTAATTGCATGGTCTTCATCAAAACCCATGGTTCTCATTCAATAATGAGGAATTGCATGGTCTTCATAAAAACCCATGGTTCGCATGCAATAATGAGGAATTGCATGGTCTTCATAAAAAAACCCCATTATTATTTAATCATCCTCAGATAGATTACACCTCACATTCTTCATTGTTTTAAACAATGTATCACCTTTGACACATGTTCTTTGAACTTACGATCAGTACAAAAATCGTATGAATCACCATTCCCCTACTTTAGCGGAGTACTTCATGATTTCCTTCATTTTGATCTTCCAATCCTCCATTTCATTGGAGTACTTCTTGATCTCCTTCATTTTGATCTTCATTGACAACTATTGACAACAAATACAAAATTATACACAAAGTGGTTCCAAAAATCTCCCCCTTTGTATTTTGTTATCAATACCTTATACATCTTCTGAAATGAATTTGTCAACATCAAAATGAGAATCTTCTCTTCAATGAACTTTTCTTTTCAAACATTCATTTCACTTTCTCTCCCCTTTATTGACAAGAAATACAAAACACATGGTAGGGAGGGTATCAATCCATACTTAATCAATGTTTCATTAATCATTTCACTCTAAGTCTACTTGAGAAATGCTCAATGTAGAGAACAAGAGGATTTGATTAAGTCAACAAGGCTGTCTATTATTCACAGATCATGATACCAACATGAGATGAGAACTCATGTATTTTTTCTTCAAGGGTTTACCACTTTTATTTCAGGCATAAGATATAAAATGTGATAGGGAATGATCAACCTGAAATTCCTGCACTTACATCAGCAAACTGATCAAAAACATTCAAGTGCTATCTGTAGGATAAGTGACCTTGGGGCACATCCATTCTTCTTATGTCACTAATCAATTTAGTTAATCCCCCTTTGTAGAATGATATTTGATATGAGTATCCAAGGGATATAGATTGGGAAATGGCATACCTTCTCCATTGACATGTTCCTCAAGAAATGCCCTGTGTAACTGCTTTTGAGTCCAGCTGGAGTTGATATTGATTAACACAGTGATTACGGAAGATTCTTCATTTTTCTCCCCCTCAAGGGAAACACTCTTCATCATCTTCATCAAGAGTTATCCTTCATCATCATAATCTTTGAATATCAATTGAAGAATCTACTAAGGATGGAAACTTCTTTAGCTTGGCTATCAAGAGTTGACAACATTCACTACTTCACAGGTTCTCCCCCTGAGAGCATGCTTCACCTTCAATTCCCTGCATTATTAGCACAAATACAATACACAAATGAATAAGGGAATAAGGTGGTTCCTCCTTGCTTCATCCACAAGACCTAAATTATTGAGGTTCTTTTCTCAACCAAGTTCCTCTATTCACTCCAGTCTTCATGCTCCTCTTAAGGACTGCTTCTTGTTCTGGTATTAAGGTTAGACAACTTTTGGCAACGTGACCAGATTTATTGCATCTCTCACACAGAACTTCTTTGAGATGATAGTTTTTCTTGGTTTGAAATCTCTCCTGCACTCTGTCTTCATCATTTGAAAGTTTTCCTTTTCCTTTGTCACCAGCCATGGCCTTTTCATCTTCAAGTTTCCTCATTCTTTTCAAATCTTCTGGCCAGATGACCAATATGTCATTTGGAACTGTTGCAGCTAGTTTGGGTCTTACACATGGGTTCATCTGAGTTTCATTCCACTTAGTGTTTCTTTTGGATGAATGACCCTTCAATTTCATGGATCCAAAATCCTGGTTCTTCTCAGCTTCCCTGCTTGAGATCTTCTTGGGAAATTGTGTGTTCACAACATTCTTCTGATTTCTTCCCAAGGTTGCTGCTTCATTCTTTTCCGGCATCAGAGGTATTCTTTTCTTATCAACAGTGAAAGCATATTGATGTGGGCATGTACTTGCCACGTGACCTCTTCCGTTGCATACATCACAGATGTTATCAAGAATTCCAAATCCGTTTGCGGTGAACAGATGCTTCTGGATCTGCGGATGTTGCTTCTTCTTCTCAGGATTCCTTCCCTTTGATATAGGCTTTCCCTATGCTTTTCCATGTAAGGGAATGTAAAAAAAATCCACTGCACAGTGCCCAAATCTATTGCAGCACCAACATTGGCCCACAAATCTTTTCTTCTTTGTTTCTTCTGTATGAGGTTTTTGGGCCATCTTCTTAATATTTTTTGATCTATTTGAGGAACCAACTTCCTCCTTTTGCTTCTCATCCACCCTAGACATGGTGGTAGGTTTATTCCTCTCACCTTTCCTTATCCATACTTGCTTAGAAATTTTCTTCCAACCTACACTGATTGTAGGAACGTATTTAGAAACATGAGTACAACATGGTTTGGATGGTACCTTCACTTTCTCTGTTTCTTGTGATAGATAAATGAGTGAAGTCATGATCTTCTTATAACATGTTGGAGGTATTTTGACAATAGAATCCTCTAGTGAGCATTGAGTACCAGCAGCGACTGATTCTTGAGGTGGACACTCAAGAGTTGTCATAATCTTCTTGTCACATGTTGGAGGTACTTCAGCTTTAGTAGCCTCTAATGAACATTGAGTACCAGCATCTCCTGTTTCATTTTTTTGTGGAGTCTCAATATGTGTCTTGTCAAGATTTGTCAATTGGGCTTCCAATTTTTGACTTTCATTATTGAGGATGATCTTCTGATCTTCAATAATGATAATCTTCTCTTCACAAGTCTTCTTCAATCTTTCAACCTCATCCTCATGGATATTAACTTTGTATTGTAACAAAGAGTCAAGTTCCCTGAATTTCATGAAAGTTTCTTCCAAACAAAAACTCTTGACTTCATTGCTCTTCTTCAGCTCAGCTTCAAGTTCATGGACCCTTTCTTTTAGAGTCTTATTGACTTCCCCTTTTTCTTCAAAGACTTTCACCTGTTTGGTGAGCTTCATACTTTCCAGAACTTTTCTTTCCAACCCCTTTTACATATTGTCACCTTCTCTTTCTAATCGAGTGATCTCAACCTGCATAGATTGGAATAGGCTACAAATAATCACAACCCTTTCTTTAGGAATATCATGCAGATATGTTTTGAGTTTTTCCTGAAAGCTTGAATTAGGGGTGTCATCCTTTCCTCTGGATGAATCCTGAGCCACCTGCTTGATAATTTCCAAGCTTGATGTTTCTTCATTATTGGAATGGCATGGAGAACAAGACACTGCATATTCTTTGGATATGAGGGACTTCTTAAGCTGCTTCTTCTCTTTCTTTTTCCTGTTTGTCCTGGTTTTTCAAGATGTAGACTTCTGCTCAGAAATGACTGCATCATTATCAAGACTGGTCTTCATTGTTTACTTTAGGAAAGAAACTCAAATACTCTTCTCTATTGAATTACTAGAGAATATCCAACATACGTTAACCTCCCTATGATACCACTTTTAGGACCCCGGGACACCCTGAGAGGGGAGGGGTGAATCAGGGTGTCAAATTTTTCTTCTTAAAGTTGTAGATCTTGTTCCCACGTTAGTAGGAACTACTTAAACCTGTATGAAGGATATGATCATCAATTATACATTCACATACAGAGATATGACACAACTATTTTTACTTGGTTCACCACTAAGGGCTACGTCCAAGGAGCATACACCACCAAGTTTTTGGTCGTACCTGAATCCACTATGCTTCACTAGATGTAGATTACAATTGTTCGAGCACAGTCACTCTGTCCCAGGATCACTGCCTTTACAAAGGTTCAGGGATAGATCACTGCTTCCCTCGGGTCACTCCCGTTGACTGCCCCTGGCTCACTGCCGTTGGTGAAGTCTCACTCAGTTTATAGACGTGAAGGTCTCTTCAATAGATTTTCATTGAAGTCTTTGTCTCCTATTCAGCATGAGGCTTTTCTTGCATCAGAATCCTAAGTTGATGCTCTTTTGTATTCAACGTTTTACTTTAGTGCAATGACTGAATACACTAGATCCCCTTGTCTTGGTTTTCCTGAATTACAATCACTTGTGTGATTTCTCAATAAATGATTCTCTGTTGAAGTCCAAATTTCATCCACTGATGAATACCCCTTTTCCCCTATCCACTGGGAAAAAAACCTTTGGAAAGGGCCTTCACAAAGTACCCTACTTCGTATGGCTCCCAATTTTTCAAAGCTGAAACAAGCCTTTGCGGAGTCCCTGCCTTTCCGCGAAGCTCAATCGCGAAGCACTCTCGCGATGCTCCAGCCTTCGCAATGCTTGGCTGTCGCGGAGCTCCTGCCTCTTCGCAAAGCTCTCTGAGCCAACGCGGGGCGCATGACTTTCGCAGAGCTAGAATAGCCACCGTGAAGCTCCTCTTTCATGAAGCACACTGCCTTCGCGAGTGACCTTTACAAACCGAGAGCAAAGGATTTTCGTTGAGAGCTCTCTCTCCTTCTCTTCAGGGTGTCGACTTGTATTTATAGGCAATTCCACCGACCCTTAGACTTTCCGCGCGAAGTCAATGCCACTTCAGCTCAAATCGTGAAGCTCTGAAGTTCCCGACAAAATTCTCTCAAAATCGCGAAGCACTACAGCAATTGTCCATTCACGGAGCTTGTCGTAATCGCGGTTCATCCCGTCAATTACTTCGCACCTTCGCCGAAAAGCTCCCTCACAAAGCCCATCATCGCCGCGAAGCTCTCCAGCCTCTGCCATTCGCGAATCTTGACATAATCGCGAATAATCACTGCCTCCAGATCATCCATTCCTTTGTTGATGTTCCTTGAATAAAACATGGATCGTTATCCACAGTCCTAGAACTCGTCATGCCACCATGGAATCTCCTTTTTCAAAAAATTTGTATGTCGTCTGTTTTCTTTGTCAACAAGCACGATCACCTCAACAACACTTCTTCTTGGTGATATGTATCCTTCAGAAACTCTTCTTCTTTATCACAAACTCCACTATTGTGATATGTATTCATTGAAGGCATAGCTTCAGCATAATCATCTTCTATGACAATGTGATGTGCATGTATATCGTAGAATTCCAATCATTGCATGGCCTTCTTAGAATTCCAATCATTGGCACATTGTCTTCTTCATCAACCGTCATGATCTACTTCATGCAAACCATGTGATTCTATTCATCAAGAAGTCTCTTGAATGGTTCTAATGCAATATTGAGTAATTGCATGGCTTTCATCAAAACCCATGGTTCTCATTCAATAATGAGGAATTGCATGGTCTTCATCAAAACCCATGGTTCTCATGCAATAATGAAGAATTTCATGGTCTTGATCAAAAAACCCCATTCTTCTTTAATCATCCTCAGATAGATTACACCTCACATTCTTCATTATTGTAAACAATGTATCTCCTTTGACACATGTTCTTTGAACTTATGATCAGTACAATAATCGTTTGAATCACCATTCCTCTACTTCAGCGGAGTACTTCATGATCTCATTCATTTTGATCTTCCAATACTCCATTTCATTGGAGTACTTCTTGATCTCCTTCATTTTGATCTTCATTGACAACTATTGACAACAAATAAAAACTTATACACAAAGTGTTTCCAACATACACTTCATCTATAAGGCCTTTGAGTCCCACTTGTCTATAACTCCCTTGTCAGGCCACTGAGGTCCAATCATCTAGTACTCGTTTTCTAGGCCACTAAGGTTTTCTTGGTCACCCACAAAGGCCAACTTGTCACTTCTTTCTCATCATATCTAGCTGGAGGATTTCTGCTCCTACTGTGCTTGATTCTATGAGAATCTATTCCTCATGCCATCAGTCATATCTCAATCTCCACAGAAACTAACATAGAGTATATCAAAAGGACCACCTCATCATAAGGGCCCCAACACTACAAACATCTTGTCAATCAGACATACAGTTTACAAGTTATGAAAGTTTTACTAAAAAGTGGTCGGTGGGGTTTGGGTCTGGTCCGACCCGGTTGGACCGACCTGACCCCACCCAGCCTGGGGTCCACCGACTTGACCTGGGTCTGCCGACCCAACCTTGGTCTGACCTGACCTAGATCTGACCCAGTTTTCTAGGCCTCTCTCGAGTCGGCTGGGTCATGGGTCTGGCCTGTTGGGCTGCTACGGGTCCAACCCACTAGGCCATGGGTCTGACTTACTCGGCTGCCAAAGGTCTGACCCACTGGGCAGCCCGGAGCGGCCCGCCTCCTCCTACCCTGGTTGGTTTAAGTAGGTTGGCCTACTATGGCCAAGGCACAGCTGGCATGACACTTCTCCCTCCACCCCATGATCCAGGTGGACCACAACCCTCCCACCTCATGACGCAGTGCGACTCACTGTATCTGCTCATGCCTGCTGCCGACCATTGTCGGAAGCCTAAATCACTGCCCACAACTAATGTCGTGGGCCACCTCACTACCACGGAATGCTGATGATCTCTTTCGTAGGCCACTAGGTCTGCTTTGGTGGTTAGTTTTCCAATCCAGAAGGTTTTCTAGAGTCCTCAAGTCATTCTTTCTCTTACAGAAAGCTTGAATCCTCTTTGTAAACCACTTCACAAAAAATGATCGAACGATGTTAGGAAAAAACATCAAGAACACCCCAGGGATGGACGTTGGCCATATTCGTTTGGCCTTTGTTTTTCCCGTTATAAGGAAATAATGGGAAGGGGATAATCAATCAAATTTATACCCTTCATGTCCCACAAAAATCAACATATCTTTCATTTAGTATGCACGATCTGTGAATCATTCTGTTCATCGAATGATTCATGCTCTTTGTGGAGTATTAGCATTGGGGAAAGAAAACTAATTAAATAGACACCCTACTTAGTTTTTGATCGATCGCTGAAGAAGGTATAATCCTACATTCATCACTCTTCAAGCCTCTGATGTTTGGTCCGAACCCTTTCATTTATCTAATATCTTTTGTTGTTTTTCGCTGCTCATCGTTTGCCAACCATTCTTCTCTAAGGCTTCCAGGATAAAGAAGCCAGGATCCTCCATCAACCTTGTGTCCTCACTAAGTAATTAAGTGGAAAATGAGATTCAGAATTTTTGTTATGTTGTTGATTTTATGCTATTTCATTTATTAAATGAAATAGTTTCCTCATCACGTTGTAGCGATTTTTTAAATAAATAAAATTTCAAGTTTATTTTATTTTACTTCATTTTATTTTATTTCTTTTAAAACGCCTGAAAGTTAACTTTCTTCCTCAACCCGCTCCAATCGAGGTTAGGTCCATTGTTAGTTAATTTCGTCATTCCAAACTCAATTATGCCCTCTAATTTTTAATTCTGGAATATGTTTAGAAGCTTCCAAAACTTCACACGTTCACTATTTTAATTAAATTAAGAATATTTCAAACAATAATTTTGGGCTCACCGGGTCTCAGAATAAATTTTATTTTGAGATATTGGTCTCAAAATAATCCCATATAATTTTATTAGAAAAATTACATGGAATTCAGGGACATTAAAGTACCCCCACCTTTAGGGATTTAAGTTATCATAAGCCAAAACAAGGGATAAATAAACAAATGTTGGTATTTAGCACAAATATGAGCCTCCCGCTCCCAAGTGCTCTCCTGGAGATTACCATGATGCCATCGAACATGAACCATAGGAATCGACCATACAAAAAGGATCTTCTCATGTCAATACTCAATCTCTACTGGGAAGTCCAAAAATGTTTCCCCATCATGGATTTCTAAATTTCCCCAGTCAATGATGCGCGACTAATCATGGACATACCACCTTAGATGTGATACGTAGAATACATTATGAACTCGATGCATCTGTGGGGGAGAGCTAGGTGGTACTCCACATCTCCAACTCTTCTCATAATTTGAAAAGGTATGATTAATCTTGGAGATTTCTTGACGCCCTGGAGATATCTCTGCAATCCCCAACGAGGTGAGACATGAAGGAACACATGGTCTCACACCTCAAACTCAAAGGGCCTCCGTCTCTTATCCACATAATATTTTTACCTGCTCTATGCAGTCCCCATCCTCTCCTGGATTACTTGCACCTTATTAGTGGCAGCTCGTACCAACTCTATACCCCTGAGTGCTGACTCCCCTGGGACATTCCAGCATAACGTTGATCGGCATGGTTACCCATAAAGCATCTCGAACGGTTCCATAGAAATGGTGGAGTGGTAGCTATTATTTTATGTCAACTACACTAGTGGTAGGTGATCCTACCAACTATGGCCAATGTCCAAGATACAAGCATGAAGCATATCCTCTAAAACCTGGATAGTCATTTCCGTCTGACTATCCATCTAGGTCGAAAATCCATGATCAAACAAAGTTTATTCTAGAATGAGTCTTTCAATCCCTACCATAATCGGGATGTAAAGATTGTGTCTCGATCTGAGACTATCATCGAGGGGACCCCGTGGAGTCGAACAATCTCTTTTATGTAAAATAGTCCCAATCCCTTTTTTGAACCCAGCTCCCAGATAGGTAGGAAGTGGGCCAACTTGGTGAGCTGGTTAACAATCATCCAGACAGTATAGTGAACCCTTGTTGTAAAAGGTAAACTCATCATGAAGTCCATCGAGATACCATCCCTCTTCCACTTAAGAACCTCAAGTGGCTATGTCAAACCTGTAGGAACCTGATGCTCTTCTTTCCCTTACTAACAAGTGAGGCACCACGGAACCAAACCTGCATCTACCTTCTTCATCCCCAACCTCCAGTATTGATGTCAGAGGTCCTAGTACATCTTCACCACTCTTGGATGTACCTCCAATGTGGAGGTGTGGAACTCCTTCAGAACCTCCCCATGTGAAGCCACGAGCACAATAGTGCATCCTATAAAAAGAATGACATGATCCCCACCTATAGAATATCCATAAGGGGATTGTACTAAAGATAAGTGAGCATGTCAGGACTTACAGTCAACATCCAAAAGCTGTGTCTACCTAAATTTCCTTAAGAGTGGGATAATGACTTTCATCGATTGAAGATAAGCTGATCCATCATAATTCAAGATGTATATCTGCATCACGGATAACTACTATGACGAATCACTCAGTAAATACAAACTAGATATCCTACTGAGCACATCCTCTACCATGTCCCCCTTCATAGGAGTATAGACTATCTCGGAGTCATAGTCCTGGAGGAACTCTAGCCATCACCGCTGCCTCAAGTTCAATTATTTCTGAGATAAGATATACCAGACACTTTTGTGGTCATAGTAGACGGTAAACCTCTCACCCATCAAGTAGTTGCACCAAATATTTAGGGAAAAGACCACTACTACTAGCTTTAGGCCACATGTCGTGTAGTTATTCTCATGATGACTCAACTATCGTGAACTGTAGGCAATCACTACTTTCTCCAACATCATGACAGAACCTAGTTTGGTCACAGATGTGTCACCAAAAACTACATACCAAATTCCCTCTTCTAGTAGTCTCAAGATTGGGGGCTCTTTAGTCTCTTCTTCAAATCCAGGAAACTCTGATGGCACTTATCTATCCAAACGAAGTGCTATCCTTTCTGTTTCGAAGTCGATAAGGGTGTTTCTACCTTGGAAATGTTGAGAAAGAACCTACAGAAGTACCCAGACAAACCCAAGAAACTCTGTACCTCAGTCACGCTCCGGGGTGGCCCCCAAGCAAGCATCGCTTCTATCTTTGCTAGATCCTGTGCAACTATGGCCTCCAAAATGAAGTGTCCTAGGAAGTGGAACTCCCAAATATAGAACTGACACTACAATAGCTTCTCATAAATCTAGTGCTCTCAAAGTGTATCTAGGACTATCCGCAGGTGTGTAGCGTACTCCTCCATTGACACTGAGTAAAACAAGATGCCATCAATGAATACCATGAAAACCTGTCAAGGAATGGCTAGAAGATCTAGTTCATGAGTTCCATGAACACTAATAGAGAATTAGTCATACTGAAAGGCATCAGTAAGAACATGTAGTGGGCATAACGATATCTGAAGTTTGACTTCAGTATATCCTCATCCCATACACGGAGGTGATGATAGCCTGATTTGAGGTCTATATTTGAGAACCATATCACTCAATTCAACTGATCGAAGAGGTCATCATTCCTCGAAAGTGGGTACTTGTTCTTCAAAGTCTTCTAGTTCAGGAACCAGAAGTCCACACACAACCTAAAACTCACGTATTCCTTCTTGGAAAACAAAATAGTGGCTACCCACGATGAAACTCTAGGTCTCACCAAGACCCTCTCCTGTAAGTCCTATATCCATACCCTCAACTCATGAATCTCTACGGGATCCAAAATATATGATGGTGTAGATATCGAGGCCATATCAGGGTATAGATCAATTTAGAAGTATACCTCTCTATTAAGAGGTAATCCCAGAACATCTTTAGGAAATATGTATTCTTACTCATCCACCACTTCAGGAAAATGAGGACACTTCTCTTCCACTGCACGAAGTGTGAGGCTAGCCAAATGGTGAGTGATCTGATGCACCCCCTCTGGTAATGTATGTCTTGTGCTGCAAGAGAACCCTTCTCACCAGTGAAGGAAAATATGGTCCCATCCTCATAGACACACAACACTCTGCATCTAAATTAGTCGATCTGAGCATGAACAGTGGATAACCAGTCCATACCTAGGATGAAATCATAAGGATTCAACACCGCTACAAGGAGATCCTAGCTGATGATCTCACCTCCAAAAGTAATCTCACATTGTCGGCACTAGTGGGTAATCATCGAATCCCTTCCTGTTGGAGTCTCTAACTATTAGAATCGAGCCAATGGTTCTACCAGAATCACTGAGCCCCAAATAAGGTCTGTGGTAAGGAAAGAGTGACTAAAACCTATGTATATAAGAAATTCATATTTGGTGGAGAATACACATACCACACCTTTAATCATCTCTAGATCACCATGGTCATAGGCCTCCATCACCTATAGTGGTCCTTTCCCCTATCCATGAGCTCATGGAGCCCATAGTGGACCACCTAGGGATGGTGGTGGTAGCACATCGAACCTCCATACAATACCTAATACTCTTTCATCTTTCCTTCCACATCCACCACCCTATGGACCACCTCGCTTGAACCTCTACCTCTGCCTCGACAGTCCCTTGACTATATTCCGGTCGTCTGTGTGGTGAGCCGGGAAATCATGATCCATATTACCATACCCCTCCGCATGAGTAGCACACCCTTCCCCTCTAACGACTCCATATTTCTTAAGGGTATTGTTTTGTTAATCCTACATCTGGGGGTCATCCCCCAAAATTCATGGCCTACTTAGGCCCCTATGTTTGCTACCTGCTACACACAGCTAAAGAATCCACCACCCAGGGTCTACTGGTAGCTCCTAATACTATCACCTACTCCTCTAGGGAGATCTTCATGAGTAGGGATCACTCCGTCACCCAAGCCTGAATAGGGATGATAAGTGATACCATGTATTCCCTGATCTTCTGGAGTAGTACCTTCTCAAAGGCTTTAGCCTTAAATAATGGGTCTCACACTATATCTGTGGAGCAGCGAGAAATATCAGGGAATATCACTAAGTACTCCGATACTATCATGCCACCCTGCTGTAGGTGTAGTAGCTTCTGTATGCGCACTGAGTGAAACATCGCTAGAAAGAACTCTTATTGGAAGAGGTGCTTGAAGTATGTCTAAGTGAGAGTCGGATCATCGTGTGTCTAGATCGTCAAGCTCCACCATCTCCCCGCTAGTCTCTGAATAAGGCTCACAACTAAGATATCCATCTGGTTGAGAGGCGTCCTCACTAGATGGAAGAGTAACATAACCACCTAGATCCAATCCTCTGCCACCTGGGGGTGAGTCTCATCCTTGAAATTGAGAGGTATCTGCCTTTATAACTTGTGTAAGGCATTGATCCTATGTGCATCATCTACCGATATCGTCAGTAGAAACTCCTGACCAATGGGTTGGGGTAATGCTTGTGAACCTCCTAGTGGGTCCATCTCTAGTACTAGTCCCAATACTAATGCTTCATCACTGGGCATACCATCCTCATGGTTACACACTATAACCCTCGATGGCTGTCTTTACGACAACATCCTTAAATAAATATAGATGAACCACAGTTAATAGGTTATGCCTGGTGAGATGACTCAAGAAGGAAACCAAGAAACACTCAAAATCCAATATGATGCATACAACCAATTGTTTCATGTACCAAGACAAAAGAAAAATTCAAGGCCCTAGAGTATGGATACATTGGTCTCCGCACACACACTAGACTCCCTGAGCTTAAAATTGGAACTGAAAACATTTAAAACTATTTCACCAAAACAAAACCAAAGACTCTATGTCTTTAAGGTTGGAAAAATTGCCTCTGATACCAATTTTTCATGACCTGTTCCCCAGCGCCCATGCCACGACTACCATAAGCCCTCATCCAGAATGCCAGGGGCTGGCGACTAGTGCCAAAGGCATTATCTTACAAGTGGGAGGCATTAGTTGAGTGCCTTTACACAAACACACTCAAATCCCCAACACACAATACTAGAAATGGAAACATGCCTACCACTAAGACAACCATTGAGTGTAAAATAGTACAAGATGAAAGTAATGGGGTCAGAATACAATCCCAACAAAGACAAGATAATAACAAGAAAGTACAAAGGTATCTTTAAATCCATCCATAGAAAAACCTACCTAAAGGGTAGCTGTAGAGTAGTTGTTGGAGGCTGTAGGAGTATTCCTCGCTTGGTTGATCTAACTGGGAACACTTAGTCCTTGACCACAAAGGTCTCCATCAAAGTTTCGTTCATTTGTACATGAAATGACACATGCATGCAAAGCTTATGTAGGGGTGAGTAACAAAATACCCTATAGGGTCCCAAAACAAGAAATAACGACCACAAAGGAAAAGTACACATGAAGAAATTGATGGATCACAAAGGTATATCCTAAAGTATATAAAGAATGATTATTAGTCATAAATATAGATCATCTTGTACTGTTGAGGGACTCATTCACAATGAGTCACTCAGAGGTCTAGTCGACTACTACTCATTTTCTGGGTCACTGAGGTCTACTCAGATACTGCTCGTCTACTGGACCACTGAATTCTAATTGGTTAATACCCATCTTCCGGGCCACTGAGGTCCATTCGGTTACTCCTCGTTTGTCAAGAAACTAAGTTCCATTTTTCTACTACTCATTTTTTGGGGCACTGTGGCCCGCTCAGCCACCCACTGAGGTCCAATCAACACTTCCTTCTCATCATAGATATCCACAAGATTTTCTCTCATAGAATGCTTGATTCCGGGAGAATCTACTTCTCAAACCACTAGTTATATCTTAATCTCCATGGAAACTCACATGGAGCATGTTAAAAGGACCACCTCTTCACGATGGTCCCAACACCAAAAATGACTCATCAATTGGATGTATGGTTTACAAGTTATGAAAATTTTATTGAAAAAGTGTTGGTTGGGTCTGGGTCTGGTCCAACCCATTCAGACCGACCCAACTCGAACTGGCCCGAGGTCCACCAACCTGACCTGGGTCTACCAACCCAACCCAGGTCTGACCTAACCTGGATCTGACCTGGTTTGCTGGGCCTGACCTGCTAGGCTGCCCGACTCCACCAACCCAGCCCACTGTAAGCGGGCCGACCGGCTATGACCGAGACATGGCTGACACAACACATCTTCTTCTACCCCACGGTCTTTGTAGGGTCCACCGCCAAAGACCAAGAGGACCATGGCTCTCCTGCCTCCTGACACGATGCAACTCGCTGCGTCCGGTCATGCCCATTGCCAGAATCCCGGATCACCGCCTGTGCTCAATGCCACAGGCCAACTCACTACCACTTCATGCCATTAGCACGTTCCAGATCTTGTATAGGGCCACTGCCAGCTATCGCCATCGGTCTCTTACGCGGGTCACCTGGTCTACTCCGGTGGTCTGTTTACCAAATCGGAAGGTGCTCTGAAGTCCTCAAGTCATTATTTCACTTTTCATAGGCTCGAATCATCTTTGTGGCCCACTTCAATGAAATCCCTCAAATGAAATTAGGAAAAATAAAAAAGAACACCTGAGGGATGAATGATGGTCTTGTTCATTCAGCCTTTGTTCGTCCCATTATAAGGAAAGAGTGGGAACAAATAGTCACCCAGATTTCTACCATTCATGTCCCACAATAATAAACACATCCCATATTTATCATTCACGATCTCTGAATCATTCCATTAATCGAATGATTCATTCTCATTGTGATGTTTTAGAAACATGGAAAGAAAACTAATTAAACAGAAACCCTACTCGGTTTTGGATCGATCGCTGATGAAGGGTGAATTATGCATTTGTCGCTCATCAAGCCACCAATTTTTGGTCCAAACCTATTCGTTGATCCATTGTTGTTCAACCTTTGTCACTACACTTAATTTTACAACCAATTTTCTCCAAGGATTCCAAATAAAATAAACCTCGATCCTCCAATGACCTTGTGTCCTCACTAAGTAATTAAGTGGAAAACATGATTCATCATTTCTGTTACACTGAGTCACTGATGTTACACTGTTTAATTTATTAAATAAAATAGTTTCCCTATCATGTTGCTAAAAATATTTGAATAAAATAAACTTTCAAGTTTATTTTATTTTACTTCATTATATTTTTTTTAAATGCCCGGAAATTAACTTTGTCCCTCAACCCACATCGGTCGAGGTTAGGTCCACTCTTTGGTAAGGTCATCATTCCGAATGCAATGGTGCCCTTGGATTTTAATATGGGAACCCATTTAGAAGCTTCCAGAACCTCCCACACATGCTATTTTAATTAAATTAAAATAATTTCAAACAACTATTCTAGGATCATTGGGCCTTGGAATCATGTGCCGCCTGAGTTCCTAGTTTCGAAATAATCCCCTATAATTAAAAAACTTAAATGTAATTCTGGGACATTAAATTTACTATATCTTTCTAAAGTTCCAATAAATTGGATTCATCGGGTACGATCCTACTGGTTAAGGCCATCACTTCCTTTGTCTATGTCAAAAGGATTTGTTAAAACCCTATATTTATACTATTCATGTGATCACTGTTCAGGGGTTATAATATTAGTGGTAGGGATACTTAATGGTCATTTAAATCCAATTGTATATAATATAACAAAGGAGTGCATGTGTTTTATATATCCATAACATATTTAATTAAAATAAATGGAATTTTATTCATAACAGTTTGGGTCATTACAACATTCTCCCCTTTAGAAAGTTCACCCTCAAAATTTCATTTTCCCAAACTAAAATATATGAGGGTAACTCTATCACATCATTTCCTCTAGTTCCCATGTTGCTTCCTAAAATATTTTGTTTCTCCACAACACATTGAGGAGGGGAATTATTTTATTTTTTATAAATTTTTCACTATGATCTAAGATCTTCACTGGATTCTCTTCATAGGAGAGCTCATTCTCTAATGATACCACCTCTGATTGAGTATATGTGATGAGTCTAGTATGTACTTCTTTAAGAATCATACATGGAATACATCATGTACTTGAGACAGGTTTTGTGGGAGTGCTAGTCGATATGCCACTGCCCTGATGCGATCAAGGATCTCAAAAGTGCCAATGTACCTTGGACTAATCTTTCTCTTATTCCCAAATCACATAACTCTCTTCCATGGACATATGTGATGGAATACCAATTATCCAAAATCAAACTCTAGGTCTCATTAATGATTTTTAGTATATCAAATCTGAGGAACTTTGATGTATTTTTGGATAGTCTTAACTGTCTCCACCATTTCTTCAACCATTTCCAGACCTAGAAGTTTTCATTCCCCAACTTCATCCCAACATGCCTATGTTCTAAACCTCTTCCCATAAAGGTCTTCATAAGGATCTATTTGGATGCTTTAGTTGAAACTTTTGTTGTAAGATAACTCCACCAAAAAAAGATGTTGGTCCAATTTTCCTTTGAAATCCATTATGCAAGCTCTCAATATGTGCTCAAGTGTCTTGATAGTCTGCTAAGATTGGCCATCATTTTGAGGGTGTTAGGCCATGATTAAATTCAACTCATTGTTCAAAGATTATTGGAGAGTCTTTTAGAAATTAGAGGTGAATCATGGATCTCTATCAGACACAGTTGATAGTGGTAATATATGCAGCCTTACCCCTTATTTGATGTATATCTGCGCTAGTTGATCTAATGAGAAATCCTCTTGAATTGTAATGAAGTGTGCAGTCTGTATAAGACGATTCACTATAACCTAGATAGCATTGATTCCTTTGGATGTTTTTGGAAGTCCAGTGACAAATTCCACTGTGATGTTTTCTTATTTCCATGTTGGTAGGGGTAATGGTTGCATCATCCCCTTAGACTTATACCTCTCAGCCTTCAATTGCTGATATACTAGGCACTTTGATGTATATTTAGTTATCTTCTTCTTCATGTTATCCCAATAATAGTGATCATAGAGATCTCTATATATCTTTGTGTTTCTTGAGTGAATGGAGAAATTTTAACTATGTGCATCATTCAAAAGTTCTTTCTTTAATTATGAACATGATGGAACACATATTTTTTTACCCAAATCTCACAATTCTTTATTCATTAATATCGAAATCTGGGGATTTCCCTTTTCTGATAGTTTCAATTTCTTCCAAATTCCCACATCATCTTTTTGAGCTTCCTTTAATCTTTCCAAAAGAGATGGTTGATCAATCATTTGTGAAAGGATTGAAGATGTTCCCTTATTCATGATTCCAATGTCCATATTCATCAAATCTATGAATATTGGATCCTTTTCAATTCTCATCAGTGATAGAATTATTGGGTATTTTCTACTTAGAGCATATTCCACCTTGTTCGCATTCCAAGGGTGGTAATGGATTGAGAAGTCGTAAAACTTAACGAGATCTAACCATATTCATTGGATCATATTTAGCTCTTTCTATGTGAATATATACTTGATACATTTTTGATCACTATGTATTTCACACTTCTCCTCAAAGAGATAATGCTACCATATTTTCAAATAAAATATCACCATTTCAAACTCCATATCAGGCATGGGATAGTTTTTATCATTAATTTTCAACGTCCTTTAGTAATATGTAATTAATTTTTCATTCTACATCAAAAAATAGTCCATTAACTTCTTCAAAGCATTGCTGAAGATTACAAAAAGCTCCCCACTTATGGGTAGTGTGAGCACAAGGGAATTTATAAGATTATTCATCAACTCCATGAAGCTTTATTCATATTAATCATTCCTAGAAAAACTGAATGCCTTCCAAATTATCTTGGTAAGAGGGTTTGAAAATCATGATAAATTTATAACAAATCAGTGATAATATACATCTAACCCTAGGAATCTATAGCTATCCATCACAGATGTCATCCTTGGCCATACCAAAATTTCTTTTTTTGATGGATCCACAGATATCCCATTGATTGCGATGATATTCCCTAATAATGATAATTTCTTTAACCAAAAATCACACTTTCTGTACATTGCATAGAGCTTCTCCTTTCTCAAGGTCTCTAGTACTGTGCTTAGATGCTCCTCATTCTCCTCCTCAGTTTTAGAGTATATTATAATATAAATTATAAAGACTACCCAAAATTTATTAAGTTAATATCAAAAGACACTATTCATCAAGTCTAGGAATATTTTTAGATCATTAGTGATTCTGAAAGGAATTACTATGAATTCATAGTGCCCTTACCTTGTAGGAAAAGCAGTCTTGGGGATATCCTCCTTCTTCACCATTACTTGGTAATATCCCGATCACATATCCAACTTGGAGATGTATTTTACTCCTTGTAGTTGACCGAAAAATCCATTAATTCGTGTATATGGATACTTTTTATGTATCATGATTTTGTTGAGATCACGATAATCAATGATAATGAATATTGACCCATACTTCTTCTTGATGAAGAGGACTGGTGCACCCCATGGTGAAGCACTTGGTCTTATAAACCCTTTATCAATATTCTCCTGTATTTGTTTCTTTATCTACTCAAGCTCCACAACATCCATTCTATATGGAGTCTTGGATATTGAAAACACCCCAGGTATATGATCAATCAAGAATTCAAAATCCCTTATAAGAGGAAGACCGGGAAATTCCTTGGGAAACAGAACAGAAAATATCCTAATAATAAGAATGTCTTCAAGGATGGTTCCTTTCCTAGAATCTATAATCTAAGAAAGATATCCAAGATCATAGGGAAGTAATATCTATTCTTAAGATGATGGTACTAAATAAGATTCATCCTCCTCCTTGAACTTGTATAGAATCAGGGGTCGATTCACCATATGGAGATTGATTTCCCTCCCATGGAAATTTATGTTGGATATATATAGGTATAAACAATCCATGAAAATAATTGCATCAAATTCCACTAGTGGTAGTACGATGAGGTTTGATGTGAATTTCAATCCAAAAATGGTGATAGGGGAGGTGTTTTATTCATGGGATGCAATAATTACCCTGTTTTCCATTTTCACAGACATCTCTACTTACATTCTTTGTGGTGAAGTTTGGATTGTTCTACTAAATGTTTGGGATATAAAATAATGCATAAAACTAGAATCAAATAATACATTCGCTATTATTGAATGAATAACCAACATACCTTTCACCACTTCATTTTTGGGATTCACTTCATTGTTAGTGATGGGAAAATCTCTCCCTTGCTACCAGAGAGGTAGTTGGTTCTCTCCGAAAACCCTTTTCTCAGGGAACTAGTTCAAAAATCATCCTGGTTCATTGAAGTTGTTGCAATGAACAATGCATTGTGAATCCAATAGAGATTTACCTTCCTCTATAGTAGTTGCAGATTTTTCTTGCCAGTAATCACTGGAAAGGTTCCCTTCCATCACACACCTAAATAATTTCTTCATCCCCTTCAGGCAATTTTCAGGATGCTTCTTTCTCCACTTTTGACAAGAAGGGTGTTGCAATTTTTTAGCACTATTATATTTATCCAACAGATGGCCAGAATTAAATTCCAATTTCCACTTATTATCCCCAAGATACCACTGCGATTCTCTAATCTCCATATTGACTTTGAGGGCACATCATATAATCTCCACAGAGCTGTCAAAATCACAGATCACCATGGTTTCTTGTAGGCTAGGTTTTATCCCACCAAAGAAGCGAACAACCTTACATTTAGGGGTGATGACAAAACTAGAGGCGTATCGTACAAGTCTGGTGAAGTTTTCCTCATATGTACCAATAGATTCGTCTTCCTTTTTCTTGAGTGTAAGGAAATATCTTTCCATATTAATATAGAGGGTTCAAGGAAAATATTTATCAAAAGACATATTCTGGAAATCCTTCCATACCATCACCTCAAAATCTTCTTTAGGATTCATATTTGTTATCAATGTCCACCATTGATCATCTTCACCCTCTATACCATAATAATCCAGAAGAACCTTCTCTTGTTCATAACATCGAAGGATAGAGAAGATCTTCTCAATAGAGTTGATCAACTGTTCAATGATTATGGGATCAGATGATCCATTGAATGTATGAGGCCTTTATCTCATAAAGCTCTCAAATGTGAGTTGTTCATTATTAGGGGGTTGGAAGTTCCTCTTGACCTATGTTTCTATTCAAAACTTGAGTTAACTAAGATATTATTGTGACAATGTTTGTGATTCCCACTCCCATCGGATTGGGTATCTCATAAGAACAATCATCATATTTATCTACGCATTGGTTGTTAGCTAGAGTTCTCCTATTACTAGCCATTTTCTAGAATAAAAGGAAAATTAAAGGTAAGTATTTTAAAATATTAAACAAATAAAATGGAATACAATGATAAAAGGGATAACTAATAAATTACATTTATATCCTTATCTTATGAATTTATACGCTTCAATCTAAGTTATACACAATATATTTCCAAAAATATATTATGAGGGTAATTTTTTTGTTCCCTTAAAAATGGTTTGTACAAATCTTATGAATTTATTGAAGATATCCCCCTTCAATGTCTAACAAAGAGTGAATCATGACCTGTTTTCATGCACCAATTCCTGTTCGAGTCTAGCTCAATGCGGCATTTTCATGTTTTACCCCTAGATACATCTATTTCAGAGCCACCTCTAATTGTTTGTATCCAGATACGGATGTATTTTCTTGATAAAACACTTACTCTCTACTAACCAAAATTTAGGGATTCTTTTCTTATACTTAGTATTATCCTTAAGGATTTCACTATAGTTTTCTAATCCTAATCCAAAAAATAACTAAACCTATCCTTCAATACCAACTATAATGATCATGCTCTTTATTTCATATTTAAACATGGTTTATTACATAAACTTTAACTTAATACAACTCAAAAGATTGGGGTGTCTATTTTCTTTAGGGATTAGGAATATTGCATTAAAACCTAAAACATGAAATACACATCTTTATTGAAAACTTATTTTACATGACCTCAACATTCCTTCATACTTAGCAATGCATGGGATAACTTGAAGTCATACATAAAAAAAGGTGAGATATAAAGCCCAGTTAGGGAATAAAAATGGAATAAAATGAGGAATAAAATACATGTTAGTCCATAGTAATATCAATGGAGTTCCAAATAAACATGAACATAAAGTCATTATATAGTATGATATTCATAACATGGAAATGTGGCAACAACTTAAAACACCACATCATTAACATAAAGGAATCGGGTAAACCCCTATCCCAACAGGGTGAAAAGAATTCCAATAAAGGAACCAACATAACCCCAATTCCAACATGTTGTATCATGATACTAAACATTACTGAATGAATTCAATAGAAATCAGAGTGCACCCTTCATAAACATTTCAATCTCATGTTTAAGTGTGTTACATAGATCATATATCATGGATTAATTCAACATCATCAATTATTACATGATCAATGAATGTGGAATACATACATGTAAGTCCCCAATCAATAAGTATATATAAATAAAGTTGAATATCCTTGATAGAGGAATGGGTATGGTATTCACTACACGATGATTTTTCCATTGAAAACCGTGATGCAATTTCAGTAGCATAAAGACATCATATAGAAATTCATAAAAAGGGTAGATGAGATAGAAATGGGTTTCTCATTATTTATACGTAAAGTTTTTTTTATTATGGGGTCATTTTAGATGAAAAAAAATATTGAATGGAATTTAAGGTGCATAATACAAATGAAGTGCTTGAAATGGAAATGAGGAGAGAGAAATACCTTATGTAATTTCGGCATAGTAATGGTGTAGTTAAGTGTCTAAATAGGGGAGTATAAATGATCCCTCATTGAAATAACATCAAATGGAAAGTATGGAATTGATTATAAAAGGATTAAATACAATTAATTGAAATTAAAATGACTAATTTCAAACAAGGTTCTTGAATTGAATGGAAGAGAGAAAGGTGCAGATCCTTTACTTGGATGTGTGATCACAAAGGCTTGGTAAAGTCTTCTTGGTAGCTTAGGGGAGCATTGGTAGGACTCTATGGAGTAGGGGGAAGAGGGTGGTCGATATTTAAAGAGATTGAGTGAAGAGGAATGGGTTCTTTTGTGGGTTTATATAAGAAAGGTTGGAGAATTATTTATTATTTTTGTTTTGGACCCAACACACAAAAATATTCAAAACCAAAAACCATCCCATGGGGTTTGCCCATGTTTTTTGGAAAAGGCGAGTGGTATACATTATTTTAAAAGGAGAAGGGATGAAGATATTAAAATATTTCTCTTTATTATGTGGAGGTGAGTCGCAATTTCAAGGAAATGATTCTAAAATCTTAAAATATTTTATATGTATTGGAGGATTCACTAAGGCTTTATAAAATAAATCAACTCAAATTAAAATTAAATTATTTTATAGGAAAAAATATTTTTCTTTGTAGATACCATTTATAGTATTTTATTACATCACTATTTGGTCATTATGATGTCATAAAACACATTATATATTTATAAGACATTTATTTTTTACCCAAAAATTTGACTGTCTTAGAAGATTATGAAAAATTCACCATTGCATAATTTTGACGTACTAGTTCCTAAAAAAATATTCATTTCAGATAAATAATCTTCTAAATATGAAAATTTTCACTTTTAAAATAAAAACCGACATTTATTGATAATTGACGGGGGTTTGCAAAAATAGTTTTCAAAACATAATAACAATTATAATTGAATTCATAAAAATTATATGATCATTTTTTTAATAAATGTAAATCAATAATTATATTCTATTAAAATATTATTTAATTAAAAAATCCATTAATTCATGAAAATATATTTTCTCATTGAATTTGAATATTAACCAAAAAAACTATTTGTTATTTAAAAACCATTTACAATTTAAAAATAATAAAATGAAACTATATCCATTATTATATATAAAAATAATTCACATAATGAAGAACTTTTGCAGTCTTCTATTCTTGATCAAATATCTTTGATCACTTCTATCTAATTGGTTTCCTCAGTGATATTATGCTTGGGAAATTATTCCTTATATTTTATGAATTCCTAACCATAATTATATGTTTTCAATAGATGCACACAAGTTCTTGAATAATATTTTATGCAATAATAATACGATCACAATGTATCTCACTATACTATCAACTCAAATATAAAATCTTCTTATATTCTTCCAAAGTTTATCCTGGAGTAAAATACACAATATTCGTAAAAAGAATACCACATGTGAATTGTTCAATAATTATATAATCATTTTATAGGTCTATTAAAATAAATCTTCTTCCTTTGTTATTTTATATGAAAACTCAAATTCTATTTTTATTTTGTGTTATTTACTCAAGTGAGTGATTATTTATGTTTTCATGCATTCAATTTTTCATGCATGCATTATTATTATTTCCAAATCTTGTGAACATTGTATACCCAACACTTACCACATCATTAAACCTATGTTTCCTTTTCATGATCAAAACATTATTATGTGATTTTCAAGGTTTCTTTTCAAAAGGACTTCACATAAACCAAGTAGGGATTGCAGGTTCTCATCTCTTCTTTATGTGAAGTAATCACACAATGTTCTATTATTCCTTACCATGTAAAAGAAATTATCATGCCATATTCTCCCTTAAATCATAATTAATTTCACATAAGTGAATCACATGATAAGAGATTCTATCTAAGGGTTCTTCTCAAATTCCATCATGTAAGAAAGATGTTCTATATTGGAGGTCCTTTGCGTGAAACGAGTTATGTCTACAGATTCCTTCTCAAATTCCATAGAAATATCAGAATACTCATGAGACACTCATTAAAATGATTAGATCATGTGGTCTTCTTTTCCTTCACATGAATGGATACCATGGTCTCCTTTATTTTGAGATATTCTTTCGATTTCTCAAACATGCAGTAGCAACTTAACTCCACCGTGCCTATGTTTATATAGGAAATTTTGAACTGACTAAGCTCTAATTTTTATGATGTGATGAAGAATCTTTAAAACTACTAAATTTCTTAGGATCCCTTTAATTTCGTAACTCTCAGGTTCTTTGACCCTCATGAAATACTGAAGCGATCATGAGATTCGTGTGATTACTTCGCATAATCAATTTTCTAATCACGTGACACCCCTGTGGATTGGTTATTTTACAACATTATAATAATAAAAAATAATTCTTGTTTAAATATCTATAAAGATGAAGGGTTTATGAGACTGAATATTCCTTTTTCTTCATATAATGGCTTTATGGTTGTCTCCTTACTATCATGTGATCTATAGAACAACATGAAATGTCACGAAGGATTTTCATTTTTTCTTGAAATGTACTCATGAATCAAGAGTGGTTATTTTGAAAGAATTATGGAACATGTTAATAATCCTTGTCAAACTCAAGTTCTTCAAATTATGATAGGCTTGCAATACAAAAATTGTATGTAATTTCTTGGTATGATTGGGCATGTCTCATTGTCTTGGCTTGATAAAAAATAATGGATGATTGTATTTATTCATATAATAATAAGCCTCATCATTTGATGGTTTAGGAATATGGGTGTATTTGAATATTCATGGAGTGGGAAATCAGAATGTCGAGATCATTTCGATCAAGAGGCTCACACTCTATCCATATTTTTAATGATGGAGGAATAGTGTAGTGCACAATTCTATCCCACATAGGAAATTTGTTAAGTTAGGGATAAAACTTATTAGAAAATCTATTTTTACTCACCATTCAAGATATAAATGGGGGATAAACTCTCACCACACCATTAACACACTACCATGGGCTTTAGCCTACCAATATAGTTAGATTACCTCTATTGGCCTTATACATGAGCCCATCTGTACCTTTAGGTGAGTGAACCTATGAGACTTATACATGGACCCACTCACACCTCTAGTAGTATGTGAGGCATACTTTAGTAGAATCTCTAATGGGGGTTGACCCCCAGGCCCACATGTGTGTTTGAGGGCTAGCCCTTGGGGATTCTATGGTTGTTGATCTTCTTTTTTATTAATGACCCATTTATTTGTAATAAACATAATTTCTCTAAGTAAAATATAAAATTTCAATAATTATAATATAATATTAGAATCCCAACTATTAATCTTATTTATAAAAAATTTAAATACAATTTTCATGGCCTCTTTCAAATTTACTTCACGAAATTATCTTTATTTTTCATGGAAATATTCTTTTTCATCCTGTAGTAAACAAAGTGTCATCAATGAAATAAGTATTTAGAACATTAGATCTCTATAATAATCATAAATATTATCAAGGATAAATTTACAAGTTTGACATCCAATTAAATTAGAAGAATTCATAACAATTCTCAAAGAATCACTACTTCGTCCACTAACACATACTGACTTATTTTCAAAAAATTGAACCTATGATCAACACTATCCCCTTTGTATTTGACTTTCAATATCAACATATATTTTATGAGTCAATATGAGATTCAAACCTTCTCTCCCTTATTGGAAATAAAATTCAAAGGGTAAGTGGTGTCCTCATATATCATATTTCATTTTTAATTATCCACCCTCTGAAAATTATTTCTTGATAAATTTTGAAAGTGGGGTGATATCACATCATTATATTAGAAATTAAGCTATTAGTTAATCAAATATAAGTCTATGTGATCTAACTAGGTGTAAAGAAAGAGATAGATAAAATCAAGGTTTTCTATGTTTTCTATATACTACCATTCATTTGATACCATACTTATGAATTCTCAATTCACATTAAATAGATCAGAAAAAAAAATCAGATTTATCAACATAATTCTAAATCCTACACACACATCAATAAAAAAATTATAAATTTCAGGTGAAAAAGATAAATCTACCACCTTTGTCTCACATTATTGTCAACCAAGAACTCCAAATTAATTGATATGATCAGTACAATTAAGAAGGAGGGATGAAAGTGTGATTGGAATACCTCATATTAAAATTTTATAAATCTGTTTATAAGTTTAGTACTCAATATATAGAGATGATTTAATATATTCATCTCACCAATGCTCCCTACTAAGGGATACATCTATCTCCATCAATTACCTGCATTATAGTATAAAATAATTCATATATAAGGGAATAAGTAGGGAACTTCTAGTTTTTTAGGAGTAACATTCTGGCAGAGAGCAACCTCTCAACCTGGGCCATTATTTTCTCCAAATCCCAGTCTTTTGTGTGAATTATCCTTTTCCATTGTAGTAATTTGAGAACATGAGCTAACAGGTCCTTTCATTTTAATTTTAAACACCTCACCCCCGATTAGGGATAATCTCCATATTATTTTGTAGACTATGTAAAGATATGGAACACTATATATAGAAGTCACCATGTTTGTGTAGAATATCTTTTTTCACCTCAATATCTATAGAAACTTTTTTCCTTTTATTTCAGTAAGTTTTCTAACTTTCTCTAATTGTTTATCCAATTTCAATTGATTTGTCCAGATAACTAGTTACTATTTTTGACATTCTCTATCTTCTAAAAATCATCAAATGATTTACCACTATTTTTATTATAGACTCACCCCTTTCTCAGCATAGGGAATATATATTGGAAGTCCGGTTTATAATTTCTCAACATTGTAACCGTTCTGGTTACAACTTCCACCAACTTTATTTGATCCTCCATATCTATTTTTTCTTCGCATCTTGGATGAATTTATGGTCACATAATTATTTATCTAAGAGTATTATCTCATTTCTACATCATGAATCCACCTGTATTAATGCCTATTTTCTTGAAATGACATGTTATACTAGAAAGATTGGGCTTTGTGCCCATATGTTTCATAGAACCAGTACAAACCACTACACTTAGATCTTCCACCTTTATATGTATTCTATCCAAACACCTATTATTTCTATTATTCTTCAAACCAAGGATTTTTTTACCTAGTGTAGTGATTTTCTTGACTCATTTATTTATCCCATTGATATAATATATGATCTATCATTGTTTTTCTCTATGAAAGTTGGTTTAACAATTTTCTTTTTTTGTTCCCATATCGAGACTAACTTATCACCCTCTTTTCTTACATACCTTCCATTTTTTGAGGTATTTTATTTACATCATCATATGATTTTTACATGATAGTTACATACTAGAACTCATCACAACAATGACCTATTATATTGATGTACTGATAAAAATTACAAAGAATTAAAATATGTTCTTCATAGACAGATTCATTTTCTATGTTTTTTTATTCTCTGGTGAGGGTATTCTATTTTCTTCATCTTTTATCCCTTTAAATGAATGCCTCATATTATTTTCATGTGTTTTCATGTAATAATAACATTTCAGATATTTATTCCCAAACATCCAGTAACACCAAAAATAGTCTATGAACATTATTCCATTATTTTATGGTTTAATTTTTTAAGTTTTCACATATTGTGATCCTTTTTTAGTGGTACCACCACTCTTTAGGGAAATTCTTGAGGAATAGTTCTACATGATTTTTTTCACAATAACCCTTGATATGGTGGATTTAGAGTTTCTTTACCATCCATAATTTACTAGATTTTGGTTTAAAACCTTTACCAGCACTTGAAACATCACTAGTATATAAAATACTTTTTGGGTTATGGGGTTAATTATTTTTAAGGGATGATTCCATTTGATTAATGTAAGATATTATTTTCTTTATGGAATCATGATCCTCCATAAAACATGAGTGGAACTATCTATTCTTTCAGTTATTTTGTAAGTTTCATGTTATGGGGATTTCTGGTTTTTTAGTCTCACCTCCTACTTTAAACACTGCATATTCATGGAGTTCTTATCATCGACAACTAATATCATCTTTGATTCCCAATACTATTTTACCTTCTTTATTTTTTATTTATACATGCTTGTTTTTTCATGAAAATAATTTTCAATATCCTTTAACCTGTTATCTTTATCTTCTAATTGAGAAATTTTAACAACCATTGAAATTTTTTGGCAATTTATCAAATGAAGAGAAAGATTCTAAAAATGAAATACTGGGGAACTATTTTCCAAAAAACATCCATGAAATTATTGTTGATATTTATAATACCTTTCACTTAGAAAAAATTATTTCTTATTTTACTTTCTCATGTTTTGGATATCCCAACGCTTTTATCCAATGCCTTTTCCATTGCATCAACCACTTCTTCTAGCTATAATCTTTCATCCTAAAGAACCTTATTCCATTAATAATACATTTTACCATTTCTATATTGATATTATAGAGATATTATTATAATATATAATGAAGATAATTAAGTGATTCATTATCATCACAGCTTGACCAGACTTCATCAGAAGATTCAATATAAAAAAAACTATTAGAACATATACCATCTTGATTACCTTAGGTTGATTGTGTGTCTTACTTTTCTATAGAATTATTCTTATTAATCATTTTTAATCCACTGTTTATATTCTTCTAAGTATTTTCAATAATCCTAATCTGTTGTGGATCACTCATTAACATTATTCATCACTTCATAAATACTCGCTTGGATCTTTAGTTAGAACCTATGATGTGATGCCAATTGTATTTTCCCAAGTCAAATTAACTAATGGGTGGGGTGAATCAGTGGTTTAATTTTTTTAAAAAATTTCTATTGAATTTAAGCTATTTAACTTGTTAAGGTCCTCGATCCACTCAGTGATATATCATAATTTCACTTCATATGTATAAATAATTTGGGAGAGTACGAAACATGATATTTAAAAGGTTAGATACAACTACTAACTCCTTGCTATGTTGGTTATTCTCCCCAATATAGATTCTCTACTATAATAATATAATAAACTAAAATGGTTGATATAGTGTAACACTCTTTCTCACCTAAATTCACATAGAAGGTTCTTTATACCAAATCCCAATTTTTTTTAGAATCTACATTGGCCTACTATAGAATCCACACCATAGACTTCAGGTCTTGAATCACACAAGAGGATTCCTTCTCCCAAATCCAAATGATAGGGCTACTTATTTATTAAATTATTTATCCACTCCGAGAAGATATTTAATCTTCCTCAATAATCTTGTTGGATGATATTTTCCCATGATAACTTCAAGAACCATTTCATTCTATTGTTCTTACTCAAATATCTTAGATCACGTGTATCTAATCAAATACCTTAGTGAAACGCTTCTCGAGAAATTATTCATTCTTTATAATGAAGTCACAACATAAATTAGATGTTTGAAAGAGTTTCACACAAATTATTAGAAAATATTTTACGATAAAATAATACTTGAAAAATTTAGCACACTGTACTATCAACATGGTTATAAATTCTTATGATATTATTCTCGACTTCAGTCTAGAGTTAACTACACACTGTTCATGCAAAGCATATCACATGTGAATTTCTCTATTATGGTATAATAATTTTATAATACCTTGAACATAACTCTTATTACTTTATTATTTTAAGTGAAAACTCAAATTGTATTTCTTCTTTTAGGAAATTTATTCAAGTGAGTGTGTACTTATGTATACATGAATTCAGGTATTTATGTATGTCTTCTTATTCTTTCCACTTCTCATGAATTAGGTATTCACAAAACATCATACTTCTTTAAACACTATATTTTATTTTGATTGTTATATTTTAATGACATTATTGTCACGTGTTATTCAAAAGAGGCCTTTACAGAAGTCAATTAGGGATTGTGGGTTCTCCTCCTTACTTATCATGATGTGATCACGTGATGTCTTAATCCTCATTTACATGACAAGGAAATATTCATGTGATATTCTCTCTTCAAGAACACATCATATTTCTTAAGTGACTCATGTGATAGGAGGTACTTAGTTTGGGTTCTTTACAACTTCTTTATTGTAAATAAGAGGGGCTATGTGTGAGATCTTTCATGTGACACTAGTAGTGTCTCTGGGTTCCCTCTCAAATGCCTTAATGAGATCAAAATATTCATGAGCTATTGCATAGAATGATTGGATTAAAATAGCCTCATTTACTTCATGATAATGAATGAATTGGTCTCTTATATTTCAAAAACTTATCTCAATTTCTAAAAAATACAGTAGTAACTTAAATCATCCATGCCTTTGATTATATAGGTACTGTTGAACCGACTAACCACCAATTTTTTTGCCATTATGAGAACTATTTAAAACTCCTGAAGATATTTGTATATTTTTTAATTCTGAAAATATTGGCTTCTTTGAGCCTCATGAAACACTTAATACCTCACATGATTCATGTGATTACTTCGCATGATCACTTCGTTGATTATGTGACACCCTTATCAAAATATAAATAAAAAACCTTATTATAATAAAAATTAATTCATGTTAAAATATATATAAAGGTGGAGGGTTCAAGTGAATGAAGATATATTCTTATTTATATGATGGATTCATGTTTTTATCACTATCATTGTCCAATATGTAGAACATTACGTGATGTAATTTGGTAATTTCATTCATTTATGTGACATACTCCTATGACTTTAGTGGTTCTAACGAGGGGTTTATATGACATGTCGATCATCCTCAGCCAACTAAAGTTCATTGAATCATGACATAAATGTAATGAATATCAATATACTCCAATGACTAAAATTATTCCTTTCTTTTTAATGATATATGAAAACTATAGTTTGTGTGTCACGTCTTGGACCCAGATGCCACTTAGAGGTTCCCCGAGCCTTGTTTTTCACATGGCCTCAAGCCCATCTCCCCAAACACCAGAGCCTGCTGACTAGTAGTGAGGGACTTGGGTGCGTCCATGGGGAGACTATCCCCTTAATACTAGAGTGCATCATAATAGTATATCTATAAAAGTTGGTAAAATGTGAAAGAAATATATGTAAATAGAAGGCACAGTATAAACATGTAGGATTAATAAACATTAGAACAAATGAACAAAAGATAAAATGGTTGATGATGATATATGTTAGATTCTATAAAGCTAGAAAACACGAAAAAAGTAGCAGAAAATACATTCCATACAAAAGTATAAAAAAGGAATCCAAAAACTACCCACAGTATCCCAAGATCCAGCTTCGTCATATACTACCAGCTCTATCCTAAACAAGAAAGCAATCAAGTGTTCGAAGTAGTCTAATTCCCTTCGTTAACACCTACGTACATTTAGTCTTCCTGTGTACCAATGAAACCCAGATAGGGTTTGAGATAAATCTCTATAGGCCACCAACAATTAAACCTATAACATCCCGTCTATTTAATATAAAATACAGTGCACAAGCATACATATATAAAAGTAAAGTAGTTCATTATTGTAAATACCCAAGTACCATCTTCAACCCTTGGATAGAGCCTAAACATGTTACTAGTTAAATATTTAATTAATTTCCAGATTATATATTTTAAGTCATGTGAGGTATAGCCAGCACTGACATCACATCATGATGATAATAGTGAAGGTTCCAAGATATAACAAGGCAACCTGATGATAATTATAATTAGGGGATCCAAGGTAATAACAAAGGTATCCAAGACCTCTAGGGTCCCCAACTCAGTACTAAATATAGCCTAGAATAGGGGTAAGCGTCTAATAAAAGTATCAACATTCGAGGAATTCCAAAATAATTATGATCTTAACATGTTTAAGGAATACATCCAAGGTAAAATTGGATAAGAAATGGCCTGGCCCAAGGATGTAACCAAGGAAACTCATGTCTGTATATGCCATTATGGATCCAAGGACTGTATCCATGGAATCCTATAATAGTAAATAAGGGATCCTACACTATCATACTACACATCCAAAAACAGATGAGTGTCAGGTTCCAATGTGGGTCTCACCCTTTTCAACCGACATCCATGAATCAGAATGCTGTCCATGATTGATCAAGGAATTACCTTTGGAATCCAAAAGATAACTTGAGTCCAACCACTCCAATATATATGTCATGATCCATATACAAGAAACCATATAATGGATTCATTTATTTAAGGCCATGTGAGGGTCATACCAATTAATAATTCAGTTTTACCATTCCCTTTCCTTTCACGCAAGTGACAAGGCTAAGGGACATGCAACCAATTCATTGGATTATAAAACCCATGATCATTTAATAAGTTTATTTAGTTTAATTATTTTCTATCATTAGTTTGATAGGGACAAGGTTCATGCGAACTTTAAATTAATTAATTAAGTCATATTCATATAATATGGTTCACTCCACTACCTTCCATTAATCATGGAAGGGGGTAAATATGAGCATTCGAGTTCCACAATTTCATTAAACAAGAACAATTAAAATATATATAATATTCCTTCCATTTATAATTTATAGTGTTTAATCAAGTGAAACACTAACCATATATAATTCAAGAATAAAGGAAACATGGTATTATCCATTAATCAATTCAAAATTCATCTAATTCAATTGACTTACCATTATTCGGGTCAAGACACACACCTGAACAATGGAGTAAAAGTCATAGAAAACAATTAATGCATAAGTAAGGAATTAAACCTACATTGGATGGTTTTCATTGAGGTAATAACCTATAATTGTGAATAAAATATATGGAATGAGTCTTAGAACATGATTCTAAGGACTACAAGAAAGTAACATTAATTTAACAGATGACGCCTAATGAAATCGGCACTCCCGCACGACAATTTACAAAACAAAGAAACTCGAGGGATGAGTTATAGACCAACTACCCCATACTCATTAAACAATCCTTGTCTAGTATCAACGTCTATTTTGGATTATAATAGAAGAGATCTAAAGAAAATATCAGTTCCCTCAAAATAGGGAAAATGAGCCTGCATCTAAATAGTATCATTGATAGGATGAAGAACAAAAGAAGATTAAAAAGGAATTAAAAACGTACTTGAGAGGAATATAATGATATGAATGGATGTTCGATAAGAATTTAGATGGAGGAGTTCCTTAAATTCCTAGATTGGGCCTTTAAATAGATCAAATGGGAGAAAAGAGGGGATACCTCCATTGGAAATAACAAATGTGGAAGGAGTTATGGTTTAATTATTTCATTAAGGTTAATTTTGTAAAATCATCCAGAATTGTGAATCTCATGATTTGGCCAGACTATTTTCCTATTTGCGTGACAACTGTGTATGTTTTACTAAATAAAGGGGGCACCCACACAGTTTGGGAAACCACGAACCAACTATGAAAAACCCCTTTGCAATTTTTCTTCATTTTTTTGCACAGCCATGCGTCCCCTAGAGCATGTTTAGGGAAAACCATGAAGCCCGTATTCTCCCACTTTCCAGCCTTTCACGGTTAAATCTAACCTTGAAAATACCCCACACCATTTACTTAAACCATATGATAGACCAAAATCTCCCAAAAATCTTGGTTTCGGGCTCCGAACAATACTTAGACACCCCTAAGAATAAAATCGGGTTCTTATAGGCTGATCCCCTAGGAGGAACTCGTCCCTGAGTTCACCGTCCAAGGGTGATGAAACATTTTCTGAGAAAAAATCTAGCCACTGTGAATGTACATCGGCCTCCTGCTCCCAAGCCTCTTCCAGTACATGCTCATGCTACCATAGCACACATACTAAATGGATAGTCTGGTTCCAGAGAGCCTTCATTCTCTAGTCAATGATATGTATAGGATACTCAAAAGAAGCATCAACATCTAGCTCAACTTCCTCTGGATCAAAAGTCTAAGATAGGTTGAAATGATAATAGGGAATCTACGCAACATGAAACATATTTTACATGACATGGTACCTCTGATTGTAGTATTAATTGATATGATACCGGCCCGACTCTCTCTAGAATCTCAAACATCCCTACATATCAGGGTGACATCTTCCCTTTCCTTCGTATCCATATATTCCCTAACCTGGGTGATACCCACAAGAAAACATGATCCTTGACCATGAACTCTAGATGTCATATATGGTGATTGACATCAGATTTATTTCTATATTGAGTTGTAGATATATGCTTCTTGATTAGATGAACCTACTCCAAAGTCTCCTACACAAGATGAGGACCTAGTAGGGTTTCCTCACCTGCCTCTAGTCAGTATAGGGGTGAACGACATGAAATACCGTATAAGGCCTCAAAATGATTCATCTTAATCATTTCCTGAAATATATTATTATAAGATAACTCTATGAGAGGGATATGGTTCTCCAAAGAAACATGAAAATCAAGGATTCATGCCTAGATCATGTCCTCTAAAACATGTATCATCCATTCAAACTATCCATCAGTATGAGGGAAAAAGGTTGTGCTTAGAAGCACCTGTGTATGAACAGCCTTATGCAACCCCTTCCAAAACCATGACATGAAATAAGAATTCCAATATAAAATGATAGTATGAGGGACACTATGTAGTTATATAATCTCCCAGAAATATAGTCTTCTCAGCTCATCAATTGAGAAAATCTCATGGATAGGAAGGAAGTGGGATACTTTTGTCAGCCTATCAATGAAAATCCATATAGTGATTCTACATTGAGGTGACCTTAGTAAGATAACTAAAACATCCCTAGAAACATGTTACCATTTCCATTATATGAATGAAAATGGCTATAATAAGACAACATGTCTCTGGTGCTCTTCCTTCACCAGATGACAGGTGGAACACTAAGTGATAAAGATTTCTATCTAACGTTTCATCTGAATACACCAATATTGGCGTCACATATCTGGATACATCTTCAAAATGACAGTATGAACATCTCAGTAAGAATTTTGGGAAACTCACATCAACTCCTCTCTCATATATATAGGGACTCAGACATGCCCAAAACATCGTGTCTATCCACAAACCAATTCTGAGGTGGGTCGTCTCCTAAAATACTTGTCATAGAGAACAAAGATTTTTGGATCTAAAAAATACCAAATATTTACCTTCTCAAATATGGAAGATGTAATTGTTATGGTTGAGAGAAATGAATCCTCAAGACTATCAAGAAACTCCAAATGCAGATCAAATAAGAGGGCCATCAATTTCTATTCATCACTAGCCTCGTGTAAGGAATCTTATTGAGTTTTTTGGCTCAACACATCAACAACTACAATACCCTTTACAGGGATATAGGAATGTTCAAAATCAAAGGACTGATCATATATGACGCATATCCAATATTTGAGGTTCAATTCATACTATGAAAAGATATATTTAATGTTATTGTGGGTTTTATACACCACAAAGAGCTCACCTAATAGATAATGCCTCTAGAAATGTAAGGCATGGATAACCGTTGCTATCTCTAGGTCATTATCCATGTAGTTTATCTCATGATACCTCAACAGATGGGATCCATACACCATGGCTCTTTCCTCTTGAATCAGCACTACTCCTAGGTCTATACATGATGCATCAAAAAACACAGTATAACCTATGCGAGGCTCTGCCAAAATCAGAATATGTTCTAAGATAAGCCTCCCTTTCAGGTCCTGAAATGATTTATCACAAGATTCTAACCACAAGAACTTAAAACCATTATTTTTCAGACTAGTAAGAGGTGAATCAATGTGTGATAAGTCCTAGATGAAATGACTCTAATATCCAGTCGACCCTAAGAAACTCCATATGTCAAATTGTTTCTTGGGTTAATCCTAGGAAACCACAATACTCACCTTCTATAGGTCAACATAAACTCTGTATTTTTAGATAATATAACCCAAGATGTGAACTTTGTCGATCCAAAAGTGGTATTTAGAGATATTGGCATAATTCTAATGATCTCTTAGTGTACTCAGAATGATCTCAAGGTGCTTAACATGGTCGCAATGAGTGTGATAATACACCCAGATGTCATCGACAAGGGCGAAGAAAAAAGGATCTAGCTAGGGGGTGGAACACCCTATTCATAAAATAAATGAAAAATACATTATAATTTGTAAGATTGAATGACATAATAAGACAATAATAAAAACCATACCTTCTACAGAAAACGGTACGAGGTACTTCTGGAGGTTTGAATCACACCCGATGATAGCCCGATCTCAGGTCCATCTTAGAAAACACCACTAGATCCCAAAATCTAGTCAAATAGATCTCTTATTCATGTAAGTAGATACTGGTTCTTGACCACAATATAGTTAAACCATCGGAAATCAATGAATAGATGAATGGTCTAGTCTAGATTATTGGGAAAAAACATGGGTAAACTCCAAGAGGAAGTGCTAGGCTATATAAAACCTTTTGACTCAAGATCCTATAACTTCCACTTGATCTCATGGAGCTTAGTAGGTTCCATCCTATATGTAGGAATGGACACTGGAGATACTTCTATAATAAGCTCAATCATAAACTGTACCCCTTTTTCAAGAGGTTACATAGAAAATTCATTGGGAATGACATCCCTAAAACAATCTATTAATGGGGGAATTCAGTCTGATATAAACCATATTACTCTATGAAGGGATTATAAATTTGGGTAGTAACTCTACCCATCCCATGATTCTCTAGTCTAGCTCTGCTATCGGGCACATCCCACTCACCCTTGTGTAAATAACTACTACCCTTCGGTACTGTAAATGATACCCTATGGCAATAGTAGTCTACAAAGTTCTGATACATAACCAACCAATCCATATCAAGAATGAAATCTAAGCCCATAATCTTGAGAAAAAAGAGTTCCCATAGAAAGGGATAACTACCTACCTCAAGAGGACAGTCCTTGCACTGGTGTATTCCCTCTGACTATACTCTCAACGGTGTATCTAGGGTCATTACACCATAGTAGTACTGAATTTCATATCAGAGACTTTAGATGATAGATAAAGATATGAAGGAGTGTGAAGCACCACTATCAAATAAAGAAAATACTATATTCTAGGCTATTAGAATAATACCTCGTATTATAGATAGTCCTATAGCCTGATCCTCAGGTATCAACTATAATGCATGAAACTGACCAGATTTGTGACCATGTGAAATAACTGGACTACCATGATCACGAACACACTGCTGGTGTTTCTGGAAATATAATGTGTCACTACTACAGCCATGGCCTATTCTACAGCTAGTTTGGATAGTGTAACTCCGACTCCCCTCTCGGCATGGCTTGTAAGAACCTTCCACTGAAGGTGGATCTCATGTATAACCTCTTCCACTAGAAGTTGATGGATTGGTCCGAAAGAATCTCTAAAGATGCCCCATACAACCGTAATCCTGACACTCCAGAGGGTCTCTATCAAACTAAGGATTTAGATTCCCCTACTATCCACATTGATGGAACACCATAGAGCTACTAGTATGTGTACTATGTTTGCCACTACCCCGATGATAATACTTAAGGGAACATTTCCTACTTCCAGATGAACTATTGGCCTATCGTGACACTAATCTCTATTTTTGGTTCTATCACCGTCCCTCATATTTCACTTAGTGATAAGAGCATGATTTACGATCATAGAGAAAGAAGGTAGGTGAAATAAATTCACTTGAGTACGGATGGAATACGGAATACCATCCTTTAAGTGTCTAACACGTGAAAGTTCATCTCCATCTAGAAGCTATGAAAAGTTCTATAACTCATCGAAACATGATGAATATTACATAATTAAAATAGAAAACTGATATAGATATATAAATTCTCTAGATCAGTCATCTCTTAACATCTGATTAAAGAAGTGTTTGTAGAAATCAGTCTATAAATCATCGCATACCATTCCTTCTTAGATACCATCCCATGTAATTATATCCCACTAGTTCCTGGAAGAATCAAAAAACATGTAAGTATAAAGATTAACCCTTCGATATGGAGGCATCTATGAATTATAAAAGATAGATAGGGTAGCCTCTAGCCAAGACTCAATAGCCTGTGGTCTTCCATTCCCTAAGATAAAAGGAGGGTCTTGCTACTAGAACTCATGTGATAGATCAGCCAATGTAGATGCATGTCATGGAGAAACTTTCCTAGATTGAATCGGACATAAGAAAGTATCCCTAACTTGATCATTAGTGTAAAAACAAAGTATAACTGGTTGTTCTACAAGTGGCATTCCTAGCGGTAAGACTGGGGTCTCAGGTCCCACCATGTTGAAGAATGGTAGTATCTACCCTCCTGGTGCACGACATGAAGATGTCATGGAAAAATTGGTATACATGCCAAGCAGACGCCTCATAACAAGCTATAATCAGATTGGTAGCAACATTAGCAGAAGATGAATGGAAATAAAAGGGTTCACTACCCATAGTATACCACCCCAAATATTCGCTTAGATGGTCGAGTATTTGTAAGTGCTCAAGTAAATATTATAGGGGTTATACTATATGGGCATTTAGCTATACCTTACCTCATCGTTTTCTGGAAACCATTTTCATTTCATTTTATATTTAATTACCAGGTTTACTCATTTAGCTTTCCAAAACATGACAAGTTGGGATAAAGCTGTGCAAACATTTCATTTTAGAAGTCAACTTTGAATTTACAATTGAATTTTATTATTTACATATAACAAGGTTAATTGAAAATATATTTCCATTCCCAGTGAATCATGGACCATACACCTTATCACTAAAAATTACACCCATTTAATTTTAATCTAATGACTCGACCTGATAAATTACCCATAATAACACATGAGGGTCCATAAAGCCTCATAAATTGAAACTAGAAATCACTCAATCTGATCCACAGTGTATCAAAATTACAAGATAACTATCATAGTATCACTCATCAATCAGAGGCATATCAAGAAATTCAAGAAATGAAATGAACCTATATGGAATGAAAATATACATGACTTGTGAATTCTATGTGCCTATAATGATGAATGTAACAATGCACCTCTACCTCATATCATTGATCCAAGTTTGAAATTAATCCTTAATCAGAATAATAATAATAAACACAATACAACATGTGCATCACCCAATGTTGAAATGTTATCAACTGTAATAGGGAAAAACAGAACAATAATTATAATTTAAGGAAACACAGCATTTACCCTAAACATGGGTTAACAACATCCAAGAACCCCATACAACCAAGTTTCAAAGTGTTCCTAGTCTCTTGAATATTGTATTAAAATATTAAAGCAATAAATGATTCATTTGACACCACTTTCTTACATCCAAGAATCAGATGCAACTTCGAGGTTCTCCGATCCTAGTTCACCACGTGGCCTTAAGAGAATCTTTGAAATTTCCAGAGGCTACCAAATAGCTGCGAGGGCCTAGGATGTGTCCATGGGGAGATTATTCACTTATTACCATAGTGTATCAAAATGGTATAAATATAAATGTAGTTAAATAGAGAAATCAATATCTGTAAATAGAAGGCACAATAGAAGAATACATGAGTAATAAACAATAGAACAACTGATCAAAAGACACAACAACTGATGATGATATATGTCATGTTCTATAAATCTGGAGAACATGATACAAAACATAAGACAATAAATTCAATAAAAAATTAGGAAAAACTAATAAAAAAAACTATCCCCATCATCCCAAGCTTAGGCTTGGTCATCTGCTACCAGCTCCATCCTAAACAATCAAGCAATAAAGTGCCCTAAGCAGTCCACTTCCCTTTTTCAACACCTTCACACATGTTGTTTTCATGAGTACCAAGGTAACCAAGATAAGTTGTTATATAAATCTCAGTATTCCACCACCAAGGATGCCCTATACGATTCTATCCTTGTAATATAAACAGAAATAGTGTTCAAGTATTCATATTTAAAAGATAAGTAGTACAATAAAAAAACCAAAGTACCTACTTCATCCCTTGGATGGAATCTGAACATGTAGAATGTTCATTAATTAATTAAGTTCTAGTTTATATATTCAGGTCACTTGAGGCATATCCATCATTGACATCACCTTCTGATGATAATAGTTGAGGTTCCAAGATATAACAAGGGAATTTGATGACAATAATAATGTAAGGGATCCATGGTAATAACCAAGGCATCCCAGACTTGAAGGGTAACCAAATCAGTAGTAACTACAACCTAAATCAAGGGTAAGATGGTAATCCAAGGAGAAATGTCCAAGGAATTCCATAATAGTGATGATCTAACCGATTCAATGGAATACATAGATGGTAAAATGAGATAAGAAATGGCTATGCCCAAGGATGTAACCAAGGCACCTCTTGTCCAAAGAAGACTTGTTGGATCACATGAGTGTATCCAAGACATCCCTTAATAGTAAATAAGGGATCATATGGGGTCATAATAGGAACTCACTAATAGGAGAGGATTGGGTTCCAAGTTGGGTCTCACCCTTGGAAACAAGAATCCTTGAACTAGAATAGCATCTACAAGTGCTCAAAGAATTCCCTCGAGAATATAGAAGCCAAATCAAGTTTGATCACTCCTATAGATATGTTAAGGTCCATATACATTGAAAATTATAATTGTTTCATTTATTTAAGTCCACGTGGGAGTCATACCATTTAATAAGTCAGTTTTTCCATTCCCTTGCCTTTCAAACAAGTGATAAGACTATGGGAAATATAACCAATTCATTGGTTTATATAATTCATGATTATTTAATATGTTCATTTGGTGCAAGCCTTGACTTTCTTTCATGTGACAAGGCCAAGGGGAATGGAAAATTTCAATTAATTCATTAATTAATAGTCATATAATATGGTTCACTCTGTTACCTTCCATTAAAAATGGAATGAGGTGCAACAAATAGGAAACTGTGTTCCAAAATTTCTTTAAACAAGGCCAAGTCATACATACACTCAATACTTTCCATTTCAAATTTATAGTGATTAATTAAGGGAAGCACTTACCTTATGTAGGTCAAGAAACAAGGAAACATGGTTCTATCCATTAATAAATTAATAATATTTCAAATCTAATGGAATTACCATTTACAAGGTCTAGCCACACACCCCAATAGTGGATAAAAAGTCATAGTTTATCATTAAAGAATAATTAAAGAATTCACTTTAAATGGGGTGGTTTTCATGGGGGGAATAACTTAAAATAGTGAATAACATATATGGCATGGGTCTAAGAACACAATTCTAATGACTAAAAACAAGGAACAATAATTTAACAAATGATGCTGAATGAAATTAACATGCCCACACAACAATTTATAAAATGAAAAACTTGACGGATGAGTTATAAAACACCAACCTCATGCTCGTATGACTCTCCTCATCCAGTATCATCCTCTATTTTATCCTAGATACAAAGAGATATAAATAATAGATCAACGCCCCTGAAATTGGGACATATAATCCTACATTTAAATACCATTGTTGATTGGAAGAACAATGATTAAATATTAAAAATAAATTAAGAACGTACAGAGAGGAATCCAACTAGATGAATAGATGCTCGATCGAACTTTAGACATTGGAATTACTTAAATTACAAGATTATTCATTAAAGGAGCTCAAATGTGATAAAAGAGGGGCTTCCTCCACTGAAAATAACAAATAAGGAAAGAGAAATGGTTTGAATAGTTCATTAAGGGTAATTTAGAAAAATCACCCAAAATTGGCCATTGCACGGTTTGGCACACAGTTTTCCAAACCCTGCACAATCTTCTGAAGGGAGGGGGTACCTGCATGGTTAGGCCACATAGTTTGGGAAACCATACAAAAATCATGGATAACACATCTGCAATTTTTCTACAAATTTTGGCATGACTCTGTGGCCCCTGGCACATGGCTATCGAAAACTGTGCATCCCATATTTCCCAATTTTCCACCTTTGTATGGTTAAAACTTACTATGTGACATACCCTGCACTATTTATTATAACCCTGTGATATGAATAAATCTCCCAAAAATCTAGGTTTCCGGCTCCAAACATTCCCCATACACCCCTGAGACATTAGTGAACTCATTAAGCATCCGTATTAGGTCCAAAAAAAAAAAGAATTAGAACAAATTTAAAAGGATCTATACCAGAGTGGAAAAAATGGGTTCTTACAGTGTGTTTCTATCCCACATCAGAAATGTGCTACATCGTGACTCCACTTTATTAGTAGCTCACTGTTTGATCTGGATATGAAGGATCAACACCCGTCACACCATTCAAAAACCACCACAGACTTTGTCCCACCAGCATAACCGACGAATCTCTTTGGGTCTTATACATAGGCCCATCTTCGGCTCTAGGTGTGTACTACTAGAGGCCTTATACTTGGGGCTTCCCACAACTCTACTACCATGTACGACCTCCTTTAGTTGGCTCTCCAAAGGTGGCTGACCCTTGTCCCCCCATGTGTGGTTAAGGGTTTCCCCTTAGGGTATTATATGGGTTTTCACTTCTTTTTATGAAAGACCCATTCATATATAATACTTATAATTTCTTGAAGTAAAACATATAATTCCAACCATTCTCAAACAATATGATCAGCCCAACCCTTCTTCTTCTTTATACGAAATGTAAATACAATTTTCATGGTCTCCTTTGAATCCACTTAATGCAATTATCTTTATTTTTTATAGAAATATTTTTCTCCATCTTGTATTAAAAAAATGTCATCAATGATAATTGCATTAAGTGGATTCGAAGGAGACCATGAAAACTGTATTTACATTTCGTCTAAAGAAGAAGAAGGTTTGGGCTGATCATATTGTTTGAGAATGGTTGGAATTCTATGTTTTACTTCAAGTAATTCTAAGTATTATATATGAATGGGTCTTTCATAAAAAGAAGTGAAAACCCATATAATCCCCTAGGGGAAACCCTTAACCACACATGGGGGGACAAGGGTCATCCCCCATGGGAGAGCCAACAAAAGGAGGTCGTACATGGTTGTAGAGGTGTGGGAAGCCCTGAGTACAAGGCCTCTAGTAGTACACACCTAGAGCTGAAGATGGGCCTATGTATAAAACCCAAAGAGATTCGTCGGTTATGCTGGTGGGACAAAGCCTGTGGTGGTTTGTGAATGGTGTGACGGGTGTTGATCCTTCATATCCAGATCAAATAGTGAGCTACTAATAAAGTGAAATAACGATGTAGCACATTTCTGATGTGGGATAGAAACACACTGTAAGAACCCATTTTTTCCACTATGGTATAGATCCTTTTTAATTTGTTCTAATTTTTTTGTACCTAATACGGATGCCTAATGAGTTCACTAATGTCTCAGGGGTGTATGGGGCATGTTTGGAGCCTGAAACCTGGCTTTTTGAGAGATTTATTCATATCACAGGGTTATAATAAATAGTGCAGGGTATGTCACATAGTAAGTTTTAACTATACAAAGGTGGAAAATTGGAAAATATGGGATGCACTGTTTTCGATAGCCATGTGCCAGGGGCCAAAAAGTCATGCCAACATTTGTAGAAAAATTGCAGAGGTGTTATCCATTATTGGTGTATGGTTTACCAAACTATGTGGCCTAACCATGCAGGTACCTCCTCCCTTCAGAAGATTGTGCAGGGTTTGGAAAACTGTGCGCCAGACCGTGCAATGGCCAATTTTGGGTGATTTTTCTGAATTACCCTTAATGAACTATTCAAACCATTCCTCTTTCCTTATTTGTTATTTTCAGTGGAGGAAGCCCCTCTTTTATCACATTTGATCTCCTTTAATGAATAATATTGTAATTGAAGGAACTCCAATGTCTGAAGTTCGATCGAGCATCTATTCATCTAGTTGGATTCCTCTTTGTACGTTCTTAATTTATTTTTAATATTTCATCATTCTTCTTCCAATCAAAAAATGGTATTTAAATGTAGGATCATATGTCCCAATTTCAGGGGCATTGATCTATTATTTATATCTCTTCGTATCTAGGATAAAATAGAGGATGATACTGGATGAGGAGAGTCATACGAGTACGAGGTAGGTTTTTTATAACTCATCCGTCAAGTTTTTTTCATTTTATAAATTGTTGTGTGTGCATGTTAATTTCATTCAGCATCATTTGTTAAATTAATGTTCCTTGTTTTTAGTCATTAGAATCATGTTCTTAGACCCATTCCATATATGTTATTCACTATTGCAAGTTATTCCCCCCATGAAAACCACCCCATTTAGGGTGAATTCTTTACTTATTCTTAAATGATCTACTATGACTTTTTATCCACTGTTGGGGTGTGTGGCTAGACCTTGTAAATGGTAATTACATTAGATTTGAAATATTATTAATTCATTAATGGATAGAACCGTGTTTCCTTGTTCCTTGACCCACATAAGGTAAGTGCTTCCCTTAATTAATCACTATAAATTGGAAATGGAAAGTATTGAGTGTATGTATGACGTGGCCTTGTTTAAAGAAATTTTGGAACACAGTTTCCTATTTGTTGCACCTCATTCCATTTTTAATGGAAGGTAACAGAGTGAACCATATTATATGACTATGAATTAATGAATTAATTGAAATTTTCCATTCCCCTTGGCCTTGTCACACGAATGAAAGTCAAGGCTTGCACCAAATGAACATATTAAATAATCATGAATTATATAATCCAATGAATTGGTTATATTTCCCATAGTCTTATCACTTGTTTGAAAGGCAAGGGAATGGAAAAACTGACTTATTAAATGGTATGAGTCTCACGTGGACTTAAATAAATGAAACAATTATAATTTTCAATGTATATGGACCTTAACATATCTATAGGAGTGGTCAAACTAGATTTGGCTTCTATATTCTCGAGGGAATTCTTTGAGCACTTGTAGATGCTATTCTAATTCAAGGATTCTTGTTGACAAGGGTGAGACCCAACTTGGAACCCAATCCTTCCCTATCAGTGAGTGCCTATTATGACCCCATATGATCCCTTATTTACTATTATGGGATGTCTTGGATACACTATTGGGATCCAACAAGTCTTCTATGGACAAGAGGTGCCTTGGTTACATCCTTGGTCATAGCCATTGCTTATCACATTTTACCTTCTATGTATTCCTTTGAACCAGTTAGATCATCACTATTATGGAATTCCTTGGACATTTCTCCTTGGATTCCCATCTTACCCTTGATTTAGGTTGTAGTTACTACTGAGTTGGTGACCCTTCAAGTCTGGGATTCCTTGGTTATTACCTTGGATCCCTTACATTATTATTGTCATCAAATTCCCTTGTTATATCTTGGAACCTCAACTATTATCATCATAAGGTGATGTCAATGCTGGATATGCCTCATGTGACCTGAATATATAAACTAGACCTTAATTAATTAATGAACATGCAACATGATCGGATTCCATCCAAGGGATGAAGTAGGTACTTTGGTTTTTTTATTGTACTACTTATCTTTTATATATGAATACTTGAACACTATTTCTGTTTATATTACAAGGATAGAATCGTATAGGCATCATTGGTGGTGGAATACTGAGATTTATATAACAACTTATCTTGGTTACATTGGTACTCATGAAAGCAACATGTATGAAGGTGTTGAAAAAGGGAAGTGGACTGCTTCAGGCACTTTATTGCTTGATTATTTAGGATAGACCTGGTAGCAGATGACCAAGACTAAGCTTGGGATGATGGGGATAGTTTTTTTATTAGTTTTACCTAATTTTTATTGAATTTATTGTCTTATGTTTTGTACCATGTTCTCCAGATTTATAGAACATGACATATATCATCATCAGTTGTTGTATCTTTTGATCAGTTGTTCTATTGTTTATTACTCATGTATTCTTCTATTGTACCTTCTATTTACATATATTGATTTCTCTATTTAACTACATTTATACTTATACCATTTTGATACACTATGGTAACGAGGGAATAATCTCCCCATGGACACACCCTAGGCCCTCGCTTCTATTTGGTAGCCTCTGGAAATTTCAGAGATTCTCTTAAGGCCACGTGGTGAACCAGGATCGGAGAACCTCTAAGTTTCATATGATTCTGGGATGTAACAAAGTGGTATCAAAGGAATCATTTATTACTTTAATATTTTAATACAATATTCAAGAGATTAGGAACACTTTGAATCTTGGTTGTATGGGGTTCTTGGATGTTACTAACCCATGTTTAGGGTAAATGCTGAGTCTCCTTAAATTATAATTATTGTTCTGTTTTTCCATATTACAGTTGATAAAATTTCAACATTGGGTGATACACATGTTGTATTGTGTTTATTATTATTATTCTGATTAAGGATTAATTTCAAACTTGGCTCAATGATATGAGGTAGAGGTGCATTGTTACATTCATCATTATAGGCACATATAATTCACAAGTAATGTATATTTTCATGCCATATAGGTTCATTTCATTTCTTGAATTTCATGATACACCTCTGATTGTTGAGTAATACTATCATAGTTATTTTGTAATTTTGATACACTGTGGATCAGATTGAGTGATTTATAGTTTCAAATTATGAGGCTTTATGGACCCTCATGTGTTATTATGGGTAATTTATCAGGTCGAGTCATTAGATTAAAATTAAATGGGTGTAATTTTTAGTGAAAAGGTGTATGGTCCTTGATTCACTGGGAATGGAAATATATTTTAAATTAACCTTGTTATATGTAAATAATAAAATTCAATTGTAAATTCAAAGTTGACTTCTAAAATGAAATGTTTGCACAGATTTATCCCAACTTGTCATGTTTTAGAAAGGTAAATGAGTAAACCTGGTAATTAAATATAAAATGAAATGAAAATGGTTTCCAGAAAAGGATGAGGTAAGGTATAGATGAATACTCATCTAGTGTAATCCCTATAATATTTACTTGAGCACTTACCAATACTCGACCATCTAAGCGAGTATTTGGGGTGGTATACTATGGGTAGTGAACCCTTTTATTTCCATTCAGCTTCTGCTAAAGTTGCTACCAATCTGATTACATCTTGTTATGAGGCGTGTGCTTGGCATGTATACCAATTCCCCCATGACATATTCATGTCGTGCACCAGGAGGGTGGCTACTACCATACTTCAACATGGTGGGACCTGAGCCGCCTATCTTACCGCTAGGAATGTCACTTGTAGAACAACTAGTTATACTTTGTTTTCACACTAATGCTTAAGTTAGGGATACTTTCTTATGTCTGATTAAATCTAGGAAAGGTTCTCCATGGCATGAATCTACGTTGTCTGATCTAACACATGAGTTCTAGTATCAAGACCCTCCTACTATCTTAAGGAATGGAAGACCACAGGCTATTGAGTCTTGGATAGAGGCCACCCTATCTATCTTTTATAATTCATAGATTCGTTCATATCGAAGGGTTAATATTTATACTTACATGTTTTTTGATTCTTCCTAGCACTAGTGGGATGTAATTACCCAGGATGGTATCCAAGAAGGAATGGTATGAGATGATTTATAGACTGATTTCTACAAATACTTATTTAATCAGATACTAAGAGATGACTGATCTAGATAATTTATATATCTATATCAGGTTTCTATTTTAATTATGTAATATTCATCATGTTTCGATGAGTTATAGAACTTTTCATAGCTTCTAGATGGAGATGAACTTTCATGTGTTAGACACTTAAAGGATGGTATTCTGTATTCCATCCATACTCAAGTGAATTCATTTCACCTACCTACTTTCTCTATGATCGTAAATCATTCTCTTATCACTAAGTGAAACCTGAGTGACGATAATAGAACCAAGAATAGAGATTAGTGTCAATATAGGCCAGTAGTTCATCTGGAAGTAGGAAATGTTCCCTCAAGTTTTATCGTCGGGGTAGTGGCAAACAGAGTACACATACTAGTAGCTCTATGGTGTTCCATCAATGTGGATAGTAGGGGAATCTAAATCCTTAGTTTGATAGAGACCCTCTGGAGTATCAGGATTAAGGTTGTATGGGGCATCTTCAGAGATTCTTTCGGACCAATCCATAAACTTCTAGTGGAAGAGGTTATACACGAGATCCACCTTCAGAGGAAGGTTATTATAGGCCATGCCGAGAGGGGAGTTGGAGTTACACTATCCAAACTAGCTGTAGAATAGGCCATGTCTGTAGTAGTGACACTTTATATTTCCAGAAGCACCAGCAGAGTGTTCATGATCATGGTAGTCCAGTTATTTCACATGGTCACGGATCTAGTCAGTTTCATGCATTATAGTTGATACCTAAGGATCATGCTATAGGACTATCTATAGTAAGAGGTATTATTATAGTAGCATAGAATATAGTATTTGATTTATTTGATAGATGTGCTTCACACTCCTTCATCTATTTATCTATCATCTAAAGTATCTGATATGAAATTCAGTACTACTGTGGTGTAATGACCCTAGATACACCATTGAGAGTATAGTCAGAGGGAATACACCAGTGCAAGGATTGTCCTCTTGAGGTAGGTAGTTATCCCTTTCTATGGGAACACTCTTTTCTCAAGATTATGGTCTTAGATTTCATTCTTGATATGGATTGGTTGGTTATGTATCATAACTTTGTAGACTACTATTGCCACATGGTATCATTTACATTACCGAAGGGTAGTAGTTATTTACACAAGGGTGAGTGGGATGTGCCAGATAGTAGAGCTAGACTAGAGAATAATGGGACGGGTGGAGTTACTACCCAAATTTATAATCCCTTCATAAGGGAATAGGGTTTATATCAGTCTGAATTCCCCCATTAATAGGTTGTTTCAAGGATGTCATTCCCAATGAATGTTCTATGTAACCTCTTGAAAAAGAGGTACTGTTTATGATTGAGCTTATTCTAGAAGTATCTCCAGTGTCCATTCCTACATATAGGATGGAACCTACTAAGCTCCAGGAGATGAAGTGGAAGTTATAGGATCTTGAGTCAAAAGGTTTTATATAGCCTAGCACTTCTTCTTGGAGTTTACCCATGCTTTTTTCCAATAATCTAGACGGGACCCTTCATCTATTCATTTATTTCCGATGGTTTAACTATATTGTGGTCAAGAACCAGTATATACTGCCATGAATAAGAGATCTATTTGACTAGATTTTAGGATCTAGGGGTGTTTTCTAAGATGGACCTGAGATCGGGCTACCATCGGGTGTGATTCAAACCTCCATAAATACCTCGTACTGTTTTCTGTAGAAGGTATGGTTTTTATTATTGAATTATTATGTCATTCAATCTTACAAATTCTTATATATTTTTCATTTATTTGATGAATAGGGTGTTCCACCCCCTATCTATATTCTTTTTTCTTCATCTTTGTCGATGACATCTGGGTGTATTATCACACTCATTGCGACCATGTTAAGCACCTTGAGACCATTCTGAGTACACTAAGAGATCATTAGAATTATGACAATATCTCTAAATACCACTTTTGGATCGACAAAGTTCACATCTTGGGTTATATTATCTAAAAATACAGAGTTTATGTTGACCTAGAGAAGGTGAGTATTGTGGTTTCCTAGGATCATACCAAGATCCAATTAGACATATGGACTTTCTTAGGGTCGACTGGATATTAGAGTCATTTCATCTAGGACTTATCACACATTGATTCACCTCTTACTAGTATGAAAAAGAATGGTTTTAAGTTCTTGTGGTTAGAAGCTTGTGATAAATCATTTCAGGAACTGAAAGGGAGGCTTATCTTAGAACTTATTCTAATTTTGGCAGAGCCTTGCATAGGTTATACTGTGTTTTTTGATGCATCATGTATAGACCTAGGAGAAGTGATGATTAAAGAGGAAAGAGTCATTGTGTATGGATCCCATATGTTGAGGCATCATGAGATAAATTACATGGAGAATGACCTGGAGATAGCAGCAGTTCTCCATGCCTTACATTTCTAGATGAATTATCTATTAGGTGAGCTCTTTGTGGTGTATAAAACCCACAATAGCATCAAATATATCTTTTCATAGTATGACTTGAACCTCAAATAGTGGATATGCGTCAGATATGATCAGTCCTTTGATTTTGAACTTGCCTATATCCCCATAAAGGGTATTGTAGTTGTTGATGTGTTGAGCCAAAAAACTCAATAAGATTCTCTACACGAGGCTACTGATGAATAGAAATTGATGGCCCTCTTCTTTGATCTGAATTTGGAGTTTCTTGATAGTCTTGAGGATTCATTTCTCTCAACCATGAAAATTACCTCTTCCATATTTGAGAAGGTAAATATTTGGTATTTTTAGATCCAAAAGTCTTGGTTCTCTATGACAAGTATTTTAGGAGATGACCCACCTCAGAATTGGTCTGTAGATAGACATGATGTTTTGGGCATGTCTGAGTCCCTATATATATGAGAGAGGAGTTGATGTGAGTTTCCAAAACATCTTACTGGGATGTTCATATTGTCATTTTGAATATGTATCAAGATATGTGACACCAATATTGGTGTATTCAGATGAAACGTTAGATAGAAATCTTTATCACTTAATGTTCCACCTGTCATCTGGTGAAGGAAGAGCACCAGAGACATGTTGTCTTATTATAGCCATTTTCATTCATAGAATGGAAATGGTAACATGTTTCTAGGCATGTTTTAGTTATCTTACTAAGTTCACCTCAATGTAGAATCACTATATGGATTTTCATTGATAGGCTGACAAAAGTATCCCACTTCTTTCCTATCCATGAGATTTTCTCAATTGATGAGCTGAGAAGACTATATTTCTGCGAGATTATATAACTACAGTGTCCCTTATACTATCATTTTATATTGGAATTCTTATTTCATGTCATGGTTTTGGAAGGGGTTGCATAATGCTAGTCATACACAGGTGCTTCTGAGCACAACCTTTTTCCCTCAGACTGATGGATAGTTTGAATGGATGATACATGTTTTAGAGGACATGATCTAGGCATGAATCCTTGATTTTCATGTTTCTTTGGAGAATCATATCCCTCTCATTGAGTTATATTACAATAATATATTTCAATAAATGATTAAGATGAATCATTTCGAGGCCTTATACGGTATGTCATGTCGTTCACCCCTGTACTGACTAGAGGCAGGTGAGGAAACCCTACTAGGTCCTCATCTTGTGTAGGAGACTTTGGAGTAGGTTCAGCTAATCAAGAAGCATATATCTACTACTCAATCTAGAAATAAATCTGATTTCAATCACCATAGATGACATCTAGAGTTCGTGGTCAAGGATCATGTTTTATTGTTGGTATCACCCATGTTAGGGAATATATGGATAAGAAGGAAAGGGATGATGTCACCCTGATATGTAGGGATGTTTGAGATTCTAGAGAGAGTCGGTCCAGGATCCTATCGATTAATACTACAATCAGAGGTACCATGTCATGTAAAATATGTTTCATGTTGCGTAGATTCCCTGGTATCATGTCAACTTATCTCACACTTTTGATACAGAGGAAGTTGAGCTAGATGTTGATGCTTCTTTTGAGTATCCTATACATATCATTGACTAGAGAATGAAGGCTCTCTAGAACCAAACTATCCATTTAGTATGTGTGCTATGGTAGCATTAGCCTGTACTGGAAGAGGCTTGGGAGAGGTAGGCCGATGTACATTCACAGTGGCCAGAGTTTTTCTCAGACAATGTTTCACCACCCTTGGACGGTGAACTCAGGGACGAGTTCCTCCTAGGGGATCTACCTATAAGAACCCAGTTTTTTTCTTAGGGGTTTCTAAGTCTTGTTCGGAGCCCGAAACCTAGATTTTTGGAAGATTTTGGTCTATCATATGGTTTAATTAAACCGTGTGGGGTATTTTCAAGGTTAGATTTAACCGTGAAATGCTGGAAAGTGGGGTAATACAGGCTTTATGTTTTCCCTAACCATGATCTAGGGGATGCACGACTGTGCAAAAAAATGAAGAAAAATTGCAAAGTTGTTTTTCATAGTTGGTGCGTGGTTTCCCAAACTGTGTGGGTGCCCCCTTTCTTCAGTAGAACATACACGGTTCTCACACAGATAGGAAAATAGTGTGGCCAAATCATGAGATTCACAATTCTGGATGATTTTACAAAATTAACCTTAATGAAATAATTAAACCATAACTCCTTCCACATTTGTTATTTCCAGTGGAGTTATCCCCTCTTTTCTACCATTTGATCTATTTAAATGCCCAATCTTGGAATTGAAGGAACTCCTCCTTCTAAATTCTGATCGAACATACATTCGTCTCATTATATTCCTCTCAAGTACGTTTTTAATTCCTTTATAATCTTCTTTTGTTCTTCTTCCTATCAATGATACTATTTAGATGTAGGCTCATATGCCCCAATTTCAGGGAACTAATTTTTTCTTTAGATCTATTCTATTTTAATCCAAAATAGACGTTGATACTAGAAAAGGATTGTTTAATGAGTATGGGGTAGTCGGTCTATAACTCATCCCCCCGAGTTTCTTTGTTTTGTAAATTGTCGTGCGGGAGTGCTGATTTCATTAGGCACCATCTGTTAAATTAATGTTCCTTTCTTGTAGTCCTTAGAATCATGTTCTAAGACTCATTCCATATATTTTGTTCACAATTAGAGGTTATTCCCTCAATGAAAACCACCCAATCTAGGTTGAATTCCTTACTTATGCATTAATGGTTTGCTATGACTTTTACTCCATTGTTCATGTGTGTGTCTTGACCCGGATAATGGTAAGTCAATTGGATTAGATGAATTGTGAATTGATTAATGGATAGTACCATGTTTCCTTTCCACTTGAATTATATATGGTAAGTGTTTCACTTGATTAAACACAATAAATTATAAATGGAAGGAATATTATATATATTTGAATTGTCCTTGTTTAATGAAATTGTGGAACTCAAATGCTCATCTTTACCCCATTCCATGTTTAATGGAAGGTAGTGGAGTGAACCATATTATATGACTATGACTTAATTAATTAATTGAAAGTTCGCATGAACGTTGTCCCTATCACACTAATGATAGAAAATAATTAAACAAAATAAACTTATTAAATGATCATGGCTTTTATAATCCAATGAATTGTTTGCAAGTCCCTAGGCCTTGTCACTTGTGTGAAAGGAAAGGGAATGGTAAAAATGAATTATTAATTGTTATGACCCTCACATGGCCTTAAATAAATGAATCCATTATATGGTTACTTGTATATGGACCGTGACATATATATGGGAGTGGTTGGACTCAAGTTATCTTTTGGAATCCAAAGGGAATTCCTTGATCACTCATGGACACCATTCTGATTCAAGGATGTCGGTTGAAAAGGGTGAGACCCACATTGAAACCTGACAATCATCTATTATTGGATGTGTAGTATGATAGTGTAGGATCCCTTATTTACTATTATAGTATTCCATGGATACAGTCCTTGGATCCATAATGGCATATACAGACATGAGTTTCCTTGGTTACATCCTTCGTCATGGACATTTCTTATCCAATTTTACCTTGGATGTATTCCTTGGACATGGTTAGATCATAATTATTTTGGAATTACTAGAATGATGATACTTTTATTAGACACTTAACCCTATTCTAGGCTATATTTAGTACTGAGTTGGGGAACCTAGAGGTCTTGGATACCTTTTTTATTACCTTGGATCCCCTAATTATAATTATCATTAGGTTGCCTTGTTATATCTTGGAACCTTCACTATTGTCATCATGAAGTGATGTCAGTGTTGGATATACCTCACATGACCTAAAATATGTAATCTGGAAATTAATTAAATATTTAACTAGTTACATGTTTAGGCTCTAGCCAAGGGTTGAAGATGGTACTTGGGTATTTGAAATAATGAACTACTTTACTTTTATATATGCATGCTTGTGCACTGTATTTTATATTAAACAGACAGGATGTTATAGGTGTCATTGGTGGTGGCCTACAAAGATTTATCTCAAACCCTATCTGGGTTTCATTGGTACACAGGAAGACTAAATGTACAAATGTGTTAACAAAGGGAATCAGACTACTTCGAACACTTGATTGCTTTCTTGTTTAGGATGGAGCTAGTAGTAGATGACATAGCTAGATCTTGGGATGCTGCGGGTAGTTTTTAGATTTCTTTTTTATACTTTTGTATGGCATGTATTTTCTGCTACTTTTTTCATGTTTTCTAGCTTTATAGAACCTAACATATATCATCATCAACCATTTTATCTTTTTTTCATTTGTTCTAATGTTTATTACTCCTACATGTTTATATTGTGCCTTCTATTTACATATATTTCGTTCACATTTTACCAACTTTTATAGATATACTATTATGATGCACTCTAGTATTAAGGGAATAGTCTCCCCATGGATGCACCCAAGGCCCTCACTACTAGTCATCAGGCTCTGGTGTATGGGGAGATGGGCTTGAGCCCATGTGAAAAACAAGGCTCAGGGAACCTCTAAGTGGCATCTGGGTCCAAGACGTTACACACAAACTACAGTGTTCATATATCATTAAAAATAAAGAAATAATTTTAGTCATTGGATGATATTGATATTCATTACATTTATGTCATGATTCAATGAACTTTAGTTGGATGAGGATGATCGACATGTCATATAAACCCCTCGTTAAAACCACAAAAGTCGTAGGAGTATGTCACATAAATGAATGAAATTACCAAATTACATCACGTAATGTTCTACATATTGGACAATGATTGGGATACAAACCTGAATCCATCATATGAATAAGAATAGATCTTCATTCACTTGAACCCTCCACCTTTATAGATATTTTAACATGAATTAATTTTTATTATAATAAGGTTTTTTGTTTATATTTTGATAAGGGTGTCACATAATCAATGAAGTGATCATGGGAAGTAATCACATGAATCATGTGATGTATTAAGTGTTTCATAAGGCTCAAAGAAGCCAATATTTTCAGAATTAAAAAATATACAAATATCTTCAGGAGTTTTAAATAGTACTCATAATGGCATAAAAATTGGTGGTTAGTTGGTTCAACACTACCTATATAATCAAAGGCATGTATGATTTAAGTTACAACTGTATTTTTTAGAAATTGAGATAAGTTTTTGAAATATAAGAGACCACTTGATTCATTATCATGAAGTAAATTAATCTTGTTTAATCCAATCATTCTATGTAATATCTGATGAATTTTTTGATCTCATTAAGGCATTTGAGAAGGAACCCACAAACACTACCAGTGTTACATAAAAGATCTCACACATAGCCCCTCTTGCTTACAATAAATAAGTTGTAATGAACCCAAACTAAGTACCTTCTATCACATGAATCACTTAAGAAATAGGATGTGTTCTTGAAGGGAGAATATCACATGAATATTTCCTTTTCATGTAAATGAGGATTAGGACATCACGTGATCACATCATGATAAGTAAGGAGGAGAACCCACAATCCCTAATCGACTTCTGTAAAGTCATCTTTTGAATAACCCTTGACAATAATTTCATTCAAATATAATAATCAAAATAAAATAGAGTGTTTAAATAAGTATGATGTTTTGTGAATACCTGATTCATGAGAAGTGGAAAGAATAATAATACATGCATGAACACCTGAATTCATGTATACATAAGTACACACAAACTTGAATAAATTTCCTAAAAGAATATATACAAGTTGAGTTTTCACTTAAAATAATAAAGTAATAAGAGTTATGTTCAAGGTATCATAAAATTATTATACCATAATTGAGAAATTCACATGTGATATGCTTTGCATGAACAGTGTGTAGTTAACTCTAGACTGAATTTGAGAATAATATCATAAGAATTTATAACCATGTTGATAGTACAATGTGCTAAATTTTTCAAGTATTATTCTATCATAAAATATTTTTTAATAATTTGTGTGAATCTCTTTCAAACTTCTAATTTATGTTGTGACTTCATTATAAAGAAGGAATGATTTCTCGAGAAGAGTTTCACTAAGGTATTTGATTAGATATAGGTGATCTAAGATATTTGAGTAAGAACAATAGAATGAAATTGTTCTTGATGTTTTCATGGGAAAATATCATCCAACAAGATTATTGAGGAAGGTTAAATATCTTCTCAGAGTGGATAAATATTTTAATAAATAAGTAACCCTATCATTTGGATTTGGGAGAAGGAATCCTCTTGTGTGATTCAAGACTTGAAGTCAATGGTGTGGATTCTATAGTAGGCCAATGTAGATTCTAAAAAAAATTGGGATTTGGTATAAAGAACCTTCTATGTGAATTTAGGTGAGAAAGAGTGTTACTCTATATCAACCATTTTAGTTTATTATATTATTATAGTAGAGAATCTATATTGGGGAGAATAACCAACATAGAAAGGAGTTAATAGTTGTATCTAACCTTTTAAATATCATGTGTCATACTCTCCCAAATCATTTATACATATGAAATGAAATTATTATATATCACTAAGTGGATCGAGGACCTTAACGAGTTCAATAGCTTAAATTTAATAGAATTTTTTTAAAAAAAATTAAACCACTGATTCACCCCACCCATTAGTTAATTTGAGTTGGGAAACTACAATTGGCATAAGATCATAGGTTCTAACTAAATATTTAAGCTAGTATTTATGAAGTGATGAATAATGTTAACGAGTGATCCACAACAGATTAGAATTATTGAAAAGACTTAGAAGAATATAAAAAATGGATGAAAAATAAAGAAGAAGAAGAATCCTATAGAAAAGTAAGACACACTATCAACCTAAGGTAATCAAGATGGTATATGTTCTAATAGTTTTTTTATATTGAATCTTATGATGAAGTATGGTCAAGCTGTGATGGTAATGAATCACATAATTATCTTCATTATATATTATAATAATATCTCAATAATATCCCTATAGAAATGGTAAAATGTATTATTAAAGGAATAAGGTTCTTTATGATGAAAGATTATAGCTGGAAGAAGTGGTTGATGCAATGGAAGAGGCATTGGAAAAAAGCGTTGGGATATCCAAAACATGAGAATGTAAAATAAGAAATAATTTATTTTCTCAGTGAAAGGTATTATAAATATCAACAATAATTTCATGGATGTTTTTTGGTAAATAGTTCCCTAGTATTTCATTTGTAGAATCTTTCTCTGCATTTGATAAATTACCAAAAAATGTCTGTGGTTGTTAAAATTTCTCAATTAGGGGATAAAGATAAAAGGTTAAAGGATATTGAAAATTATTTTCATGAAAAAAAAGCATGTTCAAATAAAAAAATAAAGAAGGTAAAATAGGATTGGGAATTAAAGATGAGATTAGTTGTCGATGATAAGAACTCCATGAATATGTAGTGTTTAAAGTAGGTGGTGAGACTAAAAAACCAAGAATCCCCATAACATGAAACTTACAAAATAACTGTAAGAATAGATATTTCCACTCAAGTTTTTTGGAGGATCATGATTCCATAAAGAAAATAATATCTTCTATTAATCAAATGGAATCATCCCTTAAAATTAATTAACCCCATAACCCAAAAAATATTTAATATACTAGTGACATTTCAAGTGCTGGAAAAGGTTTTAAACCAAACTATAGTAAATTATGGATGGTAAAGAAACTCTAAATCCACCATATCAAGGGTTATCGTGAAAAAAATCATGTAGAACTATTCCTCAAGAAGTTCCCTAAAGAGTGGTGGTACCACTAAAAAAAGGTTCACAATATGTGAAAACTACAAAAATTAAACCATAAAATAATGGAAGAAGGTTCATAGACTATTTTTGGTGTTATTGGATGTTTGGGAATAAATATCTGGAATGTTATCATTACATGAAAACAAATTAAAATAATATGAGGCATTCATTTAAAGGGATAAAATATGGAGAAAATAGAATACCCGCACCGGAGAATAAAAAATCATAAAAAGTGAATATGTCTATGAATAACATATTTTAATTCTTTGCAATTTCTATGAGTACATCAATAGAATAGGTCATTATTGTGATGAGTTCTAGTATGTAACTATCATGTAAAAATCATATGATGACATAAATAGAATACCTCAAAAAATGGAAGGTATGTAAGAAAAGAGGGTGATAAGTTAGTCTGGATATGGGAACAAAAAAAGAAAATTGTTAAACCAACTTTCATAGAAAAAAAAATGATAGATCATATATTATATCAATGTGATAAATAAATCAGTCAGGAAAATCACTACACTAGGTAAAAAAATCATTGGTTTAAAGAATAATAGAAATAACAGGTGTTTGGATAGAATACATATAAAGGTGGAAGATCTAGGTGCAGTGGTTTGTACTGGTGCTATGAAACATATGGGCACAAAGCCCAATCTTTCTGGTATAACATGTCATTTCAAGAAAATAGGCATTAATACAGGTGGATTCATGATGTATAAATGAGATAATACTCTTAGATAAAGAATTATGTGACCATAAATTCATCCATGATGCGAAGAAAAAATAGATATGGAGGATCAAATAAAGTTGGTGGAAGTTGTAACCAGAATGGTTACAATGTTGAGAAATTCTAAATAGGACATCCAATAGATATTCCCTATGCTGAGAAAGGGATGAGTCTATAATAAAAAATAGTGGTAAATCATTTGATGATTTTTAGAAGAGAGATAATGTCAAATATAGTGACTAGTTATCTGGACAAATCAATTGAAATTGGATAAACAATTAAAGAAAGTTGGAAAACTTACTGAAATAAAAGGAAAAAAGTGTCTATAGATATTGAGGTGAAAAATGATATTCTACACAAACATGGTGACTTGTGTATATAGTGTTCCAAATCTTTACATGGTCTACAAAATAATATGGAGATTATCCCTAATCGGGGGTGAGGTGTTTAAAATTATAATGAAAGGACTTGTTAACTCATGTTCTCAAATTACTACAATGGAAAAGGATAATTCACACAAAAGACTGGTATTTGGAGAAAATAATGGCCCAGGTTGAGAGGTTTCTCTTTTCCAGAATGTTACTCCTAAAAAACTAGAAGTTCCATCCTTATTCCCTTATATATGAATTATTTTATACTATAATGCAGGTAATTGATGGAGATAGATGTATCCCTTAGTGGGGAGAATTGGTGAGATGAATCTATTAAATCATCCCTATATATTGAGTGCTAAACTTATAAATAACTTTATAAAATTTTAAGATGAGGTATTCCAATCACACTTTCATCCGTCCTTCTTAATTGGTCTGATCATATCAATTAATTAGGAGTTCTTGGTTGAAAATAATGTGAGACAAAGGTGGTAGATTTATCTTTTTCACTTGAAATTTATAATTTTTTTATTGATGTGTGTGTAGGATTTAGAATTATGTTGATAAATATGATTTTGTTTCTGATCTATTTAATGTGAATTGAGAATTCATAATTATGGTATCAAATGAATGGTAGTATGTGGAAAACATAGAAAACCTTGATTTTTTCTATCTTTTTCTTTACACTTGGTTAGATCACATAGACTTATATTTGATTAACTAATATCCTAATTTCTAATAGAATGATGTGATATCATCCCACTCTCAAAATTTATCAAGAAATAATTTTCAGAGGGTGGAGAATTTAAAATAAAATATGATATATGAGGACACCACGTACCCTTTGAATTTTATTTCCAATAAGGGAGAGTAGGTTTGAATCACATATTGACTCATAAAATATATGTTGATATTGAAAATCAAATACAAAGGGGATATTGTTGATCATAGGTTCAATTTTTTTTTAAATAAGTCAATATGTGTTAGTGGACGAAGTAGTGATTCTTTGAGAATTGTTATGAATTCTTCTAATTTAATTGGATGTCACACTTGTAAATTTATCCTTGATAATATTTATGATTATTATAGAGATCTAATGTTCTAAATACTTATTTCATTGATGACACTTTGTTTACTACAGGATGAAAAAGAATATTTCCATGAAAAATAAAGATAATTTCATGAAGTAAATTTGAAAGAGGCCATGAAAATTGTATTTAAATTTTGTATAAATAAGATTAATAGTTGGGATTCTCATATTATATTATAATGATCGAAATTTTATATTTTAATTAGAGAAATTATGTTTATTACAAATAAATGGGTCATTAATAAAAAAGAAGATCAACAACCATAGAATCCCCAAGGGCTAGCCCTCAAACACACATGTGGGACTAAGGGTCAACCCCCATTAGAGAGCCTACTAAAGTATGCCTCACATAATACTAGAGGTGTGAGTGGGTCCATGTATAAGTCTCATAGGATCACTCACCTAAAGGTACAGATGGGCTCATGTATAAGGCCAACAGAGGTAATCTAACTATATTGGTTGGATAAAGCCCATGGTAGTGTGTTAATGGTGTGGTGAGAGTTTATCCCCCATTTCTATTTTGAATGGTGAGTGAAAATAGATTTTCTAATAAGTTGTATCCCTAACTTAACAAATTTCCTATGTGGGATAGAATTGTGCACTACACTATTCCTCCATCATTAAAAATATGGATCGAATGTGAGCCTCTTGATCAGAATGATCTCGAAATTCTGATTTCCCACTCCATGCATATTCAAATACACCCATATTCCTAAACCATCAAATGCTGAGGCTTATTATTATATGAATAAAGGAAATCATCCATTATTTTTTATCAAGCCAAGACAATGAGACATGCCCAATCATACTGAGCAATTACATACAATTTGTGTATTGCAAGCATGTCATAATTTGAAGAACTTGAGTTTGAAAAGGATTATTAACATGTTCTATAATTCCTTCAAAATAACCACTCATGTTTCATGAGTACATTTCAAGAAAAAATGAAAATCCTTCGTGACATTTCATGTTGTTCTATAGATCACATGATAGAAAAGAGACAGCCATGAAGCCATTATATGAAGAAAAAGGAATCTTCAGTCTCATAAACCCTTCGTCTTTATAGATATTTAAACAAGAATTATTATTTATTATTATAATGTTGTAAAATAACCTATCCACAGGGGTGTCACATGATTAGAAAATTGATTATGTGAAGTAATCACACGAATCTCATGATCGCTTCAGTATTTCATGAGGGTCAAAGAAGCTGAGAGTTACGAAATTAAAGGGATCCTGATAAATTTAGTAGTTTTAAAGAGTCTTCATCACATCATAAAAATTAGAGCTTAGTTAGTTCAAATTTCCTATATAAACATAGGCACGATGGAGTTAAGTTGCTACTGCATGTTTGAGAAATCGAAAGAATATCTCAAAATAAAGGAGACCATGGTATCCATTCATGTGAAGGAAAAGAAGACAACTTGATCTAATCATTTGAATGAGTGTCCCATGAGTATTCTAATATTTCTATGGAATTTGAGAAGGAAGATGCAGACAGAACTAGTTTCACGCAAAGGACCTCCAATCTAGAACCTCTTTCTTACATGACGGAATTTGAGAAGAACACTTAGATAGAATCTCTTATCATGTTATTCACTTATGTGAAATTAATTATGAATTAAGGGAGAATATGGCATGATAATTTCTTTTACATATGGTAAGGAAGAGTAGAACATTGTGTGATTACTTCACATGAAGAAGAGATGAGAACCTGCAATCCCTACTTGGTTTATGTGAAGTCCTTTTGAAAAGAAACCTTGAAAATCACATAATAATGTTTTGATCATGAAAAGGAAACATAGGGTTTAATGATGTGGGAAGTGTTGGGTATACAATGTTCACAAGATTTGGAAATAATAATAATGCATGCCTGAAAAATTGAATGCATGAAAACATAAATACTCACTCACTTGAGTAAATAACACAAAATAAAAGTAAAATTTTAGTTTTCATATAAAATAACAAAGGAAGAAGACTTATTTTAAAGGGACTATAAAATGATTATATAGTTATTGAACAATTCACATTTGGTATGCTTTTTATGAATACTGTGTAGTTTACTCCAGGATAAACTCTAAAAGAATATCATAAGATTTTATATCTGAGTTGATAGTATGGTGAGATACATTGTGAACGTATTATTATTGCATAAAATATTATTCAAGAACTTGTGTGCATCTATTGAAAACATATAATTATGGTTAGGAATTCATCAAATAGAAGGAATAATTTCCCGAGCATAGTAGCACTGCAGAAACCAATTAGATACAAGTGATCAAAGATAATTGATCAAGAATAGAAGACTGCAAAAGTTCTTGATTATGTGAATTATTTTTAAATATAATAATAGATATACTTTCATTTTATTATTTTTACATTGTAAATGGTTTTTAAATAACAAATAGTTTTTTTGGATAATATTCAAATTCAATTAGAAAATCTATTTTCATGAATTAATGGATTTTTTAATTAAATAATATTTTAATAGAATATAATTATTGATTTAAATTTATTAAAAAAATGATCATATAATTTTTATGAATTCAATTTTAATTGTTATTAATTTTTGAAAACTATTTTTGCAAACCCCCGTCAATTATCAATAAATTTCGGTTTTTATTTTAAAAGTGAAAATTTTCATATTTAGAAGATTATTTATCTGAAATGAATATTATTTTTGGAATTAGTATGTCAAAATTATCTAATGGTGAATTTTTCATAATCTTCTAAGACAGTCAAATTTTTGGGTCAAAAATAAATGTCGTATAAATATATAATGTGTTTTATGACATCATAATGACCAAATAGTGATGTAATAAAATACTATAAATGGTATCTACAAAGAAAAATATTTTTTCCTATAAAATAATTTAATTTTAATTTGATTTGATTTATTTTATAAATCCTTAGTGAATCCTCTAATACATATAAAATATTTTAAGATTTTAGAATCCTTTCCTTGAAATTGTGACTCACCTCCACATAATAAAGGGAAATATTTTAATATCTTCATCCCTTCTCCTTTTAAAATAATATATACCACTCTCATTTTCCAAAAATCGTGGGCAAAACCCATGGTATGGTTTGTGGTTTTGAATATTTTAGTGTGTTGGGTCCAAAACAAAAATAATAAATAAATCTCCAACCTTTCTTATATAAACCCACAAAAGAACCCATTCCTCTTCACTCAATCTCTTTAAATATCGACCAACCTCTTCCCCCTACTCCATAGAGTCCTACCAATTCTCCCCTAAGCTACCAAAAATCCTTTACCAAGCCTTTGTGATCACACATCCATGTAAAGGATCTACACCTTTCTCTCTTCCATTCAATTCAAGAACCTTGTTTGAAAGTAGTCATTTTAATTACAATTAATTGTTTTTAATCCTTTTATAATCAATTCCATACTTTCCATTTGATGTTATTTCAATGAGGGATCATTTATAATCCCCTATTTAGACACTTAACTACACCATTACTATGCTGAAATTACATAAGGTATTTCTCTCCCCTCATTTCCATTTCAAGCCCTTCATTTGTATTATGAACCTTAAATTCCATTAAATATTTTTTTATTATCTAAAATGACCCCATAATAATAAATTTTATGTATAAATAATGAGAAACCCATTTCTCTCTCATCTACCCTTTTTATGAATTTCTATATGACGTCTTTATGCTACCGAAATTGCATCACAATTTTTAATGGAAAAATCATCGTGTAGTGAATACCATACCCATTCCTCTATCAAGGGTATTCAACTTTATTTATATATACTTATTGATTGGGGACTTACATGTATGTATTCTACATTCTTTGATCCTGTAATAAATTATGATGTTGAATTAATCCATGATATATGATCTATGTGACACACTTAAACATGAGATTGAAATGTTTATGAAGGGTGCACCCTGATTTTTCTTGAATTCATTCGGTAATGTTTAGTATCATGATACAACATGATGGGATTGGGGTTATGTTGGTTCCTTTATTGGAATTCTTTTCACCCTGTTGGGACCGGCGTTTACCTGATTCCTTTATGTTGATGATGTAGTGTTTTAAGTCGTTGCCACATTTCCATGTTATGAATATCATACTATATAATGAATTTATGTTCATGTTTATTTGGAACTCCATTGATATTACTATGGATTAACAGGTATTTTATTCCTCATTTTATTCCATCTTTATTCCCTAAATGGGCTTTATAGCTCACCTTTTTTCTTATGTATAACCTCATGTTATCTCATGCATTGCTAAGTATGAAGGAATGTTGAGGTCATGTAAAATAAGTTTTCAATAAAGATGTGTATTTCATGTTTTAAGTTGTAATTCAATGTTCCTAATCCCTAAATAAAATAGACACCCCAATCTTCTTGAGTTGTATTAAGTGAATGTTTATGTAATAAACCATGTTTAAATATGAAATAAAGAGCATGATCATTATAGTTGGTATTGAAGGATAGGTCTAGTTATTTTTTGTATTAGGATTAGAAAACTCTAGTGAAATCCTTAAGGATAATACTAAGTATAAGAAAAGAATCCCTAAATTTTGGTTAGTAGAGAGTAAGTGTTTTATCAAGAAAATACATCCATTTCTGGATACAAACAATTAGAGGTGGCTCTGAAATAGAAGTATCTAGGGGTAAAACATGAAAACGCCGCATTGAGCTAGACTCGAATAGGAATTGGTGCATGAAAACAGGCCATGATTCACTCTTTGTTAGACATTGAAGGGGGATATCTTCGATAAATTCATAAGATTTGTACAAACCATTTTTAAGGGAACAAAAAAATTCCCCTCATAATATATGTTTGGAAATATATCGTGTATAACTTAGATTGAAGCCTATAAATTCATAAGATAAGGATATAAATGTAATTTATTAGTTATCCCTTTTATCATTGTATTCCATTTTATTGGTTTAATATTTTAAAATACTTACCTTTAATTTTCCTTTTATTCTAGAAAATGGCTAGTAATAGGAGAACTCTAGCTAACAACCAATGCAAAGATAAATATGATGATTGTTCTTATGAGATACCCAATCCGATGGGAGTGGGAATCACAAACATTGTCACAATAATATCTTAGTTAACTCATGTTTTGAATAGAAAAATATGTCAAGAGGAACTTCCAACCCCCTAATAATGAACAACTCACATTTGAGATCTTTATGAGACAAAGGCCTCATATATTCAATGGATCATCTGATACCATAATCACTGAACAGTGGATCAAATCTATTGAGAAGATCTTCTCTATCCTTCGATGTTATGAACAAGAGAAGGTTCTTCTGGATGATTATGGTATAGAGGGTGAAGATGATCAATGGTGGACATTGATAAAAAATATGAATCCTGAAGAAGATTTTGATGTGATGGTATGGAAGGATTTCCAGAATATGTCTTTTGATAAATATTTTTCTTGAACCCTCTATATTAAGATGGAAAGATATTTCCTTACAATCAAGAAAAAGGAAGATGAATCTGTTGGGACGTATGAGGAAAACCTCACCAGACTTGTATGATACACCTCTAGTTTTGTCGTCACCCCTGAATGTAAGGTTGTTCGCTTCTTTGGTGGGATAAAACCTAGCCTATAGAAATCCATGGTGATCTGTGATTTTGACAGCTCCGTGGAGATTATATGATGTGCCCTCAAAGTCAATATGGAGATTAGAGAATCGCAGTGGTATCATGGGGATAAGAAGTGGAAAGTGGAATTTAATTCTAGCCATCTATTGGATAAATCTAATAGTGCTAAAAATTGAAACACCCTTCTTATCAAAAGTGCAGAAAGAAGAATCCTGAAAATTGCCTGAAGGGGATGAATAAATTATTTAGGTGTGTGATGGAAGCGAACCTTGCCAGTGATTACTGGCAAGAAAAATCTGCAACTACGATAGAAGAAAGTAAATCTCCATTGGATTCTGAATTCATTTTTCATTGCAACAACTTCAATGAACCAGGGTTATTTTTGAACTACTTCCCTAAGAAAAGGGTTTTCGAAGAGAACCAACTGCCTTTCTGGTAGCAAGGGAGAGATTTTCCCATCACTAACAATGAAGTGAATCCCAAAAATGAAGTGGTGAAAGGTATGTTGGTTATTAATTCAATAATATCGAATGTATTATTTGATTCTAGTTCTATTCTTTATTTTATATCCCAAAAATTTAGTAGAACAATCCAAACTTTACCACAAAGAATGTAAGTAGAGATGTCTGTGAAAATGGAAAACAGGGAAATTATTGCATCCCATGAATAAAACACCTCAACTATCACCATTTTTGGATTGAAATTCAAATCAAACCTCATCATACTACCACTAGTGGAATTTGATGCAATTATTTTCATGGATTGTTTATACCTATATATATCCAACATAAATTTCCATGGGAGGGAAATCAATCTCCATATTGTGAATCGAACCCTAATTCTATAGAAATTCAAGGAGGAGGATGAATCTTATTTAGAACCATCATCTCAAGAATAGATATTACTTCCCTATAAGCTTGGATATCTTTCTTAGATTATAGATTCTTGGAAAGGAACCATCCTTTAAGACATTCTTATTATTAAGATATTTGCTGGTCTGTTTCCCAAGGAATTTCCTGGTCTTCCTCTTATAAGGGATTTTGAATTCTTGATTGATCCTATACCTGGGGTGTTTCCAATATCCAAGACTCCATATAGAATGGATGTTGTGGAGCTTGAGGAGATAAAAAAACAACTACAGGAGAATCTTGATAAAGGGTATATAAGCCCAAGTGTTTCACCATGGGGTGCACCAGTCCTCTTCATCAAGAAGAAGTATGGGTCAATATGCATTATCATTGATTATCATGATCTCAACAAAATCACGATACATAAAAAGTATCCATATACATGAATTAATGTATTTTTCAATCGACTACAAGGAGTAAAATACTTCTCCAAGGTGGACCTGTGATCGGGATATTACCAAGTAATGGTGAAGGAGGATATCCCCAAGACTGCTTTTCCTACAAGGTAAGGGCACTATGAATTCATAGCAATTCTTTCAGACTCACTAATGATCTAAAAATCTTCCTAGACTTTATGAATAGTGTCTTTTGATATTAACTTAATAAATTTTCGGTAGTCTTTATAAGTTATATTATAATATACTCCAAAACTAAGGAGGAGAATGAGGAGAATCTAAGAACAGTACTAGAGACCTTGAGAAAGGAGAAGCTCTAATAAGTTGTATCCCTAACACACTACACCATTTACACACTACCATGGGCTTTAGCCTACCAATATAGTTAGATTACCTCTGTTGGCCTTATACATGAGCCCATCTGTACCTTTAGATGAGTGATACTATAAGACTTATACATGGACCCACTCACACCTCTAGTAGTATGCGAGGCATACTTTAGTAGGATCTCTAATGGGTGTTGACCCTCAGGCCCACATGTGTGTTTGAGGGCTATCCCTTGGGGATTCTATGGTTGTTGATCTTCTTTTTTATTAATGACCCATTTATTTTCAATAAACATAATTTATCTAAGTAAAATATATAATTTCAATCATTATAACAAAATATGAGAATCCCAACTATTAATCTTATTTATACTAAATTTAAATACAATTTTCATGGCCTCCTTCAAATTTACTTCATGAAATTATCTTTATTTTTCATGGAAATATTCTTTTTTCATCCTATAGTAAACAAAGTGTCATCAATGAAATAAGTATTTATAACATTAGATCTCTATAATAATCATAAATATTCTCAAGGATAAATTTACAAGTGTGACATCCAATTAAATTAGAAGAATTCATAACAATTCTCAAAGAATCACTACTTCGTCCACTAACACATATTGACTTATTTTCAAAAAATTGAACCTATGATCAACAATATCCCCTCTGTATTTGATTTTCAATATCAACATATATTTTATGAGTCAATATGCGATTCAAACCTTCTCTCCCTTATTGGAAATAAAATTCAAAGGGTAAGTGGTGTCCTCATATATCATATTTTATTTTAAATTCTCCACCCTCTGAAAATTATTTCTTGATAAATTTTGAGAGTGGGATGATATCACATCATTCTATTAGAAATTAGGCTATTAGTTAATCAAATATAAGTCTATGTGAGATAACCGGGTGTAAAGAAAAAGATAGATAAAATCAAGGTTTTATATGTTGTCTATATACTACCATTCATTTGATACCATACTTATGAATTCTCAATTCACATTAAATAGATCATAAAAAAATCATATTTATCAACATAATTCTAAATCCTACATAGAAATCTATAAAAAAATTATAAATTTCAAGTGAAAAAGATAAATCAACCACCTTTGTCTCACATTATTTTCAACCAAGAACTCCTAATTAATTGATATGATCAGTACAATTAAGAAGGAGGGATGAAAGTGTGATTGGAATACCTCATCTTAAAATTTTATAAATCTATTTATAAGTTTATAACTCACTATATAGGGATGATTTAATAGATTCATCTCACCAATGCTCCCCACTAAGGGATACATCTATCTCCATCAATTACCTACATTATAGTATAAAATAATTCATATATAAGGGAATAAGGATGGAACTTCTAGTTTTTAGGAGTAACATTCTGGCAGAGAGCAACCTCTCAACCTGGGCCCTTATTTTCTCCAAATCCCAGTCTTTTGTGTGAATTCTCCTTTTCCATTGTAGTAATTTGAGAACATGAGTTAACGGGTCCTTTCATTTTAATTTTAAACACCTCACCCCCGATTAGGGATAATCTTCATATTATTTTGTAGACCATGTAAAGATTTGGAACACTAGATACACAAGTCACCATGTTTGTGTAGAATATCTTTTTTCACCTCAATATCTATAGACACTTTTTTCCTTTTATTTCAGTAAGTTTTCCAACTTTCTCTAATTGTTTATCCAATTTCAATTGATTTGTCCAGATAACTAGTCACTATTTTTGACATTCTCTCTGTTCTAAAAATCATCAAATGATTTACCACTATTTTTTATTATAGACTCATCCCTTTCTCAGCATTGGGAATATCTATTGGAAGTCCTATTTAGAATTTCTCAACATTGTAACTGTTCTGGTTACAACTTCCACCAACTTTATTTGATCCTCCATATCTATTTTTTCTTCGCATCTTGGATGAATTTATGGTCACATAATTCTTTATCTAAGAGTATTATCTCATTTATACATCATGAATCCACCTGTATTAATGCCTATCTTCTTGAAATGACATGTTATACCAGAAATATTTGGCTTTGTGCCCATATGTTCCATAGCACTAGTACAAACCACTGCACCTAGATCTTCCACCTTTATATGTATTCTATACAAACACCCATTATTTCTATTATTCTTCAAACCAAGGATTTTTTTACCTAGTGTAGTGATTTTATTGACTCATTTATTTATCCCATTGATATAATATATGATCTATCATTGCTTTTCTCTATGAAAGTTGGTTTAATAATTTTCTTTTTTTTGTTCCCATATCAAGACTAACTTGTCACCCTCTTTTCATACATACCTTCCATTTTTTGAGGTATTCTATTTACATCATCATATGATTTTTACATGATAGTTACATACTAGAACTCATCACAACAATGACCTATTCTATTTATGTACTCATAGAAATTGCAAAGAATTAAAATATGTTCTTCATAGACAGATTCATTTTTTATGTTTTTTATTCTCTTGTGCGGGTATTCTATTTTATTCATATTTTGTCTCTTTAAATGAATGCCTCATATTATTTTCATGTGTTTTCATGTAATGATAACATTCCAGATATTTATTTCCAAACATCCAGTAACACCAAAAATAGTCTATGAACCTTCTTCCATTATTTTATGGTTTAATTTTTGTAGTTTTCACATATTGTGAACCTTTTTTTAGTGGTACCACCACTCTTTAGGGAACTTCTTGAGGAATAGTTATACAATATTTTTTTCACAATAACCCTTGATATGGTGGATTTAGAGTTTCTTTACCATCCATAATTTACTAGAGTTTGTTTTAAAACCTTTACCAGTACTTGAAACATCACTGGTATATAAAATATTTTTTGGGTTATGGGGTTTATTATTTTTAAGGGATGATTTCATTTTATTAATGGAACATATTATTTTCTTTATGGAATCATGATCCTCCAAAAAACTTGAGTGGAACTATCTATTATTTCAGTTATTTTGTAAGTTTCATGTTATGGGGATTCCTGGTTTTTTAGTCTCACCTCCTACTTTAAACACTGCACATTCATGGAGTTCTTATCATCGATAACTAATCTCATCTTTGATTCCCAATCCTATTTTACCTTATTTATTTTTTCTTTATACATGCTTGTTTTTTCATGAAAATAATTTTCAATATCCTTTAACCTGTTATCGTTATCCTCTAATTGAGAAATTTCAACAACCATAGAATTTTTTGGCAATTTATCAAATACAGAGAAAGATTCTAAAAATGAAATACTGGGGAACTATTTACCAAAAAAAATCCATGAAATTATTGTTGATATTTATAATACCTTTCACTGAGAAAATAAATTATTTCTTCTTTTACTTTCTCATGTTTTGGATATCCCAACACTTTTATCCAATGCCTCTTCCATTGCATCAACCACTTCTTCCAGCTATAATCTTTCATCCTAAAGAACCTTATTCCTTTAATAATACATTTTACCGTTTCTATATGGATATTATTGAGATATTATTATAATATATAATGAAGATAATTAAGTGATTCATTATCATCACAGCTTGACCAGACTTCATCAGAAGATTCAATATAAAAAAAACTATTAGAACATATACCATCTTGATTACCTTAGGTTGATAGTGTGTCTTACTTTTCTATAGGATTCTTCTTCTTCTTCATTTTTCATCCATTGTTTATATTCTTCTAAGTCTTTTCAATAATCCAAATCTGTTGTGGATCACTTCTTTACATTATTCATCGCTTCAAAAATACTCGCTTGGATCTTTAGTTAGAAACTATGATCTGATGCCAATTGTAGTTTCCCAAGTCAAATTAACTACTGGGTGGGGTGAATCAGTGGTTTAATTTTTTTAAAAAAATTTCTATTGAATTTAAGATAATGAACTTGTTAAGGTCCTCGATCCACTCAGTGATATATCATAATTTCACTTCATATGTGTAAATAATTTGGGAGAGTACGAGACATGATATTTAAAAGGTTAGATACAACTACTAACTCATTGCTATGTTGGTTATTATCCCCAATATATATTCTCTACTATAATAATATAATAAACTAAAATGGTTGATATAGAGTAACACTCTTTCTCACCTAAATTCACATAGAATGTTCTTTATACCAAATCCCAATTTTTTTTAGAATCTACATTGGCCTACTATAGAATCCACACCATAGACTTTAGGTCTTGAATCACACAAGATAATTCCTTCTCCCAAATACAAATGATAGGGTTACATATTTATTAATTTATTTATCCACTCCGAGAAGATATTTAATCTTCCTCAATAATCTTTTTGGATGATATTTTCCCATGAAAACTTCAAGAACCATTTCATTCTATTGTTCTTACTCAAATATCTTAGATCACCTATATCTAATCAAATACCTTAGTGAAACCCTTCTCAAGAAATCATCTCTTCTTTATAATGAAGTCACTAAATAAATTAGATGTTTGAAAGAGATTCACACAAATTATTAGAGAATATTTTATGATGGAATAATACTTGAAAAATTTAGCACACTGTACTATCAACATGGTTATAAATTCTTATTATATTATTCTCGACTTCAGTCTAGAGTTAACTACACACTGTTCATGCAAAGCATATCACATGTGAATTTCTCAATTATGGTATAATAATTTTATAATCACTTGAATATAACTCTTATTACTTTATTATTTTAAGTGAAAACTCAACTTGTATTTCTTCTTCTAGGAAATTTATTCAAGTGAGTGTGTACTTATGTATACATGAATTCAGGTGTTCATGCATGTATTATTATTCTTTACACTTCTCATGAATCAGGTATTCACAAAACATCATACTTCTTTAAACACTCTATTTTATTTTGATTATTATATTTGAATGACATTATTGTCAAGGGTTATTCAAAAGAGGCCTTTACAGAAGTCGATTAGGGATTGTGGGTTCTCCTCCTTACTTATCATGATGTGATCACGTGATGTCCTAATCCTCATTTACGTGACAAGGAAATATTCATGTGATATTCTCCCTTCAAGAACACATCTTATTTCTTAAGTGATTCATGTGATAGGAGGTACTTAGTTTGGGTTCTTTACAACTTCTTTATTGTAAGTAAGAGGGGCTATGTGTGAGATCTTTCATGTGACCATGGTAGTGTCTGTGGGTTCCTTCTCAAATGCCTTAATGAGATCAAAAGATTCATGAGATATTCCATAGAATGATTGGATTAAACAAGCTTCATTTACTTCATGATAATGAATCAAGTGGTCTCTTATATTTCAAAAACTTATCTCAATTTCTAAAAAATACAGTTGTAACTTAAATCATCCATGCCTTTGATTATATAGGTAGTGTTGAACCGACTAACCACCAATTTTTATGCCATTATGAGGACTATTTAAAACTCCTGAAGGTATTTGTATATTTTTTAATTCTGAAAATTTTGGATTCTTTGGGCCTCATGAAACACTTAATACATTACATGATTCATGTGATTACTTCGCATGATCACTTCGTTGATTATGTGAAACCCTTATCAAAATATAAATAAAAAACATTATTATAATAAAAATTAATTCATGTTAAAATATATATAAAGGTGGAGGGTTCAAGTGAATGAAGATCTATTCTTATTCATATGATGGATTCATGTTTGTATCCCTATCATTGTCCAATATGTAGAACATTACATGATGTAATTTGGTAATTTCATTCATTTATATGACATACTCTTACGACTTTAGTGGTTCTAACTATAGGTTTATATGACATGTCGATCATCCTAAGCCAACTAAAGTTCATTGAATCATGACATAAATGTAATGAATATCAATATCATCCAATGACTAAAATTATTCCTTTATTTTTAATGATATATGAACACTGTAGTTTGTGTGTCACATCTTGGAACCAGATGCCACTTAGAGGTTCCCCGAGCCTTGTTTTTCACATGGCCTCAAGCTCATCTCCCCAAACACCAGAGCCTGATGACTAGTAGTGACGGCCTTGGGTGCATCCATGGGGAGACTATGCCATTAATACTAGAGTGCATCATAATAGTATATCTATAAAAGTTGGTAAAATGTGAAATAAATATATGTAAATAGAAGGAACAATATAAACATGTAGGAGTAATAAACATTAGAACAAATGAAAAAAAGATAAAATGGTTGATGATTATATATTTTAGGTTCTATAAAGCTAGAAAACATGAAAAAAGTAGCAGAAAATACATTCCATACAAAAGTATAAAAAGGAATCCAAAAACTACCCGCAGCATCCCAAGATCCAGCTCCGTCATCTACTACCAGCTCCATCCTAAACAATAAAGCAATCAAGTGTTCGAAGTAGTCTGATTCCCCTTGTTAACACCTACGTACATTTAGTCTTCCTGTGTACCAATGAAACCCAGATAGGGTTTGAGATAAATCTCTGTAGGCCACCACCAATGACACCTATAACATCCTGTCTGTTTAATAAAAATACAGTGCACAAGAATGCATATATAAAAGTAAAGTAGTTCATTATTGCAAATACCAAAGTACCATCTTCAACCCTTGGATAAAGCCTAAACATGTAACTAGTTAAATATTTAATTAATTTCCAGATTATATATTTTAAGTCATTTGAGGTATAGCCAGCACTGACATCACTTCATGATGATAATAGTGGAGGTTCCAAGATATAACAAGGCAACATGATGATAATTATAATGAGGGGGATCCAAGGTAATAACAAAGGTATCCAAGCCCTCTAGGGTCCCCAAATCAGTACTAAATATATCCTAGAATAGGGGTAAGCATCTAATAAAAGTATCATCCATCGAGGAATTCCAAAATAATTATGATTTAACCATGTCCAAGGAAAACATCCAAGGTAAAATTGGATAAGAAATGGCCAGGCCCAAGGATGTAACCAAGGAAACTCATGTCTGTATATGCCATTATGGATCCAAGGACTGTATCCATGGAATCCTATAATAGTAAATAAGGGATACTACACTATCATACTACACATCCAACAATAGATGAGTGTCAGGTTCCAATGTGGTCTCACCCTTTTCAACAGACATCCTTGAATCAGAATGGTGTCCATGAGTGATCAAGGAATTACCTTTGGAATCCAAAAGATATTTTGAGTCCAACCACTCCCATATATATGTCACGGTCCATATACAAGGAACCATATAATGGATTCATTTATTTAAGGCCATGTGAGGGTCATACCAATTAATAATTTAGTTTTACCATTTCCTTTCCTTTCACACAAGTGACAAGGCTAAGGGACATGCAACCGATTCATTGGATTATAAAAGACATGATCATTTAATAAGTTTATTTAGTTTAATTATTTTCTATCATTAGTGTGACAGGGACAAGGTTCATGCGAACTTTCAATTAATTAATTAAGTCATAGTCATATAATATGGTTCACTCCACTACCTTCCATTAAACATAGAAGGGGGTAAAGATGAGCATTCGAGTTCCACAATTTCATTAAACAAGGACAATTCAAATATATATAATATTCTTTCCATTTATAATTTATAGTGTTTAATCAAGTGAAACACTTACGATATATAATTCAAATGGAAAGGAAACATGGTACTATCCATTAATCAATTCACAATTCATCTAATCCAATTGACTTACCATTATCCGGGTCAAGACACACACCTGGACAATGGAGTAAAAGTCCTAGAAAACCATTAATGCATAAGTAAGGAATTCAACCTACATTGGGTGGTTTTCGTTGAGGAAATAACCTCCAATTGTGAATAAAATATATGGAATGAGTCTTAGAACATGATTCTAAGGACTACAAGAAAGGAAAATTAATTTAACAGATGGTGCCTAATGAAATCGGCACTCTCGCACGACAATTTACAAAACAAAGAAACTCAAGGGATGAGTTATAGACCGACTACCCCATACTCATTAAACAATCATTGTCTAGTATCAATGTCTATTTTGGATTAGAATAGAATAGATCTAAAGAAAAGATCAGTTCCCTGAAATTGGGGCATATGAGCCTGCATCTAAATAGTATCATTGATAGGAAGAAGAACAAAAGAAGATTAAAAAGGAATTAAAAACGTACTTGAGAGGAATATAATGAGACGAATGGATGTTCGATCAGAATTTAGATGGAGAAGTTCCTTCAATTCCTAGATTGGGCCTTTAAATAGATCAAATGGGAGAAAAGAGGGGATTACTCCAATGGAAATAACAAATGTGGAAGGAGTTATGGTTTAATTATTTCATTAAGGTTAATTTTGTAAAATCATCCAGAATTTTGAATCTCATGATTTGGCCACACTATTTTCCTATCTGTGTGAAAACCATGTATGTTATACTGAAGAAAGCAGGAACCCACACAGTTTGGGAAACCACGCACCAACTATGAAAAAAACCTTTGCAGTTTTTCTTCATTTTTTTGCATAGCCGTGCGTCCCCTAGAGCATGGTTAGGGAAAACCATGAAGCCCATATTCTCCCACTTTCCAGCCTTTCACGGTTAAATATAACCTTGAAAATACCCCACATGGTTTACTTAAACCATATTATAGACCAAAATCTCCCAAAAATCTTGGTTTCGGGCTCCGAACAAGACTTAGACACCCCTAAGAAAAAAAATCGGGTTCTTATAGGTTGATCCCCTAGGAGGAACTCGTCCCTGAGTTCACCGTCCAAGGGTGGTGAAACATTGTCTAAGAAAAACTCTGGCCAATGTGAATGTACATCGGCCTCCCGCTCCCAATCCTCTTCCAGTACATGCTCATGCTACCATAGCACACATACTAAATGGATAGTCTGGTTCTAGAGAGCCTTCATTATCTAGTCAATGATATGTATAGGATACTCAAAAGAAGCATCAACATCTAGCTCAACTTCCTCTGGATCAAAAGTGAGAGATAGGTTGACATGATACCAGGGAATCTATGAAATATGAAACATATTTTACATGACATGGCACCTCTGATTGTAGTATTAATCGATAGGATACCGACCCGACTCTCTCTAAAATCTCAAACATCCTTACATATCAGGGTGACATCTTCCCTTTCCTTCGTATCCATATATTACCTAACCTGGGTGATACCCACAAGTAAACATGATCCCTGACCATGAACTCTAGATGTCATCTATGGTGATTGACATCAGATTTATTTCTAGATTGAGTAGTAGATATATGCTTCTTGATTATCTGAACCTACTCCAAAGTCTCCTACACAAGATGAGGACCTAGTAGGGTTTCCTCACCTTCCTCTAGTCAGTACAGGGGTGAACGACATGACATACCATATAAGGCCTCAAAATGATTCATCTTAATCATTTCCTGAAATATATTATTATAATATAACTCTATGAGAGGGATATGATTCTCCAAAGAAACATGAAAATCAAGGATATATTCATGCCTAGATCATGTCCTCTAAAACATGTATCATCCATTCAAACTATCCATCAGTCTGAGGGCAAAAGGTTGTGCTCAGAAGCACCTGTGTATGACTAGCCTTATGTAACCCCTTCCAAAACCATGACATGAAATAAGAATTACAATATAAAATGATAGTATGAGGGACAATATGTAGTTATATAATCTCGTAGAAATATAGTCTTCTCAGCTCATCAATTGAGAAAATCTCATGGATAGGAAGGAAGTGGGATACTTTTGTCAGCCTATCAATGAAAATCCATATAGTGATTCTACATTGAGGTGACCTTAGTAAGATAACTAAAACATCCCTAGAAACATGTTACCATTTCCATTCTATGAATGAAATTGGCTATAATAATACAACATGTCTCTGGTGCTCTTCCTTCACCAGATGATAGGTGGAACACTAGGTGATAAAGATTTCTATCTAACGTTTCATCTGAATACACCAATATTGGCATCACATATCTTGATACATCTTCAAAATGACAATATGAACATCCCAGTAAGAAGTTTGGGAAACTCACATCAACTCCTCTCTCATATATATAGGGACTCAGACATGCCCAAAACATCATGTCTATCCACAGACCAATTCTGAGGTGGGTCATCTCCTAAAATACTTGTCATAGAGAACCAAGACTTTTGGATCTAAAAAATACCAAATCTTTACCCTCTCAAATATGGAAGAGTTAATTGTCAAGGTTGAGAAAAATGAATCCTCAAGACTATCAAGAAACTCCAAATGCAAATAAAAGAAGATGGCCATCAATTTCTATTCATCACTAGCCTCATCTAGAGAATCTTGTTGAGTTTTTTGGCTCAACACATCAACAACTACAATACCCTTTACAGGGAAATAGGCAAGTTCAAAATCAAAGGACTTATGATATCTAATGCATATCCACTATTTGAGGTTCAAGTCATACTATAAAAAGATATATTTGATGCTATTGTCGGTTTTATAAACCAAAAAGAGCTCACCTAATAGATAATGCCTCTAGAAATGAAAGGCAGGGAGAACCGCTGCTATCTTCAGGTCATTCTCCATGTAGTTTATCTCATGATGCCTCAACAGATGGGATCCATACACAATGACTCTTTCCTCTTGAATTAGCACTACTCCTAGGTCTATACATGATGCATCGAAAAACACATTATAACCTATGCGAGGCTCTGCCAAAATCAGAAGAAGTTCTAAGATAAGCCTCCCTTTCAAGCCCTGAAATGATTTATCACAAGCTTCTAACAACAAGAACTTAAAACCATTCTTTTTCAGACTAGTAAGAGGTGAATCAATGTGTGATAAGTCCTAGATGAAATGATTCTAATATCCATCTGACCCTAAGAAACTCCATATGTCAAATTGGATCCTGGGATGATCCTAAGAAACCACAATACTCACCTTCTCTTGGTCGACATAAACTCTGTATTTTTAGATAATATAACCCAGTATGTGAACTTTTTTGATCAAAAAGTGGTATTTAGAGATATTTGCATAATTCTAATGATATCTTAGTGTACTCAGAATGATCTCAAGGTGCTTAACATGGTCGCAATGAGTGTGATAATACACCCAGATGTCATCGACAAAGACGAAGAAAAAAGAATCTAGATAGGGGGTGGAACACCCTATTCATAAAATAAATGAAAAATACATAACAATTTGTATGATTGAATGACATAATAAGACAATAATAAAAGCCATACCTTCTACAGAAAATGGTATGAGGTATTTCTGGAGGTTTGAATCACACCCGATGATAGCCCGATCTCAGGTCCATCTTAGAAAACACCCCTAGATCCTAAAATCTAGTCAAATAGATCTCTTATTGATGGCAGTAGATACTGGTTCTTGACCATAATATAGTTAAACCATCCGAAATCAATGAATAGATGAAGGGTCCCGTCTAGATTATTGGGAAAAAGCATGGGTAAACTCCAAGAGGAAGTGCTAGTCTATATAAAACCTTTTGACTCAAGATCCTATAACTTCCACTTGATCTCCTGGAGCTTAGTAGGTTCCATCCTATATATATTAATAGACCCTGGAGATACTTCTAGAATAAGCTCAATCATAAACTGTACCCCTTTTTCAAGAGGTTACATAGAAAATTCATTGGGAATGACATCCCCGAAACAATCTATTAATGGGGGAATTCAGACTGATATAAACCCTATTCCTCTATGAAGGGATTATAAATTTGGGTAGTAACTCCACTCATCCCATGATTCTCTAGTCTAGCTCTACTATCTGGCACATCCCACTCACCCTTGTGTAAATAACTACTACCCTTCAGTAATGTAAATGATACCCTGTGGCAATAGTAGTCTACAATGTTCTGATACATAACCAACCAATCCATATCAAGAATGAAATCTAATCCCACAATCTTGAGAAAAGATAGTTCCCATAGAAAGGGATAACTACCTACCTCAAGAGGACAATCCTTTCACTGGCGTATTCCCTCCGACTATACTCTCAATGGTGTATCTAGGGTCATTACACCATAGTAGTACTGAATTTCATATCAGAGACTTTAGATGATAGATAAAGAGATGAAGTAGTGTGAAAAACCTCTATCAAATAAAGAAAATACTATATTCTAGGCTACTAGAATAATACCTCGTACTATAGATAGTCCTATAGCATGATCCTCAGGTATCAACTATAATGCATGAAACTGGCCAGATCCGTGACCATGTGAAATTACTGGACTACCATGATCACGAACACTCTGCTGGTGCTTCTGGAAATATAAAGCGTCACTACTACAGCCATGCCCTATTCTACAGCTAGTTTGGATAGTGTAACTCCGACTCCCCTCTCGGCATGCCCTGTAAGAACCTTTATCTGAAGGTGGGTCTCGTGTATAACCTCTTCCACTAGAAGTTGATGGATCGGTCCGAAAGAATCTCTAAAGATGCCCCATACAACCGTAATCCTGATACTCCAGAGGGTCTCTATCAAACTAAGGATTTAGATTCACCTAATATCTACATTGATGGAACACCATAGAGCTACTAGTATGTGTACTTTGTTTTCCACTACCCCGACGATAATACTTGAGGGAACATTTCCTACTGCGAGATGAACTATTGGCCTATCGTGACACTAATATCTATTTTTGGTTCTATCACCGTCCCTCCGGTTTCACTTAGTGATAAGAGCATGATTTACGATCATAGAGAAAGTAGGTAGGTGAAATAAATTCACTTAAGTACAGATGGAATACGGAATACCATCCTTTAAGTGTCTAACACGTGAAAGTTCATCTGCATCTAGAAGCTATGAAAAGTTCTATAACTCAGTGAAACATGATGAATATTACATAATTAAAACAGAAACCTGATATAGATATATAAATTCTCTAGATCAGTCATCTCTTAGCATATGATGAAAGAAGTATTTGTAGAAATCGGTCTATAAATCATCCCATACCATTCCTTCTTGGATACCATCCCGGGTAATTACATCCCACTAGTGCTTGGAAGAATCAAAAAACATGTAAGTATAAAGATTAACCCTTCGATATGGAGGCATCTATGAATTATAAAAGATAGATATGGTGGCCTCTATCCAAGACTCAATAGCCAGTGGTCTTCCATTCCCTAAGATAGAAGGAGGGTCTTGCTACTAGAAATCATGTGTTAGATCAGCCAACGTAGATGCATGCCATGGAGAACCTTTCCTAGATTGAATCAGACATAAGAAAGTATCCCTAACTTGAGCATTAGTGTGAAAACAAAGTATAACTGGTTATTCTTCAAGTGGAATTCCTAGCGGTAAGACTGTCGGCTAAGGTCCCACCAAGATGAAGTATGGTAGTAGCCACCCTCCTGGTTCACGACATGAAGATGTCATGGAGGAATTGGTATACATGCCAAGCACACGCCTCATAACAAGCTGTAATCAGATTGGTAGCGACATTAGCAGAAGCTGAATGGAAATAAAAGGGTTCACTACCCATAGTATACCACCCCAAATACTCGCTTAGATGGTCGAGTATTGGTAAGTGCTCAAGTAAATATTATAGGGGTTACACTAGATGAGAATTCAGCTATACCTTACCTCATCATTTTATGGAAACCATTTTTATTTCATTTTATATTTAATTACAAGGTTTACTCTTTTACCTTTCCAAAACATGACAAGTTGAGATAAAGCTGTGCAAACATTTCATTTTAGAAGTCAACTTTGAATTTACAATTGAATTTTATTATTTACATATAACAAGGTTAATTTAAAATATTTTTCCATTCCCAGTGAATCAGGGACCATACATCTTATCACTAAAAATTACACCCATTTAATTTTAATCTAATGACTCGACCTGATAAATTACCCATAATAACACATGAGGGTCCATAAAGACTCATAAATTGAAACTAGAAATCACTCAATCTGATCCACAGTGTATCAAAATTACAAGATAACTATCATAGTATCACTCAAAAATCAGAGGCGTATCAAGAAATTCAAGAAATGAAATGAACCTATATGGCATGAAAATATAAATGAGTTGTGAATTCTATGTTCCTATAATGATGAATTTAACAATGCACCTCTACCTCATATCATTGAGCCAAGTTTGAAATTAATTCTTAATCAGAATAATAATAATAAACACAATACAACATTTGCATCACCCAATGTTGAAATGTTATCAACTGTAATAGGGAAAAACAGAACAATAATTATAATTTAAGGAAAATCAGCATTTACCCTAAACATGGGTTAGCAACATCCAAGAACCCCATACAACCAAGTTTCAAAGTGTTCTTAATCTCTTGAATATTGTATTAAAATATTAAAGCAATAAATGATTCCTTTAATACTACTTTGTTACATCCCAGAATCAGATGCAACTTATAGGTTCCCCGATCTTGGTTCACCACGTGGCCTTAAGAGAATCTCTGAAATTGCCAGAGGCTACCAAATAGCAGCGAGGGCCTAGGGTGTGTCCGTGGGGAGATTATTCCCTCATTACCATAGTGTATCAAAATGGTATAAGTATAAATGTAGTTAAATAGAGAAATCAATATATGTAAATAGAAGGTACGATAGAAGAATACATGAGTAATAAACAATAGAACAACTGATCAAAAGATACAACAACTGATGATGATATATGTCATGTTCTATAAATCTAGAGAACATGGTACAAAACATAAGACAATAAATTCAATAAAAAATTAGGAAAAACTAATAAAAAACTATCCCCATCATCCCAAGCTTAGGCTTGGTCATCTGCTACCAGCTCCATCCTAAATAATCAACCAATAAAGTGCCTGAAGCAGTCCACTTCCCTTTTTCAACACCTTCATACATGTTGTTTTCATGAGTACCAATGTAACCAAGATAAGTTGTTATATAAATCTCAGTATGCCACCACCAATGATGCCTATACGATTCTATCCTGGTAATATAAATAGAAATAGTGTTCAAGTATTCATATATAAAAGAAAAGTAGTACAATAAAAAACCAAAGTACCTAATTCATCCCTTGGATGGAATCTGAACATATAGCATGTTCATTAATAAATTATGTTCTAGTTTATATATTCAGGTCATGTGAGGCATATCCAGCATTGACATCACCTTCTGATGATAATAGTTGAGGTTCCAAGATATAACAAGGGAATTTGATGACAATAATAATGTAAGGGATCCAAGGTAATAACCAAGGCATCCCAGACTTGAAGGGTCACCCACTCAGTAGTAACTACAACCTAAATCAAGGGTAAGATGGGAATCCAAGGAGAAATGTCCAAGGAATTCCATAATAGTGATGATCTAACCGATTCAAAGGAATACATATATGGTAAAATGTGATAAGCAATGGCTATGCCCAAGGATGTAACCAATGCACCTCTTTTCCATAGAAGACTTGTTGGATCCAAGGAGTGTATCCAAGATATCCCATAATAGTAAATAAGGGATCATATGGGGTCATAATAGGAACTCACTGATAGGAGAGGATTGGGTTCCAAGTTGGGTCTCACCCTTGGCAACAAGAATCCTTGAATTAGAATAGCATCTACAAGTGTTCAAAGAATTCCCTCGAGAATATAGAAGCCAAATCAAGTTTGACCACTCCTATAGATATGTTAAGGTCCATATACATTGAAAATTATAATTTTTTCATTTATTTAAGTCCACGTGAGAGTCATACCATTTAATAAGTCAGTTTTTCATTCCCTTGCCTTTCAAACAAGTGATAAGACTATGGGAAATATAACTAATTCATTGTTTTATATAATTCATGATTATTTAATATGTTCATTTGGTGCAAGCCTTGACTTTCATTCGTGTGACAAGGCCAAGTGGAAGGGAAAATTTCAATGAATTCATTAATTCATAGTCATATAATATGGTTCACTCTGTTACCTTCCATTAAAAATGGAATGAGGTTCAATAGATAGGAAACTGTGTTCCAAAATTTCTTTAAACAAGGCCAAGTCATACATACACTCAATACTTTCCATTTCCAATTTATAGTGATTAATTAAGGGAAGAACTTACCTTATGTGGGTTAAGCAACAAGGAAACACAGTTCTATCCATTAATGAATTAATAATATTTCAAATCAAATGGAATTACCATTTACAAGGTCTATCCACACACCCCAACAGTGGATAAAAAGTCATAGTATATCATTAAAGAATAAGTAAAGAATTCACCCTAAATGGGGTGGTTTTCATAGAGGAAATAACTTGCAATAGTGAATAAAATATATGTCATGGGTCTAAGAACACGATTTTAATGACTAAAAACAAGGAACATTAATTTAACAAAGGATGCTGAATGAAATTAACATGCCCACACAACAATTTATAAAATGAAAAAACTTGATGGATGAGTTATAAAACACCTACCTCATACTCGTATGACTCTCCTCATCCAGTATCATCCTCTATTTTATCCTAGATACAAAGAGATATAAAAAATAGATCAATGCCCCTGAAATTGGGACATATGATCCTACATTTAAATACCAAGGTTGATTGGAAGAAGAATGATAAAATATTAAAAATAAATTAAAAACATACAGAGAGGAATCCAACTAGATGAATAGATGCTCGATCGAACTTCAGAGATTGGAGTTCCTTCAATTATAAGATTATTCCTTCAAGGATCTCAAATGTGATAAAAGAGGGGCTTCCTCCACTGAAAATAACAAATATGGAAATATGAATGGTTTGATTAGTTCATTAAGGGTAATTTAGAAAAATCACCCAAAATTGGCCATTGCACGGTCTGGCACACAATTTTCCAAACCCTGCACGGTCTTCTGAAGGGAAGGGGTACCTGAATGGTTAGGCCACATAGTTTGGGAAACCATGCACCAATCATGGTTAACACCTCTGCAATTTTTCTACAAATTTTGGCATGACTTTGTGGCCCCTGGCACTTGGCTATGGAAAACAGTGCATCCCATATTTCCCAATTTTCCACCTTTTTATGGTTAAAACTTACTATGTGACCTACCCTGAACTATTTATTATAACCCTTTGATATGAATAAATCTCCCAAAAAGCCAGGTTTCAGGCTCCAAACATGCCCCATACACCCCTGAGACATTAGTGAACTCATTAGGCATCCGTATTAGGTCAAAAAAAAAAAGAATTAGAACAAATTTAAAAGGATCTATATCATAGTGGAAAAAATGGGTTCTTACAGTGTGTTTCTATCCCACATCAGAAATGTGCTACATCATGACTCCACTTTATTAGTAGCTCACTGTTTGATCTGGATATGAAGGATCAACACCCTTCACACCATTCACAAACCACCACAGGCTTTATCCCACCAACATAACCGACGAATCTCTTTGGGTCTTATACATAGGCCCATCTTTGGCTCTAGGTGTGTACTACTAGAGGCCTTGTACTCAGGGCTTCCCACACCTCTACTACCATGTACAACCTCCTTTAGTTGGCTCTCCCAAGGGGGCTGACCCTTGTCCCCCCATGTGTGGTTAAGGGTTCCCCTTAGGGAATTATATGGGTTTTCACTTCTTTTTATGAAAGACCCATTCATATATAATACTTATAATTTCTTGAAGTAAAACATAGAATTCCAACCATTCTCAAACAATATGATCTGCCCAACCCTTCTTTTTCTTTATACGAAATGTAAATACAATTTTCATGGACTTCTTCGAATCCACTTAATGCAATTATCTTTATTTTTTATAGAAATATTTTTCTCCATCTTGTAGTAAAAAAAATGTCATCAATGAAATACGTATTTGGAACGTTAGACCACTACAACAATCAGTATATTTTTCAGGGAGAATTTTCCATTCATATCATCCAATACCATTAGATCAATCCATAAAAATTATCCAAGCATCACCACTTCATCCACCAATGTATATTTACTTATTGATAGCAAATGAAACATAGGCTTAACATAATTCATCTCCCAATCCATAGCCTAAAAAAATAACACCTAAACCATCCTTTCTAGGGATGTTATTACAACACATGTACATATCAACAGTCTCATGATTATCAATGTAATAGAAACTCCAAAGTCTATCATCATTCTTTCAACTAATAAACTCATCCCATAATAATTTTCTTTCTAGAAAATATAAAATAAAATAATTTTTAATGTTTTAATTAAAAAACCCATTTTCAAAATAAAATTTCCAATCACATAGAGTCATGAACATTCTATAATAGTTATCTCCAAACATAATAAAATCCTACAAACTTCTAAGTTTGAAATTTTTTAATACTCACGCTAGTCAAAAATAAGTACAACTTCTATTCTTAATTCTAACCATCCCATGAACATATTCCTAAATCAAAAATGAAGAAAAAGTAACAGAAAACCTATTTTATAATATTTTAATACATCACTTAGATGGGGACCATCCTTATAACCATAAATGGGAGACAACATGTGACTTCATGTGAACCACCTCATACTCTAAAGGCTACCAACTTGGGAATGGGTCTATGATCAATATTGGGAAGACTCTAAACTTTATTAAAAACCATAAAAATAAATCCCAATATAATATTACACATAAAGGATTTCTATTGAATATATTCCATGAAAAAAACATATATTTCCATGAAATAAAAGATAAATTCATGTCATAACGTACCAGTCATACATTAGATAGGGATCTCCCTAAGTGATTAAATCATATAGATAGAATTATATAACAAAAAAATAATAAAATATAGGCTACCCCATTCCCAAAAGTTTATTAACTATACCTAAAAACATAACCCCAACCCTACTAAGCTACTCCAACTTAACTACCAATATTAGAGAATTTCAATGATGCATGGGGGAATCACTACGGAAAAACTGAATATTTGTGACGGGGAAGGGTCCCATTGCAAATAGTCTGTCTGGAGGGACTATTTATGATGAGACCTTCTTCATGTCACAAATAAGTAGTAATTTTTGACTGGTAGACGATGACCATCACAAATAAGTAGTTATTTGAGATGGGCATATGGTACCCATCACAAAAGGTTTGGCGCGAGTTGCGCGCCAAACCAGGGGATTGGTATTTGCGACCGACTTTTAGGACCGTCACAAATACCCGATGACGTTTTTAGTATCTATGACAGGATTTATCCTATGTTGCAAATAGTATGTTGGCGGGTTGGTATTTGCGACGGTACCCATCACAAATACCTTTTTAACCACTGCCACTAATTAATATGGGGTTAGTATTTGCGATAGGTTCCGTCACAAATTATCTCGTCATAACTATTCTAACCTATATATACCTCCCTCTGTTTTTCCTCTTATTCCACTTCATTCTCTACTCCTCTCTCCCTCTCTACTTACATTTTTTCTGTCAAAATTTTTCTAAGTTAAAATTTTTAAATCAGAGTAATATTCACAACACAAATCCTCCAAAAAGATTCAGTTTTAATGTATTTATCTATTTCTTTTATTTTTTTGTTAATTCATTTTATTTGATATTAGTCATAATTAATTTTAATTTGCTGCAATTAAATTAAATTTGAATTAGATCATTTAATTTAGCATTTTTAACAAATACGTGTGATTAATATTAATTCGTATTAATTATTAGTTTTATTAATTATTATTTATTAGTAGTAATTAGTATTAATTAGTAAAATTATTATTAATAATTAATAATTAGTAATAATCAACAATAATTACTAAAAATTAGCATTAATAAGTAGTAAATTGAAATAAATGTTTATAAATAATTATAATTAGAAATAAATAGTAATAATTAGAAGTAAATAGAAATAATATGTAGTAAATTGGAATAATTAGTAATAATTAGTAATAATTAGGATTAATAAATAATAATTAGGATTAATTAGTAATAATTAGAATTAATTAAAAATAATCGGGATTAATTTGGAATAATTAGAACCAATTAGATATAATTAGTAACAATAAGGAATAATTATTAATAATTATGAATAATTAGTAATAATTGGGCATAAATAGTACTAATTAGGAATAAATAGTAATAATTAGGAATAAATATTAATAATTAAGAAGAATTAGTAGTATTTAGAAACAAATGGGAACAATTGGTGATAAATAGGAATAATTAGGAATAATTAGGAATAAATAGTAATAACTAGGAATAAATAGAAATAAATAGTAATAATTTGGAATACTTTGGAATAAATAGTTATAAATAGCATTAATAAGTCATAATTGGTTTTAATTAATTATAATTAGGATCAATTAATAATAATTAGGATTAATTAGTAATAATTAGGATTAATTAGTAATAATTAGTTGTAATTAGGAAGAAATAGTAATAATTATGAATAATTAGTAATGATTAGCAATAATTAAGATCAATTAGTAATAATTAAGATTAATTAGTATTAATTAGGAATAATTAGTAATAATTAGGACTAATTAGTAATAATTTGGATTAATTAGTAATTATTAGGATTAATGATAAATAGTTAGGATTAATTAGTAATAATTAGAAATAATTAGGAATAATTAGGAATAATTAGCAATAATTAGGAATAATTAGGAATAAATTGGAATAATTAGGAATAGTTAGCAATAATTAGGAAGAATTTTCGATTATTAGGAATAATTATTAATAATTAGAAATAATGAGGATTAATTAGTAATAATTTGTAATAATTAACAATAATTAGCAATAATTAGAAATAATTTGGATTAATTAGTAATAATTAGGATTAAATAGCATTATTTAGTAAAAATTAGGAATAATTAGGAATAATTAATAATAATTAGGAATAATAAGTAATAATTAGGAATAATTAGCAGTAATTTAAAATAATTAGGATTAATTCGTAATAATTAGTAGTAATCAATATAAATTAACAATAATTAGTAATAATTAGTAATAATTAGTTTTAATTATTAATAATTAGGAATAATTGGTATTATTTTGGATTAATTAGTAATAATTAGGTATAATAAGTAATAATTAGGAATATTAAGTAATAATTAGGAATAATTAGTACTAATGAGGAATACAGAGTAATAATTAGGATTAATTATTTATAATTAGTAATAATTTTGAATAATTCAGTTTAATTAGTACTAATAAGAAATAATTAGTAATAGTTAGGATTTATTAGGATTAATTATTAACAATTATTAATAATTAGAATTAATTTGGATTGATTACAAAAAATTAGTAATAATTTGGATTAATTAGTAATAATTAGGAATTATTAGTAATAATTAGGAATAATTAGTAATAATTAAGAGTAATTTTGAATAATTAGGAATAATTAGTAATAATTAGGAATAATTGCCAATAATTAGTGATAATTAGGAATAATTTCTAACAATTTGCAATAATTAGGAATAATAAAGAATAATTTGGAATGATTAGTAATAATAAGCAATAATATGTAATAATTAACAACAATTAGGAATAATTATTAATTAGTAGGAAAATTTTATCATAATTAGGAATAATTTGTAAAAATTAGAATTAATTAGTAATAATTAGGAATAATTTGTAATAATTAAAAATAATTAGGAATAATTATTAATAATTAGGGATAATTAGTAATAAATAATAATAAAAATTAATAAATAGTAATAAATAGTAGTAAATAGTAATAAATATTAATAATTAGTATTGATTAAGGATAATTAGTAATAATTAGTAATAATTAGTATAAATTAGTATAAATTATGAAAAATTTGGAATAATTAGTAATAATTAGGAATTATTAGTAATAATTAAGATTAATTGGTAATAATTAGGATTTATTAGTAATAAATAACAATAATTTTGAATTGTTATCAATAGTTCACAATAATTCAAAATTAATTGGCACAATTCCCAGTATATTGACCAAATTCCTTTTTCTCAACAGCTCATCAACATGCAAGTTTCCCTCACTGAAATCATTATGAAAAATATACTTCAACGCATGAATATCCATTTTCATATTCATGAGAATTAGTATGAGTACATCAAAGTATACTTTTCATACTGATTTTAGTGTGATAAAGTTGTAAGGAGATGAGTAGTCAAAAAAAGAGGCTATTTTTCCTAAAAATCATCTTCTTGTAAATTTATTCGACTGAAATTATTATGAAAAATCTACTCTGACATTCAAAAATCATTTTTTGTATACATGATAATGGAGATTATTGTGGCGAGGCCTCCCTGATCTTTATTCTAATGTATATATAAATGGATATTCATACGTTAGAGTAGATTTTTCAGAGTTACTTCTGTTGGAGAAAGTTACAAGGCGATGAGCCATCAGGAAAAAGAGCTTCTGTGAATCTGTTAACATTTATTTCACCCGTAATTAGAGTTAATTCGTATAAATTAGCTGTAATTACTAATAAATAGAGGCAATTAGTATAAATTAGTATAAATTAGTATAAATTAGTATACATTTTAAAACAAATACTATAAATAAATATGAAATAATAGAAATTATTATAAATTTATAGAAAATTGAACATAAATTCATTGTATTTTAAATATAGTGTATGTCTAATATCAAATTATTCAAATTATTATATTATTTTACATTTTTTTTTGAAAAATATAGAAAAAAATTGAAAAAAATTCATTTTTAGATGAACGTGCTTGGATAAATTAGTGCAGGAATCCAAACAGTTCTAGTTTTAAATCCTATATATATTGAAGGTGTTGAAGCTTTCTTATAATTTGCATCATAAAAACTAGAATTCATTTTATAAGGGATAATTAAATTCTATTGTAAAAAATGTGCTCAGAGGATATGTGACACATTTAACAACGTTGGATTCCATCTAATTTGTTTTGGTTTTCAACCAGATTATGTTTTTTAGTATCAACATTATGAACGTAGTTCTAGAGAAGATACTAATAATTTGGTTCTAAATCCATGAAGGTTTCAAAATTTAGTACATGATGTGGCAGGTCCATATGTTCAATAAACTAAAAGTCAATATGATATTGATGTAACTCTTGAGTTGGAACCTTCTCAATTTTTTGAGTTATTGAGGTCTGTTGAGGAAGCCTTATATTCTGGATGCAAGATAAGAAAATTTGAAGCAGTTTAAAAATTTATGGCTATTATTTCAGATAATGTAATGTCAAATAACTGTTTTGACCATATATTTTCTTTGGTTAAAATAATGTTACCTAAAATAAATATGTTGACTAAAAATTTCTGTGAGTGCAAGAGCCTGGTTCATAATCTTGGTCTTGGTTATTAGAAGATTCATGCAAGTTCAAATGATTTCATCTTATGTTATGGTTAAAATGAGTCATTAGAATGTTTCTCACATTTGGAAAATTGAGGTATAAAATGTCTCAACTAAGAAAGTATGGATTGATTCCTGTAAAATAGTTTATGTATTTCTTTCTTACACCCAGATTATAGAATTTGTTTTTGTCTCAGAACACCGTGACCTTGATATCCTAGAACAAAACAAGTATTTCAATTGTTAAAAGCATAATTCATCCCTCTGATGGTTATTCATGGAAACATTTTGACAAGTTTCATCTTTATTTTTCTTTAGAATTTGTAAAACTGAAATTGGGACTTTCTACTGATAGTTTCGATCTATTTAGTCATTATGCTAGTCAATATTCATATTGGACGATCTTTATAACTCCATATAATTTTCCCCATTGGATGTTGATGAAGGAGACATACATCTTTTTTTTCCTTATTTATTCTAGGACATTTGAAAAATAATATTGACGTTTATTTGAAAAACATTTATTAAGGAGTTAAATTCATTATGGAGTAATGGTGTTAGTACATATGATGTTTTCGTGAAAAAACAATTCCCTATGAAAGCTGCATTGATGTGGAAAATTAGTGACTTCCCATCATATGACATATTATCTGACTAGAGTACACATGGTCCAATATAATTTCCATACTATATGAGAGACAATAATAAATTTATGCTTTTCAATGGAAAAAACCTATTTTTTTGTCTATCATCACAAATTCCTTCCAATTGATCATGCTTTTCTTAAAAAAATATCATTTTAGAAAAGGTATAATTAAAAGAGATAAACCTATAATAATGATATCAGATATAGAGGTAAAAAAATTGTCTCTTCATTACCTCCCATCAAATTTGGATAAACAATAAACCAACTAAAAATTGATGGATTTTGGAAAGAACACAATTGGATAAAACAGATCATTTATGGGATATTCCTTATTGATATGATTTATTGGTCCATGACATATTGGATTTCATGTATATTAAGAAGAACTGCATTGATAATTTATTTTAAATAGTTTTGGATACACCAGGGAAGACAAATGATAATTTAAGACTTGATTAGATCTTGCCCAAATTTATTGGTGACCAGAACATGAACTATTTTAAAATGTCAGATCACAAAAGTTAATGAATCCAAAATAAACTTATACACTTTACAAATAAATTTTATTAGTGGATTTCGGATTTTAGACTTCCAGAAGGTCAGAATTCCAATTTTGGATGATGTGTCAGAAATAGTCATATTACCAGATTAAGAACTCATGACAGTCATATGATAATGGAAAATAATTATAGAAATTGGATTAAAAGGTTTTTTGAATTATATGATTTGGAATGTGATAAAAGAAATATCATATTTTTTTGTTACATTTGTAGGGAAACAAAAAACAACAATTCACTGAACAGACTGCAAGAATATGTTGTTTTAATTTTATGTAATCTTAAAAAAATCTTCCCACTGACTTTCTTTGACTCAATGGAACATTTGATATTACATTTTACGCATGAAGAAAAATTTGTATGTCCGATAAAATTCAGATGAATGTACCCATTTGAGAGATGCATGAAGAAATCGAAGATACAATTATGTAACAAAGCATTGGTTGAATACTCAATTATAGAAGCTTATTTACAAGAGGAAATTTCTTTTGTCTGCTCTCATTATTTTGAATCTGAATATCCCTAAAAAAACCACAAGTTTCCTAAAGAGGTAAATGTTTAAGATGAAATGGGAAATCAATTATCAGTTTTTAATCATCTCAAACTTATCTTGGATGGAGTTCATGAATAATGGATTTCATGAATAATGGATTTCATATAATTAACATCAAAGAGATCATACATATGTTCTGCTCAACTGCGAAAAATGACCCTATTTGTACTATGAGTGATCCAATAAATTATTCTATAATCTTTGTTACAATAAATTAATCTTATTTTATTTGTAGGTTGTATGATAATCATATCAAGAAACATATTCCACAAATTAAAAAATCTTCTCTTAAAGAACTTCGATAAAATAATTTTTACTACTGATTTCAAAAACTAGTAACATAAATTATTTATAGGTTAATATATAAAATATTTTTATTACTTGTTATAATGATAAATTTATTAGAAATGTTCTGGTATCTCAACATGCTGATAAAATTGTTAATCGATTGTGTGTCTTGAGTAACCTACAATCCAAAATGGCTAAATCTTATAATTTATATCTCATGAATGGTTTTTGATTTCATATAAGTGAATATGGGGAATAAAGAAAACAATGAATAGTTGTGTCTTATTGAGAGGATCTCATCATAGAGAAAATAAAGTTTAATTTTAAGGCATGCTGGAGAAAATTATTAAATTATGTTATCTAGGATAGAATTACATAATGATGTTTATATGTTAGTGGTTGCATATTGAGAGAGGATTGTGTGTTCATCTATCCTAAGGAATCCTTGATATTAAATATAAATTCCTTCTCACAATAAATGAACCATTTTTATTAGATCATCAGGCACATCAAATTTATTATACTTATTACTGTGCTACATTAAAAGAGTTTGGTGTTTGGTGGAGCATAATAAAAATTAAATATTAGGAAAACTAGTTTACTCTAAGTGAATACGGTTCTGCTGAAATGCTAGAAATTGAAATTTTTCAAGAGACTGCTCCAAATCCCTCTTTTTCATGAAGAGACACGAATATTAGAGATGACACTCTGCAGTTAATATTTGATGGTGATGATGATGTTAATGATGTGTAAAATGAATTTTAAATGATAAGAGATGATGAAACAGAAAATCACATGGAATTGATAATTTGAAGGAGGAATATGAAGACATAGACATCGTCAGATATGAATATGAGGATGTAGATGACGATTGACATGGTTAAATGCCTGTTATAATCATATATAATATATATCTATAATTAATAGTTGTTTTTAAATATTTTTGAATGAAAATTATTTCATGTTTTAGATGGACCCATATTTGTTTCTTCAATTGTAGGAGGTTGATCTACCTTTGGATGAGAAGGATGTTGGATCATCTGACCCTTAGATAGCTGGCTGTTTTGGGAGGACTCAAAGGGGGCTGATCTACCTGTGGAGCGACGTCCACATCTTAACATTGATCCACACATTCAAAGGTATGTTTACCCGTGTATTTTAGTTAGTTTTTATTAATTTATTAACATACCAATTATTTGATTATATGTTATTTTTTCAAATCATTTCACATATAGTTGGTGGAGAGGGGAGTTCTATATTATGCAATTATTTTTCTAAAGATTGGGTCACACGGGATGAGATTCCTATTAATATTTAGCACTACATGTTTTATCAGTGGATAGTATGTAAATAAATAATTTTCATTTTTAAATTTATTTAATTAATAATTTTATATTATAATTTATTTTTAGTGTTTATTGTATCCCATCGATGAGAGCATGTGTGGCACTATCTGTAAAGAAGAAGAGGAGTTTATGGGTGCGCATTGCCATCAGTTTTTATATAATTTGAGATGGAAATCAATGAAGATAGCAGGAGTGATAGAGTTTAATGAGCCTTGTCGCACCCACTGACCTTATTAAATTTCATCTTTGGTTTGGGATGGATTATGTTTACATTGGTTGGGTGGAAATTTTCAGAGGAGGTCATCGGTAGCTCAAAAAAACTGGGGGAGACATGAGGTGACAAATCGAGTTAGTAGTTTTACATTTAGTATACACATGGAACATATTGTAAACAATTTTTTTATAAAAATTTATATAACATTAAATATAATTCATTATTTTATATTCAAATAGGAATTCTAACAACCCTATTTCATAGAGTTTGTTGTTTATAAGAGGATGTACTGTGATATGGTCACTAAAGAGATTAGATGTGACCACCAACATCATATTTTGGTCAGTATAATTTATTTCTGAGTTTTAAAATTAATAGAAAATATATTTTAACAATTTTAATTTTAAATTCCAATTGAAGGAGTTCATATGAGGCCACGACATCTCAATCACAGACTGAGAGTCAGGCCGAGACTGAGGGTCATACCATTTCCGACTAATTTGATGAGGCATCATGGATGTAGGAAACCCAGTATGCATTCGAGAAAGGTTGAGTTGTTGGTATCATATTTTGATTGATGCATGAGAGTCATTATGATACCATTGTGATGTCAACGTCCAGCTTGTGGGGAGCTCATGGAGAGTCATCATCATCTGTTTCATGGTATCCAAATCAGCTGTGTGCTCAGAGTGAGATCATAGAGAGTATGCATAAGGACCATGAAGATATTCAATGGTAGTATCAGGAGATGTGCCAATGGTGGTAGTAGCAGGAAGAGATCCGACTGCAGCAGCAATAAGAGGAGGAGGAGATATGTCGATGACAGTAGGAGCATTTTAAGTACATGTGATATCTGACTCATGGTGTAGGGATGTAGTTCCCTCCACAATCTCCTCCAGCCCCCCAGAGGACCCCCCTCTGTGAGATATTTGTTTTTTATGATAAAACATCTGAATTCAATTTCTTTGTAATATTAACAATTTATATTTTATATAGTTTATTATTTAATATTTTTGTGAATATTTTATTTTTTATTATTTATTAAATTATTTATTAAATTTTTTATTATTTTAGTATTTTATTTATTTTATAATTTATAACTTATTATTATTATTTTTAATTTTATGAACATCGAGGTATTTATTATTTTGTATATTTTTTATTATATTACTAATATTAATATTATTATTTCATTAATAATATTTTATTATTATTATTATATTAATATTATTTATATTATTAATATTAGTAGTAGTGTTATTATTTTCCAATATTATTTTATTATTATTTTATAATATTATTTTGTCTTTATTAATAATATTATTTTCTTTAATTATATATATATTTATTTCCAAGATATCTACAATGGGTCTTTTGCAATGGCCCGTCACAAAAACCTTTTTTCTAAAAAATCTCAGGAAAAATATTTTCAGTGGGCCCACAACCCGTTGCAAAAAAATATTTTTTGCGATTGGATCGCTTGGCAAATGGACCATTGCAAATAGTCCAATTTCTAGTATTGAATCATAAAGTTTTAATGTCTATTTATGTGCACATGTTATGTGTGGTTATATTCATACCAAAATATTGTTCAAAGAAACTACATGAAGTATAATTAGAACATTAAAGAATATTGGATATATGGAAAGTCAAGTGATCTTGTCTGAGAAAATATGGCACCCAAGGGAAGGTTGAGCACACTTATCCTTTGAATCAGTGCATTCACCCCACTTTGAACCAATGTGTTCACCTTAATATAAGCAACAAAATGTTTCCTCCTCTAAATCAATACATGCACCTTGCTAGGAACCATCACATGCATCATTCTAACACTCCTGTAATGTTTACCATTATATTTGGAAACTGAGTTGGTTTTATTTATAAATAGACCCTTTTAAAAAAAATATTATTCTAAGAGAAAAAGTAGAAAAAGAATGACCTAGAGTGACCTCATACACCATGTACTCTTGTATGTGATTTATAAATCAAAACCTAATGGAAAATGATGGAAAATTGGTACTTGGGAGGTAAGAGGGTTCCATATATAGAACTGTTATAGTTTACCATTTCACCCAATTATTAATACCTACTAGGGTGAAACACCCCTATAAAGAATGTTTTAGTAAATAATAGTAAATGACTTAGGGAAAATCTACCTTTATCCCAACCTTCCTTCACCCATTCTCCATGGAATTCCCTAGTCCCCACACTCACATAAGTCTCCAAGTGAGGAAACAAATTCCCATTTCACCAATGTGGGTTTAGTAACTTTAATTTCACCATTTCATACAATTATTTCCCTAAAAAGATAGTTTTACTAATCCCCTTACTTTATTTTCCCATCACCATGGCTAGAAAAGTATTTATTTATATGTGGTCCTTACAATTGTGTATCCCTTTAATAATATGATTCATACATCCTATAATAAATCTCAAAATTAAATTTCTCTACCTACCATGGATCCTAAAAGAGTTATCAAACCTCATCATAAAAATAAAGTGTCATATATTTCAGACTATTATACCTATATGGTTTGTGGGGGAGCCTTTTTTCTTTCCAATTTTGGATTCCTTCCTTGAAATACCAATGAATTTTCTACCAACCATGTGTCCAATAATCCTTTAATTATTCACATTCCAGGGGTATAGGGAGCCTCCAAATGTGATTAATTTTTTATATATGTCATAAACTTTCACCCTTATCCCATGAAATTAAAAACTATTTTTTTAATACATAATTCCTACTTGTAACAAATTATTTAGAATTCATTATCTAATAGTCTTTTTATGACATTAAACTATATTGTTCAATGGTTATAAATGCATAATAATAAAAATACCACTACTAGACATGGTTTTTTAACCTTAAAATATTTATCATTGACCATTGTTGTATAACCTTAAAAATCATCACAATGGTCTTTGATCTATGATCATAAAAGGCGTATCATTGGGATTTACTATAGTTCCTTAATATGAAATATATCAACAATACTCGTTTGACATTTAGACGTGTGTAATGACTTATTTCATAGCCATAAATTTCAACTCATTTCATCTAGGTTCCAATCATTTTCATATGGATTTAATATATGGCATGGAACTATATGGTTTTTTATTTATCCTTTGAGGATACATTAGAATCCATTAATTAGACCAATTCCTCAACCATGGTTAATTCCCCGTCATGAAATTTTATACCTTCCTTGATGGTGTTTAATTTATTATATCCTTGATATATGGACATAAACACAATATAACTAATAATGATAAATATCTAACATTTAAAAATAGAATATATCTATATGTGATGGAAAATGTCAAAAAAATAAAAAATGGTGAACCCATCATGGTATCATTATCATTGGAATAAATTTATTGATTATGAATTATTAGTTTTGATACTTCTCTAATGGTTTGTTTATTTATTAACTTTCCACACAATATAAATGACATCCATGGTCCTAAGATAATGAATACTCATACTCACATTAAAAATTAGAGTAACTCAATTGCATTCAGTGTTGTTTTGTACCAAGAATTGATAGCATCAGACACCTGTATTATTCAATACAACTATCCCATACTTGAGGAACTAATTGAAATTATCCCCAACTTTGTGCTTGTAACACAATATGGTGAATCTAATAGTTATACAATACCTTCAAAGTAGAATAATTATAACACTAAAAACTTCATAAAAAAGTGTATAGGTCTTTATGTTGTGAAGGTAGAAAATGTGCCGATGGGATAGAAGGGAAATATTCCCCTAAAAAGACATAGAATAACATTGTGATTCTATCCTCATAGTGAAAAAAATCAGAAATTTTATTCCTTTTAGATTTTGATTAGAAGATTTCCTTTATCTACTCAACAATTCCAAAGTTTCTTAGGAGTAATCCTATCTACCATAGTCAACTTCACCATCACACAACTCTTATTATCATAGATCCATTGAAGTAACTGCTTCCCCAATCGTTAAAACTATGCTAAAACGAATGAGAAGATGTCAAGAGAAACCAACACCAGTTGTTCAAGGTAAAGTCAACAATCTTCTAGTTGCAACCAAACCAAAAATCTCTCCATCAAATCCCTATTGTAACAAAAGGAGAGTTATGGTTTACTCTCAATAGGTAACCGATTAAATATCATAGACAATTTTTTATGAATAGTCTATTGATCTTTCCTTATCCAAGAGAAATAAAAATTATCATGAAGTTATTTATTGTAACCATGGATAAATTAAAAATGGAGGTAATACCTATGGTATTAGTTGTGAAGGTCATATCTTTGACAATATATAAGTTTTATATAGGGTCATCCCAATAGTGACATAAATAAGATCGAATGAAGTACTCTCCATGGTACTCACCATTGTGTTCTTCTACATGATGAAACATCTAATCAACATGAATGTACTACCTATTCAATGAAAAAATAACATTCCCATACCAGTTTTTTCCAGTTAGAAATGAATAAAAGTATCCATCGAGGTTATCTACATATTGACATCATCAACAACTATCTACGTCCTACCCATGGTTTCAACCATAGTGTTACTCACCGTAATAAAACATTTTATCAACATGGAGGTCCTACCTATAACAATAACTGAGGATAAAACCACAGAAGTCCTCCCAATGGAAATTTGAAATTGAAAAAACATTTAGTCCTTTCATATTGTGATATCTACAACAACCCAGGCTTAATATTCATGGATATTACATCTTTTTATATGAATATTCATTACATTACACAGACACACACTCGTGGTCTGTAATAGATCTTTGACTTTGGAAACTTGGAAACACAATCTTCGAACTTGGTGAAATATATTCAATATATCCCTTAAAGATCTTCCCTTTTAGCAATCCTACTTAAAACCTTTGTTTATAACTTAGGGAAAGGAGACATAAGAAAGGGTGGGTAACAACCAAATATTTTTATGAAATATTTTTTTAAATTTTTTTATTCTTATGTAACTTTCTTTTCATGAAATCTTGAGTTTAAACGAACCACGAGATTCCCTTATTATAAAATTACCATTATATCCAAGCTGTTAGGTTAGTGGGATTAATTATAAAACACTTTTGAAAATGCATTGTGAATTATTTGGATATCAATTATTTATAAAAAATATAAATCAATTAGATATTTTTATTTTCTAGTGAATTAATTTTTTTAAGGAGATAAAATATTTTTTATATTAATCAAATAGGTATTTTTGGTCATAGGGTATGAATAAAACGCGATTTGATGTATAAAAACCTATTTTTTTTAAAAATATTTAATTTTACTCCTTTGAATGTCGAACCCATATTAAGTTAAGAATTTGAACCATTAATAATTTCTATATGAAAACATAAAAATGTTATTTTGAAGTGGGATATAAAAATTTACATTAGTTGAATTTATGATAACTTTCATGTTTTGATGAATAGTAAAAATATGTTAATTTTTAATTAAAAACAACTTTTTTCATCGAGATAATTTATATGGTTAAATGATAATATTGAATGGTTTTAAATTATAAATAGAATATATTTTTATTCTTCAATATAATTTATTTCATTATCATTAATTTTACATTGAATTCATAGTTAAAACATTTCAATCTTTTGCAATGTTTTAACATTTAAAACTTGTTTTCTCATTTTAACAATGGGATTAGTTTGAAATTAATTATTGCAAATTATATGTTTTGAATTTTAAAAAATGTATTCTATATTTTAAATCAGTGGGTCCAAATTATGTTAATAAGATACTTTTATTTTTGGGCATTATGAATAGTAATTTTGGGAATTATTTTTATTACCATAGTTAATGGGAAATTAGGTAATTAAGGGTAAAAATAATATAATAAAATTACCATAACACTAGTAAAAATCTTATTGGATGACTACATTCGACCCTTATCGTCTAGTTTTCAAAATTTAATCACTTAAGGGCCACTTACCTATGAATATGACATGAATATAATAAAAACTAATGAATGTGACAAAATTTTTCACTCTCATTTTATATAAGTATATTAATTTTGATATATGGATAAATAAGAGATAATATAGGATATATATGGTATCTTAAAATATAAAATAATTAACTATATCAAAGAACTTTATTTGTTATTTTTAGATATTAAATATTTACCATTAATGATGACACATTAGTGATGTAAAAATTATTTTATTAATAAAAATATCAAATAAATGGTTTAAAAAATATTAAAATAAATACAATAAGAACTAATTAATGTGATAAAATAATTTTATAGGAGACTATGACATGTTATGAGTTTATTAAATATTTCTTTTTGAATTTATCTTCTTTTTGGATTTTCTTTAAAGTCAAAATAAAGTAATAGTGTCAAAATTAACACTATTTATATTTTATAAAAGCAACATTTTATTAAATTATTTAAAAATCATAAAAATATTTAAAAATTAAAAAATGATAATTATAATGTCTAAAATGTAATTAAATATCCATTTATAGTCAATTAACACCATATAAGTAAATATTTATATCCATTTAATATTAAAATGTTATTACCACAATTAAAATTTAATAGAATAACTAAGTGTAAATTAAAAAGATATGGTTTAAATTGAAAAAACTAGTTGACGAAATTTTATTTGTTGATTATATCACAACCCTATCGCATATCATATTCTAATTTGGGAAACTTTGGATGTTTTTGGGTAGGGTTTCATTTTATTAGATATTATTATTACTGGAGTTTCCAAAATTGACTCTCACCTCAATTATAAAAGGGCACCTCCTCCCTCACCTCTTCACTTCATTTTGAGCCATCAAGATTAGACAAACCAACCATTTTTCCTTCTCAACTTCCATATTTTCATTATATAGGTTTTGGTGATCATTAAAGACTAACTTTAGTGCTCTAAGAAGAGATTTAGAGGAAGCACGTCAAGGAAGAGTTAATCTCTTCTACTGATTATTTCAAGCTTCAATCTTCTTCTACTTCCTCTTCATTAGTTTTTTTCATTATAAAGTAATAACATAAGTATCAATAATATAATGATATGTCATTATAAATTTTAAATAATAATATTTGACCTTCTATCCACCCCCTGAAAAATGAAATCAACGCAGGTGCAGAACTATGCCTTATCGTCTCCACGATGTGGTGTAATCTGGTTTTCACCACCACCTTACTTGTATGAGTAAAATGATGGAAATGATCACTATATATTATTATTATTATAAAATTATACTGATTATTAAATATTATAGACCATACACTTCAATACCATTCAAAAATATTTGGAATGATATCATCACTCGTGCGTACGTACGACCTACCGTCTCCACGATGCGATGTGATTCATTCAACATGATATTCCTTAAAACATGATTATTTTGATGCATTGAATGAATGAATATGATATATATTATAAAAATATCATTTTTTAAATAATACAACTATAACATAAAAATTGGAATAAGAACTTAGTCGACAAAACATGCATAAGAACATAAAGCAGTGAATACCTGAATAACGAGTAACAATAAAATGTTACTAAAAAATGGATGAAAATATGATCATTAATGTAATAATAAAAATTATTATTATTATAAAGAAAATGAGTAACATTATTTAAATCATTATATAGTATTTTTAGATACATAGGAAGCATATCAGACCTAAGGTAAAGAAAAACTTTGCAAATCTCATTTTTATCCGAGGTTGTTTATTCGTAAGTATTTACTGGAGTATATTTATCATCAACATCCATGTTTCTTAAATACGTTTTTAAAAATATTATATATATCCTTATATAATTGTTAAATGAAAATTTTACCCATTGGTAAATTTTTACTAAATGGTATGAATTGAATCTTTTGTTTTTTTTGTTAAGAGGTACTTTTAGAATTTTTCAGCAAATGTACAAGAAGAACGATTTTTAACTAGTACGGCCTGAACGGATTATTACCTTTTCATAATTCCTTATTTCCTTGAAACAAACCCTACAATCTTACAAGTTTATTTTCACATAAAATTATTTCTTCTAAAATTGTGTGTCATTTTGAGGAGGGAAAATTGTTTTGAAGGAGAAAGGATATTTTCCTCAAGAATTAATTTCAAGTGTTTTCTCAAAATTATTTTCTATCTAAGATGAAACTATTTAAATAGAATTATATTTATATCCTTGTAATTACTATGATGTTATTGTGTTTATTATGGAATGTTATTTATGAAATCAATTTTTTTTATATCAATTAAGGTGGAATAATGTTTAAGAAACCCATTTTATTTCATGGGCTATGTTATAGTAATGTTTTTATGATTTTGTGGAACACGAAAAAATGGTTTCATTATGAGATGGGTTGGACCTATATCTTCCTCAAATTCATTGGGTAAATATTTATATTTCATGATATAGAAATGACTTGAACAAAAAGTAAATCTAGTTTAGTAATACACAGCTGGAATGAGGAGTGAACTCGGTTCAGTAATTGAATTTGTCCACTATGATGGTCTCTAAAATGAGCCTTGTCTAATATGAAGTTATTTTATAGGATTATGTGGGTATGACACAAAATTTCAAGTCTTATTTTATGACTATTGGGATTACATTGTATTTTTACGGTTTATCCCATGACATGATATTGTGATGATTTATATACAGGATAAGATTTTCAAATTTTAAGTTCTTATGTGAATGATATGAATGATATTTCCCTTGTTTACCCTTACTAAAAATATGAGCTCACAAATTCTTATGGTTCTTTTACCCAGGTCATGAAGAACGATGTTAAGTAAGATATGTCAAAAAGCAGTCTAGTTATGAAGAAATAAGAAGGGGAAAATGTGGATGTTTTATGAACCAAATTTTTAGGTTTTCTATTTTCTAAAGACACTAAACCTATGCGGTCCTGGAGTGGTTTTGTTATGTTATGTAATAAATATTTTTCAATGATGAATTAATATCTATATGTGAAGAATGAACCATTATTGTTGGTATTAGAGAAAATGTGTAGTTAACATTTGGAAACTAGGATGAGAGAACCTTAGTAAAAACCCTAAGGATATGTCTAAGTATAGGTTAAAGACGAATCCTAGTGTTTTAGAGATGTTAATGAATAACCTAGGATAAAACCTAAAGTGTCCAAAATTAAAATTTTATTATTGATTATGTGGTTTTCCTATCATGATTAGTTTTTCTCACACTATTCTTCTTGGTTTTAGTCAATGACTAAAACCCAAAGGAACCATGTTAATGTTGAATGCGATGGGAAATACAATGATTGTACACATAAGCAACCAAATTTTATGGGAGAGAGAATAAAAAATCTTATATCCTTACTCACACAACTTTTTCAATCTAAGAATCTTGCAGTAATTCAAAATGAGCAAATGAGGGAGAAACATTCTGTTGAGTCCTTCATGAGATAGCGTCCACCTACATTTAGTAGGTCATCTGATCCATTAGTGGATGAACAAGAAATCAGTAACACTGAAAAGATATATATAGTTATACAATGCTCTCAACACAATAAATTCATCTTATTAGTATATCATTTGTAAGGTGAAGCTGATAAATGGTGGAATCTTATCAAAAATACGAGGCAAAGGGGTGAAATTGAGTCCATGTAATGGGACGAGTTCAGGAACATATTTTTCATCAAGTACATTCCTTATATTCTTTAAACAAAGTTGGATAAGGAGTTCCTTGAACTAAATCAAAAAATTTGATGAATCTGTCAGTACCTATGAAGCAAATTTTCAAGACTTGCATGGTACACTTATGGAATTATTATCCAACCTGAGATTAAAATTGATCGATTATTTAGTGGCTTAAAACCAAGTCTCTATAGGTAATTATCCATAAGGGACTTCAATAGCTACGAAGAAATTGTTCTATGTGTTCTCAAGGTTGAGATGGTGATTGGAGTAACCCGTCAGTCATATGGTTTTGATAAGAAGAAAAAAATATAATTCAAAGGAAAATTTAAAGACCACACTGAAAAGAAAATGAGTTTTAACTTATGATCAAAGTGTGGAAATAAACATGGAGGGAATTTTCCTAAAGGGACTAGTAAATATTTAATTGCGGAAAATAAGGTTATCGAGTAGTTGAATGCCAAAGTGATGAAAAAAATGTCTAATGTTGTGAATAAAGAAAAGGATATACAAAATGCATCTCCTACACTTCAATGTTACAAGTTCAAGGAAATGTGCCATTATTCTAATCAATTCTCGAATCAAAGGGTTGTTGATGATGATTGAAGTCAACAAACTCTTAAGGAAAAAGACGAAATAAATTTACAAGAAATCACTATCGGCAATGTGGATTATGATAATGAAGTGGTGAAAGGTACACTTAACATTAACTCTAAAGTAGAAAATGTTTTATTTGATTATGAATCCACCCAATCTTTTATTTCTAAGGAATTTTTTAATTGTATCACTGTATTACATAAAAAATTATATGTTTAGTTATCTGTGACAAATTTTAATGGCACAAAAGTCGCATAAGATGTTTTTAATTCTTCTCTGATCGAATTTTATGGGAAATTGATTCCTAAAAATATTGTTTTCCTTTCTATAGTTAAATTTTATGGGATTCTTGGCATGGATTAACTTTCTCTATATGGATCTCAAATCAATTTCTAAAGAAGGGATGTCACATTTCATATTCCAGATCAATATATGATCATCTATCGATGAAAGGATGAATATAACCTTCCCTTAGAAATTTATTCCATCCTATGGGTCTTGATTCTAATAAATGAAGGTTATTTATCTCAAATGGTTGGGGAGAAGATCATAATTAGAAGTAATCCCATTGTATGGGAGTATGATGATGTCTTTCAGTAGGGATTTCCTGGTCTTCCACCAAATATTAAAGTTGAGTTTTCAATACAACTCATACCAGGTTCAGTGACTATTTCAAATACACATTATAGAATGAACCTGATTGAGTTGTAGTAATTGAAGAAGAAACTCCAAGAGAATCTTTATAAGGGATTCATATTCCCTATTGCATCACCTTGGGGAGAACTTGTTCTATTTATTAAGAAGAATGATGGATCAATGAGACTCTATATTGATTATCGAGAACTTAACAGGATAACTATCAAGAAAAAATATCCTCTTCTACACATTAATGATTTATTTGAACAAATATTTAGAGCTCGACACTTTTTCAAGATTTATCTTCATTCAGGATATCATCAACTAAGGGTTAAAAATGAGGATATACTAAAGATGGCATTCTGTACAAGGTATGAACACTATGAATTTATAGTGATGACTTTGGGTCTTACTAATGACCCCTCTATCTTCATGGATCTAATGAATAGAGTCTTTATAGGCTATCTTGATCAGTTTGTGGTAGTCCTTATAGAATATTTTTTGGTCTATTAAAATAGTAAGAAAAAATTGAAAGATCACCTAATAATTGTATTAAAGACCCTAAGAAAAGATAAGATTTATGAAAGATTTACCAAGTGTAAATTTTGGCTTCAAAAAGTTTTATTTTGGGTCACATAATCTCAAGAGAGGCGATATCTATGGATTCATTAAAAACAGAGTTTATTGAAAGATGGTTGAGATCAATAATGGTAACTAAGATCTGATGTTTTCTTGGTTTGGTTGGATATTGTCTACGTTTTGTGAAAGATTTTTCATTATTATCTAATCCACTCCCCATTTTGACTTAAAAAGGAGTTATGTTTGTTTGGATGGAGGAATGTGATGAGAATTTTAGAGAACTAAAAAGGATGTTTGCAAGTGAACCTATGCTCACACTACCTTATAGTGGAGAAAGGTTTGTGATATATAGTGATGCATACAAAAAGGGGTTGGGATGTGTTCTCATGAAAAATTATATAGTGATAGCTTATGCCTTCTGGTAGTTGAAAATCCATGAGAAAAATTAGCCGACTCATGATTTGGAGTTAGGTGTGGTAATCTTTGCATTAAAGATATAGAGGCATTATCTTCATGGGGAAAGGATTGATATTTATACTGATTATAAAATTTTAAAATATATTTACACACAAAAGGATCTGAATATACTGTAAATAAGATGGTTTGAGTTGATTAAATATTATGACTGCTCAATACATTATCACCCTAGGAAAGAGAACAAGCTGGTAGATGATTTGAGTCGAAAAGACTATTCTAGCTTTTCCATGATGAGGATCATGAAAGATCCAATATTTATGGATTTTCAAAGGATGGATCTTGAAATTTTAAAGGGGAAAAATATTATCTTTCTCAAGTAAATGTTCAACCATCTATACAAGTAGAGATTAAGGAGGTGTAGAAGGGAGACATAGAGGTACAAAAGAAGGTGAGAAATGTTCCTAAATTCAACCTTGATTACGATGAAATAATAAGGTTTTGGAACCGAGTTTGTATTCTTCTCATACCATAACTAAGGAAGGATATATTCGATATGTCTCATAGTTATTCATTCTCTATTCACACTAGAGGAACATAGATGTACCTGGATTGGAAAGAGTACTTCTGGTGGGATGGAATGAAAAGAGATGTTATCGAATATGTCTCTTGATGCTTGGTTTTTCAGTAAGTTATGGATGAGAAACAGAAGTCTAAGAGGTTGTTACAACCATTACCTATACTGAAATGGAAATGGGAAAACATAAATAGAGACTTTTTCATCAAACTTCTTAAAACATCCAAAGGAAATAATGATATCTGGGTTATATTTGATTACCTTACAAAGTCGGCACACCTCATTTCGTTAGAGAGGATTTCTCTCTTGATTATATTTCCATGATATATGTAAAGGAAGTGGTAAGATTTTATGGGGTAACACATTCCATTATATCTGATCGGGATCCAAAGTTTACCTTGAAGTTCTAGAAAAGTCTTCAGCATGCTCCAAATAAAAAGTAAAGTTTCATCACTGCTTACCATCCTCAAATAGACGGTCAGTCTGAGAGGAAAATTCATAATCTGGAACACGTGTTGAGAGATTTCTATTAGAAATTCAAAGGTGGTTGGGATCAAAACCTACCATTTTTGGAGTATTATTACAATAATAGATTTCACACCACTATTTATATGGATCCTTATTAATCCCTCTAGAGTTTGAAGTGGGTGATTAGGTGTTCTTACAAATATCTCCCTTGAGTTGAGTAATGAGATTTGGGAAAAAGGGAAAGAGGAGCCCTAGGTATAGGAGTCCTTTTAAAATTATGGATCATGTTGAGAAGGTAGTTTAGCGATTAGCGCTTCCACCGAATCTCTATCAATTTTAGAATGTGTTACATTTATCTCTCTTGAGAATGTATATAACCAATCCTTTACATGTACTAAGATCAGATGTTATACCTCTAGGGAAAGATCTTTATTATGAAGAAAAATCGATAGAGATTATGGATCATAGTGAAAAAGTTCTATGAAACAAGACCAATTGCTTGGTTAAAGATTTATGGAGGAACAACCATTTTGAAGAAGCCACATGGGAACTTGAGGATATGATGAGGGAGGGGTATCCTCATCTGTTTGTTTCCAAGTGATGACTTTCGAGGGTGAAACTTAGTTTAAGGGGGGAAGAATGCAACAATCAGATGTTTGTATAAAATATTTTTTTAAATATTTTTTATTTTTTAGTATATTTATTTTCACGAAATCATGAGTTTAAGCAAACATAAAGGAACCCTTATTATTAAATTATCATCATCGCCAAGCTGTTAGGTTAGGGTGAATAATTAAAACTAACTTATGAAAATTCATTGTGAATTCTTTGACTATCAAATATTAATGAAAAATATAAATCAATTAGATATTTTTATTTTTAAGTTAATTACTTTTGGTAATGAAATAAAATATTTTTTATATTAATCCAATGGATATTTTAGTCATAGGGTATGAATAAAACCCTATTTGATGTATAAAAACCATATTTTATAAAACATTTAATTTTACAACTTTTAATGGAAAACCGATTTGAAATTAAGAATTTGAAAAATTAAAAAATTTTATATGACAAAATAAACATTTTATTTTGAATCAGGACATAAAAATTTACTTTGGATGAATTTCTGATACTTTTATGATAACTTTCATGTTTTAATGAATAACAAAGATACGCAAAATTTTAATTAAAAACAGTTTTTTTCACCGAGATAATTTAAATGGTTTAATTATAATATTGAATGGTTTTAAAGTATTAATAGAATATATTTTTATCAATCAATATAATTTATGTCATTAGCATTAATTTTACATTGAATTCATAGGGAAAAACATTTCAATCTTTTTTAATGTTTTAAATTTTAAAACATGTTTCCTCATTACAAGAATGAGATTAATTTAAAATTAATTACTGCAAATTATTTGTTTCAAATTTTAAAAAATGTATTCCATATTTGAAATCAGTAGGTCAAAATTATGTTAATAGAATTCTTTTATTTTTGGGCATTATGAATAGTAACTTTGGTAAATTTTTTTATTACCATGGTTAATAGTAAATTGGTTAATTAAGGGTACACTTAATATTATAAAATTTCCTTAACACCTGTAAAAATCATATTGGATGACTATATTAGAGACTTAGAATTTGTTTTTATAAATTTAATCACTTAATGGCCACTTACCTATGAATATGACATGAATATAATAAAAACTAATGAATGTGACAAAATGTCACTATCTCATTTTGTATAAGTATAATAATTGTAATATATGGATAACTAGAAGATAGTATCGACTATAGATAGTATTTTTAAAGATAAAATAATTAACTACATCATTGAAATTTATTTATAATTTTTAGAGATTAAATAATTACTATTAATGATGACACAATAGTGATGTAAAAATTATTTTATTAATATGAATATCAAATAAATGTTTTTAAAAACATTAATATAAATATCAAATGTGCTAATTAATGTGATCCATGAATTTTATAGGTTAATATAAAATATTTTGAGTGTATTAAATATTTTTTTAGAATTTATCTTCATTGTGGATTTTATTTGAAGTCAAATAAATGAATAGTAAAAAATTGAAACTGTTGATATTTTATAAAAATAATTTTTTATTAAATTTTTTAAAAATAATAAAAATATTTAAAATTTACAAAGTGATAATTATAAGGTCTAAAATTTCATAAAAGATCCATTTATGGTCAATTAACACCCTATGGAAAAAAATCATCGCACATGCGTACGTACGACTTACCGTCTCCATGCTGTGGTGTAATCTGTTTTTCACCACTACCTTTCTTGGATGGGTATAATGATGGAAATAATAAATACATATGATTATTATAACATTATAATTATTCTGATATATTATACACCATCCTCTTCAATACCATTTAATAATTTTGGAATGATATCTTCGCTCGTGCATACGTACGGCCTACCATCTCCTCGGTGCGATGCGATTCATTCTACATGATACTCATTAAATCATGATTATATATATGAATTTAATGAATAAATATGATATATATTATAATAATATCATTCTATAAATGATATAACTATATCCTAAAAATATGAATAAGAACTTATACGACAAAACATGCATAAGAATATAAAGCAGTTAATACACAAATAATGAGTAAAAATGAAATGTTACTAACAAAAGGATAAAAATATGATCATAAATGTTACCATAAAAATTATTATAATTAAATAATAAATAATTTAAATAATTTAAATAATTATACATGTGGTTTGGATACATACAAGCCATATCAGACGTGTGGTAAAGGATAACATTACAAATCTCTATTTATCTGAGATTGTTTATTCGTAAGTATTTACTAGGGTATATTTATCATCCAACTCCATGTTTCCTAAATATGTATTTCAAAATATTCTTTATATCATTATATAATTTTTATAAGTTAATTTTAATAATTTTTAAATTTTTACTAAATGGTATGAACGAAATCTTTTGTAATTTTTTCGTATGAGGTACTTATTGACTTTTCCTGCAAAAGTATGAGAAGAATATTTTTTTAACTTGTAAGACATGAACATATTTTTAAACATTAATAATGAATTATTTCATTGATTCTTCCCCTACAATATAAAATGGTCATTTTCACATAAAATTATTTCTTCTAAAATTATGTGTCATTTTGGGGAATGAAAAAGTTTTTGAAGAAGAAAGGATATTTTCCAGAGAAATTAATTTCAAGTGTTTTCTCAAAATTATTTCCATATAAGATGAAACTCTTTAAATAGGGTTATATTTCTATCCTTATTATTACTATGATTTTTTTTGTTTTTAATGTGGAATTTTATTTAGAAAATCCATTTGTTTTATATAAACTATGACGGAATGATGTTTTAGAAAGCCATTTTATTTAATGGGCTATGCAGCTAAATGTTTTGTTTTTGTTTTTGTGGCATGCGTAAGAATGGTTTAATTATCAGATTGGGGGGACATATATACCCCTCCAATTAATTGGGTAAATATTTATATCTCATGAGATATAAATGAATGGAATGGAAAGTAAACCTGGTTCAGTAATGTAGGACTAGAATGAGGAGTGAACTCGGTTTAGTAATGGACTTTGTATACTATGATGGCCTCGACAATGAGAATTGAATAATATGAAATGATTTTATATGATTAGGTGTATATGACATGAAATTTCATTTATTATGTTATGTCTATTGGGATAACATTACATTTTTATGAGTTATCCCATGAGATGATATAGTGATCTTTTATATTCAAGATAAGATTTTCAAATGTTATGTTCTTATGACAATGATATGAATGAAATTTACCTTGTTTACCTTTATTGAGCATTTGAGACCACCATTTCATTTTTTTCTTTTCCCCATCTCATGAGGAATAATATTAAGTAATATATTTCAAAAATGAGTCTTTTTATGAATACATAAGTGAGAGTCAATGTAGATGTTTTATGAACCAATTGTTTATGTTTCCCAGTTTCTAAAGACACTAAACCTATACGGTCCTAATGTGGTTATGTTATGTAATGTAATAAATATTATTAAAATTTTAAGTAATATATATATGTAAATAAGTTTCCATTATAGTTTGACCATAGATGCTTAGTAAGGGTAAATAAAGGATATACATAAGTATTACATGAACATAAGATTATAATAAAATGAGTATAACATCTAAAAAACATACCTTGCACATCAAAGATCATAATAAAAATTCATGGCATAAATATTGTAAGTTTATAAGGAATGAATCATAATGAAATCAAAGAACAAGATCCATGAGAGAATAACATATTAATTAGACATAGAATCACGGAAGACAAATAAGTATTTAAAATCATTCAATAGAAGTCAAGGTTTATTGAAGAACTTTATTAGGACACTTCATGGGGGATACACCTACTGGGAGGGAGACACCACCATCACCAGTCACATCCATTTTCTTATAGTGTAATTGGTTCACTCCCCAAATCATTATAATGGACAATGTTACTTACTATATGGGGTTTAATCCCCATGTTAGTTATGTCTTCCTCATGAGATATGTAAATATTTACCAAATTAATTAGAGGGAGGTATAGGTACCAACTATTACGTGATCAAAAAATACATATCTATTCCACAAGATCATGAAAATTAATCATATCATTACCCATTAAATTAAATTACCATTATAAACATTTCATAATAACATAAACTACAAAAAAGAGACAGATTTCATAATCATTTATTCATAAAATAAACCATGAAAATAAGAAAGTTTCAAAAGAATTTTACCATGGTATAACCACATGGAAGAGAAATAAGTATCATAAAAAACATTTCTTTTTTAACATAAATCATTAAAATAAATAATAATAATGGTGTTCTTAGATCATATCCCCAGTAAAGCATAAACTACATCAATGGATTTCATATTAGATGGATTAAAATTTTAAAAGAACACTTGGATAATTTCTCAAGGATAATAAATTTTCATTAAAATAAAATTTTAAATCATAAAAAATTTTCAAAATCATTTTCCTAGAAAAAAATTAGAAAATAATAAAGTATGATTAAAAATAATTTACAACATTTCTTGGGGAAAAAATCCCACCCACTTTGAAAAACATTTTTTAAACATAAAAATTTTTGAAAATGTTTTTATTTGAAAATAACCTTGAAAAAATATAAATGGATCATTTAGTACCAATTAAGAATCTTTTTAAAACATAAAACAATTTCCAAATCATCTTATTTGAAAACCACTTCGAAAAATTATGAAGTGATCTTTAAAATTAATTTTAAACATTTATCCAAAAAAATATATTTTCTTATTTGAAAAGATCTTTTTAATACATAATTTTTTTTAGAATATTTTAATTTGAAAATGAGATTAAAATATAATTTAAAAAATAGTTTAAATTATTTTTAGAAAAAATTATTTTCAAAGAACACGAATTTTCCACCAAAGAGTGAAATAAAGTCAGATTTTCTTAAAAACATTTTCTTAATTGTATTAAGTATGAAATTATGGATAAATGGTACCAATACATAAAGATATTATCAATAACCACATGATAAGAAAATTCACTAGAATTATTGAGAATTATATCCTGATATTTTTACATTAGATACTTAGTCAAGAACAATCTCAATAAATGATGTGATTGTAACATAAAATATTTACAACTTTGCTAACATTGAATCACAAAACCCATGATGGAAGAACATAAAATGAAGATTAAAATATAATTATCATGAGTAAATTATTTATATTACATGTCAATGGTTTACTATATACGCATAGTGAAAAAACATTGGTTCATAACAAAGCATATGTCTCAAAGAAGGCAAATTCTGTCAAAATTCCCTTACCGAGTTGGTAACATTCGAACCGTAATTCCCAAGAAAGAGAGATCCTAAAATGTATATAAAAATATAAATCAATTTTATTATAATAATAATAAAATACATTCAAGGGTATTATATATATAACCTAGAATAAATAAGTGGTGAATATTTCATATGTCACACAAAAGAAAAAAGTGACAAGAAAATCCCTTACCTTAAGTCTTGACTCTTGTCGTACTCATTCAAACCTCCAATATAATAAATAAAATCATATTATAAATCTATAAAATAACCTTATTAATATATTTAATATCATATATTAGTTTCTTATGATAGTTTATTACTTGTTTATTAACAATACCTTGTTAAAGTTACGTTTCAGGTAATACTGCTTTGTTTTTTGTACATCTTTTGACTTGTCATTTTTTATCCTCTTATTTTGATCTTGGTTTCATAATCTCCAGAATTTAAACCATGGTATAAATATTATTTATATGTATATGTATTAATAGTATTCCATAAAATTTGGTGATAGGAAATGGAATACGCCGTTCATAGATATGGTAGGACATAAGTACACATGAACATTGTTTCCATTTTTTGTCGTATTGAATGAAATAAAAGTAATATATATATATTATCATTATAGTATAATTATTACATAAAATATATAAAGTATTTTAATTAAACTAACACTTAATACATTCCATGTATATCATGAAAGAGTCACATCACTTCGTAATGTAGTAGTCTTCCGTACACATGAATGAAGTTATCATATTCCCAAAAAAATGTGAATCATGAAGGTATGTGTGATTTAAAAATTATATAATCATTATAACGTAATAAATATAATATATATAATATATTAATAATATTTTAACAATTATTTCCAACCTTGAAAGTTGGTAATTGAAAAATGAACAATATCGGTTTGCGAGGCGGTAGTTCGCCATACACAAGAATGTTCATTTCGTATCCCATTTGATGGATGTCTGTGTGGTTGTGGGTTTTACCATTATAATAAAAAATATCAGTATAAATATTATAATGAGGTTATTATATAATCAATAAAAAATAATTAAATGGTGTGGAGAAGGAAATAAAATAAAAATGCTTTTAGAAGAACATTACCTCTTCTTTAGGCACCCACCTTAGGCTTGTTCTATAACATTAAAATGTTTTATTTATTCTGAAACTAAGGCTAATAAAATATTCATAAGGAATTTAGGATGTTTTATTTTATGTTTTTGGTCAATCCAAATGGATTTATTGGTTTGTATAAGGGGGATAGTGAGTTCCCTCTTATAGTTGAGGAGGCGTGGCATTATTGTAAATACTCAAAATTATTCACTATTGGAAGGACTCCCTCACCTTATGTGAATCCATGATTGAAAATTAATGGGTTTTATGGATTATATGGTATATACAAACCTCCAACACATAATATAACAAATATTTTAAATATTTTATTTCTTAACCCCTAAGCTTCTTTATTTTACCATTTTGGTTTTTTCATTAAGTTAACTGGTTTTCTTACCAAATTAATTCATCCATTAATACTAAAGTAGAATGATAGTTATTAAAACATTTGAAAACTATAATTATAAATATGATAAAAAATTTATAAAATAAAAATAACTTGTTATTTGGAAATTAATTTTAACAGAAGCGCACGTAATACGCAAAAAAACTTCTTTAACCCTAATCGCACTAACAAAGTTTTTACTATTTTAGAATAAATATGTTTATTATAAAAGATCAATTGGACCATTCATGGAAAATATTTTATATTTATTAAAATTTTAAGATAAATGGTATAGGTTAATATTTTTAGTAAATTTAAATCATTTCATATAATATCATTTACTATAAAATAGAATTAATGTTGATTCTGAAATTATTCATTTAAATTGAATTAAAAAAATAAATATAATGATATAATTTGAATATATTAATTTTAAATATTTTTAACTTGATATATTAATCTAAAAAATTAATATAACACAATAATTTATTCAATTTACTATTTTAAGTATCATTTATTTTATTTTATTGTTAACTAAATAACTAATGTGTTGACATTTATTAAGAAATTTAAGTAGTTATTTCTCCTCTAAAAATAAATAAAAATTATTATCGTAACTAAAACCCATTTATATTTCAAAATAATATTTATAACCAGAATTATATAGTTTTTAATATTATTCTAAAGCTTTATAAATATTAAAATCAAGGAAGGTACATTTTTTGACTTGTTTTTTTAACTTATTATATGGGTTACTATAATGGGAAATTATCCAAAAATTTATAATATTATATCCTTTGGTTAAAAGGGTCGAAATATAGCCATCAAATGGGTGTTGGAAAAATGTGTTTCATTTTACATCTTATATTTTAAGTTTAACCACTAAGTAAACTCGTTTTTACCTTAATCAATGTAATCAATTTTAACTATTTACACAAATAAATATTGTAAAAAAACTAATTTGAACTTTTTAGATAATATAAATTATGATTATTATAAATATTGTATCTATTTTTCCAAATTATACTCACATAAGTGAAAAAATTTAATTTAACATTATTACCATAGACGCGATGTGAAAGAGAGTTTTTAAAGTTAAAATGTTCAAAAGTTTACAATGTTTCTATATCTAAATTCAATATGAAAATTATTAAAATGTTATAAATTTTATTCATATATGTATAATTTAACTAATTTATCTTTAAAACTAATTAAAAATATATTTATAAATAAATTAGATGAAAACAATTTTTTCAATTACAATTCAGTATTTTTCCTTATTCATCAAAAAATGAATCTTTTCAAAATATACCAGAAATTCAACCTGAGATAATTTTGGTATTACAATTTAAAAATTTAAGTTTATATTTTCTAATAAATTTTCTAAAATTGGTAAAATTTAATTTTAAATTATGTACGACCAACACGATTAAAGTGTCTTTTAGAAAAAAATACTATTTTTCAGAAAGCATTTATTTTACTTTTAAAGGGTCCTTATTTTATTTTTATACAATAGATAAATAATAAACACATGAAAACTATATAATTCTATAAATTATTTAGTCCTATTCATTCCATCCATTCTAACGACTAGGGGATAACTATCATATTAAATAATAATATTAATAGTATATTATAGTTCGTTAAAACACGGTATTGTGTATAACACAAGCCAAACATAATGTTGTGTGTATTCAAATATAGACTCAACATTTCATTAAGTACAAGAATAAATTATTGTTTCATATAAAGTTATCTTAACTTGGTATACAATGAAAAAAAATCCATCAAATAATTTTAATTTATTTCTTAAAAAATATTCATAAAAACTATAGATGCTAAATTTTACCCCCCTTAAAATGATTTTCCCTTAAAATTCACTTTGGTAATAAAAGTTTTAATACTTTAATGTTCCTTTCATAGAACCCACATCATGAATATTAATTGTAAATATTTTTTTATAATGGAAAATTTAGAAACATAATGGTTACACAAAGTAACTCATAACTAAGTTTTCATATAAGAGTTTATAGGTGGGAAGTGAAAACATGGACAAAGAAGAGAAAAATAACACCCACATACGGATGGTGAGTGATCAAAAACATAGTAAGGTTAAAGATAATGATAAAAAATCCATAAAACTAAGATACGTAAAAAAGTTCATCGATATCATAAGAAATGATGACAACATGACAACATTTTATTTCGTGGTCTTTTTCCTAATCATGGAAAATACCTTTTTCCATTGAGGTTGAGAACATATTAAAGTGTAATTATGTGATATCTTTTTATTTCATAGTCACAATTCCATCCTTTGTTTTATCCCTGAACAATTTCCACTTTATCTCTTACTCCAATAAATGAAGGTGAAATTGTTATTCCTAAACCAATAATGGAACATAATATCCATAGATTGAAAGATAATTCATTCTTCCTATCTTTATATATCATTAGAAAACTAATTGTAAGATCCCAGATCATCCTTTAGTTATAGATCTTGATTTCTAGTGTTTTTGAGAAAAAGATGATTTTCTGGAAATTTTAGGAGTACACGTCGTGTACTTAAGAGCACACATTGTGTTCCAGTATGTCGCGGGTAGTCGTGTAATGACCATTTAATAGCTGAGTATAGGGCCATGTGGGGTGACCTAGAGATAGCCTAAAGTGGATCTGTTAAATGCCTATAGATACAGTCTATCCTCAGGGAACATGCCATGTATTTTTATTTTTATTTGTTATATCAGATCGAGGTCACTTCTAATTGGAAGAACCGTCTTATTCTAGAATTGTCTCATCCAGGAGTGACGAATATTGCTGATTATTCTCCACACCTCGTTTAGTCATCCTTTATCCGAAACAAACTCTATCGATTGCATTGGAATCGCATCATTGAGTTCTTCATTCTTCTAGAAATTCTACTATGGATTCCTCCTCTTTCGTGAGATATCCATGGTTGAGCATTTTTGATGTTTTTGTAGATATATGGAGTTCTAGGTCGATTCAAAGGTTGAGGTGAAACTATATCAATCGTAAAACGTTGAGGTAGGTGGTTTGTACCTTTCCGTAGTTGTCTTTGAATTATATGTGAGAAAATTTCCCAATACCCTAGTATAAGGTATTATGTGTTTAGGGACTTTAATTCCTGATATGATTTTTTTGCTTGAGTATGGGTGTTTGATTATGAATGGGGTTTATTACCTTGTTATGTATGTGTTTTCCTATATTTGTTTGACATTGGCTGTTGGGTCTAGAATTTTCTGTTAGTCTATTTTTCTTTCCATGCCTAGTGCTGTTGGGATGGAGTTGATATTATCTGACAAGCTCATTATATGCATTGTAGTTGTTTATCCAAGTAATATTTTTTGATTTTCCTTGATTGCTGGATATTGTTTGTGAGCGATTGGTTACACAGGGCTATGGGAACTAGGTGTAGTTAGACCATAGGGGGAATAGACGCTGAAGGATTCCCCAGAGTGTCTATTATACTTTTCACGTTGCGAGACTATAGGGGGGATATACGTAAGTGCTTCCTCAGAGTGTCTGTAGTTCCACATTGCGAGACCATAGGTGTAACATTCCAGATAAATAAGGAATAAGTCACTTTTCATATTTATTAATATTTGTAAATTAAATATTAATATTACATTAAAGGGGATTCTATGTTCGATAGCATACCCGATACGCAACAACGAGTTTCTTTGAAATCTTACGTTGCACACTATTAATATAATATTATTATTTTAAATGGTAGTTAACTCCTAGCCGTTGTATTGGCAGGAATGAAAAAAACTAACTACAATATTATTATACATATTTGTTAAATGCATTTACTTTTATCCAATAAAAGTTAGAGGCTTAAAATGTGAATGAATTTAATTTTAAGCATAATTTACATTAAAAGGTCGATTTACCGCCTTTTAATAGAGAACCCTATTTAAATATAGTTTTGGTCACTTTAATATATTCTATTTGAACATATAAAATCCTTCTTTAGAATTAGGACATCAAAATTTACTTTTTGTAAAATTTTAGAATTTTTCCGATAAAATTCATTTTTAATGAATAGTGATAAATACTGTATTTTAATTCAAAACTGTGTTTTAATATAATTTATTTATATTGTTATATTATTCTTTTAATTGATTTGAAAATTTAATTAGAATAAATTTTTACCATTTAATCCAATTTTGGTAATTGGAATTGATTTCACTTTGAAATTGGACATAAACTAGTGTCAATCTTTAGATAGTTATTGTTTCTTAAAAAAACTCTATTTTTTTTAACAACGGGAATTAATTTTAAAATTAATTAATTCCAATTTTATGTTTTTAATTTGGAAAAATAAAAATCATTCTTGAATTCAGAATATAAAATAAATCTTAGGCTGAATTTTTGGTATTTTTCTAAAAAACTTCAATTTTTGATGAATAGTCAAACCACTTAGTAGTAGTTAAAAAAACTGATCTTTTCATTTAAATGAAATTTTACCACTTATGTGAATTGAATTTTAAAAATCCAACATACATGGTTTCTATTAGTTAGTAAAATGTGGTTCAATAAGATGAAAATAATTTTTGGTGAATAGTAACTTTTGACTTTTATTTACCGCGGTTAAAGGTAAATAGAGTAATTCAAGGTAAAAAGAATATTATAATAATTCAAAATTACCTTAACACTTTTCCTAATCTTATTGGATGGATAATTTCCGACCATGGGCATCCTTGGGTCTATTTTGTGACCCCATGGAGCCACTTATGAATGATAATGACACTTTAGATCAATTAATTTAATGTAAAGGCAAAAATGACCTAAACAAAAAGCTTTTTGTAAATTAATTTTTATATGGTGTTATTTAAGGAATAGTTTTTGGATATAAATATTAGTTGGAAAGATAAAAATATTTTCTAAATTATTGTATTTTTTCTATAATATTTAGACATCGAATAAATTAAATTATTCATGACACAATAATGGTGCAGTATTTACCTCATTAATAAATGATTTAAATAAATAAGATTATAATGATTAAAATATTATCCAAAACCAGTAAAATTCCTTTTGGATTATTTTATTTCGACCATGAGTCATCTTATCTTCTACTATAATGATTTTTGGACCTTTAGAAACCTAATATCATTATATAATAAAATAATATTTTCACACTTTCCTAAAGAGCCCATCCTCTCTCGTATAAATGAAGACCACTTATAACTAATTACTCACACCTCTCAAGCCATTTGGATCATCCAAACTCTGCCCAATTAAGATCCCTACATCACTACCCTCCTCTTAGAAGCATTACTTTAGGCAGAAGGCACTTCAAGAAGTCCTTTTTGTTCAAACCAAAGGAAGTTACCCAAATTAAAGGTAACTGTTTCTCTTAACTTCTTTTCTTTTATTTTACTTCTCCAACCCCTAATATCTTTTTATTCCTTTATTTTAAAGAAACACCAGTATCATCAATATACTAGGATTTTTTATAAGAATTATTCTAACTATACTTACACACACCTCCATCTAATGAGTGAATAACATAATGTTTCTGTGGATGGAAAACTAACGCCTCATGAAACGATGATTGTTCAATTACCTCCTACCATCTCTCATGGTGGCCATTATGATGGAACTGTATTTATATATGATATATATTATTTTTATGTTTTCTTTATTCTTCTGTATTTTCCATTTATATCATATCTTTATGGTTTCCATTATGGGTAAACACGATAATTTCGTTTGAGGAAGTGTAGACTACCGCCCCCTCAATGTGATATGACTCGTTAATACTATATGTGGGACATATAAAATATGGAGTTAATGATATTATATATGTTATTATACTATAATTATAATATACCTATGTGTCATTATGTTTTAATTCCATTAATATAATAAATAGAAATGAATGTAGTGTTCATGAGTACGTACGGCTTACCGTCTCCATGAATGGTGCATTTCATTTCTTACCTCCAAATGATATGTAATGTTATAAATATATATATATATATATATATACTGGATATATATGATATCTATATAATGAATTTCATTCTGGATATAATGGACTATTGACCACATGGAAAACTTGTAAATATAAGGTGTTAATTTTTTAATCAAGTACCAAATATCGACAAAATGAACGTTATTAACATAAATGATTACATAATGTTTATAACATGGTAATAAGAGATATAAAATGAACAATAAACTTTGAAAATATTCCCAAGAAAGTAGAAATTAACTTTAGTTTATTATTCATGAGATTAAAGAACGATCGTGTCAAGTCCGACACGAGGTAAGGGGTTTCTTATCTCACTCTTAATTCCATGAGATTTCCATTGTTCACCACTTATTCATTGCATGTGGTGTATTGTGTACTGAAATTTTATATATATTATCATTATTATCATTATATTCATGGTATTATGTTATTCATTTGGTGGTTATTAACTTTTGTTCATATGAATCAGTTGATTACAATGTGGTAAAGGGTTTCATCTCACTTTTTATTCCCGTGAGATTAATGCTATAATTGCCACTATTCCATTTTGTGTTTTGTATGTACTTCCCATTATTTTACTCTTTGTGTAATATAATTTCATTTATGAGTATTTAAATCGTCATTTTATGATCATTCTTTCATGTGGCGTATGTTTTGTAAGTTACCAAATCAGTAATATAACCTTTCACCATCCTCTTTTTAAAAGGCTTATTTTTGTAATGTCTTTTTATTTACATATTACTATGTTGGGATATGTTATTCTATATCCTTATTGATGTAAAATTTATTTCCAAGTGATGATATACCCTTTTTGTCTCATCAACTCATTTTCTGAATTTTAAAGTGACGTTGTTAGGCTGTCGAATTTTTACAAGGGAACTTCTTAACCCAATTTCGATTCTTTGGGTTCAACTTGTACTTCTTGAATATGTCATCCTATGAATATGTGTAAATTACCACTGATTGTTTTAAACTTAATATCCACTTATATTGGGTTTATTTATACTTTCCACACATAATTATGTGATTGATTCATCCTTAATTTAAGGATACAGTCTTTATATGGGATTTCATCCCAATTTACATTTCCACTGAGACTTTATTGTTGTTATGCACCACTTAACTCTTATATAGTGTATATACTGTCCTTTGATATATTATACCATGAATCCATTTATTCTCAGGATATTTTGAATTTCTAATTAAATGTTATTCTTCAATTACTTCTATTCAAGCGTCTCTCTTTTGGTTAAAAGCTGTTTAACTAAAATATCATTTTAAATGTTTTAAATATTTATTTTTCTAAATATTTACCATTAATGTCTATGTTTTAAAAATGGGTTTTAGGATTTATTTATATGTACATTAATATTTTCAAATGATAATTCATTTAAAAGATTCAAAGTGGTATGGGATACTTTGATTCAAAAATCTCTTTTTAAATGGTTTCGAAAAAGATTTGATAAGAAATTGTTTATTTCAATATATTGATTTGATATATTGGAATGTGGAAATGATATATTTACTTTATACATGTGTTATAGGTTATGATTATGTTATGGTTTTTGGGCATTTTTTACGTATATGGGTGGTTCTGTGATAAACCTAGGGCGGGTGAGCCCGAGATTGCTCTCTAATGCATGGGGTAATGTGGCGGAGGTAAACATGATGTTTCTCCTAATAGATTTATAGAATATATTGTGATGGGTATTCCAAGTGTAACTCCATATGTAGCTATGATAGCTATAATGTAAGTTTGATATGGATGCCATAAGTAACCTTTATGATTTATGAATTGTGTATGTTATTCATAATTCTTATGATTTCGTAAGGTATGTTATGATTGAAAAGTATGATTTCATTGATTTTTTATTGATGGGATAATGTTTTCCTTCCTTATTTTATAACCCTTACATAGATTTTTAGGCTCATCCTATGTTTTTGAAATCTTTTCCATAGGACTTAAAGATAAATAGGGTCAAGGACAGGATCAAGGAAAAGTCATGCTATCTAAAACATGTAACTAGACATGTTTTTTTAAGAGTTTTTATTTTATGAAAAAATTGGATGCTGAGTAGTAGTGTCTACATTTTATATTCAAGTTGTTATGTAATAGTTATGGAATAATTCTCTAAAACTCTAAACCTAAAAAAGATCCTCAATGTAAATTATTCATTTAATTCAATATTATGTAATGTTTTATGGCCGGGTCCTTACAATAGGGGGAATTTGATGTTGAGTGCTTCCTCAGAGAGTCTGTAGTTACTGTTACGAGACCACATGATTAATTGACAGTGAGTGCTTCCTCAGAGAGTCTTTGTCTAAGCTGAACTAGAGGGGTTTTACTGTGATTACTTCTCTGAGGGTTTATTGTGAATGTTTGGTTATTTATTTGTAAATGTAAATATATGTAGCTTGAACTTTAGGAGTGTTTAATTTTGAGTACTTCCTTGTTTATTTCTCTATTTTGTATATTTCCTACTATATATGTTCACTGACAGTCCAGAACAGATCTTTGAGTGGTTGTCTACTGGGATTCATCTCACACCCTCTCTGGGTCATACTTTTGGGTCCAAAGAGATTATATTTCTGTAGTTATTGATAAGGGAAATCACCCTTATACTTCAGGTACTTGATTGCTGAGGAGCTAGAGAGAATGAGACCAACCTGAGGCTTGCGATTCTTTTAGAGTTTTTTTACTTGTTTTTACCTTTTACTTTGGTTTAGTACGGTATTCCACCATTGTGACTTGTTTGTATTATTTCCTAGATACTTGTTACATGCATCATTATATATATATATATATGTTGTTGTATATTTACTTTCATCCTTCCATTGTTTACTCATTGTATAGTATTACTGCTTCAACTATTGTTTTTTGATTGCAAATTTTCTATGTTACTCTGCCATTGAGGGTATAGTTTCCCCATTATGAAACTCAAGACCCTCACTGCTAGTCAGCAGCCTCTAGAATTTTGGGAAATGCGCTTGAGTTTGTATGACCAACTGGGAACGGGGCACCTTTGGGAGACACCCATAATTGGGAAGTTACAAAGTGGTATCAAAGGGATTCTTTTATTATTGACCTACTATTTTTATACAATAGACAGGGTTTGGAAAGAATTTTTAATTGGTAATAAGGTGTGAATGGGAGTAGCTAACCCATGTACTGGGAGAAGCTAATTTAACTCGATTATTACAATTTTCTGGTTTTGCAATTATTATAGTTGATTTTATTTCACTATTGGGTGATTCACCTATTTTGTTTTGTTATCATTGATAATATTGAATTTCTATTCTATTTCTACCCAATGAGATGAGGGCATATCATCTCATGAATCATATAGGCACTTGCTATAGATCACATGTCATGCATTCTTGTCATGCCATTCAGGGTGCATCACCAATTGCATGTTATTGTGATAGATGTTGTGCTATATATGCATGCTATTATGATATATTTCGTGATAGATTACCTACTATTTTATATGGTATTGCTAATATGTAAGGTTTCTTTTGGATGAGTGCCAAACTTTGGTCCCTGAGGTGTTATGGTCCCTCATGGATTGGAAATTTGGTGGATCATGTGATTGATTTCACTGTTATACTATGATATACATGAATATGATTCCCATCTTTGATTCGTAGAGAGTATGGCCCCCAAGGATAGGAATTTGGTACTTTAATGTTTGTTTTAGTGTTTTTTGGGGTTCCAGAGTAGTTTCTGAGGAATACTATCTGGAAAATCTCAGAACACACGGTGTGTATTGATGAATACACGCCATGTATCCTTCTGTTTGAGAGGGTACAAATTTTCTTAAGTACACGCCATGTACTTTGTGTACTCACCGTGTAGTCTTTATCTGTGTGACTGTCTGTGTGGCCAAAAACACGGGGTATAGAAATCTTCAGTGGAACACACTATGTACCAGATGTATACGTCGTGTTGTAAGGATCATGTATCCATCCATGTGACTATGAGAATTGTGTGGATTAAGCGGTACACATCATTTTTGGCAAAAACATGCCATGTAGTCTTGTTCTATGAGAATTGTGTGGCTTAATCGTATAGAAGAACCCAGGTTGGGGAAAAAGGTTCAGGTATATGCCATGTCCAAGGAGAACATTCCATGTGTTTGGGGTGTTACATGTATAGTATTGGAAGAGGTATACGCCGTGTTAAAATTCTAAGGGTACATGTCGTGTATGGGTGATACACGCCGTGTACTCCTGTTTTGAAAAATTTGAATGTTTTCATTCTCCGGTCACTTTCTTGCACATATACGTTTCATTAATTGATAATTTTTATCTAAGTTGTGTGATTGATCGTGTAGAGTCATTCCACTAAGATGAACTTCTGTTGTCTGCCAGATAAAGGTCAGTGATCAGACACCGGACATGGCTGATCAGGGACTACCAGCAGATCCTTCAGTCATGCATGTCCAGGCACCGACCATCATCCCAAATACCGGTTCCAATGAAAAGTTCCGAGAAGGTGTAACATCCCAGGTAATTAAAGAATAAAGAATTTTCATATTTATTAATATTTACAAATTAAATATTAATTTTAATTAAAAGTGGTTTCTACATTCGATAGCGTACTCGGTACGCAACGATGAGTTTCTTTGAAAACTTACGTTGCACACAAGTAATAAAATAATATTATTTTAAATGTTAGTTAACGAGTAGCTGTTGTACTGGCGGGAATGGATAGAAATAACTAAAATATGATTATATATGTTTTTAAATGTTTTTACATTTACCCAATAAAATATAAAGCATTAAAATACGGAAAGAGTTCAATTTTAGGCATTTATACCCTAATTTTCACGAAAGGTCCACTTATCACCTTTTGACGGAGAACCGTCATTAAATATAGTTTTGATCGATCTTATAAATTCTATTGGACCAAATATAACTCTTCTTTAGAATCGGGATATCAAAATTTACTTTGTGTAAATTTTTGGTACCTTTCTGATAAAGATCATTTTTTTTATGAATAGTGTAAAATGTTGTATTTTAAGTCAAAACCTCTTTTTAATATAATTTATTTATATGATTAGATTATCTTTTGAATTGGTTTTAAAGTGAAATTAGAAAATATTTTTACCATTAAATCCAATAGTGGTCGTTGGAATTAATTTCACTTTGAAATCGGACTTAAACTAGTGTCAATCTTTTGATACTTATTGTTTCATAAAAACACACAATTTGCTCTGACAACGGGAATTAATTATTAAATTAATTAATGTGACTTATATGTTTTGAATTTTTTAAAATAGACTTCAATTTTGAATTCGTAATATCAAATATAGCTTACGGTGAATTTTTGGTAATTTTCTGAAAACTTCAATTTTTGATGAATAGTGAAACCACTAAGTGGTACTTATAAAGACTGATTTTCCGTTTAAATAAAATTTTGCCATCATTGTGTTTTGAATTTCAAAAATCCGACATACATGGTTGTCATTAAGAAGTAAAATGTGGTTCAATGAGATTATAATAATTTTTTGGTGAATAGTAACTTATTAAGTTCTTAATCGCGATTAGAGGTAATTAGTGTAATTTAAGGTAAAAATGATATTATAAGAATGTGAAAACACCATGACACTTGTCCTACACCGATTGGGTGAGTCATGGCCGACCAAGACAAGACATGGGCCAACTTGGGGACCCCATGGAGCCACTTTAGTTGGAAAATGAAAATAATATATTTTTATTTAATGTTAAAATTAAATTGACACAAACATGAGTTGTTTTACTAAAACAATTTTTGAGTAGGGTTACACAAGTCCAAATTTTGATTATAAATAGTCATTGGAAAGATAAAAAGATTTCATACATCATAGTATTTTTTTTTATAATTTTTAGACATTAAATAAATTAAATTATATATGACATAATAATGATGCAGCGATGACATCATTATTTGACGATTTAAATAAAATGGAAAGATAATGAAAAATCTAAAACCTACACTTGGAAAAAACCAATTGGATGAGTGGATTTCGAACCCTTATCACCTTATCCACGAATTATATCAATGTGGGACCTTTTAAAACCGAAAAACATTTTCAAATAAAGTAATATTTCTTTACTTTCCAAAAGTGCCCCTCCTCTCCTCTTATAAAAGGCCCCCACCTCTAACTCATTTCACACACTTCTCAAGCCTTTGGCTCAGCCAACCCCTGCCCAATTACTCTCTAAACATACCTCTCCTCATCCTAGAGGATTCCCTTTTGGAAGAATCCTTTCAAAGGAAACCTTTAGGCTCAAATCAAAAGTAGTTACACTTTTAAAGGTAATTCATTCTCTCTTGTTCATTTGTTTTATTTTGCTTCTCCAACACTCTAAACTCTTTTTATTTACTTCTTTTGTAACAAAACCAGTATCTTCAATATACTAGGATGTTGTTATAATTTTTATTCGAGCTACACTCTCACACAACTACATCAAATGGTTAAAGAACATACGGTTTCCGTGGATGGTGAAATTCTGCCTTCCGAAACGATGATTGTTCAATACTCATTTAACACCTTCAAAGGTGGCCATTATGATGTCACTATTTTTATATATGATATATAATATGTTTATTTTTTATTTAAGCTTCTGTATTTTTCATTTTGGTCATACCTTTATTGTTTCCATTATGGGTAAACACGATATCTTCATTTAAGGAAGTGCGGACTACCGCCCCCTCAAAGTGATGTGATTCGTTAATTCCATATGTGGGACGTGTAAAGGATGGATTTAAAGTTATTATATATGATGTTATACTGGAATTATAATATAACTCTATATCATTATTATTTCTTTCCATTAAAGTATGAGATAGAAATGAAGTAGCGTTAATGCGTACGTAGGGCTTACCGTCTCCATGAACGGTGCATTTCATTTTGTATCCCCAAATGTAATGTACTATTAAAAGTACATGTATATAATGGATATATATAATGAATGATATATCTAAATGATGAATATAATTCTGGAATTAAAATATACATACCTCTCATTTAGTTTTAATTCCATTAATATGACAAAGATATGAAAGTAGCGTTCATGCGTACGTACGGCTTACCGTCTCCATGAACGGTGCATTTCATTTCATACCTCTAAATGATTATGTAATATTATAAATACATGTATATTCTGGATATATATGATACATATTATATCCAAATCGGGAATTTCATTCTGGATATAAAGAACTTTTGACCACATGAACAACATGTAATTGTAAGAAGTCAACTTTCGACTTAAGAACCAAATATTGACAAAACAAACATTATTAACTTAAATGGTTACATAATGTTTATAACATGGCAATAAGTGATATAAAAAGAATAATGAGCTTTAAAATGGTTCTTAATCAAGTAGAAATTAACTCAAGTTTATTATTCAGGACGTTAAAGAACGACCGAGTCAAGTCGGACCCGAGGTAAGGGACTTCGTCTTAATCTCCTTTCATTGAGGCATATTTTGTTTTATACACAACTTTCTTTTATACGGTGTATAAACCCCTTTGACTTTTACTTTTATACAAAAGGAATCTTTTTCTACGAAGGGTTTTACAAAACGACAAAAAGGAATGTTTCTTTTAACGTACGCGGTGACAACGACCTTTTTCGCCACCGCGAGTATTATTTGGTCTTTGGCTTCCTCAACAAGCCGTAATGTTTTTAGAATAAAATAAATACCATATACTCTTTTATGTATTTTGGTATTGAAAATGGTTTTGATAAAGGATTCTATGTTGTCAATATATTTATGATTTATTGTGATTGAAATCTGGAAATGTTATCATTCCTTTATATTGGTTTTATGTTTTATGATTTTATACTGGTACTTGGACATTTTAACGGGTGGTTACGTTATAAACCATATGACGGGTGGTGCCGTGAATACCAGGATGGGTGGTTACGTTATAACCTCCAATGCATTGGGTATGGAAGTCGGCCGTATGGCTATTCCATTAAGTATGTATGGAAATTGGCCGTATGGCTATTCCATTAAGTGATATGTGTGGAAGTTGACCGTATGGTTATTCCACTTAAGTATGTTTATGTCCCAAGTTACCTTTATATATGTTATGTGTTCTTTATATGGGTTTTATGGTAATACTTTGGTTACAAAAAGGTAAGTAATGATACTTTATTCAGTGAAGAGTTTTTACTACTTCATGAAGGTGAAGTTATTACTTTGATAGAGTATACATGGTTTACTTGATTTTGAAAAACTAACAGTTTTCATTCTTTCTGTATCCCTTACTGAGCTTTTTATGCTCACCCCAAGTTTTTTCGAAATGTTTTTCATAGGACTTAAAGAGGAATAAAGTCAAGGATGGGATCAAGGGAATGTCATGCTACATAAAACATGGAATCTAGACATCTTTCTTTTTAAAAGTTTTTATTTTATGGAAACTTAGTAGTAGTGACTACTTTGTAATCTTTTGAGATGTAATAGTTATGTTCTAATTCTCTAAAACTGTAAACCTGAAAAGATCCTCGACGTGAATTATTCATTTAATTCAATATTAAGTAAGGATTAAGGCTGGGGCCTTATAGTTGGTATCAGAGGACGGTTTAGACAAATTTAGGAGTTAGAAAAGTGTTAAATTATAATATGATTGAAATGATATAGCATTTACGGATTACCATGTTGCTTCGCCTAAGATATTTCTGTGTTCAGAATGGTTTTCCGCAGAGGAAACAAAGCAGCTATGTTGGGACGACATCAGGAGGAAGATAACCTTCCAAATCAGCAACCTGAGATGGTCGGAATCGGAACTGAACAGTTTGTTGCAGTGATGGAACAGTTGACTCAGGCTATAAATGGGGGTGGTATCCATGCACGAGATCAGCCAGATCAACCGCAGAGGAACATGTCAGTAGTGGAACATTTCATGAGGCAACATCCCCCATCATTCAGAGGATCATCTGACCCTGTGCAAGCTGAAGGGTGGATTAAAGCACTGGAGAAGATTTTTGATGTCATGGGGTGTTCAAACAATCAAAAGGTTAGTATTGCTATTTACCGTTTGGAGGGTGAAGCAGATCAGTGGTGGTCTATGGTTAAAAATATCAGGGACGCCGATGAGATTGATGCTCTTGACTGGGATGAATTCAAAGGTATGTTTCTTGAGAAGTATTTTCCTAAGGCTGTTCGACTTAGGATGGAAAAGCAATTCTTGGAATTGAGGCAGGAGGATGATTCAGTGGCTGCTTATGAAGAAAAGTTCACTCGATTGGCAAGGTATGCTCCAAACTTCATACGAGATCTTGATAGTAAAATAAACCGTTTTTACTCAGGGTTAAAGACAAAGTATCGAAGGGCTTTAGCTTCTCGTGAGTTCAAAAGTTATGAAAAACTTGTTCGATGTGCGGAGAAGGTGGAAATGGAGTTTGCTGATGATCAGGTGTTCTATGACAAACAACAGAATAAGAGGTCTAGTTGGCAGGCAAATGGGAAGAATTCATCAAAGAAGCAAGGAGGTAAGAAAACCAAATATCCATCCTGTGAGAAGTGTGGTAAAATGAATCCTGGAGAATGTTTATCCAAGTCTGGTAAGTGCTTTCGGTGTGGTAAGTCTGGTCATATTGCTCGTAACTGTAAGGAAGATGATCAAGCAGGCAATGAAAAGCCAACGGTAAGATGTTTTAAGTGTAATGAAATGAGTCATTATGCAAACGAGTGTCCAACGAAGAACTCAACCGGGGGAATGCAGCCAGACTACAAGCAGAAAGGGGTGGTAAAATCCTTTGCAATAACTTCAGCAGATGTTGGGCCATCGAATGAAGTGGTATCACCTCCAGGGAGCTCAGTATTTTTCGAAGATTGACTTGAGGTCGGGGTACCATCAGTTGAAAGTAAAATAAGCAGACGTTCCGAAGATTGCGTTCCGTACTAGATATGGCCATTATGAATTTGTAGTTATGCCTTTTGGGTTAACCAATGAACCTGCTGTATTCATGGATCTTATGAATTAAATTTTCCATGAGTTCTTGGATAATTTTGTGTTTGTGTTTTGAGGTTTGGGAAGAGGTTATGTGTGCCTTGTGATTCACAGTTGAAGAATGAGTTGTTATGTGAGGCTCATAGTTCCCCGTTTTCAGTTCATCCTGGTAGTACTAAGATGTACAGAGATCTGCGGGAGTATTACTGGTGGGATGGAATGAAAAGAGATATTGCTGATTTTACTATGAAGTGTTTGACATGTCAACAGGTTAAAGCAGAGCGGCGGGGATGCTTCAGCCTTCACCAGTGCCAGAGTGGAAATGGGAAAATATATCCATGGACTTTGTTGTTGGATTACCGAAGACATCTCGAGGTAATAATGCAATCTGGGTTATTGTTGATCGCTTGACCAAATCTTCTCATTTCTTTGCTATACGAGATACTTTCTCTCTTGATCAACTTTCCCGTCTGTATCTTAAAGAGATAGTCAGGTTACATGGAGTTCCTCTCTCCATTGTATCGGATTGTGATCCCAGGTTTACTTCTAACTTTTGGAAAGGCCTTCAAAAGTCGTTGGGTACTGAATTAAATTTTAGTACAGCTTTTCATCCTCAATCAGATGGGCAGTCAGAACGAACAATTCAGACATTGGAGGATATGCTACGAGCTTGTTCTATGGATTATCAGGGAAGTTGAGACCAACATTTTTCTTTGGTTGAGTTTTCTTATAATAACAGTTTTCATTCCAGTATATAGATGGCACCATTTCAGGCATTATATGGGAAGCAGTGTCGAACTCCAGCTTTCTGGGATGAAGTGGGTGAAAGGAAGTTGATGAGACCAGAATTGGTAGAAGAGATGGCAGAAAAAGTTCAGTTGATTCAGAAGCACATGAGAACAGTTCAGAGCAGGCAGAAGAGTTATGCGGATAACCGGAAGAAGGATCTATCTTTTGAGGTAGGTGATCATGTTTTTCTCAAGGTTTCTCCTTGGAAAAGTGTGATGAGATTTGGTAAGAAAGGAAAGTTGAGTCCAAGGTTCATTGGACCATACGAAATTCTGGAGAGAGTTGGATCAGTTGCATACCGAGTGCCTTTACCTCCGAGTTTATCTCAGGTACACAATGTTTTTCATGTTTCAATGTTGAGGAAGTATATGCCAGATCCATCTCATGTTTTGAGTCCAGAGGTAGTTCAGTTGGAAGAGAACCTATCTTATGAGGAACAACCAGTCCAGATTCTTGACCACAGGGAGCAAGTGTTACGGAATAAGGTGATTCATCAGGTAAAGGTTTTGTGGAAAAACCATGTGATTGAAGAGGCAACGTGGGAATCTGAAAATGCTATGAGGGATAAATACCCCCACTTATTTTGATAAGTGAATAAAATTGCGAGGACGAAATTCCCAAAAGGGGGGAAGGATGTAACATCCCAGGTAATTAAAGAATAAAGAATTTTCATATTTATTAATATTTACAAATCAAATATTAATTTTAATTAAAAGGGGTTTCTACGTTCGATAGCGTACTCGGTACGCAACGATGAGTTTCTTTGAAAACTTACGTTGCACACAAGTAATAAAATAATATTATTTTAAATGTTAGTTAACGAGTAGCCATTGTACTAGCGGGAATGGATAGAAATAACTAAAATATGATTATATATGTTTTTAAATGTTTTTACATTTACCCAATAAAATATAAAGGATTAAAATACGGAAAGAGTTCAATTTTAGGCATTTATACCCTAATTTTCATGAAAGGTCCACTTATCACCTTTTGACGGAGAACCGTCATTAAATATAGTTTTGATCGATCTTATAAATTCTATTGGACCAAATATAACTCTTCTTTAGAATCGGGATATCAAAATTTACTTTGTGTAAATTTTTGGTACCTTTCTGATAAAGTTCATTTTTTTATGAATAGTGTAAAATGTTGTATTTTAATTCAAAACCTCTTTTTAATATAATTTATTTATATGATTATATTATCTTTTGAATTGGTTTTAAAGTGAAATTAGAAAATATTTTTACCATTAAATCCAATAGTGGTCGTTGGAATTAATTTCACTTTGAAATCGGACTTAAACTAGTGTCAATCTTTTGATACTTATTGTTTCATAAAAACACGCTATTTGCTCTGACAGCGGGAATTAATTATTAAATTAATTAATGTGACTTATATGTTTTGAATTTTGTAAAATAGACTTCATTTTTGAATTCGTAATATCAAATATATCTTAGGGTGAATTTTTGGTAATTTTCTGAAAAACTTCAATTTTTGATGAATAGTGAAACCACTAAGTGGTACTTATAAAGACTGATTTTCCGTTTAAATGAAATTTTGCCATCATTGTGTTTTGAATTTCAAAAATCTGACATACATGGTTGTCATTAAGAAGTAAAATGTGGTTCAATGAGATTATAATAATTTTTTGGTGAATAGTAACTTATTAAGTTCTTAATCGTGATTAGAGGTAATTAGTGTAATTTAAGGTAAAAATGATATTATAAGAATGTGAAAACACCATGACACTTGTCCTACACCTATTGGGTGAGTCATGGCCGACCAAGACAAGCCATGGGCCAACTTGGGGACCCCATGGAGCCACTTTAGTTGGAAAATGACAATAATATATTTTTATTTAATGTTAAAATTAAATTGACACAAACATGAGTTGTTTTACTAAAACAATTTTTGAGTAGGGTTACACAAGTCCAAATTTTGATTATAAATAGTCATTGGAAATATAAAAAGATATCATACATTATAGTATTTTTCTATAATTTTTAGACATTAAATAAATTAAATTATATATGACATAATAATGATGCAGCGATGACATCATTATTTGACGATTTAAATAAAATGGAAAGATAATGAAAAATCTAAAACCTACACATGGCCAAAACAAAATGGATGAGTGGATTTCGAACCCTTATCACCTTATCCACGAATTATATCAATGTGGGACCTTTTAAAACCGAAACACATTTTCAAATAAAGTAATATTTCTTTACTTTCCAAAAGTGCCCCTCCTCTCCTCTTATAAAAGGCCCCCACCTCTACCTCATTTCACACACTTCTCAAGCCTTTGGCTCGGCCAACCCCTGCCCAATAACTCTCTCCACATCCCTCTCCTCATCCTAGAGGATTCCCTTTGGGAAGAATCCTTTCAAAGGAAGCCTTTAGGCTCAAATCAAAAGTAGTTACACTTTTAAAGGTAATTCATTCTCTCTTGTTCATTTGTTTTATTTTGCTTCTCCAACCCTCTAAACTCTTTTTATTTACTTCTTTTGTAACAACAACAGTATCTTCAATATACTAGGATGTTGTTATAAGATTTATTCGAGCTACACTCTCACACAACTACATCAAATGGTTAAATAACATACGGTTTCCGTGGATGGTGAAATTCTGCCTCCCGAAACGATGATTGTTCAATACTCATTTAACACCTTCAAAGGTGGCCATTATGATGTCACTATTTATATAAATGATATATAATATGTTTATTTTTTATTTAAGCTTCTGTATTTTTCATTTTGGTCATACCTTTATTGTTTCCATTATGGGTAAACACGATATCTTCATTTAAGGAAGTGCGGACTACCGCCCCCTCAAAGTGATGTGATTCGTTAATGCCATATGTGGGACGTGTAAAGGATGGATTTAAAGTTATTATATATGATGTTATAATGGAATTATAATATACCTCTATATCATTATTATTTCTTTCCATTAAAGCATGAGATAGAAATGAAAGTAGCGTTCATGCGTACGTACAGCTTACCGTCTCCATGAACGGTGCATTTCATTTCGTATCCCCAAATGTAATGTACTATTAAAAGTACATGTATATAATGGATATATATAATGAATGATATATCTAAATGATGAATATAATTCTGGAATTAAAATATACATACCTCTCATTTAGTTTTAATTCCATTAATATGACAAAGATATGAAAGTAGCGTTCATGCGTACGTACGGCTTACCGTCTCCATGAACGGTGCATTTCATTTCATACCTCTAAATGATTATGTAATATTATAAATACATGTATATGCTGGATATATATGATACATATTATATCCAAATCGGGAATTTCATTCTGGATATAAAGAACTTTTGACCACATGAACAACATGTAATTGTAAGAAGTCAACTTTCGACTTAAGAACCAAATATTGACAAAACAAACATTATTAACTTAAATGGTTACATAATGTTTATAACATGGAAATAAGTGATATAAAAGGAATAATGAGCTTTAAAAAGGTTCTTAATCAAGTAGAAATTAACTCAAGTTTATTATTCAGGACGTTAAAGAACGACCAAGTCAAGTCGGACCCGAGGTAAGGGACTTCGTCTTAATCTCCTTTCATTGAGGTATATTTTGTTTTATACACAACTTTCTTTTATACGGTGTATAAACCCCTTTGACTTTTACTTTTATACAAAAGTAATCTTTTTCTACGAAGCGTTTTACAAAATGACAGAAAGGAATGTTTCTTTTAACGTACGCGGTGACAACGACCTTTTTCGCCACCGCGAGTATTATTTGGTCTTTGGCTTCCTCAACAAGCCGTAATGTTTTTAGAATAAAATAAATACCATATACTCTTTTATGTATTTTGGTATTGAAAATGGTTTTGATAAAGGATTTTATGTTTTCAATATATTTATGATTTATTTTGATTGAAATGTGGAAATGTTATCATTCCTTTATATTGGTTTTATGTTTTATGATTTTATACTGGTACTTGGACATTTTAACGGGTGGTTACGTTATAAACCATATGACGGGTGGTGCTGTGAATACCAGGACGGGTGGTTACGTTATAACCTCCAATGCATTGGGTATGGAAGTCGGCCGTATGGCTATTCCATTAAGTATGTGTGGAAATTGGCCGTATGGCTATTCCATTAAGTGATATGTGTGGAAGTCGACCGTATGGTTATTCCACTTAAGTATGTTTATGTCCCACGTTACATTTATATATGTTATGTGTTCTTTATATGGGTTTTATGGTAATACTTTTGTTACAAAAAGGTAAGTAATGATACTTTATTCAGTGAAGAGTTTTTACTACTTCATGAAGGTGAAGGTATTACTTTGATAGAGTATACATGGTTTACTTGATTTTGAAAAACTAACAGTTTTCATTCTTTCTGTATCCCTTACTGAGCTTTATATGCTCACCCCAAGTTTTTTCGAAATGTTTTTCACAGGACTTAAAGTGGAATAATGTCAAGGATGGGATCAAGGGAATGTCATGCTATATAAAACATGGAATCTAGACATCTTTCTTTTTAAAAGTTTTTATTTTATGGAAAATTAGTAGTAGTGACTACTTTGTAATCTTTTGAGATGTAATAGTTATGTTCTAATTCTCTAAAACTCTAAACCTGAAAATATCCTCGACGTGAATTATTCATTTAATTTAATATTAAGTAAGGTTTAAGGCTGGGGCCTTATAGAAGGATTCATGAGGTTTATGCATACCTTATGGGGATCACCATATCCGGGCCTGTCTATGGCAGAGTTGACGTGGGTCTTTTAGCAGTAGCATCCTCCTACCGTCTTAGGGGAAGGAGGATCTCAGGCTGTAGAGTCATGGTTAGAAGCCATGCTGTCTATCTTCAAGCATCTGGAGATGCCTTCAGAGAGGAGGGTGAAGCTTGATATGTACATGCTTCTGGATTCCTCCAAGAGATAGTGGGATGTAATTTTAAAGGAAGGGCACCAGTAGGTTATGGTATGGGAAGAGTTACAATGTACCTTCTTTGATTAATTCTACCCAGAGACTTTGAGGGCTAACTGAGCCAAAGAGTTCACAAATTTAGAAAAGGGTACTCTCTCAATCATGGAGTATTCTTCTCGCTTCACAGAACTGTAGCGCTTCACACCCATTACAGGGGGGATGTGTTATTTATGGAAAGGAATTTTGAGGATGGTGTCAGTGATGACATTTTATCTATGGTGTAAATCTTCAGGTTAACATCCATCACCTCTATAGTCAACTAGGCATTGATTACAGAGCATAATATGAGGTAATTTGAGGCTTTGAGCGAGGGAGGCTTGACGTCCAGAGTTGGTACCCCTCCAAATGATAGGAGGAAGCACCATAGGGAGTCTACACATGGGGATCTGAGGAGGTGGTATACTTCTTTTGGTATCCTAGTGGTGTGCTACCAGTGCGGGAAAAGAGGTTATATGGGGCCACATTTCCCGAGAGACCTAGTGGAGTGCCGATCTTATGGAAAGATGGGTCATCTTCAGCGTTTCTATTAGTTTATCTCACCAGCATCTTATGACAGAGGTTCTTCTTTGACTCCTCGTTCAGGAGAAGGACAACCTGTTTCTTATTAGTCTAGGAACTGAAATTCTTCCGAACATTTAGGATGAGGTGGAGGTCATGGTTGTGGGAGCTAGTCGCTAGTTATTCAGCAATAATCGGGTGGGTCAGCTTAGGGTAGTCAGGTAGGGTTATAGGGTTGCTGTACAAGTCAAACTTTTGTAGCGGAGCAGACCGAGTAGAAGTAGGATCCCAGAAACTCTATTGTTAGAGGTATGATTCTATTTGCCACAGTTTTAGCTTCATCAATTTTAGATACAAGGGCTTCCCACAGTTTTATATCTACCATTTTTGTGGAGATCCTTGGGTTTTGTATCTTTACTTCAGCAGATATGTTTATGCTAGACACTCCGTTGGGGACTATAATGAAAAGTGTACGTCAGTACAAGGTGTTCCCTCTTGAGGTTAGTGGGTGTCACTTATAATGGGAAATTTATGTATTGTTGATGACGGGCTATGATTTCATTCTTAAAATAGACTAGTTTGTTCCCTTCGAGGATGTTATCGATTGTTATCGCCACAGGGAAAGTTTCACATCACTAGAGGGGGGATAATTTCTACATAAGGGATAATGGGATATCTAGGCGAGCAGAGCAAGACCTGAGCATCATGGGCTGGGAGGAGTTACAGTTTATATTTCTAGTATATATCTGGATGACTAGGGGACTTCACAGAAGGAATTTTCTCCTGGGTTTGATCACTTTAGGGATGTCTTTCCAGATGATTTTTCAAGTTTTCCTCCAGAGTGATAGGTAGAATTTTCTATTGAGCTTGTACCAGGAGTGACACCAGTGACCATTCCTCCTCATAGTATGGATAAAAAATATTTACATGAGATCAAGAAGCAGTTATAGGAGTAACAGATAAAGGTTTTTATCTAACCTAGTACTTCTCCATGGGGTTCGCCTATCCTATTTGTGAAGAAGGCAGACGGTACCATTAGGCTTTGTGTGGATTATTGGATGATGAACCAATTGACGATCAAGATCTGATATCCCTTTCCATGGATTGATGATCTATTTGATAAGATTTGAGGATCCCAGGAGTTCTTGAAGATTAACTTGAGATCTGGTTATCATCAGATGCACGTTAGACCATATGATATACCACTTACAGTCTTTCGGAGCAGGTATGGTCTATACGAGTATGTGGTTATGCCATTCTATCTCACGAACACCCCTATATATTTCATGTCACTGATGAACCAAGTGTTCTATCCATACTTTTTTATTTTTTAGTAGCCTTCATGGACGATATCTTGGTGTACTCTCACACTCAACACGACCAGGACACACATCTTGAGATCATTTTGAGTACAATGAAATAGCATCATTTGTATGATAAGATCTCAAAATGCTACTTTTGGATGGACCAAGTTAACTTCTTGGGTCATATTACTTCAGAGGAAGAAGCATCAGTAGACCCATAGAAAGTGAGAGAATTTTTTTCTTATGAGCATCTAAAGAACGTCATTGAGGTATGATGTTTTCTCAGTCTGGAAAGTTACTATAAAAGTTTCATAATTGAATTTTTACGCTTAGAAATTCCATTTATAGGCCTGAATAAGAACGATCCGAAGTATCTGTGGACATATTACTATTATTAAGCCTTTCCGGAGCTGAAAGGGAGGTTTAATTCTGCACCAATACTAGTTATTTCTAGAGCCGGTTAAGAGTTGTACTGTTCACTATGATGCATCAGTATCGGGCTGGGAGCAGTGCTTATGTAGGGGGAAGGTTTTGTTGTGTACGGGTCTTGGTAGTTGAGGCCACATAAAAGGAATTACTCGTTGCACAATCTTAAGTTGGCTGCAGTTGTTCATGCTTTATGCTATTGGTGACATTTTCTATTGGGATAGAATTTTGTGGTCTTCACTGACCAAAAATGTCTCAATTAAATCTTCACTCAGAATGGTCTGAATTTGAGACAACAAAGGTGGGTTCAGTACCTTCAGTCCTTTTACTTTGAGCTTGCCTACACACTTGGGAAAGGAAACACAGTGGCATATGTGTTGAGTAGGATGAGTAAGATACATGTAGTTCTGGAAGCCAAAAGTGAGTGTAAACGTATGGATATGTTCTCTGCAAAGCATTTGGAGGTGCACAAAAGACAAGGGAAGACCATTCTTTCTTATGTAGTCGTTACCTCTAATCTAATTTATCGAGTACGAATGAGGAATCTATCAGATTTTGAAGGCCTAGTTCTTTGGGAGAGTGTGTCTAGAGAAGACCCTATTCCTGGATGGACCATAGACAAGGATGAGATATTTCCCTTTCATGGGTGTGTATGGGTTATGTTGACATACGTGGGGAGCTGATGCAGGATTTTTATTCTTTAATTTGGGAGGTTCATATTGGTGTCACCAAGATGTATCGAGATATTCACCATTAGTATCGGTGGACCGATATGAAGAATGATGTTGCTGGTTTTGTGATGAGGTGCTCCACCTGTCATCAGGTGAAGGTGGAGAATCAGTGAACACCAGGGCTTTTGTAGAAGTTACCCATTTCTGAGTGGAAGTGGAATGATGTCACGATGGACTTCATGAAAGGTTTATCGAGGTCACCTCATTGGAACAATGCAGTTTGGGTTTTTAATTACAAACTTACAAAGGTTGCAAAATTCTTATCGATCAAGGAGGCCCTCAGTGTAGATGAGTTGAGAAGGTTGTAAGTCTGGGAGATTGTACATCTACATGGGGTTCTACACTACAGTTTTTCAGACAGGGATGCCCACTTTACTTAAAGGGTCCTGCAGTGACTACAAAGGGCTTTTGGTACACAAGTACTTCTGAGTACAACATACCATCCCTAGAAAGATATCCATTCTAAGCATGCAATTCAAGTACTAGAGGACATTGTTCGATCATACGTCCTAGATATTGGTGGTTCTTGGAAGAATCACATACCTATGGTGGATTTTTCCTACAATAATAGTTTTCAAGCATCTATTCAGAGAGACCTTATGAGTCTTTGTATGTTAGGACATTCCGATCACCACTATGCTTCATGGAGGTAGGAGAGGCAGCTATGCTGGGACCTCGTCTTGTCCCGGAGACCACAAAGAAGGAAGAGTTGATTTGGAAGAGGATGGCTACTGCATAGTCACGACAAGAGTCTTATGATGATAAACAGAGATGAACTCGAGAGTTTGAGGTCAGAGATTAGGTTTTCCTACATGTCACACTAAGGTTGGGACACATGAGGATTAAGAGACAGGGTAAGCTTTCACCGAGATATGTCAGGCCATTTGAGGTTTTGGAGAGAGTAGGGATGATTGCCTATCTGTTGCATTTACCTCAGAGCTACCAGGCTATGCATGACGTACTCCACATTTCTCAGCTACAACATTACTTCTCAGACCTGCATCATGTTTTTCAACCTGAGGAGGTTGAGTTGGAGGTGAACACATCATTTGAGGAGCATCCTATCTGGATTTTTGATCGCAGCACAAAGGTTCTTCGTGACTGGTTTGTTCCTATGTTTCGGGTGCTATAGTAGCACGAGAGAGTATAAGATGAGACTTGAGAGAGGGATAACAATGTACGATTGCGGTGGCTGAAGCAGTTTGATGATCCTTCTTCTATGCTGCCTTGTTATGGAAATTCAAAGATAAATTCACTTATGGGGGAAGTTTGTAAGAACTCGGATCTTTTTTCTGGTATGAATCTTGATTTCTAGTGTTTTTGAGAAAAAAGAGAAGTTTCTAGAAATTTGTACACGTCGTGTACTTAGGAGTACACGCCCTATACTGGGTTTCCGCAGGTAGCCGTATACTGTCTGTGTAATGGCTACGTACAGGGCCATGTGGGGTGACCTAGAGACCACCTAAAGTGGAGCCGATAGAGGCCTATACACACTATGTATCCTTAAGGAACACATCCTGTATTTTTATTTTTTATATCAGACTCGAGTCGCATTTAATTGGAAGAACAGTCTTCTTCAAGCATAATCTTGTCTATGGGAGATGAATATCTCTGATTCTTCTCCAAGATCCCGTTTTTTCGTCCATTCTCCGAATCAAACTCTGTCGATTGTGTTGGAATCACATGAGGGAGTTCGTCCTTCTTCTAGAACCTCTACTCTTGATTCCTCCTCTTTTGTGAGAAATCCAGGGTTGATAATTTTTGACGTTTTTATATATCTATTGCATTCTAGTTTGATTCAAATGTTGAGATTCAACTATATCGACTGTACAACATCGAGGTAGGTGGTTTGTAACACCCTGACCCCAATTAAACAGAGTCGGTGCATTATTACGTAACATTGGCATGCTCACAAAAGATCAAGTCTCAAAAGGCTGAATAGTTTAGTATCCTTGGAAACATTAGATATATTCATAATTATTACATTACATCATAAAGTAAAACAAAACTACAACAACATCTTGTCTTAATATCCCCTCATACTATCCCTGGAGGTCATTCAAAAAATACTTATTCACATCCTAGAAAAATTAAAACATTGAAAGGGGTGAGCTCAAGTGCTCAGTAAGGATAACAATATAGCAGAAACTTTCATAAATAAATATAAACATTTAAGGCAATGTATAAATAAAACAAAAGCCTTTTAAACTTGAACTTCAGGATAATATGGCAAAAGTAAAATGAAATAATGACATTTACTTATTCACATGGATATTCTACTAGTCAAATAATCACATGAAATATCAATAAACACTTTCATAATGATGTAATGAATAATGCCAGACTATCATAACCACATAGTCAAGGCCTTGTGCCAAGACTAAAAATAAGATTTTTTCAAGGCCTTGTGCCAAGACACTAGTTTGTCTCATGAGACCTACCGATGCATTGAGGAGCTATAGCGGGATCCACCTTTCACTTATTAAGTCCAATTCATTCCTTGTATGAAAAGTTTTAAACATATCATAAACCATAACATAATCGTATCACATAAAACATGCATAAAAGAAACATAAAATTTCCACATTTCAATCACAAGATATCAATACAACAAGTTGATATAATAAAAAAATTATCAAAACCATTTAAAATAACAAAATAAAAGAAAAGTAAAACATGGTATTTATTTTTCATTTTAAAAAGAGTTATGGCTTGTAAAGGCAGCCGAAACTCAAATAATGGTCACGGTGGCACAAAAGTCATTGTCGCCGCATACGCACGACAAAAAAACATTCCCTTTTGTCGTTTAGTAGAACACTTTGTATAAAAAAATTCCTAATCAATAAATGTAAAAGTCAAAGGGTTTTATACACCGTATAAAAGAAAGTTGTGTATAAAACAAAATATGCCTCAATGAAAGGAGATTGAGATGAAGTCCCTTACCTCGTGTCTGACTTGACTCGATCATTCTTTAACCTCCTAAATAACAAACTAGAGTAAATTTCTACTTGATTAAGAACCTTTTTCAAGTTCATTATTCCTTTTATATCACTTATTACCATGTTATGAACATTATGTAATTATTTATGTTAATAACGGTCATGTTGTTGATCTTTGGTACTTGAGTCAAAAATAAACTTCTGATAATTACCAGTTGTTCATGTGGTAAAATATCCATTATATCCAGAATTATATTCATGATGTAGATATAATATATATCATATATATCCATTATATACATGAATTTATAATATTACATAACATTTAGAGGTAAGAAATGAAATGCACATTTCATGGAGATGGTAAGCCGTACGTAAGCATGAATGCTACTTTCATTTATATTTCATATTTAATAGAATGAAATCAAAATGATATAAAGGAATATTATAATTCCAGTATAATATCATATATAATATCATTTACTCCATCCTTTATATGTTCCACATATGACATTAATGATTCAAATCACTTTGGGGGCGGTAGTCCGCACTTCCTAAAATGAAGATATCGCGTTTACCCAAAATGGAAACCATAAAGGTATACCATAAATGAAAAAATAAAGAAGAATAAAGAAAACATAAACATAATATATATCATATATAGAAATATTTTCACCATAATGGCCACCAGGAGAGGTGTTAAAAGAAGATTGAACAATCATCGTTTCGTGAGGGAGTAATTCGCCACCCACAGAAACAGTATGTTCTTTAACCATTAGACGAAGGTGTGTGTAAGTGTAAATCAAATCATTCTCATAACAACATCCTAGTATATTGAAGATACTGATTGTGTTACAAAAGAAAGGAATAAAAAGAGTTTAAGGGTTTGGAGAAGAAAAATAAAACAAAAGAACACAAGTGAAGACATTACCTTTAAATTGGGTAACTCCTCTTGGTTTGAACCAAAAGGGTTTCTTGAAGAGCTTTCTACCCAAGGTAAGGCTAATATTATGAAGAGAGGGATTCATAGAGATATAATGAGAAGATTTTGGCCAAGCCAATGGCTTGAGAGGTGTGAATAAGGTGGTACAGGTGGGGGCCTTTTATAAGAGGAGAGGAGGGGCAGTCTTGGAAAATCCTGAAATGTCACTTTATTTTAAAATACTTTTCAGATTTTAAAGGTCCCACAAAGATATATTTCGAGGATAAGGTGATAAGGGTTCAAAATCCACCCATAAAATAGGTTTTTGACAAGTTCATGTCATAGTGTTTACATTATCTTTTCATTTTATTTAAATTGTTCATTAATGAGGTAATCACTGCATCATCATGGTGTCATAAATAAATTAATTTATATAATGAATAAAAATTATAAAAAAAATACTATACTGTAGGAAATATTTTTAGATTTAAAATTACAGTTTATATTCAAAAATATTACTTATATAACCCCATGTAAAAATTGTTTTAGTAAAACAATACATGTTTGTGACATTTTTATTTTAACTTTAAATAAAATGATTTTAATGTCATTTTCTTACCCAAGTGGCTTCATGGGGTCCCCAAGTTGACCCATGGATTGTATTGGTCGTCCATGACTCATACAATAAGGGTATGAAAAATGTAAAGGTAATTTAATATTATTATAACATTATATTTACCTTAAATTACACTAATTACCTTTAATCACGATTAATAAAACTTGAAAGTTACTATTCACCAAAAATTTATTTTAATCCCATTGAACCACATTTTAATTCATATTGAAAACCATGTATGTTGGATTTTTTAAAATGAAATCACAGAAGTGGTAAAGTTTCATTTAAACAAAAAATAAGTTTTTTAATTACCATCTAGTGGTTTCACTATTAATCAAAAATTGAAGTTTTTCAGAAAAATAAAAAAAATTCACCCTAAGATATATTTGATATTCCAAATACACAGATTATTTTTATTTTAAAAAATTAAAAACATATATGTTTCATTAATTAATTTTATAATTAATTCCCGTTGTCAAAATAAATAGTGTGTTTTAAAGAAAGAAAATCAATCAAAAGATTGACAATTGTTTATGTCCAATTTCAAAGTGAAATTAAATCTAATGACCACCATTAGATAAAATGGTAAAATTATATTCTGTTTATAATTTTAAACCACTCAATATTATAATTTATCACTAAATTATTTTAATTAAAAAAGTTTTTTTAAAATATTTTTCACTATTCATTGAAAATTGGATGTTCTCAGAAAAATACCAAAAATTCAACATAGGCTAATTTCAATATATTGAATCCAAAAATGAAGCCCATTTTGAAATATAAAATTTATATAATTTCAAAAAGTGGGTATTACTATTCATAATGGCTATTTTGATTGGTCGTGGTGTGTTAGAATCTCGGACTTGCGTACAATGCAAGCTATTGCATTATTGAAAGAGAAGCGTATCATAGAAGCTTGGGGTGTTACATTCTCCCCTCCTTCAATAAATTGCGTCCTCACTATTTGAAAATGTTCTTCGAAAATAAAAGGTTAAAAATAGAAAATACCTTTGTGGAAAACCAACATCATAAATAAGGTTAATAAAATTTAGCCTTAATAAGGGGGAAAGGGAAATGAAAAAAGTCACCACCAAATTATGATCTCGATTAGGAGAACATTGGTGGCAATTAGAGACATATAATTGGAGGAAAAAGGTAAATATTTTTAGGGAGTGATTGAGTTCATAAATCATAAACAAGTGTAAAGTTGAGGGCCTCAAAGCCTTCAATCTATGTTAATTTAAAATATCAACAGTTCAACAAAACATAAGGTTTTATGATAACACATTTTTTTTGTTTTAATATCCCTTTCATAAAGTTTAAGAATTAATTTATTCATAGAATAAGAGATAGGTATATATATATATATATGCTTGAAAAGTAGAGTTTCAAACTTTAACTAATTTCTACCACAAACTCATCTTTCACTAAAAAAGATAATAGAACTTAAAAATATTATACTTATCCTAATCATACAAGGTTTAAAATATTAACACATACCATTTAGATTAGGAAAACTATTTTGTAATAACCAGGGACTTCCTTTAGGCTATTGGTAGGTAATAAAGGCCAGTCGCACTATGGTTGTGGGTTCAATTCCTACAGCTTTGTCCAACGCGACGGGTTATCCCCCGACCTGCAGGTTGTCCTTTTCCTAAAAATATAGTATTATAATATTCCAAAAATAATCTTCAGAAATGTTTTAACCTTAAACAATACTATAAAAAGTTAAACTTAATCCATTCCAACCTTTATAGTTATCCAAAATACCTATGTCCAGACTTTCTCTAAAAGGTCTCTAAATTCCAAAATCAACTCATCAGGTTCCCCAAACAACGTAAAGTTTCTCTTATTGTCACATAATGAAAATATGATTACTTTCATCATAATAAAAAACTTAATGAAAACCACAAGTACTGCAGTACAATCCTTATATATATAACATTATTCTTATAACCATAATATAGTTCTTGAGTCAAAAAACACAAATACAATAATTATTCCACTTCAATTGTAGTAACAACATAAGATTGGCCTTAATCCCTTGGACTTTTCCGAGGTAAGTTTCCTTGGCGCTTAGGGCATTAATTTTCATAATGCCCCATTTCTCTACAATTATAGAATTCAACATTGCCAGCCTCTTTCTTTCCCTTACAATCACGAGCCTGGTGACCTTTTTCTCCACATTTATAACAAACTCCCATTCCTTTTAGGCAAGTACCGGGGTGATTCTTCCCACAATTATCGCATAATGGAAAATCCTTCTTTCCCTTTTTCCCTTTATCTGTCTCTTGTTCCACCGTTCTCTTCTTCTCTTGCTTTACTTTATTGTCATAAGATTTAGAAAATTAATTTTCTGTCTTGATAGAACATGGGACTATATCTTCATACGTTGAGAAATATTGTGATACTAAAGCTCAATAGAGAAATGGTTTTAACCCATCAAAGAAATGATCAATCTTACTTCTTGGGTTACATATATAATCTTCAGCATTCCTCGCTAACCTTGTAAAGTTAGAATCAAAATTTGCGACATTCTCATCCTCCTTTTTCCTCAGACTCAAGAAATTTCCTTTCCATATATTCTCGATGGTCACGAGGACAGTATTTTTCTAAGAAATGATCTTTGAACTCCCTCCATTCCATATTTGATACTTCTTCATCTTCCTTTGTATTTTGAATAAGTGACCACTATTTATCAACATCTCCAGTGAGGCGGTAAACTGCCATGATAACCTTTTCCCTTTCACTACTTCCCAAGGCATGGAATATTTTCTCTAAGGAATTTATCCATTGATCAGCTACTAAGGGATTTATACTCCCATTGAAAGTTGGTGGTTGTTGGCTCATGAAGCGGTCGAACATTGATCCTCCATGTTGTAGATCTGGGTGCTCCATACGAGTAAGGTTATTATTCATAACCTGAGTGAGTTGTCCCAGTATGGTGATAAGATGATCAACAACAGTTGTATAACCATCTCCACTATAATTATCTTGAGTAGGAGGGAAATCCCTACATGGAGTGCATGAATTGATATGGTTTCCATTCCTTCCACTAGGTGCCATTTCTAAACAATGTCATAAACTAGATTAGTTTATGAATCGAAATACATAATTCTATACTTGTAAAACACTTAACAAAAATTGAACAGTTTATGGATATAATCCACAATCATAAAAATGATTTCTTTGAGTAAGTATATACTCATAAAACCTTCATAATGATTTTTAAATAAAATGAGAATTGTCCTAATCATATCCCCCAGGAGTGTCATAACCAAGAGGGCAGCAAGGCCCGTTGTCGTGCACTAGTTCCCATTCGACTCTAGCTCAATGTAGTGTATTCGGGTTTTACCCCTAGGTACATCTGTGACAGAGCCGTCTCTATATGCTCGTATCCAGACAGGGATGTATTTCTTGGAAAACTCACAAAATCTCAATAATACCAAAATTCTAGGAAGTTCTTCTATACTAATCTTCAAAGTCTGTCTTAGGGCTATGTGCTCTAATCAGAGCTTATCTAAATCTAGCTTCCAAGGTTAGTACTAAACTACCATTGATACCAACTGTAATGCCCCGTCCCCAGTTACCTAGAGTTGGTACATTATTACGTAACATTGGCATGATCACAAAAGATCAAGTCTCGAAAGACCGATTAGTTTAGTAGCCTTGGAAACACTAGATATATTCATAAGTATTACATTACATCATAATGTAAAACAAAACTACAACAACATCTTGTCTTAATATTCCCACATACTATCCTTGATGGTCATTCATAAAATACTTCTTCACATCCTAGAAAAATTAAAACATTGAAAGGGGTGATCTCAGATGCTTAGTAAGGATAACAATATTGCGAAAACTTCCATAAATAAACATAAACATTTAAGGCAATGTATAACAAAAAAAAGCCTTTTAAACTTGAACTTCAGCATAATATAGAAAAATTAAAATGAAATAATTCAATTTACTTATTCACATAGATATTCTACTAGTCAAATAATCACATTTAATATCAATAACGACTTTCATAATGATGGAATGCATAATTCCAGACTATCATAACCACATAGTCAAGGCCTTATGCCAAGATTACAAATAAGATTTGTCAAGGCCTTGTGCCAAGACACTAGTTTGTCTCATGAGACCTACCGATGCATCGAGGAGCTATAGAGGGCTCCACCTGTCACTTATTATGTCCAATGCATTTCTTATATGAAAAGGTTTAAACATATCATAAACCATAACATAATCATATCACATAAAACATGCATAAAGGAAACATAACATTTCCACATTTCAATCACAAGATATCAATAAAACACGTTGATATAAGAAAAAAATTATCAAAACCATTTTCAATACCAAAATAAAAGCAAAATAAAACATGGTATTTATTTTTCATTTTAAAAAAAGTTATGTCTTGTAAAAGAAGCCAAAGCTCAAATAATGGTCACGGCGGCGGAGAAGTCATCGTTTCCACATACGTACGACAAAAAAAACATTCCATTTTTTCATTTAGTAAAACGATTTGTATAAAAAATATTTATTTTGAATAAATGTAAAAGTAAAATGGGTTTATACCCCATATAAAAGAACGTTGTGTATAAAACGAAATATGCCTCAATGAAAGGAGATTGAGACGAACTCCCTTACATCGTGTCCGAATTGACTCGATCGTTCTTTATCCTCCTGAATAACACACTAGAGTTAATTTATACATTATTAAGAACCTTTTTCAAATTAATTATTCCTTTTATATCACTTATTACCATGTTATGAACATTATGTAATTATTTAAGTTAATAACGGTTGTTTTGTCGATCTTTGGTACTTGAGTCAAAAATAAACTTCTTATAATTACCTGTTGTTCATGTGGTAAAATATCCATTATATACAAGATTATATTCATGATGTAGATATCATATATATCATATATATATAGTATATACATTCATTAATAATATTACATAACATTTAGAGGTAATAAATGAAATGCACCGTTCATGGAGACGGTAAGTTGTACGTACACATGAACGCTACTTTCATTTCTATTTCTTATTTAATGGAATGAAATCATAATGATATAAAGGAATATTATAAATCCAGTATAATATCATATATAATATCATTTAATACATCCTTTATATGTTCCACATATGGCATTAACGATTCAAATCACTTTGGGGACGGTAGTCCGCACTTCCTAAAATAAAGATATCACGTTTACCCATAATGGAAACCATAATGGTATGACATAAATGAAACAATAAAAAAGCATAAAGAAAACCTAAACATAATATATATCATATATAGAAATATTTTCATCATAATGGCCACCATGAGAGGTGTTAAAAGAAGATTGAACAATCATCGTTTCGTGAGGCAATAATTCACCACACACAGAAATAGTATGTTCTTTAACCATTAGAGGAAGGTGTGTGTAAGTGTAAATCAAATCCATATAATGAAAACATCATAGTATATTTAAGATACTGGTGTTGTTACAAAAGAAAGGAATAAAAAGAGTTTACATTATCCTTTCATTTTATTTAAGAGGAGAGGAGGGGCACTCTTGGAAAATCATGAAATGTCACTTTATTTTAAAATGATTTTCGGATTTTAAAGGTCCCAAAAAGATATATTTCGAGGTTAAGATGATAAGGTTTATATATCCACCCATCCAACAGGTTTTTGACAAGTTTATTTCTTAGATTTTACATTACCCTTTCATTTTATTTAAATCGTTCATTAATGAGGTAATCGATACATCATCATGGTGTCATAAATAAATTTATTTATTTAATGACTAAGAATTATAATAAAAATACTATGATTTATGAAATATTTTTATATTTCAAATGACTATTTATAGTAAAAAATATGACTTGTATAACCCCATGTAATTTTTTTAGTAAAATAATAAATGTTTGTCACATTTTTATTTTAACTTTAAATAAAATGTTATTAATGTCATTTTCTTACCCAAGTGGCTCCATGAGGTCCCCAAGTTGACCCTTGGATTGTATTGGTCGGACATGACTCATACAATAAGGGTAGGACAAGAGTAAAGGTAGTTTCATATTATTATAACTTTATATTTACCTTAAATTACACTAATTATCTTTAATCACGATTAATAAAACCTAAAAGTTACTATTCACCAAAAAATTATTTTAATCCCATTGAACCATATTTTACTTCCTAATGAAAACCATGTATGTCGGATTTTTGAAAATAAAATCACAGAAGTTGTAAAGTTTCATTTAAATGAAAAATCAGTTTTTAACTACCACTTAGTGGTTTTAGTATTCATCAAAAATTGATGTTTTTCAGAAAAATACAAAAAATTCACCCTAAGGTATATTTTATATTCCAAATTCAAATATTATGTATATTTTACCAAATTCAAAACATATAAGTTTCATTAATTAATTTTATAATTAATTCCCATTTTCAAAACAAATAGCGTGTTTTAAAGAAAGAATGTCAATCAAAAGATTGAAAATTGTTTATGTCCAATTTCAAAGTGAAATTAAATCTAATGACCACCATTGGATAAAAAGGTAAAATTATATTCTAATTATAATTTAAAACCACACAATAGTATAATTTATCACTTCAAATTATTTTGATTAAAAAGTTGTTTTTAAATATTTTTCATTATTCATCGAAAATTGGATGTTCTCGGAAAAATACCAAAAATTCAACAAAGGATAATTTCAATATTCCGAATCCAAAAATGAAGTCCATTTTGAAATATAAAATTAATATAATTTCAAAAAGTGGGTATTAATATTCATAACGGCTACTTTGATTGGTCGCGGTGTGTTAGAATCTCGAACTTGCGTACAATGCAAGCTATTGCATTATTGAAAGAGAAGCGTACCGTGGAAGATTGGGGTGTTATATTCTCCCCTCCTTCAATAAATTGCGTCCTCACAATTTGAAAATTTTCTTTAAAAATAAAAGGTTGAAAATAGAAAATACCTTTGTGGAAAACCCACATCGGAGATAAGTTTAATAAAATTTAGCCTTAATAAGAGGGAAAGGGAAATGAAAAAAGTCACAACCAAATTATGATCCTGATTAGGTGAACATTGGTAGAAATTAGAGAAATGTAATTGGAGGAAAAACTTAAATATTTGTAGGGATTGATTGAGTTCATCAATCACAAAAAAGTGTAAAATTGAGGTCCTCAAAGCCTTCAATCTATGTTGTTTTAAAATATCATCACTTCAACAAAACATAAGGTATTATAATAACACATTTTTTTGTTTTAATATCCCTTTCCTAAAGTGTAAGAATTAATTTATTCATATAATAAGAGATAGGTATATATATATATATATGCTTTACAAGTAGAGTTTCAACCTTTAACTAATTTCTACCACAAACTCATCTTTCACTCAAAAAGATAATAAAACTCAAAAATATTATATTTATCCTAATCGTACAAAGTTAAAAATATTAACACATACCATTTAGATTATAAAAAGTATTTTTTAATAACCAAGGACTTCCTGAAGGCAAGTGGTAGGTAATAAAGGCCAGTCACACTATGGTTGTGGGTTCGATTCATACATCTTTGTCCGACGTGACGGGTTATCTCCCGACCTGCAGGATGTCCTTTTCCTAAAAATATAGTATTATAATATTCCAAAAATTATCTTCAGAAATGTTTTAACCTTAAACAATACTATCCAAAGTTAAACTTAATCCATTCCAACCATTATAGTTATCCAAAATACCTATGCCCAGACTTTCTCTAAAAGGTCTCTAAATTCAAAATCAACTCATCAGTTTCCCCAGACAAAGTAAAGTTTCTCTGATTGTCACATACTAAAAATATGATTACCTTCATCATATTAAAAACTTAATGAAAACAACAAGTACTGTAGTACAATCCTTATATATATCACATTATTCTTATAACCATAATATAGTTCTCGAGTTCAAAAACACAAATACAATAATTAATCCACTTCAACTGTAGTAACAACATAAGATTGGCCTTGCTCTATTGATCTTTTCTCAGGTAAGTTTCCTTGGCTCTTAAGGCATTCATTTGCATAATTCCCCATTTCTCTACAATTGTAGCATTCAACATTGACAGCATCTCTCTTTCCCTTGCAATCACGAGCCTGGTGATCTTTTTCTCCACATTTATAACAAACTCCCATTCCTTTTAGGCAAGCACCGAGGTGATTCTTCCCACAATTATCGCATAATGGAAAATCTTTATATCCCTTTTTCCCTTTATCTGTCTCTTATTACACCATTCTCTTCTCTTGCTTGACTTTATTGTCATAAGATTTAGAGAATTCTTTTTCTGTATTGATAGAACACGAGACTATATCTTCGTATGTTGAGAAAGATTGGGATACTAAAGTTTGTCAGAGAAATGGTTTTAACCATTAAAAGAAATGATAAATATTACTTCTTGGGTTACGTATATAATCTTCTGCATGTCTCGATAACCTTGTAGAGTTAGACTCATACTTTGTGACATTCTCATCCCCCTTTTGCCTCAGACTCAGAAATTTCCTTTCCATATCTGGTCGATGGTCACGAGGAAAGTATTTTTCTAAGAAAAGATATTTGAAATCCCTCCATTCCATATTTGATAATTCTTCATCTTCCTTTGTATTTTGAATCAATGACCACTATTGATCAGTATCTCCAGTGAGGTGGTAAACTGCCATGATAACCTTTTCCCTTTCACTACTCCCCAAGGCATGGAATATTTTCTCTAAGTAATTTATCCATTGCTCATCTACTAAGGTATTCATACTCACATTGAATATTGGTGGTTGTTGGCTCATGAAGCGGTCTAACATTGATCCTCCATGTTGTGGATCAGGGTTCTCTATACGAGCAAGGTTATTATTCATAACATGAGTGAGTTGTCCCAGTATGGTGATAAGATGATCAGCACCAGTTGTATCACCAACTCCATTATAATTATCTTGAGCAGGAGGGAAATCCCTACATGAATTGCGTGCATTGATACGGTTTCTATTCCTTCCACTAGGGGCCATTTCTAAACAATGTCATAAACTAGATTAGTTTATGAATCGAAATACATAATTCCATACTTGTAAAACACATAACAAAAATTGAATAGTTTATGGATATAATCCATAATCATAAAAATGTTTTCTTTGGGGAATTATATACTCAGAAACCCTTCATAATAGTTTATAAAGAAAATGAGAATTATCCTAAGCATATCCTCCGAGAGTGTCGTAACCAAGAGTGCAACAAGGCCTGTTTTCATGCACCCGTTCCCATTCGAGTCTAGCTCAAAGTGGTGTTTTCAGGTTTTACCCCATGGTACATCTGTGCCAGAGCCACCTCTACCCGCTCGTTACCAGACAGGGATATATTGCTCGGAAAACTCACAAAATCTCTATAACACCAAAATTCTAAGAAGTTCTTCGATACTAATCTTCAAAGTCTATCTTAGGTCTATGTGATCTAATCAGAGTTTATCTAATTCCAGCTTCCATGGTTAGTACTAAGCTGCCTCTGATACCAACTGTAATGCCCCGAACCCAGTTACCCAGAGTCGGTGCATTATTACGTAACATTTTCATGATCATAAAAGATCAAGTCTCGAAAGACCTATTAGTTTATTATCCTTGGAAACATTAGATATATTCATAAGTCTTATATTACATCATAATGTAAAAAAAACTACAACAACATCTTGTCTTAATATCCCCTCATACTATCCTTGCAGTTCATTCATAAAATACTTGTTCACATCCTGGAAAAATTAAAACATTGAAAGGGGTGAGCTTAGATGCTCAGTAAGGATAACAATATAGCGAAAACTTTCATAAATAAACATAAACATTTAAGGCAACGTATAGTTAAAACAAAAGCATTTTAAACTTGAACATAAGCATAATATGGAAAAAGTAAAATAAAATAATTCCATTTACTTATTCACATGGATATTATACTAGTCAAATAATCACATGCAATATCAATAACCACTTTCATAATGATGGAATGCATAATTCCAGACTATCATAACCACATAGTCAAGGCCTTGTGCCAAGACTACAAATAAGATTTTTTAAAGGCCTTGTTCCAAGACACTAGTTTGTCTCATGAGACCAACCGATGCATCGATGAGCTATAGTGGGCTCCACCCATCACTTATTAAGTCCAATGCATTTCTTATATGAATAGGTTTAAACATATCATAAACCATAACACAATCGTATCACATAAAACATGCATAAAGGAAACAAATCATTTCCACATTTTAATCACAAGATATCAATACAACACATTGATATAATAAAAACATTATCAAAATCATTTTCAATACCAAAATAAAAGAAAAGTAAAACATGGTATTTATTTTTCATTTTAAAAAATGTTATGGCTTGTAGAGGAAGCCGAAACTCAAATAATGGTCACGGCGGCCGAGAAGACGTTGTCGCCGCATACATACGACAAAAAAAACATTCTGTTTTGTCGTTTAGTAAAATGCTACATATAAAAAAGATTCCTTTTGAATAAACTTAAAATTTAAAGGGGTTTATACACTGTATAAAAGAAAGTTGTGTATAAAACATAATATGCCTCAATGAAAGGAGATTGAGACGAAGTCCCTTACCTCGTGTCCGACTTGACTCGATCGTTCTTTAACCTCTTGAATAACAAACTAGAGTTAATTTATAATTTCTTAAGAACCTTTTTGAAGTTCATTATTCCTATTATATCACTTATTACCATGTTATGAACATTATGTTATTATTTAAGTTAATAACAGTTGTTTTGTCGATCTTTGGTACTTGAGTCAAAAATAAACTTCTTATAATTAGAAGTTGCTCATGTGGTAAAATATCCATTTTATGTAGAATTATATTAATGATTTAGATATCATATATATCATATATATCCAATATATACATGCATTTATAATATTACATTACATTTATAGGTAAAAAATGAAATGCACTGTTCGTGGAGACGGTAAGCTGTACGTAAGCATGAACGCTACTTTCATTTCTATTTCATATTTAATGGAATGAAATCATAATGATATAAAGGAATATTATAATTCCAGTATAATATCATATATAATATCATTTACTACATCCTTTAAACGTTCCACATATAGAATTAACGATTCAAATCACTTTGGGGGCGGTAGTACACACTTCCTAAAATGAAGATATCACGTTTACCCATAATGGAAACCATAAAGGTATGCCATAAATGAAAAAATACAGAAGCATAAAGAAATCATAAACATAATATATATCATATATAGAAATATTTTCATCATAATGGCCACCATGAGAGGTGTTAAAAGAAGATTGAACAATCATCGTTTCGTGAGGCAGCAATTCTCCTCCCAAAGAAACAGTATGTTCTTTAACCATTAGAGGAAGGTGTGTGTAAGTTTGAATCAAATAATTCTCATAAAAACATCCTAGTATATTGAATAAACTAGTTTTGTTACAAAAGAAAGTAATAAAAAGATTTTAAGGGGTTGGAGAAGCAAAATAAAACAAAAGAACACAAGTGAAGACATTACCTTTAAATCGGGTAACTCCTTTTGGTCTGAACCAAAAGGGTTTCTTGAAGAGATTTCTGCCTAAGGTATGGCTTCTATGATGAAGAGAGGGATGTGGAGAGATATAATGAGTAGAGTTTTTCTGATCCAATAGCTTGAGAGGTGTGAATAAGGTGGTAGAGGTGGGGGCCTTTTATAAGAGGAGAGGAGGGACACTCTTAAAAAATCATGAAATGTCACTTTATTTTATAATGCTTTTCGGATTTTAAAGGTTCCAAAAAAATGTGTTTCTAGGATAAGGTGATAAGGGTTCGAAATCCACCCATACAATAGGTTTTTGACAAATTTATGTCTTAGCTTTTACATTATCTTTTCATTTTATTTAAATCATTGATTAATGAGGTAATCACTACATCATCATGGTGTCATAAATAAATAAATTTATATAATGACTAAAAACTATAAAAAAACTAATATTATGTAGGAAATATTTTTATCTTTACAATAACTATTTATATTAAAAAATATGACTTGTATAACCCCATGTAAAAGTTTTTTTAGTAAAAAAATAAATGATTGTGACATTTTTATTTTAACTTTAAATAAAATGTTATTAATGACATTTTCTTACCCAAGTGGCTCCATGATGTCCTTAAGTTGACCCATGGATTGTCTTGGTCGGCCATGACTCATCCAATAAGGGTAGGACACGGGTAAATTTAATCTCCTATTATTATAACATTATCTTTACCTTAAGTTACACTAATTACCTTTAATCGCGATTAATAAAACCTAAAAGTTATTATTCACCAAAAAATTATTTTAATCCCATTGAACCACATTTTACTTCCTAATGACAACCATGTATATCAGATTTTTGAAAATCAAATCACAGAAGTGGTAAAGTTTCATTTAAATGAAAAATCAGTTTTTTAACTACCACTTAGTGGTTTCACTATTCATCAAAAATTGAAGTTTTTCAGAAAAATAACAAAAATTCACCCTAAGATATATTTTATATTCCAAATTAAAATATTATGTCTATTTTACCCAATTCAAAACATATAAGTCTCATTAATTAATTTTATAATTAATTCCTGTTGTCAAAACAAATAGCGTGTTTTAAAGAAAGAATATCAATCAAAAGAATGACAATTGTTTATGTCCAATTTCAAAGTAAAATTAAATCTAATGACCACCATTGGATAAAATGGTAAAATTATATTCTAATTATGCTTTAAAACCATTCAATATTATAATTTATCACTATAAATTATTTGATTAAAAAAGTTGTTTTTAAATATTTTCACTATTCATCGAAAATTGGATGTTCTCAGAAAAATACCAAAAATTTAACATAGGATAATTTCGATATTCTGAATCCAAAAATAAAGTCCATTTTGAAATATAAAATATATATAATTTCAAAAAGTGGGTATTACTATTCGTAACAGCTACATTGATTGGCCACGGTGTGTTAGAATCTTGAACTTGCGTACAATGCAAGCTATTGCATTATTGAAAGAGAAGCGTACCATGGAAGCTTGGGGAGTTACATTCTCCCCTCCTTCAATAAATTGCATCCTCAAAATTTTAAAATGTTCTTAGAAAATAAAAGGTTGAAAATTGAAAATACCTTTGTGGAAACCCCACATCGGAAATAAGGTTAATAAAATTTAGCATTAATAAGAGGGAAAGAGAAATGAAAAAAGTCACCACCAAATTATGATCTCGATTAGGAGAACATTGGTGGAAATTAGAGACATATAATTAAAGGAAAAATGTAAATAATTCTAGGGAGTGATTGAGTTCATCAAACACAAACAAGTGTAAAATTGAGGGCCTCAAAGCCTTCAATCTATGTTGATTTAAAATATCATCAGTTCAACAAAACATAAGGTATTAGGATAAAACATTTTTTTCTTTTAATATCCCTTTCCTAAAGTTGAAGAATTAATTTATTCAAATAATAATAGATAGGTATATATATATATACTTGACTAGTAGAGCTTCAACCTTTAACTAATTTCTACCACAAACTCATCTTTCACTCAAAAAGATAATAGAACTCAAAAATATTATATTTATCCTAATCGTACAAGGTTAAAAATATTAACACATACCATTTAGATTATGAAAACAATTTTTTAATAATCAGGGACTTCCTGTAGGATAGTGGTAGGTAATAAAGGCCAGTCGCACTATGGTCGTGGGTTCGATTCATACAGCTATTTCCGACGCGACGAGTTATCCCCCGACCTGTAGGTTGTCCTTTTCCTAAAAATATAGTATTATAATATTCCAAAAATAATCTTTAGAAATGTTTTAACCTTAAACAATACTATCTAAAGTTAAAATTAATCCATTCCAACCTTTATAGTTATCCAAAATACCTATGTCCAGACTTTCTCTAAAAGGACTTTAAATTCCAAAATCCACTCATCAGGTTCCCCAAACAAAGTAAAGTTTCTCTTATTGTCACATACTAAAAATATGATTACCTTCAACATATATAAAACTTAATAAAAACAACAAGTACTGCAGTACAATTCTTATATATATCACATTATTCTTATAACCATAATATAGTTCTTGAGTCGAAAAACACAAATACAATAATTATTCTACTACAACTGTAGTAACAACATAATATTGGCCTTGCTCCCTTGGCCTTTTCTGAGGTAAGTTTCTTTGGCACTTAGGGAATTCATTTTCATAATGCCTCATTTCTCTACAATTATAGTATTCAACATTGACATCCTCTTTATTTCCCTTGCAATCACGAGCCTGGTGACCTTTTTCTCCACATTTATAACAAAATCTCATTTCTTTTAGGCAAGTTCTGGGGTGATTCTTCCCACAATTATCGCATAATGGAAAAATCCTTCTTTCCTTTTTCCCTTTATCTGTCTCTTATTCCACCGTTCTCTTCTTCTCTTGCTTTACTTTATTGTCATAAGATTTAGAGAATTCCTTTTCTATCTTGATAGAACACGAGACTATATCTTTGTACATTGAGATAGATTGTGTTACTAAAGCTCGACGGAGAAATGGTTTTAACCCATCTATGAAACGATCAATATTACTTCTTGGGTTGCGTATATAATCTTCAGCATGCCTCGCTAACCTTGTGAAGTTAGACTCATACTTTGTGACATTCTCATCCTCCTTTGGCCTCAGACTTAGATATTGCCTTTCCATATATGCTCGATGGTCACGAGGAAAGTATTTTTCTAAGAATTGATCTTTGAACTCCCTTCGATCCATATTTGATACTTCTTCGTCTTCCTTTGTATTTTAAATCAATGACCACTATTGATTAGCATCTCCAGTGAGGCGGTAAACTTCTATGATAACCTTTTCCCTTTCACTACTCCCCATGGAATGGAATATTTTCTCTAAGAATTTATCCATTGCTCAGGTACTAAGGGATTTGTACTCCCATTTAATGTTGGTGGATGTTGGCTCATGAAGCGGTCTAACATTGATCCTCTATATTGCGAATCAGGGTGCTCCATACGAGTAAGGTTATTATTCATAACCTGAGTGAGTTGTCCCAGTATGGTGATAAGATGATCAACAACAGTTGTATAACCATCTCCACTATAATTATCTTGAGTAGGAGGGAAATCCCTACATGGAGTGCATGAATTGATACGATTTCCATTCCTTCCACTAGGCTCCATTTCAAAACAATGTCATAAACTAGGTTAGTTTATGAATTTAAATACATAATTCCATAATTGTAAAAGACTTAACCAAAATTGAACAGTTTATGGATATAATCTATAATCATAAAAATGTTTTCTTTGAAGAAGTATATACTCATAAACCCTTCATAATGGTTTTTGAAGAAAATGAGAATTATCCTAAGCATATCCCTCGGGAGTGTCGTAACCAAGAGTGCAGCAAGGCCCGTTGTCATGCACCAGTTCCCGTTCGAGTCTAGCTCAAAGCAGTGTTTTTGGGTTTTACCCCTAGGTACATCTATGCCAGGGCCACCTCTACCTGATCGTATCCAGACCGGGATGTATTGCTCGGAAAACTCACAAAATCACTATAATACCAAAATTCTAGGAAGTTCTTCTATACTAATCCTCAAAGTCTATCTTAGGGCTATGTGCTCTAATCCGAGTTTATCTAAATCTAGCTTCCAAGGTTAGTACTAAAATCCCTCTGATACCAACTATAACACCCTGAACCTAGTTACCCAGAGTCGGTGCATTATTATGTAACATTGGCATGATCACAAAAGATCAAGTCTTGAAAGTCCGATTAGTTTACTAGCCTTGGAAACACTAGATATATTCAAAAGTCTTACATTACATCATAAAGTAAAACAAAACTTAAACAATGTCTTGTCTTAATATCCCCTCATACTATCCCTGCCAGACATTCATAAAATACTTCTTCACATCCTAGATAAATTAAAACATTGAAAGTGGTGAGCTTAGATTCTTAGTAAGGATAACAATATAGCGGATGCTTTTGTAAATAAACATAAACATTTAAGGCAATGTATAACTAAAAAAAAGCCTTTTAAAATTGAAATTCAGAATAATATGGAAAAAGTAAAATGAAATAATTCCATTTAATTATTCATATGGATATTCTACTAGTCAAATAATCACATGAAATATCAATAACCACTTTCATAATGATGGAATGCATAATTTCATACTATCATAACCACATAGTCAAGGCCTTGTGCCAAGACAACAAATACGATTTTGTCAAGGCCTTGTGGCAAGACACTAGTTTGACTCATGAGACCTACCGATTAATCGAGGAGCTATAGCGGGCTCCACCCCTCACTTATTAAGTCCAATTCATTCCTTATATGAAAAGGTTTAAACATATCATAAACCATAACATAATCGTATCACATAAAACATGCATAAAGGAAACATAACATTTCCACATTTCAATCAAAAGATATCAATAAAACACATTGATATAATAAAAAAATTATCAGAACCATTTTCAATACCAAAATAAAAGAAAATTAAAACATGGTATTTATTTTTCATTTAAAAAAATGTTATGGATTGTAGAGAAATCCAAAACTCAAATAATGGTCACGGGGGCGGAGAAGTCATTGTCGCCGTATACGTACGACAAAAAAAATTCCCTTTGGTCATTTAGTAAAATGATTCGTATAAAAAATATTCATTTTGAATAAAAATAAAAGTCAAAGGGGTTTATACACTATATAAAAGAAAGTTGTGTATAAAACAAAATGTGTCTCAGTGAAAGGATATTGAGACGAAGTCCCTTACCTCGTGTCCGACTTGACTCAATCGTTATTTAACCTCCTAAATAAAAAACTAGATTTAATTTATTATTTCTTAAGAACCTTTTTCAAGTTCATTATTCCTTTTATATCACTTATTACCATGTTATGAACTTTATGTAATTATTTAAGTTAATAATGGTTGTTTTGTCAATCTTTGGTACTTGAGTCAAAAATAAACTTCTTATAATTACCAGTTGTTCATGTGGTAAAATATCCAATATATACAGAATTATATTCATGATGTAGATATCATATATATCATATATATCCAGTATATACATGCATTTATAATATTACATAACATTTAGAGGTAAGAAATGAAATGCACCGTTCATGGAGACGGTAAGTCATACGTACGCAGGAACGCTATTTCATTTATATTTCATATTTAATGGAATGAAATCATAATTATATAAAGGAATATTTTAATTCCAGTATAATATCATATATAATATCATTTACTCCCTCCTTTATACGTTCCACATATGGCAGTGACGATTCAAATCACTTTGGGGGAGGTAGTCCGCATTTCCTAAAATGAAGATATCACGTTTACCCATAATGGAAACCATATAGGTATGCCATAAATGAAAAAATAAAGAAGAATAAAGAAAACATAAACATAATATATATCATATATATAAATATTGTCATCATAATGGCCACTATGAGAGGTGTTAAATGCAGATTGAACAATCATCGTTTCGTAAGGCAGTAATTCGCCACCCACAGAAATAGTATGTTCTTTAACCATTAGACGAAGGTGTGTGTAAGTGTAAATAAAATACTTCTCATAAAAACATCCTAGTATATTTAAGATACTGGTGTTCTTACAAAATAAATGAATAAGAAGATTCTAATGGGTTGGAGAAGCAAAATAAAACAAAAGAACACAAGTAAAGACATTACCGTTAAATCGGGTAACTCCTCTTGGTTTGAACCAAAAGGGATTCTTGAAGAGCTTTATGCCTAAGGTAAGGCTTCTATGATGAATAAGGGGATGTGGAGAGATATTATGAGAAGATTTTGTCCGAGTCAATGGCTTGAGAGGTGTGAATAAGGTGGTAGAGGTGGGGGATTTTATAACAGGAGAGGAGGGGCACTCATGGAAAACCATGAAATGTCACTTTATTTTTAAATGATTTTTGGATTTTAAAGGTTCCAAATAGATATATTTCTAGGAGAAGGTGATAAGGGTTTGCAATACACCCATAGAATAGTTTTCTGACAAGTGTATGTCTTAGATTTTACATTATCTTCTCATTTTATTTTAATCGTTCATTAATGAGGTAATCGATGCATCATCATGGTGTCATAAATAAGTTATTTTATTTAATGACTAAAAATTATAAAAAAAATACTATGATGTAGGAAATAGTTTTATATTTACAATGAATATTTATAGTCAAAAATATTACTTGTATTAACCCATGTAAAAATTGTTTTAGTAAAACAATACATGTTTGTGACATTTTTATTTTAACTTTATGTAAAATGTTATTAATGTCATTTTCTTACCCAAGTGGCTCCATGGGGTCCCCAAGTTGACCCATGGATTTTCTTGGTCGGTCATGACTCATCCAATAAGTTTAGGACACGTTTAAAGGTAATTTCATATTATTATAACATTATATTTACCTTAAATTATACTAATTACCTTTAATCGCGATTATTAAAACTTAAAAGTTACTATTCACCAAAAAAATATTTTAGTCCCATTGAACCAAATTTTACTTTATGATGACAACAATGTATGTCGGATTTTTGAAAATCAAATCACAGAAGTGGTAAAGTTTCATTTAAATGAAAAATCAGTTTTTTAACCACAATTATTGGTTTCACTATTCATCAAAAATTGATGTTTTTCAGAAAAATGCCGAACAATAACTCTAAGATATATTTGATATTCCAAATTCAAAGATTATGTATATTTTACCAAATTCAAAACATAAAATTTTAATTAATTAATTTTATAATTAATTCCCATTTTCAAAACAAATAGCGTGTTTTAAAAAAAGAATATCAATCAAAAGATTAACAATTGTTTATGTCCAATTTCAAAGTGAAATTAAATATAATGTCCAACATTGGATAAAATGGTAAAATTATATTCTAATTATACTTTAAAACCACTCAATAGTATAATTTATCACTACAAATGTTTTTGATTAAAAAAGTTGTTTTTAAATATTTTTCAATATTCATCAAAAATTGGATGTTCTCCGAAAAATACAAAAAATTCAACATAAGACAATTTCAATATTCCAAATCCAAAAATGAAGTCCATTTTGAAATATTAAATTTATATAATTTCAAAAGGTGGGTATTACTACTCATAACGACTACTTTGATTGGTCGCGGTGTGTTAGAATCTCGAACTTGCGTAAAATGGAAGTTATTGCATTATTGAAAGAGAAGCGTACTGTGGAATCTTGGTGTGATACATGGTTTGTGCCTTTTTATAGCTTTCTTTGAATTATATGTGCAAAAAATGACCAATACCCTTTGTTTGGGTATTGCATGTTTTGGGAATTTGACCCTTTTAATGCCTTCTATGTTTTTTTTCTTGAGTAGGGGTGTTTGATTATGAATAGGGTTTATTACATTTCTATGGATTTTTCCCCATGTTTTTTTGATATTGGATGTTGGGTATAGAATTACCAGTTAGGTTATTTTGCTTCCCATTCCTAGTGCTGTTGGGATAGAGTTGATATTATCTGACATGGTCATTATATGAATTATAGTTGTTTATCCATGTTTTATTTTGAGATTTAACTTGGATGCTAGATATCGTTTGTGTAGGATTACATACATAGGGATGTGGGAACTAGGTATAGTTAGACCATAGGGGGAATGAATGCTAAGGGCTTCCCCAGAGTGTCTATTATACTTTTCACATTGTGAGACCATAGGGGGGATGGACGTAAGTGCTCCCGTAGAGTGTCTGTAGTTTCACATTGTGAGACCACATGGAGAATTGGACGTTGAGTGCTTTCTCAGAGAATTTGTAGTTACCGTTACAAGATCACATGGGGAATTCATGGTGAGTGATTTGTTAGAGAGTCGTTTTCTTAACTGAACCTGAGGGGTTAGATTGTGAGTACTTCCTAGAGGGTTTCTTTTAGATGTTTGGTTGTTTATTTTTAAATGTAAATGAATGTAGATCGAACTATAGGATTGTTTACTTTTGAGTACTTCCTTTTTTATTACATCATTTTTTATATTGCCTGCTATATATGTTGACATAGAGTTATGAACAGATCTTTGGGTGTTTTTCTACTGGGATTCGTCTCACACCCTATTGGGGTAGTGATTTTGGGTCAAAAAAGATTATATTTCTATAGGTATAGATAAGGGAAATCACCCTTCTAATTTAGGTACTTGATTTTTGAGGAGTTAGAGAGCATGGGACCAAGCTGAGGCTAGCGATGCTATTGAATTTGTTTACTTATTTTTCCCTCGTACTTTGGTTTAGTTCTATATTCCATCATTGTGACTTGTTTTTCTACTATCCTAGACACTTGTGAAATGAATCATTATATATATATATATATATATATATATATATATATTGCAGTTGTTTATTTACTTTTAGCCTTCTGCAGTTTACTAATTGTATGGCATTACTGCTTCCACTATTGTTATCTGATTTCCATTTCGCTGTGTTACTCTACCAATGAGGGCATAGTTTCCCCATTTTCATGGTCAAGGCCCTCACTTCTAATCGGCATCATTTGGCATTTGGGGAAATGCGCTTGAGGCCATGTGACCAACCAGGTACAGGGCAGCTTTGGGCGACACTCAGAACCGGGACGTTACAAAAATATTTAGTATAACTTATCCCTAAGACTCCATTGGGTGAAGTAATTCATTAGTCTATGAAGCCTCATCCTATGTTCAACTTAAACCAATCCATAAATGGTAACCTTGTAACCCTTTCAAAATTCTAAATTTATAAATGGTGGTATGGACATAAAATATATTTGTAAATTCAATAAATATCTATAGAACAACATTATGTGGTGGCTTGTTAATGCCAATGATACTATTCTTTTGGGACCAAGTATAAATGGATGGTATTCCTCAATATGTTTCTACCATGAGTCTGTGCATGGGAATACAATCGAAGGGAATAACGATTTGTACAAGGGATGGATTCTTCATTCAAAATTATCAATCTCTTGGAGGATTATAGTTTCCAAACTCCCTACTCATGATTTTACACTGGTAATTGTCATTAGTCATTACTCAGAATGTGTTTTATACAGTAAAAATATTTTAGACATAGATCATTTGTTTTGGAGCTTTGTTATAGCCACTGGAATTTGGTATGCAGTAGTATATTTTTTTGAAATTTGTATTCATAGTACATCCAATATACATGACCATATGCTCATGTGTATGAATTTTAATTTTACTCCCTAGATGAGGAATATTTTCTTGGTGGCATGTCTTGAAGTAATCCACATTATTTGGTACCATAAGAACAAAATGATACATGTAATCACTTCATTTTCCCTTAAATCAGATCTTGCGGGTGATATTGTTGTTGTAATGAAATAAAATGGTTCACATATGGGGTTTTGGAAAGAATCAATCAATTATTTTATAGTTCTTAAATAATTTGTTATTAAAAGTAATTATCATACTCATTTTAGAACATTGGAAGTTATATAGATTCATCCACTGCTGGTCTGAATCAAATTTAATATATATGGATCATAAAGAAGAAATATTGGTTCTTTCTAGCTATGGTGTGGTTTTAAAAAATGAAATAGGTGAATAAATAGGATGTTGTGATGGTACTTGTGGTGTTAAAACATGTATTGATGCTAAAATTCTTGGCATTATCAATGAATTGGAAATTGAATATGAGTGAGGATATTTTAATTATTTGTTTGATTTTTATTTGACCACTATTGTGAAAGCTATCAGAAATGGTACTATTCACCTCTCATGGAAGATGACTACTCAATGGAGAAACTATCTAAACTATCTTTCCTCCAAGAAATATATTATTACTCATATTTATTGGGAGGAAAATTATTTGGTGGGTGGACTTGATAAGAAAGGGATTACTAATCATGAGATTACCTGGATCAATGACACACCAAATGAAATTATTTTTTTTTAGAAAATGGATTTAAAAAACCTCATTTTAGACATGAATGATTTAGTTTTTATTAAATAAAATAGGATATTATTTTTGGTAAAGCTCTCACTCTTCTAAAAAAAATAGGCTTCTCTTAATAGTCACATGATAAATATGTGAATAAACAGATCATATATTCTTTTGAATCTTGGTAATAACTAAAATTACAATAAAATATCATAGAAAAAATGAATGATTTTTTATTCTTTGAATAAATCGATATTTCATAGATCCAATAATGTTGTAAACTCCATTAATGATAACATAAATCAATTTTTCAAAAAATAGTTTATTAGGTCTGAGGTCATATATACTATTCAATTTAAATTATTCATATCAATCATCTCTTTATACAAAATAAACACTATTTTCTCATCCCTAGGTACTTGTTAAGCATTATATTCCCTTAATCCTAAAATATAACCTTTCTAATAAATCACTTTTCTAGTTCATCAGTACCATTATATATATTCTTTAAAATCATTAATGAAAAACTTAAACTAAAATATATATATATATATTTCATAATTCTTGAATTATGATAGATAAACACTTCAATTATTCCACCTCATCTTTAAGCCATTTACCAGGATTTATCCTTATATTTCTTAATAATTATTTCCTATAGTGTGGAATATGTATCATGTCTCAGAATTCATAAACCTCAATTTTATCATTCTTCACATGTTTAACATAAACAAAACTGTTAAAACAACACATACCATTCATATGTCATTAATAGTCTCATCATCATCAAAAGAAAAACCATTACTCATACAACTTTCTTGATTATCTTCAAGAGATTTCCCATTAGGAAATCTATTTTCATAATGCACATACTTTAAACATTTAAAACATTAATATATTGATGATAACTTATGGAGAAAAATATTCTCATCAATTTTTCTAATTGAACATTTCATTTTTTTTATAAATCACTTTCTGTCCTTCTCTACACAGAAAACATTTTCTCATTCCTTTGAGAAATTCCACTAAGTGATTATTTCCAAATTATTGACATATAGGGAATTTAATCCTCTTTCCTCTATGGACTCCACTACCTGAACTCTAAATAGACTCTATCCTTCTATTTTTTGGTGAGTCCGATAGTTGGTTAAAAAAACATTATTAATAACGTTCCATGATAATTGATTAGAAATAATCAAAATATCTTTAAATCTAGTCTTTATCCCCTTTGGATGCTCATTAGAGAATTTTACATCACATTCAATGTTAACCTAGTTTGTTATTGTTCTCGTTATTTACTAAAATCAAAAATCATAGTATGAGAAACTCTAATCATAATAGAAAAACCAATTATCATGAAAATCACCTAGAGGATGTGTAAATTATGACACATTATTCTTTAATCCACGAAAAATTATGTTTGTCATAGTTCATTCATAGTCACCATATATTTAAATCTATAATGAAGGTTTATAAAGAGTTTATGAATTTCCATGGCATTTACCCTGGTAGTTTCAAATCAGGTGTGAAGTGAGACCCATTGGAAGGCATTGGTTTCTGATTGAGTCTATCTCTATGTGGCGTCTTCAAAGATGTTACCCCTATGCAATATGTTCTAGTGTCACGTCCACTTATAGTATCAAGAAATAGATATAAATTCTTGTAAGCTACAAAAATTTCAATACATTTTCTTGAACTTTGTCATATCCTTAGACTTATCCTTATATATATCCCTAGAAATATCTTTATAAATATCCCTAGGGACCTCACTAAAGTTTTCTCATCCTATTTTCCAAAGGTTAACTAAAGTTTTCCTTTGATGCCTATATAGTGAACCAGAAATAATAAAAATGTATATTTCATATTTTCAGATGAATATTCATTACATTACATAAAAATGTGCCTAAGGACCATAATAGTTTAGTCCCTTTGGAAACATGGAAACCTAATATTCTAACTTGGTGAAAGATTTTCAAAATATATCGTAATGATCTTCCCATTTAGTAATCCTACTTAAAACCATTATCCAAAACCTAGAGATAGGAAACATAATATAGGGTGATATTAGATTCATAGTAAGGATAAATAGAAGATATAGGTAATCATAACATTAACATAAGTGTATGAGAACATGAGCATAACATATAAAAAACAGACCCTACATATAAATCCTTATAATAATGAGGCATTTCATAAATATTGTTTGTTTATAAGACATGAATCATAAGGAAATCAAAGAACATAAACCATGGGTGCATAAAATAGGTATAAGATAAGGAGTTGTGTTAGACACATAATCATATAAAATCATTCAATAGAAAAAAATGATCATTTCCAAAACTTATTATGGAATCTAATGGGGGATAAACCTACTATATGGGGCACAAACCCATCCAAAACCACATACATTTCTTTATAGTAGAATAGGTTCACTCCCAAAACTGTCAAAATGGACAAAGTACCTTATATTACAGGGCTCAATCCCTATTCCAATCATGTTTATCTCTTGAGATATGTAAATCATTACCCAATTCATTAGTGGGAGATATAGGTCCCCCCATTACATAATGAAATCATACAAATGTTTTCCAAAAGATCATAAACATTAATCATATGATAACCAATGAGATGAAATGGATATCAGAAACATTTCATTATAACATAACTGATGTAAAAGAGAAAGGTTTCATAATCATTTCATCATAGAATAACCCATGAAGATAAGTTACTTTCATTAGAATTTTATCCGGGTATAACTTGAAGAAGAGAAACGAGTTTCATAAAAAACATTTCATATTAAACAAAAAATAATCAAATAAAGAATAATAATGTCATCTTTAGATCATATACCTGGTAAAACATAAAATACATCAAATGATGTCGTCTTATACAAAAAAAAGGATTTTGAAAGAATACTTGGTTAATTTCTAATAGAAAATAACTTTTCATTGAAAATAAAATTTTAAATCATAAAACATTTTGAAAATTCTTTTCATTGAAAACCTTATTGAAAATTTATAAAGTGATCTTTAAAAATCATTTAAAACATTTCTTAAGGAAAATATTTCTTCCACTTTGAAAAACATGTTTTAAAACATAAAAAGTTTTTCAAAGATTTTTTCTTTGAAAATAAAAATGAAAACTTATAATTGAATATTTAAAAACCATTTTGAACTATTTTTAAAAAATAATACATTTTCAAAACCCTTTTCTTTGAAAACCACTTTGAAATCTTATAAAGTAATATTTAAAAATGATTTAAAACATTTCTTGAGGAAAATATTATTTCTTCTTTGAAAAATTATTTTCAAAACATAAAACATTTTGAAAATATTTTCCTTTTAAAATGAGCATAAAATATCATTTATTTTTTTAATTCTTTTTGAAATCATTGTTTCGAAAGAACATATATTTTTGACTGAAGAGAGAAATAAATTCATCTTTTATTAAAAACATTTTCTTAATAGTCTTAATTACTGAAGAGTGGATAAATGGTACAATTAAATGACGATATAATTAATAAATAGAGGATAAGAAAATTAATGAGTATTCTTTATTGGTATATCATGATATTTTTACATTTGAGACTTAATCATTAACAACCTTGATAGTTGATTAGATTATAGCATAAAATATTTACCATTTTGATAATATTGAAAAATAAAACCCATGATGGAAGAATGTAAAATGATGTTTGAAATATCATGAGTATTAGGTAATTAATGATATTAAAAGTCAATGAGTATATATATATACATCATTAATGAATATGTGTTCATAATATAACATACTTCTCAAAGAATACAAATTGAGACAAAATTACCCTACTGATTTCATAACATTTGAACTATAATAAAATTGAAAGATAGATCCTAAAATAGATATGAAAATATAAATAAAATTTAGTATAATAATAATAAAATAAATTCAGGGGAATTATATACCCCACATAGAAGAAATATGTTGTGAATATAACATGTGTCTCATAAAAGTAAAAAGTGAGACAAAAATCTCTTACCTTAAGTATTGGATCTCATCATACTCATTCAAAATAATGGTATAATCATACATGTTTGTTATAAATATATAACAGAAAAATATTCATATATATCATATCATATATTATTTACTTATGACATTTTATTACCTTTTAATTAACAATTCCATGTTAAAGTTATGTTTCGGGTAACAACCACTTTGTTTTTCATACATGTTTTGATTTTTCATTTTTGGAACTCTTAATTTGATAATGGTTTCATCATCACAAAACTTTAAAGCATGGTATAAATATCATATATTTTTAGTATAAATTTATTTATAGTGTTATTTAAAATTTTGTTATTGGAAATGAAATACACCATTCATAGAGACGGTAGGCCTTAAGTATGTATGAACACAGTTTGAATTTTATTTTCATTTTGAAAGAAAGAAAAGTCATATATATATATATATTATCATTATAGTAGAATTATTATGTCTTATGAATCGCATATTTTTATTAAACACATCCTTAATACATTCCATGTATAACATGAAGGAGTCCCATCATTTCATGAAGTGGTAGTCCTCCACACACATGAATAAAGTTATCGTATTCTAACAAAATTGAAATAATGAATTTAAGTGTGATATAAAAATTATAGAACCATAATAACATAAAAAAATAATATATATCATATATAAAAAGTATTCCCATCATTATTCTCAACCATGAAAGCTGTTAATGAAAAAACTAACGACATTGGTTTGCGAGGTGGTTGTCTACCGCACTCCCGAATGCCGATTTCATAACCAATTTTATGTAAGTTTTTGTTTTTTTGGTCATAAACTTATCATAAAAAATATAAGTTTATATAAAGTAATAAAATATTCATATAATCATGATATAAAATGAATTAAAGGATGTGGATAAGGAAATAAAATAAATACACTTTTTGAAGTGCATTACCTCTTCTTCGGGTACCCTCCTTAGGTTCACACTAAAAAATTAAAAGGATTGATTTATGAAAAAAATAATGATACTATGATGAGTTGGGGTAAATTTAGAAGTTATTTTAGTAGGTTTTGTTTAATCCAAATGGCTTTAGAGTTGTGAAGAAGGAGGGGGGAGTGAGTGTCTATTTATTGTTCAGGAGGAGTGACATTTTTGTAAATACTCAAAGTATTCACTATTGGGAGGTATCCCTTACCTCATGTGGATCCAAGCCTGATAATTAATGGTATATAAGGAATTTATGTTTTATCCACACCTCCACCACAAAATTGAACACAGGTTTTAAAAAATTTGTTCCTTAACTCGTAAGTTTCCTTATTTTACCATGTAGGTTTTTTATTATGTTAACTAGTTTTCTGAACAATATAATTTTTCATTTAAGATTAAATTATAATGATATTTTTTTAAAAAATTGGAACCTATAATTATAAATATTATATATACAGCCACCCTATCCTTTTTCACATATTATTATATGATTTTAAACAAAAATACCCATCAATTACTAGCTAAGGATCATACTGTCTAGTGTCTTTGGATGATTAGGTACATAAAGATGAAAACATGGAAAGAAAAAATATTGTCTTTATTTTTGACATCCATAAATATTTCCTAACATCCATTTACCTCCTATATCTATTCAGGATAACCAGGGGAATACATGAACAAAAGGAGTGATCTAAAATCCCATTAATGGAATAAGCATAATAAAAAATCAAAGCACATGGGTTAGACGAAATGACAAGATGACCTAGAAAAAGAATAAACATATGAAAAAATAACATATAGAACATGGGATCATGTAATAATTGAATAATAGTAATGTGGTATCAACATAAAACATGACATAATCATGAGTCAATGATCATTACACATGGAGGAGCATGAGACAAGGTTAACAACAAGACCGTTGTATATGGAGCACGAGTCAAGGTTAACCACCAAGACCATTGAACATGAAATATCATGAAAATAAACATTAACTAATTCATTTGAGAACTATCTAGGAAATACCATCACAACATATTCAGGAATATGTGTTCCATATGAAGTAATAAACAAAAGGGGTACCCATGGAAAGAAATGAGCATCACAATCATGTCATAAAGCATAATAAATGAGCATATCATAAGGTTGTCCATGAAAGAATAGATTTAAAAAATTACATGTAAAAAAATAAGGGAAAATAGTCACATATAATGATATTTTATGCCGAAATGAATTGAAAACATGAAAAAAGAGTGTTTAATAAACATTAAAAATAAAACATCTTAGTGCGGTTTAAGGAAAATATTAAAGAAAATTTAAAGAGGAAAAGGAATAATCATTTATATAAAACCATAAATGAACCAAGAAATTATTTAGTAATAAAGTTACTGATTTTTTAAAAATAATGGTTTCTTGAAATAGATTATGTAGTACACTTAAAAATGAGTAATAAATCGAGAAGTTCCTTTTAATCAGGCTTGCTTATCAGGGAGAATTGATAAGGTAACCCTTTTAAAACTTGTATTTACCCAAAAAAGAAGGAAGATATGATCTGGATAAATGAGTTTGAAACATATAAATATAATATATAAGAATTAAATAAAATAAATAATAATTACATTGGTATATGAATAGAGAAGTAGTAACCTGAAGGAAAAAATGGAGGTTCGGGTGGAATCCCTTACCATATGTTTGAAAGTGTTTTTAACTCACTCTTAATGTCCAAGATAATCAAGTTAAATACACTAATTAATTAATTAAGTACCTTTTATACTTTTATTTTATTTATTATAATTTTATTAAGTTCATTTATGACCTTTTTGATGTGTTATAAGATGTAATTTCTTTGTTCGAGAGTGTTCATTCCCTTTGTTTTCATGATCGGTTCATTTGTATACGTGTATGAAAGTTCCTATAGAATGAGAATAAAAACATATAAATAAAGATATATTTTATTAATTAAAATAAATAAGATAAAATGGTTATATAATTCATTTGATTATATGTGATGAGTATGAATCTTTAGATAAAACTTTAATGATAATTATTTGGATTAATTTGGATTTTTTATATCATCACGAACTATTTTTGTTTCAATATTTAATATAAAGTATATATAATAGTTACAGAACATTAAAAAGGTTTTAATAAAATTATTATAATATTATTTAACCATACAAATGGTTTTACGTTCTACCTTTATGGTATAAATTTAAATTGAATTCCCATCGTGCTTGAATGCGATAAATTAAGACATTACGGACAATGTTTTCATTTTAGTACAAAAAAATAAAGAAAGAAAAGATGACAGATTATTAAATTAGAATAAAAAAATTCTATTATATTTAAGTTACTGGATTTATCATACCATTTGGATGATGGAAGGTGAGGAGGGAAAAATAAAAGTAAAGAACATGAAAAGAAATTAAAAGAAAAGAAAGAGGGTTTTACCTCTTGAATTCTCCTTCTTGAGAACTCCTTAGGGTATTGGTTTGGGTATTTTGTTAAGAACAAATGCTACTAGATATTGGGGAGAAGATTGGGAAGATATTTGAGTATAATTTTGACAAGTCTAAAAGCTTGAGAGGCATGAAGAGAAGAGGTGGTGAGTGGTGGTATTTATATTGGAGAAGGGATTCGTTTTCAATTTATTTTATTCATTGGTTTATTATTTTTGCTCAAGACTACTAATAGTTTTATAATTATCACCAAATATATTTAAATAATGATGTATAGTGCGATATTTTGGTCTTACCTCATCCTCACATCTTCTATGACTCCATAATTCATGTATTTAGCTTTTATCGAAAATTATAGTATTTTACTATTCACAAAAATTCATATTTTTTATAAAAATCCAAAAAATACACCCTAACAATTTTTCAATGTGTAGAATTTAAAAATGGACTCTTTTTATGAAAATAATTTTCTAATCATGACAAATTTAATTTTTAATTAAAATCCTCATTTATTTGAAAAATACCAATTTTAAAACTGTAACTGATTTTATAACACTTTGAAAAGTTAATCAAGGTCTCATAAAATTATCCTATAACAATAATAAAACAATATATTAATTGATAAATATATTTTTTGAGGTTGAATTTTCTTTTAAATCATTGTATTAATTATAAAATTTTAATTAAATATTTATAACTTATAAAAATACCAACATTTAATTTATCGTTCTAAAACATTTATTTACGTATTCGAAGATTTAGATATATCATATTTTCATTTATAAGATACCCAAATTTTATTTATTCTTTAATAGGTTAGGTTACTATTCTATTGGTAATACTACTATCCCTAATAGTCATGTTACTATTCCAAAGTTCAAGTTACTATTCCTTCGATATATGATTCCTAAATTCTAGAAATACCTATTATTTCATTCAATACTCATTTATAAAGTTTGTATTGTGTTCTTAATGTGATTCTATGTGATTATAATATATAAAATGGTTATAATATGGGAATTTCCATTGATATAATTCAGGGTCGTTACATTCTTCCCCCTTTATGAAAAATCACCCTCAAAATTTTGTTTTAGATACTACGGAGAAAATAGGTGAGGGTACTTATCCTTCATCACTTCCTCTGGTTCCCATGTTACCTCTTCATACTTATGTTTCTTCCAAAGTACTTTTACTAGGTGAGTGGCCTTTTTTCATAGAACTTTATTAATATGATCTAATATCTGCACTAGATTCTCCTCGTAGGAGAGGTCATTTTCCAATTGTACCACCTCTGAATTTAGTACATGTGAGGGATTAAATATGTACTTTATGAATTGGGATATGGAGAATACATCATGTACTTGAGACATGGTTGGTGGAAGTGGTAGTCAGTGGGAAAAATCTTGTACATGATCAATAATATCAAAGGGGTCTATGTACCTAGGACTTAACATTCCTTTCTTTTCAAATCTCATGATCCGATTCCATATAGATATGTAGAGTAATAACATGTATCCAACCTTAAACTCCAGGCCCCATCGAGGAATATATCAACAAATTTTCTATTGAATTTGGGCTTCCTTGATGTTCTACTGAATGGTTTTCTCCTTTTACACCATTTAGTCAACTATTTTAGGTCCTTTTAGCTTACTTTCACCTACTTCATCCCAATAAGATAGTGTTTTGAACCTTTTCCCATAAAGGAATTCATAAGGATCCATTTGGATACTCGAGTGGAATCTATTGTTGTAGGAGAACATGACCATAGGTAGATGTTGGTCCCATCCTCCTTTGAAGTCCATAGAACAATCCCTCAACATTTATTCCAGTGTATAAATAGTCCAATAAGATTGGCCATTAGTTTGAGGATGATAGGTCATACTAAAGTTCATCTCATTGTTTAGAGGGTGTTGGATACTTTTCCAGATCTTATAGGTGAATCTTAGATATCGGTCAGATATAATTTATAGTGGTACTCCATGCAACCTTACCACTTCGCTAATGTATATCCATTCAAGTTGATCCAATCATAAGTCCTCTAGAATTGTAATAATTTGATATACCTTCATAAGATGATTGAAAATTACCCATATATCATTGTTTCCTCTAGATGTATTCAAAAGTCTGATGAAAAAGTCCATGGTAATGTTCTCCCTCTTACATGTTGGTACAAATAATGGTTGTATCATCCCTTCATAAATTTTACTTTCAGGATTCACTTAATGACATACCATACACTTTGATGTATTTTCAGGGACATCCTTCTTTATATTGTCCCACTAACAGTTTTCTAGGAGTTCTTGATAAATCATTGTACTTCATGGGGGAATAGATAAAGTTGAGCTATGTGTATCATTCAAAATATTATTCTATATCTCAGGATTTGATGGTACACAAAGTCATTACCCAAATATCTTGACTCCTTCCTCATCTATTTTGAACTCATAGGATTTCCCATTTCCTTATCTTCCACCTTTATCTGAATTTCCATGTCATTTCTCCAAGAATCCTTTATTTTCTTTATATGTGATGGTTGAGCAATCATTTGAGAAAGGATTGATGATTTTAATTCCTTAAAGTTTACCATGTCAATCTTTTAAAGGTATATGAATATTGGATCCTTCTCAATTCTTATAATCTATAGAGTTGTAGGATTGTTTCTTCATAGAGAATCCACTACCATATTTGTTTTATTAGTATAGTAGCTAATTGAGCAGTCATAATCCATATTGATCTATAACCATATTAACAGGTGCATATTAAAATCATCTATGTGAATATATATTTGAGGCTCTTATGATCATCTAATTGTGTGAAGTGTGATCAGTATATCACACTTCACACCATAGAGGTAATGCCTCTAGATTTATAGTGCAAATATCACAACTGAAAAAATCCAGATCATGTGTAGGATTGTTTTTCACATGAATTTTCAAGTTCCTTGAGTCATAGGATTTCAATTTATCATTTTTCATCAGTAAAAATCCTAATTACTTCTTTGAAGCATCACTATACCCCACAAAGAGTTCTGAACTTTTCAATATTGTGAGCACTAGTGTAGTGATAAGATACTTTTTCAACTCCTTAATGAAGTCCTCACATTCACTGGTCCATAAAAACTTCACTCCCTTTTTAGTCATATAGCTTACTGAATTTGACAATCATGAGAAGTTATTCACAAATTTCAGTAATATCCTACTAGACCATGGAAATTAAGGATATCTATGATAGATGTTGACCTGGGAAAGCATTCGATTGCCTTTGTCTTAGAATGGTCTACATATATTCCTTTTCTAGTGATAACATGCCCCAAGAATGATACTTCCTTAATAAATAACTCACATTTACTATACTTTTCATATATTTTCATCCATCACAAAGTCCTTAGTACAATATTGAAATGTTCCTCATGCTCCTCCTTGATTTTAGTGTATATTAGAATATCATCGATAAATAATACCACAAATATTTCTCGGTAATCTCTACAGAATCTATTCATTAAGTCCATGAAAATTTTTGGAGCATTAGTGAGTCTGAAGCGCATAATTATGAACTCATATGTCCACACGTCGTTCTAAAGGTAGAAATGGGAATAAATTATTTCCTCACCTTTAATTGGTGATAACTGAACCGAAGGTCCACCTTAGAAAAATAACTAGCCTCACATAGCTGATCAAACAAGACATCGATCCATGGAAAGGGATAATTGTTATTTTTCATGATTTTATAGAGCTCACAATAATTAATGTAGAGGATCATTGCTCCATCATTCTTATAGATAAAGAGGACTAGCACGCCCCATGGTGAAGCACTCGGGCATATAAAAACCTTGTCCAGAATCTCCTATAATTGCTTCTTTTTCTCTTCCAGCTGAACTGTGGCCACTCTATAAGGTGTCTTTGATATAGTCATTGATCCAAGAAAAATTTCAATTGAGAACTCAACCAATCGATCGGTAGGAAGACCATGAAACTCTTTGAGTAAAACATTAGTGTAGTACCTCACAATGGGTATGTCTTCAAGAATGATTATATCCTTTGTATCAATAATTTGATCAAGATATGCATGTTCATAAAGAAATAATATCCACAATTGAGATGATGATCCTGAAAGAGATTATTCCACCTCTTTACACTCATACAAAATTAAGGGATGCATCAGGATGTATAGAGTGATCTCCCTTTCTCAATATTTGATGTTGGATTTTTATAATGATAGCTAATAATGCCCAAAATAGCATCAAACTCCACCAAAGGATGTAAGAAAAGATTTAATGGGAGGTTCAATCCACGAACATTAACTTGGGAGGAGTTACAAACTTTTGATGAAAGAATTTCTCCATTTTTGTTCTCATAGATAACTCATCCTCCATGTTTCGATGTGGTGTTTGAATAGTTCTAAAAAACCTGGAAGATATTCAGGAATCCATATAAATATAATCAAATAGTACATTTTCTATTCTTCAATGAATAACAAGAATACCTATCCCTACGTTGTTGTTTGACTCAACCTTAGTAGTTTTGATAGAATATTCACTTCCTTATTGCCTTGGTTGTTTTTATTGTTGATCACCTCCAACAACCATTAGATTAGGGAGACAGTTCACATAATTATAATGTTACTTGTAGTTGAAAAACTATAATATATGTTGAGTGTTTATCTGAATCTTCTCTTCTTCTTCAACATTACTGCAATTCTTTGTATCCATTCGACAGTTCTTTGCCAGATTCCCCATTCCCCCACATTTGAAACATTTCCTGGTTCCTTTTAAATAGTCCCCAGGATGATTATTCCCACAATTTTGACATGTGGGATATTGGTTCCTCTTTCCATCATGGGATTTATCTACTAATCCACCCATATTAGTCTCCATTTTCCTCTTTTTTCACCAGGCTAGTGAGACCACTGAGAGTACCCAATATCCATTTCATCCTTGAGGGAACAAAAACAATCTATTTATTGCTAACAAAGTCTCCAATCACCAAATCTTTTCATAGACTCATATTTAGATTCCTAATGAAGAGATCCAACTTTCTTTTAGTGTTTATGAAAAATCCATAGGCATATCGTGCAAGTCTTGTGAGGTTTCTTAGTATGATCCAATAGAATCGTCTTACTTCTTATTTAACCTTAGGGAATATCTTTCCATCTTAAGATGGACGGTTTGTGGAAAATATTTATTGAAAAATATATTCTTAAAATCTTCCCGTTTCATGGAATCAATTTCCCCTTGGAATTTGTGTTCTTGATCAGTGTCCACTATTGATCATCTTCCTCATCAAAATGATAAACCGCTAGCCCAAATTTCTCTTCTTCTGAGCACTAGAGGAAAGAGAATATCTTCACTATGGAGTTAATCCATTGTTTGGAAAGGGGGAGAATGGAAGATACACTAATGATAGGAGGCCATTGATTTGTGAGGGATTTGACTGCACCTTTATCTCTCTTAAGAGAAGGAGGGTGTTCCACACGACTCGAGTTATTATTCACAACTTGATCCAACAAAGAAAGTACTGTCATGACATTTTGGGCACCCATTCCCATTAAACATGGCATTTCATTAGGGAAATCATCACATTCACTATCACATTTATTTTGGCATGTGTTTTTATATTTCCTTCAATTAATTACAAAAAAGAAAGTGAAATTAGGGGTCTTGAATACTTAGATAATAAGCATGTAAAAAAGAAAAATTGAACATAAAAACTTGTAAAGGTAATTTATATCCTAACTTATGAATCCTAGGTTTTAATCTATGTTATCCAAGATTTATTTCCTATCATAAACTCTTATGGGCATTTTTTATTCCATTAATAATGGTTCATAATGAGGTTAGGTATTTACTAAAGAATATACCCTAGGAGATTCAAACTAGGTGTGTTGTGAGTCCTGTTTTCCTATACCAGGTTAGCTTGAGTCTGGAATGGGACACCTTATTAGAGTTGTTACCTCTAGGTACATCTGTGTTAGAACCACACCCACTTTTAGTTACTAGAAGAGGATGTATTTTTTGGATAAAATACTTACTCTATAATTAAAAAAAATTAGGTATGTTTTATTATACTTAGTATTATACCTAAGGCTTTCAGTATAGTTTTATAATCCTAACCCCAAAAAAACTAACCTTTTTATTTGATACCCACTATAGAGATCCTTGTCTTTTTCACATATTATTACATCATTTTAAACATAACTAGCCATCAATTACAAGACAAGTATTGTAAATTATAGTGTCTTTGGATGATTAGGTACATAAAATTGAAAACATTTAAATATAAAAGAACATAATTATTTTAAGAATCCATAGAGAGATACTATCATCCTTTTAGCTCCTATATCTATATAGGATAAACTGAGGAATACATGAACAAAATTGATGATCTAAATTCCTAGTAAGGGAATAAGCATAAGAATAAAGTATAGCACATGAGTTAGAAGGAATAACAAGAAGACATAAAAAAGGTATAAAAATATAGAAAATATCATATATAACATGGGATCACATAATCATGGAATCATATTAATGTGGTAGAAATATAAAACATGACATAAGCATGAGTCTAGTCTCATTGCCCATAGAGGAGGATGAGTCAATGTTAACCACCAAGACCATTGTACAGGGAGCACGAGTCATGTTTAAACATGAAGACCATTGAAGATGATGTCTCATGAGTCTAAAAATTTCCCAATTAATTGGAGAAATATTCAGGTACACACATAATAACATGTTCATGAATATGTGTTCCAAATGAAGAAATAAACATAAGGGTTACACAAGGAATGGTTTGGGGATCTTAATCATGTCATAAGGAATAATAAATGAGAATATCATAATGGTGACCATGAAATAGTGGATTTAAATCATAAATGGGAATTAATAATGGAAAATAAGAATATATTTTGATAAGTTATTTCAAACTAAAGTGAAAACATGTAAAAATGTTGTTTAAGAAACTTTAAAAATATAGCATTTTAGTACGATTAAAGGAAAATATGAAAGATCATTTAAAGTGGAAGAGGAATAATATTTTATATAAAAATAGAATTAAACTGAGAAATATTTTCAAAATAAAGTCAGTTATTTTAGAAAAATAATGGTGTCTTAAAATAGATTATTTGGTGCACTTGAAAAAGGGTAAGAATTCGAGAAGTTCCCCTTAATCGAGCTTGCTTATCAGGGAGAATTGATAAGGGGTCCTTTTTAAAATATGTATTTATTCATAAAATAAGGATGATATGATATAGATAAATGATTTTGGAAAATATAAATATAATATAGAACAAGTGCATAAAAATAAGTAAGAATTAAATTGGGGTAAAGAGAGAGGAGTAACCTGAAGGAAAAAATGGAGGTTTGGGTAGAATCTCTTACCTTATGTCTGAAATTGTTCTTCACTTGATCTTAATATCATGGATAATAAAATTAAACCAATTAATTAAACAATTAAGAACCTTTTATACATTTATTTGATTTATCATCATTTCATTAAGTTAATTTATGGCCTTTTTGTTGTGTTATAAGATACAATTTCGTCGTTTGGGAGTGTTCGTTCCCTTGGTTTTCATGACCAGTTAATTTGTATAATTTTATGAAAGATCATGTTGAATGTGAATAAAGAACCAAAATTTAAGTTATATGGTACTAATGAACCTATAGAAGATAAAATTTTTATATAATTCATTTGATTATATGGGATGATGATGAATTATTATATAAAACATTAATGATAATTGTTTGGATTAATTTGGCGGTTTTCGATCATTACAAACTAGTTGTGTTTCATTTTTTAATATTATATATATATATATTAGTTCAAGATAATTAAATAGGTTTTAATACATGTATTATAATATTTTTTAACAATAAAAATGGTTTTATAATATTTCTTTTAGGTATAAATGGAAATTCATAACTCATCATCCTTGAAGGCGATAAATTAACAAATCACGGACGATGTTTACATTTTAGTACAAAAGGAGGTGGAAAGAAATGATGATGGATTATTACATTAACATAATAAAATTACCGTATTTTTATGTTATTGGAGATATCATACCATTTTTATGGGTGGAGTTGATGGGGGAAAACGAAATGAACTTGAAAAGTCATTAAAAGAGAAAATATTGGATTTTACCTCTTGAATCCTTCTTCTTGAGAACCTCATTAGGGGATTGGTTTTTGAATTTTTTAAAGAAAAGAAGCTCAAAGACGTGGGGGAGGGACTTGGAAGTATATTTTAGCATAATTTGGACAAATATAAAATCTTGAGAGGTGTGAAGAGAAGAGGTGGTGAGGGATGGTATTTATTTTGGGAGAGGGGTGTTTTCTCATTATTTTATTCGTTAGTATATTATTTTGTCTCATGAGTATGAATAGTTTAATAATTATAAACAAATATAATAAAATAATGAATCACAGTTTGAGTTTTTGGTCTTAACTCATCCTTACATAATCTATGTCTCCTTAATTCATCTATTTATATTTTATCATAAATTATCATATTTTACTATTCATAAGAAATTAAACTTTTTTTAAAAATACTCTAAAAAATAGGCCTAATTTTTTTTGATGTGTAGAATTAAAAAAGGAATCTGTTTTATGAAAATAATTTTTTATATATGGGAAATTTTAATTTTAATTAAAATCATCATTTAATCATAAAATACCAATTTTAAAATTATATGTTGTTTTATAACACTTTTAAAAGTTAATTAAGGTCTCATAAAATTATCCTATAATCATAAGACAAAAATATATTAATTGATGATTATATATATTGAAAATAAATTTTCTTTAAATAATTATATTAATTATAAATTTCAATTAAATAATTATAACATAAAAAAATACCAACACTTAATTTATCATTTCTAAAACATTTATTTACTTATTACAAGATGTAGATATATCATATTTTAATTTATAAGACACCAAAATTTTATTTAAACTTTCATAGGTGAAGTTACTATTATATTGATTATATTACTATTCCTAATGGTTATGTTACTATTCCAAAGGTCAAGTAACCATTCCTTGGTTTATGTTACCTAACCTCTAGAAATACCTCTTATTTCATTAATTTTTCATTTATAAGTTTGTATTGCGTTCATAATGTGATTTTATGAGATTACCGTATGTAATAATTATAAGAAGGGAATTTCAATTGATATAATTTAGGGACTTTACAATATATAATTTATAAAATAAAAAATTCTATTTTTTTGTAAATAAATTTTAACATAAGAGAAACTAATACACAAAAAAACTTCTTTAACCCTAATCGGGCTTACAATGTTTTTAATATTTAGGGGCCAATAAGTTAATTATAAAAGTTCAATTGGCCCATTAATAGAAAATATATTATATTTATTGACATTTAAAAATATGTTATAATAAGATAATGTTTTTAGTAATTTGAGATCATTTAATAAAATATCATTTGTTATAAAATAACATTAATGTCAATTTTGGCATTATTCATTTAATTTAAATTAAAAAATAAATAAAATGATAGAATTTGAATATATTAAGTTCAATTATATTTAATTTGATATATTCAACTAAAAAATAATGTAACATGATAATTCATTCAATTTACTCCACTTGTAATTTTTTAGTATCATTTATTTTATTTTATTACTAACAAAATAATTTTTATATTGGGATTTCCTAAGAACTTTAGGTAATTATTTCATCTCTAGAAATTAATTATAAATTATTATGGTATCTAAAACTCATTTATATTTCAAAATAATATTTATAACCAAACCTATGAAGCTTTTTACCATTATTCTAATGTTTTATAGATATTAAAATGAAGGAAGGTACATTTTTGGTCTTTTTATTCACTTCACTTATTATATGCGTAACTATCATAGAATTTTTTTCCAAAAGTAATAAATTAGAGAATAAAGTTACCAGGTTCAAAAAATGGAAATCAAATGGGTGTTGGACAAAAGGGTAGGTCATTTTAGCCCATATATTTTGAGTTTAACCACTAAGTAATCTTCTTTTTACTTTAATCAATGTAATTAATATTAGCTATTTTCACTAATAATTATAGTACAAAAATTAATTTTAAATTATCAGATATTATAAATTAATAAAATTAAAAATATGGAATCCATTTGGATAAATTCTACATATATATGTGGCATAATTTAATTTAAAATTAACCTCGTAGATGCGAGAAGAAAAAGAGGTTTTTATGTGAAAATGTTCAAAAGTTTATAAAGTTTTTATATATAACTTAAATATTTAAATGATTTAAATGAACTAAATTGGATTAATAGATTTATAATTGAACTAATTTAACTTTAAAATTAATTAAAAATATCTTTATAAATAAATTTTGTGAAACTATGTTTTTCAACAAAAATTCAGTATTTTTCATTATTAATAAAAAGATAAATCTTTTTAGACAAAAACACAAAACATTTACCGTTGGATAATTTTGCTATTTTGATTTAAAAAATTAAATTTATATTTCCATACATATTTTCTAAATTTAATAAAATTTAATTTTAAATTATCAATGCCAAGCATGATTACATTGTCTTTTAGAAAAAAATATTGTTTATCAAAAATAATTTTTTTCTTTTAAATGCTTCTTATTTTATTTATAATCAATACATAATTAATAAAAAAGTGAAAAATATGCATTTTAATAATTTATTTAATACCGTTCATTCCCTCCATTCTAATGTCTTAGCGATAACTATCTTATTAAATAATAATATTAATATTACATTGTAGTTCAGTAAAACTCCGTATTATGTGTAACACAAACAAAAAATAGTGTTGTGTATACTGAAAGTATAACTCAGCATTTCATGTTGTGAAATATAAACTTTATGTTACAAATAAATTTACATTATCATTTTATAGTGTGCAACACAAGCCGTCAAATAAGTTTTCTTTATTTAAAATAAATATTTCAAAAATAACTCAGGGTGTTACAATATCAATATGGAAAATCATGGAGTTCCTTTACATGGTACCTATTGTGAATCTCATGCTTATAGAAAATTTAATCCATTTTATAGAGATCCTTTCCATGATACCCATCATATAATTCCTCCCCATTCTTAAAATATAATGTCACCATAGATTTCCTAACAAAGTTAACATTAATGAAATTATCCGTTGAGGTACTCCCCATGGGGACATCAACAACAACCATAAAGGGCCTATCCATGAAAGCTACCATACAAGTCTTACCCTGGTAAAAATAAGTTTCCAAGATAGAGATCATGAATATAATAAAAAAAGAATATTATAATGCAGGTTCTCCCTATACAATTAAAAAAAATCCAAAACTACAGAGGAACCCCCATTGGTGACATCAATATTAACAACCATGGAGGTCCTCCCCATAATACCCCATATAGAGGTTCTCTACGAGAAAACCTAAATTCTCATCATTGAGGCCCTACCCTTGATACCCTTTATATAAGTCCTCAATTTTTCTACACTTGATATATAAATATACATTGAGGTCTTCCTAATGGTATTTTTCTTAGATCATTTCCTTAATTTGATTTAAAAATAAAACATAGAGGTTATCCCCTTAGTGTTCATAAATAAAAAAACCATCGGGGCCCTCCCCACAATTTACTATGTAGAGTTTCTCTATATGATGAAATAATAATCTCACATGTAGATCATCCCCATGTCAAAAATAAGGTAATAGTCACTATAGAGGTCCTCTCGGTGGAAATAAAATTTCAAGTAACCATAGAAGATCCCCAAGGATATCTTCCACTTAGGTACTCCTCGCATCAATAATAAACAATAATTATACCATGGGGGTTATCTCCATGATTATATAGAATTAAACCATTGAGGTGAACGTTATAGATCAATATTTCTAAAGTCACTCTCTAATCAAAAGATACTTATGATGTAAAAGTATTCTTCATCAAATAATCCACTGTAATATGATGAATCTTATTTTAAATCCTTATATGAGCCGATAAAATGGTCTTCATATGTTCGGAATATAAATTTTAAACTCACAATAATTTGATGTTACTAACAAAAAACACAAAATCCGCTGAAATAATGATTATAAGGTGGCCCTAGAGGTGATAAATTCTTATTACAATTGTTGGGGGAGGGGGAGCACCAATAAACAAGAAAGATACAACAACTAAAAGTACTTGGGGAGACTCGATACTGAGACCTCCTGTAAGACCCATATAGATGCAACCACTAGGTTTCACATTGGGGGGCAGAGGTCAAACCTTCTTAATAAGACAACGATTGAGGATTATTATGATTGAAATTTTATGTGGGAAGGATTTAATGGTAAAAAAATTCCGGTCATGTGATGGAATACTGAAAACTCCCATCACATCATTGTTGAGTATATCATATAAGAGTGTAGACCAAGAATCCACAAATACATGTGGATAAACATCAACCTATTTAGATAAAAATGACTGCCTGATTCATTTAATGTTGAAAATATCAAGAAATTTGATCAGTAATTATACCATATTATCCTATTCTCCCTCATGGAATCTTGAAACTCCCAATCTAGTAAACAATTTGAGAGTCTTCAATAGGTCTTCTTAAGAAGAAAGAAGGCACCTTTAAAATCAAATTTTAATTCCCCCATGTTCGCATTGGTGGTTGGGGAGAATTTAGGATGTCAATTTTCACCCCACTTATTAATTAAAATAATCAATCATGAAATGTTGATGGAAATTTAATTTTTGTAAAACAAGCTATAAATACGTGATATGAAAATATTGGTTAAATTTTTCTCCAAAACATTAATATTCCTTATGTTGATGATATATTATAGAAATTGAGAAACTAAAAGACTTATTTATCATTTTACTAAGAATGTAATTTAGGAATCAAATATAAGGCACTCTAAGCCAATAAGGGAAGGATAATTTTCTTAATTATAAAATCTCACTTAAAATTACCAAAAATATACAACACATTTAGAACATGTATGTATAATATCCAAAAAATTGAGAAAATTGGTTGTTGCATCAATAATAGGGATGGGGGTATCTTATAACCGAATAACCACCATAGGTATCTCTAATAAAATATTGAGATACCTTAAAATGATGAACCTTCTCTAAGGTGTTCAATATTTTCAGTTATAGGGGTCACTCCATAGGTAGCTCCATAGTTAGATAAATAGTCAAGCCATGAAATAAATCTCTTACTTGGATCATACTTAGGTGAGATTAATGAAAATACACTCAAAATCACTTATTATGAGTAGCATACTATTTGATCTCAATAAGATCCTCAAAATTTAAATAAAAAATATATAAGTGTTTTATATATGTAAAATCCTATAAGGAGTTAATAAAAATTAATGATTATAAAAAAATCATTGAAAAATATTTTTTAGTGGATGTCGCCATATATTTATCAAATATAGATAATTACATACTATTTACAATGGAATTTTCATTACTTATCATTATTGTGGAAGTAACTAATGATAATGGGGAATATGATGCTGATAAATAAAATGATTGAGTAAATATCTATTATGAATTTTACTCACACCGAAGTACATAAATAGGGAGTATAAAATTAGAACCAACGGTTGGCTCATGATTTCAGATAACTTACTAAATTCTTTATTTCTAAGGTGAAGGCATTTCCATTTCATCATCCCACCATCCACATGTAGTTAATGAGTTTATCTCTATAGAGGAGAAAATTTCATTGTTCAAGGACAAAAGAGATTTGTATGAAAAGATTAATATTAAATTAATCATGGGAAACATACTTAATGTTCATGGAATTGAATCGAAATATTTAGTTCCTTAATTTGACATTTTTTGTTAGGAGGATATAACTGAACTTAAAAAACCATAATAAAACCACTAATCGAACCTATAGACACTGGGGGTTCTTAATGGGTTAGACCAGGATAGACCAAACTAAAGAATAAATTTTTCAAACAAAAAATGATAAATATATTTTGTTCCACACTAAACGCATTATATAAAATTTCTTGTACACATAAAAAATTTTAATAGAATAAACTTCATGCCTGATCATATTTAAAAATATTAAAAAAATAAACAAACACATTAAACTTATTTTCTTATAAATTCAAATTAATAAATAAAATAAAAAAAATAAATAAATCATGATTTCAAGAACAATGTAGAAAATAAATTATATAGAAATAGATAATAGATATCTAGAAAAACCCATGAAATTCAATCTCAATTCCCCAACCACAATAAACTATCGACCACTATAAAAGCTATCAGATTTGTTAAAGAAAAATTAAATTATTTTTAAAGAAAATAACATATAAAAATTATATTCCAAATAAAACTCATTGTGTAAATGAAGAAGAAATATATAATAATTTATTTATTTGATAAAATATAATAAAATTAGTATTAGAATATTAAATTACATAGAACATATTGTAAAATAGAAAAACTAAAATAGGTTAGAATTTGACAACAAACTGAAAATAAATGGTAAGATAAAATATGAATTATTCTAACCGAATGAGATCTTGAAGGTGATGACATATTATTTATGTGGTAGTTTAATACTAAATGATTAATCTAACACCATGTTTGGTTTATGAATCCAAATAAATAATAATACATGGGTGAAAATACCAAAGGTTGTTGAAAATGGTATGGATGAGAGGTACAATGTAACGACCCAAATTTCATTAATGGAAATCCCTCTTGATCTAATTAAATGTCTCTTTATGTTTATATAAAATGTCAACTTATTTGGTTTTATGTTAATAATTTTGACCGTTTCTAATATATCCATAGAACAGTGATCACGTGATTACTATAAATATAGGGCTTTAAGAAATCTAATTTACTTAGTCAAAGGAAGCGATGGCCTCATCCAGCAGAATTGCCCCACATGAAGCCCATTTTTCAGAGCTCGGAAAAGAGGTGTTGTCCTTGGTCTTCAATCTTGACCAAGCCCAAGCTGAGTTTCATCATGTCAAGCTCGAACGGGACCGTCTACGGGGAAAGTGGAAGTTGATAGAGATTACCACTTGAGCGATGTTATCCGAGCGACCCCAAGAGTCTGTCACCATCGCACACCTTACCGTTAGGTCTTATGCGACTGTTTTAAGGGGTTATGTAACAAATCACTAGTACTATGTTCATGTATATTATTTTTGTATATAATAATGAATATACCTCCTGGTCATTTTTGATACATTGTAAATAGTTTTTAAAGTACAAATAGTGTTTTTAGTTATTATTTAATTAAGAATTATATTTTATTAAATTAAGGGTTTTTTAATTAAATAATATTTTAATAAATTATTATTATTATTAAATTAATTTTTATTAAATATAAATGATCTTATAATTTTATGAATGCAATTATAATATTTATTAAGGTTTGAAATCCATTTCTGTCAAAACCCGTGAATTTTTGATAAATGTCGGTTTTTATTTTAAAATTGAAAATTAACATATTTAGAAAATTATTTAGATTAAATAAATGTTATTTCTGGAATAAGGACGTCAAAATTATCCAACGGTGAATTTTTCATAAATTTCTGAGACAGTCAATGTTTTGGGTAAAAATTAAATAATGTTTAAATATATAATGTGTTTTATGACATCATAATGACCCAATAATGATGTAATAAAAAAATAATCTTTATGTTATACCAATATATGTTTTAAAATTAAAATAATGTGATTTTGGGTTTTTTTGACTTAATTTTCAAAGCATTAATGGACCCCTCAATACTTATTAAACACCTTGTCTTTTTAAATTAGTTTCCATGGGAGTGTGACTCATCTCCACATAAGAAACCTAATTATTTTAAGAATTTCGGACCTTGGACTTATAAAATATTTTTTTCCTCTTCCCTTTTCCAAAAAACATGGTCAAAAACCATGGGATGGTTTGTGGTTTGGATTAATTTAATATAAGGTGTCCCAAACCTAAATAGTAAAGAATTCCCTCACCTTTCCTATATAAACCCACGCAAGCCCCCACTTCCTCCTCAATCAAATCCTTTGGAGTTCATCCAACCCCTTCCCAAATATCTCAAGAATCCTCCCAAGGTGCCCCAATCTCCCAAGAATCCTCTTACAAGCCACTCTCTAGCCTTTGGAAGGACACTTCCAAGTAAGGGTTTTTTCTTCCTTTCTCATTTTTGTCCAATTTTCTTTATGTTTTTTCCCATTTAATTTAAATTATTAATGTTGTGGTATGGTTTCAAACCTTCCTCATACTTCCCTCTTTATGTTTTAATGATGGGAGACCCCTTTATCTCTCATTAAATTCCTGCCATATACACCCGTTACTATGCTGAAATTTCGAAAGGAACTTCTCTCTCCTCATTTACATTCAAGCAATACTTTTGTATCATGAATCTAAATTCCATTACAATTTTTGGGACATGTATATATATGAACTACTTACTGTCCATTACATGTAAATATGACGAGGAACCCCTTTCTATATCATCAACCATTTTTATGAATTCTTATGTCACGCCGTTACGCTGCCGAAATCGCACCGATTTTCGATGCCAATTCCATTGTGAAGTGAATACCATACCCATTTCTCCATTAAGGGTATTCACCTTTATGCACATTTACTTATTGATTATAAAGATTCATGTATTAATTACACATTCCTTTAACGTGGTATAAATGATTATGTTTTATGAATCCTTGTTTTATGATCCATGTGGCACACTTATGCATGAAAAGAAATGTTTAAGAAGGGTGCGCCCTTATAGCGCTCCAATGCATTAAGAAAAGTATAGTATCATGATATTTCAAGTGAAATGAGTGTTGACTCATGATAATTCAAGTAAAACTAGGGTTTAATCATGCTTCATGTGAAATGAGGATTTACTCATGCTCTATGTGAAATGGGCCTTGGCTCATGATAATTCCATGTTATGTGTTCTTGCCACATTTCCATGTTATGATTATCATGTTTTAAGATGCCTTTATGTTCATGTTTCTATTGTTCTCTATTGATATGCCTATTGTCTAACATTTATTTTACTCCTCATGTATTCCATGTGTATTCCCTTACTGGTCTTTATGGCTCACTCTTTTTTTATGCATGTCCTCAGGTTATCCCACGCAATGCTAAGTACGAGGGAATGTAGTGGTCATGTAAAGGAAGTTTTCAATAAAGATTTTGTATTTAATGTTTTATGTTTTTATGTAATGATCCTAATCCCAAAAGACACTAAACCTCTCGATCTTCTTATTGTATCAAGTGAAGTTTTATGTAATAAATCATGTTTAAGTTTGTAATAAAAGCAGGGTTGTCATAGTTGGTATCAGAGGATAGGTTTAGTTATTTTTGGGATTAGGATTAGAAAACCCTAGTAAAGCCTTAGAGACAAAACTTAGTATAATAAAAACATCCCTATGTTTTGGTAAGTACTGAGTAAGTGGTTTATTAAGCAAATACATCCCTATCTGGATACGAGCAGGTAGAGGCGGCTCTGGCACAGATGTATCCTAGGGGTAAAACCCGAAAACACCGCTTTGAGCTAGACTCAAACAGGAACTGGTGCATGACAATGGGCCTTGCTGCACTCTTGGTTACAACACCTTTGGGGGATATGTTGTGAAGATCAGTGTGATGACTGTACTAATGAGATGCCCAATCCAATGGGAGCGGGAATCTAAAACTTTGTCACGCTTCTCTCTCAGCTAACTCAAGCTTTGAATAGAAACACGGGTCAAGAGGAACATTCAACCCCCCCTAAGATAGAACAAGTTGCTATCGAGAGCTTCATGAGACAAAGGCCTCCTACTTTTAGTGGATCATCTGATCCCACAATCACTGAACAATGGATCAACTCCATTGAAAATATATTCTCCATCCTTCAATGTTCAGAACAAGAGACAGTTCTCCTGGAGGCTTATCGTATGGAGGGTGAAGCTGATCAATGGTGGACGTTGATAAAAAATATGAAGCCTGAGGAGAAGATTGAGCTGTTGGAATGGAAGGATTTCCGGAAGATGTTTTTCGATAAATATTTTCCGTGCACCCTCCGGCTTAATATGGAAAGGGACTTCTTTTCCTCAAGTAAAAAGACGATGAATCTGTTGGAGCGTATGAGCAAAACTTCACAAGGCTTGCACAATACGTTTTCGGATTTGTCGTTACCTCATAATGCAAAGTTGATCGCTTATATGGTGGGATGAAGCCTAGCCTGCGGAAAGCATTGGTGATCCGTGACTTCGACAGCTATGAGGAAATTTTCCGATGTGCCCTCATGGTCGAAATAGAGATCATAGAATCACAGGGGTATCATGGGGATAAGAAGCGCAAGGTGAACTTCAATGCTGGTGGTCCAATGGATAAATCCAATGGTTCTAAGAAGATCCATCCCCCCACATGCCAAAAGTACGGAAAGAAGAACCCTGGAAATTGCCTTAAGGGGACGAGGAAATGCTTCAGGTGTGGAAGAGAAGGGAACCTAGCTATTAACTGTCGGCAAGAAAGACCCGCAGTTGCGATAGAGGAATGGAATGCTCCATTCGAACCTCAATGCGTTGTTCAATGCTACAAATGCAAGAATCAGGGCATTTTTCAAATTAGTGCCCTAATCCAAGGGTTTTTAGAGGCAACCAATAACCTCCAAGGTAGCAAGGAAGAGCTTTTTCCACCACTTCTATCGAAGTGAACCCCGAAAACGAAGTGGTGACAGGTACGTTAGTTATTCATTCAAGAATAGAGAATGTACTTGTTGATTCTAGTTCTACGCATTCTTTTATATCCCGAATGTTTAGTAGAAAAATTCTAGCACCACCAAAAATCATCGAAGTGAAGATGTTGGTGAGTACAACAAATGGGGAAATCATTGCATCCCATGAATATATGTCCTCCCCTGTTATAATCTGTGGATTGAATTTCCTGGCGAACCTCGTCATACTCCTTATTGTGGAATTTGATGCAATTCTTGGCATGGATTGGATATCCTTATATAGAGCCAACATAAATTGTCAGGAGAGGGAAATCACACTCCATATGGAGAATCGACCCCCGATTCTTTACAAGTGTAAGGAGGAAGATGAATATCTTTTAGCTCCATCATCTCAAGCATGGATATTACTACCCTATGAACATGCATATCTGGATCAGATGATTGAGTCCAAGGAAGAAAACATCCTGGAAGAAATGCCTATTGTGTGGGAATTCGTGGAAGTGTTTCCCGAGGAACTGCCTGGTCTTCCTCCTAGAAGAGATGTTGAATTCTAAATTGAACTTATACCCGGGGAATTACCAATATCCAAGACTCCATATAGAATGGCTGTTGTAGGGCTTGAAGAGCTGAAGAAACAACTACAGGAGAATCTAGATAAAGGGTTTATACACCCAAGTGATTCACCATGGGGTGCACCAGTTCTCTTTGTCAAGAAGAAGGATGGGTCAATGCGCCTTTGCATTGATTATCATGAACTTAACAAAATCACGATAATGAACAAGTATCCTCTGCCACAGATCGATGAATTGTTCGATCATATGCATGGAGCACAATACTTCTCCAAGGTAGATTTGCAGTCAGGATATTATCAAGTAAGTGTGAAGAAGGAAGATGTCCCCAAGACTGCTTTTCGTACAAGATACGGGAACTATTAATTCATAGTAATGCCTTTCAGACTCACCAATGATCCAGCAATCTTCAAGGACTTGATGAATGGAGTCTTTAGAGATTACCTAGACAAATTTGTGGTAGTCTTTGTAGATGATATTATAATATACTCCGAAACCAAGGAGGACTATTAGGAGCATTTAAGAACTATACTGGAGACTTTGCGCAATGAGAATATCTATGAAAAGTACAAAAAGTGTGAGTTCTGGTTGAAAGAAGTCTCATTCTTGGGCCATATCATCACAAGAAATGGGATATCTGTCGATCCATCCAAAATAGATGCAATTGAGGGATGACCAAGGCCAACATCAGTAATGGATATCCGTAGCTTCTTGGGGTTATCTGGATATTATCAACGATTTGTGAGGAATTTCTCATGATTCTCCAGCCCTCTTACCAAGCTATCTCGGAATGGAGTAAAGTTTTCTTGGAGTGATGAATGTGAAAAAGCTTCAAGGAGTTGAAAAGGAGGCTTATCACTGTGCCCGTGCTCACTTTACCCACAAGTGGGGAAATTGTTTTGGTATTCAGTGATGCTTCGAAGAAGGGATTAGGCTGTGTGCTGATGCAAAATGATAAAGTGATATCCTATGCCTCACAGAAGTTGAAAATCGATGAGAAAAACTATCCAACACCTGATCTGGAGTTAGCAGCGGTGATCTTTTCCTTGAAAATCTGGTGACATTATCTCTATGGGGAGAAATGTGAGATATATAATGACCACAAGAGTCTTAATCATATATTCACACCGAAGGATCTTAATATGCACCCGAGAAGATGGATAGTGCTCATTAAGGATTATGGTTGTTCAATACATTACCACCTTGGGAAAGTGAACAAGGTGGCAGATGCGCTAAGTAGAAAGGACCGAGCGATTCTATCAATGATGAGAATTGAGAAGGATCCAATCTTCTTAGACTTGATAAAGATGGACATGGAAATCATAAAGAAGGGAACATCATCAATCCTTTCACAAATGATTGCTCAACCATCTCATTTTTAAAGGTTAAAGGATGCTCAAAAGGATGATGTTGAAATTCAGGAAAAAGTGGAAGCTATCAAAAAAGCTAAATCCTCGGAGATTAATGTTAATGAAGAAGAAATTATTTGATTTGGGAAAAGACTATGTGTTTCATCGAGTCTGGAGATGAAGAGTAACTTTTGGATGATGCACATAGTTCAAATTTCTCTATTCACCCAGGGAGCACAAAGTTGTATCAAGATCTCCGAGAAAACTTTTGGTGGGATAATATGAAGAAGGAGATCGCTGAATATAGATCAATGTGCCTGGTGTGTCAGCAAATGAAGGTAGAGAGGCAGAAGTCTAAGTGGATGATTCAACCATTGCCCATACTAGAATGGAAATGGGAGAACATCACCATGGATTTTGTCACCGGACTTCCAAGGATATCCAAAGGCAACAATGCAATCTAGGTTGTTGTGGATCATCATACAAAGACTTCACACTTCATTGCTATTCTGGAGGATTTATCATTGGATCAATTGGCACAGATATATATCAGGGAAGTGGTAAGGTTGCATGGAGTACCACTATTTATTGTGTCTGACTGAGATCCATGATTCACCTCTATGTTTTGGAAGTCTTCAACATGCTCTGAATACTGAACTGAACTTCAGTACGGCTTATCATCCTCAAACTGATGGCCAATCTGAGCGAATTATCCAAACACTTGGAGAAATGTTAAGAGCGTGCTCAATGGACTTTAAAGGAGGATGGGATCAACATATTCCTCTGGTTGAGTTCTCTTATAATAACAGCTTCCACTTGAGCATCCAAATGGCACCATATGAATCCCTGTATGAGAAAAGGGGCAGAACACTGGAATGTTGGGATGAGGTCGGTTAATGTTAGCTACTTGGACTAGAAATGGTCAAGGAAATGGTGGAAGAAGGTGAAAACCATTCGGCAGTATATCAAGGCAACCTAGAGTCAACAGAAGAGTTATGAAGATAACCGTCAATGAGACCTTGAGTTTAAAGTTGGAGACATGGTGTTTCTATGCATATCTCCGTGGAAGTAGGTCATGAGGTTTGGAAAGAAAGGGAAGTTAAGTCCAAGGTACATCGGCCCTGTCGAGATTCTTGATTGTGTCGGGGCTGTGGCCTATCGACTAGCACTTCCACCTACCATGGCCAAAGTACATAAAGTCTTTTATTTATCCATATTAAGGAAGTACATACCGGACCCTTCACATGTACTCTCTTCTGAGGTGGTACAATTGGAATATGATCTTTCTTATGAGGAGCAACCAGTGAAGATCTTAGATCATAGAGCAAAAGTTCTATGAAATAAGACAATGCCCCTCCTCAAGGTGTTGTGGATAAACCACAAGTTTGAAGAAGCGACTTGGGAATCAGAGGAAATGATGAAGCTGAGTTACCCACATCTTTTTTAGTGTGGGAAAAGGAAAATTTAGAGGGTGAAATTTCTTAAGGGGGGAATATTGTAATGACCCAAAGTTTCATTAATAAAAATCCCTCTTGATATAATTAAATGCCTCTTTATGTTTATATAAAATTTCAAATTCTTTGGTTTTATGTTAAGAATTTTGACCGTTGCTAATATAGGCATTGAACAGTGATCACATGATTAGTATAAATATAGGGCTTTAACGAATCCAATTTACTCAGACAAAGGAAGCGATGACCTCATCCAGTAGAATTGCCCCATACGAAGACCATTTTTCGGAGCTCGAAAAATAGGTGGCATCCTTGGGATTCGCTCTTGACCAAGCCCAAGATGATCTTCATCATGTCAAGCTCGAACGAGACTGTCTATGGGAAAAGTGGATGTTTCTAGACATTACTACTCGAGCGATGTTATCTGAGCCACCCCAAGAGTCTTCCACCATCGCACACCTTACCCTTAGGTCTTATTCGGCTGGTTTAAGGGGTTATGTAACAAATCGCTAGTACTATGTTCATGTATATTATTTTTCTATATAACAATGAATATACCTCCTTGTCATTTTTTATACATTGTAAATAGTTTTTAAATACAAATAGTGTTTTTAGTTGTTATTTAATTCAGAATTCTATTTTACTAAATTAAGGTATTTTTGAATTAAATAATATTTTAATAAAATATTATTATTATTAAATTAATTTTTATTAAATATAAATGATCTTATAATTTTATGAATGCAATTATAATTTTTATTAAGGTTTGAAATCCATTTCTGTCAAAACCCGTGAATTTTTGATAAATGTCAGTTTTTATTTTAAAAGAGAAAATTAACATATTTAGAAAATTATTTAGACAAAATAAATGTTATTTCTAGAATCATGATGTCAAAATTATCCAATGGTGAATTTTTCATAATTTTCTGAGACAGTCAAATTTTTGGGTAAAAATTAAATACCGTTTAAATATATAATGTGTTTTATGACATCATAATGACCCAATAGTGAAGTAATAAAATACTATAATATTTATGTTCAGACAATACATGTTTTACCATTAAAATAATGTGATTTTGGGTTTGTTTGACTTACTTTTCAAAGCATTAATGGATCCATCAAGACTTATTAAACACCTTGGATTTTAAAATTAATTTCCATGGGAGTGTGACTCATGTCCACATAAGCAACATCATTATTTTAAGAAGTTCGGACCTTGGCATTATAAAATATTTTTTTTTCTCTTACCTTTTCCAAAAACCATGGGCAAAAACCATGGGATGGTTTGTGGTTTGGATTAATTTAAAATAAGGGGTTCCAAACCTAAAAAATAAAGAATTCCCTCACTTTTCCTATATAAACCCACCCAAGCTCCCACTTCCTCCTCACTAAAAGCTTTTTGAGTTCGTCAAATCTCTGCCCTAGTCTCTCTAGAATCCTCCCAAGGTGCCCCAAGCTCCCAAGAAGCCTCTCACAAGCCTCTCTCTAGCCTTTGGAAGCACACTTCCAAGTAAGGGTTTTTTCTTCCTTTCTCATTTTGTCCAATTTTCTTTAAGTTCTTTTTCCATTTAATTTCAATTATGAATGTTGGGGTATGGTTTCTCACCTCCCTCATACTTCCCTATTTATGTTTGAATTATGGTATACCGCTTTCTCTCTCATTAAATTCCTCCCATGTACACCCGTTACTATGTCGAAATTTCGAAAGGAACTTCTCTCTCCTCATTTTCATTCAAGAAATACTTTTGTATCATGAATCTAAATTAAATTAAAATTGTTGGGAAAATTATCTATATGACCTCCTTACTGTCCATTACATGTAAATATGATGAGTAACCACTTTCTCTCTCATCAAACATTTTTATGAATTCTTATGTCACGGCATTACATTGTCGAAATCGCACTGATTTTCTAAGCCAATGCCATTGTGTAGTGAATACCATATCCATTTCTCCATCAAGGGTATTCACATTTATGCACATTTACTTATTGATTATAAGGTTTCATGTATTAATTCCACATTCATTTATCATGGAATAAATGATTATGTTTTATGAATCCATGTTTTATGATCCATGTGGCACACTTATGCATGAAAAGAAATGTTTAAGAAGGGTGCACCCTTATAGCGCTCCAATGCATTGGGTAAAGTATAGTATCATTATATGTCATGTGCAATGAGTTTTGACTCATGCTAATTCAAGTGCAACGAGGGTTTACTCGTGCTTCATGTGCAACGAGGACTTACTCATGCTCTATGTGCAATGGGCCTTCACTCATGCTAATTCCATGTTAATTATTGTTGCCACATTTCCATGTTATGATTATCATGCTTTATCATGCATTTGTGTTCATGTTTCCCTTTGTGATCTATTGATATGACTATTGTCTAACATGTATTGTACTCATCATGTATTCTATGTTTATTCCATTACTAGGCTTTATAGCTCACACTTTTCTTATGCATGTCCTCAGGTTATCCCATGCAATGATAAGTACGAGGGAATGTAGTGGTCATGTAAAGGAAGTTTTCAAAAAAGATGTTGTATTTCATGTTTTGAGATTTTCTGTAATGATCCTAATCCCCAAAGACACTAAACCTCTCGATCTTCTTGTTGTATCAAGTGAAGTTTTATATAATAAATCATGTTTAAGTTTGTAATAAAAGCTGGGTTTTCATAGTTGGTATCAACAATTAATGTCCCTCAAGCTGTTAAAATCAGTCAAACTAGGATGTGAAGTAGTAGTTGATATGTGAAGTGCATTGAAACTAGAGAGTCAAAAATAACTAGGGAAGAGTTGTAGATTCAGGTAAGAGGGGTTGAGAACTAAAAAATTAATTTATGGAGAGAGGCATAGGTGATTAACACATAGATGGTGGAAGAAAATTTAAGATATACTTTGGATACTCCACATGCTCGGATTATAGATTTCATATTAAAATGTTCTTCAAAGAAGTAGAATTTCACTCTACCAGAAGGTAAATAGGGGGAATAATTTTTTTATCATGGAATGGTCCTTTTATGTTAATACACTTACTACAAATCTTCCTTAGGTAAGGAAATTTAAAATAGTGGAAGGATTCAGAAAAAAATTCATTTTGAGTAGTTGGTTGTGGGTATAGTAATATGAAGTGGTAGGTGACTTAACTAATATATTAGACTGTTATAAAAATATTTTTATAGGTGGGTCATGGGGTGGGTTGGGGGAAGAGGGAATATGGAATGCATGGAGTGAGTGAAATGTGAATCATTTATATTTTTAACAAAAACTATCCTAGAAACCATCCCATAATAAATAGGGATAATGTTCAAAACCCAAAGTCTTTTTAATACTATCACATTTAATACCATTTAAGAAATAATTTATTTTTAATCATATTGAACTCCCAAAATTAATTATAGATTAAAAATCCCACAAAATAAAATTTTATTAACCACCACATTATCCTATTTGGTTAAAAAAACAATCTGGTGACCACTTAGAGTTTATACAATTATGACATTATCTATTGTAACCTTAATAAAATAGTATATTGAAAAATGTAGCATGAGTAATAATATCACATGTTGAGATATTAGATACTATTACATCCATATTGTAGTCCACTTAATCAGGGGGTGTAATAATATAACAAGAGAAGAAACAATACACTGGGTAGGTGGATTTGAACCCTCCACCACCCAATTCTAAAAATATCTTGATATCATACTTTAATGGAACTAGAGATCTAGAATATAACCTCAATCACATTTATTACTTATGTGTAATGATTTTCCCAAATAAATAATAAAAATAAGTATATAATATTGAATATTTCATGTGGGAATTTGAGGGGTTTTTGTTTATTTGATACTGAAATCTGACATCTGGGTCCACTATAAGTTGAGAGAATCATTGTAAGAATTTTCATTATTAATATATTTTGAAAATATGTAAAACAAGTATTTATTATTTATATTTATGAAATTTTTTTTATAATGATAGAATCATATATTTTACTACACTATGGATAAGTCTACTGTATTTTATGGAGTAACAGTTTCCTCGAATAAATTGATAGTTTTTTTTTGAGAAAATCTACAGGAAGAGTAAGAAACTATAATAATCTAGTAAACATATCTTGGTGGATTATTAGATTTTTTTTGTAAGAAAATAATGTATAGAGGATTATATTATATATCTGAGGAAAAAACTATGAAAATGAAACCCTAAAAAAATGTAATTATATAAAATTATAAATAGCCATAATTGCAATGTACCACTTCCCTGGACTATTGAGGGGTTCCTAGACTAGTGGTCGCCATCATACCTCAAGCGCACCTACTCAGATTCTATAGGTAGTTGATTGGTAGTGTGGATCTATAGTATTAATTCAGGGATACTATAACCACATATCATATTATAAACAATCACATGAATAAACAAGTATTGAGATTCATATTGATAAGTAAATAAGTAGATATATATCTTATAATGTTTCAATAAGTTATCAAAACCCATGTTATATTGAAATAAACTATACAGTACATGTTAGGTGGTAATATATCAGTAAAAGACCATTTAAAATAATACCTAAAAGGAAAAAATAATAAAACATAGAAAACTCATAGGAATAGTCTGGAGTCCTAGCTTAGTCCCATACTCCCTTGAATCATCATAGCTGCCCAAACTCACATCAGTCTTAGTGATCTTATCTTTGTCTTGTCCTGAAATCATGAAATGCTTCTTAATTACCACATGACGGCCCGATAAGGGCATGTGTAATATTTAATAGTTCACCATCAAGGAATTTTTTAGGGATATCCAATCAAATAAATATTATGTGTAATAATGTGTATATGGTTCCAATGTGACACCTTTGATTGAACAAACCTACTTTGGCCAAGGCCAAATGTCCCTATCCATAATGTATCACCTGGAAGTACTCATGATTCTCATGATGATTTTACTTGGAAACAATGTAGTCAATAAATACTATCAACCCCAAGGGGAATCACTGAAGGAATTCTAATTGTTCTGAATCATCATCAAACTAAAGGGGAATCACTCCAAGGTATTCGGAAGTATCAGGCATCATTAATGATCCTAAGGGGTATCACACATGAAATTTTATAGTATTAGTTTTCATCACCAAACCTAAGTGGTATATCCCGGTTATTAGTAAACATCATCGAACCCAAGGTGTATCACTCTTGGAATTCCACATCATTTGGCATCATCATTGAACCCAAAGGGTATCACCCTTGGAATTGTAAAGTATTGTGCATAATCACCAAACCTAAGTGGTATCAACCTTGGAATTAAAAAGTATCTTGTGTTCTTATTGAACCCATGGGGTATCACCCATGTCATTCGAAAGTAGCAGACATCATCTATGAACCTGTGGTGGTTTACCCAAAGGCATTCCAAAAAATTATCATAATCCAAGAATATGGGAAACTCATCAATAAAGTAATTTAATTTAATATACATCAAGACTAAACATCGAGAACCCCTAGGGTCAACGATTTTATTTTCCATTTTATTTTCCCCAAGTCAGAGCCTAAGTGTAAAAAAAAATCATATATATTTTAATTATATTATAGTAGGTCTTTTAAAAATAAACACGGTCACTAGATATTGAAGAACATCACATGCATCCTCGTCATATAAATGATCATGCACATAAGTCAAGGAACCCATAGGGCCACCCATTAAAATTAAAAAACAATAATTTCTATGTTAGTAACACCTCATGTGGTGGTTGTGGTACCATTCACAGACATACAATTAAATTTTATGTCCAAGAAACAACTATGGTTGCCAGTTTGATTTACCAAGTCACTTTACTTGGTTAGAAACACCCCATGAGAGACTAAACGTCATGGTCCACTTGAAAATATTCTATTGGTGGCATTTGAATAGGTTCTATTTCATTATTTAGATCAATTGGTATTTAATATATTATTTATTGTTGAATACATGGTAATGATGGTGTGGTTGCACATCACGTACATCAAAAAATGGGGTAAAACCTAAGAGATAGATTATAAATCACTTACCTTATACTTTTATATATCCACTCATCTAATATCAGCCTTTTATTCAATCAAAAAAATTAGAAACTTAAAAAATAAAAATAATACCTTGGAAATGGGGGGAAATAATATCAAATGACATGAGCTCTATTAATAGAAGAATAACCTTGGAGGAATAGGATCATAAGGTTTACATTATGACAAGATTATAAATGGAATTAACATCAGTCAATTTAGTGAAGAGAAGTGGGTGACCCACCCTTTAAATAGGATGAGACTAATAAGGTGAGGTGTTTGTTGAGGGTTCTGTTCAAGGGAAATTCCCCCTTTTTTATAAACACCAATGGATTTATTAATTAACTTACAACCCATAAAACTCTACAAAAGGGTTTCAATGCATAAACTTATTATTCACACTACGAGTTTTCATGTTAGGGAGATCCTCTATTATTCCCTCCATTTTCATAGTATAAAGAATTCTTCACTCTATGAAAGTCTTGAAGTCTATAGATTTATGTTGAATACCCTCCGATTTCTCCTAGAAGCATCCTCAGACCACTTTCAACCCCTAAAACACTTAGAACTAAAAAAATAAACATGTTTATGGAAATTAAAATGGATTCTTACCTCAAATAATTTTTGGGGTTTTACAACCACCCAACCATAAATCAATTTTTCCTCTAGATTCTCTAACAGCATCACCGAGCCTCATGGGTAACCATATCTAGTCATGATCCATCATAACAAGCTGCTTCTCCTATATATACTCCTAGATACATATGTGCTCCCCTGAATAGAAACTATAGGAATTTTTTTATCATGAAAAACATTTCCACTCCAATCAAGTATACTTGTTGGATGATCCTCATAAGACATGTCTAATTCATGATCAATATCTTAATAAAAACCCCACCCATAGGGTCCCACTCATACTAATAATCCATGATAAAAAATTTGTTTGATTCCTGAATATAGATGCTAAAAAATGACATATCAACTAGGTTTTATGACATGATTAACCCCACGAATCATGTGGAGAAGTGGGGTTTTCACCTAAATCAAGTGATAGAACGAGTTCACATTCTGAATCAAGTGATGAAATATCGTTTCCCTGCCTAAAAAAAGTGAAACATGAGGGTCACCATTATAAACTATCACAAACTATTTTCCTCCTTTTGAATTATTTCATAAATCTCTCATGATCTGAATGAAACCTATATATGATCTCAACTAAATCTTGGAAGAATACATTAATTTATAGATCAAGTAAACTAGGTCTGGAGTCTCCTACATGGAATTTAACCCAATAATTTTCAATTTACCATCATGTAACCAATATATACTAAGGACAAGTGGCTATCCCAAGAATAAATGAAACACTGGATACATGATCACATCATATCCTCTACAATTTGAAAAGCATGCTTCTATTTTTATAGTATCTATGCTTGATACATGAACCAAACTATACAACTCTCTCTAATTATGTTTGTTCCAACACTGCACCAAAATTAGAACCACTACTAAAACCCTCATTCACTCACGCATCAGAGTGCCGATTTTTTTAACCAACTACACCATGATTTCGCACTACTTGTGGTATTCATGATTTCCAAAAATACATACATTACCCTTAATTTATTTATTCCAATGGCCTAAACCAACCCATTTCAAACTTGGGTGTCTCATCAAAATCCATATTATCACTCCTATGAATATTTATAATTCAAGGAATTTCCTCATAATCAATAAAATTGTGTTATTCCAAGACTTTAAGTCTTATAAACATAGTCTCTTTACTAACCCACTTCCTAATAATCACACTTGATTAAAACACCTGACTGTAAACCTATATCTCTTAGCTATCAAATATCAATCATACCAAATCCATAAATTTTTTCATTAATGGACACCCGTGCTTGGGTAACTTCCATTTCAATTCATAACTTGGCTTCTTTCACCAAACTATCAACCCAAAACTGAAACCTTCTCTAGGTTGTGCCTATCAAAATGCCACTTCCACTGTTTACTGAATAATGCACAAATCAAGCATAACTCACTCAAATTTTCCATGGTATGCTTCCAAGTATAAGATCTCATTATTACCTATATATGGGCATGATATTTCTTAACATATATTATCATCCCACATTGAAATCCTTGAGGAACACTCACATCACTTGAATAAGTACTCAACTCTATCCCTTATTGGTACCATTTTAACATTACGATGCCTCACACCAATTCTTTCCAATTTTATCCAGAACCATCACTATAAACCCAATCATTATATATCTAACTCATAGTCTACATCCATTCTCTTCATCATGTTATTATTCCATTCGAACCCACCACATGACATACCTAGACCCGTTAGCAGGTTATACTTGTACTAGAACTCAACTCACCATAATTGATGAACTTCATTATCTTAGATCTATTACATGAAGTGGATCAACCCCCTTAATATCATAAGAAATTCAAGGGTCACCACACTAGAAATCACACTTTCCAAAAATATTAGAGCTCATATTTCACATGATTTCACTATATTGACATTGACAAATCCCTTATGACCACAAAGTCATTTCATCAACAATTATAGAGACCTAGTCTCATGCATCGGTCACACCCTAAAGCATTCAATCCTCAGAACAAACTACACCTAGTGATACCCCAAAGCAACTCTAACTCTAACCATTGTACATTATAACACCAAGTCTTTACACCCTCCTCTAATTACATGAATGGACAATGTGATAATCATTTCACATTTGATCACCCACTGATCCCATTAGCAACCCAAAACCTCACATGTCATGGATAGGGAAAACTAAGGAGTCCTATACCTTACCAGAACACACATGAAACCCATAAGGCCCTAACCCTAATTGTTCTATAGGTATCAAATGCATATTTTCCAAAATTGTCCATACATACATTAGAAACACTAATTGCATCCACTATAGACTTCCATCCATTATTGTGACCTCACCTCAGGAGTCACATAACCTTCGAAACTCAAACTCCACATCCATAAGATTCCTCAAAAAATACACATTGACACATCTCACATGCTATCCAAATCTAGACACATCAAACCAGATCCGAATATTACATTTTTAAGTCTAAAATTGGGTGGAACCAAACCATATACCATGTATGTTATCCAAATTCCATCACATTATTATTTTAAAGTAGTATATATTTTAATATCTTACAAAATTTCTCAACAGCTATAATTTCCAATCAGTCCCTCCTAACAAGAATATATCATGATGTTTATCTACTACACCACCTCACTCAACCATCCTGAGTAGTACCCCATCTAAACTAGTCTCAAGAACCTAACACCCCAACTAGCCACGATCACTTTATGTCCACTCAGATATCCAAAATCATCTCACTTGATTCTCTATTTCCTATAAGCATAAGGAACCTCACTCATGTCAAGGTGGACTATACGATCACCTGTCACTATTGGCGTCTCCACAAAACTAGAAGTGTTTACTAACACTCTACTCATTTTGGATCCAACTATCTATGATAACCCCATAAATAGGGTTAGGCATTCAACTGATCATACCCTTAGAAACCCAGATACAAATCTCCACATCAAGGTTAGGAATATTCACCCACATAGACAAGGAATGTACATGAATATTCCAATGAGTTTTTATCACTTACATGGATAAATATAAATATAAAAAAATACCCCCTTCTCATCTCGTTGGAACCCTCAAGAAAGGGTTGAACCCTCCCTTCAATTGCCCTCATAAATGACATCTCTCTATATAATAGTAAGAATATGTCCAGTTCCTCAGTCACCATTCTCGAATCACCCATATCCTAAGACACATGCCAACATTACAAGTAAACTCATATCCCAACTCAAAAACTTTAGCCTTCTCTTAATCATATATATAATCAAAATTTTATTATTTACATAACTACCCACTCTAGGGTTACTCACAACTCATTTAATAATCAACAAAGGAAAATAATGATAGACAACACATCTCACTACCCCTCTAAAGACCTACAACATAGGGATTTCATATACATGTTTGAGTATAGTATACTATTCTCACTCTTGGGTTAGGATTAAACCCACAAGGGTTGTAGATCGTTACATGATCTTATTACTCTAAATGTTACATTTCAAACCCTCTCCACAATACACATAACATCATGATTTCTCATACACACCACCATGAGGGTCCTATAAACCATGCTCTATATCTATTCCCATTCACACATTTTTAAGATCATATCATGAAAACTATAACCCCCATCGGAATATATTTACATTTAGATATACAATAACATAGTCAAAGGGAAACGATAACATGTCCAATTCCCATATATTATTCATAGCTCATACCATAAGATTATCATAACCCGAGATCTCTTGAAATCCCAAACAACCCAAACACTGGGTCGATATAAAAAACACATAAGGTACAAATCACATATACTAGATTATAAATATCACGCTTTTCATGTTTCAAATATTTTTTTTCATAAATAGGGACCAGTTAAATTAATTGTCACTTACAAGTTATAGATTATTTTTTTAAAGTTGAATTTGGAATTTCATTTTACTAATTACAAACAATAACCAAAATACGTGATCATGTAAAAACATTTAACCATTTAATTTGACATGAATTTTCCACAAGTGAGGCTTAGTTAAATGAAATTAAAATTACATGTTATAGATGAAAAAACTTTGTTAGATGTAATTAGAATTTTATTTAGTTGGTACCAATTAATAATCAATGAAACTGATTTCTTAACATTTTTATCCATATATATAATCAGTTAAAATAAGATTCCACCATACACTTATATCATAAAACACCATATAGATGCCCACATACACTTTAAATAACTAATCAATTTCAATGTACACTACTGGAAATGTGACCTTTCCCAACACTTATATACCCCCTTTCCCAATGGTTTTGCCAAACCGTTGGGAAAGCCCACTTTGTGGCCACGTTTCCCAACGGTTTTCACTACTGGAAACATGATCTTTCCCAACACTTCTATACCAACGGTTTGTAAAAACCGTTGGTATAGCTACTCTTTCCCAACGGTTCATCAAAACCGTTGGGAAAGGGCCTAAAAACACACCCTTTCCCAACGGTTTTGGTGAACCGTTGGGAAAGAGTGACCTTTCCCAACGGTTCACCAAAACCATTGGGAAAGGGGTGGATTTTTTCCCTCTTTTTCCCAACGGTTCATCAAAACCATTGGGAAAGAGTACCCTTTCCCAACGGTACACCAAAACCGTTGGGAAAGGGTGTGTTTTTAGGCCCTTTCCCAACGGTTTTGATGAACCGTTGAGAAAGGTTACTCTTTCCCAACGGTTCTCAAGAACCGTTGGGAAAAAGAGGGAAAAAATCCAGCATACACCCTACTAAAAATACACCCACCCAGAACCTATCCCAACGGTTGTCAAAACCGTTGGGATATGTTCATTGATTTTTTTCCAGATCTACTAACGGAGAACATTATATAAATCAAAAATTTAAATAATTATGATAATACATATATATATTTATGAAATTATGTTTACAAAGTGATGTTAGCCTAGTGGTTAAGTCGTTCGATTATAAACGAGGGGTCCTGGGATCAAATCCCAGCGGTGATTTTATTTTTGGAATTTATATACCAACGGTTCCATTACCGTTGGTATAGATTTCATATTACCTATACCAACGGTTTCCAAAACCGTTGGTATAGGTCTATACCAACGGTTTTCGGAGAACCTTTGGTATAGACCTATCCCAACGGCTTACTTGGCTACGGTTCTCCAAACCGTTGGTATAGGCTATACCAACGGTTTGGAGGCCTATACCAACGGTTCCAAACCATTGGTAAAGGTTAGTTTTCCAGTAGTGTTTCCAAAACCGTTGGGAAAGGGTAGGCTTTCCCAACGGTTTGGCCAAACCATTGGGAAAGGTCCAAACTGTGGCCACTTTTCCCAATGGTTTGGCCAAACTGTTGGGAAAGGGTAGGCTTTCCCAACGGTTTGGCCAAACCATTGGGAAAGGTCCAATTTGTGGCCACTTTTCCCAATAGTTTGGCCAAACCGTTGGGAAATGGTAGGCTTTCCCAAAGGTTTGTCCAAACTGTTTGGAAAGGTCCCCAGTATATCAACATCACTTCCCAGATTCCAGGAAACTATACCAACGGTTGTCAAAACCGTTGGTATAGACCTATACCAACTGTTTTGACAACCTTTGGTATAAGTCCTTTGATTTTTTATTGGATCCTATTAACGAGGACATTCTATAAATCAAAATTTAAAATAATTATGATAATACATACATATATATATATATATATGAAATTATGTTCACAAAAGTCATGTTAGGTTAGTGGTTAGTCCTTTCAATGATAAACTGGAGGTCCTGGGATCAAATCCCAGCGTTTTTTTGGAAATATATATACCAACAGTTTTATGGAACCGTTGGTATATATTTTCATATTACTTATACCAATGGTTTTCAAAACTGTTGGTATAGGTCTATATCAAAGGTTTTACAAAAAGTGTTGGTATAGACCTATCCCAATGGCTTACTTGCCTATGGTTCTCCAAACCGTTTGTATAGGCTATACCAACAGTTTGGAGGCCTATACCAACAGTTCCAAACCGTTTGTATAGGTTAGTTTTCTAGTAGTGGTAAGATTAAATAGTCACCTACAATCATTAAAATGGGATGTAAATCATGAATTACTGATACGATATATGTACACATGCTACCTTGACATATTAACCATGTGAAATATACAATAAACCATAAATCCTATAATCATGTGTGTTAATCTTGGGGAAAATAGAAAATAGTAAAAGTGAAAGGCATGAAAAAAAATCTAATCCATAACAACGTGGACTACACTCATACATGGATTGTACATTCTCAAGAATGTCTTTTATACCATATTCTAAAAATTCCCTATATCATTTGTACCTTCCCAAATTAACATAAAAAATAAAAATATTTGATATCAATTTTTAATGTCTCATTTCCCCAAACAACTGAGTAGTGACCATATAGGTGGTTTTCAATGTACCTCAGGCATGCCTCCCCATACACCAGAGAATAAAGAACAAAAACTTGGGTCTATGTTGATGTAGTAGGGAGGTTGGACCCACATATTAGAGCATAAAAATCATTGAAATAATTAATAAATAATAAATATCTAAATAATTAAAACAACAAACAAATATCCAGGTATGTTCCAATAAGTGATCAAAACCCATGCTATATGAAAATGAACTATACAATATATGGTAGGTAGTCATGCATTAATAGTAAATAATATACACCAAAACCTTAAATTCCAAAAGGATGAAACTAGAGGAACCCCCTAGAATGGTCCTAAGTCCTAGCCTGATCTAAAACAACCTTTCTCTCTCCTAGAATCCCACACATGTTAATCTCCTAGAACATAACCTTTTCATGTCCTATAATCATGTAGGTCTGGTTGGGTATCACACAAAGACATGAGAAGTGTGTGAGTACAAATCAATAGTCCAAAACCAATAGATTCTATAATGATATTTAGACCAAGTAATAAGTTTCATGCTAATGTGCATGATAAATAAATGTACAATATAAGTAAATAAAACCACTATCAATCCCCAGGTTCCAAAGTGACATCTAGGATCAACCGTATCTACTTCATCCTATGATATATGTCTCTATCTATAATGTACTGTCAATGAATACTATATATTCATAGGATTATAATCCTAACAAGTAATTTAATTAAAAAACATTTTTGAACCAAAGGGGAATCACAAAAGTTTTATTATGTATCGGGTGTCATTGCGAAACAAAAGGTGGAATCACCCTAAGGCATTTTTTAGTATATATAAAGTGTTATTACAGAAACCAAGTTGTATCACCCATGTAATTCCCAATTATCAATCATCATCATCTAATATAATGGGGTGTCAACTTTAGCATTCCAAATTATTAGGTGTCATCAATGAACCCAAGGGGTATCACACTTTGAGTTCTAAATAATTAGGTGTCATCACTGAATCCAAATGGTATCACCTTTGGTGTTCCAAAGTGTCAGACATCATCATAAAATACAAGGGTTATCTCCATTGAAATTCCATTGTATTAGGAATCATCACTAAAACCATGGGGCATCACCCATGGAATTATAAAGTTAAATCATAGTCACTGATCCCAAGGGAGTTTACCCCAAAGGTGTTCTAATTATTTATCATAAAAAAAGAATACCTAAAACTCATCAATACATTCTTTTTATTCAATACCCATGGAGTCTCAACCCCAGTCACCCCTATGGTAACCCATTTCATTTTCCATTACATTTTACCCCAGCTAATCACGAAGGAAAAAACACTCACAAATCCATTAAGTTGACTATAACAGTTCTTTGAAAATATACACATGGCCTTAGGATCCTGGAGAACATCCCAAGAATCCCTATCACATAAATGGTAATAATCATAAGTTAGGTCACCCATAGGGACACCCTTTAAAATTATTAAACTTTGTTTACCATGTCAAATGCATCTTAAGTGGTGGCTATAGATACAATCACACTTTAAGTATAAGGCATCGCTTGGGTAGGCTCCTTAGTTTACTATGTAATTTCCTTAGGTTAGGCATACCCCATGAGTGGCTAGAAATTACATTCTACACCCCAACATTCCATTAATGGCATATGGAGATGTTATATTTCATGATTTCGGTCTATTGTATATAATTTATAATTTTAGGTTGAACACAGGGTAATGTCGGTGTGACAACACAACACATACATCATAAAATGGAACAAAACTTATGTGATAGATTATGGACAACCTACCTTATAATTAAAGAAATTCAATCAGAGAATATATAACTTAAATTCTATATAAAGGGTTATAAATAGAAAAAGTATAAAAATACCATGGAAATAATAAATTCGCACAAAAATTAAATTATATCACTTAAAAATGGAGGAAAATCAGAAAACATGGATAAGAAAGGGTATCCTTACCACTATCTTCCAAATACAATTGATGACAGTAGATTCAGTGAAAAGAAGAGGGAGATACACCCTATGAAGAGGAGGAGATCAAGTTTATGAGGTTTTCATAAAGGGTTCAAGCCAAGGGAGAGTCCCCCCTTTTTTATGAACCCTGAATAATTAAATAATTAACAAAAAACTAAAAAACTAATATAATAGTGTTTCATAGTGAGAACTTATTGTTAATGTCATTTGATTATGTGGACTTGGGACCCTAATATCTACCTACCTCTTTCAGAGTGTGAAGAATTAATTCACACTGGGAAACTGGTATGGTATGAAACTTTAAGCTACAGGACCACCTGTTTCTCTCTAATGATTTATCAAGACTCTCCCAACCGCTGAAACACTTATAAAAAACCGAATACACATGTTAAAAACAATATAATTGGTTTCTTAACATGAAGAAGGGTTTGGGTTTTACAATAATCAATCTCATGTTAGTAGAAATATAGACACCAATGTTAAATCCTATTAGGTTCAATGTAGTTCCCCCAATAAGGAATTAGTAAAAACAATTAACACTCTATATTAGAAAATTAGATAATGAGAATAGAGAACAATAACATCATGATTTTGAGATAAAAAATATCAGATTCTAATCTTTTTGAAATTATTAGTTTCTAGGATAATATATCATGACATCAGAGAATAACATGATTATATTTCCGTAGACCAAAAATCCAATGGTCCCTAGATGAATGACCACCTTATTTATTATCCCTATCATTCTATGTTAGGTTACATGATTCAATATTTTTTTATATTTAAATATACTTTTCAATATTTGATAGATAAAGGCCATGTAGTTTTGAATAGTCCCAAGGAACATGTGATATGGGGGTTAGCCTCAACCAAAAAAAGGAGGAATTAACTAAAGTTATGAGTAGAAATATATAAAATTTAGGGATTGGATAATGTAGAAGTTAATTAATAATCACCATGTAATTATTATGGCTTTAATAAATCAAGTTGTTAAGACCCTTATTCTACTTGGAGCATTTTAGTAGTGTCTTGTGATTTTTAGCCTCATAATGACTAGAAAAATAAACAGTAACCAGGTAAATAATAGGAATATGAACCCCCATAGTTCCCCAAACTAGTATAAACACCTATTTAATTCGTTCCTCCATGATTGGGAGGATGGTCAACACCCTGCCAAATAAAACCCTCATTTAATAAAGAAAATTAATTATCCCTATTTAATGACACTTTATTGATGGAAATGGGTGTTTACCAAGAATAATTTTATAAAATAATATCTTTCAATGATTCTAATGGAATAATTCAAGGTAGCGGAAGACATGCGTGAATCTTATCTTGGGTCCACAGAGTAATCCATGACTATATAATACATGCTTTATAAACTAGGATAAAAGAGATTCAACTATAAAAATAGTAGAATTAGTCCCATCGAGGATCATATAATTCTCACCTTATCCCAGTTTAATTGGTGGACTAAAAAATTTGTAGAAGATAAAAACATCAATTTTACAATGCAGTTGGAGTTATTTATGTTGGAATGTAAATAATAAAAATGACCCTGAATTTAAGAACATTATTATTATCATTGTCACCACATACATGTTTTAGACCACACGATCTTGAGTAGGAACATGTCATGAAGTATTGTCCCTTTTCTCAAAAGATTGATTTAATGAAAGATATCTTTATTGTTCGAGTGGGACATTGAATCTTTGAAACAATTTGTACTTATAAATAACTCCAAGAGGCACCCATCAAAGCTATTTCATACCCTTAATAGTTATAAACTAAAGTGGAATATTTTGAAACACATCTTGATAAGACCATATATACATAATTATATACAATTATTTACCTTATGATTAAATACCTAGAAAAAACCAAAAAGGGTATATCTAACATTTATATTGTTCTAGAAGTCTAAATGATGTCAGAATTCCTTAACCATTGGGTAAAATGATCAAGGTGTTAACCTTATTTTATCTAGGATACTAAATTTCTTGTGATAGAGAGAAACTATTTTATATCCATCCAATTATAAAATCTTAGGTTTGATAATTAGAAAAAAAACATTAGTGAAAATCAAAGAGAAAACACAATTTTTTAATATTATTTCAGATTCTGAGTTCATGGTGATTTTCCAAGACACCACCTTCAATAATATACTATGAATCCCATGTAATCAACTATATATACATGTGATTATTCCTACTATAAATAATTTAAAGATTATATTAATAGTCAAATTGAAGTATTTTAAGGTCGTATCTTTGCTTTTACCTTTTGAAAAAATTGATAGATCAATGTGGGTACAATAAAATACAAGGGAATCAATTATAGATAAGAGGAACCCAAAAGGTTTTTTTTCCATTAATAGGTTGGTACTTCATATGTCAAAATTTGGGATGATGTAAAGGAAGGTATCTTACACCCTATTTAACAGATTAATACATCACGTACAAAGTTTGGGAATCCTATACCTATTTTGGATAAATGGAAAGATCCTCATACCATATTAATATATTAGAATGGATAAGAAGATAAATCCAATAAGACATCTATATCTACAGTATAAAATATTCTTATGTAATCCATGTGCATTGATTTAATATTTGTGTGTATCTATCAGAATATATGCTTAACTAATATTCAATAAAAAAAAAGAAGAATTTATGAGATAATTATATATCATTAGTAGATGGATTAGATATTGGGTACCTTTATCTCCATTAACATGGTATCAACTAATCCCTAATAACTCCCTACCACTTCTAATGTGAATTAACTTAAAAATGGTGATGACTTTCATTTGAAATCACATGAATCCCAAGAGGATGATATATCTCCCACCACTAATGTTCATGTGGATGAATTTAAATATTTTCCATTATCTATTAATGAATGTGTCTCCACTATTGTTGATGATATCAAAAGAGTATATTTAGGAATTAAAAAAAGAACATACCCTATACTAATTAGTGCACCCATGACTCCCAAGGAGTAAGAGTAAGAAATTTTATTTCTCATGAAATTTGGGGTTATATTTGTATAGAGTTTCATAGATATTCTAGGATAACAATATTAAGTGTTTTTTGATCAATTATTTCTATAGGTTAACCAGAATATATACACACAAAAAATAAAGAGGATGCATCCATCTCATACTAATAAGGTAGAAAAACATTTGGGTATGTTTATTAAATAAAATTTTATTCAAGAATTCAATACCATAATTGGTTGAATAAAATTGTCCCCATTGAGAATAAAATGAATAAATTTGAGTCTTCATCAACTTTAGTGACTTTGATCATTATTATTGGAAGGAATAGTTCCATGTCCTAATAGAAAAACTTATTATTTATGATATAACTAGTTTTAAATACATTTTATTCATAAATGTGTATTTTTTATCTTAAAAATAAGAATTAATGCTTCTTAGTGTTGGATTTTTTTTCCAATAGGTATCATAGTGTTGGATGGTGTAAGTTTCAAGAAAATTATTTCCATAAAAGAAAAAGGGGGAGATTATCAGAATATAATTTATATTTGGTGCTACATAGTTTTAGAATTTATAACAACAACATTACAAGTTATCAAACATTAATGATAATCTAAATGATACTGGATTTAGGTTTATAGTGTTTAATTTAAAGTGTAAAATATTTGGTGTTTTTATTATTAAATCATTTATGAAGTATTGGAGTAAGATTTGAGTTCCCATATAAAGAGTTTTTGCTTGATGAAAAGTGAGTTATAATTTGAATGTTTCCAAAAATATCACTTTTATTTTTTCCACAACATAAGAGTGTTAGTAGAATTATGTAATTGATTTTATATCATGTCAAAAAAGTTCAAGGGGGAATGTAAGGTAGAACAATGAGATTTTAATTTAGTAATTAAATTTGACTATCTTTTGGGGGTGAGACATGGGATGAGACCCAAGAAAGGGTAATGAGAGTGATTAGAGGATATAGCATTAGTTTGTCAGAGGCCTCGATTAATGATATAATGGAACTATCCATGGTTATATTTACTAGGTAGTGACTTGATGTGATTGACATGTAGGGTGTATGGGCCAACCGTAGGTGGTTTTAACAGGGTTTGGTCTTGAGACCTTATCCCTTGTGAGGTTTACCCTATTTTATTTTATGAGGCTTTGAAATGCTTGGGTTTTGGGTTGTGGGATGTGTTAGCTGAAGAGATGGATGTTGGACCTGGAGTCTAGTTGTGAATAAGGATTATATAAGGGATGTCACTATTTATGTCCTTCATAATCATCCCCAAGAGAGACATCCAAGATTGTGTACAGGTTCTTAGGATCCCAAGAGGGATGCCTCTTTTGTTTCTTTCTAACAAAAAGGGACTAGGGGGTACCTAATTGATAAACCACCCCTAAGAGGGATTGTGTGTTTGGGTAGTAATGGTTATGGGTGTCCCCTTGGGACCCAAAATAATGAGTGAGATAGTAAGACTATGATTTTATTACAGGTTTGGGAATTTATCCAGAAATTTATAGTTTTCATTTTTTTATGTCGATACATGGTTTAATCCTTGAGGACTGTTGTGATATTGTTGGGTTACCTTGTTTAGGACCTGGAATAATAATATGGGTTTCATTGGTTGAAAGATTTTAACATGGTGGTACATGTTTATGGTTCCAAATATCTGACATGTCACTCGATATATGAGGTTTAAAAATTTTATCATGATGTTAGACACCCATGGATTTGTATGTTGGACAAGATGCTCTGTATCAGTATTGATAGTTTGGTTCATGATTTGGGTGATAGGCTGAGTTTCCAAGCACATTTTATTCTTGATATAATGATAATGGTGGACATGGAATTCCAAATATATGATGATATTGGAGGACATGGAGTTCCACATATATGGTGGAGAATAGTGGACATGGAATTCAACAAATTCAATTGAGATGTCAGACTGATGCTCCAGTCATGGGTAGTATACTATATGAATTAGGTGATAGATTGAGGATCTAGTAATTGATAGTATACTTTATATTTTAAGTTATAGACTAAGAATATAGAAAAATATAGTATGCCTTGTGGAATGGGATGGTGGTATGATGCACTGGATCCATGGTTTAGGTGGTAGAATGATGCTCCCAACACTGTTGTTTTTACTTATCTTTTATTTACTGTACAAATGCTCCAGGATCTATTATTTATGATTCATGGTTTAGATTTTGGACTAAAACTCTAGGTTCTAGTATTATATTAACATGGTATGAGTACATAATACTGATGCATCGGGGTACCAATTAAGAGATAATGTGTGAATTCATGAGTTTTGTTTGGGGCAACATAAAGGTGGATCCCACATGATTCTTGGGACAAATGATCATCAATATTTGATTAGAGGCACTCTAACTCTATCCAAAGTAGTTACGTTCAATTCAATTTCTAGATCCAAGGATAAATAGTTGTTTTAATTATCTTTATTTTAGTTATGTCTCGTTTAGGATGAGCATATTGCATGGGCATGCACTTAAAGAAAGAGTATATAGGATCAAACATGGGGGTGGACTATTAATATTTATTTCTAACCCCCTATATTTTCTATTAGAGTTAGTGTCCTAGAACCAACTGGTTGTAGTCTTATTACATGGATATTTAATGTATTTAAATATTAAACATCTTATTACATATTTTTCATTGTTCTTCATGACTATGTTGTAATAATGTCATAGATTATTTTTTGTATTAATTAGGTCATAGAAGTTCCCCACTATGATGCGAACCTTGAAATTCTATAAAAATATTCCTAAATATAGTTCTACGGCTAGATTAAATACTATAATGGGGAACATAGCTTGTAGACCGTGAGGTGAAATTACTTGTAAGCAGATGAGACTTCCTCTCATGAAGTTCTCACTTTTTAATATCCAAGATAGAAGATTATGGGAACAAACCCTCCAATAGGAATTACCCATGTTTTGGTGTCATCAAAAATTTCTATATGTGTTCACGTGTAATGATCCTTAGACTTTAATATTATCATTAATACGAGTCATGACTTGCACACTTTGACTTATTGATGAAAATTGTCATGCAGACAGTTGGCAAGAAGTAGGGTATGTTGGGTGCATCCCGACTGTCTTGCTATTAATGGATAAGCCAAGGAATAATTTTCCCTTCAATTAATGGAAGTTGATATCTTGACCCTTTAATTCAAATAGAACCTTCGTGTGAAATTCCATGGACATGGTGTAACAACGAGTTTATTTCAGGTTGTCAAAGAATGACATATCAAGAATAAAAGTTGATGACACTATCATGAAACCTGCTTGATGAGATATTGAGACCAAGGGATTATATTGCACAGTGAGAATTCATATGTGGATTCCATTTTTGAGACATTAAGTTCTTTCTCTTGGGGTCCTTGACCCATTTCTAGATATTACTCTTGGACTTTTGGCAAGCCCGCTTAATTCCAACGAGAAAGAATCTTAGAGGGTCACACACTAAGTGTTTCTGGTGGTCTCGGTAAAATTCTATTTAAACTTAATTAAAAAATATTATTCTCAAGATAGTGGAATAATTTTATTCAAGTTAAAATGATTTCATAAATTAAATTAATATTTATTCATCGGATTGTTGCTAAAATATATTAATTTATTTTATTGAACATTTAATAAAGATTTATTTACTTGTTTGTAAATAAAATATTTATTTAATAGAATAATTTATTTATTTATTTATTTGGGTGTTCAATAAATATAAGTGGAGTTTGAGCAGACCAATTCCGGTCCGGTAGTAAAATAATTATTTGCAAGACAATAAATATTTTTAAACTTAGTGACACAAATTAAAATAACGCTGCAATTATTTTGTGTTGCATAATTTTATTTATAATTCTATTTTTCACAAGTTGGTGCACCATAAACAATGACACATTATTATTATTAATAACATGGATTCTCTCTAAGGTTATGAATGTATTTAATTCCTATTACTCAATTAAATATTGTAACTAAAGCCCCATTTCAATAAATAGACACATATGTCTATTATTCCATGTACCGAACTACACTACTGGTGAATTGAGAATTATTGTGCTAAAAAATTTCTCTCTTGAATCTTCTTCCTGCCCCTCTCAAGATTGAGATACGTTCTTCAAGGAAGAAGAACAAGTGATCAAGAACGACTGACACAAGACACTTGCTTCACTGCGCTAGCACCCAGAGAACGAGTGGTGTCGATCACAGGACATCGGATCATGTGTGGATCAACACTAAAGGGATTCTAGTTTAAATATTTTCAAGAACAATATAATAATCTGGAAGGGTCATTCTATATGATCAACATCATCAACGAAGAAAATACCAAAGATCCAATATTATTTTCTTTATGAAATTAATTAAATTAATTATAAACATGATATTCAAGATCCTCTCTAAAGGTTTGGAGCCTCTTTCTTATTTATCTAATTATTTTATTATATTTCATGGAGACAGGAATTCATCATAATATTGATCCCAGAATAACCACTGATCATGGTAAAAATTAATGTTGGGTGCCGACCCAACAATGCTTCCACTGCTCCCGGAACATATAAGTAGTGTAAGAGCAGTTATATCATAGTTTATAATTATTTAAATAATTAAATGATGATTTATGATTTAATAATTTAGTTTTTCAATTCAAGGTTAATCGTTCTTGTAATATAGATTTTAAGATATTTTAATCTATATTTTCATTTCTCGTTCACCTTATAGAAATAATCTTTTCCTTTAATTTTGATTAAAATAAAATAGATAATCTCATGTGGAGGTGCTAGTTTTTCCTGGCTATACAATACCAGAATACACAGCATGTAGTTTGATTCACATGTCATGTATCAAGGTTCAATGCATCGGGACTAGACTGCGAAACCACGCCTTGTTATTGGTGTTTTTCTAAGTCTTAAAGACTCCATGTGTTGACCAGAAATATGTGGAACATAGTTTCCATATTACATGCCATGTGGTCCACTAGACACGGTGTATAGTCCCTTCGGGTTAGGGTTAGACTGTGTACCCTGTACATGGCTTGCCCGGCTGGAGATCATGTAATGAAAATACTACATAGCATGTGAACCAATGGACACACCATGTAATATGAATATTTCTAAATTACATTTACACGCCATATCCCTAGACATGTACTTCAGATAGACGGTGAATAATAGTACACTCCATGTACTTGGAACTACACACTGTGAACTCATACAAATTACATAGTTTTATTAAAAAATTTTATTATATTATACAAACCCTTGAGACGTGTACCATGGTGCAGGCACAAAGCTGAGACACAACACGTGATAGGTGTTTTATGTATATGTGTTTTATTTAATATATAAGTAATGTTCATTTCTACTAATTGGGTAGTTATGAATAGAAATTCAACGGGTTTCCTCCAATGTACATGTTACGTACAAATATAATTTTAAATTAATTTATTTATTTAAAATTATGATGGATGAAAATGTAAAGGAAATTCAGAAAAAAGATTAAAATAAAAGGATTGATTAATTAAAGATAATAATTAATCGATTAGAGAAAAATTTATCTTAATAAGACCTATTAAGTAATTGAAAACTAGTTTTATTAAATGCATAACTCATTGCATATATATAAGTGATCATGAGATAGACCAAGACCTTCATATGTGATTGGTTTCCTTTTAATTAATTTCTTAATTTAATTGTTGGCCGGCGATCCATCTCTCTTCATTAATATGTAGGGCCTTCGTTCCCATGGGTTCTTTTATGTAAACCTCCTTTTTAACCCTCACATATGTGTGAGTTTAAAAGATTATGTAATGTATGGATCTCTACCACTAGAGGAGGCAGTTCAAGATAGAGCTGAGATGAAACCAATCCCAGGAGATACAGAGGTGGATAAGTGGAAAGGTGAAAATATGAACCCCAAAGGTTCAGGGTGTTTCTCCCCTAGGTCAGGGTCAGTTTATCAATTTCTAGATAAAATACATGTTAGAAAATCTCATTATCATTCCATTTGATTTATTTTATTTCTATCAGTTTCATGGTTTATCATTATGGATGTGTTGTCGCTATCACATAATTAATATATTAAAAAATCATGAAATATGGAACTAAAATAAACCAGGCTTATAAATAAATATTATCAATACATAGTTAATCACTTAATTAATTTCCACCTAATATTAACAATCATGTGATTATAATAATAATCAATTCACTCATAAGAGATAAAAATCACCCAAATAAAATATTAAGTTAGACAAAGCCTTCCATTACTTACTTAAGAGGAAAACTCAATAAAACTATGTGTTAGACCAAACCTTGCTGGGACACTTAATTTTATATAGGAAGACCTTGTGAAAGGTTTTGGGTGGAATTTACCATATTACATCCAGAGGATTAGCCCTTGAAAGACTTGGTGTAATATTGGAGGCAAGAGTTGAGTAAATCCAAAGTCAGGATTTTAGGATTGGGGAGTCCACTCAACAGACCAAGGAGCTTCAAGCCCACAGTTGGAAAATACATGCCTACCTAAATACCTTCAAATATCATGACCAAACTATGTTGGGGTTATGTGAATGGGAATATGGATTCTTTCCACAAGTATATCATGACAACATGACATTATGATTTCAATTGCGAGGGCTATTGGAACTTGATAAAATAGTGGGAGACTTAATAAAATTAATTTTTTATTTCTCATAAAATTCAAGAAAGAACTAATGATCTTCTCATTTAATTGTAGAATAAAAATGACAAGCTCATCAACCACACTATCCCAAGGATCAATTATGGACAAAGACAACATCCTCACTGACATTAACTTCCAGGAATGGTTTAGATGCCTCCGGGTTATCCTACACCATCAATGGAAGTCTTATGTGTTAGAGTTATCATTACCTGATCCACCTTCCAAAAAGGTGAGTGATGAGGATTTCCTAGTCTATGAGAAACATATGAATGACGTGGTCGATGTTCAATGTTTGATGTTATCATCAATGTCTTGTGAGATCATGAAGTCTCGTGAAAACATAGATTTTTATAGCATGATCGAGAACCTTCATGGCCTTTACAAGGAGAGAGTAAGACAGGAAAGGTTTTAGATCTTCAAGGAACTCTTTTAGAGTATGCTTGGAGAGGGTTCCCCAGCTGGGCCACATGTATTCAATCTCATTGGATGTATTGAGAGCCTAAAGGTTCTAGGTCTTAAACTCCCTGTAGAACTAGCCACCGATCTCATTATCGCATCACTCCCTCAAATATTATCCAACTTTGTTGTCAATTTCAACCTGAACAAAATTGAGAAGTCTCTATTTGATATTCTTATCCTCATTATCCAAGTGGACAAAGATATGAAGTGGGAAAAGCCTTACGTTCTTATGGTGAATAATAGAAAAGAGAATACGAAGAGATTTAAGCCCAAATATTCTTCATGGCCTTCCAAGAAAAGTATGATCAAAGGTGAGGCAAGGGAACAGGAGGTTTTTTGTTTCACATGTGGCAAGAAAGGACATTGGAAGAAGAACTGCACCCAACAAAAGAAGCAAGGGGAAACTTCAGGTGCATTTGTTATCGAATGAAATATATCTATTTCTACAAATTGCGTATTTGATTGCATTGTCGTGACACATCAAATTTATTATGTTTTAAGGTTTATTTATAGTTTAGGGCAGACCCTACGTCGTCTCTCAAGGAGCGTTGGTGGCTTATAGTCTGTATTCTTAATAAAGATTACTAAAAGCGGGGGGTGATTTTGAAAACAGTTTTAAGAAAATAACTTAACTTAAAGAGTTTAATAGTTGATAGAATAAGGTGGAGGATTAATAATTATGAGATAAGGAGATCACTTCAAGTTCACTACACATCTTGGATGTTTAATTGTTCTTAAAATTTCACATGGTTTTGTTTAATTATTTGGTTGAGGGTTGTAAAGATCTTGATTCCCCTCTTGCCTCCCTAAACATTTCACAAAGTACCAACCCTTGACACAACAATTGTGTTGTCAGGGTTTGGACTTCAAGAACAGATTAAAGGATACCAAAGCGTACTAATATCTTTTTTATGCGTGATAGAGAGAGGATCCTTGTGTTTCCCAATTGGAACAACTCAACTTTCCCACTTGAAATTTCAATCCAATCAGTGTTGAAATAAAAAGCGGTTCATTTAATTAAACCTAATAAATGAACTCATAGGAGAAAAATGTTTAGATAAGACATAAGTGAAATAATTCAATCAAAAATTACACAAAATCAATAGAGTATAAAGTTCCAGAACTTCCTCCCAAGTATGTGTAGCTCCCTCGAAATGATCGTCCACCGTTTAGCTCGCCATCGAGAGGAGGAGGAAGCTCGAGTGGAACTCCCTCTTCATCCTTGATTCCCCTATGAGGATATGGGCCTATAGAACTTCAAGTATGAGGAGATAAATCCTTTGGGTCTCCAAAATACTAGAGCTTTGCCTCCTGGCCGAACTTTCAAATGAGGAGCCCAAGGTTCCATTTTATAGGAAAATGGGAAGGTGGTTTTGAGCACACATAACTATTAAAACCACTAGTCTTAGGTGTTTCGACCTTCATACATCATAATATAAATTTGGAGAAAATAAAAAAGTTGTATACACACCTATTGGATGTCCCCACAGAATTTTTGGCACAATTTGGACACCTATAGCCTGAGATACGGACAGATCACTTCACACCACTTTTGAATCAGTGTCGATTTGGTGTGCTGGATAGATCATGTCAGAAAGGCCATCAAATGGGCGAATGAGTCTTGATACTCTTCATATGAAATGTATCCCAATGAGGTTTGGACCATACCACAAAAGTTTATCCTAATTGGATGCATGGTATAGTAGCAGTGTATGTATTAATCCACTAGTGTTCTTGAATCCTATGCAGTTTGGCCCATTTTTCTTGGACATCATCATGGGCCCTCCAAATCTCCTTCACCTTCAATGAAATTTTCAAGACAAGTAACATTGCAATTTTTAATAGCAATAAAAAGAAAATAAACAATTCAAACATGGAATTAATTTTTTTATTATTTATGGAATTTATAATAAAATTTGGTTTAATATAATGGTTTAAGGGTGAAAATGACACAGTGAATCATGGTACGATCACACCCCCACACCTAAACATTTTCACTCCTGGGAAAAGTCACATATTTAAAAAAAATGATGCATATATATATTCCCAACATTATGAAGAATTAACATTTTAGGAAATTTTAATTCACTAAAGTAATGTGATCAATGCACGAACCACACCAAGGAGTTCTTCCGAGTGAAAACAAAAAAAGATGTCTCATAAATCATATCACAATAAAATTCAAAGAGATTAATGAAACCAACATGTGAAAGGAATTCAAAAGTCAACCATTCCACTAACTCTCCATGTGTGTGTGTGAAAACCATTCCGTGCTATTTTTCCACTTTTTATCAAATAAATATAGGTTATTTTAACATTATTCAGTTTAAATGATTTTTCACCAAACCCATCCTACATCCTTTGCAATAATATTTCAAGACCCACTCACTTAAGAATTCCCAGAAGTCAAACCATAAGCTCCTAACCTATATATCCCCATATGTTTTACATTTCATCACTCCCCTCATTTATTATATTTTTTTTGAAGTTGCATTTGGAAGAAATCTCACACTAATCTCTCAACCCTTGTTTGATATCCTCATGACACTAATTGCAATAGTTATAACAGGATCAAAGGTTGAGGATGAGTGGTTTTTGATATTCCCAAGACACAAATTTTTTTTGAGGGTGTACAACAGTCAGACATTAGGTACACACGCATAAGTCAATCTGGTAAAATATTGAAACAGATAGGATAAAGAATGAACATTTTAAAATATCATTTAAAGCTGAAAAATATTAACCTAACATATATTTACCTTATATTAAGTAAGAAATATTAACACTTCGTGGTTTAGTGGAAAATGTATGGATATATTAGTGACACAGTTTTCCCAAAAACTACTTATACAAGGGGAATCAATCATCTCAAATGTTTCACAGTGATAAAACCATTTATATCATTGACAGAAACCCAATTCACTAAAAATCACTCCCTGATGTCAACTTCATACAAAAATTCACCATTCTTTATGGTATTTTTACTTTCCCCCTTTTATGGTCACTGAATTATGGAACATTGAAATTTTTGATGGGGGGAAAATGAAAATACCATCTAGAAGGGAAAAAAGAGAAGAAAGAAGAAAGACAATGGAAATCCTAATGAACCAAGAAAAATGGGGAAAAGTGAAAACACCCAAAAGAAGGAAGAGAAAGAGAAGAAAGAGAAATAAAATTATGAAAACTATCCTAAGAATGTACCCTTCCCCCCACACCTAAAGTTTGTTGTGTCCTCACTGTAAGGAAATAGGATGTGTAAAGGAAGGATAAAACCTGGTGAGTTTCATTCATAGATTGCTTCTTGAACAAGGAGTTCCTCCACCAGGGACTCCAGAATGGATTCATGGGAGTGCTTTAGCCACTACCCATTGACAGTGAATGTTTTCTTGGTTTCTTCATTTTGAACCTGGAAAACACCAAATGGAGAAATGTCAGTAACAATGTATGGTCTAAACCAGAGGGAATGAAGCATACCTGGATGAAACTTCTTCCTTTCATTAAAAAGGAGTACCTTGTTCCCAATGTGGAATTGACATTGAAGGATAAGATGGTCATGGGAAGCCATGATTCGCTCCTTATAAATCCAGGAGTTTTCAAATGCATCTCTTCTCATTTCATTCAACTCCTGAATCTAAAGCTTACATTGGGAACCCGCACCAGAAAGATTAGAATTGCATTGTTTAATGGCCCAGTAGGCCCAGTGCTCAATCTCAACAGGTAGGTGACAACAATTTCCAAACACAAGATGATAAGGTGACATAACAATGGATGTTTTGAAAGTAGTACGGTAGGCCCATAATGAATCATCAAGTCTAAGACTTGAATCTTTTCTATTGGGTTGAAAAGTTTTTTCAAGAATTTGTTTTACCTTTCAATTTGACACCTCATCTTGACCATTGGTCTATGGGTGATATGCAGTAGAAACTCAATGAATGACCCCATACCTACGCAAAATTGATTTCATTGTTCGGTTGCAGAAATAAAAACCCTGGTCACTGATGATGAACCTAGGTAATCCAAACCTACATAAGATTTGGGTTCTAAAAAATTCTACAACTACCTGAGAATCATCATTCCTTGTAGCTTGTGCCTCTACCCATTTTGACACATAATCAAATTCCAGAAGAATATACAAGTTTCCAAAGAAATTTGGAAATGGCCCCATAAATTCAATACCCCAAACATCAAAAATTTCATGAACGAGCAATGGTTGTTGTGGCATTTCATTTCTTTTAGAGACATTACACATTCTTTGACAACGAGGACAAGATTTGAAAAAAGCATGGGAATCCCGAAAAAGTGTTGGCCAAAGAGACCAAAATCAAGGACCTTGCGAGCAGTCTGTTGGGGAGAAAAGTGGGACCCACAAGCAAGAGTGTGGATGAATCTAAGGATGGGATGAAACTCACTATTGGGAACACAATACCTAAGGACTTGATCACTACAGGTGCACCAAAGGTAGGGGTCATCCCAAATATACCAATGGGACTCATTTTTTAGATGACTAGATTGGTTTCTATTGAAATCAGTTGGAATGAAATATACAACCAAAAAATTTACAATTTTGGCATACCAAATAATAACATTTTGCATTCGGTATAATTTATCATCAGGAAACATGTCATTAATGGGAATACAGGGGGATGAGTCCATTACCGAGGATGGGGGATTCCTACTGATATGGTCAGCCACAAAATTCACTTCTACTTTTTTATCTCTAATTTATGAATTGAATTCTTGAAGGAGGAGCATCCAATGAATGAGACGTGGTTTGGCATCCGGTTTCTTAAGGAGGTACAGGAGGGCTGCATGGTCTGAGAACACAATGACTTTGGACCCCAAGAGATATAACCTGATTTTTTTTGAGAAAAATAAAATGTCAAGGAATTCCTTTTCAGTTGTGGTGTAGTTTTCTTGGGCAGGTTCCAAAGTACGTGAGGCATAGGCAATGACATGTGGAGCTCGGTCGACCCTTTGTGACAAAACTGCCCCAACTATATTATTATAGGCGTCACACATGAGCTCAAATGGTAAATCCCATCGAGTTGGTTGGATTACTGGGGGGTGACATGAGACTCCATTTTAACATATTAAAATATTCCTCACATTTTTTTTTCAAAAAGAAATTCTTTTTCTTCTTCGAGTAATCAGGAGAGGGGGAGTGAAATTTTACTAAAGTCACAAATGAAACGAATGTAAAATCCAGCATGAACTAGGAAAGATCACATATCTCTAATTTCTTTGGGGAATGGAAGGGAATAAATGACATCAAATTTTGATTTATCTACTTGGATACCATCCCCAGAAATGACATGCCAAAAAACTATACCTTGTCACACTATGAATTGGCATTTCTCATAATTTAATACAAGATAATTTTCAATATAGTGACGTAGGACTGAACCAAGACTACTAAAACATTCATCAAAATAAGATCAATAAATAGTGAAATTATCCATGAATATTTCAATGCAATCGCTAGGTAATCCGAAAAAATAGTAACCATGCATCGTTGGAAAGTACCCGGAGCATTGCAAAGACCAAATGACATCCTTCTATAGGTAAATGTTCCAAAAGGGGCAAGTGAAGGTTTTCTTTTCTTGATACTAAGGAGAAATATGGATCTGAAGGTATCCAGAATACCCATCAATGAAAGAGTAATGGGAATTACCCGCTAGCCTCTCTAGCATTTGGTTAGTGAATGGAAAAGGGAAATGGTCCTTCCTCGTGTGTTGGTTTAGTTGGAGATAGTCTATACATACACACCAACTATTCTGCACATGGGTTGGAACGAATTCATTGTTTTTATTTTTAATTACAGTAAGGCCAGTATTTTTAGGAACTACTTGAATGAGACTAACCCATTGGATTCCAGAAATGGGAAAAATGATTCTAGCAGCCAATAAATCTTTTACCTCATTTTTCACAACTTCTATGAGGTTTGGGTTTAGTTGATGTTATGGCTATCTTACTGGTTTAGCCTCATCATTTAAAAAAATATGATATGTAAAAATTGATGGGCTAATAACAGGAATGTCAGAAAGTGTCCACCCCAATGCTTTTTTTTACTCCCTCAAAATTTCAAGTAGTTGCAATTCATTCTTAGGAGGGAGTGAACTAGCAATGATGACAGGAAACTTGTTTCCATTCTCAAGATATGAATATTTTAAATCTTGAGGAAATTGTTTCAGTTCAAATTCAAGTGGATTTTGGATTTATGGGAGTGTGTGTGAAAGTGAGAGGTCACTAATCTCATCTAAATACTCAATTGTATCATCCTCAATAGAGGAATGATATTTTACAAGCTTAGCAGTATCATCGATGGTCAGTGGATCCTCAGTGTTCAAGAAATCATCATTTAATAAACATGCATGACAACTTTCTAGAACACTATAACAATCAATACATGAATTGTTTCTTAGAATTTCTATCAATAAATAAAGCTCAGAAAGGGGATCGGGGGCAAGAAAAGTTGTTTTTTTCAGGGGTAGGGAGTACATCAATTAAATTAACAGAGAGAGAGGAATGTTCTTCTAAGGGGTGCTTCATGGCATCAAGGATGTTGTAATGGAATATGTCACCACCAAATTCCATAGATAACGTACCATTGTGGACATTAATTATGGTTTTGGTGGTTTTCAAGAATGGTCTCCCCAATATAATCGGGGCATGTCCATTCATCCTATCATCTTCCATTTTAAGCACATAAAAGTCAGCAAGAAAAATTAAATTTTGAACCCTAACAAGAACATCCTATAACACACTAGAGGGGTGTGCAGTACTATAGTTATCCAGTTGAACAATAATTCTAGTGGGCTTCAGTTCCCTGACCTACAATGTAGAGTAAATATAGTGAGGCATCACATTTATAGAAGCACCTAAATCAAGCATAGCATTAGAAAAAGAATACTCCCCTATTGTGCACGGAATTGAAAATGTTACAGGATCATTTCACTTGGTGGGAAGTGATGGATCTATCAAATTTGAAACATTCCTCCCCAAGATCACCTTCTCATCACCTCGAATTCACCTTCGGTGTGTGCACATCTCCTTTAGAAAATTAGCGCACCGTGGAATTTTCTTCACAACATCAATCAAAGGGATGTTAACCTGAAAATTCTTGAAAATTTCCAATATTTCCTTATCAAGTTCAGTTTATTTTTGTTTTCATGGTTGGGTGGCTCTTTGAGGAAATGGAAGGGGAATGGTTGGGTTAGGTGAATCATCAATATTCACACTATTTCCTTTAGAAGGGCTTCTCTCAGGACAAGGTTCTTCAACATTTGGAACATTATTAATGGTTGGGATGGAGGTTTCCTCAGGAGGGGATGACTCTAATGGAGGATTCGTTTTACTTTATAGTTGTTTTACACTCATAAGGGTTATGGCACTAACATTTCCTTTATCCCTAGGGTTAACTACTGGTTGAGAGGGAAGTTTACCTGACCCATGACATTGAATTTCACCCACTGGGTTAGCTAGTTGGCCTAATTTCGTTTTGAGGTCTTGTATAGCTTCCTGAGTGGTTTTTTGGAATTGAATATTATTGGCAGCCATTTGCTTCATCATATCTTCCTGGCTAGGATCATGTTTTGGAGGAGTTTGTTGGAAAGGCCTTTGGGATGGTTGAGGATTTCAGGGTGGTGGTGGTGGATGAATAATCTGCCTTGGTTGGTTCCATTATTATTGAGGTTGGTTTGAATACCCCCTTGCCTATAGGCTTGGTTCTCCTTCCACCCAGGATTTGCTGGATAATATGGTTCTTGCCAAAAGGTTTGGTTATAGGGGAAGCCTGGAAATATTGCCTCACACCTCTCAGATGCCTCCCTAAATTGAGGACATTGGTCAGAGTAGTGGGTGTCAGAAGAACATATACCACAATGGATGGGAGGAGGATATTTGGATTTACCTTGGGAAAGAGAAAGTTGTCGAAGAAGGGTTCTTACCTCTTCTAACTTTGTGTCCACCTTCTTCTCAAATTCAGTACTTTTCACCTCATGGACACCTCGAATCGGTACATTTTTCCTTGAACAAAATTATTGTGTGTTTTGAGCCATGTTCTCAATCAGGGTTCTTGTAGCAATTGGGGTCTTATCAACTAGCACACCACCTGCAACAGCATCGATCATATTTCGATCAATAGGGATTAAACCTTCATAAAAATATTGAATTAAAAGTTGATCACTTATTTTAAGATGTGGGAAACTTGAACATAACCTTTTAAAGAATTCCCAATATTCATGTAATGTTTCCCCTTGATATTGTCTTATCCCAGAAATTTCTTTCCTTAGTGTTGCAGTTTGAGAGGCTGGGAAATATTTTTCAAGAAAAAGGCATTTCATGACTGGCCAACCTCTTATTGGTGAATTAACACAGTACAACCAATCTTTCACAGCATCTTCTAAAGAAAATGGGAATGCTCTAAGATTTACTTGTTCCTCATCTACATTAGAAGTATTTAATGTTGAACAAACAATATGAAATTCTTTTAAGTTCTTGTGTGGATCTTCTCCAAGATGTCCAAGGAATCTTGTTAATAGATGAATTAAACCAGATTTTAGTTCAAAATTTGGTGCCTCGCTTTGCATTTGAATATAGATGGGCTAGATATAAACATCAGGTGAGGTTAGTTCTTTTAATGTTAGGTTTTTTTCATCCGTATTATGAAATTTTATTTCTGTTTTTATATTGGTTCCTGAATAAGAATAGGAAGGATCAAGGAGAGTGTCAATGTTTTGTGTGCCCTCCTTCAATGGGTTCTCTTGTGTGTATCGGGGTTGCTGACGTAAGATCCTCTCCAGTTTGGGTTCAAAAGGAGGTAAATCTCCCAGATTAGAATGTGTCATGCACAAAACCTACAAAAAAAATGGACCAGAATACAAAAATATAGGTATTGGTATAAGATAAAACAAATAAATATTCGCAAAAATTACAAAAAACTTATAAAAAACAGGCACTAAAACCAAAATTCTCCACGACAACGGTGCCAAAATTTGATCACTTTTTCATGAAAAATCAAATTGATTATGTTTATAAGGTTTATTTATAGTTTAGGGCAGACCCTAGGTCATCACTCAAGGATCATTGGTGGCTTATAGTGTGTATTATTAATAAAGATTACTAAAAGAAGGGGTGATTTTGAAAAGAGTTTTAAGAAAATAACTTAACTTAAAGAGTTTAATATTTGATAAAATAAGGTGGAGGATTACGAATTATGAGATAAGGAGATCACTTCAAGTTCACTACACATCTTGAATAGTTAATTGTTCTGAAAATTTCACATGGTTTTGTTTAATTCTTTGGTTGAGGGTTGTTAAGATCTTGATTCCCCTCTTGCCCCTCGAAACGTTGCACAAAGAACCAAACCTTGACACAACAATCATTTTGTCATGGTTTGGAATTCAAGAATATATTAAAGGCTACCAAATCATACTAATATATTTTTTATGTGTGAAAGATGGAGGATCCTTATGTTTCCCAATAAGAACAACTCAAGTTTCCCACTTGAAATTTGAACCCAATCGGTGTTGAAATAAAAAGCGGTTCACTTAATTAAACCCAAGAAATGAACTCAGAGGAGAAATATTTTTAGATAAGACATAAGTGAAATAATCAACACACACATTACACCAAACGGGTAGAGTATAAAGTGCCGGAACTCCCTCCCAAGTATGTGTAGCTCCATCTAAATGATCGTCCACCATTTAGCTCGCCATCGAGAGGAGGAGGAGGCTCAGGTGGAACTCCATCTTCATCCTTGATTCCCCTATGAGAATAAGGGCCTCCAGAACATCAAGTATGAGGAGAGAACTACTTTGGGTCTCCAAAATACCAGATCTATGCCTCCTGGCCGAACTTGCAAATGAGGAGCCCAAGGATCCATTTTATAGTAAAATGGGAAGGTGGTTTTGAGCACACAAAATTATTAAAACCACTTTTCATAGGTGTTTCTATATTCAGATAGAATAATCTTGATTTGGAGAAAAAAGAAAAGTTATATCCCAACTTCTTGGCTATATCCACTAAACGTTCGGCACAATTTGGACACCTATAGACTGAGATATGGACAGATCACAACACACCACTTTTGAATCCATGCAGATTTTTTGTGCTGGATAGATCAGGTCTGGAAGGCCATCATATGGCAGAATGAGTCTTTGTTCTCTGCATATGAAATGTATACAAATGAGTTTTAAACAAGACCACAAAATTTCAGCCCAATTGGATGCACAGTCTTGTATAAGTGTGTGGATTAATCTACTGGTGTGCTTAGATCCTACGCTGTTTGGCCCATTTTTCTTGGACATCATCATGGGCCCTCCAAATCACCTTCACCTTCAATGAAATTTTCATTACAAGTAACATTGGCCTTTTTAATAGCGATAAACACAAAATAAAGGATTCAAATATGTAATTCAATTTGTTATTATTTTTGGAATTTAAAATACAATTTTAGTTTAATATAATGGTGTAAGGGTGAAAATGACACAGTGAATAGTGGTACGATCAATATTAGATACAGCTTGTGGTTCTCACATATGTATCCAAATTCAAGAACCCAGTAGATTAATGAAAATTGACTAAGGGGAGGTATATCTGTGAGCAGCCGAAGAATCCAGAATTACCGCTATAGATGTCGGGGAATACCAACTACCATTTCCAACTAGGGTGATCTTGGTGTTAAAGGGTTGTTATTATGTGACATATTTTACTAAAAACATTAATTCTATATCCAAATTTGATATAGATGGATTTTATTTCATGTTTGGAAATGAATGTTTCTTCTTTTAAAAAGATATCATTTTTTTTGTAGGGCACATTTATACAACAATCTTTACGTGTTAGATTAAACAACCCAAGTAATGGAAATAGGTAACAAAGATATTTCACTTGACTCATACCACACCTAACTTTGGAATCACTGGTTAGGTCTTGCAAATGAGAAACAATTGACCAAGTGACATCAAGATGGATATTTAGATTCTTTTTAACTAAAACCAATTGGTGTATGTCATGCATGTTTTCAAGGAAAAATGAACAAATCCTCATTTTGTGGGAAATGTGAAAAGGCTAAAGAACTTCTTGAATTGGTTCATACCGATGTGTGTAGACCATTTACTGTTAATGAATGGGTAGGGTTCACATATGTCATAAATTTTAATAATTATTTTAGTATGTATGGATATATCTACTTAATGAGGTATAAGTCAGATTCTTTTGATAAGTTCAAGGAATACAAGAATGAAGATGAGAACCAACTTGGTAAGATGATTAAAAAACTCCATTCTGACTAAGGTGGAGAATATCTTGATCAAGACATCACTGATTACTTATGAGAGTCTGGGATCTTATCCCAAATCAATCCTCCTTACACGCCCCAGTGGAATGGTGAGAGAGAAAGGAGGAACCCCACACTATTGGACATGGTGAGATCAATGATGAGTCATGCGTGCCTTCCATTATCCTTTTGGGGATATTCCTTTCAAACAGTGACATAGATACTAAACCAAGTACCAAATAAATCGATAAATTTTATTCCATATGAGTTCTAGAGTGTAAATAAAACCTTGTTATTGAATTTACATGTGTGGGGAAGTGATGCATTTGTTAAGGCCTCTTTAGGTAACAAACATGCACCCCGAGGCAGAAAGTGTAACTTTATTGGATAACCTAAGGAAGCAAGGGTATATTACCTATAAAACCCCTAAAAAATGTATATAATGTCAATACATGCCCTATTCCTTGAGAGAGAGAACATCTCGAACAGAGATGGTGGGAGAGAGATATACTTCGATAAAGTTGAGGCACAAGGTACACAAGAGTTAGTACGTGAGCAGATTCCAAAAATCCCCATGGATGAAAGAACTATTTTAGATACACAAGAACTGCATAGGAGTACCAGAGAGGTTAGAGAACTGGAATAGTATGGTTTTCTAGTAACCGATGATGGTGATTCATTATTAGTTGATAATAATGATCATCTGACCTACAAGGAAGTAGTAAGTGGAACATATGTTTTTAAGTGGAAAGAAACCATGAATTCTGAAATGGATTCTAGGTAGCAAAACCAAGTATATATTTGGGTAGATCCTCTAGTTGATGTAAATCCTGTTGGTTGAAAATGGGTATTTAAGAAGAAAATGGACATGGAAGGTCAATTCAGTACATATAAGTAACGACTGGTTGAAAAAGGGTTTAAAAAATGTCAATATATTAACTACGACGAAACCGTTTCACTAGTTGCAATAATAAAATCCATCAGAATTCTATTGTCCATTACCACTTACCATAACTATGAGATTTTGAAAATTGATGTCAAAAAATCATTCTTTAATGAGAACCTTCAGGAAGATATATACATGAAACAACCTGAAGGGTTTATGACTCCAAAGGATGCCAATAAGGTATGAAAGTTGCATAAATCTATTTATGTATTAAAGAAATCATCCAGGTCATGGAACAATCATTTTGATAAATCCATAATAAAATTTGGTTTTATCAAGAACAAATGTGAGAATTGTGTCTATAAATAGTATAGTGGGAGTGTAGCCATTTTCCTAATAGTATTTGTTTATGAAATATTACTTATTGGAAATGAGATACCAGTCTTATACATTGATGGATCCAAGAGATTGCAGGGCCTAATTCAAATTACATACATTGATTAGATACTGAAAAGATTCAGTATGTAACAATCCAAAAGGGGATTGTTTCCAACGTCACATGGAGTTCATATTTCCAAGAAAATGTGTCCTCAGACACATGAGGAAATAAATATAATGTGAAGGAATCCATAAGCATCAACGATTGGTTCAGTCATGTATTTCATGCTATGTACTAGGTTGGATGTCCCCTATGTATTGTGTGTTGTAAGTAGATATCAAGCTGACCCAGGTGACCGTCATAGGATGGCAGTCAGGACTATACTAAAGTATCTGAGGTGTACTAAGGATATGTTCTAGGTTTATGGTGTAGATTAGGAAATACTCATCAAAGGATATGTAGATGCTAGTTTTTAGACTCATCAAGATGACATGAATTCACAAATAGGATACATCTTCACATTGAATGGAGATGCAGTGAGCAGGAAGAGCTCAAAGAAGAGTGTGTTTGTAGATTATACAGTAGAGTCCGAGTGTATCTCTACTTCTAAGGTATCTAAAAAATAATTTTGGATATGAAGCTTCATCCATGAGTTGGATGTGATACCTAGAAGTAAAGATCTCATCACACTGTACTATGATAATACTGCAGTTGTGGCTCTCTTAAAAGAGCTAAGGTCACATCAGCTGACAAAGCACATACTTCTAAAGTATCATCTCTTGAGTGATTTTTCTCAAATAGGTAATGTTGTAGTGATAAGTATTTCTACAGAATACAACATGGTAAACCCCTTGACTAAAGCCTTGACTCAGTAGAAAGATGATCACTATGTGAGGTCTAGCGAATTGAAAGTCGTATGCAATTGTCTCTAGTCTAAGTCATAATTTTTAAGAGTTGGTGTCTTAGAACCAAATGGTTTTACTATGAATACATGGATATTTAATGTATTTAAATATTAAACATCATATTATATATTTTTCATTTTTCTACATGACTATGATATAAAAATATCCTAAAGTATTTGTTGTATTGATAAGGTCATGGCAGATCCACTATATGATGATAACCTTGAAATGCTAAAAAATATTCTTAAATATAGTTCTATGATTTGATGACATACTACGATTCACATATCATACAAACCACTAGGTGTGAGTACTCATAAGAAGATTAGACTTCCTCTCAGGAAGTTCACACTTTGTAGTCTTCAAGATATGAGATTATGAGAATAGACATACTAGTAGTAATTCAACATGTTTTGGTGTCATTGGATATTTCTATCTGTGAGCATGTGTAATGATCTGTAGATATTAATATTATAATTAATACATGTCACGACTCACAGACTTTGATTTACTAACGTAAACCGTCATGTAGAAAGTTAGCAGGAAGTAGAGTATGTTGGGTGCACCATGAGTGGAATTTATTAATGGATAATTCAAGGAAGGATTTTTCCTTTCTATTTATAGAAGTTGATATCTCGAACCTTTGATTAAAATAGAATCGTAGCATGAAATTCCATGCCCATGGTGTAACGATGAATTCATTTCAGGTAGTGAAAGAACGACATATCAAGCATAAAAGTTGATGACACTATGATAAAACAATCTTGATGAGATTTTGAGACAAATGGATTATATTACATAGTGAGAGTTTGTATTTGGATTTCCTTGTTACAATGTTAAGTTCTTTCTCTTGGGTTCCATGACCCATTGCTAGACATTACTCTTGGACTTCAGGCAAGCCCGTATAATTCCAATGAGAAAGAATCCTAAAGGGTCACACACTAAGTGTTTCTGGTGGTCTCGGTTAAATTATATTTGAATTAAATTAATAAATATCATTCTCAAGATAGTGTAATAATTTTATTCAAGTTAAAATGATTTCATAAGTTGAATAAATATTTGTTCACTAGATTGTGGTAAAAATATATTAATTACTTTATTTAACTTTTAATAATTTTTTATTTTCTAGTTTGTGAATAAAATATTTATTTAAAAGAATAATTTATTTATTTCTTTATTCAGGTGTTCAATAAATTAAGTGGAGTTCATGTGAACCACGTCCGGTCTAGTAGTAAAATTATTATTTACAAGACGATTAATAATTATTTTACTAGTTGGAAAAAATTAAAATAACTCTCCTATTATTTTGTGATGTGGAATTTTATTTATAATTTCATTTTTCATATTTGGCGCACCATAAATAATGATAAATTATTATTATTTATAACATGGGTTTTCTCTAAGGATATGATGGTATTTAACTTCTGTTACTCAATTAAATATTGTAATCGAAGCCTCATGTCAATAAATAGACACATATGTCCATTGTTCCATGTACCAAACCACACACCCAGTGAATTGAAAATTGTTGAGCTAAACAATTCCTCTCTAGAATCCTCTTCTCACCCCTCTCAATAATTAGAGACATTCGTCATGGCTGAAGAACAAGTGATCAAGAAAAAAGGACAAAAGACACTTGATTCACCGTGCAAGCAGTTGAAGAATGAGTGGTATCGATCGGAGGACATCAGGGCATGTGTGGATAAAAACTAGAATGATTATAGTTTGGATCCTTGCAAGAACAACAAGATAATCTGGAAGGGTCATTTTGGATAATCGATATCATCAATGGAGAACCTGATAAAGATCCAATGATTATTGTCTTTATGAAATTAATTAAATTAGTTATAAACATGATGTGCAAGATCCTCTATAAAGGTTTCAGACCTATTGTACCTTTATCAAAATGTTTTATTTTATTCTTCGGATACTGACATTCATCTTCGTATTGATCCTAGAATAATCATTCAACATGGTAAATATTAAAGTTCGGTGCCGACCCAACCGCGCTTCTGTTGCGCCTAGAACCCACATTTAAACCTTAGTGTGTTTGTAGACCTTTTGTTTTCCTGTTTGATCATAGATGTATGATATACAGGGTGGTAGCCTATGGTTTCCTGTATGAGAAGGTCCACTCATGTGAAGTATTCTGATCGGGATATAGAATATTGATATGGTACTGGAGACTGGGTATGTGGAAGGGATAAAAGTTGGTAGTAGAACTTGATGTACTTATTTTACAATGTTTTATTTTTTACATGTGATTAGTCTAGTGGGAGATCAGTTTTATATATATGGAAGGGTGGTTTGAGCCATTACAATATTCATCTAATTACAACATGCATACATTTCAAATTATTTATTCATTCTGCATACTCTATTGTGGATGAGGCCTTTTAATTTATTTTTGATTGTGCACTCTGATATGGGTATATAATAACCTCATAATACCATCTTAGACCATGGTTACTAGCCATAAGGCTATGACGTATGAGGTGGTGTGCTTGAGGTCTTATAGCGAACAAGATTGAGGTACTAGTATAGTATCTCTAAGGTCAAGACATTACATATTGGTATTAAAGGGGTTAATTTACTTTTAATTTTTTATTTGGGGTTTTGTTTACAAGGGATTTAGAAATTTTTCAGTGCCTATAATGGATAAAATGACACTATATCGAGAACACATGTTTTGGTAGGAATTTCATGTTACCATGGGTTGGTATGGATGTTCATGGTATTAATTTTTATGGTTGTATATTATTTTCAATTAAAGAGATGAACATGTGGTTTGAATAATATAATTTGGGATAGAATTATGGATTTTGATCCATTGGTAAGAGGCTGGTGCATTGGATTTGAATCTTGGTCTACAGAGGCTGGAGGCATCTCATGCAACATGGTAAGCACTTAGGATCCATATGTCGTTTTTCTTCTAATGTGTTATTTTTTATGATAGAGGATCAATTGTATAAAGTTTATACAACTAATCCCATGGGATTTTACTATATAAGGACTTGGAATAGTTATAATAAGATGAGATGACCTATATATGGATCTCTCTCTGATGGAAGGTCATATAGATTTATAGTGAAATTCCCAATGACGAGGAAGCTGACACGATCCTCGAAATTATTAGGTGAACTGAACCATATGGGTCAACATGATATAAGTATATAACCATTGGACCCTTGTGGATTGTTTCTATTCAAGGTTGATTATGTGTATTGGTTTATTAAGGAGATATTCGATATGTAGATTCTCATATAAGACAGGTTCACCAGTTATGGGAGGTTGGTAAGTCATGTGATTAATTTCGTATATTAGAAGCTATAGATTGTTTTTTTGGAATATTTATGTTATGTGACATTGGGAGATGAGCATGATCAAAATCGCAGGAGTTGTTTCCTTTAGTAGGTTAGCATAGAACTAGGTGGTTTGACCTACTAAATTATCAAGGTACTCGATCAAAAGGGAAAGGTGGGAGAGCCTAGTGACCTTATGACATGACTCCAATTTTTGGAGATAGTGTTGTTTGATTTCAAGGGTGACCCATGTGGGGGGGGGGGGTCAGATGAGTTTCATGTGATTTTGGGTGCATGAGGAATGAGTGTATGTTCAGAGTATTTTAGTAATGGTTCATGAAGCGTGTATCCAATTATGAGGTTTAGGCATGTTGGATGCATTTTTTTAGAAGGAGAACATATATTTTGGTGCTTCAGATTTGTGGTTGGTATCAAGTGGTGAATAATTATTTAGGTTCCTAGAACAGCAAATGTATGTGAAAGTAGGTTGTTCTTGTTTTTTATGAGCTGGACAAGAAGTATAGGAGGTACTCATGGGTATGTGATTTATAGGGGAAGGACAAACTAGGTGTATGACCTAGATAACTCTTGATGTATTACAAGGAATGTGGTGATAGAATAAATGAAGTCAATGGAATTTTTGGAATGGTGAGTTATCTTTTGCTTTGGGGAAGCACCAAGTTTTATTTAGATGGGATGAGACCAACATACGGGAGATGAATATCTAGTGGATAGGGTTTGTGAGATGATATTTCATGAGATGTGGATCCCTAGATTTGGAAACAGGTTCTATGCATGGGTTTCATGAGGGAGTGCAATGGTTAAGAATTAATGGGATGTTTGAACCATAAACATTTAGTGATGAATTATGAATTTTTGGTTGTTAAATTTCGAGATACGCAAGCATACGCTAGGATTCCTATATTGATTTTTCAGTCATGAGTACGATAAGAATTGAAATCGGTGGGATGAGATGCTTGCAGGAAATTTGGTTTGTGGCCCTCATGATAGAACTGTGATTCTCCAAGAATGGATGGGATTGTGGTGGTATTCATCAATGAAATTTTACTGTACTCCTAGTCTAAAAAATATCTTCTCTAATATCTTGACATTATCTTAAGTACATAGAGTGATCATTGACTATACACCAAGATGTAAAAAAATAAAATTTTGGTTTTATGAATGTCCTTCTAAGAGGTTTCACATATGGAGCGATGTATGTGAAGTGGTATGGTGGGATGTGAACCATCTTCCATCTTTGAGTTTGGTCCTCCTAATGGATCAGATGTTGGATAATTCCATGTGTGATGTTCTCAAAAGTAGGGAATGGGTGATAAATGATGTTTTTATTTATCTCTTGGGGGAGGTAGAGGTGGCCACATCCAATTCTATGGTTCAATAGTGATTGGAGAAGGGTTCGTAGAGATTCTTTTTAATTATGAGGTGATAATAAGGACACTTCTATAAATGCGAGTATTAGATCAGTCATGATGGTGTTACCCTTATATGGGTTGGTCCGAGGAGGTAGTGAGGACCAATTCAATAAGGTATGTGGAATGCTAAACATGTGTTTGAATGTTGACTCTAATTGTGGGAAGTTACATATATTAGAATACACTAATGTAGGTTTATTTCTATTATGAGGTGTATGATGATCCTAATGATGATTTTTTGATGATTCTGTGATATCTCAGGGTGATGGGTTCAGCTAGGAACTTTCTAGGTAGTTCATGATGGTGGTATATAATGGATTAAAATTAAATGGATTATGCGGCTTTTCTTTGGAGTTATATAGAGGTACTTGGTTGTTGTTTTAATATTGAATGTTATGAGTTTACCATAAGTGGATGAACATTGTTGTTCAGGGTGTGTGGTTAAAAGACCATTGAGTATTTTTGAAGATGAGAAGATTTATGGTAGGGATATTGAAAAGAACCATGTTTCTATGGATTCTAAATTTGAGAATTTTTTTTGAAATTTTTCTTTTGGGTGTTTTTGGGGGTAAAATGGTAATTTTACCTTATAAGATAATTTTAGAAAACTTTATAATCCCTCCATTGGTCTTGGAATTGTATGCTTACCCTAGGAATGTAGTTTAGTAGAATTTTGAGATGTTCAAATTTTGGGGGCATATTTAATATTTAATTAATAAAATATTAAATTATTCTAATGGGTTGGAGTGGAGATATAATTTTAATGGATAAATAGATTGATTATCTGACTCCACAGTTGAGTTTAGAATTGGGGTTTGTTTTGGTGAGGTATAAACCCACTTCAAGTTTTGGGACTCAAGACATGTGTCTTAAATGAGCTTTTAATTAAATAATAAATTAAAAGAATCCCCAATTTGGATTCCTATGAATGATAAGTTGGGAGATAAATATTATCCATTTCATGTTGTCCAAAAATAGTGGTAAGGGTGGAAGTATATTCCCCCATAATTTTTTCCTATCAAAGATCGAGACCGGATCGGGGTATAATGGCTTCCGAGAGCATGTTTTGACCCAGAACTTCGACATTATCACCGTGAGGTAGGCTGAATATTGAGTTTTATAACATGATCCCCAAATATGTTTTTTTAATGTTTCAGATCCATTTTATGACCACTATGAACCACATGGGTGTAAATATTTTCCTAATTGGGAAAACATGTGTTTTTAGAGGTTCATTGGGGATTCCCTTTTAGAAATACAGATTACATGATGAGTAGTTCTGGAACACATGGAATGTGTTATTTATATTAAGGGAAGATAAATTTTTGGAACTACACATCGTGTAATTGGAGTACACATCATATAGTGATGCATGGACATGTGGTAAAGTACTTGGGAAGAACAAATTTTATGTCTACATGTTGTTTAGTCTAGGTATATGACATGTAGCGTGACATGGTCACATGGTCGGTTATATTGGTTGACACCCCATGTAAGAGGGGACATGGCTATCTAGAATTATATAACCAGACCACAAGTAATACATGACTATATATTAGTACACAACCAAACCCATGTATTTATGGGATGAGTAGTAGTGTATAGTTATACCCCATTTGAGATAGGTTGTGTAGAAGTACAATTCCATGCATGAGGTTTTGATGTACACATTATTTACTTAGGGTACCTATAGTGTAATACCACTTTGTTACCCTTTTGAAGGTTTTGAGTGAATTTGCATCCTAATGTTGGAATTGGAAACAATCGGATCCCATTTTGAGTGTTTTTTCTTGTAGAACGTCATGATGGAGACCTTGGGGCATTTTTAAGGCTTTTAATAGGTATTTAGGGGAGAGTAATCTATGACAGTGTAGTTTTCCTCCAATAATTGAATTTGGGGTTCTCCTAAAAGTGATAATTAGGAAGATACCCATGAGAGGTTTATGGTAGTGATTATAAGATGCAAAATGGGTTCTTTGGAGACCTCAATTGGTGTAGTAATGGGAATATTCCTACTTAGTGAGAATGGGTTGCAAGTTGAGGTGTTGGGAAGGTTGGGTGTTCGGGAAAACCAAGCGTAGTTTTATAAGGGGTTGGGATTGAGGCCACATCCTTTTTTATTTTTACCCTATTTTAGGTTGTGAGGATGTGAAATTATAGAGATTGTATTTTAGTTTGTGTTACCCCAAGTGATGGATTTTGGATGTAATGACCCAAAATTTTATTAATGAAACTCCCCATCATATAGTATAAAGCACAAACATCTTATAGAGAAACAAACCAAAAATTATTATCATAAATTAATAGTGATGCATTATTCATCAAATAAACCTATAATAATACCAAATATTATAGTGGGAAAATAAATATAAAATAAGAGAATAAAAATATGATAATTTAAATCTACTCGATTGACCAGAATGACTGCACTCATGAAGAAAGCAATAGAAATAAATCACTACGTTAGTAAGAAAATATTCATTTTAAAGATAAAATTATAAATAACCTTGAGAGAATATATAACTGAATTAATAATGAATGTAGTAACAAGTATTTATTGTAATTAGTGAATCCATATGATGTTACAAATCCGACCTTTATAATAGTAATATGACTACTGAAATAGTAACCTGGCCATTGAAATAGTTGTTTTACTATTTGGAATAGTAATTTGACCGCTAGAATAGTAACCATTCCTATATAAATGTAAAATAATATTTAGGTATCATATAAAATGAATATATGTTGTATTTATGTCAGGGTACAAGAATATAAATGTTTTAAAAATGATGTATTAAGTGATTGTATTTTTGTAAAACACAACTATTTTATTTAATGTTTTATAAAGAATTTAATGATTTAAAGTAAAATTTATGTTCAAAATAAATAAGTTGTATCATTATTATATAACAATTTTTTCATTCCATAAATATTTTTTCAAAGGGTCATAAAATTCATTATAATATTAAAATCTACATTTTTTTTGGATAAATTATGATTTTATTGGAAAATTAAATTTATCATATTTAGAAAATTATTTTAATAAAATGTATTCAATTTTTTAAATATACCTATTACAAAATGGTATTGGTGATTTTTTGGGATTTTTCTAAAATATTTGAATTTTGTGAATAGTGAAATACTATAATTTACTGTATTTTAGATTATAATGCAAATACATGAATTTTTTATTAATACATGATGTAAGAACCCATTAGTTTGAACTCACATGTACTAGTTACTATATATAGTCACAATAATCAATAGTATTGATAGTTTTGAGCCAAAATAATAAACTAATGAATATAATAATCACAAACACCCATCTCCTTCCATTATAAATATCATCTCTCACCACCCCTTTTCCTCACACCTTAAAAGATTCATATAATTCCAATATTCAAACCAATTCCATTCCCAAGCCTATTCCCCATATCATAGTGTATCTAGTCTCACCAAAAGACAAATTCCAAGTGCCTTAACGAGGTCCTCAAAGAGACAACATTCAAGAGGTAAAATCCTCCATCTCCCTCTTTTAAATTTTTTCTTTCATCTACTTTATCCAATCCCCTACCAAAATTGGAATGAAAAATCCAATATCATATATATACTATAATTTTATTGTGTTAATGTAATATCCATCATCAAATCTATTCTCTTATCCTTTTATTCTAAAAAATTAGAACATCATCTGTGATATGTCGGTTCACCGCCTTTGTTTATGATGTGTTTTGGTTTTCCATTACTGTGTTCATGGTAGGTTTAAATTTACATATAATTGTTTAAAATTACACACACACATATATATCTTATATTTTCTCAAATTATGTGATTAATTTATGACTATAATATTATATAAAATGAAAATAGTTTTTTATGGTAGGAAAAACTGCCAAACAAACTAAACATTTTTCATTAACATTTTATCAACTTAACCACCCACATAATAGAAATAAAAAATATATATGGGACCATTTAAAATTTTTAATGTTCATTAAAACCATAAAATTTCACTTTTAGAGTACTATTCCCATTTTACAAGAACATCCATAATTATAGACAAGTGAACCGACCAAGAAACCATGAAATGAACACTCCCGAAACTGAAAAATAAAACAGTATAACTCATCGAAATTGAGATAAATGAACTTAATAAAATTATAATAAAAAAATATATGTGGATGAGGTTATTAATTAAAAAATTAATTAATCTTATTTTATTATCCAGGATATTAAGTGCAAGTTTATAACACATTCTTACATAAGGTAAGGGATCTCTTTGAACCTTTATATTTCATTTTGGTAATAATTAAACTCTCTTTACCACAAGTTATCTATTAATTAATCTCATATACTTGTTATATATTATATAAATATTTTCCAAATATTTATATCTATCTCAATTTATATTTCTATCAGGGGTAAATACATATTTTAAAAGGATTCCTTCTCAATTCCACTCGATAAGAAAACACGATTAAAGGGGACTTCTCTATTTCTCACCGATTTTCAGGCACACCTCATAAAATTTTTTATGAAAAAATATTTTCAAAAATAAATAATTTTATCATGAAAACCCATTTTGGTTAATTTCTGGTTTAATGGAAATAATTGTGCACTTAAAATTTTAATGACTCTTTATTCTTTTCTGTAAAACTGTGTTTAAGTGGTACCTTCCCAACATTTCGTAATCTCTATTTTATCATGTATACATATAGTTTGTTCATAATTCATCATAATATATGCCTATTTTTCCATTATGAATTCCAAATAATTATTTAATCCCTTATTTAATGTAAACCATTACGATACACCATTTGGTTATGCCTCGTGACATGATTACAAATGTGATTTCTTTCTATGGGAGTCTGTTATGTTCTTTATGTCTGATTTTATTTATGTGGATACATATTTATGTAGATGTTATGATGGGTGAAACTAGATAGGACTCAAATTAATTGGGTAATTTTTTGTCTCATGAGACTTTTGTGTAGTATTAAGGAATAAACCTAATCTATTATGGGACTCTATCCACCATGTGATATAGCGTTGGCAGTTATCCTTGACTCATGTTTATGACATGTTATGCGTTTCTACCAAATTCCTATATTCTCATAGTCATATGATTCCATCTTATATATATAATGACTCATTATGTTTATTCATGTTAAATTAATTTTTTTATATCATTTTATCCCCTCTAACTCATTGTCTGTGCTTCATTTCCATGTTTTTTCCCTTAATGGTATTTTTAGTTCACCACTTTTGTCTATGTATTTCATATGTTATCCTATATAGCTGTAAGATCTTAGAAGGTGTTGTTATCTTATTATGGAGATTAATAAACTTTGTTTAATTCTAGTTCCATGTTTCAAGACTATGTATCTAGCCTTCCAATGACACTAGATTTTTCAATCCTTGGTTTGTATTTAATAGAAAATTATAATAAAAATCATGTAATAATATGTGTAAAAGGATCTGGCCACTATAGTTGGTATCAGAGTAGGATCTAGTTAATTTAAAGGAGTAAGACTAACAAAATTATTATATACCCTAGGGATAATTATATAACAATCGATAGCCAAGATTAAAACCTAGGGAATCCTAAGTTAGGATAAAATTTTCATTTATAATTTTGAACTTCTATGTTCATAATTTTAACCTTTTATGTTCATAGTTTAATTGTTTTGTAATCCCTCCTATTAAGAAGTCGAAATTTGTGTTTAATTCCTTAATTTTAAAAGGGACACATATCTTTAGTGAATATTATGATCCACTCATCATTAAACAATGGACTAACACCATTTAGAGTATATTATTTGTCATTTAGTGCTTAGAAGAATAGAAATTCATGTTTGAAGTCCATCATTTTGATGGGGAATCTAATGATCGGGGAAAAAAGATCAAGAAAACAATGTCTAAAGAGAAATTTGTTTCCATAGAATGGAAAGAATTCTAGAAAATACTTTTCAATAAATATTTTCTCCAATATCTCCACCTTAAGATAGATAGGGAGTTCCTTGGGCTAAATAAAAAGAAAAATGAGTCTATCAGGGTGTAAAAATAAAATGTTACCGGGCTTTCACGATATACCTATGGAATTATCAGGAACACTAAAATCAAGGTGGTTCACATCTTTAGTGTATTAAAGTTGAGCAAAAAAAATAATTGGAAAGCTGAGACTTTGACAACTATAAGGTGATCGTTCATTATGAAATTAAGGTTGAGAAGGAGACTGGTGGATCTTAGTGGTCCTATGGGCATTTAAATAAAAAGAGAAAATTATATTTTTAATATGGGAGGATCTATCGATAAATATCATGGAATAAATAAAATCCAACATCCCATGTGTGAAAAGTGTGGTAAGAAGTATCCTAGAAACCATCTAAATGGAACTAGGAGATGGCTCAAATGTGGAAAAAGGGGCATTATGCTAACCATTATTGAAGGGATATGAAGAAACCCACTAATGTAGAAGAATAAAATAAGGTTCAAATATACAATCAACATACATTATAGTTTTTCAACATCAAGGAACACTAGTATTTTACGAGATATTTCCCTAAGCCTTTTCAAATACAATCAATGAAAACAACCTCTAAGGAAGTAAGGTTGATCATTTTCTATAACTATTTATATGGTGGTTCCCAAAAATGATGTGGTGATAGGTATTCTTATTATTCATTAAAAAGTAGAAAATGTACTATTTTATTATATTTCTACAAATTCTTCAATATCTTGTAAGTTTATTAAAAATATTCAGACACCACCTCCAAATATAGAGGTTGAGTTATCTGTGAGAATAATAAATAGGGAAATTATTGAATCTAATGTATATAAATCCTCTTAGGTTGATTTCTTTGACTGAAACTCCCTAAAAATTTCATCATACTTCCTTTAGTGTATTTTTATTATATATTGGGCATGGATTGTATTTTAATTTATTAAGCCAACATCGACTATTGGGATAGGGATATCAATCATCAAATCCCAATGAATCCTCTGATTCTGTACAAATTTAAGGAGGGGGATGAATACCCATTCCATTTTCCTCTTAATTATTAATACTATTGACTTATTAGTAAGAATATCTAGCTCAAATGATTGATACAAAGGAGAGATTCATGTTTGAAGGCATAACCACTGTGAAGGACTACATAGATGCGTTCCCTGAAGAATTTCTTGGTCTTCCTCCTAACTGATAGGATGAGTTCTAATTTTAAATCTTTCCTAGATCAATTCCAATATCAATGAATCCATATAGGATGTCCAACATTGAGTAGGAATAACTGAGTAATCATTTATAAGAGAATCTGTACAAGGGGTTTATATTCCAAATTTTTTCACTATGGGGTGCACCCATCCTCTCTATTAAGAATAATGATTGATCAATGTTCCTCTGTATTGATTATCATAACCCCCAAAAAATAATGATAAATAAAAAGTATCCATTTCCATTAATAGATTACTTATTTGATAAACTACATGGGGAAATTATTTATCTAAGATGGACCATTAGTTGGGATATATCCAATTTAAGGTGAAGAAGGAAGATATTCCCATGAATACCTTTTGAATGAGGTATGGACACTATGAGTTCATAGTGATACTGTTTGGACTCAATAATTCTCCCAAAATAATCATGAACTAAATAAATAGAGTATTTACATATTACATTGAATTTTTTTCATAGTCTTTATAAATTTAATTTGAATGTACTACAAGAGAAAAGAGAATGATAATCCATTGAATACTATGACAAAGTCTTATAGATGGGAGAAACTATATGAAAAGTACATTAAATGTGAGTTTTTGTTGGAGGAAGTGTCCTTATTGGGGAATTTTATAACCAAGAAAAAAATATATGTGGACCCTTCTAAGATAATAAAAATAGAGGAGTGTCCAAGATCAGCTTCTATACCATAGATCCACAGTTTCCAGAGTCTACCTGGATATTACTGATGATTTAGGAGTAACTTTTCATTATTTTAAAATTGAATAACCTAGCTAACTTGGAAGGGATTAATGTTTTTATTCACTAGTGAATGAGAAGACTACTTCAAATAATTGAAAAAGAGACTTATCACTACACTTTTACTTACACTACCCACAAGTAGGGAACTCTTTCTAGTATAAAGTGAAGAATAAAGGAAGTGATTTGGATATGTATTGACTAAAAATGATAAATTGATATCCTAAACATCAATTAAATTAAATATTAATGAGAAAAAGTATCATAAACATGATCTCTAGATGGTGATTGTGGTCTCCACATTGAAAATATGGAAACATTATCTCTAGAGGGTGAAGTGTGAGATATATATTGATGACAAGAACCTAAAATATATATTCACATATATGGTGATTAATATGTTCTAGTAATTATGGTTAGATCTCATCAAGGATTATATATGGATCTTCAATCCATTACCATCCTTCAAAAGAAAATAATGTTATGGATGCACTAAGTAGAAAGGATCCTGCAACCTTATCAATGATGAGAATTGATAAGGATCCACTCTTCTTATACATTCAAAGTATAGACATGGGAATCATAAAGGAATATAAATGATCTTTTCTTTCCAAAATGATTACTCAACCGTCCCATTTAGAGAAGATAATGGATGATCAAAGAGATGATGTTGAAATATAGAAAAACATAGAAGCTATTAGAAATGGGAATCCCTTGGAATTCAAAACATGTGAGGAAGGAGTTCTATGATTTGGGTCATGACTATTTGCAACATCAAATCATGAGATGAAGAGGGAAATTTTGAATGATGCACATTGCTCAGCCTTCTCTATCCACCCAGGGGCATAGACATACCATGACCTTTGAGAGAAATATTGGTGGGAAAATATGAAGAAGGAGATCATTGAATATATAACAAAGTGCTTCATATGCCCGGAAGGGAAGGATTAAGGAAAAAGTATAAGTGGTTGATGAATCCATTACCCATACCTAAATTTAAGTGGGAAAATATAACCATGGAATTTTTCTTTGGAATTCAAAATACATCTAGAGAAAATAAGGCTATATGGGTTGTTGTAGATTTTCTTCGAAATATTGCTCACTTTATTGAAATTCAAGAGGACTTGACACTCAATAAATTTATAGGTATATACATCATAGAATTTATGAGACATCATGGATTACCATGATTGATTGTATGCAATTGAGATATGAGATTCACCTCTCTGTTATGGAAACGTGTCCAACAAGCTCTAAACAATGAGCTAAAATTCCATACGGCTTATCACCTTCAAAATGATGGCTAATCTATGTAGACTATTTAGAGATTGGAAGATGTGTTGAGAGAATTCTCAATGTATTTCAAAGTAGGATAGTACCAAAATCATCATCTATTTTAGTTCTATTACAATAATTATTTCCACTCAAGCATCCAAATGTCTCTATATAAATCTCTTTATGGGAAAAGATACAGATCAATTTCATGTTGGGATGAATTCATAAAACTATGTTGTTGGGACCCGAAATGGTCGAAAAATGGTATTGTAAAAACCCATTTAACTCTTTTAATTATAACCATTGGAATAGTAATTTGACTGCTGGAATAGTAATACAACTGTTAGGAATAGTAATATTACTTTTAAAATATAAAGCACAATTATGGAATTGTAAAATAATATTTAGGTATCTTATAAAATAATAATATTATATGCTTATATCATGGTATAATTAAATAAATGTTTTAAAAATGATAATTTATGTGTTTGTATTATTTATAAAACACAACTATTTTATTTGAAATTTTATAATGAATATAATGATTTAAAAGAAACTTTATTCTCATAAAACGTATTCATAAATTAATGAAAAGTTGAATTACAATGATAGGGTAATTTTATGAGACCATAAATAATTTTTTAAAAGGTCAAAAATTGATTGTAATATTAGAAATATTATTTTTTGAATAAATGATGTTTAAAAAAAATTAAATTTCACTTATTTAATTTTTTTTTAAAAAAATTGGATTAATTTTTTTAAATCTATACATCTAAAAACGGTTTTGGTTATTTTTTTTGGATTTTTCTAAAATAGTTGTTTTTTTGAATAGTGAGATACGATAATTTACAATATTTAACATTAAAATCCAAATACATGAGTTTTTGGGTCATGCATGATGTAATCACCCATTATTTAGAAATTAAATGCACTAGTTTCTTTATATAGTTATAATAAAAATCAATATTTATATTATTCATAAAAAAAATAAACTAATGAATATAATAATAAAAATGAACCCCTCTCCTCTCCTTTTAAATACCACCCCTCTCCTCTATCTTTCCAAGCCTTGTATATTTACAATATTATATCCAGTTATCTTCACAAAAAACTTCATCATGTATTAGTGTTTATGGACTCTCCAAAAGACCAATTCCATGGTACTTAAGGAGGTCCTCAATGATAAGACATTCAAGAGGTAATATCCTCCATCTCCCACTTCTAAATTCTTTCTTTCACCTAACTTATCATAACCACCTATAAAAAGTTGAATTATAACTCTAGTATCATATATATATAATAATTTTTCTATTTTAATTTAATATCAATCATCAAATAAACTCTCTTCTCCTTTCATTATTAAAAATGACAATATCGACTGTGATATGTCGATTCACCACCTTCAGGGATGATGAGTTTTCTATTACCATTACCACTTTAATTGAAGGTTTAAATTAAAATATAATTTTTTAAAATGACTTGAATATATATATTATATATTTTATAACTTTTTTGTAATTTATAAATGGAAATAATATTTTATAAAACAAAAATAGTTTGGGATGGTTGGATAAACTACCAGTTTAAACTAAACATTTTTCATTAACGTTTTATCAAATTAATCACCCATATAATATAATGAAAAATGATATATGGGACCACATAATATTTGTAAGTTAATTAATACCATTTAATTTTAATTCAAGAGTACTATTCACATTTTATAAGAACATCCATAATTATACACAACTGAGCTGACCATGAAACCATTAAATGAACACTCTCAGAAAAATAAAATTAAACATTATAACTCATAAAATTGGCCATAAATTAAATTAATAAGATTATATTTAATATAATATTTGTGTAAGAGTTTATGAATTAATTAATTAATTAATTAGATTTTATTATCCAATACATTAAGTGAATGTTCAAAACATATTCAGACAAATGGTAAGGGATCTCTCCAATACTCAATATTTCATTTGGGTAACACTTTATCTCTCTTTTACTCAAGTTATATCTTAATTATTGTAATATAATTATAATATATTCTGTATATAGGTACCAAAAATATATGTCTAGCTCAATTAATCTTTATATTACATGGAATTCCATATTTCAAAGGGTTCCCTTATAAATTGCTCTCAATAAGAAAACCATATTAAATGGAAATTCTCCGTTTTTCACCCATTTCAAGTAAACTCCATTAAATGTTTTAAGACAAAAATATTTTCAAAAAATCTCTAATTTAACATGAGAAACAATTTTGATTCATTTATAGTTTTATGGGAATAATCATTCCTTTAAACGTTTAATGAATCTTTATTATTTTTCCCAAAACTAGGATTAAGTGGCACATTTTCAAAGTTACATAACCACTATTTCTTTATGTTTACACTTCATATGGGAATAATTCATGATAATCTATTCCCATTTTACATTATGAATTTCCAATAATGATTTAATTCCTTATTTTATGTAAACCATTATGATACACCCTTTGGTTTGGCCTTGGGACATGATTATGAAACTCATTTCATTCCATGGGTAACCATTATGTTCATTCCTTGTGTTTGATTTTATTTATGTTGAAAACATATTCATGTACATGTTATGATGGGTGTTCCCAGATAGTTCTCCAATTCTCCAGGTAATGTTTCGTCATGTGAGAGGTTATATATGTGATTATGGAGATAATGAAATCAATTATGAGACTCTATCCACCATGTGATATAGTCTTGGAAGTTATCTTTGACTCATGATTATGTCATGTAATGTGTTTGTAAAGACCCGTAAAATTCAAGGGAAATTTTTTTTCTTAATTTTCTTTGGAATTTTACAAGAGCGCGGTTTCTGACGGCACCTGATTCCGAGGCCCGGTGTGCCCCGAATCAATTTCCAAAGTTTGGCTCCGGTACGTTCAGTGAACGAACGAGCGGGAATTTCTAACTTTTGAACCGGTGCCCGGAATCGAATTCCGAGGGCACCGATGAAACCGTAGCGCCGGTAAACGCTTAGGAACTCCTGTTCTGGAGTTGCGTTCTTACGATTGTTGATAATAAAAATTGTGGATGTTTACTTTGTAATTACACTACAATTTTTATTATTTTACTCTAAGTGTTATCTCTTGTTGGAAGTTGGGTAACCACCCAACCTCCCTTGGGAGGTTATGAGGGTGGTGGGGCCCACACGAACCCCACCTCTTCATATCCTCTAAAACCCCTCAACTCCCTCATAAGTTATGATATCTTAAGTTATAACTTTAGACTTAAATAAGGTGAGTTGTGTGTGTGTTTTGAATTTCAAACTCTTGAAATTCTAGTGTGTTGTTGTGTTAATAAAATAAGATAGACTTATTTTATTTTGGTGTTTTAGTTTTGTCTCCTAGAGAGAGTTGGGAAGGTTCTTCTTGTTTCTTCATCTTCTTCAACCTCGACGAAGAACATGAAGAACGCCGTTCTTCAACGAAGAACTTCTTCGCCGAAGAACACGGTCCTTCCGCGACGCCGTATCCGTGACGTGGCTTTCTTCTTCCGCGTCATCTCTTCCGCGACGGTTTTCCGCGACGAACGCCATCGACAACGACTCTTCCTCCAACGTCAAAGGAATCGACACCGATATTCCACGACTACGTCAACGTGCGACTATCAAGGTAGGGGTTTTTATATATGATTGAATTCGTTTTATTGATTCTTCATATCTAAAATTCATGATGATGATGACCAAATGAACATGGACATCGTCCCGCACATAAATCATTCTCCTTTTTCTTTTTATTCTTCACGTGTTCTTCGTACGTTCTTCAATGCCTAATATTTATTGACGCTGGAAACACGAAGTTTTGTTGATCGCAATATATGGATGTGAAGCCCTCGACGCAAGGATCACAATTATGTGATCGTTTAATTTTTCGGGCTTGGAACGAAGCCGCAATGGCTCGCGGAAGGAGGCGTCTAAATATTTATTGACGCTGGAAACTCAATGTTTCCCTGAGCGCGACATACGGACACGAAGATCTCGACCCGAGGATCATGAATATGCATTCGTATCTTTTTTCTGAGTTAAATCAAAGTCGGAATGGAGTGCGGAAGGCGGAGGCCGTTGGTGCAGGTCGTGGGGAGAAGTCGTGTGAGGAAGCAGGTGATGCGGGAGCGGGTGCATCAGGGTTTACGGTGAAGACAGCAGCGGCGCGGCAGGCTGAAGGCAGCCGCGATGGTTCTGGCGAATACAGCGGGTGTGAGAGGCGGTTCTGGAAAATACAGCGGGTGCGAGAGGTTGGCCGCTGGGGTTCGAAGGAGAGGCTGCATGAAATTGTGATTGAATAAGTTATTAGATTAGAGAGAGAGAGTTTTGGGAAATAAAATAAAGAGACAAAAAGGGATAAGGGAGAGGTGTTTGATTTTGGCGCACAAGGGGGAAAAGGAACGTGTTTTGATTGTTTTTTTTGGAGTTAAGAAAGATATAATTAAATAAACAATTAATAATAACAATAAAATATTGTTATTATTACTTTTGTTGATAAAACACCTTTTCGCCAGCAACTCCTTCGTGCGACCTCGGTTTCACGAATCGTTTGCGGCAGTGTGATCCTGACTTCGAGACGGAATTTATGAGTCCAATATTGGATGTCTTTTTCGGGTTTTTGGGTCTGGTACTCGAAGCGCTCGGAAAAATAATAGATTTAATAATATTATTAAATCTTCGACCCACCATAACTCATACGTGCGACGTCCGATTGGCTTGCCGTCAGTGGCGATATAATCCCGTCATTAATACGATCGATTCAAGTCTAATGTTGGATACTAAATTCTAGTTCGTGGTGCGGGGCCACGAAACACCGAATAATAATAATATTATTATTATTACGGGATCTTGTATCGGACATATCTCTCTCATACGGTATCGGAATGACGAACCGTCTGTGACGTTGCGACACTGGAATTGCGACGGATGTTTCAAGACTAATTTTGGATATTTATGTCGAGGTTGATGCACGGGCCCCACGAGGCCCGGTTCGCGCATGATGCGGTGAAATGAAACTTTTTCACCGGCTATCCGTTTGGGACCAATGGGTAGTCCATCTCGTGTGTTTTTCTGTATGGGTCGCAATGGTGTGACTGGTTTGGTTAACCGGTGTCATTTGAAGTACGACTGGGTTGGATCGAACATGAATCCAACCGGGCCCCGGGGACGAAAATGCCAATAACTCTCAGACCGGGAGTCCGATCGACGCACCGTCTGTTGCGTTGAGTTCCTGTTTACGATACGGAACTTTTGGTATCCTTCGCCCGAGTTTTGGATACAGTTAGTAGTGGCCGGGTTGGATCGCACCCGAAATCCAACCGGGCCCCTGGAACGGGAAAGCTGATATCTTTCAGACAGGACGTCCTTTTGACGAACCGTCAGCGGCGTTGGTGGTTACGTTGAGTAACGGTCCCTTTGAGTATACCCTACGGGAGTTCAGGGTACAGTTGAGATACGGCCGGGATTGGTTCGCACACGAAACCAACCGGGCCCCTGGGACGAAAAGGCTAATAACTCACAGACCGGGCGTCCGATCGACGCGCCGTCTGTTGCGTTGAGACCCCTGTGACGAGGCGGTATTTTGAGATACTTCATTGCAGGACTTTGTGATACTTGGAGTTTCGACCAGTAGCTCGTGGAGCGGACCCTCCCGGAGACAAGCGTGCAGAGTACGGAGACCGTGTAGCCGGCTGAGACCTGACGACTGCTTGACCGACTCGACTTGGAGTGAGTCGACTAGCCCAGTGGACGGAGCGCCCGGTATGTGGCGGCAGACCCACGGCGGACGGAGCGCCTGGTAGTTGGCAGCAAACCCGCGGTACTCGACAGGAGGAGTACCTCAGTAGGCTATATGGGCGAGCGCCCGGTATTTGGCGACAGACCCTCAGCGGACGGAGCGCCAGGTAGTTGGCCGCAAACCCGCAGTACTCGACAGGAGGAGTACCTCAGCAGTCTTAGGTTAGTGAGCAGTACCTCGGAGTCGTGACAGGACCACTGTACACTCTAGAGGCGGAGCTCTTCAGTAGTTACGGTTTCGATAATGAAAATCCTGGTTTGAGCTGAGACTTTTGACCTTGTGTTTACCTCATGATTGAGATGGGTCACTTGCTAACTTTGGTATATGTATGGGCATATACCCGGGTAGTGGTTATCCGTTGTTTTCACAATCCTTGTGTTTCCTCATGATTGAGATGGGTTACTTGATAACTTAGGTATATGTATGGGCGTATACCTAAGTAGAGGTTAACTGTTTAGATCTTCTATGTGGTTATCCTTGTTGGTTTAGTGAGACCTTGAGGGTCTCGGGGTCCCTACTGAGTATCGTTATACTCACCCCTGCACGGGCTATGCCCGCACTACGTTGTGTTGGTTGCAGACGACGGACAGCGTTGACCTTAGCTGAGGCTTGCAGAGCGGGACGGTACCCGGAGGTGGACCACTGGGCGGGACGTGCTCGGAGCAGACGGCGAGACCCGTGGAGCAGAGGAGCTATCTGTACCCACCCTTCAGGTGGGATTTCCAGTGGACAGCTCGGAGTAGCGGCTTTTACTTTTCAGTTGCTGTTATCCCTTTCGAGTTGTACTTTACTTTCAGTTTGGGTTTGTATTCTGGCACATTTACTTTTCCGCACTTTCAGTTGTACTCTGCTTTTGTTTAGTGTTTACTTTCCGCTTGCTTACTCTGTGGTGTTTGTTTTCTTTACAAAGGCAATGCCTTCCCTTTTTACCAGGATTTACGCCTTGGTGCTAGTCGCCAGCCCCTGGCCTATGGAAGGCGGGCTTGGGGTAGTCACGGCACGGACCCCGAGGGCGGGTCGTGACAAATTGGTATCAGAGGAGTTCAGTTCTACCGCAGAACTCAGGACTCTGATCTTTTTCTATGTGAAGCAATAGTGTTAAGGGTACCGAGTGTGGTCTTCAGTTCAGGGAGTCCAGTGTTGGTGCGGCGGCCGACGTATCCGTACACCAGGACCCTGACTACTGATTTCCGACTTTGTACACAAAAACACTGATTGCGTGTGTGTTTCCCAAAAAGGTTTAAAGTCAGCTCAAACCAGGTCAGCTCACCAGGTATGAATCGTTGACCGTGACACAATTGTTCAGGATGTCACCATGCAGATAGTTAGCTGGAGTTCCGAGAGAGTTCTCGATGGTGGCCCACCGAGCAGCGAGACTCCGGTGCAGGGCCCTTTTTCAGTGTTGGCACCTTCGGGTGGTGTACCAGCAGCACCAGCACCCGTTAGGCAGCAGATGCCACTAGCTAACGGTGCACGCTAGCAGAGCGCGATGCACGAGTTCCAGCAGTAGAGGCCTCTGAGGATACAAGGTGAGACAGATTTCCCAGGCAGCAGTGGACTGGATGGAGGCGGTTGCTAGAGTTCTACGCCTAGCTTGGATACTAGTAGAGCGGATGATGATCTTAGCTCCTGGTGTTTCCAGTGAGTGACCATGAGGTTGGTCCTTATAGTAATGAGGCTTCGGTACGCGAACCGATACATGGGATAGTACCTACGGGTAGTGCGCCAGCTATGTCACTACCTGTTGGTCAGCAGACACTACCGGCGGTACCGGTAGCAGAGACTCATAGGCTTAGTGCCTTACATATGTTTTAGCACCAGATATCCCTCAAGTTTCGAGGTGAGCCTGACTCGTAGGCGGCTGAGGACTGGCTTGAGGAGGTGGTTGTGAGTTTTCTGGAGCTAATACAGCTTCGACAGTACGACATGTCGGAAGCAGAGCACTCAACGTGGCCTACCAATCAATCTTGGTACTCGTTGGTTACGTTGTGATCAGTTCTTTAGACTCAAAATTTTGAGCGAAGTGTGTCTAAAGGACATCCGAACCATTACTTTTCCTCTATGCATTCCTACCTATGCTAGGATGCTAGAGAGAACCTTTGTGGTTGTGAACGTTAGCAGTGAAAGGCAGGAAACTAGCGCCAGTCTCAGAGACTCGGGCGTGTAAAATGTTTCAGGAGGAGGAAGTGCTAAGGACAGATGAATCTGCAGGGTAGCAGACGTGGAAGCGGAGCTTGGAGAGCAGCATGTGGTGGTGTACATTTCGACATGTTACGACCACCCGACTTAGTAGTCCCCGCCAGGCTCAGGGAGCAGGAGGGCTGGGGAGGAGAGTAGCTGCATTGCGGTCAAGGAGTGTGACCCAGGAGCTCTAAGAATGATTCGGGGTACGAATTATGTCTACTACGAGCTGCCATATCTATAGACATAGGAACCAATCATTCTACCCTTCCACGAATCATGTCCCAGACCTAGAGGTTCCGGGTAAGCCGTAGACTTGACCCTCACGTCTGGAGATACCTTTGGGAGGAGACTCGATAATCACACTTACGCCGACGGTGTGATTTGACCTCGAGGCGAGAGTTTCGGTTGGAATCTCTTGGTGGCAGCGTAGAGGCCTTATGACGTTGATATGGGTATGGTTTTGATTCACAAATCATACCCCGGTTGACTGTTTTAGGGAAACGTCGGAATGGGTTTTCCTTGGTCGGCGAAAAGGAAACCCTAGGCAGCACATGTTAAACTCAGGCATAAGAGGGTGTGACCGATCACTCTTGAGTTGGTCAACCCTACCCTCGTGGCAGCATGAGTTTTGAGTTTCAGTTCTAACCTAAAAAGGGAGACCTTTAGAGTTCGAGGATGGCGACCACATTCTTATACAGGTCTCACCTCGACGAGGTTTACGGAGATGTAGTCAAGGCGGTAAGAGATCTCCGAGGTTCAATAGACCTTTCTAGGTCCCCAGTAGGGTAGGCGAGGTGGTTTATCGCTTGACCCATCCACCTCAGTTGCACTAGGTGCACGATAACTTTCACGTAACTCAATTGAGGAGATACGTGCTTGATCCTTCACACATCATCGACCTCAGGGAGTTAGACGTCGATGATAGAGCGACATGCACGGAGGTTCCAGTAGGGATCAAGGATAGACAGGAGAAGATTCTACGAGGATGATCGATTCCTTGGGTGCACTTCCTTCGACAGTACGGGAACCTCCAGGTGAGCACATGGGAGCGGAAGGCTCAGATGCGTACTCTGTACCGCTTTTGTGACCCTAGTTTTTGATGAAGCTTTATGGGGACGTAAAGCCCTGAGTTGGGAGTAATGTAAAGACCCGTAAAATTCAAGGGAAATTTTTTTCTTAATTTTATTTGGAATTTTACAAGAGCGCGGTTTCTGACGGCACCTGATTCTGAGGCCCGGTGTGCCCCGAATCAATTTCCGAAGTTTGGCTCGGGTACGTTTAGTGAACGAACGAGCGGGAATTTCTAACTTTTGAACCGGTGCCCGGAATCGAATTCCGAGGGCACCGATGAAACCGTAGCGCTGGTAAACGCTTAGGAACTCCTGTTCTGGAGTTGCGTTCTTACGAGTGTTGATAATAAAAATTGTGGATGTTTACTTTGTAATTACACTACAATTTTTATTATTTTACTCTAAGTGTTATCTCTTGTTGGAAGTTGGGTAACCACCCAACCTCCCTTGGGAGGTTATGAGGGTGGTGGGGCCCACACGAACCCCACCTCTTCATATCCTCTAAAACCCCTCAACTCCCTCATAAGTTATGATATCTTAAGTTATAACTTTAGACTTAAATAAGGTGAGTTGTGTGTGTGTTTTGAATTTCAAAATCTTGAAATTCTAGTGTGTTGTTGTGTTAATAAAATAAGATAGACTTATTTTATTTTGGTGTTTTAGTTTTGTCTCCTAGAGAGAGTTGGGAAGGTTCTTCTTGTTTCTTCATCTTCTTCAACCTCGACGAAGAACACGAAGAACGCCGTTCTTCAACAAAGAACTTCTTCGCCGAAGAACACGGTCCTTCCGCGACGCCGTATCCGTGACGTGGCTTTCTTCTTCCGCGTCATCTCTTCCGCGACGGTTTTCCGCGACGAACGCTATCGAAAACGACTCTTCCTCCAACGTCAAAGGAATTGACACCGATATTCCACGACTACGTCAACGTGCGACTATCAAGGTAGGGGTTTTTATATATGATTGAATTCGTTTTATTGATTCTTCATATCTAAAATTCATGATGATGATGACCAAATGAACATGGACATCGTCCCGCACATAAATCATTCTCCTTTTTCTTTTTATTCTTCACGTGTTCTTCGTACGTTCTTCAATGCCTAATATTTATTGACGCTGGAAACACGAAGTTTTGTTGAGCGCAATATATGGATGTGAAGCCCTCGACGCAAGGATCACAATTATGTGATCGTTTAATTTTTCGGGCTTGGAACGAAGCCGCAATGGCTCGTGGAAGGAGGCGTCTAAATATTTATTGACGCTGGAAACTCAATGTTTCCCTGAGCGCGACATACGGACACGAAGATCTCGACCCGAGGATCATGAATATGCATTCGTATCTTTTTTCTGAGTTAAATCGAAGTCGGAATGGAGTGCGGAAGGCGGAGGCCGTTGGTGCAGGTCGTGGGGAGAAGTCGTGTGAGGAAGCAGGTGATGCGGGAGCGGGTGCATCAGGGTTTACGGTCAAGACAGCAGCGGCGCGGCAGGCTGAAGGCAGCCGCGACGGTTCTGGAGAATACAGCGGGTGCGAGAGGCGGTTCTGGCAAATACAGCGGGTGCGAGAGGTTGGCCGCTGGGGTTCGGAGGAGAGGCTGCGTGAAATTGTGATTGAATAAGTTATTAGATTAGAGAGAGAGAGTTTTGGGAAATGAAATAAAGAGACAAAAAGGGATAAGGGAGAGGTGTTTGATTTTGGCGCACAAGGGGGAAAGGTACGTGTTTTGATTGTTTTTTTTGGAGTTAAGAAAGATATAATTAAATAAACAATTAATAATAACAATAAAATATTGTTATTATTACTTTTGTTGATAAAACACCTTTTCGCCAGCAACTCCTTCGTGCGACCTCGGTTTCACGAATCGTTTGCGGCAGTGTGATCCTGACTTCGAGACGGAATTTATGAGTCCAATATTGGATGTCTTTTTCGGGTTTTTGGGTCTGGTACTCGAAGCGCTCGGAAAAATAATAGATTTAATAATATTATTAAATCTTCGACCCACCATAACTCATACGTGCGATGTCCGATTGGCTTGCCGTCAGTGGCGATATAATCCCGTCATTAATACGATCGATTCAAGTCTAATGTTGGATACTAAATTCTAGTTCGTGGTGCGGGGCCACGAAACACCGAATAATAATAATATTATTATTATTACGGGATCTTGTATCAGACATATCTCTCTCATACGGTATCGGAATGACGAATCGTCTGTGACGTTGCGACACTGGAACTGCGACGGATGTTTCAAGACTAATTTTGGATATTTATGTCGAGGTTGATGCACGGGCCCCACGAGGCCCGGTTCGCGCATGATGCCGTGAAATGCAACTTTTTCACCGGCTATCCGTTTGGGACCAATGGGTAGTCCATCTCGTGTGTTTTTCCGTATGGGTCGCAATGGTGTGACTGGTTTGGTTAACCGGTGTCATTTGAAGTACGACTGGGTTGGATCGAACATGAATCCAACCGGGCCCCGGGGACGAAAATGCCAATAACTCTCAGACCGGGAGTCCGATCGACGCACCGTCTGTTGCGTTGAGTTCCTGTTTACAATACAGAACTTTTGGTATCCTTCGCCCGAGTTTTGGATACAGTTAGTAGTGGCCGGGTTGGATCGCACCCGAAATCCAACCGGGCCCCTGGAACGGGAAAGCTGATATCTTTCAGACAGGACATCCGTTTGACGAACCGTCAGCGGCGTTGGTGGTTACGTTGAGTAACGGTCCCTTTGATTATACCCTACGGGAGTTCAGGGTACAGTTGAGATACGGCCGGGATTGGTTCGCACACGAAACCAACCGGGCCCCTGGGACGAAAAGGCTAATAACTCACAGACCGGGCGTCCGATCGACGCGCCGTCTGTTGCGTTGAGACCCCTGTGACGAGGCGGTCTTTTGAGATACTTCATTGCAGGACTTTGTGATACTTGGAGTGTCGACCAGTAGCTCGTGGAGCGGACCCTCCCGGAGACAAGCGTGCAGAGTACGGAGACCGTGTAGCCGACTGAGACCTGACGACTACTTGACCGACTCGACTTGGAGTGAGTCGACTAGCCCAGTGGACGGAGCGCCCGGTATGTGGCGGCAGACCCACGACGGACGGAGCGCCTGGTAGTTGGCAGCAAACCCGCGGTACTCGACAGGAGGAGTACCTCAGTAGGCTATATGGGCGAGCGCCCGGTATTTGGCGACAGACCCTCAGCGGACGGAGCGCCAGGTAGTTGGCCGCAAACCCGCAGTACTCGATAGGAGGAGTACCTCAGCAGTCTTAGGTTAGTGAGCAGTACCTCGGAGTCGTGACAGGACCACTGTACACTCTAGAGGCGGAGCTCTTCAGTAGTTACGGTTTCGATATTGAAAATCCTGGTTTGAGCTGAGACTTTTGACCTTGTGTTTACCTCATGATTGAGATGGGTCACTTGCTAACTTTGGTATATGTATGGGCCTATAACCGGGTAGTGGTTATCCGTTGTTTTCACAATCCTTGTGTTTCCTCATGATTGAGATGGGTTACTTGATAACTTAGGTATATGTATGGGCGTATACCTAAGTAGAGGTTAACTGTTTAGATCTTCTATGTGGTTATCCTTGTTGGTTTAGTGAGACCTTGAGGGTCTCGGGGTCCCTACTGAGTATCGTTATACTCACCCCTGCACGGGCTATGTCCGCACTACGTTGTGTTGGTTGCAGACGACGGACAGCGTTGACCTTAGCTGAGGCTTGCAGAGCGGGACGGTACTCGGAGGTGGACCACTGGGCGGGACGTGCTCGGAGCGGACGGCGAGACCCGTGGAGCAGAGGAGCTATCTGTACCCACCCTTCAGGTGGGATTTCCAGTGGACAGCTCGGAGTAGCGGCTTTTACTTTTCAGTTGCTGTTATCCCTTTCGAGTTGTACTTTACTTTCAGTTTGGGTTTGTATTCTGGCACATTTACTTTTCCGCACTTTCAGTTGTACTCTGCTTTTGTTTAGTGTTTACTTTCCGCTTGCTTACTCTGTGGTGTTTGTTTTCTTTACAAAGGCAATGCCTTCCCTTTTTACCAGGATTTACGCCTTGGTGCCAGTCGCCAGCCCCTGGCCTATGGAAGGCGGGCTTGGGGTAGTCACGGCACGGACCCCGAGGGCGGGTCGTGACAGTGTTACTACCACATTACTATATTTCCATGTTTATAAGATTCCACATTCTGTATTTTATGCCACCATATATTTATTCACGTGTCATGCCTTTTATGATGTCATGTTATTCCCTCTAACATATGTGCTATGCTTCATTCCCATAGTTTTTCCTTTACTAGGATTTTTAGCTCACCCCTTTTGTATATGTATTCCCCAGGTTATCCTATGTAGTTGTCAGAGCACAGAGGGAGTTAGGACCACATTATGAAGATTAATAAAAGAAGTTTTTTCTAGTTACATGTTTTCTTATTATGTACCCAGTCTTCCCAACACACTAGAATTCTCAATTTTTACTTTGTATTTAATGGATAATTATGCTTAAAATCATGTAATAATATGTGTAAAAGGCTAGGTTCATTATATTGGATCAATAGTTTAGTTGTGAAAAAGGATCATAGGGGGTATGCCACTATTTATGTTCTAACCAAGAGGGTCCCAAGCGGGATTCATCTTCTTGATGAGGTGGGTAGTCTTGTTGCATAGAACGTTGTCACTCTGGTCCAAGATCTCCACAGGCTGGTTCTCATAAGAGTGGTCATGTTCTAGTTTTACCACCTCAGGATTTAGTACATGTGACGGGTCGAGTATGTACTTCCCCAAGATATATATGTGTAATAAATCATGATCTTTAGCTATATTTGGTGGAATTGAAAGCTAATAGGTTACTTCTCCTATGCGATAAAGGATTTCATATGAGCCAATGTACCTAGGGATCAGCATCACTTTCTTCCGAAACCACATGACTCTATTCCAAGGTAAAATTTGAAGGAATTCTTTATCGCCAACATCAAAATGAAATTCCCTTAAATGGTTTTTTTTCATAGATCTTCTGTCGAATTTGAGTATCCTTTATGTGTTGTTGGATGGAATGATCCTTTTCTATCATCTGTTGCACAAAATCATCCCTAATAATATTTCTCTCACAATATTCATCTTATCAAGTAAGTGTTCTACATATATTTCCATAAAGAGATTCATAGGGTTCCATTTGAATACTCGAATGAAAGATATTTTTGTATGTAATCTCAACTAATGGGAGAATTTGATCCCATCAAAGTTTAAATTCCACTGAGCATGTTCTCAACATGTGCTTGAGTGTCTGAATAGTCATTTTAGATTGGCCATTTTTTGGGGGGTAATAGGTCATTATAAAATTCAATTAGGTACTCAGAGATTGTTGGAGACTTATCCATAATTCTGAAGTGGACCTTTGATCATGATAATAAATTTTAGAAAATTGTACACCATGTAACCTCACCACTTCCTTTATGTAAATCCTGGAATGTTTCCCAAGAGATAAATCTTCCCCAATAGAGATAAAATGGTTTGTCTTGGTGGGAAATTCCACTATAACTCATATAAAATTGTTTCCTTTTGATGTTTTTGGGAGACCAGTGAGAAATTCCATAGTGATATTATCCCACTTCCATGTTGGTATGGGTAGTGGTTGTAATACCCCTTTAGGAATTTTTCACTCTGGCTTCACTGGTTGACACACCAGGCACCTTGTAGTATAGCTGTCGATCCAACTTTTCATGTTATCCCACCAATGATGACCATGAAGGTCCCTATACATTTTAGTTCTTCAATAATGTATAGAGAATGCAGATATATGAGATTCATCCATCAGTTCATTATTTATCTCTGGAATAGATGGGGCACATAGTCTTGTAAAAAAATTTAGTACATCTACTTGATCAATATTGAACTCAGGTAATTTTCCTTTCTTCCCAGCCTCCACCTTCTTTTGTAATAAGGGATATTATCATTTAAATTTCTTGATTTTCTTTATTAATGATGGTGAGAAGTCAATTGGGATAGGGTTGATGATATCAATTCCCTTATGATTCCCATATCCAGTTTTACTAGGTCTTTCATCAAAGGATCTCCTAGAATCCTCATCATTGATAGAACAACCAGGACATTCCTACTTAATGCATCAGTGTATTTGTTTACTCATTCAAGGTGATAATTAATTGAAAAAGCATAGTATTAAAGAGGGTCCATCCGTATCCTTTGTCTCATGTTCATTTTATTTTGCATGAATATATAATTCAAACTTTGGTTTTCTGAGTATATATCACATTTCCCCCCACTAAGTTATTTCCAATATATCTTAAGAGAAAAAAACAACATCTATCTCTAACTCATGTGTAGGATAATTCAACTCATGATCCTTTAACTGTTGAGATGTATAAGAAATCACCTTGTTATTTTTCATGAGGAAACACCTAATCCTTTTCAAAGATGCATCACTAAAAATAATAAATCCTTCTCTGATTGAGGGAAGATTTTACATGGGTTCAATAATTAATCTATTATTTAGCTCTTGGAAAATTTATTCAAAATCATTTTTCTAGATGAACATGGCCCCTTTCCAAGTTAACTTGGTCAGTGGATTAGAAAGTCATGAATTGTTTTACAAACCTCCTACAAAATCCTGCTCAACCAAGGAAACTAAGAATCTTAGTTAATATTGTGAGATGATTCAACTCCTCCACCAACATTTTCTTGATAGGGTCAAATGATATTCCTTCATTGGTTATGATGTTCCCAAATAAAGAAACTTCCGGTAACCAAAATTCACATTTTTTGAAAATTAAAAATAGCCTCTTCTTTCTGAGAGTTTTTAATACAACCCGTAGATGATATTATTGCTCCTAATTACTTTAAGAATACATCATAATATCATCAATAAAAACTACCACAAAGTTACCAAGGTTGTACTTAGACTCTATTCATCAAATACATAAAATATACCAGGTGCATTAGTCAAGACTAAGGGCATAAAAAACTCAAAATTCATATATCTTGATCAGAATGAAGTCTTTGGAATATATTCTTTTTTCCCATCAATTGATGATAATCAGATCAAATATAAATCTTGGAGAATAATTGATCCCCACAAAGTTGGTCAAATAAATCATCAATACATGGAAGAGGGTAATTGTTCATTACTATGATCCTATTAAGTTATCTATAATTAATTCATAGCTGCATTGATCCATCCTTATTCTTGAAAGAGAAATCAATTTCTCCCCTAGGATACACACTTGGTTGGATAAACCCCTTCTACAAAATATCTTGAAGCTATTTCTTTAATTCCTTAAGCTACACATTTTACATTCTATATGAGGTCTTTGATAGCGATTTGGTTCAAGGAATGGGTTCAATGAAGAACTCTAACTCCCTTTCTTGGAGAGGTCCTAGAAACTCCTTATAAAATATGTCAATGAATTATTACATGATGGGGACATTTTCTATTCCTATAATTTCTATTTCTTCTTTCTCTTCACCAATCATCTCCACAAATAAGTCCATGAGTGGTGATTCTAGACAAATATTGGGTTGAGATATCTATCATTTGAAAACAACTCTAGGTTTTCCATTCAATACTACTAAAATATATTTAATTCTATATTTGATATTAACATTATACATTGAGAGCCATTCCATCCCTGATATAATGTCAAATTCCATTATGGGAATGACTACTAGATTTGATTTGAGATTTAGCCCACCAAATTCAATACTCGAGATTATAAACATTTTTGATTCTCAGATAATCGCTCTAGGAGTTTTGAATTATGGATATACTTATAGCAGTTTAGGGATTGATTCTTTATTCTTTGAAAACTTGGAGGAAATAAAGGAATTCATAGAACTAGAATCAAACATAGTATTTTCTAGGTTTGATAGAACAAAAAGAGTACCTTTCACCAAATCATTTAAAGAGTAAACTTTATTTTTTGTGATGGAAAAAGAACGAACTTGTTCCCTTGTCCTATGATGATGTTGATAGTGATTCACCTCTTCTATCTTCATATTTTGACAGTGATTGTGAACGTTCAAAGATGTTAACCCTTATTTCATTTGACTTTTGGCTAGTACTGTTCCATATTCCCTTTATATTTATTATTGAGAAGTTTAGGTATCACCTCACTATGAATGTTATAAGTAATATGGTCTTCTCTTCCACAATTTTAACATTTTCCACTCCTAAGAAAGAAGTTACTCAATTGATTCTTCCCACATTTGTTTCATGTTAGAAGTTGAACTTTCTTTCCTCCCCTTTTGTGATCAAAATTCCTTCACAAGTTTGGCTCCAAATATCTCCTATTTTAATATGATTTTTAAGACAAATGAATATCAATGAACTCTAGTATAACCTTCATAGTACTCATCAAAATCTATTAATTTTTTTCATAGTTTCGGTTGGATATATTCTTCTATAGATAGGGTCTTAGTCCACTGGAAAATATATCAACATTTCTATTAAGACCCATGACAAAGAAATAGGTTTAATGGGAATATCCTGTAAAGTTCATCTCATAGATTTTTAGAGATTCATTTTCTTTCTATATTAGCTCTAGGAATTATTTCTCTATTTTTGTTTACATTGAATAGAGAAATTATTTATTGAACAATATTTCCCTAAACACTTCCCACTCTATAGCATCAATCCAAACTATTGGTTTTTTGTTTTTAATCTCTTACTAGCACTGATATGATTTTCCCTCGAAGTGGTAAATCACTAAGGTGACTCTCTCTTATTCTAAACAAAATACTATAGAAAATATATTTTCTATATACATTATCCATTATCCATCAACTAATGGGCTGGTAGATCCACTGAATGAAGGCGGCTTTTGATGCATAAAGGACTAAACAGAATGTTGTTCCCTTCGAGGTGAATCTGTTTTCTTAGCTTGATTCATGTAATTGTTCAAAACTCAAGTAAGTTTATTCAGTATTCTTATAAAATTTTCCATTTTGGCTTCCATTGGAGAACCATCAGCACATGGTCCATTGCACTCACTATTTACGCAGTTTCTCCCATTTCCCACTATTTTTTATATAAAAAAACATAGTGAGAAACATGTTTCTTTTAAGAATATAATAACTCTAAAAGAATTTTATATCTTAAATGATCATGCTTAAATATATTATTCATTAAAAATAATTAAATTTTCTAAAAATCCTTCATAACATTTAATGAAAATATGTTGATTAAAAATGCATATTCCTCTACGAATGTCAAACCAAGTGTGAATTAAGGCATGTTTTCATGTACCATGTTACATTGAGTTTTGACTGATGAAACTTGTTAGAGTTTTTTTACCTCTAGGTATATCTTTTTTAGAATGACACTCACTTTGTTTTATCCAGAAAATGACATATTTTCTTTTAGACCACTTACTTAATACTTCACCAACATACCGATATATTTTCTTATATTTAAAATTTTTTATATGGTTCATCCAAAAGTTTTCAAATAAAATTTCCAAAAATAACTATAACTTCCTCCGACATCAACTATGGTATCCCATGTTTTTATTATATAACTTTAAATTTCATTGTTGAAACAAATGTTCTTTTAAGTTTTAGTGTCTTGAAAAAAGGTACATGATACATGAAAACATAAAATATTATTTTAATCTACTTGAATGTATTGTTCAACATTCCATCCTAAATATAAATATTGTATCTCATAACCTGGGGATATACATCAAAGGAAATATTGAGTATAAGGCCCAATAAGGGAAATCAATTGAAAGAGTTGACATGGGATTATAAGAATTATCGATAAACACATGATGAATATAATAAAGGAATGATAAAATGAAAAATAGGAATATAATAATAACAAGTACATGATTAAAAACATGTAAATGTGTCTAGAAAATTTAAATGATATAGTTAGAAGCATTTCACCAAGGTTTATCACTTAGGTATCATAAAAATCACCAAGGTTATTCACCATGGTATTGTAAAACATGTCATCCCTAGAAATTAAATTCTGTATCAAATGAATTACAGTTATATTAGAAAAAATACTTATTATGTATTAATTTTTTATGTGATCAATATAGATCATCATAAAAATTTCATATATTAACTGTGGATAACAAAATAAACTAGTTTCATATAAAAATCATGGCGCTTTAAAAAGTGCTTGAAGATAAGATATTTAGTCATTTATAACCCATAAAAAGTTAATTAGGGTTTTATGTATGTTAATACCATAATAAAATAAATCATGCTTACATATTGGGGAATAAAACTAGAAAATAAATAGATTTGGGTATTCACATATTGAAAATAAAATGGAATTTCTTGAGGAGAAGAGGGAAATTGAAGAAGTAAAATCGGCAACATAATTTGTATAAAATGTGGTTGTAAAAATGGATAAAAATAGAGGGGAAAGGGGTATCCCAATGATAAAACATAATTTTGATGTAATTTAATGAATAAAAATTAAATAATATAGATTTACCATTAAAATCATAAGACATATACAAAAAGATGTTCTTGAAACAAAGAGAAACGAAGGATATTTCCCTTACATAGAAGAGTAGTTCATAAAACAAGAGGATCAAGACCGTGGGGGATTAAGGACACCTTGGGAGGAATAATTTGTAGGTTATATTAGTATACATTCAACGAGGATTAATTTTGAGTGAATGTAAATGGACAAATGGGTGGATAGTTACTGTAAAAGTGCAGGATTTTTTTATTAATTTAAAAATTTAGGCCTTGAAAACCTAAGTAGGGATAAATGAAAACCCATAGGCTTTAGCATGTTATTTTAACATGGTTTTAGAAACTTGTGACCCATTTTATGTTATTTTAATCTAAAAGAGTTAGCTAAAATTTTATATTACTTATTTTGTTAAGGAAAATTAAATTTTTCATAAAATAATAGTTTTAAAGTTAAAGTTTCAATTTTAGAATTTGGAAAGTAAATTATATAATAGGAAATTGATTAAAATATATTAAAATTCTTAATACTAATAAAATAACATATTATAAGTCATGTATTGTGGTTAATTAGTTATTAAATCATTACGACATAATTATGATTTCATTAAACATACCGAATAACTCAAAGAATATTTTTACTAATTTTCAAAAATAAATTATTCTTGAAAATTATAATAAATTCACTCTAACATAATTTCAACATCCTTTTTTCAAAAAAATGATATTTATTTTATCATAACAATTATTTAAATATGATAATTTTAACTTTTAAATATAAAAATCTATATTTATTAAAAATAACGGGAGATTGAAAATGTATAGTGAAATTTTAGACACTTGGAAAAAATAAAATTATTATTTTTCATTCATATTTAAATAATAGTGTTTTTATCATAATATTTAATTAAAAAAATATTATTTATAATACCTTATTTTATTATAATAATTTGGGACTTTTCTAAAAAGTTCCATTTGTGTACGAAAATCAATTTATCAAATTCCATCTCAATTGTTTAAGAAAAAACTATTCTTAGAATTCCATTGATGTAACAAAATTATTTATACAAAGGAATTATTTATTTAAAAACTATGGCGTTGACAAATAACCCATTATAAATGCCTTTTATAACATAAAATAAAGTTATGCATTAGAGATAGAATCATGGGGCAGCTCGACCAACATTTCCCATGTGGTAATTTCCAATTACTTGAACTTATCCTGTAAATGATTTTGATCAAGCTTAAATTGTTGAAGCTCAGCTTGGGCTTGGTCAAGAGTGAATCCCATTTTTGCTATCTCCCTTCAAAGGGCTGACAAATGGGCTTCGTATGACATGAATCTACTAGTTGAATCCATCGTTTCACCTTTCTGTATTATGTATCCTTATTTATTTATACTTATAAACACTAATTATAAAATTAATTTTTTTTCATAAATTGTGTTTTTTCCAATGGTCATATTGAACAATGTTTATAATTGAGTGACAATCATATAACAATCGAAACCCAATGGAAACATTTCAAATTATACACACTTCATTGTTAATGAGATATTGTTGTTGATGTGTACAATTTTATATAACACACATTTTCATAGGAAGAAAATATAATTAAGAAATATGGGTCATTACATATTTTAATCTGGCATGACTATTGTGATATTGTTGGGTTACCAGATTTGGATAATGGTTTCTCGATATGGGATACTCTGGTTGATAGATTATGATATGGGGATCCACATGTATGGTTTTAGATATCTAACATGATTCCAAACATAATAGGTTTAGAAATTTGTAAATGAAATTTAACACCCATAGGTTAGTATGGTCGACATGATTCTCCATATCAGAACCTATAGTTTTATTCAGGGTTTAGGTTTCATACATTGGTTCCATGCATGGTTGATTTCTGATATACTGATATTGGTGGACATGGAGTTCCATATATATGATGAGATTGTTGGAAATGGAATTCCATAGATATGTTGAGATTACTGTACACGGTGTTCCACATGTATGGTTGAGAATGTTGTACACTGCATTCCTTATGTGTCTTTATGATGCCAAACTGACACTCCAAGAATGGGTAGTATACTATATACACTAGGTGTCATACTGAGGATCTGGACACTGATAGTATACATTATCGTTTAAGCGCTATAATGATTCTTTAGAAAATGATGGTACCCTAGGTGGAATGGGATATCAGACTAATTCTCTACATCTATGGTTTAGGTCCTAGAAAGATGCTCCAAGCACTTTTGTTTTGACATACAGTTTAGGCATTAGACTGATACTCTAGGAACTATTATTTTTGATACATGGGTTATATGTAAAACTAATTGTCTCAGTACTATATTACTTTAAAATGGTATGAGTACCCAAGATAGATGTGTCTAGGAACCAAGTAAGAGATAATGAGTAAATTAGTGAGGTGTGTTTGGGGATCCCATTTACGTAAATCCCACATGTTACTTGGGAAACATGATAATCAACCCATTATTAGACACACCCTTTTATTGGATGAAATAGGCATGGTCGATTAAAGTTTTGGACTAAAGAATTGAAAGTGGTTTTAGTTGTCTTTAATTAATTTATGTTTCATCTAAGATAAGGATATTGAATGATCATTCACTTATGAAAATTGGCTATAGGTTCACCATTGGGGGTGGCCTACTAATATATTTTTCTCAACCCTGTACATCCACCTCAATGGGCATGAAATTTGTTTCTCTACTTTTAGGTTGAGTATAGATTCATGATGGACTGGAAGAAGGACCATGGTTGAACGGTTGAGTGGGGTCACTCAGGTGGAGTCTTCTTATCATGATGCAGCAGCTTGAAATGGTATTGGAGACTTAATATGTGATATTTCTTGAATTTGGCAGTAGATCATAATATATATAGTTTTCAATTTTTTATTTTTCACATGTGTTAATTCCAGTTGTTTATCAACTGTGTATCTGTGGAATTTTTGTTTTGGCCTTTACAATATTCCATATTATTACAAAATTCGTCTATTTTAAATAATTTATTATTTCTTTATAATCTTATGGGAATGATTCTTGGTTGTTTATTTATGGTTGTTTACTCCGATATGGGTTTATAATTTCCTCATAGTAGCATATTACACCCTTTTTGTTTTTCATAAGCCTATGGAATTTGAGGAGGCATGCTTGAGGTATTATGTATAACTTGCTTCAGGAATTGATGTAGTATCTTCCATATCTACATGTTACACATTTATACATTTTGGGGGGTCGGGTGAAGAAATCTATAATGATTTTTTCATATTTCAATTATGATATGGTCAATGGTTGTTGTTTTTAGGATCCAGTTTGATGAATCCATTTTTTTCATTTTTAGAAGTTGTTTTGAATAATTTTTTCCAGATTGTTTTTGAAAAAATAAGGTTATCTAGAAATTATATCACCATTTTTTCTTAACAAAAATCTCATCACTTTGTAACTTTTTCTAAAAAAGGTAATCAAACAGTTAAAAAGATCAAAAATTGTTTTATTAAGAAGGTGGAAAAGATCAGATTGAAACTTCTTAAGATCAAGAATAATATTAGCTGATGTTTCCTTAATAAATTGAAAAATATTGGACAAAATTTACTTAAGACAATGAAAAATATTGGATGGAATTTTCTTTAATATAGTTAAAAATATCGGATAAACTTTTTTTAAGAAAGGAAAAATGTCTGGAAGAAATTTCCTTAAGATAGTGTAAACATAAGATGCACATTTCTTTAAAAAGTGAAGTGAAAAAGAGTAGATGGAATTTCTTTAAGAAAGGGAAAATGGATGAAAAAAATTTCCTTAGGAAAGTTAAAATTATTGGATAGACTTTCTTTAATAATATTCTAAGTAGAAAGTGTATATACATATAAGTTGGTGAAAATAAATTATAATGATTATTTTACATTATAAAATTTTCCAACATCATGAGTTAAAAAAGATCATGATTCATCCATTTGGAATAAAGGGGGATAAATTTGTTCTTGTGTAAAAAGTTTGATAGACTTTTCGATAAGGAATGTTGTTTATGAAGTTTATTAAGTTTGGAATATAAGGTTATATTATGTTTTTGATGAATATTTTTGATGTCTAGAGGATACTAGAATGTTGCTGAATAATATAAAATGGATAAAAAAATTAGATGAACAAAGTTGAAATAAGACAAACATTTTGAGAAAAACTTTTTAGGGGAACAAAAAGAAAAATTTATTTAAAAAATTAGAATGAATATTTTAGTTGAACATTTTCTGATGAACATTTTTGGATGAACAAAGTGGAAATTAGAAGAATATTTCAGATTACTATTTTCAGATAAGGAAAGTGAAAATTTCATACTAACATTTCAAATGAAAATTTTTATAAAAAAATTTCAGGAAAACATTTCTGAATGAAAATTTATGACTAAAGGAGTGATAATTTAAAATGAACATTTGGGAAGAACATTTCAGATAAACATTCCAGAACATCATTTTCTAGATATTTTTTAAATGATTTTTTATGAAATACTCATAGAGAAATTAATTTTGATGATTATATAGTGATTAATTAATGTTTAAAATATCATAAGAGGAATATTCATGATTCTTTCTGAGTTCAGTGGAAGGTTGAGAATGTTCGAATTTGTGTAGTGAGTGGAGTGGTAGATTTGAATTTAATGTTTACATTAAGTGGGAAAGTAAATTTTTTATCGATACTTCTCTTGAATTCTTGCCTCTATAAATAGGATGAAAGTAAAAATTATGCTGTGTACTATTCACATGTGAAAAAGATGAAGTACTATAGAATTTATTTTAAGCATAGATGAAAGATGAACTTATAAAGCTAGAATTCTAGGAGGAATGTTTTCAACCAAGTGATATCTTAGATGAATACGAAAATATGAAGTTAATATTAGTCATATGTGTTGTAATCATAAGTAATGGATGAAAAAGATATCACTAGAAAGACTTTTATAATAGTTGTAATAATATGAGTAATACTGCAAAGATATTGTCACTGGATGAAAATTCTTGATGGAAAAAATGGATAGAGAAAATGAAAGAAGTGTTAATGGAAATATTTTTCATAATAAAGTCTATGAATAAAGTTATCACCTACTTCTGGGAAATAAAGTGAAAGTAGAAGAATTGTTTTTCCAGGAAGAGTTAAATAGTGAAGTTTTTACAAGTAGCATAGTGAAAACATTCTGAGCCTATTGGTGATTTTATAAAGTTATTATGATACAATCATTACATATTTTATCTTTTTTAAAATAATTTTTTCTGTTGTTTTGATAAAAGTGATGTGAAAGTGTAAGGATGTTCCCTAATTTTTATAACCACATAAAAGGATTATTTTATACTAGATTGTGTGGTATTATATTATTTTCAAACCATGATAAGGAATAAATAATCTTGTTTTGTTGTGAACCTTGTAAATACTTGTGTTCTTATGGCTGTGTTTGTATTCTTGTTTTTTATATAATTTATAACTCTTTAATAGAAGGTGATGGTTTTTTAATATGAAGTAAAAAATTATAAAAAGAAAAAGATCACAATTTACCATCCCCAACTTAGTGATCACATTGGTTCTTTCAATTTCTATTAGATCAAAGGTTCACTTAGTTTACTCTTTTCTGAAGTTTGGATTAAGGATAACTTTCCTTACATGTTCAGAATTCTATGAATAGTAAATAGATTATGATATTTGATATAAAGAACTAACATATCTAGAAAGATAGAGCGATTCCATCATTTATATCTATTGGTTTTTAATTTCATGAAGCTTTGATATATAGTTCACCCTATCATGCTGAGAATGTTCCTTATACACTAATAGTGACTTTTTTAACGTTAAAGTAGTTTGAACTATTAATGTAATTTTCAATAATTTAAAGAATATAATTGAAAAAATATGAATGTTAAGAAGGTCAATTTAAAAATATAAAGGATAAAGTATGAAGATATAAAAATTAATGATTATGAATCTATAGGTGACTTATTTAAAATGATCAATGAAATTATAAGAACCTTAATATGTTTTGGTGAGAAATTTGAAGATTATACTGTAGTTGAATATATATTATGAATTATTCCTAGTAAGTTTGATGCTATAGTTTCTTCATTGGAAAATAGAGATCTTGAAATTCTCTATGGATGTTCTTCGTAGAACTCTCATGACGTTTGAAATGAACAGATAGAATGTTATGAAGTATTAAGAAAATAATGATTAACAAATTTTCTTCAATACTTCCATTAAATGAAAATCTAAAAAAATATATATTAAAGAAGAAGAAGAAGCTAGTGACTCTGATATCTATAGCGAGGTTAGTAAATTTTTTGATGAATTCATGTCCTTATTTTCTAAAAATGTGAAAATGATATTCGACGGTATAAAGTGAAGTTACCGCTGTCTTTTTTGGCAATGGAACTGTTAAGAACTTTTTTTGAAAATTCCCAATATGAATAGAATATGAACAAAGTGATGACAATGTAATAAATTCAAGAAAATCATTTTATAAGGATGCAAAAATAATCCAAATTCTATTTCAAGAGATAGTATAATTTTTTTCTAAATCCAAAAGGACAATATTTTATTCTAAATACGATGAACAAGACAACATTAAAGAAGAATATGAAAGCTTTAGTGATAAGTATAATGAAATAAATTTATTAAACAATTGAATGAAGAAAATTTAACAAGTGATGAAAGCAGTAGTTCTGAATAATAATAGACTCATATCGAGTTTATGATGAAAATAAAATTGAAAGAATGTATTCAAATGTTTTTAAGACTTGAAATGGAAGAGAAGAATTTGAATAAAGATAATCTCCCGAAAAAAAATCTAGAATTTGGTTTTTGAAGAAAAATACATGATTCTTATAGAGATTGATGTTATGAATAAATATCTTGATGAAGAAATAAATATTAATATCCTGATTTATGAAAAGTTAGAGGTAAAGGAGGAATAGTTAGAACTTGTTCAATAAAAACTTATTAAAGGTGAGAAATTAGTTATAAATTTTTAAAACATATTTACTAAATATGGTTAATGTTCTGAGAAGAGTAATCCTAATAAGGATAAAAAAATTTATCTTAAACCGATGAAAATAATAATAAAAATTCCTACATAGAAACAAATGTTAAGAAAGAAATATATTTAAATAAAAAAAGAAATGTTGAAAATCCTGAAGTTTATATGGTTAAAAAATATGAAAAAAATTTCTATTACTGGTGATCCTATCATTGCTAATATGAAAATATCAAGAATTAACCAATAATTTGTCATGAAAAAAATACCAAATTTGTAGGTAAGAAATTCGATATAGAACATGTTATAACTCCATCAAATGTGAAGGATTCAGAGGAAAATATTCCTTATATGGTTACTGATAGTATTATGGGGTATTTGGTTATAAATAAAATATGTATTGGCTAAATAATCAAAATTAAATAATTCCAAGTGAAACTTGAAGAATAGTTTGAGGGAGAGTCAACCCACTCAAAGAAGGAAACTTGAAAAAGTTGGTATGAATATTTAAAATACATTATAATCCATAGAAACTATTTATGAAAGATGTGAATTGCCAGGAAATCTTGATAATGTATGTCCTTTCATATTTCTAGTAAATAATAGATTTTATAAAAAAATATAAAAATATAGAAGCGAAGAAAGAAAAAAGAAAATAAAAATATATTTTTGTTGAAAATACTCTAAAAAATAATAAATATGAATGGATCTAGATTTTGGATTGCGGGTTCTCTTCAAATATGATTCATTATTTGATTCTGTTAAAGAATATGAAATATTTTGAACAATGTATAGTGACTTTTGGCAATGATGAGTCACTCAGAATCAATGGTGTTGTATCTAACATCAGTGGGGAATAAAAGTTCAAGTCTAAAAGTGATTTATTTTCTAAATAGATGAAACAAAATTTGTTATGTTTTTCACATATTTTTGATGAAGGTAGTGAAGATGATTTAAGATTATATTGTTTTGTTTTAAATGGATTTTAGGATAGAAAAGTTGTAAAGATATACCAATAAACCAATGGAAATTTATTTCAAGATGGATGTATAGAAGGTTCATGGTGTATTACCATGATGGATGAAAATATTCCATGACATAAGAGGATATGGAACATGGGTTAGTGGAATATGAGAAAGTTAACACTAAGAGATTCTTTCCATGATATTCTTGATTTAAAAATAAGAAGATATTGATGCTATTTTATTTTACAGAAAGGGAAGATAACAAATTCAATTCACAATAAAGTTGAGTTATATTCTACTCATCACTTAGGGATGATTCAATCTGATATTTGTGGGTCAATGGTTAAAAAAATGAACATATATAGATATTCACATTATTTATTTCATTGATTATTTTACGATCATTAAATGTATTGTTTTTCAAAAATATTAATTAGAGTCCATGAAAATGTTTAAGAGTTTTAGGAGTGGGAAGAAAAATAATGTGGGTATCCTACGATAAAGTTATGAAATGATAATTGGGGGGAATGTAAAAATGTAGGGTTCATAGACTATTTTAAAAAACATGTCATTCATCATGAGCTTGGTGAACCATACACAACAAAACAAAATAGAATTACTAAAAGAAGAAACATAAGTTTGATGGAGATGGTACGAACAATGTTGATCAAGCATGATACATCTCACAATTTTTGGAGGTAGGTTATCAGATCAGTAGTTTATATTCAGAATTGATTCTTATATAGACCAATCTATAATATGACTTATTTTAAAATATTTTACAATGAAAATCCAAGTTTAAAGAACCTAATGGTTTTTGGTAGTCCTTTCTTTATAAAAGTAAGGGTGTAAATCTTTGGATGTTTAATAATATATGTGTTGATGGAATATGTCATGGATATAATAGTAATTATAGAGGATAAATATGTTTTAATAAATAATTATTGAATAAATATTATTCATTATATGTAAATGTTCTTGAAATATTGATATGAATGTTTTAAAAATTGATGCATATTTGAAAGATGGGTAAGATGATGTGGTTATAATTAGAAACATGAAAAATTTATTAATGATAGTAAAAATTTTGATGCTATACAAGTTGAGTATTCATACTCATATAGCTCAAGTGATGAAGAAAAACTTCATACAACTTATATTTGACTATTGAAACATGTAGAAGTTCATAACCTAATTAGAGATCATAAAAAAAATTCAAACCTTATGTTCCTCAAAGTGTATTTTACATACTTATTTATATTCAGAAGTTGATAAAAAATATATTTATTAATCTTGGAATCAATAGAACTAGATTAATGTTATAAATGAATATTTGGATCAGATTGGGAAGAATGAAACTTGGGAATTTACCCCAAAACCAAAAAATAAAAACATGATTGGAAAAAGGGGTGATTAGGAATAAGATAAATGTAGATGGTGAAGTTATAAGAAACAAATAAATGATACATTTTAAAGGTTACTCTCAAAAAAAGGAATTGATTTTGGTTAGATTTTTCTCTTGAGCCAATATTTGAAACTTTCATAATATTTCATTCTATCATTACACAACACGGTTAAAATGTTTTTTAGATGGATGTAAAGTGAAATTTTATTAATGGAGAGATCAATAAAGATGTTTTTATTTAACAATGTTGTGCCATAATAATTGGAAAATATTAATGTTTTGTGTTTATATTGAGAAAGGATTTGGATGGAATGAAGAGAGCCCTGAGAGCTTGGTATTCAGAATTGGAAATATTTTAAGGAATATGAACTTCATGGAAGGAAGGTTTGATAGTAATATCTACATCAATGAAAATCAATATATTATCCTTATTATGATAATTTATGTTTATGGTATAATCATTACTTGGAAAGATGAATAAATTTTCAAGAAAATTTATTAAGAGATAAAAAATTTATTTGAAATGTCCATTTTTGGAGAAATAAAATATTTTCTTGGCTTAAAAATCTCACAAAAGAAGAAAAAAATTTCTTATATAAAGATTTGTATGAAAAATAATTTCTAAATATGTTTGGTATGGATGATTCAAAGCCAGTTTCCACAATAATGTTAGTGGGAATGATGTTTTCTAAATATAGAGATAGAAAATAGGTGGATCCTAAGGAGTTCAGAATGTTAGTTTGAATTTTGTACTATCAAACTATTTAAAGACTAGATATTGTTTTTTCTGTTAATTTATGTTCTCAGTATTAGATTTCTCCATAATAATCACATATCAAGATAGGAAAAATAATTCTTAGATATATCAATGGCACACATTACTTTTTTATAAAATATGAAAACTTAGGAAAGATTGATTTGTTTGGTTATATATATGTGTTAATTGCCTAGGAAGTATTAATGATAGAAGATCCATATCTGGTAGAGTATTATTTATGGGGGGAAGTTTTTTAGTTTGGAATTCCATGAATAAAAATTATGAAACTTACAGTAAGGTTGACATTGAGTATGTTTCTTCCACTCTAGCTACAACACAACTTATGTGGAAATAGACTCAGATGAAAGATTTGGTAGTAAAAGTTAAGTTACCCCTACTCTTGGGTTATGATAATTAATGTTCTATAAATATCACTAAAAATAATGTGTAATATTCTTATTTAGAGAATATTAATATAAAATATTACTTCATAAAAGAAGTATGTTGAGAAGAATGAACTAAAGTTGGTGTTTATTCCCACAAAAGAAAAAGTTGTTCATATATTCACTAATATAAAGACCCGAAGTTATCATAAACAAACATCCAAAAATTTTAAATGAATATTAAATAAATTTAATATACATATGCCCGGGGACCATAATAGATTAATATATTTGGAGACAAGAAACACAATCATCTTATTTTACGAAATATGTTCAATATCTCTCACAAATATCTTCTCACATAGTACTCCTCTTAGGTATACCCTATCTAAACCTTTCTACATAAACTGAGGAAGGAAACATAATAAGGGGTGAGATTAGATGATTAGTAATCCTAAACAAAGGAGATATAAATATATGATCATATGAAATAATAAGATAAGAATAATGGTGTGTGATTATGCACATAACATGTAAAGTTCATACCCAACCTCTTATGGATCATAAAAAAATTTCATGAAATAAAACTTTATCAATTTAGAAAACAAGGGTCCTAAGAGTGAGAAATCATTATAAATCAATCATGAACCATAATATAATGTCATAAAAGAGTTGTACAATCATAAATATAGAAAACCATTTAATATGAAAAGGGTAACTACTAAGACTATAAAATATAGTGGATTAAGATTCATCACCTGTTTCCTATAGTGGATCAGGATGCACCTGTTTCCCATACTAGATCAGGTCTCACCTATTTAACATAAAGAATCTTGACATTTGAATGTTTTCCAATTGTTATATCATGATATATAAATATTTACCCAATTAATTGGAGGTATATATAGTTCTCACCCATCTCATAATGAAAACCATACTTATGTGTGTCACAATATCAAAAAACATTCATCATATCATCGCATCATAGCCCCTGTAAATAAAAAAGTTTTTGTAAACATTTCATTAACACAAAATTGTATTTCCCATGAAAAAGAATTGGTTTCACAAACATTTCATTAACATAGACATTAACCATCCAAGTAAATAATAATGATGGTATTATCCAATCTTATCCATTGTAAATGATATGTAAAATCAACTGATGTCATCCTAGATGGAAAATGATTTTGAAAGAACACTTTGAATATTTTTTGAGTAAAATATCCCTTACACTTTGAAAAAAAACTTTTATATAATAATTTTTTTCAAAATAAGTTACTTCAAAAGTAATCTTGGAAAATTATAATGGAAGCATTAAATATCATTTAAAACTCTTCTTTAAATAAATTACCATTCGTCTTTAAAAAAATACTTTTTAGAAAACATAAGACATTTTTAAAATTATTTTATTTGAAAATAAACTTTGAAAACTTTGAAGGATGATTTAAAACATTGGGAAGTCATTACGATAAAAAATTTCATTAATATCATACACATTAAAAAAATATTCCTTTCACTTTTTTTAATGAAAGCCAAATTGGCCATGTTTAGAAAACGAAATAAAGATTCCTTTCAAAAAAATTTAAAAAAATTAAATCATGGGTAAAATTTTCTTTAATTAATATTTTTATAATGTTAACAATATTTCTGAATATATTTCTAGAATTCATGGTTTTGGAAGAAAAAGGGGTATCAGCTAAAGTTAGAAATAAAGAAAATTTTTCTTAAAACGTTATTTTAAACTCTTGAGTACATAAAGAGAGGAAATTGAAGTTAAAAAATGTATAATCTTAAAATAACCATAGGATAATAAAATTCATGTGTGTTTGAGATATGGATCACAATATTTCATCATCAGAAACATAATCATAAACAATCTTGATAATTATGAGATCGTATCATAAAACTCTTAAAATTTATTAACATTGAATAATATGAAAAATGAAAGAATAAAACTAAATTAAAATTAGAATATCAAGATAAAAAAATAAATTCATGATGGTAAATGTAAATAGGAATTTATATACACCTCCAAAAAGAATATAGGTTCATAATATAACACGTCTTAAAGAATAAAAATTGAGACAAAAATACCTTACCGTATTTATAACTTTTGAAATATAAACCCTGAGAAATATAGATCCTAAAATGGATATATAAAGACCCATAAATTAAGATATATAATCATCATAAAATACATTAATGGTAATTATATACACCACAAAAAATAAATAGGTTGTGAATACAGCATGTGTGTCACAGAAGTAAAAAGTGAGATGAAAATCTATTACTATAAGTATTGAATTACTTTGTCAACATTGAAAACCCATGTATAATAAATATAATTTGATTATAAATCCATTAAATAATCATACTTATATATATCATTCCATATATTATTTTCTTGCGACCTTTAATTCTTATTTGTTTATATTTCCTTGTTAAAATCACGTTTTGGGTAAAATTGATTTTTTTCTCATGTATGTTTTGATTTGTTATTTTAGGTTCTATTACTTTTATATTTTATCTATAATATCCATAATTTTAACCATGATTTAAATATCATATATATTATGTGCATATTTATTTATATTAATCCATAAAAGTGAGAGATTGAAAATGAAATACACCGTTCATGAGGACTGTAGGTCGTATGTATATGTGAACGTTGTTTCCATTTTTACAAGGAATGAAATGAAGAATGGTAGATAATATATTAAATTTAAAGAATAATTTTTAGTTCATATATATAACACATATTCATTAAATATACCTTAAGTACCTTCCATGAATAGAATTAATGAAAATGAATCATATTTCTTCGTGAGGCGGTAGTCCGCCTTATACATTATCAACGTTATTATAAGCCCCACAGAATAGAAATTAAAAAATATATATGTGATAATATATGTATATATCTAACTTATGTTACAAATATCTTATATATACCTTATATACATCTTCATACCCAACCATGAGTGGTTTTGATTGAAAATGTGTCCCATCAGTTTGTTAGGCGGTAGTCCACCCCACACACGAGTGACATTATCATTTACTATTTGAGAGAATAGGAGATGGATGTTGGTCATTAAAATAATATAATAAAATTTCAGCATATTTTTTATACGTATTCTATTATTTTATCATGGTTTAATAATATTTGAAGGAGGTGGAGGAATAAACAAAATAAAAATGATCATTTAAGAATGTCACCTCTTCTTCAAGAAACCTTCTTAGGGTTACCACAAAATAATTCCAAGGATAGATTTATGATAAAAAATACCTATAGGATAGTAAGACTGAGTTAAAAAGTGATTCGGGTTGTTCATGGACAAACAAAATGAATCTAGAAGTGTGAATAGGAGAGGAGAGGGGTTGGCCTTTTATATTTGGGGGAGAGGACACACTTAGTATATTTGAAATAAATAAAGTGTAACCACATTTTTCATATGAGGAAACATAAAAAATGGATCATTATCAAAAATTATAAGAGATAAGGTCTAAATATGTCAATAAAATGGGTGTTTTAAAATTTTTTGGTCATTTTTAACCCTAATCTCTGTAGTTTAACCCCATGATAGGCCCATACCTTAATCACGACAATTAATTTTTTTATTTAAATTTGAATAATGGAAAAAAATTAAGTTAAACTTATTTCAAAATATAAATTATTCTGATTCTAAATATTTGATCAATTTTCAAAATTAAGTTTCCAGAAGTGGTAAAATTTATCTTAAAATTTAACATGCAGAAGTGATGACAAAGTAGGTTCTCAAAGAGAATATTCTCATAAGTAGAGAAATTTTTAACATAAAAATTCAATATTTAATTGATTCAAATGAAGTAAATTGAATTAATAAATATATTTTCTAAATATATTTTTTAAAATAATCTTAAAACAATTTTTGAGTTTTTAAATTTTGTAAATGAAAAGAAAATTCTTAATAAAAACTAGTATTTCTTACTATTCACTAAAAAGTTTAAATTTTCTGAAAATTATAAAAAAAATAATTTAAAAATAATTTAGACATTTATATTTAAAAAATTAATTTTAGGTTTTTTAAAAAAATCAAAAATTTCTTAATTTTTTTTAAAATTAAGTGAGCAAAATATTAGAAAAAATGTTTAAAAAAATACAGTTTTTAAACACAAAATTGGATTTATTAGTATATCATGCCTTGAAAAAACATAAGATTATTTTTTAAAAATTTCATTGAATATTTAATATATTTATTTAATTTAAATAAATCAGAAAACCATATATATTTAATTTATTTATATAAAACATGTTTTTCCACTAAGATATAGTTTTTGAAAAACTATTTCCTTAATATTAAAATGGTTTTTAATTTTATTTTCTAATTAATTGGTAAATAAAGAATTTATTTTTTATACATGTTTCAATAATAAATTTTCGCAATATAGTTAATCTTTTTTATACCCTCCATTCCAATGTCTCGGTGATATCTATAATAATATTTTAATAGTTTTTGTGTTTCCTTAAATATCAGTGTTGCTTGTAACATAAGTTAAAATTAGTGTTTCATGTAATGAAATCTAAACTCTATGTTGCATGTAATGAAAGATAACAATGAAATATAATTTATTATAAAAATTAATTTATAAATACTTAGGAGTGTTACTTATATGACCCCTTAAAATGAATATCACTCTATAGAATCTTCACTCTCATACAGAAAAATGAGGATACTTCTCTATCATCGTTTCCTCTGGTTACGAAATAGCTTCTTCAAGCTAGTGGTTTTAACACAAAACACTGACTAGTGGAGTGATCTTGTTTCATAGAACATTCACTCTATGATGCAGAATCTCCACCAGCTATTCCTCATAAGAAGCTTTATTCTCATACTCTATGACCTATATGCAATGGTCATGTAATGAATTTGGTATGTTCCACCTCTGGAAAGATACATGGAACCTATCATGATATAGATATACATTTTTTTTTGAAATTCCAACTAATAATATACTCTCCCTATATGATCAAGAAACTCAAAAAGGACCGATGTATTGAGGGTTTATTTTTTCCTTCTTTGGAAACCTCATAATATTCTTCCATGGGGATATTCATAATAATACTTTATCACAAATTTAAAATTCTTAATCATGATAGTGATTTTCAACTCCAATTTTCTATCAACTTTGAGCTTCAATGATGTGTTTCTGAATGGCTCTAACAATATCTTCAATTTTTCAGTTTTCTTAAGCACCAATAGCATTAGTTCTTTAGCTTCATTTTAGCATGTTGGAGTTATAAAATTATATCCATAGAGGTATTCAAAAGGACCCATCTGAATGATCGAGTGAAACCAATTATTATATGAAAAATAAACTTTTGGAAGGTATTAATACCAACCACCTTTGAAATACATGGAAAAAGATCTCAGCATATCCTTTAGGGTTTGAATTAATCTATTAGAATGACCATCTGTTTGAGGATGATATGAAATGCTAAAACTTAACTATATATCTAGAGCCTATTTAATCCTTCACGAGAACTTTAAGGTAATGGTATTAACCTGATAAGAAACAATAGAATGTGGTACTCCATGTCATATTAACACTAAATTAACATATATTCTAGAAAAATGATCAAGAGATAAGTCGTATCAGATAGAGATGAAGTGTACTGATTTTTTTATTCGATTAACTACAAACTATATAACATTATTCCCTTTAGAGGTTTTGGGGATTCCGACAACAAAACCCACAGTGATTTTCTCCAATTTTTATTTTGGTATGGATAATGGATGTAGCGTCCTTTTAGACCTTTATATCTCAACCTTAACTTATTGACAAACTAATCATATAGATACATACTCAGCAATATATCTCTTGATATTTTCTTATAAAAAATAATCTTTCATATTGTCCAGTGGTAGGCATTATAACCTTGTTACCCTTTGGTTGGGCGTTCGAGCACCACAACATTACTAGACCCAATGAGTTGTTGCCCATACTGAGGGTTATCCCGTTTCAAAAAATATATCAATATAGTTCCTAAAAATCTCTGAAATTTCTATAGCCCATTATTAACATAACATGAAATATAATATAAAACCTAAATATTTAAAATATTTTTAATCATATTCCCATGAGATATAATGTCATTCCTCCTCAAATAATATTTTCCCACAAAAACATATACAACCAAAGGTTTGTATTTCAATAAATATCTCCCGAAATATTTTTAATCATAATGAAAACCCATAACATAAAACCAAAAAAGGGTTATCTGTGGCTTTGAATTCATGATCAACATTAAACTCATAAACCCATGATGTTGTCCCTAACCCTTAAGCTAATATTACATGGAGACATATATATAGACAAATGATAATTCACCTTTTGTTCCTTAAATAATCTATTATATTATACCAAAATATTTCTATTATAATATTGGATACGTCCATATACTGATATAATATCAAATGATATTTCATTATTCCAGAGTCTATATAGAGGGAGGTGATCAATGCTCAAACTCACATCAAATTTATCTAAAGGATGAATAATAAGATTTTCATAGGGCTCATAAATACCTAATTAATAATGAAATTCTCAACTAAGTAGTGTAGGATATGTGTGCCCAATTTTTAATGATTCACATCATCCATTGTGACTGCATATTATTTCCCTTAGTCCTTTGTCTTTAAAGTTTTTTGTGGGTTATCTTCCTTATTAACCCTTGGATTGAAAAATTTATTCACATAATGCCCAAAATCCATACACATGGAATCCTATTATCATCCATTACTTTAACTATACCATTAATCACATTTCTCCATTCACAGGTTTTATAAACCACCTTTCCACTTTTAAGTTGCCTTCCAGTTCCATTTAAGAAATTTCCCTGATGCCTCTTCCTATATTTATGGTATGGATATAGTTGTAATTTCTTTTCACCAAGTGATTTATTTGTGTTTTCATGAGACTTTATCTTTATTTTCTTATCAAATACATGGTAATTTTTGGAATCTACAATTTCCATTACTACTATGATTGTACAATGGATGATTTATTCACAGCTATTAATATCTATTATAGCCAATGCTTTTAGGATACTTTATTTTAAGCCACTAAATAATTGACCAAATTTTATTTTTGGACTGATTATTAAACCAGGAGTGTACCTTGAAAGCATTTCCAAATTAACTTCATAGGTACCACTAGATTTATCATACTTATTCTTAAGATCATGGAATCACTTTTCCATCATTGTAAATAGAATGAGAGGGAAACACTTAATAAAAAACATTCTACTAAACTCATCCCATTACATGGAGTCAATTTTTTCCTCTTAACTGGTATTCTTAATAAGGTTCCACCATTTATCATCTTGAACATAAAATGATAAAAAATGATGGGAAAATTTTTATGTTTTGGGAACTGGAGAATATAAAATATCTTCTAAGTGGTGTGGATCCATAACTCAGCAACTAGTGGATTAGAATACCCAATAAATGAATCCATATATTGTCTCATGAAGGATTCAATGGTATATTGTTCCCTCCTATTATCATTTGGAAAATCATAATGCTTTATATCTTGTGAAATATTTGTGATCATAGAAATAAGATTTTTCTTCCCTTATCCCAAAGTATTTTATTCTCATATGGGAAATATTTTCATGATCCATCACATTCAGGATTAACTGGGTTCCTTCAACTTCCAACCATTGAATGAAACCAAAAATTATAGTGTGAGAAACATTTATTATAGTTGAAAACCACATAATCATGAAAAATAATTTGAAGGACGTCTAAATAATGACACCTTCTTTTAAATATATTAAGCCTTAGGTTTAACCTAAGTCATCCATGATCATCATCTATTCAAATCCTTCATAATGGTTCATAAATAAAATTTTGATAAACCAAAACATAACCCCTAATAGTGTCAAAATAGGTACAAATTAATGAAAATATATGTGAACTAGGTAATTTTTGAGTCAATCGCAATGCTCCTTTTTCAGATTATTACCTCATGGTACCTCTATTCCAATACCACTACAAATTTTAGTATCTATACTGGGATGTATTTATTAGAAAACTATATAATCTATTTCTTACCAAAACATTAGGATATTATCATATACTTAGATTTAGCCCTTGGGTTTTCAATAATGTTTTTATAATGATAATCTCCAATTATTGACTAATCATTTTCTTTAAAACCATCTACAAGGATCCAATATTTTCATACATAAATATCACATATTTCTAGATTAATATGCATTACACATCATAATCATATACCTGAGTAATGTAATATTTTTCTGTCATTTGATAAGAGAAACACAATATTTTTTATTCCATAAAATATCTTAAATATATCCCAAAAATATCTTCTCTCACTATTATCCAGTTAGGTATACTCAACCTAAACCGTTCTTCATAACTTTTGGAAAGAAATATGAGAAAGGGTGAGCTCTGATGCTCACAAAGTGTAAACATAGGAGATATCGATCTCTGATCACATGAAAGAATTTGACAATAATAAGGTTATATAAACATGAATGTAACCTATAAGTTTTACATGAAACCTAAAATAGATCATAAAAATATGCTATGTCATAAAAAATTATCATTTCAGAAAACATGGGCAAAAGTGTGAGAAATAATTATAAATCAATCATGAACTATAAGCTCATGTCATAAAAGTGTGGATCAATGATGAATATAAAAAACCATTCATAGGTCTAGGTTAAATATAGAGACCATTAAAATAGTGGATCAAGACTCATCACCTATCTCCCATTCTGGATCTGGGGGCATCTGTTTTCCAAAATTCATGAGGACTCACCAATTTCCCATAGTGGATCAAGCCCTTCGACTTGTTTCCAATTATTATCTCATGAGATATAAATATTTTTCCAATAAATTTGAGGTATATATATATCCCACAAATATTATAATTAAAAAAATACTTATGTGTTCTTAAATATAATAAAGCATTCGTCTTATAGTTACATCATACCCTATGTAATGAAAAACGTTTTAAAAGAATTTCAATAATTCCCCATACCATAACCTAAGAAAAACAAACGAGATTCATAGACATTTAATTAACATAGAAATTAACCATAAAGAGAAATAATATGTATGATATCACTAAATATAATCCCCATTAAATCATATGTAACATCCAAGGATTCCATATCTGATGGAAAATAAATTGAATGATCACATGAAATATTTCTTGAGGAAAATAGCCATTACAATTTGAAAATCACAAAAAAACTCATAAAATAATTTGGAAATCCTTTTCTCTGAAAATAAACATTTAAAATTATAAAGGAAACTATAAATCATTTAGTGGGAATGATAGAAAAATTTATATACATTCCATACATGTTAAAATGAAGATTCTTTTTACATTTTCACTAAAATCAAAAAGTTGCTTGTCTGGAAAATGACTTCAATATTATATTTAATTTTTTTTTAAAAAGTCATAAATGGGTAACATATATTTAATAAATAATTTTTTACGTGTTAAAAAAATTTTTAAAATTTTTTTTAGAAAACATGATTTTGGAAGAGAAATTGTTTTTTGACGGCAGAGAGAAATAAAGACGATTTTTAATAAAGACATTATTCTATACTCTGGAGTACATAAAGAGAGGAAACTAAAGGGAAAATTTGTATTCTAATTACATAACCATATAAAATGAAAATTCATGTGTTTCTTGGGATATGGATCATAGTATTTCATTAGTATAAGCAAAAACCTAAACAATCCCAATAAATGGTGAGATTGTATAATAAAACCATTACCGCATTGGAAATATTTAATATTAATCCTCATTAAAGTATAAAATTAAATTAAATTTAAAATATCATGATAAATTCATGATATTACATCTCAAAGGGGATGTATATACACATCATAAAAGGAGATAGGTGCATAAGAAACCACATGTCTCAATGATGGAAAATTGGGACAAAAAACCCTTTCCTTGTGTATACAATTCCTTCATACACAATAAAAATCCTATATAATAAATTTATTTTTGTTATAAATCTATTACATAATTATAATTATATATATTATACCCTATATTATATGATTATTACATTTTATTACCCATTTATTAATAATTTATTTTTAAAATCACATTTTGGGTAATAACTGGTTTATTGGTTTGGTCTGCTTTGATTTGTTATTTTTTGTATGGTTACATTGATCTTGGTTAAATTATCTATATAATTTTATCCATGATATAAATATCATATAAATTCATTACATTTGTATTTATATTAATCCATAAAAGTTATAGATAGAAAATGAAATACATCATCCATGGAGATGGTAGGTCGTACGTACACGTAAACGTTATTTCCATTTTCTTGTTGGATTGAAATAAGGAATGGTAAATAATATAATTCCATTAAAAAATAATTCTGATGTCTTATATATCAAATATATTCATTAAATTTATTAAAATTACCTTCCATGCAAATTATTAGTGAAAAATGGATCCCATCGCCAGATGAGTCAGTAGTCCACCGTAACCACGATTGACATCATCATATCCCTGAAATATTGTAATGTAAATAGGTATATGTGATAATATATTTCCAAAAATTATATATATATTAAATATATCATATATATATATATATATATATATTCATTATATCCATATACATACCCATCCATGAGAGGTGTTTATGGAAAATGTGTCACATAGGTTTGTGAGGCGGTAGTCTGCTGTACACATTAGCAACAATGTCATTTGTTATCCGAGGGAAGAGGATATGTATATAGGTTATGAAAATAACATAATAAAATTTCAAAATATGTAAGATAGTGATGTTATTATATTAGAATGATTTAACAATATTTTAAGTAGGTGGAGTAAGAAATATAAGAAAAATTCTTGTTGAAGAACGTTACCTCTTCTTCAAGGAACAACCATTGGTTTTCACCAAATACTTAATAGGTTGGATTTATGGTCAAAATAAGGCTTATAGGAAAATAATTTTGGAATTAAGGAAATTATTTGGTGAGTTATTTTTTAAACCAAATGGTTTTGGAAGTGTGAACAGGAGAGGAGAGTTAGTGGTCATCTATAAGTGGGGTAGAGGCCATACTTGGTATTCTTGAGAAGAATAAAGTATACACAAATTTTTAATATACAAAATCTACAAAATGGGAAATTATTTAAACTTATAGGTGATATGGTCTACATATTTTAAGAAAAATGGGTTTTGGAGAAGTTTTGCGTTATTTTTAATGCTTATATTTATATATTTGTCCCCCCGCAATCCCATTTTACCTTAACCACAATTATTAATTATTTATTATTTTACTATTCATAAAGGTAAAAAATTATGTTGAAATTACTATAAAATATAAATTATTCTTATTCAAAATTTGGTATCCATTTTTACAAACTCAATTCAAATAATTTTCAAATTTAATTTAAAATTAAACCCAATTATGTGACGAGAAATAAGGTGTTCAAAAATTTTCAAAAGTAGATAATGTTTAAATATAAAAATTAAAAATTAAATAGTTATAACAACCTAAATTTGATTAATAAATACAAAAGTTTAATAATTTTACTTTTAAAACCATATTAAAACAAATTTGATGTTTGTAAATGTTGTAAATGAAAGGATAATTCTTAATAAATATAAGTATTTCTCACTATTCACTGAAAAATTTATCTTTTAAAAAATTATAAACAATTGACACAAAAATAATTTTTTATTTAGATTTAATTTTTTTAATTTTTTAAAATAAATTTTATAAAATTATTAAAAATTAATATTAAAAATAATTGTGCAAAATATGATAAAAATGTTTTTTTTAGAAAAATACAGTTTTTAGAAGAAAATTGGATTTATTCTTTTTTAAGCCTATTAGACACATAATATGTATGTAAAGAACATTATTGAATATATAATATATACCATTAATTAAATATATTTAACAAAAGTGATTTATTTAATTTACTGAGATAAAACACATAGTGTACTTAAAAATAATTTTTCAGAAAAAGATTTCCTTAATATTGAAATGGTTTTTAATTTTAATTTTTAATTAATCAGTCACTAAAAAATTTATTTCATATAAATTTACAAACCATATATTTTAATAATATAGTTAATCCTTTCTATACCCATCATTCCAATGTCTAGTTGATAACTATAATAATATTTTAATAGTATGTATTGTTTTTTAGAACTCAATGATGAATATAATTCAAGAGAAACATGATATTGTGTACACCACATACTAAAATCAGTGTTTCATGTAATGAAAGCTGTCAAGGAAAATAATTTACTAAAATCAATAATAATTCATAAAAGCTTTATGTGTTTCAACATTTTCCTTTGAATTTATTTAACCATGGATCCATTGGACAATTTGTAGTAAACTAACTAATACTGATTGAAGATGAAGATAGTGATGAAGAAGAAGGAAGGTCAAGAATACTTCTTAAGAAGAATATAGAAAAATAAATTTCTTATTCAAAATTAATAAATAAGATGTTATAAGATCCCAATATTTGTTGAGGTATATATATTTTTTATCTAGGTTTAATTCCTTTTCTATAACTTATGGAATGCTTTCTTGGGAGTTGGTTAGGTCTTAGGAGTGTCCTTGGGGTTTAGGGCTTGGAAATGTGGAATATGGTTTTTAGAGTATAAGGTGAATGGTTGACACATTGTTAGTGCTAACCATGCTACATAACCATGTGAGTTATGCGCATGTTAGATATAGGGGTTCACATTGCTTCTTCATAGTTTTTAAAACCATGTGCCTGGCCTGAGAGACCATGTGAATGATTCTTGGCTAGAACAGTGGGTCTCACATTGTTGGCACATAGTTTGTAAAATCATGTGTCTCATTAAAATTAACAAAATTACAACCATTACCTCATGTCCCTTACATGACTTCTTCCAAATTTGTCCCCATTTTCACTCCTTACAGAGCTATATGTGACTCAAACTCTCCCTCCACTTCAAAGGGTTAAAGGGTCATCTATGAGTTGTTATATAGTTGTTGAAATAATATGGTAAATGGAAAAAATGGAATCCTTAAATTATTAAATTGTTTTAAAGACCATTTAATGAATGTAGTACATGAATAAAGTATGAAATGGTTGAATTGTATAATTGGGTAAAAGGTGACGATTATGTTAGGTCATGTTGAGCAATGATAATTGAAATGGATCACTATTTTTGTTATAGTGTATTAAATGGTCAATGATTATAAACATTGGAAATTGTGAAGGATGATATGAGTTAGGATATTGGATTGAGGCTAGTTATTTTTGGTATGGGTGTGACTGATTCTGTCAGAACCATCAATGTTATGCATGGTTTGGATGCTAGAGTGATGCTCTGATAACTGGGGAAGTTTCATATGGTATAGGTACTTTGACAGATTCTCGTTGATTCCAAGATTTAGAAAAAGTGATCAAGAACCTTTTAAAATTTTAATGCGTGAATCTCATTTGATGTATGGCTTAGATGACACGCATCAGCTTAGGAAGGTTTGGTTGGCCCAAGATTCACTTTGGACTCAAAGGGCCAAAGTGGTAAATTCAATATTATTTATTCTTAAAACATGTTTTTATTTATTACATTATATATTATTCCTTGTATGTATGCATAAATTATTTTTTTGGATGAATATTTCTCTAGACACCATTAGTGGTGGACTACTGAGTTAACTCACACTCTTCTAGGGTTGTCATTTCTACTTGAGAAAACTTCATGCTTGTAGGTCTAGATAAGGAAATGGACCTATGATGGATGGATGGTTTGGAACATGGTATAGAGCTATGATATGGGGAATAGGGCTAATGATGAGACCTTTTTATGGATTTTCAGTTATGTCATTCTTTTCGGTTTCATTTTGACTTATGAGATTATAATGATGTGTCATGTTTAATGTATTGGTTTTTGGATACTTACCAAGTGTTGGGAATTGGTTATGTGATGTGGTTATATCTCATTATTACTTGTTGTTATTTCTATTGTTTATCTACTCTAATAAAGATGGTATTTTCCCCACATTTTCACATTATACCCTCACTTCTAGTCAGTAGTCTTTTCTATAATGGGAGGTGAACCTATGGTCACATAGAAAACATGTTTGACTACTAGTTATAGTGAGTTGAACTGGGACATTATAGAGTGGTATTAGAGAATCCAGGAATTTTCAGTTTCATTACTATTTTAGGAAGGAAGACTGGAATCTAGGATGTGTCGAGGCTTTGTAATGAACATGTGAAAGGGCGTATATATCCCATGTCTTAAGAGAAAACCAGATTTTCTAGGTGTGAGATTAATGTTCTTTATATTCTCATGTTATAGTTGAAATATTATTTCACCATGGGTGGTACACTTTTTGTGTGATGTAATTGATTGATGAGATTTTAATCATGGGATGACATGGAATGATATTGTATATGAATTATTATTTCAAGTTATTCATTGATTTATATGACATGTATCATATTAGAAACACATGTAAAAGAATGTTATGATTTGTTACATTGAAATAGATGAATTTGGGTTGTGGGAAATGCTATTCTTTTCAGTATCTTTTGTGAATTTAAAGATGAAAAGTCCTTAATAAAGAGGACATAGATATTTTAATTTATATATGAGAATTTTAATTGTTAAAATGGTTCTAAATGTCATGATTGTAACTTGGAAGACTAATTTTTCCCTAAGTTAGCCAGTGACCCTCAATAAGGATGGTTGGGGTTAGTGATAATGTAAGGTCATATTTTTTTGGATAGTGTATGTGGAGGAGCTTTTTTATGGTATGTTGTGACCCCTATTTTGTGTAACCATCTTCATTATATCTAATGTGCCTTGAAACACTTTTTCATTATAGAGGGATTCCACCATGATGACGTTTACTGGTAGGGGGATTAGAGGAAAGAATGCACCTCAAGTAGTGGGACCAGATCCCTTGTTGGCTCTGGAAGACCAGGTAGAAAAGTATTTCTATGAGTATTTCAACCACTTTATGCAGTTTATGGAGAGATATCCAATGTTGGATACACCAATAATGCTTGATCTTAAATGGGAGTTCCAACTACAACATTATTTTAAGTTAACTATAGAGGTTGGTCTAGAGGCCTCTGAGTTCTAGAATGTGTTTATCCATAAGATTATTGACCACTTAGTGATTCCTCCAGAAAATAGGTTTATGTTGGTATCTTATATATTGTTGGGACCATTGAAGAAGTAGTAGAATATACAGGTCTAGGATGAGCATCTACAATGAATGGAATGAAATGAATTCAAAGAGAAGTTCTTGGAACTCTTTTACCCAGATACCCTAAGATATGAAAGGGTAGAAAATTTTAATAATTTGAATAAGTGAACTATGTTTTTGGTGGATTATACTAGTCACTTCATTGACTTGTAGTGTTTTGTTCTAATATTTGTAGGTTATGAGGCAACTAGAGAAAAATGTTTTCAAAATTGACTTATATGTGAGGAAAAATCACAAGTATATATTTTTACACTTTAATAAGTTCACCAAGGAAGTAAACCATGCTCCCATTTTTGAGTGTAACTTGAAAGAGATCTCTAGTGTTGGATAAATGGTTTTTGCTGGGAAATCTGGTGGTACAAATTCAAATAGTTAGAAGAATCATTATGAGTATTTTGACAAAGGTTGTGGTGGGAATAGTATTAAGGGGAGAGGGTAAGCCTTTCAAGGAATTGATTTAGTATTTAGATATTTGTGAGGAAGGTTGGGTCCCATATGTGGTCAGTGTCCTAGACCACTAGTGGGGTACCAATACTGTGGAGGGATTGTACACGTATAGAGGTTGATCAAGAACCATCAATATATGGGTAGTTTTGGACGAATCAGGCCAATATTGAGAACTAAGAGTGGATTTACTTCCCCGTATCAATATGACAGGTGGAGTTCAACTATTTGTACCAGTCAAAGAAGTGGACAAGCTACTCTAGGATAGAATAAGCCACATATATAGAATAGTGAAACACAAAAAACTCAAACATGAGTTTAGGGTAGAGGATCAATCCATCTTCCTACGTTTTGGCATACTCTTATTAAAAATAAGGCTAGGTTTTCTACTATTCAACGTATAATTCTTGTAGCTTATATGCCTTTTAGTGATTTATTTTGTATAGGATCTAGCTTAACATTCTTTTATAACTTCCTATTTTGTTAATCGTTTGGTCCTATCTGTGGAGTTTTTGTATGGGTTTATGTCAAAAAAAATCATTATGGGTGCGATCATAGGGTATTCATCATTATATTGAGTTTTATATTGAGATTGGTGATTACCATATTCTTTGGGAATTGGTCATTCTTGAGATCATGGGATTTTATTTGATACTATGAACAGACTGGTTGGTTACATAACAAGATCACACTGAATTTTCCCATAGAAGGGTGAAATTGACAACTCCCATGGGTGATATCTATGTTCCCCATAGAGAATTATATATCAAAGAAATCTATGGAGTCCCAGTTCATTAGCAGTTGGGTGAGCCCACATCCTAGGCTGTGAGTCTTTTTCTAGATGATGGGGATGAAAATCAGGGTTTCATCTCTCTTATTATGGATTAGTTTTAGGTTGTTTTCCCTAAAGAGTTTTAGGGTTACCACCTGATAGAGAGATTTACTTAAAAATTATGTTGGTTCCTAGGGATAATTTGGTTTTTATCCTCCCATATAGAATGAAACAAGAAAAGAATCTAGGGCTTAAGACTTATTTGGAGGAGTTGGAGTCCAAATGGTTCATCCATCAGAGTATGTCACCTTAGGGATCTGCAATTTTATTTTCTTAGAAGAAGGATATAATATTGCATTTATGTGTCGATTATAAAAAAGTTGAAAGAGATGATGATTAAGAATCGATATACTCTTCCATGTATTGATGATCTATTTTACCAGTTGGGGGTTTTTGTGTTTTCTATAATAGTTATTTGAGATACGTGTATATTCAGTTATTGTTGATACCATACGACATATCATAGACTATATTGAGAAGAAGATATAGATTATATGTGTTCATTGTTGTATCATTTGGGCTGATAAACAGTCTTGGTCTATTCATGGAGTTGATGAAGTGAATCCTTCACCCATATTTATATAATTTTTTGGTTGTATTCGTTGATGGAATATTAGTGTAGTAATGTTTTAGATATGATCATACCTAAAGTATTAAAATCATAATTATTACATTTAGAGATAATCTTTTATACAAAAAGTTATCTAAATGTAATTTTCTAGATCAACAACCTGAATTTCTTGCGTAACATTATCTTAGATATAGGTGTATCAGGGGACCTTGAGAAGGTCAAAGTTATTGTTTCTTGGGAGTTTCCAAAAAATTATTTTGACATCTAATGAAATTTTGGTTTATCAGGTTACTAATGAAGTCTCACCAGGGACTTTTCTCTCCTAGTAGCACCTCTCTTGGGCCTAAACTAGAAATTCATGAAGATTTTGTTTTATAGGGAATGCGAGAATTATTTCTTGGAGACAAAGAGGTGTTTGAAACCAACATCAATTCTGATATTACCTAAATAGGTTAAGGAGTATACTTTGTAATATGTGGTATCCATGATTAAACTTGGGATAATGCTGATATTTTAAGAATGATTCATGTCATATAGATAATGATATTTGATGCCACATGAATGGAACTATCATATGCATGATCTTGAGTTGGTCGTAGTGGTTCACATATTGAAATGTTTGTGGAATTACCTCTTGGTCGATTAGTTTGTTATTTTTAATGACCATAAGAGCCTTAAATATATATTTTCTCAATTTTATCTAAATATCTGGCAGTGAATATGAACTGAATACATACCATATTTTGATTTTTCACTAGCATATACACCAGGAAAAGGAACCAGTGTTGCTAATGTCCGGAGCTTGAGGATACATACTCAGGCTATTCAGGATTCTTATTTTGAGTGAAAGATAATGGAATTATTCAATGAGATTCATATATGTGTTCAAGATGATTTGGAACAAATGACCTTGACATCCTTATCCATTATACCCTATCTTCTGAGCTTAATTAGAGGAGGTAGTATTTGAATATAGAGTTCTTGGTGTTGAGGGAAAACCATATTGGTGGGGTGATATCTTCTCAATGTACCATCAATGGGGATGAGTTTATGCTTGTTCATTGTAGAGTTTAAATACAAACAATTATTCTTGAGGAGTTTATATGTTAGTATCATGCTTTGCAATTGGTAATAAACCTTGAATTAACCAATATATATCGTGATATTGATAGAAAATATTCTTGTTCAGGAATATAGGAGGAGATCCTAGGTTTTGTGACATGATTATACACCTATCAGTAGGTGAAAAACTTAAAACAAAATTCTACCAGTTTATTAAAACTATTACATATTTTGTAATGGGAATGGGATGATGTTACCATGTATTTTTTAGTTGGTTTACTCAAGAATCCTCATTAGAGTGACATGATATGGTTGATTCTGGATTGGTTGAAAAAGGTATCCCATTTCTTACCGATTGAGGAGAGTTTCACCATCGATGGGTTGTGTAACTTATATATTTGGGATATAATATTTTTTGTGGTATTCCTTAGAGTATTGTTTTATATTTTTTTCTTTATTTTATATCTCAATTTTGGAAAGGCTTACATAATTTTCATGGTACCTAGGCGTTTTTGAGTACTGGTTACCACTTATAGACATAGATGAAATCAGAATAAACTATCCTCATGTTAGAGTACATGTTGAGAGTATAAATATTATACTTGTATGATCCTAGAAGAAGAACCTAGTGCTTTTAGATTTTTACTATAACAATAGTCATTGCGTGAATATTCAGGTGGAACCCTATGAGGTACTATATAGCAGGCCTTGTATATTACCTTTGTGATGGATGGAAGCAGTGGGATCAGAGTAGTTGGGGATGAGGGCTGTGAAGGTCACAACCCATCATGATCATTTGATCCAAAAATTATAAACAAAACCCATATAATAAATAAGTAATACACCATCAATGTCATTAATCTCTTGAATTTTCAGTGGATGAACTTAAATTATTTCAAGTTTCATCGAGATTGGGTTGCTGTCGAGTTCAGAATCAAGGTTAGTTAGCACCTGGGAATATCAGACCATTATAAATTGTGGAGAGGATTGTTATTATAGAATATTTGTGGCTTCTTTCATGTTGTTATAATTATATAAATAATTTATTCAATGTTTCACAACTTTAATAGTATCACCCCAAACCTATACCTGTGATTGATATTCATGATATTGAGCTTCAGGCCTATGGTTCCTTTAATGGGAATTTGATTCAGGTTATAGATCAATATGATAAATTTCATTGGTAGTAATATTTTTCCTTTGGTATGAGTATTTTCATATAATGGATGTGTTCAGAAGGAAACATTGGATAATGAATCTGATATGTGGATGCAAAAACCCAAATTTTTTGCCATGGAGGCCTAGTGACATTATGGAGTAAAGATACAGGATGAGATATTTTTTTGTGGGGAGGTTGTAATATCATGACCATTATCTATGCATTTTTATATTTCAATTTGGTTAAACTCATTTTAACAAACTTGTAGAATACTTTCTTGGAGGTAAGGAAGGTCTAAAGAGCATTACGGGGGCTCAAGATTGAAAATTTGGAAAATGGGACTTAAAGAACATGGCATAAATTTAAAACATGGCTAGTGCAAACCATGCTCCATGATTGAATGAATTATGTGTATATTGGATAGTCGGGTTTAGATGAATTACACATCATTTTTTGAAATGTGGGAGTGGTCTGGCAAATGTGAAAATGATATTGGGATTGAATAGTGGTTCTCGCATGGTTAGTATGTGGTTTGGAAAATCATGCTCCCAAACCATGAGCCTCCTTAAAATTGGAAAAATTGAAAATTTTCCTTTATGAGCCATATAATATTTCATATGAATTTATCCCATATTTCACTCAGAGAATCCCTAGACAAGACCAACAATCCATTCTCTTATAAGGGTGTTACTCCTTCGAATCTTGGGAATATGATGTTTTGTTTCTTGTGATATGAATCCTTGGGTATGTCTATGAGTCTTTTTCCATCTATTTTATAGATTTTTTCTACTTGGTTGTTTCTCGGCATTTATGTCTCATATGAGATATTTTCAAGTAATTCTATACTTGTTGTGGTGTCATCTATTTTATATTGATTCAAAGGCTAGGTTTGGATGAGAGGTTGTCTATGAGCCTAAGGTATGAGGTCTAAGTGTTATTTACTATAGTATTGATTTTCTTTGAGTGTATGTTATATACGAAATGGTGTCGACATGGCACACACTTGATTCCATAATGAATAAAAATATATTGATTCTTTAATTTATGTTTAGACCCTTCACAGATGCCATTCTACCCATTTATAACAATGAAACTATACTTAAATCCATACATGGGGTGTTCCAAACTTTAAAAAATGGTTAAATGGGGTTGTAAATAGTGTAATATGGGTTTTTGAATTTTACTGGATAAAAAATGTCGCTTGGATTCTTTGCATAGCATATGGTGCTATTCGTCTTAAATTGGGAATTAAATGGTTTATGACTGGGTAAATGGAATGAATGGAAAATGCTAATAGGAGAATGTTTAAGTTTGTAAATGGTTTTATAGAAAGAAATGGTAAATAGTGAAATGGAAATTGTTTAAACTATTTAATAGTTTAAAGAACATTTAATAGATTTGATATATGATTAATGGATGAAATAGTTGAATAGTTTAACAGGGTTAAATGTGTTGATTATGTTAGACCGTGGTGAAAAATGATATTTGGAATGGGAAAAATTTAGTATTTTAGTGTGTCAAAAGTTTATTAATGATAAACCTTAGAAATTGTTTGTAGCACCCATCCCATTTAGCAACCCAAACAGTGCTTTAGACCAAGTTCCACTAGGGCTTAAGGTAACCTCCCCATATGCCAAACGCTACCGACTACCAGTGAGGGTGTAAAGGGTGATTTTTTGAGACTATACCCTTTGGTGATAATAAAATAATGGTCTACTATATATATATATAATGAGGAAAAAAAGAAATACCATAAGACACTAGAATAGTAATCCACCCATGGAGGAAGCACATAGAAGCAGAAACAATAAAAATAAGCAATATCAACACCATTTTCAGAATTAAACACCACAATATGCCACTTATTAATACTAAAATAGAACTCGAATACAAATCAAGTCATACAGACAATATGTAGAAGGGCCACCAATTTCCATCCTCAGTATTCACATATAATCATGCTTATACAAAAAAGAAACAAAAAATAAAAATCCAGCTAGGGCAAGAAGCCACGGTCTCATGTTGTTCATCCCATGCTAACTTAACCACTAAGATCCCTCTTCGAATCCCAGGACTTTACCGGAACACAAATCCATAATGTCTACATGTGTCTTGAAGGGCCTGTGTGGGGTCTAAAAAAGAATCTCATTAGGCCACCACCCACGCTTGACTATCCTATATATGTGATTATGCAGGTGTATCAAAATAATAAATAAAACAACACAACAAATGTGCATAATAATAACCTGCTTCCCTTATGCTCAACGTTTAGAAGGGAGAGATAACGTACTTTGAATAATGATAGAATACCATAGAAGTATATGATGCTTTTCCAAATCCCATGGTATCCCCTAATGTATATCAGTCTTGGTGAACCCTTAGGTTCCACTTATAATAAAATCACCTAACACCTTGTTCCAACTGAACCCTCACCCCCAATAGAATATTCGATGTTTTGAAGGAATGAAACAATCACTTACCTCCTCTTATGATCCTCAGCTCAGAAGTACCTATGTCATCTCAAAGTATAACCTCTATGGAACTAAAATAATTTTCTTATAAAAAATAACATCATCAGATCAATAGTCAACATCCAGAGGAACAACGATGTCCATCCTCCCAAAATAGTCTTGGCTCGATGGCCTTATGTACGACAAGCCTTATCACCCAACCTATAGTACCAAAACTTTCAACTAATGGATCCTTACTATCTCTATGGATTTCTACGATAAGAACTTCCATCCATCATCCTAAGAATAAACTAATGGAGTCCTATACCCACATGAGTGGTCAATGCCACCTTACAACATAGTCATCCTGTGTGCACATGACTCTAAAAAGAGTATTTTCCAACACATGTGAGAAAAAATCAACAAATAAATCCATAAGACACACCATTTCAGCACCTCGTGCCCCTACAACCATTTTTCTCAAACTGATGGACAACACCATCCAACATCACATAATCCTCAGCCATAACCCGATGACCTTATAGCCTTAACTGAAGGTCGTTTCTCCTAACCAGTGATCAATATCAGACATAATATATAAATATAAATATATATATATATATATTGGGCCACACCTAGTGTGTTGATCACATTGCCTCGACTTAGGTGGTCATCAACACCTTAGTCCTCGGGCCAATCCCACCCAATTCCCTTGGAACTCATCAAAATAAATTCTTATAATTAAAACAATTGAATTTAAATAAAACGACAACCAAAGATAATATACCTATATTTGAAATCCTCTCACTCAGATCAAAATGATTGTAGACATTATCAAACATGACCATAGGCATATCACATGGGTTCAATTATTTTATTAAAGAAAACCATTAAATAAATTGGGTCTTGAAAGGTCAACAGAATGGCACACTCAATGACACACCCCCAAACACTTAGGAAATCATATATAAAGATAAACACCACCTAACACATGTTTTTAGACTCCCATATGTTTGATCTTAGCCACTAACTCGAGCCAATTTGGAAGAAACTGGCATTTCAGAAAAACACCCTGAAAAAAGCATAAAATGGATGACACAGTATTAGTACTCGATGTAGAGAGAGATAAAGAAAAAGGAGGCAATAGGAATCAAGGTCTTACAAAAATGGATCCATCACTATAGATGGATCAAGAAATAGTGCTCAAATGATGAAGATGGATCAACTCCTGGGGGAGGAAGAAAAAAGTGTTCCCCTATAATGTACACTAATGAAGGGGGAGGGAAAAGGAGGGAAATAAGTTTATAGAAGGAGATGGAAAATTATAATTTTACCTCTTTAATGAGGCACATGGTTGGCACTCATGGTTTGGAATACCATTCACCAATCTTGTGCCACCCACCTTCCAAACCTCTAGGATCACACGATTCCTAATATCAATGTTTCAAACTATGTGCAAACCATTCATGAAACCTATATCAAAAACTATAGAGATAGATGCATGAGAATGAATCCCCCACTTCATGGTTTTGAAAATAATGAACGGTAGACCCAGATGGCTGCTCGGTCCTCTTTGGAGGCTGCACGATCAGTCTAAACCATGCACCACATTCTACGCACCCTTGAAACATGGGTTCTTAGCCTCCGATGGACTCAAAACCCAACCGAAACACCCAATAATTTACCAAGACCCTAAACCCATCCAAAAACATAATATTGCGTCAAAATTAAAACTTATAATTAAGTCCCAATAAATGATAAAAGATTTTTTCTACCTACCAAACTCCACAAATTTTGACAGGTTGTGGATTTCAACCTGCTCAAAAAACCAGAGATGTTGCAATTTCCCCCACCTTGACATAGCTCGTCCCCGAGCTATCAAATAAAAATTTGAGCTTGTATCGAACATACCCATCTCTTTGAAATCACCTCGACCTACTTTGATCTCAATTTCATAGGTCAACTACCTCAACGGGATCCCCTACTTAGAAGTTACCTTCCCTGATCACATCCTAACCCCAAAACACAAGTAAGCCCGATGGTCCATCGACCATCCCTAGACTCAAAAGTCACCCTGTGACACATCATCACTCTTTCACCTCATCAGGTTATTTCACATGCTCGTGTTGCATTAAACACCCATCTTGTACCACATATCATGAGATTTACACCTCTTTATCATTCCACACATGGAACCCATTTGGTCATTCATCTCAAAAAATGCTCAAAATTTGTCCCAATTCCTTAAAACTGAAACAAGTCCCACATCACAATGATGCCTAGATGCCATTGCACCTCATAAATTCCACACATCCATTGATTCCAATATATAAATATGTTTATACAAATTATATATATATATATATATATATATGTAATTCATCTTATATGATTCTAGAAAACTAACCAGCATCTGGTTAGTCTATAGATACATCTCATGCACCTCATGCACTAAAAAAATAGAAATGCCTACGAAAGAGATATTCCAAAAGAAGAAAAAGGAAACACAACTATTCCCACATAGTACCACTAACCATAAATAGATCACAATCATGATCTAACCCTAGAAGATCCACAGTGTGAACCTATCCTAGATCTTGACTGCTTGAAGCCTGGTCTCCCTTCAATGCTGCACCATCCGCATGCCACTAAACACACTAATGGGTCCCACATTCTCTTCCATGGCCTCCATATGAAGCTAACTCCAGAATACCTTCTCCTGGAACCACTTCCGATCCAATATCAAAACCTTGAGTTAGCCTCGGTCCCTATCTGCTAGCTATTCGAGAAGTCTTCCTGCAAAACCTCTCAATTTACCCAACATGTATGCATGCCTGACACTCCTTTGGTTCCCTATCAAGTTGTGCACGCACATAAATTGACATTCCACATTGTAATCATACCAATTAAGGTCCACCTCTTAGAATGAGGCCTACCCAATGATGTTCACCTATACTTGAATTGTGTGTTTTAAACCATTCTCAAAATGACCCACCCTTATGCTGTCATCTCCCACCATACTAGTTGTTAAATGAGACAACTTGATTAATGTCGCAACAAATTCCACGATAGATATGTCACCCTACTGCAGGATCCAGAACATTTGAGCTCTATCTGCCCTTAGTGTCTCAAGAAATAAGTACTTGAAGAACCTAGCCTCAATGTCCTTACATTATAGTTCCTTGTGTCTTCATCCAAAACCTACACATCCCACCAGTGATTTTATATTCCCCTGAGCATTTACGACACCAGATTCACCCTCCACTATGGGGGTTTCTCATGCTGGTTGAAGATCATTATCATTGACTTGATCTAGTTCTTATCTGCATGTGGTCTACCCTCACCCTGAAAAATTGGTGGGTGCTGTGAATATAACTCTCAAGTGACGTATTCCATCAAGGTATTTACACCCTGATCTCCTCTAACAATCCCCTAGATGAAGGTTATCAGGCTTGTTCTAAGCTACTCATTAAGCCACAACTTGAAATCTATCAAATTCAGAAGATTCCCCACATATACTAGAACTTGACCCTAAGCCTATACCTACATCTAAGGATCTTCCAAACCCTCTAAGGACTCATCCCTACCTACTCAACTTGTGCCCTCTCAAGTGACACCAAATTATCACCCACTTGCGCTCTATTTGAGCCCATCTAGGTGGAATCTTACTGATAACAAATACCACGGTCTGATAGACCAGATAACATATATGTATAATGCAGATAGGGAATATAGTAATAAGAAGTATGAGATCACTACCCTTACCCACCCCTACCACAATAATGTCTCACAACATAAATCCTCATGGCCCCTTACCCATCCATTTTACAGCCAAACATCTCACATAAATCTAGCTGCATGGCCCCTCGCCCTCCCACATTTGAGCCAAGAATCACATATCAATATGAGGAAGATGATTAAATTTCCACCAATGATAATCTAGGTAGGAAAACACCCCCTAGGTTCCTTTTTTGGCATTTTAAGTAGTTGACCCCCATATACCTTGGGCCAATCCCATCATTACCAACTATAATTCCTCAATCCGTAGATCTCATCAACAAACCAGGTGATCAACATTACCCCATATCATCATCCCTACCTACTCCTATAAGATCCAAGACCACATACACATATGTATCACAAATCACATTTTCCAATTACATATCACATAGATATTTCATTAGGGACACTTTCCTGGGTTGGTTGAGTAAAATGACACTAAAGATATTATATGTCCGAAAAGGTTGCTTAGCTTCCTTTGTTGACACTTTTAACCCCCCATCCCCTATTATTGAAATCCAGGTCCCCAATATAATCAAAAACAATTCTATCATGGCACATGGATATATAATCAAGTCTTAGGTGCCTATGAAAATCATATACAAGACTCAATTTCCTTATCGGTCCATGGGTGAAATGTCATAAAATATAATAACTCCGATAAAAGTTCACCAATCATTGTGTAAATTATATCAACTATAAATGAGTAAGATATAACTACAATTCCCACCCTTGGAAACATGGTTTGTCCCCTGTGCATGGGGCTGCAGGCACCCAAACCCGAGTTCTAAACCCATTTCTGATAACATCCTAATCTTCATGCTACCATATAAAAATATCTTTTCCTATAAAGAGGTAAAATAAACTCCTATTATATAATTTGTATCAGCCCAACCCATTTATCCTCTCGAACAGTGCTTTGGGCATAGTTCTACTGGGCCTTAAGCATGAATCCCCGTATACCCAAGGACAACGACTAGTAGCAAGCGTGTAAAGGGGTGATAGTTTTGAGTCTATAACCTATGTTGATGATATAATAATGTTCTAATATATAAAAATAATTTGAAAATAAAAACATAACACACTGGACTAGTAATCTTCCCATAGAAAAAGTAGATACCAGTAGTAGCAATAATAATAAGAATGATCAATACCATTTGTAGAATTAAACATCACAACATTCCTTTAGTAGATACTAAAATAGAAAAATCTTTTATATCTAGTCATATAGAAAATAATCAAAAGGGTATCCAATGGAAGAACTCTCTTCATACTTGTAAGCACGCTGATGCAAAAAGTAAACAAAAATAAAAGTCCATCTGAGGCACGAAACCATGGTCTTAGGCCATCAATCCCATGACAACTTAACCACTAAGATCTAGTTCTTGAGCCTAAACCATTACCAAAACACAAAGTCATAAAGTCTACATGGGTCCTGAAGTGCCTGTGTAGGGAACGAGATATAATCTCAATGGGCCACCACCAATATATTCATATCCTACATCTATGATTACTCGAATGTAGCTAAATAATAAATGAAACAACACAATAGACATGCATAATAATTACCCACTCCCCTTATGCTCTACAACCACATGAGGGAAATCACCTACTTCATCGAACGTTGAAATACCATAGTAGAAGAAGATCATTATCCTAAGCCTATGGAATGCCCTAATGTAAATAAGTCCATGTTTACCCTTTTATTCCACCTCTAATGAAATCACCCGACACTTTTTCCCAACTCAAACCTCCTTCCCAATGCCATATACGACATCCCAAAGGCATGCCCCAACCACATACCTATTCCCACAGGCCTTACCTCATATGTAACTCCATCGGCTCAAATAAAGACATCCTAGGCATAACTATACCTTCCCTACAATAATAATACCATCATCTCAATAGATTAAATATTAATGAATGGTAGTGTTCATCCTCTCAAAATATTCCTGGCCCAACTACCTTAAGTACATCGAGCCTTAGCCCCCAACAGATAATATCAACACTATCAACCAATGTATCCTCACCATAAACATGAATTTCTATGTAAATCACCTCCAACCATCTTATTAATCCACAACTAATGGAGGCCTCTAACCATATGAGAGGTAAATACCACCACATAATTTATGTCATTGATTGTGCACATGAATTCAAATGGTGCACTGGACAACACATGTGTGAGGGAATCAGTAAATGAATCCCTAAGCCACACCATTCTGGCACCTCTTGCCACTATGAACATATCGTTAAAACCAATGGACAACACCATCCAATATCACACAATCCTCACCCTTAACCTGACAATATTGTCACCTGAATCGATGCCCATTTCACCCAACCAGTGATCAATATCACTTTATATATAGACAGACACACAAACACACACAAACGCACATATATCATGACACACCTAGTTTGATGATCACATCGCCTCAACTCAGGTGGTAATCACAACCTCAATTCTTAGGCCCAGCCTATATTGTTCCCACGGAACTCATCACATGTAATTAATATAATTGAAAAAATTCAATTTAAATAAAATAACACCCTGACATAATCTTCTCATGTTCTGAACCTTATCACTAGAATTAAACCATTTGTAAACATGATCAAGCATGCCCATAGGCATCTCATGAGAGTTCAATTAAATAATTAAAGGAATCATTTAAATAAAAGGGGTATCACTATGTCAAAAAAATGGCATGCTTGATGACACACCCCTAAAACACTAAAAAATCATGGAGAAAAATTAGCACAATTTGGATAATTGTTCACCTACCATGCAGCAACCATTGTCCAAAGCATGAGGCTCACACAGTTTATGCATACGGTTTTCCCTACTATGCACAAACCGTGTGTGATCTCTTTATCAAAAAACTGCAAACATGGTCACACAAAAATGAACTCCCTCTTAAATATTTGAAAAAATATTCATTATATACCTTGAGGCCACATAGTTTCTTCTTTGAGGATGTACAATTTTTCCAAAACCGTGTGCATTACTCCAAGCACTCTGAAAACCTGGGTTTTCAGACTCCGATGAACCTGAAACCCAACCAAATACAAGACTCTAAACCCAACCCAAATACAAGGTCTTGGGTCAAATTTAAAATTCATAATTAAGTTTCTATAAATAAGAAAAGATTTGTTTTACCCACCGTTGTCCACAAATTGAAACTGGTTAAGGATTTTGACCATCTCTAAAAACCTTGGGTAAGATATTAGACTAAGGAACATCATATTTGGGCTGTTCTAGGATAATTCTTTGAGAAACACTAATTATTTGAGAACCACTAATGCTATGCATGGTTTGGATGTTGAACTAATTTTTCAAGAACTAATAAAAGTTGACATGGTATTGGTACTTGGAATGATACTCCTTGATATATATATTTAAATAAGTTATGAATCCCATATTATTTTTTTTAACTTTGTATCCCCTCTGGTGTATATATTATATGAACGACATGCTCTAAGGAAGGTTTGGTAGCCTGGGTGTCACTTTGGACCATGAGGGAGAAAAAGTTCTGACTTAGAGAAAGGAATGTGTGAATGATTCAAGTAGCAAAGTGACGATTCCTTAAATCTGATTGGTGAAGGACCATTTAATTATTCAATTTTTTTGTTAGATTATCTCTATGAGTAGAATATGAACTATCAAATAACTATTGTGATTTATAATAAATTCATATTCCCTTCTTTTTATAAACCCCAAACGATTATTTTCTAGTGAATGTGTGGTATTGGTTTTTTTTAAACCACCCCAAGTAGAAGATAATATTATTGAGTAGTGAAACTTGTAAATTATTGTGTTCATGTTGATGTTATTGTGTGTTTTGTTTCAATGGACTCGTTATTATGTAGCCACAGGAAAAGGTTATTTTAAGGTTGAAAAAAATTAAAAATATTTGATGATTGTTTCACCCCCTGTGATAACATGAATCTTAAATAGTCCTTTCAGTTTTAAACCATTGATGAATGTTTTAATAATGTTTCATTTTGTGTTATTATGTAAAATTTGGAGTGAAAACCAACGGTGTAATCATTTGTATGGAATTAGTATCATATTAGAGTAAATTAATTTCCCAAATGAAGATTTATTTCATATTGAAAGGTTAGTTATTATTGAAAAGTATCCAAATAATATCATTATAATGGTTTCTGTAATAAAAGTGTATAATAAGAATAGTGGAATTAATGATATATGGTGTTAAAAAATTTAATGAAGAATTTAAAGGTTTTATGGAAATAAATTTATCTATGAATGATTAGTTTGGAATTCTAATATCCCATTTTAGAGTAACCAAAGAAATCAATGGGTGATATATTAATAGGAATTTGGAAATGGGGGAATATATTAGTAACACTAAAGTTTAAAAGGCCACATAAGTCTTCTCAAATACTATGTAAGAGTATAAATCTAGAATATTAATCACATCAAATTAATCTACATGTTCATTTAGAAATGTAATATCAATAAAAATGATCAAATATTTATAAAAACAATGTTTTATATCAAGTAAAATTAAACGATAATTTTGAAAGGGAGCATAATTGTTTAATGAAGGATATACAAATTTATTATAGTGTTGTAGATAATGATGTAATATTAAATATAATAGTTCAAAATTTACATAAGGGGTATTAAGAGGATTTATCTACATCAATCAGTGTAATTTTTTGGGAATTATATAAAATTTTACCAGACAATTTTATTGGAAACATAAATGAAGAATAACATGAATGATTAAGAATAATTTGAAGTTTATATATCTAGGGACTAAATAGTCTAATTTTTTATTCCATATTTTACATTTGAAAGTGTGATTTTGTGTAAGATATTAAAACTAACAATTTTTCATGAAATTATATAAATATTAATTTTTATTGATTTATTAAGGGTAGAGAGACATTGGAAATGATAATGAAAAAAATGAAGTTAAATACATGAATTTAAAGTAATTATTAGAAGAATAATTGGTTATCACTAATCATAATATTGAGCCACAGGTAAAATCTTATGGTTAATTAGTATGAATCTAATTTAAACATGATTGGTGTTTTTTATAGTGAAGGAATAAGGTCATGCTTCATTGAGGTTGTGTAATATGGATTTTCAATTTTTGGATTTCTAATATTATATGTGATATCTCAGGAAAAAAATAGGGCGATGTTGACTTGGATGTTTAAGGTATATATGGATGTACTTTACAAATATATTTGAGGAAAGATGAGTTTTTTAATCTAGGGAAATCTAGATAATATATCCTGAATTAGAGAAATGAAATTTTACAATTACAGTGATATTATCATTCTCTATAATTAAATAAAATTTACCCTTTATAAGAGAAGAGGTAGAATATGTAAAATAATAAATCGAAATATTATAGGAATGTGTATAAAAAATAAAATAGGTATGAGAGTATTGGAATTAATTAAATAAATTTTTTACAGGAAAAAAGATATATTCCATGGATATGGTTTAAGGGCCTTTCCATTGAATGTGAAGATGTAGTCTTAATGATATTCACACATTTCTTATGAATTAAGAGAAACAAAATGAGTTCAAGGATCACACACATACACATAGTGTAGTAACAAAACTACGACGATATTGTTATTTAATTTTATTATATTCCAAGCTGTTTTTATTTCATGAGTTGTGGGCATTAAGGGAGGAGTTAGGGTGTGACCATTCATTCTATATAAGATGATGTGGAATTTATTGTTAATTAAGGTGGTTGATATTAAATGATTTATGAGAGGATAAAGATATTTGGATATGAGTTGAGAAGGTGCGGTGTTTTTAAAAAATTTATTTATGAATTGGAGATGGTTGGAGTATGTAACACCCCAAGATTTTAACTTACATTTTCCATTGAAACATAATGTGTTTAATAGATCGTAATGAACACAACACCGAATAAATAAAGAACAAGAAAAATTATATAACCATTAAAATATAGTCATAGAATTAGTGGGTAAAAATAAAGGTTACTGAATTATTAAATATATGTAGAAATAAAAATAATGGTCAATATTAATTCTAAGGAATTGATGAAAATTCAATTCATGTAGTTAAATAACTAATAACACTAATTTATGCTTCAAAATGTAAGCCTTATAATTTTTTATGTAATTAATTTTAAGAATATAAATATACTATTTATAAAATATATTGTAAATATGATTAATATATTAACCCAAATTTTCATAGTAATTGATATGAAATAAGAATAATTATTATTAATTTTCTGAAATGCTAGTTTTCATTATATATTTATATTATTATTTGGAAGCTCAATTATAAATTTTTTTAACTTTAATTTGACCAAAATAAATTCTTTTTTGGACTTATAATTACAATAGTATCTTAAGATAATTTTTTAGCATTTTTCTGATGTTATCAATTTTTATGTGAATAGTGGAAATTTCTGATTTTGCTAAAATCATCACTGTTATGAAACTGTCACTATACAAGAATGAATTAATTTTTTAACCATTTTATATAAATATATATATTTATAATTAATATAAATCATTTAAAATTACTATGATTTATTTATAAATCCCATGTTTATCATTTTTGAAACAAATGTAATATTTTACTCTAAAAACTAATTTATTGGCTTATATTAAAATTTTATTTTTCATCACATGTTGAAATTAAATCCAAAAAAATGGTTTCATGTTTTATATGAAAATTATAATATTTTGAAAGAAAATAAATTTCATTTTTGGGGAAAAAGTATTATTACTAATATTAAAGTTAATGACGTTGATAATGAATTTTTTACTATCAAATAATAGTTTATTAATATTGTATTATTTTTATCCAATCGAATAAATTAGTATCTTATAAAATATAACATTAATATTATATATATATATATATATATATTTAAATAAATTATCACACCTTAAATGGGTAATAAATACTAATCCTGATTAAGAATATTTAATAGTGATTATTTTTATACAAAACAAATTTTCTATATATAAAATGTTTTAATTAAAAAGTTAATTTTCTCATAATTTTAAATTCAATTATATTAAATGAATATTAAATTTAGGTACATAAAAATTAATTTTTTAAGAGGGGTTTTTTATATCTTTATTGAAATAAAAGTTACCTGGGTAAAAACTAGTTTCCCCGTTGAAAACAAAAAATATATAAATGAGAGAATATAAGTACAAATAAATTTCAACATATTTAAAACCTTAGTGTAAATACTTGATTAAGGATTTTTATAACATATATCAAACACACTCCATTATTACTCACATTTTGAACCATTTAACCTTGAATTGTTTCATTCCATTATTGATAAATAATAGGTGTCTATAAGAGTGCCCTTTTCTTCAATTAAAAAGGGGATCTGTTATAACCTCTCAATGTTACTCATCCCTTGATAAATTTTATTTCAAACCAACCTGGTTTTCCTCTCATAGATTTCCATTTAGTAAACTAAGGATTCCGGTCTCCATATATTATCTTAAGCCTTTCATTTATACGGAGTTAATCAAGAGAAATTTTAGGGTCTCGATGTAAGTATTACCAAATCCTTAAATATTTCTTCTTATTAATTCCCTTCCAAAACATCCTAAGCCATAGTAATACAATGTACTCAGTATAATTAGTATAAAAAATTTCATGTTTGACACTAAAACTTCCCCCAATTCAATTTACACACTTTGACTATTTATTGGTATGGATTTCCATTATCTTTCTTGTTTAAAGGGGTTCCCTCATAGTGGTGGTCCCATGCCATTTTGGCTCACCTCCATCTTAGGAAACCCCTGCATAGACCTCATGAAACAAATAACATCTCATATATTTCAAACATGATGAAAAGTCATTTTTTAATTTTCTCACCCATCATTTGCTGGTGTAATTACGAACCATGTTTTTCAAATTTGTTAAATTGTGGTTCATACCCATTAGTTTCCCCTTTACTAATCTGGAAATTAGATGTATTGATTTAACTACTTTCTAAATCCCTATGTTTATGTGGAACTCTAACACTCATTGTGTTTTCCCTCAATGCATTTGTGTACGTTGATTTGGAAGGTTATTGTTGTTGGGACTTTCCCACCTGACATTTCTGTTCCCTTGCTGAAGCGCACTATCCTGCTAATGGTCACATCTCTTATAGAGCCAGACTAAGGAAATCTATTCATCCATGTGGAATATCAAAGGCTCCTCACACTCGCCACTTCAGACAGTGAAAAATAATAATAGGTAGGCCACTTGACTTCTTGTGCTTCTACATTAGGGCTACCAGATCAAGTCAAAGAAGAAGCAGTCTCTGATTGGAAAACCCCTTTCATTATGTATCTCTAGAATAGTACTCTCATGCCAGAGAGTGTTGAGACTGAGTGAATCCATCAACATAAAGTGGAGTTCACCCACAAGAGTGGGACTAACAAAGAGTAGACTCTCTATAAACTTGCGTTTGATGGAATTATCCTCTTTTTTCTAAAGGATAAGAAACCTTTCAAGGTTATGCATTAAGTTCATTCTCGGTCTTGTGGTGCTCATTAAGAAAGCCTAAAGGTCACTCATGAGTGACATAGGCTGGGATATTTTCGGTCCACCAAGGTCCATGACTGTATTGAGTTCTCCAGGAGGTTACACACATATCATGTCCTTTCCCACATTATGAATAAACCACCAGACCCACCCCCCCATAATACGAATTACAATTGGCCCTTTGTGGTATGGGGACTCTACGTTGTAGGACCATATCCACCAGCAACATATCTCCAATGTGGGAACATTCAAACCCTAAAAAATCTTCTTATCTACTTGGATAGAACCGATCCAACTAAGTGAACTCAAGGCTTGGTCAATCATTGAAACCTTGATCTCTAAAATCATCCATCGATGCAGATTCCCTCACTTTTTTCTCACCGATAGTGGCACCAAATTCCATGTAGCAGAACTAAAAAAGTTAAACGAAATTTACAACATATGGTCCAAACATACATTGTTCTATCATGCAAAAGAAAATGGATAGATATATGCTTTCATCAAAACCCTCTCCAACATTTTATTCAAGATGGTATGCCCAAACAAGAAAATTTGGAAGGAAAGGTTCCCCAATGTTATTTGGGATTATTAGTAGATGACTCTGAATTCCACCCAAACGACTCCATATTCCCTAGTATACAGAGCAGAAGCAGTCCTACCCATCAATATTCAATTTCTATTACTCCACACAACTATTTATGATCATCATACATCAAATATAATTGCATAAGTCTTTATAGTCAAACTAGAATCCCTAGATGTGAACAAGCTATGCGCCTTTCACAATATTGAGAGGTACCAAATCAAGATAGTCATGGAATTAAACAAAAAGGTTAGGCTTCCTTCCTTCTTTTAAAGTGATACTGTTTTGGTCCTCTGAATTCTGATGATACCTAGTAAGAAGCCACCGAAGTTTGAGCTCAAATGGGAGGGACCTTATTTCATTCACAAGTTTTACCCCAACTATTCATACTCTTTGGTCACCATGGATGGGGAGTATATCACTCCTCCAAACAATTTCTGGTTTCTCGAACAATAAATTGCATAAGGAGAATCATCCCAGATAAAATGATGTAAAACTATGCTACATAATATAAAACAAATTGCATAAAACTATAATATATCATCATGTAAAATATTATGTAAAACTATAATGTAATGTCCCTAGAACTTGATGATAAAATGTGCTGCAATTTCCGTGTTGTACAACAAAAAACTATGTAACGTTCAGCATCCCAGGAACAAAACATTAAAATGGGCTCTCAAGTCCAAACCTCATGACTTTTAAATGTGTATGGTTTCTCCATGTAATTGTGTTGTGTGGCTATTTCTACCTGAGGTGGCGCGTTTAGGGAAATCCAAAATGGTCTGATGGGAGAGAAGCATTTTTTGGTCATTATAGAGACTTGTAGGTCTCCATTTTCATTCTGGACTAATCTGTGTCATTATACTTTAGGGGGAATCAGAATGGCATCACTGGCACTAGGCAGTTTGTCCCCTTTTTCATTATGAAGGATTTTCCACGATCGAATGGTCCTAGCGGGCAATTTCATGGGGTTTAGTGTTTGTGAAATCGGTCCTCCTTGGATATGATTTCCTCGATTGGTCTCCAATGGAATTATTCATGGAGCTAGAAACACCCAACAACCCTGGTATCCATGATTCATGGACCTTCATTCCAAAGGAAGGTTCTCTTTGGATGAATAATTTTCCAATGACACTTAAGGATTCCATTGGTCGAGAGGATGAGTGGTCGATCTCATCACACTCTTTTGGGGGAAATTATTGCCTACTCTGGGAATATCTTATATATTTAAGACATGTTCATATGTTCTTGAATCATATGTTCATTCTTGAAGAGTGTATATGTGGGTTACCCATGAGTTGAAGAATCAATTAGGGATATGCATGGATTTTATGCTATGGTGACAGGGATGACTTAATCCATGTAATGAGGCACTCTAGAGTTTATCATCATCCAAGAGGTATAGAATACGGTTTGATTTTGGGGTCTGACCCAGAAGATGGGATTCCTATGTATCATTGGGAGAAGAATCAGAGCCCACATAGTTTAGTTATTGGGACTTACTCCTTGGAGGGATCCCTTTTGAATTTGGGAGAACATTTTATCAATAATAACTTCTTAGGAGAATGTTCCTTGAGTTTAGTCCTTGGAAAGTTATCCTATGTATCCCAATTTTGGTGTAAATCAGTGTTCTCATAGTTCATTTTTCATATGGATTACACATGGTAGGAGGCCCATTTGTTGGGGGCATAGTTGGTTTAACCTTTTTGAAGGGAACCCCTTTTGATCTCGGGCCTTCATGTAGGACTCCTACGAATCATGGTTGGAACATAAATCAGTGTTCTTGTAGTTCTTTTGGGGTAGGGATTATTCATGGAAGCTTACTACTTGAAGGAGGAATTATGAGGATCTCAACCCATGGTGATTGAATGATTTTATGGGGATTAAACCTAGGAGGATACCCACATTTTGGGTCTTTGTAGATACCATGATCCCCACCAAGAGGTGGAAGTGGATCTGAAGATCACATGTCCTACATCATATGATATTAGCTGGTACTAGAGTTGGGAGAAGGGGGGGGGGGATTTGAACATGCAACCATCACCCATGTTGATATTCCTGATAGTCAAATCTTTGTGATCTATTCCGACATTTATTGAGATGAGGATTAGAGGGTGAAGAGTGACACCTCTCGCAAGAGGCTAGGGACTTACCTCAGGAGGAGTGTCCTTTTATGGGATCTGGGAATGGGGAGGAGCATCATCCCTTGTCAAAGTGGAAGGAAATAGTGACAAGTTTTCTAGTCACTAAGACTCATTGAAGGGAAAAGCCAGTGGTTACCCCTAAACTCGAGAATGGGGAGGTTCGCATTGGGATCCCATAGTTAGTCCTTGGGTCACCTTGGGAATGTAGACATAGAGATATTCTAGGGGTACAAACCATTTTGGGGAAAACATTCTTGACTCCACTTACCTTAGGTACATAAATTCAGAAATGGGTGCCGGTGCACTCGATGACTTGATCATACAGGTCCGGTAGATTTGGAGAAGGTTTTGGCCTATTCCTGATGAACCGATTCAGGGAGGAGCTATGGAGGACTGGATGGTAATGGAGGGGAATGATTGGATCCAAAGGGAAGTACACTTGAAGACTCCCCATTTTTCGTACTATTTTCTCATGCGGGATGGGGGTATCCCAACATAGAATAATTCTATGTGGGTAGAGGGTTCATCCATGTACCTAAGTGGTATGAGGATGTAGGTATATACCACTGTGCATCAAAGTCGTATGCAGTCCTGGATGTGGTTCGCCACACTACTCTGGGTTCCATCTGCATACTAATGCTGCACGTGATATAGGGTTTGATCTTCATTGCAATGTGCTATGCAGAGCGCAGAATTGATGAAGGTTCATGGAGCCTGTGATTTGTGGGGAATTCATCCATGAGGGGTTTATGGTTAACGATTTTACCAATTAGGTTCATAGATCACCAATTATTATTAATTTCCTTTTTTTTGGTTCATGGATGGTTATTACTAAAAAAAGTGTTTCGCAGTTCACAGTTTCTTGTTGGTTCAAAAAAGAAGTCAAAATCTTCTCTATATCTGAACTATCTCTTCCAGCCTCTAGGTTACCCTTCATGCTTTCTTCCACCTGTCTCTCCCCCATTTTTCAATTCCTCTTGTGATCCTTTTATAGAGCACTAGGGAAATCCTATCTATGGGCATGAAGCAATATTTTTTGAATCCATTAAAGATATATCTCAACTAGGGAAAGAATCTGACAATCAGGGATTGTGGAGGATGTGGTTTCTGAGATGTGGTTCATGAAACACTTCCAACATTCTTCGTCTATGAATATATTTAGTTTGTGGGATGGTATGAGGATGATATCTCTATGATTTATTTCCCCAATAAGATGTTTCTCGAAGCCTGGGGTTTGCAGTCCATTGCCCTTTGGGCAAACACCTTGAGGGTCCTTCCATGTACAGAGGGTTCCCAGTTCTTGCGCCTTGCTATCCTTTCCTTGTGATGGTACACAAAACACTAAAACCCTTTTCAAAATTTTATTTCTTCATGTTTCTTCTCAAATTTTTAGTCCAACTTGCATCCATTTACCTTACTGTACATGTAGTTATACTTTATTACCTCTGCAATGGGCTTGTGGGAGTATTTACTTCCCATTGCAATGTTTTTTGGACCCTACAAATTCCCCCCATCAGAATGGGGTCCAATAAGAATGAAGAGGATTCTATTCTGATGTAGAATAGGTCCTGAGTTAAAGTGTTTCGTGATAGACCAGGTAGGTGTGATAGGGGGGACCATGCCTATTTATAGGGGCCCATGTCATTTGGATTTTAACATTCCTCATGGAGAAAATCTCTCTCGACATCTCCCCATCTTCTTTTGTGTCCATGTACCGACTCCTATGCAAAATATGTATTCACGAACCACTTCGTAGTTTCTGAGAACCAAACTCTTCACAATTTATTTTTCCCACAAACCAAATTTCGAGTCTGTGAAATGTACCATGTAATTTAGAACTTATGTTCAGACATCCACATAAGAGAACGTTGAGAGATTTTTCTATTCCACACACCAAACATTAAAAATAAGAACTGAACTATAATTATTGATTAAAATAAACATAAAATTCCAATTAGAATGCTTTGAACATCTGCATAGCAAGGACTTGGTTTGTGATTCCTTCTTTCTACAAACCACTTAGTTTGTTGTCCAACACTCCACGTGCCAGTGCCTTTTGGGCCTTCTACATACTGAGTCCATATGTGGGATATGTCTTCTACATACCCTTGTAGTATTCGGGAAATGGCTTCCTCATACCATTTCTGGGGGCAGTATGCAGACCCCCATGTGGAACCTCTCTTATAAATCTTAACCCACAGTTTTATCATTTGTCATACTTTTTGCAGCCTTTTGGATCTTTCTGTACAGACTGCAATGACTCTTCTACCAATCGCAACTGATACTGTTGTTCATGCTAAGGTTTCCACTACTTACCCTCTATCTATTTTTGATGAAGTATTAAAGAAACTCATAAGCTCAGTCGATGAAAAAATTCTAGTTTCTCTACTACATCAGTCTCTGGAAAATCTTTTTACGATGAGTCAAAGTGAGTATCCATCTACAGACATGCATCAAACTTATGAGTTTGGTCTACTGTCCAATACATTTATTCTAGATCCAAATCAGGTTGATCAATATGCTGCCTAGATAACTAATACCTCCATCCCATCTACCTCGATCACTTATAGAGGACACTACCTCTAGAGAGATATCATCACTGGGTCCCTGCTGAGCTATGAACCTTGAAGATTAGGGGAGGTGAAATGGAATCTATAAAAGGAGGCCCACTATTATTAAAGCATTGTGCTAAAGGACAAAGTGAGGTAACAACACATATGGTCATCCAAGTAAGACCTTCACTCTAGAGTCTCATTTATCTTAGACTGGGGGTGGCATTTCTGTGTTCTCCAGAGCTGCGAAGAATTTGAGACTGAGCTGCAGGCTATTTGACTATATAAGGCTGCCTTGTTATCTCATACATAAACTCATCAACACAACTCCCTTATTTCACAGCTCTTGATCAGGTGGAGCCCCGACACCAATACATTTCATTTAACACACATGGAAGTCAGTATTATGCTTTGGGACATTTGGATAATTTTAGGAGTCCCTATTGTTGGGGACATGTGTGATGAATTCCTACCTCCTTCATTTCTATGGGACAATGAGGAGAGGACTCCTCCTTTGTCCAATAAGATCATTGTTCAGGTGAAGTAACTTTTTAAGGAAGTTGATCTTTGTTCACAGTAGGAAATTCCTTTTGTTGAGCTGTTTGATTCCATTGTTAGGAAAAATGGTCTAGAGCCCCATCCACGAGTCGCCAAGACTTCCCAACCAAGGAAACCCCAAGATGGGCGAGTACCTATTGTACTACCTTGTAAAAAGTGAAATTTTGTGAATGAGGATGGGAGATCATCCCTGAGGTTTACTGATTATTTCGACTGGTTCCATTCTTGGCCATGTTTTTTAGGGGATGGATCTTTTAGATACGAGACTCCGGTGGTGCGAGAGTGTCAACTTTCAACATGGAGACTCATCTAACCACTGGTAGATGTATCAATATGTCTATTCCTATGCTATAGAAGATTTATCACTTTTTGGGCTGGATTGGTGAAGGGAGGCCACCGTACCAGATGATTGGACCCTTCCAAATCCTTTGGGGCGAGATAGGAGCTCACATAAGTGGTTATTACTTTATCAATTTCTTGCCTATTCCCCCACCAGTACTATTGTGAATAATGAACATGAATACTTTTTCAACTGAGGCTAATTTTTTCTGTGAGAAAAGGCTTATAGGTTCCCCACCTCAGAGGGGAGCTTATATGTGAGGGATATGCATCTTGAAGATTCAGTCATCTATTTAACTGTGCCCAGAAGTTGTGTCCACCCACTCTTAAGAATGCACACCAAGAGAAACATCTTATGATATCATGTAAACTGTGCCTGATGTTTACTCGGGAGGATACCCCGTGCCAGGTCAGACTTTTTGTTTTCAAGGATTATGTACATTTATTCATTAGGATCTATGCTGAGTTTGGGTTAAAATCATATCCAGATGACCAATTAGCTGATCCGGTTCCTATCGTAACAAATTACAAGGAATATGGGGCCAAGGGGAAGGAGAAGAAAAAGGATGTTGGAGGTCAATCTCAGCCAGGAAAATTCCTTTGATAGAATCTTGGCTCCCCCAAAGGATGGTTGTGTAAGATGGGGTTGTGACTTCACGGATGACCGAACGAGCTGCCGAAGCCGTTGTTGGGAGTCAACCATACATCCTACTCGAGGAGTATTTTCCAATGGCCTAGAAAAAATGTGACATTTTGAGAGGCTTCCAATCCATTCACGATCAGTCCTTTCATGACTTTTACAAGTTTCTCGAAACATGAGAGGTTTCCCTTACCAACGTTGGTTATGTGTTAGCTCCTGTCAATATCTCTTTATATGAGGATCCTTAGAAGGCAGGTCATTACTTTGTGGACATCGAGACCTTGATCCATTCTCAGAGTGGTCTCCACAAATACTTGCATCGGGTACTTTCCATGCTGTGACCAGAAACTGATAATGAGGATGACGATGTTGCCAGATCACCTACAGTGGTTACAGTGAGAGAAGATTCTTACCAACTCCCAACATCCCCTAAATAATCGACTCTTGGGGGTCCCAATACTGTAGAAGCCTGCAAGAAGAATTTTTGGTTGGAGAGACTCACCTTTCTCCCATGTTCCAATCCTCTATCATTGGCTATACTAATCATAGTTGCATTTCTAGATGCTTTGAGGGTCTTTGATGAACTGAGAGAAAACACTTCAGAAGATGATAGTTAGAGACTACTTCACGTATAATGCTTTGACCTTCCATGTTTTGGGGGATCCATTTCCCCCACCTATATTTATTCTGAATAAGAGACTGATGAGGTGGATTCTTATTGGAACAAAAAGGACAAGTTCCTTCACACCTCCAATAACATGCCTTAATGGTCTGACCGAGTAACATTGATGGCAATACTCTCATGATCGATGTCCATAAAAGGAGATATCAATGTATTCCTGAACCTATATTTAATTTCCTTCATTTTTGAGATGCTAAATGCCCCCCTTTTTACTTTTTAGGAGCCTACAGGGTATTGAGAAATGGTTCTTTCCCCGGTTTATTCCCCCATGGGAACTGTAACTAGGGAGTGTACCCCTCTAATTGTGGAGGGTGTTATGGAAGGATATCCTGGGGCTTGAGAGCATAATGAAGCAATAATAGAAGAACCTTCTAGGGAATTTCCTCCTCCACCCCTAGGTCCTCTTATTAAAGAACCATCCCCACAGTGAACCAAGAATCACAAACATGCATATCTACTATTAAGAGGAATTTGGAGGAGAATCAAAATTAATTGTTTTTCACCTGGTGGTTGCACGAGGCGCCCTTATCTTGTCGTCTCACTATTATGTGCATATTTTAATGCAGATCCCATCAATAACTAGGTGGAATTTAGACAAGCATATATGGCTCTTATTCCCTTTATGGAAGATGAAGATCCACCATCAATTGTGATCAACCAAAATATAGGAACAAGACTAATCTAGGATGAAAAGAGTATTTTCAACCCTTTAGGCATGTCTTCTCTTAATCAAACAAAGTGTACCTCTATGATAGAAGAACATCTAGAAGTTGAGGCCTTGATTGAACGCATTGTGACTGTTCACATGGAGAATGATAGGAAAACCCTTATGGACAAGGCTGAATCTAGTGAAGATCCACAAGCCCCATAGAATGTTAGAGGAACTTTAAGTCTTGAGGAACCAATCGTTCCTAATCAAATAGACTATTCCACTATAGTTGGATTCCCTTCAGAGATTTATGCTTTGCTTGCACCTGTGGACTCTTCCTCTATATAATTCACAACCACAGGGGAGGCTATTATCCCAAATCTAGAAAACATGGAGCGGGATATTGTTCCTTTTTCTCTAGTTCTGAGAGAAGTTGGGGTCTCGGCCCCCAAAATCTTATGACCAATATCCTTTTTTGGCCTGTTCATCCCTGCAGTCCTGATATCGGTGGGAAAACTTATGGGGGCTATCCTGGAGGTTTTTGTTTTGGATGAGCACATTCTCGATCCATTGATGTCCTTGAATGACCGCGGGGCGTGACAACCAATTGAAGACATGGTGCCACCTTTTTCTATGAAGTGAAGTTTCTGGAGAGGTGGGTTGTATTGAATCTTCAGTAGATGAAGTTTAATTCTCTAGAATTTTGATTATACGTTTTTTTTATTTCATCAGTTGAGTATATTTACCCATCTTTCCTCTACGTTCATAATTCATAACAAAATCATTATAAATTAAATAGGATTCTCCCACTCTTACCTTTGTTGTAATCATTAGAGGCGAGGTTTCTGAGAGGTTGAGTCATGTTGTATCCACTGAATCAAGTTCCACTCTCACTATGTTTTTCACTGACTATGTTTCATCATCAGGGAGTTACTCTGAGACTGACCGAGAAGGCTTTTTCGACCTTTATCCCATCCTCTAAAAGTAATGGAGGAATGTTCGGAGATTAGTCCCCTAGAATCCATTGGCTGAGATGCTGGTGAAGTTTCCAAAATTACACTGCCAATTTGCGGTGCTGGGATTCAGTAGATACAACTATCATGGAATATAAGATATACTGAGACAAATTGTTGGTTCTAGGGATGTTACTAGCACACTTGAATCTCAACTTTATGATGCAGAGTTGACTACTCATCTAGCTGCTATGAGGAAAATTCATATTGATGAAGTCACCAATAAAGCTGGAGCAGTTTTGAAGCTACCAAATGACCTCTTGAAGAAATAATCTTTAATGGAACTACTTGACCAAGAAGTGGACCAGCAAAGCCAGAATCTGGAGTGACATAAATCGGAAGGAGCTCATGCTTTGGTCATTATTGATGAGGGTCGATGGCAGATGGAAGAAGGATAAAGGACTATCCTTGAATCCATGAGAGATGAGGAGCATTTTGTAGGTAGGTGTGGAGGCTGAGAGCATGAAATTGTTAGAACTTCATCAGGATATTGAAGAGTTGCATCAATTTTCGATGCAACATTGTGATTACACTAAAAAGATATTATGATGAACTTGTACAAGCCACTAGGATAGGGTCTAGGCTATGGACACCCTCTAAATCTCTATGGAATAGATAGAACTTTTTCACCCTCCAATGCTTCTCATTTTCCTTTTCTTTCTGCAATTTTAATCAATAAAAATCAACCACATGAACAACATTTCAATTTCATATAACCTAGATTGTGACCCATAATAAGTAATTATGACATAACTAACTCATGATCGAAATTTTTTCTGAGTCAAGGGACTCGGTGATCATAGTTTGGCTATTGTTGGGGTTACATGAAAAACCTCATGAACTTTGGTCCCTTTTTTATTATTGCCCAAAATTTTGCCAAATACTATTTGGTACACACTCATTGGTTATACCATGAATTTTTCTTAGGAAACACTTTAAGGTTTTATGACCTATCATGATTTATGTTTCTTTTGAATATTTTATTTCTTGAATTTTTTGCCAAAATCATATATTGTATCAGTTTAACGAGATGGTATTCGTCTTTTATCCAGGGGTTCCCTTTGAAGGTTTCTAATCTACTGAGTATTTCATCTTCTTTCCTTGGAGGTTTATAGTATTCACAATCAGACTTATCACTAATGTGTTTGGTTGAACAAATTTGACCAAAATTGGCAGGGCATGTGTCCCAATTTAGGATTCATCAGTTGGGAATGTCTAAATAACTCTCAAACATAAATGTGGGATTTTTCATGACCTTGAACTTGTGAATTTTTTATGTATATGGTTCTTGGGATCCATTTTAGGCATAAAGAGGTAGGAAAAGACTCTCTTAAGGAATAATTTTCCTTTTTTTGATGACCGTTCTATAGGAAACATATGTAGATCCACTGGGGAATGATGTGCATAGTCATGTAAAGGAATCTACATGACACTTTCCTTCCATTTTTGATGGACTGAGGGATTTATGGGGATTTTTTATTGGATTTATCGCTTGGAGACCATAGTGTGTGGCCTATCTGGGGAATCATGTCTGAAAGTATTAGGGACTTTTGTATTGTCTTTGAGTGGGAAACTGATCCCACATGAATTCCTCTTGTGTAAGGGAGGGCTAGTGAGTGTTATAGTTTAACGTCATATTACCAAGATTCTGGAAACTTATTATGGGGGATCATTTTTCTCTAACTAAGATGGAGTAAATGATTCATCAATTAAACTAGAAATTCTTTTCATCTTTAGACATTTGAAAGGTAAAAATTATTTAAACTTTAATCCAAGGCGCTTTTGAATCCAGGGAGTGAGACATGACATAGATTTCATTCATGCGTTTGAAAATTGGAAAGGACTCTCTTGGTGACAACTTTTCCATTTAGTTGATGACCTTTTTTTAGGAATCATATGAAGAGCCATTGGAAAATGACGTACATATTCAAAAAATAGGGATCCACAAGACACTGGCCATCCATTTTTGATGGCCATGAACGATTGTGAGGATTACAAACTTTATGGACACAGTGTATGTATTTTGAAAGGGGGGTGCACCTAAACATGAAAGGGGGCATTTCATTGTGCTGAAATTTACTATGAAAACTAGAAATAAGTGGGGCAATTTTTTTCATACAAGGATCAACTTCGCACAAACAAATGGTGAATCCTTATTTTTTAGAAGCCTTAAGAGACCGAAGGTGAATCAGGTTAGGATGTTCTAATATATCCAAGATGTGGGTAGGAAAGGGAATGTAAACCATGAATTTGGGGGTTCTTAAATCAGGAGGGTTGTTACAAGGCTTGGGAGCTATTAGGCATACCGAGGTAGGATAGGACTTGCTTGAGGAAGAATTTTCCTTTGATTGATGGCTGTTTTTTAGGAAACATGTGCCAAGCCATAGGGGCATGATGTGAATAGTCAAACAAAGGTGTTCAAGGGACATTGTCCTTCTATATTCTAAGCTCATTGAGGGTTATGGTGATCCTAGATCACTCAAAGCACATAGTTTGATATGTGGCAGGAGAATATATGGATATATTTGGAATTTATGTGATGTGATTTTCCCATGGGATCAAGTAATCCCCTACACAGATATGGCTCACATGTAGGGTGATGCATATTTTCCATCTTTGGAGTACCGTGTTGTTTAACGTCATATGACCATGACCTCGGGTTACTTATGGGGAAGGGAACCATAAAATTCCTTTTAAGGTTATGCTTCTATGAATAAAATCCTGGACTCATTTTCCATGATTCCATGGTAGATCTCCTACTAAGATCCTTAATCTCACATGGGGTGTGATTGATGTGGGAAACAAGGTATCATAAGGATTTAGGGTCACCACTTAATAATGGATTAACCAATGAGAGGGAGGGTTTTATACTTAGATCAACATTGTGCAATTTAAAATTGGGCAACAAAGACAAATTCCATACAATTTATCATCATGTGGGGTTGACATTGGGTAATCCCATCATGAATGAAGGGAAATATGATTACCCTTATATAGCCCTATAAATACTACTTGTCCATGGATTCTCTACTTTGATTCAATTTGTGCACAGATAAGGGGACTTTTCAATAAGTTATATGGCTGAGTCCAGATTTTTGGATTCAAGTATACAACACATCTATCAGGGTGAAACCAGGTCATAAAGAATTCCCAATGAACATTCCGTACTAAGGTATAACCCATATGCCGGAAGTAAAGGAATTTTGTATAATGTGGCCAAGACAAGATAAGAATCTATTCATTGACATTGTGTGGTGCAGTTTAATGTCATGTGTCTGGGATACATTTGGACTTGTAGTTTAACATCGCGAGGAAAGGATGTTGGCATCACAGTTTACAGTTTTTTTATGGAGACAACTTTTCACAAAGACCATAAATAGTTTTGGGTTAATCAATGTTTGGATATTCTAAAATTCATTATACATGAGAAATGATAAAAGGCATAAACTATAGTCCCAAGGGGCCCTTGGATCAGGAGGAATGACATGGGGCTTGGAATCCATTGGGCATACAGAAATTGGAGAAGGCTCTTTTGGCAACAAATTTTCCTTCATTTGATGGCTATTTTGTAGGCAACATATGCCGAGCCACCAGGGCATGATGTACACTGCCAATTAAAGGTGCTCCAGAACACTTTCCTTCCATCTATGATGGTCGTGAGTGTTTATGGGGACCCAATATTTCCTAAATTATGGATTTTGATAAATGGGAAAGATGTGTCTAGGAACGTAAAAAATATACATATTGTGATTATCAGTGAACTACAAAATCTTCTACATAGATCTGACACATATATAGGGGGATGCATGATCTTTTGACTCCTTATGGGTGTCGAAATTCATAATTGGAATTTTCTTCATCTCTTTTGTTTTTTTGTGTAAAAAATTGGGGGCACCTTCGAGATCTCACAATGTCAAGAATCAGGACACCATGGGTTCTTGAGGAACCTTACTGTTTTAATGTAATACAGTTAGGACCTTTTGGTGGATTCCCTGGTAAAATTATGACCTATACACAGAGGAAGGGGAATTATTATTATTTATTTCAAATGGTGGATGGAATGGGATGGAGGATCTAGGCGTCATTTTGTATCCCTCCAAGTTAGGAATCAATACACACATATTTCTTTAAAGGAATTAACTATATTGTTCTGACCCATACATAGGGAAAATGATCATTTTTATTTCATTGTGGCTGAACCAAGATTTGGGGTTAGGGTTTCACTATGTATCTTGCAAGGGCAGTAATCAAGCCACATGTAGTTATAGAAATTTCCTCCCTGTAATGGTCTGGTTCATGAACATAGAGGGGGAAGGCATTTTATATGATGACGGGATGGGGATATGAGATCTGGGCATCACTACGTATCTCATTGAGATAGGAATCAGGTAATATGAAGTTCTGAAGATTCCCTCCCTATATAGGTCTAGTCCATACACAGGGAAGGGGAATTTTTATCTGGAACTAATGGCTGGGCCATGATAAATGATCTCAATGCCACTATGTATCCTGCAAGGGTAGGAATCAATACATATAGAGTTATAGAAGTTCCCTACATAAGTATGGAGCATGTGTAGAAAAATGAGAAGTCATTTTTCATTAATTGGTGGCTATGTCAGGTTGTTAAATTTGGGAATCTATATGTCTTCTCCAAGGGAAGGAATCAATCCATACGTAGTTTTGAAAATTCCCTCCCTATATAGGTACATTTCATACATAGGGTAGGGGGAATTTTTATCTAGTATTGATGGATGGGCTAGTATATAGGATCCCAACATCAATACATATCCTGTAAGGGAAGGAATCAAGCCATACATATTTCTAAAAGTTTCCTACAATGGTCTGGTACATGTGTATGTAAACGAGAGGGCTTTTTTCATTGATTGGTGTCTAGGCCAGGATGTTAAATATGAACATCTTTTTGTATCCTTCATGGGAAGGAATCAAGCCATACACTGTTTTTCACATGATATGCTCCCTATACCAGTCCGAATCTTGCATAAAAGTAGGGGAATTTTTATTCTCTCTTCTATGGGTGCCATGTATATCATATTCCTTTATGATTTGTTTACACAAGGTAATCCTTAACACCAATACTAAGCTCACGTAAGTTATACTCTATGTGAGAAACAATGAGAGAAAAGTATTTCCTTCTTAGTATGGGGTGATAGAGTATATAATATGGGAATTCTATTTCATGTGACGGTTGGACTAGATCAATGGTTGAGATGTCACAACATACCCGATTGATGAATGGGAATCAATCTATATGTAGTTATTAGGAAAATGTGATGTTTAATGACATATGGTAAGGATGAACTTGTATAGTTTAACGACATGCACTTAGGTTGAATCTATCATGCAGTTTATCTTCATACAATTAGGATGAATCTATCATATAGTTTATTGTCATGGGATTAGGAATAATCTGTGTTTCTATATAATTTAATGTATTGCAGCTAAGATGTATATGTCCCTGCTACATGAAGTATATCATTAGAAACCTTTAATTGGTGGGGGATGTAATGAGTTGTCCATCCATTGATATCAAAGAATATGATCCATTTGATTAGTCTTTATGTATGAAATAATATCCCTCACATTTTAACTCAAGCTTTGGGGGTTTCATCCTAACTATCATCAGGGTTCTAAGGACCAACACCGTCTCTCATTCAAGGAATGGATAACCTTTTTGTCGAAGGCTAGTGGAATCCAATTTTGGTAGATTTCCAAATGGTGAAAAGTGTGAAACCTTTTCTCATCCAGTCAATCCAACTCATCAAACCATTTATGAGATTTATCATATGCATTAAATTGAACATAAATGGAAACATGGAGTGATGACACTTGAACTTTGATTTTAATAATTAACTCTATCTAGTATACCAATGAGTATTGGGTTTCCTGGGTGGAAATGTGTATCGTTGTATGGTCAGACCATAAAGCAGGGGGGAGCTTGTCCGACCACAATTTTTTCTCCTTGTCTGCTATCCTCTAGTGTATCTTGGATAGATTCTTTTTAGAAGCCTCTATTTTCCCATTATACACTACTTGGTAGTGGTTTGAATGGTTGGATTTGATTCCATATTCCTGGTATAACTTTTCAAACTTAGCTGATCATAAGTTGGTTCCATTATCCACCAATATTGTATTAAGGAAACCATATCTGGTAATGATGTCAGATTTTATAAATCTAACAATGCTTTATTCCTTGATATCTTTATGGGGTATGACTTCAGCCCATTTGGAGAAGAAATAAGTTGCATTGATAATGAACTTGAATTGTCTGGCTGTGGCAGGAGGATACAATCCCATGACATCCATCTCACATACAGAAAAATTAATGGAGTACATATCTATTTGAAGTACCTCTAGGGGTTGGTGACTAAAATTGGCATGAACTTGGTAGGGACTGAACTTCTTGGTGAATTAGGAACAATACTTTATCATAGTAGGCCAATAGAATCCAAACCTTAAAATTTGATGGGAGAACTTGGATGCTGATTGATGTGCTTCATAAGTTCACCGTGCACTTCTTTCATGAAAGCAGCAGTCTCTTCTCCATCAATGAACCTGAGAAGGACTTTGTCGAGGCCTTGTTTTCCGAGAACCATTTCTTGTTTTGCACCATCGCAAAAAACAAAATTGACTTCCCACCTCCAGATCTGTTCTCTTCAAGCCCTATGTGGTGGGATTTCCCCTCTCTAGAGGTAAGTTACTATGGGAGTCATCCAGCCGGTGGTGTGACAATGAGTCTCAATAACGGGGCTAATCTCATCAATTTCTTCCATGTTGTTTTAAATGAATAGAAATACCATCCAACTGTGGGAAATCTTGATGTATTTTTCATACCAGTCTGGATCAGCCAGTGTTGTGGATGCATTTCCCAATGCATCGTCCTGAGCATTTTGTGATCAGGGGACATAAGTAAGTGTTTGTTCTGATGGGAATTCTTCCATCAGTTATCATTCATGGTTTATCAATGGAACTAATACCTCTTTCTTGATTTCATAATCACCATTGATATACTTGATGACCAGCTTTGAATAACCTTTTATCTTTTGGTCTTCATCTTGTGCACGAAGTGCCAGCTCCATGCCCACAATGAGGTCTTGGTATTCTACTTCATTATTCAAGAACCCATATAAAAGCAAGAAGGAGTGATTGAAGATGGAATTTTTGGTGGATATGAGTATAACCCCAAACCCCACTTTGTTGAATGTGGGGCCCTCCATCATTTTTTCCTTTCGGGAATCTAGAGGCACCATCTAATTACATTTTCTATTCTTGGGAGCCCTCTTGGGTAGAGAATACTTTTTCATCAAGAAGTTCAATATCCAATGAGGTCATTTTTGTTGAGGGGTTCTTCACTAGGAAATCTGCTAACGCCTAGCTTATGATTGACTTTTGGGGCATGTACCATGTGTCAAACTGCTATACGATTACTGGCCATCATGATAGGCATCTAGTTAGCATAGGAAGACTTAGGATATATTTGGGGGGGTTGCAGTGGGGGACCAGATTGACCACGTGGCACTGTAGGTAATGCCTGAGTTTCTGAACCCCAAAGATTAGGGATACGTAGTTTTTTTATACTTGAATATTGAGTCTCAGCATAGATCATTTTTGGACAAGTTATTAGAGACTATTCTTGCTTACAACATCATTCTTATGTGCGTGGAAAGTGCCCAACGACCATTCCGAGGTGGTCACATACATAATGAGTGGTCTTCCCTCAACTAGAGACATCAACACCGATGGGCCCAAGAGAAAGCTTTTAAGATTGTTGTATTCTTCTTGAAAATCATTATCCAACTGGTATGTGACCCCTTTCTTCATCAACCTGGTTAGAGACAAAAAATTACAAAAAAGGTGGATTTTAAATGTTGAATATAGGATAGGTGCCCCTGGAAACCCCTCAACTTAGTGAGGTTGTGAGGTGGTGACATGCCTTGTAGGGATTTTTTTCTCAAGGTAAAATTATATACTATAATGGCATACAAAGATGTCTATGAATTTCATAGAGGTAATACGGAAATCACACATTAGGGGATTCATTTTTTGACTATGATGTCTCAGTTGGTTGAAGATAGTTTCCAGATCTGTCAGGTGGTTTGAGTGCAATAGTTATTTAACCATCGGGTATTCGACATAGAACATGATTAATTTTACTAGGAAGGGATTGAAAATGAGATTCATGGAACACTAATATGTGGTGACAACCTTTTTCAGTTTGAAGTGCATCAAATTATAGTAGAATACTCCCTAAGGGGCCCTGAAAGCAATGGATTCTCCATCTTCTGGAGCCATTTAGATCTGGTTGTGTCCATAGTAACCATCAATTAAATAGAGGGACTCATATTTTGAAGTCACAATGATCATTAGTTCCATGATTAGGACTGGTAAATCATATTTCAGGTAGTACCAATTGAGGTCCCTGAAGTCAACACAGACTATGATATGTCCATTCATTGTTTTGATAGAGACTATGTTTTCTAGACAGATCAGATATTAGAATTTTATAATGAAGTTAGATTATATTATATTGTCATCTTTAACCACTATTTTGGCAACATGTGTTGGGTGGGTCCTTCTAGTAGCCTTATTGTAACCACGATGGTCTTCCGATAGACCTAGGTGATGAGTGGCGACCTCCAGATCGAGGCTTGGAATTTCTGAGTAGTTCCAAGAAAAAAATCTCTATTCTTCTTTATTAAGGAGGTTTATGCCTCTTGGTCCTCGAAATAAATATCCATTCTAATCAGTGTGGGTCATGGGTCATCCTCAATGTCGAGTTTTATCTCCCTAAGCTCAAAGATTGTGGTGGATACACCTTCTTCAAATGTGGGAAGGGCATCTTTGATATCTTCTTATTTTTCTTCTTCATCCTCTTCTTCTTATTCATCCTATCATGATGGGGAGAAGATTCTCAAGATAAAATCTATAGCATTGGGAGAGGAATCCCAACTCTGATATTTGGAAACTATAATAGCTCCTTTTCCCCAGATGACTACGGGGAATTTTCTAAAGAGGATGGAATGGGGGTGGATGAATTTTCTCACTTTCTATTAGTAAAAAAATATCGACTTCTGCCTTAGTGAGTATGTTAGGGACTATCTAGGGCCTCAAGGATAGTCTTGGGTCATTTTTGTTCGATCCCTCACTGTCATCATGGGAGTTCGCGTGATTTTAAGAATCCTTGGACTGGGTAGTCATAAAGGAAATTATTGAGATGGCTAAGTCCGCATCTAATCTTGAACTTATGCACTCAACTAGTTTTATGGGTAATTCATACTCTTCCCCAAGCTATATGAGGGTATTGGTGGGATCCATTTCCAATCCATTAAGGGCGGTGATCCAACTAATGTCATTGGCCAAAGATTGATTCTATTTTGGTTCATAGAACCCTACATTAATGTAATGTGACTTTCAACATTATAATGAGGATTTATTGGCATGCAACGTATATTTTTTCCCAATAGCTCAATATTTGATGCACTAATGGTATGATGAGGGAATCACAACTTGTTGATGCAGTAAAGGCCCTCCTAAGAAGATGTCGAAGGCTGTTCTTTTCCACAATACTAGAAACTCAGAGTCAAACACACAGTCACAAAGACTGGGTTCAAGATTGATACATCACAATAGATTTTTATCTCATTTTTCATATCCTAGTAGAGTTTTGGTGTAGGGTGTTTGACTGTCCTCATCATAGCCGAACCGACGAAGTATTCATAGCGGGAGGAGGTTAATTCCAAAGCCATTATCAATTAATTTTTTTTGGAAATCAATGACATTTATCTTTCTAGACAAATATAAGGGTTTGATGAGTCCCTTCATGATGGCATATTCATCTTGATCTGTGAAGAAGATGACGACGTGAAATTTTGGGGGATTGGTCTCTTTCCGATAGACTTTGGCAGTTGTTTCTTTAGCCTATATTTCCCAAGGATATAGTAAATCTTTATGGGTGCCTCCCTACGGTCTACTAACTTATTAATATCTTCCAAGATCGATAGCTTTGCAAGTACTAAGGATAGATTATTCAAAATATCATATTTCTACTCTAAAGGCTGGCGCTTCTCGGCTTTGGGATGCTCTTTCATGGGTTCCTTAGGGAATTGAGATTTAGACATAGATGGTCTGACCTCTATGGCAGGATATGATGGTGCGGTTTTGATTTTCGAGTTTGTCCCAACTGGTCTAGATGCATGCCTTGAGTGATTTGACATCTTCTGTTCCCCCGACGGATACTCCAAGATGATTGGGCAAGGATTTCATCTGGTAGGGGCATAGAGACACTATGGTTCCAGTCACTACTAGAAGAAGGCTATATCCACTATTTATAACAATGGATATAGACACCAAAACCATGTCTATATGTGATTTCCATGGTTTTTCCGACCGTGGCTCCTACTGGCATAACTATAGGGGAAAACCTATAGCCACAGTTATAAATTGTGCTCATACACTTTTACACATAGATCTATTTCAACAGTTTATAACCATTGAAATAGATCTTTATCCATGCATTAGACCGTGGAAATAAATTAACTTCCATGGGTTAGAACAGTGGCTACATAACGGACTCTTGAAAAAAATATATCAAATGCCACGGTACTCAGTAAATAAAATCTTGGTCAACAAAACCTTATTTATACAAGTCAAAAAATTGTCCTTACTGCACCCATGGTCACTGCTCCCCACCAGCACCCCTATTTGTTGCTCCATCCGTATGACTCCCTGCTACCCTAACTCCCTTCCACAACCCTACTCCTACCTACACCTCTTTTTTCCACTCCCTCCCTGCTCCCTGCCTGCTACTTCCAGCCGCCCAGCCTCCAGCCTACTCCCTACCTCCATACTCGACCACTGCTCAATTCCCCTACCCCTACCTCCATGACTCTACCCTAATCCCTACCTCCCTTATCAAAAACGTATAGAATATTCAAATTCAGAGCTCACTAGTTCCAGTTTCATCACCAATCCTAAAAACAATATTCAAATAAACATATGATGTTCTATCCAAATCAAAATTTCATATTATATCTGAACAATCATATATCAACATGAAACATTAGAAAATTATATGAAAATATTCTATGAGGAGAAATTTTTTGTTAAAAATGAAAAGAGGACAAGATTTCATCAATGAAATTTATATTTAAAATAGATCATATAATAACCAACATAAGAATGAAGTTTTCCCATTTCTCATTGTAGTAAAACAATGAAATAGTGCCATCCTGACAAAGTAAAAAATTGATAGATATGTAAAATGTGTGGAAAGGTTCAGTCATAGCTTTAAAGTGTATTTACATTTTGAGAAAAAAAACCATCATTAAATACATTTTTTAATATCTGACCTAAATAATATTCAGGTATTTCAATGAAAAACATATGCCAAATCAAAATTTCAAATTCCAGTTCAATTAATATTATTTAGAAAAATCAGTCAATGAAAAAGAGAAAATAGACACATATAAAATCTTAACTTCCTAGAAAAAGTGAGAAATATTTTTTTGGTTATTTCCACTAAAACTTTTATCATGATTTGTACATGAATTTAATCCGCTTATCTAACTTCAATTCAAGAAAAAATTTCAGTTCTAGTGAAATATATAGATTTTAGTGGAAGTAATAATTTAACAAGGGGAACTTTCAATTTTAACTCTCTAAAGGTTTCCTATCATTGATAGTTAATAATTATCTATAACAAAAAACAATTTTATTACTGAAGGCTTCTATGAATTATGGATTGCTGTAGTGTGATGAATTCTAAACACTATAATTCTCCATTAAAAGATCATGCCATAAAATTTATTTTCATTTCATCTCATGAAAGAATCTTGTTTTTCAATAAGTCAAGAATGATTAAGAGTTGTGATAAATATATAATTCCACATGTAACATTCCTAAAAAATATGAATAACATGGTTTAAAAGTTAAAAATAAATTACACTGAAGGGAAACTTGTACTGAATCTTCATCGAAGTCTTGCAACAAATCTCTCTGCAGAGAAAAAATAATGTCATTAATAGATAAAACATGATTCAATTTATAAAACTATTCATATAAAAATATCATGGCGATTGTTGCATTAAAAAATATCTATATTTTTAGTGTTCATAATGTTAATACAATGAAACAATTCGGAATAATGTTGAAAAAATTATAATACAGTATATGATAATGTGTATGTATTTTAGTATTTTTAGAAGCATAAGTATAAGGACTGTAAAATTGAAAATGTCTATATATTACAATATATCTATAAACATAAGAAAAAATATTCACTGAAAACATGATAGTGTGTGTTGTTTAAGTCTTGGTATACTAAATACTATACTATTTACCAAAAACATAAGCATATGTATGTAAATAATAAAGATTCTATATGTGAATAAGGCAAACCAAATGCATTTTTTATGATTTATATATTATCATATTTTTAAAAAAAATTTAATTTTATATTATTTAAAATTATATATGTATTTACAATGGTTATAAAAAAATCATATGATTTTGCACTATTAATTTGATAATGTGATCATATTGCATCTAAGTATTAAAGAAGAAGAATAAATATATTCAATATCAACTTAAAAATGCGTGTATTTAAGTAATTGCATGAGCATTAGAATGAGCATTGGAATATTCATACACAAATGTATATATGAATTCAATATTTGTATAAACATGAGCATAACTAGACACAAAAGTACTTTCTTGGAAATATATATTATATTATTGTAGTTCTTTTATATTACAATTTAAGCATAAGGAGAAGAACCCTAAAAATGTGTATCTTTTAATATCTTTGGGGATGTATATATTATAGTTTTTTTAATGTGTATCTATTAATATTTGTTTAAGAATAAGTTAGAGCATCAGCGGAGGTAAATTAAGAATGAAAAAAAGCTTTGTATTATTGTATTCATTTTCATATCAAAATCAATATTTGAATAAAATTAATCATATTTATAAGGATATATATCGTTTAGTTATATATTAGAATCGTTTATGCCTTCCAAGTAAAACCAACTTTTTTGTGATGTGATTTCACCTTAACCTGGTGAAATCACCTCTTAAATTCCTATCACAGCCCCATCTACTAGTTTAATTATCGCTCAATTATCACACATCACCATATGTATGAACATCACCTTATGTAATCTTGATGTATGAGAATCAATATATGTAATATCAAGAAGGTCTTATAAGAACTAAACAAATCTGAATGTTATAGATTTTGGACCTTAGAAACATACAGATATTTCTATGATTTTTTCTTGATGACATGTTTGGGGTTCTACTACAGGTTTTCATTTAGAATAGTAATTAAGAGAGTGTAGGCTATCTCAAAATAATTAATGATGTAAGTTGCATGGATAATATCAAGGAACAACACACTGAGTTTTCTATAAAACCCAATGAAAACCTCTCATGCACTTCTATTTTTTATTTTATTGAGAGATGTAAATTTTTACAGAATGAAATGGATAATTCATACTCAAAAGCCTTAACAAATTTCTCATATTTTTAAATTGAAGGGAAACTAAGGCCATGCTAGGGGGAGACACCAAAATGTAAGGGAAAGTGAGGCCATGGCTTGGGGAGACACCTAATCGAATAAGGGGAGAAAATGAGAGAATTTATGGTTAAAAATAAGATATTCAATTTCTATAAAATCATAATTTTCAAAAGAACAGGGAAGGCCACATGGTTTGGCAACATGATTTTACAAGCCATGTTCCCAATATTTGGGGATACCCTCTTCATTAAATTGAGTCGGTGAATATCATGCATCATCCATCAATTCTTCATAGGAAAGATAACTAATCAAAATCCCCTTCTATCATATATTGACAACATTTTTATTTCTACAATAGTTAGATTAGATTTTAGAAATAGAATTAAAAATATTATTATAAATAAATGAATATTTTTTCAAGTTATCATACATAGTGAAAGTTATATAATTAGAGAGAAATGGATTCGCAGCTATCCGAAATATTATTGAATGAAAAAAAATGTAGGAAAAGATGAAAAAACTAGGGTTTGAAGGAATTGGATGATATGTTATAATGATAAATATTTAAATAATTAATTGATATATGATTTTTCTATGCAGAATCCGAGAAATAAAAGTACAAAGAAGAGAGAGAGAGAATTTTAATTATCCAAATATGTGATATGAATATTTACTGGGATAATAGATAGTTTGGTACCAGTAACAGAATGCAAGAGAGAGGACCTATACAAATTATATTGGCAATGAAAATCTTGAGATACACAAATGGGTAAGTTGAATCTTTTATGAAATGGGAACTAAGACACCAAGGATAAAAAATTAGATGATTAATGAGGCATTAATGAACAGAAATAGATAAGTGAGATGTAATAAAGAGATTGGTGATGATATATAAGTGGAAATCATGAAGGATCATGTAACCTCACCTAAGTATCTTAATTGATGAGTATCACATTTGGTGAGGAATGCTTACCTCATTTTTTCAGGAATGGGAAGTTCCATAAAATTTAATTGCTCCAAAAATGACTACAAAGAATGGAATGACAAAAAATAATAAAAAAATTAAATACCTATGATTCTATTATCACATATTAGTCATTGTGCCATATTTTCTCACAACCTAAAAAAACATGTTTTACAAATTCTCAGTCTATATAAATTAACACCAAAAAATTTACATTGAGGAACTTATGCAAGCATTTTTAGGAATCATAAAGTATAAGAAAACACCTCAAAATATCCATCATGGATATTCAACATTATTGATGAATATAATATTTATAAAATAAATGTTAATAAGAGTAAAAAGTTACAGTGAAATTTGTATCATTTTCCGAAAATTATAAGACTGATGCTATGAATTCAAGTTTTGGAAATACTATTAATAACTAATATTTTATATCATTTAAATTACAGATTAAAAGTGATAAGAAACATAGTATATTTATGAATAAAGGTTATACAATTTTATCAAGAAGATTAATAAATTTAAGAATACATTTCATTTTTTATAAACTGAAAGTGCATTAAACATGTATAGAAAATGAAAGTGCATAAAAAATATGCAAACAGTAAATGCATACAGAATATGAAAAGTGCAAATATCTTAATGTTTAGAACCCATGTGTATAAAAAATTTACATATATAATAAATATATATAAAAAATATAAATAAGAACATCAAAAGTAAACATCTCATCATATTGAGAAATTTTTATGGCTTTTCCTGGAATCGAATAATAGAAATTGATTATAGTTTATAGTTAATGTCGATGGATGGAGGATCCGCTACTTTTATGGTTTTCCAAGACCATAAACTATTGTTAAGCTCAGTTGGGAATAAAATTGTATCCATACAATTTGGGTGATTTTTATGGGCTGTAAAGAATCAAGAAAGTGAAATTTTCTTCAGGCTCTGTAATGGAAACCCTTTATTCATTTAAAGAGAGTATAAACTGGAAGCTGTTAAGATGTCTACTTCATTTGGAATAGTTATGAAAGAAATATTTTTTGCATTTTTTATTCACTAATCAGTTGAAATTTTTGGTTTTAATTTTCTTCCTACTAACGAAATTGGTGATTCTAAACCAATATGGGTGTTTATTTTTTAGAAAAGGGTAAATTGCATAGGATTTTGTGGATTTTAGTGGTTCTTATACTTCTTGATTAAGAATTTAATACATTGATTCTATGTTTTTTCCTGATATAAATTCAGTGGATTCACACAATCATAAGATTCCAATTCAATGTTAATAATATTATGGCTTTTAATTCTCATTCTCCTAAATTTTGATTTAATTTTCTATCCTAGATTTGAGTAATCTATTATATATAATTGAAATTTTACATATACAAAAAATGTTAAGAGAAAGAGAAATCATACATAAATTAAATATATTTATAGAGAGAGAAGACATAACATACATAAATATATATAGAGGAGCTTTCCTACAATTTGTAATTAGAGAAACAAGTAAAGAGTTATTTGGAAGAAGTAAAAATGAGGATATTACAAACCATCAGCATGCCTAGAAAATTATGCTGAAAAAAGTGGATAAAAAATGAAATATTTTTCAGTAAACATGAAGTAACACAAACTTCACCTATTTAAAAAATCCACCTTTTTAAAGATGATTCGATTTCCAAATACACCTTACTAATGGAAACCCTTGCAAAAAAAGTTGACATGATGATGTCAGTTCAAGAATTTTGACTCTCGAAGAAACAAAGAACCAATGATTTATAAAAGAAATACAAATAAGCCTTGAAATCAAGTGATGATAGACAAAAGAAATTATAAAAAGTTGAAAGGATAGTCCATCAACTCTAGGATTCTCTAAAAAGTGTTCTTTAGGATGATATACTACATTTTTTGTAATTTTAAAGAGTTAAAAATGATTTTATGTCCCTCATCCTCCATTATTACATCTATTCCTGATGACCATGAAGTTGATGTTAGTTCTGCAAACTCTAAAAACTAATCAACCGAATCTGAGTTCACTTTTCAAACCCCATATTTACCACCTGTGAATGGATCTACCTTCAATCCTAATGCTCTACTGATTGTAGTTCAGGACATGTCAGTGACTATAATTTTAGGTTCTGAAAATTATGCAAGTATCCTAGAGGTTGGATTTGATGACTTCTTCTAGTGAATTACTATTCATGTACAATATGTTGCAGTATTTATGTCCCTACTGATTAAATGTGTTAATATGGTTAACATTACCCTATGTCCATGTGGAGAAGGCTAGAAAATTATATATTTATACCATGTACAAGTCTGATGGAAAATATCACCAATCAAAATATTTTTTCCTTGTTCATTTGAATGAAAGGATTAGAAGGGTGACTATAAATCACCATGCATGATAAATGTGAGTTAAAATTACACTAGAAGGCCTGTAAAATGACTTTGAATGAAAGGGATAATATAGGATTAAAATCTATCACTTAAGAAACTTAATTAGAATACTATTTTGATAATGGAAACCTTACAACTGGGATTGATGAAGGCAGTGGATCTTGTCAGCAACATGATGGACATGGATAAGGGAAACATAAAAAGGTATCCAATTTTGTTTCATGGCCTCCAGTTAATACACATTCATGTTATACAAGAAAAATTTAATGCATGTGAAAGGTTTTATTGGTGACATGTATGTTCATAAAATAGATAGATTAAGGTAGTTGTCATCATCATGTGTTACTTTTTTCTTTTTTAGCATGAGATTACCCCAAACATGAATTCCACCATCCCTAATACTTGTCTGATTTCATCCCATTCCTTATGTGGTTCAAAAAAAAATGGGAGGTGTAAGAATATTAACATAGGTTATTTGACTTTCCAGAGATGTAGATAAGATGATGATTCCACAACAATCCTAGTTTTTCTAACAGTAGAGAAGTTCATATATTTATACATCCAATAGTAATAAATCCCAAATGACTTCATCATCACAAAAGATCACATATAAATTTTAGAACATAAAACCTTTCTCTATCCTCTTTCCCAATGAAGTATAGAGGTCCATCACATAAGGAATCAACCTAGATCACTTCCATTAGGAATCAATCAACTTAGATGAGAGTAATTAATTAGACACACATATTTAAAATAAATCTAAAGATATATGTAAAACAATGAAACCCATCCCTCAAAAATTCTATGGCCTCATATCTAACTCCTATAGATTATTATTTCCCACATACTAGTTCTTAGACTCTGCCCACTCTATGTTTTCTTCAAAAAATGATAGTACCTTTTACTTAAGAATGAGATCATGCTCCCTTTGATCCATTTGACAATACAAGGTAACCCTTGGAATAAGTGGAACCTACTTTACTAACTTTAGTAAGGTACATGAAATACCACAGAATATGTACAAAGAATACAGACTAGTGGATGTTCATTAAAGTTTTATAGAAATATTGTATGGTATGTCTATCCCTCCTGCACTGATAACACACAACTTTCTTCTTACCTGAGGAAGATAATGGAATAAGGTTTTCTGAAAATTATAAAATCCCACTATTGTCCTAATTAAATTACTCTAAATAGGAACTCTAGATTCCAGCCATAATAGTGAGATAATCGATAAAACTGATCAGCCCTGAAATATCTTCCATGTACATAACGACCTTTTTTTCCACTTCATCATAGGTAGGAAAATAGAAATGAATAATCTTGGACCAGATTCCTGAGATCAAAACATTATCAAAATTATGTCTTTCATGTATTCATTTCCACGGATCATGGGTTAAATATATACTTGTTTGGTAAATCAGGTGGTCTATTCCCGACGTACCTGTCACCCTTCTCTAAAATCATGAGCTCTCTATAATTCTCCAATCTTAATATCTCCAGGTAAAAGTTCTATTTAATCATTTTTTAACCCAAATTAAAGTAATATATTCATGAAGTTTATCCATCACTACCAAGTCCCAATATATTTTCCACATACCTTATAATATATAAGTTTCAAATCACACCCTTGAAATCATTGGGGACTATAGATATTAGAAGTTATGTTCAATATTTTCCATCCATTCTCAAGATTATTGATGCCCCAAATCACCCTTAAACTGAAGATTTTTTTGAACTCCTGGTAAAAATATATCAACTAGAATTTCCATAATTCAATATGTTTCGTAAGGAACTAAATGGTATTGATCACTAATTTTATGAGATAAGGGTCTATAGGGGATCAGTTGGTGGAGTGTTCTTTATAGATTCCTCCCTATGGTTCTTAAAGTTCCTTGTATAAGGGATCATCAAAATACATAAAAAAGAATCCAATAAATACATATTTTATTTAAAATGGATTCTAAGAGTAATAAACCAGGGAATCGTCCCCAAAAAAACAAAATAGAAAAAAAGATTCTCAAATTTCCTAAAATTAATCATTACAAAAGGCAACAACATAAAATCCCAAACATCATAATTACACAAGTTCAAGAAAAAAACATGGCCAGGAACTCCCCCTCACCATCACTAGATTCTTGAAATTATTAATCCACACCACCACACTACCCCTAGTAACTAGATGGGATCAGATAAGATTTCACAAAAAAAACCCTAGTCAATCTTCCATGTCACCTAAGTCAGCTCACTACATAGCTCAATGTGTGTTCTTGACCACCTAGGGGTAGAGAGTAGCACCAGGGTAATACCACTAACCCATGGGAACAATTTCACCCTTAGATTCAAGGAAAATATGCCAAGGATTCCATCCATATTATGCAACAACAATACAGCGGGATCCAAATAAGTAATTATTCTAGGGAGAAAATCATAAAATTGTATATTCATTAAAGAAATATTGTTAACTATCTATCTAAACACATATAATAAAAAATTAAAATCAGTTTATATGGGATATGGGATTGGGGAACGAGAAATTTAAAAATATAATTCATTTGAAGTGGTGGATTAGGGGAATGAATCAAAAATAACCACCATGTTAACTATAATATCAAAGAAAAACTGTGATGGGAACCCTAGCCTATTATATAGATGCAATTCAATAGAAGATATGAGGTAGGGATTTTTCATGAAACCCCACTAAAGAGATGATTTACCTAGTGTTTGGTAAGTGAGAAATCGCATGAGGAAGTGGATCTCGAAGGGTAGGGTTGGGTTTGAGTGAGAAATCTGGGAGGTGTGGTGGCCACATCAGAGGAGAACGAGCTCTTGGTGGCGGGGTAGCTACATCAGAGGAGGATGTGCAAAGATGGTGTGGTCGAGTTAGAGAAACATTGAGAAGAGGTGAGATGCATCGGAGGATGAGGGTTGCAGTGAGGTAGGGGCATCACAGACATGTTGTCAGGTAGATTGGGATGTCGTTTTCATAGGGAGGTGGGATGGATGTACCGAAACCCTGTTGTCAGGGAGGCGTTAGAACCATGTCAGAGTCGCATCGGCGGGGAGGTTTGCTAACTATGTCAAAGCCTAAGGGGAAGAGGAATCACAAGGGGAGGATAGGGAAGATGGGGAGGAGGAATGGAGAGGAAGGAGGAATTCCAGTGGAGTAATCTTTGAGTGAGGGATAAGGGTTTGTGGGTGGGAGAGGGAAGTCAAAATTGGGATAAAAAATTTGATGACCTGTTTCCACACACACCTTACAATAGGTAGCTATATTTCACTGTATATCCACAGATCATTTAAATAGTGTCTATAGATCTATGGCTATATTTCATTTTTCTAGTAGTGTGTGGTGCCTACTTGAGGGTTCTTCTACAAGTTTCAACAACATTAACAATTTGAGTTAAGGTGTGGCTGAGAATTTGACTCCTTCCATGATCACACCTTCCTAGAAACCCTCAGCCTCTATGACCTCTTCCTTAAGATATCTAATTGGATTTAAGGAATTCAAGTTCATGGTCACAGTCTCCATTAGAGAAGGGGTCTATTAAGTGACTAAATGTAATGGAGTCGAAGATCAATTCTTGATCCAACAATGACTCTGTCTGACTGTCCTCTTGTGATGGTGTCGTTTGGAAGAGTGGTTCCTGTTTTTGAATTTTTAAGGGTAGTTCATGTGATTTCCATTCTTCTAGAATTAAGTCCAAATATTTCACAACCAATTTCATCTTGGGTTCTATATCATCTTCTAGCTCCTTATTTCTTCATTTTCATCTCTCATAGGATTGTGGGTATGCAGATGATGGTTGTGTTTCATCAGGAGCTATTAGGGGAAAGACTAGTTGCTTCAAATATTCCTCAAGGATTCCATGAGATCGGTTGAATGTTTTCTAAGTCATCTAATTGTCAAAATTTTCTCCTTTTTTCTGGTGATTGGTTTCCACCTTTTTCTTCTCTTTGGTATTAAATGGAGACTTACGCCACTTGTGTTCACAATGGACCTAACTTGGCTTGTCTAGAATCCACCATATTTTGAAGGAGATCCTTGAAGATGAAGCAATCTTGGATTTTCTTTCTCAATATTCTGCGGTTGGTACAATAATTTGGACAGTCATCGAGACCCATTTCAGCATCTCGCATTGGCTCTAGTAGTTGGGGAAAGTTGTAATTCATATAGGCTACGAAGTATCCATGAACTTGGTCATCTCCGAATGAGGAGAATTTATTTATTCATTCCTCAAACTGATTTCATTAGGCACCTCTTCAATCATCTTGATGAGGTGGGGGTGGATGTTGGCATCCATGGTGTCTTACACAATTTGGTGGAGGCCTTGCAACCGGAGCTGGTGTTGGGGGTTGCTTAAGTGTGAAAAAAGTGACTTCATCCTTTCCCATTATTTTTCAAGGGGATGATGGGGCCACTCGGAACTTGATATTAGTTAGTTTCAAGGATTATTCTATCCTTTGGCTAATGTTGGGGAAATATTAGAACCCACTTGTGTACTTTACTAGGATGAGTGGCATCCGTAATTCATGATGAATATTATCGATGCACATAGAGAACATTTCATTTTGGGGAAGTGGACAATTCAGGGAGTGAGTCATGCCTTTCCATCTGGCAATGAAGTATGAAAATATTCTATTCTCTCGATGCTTACAAATTCCTAAGATAATTGATTATTTTCATAGGAAATGTTGAACTGAACTATAAGATAAACTATCTCCAGAGGTCCTACTTGCATGTGATTGAGTTAGCTGAAAAACTAGTATACCACATAAAGGCGGAACCCTACAGAGTTTGCACAAAGAAGATGTGTTTCACTACTTCTTGTTTCTCTGGGGTTCCCATCAAGGGGTCACAGTAAGATTCATAATGCATTAGATGTTGTTCCAAGTCTCCTGAACCATTGAACACTAGAAATACGAGGTTCCCAAAGATTGGCGGTGGTAGAACATTGCTCACCCAATCAGGGTAAGGTTTTCATTCTAGTTGTATTAGAGAGTGATTCCCTTACATTTCTTCCAATCAAGCTATCAATTGATCGATGGTATTCAAGATCATTTGATGCATATCATGCCGTACTTGATCTTGGGTGGGTGTAGTAGGTGGATAAATGGATGTGCTGAAACTTCTTGGATTTTGGGTGGATACCCAGCCTGTGGTATCCTTTTTGGGTTTTCTTTAATTTATTCCAGCTACTTTCTTAGTGGAGGGAATTCATGATGTAATTCTATGGCTGGATTCAAAAAGAATGATGGCCCTAGTACTCGATTAGATAGGCATCCAATCTTAGTTTCATTTACTGGGATGAGTTCCTGTGGCAGAAGCACCTATTCTAGAAACACCTATTGAAATTCTACTTAAGTAACACTCCCAATAAGAACACTTCCTCGATGTAGCTCACAAATGATTCACCTGATCTCTTTCATTTCTTACTCCTACTTGGTTAATCTTTCCTCACGCGTGTGGAACAAATTCTCTGGGGTAGGAGGACATTGTTCATAGATAAAGTGAGATTAATTTTTCTCCTTGTTGGGGATTCACAATGGGGGTTGTGATGGGTTTGCTGAGGGTGAACATAAATTTAGGGTATCTATTTAATTAAAGGTATAACACCAATATGCTCTATGTGGGCCACCAATAGGAGGTAAAAATATTCTCTTACATCCTCTCCCATCCTATTTTTTCCTATGAGGTCTATGGGAGTGACTTCCATCATGTTCAATGAATAATACCACATTTGGGGCGGTGTACAAGATGTCGAATAGTAGGCAGACTTTTTGATCCTTTTATTGGACTTTCTCCTTCCATTCTAGGGTATTTTTTGTATTTCTTGGTGAATAATGACCTGAAGGGAGCCTTATTCTGACATCGTAATATGCCTTCATCCCAGGGGGTGTGAGCCATGAGACAGGATTGAACGGGTGAGCTCTATGCTCATCATTCCTCCTAGGCAGCAGAATACACACATCTACTATGCGAGAAATTGTGGTAAAAATTCCCCCAGCCCTATGGCTGGGGTTGATCCATTTCATCCATTTATGCGTTATGGCCCGAATTAGTTGGTCTTATGGTAGAATTTTGAATTAAAAATTCCCCAATCCCTACGGGATGGTGAGGTTCCCATACTGCAGTGATGGATGTTGCTATTACCACCTGCTTGATTTCACACACTCCCATGCAGGTGTGAGCTGGGTATGGAACTGGGTTTGCATGATATTTATTTACTTTCGAGGATATGAGAATTTCTTTTTGGTTGGCTTCCCTTAGGCAGGAAGACTACGAGATATTCTCAGTTTCCTAGATTAAAAGCATCTCGATGGATTTTTCTCGTTGGGCCTGATGCTTTTGAGAGTTTCTCAAGGCTGATTCTTATTGATTGTTCCATCTTTCCTGGTCATATATTTTATTTGATTACTGTGTTTGGGTAATGGAATTACATGATTTAATTTATGATGAGATCCTCTGGAAGGGATGTGGGGTGATGTATGGAGCTCCAGGTTCTCCCCATCCCTGGATATAAACTCTAGAAAAGTCTTATCTGATGCGGTAATACAAATTATGTAGTGTGTTGAGGCAGAAAAGTTCAAGGTCTTTCTTTTTTACTTTCTGATTGTGTCCACCGTGCAGATGTGAAGACTTCTAGATTTATTAGAAAGAGAAACTCTCCTAATATGTTGACTTGGTCTGAATACCCTTCATAGGGAAAGAAATATTTTTAGCTGGTAAAGAGTTTTCCATATATTAAGGTGAATTTTATCCATACATTCCTCAGAATAATCCCTAGGTATATCGAAGTGAGATGTGACCATGGATGTAAGGACCCAGCCTTTGACATGACATACAAGAGGACCTTATTCCATTCTAGGTTCTGGAAAATAGATACATACTTACAAAAAAACATTATAGATACAACGAAAATTAAGAAAAATGATAGATCATCTCCACATCCACACGCTACAACATGGATGACCAACTCTGGATCTTAAAGAAACCTGTGAAAAACATTTCGAAAATGTAGGGTGAGCACAAAATATGCTCAGTAAGGGGTTTAAAAACCTTCAATAAATATAAATAAAACATTTTTTGAAAAACTGTGCATAAAAATTTAGAAATACCCTTTTTCAAAATTTCATTTTAAATTACATATGATATAAAAATACTAATTTGATTTTTAGAAAATACTTACGTTCAAAATTGATCATGTATACTCTAGTTTTTTTCTAAAAACATTAGGCAAGATTTTAGAAACAAAACATTTAATTCTGAGACTAATTGACTAATTTCAGACCATGATGGGTCCGCACCCAATCCCTTCCTATTTACCACACTCAAGATTCGGGTTTTCTGAAAATGTTTTTAAGTTTTCTTTAAATAGATATACATTTCACTGGATTTTTCATCTTTTGATAAAACACTTCACTGCATTAAAATACACATTTATTTAAATGTATGGTATAATTAAATAAAGACTTCCATTTTTATCATCTGCAAGTTTGGTTACAACCAAAACATCTACCATAGTACTTTTCAAGGTTTACCCATGAAATAAATAATTCTTTCTCAAATCCTCTTGTTGCAAATATGCTCAGTTTAATTTAAAATAATAGTCAATGTGGTTCCGCACATAAAATTATAATCAAAACATTATAAACGAGGCACTCAATTCTTATGTAATTTATGAACTTGAAAATAAACCATAATCTTTTAACTTGAAATTATATGTTTGTTTTGAACGCAATGAACATCGATGATTTGCATAAACACATGTCCATGTATACGTGCAACTGCGACAAAAATAATTTCAATAAACCATGTTGATATGTTACACGCATTTGTTCAGAAACATGACGATAAACTGAAATTAAAATTGTAAAATGATAACCGACATTTCATCCATATGCATATACATATATATACATATATATATATACATGTATAACCATTTAAAATAACATAACATGAATAATAAGAATAAAATAACAATTTAAAATAATATTTTCACCCTCTTAAAATTCTGCAAGATAAAAGAAAACCAAAACCAACAGATATAATTAATATTTATCTTGGTTTGAAATATAAATATTTATACATAAATCTGTATATACCAAGTTATATAAAAATAGGTTCTTATTAATGAAATAAAATCATTAAACACTCTTTGGAAACTTTTAAAAGAGGGATTGAAATCTAAGTATATAAAACGACATATACAGAATTATATAGTAACGGTTCGTAAAATAGAGTTAATTAAAAATAGACCCCTACTTGATCTCCTAGAACAAAGCAGTGGTGAGGAAAACTATGGACTCAACACAAAAGGCATCCATGTTTATTCATTTGGGCAGACAGTATTGAAGTGTAGGCAGAACACAAGAAGTGTAATATTTATAACCCCAAAACCCCACAAGATTGTCATGAAAGCTCATGTCCAGCCAGCCAAAACAGTGTATAAAAAAAAGACAAACAATAAAAAAACAACCAGATAGCAACATAGAGAAAGTTTATGGAATCCAACCATAACAAGACGATTGTAGAGGAAGGATTCAACAAGCAGACAAAATTGAATTGGGTTATTACAGTGACCTTGCTATGGAAAACCACCAAACACAAAATAATATACCATTTAAGCAGGTCACAATCGACCAAGAAAGATACATGAAATAACTTCAAAGAGCAAGAAAATAGACAACTGATAGATTTAAAGTACAAAATAGATCCATATGCGATTGGAGAAAATCAAAACCTATAACCCTAATAAAGAACCTACCTTGGAATCAGACCATTACGAAACCCTAACTGCGGACAGACCACGAACTCAACAATCCCCCAGAGACACGCACGACCTCGGACTCAGAATCCTCTGGCTCGTCTTCATCTCGCGACGACGACCTCGAGTTGGACTCCCTCGACGAGCATGGCTCTCACGGCGACTCCCTCCCCCTTCACAGCGCCGCGTAAAGCCTCCCACAAAACCCGAATCCTATTCCCCCAATTATTCCACCAATTAATTTTTCACCTCAGTTGTTTTTATTATTTTATTAATTATTATTATTATATTATATAACTTTATTACTTTAATTTTCTTTTATTATTATATCTTTTATCTTTTAATATAGTTTTAGTCAAAAGTTATTTATTTAAATAATAATAAAAATATTTTAACAATACTTTTAAAGAGTAATGTTTTATTACGTAAACTCATTTATATATATTATATATATATATATATATATCATAATATAATTTTTAGAGCAAATTCTAATTAAACTAATTTAAAATAAATAAAATTTATTTATTATTATTTATAAAATAGTTATATATTATTATTATTACTTATATTATTTAAAAGGATTATCAATTAATAAAATTTATCGATTATGTATTTATGTACCATATCATTAAATTTTATAAAACATAATATTAATAATTTTTATAAAAATGAAACTAATAATATATATATAAATATATACATATATATTTATAAATCAAATAAAATTATAATTATGAAAATATATTTATTCAATTATTATTATCAAGTTTATCTATAAAACAATTATATATATATATATGTCATATTATATAATTAACATGTTATAAATTAACTTAGTAATTTGAAAATATATCAACTTAATAATAATTATCATAATTGGTACAAAATGTTTATAATTGAAATTCATGATTGCAGGTTATAATGAAAATAACATTTCGTTTAAGAAAAATAATACATTTGATTTATTAAAACGTTATATTGGGAAAAATATTATTTCACTGTAAAATAAATTTATTTTATACAAGTAATAATAAATTTTCATTTTGATTACACAAAATCATATATAACATTATTTATTATAACAAAATCTAATGTTTGATTAATTTTTAACACATCGTCAAGTATTTAAAAATGTGACAAGATTTTAACAAATCTAAGTATTCATAAATTTTCATTTTGAAAATGTATAGTTTTCTTAAATTATTTGTAACATTATTCTATTTAAATTATAATTTATTTAAAATTATTAGTTTTACTGAAACTCAAGGCATTTCAATATCCCTCCCTTAATAGAATTGCATCCTCGCAATTCAATTGTCAGACTAAAAACAATTCTGAATTCCCGTCTTCAGAATTTAGAAAACTAAGATCGCTAGATTCCTGGACACTATTATTGAATGACAAAATCTATTTCCAAAGTTGCCTAAAACATTCCTCTGATACCAAGTGTAAGGACCCGGCCTTAGACATGACATACAAGAGGACCTTATTCTAGTCTAGGATCTGGAAAATAGATACATGCTTAGAAAACATTAGAAATACAATGAAAATTAAGCAAAATGAAAGATCATCTTCACATCCACATGCTACAACATGGATGACCGAATCTAGATCTCAATGAAACCTGTGAAAAACATTTCAAAAACATAGGGTGAGCAGAAAATATGCTCAGTAAGGGGTTTAAAAACCTTCGATAAATATTTATAAAACATTCTTTGAAAAACTATGTATAAAAATTTAGAAATACCCTTTTTTTAAAATATCATTTGAAATTACATAGGGTATAAAAATAAAAATTCAATTTTTAGAAAATACTTTCTTTAAAAAGTGCTCAAGTATACTCTAGTTTTTTTCTAAAAACATTAGGCAAGCTTCTGAAAACAAAGCATTTAATTCTGAGACTACTCGACTAATTGCAGGCCATGATAGGTCCACGCCCAATCCCTTCCTGTCTACCACACTCCAGAGTGGGGTTTCTTGAAAACATTTTTAAGCTTGATTCAAATAGATATACATTTCACTGGAGTTTTCATATTCTGATAAAACACTTCACAACATTAAAATACACATGTATTTATAATTATGGTATAATTAAATAAGGACTTCCATTTTTATCATCTGCAAGTTTGGTTACTACCAAAACATCTACCAGAATACTTTTCAAGGTGTACCCATGCAATTAATCATTCTTTCTCGAATCCCATTGTTGCACATATGCACAGTTTAATTTAAAATAATAGTCAACGAGGTTCCACGCATAAAATTATAAATAAAACATTATAAATGAGGCACTCAATTCTTATGTAATTGATGAACTTGAAAATAAAACATAAGCTTTTAACTTAAAATTATAGGTTTATTTTGAACGCAATGAACATCGATGATTTTCACAAGCACATGGCCATGTATACGTGCAAGCGCGACACCCATAATGTCAATAAATCATATTGATATGTTACACACAATTTTTTTGGAAACATGAAGATAAAATAAAATTAAAATTGTAAAATGATAACCATCATTTCATCCATATGAATATATATACATATATATATATACATGTATAACCATTAAAAATAACATTAATTGAATAATAAGAATAAAATCAGAATTTAAAATAATATTTTCACCCTCTTAAAATTCTTTAAAATAAAAGAAAACCAAAATCAATAAATACAATTAATATTTAGCATGGTTTTGAAATATAAAAATTTATATATAAATATATATATACCGAGGTATATAAAAATTTGTTCTTCTTAATGAAATCAAATCATAAAACACTCTTTGGAAACTTTTAAAATAGGGATTGAAATCTAAGTATATAAAACGAAATATACAGAATTATAGAGTAAAGGTTTGTAAAATAAAGATAATTGAAAATAGACCCTTACTTGATCTCCTGGAACAAATAAGAGGTGAGGAAAACTCTGGACTCAACACAAAAGGCATCTATTTTTATTCATTTGTGAAGACAGTATTGAAGTGTAGGCAGAACACAAGCATTGTAATATTTATAACCCCAAAACCCCACATGGTTGTCATGAAAGCTCATGTCCAGCCATCCAAAACAGTGTATAAAAACAGGCAAACAATAAAAAAACAACCAGATAGAAACACATAGCAAGTTTATGGAATCCAACCATAACAGGATGATTGCAAAGGAAGGAGTCAAAAAGAAGAAAAAATTGAATTGGATTGTTACAACGACCTTGCTATTGAAAATCACCAAATAGACAATAATGTACAATTTAATAAGGTCACAACCAACCAAGAGAAATGCGTGAAAAAGCTGCAACGAGTAGGAAAATAGATAACTAATAGATTTAAAATACAAAACAGATCCATACACGATTGGAGAAAATCAAAATCTACAACCCTAACAAAGAACCTACCTTAGAACCAGACCATTACGGAACCCTAACCGCGGACGGACCATGAACTCGACGATCCCCCACAGACTCGCATGACCTCAGACTCGGACTCATCTGGCTTGTCTTCGGCTCATGATGACAACCTCAGATCAGACTGCCTCGATGCGCACAACTCTCACAGCGGCACCCTCTCCCTTCGCAGCACCGCGTGAAGCCTCCCCCAAAACCCTAATCCTATTCACCCAATTATTCCACCCATTAATTCCTCATCTCAATTGTTTTTATTATTTTATCAATTATTATTATTATATTATCAATCTTTATTACTTTACTTTTCTTTTATTATTATATCATTTATCTTTTCATATAGTTTTAGTCAAAAGTTATTTATATAAATAATAATAAAAATATTTTAAAAATACTTTTAAAGAGTAAAGTTTTATTATGTAAACTCATTTATATAATATATATATATATAAAGCATAATATAATTTTTAAAACCAATTCTAATTAAACTAATTTGAAATAAATGAAATGTATTTTTTTATTATTTATAAACATTTACATATTATTATTATTACTTATATTATTTAAAAGGATTATTAATTAAAAATATTTATCTATTATGTATTTATGTACCATATCATTAAATTTTATAAAACATAATATTAATAATTTTTATACAAATTAAACTAATGATATATAAATAAATATATACATATACATTTATAAATCAAATAAAATTATAATTATGAAAATATATTTATTCAATTATTATTATCAAGTTTATCTATAAAACAATTATATATATATGTCGTATTATATAATTAAAATGTTATAAATTAAATTATTAATTTGAAAATATATCAACTTAATAATAATTATCATAATTCGTACAAAATGTTTATAATTGAAATTCATGAATTCAGGTTATAATGAAAATAACATTTCTTTTAAGAAAAATAATACATTTGATTTATTAAAACGTTATATTGGGAAAAATATTATTTCGCAGTAAAATAAATTTATTTTACACAAGTAATAATAAATTTTCATTTTGATTACACAAAATCATATATAACTTTATTTATTAAAAAAACATCTTATATTTGATTAATTTTTAACACATCATCAAGTATTTAAAAACGTGACATGATTTTAATAAATCCATGTATTCATAAATTTTTATTTTGAAAATGTATAGTTTTCTTAATTTATTTGTAACATTATTCTATTTAAATTAGAATTTATTTAAAATTATTATTTTTACTGAAACTCGAGGAGTTACAATGGACAATACATCAGTAGTATATCATCCCTATCTAGTTGTCTTCTCATAAGTAACATATTCTATTATTGTTATTCCGAGGACTTCTCTACTTGATATGCCCCGCTTGACTGCTTCATAATGATTTCTTTCCAAGAATCAGGGTTAGTAGGAGCCTCATTGATGCGTGAGTGGTGCTGGGGTGGCTTAGAAGATGAACGTGGACCCAATAAATCCTCTGGTTGATAAACAATATTACTCATCATAGATGGAGTCTCTGACATGTTTTAATCCATTTTTTTGAGCATCTCAATGTATGAGGTATTTCTCACATTTTACCTAGCAAGGGGAGGACCTTCTTGCCAGTGTGAATTTTGACTGTAGGGAGGACCTTCATAATCCATTACACAATGGTGGGATCCACCATTCAACTTATTTCCTGACCATGGGGAATTTTCCTACGACATATTCTCTTTAGATTACCTTCAGGGTGGGCTACAGTAGAAGGAGGATCTTCTTATATCTTGATGTCACCGGGGGGAACACCTCCTTGATTAATTCAATGATGGAAAGGACTAATATCACAACTTGATATCTTATTGTAGGTAGAATTTCTATAGTGTAAATTCTGGGGGGGGGGGGGGGTGGCAGCAGGATGTACTACAAAGAGGGGAGGAGCCTTCTCATTTCTCTATGTCACTATAGGGATGGCCTTCATAGCAACTACCACTACAGGGAGGGCCTTCGTAGTGGTTGTCATCATGGAGAGGAATACCATCATGACTTGGTGTCCAACTGTAAGGAGAATCATATCTGCAGTGTATACCCTGAGGAGGACCATCAGGAAGGACACTAGAAAGGTAGGGACTTCTTTCTATTTGATCTTCAGGTCAAGGGGAGGGTTACCCTAACACGCACTAGGAGACATGGACTCGTGATCGATGATTCCCAACCCATGGCGTAAGACCCCATTAGTGATATGGGGAGGACCTTTAGAGCTGTTGGTAGAAACATTGTAGTGATGGACTTTGAAAATGATAATAACACTTCCGTAATTTGGTATTGGATTGACAAGATCTTGGGCCTCTGTTGATATATGCTTGAGGGGGCCAAGAACTCCCTCTTCTAACAGAGCAGAATCATATATATGCTCTTCATTTTTTGGTTTCCTTTAGCGCATTTGATTCTTGGGTGCTATCTTGTGGGAAACCAAGGTCATCTCCTGTTGGTAACGTCCTTCATATATTGGTCCCTATATTGTTAGTTCTCATGATGCCGCTGGGATACATTGAAAAACATGTTGAGTTTTGGTAGGGATATATGCCTACCCTTGAGCAGCCACCACATTGGACCAGCGTCCCCTAGTTGGAACATTTATTTTTTTATGATCTGGTTGTCCATGTATCGCGTGTTATTTCCTTCAACCCTTCTGGACTTGAGCAGGAATGCATTACTGCTCCTGATTTAACAACCCATTTTGTGGGTAAGTGATTCTGTTTGAGGAAATTGGGTCGTGGGCCTGGTTCCTCACCTTTCCCACCGATGCAATGATGTCCTAACATGTTTGGGGGATATGGTCTAAAATCGATGTTTGATATTCCATATAAGGACCCGACCTTAAACATTTCATAATCTTGAATTAAATTGATAATTCACATTGAGGGTCTTTTCAAGTTTAGAGTTTTATAGAATTAGGACATAACTATTATATAACAACTTGAATATTACAAGTAGACACTAGTACTCAGTATCCATTTTTTCATAAAATTAAAAATATTGAAAAGAAGCATGTCTCGTTCCATGTTTTAGACAACATGAATTTTTGTTGATCCCAGCCTTGAACCTATTCATCTTTAAGTCCTGTGGAAAACATTTCAAAAACATGGGATGAGCATAAAAAACCTCAGTAAGGGTTACAAAATAAGGATGGAAAACATTATCCCATCAATAAATACAAATCAATGAAACCATACTTTTCAATCATAACATACCTTATGAAATCATAAGATTTATGAATAACACACAAAAATCATAAATCTTAAAGGTTACTTATGGAATCCATATCAAACATACATTGTAGCTATAACAACTACATAGGGAGTTACACTGGGAATACCCATCATGGTATATTCTCTAAATGTCTTAGGAGAAACATCACATTCACCTCTGTCACGTTACCCAATACATTGGAGAGCTATCTCGGGCTCACCCGCCCTAGGTTTATCACGGAACCACCCGTATACGTAATCAATGCCCAATAACCATAACATAATCATAACATATAACACATTTATAGAGGAAAGATAACATTTCCACATTACAATATATCAAATCAAGATATTGAAACAAACAATGTTTTATCAAATCATTTTCAAAAGCTTTTAACAAGAGATTTTTGAATCAAAGTGTCCCATTCCACTTTAAAGATTTGAAATGAATTAACATTTGAAAACATTAATGTCCATATAAATAAATCTTAAAACCCATTTTGAAAACATGGACATTAATGAGAAATATTTAGAAGAATAAATCTTTAAAACATTTCAAATGATATTTTAGTTAAAGCGTTTTTAACAAAAAGAGAGACACTTGAATACAAATAATTGAGGAATAAAATTTAGTCAAAACATCATAATATCATGAGAGTAAACAGATTCATGATAAAATATATCATAGTATAGTATATACACCATATAAGAGTGAATTGGTGCATAACAACAGTGAAGTCACAATGGAAATGTAAATTGAGATGAAATCCCTTATAAAGATGGTGTCTTTAAATTAAGGATAAATAAATCCCATAATTATGTGTGACAAATATAAATACACACAATATAAGTGTATATTAAGTGTAAAACAATCATAGGTCACTCACACATATTCGTAGGACGACATATTCATGAAGTACAAGTTTAACCCAAAGAATTGAAATTGGGTTAAGAAGTACCCTTGTAAAAATTCAACAGCCTAACGGCGCCTCTTTAAAATTTAGAAAATGAGTTGAAGAGAAAAAAAGGGTACCTAAACACTTGGACATAATTTTTACATCAACGAGGATATATATGAAGATATCCCAACATAATAATATGTAAATTAAAATTCATAACAAAAAGAAGTCTTTTAAAAAAGAGGAGGGTGAAGGGTTCCCTTACCGATTTGGTAACTTAAAAAACATATGACACATGAAAGAAGGATCACACAATGAAGAGGTAAATACCCATAAATTAAATTATCTTACACAAAGAATAAAACCATGGGTAGTACATACACCACACAAAAGGAAGTAGTGGAAAATATAACATGAATCTCACGAGGATAAAAAGTGAGATGAAAAACACCTTATCACGTTGTAATCAATCGAGTCATATGACCCAAAGTTAATAGCCACCAAATGAATCACAAAGTTCCGTGAATATAATGATAGTCATGATAATATATATCAAAAGGCCGTACACAATACAACACATGAAATAAATAAGTGGTGAACAGTGGAAATCTCACGGAATTAAAAGTGAGATAAGAAAATCCCTTACAAAAATTTGGTAGCCTAACGACACCACTTAAACATTCTTAAATAGGATTTAAGAGAGAAATATGGGGTCTCTCATCATATGAACATGAAATGTACAGTAAGATGAATTTAAAATAACATCCCCGACATAATAACATGGGGCATGAAAGAAATGACATAAAAGATAGTACTTAAAAAGAAAGAGACAGGTTGGATCCCTTACCTCATGTCCGACTTGACTCGATCATTCTTTAATCTCCTGAATAATGAACTAAAGTTAAATTTATAATTTCTTAAGAACCCTTTTAATGTTTATTATTCATTTTGTATCACTAATTATCATGTTATAAACATTATGTAATCATTTAAGTTAATAATGTTTATTTTGTCGATATTTGGTAGTTGAGTCAAAAATGGACTTCTTATAATTACACGTTGTTCATGTGGTCAAAGGTTAATTATATCCAGAATGACATTAATTGTTTATATATCATATATATCATATATATCCAGTAAATACATGTATTTACATAACATTTGGAGGTAATAAATGAAATTCACCGTTCATGGAGACGGTAAGCCGTACGTACGCATGAATGCTACTTTAATTTCAATTTCTTATTTTATTGGAATTAAAAAACAGTGATACATAGTTATATTATAATTCCAGAATAATATATTATATAATATAATCAAATCCATCCTTTATACATCCCATATAAGGCATTAACGAATCACATCACTTTGAGGGGGTGGTAGTCCGTACTTTCTCAAATGAGATTATCGTATTTACCCACTATGGAAACCATAAGGGTTTGATATAATTGGGAATTACAAAAGCATAAGGAAATATTAAAGATAATATATATCATATATAAATATAGTTCCATCATAATGTCAGCCATGAGAGGAGGTAAGATGTAATTGAACAATCATCGTTTCGTGAGGCGTTAGTTTACCATCCACAGAAACATTATGTTCTTCATCCATTAGATGGAGGTGTGTGTAAGTGTAGTTATAATCTTTATTATAAAAACATCCTAGTAAATTTTTCATACTGGTTTTTTAAAAAAATGAAGTAAATAAAAAGATTTTAGGGGTTGGAGAAGTAAATAAAAGAAAACAATTTAAGAGAAATTGTTACCTTTAATTTGGGTAACTCCCTTCGGTTTGAACCAAAGGACTTCTTGAAGTGCCTTCTGCCTAAGGTAAGGCTTTTAAGAGGAGTATAGGGATGTATGGAGCCTTATTTGGAAGATTTTGGACGATCCAAATGGCTTGAGAGGTGTGAGGAATTTTATAGAACTGGTCTCCTTTTATAAGGGAGAGGAGGGGCTCTTTAGGAAACTGTGAAACTATTATTTTATTATAAACTTATCTTCGGTTTCAAGAATTCCAAAACACATTAATGTCGAAGATAAGATGACTCATATTCTAAATAAAATCATCAAATAGGAATTGAACAGGTTTTGGATAATATTTTAATCATTATAATCTTATTTATTTAAAAAATTTATTAATGAGGTAAATACTGCATCATTATTATGTCATAAATAAATTAATTTATTTGATGTCTAAAAATTACAAAAAAAATCATGATTTAGGAAAGATTTTTATATTTCCAATGAATATTTATAGTCTAAAAGTTAATTTATATAACCCCTTCTAAAAATTAATTCATTAAAAGATATTTGCTTTTGTCATTTTTGCCTTTACTTTAAGTTAATTAATCTAAATTGTCATTATCACTCTCATGTGACTCAAAAGGGTTCCCAAAAATCAAACCAAAGATGACCATGGTTGTACAATACTCATAAAATATGGTTTTGACAAGTTTTAAGATAATTTAGAATTATTATAATATTCTTTTAACCAAGAATTTTCCTATTTACCTTTAACCGCGGTAAATAAGTCAAAAGTTACTATTCACCAAAAAATATTTTCATCTTAATGAACCAAATTTTACTTATTGATAACAACCATGTATGTAGGATTTTATAAATTCAATTCATATAAGTGGTAAATTTTCATTTAAATTAAAAAGGCAGTTTTCTAACTACCACTAAGTGGTTTCACTATTCATCAAAAATTGATGTTTTTCGAAAAAATACCAAAAATTTAGCATAAGATATATTTGATATTCCAAATTCAAAATTGATGGTTATTTTTTCAAATTCAAAACATAGAAGTGGAATTAATTAATTTTAAAATTAATTCCCTTTGTTTAAACAAATAGCGTGTTTTTAAGAAACAATAACTATCAAAAGATTGATACTTGTTTATGTCCGATTTCAAAGTGAAATTAATTCCAATGACCAACATTGGATTAAATGGTAAAAATATATTTTAATTTCACTTTAAAAACAACTAAAAAGATAATCTAACCATATAAATAAATTTGATTAAAAGTCACTTTTGAATTAAAATACAATATTTTTCACTATTCATTAAAAAATGAACTTTATCAGAAAAATACCAAAAAATTACCCAAATTAAATTTTGATATCCCCATTCTAAATAAGGATTTCATTTAGTCATATATAATGTATTAAAGTGAAAAAAACTATATTTAAATATGGTTCTCCATTAAAAGGCGGTAAATATTTATTTTAATATAAATTATGCCTAAAATTAGATTCATTCACATTTTAAGCCTCTAACTTTTATTGGAAAAATGTAAATACATTTAACAAATATGTATAATCATATTGTAGTTATTTTTGTTCATTCCTGCCAATACAACTTCTAGGAGTTAACTACCATTTAAAATAATAATATTATATTATTAGTGTGCAACATATGATTTCAAAGAAACTGGTTGTTGCGTATTGGGTACGCTATCGGACATAGAAACCCCTTTAAAGTAAAATTCAAATTTAATTCACAAATATTAATAAATATGAAAATATTTTATTTTTTATTTACTTGGGATGTTACATCCTTCCCCCATTTTGAGAATTGCATCCTCACAATTTTAAAACTGGGCTTGGAAAGTTCTTTGAAAGTACCACATCGGAGAAGAGTCAACAAAACTATCACTTTAAAAGAAAGAAAGAGAAATACCAAAGTCACCTGAGACAACAGATACTAAGATTCCAAGAAAAAATGGATATGAAAGAGAAACTAACTCTCACAGATTAATAGAGAGTGATAGAGAACTTGATCCCAAAAAGTTAACCACCACAATACCATAAATTTGTGGTTGGGTAAAATTTTGATGATAAAAGAGGGATTATATTATTTTTTCTTCAAGATACTTTTAATAGAATTGAATAATTTTATTAAAAACAAGACTAATATCTTAAGGAAATATATTTACTCATCATGTAGAGTGTCATCCTTTAATAAAATTCTACCACAAAATCATATTTTCTCCAAACGGTAACTATTCAAGATGACTTCTTCACATTGAAAGAAATATAATCAACTTCTTGATAATAACATGATCTAAAAAATATGAACTATATATTTCCCCTATCTTTATACATTAACCTAAAACAAAATTAGTTAGTACGTGATCAGATAATCCCCAAAAGGATAATCCTTTATAAAAATAAGTACTACTTTTAATCTCCAAAATTTGTCAAACAATACCCAAAGTTCAACCAAGACCATTCAATATACAGTTATCCATAAAATTATTTAATGTAATCCAAACTAAGATATAAACCCAAATCTCCAAGGGATTTAATCACATAGTATTAAAAGATAAATCATAACATTTTTCTCCAAATAACATCAGTTACTCTTAAAGTCTCATATTGAAAAGTAATTAACCTTATCACATATCCTGCCTGATAGGTTAATCATTTCCATAGATAACCCAAGATCAAATTTTCTTAATTCATAAAATAATCTAACTAAAAATAATTAGTCAAACTAACCGGGGACTTCACGTAGTCCAGTGGTGGGCGATAAGTACCAGTCGCACTTTGGTTGTGGGTTCGATTCCTGCAACTTCGTCTGATGCGACGGGTTGTCACACAGTCTGCGTGTTGTCCCTTTTAAAAAACTATATAATTTTATAACATTCCCAAAAATAGATAAATTTATCCAAAATAACCATAGAATATTTTAACCACGAAGGTTTTCTAATAACTTTCATTTTGCATCCCAAAATTATATTAACCTATAATTTCTTCAAATTCAAAGATCATATAAACCCAAATGGTTCTTTATAACTATATCCACAAAAGAAAAGATAATTATTCCTTGAATAAAATTTTCATATATCAAACTTTAGGGTTACACATACTATAAAAAGTCTTCTAATGTAATTCCCATCATCAAAAGAGCCTTAATACTTTTAAGCATTTCACCATCCTAAAATCTACCATAACTCTTGAATCCCTTATATGTTGACTTCTTACTCATTTAACATTCTTCATGGTCCAATAACCATTCCTTTCCAACTTATTCTGAAATACTTCCTTCCTACAAACAAAATCATGAATCATATCCTAAGATTTCAATAATATGAAAACGTATGTTAAGAAATAAACCATACCTTTCATTGGTCATTTTTAGTTTCTTCATCCTCCATCGGAGTGGCATTAGGTATTGATAAACGAATATTTGTATGATACTGGTGATCCCATTACCAAAACATCTTCTCATGACATGTGTTATCATAATGACCATGCACACCACATTTAAAACATTCAATTGATCCCTCGGAAAGGACTTCTTTCCCTTTCCTAGAGTCAACTAGATTCTTCATTTTCCCATGGAAGGTTCTTGCATTATAACCTTTATTTCCACATCTATAGAATCTTTATGTCCCTTTGAAACATTTTCCTAGGTGTTTCTTTCCACATCTTTGACACATAGGTTTTTGAATATACTCACCTTTATTATTATTACCTGAACATCTGTAGGGATTTGTTTCTCGCATATATGATTCCTTATAAAGATCACTAAGGTTTAGGTGGTCAATCATGACTCTATATAGTTGGTTGAGAATAACCACAAGTTTTCGCATCATAGCTCCCATATCATTTAGTTGCTCATCCAGAAAATCATCACAGTTTTCTTCACATCCACAGTTACTTTGGTGCCTGCTAGATCCATCCATTTACTAAAACCAAAAATCTCAGTGTGAGTATATCAGTAAAATCATCATGTAAAATCTTACTAGGAAGGTAAACAATAAGAAATACTTATTCATATTATCTTAAACTCATTCACTTTATCTAAAAAAACTACGACTCTTTCTAAAATCCTAACCATTATGGTAATGTAACTTATGCTTAAAGAATTTTTTAACCTCTAAAGTTATCTAAACCGACCTCTGATACCGACTATAAGGACCTGACCATAAACATTACATAATCTTGAATTAAATTAATAATTCACATTGAGGATATTTTTAGGTTTATAGTTTTAAAGAATTATGTCATAACTACTACATAACAACTTTAATATTACAAGTAGACACTACTACTTAGTAGCCATTTTTTTCATAAAATAAAAACTCTTAAAAAGAAACATGTCTAGTTCCATGTTTTTGACAGCATGACTTTTTGTTGATCCCATATTTGAACCTATTCATCTTTAAGTCCTGTGGAAAACATTTAAAAAACATGGTATGAGCATCAAAAATCTCATTAAGGGTTATAAGATAATGAAGTAAAACATTATCCCATCAATAAATACAAATCAATGAAACCATACTTTTCAATCATAACATACCTTATGAAATCATAAGATTTATGAATAACACACACAAATCATAAATCTTAAAGGTTACTTATGGAATCCATATAAAAATTACATTGTAGCTATCACAGATACATAGGGAGTTACACTTGGAATAACCATCATGGTATATTCCCTAAATCTCTTAGGAGAAACATCACGTTCACCTCCATCACGTTACCCAATGCATTGGAGAGCTATCTCTGGCTCACCCGCCCTAGGTTTATCATGGAACCACTAGTATACGTAAACAATGCCCAATAACCATAACATAATCATCACATATAACACATGTATAAAGTAAGGATAACATTTCCACATTACAATATATCAAATCAAGATATTGAAATAAACAATGATATATCAAATCATTTTCAAAACCTTTTAAAAAAAGATTTTTGAATCAAAGTGTCCCATAACACTTTGAAACTTTTAAATGAATTATCATTTAAAAACATTAATGTCCCTATAAATAAATCCTAAATCCCATTTTTAAAACACGGACATTAATGAGAAATATTTAGAAGAATAAATCTTTAAAACAATTTAAACGATATTTTAGTTAAAAAGTTTTTAACAAAAAGAGAGACACTAGAATACAAATAATTATTGAATAAAATTTAATCAAAACATTATAAAATCATGAGAATAAAGGGATTCATGATATAATATGTCAAAGTACAATATATACACCATATAAATGTGAATTGGTTCATAACAACAATGAAGTCTCAATGGAAATGTAAATTGAGATGAAATCCCTTATAAAAATGGTATCCTTAAATTAAGGATAAATCAATCACATAATTATGTGTGAAAAATATAAATACACCCAATATAAGTGGATATTAAGTGTAAAACAATCAGAGGTCATTCACACATATTCGTAGGATGACATATTCAAGAAGTACAAGTTTAACCCAAAGAATTGAAATTGGGTTAAAAAAGTTCCCTTGTAAAAATTCGATAGCCTAACGACGTCTCTTTAAAATTCAGAAAATGAGTTGATGAGATAAAAAGGGTACTCAACACTTGGAAATAATTTTTACATCAATGAGGATATATAAGAACATATCCCAACATAATAAGATGTAAATTAAAATTCATACAAAAAGAAGTCTTTTAAAAAGAGGAGGGTGAAAGGTTCCCTTACCGATTTGGTAACTTACAAAACATATGCCACAAGAAAGTAGGATAATACAATGAAGATGTAAATACCCATATATTAAAGTATCTTACACAATGAATACATTCATGGGCAGTACATACACCACACAAAAGGAAGTAGTGGCAAATATAGCATGAATCTCACGGGGATAAAAAGTGAGATGAAAAACCCCATACCACGTTGTAATCAATCGAGTCATATGAACCAAAGTTAATAACCACCAAATGAATCAAAAAGTACAGTGAATATAATGATATTCATGATAATATATATCAAAAGGCAGTACAGAATACACCACATTCAATAAATAAGTGGTGAGTAATGGAAATCTCACAGAATTAAAAGTGAGATAAGAAAATCCCTTAAAAAAATCGGTAGCCTAACGGCGCCACTTAAACATTCTTAAATTGGATTGATGAGAGAATGATGGGGTCTATCATAATTTGAAAATTAAAATTAGAGTATGATGAATATAAAAAAACATACCCAACACAAGAACAAGGAGCATAAAAGAAATGACATAAAAGAGAGTACTTGAAAATAAAGAGAGTGGTTGGATCCCTTACCTCGTGTCCGACTTGACTCGATCGTTATTTAATATCTTGAATAATGAACTAAAGTTAATTTATACATGCTTAATAACTCTTTTATAGTTTATTATTTCTTTTATATCACTTATTACCATGTTATAAACATTATGTAATCATTTAAGTTAATACTGTTTGTTTTGCCGATATTTTGTACTTGAGTCAAAAATGGAATCTTATAATTACATATTATTCATGTGGTCAAAGGTTAATTATATACAGAATGACATTAATTATTTATATATCATATATATGATATATATCCTGTATATACATGTATTTAAATAACATTTGGAAGTAAGAAATGAAATGTACCATTCATGGAGACGGTAAGTCGTACGTACACATGAACGCTACTTTAATTTCTATTTCTTATTTTAATGGAATTAAAAAATAGTGATACATAGGTATATTATAATTCCAGTATAATATCATATATAATATCATTAAATCCATCCTTTATACATCCCACATAAGGCATTAACGAATCACATCACTTTGAGGGGCGGTAGTCTGCACTTCCTCAAATGAGATTTTCGTATTTACCCACTATGGAAACCAAAAAGGTTTGATATAATTGGGAAGTACAGAAGCATAATTAAAAAATAAAAATAATATATATCATATATAGATACATTTCCATCATAATGGACTCCATTAGAGGAGGTAAGATGTAATTGAACGATCATCGTTTCGTGAGGCGTTAGTTTGCCATCCACAGAAACATTATGTTCTTCAACAATTAGATGGAGGTGTGTGTAAGTGTAGTTAAAATACTCCGTATAATGACATCCTAGTACATTGAGGATATTTTTGTTGTTACAAACGAAAGGAAATAAAAAGAGTTCAGGGGTTGGAGAAGTAAATAAAAGAATACAATTTAAGAGAAACCGTTACCTTTAATTTGGGTAACTCCCTTTGGTTTGAACCAAAGGACTTCTTGAAGTTCCTTCTGCATAAAATAAGGCATTTAGGATGAGGAGAGGGTTTTAGGGAGCCTAATTGGTCATAGTTTGGATGAGCCAAATGGCTTGAGAAGTGTGAGGAATTGCATAGAAGTGGTCTCCTTTTATATTGGAGAGGAGGGGCTCTTTAGGAAAGTGTGAAACTATTATTTTATAATAATCTTATCTTCAGTTTCAAGAGGTCCAAAACACATTAATGTCGAAGATAAGATGACTCATATTCTAAATGAAATCATCAAATAGGAATTTTTCAGGTTTTGGATAATATTTTAATCATTATAATCTTATTTATTTAAATCATTTATTAATGTGGTAAATACTGTATCATTATTGTGTCATAAATAATTTAATTTGTTTGATGTCTAAAAATTATAAAAAAATACCATGATTTAGGAAATCTATTTATCCTTCCAATTATTATTTATAGTTGAAAATTTAATTTATATAACCCCTTCTAAAAATTAATTTAGTAAAAGATATTTTCTTTTGTCATTTTTACCTTTACTTTAAGTTAATTAATCTAAATTGTCATTATCACTCCCAGGTGGCTCAATGGGGTCCCAAAACCGACCCAAAGATGCCCATGGTCGGCCACTACTCATCAAATAAGGTTTGGACAAATGTTAATGTAATTTTGAATTGTTATATTATTCTTTTAACCTTGAAATACTGTATTTACCTTTTACCATGGTAAATAAAAGTCAAAAGTTACTATTCACCAAAAATTATTTTCATCTTAATGAACCACATTTTACTTCTTGATAACATCCATGTATGTCAAATTTTCGAAATATAATTCACAGAAGTGGTAAAATTTCATTTAAATGAAAAAGTCAGTTTTCTAACTACCACTAAGTGGTTTCACTATTCATCAAAAATTAATGTTTTTTCAGAAAAATACCAAAAATTTAGCCTAAGCTATATTTGATATTCAAAATTAAAAATTGATGTCTATTTTTTAAAATTAAAAAATTATAAGTGGAATTAGTTAATTTTAAAATTAATTCCCATTGTGAAAACAAATAGCGTGTTTTTAAGAAATAATAACTATCAAAAGATTGATACTTGTTTATGTTTAATCTCAAAGTGAAATTAATTCCAATGACCAACATTGGATTAAATGGTAAAAATATATTTTAGTTTCACTTTAAAACCAACTGAAATGATAACCTAACCATATAAATAAATTTCATTAAATGTCACTTTTGAATTAAAATACAACATTTTTCACTATTCATTAAAAAAATGAACTTTATCAGAAAAATACCAAAAAATTACCCAAAGTAAATTTTGATATCCCCATTCTAAATTAGGATTTTATTTAGTCATATAGAATGTATTAAAGTGAACAAAACTATATTTAAAGAGGGTTCTCCATTAAAAGGCGGCAAATCAACCTTTTAATGTAAATTATGCTTAAAATTAGATTCATTCACATTTTAAGCCTCTAAATTTTATTGGATAAATGTAAATACATTTAACAAACATGTATAATAATATTGAAGTTATTTTTGTTCATTCCTTCCAATACAACGGCTAGGAATTAACTACCATTTAAAAGAATAATATTATATTATTAGTGTGCAACGTAAGATTTCAAAGAAACTGGTTGTTACGTATTGGGTACGCTATCGAACATAGCAACCCTTTTAAAGTAAAATTAAAATTTAATTCACAAATATTAGTAAATATGAATATATTTTATTCTTTATTTACTTGGGATGTTACATTCCATCATTTTCTGGATGTGATAATATACATATTTGGCCAGAACAGGTATAAAGGCCCATTCTGATGTAAGAGCATGAGTTTGATCCTACTTCAGTCTTCCATAGCTTGCCAGTGGATACTGTCAGTTCAACTTTTCTAGGATAGAGGAATGAGTCTTCCATAATTTTTCTTCTCTGGTTTCCACTGTATTTGACTGGTGGGCTTCATATTTACGTTTAGGAATTGGAATATTCTCATTTGTCGCTGAATTTTTCTAAAAGGAGTTGTATGTATCTGTATGAATTTGATTCTTCTCATATTTTTTTCCATCCTATTAGAATGCCAGGATTGACAAGCATTAGTAGGTATTTGTGCATTCCTGTAGTTGGTTTTCACTCTTTTTAGAAAACATGCTTCTTGCATATAAGTAGATATTTGCATCTTCCTATAATTTGCTGCTCTGTCTGCATGGTGGGACTGGAAAGCATTGGTAGGAATATACACTTGATCATATTGTGACACCCTATTTCTATGGTGGGATTGAGTGGAGGGGAAAGTTTTGAATGTATTTCCCTAGAATTCCACCTCGTTTTTATGGTGGAGTTCCTCCTCAGAAATTAGAGTGATGGCCTATTTCTAAGTGTACGTTTTCCGCCTGTGGGTGGTGGCAAGAGGGCCCCATTTATTTTGGACTTGATTAGGTGCCCTCAGCATGATATCCTTTTAATATTGAAGATACTGGGTCACCTGGTGTTAGCGGCGACACTCTCTTGTAGGGGCATATGAGTAAGACCCCTGTGCAGTTGGGTTGAAGTCATCAACATCGACTTCATCTACCTACCTGAGATAATCAAGGTCCTTGTTGTCACATTCCTGTGATAAGCTTCCAAAAATGGTTTAAGACAACTGCCAGGGCCACCATGTCCTAGGGTACCAGCCTTGGCTAAGGAGACAACCGGTGGGCTTCGAAGATTAGAGGGATTATCTAGAAGCCTCCACCATGTGGAGAGTAATGTTTTGGTGGTACTCTATAATCAGTTGTTGGATACCCAGTATTGAATACAGTGGGTAGGAGAGGGGGTCCTGCTCTTCTTTAAGTCCCTGGCTACCTGCGGGGCCATTGAGGTGCATGTTTGAAATGGTTTTTGATATTCCATTTGAATCAAAAGTTTCTATGGAAACCTGGTATATATATAGACAAGAAAACTCCGTTAAGGTACCATCTCTTGATCACATGAATAATTGACTATTTGGCTTAGCCTTAATTCTTTTTATGAGTTGAAGGGGCTGGAGTGGTGAAAAACTGCCACCTAGGATGGGTATTCATGTCTGGTTCACCATTTTTGTTTCGACCCAAGGTGGCGTGTTTGGGGAAATGAAAAATGGTCTGATGGGTGACAAGCAATTGTCTATTATTATAGAGATTTTCACGTCTCCATTTTCATTGTTTTCTGATCTATTTCGTTATCCTTTTGGGGGAATTGGAGTGGCTCCATGATGACTTGGTAGTTTATTCCCTTTTTCATTATGAAGGAGGTGCCATAGTCAAATGGTCCAAGTGAGTAATTTCAGGGGGTTAGGTGTTTGTGAACTCAATCCTCCTGTGAATGGATTTACTCATATGGTCTCCAATGTGTTTATTTGTGGATCCAAAAAACATCCAATAGCCCTAGTATCCATGATTCATGGACATACTTTCCTATGGTAGGTGCTCATTGGATGATTATTTGACCAACGAAACTTAAAGACTCCATTGGTCGAGAGGATGTGTGGTCAGGCTCATCACACCCTTTCAGGGGGAATTATTGCCTACTATGAGATTCTCTTATATATTTAATCCATGTTATTATGTTTGTTAATCATCGGTTCATTCTCAAAGAGTGTATTCGTGGGTTACCCCTTGGTTGCAGAATCGATCATGGATATGCACGAATTTGATTCTAAGGAGACAATTCTGACTTAATCCATGATACGAGGCACTCTGGAGTTTATCATTATCTAGGAGAGACATAATATGGTTGGATATTGGGGTTAGACCCATAACATGGGCTTTTGATGTATCCTCGGGAGAAGAATCATATCCCACATAGTTCGGTTATTGGGACTTACTCCTAGAAGGGATAACTTTTGAATTTGCGGGAACATTTTATGTCGACTGACTTATAAGGAGAACATCCCACGAGCTTGAGCCTTATACAAGAAACCTATCAATCCCACTTATGAAGGGAATCATATTTCTCTTAGTTCATTTTTCTTGGGGATTAAACTTGAGGGAGGACCATTTGTTGGGGGAATAATTGGGTTTACCTTTGGGAAGCACCCCCCTTTTGAGCCTGGGGCTTCAAGTATGTGTCATACGTATCCCGGTTGGAACATGAATCAGAGTTCACATAGTTTGTTTGGTGTAGGGATTACACATGGAAGCTTCCACTTGACGGTGGCATGATGAGGATCTAGACCCATAAATATTTGAACGTTTGGTTGGGGATTACACCTAGGAAGATTCTCATGTTTTGGGACTATCCCGATATCATGATCACCACCAACCTCTAAGTCCACATGAGTAATGCTCGGTGTGGGAAAAAAATGTGGGGTAGTGGATATTAAGATCACATGTCCTACACCATATGATGGTAGATGGTACAAGAGCTGAGAGGGGGGTGATTTGAACATACAACCATCACATGTGTTGATATCCAGGATAGTCAAATCTTGGTGATCTATTCAGACATATCTCGAGCTGAGGTGAAGAGGGTGAATAGTGACACCTCTTACAAAAGGATAGTGTCCTACTTCAGGAAGAGTGAACTTTTATGGGTTTTTGGGAAAGCGGAGGAGAATCATCCATGGTAAAATTGGAAGGAAAGTGTGACATGTTAAATTTTTTCTAACAGTCATTGAATGGAAATGCCAGTGGTTACCCCTAATCTAGAGAATGGGGTGGTTCACGTTGGCATCCCAAATTCGGTCCTTGGGTCACCTTGGGAATGTAGAATTAGATAAATTTTTGGGGTCCAAACCATTATGGGGAAATCTTTCATGACTCCACTTACCATAGTTACATAGATTTAGAAAGGAACACTGGTGTTCCCGATGATATGATCATACGAGTCTAGTGGATTTGGAGGAGGCTTTGACCAGATCTCGGTAGACCGGTACATGGAGGAGAAATGGAGGAATTGATGGTAATGAAGGTCTATGAATGGAACCAGAGGGATGGAAATCCAAAGAAACCCCATTCCGCATATTTTTTTCTCATACGGGATGGGGGAAACCTTGCATAGTTTAATGCTATACTGGTAAAGGGGTCATCCGCATATTGAAGTAGTATGAAATCATGGGTATAGACCACCACGTACCAAAGTGGTATGAGGTCCTAGATTTGGTTCAACATGCCACACCGGGTTCCATCAGCGTACTAATGCAGTACATGGCATAAGGTTCGATCCGCCTAGTGATGCACTATCCAGAGTGCCGAATTGAAGAAGGGTCCTAGAACTTATGGTTCATGGGGAATTCATCCACAGTGAATATATGGTTTGTTATTGCACCGATTTGGTTCACGGTTGAACAATTATTATTAATTTCATTAATTTTTCATCTCACTATGGGTTATAATGGCAGAGAATTGGCTCACAGTTCACTTTTTGTTTATGATTTGTATCCAATGTCCGAATATTCTCCGTATATGAACAATATCTTCCAACCTATAGGATCTCCTTCATGATATCTTCCTCTCGTCCCTCCCCCATTTTCAATTAATATTATTCTCCTTTTATAAATCACTCAGCAAATCATATCTGTGGGCATGCATAACCATTTTCACAAGCCAATGAAGATATATCTCAACCCGTGAAAGAATCGGTAAACCAGGGTTTGTGGAGGTTTTGGTTCATGAGATGTGGTTTGTGGAACCCTACCATCTTTCTTCGTCTTAAAATATGATTAGTTGGAAGGATGGTATGTGGATGGAATTGTTGCATTCAATTTTTACAATGACACTCTAGAGACCCGAAACATGATGTACATGGATAGTACATTACTTTTTCAAAATACTTAATACATAATAGAAACCAAAACTCAAGGATCGTAATAGTTTAGTGTCTTTGGATTCTCGGAACATAATCTTCTAATCATGGTGAATGATCTTCAACATCTCCCATAATGATCTTCCCCTTTTGTTTTCTTACCTAAAACCTTTCTTTATATCCTGGGGAAAAGAAAACATATAAAGGGTGCGCTCAAATGCTCAGTAAGGGTAAACATAGAGAACATAAAACAATCCATATACATTTGAATGTAAAAACATGAGCATAAAATCTAAACATCAAAATCTTGAGCAATGAAATAAAACATTGTAGTACATAAGGAATAGATCATAAAAAACATTAATCATGATAAAATAGCAAAGGGATAAAACTTGTAATTTTGGAAAAACATTAACCACATGATATGATTTCCATAGTAGGCAAGGAATTGGTGCCAAGACCATCTTAGTGGATAACGTCATTTACTAAACCGGGTTTACTTTCCATTCCAGCCCTGTATTACTACATTGGATTTACTTTCCATTTCAGCCATGTCTATCTCCTGAAATATAAATCTTTACCAAATGAATTGGAGCGAGATATAGGTCCCACCCATCTCATAATTAAACCATTCTTATGTGTTCCACAAAATCATAAATCATAGCATAACCCATGTAATAAAAATGGGATTCTTAAACATCATGCCATCATAACACAATACATATAAGATAAAAATACATCATAAAATAATTACATCATAACATAATCGAATCAATGAAAAACTAGGGATAAAAATCGAACCCTTTATTATCTTAGATGGAAAATAATTTTGATAGAACACTTGAACTCCATTCTTGAGGAAAATATCCTTTCTTCTTCAATTTTTTCCCTTTCATAACATGTCATACAATTTTAAACAAAAAGATGTTGATTAAAAATAAACATGAAAACTTGTAAAGGAAGATTCATGGAAATAATGTTCTATGAAATCATAAAAATCCATTCATGTCGTATAAGTTAAAAAAACATTCTTCTCGTACTTTGGCTGGAAAAGTCAAAAAGTACCTCGTACTAAAAACAAAAAAAGATTCCTTTCATATATTTTGCTAAAAACTCACCAATGAGTAAAATTGGATTTAAATAATATTATGAGAATAGAAATAATATTACATATTTAGGAAACATGGATGTGGATGATAAATATTCCCCAGTAAATTCTGATGTATAAACAATCTCAGATAAAAATGAGATTGTGAGATCTTCCCTTACCTTAGGACCGATTTGCTTTGTACGTATCCAAACCTCCTGTATAATGATTTAAATAATCTCATTGACTTATTAAAGAATCATATTCATTGTTATGATATCATATATGGTAATATTATTATCTTCTTATTAGTAATATTTCATTCCTACTTGTTATTCTAGTGTTTATTGCTTTATGTTCTTAGGCATGTTTTGTCAAATAAATTCTTATTATTATTTTCAAGTTATAGATACCTCATTTACAGAATGGTATTAGTGTAATATATATCATATTTATTCATCAAATTCATTTATATAATCATTATTCAATGAATATCATGTAGAACGAGTCGCATCACATCGTGGAGACAGTAGGCTGTATGTACGCACCAGCGATGATATCGTTACCCGGATTGTGGAATTGTATTGTAGTGTATGTATAATATTTCAGAGTCAATATAACTTTAAAATAATCATATATAGTTATTCTTTACACTGCTATACCCATCCATGTAAGGTGGTGGTGGAAAAAAGATTACACCACGGCGTGGAGACGGTATTCCGTAAGTACGTACGCGCGGTGATTTTATTTTCTGTAGGATGGATAGAATGGGAAATAGGGTTGTTTCATATTTATAATATCATATCAGTATATGAGTGATATAGATGTTATTACTTCGTAATGTAACAACTAAAGAAGAGGAAGTAGAAGAAGAAATAAATATGAAATAATCGGTAACAGATATTACCTCTTCTTCGACACGCCTCTTTGAAACCTCCTCCTAGGGCACTAAAATTGGTCTTTGAAGAAGACCCGGACCTCTAGTATGTTTCTAAGGAAGTTGATAAGGGAAATGGTCAGGGTTTGGCAGAGCTTGAAGGCTCAAAATGGTGTGAGGAAGAGAGGGAGTAGGTTCCCTTTTATAAGGGAGGAGAGGGGCACCTTTGGAATTATAAGAAATATTAATTTAAAATAAATTCCAACCCCACATAAAAACCTCCAAATGACATAAATCCGAATATTAGATGAGATAAGGGTGTAATATCATCAACCAATAAAATTTATACAAGTTGGGAATTTATTTTAAACATTATCAACTTGATTTATCGTTATATAATCTATTTAATTTTATTTGTGGTAATAATATTCTAAATTTTAAATCATTATACCTAATTACTTATACATTTTTAATTATCCATAATTGTTTTATTTATTACATTTTAGACCAAATAAATTTTAATTTATAGATTTTAAATATTTTTGTGATTTTTAAACAATTTTATAATATGTTATTTTTATAAAATAACAATAGTGTCAATTTTGACACTATTCATTTAATTTAATTTAAATAAAATCCACACAGAGGATATATTCTAAACAAAATATTTAATAGATTCCCAACATGTCAAATGTGTCAATAATATTATTGGAGCACATTAAGGAGTTCATATAATATTTATTTTAATATTTTTAAAACTATTTATTTGGTATATCTCTTAATAAATTAATTATTACAATATTTATGTATAATTATTTAATATACTTATTTGTTGCATAAAAATTAAAAATAAAATATTATGATGAAGATAAATCTCATAGATTTCATAATAATACTTTTACTCGAACTTATCATCTTAAAATCACAACATGTAAATTGTTATATTTATTAAATTATGAAGGTGACAACTTTGGAATCATTTAAAATAAAATAATATAAGTGTCATAATCGCCTTTATAATGATCCAAATGGTCAAAAATTCGGCCAATGGATGACTAGGGTTTATATATACCCTACCAATAAGTTTTGTTCAGATTTTTGAGCCTTTTGATATGTATTACTATTTCACTAAAAACAATATTATTGATTTTCCACTAAATAAATAATTTCTGCATCATTAATGTATCAGATAATAAGGTAATTAAATAACTCTTAAAAATTAAAAATAAATTACCATGATAAAGAAAAAAAAATTATAATTGAAATGAGTATTTATAACTGAATATTTATTCTATATAACCATATATTAAAAATACTTTAATTATTAAAGTTTGAGTGAGACATATTTCACATTCCTTTAAATAAAATAAACTAAAGGTCATAATAAAATACAAGTGGGTTCCATTAGATTCGATTTAGACCCAAGTATTATTTAGGGAAAAATATAATCACCCAATTATATTAAGACAAGTGTTAGGGTAATTTTATAATATTATATTTACCCTTAATTACCCAATTTACCTTTAACAATGGTAAATAAAATTTACTGTAATTACTATTCATAATGCCTAAATATAAAAAGTATATTATTAACATAATTTGGACCTAATGATTCAAAATATGGAATCCATTTTTCTAAATTCAAATCACAGAAGTTTCAGAAATTAATTTAAAATTAATCCTGCTGTTAAGAAAACGATTTTTAAAAGTTAAAACATTGCAAAAGATTGAAATTATTTTACTTATGAATTCAATGTAAAATAAATGATAATGAAATAAATTATATTAAATGGTGAAAATATATTATATTTATACTTTAAAACCATTCAATATTATAAATTAACCATATAAATTATTACGATGAAAAAAGTTGTTTTTAATTTAAATATAGCGTGTTTTTACTATTCATTAAAATATGAAAGTTATCAGAATAATATGAAAAATTTATCCAAAGAAATTTTAATATCGTGATTCCAAATAAGAATTTTATTTTGTCAAATTGAACTTATAAACTTTTCAAAAACTATATTTAAAGTGGGTGCACCATCAAAAGGCGGCAAAACTACATTTTTTGAAAAATACTTATTTTACCCAAAAAAATAATTTTTTCTCATTCCATGTTCTAGAAAATGTGTAAGATGAATAATAATGTTATAAAATTCAAAATTTAGTTAATACTATTCGTAATGTCTATTCCATAATAATATTATAAAAATATATCATTGTTTAGTGAAACCCGATATTGCGTACAACACACGCTATCGAGAAAGGTCGCGACGGTGTGTAATGCAAGCCAAGTCAGAGATGTCTATAGTGAAAGCTCCCTTTTTGGTTGCGTATAATAGAATCCAACCATATTTCATTTATACACTGAATATATATATATATATACACTCAATGTTGTGTATAATAAATACTATCAAACGAACTTGAATTTTTGTATAACACGATCCATGAATAGTGTTGCCTATACGGTGTTGCATATAGAACAAGCTAATTTTTGTGTAGCCTATAACACAAGACATCAATGAAATTAAAAATAATAATTATCATAAAATCTCAGGTTGTTACATTCTACCCCCCTTAAAATTAATTTCGCCCTCGAAATTTTTCGGGGTTATAAATGGTTTATTAAATGAGAGTTTATTTCATAGAAACCCACATCGTAAAAAGGAATACAAAAACTTAATTTTAAAAAGTGAATTGTAAAACATAGCGGTTTCCCAAATTAACTCATCATTGGGTTTCCACATAGGAGAACTTAGGTGAAAATATGGATATAGAAGATAAATCTAACCATCAAATTCTGATGGACAGTGGTAGAGAACATGGCCATGAAAAAGCCAACAATCACAAAGCCATAAATTTGTGATGATCTAAGGTACCATCTGATTCATCAGATATAAGAGCACTAGGACAACATTTTTGGTTTTCAAGATCATTTCCTTAAAGTTGAATAATTTTAATTAGAAGAAATACTTACTTTATTTCGATATAATCTCACTGTTGTTTATGCCTTGAACAATTTCCACTTCATCTCTTAAAGAAATGAAGTTGAATTTATCATTCATGAAGTGTTAGCAGATCATGTGATAGAATGATGGGTCATTCCATCTGTCTCGAACAAAAGGTTAGCAATAGTTATATACATAAGTCTATCTATGGTGAGATTAATTGTATATCATTCCAAAAATGGACTTATACTTCATCTATCGTACCGCTTAATAAAATAAAACTAGTTTCTACTAACCAGGGACTTCTTTTAGGCCAGTTGTAGGTGATAAAGGCTTATCGCACTTCAGTTGTGGGTTCGATTCCCGTAGCCTTGTCCAACGCGACCGGTTGTCGCCCATCCTGCAGGTTGTCCTTTTTCTAAAACTACATCATTATAACATTCCATCAATAATATCAAAAAAAGTTATAGCCTTAAACAAAATAAACTTCTGTCCAACATAATCCATTCCAATCTTTAGGCTTATCCAAAATACTGCTGGAGAAACTCATAGTATAAAGAAAACAATTACAAGAAATGTCATCAACAAAGCATGTGAATACCATCATTCATCCCCCATATATCATAAAATATATATTGTTCGTCACATTCCAGACATGTGAATACCTTAATTATGAATTCTTTTGAGAAATGAATACCCATTGAACCTTAGTGAAAACATGAATGCTGTCAAAAGTTAACTCTTTCCACATACCAAAATCCTGAAATTTCTATATACTCAAACCATGATATCAGTCATGAGCTCATTTCATTTTCTCTTTATCACTTCATTATGCACACATCATATTCTTTCCAAAAATATTTCAATCACTTTTCATGGTTACTGGTACCATATAATTATTGAAAACCAATACATTGATATTCGAAAATTCCACGATACCATAAATGAGATTCCATGATACTATTTTGAAATCCCATTACATAAACACTTAATCATTACACAACATCATTTTCATACTCAACATCCCAAATAGTGATCGCTTGTGACTTCCATTTATCCTTTTCCTTAATTTGTTGCTCATGTTGATCATCATTAACCCTTGGATTAGGGCATTGATTAGCATAAAGCCTCATTTCCTTTCACATGAATCATTGAATTGTCGGTGGTGCGTTCTCTACAATATTTTCTTTATTCACATCTTTAGAAACCCTTTTTTCCATTATTTCGACACTCGGATACTCTATGACCTTATTTTCCACACTTAAAACATTTTCTAGTACCTTTAAGACAATCTTTACCATTCTTATTTCCACACTTTGAGCATAAAGAAACATTAACGTTCTTTTCACCATTGTTATGAGGTTTTTCCTTGAACTCCATCTTTCGTTTCTTGTCAAAACCATGAGATGAATATGTTACACCAACTTGCAGTTCTACCATGATAGCACAACACACAATTTATTCACAGCTACTAAAGCCTCTTATTGCTAATTCCCTTCGAAGACTTGGTTTTAAGTAACTGAAGAATCGATCAACTTTACTTTCAGGTTAGATGATAAAGCCAGATGGATACCTTTCAAGTCTTGTAAAATTAGCTACGAATATACCAACAGATTCATCATCCTTCTGCTTAAGCTCAGGGAACTCCTTTTCCATCATTTTTTGAAGAATTCAATGGAAGTAATTACTGAAAAACAAGTTCTTGAACTTGTCCCATTCCATTGATTCAATTTCATCTTGGTTCATTGTATTCTTAATTAGAGTCCACCACTGGTCTGCTTCACCTTCTAAATGGTAAACAGCCAAAATTAATTTTTCATGCTCTGAACAGCGAAGTATGGAAAATATCTTTTCAATGCTACTGATCCATTTTTCAGCAACAAGTGGATTAGAAGACCCACTTAAAGAAGGGGGATGTTACCTCATGAAGGACTCAATAGAATATTGTTCCCTTATCTGATCATTCGAAAGTCCAGAATGATTCATAGATTGTGTAAGTATTTCAATAAGATTTTTCACTCCATCTCCCATAACATTGATTTGTTCAGAAGGATAATCATTGCATTGTCCATTACATTGATCAACACGGTTCCTTCGAGTTCCATCCATCGTCTAAAACCCAAAAATAATAGTGTGATAGGCAAATATAATGCTAGGGAAAACAACATAATAAAGGTGGAGTACCTTCAATATATAACATCTTCATATTAATTGTAATATTGTTACTATAATTCTAGAACTATAACCGATACTTATACTTAACCTTAGGCACATCCCTAGACATACCTTAGAAATATCTCTAGGGATCTCACTAAAGTTCTCGCATCCTAGCTTTGAAAGGATAACTAAGCCTTTCCTCTGATACCAACTGTAGATACCCAAAACATGACATACATGGATAATACATTAATTTTTCGGAATACTTAATACATAACAAAAACCAAAACTCAAGGATCTTAATAGTTTAGTGTCTTTGGAAACTCGAAACATAACCTTCTAATCATGGTGAAAGAACTTCCACATCTCCCATAAAGATCTTATCCTTTTTTTTCTTACCTAAAACCTTTCTTTATATCCTGGGGAAAAGAAAACATATAAATGGTGAGCTCAAATTCTCAGTAAGGGTAAACATAGAGAACATAAAACAATCCATAAACATTTGAATGTAAAGACATGAGCATAAAATCTAGACATCAAAATCATGAGTAATGACATAAAACATTGCATTACATAAGGAATAGATCATAAAATAACATTAATCATGATACAATAGCATAAGGATAAAACTTGTAATTGTGGAAAAACATTAAGCACATGATATGATTTCCATAGTAGCCAAGGCATTGCTGCCAAGACCATCTTAGTGGACAAAGTCCCTTACTGAACCAGGTTTACTTTCCGTTCTAGCCTTGTATTACTGAACCAGATTTACTTTCCGTTCCAGCCATGTATATCTCATGAGAGATAAATATTTACCAAATTCATTGGAAGGTGATATAGGTCCCACCCATCTCATAATGAAACAATTCTTATGTGTTCCACAAAATCATAAATCATAGAATAACCCATGTAATAAAAATGAGATTCTTAAACATCATGCCATCATAACATAATACATATAAGATAAACGGACATCATAAAATAATTCCATCATAACATAATCAAATCAATGTAAAAATAGGGATATAAACCGAACCATATATTATCTTAGATGGAAAATCATTTGGATAAAACACTTGAACTCAATTCTTGAGGAAAATATCTTTTCTACTTCAAAAACATTTTCCCTTTCTTAACATGTCATACAATTTTAAAATAAAAGAAGTTGATTAAAAATAAACTTCAAAACTTGTAAAGTAAGCTTCATGGAAATAATGTTCTATTAAATCAAAAAAATCCATTCATGTAGTATAAGTTAAAAAAAACATTCTTCTCGTACTTTGGATGGAAAAGTAAAAAAGTACCTCGTACTAAAAACGACAAAAGATTACTTTCATATCTTTTGCTAAAAACTAACCAATAGGTAAAATTGGATTTCAACAATTGTAGGAGGATAGAAATAATATTAAATATTGAGGAAACATGGATGTAGATGATAAATATTCCCTTGTATATTATGAAGTATAAACAATCTCGGATAAAAATGAGATTGTGAGATCTTCCCTTACCTTAGGTCCGATTTGCATCGTACGTATCTGAAACTCCTATATAATGATTTAAATAATGTCATTGACTTATTAAAGAATCATATTAATTGTTATGATATCATATATGGTCATATTCTTATCTTCTGTTTAGTAATATTTCATTGTTACTTGTTATTCGGGTGTTTATTGATTTATGTTCTTATGCATGTTTTGTCGAATAAATTCTAATTATTATTTTTAGGATATAGATACCTCATTTACAGAATGGTATTAGTGTAATATATATCATATTTATTCATTCAATTCATTTATATAATCATTATTCATTGAAGATCATGTATAACGAGTCGCATCACATCATGGATATGGTAGGCCGTACGTACGCACGAGCGATGATATCGTTCCCATGATCGTGGAATTGTATTGAAGTGTATGTATATTATTTCAGAATCAATATCACTTTACAATAATCATATATAGTTATTATTTATACCATTATACCCATCCAAGTAAGGTGGTGGTGGAAAAAAGATTACACCACGGCGTGGAGACGGTATTCTGTACGTATGCACGAGTGGTGATTTCATTTTCCATAGGATGGGTATAATGTGAAATAGGGTTGTTTCATATTTATAATAACATATAAGTATATGAGTGATACATATGTTATTACTTCATTATTAAACAACTAAAGAAGATGAAGTAGAAGAAGAAATAAATTTGAAAGAATCGGTAAAGGATATTACCTCTTCTTCGACACGCCTCTTTGAAACCTCCTCTTAGGGCACTAAAATTGATCTTTGATGAAGACCAGGACCTCTAGTATGTTGATAATAAAGTTGATAAGGTAAATGGGCAGGGTTTGGCCGATCTTGAAGGCTCAAAATTGTCTGAGGAAGAGAGGTAGGAGGTGCCCTTTTATAAGGGAGGAGAGGGGCACCTTTGGAATTATAAGAAATATTAATTTATAATAAATACAAACCCCACTTAAAACCCTCCAAAATGACTCAAATCCAAATATTAGATGATATAGAGTTGTAATATCATCAAACAATAAAATTTAGACAAGTTTAGAATTTATTTTAAACATTATCAACTTGATTTATCCTTATATAATCTATTTAATTTTATTTGTGGTAATAATATTTTAAATTTTAAATCATTATAAATAATTACTTATATGTTTTGAATTGCCAATAATTGTATGATTTATTAAATTTTGGACCATATAAATTTTAATTTATAAATTTTAAATATTTTAGTGTTTTTTAAACAATTTTATAATATGTTATTTTTAAAAAATAACAATAGTGTCAATTTTGACACTATTCAATTATTTTAATTTAAATAAAATCCACACTGAGGATATATTATAAAACAAATATTAAATACATTACTAACATGTCAAATTTGTCTATAAAATTCGTGGATAACATTAAATAGTTTATATAATATTTATTTTAATATTTTTAAAACCACTTATTTGGTATATATCTTAATAAAATAATTAGTAAAACATTTTTGTTTAATTATTTAATATACTTATTTGTTGCATAAAAATTAAAAATAAAATCCTATGATGAAGATAAATCTCATAGATTTCATAATAATAATTTTACTCGAACTTATCAACATAAAATCACAACATGTAAATTGTTATATTTATTAAATTATGAGGGTGACAACTTTGGAATCATTTAAAATAAAATAATATAAGTGTCATAATCGCCTTTATAATGATCTAAATGTTCACAAATTCGGACAGTGGATTATTAGGATTTATCTATACACTACCAATATGTTTTTTTGAGATTTTTGGGCCTTTTGATATGTATTACTATTTCACTAAAAACTATATTATTGATTTTTCACTAAATAAATAATTTCTGCATCATTAATGTATAAGATAATAAGGTTATTAAATAACTCTTAAAAATTAAAATAAATTACCATGATAAAGAAAAATATATTATATTTGGAAACGGTATTTATAAATGAATTTTTATTTTGTATAACCTTATATTAAAAATACATTAATTATTAAAGTTTGAGTGAGACATATTTCACATTCCTTTAAATAAAATAAACTAAAGGTCATAATCAAATACAAGTGGGTTCCATTAGATTCAATTTCAACCCAAGTATGATTTAAGGAAAAATATAATCATCCAATTATATTAAGACAAGTTTTAGGGTAATTTTATAATATTATATTTACCCTTAATTACCCGATTTACCTTTAACTATGGTAAATAAAATTTACCGTAGTTACTATTCATAATGCCTAAAAATAAAAAGTACCTTATTCACATAATTTGGACCTAATGATTCCAAATATGGAATCAATTTTTCTAAATTAAAATCACAGAGGTTGCATAAATTAATTTAATATTAATCCCGCTGTTAAAAAAAAGAGTTTTAAAAGTTAAAACATTGAAAAGATTGAAATTATTTTACATATGAATTCAATGTAAAATAAATGCTAATGACATAAATTATATTAAATGATAAAAATATATTCTATTTATAATTTAAAACCATTCAATATTATAATTTAACCTTATAAATTATTACGATGAAAATAGTTGTTTTTAATTAAAATATAGCATGTTTTTACTATTCATTAAAATATGAATGTTATCAGAATAATATGAAAAATTAATACAAAGTAAACTTTTATATCTTGATTCCAAAGAAGAATTTTATTTTTTCAAATTGAACTTATAAACATTTCAAAAATATATTTAAAGTGGGTGCTCCATCAAAAGGCGGCAAAACTGTATTTTTTGAAAATACTTATTTTACCCGAAAAATTAATTTTTTTCTCATACCATGTTCTATAAAATGTGTAAGATGAATAATAATGATATAAAATTAAAAATTCAGTTAATACTATTCATAATGGCTAGTCCATAATAATATTATAACAATATATCATTGTTTAGGGAAACCCGGTATTGCGTACAACACACGCTATCAAGGAAGGTCGCGATAACGTGTAATGCAAGCCAAGTCAGAGATATGTGTAGTGCAGGCTCCCTTTATTGCTACGTATAACAGAATCCAACTATATTTCATTTATACATTGAATATATATATATATACTCAATGTTGCATAGAATAACTACTATCAAACGAACTTGAAATTGTGTGTAACACGAACCAAGAATAGTGTTGCGTAAATGGTGTTGTGTATAGAACAAGATAATTTTGGTGTAGCATATAATAGAATACATCAATGAAATTAAAAAAAATATTTCTCATAAAATCTCAGGTTGTTACAGACACGGTTCACGGGGTCCTGGGTTTGTTGGCCATCACGTCATACGCCAGCGTCTCATGGGTTCTTCAACGCACTGATGGTTCGTTATTCATGCACCCTACGAACCATTCTCTGTGATGGTACGTGGTACACTAAAACCCTTTGAAAAAATAAATATTTTGAAGTTTATTCTCAAATTTTCAGTCACTCATGCATCCACTTACCTTGATGGAATGGCAGGAATACTTTTTTCCCTTTGTAAAGTGCTTGTAGAAGTATTTAATTCCCATTGAGAATTTTTCATTATCCTATAAATGTACCTACTCCTTTGTGAAATCCATCTTTTAAGACCACTCATTAGGTTCCCCGAACCACATTATTCACTATTTAGTTTTCCCACAAACCAAATTTTGAGTCCACGAACTGCACCGTGGGATTTAGAACTTAAATTTGGACCTCCGTGTAGGAGAACACTATGTGATTTTCATGTTCTTCAAATAGAATGTTAAACCAGTGAACTGAAATTTAAACTTTGTTTAAACCAAAATTCAAATTTAACTCTAAAATATTTGAACATCTATATAGCAAGGCCTTGGTTCATGTTTTCTTCAATAGGCAAACCCCTTAGTTTTCTGGCCAACACTCCATGGGCCAATGCCTCATGGGCCTTCTGTATATCGAGGCCATATATGGGATATGCCTTCCACTTATCGATGTAGTAAGTGGGAAATGGATTCCACGTACTGTTTCTGGGAGCTGTGAGAAGATCCCCATATGAACCCTCTTTTTTACGTCCTTTTACATTTTTGATGCTTTTTTTCCAACAAATTTCTCATTGGATTGAATTTTCGGTGGCCCTTTGGATATTTTTTTGCAGAATGCAATGGCTCTTCCATAGACCTTGATGGAATCAACTAGGGTGAGAGCAACCATGATTGAGGATAGTGAGGATTATCTTTGATCTTACATTGTTCCTCAGGAATGTTCCTTAAAAGATCCTCTTACGCCAGAGCTTCTTGCATATCCATTATCTGTGCCTCTACTACTATACAGTTTGGTATTTCCCATGATGTCCTTTTTCCATTAGCTGTCCATAATAATCCCTTCATTCTCCTAGAAACACCCCAAGGGTGTAATTGAGCCAATATTTCTTCAACAAGGGAAATCAAAACTACTCCCATTAAAGACAATGTGTTCACACCAAGAGGCTTGGCGTGGAATTAGAGCAATCAAAACTTTTGCAACACTTACTTGAGACTAGTTTGACAGGAGTACCCATCTATTATCAAACTTTCCTGAGAAAAAAACTAATTGTGGATCGAACGCCAAATGGGACATGCGAGTAGGAGAATACATTTTCAATGAATGGGCATGGGAATTTTGGGCATAATAAAGCTATTTGGAGTCCCCCAATCAGTTGGAAGTGGTCAACTTGTACTAGGAATCTTTTGTTTCCCAATTTGCAGTTTTCTCTCCAAAAAAAATCCAACCCGAACTGCTGAGCCACTGGTGCTCAGGTACCAATAATTTTCATTTATCACATGAAGATGTGGGTATTAGCTTATGGGACACCTATCATCTTGGAGGGATCACGATTGTGAGAAATATTTATAATTATTTTCTTCTAGCAGCCAATAATTTGGAAAATCCCTATCAAGGGTCCCCACTGTCCAGGAGCCTACTGGTCATAGCACTAGGATTGTTTGGTCAACCCCTTCATGCTCACTCCCTTACCCCGTTTGAGGATTGGATAGGGTCATTTCTACTGGTGAACATGCCTAGGATGAGGATCCACAATAGTTGAACTCTCCAAACCCGATAATCTTGAAAAATTACAGGGTCATATTGCTCCACTCTTGAAGCAAAATGATACACTACCTGGGAATACGAGATTCAATCAGATGTGCCAAATGAGCTTAGATTAGTAGGTTTATTCTCTATGCTTTTAAGTGGATGACTCTTTCCCTCTCATGATGTATATAATGGGGTCAAATATTGTACTCTGATAATGGAATCTATCTTGATAGAGTTTCAACCAATCAATCTAGAAATTCCCACCCTTTCCCGACTTTATGAGATGTTCGAGAAGATACAAGTAGGTAGACCTTCATATTGTATCCACATACCATTTCAATTTTTATATGGGTGTATGGAAGAACATTTCCCCTGCTATGAATATCAACATACTAGGAGGGTTCCTCATTCCGAATTTCAGCCTTACCTTCTTAGAATTGTTGTTCCTTGTCCCATCACCTTGAGCATTAGTAATGTAGTAGTGCTACTAGATGATACTTCTCGCTTTTATTTTTCACCATACCCTACCCATCATCAGTCAGTAAGGGGTGATGGAAGAATTTTTTTCATAGGAGCACTCATATATCATCGGGCTTCAAGACGGGATGATAACTACTCATATAGATTGATTGGCTATTTGTGAGCCATACACCCCCTACCGGTTTGCAAGGAAATTAAGATCACTTGAACATACTATACTTCTTATCACTGTTTAGTTGAGGGGAGAATCTCATCCTACCATTCTTCAGTAATTATGGCTTAAAATGTTGTGGGGAGGTGCTACCATGGAGGTCATAATTCCCATTATGATAAGATCCACCATTCTATCATTTGAGTATGCCCATCTATGGGTGGACTATTCACATGATAGAGTGATAGGAAGACCAATTCTATGGGTCAAAAATCCATTAACCATCCTTTACCCTCTCTTGATCGTGATGGCCACACCATCTTTTCCACCACTAAATGTGAGAAGATGCTTGATAAACTGTTAGATGCATCTAGAAGGGGCTTCATCTGTACAACCCATTTCAGTAGGAAGTGATTTAGACCACTCCCCTCCAATGGATATCGTTCATGACCCAAATGAGGTTTCCCTCAGTAGGGTGTTGTAAAAAATCCATTTGGTTGCAGCTAGTCCCTTGTGTCTGGCTATAGGGGATGAACCATATGTAGGGAGGGAGAGCCCCCCTACCCGGGTAACCTATATAAGTTCCCTTCTGACTGGCACAAAGATTATTCTAATCTATATAACCATAGTAGTGGGGGAGGACTAGGGTCCCGGTGCCGTGAGGAGGAATCAAGGGATGTGAAAATAGGCATGGTGTCAGTTATGTGACCTTATTGTGGAAACTCCTTCAGCAAAATTCACTGATGAAGATGGAAATTTCCAATGATTATATGCCTAATTGTGTTTGGGTGGCTCTTATTACCCGAATATACCGTTTCTTATTCATCATATTGTCATAGCGTGGGAAGACCTTGTTTCTTGTGAGGACAACCTTGTCAGATACAATTCTTCACATCATTAGGAAATGACCTTATGAGATGTTTCTGAAGAACTCAATCATCTGATGGATGAGGAGGAAAAGGATCATAACTTGGTGGTCTCCCAAAAAGAAGCTCTATGAGAATACGAGGCTAATGTGGCAAGGTTGAAGGATCAAATAGCATCCTTGGGTGCCTATTATAAATATATCAAGCAGAAAGGGTGGGACTTAAAAGACATTATGAAATGTGTACCATCGATGGTCAAAGATGAGGTAGAAGAGCGAGAGAATCTAGAGAAATCCCATAAAGGCCCATGACATTTTCTCATAAAATTTTTGGAGAGGGTGGGATAAGCCTCACTATAATTTTCCCAAATTGGGATGTACTCACTTTACTTTGATACCATGGAGAAACTCCAAACTGGGGATATTCATCCATTTTTTATGGAACTTATGGAACTATTTTTTCTTCCTGATGTTTCTCCCCCCTCTCTTCCCTAAAATGTCAATAAGTAACAACTGAACATATGAACAACATTTCAATTTCACATAACCTAAATCATGATCTCGAATAAGTAATTCTGACATAACAAAATCATGCTCTAATTTTTTCCTGAGTTGAGGGAATCACTAACCATAGTTTGGCTACTATTGGGATCACATTGATATCCTCATAATCTTTATTCCTTTTTCATTATTACCCCAATTATTTTTTAATCCTATTTGGTACGATCTGAGTGGGTGTAACTTGAATTTTTTAAGACACCATTTGTGGGTTTTGGAACCAAAAACATTTATGTCAGTTTTGAATATTAGATTGTTCTACATTTTTGACTAATCCATACATAGTATAGGTTTAACGATATGGTACTGAAATTTTATCTATGGGTCACCTTTGTGGGTTTCCGCTCTGGCGAGTATTTCACCTATTTCGATGGAAGTTTATAGTCTTTCCAAATGGAAAAATTACTAATATTTTAAGACAAACAACTTTGACCAAAATTGATGGGGCAGAGCCTCAATTTGAGATTCATTAGATGAGAATTCCCTAATACCTCACTAACATAAATGATAGTTTTTATTGACTATGAACTTTCAAATTATGGATGTATATGGTGAGTGGGAGCCATTTTAAGCATACAGAGGTAGGAAAGGACTATCTCGAGGATTAATTTGCCTTCGGTTGATGGATGTTTTGTAGGAAACATATGCAGAGCCACCGAGGAATGAAGTGTATAGTTATGAAATGGTGTCTATTGGACACTGGGATTTCATTTCAGATAAGCTGGAGGATTTATAAGAATTTTGAAATTGTTTTTTGGATTGAAGACCATAGTGTGTGCCCTGTCTGAGTTATGATGTAAGAAATTATTAGGGATTTTTCTATTATATTTTAGTGGGAAACCATTCCTACACATATTTTTCTTGTGTAAGGGAGGGCCTGTGAGTGGTATAGTTTAACATCATACTACTATGATGCTTGAAAATTATTACAGGGGATCATCTTTCTCTAACTAAGAGGGTGTAAATGATTCATCAATTAAACGATAAATGATTTTCATATTTGGGAATTTGAAAGAAGAAAAATATGCAGACCATAATCCCGGGGGTTTCCAAATCCGTGGATTAATATGGGAAATAAATGTCATTCAAGCATATATAAATAGGAAAGGAATCTCAAGGGGATGACTTTTCTTTTGGTTGACAGCCATTTCATAGGCATTATATGCTGAGCCAATGGGGCATGATATGAATAGTCAATCAAAGGTGTCTACAGGACACTGGCCTTCATTCTCTAATGTCCATGAAGGATTATGGTGATTTTCATCTTTCTATATGTGGTGGATGGATTTTTATAGGGGATGATATCTGAAAGTATTAGGGACATTCGTATCGGCTTTGAGTGTGAATCCGCTCCCACATGAATTTTGTGAATACTTTCCAACATTATCCCCCTTTCATAATCCATACATCATTTCTAGAAAGTTCCCAATCCCCATAATCCTTCTTGTCCATAGTGTATGGTAGGATAGTATCATGTTGATGATTCACATCCGCGAGAAGGACCCGCGTGATGTGGTTCACAGAACCATTCCATCTTGCTTCATTCGCAAATATTCTTAGTTTGTGGGATGGTATGTGGAAGACATTTCTTTATTATATTTCACCAACGACATAGTTTTTTGTGTCCTGGGTTTACTGGCCATAACCCCATGGGCTAGTGCCTCTTGGGTCCTTCCACGTACCGACGCTTCATGGTTTATGTTCCGCATGAACCTTCGCTGGTGATGGTACACGGTACACAAAATCCCTTTTAAAAATTTTATTTCTTCAAGTTTCTTCTCAAACTTGTAGCCCAACATGAATATATTTACTTTTCTAGACATTTTAGAATACTTTCTTCCCTCTAAAAAGTGCTTTTTGGAGTATTTACTTCCATTTTTTATGTTTTCAAGGCCCTATAGTGATGCAGAACCCTTGTATCTCCATTCACATCAAGTTATATCTTCCATTAAATACACATTAATTTCATAATGACTCTATTTTATATGTCCCAACAACATGAAAACTACAAAAATAATGACTTATACCAATAGAAATTTATTAACAGATACTATTTCTGTTGGTAAAAAAGGGCATTTCCAAAAAATATTAACTTTTATTGGTATTAATTTTTAATGACAAAAATTCTTTTTACAAATAGATATATCTGTTGGTATTGATTGTTTATTACCAAAATATCATTTACCAACAGTTGGATCTATTGCTATATCATACTAATACCAAATTTTTTTTACCAACACATGAATCTGTTATTAATAACGAATATTACCAACAAATATTTTGTCGTCATTAAAAAATGATACAATAAACCATACAATAACAAAAAAAATATCAATAGACAATTAATAGAAACATATTACACACACACAAATATATATATATATATATATATTGTTTTTATGACCAATGTAAATTTTTATTTCCTGGGGTTTTATTAAATATATATTATAAATGATTTTAATTTTCTAATTATTTTATGTTTTATATATTTTTCCATATTGGTTATTAAATATTCTTGATGTATTAATTGTTTTTATATTTTTCAATATTATCAATTTAATAAACATGTAAATAATTTTTATACAAAAAATACTACCCTAATTGGTCGGTCCTGCGTTCAGCCTCGCCTCCTGCCGCCCTGGTTCACACCCCGCCATGCCCTGCTCCACCCTCACCGCCCATCGTCCCACCTTGGATATCATAACCACTATCTCGGCTTGCATCCCACTACCTCCTCGTCGATAATCTATTCAATCACGTTTAGGGTATGTGAATTTCTTCTAGTATCTTTTAGTGTTTTCTCTTTAGGGATTCTTTCCAATCATTTTGGATCGACCCTTGATTGGATTTGATCTCTCCCCTCATTTTGGATTTCGGGAATGTTGATTTATGGTTCATTACAATATGCTTATTATGGTGTCTTTGGAGTCCAAAAGAAATCAAATTTTAATATTAGATATGAAAGACCACATTCTAGATTGACTACTCCAGTCCCTCACATGGGAGGAGTTATTGATGCTATCAATGGACTTGATCCCCAAGATGACTATTCCAGCTAGTGATCAAAGCTGAAGTCGACATTACTGAACTATAGGAATTCTTCTTCTGGACGTAGTTATTCTACTGATATTAATGAAGATCTTGCCAGAGAAACATCTCCATACAACAGTAGCAGGGTCCATCAGATGCGGCCCAAATATGTTACCTAGGAGATGAGATCTGATTTTATTTATGATCATAAAACTTACCTCTATAATAGGAACCTGCTTGGAAAGCCCATGGATCTGTGGATTTACAACAGTGGTGATAGACCTGAAAAATGAATTGAGAATCGCAGGGATATTTTTATGTTATTTTAAATTAGTAGTGTTCCATGCTCTTGAATCATAGATTATTTTAGTATTTAAACTTAATTGTTTTATGCATTATTTGTAAGTTAGATTATTTCCTAACACATGGCTAATATTTTCTTTTTTAATTGTTAAAAGTTACTTTTATCTCCCATGTTAGTTACATTTATCACATGAATTTTTATTCATTGTTGATCATTATTATGTTATAGACTATTGATGCTCTGTTTTGTCATAGAGTCTAAACGACTGAAAAAGCAGAATACCTTAGCATAAATTGATTCATCCTTTGAAGAAACATCAAAAATTGAAAAAGGCATGAACAAGGATTTGCATCATCATGGGCCGTGTAGGTTCCAAGATGGTCGCGTTGGGTACTTGTGCACCACATATGGGCACACAGGTGACCTACGCGCCCTATTAGATTTTCCCGGGGTATTCAGCAGCCTATAAATACGCATTGTGGGCCCCCCATTTCGGGGACAAAAAATTCCAAAAAGCCAGATTTAAGCTCCTTGTGCCCTAGTCTTTTCTGGAAGTCTTCAGAACACTTTTAAGGTAATTTCTTACCTAGAATGGAAGATCTAAAGAGGGGAAACAAGGCCTAAGTGTTGAAATTCATCAACACCTCCATGCCTAAGTGTCTAACACTTATGGGAAATGAAGATACCTGCGCGCCGCCTTATCCCTTCACCAGAACCTGAGCTCCAATCTTTTGGAAGCCCCTAGGGATAATACTACGTGCTTGAGCCAAGCCTCACTCAAGTATTACCCTCTGGGTTGACTGTCGCGTAGGTACCTATCTGTCGCGCAGGTATACCTGCGCAACCAAGACCTGCGCGCCCGTGCAATACATGCGCGCCTACTTTTCTTTGGGTGCCCCTCCTGCCTATTCACCTCTCTTATTAAAATCTATCTCTCCTCTTCATGATTTAGCCTCCAGAACCCTCTTCAAAGCCATTTGTGGCATGATTTCTTGGTTGTCTTCTTTATCTGAAAGGAATTCTGTGGAACATCTCTCAAGACCTAGTTATTTACATATATTTATGTCACTAAGGTTATAGATTTAATTCATTCAACCTCATCCTTTAAAGAAGAAAGGATCTTTAACATGAGCCTCCTTTTCATGAGTAATCCCCAATCCAAGATATTTATATATGGGCATCCTCCTCAAGAGTAGGCCCCATGTCCCCTAACCTGGGCCTCCTTTTCAGGAGTAAGCCCCAGTCTTCAAATTCCCTTAATTTTGGGCCTCCTCTTTAGTAGTAAGCCACAAGTTCCCAAATATGGGCATCCACCTTAGGAGTAATCCCGAAATTCCAAATTCCCTTAACCTGGGCCTCCTTCTCCGGAATAAGACCCAGTTATCGAATCCCTTAACCTGAGACTCCTTCTCAAGAATAAGCCACAATCATAATTTCTCTTAACCAGACATAATTTACTTTTAATTTGGGCTTCCTTCTCAGGATTAATCCCAATCATATGTCCCTTCTAATTTGGGCATCCTTCTCAGGAGTAAGACCAAAGTTAAGTATCCAAATCTCCATAAAGCACATATACCTTTATGGACCCTGTTCCCGGGTTTCTTCCCTAAAGTAAATCCTAATCTTAATCTATTTGGGAATTCATACATACAGAAGCCCCACATCATTTTTTATGATTCCATATTTCATGGAACAATAGTCTGGTTTTACCAATACCTCTTGTTTCTCACACCGAGCATGACCCACGCGAGCTTAGAGCGTAAAAGTAATTATGGAATCTTTCTTTGAGCCATCAATCATGCATAAACATCATACTCCCTTACTCTAAATACGTGGGTTCTGATTCCTTCTCTAAACAAGGATACGTAGGTAGCCCATCTGTGTGTACGATCCCAACTCTGAAATAATCTATGTCCTTATAAATGAAAATAAACGTCAAATGCCCCGCTGAGTGGATTTAAAACCAGTATGGTTATCATAATGACCAAGAGATTTCTATATAATGTGTCGAAGGATACCACTGACTAAGATTATCTAAACAAATACAAATGATTCTCTATCGATAAAGAACATTGAATACATATAAAATATTCTCTAAAATTCCTACATACTAATAATTGACTATCATATCTAAAGGAAAGCTCATTTTAATTCTTGGTAATTTAATGAGGATTCATGAACATAACTTAAATCTATAAAGAGAGTCTCGGAGTGGACAATAATTCCCCTCAAAAAAGGTGTGATGAGTCTGAATTCCCATACTCTCAACCAATGAAAATTCTTAAGCCTCATCAGTTCAAAAATAATGAGAACCTACATTTGGAAAGTAGGTCCAAATGGATATTGAATCATTGGATGTTTTCAGTTCTACGAACAAACCTGTTAGAAACTACTTGGAATTTTTGAACCTTAAACCAATGAGGTCATCCCCATTTCTAGGGGGAAACAAAAATGGGGATCCTAACATGAATCCTTAACCAAGATAAAATGACGTTTTACTTATTTGTTAGTCCCCTATTTAAACTCAATGAGAGGGCCAACAAAGCAATCAATAACATATGTGCTCATCCAAAATATGTAGTGGTCAAACTTATCTTGATTATGTGTGTTATATGAAAAAGGCACTCATTTTAAAGATCTTTTGTGTTATAGTAATGGCTTATCTTAATTTCACACCTGTGAATACCTCTGGTGTGAATGCCTCTGTTGCTACTCCTGCTAGATCGTCGTCCGCTTTGAGGATGACATCACCTACTCAGCGTCTTCAACGGTGGGTATCAAATGTGCTGGTTAAGGAATACTGTCAAAATGGTACTATTCCTACTCTGGAGGCTGCTCGACAAGCCCTCCAAGTCCATCATTCACCCTAGTTGTCCGGACAATGACGACCAGCGATCAAGAAGCAGGTGGTGCCAACCACAATTTTCAACCGTTTCGGGTCGTTATCCTCGGAACACAATCACAAGTCCCTCCCATATTCTGGGGAGGTGAATGAGAAGGTCACTGAAGGCCTTAATTGAAGGAGACAAGAGTCCTTCCCAATGGTTCCCATCAAAAATCTCCGCCAGACTCATGGGGCAGTGCACCCTCAACATGATGAGGTTATCATCTTCAGGGGTTCGGCTCAGGTCCCTCAGACCCGAGCATGCAAGCTGAACCGCCAGAGGAGAAATCATTTCAATATTGAGCAAGTTCTTATCTATACCATTTCCAGAGAAGTCCACTAACCTAACTTGGTGGAAAGCAACGAGCGGGCACACACACCCATATATTTTAATTCTGTTGTCCAGCAGACTCATCTGGCAGAAACACGCCATTCCCTCAAGGGAATTCCGGCGGAGTACTATAGACAAGAACATACACCTGTTTATAAATCATCAGCTAGTCAGCAGGCTCGTCTGACTACATATGATGAATCCCGCCAACCCAATGTGTTGACAACTGGTAAACATGCACATACACCTGCTTACACTCATCATTCCTATTAGCAGCCTCGTCTGTCAGTATTGAAGGATGTTCAACAACCACATTTGGCGGAGTGAAATGAGTAGGCACATACACTTGCTAGTATTGATCAAGCCTACCAACTGTATCGTTTGGTAGCACCCGAAGAAGTTAGTCAGAAAGTTCCAGTGACAAACAAGAGGCAGACTCAACTCTCTTCCCCCACACTTGAGTACTGTTATAATTCACTCATAAGAAAAGGGGAATAGGAGCAGGAATACATAGCTACTCCAAGCACGGAATGGACATATATTCCCGTTCTGGCAGCTAAAGTCACGAAGCATATTCTTTCAATGGTGAAAGAGCAGAAGAAAATCCCGGCTCATATTATGGATGCCTGTCAGGATATTATAACAGATTCAGTAGCATCACAGGAAAAGAAATGAAAATCTATACATACTAGTGGAGTGGAACATCAATATATCACTCCGGAACAGACACACACCTCTGTTACAGTCTAAGAGGGTTGTGGGGTATACTCCCCCATATCATACAAAAAACCAAGTCAGGCATAGACACCCAATTTGAGTGGTGATAATCATCCTAACCTGATAATTTCTCCTGAGCAGGCACATCCACCTACCCATAATGAACACTTTCATCAACAAGTGGTTCCTAAAGTGAGTAATAAGGCTTATAAGAAAAAGACCAATCCAGTACAGTCAAGAAATCAAGGTCTAATATGATAAAAGGCCTTACTCGATGATGGAGTTCTTGAATCCCTCAGACAATTATCTGTTTGAATTCAATATTATGCTCTCTCATATCCAAATAGTGGGAACATTAATTCGGAATGACTTCATCAGACATTTCCTCATGAAGGCTTGCTTCATGAAATTTCGGTCGATCTCGAAGTTCCATCTTCAGATGAGAGCCACAGTAACCCTCTGCGTGGCTAGAAGACCAAAGAGAAAAATGTTTCATATTTTATTGTAACCCACCATGGTGGTCCTCTCCATGATGATGAATTTAGCTGTGAAAGTCCTCTCTGCAGTAGTAATGCACATTGCCTAGAAAATGCTCTAATGGAAAATGTAGTGATGAGAAACCCCTCTTATCTTAAGGCACTTGAAACTGTGAAGCCAGTCATGTCTGATGCTTTACCACTAACAGGTGAAATACTTTCTCAACGAGAAGATATCCTGGGGTGTAGGTCATTCTCCAAACCACCCCTGGGTCATTCATCTTCTAGTTTGATCAGTGAATTCTCTACCAATATTGTTGAATCCAATGAAGAAACAAGGAAGAACTAGATATAGTCTAACCAGGTAGAATAATATTCAATGAATGATAAAGAGGAAGTACTGAATATGAGAAAACAACTGGAGAATGGTGAAGTACCAGACATGTTTTGGCCTTTGGCTGACTCTCAATATGAAATTCTAGATATGTTGACGGAAGATAAAATTCATGATATTCATCTCAACATATGTAAAACTATTTGTCAGTTGAAAAAGAAAATATTATCTTATGATGAATATGAAAATCATTTCAAGATAATAGAAGGGTTACAATGCCAAATTGTCTTGGCATCTCTCTCAGTTTCTCGATATCCGATGGCTGGAAAGCAGGAGAGAGCCCTTCAGTGTTGATGAATTGGCGCACTAAGAAGATTGCACCAATTAATTTCCAATGCCTCATCTGGTATTCATATCAGGGGATGTGGTGTTCATGGAGCACTGCATTTCACTGTACTCTCCATCCGACAACGCCAGTAGAAAATGGTCTCATGCAATGTTATTGCCCATGGCCGGCCATAGCCAATTGGCATTGTTTGTAATCAAAGGCTTGCTCACGAACAAGCCTCAACTAGTTCTTCTCAAAGTTAGGAATACAAAGAACAAGTTGTTGAATTAATCATGCATTACGTTAATGAGAATATGAACAAGTATCTCTTTTATAACATGCACATTATCAAGTGATAGAAGTTTCAGAAATCATCCAGCGTTTATTTGAGCTAGGTGATTTGATTGCATGCCCGTTGATGCATCCAACCATTTTCTAGACTAAAGTTCGCAAGATCAGAAGAGCTTTCAAGAAAGTCTCAGATATAGTAGCTCAAGAACCACCCCATCTTGCCATACTGGGGACTCTTTTAACCCAACCCTTGGAATCAACAAATAGGATTCTAGGATTTGACCAGGAATAGTAAGAAAATCCCCAGTCCACAGAACTACAGACTTTTTCAAATCCTCAATCTCTCCCTCAGAGAAAGTCAGTCTTCTCTCGATTAGGGAAGAAGCCACAAGAGGAATGAAGAGCCGAATTATCAGGAGATTCCCTCCAAATTACAGTTCTTCAAGAAGTTCATGAGGGATCAAATCAACAAAAGGCAATGTATCATCAATGACATGGAAGAAGACAATATCACAGAAATGCTGATAGAAGGGATGCAATGCGTTATGCATCAATTAATTTCATCAATGTCATTGTTGCTGATCCCCCATATGAGGCTCACTCAGAGGGATCAGATGAAAAATTTCCTACTCAAGAAGTTGTACACACAGACAGAAATGAAGAAGGTGTGCGTAAACGAAAACAAAGCCTTAAACAGAATCTAGATATTCCTTCAAGTAACCCACTTCTCCCTCTCTGAAAGGTGTCCAATAAGGGGAAAATAAAGAATCAGGTTACGTCCCACCCTTCCTCTGGAGAAGGCCAACCACTCTCACTAGAGAAAAGATTTGAACAACATGAGGAAAACAAGAAGGAATTAAGGAGGTTGAATGTAGAACTACTTCAAGGTAGTCTTCCTCTTAGGCGTGCTGGAGTCAGTCAGCCAAAGGAATTTGTTTCAGCTACTGAGATGGATCAATATTATCCTCCTTTACCAGTACACCCTCACAGGTCTAGTCCTATGGGTCATGCGCAACAACAATCGGCGGTGCTACCATTAGTTGCAGTACCAGCCACCACACCTATCCAAGATCTAGTTTTTTCACCTTCTCAAGTCCAAGCTCAACCGGATGTTTCTCAAAAGTTAATGACTACTATTGAGTCATTAACAGTTCTATTGGAATCTATGGAGGAAAAAAAGCTCAAATTCAACCAGAAAATGGAGCTTACCCAGAAAGGGTTGATGTAATTCCTCCCCCATCAAATTTTTCAATTACCACATTCCCAATATTTAACGGTTCGGTAGACCCAGAGCAACACATAACACATTTGGTTTCTCTTTGTGATCCTGTGATGGGAACCCCTCAGCAACAAGAAGTAGTTAGGCTCAAGTGTTTTGTATAGTCATTACAAGGGCTTGCTTTTGTTTGGTATACAAGCCTGAAATCCCAGTCAATTACTGGGTGGAAGGATCTCCGTCAACGATTCCTTCTTCAATTCAGCTCAACGTTGCCAAAGACAATAGTTTTTTATCTTACAAACTGTAAGAAAAGGGTGAATGAAAGGGTTTCATATTTCATTGCTCACTGGAAGGGATTAACATAATCCCTAAGCTTAGAACTCCCTCAAGAAAAATTGTTTCCAATCTGTGTGGAAAATTTTCATGATTAATTGTGCACGCTGTTGATCCCTGTGAAATACATAGGAGGGTTTTGAGACCTTAATTCGATCTCTCAGCAGATTGAAGACTCTCTTACAAAGACTAAGGATAAAGCTCGTGTAATTCCATCAGCTCTGGGAAGAAGAATGGGTAAAGCAGAGACTGCTACTATTACGCTTAAACAAGAACATGTACCTACTTCTACTTCAAAACCTTCATCTTATCAAAGGTATCCACCTAATGAGCATCAACAACAGAGGCCGTTTCTTCAAGATGATCAAAGAGATCAAAGACGGAAACAATTTGAGGATCTTAAAGAACAAAGTTTATTCTTTCTGAAAAGAACAAGTTCCTGGTTACTTCATTTCAGATCTGTAAAATAATTTGGTTCAATTTTCAAGGCCCAAAAGGCCGAAAAAGGAAGGAGATGAAGACCATACCAACTATTGCCCATTTCATCAGATGTTGGGGCATCCCATTAAAGAGTGTTTTTGTAACACCCCGAGCTTCCATGATACGCTTCTCATTTAATAATGCAATAGCTTGCATTGTACGCAACTTCAAGTTCTAAAACACCGCGACTAATCATAGTAGCCGTTATGAATAGTAATAATGACTTTTTAAAATTATAGAAATTTTATATTTCAAAATGGACTTCATTTTTGTATTCCTAATATTGAAATTAGCCTATGTTGAATTTTTTGTAATTTTCTGAGAACTTCCAAATTTTTATGAATAGTGAAAAATAATTAAAAAAACTTTTTTAATCAAAATAATTTATAGTGATAAGTTATATTATTGAGTGGTTTTAAAGTATAATTAGAATATATTTTTACCATTTTATCCAATGGTGGTCATTAGAATTAATTTAACATTGAAATTGGACATAAACAATTGCCAATCTTTTGATATAAATTGTTTCTTAAAAACACGCTATTTGTTGTAACAGCGGGAATTAATTATAAAATTAATTAATGCAACTTATATGTTTGGAATTTTGTAAAATAGACATCATTTTTGAATTCTGAATATCAATTATAGCTTAGGGTGAAATTTTGGCCTTGTTCTGAAAAACTTCAATTTTTGATGAATAGTGAAACCACTAAGTGGTAGTTAAATAACTAATTTTTCGTTTAAATGATATATTACCACTTCTGTGATTTGATTTTCAAAAATCCGACATACATGGTTGTCATTAAGAAGTAAAATGTGGATCAATGAGATTAAAATAATTTTTGGTGAATAGTAACTTTTAAGTTCTTAATCGCGATTAGAGGAAATTAGTGTAGTTTAAGGTAAAAATAATGTTTTAATAATATGAGATGAGCTTGACACTTGTCCTACTCCTATTGGATGAGTCATGGCCGACCAAGACAAACCATGGGTCAACTTGGGGACCCCATGGAGCCACTTTAGTTTGAAAAAGACATTAATATATATTTATTTAATGTTAAAATTAAATTGACACAAACATGAGTTGTTTTACTAAAACAATTTTTAAGTGGGGTTACACAAGTCCAAATTTTGACTATAAATATTCATTAGAAAGATATAACGATTTCCTACATCATAGTATTTTTTTTATAATTTTTAGACATTAAATAAATTAAATTATTTATAACATCATTATGATGCAGCGATGACCTCATTATTTAACGATTTTAATAAAATGAAAAGATAATGTAAAATACAAGGCTTACACTTGTCCAAAGACTATTGGATGGGTAGATTTCGAACCCTTATCACCTTAGCCACGAATTATATAAGTGTGGGACCTTTAGAATCCGAAAAGCATTGTATAATAATGTAACATTTCAATCTTTCCAAAAGAGCCCCTCCTCTCCACTTATAAAAGGCCCCCACCTCTCCCACCTCATTTAAACTTTCAAGCCATTTGGCTCGGCCAACCTCTGCCCAAATACTCTCCTAACTTCCCCCTCTTACTCCTAGAATCCTCACTTTGGGCATAACTCTTCCCAAGGAAGCCTTTGGCTCAAATCAAAAAGAGTTACCCGATTTTGAGGTAATGTCTTCTCTAATGTTGTTTTGTTTTATTTTTCTTTTCCAACCCCCTAAACTCTTTTTATTCATTTTTTTTGTAACAAAACCAGTATACTCAATATACTAGGATGTCGTTATAAGAATTATTCGAGCTACACTTACAAACACCTACATATAATGGTTAAAGAACATACGGTTTCTGTGGAGGGCGAATTTCTGCCTCGCGGAACGATGATTGTTCAACACTCATATAACACCTTAAAAGGTGGCCATTAAGATGTAACTATTTTTATATATGATATATAATATGTTTATGTCTTACTTATGCTTCTGTATTTCTCATTTATGGCATACATTATGATTTCCATTATGGGAAAAACGCGATAATTTCATTTTAGGAAGTGCGGACTACCACCCCCTCAAAGTGATTTGAATCGTTAATGCCATATGTGGGATGTATAAAGGACAGAGTAAATGGTATTATACACTATATTATACTGGAATTATATTATAATGGAATTATATTATACCTTTATATAATTATGATTTCATTCCATTAAATACGAAATAGAAATGAAAGTAGCATTCATGCGTACGTACGGCTTACCGTCTCCATGAACGGTGCATTTCATTTCTTATCTCTAAATGTTACGTAATATTATGAATGAATGTATATACTGGATATATATGATATATATGACATATAAATCATGAATATAATTTCGGAGATAATGGGTATTCTACCACATAAACAACTTGTAATTATAAGAAGTTTATTATTGACTCAAGTACCAAAGATCGACGAAACGAACGTTATTAACTTAAATAATTACATAATGTTCATAACATGGTAATAAGTGATATAAAAGGAATAATGAACATAAAAAGGTTCTTATGTAAATAGAAATTAACTCTAGTTTATTATTCAGGAGGTTAAAGAACGGTCGAGTCAGGACAAGACGCAAGGTAAGGGAATTTCTTAACCCAATTTTCATTCTTTGGGTTAATCTCCTACTTTCAAATTATGTCATGATATTATTATGTCCTATATTGTATTTGTACATTATTTATGTGTACTTATAGTGAATACACATTATATATGTACTTTATTTTAAAAAAATGATCTTTTTAATGACTTCGTCTCAATCCCCTTTCATTGAGGCATATCTGGTTTTATACACAAATTTCTTTTATACGGTGTATAAACCCCTTTTGACTTTTATGTTTATTCAAAAGGAATCTTTTTTATACGAAGCGTTTTACTAAATGACAAAAAGGGAATGTTTTTATTTCCGTACTTATGCGGCGACAATGACTTCTCCGCCGTCGTGACCATTATTTGAGTTTCGGCTTCCTCTACATGCCATCATTTTTTTGATGAAAAATAAATACAAAGTTTTAACTTTCCTTTATTTTGGTATTGAAAATGGTTTTGAAAGCGTTTTTATTATATCAATGTGTTGTATTGGTATCTTGTGATTGAAATGTGGAAATGTTATGTTTCCTTTATGCATGTTTTATGTGATACGATTATGTTATGGTTTATGATATGTTTAAACCTATTCATATGAGGAATGCATTGGACTTAATAAGTGACGGGTGGAGCCCGCTATAGCTCCTCGATGCATCGGTAGGTCTCATGAGACAAACTTGTGTCTTGGCACGAGGCCTTGACAAAATCTTATTTGTGGTCTTGGCACGAGGCCTTGACTACGTGGTTATGATAGTCTGGCATTATGCATTCCATCATTATGAAAGTGGTTATTGATATTGCATGTGATTATTCGACCAGTAGAATATCCATGTGAAGAAGTAAATGACATTATCTTATTTTACTTTTGCCATATTATGTTGATGTTCAAGTTTAAAAGGCTTTTGTTTTAGTCATACATTGCCTTAAATGTTTATGTTTATTTATGAAAGCTTCCGCAATATTGTTATCCTTACTGAGCATCTGAGCTCACCCCTTTCAATGTTTTAATATTTCCCAGGATGTGAAGAAGTATTTTATGAATGACTTGCAGGGATAGTCAGAAGAGGATATGAGTGTGGACTATGAAGACTTTGTTATTAGTTTTTCACTTTATGATGTAATGTAAGACTTATGAATGTATCTAGTGTTTCCAAGGCTACTAAACTAATCGGTCTTTCAAGACTTGATCTTTTGGGATCATGCCAATGTTACGAAGTAATGCACCGACTCTGGGTAGTTGGGGTCGGGGCATTACAGTTTGTATCAGAGGCAGTTTAGTACTATCCTTGGAAGCTATATTTAGATAAACTCTGATTAGAGCACATAGTCCGAAGACAGACTTTGAGGATTAGTATAGAAGAACTTCCTGGAATTTTGGTATTGTAGAGATGTTGTGAGTTTTCAGAGCAATAAATCCCTGTCTGGATACGTGCAGGTAGAGGCGGCTCTGGCACAGATGTACCTAGGGGTAAAACCCAAAAACACCGCTTTCATCTAGACTCAAACAGGAACTGGTGCACGACAACGGGCCTTGCTGCACTCTTGGTTACGACACTCCCGGGGGATTTGCTTAGGATAATTCTCAATTTCTTTACAAACCATTATGTAGGGTTTATGAGTATATATTTCTTCAAAGAAAACATTCTTATGATTATGGATTATATCCATAAACTGTTCAATTTACATTAATTATTTTAAAAGTTTGGAATTATTCATTATAATTCATAAACTAACCTAGTTTATGTCATTTTATAGAAATGGCGCCCAGTAGAAGGAATGTGAACACCAGCAATACGTATGATCCAAAGAGTAAGAAGGATCGTATCTTTCACGGTATTAAGCCAACATTTCGAAGGGAAATAGTCTCCCATGTGTTCTCAACATATGAAGAAATAGTATCATGTGTTAATAAGATAAGTAAAGAATTCTCTAAGTCCTATGGCTTTGAAGCGAAGCAAGAGACGAAAGGGATGGAAGAGAGAATGATGGATAAAGGGATGAGGGGAAAGAAGAATTTTCCAATATGTGGTAATTGTGGGAAGAAACATCATGGAACTTTCCTAAAGGGAATGGGAGTTTGTTATAAGTGTAGAGAAAAAGGACACAAAGTGCGTGACTGCAAGGGTAAGAAAATGGTTTCAAATGTACAATGCTTTTTCTGCAAGGATTGGGGACACTATGCAAAACAATGTCCAAATCATCAGAGTATGCCCCAAATGATGTTATTGGATAATAATCAAGTTATGATACTACCACAGATGAGGAGTAATGATTAGAGTTCTTATGTTGTTATTAAAGAATTTTGTAATTTGAGTGTTGTATCAATGATGTACTGGTTATAATAATTATGGAGTATATAAGGATTGTAATGCAGTACTATTTCATCAAGGACTTGAGATTGTGTGGAACCAAGAAAAGTGACTCCACAGTAGGTTAAATTTTTGGAAAATATATGGTTGAGAGAAAGATAAACCATAATATGGTTCTGATACCGAGATAGTGATTTTGGAATAAGACGTGATTGATTTGGATAAATTATATTGGATATTCTTAACTTCCTTGAAACTGATTGATGATTTGTATACATTTTTGGATAGAAGGAGTATATCTAGTATTCTATAAGGAATAAGGGATCATGGTAATTCATTATGTTTAAAAAGAATACATGATGAAGGTGTTCACATGTTGTTACATGGAAAAAGGATCTTCATTATGTTTACCTTCCTTATAAAATTTGGACTGTGAGTTGGACAGAAGTATTTTGGATAACTATAAAGGTTGGAATGGATTAAGTTGATCTTTGGATAGTATTGTTTAAGGTTAAAAAATTTATGAAGATTATTTTTGGAATATTATAATACTATAGTTTTAGGAAAAGGACAACCTGCAGGGTGGGTCATAACCTGATGCGTCGGACAAAGCTGCAGGAATCGAACCCACAACCATAGTGCGACATGCCTTTATTTCCTACCACTAGCCTATAGGAAGTCCCTGGTTATTACAAAATAATTTTACTAATCTAAATGGTATGTGTTAACATTTGGAACCTTATACAACTAGGATAAGTATAATATTTTTGGGTTCTATTATCTTCTTGAGTGAAAGGTGAGTTGAAGGTTGAAACTCTAATTGTCAAGCATAAATATATATATACCTATCTGTTATTCAATGAATAAATTAATTCTTAAACTTTAGTAAAGGGATATTAAAACAAAAAAATGTGTTACCCTAATACCTTATGTCTTGTTGAACTGATGATATTTTAAATCAACATAGATTGAAGGCTTTGAGGCCCTCAATTTGACAGTTGATTGTGATTGATGACCTCAATCACTCCCTACAAATATTTACATTTTCCTCCAATTATATGTCTCTAATTGCCACCAATGTTCTCTTTATCGAGATCATAATTTGGTGGTGACTTTCTTATTTCCATTTCCCTCTTATTAAGGCTAAATTTTATTAACCTTATTTCCGATGTGGGTTTTCCACAAAGGTATTTTCTATTTTCAACCTTTTATTTTCAAAGAAAAATTTCAAATTCCCAGGACGCAATTTATTGAAGGAGGGGAGAATGTAACACCCCGAGCTTCCATGATATGCTTCTCATTTAATAATGCAATAGCTTGCATTGTACGCAACTTCAAGTTCTAAAACACCGCGACTAATCATAGTAGTCGTTATGAATAGTAATAACGACTTTTTAAAATTATAGAAATTTTATATTTCAAAATGGACTTCATTTTTGTATTCCTAATATTGAAATTAGCATATGTTGAATTTTTTGTAATTTTCTGAGAAATTCCAAATTTTTATGAATAGTGAAAAATAATTAAAACAACTTTTTTAATCAAAATAATTTATAGTGATAAGTTATATTATTGATTGGTTTTAAAGTATAATTATAATATATTTTTACCATTTTATCCAATAGTGGTCATTAGAATTAATTTAACATTGAAATTGGACATAAACAATTGCCAATCTTTTGATATAAATTGTTTCTTAAAAACACGCTATTTGTTGTAACAGCGGGAATTAATTATAAAATTAATTAATGAAACTTATATGTTTGCAATTTTGTAAAATAGACATCATTTTTTAATTCGGAATATCAATTATAGCTTAGGGTGAAATTTTGGCCTTGTTCTGAAAAACTTCAATTTTTGATGAATAGTGAAACCACTAAGTGGTAGTTAAATAACTGATTTTTCGTTTAAATGAAATATTACCACTTCTGTGATTTGATTTTCAAAAATCCGACATACATGGTTGTCATTAAGAAGTAAAATGTGGTTCAATGAGATTAAAATAATTTTTGGTGAATAGTAACTTTTAAGTTCTTAATCGCGATTAGAGGAAATTAGTGTAGTTTAAGGTAAAAATAATGTTTTAATAATATGAGATGAGCATGAAACTTGTCCTACTCCTATTAGATGAGTCATGGCCGACCAAGACAACCCATGGGTCAACTTGGGGACCCCATGGAGCCACTTTAGTTGGAAAATGACATTAATATATATTTATTTAATGTTAAAATTAAATTGACACAAACATGAGTTGTTTTACTAAAACAGTTTTTAAGTGGGGTTACACAAGTCCAAATTTTGACTATAAATATTCATTAGAAAGATAAAAGGATTTCCTACATCATATTATTTTTTTATAATTTTTAGAAATTAAATAAATTAAATTATTTATAACATCATTATGATGTAGCGATGACCTCATTATTTAACGATTTTAATAAAATGAAAAGATAATGTAAAATCCAAGGCTTACACTTGTCCAAAGACTATTTGATGGGTAGATTTCGAACCATTATCACCTTAGACACGAATTATTTAAGTGTGAGACCTTTAGAATCCTAAAATCATTGTATAATAATGTAACATTTCAATCTTTCCAAAAGAGCCCCTCCTCTCCACTTATAAAAGGCCCCCACCTCTCCCACCTCATTTACACTTTCAAGCCATTTGGCTCGGCCAAACTCTTCCCAAATACTCTCAAAACTTCCCCCCTCTTACTCATAGAAGCCTCACTTTGGGCAGAACTCTTCCCAAGGAAACCTTTGGCTCAAATCAAAAAGAGTTACCCGATTTTGAGGTAATGTATTCTCTAATGTTGTTTTGTTTTATTTTTCTTCTCCAACACCCTAAACCCTTTTTATTCATTTCTTTTGTAAAAACACCAGTATCCTCAATATAATAGGATGTTGTTATAAGAAGGATTAGAGCTAAACTTACACACACATACATCTAATGGTTAAAGAACATACGGTTTCTGTGGATGGCGAATTTCTGCCTCACGAAATGATGATTGTTCAACACTCATATAACACCTTCAAAGGTGGCCATTAAGATGTAACTATTTTTGTATATGATATATAATATGTTTATGTATTACTTATGATTCTTTATTTTTCATTTATGTCATAATTTATGATTTCCATTATGGGCAAAACGCGATAATTTCTTTTTAGGAAGTGCGGACTACCACCCCCTCAAAGTGATTTGAATCGTTAATGCCATATGTGGGATGTATAAAGGACGGAGTAAATGGTATTATACACTATATTATACTGGAATTATATTATACCTTTATATAATTATGATTTCATTCCATTAAATACGAAATAGAAATGAAAGTAGCGTTCATGCGTACGTACGGCTTACCGTCTCCATGAACGGTGCATTTCATTTCTTACCTCTAAATGTTACGTAATATTATGAATGAATGTATATACTGGATATATATGATATATATGACATCTAAATCATGAATATAATTCCGGCGATAATGGGTATTCTACCACATAAACAACTTGTAATTATAAGAAGTTTATTGTTGACTCAAGTACCAAAGATCGACGAAACGACCGTTATTAACTTTAATAATTACATAATGTTCATAACATGGTAATAAGTGATATAAAAGGAATAATGAACATAAAAAGGTTCTTATGTAAATAGAAATTAACTCTAGTTTATTATTCATGAGGTTAAAGAACGGTTGAGTCAGGACAAGATGCAAGGTAAGGGAATTTCTTAACCCAATTTTCATTCTTTGGGTTAATATCCTACTTTCAAATTATGTCATGATATTATTATGTCCTATATTGTATTTGTACATTATTTATGTGTACTTATAGTGAATACACATTATAGATGTACTTTATTTTAAAAAAATGATCTTTTTAAGGACTTCATCTCAATCCCCTTTCATTGAGGCATATCTGGTTTTATACACAAATTTCTTTTATACGGTGTATAAACCCCTTTTGAATTTTACGTTTATTCAAAAGGAATCTTTTTTATACGAAGAGTTTTACTAAATGATAAAAAGGAAATGTTTTTTTCCATACTTATGTGGCGACAACGAATTCTCCGCCGCCGTGACCATTATTCGAGTTTCGGCTTCCTCTACAAGCCATCATTTTTTTAATGAAAAATAAATACAATGTTTTAACTTTCTTTTATTTTGGTATTGAAAATGGTTTTGAAAGCGTTTTTATTATATCAATGTGTTGTATTGATATCTTGTGATTGAAATGTGGAAATGTTATGTTTCCTTTATGCATGTTTTATGTGATATGATTATGTTATGGTTTATGATATGTTTAAACCTATTCATATGAGGAATGCATTGGACTTAATAAGTGACGGGAGGAGCCCGCTATAGCTCCTCGATGCATCGGCAGGTCTCATGATACAAACTAGTGTCTTGGCACGAGGCCTTGACAAAATCTTATTTGTGGTCTTGGCACGAGGCCTTGACTACGTGGTTATGATAGTCTGGCATTATGCATTCCATCATTATGAAAGTGGTTATTGATATTGCATGTGATTATTCGACCAGTAGAATATCCGTGTGAAGAAGTAAATGGCATTATCTCATTTTACTTTTTCCATATTATGTTGATGTTCAAGTTTAAAAGGCTTTTGTTTTAGTCATACATTGCCTTAAATGTTTATGTTTATTTATGAAAGCTTTCGCAATATTGTTATCCTTACTGAGCATCTGAGCTCACCCCTTTCAATGTTTTAATATTTCCCAGGATGTGAAGAAGTATTTTATGAATGACTTGAAGGGATAGTCAGAAGAGGATATGAGTGTGGACTATGAAGACTTTGTTATTAGTTTTTCACTTTATGATGTAATGTAAGACTTATGAATGTATCTAGTGTTTCCAAGGCTACTAAACTAATCAGTCTTTCGAGACATGATCTTTTGTGATCATGCCAATGTTACGAAGTAATGCACCGACTCTGGGTAGCTGGGGTCGGGGCGTTATAGTTTTTTCTTCAAATACCTCCTGCAAAAGATGGTGTACTTAGGACAAGTAAAACTGAAAGGTTCTTCCGCTCAGGTAGCATGTGTTGCTGCTACAGACCCAGAGGAAGAAGGCGAGTGGCAAGAATTAAAAAATATGCGTAGAAATATGATTAGTGGATGGTCATAAAAACGATCAAACGAACTCATGCCATTTTGTGAACACAATTGAAGAAACCAATTGTGTCTTCTGCTATGAATGCCACAGTAAAGCCCCCTTCATCGGAGGGAAAATACTCAAAAAACGACATAATTCAAAGATAGAGGAACAATCAGAAGAAGATGAGATCATGTCAAAGCCCAAGTTGTCTTTGACTATGGGAGATTTTATGCCATCTACTTCAAAGCTACGGGCACCGTGCCACCAAACAGCATAACCTAAATTGGCTAATCAGGAAGAGTCCTCATCAGATGAAGAGTTGATATTTAGTTCTATTAATATGATTCATTTAGTGGATCCCTCTACCCAAGCTTGAGCCAAAGTTGGAAGGACCTCACTCAATACATAAGGTCTACTCCAATGAAGCTTATTCTATAATCTCAGTGGATTGAGAACTCATCACTAATCCAACCAATGCTAGATTTATGAAGAAGTATTTTGTGTAACACAAATACTAATACATCCAGCAAGATGTTAAACTGCACCATTTACGGTCTATGCATATGACCTCAAAATATTCTCACCATCATCCAACATGACGTTAGACTGTACTATCATCCAACATGACATTAAACTGTGGCGTTCTAGCTACATGACACTAAACTGTACAGAAGTCCCTTATGTCCAACAAGATGTTAAACTGCATAATCGTCAGTCTATGCATATGACCTTAAACTATTTGCACCATCATCCAACATGATGTTAAACTGTACCATCATCCAACATGACGTTAAACTATGACGTCCTAGCTACATGACGCTAAACTGTAAATAAGTCTCTAAAGTCCAGAAAGACGTTAAACTGTGAAAAAATCCCTAACACGTCTAACATGACATTAAATTGTGTCCTCTTTTGTCCTTACTTCATGAAATTAAACTGCACATTCCCCCTTTCATCCAACATGATGTTAAACTGTACTGTCCCAATCATCTTAGCTACAGGACACTAAACTGTACATCACCCTTATTATCCAACATGATGAAAAACTGTGTTCACATCTAACATGACGTTAAACTGTGTATATATATTTGTACTACATGACGTTAAACTATACTGGTCATTCATCCTACATGACGTAAAACTGAACAAAGTCCCTTAATACATCCTACATGACATTAAATTGTATTTTATCCCTACTACATGACACTAAACTGTGAAGCACCAATAGTCCTCACTGAAAGACTTTAAAATGCATAGTCCCTTCATATGTACTAAATGACATTAAAATGTGCATTGTTAAGGTTGTTGATTCCTCTTGTTTCTCACACCGAGTATGGCTCACGTGAGATTAGAGTAAACTTCAACCATAACACTCTCTCTGGGCCGCTAACTATGCATAAGTCCCAACACCATTTTTTAGGTCGTTGTCCTAAAAAATAACTTGATCGCCAATTCATCCTTTAATTGAACTACACAGACTTTGATCCTTTCCTTCCAGGCTGGGTACATAAGAAACCTCTTGAGGTTCAATCCCAAAACCAATCTCTTCACATCGTTTCACCTCCTTCTCATACGATGTTGATTCGTGAAGCCACCCCCAGAACCAATATCTTCACATTGGTTCACCTTTGTCCTTGCTATATGACGTTAAACTGTACAACACTTTTGTCCTGTACGACAATACACTACAACATTCTTTGACACCCTCACCTAAGAGGGAATCATTATTTACATTGATCTACAATCATGTTATATTCTAAAGACTATGTGCATACATGGCAATGCCTGGACATTTTTTCTTGGGTCAAACCAACATTGCACTAAAGTCCCCTTTCACCCTTCACTTGTACGAATGAAATCTGTACAAATGGTATTTAAATAACTACATGCGGCTTGATTCCCATATTTATGGGATATGTAGGAACATTCGAGCATCCCTCGAATCCAGCCCCAAGTCTTTGGGCATAACCCCAAATTTTACTTCCAGTCCCATGGCTGAAAAGTCCCTGTGAAAACACACACTGTGTATTCATTATTATGATCCAAGTTCTATAAACCTAAACTAAGATCTCCCATAATTTCGTCCCACATGAAGTTAAACTATATTTCAAGAACTACGTATGGATTGATTCCCATCCTTATGGGATACATAGTGAAGTCCAACATTTCAATTCACGACCCAGCCATAACATGATTATGGTTAGCATGGATCTGTGTATCTCTACATGCATTGAAAAATGCCTATTTTTATGTGTCATACTCCTAAACTTAAGTACTTCCAGATCTCTATAACCCTTTTCTTGACTTCTGGTTACTAAATTTATGATACCTGAGAGTTCTTTTTTCTGACTATGCAGTACGTTCCCTTAGGCGGCCTTGCATAAACAGTCTACATAATGGACCTGGCAGCCCAAAGATACTATTTTTTACTATTCATCCAATGCCCTTAGGTGGCCCTGTATAATTCAACCCCCTAATAGGTTTTTTAAAGAGTGGTAAATTCATTCTTGGAAGAAAACCTCTTTTTTCCTTAGTTGTATTAACGACAATATGTAGAGATTCACAAAAAATATCCATCATTAATATATTTGTCCCATGTTCTTTTTCATGATCTGAAATTATTCAAGTATATGGTTTATATTTCCCTTCCCTACTTTTGGGTTAGACCTTCGTAGGAGTGACATTCATCCAGTTCTTAGACAATCTTGTTTGGAAATATCTTCTCCATATTGAAGTACCTCTCTCCATACAGCAAACTCTATACTTTGGAAAATTTGAATCTCAATAAACTTCCAATGGCTTTTTAGCAGTTGAAAAGTAAATTTCTAAGAGTTATTTTTCCTGACTATGCGGCACATTCCCTTAGGCGGCCTTGCATAAGTAGTCTACTTAATGGACCTGTCAGCCAGAAGATGCTATTATTTGACTATGCAGCCAATTCCCTTAGGTGGCCCTGCATAATTCAACCCCCTAACAGGTTTTTTTAATAATGGTAACTTCATTCTTGGGAAATACTTCTTCTAATGACTTTTAGTCCTTTTTCTTATCATTCCTCAGATTAAAAATTTATTAAGTCATAGTTTACATATTTTACTTCATAATTGAGTGTGGTAATATGTTTTCAGATAAATTGTCAAGGAATTGAGTCAATTTTAACCCATTCGGTGAAAGCTATTTTGACCTTAAACATTACCCTTTTTTGTCCAACGTGAATGAATTTAAACTACCCACAAAAGACAAGGGAACTCTAAACAAAAGTCAAGTCTCAAGTCACTAAACATACATTTCATATGATTTAGGTAATATTGAGCAATTAAAAGATTCAAAGTTTGTAGGGTTATTTTTATAATCCTTGCAAAAATAAAACTATTCGTACTAGGCCCATTGGCTTAGGTAAAAATGTAAAGCTGTTAGAAAAAGAATACATGCATAAACAATTGAAGATGAAAGTGTTTTTCATTTGATGCACAAGAGTTAGAAGGACATCCACAGATTGGATTCTCTTCTCTTTTAAAATAATTACAAAAGGTTGTCTACATAAATCTTCATTTGATTTACAGCATCCCGAGCTTCATCAGCAGCCACTGGAAGCTCATGCACTCCACCAAATTCACTCTTTTCCGATTGATGGAGTGATTTCTTGGCATCTTCAATGGATTTCATACCATTTGTTTGAGCTTCTTCTAGTAAATTATTAAGTTGTTCAAGTTACCCAATAACAGCATCTTACTGTTGCTGAAGATGCATCTGCTGGATGACTTTCTCCTTGATCTTATGCTTCCGCTCCTTCAACTTGGCAGCATGATCACCCTCAGCTTGGGATACTACAGTTCCTTGGTTTTCTCCTTTTTCCTCAGAGTCACGTCCTCCTTCTTTCGGATCCAACTCTGAGGGGGGACATTTGTTAACGTTCCTTTTCATCACAGTGTATAAATGACTGAAAAAGGGGAATACCTTAGCATAAATTGATTCATCCTTTGAAAAAACATAAAAATTTGACAAAGGCATGAACAAGGATTTGCTTCAGCATGGGCCGTGCAGGTTCCAAGATGGTCGTGCAGGGTACCTGTGCGCCCTATTTGATTTTCAACCGGTGCCTTCAGCAGCCTATAAAAACCCCTTATGGGCACCCCATTTCGGGGACGAAAAATTACAAAAGCCAGATTTAAGCTCCTGGTGCCCTAGTCTCTTCTGGAGGTCTTTTGAACACTTCTAAGGCAATTTCTTACCTATAATGGAAGATCTAAATTGGGGAAACAAGGCCTAAGTGTTGAAATTCATCAACACCTTCTTGCCTAAGTGTCTAACCCTTATGGGAAATGAAGACACCTGCGTTCCACCTTATCCCTTCACCAGAACCTGCGTGCCAATCTTTTGGAAGCCCCTAGGGATAATAATAAGGGCTTGAGCAAAGCCTCACCCAAGTATTACCATATGGGTTGACTGTCGCGCAGGTAGCTATGTGTCGCGCAGGTATACCTGCACGACCAGGACCTGCACGCCCACGCATGACCTGCACACCTACTTCTTTTTGGGTGCCCCTCCTCTCTATTCACCTCTCTTATTAAAATCCACCTCTCCTATTCAAGATTTACCATTCAGAACCCTCTTTAAAGCCATTTATGGCATGATTTCTTGGTTTGTTTCCTTATCTGAAAGGAATTCTGTGGAACATATCTCAAAACCTAGTGATTTACATATCATTATGTCGCTAAGCTTAGATATTTCATTCATTCAACCTCACCCATTAAATATGAGATGATATTTAACCTGGGCCTCCTTTTCAAGAGTAATCCCCAGTCCAAGATATTTAAATATGGGCATCCTCCTCAAGAGTAAGCCCCAAGTCCCCTAACATGGGCCTCCTTTTCAGGAGTAAGTCCCAGTCTTATAATTCCCTTAATTTTGGGCCTCCTCTTCAGAAGTAAGCTCCACATTACCAAATATGGGAATCCTCCTTAAGAGTAAGCCCCAAATTCCAAATTACCTTAACTTGGGCCTCCTTCTCAGGAATAAGCCCCAGTTCTCAAATCCCTTAACCTGGGCCTCCTTCTCCAGAATAAGCCCCAGTTCTCAAATCCCTTAACCTGTTCCTTTGTCTCAGGAATAAACCCCAATCATAAATTCTCTTAACCAGTCTTAATTTATTTTGATTTAGGCTTCCTTCTCAGGAGTAAGCCCAATCATAAGTCCCTTCTAATTTGGCCATCCTTCTCAGGAGTAATCCCTATGTTAAGTATCCAAATCTCAATAAATCACATATACCTTTATAGACCTTTTTCCAAGGTTTCTTCCCTAAAGGAAATCCTAATATTCATCTATCTGGGCAGTCATACATATATAAGCCCCACATAATTTCATATGATTGCATCTTTCGTGGTACAATCATCTGGTTTTACCAATACCTCTTCTTTATCACACCGAGCATGACTCACGTGATCTTAGAGCGTAAAATTAATTATGACATCTTTATTTGATCCATCAATCATGCATAAACATCATACTCCTTTACTCGAACTACATGGGTTCTGATTCCTTCTCTAAAAAAGTATACTTAGGTAGCCCATCTGCGGGTATGATCCCAACTCTGAAATAATCTATGTCCTTCTGAAGGACAATAAACTTCAAGTGCCCTACTGAGTGGTTTTAAAACCATTATGGTTATCATAATGACCAAGAGATTTCTATATAATTTGTTGAAGGATACCATTGACTAAAAATATCTAAACAAATATATATGACTCTCTATCGATGAAGAACCTCAAATAAATTTAAAAGATTCTATAAATTTCCTACAAACTAATCATCAATTGTCAGATCTAAAGGAAATCTCATTTTCATACATGGTAATTTAATAAGGATTCACGAACATAACTTACATCTATAAAGAGAGTCCCGGAGTAGACAATAGTTCCCCTAAAAAAAGGTGTGATGAGTCTGAATTCCCATCCTCTCGACCAATGCAAATTCTTAAGCCTCATCAGTTCACAACTAATGAGCACCTACCTTTGTAAAGTAGGTCTAAATGGATATAGAATCATTGTATGTTTCCAGTTCTATGAACAAACCCATTAGAAACCGCTTGGAATGTTTAAACCTTAAACCAATGAGGTCATCCCCATTTCCAGAGGGAAACATAGAAATTTTATCAACATATTGATAAAGTACTTTTTGGAAGTTGTGCATTGAATTTGGAAGAAATTTCGGACTTATCAATGGGACGTGCATAAACAAGGTACATCCAATTGCCTCTGTTAAATAAGTTATTGTATACTTAAGTACTTATTATGTCTTATAATTTTTTTCATGAAGATTTATCAAATGGAACATAATTGTGATATTTATTTCATTGTAGTGGCCTTATTTTTTTAGGTGTACTCTTGATCATGTTGGTGAAATTGATATATTTGGGTTCCATAGGTTCACCAGAGGTTGGTCCTTGGAATCAGTCTATTAGTTTGTGGGAAATTTTTCTTTGATATATTTTAATTGAGGTTCTTATAGCCAATGCATAAAAATTTAAAATCATTTGGTTTTTGAATAATTGAATAGGATTGCTTGAGTATAACAATGAAAGGCAATTTGGGTGATTGAAGAGTTTCAAATTTCCAGATATGTTACCTTTAACTGCAAGGTTTTATACTTGTCGTAAATTTCTACTCCATTGCCTTGTCTATTTTTTCAAGGATTCCAAAATTTTTCTTACATATTAAATTTTATAATTGTTTCTTGAAACCATTTGAGAAAACCACATCAAATACTTATGCTTATTTCTTAAGTTCATTTTGATTTATGATCTTTATTTTTTAGTCATATGGAGCTACAAAATACTGAAGAAAATGTCGTCAATTGGTTATTATTAGTAATTTTTTATAAATTCTAGTATTACATTCTTGTTATGATTTGTAATCTTGTGTAATTTCATTATTTAAGTCTTGTTTTATTAAAAGTGATTTGGGGTTTGACCCCTTGTATAATCCATCAGATCTGATTTCATCCTTTTTTGTTTATCTGGGTATCACAATTCAAGAATAAAACAACTGACATGTTATTGTAAACATGTATGAAGTCAGTGACTTCACTATTTTCTCAAGGATTCCAATAGATTTCTCCTTCATGGAATTTTATTCTACTTTCTTGTAACAATTTTAGAAAACCATGTAAATACTTACGCTTATCCCCATCTCCATTCCCTTAGTTTTCTTCATTGGGTAATACCTCCTTTAAAATTCACTATAGATGGCCTCCCAAGTGTCAAATGTGTATTCTTCATATTGGAGTATCCACACACTTACCTTTTAAACATTACTCCTTTTTATTCAATCCCTTGAGAGGGAAATTATTCACTGCTACTATAAAATCCTTGATTAACGTGTAGGAATAATCTCCTTAAATAACCATGAAAAGTTAGTAGAGCTTCTAATTGATGTTTTTTGAGCACATACTCGCATTATTTTGGTGATATAGAAATGTTTGAGCAACCCATTCACTTGTGTAATTTCCAGGCCTTTCAACCTTAGTAGATATTGATTCTTGTATACTCATGCACATGATAGTGGTTTTTCCCATCAATTTTAGTCCACATAGCATGTTGTGTTCATCCTCTTTACATGCCTTGATAGTGAACAAGACTTGCTCCCTTATATGTGAAATTTAATTCCTTAATTTAGGGGCTTAAATTGGATTATATATATCTTCTTAATGCCTCCACATGCACTTGAAAATAATATTTCTGCAGTTAGAATTCCATAAAATAAAATTTGGTTGAAAACGTGTAAAAGCTGTGAATTCCAATTTGGGTATATTTTTGTATTTTTATATTTTTTAAAATAAATATGGATATAAATAAATTAAATAAATTTACATATTTTTTATAATGATACCAATTCATTTTTGTAGAAATTGTGATCATAAATATCAGTTAGTACTAGGATATCTATACCAAGATAGGTTTTGGCTAATTCACTAATTAACTTATGTGTGGTGGAGGAAACAATATTGAATGGTGGTGTTTGGTGTGTGATATGTAAGATAGATAAATGTTTTAATTGTGTTCATATTTAATGTGAGTTTATGAGTGTATGGTATAGGGCAGTGAGAGAAAACAAAAAGCATTAACAAGGAGGCCAAATCCAATGAGTGATGTGTGAGGAAATCAAGTTAGTAATTGACCATGTAAAAAATTTCAAGTTAATTATCAACAAAAACTGACTAGAAACATCATGTAGTCCCTAAAGTACTCTCTAATGGTATCAAAGAACATAATATAACAATCAAGAGTCCCAATGAGGTTTCTCTTGTCTTCTGGCAGCAGTGGTAAAGTGGAATTTCTGTGATTTTGGTGTCACCACACCCCTTGAACTCTAATTCTTTAGGATGCACATATTGATGCTTTAGTGCACGGTTGAGGTTTTAAATCTTATTTTCTCACACTCACCACTGAATCAATTAAACTTTCATCAAAAGATGATATCATTATCTTTCAAATCATGAATAATTAAAATTGTGGGTTTTAAATTCCATATAATATTAAAGTCAATCACATACCCCTAATCCACTACATGAATGTCTATCCAAGAATACTAAATACAAAAAAAACAATGCGCCTTATTAAATTTATACACTTATTTTTCTTATGGTATGTTTGAGTTATGTGAATTCAATGAGTGTTGTATTCAAGGAGCTATAGAGAAGATCATCACTGATATTCTACACTTGATGGGAGTTTTAATTGGTGGTTTGATAGCACGTGATGCTTTATCTGGGCAGTGCTCACTTATGCTGCTTTCTCTCCATCTTTTATGTTATCACTCATGCTGCTTGATAAATTTCAGCACTCTGGTTAAAGTGTTTCCTGGAGGCTACAGATCATTGCTTTTGAGGTGGTGGTTCTCTCTTGGATTTTCTACCCTTATTGGATGAGGTTATTTCTTGGTAGAAACCTGGATGTTTCAGGTAGGTATGATGCATTGTGGGATTTAGTTTCAGTTTTATTGTTACCTCATCTTGTTTCTCCCACGATTACCTAATGGTGTATAGTCATAATTTTGGACACAGAGAGTTTAATCATTGGAATGAGGATAGGGAAGGAAACAATACATAATTTTGGAAGTATCCACACTTAAAGTAGTTTTAGAAAACATTGATGTTCTATTTTATAATGACTCATGATAAAATAATAAAGGAGCTATGAAATCTATCCAAACCTAGTGAATTGTCCTGGATAATGATTTTGATAGCATCATGAATGAATAATTATTCTGGGATGACCTTGATACTAGAATTGCTCTGAATAGTGATAAATAATGGGATGATATTGAAGAATGTTATATCTCTTAGGATCAATCCATTCCATAGGGTCAATAAGGAAAGAGGAAGAGTGAGGTGATGTCATAGGTCCTACAACATTGAATTCACCATAAAAAAATCCATTTATTTTCAAGTTGAGGTTCCCTAAGAACCACCCTTCTAGGATAATTGGATGAATACATGCCATATTATTATCCCATTCCTTAACCTATAGGGAACATGATTTCTCATGTTCCAACTATTCTTCCTAAGAGAGTTGGTTGTTCAACTTATTGCTCTTGACATCCTTTCTCTGGAATAGATCAGCATCCCACCTTTGTTGAAAATCAATGCCCACTCCCTATATCTCTTTCCGTTGTACATTGCATAGACAAACATTATAAGAAGAGTAGTAACAGAGAGTGATACAATATGAAGTGAGTAAAATGTACACTAAGAAAAATATTCTTAGTGTAGTTTACTTAGTGATGGTTTCGAAAAAAATCCTGGAGAGGTTGAATATATAATTTCTAGTGGTGTTTTTTAAAAGAATTAATAAATTATGTATTAAGTAGTGGTTTTTCGACCTATTTCATACATCTGATTTGATTTTCATCCATTATTTATATGGGTATCATGGATTAGGAAGAAAACAACACAGACATGTTGTGGAAGATATATGTGGATTATCACATTGAAATTTCACATTTCCTTTTTTTCGATTCCATCATCAGTCGAGGATACATTGTTTTTGTGAGCAGTAATTCCTTTCCAGAGCTCATGCCCACAAAAATTACTCAAATTTTACTGAACAGGAGACTCTTGCACCATTTGGTCTATTAATTCGTGATAAAGGGTGAATTTGTGGGTGTTATATGTGAAAAAAGGGTAATGAATTCCCACGATTTTGTTTTAATCAAAACCAATACATTCTGAATATTAGACATGAATACATTTTATGTTATCTCTTTTTACCTTTTTAAATGAAGTGTAGATAAACTTGGTTGTTTTAATATTTTATTGAGATTTTAGTGAGTAGTTTTTATGCAGTTTATTTCTTTGTGATCTCAACCTACAACCACATGCTTGAGTGTTGTGTTCATGATATATTAGTGTTCTTATGCATGATTTCACTTTATGTTAATTGTTTTACACTAGAAAATCACCAATTATCCTTCATCAAAGAATGAAAAAAACACCAGTAATAAAATTTTCTTCTATTTGGATGCTAATTTTGAATATGAAGTTACAGGCTGTGTGGAAAAAGGGTAATTAATTCCATGTTTTTGAACATGAATTTGTGGGTGTTACATGTGGAAAAAGGGTAATGACTTCTATGTCTTTGCTTTATTTTAAAATTTTTTGTTTTATGTTATTTATTTTACGCTTGAAAAACATCAATTATCCTTAATCAAAGAATAAAAAGAAAACTCCAGTAAGAAACTTTGCTTGTGTTTGGATGTTAATATGAAGTTGCAGACTGTGTGTTTATTTTGAATATAAATTTTCATGTCATGTTTTCAGCTTGGTCTATATACTTCTACATGATGGTGTTTTGGAGCAGCTTGATGTAGTGTCTTCTTGGATGAAGGCATGCTTTTTTGAATAGTTTGAAGAAGGTTTGGTAGCTGTGTACCTATAGACTTGTGATCATGGAGGATTCCATTGCTTTTGGCACAAAATATGATTGATATTTTATTGGTTTTGGACCTGTTGAGATGTTTTTTTCACCAAAGCTTTAGTTTTCATGATCTGGTAGACAACATTAAATATTTCATTATATTGATCCTATTATGGCAGTCCTGCATGAATTGGAGCTTACTTGGGTTACTCGTGTATCATGATAGCATCACACTTGCATGATTTCAGTATTTATCATTAGTTCAAGCCTGAAGCAGCATCCCATTATATGGTCCGCCTCTGTAAGTTTCTTGCGATCTATTCCAGTTTCTTTTAATTTTATGGTAGTAAAAAATTTCTTTTGGAAATCTAGAATGCTCTGTGTCAATTTTGAATATGATGTTCCAAGTCATGTTTTTTTCTTGGTCTATATACATCTTCCTGATGGTGTTTTGGTCCTGCTAGATCCAGTGTCTTCTTGGCTGAAGGCATGCTTTCTCAGACAGTTTGATGATGGTTTAATAGCTATGTACCTATTGGCTGCTGATCATAGAGGATTCTGTTACTTTTAGAACAAAATATGGTTGATTTTTTTTATCTATTTTGGACCTATTGAGATGTATTTTTTAATGAGAGCTTCACTTTTCATGATCTAGTGGAACATCGTGCCTTATATTGATCATGTTATTTTAGTCCTTCGTGAATTGGAGCTTACTTGGGCTGGTCGTGTATCATGGAAGCATCACACCTGCATGATTTCTGCATTTAGAATTAGTACAAGACTGAAGAAACATCCCCTTATATGGTCCACCTCTCCATGTTTTTGACGATCTATTCCATTTTATCTTCTTTTTTGGTAGTAAAAACTTTTCTTGTTGCAATCCAGGATGCTGTGAAAATAACCTGGAGTTGTTGATCATTTCAGAGGTTGAATTGTTTTAATTGTTTTGTGTGATTTTTTTGTAAGTCTATGTAATCATCTTCAACTTCTTTTCGGTGTAATCTCATTACACCTCGTGTATGCCTTGTAACTCTTTCTTTCTTTAATAAATTATGCAGACAGCATTTACCAAAAAAAGGTGGAAATGATATTTTGTGGCATGATTGTATTTTGTGTGCTATTGGTATCTTTTTGGAGAAATGATTCCTCAATATGAGTCCTTAGGACAACCAATCATTTCGATGTCAATAGGGATGATGAAAAATTCTCACTATGAAAATCATTTTTTTATACTTATATTTTTTTATTTTTTTCTTTAATTCATGAAGATTATTTCACTAAATTGTGCGTATTCTATTTGGTTTTTTGTGATGAAGATATTGGAGCTGAAGGGTGTGGCATACACTAGAGTTGGCTCACTGGAATGGATGTGCTGGAGGTGCCTCACTGGCGATGATGGGCTGTACTCTTTGGAGTTGCTCGTGATGGAGCTGAATCGCTAGAGCTGGCGTTGGGTCATTGGGTGGGGTTAAGGGTTATCATGTTTGGGAGGATTCAGTATGAGGGGTGAGAATGGGTGTCCAGTGTGGTATTGATTGGTTTTGTAATGAATTTCATTATTAATATAATTAATTTTTTTCTAATATTGGAAATGTGTTAAAATCTTCTTCATTTTAATAAATAAAACATATTTATTATATATGATAAAATAATAAATATAATATAAAATTTTACTAAAAATAAAAAACTATAATTTTTATTCAAATTTAATTTATAAAAAAATATTATATATTAGTAATATTATTACCAATAGAAAAATTTGTCACCAAAACTTGTTTCTAAACACTTTAACCAACAAATATATTATCTGTTGGTAGTATTATAATTTCAATAGAACTATTTTATCTGTCGTAGAAACATTTAGCGACAGAGTTTTTACCGACAATTTAGTGACAGAGACATATATGTAGGTAAGATGTTTTACCAATAGAAAATTCACATTTACCAATAGATATGCTCCTGTTAGAAAAAGTGAAATATTTTTTAGTGGAAATTTAATTGTGTTGTATCTTCTTAGATGAATGCCAATAAACTGCATATCATTGGTCCTTTATAAATAACCTTAAATGGATTGTACCCCAACATCCTTGTAACATGATATTAAACTATACTCTAATGTCCTTGTTTCATAATAAAAAACTATATAACACCCATCATCCTCACCACATGACTTTAAACTACATGGAATTCTAGGACTATGTATGGATTTATTACCTTCCTTATGGGATGTGTAGGACTTCTGAGACAATTCATCTATGTGCCCATTAATGTACTGAGCCTTTTGGCCCCCCTATCCCAAGTTTCTCATGGGAGTGTGTGGTCTGGTGTGGGTCTCCATAGTCCTTGTTCACAATGGGTTATTTTTTTATTCCATACACATCACATTAGAATCAATCCTATTATCTATATCCCCACTCATTGAATTTAAAATTCATGGAATCCAAGAACTATTTTTCTCTTGATTCCCATCCTTATAGGATACGTAGCGACATTTAGAACCTTTGTCTTTGCACTCAGCTGCAAGTTTCTTTTTCATCTATCATCCAAGGTATATGATGTTAAACTATGCATTCAATCCAAGCCTCATGAATATAAACTATATATGAGTTTCTCCTCACAGGATGTGTCACGTGGCATCAGGTCTCCTAGTCCCTCATTCACATTTGGTTTCAATTTCTGCACCTGAAACACCCCCTTCTTTATCCCCATAATCTTTGTAATATGAAGTTAAACTATGATGTATTGTCCAGACTGTATGACCTTAAACTAGATATCTGTATCATAATCCCACTGCTGGAGAGGTTACTATAGTGGTCATCCACATTTCCATAATCCAGAACTATATACGGATTGATTCCCATCCTCATGGGTTTTATAGTGATGTTCAAGAACTTTTCCTTTGGACCCAACCACAACATTTTCCATTTTTCATGTTGGTTCATCCTAATATGATAAAAAATGATGTTAAACTGCATGGAATTCTAGAACTAAGTTTGTTGTTATTCCCATTCTATTGGAATACATAGTGACACATAAACACCCTATCTTTGAGCCCAGCCGTATGGTCATTGAATCTTTAGAACTGTTTTATTAGCATAGTCCAAGAATCATGACTTTAAACTATTTTCAAGATTCCTCAAGAATTAATATGTGGTGTTGATACCACTTAGGTCTTCATTTATCTTAGGTTTACTAAACTATCAAATTATGCATGTCCATTTTGGAACAATCACCCCCTAGTACAAACTCTTTGACCTTAAAATAAGAGATGGTGGTCTATGAAACATGACATTAAACTATCTGCACCTAGTCTAAGAATCATGAATTTAAACCATATGTTAGACTTTTTCGGGATGTGTTCTGTGGTATTGGGTCCCCTTAGCTGCTTTCATGTTGGTTTTTTCATGACATCGCACTACATATACCCACATGAGATACCATTCCACATTGTTCGAGCTCTATGACCTTAAACTAAGAGTTAAAATCCTTAACATAAAACATTAAACTTTGATACTACCCTGAACCAGCTCATGAAGACCCATGATAATTATAGGATGAGTTAGCTTCCTCACCATAGAGTATTTTCCCAACAGTGTTGGTCTCCTACCACGCTTTGTTTTTTAGAACTATGTAAGGATTGATTCTCATCCTCATGGGATACGTAGCGATGCATGACCATTTTGTCTTTAAAACTAGCCACATTTTTATTAACCAATTTCTGGGCCCCCTTGGCCTTATTTACGGTCTAATCATGATGACCTTAAACATTGTTCAGTTCATCTAGATGCCTATATGCAACACATGAGCCTTCTTCGCCTCATTAACATTAGGTTTTACCTCCTACGTGTTTTATACATACCCCAAGACTGAACGTCTCCCATAGTCCAAGAAATATTAAATTAAACTATCTTCCATGGTCAAAGAAATATGAACTTAAATTATTTCCACACCTGGGTCTTAATCCCACTCTCTGTATGCCCTTTCCAAACTTTGGGTTTTTCTCAGTCCAAATTTCCACCATCCCTTAATTCCTTATAGACCACATAATGGGGATGGTCTCATTCAATGTTTGATCACCTCACATCTGGATCCATAACCCTATTGGATTTTTGGTAGAAAATGATGAATACTATGTTTTTGAACATGGTCAACAGTTGATGGGGAATTTTTTCACCCCATTCTCGACTGGTGAAGTTAGGGCCCCTGTGTTTCAAACATTGTCAATAGTCATCCCTTACTCATTATCCATCTCTTCATGTAGAACTTAAATGTCTTAACATACCACCTTTTTATATCATTGTGTTGTGGTGGGATTTAATCCTTGGTTTCACCCTCAATGTGCACTTTTTCATGTCAGACCGAGGCATGAACCACTCATTGTTTCCCAAATTTAGCATTGCTCATGTGGGCTTAGGAGCCTGGTAAGGTGCATATCAATGTGGTTGAGCAACACATGAGCCCTTAGGGTTCAACTCTATGATCTTAAATTAAGATAACCATAGGGAAAAGTGAGGCACTACATCATGCCTTATATAATGTAGTTCACGGTGGTTTTATCACTTTGCTACACCACTCTACCTGCTTTTGGGAAGTCTTCTTCCTATTTGTACCTTGATACTTGTATGGTGTGAAATATTTATTTGTCTTATTCAATTCAGATTCATTTCCACCATGACACATAATAATTCTGCAGAAAGACATTTTTAAATTCCATACAACACATCTTTAAACTATTGGGTAGGGTCCAGGTAATACGACCCTAAACTGTGTACAACGTCCTGATCACATGACATTAAACTATGAGACATGACTTGATCACATGAAGTTAAAATCTACCATGCATCATCCTCACTATATGACATTAAACAATTCATTTATCATCCCTTTTTTCATGATTTAATTATACAATCCCATGTCCTCTTTTGAGATTTCCTCTCACACGATGCTAGTCGTCAACCTTATTTTTTGCATCTTCTGCTATCACTCGACATATGAGATGATGCTCCCCTGGGAGATAGGTTTGATATTTTTTTCCGTGATTACGCTCACACTAGTGTATTCTAATCCATGGTTGTGTAATTTTAAGAGTACTAGAATCCATTAAAATAGTCCATGACTCCAATATGATGCTTTCCATACCCATTTATTCAGATCATCATCCCCTTTCATGTGGGAAGACACCCCCTAACAGAATACTCTCATGACACTTTGGATCACCTACCATCTTGGGCCAATGTACCAGAAGAATTCAAGAAAAAATTCAAGATATGTTTTATGTTAAACAGTTGTCCCTTATTTTTTTTCTCTATTTCAGGTTAACGATACAGATTCCATGTTTTAAATGATGGTCAACAATTGTTCTATATCAAGACACTACTCCCATTATGTTCCAAATTATTGGTACTATGATTTACAGATCCCATTCACTTTCATTCGGATAGATTCTAATGCCCCTGACATTATACCAATCATTCACTAGAACACATTGGAGAAGAAATTCTATTGTGTTGAGATCCACTCACTAGCCAGGGCGTTCCTAGTCAGGATTCTCCCAAAGGAGACCGATTCCCATTCTCTTCCTAACACAACTTCTGATGTTTCTAACTATCATATAGGAGAATGATATTATATTTTCTATTGTTTCCCACACCTAACATGACTCACGAGGTCTTAGAGATTTATTTTTTGGTTTCATCTATACAATAGAGATACAGTGGACCCCAAGGGTGACATTTTCCTGAGAACACGGTCCGCCTCATCCACCTTTTCCTTGTTGGACCCCATTGGGGGGGGGGGTTGGAACTGAAAAATGTATCCAAATAATGAACCAAATGCTTCAAAACATGATCCAAGAGAATAACCTATTCCACAAGCTTCAATTTGTCTAGTCGTAGAGCCTGAACAGAGTTACGAATCAGAGGTTATGACAATTCGAATTTAGGTTGCAGAAAATAGAAAGTAGGGGTGATTTTGTGGAAAAGTATATATTTTTGCGCAAGAAAGTTGTGAGAAGAAGAATGGAATCTTTTGCACTATAAAAAAATCTTGCACGCAACTAGTCTCAGAAACCATTTAAATTTCCAATGTGACATCATCGAGTAATGATGCACAGCGAGGCCGCACCTCAGCGGAAGTGTCAGAAACACATGAGAAACCATATCAAACCATGCACCATATGCAACAAGTCATTACATATACATCCTTCATATTGTATTATCATTTATTTCTAGATGAAACCACATCCTATGTATTATGTAATACACATCATGTCTTTACAAACCATACATAACACACCTACAATAAACCTTCAGATACTATATGTAGAATTATTCATTTTCAATAACTTCAATCCATCACAACCCATAGCACTCATGTATGGGAATTAACTGTTGTTCACACCTGTATATAATAATACATCACAAGTGAGAGTGGGGGAGATGGGGGAGTCACCCATCCATATCCTAACCAAACTGTATGTTGGGGAAATCATCGCTATAACCACTGGTTATTGATTTCCCTTCGGACATGGGTGGGGTGCATACAAACTAAAAAAACATAAAAAGTAGATTTAACTCCCAACCAAAGTAAGGGAAACTACCTTGCATTAGACTCATTTTCTTCAATGATCACAATGGACTCTCTACTACCACTTATAAAGTCTATATATCTAACAATAAAAAAATCATCAAGTTCAATAAATGTTATTTATTTATCCATTAATTAATATTCAAAACAAATTCTTCCAAGATTAACATTTTAATCTTTCAAGCCAAGTGCTGATAACACAATTAATTCATTTCTTGTATTCTTGTTTTTTCATCACCAAGTAAGAATTAATAACAAAGCCCATTAGTTTTTTATTTTAATTATCATTTCATAAACATCTGATTACTCTAGTACCCATCATTAGCTACCACTTAAAAGATTAACTCACTGTACATAAAATCAATCATTATCCTAGAGATGGAAACAAGTCATATAAATAAATAATAGCTATAGGCTGTTAGGTAATCATAAAGATAAAATTAATCAATAGTGATAAATCATGGCTCTAAAATCTTTCTGACCACCCCAGTTTCCCACACCATTGTGAATAATACCACATTTGAAATATCATTCTAATATTATCACAATACCCAGAACCCCATGTCTCCACCATCATGACATTTAGAACCTCATTCCACTATAATGGCCTTGGGAATCCCAACCTATTATTCATAAAATATTCCAACTGCACAATGTTATAAACCAATCATATATTGTATCTATATCCAATTAACATAAATAAATATTAAATGAATTTTTACACAAATAAATAAAAAGGAAACTATATCCAAATTAAATAAGGAATTTTAACCTTTATAAAAAAGTGAAAGGCTCAGTCAACCTAAAATAAATAATTTAAGAAATCATAAAATTTTATTTAACTACTTTATTTAATATATTAAAAAATGCAATAATCACAAAATAAATCTTTATAAAAAATTTGAATTCTAATTATTATTTATTTAATCTAGAATTCTAACTTGAGTTTATTTTTTCATATATAAATAATCTCGAGGATAATTATTTCAACATAGCTCTTTTTTTATAATCAAGAATTACTAGTTTAATTTTTTTAATTAGTTTCCAAGAATATAAACAATTACAAAATAAATAATTGATAACACCGAGTCTAGTAAATATCAAGAGGAAAACGTTATATATCAAACTCATGAAATCTTATATTTCAAATATTATAATATTCAATATCAAATATCCACATGAGATACTATTTGTTCCATTAATAATTTATTTCAATCACGTGATAGTCATATACAAGAATGAATAAAGTTATATGAAAGAAATAATATTATTTAACAAAATAATAACAAAAAAATCACATACTAAAATCCGAATTTATTTTTTATAATATCTAGAATTATAAAATAATTATCATCAGTATTGTTTAAGATTTTTTTCATCACAGAATACCATCATTTTATTTCATAAAATACAAATTTCACGACATCATGTGATTATCTATTTTTCTCTGTGGAATAATTTTTAAATTAATTATAATTATTCCACAATATGTAGTTATTCATTTTCACTTTTGATAATCTTAAAAATTATCAAATTATACCACAAAATTCAGTATTAAATTCACTAAGTAAGAACTATATTAATTTTATCATGAATTGATAATAACATGTTATCCTTATTCTCATATCATGGAAATTTATTCAATATTTGATAATTAATATTTCTTATTAAAATGCATCAATTCCAACATTCAATAATAATTGTACTTAAATTATTTAATTTATATATCTAAAAAACTATAACACTTCATGTAATTCCATATTATTATTTATAAAAAATAAAAATTGTATTAATTATATTTATTTGATATTCACATTCTCTTTATAGAATATTTTTTGTATTATATAAATTAACTCAGAATGAGATAATAAGAAAAATAATTCTCTATTCATGAAATAGTTAATTCCAATGAAGAATAATATTTTCATCAAAAATAAATTGTTCTTTTCTATCTCATGGATAATTTCATAATAATAGAAGTGTAGTGATTTATACAATAATAAGTGATTCTTAAATTAGAATTAATAAATTAAATCCACTACATCCATCTATTTTAGAGGAAGAATAATATATATGACCTGTGAATATTCTAAGAAAAAAAATACTTACAAGGATTAAAATATTAACAGATTATCAAAATCATTGAATAATGACCAAATAATCTAGTTATTCATAAATAATAATATTTACTATATTCACTGGAAGAAATTAAATATTTATATTCATCCATGAAAATATCAATTTATTTCAATAATTATTCTTCAAATATTTCTAGATTATTATATGATTAAGTTCAATCAAACCAATTTAGGAAAAGGAAATATTGTATAGTCCATTCACTATTTTATATAAATTAAGGAGATGTACCAAATACCCTACCTCTAAGAAGATTAACATGCTGCAGTATCAAAATAGAGGAGAGAGAGATGGTATGTAAGTAGGCTAGAAACATGGGAAGATATCCAAAAGAATTGCAGAATACCCTCAAAATATAAATGTTAAATCTTGGATACCCTAGAATCAAAGGATATCTCAAGAAACCCGAACAAGAGAATTTTAATATCTTACAAGAATAACTAAATGTGTCTCTCTATATTTTTTCGAAAACTCATAAAATCCTCCCATTTAATTATCATTTAATTAGGTTTGAATAAAATTATCACCAAAGTCTCATTTAAATATTCTAAAATGTTTTAGAAGTTCCATTATTAATTATAAAACATTTCATAGATTCAAATTTTTTTTTCTCATTTATTTCATTAATCACTTTGGGAACACATTGTGGTAGGGCGTGGGAAGTGAAAACTAAGATTTTAAGGGAAATATGATACCTATATGTGATAATATAGCAATGTATAAGGGTAATATATTTTTACCCTTAAGAATGCATAGAAATATCATTATTACCCTTATATGAGACTTGTGTTACACTTTTTTGAACTAGTGGATCTTGACTAAGTATTTAAGACGTCAAGGAACTACCCTTATGTGAGGCACAAATTACCCTTACGAAATGAGGGAAAATATAAGCTAACCCTTATATTGTTTGTTTACATTCTAGGATAACCTTACACATGGTCAAAGATACCTTTACATGGCCTTAGAGAACTTGAGCATACCCTTATGTGACTAAAGAAAATACACGTCGATCATTACACAACTCATGAAAACACCACTTATACATACAAAAAAAGTGCAAAAATAGTTTTACCATTACAGTAGCTATTACAAACAACCATTAACCTTATACAACCTTTAAAAAACCCCTTACCTTTATGAAACTTAAAAAACACGTGTAAGAGTAAATATTTTATCGAAAATATTACATGTCTAATTAAAAAAACTATTAATATCAAAGTGAAGTATTTTGTATAATTTCCAAACTCCAAAAACAAATAAATAATTAATTAAATTACTTAAAAAAACTCAATTTCCAATAAAATTTGAAAACATTAAAATTACTTCCAGAATTTGTAAATAAATTAAAACCTATTTATAATTTAAAAATTTATTTTAAAAAAAAAATTAAATTTATGAAACAACTCTTGAACCAGCGAAATTCCCAAAATAGAAAAAGGAAGGATATGGAATATTCTGGACATTTACATTAGATGCCTCTCAATCAATTATCTTCCTCAATAATTAAAAAATAGAGGAAAATGATGGTAATTAAATCAACCACACCGTAGGATACTTTTGAAGGATCTCTCTATATTTAAGATACAACTACCACACTAGAGAAACAATTTATAAATCATTAAGAAGCTATAAAATAGGTACAAAAAAATTTCTTGGGGAAGATACCTGTCAAATTGAAACAAGTATATAAATTAAAAATTTTATTAAGGAGAAGAATAAATATCAAATATCCGCATAAGATTTGATATATTTTCCAAATAAAATCTAGAAAAAAAATATTGGGATATTAATCACACATCTGTGTCTCTAAATTGAAATTAAGGCCAAAAAATCATAACAAGGTCCATAAATGATAAAAAAAACAACTCAAAAGTAATGCATGTCAATTAAACAACCATTACCACAAAACTATACTTCAAAAGGAAACCCTTCAAAAATGATCACTTCACATTGATTTACTCAAAAGGTATAAAACATCATGTAAGAGAAAATATTATTATATTTAAAATATATAAAACTTTACTTATGTAAGGCACCAAATGAAAATCTATACATGATTTAATTTAATTTATCATACCAGTAAATTTTATTCATAAAACCTAGAACATATCATGTTTAAATTATCAAGAATGAAGTAAATTATCTTTCTTGCATAATTATTTATTGATAATAATTGATATGCTACTAAAAAAATCATTAATTATTTATAGTTAATGAGTTCAAAATATAAACAGGATTTTCATACAGGTTCTTTAATTTATAGTCATAAATCATAAAATTTCATATTAAAACTATTAAATTTCTAAATCAAATTAATAAAAATTTTCAATAAGTCTCTATAATTTAAAATCAAGTTTGTTATAAAATCATTAAATGAAAACTATTTTTAATTCATCCTCATACCAATTTATTTATCAAAACCCTATTTATAAAAATTCTTCCAATATATTTTTCATAACTAATTTTTAAACAAATGAATATTTCCTAAAATAACTGGGGTATTTTATTTAAGAAAAATTATTTCCACAAAATCAATATTTCCATGTGTGTATTATTGAATGTTATTCCAATACATGATGAAAAAATCCAAGTATTGCATACTCAGGGTTAAATTTCTTTCAAAAAACATTTCATCACATTTATTTACATTTCAATAACTAAGTGAAAAATAATTTAACCAAATTAGTTTTTCATTTATATAATATTCCAATAATCCTCCGAAAAAATTATTAGAACTGAAACATTTTTCATGTTTTACCAATTGATAATTTCAATAAATTTAAAACATTCCAAGAAAGATGTCTCTCCTACCATTTTAGCCGAATTTCTTAGATAAATACCATATAGAGAAATGTTACATGATTTAATACACTACCACAGAACTGAGCAAGGCCAGCGCCAAACTTTATCAGCGCTAACGAAAAAGCGATGATAAAGGGGGGAACTTTTATTAGTGCTAAAAAAGCACTGATAAAGGTTACATTTATCTGTGCTAAAAAAATGCTGATAAAAGTACCCCTTTTTCAGTGTTTTTTTAGCACTGATAAAGGTACCCCCTTTAACATCAATTTTTTAGAGCTGTTAAAGGGTACCCCTTTATCAGTGCTTTTTTAGTAGCGCTGATAAAGAGGGGTATTTATCAGTGCTTTTTTTAAAAGCGCTGATAAAGGGTCTACTTCCAAAAAAAATTCATTTAAAAAATATATATTAATATTTAAATATATAGATATAGTTATATTGATATAAATTTAATATAATTTTTTTAAATATAATTTTAAATATATTTTAGATAAATATAAATATACATTTACACTTAATATATAAGATATTTAGTGAAAATGGCTTATAAAAAAATTAAAAAAAAATATTTTTAATAAATAATTTGCTAATTATTTTGGAGTAATAGGCATTTAATAACAATTTGAAGACTAAAAAAAAATTTAAAAAAGATCCAAAATATGTTGAAAACGCAACTCGAACTTGAAAAGGCCATAACTTTTGATCCGGGTGTTCGTTTGTGCTCTACAACATATCAAATCGAATCCTGCGACGAGCACTATGCTCTAGGGACCTAGGAAAAGCCTCTGTCTCATATTTCTAGGAAAAAAATCCTAGAAGGCCTCCAAAACTTATTTTTTAGTCGGGATACCGCGATTGTTTAACAATTTGTGGATTTTCATCCTCGTTTAAGTGGGTATTATTGGCTGGTTTTGGTGGGGACTGAATTTATTTCAAGGTATTACATTCATATTGATATTATTTATTTGAAATTTTATCATTTTTTATACTGCACAGATATTTATAATCAAATATATAACAATATATACATATTTTTTATATATTCACACATAAAAATTTAATTATAAATATAAATAATAAAATATATTTACATATAAAATATATTAACTTTATCTAAATAGTAACTAATATCCATTTTATTTGAAATACAAATATATGAATATTTATATACCTATATATTAATCTAACGATATATATATTAATATAACTACAAATATATATTCATATATCTATAAATATATATATTAATATCACTATAAATATATAAATTTATATAACTATATATATATATTAATATAACTATATATATATATTAATATAATGATATATATATTAATATAAATATATATTACTATAAGAATAAATATAACTAAATATAAATATATATATATAAATAGAGATATAATCAAATGGAAAACAAATCAAAATAGAGGAGTGGTAAGGGCTTAGGCGTGCATGAGGGAGGTCACGAGTTCAAAACCTTGTGGAGCCCGGGCGCGCGCATGGGGGTGCATTTTGGGGGGCTAGCACTGATAAAGGGAAGAGGGGGTGCATGCGGGGAGCTGGAGGGTCTGGAAAAGCACTGTTAAAAGAGGGTTCAAGAACTATAAAATCCCCCTTATTGGCAGGTATTTTATTATTATTTTTTTTTAATTTTTTTAATTTTATTTAGTTTTATCAGTGCTAAAAAAGTGCTGATAATAGGGGTCTTTATCAGCGCCTTTTGGATATCTAATAAAGGGGACCCCCCTTTATCTTCACCGGCTTTAAGAGCGCTTTTGTAGCGGTGGTAAGGCCCATTTTGAGTGCTGATAAAAGGCGTATTTGTAGTAGTGATAATTTTTTTTCCAAATAACATAACTCTACCCTGATCTTAAACAAGATAATATCAATATACGTAACTTCAAAATTTGATAAACCAATTTGACATATATCATGGATCACAAACAAAACATGATATTGGAACAATCCACATCACCCAGCTACAATATTTTCCATGTTTTTTAACCAAAATTTATTTTTCGGGAGAACACTCATGATTTTTTTTAAACGATTTAACGTTCGAATATCCATTTTCCATATGTACTTTGAATCACCTTAAAGTGATTTTAATAAACACTAATAACATTAATTAACGAATATATGAATCTATATCAATAAAAACAGAGATATCTTAAGCATACAAATCAATGAAACCCATCCCCCACAACATGATATTATCCAATTTAAAAAAATGACTCACCCTCAAGGTTTTAATATTTATCATGAAAAATAACATGTTCTAATGTGTGAAGTGTCTCCTATATTTATATTCTTGATTCTACATCACATATTATAGTATAATAGAAATCTATTATGGGGATGTAAGAATAGAAGGTCACAACCACATCATAAAAAAAATCACATCCCCAAACCACAATATACACGAATTTAATTCCCAATATAGAGATAAATTAATCTTACAGTAAGAAGAAAATAAATTAATTAATGATATAAAATATTATTATTCTAATAACAACAAACCATATCACCTTGAATGAGTAAAGATTATATTTACTAAAATCAATGAAGACATACCAGAACCCCTTACCTCATTCTAAATCTCTATCACACCTATACTGAGAGAAGAGTATATGATACATATAATGAATGAAACCCCTCCCAATGTATTATTTTTTTACATAATCGAGCCCGAGTAGAGAGCTATATAATGATATGAAAAATTTTATTGAATGTTTTTCCTAGACCATATATCTATTTTGACACATGAACTATGGAATGAGTTATACATACCTTCTCTAAAGGCAAATAGGTAAGGGTTGGATACTAAAGGTTTAATTGGTAAAAACAATCATGGATCAAGGATTTTATTTGCGGGTTTTAATCAAGAAAATGACAAGGTTTCTGTTAACTCATTTTCATGGGCTATATATTAAATAATGATGATTATATTGTTTATTCACTTACAGAGATTAATATCTATGGGTTTGAAGCTCTAAATGGAATTTAAAGGTCTCATGACATCAATAAATCTAAAATCATCAAAAAAGGGAAACCATCACTAATAAAAATGTCACTTTTTCATTCAATGAATAATTAGGCTTGAAAACTGGTCTCATAAACCCCCATAAATTAGATAATTCCTCATAAACCCCAAAAAATTTGAACCACCACTATTGATCAATTTTATGATATATTTTCATAACCAATGAAACCCAAGGCTTCCTATAAAAATGATTCAAACTAAAGGATAATGCCACATCCTCTAACCAAACCATTGTCTTATGATAATAAACGATGACCTTAGACTTCTAAAAACTGTAGTATTGGTAGGTTCAGAGTTTCCTCCTCAAAAAAGGTTCAATTTCCTCTTCTACTATGTGGAAAAGTTCTTGCTCAACTTACTAATGTGGACATCGATTTGGATCTATTCATGTAATATAAAAAAGGTTATGGAATCCTAACCCAGGACACCAATTATTTTAAATTTAATTATTTATTTATTTTATTTAACATATATCCCATTATTTACATATTTTAAACATAGATGCATAAAATCTGTATGCATTCTCTATTCCAAGGTCACCTTGATGAAAACAATATCACCTTGGTTAGCATGTCAAGTAAACTTAAAGGTCCTCACATCTGATTGGATGGGTTCCTAAAATAAAATGTCCTTATTGGTCTCTATTTTTACTGGAACATATTAATATTAGACGAGTGTATTTCCTTATGAACCCATGCATCCTCATAGTTCCTAACTACACACCCCACCATATCTCATAGCCATCAACTTTGATACCAATTTCCAATTACCCACTCCATACAAAGGTATACCTCATGGGATGATAATAAAGTAACTGGGATAAAGAACATTGAATCCCACCTCTAATAGGTCTTGGGTTAACTCCTAGTTCCATTGGTATAAAAACACTAACATGGTATGTGTTACCCTCAAAAGGATTTAGGAAGTAGGAGATAAGATGATATCAACCACAAAAAAACTCCTTATTATAATAAATAATGAATCCATCCCAATACATGATGTGATTTTATATATAACTGGATACTACTAGAATAACTAAAATTAAAAGTAAAAGATATAAAACCCACAATAGTAACCAAAAATCTCAAACATCTATTAAAAAACTCCTTGAAATAGTATTGTCCAGCTCGATAAACATCTTTCCCTTGATGACCTGAAAAATAGTTAATATATACATAGGGAGGGAATAACATGTATATTTAGTAGGATCCTCCCATAAACCTCTTATGAAAAATTTGAAAGAACCATAATGAAGCCTAATGAGTAAAAAATGATATGATATCTTTATGTAAACAGGAATACTATTATGTTTCTCATATTTACTATGGATTAATCAATAAATAAAACAGGGAAGTATAGCCACAAAATTGAGAATACATGTATATATAAATGAGTACCCCACAATGACTTACCCTCTAGGTTTCCACTCTCACGCCCCAAAATCCCACATCATGACCTACCAAATCTTTCATAATAAACCTAGATGAAATAACCTAGAAATTATATCATATCATGAACCTGAAGCAACACATAATCACATCCTCATCCTCTATATAGTATCTAGGTTTATTTCCAAAAGCCACCATAACCTGTGTATTATGTAAAACACCTCAATACATCCCAACTCATACATAAGACCCCTTTAAAAGTCATTTGGATACTACAATCTAAATATATGTAGGTGCAATAACCTCAATCCATCATAGCCTATAGCAGACATGTAAGAGAAATTTCCACTGTGGACACTCCCATGTAATACTAAGCCAAAGAGATAGTGGGGTAGAGGGGTTAGTCATCAATATAATCCTCAATAGGTTGGATGTTGGGGAAAACATACCCAAACCATTAGTTGGTGGTTTCCCTTTTCGCATGGGTGGGGTATGTGTGAAATAATATAACATACATAGTAGATATAACTCACAATTTCACTAAAGGAAACCACTTTTCTTTAGACTAATCTACCTCTATCATCACATATGACACCTAATATCCAGTTCAAAGGTTTAAATAAAAAAATAAAAAAAAATATTCATGTTTAATATTTATTAAATAATTATATATTAATTAAAAATACTTTTTTTTCAATCAAATATTATGATTTTAATATTCTAATATAATGTCTAATGTCATGCTTAATTCTTTACTTGTATTCCCAATTATGTTATCATCAACTAAGAATCAAGAATCAACCATGTTCTTCTATAATTTCAATTATAATTTTCCAAACATCTGAGTACTCTATGAATTATCTCAAGTTACCACATAGTTTTTTTCTCACAATTCATTGTATCAAACTGTGTCTTGCTGTTACAAATTAGACAAATAAATAACAAATTGGCATTAGACATTAAGTAAAGCTTAAAGCTATATTTTTTAAAGGATGATATGAACCTACTTCAAACCCATTCTGACCCCCTTGATTTCCCTCACCATCGCTTATAATATCACATCAGGCATCTCAATCCAACTTCATAACCAAAACAGGCACCACATTCTTCCATTATCATCATAACACGCTCCTCTTTTCACGATCAAAGCCTTGAGAATCCCCTCCCATTAGTCATCTAATGTTATAACCACAAAAGGTTATTAATCAATCATATCAAGGCACTAAATCTATAGATTATAAATACTTATTGAATTTATTTTTTCCAACATAATTTTAAAAGAAACTATGACAAAATAAAATAAGGAATTATATCCTTTATCAAACAATTTAGTGGTAAATCAAGAAAAAATAAAAAATTTATATAATAATTATATTTTTATTTCTTTATGTTATTAATGAATTATTAATGAATAAATCTGAGCAGGACAACCCATAAAAATATCCAAGGCTAAATGTTAATTATTTAATATGGTGTTTCACCTTAATATTATTTTTAATATATCAAGGATCTTGGAAAAAATTATTTCAACATGCATCTTTTTATTACAAACAATCATTATAAGAATTACGTTATTTAATTTCCAATCATATAAACCATGATTTAAAACTATTAAAATAAATTTCACACTGTAATGTCCTAGACCAGGTGCCACTATATAGGGGCCCTGAGCTTTTGAGCCACATAACCTCAGGTGCACCTCCTCATATTCTTGTGTTTCCCTACTAGAAAATATGGTCTAATATGAACATGGGGATACTATAACCTATTTTACCAGACTAGAAATATAGTATATAAAAATAAAAATATCAAAAAATAATAAACAATGACCATGCTTGTTGAAATCAATTTCCAAAATTATGTAAATTCTACCTACTAAAATATAGGAAACATTCCACTTCATACACATGTTATGTGTCATAAACAACCCAAAATAAAGATGCAAGGAAAATTACAAAAATGGGTCCTCATGTTATATTCAGTTCCCTTTTCCATGATATATCATAAATCTCATATCATCTACCCAACATAGGGCCTTTTCCCTTATTATGAACTATAATCATGAAGTATTCTAAGGTAAACAATGAAAACCTGAGTAGTGTGTGAGTACAAATCAGTAGCCCTATAAAAGTGGTGGCTAAATAAATTAATGGTAATTTTTTTTGTATGTAACTATACGAGAAAACAAAAAAAAGGAAGGTATAAAAGAAAACATGATGAAATTATAAACACTATCTTTAAATTATTATGTTTTTATTTATGGTGTATATGTCATAAAACCTTAGGGTCAATGCTTCAAACACAAAATAAGAGGATTCATTTATCATTTTCAATCCCTTATTTCAAGGGTTCCACATCTATTTGGCTACTCCATGTTAGAAATATGATCTTGATCATTGTGTCAACAACCAAATTAAGATTATGAGTCATCAAGCTCATCAATCTATGATAAGTATGTAGAAAATCATGTATGACTATCATTATTCATGGAAATGGAACACCATGTCCAACATCCTCACTGATAGTTCTTGGAGCTTCATGTACCACATCAAAAACATTTGATCAATAACATTTGTAAGGTCTTTAACACTTGAACTTCCAACACATGGTGGAAACAAGGATAAAAAATAGTCTCATCTATTCATTTATCATATGGTTAACCATATTTGACATCAATTAGCCACTAATCAACTTAGGCAATTTTGATATTCCCATTCCATCCCTGACAATGATTCATTTCTGAGGTCATAAAACCAAACACACATAAGACCCACTTTATCAATTTCATAATTTCTACTATTAGGATATATCACACTTCAATTAAAGTAATTACAAAAAATAGCCTTAGGTCCCATTATCATTCCATATAAAAATGAATTGTTTTACTCAAATAATCTCACTATTTACCATTTTAAAATTTACTTTACAATTTTCAAGGTATGGAATGCACATTGGATGGCCTTTAATCCTGCTTTCATATTCTCTAATGAACCTAATAGGTTCGTGAATGGTATTTCACATCATTTTAAGGGACTAAAACACATTCCAATTTTAGATAGCAATTTCATATCTGAATGAAATAACAGAAGAAACATTTACACAAAATAACTTTGAGAATTTGGGAGAAAAACTTAGATAGACTATATCAAGATCATTGAAAAACACTCACACAAACACCACCCTTGATTCAAGACCAGATACCACCCAAACCAAATATAATTATTTCCATGAAAGCATGTGTTTATATATTCGGAAAGATAGAAAACAATCATACTTGTTTCTTCTATAAAATAGATGAAAGAGGAGTGTTATACTCACCTAGAGGTTTGATTCACAATCAATTAACCTTAAAATGACCAAATACCGAGGCATAATTTCCCTTAGAGATCTTGGGAGATCTTGGATTAGGCCTAAAACTACTGGAGGAGAAGTGGGGAAGGAAATCGGGTATGAAACCTTAAATTCCAAGGGAGAAATGTTAAAATCCCCAAATTTTAAGAGGTGCATAGTTTAGTTTCATAGTTAGAAATACTGTGTCCCAACATTGTGGCACCCTTTATCCCAGAGGGTTATAGGATGCATGGTTTTTTTGGGCCATTTGAAAGTTTTGAAAAACCATATGGTGGCCATGCATCCACCTCTATTCAAGGGGCCATGACACATGGTCTTCTAGGTCATGGTACATGGTTAACCCTAAGCATGCACCAACCATGCACCATGCACTAGATGGACACTTTTCCCCCTTTTATGTCCTTAACCCCCAACACACCCCTGACACCTATCATACTCTCTAAAATTATTTCATTAACCACATTAAAAATGTAATTGAACTGAAATTTAAAAGAATCATACCTTATATGAATGCCAAGATCTTATAGCCTACCCGGATTAAAATAGTTCATCCTTATTCTACTCTCCCAAACATCATTAATCCTCCAAGGTAAAAATTTGGTCCACTAGAACCACCTATCTACTTCTCTGTCGCCCAATTCTCCTCTTGATAATGACCATATTGATATATAACTTGGAATAATTGAGTGGTCTTACCCCAAAAAAATTCTCACAATAATTCATAAACATGAATCAGATTATCCTAAAAGGACGCATCAACCTCAAGATCTACAAAATAGAAATCGATCACATGAGAAGGATTAGGTTGATACTATTAATGAAATGACTCCTGAAAAACATCATTCATACCACTATAAATCTATGTATATCAAAATACATTTCGTTAATACAACATAATTCATGATTTGTTACATAATTGTACACAAACTACAATCCTAGAATATTGTGAAGTCTAATGCCTTTTTAGAATTAGATAAATAACAAAACAATTTTTTTTATAGAAGTATAACACCATTAATTAAAGTCTTGAAAACATGCTCTTGTATTACTTATATCTTATAAAAATGTATGGGATTACCAGGGGACATATATAAGAATTTGGTTATCTATAAAGCATATTACAGGATTAAAAAACCATAAAATAAGGTAATGTAGAACATGTGATACAAGAGGCATATCATGGTAACATAAGAGGGGTGAGAATCATAATCATGGACAATGAAACATGATATAGCACGATAACATAAAGGAAAAATATAAAAGTGGAAACCACTTAAAACACAGAATCATAAAAATAAGTCAAGGATAACCACCAATAAAACATAACATAGTGTCCATAAGATAACCTCACATCCACTATAAATGGAATATCCTAAAATTAAAACATTACCCAATGCATTAGAGTGATATCTGGGTGCACCCATCATTTCCATATCATGTGAATGCATAAGGGTTCTACATAGATCAATTAACGTATTATCTTTTTTAGTCATATTTAATCCTATGATTATGGTGTGTGGGATACATACTTGAAAGTATATAATAAATTAAGGACATGTACATCTTAGCGACAAACCTCCAGTGGAAATGGGGATGAGTATTCATAAAACAAATGTTTTTCATAAAAAATCATAGGATAATTTTGACATCATAACAAGGGTACTCATTGATTCATGGGAGGGATTAATGAGATTCAATGTTTTATATAATCACTCTTAAATAATAAGGGAAGTAATCGAGATATTTAATAACATAATGAAATATGAAAAATGGGAATTAAAATTAATAATACAAAGAGGGTTCTTGAATAAATAGTAGAAGTAGAGGTTCTGTTACCTTTAGAGGGTTTTTCCAAAATTTTAGGAGGATCTTCTTAAGGAACCTCTAGAGGACTCTAAAGAGGGTAGGGTAGATTAATTCCATGTTCAAAGGGTTTTGAGTGAGTAAGAAATAGAGTTTGGGTGGGTTTACATAAAAAAATGTTGGGAACCAACCCTAGTCCCACAAACCCAATGCCCGCTACCATTACATTGTATAAGATTCAAGGAAACACATCCAGAAGAACTGAATAGTATAATAGTATTGATAAACTAGATACACTACTTGATACATGAATATAATTTGAATAAAAAAATTACAATTTTTTTAAGAATCACATTATTCCTTTTATCATTTATTTGTAAATCAATCATGAAACACTTAATGGATTCTAGGGGACAAGAATCAAAATAAGGGTGAGGTAAAATGATCATTAAAGGTTATTAATAGTAGAATAAATCATTAATAAATAAGAATAATCAATATATAAAGAAACATTTATGAATACAAATGCCATTTAAATAATAAAAAACCATTAATAGATAAGTCATAATCAATATGGAAAGGTAAATAACTGAAAACAAATTCCATTTAATCAATAAGTTGAATATCAAATAAACCTAGAGATAATATAATAGTGAAATTATAATGGATAATAACAATTAACCTCTTAAAGAAGGAAATTATTAATTATTTGAAATCATGTCTCAGGCACATGATACCTATACCATCAATCACATTCACATGAATATTTAAATAATTAGTAAAACCCATTTAATGCCATGTTAACTAAAGTGTCTCATGAGTTGTACTGATGAATTAATGGGATATATAATGCCAAGATCCACTTATCACTATAGGTCCAAATCATTAATGATATTAAAATAATCTACTAAATTCATGAATCAATATTCATTAACATCAAATATCTGTATTGAGAAAAGGATATAGATTTATCAATATTTCTCCAGTCAAACAAATAACTTTTCAAATAAAACAATGTTTTTAGAAATGAGATATTGTTTAAGAAATAATCATATCCGTGATAAATAATATGGATGTTTATGGGAACATTAATTTCTAATGATATCATGAAAGTTAATATTTGAATAGAAATTTATTGACCTCAAAAATGATTCAAGGAAGTTAATTTTCAATAGTTTCCTTAGAAAAAATGATCATAATCTATCCAGAGGAAGAATATAGATGATATAACTACATATCCATTGTAGTAAGAAAAAATATTTTTTGTGGGTTATGAATATAAATAACATAAAAACATATTTAAAAAATTTCTTGATGAAAATATCCTCTTCATTTAAAAAAAATAGTCTGATAATTATTTTCTTGGAAAATCACTTATATATTTTTTAAAATGATCCTCGTAAGATTGAAAGGAAGATTCAAAGAAATTATGGTCCTGAATGTGGGTAATTCTGTGCATGAAGTAAAATTTTATAAAATACTTTGGAAATATAAAATTGTTAGGAAAGTGCCTTGTTCATAATATTAAATATATGATTCCTTTAAAATTATCTTTAAAATCCAAACTGACATTATTTGGAAAAGTACATAAGATTAATTTGATTTTTTTGTAAATTTTAAAAAATGGGTGAAATATCCTATTATAAATCATATTTAAAAGGTTAAAACCATTTTTGAAAACTTTTTTAAAAAATATAGTTTTGGAAGAAAACAGATTTTTGATCGAGTTGAGAAATGAAGTTTGATTTTCTTAAATAATTTTGTCATTTAATTTAAGTTAAAAAGAGTGAAAAATGGTAGTATTTATTGAATATATCTTGATTAAATAGAGGATAGTAAAATTTAATTTTTTTATAAGGAAATGGTAAATACTTTCCCTTAAGTAAATTTTATGAATAATCAATCATGATTACACTAAGATTGTGAAGTAAACCCTTACAATGATCATAACATTGATGTGAGAATAAACCAATGAATAAATTATGTTTATAAATTATATATCAATATAAAATATTTTTAAATACAATATTAGATAATATAAATTCAAAAAACTCATAATCATTGAATATTAATGACAACAAAGAAATAATATAACCCAATGAAAAATAATTGATTTATGAAATTATTTACCACTTGGTAACTCTTATATAAAATCTAATTAGATATAATAATTAAAATTAAAACTCAATATACCATGAATTATTAATTAATCCTTACATTACATGGAAAAGAGTCATTATATACACTATATTATGGAATTTGGTTCATAAAATTACAATATTTCTCAATGAAATGAAATTGAGACTAAACCCCTTATCTTTTTCTTCCTTTTGGTTGAACATGGTTTAAATTTCGATATAGGGGTTTTAAAAATATTTTTAACTTATTACATAACCATATTAATATTTTTAATACCATATATTATATTTTTATAACTTATTATTATTGTTTCATTAATAATCCTTCATTATTTTAATTTTTTCATATGTTAATTGTCTTGTTTTCTCATGCGTATTTTATTTTAAATGTTCCAGTTTGTGAAAATATTATATAGTTATATAATCTAAATAATCATAATAAAAATGAAATAATTATATTATTTATACATTAATTTTACTTTTATAACCATTCATGAACGATGGTTATTAAAAATAAAGCACGTAACGATCCTAGAGACCGTAGGTCGTACAAACGTATAAGTAACGTTCCCATTTTTCAATGATATTTATTGAAAAAGTTATGTAATATTTTACCTTTATATAATGATCATATTATCATATATACAATATTATATACTTATATATCTAATCAATTTGGTGTGGTGATGAAAAGATAGTCACATCACTTTGTGAAGGCGGTAGTCCACACATACAGGAACAATGTTATCATATTTACATAAGTGAAAAAGAAAGAAATAAAATGAAATATATTATATTTAAATAATGATTAATATATCACAAATATAATAATTGTGTAATTCAAATCACATATAATTATTAACCTTATCTTCATTACCTTCCATCTAAAGTGATAATGAAATAGAATCACATCGCTTAATGAGGTTATAGCTTGTCATACACATGAGAAAGGTTATCATAACTCCTTATAAATAGAAGGTAAATATATATATATATATATATGTTATAGTGACTAAAGAGGTATAAATATGTTATAAATATTACATATATACTTTATATCCATAACCATACACAACCTTTATAGGTTGATATGAAAAAAAAGAACGACATCAGTTCTCAAGGTGGTAGTCCGCCGTACACCCACTACAAAAAAGTGACTTTTACCAGCAGAAAAATTGTGACATATAATATATTTGTTAATAAAAATGATTAATTATAATAGATTTTGAGTTTTATCAATATTAATCTTAACTACCAACAATTTTTTCCGCTAACAGATATTGTTGTTGGTATAAACTGTCCAATACCAACATATCTTTTACCAATAGTTAAATCTGATTTTTTTTCATATTAATACTGAAATTTTTATACCAACAAATTAATATGTTATTAATACCTAATATTACCAACAAATATTTTACCATTAGAATTCTTTTCCAATAATATTGTTTTTAAAAATGTTATACAAATAATTGAATATATATATATACATGTATATATATATATATATGTATACCAACTAATCAGCTGTTAATAAAAATATATATTTATACTTAGAAATAAAGTAATTTTTAAATGAAAAATATTTGTTTTAAATGAATAAGTACACACACATAAATACATACATACATAAATGAATGTGTGCATGCACATGGGTGCATACACACATATATATTTTGTGTGTGTATCTATTCTATTTTTTAAAAATCACACCTGATTACCATTAAACTCAATAATAATGGGAATAAATGAAGGGTAATAGTGTCACTATAGAGGACTTATATAATCATATTTTTCTTATTATAATTCATCTTATAATAAAATAACAAGGGAGGTATTTTCAAATTCAATCTAAATATATTTTTAAAAATATTTAAAAAAAATTGAGTGAAATAAATAACACGCCATTTAAAAATATTTTCATTTAGAGTAAATTTAAAATTATTTTTTGATAGTAATAAAAATACATAAAAAAATAGAATAGGGGTTTAACCCTATTGAGTCCACCTGAACAATCTCCCTTTCCTTCCCTGCCACCACCTCTCTTCACTCTGCCTCCCCTGCCACTGCCTCCCTATGTTCCACTTCTTGACTCCCTATGTTCTGCCTCCCCAGACACTGCCTCCTTGTATTCCGACTCCCTTTTCACTACCTCCCTACCTTTTATCTCACCGGCCCGTACCTCCATGCGCTCCACCTCCCCTGCCACCACCTCTTTGCAATACACCTCCCCGACCACCGCCTCCCAACATTCTGGCTCACCATCCCCTACCTCCCCATGTTCTGCCTCCCCTTCCACCACCTCCTTGCGTTCCGCCGCCCACCTCCCAATCTTCAACATCCTTAATCAGTCCCTATATCCATTGATTTACATTCTTTCTCCTTAAATGATCACTTTTTCCCTATATATCTTACTAGCTTTTTTGGATTCAATTCTCAATCACTCATAAAGATTAAAAGCAGAGTAAAAGATTGAGGAGCACAAATATGTTCTTTGGATGATGGTTCAAATCAACACCCCTTGATTATTTTTGTTGTATGGAATTTTTTTGTTCTTGGAATAGAAACATATTTATAGATTGACATCGTGAGTTGTCCCTTACTATATTATCTCATTATTCCACTCTATCCCTAGCAGATTATTACATCGATATCTTAATTAGAGGAAGGGGTGCACTCGATATGGAACAACATTCAGTTGAGGAAAATAATCAAGGATCACCTTCATTTACCTTTAATTTTTGGATACTCAAACAATAGATGTGAGGGATTCAAATCATGTTCTTGATATTATCTGTATAGAGGTTTTTTCAACTGAATACTACTTTATTGAATAGTTTCAATCCCAGTGAAGATGGGATTTATCATTAATATTGGGGTGTAGTATTTATTAAGTCTTATGCTGCTTATTCATCCATCCAATATAGTGTTTTATTTAAGAATACCAAGGATGAATTTTTCAGGACATCTATAATTATGGTGGATAAGCTCTTTATGGGTTTAGCTTATTTATGTGGGAAGACTTGATAGATTCATAAATGGTTCATCCCATACATTCTAATACATAGGAAAATATTGTTATTTTATTACCGTAGAATGTTGATTTCATGATTTTAGAACATACCTCAAAGCATTTTTCTTTAAAATGACATGTGATGTGGAACACTTAAGTTAAATAAGTGAAACTTCCTCTAATAGCTAGGCCTTGTTTGGAGTGTTCAATTTGATTCAATATATTCATGATAGGTGATTAGGCAAGACACATATTATATTCAAATGAGGTAATTTTAGGGTATTTATATTAAAACTATGTTTCAATTAAGTATTGTATGATATAGAAACACTTTATACATGACTTTCATTACTAGGTGTTGCAGTTTCCTTGTACAATGAATCACGATGTACTATAGGTCTTGTTTTCATTGGTGTTGTCACTTGATTTCATTAATCTAGAGGGATTTTCATATTTCTTCCTTGTTCTTGTGAATTATTACACACTCTAGAAATTTCATAGGGTCTTTCCTTGTTCCTACGAATATTATTGGGTGGTGCCTATTAAAAATCACTTAAAAACAAATGTATGTAAAAAATTCCATAGAAAATGTTTCTGATAAACCTGTTATTCCACTCGACTGATTTTAGGGCTGTACTGGTTGATATATCATCACTGATGCAGGTACGATGGGTATCATTTGTTGTTCGTTGTATTTTTTCAAGAAGGAAGCCCCTAAAAATCATGCCTGATAGGCCATTATGATCTATATTTGAGATCGAAGGAGGAATAACTTCTTCTATCTAGTATGATTTATAGCTGCTAAGAAACTTAGATAGAGGAGGGCTCTTGCTGCAGACTCTCGCATTAGCCAGGTGTTTTTTCGACTCGGCTAGAATTTTTATAGGTTCATCATTGCTTTGTATGATTCTCAATGTTTAGTTCAATCCATTAAACGCTAGGTACTTGACATAATGTCAAAGATAAGTTATCCCCTTCCCTCATGATGTGGCTTTATTTTTGCATAGTTTTGCCACATCTTTTTACTTGATTTTTAATGTTTTAATTAATTATTTAATCACTTTTTACTAATTAATTTTACTTTTTTATTTTTATAGTTAATTATTTCAATTAAACAATTTTTATAATTAATTATGTATTTTTAGTCTTTAAAAAATAATTTTATTCTTAGCTATTTTATCCAAATTTATTATTTGTTTATTAGCTGTGCCAATACCAATATGCTCACTTATTAATAATTTGACTTTATTAATAAATAATATTTTGACATCATTTTTTGTGTTTTAATCAATTTAGACTTTATTTTAATATTTTATTATTTAATATGGATTCATTAAGATATTTTAACTTTAATTATTAACTTGTCTAATCGTCTTTCTAGTTAATTTTGTCAAGAATTTTGTTTTTAATCAAATATAGCAGTTCACTTCTAATTTTATGTATTCAATTAGTTATTTAATTAATTAATTAAGAGTTTTAAAAAATTAATTATATTATCTTATATATGAAGTTATATAATATACTCATTTTATTTTTGATTTAGCCTATCGGTGAGGTAGAAAACAGCTCTCGGTAACCTACCGGGTCACTGATGCTATTCATTTTTACTCATTGCTACCATCTAATTATTTGTATAGTAAATTTAATTTAAGTCATTCATAATCTTAGTGTAATAATCATCCGGATCCCAATTTAATTGTTATCTAATTAATAATCTTAGTTGTAGATTTAATATTTTGAAGTTTAATAAAAATATTGTTTTTAATTTATGGTATTTAACATTCTTTTAATCAATTTTATTTATCCCTTTTAATTTGCTTACTTAACATTTAATTTAATGTTTTTTATGGTTGTCATTAGCTCTTTATTTTATACTAGTAGTGTCCTATCTATTTTATTTAAACTTTCAGTCTCCCATTTACTTTCATTGTATCGGTAACCTTTTAATTTATTTGTACCGGTGACCATATTATTATTATTGCGTAACGGTAAGATTTAATTTTCTTTTCTAACGGTGACCTATATTTTTTATACTAATAGTGACCTTGTGTACCTCACTGCTGGTTTTTCTACCTCAATGTTAGACTACTCTCGCTGCACCTCACTGTTGCGCCGCTGTGGCTCTTTTATTAATTTATATCTCTTATAGTGACCCATCCTTTTATTTTTTTATCAATGACCCTTTTCATGTAACGATGACATATCTTTATAATTCACGTAACGGTGACCCCCGACCCACAATTACCCATCCTTTTGGTGACTTTATTTTTCACTAACAGCGAGGTCTTCTCTAGGCGTAATAGTGACCCTTTTTTCTATCGGAAACCACCTTGCTAATAGACCACCCTGTGCTTCAACCCTTTCACTCATCCACAACAAACCCATCCTACCACGATTGTTCCTAATTCCGAAATTAGCTAATCTCACATTCAAGTTGAGATTTAAAAACAAAATTTCAGTAGTAGAGAAATGTAGATTGGAACTAAAAATCCTTCCTGGATCCGCTGTACGAAGAGAGACAAGATGTTTCTGGAGATGCGCTGCTGAGGCAAGGTGGATGATAGAGCCTGATGAAACTACCCCTTGCTGTGAGCAGATTTGAACTAGTCTGCAGAAAGATTTGTACGAGCTGATTCAGATACAGATTTGATGTCGATCGTAGTTGCAGACCACCGTTGCAAGAAGACCGAACCGCCAGATCGGGAGGGTTTGATCACGCTGATGCGATTTGAAAGAAGAGGTGCTTTGCAAGGATTCCACTGCAGCACCACATCCTCCATAGGCCGCTCTAGGAGGGTGTAGCTGGAGAAGGAGGAGTGTGCCACGTCACTGGAGGAGTATGAGGGAGCCACAGATTTTCTTCTTAGATAAGGAGTCTCCCCCTATTGCGCCTATTTGGGGGGGAAGTAAATAAAAATAAAAATAAAAAGAAAAAATAAATAAAAATATAATAATAATAATTAATAAATTAATCAAATTAATATAATATAATACATTATAATTTTTATAATAAATAAAAAAATAAGTTATAAAATAAAATATACGATAAAATTAAATATATTTATTAAAACTAAAACTTTTATAATAGTGATTTACAAGTAAAATTATTTATTTACTAAAATAAATATATTTAAATCAACAACTTAATTAGAAGGTAACTTCTTAAACAAAATAATTATAATCATATAATTAATAAAGTAATTTTTATTAATCAAATTTAAGTATTTAATAAAGTTATACTAACTAGTTTTTATTAATAATTACACTAACTAAATAACTTAATTGAAAATTATGAATAAAGAACTTAATAACATTATTAAATATTAAATAGTAAATTATTAATCATAATGATAATATTTAATAATAACTATCATCTATGATATTTATTTGTTAACTTTAATTACTATAACGGTAAACTAAAAAATAATTATAAAATTTTAATTAACTTTCTTTGTGTTTTAATTGTTTTATTTTTAAGTTATAACGTTGAAGGTTCATTCAAGGGAGAAGTATATATGCAGATTCACTTAACTAACTCAGCGGTAGTTATTTACATGAAAAAAATAGCACGACATGCTACTCATGAAAAACGCATGTTGTGTGGTGCGTTTGTAAAGGGCTTTCAAAGTCAGTGGAACATATTTGGTGACAGGCAGTAGAAGACAGTGGCTACTTAAAGCAGAGAAAGAAACATGTTTTGGGGGGGGGGGATAAAATTCATTAGATATCCAATAATTCACTCAAGGATAGTCTCATTCATTATAAAAACACTCCAGACATGGGAGCGAGGCAAGAACCTTGGAGTCGAATTCTGGAGCAGCTCTCGGAGAACCATTCTTTGGTGATCCGAGGTCCAGGAGCAGGAATTCATGCCAGCAGAGGGAGTTTTCTTCCTTTGTTATCTTTCAATTATTCTCCTTTTTAATTGAATTGCTTTAGTATATGTAATAGAGATTACTTCTAACTATGTTTTTCGTTCGGGGATATATTGATGTTCCACTGGTTTTCATTAAATTCTCATTTCCCTTTATCATTTTAATGTTTTATGTAGAGATTGGCGAGATAGATACTGAATTCATTCTATTGCACTATTCCACCAAAGTATAATTTCAAAATTTCACAGTCAGTTGGAGAGATTGTTTATGGAAACACTTTTCAAATGATAATAGATTCAAATGACTTCAAGACTTACGGTGAGTTTGTGTTACTGTTAATTTTAAAATAGTTCACAGTTGATTAATTTTGGAGTGGCGAACTCTTTAATTGGTTGGATCATGTGACTTAACTCCTAGAGATGTGGGTGAGTCATACTCTTTACAGTGGTACCCAACAACAACCTATAAGTGTATTGAAACACCTTCAAAACTAGTAGAATGAAGATTACTCCCCAAGATTTTTAATATATTGTTCGTTTATCAGTACTTTTAAATCTCTATTCTCATTTGTTTTCAACTATATCTCGTTTCAATTTAGTATAAATATAGGATCTTTAGAGGTGTTTCACTTCACTGGTAAATAAATAATATAAAAGAGAACTATAAAAATTAAAAAAATAGAAAATTCACTCCACTACTGACAAAAGTGGATCTTCCATGTTTTTTTAGAAGATTAGTGGCCAAATTCACCTTACCCGTGGGTTTGACCCTACTTTCCACATATACTGTAGTTAGTAGGTTTAAAAATTTTAAACTTTAATCAGCTTCAACGACGGTCTAGGTCATGTTTTTGGCACTGTTTCTGGGGAAGGAACGAGTTATTACACTAAAAACAAAAAAAATCACATTTATAAAAATCATTAAAAAATTGAACAATTTAAAAACTATAAAAAAATTGTTACATATCATTCTAAATTGTTATTGCTGAGTACTGTTACTGTTGTTTTCATGAGCATAAGAACTTATAGTGCAATATTAGAGCCTATTAACCTTGTATTAGAAAAACATCTCACTACTCTAAGAAAAAAGAACAAAATTGAAATATGAAACGTAGATAATAGAGATCCTGCACCTAATTAATACCAAAATCAACCAGAACTCTTAGATGAAAATTAAAGGGCAAAGATGAGGGAATTACAACTGCCACAAGTTTCAATCAATACATCATCCATCAGATTAAGTCCTAGGTCTAGAAATTATGAATTTAAAAAATCAAACATTTCACTACTACCTGCTTTTAATGAGCTCTCTAGTGAGGACTCTCTATTCTTCATGAGAGACTTCTATAATACTGTGTAGTAATTACCTATTCTAAGACTCATAGAAAATGAACTTAGAATGATAGTCTTTCCCTTTTTCCTTAAAGGTAATGCTAGAAATTGGTTTATGAGTCCAGATGGGAATATTTTTTAAAACTAGGATCAAGTGTATAACTCTTAAATAATGAAATTCTATCCCAAAATATTAAAAGGTCAAATTAGAAAAATGATAAATAGTTTTTATCAAGAGGATGGAGAATCTTTTAATGAAGCATGGGATAGATTCATGGATATGCTAAGGCAGTGTCCCCATCATCAACTCCATTCACCCCTTCTTATGGATACATTTTATGAAGGGTTGTCCTCCTCTGGACAGAATCTAGTTGATCAGGCTGCTGGGGGTAATTAAAATGATAAAACTGATGAAGAAATCTTACAAATTTTTAATAATTTTTCACTGAATTCATAACATAAATATTTACGAGAAAAAAGAGTCAATGGAAATTTTAATTCAAACACTTGTTCAATGAATGAAACTCAAGCTCAACTAGCTGAAATCACCAACCAACATCAATATTTAAGGAACCAGAACTCAAAAAAACTGTTAACCAACTAGGATGTCAAAATACCAACCAATATTTAATTGAACAGTGTGTCCACTGTGGAATGTTTGCGCCTACTGAGAACTTCTCTCCTAACTTTGATATGCCAGTCCAACAACAAGAAAACTCAAATGTTGTTAACATTGGTCCTAGGATTCCTCCTAAAGAAGATCTGTTTTGAAATAATTACAACCAAGGCCATAGGAACCATCCTAATCTTTCCCGGAAAGATCATGGATTAATTAAACAAACCACTACCCCTAATTTCTCTAATCAACCAAGACCAAACCTTCAAAATCAACAGAGGGGTGAGTCTTCAAATGTACAAAGAAACAATGATAATCACATGTCTACTAAACTTGATCTAATTTTGAATAAAATAAACTCTCAAGAAGAATGATACATGACTCATCTGACCAAACATAAAAATCAATATGAGTATGAAAAAATGCAAACTGATGTGAGAATGAAAAACATGGAAACACAATTTGGTCAACTTTCTACGGATTTTCAACTAGGGAAAAAGGTATACTTCCAAGTACCATTGAGATTAACCCCAGAGAGAATTCCATGGCTATTGTCACGAGAAATGGGATTAATATTTAAACTATTGCTGAAAATGAAACTGAAAATACCAAAAATGAAAATCTGCTTCAATCTGGTAATAAAAATCTGCTTTGAACACATGTTAGAAGTTCACAGGAAAGTCTTGAAACTAATCATAATTTGAATTTGTCACCTGAACCACAAGCTGAAACTTCATCTAAAAGTCAAAATAATAAAGGAAAAGAAAAATTTGAGGAAGAGGTGAGGGATATTACTACTGTCCTTAAAAGTTTTTCCCCACCCATCCCTTTCCCTAAGAAGCTGAAACCTCAAAGTAATACCAAAGAAGAACTTCTTCAGTTCCTTTATCTTCTATCTAAACTTCAAGTGAACATTTCATTCATTAAAACCTTATTTAAAATCCCAAATTATTTTAAATCTCCTAAGAAAATTTTTTCAAACAAAAAAAATCTTGATGAATTTTCTACTTATAGCCTCACTGAAGAGTGCAGTGTTGTACTTTAAAAGAAAAATCCCACCTAAACTGAAAGACCTAGGTAGTTTTGTCATACCTTGCACACTAAGAAACTCTGATCAACTCAACTTTTTGTTCGATTTAGGTGCTAGAATTAATTTTCTCCCATATTCACTGTTTCAACAGTTGCAGTTGGGTGACCTTCAACCCATCAATGTTATACTACAGTTAGCTGATAGATCATTCACTCATCCTGTGGGTAGGGTAGATGATTTTCTAGTTGGGGTGGGAAGCTATTTTTTCCTGCTGACTTTTTAGTCTTAGATATGGAGTGTGACCATGAGGTGCCCTTCATCTTGGGTATGCCCTTCTTTTCAACAGGCGGTGTTGTTATTTATGTTTCTAAGGGTCAACTTATTTTTAAAATTGGATAACAACATGAAGAGTTCGATGTGTTTAAAAATGTTAAATTACCAACTTTTTCTGAAAATTGTTCAATGGTGGAGTCCTTAGAAGGTGAGAACTCAAATGAAAATATTGAAAAATCTGAAAAACAACCCTCTATTGAAGAAGATAATTTTGAAGCTAAAAATACTATTGAATCTATTTTAAAAGTTGAAAATTCTGCTCAAACTCCAAATATGGAAAATTTTCCAGAACTGGACAACTGTCTAGTTTCTACAGTAGAAGAATCATTTGTTTCTGAACTTAGGAGCTTTTTGAATGAATTTGATGGTTTCTATATTAACACAAACCTTTCTGAGAACTTAGATTATATTGAGGAAGAAATTTTAAGACAACTAGATGATTCTTCTTTGATTAACTTGTTGAAATCTGATCTGGAATGTTTGGACAGTGTTCTGCCCACTTTGGATAGTGGCACTGTTACTTCTGAATCTAAGCATGAAATTGAAAATCTTTCATCATTTAATACTACTTTCAATATGTATGTTGAAGATCTTGGACCTCCCAGGCCTAAGATTCTTCCTTCGAGTGTATAACCACCCACTGTTGAGCTAAAACCAATTCCTGGTCCTCTTAAATATTCATTTCTGGGTAAGAACTCAACTTTTCCTGTAATAATTTCTGCTGAACTCAATGAAAATCAAGAATAAGGATTGTTGAATGTTTTGTAAACGTTTAAATCTTTCATAGTCTAGACAATATCTAATATCAAGGGTATTAGTCCCTCATTTTTTATGCATAAAATACCTATAGAACTTGACCATAAGCCTAGGGTTGAGTGTCAAAAATATTGAATCGTATCATGAAAGAAGTCATGAGAGAGGAAGTATTTAAATTGTTAGACAATGTAATGATATATCCCATTTCTGATAGTGCTTGGGTCAACCCTATACAGGTTGTTCCCAAGGAGGGAGTTTTTTATGTTGTTAAAAATGAAAACAATGAAGAAGTCCAAGTTAGGGAAGCCACAAAATGGAGAGTCTGTATAGATTATAGGATGCTTAATGCAACCACTATGAAGGACCATTTTCCAATGCCCTTCTTGGATCAAATGCTTGAGAGGCTTGCTGAAAATGAATTTTTCTATTTTCTGGATGTGTATTCTAGTTACAACCAGATTCCTGTTGATCTAGAGGACCAGGAAATGACAACTTTTACATGCCCCTTTGGGACATTTTCTTACCAAAATATTCCCATTGGGTTGTGTGGAGCTCCAACCACATTTCAAAGTTTATATGATTGCTATTTTTTATGATATGATTGAGAGAATCATTGAAGTTTTTGTGGATGACATTTCCACTATGGGGAGTACTTTTGATACTTGTCTTGGAAATCTTGAGTTAGTCATGAAAATATGCATTGAAACCAACCTCATTCTTAATTGGGAGATATGTCAATTCATGGTTATAGAATGTATTGTTCCTGGTCATAAGTTTTAAAAAAGAGTTCTAGAATTTGATAATGCTAATATTGAGGTTATTCAAAAACTTCCACTTCCTGTTAATGTCAAGGGTGTTAGAAGTTTCCTAGGGCATTCCAGTTTCTACTGGAGATTCATAAAAGATTTTTCTAAAATAACTAATCCCTTATGTTCTTTGTTGGCAAAGGATTCACCTTTCAATTTTGATGAAAACTATTTGAAATCATTTAATATGATTAAAGAGAAACTCATTACATCACCTATCATTACTTAACCTGACTGGAAACTACCTTTTGAACTAATGTGTGATGCTAGTGACATGGCTGTTGGTGCTATCCTTGGACAGAGGAAAAATATGAAACTGAATGTGGTGTATTATGCTAGTAGATAGCTATATGATGCCCAAAATAATTATACCACTGCTGAAAAAGAATTGGTAGCTATTGTGTTTGCTCTAGAAAAGTTTAGACATGATCTGTTAGGTTCAAAAGTTATCATTTTCACTGATCATTCTACTTTAAAGATCTTTTTTTCTAAGAATGAAACTAAAACCAGGCTGATTAGATGGATTCTGTTGTTACAAGAATTCAATTTAGAGATTAGGGATAAGCATGGAGTTGAAAATTTAGTTGTTGACCACATATTTAGGATTCCTCTTACTCAATCTGATTCTGAAGATCCTTGGGATATAAACTCTTCCTTTCCTGATGAGAAGATGCTTATTGTGTAAATTAGGCAATCTTCTTGGTTTGCAGATTTGGCCAACTTCCTAGCAGTAGATGTTTTTCCAAAAAATCTATCCAATAATCAAAGAGAGAAATTCATTTCTGAACTTAAGTATTATTTTTGGGATGATCCATTACTATTTAGGAGATGGTGTGATGGTATTGTTAGGATATGTATACCTGAAGAAGAGATACTGCAAGTCTTAGATAATTTTCAATCTTCACCTTGGGGAGGTCACCATGGTGGTGAAAAAAACTCAAAAAGTCCTAAAATCTGATTTCAATTGGCCTACTCTTTTTAAGGATAGTAGGAGATTTGTAATTGGCTGTGATAGGTGTTAGAGGATAGGAAATATTGGTAGGAATCCAGAGTTACCCGAAAAAGGAATCATGGAAGTTGAATTTTTTGATTTCTGGGTTTTAGAATTCATGGGTCAATTTTTATCATCTCATGGAAATGAGTATATACTTGTTGCTACTGACTATTTTTAAAAATGGGTTGAGGCAGTACCACTACCCAACAATCAAGCCAATCCTGTAATAAAATATGTGAAGAATAATATCTTTATAAGATTTGTAGTTCCAAGAGCTTTTGTAACTGATAATGGAACACATTTTAATAAATAAAAATTTAATGATTTGATGAAAAAATATGGTTGTGTTCATAAAATTGGTACTCCTTATCATCCACAGTCCAGTGGACAGGTGAAAATTTCAAACAGGTAGATGAAACAAATACTTGAGAAAACGGTGTCAAACTCTAGGAATGACTATTCTCTTAAATTGGATGAAGCTTTATAGGCTTATAGAACTTCTTTCAAGACACCACTAGGTATGTCTCCTTACAAGATATTTTTTGGGAAATGCTGAAATTTATATGTAGAGTTTCAACATAAGTCTCATTGGGAAATTAAGGATCTGAACGTTGATGTTAAGAGTGCCGGGGAGAGGAGATTACTTAAGCTAAGTGAACTTGATGAGATTAGGAAAGAGAGTTATGATAATTCAAGGATTTATAAAGAGATGACTAAAATCTTTTATTATTTTATCATATAAACCAATGAATTCCAACTTGGATAGAAGGTCCTTCTTTTTAACTCTAGACTCACACTCTTACCTATAAAACTTAAGTCCAAAGGTTCTAGAAATTTTATAATTGTGAGAGTGCTGATGAATGGAGCATTATAAATTGTAGATGAAGAGAATAAACCAATGTTAGTTAATGGGCAGAGGGTGAAACATTATTTTGAGGAACAACCAAAGGTCTTGGCTGCCTTCACTATGCTTGAAAACTATTCTTGAAGAAAGTATGGCTGGGGAATTTAAATCTAGTGTTGCATGGGAGGAAACCCATGGTTCTTTTTGTCTTTATTTTGTTTTTTTAACATTGAATAAAATTCCTCTTTTGTGCTCTGTTTTTCTGAAATATATGTTACTATTTGTTCTTTGTTTCCTGGTTCTGTCTCAGGTTGCTGCTGCTTGTGTCAATAAAGGAGTGGAATTCCCATGATCATTTTTGGGCACTAACCTAGTCAGGGTAGTACTTTAATTTTCTACATGTACTTCTACTCCTATTTTTTCTAATAAAATTCTGTTCACTGAATAATTTTGCTTATATTGGAAAATTATGCTACATGTGTATTGAAAATTATATTGCATAACTTGAACTGTATTAAAAATCTACTACATGTCTTTCATAAAAAAATATGCTCTATATGTTGTGTCTCTAAAATAAATTCTGCTTAAAAAATTCTGTTTCATGTTTGTTGCCACTACAAAAGTATATTTTTATTTTAAAAAAAATCTATATGTGCCTTTAGCTGTGAACTTAAATTCATTGTTTAAAACCCATTCACTGTATGAAATTAAGTGTGTGTGTGGGGGGCGGGGGGTACATGCTTACAGGTAGCTGTGTTTTTTGTTGGAAATTGGGTGTTTATCATATTTATTTCAGCTATATTGAACATCCATTTTAATCATACTTTGTTAAACTGATTACAACCAATTAATTATGCACCCACACCTTATATGCATCATTTGTGCTAAATTGAAAATCTTTTTCATTGGACTTAAATGTTAATGTGTGCAATTTTTAATGAACCTGCTGATTATTTATTCATTGTGTCAAACAATATCATTGAATATGTGTCGTTTTCACATGTCTTCTTCATACTAAATTGGAAATCTGTTTTAAACTTTCATTGATTAATTGTTCTTATCCATATTTAGAAGTAAACTTTGGGGATAAATTTGGATTTTAAGTGTGGGGGAGGGGGTCAATTTTTGACTATGCTAAACTATTCATAATTTAGATATCATCAATTCCCACTACAACTCAAATATTTTTGTTTAAAAATGGGCAATTTTTTTTAAAAAAATTATTACACAATTTTAGGCTGTTAACTGTTTTCCAAATGGTTTTTGCCTATGGACAATATTTCATTGGTAGTTAAGTTGTGCATTGAATCTGAAATTAATGAGGTTGGATGATTTCTGAGTGAAATCTTCTTAGTTTTTGAATGGATATCTTTGTTTAAGGGTAATCTTTGAAAGTGATTTGGGTTACAAGTTGTGGAGTTATGATCATAGCCTTGGAACCAGAAGTTTGATTCTGATTCTAGGGGCCTCATTCATCCTTAATTATTCAAAATAATCATATTAATGAGCCAATCTAAATGATTTTTTATATAAAACCTTTAAAACCGGAGTTTTTTGGGCATCTGGGATCCCACTGTGAGTCTCTAGGACCCTAGATTCTGGGTGCGTTTCTGTTAACATTAATCCCTATGTTCACCTTAAATAAGTGCATTTCATAGTGATTAGCACAATGATACATGGCTTGGGAAGAATTAAATAAAGTGTCTAGGGTAAAAAATGAGTTCATTAAGGTGAGGGTAATAATGAACTCCAGATGAAGAAGGGGTTAATTGGTTTATATGGGAGTCATTTAGGTTGCATCATTAAGTTCATTCAAAAAAATATTTATTTTTGGAACTTAGGTGAAAAATAAAAGTACAAAGTTCCTCGGTTAAGGTCTTAATTCCATTGATATGTTACCTCTTGTCATTCTTGGACTTAGAACATCATCTTGGATTGAAATGAGTCATTAAGTTGTATCACGTATGAGGCATGACATCTTCATTTCTTGATGATTCATAGATTTCTTAATTACCCTTGAGTATTTGTTATAGGCAAGATTTATATGAGTAATTCATTTTCTAAAAGCCTTTTATTATGTTTTGTCCTCTGTTTTTGAGTGCTGAGAATGTTACAGTGTGATCTTAATAATAAATACACTCTACTATTTTTCAAAGAAAATAAGACATGGGATTGTTTGAGGAAAAACAATGTTTATGTGTGGGGGAATTTGATGTGGCTCTATTTTTGCATAGTTTTGCCACATCTTTTTACATGATTTTTAATGTTTTAATTAATTATTTTATCACTTTTTACTAATTAATTATACTTTTGTATTTTTATAGTTAATTATGTCAATTAAACAATTTTTATAATTAATTTTGTATTTTTAGTCTTTAAATAATAATTTTATTCTTATATATTTTATCCAAATTTATTATTTGTTTATTAGTTGCGTTAATACCAATCTGATCAGTAATTAATAATTTGACTTTATTAATATATAATCTTTTAACATACTTATTTGTGTTTTAATCAATTTAGACTTTATTTTAATATTTTATTATATAATATGGATTCATTTGGATATTTTAACTTTAATTATTAACTTGTCTAATCGTCTTGCTAGTTAATTTAGTCAAGAATTTTGTTTTTAATCAAATATAGTAGTTTGCTTCTAATTTTAAGTATTCAATTAGTTAATTAATTAATTAATTAAGAGTTTCAAAACATTAATTATATTATCTTATGTATGCAGTTATATGATATATTCATTTTCTTTTCATTTTAGTCTACTGGTGAGGTAGACAAGAGCTATAGGTAACCTACTGGGTCACCGATGCTCTTCATTTTTACTTTTTTCTACCTTGTAATTATTCATATTTTAATTTTAATTCAATTATTTCATAATCTTAGTGTAATAATCATCCAGATCTTAATTTAAGTGTTATCTAATTAATAATCTTAGTTGTGGTTTTAATATTGTGATGTTTAACAAAAATCTTGTTTTTAATTTATGGTATTTAACATTTTTTAATTAATTATTTTCAGTCTTTTTATTTAGTTTACTTAACTTTTAATTTTATGTTTTTTAAGGTTACTGTTAGCTCTTTATTTTATACTAGCGGTGACCTATCTATTTTAAGTAAACTATCAGTGACCCTTTTTATTTTCATTGTACCTATAACCTTTTAATTTATTTGTACCAGTGATCCTCTTATTATTATTGCATAACGGTAAGCTTTTATTTTCTTTTGTAACGGTAACCTGGATTTTTTATACTAACAGTGACCTTGTGCACATCACTGTTGGTTTTTCTACCTCTCTGTTAGACTACTCTCGCTTCTCCTCATTGTTGCGTCGATGCTCATCTTTTCTTAATTTATATCTCCTACAATGACCCATCCTTTTATTTTTTTTATTAGTGCCCCATTTCACGTAACGGTGACCTAAATTTCTAATTCACGTAACGATGACCCCCAACCCACAATTACTCATCCTTCCAGTGTCTTTCTTTTTCACTAACAGTGAGGTATTCTCTAGGCTTAATGATGACCCTTTTTTTAGATTGGTAACCACCTTGTCGATAGACCACCCTATGGTTTAACCCTTTTATGCACCCACAAAAAACTCATCGTTCCACAATTGTTCCTCATACTGACATTAGCTAATCTCATATTCAAGTTGAGATTTGAAAAAAAAATCCAACATTAGAGAAATGCAGATTGGAACTGAAACTCCTTCTTAGATCCATTATACGAAGAGGGCCGAGATGTTTCTAGAGATGCACTACTGAGGCAAGGTGGCTGATAGAGCTCTCTAAAGCCACCACTTGTCATGAGAAGATTTGAACCAGTATGCAACGAGCTTTGTCCGAGCCGATACAGGTACAGATCTGATGTCAATCGTGGTTGCATACCACCATTGCAAGAAGACAGAATTTCCAGATCTGGAAGGTTTGATCACACTGATGTCATTCGAAAGAAGAGGTTCATTGTGAGGAGTCTACTGCAGCACCACATCCACCATAGGCCGCAATGGGAGGGTGTAGCTGGAGAAGGAGGTGTGCGCTGCATCACTGGAGGAGTATCAAGGAGCCACGAATTTTCTTCCTGGAGAAGGAGTCTCCCCCTATTGCGCCGATTTGGGGGGGGGGAGTAAATAAAAAATAAAAATAAAAGATAAATAAAAAGATAATAATAATAATTAATAAATTAATATAATAAAATACATAATAATTTTTTTAATAAATAAACTAATAAGTTATAAAATAAAATATAAGATAAAATTTATAAGATTTATTAAAACTAAAGCTTTCATAATAGTGATTTATAAGTAAAATAAATTATTTACTAAAATAAATATCTTTAAATCAGCACCTTAATTTGAACGTAACTTATTAAATAGAATAATTATAATAATTTAATTAATAAAGTATTTTTTATTTGTGTAATTTAAATATTTAATAAAGTTATACTAACTATTTTTTATTAATACTTACACTAACTAAATAACATAATTAAAAATTAATAATAAAGAACATAATATCATTATTAAAGATTAAATATTAAATTAATAATCATAATGATAATATTTAATAATAATTATCTTTTATGATATTAATTTATTAACTCTAATTACTATAACGGTAAACTAAAAAAATATTTATAAAATTTTAATTAACTTTATTTGTGTTTTAATGGTTTTATTTTTATGTTCTAACTATACAAGTTCATCCAAGAGGCAAGTATACGTACATATTCACTTAACTAACTTAGCGAAAGTTAGATATGTTAGAAAAACTAGCGTGACGTGATAGTCGTGAAAAACGCACTTTGTGCGGTGCATTTATGAAGGGCTTTCAAAGTCGGTGGAAGATGTTTGGTGAAAGGCAGTAGAAGACAGTAGATACATAAAGCAGAGCAAGCAGAAAATTGTTGGGGGGGGGGGGGACGAAATTTATTAATGATTCAATCATTTACTCAAGGAGAGGCTCATTCATACTAAAAACACACCAGACATGGGAGCAGAGTAGGAACCTTGGAAGAGAATTTTGGAGCAGCTCTCGGAGAACCATCCCTTGGTGATCTAAGGTCCAGGAGCGGGAATTCATGCCAACAGAGGGAGTTTTCTTACTCTATTATCTTTCAACTCATATCCTTTGTAATTTAATTGTTTTAGTATACATAATAGAGATTATATCTAGCTATGTTTTTAGTTTGGGGATATATTGAAGTTCCTCTGGGTTTTATTAAATTTTCATTTCACTGGATCATTTTAATGTATTCAGTATTGATCGGTGAGATTGATACTAAATTCATTCAATTGCACTGTTCCACCAAATTTTAATTTCAAAATTTCATAGTCAGTTGGGGATATTGTTTGTAGAAACACTTTTCAAAACATAGTAGGTTCAAAAGACTTCAAGACTTATGGTGATTTTGTCTTCCTGTTAATTTTCAAATAGTTCACAGTTGATTAATTTTGGAGTGGCAAACTCTTTAATTGGTTGGCTCATGTGACTTAACTCTTGGAGAGGAAGGTGAGTCATACTCTTTACAGTGGTACTCTGCAACAACCTATAAGTGAATTGAAACACCTTCAAAACTAGAATAATGAAGATTACTCCCCATGATTTTTAATAGATTTTTCGTTTATTAGTAGTTTTATATCTCTGTTCCCATTTGTTTTCAACTATGTCTCGTTTCAAATTAGTATAAATACATGATCTTTAAAGTGGTGTCACTTCACTTCTTAATAAAGATTATAAAAAAACTATAAAAAGTAAAAAATAGAAAAATCACTCCATTGCTGACAACAGTGGAGCTTCTAAGTTTTTTTAGAAGATTAGTGGCCAAATTCACCTTCCCTGTGGGTTCGACCATTCTTTTCACATATACTGTAGTTAGTAGGTTTAAAAATTTTAAACCTTTACCAGCTTAAATGACAGACTAGGTCACCTCACTTCACTTTAGCCTCACCATACACTCTATGTCTATCTATATTCTATGCCCCAAACACACTTCAAATTACACTGGACCCGCACTTCCATCCTCACTTCTCAAACCAGTTCAAGACCACTTTATCTAAATCCTATACAAAAACAAAACCCACCTATACTATAACTGTTACATCCTTAAAATCTATAAGGCCTGCCCATATAAATCTAGCCCCGGGTAAGCCTGTCCATCCCCTAATAACTCTATTAAAAATGAAGCATGCCACTTATATTATAGACAAAACAATTCTACCTCTATTCTTTCCTTAATCACAAACAAGAAGCACCTTCCCAACCAATCAAAATATCCAATACCATAACTTTAGCTCCCAACTAGGTTGACCAAAAACCTTCCCATCCCATCACTATCAACAGCCCCTATGCCACTCTAACTTAAACCCCCATTCAACTTCAAGCAAGCCCACTACAAATCAATATGCCAGCCCTAAGCTCTCATTGACATTTTGACAGCAAATTTTCACAAAACTCAATAACATGACTGCAAACAAACAGAAAAGAGAAATTGAGAATAAAATTTGGTGCACTTATCCTAGGTTGTTGCTTGAAGATTCTCATGAGAGGTCCAAATAAACACTTAGGCACCCAATTTATTCTCTCATTATATTTTTTAAGCTTTTAAATACATGTTTGTAAGAAACCCCCTCCATGGAACTGTTTAAGTGCTCAACCTCTTTTACGGAAGAGTAGAATCCCTCTCATGGAGTTGTTTCTTTTTTGTGTTTTTTGTGCTGCTTCTATTTTATTCTTCTCCATCTTTTTTTTCGATTTCTTATTCTAAAATTATTCCCATGATTATTAATATATTTTTAATTTTTTTTAAATAAAATGTTGGAATAATTCTTCAAATTGGATTTGATCAGTAATGAGTATTATCTTTATTTCTTTATCACATTTCATTTTTTGAATTTTTGGAACTTTCTTGCTATTCTTTTCTCAAATCCTTGAGATGTCAACATGGATGATTAAAAATGATCACTATGCAAATAATTTTTGTGTACATCTATTTATTTTAATTTTATTTTCAATTCATATAAATATTTTTCATTCTGGTTATGATTTTTGGTATTAAAGATGGATCAATTTGTTTCTCTTGGGTACTAAAGATTGATAATTTTTTGTAAGCTCTTTGGATTTATGTGGTGGGGATATTTTAGCTGAAGACTGGGGTATACAAACTACTTGGGGTTTCTTACTAGTGCTGGAGCTGGCTCATTAGTCTTGGAGCATGATGGTTCATTAGTGTTGTTGCGCTGAAGTTTGTGGTATAGCTGGATATTCCTCACTAGTCTTGTGGCATGGATGGGTCACTAGTGTTAGAGATGGGTCGCTGGTACCTGGGCATGGATGAGTGACCGGTACTTGGGGGGATCCTATTGGGGGGATGCTTCTTTTTTTGTATTTCATTATGTATTAAATTTCATTATTAATATAATAATTTTTTTTCAATGTTTGAGAATTCTTTTAAATCGTTATCTGTTTAATAATAAAAATAAATTAATTATACATGATAAATAAATAAATACAATATGAAATTTAACTAGAAGTAAAAAATTAATTTTTTTATTCAAATGTAATTTATAAATAGATATTATATGTTGGTAATATCTTTACCAACAGAAAAGTTAGTCATAAGAATCTGTTTCTAAACACTTTAACCAACATATATATTATCTGTTGGTAATATAAAAATTATAACAGAATTATTTTATATATTACAAAAAAATTAGCAACATTGTTTTTATCAGCAATTTATTGATATAGACATATGTGTTGGTAAAACATTTTACCAACAGAAAATGAAATTTTACTAACAGATATCCCCTTGTTGGAAAAATTGAAATATTTTGTATTGACTATATCTGTAATAATAATAATAATAATATAAAAAATAGAAGCATGAATCCTTATAAACCTTTTTAGGATGGCCTAATATATTTCAATACAAGAAAATTCCACCCTAACAAAGTTCACCCCCTGAATGGGAAAAGAGTACAAAATATAGAAGAAAGTAATTTATAAAGTGTGGGGTGCTAAAGAAGCAAGAAAATTTGCAACCTTGTTGCCTTCCCTCTAGGTGGGAAGGATACCCCAACGATGATTATGTCACCCATTTTATGGAAGTAGATATGATTCATGTCATGAAATTTTTATAAAAACAAAAAATTTTATGGAAAAAAATTAGGTTATTATATCATCATGGTATGATAAAAATTTATGGATATGGAGAAAGAAGTAAAATAAAGACACTTGTCAAAGTAAATTACCTCTTCTTCAGGCATCCTACTTAGGTTTTTATTAAAGCCTTATTAGGTTGTATTTAAAAAAATAATGATTCAAGGATAAAGGGTTAGAATTTGGTAATTTATATGGGAATTTCTTGTCAAAAATAATGCTATTTCATGGTGTGAGGTAGAAAGGACAGGGGGTGTCCTTTTATAAGTTGGGTAAATGACACTTGATATTTCTGAAAATAATTGAGTGCTCCCATATTTTTTAGATGAAAAATGGTCTAAAATAGATCTTTTCGGATCCTTATATGTTAATAGGTATAAATATGTCAAGAAATTGTTTTTGGGAATGTTTATATTCCATTTTACCCTAATTTTTCTATTTACCCCCAATTAAAACAGGTTTTTCCTTTAAAAATAGTAATTAATTTCTACTATATTCATTATTAATCATGGTAAAAAATAATTTGACCTTATTAGAAATTATTAACTATGATGAATAAAAATATGAAATCTATTTTTTAAAATTAAATTTATATAAGTGAAAAAATTTAATTTTTATTTAATCCCATAGATATGATGATAAAGCTGGCTTTTAAAGTTAAAATGTTCAAAATTTTACAACGTTTTTATATATAAATTTAATATTAAATTGATTATAATTAACCGAAATGGATTAATTTATATAAAATTGAACTAATATTACTTTTAAACCAATAAAAAATATAATTTAACCTTATAAATTATTTAAAAGAAAGAGAAATTTTCAATTAAAATTCAATATTTGTCACTATTCATCAAAAATGAAACTTCATAGAAAGATCCAAACAATTGAACTAAAAATAATTTTTATATCATGATTTAATTATTAGTTCCACAATTCTGAATACCCTAAGAGGGGGGGGGGGGGTGAATCAGGGTATGACTAATTTAAAATTAAAGCCCATTCTGATCTTGTTTCACTGTTAAGAAAAACACTCTTCTCTCTCTTTCTTATTGCATAATATAAATAGAAAGTAAAGCAAGTACAAGACACAACAATTTTTACTTGGTTCACCGCTAAGGGATACTTACAAGGAGCATATGCCGACAGGTTTTCAGTCATACCAAATTCCAATAAACATCACTAGATGTGGATTACAAGTTTCGGGCACAGTCACTCTGTCCTAGGCTCACTGCATTTACAAGGTTTAGGGTCAGCTCACTGCTTTCCCAAGGGTCACTCCTTATTTTTCTCTCTCTTCCTCACTGCTGGTGGAGAGGATCACCTTCTTCCTCTTCATTTTCTCACTACTCTAGAAAGGATCCACTAACAATTTATAGACTTGTAGGTCTCTTCATTATCTCTAATGAATGCATCCTCTGTTGTATGTAGATGCTCTATTAAAGTCCAACTTTCACCCATTGATGAATTTCTATTTTCACCGAAGGTATCAAGAAATCTTCCAGCCTTCACACAGCCTTGAATAACCACTATGAATCAACCGTACTTGGCGCGTAGGTCTAACCCAGCGTGCAAGTATCGGCGCGCAGGTCACAACTGGTGCGATGGTCACTTCAAACACTTGTGCGGAACAAACTTCTGCAACTCCAAACCTGCGCGACTCAACCCCTTTTACACCCAAACCAATATTGGTGCGCAACAACCAACTAGCGCGTAACTTCAAACACTGGCGCACAAGTCCACCTGTGTGACCACACACCACTTACGTGACCACCACACCAGCACGACAGGTGATCTGATTTTTCAAATTGTTGAACTCCGTTGGAAATGAGGAGGGGTGGTCCTGTATTTATAAGCATTTGGTCAACCTACACGGTGGAACACAAGTCTCCCCTTGGGGCGCAAGTCCCAGTGCACAGGTTTCTTCCCCTACAAGACACATGTGTGACCCTGTTTCCTTTGCCATATTTTGAAGATCTGATCTTGAAAAACATATGGCGCGCAACTTTCCAACCCTCCTAGGCACCTGTGCGTAGGTCCTTTTACAGCGCACACATAACCTGCACGACCAAACCAATACTTGCGTGACCCACTTTCCTTTTCTATATTTTGAACTTATGATCTTCAAAAACATTAGGCGTGCAAGTTTCCTCTCCTTCAAGTACATGGTGTGCATGTCCCTTTTCTCTTTTTGTACCGCCTCCAGATCATCCATTCCTTTGTCTATGTTCTTGAGTCAAACATGGATCGTTGAACACAACTCTTGAACTTAGATATTCCACCATGTAATCCCCTTTGTCAATAGATATGTATGTCATTATTTTTCTTTGTCAACAATCACCACACAGATGTCCATTTTTTCAACAAACACAATCTCCCAAAAAATGCTTCAATGATACCTTGAGGGATTTTTCCCAACATTAATAAATGGATTTTTTTGTTAAATTGATTTTATAAAATTGTTAAAAATAAATTTTACATTTTATGTACAAAGTATGACTAAACAGTCCTTTAAAAAACATAGTTTTTCATAAAACATTTCTTTTTATCTTTTAAATGATTTTTATTTTATTTTAAATCAATATATAACTAATAAAAATGATAGAAATATATATTTCAATAATTTATTCAATATTGTTCATTCCCACTATTCCAACGGCTAAGTGATAACTATCATAACAAATAATAAAATTAATATTTTTTTGTTGTTTGGTTTAACTTGGTCTTGTATGTAATGCAAGCTAAACTATGTGTTGTGCGCATTAAAAGCTATAGATTATATTGAGTTTATTAAAAATATTAAAAATATGATAATATATCTGGATGTTATATTCCATTATACACTTGGTGTTTCATGTTATACACGTTATTGAATATTATGTTCATATTTTAAAATTTCATGGTGTTAAATTTTCTACACCTTAAATAAATTGTCCCGTCACAATTTAAACTTAATCTTGGAAATCAAGAGTTTGACATTTGGAAATACCACTATTGAAAAAATTTCATTATAAATAGGGTTAGTAAAATATCCTCTTAATATGATAGGTATGTAAGTCCCAAGGTCATATGGAATAACACATAACTAAGTTATCAAGTATGAGGAAATTTGTGGAATGTAAAGATATAAAAATGTAAGAAAAACATAAATATTTATATATAGATGACACAAGCCTATTTTAATATGTTGATGAAAAATTAAATCCCCCTAAGGGTGTGTTATGGGTGGTAACCAAAATTTTATCTTCATAGAGATCTATTTTAATCTAGGTCTCACTTAAAATAACATGATTGAAGTAATTAAAAAAAGATATTTCTTTTTTGAAGTTGGTTGAATTTCAGATGATAGAGAATTTGTTGGATTTAGGTTAAGTTTTCCCTTTTCCGATCTCATTATAGTTTCTAAAAATTATTATTTTGGTTTTAGAAAAATAATTAAATTAGTTAATTAGAAATTGTTTCTTCAAATCACCTTTTATTTAATTATATGTGAAAGTGTATAAATTTTTATGAACTAAAATTTAATTACTCAAGAAATACCAAACCTAGTATTGATTCCCCTAAATAATTAAATTAGTATATATTAATTTCATTATGTGTTTTAATAATCCCTAAACCACTCAATTACTCTATGTTTTAAAAAAATTAACCAATTGGTGTAAAAAAATAAATCATGTAAGGGTAGAATAAAATTTAAATAACAAAAATATAATATTTAACAATAAATTAAATTAAAATATTATTTAATTTAAATTAGAAAAAAGTTTAAATTTTAAATAATTAATTTAAAATAAAATATATCTTTTGATTTAATCTTTAAAAAATCAAAACATTACAAGATGGGGTCCTCATTCCCTTCACCTAATCTATAAGGATTATAATCATTCATGCAAGAAGAGTTCATGAAATTATATGAAGAATGAATCATGGTGAGAAATAGAAAGAAAAGAAAGGGGGAGGGTTACAATCTCCTCCTTATGTAGTGCTAATTATTTCTCCTTAGTGAGTGTCCTATTTTATCCTCGGTGTTTGGTGGTGTGATTTTTATCACCAAATAGAATGAGATGATTTTGAAATTAGGGGCTTGCCTCCTTTTATAGGTAACAATTTTCATTCAAAGTATACCATGTATTCGCCCAATTAAGTGGAATAATTTGGAAATTATGTGTTTGGAAAAGTTGTCCATAAATGTCTTTTGAACCACACTTCAATAATCAATAATATGTTTCATTGTTTAGAGAGAGTAATATCTGTTTTACCCTAATAATTTATTCTAACTAGAAAGACACTCCATATTCCATATATATGATTTTCTATACATTAACGGCCTGGAAAATGGACAATAAAAACAAGGATTCCTTTATTAATGTTGTTCATAAATTTATTCTGCATCTTCTCTTTGACTTAAAGAATATTTTTTTTCTAATTTTGATCTATGATCCCAACATAATAACTATCCAGATCTATGAATAGTTTTCAAGGCCCAATTTATAAGCTGGTTTTGGGATTCCAAATGGTGTATTTATGTTTGGGTCTTGAAGAATGAAATAATTCCCAAGATTTATAGAATCTGGAAAAAAATAATTTCACATTTCGGATTAGTATATAAAAGTTTATGGATGAAATATAGAAAAATGATGGAACTTATCTTCTCATTTATTAATTTTCTTCAATTCATTATTATTAAACATGACAAATCATGATTTACCTCTCCTGACTTTTTTTCACTCATATCTCATGATAAAATTCAATTATATTTATTCTCATATCATGAGAACATGATTCTTATCCATAATCATGAAAGTGAACTAATTTCTCCACTTTTTAAAGGAACAAGGCACACAAAATTATGGGGGATTGTAATTATGGTTCAAATGTCTCTGAGGATTATGGTTATTGTTAATTGATGGTTTAAAAATATATATCAAGGAGGAGGTTTTATCTATTAAATAATAGAGCATGATATTCAAATTGAATGTTTAATATCATTATCCCCTTCAAATTTTATCAACCGGAAACTTCCCCAAAACTCAAAGTGAAGATCATGATTAGTTTAACCATAATGAATGATTCATTCCCACTCTTTATTTTTTTATATTATTTTTATAACTATTTTTTTGTTTTTCTAAAGAAATAATTTTAGAATAAAACTCACATACACCACTTAACCATATATGATAGAAATCATTGTTATAGCAATGGTGATGTTTGGTTTTCCAAATCCCATCTGATTTTATCAATTTTTGGTACTTTTTTCCATTTCCATTTTTTTTCTTTTTTTATATTCAACAGGGGAAAATAATAGAGTATATTTAATGATTACACAAACTTTTAAAATTACCATAATAATAACCCCCACACATCCTCATTATAATTCATTTTATGCCATACATAATGTTTCCCTTCACCCCAACACATCGACTTAAATATATCTTATAATTACTATGGGGGTAGGAATGGATAAAAAAGGCTTGAAAAATAATAGATATCTATAAAGGATGTTCAAATATTCCATAGGATAATAAAGTATTCATGTAAATATGGCATTTTAAGGATAATGTATCTTCGAAAGATTCCTTAATCATTTTTAATGTGTTTTGGAATAGTCACAGCTTTGACATGGTCAAATGAAAGTTCTAGCAGGTGGCCTATCCCATGATCAATCAAGAAATATGATCAAGAATTTAATAATAAATATTTGATCTATAATTAATCTCATTAATGGGATTTTAATATTGGTAAATCACTCAAGACCTGATTATCAATAAAAAATCAATTCACATAAATTTTATAATTTCAAATCCTGAAAAATGGTTGGAAAATTTCATTTACATGAATCAATCAATTTTCCCAAATCAGGAGTCCTCATTTTAATATCCATGATTCACTTTAATAATTCAATTATCCATTTTACTCATTTAATTTCATTAACATGGAATCTATAATCATAACATCACATAATTCCTAAGAAACTCATGTCTCCAAGATAATTCAACAAAGCATAAATCTAAGCACGTGCATGCAATTATATCTTTAGAGAAAAAATAAGTTGTTGAAAAAAAATAAATAGTCTTTAAAAGATAATCCTAAAATGTGGACTCCCATTTTCCAAAAATATTTTGGTCCTTTTCCTCCACTTAATGGGACTTACTTGTGCTGCCCTACTATGATAGTTCTTGAACAATCAACATCACTGATACCAGTGTAAGAATGATTATATTAAATATCAAAGGGGTGATGTAAAAGGTACCTAATTATTAAATCCTCAGAAAATAGGGAAACTCGGGATTCCTCCTAGAAGTGACTTTGGTTATTTTTTTGGCTCGACCTCACCTCATGATATGAAACTATTAGACGAATTAGAAAAAATTGAGATTCTTAAATGGTTCATGAGGTAAACTTCCATTGAACTTATTTAGACTTTTCCCATTTTACAGTGAATGGGTTTCCACATTCTTCCTTATCAATATTATTTGAACAAAAAATATAGATATTAGTTACACAGAAAGGTCCTCCCCCCATAGAGTTAATATTACCTAAAATTAACATTAGTTTGGAATTGTAGAGTAGAAATTGTTCTCCAGATTGGAAGGAATTTGGTTCAATCAGTTTTTGATGTTCCTCCCTAGTTATTTCTATGTAAATTATTGAATTTTAAATATATTCTCTTCTAATTTCTTAAATCTCTTATAACTTATGTTTTATCTCTTTTCAAACACTCTATATATCCAAATTTACCATCTTCACAACCTAGTAAGTTTGGTTCTCCAATTCCACCGAAAGGTGATAACATTTTCTATAAATGAACTAATACATGATCATACCAATTAGTGTATTGTATGTTGTTCATTATTCCCATAAAGTATCTTCAAGCCTTTGGATCCAATATTTTTAGACTTTTTTTTTGTTTTCTCTAAAATTCATTTAATCTCCCAGTTGGATACTTCAACTTGGCCATTTGTTTAAGGATTTTAAGGTATATAAATTTTGTGGTGAAACCCATTCTTTTTCATTATATACTCCATTATTATATTGATAAAATGTTTCCCTTGGTCACTAATGATGACTGATGTCATTCCAAAACAACAGAATAAATTCCATGAAAAAGTCCCACAGAACTATGGTATCATTAATCTTGGTGGATTTGGATTCATCACATTATGAGACATAATCAACAACAAGTAAAATATAATATTTCACAAAAGACATGTGAAATGGCCCCACAAAATCAATGCCCAAAAAATCAATGATTTCACAAAAAATGAATTTTTTGGGGCACCACTTTTCTCTTTGATATATTATCAGAAAATTGAAACATTTCTCATTTTTCACAAAAATTATGAACATCTTGAAACAAGGTAGGCCAATAGATCTGAGATTCCAAAATTTTCCTAGTCATTCTTTGCGGTTCAAAACGGCCTCTATAAGAAATTTTATGACAAAATTAAAAAATACATTTTTTTTCACTTGTGGGTAAACATCTTATTATGACTTATTATTTGAAAATTTTCATGGGAAAGGGGTCCTCCTAGATCTAAAATATATTTTAAACCATGATTTTATGATTATGACAGGATTTAAGGGAAAAAGGTACTTATGATGTAGGAAACTAATTTATTATGTCACCATACCATGGTACTTCATCCTCTTTTATGTATATTTTCTCTCCGGTCATGTGATCATTGAGTGGGATCAGCTCTAGAATTGTTGGTTCCAATGTGTTGGGTAGCCTACTAAGGTGATCTTCCACTTGGTTTTCAGATCCCTTGTTGTTTTTAATCTCCAGATTAAACTCATGTAAGAATAATATCCATATTACCATCCTTGGATTGTCATATACCTTCTTTATCAATTACTCGAGTTCTGCATGATTTAAAAACACCACTACTTTAGTCCTATGTAAATATGGCTTAAATTTATCTAATTTAAAGAAAACTTCAAGAAAATCAATTTCAATGGTTATGTAATTGATTTCAGTGGAATTAACAGTTCTTGAAGCATAGGTTACGGTTTGGGATTTTCCTTCAATTCTATGGGAAAGAACTAATACTACATCTTGGTTTGATTCATCACAAAGTAACTCTAATAGAAGTTCATAATTTAGGGGTAGTATTATTAGTGGGGTAATTTTTTTTCTTTATCTCATCAAATTCCTTCCCACATTTTTCATTAAAAACAAGTTCATCCTATTTTTTGAGTAATCTTGATAGTGGAATAGAATTATTACTGAAATCCTTGATAAATATTCTTTAAAATTCCAAATTCCCTAAAAAATATTTGATTCTCCTCATACATTTAGGGTATATTAAAGAATTGATCAGTTAAATTTTTGATTCATCCACCTCAATACCCTTTTTGTGAAATGAGATGTCCTAGTACTATTCCTTTTTCATCCATGAAGTGACACTTTTCATAGTTTAAAACCAATTTTTTTTTATATACATGTTTTGATTTTTTTTCAAGATTCTCTATTATGTGATAAAATAAATTTACAAAAAAAGGTCCTTAAGAAATACCACTAGGAATTATATAATGTGATCACAGAAAATGATTACCACACATCGCTGAAATATGCATGGGGCATTGCATAACGCGAAAGAAATCTACTTGGAGGAAAAGGTCTTGAAAGTACATGTGAAGGTTGTCTTTTCTTAATCTTTTGGAAAAATTAGATACTAAAAATAACCAGAAACTCCATCCAAAAAGTAGTAATGTGTCTTATATGCTACACTTTCTATCATTTGATCAATGAATGATATTGGAAAATGATCATTATGCATGGATTGGTTCATCCTTATATATTCAATGAATACCCTCCAACTGTTTGAGACTCTCATGGGTATTAATTAATTATTTTTATTTTCCACAATGGTCAAACTTGTTTTCTTCAGAAACATATGAACGAGGTTCACCCATTGATAGTTATAAATTGGGTAAATGATATCAATTTCAAATAATTTTTCAATTTCTTTCTTTATAACATCCATGATGGTGGTGTTCAATTTCCTCTTGGGATGCCTAATAGGTCAATATTATGCTTCTAAAAAGTTTCTATTTGAGTAGACCTTGGGTTTGATTCTAGGTATACTTCCTAAACTCCATCCTGTGGTTCAGTCATTTCTTTTAAAAAGGTCAATCTGTCTTTGCTTCTGGGTCCTAGGTAGAGTATTAGAAATGATGACATGTAACTTTTCACCCTCCAATAGAAAGACATATTTTAAGAAACATTGTATGGATTTTCTTTCAAGACGCAATGTTTTTTCTATTGATGATAATGAATTCACATTTCCTAACTCAAAAGATTGAATTTCCTTGACTAATGTTATCATATCAGTTTCTTCAAGAAAATTATCACAGAATTCAAAGATGATTTAAATTTGAGGTAAAAAGATATCATTTAAATATTTCTGGATTCCATCTCGTTCTATAGTGTGGTATTATAAGGATAAGAATTTTTAAAGGATACATAAATCTTCGATGAAATTACCTTCTTCCTTGAAGAGTACAAAAAGGGAATGATTGTTTAATGGTTTTATTTATGCGTCAATAACATTGAAGTTCACATTATTATCTCCCCAAACCCTGGTCTAGGTTTCCTTTAAATACATTGATAATTGTTTTAGTTATTTTTAGGAATGGTCTTTCCAAAATAATGGATTAATGCCCGTGTGATTTTTCTTCCTCCATGGTGAGTACGTAAAAGTCCGTTAGAAAACTCGTTTGTTAAACTTCTACTAGAACATCGTCCACAACTCTGGTGGAAAAAACAATGGGGTGGTTTACTAGTCGAAAAACTAATCTTGTGGTATTTATTTCACCTATTATCAGATATGAAAAGAAAGTGTTAAAAATAACAATGATGTAAGCAATAAGATGACACAAAGCATTAGAAAATTTCAAATAACCCATACAATTGGGAATAGAAAATGTCCCTAAATCTTTACTTTTTTGGGTCATGGTGGAGTGATAATGACTAAAAAAATCCTTCAAAAGACCATTTTATCATCCCCATGAGGATTATTTCACTTAATGTATACTTATATGAGAAACATCACATATTTTTGGGATTTGATGGATTTCCTCTAGAAAAGGAATATTGATCTCAAATTTTTGGAAGGTTTCCTGGATTTTTCTTTCATGTTTTTTCCCTTCAACCATTTATGATCAAGTCAACACAAAGGGGACTGGTACATTGTTTTATATTTTCCCTTTTGATGTATTTGTACATATTTTAGGCCTTCTTCTTGGTGTGTACATGTTTTTAGTTTGGATTTTGATTGGGATATTCCAACTTATTTGGATTAGATGGTGGTATCTCCTTCTCACTTTGGTTTTGGATTTACTAATATTCTTGTTTGGATTTGGAACTATTTGTGATTGGTGTTTTCCTTGATTCTTCTTTAGAATGTCCATAAGTGTTACAGACTGATCAGTTATCTTGTCTATTTTATCTTGCATTCCCACAACATTGGTCTTCAGCTACTATTATTATGTTTTTAGTTCAATTGTGAAATTTTTATCATAATTCTTTCACTCAAAAGGTAGTGGTGGAAATGTTTTTTATTAATGGAAGGTTTTCTTGTAATATTGTTGTAATAGTGTCAGTTTCTGGTATTGTTGTTGAAATTTTTTCATTTCTAGGTTCTGTTGACCTTAGAATCCTTGTAGGGATTACCCTTCTCACAATTGTTTATTTTTTGAAAATTGTCTTTACTGAAATGAATCTTTTCCACATTCTATACACTGTATCTCATCAGATTTATTAGTGCAATGATTGGTTGATGAACACAATATATATTCCTAAGGGGTAAATGATTATTCACCTAATTTTTTTAATATCATTTTTCTTACCTTGATAATAAATTATTCATTTTTTTCCATGTTAGGGTGATGATTCAGATGTTCTTACCTCATGTTCACTACTTCTTCTGGTTCATCTAATTCTGAATTATTTTGAATTTTGAGATATATTATCAACGAGACATTCAAATTCTGCGACTGATTTTTCAATTAAAACTCCTCCGAAGGATGATTCAAAGATATACCATTCATTATCTAAAAATCCTTGGTATATAGATACCAGAAATTTAAGCTATTGTACTCTTTGGTGTGGGAATCTTAGACCAAGTTTCTTAAATTGTTCCAAGTATTCACAATGAGCCACCCTGATCTATTTTCGAATGGTGTAAATCTCATATCTAACTATTGTGATATTTGAGGTTGGGATGAAGGTTGACGTGAAACATAGTTGAAGGTTATCCCAATAATGGATCTCTCTAGGTTGTAAGGTATACGTTCACTCTTTAACTACTCTCTCACGTGAAAATGGGAATTATTTCCACTTGAATTTCTCCTTAGTTACTCCTCTTGGTTTGAAACTAGAACAAACGTAGATGAATTATAAAAGGTATCGATTGGGTTCTTTACCTACAAGTTCATGAAATTTTGGTATAATTTTAATGTTATTAACATGTAAATCAAAATCATTTTGTTGATCATGCATGATTAATAAATTTCAATTTTTAGCAAATAATGGGGAATAGAGGTCCATGAAGGTTAATTTTTGGTTCAGTGCCATTATTGATGGTTTATATTGGTCACTTGAATCTTATAAATTCACTTCATCAAACATGTTTTTAGGATTGAAATTCCTAATCCTTTATAACAAACTTCTTTCTATTTAAGGGTAAAAATTAAATAGTCCATCATTAGAGGACCTATTCATGTAAATTTAGATTTACACTTTCTCCTGTGGTAATGGCACCAGATTTGACACATTCCTATTGTACAGTGTGTAAAAAACAATTATATCCCCCATGAGGGTATAGTATGAGTGGTAACCAAAACTTTTTCTCAAAAGATTAGTGTTTTAATCTTGGTTTCAATGAAAATTAATGATTTAAGGATTTAAGAAAATAAGAGTTATTTATGATGTTTGGTGAATTTCAAATGAGAGAGAATTGATTGGATTTAGGTTAGGATATCCCATCCGTGATGTCATTATAGTTTATAAAAGAAGAATATGTTGGTTTTATAATAAAATCTAATTGAATAGTGTAAAAATTATTTCTTCAATTCATCTTTGATTTAATTATTTATTAAAGTTCAGTAATTTAAATGAAGCAAATTTTAATTAATCAGGCAATACCAAATATGATATTGATTTTCCCCAAAAAATTAAATTAGTATATCTTAATTTCTTAACACGTTTTAGTAATGACTAAACAAATCTATTACATTATTTTCATTTAAAATTAGACAATTAGTGTAATAAATAAATAAATCAACTATGGGTATAATAATATTTAAATCAAGGATAATTAATATTTAACTATAAATTAAAATGTTATTGTATTTAATTTTAATTAAAAATTAATTAATTTAAAAATTATTAATTTAAAATAAAATAAATATTTTATTAAAAATTTTCAAACCTCAAAACATCACAAAATGGGATCTACCTTCCCTTTACCCAATCACCAAGGATTCTACGCCTTTATTTAGTAAGGGGTCACAAAATTATATGAAAATTTAATCATAATGAAAAATGAATGGAAAGGGGTGGGGTTGTGGAATCCTTATTTTGTAGTGTTTCTTTTTTCTCCTTTGATAGTGGCCCCTCTTCTCCATGGTGATTGGTGGTGTCATTTCTCGCCACTAGATGGAATGGGATGATTTTAAAAGGTGGTTATTTCTTCTTTTTATAGGATAAAATATTCCTTCTAAAGTTTCCATGAGTTAGCCCTGATAAATTGTCGAATTTGGAAATGGTTTCTTTATAAACGTTATTCCTAAATTTCATGTGCATATCACCTAAAAATTTCCTCATATTTAGACAAATTATGAGGGAGTTATGTACATTTTACTTTGATAATTTATTTTTCCCAATCAGACTCCCCATATTCTAAATATATTGTTTCCCATGGTTCATGTCTTTAAAAATTGCTGATTCATGCATGGAGGTGTTCATTATTTGGATCAATATAGAATACTAAAAAAAGAATTTCATGATTTGGATTAGTATAGAAAATATTATTTCCTAAATACATAAACAATTTAAAGAAGTTAAGAAAAACAATTCCATTTTCCCAATTAAGCTAAAATTACTACTAAAACCATAAAATATGACAATTGACATTAAAATAACTCTTTTTTGGGATTAAAAACATTTAAATTAAATGTAAAATTATTGAAAATATTTATTCTTTCAATAGCGATAATGGGAATTGATCACAAGAAGGTAAATGATCAATGTGAAGTTAAGTGGACCAAAAATATATATTTTTTATAATTTAAAAGACCATATGATTCATCAAATATGAATGTAATAGGACAAATTTTTTGTTTTAAGATGATTTTCTAGAATTTAAATGATTATTTTACAGTCTAAGAGTGTAAGAATATATACATACATGAAAGGTTTTTTATTTCATAATAATAATTTCATCCTTTTGATATTCGTCGATTAATTTCCAAATCATCACTTACTATATAAAAATTATTTTTATTAATAAAGGACTATAATTAACTTTCAATGACTCATAAAATCCATACTATATTGAAATGTATTTTTCTGTCCCTAATTATTTTCTAAAATTAGAATGGTTATTACAAATTATCTAATATAAAACATTATTATCTAAGCCTAAAAAGTAATTCCACTAGTTCATCATAAATATTATTCATAATTTTTTTACTAAAAAACAAGACATATTAACCAGAAAATTTGTAGGCTATTGGTAGGTACTAAACCATCATTATCATTCAGTCATGGGTTGAATCCCCATGGCCTTTCAAGATACATTGAGTTGTCACCGAACATGTAGGTTCTCCTTTTTATAAACTAAATATAATTCCAAAAAGTTTCCCAAAACAAATATAATAAAGAAGATTTCAATTAAATTAAAAATTAAATACCATTTTTACTAAGATATTCAATAAAAACATAGTAAATAAATACTTTATTCATTTTATTTCTACATAAATCCTTCCATGGTACAGGGGTTAGAATTTATGAGGGGAAATTGACTATGGTAATTACCAAGACCCCTATATTCCAGGAAACAAACTATAGATGGATCCTTAGGATGACATGCATTTAATCCCATCATACTCTTTATTTTCACTAAGAAAATATTTTCTTAATATCCTTCATTTCCACATAAAAATATTTTTCCCAATACTTTGAGAAACTTTTCTGTGAGTCTATTTCCATATAACTGACATGATAGAAGTTGAGAATTGTTTTCTCTAAAGCCTCCAGCACTTGAGTTCTAAGAAATATCCATCCTTATCTTTTTTAGTGGGTCTAGATATTTGTTAATTTAATGGTTTTAGTACTATTTATGGAAAAATGATTATGAAAAAATAGGATATCTTTCACTACAATCAATATCCCATTTGGTTGATCATTTTCACCACCTTTTCCATCATGTTATATGTTAACATGATTCCTTCAGGTTCCACCATTGACTAAAGGAAAAAATCATTGTGTGAGAAATAGTAATCATAGTAGGAAAACTACATAATCCTTAATAATATGTCTAAATCAAGACATGTTATTTTCAATCTATGACACTTTATGTTTAACCTAGGTCATTCATTGTCAACATCTATTCAAATACTTCATAAGGTTTTATAAATAAAATGTTAATTATACTTAGAATATTCCCTAGGAGTGTCAAACCTTGTGCGTAGTAAGGCCCATTATTGGGTACTAGTTAATGATCAAGTAAATCCTGACACACCTTTTTTAGAGTTACTTCCCCTAGGATCCTCTGTTCCAGAACCACATCCACTTGTAGTATCTTCACAGGGATGTATTTCTAGGAATACCCATATATTATTTTTTTTACCAAAAATTTAGGATGTTCTCCTATGATAATCCTAAAATTCTATAATTTGGTAATGTTCCCTAATATATGTTTTCATTATACTAGTCTCCATGGTTTCTAAAAAACATTCTGTGATACCAACTGTAGTGACCTAACCTTATTAGTTCATAGTTGATGCCTGTAACAATTACATTGGTATAGTATACAAGGAGACTCATCCCAAAGGACTCAATAGTTTAGTAGTCTTAGAAAATTAGATATATACATTAGGCTTCAATTTAATTTTAAAAAAAAATTATAAAATATTTTTATTTTGAGAATCACATTATTATCTTTAGAATACCTTGCATATCAATTAGAGTACACTTCATTGATTCATTGGGAAAAGAAAAAAATTAAGGGTGAGATCAAATGCTCAGTAATGGTTAAGTATAATAGAAGTATTCACGAATCAATACGCATAATTAATATTCTAAGATAAATAATTGAACACACATTCCATTTATATATCTACAATATATGAATAGGTAAGTCATAATCAATATAATAAGGTAAATAACTGAAAAAACAATCAATTAAATTTAAAAGTTGAAAATGAAATGTTTTCAGAGATAATATCATTGTGAAAATATCCTAGACAATAATATCTAAACTTCTAATGAATGAAATTCTTAATTATTGGAAATCATATCTTAGTTACATGACACCTCTACCATCACAACCTTTCACAACATGGTTTAAAATACATGTAAAAACTTGTTAAATGATAGCTTAACTTATTTATCTCTGGAGACCTACCGTTTCATTGATGGGTTATATATTTTTGGGACCCACCAATAAATTAAAGTCTAATTCATTCTTCATATATAGAATAATTGATTTAATTAATTAATCAATACATATTAACATAAAATATATATATTGAGTAAAGGATAAAGATGTATCAATATTTTCACTGTCAAACAAATAAATTTGAAAGTAAAAAACCTGTATTTTCAAATGATATACAGTTTTAGAAATTAAAATATCTATGATATATAATAAGAATATTTAGGGTAAATTTGATGTTTGATGATCCCATGAATGTAAACATTTCATAGTAAAATTACTGACTACCAAAATGAATCAAGGAAGTGAATTATCAATACATTCCACAGACAAAGGGATCACAATCCATCGAGAAGAAGAATTAGGATGGTATCAATATATACCCATTGGAGTAAGAATAAAGGTTATTTTGTAATTGATGAATATAAATACTGTAAACATAATTTTAAAAACATTTGTTAGGAACACATCCTTTTCATTTTGAAAAAAAAATTAAAATCATTTTCTTTGAAAATCACTTTTAAAAATGTTTTATTTAAAAAAAACCTTGTAAATATTAAAAGGAAGATTAAAATAGATATTTATCATGATTTAGAGTAATTCCATACATTCCTTGAAATAAAAATAAATATAACATTCCTTTTTCACTATAAAATTGTTAGGAATATACAACGTTCAGAAAATGACAAGATGATTACTTTCACATTTTCAATAAAAGAAAGATATGAATAGTTTTGAAATAAAAAGATTCCTCTAAATATTTTTAAAGATTTAAAATGGGTGAAATATACTTTGATAATTTTTTTAAACGGTTAGAAATAGTTTTGAAAATATTTTTGGAAAACATGGTTTTGGAAGAAAACATATTTCTGACCGAAGAGAGAAATGAAGTCAGATTTTTATAAAACATTTTCTAAATTAATTTATGTATAAAAGAGTGAAAAAATGGTACTATTACATGAAAATATCATGAATAAACAGAGTATTAGACAACTTAATGGGTTTATTATTAAACTTTAAAATTATTTCTTTTAAGTTTAGTATATGAATAAATAATCTCTATTAAAGTGATATAGTGAAGTAAAACCTTACAATGTTCATAACATTGAAGTGAGAATAAAAATAAAATATTTTCTGTGTATGACCTATAAATAAATATAAACATATTTTAAATTCAACATAATATAATAAAATATCCATATACAAATTTTCTTAGAATATTAACTGCAATGAGGATATAATAGAATCCCATGAAAATTTAAGGATTTATGAAATTATTTACCACTTGACAACTGTTAAGTAAAATACCCTTGGATGTAATGATTAAAATTAAAAATAAATATAAAATTAATTATTAAGGAATAATGACCTTTCATTTATGAGGGGTATTATATGTACCATATAATAGAAACTAGGTGCATAAAATTACAATTTTCCTCAATGAAATGAAATTGAGATGCAATCCCTTACATTATGCTTCCTTTTACTTGAAGATAATTTAACCTACCATATAGTGGTTTTAAACATGTTATTAGATTATATATTTTTCATATTAATATTTAAAATTTCATATATTTTTATTTTATGACATCTAATTTAAATTTTGTTAATAATATTTCATTATTTTCATTGTTTCATGAGTTAATTGTCTTGTTTTCTCATGTGTGTTTTGTTATAAAAATTATGATTATTGGGCATATTATATAGTTTTATAATCACTAGAATAATAATAATGATATAATTATCATATTTTTACACCAAAATTTCTTTTAATACCAATAATTAATGATTTTTATGAAAAATGAAGTACATAACGATCATGGAGATGGTAGGCCATACGTACAAGTGAGTAGCATTTCCATTTTTCAATGAATATTATGAATATGAGGTAAGTAATATTTTAACATTATATAAAAATCATAATATCATACATAACATATTATATACATATATATATGTTCAATACATGTGGTGTGGTGATGAAAATATATTCACATTGTTGTGTGAAGGTGGTAGTCCACACGTACACGAACAATTTTAACTTCCTTATATGAGTCATAAGAAAATGAAGAAAATGGAATATATTAACTTTAAATAATATTAAATAGATAATTAATATCATAATTATTTATTTTAAATAATATATAACAAAATAACATTATATTTATCACCTTTAATGTAAAGAGTTAGTGAAAGAATAATCAGATCGCTCTGTGAGGCAGTTGTCCGCCATACAGAAGAGTGAAAATATCGTATCTTCTATGTGATGGAAGGTAAAAATATATTTAGGATATAGTGTCTCTAGAGGGATAAATAGGTTATACATATTATATATATATATTTATCCATCATCATACCCAACCTCGAGAGGCGGAAAAGAAAAAATGAATAATATCGGTGCACGGGGCGGTAGTTGACAATACACACGAACGAAGATTCTATAACCCATTTGATAGAATAGAAGATGGGTTTAGGTCATAAAATTATTATAATAGAATCAAATTATATTGAAGATAATAATTTATTATACCATAATATTAAAATAAAACTTAATGGATGCAGAGAAAGATGTAAAATAAATACACTTTTTGAAGAACATTACCTCTTCTACAGGTATCCTCCTTAGGATTTTAATAAATCCTTCCTACCTTGAATTTATACCCAAAATAAGGAATATAATATGTAGTGAGATAATTTGGGAAGTTATTTGGGTAGATATTTTCCTAAATAAATTAGTTTTATTGTGTGAAGTGGAGAGGAGAGGGGATGGGCTTTTATTAATGGGGGGGAGGACATACTTGGTTTTTTTAATATAATTGAATGTTCCCACATTTTTCATAGAAACTAAGTATCCAAAATGGAATATTATATAATCTTATATTATTAATAGTCTAAATATGGTCATAAAATATTTTTATGACAAGTTTTTATGTCATTTTTACTCTTACCTTTTTAGGTTAACACTAGGTAAATCAATTTTTACCTTAACTATGGAAATTAATTTTTACTACATTCACTATTACTAATGGTGAAAAATTAATTAAAAATTAATCTAAAATATAAATTATGATGATTATAAATATGGAATCCATTTTACAAAATTCAAATCACATATTTGGAAAATTTTAATTTAAGATTAATTACACTTACAAAACGAGAATAATGGTTTTTAATGTCAAAATGTTAAAAATTTTACAAAGTTTTTTTATAAACAATAAATATGAAATTGATTAAAATAAAATAAATTGTATTTATTGATATGAAATTAAACAAATAATACTCTTATACCACTTGAAAATATAACCTTATAAATTATATAAATTATATGGAATTGTTCCTTAAAAATTTTGTATTTTTCACTATTTATCAAAAATAGAGTCTTCTCCAAAAAATCAGAAAAATTCACCCTAAGATAATTTTCATATTATTATTTAAAAAATAAATTATATTTTTTAATTTATTTTTCTAAAATATTTAAAAAATAATTTTAAATTATGTGCAGAAAGGATAACTAAACAATCTTTAGAAAAATACATTTTCTTTAGAAAAAATTTCTTTTTATTTTAAATAATTATTGTAATATTAATAATAAATATATAAATAAAAAACAAGTAAAACTATATATTTTCATAAGTCAGTCAATCCGATTAATTCTTACAATTCCAACATCAAGAAAATAACTTTCATATTAATTAATAATAATAGTAGTACATTGTTGTTCGGTAAAATTTCATCTTGTCTATAAAACCAGATTAAATCAGTGTAGCATGCATTAAAAGTTATACAATATATTGAATTTAATTATAATAATAAACATATCATAAAGTATCATTATGCCATATTCCATTCTATTCTTTGTGTTGCGTGTCATACATAATGTCAAATATGATGTTCATATTTTAAAATTTTGGGGTGTTAGATTATCTCCACGTTAAATAAATTGCATCCAGGAAAGTTAAACTTGCTATCATAAATAAATGGTTTGAAATTTGAAAATACTATTTTTGATAAATCCACATCATAAACAAGGTTAATAAATTATCCTCCAAATGAGATATATTGATAAGTACCACGGTCATTTGAAAAAAAACATAATTAGGTTTCCAAGAAGTAGAACATTAGGGGAAATTGAAGATATGTACATGGAAGAAAATAATAAATATTGATAGAGAGTGATAGTGGAAATTGGTCAAAAAAGGTGACAGATCTATGGATATTTAAGGGGCTAAAAAATATAAATATGGGATGATTTAAAATACCATCTGATTTATTAGATATGAATCTAATAGGTAAACATTTTTGTTTTATGATCTTTTTACTAATGTTGCGGGATTCTTTTACTATAAATGAATATATGGAGATACTGTTCATTGATAAATTTCTACTTTATAAGAATAGTTTAATCATTCATTTTTGATTTGATCAATCTCTAATTCATAAAGTACTATCTAAAACTGATTTTTTAGGCATGAATCACCAAATATTATTTTCAACAGTTCATAAGTTTCATAAAATATTGAAAACTATAAATGGTTCCTTTGGATGATGTTTATTTCCTTCAATCATCGTCTTCATCTTTCCTTGATAATTCTTTACTTTTATCCTTTTTTCAAATATGAATCACTTTAAATATCCTTTAGGACAGATTCCTGGGTGTCTCTTTCCATATAACTGACATGATGGAAATCTATCCTTCTTTTCTCTATGTCCTCCACCAATCGAGTTCCTAGAAACTTCCATCCTTCTTATCTTTGGTGAGTCTATGAGTTGGTTAATTTTTATAATTTTAATCATAATTTATGAAAATAATTAGGCCTAAACATTTTAATTTTCAATCCTATCTATATCCCTATTGGTTTCTCATTTTCACCACAATTTCTTTCATATTAAATATTTACATGATTCCTTTGGGTTCCATCTATTGAATAAAACTAGAAGCATAGTGCTTGAAAAAATAATCATAGAGGGAAAACCGGATAATATTTTATTTTATATCTAAATCACAACACATTTATTTCAATATAAGACACCTTAAGTTTAACTGTGGTCATTCATTATCATTATACATTAAAATACTTCATAATGGTTTGTAATAAAAATTTGAATTATCCTAATAATATCCCCCATGAGTGGAAAACTAGGTGCACATTAAGGCTCATTGTCTGGTACCAGGTAAATCTTAAGTCAAGATCGATGCTCTTTTTTTGGAGTAATTACACATAATTTCCTCTATCTCATAACCACTTCCACTTATAGAATTCATACCAGGATTTATTTCTAGAAATACCCACAAAATCTATTCCTTTCCAAAAAAAATAGGATGTTCTTCTATGATTTTCTTCAAAGTCTATCATAGGGTTATGTTCTGGAATCTATTCAATCCATAATCTAGTTTACAAGGTTTCTACTAAGCTTCTTATAATACTAGTTGTAATGAAACAGCCCCAGTATCCCAGATATTGTTCTTGTTACCATTACATTGGTATAAGATTTAAGGATGCACATCTCAATGGACCGAATAGTTTAGTAATCTTCATAAACTAGATACAAACAAGATACTTTAATTACATTTGAATAAAAAAGTACAACAAATTTTTTTGAGAATAACATTTCTCCCTCTACCACATACTTCCATATCAATCATAGTACACTTCATAGATTCCAGGGGAATGAAAAGAATAAAGGTGATCTCAAATTCTCATTAATGTTTAACTACAATGGAATCAATCATGAATAAATTTGAATAATTAATATAGAATGTTAAATAACTGAACACACATTTAATTTAAATAACTTTACTGTAAGAATATATATGGCATAATCATTATGGAAAGCTAAATAACTAAAAGCATATGCTATTTAATCAAGAAGTTGAAAAAAAATGAATCCAGAGATAATATAATAGTTAAAATATCATGGATAATTTTAAATAAACTCATAATTGAGGAAATTATTAATTTTTGGAAGACATGTCTTAGTCACGTGATACCTCTACCATCAATACATTTAACTAGACTATTTAAACTATAAGTAAAACCCCATTTAATGTTATCTTAACTAATTTTATGACGATAGATACTGATGCTTCAAGGGTCAATATAATAATACGGATATTTAGGGTAAATTTAATATCTAATGATGATAGGAAAGTGGACATTGTAAGTAGAGATGATTGACTAAAAATGAATCAAGGAAGTGAATATTCAATACTTTCATTAGTCAAAATGTATATAAACCATCCCAAGGAAGAATAAATATGGTATCAATATATACAAATTGGAGTAATAATAAAGGGATGTTTTCAGTAATGATTAGAAATACCATAAAATTTTCATTAAAAAATATTTATGAACATATCCATTTAATTTTGATTTTTTTAAAAATCTATTTATATGAAAATCACTTTTGAAAATATTTTTTAAAAAGATCCTCAAAATCATAAAAATGGAGCTTCAATGAAATGATGTTCATGATGGTAGGTAATTCTATAAATTTTGTAAAAGAAAAAAAAGAATATTCTTTTTTACATAGTAAAAAGTTTAGGAACGTTCCTTATTCAGAAAAAGAGAAGACAATTTCTTTTACATTTTAGGTAAAATCCAAATAGGAAATCTTTTGAAAATTTACTATGGTTATTTTAATTTTTTAAAGAGTAAAAATGGTTGAAATTTAATTTGATAAAACATTTTTAAAATGCGAAAAACATTTTTGAAAGTATTTTTAAAAAAACATAGTTTTGGAAGAAAATATATTTCCAACTGAAGAGGAAAATGAAGTTGGATTTTCTTAAAAACAATTCTTAATTAACATAAGTACAAATTATTGAAAAAATGGTACTATTATTTTAAATTTTAATGAATAAAAATATTATAATAAAATGAAATATGTTTATTATTAAATGATCAAATAGATTACATCAATTGAAGTTAAAGAATAAACAATCTCAACTATAGTGTAATGGTGAAGTAAACCATTAAAAAGATCATAAAATTGAAGTGAGAGTCAAAAAATTAATCAATTATATGCATCAAATGTAAATCCACACAATTTTTCTAAATAAAATAAAATAAAATAAAAATTCATTATATAAATAATCATAGAACATTAATGACAGTGAGGAAGTAATATAACCCAATGAAAAGGAACTGAGTTATAAAATTTATTACCACGTAGTAACTCTTAATAAAAATACCCTTGAATGTAATATTAAAAATTAAAAGTAAATATATAATGAATTATTCATGAATAATGATATAAAATGTTAAAGGGTTAGTGTATACACCATATAAAAGCAATTAGGTGCATAACATTACAATATGCCATAATAAAAAGAAATTAACACGAAATTACTTTCCTTTTGATTCGTTTTTGTTGAATGTGGTTAAAAAAATCATGTATTGTGGATTTAAACATGTTATTAAGTTATTAAATAAACGAATTATTATTTCTAAAATCATATATGATCCATTTATAACATCTTATTTCCCTTTTGTTAATAATATTTCATTATTTTCATTATTTTGCGTGTTAATTGCCTTGTATTTTCAAGTGTGTTTTGTTATAAAAGTTTATATTATTATGAATATTATATAGTTATATCATATGAATAATAATTATAATGAAATAATTATAATATTTAACATCAATTTTTCTTTTAAAACCAATCATGAATTAATGTTATGAAAAATTAAGTACATAATGATATTGGAGACAATAGGTCATATGTACAAATGACTAACATTTATATTTTTAAATGATCATTGTGGAAAGTAGGTAAGTAATATTTTAACATTACGTAAAATTAAAAATATCATATATTCCATATTATTTTCATATATATATCATCCAATTGGTGTGGATATGAAAATAGAATCACATCGCTTTGTGAAGGTGGTAGTCCACATGTACACAGACGTTGTTATCATCTTAACGTGAGTGAAAAGGAAAGAAATAAAATATAATATAATATTCTCAATAAATGATAATTAGTTTATAAATATAATATTTATTTCTTATAAATAAATCTTATGTATTATATTTATCTTTATAACCTTCCATGTGAAGCCTTCATGACAGAAGAATCACAATTCTTCATGAGGCGGATGTCCACCGTACACACGAGTGATGTTATCGTATCTCTTATGGAATAAAATATAAAAAGATATATAATATATAGTTACTATTTAGGTATAATTCTTTTATAAATATTATATATATATATATACTTTATATCCATCATTATACCTATCCTTGAGAGGTGGAAATGGAAAAACGAACGACATCGATTCGCTGGGTTGTGGCCCGTTGTACACAAAAATGATGATTTCATAACACATTTTATAGAAGTGGAGATGGATTTGGGTCATGAAATTATTATACAATCATAAATGTATATTTAATTTAAAATTTTTCTTATATCATCTTGGTATAATAAAAAATAAATGATGAGGATAAAGAATAAAAATAAAGATGCTTATTGAAAAACATTACCTCTTCTTCAGGGATCCTGCTTAAGTTTTTAATAATGCCTTATTAGGTTTTATTTATGACCAAAATAAGGATTACAATATTCAGTGAGGTATGTTAGGATGTTAATTGGGTATGGAGTGTAAAAATAGTGGCTTCAAGATGTAAAGTGGAGAGGATAGGGGGTGTCGCTTTATAATTGTGGGAAATGACAAACTTGGTATATTTGAAAAGAATTGATTATTCCCACATTTTTCTTATGAAAGAAATGTTAAAAATTTACCATTATAAAATATTGAATGTTTAATGTTCGAAATATTTCCATAAAATAGTTTTTGAAAAATTTATAGGCCATTTACCCCTTTTTTAGATTGACCCCCAAAAAATCAATTTTTACATTAACCATGCTAATTAATTTTTACTACGTTAACTATTAATCTGGAAAAAAATTAATTTTACCTTATTATAAATTACAAATTATTCTTATTCCAAATATTTAATCTAAATTTCTAAATTTTATTTATAGAATTGGGAAAATATATTTTAAGATTAACCCCTCATACGAAACTAAAAAGTGGGTTTTTAAGGTGAAAATGTCCAAAAGTATATGAAGTATTATATCTATAATCAATATGAAATTGCTTAAAATACCCTAAATTGGATTAATTTATTTAAAATTGAACTTATATTTATTTAAAAACAATTTTATATATAATTTAACATTATAAATTATTTAAATAAAAAAGATATTTTCAATTAAAATTCTGTATTTTTCACTCTTCATCAAAAAATGAAACTTCTCACAAAATAAAAAAAAATTATACCAAAGATATTTTTAAATTATAATTTAAAAAATGGATTCTATTTTTAAAATAAAATTTCTAAAAAAATTAAAAATTTATTTTCAATTATGTGCAAGAAGCGCGACTAAACCTTCATTTAGAAAAATACTATTTTTATAGGGCAGATCTTTTTTTCCTTTTAAATAGTTTTAGTTTTATTACTAATAAATATATAACAAATAAAAAATTAGAAACTATATATTTTTAAAATTTAGTAAATCTTATTAATTCCCACCATTCCAACATATATGCAATAACTATCATATTATATAGTAGTATTAACTATATTTGTTGTTCTCTAAAACTTGGTTTTACATGTAACAAAAGATAAACTCAGTGTTGCGTGCATTGAATGAAAATAAAATATATTGAATTTATTTAAAATAATAAATATATTGTAAATTATTTTTAATTTATATTACCCTCTATTATTGGTGTTATTGGTCATTCATGCTATCAAATATGATTTTACTATTTTAAAATTTCAATGTGTTATAAAAGGAGAAGAGAATTATTTGTTAATCTCCAAAATTAGTTCTTGTACTTTATATGATAATGTAATGAAAACCAAAAACTTTTCCATGGATTTGTTGTCATGTTTTGTTCCAAATTGAATATTTTTTCATTATTTTACAACATTAAGAACTGAGATCATAATAATAATAGCCTCGGTGATGTGGAAGTGAGTCATATTTACAAAGAACTTAGTTTAGAACCCTAATATATAACACATGTTTTAGTGGATTCATTTAGGGTTTATAAAATTAATAAAATAACCCCAAAACACACCATTTTAAAATGAATATATATATATATATATATATGTGTGTGTGTGTGTGTGTGTCTAAGGATACCTTTTATAGAACATAATACATAAAGTTTGGGTTATTATGACATCACAATACATACCACATATTTATAAAATATTTAATTTTTACCAAAAGTCAATTATCTCAAAAATTATGAAAAAATCACCATTGGGTAATTTTGAAGTGTTGATTTAAAAAATATTTTATTATCTGAATAATTCTACAAGATTTATATTTTTTTTCTATTAAATCATAAATCTAAATTTATTAAAAAATACAGGTTTTTTGGCAATAACAGATTTTTGACCCTTATAATATTTATTTTTGACTTTGTAAAATTATATTATAATTTATATTTAGTAAATATTATTTAATAGAAATATTTCTGAAAATATCATTTATATGAAAAATTCATGAATTTATTAAAATAGAGTGTCTTGATTGAAACTATTCATTTCTAAAAAATTCAATTTGTGTTTCAATGTATCAAAATAATTTTTTGTCAAACTCATTACCTAATCATTTAAAAATTAATAATTATAATAAAGGTTAATTATAATAATTTTTATATAAAAAATATAAATATAAAAATTCATACTTTTAGGGTCAATATACATAAAACTTTATTACACCAGGGGAAGCCATAAGGGTAAGGTGTGCGATGGTGAGATTTTCGTAGGCTGGTTTGGTGTATGTAGATTGGGACATGATCTAGACGAGCTTGAACTTATCTATTTATTGGTTTTATTCATACTTTATTTATTGAATCTCAGCTTGGGACTGATGAAGGGAAAATCACAGTGATGCTATCTCTCTAAGAAGCTATGATAAATGAGCTTTATAGGGTACGATCCTACTATTCGAGGTCATTGCTTCTTCCATCTATGTCAATTTTAATTTACAAAAAACCTTTATATATATTAGTCACACAATTACTATTCAATAGATGTAATGTCAATGGTTATGTTTCTTAATAGACATTTAAATATGATTGGATATAACCAATGTAGTGCATGTTTTTTCTATGAAATTATTACTTAATAATGCATTTATTTATTCAAAAACTGAAAATTTATTTTATAAAAGTTCAGGCCACTATAGTTTAAGTTAAAATATATTTTCCATCAATTTGATCATCTCCAAAATATCAAATGACCCAACATATATTGGTGCTAACTTTTAATGTTCCTACATTTGATGGTGACACAATCTTAGAGCCACAGAAATAAATAGACTGTTACCCACTACAAACTCAATAGGTCAAAAACATTGATCAACATATGAATTTTGTCTACTCTTTTCCATATCCATATGCATCAAAATAAACTATTCTTTCTCTAATGTCTCCTCTACAAAGCTTGGTCCCAACAAACCTTATTTTTCGGTTTCCATCCAATATAAGGGTGAGAAACATGGATAACAATGGAACGCCTCGTATGGTTCTATATTGATAGTTTCTTGAAAACTATTCTTATATGTAAAATCATCAAGTGATAAGTTATTATCCCATGTCCCAACAAAATCTAGGATGCACTCAATTATCATGACCTCAAGCACTTGGATTGTACGTTCTGATTGCCCATCCTTTTTGGATGAAAATATGTACTCAGAAACACCTGAGTTCTAAGATCCTTCTAAAACACTTGCTAGAGGCTAAAAAGTAAAACATAGATCATGATTGAAAATTATAGTCTAGATCACCACAAAAAAATTCTAACTCCCAAACATATAGTTCACCCTACTGGTTGAAGGTAAAAGTATCTCAAATTGGTAAGAAGTGCAAATTTTTTTAATTAACCCACAATCACCCAAATTGCATCATTATTCTATGGAATCATTTAGGTATTGCCATGAAATACATTTTAACATCATCACACTTCCATTTTGGAATGGTAAGTGTCTATTAAAGGCTAGTAGGACACTAATGATGAGCCTTTACCTAATAATAGGTGTAGTGTAGCATCATAAAAATTGCGCTCCCATTTTCCATTTTTGGATAACAATAATTTATATAATTGTCCCTGAACATCTTGGTCAGGCCTGAGTGCAGTGGGAAATTTGAGGCTTGAAACTATAACATCATATCTTCATACATATAGTTTGGAAAAACAACATGACCCTAAAAGTGGATAATATCTTCCTCATAAATTGTCTAAATAAAAGATAGATCCCATTTATAAAAACTATCCATCATGTCTATTGAATTATAAATCCTCATAACGCCACTTCTTCATACGATTCAAAATAAATAGGTCAATAGAATGAAATGAGTTCCATCTTCTCATGATCCTCTTGAACATCTATATGAATATCTAGGAATAAGGAAATTATCATCCACTCAGAACTAGACTCTTGAAATTTCGGAGTCTGCATATTCTGAATAAAACAATCTACAATATTATTCCCATTCATCGATGTATAACCAAGTTCAATTTCAATAGAATTCATGTACTCAAACTATATTCACTACTTGAGGATTAAGAAACTCTATGAGAATATGTACTTCAGGCTCTTTTCATCCGTACAAAAATTCTTCTCTCCAAACATAAGAAAATTCTCAATAACTAACCTAGATACATAAAAAAACGGATACTCCATACCCAACTTCAGTAATATTTATATGAATAAAGTGGTCAAAAGTGTCTTCAAATCTTGGAAGGAATTCTCACATGTCTCAGACTACTCAAAATTTCAACCCTTTTTGGTCAAGGTCAAAAGAGTAACTTCCAAGTAAGAAATTTTATTGATGAACCTGCGATAATAAATTTCAAAACCCAGAAATCCTTGAATAAAAAAAATTGTGATGATCCCATGAAATGACTATTTTAACTATCTTATGGTCACATAAGGCACCTTTCTCTGAGTTAATGTATCAAAATAAGTGCACCTTATCGATCTGGAAATGACACTCAGATAAATTGGAATATAGTCTTTTCTCTCTTAGTGTACTCAATATGACATAAATATGTTTTTCAAGGTCACCATGCTTCTGGGAGTACCCAAATTTTCCATAAAAAAGAAGAAAAACAAAATTATCCTAGTATGGGTGAAATATTATATTCATTAAATCTATAAACATAGAAAGAGAATTCATCAAACCAAATAGCATCATGATGAACTCATACAACCCAAACCTTATTATGAAAGAAGTCCACGGTATGTTAGAATGTCTCAACCTTAGATGATGTTTCCATGATATCATATCAAACAAAGAGAAAATTCATGAACCCCTAAGACGGTCAAAAATATCATCATAATGTGGGACAGGACATCGATTCATGACTGCTCTCTTGTTTTACTTCCATTAATCAAAACACAATAAAAATGTTCAATATTCCTTGATAGAAAAAAACTAGAGAACCCTAAGATGAAATACTCATATAGATAAAATACTTATCCTTCAACCACTCCAACTGACCCATAAGTTCCTAAAGTTCTATTGGTTCAATTCTATTAGAATGAATAGAAACTAGCTCCACACTAAGAATCCATTCAATCATGAACTCAACCAATCTCGCAGGTAGAAGACATAAAAAGTTATCACATAAAACAACCTTAAATAGGCCCTGTATGGGAGGAAATACATCTTGCTTCACATCATCTTAATCTAAAAAAATAATCGAAACCTGGTTTTCAGCTCACCCAACCACTGATGAACTTGTCATGCTCATCCTTCCTTGATATCTCACTCCCCACAGTGGACATAAATGTAACCCTCATGAAAAGTAATCATTACCCATTGATGGTAACAGTTTATGTGAGTGTGATATTAAACTAACCATTTAGTCCCCAATATCATGTAAAAACCAAACATCTCATGAAGGAATAAGCCCCAAAGGAGATGGTACCCTCCATCCTTTAAGAAACACTCGTAATATCGATAGATACCATCCAACCACACCACTAACAATATGTTGATTGATAAAACTCCATTCAAAAACTCCACCATAAGTTCTAAATTTTTCAAAAATTGAGAAGATATAAAATAATGAAAATATATAGTATCATAAAAGAAACCATCACGAATAGAAACTATAAGAATTGTACCTCATAGACTCATTGGTCTATCCTTTCCACATTTGGGGGTAAGAATAATTTCATGCCACTTAACTGTATCTCTACCCTAAGATCCTATCTGGATCCTCTATGATACAGTACCATGATGATACATATTCTTTGGTCCCAATGCACCTCTTTCTCCACCCTAACAGATATATACAAATGAAATTTAACTAAAATACTGATAAGGGTAATATGATCTTCTTCCAGTGATCTACATTGGTCTAGATCCTCCATCACTTCCTTTAAATCAAGGGTTCTATTAAAACATATGTAGGAGACCCATCCAAGAGCATGATCGACACTCCTGTAGTGTTTGTGGAAACTTCTTGCACATGTGATCAGACTTCCCATACTGATATTAAGACACTTTATTGATGCCCAAAATGGTCAGTCCACTCCCAGAGTTACCCTTTCCACCACTTCTATTTCATAAGATCTCATAGTGATACTTCCTACCATAAAAAGACATACCTCCCAACCACTAAGCTGGAACTACCTATGCACCACTAGAATCCACCTTTAGTTTCCTCTCAGTAATGAGGTCTTGATTCACCAACTTAGTAAAATACATTAAATAGAATATATTCACCTAGGAATTGATCTCCTATCAAGCCCATCCTAGAAATGTTTTTCCCTAGCTGCCTCATATCCTACTAAATATGAAACAAAGAAATTCAAGTCAATGAAGCAGTAAGTATAATCCATCACTGATATCTTTTCAAAGGTCAAGTGCCTAAACTCTAAAACTAGCTCTTTCATTATGGTTTTAGTGTATAAATGGTCCATGAACCTTTCTGGGAATTCCTTCCAGGCCATTTCCTCTAACTGTTCATCATGGACCTAAATACCCCACCAGTACATCAATTGTCCTAAAAACATATTGGTCCCCATCTTTACACTTCTCTATTATGGGGTTTCCTAGTGATATAATATTTTATGGATGGATTGAATTCATAACTATACATCCTTAAGTCCACCCTCTCTAGAAAATTTCAATGGTTGATGTAGTTGAAACTCTCTTATTATATCTAACATATTCAGTGCATCCGACCTTATGACTCACTCTGTAAACTGTATAAAATAAGTGATAGTTTAAAAAAACTAATCTCCCCCCCTATTATCAATAACCATCATAAGTTCTTGTCCCACTATTGGCGGAGTATTCTTGGTGATTTCCTCTTATGTCTAAACATGTAAACATTATTGTGGTGGCATCTATCTACAATTCCAAACACACATCTCAAAATACATAACATATAGTTTCTATAATTTACATCCAATATGTATCACTACTATCCATAAAAACCACTTCACATATATGATCCAAATAGATATTATCACACCCATATGGAAAAATCAAGATCCCCAATCATGGTCCATGGTTATCTCAGGGTAAATCATTTTCAATTCATTACATGATATTAATTTGACACCATTTTAATCATTTCAAATTTCACCTTTTTCTATTTTTACTATTACACTTTTTTATAAGAGAAATTATTTTCTTTAAAACCATGACAGAACCAGGAATTCATTTTCAATCTCCCAAAACCCAACTATAACACGATTTCTTGTGTGTTCTTAATATGGAACATGTCACATAAAATTTCATAGTTCCTATAATGGTTCATTCATATAAAAACCTTGTACTATACCATCCCATAAGTAAAATGTTAGGAAACAAAAACATCACACAATAAGATAATCATCTAAGGTGAAAAAACATCCATCTTTAACAAGAAAACATAAAAAAAACAATATCACACTAAGATAATGTATTTTCCCCTACACATTGGTTAGCTACTCCCATGCCTGAGATCATTTCCAAGGCCCATCATATCCATGTTTCCTATCAACTGTTCCCAAATAGTAAAGTAATATTATAGAAAAACAAAATTTGATACAACTTTTTTGACGTACCTACTCGTGTTTCACTAAATCAGTTCTATGAGTCAATGGGAAACATGAACTCAAACGTGCCTCCCTATACAGTAGAGGATATTAACTAGAAATATGAGTCTAATAAGAACATGCAGAGTGTATACCCTAATTTACCAGTGTAAAAAAAATAGCAGATCAAAATAACAATATATGATGAATCTATAGGACATAATTGAACCCTATATGTGTGATCAAATTATAAATTTATATTATCTAAAGAAACAATAGCTATAAAGGATTAATATAGCAGAAGTACGGGGTTAATCCAACAGAGAGTGGGAAACATAGCGATGTAAAATATTATCCAAAGGTTGGTTCCTCCCAATTTCAATTAGTATTTATTAATTAAATGGAAAAAATAAAATAAGTAAAATTTAGATAAAATGATATGAAAGGTAAAAGAGAGAGGAATTTGATTCTATTTGAGATTAAAAAAAAGGCAATCATGATTGCAATTCTAATCAATAAGAATCATTGGATACACAATCAATAAATTTAATTGATAGAATAATTGTTCAAGACCTATAATTTTACCATAGAACCCTAAATAATCAGGGATAGATAAATTAAAAATATAATATTCCTTAGTATTAAATCACAAAATCAGAAGAATAATATAATTCTATGTTTTTGAATTAATTACATTTTATCCTGCTGGGTTTCATCTTCTCCAAATAAACTTCGTCCATGATTTAATAAAAAAATATGATTAATGTTAATTCAAACACAATCTATACTGAATAAAATCAATGTTCAAGTGATTAAATTAATATAACAAATAGGTAAGAACCTAGTTTAGTTGATTTTTCTCCCCCTATGGGTTTATCCAATTATCGTCGGGTGATATCCAATGAATTATAAACTGAAAACAATTTGGGAAATAATAGATGAAGGTTAATTAATAGAGGATAAAAAAATAAAACTAAGAATCATCTAATGATCACAAAAAACATTAAAATAACAAATAATAATAGAAAACCAATCTATGAAGAACTCAAGGTCAGATCTCTAGTGGAAGCCTCCTGGTGTTTGAATACCTACACCTTGAATGGATCTCTATTCCTTTCATAAGATCTAATATTTATAATCCAAAAAGTCATACAAGGGGTTTCCTAAGTCTTAAATGATGTTAAATGACCTTTTCAGGGTCAAACCAAGGGTTACCTATTGAAAGATACGTAAAAACATTCTTATCTGGGTATGACCCACATGTCTTACAATGTGAACACATGTTTCATGTTGTTAAAATTGTGAGAATCACATTTTTATGATTTTTCATCTTCAAAACCTGTACAATTTTCATGCCTTGTAGACTTCACAAGTTGTGTGCATGATACACGACGTGAAACATGTATTCTCAAAGTTAGAAACAAAATTTGGATCCAATTCTTTAGTTTTGAGCCACTAGAACATCCCTTAATTGTCCCTCAATAGATTAGACCTTCATTAAATGGTAATCTTGATCTCTGTGGCTTCAATATTCATTCCCTTCTTCATTATCAATTTTGGTTATCTCACTGCACTACATCACAGCATGGTGCAAAGTGACATTCTGTTCCTCAATTTCCATTTTTTTCATTCATATTTTTCCAAAGGATGAAAATACAAAATAATACACAAAAAAATCAATATCAAGGAAAAATATCATATTAAATAAATTAATATTCCACTTAAAATCATCTAAAAACACACGAAAATATAGATAAAAAATAGAGATATAAATATCTAATGATAATAATAAATAACCATGCATTAAAATATCAATTTCCGAAACTAGGTAAATGAACACAACCAAAATTCAATGAATATGATGTTTAATACTGTGGTCAAGTTTCTTAAGAAACCCAAAATAAAGATTTAAGGAAAATACCCAAAATGGGTCCAAATTCATGTTTTTTTCCTCATCCATGCTCTTTCCCAATTCTTGTATCAACTATGTTTCTGACACATTTCCACTGAGGTGAGCCACATCGTGCCACCTGTTGGGATGCTCATTGATGGTCATGTTGTACCAAAGATTCTCGTTTTCCAAAGGCGGAAAGCATCTGTCACATCTCAATGGAATTTTTCTCTTTGATCAAAATAAAATGATGTGATATCATTTACTCCTTCCATGGATTCCTCCTCAGAACTCATTGCATAGTTCAGGTCTCCCTTAAATATTAAGACGTTTTTCATGAAACTGTACCCAGTGCTATATATTTGTGGATGATTATTAGTTATGCTACACTTTTCATGACATTCCCATGGGGGTAAAGTCAGGTCAATGAACTTCTGTTATGAGATTAGTCATTTTGGGCATTGCTAGCGTGTCTGGCTGCTGAAACACGGGTAGAAATAGATCTTCCATTATTAGAGGGATGCTAGGGAGTGTATAAGACCATGGTATCCCATGTAGAATGTGAGGAATTTTATTCTAGAGGTATTTCACCAAGGTTTTTCTTAGAATCCCATGTTTTACATGGGGTATGTTGAGTATGGAGTCTAGAAAAGACAGATCAGGCCGATTGGAACACTTATGAAAACAGATCATATGGGTGTATCCCTAGGAGGGATCTCCTAGAATTTTTACCAGATGGGTGGATAAGAATTCCCAATAAGGACGAACCGAAGATGGTGTGTCCCAGAAAGGGGAAGGATTCACAACATGAAGACTAATTTGGACCCCAAAAAGGGCGGATCAAAGGATGGTGGGTCCCAGTGAAGGGGTCCCCAAGGTTTACCATTGGTTGGGATTAAACATCATGGAGGATTCCTACATACCATGTTTAGGATAAAAGGATCAAAACACATGTATAATGAGAGGGTGAGTCATGGGATTAGGGTGTACACAATAGAAAACAACTTAGAATCATGTTCAGGCTTATGTGTGGTTAGTGGCATGGTGATACAAAAAGAGATGTGGTGAATGGGGATTACACATGGTTAACTACCTGAATTGATGACCAGATTTCATTAGGATGTGTATGCCCATGTGAAATTATGATGGATATGGATGAATATTTAAAGGGTTGAATGAATGGGGATCGAACCTAGAACCTGTTTGAAGGTGATAGTAATGTCCTTGAACCTCAAAGAAGTTTCCTACATGTCCATATGTTAGGTAATCAAAGTACATTCAGGTATATAATTGGGATGATGGGTCACCTAAAGAGGTGACTGGTGATAATGGTTGCTTGGATGGGGGGCCGAAGGAAATGGAACCAATGGGTTACAACATGATCTTCCCAAGATACAAAGGATCGAGGGAGAGAATAAGATAGGATACGAGAGATGGTCTTGAACCTCAAGGAGGCTTCCTATATTCCACGTTCAAAAAATGGAAACGTTCAAAGTCTATGTAGTTCAGATATGGGGCATAGAATCAGTGTGTACATAAATGAAAACAACCAAGTGACATTCTGGGGCTAGCACATTGTTAGAATCCCATCACAAGAGGGGCAGTCTTGGTTGGAGGAGTATGGATTGAGTGTGTGGGGATTATGAAAGTTAAATTGCCTAGGGGAATGGGATATGTAGTCAGGGTGTACACAATGGAAAATGACCTGAATGAGTGGATTGAAACACCTCAGGGTGGTGGATTTGGTTGATGTATCCCACAAACGAATGATGTCATATCAGGGTGGTATATCCTTAGGATGGAGCACTAGATAATACCATTTTTTGGGATTGAACCTCTAAGAGTCTTCCTATGTACCTAGAGAGGATCAAAACCCATGTTTTTCAGGATGATGCATATAGTTTAATAACAAGTGAGATGAATAGTGAACCGAAGTGAAATGGTCAAGATAGAGGGAAATGTTCTTGGACCTCAGAGAGGCTTCATACAAACCCTTCTTAAAAGGTAGCAATTAAATTCCATGTACTTCGGTGGAGAGGTTTTTGGGTCTTACGCATTGCTAGTGGACGCAAGAGGATGTCATGGTCGATGATTACTCAAATCCCACATGATTCATGCTTAGTTTGAGAAACAATAGGTAGAAATAGGCTTGATGATCTCATTATGAAAAATGAGGTTCATGGGGTGGTGTGGGGATTACACGTTATTATTAGCTCAGGGAGAGGAATATTGGGTGTTAAACTAAGAGGGGGGAATATAGGGGAGGGTGTCTCAATTTATGAGGAGGGTATGAACGTTATACAAGTATCACCCTATCAAGCGATGTCAGGGCATACACAAGGGTCTCCTGTGGCACACATGGAGATGAAACACAAGAGGAGAGGAGGAGTGAGAGGGTGCTGGTTCCCATCACCTTCATGGTCCTCTCAGTATTGTCACTAATGCAGTGACCATATTTTAATGTCCTACAACTTAGATGACGGTGATCTGATCCTCACCCCTAGGTCATACATAACTGGTGTACATTGAAACTTAGTGAAGGGAAGGAACCATCAATTCCATGGTTTAGTGGGGTTGGGTGGTGATCCATTAAAGGGTCCAAATTATCTTGGCTATGTAAATAAGTAATATCCATTAGCATTCCAATATGAAGAAGCCTGAGGAGGGGAAACGAAAAACGAAGCACCACTCAAGGGACCATGAAATCGCTACATAATTTCTTAGAGGAACACATGTAAGAGGTGTTCGTGAAGAAGAAGGCCTCATAGAGAGAGGCTTTGAGAAGCTCTGGTGCTTCAATAAGTGAAGGGGCATCACGAAAGAGGGTACTTCATGAAGCATTGTGACCTTTCCTAGGCTTGGTGTCTACATGTGCTTAGAGGGTGCTTCATGAAGGATGAAAGTGTCGTGAAGTTCTGAGTTCCCAAAGGGGTTGCCCAGCTTCACGATGGGCAAAAGGCTTTGTGAAGGTCATCCCCACTTGAAGAGGAGGTAAAATAGATCAATGGTAGAGTGGGTTCCCAATGCTCAAATACCAAAAATGGTTCATTTTCTCAATGGTTATTTTTGAAATGGATGCTTCATGAATTGGGAGTTCAGAAGGAGAAAATTCAGGGTCTTAATCCTTTAGAGTGGGGGTGGGACAGGTATTTATAGGCATCAGGCATTTTAATTCTTAGAGGATTCTTTGCACAAAAAAACACACTTAACAATCGGGGCAGATTCGTCAAGTTTCTCAAACTCATGGATGCTTTCGTCTATGCCTTTGCGGTGATCATGAATGCTCTAGTCAATTTCCTCAGACTCATGAAGGATTCCATCACTTACTTTTCGGTAATTATTGTGGCTATGGTCAATTCCCTCGGACTCACAAAGGCTTCCATTACTAATTGTGTGGCGATCGTAGAGAAGTATTCAAGGAGAATTTATAGTGGTTATGATGCAGGAGATCATTGCAAAGGATCTTCATGATGAAAAACTATTTAAAATTCTGTTCATTACCTTTCTTGATTTATTTCCAAGGAATGTATTTTTTGCACCAACAATACCCCCCCCCCCCTTCAGAATGGGAGATACAGAGAAAATAAGGGTTGGATTCTAAGTGTATGTCACCAAAATTTATGCCAATCACAAAGCTGAATCGTAGATGGGGGAGTTGGAAAACGGGTCTATAATGCCACGAAGCTCACCACATCCACGTGTGATGTTAATAATAAGAGTTTATCACCTATAAAAAGGACACAAGGACCCTTATGTTTTCTATATCTATTCTTATGATCATGTTCTTGAGCTCTCTAATCGCGAAGCTCTGCACTCCACAAACAGGCTTTGTAAACCAGGATTTACGAATCAGTGATAAATGAATACTTCTTAAATAACAGGTGCATTGTGATCTCATGTTGATTTTAACCACACCTTTAGTTCTTATGATTTGCGACCGAGATCTCTGTGAATGCTCTTTGTGACCGAGCTCTGCTTTCAAGATCTACAAACAGAAAAGAAAAACATACAAATTTGAAAATCCAAATGGCCAACCAAGAAGCTAATCAGGAGGTCTTTATAGATACCACTCAAAGAAATGATATGGTAGAAAATCTAAGGATTGAAGAATATTTGTGAGTCCACTTGTATCACAAGTCCCTGATAGATTTTCTTATAGAAGGGAAAAGAACAACCCACTTTGCAAAATACTATCACTAAATGGATTTGGTCTGAGGGATGAAGTTTCCATCCTGAGTGAAATTAGAGATGAACCATATTACTAGTTCATGAGAACTCCATGAAAGTGCTAGGGGTTGTGGGATGCCTATGAACATACATGGGAAGGCCACATGCCTATCATTTCCTACTGTCAGCTTGACGAGGTAAATAATGTTTATGGGAAAGAGTCGCATCCATGGGTATCTCTTCTACAGAACCATAGCATTCTCAAGGTAGGATTAAGGAACCCAGAGAAGGGTTGGACTAATTATTGGGACTTGCACTTGGGGAGAACCTTCATGGATTACGAGGAATGAGCTTACTGGGTCTGTGCATCCTGTGAAAAATTCGGGAAGGAGCTGAAGTGAGTAGGCCTATATGAAGCTACACGGGCTTCCCAATTCCATATCTACCATCCAAAACATATGATGATAGAGTTGCTAAGTATGTGTTCATCGAGGACCAACACGTTCAATCAACATAACAGGGAGGTCGACATCAACCTCTAGTACCTCTATCATATCTCTGGAATTCCCATTATGGGGGCTATGTATGACATGTTCCATCCTTTGGAGAACACATGAGAGGATTCAAAATAAATGTCTCTATTGGAATAGATGCTGATGGAATTGGTGATGGGTGGTGAAAAACTATTGGTGAGGTACTTCCATTTCATGTTTTTGTTTATAAATTTCCTAAACATACCACCAGAGCATGATAATTAAGGGGACGAGGTTCCTATGAAGCTATTAGTATGGCCTCCCACTTGTCTGATGGGAGACCAATACAGTAAAGAAAAGTATTACTGGAGAATCCTGCAGGATAGACAACAGAAGCTATGGGGGTACAATTTCAACACTGAGCAACAATCTGTGGTTAGGTTGGATAGATTTATCTCTACTCTTATTTTTGGATCGATGTATGCATTTAGAGATACGAACATGGGAATGCGACCAATCACATTCATTATAGCGTCCACACTGGCAGTGGGGAAACACATCAACCTTGGAATCCTAGTGCTTGTTAAATTGTACAAGGTGTTGTGGAACAATAGTGAGGGGAAGAAACCATAATGGTTATGTGGACCACTCCACATTATATATGGTTGGAGAGTGGAAGAAATGAATGTCTATGAATATCTGAACCCTATTTCTTCTCTTCAGTCAGACTTCCGACCAGGAATCCGGAATGTAGTGGGGAGCTTTCCGGCCAAGATGGCTTTACTGCTTTCACTAAATAGGCTCTAAAATGGGGATGAATTCAACTTCCATCTATTTTTGCTACTGATAAGGGCATTCACAAATGGAATCCTAGGAATTGAGGAGCATTGGTCCTATATCTCTCCCTTCCGAGGTAGAGTTATAGGGGCATGGGTCGTCCGTGAGCCCATCTACGAGCTATATACCATGAACCACATTGTGAGGAAGTTCCAGTTCATGCATATATTGATACAAAAATTCTACATAGGAGTACATCACAAGGATCATATGTGCAAGATATGTCATATGTCAAATATATTTACACGGGAGGACATGAAAATGTGGAATGTGTTGCCTCCACCTATTACTGTATAGGGGTAGGTTAAGGAGTATGAAAAGAGCTGGTAAGAAGCCTACTCTGGGTAGATACTGAAGCAACAAAATTTTTGTGTTGATGATGGGTTGCCTCCTCAACCTCAAGGCTGGAGTCAAAAAATGCAAAGAACACATCGTGGTGAAGGGGATGCAGCAGTGACAAGGAAAATAATTCTTGGACCTGCATCGGGTGGGAGACAAACAACATCAGTGGACCTGGAAATCCCAGATGAGTAGAGTTAGGTAGAAGGGAGGTCACCAAGTGGGTTCTGTAGGATATCCACTCAAGATCCTAGGAAGCAGCTACATCAAATAAACATGCCCAAGGATGCAGTTTTTCCAAGGTTTGGGAAACCTCTGACATCAATATGCAATTTCTAAATCCCTTCGAAATGTGGGGCTACACTAACCATCTTGTGATAGATCTATCAAAGATCATCTATGCCAAGGATAGTTTTCTGGTGTCTCGGGTGGAAGGGGAACAATATATGGCTGAGGTAGAAGCTTTTTTTATTCTCGAGGCACCCCACATCCAATGATGGAATATGTGAAAGTGATGATTATATGATCATCCCCACCACAGTTGTCCGCCACTGAGATGTGGTGATGTTTCCGTTTACCTGAAGGGTCATAAGAGTTATCTTGTGTAGAGGAGGATAATAGGGGGAACCCCTTGGATGAAGGCAAGGTTGCAACCTCGGAGTTGGAAGTGTTTTCTGAGACTCTTGAGTTAAACTTAAAACCATTCTACTATGGAACTAACTCAAGACATCCAGGATTTCTCAACTTCCACTTTACCTATACAGGATAACCTTATATGAAAAACCCATTCCTGCCTGATTGGGGATATATCTTTGAGATCTACACCTGGGATGATGGTGAGAACAGATTCTAGAAGGGTTGTGATAAACAGGGTGACCCTTTTGGAATTTTCGGATCTTCAAACCATATCTGGGGGGCGACATCCTAGTGTTCCAAAAACAGTGACTTGAGGGAGAGACCAATTATTTGATCTCTATAAGTCTTCTCCCTCATAGAATCCATATCTATTGTCCATCAAACAAGGCTGAAAGAAATTTGTCTATTTCTGTCTGAACAGTTCTTTAAATTGCATTGTCCATACAGGGAAGGAAGTATGGGTCTCCTAGTGGTCCTCTCCCAATAGAATTCAGATTGTCATGGAATTGGATTCCTTAGCTAAACAAACCACCACCATTGCGGTTGTGGGTAGGGTGACTGGCGAGACAGAACCAGAAACCATCAAGGTGGTATCTAGTGATGAAATCCAACCCCATAATGAGGAACCCATCCTATCTAATAGGAAAATAGAGAAATATCCTACTTCCAAAGAACAATAAGAATTACCAGAATATGTATGTACTGACCAAGAGGACAGGGACAATTCCACTTCTGATGAAGAATATGGAAAGGTTTTCTAATGCCAGACATGGATACTGATTAACTGTTTCATCAAAGACACCCCACAGGAAGAGTGGGAAAACCATATGTAGAGGCTTTGTTCCCAGATACCCGAACAATGTGCTAGAGGAGTGGTTTCCCAACGCCCTCATAAGCTCATTGGAGATTACCTTATAGATAAGTTGTGGGATAATAATCATGGCCTTAGTGTTTGTTTGAAGAAGAGGAGGGAAATTAATATCCATAAACATTAAGAGGTTGAGCAAGAAGTACAACATTTAAGGGAGTGAGTGAATCGACACTCTTCTTTCATCAATGCACAACCAGAGATCATATCAAAGATCACACAGAAAAATGAGTTTCCTTAATGGCTTACATTACACGCAAGACCTAGTTTTACTGAACAATAATATATTATTTAAATATTATTATTTAAAATAATAAGATATAACCTATCCTGTAAAATAATAGTTATGAGTAGTATTAACTCAGATATATAAATATATGGTTTTGAAAAATATTAAATAAATTCATTGGTTAAAAATTAATTTTAAATGAATATAAGGACCAACTGAATACAGAGGGAATGTTTTTATGGAGAATTATTTTTATGCTCAATAATCTATTTTATCCTAATAAATTAAATTAATTACAATTAATGAATTATATTAATGAAATATAAATGTTATATAATCAATAAAATAGTTTTCATATCAATCCAATTGATTTTATTTGCATATGATAAGAACAAACCCAATTTACACACAAAAGCCTATATTAAGACATATTTACATTTTTTAATGGGGAACCTATTTTAAATCCAATTTTTTCCACTTTTATGAATATTATATTTTAAAATAATCTAATTATTTGGAATTGAAACATAAAAATTTTATTAGGGAGATTTTGTTTTAATTTTTCTTTGAAGTTTACATTTTTAATGAATAGTAAAAAATACTGAATTTTAGTTCAAAACTGTTTTTTCATAAAAATTTATTTATGAATTTAAATTACATTTAAAATAGTTTTTAAAGATTAATTAGATCAACATTTACCAAATAATCCTATTTAGGTCATTGTAATCAATTTCACATTGAAATTTTATATAAAAACATTGCAAACGTTTGGATATTTTTACTTTTAAAACCCACATTATCATCCAATCTAATGGATTAAATTGAAATTAATTTATTACACCTGTGTGATTTGAATTTTGAAAAATTGATTTCATATTTGGAATAATAAGAATTTTTAATGTCTAAAATGTTTAACATAGTTTTTTAACAAAAATATTATTGAATGAAATTTAACTTTATTACAAATATTAAAAAGAAAATTATCTTAATAGGGGACTAAACCTTAATCTTAAGTGACAAAATAACCTATAAACTTGTCCAAAATCCATGTTATGGACATATTTATACCCTATAATAACATTTCATTAATATTAACAATTCTATTATCTACTATCAATGTAAAAAACGTGGGTGGAATTCCCTTTCACAAAATATACAAGAGTGTCACTCCTCCACTATAAAAAGGCTTCCTCTCTATCCACTTCATAACACCTCTAAATTAATGTTTAATCAATAAATATATGTCCAAATATATACTAAACATACCTAAATTAACTATATAAGCCTCAAAATTGGAAGAAAGCAGTCCAAATGAGCCCTTTTATGCAACCCAAAAGCAGATATCTGAATAAGTGGTTACAAACTTCCTCAAGTTCTTTAGTTGTATTTCCTTTTTCCCCTGATAAAATCATATTATTCAATTATTATATAATAAAAAAAATCTTAAATATAATAAGATATTTTTATATTAATGGTTCAATATAAACTTATACAGACTTCCATCTAATGGGTAATGAACGTACACTTTATGTGTACAATGAACTACCACATCATGAAATGACGATTGTTCATTATTCCATTACCACATATCATTGTGGGAATTATGATAAAAAAAATATATTTATACATGTTAGCAATTATATTTTTGATATATTTATTCTTATATCATTTTTTTATAAAACATACCATTCTATTTTCTATTTTTTAATACAATAAAATCGTTTATAGACGTGTGGACTACCGCCTCCTCAATATGATGTGAATCATTCATGCTATACATGGATCTAATTAAGGATGATTTTAGTAAAAATAAGACACATATATGAAATATATATGATATTGGAATTATAATTTACATATCTATCATTTACTTTTCAATATTTTAATATGAAAAATAAATAAAAGTAGCGTTCATGCATATGTACGACCTACCGTCTCCAAGAACAGTGCATTTCAGTTTTTATCTCCAAATATTAATGATTATTATAAATAAATATATAATGATTATATATTATTTTTAAATTATGATATAATTCTGGAGATTATGAAATCATGATCTAATTAATAGGAACAACAAATAACAAGTCAAAACTTACTTGAGAAATGAGGCAATTAACCCCCCCAAAATATTTAAAATAATATAAGGTCATTAAAAAATAGGTAATAATATATTATAAAAAGATAATATATGACATTATAAATATAATTGTTTTTATTATATAAGTTAGTGACATGTTAAAAACCATTATATAGGATGTTAAAGGATTTTCACATGAATGGAAACTCAAGGTATGGTATTTTCATCTCAGTTTTTACAACTGTGAGATAAATATCATGTTTACCACTTACTTCTTTTGTGTGGTTTATATACTACAAATTTTGATATATTATATCTTTATTTTTTATCTTCATGGTGTTGAAAAATTCTATTTAATATTATTCATTCATGATCCTTATAATTTAAAATTTTTCAAAGTGGTATGGAAAACATTGGGATGTTTAAATATTATTTTCCCTAAGAATAATTTAAATAGTCTTTCAATGGTATTTATGTTTGGGGAAATTATATGATCATTGTTCAATAAAACATTTAATTTTTTACTCCTCTTTTTATTCATGAAAATTTTCAATCATTAGTACCATTTTACCACTCTTTGGTACTCAAAATGTTTTAGAAAATGTTTTCATAAAAAACTGAAATCATATATCTCCTTAGTCTGAGAACATGTTTTCTTATAAATTCCCAGTTTTCTAAAAAGGGTTTAAAAAAAAATGTTTTAAACCTTTCTAAAATTATATATTAAATAAAATTTTACCTTTTTTTCTTCTACCCATTTTTTCAAAGGAATATTTTTAACTTTCCAAACAGAGCATTCTTTTATCATTTTTACCACGAAAAAGGAACGACGTTTTTATCTCATATGACAAGTACAAATTTACCCAATGTCATTTATTTGAATCTTCCTTTGGCTGTTTAAAATGTTATTTTTTAGTGAAAATGTTTTTATATATGATTTTTGAAGAAAATGTTCTTTAAAAGGGTTTTCAAAACAAAATTTTATTTTCCCCAAGAATGTTTTTGAGAAGATATTTTTATAGTAATTTTATTCATCAATGAAAAAATATTATTTTTATACAACGCGGGATATAGTGTATTGATACCATCCTTATTCTTCAACTGGTTAGTTTATGAATGATTTGGCTAAAGATTTTATTCACATTCACTTTCTTGATTCCTTTTAGTCCACTTGAAATATTCAATTTCCAATCATAATTTATTATTGAATTTTCACTTGACAATTGAAATAATTTATCATGGATATGTTTATTTCCTAAAATATTTTCCATTTTACAAATAGTGTCTTCTTTGACTGTTATTTTATTATTTGGGATAATATTGATAAATACATATGATCTATTCTATAAGGATATTTGATAAGTAATATTATTTATTTCAATTATATTATATAAATATTTCATTGGACATGAAATGAAGGTTGGATCTCAGAAATTATATAGCCCCTCAATGCATTGATAGGTTCTCATAAGTAAAATTATTTGAAAAAATTAAATATGTTTCTAGCTATAGTTTTGAACATTCTAGTTGAGGGGTCATGACAGTATAGGTTTTCAGGTGCCTTAGACATGATTTACAACAATTAATCATTACCGTCTTTTTGATTCAATTATTATTTATCAACAAGATTTTTCATCGACATATATATGAATGAATTTCATTCTTTGTTCATCGATTAAGTGGCATGTGTTTCAGTTTCGTTCCTTACGATATTGATTGTTTCTTTATCTAGTTATTTTAATGGCATGTGTTTTTAGTTATTAACCATTCCATATTATTTACTCACTTAATTTTCAGTTATTGACAACATAGAATGTGTTCCCAATTATTATCCTTTCCATATTGATTATTCTCATGGATTCATTATTTCTTCCATTGAACGTTACCTTTAATGAGTATTTATGATCACTATTATTTTGTTTCATTTCTTCTAGGAATCCATGAATCATTATATGAATGATATTCTCGGATATATTATATGGAATAAAGTTATCCATGAATTTATTTAGAAAAAAAATTACGTTGTAATTATTGTATTCATTTTTAATACAAGGATAATGTATGTATCTAGTTTACCGAGGCCACTAAACTCTACAGTCATTTGATATTTGATTCCTTTCAATCATGCCAATGTAATCATAGTAGACACCGACTCTACAATTATGGGTTAGAGGAACTCGATATGGTATCGAAGAAGGCTTAGTAGAAATCTTGGGAACTAGAATTAGGAAAACATATATTAGAGAACGTAATACTATTATTAAATTTGATTGAAATTATAGAAGAACATCCTATAATTTTTGTAAGTTAGAATTTTTTGGTTATTTCTATCAATACATCCATATTCGGACACTAAAAGTGGACATGGTTATTGCACAAATGTGCGTAGAGGTAACCCCTCTAATAAGGTGCGTTAGCCTAACTCAACAAAAATTGGTACACATCAATAGACCATACTATACACCTGTTTTGACACATTTGGTGGGGGGATGCTTAGGATAATTCATATTTTCATTACAAACCATTATGAAGGATTTTAATAGATAATGACAATGAATAACGTAGGTTGAACCTGAGGTGTTTTAGGCTAAAAAAATGTGTCATGATTTGGAGACCATAAAAATGATTATATGGTTTTTCAAATATAAAAATGGATTACCATACTATGGTTTTTGGTTTTAGGAAATTCCTTCCTATATAAGATAAAATCTAAACTAAAGAAGAACCTATGTGGAAATATATGGATGAAGTATTTATGTATTGAGGTTGTATTGAAAACCTTAGTTGAAAGGACATTTAGTGATTCACCTTATTTCAAGGATGTATATACTATTTATTTTCTAAATTTAATTGTTATGGTTTTAGAAAAGGGAAACATGTATGTCGAGTGACAACCAATCAGGTTCGGAAAGGCTGTGAGACTTGAACACATGACTGATATATGATAATGGTGTAACACCAGCCACTATCCAACACAATGTCTTGGTTAATATTTCATTGTTTTTAGTTGAACAACATGATCAAAAATATTAATGATGAACCTATAGTGTTACTTTATAGGTTTATAAATTAATGTATTTACCATATTGTATCTTTTAGGATATTTAGAGATAAATGTAAATATTTTTCACTCTTTTATAGGATTTACGATCAATTAAATATTTATTTTAGTGATTCAGGAATGAAAGTAAATTTTTTTGGATATACATTTATTGAAGAATGGTATCATTTAGAATTTGATCAAAGAACAACCCAAAGATGAAATTATTCATATGAAATTTAAACCTATCGAGTAATTATTTTTCCATATATTCTTAGGGATTAAAATAATTTCTCAATATTCAGAAAATGAAATAGACATAAAATATTTTCCTAATAAATTTTTTTTGAACTGATAGTATTCTAATTCATCAAGGATTTATGGATTTGGGGCCCTAAAATTTCCATTGGTCATTCAATTATTTGTGATTGATGAGCTCAATAGCTCCCTATAAATATTTTCATTTCCCTCCATGTAGTTATCTCCACATTCCACTAATGGTATTATACTTAGAGACCTAGTTATATGTAAGTCGATGTGACCTTTGTAATTCCCATTCTCTCTTTTCAAGAAGATGTTTTACAAACCCTTCTCAAAATGTAGGATTTAAACATGGGAAATATAAAAAAACTTTTACCAAGTTCAATTTTAAATTGTGAGGATGCAATTTATTTAAGATGGGGAGAATGTAATACCCAAAAATTCTAAAGTAGGAATATTTTATTTTATAGAGTATATGACACACAACAATAAGAAAGTAAGGGTATATAATTTCCCAAGAATATATAATATATTTAATATTTTAAATAAATTCAAAATGATTTATAGCTTTCAATGCATATGACATAGAGATAGTGTAAATTGCAAGTGGCAATGAATTTCTTCTATGGATTTTGTTATATGCTAGACCATTTTTTACCAAAAAAATTAAATATTATTAAAATATTTTTTTTAATATGATGAGATATAACCTAGTTGTTAAATAATTATTTATTAATATTATTAATTATCTTATGTAAACGTATGGTTTATATAAATATTAAATGAATTCATCGGTCTAAAAATTAATTAGAAATGAATATAAGAACGAATTGAAAATAAAGGGGATTTCCTTAATGAAAAATATTTTTATGCCCACAAATCTATTTTATCATAATAAATCGGATTAATTATAATTTTTAAGGGTATTAATGAAATATATATGTTATATATTCAATATAAATTTTTTGATATTCATCCACTTGATTTAATTGGTATAAGATAATAAAAACCCCAATTTTACAAATAAAAACCTATATTAAGGCTTTTTTACTACCTTTTAAGGGGGAACCAATTTTAAATCCATTTTTCTAAAATTTTTATATAATACATTTATAAGGATAAATTATATTTTTAATTAGTTTTAATGATAAATTGGACCAATTTTTTATCAATTAATCCAATTTAGTTCATTGGAATCAGTTTCACATTGAAATTTGATATAAAAACATAGCAAACTCATGAACGTTTTTCTTTAAAAAATCGTGTTGTCATCTCATGTAATGATCCAAACTTTTATTAATTAAAATTCTTCTTGATCTAATTAAATGTATTATTATGTAAAATGGTTATATAAAACATATTCAATTCAGTGTTTATATGTTTTTAGATTTTAATACACCATTAATAATTCTTATCATTGTTAATATATCCATTCAATAGTGATCACATTATTAGTATAAATATAGGGCTTTAAAAAATCCATATTACTATGAAAAATGAAGTAATGGCCTCATCTAGTAGAATTTATCCATACAAAGCCCATTTTTCGGATATAAGAATGGAGGTAACGTCCCTGGGCTTCACTCAGGACTAAGCCCAAGCTGAGCTTCAACATGTTAATGTGGAATGGAACCACATATGGGGAAGTGGATGTTAATAGATATTACCAACCAAGCGATGTTATCCGAGCCACCCCAAGAGTTTCTCTCCTTCGCACACCTTACCATCAGGTATTATGAGGGTGTTAGAGGTGGTTATGTAACCAATTATTAGTTACATTTTTGTGTGATCACTTTTAAAAAGAAAAGTCTTATTCAATCAATTCCTTTATGAGAATAGTTTTTCTTGAAATTATATTGATTTGGAAAAATTTATTCTTTAGGTAAAATTGTAATTTGGGGAAATATATAAATGATTTTATTAAAATGAGGTTTTATTAAAATTTTTATAACAATATTGTTATAATAAAACTCCTTTTAATTATAAATAGTGATTATATTCCTTATTCTTTTACTCTATAAATGATTAAGTATTCAGTTGATAAGAATTATATTTTCATATGATAAAATTAAAATTTTAGTTTTAATTAAATAATTTATTTTGAAAAACTAATGAATTTTTGGAATAAATATTATTTTAATAAAATATTATTATTATATTATTTTTATTAATGATCATATAATTTTTATGAATCCAAATGTAATTTTATTAAGGTTTGAAAGCTATTTTTGTCAAAACCCGTGAATTTTTTGATAAATGTCAGATTTTATTTTAAAAGAAAAAATTACAATATTTATAAAATTATTTAAAAAAATTAATATTATTTTTGGATTTAGAATGTCGAAATTATATAACTATGATTTTTTCATAATTTTCAGAGACCGTCTAATTTTTGGGAAAACATTAAATACCGTTTAAATATATAATGTGTTTTATGACATCATAATGACCCAATAGTAATGTAATAAAATACTATAAAAGGGATATTTAAAAAATATATGTTTTACCTTTAATATAATGTGATTTTAGATTTTTTTGATTAATTTTATATTGCCTTAGTGGACCCTCCAAGTCATATAAAGTATTTTAAAATTTTAAAATGATTTCCTTGAGAGTATGAATCACCTCTACATGATAAAGCCTAATTTTTTAATAAGTTAGGTAACTAGCCTTATAAAATAATTTTTTCCAAAACACTTTTTCAAAAACCATGTGTTTTGTTTGTGGTTTTTATATTTAATTATATAGATTCCAAAACTAATGTTTGTGACATCTTAAAGAATTCCCCACTCATTTTTTATATAAACTCACCAAATCTTCCACTTATATTCACTAGAAACCCTTGGAGAACATCAATAACCATACCTCCTATCTATATAATCTTCCCAAGTTTCCTAAATATCTCATGAATCCCCTCCTCAGGCTTTTGAAGTTACACACTTCCAAGTAAGGGATCCTCACTGTCTTTCGTTCCTTAATGGTGTCCAAGTTTTCTAATATTATTATTCCCTTTTATTTTCAATTAATAATGTTGTGGAATGATTTAATACCTCTTATATACTTTCCTATTTATGTTTTAATGATGATATACCCATTTCTCTCTCATTAATGCCTCCCATTCACACTCGTTACCATGCCGAAATTCCATAGGGATTTCACTCTTCTCATTTGAATTTAAGTTACTCTTTTACACTATGATTCATAAGTTCCATATTTATATGTTGTGTTATGATGCACTATGACCCCCATAATATCCATTTTATTTATTTATGATGAGATATTCCTTTCACTTTCATCATTACCCCCTATTATCTTTTAAGCACACCCATTTCCACGCAAAATTTCCATAAGAAATATATTCATTTCTCATTTTTGTCCAAGTTTCTTTATATTGTTATACCCTTTTATTATCAATTAAAAATTTTGGGGTATGATTTAGAACCTACCTATTACTTTCCTACTTATTTTTTAATAATTATAATCCTCTTTCTCTCTCATTAATCCCTCCCATATACACCCGTTACTATGCTCAAATTTCGTAAGAGTTATTAAATTTCTCCTATTTTTTCAAGTTTCTTTATTAAGTTACACCCTCTATTTCCAAATTCCATGTGTTGGGCCATGTATCTCTATGAACCCCTTACTTTACATTTAGTCTACATATGATTAAATACCCTATTATCTCTCAATAATCATTTTTATTAATTTTTAGGTCACGTCGTTATGCTGCTGAAATTCCACCACTATTTTCCAAGTCAAATCAGTGTGTAGTGAATACCATACCCATTTCCCTATCTGGGATATTCACCTTTATGAAGATATACATATTTAATGTTACTAAAATGTATGTATTCCACATTCCTTAATTGTAAAATTACTTATTGTACTGAATGATTCTGTGTTATATGATCCATGTGGCACACTTATACAAAAAATGAAATGTTTATATTGGGTGCGCCCTGATAGCACTCCAATGCATTGGGTAATGCTTAGTATCATGATACACCATGTGAAATGAGGGTATACTCATGATAATTCAAGTTAAATGAGGGTTTAATCTTGCCAATTCAAGTGTAATTAGGGTTTACTCATCCAAATCCATGTGCAATGAGCCTTGGATCATGATAATATCATGTTGTATGTTGTTGACACATTTCCATGTTATGATAATCATTATATATCATTCCTTTATGTTCATGTTTCTATCATGATCCATTGATATTCTTATAGCCTAACATGTATTTTATTATTAATGTTATTTCTTGTTTACTCCATAACTATTCTTTATAGCTCACCCTTTTTTTATGTATGTCCTTAGGTTATCCCATGCAATGATAAGTATGAAGGAATGTTGTGGTCATGTAAAAGAAGTTTTCAATTATGATTTTTAATTTTATGTCTTAATTTAACATGAAATGTTCCTAATTTCCCAAAAAACTAGATCTCTATATCCTCATAGTTGTCTTAGGTATAATTTTATGTATTAAATCATGTTTCAATGTGTAATAAAGAGGAGGGTTGTTATAATTGGTATCAAAGGATTGGTTTAGTTATTTTTAAAATTTGGATTATAAAACCCCTATGAAATCATTTGGAATAAGACTAAGTATAATAAAAAATCCCTAAATTATGTTGAGTATAGAGTAAGTGGTTTATCCAGAAAATACATCCTTGTCTAGATATAAAAAAGTAGAGGTGCCTCTGGCATAGATGTATCTATGGGTAAAAATCGAAAAATCCTTTGAGCTATACTTGAACGGGAACTGGTTCATGATAATGGGCCACGATTCACTCTTATTTTGACACTCCTAGGGGATATGCTTTGTTAAATTCATAGTCTTACTATGAACCATTATTAAGGGACTAAAAAAATGCCCCTAAGAATATATGTGTGGTAGTAGATCATGGATAACATATATTGAAGCCTATAAATTCATAAGTTAAGGAAATAAATGTAATTTATAAGTTATCCGTTTTTTTCATTGGATTCCAGTTTATGTGTCACCCATAACATTCCTTTTTTTCCAGATAATGGCCAGTAATAGGAGGACTCGAGATAACAACCGATGTGAAGATAAATGTGATGACTATTTTAATGAGATGCCTAATCTGACAGGAGCGGGAATTACAAACTTTTTCATGATAATATCTCAATCAACTCAAGTTTGGAATTGAAACACGGTTCAAGAAGATCTTCCACCCCCCCCCCCCAAGAATGAACATGCTGAAATCGAGAGCTTCATGAGACAAAGTCCTACCACTTTAAAAGGACCATCTGATCCCTCAATCACCGAAAAATTGATAATCTCTATTGAGAAGATCTTCGACATCATTCAATGTTTCAAACAATAAAAGGTTCTTCTTGATATTTATTGAATTGAGGGTGAAGCTGATCAATGGTGGAAATTGTTAAAAACATATGAATCCAAAGGAAGAAATCAAGGCATTGGAATGGAATGATTTCCAGATAATGTTTTATGATAAATATTTTTTGTGCGCCCTCTGAATTAAGATGGAAAGGGACTTTCTTGACCTAAAGCAAAAAAAATATGACCAATCTATCATATCATAGGAGGAAAACTTCCCTAGGTTTTCACGATATGCATCTGGATTTGTCGTTACCACTGAATGCATGTTTGACCACTTCTTTGGTGGGCTAGAACCTAGCCTATGGAAATCATTAGCGATCTGTTACTTTGATGGCTATGGAGAAGTTGTCTGATGTGGCCTCAAAGTCAAAATGGGGATTGACGAATCTCAAGGGTATCATGGTGATAAGAAGAGGGAAGTAAACATTAATTCTGGTTGTTTGATGGATAAATACAATTGTGATAATAAGGTACTGGGCTGTGTGTTGATTAAAAATGACAAAGTCATTGCCTATGCTTCATGGAAATTGAACGTCCATGAAAAAAACTATCCAACACATGATCTGGAGTTTTCTGTAGTTATCTTCATTTAAAAAATTTGGAAACATCACCTCTTTGGGGAGAAGTGAGAAATATATATAGATAATAAAGCCTCAAGTATATATTCACACAGAAAGCGCTAAATATGCACCAACGAAGATGGTTAGAGCTGATCAAAGACCACAAATTATCAATTCCATACCATCTGGGAAATGAAAAAAAGGTGGATGATTCTCAAAGAATAAAGGATCCAACAAATATTTCATTGATGATAATTGAAAATGATCCAATCTTATTAGATTTGATGAAGATGTACATGAGAATCATAAATATAGGAACATCATAAATCCTGTCACAAATGATTTCTTAGCCGCAACTTTTGGAATGGTTAAAGGATGCTCAAAAGAATGATGCAGGAGTTTAGAAGAAATTGGAAACTATCAGAAAAGGAAAATCCTCAGAGTTTAATGTTAATGAATAATGAATTGTGATGTTTTGTTCAATACTATGTGTTCCATCAAATTAAGAGATAAATAATGATCTTTTGGATGATGCACATTGTTCAAATTTCTCCATTCACCCAGGAAACACAAAGATATACCGAGATATCTGATAGAATTATTCGTTGGATAACGTGGAGAAGGAGATCACTGAGTATACATCAATGTTCTTGGTATGTCAGCAAGTGAAGGATGAGAGGCATAAGTCAAATGGGATGATGAAACCATTACCCATACCAACACGGAAATGAGAGAACATCACCATGTACTTGTCACAGGACATCCAAATACATCCAAAAAAAATAATGATATATAGGTTGTTGTAGATCATCTTACAAAGAATCGACACTTCATTACAATTCTAGTGGATTTATAATTGGATCAACTAGAACATATATACATTAGAGAAGTGGCAAGGCTACATGGAGTTCCATTATCAATTGTATTCGATCAAGATCTAATATTCTCCTCTATGTTCTAGAAGAGTCTCTAACATGTTATGAATATTGATATGAACTTCAGTATGAATTATCATCCTCAAACTGATGGCCAGTCTGAGAGGACTATCCCAACACTTGAGGACATGTTGAGAGCATTATTAATGTACTTAAAAGGAGGATTGGATCAACATCTTCTTCTGGTTGAGTTATATTATAATAATAGTTTCCACTCAAGCATCCAAATGGATCCTTATAAAGCCCTTTATGGAAAGTGGTGTAGAACACCGACATTTTGTGATGAAGTTGGGAAGAAAAAACTCTTAGGTCCAAAAATGGTCCTAGAAATGATGGAAAAGGTTAAGACCATCCAGAAGCACATTAATGCTACGTAGAGTAAAAAAATATCTGTGAAGATAATCATCTATGATATCTAGAGTTTGATGTTGGAGACATGATATTTCTCTACATATCACTAGAGAAGAGAGTTCTGAAATTTGGGATGACGTGAAATCTTAGACCAAAGTACATCAACCCTTTTGAGATCCTTGATTGCATTGGAACACTAGCCTATCAACTATAACTCCAACCAAACCTATCTCAAACACATGAAGTATTCTATGTATTACTCTTGAGGAAGTACATATCTAAACCATTGCATGTACTCAATCTAGAGGTGGTACCATTGGAGATTGACCTCTTTTATGAAGAGAATCCAGTGAAGATCTTAGATCGTAGGGAAACATATCTACGAAATAAGAAAATTCCCCTCATTAAAGTGTTGTGGAGAAACCAAAAATTTGAATAAGCAATGTGGTAATTGGAAGATGTTATGAGGAGAAGTTACCCACATCTGTTTTATTGTGGTAAAACGAAATTTGGAGGGAGAAATTTCTTAAGGGGGGAAGATTGTAATGAACCAAACATTTATTAATGAAAATTTCCATTGATCTAATTAAATATATTATTATATAAAATGATTATATAAAACATATGAACTTCCTTGGTTATATGTTTTTGGATTTTAAAATACCTTTATAAATTGTTACTAATTCTAATATAGCTTCTAAACAGTGATCACATGATTAGTATAAATATAGGGCTTTAAAGAATCCAATTTACTCAAAAAATGGAAGCGATTACCTCATCTAGTAGAATTTCTCCATACAAATCCAAATTTTTGGTGCTCGGAAAAGAGGTAGAATAACTGAGATTCACTCTTGACCAAGCCCAAGATGAGCTTCAACACATTAATCTTGATCAAAACCGCCTACGAGAGAAGTGGAAGTAAATAGAGATTACCACATGAGAAATATTATCTTAGCTGCCCCAAGAGTCTGTTACCATCGCACACCTTACCTATAAGTCTTATTCTAGTTTCATATGGGGTTATATAACAAGGCATTAGCCAACTTTCTTGTGTAATAACTTTTATAAAGAAAAGTCTTATTCTATCAATTCTTATGAGAATAGTTTTTCTTAAAAATATGACGATTTAGATAGATTGATTTATCAGGTAAAATTATAGATTTTAGAAATATATAAATTATTTTATTAAACTGATGTTTTATTAATATTGTAATTATAATAGTGTTATAAGAACACTCATTTTAATTATAAATGGTGATTATATTCCTTATTGTTTTTACTCTATAAATGATTAAGTATTCAGTTTGATAAGAATTATATTTCCATACAATAAACGTGAAATTATATTTTTAATTAAAGAATTTATTTTAACGAATTAATGAATTTTTGGAATAAATAATAATTTAGGAAAATATTATTATTAAATAATTTTTATAAATTATTATATATATTTATGAAGCCAAATGTAATATTATTATAGTTTGAAAACTATTTTTGTCAAAACCCATGAGTTTTCTATAAATAGCAGTTTTTATTTAAAGAGTAAAAATTAAAATATTTATAAATTATTTATATAAAAAGAATATTATTTTTGGATTCATTACATCTAAATTTTCTAATGGTGAGATTTTCATAATTTTCTAAGACATCCTCATTTTTGGGTAAAAATTAAATCCCATTTAAATATATAATGTGTTTTATAACATTATAAGGACCCAATAATGATGTAATAAAACAATATAAAAGGTATATTCAGCCAATATCTGTTATACCATTAAAATAATGTTATTTTATATTTTATTTATTAATTTTAGGATGCCTTAGTGGACCCTCCAAAACTTATAATTTATTTTTACATTTTAAAATGATTTCCTTTACTGTGTGACTCATATCCACATAAGAAAGCTTAATATTTAAATAATTTCCACCATTTTGCTTATATAATAATGTTTCCACTCCCATTTGAAAAAATTATGGTAAAAACCATGGGTTGGTTTGTGGTTTTGAATAATTAATTATGCAGATTCAAAAACTAAGTTCGTGAAATATTAAAGTATTCCCCTCTTTTTTCCTATATAAACACACAAAAGATCCCACTTCTATTCACTCAAAACCCTCAGAGAACTTCTATACTCGACCCTCCTTTATCTAGAATCCTCCCAAGGCAACCATTGATCTCAACAATCCCCTCCTCAATCTCATGATGTCACACACTTAATAGTAAGGGTTCTCACTTTCCATACTTCTTTAATTATGTCCAAGTTTCCTTATATTTTTATGACCTTTTCTTTTCAGTTACAAATGATGGGGTAGGATTTTTCACCTCCCATATAATTTAAAATGTATTTTTGAATGATGAGAGACCCATTTCTCTCTCTTTAATTCCTCCCATGTACACCTGTTACCATGCTGAAATATCATAAAGGATTTCACTCTTCTTATTTCCATTCCTGAAACTCTTTTACATTATGATTCTTAATTTTTATATTTATATACTGGTTTATGATGTCTCACAACTCTTATACTATACATTTGATGTATATAAGATTTTATGTTTCTTTCACACTCATTAATCCCCCTATGATTCTTTAAGCACACCTGTTACCATGCCGACTTTCCGTGAGGAATTTCTTCCTTTGTCATTTTTGTTCAATTTTTTTATGTTGTTATACACGTTAATTTTTAATTACAAATTTCGGGGTATGATTTAACCCCCCCATATTTCCCTCATTATTTTTAAATTATGAGAGACCTCTTTCATTCTCTTTAATCTCTCCCATGTACACCCATTTCCATGCTGAAATTTTGCAAGAGTTATTATATTTCTTCTCTTTCTTCATGTTTCTTTATTATGTTACACCCTCTATTTCCAAGTTCCATGTGTTTAGAAAAGTATATATATTAACCCATTACTATAAATTTCTTTTAAATACGACGGGATTCCCATTTATCTCTCATCAAATTTTTTTTATGAATTTTTATGTCACGTTGTTATGCTGTTGAAATTGCACAGTTATTTTCCAAGCCAAAATCATTGTGTAGTGAATACCATACCCTTATTTCATTCAAAGATATTAACCTTTTTTCACATATAAATATTTAATGGTACTTACATGTATGTATTTCATATTACTTAATTGTGAAATAACTTATGATGTTGAATGAATCCATATTATATGATCTATGTGACACACTTATGAATGAAATGAATTGTTTATAAAGTGTGCACATTGATAGCGCTCCAATACATTGGGTAATGTTTAGTATCATGATACTCTATGTGAAACGAGGGTTTAAAAATTATAATTCATGGGAAATGATGTTTTACTCTTGATAATCCAAGTGCAATGAGGGTGTACTCATGCTAATTCATGTGCAATAGACCTTGGATCATACTAATAACAATGATGTATGTTGTTGCCACATTTCCATGTTATGATAATCATGCTACATAATTACTTTATGTTCATGTTTATACTATACTCCATTGATATTAATATTTTTTAACACTTATTATATTCTTCTTGTTATTCCTTGTTTACTCCTTTACTGGGCTTTATAGCTTACCCTTTTCTTATGTATGTCCTCAAGTTATCCCATGAAATGCTAAGTACAAAGGAATTTTGTGGTCATGTAAATGTTTTTTTCAATAAATATTTTGTATTTTATGACTTAATTTGTCATGTAATGTTACTAATTTTCCAATACTATAGACCTATCGATCCTCATAGTTTTCTTATGTGCAATGTTATGTAATAATCATGTTTTAGTGTTCAATAAAGAGCAGGTCTGTTATATCCCATATATGGGACTAAATTTAAATTAATTTCTTCCATTTATGTTAATTTAATTTAGTAAAATGGATTTAATATTGGGAATAATAGTAATTTATAATATATAACAAGTTATTCTTTGTTTTTGTCCAAAAATATTAATAAAAATAATTAAAATTAATTACAAATATTATGAGAAAAATTAGCTTACTAAGGGACTAAACCTTAATTATACATGACCAAATGAACTTAAAACTTGTCCAAAACCCATTTTATGGCCATATTTATACCCTATAATCCCTCATCTCTAATTTTGAAAATCCTGGGAGCTACTTTCAATGGTAAAATATTTCGTGGAGTTCTCTTTCTGAAAATTTACAAGAGTGCCACCTCTCCTCAACTTTAAAAGGCCTCCTCCCCTCGCACTTCCTCACATCTATCAAGACACTTTTTATCAAAAAATATATACCTAAATATATCCTAAAAATACCTCCCTTAAGAATATAATACTCATCTTTGGTAGAAATAAATTCAAGAAATCCTTTTGGTGTATACCAAAAGGAGTTACCCGTATAAGTGGTAACAAAATTCCCCATGTGCTTTAGTTTTATTTCAATTTACAACACCTAAAATATTGTTATTAAATACTTATATAATAATAATAGTATCATAAATATACTTAGATGTATTCATATTTTTTTTCTATCTTAAATTACAGCCACTTCCATCTAATGAGTAATGAACTTAACGTTTTTGTGTATGATCAACTACCACCTCCTGAAACGATGATAGTTCATTCTTCTTTTACTGCCTCTCATTTTCAGAATTATGATGGAAAATTTGTTTATATATGATATATATTATATTTTTATGTCCCTATTATTATTTAATTCCTTTATAACACATGCATTTATACTTTCAATTTTGTGAAAATATTATAATATCATTTGTGGATGTGTGGACTACTACCGCCTCAAAGCGATGTGATTCATTCATGCTATACATTGAGTGTATTATGGATTATTTTAATAAAAATATAAAACATATATGGAATATATATGATAATATAAATATTATATGCATATATATAATTTAATTTTCATTAGAAAATTGAAAGTAGCGTTAATCCGTACGTACAATCTACCTTATCCAAGAATGGTGCATTATTTTATTATCTCCAAATTTTAAAAATTATTATTAATACATATATACTGATTATATATTATATATAAACCATGTATTACATTTTATAGATGATGAAATATTGATATAATTAATAGGAACAATAAATTACATATCAAAACTTACTAGATAAACTAGGCAATTAACACCCAAAATAGTTAAAGTAATTAATGGTTGTTGACAAATAAGTAATACAATATTCTAAAAATGTAATATTTGATATTATAAATATTAGTATGGTAATTTTATATGTTAATTAAATGTTAAAACTCTATATAAAAGATGTTAAAGTATGTTTACACAAAATGAAATGCAAGGTAATGGATTTTTATCTCCCTTTTTACAACCTTGAGATAAATGTCTTATTCACCACTTAAATGTTTTGTGTGGTGTATCTAATAAAAAATTTTATACTTTATATAATAAATTATTTTATCTTCATGGTATTTAAAACATTCATTTAATATCATTCCTTCATAAGTCTTATGATTTAAAATGTTTTGAAGTGGTATGAGACACTTTGGGATGTTACATTTTTTCCCACAAGAATAATTTTAATGATATTTCAATGGTATTTAAATTTGATGAAATTATATGAACATTTTACAATTAAACCTTTAATTTTATACTCATTTGGTTATTCATGACCTTTTTAAAGTATTAGTACCCTTTTCCCACTCTTTGGTACACAAAATGTTTCTAAAAAAACCAGACTACATTTCTTGATTTAGTCTGAGAAACTATTTTCATAAAAATTTGATGTTTTCTAAAAAGGTTTAAAAAAATTATTTTTAACCATTATAAAATTATTTACAAAAGAAATTTTTACATTTTTTCTAGTTTACCAATGTTTTCCAAGGAATATTTTTATCTCTTTCCAAATAATTCATTTTCCTATACTTTTTACCGTGAAAAATGAATATTTTTGATACATCATACCACTAGTACAGATTCTCCCAAAATCATTTAATTGAAGATTCATTTTCATTTATAATGAAATATTTTTGAAAGAAACTTTTTTCAAAAGTTATTTTCAAAGAAAAGGGTTTTCAAATGGTTTTTCAAAACAAAAGGGTATTTTAATCAAAAAAATTTAAATATATTTATATAGTATTTATATTCATAAAAAAACCCTTTATTTTTATACCACATGGGATATAATTATTTTATACCATCCTTGTTGTTCCTCTATATGGTTTATGATTAATGTTTCCAAGGATATTATTGGTATTCACTTCCTTGATTCCTTTTTTTCCTCTTGATATATTGAATTTCTTATAATATTTTAACATTTAATTTTCACATAACTATCCATAACTTTTATCATGGATACATTTATTGCCTAGAAACAATAAAATTTTACATATCATGTCTATTTTGACAGTTATTTGCTTTTTTGGGTCAATGTTGATAAATCTGTATCTCTTATTCGACATGGATATTTGATAATGCATATTATTCATTTCAATTATTGGATATGAATAATGATTTGGAAATGAATTGAATGGCGGGGCCGGTACCTATATATATCCCCTCAATGCAACAATAGGTTCTCATGAGACAAATTAGTTATAAAAATTAAATAGGTTTCTACATGTAGTTTTAAATAGTCTAGAGGATGGATCTTGATAGTATAGTTTATCATGTTCCTTATAAACGACGTAAAATAATGAAGAATTGAATTTATTTTGATTAAGTTAATATTTATCCCTGATATTTTTCATTGACATATCAATGGATTCATTTCATTCTCTGTTCATTGATTAAGTGTTATGTGTTCCAGTTTCTTGCTCTTCCATATTGATTTTACTTTATTTAGTTATTTGAATGACATGTGTTTTTAGTTATTGATCTCTCCATATTATTTACTCAATTTATTTTTAGTTATTGACTTCATGGCATGTGTTTTCAATTATTCACCTATCTATATTGATTATTTACATTTATTCGTTATTTTTTCAACTTTAATTTACCCTTACTAATCATTTGAGGTCACCCTTATATTTTTCCTTTCCCCCCCATAATCAATGAAGTGTTCTATGAAAGATATATAGGGATATACTAGATGGAATAATGTTATCCTCGAGTTTATTTAGAGGGAAATTATATTGAAATAATTGTATTCATTTCAAATACAAGACTCATGTCTGTATATGGTTTACCAAGACTATTAAACTCTTAAGTCCTTCGGGATTTGATTCCTTGTAATCATTCTATTGTAATGGTTGTAGACAACATCTATAAGCTTCTCAGATTAGGGTGAAATATTAAATTTAATTATAAAGGGTTTTTTGTTATATAATTAGGGGAATGAATATGAGGTAACCAAATTTAAAGAAACCTAGAATCAATTGAAATTTGTTTATGGTCAACTTAAAGCTAATTTAATAATTTATAATAGTAAGAAATCTTTAGGTTTAATTTATTTGTCTTATAATGGTTATACCTTTTGTTTTTATAAATAAAAAGAACTCCTTTTGGTCCTAGAAATTGTTAAATCCAAAAGGAATCAAATTAAAAATGGAAAACATAAATAATATTAATATTCTTCTAGTGGTGAACCTTTCAGGTTATTAATTAATGTGGGTAACCATATAATTATTCCAAACTAATTTTCAAGAATTATGATTAAAAATGTAAATTTTGTTGAGTTTCCAAACACACAAAAGAGGATAATGATAAAGTCTCAAGGAATATCAGTTTATGAAGATGATGAAAGAATGAATGTTGAATTTTCTATATGGAAAAAATGTTGAAAGAAGGGCCAAGGTTAATCATTCAATGGAACTAGAAGATATTTTATCTGTGGTTAAGGTGGATATAGAGAAACTAATTTCCATGGAAAAGTTAATAGCTCAATAGACATAGTGAAAGTAAAAAAGAGTCCATCCAAAATTACCAATGAAAATTTATTTTCTTAAATGTTGTGTACTTGGAAATTATCCAATAAATACTACAATCTAAAGGCTAAGGAGTATAATTGGCACAAAAAAACATTGAAAAAATTTAATTAATAAGAAACCAAAACTATGGAAGTATGTTATGAAGGTATTGTATAGTGAGGTACACTAATTACCCACTTAAGAAATGTGATTATTGTATTCATACCTTCTTCAACCTAATCCTCTATAAATATTATGCTTTTTAAAAACATAAAATCACCACCCTGATGACGAGATGTTGAATTAGTAATAAAAACTTCTTTGTTATGATTATTTTTCCCAAAGTATATAATTAAGATGTAATATATGTTTATAGGATAATGATTCCTATAATGTCCTATTATCATCCCTTTAGTATAATTTGATGGGAAATTAGGCATGAATTTGTTCTCTTGACAGAGAATCCATGATTATTTCCAAGAAAGGAATGTGACATCTAAAAGAAACCCATGATCACCTAATAAGATAAGGATATATATAAACTCCCAATGAAAAATTACACTAATTATATAGGAGTATTTAACACAAATGGTTAAAGGAAAACTCAACATTAGTTATATTCTGATTGTGGGGAAAAATAAGGTCACTAGTCAAACCAAGGATTGTGAGGGTAAAACCTCATTAAAAATAAAATATGCTATGATTTAAATCATGTGGACACGCTTAAAATTTCATGATTTAGTGATAAATAAAATTTTTAGGATCTATTTTATTTATGAGGGAGAGAATGTAACACAACAATATTGGAAAGTATATTTTCCTTTAAAACCTAATGTGTTAAATAGTTTGTAATAAACACAACACCAAAAAATATGAAATGTGAATCATTATATAATATTTAAAATATAGGCATATAGTTGGTTGGTAAAAACAGATGTTTCTGAATTATTAAATATATATGTATATAAAAGAATTATTATTATTAGTATGAATGAATTGATAGAAATTAAATTAGTTTGTTTTGATAACTAATTAGAATATGCTATGTCCTTAAATGTATCATTTTTTAAAATTTTATTTTAATTTGATATTTTTAGAAACCAGATATGTAATGGATAAAATATACTGTTGATAAGAATAATAAATTAAAAGTAATTTTATTTATACTATATAAGAAATAATAATTATAATAATTAATATTTTAAAATGTTATTTTCGTACGAAAATGGTTTCCATTATATATTTATGTTTTTATATAAAAGTCAATTTTTTATATTTTTAATTTGAACAAAATAAATTCATTTTTTTAAATAGAATAAAAATAAAATCTATATATTTTTTGGTATTTTTTCAAATTAGATGATTTATCGGTGAGTAGTTCAAATTATGGATATTTCTAAAACCCTAACTTTTATGAAACTATCGTAAGAAAAAAATTATTTAAATATTTTCAAGCCTTTTTATATAAAATATATTTATTTATAAGTAAAATTAATCATTTAAATTTTCTATGTTTTTTTAATAAAAACCATAGTGGTGTTTGGGACCCATAAGTAATATTCTAATAAAAAAAACTGATTTATTCTCATATATTAAAAATTAGATTTCATAATTTATAGAAATTAAATAAAAAATATATTTGATATTTTGGATCAAAATTATAATATTATTTGATAAGAAAAATTGTTTTTTGATATAAAATTATGATTACTAAGATTAAAGTTAATGATCATGATAATTGTAAAATATTTATTAAAAAAATTTATTAATAATTTTAAATTTTTTTCAAACTAAATAAATTAATCTCTTCTAAAAATATTTAATATTATTTTTAGAAATATATATAAATAAATTATAACTGATTCCATTGGAAATAAATATTAAATAATAGTAAGAACACTTAATGAGGAAAACAACAATTTTTTACAAATTATTTTTTCCATACCTAAAAATTTTGATTTAAAAGAAAATATTATGTTTATTAGAAATTCAATTAGAATAAAATAAAACTAAATTTAGTTCTATAATACCCAAATTTTGTAAGAAGGGTTTTTTATATGTTTAGAAAAACATATGTTACTTGGGTAAAAAGTAGTTATGCTGGTAAAAAAAATAGGTAAATGATAAAATATAAGAACAAAAGAAATCGATATAATTTAAAAAATGTGAGGAAATACATGTTTGTGGAATGAATTAAAAAATCTCACAACATATTCCATTTTTTTTACTTTTTGAACCAATTACCATTGAATAGTTCAATTTTATTATTTAAATATAATGGGTGTTTACAAAAGTGCACTTTCCTTCACTTCTAAAAAGAGATAAATTACACTATTTCAATGTTACTCATCCCCTTGGAAATTTACATGAAAATCTACCCAATTTTTCACTTCAATAGTTCACTTTCATTACTTGAATCCCCTAGTCACCATATATTATATTAAGACCCTAATTTCAAAGGATTTCATCAAGATAAAGTACACGGTATTTATATAAGTATTACTTAATCTATGTCCATTTCTTCATATTCTTCCCCTTCCAAAAATACCCAAACCATAGTAATATAAAGACTTAATTTTTGTTACTATACTTATTTTATGTATATTAATGAAACACGCATTATTTATTCCTTCCCATCCACTTAGAAAAAAATATTACTTCGACTGTGCATTTTTCAGATTACCACCTCCATGGAATAATGTTTTATCATTTTTTATATTGTTTTCAATTATTCCTAAAAAACATGAAATATGATTCAAAAACATTAAAAATATAAGTTATTTCATTATTATTATATTTTAACTATAGTATGAACTTCCTTATCCATAATCACACATCATGATATAATGTGTTCTAAAATGTGTTGATTTGACCACCTACATATAGTATTCCACGAGACTCTATCAAAGGTTACTATAAGAACTAAAATACTATTATTATTAATATTATTTAGTAAAATAATAATTATTTTTCTAGTTTTTTAATGTTTATATTATGTATTTAACTTATTATTTAAATATCTTCTTCGATGACAAACACTACTAAATTAATCTGACACCAATTCAATTTTCACACAAACATAAGAAAAAGTTATGTGATAAATAAACAAAATATGATAATAAATGATATATTTGAAATTAAATATAGATTAATAAGGATATTAATATGTTATCTAATAAGATTAATATTATTATTATGGAAGTTAGGTTCATGTGCATAATTAATCAAGAACCATGTAAGGCTTTGTTCTCTCAAATTTCAACCTATTGAGACATATTTCTTATTATACACCTTATTTTATTTGGAATGGTGTATTTATATATAGTTTAATCTTTTTTATCATGATAATTACATTATTAATGGTATTTAATGTTTCATTTGGAATCATATCTCTTTATGGTGTATTCATTTCATAGTTAACTACTAGCATTGTGAATATAATTTATCTCGAGATATTTGAATTTAAGTTTAAATGAAACTCTCTCCCATGTTCTTTAGATTCTTATATTACTATTTCCATAATAGTTTTTGTTAACTAAAATCCATTAGTTTATTTAAAATTAGTGTTATTAAAATATTTTATTCTATTATTTTATTCTTTTCCCAAATATTTCGTATAATTGTTTTCCCTTCTTCTATAATGGAAAATGACATTTTAATTCAAAACTTTTAACATGATAAAAAAAATTTATAAATCTTTTATCGTTTTAGAGTCATTTTCTTGACATTTAATGAAATTTTCCTTTCTCCTTGTCTATATTTTCAATTATATATAAGGTTCTCATTTATTATTTGGAAACCTAATTATGAGTTATCTCATTTTACCTCTATATTTATCTTATCCCCTCATAAAAAGGATGTTTTGTTACTATTTTTTTGATGTCTATTTTCGAAATAGATATTTATAAATATAATTAAGGATTTATATCCTCTTAAAATATAATTTTTTATCCTCCATGCCACATTTATATTGATAACATTTATTTATAATCAATGTTATATCATCATATTTTTTTTTAAATGTAACGTTTTTAAAGTTTTTCACGTCACCTTTTTAAAAATATAGCTTGAAAGTGACCTGTAACCTATTCTTTTTATGAAAATATTAAAAATTATTTCTAAAGGCTAATTTTTTGGTTTTCTTACATGTGAAAATATATTTCCGCTTCTTGTTCAAAGAAACATTCAATCATTACCATACACCTTTTATCTTTTTATATCTTATGTAATTCTCCATTCCATCCAATATTTCTTACATCACTTAGTTTTTCTTTCATAAATATCCACCATTATTTGGAATATAATTTATTCTAATAACTCTACTTTGCGAATACCATGTTTCAAATTTCTTTGATTGAATGTTGTTCACCTAGACTACATATATCTTTTTTTTTTGAAAATATTTAACAAACTATATAGGTATTTATTTATATGGTGTTAGTTTAAGTAGTGAATACATAGAAATAAATTCCATTTATTGATATGGATCTATAAGAAGTACTTATATTTTTATTTAGATAATTATTATTTTTAATTGCTTATGAGATTTGAGAATATACTATTTAACCATCCACAATCATCATCATACAAGTTATTATCATGTTATCCCTTTTGTATTCATGAGGAAAAGTATTTATTTTCCATATATTGTTATTACAATTCAGATGTTTATTGGAAAATTTGGTTATATATTATATAGTTTATTCATAAATTAATATGATTAATATATTTTACCTAATTAGTTATTGGTGGGGAATATTTATACATATCCCCTTGATGTGTTGATAAGTCTCATGAGATAAAATTGCTTGGATATTTTTTTTATAGTCCTACCTAGAAAAAATATTTCCTAATAATGGGTCCTTGGTTGTAAGATAATGGTGTTTCAGATCATGATGTATTTTCTTATATAATATTATTAGTCATTGGAAATTATGAATTTCCTTGATATGGATATAGTTATTGTTATACTTGTGATCTTTTCACTTATATTATTATCCATCGATATATTATTCCTTCAATGTCATTCTATTAGGGATATTTTTTTTTTATTTTTTTTTCTATATTATTTATTCCCATATTATACTCACAAGTGATATTTGATAGTTATAACTAATATTTACCTGTACTAAGCATTTTAGCTCACCCATTCTTATGTTTCAATTTCCCCAAGTTATGAATTAAAGTAATACACATGATATGCATAGAATAAAAAACCATTTGTGGAGATTTTTTGGAGATGTTGAAGATTTATTATGGATTAAGTATTTTATTATATAATGGGAAAATGTCATTTTGTTGAAAAAAGACATAAAAATTATTATTTAATGTGTTTTTCTAATTATCTAAATATTTTTTACAAAATGGTCTTGTGAATCTATGTAATGAAATATATAATTTAATTCAAATAGTAATGGGATAATTATATCCAATAATCAACAGGTGGAATCGATACTAATATATAAAGTATGTGTTTTCAACACTAGATCATAGACAATTGGTCTATACCACTACATAGTGCATATATGATATCCTTGAGAAATTGGAGAATGAAATTGATCTCATGGATATAAATAACCAAATAATTATCATGGATATTCCTTATAATATATATAATCTCATTTATGATGCATAATATCTCATAGATCATATATAAAATCTTACAGTAATAGAATTATAAATTTTCTAGGATACATAAGAATAAATTTGATCCACTATTGCGATAAATTAAAGTAAATCCTAAAATATTAAATTATTGTTTGATGTCATGGTATAATAACAATGGTTTTTCATTTACTATAAAATATTAACTTTGATGATACATAATAGTAACATGATATTTCTTAGGATATGTAATATCATTTAAAATTTCATGTCAGATTAATTTTTTGAGTTTGGTTGAAATGTATGATTAAATATGATGATGATTTATTATAATTAATGTATTAAAAATTATGATTATTCATGGTGATTTTGATTCAAGATAACATGGTTTTTCCCTTGAGGAAAAAGATGATATGTTATTAGTGGTGTTCATATAATTATGCACATGTGGAAAATAAGATTTTAGTTTGTAAAAAATTAATTAAGAGTGATTCCAAGAAGGATCTATGATTTATGTAAAGTTAAGGTTATAGATTTGTTCAGAAATTAATTGAACATTATAGATTAACATTCGAAAACAATAATTGGTTATTTGTAGGTCAATTATTAAGAAGTATATCATGGAAAAATCATGATTTGGTTCCCTTATATCTGAAATTTTATAGATCATCTATGGGATATACTAGGTCCCTAATTAAAATATTTTGAGTTTTGGAATAAAACTGATGAGGTATCTAGTTTAAAAAATAAGGTGTTGTAGTTCTATAAATAGTGATAAAGAGAGACAACTAATGGAAATTATTATACAAAAGAGTATGAATAATATCATATTCATCTAGTTAATTGGTGAATTTTTCTTTATTCAGTGACAATTCCTTAAATAATTTTTTTAAGACTCTATTTAATTAGTTCATTATTGTCTAAATTTAATGATACAATTGATGTATTTTGTTCAATTATATACAAAATTCTTTTGGATTTATCATGATAATAAAATAGGATAAGTTTATGTACATGTTCAAAACCACCATATAATAGGAATTTATTTATCCATATGATATGTGAACCTGATTAAAAAATCTATTATATAACAAATTTTATTTATCTACCATGTGAGATGATTGTTTTTTACTCAACAAAACATGAGGGTGATTATAGTTTTTAAAGTAAATGTTATTACAACAACCCAAATATTTTTTTCGCAATTTTTTCCAAGGAAATATGATCATTTGGTCCCAAAATAGGGTACGTTTGGATAATTGGTACTTGAATAAGGATTATGAGGGTTTGAAATCTCAAAGTGTTTTTTCATATGCTTATAGGCCCAGAAGGTGTTATAGGTTCTTAGGTGAGCATTAGAGTAGGGATAAAGTGATCCAATGTGGAGTTATTACTATAGAAGTCTTATCACATTTTGACTAGTGATGTTCATGTCATTAAGATGATTGGATATGAAATCACTCCATAGCCGATAGGGGAACCATGATGTGAAGGTAGCAAGCAACATTGTGTCTAGTGGGTATCATGGTGTGAAAATATTTTCTATTATATTTAAGGGTGTAAATACATAAGGTTTAGGATTGAAAAATTATGGAGCATGGCATCATTGAATGATGATAACCCATAAATATTGGGTATTTTGAAAAGAAAATACACTTACATATGAGATGAAACTGTCATTAAGTGTATGATGGTGTGATGGTTACTATTACAGATGTTTTTAGGAAATTGACTTTTCATGATTTTAGGCATGGAACCTGGTCACATTTTTACCCCTAGGCCAGGACATATGGTGATCTCCATGGGGGATATGTCATAGTGTTGAGGTAAAAGGACATATCAGGGAGGGAGAAGGACGTGTTGTGAATGTAAGAGTCCATGACTTGAAGGATTGGGTTGTGGATGTTTTTTCTTCCTATGAGAGATGTTCCATTATGTGAATAATGAGTTCGTACCATAAAGGGAGACCTGGGGTGTTATGTTTCATTGTGATCCCTTGGGCTAAGTTGTGAAATGTCCCATGTTTGGGATTCACATGTGATTCTTATCGACATATCATGATGCGACTTTTTCTGTTTTTTTAAATATGGGTATACCAATAATTTATTAGTCATATCTTCCTGAAATTTAGAGGTAAGGGGAAGTAATTGAGGGTTATTTAGCAGGATAATCACCACATTATTCTTCCATTTTATCCTCCTTTGTGTGGGATGTTCTTCGTAGTGATTACTTGATGATTTAAAGTTTGTTTTATTCCTTTAATCCATTCATTTCCTTATGATGTTTGATAATTTGGAAAGGTTTTAATGATGTTTTCACAAAACTGTGGTTGAAATCATCCTTATCAATGGGTAATTTTATGGTCATTGATAATGTGGAACCTAAGAGGAAAACATAGTAAGGTTTTTGGTAGTTTTATGATATGGTGTTTCCTAGTTATTTTTCTAGAAAATATGCCTTTTTTATTAAGTAGAATAATTAGATATATATTTCTATAAATAAAAATTCAGTTATGGTTAATTGAGATAGAGCATCAGTCATTAGAAATATTATATGAAGCATTGACAGGATTGGATGAAGATGAGGGTTACATGTTAAGGATTGCAACTCAATTTTTGAGGTAGGTGGCTCCAATTATATTAAACCCTATACCTTTTAAAACTTAACTGTGAATAATTTCGTTATTATATGTGTTTAAGTAAAACGGATGGGGACAAAGAGAAAACTCAATAATGAAAGAGGGTGACATTCGGCCTCCTAGTGTTTGATCATGTTCTTCTTATTATTTGGGGTTTTTAGGATATCTCGATTACTATATTAAAAATTGGGTGAATAAGATTGATATGATTACAAGAGACACAAGGTAGGAATTTGGATTATAGATGTGTGGTAGGTATCCTAGGTTGGACCTCTTAGGGCTTGTATTGTAGGAATAAACATCTTAAGCTCAGTAATGATCTATCAGACAATTGTATGTATCAAACTTGGTTGAAAAATAACATTTAATGGTTTTGGGTAGTACATGTGTTTCTGATGAGTGGGATACGTATTACTGGCCTTGATTTGGTGTGATAGAGAGGGTTTCTTCTAAGGAACATGCTAACAAACTCTCCCATAAAATACGAGAGAATGGACCCCAATTTGAGTAATGGGATTCAGGAGAGGGTGTTAGGTCCCATAAGGTGAATAGAAGTTGGAATGAGAAACGTAAATTTTCTATCCTAAATTAATCAGAGTTAATAACATTTAGTTTTGGAATTTTTTGGTCGATATAGATTAAACAATTAAATAACAAATGAATAAGTTTATTATGAATGAGAGTGAAAGTATAAAAATACTGAGATGAACATAAGGAATTTTATATTAGTTCATATTAAAATGATCCTACGTATACTTTTCACACACCATATAATGGATTATAATATGCAATATAATATATGAGATACTTTTATAATGGAAAAACATAATCCTAAACTTCTACAATAGGATCAATCCAATACTTGAATATTAATCAGGTTAAATACTAACCCAATAATTTTTATAAAGGAGAATCGCAAATATTATATCCTTTTGGGGGATCAGAAAAAACCAAAATTTTTCAATAAGGATCATAACTAACCTAGTGCATTCTTATAAGATATGTGCTATCTTTTGGTCAGATAGGTAATATCAATGGCACCTTTTAAGGGTGGAATAACCCATAAGTGTTACAGTGCATCCCCACGACAATTACCTAGATAAGAAATAAAATAATGAAACCTCTGGATATATGTAAACATAATTAGTGGAGTTGACTAGTTCTTATTGGCCCTTTTATGATGATGAATAAAATATTTCAGGTGATATAATTGTTCCTAAGTTATGCAGTGTAAAATATAATGCTCTTTATGATCAAAAAATGATGTTTAGTGTAATAATAATTTAAGTTAAATAATGAGGATAATTTCATTCCACTGTATTCTTCAACTTTTTTATATAAACAAACCATTAACAACTCTATACAATTCATATGAAGTCTATGAGACTTCATTAAACATTATGAATGATAATATTCATGTTCCTTTCTTTTAAATGACTTAGTAATCTGTAAAATTCATAGAACTATACCATAATAATAAATAAATAAAATAAATAGTAAGAACACCAATAATTTCTTCATTAATTCATCAGTGCGTAATGTTTTTAAATATCACCTTTTAAATTTGAAAATATGGTTTCATTTGATGCTAAAAATAATTTTAATTTTAATTTTTATGAATAATTAAATTAGATTAAAGATGAATTAAATTTAGATGAACATTTTTTATAGAATTAATGTTAACAATGGATTCTAACCATAGTATGTTGTCCAAATCTAAGCCTTTTTTACAACCTTTAATAGATTTTGGATTCTAACATGGGTTGGAGCTCTCCATATTTATGTTTTATTTAGAGTGTCTGAAATCTATACATTCATTAAAAAATAGCCTCTCCAATTTATTAAGACCATTTTAATATTTTTTTCTTACAGTATCATTTTCACCTCACAAATTATAATAGTCCCCATAATATTTAGTACATTATAGTAGTCCTCATGGTGATTGAAAAAATTATATATGATACACAATCACTTTCTATATTACATGATGAACATCTTCATGAAATTTTAGACTTTTTATGATGCTCTTTTTGGGTAACCTGATATATAAAGTTAACCCATAAGTAAAAAAAATAAATGTTATGACAAGGTCTCTAAAAAATTTGACTATTTTTAAATTCTTTCTTATACAATGTTACCAACCATGAACACTAAAATTATAAGGCATTTGAAACACATAGTTTCTAGTCATGTTTATTAGAGAGATTAAAGTAATAAGTAACCTTCCAAAAATAATTCACATAGTATCTACATAATTAATATGTAATTATTGAATAATTAAATCTATCAAAATAGACCACATTAATATACAACAAATTAAAATATGAAGTAAATATAAATACATAGTATATTTTTATCTTTTGAAAAACAAATTAAATTTCACTCACACTAGTCTATGTGCATGGAGCACAAAAAAGAAACGTTCCTATGTAAAAAATTTATTAAATCACACTACTATTATAAGTTTAGAATTAGACTCTATAACCCTCCAGGTACAAAACCAATCACTATTTGAAATCTCATTACTCTCTCAAATAATGTCTGCTCAATGATCCTTCCTGTGATACTTATTTTTATCACTTAAATCAGAACTATTAACAATTTTTTGGTAATTCATTATGTTTCACTTTTATCCACTTGATAAATACCAATTTTCCATAGATTTACTAGGAAATATCTTCTAGTTTTCATGATATTTACTTGTGCAAAAACACTCTTTCAAACCAGTGTAAAATATCACAAATATTAAAAAAATATAACCATGAAACAATACTCCCAACATCTGTAAATATCACCACTTTCATGAAGCTCCCATATCATTCATGAATCCCACTCATTCCATAAAAATGTTAACTTTTTTATAGATCGAATATCCTTCATGAAGCTCACAAATTTCGTGAACATTATAGAGCCTTCAAAAACATCCTTTTTGTTTATGAAATAGATGATATTATTAAAATCATCATGGAATAAATATCCTTTTCTAATCACCTTCATTAATTTAGAGCCTTTGGATTTTTGTTAAGGATTTATTTTTCAAATGAGGGTGGAAGACATATATTTATAGATGTTTCTTCCCTTTCTCAAACCATTCAACCTCGTCATCACCTTTCACGAAGGTCTCTATTAATTTTAGAAAATCTCATCATATTTTTAAAACACCTGAGGAAATTTTCTCATTTATGAAGCTTATTTTAGTTCCACATATTATCATCAACCATGTGTGCTCATCCTTCTTTCACGAACCTCCAAACCTTGGAACTCTTCTTTTTCAAAAAACATAATCAACCCAAAAGACTACTAAGTTACCTTAAGGGATTTTTTTCCATAAAACATGATATTATTTCATATTTATAATTCTAAAAATTATTTTTATACATTTGAGGTAACCCAACATTAAAATTAAGAGGATTTCTATTCGTTTTAGATCTAGATATTTTTTTCAATCTCATATATTCTTCTAAAGTTGACATTAAACAAATAATTTGGGTATCATTTTCTTTAAAAATTAAATTATTACCTTAAGAGTCATGTGTTAACTATTAAAAATTTCATAATCATCCCAAAATTTACCTTTTAGATGAAGAATAATTTTTTTACAGTGTTATTCCCCTTTTAAAATTCATATAAATCAGCCAAAAAGTCATTTAGTTTCATTTTTATACCAAGTTGTTTTTAGACATGAAATATTTTATCTTCTCATTTTAATTATTATGTTCAAAAAATTTAGAATCAATATTTTTAAAATTTTCAATTTCTAAATAAATAAATTTCATCTCTTATAAACTTTTTTATAATCCTTAGTCAAATTATCATACTTTTTAGCATGGTTTTCAATTTTCTCTAGATAATCATTAAATAATTTACATAATTTTTCAAATTTAGATTTTTTATAATATTATATGACGTTTATTGAGAATAAAATTAATAATACAAGTTAGAACTGCTGATAACCTTTCTAAAATTAGTTTCCCTAAGACACAAGTTTTTTATATCCTTTCCAGTATCAGATTCATCACTTGAGTCTGAATATTAGTGTTACTCCAACATCAAATAAACACCTTATTTTTTATCACTATATCCTTATTATATTCTTCTCTTTTATTTTTACACAATGAAAACTCATACATGGTGTGTCTAGGGTTTTCTTATTCCTAACATCAAAAATTAGTATTTTTATTCTTTATTTTTCTCTGAAAATGATTTTTCGTCTCTTTATTATCTCTTCACCCCTCTTGGTGGCATGGTTATTATTTATGATCCCTTAAATTCACTATTTGAAATAAATTAGAATAATTTTTTTCTCTGATCTTGAATATACAAAGGAATTGATATAATAGTTATATGATACATATTTATATTTAAAATTAACTTCTTTTCTTTTATCATGATATTCATTTTCATTGTACTTCAACTCAGGATCTTTTTCTTAGAAATAATCCAATTTTATTCTTTATGGTATACTGATTGAAATTTATTCATTCTACAATGGATATTTTCATTGAATTTTATTTCATTAAGAAGGTTTAAATAATTATAACAATAAATACATTATTAATAATTGTTTATCATAGATAATTAATTCTATTAGTAATCAATGTGAATATATTGTATATTATACTAATACATTCATGATAAAACATTATAAAATATTTATGTTCTACCAAATTAATTCCAATATTAGTTCTATTCAATTTTACATACCTTGATGAGTGAATTTTGAACTCCTCTGAATTGCAAAAATAGTTTTTTTGAAAATAAATATAACTATACACATTTCTACTAAGTGAAAAATAATGTAAAATCAAGAAATTGTAATTCAAAAATATTTTGTATCATTGTTTCTAGTTATGGTATCAATATGAACTTGAAGATGATTATATGATTTAACCATGATAGTATAATGTTAAATACTTATATATTTTAAAATAAATAACTATTCAATCTCCCAAATATATGTAGTCACTTCCATTGAAATGAAGTCATCTTAGATGATTCAATATAAATATCCTAATTTTATGTTAAAAATTTGATATATCCCATATACAATTATTTCTGAGATGAATTTTAGATAAAAAATATGATCACCAAGATATCAAAATAAAAAACTATCCTAATTAGAGCCTACCCAAATAATAATTGTTAGGTCCCACTAGGTGAATTGAAATTGATAATAGGGGTAAATTTTTAATAATTAAATTTTCATATTTAGTTAAATTTTTTTGGGGATTTATGTGGTTGACCAAGATTAAAGAATCTTAGCCCAAATGATTAAGTGTAGTAAGTGTGAGAGTGAATGGAGAAAAATAAAGAGTTGAACAGAAGTTATTTTATATTAATTCAGAAGAAAATGATCTTATGTTTACTCTTTACACTCCAACCAATGAAGTATGGAACCCATTATATTATGAGAGATATATTTACAAAGGATAATCATAAACCTATGCATTTACAATGGGAGAAATCAAAACCTAGATTTTCATTAGGGTATATCTAACCAAGAATTTTTCTAGAGGTGACCCTCCAAAATAATAACCTATTTAGGAAGTAGAGAAAACCTAGGATTTTTATGAGGATAATCCAAAACATTGAGCCTTTTTTATGTAATAGGGATATCCTATGAAATTATTTCTATCCGGTGGGTACAACCAATGTTATCGTTTAAGGGTGGTACAACCCCTATGTGTTATAGTGTATCCCCACAACAACTACATAGATATTAAACAACACAATGATATATCTAGATAGATGTGAAAATAATAGATTTGGATGAAAATATATTATCAGACCTTTGATGATGATGAATAATAAACTACAAGTGATCCATTTATTATTTATTATTGTAGTTGGAACTATGAAGATTGTTATGATAGAACGATGAATTATAGTACAACATAAATTTCTTTTTAAAGACGATTATCACTGATTCCCACTCCATGATGTGGTCTATTTAAATACCAAAACCCTCAATAGTAATATTCACTTTATTTTAAGTCTATGTGTCTTCATATAAATATTATCATTGACAATACTAATATAAGTTCATTTTAAATGTATTTTTAATATGATAAATGGATTTAATTAAATAATAATGCTTAATAAATCAAATAAACAATAATAGTGGTAATAAATACACCACTAAATCATTAGCACTTAATGCTTTGAAACATTACTTGATAAAAATGAGAAAGATCGTTTTATCTTTAAAAATATTAATATTTGAATTATTTTTAATCATAAAATAATATGAAAAGATCAATAATAATGAATCCATAGTTCTCATAACATGAATTCCAGCCCTGAAATTTTATTTAACTCCTAGGAGTTTTGACAACCTTGAATGGGAAACATGTTCAAATACGATTTAGCTCTCTCCACATGAGTTTTTTCTCAGTGATTTCAAAATCTCAAAATAAATTACAAAAATCCCTCTTACATAATCACGGAATGTTTTAACAATTCATTTCCTATATAATTTACACACCCTAAATCAAAATAGCACCATATATTTCATTTTATTTTTGCAGTCCCCATGTTGATTTTAAACTTAAACTGTGAGACACACTCACTTTCTCCATAGTTTTTTATAATCTTGAAAGAATTTATTCTTTTAATGATTATCATTTTGGGTAACCCAATATGTATAATGAACTTATAAGATAAAATTTAATAGGTATATATCATTGTATCTAAACATTATAACTATTTTTAAAGTACAACTCACATAATGTGATCCACCATAACCAATGAAACTCTAAGGCCTTTGAAATGTCAACTGACCATTTGGGTTTCTAAATGAATTTTAAAACACCAAGGAAATTACCAAAACAATTATCATAGAATCTATATAATAAAAAAGTATTATACATACTAAATATACCATAATAAAGAATATGAATATTCATAAAATCAAAATATAAAGAAAATATATAAAAAAAGAAGATTTTAAAATTATGAAAAACAAAGAAAATTTTTTATGACTTAATAACCAATTTTATATGAAATTATTGTTTTTTGGGATTAATTCATATCATTTAATATGAGTTAATGTTTTTTTCATATGATTTCAATCTGTTTTGTATGAATTTATGAATTATCATATGATTTCATAGTTTTCAATGACTTTAAAACTAATTTTTTTTATGAAATTAAAATTTATAAATGATTTTAAATATAAAATCTATGAATTAATTAACAGTTTTTATAAAATTAGTTTTTTTAGTACCCAGATATTTTAAAAAATAAAACTATGTTCGATATTGTATATAACCCACAACTGCAAGACTAAATGGGCATGAACTATTATTATTTAACTATAACTATTATAGCCTAGCTATTAAATTGGTGGGCCTGAAAAAGAATAAATACTTTATGGTATTCATATAAATTCTTACTCAATATAAATTTATTGATAAGTTCTTATTAAATAATCGCAAAAATTTTATTAAATTATTTTTATTCATAAAAATACATTTTCATTAAAAATGGATTTATTTCCATTTTGAGAAAATATTATAATTAATTTCTATAACTTTTAAAGATATTATTTGATAAAAAGGGTATCAATTTTTAAATTATCATGAAAATATTATATTAAGATTAATTTTTGGTATATTCTAAAAATATTATTTTTTCAATGAATAGTAAAAAATACGAATGTGTGTAAAAATTTCATTTATTTTCCTTAAAAAGCCCAATAATATTTTGAACTTGATAATAAATTAACATAATTGTCCTTTAGTTTTAAATAATATAATTACTTATATAATAATCAAATTTTTACATGATCTTAGTATAAAATTACTTTTAGATTTAAAAAGGAATATTTTTTTTTCAAAAACCATTTTCCGTCACGCTTTATGGGATACTTATAAAATGAACTCATTCAATTTAGAGAGAGTAAATTTTTTAAAATGGATTAAATATTATTAATATTTATAATTAATATTATTTAATATGTTCAAATTAATTTTTGGTCAAAATGAATAGAAAAAATAGTAACATAACTTCACCGCGATAAAAGGGTAAATCAGGTTCACTTTGATTAAAACTAATTGATAATTCAACCATTTTTGAAGTAAAATATTATTGGATAAATTTTTTTCTACACTATTTACCTTAGGATCAATATTTAATTATTTATGGGACACATGTCCTTGAAATTGACATATATAATATTTAATGTAAATAAAAAAGAAAAAATATCAACCTCTTCCTTTTAGTTATATCTTATGTGTTAAAAAAAGGAAAAATCAATGTTATGAATGAATCATAATGAATATTTTGATAATAATGAAATTATTTTCATGATGATAATTTATTTATATTTATTTTTAAATATATAGTGACTTTAAATTCTTACACAATGCTAATACAATATTTATTTAATTAAAATGAAAATAAAATAAATGATTTCAAAAATATTAAAAGTAATATAATTTGAATTAATTTGTGTTTTCCACAATTTTTGAGACAATTATAAAATTTTATGGGTGTTTTAAAGGTTTATTATCAAATTCTATTTCTTCTTAATGTTTTAATGTCAAATTAAATGAATAGTGTCAAAATTGACATTAATGATATTTTATAATAAATATTGTTTTATTGAATGATATAAAATTGCTAAAAATATTTTTTCTACTATGTAAAATATATGTGGTTTATAATATCAATTATGGTTCATTGTAGGGCCATTTCATCCTTTTATAGTAACTTTATTGTCCCCTAAAGTGTACAAATTTTAATACCGTGGAAATTGTCAAAATTTGTTAATAGAGTTTAAAAAAACATAAAGTTGTAAAAATCACCTAAAATTGTCTAATTTTTATTGTATTATTGGATTTAAACTCAACCTCATCTTATTTTACAATATTATCAATTTTTAGAATATTTAATTTGAAAATTAATTTATATTAAAATAATACATAAGGAAATTCTAAGATTGCTCCTCCACTCACTTGTAAAAAAGGACCTAGTCTCCTCTTTTCTTTACAATTAGAAAACATTTTTTATCATTAAATACCTTCCCAAATACCATACTAAAATCATTTCACATTTCTGAAAGTTCTTAGTTTTATCTAAAAACCAACCTAGGAATTATTTTAGTGTAAACCTTAAGATGTTGTCCGAAGAAGAGTTATAGTTCTCAATCAATAATTTTCATTTTATTGAATATTCTACCTCATTAAATTGTTATTAGACCATGATGAAATAATAAAATCAATATATAATATATACTGAGGTGTTATTATTTTGATTTAATTTCTTATATCCATCTCCTCTTCCATCAAAGCGAAAACAAAACCATCATTCTTGTGTACGACGGACTACCGCTTCGCGAACTGATGTAATTAATTTTCTATCATCATTTATAATAGATTGTTTTAATGATATATTTAATATATATATATATTAATTATTCCATGAATATTTACCATTAAAAAATATTAATATATCATATATTTTCTTAACATTTTATTCAATGAAAAAATGACAATGTCCTTCATGTGTACATGTAGACTAACACATCCATGAAGAGATGTGATTCCTTTTTCACGACCAAATCAAATGAATGATAAATAATTATATTTAAATAAATAATATTGTATTTTTTCTATTACTACCATTCTATAAAGATAAAATAATACTTACCTTTGTTCGACAATGATCATTGAAATATGGAAACATTATTCAGGCGTATGCAGGACCTAACGTCTCCATAATTATAATAGAGTTCATTTTTTATAACCATATACCATGATTGGTTTTTATAAATATAATATATCTTTAAAAATTATTATGATTTAATGATTATTAATCTTATGATGATTGATTAATTACCTCTTTTATCATAGTCAACCTATTGAAGTCATTTAGGATATATGAGTCCATTATTGTCAAAACATAAAACTTGGACTTAATTGATTTTGTAATTTATTATAACATATTAAAATGAATAATAAAATTGAAAATGGTTCTAAATAAATCAAATATTTAACATAATTTTATTATTTAAGATGATAAAGAAAGTACGTGATGACTTAGACTCAAGGTATGAGACTTTATTTTAAAAAGCAGTCTCTTAATGTTTCCCTTCCCCTTTTTTTCTCCTATCGCTATGTTCTTGTAAATGTTTGAAGAAAATTATTATTTATTATTCATTGGTTGATAAGGTTAATTTTTCAAAATATTTTACCTTCTTTGTATTTTTTTATAAAATAAATCATTTGATCGTTTTACAAAAGGGCCACTTTACATTAAAAACCTCAATATAAATGTTTTAATGATTTATTTTCCAAATCACTCTCTTCTATATCCATATTTTTAAAATTATTTTATAAATATAGTTATATGGACATAAATGAATTATAAAAGAAATTTTATTAATCGTTTTTATTTATTTATAATGGTTTTAGAAAGGTTTTTTTATATTTTATATGTAATATTTCCATATAATTTACAAAAGATAAAAGGATTGATCTGTTTTAACATATACAGAGACAATAAATTTTCCCTCTGTCATATCAATTATTTTTAGTTTGGAATAATTTATAAGATTCTATGCTTTCTTCAATGAAATATACTATTTCCCTTTCTTCTAGGTATTTTAGTTTTGAAATGGGTTTGGAAAATAATGAGTATTTCAATATTCAAAAGTGTCTTTCATGTGGGTTCATAATAGTTTTAGGGGTTTTCGGATGAAAAGGAGAAATAATAAAAAATATTATTCATGATATGGTACTTGATAATTATATATGAGTATTGGTGAGCTTGATACAACTTATATTCCCGGTTAAGAACCATTATATCTCATAAAGATGGGTAAGGATAATATATATTATATGAAGGGAGAGTCCCACATAGCCTTCCAATGAATTGGGTATAGTTTCTTGAATTTAGAGTCTAAAAGGGAGGGAGATAACTAGTGTTGTTTCACCTTTTTATTTTACTAGACTCCAGTTATTTCAGACATGGGTTTAAAATAAGTTATGAATATTAATCTCTATGTTTTTTATAAGTGTTCTCAATTTCTTACAATGTGTTTTAAATATTTTCTATTAGAAATATGTGTTTGTTTTTATTTTCTAAATGTTTTATTTAATATTTCAAAAGAATATTATGATAATGGTAATTATTTTTTTAGTTTTCATGTTTTCCCTAGACTAACAACTTTCTACTTTTTTTGTCCCTTACAATTCTCTTTTCCCAAATCTAAAATTTTAAAAATGTTTTTTCAAAGGAATTGATGATGTGTATAAATAAATAATAAGTTATGTTGAAATTCATGATGATTATTCATAAAAATAAAATTTTGTTTCATTTAAATGTTTTATATTATGGGAAAATGGATATTGATTATATGTATCCTCTTATAATGAAGGGGTTCATTATCTATATGTTCTGACCTAAATCTATAAACCACTACACCATAATGATCCTCAGGAATTTATGAAAATGAATTATTGACTAAAAACTCTAGATTGTTCAATGTCTAAGGTCAGGTATTTATAATTTTAATAAAATTTAAAGATTTAAAATATTCTAAAATCTTTTTCTTATGAATTCCATTAAACGATGTGTTACTTCAATACTTAGACCGATTTTATATATGAAAAATATAAAATATTACAGAATAAAAAGAATATATAATGATTAAAAAAAGAAAAGATAAATAATAAAAAATAAATTAAATATCCTTAAATCGATAAATGAAAAATTAAATCAATATCATTTTTAAAAAATCACGTTATAAGGAATAAAGAATATAAAGATTTAACACAGTTTTGAGAAGTCATAATTTCCCAAAAAATGAAATAATGAGATATTTTTCATTATTAAAACTTAAATGAATGAATTTTCTTGGAACCACTAAATAATGGGAATGGACAAACTTTTTCAATAAATACATAGGAAGGGAATTCAGGCTATGTGATCACTATGGGAGGGTTGATTCGAGTTTGTATCAATGAATAGTGATAAATATGGTTATGAAGATTCTAGTGGATACCTTCATGGGATAGATAGTATTGATGAGGGGATCATATTGTTGACCCTTGTATGATAGGGTCATTATTTAAAGATTATTCTACGAAGCTATATGAATGATGATAATTGATAAAAGTCATAAGGGATTGGTCTTGAGTTACTAGTGGTCAAGTTCTATGTCGGGTATGATGCACATGACATGTTGGATGCTAACAGAGGGCTAGGTTATGAGGTCTTGTTTCATGTTGGATTGTTTCACCTGTTTGTGGGATTTCTTAGTAGAATTGTCCTAGCCATGGTCCTGGCCTATTAACAGTCTTGTTTAATTTTTTTGATAGGGTAGTTATCAAGATTTGCTTCATATAATAATTTTTATTTATTATGGATATACAAATATCCCTAGTATCCACCAAATTATAGAGTGGTTAGAATTATTCCATGATACCTACCCTGATGGGGATGGTTTGGATTGTGTGATAGGTTAGATTAATTTCTACCTCCTTAGATAAATTCTTATGATGTTGGGATTTTTGATATGTTTGGAGACCTACCTTAAGGAATGATGGTTCATCTTGTTTGTGTGGTTTCCTCCCTCCTAAAATCACTACCAACATGATGTGATATTTTGGAAGATAGTTTTTTTTATGGTGTTGGCATGGGTTATATAAAATATGGTACTAAATTCCCCACCACCTGGTATTCATCATCCTAATGTATAGATAAAATACCCATTAAATGATTGGACTTCCGATTACTAAGGACACCTGGATCTGATAATATTTAACCTTTCCCGTGATGTGATTCTATTTTGTGAGGCTTTTCAAACATGGTAATACATACTAAAATGAATCTTTTGAAATGTGTTAGTATTTTTAGCATGAGTTTATCCGTGTCTTTCTTTTGATGAAGCAAGTATTGCTAGGTACCACAATGTCCTGGTTAGCACATGATGACCCAACACACATTCTGGCATGTTATTATATTTATATCATTTATTTTCCTTGTGGATACACTTGGATATGACACCATATATTTGGGTAACATTGTGAGACCCTAGTGATATGTGTTTCTTAGTCCCTTTATAGGCACTACGATGTCCATGGATACATTATGTATGTTATGAACGTCTAGGAAATGATTTCTTAGCAGAGAGCGATGGAGAAAATCAATGGGGATTCGTGATGGGATTTATGTGAGGCTATTGGTCCCTCATTATTAGTTGATATCCTCTTTCATATAGGTAGTCTCACTTCAGACTATGTGGCACCGATGTTCGGGTACTGTTGAGTGATTTTATTTGGGGCATTAGAAAATGGTATAATGATTCTTTTCTTCTTTATTACTATTTGGAATATGGAAAAAATTGTTTGGGGATGTGTTGGATCATGTGATTGACCTCATAATAGTGAGTCATTAATGAATTTTTGGTGTGAACTCCTAGTTGTTGGGGTTATAATATTCTTTTTCTGGTTTTCAATTTTATAGTTGAGTTGTTTATTCATGTTTGATGTGTTTATTTGAGATAATTATTCATTTGTTTGGATTTGGGTCTATAGTGGAAATATAAATATGTACATGAATCACATTGGATTCATTTGAAATCTACCTGATTGTCTTTAATTGAATTCACTTAACTCATGGGGTTCAATTGGTTAAAGTGTCTACTAAAAATTATATGGTGTTTCCTGATATATATTATTATAGGAATTCTACAGAGCTAAACCACAGTATTTTTCTGATGTAATTTTATATCGATCCCAACATGGGATTTTAACTCTATATGTCCATATAGTTCCATAATTCATGGGGTTTATATTGACCTTCAGTGGGTTGGTTTCGTTATAGGATACTTTGGTGATGGTTTGATACATGTGAGGTATTCCTGAGAGATGACTGAGAATGGGGATGCATTTAAAATGTGAGTAGGATAACCATGACATAGTAGAGGAAATTATTTTGAGATTACATAGTATTTTGGGATATTAATCAGATGGAGTTATTTTGATATCCTTTTTGGGTTTGGAAGGAAGGATCAGTTAGATTCTTAGAATTATTGGTTTTAGGTGTAGTTTTTGAGTGGTTTAGTAGAAGCATGGTCATCCTTGGAATGAGTGATATATATCGATTGAATTTTAAATTAATAATTTAGGGTGTTTTTGTAGATTATATCGACTTGAAAATAATGAATGAGCATTGTTTTAGGTGAATGATCCTAGGATCGGTGTGATGTGACTATGTTGAGTGTGAGTTTGGGTTGTGTAACCCGGTTGTACTGGAATATACACCTGTTGGATTTTGATGAGATCAACGTTTACAGAGGTAAACAACCAATGAGATGGTTATTATAGGTTCACTCTACTAATGTAGGTATAGTGAGTATTTGTAGGTATTTCTAGGGAAGTTATGTGTGTTATAAGTAAAGTGTGTGATGGCTATTCTTGTTGAAAATCTACTTGTAGTTTAGTGAGATACCTATGAGCATAGAGGCTTGAGTTTTTCATAAGAATGATAAGTTCTTTCTATGAGGTTAGATGAGACATTGGATTTTGAATTGAGTACCTTAGTCTAGTCTATTTGAGCTTGGTCATTGATCAGGGTTTTTAGGAATGGATGAGGTTGACTCAAAAGGAGAATTATGTTTTTGAGGATGATTTTTTTAATTATGCTTAAGGATACGTTTAACGGAATCCATATGGTGAGGATTTCACTATTGAATATTTTATGATATGATCCTCATTATGGGTGAATTTTAGTGAACACTGAGGTGGGAATTTTGGGTGATCCCAGAATGGGTAGTGATTATTGTTTCTAAGTCACACTTCGGAATGAGTTGGATTATTACACTCGACAATTAAATTGGATAATGAACTGAATATGGGTGGTATATATTATGTGTTTTTATTAATTTGGGAAAATATAATGAAACTTGTGTTAGGGGATGAATGTTATTAATTATGGATGCATGACCCTCATGTATGAAGGGTCATGAATGTGGTGAAACTTGTTAGTGAATAGTTTAGATGACACCGGGATTCCAATGAGTAAAATGATTTATTTCCAACCGGTTCATTGTAAAATACCATATTTGGGATTTATATTTGGTTTGGGATGGAGTTATGATGTTTTCATCATGGTTGTGATAGAATTTTTCATGATCTAAGAGTGATTCATATTGAATATACGTAAACCCTTGTGGGTGGAATATAAGGATGGATTTGGAACATTTTGGATTCAAACATGGAATTAAATATAGGGTTGGTTTTATAATTTGGTGTGGGAATTTGAATGAAATCATGATTCATTCAAGAGATAAGGCATCATGATCAAAGGATGTGATGATGCATCAATGGATGAAGCTTATACTTTTTGAGCAAATTTTTAAAGAGAATATCTATTTTTTCATATAATTGGGTGTGTTGAGGTGGAAAAAAATGAGATGTATCTTATTATGTACAAAAATATATTTTGTGAATCACCCAAGGATTTTGAGAAAATACTGATGTGTCCATACGTCAAGCATGGATAGTACATGTATGATAAATGTTATAGTGGGATGTTTTTAATGACCAAAATTTTTGAATCATTATTTTCATTGTAAATTTTAATATTTGGTTCTAGAAGAGGTGATTTTTTGGATAATTAGTACTCGAATTGGGATTTCTATGGTTGTAACATCCCAAGGGGATGTTTTTAGATGTGTTTAGAAGACCAAATGGTATTTTTGGTAATTAGGGGAGTATTGGAGCTGGATCAGGGTGACCTATCACTTTATATTTAGTGTATAAAGTTCCTCACTCCATGAGGAGTGAGGGTCATAATATAAAGAGTGGTTGGTTTTGGTTATCAAACGATTGATAGGAGGGTAGCCACTGAATGGAGTTGTAATGTCACTCCCTGTATAGAGGGTTACATCACATAGTGTTTTTGTGTGTGTGAGTTTTATGGGTGTAAAAATATGTGGGTCAAGATTTACTTGTAATTTCCCAAGGAATCATTCTATGATGATAATCCTTACATATTTGGTATTTGGTAAAGGAAAAAATTGTATGTTTGAGAAACTTTTGTGGTGTAGGGTTCCATTCCATAATGGTAATTCTTACGTATGGGGTCTAAGAAACCTTATATAAAAAATTGATAGATTTTACATGAGGAAGTTAGTCACTCTATAACCTATGGGACATTCCATGAAGGGTTATCCATGGATAGTTGTGGTGGTGTGGAGAGAGAAGGTCACACTATGAATGGATAAAGACACTTCATCAAGGGATGAGTCCACACTATAAAGGCTTATGTCATGGATATTATTTCTTCATAGGAAAGATGTTCCATATCATGACTAGAGTGGTCACACTATTAAGGGAAATCTGTGGTGTTTCATTACACTATATGACCTTGGGACATACCATGACTGGACCCCAGGTTGGAGTGTGACATATTAAAATTCCTTTTATAAAAAATTAATTAGGTATATATTTTTCATTCCATGTTAATCCCCAATCATGATCTAAATGGAAGGTGTGTTGAGAGAGGGACATTCAGTAGACTCTTCCCCTACTAATTTTTTTTCCTTTAACCCCTTATTTTTGGGTGTTATTGGGGGAATGACTATAGTGATTCTTTGTAAATAATTAATTTTTTTTGAATTTCTATCCCCTTCCTGTAACCATTTAACTTTAAAGGAGCCCCTCTTTAAGGAATCCTTTAAATTGAAAAGCTTGTTGATTTTAGTGGCTAACTCATCTTCAACCACACACCCATTTAAAAAATCACTGTACGTGTTAGATTCTTGAAGATGCTAAAGATAAGACTCTTGAAAAAAAATGACAGAATCTATGGAGTTGAAGCGATCCCTACTCCAAAGTTTAAGATTCCTCTTAAGGATCTTATGTTTTGTAATACATGAAAAAGCATCATTCCTGCACTCCACAGAATTCCATGTAGACTGCATAATAACATTGCAATCTGGATGTGTGATCCATGCTTTATTGAACCTAAAAGGAAAAGCACATTTGGGTTCCTTTTCTGCAAGGTTCATCAGGATTGGGTGATGATTAGAATTAAGCCTAGCAAGCGTTGAACAAGAAATGTAACTCCATGAATCCAAAGAAGTATCATTGATTAAATCTCTGTCAATTTTGCTGGAAACAATACTATTTAAGTTCTTTCTGTACTAGGTGTATTTAGAACCAACCATATTGACCTCAATAAGATCATTTTGTACGATACTAGTTCTGAATTATCTGGATGAAATAGAATTTGTGACAGCCCCCATCTTTTTATACGGGTTGAGGATTGCATTAAAATCCCCTAATATGATCCAAGGACTAGAGATACTTGAGTTCTATGATCCCAAATCCTCCCAAAGGTTCCTACAATATTGGTATCTATTAATGGAAGAAACAAAAGCGCAAGAAAAGCTGAAGCTAAGTTATTTATATGAGCAAGTGACTTTTTTCTCCCTTGAGACTACCATGGAGCTGCTCAGAGATGAGTGAGACAAAACCCAAAGACTCTTCACTTCAGAAGAACAACGATTAGTGTCAATTTGAGAATACCCCAGCTTCTCAAAGCCTGCAATATTTGAAACGAAGACCTATTTGGGCTCATAATGTCTAATAAGCACAGGTTGATGCTTTTGGATAAAAAGATGAATGGATTTGGTGGTTTCTAGATTCCCAAGACCCTGATAGTTCCAAAACAACAACTTCATTTGAAACTAACTCGATGGATGGTACCCCTCTTTCCTTTTCCACCTTGCTTCATAGGTGGACGTCCAAACTTCTTTTTTATAGATGTTTAACCCTCCAATAAGTCCAAAATATCAGTTGTTCTATCTTTGAAAACCTTGCATTGGTCATGTAGATCATGTTTTCCTAGAACTGTCTAAATTTCCAGATTAGAGTTGCTGGTCACAATAGATTTGGAACCAAATCTAGTTTCCTCTTCCCTCACTAATTGCAATCTGTGAGCAGCACCATGCTCATTAACTTGTAGGCATTCAGATCCTTAATTACCCTTTCCAATATTATCCTCTTGTTTCAAATTTGGACAATCATTCAAGCCCCCAAGGTCATGTGTCCCTTCACTGTTTGGAGAGGTCTTAGAGGGAGAGTTCATGGAGAAAGGCCAGATCACAATTTTTATCCAGTTTCTACAATACCAGCACCATCAACTTGTTCTCCAGTATAATCATTTGGTTGCTTCTTTAAACTCATCTCCGAAAAATGATCCTGTGTGCCTTTATTACTCACTGGATGACCATATTTGATCATCTTCAAAGTAGATGTCTCTTCTTGTCTTACCTTATTAATATCCAACGGTTCCTTCAGGTTAAGTGGTCCCTCTTCCAGATCCTGCTTTGATAGTAGCCTAGCCATCATGGAGAAAACCAGACTATTGATTTGATTGGTAAAATCCAGAAATATGACTTCATCCTCCACTTCATGCTGAAAGTTCAAATCCAATCTTAATAGTGAAAGATATTTTTTTTACTAAAAGATAACTTTTATTTTAAATTATTTACAAAGTGAAATTATATTTTTTATTTCATTTAATGTTTAATAAATTCCATAATAATAAAATTTACAAAATTTAGTTCATTTTAACCAATTTTATTTTGAATTTTGATGTCAAAACCATATATAATTATGAGATTTTTCTCTTTGAAAACATTCATTTTCATTGCATCTACATGTATAATTTTAAATTTAATTACGCCAATTTTGGGAATTGAATTTGAAATAAGGTATTAAATATTTTAAATAAGCCTAATTTTTATTATATAATAATGTGAACTTAATTTTTTACCAAAATTAATAGTGAAAATAGTAAAAACTAATTACCACGGTTAAGGTAAAAATGTGTTTACAGTATAATTAAACTTTAAAGATAAGGGTTAAAATGACAAAGAAAATTCAAAATATTATTGGGTAGCCATATTTTCACCTTATCCTATAAAATATTAATATAAAATTTTATTTCTTAGCTTTTATAGTGTTAATGATGTTATCATTTGGGATTATTTTGGGAAATTTCCAAATAATTTTCAAGAGGGTTCCCTTTCCCCATTTAGAAAGGGGCACTCCATACCCTCAATTAAAAACGATCCTTAAGCCCTTTTTCTCTAAATATTCATGAAAAAATGTCTTCCTAATATCCTTTTACATTTATAGCTATTATATCCCTCCATAAAGACAATCCCTTGGGCTCTTAAGAGGAGATCCAAAGGTGGTTTCTCTTAGAGAAGGTAATTATATTAACAAAGATCTTTCATTTTATTTATTCTTTTTCCATAATAAATTACTTATTAAAACATAAAATATAGTAACACTAGTATCTATTATATACTGATATTTTATTTTTCTATGGAATAATATTTATCCATCTCCACTTCCATACAATAGTAAATGAAATCATCGATTGTGTGTACGGTGGGCTACCACATCTTGAAGTGATGTAGTTAATTTTCCATCACCACCTTTAAAGTATGCATAATGATGGATTTACCACATGTATTGTAGAGACCCAAAGTTTTACGTACATGGATATTACATTACTTTTGCGGATAACTTAATACATGACAAAAACAGACACCCAAAGATCGTATTTGTTTAGTGTCTTTGGAAACTCGGAATATAATCTCCTAATCATGATGAAATATCATCAACATACCCCATAAAGAGATTTCCCTTTGGTTTTCTTACCTAAAACCTTTCTTTATATCTTAGGGAAATGAAAACATAAAAAGGATGAGCTCAAAATCTCAGTTAGGGTAAACATGGAGAACATAAAACAATCTACAAACATTTGAACGTAAGAACATGAACATAAAACATCAAAATCATGAGTAATGAAATATATCTTGGCAGTACATAAGGCATAGATCATAGAGGAACAGTAACCATGATAAAATAGCATGGGAATAAAACATGTAATTATGGCAACCATTAAGCACATGTTATGATTTCTCTAGTAGACAAGCCATTGCTGTCATGACTATCATAGTGGAAAAAGTCCATTACTGAATCGAGATTACTTGCCATTACAGCCTTGTATTACTGAACTAGATTCACTTTCCATTCTAGCCATGTATATCTCATGAGATATAAATCTTTACTCAATTCATTGGAGGGAGATATAGGTCCCACCCATCTCATAATGAAAACATTTTGATGTGTTCCATAAAATCATAAACCATACATCATAGCATATCTCATGTAATAAATATAGGATTCTTAAACATCATGCCATCATAACATAATCTATATAAGATAAAAGGACTTAATAAAAATAATTCCATCATTACATAATCAAATCAATTTAATAATAGGGATAGAAATAGAACCCTGTATTATCTAATATGGAAAATAATTTTGATAAAACACATGAACTCCATTCTTGAGGAAAATATCCTTTCTACTTCAAAAACATTTTTCCTTTATCAACATGTATTAAAATTTTAAACTAAAATAAGTTAATTTAAAATATAATTGAAAACCTGTAAAGGAATATTCATGGAAATAATATTCTAGGAAATCATAAAAATCCTTTCATGTCGTATATGTTAAAAAAACATTCTTCTTGTACTTTTTTCGAAAAAGTCAAAAAGTACCTCGTATGGAAAAAAAGAAAGATTCCTTCCATACCATGTGGTAAAAGTCAAAAAAGGGTAAAAATGACTTTAAACATACATGGAATAATATTAAACATTTTATGAAAACATTCTTAGAAAACATTGACATGGATGATAAACATAACCCTAGTAAGTAATTACGAATAAACAATCCCGTATAAGAAGGAGATTGAAATAATTATAACTTACCATTTATAATCGGTGGAATCATACATGTCATAAAATAAGGAAAATTACATGCATATGTAAATATCACATCCTTTATAATAAAAATCATAAAACATTCATGGGAATCACAAACACCATACAATAGAAATTGGTGGTGATTAAGGCGTATGTCTCATAGAAATAAAAGTGAGACGAAATAATCCCTTACCTTATGTCAAATTTCTTCCATATGTGTCCAAGAAACCTGTATAATGGGTTTAAAAATATTATTAACTTGTAACAGAACCATAATAATATTTATGATATCATATATTAATCACTTGTGGCTTTATATTACCTTTTCATTTTTCAATTCCATGTTAAAGCATCGTTTTGGGAAAAATTGTTTCATTTATTGTCCGTGTTTTGACTTGTAATTATTCATATTATTACTTAGATCATGATTACTTACTTACAGAATGTAAAATATGATTTATATATAATATATATTCCTAATATACATATATATAATAGATCGATAAATGGAATTAAATACACCATTCATGGAGATGGTAAGTCGTACGTACGCATGAATGCTATTTTTGTTTCCATATCAAATTGAATGGAAGTAATTCAATAACATATACATAAATACAGTATCATAAATATGTCATATATTCCATTATTATATTTTATATATACTTTATAATCATTATTTAATGGTTAAGTTGGACAATGAATTTAATTGCGTCGTGGAGACGGTAATCCGTACGTACGCACGAGCAGTGATTTCGTTTTCTGTAGGGTGGATAGAAGGTGAAATAGGTTGGGTTATTATTTATAATAACATATCATTATATGATTGATATTTATGTTACTACCTTATTATGAAACAACAAAAGAAGAGTAAGTAGAAGAAGAAATAAATTTGAAAGAATCGGTAAAGGATATTACCTCTTTTTCGACGCGCCTCATCTAAACCTCCTCTTAGGGCACTAAAGTTGGTCTTTGAAGAAGAAAAATACCTCCATCATGTTGATAGGGAAGTGGAGAAGATAAATTGGTAGGGTTTGGTGGAGCCTGAAGGCTCAAAGTGTTGTGAAGAAGAGAGGGGGGAGGTGCCATTTTATAAGGGAAGAGAGGGGCACTTTTGGAAACCTCTAAAATATTAATTTATAATTAACTCAAACCCCACATAAAAACCTCCAAAAAATTAATTAAATATTAATATGAGAAGATTTATGGTTTTAATCTCATTATCCAATAAAATTTAGACATGTTGAAAATTTATTTTAAACCTTATCAACTTGATTTATCCTTATTTAATCTATTTAATTTTATTTGCGGTGACAATATTCTAAATTTTCAATTGTAATAAATAATTACTTATGTGTTCTGATTTTTCCGTAATTGGATACATTATGACATTTTAGACTATATAAATTTTAATTTTTAATTTTTAAATATTTTTGTGATTTTTAAAAAGTTTAATAATATGTTATTTTTAAAAAATAACAATAGTGTCAATTTTGACACTATTCAATTAATAGAATTTAAATAAAATACACAAATAGGATATATTCAAACAAAAACATTTAATAGATTTATAACATTTCATATTCTTCTAAAAAATTCATGGAGCACATTAATTTTTTCATATACATATATTTTAATATTTTTAAAACCATTTATTTGATATTTCCCTTAATAAAATAATTACTACAACATTTTTGTATAATTAATTAATATACTTATTTGTTTCATAAAAATTAAAAATAAAATACTGTGATGTAGATAAATCTAATATAGTTCATAAAAATACTTTTACATGAATATAGCATCTTAAAATCACAACATTTAAATTTTTATATTTATCAAATCATGCAGGTGACAACTTTGACATCATTTAAAATAAAATAATATAAGTGTCATAATCACTTTTATAAGGCTTAAAATGGTCAAATATTAGACCATTGGATGATTGTGTTTTACATGTACATTAAAAATAAGTTTTTTTCAGGTTTTTGTGCCTCTTATTGTCACTATTAGTTAAATAAAAAATGTATTATTTATTTTTCACTAAATAAACAATTTCTGCCTCACTATTGTGTCACCATTAATGATAGTTATTTAATTCCTAAAAATTATAAATAAATTCTCATGATGTAGATAATTTTATTAGATTTATAGAGACTACTTATATTCTAGGATTTATGAAGTTTTTTACTAAATTAAAATTATTACACCTATAAGATATAAGAGAGTGACATGTTGTCACTTTCTTTTGTTTTAATAATAATTACAACATTTTCATCGTAAAAAGTCCATGAAATGAATCTATTTAGACCCTTAGGTGATATGGGTCGACTATTATTCATCCAATAGTATTTTGGAAGGTGTTAGGGTAATTTTATAATCTTATTTTTACCCTAAATTACCCGATTTACCTTAAACTGTAGTACATAAAATTTACCGTAGTTACTATTCATAATGTCTAAATATAAAAAGTATCCTATTAACATAATTTGGACCTACTGATTCCAAATATGGAATCCATTTTTCAAAATTCAAAACACATAAGTTTTAGTAATTAATTTAAAATTAATCCCATTGTTATGAAAATGGGTTTTAAAAGTTAAAACGTTGTAAATGATTGAAATGTTTTTACCTATGAATTCAGTGTAAAATTAATGATGAAGAGTTACATTATATTAAATAATAAAAATTTATTCTATTTATACTTTAAAACCATTCAATATTAAAATTTAACCATATAATTTTTCTCAATGAAAAACGTTGTTTTTAATTAAAATTTAGTGTATTTTTACTATTCATCAAAATATGATGGTTATCAGAAAAGTATAAAAAATTTATACAATGTAAATTTTTATATCCTAATTCAAAAAAAGAAGTTTATTTTGTAAAATTTAACTTATAATCTTGTCAAAAATTATATTTAAAATGGGTGTTCCATTAAAAGGCGGTAAAACTGCATTTTTTGAAAAATACTTCTTTTATCGAAAAATTAATTTTGTTTTCATAACTCATTCTAGAAAATGTGTAAGATGAATTATAATGTTATATAATTCAAAATGAGGTTAATAATATTCATAAAAGCTAGTTCATAATGATATTATTACAATATATCATTGTTTAGTGAAACTCGGTATTGCGTACAACACACGCTATTGAGAAAGGTCGCTCTTGCATAAAATGCAAGGCAAGTTAGGGTTTCATGTAGGGAAAGATTCCTTTGATGGGGCGTATAATGAAATCTAATCTTGGTGGAGCATAAAAAAAGACATCAAATAAATTAAAAAGAATAATACTGCTAAAATCTCGGGGTGTTACATGTATATTATATTGATGATATTATTATATTTATTTAATTTTAATAACACACACACCATTTTGAATTTCCATTATGTTTCCAATATGATAACGCAGCTCATGTGTAAGACAGACTATAGCCTCGTGAAGCGATATGATTCACTTTTCACTCATGCTTTACTTGGAATAAGGATAAAATTAATGAATATATGTGATATATATGAGATGTTATTGATTCTAGAAAATTAATATATCTCTAACATCCTTATCATTTCACTCTTTAAGGTAATGATATCATGTATATATAACCCACTATTTGCAAAGAGCGATGAGATTCATTTTCCATGTACAACATTCATAAATGGTTATAAAAATATATGTCAAAAATTAATATTAAATTCATAACATTATTATAATTATGAAGATGAAATAAATATTCTATTCACGAGAACCAAAACTTCCATGACAAAACACATATGAGAAAACACGGCAATTAACACCCAAAAAATTAAAATAATTCAATATTATTAACAAAAGTGTGGTAAAATGTTATAAGAGGATAATATATGATATTATAAATATTAATATAGTTTTTTATAAATTAATTACTTTCTTGAAACCATTATACATGAGGTACAAACATGAATGAAGTAAATCTGACCTGAGGTCTGGGTTTTTGGTCTCACTTTGATTTCCCTAAGACGTATACCATATTCACCACTTATTTATTTTTTATCATATATATACTAAGCTTTTGATATTTTGTATCATGAATTTATTTATCTTAATTATATTTAAATTTTTATTTTCTTTCATTTCATTTATGGGCCATATAATTCAGAATTTATCAAAGTGGTACGAGTTTATTTCACAATATCATCATTATCTAGGATTGTTTATGTTTAATTACCCCCTGGGGGATATTATATTATATTTCTAATATAAAATAAATATAGTTTATTAAAATATGTTAATTCATGAACCGTTTCTAGTAATTTTACCATTTTACACTCTTTATTAGTTAAAATTACTAAGAAAATATTTTTAAGAAATCCGATATTATTTGTCTCTTTTAGTAAGAAATTTTTTTTAATAGAAAACCATGTTTTATTAAAAAAAATTAAAACGTATTTTAAGTTTTAAAAATTAATTATTATATAAATTTCACCAATTTATACTTTTTTACATTTTTATAGGAATCTTCCTATCTTTTTTAAATAAATGCATGTTTGGATTTTACAGAAAGTGTAAAAAGAATATTGGTTTTAACATGTAGGACATGAACATAATTTTTCAACATCAAGGCCAATAATTGTTTTAATTCTTATTTAACTATTTTTGAAATTTTATTTTCGGTGAAATGTATTTTCAAAATTCTTTTTGAACCTTTTTTTAAAAGGTGATTTTCAAAATGCAAAGGTAATTTTTCCCAAAAATGTTTTTAAGGATATTTTTATGGTATTTATATTCATCAATGACTTTAAACCTCTATTTTACATATAAACCACTAGGATATATTGTATTGGTAACATACTTATTATTTTTATGAATGGTTTATGATCAGTCTGATTGAAGATGTAAATTATTTTTACCATTCATCATTCTACTCTGGATGGTTTATGATTATGTTTATTGATTGTGGTAAGTATTACATTTAATATGTCATCTTTTCAATATGAATGTTCCGGTTAATTATGTTTCACCACTTTCATATGCAGAGTTCATTGGACATACTATGTTATGGGTGGGGCCCATTATAGACCCCTGATGCCTTAGTATGTCTCTTGTGGGAAAATATATTGGGGTTTGGATGAGGCCTTGCCCATTTAGTTATATATCTTGGTATAAGGCCTTGATAACATGTTTTAGATGTCAAGCATTATGCATTCCATGATTATTAATTTAGTTATTGATATTCCATGTTATTATTATATTATTTAGACTATCTATGGTTATTTTTTCAACCTCATGTGATTATTTTTGTTGAATTATTTGATTACCATTTGTTCCTTCTACACTATTCTCAAGTTATTGGTTAAATGAAATTATTTTAGTTAATTACCTTTCCATATGGATTATTCCTTATTTATTCATAGATCATGTAGTATTATTAACCTTATTGAGAACTTTAGGACACCTATTTCTTTTGTTTTAAATTTCCTAGGATACCAGGAAGTGTTTTATGATTGATATGAAAGGAAACATTATGAGGAATAATGGTCTTATCAAAGAAAATACATTTTTATTTATTTTTTTCAAATTTATTTTTAATTTAATGTATATATCTAGTTTACCAGGATACTAAAATATTCAGTCCTTCAGGATTAAATTACTTGTATCTAGTTTCAATGTAATAAAATAGGAAACAACACTAGGTTACTAGGGTATTGGTTGCTACTATTAGTATCATAGAGTGGTTTAGTAGAAACCTTGGAAATATATTTTGAAAAACATTGATTAGGGATCATAAACCTATGATAGACTTTGAGGATAAGTATAACATAACATCCTAAAATTTTTGGTAAGGAAAGGATTATGTGATTTTTCCTAAAAATACATCAATGTCTAGAAACTTCTAGTAGATTTGGTTTTTAAAAATCTATACCTATGGGAAATAACTCTAAAAGGGGAACATTGAGATTGACCTAATCATCACATGGTGTATGAAAATAGACCTTATTGAGCACCAATTTTGACACTCTTGGGTGATATGCTTATGATAAATTTCATTTTCTATACAACCATTTTGAAAGAGTTTAAAATAATGAAATACCCAGGGAAACCAAGTTACTGTTTATGACTGAACTTAGTACCCAATTATTGACAATGTGATTCACCTTGTGTGAGTGATTGGTTATTGAGATTCTCTCCCCAGATCATGTGTTGTTTTTTCTAGCTATATGAATAACCATAAGACCGACCTAGTGATGTTGGTGTTCTTCTTGTTCCATGAGACCCACCCAAAGTGAGTTGTATAAAAAATTTCAAAATATTATTCACATTTTTCGCCATATATAACTTATTATGATGTTAGTATTTTTTCTTATCCATGGTAACTTCCTTGGGGGGGCTGTCTCATGCTAGAGGTTTTCCATATTTTTCCTTTCCACAGATAGCATCCTATATGATGAACTGATAAAAACGATTCTTACTAGGATATTGTTGGAATGGGACATGGGAATCAGTGTGTTGAGATCACACTTATTAGGTATTCATCATACACAATTACAAATACAATTTTTCTTATATGATTAGACTTTCATTTACTCAACATGATCAAATTAGATATTTTCTATCCATTTTCATAATTTGTTTCCCTCTATTGAGAATTTTTGTATATGTTAAGAAACCCTACACTAAATCTTTCTTCATGGTTTTGGGATTGTGTAATGAGGTGTCTATTTTTAGTATTTTTTAAAATAGGTATAATAATTTTTCATGGTGTTATCGTCAGAACCTGATGACTTGACATGAATGCTTATGTACTGTTTCATTTTTATAATTTAATTTCATCAATCATAGACATATATATAATGGTCTATATTAGAGGAAATTTTTAAGACCAAATTGGGATGTGCTTCTCCCACCCTACATAATAAATCAAGTGAATGTGGATACATTATCACTATCATGTAGTAGTGGGAACAATTTTTGTTGTGGAATAGGCTAGACCATCTCAACAAGGATAGTTGGTTGGATTATGGTGATGATATTGGTTTTAACAATTATTTTTAATGTATCTATTATTTTGTCTATTTTTTTTACAAGCAATCACCCTGGTGGGTGATTATTTTTTATGTATAACTTTCTGACACTAGATTCATTTTTATAACATGGATGTTTGGTTTTTTATACATACAATAAATATATTCAATGTATGATTATTAGTTATTTATTTAGGATTTATGGTTATTATATCATGTTAATAGTGTCCCTAATATATTATTTAGGACCTCACCACTAGCATCAAGCCTATGGTTTATAGGGAGGCACACTTGAGGCTATGTGGAACACTAAATGGGATATTTTTTAGGTAATTTAGTTTAGAGATTACAGTTAACAACAATGATTCACTTACCCTATCAATGTTGGTCATATATTCTGGTGATCTAAATTATTGATATCATATCTTTTATTTTCTCTCTAATATTCCTCTAGAATATTTCTATATATCATCACACCTAAAAAAAGGATTCTGTGTTTTGATGGAAAATGGTTTCACATTTAGATTGAATGTATATAACCTTTTCTTGTATCTCTAGAACATTATATACTAAATTATTATCTCCAATGGCTTCAAATAAATTCTATACGAGTCTATTTAATGGTCCTTATCTATTAATAAGAGTTTTAAAATATTGGATAAGGAAAGGAGTGCCTTGTTATCTTCACTATTTTGAAAGATTTATCAAAAGGGATGGTATGTATAAAAGCTAAATAGATCTTTTAAAAACTGCATAGAATATATAAAGGATACTAAAAGGTAAAGGAAGAAAATTTAAAAAGTTAAATAATTTAGTTTGATGATGATATAATAGAAGAATATGAATATATTGATGAGTTATTTAGTTGAGCTAATATAATTTTTATCACCATTAGCGTATATAATGAAAATCCATAAGAGTCAATATTTTTGAATAAATTGATGATAATTCATCTTAAAAATTTTGATTCCATGATAACAGATCTTGATGTTTGGGATCTTGATAATTTCAAATTTCACTAGTTTAATAGTAATCTTTTTTCATATGATATGATAAGAGGATATTCTCTAAGAAACTATGCTATGAAGGGGAAAGAAAATTCCTTTGAAACTTATAAATTTTCTAGGATTTTATTTGAGTACATTGGATTTGATAAAGGTTAGTGTGTGGAATATTTTTAAAGGATTATCTCTAGAGACCCATATGATTCAAAAGTAAGAAAAAATTTATATTTGAATTTTTTTTGTTGGGTCCTTAATGAAGGAAAACTGTAGGTTTACTCTATCACTTTACCTTGATTTTTTTATTATCTCATTGAATGAAAAATGTAGTATTAACCATTGGGAAGATTTTTTTTTGAAATTTTGTGATAGTTGAGTTCCTGGGTTTATTAAATATTTATTAAAAAAATAAATATTTACCCCATAAGTAAGAAAAATTTAAAAATCAAAAATGGATTCTTGTATCATAATTTCAACCCCATTGTTGTGTATGGAATGAGGGGTTTTCCCTAGGAGATGTATATTTTTCATGACATGCATTTGTTCCTTGAGATCTAGTATTTTCAAAATTAAAAATTTGTAAAATGAAAATTAATATTATAACAATGATTTGTATGGTTATGAGGTAAGGACATGTTAGGTTCATTAAATAGTGGCGATGATGTTGCTGGATAATTCTTGGACCTTGCATTTTTTACATTAGGAGGTTTTCATGAGATAATTTTCTCTTTATGGGGAATTTCAAATAGATTAAATTTATTATTGGGTTTATATACATATTAATGTGAAAACTTTACAGAATTAAATAATAATTCCTTTAAATCTGTCTCATTAGGTTAGGAAATAAATATCTCTTTCCCCCCTCTCTTTATTCTCTAGTAAATAGAAATAGAGAATTCGTCTCTATTTCCATCTTTAATCAAAATGGAGGGTGTTCTTCTATGTTCTTTGAATTATTCATAGTGGTGGAGAGAACGAATAATAGGGAATGTGATATGGTTTTCAATCATCGAAAAAATCCATTGAGGTAGGAAATATTTTTATATTAATTTTCTTTTTTAGGATGAGTTATTTGATCCACTTCCACTCATTATTCAATAACTTGATACTTTTACTGTTATAAAATAAATACAGATCAATAATATGTTATAAAAATGATTAATTAAATAATATTTGATTGTAATTTAATCCCAAATTTATTTTAATGAAAAAAATTTGGCAGATTTTAGATTGGAATGAAATTGATTTATTGGTTTTCCTTCAGCAATGATTTTTACTGGTGATCAAAGGAGAAAGTATTTCCTTCAAAATTCATTATTTAAAAAAAAAATCCTATGAGAAACATGTTTATATGAGATGAAAAATTATAAATAAAAATTGGTAAAAAGAATAATAATTCAATAAATTATCCATTTCTTTTCAAGGAATATGAGAACTATACTTCAATTTTGTCCCAAACATACTAATGTGATGACTAAATTTGATTAAATAATTAAATTATTCTATTTTCTCAGTTAAATATGAATATATTTTTTATACCTAAATTAAATTCTTTTTTCTCCACTAACTATAACTAAATTATTTATATATTTAATACTTATCATGAGATGAAATAGGAAATTAATCATCTATGTTCTTTAAGAATTATGATTCTTGTACTATTATGGTTCACTACACTGATGATGTTTGATCATGGTGTTGAATTAGTATAATTATATTTATAATTAATTTAAAATTTCTTGGATACATTTTTTATTTAGAAAATTAAATATTAAACCAATATCTAGTTTCCATTAAGAAATTAAATACTATAAACAATAATTTTATTATTTTATTATACTCACATTCTTTAAAAAGCCCAAATGTTATCCCATCATTGGGTGGTTGGATATTTCTCCAGCCACCACCATCTTTATTATTCATTATTTCTTCACATTTTAGAAAAATAATGATAATGTGATGATATATTTTTGTAAAACTAGAGTTTTCATGGGTTCAAGCGGGTGATGATAATGACATGGTTAGTTTTTTGTGTGATGTAATTAATGGTCAGAAAAAATTGTACTAAATAGTAATTGTTGCCTTGAAATTAACCCTAAGTGATAAGTTAGAGGCTCTAAGGTTGAATTTTTTTATGTAGTGGAGGTGTGACTTGTAGTGGAGGATACAATGGCATTTAGTTAATGAAAAGGAATTATATATATATTTAGTGATCACAAGGATTGTTATCTCAAGTAACACATCATATAATTTACCACCCGTGGTTTTCTTGTATCTTTTAAAGTCACATGACTTGTATCATTGAAAATAAGGGCATCAAAATCATCATGTGACTAGGACTAGATATACACAACATGTTAAATGTTATACCCTATGTGACTTTATTCACACTAAATGTATCTCTAAAACACACAATTTTTCATATAACGACATACATGATGAGACAATGAGATAAACTTAACATGACATGTACTACCATTATACGCACCTTGTAAACTGGGTTGGAAATATTGGTGTGTATAGGATGTATATGCCAAGATATTGTGTCGACTTACATATCAAGTATTTTTTAGAGGTTCCATATATAGTTACCATCACATCATCTTCATCATCACATTACTTGTAGCACAGAAGAGTATAACATGGAATTCATTTGGTATGTATCATATTAAATCATATTACACGTATCCATAAATATCATGTACCATTCTTGACACACCATGTATGTATATTTCATATGATATGAGAAGTGGAAGTATGCAACCTACCACTCTGGACATCGTATACCATACTAGACACACCTATTCAGAGATATTTATATTATTCGTAATGAATTATTACCAAGATGATAGTCCAGGTTTAATGGGTGTTTCATTTTTAGTATATTTTCCTATAACAGACAATAGTATGACTCCCATAGTCATTATAGGTTATTCACATTTCAGGTTTGATATTTCAATGATCATAGAACTACTAGAGTGATGGTAGGTGTAGGGTGAGACGTTTGGAGTAGAGATATAGTTAGAAACTCCCTTGTGTGTTTGGGAATGGTCTTCCATATATGGATTTTTTGGGACTTCGTTAATAAAATTGAAATGAATGGGAACACAGAATATATAAAAAATGGATTTTAGCTACTGGAACATATATCAGATTTCGATCCTTTATTAACAGAGCCAACACTCCATATGTTAGGGCATGCTCCCCCATCACTATAATTAGCAATCTAATAAATTTTGTGAACTTATATTAAATATAATTTATTTCACTTCTAATAGTTATATAATGTTATTTGGATACAATATTTGGAATCATATATTTTAATATTCGGTAATAATTTCAACATATGTTTTGTTCATAAGGGATAGTAAACATGGAAAACATTTATCAGCTTAGTTAATGGTGAAAATTGATAAAAGAGGTGAAAACAAAGGGATAAGGATAAAGATAACACAAAAACATAATTAAACCAAATTTATTGGTTTTATTTTGACCATACCATTTTAAAATTTAGTGATTTTAAAAATTGGTTCCACTTTCACTAGAAAATCATATTATATTATTTAAGTTTTGAGTAATTCCATGAGTGTCTTTTCCCTCACTTATAAAATGGAAGCACTTCAAATTTCCTATAAACACCTTTTAAACAACTTATATTAACAAATACAAGAAATCATATATTCCCAACCTTCCTTCCCATTACCCAGAGGCTCTATTATTATTAAGGTATTGACCTATATGGATTAACATGTATTCCAAATGAGGTTTTTCGAGGAAGAGGTTAAACTTTTAACTGTATTTTTTAAATTAATTGGTTCATCCACATCATTAAAAAAATTTATGAACATTATCATAAAGAAAAATATGTATTTTAAATATACTAAATTGTTATTATGCTAGTGTCAAATCCATATTCATCTCCATTCCAACCTATATATTGCTTGAACATATATACAACTTACTGTCTTTATGTAATGGTGTAGTTCGTTCATCATCTCCAAATTACTTGTATGGTTATAAAAAAGTAATAAATAAATAAATGAGATTTTATTCTAAATTATTATTAGGAAAATATAATATATCACGTACCTTTTTATGCTTCCATTCGTTAAAAAATACTAACATCGCTCATGCATACGTTAAGACTCCCACCTCTATAAAGCGATGTGATTAATTATTCTTGTATGCATTTCTAGGATGATTTAAATTTATATAAAATAAATATATTTTAAATTTATGTCATGATTAAAAATATTGATATTATGGAACCAAGATTATGATTCAAGGACCAAAACTACCAAACTTAAACTTATTAGAAAAAATGATATAGTTAACTCAAAAAAAAAACAATTTTAAAAATGAATTATTAATAAACTGGTGTTGAAATATTATAAGTGGATCATATGGGACAACTTAGTTATTTATATGTTTTTATTATATTGTTATAACAAACTAAAATATATTATACAGTTGGATAAAAGGACTTGAAAATCATTTCAGATGTGAGGTTTGGGTTTATTTCACAATATCATCCTTATTTAGGAATATTTATGTTTAATATTCCATTGGAGAAATTATATGATATTTTTAAAATAAAAACCATTTATTTTATTCTCATATTTTAATTTATATAAATAACAAATTTAATTACATTTTACTTTCTAAAATTACGCAAAAGTATGAAATAATGTTTTTTGGGAAAAAATATTTTTTTTATTTTTTGAGAATATTTTACTTCCAAGTCAATATATTTTTCCAAGAATGTTTTTAATATTATAAATTTTTTTATTGAAATTTTTTTAGAAAATTTTGAATTTATTGATAAGCGTTAAAAATGAATTTTCTTTTCATTTTCTTAATGGGGAACGTTTTAACAAAGGTATGAAGAAAAGCATTATTTTAAAGCACACCACATGAATGCCTTATCCCACCATCATGAATAATATTTGTTTTAAGAATTCATATAAAATATTCCAAGGTAATTCAAAAATAAAAAAATCCTATTATTTTATGATTTTTTATATTTTAAATTAGTGATTTCTAAATAAAAAAATTCCTCATGAAATGTTATAGTGATTTTTAAATAGTATTATCATATATATCAATATTCTTTAATGAATCTTATTCTTTATCGAGGTTATAATTCAATGATATCATCCACCATATTTCTATGGATACCTAATGATAATTTTTATTAGGGAATGTATTAAAATTCTATATAATATTTCTTCTAATACAGTAAGTTATTGATTATTTAGACATTTTGGTTTAAGTTGTATTTTTTATTCTTATAAATAATGCATTGGAAATATTAAGTTATAAGTAGGGACCAGAATTAAATTACCCCAAGATTTATTGGTATGTCTCTTTAAAAAAATCCTTCTTTGGTATTTGGCATATGATTTAGACATTTATATATGATGTCTTGGTAATATTCTTCAATGGTATGTTTTAGATGAATGGTAATATGAAATGCATCATTCTGAAATATTATAATGATGTACATGTGATTATTTTAATATTTATAACTTCCATGGATAATTTTAAAGCTCTTTTAATTATTTGTATACAATTATTTTATCAATATATATTACTACTATATTATTCAATATTCCTTTATAGGTTATATTATACAAAATCCCTTATCGAGTATCTGAGCTCACGCCTTTATTATGTTTCCCTTCTGAGGACTTCAAGAAATGTACAATTTTAGGATCGAAATAATGATGTAGATGCTCAATATAGATGGTGGGGGTGAATTTTACACTTTAAAAAATTCTTTTGGAACTTTTATAGATGGTATAAAACGTTTTATTGTTTAAAATTTTTAAACAAGGTAAATTCAAAAGACCTCTTAGTTCTACAAACTTTCTAGATATAGAAATATGGTTCCGGAAATGAAACTTAAGAAAAGTTTACAATGATAAAGATTCTACCTTAAAGAATACAGAATCATACTAATCAGAATATACAAGTACAAGAAAGTATAAGATAGTTATACTTTCCTTATTATTCAAAATGGAATGGAAAATAAACTTGAAACAATAAAAGTAACAAGCATAGAATCTTATAACCCAAAGAGTAGGGTATCCAATAACCTTGGATAAAGTTCCATTGGTTTACACTTTCAAGAAAGTCTGTCTTACCCACACCAGGGTAAAATCACAGTAGGAATATCAGAGTCTGTTTTGTTATCCCCGCAAGCCCGCGAACTTCAAGGTAGTAATCACCTTTGTCTTTCTTATTGAGGAAGTCCTCGAACTTTAAGGTAGTCTGAACCTCTTTCTTCCTTACAAAGAAAGTCCTTGAACTTTAAGGTTGTTGAAATATCTTTCTTCCTATCCCCAGAAGCCCCTAATTGTACATAGAAACAATCAGAGATGCAAAAGTAAATCTGAACAAGATGTTCAGTACACATAATGAATGAGAGTCTCTCTCTAGAAATCACTTTAGCAGAATGTAATCCCTAAAGTTTTAGAACAATAATCAAAGTTCCATTATTTTTGTGAGCTTTTTCAAATGAGATCATATTTATAGGCACATCTCCAACGGTCAAATCCCTCCTCTAACAGTCATATTTTTCCTTGAATTTTGGAGAGACCTATACACGTGTCTCTCAAAAAAAGGATAGGTATAAATGGAAAGGATGACCGTGTTTTATAACTATGAAAAGAGTAAGTGAAAAATGGTTTCTCAGCCAAATCCATTTTTCAGAGTCTAAGGAAAAGTAATGTTTGGAGTCTATGAAAATAAACATTCGGATTGTATATTGCATGGATATTCAGATTATGTATTTCAAGGAATTAAGAATCATAATTCTGTATACTTTAGAGTCTGAATTCTGAGGAATTCAAAATCTAAATTCTATGGAATTCAAAACCTGAATTTTGACGAATTCAAAACCTGAATTCTGAGGAATTCAGAACGTGAATTCTAAGGAATTTGGAGTCTAAATTCTAAGTAATTCAGAATCTGAATTCTATGGAATTCGGAGTAGGAATTTTGAGGAATTCAGAACCTAAATTCTAAGGAATTCAGAACCTGAATTCTGAGGAATTCGGATTTTGAATTATAAGGAATTGGAAACCTGAATTCTAAGGAATTTAGAAATTGAATTCTCCGTAATGCAGAGTCTGAATTTCAGAGAATTTAGAGCTTGAATTTTAAAGAATTCTTAGTCTGAATTTCAGATAATTCAGAGTCTAAATTTCAGAGAATTTTGTATCTGAATTTCAGAGTATTCGGAGTTTGAATTCTGAGGAATTCATAACCTGAATTCGGATCCTGAAAGTAGAATACACTATATTTAAGTATTTATTCAATTCCGAGGTTTTAGATGTGAAATATAATTTTTTACTTAGGAATAAAAAGAGTTATATTTAGAGAAAACCAAAATATTAACAATGAAAAACAGGTAAGGATAAATTTTCCTTGGTGAAGGAAAAAATTTCCTTATTAAGAAAAATTTGGGGGAATTTTTTTTCCTTAAGATAGACTGTTTATGATTTTCAAAACATAGATGAATGGAATGTCAAAAAGAAACCTTATTGAATCAACAACAATGACTGACATGCAATGATATTCTACATGGAATAATAATGTTTTCAATTAAAATATTATGTTTTAGTTTATGCATCAAATGCAATGTGATATTCAACCATGTATCTAGTTTTCGAAAACTACTAGACTAATTGATCCTTTAGGATGAAATTTCACGTATCTAGTGGTAATATAATAAAGGGACACCTGACTTTTGGTTCCTAGGGTTGAGATGGTTATATTTTGTTTTAGATAAAAATAAGTATATACCTTGGGAACTAGGTTTTAAAAACATATATTGGGGAACGTAATTCTTTAACAGACTCTATAAATAAGTATAAGTATAGGAAAATATTATGAGGTTTTTAATTTTGGAAATGTTCTTTTTAGAAATGAAATATCTATCTAGATACTAGTAATTGGATATAAATTTGGCATAGATCTACATAGGGGTAATAACTATTAAATGAGTATATTTGGTATTTACTCGATCATCATAGGTACATGATGAGTAGGCTCCCAGGGGATATGGTTTGGTTGATTCAAACATTATTTATAAACCATTATAAAAGACTTGAAAATATTGGTTTGATTTGAAGATATCCCTAATGACACTATGTTTATGATTCTGATATTAAATATAAATAAATTTTCAATTTAGGTTACATGTTTCAACAGTTTTAGAATTATACATTATGAGTCATAATGTTATGATCCAATATATTGTATGAAATTGTTTAGAAATAAAACCTAGTGGATGGAATGTAAACTATATCAATGCACCTAATCTCAGTTTGGATTTCCCTCCTAGAAAAAAAATTAATTTTAATTTGGAGCTAAAAATATTATGACTATAGTGGGGTAGCTGACTTAGGTTATGGACAATAACCTTTCCCATATTAAAAAACCCACTAATATGAAATGTGGTGCAATAATATTATATTTTTTCATGTGAAAATATCCTCTATTATTCAATAAAACCACAAATCCATTAGTGGTTTAGAAATTTATATGTTCTATACCAAAGATATCTCTCCCATTGAGATGTAATTAATGGGGTACTATTTTCATGGATGTTTATCAGACCATGGGGATGCAGATCAATATTGGTAATTGATTTAAAACACCAAGGAAGTGGAGGCAATAAATATCACAAAGTGTAATAATTTTAGGGTAGTTCTCTTGGAAGTATATTTTCCACACAATTAATGAGAGAATATGAGGAGAAAATTCATGAGTCAAAGACAAAAGGAAGGTGAAAATATTTCTAAGTGTAAATCTAATATTAAGAGGTTATAAAGGCATGTTGTGGAATACGTACATTATCCAAAGAGAAATTTTGATCATTTCATGGTTGGGATAAATAAAATACTTCAAAGAGAACTAATCATCAAATAATTATCATCATGTAAGGATATTGTATCATGTACTATCAAGATAGAGAAATAATTGATAAATTATTATGACTTCAAAGGAAATCAAGAGGGGAAGACGATGATTAAATACCTCATAAAGAAACAAATGTATAAGGGTAATAAGAGAAGAGGTGTAATTCTAACATGTGATACTTGTGGAAGGAAATACCCCAATATTTTTTAAAAGGGAACATTAGTTTGCTTCAAGTATTGAAAGAAGGTTTATAATTATCATGAATGATAGGGTAAAGAATAATCCATCAATGTACAATACATTAATTGTAAGGTTATAGGGAAATATTCTAATTAATTATTTAAATTCAAAATAAATTTCAACATAATAGTACATGGGGATAAGCATAAGCTTATAAAATTACTACAACTAAAATTGAAGTTCTTACCAAGGTGGTGGTAGGTATTTTCATCATAAAATTAAATTTATCTAATGATTTATTTTATTATGTACCTATACTTTCTTCTATATCTTCTATGTTTGTTTTGAGAAAATTAAATATTTTTCTAGAACACTAAAAATGGAGTTACCAATCAAGAATCCTAGAAGAAATATTATTAAAATAAAGAGATGTTAGTCAATCCCTATTTTGATGCATATACATTGGCTATTTTAAAATTTAATTATTCTACATATGGTAGAATTTGATATAATACTTGGTATGGATTGGCTTCCAAGATAAAATCCAAAAAATTACTTCCTAGAGAATGATATCATGATTTGGGATGAAGATGTGGAATTCAATACCATTATAATTGAGACTTCATCATCTGAATCATGATTGGATCCACCACTACCATCTCTCCTTTAAATAATTATAGTACAAGAGGAGTTGAAAAAAAAATTATGGGAGAGATAATCCTTGAATATATGATTTTAATTTTAGGGAAGAATAAATTAACATGTTTCCAAAATAATTACCTAGACATCAACCTAAGTGTCAAGTTGAGTTTCACATTGAAGTCATCCCTGACACGAATCCTATATCTAAGACTCAAAAAAAATTTATATAGTGGAGCTAGTAGAGTTAAATAAACAACTAAAAGGTTTGTGTGACTAGGGATTCATAAACATAAGTTGTTCACCATGGACTAATCATATTCTTTTTGTGAAAAAGAAGAATGAAACTATGAGATTGTGAATATATTATAGGTAAATCATGGACTTTACTATAAAAAACAAGTATCATATGCCTCATATTTATGACTTGTTAGATCAAAATAAAAGAGATAATTATTTTTAAATGATTGATGTTTATTCTGGGTATCAAAAATTGCATGTAAGATAGGAATATGTTCCCCTGAAAACATTTTATATAAGGTATAGGCACTATGATTTTATATTAATTCGCTTTGGATTAAATAATTCACCATCTTTTTTTATGTATATGATGAACAGAGTTTTTAGGAAAATATTAAAAATTTAATTTTGGTATTTATTGATGAAATATTGAAATAATACAAAATTTATGAAGATTAATAGAGTTACTTATGAATCATTCTTGAGACTTATAGAGGAATGAGTTATATGGGAAATATAAATGCTTGAATTCTGGTTTCAAGAAGTTCCTTCTCTTGTTCGAATTGTCTGTAATGATGGAATATATGTTGATCTTTCTAGGAGAAAGGAATCCAAATAATTTCATACGTCTTAAAATATAACTGAGTTACACAGTTTCCTTGGATTAGCATGTAATTATCAATAATTTCATCACAATTTTTCTAGAATACAAAACTCGTTAACCAATTTGACATAAATAGAGGTTAAGTTATTATAGAAGTTATTACAAAACTACTCTTTATTTCATATTTAGACATGATATATTACCTAAAAATGCAATTAATACAACCCATGGGGTCCAGAGGTCATGTATATTTAGGTCTCTGGAACATTACATGAAAACTTAAGACATTAAATACAACATCTTTATTGAAAAATTCTTTTACATGACCACATCATTCTTTTGTACTTAGCATTGCATGGGATATCCTGAGGAAATAAATAAGAAAAGGGTGAGATATAAATCCTAGTAAATGAGTAAACAAGGTATAACATGAATAATAAAATAAATTTTATGAAGTAGACATATCAATGGAGCATAAAAGAGAAACATGAACATAAAGTCATGATATAGCATGATCATCACAACATGAAAATGTAGAAACAACTTAAAACACTACATCATAAACATAAAGGAATCTGGTAACCCCTATCCCAAAATGGTGGATATGTGTCCAAAAACTAATCAGGTAAACACATATCCCAACATGAAGTATCGTGATACTAAATATTACCCAATGCATTGGAGTGATATCAGGTTGTAGCCTTCATGAACAATTTAATCTCATCCTTAAGTGTTACCCATAGATTATATAGCATGGATTCATTCAAAATCATTATTTATTAGACGATAAAAGAATATGAAATAAATAAATGAAATTATAAAATCAATATGTATATATGTATAAAGGTGCATACCCTTTATATATAAATGGTCATGGTATTAACTACACGATGATTTTTTCCATGGAAAATCACTGAGGAATTTTATAAGCATAAAAACATCACACGAGGATTCATAAAATGGGTTGATGAGAGAGAAATATGCATCTCATAATTTACAAATGAAATGGGAATTAAGGGTATCATGGATCATAATATCCCAACATATGAAATGGAATTTGAGATGCATAATATAAAAGAATTTGTTGAATGAAAATGAGGAGTAAGAAATCTATCACAGAATTTTGATATGGTAATGGTTGTACATGGGATGGATTAATGAGAGTGAAAGGGGTATGTAATCTTTAAAAAATAATAAGTTTATTATATTAGAGGTTATAAAATATACCCCATAATTTTTAATTTAAAAAAATTAATAACAATATATGGAAACATGGAAAAAAATGAGAAAGGAAAGAAACCTTACATGGATGTGTGATCCCCAAGGCTTGGGAGAGGATTCTTAGGATTTTGGGGGCACCTTGGGAGGACTCTAGAGAGTGGATAGTGGAGTGAATACTATATTAAATTTTTTTGAGTGATGAGTAATGGGGTCTTGGGTAGGTTTATATAGGAAAGGAGGTGGAATTCTTTATTACTTAGGTTTTGGACACTACACACTAATATTTTCAAAACCACAAAACAACCCATGGTTTTTTCAATTGTTTCTTTCCAGAGAGAGTGTATAATAATATTTTATTATTAAAAGATAAAAATATATTAAAATATATCTTTTTCCTATGTGGAGGTGAGTCACACTCTCAAGGAAATAAATTTAAAATCATAAAATATATTATATATTTTGGATGATTAACTAAGGCATTATAAAATAAGTAAAATAAATCTAGAATCACATTATTTTAAATTTAAAACATATATTTTGACAAATATTCCTTTCATGGTATTTATTAAATCACTATTTTTTCATTGTGATGTCATAAAACACACTATATTTATATATTATTTAATTGTTACCCAAAAAATCGATTGGCTCAGAAAATTTTGAAAAATTCACCATTGGATAATTTCAATGTCTTTATTCCAAGAATAATATTAATTTTATCTAAATAATTTTTAAAATATCTGAATTTTCAATTTTAAAATGATAACCAACAGTTATTAAAAATTGACTCTTTTTAACAAAATCTGTTTTTAAAACATAATAAAAATTACATTTGACTTCATAGAAATTATGTGATAATTTATTATTAATAAAGTTAATTTGATAATAAAATTTTATTAAAATTTTAATTATATCAAAATTTAATTAATTCCATAATATAAATTCTTTAAAAATACACTTTCTGTTTTATCATATAAAAATATAACTTTTATCAAACTAATTATCTAATCATTTACAAAGAAGGAACTTATATAATAACAATTTATAAGAATTCGTTTTTTAATATTATTAATATAAAACATATTTTAATATAATAATATATAAATTTCTCAAAAATAACATTTTTACCCAAAAAATAAATTTATCAAATTAATAAATTTTTTAAGAAAGATTATTCTCATAAAAGAAATTAATGGAATAAGACTTTTATTTATATAAATGGATAAGAGAATAATTGACTAATACCTTGTCACATAAACCCTTTTAACACCCACATAAAACCTAAGGGTAAGGTGTGGCATAGTGATATTCTCTTGGGGCAGATCGAATAACATCGCCTGGGTGGTAATCTCTATTATCTTGAACTTCTCCCATTGGAGATTATATTCAAGATTAACATGTTGAAGCTCAGATTGGGCTTGGTCAAGAGTAAAGCCTAGTGATGCTACCTCCTTTCTATGCTCTAAAAAATGAGCCTCATGCAGACCAATTCTACAGGATGAGGCCATCATCTCTTTTTTCTATGCTAAAATTATTTCTTAAAACCTTATTTTAATCTTATTTGTTTAATTATTGTTCAATGGATATATTATCAACATTAATGATACTTAATGGTTATTTAAACCCAATACTAAAAAATTTGTTGTGTTGTATATGTCCATAATACATTAAATGAAATGTAATTTTATTTATAAATTATTGGGTCGTTACAACCTTCCCCCTTAATATATTTTACCCTCGAAATTTTCATTTCATACAAAAAATCAATTGAGGGTAACTTTTCTTCATCACTACCTCTTGTTCTCATGTTGCTTCTTCAAACTTTTAGTTTCTGAAAAACACATTGATGAGAGGCATTATCTTATTTTGTAGAACATTTTCCCTATGATATAAGATCTTCACCAGATTTTATTCAAAGGAGAGGTCATTCTCCAATGGTAACACCTCTGGATTGAGTTCATGTGATGGGTTAGGTATATACTTCCTCAAGAGTGATACATGGAATACATCATGTACTTTAGACAGGTTTGGTTGGAGTGCTAGTCAATAGGCCACTGCTTTGATGTGCTAAATGATCTAAAAAGGTCCGATGTACCTTGGAAAAAGGATTACCTTCTTTTCAAATCTCATCACTCTCTTCTATGGAGATGTGTAGAGGAAAACCAGATCTCCAACATCAAACTCTAGGTCTCGTCGACAGTCATCCTCATAGATCTTTTTTCGACTCTGAGAAGCTTCGATGTGTTGCTGGATTTTATTAACTTTCTCCACTATTTCATTGACCATTTCTGAACCTACAAGTTTTTTCTCCCCAACTTCATCCCAACATTCTGGTGTTATGCACCTATTCCCATAAAGGGATTCATAAGGAGACATTTTGATGCATGAGTGGAAGAAATTTTTGTAAGAGAACTCCAACAAAAGAAGATTTTGTTCCTATATAACTTTAAAGTCCATTGAGGAATCTCTCAAAATTCCCTCAAGTTCCTAGATAGTCCATTCAGATTAGACATCTGTTTGAGGATGATAAGCCATGCTGAAGTTCAACTAAGTGTTCAGAGTGTATTAGAGACTCTTCCAAAACATAGAGGTGAATCTTTGATCTCGATCAGATACAATCAATAGTGGTACACCATGTTGCCTTACCACTTATTGGATGTATATCCATGCCAGTTGATCCAATAAAAAATCCTCTCTAATTGAAAAGAATTGTTTAGTATTTGTAAGATGATCCACAATAACCCATAAATTATTGATTCCTTTGGATGTCTTCAGGAGTTCGGTGACAGAGTTCAGGGCTACATTTTCCGATTTCCATATTGGTATGGGCAATGGTTACATGATCCCCTTACACTTATTCCTCTCAGACTTCACTTGCTGACATTCCAGGAACATTAATATATATTTAGAGATCTCTTTCTTCATGTTACCCCACCAATAACTCTATTGGAGATACCAATACATCTTTTTCTTCCAGGTTGAATGGAGAAATAAGCACTATGTGAACTATCCAAATGTTTCTTCTTTAGCACCCTATTTGATAGACCACATATTCTTGACCCATATCTCATAATTCCTTCTTCGTTAACATTGAAATATTAGGATTTTCCCTTTATGATGGCTTCCACTTTTTTTAATTCCAATATCATCATTTTAATAATCCTTTACCCTTTCTAAAAGATATGTTTGAGAAATCATTTGTGGAGGGATTGATGATGTTCCATTGTTTAAGATTACCATGTCCATATTCCTCTAATATAATAATATTGGATCTTTTTAAATTTTAATCAATGATAGAATCAATAGTTTCTTTCTACTTAGAGCTTATACCACCTTATTCTCATTCATGTGGTGGTAATGGATTGAGTATTCATAATCATTGATGATCTATAAACATCTTCATTAGCGCATGTTCATCTATTAATGTGTGAATATATATTTTAATCTTTTGTGATTTGTATATATTTAAAACTTTTTCCCAAAGAGATAATTCTGCCATATTTTCAAAAAAAATATCACAACATCCAACTCTAGATCATGTATGTGATAGTTTTGCTCATAAATTTTCAACTTCCATTAGGAATTGGTGATGAATTTGTCATTATACATCAACACATAACCCATACCCCTCTTCGAAGCATCAATGGATATTAAAAATAGATCCCCAATTGTGGTTATTGTGAGCACAAGGGTAGTGATAAGACTCTTCTTCAACTCAGTGAAGATTTCTTCTCATTCATCATTCTATGAAATGTTGACTCGCTTTTGAGTTACCATGGTAATAAGGTTTGACAATTGTGAGAAATTTCTCACAAATTGGAAATAATATCCAGAAAACCCTAGGAATCTATAGATATCCATCACAGATGTCAGCCTGAAACATCCTTCTATTTCTTTTGTTTTGGAAGTATCTACAAATATTTAAAGACCCGGAAATTTCAAGCAACATTTTTTCTTAAATATTTTGGAATTTTATGAGTCTATGTTTTCTGACAGCACTTGATTTCGAGTCCCGGTGTGCCAGAAATCAATTTCTAAAGTTTAGCTCATGTACGTTCAGTAAACGAACGAGTGAGATTTAATCAGTGCCCGAAATTGAAATCAGAGGGCACCGATGAACTCACAACACCGGTAATTGCTTAATGGTGCCTTTACCGCAATTGTGTTTGCACTAGATGAGAAGTTAAAATTAGTGAATTAAAATAAGAAGTAAATAAAAATTGTTGAAGAATTTTTATTTTATATCTAAGGTGGTTATATCCTACATGGGGGAGTTGGGGTGGGCTCCTAACGACCCATGTGAGGATAATTGTGATATGGGGCCCACATGAGCCCCAACCCTTCACATTCCATAACTCATTAATGCCTTTGAACTCCCATGTTAATTACATGGAAACTCCCTTTTAAATTTTGTAACCTTTTCACTTCCCCACTTAAAATCTTGCCAAAACACACACCTTAATTAGTTAATTGAAACTCTTTCATTAATTAATTAAGTGTTTGAAATTTTTATTTTGAAATTCATGGCATGTTCAATTAAAATAAGGGGTGGCCTTATTTTATTTTGGTTGGCTTGTTGTGTGGGGACTTGGGGAGAGAATTCTTTTGAAGAAGAAAGGAGATTCCTACTTTGTTGAAGAATCCCAACTCACCGACAAAGAACATCAACTCGGAGACCTCGGTTCTTTATCCTCTTCTTTCTCCGTGTCAAGGGAGGAGACACCGATGCAGGAAATCGCTTGCGATGGCGCGTCTTCTATTCTTATCTCCATGATAAAATAAGAGACGTCACTTCCTCGGGTGCACACTGATGAGGGAGGAAACGACGTCGTCATCCACAACGCTTGACAATCGCGAACTTCTTTTCGAGGTAGGGTGATTTGAATCAATTTTATTGAAAATAAAATTGGCGTTGTGTTTTTTGAACCTCATGAATTCTTGGATATGTGTTACCGCCTAACGTGAAGGGCACGGGCCGAATGAACACGGCCCGACGACCCTCCACTGGAACTTACTCTTTTGGAATTGGCAACCGAAGGCGGAGGAAGCACGGCGCTGACGCGCCGTGCCGGGAACATGGAGAAGGAAGTCGGCGTCGTCTTGCGAGCTGTGTGGGAGGAATCATGGCCCGCATCACAGGCCGCTTCGGCGGAAGAACCGGCCGGCCCGGCGGAGCCGAACCGCGGTGCCAGTAGGGCGCCACACTAGAAGATCGGCGGCCCGTCCATGCGGGCCGCGTGCGTAGAAGGCCGAAAGGTGTAGCCAGCCGGTTTAGGAAAGGGTGGCGCTGCGTGGTGCCGCCGGAGTAGACAATAGGGGGGCCACCCCACTGAAACTCGCTCGGCCTTCGGCCGAGCCTGCCGGTCCGCGTGCCCATCCGGGATGCGCCGGGCCGGGCCGAGTTGGGCCGCACTGGGCCGGGCCGGGCCGAGTCGGGCTATGCCAGGCCGCGCCAGGCCGCACCCTGCCGGGCCGCGTTGCGCCACTTCGGGCTGGTTCGTGCTACTTCGGGTTGGGCCGCGCCACATCGGGCCGGGACGCACCCCTTCAGGCAAGTTGTGTATTCCTTCGGACTGGTCTGACACCCCTGCTGGGCTAAATGGGCTGGGCCTATTAATCACTTAAACGGGAATAACTTAGAGACTATGTGTTTGATCGACGCGCCGTCTATAGCACTAGGAACCTTTCGACTAGATGGTTCTTTTGCGATAATCTAAGTCAGTTTTGGACGACTATGGATATCGTTCGGGTTAGAAATGAGTGTATTTCTAACTGAGCCCCTTGAACAGAAAATCCATTATCCCTCAGACCGGGCATCCGATTGACACGCCGTCTGTCGCGTTGACTTCCTATTGACAAGACGAAACTTTGAGATACATCAACTCTGGAAATTATGGCTGTTGATGTATCAACCCTCTTGGCTCATGGAGAGGACACTCCCAGAATCGAGCGTGCTGTGTGTGGGAACCCTAGAGATGGCTGCAACATCGATGAAGATGATGATTGAACTGGGATCCTACGTGGGTTCAGAAGTGTGGATGACTATACTTGGATCCTCCGTGGGTTCGGCAGTAATGAGGACTGTACTTGGATCCTATGTGGGTTTGGCAGCGATGGTTACTGTACTTGGATCCTATGTGGGTTCGGTAGTGATGAATTCTGTACTTGGATCCTACGTGGGTTCGGCAGAGGAGATGATTCAGAGGCTACATCTAATCATCTCCACCCCTCTTCGTTAGAAGTATACCTGTGTGACCTGAGTCTTGACTTTTAATCATTATCTTTGCTATGATTTACTTCTTTCCTGTGTGGACTGGTTGTGCTTGGGCTTGGAAGTTGGAGCCGTACTAATATTGTTGACTTAGGAATTTGTATGGGCATATACATAATTATAGTTGGTTGATACTTCGTGTTTTTATCTTTTCTTTGTTGATTATCCTTTGTGGATTTAGGGAGACCTTCAGGGGTCTCGGGGTCCCTACTGAGTATCTTATACTCACCCCTGCACGGGCATCACCCACACTACATTGTGTCGGTTGCAAACGATGGACAACACTAGTCGTGGTCGAGGCTTGTGGAGCTAGATGGTATCCGGAGGTGGACCACTTTGTGGGATGTACACGGAGCAGAAGGACAGACCCGAGGTACCGACGAGACAATCAGTACCCACCCTTCAGGTGGGATTCCCGGAGGATGACCCGGTGGTTTCTGTTTTACTTTTCAGTTGTTGTACTTTCTTTCTCATTTGTACTGTACTTTCAGTTGGATTTGTATACCAGCCCATTTACTTTCCAACACTTAATTTTTTACTCAGTTTACTTTGTGTTTACTCAAGATTGCATACTATGTTGTGTTTTTTTACTTATATAAAGTCAATACCTTCCCTTTTATCAGGATTTACACATTTGGTGCTAGTCGCCAGCCCCTGTCTATGGAAGGCGGGCTTGGGGTAGTCACGGAACTGGCCCCGAGGATGGGTCATGACAAATTGGTATTAGAGGAGTCGGTTCTACAACAGAATTCAAGACTCTGATAATTTATTCTCTGTGAAGCTATAGTGTTAAGAGTATGGAGTGTGGTTTTCAGTCCAGGGAGTCCTGTGTTGGTGCGGCAGCCCACATATCCATACATCAGGACCCTGACTTCAGATTACTGACTTAGTGCTCAAAACATTGATTGCATGTGTGTTTCAATGGTTTTCTTTGTGTTTACTTTATGTCAGCTCACCGGGTATACTGTTTGACCGTGGTGCACCTGTTTCTTTTCAGGATGGCCCCACGAAGGTAGCCAGCTAGGGCTCCAAGCAACGTGCAAGATGGCAACCCACCGAGCGACGAGACCTCGGTGCAGGGCCCCAATACAGCGGAGGCACCAGCGATACCTCTACCTGCTGGGCCACCAATACCACCAGCCCCAGCAGCTAAGAGTGCATGCTGACTGAGTGCGCTGCATGAGTATAAACTACAGAGTCCACCCAAGTTCCACAGAGAGATGGACCCTCAGGTAGCTGAGGATTTTCTGGAGGCTATCGTCCGAGTCTTTAGATCAGTAGGGACATGAGAAGACCTTATGGTGATCCTTTCTGTGAGTCTCCTTTACACAGTAGCAGGTAGATGGTGGAGCCTGATGCTCCAGGTGAACGACGAGGCATCTCTACTTTGGACGAACTTCAAGAGCCTCTTCCACTCCGAGTTTTTTTCCAGCTACCCTCCATGTGATGCGCATCCAAGAGTTACTACAGCTGCGGCAGGGCAACATGACAGTAGCCAAGTACTCGGCTACATTTACCGACCTCTTGCGCTACTCCACAGACATGGTACGAGACCCATTCTTCCAGGTCTGGACCTTGAAGCAGGGACTGAGGCATGAGATCAGGACTTCGATGATCTTCTTTGGCATTCCAACGCAGGCAGGAGTACTGGAGTGAGCCCTTCTTTTGGATATATTTCTTGCTGAGCCTATGCCAGTAGTGAGGCCTACCGCAAGGAAACACGTAGTGGAGTCTTCGGCATCCAGTAGTAGACAGTTGTTGCAGAGGACCAAGCGGACCAGGCCATCAGGTGGGTGACCTCAGGATACTGGTTCAGATGTTTGAGCCACATGCAGCAGAGCCAGTCATACAAGAGGCAGGCAGTGCTATGCATGTGGTGGGCAGGGCCACATGTCTCATGACTACCCGACTCTCTATGCAGAAGAGCAGCAGATTGTAGAGGGACCTCCCAAGCAGAGTACAAGATTCGACCGTGGCGATCCGTCAGGAGCAGGTGGATGAGGCATAGGAGTTGGCTGAGCAGTAGGTGGTGGATGACGCTTTGAGGATCTACCACCACCACCACCACCACTAGGAAGGCCACCCAGACCACAGGGAGCTAGCAGACAGGGGAAGGCTCAGCTCTAGGAAGTCGAGGCCTATGTCCACGTTGCACATGAGATGATTTGAGGTATTATCTGTGTCTAATCCACCCTTTTTGCAGTTCTTATAGACACATGGGCGAGTTATTATTTTATTTCCACTGCCCTTGTTCGGAGCTCGGAGATTCTGGCGAAGTCATTGGCTCGATCCTTATTGCTAGAGACTCCTACAGGAGCAGACTCAATGATTACACATTAGTGCCGGTAGTGTGAGCTTACTCTAGGAGGTGAGAGCTTCAGCTGGGATCTTCTTGTTGCGGCGTCATGGCCTTATGATGTCATCTTGGGTATGGACTGGTTGTTTACAGTCCATGCTCATATTGAATGCATTAGGTGCAAAGTGTGGTGTGTCTGAAAAGATGGGAAAAGGTTCACCTTCACCGGTAAGAAGGGCGCCTTTGCAGAACAGGATGGACTTACGCAGAGGAGAGGGCAGCCTGTTACACATCAGTTTGATAGTCTCATCCTCGACTACCATCGCCTGAATTAGGTGACCATAAAGAACAAGTACCCACTCCCGAGGATTTAGGACCTCTTTGATCAGCTCAAGGGAGCACGATGGTTCTTGAAGATAGAACTCAGGTCATGCTATCATCAGCTCAGAGTTAGAGATGATGATGTATAGAAAACGGCTTTTAGGTGTCGGTATGGCCACTACGAGTTCTTGGTTATGCCCTTCAGCATAACCAATGCACCAGCATTGTTCACGAGTCTCATGAATAGGATCTTCCAGCCTTACCTCGATCATTTTGTTGTAGTCTTCATCGAGGACATACTGATTTACTCGAATACTGAAAAGGAGCACGCCTACCACTTGTGGGTTGTACTGGACACACTCTGAGAGCACCGTCTTTATGGTAAACTCTCTAAGTTCCAATTCTACATTCGAGAGGTTCACTTGTTGGGGCATTTCATCTTGGAGTCGGGGGTTTCTGTGGATCCTATGAAGATCGAGGCAGTACTTTCTCGGGAGCCACCCAGGAGCGTGATGGAGGTGCGGAGTTTCCTAGGTCTGGCTGGGTATTATCAGAGATTTGTGCCAGAATTCTCCAGAGTTGCATCACCACTTTCCGCTTTGATGAATAAGGGGAAACCCTTCATGTGGTCAGATAGATGCTAGAAGAGCTTCCAGGAGCTGAGATAGAGATTGAACAGTGCACCCATCTTGAGGATGGCCGAGGAGGGTGTAGGGTACGTAGTTTACTGGGATGCATCAGGGACCGGACCCGGGTGTGTCCTGATGCCGGAGAGGGCAGTGATCGCCTATGGTTCATGAAATTTGAGGCAGTATGAGTAGTACCACCCTACCCATGACCTTGAGTTAGCAGCAGTGGTCTTCGCCTTGACGATGTGGTGGCACTATCTGATGGGCGAGCGCTTTATAGTCTACTCTGACCACCAGAGTCTTAGGTACATCTTCTCAAAGAAGAACCTAAACCTGAGACAGTGGAAATGGACTGAGTTCCTCTAGGACTATGACAGAGAGATGGTCTATAGTATTGATAAGGGGAATGTTGTGGCTGTTACTCTCAGCAGAAGGTCGGGCATTCAGCTACTTAGAGGGGCGACGAAGAAGTTAGTCGATTTGTAGATATCCTTCATGGATATAGATAGGGCATCCTTACTACACTCCCTCATAGTCTCTCCTCCACTACTTTAGTGGTTCAGAGAGGCATAGTGTGGGGACGTTGACTATGAGACACGACGTGCTCAAATTTCCACAGGGCAGGCGCCTGATAGATTTTCTGAAGGAGCAGAGCGCGTCATCCACTTTAGGGGACGTACCATGGTACCAGTTGCACTATAGGAGGAAGTGATAAGGTAGTTTCACACTTCCCCTATAGTGGTACATCCAGGAGTGGCGAAGATGTACCAGGACCTCAGACAATAGCATTGGTGGATGGGTATGAAGAAGTTTGTAGTAGAGTTCATTTCACGATGTCTCACTTGCCAGCAAGTGAAGGCGGAGCACCAGGAACAAACAGGCTTGGTACAACCCTTAGAGGTTCCGGAGTGTAAGTGGGATGGGATATCCATGGATTTCATGATGGGGCTCCCACATAATTCTAGAGGACACTACTCCATTTGGGTGATCGTAGACCAAATCACCAAGTCGGCCCACTTCCTACCGATCAGAGAGAAGGGCTATGTAGAGAGCTTGGGACGCCTCTACGTTCAGAAGATCATTCGGCTTCATGGTGTTCCATCATCTATCATCTCCGATCAAGACACTGAATTTACTTATCATCTTTGGAAGGGGTTGTAGGAGGCATTCGGGACAAAGCTACGCCTGAGTATCGACTTTCTTCCTCAGACGGATGGCCAGACGGAGAGGACCATTCAGACACTCGAGGACATGCTCTGTGCATGTGTCCTTGACTTTGGTTTCATCTGGGAGGATTGCCTATCCTTGGTGGAGTTTTCGTACAACAATAGCTACAACTCCACCATCGAGATGGAACCATACGAGGCATTGTACGGCCGACCTTGCAGATCACCTCTGTGCTGGACTGACCCTATAGAGTTAGCACTCGTAGGACCAGAGATAGTTCAGGCTACGATGGAGAAGGTGCAGATCATCCATGAGCGGATGAGGACTGCACAGAGCAGACAGAAGTCCAAAGCTGAACCGAGACGGAGACCGCTGGAGTTCGAGGATGGCGACCACGTTTTCTTATGGGTCTCACCTCAACATGGATTACGGAGATTTGGCCGGGGCGGAAAGTTATCTCCAAGCTTCATCGGACCATTCCAGGTCCTCATCAGGTTAGGTGAGGTGGCTTACCACCTATCCCTTCCACCTTTGTTGCACCGGGTGCACGACGTCTTCCACGTATCTCACCTGAGGAGATACATGCACGACCCGACGCATATCATCGACCATGGGGAGATAGACATCGATGACGAGGCTACTTTCAAGGAGGTCCAGGTGGAGATCAACGATCGAAAATAGAGGGTCCTATGTGGATGTTTGATTCCTCTAGTGCACATTGGTTGGAAGCATGCGAACCTCCAGGAGAGCACATGGGAGTGGGAGGCTCAGATTCGTGCTCAGTACCCTCATTTGTTTCCCTAGTTTTTGTTGTAGCTTTATTGGGACGTAAATCCCAGAGTTGGGAGTAATGTAAAGACCCGAAAATTTCAAGGAAATTTTTTTCTTAAATACTTTGGAATTTTACGAGTCTATGGATTCTGACGACACTTGATTCTGTGGCCCGATGTTCCCAAAATCAATTTCTGAAGTTTAGCTCGGGTAAGTTCCGTAAACGAATGAGCGGGATTTCCTATATTTTGAACCGGTAATTGGAATTGAAATCTGAGGGCGCCGATGAACTCATAACACTGGTAATTGCTTAAGGGTACCTTTACTAAAATTTCATTTTCAGGGAATGGGAAATTAAAATTTGTGAATTAAAATAAGAAGAGAATAAAAATTGTGGAACAATTTTTATTTTATATCTAAGGTGGTTATATCCTACATAAGGTAGTAGGGGTGGGCCCCTAACTACCCATGTGAGGATAATTGTGAGGTGGGGACCACATGATCCCCAAACCTTCACATTCCATAACTCTTTAACCCCTTTGAACTCCCATGTTAATTACGTGGCAACTCCCTTTTAAATTTTGTAACTTTTTCACTTCCCCAATTAAACTCTTTCCAACACACACACATTAATTAACTAATTGAAACTCTGTCATTAATTAATTAAGTGTTTGAAATTTTCATCTTTAAATGCATGGAATGTTAAATTAAAATAAGGGGTGGCCTTATTTTATTTTGGTTGTATTATTGTGTGGGGATTTGGGTAGAGAACTCTTGTAAATAAGAAAGGGGATTCCTACTTTGTTGAAGAACACCAAATCACCAACGAAGAACATCAACAAGGTGACCTGGGATCTTCATCCTCTTCTTTATCTGTGGAAAGGGAGGAGACACCAACACAGGAACTCTCTAGAGATTACGCGTCTTCTATTCTTCTCTTTGTGATAAAAGAGGAGACGTCACTTCCTAAGGTGCACACTGACGATGACGGAAACGATGTCATCATCCACAACACTTGACAACTGTGAACTTGTTTTCGAGGTATGGTGATTTGATTCAATTTTATTGAAAATAAAATTTTTGTTGTGTTTTGTGAACCATGTGCATTCTTTTCTATGTGTTACCGCCTAATGCGGAGGGCACAGGCCGAACGAACATGGCCCGACAACCCTCCACTGGAACTTATTGTTTTGGAATTGAAAACCGTAGGCGGAGGAAGCATGGCACCGACACACTGTGCCAAGAACATGGTGAAGGAATCTGGCGCCATTGCGCTGGCTATGCGGGAGGAACTGTAACACCCCAATATTTCATAGTGTGTTATTTCTTCAAAATAATTCAATAACATGCACTACACGCAACACCGAGTTCAAGCGCACCATGACTTACCAAACAAGCCGTTAAAAAGAGGTTATGAATAGTATTAACAAAATTTTAAACTTCATATAATCCTTATAATTTTAGAATCCATATTATGAGTTTCTTAGACATAATTTAAGAACAAATTCCTTTTTTTCATAGAAAAGAAGTATTTTCCAAAAATGCACTTTTACCAACTTTAATAGTGAACCCTTTTTAAATCCAATATTTTAAACTCTTATATATTCAATTTGACTAAATAAATTTATTATTTATAATGGGGACATAAAAAAATTTTCAATGTAACACCCCAAGCTTCCACGATATGCTTCTCTTTGAATAATACAGTAGCGAGTGTAGTATTCAACTTCGAGTTCTAACACACACTACAACCAATCAAACTAGCCGTAATGAATAGTAATACCCACTTTTTAAAAATTTATAAATTTTATCTCTCAAAATGGACTTCATTTTTGGATTTGAAATATGGAATTTAACTTAGGGTGAAATTTTGGTACTTTTTGGATAACTTTTATATTTTGATGAATAGTGAAAATCACTAAATTTTAATTAAAGACAACTTTTTAAATCAAAATAATTAGTAGTGATAAATTATGAATTTTAGTGGTTTTAAAGTATATATAGAATATAGTTTTACCATTTAATACAATTTTGGTTATTAGACAAAATTTCTCAATTAAACTGGACATAAACAAGTGTCAATCTTTTGATAGTTATTATATCTTAAAACCACTCTTTTTGTTTTAACAACGGGAATTAATTTTAAATTAATTTCTGCCACTTCTGTGTTTTGAATTCGGAAAAATGGATTCCATATTTAGAATCAGGATGTTAAAATTGTGTAAATAGGTAGCTTTTATTTTTAGACATTTTGAATAATTACTTCGGTAAATATTTTATTTACCAAGTTTAAAGTGTAAATCTGGTAAATAAGGGATAACAAATAATATTATAATAATAAAAAATTACCCTAAAATGTTCCCTAACCTTATTGGATGATACATGTCCGACCATGGGCATCTTTGGGTCGATTTTGGGACCCCATGGAGCCACTTGTAAGTGATAGGGACACTTTATTTTAATTAAGTTAAAATGAATAAAAAATGACACAAGCATATATCTTTTAGCAAAACAATTTTTTAAATATGGTTATATATGTTGGATTTTCGACTATAAATATTCATTAGAAAGATAAAAATATTTACTACATGATAATAGTTTATTTATAATTTTTAGACATTAAATAATGTAATTTATTTATGACACAATGGTGATGCAGTAATTACCATAATAGTAAAAAATTAGAATAATTGATATTATAAATACCCAAATAAATTAAATTTTAGACTTTTTATAAATACCAATAATTTTATAGGTTAATATGGAATGTTAGTATTTATTTAATTAACTTTTTCTAAGTAATAATTCTGTTATGAGTTTTACAAAAATCAATTGTTGAATAGTGTTGAAATTGACATAAAAGAGTTTTTAAAACAAATATTATATTATTAATTGATATTAAATTCCTCAAAATATAAGGTTCGGCCAAGAGACTTATATCATGATAGGTGTATCATTAATGGACCACTTGGTGGTCTCTTGGATGTATATAGTATGTTTATTAACCATATAATATAAAAATACAAAGAGACATTGTAAAAGTGAAACTAATTAACTAAGAGTTAATACTTAATGATAAGGTTAATATAGTGACCCAAACCTACACAAATTCTATTAATTGAGTTATTTTAGACCCATACCAATCTTAAAATTTAAATAACCCACTTTTTAGCTATTATAAAACGAATATTAATTTATTATAAAATAGTATTTCTAGCTTTTCCAAAGTTTCCCTTCACCCCTCTTATAAAAGGGCACTCCCCCTTCTCCCTAATTCACATTTTTAAAGCCTTTTTTTTCGGACAACCCCTACCTAAATACTCTCTCAACTTCCCTCAATTCATCCTAGAGGCACTACTTTAGTCATAAAGCCAACCTAAGGAGCCCTTTTGATCAAATCAAAAGGAGGAACCCGAAGAAGAGGTAATGATTTCACCACCCTTTTTCAAGTTCCTTTCGTCTTCCACTTCTTCTTTCTTTGTTATTACCATTATAAATTAATGAATCCAGTATATTATATATACTTTGATGTTATTATAAACATGTTACAACAATATTTCAGTATTCTATCCATCCTTTTAATGACATGTCACCATACGTGCGTACGTACAACTTACCGTCTCCCCGTCGTGGTGTAATTGTTATTCAAAACATTATTATTTAGATGGGCATAATAATGATGTATAATTCATGTAAATAATAAATATAACATGTTAATTATTATATATATATATGATATACCATCCAATTATATATTATTTTAATATCAAAATAATGATATTGTCGCTCGTGCGTACGTACGGACTACCGTCTCCTCGAACACGATGAGATTAATTCTCTATCGTATCCATTCAAGTATAATTATCATTTGATGATTTAAAAATAATGTTTAAGGACTTGATATCATTCTGGATATGAATAAGATACAACCTATACATGACAACCATGGCTTATGTAACAAAACATATAAAATAAAATGAGTAAGTTAACACCCAAAACGACGATAATACTAAGATATTATTAACAAAGCAATGTTAAAAGATCATATATGATATCATATTAATGTATATTATTCTTGTATAATTTAATAACAATTATTTCACCATTATACGGGAGGTTAATCTACCCCCAACCAAGGAAAATTACAAGGTAAGGGGTTTTAATCTCACTCCTTATTCTCGTGAGATTCATGCCATGTTTCCACTATTACCTTTTTGTGTGGTGTATGTACTGCCCATAATTTTATTCTTTGTGTAATAAAATTTGATTTATGTGTATTTACATATTCATTTTATGATACCTCTTTCATTGGTTGTATGTTTGGTAAGTTACCAAATTGGTAAGGGTTAATTCGTCAATCTCATTATTACCCGAGATTGTTTATGTGTAAGTATTTCTTGGGAAATTTTTATCATCCATGTCCATTTTTCATAAAAATGATTTCAAAATGAAGATTTTAAAGATTTTGAAAGGTACCCTTTATCAATATCACAATTTCGAATGTTTTAACTATTTATCTTTCTAAATCTTTTTAATTAATGTCCATGTTTTCAAAATGTTTTTAAGGATTTATTTATATGGACACGAATGTTTTGAAATGATAATTATCTTCAAAAGATTCAATGTGGTATGAGACACTTTGATTCAAAACTCTTTTTTAAATTACTTCCTTTATAAATTTATGAATATTAAATGATTTTACAAAAAGGATATTTCTCTCAAAAATTTTTACTCATCATTTTCATCTATGTCAACATTCTTTTATGGATTTTAAGCTTATTTGAAGTAGATTTATTATAAAAAACTTCCATTAAATGTTTTGTGATATGTTTGACTCTGGATGTGTTATTTTTATACCATTCATGGTTGATGGAGAAAGTATTGACATTTCGTATGCTAGTTTTAATACGAATGTTTATGTTATGTTTAAATCTATTCATATGAGGAATGCATTGGACTTAGTAAGTGACGGGTGGAGCCCACTATAGCTCCTCGATGCATCGGTAGGTCTGATTAGACAAACTAGTGTCTTGGCACAAGGCCTTGACAAAATCTTATTTGTAGTCTTGGTACAAGGCCTTGGCTATGTGGTTATGATAGTCTGGCATTATGCATTCCATCATTATGAAAGTGGTTATTGATATTGCATGTGATTATTAGATTAGTAGAATACCCATATGAATAAGTAAATGGAATTATTTCATTTTATTTTTTCCATACTATGTTGAAGTTTAAGTTTAAAAGGCTTTTGTTTTAGTTATACATTGCCTTAAATGTTTATGCTTATTTATGAAAGTTTTCGCTATATTTCTTACCCTTACGGTGCGTTTGAGCTCACCCCTTTATATGTTTTATTTTTCCCAGGATTCCATGAACTATATTGTGATTGATATACAGGGTCAAGGCGAGGTAATAATGGAATTCATAAAAGATTATTTATGTTGTTTTGTATGTTATGTAGTGTGATGTAACATTCATATATGTAATCTATTTTCCAAGTCTGCTAAACTGATCGGTCCTTTGGGACTTGATTCATTGTAATCATTCCAATGTATTAAAATAATGCACCGACTCTGGGTCACTAGAGTTGGGGCGTTATATTTGGTATTAGAGGAATTTTAGCAATAACATTGGAAACTAGATTTAGATAAACTATGATTAGAGCACATAGCCCTAAGATAGACTTTGATGATTAGTATATAATAACTTCCTAGAATTTTGGTATTGTAGAGATTTTGTGAGTTTTCCATGAAATACATCCATGTCTGGATACGAGCAGGTAGAGGCGGCTCTAGCACAGATGTAGCTTGGTGTAAAACCTGAAAACACCGCTTTAAGATAGACTCGAACGAGAACTGGTTCACGACAATGGGCCTTGCTGCACTTTTGGTTACGACACTCTCGGGGGATATGCTTAGGATAATTCTCATTTTCTTTGAAAACCATTATGAAGGGCTCATGAGTATATACTTACTCAATGAAAACATTTTTATGATTATGGATTATATCCATAAACTTTTCAATTTGCGTTAGGTATTTTACAAGCTTAGAATTATTCATTGCAATTCATAAACTGACCTAGTTTATGCTATTTTATAGAAATGGTGCCTAGTATAAGGAATGTGAACTCCAGTAATACGTATGATCCAAAGAGTAAGAAAGATCGTATCTCTCATGGTATTAAGCCATCATTTAGAAGGGAAATAGTCTCCCACGTATTGTCATCATATGAAGAAATAGTATCATGTGTGGATAAGATAACTAAAGTGTTTACTGAGTCCTATGGATTTGAAGGGAAGAAAAAGAAGAAAAAGATGGAAGAGAGAAAGATGGATAAAAGGAATAGAGAAAAGAAGAATTTCCCCATATGTGAAAACTGTGGGAAGAGACACCCTGGAACTTGCCTGAAAGGAATGGGAGTTTTTTATAAGTGTGGAGGAAAATGTCACAAAGTACGTGACTGCAAGGGTTAGAAAATGGGTTCAAATGTACAATGCTTCATTTGCAAAGAGTTTGGACACTACACGAACCTATGTCCCAGTCATCAGACTATGCCGAAAATGATGCTATTGGATAATAATCAAGTTATGACACAACCACAGATGAAGAGGAATGATTAGAGTTCTTATGTTGATTATGTCATTTGAGTGTTGTATCAATAATGTTCTTGTTATAATAATTATGGAGTATATAAGGATTGTACTGTAGTACTATTTCATTAAGGACTTGAGATTGTGTGGAACAAAGAAAAGTGACTCAATAGCAGGATAAATTTTTGGAAAATATATGGTTGAAGGAAAGATAAACCTTAATATGGTCCTAATATTGAGGTACTTATTTTGGAATAAGATAAGGTTGATTTGGGTAAATTATATTGGATATTCTTGACTACCTTGAAACTGATTAATGATTTGTATATTCCATCATTGTTGGGGTTTACAACTTTTTTGGATTAAAGGAGTATATCCATTATTCTTTAAGGAATAAGGGATCATGAATGTAATTAATAAGGTTTTATGGTAATTCGGGATGTTGCAGTGTTTTAAAAGAATACATGATGAAGGTTCTCACATGTTATTACGCGAAAAAAAGGATCTTTATTTTGTTTAACATCGTTATAAATTTTGGACTGAAGTATTTTGGATAGTTCTAGTTTGGATTATATTTGGATTTCCATAAAAGGACATCCCAGAGGTCGAGCGGCAACCCGTCGCGTCCGGTAAGGCCGTGAGACTTGAACCCACAACCGAAGGGCGACAAGGGTGTATCACCTACCACTAACCCACGAGATGTCCTGGATTGAATAATGTTGTTTTTTAATGTATCTTCTAGATGAATTATACATTCATTTTTTTGAACCCTATACGAATTAGATATATAGAATATTTTTTTACGTTCTATTATCTTTTAGACTGGAAGATGAGTTTGTGGTAGAAATTAGTTAAAGGATGGAACTCTACTTGTCAAGAATATATTTTTCTTCTTCTATTATTCTATGAAGAAATTAATTATTATAATTTATTTAAGGAATCCTAAAACCAAAAAGGTGTTATCCTAATACCCTATGTTTTGTTGAACCGATGGTATTTCAAATCATTATAGATTGATGAATTTAAGGACCCCAATTTTACACTTGGTTGTGATTGATGACCTCAATCACTACCTATAAATATTTACGTTTTTCCTCCAATTATATGTCTCTAATTTCCACCAATGTTTACCTAATCGAGATCATAATTTGGTGGTGACCCTTTCATTTCTCTTTTCATCATATTAAGACTAAATTTTAGTAACCCAATTTCTGATGTGCGTTTTCCCACAAAGATATTTTCTATTTTCAACCTTTTATTTTTGAAGAACAATTTCAAATTGTGAGGACGCAATTTATTGAAGGAGGGGAGAATGTAACACCCCAAGATTTCATAGTGTGTTATTTCTTCAAAATAATTCAATAACTTGCACTACATGCAACACTGAGTTCAAGTGCACCATGACATACCAAACAAGCCGTTCAAAAGAGGTTATGAATAATATTAACTAAATTTTAAACATTATATAATCCTTATAATTTTAGAATCCATATTATGAGTTTCTTAGACATAATGTAAGAACAAATTTCTTTTTTCAGATAAAAGAAATATTTTTCAAAAATGCACTTTTACCAACTTTAATAGTGAACCCTTTTTAAATCCAATATTTTAAACTTTTATATATTCAATTTGACTAAATAAGTTTATTCTTTAGAATGGGGACATAAAAAAATTTACAATGTAACACCCCAAATTCCATGGTATTCTTCTCTTAGAATAATACAGTAGCGTGTGTTGTACGCAACTTCGAGTTCTAACACACACTACAACCAATCAAACTAGTTGTAATGAATAGCAATACATAATTTTCAAAATTTTATAAATTTTAACTCTCAAAATGGACTTCATTTTTGGATTTGAAATATCAAATTTAGCCTAGGGTGAAATTTTGGTACTTTTCGGATAACTTTTATATTTTGATGAATAGTGAAAATTACTAAATTTTAATTAAAAACAACTTTTTTAATCAAAATAATTAGTAGTGATAAATTATAAATTTCAGTGGGTTTAAAGTATATTTAGAATATATTTTTACCATTTAATACAATTTTGGTTATTGGACAAAATTTCCCAACTAAACTGGACATAAACAAGTGTCAATCTTTTGATATTTATTATCTCTTAAAAACACGCTTTTTGTTTTAGCAACGAGAATTAATTTTAAATTAATTTCTGCCACTTCTGTGTTTTGAATTTGGAAAAATTAATTCCATATTTGGAATCATGATGATAAAATTTTCTAAATAGGTAACTTTTATTTTTAGGAATTTTGAATAATTCGGTTAATATTTTATTTACCTTGGTTAAAGGGTAAATCTAGTAAATAAGGGTTAAAAAAATAATATTATAATAATAAAAAATTAGCCTAAAACGTGTCCTAACCTTATTGGATGATACATGTCCGACCATGGGGATCTTTGGGTCTATTTTGGGACCCCATGGAGCCACTTGTAAGTGATAGGGACACTTTATTTTAATTAAGTTAAAATGAATACAAAAATGACACAAGCATATATCTTTTAGCAAATATTTTTTTTACATAGGGTTATATATGTTGGATTTTTGAATTTAAATATTCATTAGAAAGTTAAATATATTTCATACATAATCATATTTTATTTATAATTTTTAGACATTAAATAATTTAATTTATTTATGACACAATGGTGATGCAGTAATTACCATAATAGTGAAAAATTAGAATAATTGATATTATAAATACCCAAATAAATTTAATTTGAGACTTTTTATAAATACCAATAATTTTGAGGGTTAATATGGAATGTTAGGATTGATTTAAATAACTTTTTTCTAAGTAATCATTCTGTTATGAGTTTTACAAAAATCAATTATTGAATAGTGTCAAAATTGACATAAAAGAGTTTTTAAAACAAAATTTATATTATTAATTGATATTAAATTCATAAAAATCAAAGGTTCATCCAAGAGACTTATATCATGATAGTTTTATCATTAATGGACCACTTAGTGGTCTCTTGAATGTATATAGTATGTTTATTAACCATATAATATAAAAATACAAAGAGACATTGTAAAACTGAAACTAATTAACTAAGAGTTAATACTTAAAGATAATGTTAATATAGTGACCCAAACCTGTATAAATTATATTGGTTGAGTGATTTTCGACCCATAATCACCTTAACCTTTAAATAATCCTCTTTGGATCCATTAGAAACTGAATATGAATTTATTATAAAATAATATTTCTAGCTTTTCCAAAGGTGCCCCTCACCCCTCTTATAAAAGGGCACTCCTCCTTCTCACTAATTAAAACATTCAAAACATTTTGGTTCGGCCAACCCCTGCCCAAATACTCTCTAAAATTACTTCAATTAATCCTATAGGCCTTCGTTTAGTCATAAAGACAACCTAAGGAGCTCTTTTTATCAAATCAAAAGAAAGAACTCGAAGAAGAGGTAATGATTTCACCACCCTTTTTCAAGTTCCTTTCTTCTTCCACTTCTTCTTTCTTTGTTATTACCATTCTAAAATAATAAATCCAGTATATTACATATAATTTGATGTTATTATAAACATGGTACAACCATATTTCCGTATTCTATCTATCATTTTAATGACATGTCACCATACGTGCATACGTATGGCTTACTGTCTCCACGTCGTGGTGTAATTGTTATTCAAAACATTATTATTTGGATGGGCATAATAATGCTGTATAATTTATGTAAATAATAAATTTAAAATGTTAATTATTTTATATATATGATATACCATCCAATTATATATTATTTTAATATCAAAATAATGATATTGTCGCTCGTGCGTACGTACGGACTACCGTCTCCACAAACATGATGAGATTCATTCTCTATCGTATCCATTCAATTATAATTATCATTTGATGATTTAAAAATAATGTTTAAGGACTTGATATAATTTTGGATATGAATAAGATACAGCCTATCCATGACAACCATGGCTTATGTAACAAAACATATAAAATAAAACGAGTAAGTTAACACCCGAAACGACGATAATACTAAGATATTATTAACAAAGCAATGTTAAAAGATCATATATGATATAATATTAATGTATATGATTCTTGTATAATTTAATAACAATTATTTTACCATTATACAGGAGGTTAATCTACCCCCAACCAAGGAAAAGTACAAGGTAAGGGGTTTTCATCTCACTCCTTATTTCCGTGAGATTCATGCCATATTGCCACTATTACCTTTTTGTGTGGTGTATGTACTACCAATAATTTTATTCTTTGTGTAATACACTTTGATTTATGTGTATTTAAATATTCATTTTATGATACCTCTTTCATGGGTTGTATGTTTCATAAGTTACCAAATTGGTAAGGGTTAATTCCTCAATCTCATTATTACCCAAGATTGTTTATGTGTAAGAATTTCCTGGGACATTTTTATCATCCATGTCCATTTTTCATAAAAATGATTTCAAAATGAAGATTTTAAGGAGTTTGAAAGGTAATATTTATCAAGATAATAATTTCAAATGCTTTAAAGATTTATCTCTCTAAATATTTTTAATTAATGTATATGTTTTCAAAATGTTTTTAAGGATTTATTTATGTGGACATGAATGTTTTGAAATGATAATTCTTTTCAAAAGTTTCAAAGTGGTATGGGACACTTTGATTCAAAACTCTCTTTTGAATTAATTCCTTTATAAATTTTTAAATTTTAAATGATTTTACAAAAAGGATATTTCTCTCAAAAAGTTTTACTCATCATTTTCATCTATGTCAACATTCTTTTATGGATTTTAAGCTTATTTGAAGTTGATTTATTATACAAAACTTCCATTTAAGGTTTTGTGATATATTTGACTCTGGATGTGTTATTTTTATACCATTCATGGTTTATGGAGAAAGTATTTACATTTTGTATGCTAGTTTTAATATGAATGTTTATGTTATGTTTAAACCTATTCATATGAGGAATGCATTGGACTTAGTAAGTGACGGGTGAAGCCCGCTATTGTTCCTCGATGCATCGGTCGGTCTCATGAGACAAACTAGTGTCTTGGCACAAGGCCTTGACAAAACCTTATTTGTAGTCTTGGCACGAGGCCTTGGATATGTGGTTATGATAGTCTGGAATTATGCATTCCATCATTATGAAAGTGGTTATTGATATTGCATGTGATTAATCGATTAGTAGAATATCCATGTGAATAAGTAAATGACATTATTTCATTTTATTTTTGCCATACTATGTTGATGTTGAAGTTTAAAAGGATTTTTTTTAGTTATACACTGCCTTAAATGTTTATGCTTATTTATGAAAGTTTCTGTTGTATTGCTTACCCTTACAAAGCATTTGAGCTCACCCCTCTCTATGTTTTATTTTTCCTAGGATTCCAAGAAATATATTGTGATTGATATACAGGGCTAAGACAAGGGAATAATGGCATTCATAAAGGATTATTTATGATTTTTTGTATGTTATAAAGTGTAATGTAACATTCATGTATGTAATCTATTTTCCAAGACTGCTAAACTGATCGATCCTTTGGGAATTGATTCTTTGTAATCATGCCAATGTATTAAAATAATGAACTGACTCTGGGTCACTGGAGTCGAGGCGTTATAGGAACCGCGGCCCGTATCACGGGCCCCTTTGGCGGAAGAACCGGCAGGCTCGTCAGCCGGCCGGACAGAGGCGTACCCCAGCGCCACGAGGGCACCGCGCTGAGGAACCGGCCGGCCAGTCGGGAGGCCGGGCGGAGCTGGACTGCGGCGCTAGGAGGGCGTCGCGCTGGAAGACCGGAGGCCCACCCATGTGGGATGCGTGCGTAGAAGGCCAGCTGGTTTGGGGAAGGGCGGTGCCGCCGGTGCTGACAACCCCCCCTGGAACCCGCCCAGCCAGCCGGTTGGGCCGCGTGCCCAGCCGGGCCGCACAGGGCTGGGCTGAGCCAGGCCGCGCCAGGCCAGGTCGGGCCACGCCCTGCCGGGCTGGGCCACGCCACTTCGGGCAGGGCCGCGCCACTTCGGGTCGGTCCGCGCCCCTTCGGGCCGAGTTGTGTATTCCTTAGGACCGGTCGGACACCCCTGCTGGGTCAGACCCATCAAACTGGGTTAACCCAACCAGTCTGCCCACTAGGCTAAATGGGTCGTGCCTGTTAATCACTTAAACTAGAATAACTTAAAGACCACACGTTCGATCAATGTGCTGTCTGTGGCACTAGGACCCTTACGACAAGATGGTTCTTTTGCGATAATCTAAGTGTGTTTTGGACGACTATGTATATCGGCCAGGTTAGAAATGAGGGTATTTCTAACCAGGCCCCCAGAATTGAAAAGCCATTATCTCTCAGACCGGGCATCCGATTGATGCGTTGTCTATCACGTTGAGTTCTTATTGACGAGACAGAACTTTGGGATACATCAACTCTGGACTTTGTGATAGTTGATGCATCGAACCTCTTGGCTTGTGGAGTGGACCCTCCCAGAATCGAGCGTGCTGTGTTCGGGAACCCTAGAGCGAGCTGCGAGTGCGACGACGATGACGACTGTACTGGGATCCTACGTGGGTTTGACAGTGAGGTCGACTACACTTGGATCCTCTATGGGTTTGGAAGCAATGATGACTGTACTTGGATCCTATGTGGGTTCGGCAGTGATGGTTACTGTACTTGGATCCGACATGGGTTTTGTAGCGACAAATTCGGTACTTGGATCCTATGTGGGTTTGGCAGAGGAGATGATTCAGAGGCTACATCTAATCATCTCCACCCCTATTCCTAAGAAGTATACATATGTAAGCTGATTCTTGACTTTCAATCATTATCTTTGGTATGACTGACATATTTCCTGTGTGGACTGGTTGTGCTTAGACTTGGAAGTTGGAGCCGTACTAAGATTGTTGACTTAGGAATTTGTATGGGGATATACCTAAGTAGAGTTGGTTGATACTTCGTGTTTGTATCTTTACTTTGTGGATTATCATTTGTGGATTCGGGGAGACCTTTATGGGTCTCGGGGTCCCTATTGAGTATTGTATACTCACCCCTACACGGGCATCACCCACACTACGTTGTGTTGGTTGCAGACGACAGACATCGCTGATCGTGGTCGAGGTGTGTAGAGCAGGACAGTATCCGGAGGTGGACCACCTAGCGGGACGTATACGGAGCGGACGAACAGACCCGAGGTAACAACTAGAGTATCTATACCCACCCTTTAGGTGGTATTACCCGAGGATGACCCATTGGTGGCTTCTTTACTTTTCAGCTGTTGTACTTTCTTTCTCAGTTGTACTGTACTTTTGGTTGGGTTTGTATACCAGCCCATTTACTTTTCAGCACTTACTTCTGTACTCATTTTACTTTATGTATACTTCATCTTGCATACTCTGTTGTGTTAGTTTACTTATATAAAGGCAATTCTTTCCCTTTTATCAGGATTTACGCATTTGGTGCTAGTCGCCATTCCTTAGCCTATGGAAGGCAGACTTGGGGTAGTCACAGCACATGCCCTAGGGATGGGTCGTGACAAGATATCCCATTTATTTTGATGATATACTCCAAGAATGAGACTTTATTCAACAAAAACTCAAACTTCCTCTACAAAGAATCGAGTTTATCCTTTCGTAAGGTATCTAGTACAATGCTCAGATGCTCCTCATGCTTCTCCTTTGTTTTAGATTATATTAGAATATCATCTATAAACACTACCAAAAATTTTTCTATGTAATCGTAAAATACCCTATTCATTAATTCTATAGATATTTCTTGAGCATTTGTGAGTAATAAAGGAATTACTATGAATTCACAGTGCCCGTACCTTGTATGAAAGTTGTTCTTGGGGATATCCTTCTTCTTCACCCTTACATGGTAATATCCTGACCGAAGATCCACCTTGGAGAAGTATTGTGCTCCGCATAGCTGATCAAACAAGTCACCAATTATTGAAAAATGATACTTATTATTTATCATGGTTTTTGTGATCTCACGATAATCAATTCAAAGGAAGACTGACCCATACTTCTTCTAGATGAAGAGGACTAGTGCACCCCCATTATGTGGAACTTGGGAATGTAAAAAATTTAACCAGATTCTCCTATAGTTGTTTCATTAGATCCTGAATCTCTAAAAAACATTATATATTGATTCTTGGATATTGGAAATTCCCCGGGTATAAGATCAATTGATAATTCAACATCGCTTCTAGGAGAAAGACCAAGCAGTTCCTCATGAAATAGACCAGTGAATTCCCTTAGAATAGAAATGTCTTTGAGGATGGTTCTTTCCTTAGGTTCAATCATTTGATAGAGGTATGTGTTATCATATGGAAGTAATATCCTAGCTTGAGATGATGTAGCTTAAGAAGATTCATCATCTTCCTTGCACTTGCACAGAATTGGGGTTCGATTCACCATATGGAGAGTGATTTTCCTATCACAAAAATTTATGTTGGCTCTATAGAGGTAAATCCAATTCATGCCCATACTTGGATCAAATTACACCAAGGGAAGTATGATGATGTTCTATAGGAATTTCAATCCACAAATTTTGATAGGGGAGGAGTTATATTCATGAAATGTAATAATTTTTCTGTTTGTTGTTCTCACTGACATCTCTATTTCCATTCTTTTTTGTAATGTTAGGATTATTCTACTAATATTTTGGGATATAAAATAATGAGTAGAACCATAATAAAAAAGTATGTCCACTATTCTTGAAGTAATAACCAACGTACCTAAAAACAATTCGTTGTCATAATTCACTTCGGCAGCAGTGATAGAAAAATCTCAACTTGCTCCTATGGAGGTTGTTGGTTGCCTCTAAAAACTCTTGGATTAGGGAACTGGTTTAAAAAGTTCCCTGGTTCATTGTTGATGTAACAATGAATAATGCATTGAGTATTAAATGGATTGTTCCTTTCCTCTATCATAGTAACGTTCTTTTCATGCTAGAAATCACTGGATAGGTGTCCTTCCTTCAAGCAATAAAATCATTTCCTAATCCCCTTCAAGAAATTTCTATGGTGATTAGTTTTTCACCTTTGGAAAGTGGGAGGATAGAATTTCTTAGCACCATTGTATTTATCTGTTGGACTGCTAGAATTAACGTCCACTTTCCACTTTTTATCCCCATGATACCCATGAGATTCGATGATTTCCATCTCATCTTTGAGGGAACATCAGACAGTCTCTTCATAGCTTTCAAATTCATGGATCACAAGGGATTTCCGTAGGCTAGGTTTTATCCCACCAAAGAAGCAGTCAACCTTGCATTCAGGAGTAACGACAAAAATAGAGTCATATTGTGCAAGTCTGGTTAATTTTTTCTCCTACACCCCAACAGATTAATCATCCTTTTGGTTGAGTGAATGAAAATCTCTTTCCATCTTAAGACAGAGGGTGTGGGGAAAATATTTATCAGAAATTTTTTTCTGGAAATCCTTCCATCCCATCACCTCAATATCTTCCTCAGGATTCATATTTTTTTATCAATTTCCACCATTGATTAGATTCACAATCCATATAATAATCATTCCTAAGAACATTATCTTTTTATAACATTAAAGGATGGAGAAGTATTCAATGGATTTGATCCATTGTTTGGTGACTGAGGGATCAGATGAACCATTGAATGCAGGAGGCCTTTGTCTCATGAAGCTCCCAATTGTGACTTGTTCTTTCTTAGGGGGGGGGGGGGGGTTGAATTTCCTATTGAAACATATTTATATTCAAAACAATATTTAAATAAGAGAGTATCGTTAAAATGTTTGTGATTCCCACTCTTATTGGATTGGTCATCTCATTAGAACAATCATCACATTGATCTTCGCATCAGTTATTAGCTAGAGCCCCCTATTACCAGCCATTCTCTAGAATAAATGTAAAATTAGGGGTATGTATTTTAAACTATTAGATACATAAATGGTAATCCAATGATAAAAGGGAAAACTTATAAATTAAATTTATTTCCTTAAATTGTGAATTTCTATGCTTCAATATAAGTTATCCATGATCTATTTCTTTAAATATATTCTTATGTGCTTTTTTTTGATCCCTTAATAGTGGTTCATAATAAGATTATGACTTTGCCAAAGTATATCCCTCTATAGTTTCAAACCAATATTAAATCAAGGCCCTTTGTCGTGCACTAGTTCCCATTTCAGTCGAGATCAAAGTGGTGTTTTTGAGTTTTACCCCTAGATACATCTGTTCCAGATCCCCCTCTACTTGTTCATATCTAGAAAAGGATGTATTTTCTTGGTAAAACACTTAATATATAATCACAAAAATTTAGAGATGTATTTATTATACTTAGCCTTATCCCATAAGGCTATTACTAGGGTTTTCTAATCCAAATCCTAAAAATACCTAAACTTATCCCCTGATACCAACTATAAAAACCCTACTCATTATTTCATATTTATACATGATTTATAACATAAAAATGAACTTAATACAACCCTAAAGATCTATAGGTATAGTGTATCTATGGATTATGAACATTACATGACAATTTAAGATATAAAATACAACATCTTTATTGAAAACGTATTTTACATGACCGCAACATTCCATCGTACTTAGTATTGCATGGGGTAACCTAAGGAAATACATAAGAAAAAGGTGATCTATAAAGCTTGGTGAAGGTGTAAAAAAAGAACAACATGAATAATTCAATACATGTTATGAAATAGACATATCAATGGATCATAATATAAACATGAATATAAAGGCACGATATAACATGGTCATCAAAACATGGAAATGTTGCAACAACTTAAAATAGTGCATCATAAATATAAAGGAATCAGGTAACCCTAGACCTAAAATAGTGGAAAATTTTCAAAAAGGAATCTGGTAAACCCTTATCCCAACATAGTGTATCATGATACAAAATATTACCCAATTCATTAGAGTGCTATCAGGGCACACCCTTCATGAACATTTTAATCTCATGCTTAAGTATTCTACATCGATAATATTACATGGATTCATTGAACCTAAAAATGTATTCCATGATAAAGTAATATTGAATAAATTAATGAATGTATATAATAAATAATTATATGTTCATTAATGTTAATTCCATTGATAGAGAAATGGGAATTATATTCACTACATGATGATTTCTGGCGTGGAAAATCGTGGGGTAATTTCGGTAGCATAACGAAATAACATGGGTATCATAAAAATGGATGATGGGAGAGTAATGGGTATATAATAATTTAGAAATGAAATGGGAAGTAAGGGGATAATTGAGTATAATATCCAAAGATATGAAATGTAATTTGAGATGGATACAATAAAATAAATGATTGAATGGAAATGAGGAGAGAGAAATCTCTTACTGAATATCAGCATTGTAACATGTGTACATTGGTGGGATTAGTGAGAGTGGAGGGGGTATATCATCATTAAAAAATAATAAGGGAAGTGTGGGGAAGGATTTAAAAAATACCCCATCATTTTTAATTGAAATTTAAAATAGTATAACAATATAAGGAAACTTGGGCAAAAACGAGAAAGGCAAGAATGCTTACTTGGATGTGTGATCCCAAAGGCTTGGTAGAGGCTTCTTAGGAACTTTTAAGAGACTTGGGAGGACTCTATGGAGCGGATAGAAGAGTTAGGAAGAGCTTGAAGGTGTTTTAGTGAAGAGTAATGGGTTCTTGATTCATTTTATATAGGAAAGGAGGAAGAAATCATTATTATTTAGGTTTTGTACACTATACACTAAAATTTTCAAAACCACAAAAAAACCATGGTTTTTACCCATGGTTTTTGTACAAGGGGTGAAGAGAATGTTATTTTATTATGGAAATGGCTGAATATATATAATATTTTCCCTTTCTTATGTGAAAGTGAGCCACACTTTCCAGGAAATGAATTTAAAATTATAATGTATATTATAAATTTTTAAGGATTCACTAAGGCATTATAAAATAAGTCAAAAAAATCTAAGATCAAATTATTTTAAAGTTAAAACACATATTGTCCGGATATCCCATTTATGGTACTTATTATATCACTATTGGGTAATTATTATGATATATAACACACTATATATTTATATATTATTTAATTTTTACACAAAAATCCAACTGTCTCAGAAAATATTGAAAAATTCACCATTGTAAAATTTCGACATCTTCATTCCAAAGAAAATATTAATTGTTTATGAATAATTTTCTAAATTTTTAAATTTTCACTTTTAAAATGACAACCGACATTTACAAAAAATTGACGAGTTTTGACAAAAACAGTTTTTAAACCATAATAAAAATTACATTTTACTTTATAAAAAGTAAATAATCATTTATTATTAATAAAATTAATTTGTAAATGATATGTTATTTTAATATTAATTATTTCAAAAATTCAAAAAATTCTTAAAGAAAATTCTGTAAAAATACACTTTCTATTTTATCGTATAAAAATATAACTCTTTTTAAACTGATTACCTAATCATTTACACATAAGGAAATATGTAATCACTATTTATAAGAACTTTTTTTATAATATTAATTAAAAATACATAGTTTAAAATAATAATGTATATATTTCTCCAAAGTAACTTTTTTAAAAAATGAATTTATCAAATACATCATTTTTTTAATATATTATTATTACCATAATGGAATTGATGGAATAATAATTTTATTTATGGAAATATTATACACCATAAGTAACTAATAACTTGTTACATAACCCCTTATAACACATTCATAAGACCTAAGAGTAATGTGTGTGACGGTGAAACACTTTTGGGGTGGCTCGAAAAACATCACCTCAGTGGTAATCTCTATTAATTGTAACTTCTCCCATATGAAATTATGTACATGTTTAACGTGTTGAAGCTCATCTTGGGAATGGTTAAAAGTGATGTATAGTGATGCTACCTCATTTTTGAGCTCTTAAAATGATCTTTGCATGACCTGAGTCTACTGGATGAGGTCATCATCTCTTTTTTTTGTCAAATTTTTTTAAAACCTTTTATTCAAATTAGTTGTCTAATCACAATTCAACCACTATATTATCAATGATAATAGTACTTAACGATAATTTAAAACCAAGAATAACAAAAAAAAGTGCATGTGTTTTGTATACCCATAATACATAAAATTAAAGGGTATTTTATTCATTAATGATCAGATCATTATAGACAAATGAATGTAAAGGATGTTTTAAATAATTAAAGGGGGGGTTTATCAATGTTTTAGTGTAGAAATTAGCACTGGGAGGGGATGGATTTTTGATATATAGTGATACATCAAATAAAGGACATGGTTTAATCCATATGAAAAATGATAAATATGTTGCATATGCATCAAGGTAGTTAAAAATCAAAGAACATAACTATCAAACCCATGATTTTGAGTTGGTTGTAGTAATTGTTTCCTTATAGATACAGAGGAATTGAATCTATGGTAAAAATGTGAGATATATATAGATCACAAGAGATTACAATACATCTTTTAATAGAAATATATCAATACATTTTAAATGAAATTGTTAGATCAATGTTGACGCTCCTTTCGTCACAGAATCTAAAGATCGGAAAAGGGAATATCTCAGCTTAAAGTGATTCATCCTTTGAAGAAACATCAAAAATCGACAAAGGGATGAACAAGGAGAACATTGCCTCTTCGTCGCGCAAGTTCCCTCTTCGTCGCGCAAGTACACTTGCGCGCCGACTCAATACTTGCGCGACTCCTTATAGTCGTGCAAGGGACTTGCGCGACATATATGGTAACCGCCTGGTAACTGCCCGGTAACCGCCCAGGGTCTTCTTTTGCCTATAAATAGACCTTGTGGGCCCCCCATTTGAGGGGATCTTTTTCCAGAAACTCGGATTGAAACTCCCAATGCCCAAGTCTCTTCTCAAAGCTTCCGGAATACTTCTAAGGTAATTTCTTACCTAGAACGGAAGATCTAAAGAGAAGAAGGAAGGCCTAAGTGTTGAAACTTATCCAACACTTGCGCGCCGACTTAATTCCTTCAATATAACTTGCGCGTCCCTTTTCTGGAAGAAACTCAAGGGGATTCTAAAGGGTTTTATGAAGAGTCGCTCAAGTATTTCAATGATGATTGAAAATCGCGCAAGTACCCTCAGGTCGCGCATGTATACTTGCGCGACCCATACTTGCGCGCCGCCGCTGGACTTGCGCGCCTCTCAAGACTTGCGCGCCCCTATCCTTTTTGGGTGCCTTTCTTGCCCATTTCATCCCTCTTAAGCCATTTCACCTTTCCTATTCAAGATTCAGTCTTCAAGATACTCTTCAAATCCATCTATGGCATGATTTCTTGATTTGACATCCTTGTCTGAAAGGAATTCTGTGAAATATCTCTTAAAACCTAGTGATTTAAACATCTTTATATCACCAAAGATTGAGAGTTCATTCATTCAACCTCATCCTTTAAGATGAGAGAATCCCCCTTAACCTGGGTTTCCTTTTTCAGGAATAATCCCCAGTTATAAATCCCTTCAATCTTGGGCATCCTCCTCAGGAGTAAGCCCCAAATCCTTAAAGTTCCCAATCTTGGGCATCCTCCTCAGGAGTAAGCCCCAAATCCTTAAAGTTCCCAATCTTGGGCATCCTCCTCAGGAGTAAGCCCCAATCAAGTCCTTTAATCTTGGGCATCCTCCTCAGGAGTAAGCCCCAAACCATAATCCCTAACCTGGGCCTCCTTTTTTAGGAGTAAGTCCTAGTCATAACCTTGGGCTTCCTTTTCAGGAATAAGCCCCAAGTCCCCTAACCTGGGTCTCCTTTTCAGGAATAAGACTCAGTCATAACCTTAGGCTTCCTTCTCAGGAATAAGACTCAGTCATAACCTTGGGTTTCCTTTTCAGGAGTAAGCCCCAAGTCCCCTTAAAATTCTCTTAACCAGTCATAATTTACCTTTGATTTGGGTTTCCTTTTCAGGAGTAAAACCCAATCATAATTCCCCTCCTAACTTAGGCATCCTCCTTAGGAGTAAGCCCGAAGATTAGAGTATTCAAATCTCCATAAAGCACACATAACTTTATGGACCCTGTTCATGGATTTTCTCCCTAAAAAAGTAAAATCCTAAACCTTCATCTATCTGGGCAGTCATCCACACATAAGCCCCAAACAAATTCTTATGATTGCATCTTTTATGGCACAATTGTCTAAATTTTACCAATACCTCTTCTTTCTCACACCGAGCATGAATCACGTGAGCTTAGAGTGTAAAAGTAATTATGACATTCATCTTTGAGCCATCAATCATAAACATCATACCCCATTTCTCGAACTACGTGGGTTCTGATTCCTTTTCCAAAAACAAAGGATACGTAGGTAGCCCATTCGTGGGTTCGATCCCAACTTTGAAATAATCTCTGTCCTTCTGAATGACATTAAACTTCAAGTGCCCCGCTGAGTGGCTTTAAAACCAGCCTGGTCATCATAAATGACCAAGAGACTTATATAAATGTTTTGAAGGATACCATTGACCAAGAATCTCTAAACAAATATAGATGATTCTCTATTGATGAAGAACCTCGAATACATATAAAAGATTCTCTAAATTTCTTACATATTTAATCATTGATTGTTAAAACTAAAGGAAAACTCATTTTATACTTGGTAATGTAATAAGGATTCACGAACATAACTTAAATCTATAAAGAGAGTCCCGGAGTAGACAATAATTCCCCTCAAAAAGGTGTGATGAGTCCGACCTCCCATCCTCTCGACCAATGCAAATTCCTAAGCCTCATTAGTCCACAAGCTAATGAGCGCCTGCCTTTGGAAAGTAGGTCCAAACGGATGTGGAATCATTGGATGTTTCCGGTTCTACGAACAAACCCGTTAGAAACCGATCGGAACGTTTGAATCTCCCGTCCAGGAGGTCATCCCCGGATTCCGCGCAAAACAAAAATGGTGAACCCGACGTGAATCCTTAACCAAGTTAAAGTGATATGCTTCTTATCTGTTAGGCCCCTTGGGCCAACAAGGCAATCATTGACATATGATCATCCAAAAGATGCAGTAGCCGGATTCATCTTGATTATGTCTGTTATATGGAACAGGCACTCTTTTTTCAAAGATCTTCTGCAAAAATGGCTTTCCTTAAATTCACCCCTGTGAATACTGCTGCTGGAAATACCTCTACTGTGAGGTCTGCTGCTGTGAAAACCAATGCTACTACTCCTGCTGGAACGTCATCCGCTCTGAGGATGACATCACCAACTCAGCGTCTTCAACGCTGTATTTCTAATGCACTGGTTAAGGAGTACCGTCGCAACGGTACTATCCCAACTCTGGAGGCCGCTCGTCAAGCCCTCCAAGTTAACAATTCTACCTGGTCGTCCGGACAACGGCGACCAGCAATCAAGAAGCAGGCGGTGCTGACTACCGTCTCCAACCGTTTCGGGTCGTTATCCCCGGAACGCAATTTCCATTCACTCCCTTACTCCGAGGAAGTGAATGAGCAGGTCCCTCGTGGCCTTAATTCAAAAAGACAGGAGTCCTTCTCAAGGGCTCCCATCAACAAACGCCGCCAGACTCGTGTGGTAGTGCGCCCTCAACATGATGAGGGTACCATCTCCAGGCATTCAGCTCAGGTTCCCCGAACCCGAGCAGGCAAGATGAATCACCAGAGACGGAATCCGGTTAATAATAGGCAGGTTGTCATCCCTGCCATCTCCGGAGAAGTCCACCAACCTAACTTGGTGGCAAGCAATGAGCAGGCATACACACCTGTTCATTTTAATTCAGCTGTCCAGCAGACTCGTCTGGCAGCATCAAGCCGATCCCACCAGGCAATTCCGGCAGAGTACCATAGGCAGGAACATACACCTGCTTATACATCATCAGTTAGTCAGCAGAGTCGTCTGACTACATATGATGGATCTCGTCAACCACGTTTGGAGAAGTGTAAAAAGCAGGCACATACACCTGCTAATACTAATCAAACCTACCAACAGTCTCATTTGGTAGCGCATGGAGAAGTCAGTCGGAAAGTCCCGACGACAAACAGGAGGCAGACTAAACTCTCTGCCTCCACACTTGAGTACTGTCAGGATTCACTGACAGGAAAAGGAGGACAGGAGCAGGCACATACACCTACTCCAAGCCCGGAATGGACGTATATTCCTGTTCCGGCGGCTGAAGTCACCAAGCATATTTTGTCAATGGTGAAAGAGCAGAAGCAAATTCCTGCTCATATTCTGGATGCTTGCCAGGATATCATAACATCTTCAGCATCATTTCAGGGACAGACACATAAATCTATCCCTAGCAATGGAGTGACACATCAACAATTCACTCCGGAACAGACACACACATCTGTTCCAGTCCAAGAGGGTTGTGGGGCCTACTCCCCCATATCATACGGACAACCAAGTCAGGCACATACACCTGATTTGAGCGATGATCGTCAGCCTAACCTGACCATCTTTCCTGATCAGGCACATACACCTGCTCAGAGCAATCACTTTCGTCATCAAGTGGTTTCTAAAGCGAGTAAGAAGGCATCTAAGAAAAAGATCCGCCCAGCACAGTCAGGAGATCAAAGGCCAATCTGCAACCAAGCCTTGCTCGATGCTGGAGTTCTTGAAGCCCTCAGACATTTATCTGTCGGAATTCAAGATTCTACTCCCTCAGTTCCTAATAACGGGAACATTAATTCTGAAGGTCTTCAACAGACACTTCCTCATGAAGACTTGCTTCATGAAATTTCGGTCAATCTTGAAGTTTCTTCTTCAGATGAGAGCCACAAGAACCCTCTATGTGGTCAGAAGACCAAGGAGCAAGAGATTTCATCTTTTGCTGTAACCCATCATGAAGGTCCTCCTCATGGTGATGAACTTCGCAGCGAAAGTCCTCTCCGCAGTAGTGATTCACATTGTCTCGAAAATTCTTCAGAAGGCAATGTAGTACCGAGAAAGCTCTCTTATCTTGAGGCACTTGCAAACGTAAAGCCAGTCATGTCTGATGCTTTACTATCGGCAGGTGAAACTCTTTCTTCATCAGAAGATAGCTTGGGGTTCAGGTTATTCTCCGAACCATCCCTGGGTCATTCATCTTCCGGCATGAATAATGATATCTCTACCAATCTTGTTGAATCCAATGAAGCAACAAGGAAACACCAACTATGGTCCAAACAGGTAGAAGAATCTTCATTCAATGATAAAGAGGAAATGCTGAACATGAGGAAAAAACTGGCAAAAGGTGAAGTACCAGTCATGTTTTGGCCTTTGGCCGACTCCCAGTATGACATTCCAAAGATGTTGACGGATGATGGAATCCATGATATTCGTCTCAACATATGGAAAACTCTTTGTCAATTAAAGAAGAAGATATTATCTTACGATGAATATGAAAATCATCTTAAGATAATAGAAGGGTTACAACGCCAGATTGATTTGGCATCTCTATCAGTTTCTCGGTATCCGAAGGCTGAAAAGCAACAGAGAACCCTTCAACGTTCATGCCTTGGCGCACTCAGAAGATTGCGTCAGTTAATTTCCAATGCTCCATCTAATGTTCATATCAGAGGATGGGGCGTTCACGGAGCACTACATTTCACAGTGCTTTCCGGTCAACAAAGCCCGCCGAAAATGGTCTCATGCAATGTTATTGCCCATGGCCGGCCACAGTCAATGGGCTTTGTTCATAATCAAAATCTTGCTCGAGATCAAGCTTCAACTAGTTCCTCTCAAAGTCAAGTATATAGAGAACAAGTTGTCGAATTGCTCCTACATCAAGCAGGCGAGAATATTGCACAAGCCTCTCGTCTGGAGCAAACACGTCATCAAATGACGGAAGTTTCGGAAATCATCCAACGGTCTGTTGAACCAGGTGATAAAAGTGGATACAGGTTAATGCATCCAGCTAATTTCCGAACTAAGATTCGCAAGATCAAGAGAGATTTTAAAAAGATCTCAGGCATAGCATGTCAAGAGACACCCCAGCTTGCCAGACTGGGGACTTCTCTAACCCAACCCTCAGAGTCAACAAATGAGATTCGAGGAGTTGAGCGGAAGCAGCAGGAACATCCCCAGTCCACCGGACTGGGGACTTTTTCAAATCGTCAATCCCTCCCTCAGAGAAAGTCAGTATTCTCTCGATTAGGGAATAAGCCTCAAGAGGAACGAAGAACCAAGATGTCAGGAGATTCTCTCCAAGTGACGGTTCTCCAAGAAATTCCTGAAGGATCAAGTCAACAGAATTCCATGTCTCATCATGGACATGGAAGAAGACAATATCACAGAAGTGCTGATAGAAAGGATTCCATGAAATATGCATCCATTAATGTCATCACTGCCGTTGCTGTTGATTCACCAGATGAGGCTCAATCAGAGGGATCAGACGAAGAGGTTTCTGCTCAAGAAGTCGCGCACACAGACCTAAATGAAGAAGGTGTGCGCACACGTAATCAAAGGCTTACCCAAAATCTGGGTATTCCTTCAAGTAACCCACTTCCCCCTCTCCGAAAAGGATCCAATAAGGGGAAAGGAAAGAATCAGGTTACTTCTCACCCTTCCTCTGAAGGAGGTCAATCGCTCTCATTAGAGCAAAGGTTTGCACAACAGGAGAAAGAAATGAAAGAATTAAGAAGGTTGAATGCAGAACTACTTCAGAGTAGTCTTCTTCTTAAGAATGCCGAAGTCAGACAGCCGAAAGAATTTGTTGTAACTACTGAGATGGATCAGGAATATCCTCCTTTATCAGTACACCCACAGAGATCTAATCCTACGGGTCAAACACAACAACGGTTGGCAGCACTACCATTAGTTGCAGCACCAACCTCCACGGCTGTCCAAGCTCCATTCATTGCACCTACCCAAAACCTAGTTCAACCTGACGTTTCTCAAAAGTTAATAACTACTATTGAGTCATTAACAGCTCGGTTAGAAACTATGGAAGGGAAACGGGCGCAAGTTCAACCTGAAAAGAAAGTTTACCCTGAATGGGTAGATTCAATTTCTCCTCCATCCAGTTTTGGAAACCCTATTTTCCCTACTTTCAATGGATCAGGCGACCCTGAACAACATTTGACGCATTACGTGTCTTGTTGTGATCCTATGATGGGAACTCCAGAGCAACAAGAAGCAGTGAAACTCAGATGCTTCGTGCGAACCTTGCAAGGACCAGCTTTTGTTTGGTATACAAGCTTGCAATCCCGGTCAGTCATCGGATGGGAGGATCTTCGTCAAAAATTCCTTCTTCAGTTTAGCTCAACTTTGCCCAAAACGACAGTTTTTGATCTTACAAACTGCAAGCAAAGGGAGAATGAAAGAGTCTCTGATTTCATTGCTCGTTGGAAGGGATTAACATATTCCTTGAGTTTATCACTCCCTCAGGAGGAATTGTTGCCAATCTGTGTGGCAAATTTGCATGATGAATTACGCACGCCATTGATCCCTGTGAAATACACAGGAGGGTTTCGAGACCTTACTTCAATCGCGCAACAGATTGAAGATTCCCTTATACAGGCTAAGGTTAAATCTCGTGTAATTCCATCAGCTCCAGGAAGAAGAATGGGTAAAGCAGAAACTGCTACAGTTATGCTTAAACAGGCACCTGTACCTATTTCTACTTCAAAACCTTCATCTTCTCGAAGAGCTCCACCTCCTGAACGCCAACAACAAAGGCTGTTTCGTCCAAATGATCAAAAAGATCAACGACGAAAACAATTTGAGGATATGAAGAGTAAAACATACTCTTTCCGAAGTGAGCAGGTTCCTGGTTACTTCATTTCAGCTCTGGAAAATAATTTGGTTCAATTACCAGTGCCGAAGAGGCCAAACAAGGAAGGAGATGAAGACCGTCCCAATTATTGTCCCTTTCATCAAATGTTGGGACATCCCATCCAGGAGTGTTTTGTCTTTAAAGACCTCCTGCAAAAGATGGTCGATTTGGGACAGGTCAAATTGAAGGGTTCTTCAGCTCATGTAGCGTGTATTACCGCTACAGATTCAGAGGAAGGAGGCGAGTGGCAGGAAGTCAAAAGCAAAACTGCGAAAAAATATGATGATTGGTTGGTCAGAAAGACAATCAATCGGACCCATTCCATTTTGCGAACACAATTGAAGAAGCCAATTGTGTCTCCTACAAAAACTGCAGTAAAGCCTCCATCAAAAGACAAATCCTCAAAAGGGCAGAGCAATTCAAAGAAGAAAGAGGAATCAGAAGAAGATGAGTATGTATCAAAGCCTAAATTGTCTTTGACTCTGGCAGATTTCATGCCATCTACTTCAAAACCACGAGCACCGTCCCACCAAACGGCACAGCCTAAACAGGCTAACCAGGCAGAGTCTTTTTAAGACGAAGAGTTAATATTTGGTTCTGTTAATATGATTCAATTAACAGATCCATATTCCAGTCTTGATGAGCCTGAATTCCCTGTATCAAATAAGGGAATCCGAAGAGGTTCTAGAGGTTCAGGATATAGGGGAAGACGTGGATCTTTCCGAAGCCACTACTCTAATTCTACCCCTGCTAGCACTGTATACGCAGCAGAAACTCGTGGTAGAGCCCTTCAGCAAGCTCAAAAAGAACAAGCAAGTTCTTCTGCCGATGGTCAACTCAGTTTTGGCACAGTTATTTTGGAAGACCGATTAAAGGTTCCATCTTATTTATCTCAGAAAGTAAATGGATCTAATCAGTCTAATCTTCCAAAACCTAGGATGTTGCCAACTTCAATACAAGATGCATCAGCTTCCAAAGCATCTGCTTCCAAAGTACCTGCTAAACCACATATTCCTATTGGGAAACGCAGGCCTCTAGATCAAAAGTATGATATATTGAAACACTTGGCCCAAGTACCAGCCAAATTATCAATTTTGGATGCTTTGAATCTATCAAGAGATCTTCGGGAAGCACTCATCGAAGCTTTGTCAAGTCCGCAGGAGTTTGAAGTTGAAATTGCTGCAGCTGAAATTTATCACATAGAGAATAATCCTGCAGAATGTCATGCAGTGATATCTTTTACTGATAAAGATGAAAATGATGTTGTGCATGGGCACATAAAACCTTTGTACCTATCTGGCAAAGTCAATGGTATAGATGTTCGAAGAGCTTTTATTGATAATGGTTCAGGAGTCAACCTCATGCCCATTCGCACACTTCGTCGATTGGGCCTCACGGAATCTGATTTATCTCCTTCTACCATGATGTTGCAAGGATATGATAAAAATGAACAAGAACCACTGGGAGAAGTTACACTCAGAACTCAGTTTGGAGATCTTGTTTCCAATTCAGATTTCATGATTGTTGATCAAGATTCAGCTTTCAATATCTTGCTTGGAAGACCCTGGCTACATCAGCATGCAGCTATTCCGTCATCATACCATCAATGTCTCAAATACTGTTTCGATGGTCAAGTTGGAACATTGTATGGTGATAAGGCCCCGTTCAAGACATGTGAGTCTCGATACATTGAGGCGGAATTTTATCACATGAAGGGAAGAGAAAAATCTACAATGAAGGAAATTACCAAAGTTAATGCTCCATATGGTTTGGAAAAAATTCCAATAAATCCATTTTCACATGTGAGTACAGATTATGTGTTACCTATCAGTCAAATTGACAAAATAGGCCCAAATCAAAATACTTTTATGGAAAGATCCATAATGTCAATTACGGCAGTCGAGCCAGACAACATGGGAGAAATTGGTAATTTACCAAGCAGTGATGAAAGCATAAGTGGTGACGTTTTCATTTCATCTGCTGAAATCCAACAAGTCTATACTTCGCTAATCAGGCCAGAAGAAGTTATAGCAGCACCAGAGGTGAATAATGATGTCAATTCTCGATCCATCATCTCCTCTTTGATTCCCAAAGAAGACCCTTTATCATCAATAGGGTCGGAAATGGAAGCTTCTTCTTCAAAATGTGAAAATTTTGACATTTCTTATGATCATGAGAATTTCGTTTTTTCATCTACTTCGCAAGTAGAAACGGAAGAAATAACACATGATGAAGAGGAAGAGGAAGATCTTAGAGATGCTCCTCCAGCATTTGAAGAGGGTATCTCTACCACTGTGGATGAACTCAGAGAAGTAAATCTGGGAACAGAGAAAGATCCACGCCCCACTTTAATTAGTGCGGCCATGACCCTTGAAGAACAAGAGATGTATATTTCTTTTCTAAAGCAAAATAAAGATATTTTTGCTTGGAATTATACAGAGATGCCTGGCCTTGATCCTGATGTTGCCACCCATCATTTGGGTTTCCCAAAAGAACATCGAGGATTCAAGCAAGCCGCGAGAAGAACACACCCAACCTATGCTTCCAAAATCGAGGCTGAAGTGGATAAGCTTATCAAAGCTAACTTTGTCAGAGAAGTTCAATATCCCAAGTGGTTGGCTAATATTGTCCCATTAAAGAAAAAGAACGGACAAATTAGGGTTTGCATCGATTTCAGAGATCTTAATCGGTATTGTCCCAAAGATGATTTTCCAGTCCCGATTACAGAACTCTTAATTGATGCGACAGCTGGCTATGAAGTACTTTCTTTCATGGATGGATATTCTGGATATAATCAGATCCGAATGGCCCCAGAAGATGAGGAATATACAGCCTTCAGAGCTCCTCAAGGTGTGTTTTGTTACCGGGTGATGCCCTTTGGTTTAAAGAATGCAGGTGCAACATATCAACGCGCCATGCATCGTATCTTCAAACCTTTTCTGGGGAAATTTGTTGAATGCTATGTGGATGATCTGGTGGTTAAATCCAAACGACGTCTTGATCACTTGGCTGATTTGGAAGTCGTATTCCACAAGCTTCGACAACATAATTTGAAGATGAACCCCTTAAAATGTGCTTTTGGGGTAACCTCAGGAAAATTCCTCGGCTTTGTTGTACGCCATCGTGGTATTGAAGTCGATCCTGAGAAGACCAAATCAATCCTTGGTATGTCACCTCCTCAGAATTTGAAAGAATTAAGAGGACTTCAAGGACACTTTGCCTATATTCGGCGTTTCATCGCCAATTTGGCAGGCAAAAGTTTACCCTTTACCAAATTATTGAAGAAAGGAGTCACTTACCAGTGGACTAAAGAATGTCAAGAAGCATTTGATATTCTCAAGAAATACCTCTTGAGTCCACCAGTACTCATGCCACCTGTTGAGGGTAGGCCTCTTATCCTCTATGTGACAGCTTTAGAGCGATCATTGGGTGCCTTTCTCGCTCAAAAGAATGATGCTGGGAATGAAAATAGTCTCTACTATCTCAGTAGAACTATGCTTGAAGCAGAAACTCGATATTCGAGTATTGAAAAGTGCTGCCTAGCATTAATCTTTGCAGTTCAGAAACTGAGACACTACCTGCAACATCACGAGGTCCAATTGGTATCTCGTAATAATCCACTCAAATTCATCCTTAGTCGTCCAATGCTTACAGGACGTCTGGCAAGGTGGGCGGTTATTCTACAGCAGTTCGACATCCAGTATGTGTCTCAAAAGGCAATTAAGGGCCAAGCTCTGGCTGATTTCCTGGCTGAACACCCTTCAGTAGAAGACACGTATTCAGATATCGAACTCCCTGATGAGGAAGTTTTTTCTATTCAAGAGAGTCCTCAAACATGGGAGATGTATTTTGATGGTGCTTCTAGAAGTCCAACGGGAAAGAAAATGGAAAATCCTAAATTCAACAAAGTTGGTTTAGGAATTGTGCTCATTTCTCCAGATAAGGCAGTGTTACCTTATTCCTTTTTGTTGAGGGAAGGTGGTACCAATAATGAAGCTGAATACCAAGCTCTCATTACAGGCTTGGAGTTAGCACTTCAAGCACAAGTGAATCACTTAAAGGTGAAAGGTGATTCAGACCTGGTAATCAAACAAGTCAATGGGGATTATGCCATCAGAAAAGAAGAATTAATCCCTTTGTATGATTACGTCAGAGAGTTAATGTCGGAATTCCCTTCAGAACCGACATTTTCTTATGTCCCAAGATCACAAAATGCTCAAGCTGATGCACTGGCTAATATAGCCACAGCTTTAGCAGATCCAAATCGGGACGAGACAACCATCTGTATTGCCCACCGTCGTGCAATTTCACCTTATGTTCAAGTCAGAACAGAGGAAATTAATGAAATTAGTCCCATTCCTGAACCATATGGTCATACTACAGGATGTATGTCACCTATCAAGGAATACCTTCAAAATGGAACACTTCCACCTGATAGAGCCGAGAAAGAACAGATTCGGCGACGTGTGGTCAATTTTACTCTTTATGATGGTCCAAACCACCTCGAGAAAATTCTCTACAAACGTGGTTTTGATGGAGTTCTCTTCAGATGTATTGATGGTGAAGAGACAATGGCTGTCATAAAAGAAGTACATGCAGGAGTCTGTGGTGCCCACCAGTCTGGACAAAGACTGTCTGATCAAATTCGAAGGCTTGGATACTTTTGGCCTTCAGTGATACAAGATTGTGTTAATTTCACAAAGAAGTGTCATTCATTCCAAGTATATGCCAACTTCATTCATCAACCTCCAGAGTTGCTTCATACAGCTAAATACTCATGGCCATTTGCCACATGGGGAATGGATGTGGTGGGACCTTACCCTTCAGCTACGGCCAAGCAGTTTAAGTACATTCTTACTGCTACTGATTTCTTTTCCAAATGGGCAGAGGCAGTACCTCTCAAAGAAGTCAGTTCTAAATGCATTGTTAGCTTCATCAAGTCTAACATCATTACTAGATTTGGTGTCCCTCATACCATATTGACGGACAACGGCACCAACTTCTGTTCTTCTGAGGTAAAGAAATTGTATCAAGAATACAACATTAAGTCCAACCATTCATCTCGATATCATGCAGCGGCTAATGGCCAGATAGAGGCCTTCAACAAGACTCTTTCAAATATACTGCAAAAGATGGTGGATAAAGATAAGAGGTCATGGCCTGATAAACTCTATCATGCTTTATGGGCTTATCGGACTACCACTCGCAATGCAACGCGATCTACTCCATATTCATTAGTATATGGAACAGAAGCAGTCTTGCCAATTGAAGTTCAATTGCCCTCACTCAGAATAGCCATTTGTGATCAATTATCTACAGATGAGCAATCCCAAAAGCGGTTGAATGAATTGGAACAGTTAGATGAGAAAAGATTGTGCACTTTGCACCACTTGGAAATCTATCAGAATCGGATAGCTCGAGCTTTTAACAAAAAAGTTCTTCTTCGTTCATTCATCCAGGGAGAATTGGTATTGGTTCTCAGAACACCAATGATACCAGGAAAGAAGCCTCCCAAGCTTGAACCAAAATGGGAAGGACTTTATTCAATACATAAGGTCTATTCCAATGGAGCGTATTCTCTGATCTCAATGGATGGAGAACTCATCACGACTCCAACCAATGCCAGATTTCTGAAGAAGTATTTTGTATAAGCATCAAATATGGTCCCCAGAACCAAGACTTACAATTGGTTCATACAGCATGACCTTAAACTGCATCAGCAATGGTCCAGTATGACCTTAAACTACAACTTGGTCCAGTATGACCTTAAACTACAACTTCGTCCAACATGACATTAAACTGTGTCACACTTTTGTCCGAGATGACATTAAACTATAATACGTCCAGCATGACGATAAACTGTATGGTCCATGTATATGACCTTAAACTATTCACACTTATGTCCCTGCAACATGACACTAAACTGTGCAGCACCAATAGTCCTAACTGCAAGGCTTTAAACTGCATAGTCCATGATTTTGTCCTACATGACAATAAACTATATAGAAGTTCCCATATTTTGTCCGAGATGACATTAAACTATATTGTGTCCTAGCAACATGACATTAAACTGTGTGGCACTTCCAACGTCCAGCATGACGATAAACTGTAAAAAGTCCCCAGAACTGATATCCTCATATTGGTTCACCTTAGTCCTAGCTACATGACTTTAAACTATACAGCAATGGTCCCGTATGACCTTAAACTACATCATCCCTGGTCCATGTATATGACCATAAACTATTTACCATATCCAGCAAGATTTTAAACTGTGACGTCCTAACTACATGACACTAAACTGTATAGAAGTCTCTCACGTCCGGAAAGACGTTAAACTATATAATCATCAAAAGTCCAGCATGACATTTAAAACTGCACAATCCCCCTTTCGTCCAATATGACGTTAAACTATATTGTCCCCATCGTCTTAACTACATGACGCTAAACTGTACAGAAAGTCCCTTTTTTATGTCCTACATGACATTAAACTGTACATCGTTAAGGTTGTTATTACCTCTTGTTTCTCACACCGAGTATGACTCACGTGAGCTTAGAGCGAACATCAACCATAACACTCCCTTTGGGCCACTAACCATGTGTAAGTCCCAACAATATTTTTTATTAGATCACTGTCCATAAGAACAACTTGATCATTGATTCATTCTTTAATTGAACTACACAGACTTTGATCCTTGCCCTCCAGGCTGGGTATGTAGGCAACCTCCCAGGGTTCAAGCCCAAAAACAATCTCTTCACATCAGTTCATCACCATCTCATATGATGATGATTTGTGAAACCGTCCCTGGAATCAATATCTTTACATTGATTCACTTTCGTCCTTGTTATACGACATTAAACTATACAACACTTTTGTCCGGTACGACAATAAACTACAATATTCTTTGATTTCCTCATTTGAGAAGGAACCATTATTAACATTGATTCTTTTTCAATCATGGTTTTCATTTTCAAAAGACTACGTGTATACATGGTAATGCCTAAACTTTTTATCTTAGGTTAAAACCATCATTGCACTAAAGTCCCTTTTCACCCTTCACATGTACGAACCAAATTTGTACAAAGGGTAGTTTCTAGAACTACGTGGACTTGATTCTCATCCTTATGGGATACGTAAGAACATTCGAGTGTCCCTCGAATCCAGTCCCAAGTCTTTTGGGCCTAACCCCAAATTTCACTTTCAGTCCCTTGGCTGAAAAGTCCTCATGAAAACACACACTGTGTATTCATTATTATGGTCCGAATTCTATGACCCTAAACTAAGATCACTCATACTTTCGTCCTGCACGACGTTAAACTACATTTCAAGAACTACGTATGGCTTGATTCTCATTCTTATGAGATACGTAGTGAAGTCCAAAATTGCAATTTTAGGACCCAGCCACAACATGATTATGGTTTTTATTGACCTATGTATCTCTATATACATTGGACAATACCCATCTTTATGTCTTATAATCCTAACCTTAAAGTATTTTCAGATATTCATAACCCTTTTCATGACTTCTAGTCACAAAAATGTCAAACTTCTGAGAATTCTTTTGCCTGACTATGCGGCACGTGCCCATAGGTGGCCTTGCATAAACAGTCCACATAACAGACTTGTCAGCCAAAAGATGCTATTTTATTTGACTATGCAGCCAATGCCCATAGGTGGCCCTGCATATTTCAACCCCCTAACGGGTTCTGTTAAATAATAGTAACTTCATTCTTGGGAAGAATGCCTCTTTTGTCCTTATTTGTCTTAAAACGACAGTATGTAGGGATCCGCAAAAATAGCCATCCTTAAACATATTTGTCCCATATCATTTTTCATGATCTGAAAGTATTCAAGTCTATGGGTTATTCTTCTTCCCTACGTTTGGGTCAGACCTTCGTAGGAGTGATATTCATCCAGTTCTTCGATATTCTTATTTGGAAATATCTTCTCCATATTCAAATACCTCTTTCCATACAACAAACTCTATGCTTTAGAAAATTTGAATCTCCATAAAACTTTCACTGGCTTTTTAGCACTAGGAAAGTAAATTTCTGGGAGTTCTTTTGCCTGACTATGCAGCACGTGCCCATAGGTGGCCTTGCATAAACAGTCCACATAACAGACTTGTCAGCCAAAAGATGCTATTTTATTTGACTATGCAGCCAATGCCCATAGGTGGCCCTGCATATTTCAACCCCCTAACGGGTTTTTTGTTAAATAATAGTAACTTCATTCTTGGAAACTGCTTCTTCTAATGCCTTTTTAGCTCTTTTTCATATCATTCCTCAGATTCAAATATTCTTAAGCCATAGTTTACATATTTTTTCCCTCATGCTTGAGTATGGTAATATGTTTTCAGATAAATTGTCAAGGAATTGAATCCATTTTTTATCCATTTTCGGTCAAAGCTATTTCGACCTTAAACATTAGCCCCTTTATGTCCGGTGTGCATGACTTTAAACTGCCCACACAAAAGAAAAAGGAACTCTGAATAAAAGTCAAGTTCCAGCTCACTAAATATACATTTTTGTATGATTTAGGTAATATTGAGCAGTTAAAAGATTCAAAGTTTGTAGGGTTATTTGTAATAATCCTAGTAAAAATCAAACTATGATTACTAAGCCCATTGGCTTAAGTAAATTTGAAGCAGGTAATGGAAGAATGCAGGTACAGATGATCGGAGACGAAAGTTGTTTTTCATTGATACACAAAGAGTTAGAAGGACATCCACAGATTGGAGTCTCTTCTCTTTTTCAAGAATTACAAGAGGCTTTCAACATAACACTTCATTTGATTTATAGCATCCTGAGCCTTATCAACAGTTGCTTGAAGCTCGTGCACTTGACCAGCTTCACTCTTTTCAGCTTGCTGAAATGCCTTCTTAGCATCTGCAATGGCTTTCATGCCATTTATATGAGTTTCATCCAATGATTCATTAAGCTGATCAAGTTCTCCAGTAACAGCATCTAACTGTTGCTGGAGTTGCACCTGCTGGACGACCTTTTCTTTGATTTTTTGCTTCAGATCCTTCATCTTGACAACATAATCAGCTTCAGCCTGGGATATCGCAGCCTCAAATTCGCCTATGTTGACTGACAATTTCACTCTGGTCAAATCTTCGCGACTTGTCTGCATTTGCTCCCTCCTGAAGATTATCTGTTTCACTGCAGCATGGATCTTTTCATACCCAAAACCACCAAGTCCCATTATAACAAATTGGGAGGACAATCGGGAAATTTTTGATGGTAGCTCTTCTAAAGGCACCCCCGATATGATATTCCATATATTGTTCCACGCCTTACGTCGTGAAAAGCTGAACGCTTTGAGCATCTCTGGATCTGATTCAACATCTTCGTCAGAAGGGGGTATGTAATCTGGAATTAGCGCGCTTAGGGAGGTGCCTTGTCCTGCTCTTTCCCCCCTGACTTGTGGTTCTTCACTTTCAATTCCCGTTGGGACAGAGGCTGAGGCCTCACCTTCGGGTCTATTCATTGCAGTTGATGGTCCTGCATGATTAATTGAAAGATTTTAGTTGAATCTTAAAGGATAACAAAAGAATGGATTGTCTTGCAAATAAAGTACAATCACAAATATTGTTATCCCTTACCCAATGGTGGTTCAGCAACATGAGAAGACTTCTCCCCATCTTTCCCGGTTTCAACAGGATTTTCAAGATGGGTCTCAGGAGAGTTTATTGGATTTAGCTCTACTTGAGCTAATGTTTCTGCAATGATAGGGTTGACATCAGTGTCCACACCCTCTTCAGGCATTGGCAGTTCAGCAGCTTCTACGGAAGAAACTGCATATTATTTTACATCATGGTTAGAAATATTTTCTTTTAAAAAAAAAATTTGGGCGAAGGGTAACACTCACGCCCAAGGTCTTCTAAATCACATGACAATCTAGCATGATCATAAAATTCTTCAAAAGTCATTCCTTGATTCATCATTTCATCCAATGATACTTCAGAATCTTGGTTAGTCTCACCAGTGGGAGCATTTGCTGTGTCTTCTTGCTGACTTACGTCCTGCAACCCCTGACCCTGGACAGCATCTTCAGCAGTGGGAGGGATACTGGGAATGGATGGTAGCTCTTCTCCAGGAGCAACCAAGTCAGCTTGAGTCTGTGGTTGTTCTACAGCACCCTCCACGGCCTTTGAAGAAGGATCAGTCCCTTCCCTCAAGGGGGAAATTGAAGAAGCCCCTGCAATCCTCAGAAATATGAGTAACCATATGATTATGGGTATAAAATCATGATTGTTCGAAGGACTTACCACTGCTAATGAAACGTTTAGCTAAGGATTTCCTCCTTCGTTGCCTTGGTTTCTTTTGTTTCTTTGGAGTTTCAGCTGTCTCCTTTATTGGCACTTGGATTGGCGAATGAAAGGCTATGTCCAGTGCCTCATTCATGGCCTGCTGGCCTGGAGATATCTCGCCTGGTTCGCGAGGAGAATCAGCAGCAGCCCCAACAGCGGTACCACCAGGGCTATATTGTGGTGAAGGAACCCCGGTCCCTTTCTTTGCAAGCTGCAAGATGAAGAAAAATAACTTCCTTAAGTAAACAAATCTTCAACTAAAATCAAGTTGCAAAGAAAATAAGGAAGGAAAACTTACATCTTCAGGAGCCACGTACTCTTGCCATTCTTCATCTCCAGAACCCCCACCCCCCTCAGTGGTGCCACGATCAATCATTTCCTTCACCCGCCTGGTGATAGGAACCGAATTATCGGTGGCATATATGAGCATTTCCAGCTCTCTGATGTAAGATCGCACTTCATTGGGGTTATCTCCGTATTGAAGGTCTTTAGAGGCTAGAAGATATCCTATCCCAGGAAGTTGTATGCCCTCACACAAATCCAGCCAGGCGGTCTCAGTATCACAGTATAAGCTCTGCCATAGCTGAACAGCCTCTGGTCTTAGATATAAAGGCTGTGAAGAAGGTCCTACAATTTTTGATTTCAATTTCTTCCCAACTCCTGCAACTACAGATAGAGAATAAGAAAGTGAGACTTATTACTTTATAAAGTAGCAGTGATTGAAGTTATTACAATCAAATAACTCACCAGGAGCTGATGGAGTGGGTCTCTTAACTCTGGCCGGAGGATTATATCGGGCACGAAACCGCTTTGCTGCCGGTTGTGCCTCATCATCCCCATCATGATAATCTGAGGAATCAGTTCTAGAGGAGGAGTCTGTTGAACCTATTTCAGGAGGAGAAGCATTACCTTCATGAGGAAGAGTTTCTTTCTCTACAGTCCTCTTCCTCTTTCCCACTTGATATACAGGATGATTCAATATCCCTTTGGGGTATGATGCTATCCAGTGTTCGGCATAAAATGTAGTCAGATAATGTGCCGCTTTTTCAACTGGTAGATCAAATACTGCCCCAGTCTTCTCTCTTGATGTCAGCAGCCATAGTTGTCGAGTAACCATCGGATGTTGCTCTAACCTGACATGTACTGGAGGGGATACAACAATCTGTTGCAAACATTTGAATTGGCGTGCAAATCTATATGGAGCATAGGCCTCGCATATGATTTCTCCATCAATCCTGGCTACTAACACGCCATCCCTGCAAGCTAGCATGTATGCCCTCAAATCCAAAGGGGCTTTCCCATCATCAACAAAACGCCCAGATGGCGGACTTCCATAAGGAAAGAAGTTGAATTCCTTATACATGCTTAGTCTTACTTTTATGTCATAACCATTGACATCTAATGGAGCAATTCCAGAGAATGCTTGCACTGACGGTCTGAAAGAGCTTCCAGGAATTTGTAACCCATTCTGTACATTGTAAGTCCTGAAGTGAGTGGCGATCCATCCCCACAAAACCTGGAATGGTCCCACTATTCTTAAAGGAGATTTACCCTGGAAGACGTGAAGTAAACTCCTGTGAATCTTTGCTAAAATGGGGGTGGCTAACCCAACCATTTTTCCCTCAGCTAACTTGGCCGCAATAACGAAGGTCCCTGGCCTAACGCCTCCCTTCGAATCTCTGACCGGCAAGAGATAAATACTGAGCCACATTGCCAAGAAACCCGCCAGACGAGTTTTCTTTGGAATTCTTTGATTCACTTCATAGCCCCATTTTTCAAACTCTCCTGCTTCTAGAGTTGGCCAGAATGTGCCAGGAGTTCCTCTCTTCTCAGGTTTTGGGCAAGTGGTAGGACGTCTGGGCCGGGTATCCTTGGATTTCTTTTTCTTGGATCCTTTTTCCTTTGGCTCCATCCCTTTCTTCTCAGTAAGAAACACCTTCATCCATTCTTCCGGATGGATATCTTTTCTGAAATGAGTTAATGAGGTCTCTGAACTCTTGAGCTTGTGAAAGATTTTGAATAATTCTCGAGCCAAAGCAGGAGTCTTCTCTGGATCATTCCAAGTCACCTTGGGAGGAATGAATTCATCATACATATCGCCCAAGATTGGAGCTCCTGAAATCTTGTGGACATCCCACAAACTGATACCTACTTCTCCATGAGTCAAGTGGAAAGAATTAGTCGCTGGACTCCAGTGGCTGAGTATCTCTGGCACGAAGATATCATGTCTGTAAATATATGTCTGCCCAACCCAAACAGCTTCATATATTGCAGCTCTCTTCAGATCCTCAACAAACTCTGCGCAAGTCTGTCGCACCCAGTATGCCCACATCCAAGTTGGCTTCACACCTCCCCCAGGGCGGAAATCCCAACTTTTCTTCCAGCCTTTGGACTGATCCATCTGAGCATCTCGGAAGATTGAAGGATGACAATGTGGTTGAAGCTCAGGTGTATGTTTTTTCAGATCTGGTGTGCAAGGGCTATGATGCATCACATAAGCCTTCTCTACTGTTCCAGCAGTTTGAAATACTCCTCCGCCTGAGATATTTGCTGAAGCAAAATTGGCATAATTCTGAAACCAAGAAAATGGAAGATAATTCTTTACTTCTGGAATAATGACTTCCTGCAGATGACCATGACCATACAAAGGTAGATAAGTGCAGTGAGGAAAGTCACGATGATATTTCTTCAGATACTTAGCCAAATCTGGAAGAGTGCTGTTTTTGACAGTATAGTAATCAGGGCCAATGATATTCATCATATCATCTATTCGCTTTCTAGCCAGTTCATCAAGTAATCCAGGTCTAAGAGCCATTGAATCTGCACAGGAGTTGAATAAATTAAACTCTTAAATGGGTTTTTATTTTTCATAAAATTTGTGAAAGAATTTGAAAAAATGGCTAAGGCATTAAGGCGCGCAAGTATGGAGATGTCGCGCAAGTGGTACATGTGCCGCGCAAGTTTACGTCGCGCAAGTATGTGCCGCGCAAGCCTTATTACCTTGAGAGTAACGCGGCAGCGAGGAAACAGCGAAAATAGGAGACTTGCGCGGCGACAAAGACTTGCGCGGCGAGAGCTCGAGAAATCCGGAAATCCAGATGCATATAACGAAGGCAAGGCCGAGTATTTATAGGCGCGGAAGCCTACCTGCGCGCCGTACCCAGAGCAATTAAGGCCTGCGCGACGCAGACTTGCGCGCCGCCCTCTGCGCAATGAACACTTGCGCGCCACCCTTTTCCTTTGGAGGGATTCGATTTCCTCAGAGTCAAATCCTCATTTCTTTCCGGATCCAACTCTGAGGGGGGACTTTTGTTGACGCTCCTTTCGTCACAGAATCTAAAGATCGGAAAAGGGAATATCTCAGCTTAAAGTAATTCATCCTTTGAAGAAACATCATAAATCGACAAAGGGATGAACAAGGAGAACATTGCCTCTTCGTCGCGCAAGTTCCCTCTTCGTCGCGCAAGTACACTTGCGCGCCGACTCAATACTTGCGCGACTCCTTATAGTCGTGCAAGGGACTTGCGCGACATATATGGTAACCGCCTGGTAACTGCCCGGTAACCGCCCAGGGTCTTCTTTTGCCTATAAATAGACCTTGTGGGCCCCCCATTTGAGGGGATCTTTTTCCAGAAACTCGGATTGAAACTCCCAACGCCCAAGTCTCTTCTCAAAGCTTCCGGAATACTTCTAAGGTAATTTCTTACCTAGAACGGAAGATCTAAAGAGAAGAAGGAAGGCCTAAGTGTTGAAACTTATCCAACACTTGCGCGCCGACTTAATTCCTTCAATATAACTTGCACGTCCCTTTTCTGGAAGAAACTCAAGGGGATTCTAAAGGGTTTTATGAAGAGTCGCTCAAGTATTTCAATGATGATTGAAAATCGCGCAAGTACCCTCAGGTCGCGCAAGTATACTTGCGCGACCCATACTTGCGCGCCGCCGCTGGACTTGCGCGCCTCTCAAGACTTGCGCGCCCCTATCCTTTTTGGGTGCCTTTCTTGCCCATTTCATCCCTCTTAAGCCATTTCACCTTTCCTATTCAAGATTCAGTCTTCAAGATACTCTTCAAAGCCATCTATGGCATGATTTCTTGATTTGACATCCTTGTCTGAAAAGAATTCTGTGAAATATCTCTTAAAACCTAGTGATTTAAACATCTTTATATCACCAAAGATTGAGAGTTCATTCATTCAACCTCATCCTTTAAGATGAGAGAATCCCCCTTAACCTGGGTTTCCTTTTTCAGGAATAATCCCCAGTTATAAATCCCTTCAATCTTGGGCATCCTCCTCAGGAGTAAGCCCCAAATCCTTAAAGTTCCCAATCTTGGGCATCCTCCTCAGGAGTAAGCCCCAAATCCTTAAAGTTCCCAATCTTGGGCATCCTCCTCAGGAGTAAGCCCCAATCAAGTCCTTTAATCTTGGGCATCCTCCTCAGGAGTAAGCCCCAAACCATAATCCCTAACCTGGGCCTCCTTTTTTAGGAGTAAGTCCTAGTCATAACCTTGGGCTTCCTTTTCAGGAATAAGCCCCAAGTCCCCTAACCTGGGTCTCCTTTTCAGGAATAAGACTCAGTCATAACCTTAGGCTTCCTTCTCAGGAATAAGACTCAGTCATAACCTTGGGTTTCCTTTTCAGGAGTAAGCCCCAAGTCCCCTTAAAATTCTCTTAACCAGTCATAATTTACCTTTGATTTGGGTTTCCTTTTCAGGAGTAAAACCCAATCATAATTCCCCTCCTAACTTAGGCATCCTCCTTAGGAGTAAGCCCGAAGATTAGAGTATTCAAATCTCCATAAAGCACACATAACTTTATGGACCCTGTTCATGGATTTTCTCCCTAAAAAAGTAAAATCCTAAACCTTCATCTATCTGGGCAGTCATCCACACATAAGCCCCAAACAAATTCTTATGATTGCATCTTTTATGGCACAATTGTCTAAATTTTACCAATACCTCTTCTTTCTCACACCGAGCATGACTCACGTGAGCTTAGAGTGTAAAAGTAATTATGACATTCATCTTTGAGCCATCAATCATAAACATCATACCCCATTTCTCGAACTACGTGGGTTCTGATTCCTTTTCCAAAAACAAAGGATACGTAGGTAGCCCATTCGTGGGTTCGATCCCAACTTTGAAATAATCTCTGTCCTTCTGAATGACATTAAACTTCAAGTGCCCCGCTGAGTGGCTTTAAAACCAGCATGGTCATCATAAATGACCAAGAGACTTATATAAATGTTTTGAAGGATACCATTGACCAAGAATCTCTAAACAAATATAGATGATTCTCTATTGATGAAGAACCTCGAATACATATAAAAGATTCTCTAAATTTCTTACATATTTAATCATTGATTGTTAAAACTAAAGGAAAACTCATTTTATACTTGGTAATGTAATAAGGATTCACGAACATAACTTAAATCTATAAAGAGAGTCCCGGAGTAGACAATAATTCCCCTCAAAAAGGTGTGATGAGTCCGACCTCCCATCCTCTCGACCAATGCAAATTCCTAAGCCTCATTAGTCCACAAGCTAATGAGCGCCTGCCTTTGGAAAGTAGGTCCAAACGGATGTGGAATCATTGGATGTTTCCGGTTCTACGAACAAACCCGTTAGAAACCGATCGGAACGTTTGAATCTCCCGTCCAGGAGGTCATCCCCGGATTCCGCGCGAAACAATCAACATTAGAATTATGACTAATTAATACACTATAACCCTAAAAAGGTTAATAATGTAGCTGTTGTGTTGAGTAATAAATATCATGGAGTTCTAAATAATATAAGGATTGAAAAGGATTATTTATTTAGGTAATTAGTAAAGTTGGATATATAGATTTTTATGGAAGGGGAAACAAAACTCGGTTTCTAGAGTATTTACAAACCATCCTTATGGGAAATGATAAAAAGTTACCATCTTAATGACAAGAGTTTATAAAATAAAATTATAGTTGTTAACAATTGGAAAGTAGAGGATTTTGTTTATTAAATGGTATTCTAAAATTAATAAATTGGTTAGGTGATGAATCTATATGTTATCTAAGTGGATAATTATTAGATGAATCTCACTCCTCAAATTTCACTGTACATCGTATAACCAAAAAAATGTATTTGTATTTGATGGATGCTTTTTTTGGGTTAATATGAATTGTTAAATTATAGACTATGTAACTAGAGAATTGTTTTGTCAATATGTAAAGTTGGAGAGGCAATATTCCAAATGATTTATAAATACACTATATATTCTTTTGTAGAAATGAGATGAAATTAATATGGACATTTTCACTTGATTATCCAAGCTTCAAAGAAATAATGATTCCAAATGGATAGTTGTTTATCACTATTCCAATTCCCCATATTTCCTCATTATAAGTGAATATCTTCCCCTTGTTCACATTGCTCAGATCTAAATTAATTATGTAATGAGAGTTCATGGTACAACTGTTTCAATTACATATAATCTTGATTCATGGTTGGCATCAAAATTATAGAAGAGTCTAAAGAGGTATCTTGGAACCAAGCTACGATTAAGCACCAACTTCTATCCTCAAACCGATGGGTAGTCTGAAAGGACTATTCAAACATTAGAGGATATTTTGAGGTGATTCTTAAGTGACATTTAGGGTATATGGGATCATTATTTACCTTTGGTATAATTTTTATATAACAATAACATTATTTCATGTTTTCAAAATCTAACCATATAAGGATTATATGAAAATAAGCGTTATATTGTATGGATGAAGTTAGCAAAAGGAAGCTTGTAAGGAAATATCTTGTTAAGGATAGAATGGTGAAAGTGAAAACTATAAACATAATACCAAGGTACCTCAAAGTAGACAAAAATGTTAGATATATATTTGAAGGAATTATTTATAATTTCATGTAATAGATCATTTTCTATTTAACTTGTCTTAATTTGAAGGTGTTATAAAATTTAGAAAGATAATGAAACTATGTCCTATGTATTTTAGGACTTTTGAAATTTTAGAAAGAATTGGAGTTGTGACTTACCATTTATAAATTCCACATAGCTCACTAATGTCCATGATGAGTTCCATATCTCTTTATTAGGGATGTACATTATATATCCAATAAATGTACTCACCTATAAATAAATAAAATTAGAACCATTTTTATCTCACTGTGAATAGCCAATCCCTTTTTTTGACACTAGTGAAAAAGTTTTGATGAATCCGATGACTCGGCATGTAAAGGTACATTGGATAAATACTATGATAGAAGAGGCGACATGGGAACCAAAATAAGTTATGATGAATAACTACCCACATATTTTCATGAGGTTACATTTAAAAAATATTAAGGATGGAATTTTTTATGTCGGGAATAATGTAACACTTGAGATTCAATTATAATAACCTTTTCATTATTGGGTAACAATCACACCGTATATATAGCATTATTCCAGAATATGATAAAAACATAAATTATTAATTTTTTTAAAATTAATTTTATGAAATGAATATTTATTATGAATTAAACATGTCAAAATTATAATAGCATGTATTTTTGAGATTTTTATAAATAGTTTTTAGGTAAATTGTAAAAATAATGATTTTATAAAACTATCACTTTTGTGACATTATAAGGATATAAGAATAAGTTAAAAGTTTATTGATCCTTTTTATAGAACAATTATATTTTAAATAAGTAAATTAATTTATATCAAAAAATAATGATTAACTTAGACATATATAATGTATATTTTTTAAATCTAAATATATTTTCCATTCAAATAAAAATTATTTCAGTTATTTTATTTTAATAAATCATTTACAAGGTACCATTATGTTTTTTTATTTCTAATAAAAAAAATTAGACTCATTTTAATTAATATTATGCAATTAATTTAATTTGGATCAACACTACACTTTATTTTTCCTTAAAATCATTTTTAGGATTAAAAACATTTTTCTAAAATCTGTTTTTATTTTATTTTATGAACTTATATTAAAATAAATTTCTTAAAATTTATGATTTTAATCATTTAAAATTGATTAAATATGTTTAATAAAAATAATCAATATTAGATAATAATTCCAAGTTAATATTTTATTCACAATAAATTTTAATTGGGAGAAATATTAATCAACTTGGTTAAGGGTAAAATTGGTTCAAAGCAGAAAAGATAAATGGATAAGTCTTCATGATAACACAAAACACTTTATTAAACATCATTGTTTGTATTTATTTAAACATTAAACTTATCAACATTAAATAATTTACATTTTAGAAGAACTTTCAAATGAAAAACATTATATTATAAAAATATTTCAGGTAATACCAAGTGTGTCCATTTCGTCACTTATAAAATGGAATTGATTATTTTATATTTTTCACAAATATTTATCCAATTATATAAAATAATAACGGAAAAAATATGTTACTAAAGTTCCTCCCCCTGAACTAGTGGATTTTATCTCAACAAAGAACTAACCAAAAATGCCGAAGGTGTATGCCAAAGGTGGTTTTCTGAAGAAGGTATCTATTATTTAGTAATGTATTTTAATATTATTTACACTTCTACCTCATAAAATATTATATAACCATGATTATATAATAAAATAAATAAATTTTATATAATTAAATAAGATTGTGACAGTGGAAAAACACATCATCATCTTTTTTCCATTAGATGGAAAATGAAAACATCGTTCGTGTGTACGTATGGATTACTGCATCAAGGTGACAATGTCATTCATTTTTAATCACCACTTTTCCTGGATGGTTATAAAGATGGAAATAATAAATATATATGATATTTATGAAATAATTATGATTCTGGTAGTATTTTAGATCATTTACCTTCTTACCATCCTCCAATGGCCCGAAGGCCTTCATTTTTAATTGATTTTGATAATCCACTTTCCAAGGGGTGTTGTGGATCCCTTACAAGGCCTGTAGGCGTAATTATTACATGGTATGCAGGCATTAGAGAAGTTCATTTCTTGTAGGCCTCAAACATTACATACAATCGAGACTAACATCCTAGAACTGCTCCTCCTCAGCATCTTCATTGTGAAATAATCTCTCCACCTTCGCATGGATGTTTAGCTAGGATTTCACATGCATGCACAGGCTTGTCCCGATGGCAGGTTCCATACTCTCTCATTATTGAAATCTATTTAGCTTCTGAAATAGTGAACACCCCTTGCTCATCTTCCTTCTTAAACTTGTTCCTTGTTGGTTTTCTGGTTTTCATCTGCACTTAAGGTGGCCTGATGGCCTTATGGTGACCCGAACGCCTTGAAGTGGCCTGAAGGCCTTACTGACCCGAAGGCCTAGGTGGTATGAAAACTTTAAAGGACTCAAGGACCAAATCGGTGGCCCGAAGTCACAAATAGGGGAATATTCCAGGATGCTATAGTGCCAAATAATACCTATTATAGTTCCCGCTACAATACCTCCTACAATACTCCTACAATACTACTACAGTGAGCCAGAAAATATGCCTCCTCTTGGATTTGATCTTGGGTTTCCTAGATGCACATAAGGAGTCTTCACCAACTGGGATGAGGCTCATGTGCATTCTTACCATCCAACTCGTTAAAAAAATGATAATGTTTCTCCTTTGTGCGAGTGAACTACCACTTCCACAAAGTGACATGATTCATTTTTCATGTATGAATTTCAAGGATGATTCTAAATAATTATATAAATAATATATTTGATATTTATATTATTTTTAACACCATGGAGATTATTTAACCATGATCAAGATGAAATTTCTAAACTTCCGAACTGAAACTTACATGAAAAATTAAATAGTTATGACTCAAAACAACAATTTTAATAAAATATTATTAAAAAAATACTGATAAAATTTTATAAGTGGATAATATATGATATTATAAGTCTGTATATGTTTATGGTATAGAATTATAAAAAAATTAAATTTATTATACCTGAGTCTTAAATCAATTACAATGTAAGTTAGACCTAAGCCAAGTGTTTATTTACTAATCTCATCCTTATTCAATATTTTTTTAGGTTTATCTTTTTATTAGTGAAATTATATGAGATTATTATCCCAAAACCTATATATTTTATTCTCTTTAGGTTATTTCTAGAAATTATAATTTTTCCTTTCATCTTTCTCTCTCTAAGTATTCAAAACTCTAAAGTAATGTTTTTTTAAAACTAATTTTTGTTTTTCTATTCAATGAAAAATATTTTTCTTCCATATCTATATGTTCTTTATATTTTACTCAAGAATTATTTTAATATTATCCAATGATTTATGAATGTAATTTTTACCAATGTTTTAGTTTTTTATAAAATGTTTTAAATGTAATCAACTTGTTATTTTCTGAAAGAGGAAATTTTTTTTAAATGTGTAAATGAAATTTCCCTTTTAACATATACTGAATGAATAGTTTTTCCAACAATAATTTTTAATATATTTTTAAGAATAAATTAAAAATTTAAATATTTTGTTCCAAAGGATTTGTTTCCCTAGTATTTTGGAAATTTTTAGATTTTCAATAATTGATTTGAAAATCAAAATGGAATTTTTCTCAAGAAATATTATAGTGATATTTTAATATTATTTTCTTCTATTTCAACATTCATTGAGGAATTTTTTTATTTAATGAGGATATACTCTAATGGTTCCATCCACTATATTTTTATGGATTTCTTATGATTATTTTTACTAGGGAATGTGTTTATATTTCTTATTCTAGTTATTCCAATTCAAAAAATTATTTATTATAAGGAATGCTGATGATTTTTTATTTTTTATTCATATATTGAATATATTGGACCTATTTAGTTATGGGTGGGGCCTAAAATTACCTATCCCATTAATGCATTGGTATGTTCATTAGAGAAAACAAGTAGGGTACTTTCCATATGATTTACACATTTATGAATGATGTCTTGACAAGATGCCTCAATGATAATATTTATATCTTCAAAATTATGCATTCTATCATTATGAAACCAATTATATATGTCCATAATATTAGTAAAATTGTTATGATATTCATGGATAAGATTTATGATATTTTGGTTATTTATATGGAATTATTTGATCATAATTTATTCCCACCAAAATATTGATGCCTTATTTTAAATATTCTAGCTTCCAATGTACACATTCCTTTACCAAGAATCTGATATCAGCCCTTTTTATTTTTCCTTTCCATAGATTCTAGGAAGTTTACTATAATTAATATGCAAATATATACAAGTGAGAATAATAATGTTCTTAAGAAAAATACTTTTGTGTTTTATCTTTTCAAATCTAATGTGAGATTCAGTCATCAATCTAGTTTTTCAAAAATAAAAAACTAATTGATCTTTCAATATGTGGTCACTTGTATTTCGTAATAATATGATAATGTAACCATTGGATCTAGGTACTTGGTTTGTGGTTGTTAGATTTTAAATTTGGATTTTATACATTGGGTGTTATACGGATTACACTGCCTTAGGTATCATTGGATTGTTATTTGATATTATTTTTGGTTATAAAGATTTTGTTTCATACATTTATTATGGTTTTCTTTACATTAGATAATATCATTTTCCTTCAGGAAACCATCTATTATTCTTTAGTGGGTTTATGTGGAAATGTGGATTTATTTTTTCCACGTGTCCCTGATGCATCAAACGAAGTGTGTTTATGCTCACATGTACATAGGTTTCCTTCCCAAATATGTTTTTTATGCCGATATTGTATATTTTAGAGATGAAATTGGTGGATATAGATATACTAATGTTTTATGATATGGTATATAGTAGTTAATGATATTATGTGGTGGAGAAAAATAAAGATGGAGTCTGATCAAAGTGTACCTGTAGAGAGGATGTGTCGTCCCATAACTAGAGTAAGTTATACCTGATGGTTATTATCTTATAAATATATATTTTCTTTTATAGATTTTTCTTTTTTAGAAATTGTGTTAATTTATCACATTGAGTACAGTTCATTTGATATATATCTAAATGATAGTGTTTTTTGTTTTCATTGAATATTAGTGACACGTTCATGTTATAAGTTGTGAAGGTTATTACCTGCCTCTGATTGTTATGATTTTTTTGTTATAATATCCAACACCAAGCCTATTAGAGGAAATATTAGAGTGGAAAAAATAGAACAACATGGGTTAGGTTGGGTATGAAATGATTTGGATCATGATATAATGGTATTAGTATAGTTTATGTCTTTGGGAATGACTTTGGAGTAAATTTTCTTGTGAGTTTTTGTTTGGGAATATGGGTTGAGATTTTATGGTGGTGTTGAGTTTGGTTATCTAACTAAGGAGACCACTATTGGTTTGGTTGCTAATATATACTTTCTTCAAGACTATAATAACTCATTATCCAACCCAGATATCAAATGCATTATTTTTAGTGTAAAATTTGGAACTTGCATCATTCAGTGGTTAGTCGTGGTGTTTCATGTCATTCCTATGTTATCTCACTTATATATTCTCTAATATTAAGGTATAAATCTTATCCATCAGGGGATACTACAAATAGATAGCCAAGTCTTATTTAAAGACCATGTCATGTTGTACTTTCCCCAGTGATTAATTATCTTATAGTTCAGTGATGCATAATCAACTTATGATATCAATTGCGAGGTATTATTTCCATGAGAGTAAAGAGAAATCCTTCACCAATTACTCTTACTGAAACTATTCATTTTAGAGTTTATAGAAGTTCCCATTGTGATATAAAATTTTTCCTATAATATATATGTTCTTTTTTAACTGTAGTGGTAGATGAATCATGAGATTTTAAGGTGAGGTCGATCTTAGATTGATGAGGATAGGTTGGAGAATGATATTTTCAATACATGTCTAATTTGGACATCAGTAAACTATATAAATATTCTCACATTTTTTCATAATGAAATGATCTGTTGGCTACTATTAATCTATATCCACAATGGTTCTTTCCTACCATGATTTGACATTGATATTCTGGTTATGTTTCTGGATAGGTGACTTACTAATCCCAATTTGATATTGATTCCCATGATATTTGGATTTTAATAAGGTCCTTTGATATAATATTTGATATTTCAATAATTACTCTCCTATATCCCTAAGGTATACTAGAGACCTGATGTTAGATTTTGGTATTATATATTTTCCTAATGTAATGCACCCTACACATCAAAATAGATCAGTGATTTCGTAAATACATAAAAAGTAGTTCTTGGAACTACATGGTGAGGGTAGATTTGAGATTAATAAATTCTATATAAAATGATATAAAATATTTTTATAATGTGATTATTTTAGGGAGTTGATTATATTAAACAAAGATAGATATATATGATTATTTAGGCCAAAAAAATCTAACACCTTTAGGTATTCCTCATCAGATCGAGAGTTCTTCCACTAAAATTCTAGATTGTTAAATGTGGAAGATGACATAGTACATGTAGTAACCAATATGGATGGATGAATAATTCATATCATCCTCACAATCACTCATCCTAATCAATGTAATATTGTGTCAATTCTTCCTATATAATATTTTAGTTTGAGGGAATAATGATTTCAAAAGAGCTCTTAGCCAAACCCTTATGACCAAAGACTGCTACTAATGGTTGTCATTTGTGGTTCAGTTCTACTGAAAGATGGAATTTTCCCTCTAATTTTGAAGGGCATTAAAAGGATTCCAATAATCATCCATCCGTTTGTGAGAATAAATTTTCATGATATTGTGGTGTGGTTACCCATAATGGTGGTTGATTATGAGAATGTTATCTTGGATGATTTTTTAGAGTTACCGTATTTGAGTATTTGGTTCGGATATCATTCTAATTTAGAGGTTTTATTAATATTTCTTATAATTTATTAGATATCTTGGATAGGAATAAGGAACTGATTTGTAATTATTGGGGCTATTAGAGGAAGGTTTTTTATTTTGTTCAATGTGAATTTCCTAAATAGTGGGTTTTGCAGATCAATATTAGGTTTGTTAGGTAAAATCTCTAGTTTTGTGAGTAGGATGCACCATGTGTGGCACTCGAGGCATATTTTGGACACCTCTATTATCTTAATGATATTTTAGGGTAGTGGTGAATGATATGTTATGACTATAATAGCCCAAAAATTTATATTAGTGGGGTTCATTGATTCCACCCATGTTTTGACTAAAATGAATGTTGAGGATCTTGTGAGTTTGTATGTTGTTTTTGACCTATTTTGAGAACACCAATGGTTTAGAAAACCTTCACGCTGTAAGTTTTTTTGACTGATAAATCCATCCTTTCATTCGTGATATTAGAGTTGTTGGAATAGTGATTAATCAATATTAAGATCAAGATTCTAGTGACTGGGTGGATATAAGTGGTATAGTGTTTGAATCAATGTCACATTGAGAGGGAAGTGGTGAATTAGGGTGACACTAAATTTTTATCTTTTACTTATAGGATCTTGTTCCTGAGTTTTTAGGAATATTTTTTCAACATGTTCCTTTTTTTTTCTAATTCATCCACACAATACATCATACCGATATGTTAAATGTAAATAATACATGGAAACATGTATTTTACTTGGCTCACCATTAAGGGATACTCTATGGAGAACATGAAAAGAACATGTCAATATTCCTAGAGATGTAATACTCTATGTAGGGATATTACATGGGGTTCGGGATGGGCTCACTACTGATCTATGGTGCAATTCCACCTCTATAATCTCTCACACTAAACAAGTGGGGGATGGGGTTAGTGTGTAGACTTGAGGGTATCTTCAATATTTTATGGAATTTTTATTCTATCTATATCAATTGTGAGACTTCTCTTTCATCTGTATATCCATGTATATTTTTTTAAACACCTCTTTTTTTATCTCATTTTCTTCACGTTCAAATGGGGAAGACTTTTTATAGTTACTGTATTGTTTTTTCTTCCTCTTCCCATACAGATGATAGAATCCTATGTTCGAGGATATAATTTTTCTTCTAATTAGAAACACTCTTCTTCTCCATATGAGGATAGCTCCAATTTAGAAGTATCTTATTTCTACCTTCTTTTACCTAGAAAAATTGTAGAATCCTCTTCTTCTCTTGATCCCATTTTCATTATGATCCATATATTCTAGCATTATACTCTATCTTCTTCTTGATCCACTTTTTTAAGATGAACTATAAGTATCTGTATACAATGTTTCGTTCCTCCTCTAACAAATCATCAATATTAGCATGTATCTCTTATCTTGTTCAGATATATTAGTGAGGATCCTTCCCACATTTCATCTAAAATAACCAGGTTTGGAAATAGGGTTTCTTTCTAATTCATACTACATAATGAAACATATATATATATATACACATGAACAAGTCAATTATTTACCATAAAATTGTATAGATCACACCCAGCCTCTTCCTAAACTTCATGATCTTGTCATCTGTTATAGGTACTAAAACTTTTCTATGAACATTCCTGATTAGGTTCATGATATATTCTTTCTATAATTTAAATATGGAATTCCTCCATACATCTTTTCAACAGATTGTTTTTTTTATTTTTATAAAACCCAGTTCAAATAGCTTGAAATTTCTATATAAGTAATTTCTTAATTCTTATCACAATTATTATCATTTGTCCCATCCTATTTATTATTCAAATAAAAACACCATGAATTTGTCTCTATGATTATTGCATTTCATTTCTCGGTAAGATATTCCTAGTTTACTCTAAGTATAATTATATATATTCTCAATCAATCCATTATTCAAACTTCTTGAATAAATATCCATGATCATTAGCATTTACCATTTCCTATTCTTCTTAATGCTTAGTTTGATCAGTCATTATCAAATATTTATCACGATCAGAACATAGATCTACATAATATGTGGATATCTCTTCTTAAATCTAACACTTAAAATATCTAAATACCATGAATGGATATTTCTATTTCTATCATCAAATATCCTAACATTTAATATTTATTTAAATTAATAATATTTAAAACTTTTCCATTTTGAATATTTCCATTGAAATCAATTGGGTTTCGTGAGTGAAGGTTCTTCAAATCCTTCTAAAGACCCAGTCTTCTTCTCCCTCTAAATTTACAAAACAACTATTCCTTAAAACCATTTGAGATCCTCACGTGGAAGGTATCACGTTTTTTTCTCCATGTGGACCATCAACATACAGTGTGAAACACATATTAATATTTTGTTCATTCATTTTGACGTGTTAAATTTTCCATGTCTTGAAAGATTACACATCATCTACACACTTAGCCAAAGGATATTGTTTATGAATTTTTAATTTTGAGCCCATATGGATGAATATTCTCAAGACATATGATTAACTCATACAATAAATCCCTTTTCTATTTTTTTCTAACCACATGACCTACTAACTACATGCCCAACTAATAATGCTTACTCAACAAACAACACACTAAACTCCTACTGACCACATGAAGGTATCAAACTAACCATATGTTAAAATAAGTGAATACATGAAGTATTCAAACTTACTATACATACATTGAGTCAATTGGCCCTATATAATGATCTAATTGATTGTATTTTGAAAAAATTTACTAGAATTAAAATTTTACAACGCACCGAACTCACCACACATTGAGTTACAATCGACTCTTCATGCATCAACTGAACACACGATGAAAATCAATCAATATATACTTTTTAAACTAATCCTATGATTATAACCAAATAAAATCACATTGAAAACTAACCAAACATTCATTTTTTAACTGGATGCATGAGTATTAAAGATACCACATGGCTTCTCCATGCAACCACATGGCATTCCAATTTGGCCCATGGTTACTAAAAACTACCTTTAAACATTTTAATCCACCCAAAAATACATGATTTTTTTACCTTTTTCTAGGTTTTCCATCATCCAAAATTTAGGTATCCTTCATATTTACAATGACAGACTTGCATTATTTAAAATGAATTTGTTAGCCCTACCAGGTTAAATACCCTCTGAGGGAGGGTGAATTAGTGTCGAAAAAATTAATACAACTGCCACTTTGTTTATATTTTTTTACTATTAAACCAAAATTACATCTATTTCTTTCACATATAAAATAATAAATTGAAATTAAAACATGGAAAGGGAACAAAAGTATTACTTCGTTCGCTCTCACTGGGCAACTTCCAAGGAGAATACAATGATAATGTGTTGATGTAATAAATATTCTATAGTACACTATTATTATAATGTTTGTAATGGACTCACTCTACCCCATGGTTCACTACCAAAAAAACATTGAAATCTCACAACCCTATTAACTGATGTGTGATCATTAATCATTCAAAATATTCTTCTTTTAATAACATGAATCAATGTTGTTTACACCCAATTCAATATGTCATGAAGCTAAAATTTACTACACGTGATTAATATCAATTTATCATTGAATTTTTAGGTAATTTATTTTGTTTATTACAACTTTCAAATTCCGGAAAACTTTTTTCAACTTTCACAAAAATTCCACAACATTCGTGAAACCATTGAGTTTGATGCAAAAATCCAGACATTCATGAAAAATTTCAGTTTTTTTCAGAACTCACAAAATTCATGTTATTTTTTTTCATGGAACCCACTTATCCATTTAGAGACAACACAGTTTTATATACAAAACTGATGTTTGAGTTGCTGCTTGACATAAGAAATTTTTTCACAAAACTCTTACATGATTTCAAAGACTCTATATTATCTGTAAGATGGGTGTTCCAAATGATAGAGTTAGAGACTTATTTATATATGTGGTCCACCCTTTATGAATCTATATTTCACACACTGAACTTATGCACAACTTTTCTAGTATAAATAACATCAATGATTTTACCTCACCTTTAGTGTGAAACTAAATTTCATCCCACAACTCCCATATGTATTTCATACAACTCTTTTAGCATCATAAACATATATTTTCATGAAATTGTAGAATATTTAGGAAACAATTTACTTTTCTATATTTAGATAAGATGGCTTCAAATAATAAAAAATTAGAATTTTTGTAGTACTCTTTCACAATTTTAGACAACTTTTTCATTCACATGAAAATATTTCCATTTCATCAGAAATAGATTTTCCCTTACTCCAAATTTTAGAAACTAATATTTTTTCCAATAGAAGGAAATTGAACCATCTTGTACAAGAACTTTTTTTGAAACTTTCAAATATTTCACACCTGTTTCTTAGATATGTTTTGACATTATTAGTCAATAATTCGGATGGGCCTTCAAATATGAAATTTTAATCGAATATTTCAAAAACAAACTAGCCAAAAAACACAATTGTGTCACCTTAAGGAATTTTTCCCAATATAGTTACCTTTATATAGGCATCAAATAACCTTTAAAAAATATTCATGTTCTAGATTTTACCTTTACATAGCATGTGTCAATTATACACAGTCCAATAATAATTACCAATATCTTAAATCTTCACCCCTTATAAACACCCGCAAGAAATACATGAAAAATATTGATAAAAGGATATTTCAAAATGCAATAATTATTTTCAACACATTTTCATCAAAATTTGATAATCATATTATCAAAAAATCCCATCAAATAGAACTGTGGTTGCAATAATATCCCAATCTATATTTACATAGAAAATACAAGATATCAATTTACTTCTCTCTCACCATATATCAGTAAAAAAGGGTATTCTTATCTTTGTATTTAAGAATATCAACACTATATTTAAAAAAACTCATATTCATTATCCATCCAATATTTTGACAATATTTTTGCACCAAATTTTCCAAATAAATTCAATACCTTATAATTCTTTGATGGTCTTTTGATTTAGAGAAACTATACTCCTTAAAATTTTCCCTCATAACCATATATCATCAATAATCTCTTTAGTATCTTATTTGTTTATTATTATAATTCCATTAATTCTTAAAAAATATAATTATTGAACCACCTATTGTAAAATACTTTTCAACTAAGTCCTATAAGTCTAATGGGATGGAGTTTAGTGAAGTAAATATGATTTAAAGTTAAAATCATCAATGTTATCCATTTTTACTTCAGTGTATATTCTTAAACCAGATGCAACATGAACAGTTTTAAAATAAAATTACTCAAGAAACCTATCCAAAAAATATTTAGTCTATAGTATTTAAAATACATTGGTAAGGTATATACAAATTGAAGGAAAAATGTATTCCACTTGTTAATACCAACGAAGTGATCCTAATTTCCTTCAAATGAGGCTAAAAAACCTGTAAGTTCTTATTTTCAGCTACCCTAAATGTGTGCATATATAGACAAATTTTGTTTAAATGATTTTATATTGAGGGTAATATGTTGAATCCAATCATTGATATATTTTTTCTATTTCAATAATCTACATGGTATCCTCTGAAACCATGAAAATGATAAAAATATGTTAAAATTTAACAAATAGTCATGATGTGTAAAAGTTATTTCTTCTTCATGAATTATCCAAAATATCTTTTATATATTTTCCACCATTTTATGAGGTTTTATATCACTTGAAATAATTACAAAATAGTCCCAACATTTTTTGGGAGACTATTACTTGAATTTGAAACCTGAATAACTTTAAACTTTCCTTGATTCCCACTGTTTTATAGTATATGAAGATAGATTTAATTATTCACAAAAAATATTCTTTATTTCATCCTTTTAATTGATATTTTACATTTATTTTCTGTCAAAATTAATTCATATCCATATTTTAATTGATAAGTTATTCCATCATGTGTCTTTATTTAATAAAACTTCAACTAAATCAAACCAAGAATATTTTGGGAAAACCACTCAATGGATCATGTCTTCCACTTAACACTACAACATTCCAATCATTAGATATAATAATTATGTTTATGGGGTGATGGGTACATCCAAACACCCTTATATTGAATATTTTAGTTGGTCATTGCGAACTGAACCCTTTGTTTTAAGAATCCTCCAAGACATTCCAGTGGTTACTTTTGAACCACCACTTGTGAAGATTTCATTTTAGATGTTCCCTTAGGGCCAATGTATCATACATAGCTTGGGTTACTTATCTTTTGTGATTATAATCCCACTAATACTTGTTTATTATTTTTTTATGTTTTTCCTACATCCTTCAATATGTTTCCTCTACCAATAGAGTTCTCTTTCACCAACATTGAACTCTTTCATAGGCATGTGATATGAAATACCACTAAGTAATACATCATTATTTTCCTTTTCTTCAATAGTTATGAGTTTTATTTTAAACATATACATACTTGGTGAATACATCCTCAATTAATTTCTATTTTCTTATATAATTGGAATATCCAACTCCAACTTGTTTAGTTCCCAAATTTCCCTCTATTATATTTTACCTCAATATTATGGTTATAACTAGATAGTTTTTTGTGTCTGCTTCCTTTTAGCTTCACCTTTATCCTATAAAGAAACTATTTTTTACATACTTAATAGATTTCTTTCCAATGAATGGTCTTCCAAGGTTTTATAGTGGAATAATTCTTTGCCTTATAACTTCATTGGTTATCCTCCTATTACAATTTGATTCCATATGTATAATGTTAGTTTTATTAAAATGCATCCATAAAAATAAATCATCATTCTATTGTTTCTCTACTGAGATATTAGTAAAACTTTCCTTATTCCACTATTGATCTATAGGGATTCTTGACACATAATCTATGTGTACCATAATCTTATACAAAAATATCACTCTATTGATATCCTCTCTTGAGATATTTTTATTATAGAATGTTTAGGATAATTACATTATTTTATTAATTTTATATTTGGGATTTTTAATGCTTAATTTTTTTGCAACTACCAAAAAGGGAATACCATCCTCCCTTTTCCATTCTTGGATTTGTTCCTTGACTCAATATCCTTAATCATAAATTCTTTATATTTTAATTTTATAGTCATCTCCTTTAATACTGAGAATGATTCATGTAAATCCAATATACATTCATCTAATTGAGACTTTAGAGGTAGAAATCCTTCATTTATGACCTCATTCAGGAACAATTTTTCCCTATTTGTTGTGAAATTTAATCAAGTAATTCACTATACTCTTTCATTTTTTCACCCATATCTTTTTATGTCAAAATTAGATTTTAAATCGATTATTTTAATTATTTTGATCTCTATGAATATATTTCCATTGATAGTAAGATTCACTTGGTGAATGATATTATTGTATTCCTTCTCATCCTATATTTATTGGATATTGTATTGATTACTACATGATAGACCTTTAGATTAGTTACATGATGTTTCTCCCACTTCTTCAATTGATTCTTCATCAGTATTTACATTTATGAGGGGGTATATAATTTCATATTCTTCATGTATATTAGAAAAAAATATTATAAATATATGTATCATTGAAAACATAATTATTCACACTGAATAGAATATAAATCTTCTCAAGATCTTTATTCTTGGATTTCCTCATCTTCTTTCCTTTTTTATAAAGAACCATTTTCCAACCATCTTTATTCGTTTCCCTTCTTGACCACTTTTTCTATTAGATTCAGTGTATTCTCTAGTTCTCTTTTATTCAAATATTTTCCCATTATTGTTTTCTATATTCTTATTGGTTTTAAAATTCGTTGTAACATCCCCAAATGATAAAGTGATAAAATGACTAAAATGATATGACTCATGTCAACAATGTGCACCTTCCTTTTCGGGAGGCTGTCTGATTAGAACTCCACAGTTAAGCGTGCTTGGCTTGGAGTAATGATCAGGATGGGTGACCTTCTGGGAAGTTTCCCAGGGTGTGTGTGAGTGAGGACAAAGCACACTGGAAAGGACAAGTGTTGGCTTGTGGGGACTATCATTAGTCAGATGACCCGTTCAGGCATGTGGGTGGACCCTGGGGTGGGCCCCACGTGTCTGCGGGGGAACTGGTGGTTCCTGGTGGGCCAAGACTCGACGACAATGTTAAGGCGGGGTGGCTGTGCTGTCACCGGGGCCTAGTGGTCACATTTGGTATCAGAGGAGGAACCCAGCCTTAAGTGCGGTGCACTGCCTAGGTTGAGATGTAGGGCCCACAACGAGGGCGTTGTGCTTTAAAGGGGGGGGGGGATTGTAACATCCCCAAATGATAAAGGGTTAAAATTACTAAAATGATATGACTCATGTCAACAAGGTGCACCTTCCTTTTCGAGAGCCTGCCTGATTAGAACTCCACAGTTAAGCGTGCTTGCCTTAGAGTAATGATCAGGATGGGTGACCTTTTGGGAAGTTTCCCAGGGTGTGTGTGAGTGAGGACAAAGCACACTGTAAAGGACAAGTGTTGGATTGTGAGGACTATCATTAGTTAGATGACCCGTTCAGGCATGTGGGTGGTCCCTGGGGTGGGCCCCGCGTGTCTGCAGGGGAAACTGGTGGTTCCTGGTGGGCCAGGACTCGACGTCCATGTTAAGGCGTGGTGGTTGTGCTGTCACTGGGGCCTAGTTGTCACATTCGTAGTCTGATGAATTATTTTATTGAACACTTCACTAGATATAGATCTTCTCAAGACCTTTTATTTCCTTGAATAGTTAATTCTCTGTTCATGTATTTTCATATCATCTTCATGAAGAACTTATTCCAAAATACCCTTTCCATAATATTGTGGATATAAAAACATTTCATTATACCAACAATAAAATTTAGATATATTTATTAATTAAGGATTTAACATAGGATCCATATGTCCAATATATCAAAATGTAAAATTAGATGCTGAATTAAAATGCATGTAATTTAGGCTTAGATGCTATTTATTATAACTAAATCCTCAGAGTGTAGGGAGGTGTGAATCACGGTGACACAAAATGTTTATATTTTACTATTATGATCCTTTCCTTATGTTTTTAAGAACATTTAGTTAACACATTCTTTATTTTGAATGTATCTAGACCACATTTTGGGCACATATACAGAATGTAATAAATATTAGGAAACTATTATTTTACATGGTTACCACTAAGGGATAATTTATGGATAACAAACCAATAACATGTTGATTTTAAAAATGTTTTAATAGTATGTGTGGAGATACTATATGGGATTAGAGAAGAGATCACTATCAATCTTTGGCATAATGCATTTTCTCTAGTCTTGTGCATAACTCAAGGGAGAAATGTCATCAGTTTATAGACTTAAGGGTCTCTTCACCATTTTAAAGACATCATAGTCTATCACAATCCAAGTAGAGACTTTTCTTACATCTGTATAATAATGTATATTCTATATTATGTATTTTTTTTCTTTTCTTCTACCATTTTATTGAAGTCCAAATTTAAAAAACTACTTATAGGGATTTTATTCATGTTTCTTTGTCGTACAACTTCATATAAGATAATCCTCTATGTGAGGATAACCCCGTGTCTTCTTAACAACTACACTCCTCTTCTCAGGATGAGGATACTTTTAATTTGTAATTATCTTATAGCTTTTATTTTTAGAGGTGATTCCATAGTAGAATTGTAACAACCCAAAATATTATAAATGAAATTATATTTTTTAAAGAATAAATTTATCTTTAATAAATTTACTTATAGAAACAACATGGACTATATTTTATTTTTTATTTAGGAACTTTATAAAATGTGGCCATAAGTTAACTTTCTACCATAAAAGACCAATAAGAATCATAAATGTTGATAATATACTATTGACACAGCTACCATTAAATTATTGTACATTAAAGTCCGTGATAAATTCTAAATGAAATAGATGAAAGAGGGTGTAACCTCATGTAATAAGATCATACCCTATGAGTTCCATTTATCAAAGTTTCAGAGGGAGATGACATCACTAGATTCTTTCCTTTACCAAGGCTAAGTCATGATTTGACAATTATAAATCATGTGAATCAATTTACAAGATAAGTTTAAGATTATAAATACCACATCACAAACAATGTTCATCAAAAACCCCTTAGAATGTAGCACTATTTCACACCTTACCCATAGGGAATAAACTATTGTAAAAAGGGATTATGTATCAAGATCCCAGTAGTTTGATGTTGTATATATTTTATTAATAAAATAATTATTATATTTATCTATTTTTCATTATTAATTCAAATATATATATAAATATATTAACATATAATGAGTTCTATATAAATTATATTTTTATAATAAGAATCTAAAATTATATATTTGGGATATATTTAGTTTGAAATAAAACACTCATTTTGATGAATTCATTAATCTTTAAAGTCCATTTAATTTTCATGAAATATTCTTATTAAATAATATTTATTTATTTATAGATGGAGATATAACTTAATGAAGTCCAATATAATTTATATAAGGCTTAGAAATATAGTAGTATCGAAAAGGTATAATTTTAGAGTAAATAAGTATTTTTATTTAAAGTTGTAAATTCTCATATTTAGAAAATTATTTTGGTTAAATATATATTATTTTTTAAATCATCATGTTGAAATTAACCAATGTTGAATTTTTCATAATTTATGAGACAATCATATTTTTGGGTAAAAATATAATACAGTATAAATATACAATATTTAATGTGACATAATAATATCCTAGAAGTATTTTAATAAATACTATAAAATTCATAAATGACCAAAAATGTATTTACTCTTTAAAATAATACATTTTTTTGTTATTTAATACCTTTTTAGACTTATAATGACTCCACCACAACCTATATTATATTTTATGATTTTAAAAAAATATTAATGAACATTACTCATTGCTAGATCATCAATAGTATGAATTTAATTATTGTTATGCTATCCTTCCTTTTTTATTTCATAAAGGTACCTTACATTATACAAACATACGATCTTTAAAAGGTTAGTTTCTTTAAAAAAATGTACATAATACATAAATACATAAAAAACTCTTTTAATACACTACAATAGATTATTTAAAGGTTAATATTATGTAAAACAATTCTATCTCCTAACCTAGGTACATACATCAATGGAAATGATGAGCATAAGACCCAATAAGGGAAAGAAAGAGAAATAATTTTCATGTGATCTATATAATTATTGATGAGAACTTGGGGAATATCATAAATTCATGATAAAAGGATGAATGAGAATTTCATAATAAAAATAAATTGAATCATGACATTGTAATATGTCTAAAAAATTTAAACAAGACATTCATAATCATATCACAATGTTTTATCACCGGTCTATCATAAAAAATTAATAATGTTTTTTACTAAGTTATAATAAAACATGTCATCTATGGAGACTAAATTCTTTACCCAATCCATTGTAACTATAAAAATGTACACCATTAATATTTTTTTAATTAATGTGTTAAACATATTTCATAATAAAAAATTTCACAGATAACTAGTGGAGAATAAAATAAATGAGTTTCATATCAAAATATTGACATTTAAAAAATTTTATTAAAGACTTATTATTAACCCATATAAAAGTAAATAAGATTTCATGTGTGGTGATTTGAGAATAAAATAGATCATTTTTTCATCTAGCATAATAACCTTGGAAAATAAATATTTTTGGGTATTCACAAATTTAAACTAAAAAAGACAAATTTCATAAGAAATAAAGAGAGAATTTGAGAAGAAAATTTGGCAGCATAATGGGTATGAAACATGATATAGAAAATGGTATAAAGAGATGGTAAAGAGTGTCCAATTAATAAAATAATATTAATATATTAACGGTATAGAATAAAAATGATATAAGAACATTTTTTGTAAATTTAAAATACATACCCCATAAAAAAGGCAACTTGAAAGGAATGGAAAAGTTGACACTTCCATTAACTTGAAGAGTGTTCCTAAAACATGAGGATCAAAACCTTGGGGGCTTGAAGACATCTTGGTAGGACTAATTTAGAGGTAAAACTATCACACATTCATATAGGACGAATTGGGAGTGAATGTAAATAGATAAATGGGAGGGTATTTATAGAAAAAGTTGGTGATATGTTTATTAATTTCATTAGACACCGAGGTAGTGGTAAACGAAAAACCGTGGACTTGCCCATGGAATTGGAAAAATGAGACACATATTATTTTATTTTAATCTAAAATATCTTACAACAATTTTATATTACATATTACAACATAATTATATAATTAGCTTTTCATTAAACATACTGAAAAACTCAAACTCTATTTTTACTATTTAAAAAATTAATGTTTTTTAGAAAATTATAATAAATTCAACCTAACATACTTTCAACATGTGGATTTCAAAAATAAAATTTATTTTATCATAACAATTCTCTATATATGAGAGTTCAAACTTTTTAAAATAAAAAACATAATTTATTAAAAGTAACAGGGGATAGAAAATGCTCAGTAAATGCATAGTAAAAATTTCTAACAATTGAAAAAAATAAGATGATTTAATCATTTAATTTTAATTAAGACTATTTTTATCATAATATTTTATTAAAATAATTATTATTCATAATATCAATTTTTATTATAAAAATTTACATCTTTTCCGGAATGTACAATTTGTGTCCGAAAAAAAACAATTTATCCAAATCCATCTAAATTTTATTAATAAAAACTATGCATAAAATGGAATTAATGGAAAAGAATTTATTTATTAAATTGTATTACACTTTATGTAACTAAGGCCTTGATGAATAAAACCTTATAGAACCCACATACGACAAATAACCAAGGTGTGAAATGGTGATAGTTTCATGGGGCGGCTCTGATTACATCACCCTATTGGTAATTTCCACTAACTTGAACTTCTCCCATAAGAGATTTCTTTCGAGCATTAATTTTTGATATTTTTCTTGAGATATTTAAATATTTAAGCCCTGTGACACTTCCTCCTTCTCATGTTTTGACGTATGGGCCTTATATTGCAAGACTGTACTGGTCAAGGAAATTATCTCTCCTTTCTACATTAATTATTTATTATCATTTCTACTTATAAACAAAAATTATTATTTTAAAATTATTAAAAAGAGTATTGTTTCCAATGGTCATATATGACCAATGATCACATAACGGTTGCATCTGATGGTCTTGTTTCCAATAATAATCATTTCATTACTAAATATACAAGTTTTTTCTATGTAGGATACAATAAAATACATGATATCAGGAAAAAATAATTTTAAAAGTTTAGGTTATTACGTTATTCCCCCCTTAACAAATTTTGTCCCAAAAAATTCAGCTTATACTTTTAGTTGAGAAAAGTTATGGTTACTTCTGCCTCATTTTCTCATCTGGTTCCCACATTTCTTAATCAAACATATGGTTCCTTCCCAACACTTTGACGAGGTGGGTAGTCTGGTTTTGTAGAAACCTTTCTCTACTATACAAGATATCCATCACATACTTCTCATAAGAGAGGTATTTTTCTAGTGTTAAAACCTCCAGATTTAGTAAATGTGAAGGGTAGAGTATGTACCTTCTCAATAGATATAAATTTAATACACCATGAATATGAGAAATATTTAGTGGAAGTGAAAGACAATATGTCACTACTCCTATTCAATAATGGATTTCATAGGGGCTAATATACCTAGGGATAATATTCCCTTTCTTCCCAAACCTATTGAATCTCTTCCAAGATGAAAGTTGAAGGAAGACATTGTCACAAACATCAAAATCTTAATCCCTTCGATGATTGTCAGCATATCACTTCTACCAAATCTAAGAAGCCTTCATGTTTTTTTCTAGAATGATACTTCTATATCATCAATTGCATAAGTTCAAGACCAAGAAACATTCTCTCTCCTTATTCATCCAAATGAGTAAGTGTTCTATATAATTCTCCATCAAGAGCTTCATAGGGTGCCATTTGAATACTCAAATAGAAGGTGTTGTTATATGAGAACTCAACTAATGGAAGATGATGATCCCAACCACCTTTAAATTCCATTGAGAATTTTCTCAGCCTGTCCTCAAGTGTTTGAATAGTCCTTTCAAATTGGAAATTAGTTTGGGGGTGATATGAAAAAATAAAATCCAATTCGGTATACATATCATGTTGAAGACTTCTCCATAATGTAAATGTGAACCTTGGATAACGATAAAAAATGATAGAAAGTGGTACCCCATTAATCTTCACCACTTCTTTCATGTATATCCTCAAATGTTCTCCATGAGAGAAATCTTCATGAATAGTGTTAAAATCCAAAGTCTTGGTGAGATGGTCCACTATAACCCATACTGAATTGTTTCCTTTGGATCTTCTCAGGTGACCTGTGAAAAATTCCATAATGATGTTGTCCCACTTCCTTATTGTTATGGGTAATGGTAATTATACCCCATTAGTAATTTTTCACTATGCCTTTACTTGTAGGCACATGAAGAACCATATAGTGTAGTCGATAATCTTCTTTTTCATGTTATCCCACAAATAATTATCTCGAATGATCCAATACATTTTATTTCTTTTAGAATTCATACAGAAAGTAGAGTTATAAGCTTCATACATCAGACCTTTCTTTATTTATGGAATATATAGAACATTTAGCATTGTACAAATTTTAGAACACCTTATTCATCAATATTTAAATTAGGAATGCTACCATTCTTTATATCCTCTAACTTCTTCTATAACTAAGTATATTCTCTTTGATATTTCTTGATCATTTCTAGTAATGATGGCTGAGAAATCATTTGGGATAGGGCTGATGGTGCACCTTCCCTTATAATTCCTAGGTTCGGTTTCACTAGGCCTTTGATCAAAGGATCTCCTTGAATCCTCATCATTGATAAAATAACAAGTTCCTTCCTACGTAATGAACCTTGGACTTTTTATGGTCTTCCATGTGATTGTGAATCAAACAATCATATTCTTGAAGTATTTCCCAAAATCCCAATTATATCATGTTCAATTACATTTTCATGAAAATATACTTAAAAATTTAATGGATGGTGTATATATCACATTAATCCCCATAAATATAATGTCTCTATATCTTTAGATAAAAGAAACATAAATATATCCAGGAAATGTGTGGGATAATTATTCTCACGAGTCGTTAACTATCTAGATACATAAGCAATCACATTGTCATTTTTCATGATGACGCACCCAATCCCTTTTAGAGAATCATCCCAAAAAAAAAGATCCTTCTCCAATAGAGGGTATTGTTAACATGGGTGTAGTAACCAATATCTTCTTTAGCTCGTGGAAATTTTACTCACACACCATTGTCCTGGTGATATTAACCCCTTTTCGAGTTAAATTGTTTAGTGGATTATAAATTCATGAAATGTTTTTCATAGAGCTCATATAATACCTTACTAAACCAAGAAAAATAAGAATCTCAGTTACTTTTTTATGTTGAGGTAAATCCTCCACCACCCTTGTCTTTTTAGGGTCAACTGAGATACATTTATTATTTATAATGTTCCCCAAGAAAGAAACTTATTGTAACTGAAATTCACACAGGATGAACATTCCAAATAATCTCTACTTCATTAGAGTTTTATCAATAACAATTAGACAATTATCATTATCCTCATGGATTTTGTAATATATCATAATATCATTAATAAAACCTACCATAAAGTTATCAAGGTAGTTTTTAAAGACTCTATTCATAAAATCCATAAACATATTAGTAGAATTAGTCAAACCAAAGCCCGTAAAAAATCATAATGCTTATATCTTTATTGGAAGGCATATTTTTGAATATCTTCTTTATTCACCCTCAATTTATGATAAACAGATCAAAGATCGATATTGGAGAAGAATTAAAACCCATGAAGAAAGTAAAATAAATCATCAATCCTTGGAAGAGGGTAATTGTTCTTCATTGTGATCTCGTTAAGTTCTACATAATCAATGCATAGCCACATTCAACCATCCTTTTTATTGACAAAGAGAATATGTTCTCCCCAAGGATACACACATGGTCAGATAAACACTATCTAAAAAAGATCATGGTGTTGTTTCTTTAATTCCTCCAGCTCCACATTTTCCATTCTATATGGTTTCTTGGATATCATCATAGATCCAGACATAAGTTTAATGGATAAATCTGCCTCTCTTTCTGGTGGAAGAAAGGGTAACTACTCAGAAAATATTTAAATGTATTCCTAAATAATGGGAACATTTTTTATTCTTATACATTCATTTACATATTCATATTCACATATAAGCTCTATAAATAAGGCTACAGGAAGTGCTTATAGACAAAGATCAGGTTGAGATATCTCTCTTTTAAGGATAATTGTAGTTTTTCCTTTCCAGACTAATAATATTTCTTTTCATCAGTATTTTATCTTATAATTATACATTGAGAGCTAGTCCATTCCTAGTATAGAGTCTAATTCCACCATAGGAATGGGTACTATATTAGGGAAGAGATTATGCTCAAAAAAGTGAATACTAGAGTTTCTACACACTATTAATGTTTTGATAATCCCTTTAAGAGTTTGGATTGATAACTCTACTTATAGTAGTTTAGGTATTGATTCTATATTATGTCAAACATTGAGAGAATAATGTAATGAATAAAACTAGAATCAAACAATGTTCTTTCTTTCATTGAGTGAACAATGATAGTACTTGCCACCACATCATTTGGATCATCTAATTTAGTGGTCATGATAAAAAAATCCCTACCTTACTCCCTTTTCCTATTATGAGGATCATGGTGATTCACCTCCATTAACTTCATATTTGGACATTGATTGGAAATGTGCCCAACCTTTCCACACTTAAAGCAATAGACTTTTGATTGGGAATGCACCGTATTACCTTTTTTGATAGTGTTGAGAAGTTGAGGCATCACCTCACTATGATAGTTACGAGCTATATAACCGTCTCTTCCATAATTGTAACATTTGCCTCTCTGGAGAAATCATTTCCCTAAATGATTCTTCCCACATTTTTTTCATGTGGGAAGTTTCACATGAATTACACATCTTAATTTTTAAATTTCCTATCTAGTTTTGGCTCTAAATATCTCTTCTTTTCATTAAATACGAGAGACCATTGCATCTCACCAAACTTTGGGCCATCCTTTACAGCACTTCACACTATCTTTTCATAGCTTTCATTTCTTCATTGGGAATTAATTTTCCATAGAGGGGATCTTAATCTAGGGAAAAATCTATCACCTATCCATTAGGATCCATGAAAAAGCTAGAGGTGTGGCATGAAATTCTTGTAAATTTAATCTCATAGCTTCCCACAAATTCTATTTCCTTCTTCCTCAGATCAAGGAATTTTATCTCCATTTTCATTCTCATCGAATGAGGAAAATACTTATTGAGTAATATTTTCATGAATTCTTTCCACCCCATAGCATAAATTAACCCTCTTGGATTCATGTCTTTAATCAGTTCCCACCACCGATCATCTTCTGCCTCTAAGAAGAAAGTATCCATGGTGACTCTGTTGAGTTTTGAAAAATGGTGTACATAAATGATATTTACTATAGAACTTATCCTATGTTCAATAATTAATGGGTCGGTAGATCCACTAAAATATCGTGGTCGTTGACGTATAAAGGACTCAACAAAAAGTTGTTCCCTTCATGGTGAATATGATATCTTGGGTTTTATGATGTTATTTCCAATAACTCTAGTCAGTTGACACATCATTCTAATGATTCTTTTCATTCCATATTCCATCGGAGGTCTATGAGTGCATGATCCATTGTGCTCACCATTTACACAATACCTCCTATTTCCTGAATTTTTTTAAAAGAAAATAAACCTTAGTGAGAAATGTTATTCATTTAAGAATATTATAATTCTAAAGGAATTTTATATATTAAAACATCATGCTCATATATGTTATTATTTAACAATAATTATATGTTCTATATATCCTTCATTATTCTTTATAAAAATATTATGATTTAACAAAAATATCCCTCAGGAGAGTCAAAACAAGTGCATAGTAAGGCCCATTTTCATATACTTGGTCATCTTGAGTAAGGACCGAAACACATTTTTGGATTAATTACCCCTAGGCATATATATTCCAAAACCATTTACACTTGTTTGTTTCCATAAATGGTTTTATTGGTTCAGAAACCACTAGTCTTAATATTTAAACAAAATAACAGGATGTTTTAAAATATTTAAAGTTTCTTATAAGGTTGATAATAATATATTAAAATACTAATTTACAAAAAAAACTAAACCATACTTTGATAATAACTATGACATACCACATTTTTATTTCATAATACTATATTACATTAAACAAACAGATGATCTTTTAATGTTTTGTTACATCGATATAAGGTATATAATGATTTATAAAATAAATCATTATTTTAATCCACATGAATGGATTATCAAAAGGTTAATCCTATGTAAAATTACTAAATATAAAATATTTAATACATATATGAAAGTAAAGGTCTATCATAAAGTGCAGTAAAGGAAATCCAGAGAAACAGTTTACATGTATCATAAGAATTATTGATAATAACTTGAGGAATATCATAAAGAAATGAGAAAAGGATAATGGGTAGTATAATAATAAAAATAATATGACTCATAAAATGTAAATGTGGATGAAAAATTTAAATTAAGCATGCATAAGAATATCACTAAGATTTATCATCGAGGTTTTATAAAAATTATAAAAGTTATTCACCAAGGTATCATTAAACATGCCATGCTTAGATATAAAATTCTTTACACAATGCATTAGAGTAAAATCTTGGCACATTATTAATATATATTAATTAATTTTATACACATATAAAATAAAAAAAATTCACACATAACCCATGTATAATAAAAGAAATGAGTTTCACGTCTAAATCAGGAAGTTTAAAAAAAGTGCTTAAAGTCAAGATCTTCATGTCAATATTAACCCAAAGAAAAGGGAATTGGGTTTTATGTATGTTGATACTAGGATAAAATAAATCATTTATAAATATATTTTAATATTCTTGGAAAATAAATAGTTTAGTTTATTCACAAAATAAAACAAAAAAATGGAATTTTCTTATGAAAAAAGAGAAATTTTAAGAGAAAATTTAGAAATATAACTGGTATAAAACATGGTTTTAGAAAATGTTAAAAGGAGAGATTACAAGGGACTTATATTAATAAAATAATATAAATAAAGTAATGTTGTATAATAAAATGGACATAAGAACATAGTTTTTAAATTTGGAAGACATACAAAGAAAACTGAACTCGGAAGGAAAAGGGAAGTTGATATTCCCCCACCTTGAAGAGTGTTCTTAAAACTTGAGGATCAGGATTTTGGGGGATTGAAGAAACCATTGGAAGATTTATTGGGAGGTAAAAATATCATAGATTCATGTATAATTATTTGGTAGTGAATGGATGTGTAGAATTGGGTGGGTATATAGAGAAGAGGAGTAGGATTTGTTTATTAATTTCCTTTGACACCTAGGTAGTGGTAAATACAAAACCATGAGCTTGCCCATGGTATTAGCCCATGGTGTTTGAAACTTGGGATAACTATTTTGTTATTTTAATCCACATGAGTTGAATAACATTTTATATTTCTTATAACTTAATTTTTTTTATAATTATGACGTCATTAAACATACCGATAAACTCAAAATGTATTTTCATTATTCATGAAAAATTAAAGTATTTTTAAAAATACACATTAATTCACCCTAACCAAATTTTTACACGATGATATAAAAAAAGATATTAATTTAATCATAATAATTCTATAAATATATTAATTTTAGCTTTTAAATATAATAATCAATATTTATCAAAAATAGTAATGGATAGAAAATGCATAGTAAAAATTGCTAACTCTTGAAAAAAATAATTTTTTGTGACATATTTTTCATTAAGACTATTTTTATAATAAAATAACATTAAAATAATTATATTTCTCTAAATAATATAATATTAAAACAATTTATATCTTTTTTTTAATGTACAATTTCTATCCTAAAATTAAATTATCAAATTACATTACAAATTTATTAAGAAAAACTTTTCTTAAAGTAGAATTTATTGTAAAAAAATTTATTTATACAATGGAATTACACTTTTAGTAACTGAAGTGTTGACACATAAACTCTTATAACACCTATGTATGACCTAAGAGTAAGATGTGTGATGGTGATAGATTCATGGGGTGACATAGATAACATCACCTGAGTGGTGATTTTCACTAACTTGAATGTCTTCTCTATGTGATTTCATTCAAACTTCACTAGTTGAAACATAAATTGGGCCTGGTCAAGATTGAATCCCAATTACTCTACCTCCTTCCCAATTTATGACAATTGGGATTCATATGAAATGACTCTACTAGTTGAGGCCACCATCTATTGTTTCAATATTAATTATTCTTTATCATTTCATTTTATAAACACAAATTACGATGTTAAAAATTATTAACAATAGTATTATTTCCAATAGTCATATTGACCAACTGTCATATTGACCAATGGTCATATTTAACAATGGTTAAATTTGAACAACAATCATATAATATAAAGATCTCGATGGTCATATTTCCCCTAATAATCTCTTCACTATTAATGATATAAGGTTTTGTTGGGTAAGATACAATAAAACATGAATTTTTAGGAAACAAATTTCATTTAAAAAGTATAGTTCATTAAAATTACAGTCCAAATCCTAATAAAATATTAAAAAATAGTTATCTTACATATAAACTATGGTAAAAATGATGGTAAGGTTTTTAGTTTTTGTTAATTTATTCTTTAGTGTATAGAAACAAAGGTTTGAAATTAATTAATAATTTCACAAACTTTTTCTTTAAATACCCACCCAACATTTCATACCTCTTCACCTGAAAATCATTAATAATTATGATCCTATCCTACTCCCTATATATCACAAAATCAATCCTTATATTTTCTCAATATCTTAAGAAGATCCTCCCATGTTTTTAGAATCACCATCTCAAAGTAGGGGATCGTCTTCCTTTTCCTCTTCTTTCATGTATGTCATTTTTATGTAGCCTTTGGAATCTCAATTTATTATGTATTCATGTGTTCATAAATATCCATTTACTTTCCAGTTAATTTTATAATAATGAAATATTATCTATCCCTTCTAATTATATCATTTTTCTAAGTCGTTACTATGCCAAAGTAGGGGATTCTCTTCCATTTCATCTTTATTAAAATGCATTATTTTTATTGAGCCTTTTTATTTCCAGTTTTTCTTGTTGTCGTATGTTTTCCCATATTTCATTATTATCCTAAATATGAAAAATTAATTATAGTATACATTTAACTCTTAATAAAACCATCTATAAACCTTTTTGTACACCAGTTATGCTACCTAAATTATCTCTTGATATTCCATTCCAAATGTTTATGTTTTGAAAACCTATTCCCAATTCCACTCAATGGTTTTCAAAATAATGTTACTATCCATCATTAATTTGGTAATTACATGTATGTAACACACAATACATAATCATTGTATTAAAAGTGATTAATTTTGTTTCTATGTTTCATAATCTATGTGGCACAAAAAATGCGTGTACATGATATCATTTTCGGTGTTATTATCACATGAAATACCATGTGTGGTGCATGGGTGGATAACATAAGAACTATATTTTATGATGTCTTGGTGGTAATCCATGACATAAGTTTATGATGATGTGTTTTATTTTGTTTCCAAATTGTTAAGTTTCCTTGATTTCATCATCTTATATCAGGCTGCAAGGTTTATGTTTATTATTTTTACTCTTTAATGTCACTTTGAAATGCCTTTTGACTCACATATATTACTTTCATTATGTTATAATTTAATGATTCCCTTAATAGTATTTATACCTCACCCCTTTCTTATATATGTTCCCAGGTCATCTTGTGATGTTTAATAAGATCAGTATATATAAGGTCAAGTAATTGAGCTTTTAAATAATGTCATTATATCCCTATTTCATGTTTTTGTGATATTTATAAAACTACTCAAATAGATTAGGCCTTTTGATATTTTTGGAATGTATTTTGTGTATATTTATGTATTATATCATGAAATAAGGTATATTAAAAATATTTGTGTTCATAGTTAATATTAGATTAATGTGTATTTTTTAGGTATTAAGATGAGAAAACCTAAGTGAAAGATTTAGGGATAAGAATAAATGGAAAATATCCATCAATTTCGGTAAATTATTGAGAGTTTAGTTTCACAAAAACCAAATCTATATATGGATACTAAAAATAGATGTGGATCTAGAAAAATTTTACTTAGGGTTAATAACCTCGAAAAGGGTGCATCAGGTACTAACTCAATCTTCACCTAGTGCATGACAAAGAGGCATTGATGCACACATGGTTTGAAACTCTTGATGGTTTTTCAATGGAAAATTCACATGATCTTTATGAACTATTATAAAGGGAACCAAAATTAAAAATAATTTAATGTTATGAAATATACCATGGATGACTATATTAAAGCCTATAAATTCATAGTTTATGGATTATATTTCATATATTATCCATCTATTAAATGTTTATATTTTAGATTTTGTGTGATTAATAGTTTTAAAATTCTCACCCAAAAGTATTTTTTGGATAAAGAAAATGAAAATAATTTTAATCAAATAGTGAATGGAAGTCTTATCATCTATTTATAAACTAAAAATGTCATATATGACTCTATTTCTATTAATTATTTTATATCATTCAATTTTCGTATTTATATACAAATACCAACTCAAAAGATGGAAGTCCTGATATTTATGATTATAGAAAATGGGGCAATTATTCCATCCAAGCATATAGCATCTCCCCTATAAATATTTTTACATTTCACTTCATAGTGAAATTTTTCATAATTAGTATAGTGAAATTAAATGAAATTATGGGTATTTATTGAATTTAATTGTATAAATCCAATATAAATTGATGAGAGAAGGATATATCCCTCCATATCACGAATCAACTTCAAATTCAATATATGTGTATGTAGGATGATGGAATTCCTTTTGAACCATATTCATAATGATGATTATTATTTAATTATGAGAAATAAAATCTAGATTAAATAATTTAGACTAAGGAAAATATCTTCTTTCATTACATACTCAATGTAATTGAATTTTCAGAGGTGTTCTATAAATAATTTACTATTCTTCCACCTAAGAGAGAGGCTGATTTATCAATAAAAAATATACCTAGATATTTTATATTATCCAATAATACATATATAATTACCAATATTGAACTTGAAGGGTTGAATAAGAAACTACAAGAGAATCAAGATATTGGGTTTGTACTCCAAAGTGCTTCACCATGAGGTGCACTATTCATTTTCATCAAGAAGAAGGATGTTTCAATGAGCCTTTACATTTATTATCATGAGCTCAACAAGATCATGATAAAGAAAAAGTATCATATTCCATGGATTTATTTACTATTATTTTTCTGTGTGGATCTCTATATTCCTATAAGGAGGATCTTTGATCTTGATATTGGAATTTAATGGTGAATAAGAACTATATCCCTAAAAATAAATTTCATATAAGGTATGCCAACTATGTGTTCATAATGATTCCATTTAGACTCACTAATGTTACAGATATATTTATGGACTTTATGAATAGTGTAATTGGTGTTTACCTTAATAAATTTATGGTATTATTTATCTGTAATATTATTATATACTCTAAAATTAAAGAGGGACACGTAGAGAATTTGAATGTTTTAATAAAAACCATTAAAATAGAAATGCTGTATGAAAATTGCATAAAATTTGAGTTTTGTTCAAAGGAAGTAATATTCCTAGGGCATGTTTTCTCTAAAAAAAGGATATCCTAGATCCTGTAATGAAGTGAAAATTAAAGTATATCCTAAACTAATATCTCAGAAAGAGATCAATTTCTTCCTTGAATTAACTAGGTATTATCAATTATTTCTTAGAAATTACACATTATTATCAAGCCTTGTAACTAAGCTAACTTATAAGGAAGTGATGTTTTTTATGGATAATTGTGATGATAGACATAATGAGTTGGAGAAAAGGATAATAACTGTTTATGTGCTCAAATTACACACTATTGGAGTAGGATTTTTGATCTATAGTGGTGTGTCCAAAAATTTATTGGGTTGTGTACTCATGTAGGATGAGAAAGGGAAAACCTCTTCCACCCATCATTTAAAGATCCATGACCATAACTACTCAACCAATGATCTGTAATTGGGTACAATGGTCTTGATATTGAAGATTTTGAGACATTATATATATTTACAGAAGTGTTAAATATATACAAATCATAAAATTTCCAATTATATATTTACACAAAAAGATCAAAAAATGTGACAGTGTAGGTGGTTAGTGATGATCATGTACTAGTATTTCTAATCCCTTACTATAACCCTCTCTATAATGAGGAATGAATGTGATTTAATATCTTTGGACATATAATGTCTTGAAATGAGAATCCTAAAAAAAATCATCATACCTTTCTCAAATAACTTCTCAACCATCGATTCCCAAGAGGATAAAAGGGGCCCAACAAGACAATGAGGAGTTATGGAGAAGGGTAACAAATATTATAGAGTTCAACATTACTAAATATGAGGTTATATATTTGGGAACCTAGAAATGTGTCCCATCAAAACTATAACTAAAGATTGATGTTTTGGATGATTCACATCACTCTTCCTTCTCTACTCATCCAAGAATCACTATGATGTATAGATATTTAATGAAAAATTAATATTGGGAAAATATTATGAATTTGATTGAGGGATTTTTATATCAATTATTTGTTAACCAAGAAGTCAAGGCTATAAGACAGAAGTTTATATGCATGATGGAACCATTACCCATAACTATATGTAAATGTGAAAATTTAACCATGGATTTTATTATACAAATTCATAGAATATCAAAAGGAAATAACACCATTGGAGTGGTATTTGATCACCTTAAAAATTAATTTCATTTCTTTTCCATCATGGAATTTTTCTCTCTTGAACAACTTTCTATGTCATATAGAATTAAAGTGGAAAGACTATATGTAGTTCCACTCAATATAGTATTTTATTGAGGTCTGGGGTTTAGCTCGAGGTTATAGATAATCCTTCTTTAAGCATTGGACACAAAGTGGAGTATCAGTATAGACTATCACCCTCCGTGAGATGGTCATTATAAATGAAATATTAAAAACATAGATGATATATTTAGGTTATGTTTAATGGTTTTCAAGGATTTATGGATCAACAATTACCCTATTAGAGTTCTCAAATAAAAATATTTCCCATTCATTCATTCAAATGGAACCTTTGAGGCTCTATATAGGAATAAGCGTAATACTACAACATGTTGGGATGAAGTTAGAGAGTGGAAGGTAATTGGACTAGATCTTATATAAGATATAGTAGGGAAGGTTCAAACTATTCATTTTTATATGAAATCCATACAAACTTGATAGTAAATCTATGCAGACAGTTATCAATGGGACCTGGAGTTTGAGGTTAGAGAGTTGTGTCCCATCATATTTCCCCATGGAAGAAATTTATTTGGTTTGTGAATAAGGGAAAGCATAGTCCTGGATACATCAACCCCTTTGAGATCCTTTATTTCTTTGTATCTTTGTCCTATCGACCAGAAATCCTAGATAACCTATCTCAAGTATGTCTCGTGTTCTATGTATCAATCATATGGAAGAATATACAAGACTACTCACCTGAAATGAATCTAGAGGTGGTACCTTTGGAGAGTTATGTTCCATATGAGTAGAAGTCAATGAGGATCGTAGATCATAGAAAATATATTTTACTAAACTTGAAAACTCACCTGGTCAATGTATTGTGGCAGAACCACATGTTTAATGAAGCACCATGGGTACTATAAGAGATGATGAAAGAGAATTACCCTCATCTATTTAAGTGTAGAAAATAAATTTTTTAAGGGGAAACTTATTAAGGGGTGATTAATGTAATGAACAATTATTTTATAAATCCAATTCCTCTTTTTGAATTAATAAACACCTTATTATGTAATTTAGTTTTTGATAACCCATTCAATACATTTCATTTTTTAAATTTAGACCATTATGATATATAGACATAAATATTAAATCAAACTAAAAAGACTATTAGAAATCATTATAGTGGATAATATTGTCATTTTATAGTGACCATTGAGATTATTATATATTAAAGGTTATGAAAATTTCTAATTGACATCATTTGAAGAAGCAATGACCTTGACTAGTAGGATCGTACCCTCCAAATCCCATTTATCAGAGCTTCTAAGGGAGATTACATCACTCTAAATTTCCATTGACCCAGATTAAGGCAATAGTAAACTAAAACATGAGAAAAAACGTTTTCATGAGAATCTTATGCTTATCAAGATTATGGCCCAACCATATTTATCAGACTACCGCAAGAAAGTACCACTATCACACACCTTATGCTTAGTGTGCATACTATTCTAATAATAAGTAATGTATCTATAACCTAGTTGTATGAATTTATATATTTTCATTTTAATTATATAATTATCATATTTTTTACTTTACCATTAATAATTCACATATATATTATCATTATATAATGTGTTTGATAAAAATTTGGTTTTGATATAAGGGAACTAAAATTATAATTTTTTAAAATATATAGTTTGAATTAAAAAATTATTTCTAATGAATATAGTAGTTTTTAAATTATTGTTATTTTTTTAAATATTCTTAATAAATAATATTTATTTAAATATATATATATGTTTATATAATTTAATGAATCCTATTTAAATTTTTATAAGGGTCAAATATAAGTTTTTGTTGTAAAAAGTAGTATATTCATCCAAATAAAAAAATTTATTCAAAAGTGAAAATTCTAATATTTAGAAAATTATTTTCCTAAAATAAATGTTATTTTTGAAATCATGACATCTAAATTTTCTAATGGTGAAGTTTTCATAATTTTCTAAGACATATTTTTTTGGATAAAAAATTGAATATGATATAAATATGTGGTATGTATTATGAAAATATAATATACCAAAAATAGTGGAATTATTACTAAAAAAGGTACCCCCAAACAAAAATATATTTCCAATAAAAAAATGTTTTTTGAATTTATTTAATTACTTTTTCAATCCTATAAGGAATCCTCAAATACATTTATTTTATTTTAAGATTTTAAAAATAATTCATTATGGCCATGAATCACTTCCATAAAATAAATGCTATTATTTTAATTAGTTAGGATATTATCAAAACAAGATATTAAAAACACTTCTCTTTTGCGGAAACCATAGGCTAAAACCATGGAAAAGTTTCTAGTTTTGATTATATTAGCAGTTAGATCCCAAAACCTATGTTTAGAAATTAATAAAAAAATCCACCTCTATTTTTTTACAAATACACACCCAACCTCTCATTACTCTTCACTTAAAAACAATTGATCATGAATTTTCTATCCTTTTCCATATATTAATCCCTTTAAGTGTGTTCTTAATATCTTAATAAAATCTTCCAAATTGTTTAGAAGAACCCTCTCATGGTAAGTGATCCTCTTCTTTTTTCCTCTTCATTAATATACTTCATTTTTATTTATGATTATCAATATAAATTGATTATATTTACATATATTTATAAATATCCATTTTAATTTTAACTGATGTTATATATATTATATATTATTTATCCCTTCTCATTAAAACTATTTTATAAGCCACAGCAATGACAAAGTTGGGGATTCTCTTCCTTTTCCACTTTATTAAAATAATGTAATTGTATTAAGTCATTTTGTATCCAATTTATCATGTTGGAATGCATTTTAAACATGCAGTTACTATCTTTATGACTCCCAAGTAAAAAAGAAAAAACCATTCACTGTCATTAAACTATTACATGAAACTTTATAGGCACCTGTCATGTTTCTAGAAATATCCCGTCATTTTCCATGAAAACATTTTGTGTTGTGAATAACCATCCCAATTTCCTCTCAATGGTATTCAACTATATGTAACTATACTTAATTTATTGGGTACTTCTACATAAAGTACCCACACAATTTAATTTTCATGTTTAAATATCCCAAATACTTTATTATTTTTTATGGTTTATGTGGCACACAAATACATGGGCCTTATATTAATTTAATGGGTGGGCTCGAAATTATATAGTCCTCCAACGCATTCGGTATTATTTCTATGTCATGATATTCTATGTGTGGTTCATGGGTAGTTAGACTAAGAAAATTATGTTATCATGCCTCATTAGTTATTCTTAACTTATTTTTATGATTTCATGTTATATGGTCTTTTTACATTCTTATATTGCATTGATTTTCTTATATTATATCATTATTTGATGTTCATGTTTACGATTATAAACCTTTCTTGTCACCTTAAGAAGAATCTTGACTCACATGTATTACATTAATCCAGTTATGCTTCGATTATTCCCTTACTGAGATTTGTAGCTTACCCCTTTCATATGTATGTCCCAAAGTTATCCCATACAGTTTTAGGATATAAATGTATTTATAAGGGCATGTAATGTTTTTTTAAATAATATAATTTTATCCATGTTTCAATATTTTGTGATATGTATAAAATTACCCAAAGACATCAGGTCTTTTGATATGTTAGGATTTTATTATGTGTATCTTTATGTATTTAGTCCGGATATTAAGTGTATTGATGATATGAGTTCTCATAATAATATTCCTATTCTCTTGATCCCTTTTTTCATAATAAATAGGATATTATAGTAAAATCCTTTAACTTCTTCTTTAGACCCTCTTTCAAGATGAACAAGATATATTAATGTATTTATATTCTTTTAAACAATTTTAGATCTTCAATATTTTCAGGTATCACCTCTCCTATTAAAATATATCAATGAGGATCCATCTATCTATTTTTATTGAATAACCAGGTTAGAAAATAGTTTTTAACTCTTTTTCTTACTACCACATGGTGAATATATATGTATGTATGCCTGAGTCAATTTATTACTAACAAATTGGAGTGATCACACCTAGCCTCATCCCGTGCTTCACAATCCTTCTGCATGTAATATTAAACAATTATTTTCAACAAAATTTCTAGAATAATCTCTTGGTATATTATTTATATATATCAAATACAGAATTTTTCCATAATTATTTTCCATAGATATATTTTTTGGGTTTCCACGATCCCTAGTTTAGCTAGTTTGATATTTCCAAATGTGTAATCTATTCATTCCCATCACAATATTCCCCATATGTTCCATACTATTTAATATTAAAGTAAAAACATATTGAATTTTTTTCCATAATATCTGTATATAGTTTCCATGTAATGATTTCATAATGCATTCCATGAAATAATCTGTATCTTCTCAATCCTACCATTATTCAAACTACACAAAGAAGCTCCATGATCCTATTCCATTACCATTTATTGTTCTTATTTTTTATTGGTTTGGTCAATCAATATGAACCATTAATTATATTCCAACCATCCATACACATAATCAATGGATACCTCTTATTAAATACAACACTTAAAATATCTAAATACCATGGAAGGATATTTCCGTTTCAATCACTAGAAATCATGGAATGTGGTTTTATTTAAATAAAACATCAAATATTTTCTAATTTTAATATTCCCTTTTGAATCCATTTGTTATATTGAATCAAGGTTCAATAAATAATTATTAAGATTCAATAATACTTGGTCTCTAATTTTTTATTTAAAGTATGTTCTTTAAAACAAATCAAGATCTACACATCAATGGAATTACATGTTTTTTCACACACAAACATTGATCTTACAACATGTAATACATATTAAATTTTTTTTATCCCTTCAGATATCATAATTTTACCTAGTCTTAAAGACTTATGGAGAACTCGTATGATTAACTAATGGATCATATTAAAGCCTTTATAACTCTGTGAATTAATACACAAAAGTGATATTCTTATGTACCATGCTCATGTGACTTCATTTTCTTGACCACTTGGCCAACTTAAAGCAATCCCAATTGATCATTCTTACTCATATGACAACATAATGAACTCCAACATGCCACATGAAGGTGTAAAAATGGATGAACACTAAAAAATGTGACCACATGAGGGTCTCAAACTGACCGTATGGTGAATCCATTGACCACATAAAGGACTTCAAGTAACCAAACATTGAACAAATCCCTTGTGAATGAAATTTTCTCAAATCCCAAACAGACCATTTGTTGAGTTTTAAATAAAAATTCCTTATTTAACTGACTACATGATTAAAAAATATATATTTTCTATTTTAACTAATTTCATGATGAAAAATAGATGACAGAATGTTGAAATCCAACCTACCATGCCTTTGTCAACTTAACTTTTTAGTATTCAATCTACCCCATGGTTTCTCTAAGTAACCACATGACTATCGAAGATATATCATAATTACTTAAAACTACCTTTACATATATCATTCCACCCATCCATGCATGAAATTTTATATTTACCTAGGTTGTTCATCCTATAACCTTTATAAAAGCTTCATATTTATAATGCTACCCATATATTGTTTAAATGTAATTACCTTTACATAGGTTTCAAATGACCTTTACAAAACATGTGTGTTACAAATTTTACCATTACAAAGATTTATATAATTCTAAAAAAATACTCAAACCATCACCAATATCTACAAAACTCACCATTTATGAATGATTTAAATAATTTCTTCAAATATATAGACAAAAATGATTCTAGAAACTTCAAAAATTATTATCAATGGGTTTTACCCATAATTACATATCCATGTTGTAAAAAATTCCAATCACCTAGAACCATGGTTACAACACACTATGGTGGGGTAGAAGATGTTTCCCCTATACAGAGTTATTATTCTCTATAAATATTGGAGATATTTGAGTAGATATCATAGGTGTGGTCGGATTCTATGAATGTGGTGGTATTTACATTTATTGTTGTAATGGTTATCACATCTCTAAGAATGTGAGAGACCCTATGTGGATGATTTAACTTAGGGATCATTTATAATTTGGGGTTCACAAATAGTTCTCTTCAAATATTCCATTTCATATGGGTATTTTTCCATCTTTCTTTGATATAGAATGATGATATATTATAAAGACTCATCATGGGTGAGGTTAAGAGATGTTTTGAACTAAATTTTTAATATGAATATAGATCTGTGGTTATGTAATACTAATAGATAATTAGTGTTAGTTAAATGGATCTTTTAGTTTTTTAGTGAGGGATGCCACTATATGGGTTGTGGATATAATTATCAATTTTGATAGGTGTTATTAAGGGGTCTGGATCGGATTGAGAGAGGTTATTTGACCAATTGCAACTATCTAGTTTAGAATATACAAAAATGGGTCACCAATGATATTTTGGTTTATTTCATGGAAGGTTGACAAGGTTGATGTTGAGTTCGGGTTTTACTATCAATCCATTTTTATCAAAGTGACCACAAATCAATAAGGTGACCCATAATAGTAGATTCAAGCTTATAGATTTTACATTTATCGTTATCGGCGGGGAGTATGATGCTCTCCCTAATTTCATTCTCAATAATTAACCTTTAGAATTATAATATTTATGGTTTTTTGTTTAATAAATTTCATGTGGATAGATGTAACATATTTATAATGTTTATGATGTGTAATCTTGATTGAAGTCATGTGACATGAGCATGCACACTTTGATAACTCCATACTAGGATAGTCTTAAGCTATATGATTCATGTGTGGAGGTGAATTATTTTTTTCTAAGTTTTTGTTCCCCAAGTCTTCTTAGAACCTGAACAACTAAGGGTGGATTATGTTTGCGTGATGGTACATTGTATTCCATTCATTGTTGTTCAACAACCTTCTTATAAAACATTAGGTTGTTTCCTTTTTAAGGATAAAAAATTTAAATGTTTGGAAGGATGTAGTGACCTAAAATTTTAAAGTGAGACTATTTTTTTTGTTTCATGGTTCATGTACCATAAAGACGATAAAATAGTAAATATCCCACAACAGTTAACTTCTTTTTTTTGATAATTCCATTGAATCTGGTATGTGTTTTTTACTCTTAGGCTATTTTTTTGTGAAATCTTGAGCTAGTTCAACTCATGGGTATATTAAATATTTAGTAAATAAATATTTATTAAATTTTTAAATGTAAAAACTCCAAATTTATAAATAGAGTCCTTTATTATAATAATGACAGTATGGTTTCCTTTAAAATATGGGATTCTTCCTTGGAGTGATATAATTTCATTGGATTGAAATTGAACCGTTGGATCAAATATTTCCTGTCTTAAAATTTTAATTAATATAAGTGTAATGTCTTTTTACACTATAACTAAACATTTTCATGATTAAAAAATTAATAAATATAAATTAATATGATTATCATGTTGTTTATAGCAATGAGGTAGGGACATGTTTTGGTGAAGTGGTGACTATGTGCCATAGTGGTGACAACGTTTCATGAAAACTTATAGAACCTAAAAAATTATTCATGAATTGAATTTTATGAGATGAGTTTATGGAATGTAATTATTTATTCCACTAAAATCATTTAAAGCTATTATAAAAGAAATATATACAGCTCCATTTATTTCTTTTTTGAAAGGTAATATCGAATTAATCTCTCCTCATCCATCTCTTTAAATAAGGTTGGGTGTTCTTCCACATTCTTCATAGCGTTGGAAATAACAAAGAATGAGGGATGTTACATTATAATCTACTATCAAAAACACACCATTAACATTAGACTTCATATTATTTTATCTTCCTCATTTATGTCATTTGATTGTATCCCCTTCAACTCATCATCAAAACACTTAATAATTCTATGGAAAAAATGAATAAAAATCAATAATGGGTATTAACTATTATTAATTACAAAATATTTGATGGTAATTTATTCATGTACTTATTTCTAAGGAAAAACTCATTGATATTTTATATGGGAAAATACATGACTTATTGGGTTTCCTTTTGAAATGATTTTTTATGGTGATTAAAGGAAACATTATTTCTTTTAAAATTATTTATTTTTAAAGAAAAAATTTCCTTTGATAAACTAGCTTATATGGGATGAAATATTATAATAACAAATTTAGAAAAATATTAATAAATAGTTAAAATTTTCTTTTTCTGTCAAGGAACATGGAATGAATACTTAAATATTTTCCAAAATATATTATATATATGACTTAAATTATTTGGGTACTATTTATAATATGAATAAAATAAGGTTAAAAAAGAAAGTAAATAAAACTATTAAATTAGATTATTTTATAGAAGATTTATTTTAAACATTAGAAATTTTCTTTTATTCACTGATCATGTTAGAAATATTATTTAATAATTTAGTTCATAGCATTTGATGAATATGTGTATAAAGTCACTATGTTATTCCAGAATTTTGATTTAGGTATTATTTTTTTATTACCTTAACAATGTTTTTTCATGGTGTTGAATTAAATAATTATATTTAACATTAATTAAATACAATCTTTGATACATTATTTTTGAAAATAAAATGTAGATCATATATTCATTTTCCATTGACACACTCTCCATAATGATCAATTGTTTTATACTTGTCTATTACTCACATTATTCAAAAAAAACTAAAGGAAAGACTATCCTTTGGTAGTCAAGTATTCCTTTATCCACCATAATCTCTATTTTTCTCCTAATATACATGTTTACATTTTATGGTTATTCCATGATACTAAAATTGTGGAAACCTTGAGAGCTCATGGGATTAGTTACATAGTAGTAATGATGTTGTGAGTTACAGGTGTGTTATGAATAATGGTTAGATGATGATGGAGTAAAAAATGATATTTGGGTAGAAATTAAACCAAATAAGTGATTTTTTTAGCTCTAGGGGAAAACATCTTGACCACCCATAAAGGCGTGACTTGTAATGGATGTGATAGTGGAATTCACAATGTAAAGATTACGTTTTAGATATTATGAATATTTTTTTACTATAGAACATGTACTCTTAGGACACACACCATATTCTTCACCACCCATGATTTCAATCTATATTTTAAGGAAAGATTCCATATATCTTCTAAACCTATTCCACAAGACTCACTGTGTAAGTCAAACATAGAATACATTAAATTTTATGTGTTACACATTTCTTGACTTCCATAAACATCTCCTATATCTCATGACTATGTATTTCAGTGTGTAACTACATACAAGACGACATAATGACCCAAATCCCACAAATAATGTACTACAATTATACATTGTTTATAAATCATGTTGGGTGGCTCATCATGTATAGAATATAAATTCCTAAATCATGTATGGACTTGAATGCCAAGTATTCCATAGAGACACAATGTACAGTTAGTTAAAATCCATCTATATCATCTGACACCATATAGTCCACTCAAGTATAACATGAAATTCCTTTTGTGTATACCATATTTAATCGTGTAACTCTTATCCATACACACCATATAACTAACTGGACACATCGTGTATATATATTTCCAATGATAGGAGTTACGTCATTATATGTTCAACCATTCTTAAGATCCCTACACATAAGGTATCACATTCAACACACCATGTACGGAGATATTTATAGAATTATTTCTGATTTCTGATCTGGATGATAGTATTGGATATATGAAAAGTCTATATATGTTATAATCTCTTGTAAATAACAATGGTAAAATTCTCTTAGTCATTAAAAATCATCACAATACATTTTTATTATTTTAGGATCCTACCATCAATGAGGAGAGAATATGTAGAATGTGAGATGTTTTGTGTATAGATGGAGTTATGTTATATGAACATATGTGTCGGTATGGTCATCCATGAAAAGGAATTTAGGTACTCACTTGGTGAAATACACATTAGAGGGTGCGTTATCTCATATGAATGATAGAGTTTTGGTATTACCCCATATGTCAAAGATAAATCCCCCATTTATGGTTTTAGTAATTCTTAGTATGTTGGGGAATGGTCCTCTAAATATGGATTAATTACTCCCCATTATGTCTTGGTGGGGTTATCTACCCATGGAGTAAGTTCTCCTAGATATATTGGAGAATGGTCTTCAATAAGTGTCGGGTTCTCCCCTGGTCAGTGCACAAATACCATTATGGGGTCAAATATCCCACTATACATCTAGAGAGGTCACATGAATGTTATTAATGACTAGTATATATGGAGTTGTGAGACTTACATGTACTATATTATGGATTCCTTTTATATATTATTATTCTTTCAATCCCTTATTGTTTCATTCCAGTTATAACTTGTAATAATACAATCGACTTTCATTGTTCTATGACTTATGCTACCCTAGGTATCTTTGGATTCTTGTTTGATATGAATTTTAGTGATACTAAATTATAATGGCACGGTTTCTTCCATTTACCATGTGTTTATTAACATTATTTATTATCTAGTTACATTATGGTACCTTATGTAATTCCCTAGTCTTGGGATTGGGATTACTTATTAGTTTATCTTTATCCTGTGTTTCTATGGAATACTACTATGTTTGTTTATACTCACTCTTGCATGGGATTTGTGACCGGACATGTCGCATTTGTAAAGATTTTTCACATTTTGGAATTGTCATCAGTATAAATTGATCTAGCTAAATTAGAATACTTAGTATATAGTAGTTGATCATGGTTTCAGTGGTAGTAGTTATGGATGAACATTGACCCCAGTATAATTATAAAGATTCAGTTCCATCTGATACTTAGGGTCAGTCACACCTAATGGGTATCATCTTATTCTTATATATTTATCATTTTGGATTTTACTTTGTGGAACATGACTTTTTATTGATGTTCCATGTTCATGTTGTAGATAGTTGAGTTGTTATATATCAAACCACTAGTTTTGTATATTTCATTATATATTGGTGATGAACTCATGTTAATGTTTTCTATTTTCTAAGGAATCCCATATATGGTTATTCTAATTGGTGCTAGTCATTATCCCCTATCCTATTGGAGGTGGGCATGGGGTGGTACACTCAGTTTATCATAGACACAAGTGGAGTCTCTATCGGTAAGGCCAGGTCATCTTCTCCTTGATGTTAAATAAATTAAAAAGGGGGAAATGTATGTATCAAATTAACAAACATGTTACATGTTTTACCATTGGAAATATGGGTCACATTTCTTCAAAGTTACCTTTGAATCTTTGTAAAAAAATGAATTAGATCATGTAAGAGAAAAGTGAGAGTCCTTCAATAAAATTAAATATCAATCCAAATGTAGGATGAGAATTTCATCCAAATTCTTTAAAAGAATATTTTTATACCTTTAATAATATGTTTCTTATAGTGGAGAGATTTACAGTGATTATTAGATTCCTAGCTAAACAAATCAAAAAGTTCTCATGAATTAGGCAGTTAAAGATTGCATATTTTTAATGATCAAAAAAAAAATTAAGCATGTTTTTTTGAAAAAGTTGAATCATCAAAGTATTGCACCATAAGAAATGATATCAAGATGTTCTTACAGGATAATTGAAGGATAAGAGATAAAAATTCAAATCTTAATGAAAATTTATATAAAGCAAAACAAATCAAATTTTAAAAAACAAATTTGGTATAGGAAGTTGAAAACCTCAAATTTGAGAAGGAAAAAAGGGGATATTTTTTAATATAAATTCCACTATAATTCTTATAGATAAATATATTGATAGGTTAAATATGAAAATTTCATATGTTTTAAATCATATAAATCAATTCAAATATTGTTACAATAATTATTTTATTGAAGCTTCTAAAAAATCCAAGTTATCTAAAAATAATATCAGAGCTACTGACTAGTTTAACTAGTTTCTAAAGTATAAAAGGTTTATTAATTTTGATGAAAAAAATCCTAAACATGGTGAATGGAAGTTTACTAATGAAAAAACATAATAGAGGATTATATTTTTAGGATAATTTATAAGAAAATAGATTCTTATGTCAGTTGAGAATTATGAGGAATTGTAAACATATACTTATATATAGAGTGATAAAAATACTAGATAAATTTTTATTCCAACCATAAATGTAAAATGAAAATTTCCATAACTAATGACATTGGATTTCTATAATTGAGTTTAATAAGAACACATGAAACAATATAATTTTTATCAAACAAGGACATTATAATGTTACTTTTGGTGTTGTGGTGTATTTGTTCACACACATTAGAGCATATATTACAATATATCATTACCTAGACAAAGGATAGAGCATGATATAAGGTGGATTAAATAGTAGTTAAAGAAAAATAATCATTTTTAGTATGATTAAATATACCTTTACCTAAAATCTATTTTAAGAATTTCTAGGATGTTAGTGTAAGGTGTTATCAAGATAGAAACACTTCAAATAAGTAGCTTACTATTAAACCTGCTTAATTGATTATAAATTTTCTATTTGAGAATTAAATAAAATTGAATCAATCAAAACTGTAGGAAAATTATATTAAAATTTCCTTCAAGTAATGTAAATATGAAAATTCATGGGTCATGGATAGTGGTTTCTCATCACACATGGAAATTAATTTAAATAACCAAACAATTGATTAATGGGGTGATTAATTATTTTTTTACCAATGGAAATAATATCTCACTGATGATGAATGTTTTTTTGAGTGGATAAAATTAGTTAGAAATAATTAAACTTCAAATAAAATCTATTTATGGATGGGTTGAAGCATAATATTTTAAGTGTACCTCAATCTTTTTATGATGTAATTTTCATGAATAAGGGTTTTATTATAAATAGGGTGGAATATGGGGTAGTAATATTAAATGTATTAAGAACTCATCGTAAGGTGTTTTGGATTGGACAATCTAAAACAAATTTCTATGTGATTAAAAACATTAAGAATAATTTCTGGCGTATCATTTTTGGTCATCTTGGCTAAAAGAGTATGATAATTATGATCATAGGGGAGGCCATGTCATATTTTGTAGTTTTAATGGAAGAAATTATCTCCATTTTTAAAACATCCATCCAATGTCTCGAATGACTTCATTTTGTATTGATTTTTCATAATCCATCTTTCAAGGGGTGAGGTGGAACCCTTATAAGGCCCATAGGAATAAGTATTACATGGCCCATAGGCCTTAGAAAAATTCATTGCCTGTAGGCTTCAAACATTACATACAACCCAGACTAACTACTTAGAACTACTCCCCCCAACATTTTCATCATGAAATCATCTCTCCACCTTTGCATGGCTATTCAGCTAGGCTATCTCGTGCATGAAAAAGCTTGTCCCGAGGGCAGGTGCCATACCCTCTCATTATTTCAATCAGTGTAGCTTCTACTATGGTGAAAGATCCTTACTCATCCTCTTTATAGAGCTTGTTCCTTGTAGGTTGTCTGGTTTTCATCTTCACTTAAGGTGGCATGAAGTCCTTAAGGTGGCCCAATGGCTTAGGTGGCCCGAATTCCTTAAAGGACTGGGGGACCAAATCGGTGGCCTGAAGGCCCAAACGGGGGAAACTTCCCGGCTACTAAAGTACCAAACTTTGTCTGCGATAGTACCTGCTATAGTACTGCACAGTTCCTGCTATAGTACCTGAGTTATTCCACTTTATAAAATAGGTTGAAATAAATGAATTTGATAATTTCTTATTTTTAATATATTTATAATTTATAATATATTAATTTTAACTAAAATAAAAATAAAATTATTTTAATAATTTTTATTATTTTAATTCATATATTAATATATTCATATAAATTTTATTAAATCTAATATTTCAAAATATGAATATTATTAATAACATTATTATTTTAATTATAAATTTACTTAAATATTATGCCACATAATTTTAATTATACAAAAACCATTTAATACGAAATCACTCATTAAAATAATCTTATATTTTTGGCTTATTTGAATAAAAGTATATTAATTCACTTTCATTAAGATATAAGATTTTTTTTTCTTTCAAAAAAATATTTTTCATACTTTAAATAGAAAATCTTTTTGATTATATAAAATATTTTAGTTTCATAATTTTTTTTAACAATTTTTAGTTAGTTTTAATAAAAAAATTATTAAATAAATACTATATTGAAATCTGAATTTTCATGGTATATTACATTATTCCCTCCTTAATAGGATTACAGCCTCATAATTCCTTCGTCAAACATTAGAAAAATATGAATTTTATTATTCAGAATTAATAAAATATAGAATCACTAAACTTTTATACTCTACCACTTATACAACATCTAATTTCCAATGTAATCTATACCATTGCTTTAGTACCAAGTATAAGGCCCCAAACCCGTTTTTCCAGGTTCAAAACATATAAATGCTATGTATTTTTATATATATAAAAGAAATGGAAAAAATACTAAACATTTGTTACATTCAAGGAACTTTTACCGGTTTATGTTTTGAAGAATTATATATATTCCATACAAATTTTAAAAACTATATAAAAAAATAAAAAATATACTTTGTGTGTACTTCCTCCTTAAAAAAAATCTAATAAACCTATGAAAATAAATTTAAAATATAGGGTGTGTAATTAGTTTTCTTAGAAAGGGGTTCTAAAATCATTAATAAATACTCTTAAAATATCCTTTGTAAAATAATTTTTAAAATGCATTTAAAAATAAGTTTTTAAAATATTATTGATATTACTTATGCATTAAAAATATTATAGAACACTTAAAATAATTCAATTAAAAATTTTCTTTAAACATATTCAAGTGATTTTTACGTAAAAAATCAAGCTTCTAAAAAAACTTGTGGCTTATTGGAACATTGAAGCCCTTATTGGGCTCCCAACTTTCTGAGGGAGGAGTTCACTCCCCAATTACCTACCATATTTACACCGTTCAAGTTACAGATTTTAAGAATGTATTTTTTTCATTTCTTTAAATATACATACAATATTTACTGAGTTTCTTTCTTTAAAAACATTGTCAACCCAACTTAATAAATATATTTTCCTTGATAACATAATTAAGAAAGTTTCTAATATGTTGTAGTATCTTACTTTATCAACTTATCATAAATACATAGAATGTTTTTAAAATTATGACATAAAATAATTTCAAAATAATTTCCTAGATAAATATGATTCATTCAATAAAAATATATATAAAATTAATAATAAAAAAAAGCAGGCATGATATGTCATGTATTATAGATTAGGGCCATATCTTATAAAAAATCAAGACATGACATATGTTTAAAGGCTTTTCACAGATAAAGTGATAGGTTTTATGTAGAATTATAACATAAAATGATAACATTTAAAATATATAATCAAATGATTCAAATAAAATGATATTGATAAAATGGTGTTAACTCCCATGGAAACATTATTTATGAATGAATCAATTTAAATTATAAAAATAACAAATCAAGTTTTTTTATGGTTTAAATTCTTTCTCATGCAATGATTCCTTGATAAATAAAGATAATATATAGTTATACATATTCATATATATATATATATATCTTTAAAAATCATATATAAATTGGATGGTTGAAAATAAAAAACAAACACTTATAATTAAATATGAAAATAATTGATCAATCCATAACTTAATAAATTTGGGAACTAAATAGAGGAAAATAGATAAATGGATATATATATATATATATCTATATATATAACATGGTAAATAAATAATAAATTGAACTCTTGTTAAACCATAAACATGATAATGAACACATCCTCTTATTATTCTTAAAACAAATGAATATAAATAGGTGGATATTTATGTATACATATATACATATACATTTTTAATTTAAACAAAAAATGTTGGTATTAAAAATAAATTCAAACATTTTCATATCCATAAACATAATTTGATAACTAATAATAATAATTACCTTACAGTGTTAGTTCTGAAAATAATTAAGTATAGTTAGATATATATACATATATCTATCTATATACATATATATGTATATGTCATTAAAAAATTAAACATTTATTCATAAAAATAAATAACACCTTTACTAACCATAGTCTTCAGAAATAAAATTTCATCGAAACCATACAATTTTAATTTTTGAAAATATTTAGGCATTAATATATAATAGTACATGCATATAAATATGTAAATTAGACATAAAATAAAAATAAAAATTATGTGTTTTGGATTAATCAAGGGATTGAGGGCCTCAATATTTCAAGAAAAAATAGATAGATTATTTGGGAGGATGAAGATAAGGTATTTAAGTGTGATCAGTGAGGGTTTAAATAGAGGGTTTGTATATTTTATATCCCATGTTTAGAGATCCCAATGAATTAAAAAAATAGAATCTAAAGGAAAATTTTCTTAAGATTATACAACTAAAATTCTAATTAGGTGATTTGTTTTTCTTATTTAAATTATGAGAAGGATATGATATATATATATATATATATATATATATATATATATATATATATATATCTAATTATAAGGCCTCCCTAAGAAGCTGTTGATGGAGAAAACGAATGGGATTTAGATTAATTTTTGTTAATTGACAATCTGTGACGTTTGTGTGGAATCAGTGACAAGGTGGGGTGCAGGGTCGAGGGATACTTCGAAAGTGGAGGGAAAATAGAGTATATTTGGTAGAGGATTCAACAGTTTTAAAGCCGTGGGAGGGGAACGTGTGGAACCTAGTCGGGATAATAATGGAGGGTTGAGATCGTATCAGTTGGATCCGATTGTTGGAAAATAAGCTAGGGATTTTAACGAATGGGAAATGAAAAGATCGATCGTGGAAGGGTGATGAACGACCATGAACATGCCTGATCAAGGTGGAGTCAGACATCGACCGGTGATGAGGAAGTGTTTGAAAGAAATTCCATGTTCTCTTAGTGGTAATTTCCTTGGTTAATAGTGGTAGTGGGTCGGTCAGTTTGTAGATGAATTCCTGGGTAGTGCAAGAGGAAGACAAACCCCACCCCTTCATCCAGATCCCATTTCATTATTATTATTTTTTTAAAATATTTTTTATACACCTCAATTAGATTTAAAACCAGAACTAATAATAATAATATATTATAAATTCGAAAAAATAACATTATAATAATTATATGAATTAATGTATATAAATGATATATAAACCATGTTACAATAAAAGAATTTGATAATTTCGTATTTTTAATATATTTAAAATTTAGAATAAATTAACTTTAATAATAATAATAATAATAATAATTTAATAATTTTAATTATATTAATTCATATATTAATATATTCATATATAATTTTGTTAAATTAAATAATTAAAAAATAGAAATATTATTAATATCTTTGTTATTTTTCATAAAATTTTACTTAAATATTATGTCACATAATTATAATTATACCCAAAAATATTAATATGAAACCATTGTTTAAAATAATCATTTATTTTGGATTATTTTATGAAAAATATATTAATTCATTTTTATTAAGATATAAGAATACTTTTTTGAATAAAAAATAAATGTTTTATAATTTAAATCAAAAATCTTTTTTATTATACAAATTTTTTTAGTTTCATAAATTTTTTAAACATTTTTTAGTTAGTATTAAAAAAAATATTAAATAAATACTAAATTACTATTTTAATTTTAATGGGATGTTACAATTCACCCCTAAATATTAAAAAATCATGATATCTATGTAATTGTAAAAAGGGGTAACAGGGGGTTAAAATAAAGAGAAAGGGGGGAAATATCACCTAAAATTTTCAAAATTCTATTATATAAGACTATTTACACTATTACTCATCATATTGTCTAGTTATATCCATTTTTATCTATTTTATCATGAAAATTAATATATTTAAATTTAATACTTTAAGTAATTCCAAGAGTTCCCCTCCCCTCACTTATAAAAGGAAAACTTCTATCCTCTCTTCCTCACACATTTTAAGAAATTTATTTTGTAAAAAACCTACCTAAATCACTTAATAAAATCCCTAATCATTTAGTAGAGTCTATGGTTTAATCATAAAACCAAACTATAAAGGATTTAGGTATAAACCTAAAAAGGATGCCTGAAGAAGATATATAGTTCATAATTGAGTATTTAATTTTATTTCTACATATATCTCAATGAAATATTCTTTAACTATGATAAAATAATAAGAAAAGTGTCTTAAATATAATAAGATTTTATTATGTTAATGAAATAACTTATATTCATCTTCTCTTCCCTAAAATGGGAAACGAAACCATCATTTGTGTGTACGAAGGACTACCGCCTCACAAACTGATATAATTGGATTTCCATCAACACCTCTAATGACTTGTTATAATGATGGAATTAATATATATATATATATATATATAATATTAATAACATATTTATAATTTTGAAAATATAATATATCATCTAATTTCATACCTCACCATCTATTTAATAATGACAACATCGTTCATGTGTACATGTGTATTACAACCTCCAAGAAGTAATGTGATTTTTTTTCATAACTGAATCACATTAATACTATATATATAATTCTATTGAAATAAATAATATGATATTTTTGATAAAATAATATTTTTCTAAGTATAAAATAAAACTTACCATCTTTCTATCCAGTTTGTTGAAAAATGGAAATATAACCCTTGTATATGTACGACCTGTCGTCTCCATGATTATAACATGGTTTAGTTTTTTAACCATAATTCATAGTTGGTTTTAATAGTATAAATTAATTATAAAATTGAAAATTATTTCATAATTATTATTTTATATATTATGGAATAATTAACCCTTTAAACATTTTTTACCTATTTAGGTCATTTTTGGTATATGAGTCGAATATCATCCAAATGTCCAACATGAAACTAGTTGATTATGTAGTTTATTTACACATTGTAAAAAAATAAAGGGAATAAAAAACATGAAAAATATTCTTAATCAAGTAAATAATTAACATAAGTTTATTATTTTCGATTATAAATAATGTACATAATGAAATAACACAAGGTAAGGGACCCTTTATGTTAGAATCCTTTCTTTAAATGTTTTTAATATTTTTTTAAATATTTTTCTTTCATGTACATATTATTAAATTTATTTTATGGATGTGTATATATGGGATGAAATTAACTGTAATGAGAATTTTATGTATATTTTAACATTAATTTAAAGTTGTAAAAATGAAATTTTTTATGTATTTCATATAGAATGTTTGGAAAAAAATAAGCGTTTCATTTTGACATATACAATGTCAATGGTATTTTACATTGTCATAACCATTGTTTCAAGTTTAGATTCCTTTATAATATTTCAAATTTTCTTCAAATAGAAACCCTTATTCCCTTTGTTTGGGCTATTTTCAAAATTATTTTTAAATAAAATGGATATTTTGTTATTAGGAAGTGTTTTTTATTATGAGTATCAATAGTATTTTGATAGATATGAAATATTTCATGTACAAAAGTTATTTTATGGTTCTTAAAAATTTTTTATAATGAAGGATGGTTCCATTATAAAACAAATATGGGTGGTTCTCTTTTAAAACAATAATAGGTAATTATGTTATATACGTAGGACTAGGGATTCTATTATATCTCTAAAATAAATTGGATAATGATTATGTTCTCTAGATAATTTTGTTGGGAGTTGAATATATCAGTTATTACACTAATAAGGGTTCTATGAAGCTAATTTTGCAATTTATATACAAGATTTATCTATGATTACTATTTTTAAATGGAAATATTATTATTTCATAAGGTAAGATAGTAAGATTATTTTTTTAGGAAAGTATATGATACTTATTATTGGTGAAGTGTATAACTTTGTAAAAACGTTTTGTTGAGTATTTCATTATATAAAATAAATCTTTATGAGTTTATTTTCCATTTAAATATTTTTATAATATATTTTATGAAAATATTTTGCAGTTAATGTTATTTCATGAGTAAGAAAATGTTTATTTTGAGACCATATTTTATTTTGAAAAATAAATTTTTTTCTCAATGTTAATGGAATAATAGGTTTCTTTAATTATTTTTATATTCTCCTTCATTAGATCTTTTTTCTCATCTCATGTTTTAAAAAAATTCACTAGTTTTTAAGGATTACAATGAACAAAAAATTTATAAATTTAATAATTGTGAAGATATTTCATGAAAATAAAACTAATTACATCTTAATTTTTTTTATTGGGTGAAAAAAATGGATACTAAGTGGAAGTGTACTAATTGTTATGTAATATTTATTTATATGAATGTGAGACCTAATTCTTTAAAACTATAAACTGTAAAGATTATAATCTTTATTTGAGGGAATTATTAAATTAAAACTCAGTATTATTTAATATTTAAGGATTGATCCATTTATAGTAGAACAAAAGATTACAGAACACAGTATAAGATGAGGGTGATTTTTTTTATTAAATTTAAACTAATAATATTTCAAATAAATTTAATGAAATTAATCTAAAAATGTTTATCTCCAAATTATTCATACCAATGAAATAGTTAATTAGAGTTAGAAAAAATTTATATTAAATATTATATAAACTTTTTGAATTATACCACATCGTGTAAATTTGAAACAATAAGTAATTAAAAAAAGATAAAAAAGTAATAAAAGATTTATAATGAATGTAGGAAAACATATAGAATAATTATGGGAAACATTATACACTATACTTATATGTTATTTTTTTTTTCAAAAACTAACTTTATGTAACCACAACATAACACATCAAAAGGTCTACCTTCCTAGTATTAGAAGACCTCGATCAAAACTATCAAATAAACTATGTTTCCCTTTTCCTGAGAACTATCAATTTATCTGATCATTATAACATCTATCACTCAAACCACATGATACCCTGATCCAAAATATCATAGACAACACCAATTAAAATAAATAATATAAAGGAATTCATAAAGATCACCTCAAAAGATATTGCTTAACAAAAAACTGTCTAAAAGTTATAAAGTAAACACACTTGGGAAAAATAAATTACAAAACACTTCATGAGAAATATTAGTTCATTGACATTCAAAATATTTTCATCTTCAAGGAAGTTTATCTATTTATTGATGAAAAGAAATGGTCATATTCTACAATTCATAAAATTATTTGGAATAAAAGTAGATAAACTACTTCTTTTCTGGATTGGTTTAGTGTAACAATGATTTTTTTATGGTCATCATGATTTAGATCATCTTAATGCTCGACTGTTCTATCCAGTAGAATAAAAACATCATCCAGTTACTTTATTTTTCTTTATTAATTAGTCTTAAAAAAATTTTATTCTGTATAAATTTCATTCTTCATCTAATAAATAATTTATGGAAGACATAGTAGAACTTCATCGAATAAACTTCATGGTAATTTATTTAATAGACCTTTTAAACATGACATCAAATGAACTTATACTCATATTTCTGATATACAAAGTACATTTCCATCTGATATTCTAGGTAGTGATCTCTATTTGATTGAACTAGATTTATCATTCTGTAAATTCATAATTTTAAAAAATTTGAAAATATAAATGTTGTAAATATGAGTTTTAAAATATTGAATTATTATTTTAAGAAGTAAGTTAAGTATATTTTTTCTTTCGACTTGAGAATATGTTTTTCAAATTAATAGATTCAAAAAGGTAAGGATATAAGGAATAAATATATATTTATTAGGGAGAGATATTGTAAAATTAATATATTTACTTTAAAGAAATATTTTCTATTATATCCAAAAATTAGACCATTATTATCATTCAGGTCATTAAAATATAAAGAAAATATAATATCAATCAAACGGATTTAAAATTTTAATTTATGAATGCAGATATGTATTAATAATAGCTTATATATGAACATAAATTATTTATACATGATTAAGATGGAATTAGGGTATTCTAATAGAAGAAATCTCTATATGTGTTGAAAAAAGCCCTAAGAGATTGGTATTTTAAGCTGGATAAGTACATGAGAAGAATGAAATTCAGAAAAGGTTATGGGGATAAAAAAAATTAAAAAAAATATTAAAAACACTATATCACACATTATAATTTTATATGGTGATAATATTATATAGTAATGTGATAATAAACATATGTGTGGTGATTTTGTTTTGAAAATAAAGAAAATATTTTATTTTTCTAAATATAGTGAGATGAAATTATTATTATATTTAAAAATTACCCAAATTGATGAACATGTGTTTTATCTATCAAGAAGAGATTCTAAAAATATTTTCCATGAGGGAATCAAGTTTATTTTTAACTCTAATGTAAAGATATAGAAATTTCAAGGAAATGTTTTTCATAAATCTCTTGGAATTTTACGAGTCTATGGCTTTTGACGGCAGTTGATTCGGAGGCCCGGTGCGCCCGTAATCAATTTCTGAAGATTATCTCAGGTACATTCAGTAAACGAATGAGAGAGATTTTCTATCTTTTGAACCGGTGCTCGGAATTGAAATCTGAGGACACCGATGAATTTACAGCACCGAACCTTCACAGCAGTTGCGTTTTATGCAGGTCGAATGTTAATATTTGGGAATCATGAGTTAAATAAATAAAATTGGTGTGTACAATTTTATTTATATCTGAGATAGTTATATCCTACAAAGGGGAGTAAAGGGTGCGGTCCACAACCACCTAACTAACTAAGTGTGGATGTCTGTGAGGTGGGGCCCACATGAGCCCCAACATTTCATTTCCTCCTAAACTCCTTAAACCCCTTCATTAATTTGGCAACCCCCCATATTTAATGCAACCTTTCCAATTCCTCTCTCTCCCTCTTTAATTGTTGCCAGCATACCTTAATTAATAAATAGAACCTCTTCAATAAATTAATTAAGTGTTTTGAATTTTTAATCATAAATTTCTTGTGTTAATAAAATAATAACATTAGCCTATTATTTTAGTTTAGCATATGTTTTGTTGAGAGAGATTGGAGAGATCTCTTGTGTAAAAGGAGAATGAAGTTCCTCCTTTGTTGAAGTACATCATCATCCCGCGAAGAACGACACCCCTTCAACGAAGAACGACTCGGTGAAGAATGCTCCTCATTCCTCCAATATTCTACTTCCTCCGCATCAAGGGAGGAAATAAAACCGTGGGGATCTCACCAACGACGAAGGTTCGTTCCCTGTGTTGACAGAGTGACAATGATTTCCGTGTCTATGACGAACAAACCATAATCGAGGTAGGGGGATTTTGTATGTTTACGTTTACGTGATTCATACCCTCGAGTATGGAAGAATATTATGTTGGGTGTTGATTCTAACTACTAACGCAGTGGGTACGGACTAATGAACAAGATCATACCAACCTCTAACTTGCTCTTGATGCGCGGATTGCGTGGCGACGGGAGAACGGAAGCACAACAGTGTTTAGGAGCCTTCGCAGTAATGTTTCGGACCCGAGATGACCGCTGGCACAGACGGAAGTTAAAACAGACCACCAGAGCAACTCCAGTGGCCCGCAGAACCTCATGGCAGCGGCACCCCAACATGCTGCCGGAGAAGATCCACCGTAGCAGTGATGCGGTGGATCCCGCAACCATGTGGGATCCGGGACGACCAGGGGGGGCGCCAGCTGGCGCCGCAGGTTCCAATCAGCGGGGGACTGCCCCCCCCCCCCCCATGATCCGTGTAATCGCTCGACCGAGCTAGTCGGGCCACGGCCGACTGCGGGCCGGTCCGTGCCCTACTGGACTGGACCCAGATTCAGATCGGGTCACCCGATTCGGGCTGACCCAAGGTGGGTTGGGCCGGGTCGGACAGGGCCCAGACCCCACTTTTCTAGACCGTTTTCGGTTAAACGGCCATATCTTGAGCTACTAACCTCTGATCGACACACCTTCAGCTGCGTAGGATTCCTTGGATCGAGAAGGTCATTTCAGTATATTACACTCATGTTTTTGGAGATGTTTGGGTATAGCTGGGTTGGTTCGAACCCATAACTAATCAGGCCTTTGGAGCGGAAACGCCTATAACATTAGGACCGGACGTCCGATTGACGTGCCGTCAATTGCGTTGGATTCCTTCTGATGAGAAGGTTCTTTTGGCGTAATCCACTTGATATTTTGACGTAGTTGGAGTATATATGGGTTGTTTTTAGCTTAAAACCCAATCAGGCCCCTAGACTGGAAAAGCCAATAACTCTCAGACCGGACGTCCATTTGACGAACCATCAACGGAATTGGTAATCTCGTTGAGAAACGGTTCCTTTGTGTATACCCCATGGGAGGTCGGGGTATAGTTGAGATACGGTCGGGTTGGTTCGTTCACGAAACCAACCTGGCCCCGGGATAAAAATGATAATAACTCATAGACCGGGTGTTTGATTGACGTGTCGTCTGTTGCATTGAGACCCCTATGACAAGGCGGCCCTTTGAGATACTTCCACGTGAGATTATGTGACACTTGGAATTATCGACCCATAGCTCATGGAGCGGATCCTCTTGGAGTCGAGCGTAAGGAGTACAGAGACCTTGTAGCTAGCTGAGACCTGATGACTGCTTGTCAGATTCGATTTGGAGTGACTTGACTAGCCCAGTCGAGATCACTACTGTGTTGGGGAGAGAGACCCATGGCAGAGGAGCGCTGCTGTGTTGGGGCGGTAGACCATGTTACTCAACCAGAGGAGTACCTCTGTAGGCTATTAGGGGGAGCTCTACTGTTTTGGGGCAGCAGACCCATGGTGGGGATCACTACTGTGTTGGGGTGGAAGACTCGCGGTACTCGACAGAGGAGGATTACCTCAGCAGTTTAAGTTTAGTGAGTAGCACCTCGGAGTCATGACAGGACCACTATACTCGATATAGAAGGATTTATACAGCAGTCATGTTTTCCACATCTTGAATAAAATCCCGGTTTGAGTTGAGTCAATGACCTTGGTGTTTAACTCATGATTGAGATGGGTTATTTGATAACATAGGTATATGTATGGAAATATACCTAAGTAAAGGTTATCTGTTGAGATCTTTCTTTGTGGTTTATCCTTGTTGGATTTAGGGAGACATTGAGGGTCTCGAGGTCCCTAGTGAGTATCACTATACTCATCCCTGCACGGGCTATGCCCGCATCTCGTTTTGTTGGATGCAGATGACGAATAACGCTGAATGAGGCAGAGTGTACAAGGACTAGACAGTACCCGGAGGTGGAAACTCGGCGTGATGAAACATGGAGCGGATCAATAGACGTGGAGTTCTGAAGAGGACATCTGTACCAACCATTCAGGTCGGAACCCAAAGGACGATCCAGGAGTCATTTCACCATTCAGTTGTTTGTCTTTTCAGTTGTACTTTCTTTCAGTTGTAGTTGTGCCTTTCTATTGGGATTGTATTCTGGACCATTTGAACTTTTAGCACACTTGTTTTACTGCTTACTTACTGTTTTCTTTCACTTGTACTCTAGTTGTGCGTGTTTACGTTTCATAAAGGTAAAGACTTCCATTTTTATCAGGATTTACGCCTTTGGTTCTAGTCGCTAGCCCGTGGCCTATGGAAGGTGGGCTTGGGGTAGTCACAGCACGAGCCCCAAGGATGGGTCGTGACATCTAATTCAAGTGGAATAAAATTCTATAATTATAATGAATGTTAATCTTTCATTGAGGATAAATTTGTAAAACTGATTGGTAGTACATTATACATGACTAATTTAATTCCTTATATTGAGTTTGTTTCCAAACTATGAGCTATATATCAGTATAATATAAAGGATTCATGCTAATTAAAATTTAAACTAATTTTTAGATATATCATTGTTATATCCAACTATATACCTTGGTATTAGAATAAATGGGTGATTAAAATATGGGTCTTTATAGGTGAACATTCATATGGACATATAGATGATTGAAATTCCACATACTGAAGAGTATTTTTCATTGGTAGAATATGTGTAGCATTAAATTCTATAAAAATATCATCATTCAAATTATTTTCTTCTGAATCTGAGTTTGTTTAGGTGTCCCAAGTTGATACATAAATGTTTTATTTGATGACTTGGGTCAGATATATGTGCATTGATACTTTGTATCCATTGGATTTTAGTTGCAAAAACAAAAATGAATAAAACTATCAAAAAATCTATTTTATATTTTAAGATCTACAATCATAGATATCATATATCATTTCTCAATGGATAAGGTGGTTAGAGGCATATTAAAACAATATTTTTTCCACACAAGTAATAGATTAATATTATTCTTACAAAAACTCTCCCAAATAAGACTTTTGATAACATGAGACAACAAATGGGTGTCCAACCCATTCCTCAATATCACTGAGGTACATTTTTTTGTGTTTTACATAATTTTATTCATGTTTTTATTTTGTTAAAAGGGGGGATATATCATATGAGAGGGGATTTATACTTGAGGATGATTTATATTAATCTAATTATTGAGTTGATTATAGGAATTAACATTGGTATAAAAGTAAATAGTTCTTAAAAGTGAGTTTCATAGTTTATATCATATGTTGAATTTCATTATATATTTCTTTTATTTGTAATTAAATCTCTTGGATTTACTACAAGAAGCTAGATCATGTAGTCTTGGAGTTTATTGATTCATGGATAATTACTTTGAGAATAATGATACCACCCTTTTCATGTATGTCTCTATTTATTTTAAATAACTTGGAGAATATAAGCCTTCCCATTTCAAATATAGTGATTCATCTAGAGATAAGATATGAGTTTAGTGGAAGTGTATAAAAGTGGACATGGAACTAATATATTATGTACTGATAACAAATATAAAGGTGGTATTGTTGAACCCATATAGAATGATGTTATATTTTCATCAATACTTGTGGTTGAGAATTAATATCCTTGAAGAGGATGAAGATGTTTACATATAAGTTGAGATGGTTTGAAGTGAGTTTTCAATGAGTTCTAAGGGATTTTAATATGGATAATGTTTACTAGAAATTTCCTAGAGGATGTAGGGAAATGGAAAATTAAATATATCTCATAGATTAAAGGAACTGGAAATTTTTTGGATAGTTTTCAGTATGACACATAATATTTCATTTATAATATTTAAAATATCACAGAGCATATGTAAGTTCTCATATTAGTAGAATTGGTAATTTAATAAGATATGTAATACTAGATCTAATCCTACATAGCGATTTGTTAGTGTTACTTAGAGAGCACATATGAGTAATATGATGTTATATAAGAATAACTTTGAAGTTTCATTACTTATATAAGACCAATTTTAATGATACATAAGAGTAAATTGACATTTTATAAGACCCATAATCTCCTTGAAAACGTTACATAAGATAAATTTGATGATCTTTAGGGAAACATAATATTGAATATGATGATTCTATATAGTTATTGTTGTATTAAATATCATGATGAATCATGGTGATCATTATTTAAGGAAAGGTATCATTGTTCATTGAGGAAGGAGATGAAAAAAGATCATTAGTGTGCATATTAAAATGCACACATGGAAAATGTGTGACAATTTTATTGAAGTATGAATGAGGAAGATGCTGAGAAAGAGTTTAGATTTGTTGAATGGAAAAGTTAGATATTCCTTCTTAAATACATTCAAACTTATTGATTAATTATTTACAATTTTCATTGGTTTTTTGAAGGATTATTATCAAAGAGGATATCATAGATAAATCATGATTGGTTGTCCATGAATTAAATATTTGATAAATCATCTTCATAATTTATTGGGTCCAAAATTAAATGGAATTTAGTTTTGTAATTAAAAAATTGAGGAAGCCAATTTAAAAATTGGGGTGAGGATAATCCATAAATAATAGTTGATAGATAAATCTAAATGAGATTTCTATATAGGATAGGAGTAGGAATATCATATTCATCTAGTTTACTGGGTACTCATGCTTTTTCTGGTGATTATTCTTCAAATATATTCTTTTGTTGATTTTATGTAACAAGTGGATTCTTGTTTGAACTGGTTGGTGATATCACTTATTTGAGTTTATGGATATAACGTCTTTTATAGCTTCATCTTGATAATAAAAAAAGATTTATCTATGTATTGTAAAATAATTTCTATATATGGGGGAAACAATTATCCTTATTGAAGGCGAGGCTCCCTAAAATATATATAGTAAAATCAACCACTTTATTCACTAGATTATTTGAGAGTTAGTTTCTTAACAAGAATAAGTGTGGATATGGGTTTTAAATGAAAATTTACAAACAATTATTTAATACCTCCCTCTTATAGTTGGTTATCCATTTATGGGACTCAAACTGCTACCCTCATTAAGTAGTGCAATATCCTGGAACTAATGTTAGAGAAGATACCATTATATTGATTTAATATTTTCTAATACCCCTACTAATTACACTACTACAAAAATGGGCAAGGCAAGAGATACTCTTTTATCAGCACTAAAAAAACCACTGATAAAGGGGGACCTTTATCAGCACTAAAAAAGAGCTGATAAAGGGGGGCCTTTATGAGTGCTTTTTTAGCGCTGATAAAGGAGACCCCTTTATCAGCACTTCCTTTAGTAGCACTGATAAAGGGGGGATTTATCAGAACTTTTTCCTACTAGTGATAAATTTTATATTCCAAAATAAATCATGAAAAATAAAATTGTATTATATAAGTATATTTATATTGATATAAATATAATATATATTTTATAAATATGTTTTAGATAAGTATAAATAGACTATTACATTTGATATATAAAAAATTTGATTTAAATTGATTTAACATATTTTAAAAAAATCTTATTAATTAATAATTTGATAATTATTATTGATTAAAAATCATTTTATAAAAATTTTAAGACACATTAAAAACACAAAAAAATTAATAAAAGATCTAAAATAAGTTGAAAATGTAACTCAAACTTCTAATGACCATAACATTTGATCCGGCTGTTCATTTGAGCTCTACAACATATCAAATCGAATCCTGCGATGTGCTCTATGTGCTACTGACCAAAAAAAGCTTCCATCACATTTTTCGGGGCCACAAAAGGTCCATAAGGCCTACAAAACTGAGTATTTAGTCGGAATAACCCAATTTGTTAACATTAAAACAAGTATAAATTCTGGTTCGGATGTCTGTTTGGCTTGTAACACATATCATATCGAAGATTATTTCATTTTCTTCGATTTGACTGGTTTTGTAGTTGAAACAGGCTTCTGGATTATAAGTTCTGGTCGCATTAAAATTCTATGTCTTTTCAAATACACATATATATGTATTTATTCGTAAATATATATGTGTCTATGTGTGTGTGTGTGTGTGCGTGTGTGTGTTGTATATATGTATGTATTTATGTATGTATATATGTATGTATTTATAAACACATAAAAAATATGTCAAAAATATATTTAAAACTAATCTTATAAGTATATATTAATATACAAATAAATATATGAATAAAAAATTATAACTAAAAATATATATATATAAATAAATATAAATATATATTAATATATAAATATAAATATATATATATACTAATATATGAATAAATATACTTATATTAATATGAATCTATATCAATATACAAACAAATATAACTATATATATATAAATAGATATATCATTAAATAGAAGAAAAAAAAGAAACAGCTTAGTGGTAAAGGTACAGAATCGAAAGGGGGGAGGTCATGGGTTCGAGTTTGGGTGGAAGAAAAGGGGTGCGTGCATGTGAGGATGCGCGGGAAGGGCTGTGCGCAGGAACGTGTGAGGTGGGGTTCACCTACCGCTAATAAAGAGGGGATCAAGTGCTGTTAATATCTCTCCCCGCATTATATAATTATTTTTTTTTATTTTTTTGACATTTATCAGCTCTTTTAAAAAGCACATATAAAGGTCCCTTTTATCAGCGCTAAAAAAAGCACTGATAAATGGTCCATTTATCATTGTTTCTTTAGCGCTGATAAAAGGGGCCTTTATCAGCACTTTTTGGAGCGCTGATAAAAGGGACCCCCCCTATATCAGTGCTGAGCCTTACAGTGATTTTTAGCACTGTTAAAGCCCATTTTGAGCACTAATAGTGATTTAGTGGATTTTGGAACATTAACACACTATAATTGTTTTCTCCTTGGATATAGACTATTGTACATAAACAAGGTAAAATTCATGTCACATGTGTGTATGATTTATATACATTTTTTCAGGGCATAAATTAGTGTGTGTGGGTTGAGAAATTAATGGATAGAAAGAATGAAGTTAAAGATAAAGTCAATATCCAATAGATTGTTCTTATAGAAATAAAATAAACATGAACCTTATATGTATAATTTCAATATATTTTAGAGTGGTGAAAACTATAGGATAGAATAGTTTTTTTGGAATGATTTTTCATACACCAATTAACCCCCCACCAAGGTATCTCTTAATAAATACCCTTTTATACCTAATGAAATTTCTTCATTAAAAAAATTTAAATATCTATATGTGATGAAGTTTCTGCTCCATTTAAGTATGCATAATTGGAATACCACTTTAAGGTGATTTTTTAGCATAAATAACACTAGATCCAATTGTCAATGATAAATGAACCACATCTTTAATGATTTAATTTTTAAGACCAATGAATTAAATATAGATGATCATGTAATCCAATCATGCCAGTTTATAGATAACTTTATTAATCTAGATGTGGTTTTTTCAGTATGATAATACCCAACATTAATATATATCCATTGATATTTACATTCTATGTGATGTATATAAAATGTCTTTGATTCAGGGTCTACTATCTGGATATCAAGGTTATACTTGACCGAACTAAGGTAATAATCGAATGACTCCCACTGAGATGTCTTTGATAAAGTATATTACTCAAAGAAGAAACTCCTAGATTAGGAATATCAATATAATACTTATTTGAAACTATTTACCTTGGTGAAAATAATAAAGATGGTTGAAACAAACCAAAGAGATTAGTATTGAGAAAGTTAATTTGATAGCCTCAAGTTGTTTCTATCACGTCCCCTATTTTGAGTTCCTCATGTTCTATGAAAACTATATATTAAATATTTTGTTACTATTGAATTATATCTTAGTTATATTCTTTCCAAAAAAATATTGCAAGAAAGAAAATAGTAATTATAAAATATATCAAAAATTATTAAAGGATAGGAATTGATATAGCATAATGAAAAGAATTTACTTTCCTTGATCGTTGGGGTATAGAAGCTACATAATTATTTATATCATTATGAGGTTCAATTAGCCTCTTTTATTAATATATTCAAGTACATACCTGATCATACAATTTCTATTGGATGATTAAAAAGGTGACTTTCATTCTATGACTATTAAATATTTAGTACATGTCCCAAAAGGAGACCATGGTAGAGGCATTAAAATATTTTTTTGTTGAATCTCTCTTTGGGGGACTTACCTTTGGATATAGAACTAATTTATGAGGATTCATTTTCTATCCATGAATCAACACAAATAATTCAAATAATTTTTGATTTTTGTATCAATGTCCGACTATAATGAAGATGGAAGACCCAAAACACAACTATATTTTTTTGTGTGTCATTTTTTTCACCAATAAATGATAATTTTATACCCTATCCTCCACTTTAATGGATTCACTAATAATATGGTGGAATATGAATCATTCATTGCTTGTTTGGAATTTAAATTATAGATTCCAATTGTTGAGATAAAGATCAATTGAGACTCTGAATTATTGAGAAAATAAGGAAATAGTGAATATATTATCATAAATGAAGAATAGTTTCCTTTACTAAATCAAACATGAGACATGATTTTCAATTTTCCCATAGGAGGAGTGTAATATTATATTTTGTGAATATAATGTTATTTTTGATTGGTTAACAAGGAAATGGTTCTTTCTAACCAAATCTTGGATCAGATAATCATCCACATTTCACATTAGAGAGTGTTTCTTCCTTTAATCGGTATAGAAATAGAAGATATGAATGTAGTTAATTCACCATGACTAAAATTATAAACTCGTCTCCACTAATTGATAAAGTGATAAACTAGATGAATTAGTATTCAATTATCTCCAAAATTTATATTATCCTAAGAATATAGTAAAAAATGAAAAATTTGTTAACCCATGGTGAATTTCCCCCCTTAGTGACCTTAACTCTTAGGGAATATTCTATAAATGGATGTGTTATGGGATCCTTATCATGTTCTTTGAATGAGAAGGTACCCTCATAGTTAGGCGATAAGTCAAAAAAATTACATGTGGTGTACATGAAATATAACCAATCCCACACAAAAAATTAAGATACTTGGGTACTTATTGAACTATGTAATACATTGTTACATGGAATTCAAAAGCATGTAATTCTCACCCTATCATCATTCATAAAACTCATATATTTCTATATAATAGAAAGTACTATTGCAAATTTTTCCTGCGGGGAACAAATTTTTGGGGTCCTTACCCACTAGTGAGCATTAAGTTGTTCAAATTCATAATTACTACCATTGAAATATTTTCTAAATAGAATTAATTTATACCCTTACAGGATATCATGGAAAATGTGTGACTAATTTCATGAGATCTAATATCATCACAAGACATTAAATACCTCACATCATACTCAAAGATAATAAGAAAAAAATTTCAATGACTGAGAAAATGAAGTTTTATTTGAAATACAATATCTAGTTCAATAACCTTTCCCATAATCAAATGGATGAATATTTAAAAATAAATGTATTTGACCATAATTTTTAAAATATCTTATAGATGATGGTGGATAAATATTTGAAGCCTTTTCTTAATAAACTCCTCAATGTTTTTTTCATACTTTACCACCACCCAAACCCCTACAAACGAGACCCGATATTTTCTAGTGTATGTGACCAATGAAGATTTACCTATTATGGTTCAATTTACATCACTCAAAATATCCATTTTGGACCAACTAACTAAGGATGCATGATTAAATATCTAGTTAGATATGATATAAGTGATTGATAGGAAAAAGTTTAAATAATTACATAATATTGAGGTATACAAGAATAACATTGACCATACATTCAATAATAATGTATTTTCCACTTATTTATTCAAGTAGAAATTATATTGATTTTAAGGAAATGGATGATGTTAGTGAATAAAATTCTAAAATAATATCTAAAATAAGAGGGAATACACAACACACTTATTCTATAGTCAGATAGAGATTACTCACTAATAACTCATAAGGGAGAGAATATCATACCTTCCACGAATTTATGGTTTCTACAAAATTTCATTTCATAATTAATTCATGTTGAGTTTGAAGGCCCTTATATAATGACCATAAACATCCAGATGTGAGGCCCTTATTTCATGACTATAAAATACATTACTTATGTTTAGTTCTACATAATGTTAAACTTCAAGGTATATGGTCTTTAACACATGACCTTAAACAATAATGGTTATGGATCTAATTTCAATACATTAACCAACATTAAACAAGGCCTATCATATTTATCCATAAACTACATATATTTATTTAATTTTCCTGACCTTGACCGACATAAGCTTTTATTCATTAAAGGCCAATCTATATAAGGGAGATATTTTGAGTGTGATTTAATGGTTAAAATGATGTTTTCCTTTTATAATTCCAAAGTTCATTTAACCAGTAAAATAAATTATCCTTTTATAAAACATTGTGTGTCTTGATCCTAATTATTATAGGATAAATATTGACACATGAATATTATATTAAGCACTCAATCGTAATTTTTTTCATTCCATTCAATGTTAAAATAACCCTATAATATGAGATAGGATATCCTATATTGGGACCTCCTAGAAAACACCACAACACTTTAATTTATACTAATTCACATTAAGAAAAATTTATTAGTGGGAGTCCATTAATTTATTTTAGTTATATATCGCTTTATCCATTCCAGACCCTAACCATTTTTGAGAAATAAATATGGATTAATTCTTGTTAAATAATGATATATAGTTGTTAGGATGGTATGTATGAGTATGATATACTCTATAATACCTAATGTTGGATAGAACTAAGAATGAGATTCTCAGATACAATAGGGGGGAATGTACTTTTTAAAAATTCTTTTGGAACTTTTAAACATGGTTATGTTTAACCAGGTCAAACAAGTTAATTCACAAGACCTCTATAAGTTATAATCAATTTCTAAATTCTGGAAGAGTGATTCCGGAAATGAAAATTAACAAAAGTTTAAAACGATGAAGATTCTACCATAAAGAGTATAAAATATAACTATATTAGAGTACAAGAGTAATGAAGTATAAGATAGTTATACTTTCCTTAACAATAAAAATGCAGTGGAAAAAACAGAGTAGTAAAACTACTGGTAACAAGTATAAAATCTTTTATCCCAAAGTGGAGGCTATCCAACAACCATGGATAAAGGTCCCTTGATTTATACTTCCAAGAAAGTATGTCTTACCCACACTAGGGTAAGCCCTCAATAAGAATATCAGAGTCTGTCTTGCTATCCCCACAAGCCCTCAACTATCAGGTAGTCGGCACCTTTATCATCCTCAGCATGGAAGCCCTCAACTTCAAGGTGTTGGAACCTCTATCTTCCTATCCCCAAAAGCCCTCGATTGTACACATCAACAATCAGAGTCACATGAAGCCAATATACACAAGGTAAAGTTTGAACAATTCGTTCAAAATTTCTACACGAATCTTGAGAGTTGATAAGAGTCTCTCTCTCTAGAAATCACTTCAACATCATGTAGGAACAGTTGTCAAAGGTCAGTCTTAGTTGTGTCTCATCATTTTCAAATGAATTCCTATTTATACGCAAAGCACCAACGTTTGGCTCCCTCCTCTAATGGTCATATTTTTTCTTGACTTTTGGAGGTTCCTGTACACATGTCACACAAACAACGGTTAGTTAATAACTTAAAGCACGACATCGTTTAGTAATAGAACAAGTGTAAGCATAACCAAAAAACTGATATTCGGAATGGAGAAAATGAATGTTCGGAAGGTAAGTAAATATGAAAGTTCAAAATGTAAGTAAATGAATTCAGATTCTATAACATACAAATATTCGAATTCTGTTTATTAGAAGAATTCGGATTCAAACTTCATACAAGTTCGTATCTATAATTCGTAATCAGAATTCTCAAACAGAATTCGTAATGAGAATTCGTAATTAGAATTTCTCATCAGAATTCATAATGAGAATTCATAATCAGAATTCATCATCAGGATTCTTAATGAAAATTTGTAATCAAAATTCATCATCAGAATTCGTAATGAGAATTCGTAATCAGAATTCATCATCAGGATTCATAATAAGAAATTTTAATTAGAATTCATCATCATAATTTGTAATTATAATTCGTAATTATAATTCATCATCAGAATCCGTAATGAGAATTCGTAATCAGAATTCATCATTAAAATTGTTAATGAGAATTCATAATCAGAATTCATTCATCAGAATTCATAATAAGAATTCGTAATCAGAATACATCATCAGAATTAATATTTAAAACTTTATACAAGTTCGTAATCAGAATTCAGAGTTGGACATCATAAAAGTTCGTAACAAGGAATTCAGAGTAGAACTTCAGAAAACATCGTAACATGAATTTAGATCCTAAAACAAAATGCTTCATGTCTAAGTATTATACGATTCCGTGTTTTAAGATATGAATCCAATTTTTATACTTAAGAAAAATTATGATTTGATCAATGAAGTCTAGGTAAGGGTAGATTTCCTTGCGAAAGGAAATTTTCCTTATAGAAGTAAAATATAGGGTAAAATCAGCTTTTCTTTAAGATAAGGTGTTTGTGATTTTCATAACAAGAAGGAATGGAAAATTTATAAGGGAAACCTTATTGACTCAACAATCTCCCCCTTTTTGGAAAGCAAAAAAATCCTTAAAAAATGTATAAGGACTTAGAAAATTTTTTCTAGTTTTTGAAATAAAGCTTATCTCCCTTTGTTCATGGACAATGGTGAATGTGACTAACTCCCCATTAGGCTTTGGAACTATAAGGATCATATTGTAGATTTCTGGAATGAGAATTTTCAAATGAATGTGGAAATCTTAGTAATGAGAACTCTACCTCAAATAAACTCCCCCGTACTTAGGGATAGTTCTATTTTACTTAGAAATTTTTCTTCTTCCTTTTAGAATTCTTTTCCCTTCTCCCTCTTTGTGATTTTCAAAAAGAGTTTGAGGGAATAGAAAAACAAAAAAGTACCTGAAATATTAGTGTAGACAACTAAACACACAACAATAATTCTATTACAATTAAAAGAATTTGTACAAAGGAAAATGCAAAAAAATATCAGAGTGGTCTATTTTGATTATTTTTCCTTGGGAATTAGCATTTTGACAATGGTCTTCAACTTCTTCAGCTCTTTGTAATCTTCCTCAGCTTTCTTTTCTAATGCCTTGATCCTATCTTCCTGATCCGTCAAGACCTCTACCTTTGCCTTCATGGACTCTTCATGAGAAACCATCAATTCATCTTGTTTCAAAATATTTTCTTGCATCTTGCTCCAAATATCCTTTTCTGTTTTCAAGCTTTTAAAAATATATCTTAGCTTCCCATTCATATGTTTTACATCCTGAATCCGAGAAATTTGTTCTAGACATATATTTTCCTGAAAACTATCTGAATAATATTAAATTTTGACATCTTTAGTACTAATGGATTCTTTAAAATCTTCTTGAAACTGATCATGTTCTGCCAAATCTTTATTGATTTTATTAGACCATAGAGTCATTTTCTGCAAGACTTTCTGGGGACCTCATAATTGGTTAGAAATTTTTTTATGTTCTACCTCAATCTTCACACATTTATCCATCTCCATTGATACAGATTGTGACTTTTGATTCATGCTGTACTGAAGCATCTGGCATCTGGAATCTATTATAAGAATGATCGGAATGGTATCTACCAATTTCTTCTGGGACACAACAACAAAATCATGCCCCAATGCAAATGACCCTGAATCAAACAATTTACTAGGATATGGTTCTTCCTCTAACTCTACCAACTTACTCTTAAAAGATCCTTCGACATTTTTCTTCTTGATAATATCTTTTGTTGGGGTGTCAACAACCACTTATTTAACTATATCAATTTTCGGATTAGATTATTCATCAGGAGATTCATGCTCACTTCAGGATAATTGTATAACCTTGTCTTCATCCACCTTTTGTTTCTCAGCTCTGGCTTCAAATTCCTAAGGATGGATAAAGTCATGATTATGACTCTCTTCCTTAGATGGATTATTGACTTATTCTTCTCCCTTCTCATCATCTCCAGGTGTAGCATGTTTTGAATATCAGACTTGAGATGTCCGAAGTGATAATTTCTCTGAATCACTATACTTCTCATGATAGTGTTCAACTTGCTTGATTACATAATTAGAGCCACCACTGCTCTCAACTTGCTGAATTTCCTCCACAGATTCCTGAACTTCCTCCATCATTTCTTTCTCAACTTTCCTATCTTTGTGATTTTCTAGAGTCTTCTTACCTGGAGTCTCAGGCAATTGTTCCACAAGGAAATATTTCGGAACAAGGATGTTTTCTAAAGAAACCTCATCGTCCTTCAAGAGAGATTGAAAAATCTCAGCCTCAGATATTTTCTTATTGAGCTTATTCTCCTTAGCCTGCTTCTCTAACTCATCAGCAGCTTTTTCTTTCAAAGACTTAGCCTCAGTAGGATCCAAAAAAAACTGTGGCTCCCCTTATTTTCTATTTTTCTTTTTCTCCCTCCACTTTGCTACCACCTCATCCCGATAGGCCTTTTGATTTTTGGGTTTAGGTGGTGTAGATTGAGTTCCATGGATTTGGGGGTTTTTCCTATTTCCTCCACTACCTTCAACTTTCTTTTCATTCATGCTTTTGTTAATGGTTCGGCTTTTTCAACATTTTCCAGAATGGATTCTGCCACTTCCTCAGGTAGATCATATAATTAACCAGACTCCTTTGATAAAATTACTTTCATTCTCTTCAGGGTGTCATCACTGATCAGCATCACCTTGAAATTTCTTGGCTTGGAGATACAAGGGATCTTCAAGGATTCTAGGCACCGAACTATCAACTTTGAGAGCAGGGCATGATACATTATAATCTGAGCTCTTAGATTTTCATTCTTGATGTTCTGAATCGTAATGAGGATATGTCTCATTAGATTAAACTTCCATAGGTTTACTAAAAATTCAGGATATACATGCCACTCTTTTTAAGGGTATCCTTATCACCCTTCCATGGTACAATAAACCCTAGTACCTAAAGTTGTAGAATCTGATTATTGGTTGAAATATGGGCGATCTTTTTTACAGTCTTGATATCAGAAAGACTAAGGCACTCCATAGCCATTTCCTTAACAAAACTTACCTAAACATATTGAAACTTATGAGAGCAAAATTTTGCCTCTCCTTCATAGGGTATTCCAACCAGGCTAGCCGCCATGGTATAAAATAAAGAATACGTCTTCCCATAGATTTTAAAGGAGAACTTCTCCCTTCCATCTTCCTTGAAAAACTAACTGATTCATAAAACTCTATGAGAAAGTCTGGATACACCACATCTTGAGCTCGAGTTTTAGAAGTGGCTACATCTTCCCATCCATTGAGCTTAATGTTTTTATAAATAAGAGAGTCATACTTATTGAAGAAGTTTGGGTGTACCAACCGTTCCCTATATATCTTCCACTCCGAGATTGGCTTGACTGAAGACATATCCTTAGAAGGAGCTTCTGCAGACATTTAGACTGAGCACTTCTGAAGAATTCAGAATAGGCTTTTGTAGAGGAGCAGAGCTTCGAGACGTGAGAGCTTGGAAACCGATGTGGGACAACCATCAGGGGTCGCTTTATATAGGTGATGGAAGTGACCTTTCAACTTCAAATTACAATCTAATGATTGGGAAACCTTTTGATATGATCTAATGGTTGATATGATAGCCGCAAGGAAAAAATTTGTTTGAATCTAATATTTTAATGTTTTAAAAGGAAACATTTGGATTTAAGAAAACTTGAATCTGATAAATTTTAAATGAAAACAATAATACCAGCAAGTAAAAGTGACTACAAAAACTTAAGTAAGGAAGTCATACCTTTCGGATTTGGCTAGGAAGATTATTCGTATTAGGTGATATTCTTCTTGAAGAAAATTTTATTATGAAAAACTCACTAAGAAAAAATTACTACGAAAAACATACTATGAAAAACTTACGATCTAAAAGTTTTATTGCCAAAACTCTGAATACCAAAACTTGATTACGAAAATTATGAGTACGAAAATTCCCATTACAAAAATTTCCATTACAAAAATTTCCAGTATGAAAATTTACTTTACGAAAATTTTGAAAAACATCATTTTTGGAAAAAAAATATGAAAAACATCATTACGGAAAATAAGAAAATATTTAATAATAGATGTAATCCCCCTATGAAAAGGAGTTTATTACTGCAAGGAGAATGGTTCCACAAGAAGTTAATCAAGGAATATTAACTTATGGATATCATTCCTAACTTTTGTTTAATATATTCAAATCTATCAGAGGGTAAATATTTTTGTGAAAATATTAGAAAGTTCATTATGCTTTCCAATAAATTGAAGAATGATATTTTCGATTTTCTATGTGATCCCAATGAAAGTGATGCCTAATGTCTATGTGCTTTGTACAAGAGTGATGTGTAGGGTTTTTACAAAGGGAAATGGAACTTGTGTATCACAAAAAATTTGAGTCTTAGTAAAACTCAAGAAAAAGTATGTGAGTGTGTGTTGCATCCACAACACTTCAGCACAACAACTTCCAGCTGCTACATATTCAGTTTTAGGAGTGGAGATAAAATCTAAACTCTTATAGATACTTAACTGATCACTTCTTAGAAAGCTTGAAAAAGTTCCTAAGGTTACAATGTCCTAGACTTCTATTCCATAACAAAGAATGATCTTCCATTTCACTAAGGCAAGGTAAGTCTTAACTCTTAAGGTATTGTAAGTTTAGTGTGTAAACATTTTCTTGCCTATGGGCAGAATGAATAAACTCTTCCTTGGAATTGTGTACTAGGCACTTATCATTCCTAAAATTCACAATTTAGCCTTTATCACATAATTGACTTATGCTGATGAGGTTTCGCTTAAGACCCTTAGAAAATAAAACATTTTAAATCAAAGTTTTTCCAAGAAGAACGATGTTACCTATACCAATAATTTCTCCTTGAGCATTATCTCTAAAAGTTACTTCTCCTCATTTCTTTTTGATAATCTTTTCAAAATATTTTTTGTTACCAGTCATATGCTGGGAACATCAACTATCCATGTACCAATTATTACTGTTGGTACTTTCCCTATTTTCCTGAAAATAAGAAAATTTTAGGTTTTCAGAATCCAGGCTTTCTTGGATCTGAAAATCTCAGAAATTAAAATTTTAGGAACCCACATATTCTTTGAAAAATAAGCTTTATGAAATCCTAATGATTGGGTTTTGTTTAGAGAACAATTCTTTGCCCAATGACCACCTCATTGACACTTAGTACATAATGGGTCACTTTTAGGAACAAAGTAATTGTTGCTAAAAATTTATTTTGAACTTGTGTAACCAAAACCAGAAGTATTCCTTCGATGTCGGATTTGTGAATACATTTTATCAAAATTTTCCTTACCTAGGGTAAAGTTTGACAAAGACTTCCTCAAGGAGAATATTTCAGATATGAGTTTTATAACTATGTTCTTGTCTTCAAAAACATTTGATTTTGAACTAGAGCTAGGCTCGAAAACATATTTCATAGAAATTATGTTTTCTAGATCTTTAGAAAGTTTATTCTTCTCAGAACATACATCCACAAGATTTTTTTTGAAATACTTTCAAAATCAACATTTTTATTATCAAGATCTTTAGAAAGATATGATATTTCCTTAGTTAGAATAATATTCCTTGAATTTTCCTTATCTAGTTTTTTCATGAGTTTTGAATTCTCATTCTCAAGGATTTTGGAAAACCTAGAAAATTATTCATAAGTGGGTAAATTATTATCTTCATCAGAAGAAGATTCTTCATCCAAAGAGTTATAATATTTACTATCATTAGAATTTAAAGAAACATTGGTCATTGATTCAGAATTGTGTACCTTAGCCATCAAAAAATGATTATCAATAGGTATCCTGACTAAATGACCAAGATTCTTCTATCCAGAAGATTCATAATCCAAAGATTCATCTGAATAATCTCGACCACTGGAACTCCATCGGTCATTAGCTGTCAAAACTTTCTTAGATTTGGACTTGTAATAATTCTTTCTATTTTTCTCAGAATTCATTTCCTTTCTTTCTTTTCTCTTGAGCATAGTACAATCAGGTCTTATGTGTCCATCTCTTTTTCATTCATAGCATGTAGCTTTGGAATCCTTCTTGCTTTCCTTTCCTTATTCTTATATCTGGATTGAAAGTTCATCTTTCCATCTATCTTGTTCATACTTCAACCAAGATTTGCTAATTCTTTTTCTAAAGATTCACTTCCACTAAATTCAGAATGGATAACAACATTATTAGATCTGGATCTAGTAACTCTCTCAGTATTCTTGGATTTCATATGATTAAAGTAGTAATAAAAGCTACACTGCCATTTCCGTTCTTCTTCTTCACAATATTAGTATCTCTCTTCATTCTAGTCTCATGCTGAATAAGATTTCCAAATAGCTCATCAAGGGTAATCCGAGTAACCTTTCTATTCTCATTAATTGCAGTCCTTTTATATTCCAACTCATTTGGCATGATGTCTATTATCTTATCAACAAGAGCTTTATCATACAATCCTTTTTCACCCATTGATTGTAAACTATTCACAATATTCATGAATCTTTGTTGCACCTTGCATATGGGTTCACCATAAAGAAAAACTAAAACCATGATATTCATCTCTAAGAATGGATCTTCTGGTCTCAATTACTATGGAATATCCAAAGTGAGTAACTTCATGTTTCTTCCATATAGAATTTTCTGCTTCACAAGATGAAATTTGTCTATATATATTTTTTGTCATTGAACAGAGTAAAGCATTGCGTACCTTATAATTAATTTGATATTCATGTTATTCTTGATTTGTAAAGGCACATACTTCTTTATCAGGAATTTTGTATCCTCCAATAAGCATAACGAAATTTTCAATAGCAGTGTTGATAGAGAAAGACTTCATGCCATCTCTCCAATATTCGTAATCATTACCATCAAAGATGGGTGGTTTTGTTTGATTAAGATTTTCTATTGAACCAACACTGATTCCTGCCATCTTAATGAAAATTCTTTCCACAACAATATATTAGTAGAAAAAATTTGTAAACAAGAAAAATATTCTAAGAATTAAAATATAAAGAAAAGGTGTCTCTATGAAAAAGTGAATCTGAACTATATGAGTCCGAAAAATAGATTCCAAAAAAGATATGAATCCAGAAGTGTGAATCCAAAAATTCAATTCTAAGAATTCTATTCTGAATATAATCGTGATATTAATTAATATTGAACCAAATCCTCTGATACCAATTGTTAGGATGGTATTTCTGTGTATGATATTCTCTATAATACCAAACTTAGGATTGAAATAATAATGAGATTATCAGATACAAGAGGGGGGGGGGGGTGAATTGAACCTTTTAAAAATTCTTATGGAACTTTTAAAGATGGTTATGTTTAACAAAGATATAAAAGATAATTCATAAGAGCTCTATAAGTTCTAATAACTTTCTAAATTCTAGAAAAGTGATTCTGGAAATGAAACTTGACAAAAGTTTACAAAGATTATGATTCTACCTTAAATCGTATAGAATATAACTATATCATAGTACAAAAGTATGGAATTATAAAATAGTTATACTTTCCTTATCAATACAAATGCAGTGGAAAAAACAGAGTAGTAAAACTACTGTTAACAAGTATAAACTCTTTTATCCCAAAGAGGAGGGTATCCAACAACCTTGGATAAAGGTCCCTTGATTTATACTTTCAAAAAATTCTATCTTACCCACACCAGAGTAAGCCCTCGATACGAATATTGGAGTCTGTCTTGCTATCCGAGCAAGACCTAAACTATTAGGTAGTCGGAACCTCTATCTTCCTCAGCAAGGAAGCCCTCAACTTCAAGGTGTTGGAACCTCTGTCTTCCTATCCCCGGAAGCCCTCGATTATACACTGCAAAAATCAGAGTCGCACGAAGCAAATCTGCACAAGGCTAATTTTGAACATGCCGTTCAAACTTTCTTTACGAAGCTTAAGAGTTGATAAGAATCTCTCATTCTAAAAATCACTTCAACAGCATATTGGCACAGTTGTCAAAGTTGAGACTTAGTTGTGTCTCAAACCTCTCAAATGAGCTTCTATTTATAGTCAAAGCTCCAACGGTCAGCTCCCTCCACCAACAGTCATATTTTTCCTTGAATTTAGGAGGGACCTGTACATGTGTCACTTAAACAATGGTTAGTTAATAACTGAAATCACGACATCATTTTGTAATATATCCAGTGAAAGAATAACCAAAAACTAATATTCGGAAAGGATAAAATGAAAGTTTAGTATTTAAGTAAATATGAAAGTTTGGAATGTAAGTAAATGAATTCGGATTCTATAATACAGGAATATTCAAATTCTGATTATCATAAGAATTTGGAGTCGAACTTCATACAAGTTCGTATCCATAATTTGTAATCAGAATTCTCAATCAGAATTCGTAATGAGAATTCATAATTAGAATTTAACATCAGAATTCATAATGAGAATTTGTAATTAAAATTCATCATCAGGATTTGTAATGAGAATTTGTAATCTGAATTCATCATCAGAATTCGTAATGAGAATTTGTAATCAGAATTCATCATCAGGATTTGTAATGAGAATTCGTAATCAGAATTCATCATCAGAATTCGTAATGAGAATTTTTAATCAGAATTAATCAACAGAATTCGTAATGAGAATTCGTAATCAGAATTCATCATCAAAATTGGTAATGAGAATTCATAATCAGAATTAATTCATCAGAATTCGTAATGAAAATTCATAATCAGAATTCATCATCAGAATTCATCATCGGAATTCATAGTTAGAACTTTATACTAGTTTGTAATCATAATTCCGTGTTGAACTTCATAAAAGTTCGTAACAGGGAATTCGGAGTAGAACTTCATAAATTTCGTAACAGGAATTCATATCCTAAAACAGAATGCTTCATGTCTAAGTATTATATGATTATGAGTTTTTAGATATGAATCCGATTTTTATACTTATGAAAAATTATGATTTGAGAAATGGTGTCTAGGTAAGGGTACATTTCCTTGGGGAAATAAATTTTTCTTATAGAAGTAAAATATAGGGTAAAATCAGATTTTCCTTAAGATGTGGTGGTTGTGATTTTCAAAACATGATGGAATGGAAAAGTCACAAGGAAAACCTTATTGACTCAATAATAGTAACACTAAAATATAATATCTTAGACCCTACAAGAAACCTAACCTTCACTATATTTCCTGAATTATCTAAGAGATCACAATATATGTTTTTTAAAAACACATCATGTTTTCTCCATCAACATTATTCTAATATATAACATTCCTCTCAAATAAACAATATGTGTTTTGAATCTGACAAATTTGGAAATATTCCAATGTATTTATTTTTTACCTAAAGCCCAAACATTGTATTCATACCCATTTAATCATCCATTCATACTTGGTGTTTGTGTCTTACCAATTCACAATGAAGTTTTACTATTTTCCTCATCGTAGAATATCAACCATTATCTAATCATACATATAAGATGCATTTAAAATCTATTAACTTTTCTTATATCATATTTAATTTTATGACTATGTATTTCTTGATTCCTATCATTTTAGGATGCATTTAGATTCCCAAACATAATATTCTTGTCTTAGATATAAATTCATGTATCATTTGTTCACTGTTTCATTTCATTCTAGTGTATGGGTCTACCAATTCATTTCAGGTTTTCTTCATTAATAATATTCTAGGATAACATGTTTCCATTTATAGAACTATGCATCGAATAATTCACATTACATTAAGAACATAGTAATGAATGAAGCGAATCTCATGGCCCAGTCAGAACCATTCCTCCACAATAATTCCATTCTCAACACTTTGCGTCAACTCCATAAAACAAGTGTAGAGACCCTATATGGATAGATCAAAAATAAAGGGGATAAATTATCCATTTTTTTGAATTATTCATGTTAATATAACATTTTTGAATGGATAGGAACATGATCCGCTCAATATAAACTCTACCAGATATCATATGAAACAATAATAATGAAATGGATAATAGTAAAGGATTTTTACAGGGTTCAACCTTAATGTTAGAGCTTACCCATTCTTGTGATTTGTTAATATATCTGAATAATAGATTATCTAAAACAATAAAAAGTGGTTATATTATGAATATATGTGAAACCATCAGCATAAAGTCACTCTGTACTTATTTTATAGTCCCACAAGAAAACATATCTTATCAATTCCAGTAAAAAACATTTAATCTATAATAGTAAAGTATAATCCTTTATTCCATGTTTCTTCTATAACTTCTAATATAGATATTCCTTCTCAAGACTTATGAATCAAAAGAACTATATATTCTCAATTATTACATACATTTGGTGTCTTACAATAATATTTCAAATAGACTTATATTCTCAACTTCCTCATATCTTCAATGATATGGTTCTTCCTTAATCCATAGATTTCTCAGTCACATCATGTATTCTCCTTTATCTCTAAAAATTCTTAGATTCATTCGTCTTATTTTCTCTCTTCAATATTACATATTACAGGCTTATCTATTCTCAATTTTATTCTTTAGACTATTCCTAGAAATTTAATTAATAAACTATTATGTGAATATTTTGAATATTATTTTGATGTTCTAAATATGGAATCCCTCTATGATATAAATGAAATATGATATCTTTTATTGATACATGACAATATTTATAGTTTTTATTTTTCATCAAAGAATTAATTGTTCCTCTTTGAACTTTTATATTCAAATATTCTTTTATAATTGAAAATTTTTCCAATTTAAATTATCTAAAAAATATATTATTTTAATTACATGGAATTATCCATCCACATACACATGGATCCATACAATTGTGATGTGGCATATTTTTTATGATATTGAATTCTTCCCAAATATTTACCATCCTGAATCAAAATTTATTATCTTAATTAAAATATTAAAATCCATTAAAATAATTTCAATTTTTTAATTAAATTAGTCTATTTTAATATTAGTATATTTTCACTATAATTTTTTAGTAAATTTTTATCAATATTCACAATGTTCACTATACTTTCACCATTAATGTTTTATTATTTCAATGGGTAGATTATCTCATATAACATCTAAAAACCATGAATTGTATAATTTCCATCCAATATCTAATATTTATTATGGAATTTTATGTCAAACAAAATCATCTTAAATCATATAAACTCTATTGTTACAAAATGACTACCAAGTTTTTACAAACTCCAAAGTCTTAAAATTTATGTTTTAGTTAAACAAACTCACAGAAATGTCTTATGTACTCTAATAGAGTCTTATGAAGTCCCTAAAAAGTATTATGAAGTATTAATTATCCATATTTTCAAATCTAATATATATAATTCTTATGAAATGGTGGGAGCTCATGAAATATTCATTTTTTCATCTTCAAGCACAAAATTCTATACTACTTTACTAAATCATATAATTTTTTTATTGATACCATGTCATTATTAATCATGAAAAATTATTTAAAATCTTCAACCATGTAACATCCCAAAATTTTAACATTACATTTTCCCTTCTTAAAATTATTTAATATAGTATAAATCTCATAAAACAATATACAAAACATAATAAAATCATTATTGATAAATAATTAATAAAATGAGAGTCATTTCTAGAAATTAATGAACCTATACTGATTGAATAACAACATGACATATGGAAAAAATATGACCCTTATGAATAGTAATCCATCCAATAGAATATTAACCACATGTATGAAAGTATAAATAAAATATGGGTATCTAATAAATAAAAATATGATATATTCATATATTGGAATAAGTAATTATATGAATTAGAAATAGTAAACTATGTTTTGGTATTTCTAGTAAGTTATAAATATATAATTAAAATTTTGTAATGATTTAAAAGAAAATTTATTTTCATCAAAAAAATTCATAAATTAATATTTTTTGTATCGTGATTATAATAAAAGTTTATAAGGAATTATTTAATTTCTCAATGTGTCACAAAATCAATTATAATTTGAAAATTGGTATTTAGTTGAGTAAATGATGATATTATTTAAAAACTAACTTTAATATATTTAGAAAATTAATTTCATAAAATGGTGTTCAGTTTCACATTTTATAGGTTGAAAATTGTTGGTGTGAAATTTTTGGATTTTTCTAAAATAGTTGCATTTTTTTGTGAATTGTGAAATACAATAATTTATGATATTATCTAAATGCTTGAATTATCTAGTCATGGATGATGTATGGATGATGTAATCCTAAAATATATAACTATAATTAATTATTTATATATATTTATTGATAATTCTAAAACAATTCATAGTCTTGATCCCAAATATTAATCTAATGAGTAAACTAATGAGAAAACACCCCTCTCCTCCAATATAAATACCTCCCCTCACCACCACTTCTCCTCACACCTCTTAATCCTTGAAAATTGTCCAATTTATACCCAATAATCTTCCCAATCCCCTCTCTATATTCATGTATCCCTTGGTCTAATCAAAATTCTTAACCTATTTCCTTAAGGAGGTTCTCATGGAGGAGAAATTCAAGAGGTAAAATCCTCTTTCTTTTTCATTTACTTCCTTTTTAATTTATTTTATTCTCTTATCCTATCCTCGCCTCCCATTATCCAAGTGGCATGAAAACTAAATTATATTATATATACTTAAATTTTATCATGTTAATAGAATAATTCATCATCATGTATCCTCTTCTCTCCCTTTTATCCTTGCAATGAAAACATCGTATGTGAAGTGCCAATTTACGGCCTTCATGAACAATATGTTTTCCTCTTTCAATTCCACCTTCAAGGATGTTCATATAACTATTTTTATAGTTAAAACAGATTATAATATCTGTATTATATCATATTTAATGTTTTGTAACCTATATATATGCATGATATTATATAATATAACAAAACTAGTTGTGATGATCAATAATTCCAAATTAATTTAAATGATTATGATTTAAATTTTATCTAATAAATCATCCTCACATCAGGAAAAAATATATATATATATATAGACATTAAATATTTTATATGTTAATAAGGGAAAAATAATTTCAATTCTTTATATCCATTCCCAATTTTCATGGACTTCCATACACATATACAAGGGAACCGATCATGAAAACCAAGAAAACGAACACTCCCAAACAATAAAATAAAACACCATAACCCATCAAAAAATATATAAAAGAAATTATTATTTATAAGTGAAAAAAATCTTATGATATAAGATTATATCATCTACTCGAAGCACCATTTTTCTTTTGGGTTACATTTTATCTCCCTTTACCCTAATGAAATTATTTTTTAATTTTATGTAATTGTTATAAATAATATATATATCTTCCAAAATCATGTTTTTAAATCATATTATCCCTTTTTTATGGGGATATAAAGGTTTTAAAGAGGTTACTTTCTCAATTCTCCCCAATAATCATGCTTGATAAAAGGGAACATCCAGATTTATCACCCATTTTCAAGCGTACTAAAAAATATATTTTAGGCCACCATTATATTTTTTCTAAAATCAATAATTTTATCATGAGAAAATATATTTTTTAATTTCTTTTTTATACAAAAAAAATTTATATTCCATTTTAAATAGTCATTAAAATTATCCATTAAACCTCACTAAAGGGGCCATCTATAATGCTTCTTACAACACCATTTTTACATGTAATAACATCATTTTGAACCCACTATTCATTTTATATTACAATTTTATTTTATTAATGTACATGTATGTTTTAAATCTATTATTTCCTGGACACCCTTATGATACACTCTTTTAATATGCCTTATGACATATTTACAATTCCCATTTTATCCCATGGGTAACCCTTATTTTTATGAATGATTATTCATGTGGAACTCATATTAATGAAAATATTATATTGGGTGTTCCAAGATATCACTCCAATGCACTTGGTTCTATTTAGTTATATGAGACGTCATGTTGGGATTGAGAGTGAACATTATTCCTTTATGGGAATTTGTCCACGCTGTGATATTGTCTTGGAAGTTATCTTTGATTCATGTTAATGTCATGTAATATGTTGTTTCCACATATCTATGGTGACATGATTATATGTTTCCATGTTCTACATGTTATTATTCATTATGTTTATTCAGGATTCATGCCTTTATGTCATCATGTTATGCCTTCAAACCCATGTTCTATGTTTTATTCCTGTGATTATTCCCTTTCTGGTATTTTAGCTCATCCCTTTGTTTTTTTAATACGTAGGTTATCATTTAAAGGTATAAGGGTTCAATGGAATTTAGGAGGTCATAATCAATGATAAATAATTTTTTTTCACTTTTAGTCCCTTGTTTTAAATTTTATGTACTTAGTGTTCTAGTGACACTAGACATTATGATCCTTTTGTTATATTTCAAATTTAATTATGCTCAAATTCATGTTATAATATGTGTAAAAGGATAGCGTATCTATAATCCAAATACCTTTATAATTGATCTCATTATCTTTGACCTCCAATATACATTGGATGGTATCTTAAAAAATCATACCGCTTTTAATTAATGAATCTCATCTATTCAATATCCCAATTTTTTACTACTCAGACTTCACATGAATATTATTATAGATTGTTTCACTTTTCATTCACCAACACTTATCATGTAACCTTGAAGATCAATTCACCAATCATCACACATGAGGGCCTATATACTAGAACAAATCCAAATAGGTGTTCTAATAGTATTAGCACATAACATCTCCCTTTTCAACAAAATAAAATATCATATTTAAAATTACCCTAAATAGAAGCAATAATTTCTTTTTCTAATTTAGAATAGGAACCTATTTAAAATTTTATATTTATATCATAGATATAATAATGAAAATAAATAAAAATTATTCTTTAGAAATCCATTTTTTCACTTCAATCCCAATCTTTGGATATATTATCCATGACCAATTTCCTTCCAAATTTAGTGTTACCTTATCACCCTTATTAAAATTAAATTCAAAGGTGAAATAAAAGTGATATATATCACTTAATCTTCATTTTCTTCTATGATTCACAATATTAATTTCTTATCATCATTTATATTCAGAATTAGAACCTAGAATAAATTTTGGATATTTGAATAACATAACATGTGTCTTATAAATTACCCACCATCCATTCAAATCCATGTTTACTTGTGGTAACATAGTATTGAAAAAATGATTTAATTAACATAGACAAAAATTATTTCTATTAATCTATTCAACATGTTACATCCCTTAAATTTTATCATCTAAGAGGATATGAAAATATATTTCTTGAAAACCATTATCCTATACTAATATTCAAAAAATAAATCATAAATATTCATGTTCAATGCATTAATATAATCCTTCCCTATTTTTTAAACTCACCATGATCCATAAAATTAACTCTATATTCTAATTAGTTGCTTGATGGGGAGTTCACTTGTTCTCATTACTCACCAAAATTTTTCTTTTATTGGTACTAAACATATTCTTTCTTTCACCAAATTTGGTTGAATATTTTAAACTTTTACAAATTTTTTTTCTAAAGTTTTTTATTATACTTATATAAATCAAATTATATAGTCTAATTCATTGGATAGTTTATTTCAAAAAACATTAGTACCATTAAAGCTATATCATCTTGGTGGGTTTTTACCATTATCTTTTCTCATTCTCATATATAATTTCTATGGTAAAAGAGAAATTATTTTCTATTAATAATTTTCATAATCATTATTGTCATTACAATCACTTACTTCTGGAACTTCATCATCTCTAATTTAGAGTCTCCCCATGACCTCAAAATTCTTCTCATATTTAATCTTATTTTTAATAACCTTAATCACTGTCACTTCATTAGATATCATAATATTATGAATTTAATGATGAGAAAGATTATATCTTTCATCTAATATGAAATATTTGGAAAAAGGATATCTGGAAAATTTCTCATTAGTTTTTTTCACAATTTTAGAGTCTTATAGTTATTCTATAAATCCCTAGATATTTCTAAAAATCTCATTGAAACAAATAACACATCAATGTTTTTAATATAATTCATTATGTATCCTAAAATATTATTCTCCAAATCTATAATTGTGCCTCCATACTTTTAAATTTCCTTCGTAACTACTCTACAATTTATCCCATATTTCCTTTTCAATTTAGATCCACAAGAATTTTCTGTATAAATTATCTAAAATAGACAAAAAAAAATGGAAAATTATGTTTTTCCCTCAACATATATATATATATATATATTAATTATCCAAACAACTCATAGGGTCATTATTTAGAAAGGGTGGAATTATCATTGTTGTTGTATCTCTTACTTCTATGCCAAGTGACAGAAGGTATGTTAACATTACATTCCTCTAATTATCATAGTTTATAATAATGATGTTAATATAATTAAAATTATCCAATTATAATAAATTTCATTCTGATCAAGGGAACATTATTTTATTTATTAACACTTATAGATTCCAAATATAGTTATATCACTAAGAGGGAGGGTTCATTCATGATCCCTTTTATTACATATTATTGTTTATTCTACCAGTATAAATGTTTATGAACTTAATCTAATAAATACTAACTCTCTATAAATTTTTTATGAAATAATGATAAATTAATAAAAAAAATTAGGATTTATATATGTTTTTACCTCAATGTGAGGCCCTACTCTTGATGTGTTTGGTTAAAAACCAAAATTATAGGTTTTACACTATAAATGCAGGTGGATACACTTATAATTTTACCAATCCCATAAATATAGTGTATCACAATGATTCCTTCACATTCCCACTACAAACAATAACTCTTCAATTCAATATTTTCTTCTCAAAAAGGTTACTTTTGGGTATTAAGTGAGAATCCTCAACAAATGAAACCTTCTAAAAACCACCACACACCATAACAAAAATGCATTAGAGACCATAATAGATCACAAAAACTGTTAAATTAACGAATTTTTCTTCTAAAAGTCTTACCCCATATAATTTTTAGTGTAGTGAATTTTCTTTAGTATATGGATCATCATTGATTAGATATTAGAGACGATAATCCAACTTGTCCCATGTTTAAATAAACTCTTCAACATTTACATTCCTTTATTGAAAACCACTTGCATAATATTTTCTTGTTGTTGAACCACCCCCTCTAATCTTAATTGGAATCCACTAGTAGAAATATCTCAACTATATTATCTGTATCATCTTGGGGGCCTTAATCACTATGGCCTCCTCCAACATTTCATCTTTATAGTGTATGATTAGATCATGTGTCTTGTCATTTTTTTCAAACCCACAACCCTACCCTTATGTTGACTATTTTTAACAAAATATTTCTCTATTGTCTTCGGAAAATAGTAGTAGTAGCTAAATATAATATTTTCAAGATTACAGTTAAAAATTATTAAAACTATGAAATGAAAGATCACTTCTTGGCACTTGATTTATTCTACAATATCTAATGTATATCTTTCTTATAGATTCTTATAGATCAATAGAACAATACATTCTAACTTATTAAATATTTTTAGTATCTATTAATCCCAAATAGGATAAAATAACTCACTCGTATTCTCTAGATATTCAATGAACTTGTTATTCATTAATATTTGAAATTCTCAGAAACTTTAATTACAATCCTTCCTATCTAAGAACACTCAACATCAGTCTTATTCTTTTCTCTCTTCAATGTAGTAGGGTACATGATTCTTAGTTCTCAATATTATTCTTCTGCATTCCTTGGATATTTTAAATTCATATAATATTATATGAATATTTTTTGTATATTTATTCTATAATTGAAATATATAAACCCCTTGTTATCTTGGTTGAATGTGATCTGTTTTATTAAAGCTCGTGTATATTTCCAATATTAATTCTACCTCAAATTCTTATCAATTAAAGATTAATCTATTACAATAAAATCTTATTTATGGAATACAATATTTCAAGATTTTAAATACCCACAAAATGCACACTTTTAATTCATTTTAATTCTCCATCCATGTGTAAATGGATACATGTAGTTTCAATGTGTCATAGTTGTTAATAGTGTAGAATTACAATCAAATATTTATCATCTCGAATCAAAATTATTCCTCATAATTATGATATTTAAATATGTGAATATTAGTTCATTGCATCATAAAAATTTATCAATTTTATTTAGAGTATATTAATTCTATAATTCACTAGTTAATCATATTTTATTATTTTTAAATTTCAATAAAATTTTTATCTTATTTTTTTTGACTTCAGGATAAAATATATTTTTTAAGACATATAAATCCTACACAATTGCTAATTTTCATCCAATAAATAATATTTTGTATGACTTTATAAGTCATATGAAGTCATTAAGAAATATTATAAACTATAGTGAAACTCAATGGATTTATTAATTTTTAATAAACTATAAATCCCTACAAACCTCATAAAAATTATGAAGAAATATGTAAAAGTCTTCTAAGATCTGTGAGAAGTGTTATGAAATATGAGAGATTTATAAGTAGTCCCTAAAAAACCTTATGAAATAATAATTATCTATATTTACAAACTTACTAGAAATAACTATTAAAATATAATGGGACCTCATGAAATTTTCTATAACACACTGATATTTTTTGAAATTATTTTTTCTCATAAAAACAACACTGAATTTAAATGACACATGACATACAGTTAAAATATTTTTATTTAATATGATATTTATCACAAGGACTTTGGATTTGAGGGTATAAATAAGCTTAACTAAATTGTTAAAATATATGGTTCGCACATTTATATGTACTATGAATTATTTTGTGGCTAATTAATTATAAATCAAAATAAAATCCTTTAGAAAATAAACAAAATCATTTTCTAAAAAAATAATTTTTATGCACATAAACTAATTTTATGTCAAAAAATTAAAGAAATCACTATTGGTGAATTATTATAATTAAATTGAATATGTTATATTCAATAATATGTTTAAAATTAATATTATGTGTTTTTGAAATAAGAGATAAGAATAAATCCAATTTTACACTTAAAACTGTTTTTCTAAAAAAGTTTTTTCACCATTGGCGCACTTATTTCAAAACTAATTTTTACCAATTTTAGAAATATTATTTTAAAAATTAAATTAAAATTTTAAATAATAAATTAAAAATTATCTTAGAGTGAATCTATTTTATTTCTTTAAAAATTTTCATTTTTTAATGAATAGTTAAAAATATTGATTATTTATTGAAAACCTCATTTTTTGTTTAATTAATATATAAAGTTATATTATATTTTAAATTAAATTTTTAATTAATATTAGATCAGTTAAACATTAAACAATTCAATTTAGGTTATTTTAATACATTTAATATTGAATTTTGAAATAAAAACATTGTAAACATGGGAACATTTTCTCTTTAAAAACACACTTTCTCATAACATTTGTGATATTAATTTTAAATTAAAAATTTCCACTTCTGTGAAAAGGATTTGAAAAAATGTATTTCATATTTGGAATTCATATAATTTATTTATCTTTTTATCTCATCTTAGTTTTTTATGATAATGAATAGTGAGCCCGTAAGGGGCGCTTTTTCATTAGGGTTTCCCCTTCGCCGCCTGTCCTCGCTCTGCCTCGGATCGGCTTCAAATCGCATTCCTATCACTCCTTCTTAGATCCATCATGTTGGTGATCTCAGAGACAGAGTTGTCTTCGAGGATGCGGCTAGCGTGACACTTCTCACCATTTTCCGGCCTTCTCCCGCTCTACCATATCTTCACTCGGTAGGGTCTCATCTGGCGGCACGGTGAATCCGGAGTCGTTGTTCCATATTCTCCTGGAAGTGGTTCAGCGTGCGGTTCTGTGTCGGCTGGTAGTGTATGTCGTGGTTCGAGGTGGTCTCAGGGTAAGTAGGTGAAGGTGGCGATGGGATCTTGTTCTGGTTTGCGGCAAGGTCTTGTGGCTCTTCATGATTCTGTGATTATGTTGTTGGCTTTCAGTTTTTTGGTTCTGGTTTTGCTATTCATGATGGATTCTAGTGCTTTAATGCTATTTTTTCTTGATTTGTTATATGTGGAGGCTTTTTCTGGGCTTCCAAGGATTTAACTGGTGATGTATTTGGTTTCGAAGGTGGTTTGATTTCTGTCGGTCTTGCTGTTTTTTGGTGATTTGCCTGTATGACGATGAGTTGTGCTGAGGGTTCCACCCTCATTGATATCGCTGCCGGTGTTGTTGTATTGTTGAAGTTTTGACGGTGCTGGTTGAGGGTTTTTGCCGACGTCCTAAGCTGCGGCGGCGATGAGGGTTGTTGCCGGCAGTATGGCTAAAGCTGTAGGGGTGTGGCTCGAGGTGACGTTATGCCCGAGACGCCTCTATACTCACCTTTGAAATGATGACATTGTTTTTGAATTTCGAAATTAGATGGTTGAAAGTGTGGTTTGGGTGTTTGTTTGTTATTTGGGTCAGTTTCTGTATGGTTACCGGTAACCCATTAACTGGTATTGAGAAAATAAAAAAATGATTTTTAGCCAGTAATAATTAATTAATGCGATTAACGAACAAATGAGTTTAATGGGGGTTTAAATTAGAAGATAAGGGATCAAATAACCAAAAAAACTTTTCCAAAACCCATAATATTGACATATTTTAATATAATATCTTATATTAATGGTAATTTTATATTATATTTGTCTTTTAAATGAAAAAAATATGGGAGGAATTATTTCTTTTAAAAAATATTAAAGTCTGCCCCTAACCTCACTTATAAAATTCCACCCTTTCTCCTTTATTATTTACACATAAAACCCCATTGGTTTATCCATTAAATAACTAAATCACTTAAAAACAGCTATCCTCCAATATTATAATCCTTATTTTGTACAAAAATACAACCAATTTAGGATTTTGGTGCAAACCTAAAGAGGATACCCGAAGAAGAGGTAACATTCATCAACAAGTGTTTTTGTTTTATTTATTCCTACTCCCCCATTAATTATTATTATCATAAAATGATGATATAATAAATTAATTATATTAAATATATTTAATTTTGTAAGTTAATTATATACAAAAATCTCCACATCCATCAAACGGGTTATGAAATCAATATGTGTGTACAACAAACTACCATCTCACAAACCGCTTTCATTTGTTTTTCCATTACCACCTCTCACAGTTTGAAATAATGAGGTATTTATTTTTTATATATTAATTTTATGATATTATTATCATTATTTATTTATTATATCAAATATACCTTTAGGATTTCTTTTTTTTGGAATATGATAATGTTTCTTGTGTGTAATGCAGAATATCGCCTCACAACGCGATGTAATTAATTTAAGATTCACATGGAAGGTAATAAGAATGGTTTTAATGTAAAAATGAGATAAATATGACATGAAATTTTTTATGGAATTATAATATATCATTTACCATTATTTATTCCAATAAATCTAGAAAATGGAAACAACATTCAAGTGTACGTATGACCTACCATCTCTATAAATGATGTATTTCATTTTCGATATCTATATTTTATAAAATACTATAAATAAATATATGCTGAATATATATCATATTTATATAATGGATATCACTCTAGAGATTATGGAACAATGTTCAGATAAATTTGATAAGAAATAACAAATCAAAACATACACAAAAAACAAAGCAGTTATTGCTCAAAACAGGACTCGAATAAGAAATTGTTAATAAATGGGTAATAAAATGTCATAAGTAAATAATTTATGATTTATATATATATGTGGGTTTTTCATATATTTAAATAAAATTATATTTATTATATGGGAGGATAAAATTTGTATGAAGTAAGTCAAGACTTAAGGTAAGGGGACTATTAGTCACTCTCTTTTTTTGGGAGGCATATGAAAATTCCCCACCTATTTGTTTTGTGTGGGGTATATAATGATAATTTGGAAAGTTATATCATGAATGATATTAAATTCAGGATATTTAATTTTTTCTTTGACGTTATTCATTATTGGTAATTAAAATTCAATTTATGACTAAAGCGGTAAGGGATTTCTATTGCACTTTTATTTTCTGGTAGATAAATAATTTATTCATTTCAAGTTTCTTTTATTTGGTGAATATAATATACATGAATTTATTTTGATATTATTATCTAGAAAATTAAGGCTATTTTTACACCTATTTTATTATCTATCTCTTTTTTGGGTTTTACAATTTCAATGTTATTAATGGAGTAATTTATTTTTTAGTCTCTATTTTATTTCTTAGAGTCTTATAAAAATTCACCACTTGTTTATTTTTTTGTGTTGTATATAATTCCCCTTTAACATGTTATATCATTAATATCATTATTTTCATGATATTTATTTTCATTTGGTTTTATGATTTACTAAGGATTATTGTTCAAAAGATTACAAATGAGGTATGGTTTGTTTTCACAATATTACTTCTTTGAGACATATATTATGAACTTATATTCTTTTACAAGGTGTATATTTAAACTCATTGAGTAGTAATAACATGAATTTATTTATCATACTTATATTTTAAATTTAATTTATGTTATTCCTTTGTGGGTCTTATCCTTCAAAATTGCCAACTTGGTAAATATTTCATGTCACAATCTCACCATTTATCACATTTTTTATGATTATGTGTCTAATAATAAACTCTTATTATTCCTATATCAAGAAAGTCATGAAATTTCATACCATCTGGTTATTAAAGATATGTTCAAGTAATAGTACCATTGTCCCACTCAGTGGTACTTAAAATAATTGAGAAATTTTATTTAATAAATTCTGACTTTATTTCTCTCTTCGGTCAAAAATCCATTTTCGTTCAAATAATGTTTTCAAATAATGTTTTAAAAAAACTTCTAAATATTATAATATGTTTTTTAAAAGGCATTTTTTACCCATTATATAATTTTTAAAATATTGTTTTGAAATGAATAATTATTTTATTTTCCAAATAATTCCTCTTTGGATTTTACTGAAAATTTGAAATGAATTCTTTTATATAATGTACGGCATGAACATAACATCCCATCATAATAATAATTATTTTAATTGAATATTCCTTTATATTATATCAAGTTTATTTTAAAATTAATTGATTTTGAATATATGTATGATAAAAAAAAATCATAGAGGAAATTATATTACCCTCAATAAATGTTTTAAATGATATTTAAATCCTTCATTATATGTTTAAAATATTATTTTCATAATGTTATATGATTTAAAATGTAATTTTCCAAAATTTTATTTTCCTTAAGAAACATTCCAAGTGATTTCACTTTTAAAATAATTCTATATCTAATAAGTTATCCTTTGAGGTTTTTTAAGATTTACTAGGGATAATATACAATGATATAATACTTTTCATTTATCTTACTGGTTTATGTTTATGATGATGTAATGTTGATGTAGCATATTTATCTTCCATTAAATATAAAATGATAAAATTATTATGAGGCACACTTCTTTTTTTTGAGTTATTCTATGATGAAATAATGAAATTATTATGAAACCAACCTATTTTATATAGGTTATGATAAGATAAAGTAATTATGAAACCAATTTCATTTACATGTGTTATGATGTGATGAATATTTTATGATATTGTGTCACACATGTGTAATATTTTCATTATATAATGGGTGGTAACTTTTTTTCCTCAAATTAATCTGGTAATGATAAATGCCATATGAGATCAAAGGGTACAAAGGTTGCTAGCCCATTCCCTAAAATGAGGGTACACGAGTGGTTAGACCAAGCCTGAAAAGTAGGATACGTGGGTGGTTAGCCCAATCCTGATGTAGTTACATGGGTGGTTATCCCAAGCCTAGCATTTTATTAATTCCATAATGGGAATTCATGACATAAGAATTTATATGATTATTTATATTCCACAAGTATATGTCTTATTACAATGTTATTACCTCATGGATCATGTTCATTGATTCCATTATGATTCATGTCTTATGGACTACAAATATTTTCTCCATGACTCAAGATTAAGATCTTTGATATGTAGGGTATGGTTTTCAAATGTTATTCTCTTGTTATCATACCCTTATTCTCATGTTATTCTAATATATCTCTATTTTCAACCTTTAATGAGCATCTAATGTCATCTATTTTGTTTCCTTTCCCAAGGGTATGAAGAAATGTTTTTAAGTAGGAGTACTAGAGGGGAAGAACTTTATGGGTGAAATTGAAGATATTTCATGAATTAAGAAAATTGTGTTCTGGGTTCCCAAAGACACTAAACTATTATGGTCTATAGGTGTGTGTTTTTGTAATATAATGAATATTCATCTAAAAGATGTAATATCCATATATGAGATGCCTATGCCATTATAGTTGGTATTAGAGGAAAGGTTTAGTTAACCTTTGGAAACTAGGATGGGAAAAAATTATTGATATCCATTGGGATATTTCTAAGGATATGTATAGTTATATATCAAAGGATAATTAAAAGGATGAGTCAAAGTATAGTAAAATTTCATAGAATTTTGGAAAAGGATAGAATGAGTGGATTCCATGAAATTAAATCTTTATATAGATACTAAATGGGCATGTGGGTCTAGAATAGAGGTACCTAGGTGTAATAACTCTGAAAAAGGCAAATAGAGTTAGACTCAATCATCACATGGTGCATGAAAAGAGTCCTTACTACATACCTGATTTGACACTCTTAGTGGATATGCTATAGAAATTCAAAAACTCTTTAAGAACCATGATGAAGGATTTAAATATATGATAACTATGAATAAAATTGAACAAAAATAAGGTGTACGAGATTAAAAATAAATGTGTCAATATTTAGATATATTATAAGTTATTTTCATGATCATTTGGTTTCCCATTATGATTACTAGTGATCACACTATACTTTTTGGTTTTAGTGAACGTATGTAACCAAATGGAATCATATTAACCCTGAATATGATAGAAAATTAAATGACTATGTGCAACCAAATTGGATGAGGACTAGAGGGATAGATATTTTGAGTATTTCTAATTAGAAATATTAATATATGAAAAACAATGTAAACTTTTATGAGATTCATAAAGAGTAAAATAAGAGGAATAAATTGTTGTATGAATTGTTATATGGTAATTAACACAGAGGAAATAATATTCATCCTCCAACATGTTAAGAAAGTTGGAATAAAAACCTCTAATAATATCTCAAATGGAGGGAAAGATTCTATCAATGTGGAAAATAAGGACATTGAGTGAACAGTTGTTGAGGAGTTAAATGTATTATATATAGGGAACATGAAAATTATCTAACTCAATGTCTTGACATAAGAATTAACATCTATACCAATGAAGGGACAATTAAATGTTCATAAATTAAGTGGAAGTATTGAAGAATTCATGTATTTGGATTCAAGGATTATGATGTAGAAGTATTTTCCCAATGTATTTGGGTTGTAAGAATCTTGAAACATCTAATTATTATGTAATTTTTGGAAGCACATATGTCTCTAGGTAAGAATAACTTGGGAGTAATGGATTTCACAATGGATTTTTAGGTTTGAGGTTTATCATAAGTTTAATGTCTTTAAAAACCCTCACGATGTTTTTATGATGATATTCTTTCAAGATTAAGGGAATTATATGAGAAATTTATTGCAATACAACCCTTTGTTTTTGAGAAGGAATGCCTAATAATAAAAATATTATTAAATGCATTTTTAACCATTAGGGGTTGTATTATCTGTAATTTTATGGTAACTATGGTTTATTTCAATTTTAGAATTGTTTTATTAATATAATTTTAGAGAAAGGATAACACACAAGCCAGTCGATAACCTATTTTATCCAGAATGGCTTCTAGGCATGAACCGAATACTGAATGGTGAAATGAGTATAAAACCAAAAGATGAACTATTTGAATGATTAATTATGTTGTGACAACATAAAGAAATATATTTCAAAGTATTTGTGATTATTATATTTTCATGTCTTGGGTAAGATATAAAGGTATGAAAGAGTTCTATGACCATTATCAATACCAAAAAGGAAATGGGAAGGCATTGTTGGATCTAAATCTAAATGTAGATGACACGATATAAGAGGGGGTGGATTATAGGTTTTAAAACCTTTAACATTTTAGCTTGAATAAATTTACATTAAAGAGATTTAAACTAATTGAATTCACTAGAACTCTTATTATATTGAGGAAAATAATAAGACTGGACTTGAGTATGGTAAAAATCATAATTGGGTTGACTGTAATAATGTATTCTATATGTTGTAATTGAAACTAATGCTATTCACCAATGAAATGATATGATCAGATTGAGTGTGTATTAAATCATAATCAATATGTTTACAATGATTAAAAATAATAAAATATATTCGATCATAGATCCTACTGAATCATATTGGATATTGAAATGATCGTTATTAGTGTATCACAAATAAACCATAATCAGATATTATAAAGTTGTCATAATCGTAATGGTTATGATACACAAAATAAAGAATAGAAGGATGAATAAGTAAAAAAGTTCACCTTATATTATAGTAAAACTGAAATTTAATGAGTAAAATTATTTTAACCTAAAAATAATGATATATATTCACCTAGGATAGAGGTCCTTCGATTTATACTTTCATGAAAATCTATCTTACCCACTGTAGGGTAGGCCCTCGATTCGATGATCAGCATCAGTCTATCTGCCTATCCCCGACATCCCTTGATTAAGAAGGTAATAAGTGCCTATATATTCTTATAATTGTATGTACTCAATTGTAATCACTAATGATAGGAGTTGGATGAAGAGAAACACAATTTTTGGAGAATACAAGTATGTCGAACAAGATGTTCACAACACGATCAATTCAAAGCTTTCGCACAAGGAAATTTTGGCAGAACTCTCACAAAGTAAATTCACCTGTAGTGTTTTTGTTTCCATATTATTCAAATGATCTGGTATTTATAGGTGATGTCTCAAATGGTTATATGTCCTCCAATGATCGAATTTATTCCCAAAATCATGGAGAGATTGGACAGATGGTAGTCCAACGGTCATATTGTAACTGAAACAATGGCACTGTTTTAAAACAAATACATCAAAATAGAATAAACATCATAAATTGGATTAAAATATTTTATTTTTGATACAAATTTTTTTTATATGTATAATAAAGTGAGACTAAAAATAATTTGGCTCATTTGATAATGTATTGATGTGAACAGTAAATCAATATTACAACTTTAAAATAGTGAATACGATTTTTCTAGTCAGTTTGCCACTAATCAGTGTAATAAAAAAAATGGTATTCATAACTTTTGAAAAAAATATGGTGATTATGATAAGGATCTTAGTCAGTGGTAATAAAAAAATCATGTATAGGTTCATTTCTATGTAACTAATGGATCTGTTTATTATCGTATCCATATTAAAAATGTAATTAGAATTGAAAAAAACATATTAAAATAAAAGAAATATATGTATTCATTTGAAAAGAGAGTTTGTTATTTCCCAAAAAAAAACAATTGAAAATAGAAAATAAGACATTTTATTCAACAAGATCCCCCTTTTTGGAATGCACAAACTACAAGTTAAAGTAAGAACAAAATTAAAAAATATAAAGGAATTTCATTTTCAGAAGACTAATACTTATCTAAATTTGAGTTTTAAAACTCCACTGAATAAAAATTGAATATAAATACCCCCCCCCCTTTTAGGATAAAATATCCATATGGATCATATTATATAAGAATAAACTCCCCCATTACTAAAAGTTTTCTCCTTTTTGAGAATTACTCCCCCTATTGACACATTCTACAATATTTAAAATATTCTCCCCCATTGTGATTGACAGAGAAAAATTTGGAAGATCATATAATACCTTAAAAAGGGTTAGAGAGAGAAAATATATGAATATATAAAGGATTTGATCATATAAATGTAAATTTAAAGAACATTTATCCTTATAATTAAAACAATGAATCATGAAAATGGAAACATCCATGATGTTTTTTCAAATAAATTACAAAAAGAGTTCAAAAAATAATTTCTTGTCCTTATATTTTTCCTTGTATTTCTTCATCAGACCTAAAACAATGGAATTTATTTTCTTGAACTCTTTTCTATCCACCATGTGCTTGTTTATATATTCTTTATAATAGTTTAGAATTTGATTATGGTCTTTAAAAAATGATCTTGATTCTGAATTGTTTTTTCATAAGAAAGAAGTTTCTATTCTAGAGACTGAATATGAGTTTCTTGGGCCAAGAATGTTTCTTCCTAGGGGGGATAGTTTTCTTCATAAGCTTTAAACTTCTCCACATGAGCCTGATATTTTTTTGGATTTTAATCTGGTAAATATCTCTAATATTTCAATTCTTTTTATCAGTAAGATAATTTCAATATTCAATTCAAACAATTTATCATTTACTTCCTTAATTTCTTCAGAGTGAGTACCTTCTGAGGAAATGGGTTTTTTAAAATCATTTAACTTCACATTTTTTTCAATAAACAACTTATTAAAGGTATCTGAGAGTTCATTTATCAGACTACTTATATCCACAATCTTAACTTCATGATGTTACCAAAAATATTATATTTCAACTTAATAACTTTGTAGAAATAATTCTTTTGTTCATTATTATATTCTTCAAAAACGTTGAAGTCAACTTCATGTTTTAGGAATCGATCCATGAAAACAATGACTGAGTTCATTGTTTGATTGTGACTTTTAGAAATCATATCAATATTTTCAGGAAGTTATAGATTATAGGAATGATCTTTTATATACATTTTTATTGTATGTTCAATATATTGAACTCCACTAATTGTAATAGCATGATTGAAATAGATATCATCCTTGAAGATAATAAGATCACCGTAATGAGTTCCCACTTATACATCCTTTGTGTTTTGATTTTTATTTTCATCAGACTCGTATTTTTTTTCTTCATATGAAACTTGAATAAATTTATTGAATACAGTTTTATGATCCACCATCTGTGAGGATTGGATTCTTGGGGATGGAAATCTATTTGATGTTTCTTTGGAGGATCTGACTGGGATTGTATCAGATTCAGATTTTTGTTTCTGATCAAATTATTTTTACCTTCCACTTATTATTTTTCTTCTTCTCCACATTTATCTTTACTCTTATCTTCTTCATCAATATAGCCATCTATCTGATGTAACTTATTATCTTCTCCTCAAACATTTGGTTTTGTCTATTCTTCTCCAACTTTTAGTTTCTTCTTTCCATTTTCAGGGATAGAGGTAGCAATTGTCTTTATAGAAATTTATTTTCTTAAGATTATATCAGTATTTTATTTCTGAACACCTTTCATCAAACTATCAATATCAAAAAAATTCAATTTCCTCTTCTCAAGCCACTTTTATTTCTAATAGTTTTTTAATGTATCCTCAGTTCTAATTCCTTCTGCAATGGCTTCAACTAGATTTCGACCAAACTGATGGTCTTATTCATTCTTATTTTCATGGTCTGTTCTCTATTTTCCTCCAATTTCATCTGATACAGTCTTTTTTTCAGCTTGATGGATGATTATGACAAAGATTTCTTTTCTTTTTCAAAAATGATTAGCATTGACTGTTTTTGTCTTGCTTGGATTCCTTCAACTATTTCTTTAGATGTTTCTACTTCAACATCATTAACAAACTATTTAGATTCTCGATAAAAATGAATTTTCATTATTCATACTATATAATCATGAATCCATAGAATTCATAGATTTCTAAGATCTAACCAATGAATAATTTTTTAAACCATCAAACTTTCCTTAATGAACATACATAGAATGGACGGAAACATATTCAATTGGGATTTGATAACTCTATACCTGAGATTATTCTCAGTTTCCAAGATATAACCATTTAGGTTAATATTTCTCATATTCATTGGATATTAGAGATTTAAAACATATAAAACATTGTGATTTTCCTTATCAATACTTCTAGGTATTATAAAACCTTTCAGACATAGTTTTATTAATCTATCTTTAGCTGAAGGATGAGATGTTTTCTAATTTTCTACATGAATATAAAATAAATATTTCTCATTCCTTTATTTTATAAATATTCAATTTTCTTTGGAAACTTATGCAAGGGAAAATATATATCTCATTAAAATGGAGCTTTGACAAAAAGTGTTGTTTTCTTTACTGAAAAACTGAATTTTCTATCATATATTTGAAAATATACCTTCAATTTTATTTCATCAACCTCTATAGTTCTATAGAATTGAATTACCTCATTTGGAATGATTGGATCATGAACAATCGGTTTCTCCAAATATACCGAGTCCCATTATTGGAATTGAATAATTATTTTCAGAGAAGAATTAAAATTTTCATAGAACTCACTTTTGAGTCATCTTTGTCAGAAAAATCACATCTGGGTGTAATCTTTTGGTGCCATTTTTTTGTGGGAATCGATGATTATTCTGACATGAATCCAATATAAAACACTAAGGATGAAAAAAGTTAAACTTGGTTATTTTAAGAGGGGATGAGCTTAGAATAATCCTTTGAAATATCAAATGTGGGATAGAGAGGGGGTCCTTATTTATGTGTGAGGAGAATTGACTGTTTAGATTCTACGTTCCATATTAGATCAAGAATATCTAACGGTTGAAAAAATAGAAAACATGAGGTGTTTTATAAAAAAAATCAAAAAAAATTATTATATTTTGAGTGAATCTGAAAAAATGTAATGAAATACCAAACAACACAAATGAATTTAAAATAAAGTGAAGGGAATAAGAAATTTTACATTTTGGAATCTCATAAAAATTTTATTGGTTACAATAAATGTTTCCTACATTTATAATTTAACTAAAAAATTATGATGCTGAGAAAAAAATGTGTGTTGTGGCTATTTTTTGGTGCTGATAAAATTATGTTTTTCCAATAAAACTATCTGGTGCCAATAAAATTCTGTTGCCCCAATAAAATTGTGTGGTACTGATAAAATTATGTCATCCCCTTAGAATTGTGTGGTGATAATAAAATTTCCAATAAATTTTTTTATAAAATTAGAAATTTTATATACTCCCTCTTTGAAAACGAGTAACTTAACATAAGGATATCATTTAAACAAGAAGTAATTATGAATGACTACTTTACATTGATCATTCCTAACTTCTGTTTAATGTATTCAAATCTATTGGAATGTAATGGTTTCATAAATATATCAACAAGTTGTTCTTATGTTTAGATAAATTGTGAAATGATATCTCATTTAATTGTGTGATCCATAAGAAAGTGATTTCTAATATCTATATGTTATTCATGTCAGTGATATGTATGGTTTTTACTTAATGCACTAGAACTAGTGTTATCTCATTGTATTTGAGTTTTAGTAAAACTTATTCCATAGACTGTGAGTGTTTATTGAATACACAACACTTGAGCACAACAACTTTCAACAGCTATATATTCAGCTTCACCGGTGGAAAGTGCTATAGATTGTTGCTTCTTACATGAATAAAAAACAAAATAATCTCCTAATAAATGACAAGTTCTTAATGTAGTTTTTATTATCTATTATATAACCACAAAAGTTAGCTTTTGAAAAACTTTTTAAAACAAAAATTATTTCTATAAGAGTACAAAATTATCAAATCAATAGTTCCAACTAAATAGAAAAAAAAAATTTTCACTCTTTTTAAATGGGATTCATTGGGATTTTATTGATATCTTGAGCATAAGAATAATGATAACATTATGTTTGGACAACTAGATATTAAGTATAATAAAATTCCTATCATCCCTATATATGTTGTTTTATCCATAGTTTTCTATCCAAGTCATGATTAAGGGTATTTGAGGTACTGATTGGAGTACTTATTCTTTTAGTGTTGTCATATCCATACATTTTATGAAGATCTTTAATATACTTATATTGAGTTATACAGGTTCCTTCTGGTTGATGAGAAATTTGAAAACCAAGGAAAAATTTTAACTCACCCATCATACTCATTTCAAACTCCGATTTCATAAGATTCTCAAATTAAATAGTTAAGGATTTCTATGTTGATTCGAATATAATGTCGTCAATATAAATTTTAACTATAAAAACATTTTTATTATCTTTATTTATGAAAACGTTTGGATCAATAGTTCTCTTAACATAATTATTTCTAACAAAAAACATATAAGTTTATCATATAAGGCTCTAGGGGATTTTTTTAAGACCATATAAATCTTTGTTAATTTTAAAAACAAATTCAGGATGTTTTGTGCCATCAAAACCAAGAGGCTGTTTTATATATACTTCCTCTTAAACATATCTATTATGGAAATCACAACTTATATCCATTTGGAAAGGATTGAAGTTAAAGAATGCTTCAAAGGACAATAGAATTCGAATAGATTCATGTTTAGAAACTAGAGCATAGGTTTCTTCATTATCAATTCCTTCTTATTGATTATATCCTTTAGAAGAAAATTTTATTTATTTCTTACGATGACCCCATTTTCATCACATTTGTTTCTAAATAACCACTTTACTTCAATTACAGAGGTTTTTATAAGTCTTTCAACCAAGGTATAGAATTTATTCATTTTGAATTAATTTAGTTCATTGAGTATAGCTTTAATACAATCCTCATCACCTAAGGTATCATATGGACTTTTGGGGTTGAGTTGGAAAATATATTATAATTGTTATAATTCATTTCTTAAATATCATATATTTTTAATGGGTTGATTTACATTACTAATGATTTTATCAGTGGGATGATTCTTATGAAACTACTAATTTGGGTTTTTGAATACCGATTCATCAACATAGGATAGAAAGTATTCTGGAGTGAATACTTAAGAAACAATTTCTTGAGTATTTTCCTTATTCTAAGATTATTCTATCAAAGGTTGTTAATTTTTTTAGGATAACACATCAAAATGCATAGGTTTTTATTTTTTAAAAATAAAAGGACCAGTTTCATTGAATTTAACATGTATTATTTCCTCAACAGTACAATAATTTTTATACAAAATTTATAATCCTTAAAAGTAGTTGAATTTCCTAATAAAATGCCTTTATTAGATTTGGGTGCAAATTTATATAAACTATCCTTTTTATTAAAAATTAATACTTTGTATCCAAAAACTCTAAAGTATGAAAATTGTGGTTTTGGTATGTCCTTAACTGATAAGATCATTTATTAAGAAATGTTCTTATTGAAACACGATTTTATCATATAATAATCATTACTCATATCTTCATCCCAAAATAGTTTAGCAATTGAGTATGCACTCATCATGGTTCTTGTTATCTCAATTAGAATTCGTTTCCTTCTTTCAAAAACACCATTTAATTGAGGAGTTCATGGAGATGAGATGTTATGAGTAATGACTTTATTACTACATAAATTTTCCAAATCCAAATTTTCTAATTCTCCATCATGATCACTATTAATAGTTATTAATGTATGTTTTTTCTCATTTTAAACTTTGGCTATAAAAGTTTTGGAATAAGAGAAGGCTATATATTTCTATGTTAGAAAATAGAACCATGTAAATACAGTAATAAATTGGGAAAAAGAATGTTAAATATACCAATAATCTCTCCTTGAGCATTATCTTTGAAATTTACACTTACACATTTCATCTCAATAATCTTTTCAATGAAGTTTTTATTACCAGTAATACATTGGGAAAATCCACTATCCATGTGCAATGTATTTTTGTTGGTGCTTATTCTATTTTCTAAAAATAAAAAGTTAGGTTTTTGAAATCCAAATATATTTTCCTCTAGAAATGTTATAATGTAAAAATTTTGGAATCCACATTTTTTTACAAAAATTGGCTTTATGAGATCCAAATTATTTAATTTTATTTAATAATAATATTTAACCCAGTGTCCTCCACTTTGACACTTAGTGAAAAATGGGGAACTTTTAGGAATAAAATAGTTGGGACTGAAAATTGGTTTAGTGAGAAAAAAAAATCTATAACTATTCCTCGAGGGAGATTTTGTGAATACATCTTATCAATATTCACTTTACTAGTGGTAAAATTTTATAAGAGTTTTCTTTTATACAATATTTCATATTTTTTTATAATCACTAAAATAGTATACTAAAAATTATTAGTTTTAGAATAAAGTATTTTATTTAAATCACTTTTCTCAAAAATAAATTTTTTAATATCCTTAAAATGTTTAACCTTTTCAGAATTATCTTCCCCAAGGTTTTTGGGAAGAGAAACAATTTAGCGTGATTTTGTATCAAGATCTTTAAAAATATCGGATAGTTATTTTTGTTAAAATATTGATTCTAGTATTTTCCTTTACAGGTTTCTTTTTAATCATGTAAATATTTATTTTCTAGAAATTTGGAAAATCTAGATATTTTTTAAAAGGAGGAAAAAAATTATTTTATACTAAGGAAGATTCTTCATCCATGGATTTAGAATATTCTTCCTCAAGATAATTAACACTTAATGATATGTGTGATATAGATTCGGCAGTGTGTACCTTTTCCATAAAAAATTTATTCTCAGTGGGAATTATAGAAATAAGTCCAATAATTTTATATCCATATGTTTCAGTTACTGAGAATTTATTAGATGAATCTCTACTAGTTTGACTCTAGGAGTCATTTTTCTTTTGGACTTTCTTTCCCTTAGACTTGTAATATATTCTCGGATTACTTTAATAATGTATTTTCTTTTAATCTTTGGACAATCAGGTTTGATATTAACATCTTCTTTCATTCATGAATGTGAAATCCTAGTATTTCTTATTCTTATTATCCTTTTTCGTATATCTATATTGGAAATCCTTCTTGGAAAAAATCTTGCTCATCTTTTGAGCATGATTGGCTAACCCATTCTCTGAGTGATCAAAATCACTTGAATCTGACTGAACCAAATATTTCTTAGTCTTTGTTGATTTAATAACATTCTACGACGTTTTGGCTTTCGTCTATTTTGATGTATTAATAAAAGAAACACTCTTATTTTTCTTCTTTATTTTCTCATAATCTTTCTTTAATATGTTCTCCTATTATATGGGAGTTACAAATAATTCATCAAGAGTTACAGTTTTGAATTTTCGTAACTCATCAATCACTATTCTATTTGATTCCAATTCATTAGGCATTATATTTAAGATCTTATCTACAAGAATCTCATCATATAGACCTTTCTATGGAATTTATTGTTAGATATTCCCAACAGTCATGAATCATTGTCAAAAATTAATTATCTGATATTATTTTTTCCCTTCTCTAGAAAAATTTGTGACATCCTTCTTAGGGATTTTTTAATCTCCATTAAGCATGAAAAAGTTATCAACACCAATATTGATAACAAAAGTATTCATTCTTTCTCTAAAGTATACAATATCATTCACATGAATGATAGGTGGTATTGTAGTGTTCAGATTGTCTATTGATCTAATATTCATTCTTTCCATTTTAGAACGATACAAAATTTTCTTTTTTTACATAAAACAAGTTAGTGTAAAAAATTTTTATTACCAAATAGTTTAATAAATAAATTTAATAACTTGAAAAAGATAAAAAACATGTATATCTAAAAATACTGACAATCTATTTCGATACAAAATTTCTAATATTAGTATCACAGAATCCTCCTTTGATACCATTTTTTGGATCAAAATATGAATATAGATGAGAAAATACAAGAGGTGGTGAATTATAGGTTTTAAAACCTTTATCTTTTTAGCCTAAAGAGATTTAATTTAAGGGTATTTAAACAAATTCAATTTTTTAGACCAATTATTATATTAAAAAAAATGACTGAACTTTCCCTAGGTCTGATAAAAATAGTAATCAGGTTGATTTCGATAATGTATTCTACATTTCATAATTGAAACTAATCGTATTCATAGAAGAATAAATATGAACAAAGTTAGTGTGTATTAAATCATAATCACTATGTTTACAATGATCTGAAAAAATACAATTGATTCTATCATAGAGTGTACAGAATCATATTGGATATTGAAATGATCCTTATTAGTGTATTAAAAATAAACTGTAACTGATGTATTATAGAGTTATAATAATTAGAAAGGTTACAATAGAAAAATAAAGAATATAAAGGTGAATGACTAAAATAATTCACTTTTTATTATTTTATAGTGGAAATGAAAAGAATACAATTCTTTTAACCCAAATGGAAGGATATACTTTAACTTAGGATAAAGTTACCTTGATTTATAACTTCAATCAAGTCTTTCTTACCAACACTAGGGCAAGGCCTTGATTTAGTGATCAACATCAGTCTATCTGCCTATCACCGGTAGCCCTCAATTACAAATGTAATCAACACCTCTGTCTTCATATTACTTGAAATAATTGATTGTAATAACCAATGATCAACATCACATGAATCAAAAAACATTTTTTGAAGAATTAAAGTATAATGAACAAATAGTTCCAAACATGATCTCTTCAAATATTTTCCACAACAAAATTTTGTTAATGATCTTAAAAAGTAAATTCCCCAATAGTGTTTTCTGTTACCAACTCATTCAAATGATCTGGTATTTTAAGGTAGTGGATTCAACATTCATATTTCCTCCAACAGTCAAATTTATTCCCAAAATATCAAATGGACTTGGAAAACTTGTAATCCAATGATAATATTATAACTGAAACAATGTCATCATTTTAAAACCCATATATCAAAATAGAATAAATGACATCATTTTTAATCAAAGATTTTATTTTTGATACTATAACTGTTTTCGAGGTATGATAATGTGAGACCGAAAATAATATGTCTCATCCAATAAAATACTGATGTGAACAATAAATTAGTACAACATTTCTAAAATAGCGAATACAATTTATCCAGTTAGTTCCGAAATGATCGGTATAACCGATAAAAATAATATTCTGAATTTCATAGTAAAACATTGGTGTGTATGATAAGGATTGTAGTTGGTGGTAATAATGATGATCTTGTATATGGTCATTTCTATGTAACTAATGGATCAGATTATTATCATATGTATATTAAAAACATAATTAGAATTAAAAAAAACATAATACAATAAAATAATATATGTATTCATTTAAAAATAGAGTTTCTTAATTTATAAAATAAAATTTAATTGAAAAGACAAAAGAATAATTTTGATTCAATAGGAATCACTATGGTTTTTTTGTTAGAATCAACAAAACATCTAATTGGAATAATACTACATGGGTTGTAGTATATCATCATACAAACCCATCTCTATTTATATATATTAGATAATATTTATGTTGGGATAAGTATCATAAGTATGAATTAAGAAGTAGTAAGGTTTCATGGAGTACCAAATTCAGTTTTATCTGATTAGGATCTGAAGTTTACCGCACAGTTTTAGAAAAGTCTTCAACAAAATCTTAATATAGAGGTTCATTTCAAAAGTATGAGAATAATTCCATCCCTGGAGGATATAACAAGATCGTGTTCAATGGATTTCAATGGTGGTAGAGAACACACCTTCCCATAATTGAATTTCCTTAAAACAATAGATTTAAATCAATGATTTGTATTACTACTTATGATTCCTTCATATACGTAATAGAATGAATTTTTCTAAATAAAGAAACACAAACTTGGGATAACTGATGAGATAACATAGAACGTTAGTACCATTCAAGAATATATAAGTACTACAAAAAGTTGATAGAAATGTTATGATGGTAATCATAGATTTTATCTAGAAATTGGAGTTGGTAATAAGGTATTACAAATGATTTATCTACGGAATAAATAAGGGAAGACTAATCCTCATATATCTCGGTCCCATTAAAATACTTGAATGTATCGGGATAATATATTATCATTTGGAACTTCCACCAATCCTCTCTCCAGCTCGCAATTTGTTCTATGTATAACTCTTGAGGAAGTACATACCTGATCTATCATATATACTAAAGTCAAAGTGTATACCGTTATAGCATGATATTTCTTTTTAGGAATGACTAGTAGAGATTTTGGATCAAATAGAGAGAATTATTTGAAATAAGACCACTCCCCTGGTCAAAGTTTTATGGTGAAACCACTAGCCTAAAAAAGCTATGTGGGAATGTGAGAACATAATTAGGTAGAAGTATCCATACTTTTTGGTTCCAGAGTGATGAATTTAGAGGGATAAACTCATTTTATTTGGAGTATAATGTGACACCCTTATAATTTTTTAAATTCTGTTTTTTTCAAAAAAATCAACATTGAGTTTAAATGAAATGTGACATACAAATAAAATATAATTATGTAATATGATAGTAATCATATAGCCATTTGAATGGTGGGTATGAATAGGAAAAACCATATTATGAAGATATATGTTTTACAAATTAAAATATAATGAATTCTTTGGTGACAAATTATTTAGAGATGAAAATAAAAACCTTTTGAAAATAAGGTAAATCATTTTCTGGGAAAAAAATTAGGCACATAAACTCATTTTACCATAAAATTTTAAAAAAATAATTTTCATGAATGATTTTAGTGAATTTTATATATTATATAGTCATTTAAATTTTAAAATTAATCATATTTTTTTTGGAAAAGAGATAATAATAAATATAATATATCCCTTAAAATTGTATTGTCTAAAAAACTATTTTGTTTCATTTGGTACAATTTTTTTAAAATTTATTTTTACCACTTTTATAAAATTTATTTGAAAAATTAAACTTCATTTTTTAAATAATCTTATCAAAATTATCTTTGGGAGAAATTTAGTGTCTTTTATTAAAATATTTGTTTTTTGATGAATAATGAACAGTATTGAATTTTTATTTAAAACCTTCTTTTAGGTTAATATATCTATGAAGTTAAATTATATTTTAAGTTTTTTTAATGCAAAATTTGTTAAATTATACATATAATAATAAAATTTAGGTCATTTTTAACAAACTTCATGTTGAAATTTTTATAAAAACCATACAACCTTAACATTTACGCTTTAAAATCCCCCTTTCTGATCACATTTATGGGATTAATTTTAAATTTAAATTTTACACATATGTAAATGGAATTTAAAAAAATTGATTTAATATTTTTAATCATCATAATTAATATTATATAATATTTTAATCTTAATTGTAGACCAAAATTAACATTGAAAATTGTAAAAATTAATTATCATGTTCGAGGTAAAAATAAGTTTATCAAGGGGCGTTAAACGTAGAAGATAAGGGTTAAAGTGAACTAGAAACAAGTCCAAAACCCATTTTATGGCGTTATTTTGAAATTATTCCTCCTATTATAGATAATTTTATATTATTTGATCCTTGTTACATGAAAAAAAACATGTGTGGAATTCCTTTTCTAAAACAATTACAAGTGTGCCCCTCACCTCACTTGTAGAATGACACACATTCTCCTCTATTATTTGCACCTTAAAGCCCTATTGGATCATAAAATACCATCCCAAATAACCTCTCAAATTCACTCCTATCATTATTGAATACTTATTTTTGAAATACATCCAACCTAGTAAGTCTTTTAGAGCAAACCTAAGGTGGATACCTCGAGAAGATGTAACGTTCACCACTGAGCATTTTTTGTTTAATTTCTTTCTCAAATTACTTATATTATTATTAAACCATAATGATATAATAAAATAAGAATATTATTCATACTAAGATATTTTTTATGTTAAGTTAATTACATAAAACCATCTTCACTTCCATCAAATGTGTTACCAAATTATCATCCATGTGTATGGTGGACTATCGCCTCATGAACCGATGTCATTAATTTTTCTATTACCAACTCCCATGGTTAGACTTAATGGTGTTTTTATTGTTTATATTTGATAATAATGATATTATTATTATTATTTAACTATTACATAGCACATACCATTATGATTTATATTTTTTGGGAATACGATAATGACGCTCGTGTGTATGGTGGACTCCCACCTCGCGAAGCGATGTAATTTATTTATGCTTTACTTCAATGGTAAAAAGTATTGGATTAATGAAAATATGTGATAAATATGATGTAGAAATTATTATTTAATGATAAAATATCATACACCTTTATTTATATCAATAAATTTATAAAATTTAAACAATTCTCATGCATACATAAAAGTCCTGATTTTGGAGCCACTAAACTTTTCCCTGAGGTGGTGGGTCACATGGACTCAAGTGTACCTCCTCATATGACAAAGGTTTTTGACAAGTAGATAGTTCCTAGGGTTTTTATGGGGATACTATTCCCTCATGTCATATTGTAACATAGTGGAGTAATAATAATAGAGAAAATCCAAAGCAAAATTTAAATCACTGACATAAGATAATAATCCAAAAGACTGTAGTACAAATAAGCCAAAATAAGTTTCATATAAAATAAGATGATTTTGTAATGTCTATATACAAAAATATAGGAAATACATGGAAATACAAATCCAATATAATACATTATTCACAAGAAAAAAATATCAGAAAATAAATACCCCCTAATAGAATCATGATCCTAGCTCAGTCATGTGCTCCCCTACTCTTATATAATGAAATCTTCAAGCATCGTATAGTTGTATATTTCCTTGATATCTACCTCAAACCATGACGAGTGTTCACGTACCTAACAGTGCCCCAAATAGGTTATGAGAAAACACTTAATAATCTAACACCAATACTGTCTATAACAAGTCCAGCATGTGAAAAATAAAAAAAATAAGGGTGAAATATAAATCAAATGTATAGAAGTATGGAAAGTAAAGTGTGATCATGTCCAACCGAGCTTGGATCCCTATAAACAATAGTCAAGAGCCCATAACAAGGAAAATGAAATTCATAAATAATAATTAATACATCATATTATAACAATCGAAATATGATACCTATACGAGGGATATCTGTACGAATATAAAAATGTCCAACATAGACAAGACAAATAGCCAAGCGTAACCATTCACAATGTCCACACCGTGTTATCTAGCGAAAACATCAACAATGACCATTCCATGTAATCAAGTGTCAGACCAAGAAGGGGCCATTCCAAGGTATAAAATACCAAGGTATAATTGCCGAGTTCAAGGATAATATTTATGGAAACATGGTAAAGACTTTGTGGAGTCCAATGGGAATATCAATAGAGCATGTCCAATATGAGTCCCAGAAAGCCTGATCCAAGGGATAACATGGCCCATGTAATCCTACGGAATCAGGATCCCAGGATTAAACATGTCCAAGGAATCCACTACCATAATCAAGACCCATAGAGTATAAATTTACATGACATCCAATGAAATTAATATCCAAGGATATCATCCAAGATGTCCACTACCATTATCAGTTCATCATATGAGTTCATTTAAAAATTCACAAGTAATCACATTCTATGAGTTCATCCAACTCATTTAATTGCATTTAAAAAAATAAATAAATTTCAGACATGTAATAACTTGATAAGGATGTATAAAATTATAATAATAATTTATTCAATACTAATTCAATTTATCAAGCCTCCCAAAATTAGTGGTGAGGTTACACGCACCCAACAGGGTTGTATAAAATAGGCTTGATACAATGGTACACCCCATGGGTTCTCTAGTTTGGGGATAAAAACATTAAAATATAAAAATGGGACTCAAATGGGAAACCTAAAATGATCCAATTTGTTCAATTCATGCATTTAATTAATTTAAGGTCCAACACCAGAAAGTCTAGCATGCTGCAAAACTGTAACATGGTAAAATAATCACCAAACCATGAGGGATTATTATAGACCACCTACCATATACACATAGTAGATAAATTATCTAGTATCAACCAATGATTAATTCAAAATCAAGATAAAAATTAATAACTATCGATTATACTTGAAAAATGGAATATTACCTTGCACTTAAATAACTCGTTTGATATGAAGAAAAATAAAAAAAGGCATAGGTTGAATTAAGAACTTTCTGATGAAGATCCAATGAGGCAAAAAAGTTTGAATTGCGTGTTAGATGAAGACATGTGAGAAAATCATATGATTTAGGTTTCAAAGCAGTTCCCAAACCATAGTGTTTTCTATTAAAAATAATGTAGGAGGATAAATAGGTTTTAAGAAATTTTATAGAGAGAATGTAATTTCCCATTTTTTAACAATGTTCAACAGCTAGGCAGTACGATTCGCCAAACCATGCGCAAAATGTGTTCCCATTTCATCATAAATGGAGACCTCACATAGGTCATACACACAGATAGACAAAATGTACGCAAACCATGCTAATTTACCCTGATCAGAGTTACAGGTGTATCCCATAGACATGTGTCTCGGGATGCATGGTTCCCCAAACTGTAAAACCTCCTATTTTCCTTTCTCTATCCCCACATGTATTTCTCAAACCATAAATCCTCATTTCCTTTTCCAAAAAACAAAACCACCAGGCTCCAAACAGACCCTAGACACCCCTGAAACTCCCCTGACCTCATTAGAAACTATCATTATGTCAAAATCAACAAGTTAAACAGAAATAAAAAAGATAAATACATCCTAGTAAAACCAATGATCTTACAATCACCCCCCATGAAGTAAATGATCCCAAAATTGACCTTCTAAGGGTGTCCAAGAATCAACTAAGAATAACTCCAGCCACTAAGCATGTATATCAGCCTCCTACTCCCATGTCCCATCCTTTAAATGGTCATACTTCCATAACAGTAGTACTAGAGGAATTGAACAGCCTCAGAGAGTCTTTTTTCCCATGTAAACAATGTGAATAAGATTTTATTCGAAGGACACATCAACCTATAACTCCACCTCATTTGGATATATACTATGAAACAGGTCTAACTGATAATGGTGAAATTGAGATACATGGAAGACTTCATTCAAGGATAGATTCCTCTATGTTTATAACAACTGATAGGATACCAAATCTAATCACTCTAAAATCTTAAATAACCGGACCTATCAAATTGAAATCTTACCCTGTCTTGGAATATTTTTGTATCCTAAACATGATGAGATACATAAAAGGACCCAATCCCCGACCTCAAACTCTTGAGGTCACCGACGATGATCTACATAAGATTTCCTTGTAGACATTATAGTAGCCACCATCATTCTGATCAACTAGATCTACATAGAATTATATTGAATGAGATGAGGTATGAGAAAATATGCCTCTCCTACCTCTAACTAACACAAAGTTGATAAACTTGGACTTGCATATGGAAACCCTCTTTCTTCTTACATGATTATCACATCATTATTAGGATAAAAATCAAATAATTTTTAAAATCTAGAATCAATGGTTTACTTTCATATGATAATTATGACCATAAAACACTTATGAATAATCAAATATAAACATTTATTTGAAATATTCTTCTATTTACTTTTAAATCTCATTTTTCTCCTTAATATACGTAGTCACTTGAGGATATACATAAAATAAAGGTGAGAGCTAAAAGTCCAATAAGAGGATAAATAAGTAACATGAATGAATATAACCTCAGTGAACATAATAATCATCATCATAATATAAGCATATGATCATCTTTATAATCATGATAGGAATCATTAAATAAATCATTGAATGCTTCCATGTATAAAAATGAAACATTAGGTCTTAGTGGTCAAATACAACACATAGTTGTGAAAAAAGCTAGAATCATGTTCACACATAACATATTTTCATAATCCTAACATCATCATAGTGAGAAAATATAGAATCATGTTCTTGTATAGTATACATTATATAATGAGGTAAATCACATTATAAAATGCATTAGAGTTTAATATAATTTTGAGATCACCCACCACATCATAACATTTCATAATCATGCATGCCACATATAACATATATCAACCAAATTCCTGAATCAAACATTTCAAAGGAATGTGTTTCATATGTATTTCAACAATCCTGAATAAATATGGGGTTACTAAATTAAAATGGAAAACATATTTGGTATAAGATTCATCATTTTCGAGTGAAGAATAAATAACTCAAGAGTATTCAAACTGTGTTTTGCAAAGAATATTTATTTTGGAGAATCATTGTATCTATCAAAAAATAATAATGGAAACATTTATATACCAGAATATAAAATTAAATGACAATTAAATTATATTTTAGGAATATTAAAATAATATTCACACTGAACTTTATCATGAAGGAGGAGTAACCCAAAGAAAAGGAGTTGAGTTCGAGAATCCCCTTATTATATGTTTCAATGATTTCATCACTTTAATATACATGATAATCAAATTTTATTCATTGTTATTAAAGAATATCGCCTTATTAATGTATTTAATTTATTATACTTTTATTGATAATTTTTATTTCTATTTTGATGAGTTATGTAGTTCAATTTCATCATTCATCGAGTATTTGTTTTCTTGGTTTTCAAGATCGGTTCACTTTTATAAAATTATGGAAGTTCTTTTAAAATGAAAATAAATCTCCAAAATTCAAAAAAATATATTATTAATATAATTATAGAAGTTTAAATCATCTTATATATCATTTTGTTATTTTTTATGAGGGTGATTCATTAGATAAAATTGGGATGAAAATGTTTTAATTTATTTTGGTGATTTTTACATCCATCACCTAATAATTTCATTTTATTAAATATTATGTTTATAAATTAGTTCCATAACAAATAAATGTTATAATATGATTATTATACTCTTATTTAGTGATAATAATTGTTTTATGACCATCCTTGAAGGTGATAATGGACAATTAAAACTCATCATCCATGAAGGTAGTGAATCGACACGTCACGGACGATGTTCTCATTTTTAGAAAAAAAATTAATAGAAAATAATTGATGATGTATATTCCATTAACAAAATAAGATTACAATATATATAATATATTGAAGTTATCATTACACTTGTTTATAGGGATGTGAGGAGAGGATAATAAATTTTTTTTAAAGAGGTAGAATGAGGATATTACTTATTGATTGTTTTCTCCTTGAAAACCACTTTAAGGCACTTGGATATAGAATTTTGTTGAGACCAGAAGCTCTTGGAAATGGGGAATAGGCTTTTCAAGATAATTGATTAGAATTTATAAGATCTACAAGTCTAGTAAGATGTGAGGAGAAGAGGTTGTGAAGGGTGGTATTAATAGGTGATGAGAGGGATTTTCATGATAATTTTAATCATTAGAAAATTGTCTTGGATGAAGATTGTAAATAGTTTTGATTATTATAAATAAGTACATTAGATAGTTCATGTGAGTTAGAAATAATGGGTTCTAAAATTATAAATGACTTAAAAATTATTTTATTTGGCTTAAAATGTTAAATACCATAAACTATAGAATTTTTATATTCACCAAAAAATCAACTATTTTTGAAAAATAAAATAATCACCCTGTTGATTATTCAACATTTAAATTTAAAAAATATACTCCTTTTTTCAAAATAATTTTTTATATTTGAGAAATTTAATTTTTAAATAAAATCATTATCTATTTGAAAAAAAAACAGATTTTAAAACATTAACAGAGTTTATGGAACTTTGAAAATAAAGTAAGGTCTCGTAAAATTATCATATAATCATTAGATAAGAATTTATTAATTTTTGAATATAATTTATGAAATTAAATTCTCTTTTAAATATTTATATTAATTATAAAATTGTAAATATACATTTAAATTTCAAAATATACCAATACTTATTGTATTGTTTTAAGGATTTTATTTACTTATACTGTGATATAATTTTATCCCATTTTTATTTATAAGATGCCTAAAATATTTTATACTTTCATAGGTGTGGTTACTAATCTATTTTTTGTATTACTATTCTCAATGGTCTTGTTACTATTCTAATGGTCAAGTTATTATTCAGTCAGTATAGGTGTGCAAATTTTTTTAAATACCAATTATTTCATTAAACATTTAAGAGAATGATATTTATATTAGGATCTCAATGCTATTTATTTTATTTGGTACCATATAACATAATTATAAGAGTAAAAATTTTCATTTATAAAAGTTTGGTTTGTTACATTCTTCCCTCCTAGCCCATAGAATTTTATTTTACATACAAAGGTGAAAACATGTGAGGTTACTTCTCCATTATTAATTCCTCTAGTTCCCATGTACCCTTATTATAATTAGTATTCCTCCATAACAGATTGACAAGGTGAGTTTTCTTATTTAAAATGAATTGGTCTCTATATTCCAAGATCTTCACTAGCTTCTCTTCATACTAGAGGTCGTTCTCCAGTTGTACCACCACCATATTCAGTACATTTGAAGGGTTAGGAATGTACTTTCTAATGAGAGATATATGGAACATGTCATGAACTTGATCCATATTTGGTGGAAGTGAAAGATGATTGGCCACAACTCCTATGCATTCAAGGATTTAAAATGTTCTAATGTACGTTGGGATAAGCTTCCCTTTCTTTATATAATTCATGACTCTTTTCCGTTGTGATATTTGAAGGAAGACTTTGTCTCTAATATTGAACTCCAAGTCCCTTCAATGGTTATATTCAAAGATCTTTTTCAGACTCTGAGCAGCTTTGATATTTTACTAGATGGCTTGAACCTATACCTTCATCTATTACACAAGATCAATTCTATGTAGCTTTCATTCTATATATATACCCCAAAAAGTTGGATTTCTACATCTCTTTCCATAAAGAGATTCAACTACAACCATTGAATACTCGTGCAGAATCTGTTATCGTATGAGAACTCAACCAATGAGAGTTGATGATCCCAACAACCTTTAAATTATATTAAAAAGTCTCCCAACATGTCCTCGATCATCTGAATAGTCTTTCATATTAGCCATCAGTTTAAGGGTGATAAGACGTGCTGAAATTCAATTCTTCGCACAAATAATATTTATGGCTTCTCCAAAATTTATATGTGAACATTAGATCATGTCCATAGACAATCTAAATTAGAACCCCGTGCAGCATCACCACTTTCTTCACATATAACATGGTAAGCTGTTCAAGCGATAAATATTCCCAAATAGAGATAAAGTGGGTGGTCTTGGTGAGTCTATCCACGGTAACCCATACCACATTTTTTTCTTTGGATGTATTTTTGGGAATAGTGACAAAGTCTATAGTTATATTCTCCAATTTCCATGTGGGTATAGGTAATGGTTTCATCATACCATTTGAACTATTTTTGCTCAAATTTTTCATGATGACATTCCAAACATTGTGAGATATACTCCAAAAACTCCCTCTTCATGTTATCACACAAGAAGTGTTCTCAAAGATAATGTCCCATCAGGGTAATTCCAAGATGAATGTAGAAAGGTGAGATATGTGAATTAATAGATATATCATACATTATCCCATGTGATGAAGGAATTAACACCCCTATTCCAAATAGAATCACACCATCAACATCGATGTGGAACTCGTATAGCTTTCCTTCGTATACTGCATTCACATTATTTTGTAACTCTAGATCATCCCCTTATGCCACCTTAATAATATCTTGGATATATGGTCAAGTTATAATTTGGGTAAGGTAGGATGTATTCTCAACCATTATTATTTTAAAACCCATCCTTTTAAAATCCCCAAAGATATGGTCTTTCTCAATCTGAATCATGGATAGTGTAGTAGGTTTTTTCTGATAAGATCATCAGCTAGCTTGTTGACATTTACAAGATGGTAAGGAATATATAAATCATTTTTCATGATTAGCTCTGACCATCTTCAATAATCCATATTGATCACCTTCTCTATTAATATATACATTAGACTCTTGTGATCACTATATATGTCAAAATTCTCACCGTTGAGGTAGTTCCTCCATATTTTCAAGGAAAAAATCATATTTTCTAGCTCTAGATCTTGTGTTGGGTAGTTCATCTCTTAGATCGTTAGCTTCTATAAGGCATAGGCTATCACTTTATTATTATTCCTAAGTGCAAAACCTACTACTATCTTTGAATAATCATTGTATATCACAAATATTTCTCCAGTTATTGGTAGAGTGATCATAGGTGGAGTGATTAGCCAATTCTTTAGCTCCTTGAATCCTTCCTCACATTCTTCCATATATACATAATTTACCTAGTATAAAATCATGATAAATGTATCAACAAATTTTTATAGTACCCTACAAATCAAATAAAAATAATGATTTCCATGACACTAGTGGGTTTGGACCATTCCACAATTACCTTATTTTAAAGGGTCTATATAAAATCCATCACTATTGATCACATGTCTTCAGAATGTGACTTCATACAAAATTCACAGTTACTAAAATTAGCATAAAATTTCCCATTCCTTAATGTCCATAAAACAATCCTTATACATTCATCATGTTCCACCTTTCTCCTAGAGTAGATGATAATATCATCGATAAACACCACAAAAAAATTCAACGAAGTGTCTAAAGACTCTATTCAACAAATAAATGAATATTATAGCAGGATTATTAATTCCTAAGGGAATCACTAGAAACAAAAAGTGCCCATACCTTGTACAGAAAGAACTGTTTTGAATATATTCCTTCTTCACATTCAGTTGATGATATCCATAATAAAGATCCACCTTTGAGAAGTTTTTAGGTCCTCATAATTGATCGAAAAATTCATCAATCATTGGGAGAGGATAATTTTTAATTATTGGGATCTTATTTATCTGTCAATAGTTGATACACAGCTATATTAATCAATCCTTTTTATTTAAAAAGAACAATTACACACCCCAAGGTGATTCTCTAGGGAATAATAACCATTTGTCCAATGATCTTATAACTGCTTCTTTAAATCCTCCAGTTCGATTGAGGACATCCTATAGGAGGATTTTGAGAAAAAAGTACCTTTGTGCATGAGTAATATTGAGAACAATAACTCTCAGTTTGGGAGATTTTTTGGTAACTCTTTGAGAAATACATCATTTTATTGCCCTATAATGGGATTTCCAATAGTTCAATACCTTTTTTTGACTCAGCCATTTGAACGAGCTGTGAATCTTCACAGGGCCTCAACACCCACACCATTGACAGATATTCCAAATGAAATTAATTGTCTTCCTTATATTTTTTTGGTTGCTTGGGATGGTTCATAATTTGAAAATTTATTTAATATTCTTGTTAATTGTTGTGTGCATTACCTAACAAGAGATAATTGATTCCCAGTATAGCATTGAATTCCACTAAGGGAAGTATCATGATATTCATACGAAGAATATTCCCACATACTGTAGTGGGAGAAGAGTCCAACACTTGGCCTAAAATGATCACAAAACTATGTGTTTTTATGAATATCTCTACTTTAATGTATCATGTATTCAATTAAATTATTCTATAAAAAATAGAATATACAAAGGAATTCATAGAACTAGAATAAAATAATAGTTCTTCTATTCCTGATTACTCCACTTCATCCATAGTAATGGAATATAATTTCCTTTTATCCTTCTTTTTTCTTGGCTACTAACACTAATTAACCTCAAGGAGTCGATGTTTAGTGCATTGACTTTCATAGTGTCTTTGACCACTATAGTTGAAGCATTGAACCATGGGTGGTGCTTTGATTTCCTCCATCACATTTGAAAGCTTCCTCACATCTCATCAATATTCATAAGCTTAGTGTTATTATCTCACACACTTTTGTAATTTACCTTTCCATTTTAGGAAGTTACCAAGATGATTATTCCCACATTTTTAACATGAGATTTGTTCATACTTCATTATACCATTTTCATTAGTTCATACAACTTGAAAATCCAACTTATGTTTCATATATCCATAGCAATGTGACCATTCTCTAAACTCCATCTCTACTTTGAGAACACATTGAACAACTTCATAATAACTCTCAATGCCTTGTATAGTTTGAAACTTTCAAAGGTGTTATTTTAAACCAGTAAATAATCCATCAATGTTATCATCATTGTTGATAACAAAACTTGAGCCATACATTGAAATTTTTGTGGAATTTTCTTTTTAAGCGATGATATATTTTCCTTCCTTTTGATTCAGCTCAGTGAATTCTCTCTCTATATTTGAAAGAGTATTTTTTAGTAAATACTTATTGAGAAATATTTTTTTAAATTCTCACACACCATCTCTTAAATTTCATCAGTTTACTTGGTGTTTTTAGTCAATTCCCACCATTTATCGGTCTCAATATATAAATGATATACTGGTGAATTCATATTCTCCTTATCTGAATAGTGGAGTACATAAGATATCTTCTCCATTGATTTACCCACAATTCCATGACTAATTGATCAGAAGAACCAATAAACATAAATAGTCATTTATATAGAAATGATTTGATGGCCATTTTCATCCTCTTAGGTAAAAGAATACTCACCACATTATTCAAGTTATTTTTCAAAGACTGATACACCTGGGTATGTATTTCCTAAAATTTTTGAACTCCACCACCCAAGGCGTTGGGGATATAATTCTGGAAATTACTGAATTGTGCCTCACATGGTTTTCTTGTCTTGGTTACACTTGGTTAAAAACATTTTCTAAAATAAAATTTGTTTGAACATAAGTCAAAAAGTCGTTAATAAATAATTTATTACTTCGTGAAATTTACTCTAAATAAATATTTTTGGGATCCCTATGTTTATCATTTATCTAAAACAAATTTTATTCGGGGAATACATATACTTTGTATCATACTAAGGGGTTTAACTAATGCTCTGTAATTATAATTCCCAAACTAACTAAATCGTTATTTGATACCAACTATAGAAACCAGACTTTTTCTTACATGACTATTACATCATTTTTAAGATACACATCCTAAAAGCATTACTACATAGTATATATGGTTTAGTGTCTTTGTAAAATTAAGATCATACATGATTTATGCATAATAAAACATAAGCATTTATTTAAAAGTTTATTCTTTATCCTTATAATGATTACATTCTCTTTACTATATGTATTCACCTGAGTATATACATCAAATAAAAGGGTGAGGGAAAAGCACAACAAGAAGATAAAAAAGGAACATAAATCAATATAATATGGGTGATAATAATAATAGTCATTATAACATAACCATATTATAATCTTCATAATCATGATAGGAAGCATTATACAAAGTCATGAGATGTGGCAATGCGTAAAAATGAAACCTCATGTCTTAGTGGTCAAATACCACACATAGTTTTGAACAAAGATAGAAAAATGTTCATGCATAACATATGTGAATAATCATAACATCATAATTATGAAAAAATATAGCATCATTTTCATTAATAATTCGCATTATCTCATGAAAAATATCATATTACCCATTGCATTGGAGCACTATTAAATTCTGGGCACACCCATTACTTCATAACATTTACATAATCATGAATTACACATATGAATTATATCAATAAAAGTCATGAATTAACCCTTTTAATGTATTATTATTAATAATAATTTCATTAATAATGAATAAATATGGGGTTTATTAATTAAAACTAAAAAAATAATAGAAGATTCATCTTTGTTGAGAGAAGAAGAAACAACTCACGAGGAGTCAAATTGTGTTTTGAAAACAAGTATTTTTTTAAGAAATAATTATATCTACGATAAAATCAGATTAAAAAAATGTATATGCTAAAATAGAATAGGAAATAAAAATTAAATTATATTTTTGGAATATTAAAAGAATATTGACACTGAAATTTTGTATGAAAGAGGAGTAACCCAAAGATAAGGAGTTGGGTTCGATAATCCCCTTACCTTATGTCCGAATGATTTATTCATGTTCATATATTATATATTTAAATTATATTAATCAATTACTAAATATTTCACCTATTATAAATTTATTGGATTTATTATAATTTTATTAAGATCTTTTATGGTCATTTTGATGAGTTATGGAGTTAAATTTCATTATTCTAGGAGGGTTCGTTTTCTTGGTTTTCCTGATCGGTTAACTTGTATAAAAGAATGGAGTTTCTTGTAAAATGATAATAAATCTCAAGAATTAAAATTATATATTATTAATGAACTTAAATTAGATTAAATTTTCTTATATATTATTTTTTAAGGTAAGAGGATGTTTCAATAAATAAAACGTTAATGAAAAGTTTTTAATTTATTTTGTAGTTTTTACATCCATAGCAAAATAATATTTTTATTAAATATTATGTCTATAAATTAGTTAAAAAATCATTATAAAAGTTATAATATTAATATTAAAATCTTATTTACCAATAATAATGGTTTTATTACCAGCCTTGGAGGCCGCAATGGAAAATTAAAACTCGTCATCCATGAAGGCAATGAATCGACACGTCACTGACAATGTTTTCATCTAAAAAAACAGAGAAGGGAAAATAATTGATGATGGATATTACATTAAAAAAACATTAATATATATATATTATACTGGATTTATCATTCCACTTTTCAATATAGAGTTTTGGAGAAGATAAGAAAAGAGAATAAATTGAAAGAGGGGAAGGAGGATATTACCCCTTGAATTTATTCTCCTTGAAAACCTCTTTAAGGCACTTGAGTTTAGTATTTTGTTGATACTTGTAAATACTATACATGGATAATAGAATTGGAAAGATAATTGGGAAAATTTATAACATTTTTCAAGGTTTATAAGGTGCGAGGAGAAGAGATGGTCAGTGGTGATATTTATAGGGGATGAGAGGGGTGTTTTTTATTTATTTTATTTATTAGTTTATTATTTTGGATCAAGAATATCGATAATGTTTATTCTTGTGACTGTGTATAATAACTAGTTCATGTCACTTCAAAACAATTAGTGATTGTAACAAAATCCCTCAAACAATCATGTATTCATCCTAAAATGTTAAATATAGTAAATTAACTTATTTCACTAATAACAAAAAAAATTAACTATTTTAAAAAATTTAAAAATATCACTCTAAAGTTTTTATTGAAATATAGATTTAAAAAATGGAAACCTTTTTTTTCGAAAATTATTTTCTAAATATTATATATTTATTTTTAATTAAAATCACCATTTATTAAAAAAATACCGATTTTTTTATTATAACCAATTTTATGGAACATTAAAATATTAATTAATGTCTCATAAAATTATATATAATCATAAGAAATGTAAATATTAATTCATGAATATATTTTTTTAATTAATTTTTTTAAATCAATATATTAATTTTAAAATTTTAAATTAACATTTACCTTTCAAAAAAAACACATAATTTTTAATTTTTAAATTATTTATTTACATATAATATGATATAATTATATAATATTTTTATTTATAAGGTGCCTACATTTTATTTTTAATTTCATAGGTGAGATTATTATTCTATTGGCCATATTACTATTTTTAATGGTCATGTTACTATTCGAATGGTCAAGTTATTACTACATTGGTACGAGATCCTTAATTTATATAAATACCACTTATTTCATTCTTAATTATTGAGAATGATGTTTGAATTGCGATCTCTATGCTATGAATGTGTTTTATTCCATATAACATAATTATATGAAGTGAAAAATTCCTTTGAAAAATGTTTGGGTCGTTACATACCATACAACCCCTCATAAGTCACCATCTATATCATCTCCTGATAGATATTATTGTAGGAGAAATAAAAAATATGTATATTACTCTCTAAAGAGACACATAAATCAAGTATGCATGCTCTAAGCATGTTTTCTAGAACTTTAATCATTTTCTCTGATTGGCCATCAGTATGATGGTGGTATGCCATTATTAGAAGAACCAGTATACCCAATGCCCTCTACAGACTTTTCCAAAAACAAGAACTAAAACCAACATCTCTATCTGATACAACAACATGAGGAACCGCGTAAAGGAACACAATCTCATAGATATAAAGCATCCCAATCTTATTCACTGAAAAGGTATGCCTAGTATGTAATAAATGAGAAACCTTTGTGAGCATATCCACAACATGACTTACAATATCACTACCTCAATGCATCATTAGAAATCCTACCATGGAATCAATTAAAAATATTTCCATTTCCAATTGGGAATATGTAACTACTATAAAATCCTTTGTTGTCTCTAGTGTTATACCTTCATCTACTAAAATGTGGAACACCTCGTAATAAAACCAATTACCACCCACTTAATTCCAGCCCACTAATATTGAAACGATAGTCCTGATACATATTGGTAATTCCAAGACTTACTTACCAGGATAAGATATGAAAATATCACATTATAACCCCACTTATGTTTGTTTTAACCCAAACACGTCCATAAATATGTAGAATTTCATCCTCACCCATGGTCCAACAAGGAGGTGGGTCTTCACTTACCACACTCTCCTATAGAACTAGGCCTTCATCATTAGATAATTGTCTCATCCTCACTCTATCCAGATTAGTGGATGTCACTTCTAAGGATGGCATAAAAGTCTTTTTTGGCCGTCCTAAACCACCATGTTCGTGTCAGAAAACATTCCCATAAGCTTCAACTTGCTACTGGCATCCTGAACAACCTTAATATGTGTCCTTATGTGTAGTGAATCGGAAACTACAATGCCTTTAACAGGCATATAGGCAGTCTTGTAATCAAAAGAATATAGATACTCAACCCACATTCCTTGCCTATGATTCAAGTCACAATGTGTAAATATGTACTTTAGGCATTTTTGGTCATTGTAAATCTCAATATACTCTCCTAGTAAGCAGTGCTTCCAATAGTGCAAGGCATGTACCGAATTGTCTAGCTTAAGATCATGTTTTAATTAGTTCTTCTTGTGTGGTCTCAACGGATGATACATGTATGATACAACTCACTCATACTATATCAAAACTTCTCCAAGCATAATACTTGATGAAACACAATGCATAGTATATCTCCTACCTAGATCTAGAAGAATCAACACAAGTGTTGATGTCAGTCTCCCTTTCAACTCCTAAAATGTTTTCTTGTATGTATCTAACTATAAAAACATCACATCCTCCTTATTCAATCCTATAAGAGGTGATTATATTTCTATGTAGTCGTGTAAGAATCATATGTAATATCTATAAATCCCTAAGAAACTCTATGTTTCAAATATTTTCTTGGGATACTTGTAGGAAACTACAGCTCTCACCCTCTATAGGGTCATTGATACTTCTATCCCTAAGATAATATTACAAAGAAGTAAATCTTATCTATCTAGATATGGAAAATTGTGATATTATAATATAAATTATTCTCTCTCAATGTATCCAAAATTATCTCAAGAGGTTTGGCAGGGTCTTGTCTATTATGAAAATACACAAAGATATCATTCATGAATGAAACATCAAAATAATACAGATAAGCATGGAAAGCTCCATTCATCAGTGTCATAAAAAATAATATTTTATTAATGACAGTGAATGGAATAAATCAATTCTCATATATACCACACCTACTATGAAAAGATATATAAGTTATTTCTGAAGATTAAACACAAACCTACTGAAACTTGATCTGAAATCAATTTTCAAGAAAGCCTGAGCTCCTTGGAGCTAGCCGAAGAGAACATCTATACACAGCACGGGATGGTGGTTCATAAAACGTCAACTGGTTCAATTTTAAATAATTCATTCTAAGCCTAAGGGATTCATCCTCCTTTTCACAAAAGCACCAGCGAACCCCACAGAGAAGTACTGGTTCGTATAAACCACTTTTCCTCTAATTCCTCTAGTTATCTTTTGAGATCATGAAAATCTATATTAACCCTTCTTTAAGGAGTAATGGATACTGATGTAGCTCCTAGAACAAGATCTATATTGAAATATACCTTTATCTCTGGTGGTAAACCAAAAAAGTCATCTAGGAAAAAATCCTAATAATAAACCACCACTAGAGGAAATTACACCTAACACATTCCTTGATCATCTATATATAAGCTAAAAATATTGGCTACCATCCTACCCATCCCACAATGATCTGGTGCATCTCAGATTTCCTAGCCATCCCATTCACCCTTGTGAAAAAAACTCCACCCTATGGTGATGTGAAGTTCACTCTACTATGATAAAAATCGGAATAGAAATGATAAGAAACTTATCAGTCCATCTGGAGTATGATGTCAAACCATATAATTATGAGGAAAATAAGATCCTATATAAATGATAACAACTATATAATAGAGATAATGCACTAGTGTAGAGGATATTAAGATCATACCTCTCATCATAGATGGGCTGGTGCTCTTCACCTCAGGTGTAGGCTGTACAAAATATATCTAGCATGAATTGTGTCTCTATGAGACAACCTCACTATCCAGAGTAGGCCCAATATATTATCGTTGTACAATTGGTTCTTGGTTTTCTCGTCCATGACCACCACCTCGGCCTGAACAAACGACACTACTCTAGCTCCCATCTTGATATGAATTTGTGAATCCCACTCATGAAAATGGAGTCGGAGTCGATCCCCTTCCCCTAACTGGTGGAGGAGAGGTCTTGTAGAAACATTTTACATAGTCCATCCTTCCATAAGCTTAACACACAAATGGTTCTATATCACAATAGTTCCTAAATATTCCCCCACCTCTCACACTGGTTATAGAAGATGGTACTACAAGTGCTAACAACCTGTTTGGTACTCCCCTTGCAAGAAGTCTCATAATGGTTCTTTTTGTTAAAAGTCATTGAACCATTTGGTCGAGAGGATAAACTAACCAGCTCTTCAACCCCAAATTCCCTCACGTTTTTTCAATAATAAGTGCCTGATTCACTATCTCTATAATAGTATTCCATATAAACATATTGATCTAAGATCGAATAGAGACTTGAGGGATTCCTAAAATCCTCTAACCCATGATGGTTCATCAACAAGATAAATAAGTTCAATAAATTTATGTTGTATAGAGCATGATAAATATTCTATAATAGACCTCATGTCGTATTCCAGATGTATAAAATTAATGGACCGTTCATCTCTCAATTTCTTAAGAAAGACTTAGTAAAAAAACTAGATTTAAAATCCCTCCAAACTATATCTCAGGGTGTTTTATCATCGTTCAAAATATCCCACTACTTCTTAGACACTCCCAATGAATATATGTCACAAGATTCAATCTCCTCTCATGATATTTCTCCAGATGCTCGAAGTTAGAAATGATTGCCTCTATCCACAACTATGAAATTTGTGGATCACCATCCGATGAAAACATGGGTAGAAAATACTATAGGAACACACAGATCACCTCAACTATAGATGAGTTATGCTATGGTTCTTCCTAAATAGTCTTCTTGAAGCTTAAGAAAACCTTGTGGAATTGACCCTCATCACCCATATTCGATACTACTATGAATGCATAAGGTGACACTATTATAGGATCTACATGTATCTCATGACCCACAACCTCCAATGCGTAGTCTTTTTCACCCTCCTGGTGTATGACTGGAGGTCATCATAGTGGCATGCATCTATTATTGAGACCAAGTTGTCAGGGGAATGTTTTTTGGAATCTAAAAGAATTTTGTTTTTCAAATGTGTTATCTTTTGTTTTCAAGATTTATCAATGAAAAGAAAACAATTCACTTTGTAAAAGTTGAAAATTAGAATGAACATTATATTCATATCATCAGAATCACATTGGTTAAAAAATACAGTCAAAATAAATAGATATATTTGGGAAGAAAATGATCATCATACACACCATGGGTCTGTATTGAAGGAAGGTCATAATGAAAAGATGCTTCAGAGTCTTCCTGGCTCCGATGGAAATCTCATGATTCTTTTCTGATTTGTAATTCCCAAAAATATTTTTTCAGTTGGAAAATTTGTGATGCAAGCCTTATGAAAGAAATTGTGAGAACATGTTCTTCCAATCATATTCAAATTGGAAAGGAAAAAGTTGTTTTAAGGATTAGATGTTTCAATAATTTCCATTATAAGTCAGATGATTTTAAATCGAACTTCAACATAATTAACATCATAAAATAATTCATGCTTATAAGATAAAGTTTGTTAGAGAAGGAAGATACTAAAGATGAATATTTTTGAGCTTAGTTCATCGGTGTCAGAACACCAGAGGAATATTTTTTTGATGGCTGGGAAGTTTGATAACAATGAGAGAAACCAAAGGTGTTGGTTTCAGTATAAAAAATAATCAACAAGAAACAAATTTTCTATGAAATGAATTGTTGAAGGATGACATCATAATCCGGAATAAAAATAGGTTTGTTGGCTTGAAAATCAGAAAAGGAAAGAAGTTTCAGAGGTTAAAACTACTAGAACCGGTCCATTGGATATGGTGTGCCACTGATTCATTAGAGGCATAATTTTATTATTGGGAATTGTTGGGACCAATAAAGAGAAGAGAAATAAGATTTTTTTGGTACCAATGTAGAACCAGATTAGAGAGAAATCATTAATCTAGTCGATCATTTTCATCAGGTTGATTTTTTGTTGTTGTTTTTCAATTGGATCAAGATAAATAAGTACTATAATATTTCATAATCAATTTAATCAAGAGTTTTCGTAGTGGAGATGAAACTGATCAATCTAAGTGAAGTATATATTGATACTTCAATTACATATAGATAGTGATAAACTTATTAGAATTAGGGTAATTGGTTTGAGGAAATGGGGAGAAAGTGTATTTCTAAAGAAAGCCTCCACAAGTGTTTTCAGTGAGAACCTTTAAAGGTAGTTTGAAGCAATTCTAAAAGTGTCTTCAAGGGGATATCTTTGTTTGAATAATTCATAGGATGTTCTATTTTAAATATATGTTGCTAAAAATCTTAATGAGAAGAGAATTGTTTTATATTTTATTGTAGAGAAATGTATTGAAGAATATTCTCTCTTGAACCAATTGAAGTATTTATAATGTGGTAATTTTAATTTTTTGAGGTGAAATGAAACATAATTAAGAATCTTTTGTTTTACATTTTTCTTCACCGTATTAATGAAAATCAAAATGAAAATGAAAATCAAAATGAATATTTTCATGAATTCTATAGCAAGATGAAGTCATGAAAAGATTTGATATGATTATATATGTGTTGAGGAGCATTGAAGAAGTCATAAATGCATCCAAAATTTAATAGAACATAAAGATTCAAGAAATTTTAATGAGAAGTAAAATGTTGTATAATCCCACCCAAACCTCTTTTGGGTTTCTTATAAAAATTGAATGTACTTTTTTCTTTCCTAACACATGTACTATGCATGGGTGAAGATAGAGAATCTATGAAGTTATAGAAATAAGAAGTTTCTTGATTTAGCTTTCCGAAAAAGGTTTTTCAGACAGAAGAAGGAAAGAAGAATATTCAATATTGTATTCAGATTTTATGGAATCAGATCTAGTGATTAGACTGGTATTTCTATACCGAGGAATAAATTGTTCAAATTGTTTTTAGTAGTATTATGGAAGAGTATTATTTTTATACTTGACCATTACAATATAAATCAGACAAGGTAATCATACTGATTATCATTATGAAGTACAAGAATTTATTATGTACATATTGGTTAAGAAAGCAAAGATTTGTTTTGAATGATCATATTTTTGAAAGTTGATCAAGAAGAACCGTAACATGTTTGTTTCACCAAATTTTATTACATCTTTTGTTATAAAATAATAACACACACTTTTTTACTAATGATTGTGCTACATGAGTGTAAGTTAATATCTTACTAATTGTATTCCACACAAAAGGATTAATTTCTAGTGGATTGTGTCTTTTTTTGTGGTTTCCAAACTACACCAAGGATATAACTACTCCCATTTAATAGAAAACCATGTATATTCTTATGTTCCTATAGATGTATTTTTTATTTGTTTTCATTAGGTAAATAAATATTTAACAGGAGGTGAAGGATGCTTCAAAAGTAAGGAAACATAAAAGAAGATGGTATAACCGATTCACCCCTTCCCCTCTCAGTGATACCTCCATCCTATATGGATACTAGAAAGTCGTATCAGATTGAATGTTCCCTTAGTTAATTATTTTTTAAATTTTTTAAGAAAAAATTATGGAGAATATTAATTGTTTCAACAGTAAAGGTATTTCGGTCTTCAGTGGTTAGAATTATTAGTCTTTAAAGACCAAATTTTTCCTTATCCTATGCCTCTTCGATATTATGTTCTTAATGATGAAGATGTTGATTTTCCTCCAATTAATGATAAGGTTCCTCTTACATCTATTGATAAAAAAATATTGAAAACGATGGAAGGGATAATAATGTTATTCTATCGTCAATTTATAAAAGTGTATTCTTAAAAGTGAAGGATGTTTGTACATACAAAGGTATCTGGGATAAGTTAAAAAGATTTTACAAACGTAATAAAAAGGTGAATAAAGAAAAATTTAAAATCTAGATATTTAAGTATGAAGATCTCAATATGGTTGAATATGAATCATTTGGAATGTTTTTTACAAGTATGTATTACATTGATAGAACTATCTGATGTATTGGTGGGAATCTTGAATAATTAACCATTGTTGAGAAGATCTTGATAATTCTTCACAACATGTTTGATGAAAACGTTTCCTAATTTAACGAGAGAGATCATGAACGATTATCTCTTGAATATTTTCATAGTAATATCATCACTTATGAGATAATAAGGAATAAAGTTATTCAATGAAAACATAAGATGATCATGAAATTCCATTCAAGGATACTAAGAAATAAAATCCCAAGAAGTTTCTTGATGAATAAGAGGATGTTAACTCCGATTCCGAAAATTTGGTAGGTAAAAATCCTAATGAATTTTTATCCTTCTTTTATAAAATATTTAAAAGAGGTACTGGAATGTATAAGGGAAAATATCCCATGAAATTAGTTTAATTTGTATCCATTGGGGACTTTGCAGCTAAAAAAACTCAAATAAAGAAAGAAGAGGATAGTGATGAAGATTAAGTAAAGTTAAGAAATTGATGGAAAAAAGAGGGATATAATGCTAAATTTTATTCCAAAGGGAAGGATACAAAATTCACCTAATTTAATATAATAAGTTTATTATATAATGATCTTGAATAAGAAGAAAGTGAATATGAATATGTAAAATACACTAAACATAATATTGAAATTTTTTTATTCTAATAGTTATCAATGTAGAATTCAGAAGTAGTAGTTCTATGGAAGAATAAGAAACTCAATTAGAATTTCATCTGAAAGAATAATTGAAAGCATGTATTAAAAATATTGGGAGGCTTGAGAAAGAATTCAGGAAGTTGAAAAGTGAATAAACTTTAAAAAATAATCATGAATTTCATTTTGATTATAAATTCATGTTTCTGAAAGAGATTGATTAATTGAATAAATCTCTTGAGAATGAAAAAAATAGTAATGATCATATGGAATAAAAGTTGATCAAAGAAAGAATAAGAGTTGGAAATTTTCCAACAAAAACACTCTAAAATAGAATAGATAGGTAATTATTTTAAAAACTCTATATATGATGTAGGTGAAAATTTTCATTAGGAACATGATAAGGATAAAAACAATTCAGCTTCAAAGGTTGAGAATAAAGCTATAATTTTTTCTAAGAAGAAAAAAGATGAGAAACTTATGTATGTGGCCAAGACTAACAAATTGGAAAAGTAAAAAAAAATTCAAACATTCTGAGCATTGAAATATATCAATTACATCTAGTTTTGATAAGTATATAAAGAAAAATAAGATGAAGAATAAGGTTATTGGTGATAACATAAAATTTGGAGGTCTACAATTTTCTAAAAATAATGATAAGAAGGTTGCTAAGAAATGTGCTCACAACTCCGATTAGTATGGAAGCTACAGAGGAAATATTCTTCATAACACCTCAAGATTTTATGTTATAGATTGTCTTAATTTCTTTGATGTCTTATGTTTTATGCTACACCAATATTATCCTATGTTATATGCAACACCACATTAGATTACAGTATATGTAACAGTATTATTGGCTTCTGTTGCAATCAATTTCAAGTTCTTTTGATAGAATTAATTTCACGGAACACTATGTATAGTTTTTTTTCTCAATGTATAAAATAAAAATTATTGGATTTTGTTTTCTAAAAAACACCAAATGAAACCTGAACAAAACATAACATTTACTTGGATTTTATTACACACAAGAGCAAACTTCCTTGATAGCTTGTGTTATACACAATACCGAGTTTCACTAAACAATGATATATTTTTAAAATATTATTTAATTGGATATAAACTAGATATTATTAATAGTATTAACCACATTTTGAATTATATAAAACTAAAATCCATCTTATGTATTTTCTAGAACAAGATATGAGAATAAAAATTTTTTTTGATAAAAAAAGTATTTTAAAAAATGCAGTTCTACCACATTTTGGTGGAGAATCCTTTTTAATTCAAGTTTCTAATAATTGTATATATTATAATTAACAAAATAAACATATTATTTTGAATCGGGACATAAAAATTTTCCTCAGTTGAAATTTTGTTATTTTTCTGATCAAATTCATATTTTAATGAATAGTAAAAAATACTGAATTTTAATTCAAAACATCCTTTTCATATAATTTATTTATATAGTTAGATTATATTTTTTAATTGGGTTTAAAGTGTAATTGGATTATTGTTTTTATCATTTAATCCAATTTTCGTCATTGGAATTAATTTCCCATTGAAGTTTGACATAAACACATGTCAATATTTTGATTTTTTATATATATTAAAAACCTACTTTTTTATAATAGAGAATTAATATTAAATTAATTACTGAAAATTTTGTTTTTTGAATTTGGAAAAATTGATTCCATATATGTAATTATAAGGTTCAATTTTTTTGAATAGGTTCCTTTTATTTTGGTCATTATGAGTAGTAACTTTAGTAATAATTTTATTTACCATGGTTAATGGGTAAATCTGGTAAATAAGGGTAAAAATAATATTATATTAATATTAAACTTCCCTGACACATTTTATAATCCTATTTAATGAGATATTTCCAATCATGTGAATCCTTGGGTTGATTTTGGGACCCCATGGAACCACTTGGATGTGAAAATGAAATTTTATAAAACTTAATTAAAAGTAAAGAGAAATATGACATAAACTTGTATCGTCTTAATAAAAAAATTAATATGGGGCAATACTTAAGATAAATCAGACTATAAATATTCATTTTAAATATAAAAATAATTAATAAATCATGGTATTTTATTTATAATTTTTTCAAACTAAATAAATAAATTTATTTTTCACACAATGATGATGTAGTGACTACCTTATTGATTTATGATTTATATAAATGAGATTATGAATATTAAAATAAAATTGTTTTCAAACTTTTTATTCCATAAAATAATTTTATGGATGATTATGACTTGTTATCTTTGAATTAATTTTGTTTTTTAGAGATAATCATGTTGTTATGGGTTTTTTAAAAAGTCATCATATGGATATTTTAAAAATTGACATAAATGAGTTTTTAAAATAAATACTATATTATTAAATGATATAATAGTTCTAAAAATATAATATTCGGATAAATTACTTATATAATGTTTAAAATTTCATTAATTTTACATTTAAGGTCCTATTGACATTTTATAGTAACTATATTAACTATATAGTATGAATATACAAGAAGACATGTTAAGAGTCAAATTAGTTAAGGGTTAAAGCTAAAAGATAAGGTTAAATTTGAGACCTAGACAAGACAAAATCCCATTAGTTGAGATGATTTTAACCGATAAACCTCTTATCCTCGAAATAAATCAATTTTTAGCTAATATAAACTGAAAATAATTTTATAATAAATTAATATTTAAAGCTTCTTCCTAATGTTCCCTCCCCTCTCTTATAAAAGGACACCTCCCTTTCTCTTTAACTAACACCTCTTAAGCCATTTTTCAGCCAAAAACTGCCCATTTTGTCTCCAAACATCCTCATATCATTCTATAGTAAAAAACTTGGGTATATATCCATCCTACATATCCCTTTACTTCAAATCAAAAGGAAACACTTGAAGAAGAGGTAATCATTTTATCCCTTCTTTCAAAATTTATTTCTTCTTATAATTCTTATTTATATATTGTTTCCATAACAATGTAATAAATCTAGTATCATCCATATATTGATATGTTAAAATAATCATAGGAAAATTATATTCATCATTTCATCCATCATACGCATAATAATATCACCATGCGTGTGTACGTACAGCTTGTCTCCATGCCATGGTGTAATTTTTTATTCTACATTAGTTTAATTAGATGAGTATAATGATGAGTATATGAGACATAAATAATTATTATGGCATGATTTTTATTCATTATAATTATTATATCATCTATCTTTATATCATTTAAACATTAAAATAATGATATCGTCGCTCGTGTGTACATACAACCTACCGTCTCCACAATGCGATGAGATTCATTCTCCACTTTGACCATCCAAAATGATTATAAAAAATACATGTATATATATATATAATTCATAATTATAAAATATATGAAATAATAATTCTACTTGAATTATATATATGAATATATATATATATTTACATATATGTCATTCACATACTTCTACTCAATACGATAAGAAAATGGAAACAACATTCATGTGTACGTACGGCCTACCATCTCCATGAATGGTGTATTCCATTATATATATATATATTTATTTATATTATGAATATATATGATATATAAATCATATTATATATTCTAAAAGTAAGTAAATCATGATATAAGTTATATGATCACGAATAACAAGACAAAACATGTGTGATAAACAAAGTGATATTACCCAAAATGTCAAATTAACTTCGAATTGTTAAAGAACAGATAATATAAAGTCATAAAAGAATCATATATGATATCATAAATATTATTAATATTTTTATATAAGTTAATAATATTTTTGAAAACATTATACAAGAGTTTTGGACTCATACAGAGAGTATCATACCAAAGTTAACTGATTATTTCATCTCACTATTATTTTTGTGGGTCATATGCCCTAAACACCACCTATTTCTTTTGTGTGGTGTTTATACTTCCCATGAATGTTTTATGATTTTTATTATGAATTTTATGATATTTAAATATGCATGTAATTTTCTTTATTTTATGAGGCATAAGATTCCACTTATTATAATTTGAAGGGGATAATTTGTTAATCTCATTATTATCCAGGATTGTTTATTCATAAGTATTAACAGTGGTATATTTCTTATCCATGTCCATTTTTTCTAAAAATGTTTTCATAAGTTTTTACTATTATTATATGTATTTTTAATTTCATTTTTACCCATTTTTTATTTTTACTACATGGTTTGGAAGAAATCTTTCTTTCGTTTACCATACAGGTTACTTTTTGACTTCTCTGACAAAAGTACAAGGGAATTTTTTTAACATATACGGAATAAATATATTTTAATGATATAATAAAAAAATTTACATAATATTTCCTTTAAAATATTTCAAGTTAATTTTCAATTTAATTCTTTTTATTTAAAATTTCACTACATTTTGAGAAAAGAAACAATTTTTAAGAAGTGAGGATATTTTCCTCAAAAATTAAGATAATTTGATTTTTCAAAATTAATTTCCATAAAATATGAAATAGGGTTATTTTTAAATCCCTATTATTAAGTTTATTTTATTGTGTTTAAGATGGAGTTATTATTATTAAGTCTATTTATCCTATATGGATTATGTGATGATGTTTAATAATACCATTTCATTTCATGGGTTCTGCTGTGATGAATGATTTAGGATTTTGTGGAACATCTAAGAATGATTTCATTAGAAGATGTGTGGGACTTATATATCCCTCCAATGAATTGGGTAAAGATTTATATCTCATTAGATAGACTTAACTGGAATGGAAATTAAATCTAGGTTAGTAATATAAGGATGGAATGGAATGTATACCCAGTTTAGTAATAGACTTTTTCCAGTATGATGGTCCTTGCACCAATGCCTTGGATACTATGAAAATCATATTATGTGATTATTATTTTTCCATAATTACATGTTTTATGCCAATAATATTATATCATGGTAAATTCTCCTTTACGATCCATGCCTTACATACTGCCAACATTTATTTCTTGACACAATATTTTGATGTTTAAACATTATGTTCATATTTTTACATTCAAATGTTTATGGTTTATTTTATGTTCTGTAATTTTACCCTTACTGAGCCTTTGAGATGAACCTTTTTATGTTTTAATTTCCCCATAATATAATGAAATGTTTTAGTTGGGAAAACTAAAGGGGAAGATCTTTATGGGTGATTCTGAAGATCTTTCACCAAGTTTTAAAATTATGATACTAGTTTCAAAAGACTCTAAACTAATATGGTCTTTGGGTATATATTTTCTATAATGTATTGAGTATTCAAAAAAATAAATGTAATTTACATTTATAATAATCTTGGGTCGTTAGACTCTTTCCATGGATACTACTGGTGTTATGGTTGATTCATACACCTGAAAAATATGTGTTGGTTTAATCAAGAACATTATTAATATTCCGAAATCTATGGAAAAAATTATTTGAGGGGGAGTCAATCCCCTCAAAGGAAGAATGATGAGAATGATGTTTAGAATAAAGTTAAGAATAATGTTTGAAATAAACCTAAGATGGTTGGTATTAAAATTGAAAATACATTCAAAACTCTGAAAACTATTTGTGAAATATGTGAATAGCCTAGAAACCTTACAAATTTTTCCATGTTTTATTACCAACATAATTTTTTGGGACAACTCTCAAAATCCAAAGTTAAGGAATGATAAATGGAAGGAAAAATCTCTTACTATTGAAACTAATCTCAAAAATACTAAAGAAGAAAAAACATGGATTCTTTATATTGGATATTTTTCTCATATGAAAAGATTCTAAAAATTATTTATGAATGTGAAAGATGTAAAAAAAGATATGATGAAATTTTGAAATGAGGAGTCACTAAGAATCAAAGATGTTATATCAGCCATCATTGGGAATGAAAAGTTGAAATCCATGAAAGATGTATTTTTTGATATATTAAAACATAACCTATTCAGCAATTCACAAAATTTTGATGTAGGTAGAAAAGTTATTTTTAGAAAATATGGGTTTTTTGTGAAAGGAGAGGTAGATTGAAAGATAGTTTCAAGAGGATAATGAATAAAAGTAAACTTATTTAAAGCTGGTCAAATAGAAAAATCTAGTTAGATGAGTATTATTGAAGTGGATTAATTACAGAATAAAAAGATAGGACACATGTGTTGGAGAAACATGAGAATTGTTTTTAAGAGACAAAGTTTTAATGGAATTCTTGATATATCAAGAAAATGTGATTGGTGTTTTACAATCCTTTAAAATGAAAAAATTAACATTTTGTGAATAAGAACATTGAAATTTGTTCAAAGTGACCCATAGAACTTAAATATTCCAATATATCTATTATGAAGATAAAACAATCATGTAATAGCGATAATCAATTCATTACTCTCATTGATTAAATTACTTGCATTACTTATGTCATGTATATGAAACTTAAGTCAGATGAACTAAAAATGTTTAAAATCTTTCGAAGAAATGATGAGAATAAATGTGGGTATTCAGTGATGAAATTAATAATAGATAATGGTTGAAAATAAAAAATAAATAGGTTCAAAATTATCTTAAGAATCATGGAATTCAGTATGAGTCTGGTAGAACATACTATCCTCAACAAAATGGTGTTTTAGAAAGGAAAAAAGTAGCATGGTGAAAATGGGGAGAACTATTTTACTTGAACATGGTCTCTCTCATTACATTTTAATGAAATCCATATGAACTATTGTTTATATTTGAAATAGATGTTTCTATATACCATGTTCGAATATGACTCTATATGAAATGTTATATGAAAAAACATTAACTTTTAAATACTAAATATTTTATTGGATTCCATGCATTATAATGATGAAATTTGTAAATATTAAAATGTTTGAGCAGAGAGGTGAAGATTGAATTTTTCTTTTATTTTTCTCTCTAAGGAAGAGGATACATATGTTTTAATAAAGAAATAGGATTAATAGTTTATATTTTTGATGTGAAAGTTATAAATAATGATGAAAAGTATGATAAGTAGACTCATGCTAATGAGAAAGATATAAAGGATACTGAAAGTTTTGTTAACAATTCTGATATTCATATAGAAAATTTCAATCCTACTCAGGAAGAATAATTAGACTCCTCAATTTCTAGTGATGATGAAGAAAAACAAAAATATCATCCAATGATGAGAAAACAAGTGGAATCTCAAAATTTTATTTTTGATTAGCATCAAAAAGTTCAAACAATAATAACATCAAAAGCTATTACACATAATTTCTTATATTCAAAAGTCGAGCCGAATGATATTGATGAATATTTTGAGAATCCAGAATGGATTGAAGATATTAATGAAGATCTAGATTATATAGATGAATAATGATACTTGGGAACTCATACCCAAGCCAAATTATAAAAATGTCAAAGGTACAAAATGGGTATCCCCGAATAATCCAAGTGAAGATGGTGAAGTGATGTGGAAGAAAAAAAGATTAGTGTGAAAAGGTTACTTCCATATTGAAGGCATTGACTTTGATGAAACCTTTTCTCTGGTGGAAGGATTACAAACAATCATAATCTTTCATTCTATTGCTACCATACAAATTTTAAAAAAATTAAATGGATGTGAAATATGAATTCATGAATTGTGATCTTGACGAGGAAGTTTACATTGAACAACCTTATGGGTTTTTTTGGGAAGGATGAAAGTTATGTGTAAAAGTTGAATAAATCCTTGTATGGGATAAAAAATTTTTGTGGGACGAGTATTCCAAATTTGATACATTCTTGAGGAAGATGAGTTTTAAGAAATGAAGAGTTGATATAAATATTTACATAAATTAAAGTCATGAGTTTTCCCTCATTATGATTTTTTATGTTGATGACATTATATTTTCTAGGAATGATGAAAAGGCATTAGAGTGGCTTGGATTGAATGAAGTAAAGATTCCAAAAATTATTCAGCTATCTACAAGATTCTGGATTCATTAGTTATGGGTTCATGGATTTCTTATTCCGAGAAAAGGTGACAAGGATACCATGAAGAAGAATGATATTTATGCCTTGGTCTCTCTAGTTAATTTCAAAAAGATTAATTTGGTGAAGTATGTTTTAAATACAATTGAGAATATAATGAATGAATATTTGAAATCTCAAATCATCACGTATCCACTTATTATCTCAAAGATTAAATTCCTTTTTCTAGAATCATTTAAAATTTACTATAGTTCTAAGCCAAGGAATTCAAAGTAATGTTGTTGAGTGATGATACTCTAAGGAGAATGAAGGTTGGTTTTTCTAGTGAATCAAGAGAATTCTATGATTTTTTTGAATAAAAAATAGAAGCGCTATCAAATAAATTATAAGTGACAGAAACTTCCAAGAAGGGTGGAAAGAAGAGGAAGGCTAAGAAACAAGTAGAGAAACTAAAAACTAATGTGGATAAGAAAACTCAATCATAACCACCTATGCCAAAGAAGAAAAAGACTTATCCAGATGAAGTGGTTACTAAGTGGAGAGAAGAAAAAAATAAGAAGTAAGGGGATCCTAGTTTTGGCCTGGACCCTGCTGAGGAAAAATATTTATAGTTAAAGGTTGTTGAGAAACATAAGAAGCAATAAAAAGAAAATAAGTAGGGGAAGAAGATTTCATAGGCTGAAATCATTCAATCCCTTCTCAAGGATCCTGATAAAGCTTAGGAACAAATTCATGTACCAGAATCCTTTTTGTATGAATCAATTCTTGTGACTCTGGGAAACAAGATGGTGATTCTAGAACTAGAAGAAGAAGATTAAATAGTTAAAGAGGAAGAAGTTTAAGAATAAGAAGAATGAAGTGGTGATACTGATGACATGATTAGACAAGTGGAGGAATATCATGAGAAGGAGAGACCTTCTGAAGAATTATCAATCAGAACATCTGAAAAAGAATCTTCAAAACAAGCTAGTCCAAGAAAAGAAGAAAAGGGTCATAAAGAATTGAATAAACCATGTGAAGAATAGAGTAGGAATCATGATTTCGTTCATCAATAAGATCTTATGGTAGGTGTTGAGAAAGAAAACCTTGAGGAAGACAATATTTTGCAATTATCATATAGTGTTAATGAATCTCCTAAAGCAGAAGAGATCATTCTAAGAGCTGATAAAGAATAGAAGGTGTTGGTACTTAAACCTAGGAAATCCGTACTGAAAATGAAATATGTTGGTGGTTTATCAAAAATGAAATTTTAATTGATAGAAAAAAATCCTCACCAACCAAATAGTCTAATTCAGAATCATCCTCTCTTGGACATGATTTTGTAGTTAAATCTTTGAAAAATCAATTTGATACCATTACCTTATTTCTATGTATAGAATTGAGGATCTAGATGCTTCAACACTCATTGAATCAGAAAGAAGTTTCAGTCACCATGTTTATGGATAATATTTTCAAGCTTGAGGCCGATTTCAAAACATTATTCATTGAATATAAATCCAATAAAAGATCGTTCTAGGAAATCACAAAATTTTCATGGAAAAAAATTAAAGATATGAGAATCCTTGATGATTTTCAAGAAAGAGTGAGTGATTATTTTGACACTGAATATGGGAAGTTTAATGATCTTACTAAGAGTTTTGAGGATAAGCTATGTCTCAAAAAAAAGTAACTCATAATTATGAAGTAAAGGATCTGAATGGGAAGCTTAATTTAGTGGCCATGAATTAGAAGAGGGAAAGGGATCTCATAATATAGTTTGATGAAAATTTTGCTGAGTAAGAAGATCTTTTGAATTCTCGGGTAGATATTCTTAAGGATTATGAAGAAAAGATAAAAGCCTTAGAGAAGAAAAATGAAGATCAGGATCAGCTACTCAAGTGTGTGGAAAAAGGTTACAAATATATAATGAATCTGAAAACCATCGTAAAGAAGTTAATTCTAATGTATAAAGAAGGATAATTTTTCCCCAATATGATCTATTGTTGTATTTCCTTATTTTTATAAATTTTTCCCATCATAATAAACTTTTGGTTGTTCATCATGCCTTTTGTTGAATAGTACTAATTTTTTAGGCACCATATTTTTTCCATTCTCTTTATTCCTTTTTGAACATCACAAAGGGGGAGAAAGGAATGATTAATAAAATATTAATCAAAAAAGTGAATTCCCTAACTAATGGGGTCAATCTAAGTGGGAGTTCTATCAAAGAAGATCTTATTATTCATGAAAAGTAAAAATCTATTTAAGAAAGTTAGGAATATGATCCTTAGGTATTTCAAAACATAAGAGGGAGTTATCCATAGTTAGCGTGATTCAGAAGAAAAGGGAGATAAGTTTTTATTTTTTCAAGTTCATAAAGAAAAATTCTATGTCCTTATATTCTTTTTCTTAAGGATGTTTGTGCTTTTCAAAAAGGTGTATATTTTTGAGTAAATAAGGTTTTCTTATGACTTTTCCATTGCTCTACATTTTGAAAATCACAAACACTATATCTTAAGGAAAATTATTTTTTTCCTAAGAATTATCTCAATAAGGAAAATTTTCCTTCCCTCGGGAAATTTTATGCATACCTATGTTTTCAGTGTAAATTTTATAGTTTCTATGAATCTAACTCATTTTATTTCTAATTATAAAAATCGGTTTCATACCTAAAACAATGGAATACTATAAATTCATGGATATAGAGTATTCTGTTTTCAGACTCTGAATTCTTCAAAATTCAAAAACCTAATTCTCTAAAATTCAGAATCCATATTCTCTAAAAATTGAGACTCCAAATTCCTTAGATTTAAGACTCCTAATTCATAAGAATTATGAATCTGAATTCCTACGAATTCCACTCAGAATTTCTCAGAATTCGGACTCTGAATTCATCAGAATTCAGACTCTGAATTTCTCAGAATTTGACTCCGAATTCCTCAGAATTTGGATGCTCAATTCCTCAAAATTCACACTCCGCATTCTTCATAATTATGACTCTAAATTCATTAGAAATCAAACATTTAATTCTATAGAATTCTGGTTCCGAATTCTTTGAAAAAATTAATCTGAATATCTCTGAGTTATAGTCTCTGAATTATTATTTGGTTAGATTCTGAAAATTATTTTTACCTATACTCTAATAAATTATATTTGGATAAGAAACTTTATTTTTATTACACTTATTATAGTTATGAAATGATGTCATACATTTTATTTCTAACTGACTATTGTTTGAGTGACACATGTACAAGTCCCTCTGAAATTCCAGGAAAAATATAACCATTGGAGGAGGGATCCGGTTATTGGAAAAGATCATATAAATATGATCAAATTTGAACAAGATCCTGAGATAAGAACATTGTTGATCACTCTATAGGTTTCATTCTACTAAAGTGATTTATATAGAGAGATACTCTCATTCATTGTGTGTACTAAAAATCTTGTTTAGATTACATCATGCGACTCTGATTTTTTCTTTATAAAATCGAGGACTCCCAAGGATTGGAAGATAGAGGTGATGACTACCATAATGTTTGGGGACTTTTGTCGATATAAAGACAGAGGTTCCAACTACCTTGAAGTTAAGGGGATTTCAGGGATTGCAAGGTAGATTCTGATATTCCTATCGAGGGCTTACCCTGGTGAGAGTAAGACAAACTTTCTTGAATGTGTAATTGAAGGAACCTTTATCCAAGGTTATTAGATACCCTTCTCTTTGGGTTAAAAGATTTCTTACTTGTTACATATCGTATTTCAAGTTTATTTCAGTTGTATTTTGATAAATGGAGAAAGTATAACCTTCTTATAATTTTTCTCTATTTTGTATACTCTGATAAGTAAGATTCTATACAATTTAAGGTAGAATCTTTTCCTTATAAACCTTTTTATGTTTCATTTTTAGAACCAGATTTCTGGAACCTAGAAAGTTTATAGAACTAAAATAAGTCTTGTGAATTTACCTTTTTTATCACTGTTAAGCATTGTATTCCTAAAGGTTAAAAACCAATTTTTTTAAACTTACAATTCTACCCCTCTTGTATTTTAGCAACCAAATTCATATTTCGATCATATATGAAAAATTTGCAAACATTTTCAAGAAACCATTATCAAAGGAATACTTTCATAAATTGTGGTTAAAGATGGGTGTCTAACATCTTTCTCATCAAGGTTGAGGTATGTGTTTATGTCCCCTCTCTCATCTTATATTTGGATTGTGTTTTCACAGGGTGATTTTTTTTAAAAATATATCCTTAGAAAAGCATGTCTATAGGGGGAGTTTTAGGTGAACAATGAATCCAACATGTAAGTGTGTGAACTGTTCTAACTATTTGTTAGAGTGGTTATAGGAAAATGATTTTTACAGTAATGTTAAAGTATAAAAAATTGTAAAAGAAGGCTAAGGAAGTTTCAGGAGTCACTACTTTTGGACAACATGGTTTGTCTATTAATAATTCTTTTTTCCTATAATGAGTTAGCTGAAAAAGAATTATAATTTTTGATATGTTATCTATAGCTGAAGGTTACACGGTTTTTTGATTTATGAATCTTGGATTACAAAAAATTCCAAACTGGGGGATTTTTGGGACAAAGTTGGATAGTGTAGGTTTTTGGATGCTAGAAGAAGTTTTATTTGAAAATGTATTGTCTTTTGTTGTCCAATATTTTTCAATGAATTGAAATAAAAAAACTTTGTAAAAGTTGGATATCAGATTGACCATCATATTTAGATCGTCAGAATCAAATTTCTTAAGAAATACCATCGGATGGTATAGATTTTTTCTATAAGAAAAGGGTCATCGGACTCACCTTGGGTTTGAAATGATGAAATATCATAATGATAAGATTCACTGGATTCTTTCAATATCCTATTAAAGTCTAAAGATTCGTTTCGGTTTTTTAATTCTCAAAAAACTTAATTTATTTTGAAAACTTCAGATTCATGCCTTCTGATGGAATTGGGGAGAATATGTGATGTTAATAGTATTCATATTGGTAAGGAAGATATTGATGGAAGGATCATTAGTTTCAATACATTCCATTATAACTCAGATGATGTAATTATAAACTTCAATGTAGTCAAAGTCATGAAGGAGGTAATCATAAAAGTTTAATTTTGTAAAATAAGGATGTGGCTAATAACAAATAATTATGGTCTCTCTTCATTAGTGTGAGAAGACCAGATGAAAATTTATTTTATGGATGGGAATGTTGATCATATTGAATGAAACCAAAGTTGATGGTTTTTAGTAAAACCAATAATACATAATAAAAAAATATTTGAGGAAATGAAGTGGTGAAGGATTAAGTCGTAATAATGAATGAGAAGAAGTTCATTGGTATCATAATTTAAAAAGAAAATAAGTTGTTGAAGTCGAAGCTATGGGATCTTGTCCATCGAACATGGTGTGCCACTGATTCATGGGAGGAAGAGTTGATTTATGGGAATTTTTCGGACTAATAATGAGAAAAGAAAGTTAACTTCTTTGCGACCAATTTAGAATCAGATCATTATCAATCAAAAATGTATTCGATCATTTAAATGAAATTGAATTACTATATTAGATTTTCAATTCGGCCAAGTGAAATATTTAATATGATATATCTTTAACAACTAAATCAAGAGTCTTCATATTAGTGGTGACACCAACCAATTGAGTGAAGAATATACTAATACTTAAATTACATCCTAACACTATCAACCTTATTGATCACAGGGTAATTAGTTTGAGGAAAAGAAGAAAAAACTATATTTCTCAAAACTGCATCCACAAGTGTTGTCATGGGGAATCTTGAAAGGTTGTTAAAAGAAATTCTAAAAGTCTTTTCAAGGGGAGATCACTATTTCATGAATTTAGAGGAAGTGGTTGATTGAATAAGTGTTTCTGAGAATCAAAATTAGAAGACATTTTTTATCTTTTGGTGTAGAGAAACATATCGAAGCATCCACTCTCCCATCATAATAAAGGAATCAAAATGAGATGATTTTTATTTCAAGAGGTTTAGAATAACGTAATGATGAATCTATTGTTTTATTTTTGTCTTCATCATATTGAGGAAAATCAGAAAGGAAATCGGAAACAGAATAAGGATTGTCAATAAGTCTGAAGTGAGATAAATTTTTTAGAATATTTGAGAAGAATAGAGATGTGTAATGATGTATTGAAGAATTCATAAATGCATTTGAAATTCAACAGAACATGACAATTTAAGAAAATTTATTAAGAAGTAAAATGTTTCAGAATCCCTCCCAAACCTATTTTGGGTTTCCTATAAAAGGAGAAAGTACTTTGTACTTTCATGACACAAGTACTGTGAATGGGTGAAGAGAGAGAAGATCCAATGTTCTAGGGAGAATATGTTTTCAGATTGAGCTTTCCTAAAAATTTGTTCTAGCCAGAATAAGAAATGAAGAAGATACTTGATCTTATTCAGTGTTTTTGGAATCAGATCCTATGGTCAAACTGGGATTTCAATACTGATGAAGAAACAATAAACATTGTTTTTAGTATAATTTTGGAAGAGTATTATTTCTGTATTGAGAAATAGATATGGTGATCGGTCTGAGGAATCAAAATGAAAATCATTAAAAACTCAAGGATGTTCTTACTAGATCTTGGGTAAGAAACTGGTGATTTTTATTGAAAGAAAATATTTGTGAAAGTTGATCATGAATCACTATAACATGTTTGTTACAAAGAAATTATAAAATATTTAGTGCTATAAAAATCACACATGCTATTGTATTGAACACAGTGTTACATGAGTTATCCCACTCATTATATTCCACACAAAAGGATTTTTTTTTCATGGTAGATTTTGTGGTATTGGATTGTTCCCAAAACATACCAATGACTTAGCTACTCTTGTTGAGTACTGAACCTTGTAAATTATTGTTTTCTTGTGGATGTGTGTTTGATTTATTTTCAGCAGAGAAATAAATCATTAATTGGTGGAGAAGTTTGTTTAAAAAGTGAGGAAATAAAATATAAATAGGTGTGACTAATTCACCCCTCCCCCTCTTAGTGATACGAGGATCCGGGCTGGATACTAATATCAAAAATTCCAAACACAACACTCAAAAACAAAACAAGTAGCAACCAAGTCAAAAATATAAAATGATAGGATAGGTTGAAGACTTCCTATAAACAATTCACACCCCTCTTCTTGCTCTTAAACCCCAGACTTAGTAAACTAAAAAACTGTAAAAAGCACCACATATGATGCCTTCTTCCAACTCCAAACCTGGATTATGGTTATGTTCTTTCTTTCGAAATTTTAATCTAATTTAATTTCATATGAAAATTTATTTTCTCTTAAAATATATGAACAAAATGGTATAACACAACTGATACATAAGGGACAATACACCTAATTAGCTGAAATGTGGCATCCACCTAATCCAAACAATTACATGTTCTAGTGCATGCGACCAAAAATCCATTACTCAATGTTCCATAGTTGACTTCTTGGGGTGTTTGGTATATCCTAAGAATGAAAATACTATTTAAGTTATAATAGAAAATCTAAGTATCAACTATATTTCTCAGATACTTGCATAAATATTTTATCAAACAATACATATATTACTCCAGGAACACATAATAATGTAATACAGTTAAGAAATTCATCCTATATGGAATGGCATAATGCATGGAATGTGAATTCTAATAGGTTCATAAAGTGATTCATTAGATAAAATACCCTAATCAAATCGAGTAAAGTGTAAAAATAGGCAATCATAATAAGTATCAATCCTTAAGTGCATCACTCAATGATGGAATCAAATGAACTATAATATAAAAAATACATAAAAACATGTATTGTTCCAAGAAATTTATATTTTTTAATATTAATGGGATGGATAATCTTAGGCACACATAATTAAAAAATTCTATTACTTTTCAAATATCCTATCTATTATCTCAAAATATTTACTCTAGAAAAAAAAAATTCTCTAATAGTACTCTATAATGTCCCAAACCGGGAGCCACCAATAGGTGACCTAACATGCTGGGTCTCATTGCCTTAAGCATGCCTCTCCATAAACTAGAAGCTACCAATTAATAGTAAAATTCTAGGTGTGACTATTGGGAGACTATTACCTTATTTTAATGTTTAACATAACGGAATAATAGTAGTGCTCAATAAAAAAAGCATAATATAAATCTCTTATAGATGATAAACATCCATAATATTGTAATGAAAAATAATCCAAAAGTATTTTCATATATAATATGGTGATCATGTCATGTATCTATAAAAATGATAGGAAATACATTAAACATGTATCTAATACAATAAAGATATCAAAAGTACAAAAATAACAAAAATTTCAACAAATAATGTGACACCCCCAAATGATAAAGGTTTAAATGACTAAATGATATGGCTCATGTCAACAAGGTGCACCTTCATTTTTTGGAGCCTACCTGGTTAGAACTCCATAGTTAAGTGTTCTTGTCCTGGAGTAGTGATCTAGATGGGTTAATTTCTGGGATGTTTCATAGGGTGTGTGCGAGTGAGGACCAAGTACACTAGAAAGGAAATGTGTTGGCCTATGAGGACAATCATTAGTCACAAGACTCATTCAGGCATGTGGGTGGGCCCCTAGATGGGGACCACATGTCTGCGGGGCAACTGGTGGTACCTGGTGGGCCAGGACCCAACGACCATGTTAAGGGGGGAGGTTGTGCTGTCACTAACACCCCCAAATGATAAATGCTTAAATGGCTAAATGATATGACTCATGTCAATAAGCTGCACCTTCCTTTTCGGTAGCCTACCTGGTTAGAACTCCATAGTTTATTGTTCATGGCCTGGATTAGTGATCAAGATGGATGACCTTCTGGGAAATTTTCTAGGGTGTGTGTCAGTGAGGACAAAGCACATTGGAAAGAACATGTGTTGGCATGTGGGGACAATCATTATTCACATGACCCGTTCAGGCATGTGTGTGGGCCCCTAGATGGAGACCACGTGTTTATGGGGAAACTGGTGGTACCTGGTGTGCCAAGACCTGACAGCCATGTAAAGTCGGGTTGGTTATGCTGTCACTGGGGCCCAGTTGTTACAAATAACTATCTCCAGATAGAACCACAAGCCCAGTTCATTATTTTTCTCCCCTGCTCTTATACAAGGAACAAGTTAATAATTGTATAGTGGGTGCTTACCCTATTTCCTACATAAATCCATGATGTCTATCTGAGTACCCAATGGAATCCTGAATAGGTTTTGAGATAACACTCTGTAGGATACGAGTAACAGTGTCTATAACAAGTGCAGTCTATAAAATATAAACAAAAGTAGTGTGCAATATATATCATAGGTATGGAAGAATTGAAAGTAAAGTGTGATATAGTCTATCCAAATGTGGTTTCCTATAAAAAATAGTCAATCTCCCATAAACAAGGTAGTAGTAAATCTTAAATAACCATTAATACTATTCAACTTGAAAACTAAAATCTGATACCTATACCAGGGATCTCAATAAGCATAGAAAAATACCCACCATAACTACACCATATATCCAATTGTAAACCTTAAAAATGGATAGGTCAGGTAATCCAATGTAGATATCAAGAATGTCTATTCCATTAATAGATTTTCATAGCACAAAGCATCATATCCAAGTTATAGAAGACCATGTCATCCTTGTCGAGTCCCAAGAGTATCTTGATAGTCGATAAAGATTTTTGTGGATTATAAGGAGCAAGTCATCAGAGAATATCCAATACAAGTCTAAGAATGCTGGATCTATGAAGTAGCATGTCCAATGGATCCCTACAGAATTAGGATCAAAAGAGTAAACATGTTCAAGGAATCCACTATCGTAATCAACACTCATGGAGTAGAAATTTCTATGGAGTCTAATGGAATCAAGATAAAATGATCTCGTCCATGGAATCCAATACCATTATCATATCATAATCTAATATCATTGAATATTTCATAACTAATCTCATTCCATGATTTCATCCAATGCCTTTATCAATTTCAATTTAAAAAAATAAATAAATTCAAAACAGTTAATTACATGTCAAGGAGCTCAAAAGAAAATGATTCGTCACATAGAAATAAAGTAGGAATAGAAATACTTTTTTATGAAATTTTAAGGTAAAAATGATAATTTACTAATTTTTAACTAGGCCACATAGTTTGGATGCATTTTGGGCTAAATCATGCACCAATCATGCATCCTTATTTGCCTTAAGGGAGACCTCAAATAGTTTGGAAACCCATGTGAAAACCATAAAAAACTCATCTCCAAAATGTTTTATGTGTCTTTATATGTTCACCCCTAGATACATAGTTTCCATAGACTATTTTTCCTCATGTAATACTCTATCTAGCCATGCATGGTTTCATCAAATTATGTGGCATGGGTCGCCCGGTTTCCCTTAACTATGTAACCTAGTTTTATTTTCTAAAAATAGATCCTCAAATATTCAAACAAGATTTATAAACAACCAAAACAAATATGATATCATTATAAACTCAAAATAGTCAAACTTTTTGAGATAAACAGAAATTAGAAAGATCTATACCTCATAGTAAAACCTAGGATCTTATAGGTAAACATAGCCTATCGTCTCCACAAACGATGTATTTCATTTCCTATATATCTATTTTATATATTACAATAAATACATATATATTGAATATATATGATATTTATATCATGGAAAAAATTATATAGATGATGTAATCAATATCAAATAAATAGGATAAAAAATAACTAATCAAAACATACACGAAAAATAAAGCAGTTATTGCCCAAAACGTGACTTTAACAAGGATTGATTAATAAATTGGTGATTATAAGTAATAATTAAATAATAAATGGTACACTATATATTTATTTTTCTATAATAAATGTATAATAAACATATATTTTTTTATATAGGTGGTTAAATTGTGTATGATGGATGTCGAGTCTTAAGGTAAGTGATTTCTAATCTCTTTGTTATTTCTAGGACACATATGAAAATTCACCACTCATTTCTTTTTTAGGGTGTATATAATTATCCTTTTAAATGTTATATTATGAATACTGTTCATTTTATGATATTTAAATATTAGTTGTCCGCTATTATTTATTGGAAATTACAATTCAAAATACTGTTAAAGCGGTAAGGGATTTTCTTCTCACGTTTATTTTCTATGAGACAAATGACATATTCACCACGTGTTTCTTTTATTTTGTGTATATACTACCCAATAATATATTTTATAATTCATATACTAAAAATTATGGTGATTTATAAACCCATTTTAAGATCTCTATCTTTAATGGGGTTTATAGTTTCAATGTTATTAATACTATAAGGGATTTTTTGTCTCCCTTTTATTTATGGGGACATATAATAATTCACCACTCATTTATTTTGTGGGGTATATACTTACCCTTTTACATGTTATATCAGGAATATACTTATTTTAATAATATTTAATATTTCATTTGTTTTTATACTTTATTTTTTCTTAAGATTCAAAATAATACTAAAATTTAATTTATTTTTTTCACAATTTTCCTTCATTGAGATATGTTATGTTATGCATATATATTATTTTAGATGGGTTATATAAAACCCATTAAACATGTAATATAATGAATTTATTTATCCCTGTGATATTTTGAAATTAAATTATGTTATTATTTCATGGGTAGTATGATTCATTCTTACTAAAGTGGTAATGTTTTCAAGTTACAATATCACGGTTTATCAGGATTATTTATGATTATGTGTATGATGATAAAATATTATGATCCCTCTTCCATGAAACTCATGAATTTTCTTATCCTAGGGTTATTTGTGATATTTTATAGTAATATTACAATTTTTCCACTCTTTAGTACTTATTATTTAATATAAGGATTTAAAAAATCATGATTTGTTTATCACTTTAGTCAGAAATCTGTTTTCTTCCAAAACCATGTTTTCTAAAAAATGAAATTATTTTTAACTATTATAATATGATTTTGAAAAGAATCTTTTCATCCATGGTTTAGTTTTAAGAATAATGTCTTGAAAATAATTTTCATTACATTTTGAAAACTAGTGCTTGTTTTTATTTTACCACAAATTTGAAAGGAATCGTTATATTATCGTGTACCTTATGAATGAATCTTCTATCTACAGGACTGTTATTTTATTTTAATACTCCAGTATTTATTTTCATTATTATTTTCAAATAAATGTTTTTTTGATATTTATATTGTATGAAAATGTTTTTTCAAAGAGTAAAGGATATTTTCTTTGAGAAATTTTTTAAATTTTATTAAAAATCCCTTTTCAAGTTTTCAATGTTATTTTCATAGAAAAGGATTTTGAAAACGTATTATTTTTAAAAAATTATTTTTTTCCTCAAGAAACATTCAAAGTGATTTTTCTTTCAAAATTCTTCTCCATTTATGATAAAAAAAATTAGGATACTTACTCTTTACTTGGAATATGATCCCAGAATAACATTCTTATTATTTATCAAAATCGTTTATGTTTATGATGATGTAATGTTTATAAAACACGTTTCTCTTCCTGAGGAAATACCATGATAAAATTATTATAAAACCTTGTTAATTTTCCATGGGTTATTCTTTAATTAAATGATTGAATGACTATCAAAACTTCTTCTTTTCCATCATTTATGATAAGATGAAATTTTTATGAAACACGTTTAATTTCATGAGTTATGATGTGATGAAAGTTTTAGGATTTTGTAGCTCACATGTTTATGATTTTAATTATGTGATTGGTGGTAGATATATTTACTTCCAATGAATTGGGTATTAATAAATGTTTTATGGGTTCATAGGGTACAAGGGTGGATAGCCCAAGACTGGATGTGTCGGTACATGGGTGGTTATCCCAAGATCAAAAACAAGGTACACATATGCTTGGACCAATATTGAAGAATGTACAATAGTGGTTATCTCAATATTAACATATTATGTATGTCTTGGTGTGATGTCTTGACATAATATTTTATATTATTATATATATGCCACAATTCTATTTCTTATGCCAATCACATGCTCTCATGGCTCATGTTTTTTTATTCCACTATGATTCATGTATTATGATCTATCAATCTTTATTCCCGGACTCAATATTATAATCTTTGATATGCAGGGTATGGTTTTTAAATACCCTGATCATGTTCTCACAACCTTCTTCTCATGTTGTGATCATTTATCTCTATTTTTTACCATTACAGAGTATCTAAGATCACCCTTTTTATGTATCCTTTCCGTAGTTTTTGATTAAAGGATTTTACGTAAGCGTAATAAAAGGGAATACCTTTATGGGAGGCATTGAATATATTTCATTAATTAAGAAGATTATGTTCCACGTTCCCAAATGAATTAAACTATTCCGGTCATCAGACATTTTTTTGGGTAATTTAATGAATATTCATCTAATGTTATGTAATATCCATGTAAGAGAATCCTTGATCGCTATATTTTCTATTTTTCAACTTCGATGATGGAATTACATAATTTTTTATTGAATTAGATACTCTCTCCTATTGATCTCAAGGAATTCAAAATCACTTCAAATTATTCCAAAACATATTTTATAGAAAGTTATAATATATTTTAAATAGATTTGATCTTTATAATCAACCTCTCAAGTATATTTTACTTCATGAATCTCAACTCTTGAATCTCTTATTTTTTGACCACTCAAACTTCACATGATAACTATTGTAGATAGTATGAATTCTTAATCACCCATACTTATCATGTGAACTTTAATATCAACAGAGCAAAAATCACAATTGAGTATTTTTTTTCCTAAGTAATTTATATCCTAATGTTCTAAGAACAACAAAAACACATAATATCTCCCTTTTCTATTAAATAAAACCCCATTACAAAGTTATCCCAACCTGTAGTAGCACTTTATATTTCTTATTTAGTATAATCATTAAATTCAAATTTTATATTGACTCCACATAAATAATATTTAAAATAAATAAAACTAATTATCCACAAATCCATAAGGGAACATTAAATATACTAAATTTGGAATAATATAAACACCCATGGTAGTTGGAAATGATTACATCTCATATAAAGGGACACCATTTAGCCTGGCGATGACACATGTTCCTTATATACAACCCAACTATACCCATACAGGGGTATATATGTATACTACATAAAATATTTTCTAATCTTGTATTCGTTTTGAAATTTTTTTAGTGGATTCCATCATTCAAATTTGTCAATGGTCATCCATTATATATTGATCTAATGATATTCTAAGAGAACCATCATTCTAATAGGTTTAATGGTTATTTGAGACTATATATTATCATTTAACAATATCTAATAAAAATATATCAAAATTTGATTCCAATAAAATATAATTATAATATTTATCTTGTTCTCAACTATTCACATGGATTTAAAAATAGAAAAATAGGACAATATTTAATTTGTACTTAAAATTACCTCTCTCTTTTTCATTTCTATGGATGCAACTCATAATTAACATAAGGTAAGTTAGGATATTTGGGTGTGTGATCTATCTTTTCTCTATTTTTATCTTGGTTTCATGATCATAAACTATGTGAATTTTTTTCCGTGTGGTATAACCCTAAACTATAAGAACTTTTCTCTATATAAATGAAAATAGGGTCACCTAAATTATAATTTTATTCCTAATTAACATTGAGTCAATATAAATTTTCTAGATATATGAACCACCCTTTTTCAAATATATTTAAACATAAACAACAATTTTCTTATCCCTTGGAGTAATCTGGATCCACTTTCACTAACATAAGAATTCCTATTACGGTTGGGTCAGTTTTGAATATGTTGGACAAGTAACCCCCACATTTGGTCCAAAAACATTAACCTTAATCTAGGAGTCATAGTTTGGTTAAATTTTCATGACATTAAACATTATCAACTAATATGATCCAAGGATTATTAATTTAAAGTGCATTTACTCTTCCACCCAAAATTTCACTTATATTGCCATTGGTTTAACCATTTCTGTCAGTTCATTTTTTAATTTATAGCACGATAAGAAGACACACTTTGGTAATAGTTATATGACCTTATGTTCCAACCACCCTTTTCATCATATATTCTCAACTATAAACTTCAAACACTAGATTGGTGTTTATTCTACATGACCTTAAACTGAAATATGAAAAACATAAAACTATTTAGGAGGAAACATAGTAAAGGGTATCCTAGTTAAAATTGATATCTTCACTCACAAAGTTGTTCCCTATCATGGTTCTAGAAAAAGATAGATTTTAAATGAAATGAAAATGAAACAAAATATTATAATTATTATTTATTTCCTTATAAAAGATTAAATCTATATTTTTTAGATCTATAGACCTTGAATGAACTTATAAATAACTTTTGATCCTTATATATACATTGGATTAGATAAATTTGTAAAAAATTATTAATGTAATCCTAGGGGTATTTGAACTCTTATTGTACATTGCTTTAGTCACATTGTTCTATTTTTATTGAGAACCACATATTTTCATATCCTAATGGATCAACATTAGTTCAATGTGATGGTACATGGGTTTTATATTTAGTCCGCCTATATATTACCAAGATCATATGTCTGGGAGGAAATTTAACACTGGTTATCTTTTATTTAATAAGTTAAACTCTTATCATGGTGATGGAATATGTGATATAGATATAGTATATATATACGAGTGTATTACCCCATTTCATAGAATATAATTGTTCAAATAATATATTTTTGCATTAATGAAATACTTTTAAAACAATGTTTAACTGAATCCATTACTCTATCATGTTCATATGGGTTTGGTTACTTTAACATTACTTTTGTTTACTTCTGTATAATATCAAGAGTTTTATGTATTTGAATTTATTGGAAGTTTAGGTCACAAGAAGTGATCAGGTGGTGGGTTTTTCATTCTAGTTATAATTTTATAATGTATAGAGATATTTTAAATAACATAATTTTTTTTATGAAATGATCATTTCATTGATTGAACACTGAGGAGGGAATATACATAGATCATCCTTCCTCCATGATAATGAATCATTAAAAAAATGAAAGGTTAATAATAAAATTATGGATAAACATGACTAGTTGAACACTCTAAATTGATTAATGATTGATTACAATTTCCATTCAGTCATTAAAGATCTATTTGGTCAGAATACTCACTGAAATCTAATACAGATACTCATCCATCAATAATGACAAAAATGTGGAACCCCCTCTATAATTTCTCCTCCTTGATCACTTTTTTCCTTATATATTCTTAAAGATATTCATGTGGTTTTATTTTAATTATTAAATAGACCATTCTAGCTCTATGTTAATAATGTTCCCTTTCCTATTTAAATAGTTTCTGGGTGACATGTATGTAGAATATTTTAAAATCATTCACAACATGGGATGAGTATTTCTTTACTTATATAGTTGTTAATTTCTCTTGTATGGATAATTTTTATCAGATAATAGCAACAATACATGATAATTAAATCCACAATCCAATAAAATAGAAGTGACTTAATGAAGATGGACTATTAAATCTACCTATATTCATCATGGGGTTTTTAGTGATGAAAGCATGAATATTTGTATGGATATACTTTCCCTATCAATATTGTGTTTGCTAGAATTGATATCCTTAATTCCCGAATGAGTGATGGATCATTTTTTTGATAAATTTTCAGTATGATTTTCAATTGGTACCCAATAAAAGGTAAATTAAATTATTTGGATAGACCAACTAAGGTATTACTAGGTTTCAAAAATGTTTGTGAATTTATATCCTCTTATGCATGAATCAGAAATAATTTTTACACAATCATTGGATGTTGGTTCCCATGCACCCCATAATTACAATGTGGGATGATCATTTGAATACACATGGGTTTCATTAAATATGATAAATTTATATGGCTCAAAAATTGAAATATCATTCACTTGAGTAGTGATAACCCATCCCCATATGAAATAATTTATGAGTGTTCATTGTTTGTAAATGGGTTATTATTCAATACCACTTAAATGGGTGTCTTCTATGAGAATAATAAAAATATAGAACAACATCCTAACATGTTTGAATGATCATCAGTATCCACTATCAGTGGTCACAAAACAATAATATCTAGTAATATTGTTATGAAATAAAAATAAGGAACTAATATGGGTTCTAAAATTTTTCACCCCTATAATACATTGTAATATAACATTGAAAAAATCCCAAATGAACAATAATTATAATGGAAAGCCTATTTGCATAGAAATCTTCTAAAAATGTGCTAGATTTAGCCTAAAATTTATAAATTAAGGTTTATTTTATTCCCTATAATCAACCTTTTAGTCATGATGAAGGAAAATTCCATAAATCTTGTGCATGAATCCACTAATGGTAGTAGTCACTCATTAAGGATCATTACCTAAATCCCAATTAATCAAAGACATGGTTTCACTAAAGTATTAACTCGATATCCCTATGTCATGTTTCAAAATTCTTCCAAGACCGAATAATATATTCCTTCAACATGACAAATCATACTAGGATGTATATTTTCAAGATCTATTACCCTATAAATTTTCCTTATATGGTCATAAAATATTGATCTATTTACTAAAGGGTATTTTTAAGTGGGGTTGAACTTCATAACCTAGATTTTTATCAACTATCACTAATAAATTTTCTAATAGAGGGGGTTTCCTGATAATACTCTAGACATCTCATATGAGGGGGAATTATTAAAATATCTCATGGAGAATTTGGATGTCACCTATATTATATATATCCAAATGATTAATCATAACTTCTTCTTGTAGTATGTAGAAGGTTTGTACAATAACCCAAGATCCTCATACATGGATATTATATATTTTTAGACGAATAATCATTACATTACCCAAGAAAAACCTGAGGATGATAATAGTTTAATGAATTTGGAAACTTAGAACATAATAAACATAATTAATGAATTGTATTTAATGTATCCCATAATGATATTCATCTTTTGTACCCATACTTAAAAACGTTTCCTTATAACCTGATGAATGGAAATAACACATACCTGACTTATTGTAATGTCTTATTTCATTTAATTTTCATTCATGCTTTGTTTTGAGGGTTTCCCAAGCATTTATGGAGGAATGAGGGAGTTTTTATGAATTGCGCCAAACCTTGAGCCCAATTCAAAATTTAAAAATAAATTTTGTTTCATTTATAACTCCTTCATTTTTCAACATTTTTCATCCATTCCAATTCTTAATTGTCATACCATGGCCTATTAACAGCACCATATAAATTTGGACCATTTATAAATCCATAACCATGGTGGATATGGGTTTTTAGTTAAGGGATTGGGCCTGCCCGAAAGCCCATTTTCTACATTAAAAATAAATTTTAATTCTTTAATATCTCCTTCACTATTTGTGTTTTTTCAGTGATTACAACTCTCACCCAAGCCCACTTACCTAATGCGCGACCCGATTCCCTCCTTCCATAATTTGGAGCTCGATAGAATCGTGAAACCTATCGAAACTTTACTGGATTTCAGAAATCATCCATATTTGGAGAGGTAAAATGATCCTTTAATAACTTCTTCTATTTTTTCTCTTTTTCCCCATTCCAGTTCCTAAAAGATCTCCTAATCTTTGTTCCAACATACCATGAATGTTTGGATGTGTTAAAATTCAGATTCCGGTGGACTTTGAGTCGTTTTCTTCAAGATTATTTTGGGTATGTGTTTCTCTCTTCAATTCCTTCCTTCTCTTCAGGGTTTCCTCCCACTTTCATAAATTTATAGAGTTTCCAGATGTTAGGGTTCATACCTAGGGATTTATTTTGGGTATTTTTGGTGAAATATTATTGTTTAGGGTTTGTTTTTACATCCTTGTGGTGCGGAGGAGGTGCGGTTGAGGTTTCACACCAAGATTCAAGGGTTTGACTCCAAAGGTAGGTGGTTCCATGTGTAAATAATTAGTGATGAGTTATCTTTCTATATTTAACCATTTTTCATATTCCTCATATGTTGCGTGTGGTGCGTAAACTTTTTATGATTGATTTGGTTATGTGTTATATTTTATAGTCGCTTTTTAACATGAAATTGGGTGTTTTCATGTGTAACTCATGGGGTTTTATTTGGGTGTGGTTTATAACTTATGAAATTGGTTTATTAAATTTTTTTTGGCATGCCAATTATGGTTTGGTAATTTACTAGTGTCATGTGGTTCTAAAAATAAGGGTTTTGAATAGGTTTGATGTGTAAAACATTGTTATTCTTCTTGAGGTCATTTTAGGAAAATGTGTTTTTTCATTTGTATCTTTTGTGGTATTATTCAAAGTTATTTTATAACAGTTGAATGTGTTTTTATAAATGTATATAGGAATGAAAATTATATTTTTGATAGGAATTGGTATGGTTTTGGTCTTAAATGGGGGTTTGAAATGGGTTTTGTGTGCAAGACATAGTTAAACCCCTTGAGTTGTTTTATGAAAATTGTGAATGTTTTGTTTGGTTAAACAAAGTGGATAAAAAGTGTATATGTACTATTTGGGGGGGGGGTGTTCACCTAATATGGGTTTTTGAAAGGTATAGTGGTTATTTAAGATTTCAATTTTTTTTAGAATGTTTTATAAAGTGCTGAAATGTTTTAGAAAATGGGAAGAGAGCTGCAAAACATGGTTGTGGGCTGTTTTGTGTGAGTGTGTTGTGAAAATTGAATTTTGTTGATTAAGGTGGTATTATATGTTATTTGAGTGGGATTTTATGTGAGTTAGAATGCCTAGGAGTGGTTTATAAAATTTTTTTAAAGGATTTTTGGAAGTGTCCATGTAATGTGAAGAGTGTTGTGGGCTATTTTTGTATGACTCGGATTTCAAAATCAATTTGAATGAAAAGTTTACTTTTGTGACTTGTGTGGTATACATGTGGGCTGTTTGGTGAATTTTTGAAATGGAAATGATATTTTCATGTGAAAAGTGTATATATTGACTTGTTGAACTTGTTTGAGCACAAAGGGAAAACCCGGGTATCTAGGTGGGTGGGCGTGTACTAGTATGCTAGTGAATCTGTGAGGTTTGGCCTCAGTTTCACTTAGCAAGATTGACGCTTACAACTATAACTAAACGATGATTATTATGATTTGGGACCACTAGGTTATGGGTATGTTCCCTACTAGTGTCTCTTGCACGAGAATGGATATTTGTGTGGGTTACTCTCACCGAGATACAAGGTACTTGGGACCCACAGCTAGCTAGTGCCTAGGGGTTATTTCCCATTGCTTGTGCTCACTGAATACTTTGTTCTTACCGTTGGTATACGGTATGAGAGGCTTGGAAATTAAGTAGCTATGGTATTTATTTTAAATGTTTTTATTCTTTAAATTAGCCCACCTAAAAACTGTTTTTATTTAATGTTTCATCTTTTATAAATTTTAACTAGCATCTCATTTCTTTTAAAACTTGCATGCTATTCACCATTAAATGTTTATCACATGGAATCTATTAGTGGTGGTATCCTATTGGTCTTTGTCTCACACCCTACTTACACCCTTGGGTGTAAGTAGACTTGGTTATTTTTGTTGTCACAGGTTGGGTACATTTTTTAGTTCCAGTGGTTCGGGTTTCTGGCAGGTCCATGGTAGTGAAGTTTTGTGGAGATAGCATAAGGGCGGTTCCCCTTGCCATAAGGGTTATTGGGATTTACTTATTTGTTTTTTTACCTTTGTAATTTTCTTTAAACAAAATTTTAACTTATGTAATTCATTTCTGAAATTTTGTAAAAGATGTTTTTAGTTGAAAAATACAGATTTGTTTTATTGAGTTTTTTTGTTGTTTAATGTTTATAAAATCAGGTAAATCGTTCCCAATTATCATTATATGATACCCGGGCACTTGTGCCAGCCCGTGGGGATTGGGAACGCCCTTCGGGACTTTTCATAGGCTGGGTTTGGTGTCGATTTTGGTGGCGACCAGATTTGGTTCGTGACAAAATGGTATCAAAGGGGGTTCAGGTTAACTCTTTGAGTCATGTGATTTGGGGAACAGTCAGGATAGTCTGGAGTTAGGTTTTTTGGGACGTGGAAATCCTGTTATGGGCAGTGTGCATGATCACCACACCTCATAATGGGATTCATTTTTCCAATAGAAGTCGGGATTTATTTAAGACCTTTGGTTTTCTTGGTTCGATGATGATTAGGGGAAATGAAAAGAGAGTTGGGTTAATGGTCCTAGTGAGATCGTAGGGCCTGGAAAGCCATGTGGAACCAAGGATATTCCCTAGAACACTCTCTGTGATAGTGAAGCTATTAGAGTATGGATGCCAACCATATTCCCAAATCCCCCACTGAAACTAGTTTCCTCTCACATTGTTTTGTTCCTAGGTTTTGAAATCTTGGCACTTTGGTTTTAAGAAGTGTAATGTTTTTGTGAAATGGTTTTCAAATAAAGAGGGAATGGATTGATTTATTAAATTGTGGAACTGAGTTTTTAGAATTGATTTGAAATGGAAAATGGTGTGCTAACACCTCTTTTGAAAGAAGGAACTATATTGAAGCTGGTATTGAAAAGTGTTTCCAATAGAGTTTTCTAAACAATCAAAGGATGTTTTAATGGGATGGGATGTTTTGAAATTGATGTGAATATCTTGAAAGTGAGTAATTTTCTAAATGGTTGTGTCTTTATGAAATTTTTTGTAAGATGTGAGTTTGGATTTTGATCTCGTGGTTAGTGGTTTTGAGAAAAAGGATGTTTTGGTTGATCATTTTGGTTTTGAAAAGTGGAATGAATTCTTAGTTTAACCTTTGGTATTTTCATGAGCAACCACATGCATGGGGTTATATGGGAAGATGGATGGTGGATGACATGACTAGATGAGTGATGGGATGGATATGAGGTGGGTGCCTGGTGTGGCAGAGAAACATGCATGTGTAAGGCCCATGGGGTACCATTGGTGGATGCGCTAACCGCTAAACCCTTTTTTTCAAAGAAAGGTTTTTAAAGAGAAACATAATGTCTTGATGAATTGTTTGAGATGGTTCATATTATGTCTTTTTGGAAAATGTTGATGTTGTGGGATGTTTTGAGTCCAAGAACCCCTCCTGTTCGAACTGTGTTTTGAGTTTGTGTTTGGTCGGTAAGCTGGGTAGAAGGACCAGTTAGTAGTCTCCTCTAAGATATGTTTCGGTACACCTTTACGGTGGTTCCCTTCATGTGTTTGGATCTGGTTTGTGGAATGTTTTGACCAATGTACTAGCTTGGTTGGGTCCTTGGGTTCTCTTATGAGATAAGGTACTCCCCCATTAAGGGTTAATGCACAACTGAAGTGCAACCCGTATTGTTTCTCCTTTGGAAAATCCTCCAGTTGATCAATATAAGGAATATGTTATCGATCATTGTTGATTGAGTCTACAACCATTCATTTAGTTGATTTGTGGATCCTCTTGTAGTGGTATAGTTCTTGTGGAAGGTTGAAAGAGACCATAGTTTCTTAAGTTTCAGGATTCATCAAAGGTGGAAGTGTTCTTTGGTTGTTAGTGTGGATGAGTGTCATGATGGTGTCTAAGAGGGACTCTGGGTTCTTCATATTTTCCTTGAAGCAAGAGTTATTATTAAACCACCAATTTTTAGATTTTGGTCATGATAGAATATTGTGTCCAATTTTTGGACTTGTCTTTTTTTAGGGACTTGGAATATGGTCATGTTCCATGTATTGTTTCTATTAATTGCAAGGGTCATGTTTGGTGACACAATGTGATGTTTTGTGATCTTTTGAAGGTAAAGGTGAAGTTCAAAAAATCCTCAAAGGTTCTATGTTATATTGGGATTATGTCTCCCTTGGTAAAAACATCAAATCCTCTATCTTAGAGTAAGGTGTTTATACGTGTCCTACCCTTCTGTTGTTTCTCACCCAAAGAAACAAGGTACGATATGTGTGTATATTCTAATCCCTTGTTTCATTGAAATGTCTAGTTTTGTTAAATTGAGTTATGGAGTGTGTTATGTCTTGATGAACCCATCAGGGTATGCGGTGTAGTTGTTTGTGGCATCGAAAGAAGAAGTTCCATATAGGGGTTTCCACAGCCTAACTGCGAGGCCGAAGATGCTTCAATATTTTGAGCTCCAGCAATAGGTCCCTTAGAGAAGCTGGCGCATAGTCAGGGGAAACCCCGTTGTCGTTTAAAACCTTGTACAATTTCCAATCCTCAGTATGAAAGATAGGAAGAGGTTAAACCTATGGTGTCATCATATTTATTCGATTTTTCCCATTCAGTGAAAATAAGTGGAGGGTCTTGTACCCATGTCATCACACAATGTTATTCCCTCCCCCTTTGGTTTCCATTGAGTCTTTGGAGAATGGTTGAAAATTTAGCTAGACAAGTTGAGCACACGGTTTTCACATGGTTAGTTCTAACCATGAACAAAAAATAACCATTCAAATATAAGGATCCACATAGTATCGCATAGTTTTCCAAACTGTGCAGACTAACCGTGTGACCATCCCAACTCCTTAATTTTGGGGTCTTTTCGTGTCAGCCCACGCCGGTCGGTTAAGATGGTTTGTTCTTGTGGTGTGAAGACCCACCATGGGTATCATGCATATTATTTTTTAAATTTATAATGGATGTATACCCCTTGTTCTAGGGAGTCTGTTTGGGCCTCCCACTATTAGTGTCTTTATTCTGTCTCGGAAAAAAAATGTTGTCTCTTATGGTGGGGAGCCCATTTGTGTCTCTTCATATGAGTAACTCATATTTTTCCTTGGTATTGTCTGGGAAGTAGGTATTATCATTTGGAGATATCTAACTACCTAAATTTTCCTTGGGTAAACATTGATATTGGAGAGTTCCCAATGGTTTAGTTATAGTAGGGTACATGTATCCTTGTTCGATGTTGTTGTTTATTTGGGTAAATTGATTGAGTATTGTTCAGATTGTGTTTGAGGAGTTTTCATTTGGGATAAAGACTTAATGTGGTTGATTGTTTCAGGAAAGTGGTGTATGTTTGGATTGTGAGTGTATTCCTTCCTTCATTGATCACTGGAGGTGTTTTGGCCTTTGGGGCAGAAACCTGGCAAGCGAGTACTTCTTGGTTTTTCAGTTGGGTTTGGTTGTTGTTTTGGCCTTGTTGTGACTTTCTAGGGCGGAAAGTTTTCATGGTGGGGAGGATTATCACATAAATGACTTATTGTAATTTTTTATATCATTTAATTTTCATTCATGCTTTGTTTTGAGGGTTTCCCAAGCATTTATGGAGGAATGTGGGAGTTTTTATGAATTGGGCCAAACCGTGAGCCCAATTCCAGATTTAAAAATAAATTTTTATTCCTTTATAACTCCTTCATTTTTCAACATTTTTCATCCATTCCAATTCATAATTGTCATCCCCTGACCTATTAACATCGCCATATTAATTTGGACCATTTATAAATCCATAATCATGGTGGATATGGGTTTTTAGGTAAGAGATTGGGCCTTCCCGAAAGCCCATTTTCTGCATTAAAAATATATTTTAATTCTTTAATATCTCCTTCAATATTTGCGTTTTGCCGGTGATTCAAACTCTCACCCGAGCCCACGTACCTAAGGCGCGACCCCATTCCCTCCTCCCACAATTTGTAGCTCGATAGAATCGTGAAACATGTCGAAACTTCACTGGATTGTAGAAATCGTCCAGATTTGGAGAGGTAAATTGATCCTTTAATAACTTCTTCTATTTTTACTCTTTTTTCCCCATTCTAGTTCCTTAAAGATATCCTAATCTTTTTTCAAACATACCATGAATGTTTGGATGTTTTAAAATTCAGATGATGGTGGATTTTGAGTCGTTTTCATCAAAATTATTTTGGCTATGTGTTTCTCTCTTCAATTCCTTCCTTCTCTTTAGGGTTTCCTCCCACTTTCATAAATTTATACAGTGTCCAGATGTTAGGGTTCATACCTAGGGTTTCATTTGGGGTATTTTTGGTGAAATATTATGGTTTAGGGTTTGTTTTCACATCCTTGTAGTGCGGCGGAGGTGCGGTTGAGGTTTCGCACCAAGATTCATGGGTTTTGACTCAAAAGGTAGGTGGTTCCATGTGTAAATAATTAGTGATGAGTTATCTTGATGTATTTAACCATTTTTTCATATTCCTCATATGTTTTGTGTGGTGAAAAAACTTTTTATGATTGATTTGGTTATGTGTTAAATTTTATAGTCGCTTTTTAACATGAAATTGGGTGTTTTCATGTGTAACACATGGGGTTTTATTTGGGTGTGGTTTATAACTTATGAAATTGTTTTATTAAATCTTGTTTGGCCTGAAAATTCTGGTTTGGTAATTTACTAGTGTCATGTGGTTCAAAAAAGAAGTGTTCTGAATAGGTTTGATGTGTAAAACATTGTTATACTTCTTGAGGTCATTTTAGGAAAATGTGTGTTTTCATTTGTATCTTTTGTGGTATTATTCGAGGTTATTTTATAACACCTGACTGTGTTTTTATAAATGTATCTAGGACTACCAATTCTATTTTTGATAGGAATTGGTATGTTTTTTGTCTTAAATGGGGGTTTTGAAATGGGTTTTGTATGAAAGACATAGTTACACCCCTTGAGTTGTTTTATGAAAATTGTGAATGTTTTGTTTGGTTAAAAAAAGTGGATAAAAGAGTTTATATTTACTGTTTTGGGGGTTTGTTCACCTAATATGGTTTTTTCAAAGGTATGGTGGTTATTTATGATTTAAAATATTTTTTTATAATGTTTTATAAAGCGATGAAATGTTTTAGCAAATGGAAAGAGAGCTGAAAAACATGGTTGTGGGCTGTTTTGTGTGAGTGTGTTGTGAAAATTGAATTTTGTTGATGAAAGTGGTATTATATGTTATTTGAGTGGGCTTTTATGTGAGTTAGAATGTCTTCGAATGGTTTATAAAAATGGTTTAAAGGATTTGTGGAAGTTTCCATGTAATGTGAAGAGTGTTGTGGGCTATTTTTGTATGAGTCGGATTTCAAAATCAATTTGAATGAAAAGTGTACTTTTGTGACTTGTGTGGTATACATCTGGGCTGTTTAGTGACTTTTTGATATGGAAAAGATATTTTCATATGAAAAATATATATGCTGACTTGTTGAACTTGTTTGAACACAAAGGGAAAACCCGGGTATCTAGGTGGGTGGACGTGTACTAGTATGCTAGTGAATCTGTGAGGTTTGGCCTCAGTTTCACTTAGCAAGATTGAAGCTTACAACTCTAACTAAACTATGATGATGATAATTGCGGACCACTAGGTTATGGGTATGTTCCCTACTAGTGGATCATGCATGAGAATGGATATTTGTGATGGTTACTCTCACCGAGATACGAGGTACCTGGGACCCACAACTAGCTAGTGCCTAGGGGTTATTTCCCATTGCTTGTGCTCACTGGATACTTTGTTCTTACCGTCGGTATACGGTATGAGAAGCTTTAAAGTTCAGTAGTTATGGTATTTATTTTAAATGTTTTTATTCATTAAATTGGCCCACCTGAAAAGTGTTTTTATTTAATGTTGCATCTTTTAGAAATTTTAACTAGCATCTCATGTCTTTGAAAACTTGCATGCTTTTCGCCATTAAATGTTTATCACATGGAATCTATTAGTGGTTGTATCCTATTGGGATTTGGCTCACAACCTACTTACACCCTTGGATGTAAGTAGACTTGGTTATTTTTGTTGTCGCAGGTTGGGTACAGTTTTTAGTTCCAGTGGTTCGGGTTTCTGGAAGGTCCTTGGTAGTGAAGTCTTGTAAAGATAGAAAAAGGGTGGTGCCCCTTTCCATAAGGGTTCTTGGGCTGTTCTTATTTGTTTTTTACCTTTGTAATGGTCTTTAAACATAGTGTTAACTTATGTAATTCAGTTCTGAAATTTTGTAAAAGATGGTTTTAGTTGAAAAATACATATTTGATTTATTGAGTTTTTTGTTGTTTAATGTTTATAAAATCGGGTAAATCATTCCCAATTATCATTATATGATACCTGGGCACTTCTGCCTGCCCGTGGGGATCGGGAACACCCTTTCAGGCCTTGTCATGGGCTGGGTTTGGTGTCGATTTTGGTGGTGACCAGATTTAGTTCGTGACTGGAAAACTAAGAAAGGGTGAGTTCAGATTCTTAGTATGGTTAGACAAGGGAGATATGTAAGCATAACATGAGAATTTGGGTATATGAACATGAGCATAACATTTGAAAACCATACCTTGCATATAAAATATCATAATCTTGATTCATTGAATTAATATTGGCAGTTCAAAAAATATGAATCATAAGGGAATCCAAGAACATGATCCTTTAGAGCATTGTATTGGTATAAGATATAGTATTGTGTTATACATAAAATCATATAAAATCATTTCCAAAAGTAGTCAAGGGTCATTGGAAAGGATATCATAGTGGAATGGTTTCACTTCCTTGACCATCATAGTAGTAAATGCTCAGTCCCAAGATTTTCATTTTGGAAAAATTCCCTTATTGAACTGAGTTCACTCCCCTTTCTAGTCCTATATATATCATGAGATATAAATCATTACCCATTGTATTGGACGGAGATATAGGTCATACCGATCACATAATGAAAATCATATATATGTGTGCCTCAAGAACATAAAAAATTTATCATATTAGAACACATGAATTGAAATGGGTTTCATAAAAAATTCATCATATCATATTCCATGGAAAAGTGATAGTTTTCCTAATTATTTCATCATTTCATCATTTCACCATAGCATATCCTATAGAAAAATAAGCAGGATTCATAATAATTTTATAATGGTATGACCCATTATAGAGAAATGGGTTTCATAAACATATTTTCATGATAAGAAATTTAGTGAAAGAAAAATAATTATATATTTGGTCATTATCCCCAAATAATCTTAAGTTACATAATAGAATTTCATCTTAGATAAAGAATTATTTTGAAAGGTCACATGGAACATTTAATGAGGAAAATAAATTTTCAATGAAAGTCACTTTTGAAAACTAAAAATTCATCAAATATTTTGGAAATCCATTTCTTTATAAATAAAATAGAAAAAAAATATAAATTAAACTTTAAAATTTATTTAATACATTTATTGAGGAAAATATGATTTTCACTTTAGAAGTAATTTTTTTATACATTTTCAAAATTCTCAATTTACATTGAACCAATTTATTTAAAATAAAAAAAAATATCACAAATATTAAGAAAATTTTTTTATTTTAAAATAATATTGAAAAATTATAAGTTAATATTGATGTCTTTGAGCAGTTATGAAAGTGATAAATATTTTTTATTCCATCCATGTTAAACAAATACTATTTTCACATTTTTTGTAAAACCAAAAGGGAATTTTTTAGAAAGATGCATAAAGATTCTCTTAAAAACTTTTTGTAAATATTAAATAAGGGGTAAAATTTTATTTAATATATCATTTTAAAAATGTTAAAAACATTTTTGAAAACATTTTTAGAAAACACAGTTTTCTAAGAAAAAGTTTTTTTTGACCAAAAAGGTGATTTTTTTAAAAAAATGCCTTTTGGCCTCTTGAGTACATAAAGATAAGAAAGTGAAGTGAAAAATTTTATTTTCTTGATACAACCATATTATAATAAAATTAATTAGTTTATTGAGAGACTTATCATAATATTTTATCATAAAAAACATAGTAAAAAACAATTCTCATAAATTATTAGACTGTAACATAATATATTTACAACTTTGGTAACTATGAAACGTAAGCCCCATGAAGGAATAAAATTAAAATAAAATTTAAAAAGTGGATAAATAAATTCATGATATTACATGTAAGAATGGATATATATATTTATATATATACACCTCATAAAATAATATAGGTGCATAACATTACCATGTGACTCAAATAAGTACAATTGAGACAAAAATCCCTTACCTCTTTTGTAATTTTTGAACTAAAAACCCCATGAAAGAGGGATAAAAAATGGATAATTAAATCATAATAATTTAATTATAATCATTATAATATAAATTCATAGTAATTATATACAACTCATAAAATAAATAGGTGGTAAATATGGTATGTGTCTCACATAATTAAAAAGTGAGATGAAAATCCCTAACCGTAAATCTTGATTTCCTTGGTATTATTTAAACCTACTATATGAAAAATATAAGTTTTGTTATATTTTAATTAATTAAACAAACTTAAATATATCATATAATATATGATTTTATTATTTTCGTTTAATACCAATTTATTAACAATTCCATGTTAAAGTCGTGTTTTGGGTAATGATTACTTTTTTCAGATATGTTTTGATTTTTTTTATTCCACTTACCTTGATCATGGTTCCATAATATCTAGAATAATAATAATAAATAATTATAATATTTATACATAAATTATAATATTAATACCAATCATGAAATATGGTTTTGAGAAATGAAATATGTTACGATCCAGAAGACTCTATATCAGATGTACGCATGGGTAATATTTTCATTGTTCAACCTTCATTATGAAAATTGGTAAGTAATATACAATTTTTAAATAATTAAAATAATATAATAAATTACATATTATTTCATTTAATATAATTATACATATCATCCATGTGGCATGGTGATGAAAAGAGAGCCACATTACTTCATGAAAGAGGTAGTTCAGGTGTACCTGAATGACGTTGTCATCCTTCAGTGTGTGAAAAGGTAAGAAAGAAAAGAAAATATTTTATTTTAATATTTCAAAATATGTTGTGAATATCAAAATTATTATATATATATATATATATATATATTATATAGATAATAATTTTATTTATTATCTTTCATTTAATGCATTACTGAAAATGAATCACCTCGCTTCGTGAGGCAGTAGTATGTCGTACACATGAGCGATGTTATTATATCCAATGTGGAATGGGAAGTAAAAAAATGTATATATGATATAATTACCCAATATCTATAATTATTTTATAAATATAATATATATACATTATATTCATCATTATACCAAACTGTGATAGGTGGTAATTAAAAAATGAATGACATCAGATTGCGAGGGGGTAGTCCACTGTATACATGAATAATGATTTTGTAAACCATTTTATGGAAGTGGAGATGGTTTTATCTAATAAAATTAAAAGAAAAAAATCATATTATTTTTAATACATTGAATTAATAATATCATAATGTTTTAAAAATTACCTAAGGTGGTGGATGAATAAATAACATAAAAATTCTTGTTGAGGAATGTTACATATTATTTGGGTAACCTCCTTAGGTTTTAACCAAAGTATTTCTTATGCTGGATCCATGACCTATATAAGGCTAATATGATGATATGACAGAATATTTAAAGTGCATTTGGATGGTCTTGGAAGATCCAAAATGTTTTAAGGTGTGAAGAACTGAGGAGAGGGGTTGTTCTTTTATAAGTTAGGTGAGTGGCACATTTGTAATTTTTTTAAATGAAAAAGGTGGGCCTTTGTTTTTCTCAGGAAAAAAGCCTCAAAAAAAGATTATATTATAGAAATAGACACTATATGAACTAAACATGGCTATAAAGTAGGTTTTATATAATTTTATAGGTTATTTATCCCTTATATTTTTAGTGTAACCTCTCGGCCAACCCATTTTAAACTTAACTATGGTGATTAATTTTTTATATTTTCACTATTCATTTTGGTAAATAATTATGTTGAAAAAATTATTAAATATAAATATTTATGATTCCAAATATGGAATCCATTTTTTAAAATTAAATTTACATAATTGAAAAAATTTAATTAAAAATTTATCCTGCAGATGCGATGAGAAAGCATGTTTCCAAATAGAAAATGTTGAAAAATGTACAATGTTTTTATATCCAATTTCAAAATGAAATGGATCAAAATATCTTAATTTGGATTAATATATATATAATTTAACTAATTTTTCTATAAAACCAATTCAAAGTATAATTTAAATTTATAAATAATTTACACAAAAACGTATGATTTAATTAAAATCCAGTATTTTTCACTATTCCTAAAAAAACTAACTTTTCAAAATATTATCAAAAATTGAACCTAATATAATTTTTAAATTATGATTTAAAAAATAATCTTTATTTTCTAAAATCAATTTTCAAAAATTTGAAAAAGAAAATTAAAAATTAAAACAAAACCTGCAGACATAATCAAAAGCAGGTTTTCAAGAAGTGTACTTTTCAAGAATAGATGATTTTATATTATCTCTATGTATAATAATAATAATAATTGAATGAATAGTAATTAAATTTTAATTGTATATAATATATAAATTTAATTTAAAATAATCTTCATTATAAGTTATTTTAATTAATTAAAATGGAGAAACATTATGCACATTAAAAAAGTTTTCGAAACACCCTTTTTTACATCCAAAATAAACGTATAATAAAAGACAATAAAAAGTTTACTTAAAATTATTTATATGGGTAAAGTATATATAAATAATTTTTATGTTAATTTACAACATAATTTGGAACTTAAAATACTTTATTTATTGAAATGAAATGATAGTTTTACAAAAAAAAATCGGTATTTTTAACTATTCATTGGGAGATCAATATTTTCTAAAAAATCCCAAAATTTCAACATAATTTAATTTCAATAAGATTATTTAAAAAATTAATTTAATTTTACCAAATATTTTTTAAAATATTTAAAAATATTCTCAAAAAAATAAATAAATCTCATTTTTTAAGAAAACCTATTTTTGATCAATATAATCACATTACTAAAAATTAATTTATTATTTTATAAAGAATTTCAAAATAAATTTATTTTCAGTTGGAAATTTATATATATGTTTCATAAATTACTTAATACTATTCAAACCGACCTAATAAATGACTATGTTATAATAATATAATTTCATGGTTTATTGAAGCATGATGTTGTGTGTCATGCACACCGTTGAAGAAGTTCATTATTATTTGTAATATAAGATATCTAAAAATTTAAATTAATTTGAAAAAACATATTTTATAAAATCTCAGGTTGTTACATTCTACCCCCCCCCCCCCCCCCGCAAATGAATTTATCCCTTTAAATCCATCTCGTTCATTAGAGGTTTAACAATTAAAAATCAATTCATGGAATCCCACATATTAAAAATGAATAATAAAACATCCCTTAAAGAGGGAAAGTTTGAAAAATACTATTTACCTAAAGTAACACTTAACTAGGTTACAAAATTAGAGAATAGGGTTGGGAGGTGATGATATGTAAATGGAAGACAATTAAAAGTAATTGTAGTGAGTGATAGAGATCATTTATCACAAGAAAATGGGTGATCTAGCAAAGGGTAATGACCAAAAACTCATAAAACAAAGAGGTGTGAAAAAGTCCATTGATAACTTAAAAATTATGATAATATGATAAAATTTTATTTTCAGATCATTTTACTAGAGTTGAATAATTTTCATGAAAATATATACTTACTCGATTTGATTCTATTTCCTAATTACAATATCACCCATTGGTTATGCCTTAATTAATTTCATCTTTATCTCTTACTCAAAGAAATGAAAGTGAATTTGTTATGCTTGAAAAAATAAGGGATCATAATATCCATAAACTGAATGATAATTAATTCCTCTTATATCTAGTTAAAAACGTTAACACTTATTATCCAATATAGATAAATCTTCATATGGTAAACAAATATGATAATCTCTTAAACCTCATTTAATGTTCAACTTAAATCCATTCAATAAATAGTTAACATTATAATGCTTCCAAATTAAAAAATTTGTAAATATGATCACTAAATTTCTCAAAATCCTTGTAACATTAATAACCCATTTATTATAATTTATCGCTTTATTGTCATATAATAAGCATGTGAATAACTAAATAAATTATTCAATTGAAACATAGTGATAACTAGAATTACCCAAAAAAATTATTGAAAACTTACATGTTTCATTATTCCTTAAGTAATAAAGATATTATTGAATATATTCCATTAATAAAAAAATGTTGTAATCTCCATAAAGGATAACAAAAAAAACTTTTTCCACAAAAAATATATCAATTCCAAGGTCATCAATATAATCAAATATACTTTATTTATATTCATCATCTCTTTATCCCAACATCCTTATTTAATCATCAATAAAATATTAAGGGTTATCTTCCCTCAATAATGTGTTTTTCTAAAAAATGCCATCATGCCATTAATTCACCTTTCATTGTCATTAGTACCATTCATAATATTATAAATAATATTCAAAGAAATTTTCCAACAGACCAATAATTATATATTTCCCGATTTATATAACATAATTCTTGAATTCTAATACATAGAAACTGCAATCATTCCACTTCATTATTAAACAATTTACTAGGATTCGTCATATTATTCCTTAATACCTCTTTCCTATAATATTAAATATGAATAATGTCTTAATATTCCATAACATCTATTTAATCATGATTCTTTCATTTAACATAAAAAATACTATTAGAATAGGCCAAACCTTTCACATGTCATTCATGGCCTCTTCATCATCAATATAAAATACAATTTCTCGTACAACCTTCCTAATTCTATTTATTATATTTCCCCATAGGATATAGATTAACATAATTCCCATAGTTTCCAACAATTGAAACATTCAATCATTGATGATATCTTAGGGATACCAATATTCCCATCCATTGTGTTAATAAAAATTTTCATTTTTCCACTTTAATTACTTTATTTTCATTCTTCTTTTCCTCCCTCAAAACAATTTTATGTCCCTATAATGCATTACCTTGAGTTCTTCTTCCCACATTCTCATTATATAGGAAACTTAATCTTCTTTTATCCATGGTCTCTATTACCCGAACTTTATCTTTATCTTATTTGGTGAATCCTATAGTTGGTTAAGGTGAATTTTGTAAATCATATACCATGACAGCTGATTTGGAATAATCATAAGATCCCTTAATCTAATTATCATCCTATTTTGTACCTCATCTGAAAATTTTCGTTCACATTCACTATTAACTCAGTTGCTTCTGGTTCCCTCCATTCACTAAAACATAAAAAACATATTGTAAAAACACTAATCATAACGAGAAAAATAATAATCATTAAAATCATTTATAAGGTGTCAAACTAATGATATATTATTTTTAATATATGACAACTTTAGTTTATTCTAGGTTATTTATAGTCACTATCTAATTAAATACTTCATGATGGTTTGTAACATGTTTATGAATTTTCAAAGAATATACCTCAGAAGTATCAAACTATGTGTGAAACAAGGATTTTTTAATGCACCAGGTGATGATAGAGTCCAACTTAATGTGCCCTTCTAGGATTTTTTCTGCCTAGTTACCTTTGTTCTGGAGCCATATACACTTGTGGTTTTCAAACAAGGGTGTAATTTCCCAAAAACCACTTACTCTATACTTTACCAAAATTCATGGAAATTTTCTTAAATATATTCTCCTTTATCAAGGGATATTCATAAGAAAAGCTTGATAATAAGAGTATGGTAATATGAGGAAAATATTTTTAAACTATAACCTATATATCAAATATCATAATCTTGAGTCATGGAATAAATATTGGTTGTTTAAAATGAATTAATCCTAAGTGAATCAAAAAACATGATCCATGAGTGCATAAAATTTTAATAAGACATATTATTATGCCCTACACATAAGCATAGTAAATCATTTCTGTGGTAGTCAAGCATTATTTCCAAGGCTATCACAGTGGAATGACTTCACTTTCAAAACCATCATAATAGTCTAGATTAATTAACGAGACCATCATAGTAGAAAATTTACCTCATTAAACTGGTTCACTCCTCATTCCAGTCCTATCAATCTCATGAGATATAAATCATGACACAATGGATTAGAGGGTGATAGAGGTCCCACCCATCATATATGGAAAATCATATATATATATATATATATATATATATTCCATGAGATCATAAAACATTAATCATATAATAACCCTTGAAATGAAATGGGTTTCATAAACATTTCATCGTATCATAATCTGTGGAAAATAGACATGTTTCACAATCATTTCATCATATCATCATAGTATAACCCATGGAAGAAGTATCATGTTTCCTATGAATTTTATTATGGAATAACTTGTAGAAGATAAATGAGTTTCATAAACATATTTTAATGATAATAAATTTAGAGAAATAATTATAATTGTATAATTGGATCATATCCCCATAAAATATTAAGTGACATCGAAGGATTTCGTTATATATGGAGAATTATTTTTAAAGATCACATGGATCATTTCTTTAAGAAAATAACTTTTCTTTGGAGATGAATTCTTAAAACATAAAATCCATAAAAAAATTTGGAAATAATATTCTTTGAAAATATACTTGTAAACCTATAATGTAATATTTTAAATTAATTTAAAACATTTGATTAAGAAAATATCACTTCTACTTTGAATATGAGCATTAAAAAAATTAAAATCCTTTTTCAATACATTGAAATCATCAATTTTAAATATAATAATTTCAAAAATATTAATGAAAATATTTTATTTTAATTATCATCGAACATTTATAGGAGAATCATGAAATATTTGAGTGGTTATTATAGTGACAAATATTATTCAGGTCTTTCATGAAAAAAAACAAATATTCTTTTCATATTTTTTGTAAAAGAAAAGCATGTAATGTTTTGAAAAAGAAATTAGGATTCCTTTAAAAAATAAAAAGTAAAGAATGATTAAAAAATTATTTAATATATCATTTTAAATATTTAAAAACCTTTTTTAACAATTTTTATAAAACATGATATGGAATAAAAAGTGTTTTCGATAGAAAAGTTGATTTTTCTTAAAAATAATGATTTTGAACTCTTGAGGGGAGGAAGAAAATTAAATTAAGAGAAAATTTATTCTCATTAAAAAACCATAGGAGAATAAAATTCATGAGTTTATTAAGATATGTATCATATGATTTTATCATCATAAACATGTTTATAAACAATTATGATAAATAGATTGTAACATTAAATATTTTCCACTTTAGTAACATTAAAATATAAGCCCTGTTAAATAATATCATTAAAATAAACCTAAAATATGATGGTTATAAATAAATTGGTGATATTACATGTAAAAGTGGATGAATATACACATTTTAAAAGAATATGGGTGCATAACATAACCGTATGTCTCAACGAAGGAAAATTGAGAAAAATATCCCAGTTTATTTTGGTAATTTTGGAACCGTAAACACCATGAAAGAGATATTATAAAATGGATATGTAAATACCCATAATTTTAATTATAATTATTATAAAATATATTCATTGTCATTATATACACCAAATAAAATTAATAGGTGGGGAATATGGTATGTGTCTCACATATGTAAAAAAGTGTGACAACAATCCCTTACTATATGTCTCGAACTACATCGTACTCATTTAAAAGTCCTGTATAATAAATATATGTTGATTATAAATATATAAAATAACTTCTATTACATATTCCACAACAAATATGATTTTATTAAGTCTATTCATTATCCATTTTTTTACAATTCCATGTTATAGTGGCATTTTGGGTAATAACCGATTTGTTTATCATATATGTTTTGATTTTATATTTTTTTTACTCTTACATTGATGATGGTTCCATCATATATAGATAATTATAATGTTATAATTACCATATTTATACATCAATAATACTTTTAATATCAATCATTAAATATTTTTTTGAGAAATGAATTACATTATGATTATAGAGTCTGTATGATGTACGTATACATGAGTAACGTTCCCATTTTTGAGTGATCATTAAGGAAGGAAGGTTGGTAATATATTATAATTTTATAATTATAATAATATCATAAATACTATATTAATTATTTAAGTATTTGTATACATATCATCCATGTGGTGTGGTGATGAAAAGATAGTCACATCACTTCATAAAGGTGGTAGTCCACAAACACACGAACGAAGTTATCATCTTTTAGTGACTAAAAAGATACGAAAAAAATGGTACATTATATTTTTATAATTATACATATTATATTTATATCATAATTATTTTATTTATAGCACATATATTTATTAAATATTTCCTCATTAGCTTCCATTTAAAGCATTAGTGGAAATGAATCACAACGCTTTGTGAGGCGGTAGTCCTCTGTACACACAAGTGACATTAACGTATCCCCCATGTAATAGAAAATAATTTTTTTATATTATATAATTACCAAAAAGGTATAATTATGTTATAAATATAATTTATATACTTTACATCCATCATCATACAGAACTATGAGTGGTGGCAATGAATGACATTGATTTGTGAAGTTGTAGTTCATTGTACACATGAATGATGATTTCGTAATTCATTTGATATATGTGGAGATGGTTTTAGGTTATTATATCACAATGGTTTAATAATAATTGAAAAAGTTGGACAAAGAAATAAAATAAAAACTCCAATTGAATAACGTAACCTCTTCTTCAGGTAAACTGTTTAGGTTTGCACCAAAATCCATTCTAGGTTTGATATATTCCAAAAATGAGGAATATATTATGAGAGGATGGAATTAGGGATGTTATTTTGGTATTTATTTTCTGAAAAAGGTTTTTAATATCTGAAAATGGAGGATAGTGCTGGCCTTTTATAGGTGAGGTGAGTGACACACTTGTATTATTTAAAAAAAAGGTGTATACATGTTTATATCTTTACAAAAAAATAAAAAATAGAGTATTATAAATAAATAGAAATTTTAGGGTCTAAATATGTACCAAAAGTATAATTTTTACATATTTTTAAATAATATTAACCCTTATTTTTTTATTTTAACCCTTATAAACCAATTGTTTAGCTTAACCGTGGTAATTAATTTTTAGTATTTTCACTATTCATTTTGGTAAAAAATTATGTTGATATTATTATAGAATATAAATTATTATTATTCCAAATATATAATCCCTTTTTGTAAAATAAATTTCTTAACATGGCAAAATTTAATTTAAAATTAATCCTGCAGACGTAATGAGAAAGCGGGTTCTCAAAGAGAAAATCTCCAAAAGTTTTCCAAGATTTTAAATCCAATTTAAAAATGAAATTTATTCCAATAACCTCAATTGGATTAAAAAATATATATATAATTGAAATAATGTTTCTTGAAAATAAATTTAAAATATAATTTGACTTTATAAATAGTTTAAAAGAAGATGCAATACTAATTAAAATCCAATATTTTTCACTTTTCAAAAAAAAAATAATCTTTTCAAAAAATTAACACAAATTAATCCAAATATAATTTTGAAATTATGATTTCAAAAATTAATATTATTTATTCAAATTAATTTTCTAATTTTAGAAAAAATTCAATTTAAAATAAAACCCACAGAAGCGACGAAATTCTTGTTTTCGAGAAGTGTATTTATCAAGAGAAAGGTGATTTTATATTAAATATGTGTATGAAAGTAATCATAAAACTCAATTAAAATTTATTTATATATAATGTATAAAATTAATTTAAAATATTTCTTACTGTGGATTATTTTAATTAATTAAAATTAATAAAAAATTTGTACTATATAGCAATTTTCAGAAAAAAAAACTTTTTAAAACCCAAAATAAACTTACATTAAAATAAAATATCAATTGGATTTAAAAGTAATTAAATGGGTTAAATATAACTAACTAGTTATTTTTTTAATTTTTAAAATAATCATGAACTAAAATTATTTATTTTATTGAAAATATATGATAGTTTTTCAAAAATCAGTATTTTCATTATTCACTAAAAAATCAACATATTACGAGAAATCTCAATATTTCAACATAATTTTATTTTGATATGATGTTTTGAAAAATATTTTTAATTTTATCAAATAAATTTTTAAAAATATATATAACATTTTTTAATAAAAATAAAAGAAAACCTTTTTAAAAGAAAACCTATTTTTGATGAATATAATCATATTAAAAAAATTATTAATAATTTACTAATAATTTATAAATAAATTTATATTTATTAGAAAGTTTATTTGTATATTTGATAAATTATTTAATACAATTCATACTCACCTACTTAATGGCTAGGTTATAATAATATTATTTCATGGTCTGTTGAAGCTCGATGTCATGTTTCATGCACACAATTGAGGAAACTCTTTGTTGTGGGTAACACAGGATATCTAAAAAAATTAATTTAAAAAAAAAATCATTCAAAAAATATTATGATTTTATGGTTGGAGTCTGTATTCACTATTGACTAATAAATTCTATAATGAGATCATCATATTGGTGAATTAAAATTTTAAAAGTCCAAGATTCGTTGAATATGCCAATATATTTTTTATCATTTTCATTTTTTTTGTTTTTTTGGTTTACCCAATATGTCAATGAGAATTAATTAAATAAATTTTATTAAAGGTGAAGATCTCATTGAGAACATCATCCTTTAATCTAATCATTCATTATATATAGAAGGATTAGTGAGCAGTCCACAATAACTGAATCATATTCTTTAATATTATTATTCCTTAGTACTAAAGAATGTGGTGCGATCTTACGATTCATGGAATAATATCATTTCATATTTATATGCTTATTATTATAAATGATCCATTATAGCATGGTATATTCCTTCATGATGGAACACCCCATTCAGCTTCATTGATTTATATTACATTGAATCTACAATATCATCCAAACTATAAAACAATATGGTAACATTGTTCACTTTACGGTTTCTACATATATTCTAATTTCATCCAACATTGATGCAATATTATTCATACATGACATTCAATTTTGTATGATATAATCAACCGTGTAGTGATATTATTTCTTCACTAAGACATTTTAAATAATCTCTCAATGAATTTTTTCAACCTATTATTTATTATAAGACCTCATTATATCATAATAGACATTGTATTCCTCAACTACCACCTATGAGTGCAAAATATTCTATCACACTCCAACTCTAGTTCTCCTTATTCCATGACATTGATATATAAAGACATAAAATTGTATCTTTTATCAAATATCTTTATAGACACTCTATAGGATTCAATATTTACTCACAAAAAAATTCATGATCATCCACAATCTTTATTTCCATACTATTTAATTCATTATTCAATAAATTGGTTTCCCATTATAACTAACAAACATAATTTTCCATCAAATCACCATTGGGATTAATTTTATTTTTAGCCTCTTATTCACATAAATAAATCTAATATTTTTATAAATTGACAATTTTTTGAACAATTTATGAAAATAAATCCTAATTAAAAATATTTGATTGCAATAGTCTGTTTGATATGCACTAAAACTAAGTATATCATATTATATTATATACCCGAATTACATCCTTTTATTTGGAATGTAGATAGATCTATTTTAATATGAAATTGATATCTATCACTGCCTATGATAGACATGTGACGTTTAATAACAAGTAAATGGATTATACTATGTCTCTCATATAGTTTACTTCCATTTTTAATCAATTGATTGATTCATTCTTTTTATGAAAAAACTTTTGAAATGTTAAATATAGTTTTCTAAATAAGCATGCATTATGGGTAATTCATGTTGGATTCCAAAAATTGGCACCATCCCTCGAATACCTTTATTAAATTATTCTATAAAAAGGCATGTGATCCTTTATTTAGGTATAAAAAATAGTCATGTTATTGATAAAACACTATTTACTATAGGGTACGTTAATTATATTAATAGAGGAAGGTGTTAGCACATACTTAAACATATGTTGTCCTCCCTCATGAATAACAATTCTACTAGTCAGTGTCATCCTTTTGGTGGAAATATTCCTTAGGATATCTCTTGATGATCTATATCAAGTAATATCTAATGAGTTTGATAGAGATGGAGTTTTCAACCCAAAAGGTTATGTTTTATTTTACATTCCTTATTCCACATATTGGTTTATTAGTAATAGATTAGGAACTTTAATTGTTTTGTTCCACTTATTTGATCATGTGATAATCCATTAAAACCCATCGATGGAATCAGATCCACATTTATCAATAGATATACGTGGTATTTTATTATTTTTACGAATAAAATATATATCATAATATACTTCAATCCATGTCATAGTGTATGATATTTTATAATTGAATGTCATACATCAGATCACTCTTCCTTTCTTATGATAAAAGATATCATAATTCACAGTTTTATTTTTCTTTGTGTAGGGTATGTATTATACATAGTATAAGGAATGATACATTAAAAGAACATGGTTTTTATATATATTATAAACTAAAATATATTTGATATCATAGAAAATAATTAAAAAAATTGGTTGTGTAATAAAAGAAGATCATGTTGTAGTGAAAATACATTGTATATTATTAAATATAATAAGATGCATATTGTTTACACCATATGATTTCATCTCTAAGAGACTTTCCCATATATAAATACATACCCATGTATAGGATATTATATTTTTCCATATAATGGGATATATAGTGATATACATTGTTTACCCAACATATAAGGATATATTGATATATAAGTTTTCTTCCTTTGTGTGATTTACTATCATATGTATGGGTAAGATGATACATAATAGATTTTATTTTTTATGATAGACTCTATTAAATATTGGTTGCTTGAAATTTAAGACATTTTCATTTATGTGATATCACTTACTAGAATTACTAATTCCAATCGTGGCTTAAAATAGGAAATTCTACTATCAATTGTAAAATAAAACTCAAGTAAATAATGAAAAAAATTAATATTTTGGATTAAAATACACATAGTTTATAATTTTTTTAGAAAATATAAGTGTTATAAATTACAAATTGCATATTTTCATAAAAGAAATATAAAATAATCATATCGATATCTCATGTTTGGAAAATTAATAAATTGTATGTTTGTTTATTTATTCTTATTGAATATTATTTTCTAAAAATTGTTTATGAAATGTGAATAAGATGTTCGATTTTTATTTATTTGATAATTTATTATTATAAATTTTTATTCCATGCATTACATGGTAGGTGTGACAATAGGACTTTTAGTTTTCATCTATATTTAATTTGGTTTTTAAATTAATATATTAGAATTAATTTAGTTGTTGAATATAATTTATACACATTAGGTATTATAGTTATGATTAACTATAATATCTCTTGAGAAATGTAACCTAGGGTAGAGGTACTTTGCATCAAACTTCCCATTGCCCTAGAAGATTATGGCTAGTTCAAGAAAGGTGTAAATTGGTTATTTATGGCTCCATACTTACTCGTTGAGTGATTGCTGATTTCCAATAATTATTAACCTTTACATGAAGTGTTTATACAACTTATGTATAAGATACATTTAGATATGTGTAAATATATTTCGATTTTTTCCTTAATAAGATAAATTGTGGGTTGTCTAAAGAGATACTCATTAATAATGTTTGAGCATATTAATTTTATTGATGGAATAAATATTCAAAGACTAAACCATGTATATATAAAGGTATAAAATATAATATAATAAATATTTCATCAGATGAAATAGTTATGGATTTAATATACCTGTGATATATATAAAATTTTTGAGACTTTTAAATAAAATGCCTTAAATTATAAGTGTGATATTCCATATTTGTAAAATAGATTCCAAGTCCTAAATCAACCAACTGGTTAGGTTCATGCTAAGTGTAGGTTCCCATGGATTATCTTATATAAGACATTATAGAAATGGATAATATAAAGAGTTATGTAACCAAGTCTCATTATTAGTATTGGGTGACACTTATTTGGGAACCCCTATGGGTTTGGATACAATAGGAATATAGTTAGATTTATATCCATATAATTAATTTCTTCAAAGGATTAACCACTCAACTATCAATGTTTTACAAGTGATATCATTGGAGTGATATCCTTACTAAAAAACTAAGCATTGAGAGAAACACTGTAGTTGATACAAAACTATGGATCTTTTCCCAATAAAGATAATTATGTATGGTTCCATCATTTTAAAGGGTTTAATTTCATTATAATTCCTTCACGAAAATATATAAAACATAATACTCACCCATATATCTATATTTTATAGATTATGGTATGCATCACATTTATCATTTTAAGGTAACTTATATGTATAACCTATAAAACAATTATAAATTTTTATTTAAGGTGATAAGTTTAATTAAATGAAAAAAATATGATTATTTTCATTTGAATTTCATAAAGTTAAAATATCTAACTACGGCTCAGGGGTATTAGATATGGGGTGTGAATCACACATTTTATTTCTAGTAAACATTTACTTAATGATATGATAGAACTGAATATTGATGAAGTAGACCTATATGATGGAAGAAGAGACTATGTTTATACATTATAGGTAATAATTTATTATCTAATTATTCTTAGTGGATTGGTTCTAGGGTTGGATAATTTTTATAATTCTCCTACCATAAATTAATATTTTATTTATGTATATTGTTTGGAAGAGATGGAATTTTCATTCATTACTAAGAATATGATTTGTTATATATTTATATATATATAAATAAAATATTTTATAGTATTTTTAATATTTTAAATGGTTTAAACAATATGGATAACAATAATTTTGTCTATAACATTCAGAATATGAAAGAAAACGTTTATTCTAACCCCACTTTCCATTGGAATTATCTCATTGGACTTATATATGAGAAACATACTGAAAGACTCCATAATGGTGGATAATTGGAATCATTCTATTAGGAATACATTGATAATTAAGAATCATTAATATAATAAAAAAACAATATCACCTTTCAGTGTAAAAGGTGAGAGGGTTAGTGAAATATTGGATCTCATTTTTAGTGATTTATATACACTACCAAGAACTCAAGAAAGTAGAGGGTTTAGGTAGTTTGTAACCTTTACTAATGAATTTAGTTCATATGGTTATATGTTTTTGATGAGATAGAAGTATGAAATTTTTCAAACGTTTAAGGAGTTTCCAAACAATGTATAGAATCAACTTTGAAAATATATTATGATTCTCTATTCAGATCAGGGTGGTGAAAAAATATGTCCATAATTAACTGGTCATATTGTGGTATTGTTTCACAAGACACTCCTCCTATAACACCATAGTGGAATGGTGTGCATGAAAGAATAATCGTACACTATTGAACATGGTTTCATCAATGATGACTTAGTGTGGCTTTTTCTTTCAATATAGGGATATGATAAATATAGTATTGAATTTTTAATTAACCTTGTTCCATCTAAATTAGTCACAAATAAAATATTGTATATATATTATGGGAAACATCCTAGTTTATCTTTTATGTGGATTTGGGGTGGTGTAGATCTTTTATAATGATTGGAATCTCATGAGATTATCCTAAAGTTGGATAAATTCTTATTTGTTGTTATCAAAAAGAGAAAATTAGATATTATATCTATAATTCTATTGAATATAATGTTTTTATGTCTCGATATGGTGGTTACCCTGAGAGTTATTACATTAATTTTGAATCTAGTGAAAGGAAAGTTGAACTTAGAGAAGTACAAGAAAAAAAATAAAAGTTTTCATGAGATGTAGATTGATCTTGTCGGACAAATAGTTTTCAAAGAAGAACTATCTCAAGATACACAAGAACCATAATGGTTATTTAAAATTCATCATAAACCCAAGAAATATTGATTTATTATGGGAAAAATTATTAAGTAATGTTCATATATGATAAACCTAAAACCTATAGAGAGTTTATATGGTGTTATGATTCTAATAGATGACTAAATTCTATGATATCTAAGATAGACTCTATATACACTAACAAAGTTTTACACCTTTTTTATGAACCAAAATAATCGAGAAATATAGGGTATAATTGGTATTTTCATAGGTTAATTGACATGTATGATCTATTTTTTACCTATAATGTTCTCCCAGTGGAAAAGGGTTATAAATTATTTCATGGTATTGACTATAAAGATATCATTTCATTAGTTTCAATGATAAATTTAAATTTGATATTTATTTTCATAGAAACTCATTATGATTATAAGGTATATTGAATTTATATCAAAACAAATTTCCTTAATGGAAATTTATCTAAGGGTGTGTATATGATACAACCCATAGGTTTTTAAGTGTCAAATGACTGTATTAAGGGGTTTAAGTTGAAACCATACATTTATAGATTCAAGAAAGCCTCTTGAAGTGGGAATACCTTATTTGATGGTTCAATCATACATTTAGGTTTTATTAAAAATTCAGGCGATTCTTATATATGTGAGAAAATTAGTCTGACTGTCATGTTATTTTTTATATTATATGTTGATTATACACTACTTATCAAAATTTATTAATAAAAATAACGTTCTATAAATATTTTTTTGGGAAAATTATTATTGATAAATTATATGGGTGAACCAGCCTATATGCTAACAATGAATATCTATAGAGATAGATCAAATGGGTTTCATGGAATGATTTTAAAAACATATATTTGGTAAGTGATAAAAATTATTATCATGAATAACTCTAGGAAGTGGTCTTTGCAAGTGTTTCATGTATAGAATTGTAGGAATATTTAAAATCCTTCTACAAAGATTAAATGGATGGATAAAAAATAAACCAATCTAATATTGGTGAGAGTAATTGGATTATTGTTAGAACATACATAATTACCTAGGAAAATGTAAGGATATATTCATGGCCTTTTGATGATAGTATGATCTCATTGTAATGGGTTTCACTGATTCTAGTTTCAAATTTGAAAACGATGATATTAGATCACAGTCTAGTTTTATTTTTTACTAAAATGTTGGGGCTATTAGGTTGAAGAGTCCCAAACAAGTCACTATAGTGGGCTCAACAAAAAATGTAGAGTATATCACAACATCATATATCTTGACTGAATATATTTAGATAAAGAAGTTAATTTTGGAACTTATGTTTATTCCTAGAGTTAAGTGATAAATTGTGATTTACAGTGGAAAAAATAGATCTATTACTCATGAAACATAACCCTAGACTCACCGATGGACTAAACACGTCAAATAAAAGTACAATATTAGTCAACATATCATTTAGAGGGTTGATTTAAAGATCTATTGAAAAGATATTGATGAAAATTTTGAAAATCATTTGAAAAAAAAACAATAACATAAAAATAAATAGTTTCATATTGAATGTCATGGTATAATACATAAGGGAGACTATATTTAATGTTTATAAAAACATAACATTAGTTTAAAATAAAGGAAATATCATTTTATCATTCTTGGTGAGTGTTGTATTTATATAAAAATTATAAAATTATAATATATCATCATTGTATGACTTTTGAGATATCCCTAATCAATGATAATTTTATATTTTAGGGGTTTTAATGATATATTAATATTACTATGAGTATAATATTGTAATTAATAGAAATGGTGGTATATGATATATAAATAATATACTCATGGGGTAATAATTGGAGACATAATATCTAGGCTATACTACCAATGTATATCACATGGAATGTTATATAGTCATTAATATACATAGGGGTGTGTGATTATTAGGAATTCCCATTACCTATGTTTGGAAATATACTTAACATCAGAAAATTCATACTTTGAAAAATTTAGTATTAAATCCATGAGGATTAGGTAATCATTGAGTGGTTGGGTATGTGTTGATTATTTAATTGGTTTGAGCTTTACCAAGATGGGTTTTTACACTGATAGGACAAGTTAGTGAAATCGAGGACCTAGATTGAATTAGAATGAAGAAATGTATGTCCACTATTTTTTTAGTGATATTCGATGTGCTCGGCTATTGGGATGAATGTTATGTGATGTATTCATTCAAACTGGATAATCCCATAAATGAATTAAGTGTCCTATACATGATTGACATTCTCCATGTCTAGTGATCCCTAAATTTCATATAAATAGGGATTATATATGTATACATGTGATTTATATGATATATATTTTTGTGTACATGTACATTAGGGATATGATTATGTTTGATAGAGATCAGACATGACCTCTTTACATCTTAAATAGCAGAGTTGTTTGGATAAATGGCAATATTTTCTTACCTCTATGAAATCAATATTTCATATTTGTTTTCAATACTAAAAATCTCTATAGGTTCAAATGGTTAGGCCTTAGAATATGGGTTAAATATTTCATAATGTGTTTCTTCCAAAATTAAGAGAGTCTAAAAACCATATCCAAAACATTTTGGTTTGATTCAAAAATATTTTATGGAGTTATACAAAAAGTCCTTCCAAAATTTTAATACAACTGAGAGATTTCTGGATTCTTACTAAAAACATGTAGACCAAATTATATGACATACATGAGACATATTCAGTGATATGGAATACAGATACCTCTATCACATAAATAGATTATTATTTATATTATTATATGATAGATATGAGATGTGTATTGATTTTATGTATTCATACACATATCATGAATTGTTTCCTCTTGTATCAAATAAATATTTTGATTCATTTATGGTATTAAAAATAATTTAAAACAATCAAATAAAAAAATTATCAAAAAATTTGTCTTATAGGAACCACTCATCAATCACTATCACAAGGTGGACATCAATTGAATCCCTTAATCGAATAAAATAAACCTATACAATGGGATGTGGTTCGTTTTTAGTGTGTAAATTATATAACTACTCCATAGATGAAACTATATTCACTCCCTAATACTTCATTTTTCTTCATGGAGGAAGTAGTTATCACACCTTTCATGATTTGTGGGATTCTCAATATGAACAAGGATTCTAGTGGTTGGTGTCATCTCTATGGAAGCAATAATCCATATAAAATTACTCAATTATCTCCATCAAATAGTGATGACCATGCTTGAAAATGATATAGTTTTAAATAATAATGTTACACATGTTTTGTGTTATGTTATTAATTATATTGTATAGTTTTTTATAATAGATCAGGAACATTAATGGGTTTCTTACACTAATTTAATCATGTGAAAACCCCCCAAAACCAATCCCATTATCACCCTTTAAATAATATTTTTAATTATATCATAAATCTCTCTATATTATGTTACCCCATTTAGTCCAAAAACATATATGGATTTATAGTTTAGTTTCTTATCCCCCATTGATAATAAAACTGAAATGTCTTGTTATTCTAGTTTTTTTATTTTCACCCCATTAGCAATGAATTCTTTGGGAGTGTCTTCATAAACATCACTCCCACTATTTCAACACAAACCATGAAACAGATTTGGATAGACTAAGCTCCCCCTAGGAATATGAACTTCTTCAAAACCTATTTGATTTCACTTATTGACATAAAAAATAATTTTATTTTTCAACCACATGAAAATAATATTCAAAATAATTTGACTCTTTAAATTACTTATAAATAATATTCACTTCCTCATAATTGTTTTAGATTCTTTAAGAATAGTTAAACACTTATTGATAGCTCTTGTTTTTCTAAACCTTCTATATCTATTTTATTTTAGAATACTTCGAATCAAATGCATTTTAATTTCCAAATATTTCCCAATTTTTAATACTGGTAGGATCCATCATCATTTAAAATCATTTCAATATTTGATTGATACCACTTTCTGGAAAATATTTGCACATTTATTTTTTAAGATTTAATATATTTTAACTATAGTTTCATTATCTCATTGATTTGAATAAATGAATTTACCACTAATAAAAGTTTCATCAACAAATCCTCTATACCTACTAATTCACAAATCAGTTGAGGAAATAAAAGTTTAAGTTAATAACTTCAATGTTTTCCATTTCACTCAATTATTTCAATAAATACCATAAAACATGATTTTGAACTACCCTAAAATTTCATCATATGATCTCAATCACAATTATACAATATTTTCATCATAAAATCAATAATTTTAAAAGTTTTTTATTAATGTAACATTATGATTAAATTGATTTTACTTGTTAATACAAAGCCCTGATACCACTTGATATCCATTATCTTCCTTAATCACAAGGTTATATTTATATTCTGAATGTGGTAATATACCTTACAAAATTTTTCATCAATTTCACCTATAAATTTATTTTTTACTAGATACTTATTATTAAGTACCACTTATTGATGTATACTAAAGTAGTAAACCTTTATAGGCATTCAATAAACTAAAATATAATTAACTAATACCACATTGTTATTATATAAAGAATGAAGAATAAATTTCTTGAAAATTATTGATTCTTCTCTTGAGATGGCATATCCTTTTTAGTTGTCTCAAAATAACTAAAATAGGACCTGATATCCATTTTTTTATCATTAAATTTATGATTTATCTCACTATAGATCATAAATGAGGATTTAAAAGCACTTTATCATTAAATAACACTCTATTTATAACTCTTTGTAGTAATATCAAATTTCATATTATGACCTGATACCATTGTTTTTTTCTCTAACATAAATTATTGGATGTATTTTCCTTCATCACATAAATCTCTTCTTTGAGAAACAAAACTCACTCTATCGTATCTCTCCCTTAAATCTTTATCACTCCATCAATAGTGTGAAACAATAAACCACATGGGGAGACGGGTAATTCTCAAATTTCCTGAAGATAAGGAATATAGTTGGTTGTAAACCAAAAAATTCCTTACAACTCACTTATATGTTTTCTTAGTGTCTATATTCAATGTCACTTTTAAAATTTTAATTATGGATATGTGATTTATATTTCTCCATTTTCATTGACTTTTGAATTTACTTTCATTTGGACATTAATATAAATGTATATATTACATCTTATAATGGATTATTGTTGCATCATTTATCTATTTTCCCCCAGAATGGGGGGGCTCTTCCACTGATCTTCATCTGTAACCTTATTGTAAAATTAGTGATTTTATTTAGGCATGATTTGGGTTTGTATTATTCAATAGCTCTTAGAGTCACCCAGAACATGATTATCTTTGACGAATCAATCTTAACATGTTCATCCACATTTAAAATAATTGGGATAGATTCTTTATATTACTTCAATATTTTTTTAAATTTTTCAATGAGGGATTTTATGATTAAACTATTTTTCGATACACAATGGTCCCTTTATTTAGCTCCATCATTTTTTTCCTCCAATGTAGTAAATTAGTTTTGTAAAATAATTGTTTTTACTGACTACATTATTATAATTTTTCATCTGAATAATGGATTTCATTGCAATTATTTTATATCATCCCTAACAATAATTAATTTCCAAATCTTCATGGTATGAACATATAGAAGTTGCCTTATCGAATGTGTAAAGCTAGTTATTATATTAGTTGTCACCGTATTAAGTGGAAGACAATTTATGTTGAGAATTATGGGTGATGGATTATGTATCCACCCATTAAAGTGGATTTATAGTGCTTCCCATATGGGTTTGGTAAACAAGACAATTTGGTGAAACTATTTCTGTTACAATGTCAGTCTCACCTATTGGAAAAAAATAATTTTTGTATTTTCTATCTTACAACATCTAGTTGGATATGTTTTAAGGGAATACCTTTAAATAATTTGATTATTGAACTACGAATCACATTAAAGTCATATGATAAGATGATAGAAAGTGATATCTAAAACATTTCCACAATAATGGAAATGTTGGATGGGTGAATTTCTAGTAGATGTTTTGATTTGTATAGTCTAAAGTTGTCTTAATTAATGAGATAGAATTCCCAAAGAGTTGGGAAACCCCTCTAGGGAAAATGAGTGGTTTTAAATAATTATAGGTGAATGAAATTGGCCCTGGTATTTATTTTTAAGAAGAGTACAATTTTAGTTATGGAGCAAGAAAGCTGAAAATGACAAAGGAAATTTTTACACACAAGTTAGTTCAACAATGTGGACAAAGATTTTAGAAAAAGGACAATGGGATTTATCTTATAATGAAATAGTGTGAGTATACTACAAAAAAGTATATAAGTGAATTTAGAAACATAGAAGAAACTTATAATTCATGTATGAAAATTGTGTTATGTATGGAATGTTTCTGGAGTGTGTAAGAAAATTCACCTATATTCAATATAATTAGAAAAATAAATTTATCTATATTAGATCACGTAATTAAATTATCTTATGAATAATTTTCATAGGTAAATTAAGTTATGTGGATCATTGTGTAAGATATTTGAGATGGATTAAATCATATGAAAGGTTAGAATACATAAGAGAATTTGACTTTCTAAAAATTAATGTTTTCTAGAATTTATGTTTTGAAATAAAAAATCAGACGATGCTCAAGGTGATCCTCAATGATTTAAGATTCTTGTTATAAATGTCTAAGAAATTTTATTACGCTATGTTTTGAGAAGCGATGTGTTATAAATATTCCATAATATCTATGTATCCCAAATAAGGTGTGAATATAGTTGTTCTAGTCAAATGAAGTGTAAATATTTGATTTGTATTTGGGATGTTGAACATTTTATTATTATTGAGAAAATTTAGAAATGGATATTTATGTTAGAGCATGAACAAAGGGAAAATATAAGTAAATTTGTTTTATTTACATGTGAATGTGGGAGTGGAGACCCAGGTGATAGTCAGGAATGGGTCTAAGGAAGAAATATGCAAAAAACAATTACAATAATATTATACTCATATAACCTTGTTTTGTTCAGATCATGACACCTTATTATATACCAAATTTTTTTTATGAAAAATAGGTCTATATTTAGTGGGTATTATATACATAAATGTTATAATATACAATAGATGCTAATGGATAAGATAAATGATGAATGAGAACATAATAAAAATAAAGGGAACAATTTTTATTTTATAGGAGATAGTTGAGAGAAGAAAATATATTAACTAAGAATTTAAATATTTATCTATATAGATTATTTATGATAAATGAAATTCAATCACAACCACTAAATTATTTATTTTGTTTTTTTCTATATTCTTTAAATATATAATATATTATTTTGATTACAAAAATTTAAAAGGAAAAATAAATTTGGAGAGTATAAGTGTTTGGGAGGATGAATTTTAGTGCTCTAGTGTTTTATTTTAGATAATTATTAATGTAAGAAGATGATTATTTCAAGTATATTCCGATGTGTAGGTCAATTGGGTATCAAGGATAAAATAATGTTGATGTCATCCAAATGAACATAAAAAATTATAGAATTGGTGAAATACCCAAAGAATGGGTATTATTTTGTTCACGGGAAAATGGAAGGAGTAGCATGACTATATGAAGTCTAGATAGCCAAATCATACATATTATGTAACCTCCAAGACCACACAAAATCACATGAACCTGGGGAGGTTATGAAAATATATCATCTTCTACATGTGATCTATTAATGATCATGTAAATCCTCTCTGTCAAACACTCTTGTTCTCGTGAAGGCATCCAGACAATACCTAATGATTGTGAGGAGGTCGCCTAAGGATCTACTCTGATCGTGTAATATACAAGGTGATATACACCTAAAAGTCACCAAAATCCCCTTATAAAATAATGAAATAATCCTAAAAAAGGTGGATAATTCATGTAGTCAAAGTTATGCTAATCATCATGTGAAAGAGTTATGCACCATCTCTGATCACTATCTTTTATGAAGAGGTACTTCATCATTCCATCATGATCATGAAAAAAATATCTAACAAGATAGATTGATCTAAATAACAGCCCCATACATGTCTCATTGATCATTAAAAAACCTACTCTCTAGGCTACCTAGTCTCATGAAAACTCCAGAACATATCATCCTAGTCTTGCAGAATCCCATTAACATATTAATTAGATCATGAAGTGCATCATAGAAAATAATAGAAACAACCCATGATAATGCTCACAAGCCACCTTTAGACCCTCTATTGATCATGAAATGACCAGACAGACAGTCGATAGTAAAATATTGAAATCCATGTAAAATATGGAATTAAAAATGGAAAATTTGGATTCCTATCACATAGGTAATACAATCTAATGTTCAATTAAAAAGAGGTTTTTCACTTCGTGTGATCACAATTAATCACGCAAGGGTGATTTGACATGTTATCCTAGTCTCACATACTCCCCTTAACAAGCCAGTGTGATCTCATTAAAGGCCTTTGACAAGAAATCTTAATCTCACAAAGGACCACATGAAAGTCTTCTTCGATCAAGTGAAAGCCAATCAGAAAGTGTCTTGATCTCGTGAAGAATATTAGGCTATTCATATCTAGTGTGAAAAGGTTGTTTGACATGTCAACATGATTATGTAAAAGCTATTTGGTGAGTCATGGTCTAATAAATATGGATATGTTGGAGTGTTCTCACAATCTCTATATATCATGCAATGCCTTGGATGATCTGTGGAAGGATCATGCGAAGCACATTATGTGATAATACATCTACTGAATCCAGCATATATTTTCAATATATACACTATACTTGGTTTTTTATAACTCAAGAGGGGAGTCCTATAAATTCTTTCCCCTCTTTAAAAAACACAAACATGAGATACAAGGAATACCCTAGAGAGCACATAAGAGAACACACCTTAGAGCAGAAATCCACACCATCATAGGGGTATTCAACTAGGTAAAATCCATGGAAGGACTTGATGGATCACACAACATGAACATGTGCCTCATGTAATCTTCATTGATCATGAAATGAACTTATAGTGGGATAGCTAGATTATGTGAAGTTTCTTTCTCTTGTTTGTGTTGGGACCACTTTTGTAATTGAGTTGTATTTTTTGTCAATGAGGTCAATAAATGTCAATGATTGTAAAAGACACACTCCTAAGTGAAATAGAGAATGAAAATCGGACGATTGATGAACTAACCTTGAAAGATCAATGACCGTTTATCCTTTGTGGTACAGTGTTTAAAACAATTTGCATCCTTTTAAGGATGAATGAAGTACTTAGATTTGATAATCCAAAAACAAATGAAGAGAATAATGATAAAGAAAATAATCTTGGCACTTGAAGGTGGTAGCCATGCATGTAAAATATGTTTTAAGGTGGCCATGCTTTTTTTTATACTTGGTTTTCTAGTAAGTATTTATTATTTGGATTACTAAAAAAATGGGACATCCAATGAGCCAGCTACCCCACCCTCAACCCGAGGCATATGCGGGACCACAGGGGGTCAACCGCGCCCATGGGGAAGCCTACGTAGAGCCCGCTCGCAAGAGGAGTGTCCCATGTATAATCCCATAGGAAGCATGGGTGGCACTAAGAGAACACCCGCATGAAGCATGGATGGGAATAGAAGCGCGCCCACAGAGAACCGGTGTGGGGCGGCACCAGATAGGGGAGAGGATAATTTTGAGGAGCTTTTGAGAGGAGTTGAGTAATAAACCACGCCTCTCCCGCATGTGTGTTTCGATGTGGAACAAGTATTAAAGACATGCATGAAATCCTGGCTGCTCATTTGATTTCATGATAGACCTCTACTGCACTCCTCATCGCGCATCCTGTGATATCAATTCGAGCTGATCCAACAGTTGCGGTCTTGTCTTCAACCCCCAGCCATCCCATGGTACCTGCGAGCTAGTGAGGATTTAGGCGAGTTATCTCCTCCCTCTGGCCACCTCTTGAGCTCATTCCAGTCCCATTATGATCATCTGAGTGCCACGAGTACATGCATGAAACTGTGTTTGCTTGCATTCATTACTATATCAATATCCACGAAAGATGAAGCAATAGATGGTGCGAGGCTGAGTTATCTTTCATGAATAGATCTTGGCAAAGTATTTGGTGCCTTCGCAAATGCATGCACATGAGGATGCCACTTCATTGAAGAAGATCCATCATTTAAAAAAAGGGGGAAACACCCGAGATACATGGCATATCATTCACGTGGGTTGGATTGGTTTGAAGAGCTAATGATCTGGTGTATTCAAAGGGATATCTTTATGGAATATAATGCAGATTTGGAATCCGAAAAATATCGTATCCTTGCCTATAAAAGAAGGAAAACCGAGGAAAAAAGTGTGACCATCCTAGAAGAAGAAGAACACTCACTCTCTGGGTCGTGAAAGGTAGAGCCATGTCTCTTGTTCACGAAGAGTTTCCGTGCACCCTATGCGAAAGAGATCTGCACCCCATGCGAGGTACCTACAAGTGCGCGATAGGTTCTTTTGAACCCTCATCGCATCTTTGTGTGGAGCATCCCATGTACCCTTGTTGCAGCTCACATGGAATGAACCAAGACCCTCTCTTGGTTCTGTGGAGGAGTTCTTACGCACTCCTTGCGCGAAAGAAGGATATGCCTACACCCAACCCCTGTTTTGCAAACTCTACTACCTATAATTTATACATATATATATTGTGTGTCTTTTCAGGGGCTCATGTGTGGTTAAGAGTAGACAGTGCATACCTTCGGGTGTTGTGTGTATAATAATAAGAAGGGATAACCTTGGTTGTGCAAGCATATAGAAGTAATAGGAATATACCATGCATGATACACATGCACGTACATGCATGAGGCAAGATACCCACGCACACCCAAACTATACCCCTTCTGGTTGTGAAGAAAAAGAAAAAGGGGAAAGGGGGTTCAAGGTGGTGTCCATGTGAATGGTTTTAAGAAAAGGTCTCGAATACTTGGATGATAGAAGAAGAAGTTTTCCTAAGGAGAAGGTTTACCCATTCAGGTCTAAAGAAACATAAATAAATAAACCCAAAAAAATCACTTAACTAAGTGAAAAAGTAAGAAAGAAAAAGAATAAGAAAGACCACTTGATTTGGTCATGCATGCACTCATGTATATACATTAAAAACATTCAAATCAAGTGAGAAAGAATAAAATAAATAAGAAGAAGAGAAGAAGAGGTTGTGTGTGTTTCCTCAAAGATTTATACTTATTAGGGTTCTCACACAAGAATAAGAAGAAGAGATGAATGCATGCTTCCATGGATGCACATGCACACGTGGAGTAACTCAAATAAAGAATCAAAAGAAGTGTGTTCACGTGTGTGAAATAAAGGTTGCAATATCATTGCATAAACAATAACTGCACCACGGAGAGGAGAAGAGACGAATAAGAAGGAAAAGAGTTCATCTACATGCCATATGCCTGATCACATGAATTTATGAACAAGATAAGAACTCACTCTGATGATGCAAAGTAATATGATCTTCTTTTCCTGAATAATCACATTGGTATATGTGATTCTTTCTATGAATGAAGAAGAAGTGTTAGTGAATTCTTTTATTGCACTAAATAAGAATATGATGTCCTAGTGCAGCTGGTTTTGCACTAGTGAAGAAGTAGAGAAGAAGAGAAGAATAATTGCTTGACTACTACTTTGCAAGTAATCAAGTGAAGAGCACTGAAGAGGGTCAAGAGTAGAACCTACCTTACTAAATAAGGAAGAAGACTTTCTCCATAGGCAGTATAAAGAACCAGCTAGAGGCTGCAAGTTTGACTAGTTTGTCACCAGCCCAGGATGATAGGATTGTTTCCCCTCCCCCTCCAAAGTGTAGGGACTCACACTAACTGTAGGATTTCATTCCTAGTAAAACACTATAAAATCATATCACATTATAGTGGAGAATCCATGCACTAGTCATTCCCATGCATGTAAAGGACATAGCTGCTCTTATTGAGTAGTGAACCTTGCAAAAATATCGCGTGCATATTTTGACTACTTTCGTTATTGCATGCGAAAAGGAAAAGAGTTAAGAGAATCAAGATCCTAACATGTCAAGAAGTATAGGGATAAAAAAGTTGAAATTGGTTTAAAAAGTCTCCAAAACTGATTCACCCCCCCCCCCCTGAGTGTTAAGCCGATCCCAAACTGGTCCTCTCAATTGGTATCAGAGGGAGGAGGTTCACCTCTATTGGATTCTCTATAGGGATGTTATCCTCTTTTTAAGACCTGAGATTATTTCTTGAGTTATAAATGAAGATTAATTTTAGTGAAGATTTCGTTATCTCCGAGCAGAAGACAATTTCTACCAAGACCATGATGAACAGGAAAAAGAAGGAGAAAAAGAAGTTGAAGAAGAAGTCCCTCTTATCTAAGGAGGAAGAAGGATCTTGTTCTCCCTATCTGGCTTACATTGAAGACACTATATACTTGGAAAGTAATTATATTGTTTCTCAAGTCCCCATCAAGAAAATAGACAATCTTCATACCTCAACTATTTAAGAGGTTTGTATTAGTAAATTAAGAAATTATCCTCATAATGAAAATGCTAGCACAAGTGGTGATGATCTATCTTCAACATCTCAAGAAATATCAATTGATAGATTATGGATGATTTTTCATTGTATTTCTGAAGAATGTACATCCCCAGTTTATGGAGTATTTCAATGTATACAAGAAAATATCACTCAACTAGAAGATGATACTGATGTTTTGGAGAACATCTTACATGAAAAAGTTGTTGAATATTTAAAGCTCTCCAGATAGTTTGGAGACTTTGAAGAAACCAATAGGGGATTTGAAGAATGTTCTTCAAAGTGGCTCAACGATGTTGAATAAAATGAGGGAGTCCATAAGACTCTAGAAGAGAAGATCCATGCACTTGAAAATGAGTTGAAAAGATGTAATGAAATCAAAGAGTAATATTTGGATGAAGAATCTAAGAAGATCAAAGAACATGACTCTTTGTTACACCTTGAATTATATTTCATGAGTTCTCATCTCATTAGGTGTCATGATCAGTGGGGAATGGACAACTTTGTTGTCTAAATAAAATCCCCTTGTTTTCTACACTGATAATTGCTCAAGTAGACTTAGATTGAAATGATTGATGGAACACTATTTTTTTTTGAAATGATACCCTCTCTACCATGAACTTTGTATTTCTTTTCAATATGGGGGAAAAAGTGAAATGAAATTTTGAGAGAAATGAAGACTCACATTGACACATTCATTTAGAAGCTTGGGTATTTCCAACAAATAAAAAGGTTTAGATTGTTCGAACACTTTTTTAATTGACTTTTATTTGTTGTCAATGAGGTCAATAAATGTCAATGATGGATAACAACACACTCCAAAGTGAAATAGAGAATGAAAATTAGACAATTGATGCACTGACCTTGAAAGATCAAAGAACTTGTATCATGTGTGGTACATTTTTTACAACAATTAGAATCCTTTTAAGGATGAAGGAATTACTTTGGATTTGATAATCCAAAAACAAATGAAGAGAAGAATTTTAAAAAAAGAAGATTGGCACTTGAAGGTGGTATCCATGCATGTGAACTATGTTTTAAGGTGGCCAACCATTTTTGTATACTTGGTTTTCTACTAAGTATTTATTATGTGGCTTACTAAAAAAAGGGTGTCATCCAACAAGCTAGCTACCCCAGCTTCAACCTGAAGCACATGCAGGACCACTATGGGTCAACCATGCCCATAGGGAATCCTAGGCAGAGCATGTTCGCAAGAGGTGTATGTCGTGTATAAGCACACAGGAAGCATGGGTGGCGCTAAGAGCACTCCCACAGGAAGCATGGTTGGGCTCAGAAGTGCGACCGCAGAGAACCGATGCAGGGCGGCACCAGAGGGGGATTGGAGAGTTATAAGGAGCTGTCGAGAGGAGTTGAGTAATAAACCACTCCTCTACCACACCCGTGTTTCGATGTGGGGTGATTTTTAAAGACGCGGATGAAATCTGGGCCGCTCGTTTGATCTCATGAGATATATCGACCACACGCCTCTTCCTGCATCCTAAGAGATCAATCTGAGCCTATCCAATGGTTGTGGTATTGTCTTCAACATCCAGCCATCCCACGGAACCTGCAAGCTAGTGAGGATTCAGGTGAGTTATATCTTCACTCCCAACACATCTGGAGCTCATTCTAATCCCATCGTGATCATCTGAGCGCCATGAGCACATGCATGCAACTACGTTTTCATGTATGTGTCACAATATCAATATCCACGAAATCCAAAGCAACCGAAGATGAGGGAATGAGTTATCTTTCATGAATAGATCTTGATGCATGTTTGAATGTTTTGAAGATCCGAGGATCTTGTGTATTCAAGGGGATTTCTTTATGGAATATGACGCGGATTTGGAACGTGAAAAAGATCATATCCTTGCCTATAAAACATGGAAACCTGGGAAAAAAAGTGTGTCCATACTAGATGAAGAATAATTCACACTCTTTGTGTAGTTAAAGGCATAGTCACGTCTCTTGTGTGTGAAGAGTTTCTGCGCACCCTACGTGAAGGAGATCTGCACCCCATGCGAGGTACCCACAAGTGCATGATTGGTTCTTTCGAACCCTCATCGCATCTTTGTGTAGAGCATCCCAGAAGTCTTGGACCTCTGTTTTAGCTCACGTGGAAAGAACCAAGATCCTCTCTTGGTTCTATGGTGGTGTTCTTGTGCACTCCGTGCCCGAAAGAAGGATACGCCTACCCCCGCACCCTATTTTGAAAACGCTACTGCCTATAATATATACATATATATTGTTTATTTTTTCAGGGGATCATGTCTGGTTAAGATTAGATAGTGCATACCTTCTGGTGTTGTGTGTACAAGAAGGAGAAGGGGAAACCTTGGTTGTGCATGTATAGAGAAGGAATATTAAGAGATCATGCATAATACACATTCACATACATGCATAAGACAGGATACCCATGCACACCCTATCTATACCCCTTCGGGTTGTGAAGAAATAGAAAAGGGAAAATGGGATTCAAGGTGGGGTCCATGTGAATGGTTTGAATAAGGGTCCTTGAATGCTTGGATGATATAAGAAGAAGTTTTCATGATGATAAGGTTTACCCATTTGGGTATGAAGAAACAAAAATAAATAAACCCCAAAAAATATCCTAACTATGTGCAAAAGTAAGAAGGAAAAAGAAGAAGGGAGACCGATTGATTTGGTCATGCATGCACTCATGTGCATACATTAAAAACATTCAAATCAATTTAGAAAGAAGAAAAGAAATAAAAAGATGAGAAGAAGAGGCTACATGTGTTTGCTCCATGATTTATCCTCATTAGGGTGCTCCCACAAGAAGAATAAGAAAAGGTGAATGCATGCTTCCATGTATGCACATTCACACGTGGAGTAACTCAAATAAAGAATCAAAACACGTGTATGCATTTGGGAGAAAGAAAGGGTGCAATATCATTGCATAAGCAATAACTGCACCATGAAGAGGAGAAGAGAAGAAGTAGAAGGAAAAGAGTAAAACTACATGCCATATTCATGATTAAATGCATTTATGAACAAGAGAAGAACTCATTCTGATGATTCCATGTAAGTTGGTATTCATTGCCCGAATAATCAAATTGGTATATGTGATTCTTGATCAGAAATAAGAAGAAGTGTTAGTGCATTATGTTATTGCACTAAAGAAGAAGAATAAGTCCTAGTGCAGCTGGTTTTTCACTAGTGAAGAAGAAGAGAAGAAGACAAGAAAAATTGCTTGCCTACTGCTTTCCAAGTAATCAAGTGAAGAGCACTGAATAAGGTCAAGAGTAGAACCTACCTTACTAAAGAAGGAAGAAGTCTATCTTCATAGGCAGTATAAAGAACCAGCTAGTGGCTGTAAGTTGGAATAGGTTGTCACCATCCCAGGAAGATATGATTGTTTCCCTTCAACCCCCAAAGTGTAGGGACTCACATTGACAAGAGGATTATTTTCCTAGTCAACCATTGTAATAGCATATCACATTATAGTGGAGAATCCATGCACTGGTCATTCCCATGCATGGAAAGGACATAGCTGCTCTTATTGAGTAGTGAAACTTGTAACAATATCTTGTGTATATTTTTGCTGCTTTCATTATTTCATGCATCATGGAAAAGAGAATAAGATAATCAATATCCTAACAGTTCAAGAGGTACAAGGATAAAAGGTTGGAATTGGTTTAAAAATTCCCCAAAACTAATTCACCCCCCCCCCCCTCTGAGTGTGAGGCATATCCCAAACTAGTCCTCTCAGTTTGATTGGTCATAAAAAACCTCAATAAGATAATGCTTAATGAATCTTGAGGAGAATATGAAATAAATACTAAAATAAGAGAGAAGACTTTTGTGAATATTGATATGATAATCTTCTATCGATGGAATCATGTGCTATATATTACCTATCCAAATCATTCGACAACACTTGATATTATCATCCATTACTTTTTAAGTCCTATGGACATATTATCCATGCCACAGGGGACCCTCCAGATAAATCATCCAAGTCATTCAATGTACTCTAAAAATTGCGTCGAAGACTTGAGAAGTCCTTTAGAAATTTAATCCAAGCCACACAGGACCCTTCAAACATATCATTCAAGTATTGAGAATCCCTCCAAACATGTCATCCAAGACTTTAGAAGACCTCATGAAATGTTGGCCAATCTACACGAGATCCCCTAGACATATCATCCAAGTCTTGAAAAGTCCTCAGGACATGTCAACCAAGTCTTGATAAGTCCTCTAGACATATCTTACAAGTCATAAAAATCCATCCAGACTTGTAAGAGAAATCCTGAGACAGCCTCCCAATATGTCATCTTTGGTTAAGAAACACCCATGGATGCATTTTTGTTGATAATGTTAAGAACCTTAGATGTGTAAGCCGAGTTATGTGATAATCCTCTGGACATGTTAGACAAATCATGGAATAGACCTCCAACATGTCTACTTCAATCATGTGAAGAACCCTAGTATATGTAATCTTTGTCAATCAGACACTAAAGAAATCTCATATAGGACATGTTGAGTAGACCCATAGAACATGCCAGGAAGACAGTCATGATATGCCATACATAGACCCTCTAACATTGAAAGAATGTTAGGAAGACAGCGATGGATATGATGGCCTTGTCTATTAGACCTATTTCTACATTCCCCACACTGAACTACAAGGAATATAATTCATGATATAAATGGGATAAAAAGTAAAAATTCAAAATGCCTAAACTATAGATGAGAATCCACCTCAGTTTATGTCCCTCTATATTTAAGACACTCAAACCCATGGAACAAAAACTCTACTGTGGGTTCATAATTATTCCTCATCCATCAATGTATTGGGAAGCTAACTGAACTATGAGGAATTTAATTCCTTCTTTAAGAAGGATATGTAGGAAAACATCCTATGGAATAAACTCCATATCAAATGCCCTATAAGGGATGAACTAGTGAAGAAGTCTCATATCAATATAAGTTGAAAATGATCACTTTTTATTCCTTATTTCTCACATTGAGCATATATCATGTGGGATTCAGGATTTTTAATGATCATTTCCTTAAAATTGTGAATTTTCCCAATCCATAGTAACCTTAGTGTGTAATCCCCATCTAGTAACATGATATGATTGCCCCTCTACATGGTAATCCACCTCAATTTATGTCCCAATGGAATTACCATATTGATAAACCCTGGGATAATAACCCTCACTAGTATTAATTATATATCACATCCCATAAGAGAGATAGAAAAAGATCAAACTATGATGGATGTGATTCCTATCATAAACAAGATACATAGGTTGTCTTCTCGAGGTTCGATCTCTATACCCATTTCTTAAGTTCCCTCATATATATCCTCTATGCATGATGTTAAACAATAAAATATAAACAATTTATGTGGGACTATTTTTCTGTTATAAATAGGAAATGTAGGACACCTCATAAAGGTTCAATCCCATCCTTGAAATATCAATCATCTCCATGGATGGTAGTAAACTCAAAAGTTCATGGTTATATGGCTTAGAAATATAAAAAGATACCCATTTATAATAATTCACCTAAATAAGATAGGGAACCTTAGATACATACATATGGTCACATTAATAGAATCAATATTACACATAAAAAATTTCAAAACCATCTCATTTTGTTAGGGTATCCTATCTAATATCATGATTTGGAAGAGATCACAGATATATAATAAATATATAAGTGATCCCCATAAAAGGTAATAATTCCCAACAAATGGGTGGGATGATCATGAAATCCCATCATCCTAACCAATGTGAGTTCTTAAGTTCCTTTGGGTCTGAAACCCTAAATAATCGTTTGCCTTTGGAAAGCAAGTCTACACTTTGTTATGGATGTGGTATCCATTACCAGTTTTTAAGAGATAAAAATGGTGAAACATGTATAAATTAATGTGAAACCATATTTGAACCCCCACAATCACCCTAAAAAGGATCAAAAAATAGTAAACTCAAATTGAAGTCATGTAATAATAGAATATTTCAAGCATTATAGGTGTCAAGAACCTTGTCTTCTTAACCTCAAGACCCATACATATTCCTAGTGAAAAAATAGTGAACCCAACATGAATCTCTTATTTTATGAATACAATTGGTTGATCATGTTCTATTGCATTTTTTCATCTAGTACAAAAAAATAGAAATGGTACACCCTTTTTGAAATACTTCATTATTAGGGTTTTAATGAAATAAGCCATTCCTTCCCAGAAAATTTTCTATGAGTAAAATGGGAAAACTGGGAATAAAAAAGGAAAATTGTGTTACATGTTCATAACCGATTCAAAATGTTCGACATGGTTGATAATGAACTGGTCAATGTCCTTGTTCCTTGTAATATTTTTTTACAACACACACTTCTCTCATAAAAAACATATTAACCCACGATTATGTCTTCATAAAGTTATTTTTTGAGAATAACAGCTACGATTTTAACCCATGGGGATCATAGAACAACCTCACCCATATAACACCTTCATCTTCGGGTGGGGAGCACAATAGTTTTGGAATAACACTAATGTGGTATGATCTAGACCCTTGGGGCTTCATGTAAGGGCATATGGATGATGAAGCTGATGATTCAGCCTCATATAAAGAAAGATGTAATGATACTTTTAGTTCTCGTAGCCACCACTAATCACTTCAGAACAATATCTATGGAGTAATATAACAAAAATCTTTTAAATATAAGGAATTTGTGTTAAGGAGGTGACTACAACACCATTCGTGATTAAGAGACACCGATGAGGGCTTTAATCGACCATTGCTATTAGTGTTATCTAGTTGGTTTCCCTCAGTATCCTACTGAGGGAACTACCTGACACATTTCCAACCTGAATACACATGCATAGGTACCATGGAAGTATCATATGTTATAGAAATTTTCAAATTAATGAGAGTGGTCTCATATCCCAACTTCCATTGGTGAAGTCCTTCACCATATTTCTGCGTTATCTTATGGGTCGGCTCATTTCCCTACTCACTCAAATCAATTCTTCACATGTATTCCTATAGAAATAATGGGACGGGTACATATACCTAACCCCACACTTGAATCTAATCGACATATTCTGATGTTAGAAGGAGGAAAACAATAGGATAATAGCCCTACTTCAATCATAGATATCTTCTAGTATATTTTTGATACTAAAAATGTGAAGGCCTAATTCCTACCCATAGTTTCATAATGTTACACTAGATTCTAGAAATTATTAAGGAACTCTGTAAACATATTCCTGTTTTGGTAAAGATGTTGGGATATGCGCATATTTATATCACCATAGTAAGAGAACCACATCACCATGATCAATATGAATAGGTTGCTACTTTGTTGAAAGCACACATTCTTTCTCCCATCTAGGAGGATTATCAGTTTATTCCATTTTAGGATGATCCCTAGGATCGGGATCACATCCCTATTCCAACTAGGGATCAAAAATTCAGAATGGAACATTCCATGGGATAGGCACACATTTTTAAAGAAATATACTGGTTTCATACTCCATTTTCACAAGACATGGCTCATATCCCTGTTCTAAAAAGGGATCACCATGTGAGAGTGGAACAAACATCTGGATGGGATCATATTCCAATAGAAAAAATAGACCAGTGGAATATTTCAAAGGCATGTGACTAGGCTAATATCCCTTTCCAATAAAGCTTCTTGGTATATTCCTATAGCACATAGAAGGAAGGATCATATCCCAAATTTAACTGATGAATGACTACACCATCATCCTTCAGAGGCTATACATAAGGAGTCTCATATACCTTATCAGATCTGAGAGTTTCTTCAACATATTTAAATAGGGAATACATATTTCAAATAGTCTCATATCCCCTCTTAAGCCTGGATTGACAAGAATATTCTAGCAACCTCCTATAGGTTGGCTCATATCCCTACCGACAATACAAAATATTGCTTGCATACTCGAGTGGATTCTCTACATCAGGATCATATGACCATATAACCATATAGTTATCAACATATTACTGAATCCATTATGTAGTAGGATCATATCCCTACTCAACTCCAAATGGTAGGTCAGCATATTCCATCCAAGACACATAATGATGTTCCTACCCCTATCCTTATCAATGCTAATGTCCTTGAGTCTATATTATGGATATCTACAACACATAAAAGGTCCACAGACACTTTATCCACAGAATAGGGTGATCATTACCTCAATATTTCTCCTCATGGTAGCACATAGATGGATCATTGGGACACTAGTCCTCAGATCTATCATGGTAAACCTTCCCATGGTGATATATGTATTGAACAAGGAAAAAATCCCCTTTCCTAGAAACCATTATATAGGTAGGTTATTAAAACTCTTACACCATTATATGGAGGGGTTCTCTAAACACTGGGGTTAACCATATACACTTCCCTATCAACTATTTACAGTAATTCCTTGTGATTAGTAGGCATCCTAGAGAATCAACCTCTATGGTGTGACTAGTTCGAGGTATATAAATCTAATAAATAAGATCCTTCCATGGATATAATGTTTTAGTTAGCTAGAAACAACCTACCAACCATTATTTATACCCTCACCACTTCTTACAATGAGATCTCAGATGATCTTGAGAAGGATTTTATTCCTAACCTAGGACATAATATGGGAAACTCATCAACTATAGAAAGCTAGACATGTCCCCAATATTGGAAATGGGGGTCACCTTCAGAACATAAATATATTCTTTTGTTATATTGACATGGTTGCATTATCTGTAGACCAAAAACCTGGAATGGAAGTGTATGAAAAATGGATATGTATTTTTTGTCACTGTATCATAAAAAATATCCATCAATTGATTTCCAGAGCCATTTCAAAGATACATATCTTAGGATGGAGAAAATATAAATCACTTCTTTTCACTATGTCTCTAGAATATAAAATTCCCCAAGATAAAGCATCATAAAATGTTATAGACGTAGAATTAATTAGTGGACCAGGTAATGCAGAATCTAGTTGGTCAATACAATGAAATAACCCCACATTAAAAATCTAAAGTCATTAAAAATGTAGTTATATGAATGATAATAAGTTTCTATGTTGGTTCCCTTGATAAAATGGAAATAAATATCAAACACACAATATAATGTTCGGGTCAACCCAACAACTTTCTATAGAAAATGACTCTTCTCGTGGGCTAACACCACACCATTCTCATACATGAGAATTGTATTGGCTAAATAGAATGGGTCACAATAAAAATAGTTATAAAAGACATCCAAAATTGAACCCATCCCATAGGGCTGGGGAAATATTTACCACCCTCTCCACATCTAGGGTCATCAATCCTTATAAAGATATAAGAAATATTAGAGGTAGATAAAAATTGATCCCATCCCATAGTGATGGAGTAATTTTTAACTCAATCACATCACTATGTTTATTAAACCCTGAGAGAGTCCTGGAGAAATCCACAGTGGTTCTAGATAAACTTTTACCATAGGGATGGGGGCATTTATATCTCAATTGGTGTTTCAATAGTCCTACAATCCTTAGCTAAAGTCATTAAATCATAAAAAATAGAATTAATAGGAGCCAATAATATCCTTCAATCATCCCTAACCTATAGGGATTGGGGAATTTGCAACATTATCATCACCTAGGATGGAGTCAATCTTCTCTGGGTTTAGAGGTATATATCAAAGTTCAACATCACACCCATTCCTCAAACTAAAACACATAACTTATATATTTGGGGACCATATAAAAAATGACCTAAAACACCCTTAATATCACTATTCATAGACTAGGACAGAAGGAATGTATGCTGAAGTTAATCAAACCCTATAGGGGTCCTATACCAAAATTGTTCTCCATAAACAAGTGTTATATTTATTAATCAGATGCAAATGGTGTAGAATCGCAATATTTCAATGAGAGTAATTGGATAAATATCATTTCCCAATACACCGTAGTGAATGTCATCACCATCAACACAATAGATGATTTGAATCAAGACACAAATGCAGAGCAAAAAAATACAAAAAACATTCCTCCAGTGGAGGGTGATATGAATGCACTAAATGAGGCTAGAGGTACATGAAATCAGTGGATGAGAAAAAACCTACATCCCTAAATAATATTTTTCCACCTATATCACCTAAAACTTCCATGGATAGTGGGAATTATGTGCCTATATCCCACTCACCAACTATATGAGCTGATATTCCCTCCATAGAGGAACGACTGGACCAAAATAATAATGAGATAAAAAATCTCATACAACTAAATGAGGAGCTATATAGGGAAAATATTAACACTAGGTATCATCCTTAGATAGATACAAAAATCCATCCTCCCACACATCGTACAATATTCGATTCACCTTCAAGAGTGGAATTTGAGCATCATGCTAGCTCAAGATCTTGGAAGCCAGTCTATATAAATAAGGAATTCATAGATGATCATGAAATCCCTCCATTTTTGTCGTATCCTCTCCCACTATAGGGTGATCATTCATTCCAATAATGGATCTAAAATCACATGGATGTTAAAATAAGTCCACCTCATGAAGCCCCTCCCACTCCTTATAGAGAGATTGAAACCTAGACATTAATTCCTATAGAAACACTAAATGATATTGAATCCCTGGATGCTTGGGTGGAAGCCATGGAAGGGTGGAAAACACTCATTAATACTGAGAAGAAGCCATATCCAAAATTGGTGGATAAAACATTATCCTCACACAATTTCAAAAAATACTACCTTATTAACATTTGACTACATGGGAGATCCAGAATAGTATATCACACACTTTGTGTCCTGATGCGTCCCACTAAAAGGACCATGAGACTAGCATGAGGTGACCAAGCTAAGATATTTTGTACAAACTCTAGTGGGACAAACTTTATTTTGTTATTTCATCCTTCCAGTAGGATACATTGGGCGATGAGAAGAACTTCATCATCAATTATTTTATAATTTCAGCTCTATAATAAATAAAAAAACAATTTTCCACATCAAAACTATATACAATCTGAATTTATGATGGGATTAGACTTCAAATCCATGTGAATTTTTTTAAACTATTCACTCAACATTCCTCTCTAACAATAGAAAATACTAGAACTCTATGCTGAAAAACTATGAGTTGAGATGCAAACACGTTTGATCCCAAGGAAGTATCAAGGTGTAATCTATGAATTTTTAGAAATGGAACAATGTCTTGAATATTTCATTCAGATAACTCAAACTAAACCTTGTCCCATGTTCTCATCATAGATAAAAATACTTGGTATGGTATAGACTTCCATTATTACCCTCACACTAGTAACAATACCCATTCAATCACTCAGTCATGCCCAGAATTTCCTGGAACCTCCTATAAAGTGGAAGAAATAAAAATAAGAGGGTGACTAGTAAGAGGTCCTTAATTATTTCCTTAAATCCATGGAAAATATCCTACTCATTCTGATATATCCCATGAATCCCAAATAGGTTGACCTAACTAATAATCCTGACTACATCCCTTTCAATAAGAAGATGGTTCATACCATGAAATATTTCTTTATTATTAAATAAGTTCTCTAAAACGTGGTTGATTATATGTAGGCGGTGTCAGAGAATTACCCTAGCATTGGTGACCTATGTAATCATCACCTAACCAAAATAAGGGGGTGGCTGGTAATAAGTTTCAACCAAGCATAGAAAAAGGTTTGAAAAATAGATGAAAAAAATGCAGTTAGATGATATCATACCACCCTTAGAGAATAGATACTCAAACCCATATACATCCCATCACCAAGGTAGGTCACATCGAAAAAACCTCATTCATATGGATGTAATCCTTAGATGTAGAAAAATATATAATAAGAAGAGTTATATCCAACTTATACACATGATTTGTCTCTTACGGACTTCTTTCATTAAACATCTTGATAACAAGAACCAACCCACCATTCGAAATCCTCATCGGATAAAGAACTCATTTTTTTTCTATTTAAATAGTTCACTTAAAAGATCCCTCTTATATAGAAAAATATACCTATGATTATGAGTTCCCCATATCTGACTGGGGAGATGGAGGTTGAGGATGCAGAAGATGAGGATAAAAGGGGTGATGCAGGCTTGGTCAACAAAATATTTCACTCACATATCCATGGAGGTCATATATTCCAGGATGTTGAAGTGGAAAATTTCACCACCAAACTCAATAGATAATGTACCATTATGGACATTAATTATGGTTTTGGTGGTTTTTAAGAAATGCCTCTCCAATATTATTGGGAAATCACCATTCATTATATCATATACTATTTTTAGAACATAGAAATCATCAGGAAAAATTAAAATTTTCACCCTCATAAGAACATACTCTAACACACCAGTATTGTGTGTTTTAATCTAGTTTGAGAGCTTAAAAAAATTCCTACGGGCTTTAGTTCCTAGACCTATAGTGAAGTGTAAATTCAGTGAGATATATAGGAAAAGGAATACTCACTCCCCTATGGTGCCTGGAATCAAGAATGTTCCAAGATAATTGTGTTTTATAATAATTGATGGATCTATCAATGTGGGTGGACCTTGAGGGAAATGGAAGAGGAATGGTTGGGCTATATATCTCATCAATATACACACTTGTTAATTTTGAGGGATTTTTTCCAAGATGATTATTGTTTTTATTTGGGTCATTTTAGATGGTTGGAATTGATGTTTTCTTAAGCGAGGATGAATCTATTAGAGGGTTCATTTGGAATTTATGTTGATTTCCACTCCAAAGGGTGAGGATACTAACATTTCCCTAATCCCTATGGTTGATAAGTGGTTGAAAAGGTAGTTTACCCATCAAATGAATTTGTATTTCCCCCACCGAGTTTTCTAGTTGTCCTAGTTGGGGTTTTAGGTCTTTTATGGAAGAGTTTTTGGTTTTTTGGAATTGTAAATTGATGGAAGCCATTTGTTCCATCATGTACTCTAGTCTGGGCTTGGGTTTTGGAGGGTTTGTTTGGAAAGCCCATTAGGGCGGTTGAGTATTTCTAGGTGGTGTTGGTGGATGACTACTCTACCCTGGTTGGTTCCATGGTTGATGAGGTTGTTTTTAATACCACCTTTCTTATAGGATTGGGTTTATTTCCACCCATTATGGGATGAATAGTAATGTTCTTGTCTAAAGGTTTGGTTATAGGGGCGACATGGAATGATTTCCTCACAACTCTTATATATTTTCTCACTTGATGGAATTGGACAAAATAGTGGGTGTTGGAAGAATAGATACCACAATATAAGGGAGGATGGTATTTGGATTTAATTTGGGAAAGAGAATGTTCTCTAAGAAGGGTGCTTACCACTTCAAAATTCACATCCACCTTTTTCACAAATTTAGTTCTTTGTGCCTCATGGACACCTCAAATGGTTATATTGGATCTTGAACTGAATTGTTCAATTTTTTTTCTATGTTCTCAAGTAGGGTTCTTGCATTAATTGGGGTCTTTTCAACTAGAACACCACCTACAGTGGCTCAATCATATTTTGATCAATAAAAAATAAACCATTAAAAAATATTGAATTAAAAATTGATCACTTATTTGGTGGTGTAGGAAACTTGAACAAATAATTTAATATCATTCTTAGTATTCATGAAGAATTCCCTTTTTATATTTCATTATACCACATATTTTATTCTATATAGTTGTAGTTTTAGAGGGTAGGAAGTAATTTTCATGAAAAAAATCTCTAATTGCTGAATTAACAAAGTAAATCAAATCTTGTGAAGTATATTCAAATGAAAAAGTGAATTCCCTAATCTTTACTTGTTCTTCCTCTATATTATAAGGTTTTAAGGTTGAACATGCAGTGTGAAATTCGTTGAAATTCTTATGTTGTTCTTCTATATTGAGTTCATGAAATATTTGTAATATGTGAATTAAACCGGATTTTATTTGAATATTGGATGCCTCGCCTTGCATTGGAGTATATGTGGGTTGTATATCAACATCAGGTGGGGTTAGTTATTTTAGATTTCTATTATTTTCAAACATGTTATAAAATTTATGTTCATTTTTAACGTGGTATCCAGAATAATAATATGTATTGAGAAAAGTTTTAATGTTTCGAGTGTCCTACTTGAAAGGGTTCTTTTGTGTGTCTCGGTGTCACTGACGTGGGATCCTCTCTAGTTCAGGTTCGAAAGGTGGTAAATCTTATAATTTAGAACACATAATTCACACAACAGGAACAATAAATAAATAATTATATAAAAATATATGTAATGGTAGAATATAAAAAAAATACAATAAAATAAAAAAATATTTTATTAAACATGCACTAAAAATCAAAGAGATCACCGAAATTGGGGCCAAAATTTTAACATGTTTTCATGAAACATCAAATTGATTATGTTTTTAAAGTTTATTTATAGTATAAGTAATCCCCTAGTTTTTATATTAATGAGTTTTTATAGGTTAATAGTTTTAATTTTTATTAAAAAGGACTAAAATTGGGGGTGGATTTGAAAATAGTTTTAAAAATAAAATAACGTAATTCTAAGAGTTTATTAGTTTAGAAGCCAAGTGTATTTTGAATAATATGATTTAAAGGTGGAATTTTGGATCACCAAACACATTTCATGTTCATTTTTCTTAGATATTCATTCAGTTTTTGATTAATTCTTTGGTTGAAATTAATTAGAATCACGATTAACTCCTAAACATTTATTTCAATGCTTGAAAAACCAGACCTTTATATAACAATTGTATTGTCAAGGTCCAAATATAATTCATGGAATAAGAGATTAAAAATCAGATTTAAATCTCATGAATGTGGGTAATAAAATCATTCTTGTGTTTTCCAATTGAAATGACACAAGTCAATCACTCAAAACCTCACACCAACAGGGTAGAAATTAAGAGGAAAACAATCACATGCATCAAAACAAGAACAAAAATATGAAATATTGAAATATTCGTGGAATGAAATGTTTTAAAAGCCTAATTAATCCAAACTAGTAGCTAATATTTTCATCATAACTCCCTTGACATGTGCGTAGCTCTCTCATTATGAACTCTCACCATTTTACCCGACTTTGGGAGGAGGAGGAAGCTCGGGTGGATCTCGTTATTCATTTCAGGTCTCACTATGATGATAGGGATATACATAAACTCCAAGGGGATAAAGGGAATCTTCTTGAACTTAAATTTGAAAGCACTTCACTCCATTGGTCTAACTTGAAAATGAGGTTCCCATGGAGTCTTTTTATAGCCAAAATGGGAAGTAGTTTTTGGAACCTAGTTTTGGCCATACCACTTGTATTTGGGTTTTCAGTTCGTAAATGGAATTATATAGACAAAGAAAAAACCATATTTCTTTACCTCATTAATATCTCCACAGATATTTTGGCATAATTTGGATTCATACATCTTGATATATATGTGAATCACAACACACCACATTTGACTTCGTGTAGAATCAGTACCTTGGACAGATCAGTCCAGATGGGCCACTAGATGGATGAATTGAGATTGGGTTTCTTCATAAAATATGTATAAAAAGAAGTTTTGGATCAGACCACAAAATTCCAGACCATTTTGGGGCACATATTTCTCAAAATTTACAATACATTGGGCTGGTGTCCTTGGGCATAAATGAGGTTTGGCCAATTTTCCTTCAAGATCATATTCGGCCCTCCAAATCACCCCACTACAATAAAATCACCAAAACAAGTTTAATTTTACTTTTTGATAGTGATAAAATTAAAAATATTTAATAAAAATTTGATATTCAATTTGTTATTAAATTTTTAATTTCAAATAAAAAACCAGTTTAAAACAATTATGTAAGAGTGAAATAAAGTAGTGAATTGTGGTGCGATCAGGAAATCCAACGTCCACTTGTTCTATCATATTAAACTATTTAATTACATATTTATCCATTTTATTTTGACTAGGTTTTTGGACTAGTGTGTGTCTATTTTACTAAAATATGAAATCTACTTCCTTTTTTAAAACCATTTAATGGTAAATCCATGTCAAATTTCCTTGTAGAGAATCCCACTCTAAAAAAGTAATTAGTGGAAAACAAACATCTTGAAGAAGCAGGTTTCTACTCCTGTGACACTCCTTGAATTTTGGAGATGTATTTTGATGGTTCCCCCCAATTTCCTATCAAGAATAGTTGAAAAAACTAAAGGCTCAACTGGGTTAGTTAAGGGATTGTATTTTTTCTCCAGAAAAATAAAATGTTATCTTCACTTTCTCACTATATAAAGGTTCCCCTAATAATGAGGTAGAATACCAAGACCTCATTTCTAGAATGGAACATTCCTTGCATCAAAAAATATCCTTCCATAACATCAATGGGGATTTAGATCTATTGATCATGTAAATCCAGGGGGAATATTCCACCAGGAAGGAAGAATTTACCACTCTCATTGGTTTTGTCAGAGGACTAATGGAAGAGTTCCCTTTTAAATTATCGTTGCATCATGTCCCTCAGTCAAAGAAATACTTGTGTCAACACACTGTATAATACATCCATAGTTTCGGTTGATCTAGATTAGGATGAGGTGGCCTTCGACATCCCACACCAAAGTATGGTATCATTGGTTATCATATTTTACATGGAGAAATAAATCAGGTCAACACTACCCTAGAGAATGATGAACCGATATCTACCCTTGAATGGATGGAGCCTATAATTGATTATCTCCAAAATGGGACCCTACTATTTGACCAAGCCGCAAGGTTACAAACATGGATCCTGGAAATAAACTTTATCCTTCGGGATGGATCACATGAGAAAAAGACCTATATAAACAAGACTTCAATGAAATCCTCCTCATATGAATAGCATAAGGTGGAATTCCATCCTTCATGGAAGAAATCCATGAATAATAATGTAGCACTATACGTCCAAGACCAATCCTTCCTATCAAATTACAATTCTTGATTACTGCTATAAAACAATGATACAATACTTTTTGGATTTCACTATGAAATTTCATGCATTCCAGATTCATGAAAATTTCATTCCTAAACTCCTCGAGTTTCTACCTATAGTTAAATATTTCAGACTATTTTCTATATGGGAATGGATGTTGTGCAGCCATACCCCCCAACCAAAGTTAAGTAGTTTAAGTAAATCCTTACTGCCAATAATTCTTTTCAAATGGGTTGAAGAAACACCCCAAAAGGAATTTTGGATGAGGAATGTCATTAACTTCATTAAGTAAAATATCATCACTAGATTCAAAGCCCCTTGAAAGATATTGATCGAAACAAAACCAACATCTATTTTAACAAGTTGAAAAAATATACCTACAGTAAAACATCAAATCTACCCATTAGTACCTCTATCATATAGAGGAATGTGGAAAAATAGAGTCCTTTAATAAGACTATGTAAAATATACTCCAAAAGATGGTGGATAAGGACAAGAAGTATGGTCCATACAAAATCCTTCTTACTTTTGGGCTTATCATATCCCCACACACACTGCTACTCAAGAAAATGAATATTCATTAGTGTATGGAGTTGTGGTAGTGTTACCTATAATAATTCTAGTTTCTATCTATTTGAATAAATATCTTTGAAAAACTATCCAATGAAGAAAAATAATAAAAGTGGATAGATGATTGAAATAGATTTATGAGAAAAGGTTGTGCCTGCTACACAATCCAGAAGTCCATTAGAATAAGATAACACAATAATTCAAAAAAAATAGTTCACCTCTACACATTCCTTCACGGAAAACATGAGGTTCCTATTAGAACCCCAATGATACAAAGAAAGAAACCTCCAACTATGTAACAAAAATGGGATGGACCTTAAATCATACACATGGTCTATTAAGATGGATCTTACTCACTATCCACAATTCACGGGGAATGGGATATACCACCCCCCCAATGTGAGATTTCTAAATATTTTCTTTTCAAACATTTTTTCAAGCATCTAACATCCTATCACGTGAAATCAAACTACATGATACATCCTGGTTTCATGATGTTAAAATTCATGATTTTTCATAGTTTCATGATGGTAAATTGTAAAATACATTCTTTTCATATAACATCAAACTACATGATACATCATTATCATGTAACATTATACTACATGGAATGATTACTGGAAGAATGAATTAAACTGCATAACATTCATGGTCATAGTCGTATGACCTAGAACTATAAGATTCCATATTTTCCCAGCCATATTACATTAAATTTTATGAAAAAATATTCATAAGATTATGTTAAAAGGTATTCATACCATGTGTACAAATCATAGGATTCCTTAAGAAACCTGAATCAAAAACATCATGACATAAATTCGAGATGCCTCCCATTTACTTTTGTTTAATCACCTCTTTTTGGTGATAGAAACCTTTTACATTCCATGTTTATCACATAGATAATAGATCTTGTGGGATTAATAATTTTTCTAATCTCTTCCCCACATGAATGAGACATATCGTTTCATGAAAGGGTTACCATGGTCCAAGATGAAATACCCTAAATGGAATTCCATAAGTCCTTTTTATATGAAATTAAACTACATGGATGAAGTATTTGGCATGTCATAAAAGTGATAATTACTATAGAACTCACCTAAGAGGACCACTATCTTTAGTTTTGGTCTCCCAACACATCTCCATATAAGAACTATGTGTATATTAATTCATATTACCAAAGGATAAATAGTGACGCTTGGATCTGCAATCCTAGGTTTAGCCACAACATCAATAGAAACAACACCCCCTATGCATATGGGTCATACCTACATAGAGAGTTTCCCAATAAAGAACTCTGTATGGATTGATTATTGACATCATAGGATACATAATGATTCCTGACCCTCTAATGTTAGGTCCAACAACAATAATAAACAAGTGAAATTCCCCCTCTGCATATGGTTCAAATATACATGGAGAGTTTTCCATCAAATTACTACATGTGGCTTGATTCCTATCATCACAGGATATGTATTGACGTCCAAAACTCCAATCCAAGGTCCATCCATGATAATAAATGGAAAACATTTCCCCACCTCATTACAATAGGTTAGACTTGTGTGTATATTTTTCCATCCATGAACAATTTTTTGTTTGATCATTCCATCATAGAATATGTAGTGACACCTAGATCCATAATCCTGGGTCTTTCATCAATATTCAATATGAAATATTCCCCACTCTAAATATGGGTCAGACTTGCATGGGGAGTTTCTCATCCAATAACTACATGTGGCATGATACCCACCATCACATAATACATAGTAATTCCCATATGTACAATCTTGGGTGAAGTCACAATGATCAATAAGAACAATTCCTCCCTCTACATATGGTCTATACCTATGTAGTGAGTTTCTCATTAGAGAACTATGTGTGCTTGATTCCTACCATCAAAGGATATATAGTGATGCTCATATCTTCAATCTGATTTTCTTCTATAAAAAATTTAATGATAAAGATTCCCCCCCTTGAATATGGGATATACCTATTCGAGGAACTATCTTACATCCTCACTGCATTAAATTTAAATGTAAGGAAGATTTCCTTACCGTATGATGCTAAACTAAAACGAAAAAGTCATTTTCAAATGATGTTAAACTGCATAATAGATACATCCTTTCTACATGAAGTTAACATATGTAGGTAATCACTCATCATCATTCCTTAACAAGGGATTGTAAGAGGTAGGCCTCAACCAACTGGAGTACAGGGTGCTTCCATCAACTTTTTACCACATCAACTCATAAAGAACACTTCATGTATTGAGCGCCTCAGGTTGACACAAACCTTTCAGGAAGTGAGGATAAGAGAATAGATCTACATATTGGAACATGTAAGATGTGGATCTACATAAGGTATCTAACCCATCAACCATAGAAATTTTGGACCTATAAGAAGGACATTTTGATCCTTGTGAGCCCAAACATCACTATTGATGAACACATCATCTTGGGTTGTTTTGTGTTATCCCCAACATGATTTCTATACCATTACTCGTGACCCCAAAACATTGGACCCTAATTTACAACATTTTCAACTCTCGGTCAAAATGATACTGGAGTTCCCTTTACCAAGTGTATCTTAATTACATTTTTGTGTAACAGTAACCTCATACCAGGATTGCGTCCTTCATGACCACAAATTTTATGCACATTGGTCAAAGTTGTATGACGTTAAAATGCATCTTTGACAGTCCAAATCACAAGGCCCTATACTTGTAGTGAGAGAGGTATAATATCTGTCAGGCTAAAATCCCCTAAAGTAAGGCCTGAGAAAAATTTTAGTATCATCTCATTGAACAATTCATCTCTAGAGTTTATGAAAAAATATAGATTATAAATAAACAAGTCACAAATATCCTAGGGAAATGGTTTTATCCCTATTAATGTTCAATCCATACTCCCTAAACCCTCTAATCCAGGAAAATGTTAGATTACTAATTTGTAACATCTCCCCACCATATTAATTTTTTCACTTGGTGGAAAATGTATAGGGTGCTCGAAACCTTCGTGAATATTACTTTTCCCTAAATCATCTTTATGTATTTCAAATATCAGCTTACACAAATAGCTCCTTGATTTGGTATCCTACTCTTCAAACCCCAAGGACCACAATCCCCCTTGTTCATTGTCCTTACCTATAAAAAAATGGTAACAGAGAATAAAAAATCCTAAAGGATACTGCTAGGATTCACTACAGAATTGCACCTTGACAAAGATCTTATGAATATTGGATTCATGGTCTTAGATAGCACCCCCATTAAATCAAGGAGTTATTCTACTAAATTCATGGAATAAATTATTCCTCTACAACCAATGGCTGACCTATTCCCATTGGTTCTAGCCTTCAATTAACCCAAATATTCCTAAAAAATGATTTACAATCCCCATAACCAGACTATTCATGTGTATTTGACATCATGTATTTTACATCACCATTTATTGTAACCTTTTTCAAAAAATGAATGAGAAATTACATTCTTAAACATTTTTATATCTAATAACATATGACTCAAAGCGACATGGAATAGGGCCCAAACCTTCCAAACATGATCTAAATAGCACTTCGGTGGTAGAACCCTCCATGGATATCTTTCACCCCTTACGCAACTTCATCATCCAGATATTTGAGTCTTATAAAATATTTTTTGGACCATATAATTGGGTTGGGACACCACTGCATGACCATGAACATAATCAATATGGGCCCATTCATAAGGGATACTAACCTACCAACTAGAGGCATATCCTCCATGTAAGAATAAAACTCTAATTCTCATGAGCCCTGATAACGCCATGGAAGAATCAACCACCATAGGGTGTTATGGTTCATCCCCTATATGATTATCCAATTACATATTTATTTGTATAAACTTTTGGGTTTTTTCCCTCAACCCATATTCCAATTATCCAAGTGGACTTAGTACCCATAATCTTTCACCATCCACCAACACTCTTTATCGTAAGGATTCAATGTTTCATAATAATTTACATATATTCATCACTCATGATTTCTATAATAAAAAAGTGTTCCATAACCATTCATGATCATTCAATCTTCAAAATATCAATTAAGTATATGAGGTATCATAACCCTTCATAAACACTGATTTTTTAAAATTTTATCAAGGATATAGTGATATCAAACCATTCATGAATACCCATCCTCCACTACCAATAGATGGTCTGAACTCAAAGACCCCAAACTATATAAATAGATTATCTAGGATAGAATACACCAAACTACAAAAGTACATGGTTTGATCTAAAATACCCTAAAATATAACAGTAGAAGTTCTGAGCTAGAAGACCTTAAACTACAACAATAAATGGTCTAAACTCAAAGAAGTTATACTAAAACACCCCAAAGATCTAATTTTTAGGGAATTAAATAAACAACTAAAAGAGATGCCATGCTCACTAGGTTGAATACCAAAAAACGGTACCCTATGAAAATGATGATTCCTTTCTCACTGAACACACACTTTGTGTGATCTAGTAAATATTAAGAAGTAAAAAAAGAGAACTCATAAAACTGGTCAGGTCAAAAACCCATAAAAGGGTTGCATGAGAAAAGTACAATTCCACACCCACTATTATTTCTCCATATGAAAATTAAGTAAAAGATAGTGAAATATAGAAATAAAAAAATAAAAAACCTAAAAGGATCATTATTGTCAATAGAAAAAATAACTCAATGCTCACTAATTCCCTTGACTTCAAATAAATTAGTACATTATCCCTCTAGGATAAATATCTTACCCAAATTATTCTTTTACATAAAGTGATATTAGGATAACTAGAGTTGGTAAATCAATGAGTAACACCACATCAGTGGGTATTCAAGATATATTGTCAATGAAAATATTTTGTGAGTTAAGAATTCGAATCTAGGCATTTGGTATTACATGGTAATTAAAAAGGATATGTATCACGGAGGATCAATTGAATATTTGGTCAATAAAATTTCATACACATCAGTAATGGAAGAAATATGGATAATGACATGTAAATATCAAAATATTTTTTCATTAATAGCATGAAAAAGGATTAATATACACATTCTAGATCCTCTCCATGGATCCCATCAAAAAAGGAGGAACATTTGTAATAAGACTATAATAAAATTCAATTGGGTGAATTTTTCAAATCAGCTAGAGTCTACTGAGAAGTGTTGATTGAGCACTAAAAGTGTCATATGCCCCACTTCTTCTAATACTACCTAATAATGGAGATTCTTGATAAAATAATTCATCCCCTTAAATAAATTCTGAGTAGTTGTTAATAAGGATGATGATGTCAAAATATCTTACTTTGAGAAATCAATGATCTCCTCTTATTTTCAAATATGTAGAGTAAAGTTGTCCATCTTGGAGTGCATATGATATATTATCTAATGTATCTATTCAAGAACCACCATAGATTCCCTAATTAGTTTGACAAAGATATTCCTTCCATCAAAACTGAATAGATCCTCCTCCTTAATATACATTTTTTTAGGGAAGATAATTTGTTTCATGATATCATACAATGGCTAGAAAGAAAATCCACCATCCCTTAGATTGAGAAAGACCTAGACAAATCATTCCAATTGAACATGAAACTCATCAAAGGGATTCTTGATAATTTTGGCATGGATTTAAATATGGATTTTCCTTTATGATACTTTTTTTCCTATAACTACTTGGGTGAGAACATTAGAGGGAGGAATGGGTGGCTAAACTGATGAAGAAGTAAGAGAATAATTATCATGTTCTCTTATCTTAAATGATGAGTCATATTTCACTTGTATTTAAAGACTAGAATTTTCAGAAAATTCTACCCCACTAATGGTATGTTCGTCACTTTGAAAATAATTCCTCCTTAGAGACTCACCCAAGTCTTAAATCAACTCCATTACTACTATAGATAAGGGGTTCAGTTAATCACCTGGTTTTCCACCTGATGGACCAAACTATTCAATTCTCCACATAGGTAGTCTTTAACCCAAGGTTGGGAATTGGCATAATCCAAAATTAGCGGATAAACCTGTGATGTCATTCTCTATGCATGCTAGTTGAAGGGAGAGGAGAAACCCTTTGTATAAATCCAAATTGTTGTGAAAAATTATTGGGGGTATATAGATCTCCAATAATAAGATCATCTATATAGGCCATGAGAAATCTATCTCAAAGAGATATTTTATACACCCTCACATCAATAGAGATGTTGTTATTATCAACAGTTAGCTCGGTCGGTGCGAGATAGGGTATGAAATTGAAACGATCATAACATCTCAACATGTAAGTAACCTCATGAAATCCTAGTGGCAACGCCACAACACCAGAGAAATTAATCATCCTGGTATGGAAGTAATCATCAAGGACACTAGTAGGGTTATTTTATTTGTCACATAGGAAATGCACTCATATCCATCCAAATAAGAACTGGAAAGGGAAGTCGATCCTATAAGGTATGTTTGAATACTAAATATGATATAAAAGATGATAAAGGTGAGTTGTATTTATAATGGATAGATTATTAGGCCATCTATATTTTAAGTGATCCTCCATCACCAATGTGGCCATTCAAATTCACAACCATGCATCCCTAGATGGAAAAATCCATCCATTCAAAAATATGGCTAAAAACCCCACTAAACAAAGGCTTGTGGATACCTATGGTCTCACCTAGTATCCCCATAAGGCATACTCCCCACCCTAAAAGATATCTCAATATGAACTGACATTTTTTTGGACCTATTAAGAAGGTAATTGATGAGGGTGTATAGTCATTGGCTAAGTTTCACTATAGAAGAGAATGATGTGGATCATGTCCTTAATGTAAATGAGAGAGAATATGTTTAGCTCTGTCTTTAAATTCTCCTCCATGATATTGAGAATGTCCCTTTCTAAGGACCAATTTTGAGTGGGGTCATCCCAAAAATATTAAATAGGAATAAATTTATCATAAATCTCCCTAAGAAAGTGGTATTCCATCCATCTAGTAAATATCCTAATGTTGGATCCCTATTTCATCATAGGATAGATTTAAGGAATTATTACTAGGATATTGATGGAAAATTAGTTCTCTGAGAAGTTCTGACTGATGATACATGAGAAATTGAGAAGTCCATATCATCTAAAAAAGATGAATAACATGTAGCTAGTTGTAGAATTCTGAGTATATCAGCCTGAACTAGAACTCCATTCATTAGTGAAATTACTTCTAGGTCGCAAGACCCATTTTGAGAGCCAATCACTTATTAGGTTATTCATAGAGCAGATGATTATGATAGAATAACTTGAAAAAATTGGTTGATGGGATAAATCAAAAACATCTGGACCCTGAAGGGTGTTTTCCAACATATTGGATAACCCCTAGAATGGTTTTATGACTAATTGACTATCTTCAGAAATCATAATTTGATAATAGTAAATGGAGGATGATAGATGGATATATTGAAGTTTATAATAACTTGAGGTAATTATAACATCATCCATCACACTGAATACATACAAGGGAAGTTGGTGTGATAAGGGATAGCTCAAAATTCTAGGATGAGAAATCCCCTTCAATGTCTTGTTTTCATTAATAAAGTGATACCAAGGGTCAGAATTTTTATTCCTATCAATCATATCCCTCTATCTGACCGTATTGGAATATGTCTAATAATTTGAATCCATATGTATAAAAATGAAAAGCATATGATATATGAGTTAGAAAACCAATCAAAATAGATGCTTGACTTGGATAGTATCATGTGAGTCTGATGATGCAAAAAACAATTCATTATCGCATGACCTAATATAGGTCTCACAAATTTCAATACCCATGGTTAATATCAGGAATCTCATAACCCACATAGAATCATAAAACTACATGATCTATAATAATACTTGTGATAGCATGACCCTAAGATGGTCACGTGGACCATGTAATGATTAGGTGATCACATGACCAATCCATTATATCATCCAAATCCCGTGAAATATTTTTGTGGCCTAAATCATGAATTAAGATTCAAGAAAATTATTGAAAGCTGGTTCATGATTCATTTGAACAATTATAGAGACAATGTAGTCATGCCGTAAGATCTTGTAAACGATTCCTACAAAGAGGTCTTGTGAAATAGATCTTGTGGTGAGGTTTTAATAACCAGTATTACAACAAGAGATATCTAAAGATCTCTCTTAGTTTGAGTTACTAGTGCAATGAGAATACCCATCTCTCCCTTTTTCATAGAATGTATCATGGATCACTAAAGGTAACTAAGAAGACCAAACATCATTCATGACATCAGTCAGCAGAATCCTCATGGAATCATGCATGAATTAACTCTCCACAGATCTGAGTCCATGTCCCTATATATGTCACTCTTAATGGGGGGGGGGGGTGGATTTTTCATACCCTCTAAATGAGAATAAAAAAATTCTAGAATGGGATAAATACAAAAATCTTGGGTATTATATTTTCTTCAACACAAAGGATGGAGTAACATGATAACATCAAGTCCAGATAACTGAATCATGTAGATCATGTAACCTATAGAAGGAAACATGATTGCACGACCCTAAGAAGGTCATATAAATAGATCATGAACTCATATTGATCTATTTATGATCATAAAAAGTACCTATTACAAACCACTGTGTTCTTGAAAAAGCATCTAGACAAGAACTAATGATCATGAGGAGGCTTCCTGATGAGATCCTATGATCATGTGACATACCAGGTGAGAGACACCTAAAAACACCCATAACCCCTCATAAAATAAATAAATAAACATAAAAAGGTAGAGTCTTCAAGCAATGAATCTTATGGTAATCTTAATATGAGTTGGTTATACAATTCCTATAATCACCATCGGTCACACATATTTCCTTTGGCATGCCACCATGATATCACAAAAGATCTCAAAAAAGCCATCTGGATCTTAAGAAAGGCCTAAGACATGCCTCTTTAATCATGTGAAAACCTCCTCGATGGGTGACCTAATCTCAATAAGACTTCCAGACATGTCATCTTGGTCTTTCCTAATCCCTTTAACATATCAATTCGATCATACGATGGGTTATAGACAACCAGATTGATTGTCCATGATGATGCTTGCATGCCATCATGAGATCCTCTATTGATCATGCAATGCCCTAGTGGACAACCGATGGGAAAAGGTCAAAATCCTTTTAAAATAAGGAATAAAAACTAGAAAAATAGGAATCCTATCATGATGGTAAAACATACTAAAATTCATATAAATGAGGTTATGTGCCTCATGTCATCACTAATGATCACATGAAGGCCCTTTGACATGTCATCTTGATCTCACAGAGGCCCCCTTGATAAGACAACTTAATACCATGAATGTCCAATGAAAATCCATCTAAATCTTTCAGAGGACCCTATAAAAGTCTTCCCCAATCATACAAAATCCTTTTTGAAAGAATCTTGCTCTCAAGAACACTATCATACATGTCATCTTAATGGTGAAAAGGTTATTTGACATGTGAACATGATTATATGAAATCCATTTGATGATCTAGGGTCTAATAAATATAGAGATGACATAGTGTTATTAGGATTTCTATTTATCTTGTGATGCCTTGGATGACCATTGGTAGAATTATGTAAAGTGCATGATGTGATACTCCCTCCAACGACTCCAACTCATATATACTATATACATTTAATGAATGTCGACATATAACTGGGCTGCAAAGTACTATAAATTCCTCCACGTTGAAACCCAAAAAAGCACATGAGATTCAAGGAATACCAAAATGAGCATCAAATAGTGGACTTCTTAGAGTGGAAATCAACGCCATAACAAGGGGCTTCCACCAGCTAAATTCTATGAAATGACATGAGAGGTCTCGTCGAATGAATATGAACTTCACATGATCAACATTGATTGTGAAAACAACTCCTAAAGGGACATCTAGATTATGTGAAGTAGCTTCTACATGTTTTCTTAGTCATAAGAAACATCTACAAGATAATAATTGAAAAATATTTCATTGCATATACAATAAAAAATATAAAATACAAAAGACTTTTGCAAAGATGGATACAATAATTTTCATATGCAGGCATCTTAAACTTCGCATGGCTGATCCAGATCTTGATACAACACCCTAACATGTTTAACCAGACATGATAAGTGCTCTGGACTTATCATCTAAACCACACAGGACCCTCTGTAAATATAATCCAAATCTTGATAAGTCCTATAAACAAGTCATCCAAGATTTGATAAGTCCTCCATATATGTCATCCAAGCCACACAAGACCCATCACACATATCAAAAAAGTATTGTGAAGTCCCTGAAAATCTCGTCCAAGTCTTGTGAAGTCCTCAAAAATATCATCCATGTCATGTGAAGCCCTCCATACTTTCCATCCATATCATGAGATAGCCTCCGAACATGTCTTCCCTTTCCATGTGACACCCTGGGATGTGTTTTTCTTGATTACATGGATCACCTTAGATGTATTAGCTTATTTGCGAAGTAGTCATCTAGAAATGTCACTTCTATCATGCAACAGACATCTAATATGTGTAGTTCAATCTTGTGAAGCACCCTGAGCCATGTCAACCTTGTCGGGGAGACACTTAAGACATGATAGATAGACATCCCGGATATGTTGAGAAAACACTTAGAACATATCGGATATATAATCAGGATATATAAGACATAGACCCTCCAATATGTTATACGTGTTAGGAGGACACAACAGGATATGATTACCATGTCTAATAGTCCAATCCATGGATACCTTACTCTGAAAAATGGGGACTTTTATTCCCTCTATAAATAGGTTATATAGGATGCTTTCCTAAGTCCTGAACTCCAAATGGGCATCCACCTCAATGTACGTCCCTACATATTTCAGACACTCCAACCCATGGAACCCAAACTCTCCCATAAATTTATCATTCTTTATTAACCATAAACAGATTGAGAAGATAATTGAACTATGAGAACATTGATTCCTTCAATAATAAGGATAAATTGGATGCCTTCCCAAGACATGATATCCATATCAAGCACCACATTAGGGATTCCCTAGTGCATAAGTCCCATATATTATAGTTGGTTACATAGAACCAACTTCTGTATACTTTATAATAACTTGTATTCATCATTTTTGAATATTAATAAACTCTTTATCACATCATGATTAGTCTTCGGTGTAACACAGTATGTGATAATTTTTTAATAGTAGTTGTCGCACTAAAAGGTCATAACAGTTCCCCTCTATGATAAGAACTCAGAATTTCTACAACATGATTCCAAAATAAATGTTCTATAGATGGAAGATATCATGTAAGGGAAAAAATATAATATATCAAGGGTGTAGAATCATATGAATTTGAGGAACCTTCTCATGGTGTGCACCCTTGGTAATATCTAGTAGGATATTAGGAGAACGAGACCCATAAATAAGAAATACACATTTATATATGGCATTGAATGTTCTTATATGAGGATGTGTGTATTGATCCTTAGAGTTTAAGATTATTATTATTGAAAATTATGAGTCATGTACTAATATGTATTGACAAAAACATTTATGACATATGTTCTCGGTGATGTAGGATATGTTGGGTGTGACGCGATTTATATTTCATTAATGAATAATGCGATAAAGGATTTGTACCTTTTTTCCTTAACAGAAGATGATATCTCAATCCCTTTGAAATAAATTATATAGCCTAAAAAATCCAAGGCCATGGAGTGCTATAAGAAAAATTCAATTTTTAGTTAGTCAAAGAATTAGAAATCGAGCATTTAGGTTGATAATACCAGCATGCAACCTACTTCATTTGAGATATCATGATAAAGGGATTGTATTACTAATTAAACATCTGTATTCGGTATCATGTAATTGTGACATTAAATTCTTTCTCTATAGGAGCCTTGGTGTGTTTCAATATTCTAATGTTGGACTTTAGGCTGCTTCACCTAATGCCACTAAGAAATATGGAAATAGGGTTACACATTAAGTGTGTCCAAAATCTCAGTAAAATAATATATTATTATTTATTATTTGAAAAGTTGAATAAATATTATTCTCACATGTGGTTTAATAATTATTCATGTATTATTGATCTCATATAAATATTTATTTTCAATTTGGTAAATATAATATTATTCATTTATTAGAAAATAATGCATTGATATGTATTGAATAAATAAATAGACATTATTCATGATTTGATAAATACTATGGAGGAATGACAGACCATGTTTAAAGGTCCCCAGAGAAATAATAAATTGTGAATATTATTTTATTAAATAATTTTTCATTATAATTCAAAAGTAATGGTCTAGTTAAGAAATAATATTATTATTATAATTTGACATATGGTTTTTTCTAGGATTAAATAAATTATTAAGGGCCCTTAGGAAATTATTTTATTTTAACGCTTGTGATATATAAACCCATTTATGTTATTTTCAAATTATAGAAAATTAATTTGTTTGGATTTTTCAAAATGGAATTGGAAAATTATCTCAAGCCCTATATAGAACCGTTCTCTATGAATTCTTCCATGAATGGAAACCAGTCTTCCTCAACCAGATAAAGGAGAACACCTTGGAAGAAGTTCTCACAGCGATCAAAGGAGAATGATGCAAGAACTTGAATCTTCCGTGGTAGCACCTATAGATTAATTTTGAAACATTTTTGGATTCATGGAACACATGTGGATCACCTCTAGTGATAATATTCACATGATTCTAACAATGCAATGACGGTGCATCATAGTTTTGCTACCAAATCCATCAATGAATAAATAATTCCATCAAGATAATTCTTATTTAATTAAATTATTTATAAATAATATGTGAGGATCCTCTCTCTTGGTTTTATCATGATTCATGTTTTTTATATTCATTGACTCAATTACATTGATCGCGGGAATGATCATAATATAAATCTTTAATTAATCATCAATCATGATAAAAATAAAAGTTGGGAACCTCCCAATACATGCTTCTACTGCACCTGAATCCTTTACCATATCCATATGCAGTGAGACTTATCACATGTTAATCCTTATTCCTCACACTAATAATAGATTATGTGGGATTAGGTATTTTTAACGATCTTAGCATTGGCATTCTAAATTTCCCTCACCTAGGGAAACCTTAGTGTGTAAACCCTATTAAGTGTCATGATTTTTCCCCATAAAAGGGAATGTACCATGGTGTAAGTACAAATGGAATTACAATTTTGATAAACACTAGGAAAAAAACCATCATGATTACTAATTTCTTTCACCACACATCAATGGGATGAGGGAAGATTGAAATATGATGACTTTTATTCCAATCATAAATAGGATATATAGGATGTCTACTTTAGCATCATGCTCTATACCCGATTCTTACTGCCCTCATATATGTCCTCTATACATGACACAAAACTACAAAACATAAATTAACTACATGGGTTTTGATTCCTATTATAAATAGGATACACAATAGTCCTTATAATGCTTCAATTTCATTCTCTAAATATAAATTACCTCTATGTATGGATGTAACTCCAAAGTTTTGGGTTATATGGCTTCAAAATATAAGCAGATTCCCATTGAAAATAAATGATGGGAAAGGGTTAGTTAACCATGTATATATATAGATAGTCTCAATAATATAACCCCCTCTACATGTATTTGTATTCAAAACATTTCCATTTTTTTGGGTAACCAACCCTATATCGGGATTCGTAAGATATTCATGAACATATCTTAAATTTATAAGAGAAACCAAGAATAAGAAATAATTACCCCCAAAATGGTGTGATGAGACCGAACACCTATCTCTCAACCAATGTGAGTTCCTATGTGTCATTGGATCTGAAACCCTAAATGATCGTCTTCCTATGGATGGAAAGTTTGTACCTAGTTATGGATGTGGGAATCATTGGTAGTTTCAAAGAAATGAAAATGGTGAACCAGGTGTAAAAGATTTTGAAATCATATTTGAACCCCAAAAATCACCCTAAAAAGGAGAAAAAATGTTAAACTTCGTGTGAAGTCGTATAATGATAGAATAATTGAATCATTAAAGGCATCAAACACCCTATCTCTTAAACCCGGGGCCCCAACCATTTTCTGAGAAAAACAAACAAGTAGAAAGATCTGGTCATTAATCTTTGATCAGACTATAAAGATAAATTTCATAATAATAATTAGTAAGATGAAATTTTATGTTAGTTCGATAATATTTTACCTGTTATTATTCTTGGTGTGGATATTTTAAGAAGATGAGGATATACTAGGTTAAATATCGTAGGAGATCATTAATTTGAGTGTTCCAGTGAACATGTTCTAAATAATACATGAAAATATGAGTTATATTGAGTGAAAAGTTGCAAAGCATTCATGAAGACTTTATATAATTCAAATAAGTTTCAGTGAGTAAGTAAATTCAATCTAGTTCATATATTAACATCCCATTATTTATCATAGATCAACTTCAAAGAAGTTTTTTTAAGAAAATGTTTTCAAATACATGGTAGGATTACATAGTACTAGAAATATTTAGGTATACATTGAGATCACAGTGGGATGATGTGTTAATAGTCTTAAGCAACTGTGATGTCTTGTGAGAGGAAGGATATCATAAACGTATTCGGATGATGCATTGATGTGGGATTTTTTAGTCGTTTTTGGATGACACATGTCCAACTCCACTTGTATCGAGGAAAATTTTATAGTGTATAATATAATTATTTGAAATTCCAATCACATCATGGAGTAGGTATTTAAGGTCGAACCATGTATGTCATGTTTACTAATTCTATATTCAATACTTCATTACATATATTAATTACTAACCACTTCAAAATCTAAAAAGACCATTTTTACTATCTAAAAAATGGTTAAATTTATAATGGGGGTAAAATATTTCAAGAATAATTGGTAATTGGTAAAAATAGTCAACACCTGAGTCACCTTAACATGGGAATACACTAATCCCATTGGGAATTTCAATTATTATTGTATTGAGTTTCTCTATGATTGGTTATATCTTTTAAGATCCACTAAATTTAATTTGGTTTAATAAATAGTATTTTTAATATGTTTGATGTCGCTTGGATGGAAAGATCTGATTCTGTTACTTTTTTTTAAAATGTGGTAGTATCTCACAATTCTATGGAAAAAAGGAGAATGAAATAGGATACGATGTTGAGAAAATGTTATAAGATGATAGAGGATCATCCACTAGTTTAATGTAGTCGGAGTGGAAAGTGTTCCATCAAACCTGGTATGAGAGATTCATCAGGTGAATTTAGTTCAATCTATTATAATTTGAAGATTTCTAAAATGTTAAATAACTTAGTGATTTTTATTCTAATATAAATGAGTATCTTAAAATGGTCCCTATGAAAGTTTATTCTCTTATACTAACATATATTAGGGGACAATGGAATGAGATTACATAATTAGAATAAGATGCTAAAGCAATGGAAGATGAATTAGAAATGTTGTTTGGTAAATACAATTCTATCTCAATACTAGTTAATGTAAAAGATTATTTATATTCACTTTGAAGTGAATTAATTTATTTAATAGATAAATATCTGAAAATATATATTTGTGAGAGAGTTATTTCTGAAGAATATATTATTACATTTGAGAGGTTTCGTATAAATATAATGACTACCAAATAATTCCATCCAAATGTGAAAGTATAGAGAGTGAAAGAGATGAAAATTTATTTAATGTAAGAAGTCAAGATACATAAAGATATGTTACAAATGATGAAGAATCAGTGGGAGGACATGTTGATGTTAATTGTGACTCAAAAGAATACACACAATTTAAAGTGTTCTGAGTAGATGTAAAACCGAGGAATTTGGAAGTGACATAACCTAAATCCTCCCATTATATTAATAAAATAACATCCTATATAAAAAAACATCCAATGATATTCTCTCTTCAATAAAGTCTCATAAATAGTGACAAGAATTTTAGGGTATTAAATGTAGAGTCTTCTACCGTAGGTACATTAAAAATGTTATCCAAAAAATTTGTTCATTATACAAGAGATAAATATTTTTCCAACATAGGTATTGATAAAAATCAAATATTATATAAAAATGGGTAGTTAAAATGGTGAGAGCCCCCCCCCCCCAACCCTACATCATAGAAATATAAGATATTATATAAAAAATATATACCCAAAAATTAGTCCACAAAAGTGGTGAATGTTCACAAAAATTTTACGTTATAAAATCATGAAATACTACTACAAAAAATAAGTGAAATAGATTTATAGGAATATGTGGGTGTTGTTTTGTGTTTTGACACATAGAAATGTAGTATTAGAATAATCGGTTAATTTATACGTTTTTTATAATGATAGAGGTCATGGGGAGTAAAACTAAAAGTTGAAACAAGACTATTGAATAGAATCCATAGAAAAATAAATGTTTTCAATTGAGGAATATATTTTTCAATCTAGATAATATCTATGTTTTTTGAAACATCAGTGATAACATATATGATTGATATTAGTTTTTTCTAATTAGTCGCAACTCTAATGCTCAAAATAAGAAAAATCCACAACATCACAGGAATAAGAAATCTAGAAAACAAAGAAAATATGTCTTGAGGTGTTAATAAGTAAAGAATGTTTAAGAACCCACTCACACAAAGTCATTGAAGAAAGTTGATTAATAGGTTGTCACAACAAATAGAAGAATATGAATATATTATGGTAAGATAAGACATTCCATGGTGTTTTTACGAATAACATGGAAATTAAATCTAGTATGAGAAAAATTAAAAAACCAATTTGTCAGTCAAAGATATACCCAATAATATTGGGATGTTAAAAGGCATCACTAATTATGAAATTAATAGGCTTCCCAATAAGGGTAAAACAAAATCTAATTAAGTGGTGTGTGGAAGGTGAAATCTAACAAGACACACTCCTAAAACTTTCATGACTACTCTATTAAAACAAACCGATATATTTAAGAAGAAATAAAAAGAATAAATGTGTTCTAGTACTTTTCATGCAAAGAGGGAGCCTGAATAAAGGAATAAGGACAAACATATTAAGAAATATTAGTTAGTTATAAGGACTGATTAGATATAAAAGGAAAATAATATTTAATTAGATGAAAAGTATAAAGTAATGTTAGCTTCCCAAGAAGATATTACAAATATAGATAATAATGGGGATAAAAACCAAAATAAATCCATTATTTTCATTTTTTTAAACATAAGGTAATAATAAGAATTAACAAGACAAGACATTTTAAAGCCTCAAATACTAGTGTTTCTAGGTTCAAAAAACTTTTTTAGGCCCAAGGTTATAATTCAAGAGCAATGTAAGTCCACCTTATTCCCAAACATTTGGGATTATTCCTTGACGAAATAATAAAAGGTGTATTTATAGGTAATAAATACATTATGATTATTTGAAATCTAAAATTTAATTCTTCTTTAATTTGTATCCAGGTTTATCTGGTATTATAACTTCATGGTGATTGTGTTTTGAAGAAATATATTGTTGTGATAAAGTACGAAATGAATATCTTGAGGGGAATCTAACAAATATAGTAAAGGTAACATAGATTTATCTTTCCTAATAAATTGGAATATTGGAAATCCATTACAAATGTCAATTATTGGGGTATAATACTCAATCTCCTAACTCTTTTATGATTTTTCATTATTCTAATAATCTAGGGGTTATTTTCTCATAAATTTTGGAAAAGTTTCCTTGAACATGAAATTTTTTATGTGTGTTAGTTAATATTTGTGTATGATCATCAAAGTTATTTAAAACATGATTTATACAACCCCTAAAAGTGAAATTCTGAGTTGGTACCCCATGGAGAAGTGTGAACAGACAATTTTTCTATCTATTATAATAACTCTTTTTTTACACATCTAGGTTTTCTGAATATACTTAGTGTGATTATCTGATTACTCATTTCTAATAATTATGTCGTGTTTTCCTTCCCTATGGATAATAGAATATCAAAGTGGAAAGAATTTTTCTAAGACAAATAGGGTAAACTTATGTGCCATACCATTAAAGAGGATAAAATTTAACCCCACTTTGCATTCATTGTAAACATATGGGAGAATAGATACATTGAATTAAGGTATTTTATTGGTATTATCAACAAATCTAAATGAGGGATATTGTAGAAACCATGGGGATTGTGTGAATATAATTATATTGTGTCTTTTAAATGTATCATGTAGAATTTAATACTTATTTATAAGTATGGGTGATATATTGAGTATCCCCCCATTATATTCAAATATGTTCATGAGAATCAAAAAAATTAAATTTAGCTATGATAGACCACATATTTAAATTATCTTATTGGGAACTAAAATTTGTAAATTAAGTTACAAGGTTTGTCATGTAAAATATTTGAGTTAGTTAAATTATAGTGTAATTTCAAATGATGTAAAAAAATCCTTTTTAAACAATAATGATTTTCAGAATTTAGGTTTATAATGAAAAAATTATGATGATACTCAAGATGATCCAAAATATTAAAAATATTAAAATTAAATTACAATTCATGCAGTATAAAAAATATTTATCTTTATTAATTGTAGAAAAAGTTAAAAAATGAGATCAATCAGAGAATATAAACTAAAATGATGTTTATTTATTCTATTTCTAAGAATAACGTACAAATAATATTAATGATTCTTTTCCATTCCCAAGTTCCCAAAATCCCTTGAAAAGAATACAATGACACAAGTTAAGTGTTTTAAATTCCAAATACCTTTTAATAAATCTATTTTTTGAGAATATTTGTTCCATACTTTTTTCTCATGGGAGCTAAATTATTCTATGAATCAAGATATGGTAGTCGAATGAAGAGTAAATAACTATTGGGTATTTGTGATATTAAAAAATACATTATTTCTGAGTAATTTTCAAAAATGAATCTTGGACTTACTATAGACATAAGGATGAAGCAAACAGAAATGTTGGTATTTATATGAAAACTTGGTGGAGAAGAACCACATGATAGTCATTAACGATTCTTATGATTGAAGATTGAGTAAGATCAAAATTTTAGTACACATATGGAAACATCATTTGGTAGAATCGAGACACCTTATTATATACCTATTTGGTTATATGAAAATGAGGTGTGGAAGTAAAGTGTAATCAATTCAAAAAACTTAGAATCTTGAAGAATGTTTTCAGTTGAGAGAAATGAAAAATGAAAATTTTAAGAAATAAAGGGAACACTTTTTATTCTATAAGATACAATCAAGTGAGGAAATATAACAACTGGGAATGAGGACACTCATCCACATGATTTTTTTTGTTAGAAATCAAATGATGCCATCGGTACCAAATGTTTTATTATTAGATTTTATATATTCTAAAAATATATAAAATATTATTATAGTAACCTAAATATAGAATGAAAAATAAAGTGAGAGATGGGAAGAGCTTGAGAGGTTTATTCTAAAATTTATTCTGTTATATTATAGAGGAATATCGAAGAATGATGATGAGTATGTTAATCTTATTCTAATGTGAAGATCTACATCATATCTAGGATAATGAGGAGGAAGGATCTAACCATTTTTCTGTAACCTTATTTATGATAAAAATTTGAGATGAATTGGTTATGATAAGAAATATTAGGAGATATCAAATCTATTCTTCATAGTATTAATCTTGATATCAAGGATTTCAGAATATGTGGAGTTGATGAGTTTGATGATCATAGGAGCTCATTAAGTTAAGAAATCCAATGAATGAGATTTGAATAATTCTTGTTAAGCTAAGCAACAAGAAGTGATAGATTTATATATATTTCTTAAATAATTTATAACATTAAAAGAAGATGCAGTGATAAAATAGATCTGATATAGTATATTCATTAACATCCCAATGTTGAATAGAGATCAACCTCAAAGATTACCTTATAAAGAAACATCATCATATGCATGGTGGGATTCCATAAAACCTGATGAATTCAGTTTATATTGATAGGTTATAGTGGGAATTTTTCATAGTAGTTTGAAACTTCTAAAAATTTATATTCGAAGTAAGAAACCATAAAATAAATGGTATGTTATTTTGGTGTTAGATACCGAAGTGGTTTTAGGATAATACCTAATCAATTCCTCTTTTACTGATAAAAGTGTATTTTAGAAAATATGTGACTTTGACATCTTAATAATGGTTAGGAGTAGGTAATTATGGATAAACCTAGAAAATCCAATGTTCTACATTTACATTCTATACTTTATTTCATATAGTAATTACTCACCTATTTAATAGATAAAAAGATTCATTTTCATATACTAGAAGTAGAGTTTAAATTACCATTGGTGGATAAATATTTCAAGAATAATCAGTAATTTGTAAAAATAGAAAGTCCCAAATTCACCCCCCCCCCCCACACGTGACATCACAAATATTATTGGACATTTTCATATATAAAACATCTCCCAGTAAAACTGTACCTGATGCAATCATACAATGTTTGAGATATTGTTGTAATAGATTTTCTTCCCCCTTTAATCTCTTAGGATTATAGAAACACATCCTTGTTGTGTATCATTATTCTATAATAGTAGCACTTTTTAAATTCCTTTCATTGAGAATCGTCTACTATATATCAATCAATAATATTTTTTATCCACTGATCTTTGATTTGAACGCTTTAACTCACTACATATTGAAGTTTTCATGGGAGGTATCTCCTTTATAATATTTGAGGAGTTAAACTTCATTTTAGGTTCTTTTATCTTATTATACTTCCTATATATTTGATCTATCATTTTATCCAAACAAAATCTAGATTCCTTACAAGATTTTATCCTCACTTCATGTTATGTTTTGAAAGGGATAATACATTCATTTAGTTCCTTTTGTGCATCCATTTTTTCCACTTCATGTGAAATTTATACATATATGTCACCTAGATCTTTCATTTTTAAACATATTTTAAAATTTACATTATTCAAGGACACCTCCACTAGTCTCTATATTATATACTCTATGATTAAATTTTTATGAATTTACAATCACTACATGAAAAATATATAATTGATCTACCATCATGTAAGTCCTAGATATTATCATAGTTATCGAATATAAATCCTTCTATTTGATGAATATTTTTTATTTAATTTTTTTTCAATTGATTTACCCAATATTTCTATCTCTAAAAGTGAATATTAATTTTCATATTTTAATTATTCTTCCAATATTGTTTTAGAAATATATTTTACATTGATATCAATCTCACTTACCTCAACAGGTTTTTTCTTCTTCTTTGGTGTTTTCTTCTTATTTCTCCACTTTTTTCATTTCAAAATAATGTAGTATCTATATCCTATTAATGGTGATAACTCAGTCTCCTTGTTTTCCACATGTTTTTGAAATATAATGTCCAAATTTTTTCGAATCTCAAATGTAGTAAAATGTTTTGAGGTGTGCTTATATACCTCAGTGGATAATGTTCTAACCCTGATCTTTTCTATCTCTATATTACCAATTATTTCAACATTATTTTTCAAATTCCCATCTCAATTTATATACTCAATAATATATTTTCCAAAATCCTATAAGAAAATACACATCTCCTTTTTCTAACCATCATACAAGATGCTATTAAAAATAGGTGGTCTCATTATCAAATCCATGTGAGAAACAATTATAAAAAAATAGATATTGAACATTAAATAAAAAACATATGAATAATATAACACTTTTTTGGACCATGCTGAATATATAAAAACTGATAGGTGTGAATCAAGGATTTTTTGTTCTAAATGATTTCACTAGATTACATTCACCGCATTATGGGATTCTCTCATTTGAAGGAACTCATTCAATATTTCACTCTTGATGCCACTCTAACCAAACCATACAAAAATATATAATAATACGAATCATGAAAACACATGGGGATCTTAATTGGTACACTAGAAAGGGATACATTTAGGGAGAACATACTAATGATATGTTGATGTAGTGGATACAAATTTTAGTTTTTGGTCACTCAATGACAAGGTACACTTTCTTTGTATGGTTTAGGAAAGGTAAATTCTCAATATAATAGTCAATCCCTATTTATCTACTTGATATGATGCTTCGAAGAAGGTTTGGGTTAGTTTATATATTTGAGGACCTCTTCAATAGTTTATAGAAATTATGGTTTCTTCTACATCAGCTTTGGTTATTGAGATACCTTCCATCTTCATCTCTAAATAGTTTTTATGTTAAGTTCCTATTCACTAAACTTCTTCCCCAAATGTAGGATGTGATAAAATCATTTTAAAGTGTTGAATTTATGTCTTCTTATTCTAATTACTGATGAGTGTGTCCTTTTAGTGTGAGGAATAATTTATTATATTTGGAAGGAAATAAACAATAACGAACCTATTCCCGATTAAGATTATCCCACACTAGAATAATTATGTTTTGTTCTATCTTCTTCATCAACAATTTAATATAGAAATGGAAATTGATGCACAAGGGAATCACTAACATTTTTTATAAATTTTTTTTCTTATTTTTAATTAATTAGTTCGGTCGTTTTATGTATTTTTGGAATATTTTTTAGTCTTGTATAATTTTTTTATAATTAAAATTAATTATATGTTAATTATAGTTATTAATACTTTTAGTTCATAATATATTATTATACATTATTATAATTTATAATCCCATCAACCTAATACAGATAAAATATTTAACATTTTATATTATTATTATTATTATTCAATAATTAGTCCTATATTATTTAGCCTTTTATATTATTACTAATACTAGTATTTTTATTACTTATTTTATTTTTTTAATTTTTTTATTAATATTTATTATTATTAGTATTATTATATTGTATTGTACTGTATTTATTTTATTATAGTATCATTACAATTAGTTATGTTTAACTAGTTTAAATTTTATATATTACTCACAATTTATCAAATTATATATCTATCTAATTCTTAATATACACAATAATTATTTTAATATATTATTATTATCATTATTATTATTGTTACTATTATTATGTGGTCTTAGTTTTGGTTGAGTGGTACTGTGGCGCAACCTACACATCAAAGAGACACAGATCTGACACTCAATCATTGAGAGTTTTTCATGTCACTATGAAGGTACTATAGTTAAGGGTTGTAGATTGGAACTATAGAATCATTGTAGCAATGTACTGCAGTAGGAGCTCAGTAGATTTGAATTTTTCAGGGCACTATAACATAATGTAGTGGGGGATTATAGAAGGAAATTGTGTGGTAATGTAATAGTAGTTTTGGGGTATCTATGTTGGTTGGGGTGAACTTGTGTCTCTGGCTAACTTTAGTAAATGGATGCAGGTCATCACTTTGGGGGTGATGTTTTCCTAGTCAACCTATGTTAGGTCCACTAGGATAGATACCATCGGAGATGGGGTGAATCAGGGTATGACAGATTAAAACAACTTCCCCTTTTGATCTTATTTTGCTGTTAGACAAAACTCTCTTCTTTCTCCTTCTCGTTGCAGAGTATGAATAAAGCTTAAAATATGTACATGACACAACAATTTTACATGGTTCACCCTCACTAGGACATGTCCAAGGAGTATACACCAGCAGTGTTCTGATGTACCAATTCCACTATAAGTGCACTACTGTTTACATGTTCAAAGTGGAATCACTGTCCCTCCTGGATTACCACCACCCACAATTTGAGAACTCGATGCTCTCTCCACTGAAGTGAGCTCACTACTTCTTCAGAAGATCCACTCACAGTTTATAGACCTATTGGTCTTTTCATTATCACAAATGAATGCATCCTCCACTGTATGTAGATGCTCTATTGAAGTCCAAATTTCATCCAATGATGAATACCTATTTTACCCTGACCACTGAGCAATTCCTTTGGAAATACCTTCGAAAAGAACCCAACTTCGCGAGACTCACAATTTCGTGAATCTCTAACAAGCCTTTGCAAAACTCCTACCATTTCCTGATGCTCACGCCTTCACAGAGGTCAGGCCATCGTGGAGATCTGGCCATCATAGAGGGACATCCCTCACGAATCTCACTGATCCAATGCAGAGCACACAACTTTTGCAGAGCTAGATTAGCCACCGCGAAGCTCCTTATTCTTGAAGCACATTGTTTTCACGAACCTCCTTCGTGAGCTGAGAGAAAAATATTTTCCTCTAAAACTCTATATGCATCTCCTTAGGGGGTTGAGGTCTATTCATATTCGATTCCACTGATCCTCAAACCTTCCACACGAAGACAACTCCACGTCAGCTCAAATCACGAAGCTCAGAAGTTCCCACTGAAATTCACTCAAAATCGCATAGCAACATGGAAATTTTCTGCTTGCAGAGCTCATCGTAATCGTGGAGCATTCCATCAATTAATTCAAACCACTTCCATGAAGCTCCCTCACATTTCCCTTAAACACTATTATTTGCAAAGCTCGTCGTAGTCACAAAGAATCACCATTAACAGTCTTATAGTCTTCGCAAAACTCATGTCTAATTCATATTTTGATGAGATCTCCAAGGAAATCCATATTTTGTTATGCTCACCAAACTCCAAATTTTGGACCCCCAAAAATTTGGAAAACACTAGAAAACGACGCCACCTGGTATCTATTCTTTTATACCACCTTCCGATAGTCCAATATTTTTTCATTGTTCTTTGTCAACATGGATTGTCAAAAACATCTCTAGAACTTGAAAATTCACCATGGAAACCTGCTTTGTCAACAAACACAATCAACCTAAAAATGATACAATGTTACCTTGAGGTATTTTTGCCCAACAACCTAAAGTCAGTGAGTGTGTGTGAATGTGATTGTCCCTTATAAATTATACCCCTAAATAAATAATTATATTATTGTAATACTTTTTTAATATTTGGAACACGTGGAGGCATAGCGAAGATGAGAGACGATCATGCTCATGATCTTTTTCTTCATATGAGATCACCCAACATCAACAATAAACATTAAAAAGATACTCTTATCCATTTCTTTCCATGATGGAGAATCCTGCAAAATCTTTGGTTGTGACCTCCCACGCGGTTATCCCTCTTTCCCACTCTTTCCTCGTGAATCACAAACATAGTCTTATACCTTATGTAGACCTCCCTTCCTCAAAAAATTTCACAACATCTATGTAAAACTCATCTATGTGTTGTGGTCCATGATTCCCATCTAGCCACATCCACCCCTATTTTATGTTAACTAGCTATGTCACATCACCCAAATCTCTATTTTCCACTATACTGCACCCTTCAAAAGCATTGGTTCATCTTTCTGCACACACAAAACATGATGTACATCCCCCAAATTCACAACACACATCCCAAGATGACCTCACCCTTATTCATAAAACCATGCCCATCATCTCCAATAAATATCTAATTATCATTATTTCATGGAATCACACCACCAAGTCATGATACCAGGATAGTAGAATCTCCCATTATTCTGGTTCATTAGTTCAATAGGCTATTCTATGATCCCAATACTTAACATATCACCCAATTTTGTCTCTTTCTAAGTCACTACACTAGGCCAAATTTTCCTTCTACAATTCACCAAAAAATAAACCACACTCTCAATGTATATGAGAATAATTTTTTAACATGATGAGTTGTGTTTATGGGTAAGATGGTTTTTATAGCACTTCATGTCAACATTTTTCATCAAAGGGATATTACTAGTTTATAGTGACTATTAGAAAAAAATTATTATATTTTGTATCATTTTTTCATTTAGTAATAGTTCATGTGTGTAATTTTAATTTTGGGTGTTATTTTTTATGGTCATTATTTCACGTGCATGTGTCAGTGATGTGGAAATGGATCATTTTGAAAAAGTGAAGATCAACACCATAATGTTTTTTTAATGATCATTAGTGTCAAATTTTATTAATCTTTTTCAACCTGAACATGATGACCTATTTTTATTATTATTTTATATTTTTTTTCAATGGATATCTTGATTCATCACATCAGAGTTTTTATTATTCCATGCAATAAGCTTATATATTATTTTAATTTTCATATTTTATTAATAGTTTAATTTAATATAATTGTATTGTTATTTTAATAAAATATATTTTTATCTAAACAATTTTAATTTTCATTCTGTACACATTGTTTGATGTTAATTCATGGGATACCTAATAATTAATAATGAATGATAGTGGATAACATAATATATTTATATATAGTTTGATCATCTGTGTGATTGAATGATAAGTCTCAGGAGAGGGTTTTAAAATAAATAAACTTATTAATTAAAATTTATGATTTTTTATGATTTTTCTACAACCAACAAAAGTGACACCTAAAAATGATCCTATATAAGGAACCGACCTTAAACATTACTTAATATTGAGATAAGTCAAGAATTGACTTTAATTCACATCAAAGATCTTTTCAAGTTTAGATTTTCCGAGAATTAGGAAATAACTCATACAAAAGAACTTAAATATTACAAGTATACACTTCTACTAACTATCCATGTTTTCATAAACCAAAAACTATTTAAAAAGAAACATGGTATAATTTCACATTTAAAAAGAATGAATTTTCCTTGGACCCATCTTTGACTCTATTATTCTTCATGTCCTATGAAAAACATTTCAAAACATGGGAATAGCATAAAAAGGTCAGCAAGTTATACACAAGGAAGAAAATAGTTATTCTTGGGATAACATGATAACTATGAATACATTATCATAAAGTAATAATTTTCACCTTTAAGAAGTAGAAAATATAGTTCACTAAATATAAGTTCATTTCTTACCCTTATTTAACCAAATTATTACCATAAAACCATAGAAATAAACATATAACATATAAAGGTAACTTGGGACATAAACATACTTAAATGGAATAACCATATCGTGGACTTCCACACATATCACTAAATGGAATAGCCATATGGCTGACTTCCGTACCAAATTCATTTGAGGTTATAACGTAACCACACATTCTAGGTTTATCAAGGAACCAAACATATTTGATTTATCACATAACCACCACTCTTTGGATTATCACATAACAACCCTTCAAATTTCCAAGTACCATAATATAATCATAAAGCCTAAAAGATATCAATTATCAACACTTCACTCATAAAATCACATTTACACTCACAAGAGTTAATATAATGATATTAAAATAGTAAATACACTTTCAAAAACATGTTCAATACAAAACCAACCAAAAAGGGAATGAGGAAATTCATTTCATTTTAAAAACATTGTGGCTTATAGAGGAAGCCCAATATCAAATAATGGTTACGGCGTTGGAGGAGTTGTTGTCACCACATACGTTAAAAACATTCATATTTTTCATTTAGTAAAATTATTCATAAAAAAAGATCAAATTTTATAGAAATTAAATGTAAAAGGGGTTTATTATATGCATTATAAAATAAGGTGGTGTATGACATCCAAATATGCCTCAATTAAAAGAGATTACGACGAAGTCCCTTACCTTGTGTTTGACTCGTCACGTACAACCGTTATATTCCTGGATAATAATAATAGTTTAATTTATAGTTTATTGATAACATTTTTCATGTTTATTATTCCTTTTATATCACTTATTACCATGTTATAAAAATTACCGAATTTTTTTAACTTCAAATCAGACGTTTTGTCAATATTCGCTACATGAGTCAAAAATAAACTTGTTTTGAGGTAAATTTTCCATGTAGTCAAAATTCCATCGTCTCCAGAATATTATTATTTAATTAAATATCATATATATCCCTTGTATATGAATTTATTATGTCCATAATATTTTCAGATAAGAAATGAAATGCACCGTTCATAGAGACGGTAGGTAGTACGTACGCATGAATGCTACATTCATTTCTTTATCATATTAATAGAATAAAAACTAAATGATAAATAAGTATATTTTAATTAAATTATAATATATATCTTATATTTCTTTACATAAGTTTATTAAAATATTCCTTTATGTGTTCCATGTGTGTAATTGACAAATGATATCACTTTGAGGGGCGAGTAGTCTGCACTTTCTCAAATGAAATTATCATATTTACACATTCTGAAAACACAATGATATGTTGTAAATAAAAATTACCTAAGAATAGAGACAATATTAATATAATATATATAATATATATATATATAGGTCAATCATAATTTCCACCATGAGAGGTGGTAGGAGAAAATTGAACAATCATCATTTCGTGAGGTAGTAGTTCGTCGTAAACAGATACCATATGTTCTATATCTATTAAATGGAGGTGGGGGTAAGTAAAGGTCAAACAGTTTTCATAAAAAAATTCTACTATATTGAGGTTATTTTTTTAAAAAAATAATTTAATAAAAAGGTCATAGTGGTGGAGAAGGAAAATAAATGAAAGAAGCATGAGAGAAGACATTACCTCTAAATCTTTTAACTACTTTTGCTTTGAGACAATGGATTTATTGAATTTCCCTCGGAACAATGTAAGTCTTCTAGGAGGATATTAGGGATGTTAGGATATTATTTTATCATAATTTGGGAAAGTAAAATGGCTTGAGTGGTGTGAGTAAGTGGGTAGAGGTGGTGGCCATTTTTAAGATAGGGGATGGGAAATTTAAGAAAGTCTTGAAATATTATTTTATTATAAATTTATTTTAGAATTATAATAGTTACAAAGCAATATATTTCAAGGATAAGATGAGTATGTGTCAATATCATCCCAAATATAGGTTTCAGACAAGATTAGGGTACAAAAAAACATTATCTTTTAGCATTAACCCTTACTTAAAAACATTATCTATTACCACGTCTTCTTGTATTTTTACAATATATGGTTACAATAGTTACTATAAATTGCCAATATAATCACAAGTGGATAATTAATGACATTTTTAACATTATTTAAGTCAGTTTGATGAATATTATATTTTTAGGACTTCTATATCAACTAATAAAATAGTAATTTTTTTAAACTCACTTATGTCAATTTTGACACTATTTTGTAATTGATTTTTGTTAAAGTCATAACAAGATAGTTCCTTTAAAAAAAGTCATTAACTCATACATAATGTTTTACAAAAAAAATTCTTGGATGGCATCAAAATGTTTAAATTACATTTATTTTAATTTTTATAATATCATTTATTTGAATCTTTCATCAATAAGGTAATCATTGCATCCTCATTTTTTCATAAATAAATAAATTTATTTAATGTCAAAAATTTATCAATAAACTACCATGATGTAAGAAATATTTATATATTTATAATAAATATTTATATTAAAATAGTTCAATTATATAACCCTATATTGAAATTTTTTTACTAAAAATATAAATGTTTATGATATATTTCAATTTTCATTAAAATTAATATTATAAAATGTCATTATCACACCCAAGTGAATCCATGAGGTCCTAAAATCGACCCAAGGATGCCCATGGTCGGAAATATTTAATAAAATAGGATTAAGGTATGTGTTAATGTAGTTTCATATTATTATAATATTATTTTTTAGCCTTATTTTCTTGATTTTCCCTTTAACCAAGATTAATAAAAATACTTACTCAAGTTACTATTCATACTGTCCAAAAATAAAAGGTACCTATTTAAAAAATGTTATTATTCCAATTATGGAATATATTTTTACTAATTCATAAAACATAAATTTTATAAATTAATTTAAAATTAATTCTAATTGTCAAAACCAGAAAGCATATTTTTAAGAAGTAAAAACCCTCAAAAGATTGACTTGTTTTTATGCCCAATTTAAATGTGAAATTAGTTTCAATGACCAAAATTGGATTAAGTGATAAGAATTTAATCCAATTAAACTTTAAAACCATTAATATGTCTAATTTAACTTTACAAATAAAGTATATGAAAATCATTTTTTGAATTAAATAGGGTATTTTTCATTATTCATTAAAATATGGATTTTATCAGAATAATACCAAATTTTAAACAAAAGTAAATTTGGAGGTCCCGATTCTAAAGAAGAAATTTATTTTGTCAAATATAATATATAAATATAACAAAAAACTATATTTAAACAGGGTTCTCCATTGAAATGTTGTAAAACGAGCTTTTAAAAATATAAGAGTATTTTATGTTCAAAATTAGATTCATTCTCATTTTAAGCCTCTAATACTTTTGGATAAATGTAAAAACATTTAACAAACATGTTTAAAATATTGTAGTTAGTTATCTTTATTCCTTCCAATACAATGGCTTGGATTTGACTACCATTTAAAATAATAATAATAATATTGTATTATTTTTTGTTATAACTCAATGTTGTGTGCAACGTAAGATTTCGGGGAAACCTGTTGTTGCATATAGAATACATTATCGGAAAAGGTGTACCATTTAATGTAAAATTAATTTCTTATTCATAAATATTAATGGATATGAAAAATTATTATTCTATAAATACCTAGGATGTTACATCTTATACATGGGATAGTTTAATAGATAGATACATTGAATTTTTAATAAAAAGGTGATTATTATTCACAAAAATAATTCAATACTGAAAAATTTTAAGAATATTCAAAACACCTGATAATTAGACATTGAATAATTTATGAGAAAAATTATAATACCATTTAACACCATAGAATGGGAATTAATTATTTTCTGATTAAATTTGGAATTAGTGATAATAAAAAAAATTATACTCAATTAAGAATGGAAATAATGTGATTTCCATCACATGTACCTGTGCATAAGTATTAAATCAAATAATTCAATCTCCACATTGTTCTATGAAATTATTTTTTGTTAGTTTAAATAAATGTTTAATTATGAGAATTTTAGTTTTTATGACATTGAATAATTCAACCCCCTAATCATTATTTTAAGAAGATTTTAATAATCTTTACACACATTCTCCCTCATTGATCAACCTCACTACCACTTCTATAGTAGTTATTAGGTTTAAATTTTCTAAATTTTGTGTGGTATGATAACAAACAACAAATTTTTGTAATCATTACCAAGGATAAATGTAACATTTCAAGATCCTCAGTATATATTAATTCAGGTATAAAAAAATAATTAAGATTACTACCCTAAGTAATTTCATCATTGTAGAAAAATTCACAATTCTTGGGAATTCATAATTTCATGGGAAATACCCCACATTTACTTCTAATACCCCATCCATTATGCATTGTATGAATTTTAATTTTTTTCCACTGATGATTTATCCAATAATTGTTTTTATTTAAATGGTTATCATTAAAATCAATATAAAAATCTTTTCAAAAAAACATCTTCATATTCAAATAATAATTAATTACTTTGATACAATTATTCTCAAACTCATTATATTTTAAGAAATACTAAACCTAGTTATTAATATACCTTATCTAGGATGAAAAAAAATTTAGAAAAAAAATAAAAATCTATACTATAAAATATAAATGTTCTATACAATATTAACTACCTTAAAAACTATAGGAATATAATCAATTCAATAAAACAATGTGTGAACCAAAAACCTAAAAATTAAAGGGAAATGTTTAATGTGATGAATAAGAAAAAAAAGATTTGAAATTCAAGAATTGGGTTCTGAAAATAAATTTCATCAATGAAAATTCATGGAAAAAAATGATATATCTGGTCAAATTAACCTATTTATAACAAGTTGATGTCTAGACTCTGAATAGTTCTTAAGAGGAATGTGTAGTAGAGGTTTCCTAAGAACAAAGTACATTTCTTGATTCTAATAATGAGTTTTATTTGATTTATCCTAATATATATCACAATATAGTTTAATTATCCCCATATCAATTTGGTTCTTCTATCTTGAGAACATTTCAATAATTCGATCTGATAAAATGATACCTCATATAATGTGATTTTATTTTCCATGCATGTGAGTTAATAACCCTTACATCCCAATGTGATAATGGGCGTCTTCAATGCATATAATCTTCCACTATATGATTATGGAGATACATTTATAGATAAATAGTAAATTGAATGAATCCCTTATTTACTATGATAGAGTTATAAATCACTTAATATTTTATTTATTTATATATTCTAGAGGACCTCACTTCAAATAAAATCAACTCACCAATTTCTAAGAATCAATGATAGTTAGACGTGATTTCAAAATTGTAAACATATCAAGTAGTTGAAGAGTCAAAAAATAATTCAATAATGGTGGTTGAGGACACTCTTTAAATTTTTGAAACAGTGGATGAATGGGATTACATAAATGATCTTGATTCTATAGTAACACATGTGCTAATGGTGAATCCTGATAAAGGAAATATGGAATTAACTTTGGGAAAAATATCATTCAAAAGATAATGAATTAAACTACCCCAATTGAAATTGTCCTAATTACTCCATGAATTGATGTTAATGACACTTCATAAGAAATATCTATATATTTTAACAAAAATCGTGATTTATGAGTATTTAATGAATTTGTGGATCTTGAATTGAGTTTGAAACCAATTAATTTCCAAATTTTGTAGGTTATTGACAAAAAATAACCATCTTACAGGATTTACCCAGACACTACATTAAAGGATATGATATGTATAATGGAATAATTAATAGATTCTGGTAATTTCATTTCTTTCTATGTACACAACAAAAGAGGTAATATTATATATCTTCATGTTGATTCCCTTTTCATAAACTTTAATATTTTAGAGATTTTTTATTCACACAATGTTTAATCATATCCTTTTAAAATGAGTTATTCTTATTTCATTCCACTCATCCACTATACTAAAATGATTAAATTAAGATATTGTGTTTTTGTAGGATTATTACCATCATGAGGGATTTTTAAAACACTCATATTCACAAAGAATATGTTTTGTGGTATACCTTTACCTTCATTACAAGGGAAGTATCATCAATGTTTGGATAATGTAGAAGTAAAATTTTCTATCATGGGGAGTCAACTAACCATTAGTTAGTTTTTATTTTACTACATTTGGTTTTATTTCATTTAGTTTTAAGTAATAAAATGTCATGCACCTATAACTATTTATTTCAAGGAACTATAGTGGAATTGAATTCATAATATATATTTTTATCTTCTCTTTTCTTCTTTGATTATGATGTTATTTCATTAATGTGATGTGAGTATTATTTTTAATGTGTATTTATTACAAGTAAATCATTTCTAGAGCTTCATTGAATATAGGTAGCCTCTTCAAATTTATTTAAAATTACATATGGAAGTGTTATATTTTATATTATATTTCATTCACACTTCTAAATATCAAATCTAAAATAAATTAATTAAAAAAATTAAAAACCCTATCATTTATGAACCTATATGTCAACAACTACTATATAACTATAGTAAAATTGTTAGGGAAATACCACCTTTTCCTTAGCCTGTATGAGCTCATTATTACTAGTGTAAATTATTTGATTCTTGATACCATGGTTTTAAATGCATTGTGATATCCTTACATACTTTGAAAGTGCTTTTATAAAACTTATTTATTTTTGAGACACTTTTTCACTCAAGATCATATGTTTTATCCAATATTATATTTCTCTACTAGAGAAGTCTCTTACCACTTTTTAAATAATATCGTATTTCTATTTTTCTTGAGGTAATGTTGTAAATGTTATGTATTTTAGATCATTCCATGATTTTCTACAAAAGAAATTAGAATTTTGATAATTTCACTAAAATGAATGAATTATTTTGTTCCTTTTTTATCCCCTCAGACCCACTCAAAAACACCGATAATTTTTTTTTGTATACCTCTTTGAATCCATGAAAAATATTTCTTAGATGGTCCCATGTTTTATTCCCTTTCTTTCTCATATCTTTATTATTTTCGTGAATATATTCAATCTAAGTATGTGGGATCAAGTCATTCATATAGTGATTTTTTAGAGTCATAGTGATTCCTTTGAAGCACAATGATATATATTTTATAATCTTTTTATAGGTGTTTCTTCTTCAAAACAAATTCATTCCATACTTGAATATTTTGATATGGGAATGAAATATATGTGTTCTTGTGATATGGTAAACTAAACCTTTATGGATACCTATAAAAGTGATAACCAATTAATCATAGACCTATAGAGTATTTATATGCCTATATTCACTAATATTATGCATATTATGATCTACTTGGGTACTCATTCTTCGATATTTTTGTCTTTTATCTATGTTATGGGGTTTGAGAGCTGATACTCACATAAATTCATTTTTCATAACTTTTTCCTAATAGGAACCACTCCAGGGAATGTGGTAAATAAAAGTGGACCCTGAGGCCCACGTCCAATAGGCCCTAGGTAGGTGACTACCACTGAGGTTAGAAAACATAGAAATGGGATGCACTACCCTCATATGACCATGGAATACATAAAAAATCCCCAATAAATACCATTGTATAAATAACCAAGATCAAAAATCATTCCACAGTACATGATTAATATTGTATAAAAATAAAAATACCAAATAGAAATACCTATAAATCTGTTAGGCAACTACTTTGTAGAGAAACCCAAAATCCAAGGTAATAGTGCCCATCTTGGTCACCAAACATCACTTGGAAACATGAAAAATAGTTTATTTATATATAAGGTGAGAATAACATACATAATAAGTAGAATAATAATCAATAACTCTCATGAAAAAATAGAAAAAACATACTAATTATCTTGTAAAAAAATTTCAAAAACTACCATCACATACTAGGTCAACATGAACTCAAGATCACCCAGGCTCACTTAAAAAGTAACAAATCTAGGTGTAGTAACATAATATAAAGAAAATAAAAATAGGAACCTCAGCCATACTGCATGTCACATCCAAATCATCCTCATCATTCCATATAAACTTACACATCTCATGTTACATTTGTACATCACATATCTATTCAACTAGGGTATCATGAACATGAAGTATAAGAACCTCACATCCTCCTACCATGAAAACACCCACCATATCTCACTAAATAATCTATAAGACAAATCCACTTTACCACACATGGTAGGGAGAGTACGGAAGAGGGGGTACCAGCCATAGGTTCTCACTAATCTAGATATTAGGTAAAACATATGAAACCCAAAACCTTTGGGCATTAATAAGGTTATCTAAAGTAGGTGGGGTGAGTTAATAAATCATAAGTAAATACATCATATACATATATACCACACACAATACCCATCCTATAGGGTCTATATCAATAAAACCCAATCTCAACACATAATCACCACCACAAAAGCTACCAACCCTTCCATATGTAATTCAATCGATCCCAAAGAATGACATAAAATTTTCAAAACTACTTTTACATATTCCCATTTCAACCTATCATTTATCTAATCCAAACTTACCAATTATTAAACACTTTAAGTTCATTAAATCCTTCATTTTCTATATTTAATGATAAATCACTAGCATCCAACAACTAAAATAATTCTAGAAATTTCTCATTCTGTTAGCATTGATTTATGCATTAGTTATAGCCCATTATCCACCCAATTCAAACCACGTTCATTTATAATTATTTATATTCCATTTATATAAATAACTCCCTAGAAACTATCATATATCCCCACATCAACCAACAAATTCATCCGAAAAAACAACCAACTCATAGCATTTTCCTACCAAATTAGGGAAATAATAACTGTGATGCACAACCCAAACTTACCAAAAATCAAACATTAATATATCATTGAAAAAATTTCATGTTTTGTATCCCCTGATAACTGACATAGCGTTGATTCCCATTGTATTACCCCCAATGAAGCCTCACTTACCAATACATAACACTTCCCAAAACCCACCTGGCAAGTATCAAACTCTAATTCTCAAAGTCCACCAAAAATCAACAAACAATATAAAAAATAGTTTTAATCACATTCTAACCCTATAAATAACACATTCCAAAATTCTCATTTTATCTTACTTCTATATCCACTTAACATCACTTACATGAGTAGTTATAAAATAATTTCATCTCTACATACATATAACTCATTACAATATTGAAATGATTAATACTTTTTGGAAAGGTGAATTCAGTAGCTCAATTCCAAAAAAAACATTTTTATCATAGAAAAAATAATTATATATTAACATAAGAAATGACCAAATAGTTATCATGAATCAATAATAAGAACCCATTAAAGTATATGTAAATTAAACCCCTTCTATTTTAATTTTTTTAGTCTGATTCATTATGTTGACTCATAATATCCACCAAAGTAACGAATAGTCTTGAAAAACTCTTGATTTCAAAAATAATGGAGATTTAAAGGATATTATACATTGATATAAATATTTCATGTGACAACCACATAAAAATAGAATAAATAGGGATCAAACACAACTTAACTCAAAAGAAATTATGTTGGAACCAAACCACATCATCCACCCATCAAACCCCTATTTATAGGGAACACCAAACATTCCATCACCATGGAATGGTGTCCACCAAAAATTATTTTAATAAAACTTGATCAAAAAAAGATACAGTTTTCTTGACATTTAAAATGTCTTGCCCTCTAAATCTTGTGTTCCTTAAAAACAGAAATAAATAGATTTAACCAACATTATTCTATATTCCATGAAATATAGAATTCCATTTTAGTTCCTTAGAAGGTTGATGTGGCCTTTTACATGACATAAGAAAAAAAACCTTTCTATCTTGCCTCAATAAATTCCTGGTTATGGTGTGGTAATCTCAAACTCGCTATTTACATTCTATCTCAAATCTTGACTTCGCACCACCACACCCATCACCCTTGGTATTTCACACCTCCATGTTTCCCATAAAGGGAATACTCCTAAACTCTAGTAGCACCACACCCTTCACCCTGGCATAAAGCTCATCCCTATTTATCATAAGGAAATGATTTATACAATACACCCTCCACCATGGACGTTTAAGACCCCATGGTTCACTATAAGTCAAAATAGATAGATACCTAGGACTCAACTACAAAACACCCAAATCACTACTCCATTAAAGACAAAAAGGTCTCTAATATGACTAACTCCATGATGTGGAGAATCCCATAGATGGAAAAAACCAACTCTTCACCCTAGAACACCTATAAAATCCCAATCAACACCCCCAATACCCAAAAGTCACAAATGAAAGATTCAGTCAGGTCTAGGTCCTTACATTAAATACATATCAAATAATTTGAATCTTTAAGATATAGAACCAAATCCAAAAGTAAAACAAAAACAATTACCTACTATAAACTCCCTAGGAGATACCTATCATATTAGACGATTTCATATGCTAAATAAAATGGAAAAAGAGACAAACAATTAAACTTTATTAGTGACAAGGAATAAAAAATAAAACGTGATCAAAACCATGGAATAAAAAATTACATTAACCAAATCAATAATAAATCTAAAACAACCCATAAAAAAAATATCAAAACAACTAAATATATCAATGATGTATCTATGACTCATGTTCCCATATACTCTCATATATACTATCATTCCAATATAAAAATTGAACCATAGGAATGGTTTATCCACACAGTTCCTTCTCCTAATGATCCTAGACCTCAATTGATCACTCTATGAATGTATCATCATCCTTAATATCTAGATCTACCAAATATTATACATGGTATTAATCATGGATATATCATCAAATCCATGACGCATGGAAATTGTTGTGGATCCAAACTAATAGATGAGGAATTTCCAATCGATATTCCACTTATCCATGGCACTAAAACACCTCAAATGGACTGATAATATGAGGATACAGATTAATCACTCATCCAAAACTCTTTCCCATGATAAAAGGAAACCCTCAAGAAAACATAGTCATTAAACTTGAACTCTAAAATTCCCCTCTCCACATTGTCAAATGACTTCTGTTAGTTTTGATTCGCCTTCATCTACTCTCAAAAAATTTGACATTTCTCATTCATTCTTTTCACCACATCTAGAGCAGTGACAATTGACTCCCATATATCACAGAATAGAATGATAATTTCACCAATGCAATGCCTCAAATGTATTCATTACAATGAAGTAGTGTCGGTTTTTGTTATGATAAAACTTGATCAAGGGAAAATTATTTCTCCCTGATCCACTTAATCCAAGAATAAATCTAAAAATATATCCTCCAACATCTTTATAGTTTTCTCTATCTTAACATCTATATAAGGATATAAAGTAGTGACAAGGCCCATCTAGGATCGAAAATCAAATTTTAATCCTTCTTATACATAGAAGGTAAAACAAGGATCATAATCCAAAATAATATCCCTAGGTACATAGTGAATTTGAACCAACTCATCCATATACTTCCTCACCAAGAAATACACAACACATAATTTTCTAATAATATTGAATTAGGAAAACATTATCAGTCGATTCATGGTCACCCAAATAGAATCACATACTCCCTATGCTAATGGTAGACTAGTGTTGAAATCGATCAATATAACTTCTCATTTCCCATGTGGTATGTACAATGGTTGTAACTAATTTACTAGAAGATGATTTTCCACTATCACTTTTTGAGAAACCAAGCGCCATGATATGAACCCCACCACTGAACACTTCATCTCGGTCCCCCAAAGATGACCCTCAAGGAATGATACATCTTATCCACACCAAGATAAATTACCACTGCAAATATATTGAACTCATAAAGAACCTCATTTGACACATTTTTTTAAAAAAAAACCATCCCCTTAAACATCATATGATTTCATTCATCCTCTAAACATTCCTACAATGAATCACTATGGATTATATGATCTCGTATCACCTCTATTTTTTAGTCTCCCCATTGTGACTCCTCCACCCTCTACATCAAGTAAGAATTATTTTTCATATGAATCTAAAAACTCCTACCACTATCCTCTGTTGGTCGGAGTGGTTTACTCAAGAGGGGGGTGAATTGAGTACCAATTAAAATTTCTGTATTTAAAAACACTATCTTAAAGACCCCCAAATAAAATAATAAATTAAACTGTAGTGAATTTATATTAAAGTAGAGGTTCTGTTAGATTCTCAAGGGATTTATTAATTCCCAGTTAATCAATACAAGAGTGTGTGATTATCTTTTGAAACTAACTTACTAATCTACACTTAACATAAACACTTGCTAATTTAATTATCAAAGTGACTTTAAAAACAGTATTGGTTTTAAAGTGATTAGCAGCGGAATAAAACTTTGAAAGAGATGGCACAACAAATGTAACCAAGAGGTTCAGTCTCAAGCCGAGACTTAGTCCTCTCGAAAGTTTATATAAAAATGATCCACACCCTGGATCGGGGTTCAACAGTTTACAACTGTCTAGGTCCAAGACCTCTACCACTGTTATTCGTGGGAAACAATACAACAGCAACCAGCTGTCCAGGTCACACACGACCTCTACCACTGTTATTCGTGGGAAAGAAGGAATGCAAGAATTTGGTAAGGATTTTCAAATCCTTCAGTTTAAGCACAGGAGACAGTGTATGTGTTAGATACAACAGATAACACACACTACTCAAAAATTATAATAATAAATCACAGAACAAGAGATGCAGAGTTTAGAAATGGTTCTGGTGATTTCAGTGTAGCTCTGGACTCCTTTGGATTCGATCAGAAGTGAATCTGAGTCCTCTTCTCGTTTCTGTTTGAGAAACAGAGTGTCGTATGCTCCAGGTTCATAGACAGTGAAAATGTAGTGGTTGAAGTTCTTCAGTGTTCTTCTTATATGCACAGAACACTTCTCGAGTATGCTTGATTGTCTATGAGATTCTCTGTGTTCTTGATGGAACTATTTTTTCTCTTCTTGATTCTTCTCGTTTGTCTATTTCTGGTATATTCCATCCACCACACTCTACTAGTTGGGCAGCGTAGTCTTCTCGTATTTATATCACGGGCAACAGGAGACAGAAAAGATTTCCTTTCTGCAGGTACGAGGTACGGGTTCCTGACATCCGACAACTTTTATTAGATATTTGACAAATCATTAAAATGTACACGATATGACCGTTGGATAGATTAAATATAGGAAATAAAGAAATTCAAACAGTGAGTCGAGTGATCGGTAGGTAATCAGCATCGGTAGCTTGGACATCAGTAGCTCAATTTCATTAGTTGCTGACTCTATCGGTGGCTCTATGCGTCGGTTGGTATATGCTTGTATCAGTGACTTTGTTTATCGGTAGCTCCATGCGTCGGTAGCTCCATGCGTCGGTAGCTCCATGCGTCGGTAGCTCCATGTGTCAGTAGCTGTGAGTCTGTCAGTAGCTTCGTCCATCGGTGACTCTTATTCCATCGGTAGCTATTTATACTTACACCGGTAGCTCTATGTTTGTATCGGTAGCTGTCTGTAAGTCAGTATCTTAAATTTATAAGCACATCGGTAGCTCTATGTTAAGTATATCAGTGACAATGTCTGTCGGTAGACTAAGTCTATCGGTAGACTGGGTACCGGTAGCTCTTTATCAGTAGCTATAGTCAGATTACTTATCTGTTTTATGCAGAACACATCCGATTGTGTTAGAATCAATTTATAACTTGTATGAACATGGATAAATGAGGATTAACATATTCCAAAGACTATTTTATTGGTTTGATCACAGATTTGAAAGAATTAAAGTATAGATCAATGATACTTAAAAATATCATAGAGAATGAAAACATAATTGGGATTTTCAACACATATGAATACATGATTGAGATTATCAAAACAGGTGAGGTCAACAATCTCCCCCTTTTTGATAATCACAATTTATGATATGGGCATTTAACATAGTGAAAATATAATAGTAAAGAGTATAATATTGAATTCAATTTTCTCAGAGAAAACAGCATCAGAGATAATAGAAATAGTATGATATAGACATAAGTTATCAGAGGTAACAATCATAAGGTACCGAAGGTAAAAAGAAACACAATAACATCAGAGATAAAATTGAAAAGAAGGTAATGTTTCTCCCTTTATTCCTTATTGTGCTCCATTGAAAATATTTTGTTCTCGTATTGTTCTCCCCCTTTGTGATAATCAAAAATTGGGAAAGCATATATATATATATATATAGGAGACAAATAAAACATGAGAAGTAAAAGGAGTTCTTCTGTATTAGAGCAGTCAGAAAGTACAGAAACAGAATACAAATGAATTCCTATCAAAAATCCTGGCCACTGGATCAATCCATATCTTAAACGTGAGATTTTCCTTTGGGATCAGAAGAAGGCTCGGGTGGTGAGGATGCAAGTGAAGGCTTTGGAATGCCAGAAATGATCAAAGGAGGCTGAGCCACTGACACAGAGTTAGGCCTGTAGGTTGAAGATCTTTGGGTGATCATTGGTGTGAGGCTTCGAATAGCTTGAGCAGGAGTCAGCTGGACTGTGGAAGCAGCTGAGGCAGAAGCAGGCAAAGCAGGAGGTACGATGACTGGTCTGGCATCAACATGCAAGAAGGGCAGCAACAGATTTCTAAAATCCATAATAATTCCTCCTCCTCTTTCCATAGCAGAGATGAAATCATCTTTGTTCTCCATGAATTTCTCCATGGTAGGAGTCAATTTTCTTAGTTTGCTCACTTGTTCTCTAAAAGCTTGAGTTACTGGAGGTAGCTTCATGTTTTCCAACATCAGCTTGAAGTGGTGATCGAGTTGATGCTTGGTCAAAATTCTGGTGAAGTAGTAGTCCACTTTGCCCTTTATGGCTTCCTGAGAGGCAGAGGCTTCTCTCATATAATCTTGAACAATCTTCATTATTTCTCTAGCAGAATCTCTTGTAGAAAGCACCACTCGGCTCAACTTTGATGAGTCCACAGAGCCACTGGTTGAAATAGAACCAATCTCCTCCTTCAACATTGCTCGAACTAGATTCAGGTCAACAAATAGTTTGGATGTAAGAGGGCCAAGAGGGAAGGAAACAGATTCTTTGAAACTCTTAGACAAACCACTGATTAGGCTTTGAACTTGAGAGTCCTGTAATTGAATGTGATCCTTCACTGAGGTTTTGAAACTTTCAAACACCGAGACAAACTGGCTTACTACACTCTTCACATAAGCTATGTCCTTGTCAGCTTGAGACTTGGAGCTCATATAGGAATCCAAAGCAGTAACTGATGTCTTGAGAGCTTCAAGATCTACTTTGATTCTAGAAGACTGAGTTTGGCACTCTTTCACTTATTCCATAAGCTCAGACACAAAAGAAGATAAATTACAAGCCAGAGAGAGCTCGAAGGATCTCTCTAACATTTTCATTTCTTCATCAAAGCTTTGCTTCATCTCAGCAACTGATACACTGAATGATTCTTTCAGCTCATTCTTCATGGATTCAATATCAGATTTAGAGAGAAAATAATTAGGGATAACTGCAGCAGATCCTTTACTGAGGCCAAACTTTCTACAGAATCAGTCATTACTGATTGAATTGAGGATGAAAGGAAGGTTTCCATTAACTTCACTTCTTCAACAAAACTGGATTTGAGGTCCTCTTTCAGCTTATTCAGATCATGAAATCTGACCACATTATCAGAATCCGGATAATCCAACTCAGAAGCAAGATCATAATTGGTCTTCGGTCTATTCACAGACATCTCATTATCAGAATTCGGATAATCCAATCTACAGACTATAAACCCTGGGTCTTCTACCGAGTCTCCAAACTCAACAGCTACTGTAACATTTCCAAGAACAGATTGATGCTCCCCCTCAATGGGTGCATTCTCATGTATCACAACATCATTCAGTGCTGGATTCTCTTCATCAGAATCTTCTACTACAAGTTCCATCGGTGCAGCATCTAGAAGATCTTCTGATACAGGTACAGCTTCTTCTGTATCTCTTTCTACTTCAGCAGTCGGCATAGCTGAGCTTCCAATCAAAGGACTCATAATTAAACTACCAGAAACAGACGAACCAGATACATTCTCCTTTCCTCTTCTTCTTGGTGAGGCACAGACTGGTCTTCCTCATAAGTAGACAAAATTTCCTCTACCTTTCCTTTCCTAGAATAAACCAATTCTACAACAGGACTTGGGGGCAAGTCTGGATCTCCTCCAACATCCATGGGAGTTTCTTCTTCTTCTTCTGTTTCATTACTATAAACAGGTTCCTCTTCATCAGGTCTCAGACTCGGATCTCTCTTATCCTTTGGTCTTGAGGGATGATCCACAGGATTAAACCTATCATATATCTCATGATCATCACTGACCCATTCTCCCTTCCATGGGTTCCAGTTAATTTTCATGTACTTACAAACAGTCGAGCTGATGCAGAAATTATTCCTGACTACAACTGTCTCATCCTGAGACTCAGCTATTCCTTTCACTTTTATCATTACTGAAATTATCTTGGCAAAGAATAAAGCATTAGTCTTTGACTTTGGTCTAATCATGTCTTCCATTTGAAGCATTAACAATCTGCACAGATTGATTTTCACACCATGTCTTAGCAGATGAAGAAGATAGATATCTTGATATCTCAGATTTGCAAAATCTCCTCGCCTCTGTATAAACACATGCTGAACAAACTTGAAGAGTAGTCGATTCTATCCATCCATTTCAGCAGCAACCACTTGCCTTTGATTCCCATTACCGGTCAGCTCTTTTAAGGCGGTTTCATAATCAATGATGTCACTGCTAGGTGGCATTGCTCTTGATACGTACCCAGAGACACCTTCATGTGGTACTTTTAAACACTCAGCCCACTTTACTGAAGAAAAAGACATCTCTTTTCCATATAAAAAACAGCTTACCCGATTCTCATTTTCAGACTTCTCGAAGCTTACAAACTCGTAGAACTGTTTTACCAACTTTGGGTAGTATGGGCCATTGTTATTCGAGAAACAATCCACCCATTTCTGGTCCTCCAGAATCTCGAGTACTAACGATTTTCTAGGAAGTAGCCATTCCACGCACAGTTCCTTCTCGATTACTATGTCTCTATTCTACAAGTGAGGATTCACTGGTCGCTTTCCCGATCTAGTTCTGACTTCACTAACACTGGATTTATGCTGTGTCTTCTGCTTCTTAGCTTTTGGTTCTACACTTTCATCTCTGACGGTATGAATCTTAGTTTTTTCCATCGCGGGTTTAGGGTTCTTGGCCGATTTGGGAGCTAAGGTTCGAAGGTGAGGGATTTTGAGCTCGGTGAGGTAGGAAGTGGCTTAGGCTTAGTTTTATCATTTAGGAATTCCAAATAAACGACTAAAATAGAGTAAGATAAAATAAAATAAAGCGATTCGTATTCTTGGAGGCAGAAATATGTTTTTTTTAACAAAAAAACATTGCATCAGTGTGAGTTAATCATCGGTGAGAAAAAAAATCGGTGAGAATTGTACATCGGTGAGAATTTCACATCAGTGAGGATTTTCACATCGGTGAGGATTTTCACATCCGTTGTGATTAAAAATTCCCAATTCGCGTCTTATGTAACTTAGCCTATCCGAACTTAAAGGTTTAGTGAAAATATCAGCCAATTGATGTTCAGTGCCAATAAATTCAAGAGAAATATCACCTTTTTGATAGTGATCTCTTAGGAAATGGTGTCTTACATCTATGTGTTTGGTTCTAAAGTGAGATACAGGATTCTTAGAAATGTTTATTGCACTGGTGTTATCACAGTTGATTGAAACATGTTTAAAAACATATCCATAGTCCAAAAGAGTGTGTTTCATCCACAGAATTTGTGCACAGCAACTACCAGCAGCTAAATATTCTGCTTCGGCAGTAGATAATGCAACTGAGTTCTGTTTCTTACTACACCAAGAAACTAAAGATTTTCCAAGAAAATGACATGTTCCTGATGTGCTTTTTCTATCTAACTTACAACCAGCAAAGTCAGCATCTGAATAACTCATTAACTCAAAGGATTGTCCTTTTGGGTAAAACAAACCTAAGTTAACCGTGTGTTTGAGATATTTAATAATTCTTTTAACAGCAAGCAAATGAGATTCTTTTGGATTAGCTTGAAATCTAGCACACATACACACACTAAACATAATATCAGGTCGACTAGTAGTAAGATAAAGTAAACTACCAATCATACCTCTGTAATTTGTTTGATCAACCGGTTTCCCAGTTCCATCTGCGTCCAATTTACAGGTAGTACTCATAAGAGTTTCACTTTCCTTGATACTATCCAGACCAAAACGTTTTAAAAGATCCTTTGTATATTTACTTTGACTCAAAATAATACCATTTTAATTTTGAAATACTTGAAATCCAATAAAGTACTTAAGTTCTCCCATTAAGCTCATTTCAAATTCATTTTGCATACTTTTTGAAAAATCAGTACATAAAGAGTGTTTAGAAGATCCAAACATAATATCATCAACATATATTTGTACAACTAAAACATCTTTAGAAATTCTTTTAATGAAAAGAGTTGGATCAGCAATCCCTTTAGTAAAACCATTTGAGATAAGGAAATTGCTAAGTCTATCATACCAAGCTCTTGGAGCTTGTTTTAAACCATACAAAGCTTTAGAAAGTTTAAAAACTTGATTTGGAAAATGGGGGTTAGTAAATCCAGGTGGTTGTTCTACAAAAACATCTTCAATTATAAAACCATTTAGAAATGCACTTTTCACATCCATTTGATGTAACTTGAAATCCATATGTGCAACATATGCAAGTAAGATCCTAATGGCTTCTAGTCTAGCTACAGGTGCAAAAGTTTCCTCATAGTCTATACCTTCTTTTTGACTATATCCTTGTGCAACTAGTCTAGCTTTGTTTCTAACTGTATTTCCAGATTCATCTACTTTATTTCTAAAATCCCATTTTGTGCCTATTGTCAAAGTGTCCTTAGGTCTGTCAACTAATTCCCAGACTTTGTTTCTTTCAAACTGATTTAATTCTTCCTGCATAGCTATTGCCCAAAATTAATCATTTATAGCATCATTGATATTTTTGGGTTCTAGCTGTGAAAGAAAAGCCTGATGTTCAACCTGGTTTCTTAGAGAATCTCTAGTTTGTGTTCCTCTATCAAGATGACCAACAACAGCTTCTAAAGGATGATTCTTTAGAATCCTCGTTGATCTGGTAAAGGTTGGACTGGAAATTTCAGGTTCATCTATAGGTTCGGGTTCAACAGAAGCAGATTCTGGAAAAAGTCCAGAACTGGATGTTTTGATAACAGGTTCTTTAGATTTATCATTAATGTCCGGAACAGATAAGTCTTCTTCAATATTTTCAAGAGAGGTTTTAGACTCATGTGGATCAGTTTCATCAAACTTGATGTGAACAGATTCTTCCACACATTTAGTTTTCTTATTGAATACTCTATAGGCTTTACTTGAAATAGAGTAACCAAGAAAAATTCCTTCATCACTTTTGGAAGCAAACTTATCCAGATTATCTTTAGTATTCAGAATAAATACTTTGCAACCAAAAACTTTAAAGTAATTAACCTTAGGCTTTCTATTGTTCCACAATTCATAAGGGGTTTTCTTAAGAACAGGTCTAATTAAGACTCTATTAATGACATAACAAGCTGTATTTACAGCTTCAGTCCAAAAATAAATAGGCAGGTCATATTCATTGAGCATGGTTCTAGCAATTTCTTGAAGGGTTCGGTTTCTTCTTTCTACTACACCATTCTGTTGGGGTGTTCTAGGGGCATAAAAGTTATGAGTATAGCCATTGTGTGGGAAATAAGATTCAAAATCTTGATTTTCAAACTCACAACCATGATCACTTCTCAAAGTTTTAATCTTAAGTCCACTAAGGTTCTCTACAGATTTAGAGTATTTAACAAAAGAAGAACAGGCTTCACTTTTGTGAGCTAGAAAATATACCCAAGTATATCTAGAAAAATCATCTACAAGAACATAAACATAGTGCTTCCCATTTAAACTAGAAACTCTTGATGGTCCAAACAAATCCATGTGAACCAATTCAAGTGGTTGAGAAGTCAAAACTTCTTTCTTTGATTTAAAAGAAACTTTGTGTTGTTTTCCCTTTTGACAGGGGTTACACACTCTATCATTTGGGAATTCTAATTTAGGTAGGTCTCTAACTAGGTTTTTTATAGAGAGTTTTCTAAGTAAGTGAATGTTTCAATGTCCCAATCTTCTGTTCCATAGCCAAGATTCTTTATGAAAAGCATTCAAACAAGTAATATTCTTCTTAGCTAAAGAATTCAGATTAACAGCATAAACATTTTCATTTCTTAAGGCAGAAAATACCAAAACATTCTTAGAATTAAAAACTTTGCAGGAATAATTTTCAAATTTAACATGAAAAACATCATCACATAACTGAGAAATACTTAATAAATTGTATTTAAGGCCATCAACAAATAAAACTTTAGAAATCAGAATTGAATTAGTGTTACCAATCTGGCCTAGGCTGATGATTCTTCCTCTTGAATTATCACCAAAGGTGACAAAGCCTCCATCAACTTTTATTAAACTCTTAAAACAAGAGAAGTCTCCTGACATATGTCTTGAACATCCACTGTCCAAATACCAGGTCTCTTTACAGGAGCTCTTTAAGCAAGTTCCCTACAAAACAGATTCAGATGGGAAATGATTTTGGTACCCATATTTTCTTGGGTCTAGACAGGTTAGCCAATAACACTTTAGGTACCCATATTTGTCTAATGGGTCTCATATAATTTGTAGAATTGACATGCTTTGAAAGATAAACTTTATTAGATCCATATCTATGTATATAACTGGTTGAAGCATATGAAGTTCCAGAATTACCTTCATTCTGTTCAGATTTAGAAATGAATCTAGTTTTGGAAATTTTCCTTTGTCCAGGTTGGTATCCTATACCAGTAGTATATTTAGGTGCTATTTGCTTTCCTAGCATCTGTGTTAGTGTATTTTTACCATTGGTGAACTTCTCTAAGTCTTTCTTGAGTTTCTCATTGGATATTTTCAGTTCAGTGTTTTCTTTTAACAGTTGAGAATTTTTCTCTTTTTCAATAGTGAGTTCGGTTTTAACTGTAGTGGTAAGAGCATGCTGTTTGTTTAATGACTTGTATTCATCCTTAAGTTCATTACATGTCTCTTCCAGCATATCACAGTACTCAAACAACTCATTTTTAGACATTGTTCTAGAATCAGAATCAGATTCTGCATTATCTCTAGAGTAATAATAATTTAAAGCAGGATTTTCAGCAGTTACCTGAGAAGTGTTTGTCATAAAGCACATGTTTGCCTTATTTTTGTGTTCAGTTTCAGAGCTTTCAGATTCAGTAGAGCTATCCTCAGAAGCACTCCAAGTAGCCTTCATGGATTTCTTAAACTTATTTTCCTTATATTCATATTTCTTTTTATACTTCAGCTTTGGACAGTCGGCTTTAATGTGTCCTTTTCTCTTGCACTCATAGCAGACAACATCATCTGATTTGTCATTCTTCTTCCAATCCTTTTTCCATTTACCTTGGTGATCATACTTACCCTTATAATTTGTTTTTCTGAAGAACTTCTTTTTCCTATAAAATTTCTTAAATCTTCTAGCAATGTGAGCCATCTCAGCATCACTGTCAGAATCACTTTCACTGTCTTCACAGCTTGAACTTTCAACTACAGCTTGATGCTTTTCTTTGTCCTTATTCTTTGAAGTTTAATATTTGAAAGCAACAGACTTTCTTGGAGGTTCATTTTCTTCTTCCTTATTCACTTTAAGCTCTTCTTCACACATCATCAGCTTGCCAATTAGTTCCTTGACAGGTAGAGCAGCAATGTCACATGATTCTCTGATTGAGACAGATGTGCCTCTCCATCTATCAGGTAGACATCTCAAAATTCTCATAATTTGTTCCTTCGATGAGACATCCTTTCCTAGCGAGATCATTGTATTGAAAATTTCATTGAACCTGAGATACATGTCAGAAATGGGTTCGTCAGGCTTCATTTTAAAATTATCATACTTGATAGTATAAGTGTTCAATCTCATTTCTTTAACATTCGTTGTTCCTTCATGAGAAACAGCTAAGGTATCCCAAATTTCATATGTAGTTTTACAAGAAGAAATTCTATTAAACTCTTCATCTCCTAGAGCACAGTACAAGGCATTCATAGCTTTACAGTTGTTATTGTAAGCAGTCTTTATAGGTTCATCCCAAGTAGATCTAGCAGTAGTGGGAATTTTGTATTCTGATTCAATAGCAGTCCAAATATCAAAACCTATGCTTTCTAGATGAATTTTCATTTTCAGTTTCCACTGAGCATAATTAGTTCCATTGATGAAAGGTGGCCGGTTAGTAGTAGCACCCTCAAGTCTATTGTCCTTGATGAGAAAATTTTAAAGAGATAAAAATTTAGATATAACAGAAATTTTAAGAACTTTAAAATACAACTAAAATCACAGTTCAAAAGCAGAGTACTTTTAGAGAGTATTTTCGACCCTCTGATACCAAGTGTTGGTCGGAGTGGTTTACTCAAGAGGGGTGTGAATTGAGTACCAATTAAAATTTCTGTATTTAAAAACACTATCTTAAAGACCCCCAAATAAAATAATAAATTAAACTGTAGTGAATTTATATTAAAGTAGAGGTTCTGTTATATTCTCAAGGGATTGATTAATTCCCAGTTAATCAATACAGGAGTGTGTGATTATCTTTTGAAACTAACTTACTAATCTACACTTAACATAAACACTTGCTAATTTAATTATCAAAGTGACTTTAAAAGCAGTATTGGTTTTAAAGTGATTAGCAGCGGAATAAAACTTTGAAAGAGATGGCACAACAAATGTAACCAAGAGGTTCAGTCTCAAGCCGAGACTTAGTCCTCTCAAAAGTTTATATAAAAATGATCCACACCCTGGATCAGGGTTCTATAGTTTACAACTGTCCAGGTCCAAGACTTCTACCACTGTTATTCGTGGGAAACAATACAACAGCAACCAGCTGTCCAGGTCACACACGACCTCTACCACTGTTATTCGTGGGAAAGAAGGAATGCAAGAATTTGGTAAGGATTTTCAAATCCTTCAGTTTAAGCACAAGAGACAGTGTATGTGTTAGATACAGCAGATAACACACACTGCTCGAAAAGTATAATAATAAATCACAGAACAAGAGATGTAGAGTTTAGAAATGGTTCTGGTGATTTCAGTGTAGCTCTGGACTCCTTTGGATTCGATCAGAAGTGAATCTGAGTCCTCTTCTCGTTTCTGTTTGAGAAACAGAGTGTCGTATGCTCCAGGTTCATAGAAAGTGAAAATGTAGTGGTTGAAGTTCTTCAGTGTTATTCTTATATGCACAGAACACTTCTCGAGTATGCTTGATTGTCTATGAGCTTCTCTGTGTTCTTGATGGAACTAGTTTTTCTCTTCTTGATTCTTCTCATTCGTGTGTTTCTGGTATATTCCATCCACCACACTCTACCAGTTGGGCAGCGTAGTCTTCTCGTATTTATATCACGGGCAATAGGAGACAGAAAAGATTTCCTTTCTGCAGGTACGAGGTACGGGTTCCTGACATCCGACAACTTTTATCAGATATTTGACAAATCATTAAAATGTACACGATATGGCCGTTGGATAGATTAAATATAGGAAATAAAGAAATTCAAACAGTGAGTCGAGTGATCAGTAGGTAATCAGCATCGGTAGCTTGGACATCGGTAGCTCAATTTCATTAGTTGCTGACTCTATCGGTGGCTCTATGCGTCGGTTGGTATATGCTTTTATCGGTGACTTTGTTTATCGGTAGCTCCATGGGTCGATAGCTCCATGCGTCGGTAGCTCCATGCATCGGTAGCTCCATGCATCGGTAGCTCCATGCGTTGGTAGCTCCATGCGTCGGTAGCTCCATGCGTCGGTAGCTCCATGCATCGGTAGCTCCATGCGTCGGTAGCTGTGAGTCTATCAGTAGCTTTGTCCATCGGTGACTCTTATTCCATCGGTAGCTATTTATACTTACACCGATAGCTCTATGTTTGTATCGGTAGCTGTCTGTAAGTCAGTAGCTTACATTTATAAGCACATCGGTAGCTCTGTGTTAAGTATATCGGTGACTCTGTCTGTCGGTAGACTAAGTCTATCGGTAGACTAGGTACCGATAGCTCTTTATCAGTAGCTATAGTCAGATTACTTATCTGTTTTATGCAGAACACATTCGATTGTGTTAGAATCAATTTATAAATTGTATGAACATGGATAAATGAGGATTAACATATTCTAAAGACTATTTTATTGGTTTGATCACAGATTTGAAAGAATTAAAGTATAGATCAATGATACTTAAAAATATCATAAAGAATGAAAACATAATTGGGATTTTCAACACATATGAATACATGATTGAGATTATCAAAACAGGTGAGGTCAACATCCTCTTTCAAATAAATATACATAAAAAATATCATCTTCTCTTTAAAAATATCCATATTATTGAACAATATATCCTTGTAACATTCTACTCTGTACATATTCAACTACATTTTCCTTCCCTATGGTGTGGGAGATCTCAAAATCTTATACCTAGAGAAACTCTATCCACCTTTATTATCATATATTTATATCCCATTGAGAGGAAAAATATTGTAGGCTTTTATATTCTTTGAATACCACAAAGCACTCATCTATGGGGTATCATCACCAAAACATCATAGTAAAAACACTAATGCTAACTCGACGTCATGGGTGGAATAGGTATGCTCTTGGGTAAAAAACCACCTAAGAATTATATGATATAATTTTCCAAAATTTTATCAAGACACAAGATTGACCTTGATAGGAGATGTGACATGACAAATCAAATATTTCTCCTTCCAATATGAGCTAATGGATAGGATCACTGATAAACTTACTCTTCAGGTAGTTAAGGTATATTGACATTGATCAATCCATAAGAATGTATAGTCCTTACTATCCAGTAGTGTAAATGGGGTTATGACCCAAGATAATTCAAAAATGAACCTTTAATAATAGTTTGAGAGACCAAGGAAACTATAGACCACTACAACATTCTTGGGTTCTACCTAAAGAAGTACTTCCTCAATAATTATTGGATCTACTGCCACTCTATGCTGAGACATCACATGTCAAAGAAATTACGCCTATTGGAACATTAACTTACACTTAGACCTATTCCCATAATTTTTATGGAATTGAAGGACCTGTAGGTTGGACATAATTTTCTCATTATTCTCCTACTATAACCATGAGTAAAGAAGGATTTCATTGATGAACATGAAAGAAAATTGATCTATTAATTCACAGAACATGGATTTTATATGTATATAAACATAGAGGGATAATTTATGAAATTGAATGGGATAAACATGTAAATAATGTTCCCATAACAACACTATAAATATATCTTCATAATATCTTCTTCCTTCACCCACATCTAGTGATTTCCAGACCATGAAACAATATTTGAAAATAAACTAGCACCATTCTAATATGTTTACATATCATCTAACCTTGGAATATAGTAATGGTTCTTGAATGTCACTAGATTCCACAATCAGTGGTCTTAACAAAAACTCATACCATTATATGACTTCTCAGAAAAGAATACAAAAGTACCTTGTAATGACACACTATGCTGGAAAAATCCTTTCAACACGAGTTCATCAACTCAAATCCATAAATCCCAAACACTATAAAATGTCATTCAATAAGGATCCATTTAGAAACAAGTGTCCATAGGTTGAATCTGGATCCAAAACACTATATCACAACAGGGGTAAATCCACAACATCCTGAGAGAAAACATGAAGAAACTCCTCCATAACATTCTAAAACTTTTTCTCTTATACATCTATTGAACAAAACAATAAGGCTATTGACTGATACAACAGAAACATTAAACATATATGACCCATAAATTGCTCCATCCTTTCAATGAACACTATACATAAACCCTTCTCATATCATAAAACAACTATTTTATAGAAGAAATCAATAATTTTTTACACATACTACAACCATTTGATGAAAATAAGAATATTTTATAGTTTAATACAGTATATAGATAAATCCCTAGATGACTGATTCTATACAATTACCATCTCAAAACCCTATCACTCTTCAAGAAGACTCATATAACCTCCAACTATTATGGTCAATGTCAAGGGTACTGGAATACTATCCACATTGAGTCCCATATAGTGAACTAAGATAGGTAAAATAATGGATTACAACACCCAAGAATCAAGAAAATAATAAGCAATTTTAGATGATGAAAATTTATTACCCTAATGACCTCTTTACCATATAATACTAAAAAATCTATAGCATAAATATGTCTACATATTTCTCCCCTTCCACTCTTCGGATTACCAATCCCAAAATCAAAATCATCCCTATATATATATAAGGGATAGGAAAATAATGGGTTTTTCCTATATCATCTTCACATCCGCTTGAAAAAATAAAGGCATTCATCTAATACTATTGGTACGGCCTATGGGGGCACTATTTTTTTTATTCTGATAAGGGATTTCGCCTCTATTTCCATGTTGATCCCCAATAACCCTAAGAAACTAAGAACAATTAATTACATGGCCACCATAAGAAAATAATTCTGAGTAAAATATCACAATAAAGTAATATGAAAAACAATATTTAGAGAAATTAGAGTAATAAAACTAACGATCCTAACTCCTTTTCTTCCAAAACCTCAACTGCATCGACACCTATGATATACCACAAATAGCCCATCTCCTTAAGGATACCTGATTTCAACCCCATCCAGATAACCTAGGTTGAGAAAACATGATCTCAATCACCTTATCATCCTTTTAAACCTCCATGTATATAAAAGAACTAAATGGGGTGAAAAAATTAGAAAATGATATGCAGCACCTACTCTAATATCGAGATCTAGAATACACATTTTGAAATGGATTGAGGGATAAGTAAACGAAAAAGTTAAACAATAATCCCATTCTTTTGTACACTCAAGATCCTCTTTTAAATGGATAGAATCTTATGTATCTTCACCACCATCATCATCGATAATAGAAACTCCACATGAAACTTCCTCTTGAAATCATCCTGGAAAATATTGGCATCCTTCTTATCCTCGAGATACAAACTCCACCATAGTCATACTACCAACTTCATCTAACTTATTATTGATAGAAATTGATACTTATCAATATCTCGGATTAGAAAAAAAGATCTCAAGATTATCCATCAATAAATCTATCCACATATCATATATTCTCCCCTCATAATTATCCATACCCCGACAATAAAACTCAAACAGGATATTACTCTAAAACTAATCCCCCCAACTGAGTTAATCTATCTATCATGATCATGTTAAAACACATTGAACTGAACCATATGTGGATGATGACCTAAAAATATCTCTAAAAACAAGGAACCAAAATCCAAATCCTGATATTATATAAAAATTAATAAAATTCATTTAATAAGATTCATTTATTTTATATAAATCATTTCATTTAAACAAAATTGTGACCATGTATGATGCTTGTACCTCCACTAGGACTTTAACCTGTAACTAGAAACATTTCAGTTGTTCATTAAGTAAACTCAATGTCCTTATGTTAGATCATGGGGAAAATAAAACCATGATTCATAGTCTATCTCCTTAGGCTACATCATTTACCAAGATCAACTAGTATTGTTTCCCTACCAACCCTTACAATCATCTCCAGTGACTAACCCTAATATCCATCATATACCACAATTAAATTCTCTGATACCACTATGTCATGACCATCCCACATTATAAATTCCTCTTAAACATATGATATATATTAGAATAACCCCTAAGGCCCAACTCCAATAGGCCCATGGTTGGTTACTATCATTGAGTGTATAAAACATATAAATAAGGGACATTACCATAATACAACCTAGGAATATAGAAATAATACACTTATAAAAACTATAATATAAATAACCAAAATCCAAATTAATCCCAAAATATATGAATAATATTGGAAAAAATATTAATCCTAATTAAAAATACTTATAAATATCATAGGCATTATCTCTGTAACTAAATCCAATATTTAAACTAAAACTGTCCCACTCGGTCACCAAAATCCCACTGGAAACCTAAAAAATAATGTTTATATATATATGGGGGGTAGAATAACATCTATAGTCAATGTAATGAATGAAAATTTATAAATGAAATCCTATTTTGAATAAATTAATGCCTTATTAGATAATATAGTTGTTAAAACAACATACACTGCTTAGGTTATTTTAGAACATTATAAAATATATCCTATTGAATTTAAAAGGATATTAAGAATATTAGAAATTCATAATACAGTTGTTCTGTACTAACTGTTAATATTATTATATATTTAGGGTTATTATAAGGACTAATTACCAAATACATAAGCAGTGATGGCCTTAACAAGTTGGATCGTACACTATGAATTCCATTTGTATAAAATTTTGGGGGAGATAGAATCACTAGAATTTTACCTTGGCCAATCCTAATACAAGATTAAACAACTAAATCTTATGTGAAACCATTTATAGGATAACTTCAATATTTTTTAGATCACAATCAAATCCATGTTCATCGAAAAAACCCATGAAAGCACTAACATCGCACACCTTATCCTTATAGGGTATACTACTGTAATAAGGGATTATGTATCTAGACCATAGTAATATGAATATGTATATTTTATTTTAATAAAATAATGAGTATATTTGTCCCTTTTAATTAATAATTTATAAATTATTACGTGATGAGTTTGACAAAAAATTATATTTTTATAAAAAGAAATCGAAATTATATTTTTTGAAAATATATAGTTTCAATTAAGAAAATGTTTTAAAAAATTCATAAATTTTTTAAATACATGTTATTTTAATTAAATATTCATTCTAAATTATATTTTTTTAAAATATAAATTATAATATGATTTAATTAATTCCAATTAAATTTTTATACAGGGAAGAGTTGTTAGTGTTGTAAAAAGTTGTATTTTCCAGTAAACAAAAAATTTATTTAAAAGTGAAAATTCTCATAATTAGAAAATTATATTGGTAAAATAAATATTATTTTTGAAATAATAACATTGAAATTACCCAATGGTGAACTTTTTATAATTTAATGAGATAGTTGAATTTTTGGGTAAAAATTAAATACAGTACAAATACATGATCTGTATTATGCCATAATAATATTTCCAAATTGATATATTAGAGTATATAAAAATAATAAATAAAAAACAATATTTACCATTTAATAAAAATTTATTTAATGTTATTTAACTATTTTTATAATTCATTAATCAACCCTCTAATACATGTATTATATTTCAAGGTTTAAAATCAGTTCTTTATCAAATTGTCGTGTTTTCACATCACTAATGGTATTATTATAGTATTTTTAGTTATTTTACTTTTAAAATGTTTAATAATGATATTATTTTGAAGAGAATATGACCAAAAACGGTGGTATAATTTTTGATTTTGATTATTTTATTTTATAGAGTCTAAAACATAATTGTAAAAAATAGAAAAGAATTCCCCTCTCTTTCACAATAAATACCCAACCAACCTCCCACTCCTCTACACTAAAAACCCATTAATAGGAAATTTAATCTCCATATCCATCTCTAAATCCCACCTATGGTGTTCTCAAGATCTTAATATGCTCCTCTAAACATTTTAGAAGTCACCTATCGAGGTAAGGGATTCTCTCCTCTTCATTTTTATTGAAGTACATTCTTTATACTAAGTATTTTTATTTTAAATTTTTAATACTGTAATGTATTTTTACACATAAATTTACTACAAATATTATTCCCATGTAATTAGAGACTACATTTCACTCTCATTAAAAATTTCCTTGAAACTTTATGTACACCTGTTATGATGTCAAAATTATCCCTTCATTTTTTGTGATAAAATTTTATGTTGGGAATACCCATCACTGTTTCCACTGAAAGGTATTCATCTAGATGTAAATACCCTTAATTTATTTTAAAATTATATTAATGTAAACCATACTCAATAATTTTGGATTAAAAGTGATGAAATACATTCTTATTTTGTATGATCTTGATGAAACAAACATCCATGTACATTATATGACTGTGATAGTGGGTCTGGAATTATATAGCCCTCTAATGAATTGGGTAATGTTTTTATCACATGATATAGTATGTTTTGTTTATGGGAGGATACCTTAAACACCTTATGTTATGAAATATCAATGGTTATCCTTTTCTTGTACTTATAATTTCATGATTTATGTTGTTTCCACATTCATATAATTACTTGATGTTATAATCTTATATCATGCTCATATAATAATGTGTAGAATTATCATCCCTATTATGTCACCAATATTTTCTTCTTGACTCACATGTATTAACTTTATAATTTTATTCTTTGATTATTCCCTTACTAGGATTCATAGCTCACCCATTTCTTTTATACTTTCTTAGGGTATCCCATGTAGTTTTAGAAGAGTGATGGAATTTTAAGATCAAGTTAAAGAGTTCTATATAATTTTATTTTATACCTATTTTATGTTATTATGATATGTATATAATTTCTCAAATTTATTAGGCCTTCTTATCTATTGGGATTCTATTATGTTCATCTTTATGTAATAAATCATGAAATAAGGTTTATACAATATATAAGTTGTCATAGTTGGTATTAGAAGGAATTTTTTCTATATAGATGTTCCGGATTAGAAGAACTTAGTGAAAGCAATAGTGATAAGACTAAACATAGGAAAGCATCCATAATTTTTTTAAATTGTAGAGTAAGTGGTTTCCATGCATTAAAATCTCTGTCCAAATACTTCAAGTGGATGTGGTTCTAGCATAGTTGTACAAGGGGTAATATCCCAGAAATGGGAGCATTGGGTTTTAACTAGATCATCACCTAGTGCACAATAAAATGACCTTGATACACACCTAATTTTATACTAATATAAGATATTATTTGGAAAATCCATTAGAACATTATGAACAATTATGAAGATAACCAAAAACCTCATAAATTTTTAAGTTATAAAATTGGTCATTTATAACATATATTGAATCCTAGTAAATACTAAAATAAATAGTCTATATAATTTATGATTTATCCATTCAATGTTCACAGTTTCCCTTTTATGTATTAAATATTTTGAAAATTGACATCTCTAAATTTTCCTTTATTATAGTCAATAGATAAAAATATGAGGAACTAAGTCAAAAATAAATATGGTAGGAATTTGGAAGACTTCCCAAATGAGATTATAAACTTGATGGGAGAAGGTGATGAGAACTTAATGAAAATACTTACTCACTAAAAAAATTACTAGAAATTTTAATCGGGGGTAAAACCGTCACCCCCCCAAAGAGTAAGTTGAAATAGAAAACATTATGTGTAAACAACCTCTGACATTCATTGGATATTCTAATACCTTAATCAAATAATATAATATTAAATCCATTGAGAAAATATTATCTATACTTAACTTCTTTGATCATGAGAAGGTCATTATGGTTGGTTATCATAGAGAGGGAGAAGCTAATCAATGGTAGATGTTGATCAAAATCATGAAGCCTAAGAAGGATATTAAATTATTGGAGTGGAAATAATTCAAGAAAAAAAATCAATAAATATTTTCCTCATAAACTCAAACTAAAAATGGAGATGGATTTTCTTATCCTCCAACAAAATAGTGATGAATCCATATAGGTGAATGAGTAAGTCATCATCCAACTTGTACAATATTCCTACATATTTCTTATTAATGACAAAATTAATGTTGAACTATTATTTTTTACGATATATATGAATTTATAAAAATATTTAGTGATTAAATACATTGTCATATATTTGTAAATTTTTTGAGGTACACTCAACGTCAAAATAGATATCGTTGAATCTCAAGGATTTCATGGGTCATGTGATTGTAATAAGAGAAAAGAGTTTAATTTTGAGGGATTGATGGAGAAATAAAATGGTGGAAATAGTTTCAAACATCCTACTTGTCAAAAGATTTCAAAGAAGCATCCCATAAATTTCTTAAAAGGGATAGAGAAATACTTTAGGTATGGAAATGAAGAGCACCAAGATAGTGATTTTAAGTAGGTGAAACTCACCAATTTTAAGGAAGAAATGAATTATACAATCAACCATAAACTAATTTTCTAATGTTTTAAATACAAGAAAAAAAGTCACTATTAGAATAAATGAACTATTCTAAGGTTTTTCAATGATAAACAAGGAAAAAAACTATCATGACCTAGAAATAAAGGTTGAGCTTATGCCATCACAACTGCCAAGGTGGATCTGAAAACAATGTGTTGAAATGTAAAATAGTTATTCATTTATGGATAGAAAATATATTATTTGATTTCAGTTCTATTCATTATTTCATGTCACACAAGTATAGTATAGCTATTCAAATACCACCTCAAAATAAGGTAGCCAAACTGTTAGTGAAAATAGAAAATGGGTAAATTATTTCATCCCAAGTAAATAACTTCTCCCCTATCATATTTGTAGGATAAACATCCTAGGGAACCTTGTGATACTCCCTTTAAATAAATTCGGTGAAATTCATCATATGTGTTCTCTTTATTTATATTGAGTCAACATAAATTTTTAATAGAACTAAATCACTCTCCATATTATAAATCTCCCTCTGATTCTATACAAGTTTCAAGAGGATGATGAATCTCATTTAGAATTAGTGCCTAATGAGTGGATATTATTACCATATTAGAAAGAATATATAGATTAAATGATTGAGACTATAGAAAAGATCATCAATGATGACATTACCATTCAGAGGGAATACACATATGTGATTCTCAAAGAATTTCCTCACTATCCTTAATACTGAGAAGTTGTGTTCTCAATAAAACATATACCTGGTGATTTTCCAATATCAAATACTCCATATACAATGGGCACCATTAAACCTTTGGAGATAAAAAAGAAACTATTAGAGAAACTATATAAAGGGTTTATAAACCCAAGTGGTTCACTATGGGGTGACTGATCCTTTTCATCAGGAAGAAGGATGGGTAAATGGGACTCTATATTGATTATCAGAAACTTAACAAGATCACAATAAAGAAAAAGTATTTTCTTCTAGGGATTGCTGAATTTTTCAATCAGATTCATGGATCCTATTACTTCTCTATGGCATATCTTAGGTTGGGATATAATCAAGTAAAAGTAAAGGAGGATATCCCCAAGGCTAGTTTTAATATATGGTACGGTCACTATGTGTTTGTAGTGACTCTATTTGGAATCACTAATGATCTTTTTGTCTTCATGGAATTTATCGAAATAGTTTTTATGGATTACATTAATAAATTTGTTGTAGTATTTATATACGATAATCTTATCCAATCCAAAATCAAGAATAAATATGAGGAACATTTTAATGATGTACTGAATCCCTTATGAAAGGATAAGTTATATGCGAAGTAAATTAAATTTGATTTTTATATAGAGAAAGTAACCTTCACGTGGAATGTTTTCACCAGTAAAGGGATATCTATCGATCCTTTGAAAATAGAGGCAATTAAAGGATAGTCCAGACTGACATATTTTATGGAGATCCCTATTTTCCTTGGATTAATGGGGTATTATCATTGACTTTTGAGAAAATTATCATCATTTTTAATCGCACGAACCATGCTAAACTAGAACAAGGTGATTTTTTCCAAGACTAATGAATGTGAGGAGTTATTTATAGAGTTAGAAAAGATGATAATAACTACACCTATTCTCTCATTACCATTTAGGGGTGAATGATTTGTGATCTACAGTGATGAGTCCAAAAATGGATTGGGTTTTCTACTTAAGAAATATTAAATTTTGATATTCTATGCCTCTATCAAATTAATGATCCATGAGAATAATTTCCCAATGCATGATCTAGAAATTAGAAGTAGCGATGTTTGAGTTAAATATTTGCTGATGTTATCTCTATGATTAAATGTGTGACATATATACAGATCATAAATTCCTATAGTATATAGTCAAAAAAAATGGAAATATTTATGATCCAATGAATATGTTTAGATCTGATCAAGGATTATGATTGATCATTCCATTAACCTCCTGGGAATGAAAAAAAGTGGAAGATAATCTGAGTATAAAATATCTTGTGACCCTATCCATGATGCGTATTTAAAGGGATCCAATATTCTTGTGCATAAAAAGGATATATATTAAATCATAAAAGGAACTCCATAATACTTTTATCAAATAAATTCTCAGCCATCCATTCTTAATAGGATCAATGAGTCTAAAAAATATGATGAGGAGATACAAAAAATGTAGTGAATATTTATAATTTCAACTTTTCTAATGATGGATTTATAAGGTTTTTAATTTCAATATGTGTCCCATAAAAACCATAACTAAAGAGAGAACTTCTATATAATTCATATATCTCATTATTCTCTATTTATAATGGAAACACTAAGATTTATAGAGATCTAAACCAAAAAAAATATCATGTGGGATAACATCACGAGGGAGATTGTAGAATTTTTATCTCATTGTTGGTATGAACAAAAGTCATGACTGAATAATAAAATTCTATGTGTATTATGTAACCAATGTCCATACAAGCATGGAAATGTAAAAACATAAAAAATTATTTCATTTTAGTACTCCCCAATACATCCAATGGAAAAATCCATCTAGGTGGTAGTCAACCAATTTGAAAACTTTTGTATTTCATTGAAATAAAGAATGATTTCCCCCTTGACCAACTCACCAAGATATATATAAAGAAAGTGTTAAGACATCATGGAGTCCACTATACATTGTATTGGAATGAGATATGAGTTTTACCTAGAAGTTCTAGAGAATCATAGAGCAAGAAATGGATACTCCAAATGGCCCATAGGCCTTCTATTTTTATTCATTTTTGATAATACCCCTTTTAAGGGTTGAAGGGTAACCCTTACATGGCCCATAAGCTTCAAGAAATTACATGACCCAAAGGTATTAAAGGAATTAATAATGACTATAACTACTTGTAAATTATCCTCCTTAGATTCAATATCATGATATCATCTCTCCACATTCACATGGATATTCAGCTAGACTTCTCGTGCAAGAACATGATGTTCCTAATGAAAATTTATATACCCTCTCATTCTTAAAAATATGTTAGATTTACTCTGGTAAATGAACCTTTCCATGAATCTTCATATGGGTCCTTCTCGTTATAGAGTCTTCCTGATTCATTAAGCAGAAATTCATGTTTCCGAAATCCATTGAGGTGGCCCAAAGGCCATGAGGTGGCCCAAAGGACTTGAGGTGGCCTGAAAACCCTACTGTCCCAAAGGTCTTGGGTGACCCAAAGGTATTTAAGGGCTCAATCACCATGCATGTTCCCTGAAACCCCAAACAAATGAGTAGTTATGGCTGATATAGTACCAAAAAGTACTTTTTACGGTATCGACTATGGTGATTACAATAGTACTATTATAGTACAAAAATTATGTCTCTACTCAGATTAAGTCTTGAGTCTCTTGGATGCACTTGCTGAGTCCTCACTAATCGGGATGAGGTTCTTATGTGAGCAGGAAATGGATTAAGTGATGAGTTTTAGTACCACTTATCACCCTCATATGGATAGTCAATTAAAAGGAACCATTAAAACTATATATGATACTCTTAGATAAAATCAATGGAATTCCATGGATTTTGGGATCAACACCTTTCCCTAATAGAGTAGAGTTTTCATTCTAGCATTCAAATGGAACCTTTTTTGGATCTATATGATAATAGGTGTTGGACAACAACATTTTAGGTTGAATTTAGAGAGTATAAGCTTATATGAGAAGATCTTATCCAAGATATGAAAAATATGGTACAAACCATTCAAAATATTGTGAAATTTGTGAAAATTCATAAAAAAAAGTCTATGCAGATAATCATTTATGAGACCTACTTTTTGAGGTAATAGATAATTTTTTCCTTAATATATCACCATGGGAGAAATTCATGAGGTTTTTAATGAAGGTAATGTTTATTCCTATATAAATCATCCATATTGATATATTTGATCGCATAGGAGCTGTGTTGTACAAACTAGAACTCCCACCCAACTTATCTCAAGTACATTATGTATTCCATGTATCCCTCTAGAGAATGTACAAACCCTAACCATCACATGTAATGAATCTAGATGTGGTGACTTTAGAGAATTACATTTTATACAATGAATTTATTTTGAATATATTAGAGCATAGAGAAAATAATCTATGAAATAATAAAACTCACATGGTCAAAGTGTAGTGTAAGGACCACAAGTTTGAAGAATCAACATGGGAACCAGAAGAGGCAATGAAACAGAAGTACCCTCATCTATTTTAGAGTATGAAATGAAATTTTCAGGGTGACATTTTTAATGGGGATAAGAATATAATGACCCAAACATTTATAAATAAAATTCTATTTTGAATGAATAAATGCATCATTAGGTAATATAGTTAATGAAAAAAAATGCACTACGTTAGTTATATTAGACCATTATAAAATATAGCCTATCATAATTAAAATATCATTAATTATCATAACCATTTTTAATATATTCATTGTAAAGTGGCAATTAATATTAGTATATATTAAGGGTTACGATAAATTCTTAATGACACGTATAGAAGATGAGATGGCCTCAACTACTGGGAGTGTACACTATGAAGCCTATTTATTGGAACTTCGAAGGGATATGAAATCATTGGGCCTTACCCTTAACCACATAAAAGTCAATATTCAACAACAAAATCTTGATAGAAATCATTTATGGAATAATTTCAAGTTTATAAAGATCAGGGCTCAAACCATGTTGGCTAAACCATCCCAAGAAAGCACCACCATCTCACATCCTACCCTTAGGGTGTATGATAGTGTAATTAGGGGTTATGTATCTAGAGCCTAGTGATTAGAATATATATATTTAATTTTAATAAAATAATGATTACATTTATCTATTTTTATTATAACTTTATTAATTATTATCTAATTTGTTTGAAAAAAATTAGATTTTCATATAAAGAAATCAAAATTGTATTTTTGGGAAATATATTGTTTCAATTAAAACACTCGACTAATAAATTAAAAAAATTTAAAAAAAATTAATAAAATATTCTTATTATATAATATTTTTGAATATATAAATTATAAATTTATTTAATGGAGTCCAATGTAATTTTTATAATGGTAAGAAAGCTTATACTATTATAAAAACTATTATTTTCTAGTAATTAGGGATTTTTATTTAAAATTTAAAATTATCATATTTATAGAATTATTTTCATAAAATAAATTTTATTTTTGAAATCTTCAAATCAAAATTATCCAATGGTTAATTTTTCATATTTTTAGGAAATATTTTAATTTTTTAATAAAAACCTAATTAGGTATAAATATTCGATCACTATTGCGACATCATAATATCTCAATGGTTATATAAAAAAATCTATAAAGTCATAAATAAAAAAAATATATATTTAAACATTAAAATAATGTGGTTTTTTGTAAATTTATTAATTTTATAAACCCTCAATGAATCCTTCAAATCATATATTATATTGTATGATTTTAAAATTAATTATTTATGAACATGACTCACTTACACATCACCAATTGAATTATCTTAATATTTTTTGTTCTTATCATTATAAAATATTTAAAACCAACACTATTTAGTATAAACCATGTGCAAAAAGACATGTAATTTTTGTGGGACTAATTATATTATTATATAGAGTCCAAAACCTATGTTTATAAATTAATAAAGAATTCCTCACTATATTGATATAATAACCACCCAACCACCCACTCCTATTCACTAAAAACCAATTATCATGAAAATAGTCTTCATGTGTCTCTATAAATATCTCCCATGGATTTCATAATCTCTTAATAATCTTTTACCAAGCTTTTATAAGTTCCCTCTCAAGGTAAGGGATTCCCTCCAATTCATTTTTATTAAAGTAATTTATTTGAAATAAACATTTTTATATATAATTTTTCATTCTGTAATTCGTTTTTACTCATAAATTTGTTATCCATATTATTTAAAAGTAATTACAAACCTCTTTTCACTCATATTAAACAGTTCCTTGAACCTCTATGTACACTCGTTATGCTGCCAAAATTTTCTCATGATTTTACATGCCAAAAATTTGGGTTGTGAGTACCCATCCACCATTAAAATAAATTGTATTCAACTATATATTCATATGCTTAATTTATTGGGGGACTTATATGTATTTTACCCTCATTACATAATCATGGGAATAAGTTTTATGAAATAATTTGTAATGTTCTATGATCTATGTGGCACACAAATTCATGAACATGATATGAATGTGATGGGTGGGACTAAAATTATATATCCCTCAAATGACTTAAGAAATATATTTATCGCATAAGATACCATGTATTTTTCATCGGAGGTTATCCTAATAACATTATGTTATGATGTTTTAATGGTTATCCTAGACTTGTGTTTATGATGTCTTATTTTATATTGTTCCAACATTCTTATGATTCCTTAATGTTACAATATTATATCATGATTTGATTTTCATTTTTGTCATTCTATAACCTTTATATTACCTTGATACACCTCTTGTATCAAATATATTACTTATATCATGTTATACATTGATTATTACCTTTCTAGGGATTATATCTCACCGTTTTTTATATACATCCACCATTAATCTCTTGCAGTTTCTGAAGGAATATGTATTTTGAAGAGTTGTTTATGTTGTTTTAAATAATTTCATTACATCACTATTTTAGTTTAGTATTCTATTTATCTAATTCCCCAAATATATAATTCCACTCACACTTTCCGGAATCTATTATATGCATATTTATATAATAAATCATGAAATATGGTTTATAAAATAAATGGGTATTCATACTTAATATGTTTATACTCAATACCTCTAATGAAAACCTTGAAGAATAATTCTAATTTTTTAGTGAATAAACATTAGAAACAAACAACTTCAACTCATTTAGTGACCACCCAGCCTCACCAGGTCTCACCCACCAAGTTACACATCCACATATAGAAACATAATGTCAAAAATATAAAAATAGGTTCCCTACAACCACAAAACCAACTTATTTTATAATTTCATTCCACAATCTAAAATTCCATGTGACACCCTAGGATTTTATGAAATATTTTTTTCAAATAAATTTAAATCCATTAATAGCTTGTGTTATATGCACCACCTTGTTTTAATGAAGCATAATATACTATTAATTTTGTTATTTAAAAATGATTGTAAAAACCTGGAAATTAAACATGTATATATGAATAGGAATAATAATATTAAAAAAATATTTATATTGGTTTTATATATTGAAAAAATATTGATATAAAGTACTTAAATTTTAGTAAAGTCCATGTAAATTTTGAAAATACTATTGTCTCAGAAAAAAATTTATGAATTTTTGTGAATAAATAATAAAACTAATTTTTTAAACATTTATTAAATTTATTTTAAAAATTAATTAATTAATTTCTTCAATAAAAATTTCAAAATAATATTTGGGATAATATTTTAGAATTCTCTGAAAAGATTAATTTTTCAGAGAATAGTGAAAAAAATTGATTTTTACTAAAAATATTATTTTTATTTAATAAATTAAAAAATATTTAAATTTTTTAAAAAATGTTTTAAAAGTAAAATAATCCCAATTATGTATTTATTAATCCAAATTAGTTCATTTTAATCAATTTCATATTTAATTTTTATAATAAATCTTTCCAAACTTATGAAAATTTTATCTTTGGAAAACCATTTTTTCATTGCGTCGATGGGTTTAATTTTAAAACAAATTTCAAAACATATATTAATGGAAAGTGAAAAAAAAATAGATTAAATTTTTTGGAGAAACATAATTAATATTATATAATAATTTCAACATAATTTTTGGTCAAAATTAATTGTGAAAATTAATTACTTTTTTTAAGGATAAAATAGGTTTATCTGGGGTTAAACTAAAAAGAAAATGGTTAAAATGACCTAAACACCTTTCCAATTCCAATTATATTTTTTTTTGAAACAATATCATAAATTGTTTTATAAATAACCATTTATTATCCTTTTGGATTGTTTGAAACATGGTTACACTTTTTCAGTTTCAAAAATTCCAAGTTTGTCAATTCCCCAACTTACAAAAGGGAACCCCCCTCCTCTTCTATTCACACATCCAAAACCCCTTGGTTTGGAAAATTCCTACCAAAATATATTTTTAATTACTTAATCACATAATATAATATAAGGCATCTTCCTTAAAACTTACTTAATCTTGAGTTATTACAAGATTACACAGTGAGGATCTTTTCAGGTTTAGAGTTTTAGATAATTAGATCATGAAACTTGCATTACATTCCACATTTAAACAAAGTGGTTACATCAAAGACAGTATTCATTCTTTCCATAAACGGAAACATATTTAAAATACAACATGGATTCTTTCTTGACACATCCTTGACACTATCATCACATCATGTACCTTTCCCTTGACCAGTGAAAAACATTTCAAAAACATGGGATGAGCATAAAAAGCTCAGTAAGGGTTATAAAAATATGGAAAGGAAACATGAGTTCATATATACATAAGAATGAAATCATACTTTACCCATAAAACATAGGCACATTAACATACCTCATCAAATCATGAATAAATCATAGAAATCATAAGACATAAAGGTAACTTGAGGCATTCATAACATTCTTACGTAGGGAGTAACCCTCTTGGTTACGTTTGGAATACCCACCACAGTATATTCCCTACATCTCTTCGGAGAAACCTTAACGTTTCACTCCTTCGTGTTACCCAATGCATTGGAGAGCTATATCGGGATCACCTTCCCTTAGTTTATCACGGAACCACCCGTCTTCATAATAATGCCCAAGAACCTCAAAATAATCGTATCACATAAAACATGCATAAAGGAAACATAACATCCCCACCTTTCAATCACAAGATATCAATAAAACACATTGATAAAAAAACATTATGAAAACCATTTTCAGTACCAAAATAAAAGAAAAGTAAAACATGGTATTTATTTTTCTTTTAAAAAGAAGGTATGGCTTGTAGAGGAAGCCGAAACTCAAATAATGGTCACGGCGGCGGAGAAGTCACTGTCGCCGCATACATACGACAAAAACATTCCCTTTTGTCGTTTAGTAAACGCTTCGTATAAAAAAGATTCCTTTTTAATAAATGTAAAAGTCATAAGGGTTTATACACCATATAAAAGAAGGTTGTGTATAAAACAAAATATACCTCAATGAAAGGAGATTGAGACGAAGTCACTTACAAAGACGGTATCCTTGGTTTAAGGATACATTAATTTCATAATTATGTGCGACAAACGAATACAACAAATATAAGTGGATATTAAGTGTAAAATAATAAAAGGTCTTTCACACATATTCAAAGGATGACATATTAAATAACTACATGTTGAACCCAAAGAAATCAAAATTGGGTTAAGAAGTTCCCTTGACAGCCTAACGACATCACATCAAAATGAGTTGATGAGAGATAAAAAAAGGGGTATATCATCACTTGAACATAAAATTTACATCAATAGGGATATATGAGAACATATCCCAACATAACAATATGTAAATTAAAATACCCAACAAAGTAAGTCTTTTAAAAAAGAGGAGGGTGAAAGGTTCCCTTACCGACATTGGTATCTTTCGATACATGGACCCCGTGAAAGAAGGACAATAAAACTTTGATGTAAATACTCATAAATGGAATTATATTACACAATGAGTAAAATAATGGGGAGTACATACACCACTCAAAGGAAATGGTGGAAAATGTATCATAAATCTCACGGGAATAAAAGTGAGATGAAGAATTCCTTTTGAAAACTCGGCAGCCTAACGGCGTCACTTAAAACATCCAAAAATGGATTGATGAGATAAAATAGTGTATCCCATCATATTACAACAGAATGTACTACAAGAGGAATATAAAATAACATCCCCCATCATAACAAAGATGAGCTTAAAAGAAGTGACATAAATGAGAGTACTTAAAAAAATGAGAGAGGTTAGATATCTTTCGAAAAGTCGGCAGCCTAACAGCGCCACTCAAAACATCCAAAATGGATTGATGAGAGTGAATAGGGTCTCTCATAATATGAACATAAAAATTATAGTAATATTAATATAAAAGAACATACAAATAACAAGAAAGATGAGATTTATAAGGAATGACATAAAAGAGTGTACTTAAAAAGAAAGAGAGGAGTAAGATCCCTTACCTCAAGTCCAACTTGTCTTGTTCATTTCTTTATATTCCTGAATAATAAACATTGGTCAATTAATAATTTCTTAAGTACCCCTTTTAGAGATTATTATTCAGTTCATATCACATATTATAATGTTATAATAATTGTTTAATAATGTTAGTTCATATCAGAAGTTTTTGCCGATGTTTGGTACATGAGTCAAAAATGAACTTGTTTGAAAAAAGATTGCCCATGTAGTTATAAGTAAATAATTTCCATAATATTATTAATGATTAAAATATCATATATATTCAGTAAATATTAATTTTATACTATTCTATATCATTTGGAGATAAAAAACGAAAAGCACCGTTCATGGAGACGGTAGGCGGTACGTACGCATGAACGCTTCTTTTATTTTTCGTCATATTAATGGAATTAAAACAAAATGAGAGAGATATATATATGTTATAATTTCAGAATTATATCCATAATTTAGATGTAATATATTACATATATATCCATTATATATATGTACTTATAATATTACATAACATTTTGAGATAAGAAATGAAATGTACCGTTCATGGAGACGGTAAGCCGTACGTACGCATGAACGCTACTTCCATTTATATTTCATTTTTAATGGAATTAAAACATAATGATAAATAATATTATTTTAATTTCAGTACGGTATAATATATAATATCATAAAATATATCCTTTATACGTACCACATATGGTATTAACGAATCAAATCACTTTGAGGAGGCGGTAGTCCGCACTTCCTTAAATAAAGATATCGCGTTTACCCACAATGGAAACCATAAAGGTATGCCATAAATGAAAAATACAGAATCTTAAGTAAAACATAAAAATATTAGATATCATATATAAATATAGTGTCATCTTAATGGCCACCTTTGAAGGTGTTAAAATAATGTTGAACAATCATCGTTTCGGGAGGCAGAAATTCGCCATCCACGGAAACAGTATGTTCTTTAACCATTAGATGTAGGTGTGTGTAAGTGTTGCTCAAATAATTCTTATAAAAAAATCATAGTATATTGAATATAATTTATTTGTTACAAAATAAATGAATAAAAAGAGTTTATGGGGTTGGAGAAGCGAAATAAAAAAAAGGACACAAGTGCAGACATTACCTTAAAATCAGGTAACTCCCTTTGGTTTGAGCTCAAAGTCTTCCTTGGGAAGACTTCTTCCCAAAGTGAAGATTCAAGGAGCAAGAGAGGGAAGTGCAGAGACAAAATGTGCAAGGGTTGTCCGAGGCAAAGGCTTTGGGAGTGTGGGTAAGGAGGTAGAGGTGGGGGCCTTTTATAAGAGGAGAGGAGGGGCACTCTTGGAAAGTAAGCAAATGTTACTTTATTTGAAAATGAGTTTCGGATTTAAAAGGTCCCAAATTGATATAATTCGTGGATAATGTGATAAGGGTTTGAAATCCACCCATCCAATATGGTTTGGACATGTGTAGTTCTTAGATATTACATTATCTTTCCATTTTATTTAAATCGTTAAATAATGAGGTCACCGCTGCATCATCATGATGTCATACATAATTTAATTTATTTAATATCTAAAAATTATAGAAAAAATAATATGATTTAGGAAATCTTTTTATGTTTCCAATTACTATCTATAGTCAAAAATATGACTTTTATAACCCCATGTAAAAATTGTTTTAGTAAAATATATCTTGTTTGTGTCATTTTTACTTTAACATTAAATAAAAAGATATTTATGTCATTTTCCAACCAAAGTGGCTCCATGGGGTCCCCAAGTTGACCCATAGATTTTCTGGGTCGGCCATGACACATCCAATGAGGGTAGGACATGTGTCTAGGTCATTTAATTTTATTAAAACATTATTCTTACCATAAACTACACTAATTACCTCTAATCGCGATTAAAAACTTAATAAGTTACTATTCACCAAAAAAATTATTTTTATCCCATTGAACCATTTTTACTTCTTAATGACAACCATGTATGTCAGATTTTTAAAATTCAAAACACAAAGATTGAAAATTTTTATTTAAATGGAAAAATCAGTTTTTATAAGTACCACTTAGTGGTTTCACTATTCATCAAAAATTGAAGTTTTTCAGAAAAATCCCAAAAATTCACCCTTAGCTATATTTGATATTCCGAATTAAAAAATTAAGTCTATTTTACAAAATTCAAAACATATAAGTCACATTAATTAATTTAATAATTAATTCCCGCTGTAAGAGCAAATAACGTGTTTTTATGAAACAATAAGTATCAAAAGATTGACACTAGTTTAAGTCTGATTTCAAAGTGAAATTAATTCCAATGACCAATATTGGATTTAATGGTAAAAATATATTCTAATTTAACTTTAAAAACAATTCAAAAGATAATCTAATCATATAAATTAATTAGTTTAAAAAGAGGTTTTGAATTAAAATACAACATTTTACATTATTCATTAAAAAAATGAACTTTATCGGAAAGATACCAAAAATTTACACAAAGTAACTTTTGATGTCCCAATTCTTAATAAGAGTTTCATTTGGTCCAATATAATGTATAAGAGTGAAGAAAACTATATTTAACGATGGTTCGCCATCAAAAGGCGATAAGTGAACCTTTAGTGAAAACTAGGGCACATACGCCTAAAATTGAATTCTTTCCGTATTTTAAGCCTTTATCTTTTATTGGATAAATGTAAAAACATTTAAAAACATATATAATAATATTTTAGTTATTTCTATCCATTTCCGCTAATACAAAGGCTACATGTTAAATACCATTTAAAATAATATTATTTTATTATTAGAGTGCAACATAAGATTCCCAAAAAACTCGTTGTTGCATGTTGGGTACGCCATCGAGCATAGCGTCCCCTTTAAAGTCATATTAATATTTTATTCAAAAATATGGATAAATATGATAATTTCATATTCTTTATTTACCTGGGGTGTTACATCCTTCCCCCTTTTGGGAATTGCATCCTCGCAGTTTTTAAAATTGAGCTTGGAAACATCCTTGAAAGTCCCACATCGGAACAAGAGTCGGTAAAACAATCAATTTAAAATAAAGGAAGATAAGTACAGAGGTCACCCGAGTTAACCCATACCAGGATTCCATGTAGAAAAACATGGAAATGGAAGAAAAAGCAAAGGGTCATGTTCTTGAGGGAGAGTGATAGTAAACATGTCTAGGAGAAAGTTAACCATAAGAAAATCACAAACTTGTGATGGGTTAAACAGTATTCGATTCCCCAGTAGGAAAAGTTAATAGACAACATTTTTGTTTTGAGTTACTTTTTATTGAAGAATTTATTCATAAGGAAACATAATCACTTATCATGTTGACTTTAAACTTTTACTAGATTCCTTAATCAAACTCATATTTTTTCCAAAAGACGAGTATTTAGGGAGACTTGTTCGCATTAAGAGTACTATAATCAACTTTTAGAGAATCACCTAATCCACTAAAGAAAACTATATACTTCCCATGTCTTTAGGATTTAAGCAAAACCAAAACCAAAAAGATTATTACAAGGTCAGATAATCCAGAAAAGGATAACCCTTTAAAAAGAAAATCTATGCTTAATCCCCAAAAATTTTCCAACAAAACCCAAATTTCAACAAGGACCATCCGATAAACAATTTGTCCATAAAATTCTTCAAATTAAACCAATCTAAGATTGAAACCCAAATATTTTAAGGATTTATTCACATAGTCTTCCAAGTTAAATCGTAACATTTATCTCCAAACAACATCAGTTGCTCCTAAAGTCTCGTATTGAAAAATAATTAACCTATTCACATATCCTCCATGATAGGTTAATCATTTTCATAAATAAACCAAAATCAACTTACTCTTAATTTATAAAATCATATAACTAAAAACAATACTTCAAAATAACCAGGGACTTCACGTAGTCCAGTGGTAGGCGATAAATACCAGTCGCACTTTGGTTGTGGGTTCGATTCCCGCAGCTTTGTTCGACGCGACGGGTAGTCACACGGTCTGCGTGTTGTCCTTTTTCCAAAACTATATAATTCTCAAAACATTTCCCAAAACGAGATAAAATCTTCAAAAATAAACATAACATATTTTAACCTCAACTTTATCTCATGCCTTTCATTTTCCATCATAACATATAATAACCCATAATTACCTCAAAAGTAAGGATCATATAAACCCTAATGGTTACCTTTATAATTATTACCTGAAATTCCACATCGATTGGTCATCTCGTACATGATGCATTATAGAACATACCAAGGTTCAAGTGGTTGATCATGACTCCTTGATAGTTGGTTTAGAACAACCACGAGTTTCCTCATTGAATCCCCCATTTTATCTAGTATCTTAATCATAGAACCACCACAGTTTCCTTCAAACCTATTGTCACTTTGGTGCCTGCTAGATCCAGCCATTTACTAAAACCAAAAAGGTCAGTGTGAGTATATCAAAAAAACCATCATGTACTACTAAGGAAGATAACCACTAATATATACATACTCATTTACTTTATCTAAAAGTAGGACTCTTTCTGAAATCCTATCTATTATGGTATTGTCACTTATGCTTAGAGAGTACCCTAACCTCTAAAGTTATCTAAAATGACCTTTGATTCCAACTATAAGGCCCCATCCTTAAACCTTACTTAATATTCAGTTATTACAAGATTACACATTGAGGATCTTTTCAGGTTTAGAGTTTTAGAGAATTAGATCATGAAACTTGCATTACATTCCACATTTAAACAAAGTGGTTACATAAAAGATAACATTCATTCTTCCCATCAACGGAAACATATTTAAAATACAACATGGATTCTTTCTTGACACATCCTTGACACTATCATCACATCATGTACCTTTCCCTTAACCTGTGAAAAACATTTCAAAAACTTGGGATGAGCATAAAAAGCTCAGTAAGGGTTATAAAAATATGGAAAGGAAACATGAGTTCATATATACATAAGAATGAAATCATACTTTACCCATAGAACATAGTCACTTTAACATACCTCATCAAATCATGAATAAATCATAGAAATCATAAGACATAAAGGTAACTTGAGTCATTCATAACATTCTTAGGTAGGGAGTAACCCTCTTGGTTATGTTTGAAATACACATCACAATATATTCCGTAAATCTCTTCGGAGAAACCTTAACGTTTCACTCCTTCACGTTACCCAATGCATTGGAGAGCTATATCGGGCTCACCCACCCTTAGTTTATCACGGAACCACCCGTCTTCATAATAATGCCCAAGAACCTCAACATAATCGTATCACATAAAACATGCATAAAAAAACATAACATTCCCACCTTTCAATAACAAGATATCAATACAACACATTGATATAAAAACATTTTGAAAACCATTTTCAATACCAAAATAAAAGAAAAGTAAAACATGGTAATTATTTTTCTTTTAAAAAGAAGGTATGGCTTGTAGAGGAAGCCGAAACTCAAATAATGGTCACGGCGGCGGATAAGTCATTGTCGCCGCATACATACGACAAAAACATTCCCTTTTGTCATTTAGTAAACGCTTCCTATAAATAATATTCCTTTTGAATAAATGTAAAATTCAAAGGGTTTTATACACCATATAAAAGAAGGTTGTGTATAAAACAAAATATACCTCAATGAAAGGAGATTGAGACGAAGTCCTTTACAAAGATGGTATCCTTTGTTTAAGGATAAATCAATTTCATAATTATGTGTGACAATCGAATACACCAAATATAAGTGGATATTAAGTGTAAAATAATCAAAGGTCATTCTCACATATTAAAAGGATGACATATTCAATAACTACATGTTGAACCCAAAGAAATCGAAATTGGGTTTAGAAGTTCCCTTGACAGCCTAACAGCGTCACATCAAAATGAGTTGATGAGTGATAAAAAAGGGGTATCTCATCAATTGGACATAAAATTTACATCAATAAGGATATATGAGAACATATCCCAACATAACAATATGTAAATTAAAACACCCAACAAAAGAAGTATTTTAAAAAGAGGAGGGTGAAAGGTTCCCTTACCGACATGGGTATCTTTCGAAACAAGCATCCCGTGAAAGAAGGACAATACAACTTTGATGTAAATTCTCATAAATGAAAGTATATTACACAATGAGTAAAATAATGGGGATTAAATACACCACTCAAAGGAAATGGTGGTAAATGTAGCATAAATATCATGGGAATAAAAGTGAGATGAAGATTTCTTTTTGAAAACTCGGCAGCCAAACGACGCCACTTAAAACATCCAAAAATGGATTGATGAGATAAAATAGAGTATCCCATCATATTACAACAGAATTTACAGAAATAGGAATATAAAAGAACATCCCCCATCATAACAAAGAGGATCTTAAAAGAAGTGACATAAATGAGAGTACTTAAAAAAAAGAGAGGTTAGATCTCTTTCGAAAAGTCGGCAGCCTAACGGCGCCACTCAAAACTTCCAAAATGGTTTGATGAGAGAGAATAGGGTCTCTCATCAAATGAACATAAAATTTACAGTAAGATTAATATAAAAGAACATCCCAATAACAAGAAATATGATCTTTATAAGGAATGACATAAAATAGTGTACTTAAAAAGAAAGAGAGGAGTAAGATCCCTTACCTCAAGTCTAACTTGTCTTGTTCGTTTCTTTGTATTCCTAAATAATAAACTTTGGTCAACTCATAATTTCATAAGTACCTCTTTTAGAGATTATTATTCAGTTCATATCACATATTATAATGCTATAATAATTGTTTAATAATGTTAGTTCATATCAGACATTTTTGCCGAAGTTTGGTACATGAGTCAAAAATGGACTTGTTTGAAAAAAGATTGCCCATGTAGTTATAAGTAAATAATTTAAATAATAGTATTAATGATTAAAATATCATATATATCCAGTAAATATTCATTTTATACTATTCCATATCATTTGGAGATAAAAAACGAAAAGCACCGTTCATGGAGACGGTAGGTCGTACGTACGCATGAACGCTACTTTTATTTTTTGTCATATTAATGGAATTAAAACAAAATGAGAGAGATATATATATGTTATAATTCCAGAATGATATCCATAATTTAGATGTAATATATTACATATATATCCATTATATATATGTACTTATAATATTACATAACATTTTGAGATATGAAATGAAATGTACCGTTCATGGAGACGGTAAGCCGTACGTACGCATGAATGCTACTTCCATTTCTATTTCATATTTAATGGAATTAAAACATAATGATACATAATAGTATTTTAATTACATTATATTATCATATATAATATCATTAAATATATCCTTTATACGTACCACATATGGTATTAACGAATCAAATCACTTTGAGGGGGCGGTAGTCCGCACTTCCTTAAATAAAGATATTGCGTTTACCCATAATGGAAACCATAAAGGTACGCCATAAATGAAAAATACATAAGCTTAAGTAAAACATAAACATATTAGATATCATATATAAATATCATTTCATCTTAATGGACACCTTTGAAGGTGTTAAAATAATGTTGAACAATCATCGTTTCGGGAGGCAGAAATTCGCCATCCACGAAAACAGTATGTTCTTTAACCATTAGATGTAGGTGTGTGTAATTGTAGCACGGATCCTTATTATAAAAAAATCCTAGTATATTTAAGATACTGTATTTGTTACAAAATAAATTAATAAAAAGAGTTTAGGTGGTTGGAGAAGCAAAATAAAACAAAAGGACACAAGTGAAGACATTACCTTAAAATCGGGTAACTCCCTTTGGTTTGAGCTCAAAAGCTTCCTTGGGAAGACTTCTGCCCAAAGTGAAGCTTCAAGGAGTAAGAGAGGAAAGTAGAGAGACATAATGGGCTGGGGTTCCTTGAGGAAAAGGCTTTGGGAGTGTGGGTAAGGAGGTAGAGGTGGGGGCCTTTTATAAGAGGAGAGGAGGGGCACTCTTGGAAAGTAAGCAAATGTTACTTTATTTGAAAATGAGTTTCGGATTTAAAAGGTACCACATTGATATAATTAGTGGATAAGGTGATAAGGGTTCGAAATCCACCCATCCAATAGGTTTTGGACATGTTTAGGTCTTAGATATTACATTATCTTTCCATTTTATTTAAATCGTTAAATAATGAGGTCATCGCTGCATCATCATGATATCATAAATAATTTAATTTATTTAATTTCTAAAAATTATAAAACAAATACTATGATGTCGGAAATATTTTTATCTTTCCAATGACTATTTATAGTCAAAAATATGACTTGTATAACCCCATGTAAAAATTTCTTTAGTAAAACATCTCATGTTTGTGTCATTTTTACTTTAACATTAAATAAAAAGATATTTATGTCATTTTCCAACCAAAGTGGATCCATGGGGTCCCCAAGTTGACCCATGGATTTTATTGGTCATCCATGACACATCCAATGAGGGTAGGACTTGTGTCTAGGTCATTTAATTTTATTAAAACATTATTTTTACCATAAACTACACTAATTACCTCTAATCGCGATTAAAAACTTAATAAGTTACTGTTCACCAAAAAATTATTTCTATCCCATTGAACCACATTTTACTTCTTAATGAAAACCATGTATGTCGTATTTTTGAAATTCAAAACACAAAGATGGAAAAATTTTATTTAAACGGAAAAATCAGTTTTTATAAGTACCACTTAGTGGTTTCTCTATTCATCAAAAATTGAAGTTTTTCAGAAAAATCCCAAAAATTCACCCTAAGCTATTTTTGATATTCTGAATTCAAAAATGAAGTATATTTTACAAAATTCAAAACATATAAGTCACATTAATTAATTTAATAATTAATTCCCGATGTCAGAGCAAATAGAGTGTGTTTATGAAACAATAAGTATCAAAAGATTGACACTAGTTTAAGTCTGATTTCAAAGTGAAATTAATTCCAACAACCACTATTGGATTTAATGGTATAAATATATTATAATTTCACTTTAAAACCAATTAAAAAGATAATCTAATCATATAAATAAATTATTTTAAAAAGAGGTTTTGAATTAAAATACAACATTTTACATTATTCATTAAAAAAATGAACTTTATCGGAAAGATACCAAAAATTTACACAAAGTAAATTTTGATGACCCAATTATTAAGAAGAGTTTTATTTGGTCCAATAGAATGTATAAGAGTGAAAAAAACTATATTTAATGATGGTTTTCCATCAAAAGGCGATAAGTGAACCTTTAGTGAAAACTAGGGCATATACGCCTAAAATTGAATTCTTTCCGTATTTTAAGCCTTTATCTTTTATTGGATAAATGTAAAAACATTTAAAAAATATATAATCATATTTTAGTTATTTCTATCCATTTTTTCCAATAAAAAGGCTAAATGTTAAATACCATTTAAAATAATATTATTTTATTATTAGAGTGCAACATAAGATTCCAAGAAACTCGTTGTTGCATGTTGGGTACACCATCGAGCATAGTGTCCCCTTTGAAGTCATATTAATATTTTATTCACAAATATGGATAAATATGATAATTTCATATTCTTTATTCACCTGGGGTGTTACATATAATCCTTATTGTTTTATTAAAACCTAATAATAATGCTTTAGGTATAAACCAAAAGAGGTCTCCAAGGAAAAGGTAAGATTCTAAAAGTTGTGTTTTTGTTTTATTTCTTCTTCCATCCGATTAAAAAATTATTCAACTATGATGATGTAAATAAATTAGTATATACCATATAATTAATGTTTATTATGTTAATTTAATAACATATATCTACCTCCCCTTCCATCAAATGGGAAATGAAATCGTTGATCATGTGTACGAAGGACTACCGCCTCATGAACCGATGTAATTCATTTTCCATAACCACCTCTCACGGCTGGTTATAATGATGGATTTAACATATATATATATATATATATTTGATATTTATAAAATAATTATTCTTCTATAATTATGATATATCATATACCTTCTTATTTTCCATTTCATGGGAATACGATAGCGTTGCTCGTGTGTATGGTAAATTACCGTCTCACATAGCAATGTGATTCGATTTTCACTCATTCCTTACATAGAAGGTAATAAAGATAAATTTAATAAATATATATGATATATATGAAACATTAATTACCAAGTTAATTTGGTTTATTATTTACACCCATTCTTTCTTTCCTTCGATAAAATGGAAACAATGTTTATGAGTACGTACGACCAATTGTCTAAATGAATTGTGTAATTCAGTTTTTATCTCTAACTTTAATGAATTACTCAAAATAAATATATAAATAATATATAAGGTATCTATATAAAATATAAAGTTAAGTATATTATTGAACCATGATCAATGTAATAGGATCAAAAATACCCAATCAAAGCATACATGAAAAACAAAGAAGTTATTACCCAAAACACGATTTTAACATGGAATTTTTAATAAATTGGTAATAAAATTTTATAGTTAAATAATATATGGTATGATACATATGCGTATAATTATATAATATATTTATCATAATCATATATTCATTATAAATGTGTTTTTAACATGTATGAAAGTAGTCAAGACTTATGGAAATGGACTTCTAGTCTCTCTTTTATTTTTTAGAGAGATATGCCATATTCACCACCAGTTTATTTTGTGTGGTGTATATAATGACCCTTTAACATGTTATATCATGAATATAATTATTTCATTATATTTTAAGCTTTATTATGTGATTATTATTTAATTAGACTTATGATTAAAAAGATACCAATGTGGTGAGGGATTTTTATCTCACATTTATTTATGTGGGATAGATGCTTTATGCACCACTTGTTTCTTTTGTGTGTTATATATACTACCAATGAATGTTATTATGATTCATATAATAAAAATTTTATGATATTAATATCCATATAATATCCATTATTTCATGGGGCTAATGATTTAAAAAGATACCAAATTAGTAATGCCTTTATGTTTCAATCTCTTTGTTATTTGGGATTGTTTATTATTATTCTCCCAATGATGATATATTATGATATACCTCTCAATAAACATATGAATTTTCATATCCTATGGATATTTATTTTAAACATATATTTTCATTTTATTTTTCACTCTTTATGTACTCAATCTTCTAGAAGATTATTTTATCAAAATAAACTTTATTTTTTCCTTCAGTCAAAAATCCTTTTTCTTCCATATACATGTTTTATAAAAAAAATTGATGGAAATTTTTAATATTATAAAAATAATTTGTAGAGAAATTTCTATCCATTATTAATTTTTTTCAAAATTGTTTTAAAGTAATCTTATTTTCATTTTCTAAAAGTGGTACTTTTAAATTTTAGCGAAACTATGATAGAAATATTTTATTTAATGTGTACGACATGAATTGTATTCTTCAAAACCATGACTGGTCAATGTTTTAATTATTAATTTGAATGTTTGAAGGGAAAATTTCAAATGAAATTATTTTCAAAATTTTACTTGAAATTATATAATTTTTAATAGGTTGTTTTCAATGTGTAAAATATATTTTCCTCTAGAAATGTTCCAAATGATCTTAGAAATTTATTTTCCATCTAAGATGTCATACTTTTATGTTACTTAATATTTATTGGGGATATGGTCCAATGATACCATTGTTATTAATTCTATAAATTATTTATGTTTAGTGTGACAATATTTTTATGAAACCCATTTCTTTTCCATGGGTTATGTTTTGATAAAAGTTTTATAAAACCCATTTATTTTCATGAATTATAATATGATGAATGTTTTATGATCTTGTGGAACAATTATATATGGTTTTAATTATGTGATAGTGGTTAGGTTATAACCAAATATGGTGGTTATGTTATAACTAAGGATATTTTTTAATTTATAACCAAATAGGTTGTTATGTTATAACCAATGACAATGACTACATTAAAAAAAATGTGGAAATATTTACACTAAGGATAGTGGTCACTTCATAACCAAGGAATGGTGGTACCTACATCCCCCTCCAATGAGTTGGGTAAAGATTGATATCTCAATACATATAGGAATGTGATGGGGATTGAACCCAGTTCAGTAATGGAATTTGTCCACTATAATAGTATTATGAGTGGACCTTTACTACTATGATGACTTGGGGAGTGAACTCAGTCCACTGTGATAGTTTTGGGAATAAGTCTTTACTACTAATTAAATCATTTTCTACGCTTATGTGTATGCCAAAAATATATTTATTATGATAATGTTATTATTCCATGGATCACTACAATGATTTTTGGAGAGAACCCATTCCACGATGATAGTATTGAAAATATGCCTTTACTACTAAGGATATTATTTTATACACTTATGTGTACGACATAGATCTGAGTCTTATGAAAATGTTATGCTTACATGTATTATGTTTTTTTATCCTTTATAATTCATGTCTTATGAACTGCCAAACATTTTTACATGACTCAAAATTATGATGTATATTATAAAGTTTATGGTTTTCCAATGTATTTATCATGATGTCCAACATTTATGCTCATGTTATGTTGATTTCTACCTTGTTAACCCTTATGGAGAATCTTATCTCACAATTTCTTATATTTCCTTTTCCAAGGTTGTGAAAAAAATTATTATGTATGATATGTCTAAGACATGTGATAGTTATGAAGAACATAGTGGGAGATGATCTAATTTTCCTATGAACCAATCGTTTATGTATCTATGTTTCCAATGGTACTAAACCTATAAGATTCTATAATTAATTGTTATGTGATGTAATGATTATTAATCTATTATGATGCAATATATATGTGTGAGAGGTTTGGGTCTTTACTATTGGTATTATAGGAAGCTTTAGTTAATCCTTTGGAAACTAGGATGATAAAATTAGAGTATGATCTGTAGTTATATGACTAAGTATAAGACAATGGATAGTTCTAAGTATAGGAAAATATCCAATAATTTTGATAAAGAATAGAGAAAATGTTTTTGAAGAAATTACATCCCTATATGGATACTACAATTAGATGTGTCTCTATAAAAGTTATACCTAGGGGTCATAACATAAAAAATTGTGAATTGAAATGTACTCAATCATCACATACTATATGAAATTGTCCCTTATTGTACCCATGATTTGACACTCATAAGCGATATGTTTTGGAATTTCACAAAATATTTATGAACCATGATTTATTTTTTCAAATATGATCATGAATGACCAAGGATAAAAATTAGGTATCAAATATTAAAAATGAGGTGTCATTATTTAGTCATCTTTTGAATAATTGATCACTCGGACCAAAGATTACTGATAGTCATACTGACCATTTTGGTTTTACTAAGGGATTTAAGATAAAATGATGAAGTTGGTGTGGTGATATGTGTGATCAAATTTTGACGTATTCAATTTGATATTACTTATATAAATTCTCCTATATCGTGAAAACTATATAAAAATGTTAATTAATATCCCAAATGATTAGATGTTTAATTAGAAATGAAATCCCCTAATGGTATGATGATCAAATATCAAGTCTATAATTCTTATTAGATTGAAGTTTGCGAGAATGGGATTTGGGTAAACCTATTTATTCTCTATATGTTTTAATTTAATGTAATATTAGGAATTGATTTAATTTGTCAATATAAATACCACATAAATTTATAAGGATGGGAAGACAAATTTGATATTAAAAACTAACCTATGATTATATATCAATGGAGCTATAGATATGAACATCAAATAAATATCACATACATTGTATAGGTCATGATTCCCATTCAAAAGAAAGTTTTTCAGAGATGATTGGTGAGAAACTCAACATCGATGACATTCCTATTTTACCAAAATAAATTAACATTTTTTAGATGAGTTTATTAGTCTTCTACCTAAATTTGAAGTTGATTTCTCAATAGAACTCATACATGTTTCCACAAATATTTTAAATACACCCAAAATAATTTCCATGATTGAGTTATAGGAATTAAAGAAGCAATACCATGTTAAACCAGACTAGGGATTCCTTAAGATAAGTGTGTCACCTTGGGGTATACCTGTTCTATTTTTTATGAATAAATATGGATCTATGAAACTATAAATTGATTACTGTGAACTCAATAAGATAAAAATCAAGAACAAGTATCCTCCACCATGTATTTATTACTTGTCTGATCAACTACTTAGAGCTCAATTGTTTTCCAAGACATAATTTCATTCTAGATATCATCAATTGAGCATCAAAGAGGATATACCCAAGACAACATTCTATACAAGGTTTAGACACTATGAATATAATGTGATTCCATTTGTTCTTACTAATTGTACAAATATAATCATAAATTTAATGAATAGAGTCATTATAGATGATATTTTCATTGATTAAAAGAGTAAGGAATAGTACTAAGATCAATTGGGAATTTTACTAAAGACCCCAATGAAGGATAATCTATTTGAAAATTTTACAAAGTCTAAATTATTTCTACAAAGGATTTCTTTTCTTGGTCCTATAATTCAAAGATAAGATATATTGGTAGATCCATCAATGATGGAGTCTTTTGGGTGTTGTCCAGTACCAACCATGGTAATTGAGATCCAATGTTTTCGTGGTTTACTAAGATATTATCAACTGTTTAAGAAGAATTTATCATAAATATCTCATCTATTCACAAAGTTAACTCAAAATGAAGAAAATTTCTTATGGATGGATGAATGTGAGGAAAATTTCATGGAATTGAAGAGAATATTTGTCAGTGTACTGGTTCTTATATTAACATATAGTGGATAAGGGTTTACAGTCTATAGTGATGTATCCAATATGGGATTAGGATTTGTTCTCATGAATAATGCCATGGTATAGTTTATTCTGCATGGTAATTCAATGCTCATGAAAAAAATTACCCAACTCAATATTTGGAGTTATCTATGATAATTTTATATTAAACATATTTAGGGATTATATTTATATAGAAATGGGTGATATATATACTAATAAAAAATGATAAAAGTATATAATCGCATATAGGGATTTAAACATGCACATGATAAGATGGTTAGAGATAAGTAAAGACTATAACTACTGAATACATTAACACCTTGAGAAAATGAACTAGGTGGATGATGATTTACTTCAAAAGTATCAATCTAGATTATCAATGATATGGAACACGAAAGATATAATATTTATGGTTTTGAAAAGGTTGTATCTTGAAATCATTAATGAAGGGAATAAATATTATATTTCAAAACTGACTGTTAAACCTTATATCTATGTGATGATTAAAGAGGAAAAGAAGGATCTTGTGGATATACAAAAGAAAGTTAGAAATTTCCTTGAGTTTATCCTTAATTATAATGTAATGATAATTTTTAGGAACAATTTATGACTTCTATCCATACAAGATTTGAAGAATGAGCTATTAGAGGAAGCTCATAGTTCATCATTCTCTATTCATCCATGAAGTGAAAATATGTATAGAGATTGGAAAGAGTATTTCTCGTGGAATGGAATGTTTTGAGGTATTTTAGATTTTTTATCTCAGTTCTTGGTATGATATCAAGTTAAGGCTGATAAACAAAAGACTAATGGGATGTTACAACCATTGCCCACACTAGAATGGAAATAGAAAAACATTACTATGGATTCTGTTATTGGACTCCCCAAAACATCTAAAGGGAATAATGTTATTTGGGTCATATTTGATCTTCGTAAAAAGTTAGAAAACATCTCCACAATAAGAGAATATTTCTCCATGCATCATCTTTCTAGGATGTACATTATGATGTGATAAGGTTTCATGGAGTACCACATTCCATTGTATTTGATTAGAATATGAGGTTTACCTCGATGTACTGGAAATTTCTTCAATGGGATTTGTATATGATGTAATTTTTTACCATCGATTATCATCCAAATATTGATAGTTAGTATAATAAAAAAATCAAATCTGAAGAGAATATATTTAGATATTTTTATATGGACTTAAAAGTTGTTTGGGATAAACAACTTTATCTAGGTTATTTTTTTTAAATAATAGATTTTACGTGAGTATTTAGATGGATGCTTATTAATCCAACAATGGAAATAAGTGTAGAAATAAAATGAAATGAGATGAAGATAAAGAAACAAAACCATTGGGACATAATCTATCTAATGATATGGAAGATACAGTTAGAGTGATTCAAAAACACATAAGGGCATCACAAAGTTAGTGTAAAAGATATGTTGACAATCACTGGTGTGATGTAGAATTTGTAGTTCGTGACAAGGTGTTTCCAAGAATATTTATATGGAAAATTTTATTGAGATTCTTAAGGAAGGGAAAACATAATCCATATGTATTTTGGTCCCTTTGAAATTACTAATCGTATCATGAGAATAGCTTATCAATTTGATATTCTATCGAACCTCTCTCAATTCCATTATGTGTTCCATGTATCTCTCTTGAAGAAGTAAATACTTGATCCTCAACATGTACTTAACTTAAAGGTCATAACACTAGATCATGACCATTACTATTTAGAAAAACTGATGGATATTTTTGATCTATAGAAAAAGTTCTACGAAACAAGACCACCCACTTGGTCAATGTTTTTTGGTGAAACCATAAGCTTGAGTAAGCTACATGGGAACTTGAGGATGCATGGAGACAAAATTATCCTCTGTTTGTGTACCAAAGTCATGGAATTTCGAGGGATATATTAATTTTAATGGGGGGAAAAGGTAACACCCCATGATTTTATGAAATATTATTTTCAATATGAATTTAATTTTTTGATAGCTTGTGTTACATACAACATCGTTCTTTAACAAACCACAATATATTATTTAAATTATTATATAAACCTGATCATAATAACATAGAAATTAAAATTGGTTATATGAAGAGGAATAAATATGTTTTAAAAAATAAATTATAACAGTTTTATATAAATAAAACATATTATTAAAAAAAGTACTTAAATTTTTTGTAAAGACATTATATGTTTCAAAAATAATATTTTCTCAAAAAATTTATTTATTACTTTTTGTGAAAAAAATTTAAAAAACCTTTTTTAAAATTTTTAAAAATTTATTCTAATATTAAATTTTTTTTAAAACCAAAATTAACAAATTATATTAGGGTTAATTTTTTAGAATTTTCTAGAAAGATTAATTTTTTTTAAATATTCAAAAATAGTAATTTTTATTAAAAACTACCTTGTCATTTAAAGAAATTACAAAGTTGTACATTGTTTAAAATTTTAATAAAATTAAAATTAGTTCATCTATATATATTTTAATCCAATTTATGTCATTTTAATTGATTTCATATATAACTTTGATATTAAAACATTCTATACTTAAGAATAATTTTTCATTGGAAAACCTCTTTTTCGTCACTTCTGTGGATTTAATTTTAAATTAACAGTTTCCACTTATATTAACAGAATTTAGAAAAAATGGATAACATATTTATAATAAGGATAATTAATATTATTTAATAAATTCAACTTAATTTAATTTCAAAATGAATAGAAAAAATAGTTAAAATTAATTATTGTAGTTGAGGTTAAATGGAGTTTACCAGTGGTTAAACTAAAAATATATGGCTCAAAATAACTTAAAAACATATCAAATTCCTAGTTTATGGAATCATTTAAACTTTATATCATATAAGGTTCATTAAAGAACCCTTATAGTTCCTTTTTTAATTTTTAAAATGTGTGTAAACCTTTTTCTTTTCCAAAATTCTAATTGGGTATTTTCACACTTTTAAAAGGGAAACCCATATCCTCTCTAATTCAAACATCCAAACCCAATTTTTTCAGAAAATAAATTCCCAAAAATATTCTTTAATTACATAAATAATTAACATATTCTGTATTTTGATTATGAATCCCTCCAAATAAGTGATTAGGTATAAACCTATAGAGGTTCTTCGATGAAAATGTAAAATTCTTAAACTTTTGTTTTTATTTTATTTATTTTTCCAACCCCTTGTAATCTTCTTAAACTATGATAAAATAATAAAACAAGTATATATAATATATCTAGATTTAATTAAATTAATTTAATAACCTATATTCACTTTATATCCCATAAAATGGGAAACAAAATTGTCGATCCTTTGTACGGTGAACAACTGCCTCCCGAACCAATGTAATTCATTTTCTATCCCCACCTCTCATAACTAGTTGTAATGATGGAATTATCATGTTTATATTATATTTATGACATAATTAAACTTATATTGTTATGAAATCATATATATTTTCTTACTTTCTATTATGTGGGAATACGATAATGTCGCTCATGTGTACGGAGGACTACCTTCTCATGAAGCTATGTGATTTTCTTTTCAATTACACTATCCAAGGAATGTGATAGGGATAAATTTAAGGAATATATTTGATATATATGAAATAATTATTATTTTTTAATGGTGTTATGTTATTTAACATCCTTTCATTCTATCTTTTGAGAAAAAGAAAACAACATTCTTGTGTACGTACGGCCTATTGTCTCAATGAATGGTGTAATTCATTTTCCATCACTAACTTTAATGGATTACTCTAAAAACATATGTAAAGAATATATATAATATTTATATCATGGTTATAATTATGGATATGATGGAACTATGATCAAATTAAAATGAGCAAAAATACCAAATCAGAACATACATGAAATACTGAGCGGTTATTACCCGAAAGACAATTTTAACATGGAATTTTTAATAAATGAGAAATAAAAGGTTATAGTAAAATTTTAAATGGTTTAATACATATGATTATGTTTCTATAATATATTTATTACCATCCTATATTTATTAAACATTAGTTTTGAACATGTATGAAAAAAATAAACACTTAGGGTAAGGGATTTCTAGTCTTTCTTTTATTTTTGTGAGACATATGCCATATTCATGACCTGTTTCTTGTGTGTGGTGTATAAGATGCCCATTTTAGATGTTATATCATTGATATCCTTTTTTAGTGATATTTTTACTTTAATTTCATGATTATTATTTAATTGGGATTATGATTCATCAATTACCAAAGTGGTAACGTATTTCTGTCTCACTTTTATTTATGTGGGGCACATGACTTATACACCACTTATTTATTTTATTGGTGTATATACTAAACATTAATGTATTTTATGATTATTATAATTATAATTATTATATATAAATGTCCATATAATATTCTTTCTTTAATTAGTTCTACGTTTCTAAATATAACAATGTGGTAATGGCAATATGTTAAAATCTCTTTATTTATCAGGATTGTTTATGATTGTGATTCCAATTTTTAGATCTTATTATATAACTATAAAATTCACATTAATCATCTTATACTATGGTAATTTCAATAAAATACATGAATTTATTTCATTTTCTCCCTTTATTCACTCAACACTGCAAAATATTATTTTTAAGTAAAATCCAATTTATTTCCCTCTTTAATCAAAAATAATTTTCCATCCATATCCATGTTTTCTATAATTATTTTAAATAATGTTTTTAATATTATATAATGAATGTTTAAATAAAATTTTACCCATTTTTTGACAATTAAAAATATTAATAGAATATTCTACTTATTTTCCTAATGTGGTACTTTTGACTTTTACCAAAAATGTGAAATGGGTATTTAATTTTATTTGTATGCCATGAACAGTATTCCAACCATCATGACTAATCAAATTTTTAAACATCAATTATTAAGTTTCCAAGGATATTTTAAAATAATAGGATATGAACAATGTTATTTTGAATTATATTTTTTAAAAAATATTTCTTTCAATGTGGAATGGATATTTTCCTCCAGAAATGATTCAAGTGATCGTTAAAGATTGTTTTCCATATAAGATAACATCACTTGATATTAATTTATTTTTTGGGGATATGCTCCAATGATACCATCCTTATTCTTTCTATAGATGATTTATGATTATAATGACTAGATATTTGTGAAACCTATTTCTTTTCCATTATTTATTCAATGATGAAATGTTTATGAAGCACATATCTTTTCATGGGATATGATATGATGAATGTTTTATGATTTTTTGAAACATATATGTATGGTTCTCATTATGATATGGTGTTAATGTTATAACCAGTGATGGTGGTTTCATTTTAACTAAGGATAGTGGTTATATTATGACCAAGGATGGTTTTAGGTTATAACCAATGATGGTGGATACATTATAACTGAGGATGGTGGTCATATTACAACCAAAGATGTGTGGGAACGATATACCCCTCTAATGAATTGTGTAAATATTGATACATCATGAGATAAAAAACATTGGAATGGGGAGTGAACTCATTTTTATAACGTACTGTTTTCAATATAATAGTATTGGGAGTGAACTTTGACTAATATGATGGTTTTGGAAGTGAACCTATTCATCTATCATCATTTTGGAAATTAGCCTTGACTACTAAGGAAAATATTTTTGATGATTATGTGCATGCCAAAAATATCTTCATTATTCCAATATTATGATTCCATTTCTTATTGTCTTGGATTCCATTATGATTGATGTATTATAAACTGCCATTCTTTATGACATGACTCAAGGTTATGATCTATGATATGCGGGGTATGTTTTCCAAAATTTATTCTCATGCCCTCATGCCCATATAGTCTTGTTATGTTAATATCTAAATTTCTTGACCTTACTGATAATCTAAAGTCACCGTTTATTATGTTTTATTTTTTCATGTTATAAGGAAAGGAATTTTTTATATGTATTAGAGGGGTACAATATAGGAAAAATGGCTTATTGCGACAAGTCATTTGTGATGAGAACCCGTCGGAAATAGTCTTTTGCGACGGGGTATCGTCGTAAATGACCCATTACATAAAACAACATCGCAAATATTAATTTTTGGGATAGTCTATCACAAAAAGTAATTATTTGTGATGGGTATTAGCAGAGCCGCAAAAAAATCAGAATTTTTTTAAAAAACACTATTACGATGGGTCAGCTACCCGTCCCAAAATTGTTTCTCGTTTTTTATCTTTTTACGATTGATCATCACAACTACTGCTGAAAATATAAAACAAAATAATCAATTTTACGACGGACCGTCGCAATTAGTATTTGTGACGAGCCCATCGTAAAGAGTTGAAAAAACTTTCTAAAAATAAAATAAATTAAAAAATATTAATAAAAATGAAATCATATTATTAATATTAATACAATAATATTATTTATAAAATAATAATAATAATATAATATAAATATTAATAAAATATTAATATTAGTATTTGTAAAATAAATTTAATTATAAAATAATTAAATAATATAATAATATTAATATTAATATTAATTAAATAAAAATATTAATATTATTACTATAATAAAAACCCCAATATTTGAAAAAAATAAAATATATTAATTAATAAAAAAATAAATATAGAAAAAATAAATAAATAATATAAAACATTAATATTCGATACAATATAAAATATACACTATTTGAAACATTAAATAGTTAATATTTCAAAAAAAATCCAATCAAATGTTTATTTATAAAATAAAAATACTTCACTGAGGGGGAGGGTCATCTACAGGAGTTGGAGAGATGGTAGAGGAAACTCCATCCCTAAACTGTGAGTCAGACGTCGCATGTACTCCATCTACTCTTGTTATTGTTGTTGCTACCATTGACGTATCTCATCCATCATCTCCATTTGTTGCTACTGTTATTTGAGGAACTCTTCCTGGTGTTGTTGCAACCCCTGAGGCATCTCCTCCTGCTCCCTACGCATAGTCTTTATAAGATCACTCTGAGCTCGCAACTGCTCCTGATATTTTGTGTGATATGATCAGGACTCTCCATGATCTCATCTTGAGCTAGATGCCGATATCACAGAGGTTCCATAAAAATCCACATGGGTCAATCAAGAGTTTATATTAACAACTTTTTCTTTCTCAAAGGCCTACTAGGTCGCCTGCATCCATAATGCCTCATCAAATCTGGGGGCACTGGTCAGACCATCAGTCTCGGCCTGACTCTCAACATGTGTCTGAGATATTGTGCCCTCATATGACTCCTTCAATTGAAATTTAAAATTTAAATAGTTAAAATATTATTTTTAGTTAAATTTAACACTAAAAATAACAAATAATGACCACAATCTGCCGCTGGTGAGCACCTCTAATCTCTCCAGTTCCTATATCACTGTATATCCTCCTATAAATGTCATACTCTATAATATCAGGTTGTGTGAAAACCTATATGAATATAAAATTAACAATTTACATTTAAATATATGTACAATATTTGTAAAAATGTCCTTACCATATGCTCCATATGCGTAATTATTATACGACTATCAGCTCGATATGTCACCTCCTGTCTCTCCATATTTTTCCGAACTACTGATGATCTTCAATTTAACCACCTACTCAACCAGCGTGTACATAAACCATCCCAAAATTGAGATGAACTGTAATCATGTCGGTGGATGAGACATGTCTCATCAAACATCTTCCCTCATTCTTTCTCCATTTCATTCCTTTTCAAATTGTGAAAAAATTGAGAGAAACATAGATGCATAGCTCCCTGTCAGGCATTCCAGATATCCTCACACATTTTTTCATCAATGGAATACCATAAACCCTAAAAATAATTTATTATATAAATTTATTAATTAAATTTATTTCAAAATAAATATTATTTGTTTACGTACAAGCCAATTCTCGAACATGCGCTGCTAAATATCAATGGGAATATGATCCCATGACACCCACCCAACAAAAACATATTTGCGCAATATAGCGCTCCCATTTCCAACAACTATATTCATAAAGCTATGAAAAAAAAGAACAATTAATAAAATAATTAGAATATAAATAAATTAATGAAAACTAAAAAAATACACATTTAAATATACCTATGTGAGCATAGATCAAAACCAAGATGCAGATGTTGCTCGGGGATAGGGTTAGGAATCATTAGTAGGGAAAGACCACACCCCTCCGAGTGCCTCCTAAACTGCCAATAGTATGAGGGTTGGCTGATCTGACCTCCTACTCATCCAATGGTAGATCAACCTCCTGTAAAAACCAATACAAATTCACGTCCATCTAAAACATGAATTTATTATTGTTAGCAATGAGTTGAAAATTACTATTACATAAAGCATTATATTATATACGATTATAACCAGCATTTAACTATGTAAATGTCCATCTTCATACTAATATTCATAGTTGTCAATGTCAATGTCTTCATTTTCCTCTTTAGTATCATCAATTTCCATATTAGTTTCACTTACATCATCTCTTGTCATTTCAAATTCAGATGTAACATCATTAACATTATCTTCACCATCATCCCTTAACTATTGGATTTCATCAATTATATTTGTGTCTCTTCATGTAAAATGTGGATTTAAAAAAGCCTCTTGAAAATTCTCAATTCCTTGCACTTCTGCGAAACCACAATCACATTCGGTAAATTGATTCTTTCAAGATTTAGTTTTTATTATTCTCCACTAATCACCCTACTCCATTGAAGCATCACAATAATTTTGATAATAAATTTTATTTACATGATGAACCAATAAAAATGGTTCATTTACTGCAAGAAGATTTTTATATTTAGTTTCAAAGATTCCATGGATTAGATGAACACGCAATCTTCTCTCTGTATCCAACCACTGACATTTAAACATCATTAGGTAATGTTGTCCCAGAAAACACAATTCAATGATATCATCCAGAACGCCATAAAATTCAACTTTAGTTTCTCTATGATGAGATACTCTCACGTAAACACTATTATTCATTGTTTTTTTGATTCCCCATATGCGTGTGTATGAAATCAAAAACCATTCACAAATATAAATTTTAAGATTTAACCATTTTTTATGGTTGGTTACTCAATACAAACAATCGATTATCAATTTTATCATCATGTTGAGATACATGAAATTCTGAAAAACAATTATCACTATAATGAGTATTAAAATAATTTTTTGTGTGAAATGAAAAATAAATTTTGTTACCCGTTTTTTGAACTAGTATGGAAATTTTTTTGGACGACGTTCTTCAAAATAAGTTATTGTAATTTATGGAAACTATTTCTTGATATGATTATCATATATCCTATAAATAAAATAATACTAATGTATTGTTATATAAATTATGGAATAATTGATATGAGAACTCATTGTACAAATGGTGTAATTTATTTATAGTTGACAAGAAAATATGTATAATCTCTTTGATGTTGATCATCTGAAATCCATCGTTCATGAACTCCACTGAAGCCAAGTTCGGGCTAATTGAAAACTGATAGTTGATTTCTCATGTCATCGTCATCATTTTCCACATTACATCTCATGCGTTTGTGTTTTGAGGCATATTTAGATTGAAAGTAATAAGGGAATAACAATGAAATTTCCTCTCACAAATAAGCTTCTACAATTGATCTTTCTACTGATGCATTTTTGCGAACATTTTTTTTAATTTCTGCATGAATATCTCAAATGGGTACATCCATCAGAACTATACTAGACTTACACATATTTTTTCATATGGAAAATTTATTATCAAATGTTCCATTGAGTCAAACAAACCTCACGAGAAGATTTTTTCCCGTTTACATTAAATAAAAACTACATATTCTTATAGTTTTCTTATGGAATCGTAGTATGTTTTCAACTCACAAATGACTCAAAAAAATATGATATGTTTGTTAGCGCATCCCTAATCATAATATTTAACAAACCTATTAATTAAATTGGAAGAAGTTTTTCCATTAAAACATAATAGTCATGAATTATCAATCTGGTAATATGACCTCTTCTGACACATCTACCAAAATTATAAGATTAACCATCTGGAATTCCGAAATCTGTTATCCACTGAAATAATAATAAGTGACTCTCTTTGGACAGTTTATAAGATGATTTCGGCTTCATTAACTTTTGTGATCTGACATTTTCAAACAGTTCAAGTTCTGGTCACCTGAAAATTTGGGAAAGATCTAATTATGACATTACATTATCTTTGTTCTTACCTGGTGTATGCAAAACTGTATGAAAAAATTTATCAAAACAGTTCTTATAAATATGAATCACATATAACATGTGAAGGACCAACAAATCAAAACAACATGTAAAATCCCAAAATACGCTCTGTTTTATCCAATTGGGCTCTTTTCCAAACCCATCAATTTTCTTTTGGTTTATTGTGGGTCTAAGTGTTATGGTAGGTAATGAAGAGACAATTGATTTTAACTCTGTACCTGAGATCATTTTTGGGGGCCCATCTTTTTCAACTATTCCTTTTCGTAAATTATATTTTTTTCCTCAAAAATGATGATCAGTTGGAAGAAATATGTGGTAAAAGTCGAAAAAACAAGGTTTTTCCATTGATGAGGATAAACAATTTGATATCTCTCATATAGTACGGACCTAATTATTGATCATGTGTACTCCAACCAGATAACATGCCATATGTAGGTATGTCGCTAATTTTCCACATCAATGTAGCTTTTAGTAGGATGTGTTTTTGCAGCAACATTATATGTACTGACACCATTAACCCACCTTGAATTCAACTCATCAATCAGTGGTTTCAAATAAATTTCGATATTCTTTTTTGGAATACCATGAATTAATAAGTTCAAAAATATATATGGATCCTTCATCAAAATCCATGGAGGTAAATTTCACAGAGTTATATAGATAGTCCAAAATGAATACTGACGACCCTAACAACCAAATAGACAGAAACCATCAGTGGAAAAACCAATCACATGTTTTAGGCTTTTAAAGAAAAAGGCGGATGCATTTGGTCAAAATGTTTCCATGAATCACCATCAAAAGGATGATTTTAAGCTTTTAGTGGTTGAAATGTAGGTTTTTTGTCGTGACATCAATGATGTAGTGTTTTGAGACATAAATAAACACTGAAAATCTTGGTGTGAGTGGGAAATATCGCAATTGTTATACATGAATAAATCCATACTTCCCTGGCTGAGCTTCTTTATACCTTGATAGTCCACATGTAGGAAAACTGTCCAATGACTCATTTTAACTATAATAAAAATTACTATCATTCAAACATTCATGAATCATCTAATAACCAAGACCCAGATTATGAATTAGCCTTTTTCTCTCATATAAACTTGCAAGAAAAACATTTCTTTCAGGTAGTAGTGTTTTAAAAAAAGATAATATATAATCAAAACAATTATTTGAAATTAAATAATCTATTTTAATAGCCATAAATTTTGCAACTGCTTTAAACACTCTTATCATGCAACTAGGATATAAGGCATCCCCACAGAACCAAAACATCTCATATAAATGAGATGGTTCCATATCAAGAGTTAATTCAATATCAAAATGTGTTTTAGTTTTTTGAAAAGACGGACCTACCACATCATGTAATAAATTTTGAAATCATACTGGTTCTGGAACCAAATTATTAGTATCTTTTTTGGAACTACATTCTCTATATTGATCTATAAAACATACTGTTTTTTAAAACCAATACTCAATAAATAACCACTAATGTTGTCCAATGTGTCATACGTCCTCAAAGCACATTTTTTACAAGGACACTTAATTATCCCTTCTTAAACAAATTATGTTTGTTATGATGCAAATGATAAGAAATCTCGATCACCCTCAATATATATAAGATTTAAAACAGAACTCTCTGGTTTCTTGTGCTGATTTATCCAAGCATGATCATCTAATAACGAATATTTTCAAATTCCTTTTCCATATTTTTTTATAAAAATATGAAATAATTAGTTATTTTTTATACTTAGATAAAAAATAAACACAATCCAAAAAATATAAGATAATTAAATTATCTTTTCTATCAGTTTATAAAAATTTATATTATTTTATAGTTATATATAATATTTTTTACCCTTTTATACTAATATACACCCATTTATAAAAATTTAAACTAATTACAACTAATTACTTTTAATTAAAGATATTTTTTATTAATTATTGTTAATTATCAGCAGCACAATTTCCAACGGATTGGTGGCAGCACTTTTGCCCGACGAATCATCAACTTTCAACTTTATGTGACTCAAATCACTATAAAAAGTCTACATCGATGTATGGATATGCATTTTCGAATTCATGATGACGGAGAGAAGGGAGGCCTCATCGCACTTATTTTCATCCACATTCATACGAAAATTGATATTCATACGTTGGAGCATACTTTTCTTAGTGATTTTAGTCTGAGACGTTCCAATGAGATGAGTCTTCATTAACAAAGAGCCTCTTTTTTCCAACAAATTACCTCCTTGCAACTTTCTCTAACTTAAATCACTATGAAAAATCTGCTCCGATGTATGTATGAGCAGATTTTTCAAACTAATTTTAGTGGGAGAATGTTTGAAGAAGTTGAGTTGTTGATCAATAGGAAAACCGCCAATCTACTGGAAATTGTGCCAGTTTAACAATATACACGAATTTATTCCATTTTACTAATAATTAATCCTAATTCTTAATAATTAATTCTAATTGTTACTAATTCTTAATAATTTATCCTAATTCAAACATATTATTACTAATTGTTATTAATTCTTAATAATTAATCGTAATTAATCCTAATTAATCCTAATTGTTACAAATTAATCTCAATTATTAAAAATTATTGCTAATTAATCCTAATAATTACAAATTCATCCTAATTACTACTAATTATTCTTAACTATTTCTAAATAATCATAATTATTAATAATTATTAATTAATCCTAATTAATCATAATTATTACTAATTATTCATAGTTATTACTAATTAATACTAATTATTACTAATTATTACTAATTAATCCTAATTTTTTCTAATTAATCACAATTATTAATAATTAATCCTAATTGTTAGTAATTAATCCTAATTATTACTATTTATTACTAATTATAACAATTTTTTACTCATTATTACTAATTATTACAATTTATTTCTAATTATTGATAGTTATTACTAATTAATCCTAATTATATCTAATTAATCGTAACTATTACTAATTACTTTTAATTATTGATAATTATTACCAATAATTACAAATTATTACTATTTATTATAAATTATTTCTAATTATTACAATTTTTTTCTAATTATTTCAAATTGTTACTAATTAATACAAACTATTACAATTTTTTACAAATTTTTACGAATTATTAAAAATTATTAAAAAAATTAGGAAATTATTACAAATTATTAAAAAAAACTATAAATTATTACTAATTATTACTAATTATTACTAATTGTAACAATTTATTTCTAATTATTACAATTTACTACAATTTATTACTAATTATTACCAATTATTACAAATTAATACAAATTATTTCTATTTATTGCTATTTATTACTAATTATTACTAATTAAACAAAATTAATACTAATTATTAAAAATTACTCTAATTATAATGAATTATTCTTAATATTCTTAACTATGACTAATTAATACTAATTATGACTAATTATTCCTAATTATTCCTAATTAATCTTAATTATTAGTAATTATTATTAATTAATCCTAATTAATCCTAAATATTACTAATTATTACTAATTATTCTTAATTATTATAAATTACTCTTAATTATTACTAATTAATCCTAATTAATCCTAAATATTACTAATTATTACTAATTATTCTTAATTATTATAAATTACTCTTAATTATTACTAATTAATCCTAATCATTTCTAATTAATCCTAATTATTACAAATTATTACTAATTGTTACAATTTTTGACTCATTATTACCAATTATTAAAATTTATTACTAATTATTGATAATTATTACTAATTAATTTGAATTATTTCTAATTAATCCATACTGTTACTAATTAATCCTAATTATTGATAATTATTACTAATTATTAAAAATTATTACTAATTATTACAAATTATTTCTAATTATTACTATAAATTACTAATTATAACTAATTATTACTAATTATCACTAATTTTTACTAATTTTTACTAATTATTACAAATTATTACAAATTATTACAAATTGTTACTTATTATTATGAATTATTACAAATTATTACAAATTATTAAAAATTATTAAAAATTATTACATTTTATTACAATTTATTACAATTTATTTCTAAGTATTACTACTTATTACCATTTATTACCATTTATTATGAATTATTACTTATTATTACTAATTATTACTAATTATTACTAATTATTACTAATTGTTAAAATTTATAATGAATTATGACAATTTATTAGTAATTATTTCCATTTATTACTAATTATTACCATTTTTACTAATTATTAAATTTATAAAAAATTATTATAGTTTAACACTAATTATTACAATTTATTAAAAATTTATTACAATTTATTACTAATTATTACTAATTATTACTAATTATTACTAATTATTACTAATTATTACTTATTATTACTAATTAATAATAATTATTTCAATTTATTACTAATTATTTCTAATTAATATAATTCATTACGAATTATTACAATTTATTACGAATTATTACAATTTATTACCATTTATTAATAATTATTACCATAAATTTCTAATTATTACCATTTATTACTAATTATTACCATTTATTGCCAATTATTACTAATTATTACACTTATTTCTAATTATTACAATTTATTACTAATTATTACAAATTATTACTAATTATTACTACTTATTACTAATTATTATAAATTATTACTAATTATTTCAATTTATTACTAATTAATTTAATTTATTCCAAATTATTACCATTTATTACTAATTTGTACCACTTATTACTAGTTATTACCATTTATTACAAATTATTACCATTTATTACTAATTATCACAATTTATTACAATTTATTAATAATTATTACTAATTATAACTAATTATTGTAGTTTATTCCTAATTATTTCAATTTATTACTAATTATTACAAGTTATTAAAATTTATTATTAATTATTACATTTTATAAAAAATTATTATAATTTATTAATAATTAATGAGAATTATTATTAATTAATCCTAACAATTACTAATTTATCCTAATTATTGATAATTATTACTAATTATTACTAAATATTTCTAATTATTACAAATTATTTCTAATGACAGCAAATTATTACTAATTATTACTAAATATTTATAATTCACATTGAGACATAAAAATTCATAAAAATAAATAGTAAAAAACAAATATCTAATTCTAATTTAATTTAACTGCATCTAACTAACAAAAATTATAAATGATTTAAAATAAAATAAATCAACTAAACAATAAAAAATAGATAAATACCTTGCAACTGAAGATTTCGGAGAACAAAAACTGTGAGTTCTGCTCTGATTTTAAATTTTTAACTATGAAAAATTTTAGAAGAAAAATTTTCAATAGAGATAGAGAGAAGTTGAGAAAGAAGTACAATAAGAGGAAAACAGATGGGGTATATCAAGGATAGATTATTTGCGACGAGACGCCTGTCACAAATAGTTTCATTTCCGACGGATCCCGACACAAATACCCACCGCCCGCATTAAATGGTGTCGGTCAAAAAAAATTATCTACGATGAGTCCCATCCCAAATTACTCCATGCAGACACACTACTTGCGACGAAACACTTTTCCCATCACAAATAATTAAAACTTTCACCGGGCATTTGTGACGGGAATAGGGAACCCGTCGTAGATTCCCTAACTCCTCTTTTGCATTTACTACCCGCCATCCCTTTTGCGACAGGTCCTTACCCACCCGTCGCAAATAAACCATCACAAATGGCCATTTTTTCCTGTAGTGGTGCTAGTTATGAAGAACTTGGTGGGAGATAATGTAGTTCATCTGTGAACTAGTTGTTTATGTATCCAAGTTTCCAAAGGAACCAGACCTAGGAAATTCTAATATAGATCATTATATTATGTAATGAATATTCATCTATTAAGATGTAATGTATATGTATGAGAATTTTGTGTCTTTATAGGTTGTGTGCTCACTTCCTCCCACATTTGATGTGGTTTAGGTCACAACCATACTTACCCCAACCACCCATAGGGTCCAACATCCTATGTCCATATCAAGACATCCATACCATAACCACAACCATACCATATTTCACTACCACATCATCCACATTATTCCAAATCCACAACCACATCCTACGTCACATATTCATATCACATGTCTTGTGTAGTAGGATATCATGAACATTAAGGTCATCAACCGAGTTCTCTCCTCTTACCATGCGAGACCCAACCAAATATCAACACATAATCTATAGGACCAATCTATTATACCACAATCGGTATGGATATCTGAGAAAAGCGGTAGCCATCCATCCTTCCACAGCAACCTATATATTATGGAAAACACTTGAAATCCAAATCATTTGGGCATTTGTAAGGTCATTGACTTGAGTAGGGTGTATAAATAAATCACCTTTAAATGCATCATATACATATATACCCCCACACAATCCCCAACCTAAATGGTCTAAAAAAATATAAACCCATTATAAGCCACAAACATTACCATGATTCCATCACCACACACACGGTCACCACTTCCATCTATAATTCAACCCATCTCCAAACAACCACATGAAATAGCCACAACACACTACCAAAAACTTGTATTAGCGACGTTTATTTTGTATTTTAGCAATGTTTACAAACGCTACTAATTCATTTACCATTTTTTCTAAAAAATATCGATTATTTTTTAAAACGGTGTTTACAATTGTCGATAATTGTAGACACCTCATTGACCAATGTTTCTAAGAAATATCGGTAAATTGGACCTCGTTTATCGACATTTCTTAAAAACGTTGGTATTTTTTTAAGATCAATTTTTTTTTGTTTTTTATTAGCACAATTTAAATAAAAATGAAACTTTCACAAGCTCACCCACCTCATGTACCTTGCCTCACGCCCACCTGCTCCAATATTTCCATAATCCCTCTCATTCCCCCATGTTCCAATGATCTGACAGTCATGAACTACCCACCACCCTCATGTACCATACACCGGTACCGGCCACCACACTCCAATCCCTCACCCCTCCCACTCGCCTATTCCACCAACCATCCCACCACCCTCATGTACTCCCATACTACCCCCACCAACTCCTATACTTCCATAATCCCTCCCATGCTCCCATGTTCCAACACTCATGAGCTACCCACCACCCACCTATACTATATTTCTATACTGGCCATCACCCTCCTGTACCTCCCCCTCCTGCTTGCCTTATCCCCCTACCTTCCCACCACCCTCATGTACTCCCATACTCCCCCACCATCTCCTACACTCCCATAATCCCTCTCATGCTCCCAGCACTCATGAACTACCCACCGCCCTCATCTACTGGCAACCACCCTTCTATACATCCCCCCCTCTCACTCACCTCTTCCACCCACCTTCCCACCACCCTCATGTACTCCCATACTCTCTCCTATACCCCAAACTCACTCAGTATTTTTTAGGGATCTTTATTTTTGGGGTTTTTATTACCACCATTCTTAAAAAAATTGAAAATGGCCCAAGCTCACCCGACTCCTGTACCTCGCTTCTTCTCCCAACCTGATCCTCTACTCCCATACTCTATCCCATTCTCCTACACTCCCACAGTCTTATACGTGGAAAATTTGGGGAGAGGTGTTTTTTTATTTTTATTTTTAATGGTGCATGGCGTGGGATAATTAGGGGGGATGGGGTGGTCAAGCGCGACTTGAAGTGGTGCTTTTCCCCCACCCCCTTTACACACCCACCACCCATAATATATATATGTTATAATAAATATAATAAATATTATATAAATTTATTAAATTTATTGTAAATCTAAAATACAATAAATAAAGAATTAAAAATATAACAAATATATGTGTATACATAATAATAAATATAATAAATATATAATTGTAAATATAATAATAAATATGTAATTTTAAGAATTTATTATAATTAATATATTTACATATAATTATAAATAAATATCTTATAACTATTATAAATATATTATAAATATAATAAATACATTATAAATTTAATAAATATATTATAAATATAATAAATTAATTATAAATCAAATAAATATATATTTTAAAATATTATAAATTTACTATATCTTTATATTATATAAACTTATTTATAATTATTAATATATATTTATATATATATTTATGTTATATAATTATAAATATTTATTTATAGTGATATTTTTAAATATATTTATTAATTATATAAAAAAAATTATATAAATAATTTCATATTTAAAAATACATATTTATAATTACAGATATATATGAATATTATGTTTATTTATAATTATTATTTTGTAATATATATATATATATATGATAAATCTATTTCAAAAAATCAATATCTATAATTTTATATAAAATGATAAATATATAATTGTAAATATATAAATATCAATTTTATATTTATAATACTTTTATTAAATTTAATAATGATTATATATGTACTTAAAATCTTTATTTATATAATTATAAATATTTTTAAAAAATTATAATTATATATTTAGTATATATTTATTATATTTGTAAATATTTATTATAGTAATTATATATTAATTATAAATACATTCATAAATATAATTATAACTTTATTTTTATTATAAATATTTTTTAATTGTATATTTATTATAAATATTAATACATATTTATTTAAGATAGTAATGATATATTTATTATAAATTTTTATACTTATATATTTTAAAAAATCATAAATAAATTAGAAATACAAAAATATAATTTTTAATAATAATTTTGTAATTAAAAATATATTATAAGTCTAAAAATACTTAAAATTTATTTATAAATAAATATTTATAACTATAGAAATATAGATTTATAATTATATTAATTAATTATATATAAAGAAATATAATAAATCTAATTATAAATCTGTCATTATAATTAAATTTTTATATTTATATAAATATGTTTATATTTATAGGTATATTTAATTATAAATATAATTTTTTTAAATAAATAATTATAAAAATAAATTATTTAAATCTAGATTTTACGAAATATATAATTATATATTTTAAATAATTTAAATATAATGTTTTCTTAATTATATAAATAGTTTTTATAATATTTATTTATATTTATATTTATAAATTTATAAGTAAATTTATACGGTTTATTTATATACTTAAATAATTATATATAAATTTATAAATTTTAAATATAAGCTCAATATATATTTAAATATTTATATATAATTATAAATATAAGGTCAATTTAAATATATAATTATATAAATATATTATTTAATTATAATTTTTACTTTATTATATAATTATGTATTTTAAATTTAATATGGTTTATTTATATAAATAATTAATCATAAATTTATAAATTTATAAATTTATATAAATAATCATATATAAGATTTTTTTAATTAATTAGGTTTATTTATAAAAAATAAATACATATTTATAAATATAGATTTATAGATATATTTATAGATATAATTATAAATAATTTCATATTTTCAAATATATATTTAAAACATATTTAATGAATTAAAATTATTTATATATACCAAGGTAGATCGGATCATATATTTGGTAACCCAAATCCATGACCCCGCAAAATTTATTAAAAATATAAAGGAAAACATACATACACATCATGGTCCATAGACCCATAATCAGAAAAACATGTGGCACGCAACGCCACAAAAACATGAAGTGGTAAAACCTATACCACATGAAACACTAAATCCCATCCAATAATTAAGAGGTAACACAACCCAAAATTATAAAAGTGGTCTTAAGAATAAAACCCTAATGGCCCATTTTCAATCTAGACACCACCACATGCCAGCCTATAAAATCCCATGATGGAAGTCCACACCACCCCTAATATTGCGTCAATTTCCTGCATTCTGAAGGAGTTTTCATCCTACTCTGAGATCCACATGCTGGTGAGAACACCAACATCTAACCCGCAATACACCCTTTTGCACCGACACTCCCACATGAAGCCGACCAACTTCTACCAGCTTTGCCTTGTGCCAAGGTCTTCACCTTAATAGCATCCACAATCACTGCTAGTCAAGGTCGACTAGCCCGCAAAGCCTTCCATTGGAAATTGCCATCAGCTTGCTCACCATCGGTATCCCACCATCCCGCCTTTCCGCATACATCATGTCCTTACCCACATCTCGAGTGAAGCAAGTTCATCGTAGCTTCTAATGATATTGCCTCCCACATCCTCCATGACTAAGGTCCACCCATGAACTGCCATCAACATCGCCACTAGAGGTTTTCCGTCCTTAGTGCAATCCATGTCCAGATCGGATACTGTGCACATCACCGTTGTCGGGTTCGACGGTTGGCCGACGATGCTCATAGAGCCTCCACAAACACTCACACAGGGCTCCCCATCGGGATCCCAACACCACTAACCACCGGTAATCCGCCTACTAGTATCCCAAACCCTAAAACAGCTGACATCGAAGGATCCACCAGCTAGCCCCGCATCATGGTAAAACCTCCTCCAGCCAGCCCCCACGTAATGCTTTCTCTGCACTGCATCGCCACTCCAAACAGCTGTCATCCTGTCCAAAGGCAGTAAAAACCCAAGCCTACTGGGATCCCAAATCTGTCAGCTCCACCCATCGCCTCTCCATTGCCAAGATCATTCGGTGCACCATTAACAACCACCACATCATGAGCCAAAGCCTCTCCCACCGCCAATGTCCAGGAAGAATCATCAGTCACCGTAATCAAGCCCCCATCACCAATAATCCCCTTCAAGGCATCATCTTCATCCTAATGCAATTCAATAACTGAGTACTGTGAGACACATCGACGACACCCAACGCCGCATGCTTCAAATAACTCATAACGACCAATGATATAATCTTCAAACTGTTTGTTTCCAGAGTAACCACCATGTATATTTAAAAATATATATTTACAAATATGAAATTACTTACATAATTTTATATATATAAATAATTGCAGTTTTTAAAATACTTTTTTAAATATATCTTTGAAAATATGAAATTATTTATAATAATATTTATAATAATATTTATAAAGATATTTATAAATCATTATTTTTAAATCTATATTTAGATAGTTATAAATAAAACAAATTAATTAAAAAACCTTTTTATAAGTGTATATAATCTAGAGATATAATAATATTATATTATTTTAAAAGATATAATATTTTATATTTATTATAAATTTATTATATATATATAATATATTTATTATATTTATAATTTATTTATTATATTTACACTTATATATTTATTAAATTTTTTATTCTATATTTATTTTATTTTATATTTATAATAAATTTATTTTACTTATAATATATGGAATATATTTATTATTAAATTTATTATATTTAATATTCATAATAATTTTATTATATTTATTATTATATATTTATTATCTAATAAATTAATTATAAATATAAAATATAATAAATATATGATTTTATAATAAGAAATATAATAAATATACGATAAATATAAAATAAATATTTATATATTTACAATTATATATTAAATATATTAATAATTAATAATAAAATAAATATAAATATAACAAATTTATATTATATATTATACATTAAGAATTATATAATATAACTATTATATATTTAGAATTATAAATAAATAATATATATATGTGTGTGTGTGTGTAAATATACATTTATATAATTATAATTGTTAATAAATAAATACAAAATTTATATATTAATATTTATTTATTATTTATATATAAATTTATGTAAACATTCATATTTATTCATATATATTTATAATTATATATATGTATGCATATTTATAAATATATATATTTAATTATATTTATATATAAATAATTTCAATTATTTAAATACATTTTTAAATATATATTTGAACATATGAAATTATTTATAATTATTTCTATAAATATATTTATAAATATATAGTTATATAGTTATAAATAAAAATAATTAATTTACAAAACCATTATATATAAGTGTATGTAATTTAGAGATATAAAAAATTTACAATATTTTTAAAGATAAAATATTATATATTTTTTTATAAATTTATTATATTTATAATATATTTATTATATTTGTAATGTATTTATTACTTTCACACCTATATATTTATTATATTTTTAATTCTATTTTTATTGTATTTTATATTTATAATAAATTTGTTATATTTATAATATATTTAATAATATATTTATTCTTTTTAATAATTATAATAAATTAATTTAATTTATCATATTTTTTATAATTTTTTTTATTTCATATATATAATATTTATTATTATATTTATAGTTATATATTTATATATTTATAATTAAATATTATTATATTTACAATTATATACTTATTTTGTTTATTATATTTTTAATTATACTTTAATAATATTTTAAATTTATAATATATTTTTTATATTTATAATATAATTATTTATAATTACATATAAATATAATAAATATTTACTATTATATGTTTATTATATCTTGATATATTTATTTATAATTACATATAAATTTAAAAATATTAATAAATATTTACAATTATATATTTATTATATATATATATATTATATTTACTTAAAATTGTCAATATATATATATAAAGGGGGTGGGGCGTGTAAAGTGTGTGGGGTTGCAATGCACCACTATAAGTGGCACTGCACCATCCTCTTCCCCCAATTAAGAACAACCTTATCCCATTACACTGAAAAACCCCTACTGCTACATCCGCCCATGTACTTCCCACCACCAGCTTGTACCATACTTTTGTACTTCCCACCACCCTCCTGTACATCCCCCTCCTGCTTGCCTCTTCCCCCTACTTTCCCACCACCCTCCTGTACTAGCCACCACCGTCATGTACCCCCCCCCTCCCACTTCCCTCTTCCCTCCACCCTCCCACCACCATCATGTACTCCCACACTCCCTTCTAGACTCCCATACTCCCTTAGTATTATTTTAGGGATTATAATTTTTGGGTTTTTTATCACCTCTATTTAAAAAAAATGAAATTTTCAACAGCCCACCCGACTCTTGTACCTCACCTCTTCTCCCCACCCTCTCTTATACTCCCACACTCCCTCCCATGCTCCCACACTCTCACGGTCCTCTAAGCCCCATACTCCTGCTCGCCTATGTTGGGTTTTTTTTATAATAATTTGAATATTATGGAGAGAGAAAATTATTAATAGAGGGATTTATATCAACATTAATGGAGGATTTTCTCCCAAAAATAATGGAGAGTTATTACCAATATCAATTGATGGAATAATTAATTTTTACAGTATTAATGGTGATATGGAAATGATGTCTATATAAGATGATGTGGTAGCATGTTTTGGAATGTGGCCTGGGAAAGATGTATCCACCCTGAGAGAATGAAGAAGGGAGTACCGCCATTCTGGTTTCCCAAGTGAGGGGGATGAAGGACAGTGATATGATAAAGATGATGACGTGTGATGATGGAGATAGAAATTTCGATGACGATATGCAAAGAGGTTCATGATGGTGCCATGCATCAAAAGTCCTCTTGGTTGCGGAGATCAAGCGGTGTGTTCAGGTTGTGATGATCTATGGTACATCTAAATGGTATGTTCATGAGTGTGGGATTGTTGAGTGAAATATCCTTCGGGTGGGTTGTAAAATGAATTCAAATGTGTTCTAAAATACCTTTGGGTGTGGTGTGAAAAATGCCTTTGGGTGTGGTGTGATAAAATTCCTTCAGGTGATGAAAGGCCTTCGGGTGAATCTTCTCTTGTGTGTTTGGGAAACTGCATCCGCTACGGCACTGGGATCCACTCCAACAGTGGTATCATAGGGATTGGACGAAATGATTGGTTACAGAACATGGTGGAAAGCATTGGGTGGAGCAGTTTATCAAGGACTCAAATGATGTTTCCGGAGGACAACGATAGTACATGATGTGTTTTTGGGATATCAAAAGTCTGATTAACCCGTAGGTGTCATGTGATGTGTTCCATTTATTAGGTAACATTTGGATTTTGGTGGATCCGATCATTACAATGACCTAGATAGTGGAGATTAATGTGTATTATTTGAATTTTAAATCAAGGTGGAGATTGTTGGTTTTTTTATAAAATATAAAAATTATGGAGCAAAAAAATTGTTAATAGAGGTATTTATCTCAACATTAATGGAGGATTTTCTCCCAGTATTAATGGAGAGTTATTCCCAATATTAATTGATGGAATAATGAATGTTTTCCACATTAATAGAGATATGGATATGATGTCCATATAAGAGGATGAGGTAGCATGTTTTGGAATGTGGGATGGAAAAGATGTAGTCGCAAAGAGAGTATGAGGAAGGGGTGCCGCCATTGCGGTTTCCCAAGGGCTGATAATGGCGAGCAATGAGATGATGAAGATGATGCCATGAGACGATGGAGAGACAATTATCGACGATGATGTTCAAAGAGGTTCATGACCGTGCAATGTATCAAAATTCCTCTTAGTTGTAGAGATCAAGTAGCGTGTCTCGGTTGTGATGATTGATGGTACATAGAAATGTTATGTTCATGAGTTTGGGTTTGTGTAGAGAGAAATCCTTCAGGTACGTTGTAAAAGGTCTTAACGTGTGTTATAAAATGCCTTTGGGTGTGGTGTACAAAATCCCTTTGGGTGTGGTGTGATAAAATTCATTCGGGCGATGAAAGGCCTTTGGGTGAATCTTTTCTTGTGTGTTTGTGTGACTGATTTCGCTGCGGTGTTGGGTTCCACCCCAATAGCCTATCCCTCTTGCACCCTACTGCCGTCCTCACCCCAATGAAGAAACACCCCTCTAGTATCCCCTTATTCCCTACGGCTATCCACTTTCTAACAATGCACCAAAGAAACCCCCCTCTGATATCCTCCTACACAAACAAACATACCCCTATATGCCCACAAGCCTTCACAAAGGTAAAATGTGAAATCCTGCCAGCCGCATGTGTTGATACATGTACCTCAAGCTTTCCAAAGAATAATACAATCAAAAAACTTACATAGAATTTTTATATGTAATTTTATTGTCTTATATATATATTAATATATAAGTAATTAATATATATATATATATATATATATATTTATACTTATATTTTATAGTTTATATTTTATTTTTCTATTTCAGATTTTATATTTTATTCTCGTGTATGTATATTTTTTCCAGTTTGTACATTCAAGAGTATATTTACAAAATATTTTATTTTTTATTTTTATTTTTCATATTTTCTATTTTATGGTTATATATATAAATTTAAATGTTTATATTATATATATATATATGTTTATATTTTATATTATATATATGTGTGTGTGTTTATATTTTATGTTTATATTAAATAAATAAATATTTATATTTATATGTTTATATTATATATATATATTTATTTATTTAGATTTATATATTTATATTATGTGTGTGTGTGTGTCTATATTATATATATATATATATATATGTATGTATGTTTCATATTTTTTATATATATGTCTATATTTTATGTTTATATAAAAGTTTATATTAATATATATGTTTATATATATGTGTTCGTTTGTGTGTGTGTAAATATATATGTGTATGTATATATATAATTATAATTATAATTATAAATATATATATATATATATAATTTGTCACGTTTTAAAACACTTGTTAAAATATCACCAAAATAAACACTTTTTCATACAAACAAGAATGAATTTAAAAACTATGTGTGTTTATATATAATATATATGTATATAAATATATAAATATATAAATATATTTATATATTTATATATTTATATGTGTGTGTATGTTTGTGCGTGTTTAGATATATATATATATGTGTGTGTGTGTGTGTGTGTGTGTGTGATTATATTTATGTGTCTGTGTTTAAATATATATATCTCGTTAAATATATATATTTTTTGAAGAGCCAATATATATACTACTGGTCAATTGAATCTGACAAATAGATCTAATCTGAAAAGGAATACACTCAACAATGGTTACCCCATGAAATCCCAAAACATGCTAGTTGATGGGTAGCGAGATAAACCCCACACAAAATGAAAGAGAAATAACAAGACGAGAAAGACCCAACACTGGACCAAATATTTCTAAGGATAAGTTTGAACTGTTATGAGTCCTCCCTTATTCGAGAAAAGTCATTGACAACATCAAGGAAATTAGATTAAAAAAAACTGGTTCTATCCCTTTGAGCGAGAAATGATGATACCTTGGAGGATCGTATAAGATTCTTCCACAAACAGGCTCCACGAGGCATCAAAGGACATGCAATGGGCTTCCACGACCCGACCATTGTGCCAGAGACCAAGGATTCCAACCCCCACCTTCTACCTAGTAGAAATGGCCGCATCCGAGTTAATTTTAGTGACACTTTCGGGCGAAGGGACCAAGAAGAGGAAGGGTTGCACAAGAATTCATGAGGTGGAACATTGTCCTTGAAGCTCTAACAATTCTTCCACTCAGTAGCTCTTTTAACCCCGATGTAGTTTGGGGAAGATTTCTTCTGGAATGACCATTAATTTCTCCTGATCGAAATCTTCCATGGAATTATGAAAATCAGCCCCACCTCATTACGGTCAAAGTGCAATGACATCCACTTGTCGAAGGTAAGGGAAAGCTCCTGGGATGGGCCAATAGTCTTCAGAAATTCCAGTGACCATTCCTTCGAAATCTCCACCACCATAGGGAAAAGAAACTGATCATGCATCAGAGATTGAGTTGTTTTAGAACACCAAGGACACAAATATTCCTCAACCAAAATTCTCCTTTTTGATAGGTGGTGAATAAGAAGAACCCCCGAGCAGACCTGCCACCACAGAAAATTTACTTTGGGAGAAACGTCCAGCTTCTAGAGATTCTTCCAAAGAGGGGTTTTGTTATCTTGCACCATCTCATGGACCCATATCCTATAGCCTTAGTGGGATGAGTATTTCAAGGATGCCTCTCTATTCTAGCATAGCTGGTCATTTCCCACCCCGAGCATGAGCGGGATTCTAAAAATGAGGCGATGATCACACTCATTAAACCACTCACAAATTCTATCATCATCACACTCCTATAGGGAATCCTTCATAAGATCCTTGGAATTTTCAACCTGGAAACATGGCATCATAGTCGATGAAAATCTCATGTTTTCAATGTTAGACAACCACATACTGTTCTAAATTCTAACCTTATTTCCACCAATATTTCTCCAAAATTCACCCTGGTCAATGATGGATTTAGTACCCTATATGATATGCCAAAAATAATTTGGTCTTGGACCCAGATAGGCTTGGGAGAAATCAGAATGAGGAAAGTATTTAGCACAAAAGACCTTCAAAGAAAGGTAATTCAGGCATGAGAGAAACAACCATCCTTGCTTCATCAGGAGGGAAGAATTAAAACACATAAGATTCATAAATCGGAGGCCTACTCGAAACATGGAGACACATAGCTTTTCCCAAGAATTTTAGTGGGTATTATGCTTTCCATTGTAGGATCCCCACTAGAAGTTAGCCAAGCGCGCTTGGATTCGGTCCACAAAAGTGTCAGGGAAATTAATGAGCGACCTGACATAAGAGGGAATTGCTTGGGAGACAAATTTAATAAGGATTTCTTTCTCAGACTTAATAAGTTTCCTGCTAGAACAAAGACCGATTAGGTTATCCACTTTCTCTATGATTGATGAACATATCTATTTTTTGGAATTTTCAACAAGGATCAGGAGACCCATGTATATCTAGTGTTTCCCCACAATAGGAATCACAAATATTTGTTGATGTTCCCCTATCTTCTACGATAAAACACCTCTGATAAAGGAAATCTCTAACTTCAGGAGATTAATTCATTTCCTCGATTCCCTTTCATAGATATTAATGATCATCAAGATTGTGGAGCATTCTTGTGGTGTGGCCATTGTGAAAAGTAGGCTATCATCTGTAATGAAAAGGTGGGAGAAAAAGGGCTAGAATTGCATAACATATCACAACGAATGATCCCTTCCTCCACTGAACTTTGAATAAGGTGATAGAAAATGTATGACACCAGAATAAAGAGAAAAGGAAAAAGTGTATCCCCTTGACATAACCCCCTTGATGGTCTAAAGTTCTCCGACCACACCCCATTCATGTTGATTCCATACAAAATCGAGGTAACACATCTCATAAAATTAAGGATCTAATTAGCCCCAAACCCCATTTTGGAATGAACTGGTTCAAGGAAGGGCTATTCAACCCTGTCATAAGCCTTCATCATATCAAGTTTCATATCCGTGACACCCTTCATAGTAGAGGAGCGGGTTTTGAATACGCAAGAAAATATCTTCGAATTGCTGATCAATCGCTAGAGATTGCTTTGAACCAATCGTTAATTATCAAATAGATCTTTCCCTTTGAATAAAACTCCATTTGAGAGTTTTCCGTATTTATCAAATTTTTTCCCATCTAAGGGAATGTTATTGGATCAAATGTCAAAGACATTTTTGAGAAAAAGATGGATTTTCCCTGATGAAATGAAAATTGGATTCATCATGTAACAGTAGAAATATATATCCATTCCTTAGCCAGATATAAATGTGGCCATGAAAGAGGGATTCAGTGGAACATAATGTGGGGGTTAGAGTCGTGAAAAAAACGGAGGATCATTATACATAAAAGAAATTTTTTTCTATGTTTTTTCATTGTTATAGTATTTTATAGTATTTTATAGTTTTTTAAATTAGTATTAGTGAGTGATTCCGGCTCAGTGTGTCCTTTCTTCCATGATGATGTTAGGGTCCTACATTTTTTGTCTCTCAGGACTGGACCGAGGAGAATAGGGGTTCCAAGGTACCATGATAAAAAAATAGGTCTATCTTATATATTATTTATTATTATTATTTATAATAACTTATATATTTCTTATATATTTATAATATATTTATAATATTTGTATAAAATTTTTTATATTTATTTTTATATATTTTTTTAGTATTTATTTTTATATTATATATTTATTTTTATATATTTATAATATTTTCATAATATTTTATATTATTTTTATATTATTATTATTAAAAATCTATTATTATTAAATTTTTTATAAAGTTTTTATATTTTTTATATTAGTAAATTTATATTAATTTATATTAATTTATATTATTATTATTTAAATTTAATAAACAAATATAAATTCTATATTTAATTTTATATTTAAATATTTATTCAATATTTAAAAATTTTAAAATATATTTTTAATTTAATTGATTTTAATTATCATTATATATAAAATAAGATTAGAGATAAGATAAGCCGCCCATATATCTTTAATCTGTCGAGTCACATCTAGACCCATAATACACCAAAAAATGTTTGAAAAATATATCATGGAACTCGTCAGGCCCTCAGGTTTTGTAGAATGAATACTATACATCGCTTCTAGGAATTCATCATATGAGGTATCCCTTTCTAGTTTGTGGTTAATATCATGAGTAATGAGATTTGGAATGCAATAGTTGAGGCTAGTGGGCGTATCAATAATTTTGTCTTTACAGAGATTCCTGAAAAAATTCATAACAATGGAAGAAATGATTCCCACATCAGGAATCACATCCCCATTCGGGTCTTCAAACTGAGAGATATAGTTCTTTCTTCTCCGGGAGGATGCTCTAATATGAAAATAGGAGGCATTTTGATCTCCATCCCTAATATGGGATTCTATCACCTTCACGTGCTGAAAGATCTCCTTTTCCATTAAAGATTTATTAATATTATTTTCTAAGCTTGCAATTTTCTTTAGCACTAGCTCCTTGAATGGTTATTTAAAGAGGGACTTTAACCTTATCTATGCATAGAAAATACACTTATCCATTTTCCAAAATCTGAATGAACTTCAATTCTATAGCCTATTCCCCTTCTTTCAGATAAGAGAGGGCACATCTTTGGATTTCCACTCGTAGGCCGATAGAATAGTCTCTTCACAGCTCATGTCCTGGAGCCACATAATCTCAAAATAGATGGGATGACCAATCCTGTAGCCTTCCTTCTGAGACATTTTAGACAGAAAAATAGGGCAATAGTTGGAAGAAATTGGAGGCAAGTGAACTACAGAGAAATTTCAAAATAAGTCTTTCCAGACATATGTTTCTGCGAATCTATCCAGCCTTTATTCAATGAATCCCTCTATAAAATTACCCCTAAAACAGTTAAATGGAGACCCATAAAACCAATATCATGAATGTAATTCTTCATAATGGGGTTTCAGAAACCATCTATCACAACCTCACTCCTGGACCGTCCTCTATATTTTTCCTCGTAAGACAAAACATCATTAAAATTACCCCCACTAGTAGAGGTCCAAGGAAGAGCTCATGAAACTTACTTAATAGGCTCCATGAACTTCCTTTATCCTACATACTAGGCTATCCATAGAATTCAATGAAGTACCAAGAACGGACACCCAACACTTCCACGCTTGCAACAATGTGATTTCTATAAAAGTGATAGATTTTAAACTAAAAGTCCTCCTTCCACATAAGGCAAAGACCTCCCACATGTCCATTTATTCCAACCAAAAAAACATTTCTAAGACTAATATTCGAGACCTTGAGGCATGAATCCTTTCTTTCAAACATATTTTTTGATGAAAAAAATTAGGTTATGGCAGTGTTTCGCACTCCAATTATGGAGTGTGCAAACTGTTCAGGGGTTTCCAAGTCACTGAGAGTTCCAAAATCATATTTTCATTGATATAGCTGGAGAAGGGGTACACCCACCTCTTCCTCTAAAATTTTAAAAAAATTTCCATCTCCTATTGGTTTTCATCTCTTCGGATGGGTCTCAGCATAATGGGTGAACCCCCTATCCCGCTTATGTGAACTGGAATTTGAGATAAGACTATCCTCATCTCGTTCTCCTTTAACAACACTCCTTCAGGTTATGAACCTTTTCCCAATTGCTTGCATCAATACCTACATATCAACATCAGCCTTTGGTATAGGTGATAGTTATGGATAACATGTATCAAAAATTGGGCTAGGATGCATTGTGTAGAGTTTCATACTGTCATGACCTGGGTCTAGGGGTTTTTTACTTAAACAAGTCAGCATATGCAATGTTTTATAGTTCTCCAGCGTCAAGAAAACTAGGTCCTCTACTACAGAAATTCTTTCACAGTGAACACAACTCAGGCCAACTGTGGGTTCAATGGTAACCACTTGGTCATCCTCTCTCCCCTTGAATATTGACTGAGTAGTCTCACTATTAACTAGGTTGAAGTACAGTGGACCCAAGATAATGATCTTGTTTTGTTCAGATTCATCCCAGGCACCACGGTATTTTTGAAGCTTCTCCCTATCCCTATTTTTTCTTCCTCTATAACATAAGGGATCCCATTATTTTTTTCTTGGATCCATGGCCCAAATTTCATGACGATGTTGCTACGAGAATATGATGTTTTCATAGAACATGTTTTTTTCAGTATGACCTGTGCGCTCGCAGAAGAAGAAGATGTTTAGAAACATTTCATATTAAAAATAGAACCACCCCTTTGAATCCCCCATGCAAAGAAAGGATCGTCTGAGTAGTGGGGTCCAGGTGTCAACCTTCATCCAGATGCGCACAGAGGTTCCCCAATGAATTGGGTCAGAATGACCCCACATAATAAATTCACCTATTCGATCTCCAATTTTTTTCATAACCCATTCGGATCCTCCCATAAAGGGATTCTTGATAATCTAATCTAGATGGGTGATTTTTCCAAATTCATACTTGATATCTTCTCATTATATTCTAGGTTTTCTAGGAAAAGAATATGATTGTCAAAGGACCATGGACATCCAGAGAGAACCTTCTTCTTGTCATCTCTGTTGAGGAACTAAAATACCAAAAGTCAAGATCTGATTTCATGAATTTCAAGTCCATTATTTAGTCACTATATAACCTGTAAAATGTTTTTACTGGCATTGATATTAAAGGGATGATCCATCAAGAGTTTCCCTGCATCGAGGGGTGACATCTGCTGCCCCAAGAACTCATCATCATTATTTGATGCGAAGATTGGTTTTCTTCCACCTTTGTGAGCACCAAGACTCGCCATTGTTTAATAAACTCACCTTCCATATAGCCTATTTTGAGAAGACCGAATCAATGAAGGGACATATTGAAAATCCACAATCTAAGACTCAGATCTGCATAAACTGGGTGGGCTGAAAGCATCAGACCGCCGTGCCGTCATGGATCCAAAAGCGCTAGACCCCAAAATAGAAGGTGGTTTTAGGTCTGCAACTGGGGTCGTCGAAGGAGATGAAGTTATAGATCTACATGCAGATGGCCATAGATCTGTAATCTCAAAATAAGGGGCTGATGAATTGCAACCAGGTCAAGGAAAAGCACTCACAATGCTATTGTTTCACAATCACTGCAAACCCCCAAACCCTAGGCCGACCCATGAGGGAAACTCCCACAACGAGAGAGACAAGAAAGACACATATGTTTAGTCAATAAGGTTCTATTATGACTTCTCCATTCCTTATGGTTTTATGTTCTGAAAATCACAAACATTTTTTTCTTAAATTCCATTTTACTTATAGTTTTGTCATTTTGTTTTAATTATAGTTTTGTCATTCTGTTTTACTTATAGTTTTGTCAGTTTGTTTTACTTATAGTATTGTCATTTCATTTTACTTATAGTTTTTTAATTTATTTATACCTACAAAATTCTCATTCTGTTATACTTACAGATTTTTCATTATGATATATTTGTCATTATATTTTACTTACTTCTTTAACAATATGATTTACGTATGATTCCGATGTATTGATTTAATTAATCATATATGATGCTATTTTTATGATACCGATACTGATAAAAATGTCATTCCTTTTTTATGATACCAATAATGATACAAATGTCAGGATGATTTTGTGATACCAATACCGATAAAAATGTCATGTTGTTTTTATGATACTGATACCAATACAAATTTCATGCAGTTTTCATGATACCAATAATGACACAAATGTCATGATGTTTTTATGATACCGATACCAGTGCAAATGTCATACCCGTTTTATGATATCCGTAGCCAAAAATAGTGATACCGTATTTTCTCAATCTAATTTTTTATTCTTAAGAATCCTTTTTCTTGATAATTTTAGAGTTTTTTAATGTATCATTACTATATTATCAGATTCTAAGTTTTCTAATACATAACATTTATCTTAAACTTATCATCGTTTATTATACATGAAATGGTGTTGTAAAATCTATTACAAACTAACCGTTGTCTATTTGACACGTGTCTAGGTCCCTCCAAAATTTAAGGAAAATATGACCGTTGGAGTGGAGTCGACCATTGAGATGTTTTGCCTATAATTACGAGTTCATTTGAATGATCCAAAGATGATGACTTCATGGAAGAAATTAGATAATGAACATTGAATAGAAAAGAGATCAAATATTTTGAAGTTATTTATGAAGAGAGAGGTTCTTACAACTCTCAGTGCTTCATGCAGATGTCATGAAAAACTTGTTTATGCATGAAAAACTAGTTCAGACTTTCTTTGTGCATACTTCACTCCTACTGATTGTGGGAATTCAGGTTTTGAAGAGAGAGGCTCTGATTTTCTTCTAAATCAAGGGCTTTTGGGGATAGAAAGATATATACTGATATTCGTATTTAGGTCTTACCAGGGTTTGGGTAATATAGACATTCTTGAAAGAATAAATCATGGAACCTTTATCCAAGGTTGTTGGATACCCTTCTCTTTGGGTTAAGATAATATTATGGTTACTTGTTTTCTATTTCAAGTTGTTTTTATTCCGCTTCGATTTTAACTTTGTTAAAGTTAGAAATTATAACATTCTAATACTTTATAATTCCAATACATTGATTATTAAAAATATTCTATATGATCTAAGGTAGAATCATTCTTTTAAGAAAATATTCCTTAAGTTTGTTATCTTAAGGTTGTAAAGTTTATGAAAAGGTTTCTTTAAGAGGGTTGGGGAATTTTGTTTAACTTTATTAAACTATGTTTTGTTAATGTTAAAAGCTAACCTTAAGAAAAATATTTCCTTAATGTTATGAAATATTATTTAAGAAATTATTATACCAATAGTAAAGTTTCTAATTGAATTTTTAATGTAAAAAATTCACCCCCTCTTGTATTTGAGAATCTTATCATACATGTTAGATCGTACAATTACTATTAGAGGAGGTATCTGAAATACATAAATTCACATATATGTCTTCTTTCTCAAGTTTGTTTTATGGTTACAAACTTTTTCTTCTAACATGTTTTGTGGAAAGAAATTTTATTTTAGTATGGAAGGCATTAATTTTGGATCTCTAGACAATCTCAATCCTACTAGACCACCAATCTTAGATTGAAATGACTCTAGGTACTGGCGAGACAAAATTAACACCTTATGATAAACACAGGTGTAGAAAACTACATTATTTTAATCGAAGATTATAAGATTTCTGATAAGGAACTTAGAACCCTTACTAATCCAGAAAATGTGGAATACCTTCTGAACTTTAAGGTATGAAATACTGTGATTTATTCCATGACTGTAAATATATATAGCCAAATTTCATCTTGTGAAGATTCTAATTATATTTGGAAGAAGTTTTAAGTAACTCACTTTGGAACTTCTAAAGTCATTGAAACTAGAAAAGCCAGGCTTAAAGATAAATATCATGGTTTCTATTTTCCTTATGGTGAACCCATATGTATGGTAAAAAAAGATTCATGACTATCATCAAAAACTTACAATCAATTGATGAGATAGGTTTAAATGATGATATTCTTGTATACAAGATTATAGACATCATGCCTAATGAGTGGGAATCCAAGAAGACAGTTATATATGAGAATAGGAAGGTTACTCAGATTTCTCTTCATGAATTGTTTGGAACTCTTCTCTAACATGAAACCATAATGAAGAGTTATGCTGATAATATTAAGAAGAATAATGAAAATGTAGGTGTTACTTTTATAACTACTTCGCATCATATAAAATCTAATACTCCTAAGAGAGTTACAATATCTAAATCTAATAAAGTTGTTAGTCAATATGAATCTAGTGAAATTAAAGCTTTAGAAAATGAGTTAGCAGATCTTTCATGGAGAATGAACAAGATTGTTGGATAGAAAAACATTCAATACAGATACAAGAAGAATGATGGAAAATATATGAAAGATGGAGAAGTGAAATGCTATGAATATAGAAGAACTAGTCATATTAGACCTAATTATCCCTTGCTTAAGAAAATAGAGAAGAAGGATAGTAATTATAAAACAAACAAGAATAATTTCTACAGATCAAAGCATAAGAATGTCTTGAAAGAAAATGACACTTGGAGTGCAAGTGGTGGAGATTCTTCGGGTAATTATTTAGAATATGAATCTTTTGAAAAAAATAATAGCCTGAGCACCATTTCAAAATCTTTATCTCGTGGCTAAGGTATAAAGTTTTGAATCCTTAACCAATATGTCTTCAAGTGAAAATTTTCTTATTAAATGTTTTTCTTCAGATGAAGAATCTAATTCATCAGATACCAATTAATAATTTTCCTTCCTATAAGGATGTTTTTAGATTCGCTAAGTTGATTGAAATGAGAAACTGTAAAGTCTCTAAGAAACTTGAAAAAAAATTCTAGAGAATTTATTTTAACAAAAGAAATTTCGAATATTACCAAAGATCTTGATAATAAAAAATGATGTTTTAGAAAATTTTTCTAAGACACTTGAAGAAGCTAATTATGAGAAGGATAAACTTTGTAAGGATATTAAAAATTTGTTTTTAGAAATAGATACTTTAGAGGATAAACTTAACTTTAAATATAATATTCTATAGAACAAGAATTTAGTCTTGAGGATAAAATATGAAATATTTTACTTTAATAATCTTCTTAAAAAGTTTACTTCTAGTAAAGAAAGTTTTGATAAAATGTATTCCCAGATCTGACCTCATGACAGTAATCAAAGATTAAGTTATTCTCATGAAAAACAGACCATTAGAAAAAAATATTTTGTTCCTCCAAGAGCTCCCTTTTTCACTAAATGTCAAAGTGGTGGGAATTGGAAAATAAACTATTCATTAAATAAAGTTCAATCCCTTGGGTTTCATAAAGATTACTTTTCTAAACAAATGTGGATATCTAAGATTTTATTATCTAACAATTCTGGATCCAAGCAATTTTGGATTCTGAAAACCAAACTCTTTCCTTTTCAGGATAATGAACGAAGTACCAACAACATATGGTACATGGAAAGTGGATGTTCCCGACAAATGACTGGAAAAAAAAGAATATTTCAAATAGATTTTAATGACTAGAGGTGGAAAAGTAACTTTTGTAGATAAGTCTAATGGATAAATTGTTAGTATAGGTAACATTATTCTTCTTGGAAAATCTATTATTTCATATTTTCTTTTTGTGAAAGTCCTTAAGCACAAACTCATTAGAATAATCCAATTATGTGATGATGGTTACCTTTTAAAATTTAGAAATGATAAATTCTTATTTTAAAATTCTATGGATGTGTTTATTCTCTCTACCTTTCGACATGAGAATATGTACATCATAAACCTTGAATACCTTAGAAGTCAAGATCTACATTTCCTTAGTGAATTTGATGATCAATCTTGTATTTGGAATAGAAATCTAGGACACGGCAACTTAAGGAATTTTAGTAAACTTTCTAAGAAAAAACTTGTTAAGGATCTACCAGAATTTAGGGTTGATTCTTCAAAAGTCCCCGATCCTAATCAATATGAAAAGCAACATAAATCTTTATTTAAATCAATAAGTGAAGTTAAATCTTCTAATTCTTTACAGTTAGTGCACATGGACGTATTTGGTCAAACAAAAACTGGAAGTATTGGAGGCAAATACTATGTGTTTATTCTAGTTGATGAATGCACTAGATTTACTTCGTTCTATATCTTGCAAAGAATTTTGAAGTTTTTTATTATTTCAACAACTTTAGAGTTAAAGTTAAAAATGAGAAAAATCTACCATTTATAACTATTCATAGTGATCATGGTGGGGAATTTGAAAATTTGGATTTTGAAACTATTTGTGGTAAGAAAGGTATTACTCACAACTTTTCAGCTCCAAGAACACCTCAATAAAATGGTGTTGTCGAAATATGTAATCGTATTCTTCAAGAGATGACTAGAACCATGTTGAGTGAATATTCTATAGGTAAAAATTTTTGGGCTGATGTTGTAAGAATTGCTTGTTATATATAAACCTAGTTTTAATAAGACAATTTCTTAACAAAACACCTTAGAAGTTTTGGACTTTCCAAAAACCTAAAGTTTCATACTTCTAGGTTTTTGGATGAAATGTATTCATCTTGAATACTAAAGAAAACTTACATAAATATGCACCCAAATCTGATGAAGTAATTATCTTAGTCTACTCTACTAACTCTAAGGCATATAGAGTTTTTAATAAAAATGCATGCACTATGGAAGAAACAGTGTATGTTAATTTCGATGAAACTGATCCATCTGTTTTGAAACAACCTGAACTTATTTCTAATATATTTTCTAAAAATTATCACAAATATTTAATAGAATATCCTTCAGTTAAGAAAAATGTTCAAGAATACATTTCTGAGACATTTACTCCTGAAGATTTTCTTCTATATGTTCATGAAAATGTTTTTCAAAATCTAAGTCACTTGTTACATAGGAATCATCCCATTGATGATATCATTGGGAATGTTAATAAACCAGTAAGAACTAAAAGTTATTTTAGAAATAAATTTGAACATGTTTCTTTTCTTTCCCAATTTGAACCAAAGACTCCTGAAGAATCCTTGGGTGATGAAGATTGGATAAAGTGCATGAAAGGTGAACTCAATGAATTCGTAAGGAATCAAGTTTGGACCTTGGTTGAAAAACCTAAGGAAACATATGTTATTATATTTAAATGGGTTTTTAGAAACAAATGCAATGAAAATGGAATTATTGTTAGAAATAAGGCTTGATTAGTTACTAAACACTATAACCAACAAGAAGGCATAGACTATGGAGAAACCTATGCTCCTATAGAAATAATTGAATATATCCGTATTATTTTATCTTTTGCAGCATTATTTAATTTCAAACATTTACAAAACGATGTGAAGTGTGCTTTCCTCAATAGTTATGCACAGTCGGAGGTCTATGTAGATCAACCCCCTAGTTTTGAAGATACAAAATATCATAATCATGTTTACAAACTTACGAAATCTTTATATGGACTTAAACAAGCCCCTAGAGCTTGGTATGACAGACATTCAGGATTTTTGATTCAAAATAACTATGTTAAGGGAACCGTTGATCCAACTCTTTTTATTAAGAAATTTATCAAAGATTTTTTTATCGTTAAAATTTATGTTGATGACATCATCTTCGGATCAACTCAGAAATCCTTAACCGATTACTTTGTGAATCTTATGAAATATGAGTTTGAGATGAGTATGATCAGTGAGTTATCATTTTTCTTTGTTTTCAAATTTCTCAAAAAATAGAAGGAACATACACATCTCAACATCAGTATTTCATAGATCTTCTTAAGAAATTAGTGTATGAAAATACTAAGAGTATAAGTACTCATATTGGAATCTCTAATACTATTGATATAGTTAAAGCAGGGAAACCTATGGATCAGACATCTTATACAGGAATGATAATTATTTTACTTTATGTAACAGCAAGTAGACACGACTTAATGTTTTCAGTATTCTTATGTGAATGATAAAAATAAAATCCTATAGAATCACATTTAAAGGATGTAAAAATAATTTTTCGATATTTAAAAAGAACATTAGATTTGGGACTATTTTATTCTTTTGGAAATTCTTTTGAACTTACATGTATTTCGGATGCTGACTTTGGTGGTTTGAAAATGGATAGAAAAAGTACATCCAAAACATGTCATTTTTAAGAGATCCCTTAGTTTCTTGGTTTTGCATGAAACAAAATTTTGTAGCACTTTCCACTGCTGAAGCTAAATATGTAGTATCTGGAAGTTGTTGTGCTCAAGTGTTGTGGATGCAACACACACTCACAGATTATGGTATGAGTTTTACTAAAACTCAAATAATGTGTGATAAATCAAGTTCTATTTCTCTAAGTAAAAACCTTTCACATCACTACAATGAAAATAACATAGATATTAGACATCACTTTCTTAGGCATCACACACTTAAAAGATATATTATTCATCAATTCATCGGAACAAAAGAACAACTTGATGATATTTTTACAAAACCATTACCTTTAGATAGATTTTAATATTTTAAACAGAAGCTAGGAATGATCACTATAATATAATCATTCATATCTACTTCTTATTTAAATCATCTCCTAACATTAAGATACTCATTATTTTAGGAGGAGTGCATTTGCTTCTTTGTTTTTTCTTCTTATTATTTCTTTATGAAAATTTATCTTTCTTAAATTTTTTTAATAAAATTCATCTTTCTCTAAGAAAATCAATATTATTATTCTTTTGTTCATAATTGAATCTCTCTGAATTGAATTTCTGGGAATTAAAAATTTTGGAATGTAAATCCTCAGAATTAAAATTCTCAAAATAAAAATTCTCGGAATCTAAAATGCCCAAGAGAATTCTTATAGTACCAATAAATTATTCAGAGTATTCCAAAAGGTACACTTTCTTACTCTTTATTTTCAAATTTTTATGTTTCAATTATTGGTATTTCAAGATTTTCAAATCTTTTTTTACCTTACCTCAGGATATTGGAATTTATATTTACAATCATCCTCAACTATCAGATCAGATCGGGTTTTTTTCTCAGCCGTTTGGTTATCTTATGGGAGTTAAGGGTCATTACTATATCTATAAAAGGGTTTCTTTGTTTATGAGCTCCACACAATCTTCTCTGATCTTTGTGCTAAATTTTTATTGCCTTCAATGTCTACAGTTTAATTCCATAGTTTCTTACTCTCCGAATGTCTCCTGAATCCTCAGCAGATCATATGCTGATTAACAAGGAAATAAAGGATTGGCCAATCTTTAGGGAAAGACTGGCACGCCCTAATTTCTTTTCAAATTAAGATTAACTCATTTCAAAGGTCATAAAAACTAATGGATGGGAAAGTGTATGTTTGGCTAAGAAGAAATCTTAGGATCTGGTTTACCCTGATTTAGTCATGCAATTCTATGAATCCTTTAATTTCTTTGAAAAGGATGGCAAGGATATGTTCGAGTTCAAATGTTATGACAAGGCTTATATAGTTCCTTATAAAAAGGCGGAAAATGTTCTCAACATATGATATGAAGGAGAGTCTATTTTTTGCACTCACATACTTCTCACAAAGGATGGTTCTTCTGAAAAGGACAAGGCTCTGGATTACCTTGGTCTTATGTATGTTAAGAATATGAAGATTAAAATTATTAAAACAAATCACAAACTGATAGCCCTATGGATGCAATGTTTTTTTATTCCAAGTAAAGGGGATAAGAAGTCTTTAATTATATGTGATATATTTTTTTAAGCATTCTTGTCAATGTAAGGATGATCAGCTTGATTAAGTATATATTTCTCACCATCCATACAGTTAAAGTCAGAACCATCAGATCACAGATACTTATGTATCAGTCAATTATCTCCAAGATAATTCTTATGTTCCTTTAAGAGCTAAATGTCCATTTCTGATCAATCTCTAAGACCTTTAAGAAAGCGATGGTACTCTTAAGAGAATGAAGAAAGAGTTTTTACTGGAATCCAATTTTTTTGATGAAATGGTTGTCCAAAACAAGGGTGATGTTCCAGGATATTCAAAATTGGTACCTATGAAAATGAAATATGAAGAACCAAGCTTACCAGCACCGGTTCTTAATGTTCTGGTATCAGCACCTCCTCCTGCAAAGAAACCAAAATCCTATTCCAATGCAACTGTTGCAAAATGGAGAGAGATGGCAGCTACCCGAATGGAAGGTGATCCTTCCTTTGGATTAAACCCTACAGAGGATAAGGCCTTAAAAATAAATCAAGTTGAAAATCTATGGAAAGAAAAAAAGGATAATATCTTGAACAAAAATCCTCGGAAGCTCAAGTGTGTCAATATTTACTGAAAGCTGTAGTGAAGAAATCTCAAGAAGTATCAGAACCTCATGCTTTTCATAATAAACTAGTTGTCACTCCATAAATACAAAAATCCAAGAATGTATTAACAATATCAGAACTTGTTAATAAAATGGAAGATCATTTTTTTAAGAAGACAATGATGATGTTTTAAGGGAAGTTAAAGATTACATTGTAACTCTCCAGAGTTCAACTTCTAAATCCAGTTCTGAAGATCAATTAATTGAAGAAGAAGATGATGTTGAAGTTGAAGAACAAGTTGATATTGAAGTGGAAAAAGAAGAGAAAGAAGAGGTTGAATGCCTAAGTGATGAAGGGGAAGATATCCAGAAAGAATAAAGACAATAAGGAACACAAGAATAAGAGATTTAAAGAGAACAAGATGAACAACAAGATCTTAATGTTATTCAAGTATCAGATGAAGAAAACCCTGTTCGAAATCTTGTCAAAGCAAGAGTGTTTTGGTTACCTCGTATGAAAAAGAAATTCCTCAGAATTATTCCAAAAGTATAGAGAAACTATATTCCTTAACTCCAAGAGGAGTTGAGAAAAGAAAAGATGATTCAGATTCCGAATCCTCATCCTCTGTTGAGCATGAATTTTTCAAGTTGTCTCTAAGAAAGTTAGTTAGTACTATTCTGGTTCTTGAAAATATAGATTCCTGGAGTCAAATAATGCAAGAGACCCTGAATCAAAAGATGAAATCTACCAATATACATAAAGACATGGTGGTCAAGAAAGAAGCAAACATTAGTAATCATTTCATTGATTATAAAGCTCAGAAGGTAAATTGTTAGAATATTTTTAACCACACCAAAACCATCAATGAAGAGCTTAGATAGTTCAGTGACTTCATAGATTCAATAGAAAGAGCTTTTAATACCTGCGAATCCAAGTTCATCAAATTCAAGGAATCCATTTCTGAAAATGTTATCCACCTCAATTTCATTTCCCGGTCTATATGTAGTGATAAGGAATTCAGGGTTGAATTAGTGAAAAAGGTGGCTGCTCAAGAAGAGTTCATTAAGAATCATAATGATATAATCAATGATCACGAATAAAGGATCTTGTCCTTAGAAAATAATTATCAGGATCAAGAGATCTTGTTGAAGAAGCTTCAAGAAGACCATAAGAAGTGAAGAAACTTAATGCTTTGATAAAGAAAATGTTGTCTGAGTAGAAGAATGATGGATAATTTTTTTCTTACATTTCGATGTTTTTTTTGTAATCTAAACTTTATTTCTAAAATATCCTTAAGAATTTTATTGCATATATTTCTTTTGTTTTCACATATATTTTTATTTAACCTTACAGGTACAAATTATACTTCTATATTCTTTTTTGAAAATAAAAAGGGGTATAATTTATTTGAAGGAATAATTTAATAAAGACTCCAAAGGGGGGAAATATATTAAGGGGGAGTATGGTAAGAAAGAATTAATGTCAAAGTAAGGGGGAGTTTATTTTAAGAATAAATGTTTATCTAAGGGGGTTATATTTCATTTAGAAAGAAATTAGGATGGTAAAGTTCAAGAATACGATCCTTGGGAAACATAAACTATGGGAGAGTTAGTCATATTCATCCTAAATTTCTTTCATAGAGGGAGATAAGTTTTTCATACTTGTTTATCAAAGTCAATATATTTTTCCTTAGAAAAGTTGTTTGTTCATTACAAAAAGGGGGATATTGTTGAGTCAATAAGGTTCTCTTATGACTTCTCCATTACTTATGGTTTTATGTTTTGAAAATCACAAAAAAAAAATCATAAATTCCATTTTACTTATAGTTTGGTCATTGCATTTTACTTATAGTTTTATCATTTTATTTTACTTATAGTTTTTTCATTTCATTTTACTTATATTTTTTTCATTCCGTTTTACTTATAGTTTTGACATTCTGTTATACCTAAAGAATTCTCATCTTGTTATACTTATAGATTTTTCATTATGATATATTTTTCATTACGTTTTACTTACATCTTTAACAATATGATGTACTTATGATTTTGATGTATTCATTTACTTAAGAATATGTGATACTGTTTTTATGATACCGATACCGATACAAATGTCATGTCTTTTTTATGATACTGATACAAATACAAATTTCATGATGTTTTTATTATAACAATAACGATACAATTGTCATGCTATTTTTATGATACTGATACCAATAAAATTTCATGATGTGTTTATGATACCGATACCGATACAAATTTCATGTCTTTTTTATGATACCAATACTAGTACAAATGTCACACCATTTTTATGATATCAGTACCCAAAAACAGAGATACCATTTTTTCTCAATCCGATTTTTATTTTTATAAGAATCTATTTTCTTGATAATGTTAGAGTTGTTTAATGTATCATTCCAATATTAACAGATTATATGTTTTCTTATACTTAACTATTATCTTAAACATAACATTGTTTCTTATACATGAAACGATGTCGTACAATCTGTTACAAACTAACTATTTACTGTTTGACACATGTCCATGTCCCTCACAAATTTACAGACAATATGACCATTGGAGTAGAGCCACCCATTAAGATATTTTGCCTATAAATACAAGTTTATTTTAATGAGAAAATATGATGACTTCATAGAAGAACTTAGATGATAAATAGTGAATAGAAAGTGATAAAAGATTGTGAAGTGATTTCTAGAGAGAGAGGCTCTTTCAACTCCCAGTGCCTTGTGCGGATGTCATGTACAACTTGGTTAGGTGTGAACAAATTTTTCAGACTTTATTTTTGTAAACTCTGATCTTTTTAATCGTGTGATTCTTGGGTTGGAAGACATAGGTTCTAATTTCCTTCTAAATCAAGGGCTTGCGGGGCTATAAAGACAGATACCGATCTATGGATTGAGGGCTTACCTATGTTGGGATAAGACAGACTTTCTTGAAAGTATAAATCAAGGAATCTTTATAAAAGGTTATTGGATTCCCATATCTTTGGGTTAAAATAATCATATTGTTACTTTTTTTCTATTTAAAGATGTTTTTATTATGATACTATTTTAACTTTGATAAAATTAGACAGTAAAACTTTCTCATACTTTCAAATTATGTTACTCTGATTATATAAAATATTCTATATGCTCTAATGTAGTATCTTTCTTTCTATAAATTCTTTTATATGTTTTTATCTTAAGGTTGTAAAGTTTAATAATAGGTTTATTTAACAGGTTTTGTGAATTATGTTTAACTTTCTTATACTAAGTTTCCTTAAAGTTAAAAGTTAACCTTAAGAAACATATTTCATTAAGGTTAAGTAACCTTCTTTAAGAAATCCCTATACCAACTTTAAAGGTTCCAAATGAATTTTTAAAGTATACAATTCTCCCCCTCTTGTATTTGAGAATCTCATCATACATATTCTATCCAACAATATATATATCTAAATATATATTTACATCAATGAATGGAAATGAGATATTTAAATATATATATATATACATATTAGTGATATTTTCTGAAAATGTTTCTATTTTAACCATATTTTTTAGGAATAATTATTAATTTAGCATCATTTTTTTTATGAAATGTCACAAAATATGGAAAATATTTTGGGGACATTTCAAAATTAGTAATGTTTTTTGGGAAATGTCCATAAATTAGCAACTTGTTTTTTTGGAAATATCGCTATATTAGATACATTTTTGGAAAAAAACTAATTTAGAAACATTTTTTTGAAACTCCATTAATTCAGTGATTATTTAGGGGAATTGCCTTAAATTATGAAACATTCTAGAATAAACCTCTTTAAATTAGCAAAATTAGTTTTTGAAAAATTCACTAAATCAGTGACATTTTTGATGAAATTCTACTCAATTAGCAATGTTTTTGGGAAAACCCTCCAAATTAGTGAAATTTTTGGGAATAACTCACTTGTTTAGTGTTGTTTTTGGGGAAGCGTCAATAAATTTAGAATTGTCGACATTTAAAAAAAACAACACTAAATTATAGATTTTTATTGTGACTACCTTCTTATATTCCCGTTTCATCCCATTATTTAACCATTCTAGACATACCAATTATCAATCACTCTAAGATCATTATGCCATCAATTTTCCATATTTAATGACTAACCACAACCATCCACTACCCTCATTAATTCTATCCATTACCCATTCCATTTGAATTTATTTATACTTTCTCCATAGGCCATTATTCACCCAATTCTAATAACATCCATTTATTTTCATTCCTATACCAATTATATTTTATACCACCAAAAAATTATTAGACATTTGCATGTTAAACAACCAAGACATCGCCCACAATAACCCAATCATACCCTCTTGCCCACCATAATAAGGAAACCACTTATATACTACCAAAACCACACTAATAACTCATCAAATATTAAATGACCACTACAAAACCATATTGTAATATATCCCATGATAACCAACACAACCTTGCCTTCCATTACATTATAACCAATGAAACTTTTATTCCCAACACGTAACACTTCCAAAAATTTTCAAGGTAATCAAAACCCTCCAATATCTAATAGAAACAGAAACACACCAACTCATAAAACCAAAAGCAGCAAGGACATTCAAATGCAAGAAACAAAATATTCTAAAATTACACATTTATTTTACATTCATGTCCTCTTAATATCGCTTATATGAGAAGACACAGAATAAATTCATATTCAAAGACATCTGATTCATCACCATTCTTAAATTATCAATCCTTTTAGGAAAGGTTAATTCTGCTGCTCAATATCATAGAAAAATTGTTATCATAGAAAAAATCACAATTTCTCAACAAAATAAACAACCAAATGATCATCGTGAAGAAATAAAAAAAGAACCAATTAAATGACATGTGAATTACTCCCATTCCCTTTCTTGTTATTTTATTATAGTCCATTATCTTCCATTATGTTGATTCTTACTATCCATATAAATAAAAAATGTGCCCGAAACTTCTATTATTTACACAAATATGATATTCTTCATAAAACCCCTATATCAATATGAATATTTCATGGGACCAACAAATAATAATGGATGAATCATGGATCAACCAAGATGAAAATTAAAATAAACAATGCCATAACCTAGCCACATTATCCGACCATCAAGTCACACACAAAACACAACCCAAACTAAATGAAATCCCTAAATTATCATATAATGAAAAATATAAGAACAAATATAGCAAGAGAGAAATTGGAAAACCTTGTATAAAGGAAGATCAATACTGATTAACAAAGAGGTTATAATCTGAAATAAAAAAACCAAGCTGGGAAAAAAGGGTCTGGTTCAGCTAAGGTTTAGAGAAGAAAAATAAATGATTAATTAAAGAGATTCCAACCCATTATTATTATGAGAAAAAAATTACCTTTAACTTAAATTTGTGTCTACCAAAATGACCATAATGGACCCAAGTTAAAGTAAATATGGTTTTCCTTGCATTAAAAGTACCTTACCCTTTGAATCCAAATCACTTAAAAAACCATGATATATGGATTTGACTAGCACCACATCCTCGTCCTTGTAATGTGGGATGCCATTTTAGGTCCCCTGAAGGCCACAATGGCCTTTTTCATGGTAAAAGGAAAACACCCTCACTATTTTAACTAACTATACTCAATGTTATTACATAGAAAACCCTAGATTTATATATCCTTCCTCCCTCAAATATGTTGACATCACTCCACCACACCCATCATCCTCAACATTTCACACATCCTTGTTTCCCATAGAGAGAATATCATCATATTCTCATAACACCTTTCTCTTCAAAAATTAGTAGATATGATCTCCATATCTCATTTGGAAATTCACGAGACAAAAATCCCTCCACCATGAGTGTTTCAGACCCTGTGGTTCACTATTTGTTAAAATAGGCATCTCCCTCACTATTAGATATAAAAAACTCGAATCACTACACACATATAGCCAGACTTTCCACCACCACAACTAGCTCCACATCATGTTAAACACCACAAATGACCAAAAATAAACTCTTTCCTCAAAAAAAATTTAATAATCCAATCGATACCCCAACACAAAACAGCCACAATGGGATAGGTGAAGAAGGTTCAGGCTGTTATAGTCATTTTATTTTTTGAGTGAAATAGGTACCATTTTTTATTTTATGTATATCTATATTATTATTTAATTGGGGAAAACAATTTTTTATGTGTACTGGAGTATAATTTCATGGAAGACACTGATATTGACATTGAGGTTGCATTATTTTCAGGATTAAACCCTCATTTTTTTCGGAAAACATCAATTATTTTATGTTAACCATATCAAAGAATAAATAAAATTTGATTCTTATTTTAATTCATCAAGATTAGTGTATTTTTTGGATTTCTAATAGAGGAGTTGCGAAACTCATGGAAATCATAGGGTCAAAATTCATGTGTAGGTGAATTGAAAATATCATTGATCCTCAATTATTTTGAGGGATCAGAGTGATGATGAAATAGGACAAATAATATAAGACTATAGATGGATTCTTCTAAAAGAATTAGAGTGGAAGAAATTTTATTTTGAACTGTGGGATTTGAAATGAATCATTATATTTTTAAGGTAAAATGAATAGAAAATATTGGACACATGATTTTTTTTTTGTTTTTGGTTTGAAAAATGGTTCATTTTTCTATCATAATGTGATTGTTTTTCTTAGAGTGTGGGGGGTTTTATGCACATGTAAATCACTAACATTTTTTAAAAAAAATTAACTTTTAATTAATTAGTTTAATAATTTTAGTTTTTTTGATTAATATTGCAGTTTTATAATATTTCATTCATTTTTATAACATTAGTTAATTATATATTAATATTAGTTATTAATAGTATTAGATTATATTGTAATATTTAACATTGTATGTTATTATTAATATTTGTATATATTAATTTTTCATTTATTATTTAACAAATATTAATATTAATTTTTTATTACCTATTGATATTTTTAATTTTATTATTTTACTTTTAAGATTTATTATTGATAGTATTATTATATTATATTATAATATAATTAATTATTTTATAGTATAACCATAAATAATTATGTTTGAATAATTTTTATTATATGTTTTAGTCCTAATTTATTATCTAATTATATGTGCATATATTCTTAACTATATCTAATAATTATATTTATACAAATTATAATTTTCATGTCTAGTTATTATTATTATGATTATTATCTTAGAGTTTTATTTTTAAATTTTGAATAACATACAGATGTTGTGGTGCCGGGGGGGGGGGTGCTCACAACCTTCTTCTTTTGGGGAAGAACATTGAATCATCATGTTATGTATCATATAGAGAATATTCTTCATTTTTTTCACATGACCCGTTGGCTTTCACGATCTTTTCATTTTTACACACACATTGTTATCCCTGCAACCTACTATGGCCTCATGTATCACAAAGTAATTTATAGATAATAATTATCCATCTACCTTGGGCGGACCTCCCTTCTTCATACATGACATAACAACTAGTGAAAGATCCCTTGTGTTCTATAATGGAAACTCTCTATTTTATATTGATGATTTTGGAAAAGATGGTGGGTATGATAAAATAAAAATTTAATGGCATGGATGAAAATTTTGATTCCTATATGAACATGAATTTAAAATATGGGGCCCTATAATGTTTTGTGGTTAAAAATACAGTGAAGTAAATATGGGATAATCTAGTGATGTTGTACAAGGACAAGTAATTATAGAATAAAATTTTCTTGAATAGAAAATTGTACGCTCATAAAATGGTGAGGTCATTATCAGTTACTTTCCACATCAACATTGTCAGTACCATGTTTTCTCAACTCATGAAATTGGGATATAAAATAAGGTATAATAAATATGAGGATATTTTCCCCCAAAGTTATCTAGATTCATATGAACTTTTCATCATCAATATCACCAAAAATATAAAAGTGGGTATATTTCTCTTCAATTAAATTGTAGATAAAATTCTTGAGAAGAATATCAACACATGAATAAAGAGAAAAAATAGAAAACTTTTCACCAATCGAAGTATATATAAAATGATAGAGGAGGGTTGATGGACCATGTTTCCAAAGGGATCCAAAATCATATCAAGGTCCAAATCACGGACTATGTTGAAGAATGCCACATGTTTAAATTATGTAAATAAGGGAAACACCAAAAAGGAATATTTTTCGAAGAGGATTAGTTGTAAGAATTCTCTATGAAATTTGGATAGTACTTTTGGGAATATAGATATACTAGTTAGTAAAGAAAAAATAGTTATTGGAGGTATATTACATCTCAATGATGCATAGATAATAAAATTTGGAGGAACATAGAATGTGACATCTCAAAAGGATTAGTTTGGTCAATAAGTACTTATTTCTAAAATACATTTATACTTGTGGAATGATCACATCGTGAATATATTTGGAGTCAGTACCATCAAAAAAAAGATGAAAAATTGTATATTTAAAACCATCAAAGGAGTATTCCTTGTAAAATGCCCAAAGAAAAGCATAGCGTTTTTGGGATAATTTGATAAAATCGAGTGCAGGAATATAACCTAGAAAGTAGTGATGAAAAATTTTTAGGGTGAAATTGTGATGATGCAGCTATATAGGATCTCAAAGAACCAGTACATGCTTATCATTGAAACCTACAATGAGGAAGAGATATTGTTCACATCAACCATATCTATGAATTAATTGATGATATTATGGAATTAGAAGATTTTCAATATTTATAAATAAGGTCTGAAAATTATTATTGATCAAAATTTGTTTCTTGGTGTTATAATGGTATCTTTATAATTTTTTCAGCATTTAGTTTTGAGAAAGAAACTCCTTCTGAAGTTTAGTTTTTCAATAGAGGAGCAATGTGATCTTAGAGATGACCCATTCTATTTTTTTTCAAGAAATTTTTATATCCTTGGGAGGATCTGGGTAAATTTTATCTTGCATTGAAGATTATGCCAAGAAATATTTGGTGTACCCAATAAATAGAAAGGTAGTTATTTTTAAAGGCATCAAAACATTAAAAGTGAAGAAGTAGCTGGAATATTAAGATAAGATCAAGTGTAAGGAATTATAATGGTGGATAATATGGGATAAAATAATTTAAAACTTTAATAAAATATGATAGAATGAAGAGATAGTTCATTATGTAATACGCTCTATATTATAATGGAGTGGAAAAGAAGATGAATAGAACCTTATTGGACAGAATGTGGGAAATGTTGAAGACTTGGGGAGATTCCAAGATTTCCAAGGAAGAAGCTTTGAAAACCACCTATTATGTGATCAATTGATATCTTTTAATAGAGACTGATATAAAACCCCAATGGAGATATGGACAAGTAAACCCATCGTCTATTCTCATTTATATACTATTATAAGTATCATGTATCCATTATTTAATGACCAAGAAATATGAATGTTAGATTCAAGATCCAAGGAATGTATCTTCGTGGGATACCATAATGATATGAAGGGGGTTCACTTGTGGGACCACACTACCCACAAACGTATCATCAAAAGTGGTTTCATTTTTCTAGAATATAAGGTACCATTAGTGATTGATGTAAATATAGAGAGAGAAATAAAAAAACTCTACTTGTAAAGGTTGTGGAAAAATAAAAATATGTATATGTTTACTCTTAAGAATTAATAGAGAATTATAATCAAGAATTAGTTGAGTCTAGAATAAAGTGGTCAACTTGGGAGAAAGGATAAAAAATACGGCACTCAAACTATATCACTAATAGTAATATTATGCATTTATTATTAATAAAGGATGTGGAGAAATATTATTTTATAGAGGTGACCCAGGTTTCATATATATATTTTTGGATGCTAAAAATACCAGAGGAACTCAAAAACCTATATAAGAAAAAGACTTGGGATATTGTTCAATTACCTTATGGAAAAAATGCATTGCAAAAAAGTGGGTATTTAAGATCAAATGATATGTAAGGGACTAGTTGGAAAGATATCATGTGAGTGTGGTGGTCAATGTACATGCTCAAAAGGAAGGTACTGATTTTAGTGAAACATTTTATCCTATTATTAGACTAACGAATATTTTGGTATTTCCAGTTAGGTGTACTATATATAGTTTACATATAGAGTTAATAGATGTGAAGACAACTTTTCTCCATGGAGATCTTGATGAGAAAATCTGTTGTGTGGATCCTTAAACCACATTATGTTTTGATAATTAAAAATATTTATTTATATTTATTTCCATTAAAAAGTTTAAATACATTTAATTATGTAATAATTATTATCATCATAGGTATTTATTAAAATATACTTAACCTTGATTGTATTATAAAAGTTATTTGATTAAAATATCATTAGATTTCATGTTTGCGTTGTTTATAACATGTTATATAAGTTTCATAATGAGTTAATAGGATAAATATATCATTTTAGACCATAAAATATCATTTATTCATATTTTTTACTATTACTACTTAGTCAAACCACATAATAAATTCTCCTATGTAGCAAAAACATGTTTCTAACTCTCCTTGTAGCACCCACTGGATCTCATGTAACCTTAAAATTAATCTTGGTTTGTCTTTAAAGTCATTCTACAAACATTTTTGGTAATGGGCGTCAAAATGGAGAATTTTTAGGTGAAAAACTGTGTTCATGGTTGGCACATAGTTTTTACTAACCATGCGTAAGCTCTATAGTATGGATCTATGTTTTAACATAGGGGTTTTTCATAGTTTTATCACAATTACTGAAACCAAGAGGCTCACTAGGGAAACATATATGGGGTCTAGGTGTTTATCCAAGGAGGTTTCATGGTTTTACCAGACCATGAGGGTTTCCCAATGAAATTTTGTGTCTTGTATTTTTAAAGAGAGAGTATTCTTCTACGGTTGGCACACTGTTTGTCTAATTGTGCGGCTTAACTGGGAAATGTTCTCTAATCCTTTAAAAAGTTTGTTTTTACATTTTTTCCCTTACATAATTTTTATAAATTATCATCCCTAATATCATTTAGGCTCAAACTAATCCTTCTCCAATGATCTATATTCTTCTAACTTAGTATTATTGTCAATTTATCATTGTTCTCAGTATCTTTTTCAAGGTACTTTTGGGTTATAATGTGGTTTCATCTTCCTTTCTTAGATAATTTCTAGATATCTCCTCCCCTTATCTTTTTGAAACATGTTTGGGCTATGTATTTTTTATCTAAGAGGTTTTATAGATTTTTATTGATTATATTTATGGATATTAGAATGTGATGATTGAATAAATCATGTTTTTAATGGTTTTTTGCTTTAAAAACAGTTTGTATACACCAAGTGTTTGATAAAATGCTTGAATAGTAGAATTGATTTTTAAAATGTTTTATCAAGAATCAAAGTGGATTGGATTGGATTTTAAATGATTTGTAAAAATTTTATCATTGGTTTTAAATAGATTTGGATAATCTAGGTACATTCGAAACCTTTAGTTTACTTGGAATAGAAATGTCACTCATAGTGTGTGTTTTACCACTTGAGGTTTTCTTTAACTTAAAAGTGTGTTATTCCACTATAGTTTATACCAGTTGGATCCACCATAGTTTGGGATATGGGATTATATTTTATGTATAGTACATATAACTTTATTCTATATCCCAAATAGTTTGGTTTTTCATTTCTAATTGGATTATCACATGTTGGATTGGTCATGGTTATTTGGTCCCAAACTTTTACATGATGGATTTTTCATTGTAAATTTTTTTAACATTTTTACCTTATAGTGTATTCATGTATTGTATTGTTTATGATCTCATGATTATTCACTTATAACATTTATATTAAACATTTTGAGGATATTAAATATTTTTATGATAATCAAAGGGAATATTTACAAATGGTTTTGATTTATAAAAATGATTTGTAAAAATTCATTTTATTTTAAATCTAAAACTATAGAATTATTGATATTATAATTTGTATATATTATTTGGTGTATTCCTACTAGTATTTTAACTCACACCCTACTTTTAACATTTTGAAGTGGTAGACATTTTTTTAGGATTTCGGTAAATTGAAGGGCATTATGGAGTATGTTGGATTCTCTTTTCATTGTAGAATTCATAGTAGGATGGTTTATAAGTGAGGGTTGGTCACATTGAGATTTTTTTCTTCTTCTATCATATGTTCTAGTTTAACAATTTGGCTTGGATTATATATATTTTACATGTATCTATTTATTCTTCTTTGTTCTTTGGTTGTTTGTCTTGTTTTGTTATATATGAGACTTGTTCCTATTATCTTGTTTCACCTAACCAACGTGGATGAATGGATTGGGTTCCATGTCTATTTGACCCAGGATGGTTTTTTATAGAGTTTTATTGGAGTAAAATAATAATCCATAAGTGTGATAATAGTTCCATGGTTTGTTTCTCTATGTTGGTCAGATAAGAGATAAGACCACCAGAATTTGGGTAGTAAGTGTGTGAGGATTCCAAGCAAGCTCACTTCTGTGTCTGAACTCGAGTTACCATGGGTGGTCTAATTTTTTTTACCAAGTTTGAGGCTTGGCGTTTGAGGTTATTTTAATGAACTATATTTAGAGTTTATTTAAATGGAAATATTCTTTTTAAGTGTGGTGTTTCATTGGTAAAATTAATATTTCTCTAAATTCTCATTGTTTTAAGGAATTTTCATGAATTCTAGAAGTCGGTCTAATGATTTTGTATTTTTTATAAAAAAGATGATTCTTTATTGTGTTATGTTTAATAGATGATTTATATTAGAAGATCTCTTCTGATTCTGGATGAGGATGCTGTGAGATAAGTTTTTTAGGTGAATCCTCCATTGGCGACTTCATTTAGTATAAGTTTTAATCAACATTATTCATACTCTAGGGAAAGTGGGTGTTAGGAACATAGAACTTGTAGTGGATATTGGCTCAAAATTCACTAAGAATAATCCACCAATCTTCCATAGTGACAAATGAGCCTAATAATATGGGGAGTGGTTTGAGTGGGTTGAGTGGATATTTAACTTCTTGAAGACTCTTGAGGAATATAAGGTTGGTTTTTCATATACATTCTCGAGGAATTTGGAATGAGATATTGGAACTCTATTATAAAAGATAAATTTTATGAGGATCTTAACTAAGATTATTTCAAGAGAACGTTCAATAAATAGTTTTATCATGAGCTGTTAAATGTAGTGATGACTGGGGTGTGTCTGAACTCAAAGCAAAGGTAGTATTCTGTTATAGAGTTTTCTAGCTGTTTTTCTACGTTAATGCATTTGTAATAAGAGCTAGTTCATAAAGAGTATAAAAGGGATCAGAGGTTTGAGATAGGACTGAGACCTGATATTATGTTTTTTCCGATTCTCATGTTCCTTATAGAGACCCTAGCCTTTTACATATAACATTACAGGATTTTAATCATAATTATACATTAGATTACAATCCTAGGATCCTAAAGTCTAGTTTTTTGGAAGACTAGGTACATAATCAAACATTATAAAAAAAAACATTTTATTTAGAATCTATAATGAGATCCTATCTTACATTGTGCTCATACATCTTCATAGGATAACTTGGGGAAAACATGAACAAAGGGATGAGCTAAAAGCATATTAAGGGAATAACCATAAGAACAAATCATTAGCACATGTGATAGAAGGTATGACATGATGATATAAAAAGGATTGTAAGATATGGAATCATAACATATAAACAAGGGATTCACTAAACATGGAATCATAGAAATGTGGAAGAAACATAAAAAATGAAATTAGTACGATTCAAGGTTAACTGCCAAGACCATTTCCCATAGTAGGGAAAGAAAAGTCTAACCTCCAACACTGTTTCACATAGTAGCACAAGCCAAGGCTAACCCCCAGGACCTTCACACATAACGTCTCATGAGACTCAACATTACCCAATGCATTTGAGTGATATCTAGGTTCACCAATCTTACTTTTCATGAATATTTTTTCTATATAAATAACCATACATAATCAATATAACATAAACATAAGGGTTACCCATGGAAAGACTTGGGTACCAAAATTCATGACATAACACATAACCAAAGGGTGTATCATGAAAGTGTCAATGAAAGAAAGGAATTAGAATATACATGGATTTTCATAAGGTAAAATAGGCTAATATCATGGTAAGTTATTTTAAATAGAGATAACAATAAGAAAGAAATGTATTTGAGAAAGTTCTTCATTTTAAAAAATTTTGTGCGATTTTAAAGAAAATAATATTGAATTTTCAAAATAGAAAAGGGGAAAAATTATATAAAACCAGAAGTGAACCAAGATGGTTTTAATAATGAAAATTCTTATTTTATAAAGGAAACAGTGGATTCAAAAAAATGATAGTGTTCACATGAAATTGGGTAAAAATTTCGGAAGTTCCCTTAAAATGAGTTTGGTTATTGGGAAGTATCAAGGAGGGATTCACCTAAAAGAATTTATATCCCCAAAAGAGAATGAGGGATGGATCATGAAACATGAGTTTAGAGAATATTAACATTATGTACAAGTTATGTATAAAAATAAAATACTACTTCATTCGGGTAAAAAGAAAGATAAGGAATCTTAATGGAATAAATGTGGTTCAGGTAGAATTCCTTACAGACTATCATCTTTGTATCAGGTGTACTTAAGAGGGATTCATGAGAGATTAATGGGTTTCTTATCACTTATAAATCACAATTTAAGTATGGTAGAGGTTCATAATTATACCCCATCAATATGGATTACCCAAAAATGGCATAACATATAGGACATTCTTGAATAAAATTGAAACGGCGAAGATCCCTTACGTTATGTCTGATGGTGTACTCCACTTGTTATTAATGACCTGAATAAGAAAATTTGATTTATTAATTAAAAATTCCAAAACCAATTCGATATGTAATTTCTTTATTACAACATTTTTTAGTTCATTCAAGACCTTTTTTATTGGTTATAATGTTCAATTTCATTATTCGGGTTCATTTGATTCCGTGGTTTTAATGATCAGTTCATGTTTAGATAAACACATATGATGAAAGTGGTTTTCAAAAATTGATGTTGTATGTTATTAGTGAACATCAGGGAGATTAAATGGTTATAAAAATTCATTTGGTTATTGGGAGTGAAGATTAATTATTATATAAAACCTTAGTGATATCATTTTTGGTTAATCGGTGGGTTTTGACTACAAAGAACATGTTTTTATTTATAACATAATAACATTTGTAAAAAAAGATTACAAAACCTTAACTATGATATATTACATATATAATAATCTGGTTCAACCATAAAATAAATGGTTTCATGACCATAATTAAATATGATAATATAAATTAATAAACTATTGTCCTTGAATGTGCTAAATTGACACATCTCAAACAATGTTTTCATTTCTTTCAAAAAAAGGTGGGGAAAGGAGAGATGATAGTGAAATATCCCATTAGAATAACAAAATTCCAGTACATGTATAGTGCTTTATTTTTCATACCATTTGGATGATTGGAGGTTAGGAACGAAAAGAGAATAAAGATACTAAAAAATGAAAGAAAAGAAAAGAGGAATTTTACCTCTTGAATCCACCTTCCTTGAGAGCTTCTTAAGGGGAGAGGTTTTTTTCTTTTTAGGAAACCAAAGGCTGTTGGACATGGGGAGAGAGATTTGGAAGAATATAGGGAAATCATAAGGCATGGTTTGAGTGAAGATAAGAGGGAGTGAGTTGGCGGGTTATGGTGGTAGAGAGGAGGGTTTTTATAATTGTTTAATCATTAGTTTATAAATTTACATCAAGAACAATAGTAGTGATGATTCCATGACCAAAAATGGTAAATGGGTCATGTGAATTTGAACCAATGGTAGTGACATCATCCATGAATCTAGGAATAGTATCTTTAGCTTATAATGTATATATACGGTAAATTTCCAAATTTTTATATAAATAAAAAAATCAAGTATTTCAGAAAAATCTAAAAAATTATATGGCATCCATCCTTTTTATTACATAACATTTCATTACATTTTACAAATAGAGGATCTTAAAAGTCTAGTGTCTTGAAAATTAGGAATAATATACATGAAAACAACATAAAACATTCTTCTAATACACTTTTAAGTCTTAATAGTTAGTTCATCCTAATTTCAATTACTACATCTCATAACCTCGAGACATACATTAAAGTAAAGGGTGAGCAGAAGGCCTAGTAATGAATGCAAGGTAATTAGTTTACTTGTGATATCAATAAAAACTTGATGAAAAACATAAAGACATGAGAAATAGAAGTAGAAGAATATCGTAATAAAAATTACCTGAAAAATAAATTGAATATGTGGATACAACATTTATTTTATATATTCATGAACATATCACCAATGTTTATCCCCATGGTGTCATAAACATTAACAAGGTTATTCACGAAGGTATCGTAAAAATTGTCATTTCTAGAGATTAAAAAATTCACCTAAGGAATTAGAGAACTATCATAGAACACCCTTAAAATGTATTTATTTTCTTGTGGTCCACATAGATAATAGTCATACATTTCATAAATAAACCATAGAGAGTAAAATAAATGGATTTCACTTCAAAATCATGACGTTTTAAAAGTTCATAAAAACATGATCGTTATGTCATTTATAACCCATGGAAAATAATCAAGGTTTTATGTATGTCAATTACAGAATAAAATATATAATTATTCAGTCTTTATAAATATCCATAGAAACGAAACAAGTTCGGGTATTCATATAAATAAGATAAGAGAATTTTTTGGGAAAAAGAGAGAGATATTTTGAGATGAAAATTCTGCAGCATAATGTCTATACAACATGGTTTTAGAAAACATTGAAAAGTGAAGGGACAAGAGTCACCCACTTATAAATAACTCATGAATCAGTATAGGGACTGAATAAAATTTAATTAAGATCATGTAATATATGTTTTAATGACATACCACATAAAATGTAAACATGAAAGAAAAGAGATGATGCAATATCTTTTACCAAAATTCGGCACCCAAATGACGTCTCTTAAAAATTCAGAAAAAAAGTTGATGAGAGTGGAAAGGTTCTCTCATCAATTGAACATAAAACAGAAAGTAGTAGGGATATATAAGAACAAACCCCCACATAATAAAATTGAAACTATAATACATAACATAAAGGAAGTCGTAACTTAAAATAGGAGGGTGAAAGGTTCCCTTACCTTGAAGAGTAACTTTGAAATCAAGAAGGATAAGACCTTGGGGGATTTATGGAACCTTGGGAGGACTCCTTTAGAGATAAAAATAAAATATATTCATTGATGATGATTTTTTAATGAAATTAATGATGGAATGAGTTTTTATTTATAGAAAAAGTGAGGGGATATTTAATTAATTTCCAATGGACACCTCAACGGTGGTATTTGAAAAACCATGGGCTTGACCATGGTATTTTCCCATGGTATTAGACATTTGGGACACCTCATAACATATATTACAATTAAAAAGTATACCATAATGATTATATCATTAGTATATCATTAATTATGTCATTAATCACACTGAAACTCAAAACTGTATTTTTACTATTCACCAAAAAACAAAACCATTTATAAAAATCTCATAAATTCACTCTAACCTAATATCAATGCTCTGAATTAAAAAAATAAATCTATTTTGTGAAAATAAATTTATAATTATGAAAAATTTAATTTTTATGTAAAAACAATGTTCACCCAAAAAAATACCAATACATAACTAACAATTCCTGAAAGAGTTATTTACTTATTCTCTTATATCGCATTACCATTCCCGATTCCTAAAATATATTTATAATTTCATAAATGAGGTTACAATTCCATTGGTAACATTAGTATTCATAAGGGTAATATTACTATTCATACATTACTATTAAATAAAAATTAAGTTGATTTTATTAGACTCTAAATTTCTTACAGGTCCCAACTATAGAAGATCAGTATTCGAAAATAATTTTGCATTATTAATTATTTAAAGTATATAATTTTTTTAAATAACATTTTTCCAGAATTCATCAATAATACGTAACATCTATAAATTTCCTATATTTATCTGGACGTTTGGAATTCACAAATTTTACCATAATAAGAAATATAAATTTTATTTATACAAAAGGATTACACAAAGAAACTAAGTTCTCATTACATAGCCCCTTATAACACCTGCATGGGACCATTGTGTAAGATGTGCTATGGTGATAGAATATTGGGGTGGTTCAGACAACATTACCTGAGTGGTTATTTCTATCAGCTTTAACTTCTCTAATAGGAGATTCCATTCAAGCTTCACATGTTAAAGCTCTGCTTGGGATTGGTCCAGAGCAATGACCAAAGATGTTACCTCCTTCTCAAGATCTAAAATATGGTCTTCATATGACCCGAGTCTACTGGATGAGGCCATAAACTCCTCGTTCTGTATTAATTAACCAATATTAATTGTTTTTATAAACAATAATCAGAACATTAAGAGTTTTGTTTCCAATTGTTTTATTGACCAATGGTCATATAACAGTTGAAACCCAACAGTCTCATTTTAATTATATTCACTTCATTAATTAAAGGATATAGTTTTGTTGAGTATAAAACAAAATAATACACAAAATTAGAAAACAAATATTAATCAAATTTTCGGGTTGTTATATTCTTCCCCCCTTAAGAAATTTCATTCCCAAAATTTTAACTAATACCCTATGAGGAGAAAAGGTGTGGGTACTTCATATACTCCTATGGTTCCCACGTGGCTTCTTCGCATTTTTGGTTTCTCCACAACACCTTAACAAGGTGGGTAGTCTTGCTGAGTAGAACATTGTCCCAATGATCCAAGATCTCCACCGGCTGCTCTTCATAAGAGAGGTCATGTTCCAGTTGTACCACCTATGGGTTTAGTACATGTGATGGGATAGGTATTTACTTCCTCTAGAGGGATACATGAAAGACATCATGAAATTTTGAAAGAATTATAAAAAGTTAAAGCTGATAGGCCACTGCTCCTACACGATCAAGGATTTCATAGGGGATAATTTACCTAGGGTTGACCTTCCCTTTCTTCCCAAACCTCATGACTCTCTTCCAAGGTGATATTAGAAGAAATACCTTGTCACCAACATCAATATACATGTCCCTTCGATTGTTTTCATCATATATCTTTTGTCGACTCTTAGAAGCCTTAATGTGTTGTTGGAGAGGATAGACCATTTCTGTCATCTTTTGCACAAGATCAGACCCATGAGGATTTATCTCACTATCCTCATGCCAAAAATTAGGAGTTCTATATCACTTCCCATATAAATCTTCATAGGGTGACATTTTAATGCTTGAGTGGAAGCTGTTGTAGTAAGAGAACTCAACTAAAGGGAGATGTTGATCCCACCAACCTTTAAATTTCATTGAGCATGTTTTCAATATGTTCTTATGTTTTTGAATATTCTATTCTTATTGGCAATCAATTTGGGGGTGATAGGTCATACAAAAAATCAATTCAGTGCTTAGAGAATGTTGAAGACTTCTCTAGAATTTTAATGTGAACCTTAGATCAGGATCAGATATGATAGAAAGTGGAACTCCATGTAGCCTTACCACTTCATTTAAATAAATCCAAGAAAGTTGATCAAGATAGAGATATTCTCGAATGGGGATAATATGGTCAGTCTTGGTGAGATGGTCCACAATAACCCATATCGCATTGTTTCCTTTGAAAGTTATCAGGAGACCACTGACGATGTCCATAGCGATATTGTCTCACTTCCATGCTGGTGTGGGTAATGGTTCTAATACCCCTTTAGGAAGTTGTCATTCTGCCATCACTTGATGACATATCAGGCACCTTGACTTGTATTTAGCAATCTCCCTTTTCATATTATCCCTCCAATAATGACCAATAATTTCTCTATTCATTTTTTACTTCCAGGATGATTAGAGAAATTAGATCTATGAGCTTCATCCATTAATTCCTTATTTATTTCCAAAAAAGATGGAACATTTAGTCTTGTAGGAAATTTCAGTACACCTTCTTGATCAATATTATGCTCTTGAAACTTTATATCCTTTACAGCCTCAACCATATTATGTAACAAGGGATCTTCTTTCTGATATTTCTTGATCTTCACTAGTAGTGACGATTGAGAAATCATTTGGGTTTGGGTTGATGATGTTCCTTACCTTATAGTTCCCATGTCCAGCTTTACTAGGTCATTGATAATAGGATCTCTTTAAATCCTCATCATGGAAAGAACAACTAGGTATTTCCTGGTTAATGCACCAGTGACTTTTTTTGCTCTTCTGAGATGATAATGAATTGAAAAATCAAAGTCTATAAGAAGTTACAACCATCTCCTTTGTCTAATATTAAATTCCTTTTGTTTGAAAATATTCTTCAAACTTTGATGGTCTGTGTATATATCACATTTCTCCCCATAATGATAGTGCATCCATATCTTCATAGTAAAAATGACTGCAACCATCTCCAGATCATGCGTTGGATAGTTCTACTCATGAGTCTTCAACTATCGAGATGCATAAGGAATGAATTTTTCATTTTTCACGAGGAAGCGCCCAAGACCATTCATAGATGAATCTCTAAAAATAAAGAATCCTTCTCCACTTAAAGTAAGAGTTAACATGGGTGTAGTAACCAATATATTCTTTAGCTCGTAGAGACTTTACTCACACTCCTTTGAATAGATTAAATTGACCCCTTTTCGAGTTAACCTGGTTCATGGATTAGAAATTCATGAAACATTTTTCAAAAACCTCATATAATATCCCACTAATACAGGGAAACTACAAATATTAGGTATTATTTTAGGATGAGGCCACTCCTCTAAAATTTTTTCTTTATAGGGTAAACTTTGATTTCATCATTGGTAACAATGTGCCCCCAAAAAGAAACTTGTTATAACCAAAATTCACATTTTTTGAAATTTCCAAAAATCCTCTCCTTCCTCAATGTTTGAAAAATTACCCTTAGATGATCCTCATGGTCCTCACTACTTTTGTAATATATCAAAATATCATCAGTAAAAATTACCACAATGTTATCAAGGTGGTATTTACAGACTCTATTCATCAAATCCATAAAAATAGATGGTGCATTAGTTAGTCTGAAGGGCATAACAACAAACTCATAATGCCCATATCTTGATCAAAAGGTAGATTTAGGAATATATTCTTTATTAAATCTCAATTGATGATAAACATATTGAATATCAATCTTAGAGTGGATTAAAGCCCCCCGAAGTTGGTCAAATAAATCATCAGTTCATGGGAGGGGGTATTTTTTCTTCACTGTGATCCAATTCCGTTCACTATAATCAATGCATAGCTGCATTGATCCACCATTATTAATCACAAAGAGAATATGTAATCCACTAAGAGACACACTTGGTTGGATAAACCACTTCTCTGAATGATATTGTAGTTTCTTCTTTAATTCCTCCATCTCCACATTTTTCATCCTATACGGGGTCTTTGATATCGGATGAGATCCAGTTACGAGTTCGATGGAGAAATCTACCTTTCTTTCTGGGGGAGGTCTCAGTAACTCCTTAGGAAATACGTCATTGTATTATAGGACTATGGGGACATTTTTTATCCTTAAAATCTCATTTAATTCTTCTTATTCCTTGATAAACTCCATAAATATGGATATAGGAGGTTCGTCTAGGCAAAAATCAGGTTTAGATATCTCTCCTTGAAAGATAACTGTAGGTTTTCTATTCAGGACTACTAAGATTTCCTTGCTTCTGCATTTGATCTTAGAAATATGCTTTGAGATCTAGTTCATCCCTAGTATAATGTCAAATTCGGGCATGGGAATGAATACTAGATTTGTGATAAGATTGTGCTCACTAAATTAAATACTAGAGTTTCTAAACACTGACAATGATTGGATAATTCCACCAGGATTCTTGGCTGATAACTATACTTTTAGAAAATCGGGGGTTGATTCAAAATTCATTTCAAACTTGGAGGAAAAAAAGGAATGCGTTGAACCAGAATCAAACAAAGTACTTTTTAGATTTGAGAGAACAACAAGAGTACCTACCACCATAGAATATGGTGCTTCAACTTCAATCGTAGTGATTGAAAAATTACAACCTTGTTCTCTTAGTCGATGCTGAGGCTAATGGTGATTCCCCTCCACTTCCCTCGAATTTGGACAGTGATTGGAAAAGTGCCAAAATTGTCTACACATATAGAATTGGACATCAGGTAGGGCCCACACCATTTTCCCTGTTTCTTTAGTGTTGGGGAGTTGAGACTTCACCTCACTATTACATTTCCATGCGATATGGATATCTTTTCAACACTAGTAGCACATCCTGCTCCCGAGAAGGCGGTTCCCCAAATGCTTCTTCCGATATTTATTTCCTGTGGGATGTTGCCCTTTCTTTCCTACTATTCCCTGATCAAAATTATTTTCTAATACTTGCTCCATCTATCTTTTCTTTTCACTAGATTTATAATACCATTAAATCTCACCAAACTCCATTTTGAATTTCATCACAGTCTGTATGATCTACTCATACCTATCATAGTCTCTGTTGGCTAGATTCATCCATAGATGTGATCTCTATCCACCGAAGAATCTATCAAAATTACCATTTAGATCCATGAAAAAGATAGAGGTGTAATGTGAAATCCTTTTGAAGTTTATCTCATAGCCTCCCACAGATTCATTCTACTTCTGCTTCAACTCGAGAAACTCCTTCTCCCTTCAAGTTCTCATGGAACGAGGGAAATACTTACTAAAGAAGATCCCTCTGAACTCTTCCCACTACATAGCTTTAACCTCCACTATTGGACTTGTGTTTTTAATCATTTCCCACCACTGATCAGCTTCTACCTCTAAATAGTAAATAGCTAGGGTGACCTTCACTTGCTCTGAACAACAGATTACAGAAACGATATCCTCTATTGACCTGATCTACTTTTTAGTAATAAATGGGTTGGTAGATACAATGAAGGTGTGTGTTCATTAACACATAAAGGACTCAACAAAATATTATTCCCATTATAGTGAGATTGGTCTATCATCTTGATTCAAGTTATTTCCTATAACATGAATCAGTTGGTTCACTATTCTCATAAAATTTTCTATTATGACTTCCATCGGATAGCCGTTAGCACATGGTCCGTTGTGGTCACCATTTACATGGTTCCTCCTATTTCCCACCATTTTCTAGAAGTATAAAACCTTAGCTAGAATCTTATTTCATTTAAAAATATTTTAACTCTAAAGGATTGTATATCATAAAACATCATGCTTAAAAAATTACATTTCTCTATAAAGTATTCATAATGATTCATAAAAATATTGTGATTGACCAAAAATATACCCCAGGAGTGTCAAACCAGGAGTGCATCAAGACCCATTGTCATGTACTAGGATACTCAAGGTTAAGCCTGAAACTCCTGGTCAGATATTTCACTCCTAGGTAAATCTGTGTCAGGGCCACATCCACTTATTTGTATCCAGACATGGATATATTTGTTTAGAAACCACTTACTTAATATATCATCCAAATACCAGGTTGTTATCCTATATTTAAACTTCTTTATAGTGTTCTTACAAATGTTTTAATAGCCTGATTTCCATAAATAACTAAACTATCATTATATACAAACAATGGCATATTTCCTTTTTATTACATAACATTTCATTACATTTTACAAACATAGGTTTTTTAAAGTCCATTGTCTTGAAAATCATAAACAATATACAAAAAAAACATAAAAAATTATTCTAATCCACTTGTAAGGCATCATCATAAGTTCTTCCTAAGTTCAACTAATGAATCTCATAACCTGGAGACATACATCAAAGTAAAGGGTGAGCATAAGTCCCAGTAAAAAAAGCAAGGGAATCAGTTTACTTGTGATATCAATAAGAACTTGATGAAACACATAAAGACATGAGAAATGGAAGTAGAGGCATATAAAAACAAAAATAACTTGAATATGTGGATACAATATTTAATTTACACATTCATGAACATATCACTATGGTTCATCCCTAAGGTGTTATAAAATTTACCAAGGTTATTCACCAAGGTATCATGAAACTTGTCATCTCTATAGATTAAATTCTTTATCCAATGCATTAGAGCGCTATTAGGGTGCACCCCTAATATGTATTTATTTTCATGTGATCCATGTATATAATAGTCATACATTTCATAAATAACCCATATAAAGAGTAAATTAAATGGGTTTCACTTCAAAATTGCGACGTTTTAAAAGTACATAAAAACATGGTTGTTATGTCATTTATATCCCATGGAAAAGGAATAAGGAGTTTATGTATGTAAATTATAGAATAAAATATATCATTATTGTGTATTTATGAATACCAATGGAAATGACACTGGTTTTGGTATTCATATAAATAAAATTAGTGAATTTCTTGTGAAAAAAGAGAGAGAGATTTTGAGACCAAAATTCTACAGCATAACGACTATACAACAAGGTTTTAGAAAACATTAAAAAGAGAGGGTAAAAGTGTCACACCCTCATAAATAACTCATGACACAGTATAGGGACATAATACAATTTAAATAAGATCATTGTATGGATGTTTTAATTACATACCACATAAAAAGGAAACATGAATGAAAAGAGATGATGTGATTTCTATTACCAAAATTCAACAGCGTAACATCGTCTCTTAAAAATTCAGAAAACAAGTTTATGAGAGTGGAAGGCATCTATAATAAAATGAACATGAAATGGAATGTATGAGAGATATATAGGAAAAAACTCCCACCTAATAAAATGGAAACTATAAGACATAAGATAAAGGAAGTCATGAATTAAAAGTGGAGGGTGAAAGGTTCCCTTACCGTGAAGAGTAACTTCAAAAGCATGAAGGTTGGTACCTTGGGGGGCTTGAGGGACCTTGAGAGGCCTCTTTGGGATTTAAAAAGTCCATATCATAGTTGATGATGATTTTGGAATGAAATTAATCAAGGAATGGGTTGGTATTTATAGAAAAATTGAGGGAATATTTAATTAATTTCCAAGGGACACCACAATGGTGGTATTCGCAAAACCATGGGCTTTCCCATTGTATTTTTCCACGGTATTGGCCACTAGGGACACCTCATAACATATATTACTATTCAAAAGTCTACCATAATTATTACATCAATAATGATTTCATTAATCACACCGAAACTCAAAACTGTATTTTCAATATTCACTGTAAAACAAAGCATTTTATAAAAATATCTTAAATTCACCCTAACCTAATATTGACACTCTGAATTAAAAAAAACATTTTATGAAAATTAATTTCTAATTATGTGATATTTAATTTTTATATAAAAACACTATTTACTCAAACAATACTAATAATTAACTAATAATTTCTGAAAGAGTTTTTTACTTATGCTATTATATCACATTACCATTCAAGATGCATAAAATATACATAAACTTTATTAAGATATTTTACTATTCCATTGGTCATATTACTATTTCTAAGGGTAATATTACTATTCATACTATACTATTCACTAAAAATTAAGTTCATTTTATTAGAATCTAAATTTTATACTACTTACAACTATAGAAGACCATTTTTTGAAAATAATTTGACAATATTAATTATTTAAATTTTATAAAAAATATTTTAAAAACCCATTTTTCTAAAATTCATCAATAATACAGAATGTCTATAAATTTATCCTATATTTATCTGAAAATTTTAAATTCACAAATTTTACCGCAATAAGAAATAAAAATTTTATTTATACTAATGTATTACACAAAGAAACTAAGGTCTCATTACATATCCCCTTATAACACCTATATAGGACCTAAGTGTAAGATGTGCTATGGTGATATAATCTTGGGGCGGTTCAGAGAACATTGCCCGAGTTGTGATTTCTATCAGCTTGAACTTCTCTCGTAGGAGATTCCATTCAAGCTTTACATGTTGAAGCTCAACTTGGTCTTAGTCCAGAGCAATGCCCAAAGATGTTATCTCCTCCCCAAGCTCTGAAATATGGGCTTCGTACAACCTGATAATATTGGATGAGGCCATCAACTCCTGTTTCTGAATTAATTAGCCAAGATCACTAGTAATTATAAACAATAATCATAATGTTAAGAGTTTAGTTTCCAACAATCATATTGACCAATGGTCATATAATAGTCTAAACCCAACAATCTCATTTTAATTCTACTCACTTCATTAATTAAAGGAAATACTTTTTTTAAGTATAAAATTAAATAATACAAAAAATAAATAAACAAATATTAATCAAAAGTTCATGTTGATAAAAATTCACCCTAAAAATTTTCAATATATAGAAACAAAAAATGAAATCCATTTTTCAAAAATAATTTTCTATATATGATTAATTTAATATTTGATTAAATTAATAATTTATTCTAAAAAACATTTTTAAAACATTTATTTACTTATTCCAAAATATAGGTACATCATACATTCACTTAAATCTTATTTATATACTATCAAAGGTAAGGTTACTATTCATTATGGTATTTCACTATTCATAAGGGTAAGATTAATATTAAAAAGGGTAGGTTATTATTCGCCAAAAATTAGGTTTTTCTTATCAGACTCTAAATTTCTTACTGATCACAACCGTGTAAGTCATATTTTCAAAATTACAAACACAGAAGTGACAAACTTATGTTTAAAGGTCGCATAACACTCAATAGTTTATTATGTTATGATTTCATGTGATTATATGGCATAAATATAGGAAGGAAATTTTCATTTAAAACATTGGGTCATTACTTTCTCCCCCCTTAAGAAATTTCTCACTTGAAATCTCATTTCACATTCTACGCCATGAAGAGGGGCGGGTACTTTTCTTTCATTTCCTCTTCTAGTTCCCATGTTTCCTCTTTATATTTATGTTTCCTCAAAAGAACATTTACCAGGTATGTAGTCTTGTTACGTAGAAGTTTATCTCTACGATCCAAGATCTTCACTAGCTGCTCCTCATAAGAAATATCATCCTCCAAAAATACCACCAATAAAGAGAGTACATGTCAAGGATCTGGTATGTAAATTTTTAAGGGGGATAAATTAAAGACATCATGTACTTTTTCCATAGTAGGTGGAAGTGCAAGTTGATAAGCCACAGCCCTGACATGATCAAGAATCTCGAAGGGGCCGATGTACCGTGGAATTAACATCTATTTCTTTCCAAACCACATGACCTTTTTCTATTGAGATACGCTTTGAAATACCATGTCTCCAATATTGAACTCAAGGTCTCTTCGACAATGTTCTGTGCAACTCTTCTATCAACTTTGGGGTGCTTTGATATGATACAGAATGGTTTTCACCTTCTCCATCATTTCTTCGACCATTTTAAGTCCAAGAAACTTATGCTCACCGAATTCATCCCAACACACTGGTGTTGTGTACCTTTTCCCATAAAGGGCTTAATATGGTTCTATTCGGATGCTTAAATGGAAACTATTGTTGTAGGATAATTCAACCATTAGAATATGTTGGTCCCATGCTCATTTGAATTCTATTGAACAAGCTCTCAACATATCTTCAAGTGTTTGAATAGTACACTCACAGTGGCCATCAGTTTGAGGATGATAGGCCATACTGAAGTTCTATTTAGTGGTTAGAGCAAGTTGGAGACTTTTCCAGAAATCGAGGTGAATCTCAGATCATGGCTAGATAAAATAGATAGTGGTACTCTATGAAGCCTTACCACTTCATTGATGTGAATATTTGAAAGTTGATCCAATGATAAGTCTTCCCGAATTGTGATAAAGTGATATGTATTTGTAAGATGGTCTATAATGACCTATAAATCATTTTTCCTCTGTATTTCCTTGGAATTCCAACGATAAATTCCATTGTAATGTTCTTCCACTTCCATGTTGGTGTGGGTAGTGGTTACATCATCCCCTTAGATTTTTCCCTCTCAGCCTTCACTTGATGACATACCAGGAACTTTGATGTATATTCAACAATATCCCTTTTAATTGTTTCCAACCAAAAGTTTTCTCATAGATCTTGATGCATATTTCTGCTCCCTGGGTGAATAAAGAAGGTTGAGCTATGTGAATCTTTCAAAAGATCTCTCTTTATATCTGGATCAGATGGTACACATATAATCGTGACCCAAATCTTACAACTCCTTCCTCATCAATCATAAACTCTGAGGATTTACAATTTCTAATAGCTTCCACCATATTCAGATTCTCCTCCCCTAATGATTCCCATGCCCATCCTCAGAAAATTTAAGAAGATCAGATCCTTTTCAATTCTCATAAGTAATAAAGATGCAAGGTCCTTTCTTCTTAGAGAATATTTCACCTTTTTCTCTTACCAGGATGGTAGAGGATTGAGCACTCATAATCCTTTATGAGCTCAATCCATCTTCAATGGCGCATATTAAACTATTTTTTTCGAATATATATTTGAGACTGTTGTGGTCATTATATATCTCACACTTATTCCCATTGAGATAATGCATCTAGATTTTCAATGAAAAGATCACAATAGCCAACTATAGATCATGTGTGGGATAGTTTATATCATGGATATTCATATTCCTTGAGGTGTAGGCAATCAAATTATCATTTTGCATCTACACAAATCCTAATACCATCATTCACGCATCACTATACACCACAAAGAGTTATCCACTTGTTGAGAGTGTGAGTATTGGCGTAGTGACAAGCCTCTTTTTAAACTATTGGAAATAGTATCCACATTCCTAAGTCTAGAAAAACATTACTCTCTTCCTTGTCATTTTGGTCATTGAGTGTGAAAATCATGAAAAGTTCTTCAAAAATCATCGATAATACCCAGCTAGACCCAAAGAGCTATTTATCTCTATTCTAGAAGTTGTCCTGGGCCACTCTTCAATCGGTTTTGTCTTAGAATGGTCCACATATATCCCTTTTCTTATGATAACATGCCCCAAGAATGATACTTCCTTAGTCCAGAACTCACATTTTCTATACATTTCATAATACTTCTCCCTTCGCAATGTTTTTAACAGAGTATTCAAATGCTCTTCATGTTCTTACATGATCTTAGAGTATATCATAATATTGTCATTAAATATTACCACACATTTGTTAAGGTAATCTCTAATGACTATATTAATTAAATCTGGGAATATTTCAGAAGCCTTGGTGAGTCTAAAGGGAATCACTATGAAATTATAGCATCCATACCTTGTTCGAAAGGTATCACTGTTAATATCTTCCTTTCTCACCTTTAATTGGTGATATCTTAACCGAAGGGCCACCTTAGAAAATAACTGGCCCCATGAAGATGATCAAGAAATTCATCTATCTGTGGAAGGGGATACTTTTTCTTTATCGTGATTTTCTTGAGCTCATGATAATCAATTTATAGGTGCATTGATCCATCCTTATTCTTGACTAAGGGGACTGGCGCACCCCACAGGGAAGCACTTGGGTTTATAAAACCCTTCTCCAAATTCTCCTGTAACTGCTTCTTCATCTCTTCTAGCTCTATGGTGGCCATTTTATAAGTTTTTTATATAGGTAGAGATCTAGGTATAATACAAATTGATAACTCTACCTCACAATTAGGAGGAATACTATACAGCTCTTTCGGGAATATATTAGTTTGATCCCTCAAGATAAGCATATCTTCATTCATGATGCTATCCTTTTTCTCAATCATTTGAGCTAGATATTATTTCTCATAAGGTAGAAATATCCACGCTTGAGATGATGATTCTACAATAGATTCATCTTACTCCTTAATCTTGTTAATAATTAGAATATTCTTTGGGATGTGAAGATTGATCTCCCTTTACTCACAGTTGATGCTAGATATGTATAAAGATAGCCAATCCATTCCCATGATAGCGTCGAACTACACTAAAGGAAGTATGAAGAGATTTTTTGGGATGTTTAGTCTAAAAAAATTAATTGAGGATGAGTTATAAACCATGGAAACAACAATTTCCCAATTCACTATTCTCATAGATAACTTTTCCTCCAAATTTTGAGGTGGTGTTTTGAATAGTTCTACTAAACTTTCAAGATATGAAAGAATGCTTAGAACCAGGATCAAATAGTATGTTTTCTATTCTTTAATGAATAATTAGTATACCTAGCACCACATAATTGATTGGGTCCACCTCAAGATTAGTGATAGCATAATTCATTCCTTGTTTCCTTCAATGTTTTTGTTGATTTCGTCCAAAAACCCTTATCTTAGGGCAACTTTTCACATTATTCCCATGCTCTTGCAGTTGTAACACTACACCACTAGCTGAGCGTTGATCTGAACCTTCATCTCTTCATCCAAATTAGTGGGATTATTTATATCCCTTTGGAAGTTCTTGGCCAAATGTCCCATCTTTCCACATTTTAAGCAATTCCTGGTTCTCTTTAGAAAGTTACTAAGATGCTTGTTCCCACAAATTTTACAAGTGATATATTCGAGATTTTTTCCATTATGAGATTTTCTTTGATAAACCAACCATGTTGTTATCCATTTTCCACTTCATGTCACCGGGCCCATGATACCACTGAGAGTCTCCAATCTTCATTTCAAACTTGAGGACACAATAGCAAATATCCTCATAACTATCGAATTCACAGATTTCCAACAGCTTCTGTAGACTTGGCTTTATCCTACTAAAGAAGCGATCCACTTTCCTTTCGGTGCTCATGAGAAAGATAGAGGCGTACCTTTCAAGCCTTGTAATGTTTTCTTCAAATTCCCTGATGGACTCATATTCCTTCTTCATGAGTCTGAGGAACTCTCTTTCTATCTTGAGATGCGGGGTTTGAGGAAAATATTTATTGAAAAACATCTTTTTGAATTCCTCCCAATCCATGGAATCAATTTCATCTTGGTACTTTGTATTCTTGATCAGTTTCCACCATTGATCATCTTCCCAATAAAGATGATATATTGAAAATACCACATTCACTTCTTCTGAGCACTAGAGGACAGATAATATCTTTTCAATGGAGTTAATCCACTATTCCTCATGGAGTGAATCTGAAGGTCTGCTAAATATGAGAGGCCTTTTCTGCACGGATTCTACAACAACATGTTATTTACTTGGAGGAGGAGGTTGTTCCACATTATTAAATTTATTATTCCCAACTTGATCCAACTGAGCATTTACTGTCATGAAGTTTTGAGCACCCATTCCCATTATATCAGGCATTACTTTAGGGAATTCTTCACATTTCCTATCACATTGGTTGTTGGAACGTGCTCTTCTATTTCCTTCCATTAACTAAGAAAAAGAATTTATAATTAGAGGTAATTAATACTTAGCTATTGAGCATCAAAAGAAAATTTTCAAAATAAAAGGATAAACTTCTAAGGAAAAGTATATCCCAACTTGTGATTCTTTAGGTTTAAATATAGGTTATCATCGATCTATTTCTTAACTTATATTCTTATGGGATCTTTTTATTCCCATAATAATGGTTTTTTCTAATCTCATGAATCTACTAAAGCATATCTCCAAAGAGTGTCAAACCAAGAGTGTAGTAAGGCCCGTTTTTGTGTACCAGGATATCCCAGGTTAGCCTGAAACTCCTTGTCAGAGTTTGCACTCCAAGGTACATCTGTACCAGAGCCACCACTAAAACTTTGTATCCAGATGGGGATTTATTTTTATGGTAAACCACTTAATCTATACTTACCAAAATTTAGGGAGGTTTTCTTATACTTCATCTCATCCTTATGGTTCTTACTAAAGTTCTCTATTCTCAATCTCTAAAAATAACTAGACCATCATCTGATACCAACTATAGAGACCCTAGACTTTTACATATAACATTACATGATTTTAAGTATAATTAAACATCTGAGTACAAGCCATGGATAGTAAATTCTAGTGTCTTGGAAGACTAGGTACATAATAAAACATTATAAGAAACAACCTTTTATTTAAACTCCACAGTGATCTCCTATCTTCCATTATATTCACACATCTGTAAAGGATAACCTGGGGATAACATGAACAAAGGGATGAGCTAAAATACTAGTTAGGGAATGAAAATAAGAACATTAATTAGCACATGGGATAAAAGGCATGGCATAATGATATAAAAATGCATGTATCATATGGAATCATAACATATAAAAATGGTATCCTTTAAACATGGAATCATAGAAATGTAGCAAAAACATTGAACAAGAGTTTAGTAAAAGTTAAGGCTAACTTCTAAGAATATTTTCCATAGTAGCACAAGCCAAGGCTATCTTCCAAAATTGTTTCACATAGTAATACATGCCAAGGCTAACCACCAAGAATGTCGCACATAATGTCTCATGAGACTCAAATTTACACACTACATTGGAGAACTATCTAGGTTCACACATATTACATTTAATGAAAATTTTTTCCACATAAATAATCATAGATAATCAATATTACTTAAATATAAGTGTTACCCATGGACAGAATTGCGTAACACAATCATGACATAAAGTATAACCAAAGGGTGTATCATGAAAGTGCCCATAATAGAAAATAATTAGAACATAAATGGACGTTCATAATGTAAAATGGGAATATATCATGGTAAATGCTGTCAAACAGAGTTTACAACATGTAATAAATGTATTTGATAAATTTTTACATTTAAAACATTTTTGTGCAATTTTAAGGAAAATACTATAGAGATTTCAAAATATAAAAGGAAAAAATCTTTTATATAAAACCAAAAGTGAACCAAGAAGGTTTTAATAATAAAAATGAATATTTTATAAAGAAAATGGTGGATTAAAATAGAGGGTATATTTAAATTGAAATTGGTTAAAAATTTAGGCAGCTCCCTTAAAACATGTTTGCTTATTGGGAAGTATCGAAGAGGGATTCACTTAAAAGCATTTATATCCCCAAAAGATAAGGAGGGGTGGATATGGAAATGTGTGTTTGGAGATTACGAAGAGCATTTATAATTTGTATATAAAAATAAAATAAAACATCATTTGGGTAAAAAGAATGATTGACCAACCCAAAAAAATAATGTCGATTTGGGTAGAATTCCTTACGGACTATCGGCATGGTATCAGGTGTAATTAAGAGGGAATAATGAGAGGGAAATGGGTTTATAATCACTTATAAATAATAAGGTAATTATATGGGGGTACATAATTATACCCCATAATTAGTTATTAACCCCACAATGGCATATCATATAGGACATTCTTGAATAAAAGTGAAATGGAGAGGATCCCTTACCATACGTATGGTGGTGTTCTCCAAATATTATTAATGACCTGAATAAACAAATTAGGTTTATCAATTAATACTTAAAAAACCTCTTATATATTTAATTGATTTATTATAACTTTTTTTAGGTAATTCAAGAACTTTTTTATTGTTTATAAGGTTCAATTTTATTGTTCAGATCTGTTTTCTTCCTTGATTTTAATGATCGATTCATGTTCAGATAGAGACATATGATGAAAGTGGTTATCCCAAATTAAAGTTGTATGTTATTAGTGAAAAAACAAGAAATTACATGGTTATAAAAATTCATTTATTTATTGGGAGTGAAGATGAATTATTATATAAAACCTTAGTGACTACCGTTTTGGTTAATTGGTGGGTTTTGATTACAATGAACATGTTTTGATTTATAACTTAATACCATTTGTACAAAAGGATTAAAAAACCTTAACAAGAATATATTAAATATATAATAATATCTTTCAACCATAAAATAAATGGTTTCATTACCATAATTAATTATGATAATAGAAATTTATAAACCATTGTCCTTGAATGTTCTAAATTTACACAACTCAAACAATGTTTTTATTTCTTTCAAAAAAAGGTTGGGAAAGGAGAGATGATAATGAAATATAACATTATAATAAAAACATTAATGTATATGTATGGTAATAGTTTTTTCATACCATTCAGATGAGTAGAGGTTAGGAAATATTAGAAAACAATGGAACTTAAAAATAAAATATTAGATAAGAGTAATTTTACCTATTGAATAAACCTTCTTTGAGAGCTTCTTAAGGGGAGTGGTTTGGGTATTTTTAGGGTAAAAAAGGTTGTCTGATGTGGGGAAGGATCTTGGGGAGAGATTTGGTCAGAATATATGGAAGGCACAAGGCTTGATAGGAGTGAAGAGAAGAGGGAGTGGGGGTGTTATAGTGGAGGAGAGGAGGGTTTTCAAAAAACAATTAATCACCAGTTTATTAATTTCCTTCAAGCCCTGAAATAGGGATGATTCCACTAAAAAATAGTAAATGGGTCATTTGAATTTGAGTCAAGGGTGGTTACATCATCCATGATGCTAGGAATCGTCTATTTAGCTTATAATGTATATATACGGTAAATTACCGTATTTTACAATTCATCAAAAAATCAGGTATTTTAGAAAATATAAAAAATTCACCCTAACCACTTCTTGACATGTAGAAACTAAAAATGAAATCCATTATTCAAAAATAATTTTATAAATATTATTAATTTAATATTTAATTCAAACCATAATTTACTCTAAAAACATTTTTAAAACATTTATTTACATATTCTAAAAAATTGGTACATCATACATTTTCTTAAATCTTATTTATATATATTCATAGGTAAGGTTACTATTCATTAGGTTTGTCACTATTCATAATGGTTATATTAATATTCATAAAGGTAGGTTAATATTCACCAAAAATTACTTTTTCTTATTGAACTCCAAATAACTTTCTAATCGCCACTTTGTAAGTCATATTTTTGAAATTCAAAACACAGAAGTGAAAAACATGTGTTTAATGGTCAGATAGCACTTATTAAGGCACTATGTTGTGATTTAATATGATTATATGGAATAATCATAGTAATTAAATATCCATTTAGAACTTTGGGTTGTTAAATGCCTCTTGAACTTTTTGAAGGTAGTCAAAAAACCATATTTTTTATAAGGTAGAAGTATCTGGAAAGAGTTGTATGGGGGAGATTTAGTTGGTTCAGTTGTTAGCATGGGTATGTTTTTTGTCAAAAAAGGAAGCAGAAGGGTGGTCAATTTTCTTTAAGACTAATTTCTAGTGATTCAGCAGGAAATTATTAGTTTAGCTTCTACTAATATGGAAGGCATGTATATACCATGCCTAAGATTATAGTGACTCCCATGAATTTTAATAATTGCATACTATCTAGTAATCTAAGGCGTTTTTGTGAAAGGATATCCCTTGGTCGTAAGGTAGGATCCACTTTCACCAAGGGTTCTCATGTTTTAATGATTCTTCCAAGGGTGGTGAGTCTAATCCTCAAGATAAGGGGGATGTTTATGTAGGTAATTTTTGATGACTTTATTTGATGGAGTGTGTGCTAGGGGAATCTAAATTAGGGCCAACTATAGTTATAGGTATGGTGATTATTTCATCTTCTATGGGGCTATATTTGATTGACACAGTTGTGGCTCATTATTTATATCATCAAAGTTTTTTTATTTTTTGGGATTATGTTCACAATTACACAATTCTTATTATATATTTCCGCACATTTAGAAAATAGGTCCATCCAAGGATTCAAGTGTCCTATACATTGGGTGATAATAGAAAAATACGAGGTGGTGTGGGAATTTTTAGTTCTTGATATTGATATCTTTAACCTGATACATGGCATGGATTAGATGATCAGTTTCAAGGTCCATATAGACTATTACCATCATTAGGTTTGTTTTTTATCTTATGATGGGTTCACTTATGTTTTTCATGGTAAGTGGGTCTCTAGATCAATAAGGGAGGGGCATGTTTTTTAACATACTAGGGTAATTTCATTCCAGTTGTTAGATATTTTTATTGACATTATTGACAATTATATGAATTGAATACTTCCTACATGGGTGTGTGCATACCACATCATCTTTCTAGATTATTTTTTTGGTTTACCATTACATAGAGAGGTTGAGTTTACTATTAACCTTTTCACCGGTATAACTCCCATTTCTATGCTGTCTTATTGAATTGAACTCACTAAGTTGGTAGAACATAAATCTAGATTGATGATGTAGAGGTTGAGGGTTTTATTCATCCTAGTGTGTCACCATGGTCTTCTCCTATATTTTTATAAAAAGGAAGATGGGATTCTTAAACATTGTGTGGATTATCAAAACTTGAATCATGTATTTATCTAAGAGATAATATATGAATTTGTATGGAAATTTAGAGTTTTTGGTTATGCCATTTGGTCTCAATAATACACCTATTGTATTTATGGACTTGACAAACCAAATATTTAATTGGTTCTTGGACTCTTTTTTTTGTTCTATAATGTATAATATTTTGGTTTCCTTCATATCAGAGGGGGATTATACAGATCATTAGGATATCATTCTTCGAAACATGAAGTAACAGCATCTATAAGGTAAGCTTTTTGAATGTGATTTCTTGATCTGTGAAGTGAAATTTCTATGGAATGTTTTATATGAAAGTGGTATCATAGTGGATGCTTAGAAAAAATGGTAGCTATATCCTGAGAGAATCCTAAAAATTTGTTTTAGATTCACACCTTATTGGGTTTGGCTAGTTACTTTAGATGGTTTGTTTATTATTTCTCTAAGATCACATCTTTGATGATAGTTTTAACCTATAAGGGTGTATAGTTTAAATATAATGAAAAATTATAGAGACTTTTTTAGGTGTTATAGGGATGTTGAATTTAACACCATTTTTATTCTTCTAGAACATGGTTTGGTTTATGATATTTTCTATGATTATTCTAGAATGGGTTTGGGATGTGCCCTGATGTATGGGAAAGAAGTGGTGGCCTATGGATATCTTTAGTTATTACCTCATGAGAAGAACTTACTTACCCATGATCTTGAGTTGGAAGAGATTATGTATGCACTCAAAATGGGGTGTCAGTATCTCTTTGGGAGAGGTTTACATTGAATTCTGATCATAAAAGCCTCGAATATATTTTTACTCAATTGGATATGAACATGCGATAGAGAATCTGGATGGAGAATCTTTATTCTTTTGATTATGATATTGTGTTCACTCCAGGGTAACCAAATTTCGTTAACGATGCATTGAATAAAAAATTACTGAAAAAATCAATGAATGAATCATTTGAGGAGTAGTCTCTGATGATTTTTTTGTTTAGATGAGATTAGGAGTAGACGAGGTTATTGGAAAGGTGTTATTGGTGTCAATTAAAGGTATCTCATTTTTTGAAGAGAAATTTTAACTTGAGAAGGTGACAGACATCGAGTGAAAAAACATACGTTAAATATTTTAGGATGGGGAGACCTCAGCTGAGTGTAATTAGTCTCTTAGTAGATTTTTGTGCTTCAATAGAAGGTTGGTTGTTCTAATTTATTTGAGGTATGAGTTAATAGATAGTGGAAGCTAATCTTATTGGTCCATAAAATGTATAGATACCAAGAAGTATCATTACATTATATTTGTGTATTGGTTTCTAGGTATGAGGTGTTCTATTAAGGATTTAGTATATTAGTGACTCACTTGTATGAAATTTAAGGTGGAACACCATAGAACTGCTAGTTTATTAAAACCATTACCCATTATGGTATGGATATGGGATGAATTTTCCATTGAATTTGTCATTGGGTTTCCAAGGACACTTAGTGGGAAGGATTCTATTTGGTTTATCATTGATTGAATTATGAAATGGGATAATTTTATAAAAATTAAGGAGAAAAAAATATGGAACTTCTTGAAGACATGTACATCCAAGAGGTTGTGAGACGTCATGCTGTTCCCACTATGATTATTTCTGACAAGGACATAATGTTCACATATTGGTTCTATAATGGTGTGTAAGAGGCATTGTGTTCCTGGATTAAAGTGACACTGATATATCATCTTTATATGGATGTAAATAAATAGAGAACTATCTGGGTTCATAAAGATATGTTTCAGGATTGCATTCTAGATTTTGCTGGATCTTGGGAAAAACATTTTCCTCTGGTAGAATTTTTCTAAAACAGTAGTTACCAGGAATCAATAAATTGGGTACCCTTTTATGAATTGTATGGGTGTCCATGTAGATCTCAATTGTACAAGAAAGACTTGGGAGAGTTTTCCTTGTTTGGGATGATTCACATTTATGAGATGATAAAAAAGTTTCTATTGATTTGAAAGAGTTTGGTCATAGAAAAAATATTTCATAAATATTATGTGGAATTTTATCGTCAGCCGATAGATTTTACGGTCGGAGACCAGGTTTTTCTTAGAGTTTTAACTCACCTGGGACATCTTCAGTTGGGTGAGAAAGGTATGATTTCACTGAGTTTTAGGGGCCCCTTTGATATCTTATAGGGACATGGAAATGTGGAATATCATTTGGACATACCATCTCTCTTGACTTCAATTCATGAATTAATTTCTATTTTCCAGCTGAGGAGGTTTTGATAGGATCCTTCCCATGTGATTTAATGGGAGTGTGTTGATCATGAGCCTTATACCACTATTGTTGAGCTACCATTTTAGATTATGGGTGGTCGGATATGGTATTGTTCAGTAAAACCATTCTGTTGGTCCCGTTATTATGGTGGTGAAGAAGAGATAACCATGAGATGTGGGAGGGTTAACTGTTAATGTTTTAGTAGTGGGATTATATTTTGGTTCTTATAGGACCATTGTGATTTTTTTGGAAAACATATTTGTTGGTGAGGATAATTTTAACACCCACTATATCTTATGTACTCTTTAATTTTAGATTTGATTATCTTTAAATTAATTTTATATTTTTAGTGGAATTTGGGTCAAAAATTGAGATTTTGGAGGATATATAACAAGCACACAGTTAGAGTACAATTAGTACTAACTATATAGAAACCATGTGGTATGGATTTTTGTATTAACATAGGGGGTTTTTATGGTTTCATCGCGGTTAAGGAAACTATGTGGCTAACCAGTGAAGACAATGTGGGGTCTAGGAGATTTTCCAAGGGGTTGTATGGTTTTAATAAACCGTGTGACTTACCCTCATAGAAGACACAACTTGTCTTATTAAAGTGATAGTATTCACACACAGTTAGTTCACGTATTGTCTAACCATGTGGCCCACCTGTGTGTGGTGCTCCAAACATTTATAATGTTAGGTTTTACCCTTTAATACTTAGAAATTTTTATTCCTAATCACACCCTAATATCATTTAGATTAAACCTAAACATTTTCTATCAATCTAGATGCCTCTCACTCAGTATTCTTCATGATTTTACTTCGTTCGTGATGGATTTCTCATGGTATGTTTGGGTTTTGGTGTTGCTTCCTATTCCATTCAAAGATCCTTGCTAGAACTCTCCTCCCCCTGTCTCTTTGGAACCTTCTTGGGATGTGGATTTCAGATATAATCTGTTTGATATAGTTTTTTTGTGTGTTTCTTATGGATTTAGTATCATGATAACCCAATCTACTATGATGTGGTCTTTATTTTCGAAGGCGTTTTGTCCAACCCCTATTCTTGAGGTACGTGTTTCTATAAAAGGGGAAATTATATGATTTACTTATTGTTCTTTTAAATTCATTTGGTTTATTCATTAAATTTATTTTATTTGTCATTAAAATGGATTTTTTGGAAATCAATCATGTTTCTGAATCATCAAAAATTGTTTGTACACACCAAGTGTTTGATAAAATTATTAAATGGTGGATTGGATTTAAAAATGGGATTTCAAGCACTGAAGAATATTTCCATGGAATTAAAAATGTTTAATAAATTTTGATCATGATTTTGAAATAGATATGGAAAAACATTTTACATTGCGAACCATGGGGTGTTAGGAATATACATGTCACTCATATTGTGTCAAATTCCACTCGAGGTTTTCTTTCACTTTAGTGTGTGTAATTCCACTAGAGGTTATATCAGTTTGATCTAACATAGGCATGTATTGGGTGTTTATATTATATCTAGAACATATAAAAATATTTTAGATCCCAAATGGTTTTCATAATCATTTTTTATTAGATTATCACATGATTTATTGGTTATATTTATTTTCTCACAAACATTTACATGATGAATTGATCATGCTTATTTGTTTACATGTTTACCTAATGGTATATTAATAGATTGTATTGATTATTCTATCAGTATTATTCACTTATAATTTTAATATTAGTTTTTTGAGAATACCAATGTATTGTATGAAAAACCGAGGGATAATTTAAAACTTTTTTTGATCTATGAAAATGATTTGTACCACTGTATTTATTTTAAAGCTAGAACTGCAACTTTCATAATATTATAATTTTTATATATTCTACTATTGAATCATATTGGGATTTGTTCACACAGAAGACTTTTTCCATTGGTTAGTTATATATGTTGATTTATATGATTCAGGTAAATGGAATTTGATTATATAGTATGTCTGGTTGTCTTTTCTTTATAGCATTCGTAGAGGGATAGTTTGGAGGTGACAATTGGTCACATAAAGACTTATTGGTCTTGTCTTTTCATGCTTTCTAGTATAGTGTGTTTACCTTGGATTATATGGATATTATATGAACCTTTTTATTCATCTTTCTGATTTGGGATTTCTTGTTTTTTATATACGATAATTCTTCCTGTTATCATGTTCCACCTGACCACTATGGTGTGCATGATTAGGTGGATTTTCTAGTTGACTCGGGTTGGTTCATTACAATCCCACGTAGCCAAATTTATGGATTTGGTATCTTTGGGTAATTAAATGATTACTTGGTCTAATGAACTCCAGAATGAGTGATTATAATTATATTGGAAATATAAGAATATTATCTACATTTTATTATCATACAAAAAATATGAATTGATAAATATAATATGTGAAATTATTTTAAAACAAACTATATGTTTTTAGTATGTTTTTATTACTTTTAATGAATTATTTATATATTATATTTTAATGATTACTTGAGTTGTAGAAGTTTTTTTAAGGTTAATCTTGATTATTTGGAGTGATGATAAAATTTTATAAATATAATTCAACTAGAATAAAATTTGATTCTTCCATTTAAAAGGTTATATTTAGGTACTAAATTCCGTAAATCAAGCTGTTTATAAATTTTAGAATTTCGGATATGTGAATACCCCTACGTAAATTCAGCTATGTGAATTCAATAATATGAATTCAGCTACATGCATTCACTTATGTGAATTCATCTATTTTATCAATTATAATACATGAAAATAGGCTATGTGATCAATTAGTTTAAGTGAATTCAATTACATGGATGTTTTGCTTACGTGAATTCGGTTAAAATAGTTCACTAATCCATACCAAAATTATATAGATTTGGTCACATGAAATAGTTTGAATATATAAAGAAGCCTCATATATTAATCATCATACTTGAAACATTCTCATATCTGATAGATATTATTACATGGATATTGAAAAATTGATTATCTGGATAAATATTTTGTGATTTTCTGAGATTCTATAAGTTGATCTTAAATCTAGAAATACACCCTGTTTTACATGATGTTTCACATTTCTATTAATTGCATGTTTATTTTGAATATTTTTAATGTTCTAATTATTATAAAAATAGCCATTAATTATTTGTAAGTTATGATAATATGTTTTTGATTATTTTATGTTTAATTAAATGAGATCCGCATAGGATTAAGTGTGCATGAATATTCACGATGAAATTTTGGAACTTGATATTTTAAAATTATAACCATTTGAAATATGAAGATCTAGTCTCATATATTTTTAAAGAGTTTTATAATAACATTAATACTCATTACAATAAAAATATTTTTTTATATTATTAAATGTCTAAATAATTACACAGTTTATTTTTTACATGCTTTACGAAATATCAGGAGTAAACTAACATATATAGTAAATATTTCGCTTTAATGAAAATACTTGGAAAACCATTATTTGAGATATAAGAATAAGAAATGTGAATAAATGAAAATATAAAATCAGAATTGTTTTGGAATATGAAGAGTTAGTCAGACATAAATTATTAGAGTATTCCAAGGATTTTATTATCAATATTTAATAATTTATGTACTAGTATATTAATTTTTTATTATCTTAAATAGATTATTTTTACAACATGGTTTTAATTTTATAGTATATCCATGATAATTAAAATCCTATTCATTATGAATATATTACTACATGAATTTATAAAGGAGAACCACAACCATCTAAGTAAAAAAATAGTCATTGGTTTTTTGAATAGGAAAAAAGAACCTAGCATGGAATGAGGAGATAACAAACATGACTCTTCTTTTACTCTTACATTTTATGTTGTCCACAACTGAGTCCTGGTGATTCATTGTTCAACATATTGCTTTGTAAATTTCTAGTTTCCTAAGCTTCATTGTTTCAACATCTTGAAGGGTCTAAGAAGTACTTAATCCAATTGCTAGTATCATCATTGATAATCATTCATTGGATATATTGGTTTACTATTTAGTTTTTTGTAACTATTTATAATGTATCATCACACTTAGTGCATCCTACACATGGTTGTACTACCCTATCAAAATATATTTTTTGGTTTGGTCTATCCCCTTAAAAGACCAGGGTTTTATCATTCTGTTAGAAGACCAAGTTATGCTTAACCCATAAAATAGAAGAAGAAAGGGTCCAACCTATAAGAGTCTCGGTTTTTTCTATCCCATTAGAGTATAGAGTTCCACTTTATCCATAACATAGAATAGGTTGGTACATTACCTATGAAGGTATAGGTTGGATCCTCTCTTGTAAATGAAATTTTTTTCTAAACCCATAAAATATAAAATAATTGGGTTAATCTTCTAGGTGTGAAAAGGGTGTATTTAAAGAGTTGTCACTCTCATTTAAAATTGATATACCATAGAGGGTTTTGTACAACGGGTTGGTTTTTGAAGAGTAGGTAGGATCATTAAAATATTTTCCACTATAAAAATGCGAAGTTCATCTTTTAAATTCTTGAATTTTATTTTCCCTCTATTTTATTATATCAATGTGATTGAATTGTTTAATATTTGAACCGATCACTTTTATCATTTAAATTTTAAACGCTGATTACTTTTTAAAAGAAAGAGAATTCACCCCGATCTTTTTCATTTCCATTAAACCTTTGAGACCTAACAATTTTTATCATAGGAGGACCCTTTATGGATAAATTATTTTGTCACATTGTTTGATACCTCATAAATAGTATTATAAGTTATATCTATTGAGGATATATTGTGGTTCATTTTATTTTTTTCATATTATTTGTTTTCACTTTTTATCCAAGTCCTTAATAAGACTAAGGGAAATAATTTTTTCATTTATGGATAACTTATAAAATAAAAAAGTGTTAAATATGACATTTCCATCACATTTAATGGGTAATAATTATACTCATAGGAACATCATAATTAAATAATATCTAAATAGTATTAATATTCTATGTTGGGATATTATGATTAAATCTTATCATTAACTAACTCTGATCTAGTTGATTTGAAAAGATAATATTATTTTAAATATTATATTAATTAAAAGGTCATAAATATTCATTATTATTCATTTTTTGGAAATATTTATGAAATAAATTTAGTTGCATCACTGCTCATGAAATTTGGAAAAAGATTGAGATAACTACCTTTGAAAAAGGAAATTCTTGGAAAATTATTTTATTTAATTTTACAATGTCTAGACACATGAAAATGGATAATACATCTAAGACAAAAGAAAACCCATATTTTCCAAAAGTAGATGTCACTCAAAGAAATTCACATTTGAATTTATATTTTTCATGATTTCTTTTTATTGTTTTATGAGGAAAATACATATTAATATTTTTTTCTAAAGCTCACAAAATGAAGTTCCAGAAGAAATAAATGAAATATATGAATTTATGGTGTGATTGAAAACACCCATGTAATAAAGTTAGAGGTCCCAGGGAAAATGGTAATGTTTAATTATTGGAAACACATTCAAAGGTAACATATTCCCCTATACATTATAGTTCAAGTGATCTTGGATCATATGATAGTAAAGAATAAAATATATGTGTTATAATTATAGAAAAATATAGTGATGTTAACTCTAATTTCCATTCGCTTATCAATTATTGAAATGATGAGCTTAGTATTGAAGATTTGAAAGAATTTTTTGATTCATATAAAGATCAAATAAATTAAATCACAGATATATATGTGCCACTCAAAAAAAAATACAAAAGAGTTCATGAAATGAAAAAGTACATATGAATTAAATTAAATGATATTGATATATAATTTTTTAATTATAAAAAAGAGAATGGGATGTTAAATGAAAATCATTGAAACACATCTTTTTACACAACTTAAGAGGTCTGTGATGATTTGTAATTCAACCAAAAAGAAAATGAAAGGACAATGAGTGAATTAGATAAAATTATAAATAAAAGGATCTATTCAAAAATTCAAATTTTAATTAAATGTGATTAAAATTTCAATACTTGAAAGATTAATTATTTCAATAATTGTTATGATAAAATATATAGACATGGTTGTGATTATTTTTTTCCTACTATGTTTAGAACTAAATTTGGGAAAGAAAAATTTGTTTTAATTTATTTTGTTAATTTTTTTAATTGTGGATCATATAGTCATTATTCTTAGGATTTTAATTTAATGATTACTCAAAATTGTGGATCTAAAATTAATTTTATGTCTAAATATGATTTCATGGAAATAATGTATAATCTGTCTATTTTTTGGGTACCAAAAGGTATGTATTCTAATTCATCATAAATGAATATATTATTTATAACTAGGAAATTTTTATTTTAGGGTTCTTAAATTCAACATACTTATCATTATAGTTTTATTGTAGCAATCTTGGCTTTAGATTTATAATATTTAGTATTTAATTTTGGCTGAACTTGAATACCATGTTTGAATTTTGTTTGCTTCCCTGTAATTTAATATTTAATTTTTTTTTCAGAAAACCTAAGAAAAATTGTTTTTATAAGTCATGTTCTTAAATTTTAATTTCAATATGAAGGTAAATATGGTATTTCAATTGTAAATACTGGTTTACTTGTCTTTTATTATAATTTGGTTGCATTCAAAATTCATTGAATATATTATAGAAAGTTTAATGGATACATATGATATAAAAGTATGTTTTTAGAGGAGTATTCACTGTTTGAATTAAAATTATTGTTATATTGTTTTAATAGTTATATTTTTAAAGAAGAGAATCAATTTAGAGGGTTTAATCCTATTCTTAATTATGAATTAATCCTGGTTATTTTAGTAATAAAAAACTGTAATACATAGATTTATGTGTTGAATTTAGATATTTTTAATTCATTTTTTCTAAATATATTTTTTATAATTATGAAGTCTTAAAAAGTACAGAATATATTTTTAATACTCAAATATATACAATTTTTAAATTTTAAACCCAGTTTATCAAGTTAAATGTATGTACCTAAATGTTTTCCTCACTATTTTACCAAAGATGTAATTAAATTTAAATAAAAAATTGTTTGTTTATTCCAAATAAGGTAGCTAAAATTGAGTTTTATCTTTTCATTTGAAATTTATATTGTTTTAAAGAATATATTATGGGGAGAAAACCTTATTTAAATTATAAAATTTTTCCAAAAAAATTATTGATGAATTAATTCTATTTTGATAATTTTTTTATTTTATTTCCATTTTTCTTTGGGAATAATGAAGTCTAAAATATATAATTTAGTGCATAGAATGATAAATCAAGGGGATGTGTAAGTGTTTTATATTTAAATATAATTGGTAATGCATGATTAACATGTGTAGCTTTCAATTTATAAAATCTATTTTAAATATTTTAATATTCAAAAATCATGGTTTTAAAATATATATAGATTTTGGTTATATCTTATAGAAATATTTTGATTCTGCTACACTCATGGAATATCATATTTAATTCTCAAATTCATGGGGAGTTTGAATGTGTTTATATAATGAAATGTTCAGATTTACTTGATTCTTACTGTAATCTAGAATATGTTTTTTAGTTTAATATTTTTAATATATGTACACATTTGTATAATTTAATTCTATTTTATGTTTTCTAAAAAATACTATTTTATGTTTACTTACTATTTAAACTTTCACATTGCATAAAAGGTTATTTTATAATTAATTTATCATTATTTTTCACAACTTGTTTTTTAAATATTCCCACTATATTCAACTCAGTGTTTTAATAATGGAAGACTTTATAGTGGATAGTTAAAACTAATTTCTAAATTTTAATGTTTAGGAAATTTTGATTTAATATTCATTTTTATATCATTTTATCTTGAAAAATATACTTATAAAATATATTTTTTAATCTAGAATATATTTTTTTGGGCTAATTTTTAACAATTGACATAACAGAGTGTAAAAAAGTGTTTAAATAGAAGCATAGAAAGAAATATCATTTTAAAGAAGGAATTTTTTAAAATAAAACATAATCTTTTTGATAATTTTAAAAATGGGGATAAATGTTGACATTATACTTTCTTTTTTAATTCTTTAAATTGGGTATAATTTTGAGTGGTTTCTTGAACCTAATTATGTTTTTAAAATTGAAAACCTCAATTTTTATGTATTTATTTTAAAAATATTAATCATTTGAATTATATACTATAATTTTTATCATATGTGTTGAGTAAAATATGCTTAATCATGATTATATGCATTTTTATCCTAACATTCCCTACATAAGACCAAATTTATTGACCCTTATTAATTTGAAAATATAAGAAAAGTATCAAAATTTCATTAGAATAAATAATATTTTGATCCTACTCATCATGTGCATTATTTATTATCCTTGATAGTAAAATTATGTTAATTATTTAATTTCTTAAGAATATTATGTTTATTTTATTATTCATTTATTTTTATTTATTATCATTTTATATTTTCTTATATAGTAAATCCTATTCACATCGAGTGGTTGACAATATTCAGATCATATGTCTAAAATGACTAAGGTATGTTGAATATGTTCAAAGTATTAATAATTCCATCATATAAAAAATAAAAATAATAGAATAATTATCATTTTTATACATTAATTATACTTTTAAAACCACTCATTAAATGTGGTTATAAAAATTGAAATATGTTACAATCATGGACTTGGTAGGTTATACGTACACATGAATAGCATTTCCATTATTCAACCATCATTATGGAAAGAAGTTAAGAATTATTTTATATTTAAAAATTATAATTATATCAAAATACTTTATTATTATTTTTAAATATACTTATATATATTATTCAAGTGATGTGGTGATGAAATATGAATCACATCGCAATATGAAGGTGGTATTCCACACACACATGCAAAGGATGTTATAATTTTTCATTTAATGGAAAGGTATGAAAGTAAATAATATATTATATTTTAATAATAAAAAATATTTCCCGAATACAATTTATGTATATTAAATCCATCACTAAAAATATCCATAATAGGAGGTGATGGAAAATGAATTATATCGGTCCGTGAGGTGGTACTCTGCCTAACACACGAACGATGGTTTTCTTTCCCATTTGATGAGAGAGGAGATAGATATAGGTTATGTAATTAACATAATAAAATAATACTATATCAAATATATTGGTGTTTTTGTCTAGTCATGGTTTAAGATTATTTCATGAAGGTATAAAAATAAATGAAATAAAAATGAATTCTTAAGAACTATACTTCTTCTTCAAACAACTTCTTAATATTTACACCAAAGGAATTCCTAGGGTTGTTTTATGATTAATAAAAATACTCCAGAAAGTGTGGGGGTTATAATTATGGTATTTTAGAAGTTATTTTATGAAAAAATAGTGTATTTTTATGTGTGAATAAAATAGGAGAGAAGGTGACCTTTTATAAGAGAGGGGAGGGTCACTCTTGGAATTTCATAAAATATTTAATGAATATAAATTAATTTTCACATTCAAGTTTCTAAAAATTGATAAGATTAGAATATAGTATACGTTTGAATATAAATCATATGATAAAATAAATAATGTGAAATATTAGGTTATTTTTTCAACATTATCTTTTTTTACATTTTTTTATAATTAACGCAATATTAATGATTTTACTCTATAGGGGTAAATAAAGTTTATATAAAAAGAAAAATATTCTAGAAATGGAACATGGTTAATATTTTCAACAATATCCCAATAAGTCATAGGAATATTAGATTTGATTATTTTTAAATCATTGAATAAAATAATATTTATTATAAAATAACATTACTGCAAATTTTTGAACTATTTATTTAATTTGACTATTGATACTAAATTTCAAAAATTAAATTGGAATATAATTTAACAAAACATATATAATGCTTATTTTTCGAAAACTCTGAACACAAGAATTATTTTAAATGATATAAATTTTAATATTTTTAAAATCATTTAATTTATTTTTCTTTTAATTGAATAAATACTGTATTAGCATTTCCTTGAAATATATGGTAATTATTTGTTGAATAAAAATATAAATAAATTAAGAAGATAAGAAAAAATAATTTATATTTAAAATTAAAATTTATAATCTAAAATACATTATTTTTATACATATGTCTAAAATTTAAAGATAACAAGACAAACAGAATGACATTTTTTACTTTTCTTTACATAAAAAATTCTAATGGTCCAAATCATGGGTATGTGGAAATAAAATGTAATATATTAGAATTTTAATGGATTAAAATAAATATACTCATTAAATAAAATTAATTCATGTGCTAGGGTTAATTTCTTGTCCTTTTCAATTATTTTCACCCTCAATTAACCCATTTGAACTTTACCATGATAAAAAAGTTTACTATGGTTACTATTCATAATGACCAAAAATCAAAGGGAACTATTTACTTAGTTTTTACCTTTTTATTAAAAAAATTGAATCAATTTTTTAATATTCAATTAGTGGAATTGGTAGAATTTAATTTTTAATTAATCTGGGAAAATGTGATGAAAAACATTTTTTCTAAAAAATAACGTTTTATGTGCAGAGTTTTTTATACCCAAATTCAAGTATATAATTTATTATAAAAACTATAAATGGATTATTTTTAATCCAAATTATGAAATTATATTTTAAAATTAATTCAAAATAGATTTTTAAGTTTTAAATAATTTAAAATAAAAAATAGGTCTAAATAAAAATATATATTTCTCACTATTCATTAGAAATAAAACTCTTCAAAAAACCTCAAAATTTTCGAATAAGATAATGTTTATATTCTAATTTCAAAAATTATATTCTTTTTGTAAATTTTATTTCTAAAATTTCAAAAAAATACTTATAATATTTCCTCAGAAAAATTAATTAACGCCATTTTTGAAGTGATGAATAAAATGACTTTGCTGAAAATTTTTCAATTATTCAATAAGAATAAATAAATTAATTAATTTTATTAGGAACTTTATATAAATATTTAAGAATTTGGTGACTTCTATTAATACCCCTTAATTCGACTAATTTGTTATAACGATCACATTTTAATAATAATATTTTTCGGTTCATTTAAGCTCGATGTTGTGTATCTTGTAAGCTGTCAAATATTAACATTATATTTAAAATATTAGGATATTACATTCTCACCCTTTATTAAAATAAATACAGTAAATTTAAACTTAAGAATATAAATCAATGGTTTTACATATTTTATACCTTTGTTGAAATCCCACATTATAAAATGGTTTAATAAGACTTCCTCATGAAAATCAGGAAAAGGAAATAAGAAGGTCATCTAGAATAATACATAACTTGGTTTACAAATAGTAAAAAATTATCTAGAACTGATAATTTGGAAAATGAAAAAAAAATCATAATTTCCAAATAAGGATGGGGGTTGATAAATATCATTGATTATAAAAACATGAATGATCATGAAAATGTTAATGACCAAAAAAACCTAAACCAAAGAGTTGTGAAATAGACTATCGATTAATTATAAATTAAGGTAATATGATAACATTTTGGTCTCAATATCATTTTCCTAGTGTTGTGAATTTCTATTTCCATATAAACCAATAATATATGGAAATATACTTACTTTACTATTAGAATTTTTTCCTTTAATCTATTTCCATTACAATCTAATCTTTTTTCAAAATGATGAGTTCTCAAGATGACTTTTGTATGCCTGAAGAACGTAAATAAACTTCTATACTATAATATAATTCCAAAAATGATAAAAATTTATTTCACCTCTCTTTTGACATTAAACTAAACCCAAATGGTTATCATAAGTTAAGATAATTCCAAAAATGAATGAGAATTCTAACAATGAAATACAATATTAATCTCTAAATACTCAATAATAAATCACAAAGTTAAACTTATATCATTAAATAAGTGAACATACTGAAATTCTCTAACATATTAATGGCCAATTTTGACACCCAAAAATTAGAAGGATTTGATCACAATTAATTTTGAGATTAATTTAACATTTATATTCAATAAAAATTTGTCACTCATAAATTCATATACTCAGAAATATATATTCTCAAATCACATAATCTCCAAAATATGAAAATATTTTTTTATCAATAACCTAAATCACTATAAAGACACATTAAAATCGTATATTCTTTGAATATATAATTCAACCTTTATATCTAAAAAATCCAATAATATTTTTTTACCTTAATTATATAAGATTCCAAAAGTAGGGAAATTCATAAAAAAAATATCACTAATAAATTAATCACCAAATCACATTTCAATTATATGGCTACCTACCCGATAAATCATATGTTCTGAAAACCAACTTAATCATTATCTTTAAAATAATTTATGTAGAAAAAGAAATGTTAAACTAAACAGGACATCATGTTGGATAGTGGTTGGAAATGCACCCTTGTCACCCTTCTGTTGAGGGTTCAAGCACCATGGACTAGTCGAATGCAATGGGATTTCACCAAACCTGTAGGTTTTCCTTTTAATAAAACCATATTATAAAATTCTTATATTTTTCTCAGACATGATGAACATTTTAACAAATATTATTAATCATCAAATCACTTTTTAACCATGGTGGTTTTATTTTCATCTTATTTTTTTACAAATGAAAATAATATTAAATTACTATTATTTCCTTAACCATAAGAAACTTTTAACCAAAAGTTTTATCTATCCCACTGTCATATTTCCTTAAAATAATATCACTAAAAATTACCACCTTTTCACTACACCACTTTTCAAAGCTATTGGCTCTATCTAACATATTTTTCCAAAATTCAAAAATAAAATATACTACAGAATAATTCCTTAGGTTTTCATGATTATAATAATATTTTGGAAATATTGGAATATAATTGATAAAATACCACTACATCATAATCATGGAAACTGGATATAAAAAAATCCTTTGTTCTACATCCTTCTTAAACCTGTAACCATGATTTGTCATCCTATTACTTAATACATTATTACTATAAATAAAATATGATAAATATGCACTTGTGATTAATCAATATCGACCCAATAATTTTTCATACTTAAATCAATAGAAAAAATACATAACCTAAATATTGAGATTAGGGAATTCTTTTATTCTATTGATATTGCTTTTAAATTTCAAAAAAAATCATATCTATAGAAAATAAAAATTCAAGTCCTTAATGTTATTAACATTTCCAAATGATATAGATGAGTTGATATTTTGGAATAAAATAAAACAGCTTAAATGAAATATATAAATTTTATATAAATTAAAAGGTTTTGGATATATCTAATAATTTCTTTTAGGAGATTTTTATTTTCAAAAAGATTTCAAAATCATCTATATAAGTTTTCTCCATGATAGTGATGATTAAATCATCTAGAATGTATAAGAATGTTGTGATATATTATTTTCCCCTCATCTTGATAAATTACATCAACTTTTTAGATTTTGAAATCAATAAAATAATAAATGAATTATTTCATATTAAAATAAAAACGGTTCTCTTAATGAAAATACCGATAAAAATTCTATAATACTTTAACCACAAAATATTTAATAACAAAAACATTAGAGAATAGTTTAACCTAAAAGGGTTTCTCATACTTTTCTACTTACGTCCATGAAAATTTTAATATAATTATTTTTATGTAACCCCTCACATTAAACCTAAGTGATACATATCCATTAATACAAATAAACATCTCTAAAAAATATCATAAATCACGTAATAGTCCATTACTTAAAACCTCAAAAGGGGTTTCTAAGACATTTAAATTTTTTATAAACCTTAAAATTATAAATCCATGATGGTATATGTTACTATTAAGATAATATCCCTTGAAAACATCCTTATATTCAAATTTTCCTATACCATTCCTCTAAGACCAAATATAAGGCACCAGCCTTAAACAATATATATTTTATTATCTTTAAAAAAATTACTCTCTTCCATTTCGATAATACTATCAGGTTTAGTGTTTTGATAATTAGGTCATAACTCTTACATGAAAAACCTATATAATAAATGTTGGAAACTTCAACTTAGTAACCATTTTTCCAATAATACAAAAAATTTATATAAATACATGTTTTGTTTTCATTGAAAACATTTATGATTTTCAGCATAATTTTATATTTATTCTCACTAATCCTTCAAAACTAAGAAAATAATTTAAAATGTCCTACAAACAAAAAAATATTAGTAATTGGCATAAAAATAAATAATGAAAAGTTCACATCCATTGATACTCATAAAAAATTTTCTTTTTCCAAATAATCTTTTTGATCAAACCAAACATTTTATTTACCATGAAATCAACTTCTCTCCCCAAATCGTTTTATAAAAAATTTAATAATAAATCATAAAAAAAAATAAAACTATAAAGGTTTCTTTTAGATAAATAAAATATTATGAAGGTTTTTTCATAAATTTATAATTTTTACATTTAAGAAGTTTCTAAACACTTTTCTTTAAACATAAACTCATTATCTTAGCTAGAAAAAATCAAAATATTTCTATAAAAACATAGAAATAATAGTAAATCATGTAGGTAACTTGGGAAACATTTTTATATCACCCTTACATATGGAGTTACCTTCATAGTTATTAATGGAATAATCCTCAAGTTTACAAATGGAATAAACATTAATGATAAGCTTGGAATAACCCTCATGATCAACTTCTAAACATAAATCTTACATCATTCATTGGAGGTGTGTTACGGATCCACCCATCTATGTTTTATAATGGAACCATCCATAATCATAAATAATTCCCAAGAACTATAACATAATCTTAACACAAAAAAACTTATAGTTTTTGAGATATTCTTTTCACCCATAATAAAACATTTCCATATATTGAAATATCCAATCCGTATTAATAACATTTTTTGAAAATAACTAGAACATAGAGAAGGAGTGCTTTAATAGAAGAAAAATTAGGGGCTTATTTTGTATTTCAAATATCAAATAAAATTTATGGTGGTGGGATAATTCATTTTCACCGTATATTTTAAAATAGAATATTAATTTTTTCTTTTGTAAATGAAGTCCAAACATTCCATGTTAAATATGTAAAATGTTCAATTTCGAAAACCTTTGAAATACATTAAAAAGGTGAAATAAAATTTCATTTATAATCAAATTATTTCAATATAAATACATCCATAAAATAATTTTAAAAATATGACATATTAGAAAGAGTGTTCGAAGGGAAGCTCTAAAGTGGATTTTTTAAAGGTAGTCACATACCTTGAGTTTGAATCATCATGTACATTATTTATATTTATGAATAAAAACTTATTCTAATCATTTAATTTCTTAAGATATTTTTTATATATTAATATTCATTTATTATTTATTATAGTTTTATATAAAACTATTTAATAAATTAAGTTCACGTTGAATGTTTTGACGACAACCGAACAATATGGCCAAATTTTTTTTGGTAGGTTGACTATCGTCAAAGTGTTTAATATTAAATCATCCAAAAATTAATAATCATGAAATAATTATCATTTTAATCCATAAATTATACTTTTAAAACCAATCATGAATGATTTTTATGACAAATGAACTATGATACAATCATAGAGATGATATATTGTACAAATGCATGATTAACGTTTCCATTTTTTCAACGATCATTATGGGAATAAGGTAAGTATTATTTTACATTTATAGAAATATAATTAAACCATAAATTCCATGTTATTTATTTAAATACACTTATATAAATTATCCAAGTGATTTGGTAATGAAAAAGGAATCACATCGTATTTTGGAGGTGGTAGTCCACATGTATGAACGAATGACGTTATCAATTTTCAGTGAATGGAAAGTTAATAAAGTATATGATATATTATCTCATAAGAATTATAAATATTAAATTAACATAATATATATATATATATAATAAATCCATCATTAAAACCATCCATTATAGGATTCAATGGAAAATGAATTATATCGGTTCGCAAGGCGGTAGACCGCTATATACATGAACAATGGTTTTTTATCCCATTTGATGGAAGAGGAGGTAGATATTAGTTAAAAATTTATCATAATAAAATATAATTATATTTAATATAAAATTTTTCTTATTTCATTAATGTTATAGAATATTTTAAGGAGTTATAAGAAGAATCAAAATGATAACGCTTGGTTGTGAACTATACCTATTATTCGGACAACCTCTTAAGGGTTTCCCCAAAATATTTACTTTTTTTGATTTATAATAATAAAAGACCTATAGGAATTGGTAAGGTATATAAGAGATTGATTTACGTATTTTTTGGATAAAAAAATATTTTATATGAGATTAAAAGAGGATACAAGTTGCCCTTTTATACGAGTTGGAAAGGGAACTCTTGGAATTTCTTAAAATGTTAAATTAATATTAATTAATTTTCATATTAAAATGGATCTAAATTGATATGAATGAAATATAATATTATAGTGAGTCTAAATAATATCAAAAAAACAAGAAATTTACAATTTTACGTGATGTTTTCACTGATATATTTTTGTTTTAACCTGTTTTAGTCCTTTTTGAAAATTACCATGCTACTAAATATTTTACTCTTCAGGGGTCAAAAAAGTTATCATAAAAGAAAAATTGGACCATTAATGTAAAATGGATTATATTTTTAACCACATACCAATCAATTTTCTGAACATCTGATTTTTTTTATTTGTAAATCTATAAATAAAATATTATTTATTATAAAATAACAATAATGTCAATTTTGGAAGTATTCGTTTAATTTGAATTCTAAAACCATAAGACAATGATGATGTTAAAATATAATGTATTAAAACACCTATAATATTTAATATTTGACTAAAAAATCATGTAACACAATAATTTATTCAAATTATACTACCTTTAAATTTTTTAAAATTTAATTAAATGAATATTATTTTGTCGTTGTGTAGGCATTGAAAGTAATTATTTATTTACTAAAAATTATAAATAAATTATCATGATAAAAGAATATTTTATCTTTAAAATAAATATTTAAAACTCAACAAACCGTTTTTTTATTCCTATTTATAAAAAATTAAGATAATAAAACAAAGATAATGTCATTTTTACTTTTATTTACATAAAATATTCTAAAGGTCAAAATCAAGGCCATATGGAAAAAAGGTCATATATTCAAATTTTGGATGATTATGGATGAAATATACTCATAAAATAAAATTAATTAATGTGTATAGATAACTTTATATTCTTTATCACATAATTTTTACCCTTAATTAAGTTATTCTTCCTTTACCATGGTAACAAAATTTACTACGGTTACTATTAATAATGACCAGAAATAAAAGGGACCTATTTAATAAATTAATACATATTGATTATAAATATGGAATCTATTTTCAATACTAAATTTATATATTTTTTGTAATTTAAATTAAAATTAAACCCACAAAACATGAATAAAATCAATTTTTTCAGAAAGGTACATTTTAACAATAAAATATTTTTATACAAAATTCAGTTATAAAATTAATTCAAAGGTTATAATTAGATTATTTTTATTTAAAATTTAAAAATTTAATTTTAAAACTAATTAAAAATAGAATTTTATTTTGTAATGATTTTAAAATAATATATAGTTTTCAAGAGAATCAATATTTTTCAATATTTACTGAAAAAATAAAAATTTTCAGAAAAATTAAAAAAAATTACCATAAACTCTTTTTGATATATTGGTTTAAAAAATGATATATTTTTTTATAAAATAAAATTTATAAAATTGTTATTAATTAATTATATTATTTTCTAAGAAAAACTAATAATTAACCTTTTTGAAGATAATGTATTTTTGATAAATAAAATGATTTTCCTAAAAATTGATTGATTAATTACTAATAATTAATCCATAAATATATATTTGTTAGAAAATTTATATATATATATATATATATTATTAATCGTATTCATACCCTCCAGTTCAATAGTTAGGTTATAGAAATCATATTTAAATAATTATATTTTGTGGTTCTGTAAAGATTAGTGTTGTGTATATTGTTCTCTATCATACATTGTAAATATTATAAAAATATTAGGATATTATAGATAAAGTGGGATATGAATTCTTGAAGAGGCCTATAAAATGAAAATTAAACCTGAATTTTTTTTCATCAGCTCTTCAATCATCAATTCTCTCTATTGCGGTTTTAGTTTTGATTTATATTTTCTAAGGTTTATTTTCCACTTATTAAAGAGAGAATAGTTATGAGAGTATTATCTTTATAATTATGAGATAGTTTTTAATCAAATTATAACATATTGATATCCTTTAATTTTCTTGTGGTTTTTACCCCTTTTTATTAGAGAGTTTTCCATGCAATATTGTGTTTCTTTTTGTTTCCATATTTTCACTTTATTTTTAAATAATAATTTTTCATGCATTGATGGTATAATAATTTTTTAAGACCTAACATGATACAAACTAGAAATACTAACTGGCCACCCCCACCTCAACTGTACATCAAGTAGCTAAGTTGCATCACCCATCTCAAAATTCCCCTACATGTTCTCCCATCAAGACATGGCTTCAACTTATTAAAAAAACAATGTTGATCTACCTCATCCATAAAAAACACCTCATAAGATAACCTTCCCCATGTGTGTTAAAACATCCATATATCATCTCACATCCTAGTATAATTCTCCTCCATTCATGGAAGCACACCACCCAATCATGATACTGTGACACCATTGTCTCCCAGCCTTCCTATGTTGTGCTTCACCAGGCTGTTCAATGATCCTAAAATTCCCCACCTCATGTGATTCCATTTAATTCTGAGTCACTACAATATGACAAACCAAAAAACTATGATGAACCAATGTAGTAGTTCCATCTCCATAAATGTTAATATAATGTTCACAACAATGTTTATGGGCATAATGGTTATTGAACACATTGTGTGTTAATGGTGTCTATCCCTTGGGGAAAGAAATGGAACACATAAATTAATGGAAAATGAGAACATTGAGTAGAATAAAATTTATTTATAAATAAATTAATCTAAAAACATAATCATATGTATAAAAAAGTAAAAATATGTGTTTAAATAATTAAAAATCTTACTAAGAAAAGTTTTTAAAACAGAAAACCCAAAAGGGAAAAGTCATGAGACATAGTCTAGAAAATTGATTTGTTAAATTTATATATTATATAGTAGAGTCTCTCAAAAACTAAAAATGGATTTAAAATTTATTACTTAGTTAAATAGGACAACTACAATAAAGAATATACAATTATAAAGTGAAAAACATTGCCTAAGAATAAAGTCTAAATTATAAATCCTACAACACGAATATGAATAACATCATCTAGATAAAATGTAAAAAAACAAAAATACTAGAGCTTGGATTTCTATCAATAAAATAATAAAAAACTTAAAAATAATTATCTAGAAACAGTTTTAAATAATTTGGAATAAAGAATCAAGTTTCACACCACTATAAGATAAATAGAGAGTCCAACCCATCAAAATACCTCCACACTTTATAAATAGGTTTCTCTGTCATATATAATTTTTTAATTAGTTATATGAGATCCCCCAGTGAGTAGGACCCCCAAAAAACTCACCCTCTAACTCAACTATAGATCATTATTAACCATGAGATATGTTGTCAAGTCTAAAATTTAATATTTAGTAAAATATCAATCAACATGTTTGACGCATTAACATTTCTATGAATTCTTCCATGAACCAACTATCTATAATCACAAAATTCTCATATCCAATGATACCAAATGTCAATAAAGTTCAATATTCTGTAAAAATATTTTTTCCATCTAAAAATACCACATTAACTATTAAAAAAATACCATTCTTGATTAAAATTGATCTAATAAATTTATTCATCCTCAAAAATTATTTCAATGTGTCAATAATTGTAATAAACAATGTGTTAGTGGTTTATAAAGAAACACATCTCTATAATATATATATATAAAAGATACAACCCCCTCTATAAAAGTGATCAGATATCCTAAATTCATCTTCCTCAAATTCATATCTCTTACAATATCATAATATATAAATCTATAACTTATTGGTTTCCACTACCAAAAACAATACCATATCAAAATTACACCAAAAAAATAAATAAATAATATACTTAACTACTCTCTAATGTTCCCTAACTACATTTTCAAGAAATAAATGACTGCAACAATCACATGATCTATATCAGGTCTGATGCATACCATCACATACCTAAAACATCCCAAAATTGAAGAATAAGGTATTTGAGAATTTCATTTATCTCCACTTTTATTGAATGTTACTAATAAAAATTTATCTTAAAATTTGAAAAAAATTGTACTAAAAAAATTTCTTATGTCTAAGGAAAGTATTTTAAGCACATTCAAAATTTATATATCCAAAGATAATGATAATTTCTTGTCATTCATGTAATGGGAGATCATCATGCCAAGAAATTTTTACACCAACCCTAAGTAATTCTTCACAAAATACTAGTAAATATCTTTCTTCAATATATCAATTTTAGAAGCCTCATTTTCAACAAAAACCATATCATCAATATAAAACATTAATATAATAAAATCTTCATAGGAAAATATATGAATAAAAACAAAATTATGAGAAGTGGCCTTGTTGAATCCTAATAGAAATGACATACTCAATCTTTCTATACCACTCTCTCAAAGCATTCTTCATTCCATATAAACTCTTCTTCAACATTCATACATAATTATCTTTACTAATTTGACCAAAAAAAACAAGTTTCTCTATATAAATATTCTTCTCTAAATCACAATGAGTAAAGTTTTGTTTAAATTCATCTACTCAAATTATAAACCCAAACTAGAATCCAAAATAAGAATAACTCTAATAGAATATATGTTGATTGTTTGTGAGAAAATTTCCATAAAATATATACCTTAATTATAATATAAGCCTTAAAAAAAAAAATTATTTTATATTACAGAACTAAATAGGATTTTATTTTTAATTTCATAAATACACATATATTGTAAATTTATCTTTCCCATCTGTATATTTCCTTTCTCAGAAGATTGTTTAATGAAATTATCTCATATCATAATTTATTTCCCCAAAAAATTTATTTTTTTGATCACTTTCCATTACCTCATCAAAATATTTTCATTCTCCCACTTTAATGTGGAGTCAAAACTCATCAGGTGAATACCAAGTAGGAGTGGTATGAAATTTAGATGATCTTAAAGGAAGTACTATTGGTTTATTACTAAACATATGAATTTTATAATTAGAAATTGTGGGTTCATAAAAAACATCAACTCCAACTTATTAACCATAAACATCATCCAGTGCATCAATATGATCATCATATTCAATAACATGAGTTAATAATGAATCAAAAAAATGTATCAGGACTAAAAAACCATCAAAAATTGGAGAAGTGGATTTGTATCCCATATCAATTTCAAAAATAGTTTTATCATCCAAAAAACATTATTATGACTTCAGATAAGTTTCTTCATGAAAGAATCATAAAACCTGTACCCAAATTCATCTTGTCAATAACAAATAAAAATGTTTTGTTTTATACAATTTAACATGTATCTATCATCTCCAGGAACATGAGTAAACTCATTGCAAAAAAAATTATGAAAATGATCATACTTGATATCTTTTCCAAACCAAAACCTCTTAGTATTATCCTCCTAGAAATTAATCATGAATCGTAAATTGATAATATATATAGAAATAAATAAAACCTCCCCACAAAAGCATTCAAAAAATTTCATTTGAAATTTAGACACTAAACTATTTCTGTAAATTCTTGTTCATTCTCTCACTTATATAATTTATCTAAGGTATATTATGATTTGTATTCTAAGTTTGAATAAAAACGTTTATGATACAAATAAAATGTATTGTATAACTCACACCCATTATTAGTTTGAACATATTTCAACTTATAACTAGTTTTCCTCTCCACTAAAACCTGAAACTTCTTATAATCAGTGAGAAACTAAAATTTTTCATCCAAAACATAAACCTAAATATTACATAATTATTCATAATTAAAATTAAATAGTCTAAAAATGAATTTATTATAATTTAATGGACTATAAACATCAAAATATACAAACTCATGTACATGTGAATATTTTGTTATTTATGACTTTTGAAGCCAACCATGCTCTATTTTACATCCAATCATTTATGACATTAGTCTATTTAGAAACCCATTAGACCTAGAATAAAATTTCTATAATCTAATCAACCAAATCCCTTATTACTTATGTAGTTGATCATATTATTCCCATATTTTATTGAAATAGTGTACTCAATAACACAAACAATATCAAAATAAACATAACTTTTTTCTAGTATAAACCTGACTTCTTCTTACCTCAATCCCATATCAATGAACCCTTTGAAATATTTCATTGTACATCACTAAAATTACCAAAAAACTATAATAATTAATAAAACTGGTTGAACTAATATTTAGATGAACCATAGGATCTTGTCGAACATTCTTCATAATCATTTTACTACATATGTTGGTCGAAAAATAAATAGTACCCATACCTATAATGTCAATATAAAACTAATTTCTAATAATAAAAATTTCTGAAATACCTAGGATATTATATGTTAGGAAATCCTTTCTTGATTTCATGTGAATGTAGGATCCACTATCAAAAATCAAGTAAGAGTCAACAATAGTAATATTAATGAATTCATAAACAAGAAAAAGATGACCCCTATAGTGGTTGTGACATGATCATATCTATCAACATTATTCTTCTGTTTATTTTAATAAATTATGTTTCCAATTTTTAAATGGTACCCTAGTTTCTTAATATGTCCTTTATTACCATAATTATTATACTCAAACTCCTTTTTCTTATACCTATATTTTCTTTTCCTTTAATTTTACCTCAACTTTTTTTCCCTGATTCCTTTTCTAACCTCTCCCCTTTTTCTCTATAACAAAAATATCTGAATAAGATCTATCATGAGTACATCTCCCGACATCATCATTTTAATAAATATTCTTGGAAAAAAATCCCCAACACCATTAATAGTAAAACTAATTACAGTGACCTATAAATTTTACCATGAATAAGGTAAATTATTAAGTAACCAAATATGAAAAACTTCATCCTCAAAATTATTACCCATGTAAAATTACTAATCAAAATAAAACTAAAATTAACTTAAGTAAAAATAAATGGATGAATGTTATTTGTACCTTAATTTAATAACCTATTTGATAAGATAAAATTTATTATTTCTCATTGTGGAAGAAAATTACATATCAAGCTTCCCCTGAGAAGTTCTGGAATGAGATATGTTGACAATGTGGTTTATCAAAATGTATTAAAACATCTAGTGAATGAAAAGAAAACCTATCATGATCAATATTTAATTATTCACTAGATATTATTTTAGGATTTTGGGTACTAAACATCAGTAGATTCATTAGGTTTCCAAAAAAATGATCTTTCATTTTAAATCACCACATGTGATAATTAGAACCATTCAAAATGATCATTTCGATATAATTAATATGCATGATTAATGATGAAAAACTATATCTTTGATACTAAATTTTTGGAAACGAGGAAAGTGAAAAATGAAAAAATTAATGAAAAAAATGAAAACATAGTTGAATAAAATTTCCTTCCCTTTTAGAATTCTTAAAAAAAATTACATGTGAAAAAAACAAATAAATATAGAAAATATATACAATTGTATAGGAAAATTTTAACATGGAAATAAAAAATAGATAAACCATGGGAATTAGTCCCAAAAACTGATCTACTAAAATTGAAGAGTTCATTGTGATATCCTAATAATTGAAAATGGATCTCAAAATAAATAATTATTAAAATAGGACCATAACCAAAATGTAGATGTCATATGAAATAAATGAACATTACTCAACAAAAGAAGGCCAAATAAAAAACATAAATATATGTATATGAATACCATCATCTAATTAAATGTGTGAAAAAAACCACCGTGATTATAAAATAGATGCCTGTCAATCAAAGAAGTTAAGGCCTAAAAATATTTTATCATAAATAATAAAAAATTAGGTAAACCATTAAAAAGGTTTCACAACACTATAGGTGAAAGTGAGAGAGTAACCCATCAAAATATACCGTCTATTGAAAAAGGATTAACTCCCTAAGATCTTATTTTTTCTAATAGGCCACATGAAGGACCCTATAAAGGAAGGCCCCCAATATGTTGATGGTGTATGAAATCATTGGAAAAATTAGTTATTGTAGATCACATCGTGTTCAGTGATAGTTCAAGTGTACAACATGCTTTTGGGGAACTATTTGTTTTGGTCCATATTGCATTCATGATTAGAAGTTTTCATATTTATTACTTGTGTGTGGTAGTCCATTTTTAGTAGTGTGGTGATCAATGATATAACATTTCTCTTTCAGTGATCATTAATGATGAATTGTGGGGATATTTTCACCAACACGATCGGAATAATATCTATTTATTTTTTCTTGTATCGTGATCATATTTTGGTTGGATGAATTCATAATGTTAGGGTTTTAGTTTTGTGATGTTTATTAATGTACAATATTTTATTTTCCATGTTTGACTTTGAGTTGATTTTAATTTAGTTGGATATTTATATATTTAAATTTTATATTTATCTGAGGAACAGTTAAATGGAATTTTCACACATTATTCAATGATCATTCATGTGATAACTAATAAGTAATCATGGGAATAAGAATACCAAATTGTTTATTTATTCATAATTGGATCACATGTGTGGGAGAATTATAAGTCACATGTGAGAAAATTCAAAATACATAAATATAATAACTGAAAAAGTAATATTTTCTGTGATGTATCTCCAACTCATGTAAGTAATGCATAAAATGTGATCTATATGGTAGAACATGAAAAATATATATACCTTAAATTTTGTAGAAAAAATCTTTTAATTTATCCAAGTGATTTAGCACTATACTGTTTAAAATATTTTTTATAACACTAAAGAGTATGTTATTGAATAATTTGTGAGAAAAAATTATTATTGAATGAGATATGATATTCTAATTAAATTTAGAATCAGTTATAATGAAATAAATAAACAATTAATCATGGAAATAGAATGATTGGCATCACATCTACCTAAGAAGAAGTTTTAACTCGAACACATCGATCTTCACTTCTTCCATCAGGTTACTTTTAGTTTAATTAATAATTTTTTAATTTTTATAATTTTAGTTTTTATCAGATTGAAAAATTAAACCTCTTGAGAATTATTTGAAGAGGATGATACTATTGTATACACACATTCTCTATGTATAATAGACCCCACTTAAACTACTACAGTATTTAGTAGGTTACAAATTTCAAAATTTGGAACACTCTGAGAGTATGAACAAAATTTATAAAACCATTTTTGGGGATAATTTTCACACCAAGAGATCAACAGTAGAGAGTAATATAGTTTTAGAAAAATATATAATAAATCTGATTCTTACTCTTGTATTTTATTAATTTATGGAAAATAAAAGATTCTTAGATGTTCAGAATTGAATTGGTCACACCATATGTTTACAACCAATACCAACCCACAGTGCATGGTATAGGTTAAAATATTTCACCACCCATGAGTTTCCCAATTAATTATTTTTATTTAAATATTTTTCATTCAAATCAATATCAATAACTATACAAAAACACATTTTCATATTATGAAATTAATTCATTTCATCAAAACAATTATTTTTAATGTCCAAATATGTGTAATAAATATTGAACCTAGTGATTCATGTAATCTATATAAGTTAAAATTCCTTTTAGAGAAATTTCAAAACTCAATTGCACAATCAAAAAATAATATAAAACATAAACCTCCTTTTACACTAGATTAATATACTTGATGTGATCAATCAATATTTGAACCCAACACTTCAAAATAAGAGAAGAATATGTTTACTAGGATGATTGAGTTAACTAAAAAGTTTAAACTTCAAGAAGTTTGTAATGTAAATCTAGTATCCTCAATGAAAAATATTAAAATGAAAATCACTAACCTTGTCAAATTAACAGCCCTAAAGCCACTTTATTTCCCAACCCAAAATAATTTTTATGAAGAAATTGTACTATTGGTATCATATGAATATCAATCATTTATTAATTTTTATGATGGGCCTACATTGATTGATCCTACTTTCTATCTCAACATAGATGACTAGTCATCATTGAAAATTGGTTATTCAATTTCAATCACATGTGAAGAATTATAGATATGATGATTACACTTTTTTAGATATAATGGTTCTTTTAATATTTTTATTTTATATACCATAAATGTGAGGACATAACCCTTACTTCCCAAAGTGATAATGGATTAGTTTGATGCAAATGAACATTCCCCTTTTAATGGTGAATATAAAATTAAGGATATAGAGTAAATTTAATTGGGACACTTATTCACTATGATAGATTTTTTATTTATCCAAGATATTATTGGCTGTCATCTGATAGTTGACCTCACATTAAATAACCTCAATCACCCATTATATAGAATTATTGGGAGATAGGCACATTTACAAAAATTTCAACATCTCAAATAATTCAATAGTTAGAAAATTAGTAATTAATGGTGGTGGAGGATACTAAAAAAAGTAGATAAATATTGGATATATGGGATTACATAGATAATACTAAGTTCATGGTGACACATGTGTTAATGGTGAAACATGATAGGGGTAATATAAAATAAAATTTTAGTGAAAATAACATTTAGTGTATAATAGAGTCATCAACTCTAACTGGTCTTAGTTTCTCTGTGTATTGACATTAAATCCACATCATGTGAAATACCCATATATGTTAACAGTACTATTGAATTAAGAAAATTTAATGAAACCATATAGCTTGAATTGAGATTAAAACTAGTGAATTTCCCTATGTTGGTGGTTATTGAAAAAAAAAGAACTCATTTACATGATTTACATAGAAATGTCATTCCAGGATGTGATGGATAGAAAAAAATTATCGAGGGGTTATAATTAAGTATATTTATTATCTTGTACACATTCAAAGATATTGACACTACCCAAACTACAGTGAACCTTCTTAGGAAGTAATAAGATGAGTGCACCATTACAAACCTACCACAAATTTATTAGATATTGGGGTCTGGCACTGAGTAAGAAAATCCAACATAATGGGAGGACTTTACCTATTGTACCTACACAACATTTGAATCCCCACACAAAAAATAATAAAATAATATAGATAAGAAAAAAAATCGATGATAATTTATATAATGAATGCAACAAGCTATAGTATCCACCAAAACATAACTAGTGTAAACTGACATGTTCAAGGGAAAAAATACATTCCCAACCATAACCAAACTTGCGAACATCAATCAAATTGGTGCTAGTGTAAAATAACTATGATTCCATGATCCTTGATGTAATCTCTAAAATTTATAAAAACTTTTAAACTCCCCTATGATATGATGAAACCATTTCCATCAAGATTACCTTTGAATAATGCATCATCATCATGACAAATGAAACATATTTGTAAAAGAACTCATTTAGTGGTGATTATATTCATACCCAGTATAACAGCCACATAACCATAAATAAATTAAAATAAAACCATTAAAAGTATCCATGAATGGGATGTGAATTTATAACCCATCAAAAGAAACCTAAATATTCTCAATTGATGGCCCTAAGTCCAAGAATGAATTTTTTTCTCCTCAATTACTACTATAGGGGTGATTTTCTTAAAGGATCCAAGCATAGTAGAAGCATAGCATTGGGTGGGACCCAAATTTTCCTTTTCTGTAATCGAAAACCAATACGGGATCCATATGATCGTGAATTCCAGTATCCATACACTAAAATCCAAGATTTACATAAAGATAGGAAAAGAACTGGATCTGAGAAAAAGGATCTTGCAAATCATGTTTATAATAAATTTATTATTTTGTGAAGAAATTAAATAACTGTGTCTTTGGTACTTTCTCTTTTCAAAATCGTTGATCATATGTAATGACCCTTCCATATTTTCTTCATTTCACTAATGAGGATCCAAAGTAGAATCCCTTTTGTGGTGATCACACATGCTCTAATGGTCCCTGAACAACACCACTTGTTCTCCAGGTGCTAGTGTGGTGAAGATATTTTCTTGAATCGATTGTTATGGATTGCTCATTATTTTATCTTGAATAATTCTCTCATTATTGAGAGGGAGATATGAGAGGAGTCGAGAGAGAAAATTCTTGGCTCAACAAATTCCCAATTCACCTGGGGTTGGCATAATAGATGTACCTACCTATTAATTGACATGGGGTTTCAGTTACAATAATTAATTATGAAATAATCATTAAATTCAATTACAACTATTAGAGAAAACACATGCCACATAATAACAATAACATCTCTATTAGTTTTGGTCCACCAACTTGCAAAAAATGGAATCATAAATGAAATCCCATGACACATAATGATAATAGTATTATTATTATTATTTCTTGCACCAACTGGGTAAACATTATTTAACGACTTGTAAATAATTAATTTACCAATAGACATAGTCTTGGTCTGCTCAAACTCCACTTCTATTTATCGAACACCTAAATAAAATATTTTTATTAACAAACTAGCTGATAAATATTTATTAAATGTTCAATAATATAAATAAATATATTTTATTCATAATCTAGTGAATAAATATTTATTTAATTTATGTGATAAATTTAGCTTGAATAAAATTATTTTCCAATCTTGAGAATAATATTTATTCCATTAATTAAATTTAAATAGAATATAATTGAGACCACCAGAAACACTTAGTGTGTAACCATGTTGGATTCCTTCTCATTGGCATTAGGAGTGATTTCCTAAATTCTAGGATTACTATATAAAAACGAGTTAAGGAACCCAAGAAAAAAACAAAAGGACACAATGGATACATCCACATACAAATGATCACTATATAATATAATCACATTATCAGAATATATCATCAAGCAGTTTTTTTGATAGTATCATCAACCTATATGCTTGATACGTCATTATTTTACTACCTGAAATAAACTCATCTTTACACCATAGTCCTAGAATTTAGGGTGATGATTCTAATTCAATTAGAGGGATGACATATCAACTTCCATAAATTGAAGATAAAAATCATTCCTTGACTTATCCATTAATAACATGCCATTTGTGACGCACCCAACATACCCTACATCCCACCAATATATGGCGTAATGGTTTTCATCCGCAATTATAAGTGCATGAGTCATGACACATATTAATGATAATATTAAGTCTTACGAACCAATAAAAATGATAGCATATAAGAATATCTGATGACACTAATACATTTGAAATTCTACTGGTGGGTCTGTTCTCATAAATGTCCTATCTTGGAGATTACCAAGTACGAACTTCATGAAAAGAAGTCTCATCTTGTTATATGTACTCTAACCTTACAATATATATACTATGTGTCCCATAATAGTATGTAATCCAACCACAAATCTATTTTATAGTCTATTTCCATCACACTTCAAGGTTCTCATCATAGGTGGAAACAGCTATGACCTTAATAATGTGACAAATACTCAAAGAAATTATTATAATATAGTCATGAAAAAAATTTACTATATATTATAAGATGTTTAATATTTAAATACATTAAATATTCATGTAATCAATGTAAAAAATGTTCATTCTAGGACACCAAATTCAACAAACTCCCACTTGTACTAGCGCTAACTTTCTATGACTTTCAGTCCACCAAACCTCACATTACATTCATGTTTCTGCTTAGTCAAGGCTTTAGTCAAGGGGTCTTCCATGTTGTATTCTATGGGAATACTGCTCACTGTAACATCACAACTCTTAGTAGAATTAATTAAGAAATGATATTTCCGAATTAAGTTCTTTTTCCACTGATGTGACCTTGTCTCTTTTGACAGATCCACCACTATAGTATTTTAAAAATAGTGTGTGATGAGTTCTTTACATCTTGGAACCACATCTAGTTCTTAGACATAGATCTGCATCCAAACTTCTTCTTTAGCCACCTCAAAAGTTGAGATATACACAAACTCAGCTGTAGAATCTACAACCACACCTTGCTTTGAGCTCTTCCTGCTCACAACACCTGCATTCAAAGTGAAGATGTATACCATTTGTGACATTATATCATCTTGATCAGTCTATAAAATAACATCTAAATATCCTCGGATGACTAGTTCCTTATATCCTCCATAAACCAAGAACATATCATTACTACACCTCAGATACATAAGGTTAGTCTTGATTGCCATCAAATGGAGGTTACCGTGATCAGCTTGATATCTTCCTTCCACACTCAATGCGTAGGTGACATCTAGCTTATTACATAGCATACCATACATATCAGGACCAATCATTGATTAGTATGGAATCCTTTCCATTATATTTCTTCGCTCATGTATTTGAGGACCCATTTTCTTGGAATGTTTAATTCCATGTGACTCTGAAAAAACTATCCTCTTGGATTATTCCATACTAAATATCTTTATTTTTTTCAATGTATGTTATTTGAGTTAGGTCTATAAATCTCTTGCATCTATCATGATGGATCTTGATCCCAAGAATATATGATTCCTCTCCCATGTCCTTCTGGGAGAAGAATTTAATCAACCAAGACTTAACACACTATAAGACTGGTATTTTGTTTCCAATAAGAAATATGTCATTAACATATACTATTACAACTGCACTCCCACTAAACTGTCTGAAGACACAAGCCTCAAATTCCTTCTTTATAAAACCTAATTCCATTATGGCTTCATCCAAATTAATCTTCCTTGACCTTGATGCTTTCTTTAATCCATAAATGGGTTTTTGAACTTTCATATCTTATTAGCATCCATTGGAGTCACAAACCCTTCAGGTTGTGTCATATATACAACTTCATAAAGGTTCCTGTGAAGGAAGTCTATTTTGACATTAATTTACCAAATCTCATAGACATGGTAAGCGTTAATGTTAAGTAAAATTATGATAGATTTTAGTATTGAAACTAGTGAAAATGTTTCATCGTAGTTAATGCCACGATGCTATTTAAACACTTTTGAAATGAGTCATGCCTTATAGGTGCTGAATTTTCCTTACATGTCTAGTTTATTCTTGAATACCCATTTACAACCAACAGTATTTACATCTACTACAGGATATACCAAAATCCAAACATGGTTTTGGTACATGGAATCCATCTCAGAATTCATGTCTTTTTTTCACATGGAAAATTTTGTGCCACTTATTGATTCTTTATAGGTTATAGGATAATTATGTTCAACTAATAATGTGTCATAATCCTCAATAAATCGAAATTTATATCATTCTGGTTCTCTAAACTCTCTTTTACTCATATGTAGTACTTGTGTCTCTGGAATAGATCTTTCATTCATGGGGATTCGTGGAATCTGCTCCAGTACCAACTCTTATGTGCATTGAGCCTCGAATTAATCGAAGTATATCTCACTCCCACTATCTCTTTTTACAATTTTCTCCCTCTAATGTAATATGGACTTTATTTCCACTATAAACTTTTCATCTGTGGGGTATTACTGGAAATATTCTCTTTTTTTTCTTGTGGAATCCTATAAAGGTACACTTTGTTCCTCGAGGTGTGATTTTGTTACCTAAAGAGGCCTTAACAATCGTTTCACTTCTGCACACATGTAAATTTGAGCTCATGGATTTTATTCTACTCTAAAGATCATATGGAATACCATTTATCAAATTTGATGGTACTTGGTTTAGTATTTGTGAGGCTCTTTGTAACTCTTATCCAAAAAAGGATAATGTAATACTTTCATAACTCATCATTGATTTCACCATTTCCAACAAGGTGTGGTTCCCCCTTTATCTTACACCATTCCACTGGGGAGTGTAAGGTGGAGTGAGTTGGGATAAGATCCCAAAATACCATAAGTAATCAATTTATTCTTGATTAAGATCTTCCCCACCTCAGTCTGAGTGGATTTTTTTAATATTCTTACAAATCTAGTTCTCAAATTCATTCTTGTATTCCTTAAATTTATCAAAAGTATTTGACTTATACCTCATCAAGTAAATATATCCATATATGCTAAAATCAATAGTAAAATTTATGAATCAGGAGTACCCACCCCTTCCTTCAACTAGAAATGGTCCACACACATCGGTATGAACCAATTCAATGAGCTCTTTGGCCCTTTCACCTTTCCTACTAAATGGGTCTTTGGTCATTTTTCCTTATAAACATGCATGAAATACAACAAGTGGTTTTAGATTGAAATAATGTAAATATCCATCTTGATGTAACTTTATCAAGCATTTCTCATTTACATGACCTAGCCGATGATGCTGAAGTGGGGTGTGGTATGAGTCATTTGAAGTATCTTCATTATCGATTTCCATTATATGGTTTTTTGTAATCCAACATGTAAAGTTTTTTATATAAATATGCCCTACCAAAACTAATTTTGTATTTTTAAAATAAGAAACAATAATTTACGAACATGAAAATAAATCCATCTGTATATTTTCTGGATACAAAAATAATGTTTTGGGTTACATAAGGTATATAATAACAACCTTTTAATACCATGATCATCGTTGTCAGCAATGTGAGGTGGTAGTCACTGACAACTACAACAATAAGTCTTGCTTCATTGGCTACTCGTAGATCTACCTACCCTCAATCAATTTTCGTGAATCTACTTAGTTCCTGTATTTGGATACATATGTGATCACCATAGGATATATCTAAATCACAATTTGTAGAAATAGATAAATTGCAATCGATAACAAACAAACCAGAAGCTTCCCTATGTTTCTCTAGTTGGGAGCAACGTTTCTTCCAATGTCCCTTCTTGCCACATGAGAAACAAATAGCATCATGTTCCCTTTCCTCCACTTAGATCTTTCTTTTCATGGAAGGGCGTGAAGAATCTTTGGTCTTATATCTCTTTACCTCCCCCTTCCACTTATTCACTATAAGGATAGAAGGATTTTTCTGATTCATGAATTTTTCCACATGGTGAAAGATGATAAGAAGATCTGCTGGAGACTTCTCAATGGTATTCATATAGAAATTCATTAAAAAACTAGAGAATATATGATGGAGTGATGTGAGAATGAGATCGGTACCAAATTATTCATGGATTTTAAACCCTAAAACCTCTAGGTGCCCAAAGTAGCCAATGAACTTGACTACGTGTGGCCTAGATGGGGAACCCTATCAAAGATTACACGGAAAGAGTGCCTTGGAGATCTCAAATTGTTCATATTTTCTCTACCCTGGTAAAGACCAAGGATGTTCTCAAGCATGATATAAGCATCCATGTTTTTTTGATACATCATGAGTTCTCTTTAAATTGATGATAAAATCAGACATTTAATGTTGACCGCATTGTTCATATGTTTCTTGTAGACCAGGAACACTTCATCACTCACCTCTTGGGCAGGTGGATCAGGTAATGATGACTCTAGTTTGTAAGATTTCTATTCTTCGTGTAGATTGGACTGAAGGTGTCTAAACCATTATTAGAAGTTGTTTCTAGTGAGGATGTATTCTTTATCCAGTCTTAATCACATCGATAGTGTGGTTGACAAGCTTGTCTTTTTTATTCGGCATTTAAAAGGGCATATAATTAGTAATTTCTTGATTAAATTTTTTGAGAAATAATAAATGAATATTATTAAGTCTCCCACTATTTTATAAAATCCCAATGGACATCACCATTGAAATAGAAATGTCTAGCTTCTAGGATATTATAGTGGATATGATCCATATTCCCCTTTGCATAACCCCAAAAACGGTTGGTCAAGGTATTTGATGGTATTTAGGTAGGCAGTACTTTTCAGACTGTGGGCTTGCAGCTCCATGATTTATTGAGTGGACTCCCAAATCCTAAAATCCTGACTTGGATTTCCTCAACACTTGCCTCCAAATTTCCACAAAGTCTAATAAGGTCTACTCCCCTTTATGTAAAATGGATTATTCAACCCAACTCTTTCATAAGAGATTCCTATATAAAATTATGTGTCCCAAAAACGGTTGGTAAAACACATTGTTTTATTGATTATTTCCCTTAATCATGTAATAGATTGCTTAGTCTGACTTAATATTATATTGAGGTATTTTTATATCTTATGTGTAAACTTCATTATTATATTGATCACATGCTTCTTAATATTCAGTGGAACTTACATAAATGATTAATCATGTATTGATAATATTTACTCATAAGACTGGTTTGTTTTAGTTTCATATTGCATGATTGTTAATTCATTAATTATGTAGTCACGACAATACATCCATAATCAAAAACCTTGCAACTGATAGAAATAAAATAATGTAAAGGGAATGATTATGAGCTCTTATAAGGATTAGTTTATCTAACAGTTGATAAACTAACTACTGGAATTGGGAGGAAACACCTTGAACTATTTATGGTTCATGTCTACAAATTTCCAACTATCCAAATTTGTATCTATATGGATTCATTTCACCTTGAATCCTTACTTGAACTGCCTACACAATCTTGGAAGCTCCATCCATTATGTATACCTTTTAACTGAAACATATGTGAGGGGTAAAAAAGGGGTTTACATAATAGAAACCATGGGCATGCAGGCCTTACATATTAATGATGAGAGATATAACACCTGCCGACAATTTAATTTAAAATAAATTAAAAGGAAACCAATATCATACAAAGTTCTAGTCTAGCTCATGATCATCCACATACATGAAACAAATTACGCATTTAATACACCTTTAATTAAATTATTTAATCTTTCTTATTAAGATAAATCATGCTCAAATCGATTAATAATTTTATTTAATTAATAAATACTTTTATCTTAATGCTTTTCTAAATTTCCAGGAGATTATAATCCATAACCTTGGAGGTAACCTGATGAACAACCATTTTAATCTACGTGATATGTAATTCTATAAATTACACATGCATTAAAGTTTTATTTCTATGTAATTTGTAAGGTACAAAACATGTAGTTCTGTCTACACATTGTATAATACCATCATCATCTTATCTGAATTACATTCCTAGGGACTCAGCCTGTGAGGCATTATTCAGAAATATCAGAGTACAGAACATGTCCAGTTGTCCACATGCCATTTTGTCTCTGGGTTACATGCTTACCAGTCATCTTAGCTATGTATGGGATACACAGTTTGGACCTTGACCCGAAGTGATTACACATTGTGTCCACTACATGGTGTGTAATCTAGCTGTTTGTGTGCAAGTCTGTCTTGTTCAACACACGGTGTACGAATTAACTACACCATGGGTGATTTATGCACATGGCTTGAGTAATTTCCGAATTACTCCTAATGTAATGAACACAAATACACAATGTGTAATCCAGATTACACGGTGTGTATGGAAAAGTACGCATCATGTAGCTCTGAATACACATCGTACATTGTCATGTTACCTAGAAAGAATCGTCGACACCTCTAGATGAGATCATCTATTTAATTTCAATCAAAAAATTATTCATTTCTATTAGATCTGGAGAAACTAAAATAGGAATAACAGATTTCAAAATTCATATTACAATAATGATTAAACATGATTCGAAAAACTAAATTATTAAAGCATAAATTATCAATGAATTATTTAAATAATTATAAAAGATGATGTAAAGTCCCTCTGATACCACTTGAAGGATCCGATCATAGCAGAATCATGGCATTGGGTGGGACCCAATTATGCTTTTTCTGTAATCGATGACCTATCTATGATCAATATAATGGGGAAAACCAGTATCCACATATTAAAATTAACGATTTAGACAAAGAAAATAAAATTTCTAGATCCAATAAAGAGGATCTTGCACATCATGTTTATAATTAATTTATTAATTTATGAAGAAATTAAATACTTGGTACTTTATTTATTTATTTTTTAATGATCTTTGATCATCCAGAATGACCCTTTAGGATATTATTCATTGTGTTCATGCTCCAATTGTCTTCGAACAAAGACACTCATTCTCTAGGTGCTAGTGTGGAAAAGTGAATGTCTTACTTTGATCGTTCTAGATCACTTATTCATCAATCTTGAACATCTTCGCTCATTCTTGAGAGGGTGTAATTAGAGGAGTAGAGAGAGAAAATTTTTGTCTCAAAAAATTCTCAATTCACCGGGGTTTGTCCTAATATATGTACCTTCCTATTAATCATCATGGGGTTTGAGATACAATATTTAATGGTGAAACAACAATTAAATTCAATTATAACTATCATAGGAATATTATGTCACATAATAACAACAACAACAACATAATATTTGGTGTGCCAACTTGAGAAAAATGGAACCATAAATGAAATACCATTCTATATAAGGATAACAATAGTATTATTATTTATTGTTCCAACTCGATAAATATTATGTAATGACTTGTAAATAATAAATTATTAATGGACGTGGTCTTAGTCTATTGGAACTCCTCTTCCATTTATTGAACAACCGAATAAAATATTTTTATTTACAAACAAGTATATAAATATTTATTCAATGGTCAATAATAAAAATAATAACATTTTATTCATAGTCTAGTGAATAAATATTTATTTAATTTATGATATCATTTTAACATGAATAAAATTATTCCTTATACTTGAGAATAATATTTATTCCATTAATTAAATTAAAATATAATTTATTCGAGACAATAAGAAATACTTAGTGTGTGAACCCCTAGGATTCATTACCATTGGTATTATGCAGGCATGCCTAAAGTCCAAGATTACTGTCTTGAAATGGGTTAAGCCACCCAAGAGAAAGAACTTAATGTAGAAATAATGACATCAACATATAAGCACTAACTATGTAATACAATCCCTTTATCACAATATCTCATCATGAAGGTTTCATGATAGTATCATCAACCTATATGCTAGTTATTTCATTATTTGACTAGATGAAATAAAATTGTCATTACACAGTGGACATGGTATTTAGGGATATGGTTCTATTTTAATCAAAGGTCTGAGATATCAACTTCCATAAATGGAAGGCACAAATCCTTCCTCGAATTATCTATTAAGAACATGCCATTCAGGACACACCCAACATACCCAACTTCCCACCAATATATTATGTGATAGTTTTCATTAGAAAATATAAGTGTGCATGTCATGAAACATATTAATGATAATCCTAATGTCTAAATACCATTACACATGCATGCATATGGGAATATCTGGTGACACAAAGATATGCATAATTCCTAATGGAAGGTCTATTCTCATAATCTTCTATCTTGGAGATTACCAAGTGAAAACTTCCTAAGAAGAAGTCTCATCTACTTATGAGTACTCACACATGATGGTCTATATACTATTTGTCACATCATAGTATTTCATCCAAAAATAGAACTATATTTAAGAGTATTTCCATTGAACTTCAAGGTTCTCATTATAGTGGGGAACTACTATGACCGTATAAATGCGACAAATACTCTAGTAAATTATTACATTATAGTCATGAAAAACAATGAAAAACATGTAATAATATTTTTAATATTTAAATAGATTAAATATTCATGCAATCAATATGCAAAAGGTTTGTTCTAGGACACCCACTCCATCATATATCATTGCTCAAAAATCCAATCAAGCTAATTCAACAGCCCATGAATCTTCTCGATTTCTAAGGGGGTGATTAGGACCAAATCATAAAATTAAAAGAAATGTAGAAACCATATTCTCAAGATCCACATTCATTGATAAATTTTAAATGTAAAATGAATGATGCGGTAATAATTTATATCCTACACTGATGACACCTCTAATATTTATTGATATTTTACTATTGTGCTTGATAAAGATCACTAAAGGGAATCCACAAAACCATCCCTACCCATATTTAAATCCACAGGTTTACACTAAATCACTTTTCATGAATATAGGAATTCTCTTCCATTCACAATAGTATAAAACCTTATATGAAAATATGGAAGAGATGAGATTTTAGGGTTAGGGTATTTTGACCAAATATCAACAAACACCACCCTATATCATTGAATGGTAGTAGGTTTTATATAGATATTGAGGATGATCTTCCATAATTATGTTTATTTACTCATGTGATTCATCATATATGTTAATACCTTGGTTAATGAATGCATCTTATGCATTTTATCCCTTCAATGTTTCATTATATAAAATTATATTTTAATTATTTCTTAAATAAGAAAACTATCATAAAATTAAACCTTAACATTATGTATTTGATAAAATGGGGTATCGATATCATTTTAATACCATAGTAAATTGGTAAAAATGTATTCATATAACTTTACGTAAGGTTACATTAGAATCAATATATTCTCAAGGACATATTCACCATAAAATATATCACATATAATACTGTATTTATATTATATTAATTTCAATATCCAAATTTCACTAAACATTAAAACACTTTGTTCCATTTATCCTTATATTGTAACATATACAATAACATGTGAAATCATATGAAAAAATACTTTTGAAAATATTCAAAAATATAATTGTAATTCTATCGTTAAATTCACCTTATAAGAAATCCTATGTAACACCTTGAGAATACCCATTCAAAAAAATATCAACTCTAAAACACTTTTAGTATAGCTCTATAAGTCAAAATAAATCCTCATTCATTCAACTACAAAGTGTGACCCCACTATCCTTTATATAATGTTCATCAAATATGAAACCTAGATCAATAAATGTATGTAAAGATAATCCTCTAGAAAAGAATCTATGTTACCCAATATATAAATGTATATAGTGTGATCACCATCAAACACATATATCTATATACCTATGTCCACATTTTCATCATATGTAAGTGTACATTCTCATATTTTACCATTGTATAAGACATTGAGGGACCATGGGTAGTATGTTAATCTCATAAATTCAACTCATATATTCACAATTCTATGAGTATGGACTAACTTAGTTGATGAATACATCAAATGAAATTAATATTTATATATGACCACACCACATGTCCCTTATCATAATATATTAGCACATCATGTGTACTATCTAGGTGTGGTCTCACACTCTCTGGTATATCTCAATTGAGGTCCCATAATCCAAACATATCATATGTGAGGGAAATATCATCTTGGTTGAGCTCCAATAGATTAAATAATCAACAACATACCCAACCTCCCCTAATTGGATAATTTATTTTTGACTTTTCTAATAAAGGTATCAAAATATGAAGGCTCTCATTATATGTATTTCACCAACCACATGTAGTGTTACCCAAATATGATCCATGAACCCATAGAATACCAAATACATCATGTATGACACTCAGTGTGATATGCTTAGTGGGATACCTAGAACAAAAAATAACCATTTTTCTTTTAATTATTATATTTTATATCTCTGCACAAGAATTCCACACATTCTAACCTTAACATTTCATCACAAGCTATAATACTCCAAAAAACAATTAGGGATAACTCGAATTCACACATTGAGATGAAAATTTTAATTTTAACTCATGAAATATATATCCAAATATACATTTGTATAACTAACATGAACTAATGATAAAGTAGAGATTTCTTATTATCGTGATACATTTTATATACTTAAACTCCTTTAACAATACTTAAAAATTATTATATAAGTGAATATATAGCATATAATTATGATATACTACCATATCAGTGTTATGTTTACTATAAATACTAGGTTTTGTTTATTAATTATACATTTATGCAATTCCATCCACATCAATATGTAACCATCAGATAAAAATCCTCCCACTAACTTTTTATTAACATTTATGAATAATGAAATTTTTAATAATTGTGAGATTTCAAGAATCATTTTTCTATGATTCGATTATTTAAACATATTCAAACTCCTTAAATTTAAAACATTAAATGTTACAAGTTCAACATATATTGTCTACTAAGAAACCTTAAAATTTCATCAACATATTTTGAACCTATTTTATAAGAATGTTTCCATGAATAATAATTTAACTATTTATATTAACATTTACTAGAATATCCTAAACTTATTTATGGTAAAGTGACATTTACTTTGAATTTTACTGGTATAATACTTTTTAAAATTGTGATAATCAATTTATCATGGTAACAAAATGCATCTTTTACCTTATTAATTAATGTTATATACCCTAAACACTTTGGGATATTGAGTATAAATAACATTATCTTGAGTCTGGAATAATCCTTTATTTTCTAAATATAAACTTTTCTATGATTAAAACTACCCTCACTAGACTCTTAGAAACTATATTCTCTTTATAATATCTTTTTTAAGATCCAATACAACCTATTTTTTGTTTTGAAATAAAACATATTCAATTTTAATATAAATATATATAACAGATAAACTATTATGCTAATATCATATATGGTATTCTATGTGTTAATATCATTTTCCTTTGAAAAGAATACGTTATTAAAACATTCCATAGATGTCGAGTGGGAAAATATTCCCTTATATTTTATGAAAGAATTTGATAAATACTTTATCCTATATAATAAAACCATCATTGTCTCCTTTTTCAATATATATTATAAAGTCCAATGAATCAAAAACCATCTGTATACAATTAATTATTTTATCTTGTTTATAAAAAAACTTTTTTAATTAAAAAATCCTCTTATCACATAAGATTAATTAGATAAATATATGCATCCTTTTAAAATTCATTTGATCCTGATATGTTCTTTTACATAAAAATTTATGACATAGAAACCATTTGTTTCATCACTAGAATAAAAATTATATAATGTATTCAATTCTTCCCCTAATTTTGAACTATTGTATATTTACCATAATGTAAAATATAAATTTTTTATCACATACCCTTCAAACCCAATGAATGAAATTCTAAATCATTTACACATGACATGGATTTTCCAAGAAGTTTCAAAAAAATCTCCAAGTAACCCAAAAAAACAATGTTATGAAATTATCACTCCTTGATTTAAAATTTATCTTCATTAGACCTTTATTGTATACTATAAGAAACATTTTTGGAATTTCAAACTAAGTTTTCTTATTTTTATTTAAACTTTTACCAACTTTTATGGTATACATTATGCCAGAACTTATACATCATATGTATATTTTATCAATTATCAAAACCTAATAATATTAGGTAAACTTTTTATGAACTCATTAATATTATTGGAACATTTCCATAGATGATAATATGTTGAATTCTTCTTCTAGAAAAATCCTTATAGAAAATATTCAGTCACTCTATGTCATTAGCATACTCAGTCATATTGAACACATTTGATAAACCTAGTCACATTTAGTATATGAGTGAAGTGATATATTTATTCGATTATTTAGAATATAATACCTTTGAAATCATATATGATAAATTATATGAATCATAAGAATATAGATTCACCAATTTAATAACTTCAACACTTTGTTATTCAAGAAAGTGTTTCTCTAATACAAATATTTTTCTTTAAAAACTTTTCTTAAGTTAATAGTCATAGGAGTTTCTAAGATTAAGTTTCTCCTATATTGAATTAAACTCAAGATTAAATTTGATGGTGATGGAACAATTATCTATAGAAGAGTATATTTTTAGATGAGTATCATGTTTTATTACCATTATAATTTTCTTTTATTAAATGGGCTCCCACTAAAATGATGACCCATTTTAAATTCATCACATCTATTAGTAATACATGATATGTATTTCACTAAGAAATGAATCAAATTTAACATTCCATTCACAACTTATCTATTTAAGTAATGAATCATCAAAATTATATCCTATATGACTCTTAGATAACTAAGAAGATAACTTCTTACCTAGTCATTCATATGGATAAACCAATATATATTCCATTGGTATCCTTACTAATGGTCTACCATGTTAGTGAAAACCAAAAAAAGCTCCAAGAATTGGTCGAAAAATACAATATAGGGTTACACTTTTTTGGTAGAACATAGACAAGGTTGATTCAATGTCACTCATTTCTTACCTTCCTAATCTAAAATAATCCAGGGGCACCCCAATTTGGTAGAACCTACCATGTTTAATGATCAAGGACTTGAAAATTTCACTTTGGAATGAATTTAATACTTAGAATATTGAGGGGAATCAATATCACCATATTATATCATTATCAATCTATTGTGTATGCTTTCTTATAATGATTTAATTTTTTAATTTTATTCCCTCCACCAAATTAATATGTTCAATATATATTGATGTGTAACTATTTACAGGACCCACATGATTGTTTTACATAAGAAAATTTAGGATCCAAAGATATTAAAACATATATAAATGAATCTTATGGATAAGGTACATGAACATTTCAGGTAAAGCTTTATAATTTTCTGAGATTGATAATCTCCATGTGAGTAAGCATGGAGCTACAGATAGCTAACACCTCATATTTATAAAATAAGGTATAAGCCTACTAGTTGGTTGGTAGTATTAACCCAAATCCATGCACGCTAAGAGACTTTAATGAATATATAATTCAATTCATAATAATTATAAAACCTAATATTCACTCACTATGATCAATAACTAAATATGTTCTTATAACCCAAATACAAAACTAAGGCCAAGGTGGATGAAAAATAAATCCATTTTTTGATGTTCCTACCTTTTATTGAATGTATTAATAGCTTCATAAGAATCACATTGAAATTTTAATCTAAATAATACTCATATTCATAATATACACAATTTATAAATATGAATAAACTATGTAATAATCTTTTAAATAAAAACATTTTCAAAAATTTATTCATGGAAAACCCATTAATAAACAATTGATAAAAAAATCTAACTTTAAACATTTTATAGTAAATTTTTAATAATTATGGAAATTATATAAAAATTATACAAACATTTTATTATCATTCAAATATGAACTCATTCATATTCTTCATTATATGGCATATTATTTTAAAATATTATTTTTCATAAATTATAAAACACTTATAATTTAATTTCTATTATATAAAAAATTATATAATATAAATATCATATATAATCAATATTAATTAATCCATGGTAAATTTGATCACAAAATTCCTTTTTATGAGGTTTAAATAATTTCTTAATAAGTCACTTTAATTTGAAAAATAAAAATTAATGTTTTATGAACATTTCAAAATTAAATATAACCTCTTTATATTTTATCAAGAAAAATTAAATTTTAAAATATTTATAAAATAACCCATATAATTTATATATAAAAATTTATATTGAAATTATAATTATTCAATATAATATTAAAAAAATGTGTTTAATATTAACTCTTTAATAATTGGGATTTTTTAAAAATAATTTTTTCATATAATTAATAATTAATTAATTATAAAAACCTTATAATTTGTTAAATTATAAATCATTTATAATTAATAATCTATCACTAATAATTTTTAAATAAAATTTTAAATTTTAATAAAAATCAACTAAATATAATTTTTTTTTTCAATTTATGCTTGTTGGGTCTAGTGCAATGGGTCAATTTAGGTCGATACAGGTAGGAAGATCATGGGGTGGTGCTTGAGTAGAGTTTTCAAACATAACTGTAGGGGTGAGTTTCCATACAGTAATGAGGCTTCATAGGAATTCAATGGTACACCCATGAAGCAACTTGGGTAATGAATTAGTGTCTATCTGAGTGAAAATATGATTTGGTATTCGCAAAAAGTAGGCATTGTTCATCATTTATGTGAATCTATTTCATGACACAGTCTACATTATATTTTACCACAATGAAATTTCAAGCCAACCCCTCACATTACATTGACACTCAACATAGTACAATGTAAGGTAAAATGATACTCTTTTTCCCCTATCATAGAAGAAAAGTCTTCTAGTACACCAGTGTATCTTTATAGACACTCTTTAAACTACATTGAAACATAAAATATTATTAATAATTAGAACCTCAAATTATGTTTTTAAATATTTTAATTTCAATTAACAAACCAATAATTACATTATCCCACAATGCAGTGTTAATTACTAAACTAGGATTATGTTAATGTTTAACATAATGTCAAGCAGCAAGTTCTTCATTTTTAAAAACCCATTTCCTAGAATTAAAAACATGAATTATTTGATACCATTTTTAGGTTTCTAATTGGTTTTTTATAACATAATTTATATGATCTAAGATATTTAGAAACTATATTCCCACGATCTCCATGATTTGATAAATTGAAATTTAAACTGTAAAATGAAAAACAAGTAATAACCTTACACTGATGATGAATATTTGACATCATTCTATTAAACCAATGTGGTTGATAAGGATCAATAAATAGAAGATAAAAACCATCACCTATCTATAGTTATATCTATGTGTTTTTTAGGAATCATGAATCTTACATATGATACTTCTTTTCTATTCTTGATTTTCTAGTATCTTGTATGGAAAAAGAAGACAAAAGAGCTTATGGTTTAGGAGTTTAAACCAAATATCAACACGCACCACCCACTTTCATAATTTGTAAATATGGTTAATATAGATCCTAAAAATGCTCAATTTTCATTATGTGTATTAACTCAAGGGTTTATCTCACGAGTTAATACCTTGGACATTGTGGGAATCTTATGCATTTGATCCCTTATTAATTTTTTCTTATAAAATACTAATTTAATAAAATATTATCTGAGAGAAACATCTAAACATTAATCTTTAAATTTCCTCTATATGATTGAATGTGGAATAATCATCACAAACATACCACAATATATTTGTGACAGTGTATTCTCAATCTTTTTTTTAAGGTTACATCATAGTAAATATCAAATCAAGAAGTAGTGCCCAATAATTATTCAAATGAAATATGATATTTAATAAATGTTACTTTTGCAAACCTATTTGAAATAGTTTTTGGAGTCTGTGCCTTGATAAAGAGAAAGATATGGTGGATGGAGTACCAACCCCAATGGGGGACCCACACCCTTCTTAATATCTTGGATGAGGGAGTGCTGACTCAGAAGATACAAGACCCACACCCGGATTGAGAGACAGAGAACTTATACAAATCTAAGATATAGGGCACCCACGCCCTAATCCAAACACAACACTAGGGGTGTACAGACCCCAATAACACTACGAATATCCCTCCTAAACCCCATCATTGGACCAACCAAGATAAATTTCAAAAACAACCTATATCACCCTAGAGAATCCCTATAATATCCAAACTGGCCATTATATTTGATATTCATGGAAACATACTCAATATATTATATTTATCTATCCAAAATGTATACTCGGTGAATAAATCCTAATAAACACCTCATTGTTGAGTGTGGATCACATTAAAGCCTCCAGGTGTTCTTCACATTCTCTTAGATTTGAGGTTCACATGACTGTGTAGAGGGGTATGTGGTATCCACACACATGAGTGTGTGGAATAATGTTTATAGTGTTTTTCACCAAAGTAGTTTTCAGAGGACTCGACTTGACACCTCTAATCAACCCACTAATTATGGGGCATGCTATTTGGGGACCAAGTTGGGTCAGTCCATGCCACCCGACCTATGAGTGACTAGGATCATCTCATCCTTGCCATCCATGTGGCATGTAAGGGATTATATGTTTGTGGGATAAACCCTAGTCCTCACACCCCACCCTTCATAATATTTCACAATCATCACCACCCCTCATATTACTTCTTTTGAATTCCCTAGTGTTCATCCTCTAACCCATCAGTGGCTTCCAATGCTATGGAAAAGCCCCCTACAAATCCCTCATAGCCTCTACCTCCTCTTTGAGCTAATACCATCTATCTTCCTATGTCCCTCCATTTTTTTCAATCATCATTTCACGACTATATAAGGATGTAGAGTTCGATCCACACAAAAAATACGCATGGTTTTTCTCAAGGTGGAAGAAAACAATTATAACTTCTAGACAATCTAAACTCCACAAAAAAATAAAAAAATAATACAGGGTATAAAATTAACATCATAAATTTTAAATAATAACCCAAATCAAGAACAAATATTACCTCACAAATTAGGCCTCTAATGTACATAAAACATGAGCCCAAATAATATATTTTATACTATTAAAAATTAAAATTGTTTATTGTTTGAGAACATGTTTTTGCCAGTATCCATTAATGAATTACTTCATGTGGTCAGACCCACACCTCCAATATACCATGAATCACCTCCCACTACTTCATCTTCCTTTAATTATGTTTTATATCCAACCCTAACTAATGGTATTATGATTTTAAGAAAATAATGGATTAATTTTTTTATTTAAAAAATAATTTGTTAATTTTTATCTGGTCGTTACCCAGGGTGAAACACCCAAACATTCCTAAAGAGAGCACAAATTATGACTCTTATTGGGTAAATATCCCATTTTTAACTCAATTAAGGTCTCTTATATTTGATTTGAGACTATATTCTTATGGAAAATAATATTTTTATAATTTTCATGAGTTAGTTAAATGCATCATTTATATAATGTTAATTTTTTTCACAATTATCCTTCCACATCGGCTCAAAAAAAGTAAAAAACATACTATGGAATCAATAAAATAATATGATAGTGTTAATAAGGTTTTATTCTAGGATAAATTACACTTTTACCGTAAAAGATAAATGAAAAATATTCAAATATAATTTTAAAATACCAATGGATTATACTGTAAAACCGAAGTCATTACATCCTCCTCACCTCGAATCTTTTCAACCCAAAAAACTAAACAACTAAAAAAGGTGGTGCATATGAGTCCTAAATTGGATTTCACACTCCAATAATATCTTCTCAAAGTTCCCATGCTTCCAAATAACATACACCAATAGAATAACTCGTCTATAGAGTGTCTTCTCCTGCCAATCCATTATCGTTATTAGGTACTATGAGAAGGTTGATATGTCTTGAATGTTTATCTTTTCGTAATCAATAACATGTGAAAATCATGAAAATAATTCCTAAAATATGACATGTATAAGACTTTGTACACCCTTTCCAACTACATGGGAAATATCAAGGGGTGGGAAACCATTTCAACCTGACAAAGGATCTAGAATAGATTTAGAAATATTTGGGTCTTCTTTCACCAATGACCAAATATCTACAACCTATTCCATTTCGTGATATTTAAGAATATGTGAAATCCCACATAAAAATATAAATGCATTTATATTTAATTTTTTTATGAATTATAAGGTCTCTGAGTGGACTTCATTCTCTCCCAGAACACCGGAACCTTCTCTGTCCTTACCTACAATTACTCTAGGCCCATCAAAGATGACACTCCTATTATTTGAATATTGTGATAACATTAAAAACATTATAAGTATTCCCATGAATGGTTTAATTCCAATTTTATAATGTTAAATATTGTTTTTAACAATTTCTGTTGAGGGAAAGTGATCCTACATGATCCAACCAAAATCCAACATGAAATTCCTAATAATATCCTCAAGAAATAGAATGATATTTTTAGTTTGGAAATCCTTCCAAGGGTGTAATATTTTACTCATTCAAAAATAGTTCATGAATGCCTCTTACTATCATTTTTTCAAGTAATATGTGATTCAATAATCTTGGTCAAAATGGTCAAAAAATATACTCCATGTAATAAAATTATCTTCTACATGTATAGGAATACCAAGATTTCCATCAAACTCTTAACCCAGATGGAAAGGAGGTGTGAAGACTTGTTCAGTTTGTCAACTAACACAAAAAATTATTTTTTTCCCTCTCATTGAACATGGAATCCCTATCATTAAATCCATCAATATACTATCTTACATCAACTCTAGAACCACAAGGTGTTTTCCTAAACCTTATGGGACTTAGTGTTCAAGATTTACCTACTAAAAGGCCAGGCATCTAGATATCAACTATGTATCAACACTCTTCATACCAAATGACCATAACTATCACTTGAAGCATTGGTAAATATTCATCACTCCAAGATTAATAGTTAATGGTGATGTATGAAACTCCTTCTGCACATCCACACAAAGTGCGACTAGTACCACTGCTTAACCTAAAAAGTGGATAACATGCTCTTCTCCATTGGAAAATATATCAGGTGAATTCCATAATAATATCTTGTCACACTAAATCTCAATATAAATATCCCCAATATAGACCTCCCTCAGTTGAAAAAATAAGTGTAGGGAAACTTCAATCGATCAATGATAAACCACCTCTCACTTATCCACTAATGAAATCTATAACATGAAGATATTATTTGATTCCATCTCTAATAACTATGAATGTGACTTTTTTCTAAGGAAATATTCAAACACATTTAACATTATTGGATTATAGAATATTTAAAATTCATATTATTATATAAAATTAAATAAATTCATCAACATCATGTTAATATACCTTTAAGAAAACATATACTTAATCCTCTAGTGATCCATATAGACTAAGAAATAATTTCATAGAGGATAGTACCACCAAGACTTTGGGTAGTATATTTTTATACCATATCTAAATCATTGGTATCATAGTTCAACTATTGAGGTACCAAATGAATATCCCCATATATAGTCACTTCCTGGCTCTACATCAGAACAAAACCAAGTCCCACAAAATAAGCATTACAAGAAATCAAGTAATTAAACCCCCTCTATGAAAATATCAAATTAGGGACACTCATAAATATCTACATAAGTTCCTAAAAGGATATCTAAAACCACTTAAAATATATTACAGGATTCCCTTTTGGGAAAGTTTAGTCACACAGATCCCAATCATTTAAAAATCAGTCACAAATATTTGATATTTCCCTACTAATCCCATAAATTTATTCACCTTAAACACACTATTGGGAAATCACATGATAACCTTTCCTTGACAATCATGAGGCCCATAGGTACTCTTCCTCATTAGATAAAATGACATATAATGTGAATCTATCCAGTCTAGAACTAACACATTGAGAGATTGTTATATAGTAATTGTTCTTAAAGTAATTCCAAAACAATCCTCATATACACTGCATTATTATCTTCTAGTGTTCAATATATTAGGATTTCAACAAATAACACCCCCTTAAAATAGTCTAAGAAATTCTGGATGATCTTCTTCATGAGTCCCATGAACATAGTTGGGTTGTTCTTCACATAAAAGGGCATCACTAAGAACTCATAATGGAAATAGAGGAATCAAAAGAATAACTTCAGAATTCCATCCAAGAAAAACCAAAGTTTGTGATTTCCATACCTGATATCTATTTTAAATAATCCCTTTACTCCCTTTATATGGTAAAAGAGATCATTGACCGTGGATAGAGGATAATCATTTTAGATTTTCAAATAAGTAAGGTGATGATAGTAAATACAACGATTAAATAATTCATATTTATTGTTGGTGAAAAAAACATGGGATTCATAGGGAGACACACATGGATTGATGAAACCCTTTTATAAAATATCCTCTAACTATATCTTTAGGTCACGGATCTTAGTTGGGGATATTCAATAAGATATAAAAGAAATTAAAATGGTAATGGGATACAGATTCTCTAACGACCAAAAGTTTCATTAATGGAAATCCATCTTGATCTAATTAAATTTCTCTTTATGTATATATAAAATGTCATCTTCTTTGTTTTTATGTTAAGAATTTTGACCGTTGCTAATATAGCTGTTGAACAGTGATCACATGATTAATATAAATATAGGACTTTAACAAATCCAATTTACTCAGATAGAGGAAGCGATGGCCTCATCCAGTAGAATTTACCCATACGAAGCCCATTTGTTGGAGCTCAGAAAAGAGGTGGCATCATTGGGCTTTTCCCTTGACCAAGCCCAAGCTAAGCTTTATCATGTCAAGCTCTAATGTGACTGTTTACGGGAAAAGTGGAAGTTGATTAAAATTACCACTCGAGCGATGTTATCCATGCCACCCCAAGAGTCTTTCACCATCACACACCTTAACCTTAGGTATTATGCGGCTGTTTTACGAGGTTATGTAACAAATAAGTAGTACTATGTTCATGTACATTATTTTTTTATATAATAAAGAATATAATTTCTAGTAATTTTTGATACATTGTAAATAGTTTTTTAAATACAAATGGTGTTTTTAGTTATTATTTAATTAAGAAATATATTTTCTTAAATTAAGGGATTTTTGAATTAAATAATATTTTAATAAAATAATAATAATATTATTAAATTAATTTTTATTAAATATAAATAATCTTATAATTTTATGAATGAAAATAAAATTTTTATTAAGGTTTGAAATCCATTTCTGTCAAAACCCATGATTTTTCGATAAATGTTGGTTTTTATTTTAAAAGTGAAAATTAACATATTTAGAAAATTATTTAGATAAAATTAATGTTATTTCTGGAATCAGGATGTCGAAATTATCCAATGGTGAATTTTTCATAATTTTTTGAGACAGTCAAATTTTTGGGTAAAAATTAAATACCTTTTAAATATATAATTTGTTTTATGACATCATAATGACCCAATAGTGATGTAATAAAATACTATAATCTTTATGTTCGGCCAATATACGTTTTACCATTAAAATAATGTATTTTTGGGTTCGTTTGACTTACTTTTCAAAGAATTAATGGACCCCTCAAGACTTATTCAACACCTTGCCTTTTTAAATTAATTTCCATGGGAGTGTGACTCACCTCCACATAAGAAACCAAAATATTTTAAGAAGATAGAAATTTGGCCTTAAAATATTTTTCCCTCTTCCCTTTCCAAAAACCATGGGTAAAAACCATGGGATGGTTAGTGGTTTGGATTAATTTTATGTAAGGGGACCCAAACCTAAATAATAAAGAATTCCCTCACCTTTCCTATATAAACCCACCCAAGCTCCCACTTCATCCTCACTCAATGCCCTTGGAGATCGTCCAACCATTTCCCTACTCTCTCTAGAATCCTCACAAGGTTCCCCAAGCTCCCAAGAAGCCTCTCACAAGCCTCTCTCTAGCTTTTGGAAGCACACTTACAAGTAAGGGTTTTTTCTTCCTTTCTCATTTTTGTCAATTTTATTTAAGTTGTATTTCCCTTTTAATTTCAATTATGAATGTTGGGGTATGGTTTTGCACCTCCTTCATATTGCCCTCTTATTGTTTGAATGATGGGATACCCCTTTCTATCTCATTAAATGCCTCCCATGTATACCTGTTACTATGCCGAAATTCCAAAAAGAATATCTCTCTCTTCTTTTACATTCAATCAATAATTTTGTATCATGAATCTGAATTCCATTAAAATTGTTGGGAAATGTATCTATATAACCTCCTTACTGTCCATTACATGTAAATATGATGAGGAACCCCTTTCTATCTCATCAACCATTTTTATGAATCCTTATGTCACGCCGTTACGCTGCCGAAATCGCACCGATTTTCTAAGCCAATACCATTTTGTAGTGGATACAATGCCCATTTCTCCATCAAGGGTATCCAACTTTATGCACCTTTAATTATTGATTACAAAGTTTCATGTATGAATTCCACATTCCTTTATCTTGGAATAAATGATTGTGTTTTATGAATCCATGTTTTATGATCCATGTGGCACACTTATGCATGAAATGAAATGTTTAAGAAGGGTTCACCCTTATAGCGCTCCAATGCATTGGGTAAAGTATAGTATCATGATACATCATGTGAAATGAGTGTTGACTCATTCTAATTAAAGTGTAATGAGGGTTTACTCGTGCTTCATGTGAAATGAGTATTTACTCATGCTCTATGTGCAATGAGCCTTAGCTCATGCTAATTCCATGTTAAGTGTTGTTTCCACATTTCCATGTTATAATTATCATGATTTATCAGGCCTTTCTGTTCATGTTTCTTTTATGCTATATTGATATGCCTATTGTCTAACATTTATTGTACTCCTCATGTTATTCCATCTGTACTCCCTTACTGAAATTTATAGGTCACCCTTTTCTTATGCAAGTCCTCAGTTTTTTCCATGCAATGCTAAGTACGAGGGAATTTAGTGGTCTTGTAAAGGAAGTTTTCAATAAAGATGTTGTTTTTCATGTTTTAAGTTTTTATTTAATGATCCTAAGCCCCAAAGACACTAAACCACTTGACCTTATTTGTTATATCAAGTGATGTTTTATGTAATAAATCATGTTTAGGTTTGTAAAAAAATCAGGGTTGTCATAGTTGGTATCAGAGGATAGGTTTAGTTATTTTTGGGATTAAGAAACCCTATAAAGCCTTAGATACAAGACTAAGTGTAATGAAAACATCCCTAAATTTTGGTGAGTACTGAGTAAGTGTTTTATCAAAAAAATACATCCCTGTCTAGATACGAGCAGGTAGAGGCGGCTCTGGCACAGATGTATCCTAGGGGTAAAACCCGAAAACACCGCTTTGAGCTAGACTCGAACGGGAACTGGTGCACGACAACGGGCCCTGCATCACTCTTGGTTAGGACACTCCCGGGGGATTTGTTTTGATAAATTCAAAATCTTAGTATGAACCCTTATTAAGGGAATTAAAAAAATGCCACTATGAATATATGTTATAAATTAGATCATGAAAATCCTAGATTGAAGCCTATAGACTCTAGAGTAAGGAAATAAAAGTTTATTTATAAGTAATCAACTTTTGTCTTTGGGTTACCCTTTATGTATTACCCCTAACATTCCTTTTATTCCAGCCAATGGCCGGTAATAAGAGGACTCAGGCTAACAACCGTTGTGAAGATCAGTGTGATGACTGTACTAATGAGATGCCCAATCCATTGGGAGTGGGAATCACAAACTTTTCCACACTTCTCTCTCATCTAACTCAAGTTTTGAATAGAAACACGGGTCAAGAGGAATGTTCAACCCCCCTCCCCCCCAAGAAAGAACAAGTCAATATCGAGAGCTTCATGAGACAAAGGACTCCTACTTTTAGTGGATCATCCTATCCCACGATCGCTGAACAATGGATCAAATCAATTGAAAATATATTCTCCATCATCTAGTGTTCTGAACAAGAGAAGGTTCTCCTGGCGGCTTATCGTATGAAGGGTGAAGCTGATCAATGGTGGACGTTGATCAAAAATATGAAGCCTAAGGAGGATATTGAGGTGTTGGAATGGAAGGATTTTCGGAAGATGTTTTTCGATAAATATTTTCCGTGAACCCTCTGGCTTAAGATGGAAAGGGACTTCCTTTCCCTCAAGAAAATAGATGAAGAATCTGTTGGAGTGTGCGAGTCAAACTTCACAAGGCTTGCACGATACGCTTCCGGCTTTTTCGTTACCCCCGAATGCAAGGTTGACCGCCTCTTTAGTGGGCTGAATCCTAGCTTGCGGAAAGCATTAGCAATCCATGACTTCGACAGCTTTGAGGAAATTGTCCGATGTTCCCTCACGGTCGAAATGGATATCGGGGAATCACATGGGTATCATGGGGATAAGCAGCATAAGGTGGACTTCAATGCTGGTGGTCCGATGGATAAATCCAATGGTGCTACGAAGATCCAGCACCCCACTTGCCAAAAGTGCGGAAAGAAGCACCCTAGAAAATGCCTTAAGGGGATGAGAAAATGCTTCAGGTGTGGAAGAGAAGGGCACCTGCCTATTAACTGTCAGCAAGAAAGACCCATGGCTGTGATATAGGAGAGGAATGCTCCGTTCGAACCTCAACTCGTTGTTCAATGATACAAATGAAAAGAAACGGGTCATTTTTCAAATCAGTGCCCTAATCCAAGGGTTTTCAGAGACAACCAACAACCTCCAAGGCAGCAAGGAAGAGCTTTTTCCATCACTTCTGCCGAAGTGAACCCTGACAACAAAGTGGTGACAGGTACGCTAGTTATTAATTCAAGAATAGCGAAATGTACTTTTTGATTCAGGTTTTATGAATTATTTTATATCTCATAAGTTTATTAGAACAATCCCACCACCACAAAAAATCATGGAAGTAAAGATGTAGGTGAGTATGACAAATGGGGCAATCATTGCATCCCATGAATATAATTCCTCCCCTGTTATAGTTTGTGGATTTAATTTCCCCTTGAACCTCGTCATACTCCCTCTGGTGGAATTTGATGCAATTATTGGCATCGATAGGCTTTCCTTATATAAAGCCAACATAAATTGTCGGGAGAGGTAAATCACACTCCATATGGAGAATCGACCTCCGATTCTTTACAAGTACAAGGAGGAAGATGAATCTCTTTTACTCCATCATCTCAATCATGGATATTACTGTCTTATGAGCACATATATCTGGCTCAGATGATTGAGTCCAAGGAAAAAACCATCCTTTAAGAAATGCCTATTGTGATAGAATTCGCTGAGGTGTTTCCTGAGGAACTGCCTGGTCTTCCTCCTAGAAGAGATGTTGAGTTCTCAATTGAACTTATACTTTTGCCTCTACCAATATCCAAGACTCCATATAGAATGGATGTTGTTGATCTAGAAGAGCTGAAGAAACAACTATATGAGAATCTGGATAAATGGTTTATATGCCCAAGTGCTTCACCATGGGGTGCACCAGTCTTATTCATCAAGAAGAAGGATGGGTCAATGCGGCTTTTCATCGAATTTCGTGAACATAAAAAAATCATGATAAAGAACAAGTATCCTCTCCCAAGAATCGATGACTTGTTTGATCAGCTGCGTGGAGAACAATACTTCTCCAAGGTGGAATTTTGGTTGGGATATTATCATGTAAGGGTGAATAAGGAAGATGTCCCCAAGACTGCTTTTCCTACAAGATACGGGCACTATGAATTCATAGTAGTTCCTTTTGGACTCACCAATGCTCCAAAAATATTCATGGACTTAATAAATAGAGTCTTTAGAGATTACCTTGACAAATTTGTGGTAGTCTTTATAGGTGATATTCTAATATACTCCAAAACCAAGGAGGATCATGAGGAGCATTTAAAAACTGTACTAGAGACTTTGCGCAAGGAGAAGCTCTATGAAAAGTACAGAAAGTGTGAGTTCTGGTTGAAGGAGGTCTCATTCTTGGGACATATCATCACAAGCAATTGGATATCTGTGGACCCCTCCAAAACAGATGCAATTGAGGGATGGATGAGGCCAACATCAGTAATAGATATTCGTAGCTTCTTGGGGTTATCTGGATATTATCGATGATTTGTGAGAAATATCTCATGATTTTCCAACCCTCTTACCAAGCTAACTCGAAAGGGAGTGAAGTTTGCTTGGAGTGATGAATGCGAAGAAAGCTTCAAGGAGTTGAAAAGGAGGCTTATCACTGCGCTCGTGCTCACCTTACCCACAAGTGGGGAACTTTTTATGGTTTTCAGTGATGCTTCAAAGAAGGGATTAGGCTATGTGCTGATGCAGAATGATAAAGTTATATCCTATGACTCAAGGCAGTTGAAAATCTATCACTGAAACTATCCAACGCGTGATCTGGAGTTGGTGGCGGTGATCTTTGCATTGAAAATATGGTGGCATTATCTCTATGGAGAGAAATGTGAGATATATACTAATCACATGATTTTAAAATATATATTCACATAGAAATAGCTTAATATGCACCAGAGAAGATGGATAGATCTCAGCAAGGATTGTGAATGTTCAATACATTACCACCCTGGGAAAGAAAAAAAGGTGGCAGATGCCCTAAGTAGAAAGGACCCAGCAATTCTATTAATGATGAGAATTGAGAAGGATCCAATATTCTTAGACTTGATGAAGATGGACGTGGGAATCATAAATAAGGGAACATCATCAATCCTTTCACAAATGATTGCTCTACCATATCTTTAGGAAAGGTTAAAGGATGGTGAAAAGGATGATGTGGGAATTCAGGAAGCTATCAAAAAAGGTAAATCCTCAGAGTTTAATGTTAATGAAGAAGGAATTGTGTGTTTTGGGAAAATACTATGTGTTCAATCAAGTCTGAAGTTGAAGAAGGAACTTTTGGATGATGCACATAGTTCAAATTTCTCTATTCACCCAGGGAGCACAAAGTTGTATCGATATCTCCTAGAAAACTGTTGGTGGGATAATATGAAGAGGTAGATTGTTGAATATACATCAAAGTGCATGGTGTGTCATAAAGTGAAGTCAAAGAGGTAGAAGTATAAGGGGATGATGCAACCATTCCTATACCATAATGGAAATGGGATATCATCACCATGGACTTTGTCACTGGACTTCCAAGGACATCCAAAGGCAACAATTCAATCTGGGTTGTTGTGGATCGTCTTACAAAGACTGCACACTTCATTTCTATTCGAGAGGATTTCTTTTTGGATCAACTGGCCCGGATATATATCAGGGGAGTGGTAAGGTTGCATGGAGTACCACTATCTATTGTGTCTGACTGAGATCCAAGATTCACCTCTAAGTTTTGGAAGAGTCTTCAACATGATCTGAATATTGAAATGAACTTTAGTATGGCCTATCATCCTCAAACTGATGGTCAATCCAAGCGGACTATCCAAACACTTGAGGATATGTTGATAACATGATCAATGGACTTTAAAGGAGAATGTGATCAACATCTTCCTCTGGTTGAGTTATCTTATAATAACAGTTTCCACTCGAGCATCCAAATGGCACCATATGAAGCCCTATATGGGAAAAGTGCATAACACCGGCATGTTGGGATGAGGTCGGTGAACGTAAGCTACTTCGACCAGAAATGGTCGAAGAAATGGTGGAGAAGGTGAAAACAATTTAGCATCATATCAAGGAAGCCCAGAGTTGACAGAAGAGTTATGCAGATATCATCGATGAGACATTGAGTTTAAAGTTGGAGACATGGTGTTTCTATGCATATCTCCGTGGAAGAAGTTCATGCAGTTTGGAAGGAAAGGGAAGTTAAGTCCAAGGTACATTGGCCCCTTCTAGATTCTTCATCGTGTCGGGGATGTGGCCTATCGACTAGCACTTCCACCTGCCATGGCCAAAGTACATGATTTCTTTCATGTATCCCTTTTAAGGAAGTACATACCGGACCCTTCACATGTACTCTCTTCTGAGGTGGTACAATTGGAAGATGATCTTTCTTATGAGGAGAAACCAGTGAAGATCTTAGATCGTAGATAAAAAGTTCTACAAAATAAGACAATGCCCTTCATCATGGTGTTGTAGTGAAACCACAAGTTTGAATAAGCGACTTGGGAATGGAAGGATAAGATGAAGCTGAGTTACCCATATTTGTTTTAGTGTGGGAAAAGGAAAATTTCGATGGTGAAATTTCTTAAGGGGGGGATATTGTAATGACCCAAAGTTTAATCAATGGATATCCCTCTTGATCTAATTAAATGTCTCTTTATATTTATATAAAATATCAACTTCTTTGGTTTTATGTTAAGAATTTTGACCATTGCTAATATAGTCGTTGAACAGTGATATCATGATTAGTATAAATATATGACTTTAACAAATCCAATTTACTCAGACAAAGGAAGCGATGGCCTCATCCAGTAGAATTGCCCTATACGAAGCCCATTTGTTGGAGCTCAGAAAAGATGTGGCATCTTTGGGCTTCACCCTTGACCAAGACCAAGCTGAGCTTCTTCATGTCAAGCTCAAACGTGACCGTCTATGGGAAAAGTTAAAGTCGATTGAAATTACCACTCGAGCGATGTTATCCGAGCCACCCCAAGAGTCTGTCACCATCGCAGACCTTACCCTAAGGTGTTATGTGGCTATTTTAAGGGGTTATGTAACAAATAAGTAGTACTATGTTCATGTACATTATTTTTGAATATAATAATGAATATAATTTCTAGTCAATTTTGATACATTGTAAATAGTTTTTAAAGTACAAATGGTGTTTTTAGTTATTATTTAATTAAGAAATCTATTTTCTTAAATTAAGGTATTTTTGAATTAAATAATATTTTAATAAAATAATATTATTATTATTAAATTAAATTTTATTCAATATAAATAATCTTATAATTTATGAATGCAATTAAAATTTTTATTAAGGTTTGAAAGTTGTTTCTGTCAAAACCCATGAATTTTTTATAAATGTTGGTTTTTATTTTAAAAGTGATAATTAACATATTTATAGAATTATTTAGATAAAATAAATGTTATTTTTGGAATCAGGACGTCGAAATTATCCATTGGTGAATTTTTCATAATTTTCCGAGATAGTTAAAGTTTTGGGTAAAAATTAAATATTGTTTAAATATATAATGTGATTTATGACATCATAATGACCCAATAGCGAAGTAATAAAATACTATAATCTTTATGTTCGGCCAATATATGTTTTACCATTAAAATAATGTATTTTTGGGTTCGTTTGACTTACTTTTCAATGCATTAATGGACCCCTCAAGACTTATTCAACACCTTGCCTTTTTAAATTAATTTCCATTGGAGTTTGACACACCTCCACATAAGCAACCCTAATATTTTAAGAAGTTCGGACATTGGGCTTATAAAATATTTTTTTCATCTTCCCTTTGCCAAGAAACATGGGAAAGAACCATGGGATGGTTTGTGGTTTGGATTAATTTAATGTAAGGGGACCCAAACCTAAATAATAAAGAATTCCCTCACCTTTCCTATATAAAACCACCCAAGCTCCCACTCTTTCCTCACTCAAAGCCCTTTGAGTTCGTCCAAACTCTGCCCTACTCTCTCTAGAATCCTCCCAAGGTGCCCCAAGCTCCCATGAAGGCTCTCAAAAGCCTTTCTCTAGCCTTTGGAAGCACACTTCCAAGTAAGGGGTTTTTCTTCCTTTCTTATTTTTGTCAAGGGGTTCATCTTCAAATTATGTTGTCGAAGCTTGTGGAATATGACTTCCAAATCAGCCAAGTGATTAGAACGTTGTTTGGATTTAACCACCAAATTGTCTACATAGCATTCAACAAACGTCCCTAAGAAAGGTTTGAAGATACGATGCATGGCACGTTGATATGTTGCACCTGCATTCTTTAAACCGAAGGGAATCATTCGGTAACAAAACACACCTTGAGGGGCTCTGAAGGCTATATATTCCTAATCTTCTGGGGCCATTCAGATCTGATTATATCCGGAATATCCATCCATGAAGGAAAGTACTTCATATCCAGCGGTTGCATCAATTAAGAGTTCTGTAATCGGAACTGGGAAATCATCTTTAGGACAATACAGATTAAGATCTCTGAAATCGATGCAAACCCTAATTTGTCCATTCTTCTTCTTTACAGGGACAATTTTTTCCAACCACTTGGGATACTGAACTTCTCTGACGAAGTTAGCTTTGATCAGCTTATCCACTTCAGCTTCAATTTTGGAAGCATATGTTGGGTGTGTTCTTCTCGTGGCTTGCTTAAATCTTTGATGTTCTTTTGGTAAACCCAAATGATGAGTAGCAATATCAGGATCAAGCCCATGCATTTTTTTATAGTTCCAAGAAAAAATATCTTTATTTTTCTTTAGAAAAGAAGTATACATTTCTTGCTCTTCAAGGGTCATGGCCGCACTAATTAAAGTGGGGCGTGGATCTTTCTCTGTACCCAGATTTATTTCTCTGAGTTCATCCACAGTGGTAGAGATACCTTCTTCAAATGCTGGAGGAGCATCTCTAGGATCTTCCTCTTCCTCTTCATCATGTGCTATTTCTTCCGTTTCTACTTGCATAGTAGATGAAAAAATGAAATTTTCATGATCATAAGAGATGTCAAAATTTGCACATTTTGAAGAAGATGCTTCCATTTCTGACCCTATATATGATAAAGGGCCTTCTTTGGGAAATAAAGAGGAGATGATGGATTGAGAATTGACATCATTATTCACCTCTGACCTTGATATAACTTCTTCTGACCTGATTGGCGAAGTATAGACCTGTTGGATTTCAGCAGATGAAATGAATATGTCACCACTTGTGCTTTCATCACTGTTTGGTAGGTTACAAATTTCTCCCATGTTGTCTGGCTCAATTGCCGTAATTGACATTATGGATCATTCCATAAGAGTATTTTGATTTGGGCCTATTTTGTCAATTTGACTGATAGGTAACACATAATCTGTACTCACATGTGTAAATGGATTTATTGGAATTTTCTCCAAACCATATGGAGCATTAACTTTGGTAATTTCCTTCATTGTAGATTTTTCTCTTCCCTTCATGTGATAATATTCTGCCTCAATGTATTGAGACTCACATATCTTGAACGGGGTCTTATCACCATAAAATGTTCCAACTTGACCATTGAAACAGTATTTGAGACATTGATGGTATGATGAAGGGATAGCTTCATGCTGATGTAGCCAGGGTCTTCCAAGCAAGACTTTGAAAGCTGAGTCTTGGTCAACAATCATGAAATCCGAATTGGATACAAGATTTCCAAACTAAGTTCCGAGTGTAACATTTCCCAGTGGTTCTTGTTCATTTTTATCATATCCTTGTAACATAATGGTAGAAGGAGATAAATCAGATTCCGTGAGGCCCAATCGACGAAGTGTACGAATGGGCATGAGGTTGACTCCTGAACCATTGTCAATGAAAGCTCTTCGGATATCTACACCATTGATTTTTCCAGATAAGTACAGAGGTTTTATGTGCCCATGCACAACATCATCTTCATCTTTATCAGTAAAAGATATCACTGCATGGAATTCTGTAGGATTATTCCTTATGTGATAGACTTCAGCTGCAGCAATTTCAGCTTCAAACTCCTGAGGACTTGAAAAAGCTTCGATAAGTGCTTCCCGAAGATCTTTTGACAGATTCAATGCATCCAATATTGATATCCTTGCTGGTACTTGGGCCAAGTGTTTCAATATATCATACTTTTGATCTAAAGGTCTGCGTTTCCCAACAGGAATATGCTGTTTAGCAGGTACCTTGGAAGCTGATGCTTTGGAAGCTGATGCATCTTGTATTGGGATAGAAGTTGGCAACATCATTGGTTTTGGAAGATTAGACCAATTAGACCCATTTACATGCTGAGATAATGAAGATGGAACCTTCAATCGTTCTTCTTGAATAACTATGCCAAGACTGAGTTGGCTATTAGCAGAAAAACCTGCTTGTTCTTTTTTAGCTCGCTGAAGGGCTCTACCATGTGTTTCTGCTGCGTACACAGTGCTATAAAGGGTAGAATTGGAGTAGTGGCTTTGGAAAGATCCACGTCTTCCCCTGTATCCTGAACCTCAGGAACTTCCTCAGATTCCATTATTTGATACAAGGAATTCAGGCTCATCAAAATTGAAATTATGACTGGAATATGGATCTGTTAATTAAATCATATTAAAAGAACCGAAGATTAACTCTTCGTCTAATAAAGACTCTTCTTGAATAGCCTGTTTAGGCTGTTCCGTTTGATGGGGCGGTGCCCGTGGTTTTGAAGTAGATGGCATAAAGTCTGCCAGAGTCAGAGACAATTTATGCTTTGACACATTATCATCTTCTTCTTATTCTTTTTTCTTCTTTGAATGACCTCCTGGATGGGAGATTCAAACGTTCCGATCGGTTTCAAACGGGTTTGTTCATAGAACTGGAAACATCCAATGATTCCACATCCACTTGGACCTACTTTCCAAAGGTAGGCACTTCATTAGTTTGTGAACTGATGAGGCTTAGGAATTTGCATTGGTCGAGAGGATGGGAGGTCGGACTCATCACACCTTTTTGAGGGGAATTATTGTCTATTCCGGGACTCTCTTTATAGATTTAAGTTATGTTCGTGAATCCTTATTGCATTACCAAGAAAAAAATGAGCTTTCCTTTAGTTTAACAATCAATGATTAAATATGTATGAAATTTAGAGAATCTTTTAAATGTATTTGAGGTTCTTCATCAATAGAGAATCATCAATATCTATTTAGAGATTCTTGGTCAATGGTAACCTTCAAAACATTTATATAAAATTCTCTTGGTCATTATGATGACTAGGCTAGTTTTAAAGCCACTCAGTGGGGCACTTGAAGTTTATTATCATTCAGAAGGACATGAATTATTTCAGAGTTGGGATCGAACCCATAGATGGGCTACCTACGTATCCTTTGTTTTGGAAAAGGAATCAGAACCCATGTAGTTTGAATAAGGGAGTTTAATGTTTATGATTGATGGCTCAAAGAAGGATGTCATAATTACTTTTACTCTCTAAGCTCACGTGATTCATGCTCGGTGTGAGAAACAAGAGGTATTGGTAATAAAATATACAATTGGGCCATGAAAAATGTAATCATAAAAAAATGGTTTGGGGCTTATGTATATATGACTGCCCAGATAAATGAAGGTTAGGAATTACATTAGGGAGAAAATCCAGAAACAGGGTCCATAAAGGTATATGTGCTTCATGGAGATTTGAATACTCTAACTTGGAACTTATTCCTGAAAAGGAAACCCAAATTGGGAGAGGATTTGATAACTGGGTTTTACTCCTGAGAAGGAATCCCAGATCAAACGTAAATTAGGACTGGTTAAAGAGAAAATTAAGGGACTTGGGGCTTACTCATAAAGAGGTTGCCCAAATTAGAGGATCTAGGGCTTACTCCTAAGAAGGATGCCCATATTAGAGGATATGGGGCTTACTCCTAAGAAGGATGCCCAAAAATTAAGGGACTTAGGGCTTACTCCTAAAGAGGATGCCAATAATTATGACTGGGACTTATTCCTGAAAAGGAGGCCTAGGTTAGGGGACTTGGGGCTTAGTCCTGAAAAGGAAGCCCATGATTATGACTGGGACTTATTCCTGAAAAGGAGACCCAGGTTTAAGGATTCCCTCATCTTAAAGGATGAGGTTGAATGAATGAACTCTCCATATTTGGTGACATAAAGATCTTTAAATCACTAGGTTTTGAGAGATATTCCACAGAATTCCTTTCAAATAAGGAAGTCAAATCAAGAAATCATGCCATAAATGGATTTGAAGAGTGTCTTGAAGACTGAATCTTAAAAAGAAAAGGTGTAATGGCTTAAGAGGGGTGAAATGGGCAAGAAAGGCACCCAAAAAGGAAGGGGTGCGCAAGTCTTGGAAGGCGCGCAGGTACTGCGGCGGCGTGCAAGTATTGGTCATGCAGGTATACCTGCGCGACATGGTGGGTACTTGAGCGATATTCAACCAGCATTTGAGATACTTGAGAAACTCTTCATTACAGCCTTTAAAATCCTCTTGAGGATCTTCCAAAAAAGTGACGCGCCAGTTCTATCGAAGAAATAAGGCGGCGCGGAAGTGTGACCACTTCCCTTAAGGGCTGAACACTCAGGCGTGAAAGTGTTGATGAGTTTCAACACTTAGGCCTTACTCCCTCCCTTTAGATCTTCTGTTCTAGGTAAGAAATTACCATATAAGTGTTCCGGAAGCTTTAAGAAGAGACTTGGGCATCAGGAGCTTCAATCCGAGTTTCTGGAAAAAGATCCTCTCGAATGGGGGGCCCACAGGGTCTATTTATAGGCAGGGGAAGACCCCGGGCGGTTATCAACTAGGTCACGCAAGTCACTTGCGCGCCAAGTTGCGTCGCGCAAGTCCACTTGTGCGACCTTGAAGGAACTTGCGCAGCCTATGGGGAAAGATTTCCTTGTTCATTCCTTTGTCAATTTTTTGATGTTTTCTTCAAAGGTTGAATCACTTTATGCTCATATATTCCCCTTTTACGATGTTTATATTCTGTGACGAAAGGAGCGTCAACAAAAGTCCCCCGCTCAGAGTTGGATCCGGAGAGAAATATAGGATTTGACTATTAGGAAATCGAATACATCCAAAGGAAAAGGGGGGCGCGCAAGTCTTCAGGGCATAGAGGGCGGTGCGTAAGTTTGCGTCGCGCAGGCTTTGAGCGCACTGTATACGGCGCGCAGATAGGCCTCCTGGCCTATAAATACATGGCCTCACCTCCGTACAAAGCATCTGGATTCCTAGACATCAATCTTCTTGAGCTCTCATCGCGCAGGTTATCTTAGCCGCCCAAGTTGCTCTGTTTTCCAATGTTTTCCTTGATGTCGCGCTATTGTAAAGGTATTTGTACTTGCGCGGTTTACACTTGCACGTCAAAAACTAGCGCGACACACGAATACTTTCACGCCATGTTTTAGACTTGCGCGCCTTAATTCCTTAGCCATTTTTTCAAAATTTCTTCACAAATTTTATGAAAAATAAACCCATTTAAGAGTTAGTTTATTCATCTTTTGTGCAGATTCAATGGCTCCTAAATGGAATTAAAACGTCTGATGAACTGGGTAGCAAGCGGATTGATGACATGATGAACATCATTGGCCATCATTACTATGATATCTGCAACAACACTCTCTCAGATTTGGCTAAGCACTTGAAGAAATATCATCTTAATTTCCCACAGAGCATCTACCTGCCTCTATATGATCATGGTCACCTGCAAGGAGTCAATGTTCTAGATACAAAGAACTATACACCTGAAATGAAGCTGTGCTTCTACTCCTTAATTTCGGTTATGTTGTGCATTAAAGGAAACAACAATGGTGTGAACTTTCAAATTCTTCCTCCATGTCATTTCCTTGCAGATATGAAAATGGAAAACCCATGGGATGAAATGTTTTCTACTGCCGATTGGTGGAGAGAAGACAAACATGGAAATAGTGCAATATCTGAAAAGAGTACTCTCTTCAAATGGATCTTTAATTCCAATGCTCCATTCTCAAATCCATGTATCCATCTTCCAAGTCTCTTTGATAGAAACAGAGTCACTGTTTGATCAGCAGAAAATTTTCTCAAACCGCACTCAAGAATATCCTTTTACAATTGTTCCAAGAAGAGCTGGTATCACTGCATCTCTTATTGTATCCAGTTGAATGAATGAATTCCAGGTGGTTGCTGATGAAGCTCAGGATGCCGTAAATAAAATGAAGTGTTATGTTTAAAATCCTCTTGTAATTCTTGAAAAAGAGAAGAGACTCCAGTCTGTGGATGTCTTTCTAACTCTTGTGCAACAATGAAAAACACTTTCACTTTAACTTATTTGTACCTGCATTCTCTCACTACCTGCTTCAAATTTACTTAAGCCAATGGTCTTAGTAAGCATAGTTTTATTTTTACTAGGATTAGTACAAATAAACCTACAAAATTTGAACCTTTTAATTGCTCAATATTTACCTAAATCATACAAAAATGTATATTTAGTGAGCTAGAACTTGACTTTATTCAAAGTTCCTTTGTCTTTTGTGGGCAGTTTAAAGTCATGCGTGCCAGACATAAAGGGACTAATGTTTAAGGTCGAAATAGCTTTGACCAAAATGGATTAAAATTGATTCAATTCCTTGACAATTTATCTGAAAACATATTACCAAACTCAAGTATGAGAGAAAATATGTAAACTATGGCTAAAGAATATTTGAATATGAGGAATGATATGAAAAAGAGCTAAAACGCATTAGAAGAAGTAGTTTCCAAGAATGAAGTTACCATTATTTAACAAACCCGTTAGGGGGTTGAATTATGCAGGGCCACCTAAGGGCATTGGCTGCATAGTTAAATAAAATAGTATCTTTTGGCTGACAAGTCTGTTATGTAGACTGTTTATGCAAGGCCACCTATGGGCACGTGCTGCATAGTCAGGCAAAAAGAATTCTCAAAAATTTACTTTCCTAGTTCTAAAAGCCAGTGAAAGTTTATGGAGATTCAAATTTTCTAAAGTATAGAGTTTTTTGTATGGAAAGAGGTACTTGAATATGGAGAAGATATTTCCAGACAAGATTATTGAAGAACTGGATGAATATCACTCCTACAAAGGTCTGACCCAAACGTAGGGAAGAAGAATAAACCATAGACATGAATACTTTCAGATCATGAAAAAGGATATAGGACAAATATGTTAAGGATGGATATTTTTTTCGGATCCCTACATACTGTCGTTTAAGACAAATAAGGAAAAAAGAGGCATTCTTCCCAAGAATGAAGTTATCATCATTTAACGAACCCGTTAGGGGGTTGAATTATGCAGGGCCACCTAAGGACATTGGCTGCATAGTTAAATAAAATAGTATCTTTTGGCTAACAAGTCTGTTATGTGTACTGTTTATGCAAGGCTACCTATGGGCACGTACTGCATAGTCAGGCAAAAGAATTCTCAGAAGTTTGACATTTTTGTGACTAAAAGTCATGAAAAGGGTTATAAAGATCTGAAAATATTTAAGGTTTAGGATTATAACACATAAAGATGGGTATTGTCCAATGTATATAGAGATACATAGGTCAATGATAACCATAATCATGTTGTGGCTGGGTCATGAATTGAAATTTTGGACTTCACTACGTATCTCATAAGAATGAGAATCAAGCCATACGTTGTTCTTGAAATGCAGTTTAACGTCGTTCATGAAGAAAATATGAGAGATCTTAGTATAGGGTCATAGAGTTCGGACCATAATAATGAATACATAGTGTGTGTTTTCATGAGGACTTTTCAGCCAAGGGACTGAATGTGAAATTTGGGGTTAGGCCCAAAAGACTTAGGGCTTGATTCGAGGGATACTCGAACGTTCCTACATATCCCATAAGGATGGGAATCAAACCCACATAGTTCTAGAACTAACCTTTGTACAAATTTGATCCGTACATGTGAAGGGTGAAAGGGGACTTTAGTGCAATGATGGTTTAACCTGAGATAAAAAGTTTAGGCATTACCATGTATTCATGTAGTCTTTTGAAATGAAACATGATTGAAAAATCAATGTCAATAATAGTTCTCTCTCAAATGACGAAATCAAAGAGTATTGTAGTTTATTGTCATACCGGACAAAAGTGTTGCATAGTTTAACGTCATATATCAAGGACAAAAGTGAATCAATGTAAAGATATTGATTCTAGGGGCGGTTTCATGAATCAAAATCATATGAGATGGTGGTGAACCGATGTGAAGTGATTGTTTTTTGGGCTTGAACCCTGGGAGGTTGCCTACATACCCAGCCTGGAGGGCAAGGATCAGAGTCCGTGTAGTTCAATTACAGAATGGATTAATGATCAAGTTGTTCTTGGGGACAACGATCTAATAAAAATGTTGTTGGTACATACACATGGTTAGTGGACCAAAGAGAGTGTTATGGTTGAGGTTTTCTCTAAGCTCACGTGAGTCATACTCGGTGTGAGAAACAAGAGGTAACAACAACCTTAACGATGCATAGTTTAATGTCATGTAGGACATATAAAGGGACTACGCAGTTTAAAGTCTTGCAGTTAGAACTATTGGTGCTGCACAATTTAGTGTCATGTATTAGGGACAAAATACAGTTTAATGTCATGTAGGACATATCAAGGACTTTCTGTACAGTTTAGCGTCAATTAGTTAGGACGACGGGGAAAATACAGTTTAATGTCATGTTGGACAAAAAGGGGGACTGCGCAGTTTAATGTCATGCAGTAAGGACAAAATAACACACCATTTACGTCATGTTGGACGCATTGGGGATTTTTTCTACAGTTTAGTGTCATGTTGGACAAAAGGGTGAATAGTTTAAGGTCATATAAATGGACCTTGTATGGTGCAATTTAATGTCATACTGGACCATGGTGTAGTTTAATGTCATACAGGACTTTTTAGGGAACTTTTTCCCAGTTTAATGTCGTGTGGGACAAAGTTGCAGTTTAAGGTCATACTGGACCATTGTTATATAGTTTAACATCATATAGCAAGGACGAACTAGTGCTACACAGTTTAGTGTCATGTTGCGGGGACATCTTGTGAATACTTTGTATTTTATACAATGTATTTCTTGAAAAATCTGGCATTAGTTGGAGTAGTAATGACTTCTCCATCTATCGAGATTAATGAATAAGCTCCATTGGAGTAGACCCTATGTATTGAATAAGGTCCTTCCCATTTTGGCTCAAGATTGAGAGGTTTCTTTCCTGGTATCATTGGAGTTCTGAGAACTAATACCAATTCTCCCTGATTAAATGAACGAAGACGAACTTTTTTGTTAAAAGCTCGTGCTATTCGATTCTGATAGATTTCCAAGTGGTGCAAAGTGCACAATCTTTTCTCATCTAACCGTTCCAATTCATTCAATCGCTTTTGGGATTGCTCATCTGTAGATAAATGATCACAAATGGCTACTCTGAGTGAGGGAAATTGAACTTCAATTGGAAAGACTGCTTCTGTTCCATATACCAATGAATATGGAGTTGATCGCGTTGCATTGTGGGTGGTAGTCCGATAAGCCCATAAAGCATGAAATATTTTATCAGGCCATGACCTCTTATCTTTATCCACCATCTTTTGCAGTATATTTGAAAGAGTCTTGTTAAAGGCTTCTATTTTTCCATTGGCTGACGCATGATACCGAGATGAATGGTTTGATTTAATGTTGTATTCTTGATACAATTTCTTCACCTCAGAAGAACAGAAGTTGGTGCCGTTGTCCGTCAATATGGTATGAGGGACACCAAATCTAGTAATGATGTTAGACTTGATGAAGCTAAAAATGCATTTAGAGCTGACTTCTTTGAGAGGTACTACCTCTGCCCATTTGGAAAAGAAATCAGTAGCAGTAAGAATGTACTTAAACTGCTTGGCCATAGCTGAAGGGTAAGGTCCCACCACATCCATTCCCCATGTAGCAACTGGCCATGAGTATTTATCTGCATGAAGTAACTCTGGAGGTTGATGAATGAAGTTGGAATGTACTTGACATGAATGACACTTCTTTTTGAAATCAACACAATCTTGTATCAGTGAAGGCCAAAAGTATCCAAGCCTTCGAATTTGATCAGACAATCTATGTCCAGACTGGTGGGCACCACAGACTCCTGGATGTACTTCTTTCATGATAGCCATTGTCTCTTCACCATCAATCCATCCAAAGAGAACTCCATCAAAACCATGTCTGTAGAGAATTTTCTCTAGGTGGTTTGGGCCATCATAAAGAGTAAAATTGACCACACGTTGCCGAATTTGTTCTTTCTCAGCTCTATCTGGTTGAAGTGTTCCATTTTGAAGGTATTCCCTGATAGGTGACATCCATCCTATAGTATGACCATACGGTTCAGGAATGGGACTAATTTCATTAATTTCCTCTGTTCTGTCTTGAACATAAGGTGAAATTGCACGACAGTGGGCAATACTGATGGTTGTCTCATCCCGATTTGGATCTGCTAGAGCTGTGGATATATTAGCCAGTGCATCAGCTTGATCATTTTGTGATCTTGGGACATAAGAAAATGTCGGTTCTGAAGGGAATTCCGCTATTAACTTTCTGACGTAATCATACAATTTGATTAACTCTTCTTTTCTGATGGCATAATCCCCATTGACTTGTTTGATTACCAGGTCTGAATCACCTTTCACCTTTAAGTGATTCACTTGTGCTTGAAGTGCTAACTCCAAGCCTCTGATAAGAGCTTGGTATTCGGCTTCATTATTGGTACCACCTTCCCACAATAAAAAGGAATAAGGTAACAATGCCTTATCTGGAGAAATGAGTACAATTTCTAAACCAACTTTGTTGAATTTAGGATTTTCCATTTTTTTCCCTGTTGGACTTCTGGAAGCACCATCAAAATACATTTCCCATGTTTGAGGACACTCTTGAATAGAAAAAAATTCCAAATCAGGGAGTTCAATATCTGAAGACGTGTCTTCCACTGAAGGATGTTCAGCCAGGAAATCAGCCAGAGCTTGGCCCTTTATTGCATTTTGAGATACATACTGAATGTCGAACTGCTGCAAAATAACTTCCCACCTTGCTAGACGTCCTCTAAGCATTGGACGACTAAGGATGAATTTGAGCAGATTATTGCGAGATACCAATTGGACCTAGTGATGTTGCAGGTAGTGTCTCAGTTTCTGAACTGCAAATATTAATGCCAGGCAGCACTTATCAATACTTGAATACCGGGTTTCTGCTTCAAGCATAGTTCTACTGAGATAGTAGAGGCTATTTTCATTCCCAGCATCATTCTTTTGAGCGAGAAAGGCACCCAATGATCGCTCTAGAGATGTCACATAGAGGATAAGTGGCCTACCTTCAACAGGTGGCATGAGTACTGGTGGACTCAAGGGGTATTTCTTGAGAACATCAAACGCTTCTTGACATTCTTCAGTCCACTGGTAAGTGACTCCTTTGTTCAATAATTTGGAAAAGGGTAAACTTTTGCCTGCCAAATTGGCGATGAAACACCGAATATAGGCTAAGTGTCCTTGAAGTGCTCTTAATTAATTCAAATTCTGAGGAGGTGACATACCAAGGATTGATTTGGTCTTCTCAGGATCGACTTCAATACCACGATGGCGTACAACAAAGCCGAGGAATTTTCCTGAGGTTACCCCAAAAGCACATTTTAAGGGGTTTATCTTCAAATTATGTTGTCGAAGCTTGTGGAATATGACTTCCAAATCATCCAAGTGATTAGAACGTTGTTTGGATTTAACCACCAAATCGTCTACATAGCATTCAACAAACTTCCCTAAGAAAGGATTGAAGATACGATGCATGGCGCGTTGATACGTTGCACCTGCATTCTTTAAACCAAAGGGCATCACCCGGTAACAAAACACACCTTGAGGGGCTTTGAAGGCTGTAGATTCCTCATATTCTGGGGCCATTCGGATCTGATTATATCCAGAATATCCATCCATGAAGGAAAGTACTTCATAGCCAGCGGTTGCATCAATTAAGAGTTCTGTAATCGGAACTGGGAAATTATCTTTAGGACAATACCGATTAAAATATTTGAAATCGATGCAAACCCTAATTTGTCCGTTCTTCTTCTTTACATGGACAATATTAGCCAACCACTTGGGATACTGAACTTCTCTGACGAAGTTAGCTTTGATCAGCTTATCCACTTCAGCTTCAATTTTTGAAGCATAAGTTGGGTGTGTTCTTCTCGCGGCTTGCTTAAATCCTCGATGTTCTTTTGGTAAACCCAAATGATGAGTAGCAATATCAGGATCAAGCCCAGGAATTTCTGTATAGTTCCAGGAAAAAATATCTTTATTTTTCTTTAGAAAAGAAGTATACATTTCTTGCTCTTCAAGGGTCATGGCCGCACTAATTAAAGTGGGGCATGGATCTTTCTCTGTACCCAGATTTATTTCTCTGAGTTCATCCACAGTGGTTGAGATACCTTCTTCAAATGCTGAAGGAGCATCTCTAAGATCTTCCTCTTCCTCTTCATCATGTGTTATTTCTTCCGTTTCTACTTGCACAGTAGATGACAAAACGAATTTTTCATGATCTGTAGAGATGTCAAAATTTGCACATTTTGAAGAAGAAGCTTCCATTTCCGACCCTATTGACGATAAAGGGACTTCTTTGGGAAATAAAGAGGAGATGATGGATTGAGAATTGACATCATTATTCACCTTCGACCTTGCTATAACTTCTTCTGGCCTGATTGGGGAAGTATAGACCTGTTGGATTTCAGTAGATGAAATGAAGATGTCACCACTTGTGCTTTCATCACTGTTTGGTAGGTCACCAATTTCTCCCATGTTGTCTAGCTCAATTGCCGTAATTGACATTATGGGTCTTTCCATAAGAGTATTTTGATTTGGGCATATTTTGTCAATTTGAATGATAGGTAACACATAATCTGTACTCACATGTGTAAATGGATTTATTGGAATTTTCTCCAAACCATATGGAGCATTAACTTTGGTAATTTTATTCATTGTAGATTTTTCTCTTCCCTTCATGTGATAAAATTCTGCCTTAATGTATTGAGACTCACATGTATTGAACGAGGTCTTATCACCATACAATGTTCCAACTTGACCATTGAAACAGTATTTGAGACATTGATGGTATGATGAAGGGATAGCTGCATGCTGATGTAGCCAGGGTCTTCCAAGCAAGACGTTTAAAGCTGAGTCTTGGTCAACAATCATCAAATCCGAATTGGATACAAGATTTCCAAAATGAGTTCTGAGTGTAACATCGCCCAGTGGTTCTTGTTCATTTTTATCATATCCTTGTAACATCATGGTAGAAGGAGATAAATCAGATTCAGTGAGGCCCAATCGACGAAGTGTACAAATGGTCATGAGGTTGACTCCTGAACCATTGTCAATGAAAGCTCTTCGGATATCTACACCATTGAATTTGCCAGATAATTACAGAGGTTTTATGTGCCCATTCACAACATCATCTTCATCTTTATCAGTAAAAGATATCACTGCATGGAATTCTGCAAGATTATTCTCTATGTGATAGACTTCAGCTGTAGCAATTTCAGCTTCAAACTCCTGAGGACTTGACAAAGCTTCGATGAGTGCTTCCCAAAGATCTTTTGACAGATTCAAAGCATCCAAAATTGATAACTTGTCTGGTACATGGGCCAAGTCTTTCAATATATCATACTTTTGATCTAAAGATCTTCATTTCCCAACAGGAATATGCAGTTTAGCAGGTACCTTGGAAGAAAATGCTTTGGAAGCTGATGCATCTTGTATTGGGATAGAAGTTGGCAACATCCATGGTTTTGGAAGATTAGACCAATTATATCCATTTACTTTCTGAGATAAAGAAGATGGAACCTTCAATCAATCTTTTAAAATAATTGTGCCAAGACTGAGTTGGCTATTAGCAGAAAAACCAGTTTGTTCTTTTTTTGCTCGATGAAGGGCTCTACCATGAGTTTCTGCTGCGTACACAGTTCTAGCAGGGGTAGAATTGGAGTAGTGGCTTCGGAAAGATCCACGTCTTCCCCTGTATCCTGAACCTCAGGAAAATCCTCGGATTCCCTTATTTGATACAAGGAATTCATGCTCATCAAAATTGAAATTATGACTGGAATACGGATCTGTTAATTGAATCATATTAACAGAACCAAATATTATCTCTTCGTCTAATAAAGAGTCTGCCTGACTAGCCTGTTTAGGCTGTGCCGTTTGATGGGGCGGTGCCCGTGGTTTTGAAGTAGATGGCATAAAGTTTGTCAGAGTGAAAGACAATTTAGGCTTTGACACATACTCGTCTTCTTTTGATTCTTTTTTCTTCTTTGAATCAAACCGTTTCTTTGAGGATTTTCCCTCTAACGAAGAGGGTTTTACCACAATATTCATGGAAGAAGACACAATTGGTTTCTTTAATAGTGTTCGCAAAATGGCATGAGTCCGGTTGAATGTCTTTCTGACCATCCAATCATCATACTTCTGTGCATTTATGCTTTTGACTTCTTACCATTCACCTTCCTCCTCTGGAACTGTAGCATTAACACATGCTATCTGAGTCGAAGAACCTTTCAACGTGACTTGTCCCAAGTTGACCATCTTTTGTAGGAGGTCTTTAAAGACAAAACACTCCTGGATGGGCTGCCCCAACATTTGATGAGAGGGACAATAATTAGGATGGTCTTCATCTCCTTCCTTGTTTGGTCTCTTGGGCACTGGTAATTGAACCAAATTATTTTCCAGAGCTGAAATGAAGTAACCAAGAACTTTCTCATTCCGGAAAGAGTATGTTTTACTCTTTAAATCCTCAAATTGTTTTCGTCATTGATCTCTTTGATGAATTGGACAAAACGGACTTTGTTGTTGGAATTAAAGAGGTGGAGCCCTTCGAGAAGATGAAGGTTTTGAAGTAGAAATAGGTACAGGCGCTTGTTTAAGAATAACTGCAGCAGTTTCTGCTTTACCCATTCTCCTTCCTGATGCTGATGGAATTACAAGAGATTTAACTTTAGCCTGTATAAGGGAATCTTCAATCTGCTGAGCGATTGAAGTAAGTTCTCGAAACCCTCCTGTGTATTTCACAAGGATCAATGGCGTGCGTAATTCGTCATGCAAATTTGCCACACAAATTGGGAACAGCTCTTCCTGAGGGAGTGCTAAACTCAGGGAATACATTAATCCCTTCCAGCTAGCAATGAAATCAAAGACTCTTTCATTATCCCTTTTCTTGTAGTTTGTAAGATCGAAAACTGTCGTTTTTGGCAAAGTTGAGCTGAACTGAAGAAGGAATTTTTGACGAAGATCCTCCCATCCTATGATTGACCGGGATTGCAAGCTTGTATACCAGACAAAAGCTGGTCCTTTCAAGGTTCGCACGAAGCATCTGAGTTTCACTGCTTCTTGCTGCTCTAGAGTTCCCATCATAGGATCGCAACAAGACATGTAATGCGTCAAATGTTGTTCAGGGTCTATTGATCCATTAAAAGTAGGGAGAACAGGGTTTCCAATACTAGATGGAGGAGAAATTGAATCTACCCATTCAGGGTAAACATTCTTTTCTGGTTGAACTTGCGCCCATTTCCCTTGCATAGTTTCTAACCGAGCTATTAATGACTCAATAGTAGTTATTAACTTTTGAGAAACATCAGGTTAAATTTGGTCTTGGGTAGGTGCAATGAATTGATCTTGGACAGACGTGGTGATTGGTGCTGTAACTGGTGGTAGCACTGCCAACCGTTGTTGCGTTTGACCCGTAGGATTAGACCTCTGAGGGTGTACTGATAAAAGAGGATATTCCTGATCTATCTCAGTAGTTACAACAAATTCCTTCGGTTGTCGGACTTCAGCATTCTTAAGAATAAGACTACTCTGAAGTAGTTCTGCATTCAACCTTCTTAATTCTATCATTTCATCCTCTTATTGTGCAAACCTTTGCTCTAACGAGAGAGATTGACCTTCTCTAGAGGAAGGATATGTAACCTGATTCTTTCCCATCCCTTTGTTGGATACTTTTTGGAGAGAAGGAAGTGGATTACCTAGGTTCTGAGTAATCCTTTGACTTCGTGTACGCACACCTTCTTCATTTGTATCGGCGCGTAAATTTTCTTGAGTAGGACGCTCTTCATCTGAGTCCCCTGAGTGAGTCTCCTCTGGTGGATTAGCAACAACGGCATTGATGACATTGATTGATGTATAATGCATCGCATCCCTTCTATCAAAATTTATGTGATATTGTCTTCTTTCATGTCTTTGATGAGACATTGCCTTTTGTTGATTTAATATTTTAGAAACTTCTTGACGAGATATAACTTGGAGGGAATCTCCTGATAATTTGGATCTTTGTTCCTCTTGGGGCTTCTTCCCAAATCGAGAAAAGACTGATATTCTTTGAGAAGGGGATTGATGATTTGAAAGAGTCCCCAGTCTCGAGAACTGGGGATGTTCCTACTGCTTCCGCTCAACTCCTCGAATCCCATTTTTTGACTCTGAGGGTTGGGTTAAAGGAGTCCCTAGTCTGACAAGATGGGGTGGCTCTTGACATGCTATGTCTGAGACCTTCTTAAAATCTCTCTTGATCTTGCAAATATTAATTCGGAAATTAGCTGCATGCATTAGCCTGTATCCACTTTTATCACCTGGTTTAACAGACCGTTGGATGATTTCCGAAACTTCTGTCATTTGATGATGTGTTTGATCCATACGAGAGGCTTGTGCAATATTATCGCCTGCTTGATGTAGGAGCAATTCAACAACTTGTTCTCTATATGCTTGATTTTGAGAGGAACTAGTTAAAGCCTGTTCTTGAGCAAGCTTTTGATTATGAACAAATCCCATTGACTGTGGCCGGCCATGGGCAATAACATTGCATGAGACCATTTTCGGCAGGCTTTGCTGACTGGAAATCACTGTGAAATGTATTTCTCCATGAACACCCCATCCTATGATATGAACACCATATGAAGCATTGGCAATTAACTAACGCAATTTTCTTAGTGCGCCAAGGCATGAACGTTGAAGGGTTCTCTGTTGCTTTTCAGCCTTCGGATACCGAGAGACTGATAGAGATTCCAAATCAATATGACGTTGTAGCCCTTCTATTATATTAAGGTGATTTTCATATTCATTATAAGATAATACCTTCTTCTTCAATTGACAAAGAGTTTTCCATATGTTGAGACGAATATCATGGACTCCATCTTCCGTCATCATCTTTGGAATGTCATACTGGGAGTCAGCCAAAGTCCAAAACATGACTGGTACCTCACTTTTCACCCGTTTTTTTCTCATATTCAGCATTTCCTCTTTATCATTAAATGAAGATTCTTCTACTTGTTTTGACCATAGTTGGTGTTTCCTTGTTGCTTCATCGGATTCAACAAGATTGGTAGAGAGATCATTGATCAAACTATAAGATGCATGACTTAGGGGTGGTTCAGAGAATGACCTACACCCTGGGCTATCTTCTGATTGAGAAAGTATTTCACTTTCTAGCGATAAAGCATCAAACATTTCTGGTTTCTCATTTGCATGTGCCTCAAGATAAGAGGGCTTTCTCGGCACTACATTGTCCACTGGAGTATTTTCCAGGCAATGTGATCATGAATCTAAATTCCATTACAATTGTTGGAAAATGTATATGTATGACCTCCTTACTTTACATTACATTTAAATATGATGAGGAACCCCTTTCTCTCTCATCAACCATTTTTATAAATTCTTATGTCACGCCGTTACGATGCTGAAGTCGCACTGATTTTCTAAGCCAATGCCATTGTGTAGTGGATACCATTCCCATTTCTCCGTCAAGGGTATCCACCTTTATGTACCTTTAATTATTGATTAAAAAGTTTCATGTATGAATTCCATATTCCTTTATCTTGGAATAAATTATTATGTTTTATAAATCCATGTTTTATGATCCATGTGTCACACTTATGCATGAAATGAAATGTTTAAGAAGGGTGCACCCTTATAGCGCTCCAATGCATTGGGTAAAGTATAGTATCATGATACATCATGTGTAATGAGTGTTTACTCATGCTAATTCAAGTGCAATGAGGGTTTACTCATGCTTCATGTGCGATGAGTATTTACTCATGCTCTATGTGCAATGAGCCTTGGCTCATGCTAATTCCATGTTAAGTGTTGTTGCCACATTTCCATGTTATGATTATCATGCTTTATCATGCCTTTATGTTCATGTTTCTTTTATGCTCTATTAATATGCCTATTTTCTAACATGTATTGTACTCCTCATGTTATTCCATGTGTACTCCCTTACTGGGCTTTATATCTCACCCTTTTCTTATACATGTCGTCAGGTTATCCCATGCAATGCTATGTATGGGGGAATGTAGTGGTCCTGAAAAGGAAGTTTTCAATAAAGATGTTGTATTTCATGTTTTAAGTTTTTATGTAATGATCATAAGCCCCAAATACACTAATCCTCTTGATCTTATTTTTTGTATCAAGTGGAGTTTTATGTAATAAATCATGTTTAAGTTTGTAATAAAATCAGGGTTGTCATTGATTCATAATGAAATTGGATTCTCAATGAGGAGAAAATCTTGGGACATGATTGAATAATTCTTCAACAAACTCCTCAACCATCGTTAGAAGATAATTTCTCAAGGTTACTTCCATAAAAAGATCCAAACTCACCAACTGATGGGTGAACAATATTTCCTCAGGTGTAAAGGCCATGTTTTCTTCATCTTAAAATACTCATCTCAAACGAAAGAGAATATCGACCAATCTACTCATAATACCCTTACTCTCCATTGAAAATAGTATATCTGGGAATCTACAAAACATACACTATCCATGTTTTGGATGAAATATTATGGCTATATAGTATCCCCCATGAGGTTCCATTAAAAAATTTTCTAAAAAGAGAAAGATCGCACTATCGGTAGATGTGATTGATCATAGGATCTCTCACCTAAATTTTTCCTATCCGAATGGGGTAGGCTTAGGCCTCCACTGGGATATCTAGGTATATAAAAAAGGATACATAAATGAATTAATGGTTCACTTCAATATTTATAATTATGGGTTTTAAATTGGAAATGATACATATCGTTCCCTAGATCATGTCAGGTGTTGCTTGTTTGTACCACTCCATAGCATAAATCAACCCACACCCTAACCACCATACTTATTAATCTTTCGATGACTGCCTAAGGGTCATAGTGGAGGGAGTGTCTCATATTTTCATCTTCCTCCAGCTCCTCCTCCAGGTAGACCACCATCTCTATTGCCAAATTAAATATCTAGAAGACCCCATGGCTTCCATGGGGAGGTCCTTGGCATGTCTTTCCACTAATTAGAGGGATTTTCCACTACCTCGCTACCCTCGATGGAACAATGGGTCTGATAGTTTTGTAATAGATGACCCCATATCTCTCAAGAAAAATAATACCTATCTCTTAGAATATTGGATCCATTCTGAAAACTACAAGCTATCGACTATTGGGTCTGAGGCTGTATATCAGCATTCTTCCTGCTTCAATAATTTGATATCTTTAAATGACCACTTGAAGATTATGAATCTTCCCCTAGGTGACCACTACCAACACCTATCACATGTCACTCCTTATCTATGAAACACTTGATCACTATGGCTTTCTCCAACACCCTAGCATAAGAGGAGATACACAAGGAAAATGGGTTCCTAAATACCCATAAAGAGACCTCATTCAAACTTCTATTACTAGTAGAGCACATTACATACCATATAGAGGGACCATCATGTGAGATTAGAAAAATCTCAATGGGAACTCAGAAAATTTCATACTTACCTAGTATAACTCTAGAATCTCCTTATTGAGTAAAAACCTCTGCATTTCAGGGAAATACTCCTCATGAAATAGACAACCAAAATGCATCCTAAAGAGTATCACATATTTATATTTATGGATGTTTATAGACCAACAATGATTCATTTCCCCTAATAGGAGAATAGATTCTAATAATTCCATCTATTCACTAGGTGTTTGAACAAGATATAATAAAGAAAAAAGTCTCTAAATAGACTTATACTACTTGAGGATTAGAATAACCTTAAAACATAGGAATTATTTTTCATTAAAACTCATGTTGTGTGCTCAATCTGCATGAATCCTCATCTTAAATCATATAAAACCCCATTTTCTCCACATATAGAGAAACATATACCCATATAGTGGGAATTGGGTTTGTGTGTTATAATATAAGAGGAGGTATAGCATCACACATTACCAATGGAAACAACTCATGAATGAGTCCCAAACAGAAGCCCCATCACACAATAATTCAAAGACATGGGGCTCAATCACAACTCTGATCATGTCACAACCCTAAACTAGGACTCTTGTTGGTTGTCTGTATGGTGGAATTCTAAAATTAAACTAGATAAACAGTAGTAAATAATTCATAAATGAGGATCTGAATCAAGAAGGATATAAGAAAATAAGACACAATCTTATATGATGCATGTACCATTAATTATTCCCAACAACTAGTTTCTCATTGCTTGAAGTTGGAAATTAGGATATTAGAGTCCTGATGAATGGATATATCAATCGACACACTACCACTAGGTTCCCTATACATTAGAATTAACTCAACACTACATAACATCACTGTCCTAATTCCCAAACCAAATCCTAAAGAAACTCCAAACTCTGCACCCTATCCCTAGGACACATCCTCACTTTGATACCACTCTAACATAGCCTATCCCAGTAAGACCACTCTAGGGAAGTGGTAAGATGAGTGACCACCCTAATACATCTTCAATCAGACTAGGGTCTATTGATTAGCATTATGTATAAAAGTTTCATTGATAATATTCCTTATCCTAATTCATCTGTACACAACAGATATCCCCATATAAGGAGTAATATCACATTATAGATAAAAAAAGAAAAGTGGAAATAATTTTTATAATTAATTAAACAACCTATATCATTCAAAAGAACATAATAAGTGTGAACTAAAAAGTATAATGTAAAAATTACGTGTCCAACCACAAACAAATGGGGAAACACCAACCAAATCAGTTGTAGTATACATGTACCTATGATTCCATGATCCCCAACTCAAAAATCAAAAACTAAAAATACCTCCCAACATACCCAATCTTCACCAACACAATTTCCACTGTGATAACCTCCAAAATATATGTTTTCTTGATAAGACATGACACATAAAAGAAAATACACCCATGCAATGGGGATTATGAACATAACTAGTAGGATTCCATAAAAAAATAAAAAATAAATAATAAAATTAGTCTTCTAAATAATGAAAAGGAGGGGAATGTGAAACCCATCAAAAGAAACCCATAAATGCCCAAATATTGGACCTGAGAGTAAAAAGGAACTCTCGGTTCTCAATTCCAATTACATGTGTGATTAGCACACTGTAGTAGATTCTGTACTACCCAATTTGAAAACCCACACAACCTCAATAAAATAGTAATATGGGACCAATGGATTTTTTATGAGTGAGATATGGTGTATGGAGTACCAACCCAATAGGAGGACCATTTCCCAACCAAAGCCCTTGGAATGAGGAGTATCAACTTCAAAGATAAAGGACTCGCACCTTGACTGTGCAGGGGAGTACCTAACCCTATGTGAGATTTAAGGGAACTATTCCCTAGAAAAAACACATCTTTTGGGGAGTACCAATCCTAAAAAGCTTCTATATATCCATACTAAGCCCCTTTATCAGACCAAGTGAGATAAATTACAAAACATTATCTATTTTATGAAACAAATTTCTTCAAACTTCTAAATAAACAACTCTATTAAACCTATATGTAAAAATACTCAAGATAGGTCATTTATTTGTCTAAAATGTAATCATGGTGAATAAATACCAGAAAACACCTTAAATTGGTGAGTGTATCCCATGCAAGGGCCTACGAAAACAACAAAGCATGTTGGACACTAAGGGTTCCTAGAATAGATGAGAACATGGCATCATGTGAAAGTTTTCATTACCCATGTTTGATTGGGAGGAATCGAAATAGTCCCCTCTTCACATACCATTATGTTTGTGGGTTGGTGTTTTGGGCCCCATGATGGGTCAGCCTATGCCAGCTAGTCCATGAGAAGAAGGACAGTCTCATCTCCACCCACCACATGGTGGGAAGGTATTTGTCTAATCCCAAGAGATCTGTTGGATGGGGGAAACCTAGTCCCCCTATTCTCTTCCTGATCCCCCACAAGAATTTTCTCCACCCTGTAAATCCAACCGACTACACTAGTGTTCTAATTCCATGTTATAACATATGGATACAACAATTATAAGCCCTAGTTTTTTATTTCACCACACACCTATTGAAATCATCCCACTTCCGTGACACTATCTCATCTTTGTGATCCCCATACAACACTAACAGATCTCCCCTACCACTCTATAAATACATATTCCTTCCCCTTGAGGCTCTTATACTAATATCATTGTATGAATTCACTAATATAAATCATTTCAACACCAACAGATAATGTCGAACAATTTGAGTCATACAAAGGAGGTCCATGACTTGGACAAGCGAAGGGTTCGATATATAAAAAAGCTCCATGAAAAAAAATAAAAATGCATCATGGTATAAAATTAACATCCTAAATTCAAAAAAATTCATGAAAATAAATAACCAATATTACCTAAAAAATTTATTAATTAATTCAACTAAAATAAAATATTGAATCTTGCTCTAAATTTAAATCATTTTTTGATGAAGAACGTGTCTGTGTTTGTCATCATTGATGGTTTCCTTTACCCAAATCACACCCATGAATCTAACATCCCATAAAGTTCCTAATATTCATTCCCCTTCCTCTAACAATGGTTTACAACTAACCCTAAATAGAGGTATTATGGATGTTTTTTAGGAAAATGGATAAGTGATTCTATTTAAAAATTTATGAATTCACTTTCATATTTCAATCACCAATGATGAATCACCTTGAAATTCATGATGTAAATGTAAATTTTGCCCCCTATGATAAATACCCCATTATCGACACAACCATAGTCTTATATATTCCATCTTATACTCTATTATTGAGGGATTTTTTTAATAATTCTTATGAATACGATAAAAGTATCTTTTTTATAATTTAAGTAATTTTGTTGAGGCCCTTCCATAATCTTTCTTCCATATCATCCATGTGTAAACACGATACTTTGATATCAACAAAACTATTAGATAGCTTTCTGAGGTCATCTAATAGGATAAATTATTATTTTACCCTCTGATATATATAAAATAATTTAGATATAAATTTAGAATTCCCATGGATTCTATTATAAAATGTGATTCATTACAGAGGGAATCCTATTGTTATTTATGTTGATTCCCCTTTCAAAAAAATTAATTACTCAGTGAAAATTTATTCACATGTGGTTTATTCATCTCTTATTGAGATTCATTTTTTTATTTCACTCCTCTTATGCATTATAATAATAACATTTTATTGATATATTTTGTAAACTTCAGGATAATTAACTTCTCGATGGATGCATAGAACACTCCTACTCATGAAAAAGTAAAAACATAGTATACCTTTCCATTCAATCATGGTGGAGTTTTATCAAGATCTATACGAAGTCAAATTATAATTAACGCTCAATAAGAGGAAGTATATATTTATTTTTTCTATTTCACTATATTTTGATTTATTGAATGTATTATTAGGTAAAAAAATAGAAATAATTTACCTGCAACTATTTTTATCCAAATATTATAGTTTATTTTAATTCATTATACAAATTCTTTATAATCAGTATGCTTAACTAATTATAGTGTTATTTAATTGATGTGATATGGGTATGTGTTTTCGATGTGTATATTTTATACGTACATCATTTATAGAGCTTCATTGTATATAAGAATCCACTTCACATTAATCTTTAATTAATCAAGGAATTGTTATATTTTTTTGTTATGTTTTATTTACACTTTTCAAAATTCTAGGAAATATAACTAACTAAAAAATGAAAAATGAATAGAAAAAACTACCAAACCAATTATTTATGAACCCATATACAAACTATATCATTTCTATAATAAAAAAAATTATATACGTGATAATTTTTTCTATGTTTAGTATGAACACGTAATTACTATTTGAAATACTTTGATTCTTGGTTCCATTATTTTAGATGATTTTTTTATTTCATTTAATGATTGGAAAATAAGTTTATGATTTTTTATTCTTTTTTAAAAAATTATTTACACTCATGATCATATATATTGTTTGGAACTATAATTCTAAATTTATGATGACTCTTGAATCATTTTAAATCAACTAATATTTAACTTTTTCTTAATGGAATCTCAATCAGGTTTTGTCTTAGTGAAATTACCATGTTTTTATATCGAAGTGATATGAATTTTGAAATTTTACCTAATATGATTGAGGACTTTATTTCTATATTTATCCCCAATAACTCATTGTTCCACCCTTAAATTATCCCCATTGTATAATCCTTAAAACCCGTGAAATTTTTTTTTTAATATGATCCTGTATTTGATACCATTCCCCATATATATCTTGCATATTTACATGATGATTTTCAATATAATCATATATTAGTGTTTTATTCATGGAGAGTGTTGTTGAGGGACAGTGACTCCTTTAATACACACAAATTGAAATTTTCTCATTATGTTATAAGTGGTTCTTTCTCAAATTAACACTTTTTAATGCATATATATATATATATATATATTAATATGTGAATGTAAACTATTTTTGGCACAAAAAATGAGTACATTTGTTGTTATTATGTGGTAACCCTTACATTTATAGATATGTAAAAAATTTATAACCTATTACTCCTAAATATGGAGAGTTTTTATATGATATAATTTATCTGAGAATATTTAGAGTATAAGTTACTTGTGAAAATTTAATTTATGATTGTTTTTATATATTATTCATGGGGGGTTTGGAGCTAATACACACATGATTGTCATCCCATTATTTGAGTGAATTATATCCCTTTTTTGTGAATATTGATATTATAAATTTCATAGGTGCAAGGAGTGTTTTAATTGGGAGGGGGAATGTTTTTGAGGGATACACAGATATTAACATTTAGAATTCATTTAACTCTAGATTCACACTTTATATTTTCAAAAAAAAAACATTAATGTTTTTATTAGACACCATCATATAGCCTTAGAGTACATTTGAACCTAATGTAAAGTCCTTGAGATTAATGAATTATTTTAATCTTCAATAGTTTATATGTGATATTCTTAGAAAGAATATAGTAATAATTCAAGTGTATAAGAATTTTTCATATCTTTGACAATAAATTATTTTGAGTGATTATAGTGATGGTGAGGTACGTCACATGATGTATGAGTATAGATGCCTATTTCAATTATAATATGATTTGATGGGAAATTGTTTTTGAAAACTATGATTTTAAATGAAGCATAATATTTTTTGGGAAACATTATTGAAAAATATTTAACATGTGAATTTTTTTGTTTTGAAAAAGAATGAATTTGTGAGTCATTTTATTATAGTTTTACCAAGGATAAAAAAGGAGGTATGGGGGGTTTTATGTGTATGTAAATGTCCAGACCTGAACCTTTCATGGGCTCAATCCACAACTATCCCATTCCTACCACCATAGGACAGGGGGTGTCGACAAGCACCGAAGGAACAACAATCTTGGGGAGTCTTTTTCTTAAGTACCTGTACACACACACACACACAACCAACTAAATGAAAAACGAAGAGGGAAAAGGGAAAATCTATATAACATAGCTATATATAAACCACAATCAAGCATCAAAATATAAAAGGAACGTGTATAGGTTCTATAAAGTAAACTCAAAGTAAAAAGAGGAAAAATATATGCCCATCCAGAAAAATGTCACATCCCCATAGTAAATGAAAAATAAAATACTTGAGAGATCCCTTCTCTAAGATCCCAAGCTATGACCACCGTACGCGGTCTAAGCATCCATATCCATAATCTCCTTTGAAGTCACAATCAACCTCTTCATCGTCTGTATAAGGCATGACATAAGAAGCCAAATTCTATGAAGGGTTGAGTATAAACATACTCAGTAGGAAACCTCAAAAAGGAGAAGGGGGAGTAGTAATTGACACAACCAAAGAGGAAATAAGTAGATAGAACAAGGTATAGTAAAGAGTGCAGATCAACCAAACAATAGAGTGAAGTAAGATCATTTAGACACAAGGAGGTAGGAATGGTGAGAATATAAACTACTCATCAAGTAATCAGTACCTTTAGTATGAAAGTATACTCATCCAACAACAAGAGAGTTAGGGTATCTCCATCTCATAGCTAAATACAGGAAAAGAGTCTCCAACAGTCCCAGGAGTAACCACGAATGATGCTCATAATCCTCACATTTGCTCTAAACTACAATTCAAAAGGACTCAATCACCACACCTTTATACTATCCCCTATGGGATGATCATTCTTAACCATATAGTTTTAGGTCATGTCCCAAGGTCAAATCTTGGTGGGAAAGGAATCTCACTTTATCATGAGTCCAAAGATACATCAAACCATGTCTCTTCAATGATCCTTATTATTAAGGGATCGTGTCTCAAGGTTGAGGACCCATGCCTAGCCCATCTGGAGGGTCCCACTTAGAATAAGATGATGTGGCATGCGCATCTAGGTGGGAGGGTTCCACTCAGAATAGGTGGAGGACCCATACCCTTCCTGGCTGGAGGTTTACACTCTAGTGTCGTTGAGGAGTCATGCCCAGCCTAGCTAGAGGGTTCCACAATAGTGTCGTCAAGGACCCTTGCTTACCCCAAAAGGAGGGTTTAACATAGAAGTAACTATATAGGAACTATACTTTCCATCCCTACTATATGGTACCTCTCAGAAAGCATCGAGGTGCTACAATGGTAAACCTGCCTGATAACAGCCGTCGTCGGACATCTCCTAAAAATGTGTCATGCCTATAACATCTCAAATTATAACCCAAAATCCACTATGGATGAGAATATAAAATTATATGGAGAAAAACAATCAGGATAGGATACTCTCATGCCAAAATTTGAGTCTAACAGAAAGAGGTATGAGAAAAATATGATTCATAAAATGGTACATGGAATGTGTGGGGCCCGCATGATATGTAATAATATCTCATCTTATGGATATTTCCTGGCCATAATTGGGTAATAAACTTGGAATAAGTACCCACAAGGCATGTCGGTGTACTCCCAGAGTATATCGAACCTCTATCCAAAAGGATGATGAGGTCATGTTGCTTATTGTTAATCCGAAGTGTGAAAACATAATTCTACCGACATGCCTCTTCAAATGGATTTGGATAACCAAATATATCACACCATCATGATCCTTGTAGAAAAATACATAGTAATGACTATTCATTTGTCCAAATTAGACTCCCAGTGAAGAAACTACAATTCATAGCATCATACGTGAATGGTACATCATGGGGCACACACCTCGATCCTGGAACACATCATATGGATCTTATTGTTTCAATGATAACATAAAAACACATGGGATTGTCTATTCATTTGTCCAAAAAGACACCTAGTGAACAAACTAAATTTCACCACAAACACAACAATCAGGCCTCATGGGGACCACGCTATGATTTCAGTTTAAGCACCCAAAATCAGTCTTGAAACATCCACCTCAAATTTCGGGTCATGACACCACTGACGGTGCATCGATGTGATATCATATGGAATAGTTATGATAGATGCAAGGTTCTGAAATAATAATAATAATAATAATAATAATAGTGGGTGTTTCATAGACCCAACCCATGAATAATAAATCAAAATGAAAAATTGTCCTTGGATTGACCGCCTTAAAGACAGAGAGACATCACTATAGAGGGTGCATCAATCATATGTCGTATGCCGGAGTTATAGCATGTCCAAGATTTAATAATAAAAATATATTATTATTCATTACACATTGTGAGGACCCAAGCCACAAACCCAAAATATAAAACTCTAAAACTAGTCTCAAAATGTCCTCAATGATTGGAATACATCAACATAGGCGGTATGGAAATAGAACGCTTCGTTTATGAGTTATGGTGATATGAATATAAAATATGAAGACCGAGACCACGCTGGCCCAGTCTGGCCGCCACAGCCTGACCCTTGCTGCCACCTGTGTACCCCCATGACACCTCACATAAACCCATGACCACTGTAGATTCCACTGCATTCCACCAATGACCCCACAGCCTGCCACCATCATGAGGATCCCCCGCCACCTCAAGGACCTCTGCCGGCCACCATCGACGTTGCCAGCTGCCGCCGCACTGGTGTTCCATCCGTAGACCCCCGATAAAACTCAGATGCTCTAAAAATGAATCTAAGACCATATATGGGATCCTCAAATCCCAATATACATTGTCACAAGATCTTCTCAATATTTCGCCCATGTTTGGACATGATGAAAATTAGGTGGACTATTTTTCACTCTAACACGCCTCCTCTAGCACTTGAAACTCAAAACCATCATAGATTCAAAATCCCTAGATCACGACCTTCCCAGATCCATGCTCAACTTGAAAATATGTTGTCATTTTGACGTTTCAAAATTCTATCGATGAATAACACAAAGAACGATAAATCTAGAATTGAAATAGTTGATAGACATTATTAGTTTGGCCATCAATAATGGATTTCAAAGTAGAGAAGATGACCATAAATTTAATTAGAAAACCAAAACTTCAATTGGGGGATGTAGAATCCGATATAAGAACCCTACTTTTATTTTGGATCCACCTTTGCATTCACTGCACTCCGATCGACTCAGATCTAATGTTTCATCATGATCCGCCTAGAATTTGGCATCAAATCTTCATTGGAAGGGGAGGATGGATCTTTGCCTGCATCAAGAGGAAATGTTCTAAACCCTTTATCAGTTCCTTAAACACCTATTTATAGGAAACTACCTACAATCGCGGAATCTGAACATCCCATTCCCTCTCACCTGTGGTCATCCATAGGGTAAACACCTTGCTATGAACATAAAGACGGTCTCAGATTTCAATCCAAGTCACCATTATAAAGTAATTTGAATTAGCATATGAGATCAAATAATATAATTTTTTTTATTTTAATTAATGTTATGTATTTTGTGGCATTTTATATATAAGACTCGTACCGACAAAAGTTATGTCCCTCTTAGGTTAAACACCATGCTCTAGACTCAACCGTGACCTTAGATTCTGATCCAACCTAACATTTGAGATATATATTGTTTCTGTCAGTACATAGTATAAATATACAAAAAAAATTGTGTAGTTTTTTCAGTCCCACTAGACCTCATAATCACATGTGGTCTCATAAACTAGCTTTGGAAATATATGTAGAAATATTCCAAAGTCTCGCATGAAAAAAACCAGGTCTCTACAAGAAATCAGTTATATTTTTTTTATAAGTTTTTACCTTAGTTTTAATAAATTTGTTTAATCATTTTAAGTGTTTTTGTAACTTTTATTATTTTATAATATTTTACTTTATTATATAATAATATTACTATATAGGTACTATGGATGAGAATAATATCTAGGAATGGTATCATCATTGTAGTTGTGAACTATAATGGTGGTACTGTTTCTCCGACCATAGAGGGGGTTATAGATGTACTATAGAAAGGTATTATAGCAATGGACATGGCGATTCACTATAATAGAACATTATGCAGTACTATGGATATGGATTTTGTGGGTCTATATCAGTTAGGGATGAACTTTTTCTCTTCAACTACCTCTGGTAAATAGATATAGGTCAGTCATATGGTGTAGATGATGGCTTAGTCAGCCTAGAGGTAGTGGGTGGGTGTGTGGAATGTGTGAGTTCCTTATATTTTTACCCGCAATAATAATGTATAATTATTCTTAATTTAAATCTAATTGGGAACCATTTCAGAAAGATATTAACATGATTTTTGGAATTGTGGAGCTCTTTAGTCTATATAATTTCACAGAGAAATTCAATGATGATTCAGTTGTTGGAACTACTAATTAATAGAGGGAACTTGATTTATCTTTCAATGTTGTTACTAGTGATTCCACCAAACTCATTATTAAGAAGGGAAACAAGGTTTACATATTTTATAATATAGATGTTGTGTCTAAGAGGATAGAACTCTATAAGTTTCCAATTATTCATCAAACTTCTTTACATAAGGAGGATAAAACCATTAAATTTAATAATCTCTTTAAATAGATTTCTGGAGTTTGGGGATTCAATGAATAGAAGTTTATTTTGATTAGATACAACTTTTTCTATGTGATATTTTCTTCTGGTAAACTTATGTATGATTATTGGGAATTCGATTCTTTCCCTCTAAAACTTGGGGTGCTTCATATATTAAAGTGGGATCCTCAATTTATTCATTTTGAATATAATAACTACTTTGAATAGGTATGAGTGAAGGTTATGGGACTGAATTGGATATAATCACATCCTAAGATATTGAGTAATATTACATTTTCAGTTGGTTCTCTAATTCATATTGATAAATAGATAGAGATAGTTAGGTTTGGGAAATTCACTCGAATTTTATTGGAGGTTGATCTATGTAATCCTATATTCAGTAGTTTTTTTCTTTAAACTAATGATGAAAAAATTAAATAAATGTTTTTGTATGAAAAAAGAACACATTATTTCTTTAAATACAAAATCACTGGACATGTTCTTGAGAATTGATAAAAAGTCTAATGTGATTTTTCCTTTTACAATATCATTACAGATGAACATGTTATTTGAAAAGAGAAGTTATATTTTGATAGCATGAGGGAGAATAAATAATTTTTTGTATCTGAATCTAGGTTGGTTACTGGAGAAATAAAAAATGAGATAATTAATGGAAGCAAGGTATATGAAATTTTAATGGATAAGATCTAGTAGATATACATCATGGTAAATGGTCCAAAAAGGCCGTTGTCATTGATTTTTCTATTCATGTGAATGAGTATTCAAAAAATGGTATTATTGTCAATAGTTGTGGGAAGGTAGGTGATTGGGTTCCTGTTTATTTTTCTCAGAAACTTGTTGGAGCTCCACATTCATGAAATTAAAAATAATTGGAAAATACTACTAAGACTTTGGTTGAAATGGAAGATAAAAAATAGATGCTACTTGGAGGAGTCTCTTTCAAGGATGCATTAAAGAGGGATACTAAGATGGTAAACCTGGTTCTATCTTTGAATACAGGCAAACAGATAGAAACCTCGTTGATCTAGCTCATAATAACAATGAGATGTGGTAGGAATACAAGATATCCTCTTTTTAAATTTAAGGGGGAGTTAAAGTCAGTGCTTCCTCTTCAATGAAGAAGTGTAAAAATTATCCTTAATCTGGACCTTATTCTTTGAAACCGATAAGGATGGGTGTGTGGATTGTGCTATTTTATAAAATAAAACTTTTATCCCACATTAAAGGAAACCTTCTTCCTTGGGGATTAAAGATAATAACATGAAAATTGATAGTGATGTGGAAGTGAAATATAATATTTTTGGAAATCAGCAGGCTAGAGTAACTATCATTGAGGTATTTTATCAAGACATGTGGTGATCACACCTCTGGTCATGCATGTTATAGCGAATGATCATAAAAAATAGAGCCGTATATTTTTTTCCATTTTTTCATGAAGCTTCCAAATCAGGTTCTTCTAGAGTAGATTTCTCCACTACTAATAAGAGGAGTACTATAGTTTCTTCCTCAACTGATTACTCTTCTAAGAGGCTTAATAAACATGTTCATCCTATTAAAGGGAATATGAGATATCATGTTTCATCTTGTAACATGTTTGACTGGATTGATACAGTTTATTCCAGTTGATCAAGGATTAGTATTTTGATAATCATATCAATATTTCATAGCTAATAGTGGAAGCTTCCAAAATTGATAATGTCTTCATCGAGGCTGGTTCATATGATCAATGAAATTAGGTCCAACCAGTTAAAACAAAGAGGAGGGGTCATCACCCTCATGTTTAGGGAGGTTTTGAGGAATATCACAACACGAGTCTTTGATCTCTAACTTATGTTTAGTGGGATTTTCACTATTTTTCAAGTTTTAAGGGCTTTTGATTTTGTTTTTTTATTGTTTCCCTTGGGAGTTTTGTCAATTATTTCTCATTATCATTTCGGATTGAGGGAAAAATATTGACCCCATCCTCTTCCTTGCATCTATTTTATTTTTATTAATAAATGGGTTCTCACCCTACACTGTTACAAATTATTTCCACGATTTCCTATATAGGGTAGTTTCAGTTAAGAGGCAAAGGGACACATCATGGGGTGATCTATCAATGTGTATATTTTCATTATATTTTTATGTATTTTTGGTTTGATAATACTTAATAAATTTTAAAACCCGAGTATGAAAAGATGATAGGGGGAGGATTGTGCTCATGACCTTCTTCATATGGGGGAGTTCATTGAAACTTCATAATCATTATCACATAGGGATTTCCCCCTTTTCCCATGCCAGAGCTACCTGTAACATATTTGGACCCCGCATCCTATGTTGCTTTGCCACTTGCTCACTCTAGCCTCACACATCACTAGGTTGTCCGAATCCAAGTCTACCTTTCTACATCATTCTTGTCTCCAGTACCATATACTTGACATTATTCAGCATTACCCTTTATCAGTGTAGAAAAAAGTGCGAATAAGGGTACTTTTATCAGCTCTTTTCTTAGTTCAGGAAAAATTATTTCATTTATCAGTGCTAAAATGATCTTTTAGCATTGATAAAAGGTATATTTCATAAAAAAATATAAAATATCATTAAATAACATCAATTAATATATAAAAACATATTTATATTGATATAAAAAAATATATTATACAAAATATGATTTATATAATATGAAATATGTAATCACACGTAATATATAAGATATTTAGTGGAAAATGGTTTATAAAATAATTATAAAATGATATTAACTAAAAATTTCCAAATTAATATTGAATAATAGAAATTTAAAAACAATTAAAATATAGAAAAATTAAAAAAAAATTAATAAACAATTTAAAATAAGTCAAAAACATGATAAGAACTTCAAATAGCTACAACTTTTGATTCAGGACTCTCCTTAAGTTATACCATATATCAAAGAAAATATTTTAAAAATATTTACTTTGTGGTGACCAGGGGGAACATTATTTTTCATTTTTTGTGGTAAAGAAGGACTATAATGTATCAAAAACTGAGTTTCTCTGGGGTAAAACCTTTTTTTAACATTTTATGGAATTTCATCCTCATTTAATGAAGTCTTCTTATCTTTTTTTGGAGGAGACTCAATTTATTTGCAAGGGTTACACCACTATGGATATTATGATGCTCAACTTATATCATTTTTCATATTATACTATTACTTATAATTAATATATACACATATACACATATTTGTATATATTTACAGACACAAAATTAATTTTATAAATAAATATAAAAACATATTTACATTTAAAATATTGTTCTAAATATATTTGCATGTGTGTGTACAAACCAACATATATATATCTGTATATTCTAATATATGTATATAAAGAATAATATAAAATATATGTAAATAAATATAATATGTATAATTATATTTATAGATACTCATATATCTAACATATATGTATGTATGTCATATATATGTATTTATTTATTTATAAGCAGTCACACACAACATATTTTATAAAAGTATTTAAAAATAATAATACATATATATATATATATATATGGATAAAAAATATAACACAATATATATATATATATATTGATAAATCATAAAATAGAGAACAAAGATACATGGAGGAGTGGTAAAGGTGGAGGCGCGTGAGGATGAGGTCACACATTTGAATCCAAGGGGAGGCAAACTAGGTGCAGGCTACGGCACACTACTCTAGCACTGATAAAGGGATGAAACAAGGTTAGACAGGTGATGATAAAAGTAGGGGGTGTCCAGGGCCGATAATATTGGGGTTTGAACGTGCTAATAAAAAAAATATTTATAAACTATTTTTTTTTACTTTTATCATTATTTTTTAGCGCTGAAAAAAAGGACACCATTTTAACTATGCTTAGATTTTTTGTGCTAGAAAAGCACCGATAAAAGTGATTTTCTAGCACTGAAAAAAGTGGGATTTGTGGTTGTGCTTCCTTCTTCAATGCATGTCACAATAAGCCGACTAAGATCCCATTTGTGTTATGGCCCACAACAACCACCAGCCACTCCCTACCCTTACTACGAATCAACCAGCCATGCCACATTACCTATCTCACCATTCCCATCAGTTCTATACCCAACATAGTCACCACTTATCTTCTTACAAAAGAAAAACTAGGTGAATCTCCCTTATACATACAAATCCCCCCCCCCAATGGATTTTTTTTCAAATGAGATTTTTTAACATTTTTAATTAAATAGTTGTATGTTTTTTCAGGGAAATGAGAGTGATGAGAGCTAAACGATTTGACACTCAATCATTTAGGGCATGAAAGCCACATAATTTGGCTCTCTTACCCCTTAAAATACTATTTTTTTATATATATACACACACATAGAATTTAAAATTCTTTTTTTAGTATATTTTTTTAATTTTTTATCTACATAATAAAATTTTAAATACTTTTTAAAATAATTTTTTTATTATAAATTAACATAATTTAAGTTATTCCAAAAAATAATTACAAACCCAACCCTAAACTCTCTTTTATAGGGGAACAGACAATAAAAACTCTTATGAATTTTCTTTGTGGGATTCAATTTCACTTTTCCATCATTATAATAATAATATATTAACAATAATAACTTAATAATAAAATATAATTAAAAATACGACTAATTAGAACAAAAAATCTTTAATATAAATAATATAATTAATATTTTATATGATAAATAATAATTAATAATATTACTATTTATTAATAATATTCATTATTAATTATTAATTATATAATTTTTTCTTAATAACATATTAATTATTACTTATTATTAAAATTTTAAAAACAATTTATTATTAATAAATAAAACTTAACAATAAAAATAATACTAAATAATATTTTAATTAACAATAAAAAATAATATAGTATTAGTAATAAATAATTAATAATATATTTATTATTTTAATAATTAACAAAAATAATAATAATTAATAATATGTTTAAAAATTAATATTTTATAATTAATATATTATTAATAAATAGTGATTATTAATTCCTAAAATAATTTATAGTTAATAGTTAATAGTTGATAATTTAAGTGAATTAATTAATAATTTATAATTAATATATTATTAATAATTAAAAACTAAATATAAAAATAATAATGAGTAATAATATAATAATATAATAAATAATATATTGTTAATAATTAATAGTTAATATATTTATAATATTTAGTTATTTATTTTATAAATAATAATATATTAATTATTATCAAATTAATAATTAATAATATATTTATAAATAAATATTTATTATTCTCATTATATTAATAATTAATAATTTATAATATAAATAATAATATATTATTTAATTAAAATTAATTAATATCATTATATAAAATATAAATAATTTATAATTAACAATTAATATACTAGTAATAATTATTATTATTATATTAACTAATATGTGTTAATAACATCAACTATATGACACTACTAAAAATATTACCATCAGAATCCACAATAAGCGGTCTCTAATGTTCTTTAGTGATCGCCAGCTTACCGCTTTTGGTTTTTGTGGTTCGCTCATCGCTAAATGCCAATAGCGACCACCAAAGATGGTCACTGTACTGTATCCCCAGATGATAGTAGTGGCGACTGCCGGGTAGATCATTAGCGACCACAACAAAGTGGAAGTACATGTATATTTATATAAAGTGATGGTTATAGGTGGTTGGTAGTGCTCCTTGAAAATAAAAGCATTATCACCTCCTTTGGTGGGTTCAAACCTAAAAGATTTTGAAATTTTTTTTACAGTTTTATAGATTCCCAATAACAAACAGAAAAATAAACCATTAAAGAAAAAGACATAAAATATAATGCATACATGGAGGCAAACCCAATGATCAAAAACAACTACAGAACCTTAAAATATTCAGTCTCAAACAACCTAATGAAAAGATATATAAAATTAAACAAATCAAATTAATATATTTAACATTGCTAGAATTTATTTTGTTAATATATATATATATATAGTAATCAAATATGTTTTTAAATTTTTATGGAAATAAATAATTATAAATACAAAAATGATGAAAAGCTAATCTAAAATGTTTACTCATTGTATTTATCAATTAATTAATGACTATTAAATATTGAAAACCAAGTTTATTGTATAATGATCAATTCATGCATTATATTGACACGTGGTTGATTCTAATAGGTAACATATGATTTGAGAGATTTTCTCTTATATTCCCACATAAATCAACATTCATTTGTTCATTTTTAATCCCCTAATGAGATATATATCTTTTTAATAGCACTAGATGACGTCATATGTCACTTTCCATCATACTGGGCGACACAAGCATTTGATTGATGTGGAATCAATTCATATTGATCAAAAAATAGATAAGTGATCATTATCCTATAATTTCATGTTAATTCAGGTTTTTTCTTAGTATTGGACACTTTTACACGATTTTTCACTTGACTCCAAATATAAGAGACAAAGGACACTTTCAAACATACTAAGAAATTCATATATCTGATCTACGAGTTGATACCTCTAATAGGTTTTATATGACATAAAGATATTTTTCCTAATATTTCATGTCAATAGGAGCTTGTTTGGTTGATTTTAACCCCTAAAAACATGATTTTTCCATTATTACCAAATTGATAATAAATGTGAAATTTAAATTTTAATTATACCATCCAATCCATGGATCAGATTGACATGTGTTTGATTCCAATTGATCACATATGATTAAAGGAATGTTATCCTAGATTTTCTCATCAATAAAAATTTGATTTCTCATTTTTGACCCACTAAAAGGAGATATGTCATTTTAATCACACTATACAACGTTATCCATCATTTTTCATCATACTAGGTGACACAAGCATCTGATGGATACAACCTTTATACTAATTGATAACAAAAATTAACTATCATTATCTCCTGATTTCATGTCAATCCATGTGAATTTTATTGGTATTGTCCCATTTTACATCATTTTTCAATTAACTCCAAATATAAGGTAAAAACATCACATTTGATCATACTGAGAAACTCAGGTATCTAATACACATGATGATTAATAAAACATATTTAAAATGATTGAAACGCCATTGGCCTAATATTTTATGTTAATTGTACATGAGCCTCATCCCAATTGGTGAGGTATCCTTAAGTGCATCCTCAAGACCCAGGTTCAAAACCAGGTAGAGGCATATTTCCAGTATTGTAGTAGTACTGTAGTGGGACTGTAGCAGACTGCACACTGTGCGGTACTGTAGTAGGTACTGTAGAAGTTACTTTAGCATGTAATGTTTGATACTGTAGCTACTAGAACTATTCACCTTCGGCCACTAGTTTGGGCTTGGAGTCATTAAGGCTTTCGAGTCACCCAGGTCTTCAGATCAGTAGGGATTTCGGGCCACCATTAAGGCCTTTGGGCCACCTCATGGCCTTCAAGCCACATGCAGTTTCCCTAGACACACTACAAAAAAGGAGTAGCCCCAGAAGAGGATTCATAGTAGGTGCACTCATGAGAGCAGATCCAAATGGATTTGTCAGAATGGGAGGGTATGGATATGCCATAGGGACCAGTATCTGCTTTCATGAGGAGCCTAGCTAGATGACCATATGAAGGTGGAGAGCTACTATCATGATGCAGATGTTGAGGAGGGGTAGTTCTTTGTAGATAGTCTGGTTGAATTACCTAAGACCTTTGGGTCATGTAATCTCCTAAGCCTACAGGCCATGTAATCTCTGATCATACAGGCCTTATCAGGGTTCCCCCTCATCCCTTGAAAGGGGGGTTATCAAAAATCAATAAAAATGAAGGCCTTCGGGCCATTAGGGGTAATATTTCATGTTAATAAAATCTCAATTGGTTAGTTTTGACCACTACACGCATGTTTTTCACATTTTTACAAAAATGATAATAAATGTGGAAATGAAATTTTAATTGCACCAATAATCCATGGATGGCATTGATGTGTGGTTGATTCTAATAGATCTCATATGATTCGTGGAATGTTCCTTGATATTTTCACATCAGTAGAATGGTTTTTTTCACATTTTGACCCCTAATAAGAGATATGTCATTTTAATAACACTAGCCAATGTCATCTATAATTTTCCATCATACTAGGTGAGAAAAGAATCTAATGGATGGGATTTTGATTCATAAACATAAAAAACAACTCAATGATTATTCTCCCATGATTTTATGTCAATCCAAGTGTGTTTTCCTAGTATTGTACCCTTTTATGTTATTGTTTACTTAACTCCAAATCTGAGGTACAAACACCACTTTCAAACATAATAACAAATTCAGGTATCCAACCCAAGTTCCAATTCATCCAACATATTTTAAATGACATAAAGATAATTTTCCTAATAATTTTTTTAAATTGGATCTCTTTTGGTGGGGTTTGAAACCAGCACACAAGATATTCCCATAACTATAAAAGTGATAGAAAATGTAAAAAAATTATTTTTATTGACAAGTACAGGAATTGGGTTGGCGTATGATTAATTACAATAGATCACATATTATTAGAGGAATGTTCTTCGAGATTTTCATATCAATCAAAAGATTTATTCTCATATTTTTACCATGATATGAAAGATATGTCATTTGAATGACACTAGACAACATTATGTGTTGTTTTCCATCATACCGAGAAACATGATCATTTAACGGAAGTGGTGGTGATTTATATAGTTCAAAAATAGAATTATTATCATTCTTGTATTATTTCTTTTTGACACACGTTCATTTTTTTGTTATTTTCTCATCTTACATGATTTTTCACTTTACTCAAAATCTGACAGACCTACACCACAGTCGATTGTATCGAGCAATTCGAGGGTTAAATCAATATGCTGATGCTTATTAAAAATTTTAAATGAATTATATAACATTTTCCAAATATTTCATATCAATGGTAGATTGTTTGATGGGTATGTACCCCTACATACCTGGTTTTCCAATTATTACAAAAATACTAATAAATGTGAAAATGAACTTTCAATTGTACTGAGAAATGCAGGGATTGAATTGATGTGGGGTTGATTCTAATAGATCACATATGTTTTCAGAAATTTTCTCCTAGTTTTTTATTTAAATTAGAAGTAATTTTATCATTTTTGACCCCCTGACAGTATATATGTCATTTTAATAACACTAGGCAATGATATCTACTATTTTAAATCATGCCAAGCGACACAAGTATCTGATGGATGCGGCATTGATTCCTACATATCAAAAATGTCTTGATGATCATTCTACCATGCTTTAATGTCAATAAAAGTGTATTTTCTTGTTATTGTCATCTTTTATGTGATTTTTCCTTAATTCCAAATATAAGGGACAAGCACAACATTCAATCATGTTGAGAAATTCATGTCTTCGTTCGACATCTTAATGCTTCCTATAAATTTTAAATAACCTAAATATCATTGTAATTAGATTTAATGTCAATAGGAGATCATTTGGTGGTATTTTACCCCTACACACAAGATTTTCCCATTTTTAAAACACTTATAACAAATATGAAAATGAACATTTAATTATACTGACCAATATAGGGATCAAATTTATGTTCGATTGATTCCAATATATAACTTTATAATTGAGGAATGTTCTCTAAAATGTTTACATCAATAAGAAGTCATTTTATCATTTTGACCCCAAAATTGAAGAAATGTCATTTTAATAACAATGTATAATTTTATCTATCATTTTCTATCATATAGGGTGTCATGAGAATATGAAGGTTACATAATTTATTCCTATAAATCAAAATTGGCATAAATATCATTCTCTCACAATTTAATATCACCCCAAGTGAGATTTCTTGGTAATGGGCCACTTTACATGATTTTTTACTTAACTACAAATTTGAGGGATAAAAACCCACTTTCAATCATGCAGAGAAATTCAGATATCTTGTCCACATGTTGATGATTACCATTTTTCTTAAAGGAATAAAAAATAATTTTCCTAGGATATAATGTCAATCAAGGATTGTTTTGTCTATTTTCACCCCTACAAAAATGTTTTTTCCATTATTACAAAAATGTTAATAAATGTGAAAATTAACATTTAATTTTACCAACCATCCATAAATTTGGTTGATGTGTGGTTTGTTGCAATAGATAAAATATTATTTGATGAATTTTATTGTATATTTCCACATCAATTAGAACTCTTTTTGACATTTCTGACCCTTTGATCGGAGATATGTCATTTTAATAACACTAGATATTGTTATCTGTCATTTTACATTATATTGGGTGACATGCGCATACGATGGATACCATGTTGATTCCTACAGATCAAAAACAAATCTTTGATCATTATCTCATGAATTTAGGAGAATAAATTTGTGTTTACTCAGTATTGACCCATTTTACATGATATATCACTTAACTATAAATTTGAAGGGAAAACACCACTTTTGATCATACTAAGAAATTTAGGTATCTAATCCACTTGAAGATGGTTCCAACATATTTTAAAAGTCATAAATATCATTATCCTAGGATTTCATATAAATTAGATCTCATTTGTTTTGGTTTGACCTTAACATACATGATTTTAATTTTATTACAAAATGGAAAATTAATGTAAAGATGAACTTTTAATTTTATTGACAAACCCAGGGATTAAATTAATATATGGTAGATTCTAGTAGATCTAATATGTTTTAATGGATTTTATCTAATATTTTAATGTCAATCCGATTTCATTTGCTAATTTTTGACCCCCAATAAGAGATAGGTCATTTTACTAAAATATACATCATTACGTTTCATTTTTCATCATACTGGGTGACATAAGAATATGATGGATGTTGAATTGATTTTTTACATATCAAAAAATTATCATTGATCATTCTTCCAAGATTTCATGTAATTCCATGTGTGTTTTCTTTGTATTGTCCCCTTTAACATGATTTGTCACTTAACCCCAAATCCAAGAGACAAACAACACTTTTGATCATACTAATAAATTCATGAATATGATACACATTATAATGATTCCTACATATTTTAATTGACTTAAATTTCATTTCCCCAAATTTCATGCTAATCATATCTTCTTTGGTCATTTTTGACCCTTATACACATGATTTTACTATTATTACAAAAATTATAATAAATGTAAAAATGAACATTAAATGTAAATAACCATTCAGGGATCAAAGTTTGGTTGATTCTAATAGCTCACATATGATTCGAGGAATTTTATCCTCGATTTTCACATCAATAATAATTCATTTTCTCATTTTTTTGACAGAATAACAGGCGATATGTCATTTTAATAACACTCTACAACATTATCAATTGTTTTCCATCATATCAGGTGACATGAGCATCTTATGGATGCAGTGTTTATTCCTAAAAATAAAAAAAAGTCTCCTTGAATGTTCTACCTTTATTTAATTTCTCTCCAAGTGAATTTTCTTACTATTGTACCCTTCTATGTGATTTGTCACTTAACTACAAATTTAAGGGACAAACGTCACTTTTTATCATACTGAGGAATTGATGTATTTTTTTCCATGTGATAATGTATCCTATATATTTTAAATGACAGAAAGATCATTTTATTAGTAGTTAATTTTAATCAAAGCTCGTTTTTTAGTTTTGAATCATACACACATGATTTTCCCAATATTAGAAAAATGATAATAAATGTTAAAATGAAATTCTAATTGTAAAAAACAATCAAGGGATTGGATTTATGTGAATTTCGTTCCAAAAGTTCAATTATGATTCAAGGACTATTATCCTATATTTTTAGGTCAATCATAAACCATTTTCACATATTTTACCCCCTAATGAGAGATATGTATTTTTAAAAACACTAAATAATGATTTCTATCATTTTTTATAATACCAGAAAACATGAGAATATGATAGATGCGGTGTCAATTCTTATATATCTAAAATAACACATTAATTTTTCATCACTAATTTCATGTGAATCCAAGTAGGTTTTCTTGGTGTTTGGCCGTTTTATATGACTTTTCACATAACTCCAAATCCGAGGGACAAACACCCCATTAAATCATATGGAGAAATTTAGGTATCTAATCCACATTCTAACACTTCATATAGATTTTGAATGAATTAAATATCACTAAAAATTTAATATTAATAAAAGATATTTTTTTTCACTTTTGACCCTGACACAAATGATTTTCCTATTATTACAAAAATGATAATAAATGTGAAAATGAACATTTAAGTGTAATCACTAATCTAGGTTCACATTAATGTGTGTTTATTATATTAGATCACATATTATTCGAAGAATAATATCTAAAATTTTCACATAAATCAAAATATGTTTCCTTATTTTTTACCCCCTGATGAAAGTTATGTCATTTTAATAACACTATTCAATGTTATCTTTAATTTTCTATCATGTCGGGTGACATGAACATCTAATGGATTCAGAGTTGATTCTTATAGATCAAAAATCACTAATTTATTATTCTCTCATGATTTCATGTCAATAAAAGTTCATTTTCATTTCATTTTCCCCTTTTACATGATTTTTCACTTAACTCCAAATCCAAGGGACAAATGCTACATTAGATCATGCCAATAAATTCATGTATTTGATACATGTGTTGATTATTCATAAAAATATTAAATGACTTAAAAATATTTTTCCGAATATTTTATATCAATTGTATATCGTTTGTTTGGTTTTTACCACTACACACATGTGTTTCCAAATTTTAGAAAATTGATAATAAATGTGAAAATGAGATTTGAATTATATAGACCAATCAAGAGATCAAATTGAAGTGTGGTTTATTCCAAAAAAAAACATGTTATTTGATAAATATAATCATATATTTTCATGTTAATGATATGTTTTTTCTTGTTTTTGACCCCCTGGTGGAAGATATGTAATTTTAATAACACTAGACAACATTATCTATCATTTTTTCATTATATTGGGTGAAATAATAACCTGATTCATGCAGTGTTATTTATTATAGATCAAAAATGCCATGGTGATCATTCTCCCATGATTAAATTTTAATCTAAGTGTTTTTCTTAGTATTGGCCCATTTTTCATGATTTTACACTTAACTCCAAATCAAAGGGACAAACACCACTTTTGATCATACTGAGCAATTTTGGTTTCTGGTCCTTGTACTGATGCATTATTCATATTTTAAATGAATTAAATATAATTTTTCTAAGATTTCATGTCAATCATATCTCTTTTGGTCAGTTTTGACACCTATAAAAATGATTTTATAGTAATTACAAAAAAAATAATAAATGGGAAAATAAAATTTTAATTATACCGATCATTCCATAGATTAGATTGATGTTTACTTAATTCCAATAGATCATATATGATTCAAGTGATTTTATCCAAAATTTTCACATAAATCAGATTTTTTTACTCATTTTTTTACAACCTAATGAGAGATATGTCATTTTAAAAACACTAGACTATGTTATCCATAAGTTTACATCATACCGGGTGGCATGAGTATCTGATGGATTTGGAGTTCATTCTTATATATCAAAAATAGATTGGTGATATCTTATTTTGGGAATACAATTGGTTAAGTGAATATAGGTACTATAAAAAGAAGTAATCTTATCTTGATTGTGGAGTTGTGTTCACTATTTGATGGAATTTCTCTAATAAGTAACATTTTAGATGTTCCACATGTGACGCATGGTTGAAATTTAAAGATAAAAATTCACGTACTAATTATTTTCCTGCATTTTCTAATTAGTATAAATGTATTTAGTTGGTTTTTAATCAATAATTTTTCAATGTTAATTTTAATGAAAATATATATGTGATTTGTGAAATTGTTAAAAAATGAGATAGTCAATTCGAATGAAAAAATAAAAAAATAAAAAAACACACTTCATGAATCTGATTCTTCAGGAAAGATCACGGTTTTTACATATGTCTGATGCTAAATTAGCCTACAAAAATAAAAAATTATGAGTATAATAATAATGAGTCAAGTAAAAACAAACAAACAAATTCAGTATAGACCTGCATCATAGGATCCCCTGCACCATTATCCAAATGCATATACTCCCATAGTGCTCTAACCACAGCTAACAATGACACATTTACCTCCTCGAAAGCATACATATGTTCTTAAAAATTGGTAACCTACTATTTCATCCTAGCCCAAAATAGGATCCACGTCCTTAGTACATGAAACTACAGATAAGGGAATCCTCGTTCATGATGTCAATCTGCAGTTATGTCCATCAAAACAAATAATGAAATGACATATCTCATCCCATCACATCGAAATTTGTCAATAGTCTTCTTGGAAATGTGCTCAATAAACCTCAAATTTATCTTCTATAATATAAAAATATAAAAATATAATTTAATATAGATGTGTATAAGTATTGATAATTTGTACAAGAACTTCCTATAAAAGCTACAATCTCTAGATCATTTTGATCATGTGTCTCCAACCACACTAAAATTTTATCAGTCAGTACACCTTTCTTTCGTAACTGTATACCAATAAGACATAAATATAGAAAAAAAAATTAAATAATTAATTAAAAAAGTGAATAATAAATACATCATGTCAAATCTATAACACATGATGAGTCCCAAACCTGTGAGGTTGTCCCTGCAATGCATGATTCTTAAAATAACACAATTTCTCCTCCTACATTCAATTAATTCAAATTTCAAACACAAAAAATACTAAAAATTCCTTGAAATATATAAACCAAAATAAATAGACTCATTAGGGTGGACTTAAAAAGCTTATATGCAACTGAATCATGTCAATGAGATGGAAGAACGCCTTTTGGTACTCTGTCCAAAATTTCCGGGGCACCAACATTTGGTTACCAATGCTTCTTCTTGACTCTGCCTTTATAAAAATTCCACATTTTATAAAATATTCTAATTCACACTGGCCGAAACACATTGGGTCAAACCCTCATATTAATGTATTTAATAAAAAAAGTATCACAAATATGTATTTTTTAAATATATCTAAGGAACTAAAATAATCCTCATACATGAACATCCCTCCTTGGTAAATATAATATTTCATGGTGGAATTAATCCTAGTTTTTTGTAGTCAATTGAAATCTATGTGGTTCGTGTATGATATGACCCAACTAGTGAATAAATGAAGGGGCACCCATTTCAATGGGTGCTAAAGCCCCAAATTCTACTAGTGTAAACACAAACAAATAGATCCCTATTTGGTTATGTTGGTGATTAGATACCCTCACCTCTTAAGGTAGAGGTATGTTATTTTTAAATGTATCGTGCTTGGACATTTACCTCTTTCACTAACCAGAATCATCTATATATTATCCCTGGGATCCATCAAAGCCCCAGGGTCCCCTTAGTAGATACTAGTATCTATATGATTCTTATTTCTCTTTTGGAGTACACATAATATTTGGACTTCTTGGATTACTCATTGAATCTCATTCCGTATGGATTCACTCCTTGATTGAGTCCTTTGACAAGTATATTATTGAATCATGGGGATTTTAATATTGATCAGTTATCATATTGCTAGATTATCTCCTTTCTTGACAAAATTCACGATTGAGGATGATATGATTACAATCTACTATAGATCTCCTCTTTCCTTTCATTGTTTTAATTTCAATAAAATGATGATCCAATTTCAAAATAAACATTAAATTCCAATTTGGGACAAAAAACATGATAAATTATAAAATGAGGACAAAAAATTATACATTTTTAAATTAAATTAGATTAAACTTTAATCCACAAAGGTGATGGTCTTCAATTTGAATTAAGGAATTTTATTATCCGTTAAATAATATTTTCCCTTAAATTTCTCCCTACTTAGATATTCTATGATTTTCACATGAAAATTGACCCAATGACTATGGCGATTAAGGTCAATTTCCCCAATCCACCTTTTAAATTTCAAAAAAAATATTATCCTCAAAATGACTAGTAACATGATGGGAAGATTCTCATATGTCAGTGATTTCATGATAACTATTTATTTCCTTACAGAACCCTCCATCTATGTTGATGTTGATTTCTTAATGCCACTAGTTGAGTTTATCTATATTGAAATTGGAAAGGAATACTTTTTTACGAAATAATGGAGCTATGAGTTATACGTCTATTATTTATCCTCTTTCAATTGGTTGGGTGACTTCGTACCATTTTTTATGAGGTTTCATAGGTCTAATGGTTTTGTCTCTATTTCTTGTTGGTTTTGGGGCCTCCTCTATTTTATTGAATGAGATCATAGCTTGTCATGAGGGTTCCATCAATAGAGTGATTGAAAAATAGGTAAAGAGAGGTTCAAATTTGTATGCGTTCATGGTTTCAAGTTCAATTAGTTATTGAACCGCAAGTATGGATGTCTCCATTGTTTTTTTGATTCAATTTCATTACATAAGGATAATCCGAAGTCATTTTTTTCTCATGTAATCAAGTATTATTCTAAGATTTTCTTTTCTCATTTATTATACATCATTTTTTTCTTTCTAGTTTGATTTAAGAAATGAAATGGTATTTATCTCAAACCATGAGGGTCATCTCAATGGGAATGTTATTGAATCAGGATAGAATATGAAAAAACATACAAAGGCTCAACTGAATTCACCTGGAAAAACTATGATGGAAATTTTGGGTGCTTATATTCATTAACCTGGCTCAAATTTCTTAGAGATCATGAAATTAAAGAATAGTTTTAATGGAATGGAGTAGGAAGAAATTGATATAAATAAATAAAATTCCATGTTATGGAATATATGAATAATAGGAAAATTTCTTCGGTAGTAGGTCTAAGTACTATCTCAAAATAATGGTCTGGCCAAATGGAGTAGCAAGAATATGATACTCCTCTTGAGGTGAGGTAAGGTAATATATCACCCTCCAAGGTCTCTTATAATTTAAACAGGATTTGATGAAATATGAATGATAATTTCTCAGTATGAAGCAAGGAAATATTTCCTTAGTAGATTTCACTATGGCACTAGGGAAGAAATGTATAGTACGAAATGGATATTCTCAATTCTATAAGCCCAGAGTGACTTGATCGATAGGGAAGTTCTGGAGATAAAAGGCCTCATATTTCAAAATAAATGAATTTCCCAATGATAACATTCAGGGGACCTCAGTTTGGAAGGTGGCCTCTATGAAATTGGGTGAGGACATTAATGATCATGTCTTACAATGAATCATATCTAATAAAGAAATGATCCAGACAAAAAAATGTGGAGTGAAAGCCCTACAATGGTTATGGAAATAATCATCCATTCCAAATAGGAGATGAAGGAAAAGAAACTTACTATTAATGTTTCAGAGGAAGAAGGTAGAGGGATATATGATAGAGTGATTCTTGTCGACACCAATGAAAAATAAGGAGAATGGATATATAATCATGATTTGATTTTATTCATGATTTAAATAAATAAAATGTTCATGGAAAGGAGTACGCCATCTTATTTTGAAGTATGTACCACTATTTGAGGATCATATACTCAAGGAACTAGAGTGGAATAAACCCTTTTATGAACTGAGCCTTCAAAAGTTCATGGGTCCAACCAGTTTGGTTTAGTTAGAAATTGTTTAGAGATTCATATTGTATCTTATGTTTTGGGGTCATTTTATGTTTTTCTGGGTTCCTACTCATCCCTTAAAGGTGTTTTTCATAAAATAGAAAGATATATAATTTGGAAGGATATATTAATTATTAATTATAGTATTAATTTTTATTAGTAATTATTTTTTATTATAATAATATAATTAAATTATTATTAAACATTAATTATTAATAATTTGTTGATCACTAGTTATTAATTATATTATTACTTATTATTATTTAAATTATTAATTATTAAGGATTAATTATACTCTTACATAATATTGTTTATATTATTAATTATTAATTATTAAAAATATATTAATTATTAATTATTATTAAATATATTATAAACTATTATTATCTAAATTGTTATTTATTAATTATTAACTATTAATTATATTATTAATTATTATATTATTAACTACAATTGTAATAAAATAATAATATTATTATTTATTAATTATTAGTTATATATTCATTATTAATTATTTATGATATATTAATTATTAATCATTAATTATTAATTATTAATAATATGTATTATTAAGTAATAATTAATATATTAGTAATAATTAATAATATTATTAGAAAATGATAATGAATATTATTAATAAATAATTATATTATTGATTAATGTTTGTCAAGTTAATTATTAATTATATTAATTATATTATTACTTTTTATAATTTATATTAATGATATTTTATTTTAATTAGTTGTATTTTTAATGATATTTTCTTATTTATGTATTAGTATAATTAATATATTATTATTACAATGTTTGAAAAGAGAAATTGAATCCCATTTGTAAAATCAATAAGGGGTGTCAACCTCTATCCCCCTATAAATGTGATTCGGGAGTTGTGTTTTTAGTAAAATTTTAGAATTACATAAATGTTAGTAATTTGGAATAAAAAAATTTATTTTAAATATTATTTAATTTTTTAATATATATGTATAAATCAAAATAAAAAAATAAAAAAATACAATATTTTAAATACTTTTTGTGTGTTTGTGGGTGTGGGTGTGGGTGGGTGTGATTGTGTAACAAAACTGAATAAAAATTTAAAAAGGGTTTCGAGAACCAAATGACTAGGCACACTCTCCCAGAATAGACTTCAAAACATTTGGTGCTCATCACTCTCATATCTGTAAAAAATGAATAACCTAATTAATTAATAACAATAATACTTTCTCATTTTAAAAATTCAACCCATCCGAAGACAACCTCTCCCATGTGCACAAGACCTACCCTCTATCATCTCCCATCATTGTCATTATCTCGTCTGTCTATGGAAGCACACCACCAAGGTGCAATACCAGGCCAAAAATGTATCTTATCATTCATATGCAGTGTTTCACAAGGTTATTCAATATGCTTGGTCCTATACGTATCACCTGAAGGAATATCCTCTATATTTATCTATAAAAAATCTGACTTATCTTCCTATGCACCAAACCATTAGCCACCCTTTATATGAATGTTATCATAATGATCACATTCAGAAAGATGGTGGCTACTAGTTCAGTGCATATGGCTAGTTTACTTCCTCACATGCATGTTTTTAAATTGTGTTTGTGTCATGTCTAAATTACATCATTACATTAGTGTTTTGATTACATGATAGTATATGCATGCACACTAGTTTCTTTTCCTCGTTTGATTTCCAATTTAATTTAATTTAATTTAATTGGGTTATTAATTACATAAATTATATATTAGTATAAAAAATTATCAAATGGTATATATACACATGCATTGGTACATGTTTATTTAATACATAACAATTAATCATGAGCATAAGAACATCAAATAATTTATTTATTTGGAATTTGATTTAATGTGTGAGAGAATTACAAGTGGAATGTGAGAAAATTAACAATAAATAAATATATTAACGGAAAAAATAATATTATTTTGTGTTCTTTCTCTGAAACTCATGTAAGTGATGCTAAAAAGTGATCATATGCATTAAAATTTCACATAGGTAGATACTTTAATAAGCAGTTATTAATATTTCATAGAGTATTTCAACAATAGAAACATTCCACAAATTATTCAAAACATTAGAGAATATGAAATTGAATAATTTTTGGGTGAAATGATAATATTTTTTAAAATTGGATAATGGTACTTGATGATATATTGATTAAATTAAAAATTTATGACAGTATGTAAAATTATCAAATAAGCATGGAAATAAAACTTTTTGCATCACATCTACTTGAGAAGAAGTCATAACTATAACACTCATATCTCTGCATCCTTTGATAATGTTACTTTTTATTCATTGAAATAATGAATTTTTTAGAATTTTATTACTTATCACATGAAAAATTCATCCACCAAAATATTCATGGATGAGGATATTACAAGTTTGTACACACATAATTTGTACGGGATCGACCATACTACCACTTCTACAAATGTTAATAGGTTATAAATTTATAAATTTGAAGTAACAGGATAGCATGTACTGTAAATCAACACTACTATAGAATAATATTTTATCAGTGATTAAAATATTTATTATCATGGCTAAAAATTGCATTCATTTTAAGTGTCTTTAAAATCCATGAGCTTTTATAAGTGATAAAAAAGCATTGAAAAGGGGGCCTTTATCAAAGCATTTTTAGCACTGATAATGGACACTTTTATCTGCTCAAAATTTTAATTCTTACAAAACTAAAAATATTGTGTTAAAACACCGATGACATAAAAAATCATCAATTTATTGGATTTTTTAGTACTCATAAAGTTCCCTTTTTCAGGAAAAATGTATACCATTGAATGAACTGATATAATATTTTAAAAAAAAGATATAGGACACCCACAACCATTAAAGCCCCCCCCATCAGTGATAATTAAAGCTTATATCAATGATAATTCCACAAATTAACACTCCAACAACCCTACCTAGCAAGGTGCGTCCATGAAGATATGAATTAGTTACCTTCTTTTAAATGGTGAATGCCAATATCACTACTCCATCTTGTTTGCATGATATTTTATGATATATCTATTTATTGATATCTATTTTCATAATATTTTTTACTTAAAAATTTATTCATATAATTATACATAATTGTATAATTATTTTTAAAAACATTTATAAAATATATTTATATATTTACATCTATATTTATATATTTACATATAATTGTACATTTACATGTACAATATTTATGATGCATCTATAAAATGGATATTTATTATAATTAAATTTATGTGAGTGTGTATATATTTGTGTTTTTCTGGGACTCTATCTCTATTTACACACACACACAAAATATATATATATATATATATATATATATATTTGTGTGTGTACAGTTCTGGTGGTTCCATAGTGATAAACACCTTTTCATCTTTCAACAGAGACATAGATTCAAATCCTTATGGGGGATTATTTTCAAATTTACAATAGTAATACGGTAGTAGGTACTGTAGTAATGGAACTATCCACCCGTATTACTATTCTAGGCTATGCAATTATTTTAATGGGATATAGGGACTTTGAGACAGCATTTTTAGAAAACAAATGATATGAAGTGTCCATAAAAAATGGATCGACACAATAGTCAGGAGGTGAACCATGGAGATGGGTAGGAACCACATGATGGGGGTCTTAAAAGATTAATGGGATGTTGGAACATATTAAATAGCCACCTGACCTGACAAATTTTCAATATGGGATGGATGATTTCTCTTCTGGTGATTATTAAGTAGTGATACAAATCAGATGGTGCGACATGATAATAAGGTCATGTTGCGGGGTTCCATGTAAGGCATCACTAGGTGGATGGATCAAAAGAGATATTAGTGCGTTTTCACCTATCATCTGACCCTCTTCATACATGGTTGTTGTGGTTGGAGGGGTTCCCTTCCATAATGTATCATTGGGTAGCATGATGCATCAATTCTCGGTTGAGGTGGCACAAAATATATATTGGTGACATAGTTTAATTACTATTGGTGGGGAGAGATGGAGTTCAATTTCTAACACTATATGATGCATGTTACTCCATTGGTCTTTTACGCCACATATCAAGCCTTTGGGCCACTGATCCATCTTGTCCTATAATAGAATTTAGGCCAATGGGACTCTGATTCATTATATATAATAAAATAGGAATGGTGAATGATTTAAATTCCTTGTGGGGAGGGATGATACTTGACCTACTAGGGTAGATAGGTTTGTTTTGTTTGTTTTCTTATATTCCCCTCTACCAATAATAATAAATATTTTTCGTGTGTACATATATATATATATGTTTGTGTGTGTGTGTCTATATATATAAATTTGTATATATTTTAATATATATATATATATATATTTCAATGTATAAAGACACATACATATATATAGACACACAACAAGTACACTTACCACTAGCCTAGAGGATTTTACTTGTTATTTATTTACGTATTATATATATATTTGAAATATATAATTATTTTGATACATATATATATACACTGATATATATTATTAGAATAAATCCATAAATACAAATTTGTTTATTAATTCACACACACACACATATTTATATATACAAATTATGTAAACATTTTTAGATGCGTCTATTTATTCATAAATTTTTATACGTTAAATAACAATGATAATTTATTATTTTAAATTAAATTGATAATAATTTTTTATTTACATATGATTAATATATTAAAAAATACATTTTGAATATAAATATGTTTAAATATTTTTTTATACAATTAGATATTTAAATATAAATATATGTAAATATGTGTGTGTATTAATTTATAAGTAACACTAAAATGTGAAAAAAATGTTAAAATTTCAACATCATAATATCAATATAAATGTAGGTCTAAGGCATAAATTCAGCCTCTAATAAAAAATAAAAGAAGAACCTCTTAAAAAAATATAAAAATCCATCTAATGTTAAACAAAATTATGGTATCCAAACTAAAAACTTTATTTTAGAAGCAATATAGACCATTTTTTACAAAGATAAAATTAGGTATTTATAAGATCAAAAGAGTGTAAAATATATTGTAAGAGGGGTTGGGGGTGAATATTATTTTATAAAACAAAACATATAATTTCTCCAACCTCATTAAAAAATTTTATTTAACTAAGAGATGTATTAAATAAATTTGTAAACAGAGTTCAAAAAACTTTATACAAAAAGTTATAAGTTTATAAAATATGCATAGTTGAAATATAAAAACTATAATAATAGAGATAACAAAGAAATATATGTTTTATTAAATCATATAATAAAAACATATAAGAACATTCCTAATAAAGTTTAATAATATAACCTCAACTGTTAAGGAAGTATCTAAACATGATATTATGTATCCATGGATTAACCCATCATAAGGAATGTCTTATTAGCCTAAAAATTCCAGTATTAAAATGATTATACAAAACACTATATCTCTAGGCCTAGGAAACCCTCGATCAAACTGTTCAGAATAACCATCTACCTCCCTAACCTTTAGATCCCTCATTCAAAAACATTAAACAAACAACAATTAAAAATAAAAATCATAAGCCACTTATAATTTCAAGCTCACAAATGAATTTATTTAGAGAAAAACTCTAAATATTATAAAGAAGTTATTTCAAGTAATAAGATGTTTCAAGAAATTCTCTACAACTTATGATCATTTTTTGAAAAATTTAATTCTCCTTGAGTATGTGGATTTGTTTATATATGAAATTAAATATTCATATTTTAAATTTCTTAGGAGTATTTTCAATGAAATGAGTTGAAATATTACTTTTTTTAATGGTTTATCACATCATATCTGACTAACGACCATCACGATTTATACTGGAAAAGTTCATGAAATTTTTGTCTATTATAATTAAAAGCATCGTATGATACATAGTATAATTTCATTTATACTATGGGATAGATAATAGTTCATATGAAATAATTTTATTTCTATGTTCGATAAAGTCCATATAAAAGATTTTTTATAATTTTTTCGAGTTTAATTATTTATAAATTATTAGATATATATTAAAAACCTTCTATCTGAGGGACTTGGTATATGTCTCTCAGATTTACTGAAATCTATTTTATTTGGTATACATAATAAAACTTAGTCTAATAAAACTAACAATTTTCATCTAATAAAATAGTAATATTTACCATAAATAAACATTATAACTTGGGTAGAATGAAAGTTAAAAACATATAAAAATTTAAGTAGTGGGTTGTGATTTTTAAAATTAAGGTTATAAATTTTTATTTTAACTCAAAATATACCCAGTTTTAAAAATCATAGTACAAATTATTTAAAAATAAAATTTGAAATACTTACTCCCCCTAACTTATATCACTACCAAGAGTTTTACCTTTCTCTATTCCCCCTCCCCCTTTGTGATTTTTGAAAATGAAACTAACAGAGTGAATGTAGAAACTGTTCCATGAAATGTTAAAGAAAATTATAGATGAAAAGAGATGATATGCATAAAAGAAAAAAAAACATCCAACCATCATTCAAAATCATTTAGCCATAAATATTAGTTTTTTAAATTATGAAACTTTTTAACTGTTTAGGAAAAAAATCATTCTTTCTCTAATAATTTTTGATATAATGGACTTTATTTTTTTGAGATCATCTATAGTCTTCTCGAATTATTTTGCCTCTAATTTTATCTTTGTAGTGTCTTCTTGTAGAACATTTTCTTATTACCTTTCTTACAATGCTCTTTATCCTGTTGTATTGCATGATTTTTTAGATAATCAATAGCTCTAGATGAAACTTGAACTTCATTATTGATTTTATCTACATTTTTAATACAATTTTGGTTTCCCTACTAATTTAATTGTTTTGAGATTAAGAAACTTGATGAATACTTTTTTATGGCTCATACATCTAATGATACTTATCAACTTATAAAACTCCACTTTCAATTTTCGTTTTAAATCCTTAAAATAAACTTCATTTTGTATTATCATTTCGTCATGGTGTCTTAAAGTGCTTGAATTTTCCAAAATAGTAACTTTACCTTGGATATATTTTCATCATGCATGGATATAAAAAAATGCATAAATTCTTCAAGTATTATTATTACTTCATTGAAGTAATTTATTTTCAGCTTCATTATTTCATTGATATACTAGTAGTATAATTGGTTGAATAAATTGAAAATTATGGTAAAGAGGGAGCTACTAATCTTGAATGTTCACGTTCTTATCTTTAGATGAAGTGGGGATATGAAATTTCCATCACATCAATTCCTTCATTAGTCTAAGATTTGTCCAATGATTTGAATTTGGATTCATACTCTTCACTTTTTGAAGATTCTCATTCATGATAAATCTTAGAAGCCTCTTTTTCATATTAATATGATAGGTAAGTTGAAGTATCAGTCTAAATTTCTTCAATATCCAAGAATTTATTTAATTATTTTGAAACTTCATCCTTTTTTCTTAACATTACATTCCTTGATTCTCTGTTATGTTCTATAGGAAAAAATGATTTTTATTATGGAACTTATTTTTTAGAAATATTTTGTACATGTTTCTTACTAACTTGGATAACATATTATTGAACAATAAAAACTTCCTTAACCTTTCTTTCATAATAGTCATCGGATCAGAAATAGTTCAAACTTATGTCAATCGATCGGTATGATGAACATCAGAAAGAGAATAAATGTACAAATGAGTATCTTCATTATATTCAAAAACTTCTTGCCCAACTATTTAATCTCTAGTTTTCCCATACTATTTAAAAAAATATCAAACTTCTATAGCTTTCCATTCATTGAAAGCTTATTATTGCCATATTTTTTCCCTCTTTCATATTTATATTAATATTATTATTCAAATATAATGTCTAAACAATATCTAATCCAAATTATGGATCATTATCATTCTTTTCTTTCCTCTCTTTCATGAACTCTGAAAAAATCTCATCTACCATATATTTTTCTAGGAAAAGGAGGATAATTTTAGAGGATTTACAAACCATTATTTTTTATAAAACATTTTTTTGAGAACTTCAACTCCTTTTAGGTATTTAAATTTTGTTTTTTTGTTTATAAACATGTTCAATGTGGGGACAAATACAATCATCATATTTGAAATGGTTTCATCTCTAAATAATTAAGTCATTTCTTTCATTAAAATAAAGAAATTATTAATATTTTGGTACTTTATGAAGGAAATGAATTTTTTTAAAAAAACAATATAAAAAATAATTTTATGCTTTAAGATCCCTATCATCACTAACTAGATATTTTCATATATAAATTTCATAATTTTTATCTTTCCCATGATTTAAGGGATATCTAATAAATAGATATCCTAGATGTTTAAGGTATCTCTATAACCATTTCTTGGTATGAGGACATTTTTAATCCACATATATATAATCATCTTTTCAGTGAATGATGTGATTACTTCCTAACCTTTTTATAAGTATAAAATAGATATGTCTCTAAACAAAGTTTACCAAAATAATAAATTTTTTAGTTAGATTTTGAGTTACACACACAAATTAAATTTATAAAGGTATCTTAATAAGCTTGAAAATATTCTTAATGTTATGTTTGTAGGGTTTCTCAATGATATTTAAAGGAATGTTTTTCAAATCATCAAATTCATCGAACTCAGAAGATACAAAAAATTTACTCACTATAATTGAATAGTGTAGATCAATATTCTATTTTGAAAAAAAAAGGATTCCCACCTGTGAAAAAATTTGATCTTTTTTAAATATATTCATACCTCTAAAACTAATCTCTATAAATTAAATTTTCTTTTACTCCATATTTTTTGGTACGATCATCAATAGATTCTATGGGAACATAAACTAAAAATCCTGAAATGGAACTTATAAACCTAAAAATCCAAAATATTATAGAAAATCAAGGAATAAAGATCTCTCTACATATTCTAGTGGCATAGAGATACAACTGAATCATCCTTTCCATATAAATAAGAAAGTGATTATGGTTTTAATTCCATACTGATCCAAAAGCTAAATAACAATCTCAAAACAATCAATGAAAATGATCTGTTATTTGAAATATGATTACATAAGAATATTTTTAATAAATTTATTTGTTTTTTAACTATGAAAATTTTTGTAACAATCATTATAAAATAATACGTTTTATACAAAAAAAAATTATTCCAATGAAACATGAATGTTTGTACCAAATCCTACAATAGTAAAAAAAATTATTATAATTTTAAATAGCATAAACGACTTATAATAAATATACACAACATTAACTAATGGAAAAATGTTTTTTTAAAATTATTAAAATTTGTTATGGTAATATAAACATCTTGGATATATAAGAATGATAAAATAATGTGTATATATGATGAAAAATATAAAAAAAATATAGATCTGATGAAACTTAAGAAGTTTCTAAATATTACTATTTTGAATTTTTTGATAAATCTTGAGGAAAATAAGATAAAAATCCTAAAAGAAGAAAAAAACATTTTAAAATCATAGGAAAAATGTTCTCCCATTTTTTGAGGTTTTTTTCACTATAAGGAGATAGATAAACAAAAAATAAGAAAATCATCATTTTATATTGGATTTTTCAACATTCTTTTTTATATATTCAAATATATTATAATTTAGGGGTTTTTTAAAAATCAACAAGTTGTTCTTAAGTTAAAATAATATATCTTTTTTTGATTGTGATATCAAAGTAAACAATGAATTATATATATGTTCATGGATCATGAGTGATGTGATGATTTTTTTACATAATGTTATGGAAATTATGTTATTAAAAAAATTAATTGTTTACTAAAAATCATGCCAAAATCAGTGAGTGTGTGTTTCATCCACAACACTTGATCAAAAATACTTCCAACTGGTAAATATTAATCTTTGGTAGTAGAAATTAAAAATAAGTATTATTTCATACAATATCAAGAAACTAAGGATTCTACTATGAAATAAAAAGTCTTATATGTAGTTTTCCTATCCATTTTATATCACATGATGTCGATATCTAAAAAACATAGTTAAAAATCCAATCTAAAAGAATAAAATAAGTCAATATTTATAGTTCCCTTAAGATGATGATAAATTAATCTAACATCTTTAAAAAGGTATTATTTTAGATTTTCTTCAAATCTCTCACATAAGCACATAGAAAATATTAAGTTTATCCAACTAGATTTAAGTTATATTAAACTACCAATCATTACTCTAAAAGATTTATATCCACTATTTTAATAGATTCATCAAGATTTATATATTTTGAGGTTCTGATAGGAGTACTAATACACTTCTCATTTTCATATCCAAACTATTTAAGTGAATATTTTATATGTTTATTTTGATATAAGAAATTTCCGTCTCACTTTTGATATATTTTTAAACCAAGGAAAAACATATGGTCACCCATTATTATCATTTCAAACTCAAACTTCATAAGATATTTAGAATAATCAGAAATTGATTTTTTAGTTGATCCAAATATAATGTCATCAATATAAATTTCGAAAAATAAAGTTCCCTTAAAAACTTTCTTAATTAAATAGGTTGTATCAAAACTCCATTAACAAAATCATTTTGAAGTAAAAATGTGTTAAGTATATCAAACTAGATCTTTGGGATTTCTTATGTCTTGATAGTACCTTAGTAAGTTTATAAAAAAATCATACATTTTTTTTGTTTTCAAAATTGGGTGGTTGTTCTACATCAACATCATACTATACATTTCTATTATGAAAATAACATTTAACATCCATTTGATGAAGTGTAAAATTTAGGAATATTTTAATAACTGTAAAAATATAAATAGATTCAACTCTACTTATTAGGGAAAATGTTTCATTATAGTCTATACCTTCTTATTGATTTTATCCTTTAACAACATGTATTTCCATATTTATTACTATTATTCCATTTACATCCCAATTTCTATGGAATACCCATTTTACCCTAATCTTAGGAAAATATTTATGAAGTCCTATAATGTTGCAAAAAATCCCTTTAGAATTAATTTTGTTTATCCTGACTTGACCTTATGCAATATTTATCACTTAAGGCATCATCAAGTGTTTTACATACAAACTATGATATAAATTCCCAATGATTACATTTATTTATTAATGAATTTATAGTTTTGAATGGTTGATCTACATCACTAATGATATTATTAGTGGGATGATTCCTTAAGATTGTTTGATTCCATGGATTTCTAACAAAAATCTTCAACAAAATGTTTAACTTATTTAATAGGTACAAATTCAAAAAGTGTTTATTTAGTTTTTCTATTCTGTTAATTGTTTTCTAACTTTTATTGAAAACTAGTTTCAAAACTATCATCTCGTGGCATGGTTACATCCAATTGACATGTTTCATAAAATTTAACTTGAACTATTTCCTCAATAGTAATTGAACATTTATTTAAAAAATTATAATCCTTACTTGTTGAATAATAGCCAAGAAAAATTGATTCACGAACTTTTTGAGAAATCTTATTTCAATTATCTTTAGTATTGAATATCAACACTTTTAATCCAAAAACCAAGAAGTAATTTTTTTTGTATTTCATCCATTCCATAACACAAAATAATTTTTATTAAGAAAAAGTTTGAGTTAAACATGATTTGATGTATAACAGGAACTACAAACTAATTCAGAAAAAAAAATGTTCAGAAATTGACCATTTAATAAAAATGGGCATAGTAATCTCCTTATGAAATTTATTTCTTTGTCAACTACACCATTTTTTTGAGGGGTTCTATGAGTTGAAAAGTTATTCATAATACATTTTTTACTACAAAATGTTTGAGGATCTACATTTTTAAAATTTCCACAATGATAACTATGAATAGTAACGAAATTTAGATTTTTTAATTTTTAAAATGGGATAAAATTTATTTAAAGAAAAAAGAGATTTTAACTTTTTAACTATAAAATATATATAGTGTATCCATCGATTAATACTTATACATATTAGTTTCCTCTAATACTTCCAATTTGCGTTGGACCAAATAAATTCATGTACACTAACTATAAATCTTTATAAGTTGAATTTTCACTAATATATTTAAATATTGACTAGTATTACATAATGTATTGATAAGGATCCCAAAAATTATAAGAATTAAACTTAATATCTGGTAAATTTCTAACAATCCATTCTTAGAAATATTTCTAAAGTTATTATGTTAAAATGTCATAATCATGTATGTCATAACCAAGATTGATCCTCCATTGAACTCTGGAATGGTTGATATTAAGCACTAAGGTCTTAAGAGTTAAGATTATATACATTCTCATACCTATTGGTAAAAAGAATAAATTTACCTTCTAAACTTTGAAAAGTAAATTTATCATTCATAAAGTTCATAAGATAACCTTCATCACATAATTTGATCATGTTTATTATATTGTTCTTATGACATCAAACATATAAATCATTTAAGATTAATGATTTACTAAGAAATTAAATATCTCCAATTCCATAAATTTCTCATTTAAAATTTTCAATGAAGTCTATATTTTCTATATTAATATTAATTATCTTATAGAAAATTATCTTCTTACTTTTCATATACCTAGAACAACCTCTATACATATACAAAATATTTTTATTGTTGAAACTCATCATATATCCCGGAAATGGAAACATTAGAATTTTGGTAAAGAGGATTTCTAGGGTCTAGAATTATTAGTAAAAATAACATTAGGAATCCACATCTTCCATAACTTTTTTTGTTGAGAAACTTATACTTATTTATAGAAATATTCTTTATGAAATATAATAGACTATACCTTATTTAAAGAACATTTATTCTTCTATTTTACACCTCTCTATCATTTTATATAGAAGAGTTCACGTTTTAAAATAAATTAATTATTATGAAAATGTGGTTTTGATGAAATAAAACCATTCCCCAAGGAATTCTTATGTGCGCCCAACTATCTATATATATTTTCAAAAAAAATCTCATGAGAAAAATTTTATCAATGTTTCTTTAGATAAATTATTTATGAATTTAGTTTCATAACTAGATTCTTATCTTATTTATTTGGATTAGAAATATATTTTTTTCTAATTTTGAAGTATGATTCATAATATATGTGGTAATTTTGGAAATTCTTAAGTTATTCCTTAGCACATTTATAGTCTTTCACAACACAATTATTATTTTTTCAATAAAAGTACCATATCTCGTTACTTTTAGAAAAATATGTATAGTATCCTCATCATTAGATGTATTAATATCTTCTTCATCACAATAAGTATTATTATTTTCATAATCTAAATATAGATAGTTAACATTAAAATTTAATTATTCAAGGGATTCAGAATACACATTTTCTAGGAAGCATTGTTCGGTCTTAAAAATTGTTATATAAAAACCCAAAACATTCTAATCATTAATTTTCTTATCTTAATAAAATTTAGAGGAACTATCTCCACTGCTTGTATTCCTTGTTTCTAGAACCCTCAAAATTGTCTTACCCTTTTTCATATAGAACATACACATATTTTTATACTTATTTTTCAATCTCATGAAATTTGGTCTAATATGTCCAAGTTTCATTCATTCATAAAAAATCATTTATGAAGTGATTTTTTATCACTTCTTTCCATTTTACTCTTCATATAATTATAATGAAAATCATTTTTACGAATGGTCCTTTTAAATATTTTACAATGTTGAGTAAGATAATTATCTCTTTCTTGTGAAGAAATAATCTCTGTTTCAACATTAAATTTCTACATTATGGAATATTGAGAAACTTTTTTACACAATCAATATTTCTTATCTATAGTAGATGTAGAAGAAAGGGATGTTTCAATCTTCTTATATTATTTTCTTACATTACATTCTTTCCTGTCCTCATATTTCATGAGAGTTCCACTCAAATCATCAAAAAACCAATTTGTAATATGTTTAGTATCATCAATAGACGTAAAATTCAATTTTCATTATTTAGAAGTATTATCTATAATATTCTCCATAAAGTTCTCATCATTCAACCCTTTTCTCCCAATGACTGTAAAATATTTACTAAATTCATTTACTATTGATGCATTTGAGATACCGATTCATTGGGTGGAAAATTAAATGATTGGTAAACGACACATAACATTTCTTATTGAGTTTACAAAACATTATAACTTCTAAAATGCATAAAATATCACTTATCTCATATATTTGTAGTCATTTTAGAATATAAAATATGAATATAAACACATCTTGTCATGGAGCACAAAAAATTATTTGGAACATGACATTTTATCTAATATTCTACTTTTTATTCTCTAATAAAAATTGTAACATCCTTATCTTGAATCTGATAATTTCATTTCATCATAAAAAATTATCTACATAATAGTTAACAATAAAATACTTCATATGATCTCTCCAATATTCATAGTCAACATTAAAAATGATTGGTGGTATAATATGGTAATATTTCATAAGTATCTCGATGGATAAACCTTCCATATTAAAACAAAAGATACACTTTTCAATTAGACATCCTTAATGAATCCTATTTAAAAAAGTAGAATTTTTTTGATTCCATATATAGGATCAAAATAGTATAAAATATACAACAAGGGGGAGGGGGTTGAATTTTAGTTTATAAAAATAAAATTATAATTTTTCTAACGTCCTTAATTAATTTTATAAGAAAATATATGTAATGATTAAATTTGTGAAAAATTTATGAAAAAGTTTATAAATAATGATAGAAAAATTTTATAATATGAATATAAGAAACAAAAAATATTATAAACAAATATATTAAATATATAAATGTTTTATTAATGTACATAAGAAAAACATACTAAAACATTACTAAGAAAGTTATACAAATTATCCTTATGTGTCAAAGAAGACTCTAAACCCGATTATAGGTATCTAGACTTAACCCATTATAAGCTCTGTTGTCCTAGCCTTGTTAGACCATGATCATAATGACTAGAAAATGTTTTTTTCCCAAACCTTGGGAACACTCGATCAAATTGATTGGAATAAACGTCTAACCCTATAACCTTGTGACCCCTTGATCAACCATATTAGACAAACATTAATTACAAAGAAAAATCTTAAGGTTCTTAAAACTAATACCTCACAAATAAATTCATTATGATAAAATCTCTAAATGTTCATAATGAATCCCACTCAGGTAACAAGTTGTTACAAAAACATTGTTGAAACTTTAGATCATCAATTTAAAAAGATACCATGCCTAGAGAATTTGAATATATTTATAGAAAAACTCCAATGGTCATATTTCGATTTTATTAGGATTATTTTTCATGACATCTGGTGGGATACTTCTTCTCTTGAATGGTTCAACACAATTTTTTTAACCAATAAATGTCATGATTTTAACCACTACAGTGCATGAAAGCTTCATCTGGTATTATAAAAAAAATCTTATGATAAACTGTATAAATTTATTCATCTAATTGGATTGATAAAAGTTTGTCCAATAGAATTATATGTCTATATTTAATAAATTTAGTATGATAAACTTTGAAGAAAGTAATCTAATAGACTTCGTTATACTCTGCCAGATGCACTTTATAAACCATTCATCTGAGGAACATCTCATATGTTGATCTAATATACTAAGTACAGGTCAATCTAGTATACTTAACAATACTCCATTCAATAGAACTAATAATCTTAATCTAGAAAATCTATAACCTTTCAAATAAAACAACTTTAGAACTTGGGATGTATAAAAATAGAAACATATAAACACCTAAAGAGTGGATAATGATTTTCAAAATTAAGGATATAAATTTTTCTTTTAACTTAATAGTATGGGGTAAATATAATGAAAAATTTTGTAGTTCTCTTCACAAGCTACGATTTGACTCATTATGAAGCTCAAAAAGACGCACGAGTCAAAAGATATATTTTTTTGAAGTTCAAGTCCTATTTTGATCTTATCGGAAGATATTAATTAACTTAATAATTTTTTCAATCACCAAATTTATATTAAATGTATCTTACTATACACTAATAGGTAAATATTTCATTATAATTAATTTTTAATTATTTTATAAACCATTTTTAACTAAATCTATTATATATTAAGTGTAAATAGATATTTTGTATTATATAAATAATAATTGATAAAATATACTATATATAACAGTATAAATATATTTATGTATTATAATATGGTATTTAATAGTATATAAAGTGTTCTTTATTAACCACACCCTTTATTATCAATAAAAAAATTATTTGGAATAGATAATGTGAATACCATTGTTATCCCTAAGAAAATATCTAATTAAGGAGTACTTTCATTGACACTAAAATAAATATTTACAAAGGGTACCCTTTTATCCGTTCTCTTTTTAGCATGGATAAAGGTCACATTTATCATTGCTTTTGTTCATCACTAATAAAAGTACCCCCTTTATCATTGCTTTTTTAGCACTAATAAAAAGTACCACTGAATATTATATAATTTTTATTGCAAGTTTTTTTAGAGGCCACTATCTTCAATGGACTATATATGATAGATGAATATCTCATATAGCTTATCCACTTTTCATTCTTTTTGAAAGTAAAATATATTAGTATGTTTAGGCTCTCTATTTCCCGAACAACTATATGTACTATTTATAATAACATTCAAGGTTCCAAATCTGGATATGGTGGATGGAATTCATTGCTTTTCCCTCAAAACATCCAATATTAATCAATTTTTTTAAATAATTAAATGTAGTCAAAGTCATCCAATTAAGTCAAGAATGAATCTTAAAATTCAGGTCATGAATTTGTTTTTTTAGTCAAACCAAAAACAATATAAATCCAAGAAATATCCTGATCATGGTGTGACGTCGTGCATTACGAAATGATTGGTCTCTACTTTATCTATGTTACAACATGATATCCTCCACTTTGGGGTGATCATTAGTTAGTAGACTAATCTGAAAAATATATATAATATCATATTTAAAATTCTCTAAGTATCATGCCATGATCCTCTATATTGCTTCAAATCTTTATTAGTATTGGAAACATTGCAGAATGACACTCCTCGGGATGTAAGTCCCTATATCCTTAGAAAACATTGATTGTGGCCTTTCTTTCATATAGATGAACCTCCCATGGAATGACCAGCACAAATGACACGATTCCTTCTTAGCTCATAAATAGTGTGGTTTGGTACTCTGATCACATTGTTATCTCACCAAAAAATAAATTCAAAAGTCGCAACTATTTCTTTGGTGCTTCTTCCTATGAAATGGCTTCATCCCACTATCTTCACTTCACCATTATATTTAATAGATCCTATCATTGATTATGGAGAGAATATTCCCTTCTAAATATGGCACTCTAGAAGCTATTTTTTCAAAGCCATGTGTTATTCTTTTGTTGTACTAGCTTTCACTACGGGAAAAGAGGGAATTTTGCAATGAGCCATTTGCGACGGGTAAGTGTGTCGTCGCAATAGTCCTTTGGAAAGGTTTTTTGCAACTGGAAAACCATCCCTTTACAAATAATATGGTTTTTGCAATTGGGTGATGGTTCCTATCACAAAAGGTTTGGCAAGCCATGTGCGCCAAAATGATGGAAAGGTTATTTACAATGGGCTAGAGTTGCCCGTTGCAAATAACCGACAACATTTTTAGTATTTGCGACGGGCACTGTAGCAAAAGGCTTTTTAACCGGTGGGTATTTGTGAGGGGTCCCATCGAAAATGGTTCTATTTGCAACGGTACTACCATTGCAAATAATCTCGTCGTGTCTAATCTAACCTATATATACCCTCACTCGTTTTTCCCCATTCCACAAAATTCTCTACTCCTCTCACTCTCTCTCTAAAAGAAAATTTTCTCTCAAAATTCTTCATAGTTTAAAATTTTAATTCTGGGCATTAGTCACATCTTATGTCCTTAGAAAGCTTCAATTTTAATGTATGTATCTATTTCTTCCATTTTTTACTTAATTAATTTTATTTCATTTTAGTTATAATTATTGTTAATTAGCTACAGTTAAATTAAATTAGAATTAGATAGTTTTATTTATCATTGTGTATTTTTATTTTTACAAATAACTAAGTGTGATAAGTATGAATTAGTATTAATTATTATTTAACATATTAATTAGTATTAGATTGTATTAATTATTATTAAATTGAAATAAATTGTAATAAATTGCAATAATTAATAATAAATTGCAATAATTAGAAATAAATTGGAATAATATGTAATAAATTGCAATAATTTGTAATAAATTCCAACAATTAGTAATAATTAGTAATATATTGTAATAATTTCTAATAAATTGGAATAATTATAAATAAATTTCCAAAAATAGTAATAAATTGCAATAAATAGTAATAAATTGCAACAATTAGTAATAAATTTGAATAATTAGTAAAAAAATTCGAATAATAAGTAATAAATTTTAATAATTAGTTATAAATCCAAACAAATAGTAATAAATTGCAACTATTAATAATAATTAGAAATAAGTTCTAATAATTAGCATTAAATTTTAATAATTAGTAATAAATTCTAACAATTAGTAACATATTATAATAATTAGTAATGAATTCTAATAATTATTAATAAATTCTAATAATTGGTAATAAATTATAATAATTTGTAATAATTCTAATAATTTGTAATAAATTCTAATAAATTCTAATAAATTCTAATAATTAGTAATAAATTGCAGCATGGTGTAATAAATTACAAAAATTATTAAAAAAAAGTAATAAATTCGAATAATTAGTAATAAATGGTAACAATTAAAAATAAATGGTAATAATTAGTAATAAATTTTAATAATTAGTCATAAATTGTAATTATTAGTGATAAATTGTAACAACAAGTAATAATTTGTAATAATTTGTAATAATTAGTAATAAATTTTAATAATTAGTAATAAATGTTAATAATTAGATATAAATTATAATAATTAGTAATAAATTATAGTAATTAGTACTAAATTTCAATAATTAGTAATAATTAGTAATAAATTATATTAATTTTTAATAATTAGTAATAAATTATAATAATTAGTAATGAATTATAATAATTAGTAATAATTAGTAATAAATTCTAATAATTATTAATAAATTGTGATAATTAGTAATAAATTATGATAATTAGAAATAAATTATAATAATTAGTAATAAATTTTAATAATTAGTATTAAATTGTACCAATTAGTAATAAATGGAAATAAATTATAATAATTAGTTATAAATTGTAATAATTCGTAATAAAATATAGCAATTAGTAATTAATTAAAATAATTAGTAGTAAATTATAATAATTAGTGATAAATTGAAATAATTAGAAATAAATTGAGACCATTCATAATAGTTAGTATTAAATTTTAATAATTAGTTATAATTAGTAAAAAATTCTAATGATTAGAAATAATTAGTATTAAATTATAATAATTTGTAATAAATTCTAATAATTAGTAATAAATTATAATAATTAGTAATAAATACTAATAATTAGTACTGAATTCTAACATTAAGCAATAAATTGTAATAATTAGAAATAAATTGTAATAATTAGTAAAAATTATAAAAATTAGTAATAATGAGCAATAAATTCTAATAATTAGTTATAAACTCTAATAATTAGTAAAAATTGAAATAATAAGTAATAAATTACAATAATTAGTAATTAATCCTAATAATGAGTAATAAATTGCAATAATTAGTAATAAATTTTAACAGTTAGTAATAATTATTATTAAATTATAATATTTAGTAATAATTAGTAATAAATTCTAATAATTAGTAATAATTAGTAATAAATTATAATAATCAGTATTAATTAATAATAATTTCCAATAATTTGTAATAAATTCAAATAATTAGTAATAAATTTTACTAATTATTAATAAACTATAATTATTATTAATTAATTGAATAAATTTGTAATAAATTGTAACAATTAGTAATAATTTGTAACAAATTGTAATAATTAGTAATAAATTGTAATAGTTAGGTATAAATTGTGATAATTACTTATAAATTATAATAATTTGTAATAAATTCTAATAATTAGTAAAAATTGAAAAATTAGTAAGATATAACAAAAAGTAGTAATAATTTGTAATAAATTCTAATAATTATTAATAAATTCTAATAATTAGTAACAAATTTTATTAAATTCTAATAATTAGTATTAAATTATAACAATTAGTAATAAATTCAAATAATTTTAAATTAGATTCTAAAAATTAGTAATAAATACTAATAATTTGTAATATGTTTTAATAATTTGTAATAAATTCTAATAATTTGTAATAATGTTTTATAATTGGTAATAAATTCTAATATTTTGAAATAAATTCCAATAATTAGTAATAATCAATATTAAATAGCAATAATTACTAATAAATTGCAACAATTAGTAATAATTGGTAATAAATTATAATCATTTGTTATAATTAGTAATAAAATCTAATAATTAGTAATAATTAGTAAAAAATTCTAATCATTAGTAATAAATTCTAATAACTAGTAATAATTTGGAATAACTTTTAATAATTAGTAATAAATTATAATAATTAGTAATAATTACTAATAAATTCTTATAATTAGTAATAAATTATAATAATTTATAATAAATTCTAATAGTTAATACTAAATTCTAATAATTAGTAATAATTAGAAATAATAAGAAATAATTTCCAATAATTAAAAAGAAATTCTAAAAAATTGTTACAAATTGTGATAAATTGGAAAATTTTCCAACGGATTGGTGGCTCCCTTTGGCCCGACGTATTATCTCTTTGCAATTTTCTCCAACTAAAATTACTATAAAAAATCAACCCCCATGTACAAATATCCATTTTCAAATGCACGATAATGGAGGGAAGCATGTTGAGGCCTTCATACTCTATATTCTCGTCTATGAGAAAATGGATATACGTACATTAGATAAAATTCTTCATACTAGTTCCAATCGAATAAAGATGAAGGTAGATGAGATATTGGAAAAAAGAGGCTTTTTCTTGATGACTCATCTCCACTATCACCGACTGAAATCACTATAAAAAATGGTTCTGATATACGAATATCCATTTTTATATGCATGAGAATGGAGAGGAATGAAGAAAGAACTCCATACTCTCCATATTTAGGCATAAAAATTGATATATTTTCATATGAGTAGATTTTTCATAGTGATTTTAGTTAGAGATAGTGGAGACGAGTCATTGGGAAAAAGAGCTTCCACCAATCTACTGGAAATTTTGTTGCTAATAATTGATAATTATTAGTAAAAATTTGTTGTAATTAATAATAATTAGTGATAATTATTATATATTATTATATGTTTTTGTTGATTAGTATAACAGTTTTATAAAAAATTATAAATAAGTATAAAATAATAGAAATTATTTTAATTTGATTCAAAAGGAAATTTAATTGTCTTCACTTTTTTGGATAGTGTTTTTATTATATCAAATTTGAAAAAAAATCCATATTTATATTTTTTTAGTGAAATATGGGACAAGGAAGTCAACAACAATCATTATTAGATAATCGTGCTTCGATAAATCAGCACAATAATCTAAATAGGTGGTTTAAATCATGTATATATTGAGGGTGTTGAAGCTTTCTTATCATTTGAAGTATCAAAACCAGAATATGTTTTAGAAGGGGAAATTAAAAATCCTTGTAAAAAATAAGCTCTAAGAACATTTGACACATATGGAAATGTTAGGGGTTATTTATTAGAATTTTGTTTTCAAATAGATTATTTTTTTGGTATCAGCATGGTGAACACACTTCCAAAAAAAGATAATAATTATTTGGTTCTGCATCCAACACAGTTTCAAAATTTAGTACATGATGTGGTAAGTCCTTATTTTCAAAAATTTGAAACTCATGATTATATTAATTTAACTCTTGAGTTGAAACTATGTCATTTTTATGAGTTATTAAGGTCCGATAAGGATGCCTCATATCTGTGTTATTAGATAATAAAATTTGAAGCAGTTTTTAAATTTATGACCATCAAATCACATAATGGAATGTAAAATACCTATTTTGATCAGATATTAACATTGTTAAAAACATTGATACCTGAAGGAAATGTGTTTCCTATAAAAAATCTTTGAGAGAAAGAGGATGGTTTGTAATCGGGGTCTTGGTTATCACAAGACTCATGTATGTTCAAATGATTGCATCTTATATTATGGTGAAAATGAGTCGTTTCATATTTTTCCCACATGTGGAAAATCGAGTTAAAAAAGGGCTTAATAAAGGATGTCTGGATTGAATCCTGTAAAAAAAATTGAGATATTTCTCATTTACACCTAGATTGCAGTGTTTTTTTATGTCACAGAACACATTGGCAATGATGTCATGGAACAAAACCAATATTCCAATTGGTAAAACCTTAAATCATTTCTCTCATGGTGATTAATGGAAAAATTTTGACCATGTGAATCCAAATTTTTCTTTATAATCCCAAAACATGTGATTTGGTCTTTCTACTTATGGGTTCAGTCCATTTGATTCTTACGATAGTCAGTATTCATGTGGGCATGTGTTTATTACTCCTTAGAATCTCTCTCCTTGGGAATTGATGAAAAATGATAATGTATTTGACTTATTAATTCTAGTACATTCGGAATAGAATATTGATGTTTATTTGAAACTGCTTATTGATGAGTCAAATTCATTGTGGAGTAATAGTGTTAGTATATTTGATGTTGTTGCGAAAGAAAATTAATTGTTGAAAACATCATTGATGTGGACAATTAGTGACTTCCCATCATATGGAATGTTATTTGGATATAGTACACATGGTCCAGAATCATGTTCATACTTTATGAGAGATAAAAAATCATTTAATCTCATAAAAGGAAAAACAAAATTATTTTCTTTACAGTCATCGCATATTATTTCCAACTGACAATCATTTTCAAAGGAACAAATATCATTTTAGAAAAGGCACAATTAAAAGAGTTGGAATCCCAAAAATGATATCATGCATAGAGTTAAAATATATTGTGTATTCATTACCTCCCTTCATATATGAACCAAAAATAAACTAACATAAAATTGATGGATCTAGGAAAGAACACAATTGGATAAAATAAAGCATTTTTTAGTATCTTCCATATTGGTCTGATTTGTTGGTTCATCACATGTTTGATGTCATGCATAATGAGATGAACTGCTTTGATAATTTATTTCATATAGTTTTTAATACACCAGGTAAGACCAAAGATAATGTAAATGCCCGATTAGATCATATCCAAATTTTCAGGTGACCATAACTTGAACTATTTGAAAATGTCAGATTATAGAATTTAATAAATCCAAAAGTATCTTATAAACTCTCCAAAGATAATTGATTATTATTTTGTCACTAGATTGTAGATTTAAGACTTCTATATGGTTATGCTTCCAAATTTTGATGATGTATCAGAAATTGTCATATTACCAAATTAAAAAGTCATGACTATAATGTTATCATGGAAAGACATATACAGGTTGGATTAAAAGATTTGTTAAATTTTATGATTTTGGATTGGCTAACAGACATATCATATTTTTTTGAGACATTTGTTCAGGAATAAGTGACTATGATGCATTAATAATACTACAAGAACATGTTGTTTTAATTTTATGTAAACTGGATAAAATATTCATGTTGTCTTTATTTGAGTCAATGGAACACTTGATATTACATTTGATGCATGAAGAAAAATTTGGTGGTCTGGTACAGTTCTTGTAGATGTACCCATTCAATATATTCATTTAGAAATTGAAGAAAAAAGTACGTAACAAATCATTAGTTGAAGGATTAATTGTAGAAGCATATTTTCAAGAGGAAATTTCTTTTTTCTTCTCTCATTACATTTGATATGAGAATACCTATAAATAAAATTGTGTATGTGGAAATAAGGGAAATGTTGATAATGAAATGGGAAATCAGTTATTAGTTTTCAGTTAGCCAGAACATGGATTTGGGGGAGTTCAAGAATGATGGATTTCAAATGATGAACATCATAGAGCTCATACATATGTTCTGATCAACTGTGTAAAAATTAAACCATTTTTATAGTGAGTGATCCTATCACTTATTCTATATTTTTTGTTATAGTAAATTAATCTTATTTTATTTGTAGGTTATATTATAATAATATCAAAAAACAACTTCGACAAATTACATCAGCTGTACTTGAATAATGTTAGAAAAAAAACTTTTCCTACTCATTTCAATAACTGGTAACATAAATTATTTTTGTTTCAATATATAAACCCAATTTATTACCTAATATATTGATTATTGTTTTAAAAAATTTCATGTTTTTCAACATGCAGATAAAATTGATAATCGATTTTGTCTATTGAGTAACCCCCAATAAAAATTGTTAAATGTTATAATGAATATGCAGGGAATGGTTTTTGGTTTCATACTTGTGCATATAGGGAATAAAAACAATGAATAGTGGTTTTTTCTTTAGACAATATCATAATAGAGAAACTGAAGTTGAATTTTATGGAATGCTGTAATAAATTGTTGAACTATGTTATCTGGGACAACATTTCATAATGATATTTCAATGTCAGTGGTTTGATACTGAGAGAGGATTGTGTTTTCACACAACCCTTGGAATTGTGGATATTAAATAAAAAATTCTTCCTTTAGTAAATAAAACATTGTTATTGGCTAATCAGGCACATAAACTTTATAATTAAAAATATTAAGATACTTAAAGATAGTGAGTGATTTGTGGAGCATAATTGAAATTAAATATCAGGAATATTAGTTTAATGAATGTGAATGTGGTTCCTCTGAAGTGGAAGGAATTGAAAATTTTCAAGAGACTGCTCCGAATCCATATTCTTCACGAATAGACATGGATAACTATGATGACCCCCCATACTTAAAGTTCGATGGTGATGATGATTTTAATGATGTTACAAATGAATTTGGAATGACAAGAGATGAAAAAACTAAAACTCATATGGAAATTGATGATAATGAGGAGAAATATGAAGATATTTACATCGTTAGATATGACGATGAGGATGAAGGTGAACATTGACATAGTTAAATGCTATTTTTAATCACATATAATATATATCTATATATATTAGTTGTTTTTGACGATTTGCTAACAATAGTCATTTCCTGTTTCAGATGGATGAGGATCTGTATCGTTTGTTGGAGGGAGATGATCTACCTTTGGATGAGCATGATGATGGATCATCTGACCCTCAGACAACTGGCTGTTTAGGGGGGACTCGGAGGTGGCACGGTCTTGCATTATTAATGATTCCTAACCTTATTTCTGAGCAACATCCTTGTCTTGTATTTGATCAATGCATGCACAAGTATGTTTACCTGGGTATTGTAGTTAGTTTTCAATAATTTATTTATAAACTAATTTTTTTATTATTTTTTCTTTTTTTCACAGTTTTACATATATAGATTCCTGACATGGGAGCACTATATTGAGTAATTATTTGATCTGAAGCATGGGTCACCTAGGATCATATTCCCATTCATGTGCAGAACCTCATGTTTGATCATTGGTTGGTATATAAATAAATAATATTCATTTTGTAAATAACAAAATTAATAACCTGATATAATAGATTATTTTTAGAGTTTATGTTATCCCATTGATTAGAGAATGCATGACGCTATCTGTAAGGCATGGTCGGAGACTATGTGTCAATGTTGTAGTCAGTTTTTGAAAATTTTAATATGGAACACAATAGAGAATTAAGGAGTGATAGATTTTGATTATTCTTTTCACACCCACTGAACTGATTACATTTCATCTCATGTTTGATATGGATTATGTTCTTATGGGTTGGGTAGTCATTTTCAGGGTAGATCATAAATAGTTTAATAAAATAGGGGGAGGTAGGAGGTGACATGTTGAGGTAGTAGTCATACATTAAGTACCCATAAAGATAATATGGTAACTACTTTTTAAAAAAAACATTATATAACATTAAATGTAAACTATTTATTTTATATTCATATAGGCAGTTGAACATCCCGGTATTATAGGGTTCGGAATTTATAGGTGGATGTTCCATGATCTGACTATTGAAGAGATTAGAGGTGCTCACCAGCATCAGATTGTGATCAGTATATTTTATTTTTTGTGTTTAAAATTTAACTGAAAATAATATTTTAACTATTTTAATTTAAAATTTCAATTGAAGGAGTCGTATGAAGCCACAATTTCTCAAATATAGACTGAGAGTCAAGCTGAGAGTAATACACATACCAGTGACCACTGATTTGACGAGACAACAAGGATGCAGGTGACCCAGTATGCCTTTAAGAAAGGCCAAGTTGTTGGTATTGACTCTCGATTGACACTTGTGGATTATTTTAACACCACTGCGATATCAGTATCTATCTCAAGAGGAAATCATGGATAGTCATCATTATCTTCTACACAGCATTTGGAAAATCAACGAGCTCAGAGTGAGATTTTTGAGAGTATACATGGGGCGTAGGAGAAGATGTGTCAATGGTAGTAGCAACAACAGAAAGAGGTCCTACAACAACAGCAACAACAACACCAAAAATTGAAGGATATACAGGAGGAGTTGTGTCAATGACGATAGTAGTAGAAGTAGTTGGAGTACATGTGATTTATGAGTAATGGTTTAGGGATGTGGTGGCCTCCACCATCTCCCCCAAATGACCCTCCCCCTGAGTGATCTATTTATTATTTATGATAAAACATTGAATGTAATTTTTTTGTAATATTAATTATCTATATTTTTATATGGTGACATTTTTATATTGTTGCGAAGATTAAATTTTTATTTTTTATTTAATTTATTATTAATTTTTAATATTAATAATAATTTTTTATTATTTTCATTTTATGATTTTTTATATTTTTTGTGAATATTGACGTTTTCATTATTTTATACTTTTTTATTATATTAGAAATACTAATATTATTTTTAAATTAATATAAATAATATTAATCTTATTATATTATCAATATTATTTTTATAGTTATTATATGAATATTATTATCATATTTTAAAATTTATTTTATTTTACTAATAATTTTATTATTACTTAATTAATATCAATATTATTTAAATATTATTATTAATATTTTTATTATTATGTTATTTATTTTTTTAATTATTTTTATACTTTTTGCAATGGGACCGATTATAAATAGTATTTTAAATGGCGTATTGCGAGAAATGGTTTCAAAAAATTGTCAAGGTTTTTTGTGATGGTTCTTCGCAATAAAGTATTTAAAAAGCCCTGAGGAAACTATTTATGACGGATCCTCATCCCGTCGCAAATATATTCTTTTTGTGGTGGGCTGCCCCAAAAAAACTATATTTGTGATTCCCTTTTCTATAATGGGGAATTTGCAACGGGGCCCCATCGCAAAATATTATTTATGACGAGATCCTGTCGCAAATGCCCTGTCAAAAATTACCCAATTTCCAGTAGTTTTTGATGAGTCCCACTCTTACATAGCCTTGGTTTATTCCCACATATGACCTATTTTGGTATGAAGTCGTGCTTTATAATGTAGTATCGTTTCATCTCTCTAAACATATTCTTACATATAACCCCTTTTGGTGTGTTATGGTGCTTCATGATGCAACACATCTTCCAACATTATAGATTTATCTTATATAGAATCTATTTAATCTCACGCATACTATATTACAAAATACTATATTCCTTCATGAAGTAGCTTCTCCATAATCTATTTAATTAATCTAAAATAATATTAATATTATTCTTATTTGAAATACATTATGGTGTGAAATAAAAAAATTTAGTGTGAGGTGTTTTCTTCACCAAAATTATCCAATTATTCTCCAAATGACTTCACACAAGCCCCAACATATTACAAAACCTCATTAGAATAGAATATATATAATATTTCTTAGTTATCAGATGTCAACACCATATATTCCACCACACTAAAATTCATGCTCTCTTCATTCCATGAAAAATGATATATAAATATATCATCTTATTTCCCCTATCACAACTTCTTATAGATGTTATATATTATTCAATACTTCCTCGTCAGATATGTCTGAGTCTTCCACAATATTTAGTCGAATATCTCCCAATTCATTCTTCACTAAATTTTGTTCCCACGTATAGTAAACATCATAATTATATAACACATCACCATTTGGTAAACCCTGATTTTTAACCTCTTATTCTCATAAATCCATCCATTCTCTTCATCTATAGAAAATATCTTCAACAATAATTGAAAAAATACAACTTATGAACTATAGTTAAAACAACTAATGAGTGCATGGTGGGAATAAATTATAACCATTTATATCAAAATAGGTTGAATGAAACTAAATTTTAGTCCATAAAATATTAAAATGAATCAATAAATAGGCTATGGAGGAATAAATGTTAAATTTTTACAAATTGTTTTCCCTAACCCTATGCACCTAGTATCATCCAATAAGGAATTAGTGGGGTATAAATTCACTCTAACTTTCAAAAAATAAATTATTTGTCCTAGTTTGATCAAGGGGAAATAGAGAAAAGGAGTAAAAAAATTCCCTAAGGTTTATTATGTGATCTTTTGAGGGTAATTCACCTATTTATAAAAAAATTATGTAACATACCAAAACTTGTGCCCTCGTAAGAAAATGATCTCGATTTTCCACATGGCCTCAAGGGAGCCTCCCCATATTTCATAGCCTTGAAACTTTTACCAGGGATCTATGGTGGTATGGTGGGAAGATTATACACTCATTATCAAAGTGTAGCATAGTTTTGAATAGAAGATAAACCAAAAGAAGTAATATAATAATAATGAATAGTAGTAAAAATGAATCATCCAACCATATCAATAAATAACTAGTAATCCAGTATCATAGAAAAAGACAATGTCATGTATGTATTATAAAAACAGAAAGAAACTAGGAAATAAGGTGGAATCCAAACAATAGTACATGCTATAAAAAATATACAAAAAGACCAAAAATAAATCCTTGATAGCATCATGAGTCTTGGATCTGTCCTCTTCACTTATAATATATCCTAGTATAGATAATTAGGTATCCAAAACTAGGATCATCCTTCTTCCCTACCTATAACCATGATGTCTAACTGGGTACCTATCGGTATCCCAAACATGGTGTGAGTAAAACTCAGTAGGCCACCAACTACAGTGTATAATACTATCTACTCTTTGGGTATAAAATTAGTTAGTGTGTAAGTAATAACAAATGATGGGTTTTATGTAAATATAATCCATGTTGCCTTAGGTTCCCCTTTGGAAACCTGGCCGACCATAACAACATTGGCCTAAGTTGGTATTTCTTCAAGTGTTTTTTATTTTATAATATAGTATCAGTACTGAAGAAACACAACCAAGGCATACCTGCATAATTATAAGTTTAAATGTGATGAAAAATTCCCATGAAATATAAGATTTAACAATTAGAGGTGAATCAATGAATTCATATATCTAAAGAATTTATTGAATCTAGTAATTTTCCTTAACTTCGAAGGAATTTCATTAACAGTTTTTCACCCTAATCCTATCTTAGTAATTCCACAAAAGGAATCTCGTATCACTCTAGGCATACTATAAACCCATCATTATCAAATCTTGTCTAAGGTATTCTACAAAATTAGACCAATTATCTCCCAAGGCATGGTATAATTCAATTTCCCTTTGGGCCCATCAATGTAATTCCCCATAGAGAACCTAGGTATCATCCATGGCATGGTATAAATATATCACCCCAGTGAGCCCATATAAGGAGTACTACTTAATATACCCATGTATCACCCATGGAATAATTTAAAAAATTGTCGTGGATAGAAAACTAATCAAACCATTTATTATTTTACACAATTCAAATTAGCCATATATTTTATAAGGGATAACTCAAACATAAGGAGAGAAAAAATCCAGGGGGGAACAAGTGACATAGAATTTACATTATCATTCTCATTTAATTATTATAGATATTTAATTTTAAGGATACAAGGTCAAATTCACTTATAAGGTGGTCATGTCACATGCATTCATAAGGGGTTGAGGTAATTTAGTAAACACGCACTATGGGGTTGAGGGTTCTGGTTGATGTGGTCAAACTTTGATGATAAAATATAGGGCTCAATGACTATCTAAATAATTTCATTATCGTTTTATTTGACAAATTTATCATTTATGATTTGATTCATGGAAGGTCTAGTGCATAACACAATGGTTCATAATATAAACATCTATACCTTCCGGGAAAATTACTAGATCAACTACCTTTTATGGGTAGTTTAATCCTCATCCAGTAGCAGCCTCTAATCTAGGATAGAATGGATGAAATCATAAAAATAGGAAAATGTCCTAAAAATAGGGAATATTTTATCACATGGGAATAACATTTAGTACAGTGAGATAAATGAAGAAAAGAATCTAGAGGAATCATAGAATTACCATTGGCTATCCAATGTGACAAATCGTGGTAAATTATAAGCTCAAATGAAGGATATATCCAAATGCATAGGGATAGAAAAAGGGATATATTTACTATAGTTGAGGTGTTTTGTGTTTGAGGGAGAAAGAATATGGTTAAAGGGATAAAGGATAGAGGGTAAATACATTAATTTAAACCATTTTTAAAGGGTTCCTTGTTTAGATGCACAGATGGACATGTTGTGGGCCAATCGTGCACCACCACTGTCTCTATGTCACACCCCTTCAAACGAATAGGTGCATTGTTATAAGAAGTCATGCACAAATTGTGCTAGGTGAACCTAAAATAATGTCGGGTTTAATGGCCATGTTTCTCCTCTTGAATTGTTAAACTAACCCTGCACTACCCTCATTGATTTATATAGTTTTTTTGAATGGTTAGTTTTAACCACGAACCTCGGTTGTTTTCCCAGAAAACTAGAGCTCTAGGATACGAAAAATCCTTATACCCCCCGCCCCCCAAAAACATTATTTAATACTTTAGGAACATATATTATAATAAAACATGAGGTAAAAAATAAAATTTAAAAGATTTTTACATCTCTAAAAAATATGGATCGAACAACCACCCCTCCTTAAAAAAACTCATCCCTAAGTTTCCCTTATAAGAAAGGTTGATCATCATCTTAGAATAACTATGGATACTGAACAAGAACATTGGCCTCTCACTCCCATGTCTCATCCTACACAATTCCATACTTCCATAGCACCCATAATAGAGGAATAGATCTACCATGTAGATTCTTCATGATTCGATCAATGAAACGAATAAGATACTCTTTAAAAGAAGAATCAACATCCATATCAACCTCATTTGGATGATGAATATTAGAAGGGATTGAAAGATAAGGGAGTAAATTAGAAATTTGGAAGACTTCATGCATACACCCATATTTATAGGGTAGTAATATCCAATATGACACTACTATGACCCTCTCCGAATCCTCAAAAGATCATATTAATCTAAGATCTATCTTTTCCCAGCACATAATTCATCTATGTCACACCACAGGTGAAACACATAAGAATAATTGATCCCTAACCACAAACTATAGAGGTCATAAATGGTGATTTTCATAAGACTTCAGCCAATAATTTACTATATCCATGAAATTCCGGATAAGTTTTACCTTATTTGAGGTTTCCTTATTATGATAAGGTCCTAGTAAAAATGATTCTCCTACCTCAAACCAACACTAGCGTAAAAGGAATGACCACCCATATAGGGTCCCATAAAGATCCATCTATATATTCACCTAAAATCTATTATTATAATATAACTCAATTAGAGATAATTTTTTCTCCTAGGAACCTCCAAATTCAATGATACATTCCTATATAATTTCTTACAATACCTATATAACATTTTTAGAATGACCATCAATCCGAGGGTGGTATGTTGTACTCAAAAGTACCTGGGAACCCAAATCTTTTTTCAACACCTTCCAGAACCATGAAGTAAATCAAGAATCCGGATCTAGAAAAATGGTTTCTGGAACTCAATGAAGGAATAGGATCTCTCTGGTATATATCCTTCCTATATTATCCATTTATAAGGTCTATTAAATAGGAAAAAATTGGGCAAACTTCATCATACTATCAACAATCACCCATATAGTATCACTTTCCAGGGGTAAATTTGATAAAACTATCAAAAAATATATAGTGATTTCATCTGATTTACAAACGAGAATGGGTAATATATGTAAAATATTTATATTTCACTGGTGTTCCACCTTTGCCTACTGACTAGTGTAACACCTAGGAACAAAGCATATAGTCACTCTTTTCAAACTTGGCCACAAATAATAGTGGTGTAAATCATAGTACATCATCATGATTCTGGGATATAATTCACAACTAGAAGTATGATATTATCACATAATTTATTCTCAGACATATTTGTGAACCTATTCATATCTATGCATTGCACGATCTTGTCCTTATTAATGACCCAACGATGTAGTGGGTCCTTTCCAGAAACACTATCCCTTAAGACTAATCCTTCAGGATCATAATTTTAGTATGATCTCCATCCAATCCATAAATGATGAGGTAACTGCCAATAACATAAGATGAGGCTTCCCATGAAACACATGTACCTCCAAATTTATCTTATAAAATAGATCCATTAACTTCCCCTCACTATTAAATTCATAAATGGCTTTTGTTTGAGTATTCTGGGTCAAATCATTGGCCACTACATTATCTTTATCAGAATTTTATGCTAGATCATAATTGAAGAACTGAAATTATTCAACCCATCTACATTTTATGAGGTTAAAATAACACTATGTGAAGATATAGTTGATACTTTAAGGATCCGTGTATACAAAAAACCACTATCTTAATATATAATTCCTCCAACAACACAAGGCATGAACAACTTCCGCTATCTTTAGATCATGTGTTGAGTAATTAAACTCTTGGGGCCTCAACTACCAAAATATATATGCAATGACTTGTTCCCCTTGAATTGAAATGTCTCAAAGACTGATGCATGATGAATCAAAATAATCCATGTATCCTCTACTCGGATCAGGTAAAATTAGAATCAGTAGTGTGGTCAGCCTCCCTTTCATCTCTTGAAATAATATCTCATAGTATTTTGACCATGTTAATTCGATTACATTATTAGTTGGGCCCATAAAAGGTATTGCAATGTGTGTGAATTCTTGAATAATACACCAATAATATCCTGATATCGCCATGAAACTCCATATTTAAAATTAGTTATTGGGATATTCCTAGGAATCCTCGACTCTCACATTCTCTAGGTCCATAGATACTCATTACTTTGAGATAATGTGACCCAAGAAATGAACATTGTCATTTAAAAAGCTACATTTTGCGAGAATAGCATAAAATCTATTATCTGTTTATTTACTTCATACAATTTCATGGTGTTTGGAATGATCATGTCTAGTTTGATAATACATAAAGATATTTTCCATGAAAACCACTACAGTGGAGTTTGGGTACAAGTGGAAAAACTAATTCATTAGGGCCATAAAAACTACCAAAATGTTTTTTAGACAAAAAACCAAATACTCAAATAATATATCTCATTTGGAAAGTTATATGAGGTATATCTAAAGTCCTAACATATACCAGATGATATCCCAAACTCTAATCAATCTTTTGGAAAGCTCTAGATTCTCTAAGATGGTCAAAGAGGTCATCTATATTAGGTAATTAATACCAGTGCTTAAAAATAAGATGATTTTATTTCCAATAGAATACAAATCTTTAGGGTACCATATTCAATTGGGAAAAATTCACATGTGGACCCCATGGTTAAGTACTAGGTCGTATAAAACCTTTAGCTTCCAGGTCCTTTAACTCTCTCTTGAGTTTCTGAATCTCAATAGGATCTATCTTGTAAGGTGGGATAGATATTGGTTCTTCTCTTGAAACTTGCTCAATAATAAAAACCACCACTCTCTTGTGTGGTAGTCTAGAAACATTTTCATGTAAAACATACTTGAAACAATCGACCAAGTAAGTGAGATATATTTGACATATTCCTTGTTCATTTATAAAAATTCTATCCATCTAGTTTGACACTTTTCCAAACCCATAATGTTCAAGTCCATATCAAATCACCTAGACATCCCATTATCCTTTATGAATATAGATATCATTCATTAGTGATATAAAGGACACCCTTCCAAGATAAAAATCAATATGTTCACGGTTAGGTACGAACCAATGCGTCCCAATATTCACATAAAAACATGTCATCTCAAGGATGAAAAGATTCCTTATGAAATGGTAGCCACCTATCTCAAGGGGACACTCCCTACACTGGCGTACAGTCTCTGATCAGAATCCCAATGAAGTATCAAGATTCATCACTCTATATAATCACTAGATTCTTGTCCGGTAATCTCTATGATAGTTATAGATATAAAATAATTTGAATCACATGTATCAAATAAAGAAAATAACAGATTCAAGGATACTAAAATATATCCTTTCTTAGTAGATGGAAAAAAACTTTTCTCCTCTACCATAGGTTGCACTATAAATATTTTTCACAATACAAGACCCTGAATCATATCCCATATACCCTAAGTAGGTCCACTCTTTTGTCTCTATGTATCATGAGTCTATCCTCCTCAACCATGATTGCTTCTTCGACCTAACTGGTCAGTAGTTCTCTAGATGCCTTTTTTTATATGGAGCTATTAATCCCACTCCATAACATAATGCCAGTACTGATCGAGATTCATTACTGATCTGCTATCACTATCCACTAGAAGTAAGGTTCGGTATAATAACTAAAGATGATAGATACTTCCACAAGTCAAACACTCTGTTGGATCCTTAACAAACTAGGTTTTCGTGTAACCAGTCCTACTACACAGATGTAATACCACAATACCACCTGGTCAAACAATATTACTAATATTTCCCCCATGAGAAAGATCAAAATGATACTTCCTACCACTAAAATAACAACCTCCATATCTAGTTAATGAGCTATTTTGATAGACACCATCATCTTCTTTCTTGTTTCACTCCTAAAAGAGGGTAGGGTTCCCTATTTCAGAGATGGTTTCTAGTTAGAAAATATTTACATTATAGAAGATGGTTTAAACAAGCCCATGAATGAATTTAATTTCTCTAGATACCACATCACTATCAACAGTCAGTGTGAATCACTGAATCTATGTAAAACAAGTTTATAGTCAATAAAAAACATAGTACTCTATTTTAGGTGCATAAAATCCCTATCTTTTTATCCATAAAAATATATAGAAAGAAATAAACATATAATGTAGTATATAAATCCCTCCAGACCATACCCTAATGTTTATATGCCCGATTCATGAAATCCCATCAATTCATGGTGGATCCACAAAGATAATAAACCATGAGATTGAACCTCCTATATAAATTTATCTCTATATTCTTGAAGATAGAAAGTCTGGCCTCTAGCAAGGATTTAGTAGCACGAGGGCCACTATACCAAAAGAAAATGGGTGAATGTTACTACTGGACACCCCTAGTCATCTTTTCTATAGTTAGTGAAGGTTTTGAAAGTCCCTACATCAACTACATCAATCATAGGAAACCCTCTAGAAACTGAGTTCCATATCTTAGATCAGGTATAACAAGAGGTTCCATAGGTGGATCTATAGGAGGTAATACTTGTGGGTTAGGTCCCACTTCCTTTGGAGCATGGTCATCACTAAATTCCGAGTACTCGACATGAGGCCATCATGGAGTAATAACTCTATAATTCCAAACACATGCCTAAAAATTATATTCAAAGCATACATATATTAAATAAAAATGTGAAAGGTTAAATATATCACTATTCAAGAAAAAACTAATCATACTAATTGAAATAGTATTGGTACAAAACCTAACTACTCAAAGAAACACTAACCCTTCTACCTACTACTAAGGATAGGTCAAGGGTATAAATCATGTTTAAATAATAAGATCTTGTTATATAGAGTTTATATTGCATGTTATAGAGGAAAAATCCCATTGTATTGTAATTAAAATATTTATTTAAGAAAAACCAGTCTATATATGAATTAAAATCCATCATTTATATACATATATATATATATATTCGTATGGGTTCAGATAGATGTATCTTCCATTCCCATGTTATAAAGTCTTTTTATATGTTTCAATTGTTATTACATGTAACTGAAACAAATATTATATGATGGTACAATGATATGGTTCACCATTCCATATTTATAGAGGCACAATATCTATAACTTATAATTGGAAACCATGTAATTTCAACCATGAAAGGTTTTATGCCATGAAATTGTGGGTCCATGGTTCAAACATGTCATAATTGATAGGTTAAGGTGCCATAATTAAGAGATGTAGGATAACACCTTTTATGTTGATACAAAAACTTTAATAAAAAATTAATTCATCCTTTTATCCTATATGGAAAATTAGAAAATAATAATTATAAAAATCAAGGCACTATAACATTTTATAAGAAATGCACACAATAAGTAAACATTCCATCAAATATGCATGATGTAAAATTCATTAGGTTCCTATAACGATTCATGAGACATGAATTCTATTCCATACCAATCCAAGGAAAAAAATTCCATAATTATAATAAAATCCATATGACATGTGAATCACCCAATGTAAAAATATATCAACTGTAATATTCATAATCCAGTCAAAAATTATCATCCCTAGTAACTTGGATTTTCCCCTGAACATAGGTTAACTACTCCTATGAAGGATATATTACCAAGTTCCAAAACTTCATAGTCTCATGTCTACAAACATGAAATAGTAAGAAAAATGGAAATGTTCTCTCATAACACTTGTAACATCATGGATCTAGTTCACTAATAAGTAACAAAACATAGTTGTCCACATGTCCTGAAGTGGACCACCCCTTATGCCAGTGGTTTCCGAATAGAAGTGATGTCCAAATGTTGTATTATGGGGAGACTATAACCTCATTATTGGAGTACCACACAATGGTGAATAGAAATAAACCATTAGATGTAATATAATAGTAATGAACAGAAGAAAAAACAATGAAGCATCATACCAGATCAATAAAAAACTAGTAATCAAGTGTCAATTAAAAAATAAGATATGAAGTTTGTATGCTTTATAAAAAATGTGATGAAAAGGGTAAATATGGTAGTAGGCATACAATAGTACATGCTATATGAAAATATACAAAATAACAAAAATATTTCCATGATAGGTTCACAAGAACTAGCTTGGTACTCTTCTCATGTACTCCATTCTAGTTTAGATAATTAGGCATCAAAAACTTGGCACTTTGCTTTGTCTATACCTACATCCATGAGGTCTATGCGAGTATTAATCATTATCCTGAATAGGGTGTGAGTAAAACATAGTAGGCCACCAACAAAGGTGTCTAATACTATCAATTATATTAGTATATAATGAGGTAGTGTGTATGTAATCATAAATTATGGTAGTAATGTGAATATAAACCATGTTGAATTAGGTTCCCCTTAGGAAACCAAGAAGACCATACCTACTTCCACCTAAGACAGAATGTCTCTCAGTGTTTTTCATTTTATACTATAGTCTAAGGACCTTTTGAACACCACCCAGGAATCCCTGCATAATTATAAGTGTATACGTGATCAATAAATCCCATGTAATATTATACTCAATAGTAAAGGGTGAATCGATGCATTCATATATCTAAAGAATTTAACAAATCCAATTATTTTATTTTACTTGGAAAAGGCGTCATTAATATTTTTTCACCTTAAACCTCTCATAGGAATTCTATATAAGGAATCCATTATTTCTCTTGGAATACTATAAAACCCTCACCTTTTCTTCCTATATAAGGTATTCCATGTAAGTAATTTATTTGTCACCCAAGGAATGGTATATTGAAATTTGCCTTTGGTCCCATCCAAGGAATTACACATAGGGAACCTAGGTATCACCCATGGAATAATGTAAATCCATATTCATAGTGATACCATCCAAGTCACTCCACTTATGTAACATAGGTATATCCCATGACGTAATGAAACAAATGGTTTTGGATATAAAATTAACCATTCAATTTATTTTTTCACATAATTAACATTTTCTATTTAATTTATAAAAGATATCCTAATAATAATGTGAGCATAAATCAAGGGGGTCCAAGTGATATAAAATTTCTATTGACATGATAATTTATTTATTTTATCCATTTAATTTTAAGTATAGAATCTATATCCCACATAGAAGTATATCATGTCACATATATTCCTAATATTTCATGGTCATTCAGTAAATACAACCTAAGGGGTGGTTCTCATCGAAGTTTTCAACTGATAATGATACAATATTGGTCCCAAGGACTAAAAAACACAAGGAATTAACATTTTATTTCAATAATTTATCATTTATAATATGAAACATGGAAGGTCTTGTGTGTGGAATGATATTGAGTAATATAAACAACTAGACTTTAGAGAAAAGTACTAGAATACCTACCTTATACTTTTATTGAACTCCTTGTCTAGTATCGCCCACTAATATAGTCTAGGATTGAAGAAATCATATAAATAAAATAATTTATTTGAAATAGGGAATATTAAATCACACAAAAATAACTTTCAATATGGAGAGTGAAATTATGGAAATAATCTAGTGGAATCATAGACTTGTTGTTGGATATATAATGTGACAAATGATGTTTGATTCCAAACTCAAATAAATGAGATCTCTAAAATCCATGGAAAAGAAAATGGGAGAGATTACCTATGGAAGAGGTATTATGAATTTTAGGGAGGAATAAGAGTGTGGAAGGGTTAAGTTCTTGAGGGTAAATTTGGTAATTTCCATTATTTTTAAAGGGAGAACTATTTTGATGCATGTTTGGGAAAACAATAAATTAACCATGCACCATCACTATCTAAGTGGCACACCTCTTCACATAACTAGGCACACAATTAGAAGAAATTGAGTTCCAATCATAATATATAATCCTGAAAAAATGAAGGTTTTTCAGGAATTTTACCTCTTCTGAAATAGTTATACTAACTGTGTATTACCCTCAATGAGATACATGGTTGTGCTATATGGTTAGTTCTAACAATGTTCCTCGGTCTGTTTTCCCCCAAAAATAGAGCTTATGGATATCAACATGCACTATATCCTCTTTAGAACTTCCTTAATCCTATAGTCACTTACATTAGAAGAAAAAATAGATTAAAACTAAATTTAAAAGGATATATACCACTATGAAAATCTAGGATCTTACAATTTATGTCAATTCATATTTAATCAGGGTTATGGAGAATATAACATAACCATATCCAAGTATATTATATACCAATTTCTATGAATAGTGATAACCCTTATCCAGTCAATAATTCATGCATAGTGTAACATCCCAGGTAAATAAAGAATAAATAATTTTCATATTTATTAATATTTACGAATTAAATATTAATTTTAATTAAGAGGGGTTTCTACATTCGATAGTGTACTTGATACGCAACGATGAGTTTCTTTGAAAACTTACATTGCACACAAGTAATAAAATAATATTATTTTAGATGTTAGTTAACAAGTAGCCGTTGTACTGGCGGGAATGGATAGAAATAACTAAAATATGATTGGATATGTTTTTAAATTTTTATACATTTACCCATTAAAAGATAAAGGCTTAAAATACGGAAAGAGTTCAATTTTAGGCGTATATGCCCTAGTTTTCACGAAAGGTCCACTTATCACCTTTTGAAAGAGAACCGTCATTAAATACAGTTTTGATCACTCTTATACTTTATTTTGGACCAAATATAACTCTTCTTTAGAATCGGGACATCAAAATTTACTTTGTGTAAATTTTTGGTACCTTTCTGATAAAGTTCTTTTTTTAATGAATAGTGTAAAATGTTGTAAGTTAATTCAAAACCTCTTTTTATTCTAAATTATTAATATGATTAGATTATATTTTCAATTGGTTTTAAAGTGAAATTAGAATATATTTTTACCATTTAATCCAATGGTTGTCATTGGAATCAATTTCACTTTGAAATTGGACTTAAACTAGTGTCAATCTTTTGATACTTATCGTTTCATAAAAACACGCTATTTGCTCTGACAGCGGGAATTAATTATTAAATTAAATAATGTGACTAATATGTTTTGAATTTTGTAAAACGGAATTCATTTTTGAATTCGGAATATCAAATATAGCTTAGGGTGAATTTTTGGTAATTTTCTGAAAAACTTCAATTTTTGATGAATAGTGAAACCACTAAGTGGTAATCAAGGAAACTGATTTTTCAGTTAAATGAATGTTTACCACTAATGTGTATTTAATTTTGAAAATCCGACATACATGGTTGTAATTAAGAAGTAAAATGTGGTTCAATGAGATTATAATAATTTTTTGGTGAATAGTAACTTTTTTTCATTAATCGCGATTAGAGGTAATTAGTGTAGTTTAAGGTAAAAATGATATTATAAGAATGTGAAAACACCATGAAACTTGTCCTACACCTATTGGGTGAGTCATGGCCGACCAAGAAAAGCCATGGGCCAACTTTGGGACCCCATGGAGCCACTTTAGTTGGAAAATGACAATAATATATTTTTATTTAATGTTAAAATTAAATTGACACAAACATGAGTTGTTTTACTAAAACAATTTTTAAGTAGGGTTACAAAAGTCCAAATTTTGATTATAAATAGTCATTGGAAAGCTAAAAAGATTTCCCACATCATAGTAGTTTTTTTATAATTTTAGACATTAAATGAAATAAATTATTTATGACATAATAATGATGCAGCGATGACATCATTATTTGACGATTTAAATAAAATAGAAAGATAATGAAAAATATATAAACTAGACATGTCCAAAACTTATTGGATGAGTGTATTTCGAAGCCTTATCAGCTTATCCACGAATTATATCAATTTGGGACCTTTTAAAACCGAAACACATTTTCAAATAAAGTAATATTTCTTTACTTTCCAAAAGTGCCCCTCCTCTCCTCTTATAAAAGGCCCCCACCTCTACCCCATTTCACACACTTCTCAAGCCTTTGGCTCGGCCAACCCCTTCCCAATTACTCTCTCCACATCCCTATCCTCATCCTAGAGGATTCCCTTTGGGCATAATCGTTTCAAAGGAAGCCTTTAGGCTCAAATCAAAAGGGAGTTACACTTTTAAAGGTAATTCATTCTCTCTTGTTCATTTGTTTTATTTTGCTTCTCCAACCCTCTAAACTCTTTTTATTTACTTCTTTTGTAACAAAAACAGTATCTTCAATATACTAGGATATTGTTATAATATTTATTTGAGCTACACTCTCACACAACTACATCAAATGGTTAAAGAACATACGGTTTCCGTGCATGGCGAAATTCTGCCTCCCGAAACGATGATTGTTCAATACTCATTTAACACCTTCAAGGGTGGCCATTATGATGTCACTATTTTTATACATGATATATAATATGTTTATGTTTTCTTTAAGCTTGTGTATTTTTCATTTTTGGCATACCCTTATGGTTTCCATTATGGGTAAACACGATATCTTCATTTAAGGAAGTGCGGACTACCACCCCCTAAAAGTGATGTGATTCGTTAATGCCATATGTGGGACGTGTAAAGGATGGATTTAAAGTTATTATATATGATGTTATTCTGGAATTATAATATACCTCTATATCATTATTATTTCTTTCCATTAAATTATGAGATAGAAATGAAAGTAGCGTTCATGCGTACGTACGGCTTACCGTCTCCATGAACGGTGCCTTTCATTTCTTATCCCCAAATGTAATGTACTATTAAAAGTACATGTATATAATGGATATATATAATGAATAGTACATCTAAATGATGAATATAATTCTTTAATTAAAATATACATACCTCTCATTTAGTTTTAATTCCATTAATATGACAAAGAAATGAAAGTAGCGTTCATGCGTACGTACGGCTTACCGTCTCCATGAACGGTGCATTTCATTTCTTACCTCTAAATGATTATGTAATATTATAAATACATGTATATGATGGATATATATGATATATATGATATCCAAATCATGAATTTCATTCTGGATATAAAGAACTTTTGACCACACGAACAACATGTAATTGTAAGAAGTCAACTTTCGACTTAAGAACCAAATATTGACAAAACAAACATTATTAACTTAAATGGTTACATAATGTTTGTAACATGGAAATAAGTGATATAAAAGGAATAATGAACATTAAAAAGGATCTTAAACAAGTATAAATTAACTCAAGTTTATTATTCAGGACGTTAATGAACGATCGAGTCAAGTCGGACCCGAGGTAAGGGACTTCGTCTCAATCTCCTTTCATTGAGGCATATTTCGTTTTATACACAACTTTCTTTTATACGGTGTATAAACTCCTTTGACTTTTACTTTTATACAAAAGGAATCTTTTTCTACGAAGTGTTTTACTAAACGACAAAAAAGAATGTTTTTTAACGTACGCGGTGACAACGATCTTTTCCGCCGCCGCGAGTATTATTTGGTCTTTGGCTTCCTCAACAAGCCGTAATGTTTTTAAAATAAAATAAATACCATATATTCTTTTATGTATTTTGAAAATGGTTTTGAAAAAGGATTCTATTATGTCAATATATTTATGATATATTGTGATTGAAATTTGGAAATTTTATCATTCCTTTATATTGGTTTTATGTTTTATGATTTTATATTGGTACTTGGACATTTTAACGGGTGGTTACGTTATAAACCATATGACGGGTGGTGCCGTGAATACCAGGACGGGTGGTTACGTTATAACCTCCAATGCATTGGGTATGGAAGTCGGCCGTATGGCTATTCCATTAAGTATGTATGGAAATTGGCCGTATGGCTATTCCATTAAGTTATATGTGTGGAAGTCAACCGTATGGTTATTCCACTTAAGTATGTTTATGTCCCAAGTTACCTTTATATATGTTATGCATTCTTTATATGGGTTTTATGGTAATTCTTCGGTTACAAAAAGGTAAGTAATGATACTTTATTCAGTGAAGAGTTTTTATTACTTCATAAAGGTGAAAAGTATTACTTTGATAAAGTATACATGGTTTACTTGTTGTTTTGATAAACTAACAATTTTCATTCTTTGTGTATCCCTTACTGAGCTTTTTATGCTCACCCCAAGTTTTTTTGAAATGTTTTTCACAAGACTTAATGTGGAATAGGTTCAAGGATGGGATCAAGGGAATGTCATGCTTTATAAAACATGGAACTAGACATGTTTCTTTTTAAGAGTTTTTTATTATTCTATGGAAACTTAGTAGAAATGTCTACTTTGTAATCTTTTGAGATGTAATAGTTATGTTCTAATTCTCTAAAACTCTAAACCTGAAAAGATCCTCAACGTGAATTATTCATTTAAATCAATATTAAGTAAGGTTTAAGGCCAGGGCCTTATAGTTGGTATCAAAGGTCGGTTTAGACAACTTTAGGAGTTAGAAAAGTGTTAAATTATAATATGATTGAAATGATATAGCATTTACGGATTACCATGTTGCTTCACCTAAGATATTTCCATGTTCAGAATGGTTTTCCGCAGAGGAAACAAAGCAGCTATGTTGGGACGACATCAGGAGGAAGATAACCTTCCAAATCAGCAACCTGAGATGGTAGGAATCGGAACTGAACAGTTTGTTGCAGTGATGGCACAGTTGAATCAGGCTATAAATGGTGGTGGTATCCATGCACGAGATCATCCAGATCAACCACAGAGGAACATGTTAGTGGTGGAACATTTCATGAGGCAACATCCCCCATCATTCAGAGGATCATCTGACCCTGTGCAAGCTGAAGGGTGGATTAAAGCACTGGAGAAGATTTTTGATGTCATGGGGTGTTCAGAACATCAAAAGGTTAGTCTTCCTTTTTACCGTTTTGAAGGTGAAGCTGATCAGTGGTGGTCGATGGTGAAAAATATAAGGGATAGTGATGAGATTGAGGATCTTCACTGGGATGAATTCAAAGGTATGTTTCTTGAGAAATATTTGCCAAAGGTGGTTCGTCTTAGGATGGAAAAACAGTTCCTAGAATTGAGGCAGGAGGATGATTCAGTGGCTGCTTATGAAGCAAAGTTCACTCGATTGGCAAGGTATGCTCCAAACTTCATACGAGATCTTGATAGTAAAATAAACCGTTTTTACTCAGGGTTAAAGCCAAATTATCTAAGTGCTTTAGCTTCTCGTGAGTTCAAAAGTTATGAAAAACTTGGTCGATGTGCGGAGAAGGTGGAAATGGAGTTTGCCGATGATCAGGTGTTCTATGACAAACAACAGAATAAGAGGTCAAGTTGGCAGGCAATGGGGAAGAATTCATCAAAGAAGCAAGGAGGTAAGAAAACCAAATATCCATCCTGTGAGAAGTGTGGAAAAATGCATCCTGGAGAATGTTTATCCAAGTCTGGTAAGTGCTTTCGGTGTGGTAAGTCTGGTCATATTGCTCGTAACTGTAAGGAAGATGATCAAGCAGGAAATGAAAAGCCAACGGTAAGATGTTATAAGTGCAATGAGACGGGTCACTATGCAAATGAGTGTCCGACAAAGAGCTTGAGTGATGGGAAGCAGTTAGACTACAAGAAGAAAGGGGTGGTGAAATCCTTTGCAACAACTTCAGCAGATGTTGGGCCATCGAATGAAGTGGTATCTGCTCCAGGGAGCTCAGTATTTTTCGAAGATTGACTTGAGGTCGGGGTACCATCAGTTGAAAGTAAAAGAAGCAGACGTTCCGAAGACTGTGTTCCGTACTAGATATGGCCATTATGAATTTTTAGTTATGCCTTTTGGGTTAACCAATGAACCTGCTGTATTCATGGACCTTATGAATAAAATTTTCCATGAGTTCTTGGATAAGTTTGTGTTTGTGTTTTGAGGTTTGGGAAGAGGTTATGTGTGCCCTGTGATTCACAGTTGAAGAATGAGTTGTTATGTGAGGCTCATAGTTCCCCGTTTTCAGTTCATCCTGGCAGTACTAAGATGTACAGAGATCTACGGGAGTATTACTGGTGGGATGGAATGAAAAGAGATATTGTTGATTTTACTATGAAGTGTTTGACATGTCAAAAGGTTAAAGTAGAGTGACAGTTACCGGAAGGGATGCTTCAGCCTTTACCAATGCCAGAGTGGAAATGGGAGAATATATCCATGGACTTTGTTGTTGGATTACTGAAGACATCTCGAGGTAATAATGCAATCTAGGTTATTGTTGATCGCTTGACTAAATCTTCTCTTTTCCTTGCTATACGAGATACTTTATCTCTTGATCAACTTTACCGTTTGTATCTTAAAGAGATAGTCAGGATACATGGAGTTCCTCCCTCCATTGTATCAGATCATGATCCCAGGTTTACTTCTAACTTTTGGAAAGGCCTTCAGAAGTCGTTGGGTACTGAATTAAATTTTAGTACAACTTTTCATCCTCAATCAGATGGGCAGTCAGAACGAACAATCCAGACATTGGAGGATATGCTACGAGCTTGTTCTATGGATTATCAGGGAAGTTGGGACCAACATTTTTCTTTGGTTGAGTTTTCTTATAATAACAGTTTTCATTCCAGTATATAGATGGCACCATTTCAGGCATTATATGGGAAGCGGTGTTGAACTCCAGCTTTCTTGGATGAAGTGGGTGAAAGGAAGTTAATGGGACCAGAATTGGTAGAAGAGATTGCAGAAAAAGTTCAGTTGATTCAGAGGCACATGAGAACAGCTCAGAGCAGGCAGAAGAGTTATGCAGATAACTGGAGGAAGGATCTATCTTTCGAGGTAGGTGATCATGTTTTTCTCAAGGTTTCTCCTTGGAAAAGTGTGATGAGATTTGGAAAGAAAGGAAATCTGAGTCCAAGGTTTATTGGACCATATGAAATTCTGGAGAGAGTTGGATCAGTTGCATACCGGGTGGCTTTACCTCCGAGTTTATCTCAGGTACACAATGTTTTTCATGTTTCAATGTTGAGAAAGTATATGCCAGATCCATCTCATGTTTTGAGTCCAGAGGTAGTTCAGCTGGAAGAGAATCTATCTTATGAGGAACAATCGGTCCAGATTCTTGACCACAGGGAGCAGGTGTTACGGAATAAGGTGATTCATCAGGTAAAGGTTTTGTGGAAAAACCATGTGATTAAATAGGCAACGTGGGAATCTGAAAATGCTATGAGGGATAAATACCCCCACTTATTTTGATAAGTGAATAAAATTGCGAGGACGCAATTCCCAAAAGGGGGGAAGGATGTAACATCCCAGGTAAATAAAGAATAAAGAATTTTCATATTTATTAATATTTGCGAATTAAACATTAATTTTAATTAAAAGGGGTTTCTACGTTCGATAGCGTACTCGATACGCAACGATGAGTTTCTTTGAAAACTTACGTTGCACACAAGTAATAAAATAATATTATTTTAAATGTTAGTTAACAAGTAGCCGTTGTACTGGCGAGAATGGATAGAAATAACTAAAATATGATTAGATATGTTTTTAAATGTTTAGACATTTACCCAATAAAAGATAAAGGCTTAAAATACGGAAAGAGTTCAATTTTAGGCGTATATGCCCTAGTTTTCACGAAAGGTACACTTATCACCTTTTGATAGAGAACAGTCATTAAATATAGTTTTGATCACTCTTATACTTTATTTTGGACCAAATATAACTCTTCTTTAGAATCGGGACATCAAAATTTACTTTGTGTAAATTTTTGGTACCTTTCTGATAAAGTTCTTTTTTTAATGAATAGTGTAAAATGTTGTATTTTAATTCAAAACCCCTTTTTATTATAATTTATTAATATGATTAGATTATATTTTGAATTGGTTTTAAGGTGAAATTAGAATATATTTTTACCATTTAATCCAATGGTGGTCATTGGAATCAATTTCACTTTGAAATTGGACTTAAACTAGTGTCAATCTTTTCATACTTATCGTTTCATAAAAACACGCTATTTGCTCTGACAGCGGGAATTAATTATTAAATTAAATAATGTGACTAATATGTTTTGAATTTTGTAAAACGGACTTCATTTTTGAATTCGGAATATCAAATATAGCTTAGGGTGAATTTTTGGTAATTTTCTGAAAAACCTCAATTTTTGATGAATAGTGAAACCACTAAGTGGTAATCAAGCAAACTGATTTTTCAGTTAAATGAAAGTTTACCACTAATGTGTATTGAATTTTAAAAATCCGACATACATGGTTGTCATTAAGAAGTAAAATGTGGTTCAATGAGATTATAATAATTTTTTGGTGAATAGTAACTTTTTTTCATTAATCGCGATTAGAGGTAATTAGTGTAGTTTAAGGTAAAAATGATATTATAAGAATGTGAAAACACCATGACACTTGTCCTACACCTATTGGGTGAGTCATGGCCGACCAAGACAAGCCATGGGCCATCTTTGGGACCCCATGGAGCCACTTTAGTTGGAAAAGGACAATAATATATTTTTATTTAATGTTAAAATTTAATTGACACAAACATGAGTTGTTTTACTAAAACAATTTTTAAGTAGGGTTACACAAGTCCAGATTTTGATTATAAATAGTCATTGGAAAGCTAAAAAGATTTCATACATCATAGTAGTTTTTTTATAATTTTTAGACATTAAATAAAATAAATTATTTATGACATAATAATGATGCAGCGATGACATCATTATTTGACGATTTAAATAAAATAGAAAGATAATGAAAAATCTATAAACTAAACATGTCCAAAACTTATTGGATGAGTGTATTTCGAAGCCTTATCACCTTATCCACGAATTATATCAATGTGGGACCTTTTAAAACCGAAACACATTTTCAAATAAAGTAATATTTCTTTACTTTCCAAAAGTGCCCCTCCTCTCCTCTTATAAAAGGCCCCCACCTCTACCCCATTTCACACACTTCTCAAGCCTTTGGCTCGGCCAACCCCTGCCCAATTACTCTCTCCACATCCCTCTCCTCATCTTAGAGGATTCCCTTTGAAAAGAATCTTTTCAAAGGAAGCCTTTAGGCTCAAATCAAAAGGGAGTTACACTTTTAAAGGTAATTCATTCTCTCTTGTTCATTTGTTTTATTTTGCTTCTCCAACCCTCTAAACTATTTTTATTTACTTCTTTTGTAACAACACCAGTATCTTCAATATACTAGGATGTTGTTATAATATTTATTTGAGCTACACTCTCACACAACTACATCAAATGGTTAAAGAACATACGGTTTCCGTGCATGGCGAAATTCTGCCTCCCGAAACGATGATTGTTCAATACTCATTTAACACCTTCAAGGGTGGCCATTATGATGTCACTATTTTTATATATGATATATAATATGTTTATGTTTTCTTTAAGCTTATTTATTTTTCATTTTTGGCATACCCTTATGGTTTCCATTATGGGTAAACATGATATCTTCATTTAAGGAAGTGCGGACTACCACCCCCTAAATGTGATGTGATTCGTTAATGCCATATGTGGGACGTGTAAAGGATGGATTTAAAGTTATTATATATGATGTTATACTGGAATTATAATATACCTCCATATCATTATTATTTCTTTCCATTAAAGTATGAGATAGAAATGAAAGTAGCGTTCATGCGTGCGTACGACTTACCGTCTCCATGAACGGTGCCTTTCATTTCTTATCCCCAAATGTAATGTACTATTAAAAGTACATGTATATAATGGATATATATAATGAATAGTATATCTAAATGATGAATATAATTCTGGAATTAAAATATACATACCTCTCATTTAGTTTTAATTCCATTAATATGACAAAGAAATGAAAGTAGCGTTCATGCGTACGTACGGCTTACCGTCTCCATGAACGGTGCATTTCATTTCTTACCTCTAAATGATTATGTAATATTATAAATACATGTATATGCTGGATATATATGATATATATGATATCCAAATCATGAATTTCATTCTGGATATAAAGAACTTTTGACCACACGAACAACATGTAATTGTAAGAAGTCAACTTTCGACTTAAGAACCAAATATTGACAAAAAAACATTATTAACTTAAATGGTTACATAATGTTTATAACATGGCAATAAGTGATATAAAAGGAATAATGAACATTAAAAAGGTTCTTAAACAAGTATAAATTAACTCAAGTTTATTATTCAGGACGTTAAAGAACGATCGAGTCAAGTCGGACCCGAGGTAAGGGACTTCGTCTCAATCTCCTTTCGTTGAGGCATATTTCGTTTTATACACAACTTTCTTTTATACGGTGTATAAACTCCTTTGACTTTTACTTTTATATAAAAGGAATCTTTTTCTATGAAGTGTTTTACTAAACGATAAAAAAAAATGTTTTTTTAACGTACGCGGTGACAACGACCTTTTCCGCCGCCGCGAGTATTATTTGGTCTTTGGCTTCCTCAAAAAGCCGTAATGTTTTTAAAATAAAATAAATACCATATACTATTTTATGTATTTTGAAAATGGTTTTGAAAAAGGATTCTATTATGTCAATATATATATGATATATTGTGATTGAAATGTGGAAATTTAATCATTCCATTATATTGGTTTTATGTTTTATGATTTTATATTGGTACTTGGACATTTTAATGGGTGGTTACGTTATAAAACATATGACGGGTGGTGCCGTGAATAACAGGACGGGTGGTTACGTTATAACCTCCAATTCATTGGGTATGGAAGTCGTCCGTATGGCTATTCCATTAAGTATGTATGGAAATTGTAACGCCCCGACCCCAGCTACCCAGAGTCGGTGCATTACTTCGTAACATTGGCATGATCACAAGAAAGATCAAATCTTGAAAGACCGATTGGTTTAGTAGCCTTGGAAACACTAGATATATTCATAAGTTTTACATTACATCATAAAATGAAAAACTACTACAATAACATAATGTCTCCATAATCCACACTCATATCCCCACATAATATCCTTGCAGGTCATTCATAATTTACTTCTTCACTTCCTGGGAAAAATAAAACATAGAAAAGGGGTGAGCTCAAATGCCCAGTAAGGATAACAATATAGAGGAAACTTTCATAAATAAGAATAAAAATTTAAGGCAATGCATTACTAAAACAAAAGCCTTTTAAACTTGAACTTCAACATAGCATGGCAAAAGTAAAATGAAATAATGCCATTTACTTATTCACATGGATATTCTACTAATCGAATAATCACATGAAAAAATCAATAACCACTGTCATAATGTTGGAATGCATAATGTCAAACGTTAATTTCATTGTCTAGGCCTCATCCCAAGACCTAGGGGTTACTTTTAACCGAAACCCAACCCGGAGTGCCTCTAATAACCGGACACCAACCCGGAGTGCCTCTAATAACCGGACACCAACCCGGAGTACCTCTAATAACCGGAGACCAAACCGGAGGGCTTACTTTTACCAGTCCCTAACCTGGAGGGCTTACTTTAACCAGTCCCCAACCTGGAGGGCTTACTTTTACCGGTCCCCAACCCGGAACATACTTGTCTAGCACATTCATCTGAAGAAAAGTTTGAAATATAACATAAACATTCGGATTAAAACTAGCATACGAAATGTCAATAGTTTCACCATAAACTATGAATGGTATAAAATAGCACATCCACAGTCAAACATATCACAAAACCTTCAATACAATATAGAAGTTTTGTATTATAATAAATCAACTTCAAATACGCATAAAATCCATTAAAGGATGTTGACATAGATGAAATCAAAACACTTTTTAGAGAAATATCTCTTTTTATTTTGAAATCATTTAAGATCCATATAAAATAAAACATTTTCTTTGAAAATATTCTTATAAGCTTGTAAGGAAAGCTTCGACGATTTTATAACGGCGGAAAATAACCGCACCCGCCGTATAAGTTAAAACATTCTTACCTTAATTCTGTCGAAAAGGTTAAAAAGGACCTTGTTTTGAAAACGACGGAAAGATTCCTTTATAAAAATCTTATAAAAAGTCAAACAAGGGTATAAATGACTTTAACCCATATTCTTGTAAATAGTAAAAATGTTTTGAAATACATTTCGAAGAAACATGGATGTGGATGATAAAGAGATCCCAGTAGATTATTACATATAATACAACCTCGGATAATGAAGAGATTGTGAAATAACCCTTACCTTGTACTTTTCCTTGGTTGGGGTAGGTTAACCTCCTGTATAATAGTGAAATAATTGTTACTAAATTATACAATAATCATATACACTAATATGATATCATATATGATCTTTTAATATTGATTTGATAATAATATCTTAGTATTATCGCCGTTTTGGGTGTTAACTTACTCATTTTCTTTATATGTTTTGTTACATAAGTCATGTTTGTTGTATCTTATTCATATCCAGAATGATATCAAGTCCTTAAACATCATTTTTAAATCATTAAATGATAATTATACTTGGATGGATACGATGGGGAATGAATCTCATCGCGTTCGTGGAGACGGTAGTCCGTACGTACGCACGAGCGACAATATCATTATTTTGATATTAAAATAATATATAATTGGATATTATATCATATATACAGAATCATTATCATGTTATATTTATTATTTATATGATTTGCACATCATTATTATACCCATCCAAATAATAATATACTGAATAACAATTACACCACGACGTGGAGACGGTAAGCCGTACGTACGCACGTATGGTGACATGTTATTCAAAGGGTGGATAGAATACTGACTATGGTTCTACCATATTTATAATAACATCACAGTATATGTGAGATACTGGAGTTATTATTTTAGAATGGTAAGAACAAAGAAAGGAGAAGTGGAAGAAGAAATGAACTTGAAAAGGGGTGGTGAAAACATTACCTCTTCTTCGGGTTCTTCCTTTTGATTTGATCAAAAGGGCTCCTTAGGTTGGCTTTCTGATCGAACTAAGGCCTCTAGGTTGTAGTGAGGGATGTTGGGAGAGTATGTGGGCAGAGTTTGGCCGAGCCAAGTGGCTTGAGAGGTGTGAGGAATGAGTAGAAGTGGTCTCCTTTTATAAGGGAGAGGAGGGGCTCTTTAGGAAAGAGTGAAAGTATTACTTTATAATATAATTAAATTCGGTTTGTAATGGTCCAAAAATAATTGAGGTCGAAGATAAGATGACTCATTTTCTAAATAACATCAACCAATAAGAATTGGACAGGTTTTAGATAATATTTTAATCATTATAATCTTATTTATTTAAATGATTTATAATTGAGGTAAACATTGCATCATTATTGTGTCATTAATAATTTAACTTATTTGATGTCTAAAAATTATAAATAAAATATAATCATGTAGGAAATCGTTTTAGCTTTCTAATGAATATTTATAATCGAAAATCCAACATGTATAACCCTATGTAAAAATTGTTCTTCTAAAAGATGTAAGCTTATGCCATTTTTATTTTTATTTTAACTTTATTAATATAATGTGTCCCTACCACATACAATTGGCTCCAAGGGGTCCCCAAATTGACCCAAGGATGCCCATGGTCGGGTATGTGTCCACCAATAAGGTTATGACACGTTTTAAGGTAATTTTGTATTATTATAATATTATTTTTTAACCCTTATTTACCGGATTTACCCTTTAACCATGGTAAATAAAATATTTACCACAGTAACTATTCAAAATGTCTAAAAATAAAAGTTACCTATTTACACAATTTGAACATCCTGATTCCAAATATGGAATCCATTTTCCTAAATTCAAAACACAGAAGTGGCAGAAATTAATTGAAAATTAATTCCCGCTGTCAAAACAAAAAGCGTGTTTTTAAGAGATAATAACTATCAAAAGATTGACACTCGTTTATGTTCGGTTTAATTGTAAAATTATGTCCAATGACCAACATTATATTAAATGGTAAAAATATATTCTAAATATACTTTAAAACCACTCAAATTCATAATTTATCACTATTAATTATTTTGATTAAAAAAGTTGTTTTTAATTAAAATTTAGTAATTTTCACTATTCATCAAAATATGAAAGTTATCCGAAAAGTACCAAAATTTCACCTTAGGCTAAATTCGACATTCCGAGTCCAAAACTGAAGTCCATTTTCAAATATAAAATATATATAATTTCAAAAAGTAGGTATTACTATTCACAACGGCTAGTTTAATTAGTTGTGGTGTGTGTTAGAACTCGAGGTTGCGTACAACACACGCTATCGCATTATTCGAAGGGAAACGTACCGTAGAAGCTTGGGATGTTTCATTTCAAATTTTTGATGTCCCCATTTAGTAAAAAAGTTTAATATATTGTATTTAAAAAGGGTTCACTATTAAAAGTTTATAAAAGTGCAATACTGAAAATGAATTTGTTCTTGCATTATATCTAAGAAACTCATAATTTGGATTCTAAAATTATAAGGATTATATAAAGTTTAAAATTTAGTTAATACTATTCATAACCTTTTTTGAACGGTTTTTTTGGTAAGTCATGGTGCGCTTGAACTCGTTGTTGCGTGTAGTGAAAGTTATTGAATTATTTTGAGAAATAACACACTATGAAATCTTGGGGTGTTACATTCTCCCCTCCTTCAATAAATTGCGTCCTCGCAATTTGTAATTGTTCTTCGAAAATAAAAAGGTTGAAAATAGATAATATATTTGTGGGAAAACCCACATCGGAAATTGGGTTACTAAAATTTAGTCTTAATATGAGGAAAAGAGAAATGAAAGGGTCACCACCAAATTATGATCTCGATTAGGAGAACATTGGTGGCAATTAGAGACATATAATTGGAGGAAAAACGTAAATATTTATAGGTAGTGATTGAGGTCATCAATCACAAACAAGTATGAAATTGAGGTCCTTAAACTCATCAATCTATGATGATTTGAAGTACCATCGGTTCAACAAAATATAGGGTATTAGGATAACACATTTTTGACGTTTCAAAATATCTTAGTTGAAATCCCACATCGAAAAATGAATTAATGAGGCCTCTATTTAAAATAAAGAGTGAAATGTATGAAGATTACCGAAAATAACACATACTAGGGTTCCATGTAGGAAAATATGGATATGGAAGAAAAATCTAACCATCAATTATCTGATGGAGAGTGGTAGAGAACATGGCTATGAAAAGGCCAACAATCCCAAAGCCATAAATTAGTGATGATTTAAGGTACCATCTAGGACAACATTTTTGTTCTAAGTTCCTTTTCTTAATGTTGAGGAATTTATTTATGAAATTGGATAAGATCATAAAGAGATATACTTACTTTATAATTAGAGTTTTGTCCATTAATATATTTCTACCACAAACTCATCTTTCACTCGTAAAAATAAAATTCTATTTATACTATTTGTACAGGGTTCCAAAATAAACGAATTTATAATTCATCTACATGATCTTTTAATAAAAACTACATTATTTAATCCAGGACATCTCATGGGCCAGTGGTAGGTGATACACCCTTGTCGCCCTTCGGTTGCGGGTTCAAGTCTCGCAGCCTTGCCGGACGCGACGGGTTGCCGCCCGACCTCCGGGTTGTCCTTTTATGGCAATCCAAAATAATCCAAACTAGAACTATCCAAAATAATTCTGTCCAAACTCACAGTCCAACATTTATAAGGAAGGTAAACATAATGTAGATCCTTTTTACCCCGTAATAGCATGTGAATACCTTCATCATGTATTCTTTTAGTACACTGAAACATCCTGAATTACCATATTCCTTATTGATTACAATCATTCTCCCTTATTCCATATAGAATGCTGGATATACTTCATCAATCCAAAAATGTTTTAAACCCCAGCAATGATGGAATATACAAATCATTAATCAGTTCCAAGGTAGTCAAGAATATCCAATATAATTTATCCAAAACAATCACATATTATTCCAAAATCACTACCTCAGTATCAGAACTATATTATGATTTATCATTCTCTCAACCATATTTTTTTCCAAAAATTTATCCTGCTATTGAGTCACTTTTCTTTGTTCCACACAATCTCAAGTCCTTAATGAAATAGTACTGCAGTACAATCCTTATATACTCCTTAATTATTATAACAAGTACATTGTTGATACAACACTCAATTGACATAATCAACATAAGAACTCTAATCATTCCTCTTCATCTGTGGTAGTATCATAACTTGATTATTATCCAATAGCATCATTTGAGGCATAGTCTGATGACTGGGAAATAGGTTCATGTAGTGTCCAAACTCCTTGCAAATGAAGTATTGTACATTTGAAACCATTTTCTTACCCTTGCAGTCACGTACTTTGTGCCCTTTTCCTCCACACTTATAACAAACTCCCATTCCTTTCAGGCAAGTTCCTGGGTGTTTCTTTCCACAGTTACCACATATGAGAAAATTCTTCTTTTCCCTCTTCCCTTTATCCATCTTTCTCTCTTACATCCTTTTCTTCTCTTGCTTCCCTTCAAAGCCATAGGACTCAGTAAACTCTTTACTTATCTTATCAACACATGATATTATTTCTTCATATGATGATAATACATGGGAGACTATTTCTCTTATAAATTCTAGCTTAAGACCATGAAAGATATGATCCTTCCTTCTCTTTGAATCATGTGTATTTCTGGAGTTATTATTCCTTCTACTGGGCGCCATTTCTATACAATGGCATAAACTAGATCAGTTTATGAATCAAAATACATAATCCCATACTTATAAAACACTTAACATAAATTGAACTATTTATGGATATAATCCATAATCATAAAAATGTTTTCTTTGAGGAAGTATATACTCATAAACCCTTCATAATGATTTGTAAAGAAAATAAGAGATATCCTAAGCATATCCCCCGGGAGTGTCGTAACCAAGAGTGCAGCAAGGCCCGTTGTCGTGCACCAGTTCCCGTTCGAGTCTAGCTCAAAGCGGTGTTTTCGGGTTTTACCCCTAGGTACATCTGTGCCAGAGCTGCCTCTACCTGCTCATATCCAGACAGGGATGTATTGCTTGGAAAACTCACAAAATCTCTACAATACCAAAATTCTAGAAAGTTATTCTATACTAATCCTCAAAGTTCATCTTAGGTCTACGTGCTCTAATCAGAGTTTATCTAAATCTAGCTTCCAAGGTTTGTACTAAACTTCCTCTGATACCAACTGTAACGCCCCGACCCCAGCTACCCAGAGTCGGTGCATTACTTCGTAACATTGGCATGATCACAAGAAAGATCAAATCTCGAAAGACCGATTGGTTTAGTAGCCTTGGAAACACTAGATATATTCATAAGTTTTACATTACATCATAAAATGAAAAACTACTACAATAACATAATGTCTCCATAATCCACACTCATATCCCCACATAATATCCTTGCAGGTCATTCATAATTTACTTCTTCACTTCCTGGGAAAAATAAAACATAGAAAAGGGGTGAGCTCAAATGCCCAGTAAGGATAACAATATAGCGGAAACTTTCATAAATAAGAATAAAAATTTAAGGCAATGCATTACTAAAACAAAAGCCTTTTAAACTTGAACTTCAACATAGTACGGCAAAAGTAAAATGAAATAATGCCATTTACTTATTCACATGGATATTCTACTAATCGAATAATCACATGCAAAAATCAATAACCACTTTCATAATGTTGGAATGCATAATGTCAAACGTTAATTTCATTGTCTAGGCCTCATCCCAAGACCTAGGGGTTACTTCTAACCGGAACCCAACCCGGAGTGCCTCTAATAACCGGACACCAACCCGGAGTGCCTCTAATAACCGGACACCAACCCGGAGTACCTCTAATAACCGGAGACCAAACCGGAGGGCTTAATTTTACCAGTCCCTAACCTGGAGGGCTTACTTTAACCAGTCCCCAACCTGGAGGGCTTACTTTTACCGGTCCCCAACCCGGAACATACTTGTCTAGCACATTCATCTGAAGAAAAGTTTGAAATATAACATAAACATTCGGATTAAAACTAGCATACGAAATGTCAATAGTTTCACCATAAACTATGAATGGTATAAAATAGCACATCCACAGTCAAACATATCACAAAACCTTCAATACAATATAGAAGTTTTGTATTATAATAAATCAACTTCAAATACGCATAAAATCCATTAAAGGATGTTGACATAGATGAAATCAAAACACTTTTTAGAGAAATATCTCTTTTTATTTTGAAATCATTTAAGATCCATATAAAATAAAACATTTTCTTTGAAAATATTCTTATAAGCTTGTAAGTAAAGCTTCGACGATTTTATAACGGCGGAAAATAACCGCACCAGCCGTATAAGTTAAAACATTCTTACCTTAATTCTGTCGAAAAGGTTAAAAATGACCTTGTTTTGAAAACGATGGAAAGATTCCTTTATAAAACTCTTATAAAAAGTCAAACAAGGGTATAAATGACTTTAACCCATATTCTTGTAAATAGTAAAAATGTTTTGAAATACATTTCGAAGAAACATGGATTTGGATGATAAAGAGATCCCAGTAGATTATTACGTATAATACAACCTCGGATAATGAATAGATTGTGAAATAACCCTTACCTTGTACTTTTCCTTGGTTGGGGTAGGTTAACCTCCTGTATAATAGTGAAATAATTGTTACTAAATTATACAATAATCATATACATTAATATGATATCATATATGATCTTTTAATATTGATTTGATAATAATATCTTAGTATTATCGCCGTTTTGGGTGTTAACTTACTCATTTTCTTTATATGTTTTGTTACATAAGTCATGTTTGTTGTATCTTATTCATATCCAGAATGATATCAAGTCCTTAAACATCATTTTTAAATCATTAAATGATAATTATACTTGGATGGATACGATGGGGAATGAATCTCATCGCGTTCGTGGAGACGGTAGTCCGTACGTACGCACGAGCGACAATATCATTATTTTGATATTAAAATAATATATAATTGGATAGTATATCATATATACAGAATCATTATCATGTTATATTTATTATTTATATGAGTTGCACATCATTATTATACCCATCCAAATAATAATATACTGAATAACAATTACACCACGACGTGGAGACGGTAAGCTGTACGTACGCACGTATGGTGACATGTTATTCAAAGGGTGGATAGAATACTGACTATGGTTCTACCATATTTATAATAACATCACAGTATATGTGAGATACTGGAGTTATTATTTTAGAATGGTAAGAACAAAGAAAGGAGAAGTGGAAGAAGAAATGAACTTGAAAAGGGGTGGTGAAAACATTACCTCTTCTTCGGGTTCTTCCTTTTGATTTGATCAAAAGGGCTCCTTAGGTTGGCTTTCTGATCGAACTAAGGCCTCTAGGTTGTAGTGAGGGATGTTGGAAGAGTATGTGGGCAGAGTTTGGCCGAGCCAAGTGGCTTGAGAGGTGTGAGGAATGAGTAGAAGTGGTCTCCTTTTATAAGGGAGAGGAGGGGCTCTTTAGGAAAGAGTGAAAGTATTACTTTATAATATAATTAAATTCGGTTTGTAATGGTCCAAAAATAATTGAGGTCGAAGATAAGATGACTCATTTTCTAAATAACATCAACCAATAAGAATTGGACAGGTTTTAGATAATATTTTAATCATTATAATCTTATTTATTTAAATGATTTATTAATGAGGTAAACATTGCATCATTATTGTTTCATTAATAATTTAACTTATTTGATGTCTAAAAATTATAAATAAAATATCATCATGTCGGAAATCTGTTTAGCTTTCTAATGAATATTTATAATCGAAAATCCAACATGTATAACCCTATGTAAAAATTGTTCTTCTAAAAGATGTAAGCTTATGCCATTTTTATTTTTATTTTAACTTTATTAATATAATGTGTCCCTACCACATACAAGTGGCTCCAAGGGGTCCCCAAATTGACCCAAGGATGCCCATGGTCGGGTATGTGTCCACCAATAAGGTTATGACACGTTTTAAGGTAATTTTTTATTATTATAATATTATTTTTTAACCCTTATTTACCGGATTTACCCTTTAACCATGGTAAATAAAATATTTACCACAGTAACTATTCAAAATGTCTAAAAATAAAAGTTACCTATTTACACAATTTGAACATCCTGATTCCAAATATGGAATCCATTTTCCTAAATTCAAAACACAGAAGTGGCAGAAATTAATTTAAAATTAATTCCCGCTGTCAAAACAAAAAGCGTGTTTTTAAGAGATAATAACTATCAAAAGATTGACACTCGTTTATGTTCGGTTTAATTGTAAAATTATGTCCAATGACCAACATTATATTAAATGGTAAAAATATATTCTAAATATACTTTAAAACCACTCAAATTCATAATTTATCACTATTAATTATTTTGATTAAAAAAGTTTTTTTTAATTAAAATTTAGTAATTTTCACTATTCATCAAAATATGAAAGTTATCCGAAAAGTACCAAAATTTCACCTTAGGCTAAATTCGACATTCCGAGTCCAAAAATGAAGTCCATTTTCAAATATAAAATATATATAATTTCAAAAGGTAGGTATTACTATTCACAACGGCTAGTTTAATTAGTTGTGGTGTGTGTTAGAACTCGAGGTTGCGTACAACACACGCTATCGCATTATTCGAAGGGAAACGTACCGTAGAAGCTTGGGATGTTTCATTTTAAATTTTTGATGTCCCCATTTAGTCAAAAAGTTTAATATATTGTATTTAAAAAGGGTTCACTATTAAAAGTTTATAAAAGTGCAATACTGAAAATGAATTTGTTCTTGCATTATATCTAAGAAACTCATAATATGGATTCTAAAATTATAAGGATTATATAAAGTTTAAAATTTAGTTAATACTATTCATAACCTTTTTTGAACGGTTTTTTTTGGTAAGTCATGGTGCGCTTGAACTCGTTGTTGCGTGTAGTGAAAGTTATTGAATTATTTTGAGAAATAACACACTATGAAATCTTGGGGTGTTACAGAAATTGGCCGTATGGCTATTCCATTAAGTTATATGTGTGGAAGTAAACCGTATGGTTATTCCACTTAAGTATGTTTATGTCCCAAGTTACCTTTATATATGTTATGCGTTCTTTATATGGGTTTTATGGTAATTCTTCGGTTACAAAAAGGTAAGTAATGATACTTTATTCAGTGAAGAGTTTTTATTACTTCATAAAGGTGAAAAGTATTACTTTGATAAAGTATACATGATTTACTTGTTGTTTTGATAAACTAACAATTTTCATTCTTTGTGTATCCCTTACTGAGTTTTTTATGCTCATCCCAAGTTTTTTTGAAATGTTTTTCACAGGACTTAATGTGGAATAGGTTCAAGGATGGGATCAAGGGAAAGTCATGCTTTATAAAACATGGAACTAGACATGTTTCTTTTTAAGAGTTTTTTTTATTATTCTATGGAAACTTTGTAGAAATGTCTACTTTGTAATCTTTTGAGATGTAATAGTTATGTTCTAATTCTCTAAAACTCTAAACCTGAAAAGATCATCAACGTGAATTATTCATTTAATTCAATATTAAGTAAGGTTTAAGGCCGGGGCCTTATACATATGCCTATATTTTACACAGAATTTGATCATTTTCATCCTTAACGGATCGAATTACTAGGATGAATATTTTTTTTCTCAAATAATTTTCAAATAAATTTAATACAATAAAAGTATATATTTGAGTTATTTTGGATAAATAGAATGATAGGTTACCTTTTTAGAGATGAGATGGATCCCTGGATAGAGCTAGTAACTTTCCTCTATTAAACTATTTCACACACCCTACTTTGAATCAACAACTGTATTTAAACTAGCACACCTACCCTCATTTAAATCATTGCACATTCCCTCCTCTAAAATAGGGAACATTCCTTTCTCTGAAATTTAGAGTGAAACCTCCTATGAACAAATTTATACACCCTAATTTTGGAATATCATTCTTTATTCTTAGGTATCTCTCCCTTTTCACAGTCTAAAAGTATATCACTCCTTGCCTCCGCTAATGAGATGGTCAACTAATGTAGATTTTCATATGACTTGACCCACAAGGACCCAAACTATAATTCTAATTTTACCAAGGGTGTCACCCCAATACCACCTAAAATGGGTCTGGGGATAGTAACTAGAACCCAAAAATGAATAACACACTATTGGAGACATTTTACAAATAACTGGTAATAAATCCATACATCTCTACACCCTAGACAAGTCCAATATCTGTTAATGAAAGATCGTTACTATACAATAAAATCCATGTAATATATATCGATCCATGATAATGAAATAGGTACATACCATATAAGTAAATGTTAATAAAATATACCAAGACATCAAAGTAAAAATTGATTAAATCCAAGCATAATGAATCATCCTAAACATAGAATCTTATGACACAATCTCGATTAAAAGACATTACTATGAATCACTACTAAGCATGAGCTCCATCAACTCTATATTCTCTATAATCATCCGTAAAATTTTAACCATCTATATCGCACATTTCAGGTGTGGGATCAATGCCCAGGTTGTTATTTTTATAACTAAACCTAGTATGATTTCCTAAAATAAAGAAAGGATGGAATAAAAGGATAATTAAAAATAAAAGGAAAAGAAAGAATCCAAAGCTAAGGTTGCCCTAAAGGACCAAGTAAATCAATGAAGTAATGAAGTATTAATGTCATAACCCATATTTATAAAGCCACATAATATAAGTAATCAAAGATACTTAATGAAATTTAAGACTCACAATATTTTAACAATCCATCATCCCAAAAACCATTATATTTCTATAAAGGAAGAAAAAAAGAGGAACCTAGTAAATGACCCAAATAATCATAATAGGATCCCTAGAAATGAATCCTCAGACCTAAAAAATAAAATACTTACCTTGCTGCTCACCCTTTACAAGGAATGGGTAACAAGAATCTCCATGGTAATATGAATCAATAACCCTAACCCTAGAATAATTCATGGGTAATAAACACAATATGACCCATTATCATGAAATCTATACTGTTTCAAACCATGATAATATTACTTGAAACAACCCTCACTTGACCGGTAGGTCGTTGAGTCTGATGTTTCAATTCCCCACTTGGTGCAGAACACTTATTATGTGATGATAATTTAATAGAAAACTTTTCCACAATTTATGTGTATCAAATGACTATCTATAATAGAGGAATCACACCTTACCACGATATTGAACACGAGTTGAGGGATTATCAGACACATGATTGGGGGACCTGAACCTCATCTCATGGGGGAGTTCCCTACCCCAATGAAAGTAAGGGAAACTAAACCAAATGATTACTATTTTTTACTTGTCACCCAATGTAAAAAAAGGATCATCGAAAACGTCAATGAATAAAGAACCCACAACTTTTCCATGATAAAATGTCCGAGGGAGGACCTAACCTTGAACTCACACTACTCCTTGCCTCATGGTCACCAAATCCTATGATTCGGTAAAGTATAACATTGAGACTATTCCTAAGTAGAGGTTCATTATCTATTATTTCCAAAAAAAATCCAACATTCATGAAATATGAAATACTTAACTTAACTTAATGATCTGAGTTGAATGCTATGATTGGGTACACAAGTAATTCTTAAAAAACAATCAAACACACACACACAGATGCATATTTACATATTTATGTAATAACAGTGAATCTCTAAATCCATAGTGGTGGAAAATCTTGCCTTACCATGGAATTGGTGATCAAGAGAATACTCAATTCCATTATTAGTATGGAGTTTACATTCCTTGCATTTTTGTGAGAATACATAACCTCATAAAGTGTATGGAGACCCATGACCACTCATCAACCCATCACCAAGGGAGTACAAAACCTAGCGCATGATCAAATCATCTCAACCAACCTCAGTACATTACCCTATAGATTTAATGTACTTAATCTACCCAAATCACCATATAAATGGTCTTGAATATCCAAAATAATTTCAGTAATGGGCTCTATATGAAAAAGCACTCAGTGTAGTAATTTTACTTGTTTAAAATTGATAAACGTTCAAAATGTTGTGAGAATAACTAAAAAGGAAAACATAGGTCCATATTGTGGCCCTAGAGGTATGCCATGTTGATTTACTACATAGGGGACAAAACTATTGGGTAATTCTTCCACCCCATGCATGGGGATTCTTTTATCACATGGTACATCACATGCTCCACCACATAGTTCAGGTTCGTTGAACATGACCTGTTGACGTCACCTTTCCCCTATTGTATGACTGAGCCAACACAAAAAAAGAGATATCTAACATGGCCATCCCAAGCATTATGGGATACATGGTATAGATGTTATCTAATGGTTTGACTTTCAAGCCTCTTAAATTAGTTCAAAATGGTGCACCTAAATTTCTAGAGCTACAAAGCTTGAGGATGGGGAAGGCCCCTATGTTGGGTTGACCGAAACCACCCCGCCTTAGAGGGGATGGGCATAGTCATAAAATAAATGGTATAAAACCACCTATATATCACACAATTAATTAAGTATGGTTAGATTTAATATATCTAATCCCAACTTATTTAATGATATATATGGAATCCATAACTATCTTATCTCTTTTCTGCTGCCAAGTTATTGCATTGCATCTAGCCAAGTTTTCATTTTCACACCACCATTCCACCCTCAGATTCATTTAATAAATAATAATCTAGTGTTATAAGACATTCCACCTACCTGAGCCCACTCCCATCCTCCTAGAACCTAAATCTTATTTCCCTCTACTACATCATTGTTCTAACACCACTACTGACAACCAAGTGGTATAATGACCTTTTTCAAAAGGGAGAGAGAGTGTGTGTGAGGGGGAATATATATGGGTCATTATAAAAAGGTATTTATACCTTGAGTAATACCATCATCCATTTTTAATGACCACCATGACATTCCTTAGGGTATGTTGAAGGAAAAAAGTGAGATAGGTGAGTGAGGGGTGTGGTGGATAGGTTAGACATGACACTCGGTGTTTGAGACAACAATTCTATATCATTGATTCACCACATAAATGTGAAAAAAAAGATTAATATTTTTCCATGAAATCATGTTCAATGATATATGAATACATTTTTGTGAAAATATGAACATACTTAAATCTTCTTGAAGAGTGAAACATAATGAAAAATAACAAGCTATGCCTCAAGGTTGAGTCATTGAAGCCTTGAAGCATGCTTTCTCCAGTTCCATCACTAATTCCATGAAAAAGCTGTTTTATTTATATAATATCTCACACTAATTATGGTTTATGGTTAATAATTTATAACCCTAATTAAGAATTTAAATATGAGTTCATAATGAATTAATTATGTTTTCTAGTATTCTAATTTAAAATTCTAAGACGGGTTCTGTGTGGGGTTCGAACATCAAACACCAATTATATCATCACGGAACAACCAAGAAAAAACATTGATATATTAATAATTTTACATATTCATGTGTAAAAGGTTAAATATTTAAATAAATAAATATTATATAATCTCATAAAAATAAACTTCCACAGAATCTCACAGAACATTATCCCAGTGATAAATAATATGTACCGAGATCAACAAAATCCTCAAGAAAAATTTTTGAGATCATTTATTACATTAAAATTACTATTAATCCCTATTGGGGCTTGGGGACACCAAAACATAAGAATAAAAAAAATTTCATTGAATGATCAGGTTACTACATCACCCCCCCCAATTAAACTTTTCTTCCTCAACACGTAATAAAGTAGAGCTATTGAACCAATAATCTCATGCATAAAACCCATGTAAAAGGTCTACATTAATTCACACATTATTCCTTTCTTACTATATATCAATGGATCTATACAGCCTTGGAATAATAATAAAATATTCAATTTTGATAAATGTTATTTGGACTTCTTTTTTTAGGGCCTCTATCACCATAGACTATCATTTTTAACCAACTCATTTCAAGGAAATTCCATCATAAATACATCTTCCTTCACTTCATGAACCTATCAAGGTAATTTTAATAAATTCTTTTCATTTACATAGTTACCCATTTATAGCCTCAAGAAAAACCAATGACCATCAATATAAACTATCAAATGGTTCATCAAAAAAGGTATCTTATGATGATTATGTCATTATCCCCATCATTATTGATTGACCAAAAGGATTACCACACAATTTCCTATTTATCTACAATGAAATCCTCCACCAACGCATCTATGAACACACCAAAAAAACGTGAAGAATATATATCTATTTTGGACTATCATTTATTTTTAGTTTCTTCTAATAGGGAACACATATCAATGTTACTAGTACCCAATAGAAGAATAATTCCAAGACATGAATTTCACATTTTACCTAAACTTTTTAAGTGTATAATATTGGAAAATTTGACTCTTGTTAGGTTCTCATCTATTATTTTGGATGACTTCATTCGGTTATTTTCACTCTGTTTCCAAATATAATTAGGAACACACCAAATAATTCAATATATTCTTTAGAACACCATGATTTAACATCAATATAATGATATCAAACATGCATCTAGATCTTATCACCTCATTGAATTATTCTAGTAAAATCCCAAGTGTAGAGTACTGAACTATTCACATGACCCAAATATATCATATCTTGAACCTAATATAACACCTTCTATAACATATTTTATATTTATCCCAACCTAATGAAATAAAAAAGGAATATCATTATTAATTTAAATAGCATTGAATGTCCAATAAAATACTCATCGTTCCCCATGACATAAGAAAAAAATAATCCATCTTTTTTAGGGATTAAGATTACCAGAAAAATTGAATGATTAGTATTTAATAATATGACTAGAAAAGAAGAAATGTTTTAGGATGGCATGAAGAGTTATTATAGACATCATCCCTGAACCTCCATGGAGATAAAAAAATTCCCATAAATATCTAATAATTGAATCTCCATCCTTAATCATCTTATAGTAATTATGATAATGACAAGGAATAACACATTGGAAATATTAAATAAATATTTAATTTATAGAAGTAGTCACTAAAAACAATCATTTTCACATCAATAATGGATTAATTTTTATGAAAATGTGATTTCTCATGTAGTTCTAAAAGTTTACATCTTTCCAGACCTAGAAAATCAAAGCTCATAATCCTATCCTCATGTTTACAAAGACCACTACTTTCCAATTAATAGATCCCATTGGTCTACATTTATCCTAAAAATTGAAATCCTAGGACTATTTCATTATCTAAGAGATGATAAACAACCTCTGTATGTCAAATAAGCTCTCAGTAATTACTAAGCTGTTGTAGAGGACCCATATAACACTAAGGAAGTCAGTAGCAGTCAATAGAGTGTTTAACCCCACTGATTGAGGACCTGGACCCTAATCCATAGGGGTATTTCATAATCTACTAATTAAAGAAACAATCCTCCATATCCAAGGGAATAACCAGCCCTATCCATCATAAAGGGGGCCATTAAATTATTAAGAAAGTCCAACAAGGGAGTTATCTACCCCAATATTTTACTAAGCACTCATTGACACTAAAATTATTTCCTATACGCTAGTGCGATATTGATAAATTTGTCTATAAAAAAGAATGATATAATATCAGGAAAACTATAACTAGGAAAACTCACATTTACATGATTATTGATGAAATTACCATTATCGGAAAAGTTTCTGTACTACTCTTATAATTAATACATTTCCATGAGAAGGAATAAATCCTCATCGCATAGAGATGTTACTATTATGAAGAAGTCACATCAATGAAAATAAAAATTCCTTGAAAAATATATAATGAATAAAACATGAAACCATACCTTATAAACTATATTATAACTATTAAATCCAGTAAGCAGGTGATCAAATTACTTATATAGAAATGTCTCAACCTCTATATCCTCAAGTTGGTCTCAGTACTCTAACTTCTTTGATAGAATACTTCATTATTTTTATCTCTATGTTTTCCCAAGAGAAACTATCATAAGACACCAAACTAAAAGCACAATCCATAAGACATGAATCACTCTAAAAAAACATGGACATGACTCAACCCACTAAGACCCCACCTAGGATACCAATTTGGAGGGTTGTGCCACCACAATCCCACCATCAATAGAATTGAGTCTCGTGACTAGCATTACAAAAGAATAATAAACCATGGGATTCCTTAGCATAAGACACTATAATAAAACCATAAATCTCTTCATCCCATGTAAATCCAATAACCCTAAATATTACATTCATACTATAGAATAAAATTCATGCAACATGCACCAATCCATAATAATTAAATAGGTACACACTATAGAAGTAAATGTAAATAAAATATACAAATTCAAAAAAAAGTATGGAACGAAAAAATCCAATTGTTAATAATTATCCTAATTATGAAAAATCATAACATAAGATCCAATATAAATCACTACTACTAAGAACCACTTATCACCATCTTAAACAACTATAAATACTCTATGATCATCCCTAAACTGCACATAATTTTCATAGAACACAACATGTATGGATGTGGAGCCAATATAGGGATGATAAATAATATACCCATTAATATCCCATAAAACTAAGGAAGTTATAAATGATATATCAATTAAAAATCAAAGAGATAATAAGAATCCATGACCTTGATATTTTTTAATTACCAATTTAATCAAACAATTAATGATGTGATAATGTCATAACCAAGCTACACAAAGGTTTAATAATACATATAACCCAAGATACCATGTGAAATATAATACCCATGATATATTAATTCTCTAGCTTCCTAAAAATAATTCCATCATTATAGAGTAATGGGAAAAGAGAAACCTTATAAAGAATTCACCACATTGTAGAAAGAATCCTAGAACTAAACCCCTAAAACTAGACGAAAATATTATGTGCCACTGCTCATCCATAATAAGAAAAGGGTTCCAAGAATATTCAAAACATAACCCAAATAAAACAAGGAACTTCTATATCATTCTTGTGTTAAACAATATATTTTAGCCTGCATTCAGGAAATCTCCAAATACGAGAACCCCAAAATCGTTTTTATAACCACCTCTAATATGATAAAAAGGTTATCAAGTATTATTTTTCAATGTGTCATTAATTATGGAACACTTCATAAGTTATATGAATACAATAGAATAGATCACTCTATTAATAAATTCATTTAATGTCTGTGGGTAGTGGATGACTCAAAACATGTTAGAAATCCATGCACTGATCAAGGGAGTACCAGTAATGAATCAAGATTTCATAGTATAAAATCCTCAAATAAATATTGTGATCGATGGCATGATCCACACACAACATTGAAACTAATAAAATATTGACCATTGTAATGTATCTATATAATTGGTTGGTATAAAAAGCGATAACATGATTATGAATATATAAATATAATAAAAATAAACTTTACTTTAAATATCGACTCAACTATTGTAATTAAGAAACTAATAAAATATGATTTCTAAAATTTAATTTTTTTTCTAGCATAATATTTTTTTATGAATAAGGGATTAAGACGGTATTAATTGGAAATTAAAAATAAAAAAGAAGAAGAATAATACATCATTTAAAAAATTCTACTTCCGGAAAAAAATCATTTATCACTATATTTTATATTTTGTATTTCAAATAAAATTTATAAAATTTATGATTTTAGTTTTAAAAAAGTAAGATTGTTTTTGGATTTATCATAGTCAAATTATCTTAATATTTTTTTTTCAAATGAACTTAATATTTAAGGGAATAATGAAAATAAAGATTTTATTAATGTTGTCACTTCTTGGAAATTTACTTATTATATAAATAAATTTGAATTTTTGAAAAACATTTACCATTAAAATTATATATTTTAAGGTATAAAAAATAATATTAAGATATTATGTTGAATTAACTATCCCATGTTTAACATGTTGAAAATTTATGTTGCATTTTAATGAATTTTTTTTACTATTTTGTATAATTTTTAAAAAAAATGATGAACTGATGTTTTTTATTTATTTAATTATTAAAAATATTAAATTTTAATGATAATAATTATTTTTTGTTCATTTTAATCCATGTAATTTATTTTTCTCCTCTAATCATAGATCATTTTTCTTAGACATAACCATATAAAAAATGGTGTTTTTTAGCATTACCTGCGTTTTTTTAAATAAGTTTTCCATGTGAATATGAATTATATTAGATAAATTAGATTTAAATTTTAGAATATTTGGATCCAAATTATAAAATAATTATCATTATATTATGCATAAAGTAAAAATTACCTAGTTACTGTTGTGAAAACTAAAATGGTAAAAGTGAGTAACCTGAGGGGTAAAGAGAATAAAATGTGTAAATATAGTTTATTTTTTAATTTTGGAGTTGTTTTTTGAGATAATATTCCCTATAATTGATTATTTAGAATTTTTCTATTCAATTTTATTGAGATTTACTTCCCATTATTGAATATTTTTTTGTATTTACAAAAAATGTCACTCCTTCTCACATGTAAGAGGGGAACTCTACTCTTAACTTCCCCTCACACATAAACCAAAAAAAAATGGACATAAAACAGTAAAAATATCTTATAAACACACCTATACATATTAAATATCTAATTGTATTCTCAAATGACCAACCTTAAAATAAATAATCCTTTTTTTCAAAGGATAAAACCCAAGAAGTAAGGTATAAGTTCCAAAAACTCTCTTTAGATTTCAATTTCTCTAAGTTCTTTTCATCTACATAAAATCTATTTTTACCATATAATAGTGATAAAATAAGTATAATTATTATTTTTTTTATAATGAATGTAAATTCATTATTAACTCTCCCCTTTTCCATTAATAAAAATGAAACATGAATTGTGCATCATGTGGACTACCACCTCTATGACATAACTTGTTTCATATTCCCCCAACACCTTAAAAGTATGGTACTAATATTAAATTTAATATATAATTGTGATATTTATGACACATTTTATTTTTGTAAATGATAAACTATATTACTTATCTTCTATATTACATGTAAAACAAAATTGTCAACCGGGAATACATGTGGACAACCGCCTTAATGGAACGGTTGATTTCCATTTTTCATTTCCTCACCACCATACGTGGATGGAAATTAGAAAAGTTTTAAAGGATAAATATGATTAATATTATATCATTATTTTTATTTTATGAAAAATTGGATAACATAGTAATGATGTGATCAAAAAATGATTATTGTAAATTTAGTCATTTATAATAAGCACACTAAGAGGAAAATCATTAATTCAAATCACATAATATTTTAATATCTCTAAATTATTATTACAATAACATTATAATTATGATATATAAAACCAATAAAAACTAAATAATATCACTATTATACATTTTTAATGAAATTAAAACTAAATCACCACATAATCTTTGATCATCATGGTATGTTCATTTTTGGGTTTATTTGACCAGCTACTTGAACAATGCTATGAAATTATATCATGGATGATTAAAAAAATTAATTCTCAATATAATACGATATAAATATGTAAATAATTATTTCTTTCTTGAACGGATACAACAATATTTAATTAGTTAATTAAGAAACCACCCTTCATAGGTTAAAAATCACTACTAAATGCATGTTGTCAATTTCATCTTGAAGAAAAAATAATGAAATACTCATCAATATAAAATAAAACTTCATAAATATTAATAAGTAATAAATTAAAGAAAAAGTAATGAACTTGTAATGATAAACATTATAATAATAACAAATATTGACTCTAGTCCAACAAAACTTGTACAAACGGATAAAACTATAAACACTCGATGCGGGATAATATGTAAAAACTAACTAAAATGAATATAAATAATGATTATAAAAGAAAATTATATAAAGTGTTTGTTGTGAATATTTTTCTGAAATTAGTTAGTAACAAATTTATGTTTTTTATAAAGGAGTTAATAATGTATTTGACTATGCAGGGAAACAAGGAAAGTGTTTTCATCTCAAACACCTATAATTGAGACATGTTTATGTTATAGACCATGTTTTTATTATAATGGTGTAAATAATACCCCTTTTTATATATTTTTAATTATTATGATATTTTTATTATATTAAATTTTATATTTAATGTTGTACCTCACATGGGTTTTTGATTCAAATCATACAAAGGATACAGGGGTTTCTTTTTCTCCAATTTTTTTCCCTAGAACCATGTTTCCTTTTAAAGGGTGTAAATTATTCACTATTGTAATTTTTATTCATTACCATATTATACTTGATGATGTTCAATGTCTTGTATAAATTTATTCCTTTTTTCAGGGTTTTGATTCAAAGGTTACAAATGGTGTAAGGGGTTTTCATTACTCAAATATTTTCTTTGCGTGATAACCATTATTCTTTTAATGTTATATCTAAATATTCGTCTATTATAAACTATGATGATTTTATGTTGTATTGAAACCATCATTTTTATGGAAAATAATGTTTCACACCAAATTATTCTACCTTTATGATTCTATGGTTCGTTAAAATTATTTTTTTAAGAATAACTCTCATTAATTTTAATAGATCTTCCTTCCCTATTAATGTTTTTTACTTCCAACCAATGTTATCATTTTATTAGTTGAAATTAAAATGGTTTTTATCTCAACTAATCCTTATTTCTCCTTTATTCATTTTAGAAAAATGGTTTCTCAATTTTTTTAATGATGTGGGTTTTTGAAAATGATATTTCAAAAAGTTCAAAAGGTTTTCAATAATTTAAAAATTATAGTATTATAATACAATACATATTTTCTTTTTATGACCTTGATATATTTTTCATGGATCCATTATTAATGATTATTTTTTAAAGTAAAATGTTTCACTATATTTTCACTATTCCTTTTTGAAAACAATATACAATAATATTTTATGATTACAATTTTTCAACAATTTTTCAATTATTTTTTTCATAAAATTATGTATTTTTCAAGTCTATATTATTAAAGTTTATTTGAAAAATAAAAATTTTCAATGTATATTCAATTACACTTTTTTTATATCATTTTTTATTTGTAATGTATTCATTATTAATGATTATTTTAAAACTAAAATTTCTTAAAGTATATTTGCTTTTTCTTTTTTGAAATCTCAATTTTTTTCAAGGATATTTTATTTCGAAATAATGTTTTCATAAGTCTAACATTTCCCTTCACAAAATTTTGTTTCTGAATATAGTTCATATTAAAATGTATTAAAAGTTTTTGTGAAAAAAATCATTTTCACTTATATTTATCCTATAAGTCTTATCTTTCATGAAGATATTTGTTTCCATTATTTATATTATAATATGATTTCATTTGATTTGGAAAATGATAATTTTGAAATTATAGGATTTCATAAGTGAATTTTATCTGATAAGTTCAAAAAACTCATTCTTTTTACCTGTATCTTTCTGAGGTAATGAATTTTTAATTTTCTTATGGAACTCATATGTAAGGATGATGAAGTGTGGGTAATATATAAACATCCAATTAATTGGTTATGTATTAAAATCACATGCGATTATGTAATGTTTCTTGAATGAGATGTTGGAAGATAATTTCACAAATATTTTGTGTGAATGAGATGTAGGAAAATTTGTTCATGGGTTTTTTGTGTGAATGAGAGGTGAGAATATTTTTTCACAAGTATTTTTTGTGAGTGAGATATTGTGATATTTGTTCAAATTTTGTTTTTTTGAATGAGATATGTGATGATTTATTCATCAGTATGTTTTGTGAATGAGATATAGGATTATTTTTATGGAGTTAAATTGTTTGAATGATATGCATGATGATTGTTTCACAAGTTTGATGTGTCAATGAGATGTCGGAAGCATTGTTCACAAGTTATTGTGTGAGCATGATATGGAAATCTTTATTCATAGTATTTTATATGCTTATGGTTGTTTCAAATTTTTTATGTTGTTTATCATGTTATGAAAAAATTTCAATATTTATTTCCTTTCAATGAAAGTCCATGTTTTCATGATTATGAATTATTTATTTTTGAGGTATTCCATACTTTAATGTCATGCTCACATGTTTTATGACTATTGATATGTGTTTTGAGCTAGGTCATATCTTCTATGATCCCTTAATGATATCTTTATTATATTATGTTTATCCATCATGTTTTATGATTATCATCCATGGTATTTTGGTCTTTTTTAAGATATTTATTTCCTTATCATATTCTCTTCCATGTTTAGGATTTAATACTTTATGATATGTCATTTCCCTTAATAAGAATTTGTTTCTCACCAATTTATTATATTTATAATCCCCAGGTTATGAAGATGATTATATCATGTGAGAGGTCTAGAAATTATCTAGAGGTGAATGAATATGGATTAATGTTTTAAAGAGTATTAAAATAAGTTATTTATGTATCTAATTTCCAAGGTACAAAACCATTAAGTCTTTAGCTTGTGCGACTGTTTTTGAGATGTATAATTTAAATCAAGAAATTAATTTATTGTTTAATTCATGTTTAGTATTGGATGTTATAGTACCAGCCCCAAATATGGGGACCCACACCTCATTTTGTGAGGGTGTTCCCAACCCCAATGAAAGTATGGGAAATCATTTTATATTCATAATATAATAACCAAGAGAGGTCCCTGAACCCCGTGACTATCATTTTGAACCCACACAAATAACCACGGTGGGAACTAAAATTTTCAGTTAATAAATAACATTTAACTCATAATATATTAAATACATGAGGGAGTACCTAACCTTGAGCTCACCTTTCTCCATGATTTATTGTCACTAAATCTTAAGATTCTGTTAAATGATAATATCAAGACTACTCCTAGGTAGAGGCACACCCTCTCTTTCTTCAAAAATATTCCCATGACTACAGAAATAAAATCATTCACATAACTTAAATCCTTAATTTGAATGGTAAAAATAGGTATATAAGTAATACCTGATAAATCACGAGACCAGAAACACTCATATTTAATTCTTTATGAACCAATATAACCTCTATAAATTTGTAGGGGGAATCATGACTTATCGTGGAAGTAATGATCAAGGGAGAACCCAAACTCATTATTGGTATAGGGTACACATAACCCTTGTTCATAAAGGACCCTAGAACACCCTGAGAGTGGGGTGAATCAGGGTGTAAACTTTTTATTCTAAACTAATAGATCTTGTTCCCACATTGGTAGGAATATGTTAAACCTATCTGACGAGGAGGAGCATAAAATAATAAATCACATGCAAAGCAATGACACATAAATTTTACTTGGTTCACCACTATGGGCTACGTCCATGAAGCATATGCCGATAGTGTGTCAGTCATACCAAACCCACTAAAATTAAAAATTTGTGGAATACAAGATTTTAGCACATTCACTCTGTGCTAGGCGCACTGCCTTTACAAGGTTCTGGGATAACACATTGCGTCCCACAAGATCACTTCCATTGACTTCCCCTTTCTCATTGCGTTGGAAGAATCTTCACTCAGTTTATCAACTTGAAGGTCGCTTCAATGGTTTAGTATCAAATCATGCATCCTCCAATATAAATGGATGCTCTGTTGAAGTTTCTTTTTCTTCCGTAGATGAACTTCACATTCCCGAGTGTTTCAAAGTACTGGGAAATTCCTTCACAAAACAATTTGATGCTTTTGAAAGATTTCTTATGAAAATCACGAACCACTCGATCCTCCCGCGTACTGAGTAATGGGTTTGGTACATGGGACAACTTCTTTTCACACTATTTCTACTGTCGCAAACTGCCCTTCATTCGAGGACTACCTCCACCTTCACAATCACGTACTGCTGCTGTGTACTAATTCCGCAAGCCTCATCTACGAAATCCCACTTGTCCATGAATTGTTCTATGTTTTCAAACTATCTTCACTTCCACATACTAGATCTCCCTCTCCGCGTACTACTTTCGAAACACTACCTCACACAAATCGTAAATTCCTTCTCTACATACTACGGTAAAAACTTTCACGTACCAGACTTCCTATTCTGCATACCAGACTACCTCTTCCACGTATTTGGCTTCCTTTTCGGTTTAAGAATCCTTGAAAACACCTTTGGTGGAATTCCTTCCGCGTGAACTACTTCAGCCTTTGCAATCCTCCCTTCATGAACTACCTTCGGTCTTCACCGAATTCCCAAAGCAAAAAAATGTTTTCCAATGATGTTCATTCTCACCATTAATTGGTGGGATAAGTGTTTCTTATATATGCAATGATACCCACTTAATCCACTAAATCAAGATTTACCAAATCTTGATTCGATACAACCCCCACTGTGTACCAAATCTTCCATCTCCGCGAACTACATGCCAACCGCAAACCATTTTCCTATGCACTCTTCATACCACCTTTTCTCCTACGTGGTCCATTTCCTCTGCCAAATTCAGTCCATCCACGCACCGCACTACTGCTCAGCCACAAACTGTTTTTGGTTCCACGAACCACACTCGCATACCACTTTCACCGCTCCACATACCGTTCTCAGAACATGGTATGCATCCCATGTATAATAGTATGTGGTTCTCACCCTTTTCTGACTTTCTTCAACATTCTTCATACAATTCACTCCTATGAAGAAATCATTCCTTTTCTAACATCAAAATCTCTATTTTGAGGGACAAAAATTTGGAAAACATTGGGAAACTGTGCCACCTTGAATACTACTTTTAGCCTCAATCATATGACCTCAGTCCCTTGAAAACTTCGTAGTCATCCATGTGTTGATTGAAAACAAACACAAACCAAACTCCATTGTTATGAACAAATATCCTTGGTTCTAATGGTTCACATTGGAGTATTAAACCATTAAAATCATGGGGGGCTACACACTATTATCAGCTCATCGTCAGTTGATTCAATAACATCGTACCTACTCTAATCATCTCACCCAATTCTAGTCCCCAACTATTTGGATCTAAAAAACATTATCATACTAAAGATTCTTTTAAATATAACTAGATAAAAAGGTACTACAACATTGTATTCTATGTAGAAAAATGGTCAATAAGGGTTATATATTTTTCAAAAAACCAACACACAATCAAAAAGGAGTGAAAAAACATTTAAAGTCAATCATAATGCTAAATTATAGCCCTTTGAGGTGTGAAACATGGTGAAAACAACATTGGATCGTCACCCTAGGGGGTATGTTTCCAACCCCACACATATGGATACATATGGTAGGTGATATTACATGCACCACATCCCATAGGTTGGGTTTTCTGAACCTGACATGGGGTTATTTCTTCACCCAGCTACATGACGAGTTAACCCACTTGGGATCCAGCCAATAGGGTTGAACCATGCCTCATGGGCCACCTGGGATGGCATTTGGTTAGAAATAAAACTCTTGAACCTCCATGCAGAGTTCAATTTGGCATGCCTAACCCATTGATCCAACACAACCCGAGGTCGGGAGAAGCCCTTATCATGGGACAACCCACGCTTCCTGACTCAAGAGGGGTTCTGCCTTCACATCATGTTTGTCAACCAGGACCACATATACACTATACACTATCACTACATGTTTGGTGACCCTTTTATAATCTCAATTGATTCAATGGTTGAGATGGAAACCATAGTCTCCTCCTATTTGTCACTCTAGTTTTGGGAAAAATATCATTATCTCACCATCAGGTTGTTTCCATACTTCATCCACTCGAGCTACACTTCCTCCCCCCAAGTCATTGTCTGAGATGAAACTACCTCATTGATCCCTCCTTCATCCTTGCAAAACAATTTTTAATATTCTTCCACTACATAGTTTTCCCAACACCACCATTGACCACTGAATGGGTCATCCATTTTCACATGAAGGGTAGTGGAGGGAGTAGGGATAAAACATTAGAAAAAGGCACAATATCCTTACATAACACTATAATCCTTGGTTTATAGAAACTATTCCATCTAATGGGAATTTTTTTACACAAGAGGGGGTGGGTGGGGTGGGGGCAGGGGGGTGTGGTTGCTAATTTTAACCGGCAACCTAGTCTTCGATCTATGAATGTTCCACCATCTATTCACCACATGAATTAGATACAAAAACCTAATTAATAAAATCTAAATTGAGATCAAAATGATATGAAGAAAATTTAAAGAAGATATTAATTACATCTCAACAAATAATATAGCATAAAAAAAAATAAAAAGGCTTACCCTGGGTTTGGGACATTGATAGCTGAATATCCAGGCTTTCTCTAGTTCCATTTACAATTCATTAAAGGACAATTCTTTGAATATCCAATATCTATTTCTATTTTAGGTATGAATAATAGTGGATAATAATTTTTAGATGAGTTAAAAGGGGAATTTATAAGTAATTAATTAGGTCTTCTAGTATTCAAATTTAAATTTTGAATTTGGGTATGGTCTAAGGACTAAAACATTAACACCAATTACACCACCCCTTGCATAAATCTACCATCTCAGGCCAAACTATTGTGAAATATTTTCTATATAAGGAATTATTTAATATATATTAATTATTTTTCCATTCATCTATTCGGGATTAAATATTTAATTAAATAAATATTTAATAATCCCTTAAATTTTAACTTTCTCACAATCTATTTAAACTTCATCCCATTGTTAAAGACCATTCTATATCATGAAAAGAAATCTCTTAAATTTTTTGAAAATTTATTGTGTTGAAATAATCATTTTTTACCTTCAGAGGATCGGATAACCCAAAAAAGAAAAATTAGTAAGTCGCAATTATAGAAAAAATCAAGTCACTTCCGTTTTTCTGCAAGGTCAAGCACCATAAATGGTCTCCATTTTAATAGAACCTTTAACATATATAGATGGAGATACCCATATATAAAGAGGAAAAAGGCTAGCTTGAGTTCTTCCATACTTTATGAGATTCCATAGTTAATTTTCAAATAAAAAAAAGGAAATGATGGAAAAGTTGGGTACTTGAGACATATGACTATTATATACATAATACACTTTTGGAAAACCAATTTTTCTGTGTCGTAATATAGAATAGGATGGAAAAACCCTATGGAAAAAAATTAAGGTATGAAGGGGTGAATGGATATTTCACCCATCAATCATCCTCCATATCCTACTTTTCCTAGACTCTATTACACACCCTAAGTCATTCACATTCCTAGATCACCTAAATCATTCCCATTTAACCCAGGTGGATTCTATAACCTTAGTGGCACCATTTAACTGAGGTTTCTCACTAGAAATATAGTTTCTCCTTTCCCTTTACCACTTCATTCCCACCAAAATTATGGTACCATTTTCAATATTCATGTTATCCTAATAATTATATATCCCTTTTGATAATGGGAAACTTATCTCTAGAAATAAATTCTCTATTACGTTCAACTTCTTACAATGGAACCCTAAAGGTTTTTCATTCATGTAAACCTATAATTTAAAGGACACCTCATTTTTAAGAACTAGTAATATATATTAGAGCATGTCATTGTTTCATGGTTATTGGAGGATCTATTTACTTACCAATTAGGGATGTATTCATTGATAGAACAATTGTTCATTGTCTCTGTTAGGACTAGGAATCCTTCCCCTAACCATATACTATGGGTAGATGATTCCACCAAATTTGCTTCCATTATATGGTATTCCCTTCAATTTCAAGATGATAAAAAAAACAGTAAAAAATAAAAAGGTTCACCATTGAAAAATTCCCATTTGTAACCCACGTCTTGGAATTTGTCTCCTAATGGACCTATATATAGGAATTGAAAATAAATGACACCATATTTATAGTTTCACAACATTAAATGGTATGTTTTTAGTCTAATTTGTATAAAATTAAAATTCATTTCATTGGTTCTCCATTCATAACTATAAAATTCCTCAAAATGCTCTGGGATAAATGACCTTAAAAATAAACACCATTGTTCATCACAATATGACCTAAAAAAGAATTGTATCATTATGTTCATAAGGAATGAAACTCCATGTTATACTTTCTTACGTAGATAAAAATTTTAATCCATTTTTATGTGGGTATAATTCTTTTTATATGGAATTAAATTTTGAAATAAAATTATATGGGGTTTTATTCCTCCATTGAGGATACATTAGAATCCATTTTTAGTCCCAACCCCTCAACATTGGCACTTTCTTCTCCCTATGAAATTTCATGCCTTACTAAATGTAGTTAAATAAAACGGTCCCTTTATATATGGATTTAAAAACTATTATGAATACTAATTACAAAAATTTTATATTTAAATACAGATTAATAATGTTACTTATATAGTGTTTGTTTTAAATACTTTAGTGTTAATTAATACCTTTTATTGAAAAAGTAATTGGTATTAATACTCAAAAGGATTTCATTTATATAAATAAATCTATAAGAGAGTCCTTAAATGGATAATAAAATACTTTATAGGATGATTCAATAACTCATCTCCTCTGTTTCAATAGGTATGACCCAATAAACCATACCATATCATAATTTGATGGGAAACATTGATAATGTACAATATATCTAAATAGAAAACCATCATAGAGCATATAAGATAATCCAAAATTTTTTATATATTTTTGAATGTATAATATAACATTAAAATTCATAAAAATAATCATATGGAAACCTTAATTGATTCATTTTGTACTTATAATGACACTATGATACTTAACCATAGCTACTTCAGTTGGTGATTATAACCAACACTAGTCATTTTAAAATTCACTTAATTGGGTCCCATGATACATGACCTTTGATGCACCCCTAATTTTAGATACATGAACCTTTATTTATATATTTTTAGTCTATATAATGTTTGGGTTAGGTATTATGAGGTTTTTGGGGGTTTTATCATGTTTTGTAAGATTTTATGGAGGCCCAAGATTATGAGAAACCATTCATAATATCTGAGAAACTCTGCAAGGAAAGATAGTGGGCATTGGACAGGCACACAGTTGACACATGGTTTGGCCAAACCATGTGAATTCCTAGGTGAAACAGTCCATCTTAAAATATATGAGAAATCATGGTTAGTGAATTTTTTTAACAGTGGGATCCAACCGTACAAGGTGTGGCCTTAAGAAAGTATCGACAGATGTTTGGTGCATGGTTTTCTAAACCAGGCTGCCGAACTATGAGGATTACAGTTGTCCCTCCATAAATTTTGGATCTAATCCAAATTAACCAACTTAACCCTTTTTCCACCAAAAATACTAATATCCTGAATTTTGTTCTCTTCTTATGATCGAGGGATGATCCCCTTTGATCCGAGAGAGATCCTTAGATGAATCAAAGAGCACTGGAGGTCCAAATTCATTAGTATATACTCATTATTTTTTTATATTCTTATATATAAGGTTCTTCTTTATCTTATAACCATAGATCTAGATTATTATGGATAGATATATGTGTCATTAATGGTTTTAAGATGAAATCTTATTGGATTTATGTAATACTCTGGAACACTCTAAGGGGAGGGGTGAATCATGGTGTCAACATTTTCATTGAATGATATGGATCTCATCCCCAAAATGGTAGGAAATTGTTATACATATATAATGGAATAATATAATTATCAGACACCCATATGATGATATATAAATATGACACAAAATTTTAATTATTTTTCCACTATGGGATAGTCCAAAGGGTATACATTGACAAAGTGTCAGTCATACATGAATCCAAAAAATTTCACTAGATATTTTCTATTATAATTGATTAGAAATGGACACTTTGTTCTAGGAACACTATATTTAAAATAATTTTATTTATATCACACTGCCTCCCCCATATCACTTCCAGATACTCTCCATTTTTCTCTATTTTGTATGAAGCATTTCTCATTTTATTGACTTGAATGTCACATTAGTTTATTGGACACACACATCTTTGTCCCTGATTAACATGTGTCTTTAATTTCACAATATTCTGGAATCAATGCACATGAATGAACAATTCAGTCACAACAGATTTGCAAAACCTACACCAAATTCCACAATTTCACTTCCCAGAAATAAGTCTGTTTTCACACAAATTTTACACTCTTTAAAAACATCTCAGTTTTTGTGAAAATTATTTTTCTTGTCACGTAACTCCAATATTCTTGAAAATGGAATTTTTAAAAAATCCTACTTGGTATAGATAGAAAAAAGTAGTTTTATTTATAAAAATATACTTCACACAACTATATTTTGTGAAAATACACTTTATGAAACTTTTTTGTGGAATTCTCCTTGGGTTGTTCCACTCTCGCTGAATCAAAGACCTCTGAAAGTATTGATCGAAAAAAATATTGACATCGAGGTCTATCGGAGATCTCATTCTCCAACGATGAGGTATACATACTCTCCTCATATCTTCATTTGGTTCTCATTGGTAAATTTTTGAAATGTCATCATTCACTGGTGTTTCTACGCAAACCATTGGAAGGTATAGGTTTCACAAATTTTCACATCGGATTACAGAATTTGTGGTATGTTCTCTTTCGATTTTCCTCAGAGAATGATTATTACCAATTATGGACCTATGGTTCTTGGTATTTTGGGGGATCTTTAATAAAAGTTTTGAAGTGGTCTCCAGATTTTGATGTTGGTTCTGAACCCCCATCATCTCAATCTATATTGGTTTCCTGGGTTTACTTCTCAATATCTTCAAATAGAGTTCTTTATTCCCCTACACTGAACTCTTTGGACACACAATCAAGATAGACTTGGTTACTTTGAATCTGTAAAGACATTAAATTGCAAGGACTTGTACTGAATTTGACATCTCTCATGAATTTCCATCATTTTTTAGATACAAAATAGAGATAACGGTTTTATATAAGATATTTTCTTTGAAAATGTTCTATAATACTGTAAAAAATATTCCAAATTTGGTCATGTTATAAAAAAATGTGGGACTCCAAGGGATGCTCGCCCCCCCCCCCCCATTTCAAGTCAATTTGGGTGGAAAGGATACTACAAAGAACACTATTGATAAACCTGTTGATAACATGAATGTTTTAAAGTCCACAAATGTTATTAATCAAATCTATGATCCATTAATTTTGTAATACAATATTATTAATATTGCGGGTAATGAGGTTGTTTCTATTGTGGAGGGTGGACCCTATAATGATAAAAATTTAGTACATTCTCAATATGTCCCAAAATCATGCACAACATAGTCTCAGTGCACATACTTTCTAGAGTTTGAATATAAATCCACTCAAATAGAGGAGGATTTCATAAAATCGAGCTCTAGAAAAGAAAAAAATGGTGGACCCTGATGGATTCATTACTCCTAATCCTAAAAAACCGAAGAAATGAAGAGACTATTCTCTTCTTGAGTGAACAATTGTTAAGAGATCACTTAATTCTTCTTAAAAGGAAAATATGGAAATTACAAAATCAACAAGTGTGGTTGATCTAACTATAATCATTTTTTATGCTTCCAGAAAGATAGCTACAGATATTCCTCCACATCTTGAGGTTGATTCCCCTAATGACAACCCGAATGAAGACTCTGACCAGATTATAAAGTATTTGGAATATTGAATGGATAAAATAGATGAAATATATTATCAAAGTATCATAAATGAAGAATTTTTTCATGGGGAATTATCTTGATTTCAAACACTGAATTTTTAATAAGAGTTTGATGCAAAAGTCTAAAAAAACTCACTGATTTTCTTGATCAGTGTAGCTTTTTTTTCAAACTACCTTCAGCTTTTATGTCATATACGTGCCTACACGTCTTCTTTCATGGATTTTTCTGCTTCATGCACATTGCCATTTGTTTTCAAAGAGTAGCAGATTCAGCCGACTTTAGGCTGGATGTTTCTTCGGCTACAAAAAATGGTTCCATCTTATTTTTATTGCATTCAAGCTTGCTTTTATAACTAATACATATGAGTTTTACCTACTTTTTATGGGTTTCTACAGATCTTGAGTCCTGGTATATTTCTCTAAGTTTCTACACATTTTATTGATGTGATTTCTTACTTGAAGGCATGATGTCTCATTTGATCTACTTTGATATATCATTAGGTATCTCATTCACTTTTTTATTGGTATAAACTCATTACACCTCGATCATATATCTTAATATTTTTGATTTAATAAATTTCTTTGGGGCATGAATTGGGTGGCTAATTCATGTCTCCATTTTTTTGAAAAAGAAATATTAATAAAAAAACCAACCTTTTTCACAACTTCCTTCTGTGCTATAAACCATGCATGCAATTTTCCTGGTTTAATGAACTTAATTGATTTTACATCTCCTTTAATGAAAAACTCTACTATATTTCACAAGCTCTCACAATAATTAATTTTCATGAAAGTTAAATACATTATCAAAACAACTTCATTAGCTACATTTCAATGAGGTTCCCATTATAACTCTTTTTTGCACAACTCTAGATCACTCATTCACCCTTTCATGAAATTAATCTATTTATGCAACAATCCTTCAATCTCTAAAAACAAATTTATCTGTATTCCAAATTTTAGACCCCAAAAATTTGGAAAACACTAGAATAATATGCCACCATCAACACTGAATCCAACTCCATGAATCAAATCAAATTTCTTGATAAACATGGTGAGGATTTACAAAAAAGCAAAACACCATAAATTTATAGCTATTAATTACCTTAGTTATGATAACATAGTGAAGGGAACATTGGATATGATCAGACCATGATGTTTTGTTTTGTATTTCATCATTTTGTCTAAATTTTGGGATGTTGGTGGATTATCTCTCATCTATACTTGATTTAAAATACGAATGATTAGTTTTAATTAAACTATTTTATTTAAATGGTTGTGAAATACTTGTTTTATTCTTGATGAAAATCTAATTTTTGTGTTTCCATGAAAATTGTGGAATGCTTTTTTTGGGAAACCCCTATGTTTAAAATTTTAAAATGATGATTTTAGAGTTATGGTTTTCGTTGATGATTGTAAAGTATTTATTGAAATACATTAAAGAAATAAATGTTCTGATTTGAATGAATTGGCATGATTTTTTCCATAAAATATTTGTTATGTGTTGAATAGTATGAATAGTGGTCATGAAGTGCCACCATCAAAATTTCGAAGACTATAGACATAAAGTTACACCATCAATGGTAACACCAATCTTGTGTGTGTTTGTATGGTTGTGTGTGTAGAAGTGGAAAATAATATTCCAAATCAAATGAGAAATGGTTTAAATGCATCATTTAAGATTTCTTTGGAAATGTTTTTTATGGTTAAAATTATTTTATATAAATTGTTCTTGAAATTTGTTTTCCTGATGGTGTGAGTTGGGAAGTCGTTGGGGAAAACTTACTAAGTTTAGACTCATCCCTACTTAGTTACTATTGTGTATTTATATATTTTATCTATCAAGATGTAGGTAAAGGCAAGGAATCAAGTTCATTAGCGATGCTTCTTGATAAACTAGGCATGGCATATGGAGGAGGATCTTGGATTGGTTTGGGTGTTGTTGGTTGATGAAACTTGGGAGCTTTTAGTCTTATCATGTTCGGTCTTCCTCATGCATGTAATTTTGTATCCATAAGCACGTTGATTTGGTTGATTGTTTTGGACATGTTTTGAGTTGTATTTTGTACTAATACATAATATATAGGTTTGGATAGTTTTATTTATATAGTTTGGATGTTTTATCTTTTGAAGTAAAAAACACCACCCAAATATTCTTTAGGCCCTTGTGTTGAGTCAATAAGGTTTTCCTTATGACTTTTCCATTCCTTCTTGTTTTGAAAATCACAAACACCTTATCTTTAAGGAAAATTTATTTTATAAGGAAATTTGCTTTTATACGGAAAATTGCTTTTATAAAGAAAATTTCTTTTATAAGGAAAATTGATTTTATAAGGGAAATCGCTTTTGTAAGAAAAGATTATCCTTATCATATTTTCATCCATATATTTCTTAAGTATAAGATTAAGATTCATTTCTATATTCTCGGAATTGTCTGAAACTTTGATATGAAGCACTCTATTTTAGGATCTAAAATCTGGACGAGAACTGTAATGAAGTTTCACTCCAAATTCTAGATGAGAACTGTAATAAAGTTTCATTCTGAATTCAGGATACGAACTCTGATTAAGTTCTACTCTGAATTCTGGATATGAATCCTTATGAAGTTCGACATCGAATTCTCATTAAGAATTCTGATGACGAATTCTCATTACAAATTCTGATGATGAATTCTCATTCTGAATTGTCATTCTGAATTCACCTATTAAACAGAATCTGATCATCTTTGTTTTATACACTCCGAATTTATTTAAACTCCGAAATTTTTTTTGGTTAGACTCCTAACATTCATTTTTCTTAGGCTTTTATAATTTTTCTACTCTTTATTATTTTCCTTCACTCCGAACCTTCACTCCGAATCTTCACTTCGAACTTTTTTAGTTAGACTTAAAATGATGTCATACATTCTGTTACACTTGATTAGTTATAAAATGATGTCATCTATTCTGTTATTAAATAACTGTTGGTTAAGTTACACATGTACAGTCCCCTCCGATTTTTAAAGAAAATATGACCGTTGGAAAGGAGGCCGACCTTGCCTATAAATAGGAGCTCATTTTAAAGAGCTCAAAAACTGATGACTGATGAATAACTTCTTCAACATTGTGCACACATGCTATAGAAGTGATTTCTAGAGAGAGAGGCTCTTATTAACTCTCAAAGCTTCGTGCGACTTCAAATATTGGTGATTACAGTCGAGGACTTTCGGGGATAGTAAGACAAAGGTTTCCAACACCTTGAAGTTGTGGGCTTCCTTGCTGAGGAAGACAGAGGTGACCAACTACCTTGAAGTTGATGGCTTGCGGGGATAGAAAGATAGAGATTCCGATCTTTGTATCGAGGGATTACCCTGGTGTGGGTAAGAAAGACATGCTTGAAAGTATAAATCAAGGGACCTTTATCCAAGGTTGTTGGATACCCTTATCTTTGGGTTAAAAGACTTATATCTTGTAACTTGTAGTTTTACTACTCATTAGTTTAGCTTGGATCCTGCGGAGGCTAAGGCCTTTAAGGAAATAACTGTGAATGAGCTAGAAAAACAAGTGAATGAAAAGAATCTTAAGAAGATGATGATTGAAGATGATGTAGCTCAAGATTTGTTGAAGTTTAATGAGATGGTTTTAGCGAACATTCCAGTTCCGAGATCGTTTTCTCTGGAATCTCTACCTGAGACTCCAGGAAGAAACTTTGTTGCTCCGGAAGAGGCAGTAGCTAAGCATGTTGAGGAAGTAGAGCAGATTGAGCAAGTTGAAGAAGAAGAAGCTGTTGCTGAAGGAAGTGGTGAAACCGGAGATGTTTTAAAACAAGTAGATGATTATAAGGGGACTCCTTCAGAACATTTGTTGCTCAGAACCTCAGAAGCTGAGTCTTCTAAGTTATTCAATCCATCGATGGATGAGGAGAAAGGAGAAGAAGAAGTAGCTTATCATACAGAGGAAGAAAAACTTTTACAGGATATTGCTCAAATGGAGAATGTAGAGGATGGTGCTCAGAAAGTTGTCGATGAGGAAGACAATGTTGTTCAAGTTTCTGACAGTGAAAAGAGAACTCCAGAATAGGAATACAGTCGAAAAAGGAAAATGGAAAACAACTTGTTGTTGATACCCTGAGCTCAGTGGTTGTAAAGAGAAGGGAATTTGGTGATTCTTCTAAGAAAAAAGTTGAGCATTTTACAGAAGAAAATTCTCCAAGAGAAGTTTCGGATTCAGAGTCATCTTCGTTGGGGCATGACTTTGTTGTTCAGTCGTTAAAGAAGTTGGTAGGTACTATTTCGACCTTTTCAAGTATTGACTCAAGATTTCAGATGCTCCAACATGCTTTGAATCAAAAAACGGACTTCGTATCCATGGTGATGGACAAATGTGTTGAGATAGAGACTTAGTTCAAAACATTCTTTGTCGGATATGAAGCCCACAAAAGATCTTGCAAGAGGATGACTAGTTGGTCGAGGAAGACTGTAGAAGAGATGAGGCTCTTTGATGAATTCCAAGACAATGTGAAGGATTCCTTTGAGACAGAAGACAGGAAGATAAATGCGCTTACTTCATCCTTTGAAGAAAAGTTGACAGATGAAAAGAACTTCCAGATTCATGAAGTCAAAGATCTGAATGGGAAGCTGAATTCTGTTTCTCAAAACTAGAAGTATGAAAGGGATCATCGGATTGAGTTTGAAGAAAAGCATAAAGCTCATGAAGAAAAGCCTAAATCCCAGGAAGAAAATATTGAAGCTCAAACTGCAAGAATTGTTGTGTTAGAGAAGCAAGATGAGGAAGATCATCAAGACTTGAAGAAGAGAAAGACTATTCTTAAGGGTCTCATTATGAAGGAAAAAGATCCAAAATAGACATATATGATCTTTTGTTGTATCTAAATTTCTTTATTTCCGATCTTTCAAACTTAATGAAATTTGTGCTTGCTCGTTTCTTTTGTTGTTGCTACTAATATTTTCAGGTACTTTGTTATTTTTTTCCATTCCCTTGAATTCTTTTTGAAAATGACAAAGGGGGAGAAGGAAAAGAACCCTAATAAAGGGAAAAATAATCTTAACAAAGGGTGAGAAAGAAAACAAACTCTAATAGAGTTTATCTAAGGGGGAGTTTTTCATTAAAGAAGACTTTCTTATTCATAATGAAATATCATTCCGGAAATCTAGAATATAATCCTTATAGTTTCAAATCCTAAGGGGGAGTTAGTCGTATTCATCAATATCCTTAAAGCAAAGGGAGATAAGCCTTAATTTTTTCTTTCTTCTTAGACTTTCTTTTTCGTAAGGATGTTTGTGCTTTCCAAAAAGGGGGAGATTGTTGAGTCAATAAGGTTTTCCTTATGACTTTTCCATTCCTTCTTGTTTTGAAAATCACAAACACCTTATCTTTAAGGAAAATTCATTTTATAAGGAAAATTGCTTTTATAAGGAAAATTTCTTTTATAAGGGAAATCAATTTTGTAAGAAAAGATTATCCTTATCATCTTTTCATCCATATATTTCTTATGTATAAGATTCAAATTCATTTCTATATTATCGGTATTGTTTGAAACTTTGATATGAAGCATTCTGTTTTATGATCCGAAATCTGGACGAGAACTGTAATGAGGTTTCACTCCGAATTCCAGATGAGAACTGTAATAAAGTTTCATTCCGAATTCTGGATATGAACTCAGATTAAGTTCTAATCTGAATTTTGGATACGAATCCTTATGAAGTTCGACATTGAATTCTCATTACAAATTCTAATGACAAATTCTCATTACGAATTCTGATGACGAATTATCATTCCGAATTCTCGTTATGAATTCACCTATTAAATAGAATCTGATCATCTATGTTTTATACACTTCGAATTTATTTAAACTCCGAAAATTATTTTTGGTTAGACTCTGAACTTTCATTTTACTTACGCTTTTATAATTTTTATACTCTTTAATATTTTCCTTCACTCTAAACCTTCACTCCAAATCTTCACTCCGAACTTTTTTAGTTAGACTTAAAACGATGTCGTATATTCTGTTACACTTGTTTAGTTAATAAATGATGTCGTCTATTCTGTTATAAACTAACCGTTGGTTAAGTTACACGTGTACAGGTCCCTCCGATTTTTAAGGAAAATATGACTGTTGGAAAGGAGGCCGACCTTGCCTATAAATAAGAGCTCATTTGAAAGAGCTCAAAAACTGATGACTGATGAATAACTTCTACAACATTGTGCACACATGCTATAGAAGTGATTTCTAGAGAGAGAGGATCTTATTAACTCTCAAAGCTTCATGCGACTTCGAATGTTGGTGATTACATTCGAGGACTTCCGGGGATAGGAAGACAGAGGTTTCCAACACCTTGAAGTTGAGGGCTTCCTTACTTAGGAAGACAGAGGTGGCCAACTACCTTGAAGTTGAGGGATTGAGGGGATACCAAGACACAAATTCCGATCTTCGTATCGAGTTCTTACCCTGGTGTGGGTAAGACAGACTTGCTTGAAAGTATAAATCAAGGGACCTTTATCCAAGGTTGTTGGATACCCTTCTCTTTGGGTTAAAAGACATATATCTTGTTAGATGTAGTTTTACTACTCGTTTGTTTCTGCTGCATTCTGTATTATAAGGAAAGTATAACTTTCTTATACTTCCTCACTTGTACTCTGTTTTATTTAGATTCTATACGCTTTAAGGTAGAATCTCATATTGTAATATTTTGTTAAGTTTCAATTTCCGGAAAAATATTTCTGGAACCTACTTTCGGAATCTATTTCCAGTTTTAATAAAGTTCATAGGACTTGAAGTTTATAAATTCATTCCATATTCCATGTTTTCATTTGGTGTTAGAGGTGTTGTGAATTTTCTTAGTTTAACTTTGTTAAACTTATCCCTTTACATTGCTTAAGGAAAACATAGTTATTCGTAACTATCTTTAAAGGTTCCAAAGGAATTTTTAAAGTGTACAATTCACCCCCCCTCTCTTGTATATTTAGAATCTACATCATTATTTCGATCCTAAAATTGGTATTAGAGGTTGGAAACCTCATACTCTATACCAATCTTACAATTTGTATAAGAGGTTGGAAACCTCATACTCTATACCAATCCTACACCTTGGCATTTATTTACAGCCTTTGGTTTCCTGGGGATATCACCAAAGGCCTAGTATCACACATGTCAGTTCCCAATATATTGAGGAGGGAAGGGTTGTTACAAATGGTATCATTCTTGTCTAGTCCATATTTAATTTTGGGATATATGGTATCACCTTTTTTATCCCTTGATATAGGAAATGGTGTCTGTTTCCTTGTCTTATAGTTAGAAATATTATTTTTCTTTCTCCTGATAGGGTATAAAAAAGTAGGATTATCTAAAATTTAAATCATAAAAATGTGTGTCTAACTTCATTATGATGAACACACTGTTATCAAGGTGGTTTGGTAGATAAGTGTTCTAAGACACTTCTAGGTGAATATTCACCTCATCAACATCGATTTATCTAATGAGAGTTTCATGACATGAATTAATTGTAAGAATTTCCAATAAGACATCATTATTCATTTTAAGTTAAAATTTTATGTAATTGACTATTTCTTTTGGTTTTTTAAAAATGAATAAATGGTGGGAATAAAATATTTGATTTCCTTAGGACACCAACATATATGAAAATAAATTTAGTGATCTATATTCTAGAGGATTTGTAATTCCAATGGTGAGAATAACCTATTGATTAGAAATGTGACCAAGGAATGACATTGGAGGATTTTAAGGAATTTATTAACAAGAAATTTTATCCTCAAAACTTTTATATTTCTAGAAAAATGGACTTATTTAGTTTGAAGTAAGATAATATCTTGGTGATGGTGTATGAGGATAAATTTATGAATTCAATCCTCTTTGTATGTAATGTTTCTAAAAGTGAATTCATTAAGGTATTCACATTAGAGTCGAGGTTGAAGACATATATTCTTTCAATGAGTTTAATTCTCTATATTATGGAATATTCAAAAATGGTCTATAGAGATATGGTTGAATAAAGGGTTATCTTAGGAAAAATGGTTTTTTGGAGTATGTTTATTCCAATTGGAATAAGTGGGAAATCTAATTCCATGAATAATAAAAAGAGTGAAATATATTTATTGAGTGATGGTACACCTTAGAATAAAACTATGGAATTAGTAAATCTTCCTTCTATATCCAAAATTAGTCTAGATGGTTTTCGGCGTGGTTCACTTGATCACATCAAGCGAGATTGTATGGAACCACCAATAGAACATCATAATTTCAACAAGATGGGACATATTTAGCATTATTGTTACTGTGCTCCATTGTCACCTGTAAAAGAAACACATCATCCTTCTCATGAATCTTATGATTTGAAGAGGCATGTGTAGTAGAATAATTCATGCCATCATAACCATGTTAGACAAGGTGATTCTTATAAGAGAATTAATCCTCAACTAGTGGAATCTCAATATTCCAACAAAGTGAAAATATCATTGAGTAAGAAATTGTATCGATATGATAAATGATCATGGGTGATCAATCAAGTCATTTTATGGTGAGAGGAGGGATTATTTTTAATTATACACTTATAGAAGATTTTTTTGATATGGAAACATCCCACTAATTTATGTATCCCCTTATTATTAATCATATGCAATAACATGTTTACATGATTCCTTATTTGTTAATAATTCAAACTTCTCTTGCCAAAGATAATTTCAAGCCTTTTTGTGTAAATTTTGTTCTATAACTATTATTAGGGATGAGTTGAATTGAGATTTATCTATTCTTGATATGGATTTTTAGGACTTTATTTTTTGGGTATGGAATCATTGTCATTGTTCAAGGACCATATCAACTATTATTCTTGAAAGGTTAGTTTCATATCTCTCTAGAAGGAATCAACAATCTAATTATAAGAGTTTAGGATGTAAAGGCTAGTAGAATATTACTCTTAGCATCAATGGTTGAAAGTGTCTCAAATCAGTTATCAACACTGACATTATAATTTATAGATAATTTCAGAAACAGATATTTTACATCAATTTTCAATTAATTTCCTCAAATTTTACCTAAAAATATCTTGGTATTTATTTGAAAAAATAAGTAGACTCTGTGATTGATCTCATCCTAGGGACTAGTATGATCTATATTATATCTAATAGTATTCCACCAATAAAATTTATGGAAATGATGGTTCGGTTAGAGGATTTTGAAAGTAATGGGTTCATTCGACCAAGAATGTCTATTTCTGTAGAATTGGTTTTCGTTGTGAAGAAGGTGGATAGAAATATTTTACTTTGTGTGGATTATCAGAAGCTTAACCATGTTATGATAAATAATTGATACCTCTTACCCTCATTGATGATCTATTTGATCAATATAGGGGAGCCTAGTGGTTCTCTAAAATTGACTTACTTTCAGGGTATCATCAAGGATGATTTTATAAGACTTATATTCCAAAAACACCTTTTAGAAGTAGATATGGCCATTATGGGTTTGTAGTTATGCCTTTTGGTCATAAGAATGGACCAACAATATTTATGGCATTGATGAATTAAATTTTTCAGAGAAAAATAGATTACTTTATGGTGGGGTTTATTGATTATATACCAGTGTATTCTAATAACAAATTAGAACATGAAAAACAATTAGATATAATGTTGGGTATCATGTAGAAGCATAAATTATATTTTATATAATAAAACTGTGATTTCCATATATAAGATATATGTTTCCTTGTCTATGTCATTTCTGAAAAATGTGATTCTATATATCCAAAAATGATATATTTTGTTATCTATTGGAAAAAACCAAATAATATCTTTGAAATACATAGTTTACTTGGATTATTGGGATAATAAAGATGCTTTGTATGTATTTTTTACATTTCAAATCATTGATGATTTCATTGATAAAGAAAGAAATTTCACTCCAATAGAAAAAAGGGATGTTAAAAACCCTTTCATGAACTTAAGTTTAAACTTTCATAATAACCTATACTTACATTTATAGAGTCTAGATGATGGTATATAGTCCATTGTGAAGATTCGTGATCTTGGTTGGTATTTTTTATCATTTAAGGAGATCATGATGTTGCTTATAGTTCAAAGAAGTTACATTTTCATGAGAATAACTACCTAACACACAATTTTTAATTGGATGATGTGGTCCACGCATTGAATTCACAATGTTATTACCTATTTAGTGAGAAATTCATAGTGTTTATGGATTATAAGAGTTTAAAACATTGTTTCTCAAAAATAGATTTGAATTTAAGGTGATGCAGGTAGATAGAGTATTTGTAGATGTTTGAATTTATCTGGATGTATACACTGGGTGTAGGGAACTATGTGGTAGATTATTTGAGAAGTAATTCATATGCTTAGTTGGATAAAGAGGTTTTAGATGAGTGGAAAATAATATTAGTAATAGAAGACATACATCTAGATTCCATAGACTAGGGTGATGTGGTCATTATCTTTTTAGTTTCTGTTAATAAGAATTTGGTTGAAATTTTTTGAAAGGATTATACATATGACCCCAAATATGTCTCTATGAGTTCAAAACTCAATGGTGGGGATACCACTAATGGATGAAATTTGGATGGAAGTTCATTGTGGTGATTTGGAGATAATATGGTCATACCTTTTTCATATCAGGAACAACTTCTTAGTGACTACCACCATTCGGGATGGGATGTTCACCATGGGATTTAGAGTCTATATAAAGCATTGAAAGAATAGTTTTTTCTTTTGAAATGGAATGAAATGATATGTAGTAAAATATGTCTTGATATTCCTCAACTATCAGCAGGTCAAGGTATAGCTCCAGTAACTAGTAGGTATATTTCAGCCTTTACCAAATACCATGTGGAAATGGGAGCATGGAGATATAGATTTTGTAACTGGTCTTCTAAGGATGGTTAGGAAACACGATACCATAAAGGTGATATTGTATTATCTCACAAATTCCTCTCAATCCATCCTAATTTACAAAACTAACTCAATAAATTAATTTCTAAAAATATATATTCATGAAATTGAAAAGATGAATAACATTCCACACACTATTTTATCTGAAAGAGACCTAAATTTTTATTCCTTATTTTTTAAAATCATTGCAACAAGTCCTTAGAAAATTGTTGACTACGACTACAGATTATCATCCACAACTAGATGGATAGTCTAAATGAACAATAAAAACATTGGAGAATATTATTAGGGTTTGTTTAATGGTTTTTTGTGTCTTATGGGAAGAGTATATACCATTAGTTTAGTTCATATTCAATAACGACTATCGGGCGCAAATACATATGGCTCCTTTTAAATAATTGTACCAATATCCTAGTTATTCTCCACTTTTTTGGGTGGAAATAGGTGTGATATCAGTAATTGGAACCAACATTATGCAAGAGACAACATAAAAGTTTTTTTTATCAGAAAGATAAGGGAGATATCTCAGGTTTGTCAGAAATCAAATGCAGATCAACATTGTCAATCATTCTCATTTAAGGTGAGTGTTCATGTACTCTTGGAAACATCTCTCAAGATTTAAAATCATTATTTTGATATACAGGTAATGTTATATTATCAATTCCTAGGAAATTTTGAGATAATTGAAAGAGTTAGTGAGGTGGAATATTGGTTTTATTTTCCACCAAGGTCCATTTTAGGGCACAATGTGTTTCATGTATCTTATTTGAATAAGTACCAACCTAATCATAACCATGTGATTAGATGGGATAACATTGACCTAGAGCTAGATTCTATATTGATACAGGTGTTAGTATAGAGTTTGGATAAGTTAGAGACGATCTTTCATGGGAAAATTATCATTATACTGTATAATTTAAGGAAATATGGTCAAATTAATGATGAAACGTGGTTGCATCAGAGCGAAATGGTGGAGAAATGGCCTGAACTCTTCCAGAACAATGAGGATTTTCTACTTTTTGAGGACAGAAAATCCAATGGTGGGGGGGGGGGGGGAATTTAACACCCATATTTTTAGGTTCATTACCCTTTATTCTTTTATTTTTAGGCTATATAATGTTTGGGTTTTGTTTGTGAATTTTATTAGGGGAATTGGGGTGTTTTATGCTTTTTTGGAGGTTTATATTTTTCCAATGATTATGATAAACTATTCACCATCTCTAAACAAACATGTAACGGAAGACAATGGTTACTGGTCTGGATCACAATTGGAACATGGTTTGGGAAAACACGGTGAATGCCAAGGAGAAAACATCAATCCTAAAATATAAGAAAAAGTACGATGGGTGCATGGTTTTTATAATAGTGTGATCTAACCCTATATGGTGTGTCCCTAGTATAGGATCACTACAAGGATGAAACATTGTTTTCCAAATCATGTTTCCTAACCATGAAGTGTACAGTTTTCCCTCCATAAAATTTGGATCTAATTTCAATTGACCCATTTAACCATATTTTCTCTCATAATATTCTAAGATCATCAATTAATTTTTATCCTTGGTCTTTAGAGAAAATCTCCTTCGATTCAGGAGGGATCCTTAAGAAGAATCAAAGTGTGTTGGAAGCCCTAATTCATCGATAAGTACCCATTATTCCTAATTATTCTTATATCAAAGGTTCTTGTTTTCTTATGAACCATATATCTAGTCTATTATCATTATATCTATGTGTTATAAAAGGTTTTATGATGAAATATTGTTGGATATAATAAATATAATACGGTTTCTGATCAGATCTTGAAGTTTTTTTAAATCATTTCTTTATTTCCACCAACTGATGTGATCAGGTTTGATTCTCTCTTATCTCCGATCCATTTTCAAATTGAAGTCTTATTTTTAATTAAATTATTTTCTTGAAATGGGTTTAATATCCTTATATGATTTTTTATTAAAATATCATTTCGTATTGGCTTATAAATTGTGGAAAATTGATTTATGTTTGGAAAACCCCTTGGTTTAATATTTTAAAATAATGATTTTAGAATTTCAGTTTGGTTATATGCATGTAAAGTATTTTTTAAAATTCATTAAAGAAAGAAATTTTTTATTGGGATAAATTAGAATGATTTCGGTATAAATGGATGGGTATATGTTGAATGAGATGGATAATGGTCATGAAGTACCTCCATCAAAATGGGATGGAGTATAGATGTGATGTTCCACCGTCAATGGTATCATTGACCTTGTGTGTCCTCATGTGTGGTTATGTGTATGGACATGGATAATAATATTCAAATGAGAAATGTTTTAAAGTATTTTTTTATGATTTTCTTTGAAAAATTGTTTATGGGTTTGATATAAACAATTTTTACTTCATAAAACTATTTTATATAAATTGTGAAAAGAAGTTTGGTCCTGGTGGAGTGAGTTAAGAAATATTTGGGTAAATCCTACTGTTCTTAGACTCACCCCCTTATTTGGAACTATTATGTGTTTGAAGATGTAATCTATTGAGACACGGTTAAAGGGAAGGTATCTCAATTCATTAGTGAAGCTTCCTTATACAGTGGGAATGACACGTGGAGTTGGAACATAGAGTGGGTTGGGCGTTGTTAGTTGATGCTAGTTTGTAGATTTGAGTTTCTTGTTCTTTTAGTTATCTTAATGTATTCCTTTTTGTTTTTTATTGCACTCTGATTTGGTTCATTGGTTTGGTTATGTATTGAGTTGTATTTTTTACTCATTAAACATATAGAGGTTTGGTTGGTTTTTTTTATGTAGTTGGGGTGTTTTATCTTTCAATGTAAAAATCATCCACCAAATGTTATTAAGGATGTTGGCATTTATTTCCAATATTTGGTGTCTTGTGGATGTCACCTAAGGAATATTTTCACACCCATAACATATCAAGAAAATGAGTAGGGGAGGGTTGTTACGAGTTAACCCCCTTAAAATAATCTACACCATAGATTCAAACAACATATAAACCAACCAACTTTTCATCGTAAAATCATTCTATGTTATTTTAGAAAATATTAATTCCTCCCTATAAATAATACACTTTTCACCCTATTACATAATATCATATTTCCACATCTATAGTCATAGTATCCTCTTCAATTTGAGACATCACAACATATCTCCACATCTCTAGTAATAAATACTATTACACCATATGACATAACTATATATGGATACCACTATAGTATTAGTAACACATTGCATCATAGGTCATATATTCATAAACTAACATAGTGCATGACACAACCCTACATCCTATACATTAACTATTACCCATCATATCCCTTATGTCACATATCTTAGCATACACAAGATAGAATCAAACTAATGACCATTATACATTATGTATCATATAAATATATCAATAATCAGATGAATTGATCATCACACCTGGTGACTATCTCTTGGATAATCTTAAATAAATTATACAATATCCAATTATTTATACATTCCAACTCTAAACATGACTTACACTGAGAAACTCATTAACCATCATAATGTTTATTTGTAATCTATTTTGGTAACCTAAGTCTATAATAAGTCTTTAACCATCCATTTGATCACCTCCAATGTGATATCATATCCCATAGGCTTAATTTCTATAACTTCAACTCATAAGTCCCATTATTTATACTATTTACTAGTGGTGAAGACATTTACCCACCCATTGTAATAATACATTATACTATTATACTAGGCCTTACATGACCTGTCATTATTTTATCCCATGTAAATCTCACAATTCACATCTATGGTGAATCCCGTGGCCCATAGACCACACCCATTCCTCTTTCCTATATCATTCCATGAGAAGAACCAATTTTAGAATATCCAATAATATCATCTATACTTAGGGGACCCACTAACATTGATAAAAACATCCAATATATGTATCTATAAATGTATGTATCACCCATCAAATCTTTCTAGTTCTAAATAAACAAAATAATATAAGAATCACGAATTTAAATAGAACCAAGAAAATCAAAAATCAAAAATCTAAAGTGAAACATCCATTGTCATTATAATAGACTCTTCATATTCTTTAACCCAATTGAGATCCTTCTTAGTCCTTTTTTGGTTTCCCTTGACCAAATTCACATTATTGAATAGAAAAAAACATACAAAACACCCCATACATTGTGTAATATATTAATGACCCCATAAGATGAACAAATAGAAGTTAACTCATCCAATATCATAATCTCATTGATTTTTGATCAAAAGAAATCAAAACACATATAAGAAACACTCCATGTTTGGATTTATTAGGGATGTATACCAAATAGATATGAAACCCAAATATTAATGGGTATGAAACCTTATCTTTTTTAAATTAAGGCTATAACCACTGACTTTTTTGTGATATAATACTAGAAAAGACCTGTAATGTGCACTAAATCCCTAAAGAATAGATGTGAGAAGAGTTAAAATGAGATGGATTGCTATCTATTCGACCAAATAAGTGAAGAATAGGATGATATAAGGATTAAAATAAAACCACAATCAAAAATATAAAAAAATATACTTAATTATTGGGTTTAGTTATACCAAAATCCTTCTATAGGATTTTCACTAACACTTAAGTGATCCACAAGCGTCATGGTAGTAGGTCTTGTAGTAAAAATCTTCTTCTAGTCTACCAAAATCCATATTTTCCACCACCAAGATTAGGGAGGGGTATGGTATAGCCCACTAATGGTTTTTTTCAAAATACAAATAATTTTAACTCTAGATTTTTTATTCCCATATTTGAATCTCTAAAACCATCTTTAAGGCATCCCAAAAATATCTAAACCTCTCTCACCATAGCTTTAAAACCATATTATCTAATTATATTGATCCCAATATACTAAAATATATTATCTCATAGTTCCATTAATGATTGGTAACATTGGGTATTAAAATTAATAACCTCAATAAATTATTTAGTATCTTCTAAGAAATAAAAATTTCAATCATTTTATGTCCAAATACTATTCCAAACTCTAAGATAATTTGGTCAATTAATTTTCCATTTTCATTTTAAAATAATGATTTGGAAGACTCGAAATATATATAACATTACATAAGATTATCCAATTCACCTTCAAATTCTTTACACCCTATTCAAAAATATTTTTTAAAATTAATCCATGTTTTAATAGACTTGTAGTTTCTTTTTTTGCACACACAATTAATATATCAACCTCAATAAAATATAATTATTTAAATATTATGAAATATCTCTAAATAAAGGTTTATGTTGTCTCCTTCCACACCATTTACTATTAAATAATGGGAGTATTAATGAATAACATCGAAATTTTAAGTATCAAAGATAAGTTTTAATTTAATTCTAATCATAGGAAATAAAAGAATTAAATCAAAATCAATTTCATGAAAAATAATTTCATGTTTAATATTTAATCCTAAAAAATTAACACTACCTACACATAAAATAAAATTTTCTTTTCTATTTTCAACTTTTAAAATCAGGTTTATAATTTAATTTAAAAATTAATATTTATATTTTTGAATAACCTAATGACATGAAGGTAATCAACTAATTCAACTTCTTTTAGTACTATTTATCTATGATAGTGTACTATATAAAATTTGAAGACAGAATAGTAGAATAATTTCATTATATGCTAGGTATGTAACAGTGGTTATTTAATAAATTTATTTAACTCAATTTTAAATATTAATTATTAAATATCTAATTTTAAATAATTTATTTGTTAAATTTTGATATTGTTTTTATAAAAAAAATTTATTTTAATGTTATTTATAATATTGATTTTTATAAAAGATAATGTTAAATATTTTTCCAAATAATATAACCCAAGTGATATACATTAAATGTTTTTTCATCCCACCAATATCTTATAGAAATATTCCCATTAAATTATTCCAAACTATAAAAATATCATGTGTCGTGCATTTTTCAACATCACTCCCAAAAATTGTTCCCCCACCCTAAATCTATAAATATTATTAAAACAAATTTTAATTGATCTTGAATCATTGTTTCCAAATCGTGACTAAATATTTTCAATATATAGGGTGGTGATACTGATGAGATACCTAATATGTGTAATTAACTTCAAAAATATCTTCCATGATGAGAATCGATGTTCATAGATGGTGATGTTCGATGTCCATTGAATGGATATAAAATCCATGAAATGTTTGATTTCATTCATATCTTTTTTAATTACATATTTCATATTGTTATACTTCTATTTATTATTATCATGATTTAATCAAAAGTTATTAATCATTTTTTTTAAATTCAGACTAATTATTTTAGTATTTCAAACTGTATAAAAAAATTGAGAATTATATGTCTTTCTAAATCATAATGAGGGATGTTTTTGTTTATGAAAAGTATATAACGGTTCATTTTACATAAAAGGGGTGTCCTATTATATTTTTTAAAATATTCCAACACTTTACTTTTTCATTATTATAAAAACCAATGTGGAAAGTATGTTATAACATCAATTATTAAAATGAACAATGTTATAAGATAATTTCCATATCCATTTTTAAAATAACTTATATGAAAAATTTCGTAAATTGGCCTTGATGGAAGATATCAACATAAGATATAAGTATAAATAACTTTTTGATCCTCTTATAATGTTATTTTATGTAACTGATGTTAGAATATCATATTCAACACCATCGTTAATAATGTTGGATTTTAACATAAGTAAAAAATAAAATAAAAAACAATATTAAATGGCTATATTTCTAGCAGTGAAATATAATAGATTAGATTTCTTTTCATGATATATGAATTGATAAAAAAATCCTAACATAACATCAAATTTTAAAAAACTAAAACAAAAATAAAGACAATAAAAATTAATGAATCAATTACATGAAGTTAAAAAAGTATATACTTATAGTAAAATTGAGTAAATAAATTATTGAAACCATGTTTTAAAAAATGAAAAATAATTAAATTTGAATTAAAATTATGAATAAGAACTATTTTGTATCTGTTAAAATAAAAAATTAGATCTATATATTATATTATATAAAACATGAGAAAATAATATAGATAAAGAATGTGAGAAAAAAAATATTGGGAGAAAATGGGAAATGTTTTGTGTCTACTAAAAACTGGAAATAAAATTTATTAAATAATTTATTCATTAGGAAAAACTAAAAAATCCTTTTTTTGTATGCAATTTTCTAGAAAGAAGAAAAATATATAAAAAAGAAGAGTATATAGTAAGAAATGGGGGAAATCAATAGAGATCTTCTCAATGATAACTATATAGTAATTTATATGACTCTAAATTAGAAAACACTCCCCATGTTTTATTTATTCAGGATAAAAAATATTATTTTAAACATTAGCAGTAACACACACCTATGATTCCTAAAATGGAACTTTTTGTTGTTGTGGCGCTCACTCAAGTTCATCCAAAAAAAATAAGTTAACCACCTTATCTATATAATTGTAATTGTTTAACCCATATCTATTAGGATGAAATAGAACATGGCCACCAAAAACAACATTTGAGTGAATCCCATATTCTCTTAAGTTTATATTTCTTGGAATCATAAAAAAAATTAATAAAATAAATACTATTTTATAAATTTTTTAAAATTCCTACAACAAAAGAGAAAATATAATTCTACTCAAAAATTTATTTCATTGATTTCTTTTACTTTTTAAAAACATATATTAATTTTTATTTTAGTTATTTATAGTAAAAGAATGAGAAAGAAAACAAAAGAGTTGAATTATTTATTTGAAAACTAGAGAAAGTATATATTTATAAAATATAAATTTTATTTTTAAAAATTCGTGTATAAAAAATAAAACACATAACATGACATTTTTTTATTTTTAGACAAAAAAATTATTGTTATGTAAACAGAAATTATTATTTTATTATTCTAAAATAATACAAAAAATGTAGAATCAAAAAGAAATATAGATCGTATAAAATCTATTTTATGAACCATAATATATACATAAAATAAAATTAGGAAAATATTCATAATATATCAAAAATACATAACACATTTTTCATTTCATATAACATAATAAATTTCACAGAAGACATGTTGAAATCACTAAATAAAAGAAACATTATAAACATAAAACCTTATTATTTTCTCTTACTTATATTTAAAAGATTAAATAAAAAAATTAAATTCAATTAATATATAAATTTAATAAATTTTTAATTAATTAATGAAAATATATTTATACATATATTATAAATTTAATATTAGAAAAATATTTTAACTCATAAATTATTTATTATCATAATAACTAATATTATTATTTATATAAATAATAAAAACAATTGATAAATTGTAATTAGTACCCTTAATAATTAAGGACTAACATATTTTCATTATCAAAAGAGAAAAGGAAAAAAACAACACAATTAACTCTTAAAAATAATTTAAATTAAATCAAGCATAATAAAACCAAAATTAAATTTAAATTTAAACATCCCGTCTAATAAAAATATAAAAATTTTAAATAACATTACTTTATTGGATTTATTTAAAGTAATCCACTTCCTAATTAATTTTTAATGTCATTGACATACAACAACACCAATATTATCCACTCCAGTTTTCAATTCAATATAAAATTTAAAAAAATAAGGAACTAGAATTTACTGTAATCATTTTTTAAGAGAATCATACTATAGGATTGAAAATAAAAAATAATCATCATCATAAGAGATTATTCATACCATCAAGATATATTTTGTGGTTTTTTTAATTATTATTATATATAGAAAAATAAAAAATGTTAAAAAGATTACTTAAATAACTAAATTATTAATTCAACAAAAATTGAATAAAAAAAATAAAGACATAAGAATGAAACAATGTGAAAATTTTATAAAATAAATAAATTAATACATAAAATAATGAATACTATAAATAATATTTAATGATTTTATTATGAATTTGTTTTAAAAAAATATACTTTTGGGACATTATTTTATTGTTTTTCATTTTTATTATTTAAAATTTACAAATTATTTTTATGTCTTTGGTATTATTTTTTACAAAACAAAAAACAAATCACTTTTTTTATTATTTTCCAACAAGAGAATAATTCTCATAGAGAAAAATTAACAAATAATTTAGTTATGATTATTATTTTTTTCCAAATATAATAAGGAAAAATAAATTAATGAGAATAATAAAATAAGAGTTGAAAAAAGAACAATCTAAGAAGAACCAAAAAAGCATGTATCACATTGAATATATTAAATTTATGAAATATTGTTAAAAATTAAAAAATAAAGAGAAAAAAAGCACACCTCACTAGAGATAAAACTCTCCCCAAACACATAATCTTCTCTTTCCCATAATATAATAAAGATAAAATGGGTAAAATAGATCATAATTATTTAATTTAAGTTCAAATAGTTTGTTTTTATGTGAAATATTGTATTTGAACTTTAGGTTTAATGGTAAAGACTCTAATGTCTTTACCGATATATTTTTATATAATTTCATTATTTATATTATTTTTTATTTATATTCTATAATATATAATATTTCGGAGGAGAATATGTCAGTTTGGAGGGAGGGTAAAGGGAGGGGGAAGACCCCCTTCTGTCTGGGGACCACGAGTTACCTGGTGGTCTTGGATTGTGTACCTAGTGTATTTTATGCGGAACTCGGAAGTTTTATGGAATATATCAATTAATAAAATAGATATTTGGGAATTTAATCCGTAAATATAAAAATAAAATATGGTTTCTTAAGATTATTTCTCATTTATAGGTCTTGTATCCCTCTCGAAGCTCTCAATATCTTTCTTTTTACACTATTAAGGATTCTTCTTAAAGCTTGATCCAAGTGGATTGTAGGGTATGATATATTTCACCATTAATCATCCATTTAATTATCTTATTTCCATGGTAGTGGGTGTATCTCATCCTTCATTAATTCTAATTCACTTTAAGTCTTACAAATCCTATGTATTTATTTCGAGCTAATTATTATGGAAGCTCAAACTGGATGAATATGAGGTAAGTACCTAGTTCTTTTTCCCAAATTCAAGTTCGATTAATATCAGTGGTGTTTAAGTAATTATAATTTCTCTTTGGGTGGTATTTTAGATATTTTTTGTGGAAAATACTTCCCCAATGTTCTCAATGGAGTTATTGTATTTATTTTTATAGGCTTATTCTTCTTCCATCTCATAATATTTATGGTATGGGCAGACTATGACAGTTTCTAGTGAATTTAAACAAAATAAATAATTTCTAAAGTAAATGAACATTTTAACATGACTATAGATTATTAAAATCTGGTCACTTAGTTATTATATTATTTTAGTATCGCTACTGCCTGCCATGAGTGGTCATTTTGTTTTTCATATTCTTGTTCATTTCCACAATAAATTATATTTTAATTTTTTTGTTAGTATACTAATTATTGATATAGTATGTCTCTATTAATACCTTCCTTCATTTAAAGGGGATTCTATATTTTTATATATGTATATTTTTAAGTGCCCAAAGGAACGATTCTATATATTTGTTCTATGAGTTGTTATTTGATTTATAAATGACACTTGGTGACTCATAATTGTTTTAAAATTGGGGTTTTAGCTACATCATATATTTTTTACAAGGTATGACTTGTTATATATAATGATGATGGAATATGTTGATAATACTTTGGCTTTTTATACCCATTCCCCTTTCCCATGGGATGGGTTGGCCCTCAAATTTTTATTCAACTTCCATTTTTCATGAGACAGGCTTATGACCTAACTCTTTTTGTACTACATCTTGATTGGGTAGGCTATAATATTTTCCTACATAAAACAGGACATCAATAATAGGATTTTCTAGTGTAGGTAAACTCCGGTGAGGATCCTCCTGGTATAGGGAATTTTATTTAGTAGACATGGTAATATTTGGTGGTTTGTTAAGTATGTTTCGTATTTTTCATTAACTTTCTCTAGCCATTTACTATTTTATTCATGCACTTGGGTTTATGATAGTTAATATATAATTAGGTGGTGACCATCTATTAGGACATTATACTTATTCTTATCTCATTCACTTATATGATGCATGTAGACCTCATTAAACATGATTCTATTAAGGGAAATGCACTAGAGCGTGGAGGATAGTTCTACATAAATAATGGATCATATAAATTTTTTTAAATTTTTATAGAGAGTTTAAATATTTTTCCTAGGAAATATTCTTATGGTTCTACATGGTAATTCTGACATGGGTACTACCCTACATTGAACCTTATTTCTTGTATGTCTTGATGGTTATCTATATAACATATTTTTTCTTACTTTGGAATATTTTTAAGATTTATTGGCAACTTTATACCTAGTCTTGGTGTGTATTCATGTTTATATAGTTATGTATTCCCTATTAACTATGTATATTGGTAAACAAGTAATCATAGTGGAACCAATTTCATTTTATGTTTGGATTTACATCAACCCCAAGGGTAATGATGGATTTTGTATTTAATTTACCATTGGTTTTTTATAGTTTCTAAGGGAGAAACTAATATAATAGTTACAATTTATATGTTCCCTAGTGTCCAAACCATCCTCTAGTATTCGAGAGGTTCTCTTGAGGTGTTGGTGAGACCAATATTGAAAAATAATGGGTGATTAGGTCATCCTCATTACAAAATGGTATATGAGCCCACTCTATGGGTTCCTAATACAGGGCTTGATAGTAACTAGAAGTTAGGTACATAAAGACATGGGATTTATCATATAAATATGAATTTCCCATATAATTATGGTGGAATATTAAGTTACACAATGTAGTCTAAGATTTATATTCCTTTCCTTATTTTTTCAATTAAGTATATTCTAAGTATGAACCTTAAGCATCATAATAGGTATTGTTATCTATGATGGTTTTATAAGGATTGAATGACACTCATTTAATACAAAAAAATTAGAATCATATTCCCAAGATCATATATGTCGGAAATCGAAACCATGTATATATAAAACAAATAACATTTATATTGTTCACCATAGAGTTACTACTAAAATATTCTATCAAAGTGGTCTGATGAAGATTCCTAATATATATCCAACATACACCCATTTACATTGTGTATTCATGAGCCAACAAAATCACTCAATTATCAATAGAGATTCTCCTTCAAACCCATTGTATTCAAGTACCTCTAAGTGGAAAACATTGAAGGAGACAACTATATTTGGGATAATATAAGAATCATAAGGAGGAATGACATTATCGAATAAACATACACTATATCAATGGATTGATCCCCTCATATAGACATTAATAATTCTATATGAGTTTAATCATACATTTATAAAATAATAGTAAATTACATGTGGTTACGATGTTTGTAACCCCTCTAAATACCATGGGTTTTTCATATATATTCATTCTAGATTATTCGTGTGCATTTTATCATATGAATAATCTTTGATTAATGTAATCTTACATGGAAGTTAACTTGGTAATATAATTATAAAATAATAATTCAATTCATCCAAGTTGTACAATAATATTGGCTAGGAAATGATATTATTTTATTAAATCATGAATTATGATATAAACATGAAATTTATTATGTTATAGAAAATAAAAATTATTTGTATATATGGATTTAGGGAATATCTAAATCAATATATCACATTAAATATTCATAAAATTTATGTTATTTCACCTTATATTATATCATATACAATTACATGGGAAACAATAAAAAAAATTATATTTGATATACTCTAAAATACTTTTGTAAACCGATCATCAAATTCAACTTGTATAATATTATAAGTAAATCCATGTGAATAAACATCCAATACTCATTTTGGATAAACTATAAAACACTTTTATAATATCTCTATGTGTTTTATAAAAAATTATCCCCATTTAGTAAACCATAAAGGTCGGATCTTTATGGCTTTGTAACATTGAAAATAAATATGAATTCATTAATCCATAAATGTGTAAAATTATTGGCCTCTAACAAGTCATCAATGTTAATAAAGATAGAAATGGGTTTAGCATGATCTTTATTAAACACAAGTATCTATATATTTTTCTCCACCATCTATATCATATACAAGAATTCATTCTCATAAGATCCATTTTTCTATGACATCAACTAAATAAGGGACACTGAGAATTTTAATCCAATATAGTCTACTAATATTCATTATTCAGTAAGTATAGATCGATCAGGTCAACAACTGCCTAACATTTTATTTATTATTATTTATGATCACATCACATTTCCCATATCCAAAATATAATACCATTATATGTCTTTCCAAGGTATGTCGGTAAACATTGTCAATCTATCCTGATCGAGGGCCCATATATCATACTCATTATATAAGAGGAAAATTTACAACTTGTTTAGCTTCAAACGAAAACATGGAAAACAACATACCCAATTCCCATTGGTTAGCTAAGCCTTATGAATTATGTAAGTAAGGTATTATGTTATGAAGATTCTTAGGTTAGGTATCTAACTAACCATAGGTATGGGGAAATCCTAGTATGAAACATCCACCCATAGTATACCAAATATATAGTGTATGACATTCCATGTGGTATACATGGGGGACATCCATCTCACAAAACCCATTTTATGCCTCGTGATCATATTATGTATCATAATAAAATAATCTAATTAATTTAAACCTTAACATTTCAACATAACTAGTAATATTCCAAGACAAACATTAATTAGGGATAACAACAAATCATACTTTGAGAATCTAATTTATGAAATATATATATAAAATATGAAAAACTGGTGATTTTCATTTATATTAACAATATATATTTTATATTATTAAATTCATTTATGATTATTAAGAAAATTATACATAATTTCCCATATAATCATATCCTATATAATAATCCACCATATTTTCATTATTTTTTCTTCACTTTTTGGGTTTTATTAAAATCATTACATCTTTGCATAATTTTTTCCACTTATTTATCTCACCATATAATAAAACATTCCCACTAAACTCCAAAAGTAAGTAACATCAACGATGATTTCTAGTTTAATCAATGGTGAGTATAACTAATAATATTCTTAATGTTCATCTCTTTTCACAAGGTATTCAAACTCCTTATCTTCAAACCATAAAATGTTATAATGTTAATATCTTATTTTTTCTACATGGGACCATTTATATGTTTTTTATCATCATCATTCATGGAATCCATTACATTAAAGTTTTTCCTTTACATTATTCAGGAAACAATATGTAACTCACAACATTATTTATTATACAAACATTACATAAACTATTTTATGATATTATGTAATATTCATAATGCATTTATACTAGAATAATCATTTATTTTTCCCCTTTAAAATTATATTAGTTCATCTATACACCAACTAGCATCATAGTTACTATATTCTAAATAAATTTCTTGATAATATACGAAAATCTAATTTTAGTATGGAAAGTTCACTTTTTTAGGGGTAATTTTTACCGAATAAAATATTGTATCTATATCATATATTGTATTCTCCTTATTTGAATTGTTATTATAAAAAGGGGGTTTTATTCTTTAAAATATTTCAATGATTGGTGGTATAATCTCAATACATTATATATATATATATATCGGATAAAATAATTATCCTGCATAAAATCATTTATATACATATCTTCTTATCAAACATATTAAACAATTTTTATGAATAAGAAACATTGTGTATCAAAAATTATCATCTCATTTATTCATCTAACAACCATTTGTTTACATGTATATATTTCCATATAAAATAAAATAAAATGAGATACAAAATACTCATCGATATTTTTAAAATTCATCCATGATTTGAAGTAATCCCCACATCAAGGTCTTCAATGTTGCAATTCCATTCTTTATTATTTTTAAGAAAACTTCCTACAACTTTAATTAAGTATTTTTAAATTTTTAACTGTCATATATTTACAACACTTGTAAAAAATTATTTTGGTACCATAAACTCTTTTGAAAATTTTATAATTGATTTCTATAATAGCATAGCTAACACAAAATCCCATTATGGTTTCATTGGGTACTTTAGGTATTCCGTTAAATATCACATCCATTGACTAATATTGACGCAATAGAAATATTCAGCTTTATTTTTAACTCCACCCATAGGTTTCAATGTTCTTACTAGGAAAATGAAGACCCATAGTTGAAATTTCTAATAGATATTTTATTTTTATGGTTTTAATATTTACACCCTTGAATGTTTAGTATAAAACTTGATCCTAAAACCTCCCATGTCCTAATAAAATATCCATTACATATTTAATATCTCATGTAAACTTGTATCGAGTTTATTAAAATTATAAATCAAAATTAACTACAAAAACATTTCTATTATAGATTATATAATGAAATCAGTAGCCAGATTATGACCAAGTGGTAACCCCAATCTATAAATGAAATTAACATACCCAATAATATAGAGTATGCAATTAGATATTGAAGTAACTTATTTCATCTTACACCAATAAAGTGGTTTAAAATCTCCATATTTTCATACAATTATTTCCCCTAATATAATATTTAATTTTATCAATCATCCCATAAGAATCCATGGTTTCATATTGATTTTTTAATTTAGGATCCTTAAATACAATATTATATATAAATAAACCAATGGAATCCCTCTTATGTTTATAATAAACATTACTCATCCTAATTAGCTAGCTTAATCAAATGGTGTTTCCTTGGGAATTTTCTTCTCTAACACATGAAATTATTCGTTCTTCCTAAGAACTATTTTCAAATTTATATAGTGGTCTAAGAAATTTATAAAATTAATCCTCTTATTTTTCAAGATTTATATCAATGTCATGATGTATTATTATTATTATTATATTTATATCTACAATATAATATTTTATGAAATGGGTATGGCATTTTACAATAATTTAAGAAGGATTTATATTAAATGTGATCCCACTAAAATTATGACCCTTTTAAATTCATCATACCCATTAGTGGGACAATATCCATATTTCACTATGAAATGATCCCTCTTTTTAATTAAAATCACTACTTATTTATTTAGGTAGGTCATAATGCTAATCACATAGTATATCAATCTTGGATGGTTGAGTAGATAACATTTTTCCCAATCCATCATATGGATAAACTCAACATTATTCATATGGTATCCTTTATAAGGGTTACCCAACAAAGTGTGTCCCAAATCTCATAAAAATATTTGGTTACCTAAATCTTAAAATTTTCTATTTCTTCCATTCCTTATAAAATAAAATCTATGGGAAACCTTTTTTTATAACCTACCTTGTTTAATGATCGAGTTTTTGACATGTGATTACTGTAGATGGAATATGACACAAATTATTTTTAATGGGGATTTAATCTCACCATATTATCATACATATTCCCTTTATAAAAATCTATGATTCAATTTATTTAGTATAGAATCCAATTCCTTACACCAAATAAATATATTTTATCTACATTGATGTGTAACTCTTTAGAAAACTCATTTATTTTGTTACTAAGCTAAATTAAAAGGCAAATATATTCATATATATATATATAAATTAATATTATGAAAATGGCACGTTAAACCCTTTCATGTAATGTCTTAGAACCATATGAAATAAAAAATCCACAAAATTGTAATATTGGAGTTATGGATAGTCAACCCCTAATTTTCAAAACATGGTATATGCCTCCAGGATAGTGAGCAGTCTAACCCCAAATCTCATTACCCATAGGCACATCACTAAAGATTGACCTTAAATCTATTATAATTTTTACAACTAGTATTTATAAACTATAATAAACATTTAAATTCAAGATCATAGCCTAATATAATCCAAATTCAAGGTAGAAGAATACCAAATCAATTACCATTCCAAACATGTAACTATTTAGATGCATGTATGACAATTTATAGTTGTTGTTTAAAATTTTAAACTAATTCATAAACATATTCATAATATAACAAATATATTTTTAAAAAATAAAGGAATAATATAAATAAATGAATAATTCAAATATTTAAACATGAGGTAAACTATTTATGAATAATTTATAAATAGATAAATTTTAAACACTTTATAATTTTCCCATCCATTATAGACATTCCATAATAAAATAATATAAGCAATTTAAATTAATTCCAAATATCAAATATTTCATATTACCCATTATATAGAATTTACTTTCCATATATGATATCTAAAATATAAAAATTACATATATAAACTATTCATACATTATGAAAATATTCGAAGTATCACACATATAAAATTGAAACCGTAACCTATTCAATTTTTAAAACTCATTTTAATTAGGTTTGAATAGTATCCCAAATATGTTATTTTAATTTGAATAATACAAGGAAATAATTATAAATAATTCATAATTTTTAATATAAACTACTTCATATTTTTTTCCAAATTTTGTAATTTATAAACACCTTATAAATTAATCTTATAATTTCTATATAAACACTTTATATCTGATTTATAATCCATTCCTTATAATTATAAAAGAACAATTAATATTAAATATTATGAAATATTTATTCATAAAAAATTTCATATAAATTTATAACTAATTATAAATAATTATAAATAATTAATTTATAGATTAAATAAATATCCCAAAATACATTTTCCCTATTTTTATAACAAATTTACAAATTATAGAATTCAATTTTTTATGTTTATTTGATTTTATGATATATCATATATCATAAGCTATGATTGAAAACATGGATGGTGATATCACCTTACACTACAATATGCCATACCTTTTTACAGATAATTGATGGCAAAGATATCCTTCATATTCTTTGTAATCCCATTGGATGATACAACTGATATCATCTTATATTAGTGATCTATATAACCTTAATCTAGCATTAAATGGCATAAAAAATATTTGTTCACTATCCCAAAGATATCGTATCATAAGATATGCATCACATCACTAAGATGAAGCAATATTGTGTTTTTAATCCATCAAATTTGGCCATCGTATTCTATATTTGAACATATCATACATTATAATATTTCAAAAACAGAAGGATTGAACTATGTATCCATCTACGATATCCCATATCATATGGAATGACCAAATCATGGCTTACGGATTCACATATCATATAGATATCCACAAAACACATTTCCTATCATATCTTAGGATATCTAATATTCAAGTAATATGATTTTTTTTTTCATTTTAGAACAATGATTTTTAGAATCAATCTATATGTTGAAGCTCCGATACTATGGATGTGATTCTAAGGATACAACAACACTCATTAAACCCAATGGAAGAAATTAGAGACCTTATCCCAATATCAACTATGTATATATGAAATGATGACCTCATTTACCTATCACCATAAATATTCTTCTACAACTTTAGAACACAATGGTTTGATTATTTTACCTTAGAGGAAACTAGTGGAATCCCTCCCCCACAGTGTATTAATAGAAATCACTTGACTCTCCTGTGAGATTATCTATCACACCCATGGTAGGTATTATATCTAGGTGGGAGTAATAGTAAAATATATTTGAGATAAGGGTATAATCATTAAGAGGACGTACAAGATATACTGAAATAAAAAAAATATAAATTGTTATATAAACACATATTTTATACATATATATTAAATATTAATAGCTGAATATAAATTTCATTTCATTTAAATCAATTCCACAATATCTTTAAAAACATGTATTATTAAAAATATGGTTTATAAGAGATTTATATCATCACAAAATAAGTTCTTCATTAATAGAATCCCTCTTAGAAATATCATACTTAATACATTTATTTATAAAAAGTGGAAATAAAACATTGGAAAGGGTGAGATCATATTCTTACAAAGGGTAAATTGATAGATATTAGTGATACGTTAAGTATAACATGAGAATAAGGTTATAAGAACATGATATTAACATTTTAAAAACATATTCATCAAATTATAGATCATAATAATGAAATCATGGAATAACTCTTGGCAGTTTATAAGACCTGAATCATAAAGTAATTAAATAATGTGATCTATGATACGTAACTTTGGCATAATACATAATTTTGTGGCAATCACATATGAAAAGAAAAATAATTTCCTTATTAGTCAAGGATAACTGTAAATATTGTCAATGTGGATTTAGATAACTCCTCCAAACCATCATCTCATTATCCAAGGTTCACTCCCAAGACTATCATAGTGGAAAAAATTCCTTACAGATCTGGATTAACTACCTATTCCATTTTTTGTTCTCTCATGAGATATCCATGAGTACCCAATTTATTATAGGGATATATAATTATGGAACTACCCTTCACATAATGAAAATAAAACATTTTTTGTGCAATTAGATCATAAATAATCCATCATATCATAACCCATGAAATAGAAGTGTATTTAATAAACTTCTAATCAATTCAATATAGCAATGTCTATGGAAAATAAATTGATTTCATAACTTAAATAACCTATAAGAAACAAATGAGGTTTATAGAATAATCATTAAATCATCATCATTATAATAATAAAAAGTATAAAAGTGGATGGAATTAATGAATAATATCCCCATTAAATCATAAGTCACATCACAATATGTCATTATAAAATATAATTCCTTTAAAATATCACACGAAATATTTCTTAAATTAAGTTTCCTTTTCACATTGAAATTACATATTTAAAATCTAAAAAATTTCAAATATTAAGGAAAATTTTTTTGTTGATAATAACACTATAAAATTGTAAAGGAATATTCAAATACTTGAGCATTGATTATGGTGAGAAATTATTTTCATGTTGTGTACATAAAAACAATCACCCCATTCACATTTTTGGTAAAAAGTCAAAATTACCTCTTTTGGAAAATGACATGTAGATTCCATTTAAACCATTTTGTAAAAAATTAAATCAAGGATAAAAATGAATTTAAATAATCATATTATAATATTAATAACATTATTAGAAACATTTTCAAAAATCATTTATATGGTAGAAAATGTATTTTCGACCAAAGAGAGAAATAAAGTCATTTTTTCTTAAAATATTTTTTTTGAATCTCTTGAGTCCTTAAAAAGATACAAATGAAAGGCAAACATGTAATACATAGGTATTATTAGATGATAATAAATTAGTGGTTATTGTTTGAGATCTTTATTAAAATTCCATCATTGGAAACTTAATCATAATCAATTCCGATAAACAATGAGATTGTAACATAAATCAATTACCACACAATATAGTTGATTTTAAAGAAATAAAGCCTCATGTATAATAAATTTATATTTATTATAATTATATTATATATTAATTTACATAATTAGAGTATTATATATGATCCACTTATAATATTTCAACACCTTCTTATTAATAATACTTTATTAAAATCATCATTTTCAGGTGTTAATTGTTTCATTTTTTCTGAGAATTTTGTTTCTGTAGTTCCGGTCCTCATAATTTGATCATGGTTATATAATATCATGAATTTTAATAATGATATAAATATAGTATATATTCCTTATATATATTTAGATTCTTCCATAAAACATAGATATAAAAAAATGAATTACACCATTCGTGGAGATAATTGGTCGTAGGTGTGTATGAACATTGATTTGAATCTTTAAATGTTGGAAAAAAATAAATTTAAATAATAATTATAAATTTTGGAATATTTATTATATATATATATTAATTAATTTTATTCTTATTACTGTTCATGTGAATTTTAAATTAAAAATTAATCACATCGCTTCATGTAGGTGGTAGTTCACATGTATATAAGAGAAACATTATCATTTTAAAAAGTATCGGAAGGTAATATGATAGGTATAAGTATAATAATATCATATATATCATATATAATTATTAAATTCATCATAATAACCATCCACAAAACATTTTTACGGAAAATGAATTTTTTTACGTAAAGGTTGTAGTCCACACGTACGCACAAGCAATACATTCACTTTACATTTGTTGGAATAAACGGTGGATATTGGTGGTTTCATAATCAAAAAAATACATCAGTATATCGAGGACACTATATTTATTAATTTATTAATTTATTATAAATTCCTTGGTTTTAGATGAGGTAAAAGAATATGTAAAAATAAAGTGATTGGTTAAGGTGATTTCCTCTTCTTTGAAATAACACATTTAGATATCCTATTAAGAACTCTATGGTTGATATTTTGGAAATTAAAGTATCTATAGAACATGTATAAGTATTTTTAGTGCTATTTTCGTCATCTTTCTTCGTGATAAATGGATCAAAGTGGTTGAAAGAAGATAGAGGAGAGGTGTCCTTTTATAAGTGGGGGAGATGAAAGACTTGGAATTTCTTAAAAGATTAAAAGTTAATAACAAAATTTTCAAACCAAATGCATCCAAATGTACAGTTATTCAAATTTTGGATATAATTGTTTGTAAATATTTCTATAAAATATGGTTTATATAGGTTTAATTGACATATTTATCCTTATCACTTGGTTTAACCCCTCTGATAAACAAGTTTTAAAGATAACCACGATGAACCATTTTTATGGTTTTTACTAATCATTTTAACAAAAAATGAAAGTGAGTTCATTAAAAATATTTAATATTATGATTCAAATATTGAATCTATTTTTTAAATTTCAATATCTAAAATTTTCAATTTTTTAAAATAAACTAACAAAATACGATGAAAATGGTTTTCAAGAAAAAAAATGTTTTCATAAGTACACAATAGTTCATGCCAAAATCCAAATAAATATAATTCCCATAAACATAATTGGATTACTAATAATATTATTTTACTAATTTTACTTTTAAAACCTTTTTTAAATGAAACGGACCATTGTAAATGCTTTAAACGAAATGATTTTTGTAATAAAAATCAGTATTTTGACTATTCATTGAAAAATTATTTTTTTCATAATATTTAAAAAAAATCAACAAAAATTAATTTTAAATGTTTATTTCAAAAGTAAAGATAATTTTATTAAATAAATTTTATACAATTGAGAAATATTAGTTATATTATTTTCTCACAAAAATAAATTAAATCTATTTTTTAAGTAAAATGTATTTTTAAAGCATATAAAGACTACTAAAAATTGAATACTTATATATTTTCATTATCTAAAATATAGGTTTTTTACAATTTGGTTATTCCTTTTTACTATTGCAATTTAATGACTAGATTATAATGTTTTACTATATTATAGTTCATTAAGACTCAGGGTTGTGTGAATTGCAAGCTATCAAAGAAATTAAATTTATTTAGAAAGAAATATATCATAACATCTATGGTGGTTACATTATAGCCCACTTAAAATGAATTCATCCATTGAAATTTTGTTACTTTGATACAAAAAATGATGATATATTGGGTTCATCACATTATCAGGTTCCCATGTAGATTATTTGAATTTTGGATTCCTACAAAGAACATTAATCTGCCAAATAGTCTTGTCCTATAGCACTTTATCTCTAAAATCAATGATTTATATTAATTTTTCATTATATTAAATATTATACTTCAGTGGTATGACTTTTGAGTTCAATACATATGAAGTATCAGGTATTCAATTCCTTGGGAGAGATATATTGAAAAAATCATAAACTTGGGAGAGGTTTGGTGGAAGTTCCAAGATATAATCTACCATCCCTAATCAATCAAGATTATTAAAGGATAAAATATATAGAGAGATTAGATTTCTTTTTTTTCAAATTTCATAACCTTATTTCTTAGAGAAATTCACATGAATACCATCTCACTGACTTCAAATTCTATATTTCTCTAATAATTATCATTATAAATTTTCTTTCAGCTCTGATCTACGTTTATTTATTTTAGAATCAATCGTACTTTATCTGCCATTTTTTCATCTAGATCATGTTGAAATAGATTTGTTTCTATGACTTAATCCCAACACATTGGAGTTCTACACATCTTTCTATAGAGGGATTTATAAGGATCCATATGAATGCTCGACTGAAATCTATTATTTTAAGAAAAATAAACAAGAGGAAGGTGTTGATCCCTACCACATATGAAATCCCTAGAAAAAGACCCCAAAATAACCTATAGGTTTTGAATGGTTATCCTAAACTTAAAAACTTTTTAAGGATGATAAGAAGTACTAAAACACAACTTTAAATCAATATCTTCCTAGAGAACTATCCAAAACATTACAGTAAAACATTAATCTTGATTAGATACAATAGAATGTGGTACTCCATCCAATTTTATCTTTTACTTAATGTATATTCTAGGAAGCTGATCGAGAGATAAACACTATCTAATAGAAATGATGTGTGTTGACATAGTATTTATATTGAATACAACCCAAATAATATTATATCCTTTTGATGTTTTGGGGAGTCAAATGACAAAATCCATGGTGATATTTTCCCATTTCAATTCTTGTATGGTTAATGGATGTATCATATGCTTGGACTTTTATCTCTCTTCTTTAACTTGTTTACATACAATGAACCAAGAAACATACTCTATAGTATCTCTCTCCATTTTGTCCCACCAAAAATTATTTATCTATAAATAATGATTAACTATGAGCTTTATCTAATAGCTCCATCCTCAAATATGGTATATATGGAACTCATATATGGTTCTTTATCATTATCATTCCATCACAATCTAGGTTAAACTCAGAAACATTTTTGTCCTTCTTTTATAATTACACATTTTCCTTCTATACATATTTAATCCTCACATGGATATCTATTTGAACATTCATTTCAGAAAGATAAGATTTATCACCTTCATTAAATATTTCTAGAACCATCCTTTGAAAATATAAAAATATTAGATCTTTGTAATCTTCGTCATAGATAACCATGCATTATCCTTTTAACTCAAATCATTGACCCCCTTGTTATCTTTCCTAGGGTGGTAATGTATTGAGTAGTCAAAATCTTTATTACACATCAACCATCTTCCCGTATGAATATTCAACTCATTCAAAGTGAATATATACTTAAAAATTTTATGAGCAGAATATATATCACGCATTTATCCATAAAGATAATGTATCCATATAATTAATGAAATAATTACGATATCTAACTCTAAATCATGAGTTGAATAATTTTTTTCATGAATCTCCAATTATAATGATTCAAAATCTTTCACCATTTTATTATCCAAGAGGATACATCCCACTCCCTTCTTTAATGAATCCCTAAATATCATAAACCCTTATCAGCTATAGGGTATTTTAAGCATAGGTGTGATGACTAACCATTTCTTTAGTTCCTTTTAATTTTTCTCAAATTTATATTTCCAAAGGAACCTGGATCCCTTGAATGTTAACATAGTTATTGGATTATATATCTATGATAAATTTTCCATAAAGGTCAATAATATATATCAAAACCAAGAAAACAATAGAACAAAGTTATCATAGTTGGTTGGTTTAAATGTTCAATAACATATATATTTAATGGATCTATATATCTATATAATTTTTTGATATTATATAACCCAAAATGATACTTTTTTTCAAAACTCGCACTTCATTTATTTTTCATACAACTTATCTTTTCTTATGGTCTTTATTAAAATCCTCAAGTAATCTTCTTGTTATTCCTTTCTCTTTAATTTTATAATAATATCATCTGTAAAGACAACAAGAAATTGATCAAGGTAATTTATAAAGACATTACTCATTAAATCCCAAAATATAGTGGAGGAATTATTAGGACTAAATGTCAAGACTATAAATTCATAGTGTCTATAACTTTTACAGAATGTTTTTTTGATATATCATCCTTATTCGAAGTCAATTTATGATATCTAGAATGAAGGTTAATCTTGGAAAATTATTGTGTACTGTTTAGTTGATTAAAAAAGTCATAAATATGAGGAATATGATTCTTATTATTGATTTTTATCATGTCAAGTTCCTGATAATAAATATAAATCCACATCGATCCATCTTTCCGATTAACCAAAAGAACTTGTGCACCCCATGGTGATTCACTTGGTCAAATTAATCCCTTTTAGAGATTCTCCTTTTGTTGCATGTTCAATTCCTGCAAATCAATTGGGGCCTTTCTATATAGAGTCATTAAAATAAATATAGTACTAGGTATGAGTAATATTGAAAACTCAACTTCACTATTTGGTGGAAGACTGCAAAACACTTCCAGAAAGATTTCAACAAACATCCACACAATTAACATATCTTCAACATTATGTTTATCCTTAACCATATGAGATAATGACACATTTCATAATTAAATTAAGTCTCACAAAATGGATTGAATTACTATTGAAATTTTATATTTATAGAAACACTGATAGATGATCATAGGATGGTTTGGAATATCAAATGTTACTCCCTTACTTTACAATTTATGTGGTCTTTTTGTAAATAAATCCCATCCAAGACTAATATAGCATAAACTTCCACTATAGGGAGAGTAACAAGATTGTTAGTAATCACATGATTACAAACTTAAACCATATAAGAATCATATACGTGAGATGTGGTCATCAAACCATTAAGTGTTTTCACTGATAAATCAAAATATAATCATTGAGGTTAAGAATGGACAATCCTTCAGTATTTACCTGAAATATAAGAATTCATATAACTATGATAAAATAGAGTACATCAATATTTTATCATACTTCTAACCCCCTCAACTTTATCATTATATCTTCAATCCCTTAGTTAGACTAAAAAATTTATCATGAACATCATGAATGTTTACAAAGAGTGATAAATCATGAAAAATAATTGATATGATGTATAAATATTAACACCTTATTTTCAATATATGACCAATTAGGTTTAACCTAGGTCATATATGATCTTAATCATTACCAATACTTTATAATGGTTTATAAAGAAAAAGTGAATTTACCTATGAATATCCCTCGAGAGTGTCAAAACTGGTGTGTAGTAAGGGTACACTCACTGTGAACTAAAATTATGGTCAAGATATAATCGATAAAATATTTTTTCCCTGGATGAAACTATTATAAAACTTTATCAAATTATATTATCCTGAAATTCATGTTTTTCTAGGAAAACCACACTCATTTCATTACTATAATTTAGGATGTTCTTCTATACAAGGATTATCCTAAAGTTTCTCACTAAATTTTTCCCATCCTTGTTTCCAAAGGTAACTAATCCTTTCTCTAGAACCAACTATATAAATACATACTTTTCATACATTTATATTACATATTTATAGATAAATATTCATTACATAAAATTTTTATCAATTCTATAATCATAAAGGTTTAGTACCCTTAGAGACTTAGATGCATAAAAAACTAGTTCTTAAGATATATAAAACATTTACAATTAAGTTCATCTTTACTAACACCCCTATTAGACATACCATAATTAGTAAATTTCTTTATAACCTAGGGAAATGAAACATAAGTAAGGGTGAGAACAAATTCTCATTAAGGATAAATAAGGGAAATGTTAATGATTAGTTAAATTTAATATAATCATAAGGGTATGATAGAATGAAATTAAAATTTGGAAACCATAACATGAATATCATATATCATAATCAGGAAATCGTGGCTTAAGTCATATTAGTTCATAAGACATGAGTCGTAAATAAATCAAATAACATCAGTCCTGAGGGTAAAACATTTTCTTAATTCAATTTTTTTCCTTAAAGACACTCATATAAAATCATGTCCATAGTAGTGAAGGATCACTTCCTAGACTATCATAGTGGAATGGATTCTCTCCCCAAAAAATAATATCATTTCTCAAGGTTAACTACCAAGACTATCATAATGTAAAAAGTATCTTACTAAACTAAGTTCACTCCCTAAACCTTTCCTTGTATTCTCATGATATATCCATCTGTACCTAATTAATTATTGGTAAATATATTTTATGGACCACTCTTCACATAATGAATATCATACATATGTGTTCCATAAGATCATAAATCATTTATCTTATTATAACTCATAAAAAGAAAATGGTTTTTATAAATATTTCATCCTTTCATCATAGTATAACCCATGGAAAAGAAATGGGTTTCATAAATTAAATAACCCATGTTAAAGAAATGTGTTTTATAAAATCATCCTTAAATAATAATCATAATAACCCATACAAAAAAATTAATGTGTATCATGTAATAGGATCTCATCCCTAGTTATGTATAAATAACATCAAAAGATGTCATCATAGATGAAAATTCCATTAATATATCACTTAGAGAATTTCTTGAGGAAAATTTTATTTTAAATCATAAATCATTTATTTAAAATATAAGAATTTATGAAATGTTAAGGAGAAAAATTCTTTTAAAATGACCTTGTAAAATTTTAAAGTAATATTCAAAGAATTGATAATTCATGATGGTGGGAAATTCACTTCTTATCATGTATGTAAAAAACCAATATTCCTTTCAGGTTTTAGATAAAAAATAAAAAAGTACCTTGTTTATAAAATTACAATATTATTTATTTTAAACCATTCTGTAAAAAATAAATCATGGGTAAAAATAAAATATAAAAATCATAGATTAATAATAAAAACTTTCATAAATTATTTTAGAGAACATATATATGGAAGAAATCATATTTATGACCGAAGAGAAAAATAAAATTGTTTCTTCTTAAAAACATTATTTCAGCCTCTTGAGTTATTAAAGAGAGGAAAATGAGAGGAAAAAACATTTAATATCTATAATTAACTTGAGAAGAGTAAAATTCATGATAATCATGAGAGATAGGATATAAAATTACCTCATCATATACTTCATCATAAATAATCCAAATAAACAATGAGATTGCATGATAAATCCTTTTCATAGAGTTTCACTTTCCTTGAAACCACTCTAAAATCATTTATAACAAATTTATATTTATTATACTTATAGACTAAAATAATTTACATTCTTCTAATATCATATATTTTGAAAGCATTAGTGTCACTGGTATGCATAATTTTGAGTTTTATTTTTTGGGGTTTGGTCTTGGAGTTCCTACGTGTTAGGGGTATTAAATGAGTGTTTTTGGGAAGATAGATCAAGGTGCATAGTTAGCACATTATTTAACTAACAATAAAACTAACCTTTAATTGGTGTAAATGGTGGATGAATGTTTAGTTTTTCATGGTTGGATCATGGTTTATCAAATGGTGTGACACCTAGGAGTAACTATGCGGCTTGGATTTTAATGTTGGGGTAGTACTCCTGTACAGTTACTGCATGGTTTTCAAAATCATGCGGCCACTCTAGGTCACTTAAAAATTAATATGTTTTTATTTTATTATATAAATAATAAATTATTTTACCCTATTTTATCCTCCCATCACAAATATTGACTCATCCTTGTTAGTAGAGCTCTCCTTCTCCTTTGGTAGGGGAGTTTCCATGGAATCTCGGTGCTTTGGCTTGTGGCAAATCCTCTTCTTTGAGTTTTCTTCTTCCATTCCACTTTTTTACCATTGTTCTTCCATTTAAATGAAATTTTATATCTCTAGGAGGGTCTTTGAATGAATATAGGGTAATTTATTGGTTTTTTGTTTTTTTATTATGTATTTGGTGTGTGATACCCTCTTCTACCTCTTCCAGTTGGTTGTCATCGAATGCAATGAGTTGGGAACCAAATATGATGTCGTCATCCCTATTTAATGTTTTTTTTCAGGGATTACCTTTAAATTATGAATCTAGTTTTTTTTCAACTGCCTAATATACAATTTATGGTTGTTGGTTATCCCATATTTGATGTGATTGATGACTTTTTTTTGGAAATTGGGTGTTTAAAGGGGGGTTTCCTAATGGGATGTGTCTTATATGCACACCAAGTGTTTGATAAAATAGTTCAAAGAGGTTTTAATTGTTTTAAAAGGAATTATATATTAAATTTATTAAATTTTTACATTGAGATGGGTTTTTTTATAAAATGGGCATGTTTTTTTTCTGAATTGTCTTATGAAATGACTTGTTTTATATGGGCACTTGGTTTTGATTGTGTTGTCATGGAGTAACACAAGGGTTAACCAGTGTGTGAGTTAGGGGTTTGTTTTAGAGTTTATGTGAGCCATCAAAGGATAGATCATGCAAGCTTAAATTTTGGTTTCCCAGAGATCGTGAAAGATTTTTGGTGGGTAGAAAATGAGAGTTTCCATGTTGGTTACTGGTAGATGGTGAGAGCTCTTGGAGTTAGGTAGGGGAAGATCATGAGAGTGTGCACTTTTCTTATCAAGCTAGAATAACTACTACCAAATCATGATAGGCCAAATAGTTAGAGTATTTGGTGCATATTACTCATTCTTTATTAGTGATATATTCTTTTATCATTTTATTAGTGCCATTTTGATGTGATGAGGTGTATTATGCCAATTTTACATAAATGTGGTTATAGGTTGTTGAATTTATTCTCACCCCTTTATTATTACATGTTGGATATATTGAGTATGTTATGCCTTATGGGTTCATTTATCTATCTGATCCAAGTCTGGGGTTTTATTTTTCTAGACAATGCTAAAGGCAAGGACACCATGTACTAAGGTGGATCTTCTTAATTACTTCCACTTGTGATTTATGGAGAATATTTTTTCTCATGGAGATGAATCAGGTGGATCCATTTTGATATTTTTTACCCATCAAGAAGTATATATATGAGACTAATTTTTCTATGTTCCCATTGTTTTATTTTTGAGTTTTGACTCGAGATACCATGTATGCATCATGTTCTAGAATGTTTAGTATATGATGTATGGTTGTTTTCTAGGGTATATGTTTAGTCCTATTTGTGTAATCTGGATGCTTCCTTTTGGGCCACTAACCTTGATGATGCTAACATGTTCAAACCATTCCATGTATGGTTCATGCTATTTTATCATGAGAGAAACTATTCATAAGAAGTTTTTGGTTGTTTCTAGGGCTTGTCCCCAGCCTATGGTGATGAAGAATGAGCTTCAAGCCATGTAGTGGGCCATATCAGGGTACTGATTGGGTTGTCTCAAGATGGATCTCAACAAAATGGTTTCAGAATAGGTTTTTATTTAGCAATTATTAGATGGATTAAGCTTGGACCTTTGGGACTCGAGAGGTAGAAATGAGGGAGTGTATAACTATTTAATATTTGTGTCCATAATTGAGTTACCATTGATTTTCCAAGATTTTGGTTATGGTTTTAGTTTAGTTATGAGTTTATTTAATGATATTTTAAGGTATATCCCAGTTGGTACTGAGTCTTGGGGACAGCTTGGGCATCGTTTTTAGTTTTGGTTGTGAAATAAAGAGGTATTCAGGTGGTGTATGGTTAGTGGGCACGGTTAGTAGAAATTGTGAATAGCATGTGAGACCTTTACTTCTAACTATAGTGACACCCACATGGTTTTTTCATGGTTTTCCTAATAGTACAGTGTGATAAATGCTCAATTTTGTTATTTTTTTCATCCTTTTTCATTTAGAGTTTCTTTTGATTCTTATAATACTTATTAAGACCCGTAATTGATGTTATTTTTTATTCATTTATTGTGGTTTGATATAGAATTACAATTGATAAATCTTGTGTTTTCATGTATTGTATAAAAATTCCTCCCAAAATGACCTTATCCTATCATAGGGAGGGTACTTCAAAGAAACCACACAAGAGAACCATCCTCTGGATCTGGCATTCATGGAGTTGGTGATTTTTATGATCCAATACTTAGTTCAAGTGGGAGGTCAAGATCAGACAAAAATGATAGACCACTCTTAGAATTGTTTAGTAAAAAACCCATTACTGTTATTTTAAATCAAGATTCCCAATGATCCCGATGAATGGTTGAACTGTATCTAGTGGATCATTGAGTTCTTGAAAACCCCTGAGAACTTGAAAGTTTTCTTTTCCACATATAGGATGCAGGAACAAGTTATGAAGTGGTGGGAATCAACGGTTCTCTCTAAGATGCAGGAGGATGTTACATATAAAACTTTTAAGGTGTTTTTTAATCGATAGTTATACTAAGAGACAGTGAGGAAGGAAAAGGACCACGAGTTCTTGAGGTTTGAGTAAGGGGATCATTAGATGATGGATTATGTTGTTTTCTGTACTGAGTTTCAGGTATCTATAGATCTCCTCACAAATTATTACCTCATGGATTGATGTTTTGAGATGGTATTAAGGATATAAATCAGAACTTTTCTAATTCATCTCCAGAAACCAACTTATTTAGAGGTGGTTGATAGGGAAGCAATGGAAGATGTTGATTTCATAGTAAAGATGGCTCGTATTTGTGTTCCTTTAGTGGGTGGAAGCAAACATTATTCACCAGGATATAAGAAGAAGTGGGATGTGTCTCATTGTGGTGGTGGAAAGAGTGTCTAGAAATCATGGTTTTAAACTTTAGTGTCTTCTACGGGATGTAGACCAGTTGTTTTTTATTAGTATGGGAAGTCTAGACATACCATGCCCAATTGCTCAGATACTTTGATGGTATGAAATCAGTGTGGGTAGTCATGGTATCTTCAATTATTATTTCAATTTGTTTTGTGGGGAATTAGTGTGGGTTCCATGATATCAAAGGTCTCTTATGTGCAGTCAGATGCTTCCAAGTGTGTGGGATCTCATCCTTATGGAAGGGGGGATTCTCACCTGGGAAATAGGACTTAGGGTGGGTTTTATTGAGGGAATCTCCATGTAGAAGAATTATTACTAGAGGATTTATATATTTTTCCTTCCACTATGATATGTATGGTGTTTATTTCATCTTCCATGGATTGATGATTTGTGTGTGAAAATTGAGTTGATAATATATTATGTATTTTGTAGCCTCGTTGGGTACCATGAAGGAGTCAGGATTCCAGAACCTAGAGTGATGTGTTTTGGTAGCTAGTGTGAAAGTTATATATGAATTCCTTGTTTTGGAACAATATGTTTTCAACCATATTACAAGTATGGATTGGTTGATCATATTCAAAGTGCAAGCAGACTATTATCTCCATAGGGTCTTGTTCATCACTCCAAATGAGGGAATTAATGTATATCAAGGTGAGTGGGATCTATGTATAGGAATTTTTGTACTGGTTTCTTCAAAGTTGGGGTTGTTCTCATGCTAGTTTTCCGGGTTATTTATTGATTCTATTAGGAAGTGTTTAGTGGGTGCACTTCCAGTTGTGATGGGAAGCTACCCAGATGTGTTTCTAGATGATTTTTAGGATTTTTCCCCAATGAGAAGTTGAGTTTACTATCGATCAACTCTATAATATGATTCCTTTCTCTTTGTCTTCATATTAGATGGATTTGTACAATATGAATGTGTTGAAAGTTCAGCTATATGATCTCAAAGGATAGGGTTGTATTCATCACAACATGTAACTATGAGCTTTTCCCGTGCAATTTTCAATGACGGTGGATAGAGGCCTCTAAATTTTTAAAGAATATCGTATGAATAATTAGGTGACTATGAATAATAAATACCCATTATATAAAATTGATGATCTCTTTGATCAACTTAGGGGAGCACATTTTTTTATAAAGATTGACCTGTGGTCTAGGTACCATGAGTTGAGGGTTTGTGAAAGGGATATTCCAATGAATTAATTTCAGAATCAGTCTAAAAACTTTGAGTATTTGGTTATGCCATTTGATATTATGAATTCTCTTAAAGCCTTAATTCGATTGATTAACCCAATATTAGATCAAATTTTTGAATCCTTTAAGGTTGTTTTTATGGAATAAATCTTGGTTTAATACAAGAAGGAGGAGCTTTTTGACTATTTATAGGTTGTCTTGGGGGTTTTGAGGGGGAATTGCCTTTATGCTAGGTTGTCTAAGTTCTAATTTTGGATCTAGGATGTCAGTTTTTTGGGCACAAGATTTCTTACTAAAGAGTTTAAATGTATTAAAAAAATTGAGTATTTATTTCTTGGGAGTAGTCTAATAATGTGTTTGAGTTCTATTTTTTTCTTAGTATGAATAAGAAATATATGTTTTTTGTTTGTTACTTATCCATTATAGCTTCCCCCATGAATTATTTTTTCCAGTAAATGGGTATGTTTGAGTGGTATGAGAAGTGTGATAGTGATTTTGAGAAGTTTTAGTCCTATCAAACATCTGAACTGGTATTCATTCTTCTTGAGTTTTGGAAATCCTATGCAATGTATTGTAATGATTTTGTGTGGTTTTTGGGTTTGTACTGATGCAGGATGACCATTTTGTGTCCTATGTCCGGCAGAAACTATGTCCACATAAGAAGAATTATCCCACCCATAATCATTAATTGGAAGCTGTTATGAATGCATGGAAGACATGGTCATATTACCTCTTTAGGGAGAGTTTAACAGTGTATTCAGATCATAATATCCTAAAGTAAATTTACAAGTCAAGGGACAAAAAATTATGATAGAGACATTGGGCGGAGTATCTTTATACTTCTTATTCTGATATTTCATATACACATGGGAAGGGGAATGTGTACATTAACATGTTGAGAAGGAAGATTCTTGTTTAGGCTAAACAAGAGTCAATGGATGAGTAGGGTATGATGAGTTTGTTTGATAATCTGAGTTAGGAGGTGAAGGAGGATGGAGGGTATATGGTTTGGATAGAGTATAGGTTACAACCCCTCTCATCAATCGGGTTTGTATTGAGTAGGTATCTGACCGTGAGTGTAAATAGATTATTAGTATATTAAATGGTGGGGAGACTATAGGTGACTAGTCTTAGACTCTCAATGGTTCTTTCCTCTTTTATAATCATCTAGTGATACCTATGATCCTCAGGCATGAGGTGATGCATAAGGAAAATAATTCTAGTTGGGTCATTCACCGAGGGGAATCCAAGATATTCTATACCTTGAGAAGCCAGTATTGGTGGCCCATGAATATATATTCTACCTGGTTTTTTAACCACTTATCATATTGGTGTGTAAGTGGTATTATATCTCTATATATTCCATGATTAGACTACCTCATTCTCTAAGTGGGAAAGATTTTATATGGGTTAATGTCAGTCACCGAACAATGTTAGCCAACTTTCAACCCATTAGGGAGTTAGGGATGGTAGAGGACCTTAAATGCCTATATGTATGATTGGTTACTAATATTCATGGAGTATCCTTAGTGATAGTTTCATAATAGGATTACCATTTCAATTATCACTTTTGGAAGGTACTTGGGTGGATTTGAGAACCCATCTGATGTTGAGCGCCAGATATCACCCACAAATGAATGGTCAGTCTAAGAAAACCATCCAGAATATCAAGGATATATTGTGTTCGTGTGTAATCCATATTAGTGGTTTGTGGGAAATGAATCTATCTTTAGAAAAATTTCATATAGTAATAGTTATCATTCCTTAATTAGGATTTCCCCATTTGACAAGTTGTAAGGTAGATCATGTGAATCCCATTTGTGTTGGGATGAGGTGTGTGAGATTTTCTTGGTTGGACCAAGTCTTATCTAGGTGAAGATAGAGATACTTTAGCTGATTAAAAAAATGTTAGTGATATATTTGATTTATAAAAAGTCATATATAGACCATCATCACCACCCATTGGAGTTTTATGTTGGATATTTAGTGTTTCATTAGGTGTCTATTCATCTCAGAAACCATTACTTAGGAACATAGAGAAATCTAGCGCTACATTATGTCAGATAATTACATATTGTGGTGAATTTTGGAAAGGTATCCTAACTTTTGGAGTTGTCTACATATCTAACCACAATTTATTATTTCTTTCATCTTTAACAACTTAAGAGATATCAATCAGACCAATATAATGTGTTAGAGTGGTAATATTGGGAGATATAACCTAATGACCCCATGTTGGAGCAGCTTATTCATATTATGAAATTTCAGAACAAGGTGATTTATGGTAATTCTATCTCATTGGTTATGGGTATAGAAAGGTGTTTTGAGGGAGCAATGGCCTCATATATTTTATTCTAAGGTTACCAAAGGAATTTATGGGGTGGAAAGTGGCATGGTGGGGAGTTTTTGATACCTTATGGGTCATCAGTATCCTTAATTTTGGGTTTTATTTAATGTTTGGTTTTTTGAAGGAGTTTTTGGGTTTTGGGGTCAAAAGTGGTAGTGTTTGGGTAGACACAGCAAAGGGTATCGTTAGTACATGATTTTTCAACCTATGCAGCTAATAATGTGAGGGGGGGGGGGTAAAACGTGAAAATGAAATTTTCCATGGATTTTAAAACTTTGTGACACCTGATGTAACATTGTGGCTTTGATTTTGGGTAGTTAGTAGCTCTGTTTGGTTGGCACATAGTTTTCCAAACACTACAACCTTTCCAGTTCACTTAAAAATTGGTATTTTACAATATCTTCCTATTAATTTTTAAAGTTTTTACCCTCTTTTTCTCCTCCAATCGTTTAAAGATCCTCCTCCTTGGATATAGATATCACCTTCTCTCTGGAGGTTTATTTATCCATGGAATATTTGGTGATTTTTCTTGAGGTAAGTTCTCTTCTTCCTCCGTACTCCTTACCCTAGTTCTTCCAATTCCATGGAGGTTTGTAACACTAGGGGGGTTTCTGCCAAATCTATAGTAAGTGATTGGGGTTTGAGTTTATTTTCTTTTGTCTTTGTTTTATTATCGCTTATTTTACCTCTTCATGGTGGTTTTCATTGACATCAATGAGTATGTAACCATATCAGTGGTAGGTTTCTCTAGTTAAGGGTGTTTTTCATGGAATTTCTTTAAATTATGAATAAAAATTGTTTGGTTTTAGTTCAATTTCCAAATATATGATTTATGGTAGAAATTTATCCCATGTTTGATTTTCTTATTGGCTTCTTTTGATAATTGGTGTTTAAAAGGGTTTTTCCAAATGGGTGTGGCTTTTATACACACCTAATTTTTTTCTAAAATAGATCAAAGAGTCGTTGATGGTTTTAAAAGGTTTTATAAAGTGGTTTTGGTTATTATTTTCCTTGATAAATGAATTTTTATAAAACATGGTTGTTTTCTTTGAAATATCTTGTGAAATGACTTGTTTGATATGGGAACTTGGTTGTGATTATGTTTGACTGGATTTTCACATGCGTTAAGAGGGGTGTGAGGGAGGGGTTTGTTTTAGGGACCATTTGAGCCTTTGGATGGAAGATCGTGAGAGATTCTATTTTGTTTTACAATAGTCTATGAGAGCCTTTGGGTGGGTTGAACATGAGAGATTCCATGTTTTCTATTGAGAGTCTGTGAGAGATCTCGGAGTTAAGTCTGGGGATGACTATGAGATTTTCTACATTGCTTAACTGGCTAGCATACTTATTTCTCAATCATGATAGGCCCGGTGGTAAGATCACTATGTTCACCTTACGAATTCTATATTTTTTATATTAATTATTCTTTTTATTAGTCCTACATTGATGTAATTATATGTATTATTCCCATTTTCTGTTGATGTGGGTACAAGTTGTTGATGTTACACTCATCTATTTGTTATACCTTGTTGTTTGTACTGATCAAGTTATGCCTTATGGGTTCATTTTTCTATATGACCCATGTTTGGTGTTTTATTTTGGAAAATGGTTTTTTTTGAAATGTGAATCCAATGGGACTTCATAGGCTTTTTTGATAATGAAACATTTTTCAAATTGTTTAGTTTTGAAAAGTGGTTTCAAAATAGTTTGTTGGTTAGAATGGGTAAAATCCTTAAATAGATTCATGGTGATATATTATTTGTATTTGTGCCTCACACCTAATATATGAATATGAGTTTCTTTAGATTTTTTTTGTAAGAAATAGGTAAAGTCATGTTCACCATGTACCAGGGTGGCTTTTATTGGTTACTATCATCTGTGTTTTGTAGAGGATACACGGACTCAAGGAGCTGGATCAGGTGGAGTAATTTTAATATTTTATACCCATAATAATTTATATATATATGGATATTTTTTGGAATTATTTTTATTCTTTGAGTTATGGGTTTTGACATGATATACAATGTATGTGTCATCTTCTAGAAAGTTTTGAGTATGATGTATGGTTGGTTCTTATGGTATCTATTTAGTGTTATTTTCATACTCTAGATGTTACCTTTTATGTCACTATCCCTGATGACATTGGTGTGTATGTCTTGTTCCATAGATGGTTAATCTTAGTTTAATATGAGAGAAACCATTCTTAAGATATTGTTTGTAATTCCTGGTGCTTTTCTCCAGTTCATCGAGATCGAGAACATTCTTCAGGCCTTATTGAGTGATAGATTAGGTGACAGGTTGTGTTGACCTAAATTGGATTTCTATAAAAATAGTGTGACGCCACTAGAAAAGTGATACATGAAGTGATAAATGATACTACCCATTTAAAAAAGGTTCATATTTCTTTTTGAGAGCCAACTTGATTAGAACATAAAAATTAAGCGAGCTTGGCCTGGAGTTGTAATCGGGATGGGAGTCCTCAAGGGATTTTTCCTTGGGTCTGTGTGGGTAACACCTGGTTTTTTTACAAAATATTTTCTTTAAATAATTTTTATTCTTCAGTAGCATGTTTTTCACACCATCTTGATTTTAAAGAAACTTTGAGATTGCCTTATTATAAAACTGTCATTATATCCTAGTCGTTAGGTTAGCAGGAAAATTTATAACTAACTTATGAAAATTCAATGTGAATGCCTTGGCTATTAACTATTTATGAAAACTATAAACCAATTATATATTTTTATTTTTGAGTGAATTACTTTTGGTAATGAAATAATATATATTTTATATTCATTTGATGGATATTTTAATCATAGGGTATGAATAAAACGCTATTTGAGGTATACAACCCTATTTTTTTTAAAAAAAGATTAATTTTACACCTTTGAATGGAGAAACAATTTTAAATTAATAATTTGACACATTAATATTTATTATATGACAACATAAACATGTTATTTGGAATCATGATATCAAAATTAACTTTGGTTGAATTTTAGATATTTTTCTGATAACTTTCATGTTTTGATGAATAGTAAAAATACGCTAAATTTTATTTCAAAATAACTTGTTTTCATTGAGATAATTTATATGGTTAAATTAAAATATTGAATGGTTTTAAAGTATAAATAGAATATATTTTTATCATTCAATATAATTTATGTTATTGGCATTAATATTAAATTTAATTCTTGGGTAAAAACATTTCAATCTTTACAATGTTTTAACTTTTAAAACTCATTTCCTCATTTCAAAAATTTCATTAATTTTATATTAATTACAACATCATCTATGATTTGAATTTTAAAAATTTGACTCCATATTTCAAATCAGTAGGTAAAAATAATGTTAATAGTCTGATTTTATTTTTGGGTATTATGAAAAGTAACATTAGTAATTATTTTTATTACCGTGGTTAATAGTAAATCTAGAAATTAAGGGTAAAAATAATATTATAAAATTACGTTAACACATGTAAAAATCATATTAGGTGAATAAATTCGACCCTTATCATATATTTTATAATTTTTAATCACTTAATGGCCATTTACCTATGAATATGACATGAATGTAATAAAAACTAATAAATGTGACAAAATTTCACAATCTCATTTTATATAAGTATATTAATTTTAATATATGGATAACTAGGAGATAATACCAACTATATATAGTCTATATAAATATAATGAACTAGAATTCTACATTTAACTATTAAACATAGAAAATGAGATTTATTCATTCCAAATTACAATTTGAAACACACATATATTAATATCATTTAAGATACACTTAGTCATTCTATTTATCAATTCCAAGACAAACATTACTACTTCAATTTAATTAATACTATCCACTAAATCTAAAATCTATTAACAAGACTAAACAATTAAGTGGTAAAATGAATATCCATAAAACATTGAAATTCATTAATTTCATTTCAATCATCTCACTCACAAGTGATCGTGAAGGGCCAAGTATTATGTACATGTCATAATTTCCCTCTTTTAATTCTACATTGAATCAATCAGATCATTCTGATTTCTAAACTAGATAAAAAAACCATAGTGGTTCTTTGGTCATAATGGTAGAGAATTCATTAAGGCATACAATTAAACTCACCCATGGGGTGGTTCATGTTTATTTCATTTACCTCTAACTATGCATAAGGGTATCATAACATGTCTAAGAAAGTTCTAGGTGATCAACTTAAGGTATATCCGATTTTAGGGGAAATACATGGAAATTATGACTTTCACCGCAATTGATATATAATATAAACAATAATAAATTGATGTAAAATCTATAGACCACCTACCAATTGATTAGGATGCTTCTCCAATCCATTATTATGATCTGAATCAAGTCAAAATGAAACAAATTGATGAAATGGAAAATCACCCTGAAAATAGAGTATATGAGATTTCATGGAAATAACATCCAATAATGAATGGTAAACTGATAAATAAAGGAATATAAATAATTGGGTAACATAGGGTGATCAAATGCGACTGATGGAATTTGATTCCAAGTGTATAAGAAAGAGATCCATCGAAGCCTAGGAGGAGGCCAAGGGGGAGCTCGAGTAGCTGCCCATCATGGGAAAAATTATGAAAAAAGGAGGGGGAAAAGATAATGTGGGTAGATAAAAAGTGTAATTTCCATCCCATTATTGAGTTATAATGTTTGGATAAAATATTTTTAAACAATTAATAGACCATGTAGCGATATTATCTAAAAGAATACACCCATGCACAGTAATTGCGTATATTTAGACAGACCAAATGCCAATCGTGTGGGTCTATCACACTTGGTTTTTCAAGTTTGTTTTTTGATCTGGTCTGTTGGAAATCATATTAATCTTATTGGTTTCCAGGTATGATGTGTGTTTAGTTTTGTAGTGTCTTCATTTCAAAGTCATTTTCTTTTGGTTTCACCTTGGTTTTTTTTTGTGTTTTATAGAAAAGATAAAATTCTTGGCATGAGGAGGCCCTATGCACGGTTGGCGCGCGGACATGAAACCAATTTGAAGTTACCATGAAGTAGGTATAAAACCTAACAAATGGATTGAGAGTATTACTATGGTAACATATAAGTGTCCATGTGGTCACTTCTATGTCAGCCACATGGTTTGGTGCATGGTATAATAAACCGTGTGGCCTAACTATGTGGCACTGCCCAAAATGAAGAAAAATTGATTTTCTAAGAATTAACCATAGGGATTTTTAGACACAAATTATCCAAAAAATATTTCCCATGGTGAATCCAGATATTTTTAGGTCTCCAATGGCTTCCCAATCCATTCCCCGTCCTCATTTGGTTTATATCTAAAGGAAGATGAAGGGTTGACCTATTTTCCAAGGTGAGTTTCCTTCTCTACTCTTCTCCCTCTTCCTTATCATTCTAATTTTTATTGTTTTTCTCTTATCCCATATTCCTAAAAAATATAGGGTTATGTTTTCCCATGATTTTTATGGGGTTTTTGGTCATTTAGTGCTGGTATTCGAAGATCCAGGCATTCAGAACCAGTGGTGGGTGTTTTCAGGTGTGTGTTTCCATTTTTCCAAGGTTTTAATGTAGGTTTTGGATTACACTTTTCCTTTTTATTGAATATTAAAATTTTTCATGTTGTTTTATCATTTATTATATTATAACTATTGTTTTTTGAAAGTTGGATAATTTATTTGGTTTGAAAAATGGTAGATTATGTTTTTTTTGTGAAAATTAGTGTTGTTTTGTAATGAAAGTCCACACCGATTGTTTAATTAAATGTTCTGTTAGTTTTTGAAATTTTTTTGTGATATTTTAAACATGTTAATATATTTTGAATAAATATTTTGCATGAAAATTGGCGTTTTATACCCACTTTAGTGTTAAATGAATTTATTTTTGTTAAATGTTTCATGTCATATGTTCAATAAATTGTTCGGTTGGTTTTTATGAGTTATTTGTGATATAAATTGATTTTTTTGGTTTTTTAAATATTTTGTAAGCATGTGAAGTATTAATTTTTATCCCTTAAATGGTTCCTAAAGTGTTTTCTGGATGTAAAAAGTAACTATTTTTGGTGTTAAATGCAATTTCACATGAGCTACGGGTAAATGGCATGTTTGGCATTTTTATGAAGGTAGTTGTGTTTTGAAATTATAACCTGAATGTATTAAGTGTTTTATGTAAAAGTTTCTATTCTGAAAATGGTTTGTTTTCACCTATTTATGGAAAATGGAATTCTTGGTTTTGGATAATGTTGGTTTCGAAAAATACATAATGACAGGTTTGGAAATTTTCTTCAAAAATGGATTTTCAAGTGTGTTCCATGTTATACCATTTGGGGTCATTTTATGAATCATGAAATTAATTTATTAAATGGTATTGGGGATGAAAAATCTAGTTTTTTGTGGTATTGGTGTGATTTTGGACTTAAAAGATCATTTATGAATGGATTTTATGTGCAAAACCTTGTCATACTTCAGAAATTGTTTTATGAAAATTTTGTGTGGTTTATTGATCTATGAAAGAGATGCAAAACTTGTTTAAGGGATGTTTCATGAGTGCATGATTTGGAAGTGTAATTTTTATATAAAAAGATTATATTGTAACATTTGGAACTTCTTTGAGAATAAAGAGGGAAATCTAGGAATCTAGGTTAGAGAACTAGGACTAGTATGATAGTGATTTCATAGTGGCTCTCTTCCTGTTTCACATAGAAATTTTAACAATGAAAACACTAACTAAACATTGATGGTGATTGGAGACCACTTCGAAATTGGGTTTTCCCCTCCTAGTGGCTCGTACAATAGAATTTTATTTGTTATGGATACTTTTACACTGAGATACAAGGTACCTATGCCCCCATAGCTAGATAGTGCCTAGATGTGTTCTTGTGACAAGTTCTCATTGGCTATTTTCACTCACTATCAACCTATGGTGTGTTTGGTTGGTAAAATCAGAAAAATGTGTTTTTTCTTTAAAAAATTTCATTCTTTAAAGATTACCCCTTGAAAATTGTTTCCATTTTAAGTTTCATCCTTTTAAAAATTGATGCTACAGTTCCTGTTTATGAAAAATTGCAAGTATTTCGTCTTTTAATGTTTATAGAATTAAATATCATTGGGAAAATAGACTTTTATATATTGTAGTTCAAACATGAAAATGGATGTTGATTTTATTTTAAATTATGTTCATTGGGTATGGATTATTGGTCTATTCTACTGAGTTTTAATACTCACGCTTATAGTTCTTTTCTTTTTTATCCCTTGATAAGATTTCATCATGAGTTCATTTGCCTTGGGCGACGGGTGTTCATTGTCTTTGAGAGTGACAAGAGGTGTCACATGGATATAGTATGGTTGTCAGGTTTGGTCGACATAGTTGTATTGTATATTGGTACTTTCAATCCCTTTTATAAATGATGTTTGGTTCAACGTTATTTATATATAGTGTGCTAATTGGTTTCCTTCCACTATTGGTTATTTTTGATTTATTGGAAAAATCATTCCCTTGAATACTTTGATGATGCCCAGAACTAGTTTCAAGCCTATGGGGATTGGGAATTCCCTTTCAGGTTATACTGTATATTGGCTTAGATAACAGTTTCAGGGTCAACTTGGGTTGGTTCGTGATAGTTTCACCCTATGCACCCACACCGAGTCACACGGTTTCCCCTAGAGGGTTGTACGGATTTAAAAAAATGATACTATACAAAACAAGATACATAGTCTGGGATATGCGGTTAGTAATAACTGTGCACTAACCATGTTCCTCTATATACTCCTCTTAAAATTGATTTTTTTGGAGCCCGATGCTTCTCAAACTCATATGAACTCCTAAGACACCTCTCAGAACTTAAAACATAGCAAAAAAAAAGAATATTTTAAAGTGTTGTAACTCTAAAAAACCACATTCTAATCTCAAATTAATTTAATTCTTGGCTTTTACACCAAACATAAAACCCAATATCCTCTGAAAATTTCAACATATCCCAAAACACAATTTCTTACTGCCACTCCACCATTGAACTTTTTATCCCCAAGAATCCCTAATGGAAAAGGAAAAAAATCATCTGAACTACTTGGTCTACGAGTCTCCATTCAAATAATAATGTTTCATTTTATAAATTACCATCACACCTCCAAGAATCACTTAATAATATGGTAGTTAATCCATGAAAACTCAACCCAACATTTGTAATCACTGAAGAAACATAAAGACGTAACTTAAGAAATCTCGTCTAAGTTGAGACATGATCATGTCTTAATCTCTTCCATCAACCTACCTATGACACTCCCCACTATTGGTTATAGATTTCCCATATCCAATTCTGATTCATGGTTCTCCCACCATTATAATTTTTTAATTAAGCACGTCCTTAGTGGCATTATGGAACTACCATAACATTTACCAATTTAAATTAAATAGTGAAATTACAATTAACCAAACATATCCCGGTCATGCTAGATTTTCATTGAAACCCCTTAGTCAACCCATAGACATCACCCATCTCATCCCAATATTGTTTCCAACGTGGCTCATCACTGTCTTCATCCAACTATTAGGGGAGATAATATCAGGCCTTTTTTGGATGAATACTCCCAAGAATGCTCAGCTTCTTTATCCGATTCATCAAAAAAATGGATTTTAAAGCCATTATCCCAAGGAATACCAAGATTTTTCCAAGAATTATCACTGAATCCTATATCTGACCTCAAGTGAAATATCTTGACTAAACAATATCCAATTAAAAATCATTGTGGTTCCATAACATAACCACTGAAACTTAACCAATCCACAACCCTTGGATCAACACATGACATTTTGGGCCTAATTACCCTACTCATACTTACCCTAATTATTTTTCCAAACCTATACCTATCATTTAATGAAAAATATATTCATACTAGGTTCATTTTATCAAATTACATCTATGATCCAAAAAAAACCATCACCCAATAGGTATCATGGTTTCACAGCCCTTCACACATGAGGGTCACTAACTATTCAATAATATCCCACTCCCCACGTTACAATAATCATTGTTATCACCTTAAGGAAAAGAGTTCCTAATTACTACCTCCCATGCCCCATCCATCTAGGGCATAACATCAAGAATGGTTAAGAACCTTCTCATCCCTGAGATCTAAAATAAACATCACCCATAACAAATTCCAACTTTCTGAGAATGGTTCATATGACCATCATCAAATTTCAAGCTATGACAAGTGTAACCACCCTCTAGTTCCCAATAGTGTATTATGCACCATATGGATTACCTTAAATCGCTTCTTGAGTAAAATATTCAAAGGTTTTGTCATCACACTAGAAAATATAGTTACTTAGCTTGGTGAATAACTGACTTTCATTGATAATGATCAAGATGATGCCAAGATATTGGACATGATCACCTCTAAACTAGGAGTACACCAAGATTCTATAAACAGGAGTGTACCACTCTTTAATTCCATGATCACTCTAAAACTATGATATACTTTCCATTCACTAACTCCCAACACCATATCTTCTGATATTGTGTGCCATGGTCCACATATAGGTCAATCATATCATAACACCCTATTTATTTCAAAAATTTCCCTCATCAGTGGGAAATTTCTTTAATATACTCAAAGATCTATGTCCTGCTACCTATAAGTGTCACATTATTAAAACCATAATTCCTAGGCCTCCATATAACCACTTACTGATGTTCCACATTACAAAGTTCATACATGAAACCTGAGTGAACTAAACTTATCACACAACTAGTGTGCATCTTGTACCACCCGATCAAGACCCAACTCATGATTCAAGGAATCATTCATCAAAAAGTTCATGATGATCGTACTAAACGACATTCCATTATTAAAACACACCAGAAGTTCCTATGGAAATCCTATTCAAAATCAAGAACCTATATGTTCCATGAATTGACAAATGACTTCCTGCCTCATTGTGTTATGTCATAAATTTAAGCATCAACCAACCCCACTAGGCAATAGGGTTAGGCACCTGAATTGTCTTTCCCAATGAATCTATACTTGATACTGAATACTCAAGGTTCTTTTTGGAAACCAAAGATATCATCATTGCTATATCACAAAAACTCTAGCACCTTCCGTGCAACAGTCTTGGTACGATCATGAAAGTAATCTCATTACCTTTAAGGAATACATAAACTTGGGCCAACCTATCTTTTAGGTTTCCTTATATCAATGAAAATTCTAATGAACTATTAGGGTCTATGTTATATGTAAGGTCCTTAGGGCCTTCCATCTAGACCTATAGATCAAATCTCAAAAACATCCCACTAGTTTTTTTCTAATAGACCTAAGATCTCTCACATGGGAACCATATCCCACTTAACGGACTCTATTTCGTGGAATGTGACATGCCTTTCACTAGGATCTACCTATTGAACATTAGGTCCAATTCAATAGAATAAGAATCCTACTATGAATCATGGGAAATACCCATGTTCCTATTCAAGGAATCTCTCAAGGAAACCATAGAACTAACCCTTACTCAAGGGTTTATCATTATCACCATAAACCAAAAGGTTTTAATTTAGTCAGTTCTATAAATTTACATTTATTATAACATAAAAGATTAATAGACATGTTTAATGTCAAGTTCTAGTGGAAATGGAATCTTTACATGTCACTCTATTCACTTGACACCGTGAAACATTATAGGAAAAATTACCACATAATTTCATTATATACATTTATTTATGGATAAATTCTCACAATTAGGATCAGTAAATGAAACTATAAATTTCAAGATATAGAGGAAAACATAATTTAGGCTATAACTGTAATTTTAATTATATAAAGACTCACATTAATAAAGTTCAAAAGTAAATAAAATGTCTTTTTTTAAATAACATGGATTGGTCAAGTAAGATTCCACTATAAATTTATAAATTCATCATATATGTTTCTACTGACGCATTAAATAACCATACCTATTTAAAAAATAATACCTAAAAGTGGTTAGGTACTCAAGAAAGTAAGAATAAAGGCGACCTATGAGGTTACCTTCATACAAATTTGGGTTTAGTTTTATGGGCATCCATTCTTAGTTTATAGAGTCAATACACTCTAATTTACAATCGGTATCCCAATTTAAGTGAAACCCATTACAGTTATTTTATTCAAGACATAAAAACAAATTAGTGGGTCTACCTCATAGAATCAACATTCCAAAACTGACCTACTTGGGTCTAGTTGGGCATATAAAGATTTAGTTATATAGGTCACCATTCCCAAGTTATAAAGGTAAAAGCCTCTCAAAGATTTAATTGACATAAAATTTAACTGAAATACATAAGAATCAATTGTTTGAGTCAATAAAAATACCAATGTCCTATTATTTAAATATTTCATTCATGTTAACACTTTTTCCAATAGAAAACCATTAAATTTATGAATCAAAATGTGAAAACTGTTATATTTATAGAATAGTATAGTTTGATGAATTTCCATTACCATGTTATAAATTCCTCATATTTATAATTTACATTTGGTATTTATGTAACAACAACTAGGTTTTAATATTCAGATTCAAAATAAAACAAGTCTATATATGATGGTTTGATTATATGAGTAATCATACCCTAATTATAAAGTCTCATATTATTTATAAATTGAAAATTACTTCTATTTAATCAAAAACAACAATTTTCTAGCCCATACAACCAATGTTTTATGGATAAAACATGCAATAATTGGTTAATTAAGGTGTCATCATCAATATATACAAAAAAACACCATTTATTTTGATACAAACACCTTAATAACTAATCATATATCATAACTATAACAAATAATGATATCAAAAAACAATAGAGACCATAATCATGGAATAATTCTATATAAGAAGAACATGGAATTTACTTACAAAAACATGGTATACAACAAGTATTCTATGTAATCACACAATCATGGTATATATATAATAACTTTGAATAATCACACAACATGTTATATAGAAACACATGGAATATTACTACAAAAGCATTCTATAAAAATAATCATGATGAATAATCACACATCCTAATATTCAAATAAGAATGATAGTGTCACATTAATCCTATGTTCCAAAAATAATGCATTAATGCGTAACTTTCCTTACAGTATCGAGATAATAGGAAAATATCAATAATAAATAACTAATGTGTGTACATCAATCCCTCAAGGTGAAATAATAATCAACTATAATGACAAAAAAAATAGTCTCATTCCTGGAAACTTGATCTTTCCCTCTTGCATGGGTTGTCCATTCCCAGACATGAGTTATTTACCATTTACCTACATATTTCTAGTCTCTTTTCCACCATCACAAATTGTAGGACAAAAAAGAAAAAACCCTATGATATCAATTTGTCATGTACCAACCCCATTCTCCCAATAAATAGTAACCAAAATAGTTGGTGACAAGGCCTAAAGCACGCCTCTCAATATATTTCAGATTAGTAATTATAAGAAAGGGTCTAAATGTGGTACAATGGGGAGATTATACCCTATGTATCAACTAATAAAAACAGCTAAAGAAAAAAATAAATGAAATAGATAATGAATGATAATAAATCCTTGATGGATAAGAATAACAGACAACCTATCCAGTTCCAAATAAATATCCATTCATGAACATGATAAGAATAAAGTACAAAAAAATCAAAATACAGTAGATAATACATATAATAGGGCTCAAATGAAAAAAATAATAAATAGAAAAACATCCAACTCCTATTGGCGGGATGAGTACATTCTTGTCCCCCAAATCCATGTCAAGTACTATTTGATAGTAAAGAAAATGTAAAGATACATGATCCAAGTCCTAACCTATTGTGATGAAATATGCCTGGGTACTAATTGGTAGCCCGAACAGGGTGTGAGTAAAACTCAGTAGGCCACCACCAATGGTCTCTAATGGAAATCCAGTTAGTGAATATAAAATAAATAAATGTGCAGTTATAATAATAAGGTAGTCTATTGAAATAAAACCAATGTAATTGATGTCGGCCTCAGGTTTCTCATGGGTTCCCAATCGACTATACCTACTTAATCCTAAGTCGTATGTCTCTAATTATAATAACAATAATGTTGAAATAATTGGACTCATGGCTACAATCCCTAGTATCCATGTGTAAAACTAGTCATTTTGAACCCAAGGAGAAACTAAGGCATTCATATATAGTAATGATCATTCAAGGTTCTATAAATTTCATAAAATTATGATTAAGAGACTAAGAAAAATAAAATAGTAATATTTCATATTATAATTTAAATTATCCAATGATTTCATCCCATGTATCTTATAATCAGAAACCCAAGTTTCATCAAACTCTTAATATAATTAATTTAACATAAGATATCATCCAAGGATTCTATAATCAGGAACCCAACTATCCCCCAAGGATTAATGTAATTCACAATCCTTATGATCCCTTCTAATTCATTCTATGTAAGGAACCCAAGTATCACTCAAGATTGAATATAATTTCATTTAACTTATGATCCCATCTAAGTTATTATTTATAAGAAACCCAAGTATCGCTCAAGATGTAATATCTCCTCAATTAACCTCTAAGCCCATCAATTTAATTCCTACTTGGTAAATTCATGCATCTCTCAAGGTATAATATATTGAACAAGCAAATTGACTTTAATAATTAAACATAGTCCATGAGAATTCTTCCTACCAATGTCCAATTTAAAACTCAAAATTAATTATTTTATTTAAGATTCACTTAGTCACTCTATTAATAAATGTTAAGACAAACACTATTACTTAAATTTAGTTAATACTGGGAACTAAATCCATAATTCATTAACATTCATAACTAATCTATTTATCTAAGGAATATCCATACCACATGAAAATTTAATAATTTCATTTTAATAATCTCACTCCCAAGAGATCCAGAAGGGACAAGTATTATGTAAATTTCATGTATTCCTTCTTTTAATACATAATCAAATCAATTGGATCCTTCCAATTATCAAAAAATACAAAAACATCACAGTGGTTTTTTGTCATATGGGAAAATAAGTCCCCAATGAATATAATAAAAATCACCCATGTGGTGGTTTGGGTTGAGTTCTTAAACCATAAAACATGAATAATGGTGTCATAATATTATAAATAAGGTCTAGGTGATCAATTTAAGGTATTTCATTGTTTAGGAGAACCACACGGGAAGTTCAACATGCAGAACAATGGAAATATAATATAAACAGTGTGAATTTGAGGTAAAATACATAGAACACCTACCTCATGATTAGGGTGCTTCACAAATCCATTAAAAGGCTCTTATTAGACTAAAATGAGATAAATCGAAGAAACATAAAAACACACTAAAAATAGGGCATATGATCTTACATGTAAATATCATCCAATATGGAGATAAAATGGATAAAATAAGAAATAATAACAATATTGTAATCATGGGAAATAAGACATGACCAAATATTTATGATTTGGAGTCCGAATGAAATAGGTCCATCAAAACCGTAGAGGAGGAAAAGGGGGAGCTTGAGTGGCTTCCTGGTATGGGGGGAATGAGGGAAATAAGTTAGGAGGAAAAGATAAAGGATTAATTGAAAATGAGTAATTTCTATCCCTTTATTGAGTTGCATAGGTTTGTATGATTCTTTGGATAATCATGTTCCAACCATGTTTTGCTAATTTCCAAAGGGACACCCCCTCACATGGCTATTGCACACAGTTAGATAGACCATGTACTAACTATGTGGGTTACCTTTTGAACTTGATCCAAGTTACATGGTATCCCCTAGAGGGTTTCATAGTTTTAAAAAATCATGCCAATGTATAAAACATGCCACACGGTTTGGGACACACAATTAGTAATAACCATGTGCCAACAGTGCACCCATCTCTACTCCTCCTGAAATTGATTTTTCATATCCTGAGACATCTAAAACTCATTCAAACACTTAAGATAATACTCCAAATTTAAACCTTAACCAAAACACACTTTTAAATTTTATAACTCTTAAAATTATCTTTTTAATCACTACATGAGATTTAGTTCATCCACCAAACATAAAACAGAAACTACTTTGAATGTTACAACATGTCCCCAAACAGGAAATCCTACATTGGGATGCCTGTAATTTTAATTACCCAAGACATAAAAATCTAATAGGATTTATATGAATTGTTAAAATAAATTTGAGTTATCTATTTTTTATTTTGGTATAGTTTATTAGGGGAGTGAATTGATAGATTAGGGATTAAAAAATATTAAAATTTAGAAGAGTGATAATTGAGGTAATCAATGACCTTTCATGGTTATTTTTTATGATTTGGACCTCATTTTGAAAAAACAACCACCACATAACCTTAGAAAATTATAGATCATCTTGTATAGTTCGTAATATTTAACACATTCTGTTAATTTCCTATATTTTTGATGAAAATTTCATCACAAGCCTATAGTAAGAATCAATATTTTTTTAGAATAAATAATTACTCTAAAAAAATATTCAACCTTGAATGATAAAAGTTATGGTGAGGTAAGTCCCAATTATGCATGGATGATGATAGTTATTTTGGGAAATTATAAAAATATAATGGATATTATTCATGGATATTTGACTTTAAGGTTGGCATGATATTCTGTGGTTAAATGGATCAATAATTTTTTAACTACTAGTTGTTTCATTTTGTTCTAAAAATAGAGATTGTTGAGTTTTTATTACATTTTACCAGGAGTGAAAAGGTTTTATTGTTGTAGAATTTTGTATATATAGACTTTTAATTAATTTTTTATAACTTGTTTTATGTGGTTTCTGGAAATAAATAATTTGTTTTAGTTTACTTTATTTTGTTTTTATGAAAGTTAATTTATATATGTAAAATGTATTAAAGTAAACATTATGGAGAAAAATTACAATATTGGGGTGTCATTTAAAAATTTTCCCTAATAAAAGGAGAAGAATAGTTTAAACTGGAATAAAATGATAGAGGGTCCATGAAACTATTACATAGTATATTCCATTTGGAATTAATTAGTTATTTATATACAATTACGGATAATAAAAAATTTCCCACGGGTTATGGAATTTAGAATGAAGTTGTGCCACATTCTCACATCGCCATATTAATATATTCAAAACTTCATTAAAATGATCATTATGAAAGATAATGATAAGTTAAGTGGGAGTGAAGCTATTTGGGGGGGATTAAACTAAGTGAGAAAAAAACAAAGATTAATAATGATTTTTCAATAGAGGGTTGATAACAGAGATTATTGGTATATAATTTAATTTATCTGATATGTATTTTTTTCGATCCACATTAATGACTAGTTAATCCATTTTATTTCGAGGTCAGTGTGAACCTTAATGGATTGATTAACAATTATTAGTGAATAATATGTTATTATAAAATTATTTTTATCAATTTTGGATTAAATATTTTTTTGGTTTATTTTTCATAAAAAAATAATTGCTTGAATGTGTTCTTGACCAATTCCATTATTAGTAATTATAAACATTGATTATTTAGAAAATATTTTAAAACTGGCGCTTAATTGGTCAGAAATCTATAGTAAAGTGATAATCATCCCACATCATCTTCTTACATATATTCAATTGATAATTTCTTAATAATAATAAAAATTTAATTTGAATAAATTAAGAATTAAAACATTAAGTATAATAAAAACCCTTAACATCACTCTTCTCCTATAATTTTCTCTTTATCACTTTTTTGTTTATGATTCTCTTATTATTCAAAAAAACACTTGGAATGAAAATGACTCTAAATAAATTTAATTTATAATTTCACTCTAAAAATAATTTTTTTGTGGTTTGGGCTTGAACTCCCACAACTAATCAATATTATAGATCTAGGTATTATAAATTTCTAGAGCCCAATTGTGATGGTTTCACTATTTATGTTATCCTGGTAATAGATTCTATTTAAAAAAGGGATAGTACAAAATAACTATTATTTATTAATTATTATTTTAGTAAATAAAAATTATACCATTTATTTTATTTAAATAGACCGATTAATCATTCATAGAAATGTAAATTGTTTAATAGAAAATGGATATGATTTAACAAATGTTTATACCTCATATTCGAAACCACTCTTTTGTTATGTGAATTATAATTTGACCTCCTAAGAAAATGTGATACCAAAATATTGCCAACATGAAATAAAGAATTTATAATGGTATTTTTCTATATATTATTCATTTTAATTATTTTTGTAATAAAGGGAAAATGGGTGGTGAATGGGGAATTTATAGGTGATAAATGATAGTTTTTCTAAAAAAAATTTAATAATAAAATATGTGTTTTCCAATATCATAAATAGTGATCATTTTTACGATTCTATAGTAATTTTATTATAATTTAACGGTAATTAGAGTACTATAATATTCATTTAACTTCTATAAACCACATAAACAATTTGTACAATATTTTTAAAAATTATTTTATTTATACACAAATACACTATTCATACTATATTTTACTAGTTGCTGAAAAAACACATCACCCCATACAAAATTTTACCTTACAAATTTCAAAAATTCAAGCTATTTTGTTAAAATAAGTTTCCATATAATCTAAATTAAATATTCAAATAATATATAAAAATAAAAGGGTTTTACAGATGAATGTAAAACACATTACAGGAAAAAACATACCATTATACATTCATTGAGTAAAATGAATTAAAATTTTATATCAATTATTTAGAAAATTCATTATTATTATTTTTATGCTTATATTTTCCTTTCATATCCATGGTATACATTTCAATTATATGGATACATAAAGAATTACTTATAATGGTTATCTCTATTGGTCATTTTACTATTCAAATGTTTATTTTATTATTATAAAAAATGTATTTATAGAGGATAATTTATCTCTTTACATTGGCTATATTTTATCTTACCTTCCTATATATACCCCATTAATCATAAAGCATTCATTCACTTAGTCTTTCTCAAAGTTAAATATTTATTTTATAACATTTTTATTCCATTCATAATATATTTGTTCCTAGTACACTAATTATCACATGTATGATATTTAAGGGGACCATGATACATTATTTTTTTGACTTAATATTATTATATATATTTATTTTATTATCAATTTATTTAGAAATAAAAATATATTTATATTAAATCATCATGTAAATAAAATGAGTTTCTATATGAGGCACATGAATCCTCATTGATTCTCTTAAAATAGAGGAAGAGGGATGGCATGACCCTCCCTAGATGAGACTCCACGTAATCTAGTAATGAGTTGGTGTATGGATCCCAAAGACAACCATTAATATGTTTTGGGTTAGATACTATAACCAAGGATATATCATTAACAGATTGAAAATTATAATATGTTCATATAATTTGTTTCTAATTATAATCTATAATTATTTAAGGGTTTGGATATCTTTGGAAGTGTTAAAAATGAATTTTGGTGTTTTGGGTGTTATTGGGTCTATAATAAGATTTCAAGAAATTAGGAAAAGTTTAATTGAGTAAAACCTTTATAGAAACCCAAGATAAGTGTGCTTTTATTGTACATCTTTTACATGATAAAAACATTAATTTTCGTAAATAATAATATCCCATGGACCGATAGGCTCAATGTATTTTGATAAAATCAATAAAATCCTATTATTTTACAATTAATAAAATCATTTCTCCTTAAAGGAACCATACTAGACCGTATTATAGACATATCATTAGTAAGTATCATCCTCATTGCATTGGAAATAAAAACATTTGAAATGGGTGAGCTCAAATGCTCAGTAAGGGGTGAGTAAAATTTTAATAAAGGATGAGTTGATAAGAGTATGTAAAATATGATCTTAATAGAAATATCATAACATCATGAGAGATGACCATAAAACATAAGTGAGCTTTAGAGTACATGGAATAAAAACTTAAATCCCAAAAAGATCAGTATAGAGGCATAATATCAATCACATGGCTTAGAAGTATTTAATATAAACCGTTAATTGTGAGAGCATAAGATCATAATGAATACTCATCCTTTAAATATGGCACAAACATTACCATAAAGAAACATTAATTTAATGAGCCACATCATGAGATCATATGATAAGAATCAAGACCATACTTCAGATATGGAACATACATTAGTATATGGAAACATTACTATCATGATCTGAACCATTAGTTCCCACACATATGAGAAACTAAAATGTACTTGTGAATACCTCAATCATACAATATAAACTCTTAATCAATACATTGTAGTGAGATATAGAACACCACTCATCATTCATACATACTTACACAAGCCACATGAAAATCATTCAATTATTGCATTATAAAGAACCCATGTCAATAAATCAGTTTCATAAAACATCCAAGTGTAAATCATCAATATTTTATAAAGAATACATGAAAATAAAAATGGTTTTCATTAAACATTCAAACAGTATAGAATAGCCTCATGAATTATATAGATTGATACTAAAAACATGATCACCCAAAATAATCACATAATTAATAAAAATATAAATTGAATCATGAAACATACTTATTTAAATATGGATAATTTTAAGATAGTGAATACAAAATCATGAAAAGAGTTATTTAAAACATTTTTTTCTTATAATATTTAAAATTTATAATTACAGGTCTCTTTTCAAGAAGTCTATTTTTTAGAAGAAAAAAAGTGAAAATAAAAACTTTCATGGAAGTTTTTTTAATCAAAAACTCTTTATCCATGTAAATAAAGATAGAACATAATTTAAAATATAATTTCCTCAAAAAAAGACTTTCAGTATGAAATTGTATAATTCAATGAAAAAAGTTTATGTAACCAAGTCCCTTACCTTTACCATTGATTTCAATGAAAAGTGCTTTAACATCCTATATAATAAATATAAATATCATAATTAACTATTTCATATAATTATTCATATACATATCTATTTATATTCATCAGGAAGAATAATTATATTCATGCATTAGATTGTTGTAATCTCTTTTCAGTATAAGTTGTTAATAATCTTGACCATTTGGAAATAGGTTTATAAAATCAGTGTTGATGTTACTTTTTCTCCCAAAGATAATTGTTTATATACCATTGATTTTTATGGGATTAATTATTTATAAAGGCTTATAATTTTATAATTATATTATGTGGGAGGTTTAGACATGTTTTGTGTAGTTAAAAATGAAGGTGAACTCTTTTTGAGTAATTTAACGATATTGATGGATTATCTTATAATGATGTTTAATTTTTATCTAATCCCAAAAGAAATTTTCACATCCCTTGTGGATAGGATCGAGAAAATAATTCTAAGCTGGTCCCCTAAAGAAATATCTAAAGCTGGAAAAGAGACCCTCATCAAAGCTGCCATACAATCCGTTCCCAGCTACATTATGTTCCTAGTTAAGCTTCTGACCTTCGTCGTTGACCAGATCCACACACGCACTATCAATTTCTGGTGGGGGAAGAATGAATGGAAGAATCGACCCCACTGGATGTACTGGGAGAAACTCTGCAATTTCAAATCAAAGGGAGGGATGGGATTCTGGAATCTGTATCTCTTCAATGATGCACTTTTGGCCATGCAAGTATGGTTCCTTCTTAACAGCCCATCATCTCTTTGTGCACGGGTTCTCCGGGCTAAGTACTTTCCCCACAAGGACTTTCGTGCTTCCTCTCATGGTCCCTATCCTAGATTCCTCTGGAGAAGCATTTGGGGGGATAAAAAGCTTCTAGAAAAGGACTATTATGGAGGATAGGGTTGGGCTCATTGGTCAATATCTGGACTGATCCTTGGCTTATCGATAAGGATGGTATGAGGGCTACATCCCCCGTTCAACTAGGTCTCGAAAACGCCACTGTCAGCTGCCTCCTTTCCGAACAGGGACAAGGGTGGTGTCTGGAAAAAATCCGTGATTATTTTAATGAAAGGGATCAAAGAATAATCCTTAGAATTCTCTGGGTCCCTGATGCAGGTCTCGACCATCTTTTCTGGATCAATGAGTCCTCGGGCGAATACATGGTGAGGTCCGACTAAATATTGGGTCTTGGAAACCACTCAGTTAGGCGAGTTGAGGGACCTTGTAACCTGGTGTGGAAGATCAATGCTCCCCCTAAAATTCGAAAATTTTGGTGGTGAGTCTGCACGGGTACTCTCCCAACCATGATCCTCCTCGCTCACCAACATATGGCAGTTCTGTTTTTTTCCGTTTCTTCCTGAGCATTCCGAAAACTCTTTTGCACGCCATCATTCACTACCCAAGAGCTGAGAAAATTTGTAATAAATGGGACCTGACTTCTGCCGCTTCAGTGGCATCATCCTCTGACCTTCCCAATCTGCTGACGCGGTGGTGCTCCTCTCTTTCCTCGGCCTCTTCAGGTTTACCTTGCACTCTAGCCTGGATTATTTGGGTCTGGCACAACGATGTTTTTTTTTCATCAAGCTCACAAACTCCCTGAATTCTAGATTGAATGGGCCACCTCTTGGATTAAAGGCTAGAAAGACCACAATGGACATTTTTTTCTAGGTTCTACCCCCTCCCTTCCCCTTATTTAGAATCCCTCAACAAGAGGGACCTTACGATAAACATGGACGTGTCACTCCCAAAGGATGGGCTTGTCGCCCTAGGCCTCCTGGCCCAAAACCACCTGGGGAAAATCCTTACTGAAAAATACGAACCACATCAGGCTTGCTAGGAGCCTCCAGTTGCTGAGGTCATCGCCATCCTTATCGGTATGATGCTTTTTGTGGATCGCGGATGGGTTGATATCATCATTGAATATGACTGCCTCACTGTAATCGATGATATCAATAACAACAATGGTGGACTCCAGTCATTTGGCTCCATCGCCAGGAGAATCTGCGCGCTTGGCCAGGACTTTTCTTATTGTTCCTTCTCAATTACCAAAAGAGAAGGAAATGAGGTGGCCCACCAGCTGGCGGCCTCAAGACCCTTTGATGTCAACCATATCTGGTTGGACAATTTCCCTTCATGGCTTTTCACTTGTATGGCTGCTGATCTTCTTCATTATTGTTATATGACCTTCTTTTCAAAAACAAATTATATATATCATACATAATAATAAAATATAAACAAAAACCATCCATTTTTTAAGTAAAGGAAATTAGAACACATTTATTCATGGAGGTCATAGTCTACATAATGCACGATTCACATTTTCATTTTTCTAACAGAAAAAGGGGAGAGTGGTTAAATCTTGTACCATTATTATAATAAAATAACACTATAATATTGATATTTATTTTATCATTTCAATATAGTGAAATTAAATTTTAGGAATAAAAAAAATCATATAAATAAATAGAAAAGATAAAGAGAGGTTAGGAGCTTATAACTCATTTTTTGATTTTCTCCTTTATAAAGGAGATTAAACCTTTGAGGGTTGGTATTTTGAGAATGAAAAAACATCCTTAATTTTTCTATAAGTTTTTAGGATTGATTTTTGAATATTTTGAGTCAAGAATAATAGGTTTCTATTTGAGGTGAAGTTAGGAGAGGAACACCCCTTCTATAATTGAAAATGAGTTTTATTTTTGCAAATACCCAAAACATTACAGTAATGGGAAGTCACTATAAAGTAAAGTTGAAAACAAATTGAGAAATAATATAGAGTATAAGATATAAGAACACTTAAAACCTCCATTATTAAATTAAAAACATTTTTAAACTTGTTAGGCCCTCTACCTCTAAGGTTACTCATTTTTCCATTTTAGTTTTCACCACACTAACAGGTTTTTACCTATGTAGTTTATCATTTCACCAAAAATAAGATGATATATATTATATAATTTTTACCTAATAATTAAAATTTTGAAATGAATTTTTTATTATTTTTTTAAATGTGATAAAATTAATTTTAAAATACTAAATATATATTGTATCAAAAAAAAAATTGAGAAAAAAGATTCTAAATATAAAATGTCAAATATAGGATTATAAATTAAAAATAATAATAATTTAATTTATAAAATATATATCTGTTCTTATAAAAATGTTTCATACATTTATAATTCATGATTATAAGATAATAATGTCTTAAAGTTGTGTTATTTGTAAAAAGGGCATTTTCCACTATTCACCTAAAAATTCATATTTTTAGAAAAATCTTAAAGATTAATCTTAACATAACATTTCAAGGATAAATATAAAAATGATGTTATTTTTTCAAACTCATGTACAAAATTATATAAATTTTATTTTTAATTAAAAATAGGAAAAATAGGAAAACTAATTTTTATAGGAAATAGACTTAGGTTATATTATCTATTATTTTTCTTATTTACTATAAGTTAATATTTAAACTAGTTTTAATCCTTTATTCATAAAAAATATATTATTCTTTAAAATAAGTAACTTTTAGAAAATATATTTCATTTGTTTCTAAGTTTCACTAGTTCAGCCACTATATATAGTTAATTTTATTTCATTTATATATATTCATAACTTTGTTACCACTGTTTATACCTGTAAATTCTATGGATACCTTAAAATGTTCTATATTTTTTTTGTAGGTGGAGAATTTTTTAAAAAACTACATTTATTTGAGGAAAATATACAACAAAATATTGGGTTATTATATTATCTCCCCTTAAATAAATTGTGTCCTCACAATTGAAACTATTATTTACATTTGACAGTAGTTAAGAGTTTTTAAAGATAAATATGACTTAATTTATAATTTATAGAGATATATCAACATTAAAAACTCATAAAAATATTTTCATGGAATTATAATAATTCTAATATTTATTATTCTCTAACTATTTAGGAAAAGTGTCTGCAGTTATTTGGTATCATTGATGGCTTCGATTAGAATCTAATAACATTTATCAAAATTAGTGGAAATTATTTAAACCATTATCCATGGATCACCATGTAAGATAATATGAAACCAGTTATAAAAAAGTATTTAAGAACATTATAGAATGGTGTAAATTTCCCAAAAGAATCCACTACATAATCTTTATCTTCATATGTGTTTCATAAAGATCACATAGTTGAAAACATGTTCACCACACCTCCATAAATATCCATGGGAAGATATAAATAATCCATAAAATGGATAGTATTTTCTTATTTTCCATAATGTGCTTGAATCTCACCATGAAAAGGAATGAGAAAAAAATAGGTTTAAGTAGTTTTGACGAAGCATGGGGATCTTAATCCACACATTCCACAACCATCGTATGGATATAAACTATATAATATTGAAGTAAACTTCATAGTCAATATCATTTATTCATGCATTAAAATTAATGAATAAATACCAAGTCCAATTCATAATTCATTTATGAATTCATTTAACTCTTGTATATTTTATATAAATGTGAAATGATTTCCTTAAATGATAGCTTATGGAGGCGAAACATAAAATGATAACTATTTATCATTTTTCACAATCACAAATTCCATAATAATATAACCTATGAATGAAAATAATATTTTTCATGAAATATAAATATATATATATATATATATATATCATGTATTTATATGAATTTAGGGAATATTCCCATCAATTTGATACTTGTACTGAAGCCTAAAATCCTTTGTTCCATTTCACTTTATATTATATCATATACAATAACTTTATAACCCATATCCAAAATTAATTTTGAATATATTTCCAAACACCTTTTGGTAATATATCATTAAATTCACCTTGCATCACATTATATTCAATACATTGTGAATACCCATTCAGAACACTTTTTGATTAATTCTAAAATACATTTATAGTATCTCTATGAGTCAAACTCAATACCCATTTAGCCAACCACAAAGTGTTACCCCACGGTCCTTTATAAAATTAAAAATATATGAATATATAGATCTATAAATTTAAGAAAATAGAGGCATGTATAAATGCATCAATTCTACTCAAGCTATAAAGGTATTTGGCATTATCTTCATCAAGAACATGAATCTCTACACCTGTGTCCACTGGTCTGCATCTCATGAAAATGTGGATTATAATATTTTCCATTTTCCCTATACATAGAGTGACCATGAAACATTTAGCATGACAAGACCATATATTCAACTCATCTATTATCAATTCTCTAAGTATAGAATGATAAGATCGATGAATAAATAACATGTCATTTATCCTTTTGGATATTCAAAAAACTTATACCTTATAAAAATAGATATAAAATATCTTTATATAAATGAACACTCCCATAGTCTATCTCAACCAATGGATGTGATGTCATACTCATCATACAAGAGGAAAAATCACATATTGATTAATCTCCAACAGAGGACATGATCAGTAACATACCCAACCCCCCCTGTATAAACTAATTCAATATGTATACTTGTGTAACTAGGGTATCTATGTATGAAGGCTCTAATACAAGTTATCTTTCCAACCTTAGGTATTGGAGACTCAAATGTTATCCATGCACCCCAATTATATCAAATACATCTCAATATTACACTCTATGTGGTATTCTTAGTAAGTCATCCTGTACACACAAATAATATCCAATTCATTATCTTATACCCCATGGGCACATTATGTATCTATATAAAATAATCATACTCATTCTAACCTTAAAATTTTATCATAACATATAATAATTCATGATGAACATTGGTTAGGGATAAACTCAAAGTCATACTTTGGAAGGTCAATTGTCATTGATGTATATTTATATACACACTTATGTAGCTAATGTAAAATAATGATAAAATTGAGTTTTCCTTTAATATTATATATTATAATATTTTTAAAAATGATATATTTTAATATTATTTCACTCTTTAAGAATATTTAACAAAACCAACAAATGCATCGTTTTATCATATGATATAAGATAAACTACTAGAGAATCCTTATGTTTGCTACACTTTCTGGGTTTAGTCAACCCTTTACATCATATGTAATGCCTATCACATCTCTATATGAGAATTTGATAAAAACCTCCCACTAAATATTTTATTGAGAAACATCTATGATGTGAGCTAGTTTTTATAATGGTGACATTTAGGAATTATATTTTTAAATCTTCAACTTACTAAAATATTCAAAATTATTAAATTTATAATATCAAATTTTACAATGCCATCAACCATTTTATACTTAGAAATATTTCTAATAACATCATCACAATACTTATAACACTATTCCATGAAACATTTTCCTTGAAATAATGTAACTTTTTACATTATAGTTAATTGATCCACCAAAAATCTTATAGGAAAATCCGGAAACCTACTACAACTAATGTAAATATTTACATATCTCATTATTGTCATACCCAAAACCCTTTTAGGATCAAGTGATAAAACGATTTTATAGTAACTAATATAACTTTTAAAAAAAATTGAGCACCATAACATAAGATTCTTTAGGATATAAAGTGTAATTCAACTTCCATTTTGACTGGTATAATCCTACAAGAATTATTATCTTTCATTTTTCGTGATAACAAAATATAACTCTTTAAATTTTTATTTATCATCATACATAAAAAAATATTTTCAGATATTTAGTGAAAAACACTTTATCTTAAACTGTTAAAAAAGTGACACCCACTTTCTAAAGGGTAAATAAATGTAACATAGTATATTTCTCCTTACCATCACATATCCTACGAATTTTAGGATACTAGGTGGAAAATACATTAACAGAAAATTGGTGATATCCTTTATTTGTTAATTTTGATCTTCTCTAATACTAAGAAAACTTCCACTAGCCTCTTAGACAATATATTTTTTTAAGAATATATTGCTAAGATAAACAAACACTTTTGAGTGAATAATTGACATTTATTTTCTTTAGGTATGAATATTTAAGAAATAAATTATTGTTTCCATAAAAATATGGAATTATATGTGTTTATAATATTTTTTTATTTTAAAAATGAAAGTTTTTTTAAATATACCACCGACTGGTATTGGGAACATAGTCTAACATATTTTAAATGCTTGGAATAAATTTTTACCTGGATAAAAACTATTATACAAATCATCTTCTCAAAAAATGTTATAGAAATAGATGAATCATAAAAACTATGTATGAAATTACTCATCTCATATTTTAAGAAAAAAATTTATTATAGAACAAATTCTCCTATCACATAAGGAAAATGAGTTTAGGAAACACATATTTTAATTAGATTCATTTTAGCATGATAAAATCCTTTACATTCAAATATAGAAACTCTTTGCTCCAAAAATGTAAACTATAAGCTCAATCAATTATTCCTTTGATTTTAAACTCCAATATATTTTTAAAATATTCATTCTCTGTCATATACCTTTCAAAACTAAAGATTTAATTTCTGTAACATAAATACCTAACATCGACATTCCATGGAGTTTAAAAAAAATCAGGTATATATTCGATTATCCAATCGTATTATATTAACATTCCTCCTTCCAAAAAACCCTATGTTTCCATTAAATTGATTGGCTTATTAAAAAAACTTTGTTCATCTTTTCAACTAAATTTTCTTCTTCTAGTCTGAACTTTTACCCCTTGAACTATCCATATAGTTCTAGAATCTAGACATAATACACCGAGTTCATTCATTCTCAACACTTTTATAATATTATTTAAACATTTATTTAATTCAATCATATTGTAAAAAACTTTCCACACATAAAAAAATAATAAATTCAATAACCATAAGAAGTTATTTTTAGTCTCCCAATAATGTATGTTATAGAATTGAACAAATCATAACTATGTGTATCAAGAACACTTCATCTCAAAAAAAACCATGCTCTTACCAGGATAAAATTTGTATAATAACATATTATGAAAAGTTCATACAAGATTAAAGAATATAATTTATCAATGTAGAAACTCCTTTTCTCCATTACATGAAAGTAACCTTAAATACCCAAATATCATTTATTTTATATTTATGAGATTCTTTATATTTACAAGACTTATAAACCATAAATTTGATATTATATATCTATAATAATTCTAGAATTCATTTATATAACCATTAAAGATTTAAGGTAACATTTAGTCTCACCATTTAATTAAACATATTCAATCATATTGAATATAATTTAGCATACCCAATAAAATTGAGAATACATGACTTATATCATCAATATACTTAATCATATTAAGTACATGAGTGAAGGATAATATTATTTTTGTTATTATGAATATAATACCTCTGAAACCTTAAATGTATCATTTTATGTTTCATAATCATCCAGAATCACCAGCTGAAAAACTTCAACACAATTAACACTAAAAAATGATTCATGTGAAAAATAAATGAATGCATGGATGTTTTAATGATATTCCAGGATGAAATGGACTAAAAATCAACTTAAGGGTTTGTATTTGTGAAAGATAAACCGTTTTTGAATGGAAAATGCTTCACAGATATTCTCATAAAACCATGAACATTCATCTTAAGTAAATATGGTAATATTTCATCCAATTTATGAATCAACTCCTATGGTGCCTCTAAACACCCATTTTACCCTTCATTTAAGGAGATCACATTCTTTATAATTTTGATAGAAGCTATAAATTTAAAAACTCCATCCTTCATGAGAAAAAAGTGAAACAGATTCCTACTGGTATCCATATTTTGTGAACATCCCTTTATGAGATCTTGAGTCTATAATACCGTGGTAGAGATGAAATTCACAAAGGATCTCACCATCCTCTCTATAGGAAAACCCCCTGCCTCTTCGGATTCCCCATAGAATCCACCTTTTAAGAAACCTTTCACATGGGAACTAAGATAAAACCCTAAGGCATCGAAAGCCTTTTTTTTGAAGGATTTATCTTCAAAAGACACATAACCTTCATAAATCCCAAAATTTTCTTGAAACCCGCCTCAAATTCTCCCATATTTCTCCTCATTTTAGTCAATATAACTTTGCAAAATTTCAGTTCTGAGGGGCCTTGTTCCTATCTAAACTGGATTTATTCATTCCCCGATCATTTGCACAACCAATATCTTCAAACCTTGTGCATATCCACTTTACTCCAAGCATGGTTTGGGAATCACTTTTTCCTATTTCTTCCAATCATAGTATCAATAAACATAGGACTCTCATGTGCTACCCCATAATGTTACATCATAAAAGGAAACTACTTACTTTACCCTTCAATTAGGGATAATGTAGTATCATTTTCTCCTCATTAACTAACTAAGAATGGGATGATCCATATGTTAGAACAAAAAAGTCTGATTTGTATGTGTTTAAAATACATAGGCTAACATACTAGTCTTATGATGTTAAACTAAATGACAATTTCCATAGCACATGATTAAATTGTATCCTTACCCTCTATGAAAAACATAGGATGCCTTGTGAGAAAAACATAAGATGATAGACCATATTCTGGGTAGCATCTACATGAAATAACTATGCTATTATTTGTTGTGACTCCATTAATGATAAAATAATCCTTACTTCATGATGTTAAACCATGTGGACCAGGAACTATCATATGAACATAAACGGTGGTGTCAAACTATTAGGGTTTTGATCTTGGTCTCCTAATAGGGTACGTAAAATTCCTCCATGAGGTTCAATCCAGATATCAAAATATCAATCTATCAATCTTCCCCCAAGGAGAGGATAACAAAAAAGTGTGACAATTCTCCCTAGGTACACACTCAACCTCTTACCAACCATATATGAGGTCTCAATTAGACATCGACACTGCTATGTGGTGTTAACCGATATTCTTCTCAGTAAGAAAAAATGATTATATGGGAGACATCCCCACAAGACTCTAAATCTATGAATAAGTCCCTATAAATAATCTAAACATGTAACCAAGTAACCAAATAACCATAAACCTATGACCCTTATTGATATACAAGGACCTTTACATCATGTAACAAAATTGGGATGCCTGAGGCAATAAGCCTAGGATTCCTTACACAACTTGCATGAATTACCCTATGAAAAGATGCAGGATGGCTTAGGTTGAACACATAACATTCCTCACAAATGATATTCTCTTGAATCCAAAATAAGAAGATTTTATACATTCTCATTATAGACCATGATCATATATGCTACTACAAGCCCACCATCATCATTAACAACAACTATAGAAAGTTTCTCGGTTGCAATCTAAGTATAATAATTAACTAGAATCCACTTCAAGATGGTTTTAGGAATTAGATTCATGCACAAGTCTCATATATTTAAAGGAAACCTAAACTATGAAACAAATTACAAGGAGGGATCCATGGAAGGAAAAGCCGACACTTCATCATATCTTTCTGATCAAGGAGCCAACATCATAAACCATGGAGGTAGAGGCTTCCCACCTTTGGAAAGTTGGAATGTGGGCACATGAGAAGGAGGTTATTTGAAAATTACAAGGATTTGGACCAATCTCAAGAAGAGAAACAATATTGCATCCCAAATGCGTACCCCGATGAAATCATCAGAAAACAAATTTGTGAACCTGATGTAAAAAATTTCTACAGAAACATGGAGAAGATGATAGGTAATGGATATGAAATATTCCTAGAATCATTGATGTGTATCCCCTCTCTTACCTATATAGGGATGATAACATGGTAATGTTGAGAATAACCTACATAAAACATGTAATGATGGGGAACATCATGAATTCCACATGACAGCAGCTGTAGGAAATGTATGATGACCTATTTTCAACATGTAATGACCCAATGCTTAATCAATGGAAATTAACTACTTAAAATTATTTCATATAATTACAACACAATGAACTAATTAGTATTATGTTCCCTTTAAACATTGTATTGTCACTTCTGTGTTTTAAATTTTGAAAATCTGACAGACATGGTTACGATCAGTATGATGTTTGGAGTTCAATAAGACAAACTTAATTTTTGTTGAATTGTAACTAAACCTTATGAATAGTAATGTTAAACTTATAAATAGTAAAATTACCCTTACTAATAGTAAATAATAACCTCACTAGTGAAAGTATAATTAATATTTATCCATATTACAAGTGACAATATAATAGTGTTAGTATTTTTCTAAGTCATAAATATTTAAATAAAAATTTACGAATAATTTAATAATTAAAAAAAATTATTTTCATAAAGTTTATTCATAAATTATTTCTTTGATGTCTTATTATTATAGTAAAATTTTATGAGACTATAGTTAATTTTTTAAAGTATTATAAAATCCTTTATAATTTTAATTTATGTATTTTTGAAGTAAATTATGATTTTATTTAAAAATAAAATTTCCCATATTTATAAAATTATTTTCATAAATTGGAGTTAATGTTTGGATTAATCAAAATGGATAATGGTTAGAGTTAATTTTTTATATTTTTCTAAAATACGTGATTTTTTTATGAATAGAAAAATATGATAATTTTTTATAAGTACTAAAACCAGAATTTTTGCATCATGATTGATTAATGGATGATGTAAATAGCCATTGGTTATAACTCACATTAACATATTACAATTTCAGGTGATGGAATCATCACTATTTCTTATATTGGGGATAAATAATAAAGTAATGATTCAAATATTTAGAAAGTCCTCCTCCCCTCCACTATAAAAACAACCCACACTCCCCTCTTCTATTTGCTCCTCGAAAGACTTTATCTGTGACTAAATTCTACTCATATATATCTAAAATCTCCTCCCCCACGTCCATAAAACCTTGGTATCTTCAAAAGACCAAATCCACTCCCCTTAATAGGCTCTCATGGAAGATAAATTTAAGAGGTAAATTCCACTTTTCAATTATTTTACTTTTCTTCCAAGTTATTTTGTTTTCTTTTCTATACATACCTCTCCTCATCCAAATTGTATGTAAAATATATTACTTTATATATAATTTATTTATTTCTGATAATTTAATAATTTATCATCATCTCTTCTTTACCCTTATTTTATACTAGTAATAAAAATCCCATCTGAGATGTGTCAATTTACCACATTCTAGGGTGATGGGTTTTCAGTTTCCATTACCATATTCAATTCTAAACATGAAACCATTATTTTGGTTGAAAATTACTAAAATATATGTATTATTTATCATATATGGTTCTGGAATCTTTTTGTATATATAATTTTAATTTATAGAATAAAATGTGTTCATTGTGATAAAAAAACACCAATTAACCTAAATGGTTATCACTAAAGTTTTATATAATGGTCCATCTTCACTCCATGTAACCAAATAAAATTTACAACCATGTAACCTTCTGTTTGTTCAATAATAATATATATCTCCAATTCTTGGCAACCATCCTCCTTTTACATGATTATTCATTCATGTATATATGTAAGCCGGTCATGAATAAAACAGACCTAAATAATGAAATTAAACCTCATAACCAATCAAAAAGGTTATGGATGAACTCAAAAGGTAATATTAAATAAATTACATGTAAAATAGGGTATGTATTTATTAATTAATAAACCAAATTTTATTATTTAGTTCATTAATATCATGTGGAGAACACCATCATACATAAGGTTAGGGATTCTACCCAAACCTCCATTATTCCTTCAGGTTATTCTTATTCTCTTTTTACCCAAATGAAATACTATATTCTATTTATGTATATATTCTAATTTATATTTATATGTATTAAATCATTAATCAAGATCCATTAATAATTCTCTTTTTGGGATATACATGCTTTTATGTGATTCCCTCCTCAATAATTCCCGATAAGCAAACCCATTTTAAGGGAACCTCTCTAATTTTTACCCACTTTCAAGTGCACTATACCATATGTTTTAAGCCAAAACTATTTTTATAATATTCGTATTTTTTTAATGAAAATATCCTATTTTTAAGTCTGGTTTTATATAATTTATTATTCCTTTTTCAATTTTGAATACTATTTAGTATTTTCCTTAAGACTGCACTAAAATGTTTTAATGCTAAAATTTATTAAATACTCTTTTTGCATGTTATAACCTCTATTTAACTTCACATACCATGATATATGCCTATTTTCCGTTGTAATGTTCCATGTATGTTCTAATTCCTATCTTTCAAGTACACTTGTATGATACTCTCATTAAATTATGATTTATGACATGATTATGATACACATTCCTTCCATGGGTTCACTTATGTTTATATATGATTTATTATGTATGATTATATATGTGGAATGCATATTCATGAACATTTTATGATGGGCGAACCTAGATAGATATCCAATGCATTGTGTAAAGTTGTGTCTCATGAGATGTTATGTGCAATAATCCTGGCGGTTAGCCTTGACTTGTACTACCATGTGAAATGGTCTTGGCAGTTTCCCTTGACTTGTGCTACCATGTGCAGTGATCCTGGTCATTAACCTTGACTTTTTCTCCTCTAAGTGCAATAAAACTTGAATCATAATAAATTCATGCTTTGGGTTGCTACCACAATACTATGATTCAATGTTTATATGATCCCAAGTAATACATGTTATGGTTCCATATGCTCAATTATGTTATATGCCTTTTTATAACTTTATGGCATGCTTCCTAAATAGTTTTATAAAGATTTAGAATTATTCATAATCTCTTACTAGTCTTTTAGGTCATCCCTTTATTCTGGCTTCCCCAGGTTATCCTATGCATATTTATAAGCATAATGGATATTAGTAGCTCATTTTTTATATTAAATAAAAAAGTTTCTTAATGATGTTTAATTATATACCTAGTCTTCCAAGACACTAGACTTTACAATACTTGGATTTTAATTTGATGTTTAGATACACTTAAAATCATGTACTGATATATTTAAAAGGATAGGGTCTCTTTATTTGGTATCATAGGATGGTCTAGATATTTTGGAGATTAGGAATATAGCACTTTATTAGGAACCTTAAGGGTGAGACTAAGTATAATAACATCCCTAAATTTTGGTAAATAAAGAGTAAGTGATTTATTAATAAAATACATCTCTGTCGAGATACAAACATGTATAGGTGGATCTAGAATATATGTATCTAGGGGTAAACCCCAAAAATAATACTTTGTTCTAGACTCGAATGGGAACGGGTTCACGATAACAGGTCATGTTGTACTCTTGGTTTGAAACTCATGGGGGATAAGCTTTGGTAAACTCATGATATTTGTACAAACCATTATTAATGGAATAAAAAAATATCCAATAATAATATAAGTTAAGAAATAGATCAAGGATAACCTATATTTAAGCCTAGGTGATCACAAGATAGGATATACTTCTCTATTACAAGTTTATCCTTTTATGTTTAATGTTTTTTTGCTTAATAGCTAAGTATTTGAGCCATATAATTGTATGTTATTTTTATTTTTTAATGATGGGAAATAGAAGAAAAAAATCTAACAATAAATGTGATAATTAATTTGAATATTTCACTAATGATATGAAAAATATGACGGGAATAGGTACTCAAAACTTCATGACGTCACTTTCACAGTTGGCTCATGTTATGAATAATAACATGAATCATGAAGAACACCCTACTCCTCCAAGGAAAGATAAATTTGTCATTGAATCCTTCATGTGGAAAAGGCCTCCCATGTTTAGTGGATCTGATGATCCCCTCCTCGCAAAACAGTGGATTAAATACATTGAAAAGAGATTGTATGCCCTCCAGTGCTCAGAAGAAGATAAAGTCATCCTAGAAGTCTATTGTTTTGATGGGGAAGATGATTAGTTGTGGAAATTAATCAAGAATAAAAATTACCAAGAGTAAATTGATTCCATTGATTGGGAGGAATTCATGAAAATTTTTTCAATAAATACTTTCCCCAAACCCTCCACCTGAAGATGTAAATAGAGTTCTTCAGACTCAAGCCGAAGGAAGATGATACCATCAGGGCATATGAAGAAACTTCATAAGGAATTCATGATATACCTATGGATTTTTGGCAAACATAAAAATCAAGAAGGATCACTTCTTTATCATACTAAATATGAGTATAAGAAAATCATATGTGATTTGAGACATTGAAAGTTATGAGGATTTTTTTTGTGCCCTCATGGTTGAAATGGAGATAAGAGACTCCTAGTGGTCTAATGGGATCTTTGAAAAAAATCATAATATGTATTATAATATGGGTGGTTTGGAAAATAAATACCCCGATGTAAAGATGATTGAACATCCTACATGTTAAAATTTTGGGAAGAATCATCTTGGGAAGTGTCTAAAGGGAACCCAAAATTACATAAAATGTGGAAGAATGAGGCAACTGGCTAAAAAATGTTGAAGGGATGTGATGAATCCTGCTAATTTGAAAGAGAAAAGGGAAGGTTTAGATAAATGATCATCTAGTGGTTCGGTGTTACAACTACATGGAGCATGGTCGGTATGCTAACAATTTCCCTATGTCAAGGGTTGTCAAATGAAATAAACAATAATATCTAAGGTAACAAGGAAGGGCTAATGAATCACTACTACTTAGGTTGAGCTAGAAAATTATGTGGTGATAGGTATTCTAGTTATTCATACAATAATAGAGAACAAACAATTTGATTCTAGTTATATGAATTCTTTTATATCTTACAAGGTTTGTATAACTACTCAAACACCCCCTTAAAATTTGGAAGATAAGTTATCATTGATAATATTGAATGGGAAAATTATTGCATCAAGGTTTATAACTCCTCCCCGGTTAACGTTTGTGGACTGAACCTCCCATAAATTCTCATTAAACTTCTTTTAGTAGAGTTTGATGTTATCTTTGGCATGGATTGTCTATATTTATAAAAATCCAACATCAACTGTCTAAAAAGGGGAATCACTCTTCACATCCCAAATAATCCTCCAATTCATAAAAATTGTAAGGAGGAAGTTGAATCTCCTTTATAATCATTCTCTCAAGTGTGGATATTAATGCCTAATGAGAAATCATGACTAGCTCAAATGATTGAGAAAACGGATATGATACAACTTGATGATATGTCCATCATGAGGGAGTACACTGATTTCTTCCCCCAATGAGTTTCCATGTCTTCCTTCTTATCGATAGGTTGAGTTCATAATTGAAAATATTAATGGATATCTACCTATATCAAAGACACCTTATAGAATGTCCACCATAATGATGGAAGATCTAAAGAAGTAGTTATATGAGAATATTGAGAAGGGTTTTATATGCCTGAGTGCTTCAACATGGGGTGTTCTAGTCCTCTTCATCAAGAAAAAGGATGGATCAATGCACATCTGCATTGATTATCATGATTTCATTAAAATCATGATAAAGAAAAAGTATCCCCTACCATGGATAGATGACTTTTTCGATCAACTTCATGGGGACAATTATTTCTCTATAGCGAAATTTTGGTTAGGATATCACCAATTAAAGGTAAGGAAGGAAGATATTCCCAAGATTTCCTTTTGAACTAGGTATGGACACTATGAGTTCATAGTGATCCCTTTCGAAATCACTGATGCTCTAGAAATTTTCATGGATTTTATGAATACATTCTTTAGATATTACCTGGATAAAGTTTTGGTAGTCTTTCTGGATGATATTATAATATACTCTAAGAGTAATGATGAGAATGAAGAGAATTTTAATACTATTCTAAAGACTTTGTAAAGTGAGAAACTATATGAAAAGTATAGTAAATGTGAGTTCTGGATGGAAGAAGTATCATTCTTGGGGCATGCTATACCCTGCAAAGGGATATCTATAGACCCTTATAAGATAAATTAAATTGAAGAGTGGACTAGAAATACATATATAATGGAGATTCATAGCTTCTGTGGTCTAGCTGGGTATTAGTGATGATTTTTGGAGAACTTTTCAGGTTTTTCAAACACAATGGCCAAGCCTACAGGGAAGGGGGTGATGTATTTCTGGACTCAAGAATGTGAAGACTTATTTATGGAGTTGAAAAAGAGGCTTATCACTATGACAATACTCACACTCCCAACATGTATATAACTCTTTGTGGTGTACAATGATTCTTCAAAGAAGGTATTAGGTTTTGTGTTGAAGAAAAATGATAAAGTGATAGCCTTTGCCTAAAGGAAGATGAAAATACTTGAGAAAAACTATTCTAAGAATGATTTGGAGTTAGAGGCTGTGATATTTATATTGAAAATTTGGAAGCATTATCTCTATGGTGAGAAGTGTGAGATATATACTGATCACAATAGTCTCAAATATATATTCATGTAAAATAAGCTTAATATGCGCCAAAAAATATGGTTATATCTCATCAAGGATTATGACTTCTCAATCCACTACCATCCTGGTAAGGCAAATAAGGTGGCAGATTCTCTAAGTAGAAAGGATCATGCATCTTTATCAAAAATTAGAATTAAAAAATCCAGTATTCTTATACTTGTAGTGGATATACATGGGATTCATTAAGGGAGGACCACCATCAATACTTTCTCAAACGGCTGCTCAACCATCCCTCATGGAGAACATAAAGGATTCTCGAAGAAAATATATGGAAATTCAGAAAAGTGTGGAATCCATTAGAAATGGGAAATCCTATCAGTTCAAGATTGATGAGGAAGGAGTTGTAAGATTTGGGTTATGATTATGTATACCGTACAATCCATAGATAAAGAAGGATATTTTTAATGATGCACATAGATCAACCATCCATATTCACCCACGAATCACAAAGATATATTGAGATCTCTAAGAGAACTTTTGGTGGAACAATATGAAGATGGAGATTATTGAGTATACATCAATGTGCCTAGTATGTCAAAAAGTGAAGGATGAAAGGAAAAATTATAAGGGGATGAAGAAACCACTAACCATACCAACATGTAAGTGGGAGAACATCACCATGGACTTTGTCACTAGACTTCCAAGGACATCAAGAGGAATCAATGCTATATGGGTCATTGTGGATCGCTAAACAAAGACATCTCACTTTACCAAATTTTGAGAGGACATATAATTGGATGAACTTTCATGGATATATATCAAAGATATGGTAAGGATTCATGGAGTAAAAATATCAATTGTATCTGATAGAGATATTAGATTCACCTAAAATTTCTGTAAAAGTCTCCAATGTTCTCTAAGTACTGAACTGAACATCATTACTGACTATCATCCTCAAACTGAGGGCCAATCTAAGAAAACTATTCAAACAATAGAGGACATGTTGAGAGCCTGTTTAATGGACTTCAAAGGATGGTGGGACCAACATGTTGAACTGGTTGAATTATCCCTCAACAATAGTTTCCACTCCAGCATCTGAATGACACCATATGAATCCCTTTATGGGAAAAGGTGAAAACACCGACTTGTTGGGATGAAGTCATTGAGCATAAGCTTTGAGTACCTAAAATGGTCAATGAAATGTTGTAGAAGGTGAAAACCATTCAACATCACATCAAGGAAGCCCAAAGTCAAAATAAGTGTTATGTAGACAATCGTCAACAGGACCTTGAGTTCAATGTTGGAGATGTGGTATTCCTCTGCATATCTCCATGGAAGAAGGTCTTGAGGGTTGGGAAGAAAGGAAAGATAAGTCTGATGTACATCATCCCCTTAGAGATTCATGATCATGGTGAAGCTTTCGCCTATCAACTAGAACTTCCACATTTTATATCAAAAAGTACATGATGTCTTCCATATATCCCACATCAAAAAGTACATACCAGATCCTTCACTTATACTATTTTCAGAGGTGGTACAATTTGATAATGATCTTTCTTATGATAAGCAGCCAGTGACGATCCTGAATCATAGAGATGATGTTCTACATAACAAGACTAATCACATGTTCAATGTACTATGGTGGATCCATAATTATGATGAGGCAACATCGTAACTGAAGGAGGCAGTAATGTAAAAGTACCCATGCCTATTTATGGCATAGAATGTAAAACAAAATTTCTAGGGTGTAATTTCTTAAGGGGGGAAGAATGTAACGTCCCAAAGATTTATAATTGAAAATTCCTTTATTATAATTATTCCATACAATCATAAAACGATGAAATAAAAAGTACTATGTTACCTTCAAACATATTATTGTCACTTCTGTGTTTTGAATTTTGAGAATCTGACATACACGGTTGCGATCGGTAAGATGTTTGGAGTCCAATAAGATAAACACAATTTTTGACGACTAGTAAATAACCCTTATGAATAGTAATGTTACCCATATGAATAGTAATATAACCCTTATGAATATTAAATCCTCCAATTAAATAGTAACCTTACCAATGAGAGTATTAATTAAATTTATCCATCTTATAAGTGACAATAAGATAGTGTTGGTTTTTTTATAAGTCATAAATGTTTAATAAAAAATTTATGAATAATTTGATAATTAAAAAAGAAAATTTATTTTCATAAATTGGATTCCTAATTTTTTTTATTCCTTATTATTATAGGATAATTTAATGAGAACCTTAGTAAAATTTTCAAAGTATTATAAATTCAGTTATAATTTTAAAATATGTATTTTTCTAGTAAATGATGGTTTTATTTTAAAATTAAATCTCTGATATTTAGAACATTATTCTCATAAAATGGAGTTCATTTTTTTATTATACATATTAATAAATGGTTAGGGTGATTTTTAGTGATTTTTTTGAAATAGTTGAATCTTTTTATGAATAGTAAAATACGATAATTTACGATAAGTCCTAGAACCTCAATTTCTGCATCATGCTTGAGTCATGGATGATTTAAATCCGTATTGGTTAGAAATATAAATATTTTTTACTATTTTTTTCATGTAATAATCACTATTTCTTGTCATATGGAGAAATAATAAAACAATGATTAAAATATTAAGAAAACCCTCATCCCCTCCACTATAAAAACCACACACACTCCTCTCTTTTATTCACTCCTCTAAAGCCTTGTTCCTTGCCTAAATTCTTCTAAAATATCTCCCAAAGATCCTTCCTTATATCAATAATCCCTTGGTATCTTTAAAATTACAAATCCTCTCCCCTTAAGAGGCTCTCAAGGAAGATTAATTTAAGAGGTAAATTCCTCTTTTCAATTCTTTCACTTTCCGTTCAAGTTCCTTTGTTTTTTTTCAAACCTAAACCTATTCTCATCCAAATTATATGAAAACTCAATTAACTTATATTTACAGGAATTTATTATGATAATTTAATAGTTTATTATCATCTCTCCTTTACCCTTCTTTTATACTAGTAGTAAAAACACCATCTGAGATGTGTTAATTTACCACATTCAAGGACCATGGGTTTTCAATTTCCATTACTGTCTTCAATTCTAGACATGAAACCATTATAATGGTTGAAATAGACAATAATATATGTATTATGTATCATATATGGTTATGGAATATTTTTTTTCACATGATGTTTATTTATAAAACCAAATGTGTTTTTTGTGATCAAAAACTTCCAATTAAACCAAAAGGTTATCATTAAGGTTTTATATAATGATTCATCTTCACACAAAGTTAACAAATGAAATTTAAAACCATTAAACCATATATATGTTAAATAATAAAATATAACTCCAATTATAGAAAAAAAATTCATTTTACATGATTATCCATTCAGGTATATAAATAAACCTATAATGAAAAAAACAGACCCGAACAATGAAATTGAACCTCATAACCAATTAAAAAGGTTATTAATAAACTAAAAAAGGTTATAATAAATCAATTACATGTAAAATAGGTTCTTTAATTATTAATTAATGAACATAATTTTATTATTAGGGTCATTAATATCATGTGGAGAACACCAACATACTAAAGGTATGTGATTCTACCCAAACCTCCAGTATTCTTTCGGGTTATTCTTACTCTCTTTTTATCCAAATGAAATAATATTTTTTTTATGTACATATTGAAATTTATTTTTATATAAAAAAAATCCTGTATCAGAATCTACTAGTCATTCTATTTTTGGATTATACATGCTTTTAAGTGATTCCCTTCTCAATACGTCTCGATATGAAAACCCGTTTTTTGGGGAACCTCCCAAATGTTTACAAAATTTCATGTTCACTCTACCATAAATTATGAGCCTAAATTGTTTTTATAAAATAAATATTTTTATTACTAAACCTTCTTGTTTCACTTAGCGTTTCATATAAATGATTATTCCCATTTTTATTTTAAATACTAGTTATTATTTTTCAGAAAACCACACTAAATTTTTTTAATGCTAAAATTTATTAAGTAGTATTTTTACATGTTATAACTAGTGTTTGACATAACATCCATGATATATTCCTATTTTACATTATTAATGTCCATGTATGTTTAATTTCATTCTTTCATGGACACTTGTATGATACACCCATTAAATTATGCTTTATGACATGATTATGATACCCATTTCTTTCCATGGGTTCCCTTATGTTTCTCTATGATTAATTATGTATGATTATATATGAGAAAAGAATATCCATGAATATTTTATGACGGTTTCACCCTGATATCACTCCGACACATTGGATGACGTTGAGTATCATGATATGTTATCTGCAACGGTCTTGGCAGTTAGCCTTGACTTGTGCTACCATGTGCAACGGTCTTAGAGGTTAGCCTTGACTAGTGCTACCATATGCAACGAACTTTTTGGTTTAACATTACATGGGATCCTCTAAGTACAAAGAACCTTAAATCTTGATAATTTCATGTTTTTTGTTGCTTCCACATTACTATGACTCCATGTTTATATGATCCCAAGTTATAAATTTCATGGTGCTTTATGTTCAGTTACCTTATATAACTTTTATATCATTATGTCATACTTCCTAACCAATGTGTTAAAGAATTATTCTTATAATTAATCTATTACTAGGATTTTAGCTCATCCCTTATTTCATGTTATCCCTAGGTTATCCTATGCATATGTATGATCATAATGGAAGTTAGGAGCTTATTGTGACACTACGGGAAATATGACTTTTACCAATGGTTTTGTCCAAACTGTTGGTATAGTTCATTAATTTGGACCTATACCAACGGTTTGGCCAAAACCGTTGGTATAGGTCACTTATATGGACCTATACCAATGGTTTTGGACAAACCGTTAGTATAGGTCCTAAAATCAAAGGACCTATACCAACGGTTCTCAAAACCATTGGTATAGGTCTATACCAACAGTTTTGAGAACCGTTGGTATAGGTCCTTCAATTTTTAATCGAATCTTCTTACCGAGAACATTATATAAATCAAAATTTAAAATTATTAAAACAATAAATATACATATTTATGAAATTATGTTCACAAAAGTCATGTTAGGTAAGTGGTTAAGTCATTCAATTATAAACTAGAGGTCCTGGGATCAAATCCCACCGAATGTTTTTTTTTTGAAATACATATACCAACGGTTTTGAGAGCCGTTGGTATAGATTTTCATATTACTTATACCAACGGTTTTCAAAACCGTTGGTATAGACCTATTGTAACGGATTACTTTCCAACGGTCCTCCAAACCGTTGGTATAGCCTATACCAACGGTTTGAGGGCCTATACCAACGGTTCCAAACCGTTGGTATAGGGTATTTTTCCAGTAGTGTGGAGATTAAATAATAAAGTTATTTTTATGATGTTTGATTAAGTACCTAGTCTTAAAAGACACTACACTTTATGATACATGGATAGTAATTTGATATTTAATTATGCTTAAAATCATGTAATGATATATTTAAAATGCTATGGTCGCATTACAATAGGTGTGCGGACTGGAGAACAGATAGTGAAACAATCCCGCATAACCACAATCATGTCATGGAGGCCACTACCCCCATGGATTTCAGGAAGCCTCGCTCCATTTACTACTTCAAGAATATCTAGGGGATGGTTATAAATGCTATTTTTTACCATTATGAATAATAAGGGATCATCCCAACCATTGACATGTCCCTCCATAATGTGGAAGCTCTGGTTCCATGCTAATGTTGTTTTCCACATGTACCAAGTAGGGGGAACATCCACCCAACTACCACTATAAACCATTTCTGGAGTCTTTCCCTAAGAATACTAATATTTCACTACCTTATATTGAGGATGTAGGACAAAAACAGGTCATTCCTTCTTTGACTGACACCAAGGGGTCCCCTAGGAGGCCCCTGACGACTCAGCACCACAAATATCATTAGGCGAATCTATGGGTGGAAAAATATGTTGATGGAATCCATGCTCCCCCAGAGCTAAATCACTGTACCTAGCTCCAGAACTATGGATAGTCATTATACATAACCAACAAATATCCCATATGATAGATCTAGTAAATCCTTCCACTAATAATATGTTTTCTATATGAGGGCATGTGCTCACCCAATTGGGATAGAGACCTCGAACACCAACTAGGTATGTTAGGTCAACTCTCCTCATCGTTGGTGTTGCTGATAACTATTACAGGACACCTCAAGATATAGAATTTCACCACATAGGTCCTCTCTAAAACACCATCAGCCGACACAGGGGTCCTCCTAATACCAAATACTTCCCCTCCTCTATATATCCATCCTGGGGAAGGTGGAATAAAACCATTGTGGAGGACCTTCCCATGAAACTGGTCATAACAGAGGAGGATGAAATCCCTTGGACCCTCATAGGATTACACTTGGGGAACTCCCTTTTCACCTAATACATGATGGGGGGAAACAACACAACACCCTCTACCTCTTAGAATATGAGGTGATAGATGACTCTATGGAGATGCATCTACCTATTCCACCATAGTTGGGGATAGGAGATCATCAGATAAGACATACCATCCCTAATGCCGAATTCCACAAGGTCTCTAGATCTCTCTACAAATATATTTGTGTGGAATTAATTCTTGGATTAATTATAAGAACTCTATGTATAACCAAACTTTTCCACCATCAGTTTCCCTCCTCCCCAACTACACTATGGACATTGGGGACATGTTAGGGTCTACCTTGGAGCCTCAAATGAAGGTAATCACTTTACCTAACTAGAAGGGAATGATGACCATCATGATCAGTAGAAGGTTATTTAATTACCATCATATATTGATATGATTATGAATCATGCACCACCTCCAAAATCCACTCCATCATATCAGGGATGACTAGAACATGTGGTATCCCCTTCTTCTAGAAAATCAATAGTAGAGTAGGTATATATCATTTCCACCTCCAGTTTCATAGGTAGTATTTATTGGGGCTTAGGGAGATCAAGAGTAGGATAACCCTCTATATAATAATACATTGGATGAAACCCTCTGGGAAATCATGGACACTAAATAACTACCAATGACTTTTTATCTGTATAAATCCTTTCGTTTCATCATGATAGAGTTTCTCACTGAAGACCATGCAGATTGCCTCAGAAAAAAAAATATGTGACATTCAACCATCTCTGAGATCATAATTTATCTTATATAGGGATCCATAGAAATATCAATTCCATTTATAAGTAGTCTCAAAATAATGAATTCATAGAACTCTTAATAGCTCAATAACTGGACACATATGGGCACAACCAAATTTTTCAGTGAACCTATATCAGGAGCCTCAATGTACTTCAGCGAGTCATGCAAGAGGAATATTCCCACATTCAAATCAGGGGTTGGAGGTAGTATGCTTTCATTAATTTCATCCCCATTTAATGGTGACCATGAAACCTTCATCCTACTCCGCCCATCAATGGAGAGAATTCTCCTTCAACCACTATCATTGCCAACATCATTAAGATAATTCCCCGTGATTATTAGAGGAATTGGGCTAAAAAAATAGGGAATGATGGATAGAATCCACCTAAAGTATAGATAAAACATCTAGTAGACCCCATATTATGTTACCACACCCATCAGTAGAGATAGGTGTTGGAACTAAAAATCCCCCACTTAGAACTCACTACTACCTTCTCATCAACACATTGATAATGGTAATGGAATTTCTGATCCCATCAGCCCATCTAAGATCATGCCAAAAATTGAGGAAGACACTAGAACAAATTATTTTATGTAAGATAATGAGGTTTGTAAGATCCTTACTGCCAAACTAATCACCGAGAAATTCCTAGAGAGAGGAATTATTTTAGGGGTCCCTACCCCTCCTTTTCCTGAGATACCAGTTCTCCTTGTCCAGAAACTAAGAGTCGAGGTGGGTGGTCATGTGCACCCAATTATGATAGAGTCTAGTGGTCATGAAAATATCCAAGATTTGATTCACCTATGCCTCCTAATCAGCATGATTTCCACCTCCAGACCCTGACTGCTTCACCTCTCAATCCAATAGGTTGGTCCAAGCATTGGGGATTACCAACCATCACCAAAATGATGTGATATCCACTATCATTGATCATCTAGAAGCTTTGGAGATTTTTTAGGATGTAATCCCACCTAAGGTAAAACCATATCTAAAATGGGTTAATCACATTCACACACCCCAAGAGTTTGATAATCCAAGATTCATACTTTTTGATAGGGTGGTCAACCCACTCCAGCACTTGATCCACTTTTCCTCATAATGTAGTCTGATTTTAGGGACTCAAGAGAAATAGGAGGCCACCAAGATTCAATTATTTGTTTAATCCTTAGAAGGAATTGACTTAATTGGGTACAATCATCTAGCCTATAGATCTATTTTGGGTTGGGAAGATCTCCCTAGGAAGTTACTCTACAAGTTTAGCTCCCCCATGGGAAAAAATAGCATCACTCACCTCTCTAAATACAGATAGAGGAAAGAAGAACAAGTTTAGAAATTAAATACCCAATGTAATGGAATCACGTACTTCCTCATTGTACAACATTATTAGTAATAACTATTGGGTAAGTGCATGGAGAATTTGAAAGATGATAAGGTTCATACCCTCATCTCTATGAGATATTCATGTAGCTTTTTGGAATATTCCGAGTTGACCCTGTGTCTGGAAGAATCCTTGTAGCAGACCAGTATATGGTCTCACCCATTACCTCTTCCATATCCCATTTGAAAGCTTGTAAAGGAAAAAACAACCTATGTTTTATAAACATAGGCCCCACATCCACTCTACCTTCTATCACCTCTACAGTAAAGGCTATGTTATGTGAATCCACACCATGAGAATGATTCCCAACCACATAATTTAGGATAGGTGCCTAGGGATCCTTTCATAGAATTTATCAAAAAGGTCTACTCCTTATTTTATTTTTAGGTCCTAGAATATTTCATATGTTCCCTTGAGAAAAACTTTTGAAAGTTTTTGTAATGAAGGAGGCCTTAAGAATCTAACCTAAAAAATTGTTCCATATTCTCTCATATTGTAGGGTCCTTGGAAACAATACCAAAGAGTAATTTTTCTTCAATTATTTTCTACAAGACTAGCTAGACCTTGGCCTGGTAGAATTGGGTGATGTCTCAGCATAGGTGGAACATGACTATATTGATCCCAACAGTGGAGAAAAAGTCCCTAACGAATGGTAGTAAGTTCCTGGATAGGGTACAAAAATATAAAATAAGCTTCTGGATCATAAGGAATTATTTCACACCCATGTAATTATCCATTCCTAATTGATAAAATCAGAACCTCTTGCGATCACCATGTTCTTCAAGGACACCTCATCAGCATCACATCCTTCCATGTTCTACAAGAATCGATGCCATAGATGCTAGGATTGTCATATTATCCCACCCGTGAAAAATTCAACATGCACTATCAATGACTAAATAACCCCCAAGTTAGGACAATTCCCCAGGTTCTGACTTGCCCTTGAATATTTTGATGAAAAAGAACACTAATATGCTTTTATCAATGATGTTAGGCTGGTGGAACATTACATAGTGCTCTACGATGATGAATTCCATAAATCCCCATTTAGTACATTTATCCAATGTCGATGAGGAAGTGGTAGGTTTCACACTACTAGACAGAATTCCCAGGATGATTCTACAGATAGTATTGTTCATTCCACTGATACTAGATAGTATTCCATGTGTAGAAAATAGCATGAACAATCCCCACTAACTGCATCATCGAGAAAAACTCTGTGACCAATCATATTGGTTGATCATGTGACATATATATAGCATCCCATATATCAATACCTACTGGCCAAGGATTGATCTCATCCATTTAGTGCTCAACCAAAGCCTTCCATTTCACAACACAACATCAAAAGTAGCAATTAGTCCCCAAAACCTCAACCAGATATCATCACAAATATCCCAATTAATGAGAATCCTTTGGTAAGAAGGAACATGCCCCATTAATAAGAGTATGAAGTAATAAAGAACCTCTTGAAAATTACATCTGGAATCTCAATCCTTAGTGGACTCCATTTTTTAAAATAATTGTGTGATACTATCATTATGTTCCTGAAGGGAACTCTCTAGTTTGAAAATAAGGTAGTCACAGATGGGACCTATTGTGTAGAGGAAGCTGAGAAGAGAGTTCCAATCCATTATCCCATTCTCTGAGGAAGATTAGGGTGCCACTATTTAGGGTCACATACACCCACTATATTTTGTATGCCAATTCAACAGTGAAGAAATATATCATTTCATAGTGGGCACTACTTCTAGGATCAATCTCAACCCAACCCCGATGATCTACATATTTGGGCTCATGAAAGTAGATATTACCCCATATAACATGAAAATTGAAGAATATGTTAGGAATAAGAAAAATGCACATGATAAAATTCATTTAGAGACTTCATTTGGTGACATGGTGGTGAACACCGAGTTCATGGTTGTCTTAGAAGAAACTACCTACAATGCTCTGTTGGGAAGGCCATTGATTTGTTGGAACACAATAGTGCCCTCTACATATCATTGATGCATCAAATACACCCTCAACGGTTGACTAGAGGTGATCCAAGGCTATGTTTATCCCTTCAATTCTTATGAAGCCCATAGTTTGGATATTGGTTACTATAAATGGGAGGGTTAGAAGCTCCATACTAATATGGTAGACAACATCAATTCCCCCAAAAATATTATATCTACCTCAATGGATACTTCAGAATATTTTAATGACAGAATTTTTCTACTGACCCACCAGTTGTAACCGACCACCCTAGAACTTAGGAGTCATTTTATTTTCCCTGAGAATATGGAATGAACATAAATTACTTCATATTCCTACATGGGATGTCTATGGTTAAATTTTAAAATCCATACAATTATTTAATATCAATAGGTTCTCCCATTGTTAACTGATCAATGACATCACAATATGTTCTGGAGAGTAGGGATGGATCGATTGTGTTCCACCCATCACTGTGGGTTTGATTTCAAATGTAGGTCCCACCATTAGAAACTGTGAGGATTCATCTCGTCATATCTTATAATAATTTTCCTCAAAAACAAGGAACCCCTCTCTGAGGATTCTACCCCTATTAAAGAATAATATTATACCTCTCCACAGTCCCTGTCTCTAAAGAACTCAAGTCGTTCCATCTATTCTATTTTTTTTCTTGAAAAAATGTATTTCCCAAGAGTGGCCTTTTCGAACCCTCCACACCCAGGAACCCCCCTTCCCGTGAAGAGGTCATCCGGAGAAGCCTCAGCCGGGAAAGAGTCGTTGTCAGGTGAGATGACAGAGCGTAACATGGGGTTACATCTCGATCAGCGATGGTTCATCACAGCAATCCGTTAGCTAGGTGAAATGCACCCTCCTGCCCACCCAGTGAGACATCGGGTGACCCGACAAGGTGGGCGGTACATGGGAGGCAGAAATTCTCCCAAGAGCAGCACCCAGGAATCGAACCCAAGACCTCACTGAACATTGTTGTTATGGAAATCGACCACACACCACTACGCCACCACCGAAGCATCAAAAAGTCATTCCATATATCCTCATGCTTCAAATTATAAAAATTATTTGGATGAATTTCCTACCACCAATGAGGAATGAATCTCTACAACTAATGATAATTTTACCCAGGTTAATTTCATCACTAAAGAAGATATGTGGTCGAAACTCATCAAAATAGTCAGGTCTTCAAAAGAGTAGAAACAATATGGGGATTTCTTAAAGTAGAATTATGATGTATTCATCTATAACTATAAGGAAATTTCATGGATCAACCCCCAGATTGTGGTTCACCACCTTGGTCTCCCAGTGGGCCACCATAGGTTCAAATAGTCTCCTAGGAAGATGCATATTTCCCATGGTTACATGTTCAAGGCTGATGTTGACAAGATTCCCAATGCTAACTTCATTGGGGAAGCCTAATACCCTAAGATGATTCCCAACATTATCCCAGTCAGGAAGAAGAATGGGAAGATCAGAGTCTGTATAAAATTTTAGGACCTCAACATCCATTACCCAAAGTATGATTTTCCATTTTTGATGATATTGATACTCATTGACATAATCATCGTATTTTAGGTGTTTTCTTTCATAGATGGATACTTCAAGTAAAATCAAATTTATATGGCAACTGAGGATGAAGAAGACTCTATATTTAGGGAACCCTAGGGAAATTTTTTATACCAATTGATGTTGTTTAGTTTGATGAATTCATGGGTTACTTACCAAAATTCCAATAACCACATCTTTGAGTCCCCCTTAGAACATTGGTGGAGTGCAATGTACTAAATCTAGTGTTCAAATCCTATTATTGTTCACCTTATATCAATTACCTTAAGAAAGTGTTCGACCTCCTCTACTCCCATTATCTGAATATGTACCCCTTCAATTGTGTGTTCAGGGTAACCTCTGGGAAGTTATTTGTTATTTTTTTCAGATATAAAGGTATCAATATTGACCCGAGAAAGATTTTGGCCATCTACAATATTCCATCTATGCGTAACCTATTGGAATTTTGGGACCTCCAATGCCACATGGATTACATCTAGTGATTCATAACCAATTTTTCTAGGAAATGTGGTCCATTCTCTATTATAATGAAGAAAGGGATCATTTACCATTAGAATGGATTGTGACTGACTATATTTGAAGACATCAAGATGTACCTGATATATCTTCTAGAACTGATTCCATTTATCATAAGAAAACATATGGTACATTATTTGATCGCCCTGAAATACTATCATAGTTCCTTACTAGATTATAAGAACATTTATGGTAGGGAAAATATCATATTCTATCTCATCTTCGTGGTTTTAGACATGAAGACCAGATATTCTCCTATTGAGAAGTGGTTCCTTAAATTGGTATTCATGATATTGAAATTGTGTCACTATCTTTAGCACCATGAGATAAAACTTGTATCCCATATAGATATCCTAAAATAAATTCCCAATCACTATATATTGACTAGGTGATTGGTGCAGTGGGTAGTAATTTTGTACTAGTTCGATATCATATTTTTCCCTAATAAGGCTATCAAGGGATATCACTAGAATATTTTATGGTCAAACATCTGACTCCTCAAGAGCTTCACCTAGATGACGATTTTTGAATGGAGGGAATCCTCGTCTTTGACCGGTTCCTTCCATATTAGATGATTCACTTTTATAGTGACTCCTAGAGCCTAATAGGGAGAAGTCTCAATAACCCCAATATTAACAGGGTAGGCCTTGGGATTTTCTCCATCACTCCCATGTAGGCCTTCATTCCATACTCTTTCTTTTGTTATACAGATTCAAAAAATAATGTCTAAGTATTAGGCTCTTACCACATGCCTTGAGTTAGCTCTCAAGATTTAAGTCCCCCAACTGCATTTGTTGGGTGAATCATAACTAGTCATAAAATAGATCAATGGTTACTACATCATCCAAAATCTAGAACTCATCCCCCCAACTATAATGAACTCATGAATGGATGGCCCAGTTCCATTCCTATCCAAAGGTAACCCTTGTTCCCTAATCCCAAAATGATCAAGCTGACACCTTTGTAGTCATGGATACAACCCTTGAAATACTGGACTAGGTTGACTTTCTCATTCACATAGAAAATATTAGGTTCATCACCGCCATCACATATGATGATGAAGACTAATATCTAAATCAAATGACATATATCACTTCTATAGATGGAACATCAAATACCCCATTGTTTAAGAATTACCAGATTGGATGAATCCATTCATTTTGTATCTCCAACCTAGGACCCTCCCATTAGATCGAGCAATGTCTGAGTGAATCCATCACCATATAAGGAATTACACCCTCCAGGATGGCCCCAACCCAGAGAAAACCCTCTATAATAATGTCTTTGATGGAATGCTGCTCTATTACATCCAATGAAAAAAATTCCTTAAGTCCTATATGAAGTTCATGTTGGGTCCTATGGGGGATATCAAACAGGATTGAAGATCTCCCACCTGATCTAAAGATTGGGGTATTTCTATCCCTCCATGAATAATAATTGCATCAAGTTTGATAAAAAGTTTCATGGAATATATATTCATTCCAACATCATGTTCCAATAATCATCTCTTCTCTATTCACCCAAATGATCTTAACCCTTTTCTGTAAGGGTACTTCATGTTGAAGGCCCCTACCAACCTGAAATAAATTAACAATATTGGTTTATTCAAAAAACCATATACATATTATAAAATTGGGTGGAATACATCCCCCTTAAATAAGTAAATTACCAATTTGTGATTAGGTTTACGAAATCCCATATCATTCATTGATTTTGGGATTCCTCACACAATTCTCACAGACTGTGGCACCAATTTTCATGATTCTTAGTTGAAGTGGTCTTATACCAAGTGTAGAATCATACCCAAAAACACATCCTATTATCACATGTAATAAAATGGGAAGATCTAGGTGTTAAAAAATACCCTATCTAATATCATGTAAAAGATGGTGGTCCAAAACAAGAATGGTTATCCTGATAAGATATATAATTACTTCGGGGCCTAACATATGACAACCTAAAATTCCACCCAAGAAAATATATATTCTGTGATGAATTGGATAGTGGTATTTTTTCTTACATAGGTTTAACTATCATTACTTCTGATGGTTGTTTACAACCAATATAAATTAGATGTAAGAGCTAAATTTCACCCAACCAAGATGGATTCTCTTGAATAAAAAATGTTCTAAGCACTACATAACCTATAAAGGCATCAAAACAGGGTGGTTCCCACTTTTTAAAAAGTTTTTCTTGTAATCCTTCATTAGGGGTGATATAGTATTGTCTCTATGGATGTCAATGATACTTGGGAAGAAGACACCAAAGTTATAACAAAAATTGGAATGAACTTATGTAATTCAGGTGGTATACTCAATGGTGCATACTCACTAATCACCATGGATGGAAAACACCTTGATTCTCCTACCAATGCAGGGTTCCTCAAGTGATAATTCTCATGACTTGTCTACATTCATCCTAGATGAATGATGTAAAATTGTAGGAAAACATCCTCATCATAAGATGTTAAACTATATAACAACTCAACCTATTCACATGATATAAATATGTATGATATATCTCTAGTTTCATGACATCAAACTATGAGACAATATCTCGGTCACACAAAATTAAACCGTACAAACCATTGGTCAATGAAATAAAACATAAACTAAAGTAACCCCATCCTTAAAATATGACATTAACCTATGTGTCCAACATCCATTATATATAACATTAAGCTGAATGGTTCACATATCTATCACATGAGGGGAAAACCTTGTGATACCTTTATCCATAACCTAAAAGGGAGCCCCAATTTCGATGTTGGTATCTTCCCATGCCATAGTTTAGAACTACTTCAGGATTGATTACCAATTCTAATTAGATACATAGGGATTCTCGAACATTATTTCCTTGTCTCAACCAAACCGCTGATCTATTTCATATCTATGGACTTTGAGATCATTTCCAACTCCCACTCATTGATGCTCTCATTCAACACATTAAATAACATGGTGGGATATCTTCTTGAGTGTTTAATTATACCCTATAAATCTCCTCTTTCTCACTTCCACATCTCAAGACTTACTCAATTTCGATCATCATTATCTTCCAAATCCAAAAAATACCTCTAATAATGAGTGTGCTTGTCCAAATTCGCTTTCCACCAATCTTGGGCACATGCCTATAAGGATCTCTTGTGATATATGTCATTTGCCATGTTTTGAACATGGTAAATTCTTGAGCTTAAATAATCTTCTCCCATCCCTGATTGGTGTGGTTATGGAACCAGTTTTTCAAACATAGTTAATAATTATTCCTTACTCATCATTTTCCCACATTTTGTTATTAGAATCCCAAAACACATGATTTACCTCCCCTTCCACCTCCCATTGTTCTAGTGGATCATTCACACCCTTAGTGTCACATCCCTCATGTTGTCATGCACATTGAAAAATAAATTCAGTATTTTCATGATCCTACTAAGGTGGATTTTGTTTCCCCAATCATGTGATCCCATGTGATATTGAAAACTCCTCACCACTCCTTTTTTCTCACACTGTTAATGAATCATGTGATCTTAGTATGTATTGGTAGGGTTTTTATGAATATGGTTTAACTATGAAGTCATGTTCCAAGAATCCCAACCCTAATCTATGTGAAACCTTCCATGAATATTTCTCATGTAGTGTGGGGACTTTGGTTCCATTTGCAAGTTAGGTTTCCACTCTTCTATAATACCCAAACATCCCCAAGACACAACCCCATGTACTATCAATTATAACCTTAAAATATGTGTGAATGTGTGTTTCAATGGTCTCTTCATTCCCCCTTTTCCACATCGGGTTTATAACACCTTCTCTATCATGAATTTGTATCCCCTTAGTCATGGTTTTATAACCATAAACTGCATAGATGACATCTTCCTATGTGAAATTTCAAACTAAAACATCGCCAAAAATTATCCTCGCGTGAGAGGACAGCCTCCCACTTCCAATTCCAGCCTCCCACCATACCATATTATAGAACTATGTGTGGATTGACTCTACTTTCATGGGATATATAGTAAATCATTCACCCCCTATCTTGGGTCCCAGCAATATATTTTCTTCTATAGGTGATACTTCATTTTCTATCATCTGGCCTCTAAGGGATCAATTCATAATAGATTTTCAACCTCTTGCAGGTGAATCCTTCTCCCCCCGAACACACACACCATTGGTCCTGATTTCATGACCTTAAATAGCATTAATATCATCCATACTATATGATGTTGAAATTATGGGTCCAACATCCTCATTGTAAGATGTTAAACTTCATGGATTACATCTCTATCACATAATATAAAACATTTTTATACTTTGAACCATCATTAGGAAGGGTTCTCACCTTTAGGTTTTGACCTCCTATTGTGCCTCAATCTAGAACTATGTGAGTCTTGATTACCAATTCTGATAAGATACAAAGAGGCACTTGAATACCATATCCTGGGACATTCCATGTCATTGACCTATCTCATCAACTCAACATTTTTGAATGAGTTCCACCCTTATAGACTGATGTTCCCTATTACTATACTGACCTCACCAATGGAATATGAAATAGAGTGTAGAATACCACATGAACATTGCCTTGATTCATCTCCACACTTCGAGTACTTATCGGTTTGGATTCTCATCATCCTTTAAAACCAAATAGGACCCCTAACAGAAAGGGTTCCCGGACAAATTAGACCACCTTCTATCCTAGGTATATGCCTTAAAGGGTATTTATCATCATATGGTGGTTCCCATGTTTCGAACATGCTCAAAGGTTGATCGCATTTCTTCTCACTGTATCCTTAATGGGTGCAGTCTTGAAACCTATGTTTTGAAAATGGTAAACATTCATTTCATACTCGTAGGTCACCCTCTTTCATGATCCAAATCCAAAAATCCATGATTTAATTCCCCTCCATCAGCCTTTTTTCTAGTTTAGTTCTTACACACATTGTATTACCCAAATGTTAATTAATTCACAATGATTAAGAAAGTTATTTTTTGGGGGTTATCTGAACCCACCCTCTCTTTTCCCTTGTTTCAAACTCCCATGTGACGAGGGAGGCCCCCATAATTCCTTTTTTCTCACACCAACCATGGATCAAGTGAGATAAGGAAGCTTGGAAGGGCTCTTCACTCACAGTTGAGATGCACCAAACTCCCCCTTGGACAATGTATTATGACCTTAAACCATGTTCCCCAAATCCATGGAAATGTTTGTGTTACTCCAAACCTCTTATGAACCTCCATTCACATCAGTTTGGCATTATATTTTGTTCAATGCAAGCTCCCTTGTTTTTCCCAAACCATAAGATCATAAACTAGAAGCATCTCCATAGGTTACTGGAAACAAGACCCTAAACTTTGTGAGATAAACATGCATGTGGATATAAATCATGTTACCCTCCTTCCGTGAGACACTTATTTTAGAAACATGCTTTTTAGGCCCCACCCAAGAACTTTTATTCATGACTTTTATGGTCTTCTCAATCCATTTTGGTTGTCTTATCCTGTTTGGTCTAAGTGGGATAACTCTAAACTACCCAAGGAAAGATTTAAAAAATCTTGTTATGATGAAGACCCAAAAAAGGAATATTAATAATTTTCAGCCCCCACCCACCATGTCACCTCCTAAGACATGGGAAAAATTAATTGAACAAATAGAAAAGGTAAAAATCACATTGGAATCACCATCAAGACCCTTTAAAATCATGGTTTGTTCACCAAACTCCTTGGTTTAATAAAAATTTAGTGCTAACCCTTCACCCTTCCTTTTCCCCAAATGTGAATACCTCTACTTGTCACCATATTCTTTGGGTCACATGGTGAATACTATTCAGGGTAGTTCACATATCCTCACTAAAAAATGTTAAATATTTTGGTCTAGGTCCCCTTCTCATGATGAAAAATGGTGTAATTATTTAAACCTAACAATAAAGAAACGTATCCCCTTTGGTGTCAGACACTGACCACACCAACCTGGTTTCTTGACTATCACTGGATAATCATGATGACTCTTTGCTTAGAAGGTAGGTTTGAATCTCATTCAAACCAGTACACCCCTTCAGTCTACTCTAATGCATAGTAAAATTATACCTAGATAATTGAACTCTAAAAAAATCTCTAGATTCATCTCCACACTTCATGTATTCCTCGATTCAGATCCATATTATCTTCCATGTTTATACGGGCCCCATAACGATGATGGTTGTTGTCCAATTCGGCTCAATTCCCATGCTGGGAACACACCCTGGTTGAATTTTAATGAAAATTCTATAGTTCTAGGGTTTAAAATAAGGCCAATTGTCTACCCCCATAAGTATGTCCCCACTATTGACAGTGTGGTTGTGAAAAATTTATTTCAAACATGGTCAGTAGTCATCCTCAGTTAGCCTATTTCCTCCTCCTATGTTCCATGCCTTGGACAAACAAATTCACATCCTCTATTTTCACTTTTTTTAGATCATAATCCAACACCACTATATTTACCCTTCTCATACACCGAAACACACTAGTAAAATAATGTTGGTTGTGTAGGGTTTCTCCCTTTGACTAACATCCTTCTAATCAAGAAACTCTTAGTGGTAGATAGATCATTTTAACCCAAAACCCTTCAGGCATTATCTAGATCCCTCATGTGAATACTAGTACTTCTATTCATCTCTAATTTCTGAAACTGAGCATAACTCATGGGGGATTATAAATTTATGGTTTATCACCTTATTAGTATGATAGAAATGTGAAAAATGGAAAACACCTGAACTTGAGTCAAAATAAAAATTATGTTTGTCTCAAATAAGTGATGAGGAGGGCCCTCTATAGGCTGTAGCCTCTCCTTTATTACAAAAAAACATACAATAAATCAAAAAAATTAATGATTCATCATATTGATCAATCTAGTTTAGGGACTACCCCAACACATCCATCCTCCCCCAAGATGCCTTAAGAGCCTATTTTTTACTTTCTGGATCTGTCACCTCCTCCTCAACTATAGGGAAAACCTCATTGAATTTTATTTTCACCTATACCTACACCCTTCCACCAAGTTTGTTGCTTCCACTTCTTTAACCTTTAGTGCCATCATTAGTTCCCTTATATGGTTGATCGTATCTCCCCTAGCAGCAATAAAAACCTCATACTACTCATCCTACCCCTCCATCAGAACGAGTTCTTGTTCAAATTCCTGGAGTGATTTATTACATTATGAGGTTTTCATATACTAGGTAGAGTCAAAATTTTAAAAAATGTATTCACTCTCTCAATAAGGATGTCTCGAGACATAGTGTGGAGGCTATGGGGGTCCACACCGCAAGTCCTTATAATCATAAGCCAGTGATGGAGGGTCCCCATCTGGAATGTCAAATCATCCCATAGGGTGTGGGTGAGGAAGTTATGAATGATCTTACAAACACTATGTTAGAAAATTTAATTATCCTCAATTACATCATATCTCATGTCTTTTAGATCCTCATGGTGTGAGGGCTCATACTCAGGGAATTTCATAAGCATCTCAGTAATGGGATCATCAGTGGGAATCCTCATAGATAGGTTGGGCTCCATGTCCATGGGGAGGTCAGATTCACCCAAAATAGGAGCCTCAAACACCTCCTTGGGATATTTCACCCATGGATAAGGCATAACCATTATAGCTTCCTCAATTTCCCCTATTGGGGCCCCAATATCAATCAACTCCAGCATACTTGTGAGCTCTACCATATTTATCCCCACTGTCGGTAACTGTGTCTCCAATGTGGGAAATAGTTTTATTCAAATGTGAAGTCAGTAAGATAAAAATAATGGTTGAAAAATATAATAAACTAGGGTTATAATTATAGGTAGTGTAAATCTCATCCATTATATCAAGGTGTGAAGAACCCAATCTAGGCTCTTCCAGTAGTTCCATCACCATTATGATGTATGATTCAACTAGTTTCTCCACATCCAAGCATGTTTTATCCACTTAATAGAAGAAATAATGTTTTTATGAAGTGTAAAAATATTAATATCTGAGAAACAAAGTGAAGGGATAGGAAATTACCATATATTCCATGAGGTCTTTGAGATTTCACTTTAGCTTCAGGTAGCATTTTAGTGATTGGAAACTAGATACATGCGGTCGTACTGTTAGAGGGCGGTTTCACACCCACCCCTTCAAGGTTTGGGTATGTCTCTTCCTCCATCAATTATTTATCATTAATATCGTCATCCTATATTCTATCCACTCTCTAAAAATCAAACAAAATGGAAAATATGACACAAAATAGTAACAAGTGACTCAAATTCATAAATCTAGGGGATTCCCTTTCTCGACAAAGGAGTCTTCATCCTATGAGGATTATAGGAAATATTTACTTCCCCAAGACTCCATAAAAGATCCTTCCTCCTGTCTTATGTAATTTAATGATACTTATAAAGAGAGATAATAATGATTAGTTATGTCTTACAACATCCTCATCTAGTCCATCGGGGGCTATGCCACACCATGAGCGTGGATCACATAATCCATCTTCTATATATAATACATGGATTCCATCTGATAAGCCTATAATTTGATATTGGCATGGAATATTCTAGGAAGGTAGATAACTTACCTCTTTATTTGTACCCAAATCACCAAAGTGGAGTAACAGTAATGTATATACCAATTCATCCATGGAATGGGAAAGACCACATGTCTAGGAATCTTGATCATGCACCAAGATTTCTTCCTCGAATCCCTATCGTGGACCATCATGAATGCTCTAGAGGGTTTACCTTACTCCCAGATTCCTTTTCTGAGCCTCAGGCCATCCCTCCCCCCTTTAAAACTGCCCTTTGTGTAGGACTAGGGACCACTAGATCTATAACCATTGTTCCATCAACTGGGTCGGCCTGACCTTAGTGTACTCCCCCAATCACAGCATGCATGTGGCCCCATGGTTGTGGATCCCCTTCTTTAGAGTCCTATAAAAAACTCAGAATTCTATCACATCTCTATGTTTAATGGTGTAATAGCCTATAGATAGCTTCAGTCAATAAAATCTCTATCCCCCTTTCTACCTCACCATGTAAACATGCACCATATCTGGTGGAGGGTTTTATTGTGGCACACATAGTATACTGTGGTGTGTACCTTGGCTTCATCCTATAAAGTCATCTAAATTTTTTGGTGAACCTATATGGGTTATATGATATATATATCACTTTTCAATCAACCGTCTCCACCAATAATCCACCATAGAAGGACCACAGGTATGGACGCTCCTCTACAGTCCCTGCCCCACTATCCAATATAGTCCCATTTGAGAAGGGGAATGGATGAAACATGAAGCGCTCTAGAATCCCTATCATGGTGAGAACACCAACCTTCTACATCTAAATAGGCTGACTCCTATTGATATTCAAACTCGACGGTTGTATGTTGGTTACAGTGGGACTCATAGAGATCTGGTACTCATATCCCTCCACGTGTGCCACCACCCACCGATTCAAGAAATGGAATTCCCCACACATGTGGTGGGGGTCTTCCTCTTTCTAATGTGCTTCATAAATTTGTATAACTTCTATAGCATATAAACCACCATATAGATGTGTTTCCCCATCACCATAATTTTTTCCATGATAAACATGTTTGGACACTTTCCCATCTGTGCATCATTATATAATAATCATCCACCCATAGAGGAGCACTATGATTAATCATGCCAACCTGACCCTAGGGGAGAGGGGCTTCACACTGTACCCCCACAAAAGGAATTGAGCCACCTATAGGATCACCCAATATGAGTGATCCCTCCCATGTTATGACCCCCTCAATTATTGAAGGGTCTACCAAGAAGCCTATCCATGGTGTCCTTATGGAAATAACTTAACCATATCTTGATTTTGATGTTCATCATCCCTATATTTTTCCATTGGTCCCCTTTCACTAGGCTAAGTAGATCCCTTGATAGTGTCGAAGGTTAATCCTGGTCTTCCCATACATTATCTATAGTGAGGAACTAATCCTAAATTTCCTAATACATAGGGATCAAATTAATATGTTAGTTATCTCATAAACATATTTCAACCTCCATGTGGTGAAAATAAAAAGTGTGGGGCCATGGAGACCACCTGCTCAAAAATTCGGTCATGATATTTAGTTAGTGATAGATATGGAACTGTTAAGTTCTCACAAACTCATACATCTTGATCATTTTCAGTTCCCCTACAAATTTATCACTTTACTAGAACAACCATTATGTTGAAGCTTATTCATCCATGAATTTTCCACCATTACATAGGTCCCGCTCTTCATTATATCCCTTGAGGCGGTTCACCAGGCTTTCCTCGAAGATACACTCGTACTATGGAGGGATTTTCTCTACATAAATTTCCTCAACATTGATCTTCTTCATTGGGTACTATATGGAGTCAGTCATAATGGAAGCATGGTATTTAATACAGTGACCAATTGGAGCCTTTTTCCACCTATATTGCCCCAGGGAACTCAACAATCATTAAGCGAGAACATCTTGGTGGGAATCAAGGATGAATATGTCATCTATAAGTCTAAATAAATGTAGTGGAATCCTCTATAAGAGATTATATTCCCTATAATCATATTTCAAAAAATAAAAAAGTGTTTCATTCTATAAAAAAACTCTGGAATCTCTCTATGATTATGATTTTCCCATTCATCTCTCTCCTTTGAGAAGAAACAACTTTAGAATCATCAAATTACATTCATATAATTTGAAAATTTTCAAACTTATCTTTAAAATATATTATTTTAAAAAACTAGTTCCTTCACATAAGATTGTACTCTTGAAGGGTTAACATTATAGAAGATCGTGAATAAGTCTTGATCACATAGTTGAAATGTTTTGCAAGAGTGAAGGATCTAGGTCACAAAATACTCATGAAGGTTGTGATTTTTTGTGATAATAGAGGATCATTAAATATTATGAGATATTATCATGGTCCCCTATGGGAACCCTCCACTTATTTATAGTCTAAGGATAGGGTTTAATATCATGAATGAGGTGCCTAGATCACTAGTTTTTAGAGATTTCACCTCAGAATTAAACCCTCCTCTCCTGCAACAGCTCCCATTCTAAGGGGGTATTTGTTGATGTAGAAAAAAATGCATCATGAGATAGATCAAAGGATAAAAAGTTGTTTCAATGTGAATTTATTCCAAAATATATTCAAAAACAACCTATGTGTTTTTATTTATGGAAGATAAATCCTTTTCAAAGGGAAAGGGCTTTGATGAATATCATTGGCGCACTGTGAAACTTCATCTCATGTGCACATAGAAATATATCATGAAATATATGTCTGAACCCCCATGATACCTATAAATACCCATTTCACCCTTCAATTAAAATTATATCAACCTTTTGACTTCCGAAAAAATATCAAAATTTTCTAAACTACATTCTTCATGAGTAACATGTGAAATGGATTCCTACAAGGATGAGTATTTTTTTTAATAACCTCCCATCAATAATTGAGTCTCTAAGACCATGTTAGATATGATATTTAAAAATTATCACACCCTCCTTTATAAAGTAAAAACCCTCACACATATTGGGGTTCCATGAGACAACCAACATTCCCGAAACCTTCCATGTGGGAACTATGACATCACCATGATGGAGGAAAGCATTGTTAACATAATGAAATTCGCATAATCAGTCCCCCCAACCTTCATGATCCAAAAAATACTTCAGAAACCCTACCTCATATGATCCCATATGTTTCCACCTTCCATAATACATGTCTTCATGAAAGTTGAGTTCCCATGGGCATTTTCCTGTCCAAACTAGGTTCATTCATGCCTCAATCATTTTCACGATTAGTATCATCAACCCATATTCCTAGGACCTTTGCTTCATGCATGGTTGGAGGAAAAAATTCGAATATTTCTTCTAATAATAGGATATCTTACCTCAATAAACCCATGTACCACCCTAAAGGTGACATCATCAAGGGAAATAGATTTATTTTTCCTATTATAAGGGTTAGTGTTGTATCCTTCTCCCCCCATTCCCAAACTAGGAATGGGATGCCCTGAATATAAGTCCTAAAATTTTCTAAGATGTAAAATTCTATACTAAATAGCTTAACATCTTATTCATATGATGATAAAATTCACACAAATTTTCTCAAAACATGAAATTATTCTATGGTCTTACCATATGTGACAAACATAGGATTCCTCATGAGATAAACATGAGATGATCCCCCATCTTCTGAGTATATTTTTTGTGTAAGACCCACATCATCCCTTATTTTCACCTGTTTTATGAAACATGGGTCCCTACTACATGATATTAAATTGGTTGGAACATTCCCTATTCCATGACCTTAAACTATCGAATCAAACTAAATTGGTTTTGTTACATGTATTCTAATAGGGTATGTAAGAAAACACTATGATGTTTGATACTAATATCACAATATCATTATATATATATATATATATATATATCTTCACCCTATAAGGTGAACCCCTAAAGTTTGATCATTCCCCTAAGGAGTGCACTCAACCTCTTATAAACCAAATCTAAGATCTCGGCTATACTTCATCACTTTTATGTGGTGTTAACTAATATTTGGACTAGTACACAATAATTCTACATGGGAAACGTCCTCATAGGACTCTAAATCTATGACCATGTCCCCAAAAATATTCTAAACCAATAACCAAATACCCATAAGGCCTTTAACCTATTACCCCTTTTAATATACTAGGATCATTTCATGAGGTAATGAAAATGAGAATATCGAGGTATGGACCCTTGGATACATTACCCCCCACATGAGTTTTCCCATGAAAAGATGTGGGATTCCTTGGGATTGACACATAATATTCCACCCACGTGATATTCCCTTAACTCTGAATAGAAGAAGAATTTATAGATTCCCAACACACCCAACATTTATTGATGCTTTGATATTCCCAACATCAACATTAACTTCTACCATATCTATCTTCCTTGTTGTAATGAAAGAGGTTAAATTAATTAGTATCCACTTTAAGATTGTATCGAGAATGAGTATATGAACATGTCACAAATCAATGAGGGAGATTTTATATAGGTAATGAATTCTAAGGAGGAATCTGTGGAAGGGAAATTCAACATCCCATCCTCCTATTTTAATCAAGAATTCAACATCATTGACCATGATGGTAGAGGCCACCTGCCTTTGAAAAGAGACAATATAGGGCCCAAACCCCAGTGGGGTTGTGACCAGACCAAGGAAATTGAAAACTCTCCACAAGAGGAACCAAAACGCATTCTTGAGGCACACACCAATGGAAGCATTAGAAAAAACACTTGGTTACTAAAGAAAGAACTATTCTGAAACATAGAACATTCCTTAAGAATGTTTCTTAAATTACCAATATTACTTACAATATTTTCTTAAGTTAATAGTCTAAGGATTTACTTATATTAAGGTTATTATTTTCAAGGATTTATTACAAATTTTATCTTTATGATTATGGTGATGATATTATATAAAATGTTTTCCTTTATCATATGAATAGCATGTTTTATTAACAATTTAATAATTACTTTTATTAAATGGTCTCCCACTAAAATGATGACCTATTTTGAAAAACACATCATATTAATTAGTAGGACAATATAAATATTCCACTAAGAATATGAGTCTCTTATAACATTTCTCTCACCACATAGTTATTTAGGAATGGTATCATCCCAATCACAATAGTTGTGACTCTAGGATAGTTGAGTAGAGAACCCTTTGTCCAATTCTTCATATGGATAAACTCAACTCTATTCCTCTAGTATCCAAATCATACTGGGGGTCTCCTAGCTAGTGTCACCCAAAACACATGCCAAAAATAGGCTAATAAAGGACAATATATGGGAACCCCTCAATGGAATAACCTACCCAAGGATGATCTAGGGTTAACCCACCCTGCTTTTCTTAGACATGATAATCTAGGGGCACTCAGATATGGCATGATGTACCCAGTTGGATGATTGAGGTATTAAAAAGTGCTTGTTTAGAAGAAATCTAAAACATAGTATTTTAAGGGGGGTTTTAATATTACCATATTATCTCATATTATTATTTTTATGTATTCATTCTTCTTGTAATTTATATTGGAATCTTATTACCTCCACCAAACCAATATTTCCAAAAACTTATTGATGTGTAACTCTTTACTCAACCCCTAGCTTGTTTTTCTCACCTAATAATTGAATTCAAACATATTTATACATATCTATAAGCATAATATTCATATGGTACATGAATATTTCATATAAAATAATAGATTTATCAATATTAGTAAGCCCAAACTGATAGATAGCCAACCTTATTCACCAGCCTAAATATGGCATAACCCTTTAAGAGGGTAGGTATTTTGACACCAAGTCCCTCAACATGGAGATACATTACTGAAGGGAGTATGAAATTCATCATAATTATAACAATTAATGTTTAAAAACTATACTCAACAAATAAATTTAATCTAATAAATTTAATTAAAAATCATGATAAAGGTAGATGAAACAATAAATTCATTATGGTGCCAATCCCTAAATATAAAAAAATGCCCTATCCTATATGATTTTTTTTCAAATTAAATTAAGAATATAAAAATTTATAATATAAGAAATTTATAACAACAAATAAAATATGAAATGAAATTTTAAATAAATGAACAATTCAAATATTTTAAAATAAAAACAAATATTTATGAACTACTCAGAAATTAAATCTAACTATAAACCCTTTTATAATTTTTAGCTTTAACATTATTGGAATTCCATAATTTTGAATATAAATATTTTATATTCACTCCATAATGAAAATTTTCATATTCATATTTATATAGAATTTTATTTTCAAATATATAATATTATATGAATTTTCAACTTGTTATAATTCAACTTTTTATGTAATACTTTTCCACAATTTAAATATGATATGTTTAATCGTTTTTTAAAACTTGATCATATAAATCATCAAAACACTTTTTATGTGGATTAAATAATATCGAAATATGGCATATTTTATATTTTTAAAAATTCAAAACAATTAATTATGAAAAATTCATAAGTTAAATCGAAACATTTTATATTTTGTCCATATTTCATAATTTATAATTCTTTATAAATTATCACTTATTTTTTCTAAATAAGGACTTTTATTTCTAGATCATAAATTTTTTTATATAATTTGTTAAATGGAATTTTAAATATTAACATTTAATATTTGTTGTAAAATGTTTCATAAAAATTTATTTAATTATAAGAAATTTATAATTAATTAATTTATAAACCATTTATAAATCCAAATATCCCAAAATACCTTTTATAGTGATTTATAAACATTTTTAATACCATTAAAATAATTTGATATGTTAAAATTGTAAAAAAATTTATGATTACCATTATATAATAACTCATTTCTACATAATTCTATCCTCCATTTACCATTATGTAGAAACTTTGTATAAGGGTAAATCAATTCTAGAGATTCTACATAAAGGTATAACTCCATGAACCTTATGCAGCACCATTATGTAAATGTAATCTTCCTTCTACCCTTATATAGATCTTATATGTAAGAGTATATTCTTGTGATCCTTACCTTGAATAAGGGTACAAATAATATTACACCTACATGAACACCACACTTAAGGATAAGGTTATATTTTCCTTTATACAGCCTCCAGGTACCATAATTTATGGGTAATACCTTCACATAAACTATTTGTATAAATGAAACAAAGTGGTTACCCCAACATAAACCTTATACATATGGGTATGACATTTAAATATCCCTATGTTTCTATTTGTAAGTGACTGGTAACCCTTATGTGGCTTCTATATATACTCAATAACCCTTATACAGTAAAGGAAATCAGAATCATACCCTTATATATCCCTATTAAAAAACCTTATTACCTTTACATACTAGCATTTCACATAAGGGAAAACTTAGATAACACTTATTTAGATCTATATGTAAGGGTAAGTAATTGGTTTCCCTTTCTCATATCAGCTTTATATGGGTAAGGGATTGGTTCCCATTACATAGTCTAGCTACGTAAGGGTAAACCCTTTAGAAGAATTAAAATTTTGAAAATCCAAAAATGAATCTATGTTTTTCAATTTCCTTTTTAATTTAATAAAAAATATCATAAAACATAAACACAGATCTCTCTGATACTACTGAAGGTTTTTGTTAGAGTCTAATAACATTTATCAGAATCATCTAAAATGATTTAAACCCTTATCCAAAGATATATAAGAAAGATAATAATAAATTTTATATAAAAAGTGACATGAATAACATTGTAAAATGTTGTTCCTTTAACCATATAATCCACTAATTCACGTTTATCTTCATATGTGTGTATAAATATCACATATTGGAAGACATAAGAATCTGACCTCTATTGGTATCCACAGTATGATCTGAAACATACATCGAATGGATAATATTCTCCTTTCTCCCACTATGTTATAGAATCTAAAAATGGAAAGTAATAACAAGAAGATATCAATAGTTTCAGTGATTTTCATCCAAACATGAGGATCTCAGTCCACATATTCCACAGCCATCGTATAACTGTAAAATTTATAAGAATGAAGGATGCTCCTTTTTTGTATCATTTATTCATATATTAAAATGGATGAATAATATCTAAGGCAGGTTCATGAGTTATATATAAATGAACTTAACTCATGTTTTTTCATATAAATATGAAACAATTTTATTTAATGGTATCTTACTTGGGTGAAACATAAATTGATAACGATTTATCATTTTGTTCCAATTTAATATTTCATAATAATATACCCTATATATAAAAATCATAATTTTCATGTAATATATATATATCACATATATATATATAATTATTTAGGGATTATTCCCATCAATCAAGACACTCATTATATTTATTTTCTATAGGGTGTTTATTATTATCCTTTTATTGATATGATATAATAGGTTTACATAAAATTTGTTTTCCTTACTCCATATAATTTCTCTTATAATTAAAGAGAACCAATATATCACTAAAACCAATTTTATTTTTAAAAAATATTGGATAATAATTTTTATAAAAGGCACATTCCTATAAAATTAATCATGGATTACAATAATCATACCACAAATGATTTACTAAACAATAAAATCATCAGGTTGGTGATTTAATGATCCTATAATGCATTTTATAAATAGTATAATTATTATAATCAAATTCAAAAAAGACATATAGAACTCTGGATTAGAGGGTACGTGTATCTTAAATTCTAATATTCACATTGGGAGTAGTTAATGCATAAGCATTCTATTTTCCTCTTGGTCTTGGAGGTTGGTGATGCTCGTAACATTGGTAATTTCGTAGATTAGGGAATTGGATGGGATAATTTCTATGTCCCCCCCCCACAAGACATTGATTTTTAGGGTACTTATGATGTGATATATTTATTTCAATCATGTTAGATGAACTCTTCACTTTTCCACTATAGTATATTTCTCAATGATCCCCTTCTACACAAGTAAATCATCTTCTTATCCCTTTGAGGCAATTCCCTTTTATTTCTTTCCACATTTCAAAAAAATATGAAATTGAACATTATTTCTTCATCATGTCCGTCATTTGATATTTTATGAGACTCCATATTTATCATTTTTATGTGTTTTGGACTTTTATTATGTTCATATTGTTAATCATATTTCCTGATAGCTGGTTTGGAATAATCAAAAGGTTTGTCACTATAGCCTTGATTATGAGGGGTTGTTCGTGAAGGCAATATATGCATTCTCCCTTACAACAATGGTTCTTTATAGTTCCAACCATTACTAAAACCTAAAGGGTTTAAATTAGTGATGAAACATTAAATATATGGGGGAATTATCATAATCATAAAAAGGAATTCAATCTTTAATTATTTTATTATTTTACATTGTTAGGTTTCTCTATAGTTCCATTAGTTCAACCCATATAAATCCTAGATTGACTTAGGTTACATTAAGTTGGGTTATCATATTCTCCTCAACATAATCCCTCAAAATAACTAGGAAATTTACCATCCATAGTGTTTTATAAAGATCATATGTTCAATCAAAGAATATCCCTTGGGGGTGTCAAACCTGGTGTGTAGTTGGGCTATTTACATGTTCATGTAATGATTGAGTTAATACTCAATCCTCTATTTTGGGTTTATTACCCCAAGAAACATATATTTCAGAGCCTTCATTCAATTTCAGTATCTATACATGGATTTAATTTTTATCATAACCACCAATATAAAAATTTACCATTATTTTAGGATATCAACCTATACTTAGACTCATCTCTAGGGTCTTCCACTAAGGTTATATAACCTTTATTCTACAAATAGCTTCTCTAATATCCCGAAAATGAATGAACCATTTATTTTATACCAAATATAGAAACCCAATCTAAACATGAATTTATTATAATTATTTTACACTAAAAAAATTAATTTCATAAATAATAATATCCTGATGATAGATAGGTTTAGTGTATTTGGAAACTAACTACATAATCATATTATTTACTATAGTTGAGATCATTTATCCTTAAAGGAATAATAATAGGCCTTATTCTAATCATCTCATTAGTAACATTCATTATCATAACATGGATAATAAAAATATAATAAAGGAGTGAGATTAAAAACATAGTAAGGTGTGAATAAATATTTCATCAAGGATGAGTTCATAAGAGTAGGTAAAAACATGAGCATAAGATAAATATCATAATATCAAGATGGAAAACTATAGAACATAAGTAATACTATTATTACATGTCAGAAGAAATTAAAGGAATAAAATATCAACATGGAAAAATAATAGTTATAACATGACATTATAGTATTTAACATAAATCTTGAATCATGAGAGCATAAGATCATAATGAATAAAATCCATTAAATATGGATCAAAAATTATCCTAGGTAAACATTAAATTCATGAACCACATAATGAGAGAATAAGATAATAATGAATAACATTTTTCAAATATAGAATATACACTAGTATAGGAAAGCATTAAATTCAGGATCCACACCATTAGTGCCCTTTCTTATGATAGATTAAAACAAACTCTTGAATATATATCTCAGGATAAATAAAATATTAAACAATTAATTATAGGGTGATATATGACTCCACCCATCATTCATCCACATTTATCCATGACACTAAAAAATCATTCAATTTTCACATCATAAAGAACCCAGTGTAATAAAAACTTAGTTTAATTAAACAGCCAAATGGTATAAAATAATATCATGAATTAAATCATTTATTACTAAAAAAATTATTTTTATATATAATCACATAATTAAAAAATTAAATGGGGAAATATCAAACATAACTCCATTATATATATATCGTTTCATTATAATGAAAACTAAATCATGAAAAGTGTTATTGAATTTATCCAGTTTAAATATCATAGTTACGAGTTTCTTTTCAAAATTTCTATTTAAAAAAAGAAAAAAAATTCTTTGATGTGTATTTAGATAAAAACTATTTATCCCTATAAATAAAGATATAAAATAATTCAAAATGTAATTTCTATAAAAAAAGTTTAATAAGAAATTTTATAATTCAAATAAAAGAGTTTGAGTTACCAAGTCCCATATATTTACCCTTGATTTCAATATAAGTGATTTAACCTCATGTATTATAAAGATTAATAAATTAATCACCCATTTAAAAACCCTATTCATATACATATTTATTTAAACTCTTCGTCGATTACAATTCTATTCATCTATTATACTTTGGTAATCTCTTTTCAACATCAAGTGTTAATAATCAAGAACATTTTGAACTATGTTCATAAAAATAGTGTTGATATTCCTTTTTCTACAAAATATAATAATTTTTAAAACATTAACGGTTATTTAATAGAATTTTAATAAAAACTTATAATTTTATAATTTCATTAAATGTGAGTTTTATCCACGTTTTGTGAAGATGGAAATAGAGATGAGCTAGTTTTGGGTAATTTACAGTTATTGATGGATTGTATTATAAAAATTGTTACTTTTTTATATCCAAAAAAATATTAATAATATATATTAATTATATATAACATTTATTCTCATAAAATTTAAACTAAAAACATAAATTTTTGTAAGTGAAGGAAAAACGAACATGTTCATTTTTGGAGGCGGTAGTCTTCACATCACATGATTAACATTTTTCTTTTTATTAATGGAATAGGGGGAGTGGTTAATGGTTTTACCATCATTATAATAATATAAAAATATTATTATGATACTTTTTTATCATTTAAATATGATGAAATGAAATTTTAGGAAGAGGAAAATAAAATAAATAAATATAATAGAGAACGAGAGGTTGAGAACTTATACAACTTTTTTGTATTGTCTCCTTTGAAAAGGGTATTAATCCTTTGAGGGATAGTATTTTGAGAAAAAAAATCCTAATTTAGTTGTATAAGTGATTTTATTAAAAGGTAAATAATAATTTTGTCTAAAATTAATTTTTTTTGGTAGGGGAAGAGAGGATAGAATTTCTCCTTTTATAAGTGAAAATGTGTAGCATTTTTGTAAATAACCAAAAAAATCAATAATGAGATGTCACTTTTAGGAAAGTGGATATAAAATTAAGAAATAATTGAGATTTTAATATATAAGTAGTATCCACACCTTTACTATTCAATTATAAAAATGTAAAAAACATTCCATGCTCTTTACCACGTTGGTTGCTCATTTTTATTATTTTAGTTTTCACTATGGTAACAAGTTTTCACTTAGTTAATTTATCCTTTATTAGTAAAAATAAATCATAATTATAATTTAATTTAATCCTAATGATTCAAAATTATAAATCCATTTTATTTTAAAAAATTTAAGTTAAAAAATTTAAGTTAAAAAATTAATGTTAAAATACTAATTGTATAATGTATTTAAACAATTTTTTAAAATTCTAAATTGCAAAATATGGAATTATAAATTAAAAAAACAATTTAAAATTATAAAGACACTTATAAAATTTACATTTGGTCTTGGAAAAAGGTTTCATAAATTTATACTCGATACTTAATAATGTCATAATGTCATGTTATTTGTAAAAATAGTATTTTAACTGTTCACCTAAAATTAATCTTTTAAGAAAAATATCAAAAAATATCTTAAGATAATATGGTCATGATAAATATAGAAATGATGTTAATTTATTCCAATTCAAATCATAAATTAATAATTTTTATTTATAATTAAAAACATTAAATATATAAAAAACATATTTTTATAGGAAAATGACTTTGTGTATATTATCTATTATTATTCTTGTTTTCTATAAATTACTAATTAAAATATTGTTACTCTTGTATTCTTAAAAAATTATATTATGCTTAAAAATAAGTAAATAAATTTATTTCATTTGTTTTTAGGTGTTCTAATTGAGTGAATATATAAAGTGAACTCTATTATATATATATATATATATATATATATTCATAATTTTTTTCCATTATTATACCTTTCAATACTATGGATACCTTACAAGACTCAATATTTTTTTTGTTGGTGTTTCATGTAGAGGAAGATTTTGAGCAATGAATTTATTTAAGGAAAATATATAGTGAAATATTAGGTCGTTACAACCTTACTAGAAACTATATTCCAAATATGATATTTTGGGTGAGTAATACATTTTACTTTTCAAGATTTTGGTTGAGAATTAGTCTATAATCTCTATTACTGGTCAAATATTGGTTGTGACTCAGTCTAAATTCATTATTCCTTGTATGTTATTATCTGAACATAGTATGATATTGTCTAGAATGGTTAAAATGGATAAAAATAGATCTATTAAGTTGATTTAATTCTTTAAGTAAGATATCTTCTATATCTAGTAAGATATTTTCTATTTTAGTTAGATTTTTATTGAAAATGGTTATGTTTAGATATAGTATGACATTTCTAGTAAGATGTTTATTTTGGAATCACAATTCCAATTATGACATTTCTAGTAAGATTTTTCTAGTATGATATTACTAGTAATATATTTGTTTTAGAATCTTTATTCCTATTATGATATTTCTAGTTTGAATTTTTTGAAAAAATGTATATGTTCGGAATCTATTAAGATATTTCTAGATATGATATGATATTTTACTTTTATAAATTATTTCTCGAATAAGAAATGTTTCCATAAAATTTGAAATATTAAATAAATGATTAAAAAACATTGTTATGGGGACTTAGGGGTTACCATGACCGGTACACACAAAGAAAAATATTACGACATCTCCCTCATGTTTTCCCCTTCTTCTATGAGAGATATCTTCTCTGTTTCTTATCGGAGTTGTGTGTCATCTAATGTAGGATGGATATATGATTAGGGATAACTATCTTCAAGAAAATACAGTTTAAAGATATTGATATTTTTTAATCCCTCACTAAAAACCCTAATTTTAGTTATTTTGTAATATTTTAATAAATCTTCTTATTAAATCCTGATTGACTAGAATTTCTTGGTGAGTGGAGTCATAAAAATTGGAAGTTGGTGGTTCCTAGATTATTCATATATTATATTTGTGTTATGTAACGCATAGTATGAATGTGTGAGTGGTGTGTTCTAGGTAACCCCGAGTATGAAATTATTATATTTTTTGTTGTTCCTCAGAGACACTGGATTGTAGGAATGTGTGAAAAATGTTGTGATCGAGCCTGGTATGGCATGTCAAGTGCGATATGTGATTCTATACATAGTTAGGAATGATGATGCAAGATATAAGAAAATCATGATTTGAGGGATGATATGGTTACATAGGAATGTGTTTGGTATATCCCAAGTTATTATGGGTGATTTTGATCACCAGAAGTGGGGTGACATAGTTCTCAAAGTTGACACAGATTCTATTGACCATTTCCATGGGTTACTGATATAGTTCATAGGTGGAAATGATGGTTCACGAGAGGGTTTTCATGGGATTTTTCTAATTTTATTCACTGTGGTTAGCCGATGGGGATGTTGGGGTTGTGTTCACATGAGATAGGACCCATGATATGGTGTTGAACACTCATTATATGTGGAGGCCTATATAGATTAATTGGTAAAGTGGATGGTGTTGGCTATTAGTATGGAGAATTTGATCACCATGGAAGTACGTGGTTATTCTTATTTGAAACCATTGTTTAGGGGATGAGGATTTCCATTCATGTGGGTTTTATGTGTGGGGACTTGGAAGGATGGGGATGTGAGGTTGATTATCTGATAGGGGTAATGTATATGGAAGTCCTTAAGATGTGTTAGATTACATGTGCGTGTACCATGGGGATTTAGTATGGATTAAATGGATTTTTGGTTATGGTTTTCATGTGACATCATTTTTTATATGATCAATTTTTAGTTTTAGAGATTATATGATATAATATGCCATGTATGTGTCACTCCACTTCAACACTGGTCAAGGTAGGTGTTATCTCACTTGTGGTTGTTGGCCTTAAAGGGATTAGGTTGTGTGATATATGGCTGATTTCTGTTATTTATGTTTTCATATACACAAGTATATGTTTGGGTGTAATCTAGGGAAACCATTGGTGGTTGGATACTAATTTCATACTCATAGCCTACATGGAACTTCAGGATGCATGTAGACATTATTGTTTTGGGATCATGTAAGGGAAAAGGCATGACATCAAGAGCATAGTGGATCGGGGGTGTAGATTGTGCATTGGTCGATTGGAATAGACATGGTAGAAATATTGGATGGTTCCTCTATGTTGGGAATGTTATTATTTGGTACACATATACATGTTATCAAACCATGAGAAATATTGGTTATTTCATATAACTCTCACAGAATGGTAAACATTTATTAGTGACCATATGTTTTTTTCATCTTATTATCACCTTTGTTTGAAATTTATTATACTCTATTTGAGTTATTAATTTAACATTCTTATTATTTTTGTTCTTATTAATGGTTATAGTCTCCCAACTATCACCTGAGAGTCCCTCACTACTATTCTATAGCCTTTGGCTATGTGGAGGAATTTCTAAGATTAAGTGGTACACCATCAATCAAGAAAATACTGAGTTTTAATATAGAGGGTGCATGAAAAAGTGGTATTAAAGCTTGGTTATTACAAGGTAGTAATTGGGAAGGTTGGTTACAAATTGAAAACCATTTTTAGTTGTTTACAAGTAGTATTAAAGTTGGGTTATTATAAGTAGTTTTTATTTAGTCCCTGGAAAACTATTGTTTAGGAATTAATTGAAACATGGTATGGATGCCATATTGTGTGTCTAGATATCACATGAATGAGATAATGTACAAGTTACCAAGGAAATTGGGATTGTTAGTTGGTTTTCATAATTACAGTTGAGTTATTATATATAAGGTAGTTTTTATTTTATCTTATGGGCTTTGGTTTTAGAATCTTATCCTTGAGAAGTAGGATGGAGTACTCATGTATCATGTTAGGTGCATAGGTATCACTGGATATATGTGTGTTTCATATTATTATGATATTTAACCTAAAAAAATAAGGGTTTATCTATTTAAAGAGTTAACAAAAAGTTAGAGACTAATTTTATGTGTAGTCCCTTGGCTTCAATATACTTAGCTAACCAAAGAAGGGTAATTGTTCTTGAAATGAAAGGGGGTATGACTATTTTATGTTCCAAAAACAAAAAATATTTTATTTTCACATACATATTATTTGTAAAAATATGCTCAGAAAAACCATGTATATGATTCATAATGTTAATGGATATGTGATCCTACATGTATGAGGTTCTTGTGGAATCTAAACCTGATATGGACGAGTGGGCCATAATGACAACTAATACATGACTTGGGTGTTTTATATATGTGAAAGGTATAGTGGGTCATGATTCTTGTTATAGATTTCAATATATGTGAAATATGGACTATTATATATTAATTGTGTGTGAGTTTATTTTGGTGGTGTTGTGGCAGGATTGTCGGTCAAATAATCATGAAGAGTTGGGAAGTGGATGGATGAGAAGCTCAGTGAAAGCTTAGTATGAGATATCCAAGCCATGAATCAGTATTCTCTAAGTGATGATATGAGTATGGTATACTTGAAATGGTATTTAATTCAATTTTTAATGAATATATATCATTTATGATCAAAACTATAGGGAGAAACATCATTAATAGATTATTCAAGAAGGTTTTCAGATTTGTTGTGATCTACACCAACTATGGTAGGATATGATTTCTCCATGGTGTGATGATTTGAGTATGGTCTATAAAATTACATCTATGTTTAGGTAAATATATTAATATTGTATTAATTATTATATTAATAAAACAATGAACTATTATCGGAGCAGAACCTAGAAGCGGAGAGCGCACCAAGCTGGATAATGGTGTTAGGTGAGGCATGTAGTGGCATTCAAGGTAGCCAAAATTGGGGTCATTAGGAGACCAAACAGGTCAGAAATCATAGTTATTTGATTATCTCATAATATATTTTATCATCAATGATTTTTCTCCAGTATGGGTGGATGAGACAATTTTTGGACGAGTTTAATCAACTGGAAAAAGAGTGCAGGGAGTGTGACAAGATAGGAAATTTGTAGAGGTTTTTTAGAGGAACACTTAAATAGATATAATTTAAGGACTATATTAAACCTAGGAATCTGAGGTAGGACTAGGGATGGTACTATATATTGGTATCTAGGATAAAATTACTTATACAAAATGTGGTAGAGGGTGAGATACCCAATAGTGGGGATTGTGGTCAATGGGGTGTACAACTTACAAGGAGGACAAGCATTAGTTAGTTAGTATTCTTGCCAGCTGTACACTGTTGAGTTATAAAATTTAGAGTTGGTCAGAGATAAAAAATATTCATAGGTGCACCATGATCACATGGTGATGTTTCTTGTATTTTTATGAAAAATATCATTATACAAGGCGCATGTTTAATAAATGAATTAACTAGGAATTGGATAATATATGAGTATCACATATGAGGAAAGATAAATTTAGTGTGAATTATAATCGATTATAAAAGTGGGAATCATGTATAATGTGTGATAAATTGGCAATTAGGATTGATTTTTGGTATTTAAGACTAATTCATGGGTTTCGGGCATGATATGGGATAAAATATTCCTTGGGTATGAAACATGATAAAGTGGGAATGAAGTATGATACTGGATAAAGTGGGAATTAGGTATGATAAAAAATGCGATTTGTGTATTGGGATGATGTGGGTGATGATGGATAATAATTTTTGTCTGTATGTGGATATCTAGTGTTTGGATTGGATGGATGTGATGATTTCATTATGTTAAGAAATTTGGTTTGATATGAGACCAGGTGAGTGATTTATATGGTTGGGAGTTCCCATAGATGTAATAATACTACCATGTTGGGTATTTAGGGTTGTTCAGGTATGTGAGGAAATTACATATGCATTCAGTGTCATCATGTTTCATCATTTTGTTCAATAATGTGGTGAATAAGATGCTTGGGTATTTGTAATAGTTGATTAATAAGTGATCATGATAGCTCAAGGATGTACTATATTTTTTTGGGGAGGTTTTAAGTTCCTAATTATTTGATATAGTAAATTGGGTTGGGTATTGGATCGACTATGTAACTTTAAATCCCATATATGTGTTAGAAGTGTTAGTTTAGGTTGAGGGGAAATCCTTAGCAATTATCCTAAGAATAGGGCTTCAAATTATTTTATATAATTTTACAAGTGTTTCAAATTGAAATTTACCATTATTTAAGGGTTTTTATATATTTATAAGGGTAAAAAGTATAATTTTTGGAGTTTAGGATTTCCTTGGTACTTATATGAGATTTCTTGAATTTTATAAAAGGAAAATTATGTCAGAATATACTGGAAACATGATTCCTAGTAAGATATTATGGGAGAGTAATACATTTTCTTTTTCTAAATTTTTTTGTTACTTATCCTGGAATCACTATTCCTTGAAAAATTTCGGTTATGACTTAGTCAAAAAATCACTATTCCAAGTATTTTATTTTCTAAACATAGTATGATATTTCCAAGAAGGGTGAAAAATATCTATGTGTGGTTTTTAGTGAGATGATTATCTATATCTAGAAATATATTTTCTTGATATAGTAAGATATTTCCTGGTTGAGTATGATAATTTAGGGAAAATGGATATGTTTGGACCTAGTATGACATGATAGTAAGATATGTGTATTGTAATATCTATTCCGAGTAAAATATAAATAATATGATATTTATAGTATTATATTTGTTTTGGAATCATTATTATTAGTAAGTTATTTTTATTAAAATATCTCTAGTATGACTTTTCTGGTAAAATTGCTAAGTCTGCAATCTAGTATGATTTTTCTAGACATAGTACAATATTTTATTTTGAAAAGTTTTGGCTCTAATTAAAATCCTTTCAAGAAACTTCCAAATATTAAATAAATGACTAAAACATATTTTTAGGGGATTTTTATTTCCCAATAACTATACACACCAATAAAAATCATTCAATACATCCCTTATATTTCCACCATGTTCTTAAAGGGAGATCTTCTTGGTCTCTTGTCAGAATAACATGCCATTTAGAACTGGGTCAAGGTATTGTTAAATCTAACTTTATTTATGTGACAAATATTTAGATTTCATTATATTTCATTATTCCTCACTTAAAACCCCTAGTTTCATGAATTTTAGCATATTTTTTTAAATATTCTGATTAAAACTCAATCATCCAGAGCTTCTTGGTGAGTGGAGTCCTAAAAACTCAAGGAAAGTGGTTCTTAGATTATTCCTAAATTATACAGGTGTTATGTGGTGAATGGTTAGAATTAATGGGTGTGTGGTTTGGATGTGATCGATTATGAAATGTTTGAAGTTTTTTTCTTATGAGGTATTAGATGATAGTATAATGTTTGAAATTGTGTGGTTGAGATTAGTATGGAAAGGTGGGTGTGATATGTGATTCTATGGATGGATGGGTTTTATTACTCCAGATATTAAAATTACTTTCATAATGTGAGGGATGAAATGGTTCCATGTGAATGAGTTGGGTATAACCCGTGTGACTATGGGTGATATTTATAACTATAAGTGGGGAAACATGGTTCATAGGGATAATTTTGATGGTTTTGACCATTACCACGGGAGGGTGATGTGCTTAAAGTGTGGAGATATAGGTTTTTTTGTGCCTTGGACAAGTATGTTGGTGATGCCACTCATTGTAGGTAACCGACGATGTCATCGGGGGTAATTTTATCATAGGAATGACCCATGAGGTGATGTTGACTACTCATTATGGGTGGTAGCCTCCATAAATTAATATGAATAGGGAATGGTGATGATCATTGGTATGTATGAGGTCCTCACCGTAGTAAATAGTGAATGGTGGTAGTTGAGACCACAAGTTCGAGGCTAGGGATTTCCATTCATGGGACCAATGGGTTGAGACATGGAAGGATGAGTATCATCAAGCCTTGGGATGTTGGTTTATTGAGTTTGAGGTGGTATAATGTGTGGAAGTCCTTGAAACTTGTGGGATGGTATATGGACATGCCCTTGGTCATCAAGATAGCATGTATGGCCTTATGGTTATGGTCAGTATCTGAAAAAATGTGTTATCAGATTGGTTTGAAGTTCAATGTTCTTTTGGTATAAAATATCATGAATGTATCATTCCACTATGACACTAAGAGAGGTAGGTAAAGGCTCACTTATGGTCATTGAGCATAAGCGGTGTGTGTTGTTTGATCTATGGTTAATTATAATTATTAATGTTTTCACATATTGTGGTATATGTATGGATATACTCTTTAAACACAATTGATGGTTGCCTAATGAGTTCATACTCATACATGACATGATCCCTCCAGGACATGTGAAGAATTTATAGTTTGGAGAATAGATAAGGGAAAGGGATCAATGTTAGGATCTTAGTGAATAAGGGCATGTAGATGTTGCACAGTAAAATTGGCATAGACTATATAGATGGACTGGGTGGTTCCTTAGTGTTGGTCTAGTGATTATTTGGTACATATATAAATGTTATTAGAGCATGAGTAATGTTGATTATTTCATATGACCCTTGCAGTATGGTAAATGGTTATTAAAGTGAGTGTGAGTTTATTTTATCTTATTGTTTCCATTGTTTAAAAGTGATTATACTATGTTTGAGATGTTTCTTCAACTATGTTATTATTATTATTATTATTATTATATGGTATATTATCCCAACTATCACCCAATAGACCCTCACTTATAGGTGAAATATTACAACATATGGGGATGCATACTTAAGGTCAAGTGGTACACCATCGGTATGAGCACTACTTAGTGATCGGTGGATGGTGGGTAATTAAATATTGTCTCCCAGCACCTCCACCAACACTATCCATATAATCTAAAAAATAGTTCGTATATGTCATGGGTGATTATATAAATACACAGAGTAGATTCAACCATGAAACTCTCATGTGTCCATGTGAATGAATCATACTAATGCATTCATGTATTAAATAAATAAAATAATAAATAAGTTTGAATCTCCAAAAAGTAAACCATACTAACCTCTCATATCCCACACAACTCAATTATATAACTTTCATCCCAAATATCATTTCCCATTAAAATTTCATTATGTAGTGAACCTCTACAACACTAACCAGTACTAATAAACATCTAATTAGTAGCTCACCATCACTATAATATTATCATGTAGTTTTCCATTTTAGGGACGTCACTAAAACATCACCACCACCAAGTATATATCAACCTATAAGTATATATTTTAAATAACATCTCCAATAAGTATCTATCCACTCACACAGAGCATATTATAATATCTAAACTTCTAAATAGTAATCTACCTCCCCATAAATTGCTAGGATATTCACATTTTTAGGTTGGTTCATTGTCTACCCATAGGGAATCTCACTATGTTTTTTGGTATCAACATTATGGACAATCCCCACAACCACAAAAATTGGTTTGTAATCAATATACCCTCTAGTAACCATGTTGTATTATCAGGGATCCACCCTTTTGGAATATCCCTTCCTTAACCTACATCACTACCACTAAACATAACATATCATATATGGCTAGGCATATCATATGTACCATCATCACTGTCATCCTTATCATCGTCAAAAACATCATCATCACCATTATCTTCATCACATATCCCATACCACTACAACATAACTATCTACCACTTCACATCACTATCAATTATTGTGAATAGGTTCAAACACACAACATCAATTTATTCTACCACATGGTTCATAACACATCCAATAGTCCAAGGGATTATTATAAAATATCATAGATATACCAAAATTACACCTAGGTCTACCATGATCTACCACACTTCTAACTCGGTCTACCATAACAAAGAGAGTATAATCATATCACATCTATAGAATTCCTTATATCCTAGGAATGCTCTAATTCCACAACCATGTCACGCAGCTAACACATAACATAGGGAATCATCCAACCAAACCCCATTATTTACTGAATTATTCAATATTGACACTTCCAGTTATATATAATAAAATGGTTATATAGGGGTTCATATAATATTATATTTCCATAACTACTATCAAACCATCCCACTATCATCGTGTCCATGCACATTATTCTATAAAACACTCTCTATAAATGGCATATCCTCAAGGAAAAGTAGAATGATCTATGTAGGTGTAATGGACCAAATATCGACGTACATGGACATTACATTACTTTTTCAGAATACTTAATACATAACAAAAGCCAACACTCAAGGACCGTAATCGTTTATTGTCGTTGGAAACTCAGAATATAAACTCCTAATCATGTTGAAATATCTTCAACATCTCCGATAATGATCTTCACCTTTTTGTTTCCTTACCTAAAACCTTGTGTTTAATCCTGGGGGAAAAGAAAACATAAAAAGGGTGAGCTCAAATGATCAGTAAGGGTAAGCATGGAGAAAATAAAACTGACCATATATATTTGAACTTAAAAACATGAACACAATGTTTAAACATCAAGATCTTGAGAAATGACATAAAACATGGTAGTACGTAAGGCATAGATCATAATGGAACATCAATCATGATAAAATAGCATGGTAATAAAACTTGTAATTGTGGAAAAACATTAAGCACATGATATGATTTCCATAGTACCCAAGGCATTGCTGTCATGACCATCTTAGTGGACAAAGTCCTTTACTGAACTGGGTTTACTTGTTGTTCCAGCCTTGTATTACTGAACCAGATTTACTTGTCGTTTCACCCATGTCTATCTCATGATATATAAATCTTTACCCAATTCATTTGAGGGAGATATAGGTCCCACCCTTCTCATATTGAAATCATTCTTACGAGTTCCACAAAACAATCATAAATCATTCATCATAACCCAAAAAATAAATTGGGTTTCATATTCATCATTCCATCATATCATAATCCTTATGAAACAAATGGATATCATTTCACCATAAGAAAAGTGAAACTATATAAATCATAGAGACATTATACTTGAAACATACACATATGAAATAATTTCATCTTAGATGGAAAATTGTTTTGATAAAGCACTTGAAATGAATTCTTGAGGAAAATATCCTTTCTTCTTGAAAATCATTTTTTATTCAAAAAATGCCATTAAATTTTAAAAGAAAATGATTTTGTTGAAAATAGTCATGAATTATTATGGAGTAAGCTTCATGAAAATAAGGCATTATGAAACTATAAAATTCTGGTCATGCCGTATAAGATAAAAAATATATTATTCTTGTAATTTTGATGGAAAAGTCAAAAATTACCTCATATGGTAAACAAAAAAAAAGATTCCTTACATACCATGTACTAAAAGTCAAAAATGGGTAAAAAGGACTTTAAAAATACATGAAAACATTTTTATAAAACATGGACATGGATGATAAATATAAACCCAGTAAATACTTACGTATAAGAAATCTCAGAAAGAAAACAATTAAGATTGAAAATTATCCCTTACCTTAGGTATGATATGCTTCGTACGTATCCGAACCTCCTCTTTTTTGACACGCCTCTTTGAAACCACCTCTTGGGGCACTAAAATTGGTCTTTGAGGAAGACCAAGACCATTAGAATATTTCTAAGGAAGTTGAGAAGGGAAATGGATAGGGTTTGTCCAAGCTTGAAGGCTCAAAGTTTTGTAAAGATGAGAGGGAGGAGGTGTCCTTTTATAAGGGAGGATAGGGGCACCTTTGGAATCCTCAAAAATATTAGTTTAATATAAATTCAAACCCCATATAAAAACCACCAAAAATTACTCAATTAAAATATTAGATGAGATAGGTCTGTATTCTCATCATCCAATCAAATTTATAAAAGTTTTTATCTTATTTTGAACCTTATCATTTTGATTTATCCTTATTTAATAAATTTAATTTTATTTCTGGTAATAAAATTATAAATTATAAATGGTTATAAATAATCAATTAAGTGTTGTTAATTTTCTATAATTGGATAATTTATGAAATTTTAGACTATAAATTTAAATTTATAATTTGTAAATATTTTTGTTATTTTTTAAAATATTTAATGATATGTTATTTTTATAAAATAACAATAATGTCAATTTTGACACTATACATTTATTTGAATTCAAATAAAATCCACACAGAGGATATTTTTGAACTAAAATATTTAATAGGTTCCTAACATGTCATATTCGTCTAGAAAATTATTGGAGAACATTAAATAGTTTATATAATATTTATTTTACTATTTTTAAAACCATTTATTTGATACTTCTCTTAATAAAATAATTTCTACAACATTTTTGTATAATTATTAAATATACTTATTTGTTTCATAAAAATTAAAAATAAAATACTAGGATAAAGATAAATCTTATAGATTTTATAATAATACTTTTAGTTGGATTTATATACTAAAAACCCAAACTTTTAAAATGTTATATTTATTAAATTATGAAGGTGACAACTTTGACATCATTTAAAATAAAATAATATAAGTTTCATAATCACTTTTATAAGACTCCAAACGGTCATATATTTGGTCATTGGATGATTATGGTGTATATATACAGAACCAATAAGTTTTGGTCAGGTTTTTGAGCCTTTTAATGGGTATTATTATTTCAATAAAAACTGTATTACTTATTTTTCAGTAAATAAATACTTTCTGCATAATTAATGTATAAGATATTAAGGTAATTAAATATCTCTTAAAAATTGTAAATAAATTACCATGATAAAGAAAAAAAAATATATTTAAAATGAGTATTTATAACCTAATTTATATTCTACATAAACTCATATTAAAAATGATTTAATTAATAAAGTTGAGTGAGACATATTTCACTTTCCTTTATATAAAATAAACTAAAGGTCTTAATAACCTCCAAGTGGGTTCCAATGGATTCCATTTTGACCCAAATATGACATAGGACGAAATATAAAAATCCATTTATATTAAGACAAGTGTTAGGGTAATTTTATAATATTATATTTACCCTTAATTACCCAATTTACCTTTTACTATGGTAAATAAAATTTACCGTAGTTACTATTCATAATGGCCAAAAATAAAAAGTATCCAATTAACATAATTTGGACCCAATGATTCCAAATATGGAATCCATTTTTCTAAATTCAATACAAAAAAGTTGCAGAAATTAATTTAAAATTAATCTCGTTGTTAAGAAAATGAGTTTTATAAGTTAAAACATTGCAAAATATTGAAATAATTTTACCTATGAATTCAATGTAAAATCAATGATAATGACATACATAATATTAAATGGTAAAAATATATTCTATTTATACTTTAAAACTATTCAATATTATATTTTAACCATATAAATTATTACGATGAAAAAAGTTGTTTTTAATTAAAATATTGCGTGTTTTTACTATTCATTAAAATATGAAAGTTATCAGAAAAATATCAAAACTTTATACAATGTATATTTTTATATCCCGATTCAAAAGAAGAAGTTTATTTTGTAAAATTTAACTTATAAACTTTTCAAAAATTATATTTCAAATGGGTGCACCATCAAAATGCGGCAAAACATCATTTTTTGAAAAATATTTATTTTACCTGAAAATTTTATTTTGTTCTCATACCATGTTCTATAAAATGTGTAAGATGAATTATAATGTCATAAAATTCCAAATTTATTTACTACTATACATAATGTTGAGTTTATAATAATATTATAACCATATATCGTTGTTTAGTGAAACTCGGTATTGCATACAACACACCCTATCGAGGAAGGTTGTGATTGCCTTTAATGCAAGCCAAGTCAGAGTTGTGTGTAGTGTTAGACTCCTTTGTTGTTGCATATAACAAAATCCAACCATATTTCATTATACATTGAATGTATATATATATACACTCAATGTTGCATAGAATAACTACTATCAAACAAAGTTGAAATTGTGTGTAACACGATCCAAAATTAGTGTTGCGTATACTGCAAGCTAATACGGTGTTGTGTAGAGCGCACGATAATCTTGGTGTAGCATACAACAGAAGATATTAAAGAAATTAAAAAGAATATATCTTATAAAATCTTGGGTTGTTACATTCTACCCCCCTGAAAATGACTTTCTCCCTCGAAATCCACCGGGGTTATAAATCGTTTACTATTCAAAGAAACCTACATCAGAAAAAAAGAATACTAAAAAATAATTTTAAAAACTAAAGTATGAAATGTAATGATTACCCAAAGTAACTCATCACCGGGTTTCCATATAATAGAACATATATGAAATTATGGATATGGAATAAAAATCTAACCATCATGTTATGATAGAGAGTGGTAGAGAAAATGGCTATGAAAAAGCCAACAATCACAAAGGTATAAATTTGTGATGATCTAAGGTACCATCAGATTCATTGGATATGAGGACACTAGGACAAAATTTTGGGTTTTCAAGATCATTTCCCTAATGTTGATGAATTAAAAGAAATACTAACATGATTTTGGCACAATCTCACTGTTGTTCGTGCCTTGACCAATTTCCACTTCATCTCTTAAAGAAATGATGTTTAATTTGTTATTCGTGAAGTGTAAGCAGATTATGCGATAGAATGATAGGTCATTCCATCTGTCTCAAACATAAGTTTAGCAAAAGTTATATACATAAGTCCATCTTATGGTGAGATTAATTGTATATGGTTCCAAAAATGTACTTATACTTCATCTATCGTACCGATTAATATAATAAAACTAGTTTCTGCTAACAAGGGACTTCTTGTAGGCTAGTGGTAGGTGATAAAGGTCTATCACACTTCGGTTGTGGGTTTGATTCCCACAGCCTTGTCTGACGCGATGGGTTGTCACCCATCCTGCAGGTTGTCCTTTTTCAAAAACTACATAATTATAACATTAAATCAATAATATCGAAAACAATTCTAGCCTTAAACAATACTAACTTATGTCCAACATAATCCATTTCAAATCTTTAGGCTTATCTAAAATACTTCTATCCAGACTTATAGTATAAACAAAAAATTACTAGAAATGTCATCTACCGAGCATGTAAAAACAGTCATTTATCCTCGATATATCTTGTTGATCACATTCTAATCATGTGAATACCTTAATCATGTATTCTATTGAAAAATGAATACCCATTGAACATTAGTGAAAACATGAATTCTGTCAAAAGTTAGCTCTTTCCACATACCAAAAACAAAAAAAATCTATATACTCAAACCATGATATCACTTTTTCCTTATGTTAGTCATGACCTCATGATTACTATCATACATATTATTTTCTCTTTATCCCTTCATTATGCGCATTTCATCTGCTTTCCAAAAATATTTCAATCACTTATCATGGTTATCAGTACCATAAAATTATTAAAAACCACAATGATCCAATACATTGATATTCCAATATTCCACGATACTATAAATGAGATTCCACAACATTATCTCAGAATCCTATTACATAAACACTTAATCATTCCACAACATTTTTTTCATACTCAAAATCACAAATTGTGATCACATGTGACTTCCCTTTATACTTTTCCTTAAGAGGTTTCTCATGTCGATCATCATTAACCCTTGGATTAGGGAATAGATTAGCATAATTCCCCATTTCCTTGCACTTGAAGCATTGAAGTGTTGGTGGGGCGTTCTCGGTAGTCTTTTCTCTGTTCATGTCATTAGAAACCTTTTTCCCTTTACTTTGGAATTCAGCTGCTCGATGACCTTCTTTTCCACACTTGAAACATTCTTTAGTACCTTTTAGACAATCTCCACCATGCTTCTTTCCACACTTTGAGCATAAAGAAGCATTCATATTCTTATCACCATTGTTCTGAGATTTATCCATGAACTCTATCTTTCATTTCTTGTCAGAACAATGAGATGGATATGTAACACCAACTTCCAGTTCTACCCTGATAGCACAACGCACAATTTCTTCATAGCTATTGAAGTCTCTTATAGCTAATTCCCTTTGAAGACTGGGTTTTAAGCCATTGAAGAATCGATCAACTTTACTTTCAGGTTGAATGATAAATCTATATGCATACCTTGCAAGCCTTGTAAAATTCACTTCGTATATACCAACAGATTGATCATCCTTTTTCTTAAGCTCATGTAACTCCTTTTCCATATTTTTTCAAAGAATACGAGGGAAGTACTTATTGAAAAATAAGTTCTTGAACTCATCCCATTCCATGGATTCAATTTCATCTCGGGGCCTCGTATTCTTAATTAGATTCCACCATTAATCTGCTTCACCTTATAAACGGTAAACATCCAGAATGATTTTTTCATGTTCTGAACAACGAATTATGGAAAATATCTTTTTAATGGTATTGATCCATTATTCAGCAACAAGTGTATTAGAAGACCCACTGAAAGAAGGTGGACGTTGCCTCATGAAGGACTCAATAGAAGATTGTTCCCTTCTCTTCCCATTTGGAAGTCCAGAAAGATTCATAGCTTGCGTAAGTATTGTGATAAGATTTTTTACTCCATATCCCATAACATTGGTTTTTTAGGAGGACAATCATTTCATTGTCTATTACATTGATCAACGTGGTTCCTTTGGGTTCCATCCATTGTCTAAAACCCAAAAAGAATAGTGTAAGAGGCAAAAATCATGCTAGGAAAACAACATAATAAAGGGGGATTACTTTCAATATATAACATCCTAGGTTTAATTATATGATCGTTACCATAATCGTAGAACTATAACCTGTACTTATACTTAACCTTAGAGACATCCCTAGACATACCTTATAAATATCTCTAGAGATATCACTAAAGTTTTTGCATCCTTGTTTCCAAAGGTTAACTAAAAATTTCCTCTGATACAAACTGTAATGGAACAAAGCTTTATGTACATGGAAATTACATTAGTTTTTTGGAATACTTAATATATAACAAAAACCAACACTCAAGGACCGAAATAGTTTAGTGTCTTTGGAAACTTGGAATATAAACTTATAATCTTGTTGAAAGATCTTCAACATCTCCCATAACGATCTTCCCCTTTTTGTTTCCTACCTAAAACCTTTCTTTTAATCCTTGGGGAAAAGAAAACATAAAAAGGGTGAGCTCAGATGCTCAGTAAGGGTAAGCATGGACAAAATAAAAAAAACCATATATATTTTAACTTAAAAACATGAACATAATGTTTAAACATCAAGATCATGAGAAATGACATAAAACATGGCAGTACGTAAGGAATAGATCATAATGGAACATCAATAATGATAAAATAGCATGGGAATAAAACTTGTAATTGTGGAAAAACATTAAGCATATGATATGATTTCAATAGTATCCAAGGCATTGATTCCAAGACCATCTCAGTGGACAAAGTCCCTTACTGAACCGGGTTTAGTTGTCCTTCCATCCCTATATTACTGAACTAGATTTACTTGTCGTTTCAGCCATATCTATCTCATGAGATATAAATATTTACCCAATGCATTGGAGAGAGATATAGGTCCCACCCATATCATATTGAAATCATTCTTACGTGTTCCACAAAACAATCATAAATCATTCATCATAACCCGAAGAATAAATTGGGTTTCATAATCATCATTCCATCAAAACATAATCCATATAAAACAAATGGATATCATTTCATTATAAGAAAAGTGAAACCATATAAATCATAGAGACATTATACTTGAAACATACACATATGAAATAATGTCATCTTAGATGGAAAATGGTTTTGATAAAGCACTTGAAATGAATTCTTGAGGAAAATATCCTTTCTTCTTGAAAATCATTTTCTTTTCACAAAATTCCATTCAATTTTAAAAGAAAAGGATTTTGTTGAAAATAGTCATGAAATATTGTAGAGTAAGCGTCATGAAAATAAGGCGTTATGAAACTGTAAAAATCTGATAATGCCGTATAAGTTAAAAAAACATTCTTCTCGTACGTTTTTCGGAAAAGTCAAAACGTACCTCGTATGGTGAATAAAAAAAGAGTCCTTACATACCATGTAGTAAAAGTCAAAAATGGGTAAAAAGGACTTTAAACATACATGAAAACATTTTTGTAAAACTTGGACTTGGATGATAAATATAACCCCAGTAAATACTTACATATAATAAATAAAGTATAAAAAACAATTTAGATTGCAACATTATCCCTTACCTTAGGTCTGATATGATTTGTACGTATCTGAACCTCCTCTTTTTTGACACGCCTCTTTGAAACCTCCTCTTAGGGCTCTAAAACTGGTCTTTAAAGAGGACCAGGACCTCTAGAATATTTCTAGAGAAGTTGAGAAGGGAAATGGGTAGGGGTTGTCCGATCTTGAAGGCTCAATGTTGTGAAAAGATGAGAGGGTGGAGGTTCCCTTTTATAAGGGAGGAGAGGGGCACCTTTGGAATGCTCAAAAATATTAGTTTAATATAAATTCAAACCCCACATAAAAACCTCCAAAAATTACTCAATTTGAATATTAGATGATATAGGGTTGTAATATCATTATCAAATTAAATTTAGACATGTTTTGTTCTTATTTTAAACCTTATCATTTTGATTTATCCTTATTTAATCTATTTAATTTTATTTGTGGTAATAAAATTATAAATTTTAAATGGTTATAAATAATCACTTATGTGTTGTTAATTTTCCATAATTGGATACTTTTTAAATTTTCGACTCTATAAATTTAAATTTATAATTTTTAAATATATTTGTGATTTTTTAAACAATTTAATAATATGTTATTTTTATAAAATAACAATAGTGTCAATTTTGACACTATTCATTTATTTGAATTAATATAAAATCCACATAGAAGAAATATTCGAACTAAAATATTTAATAGGTTACTAACATGTCATATTCATCTAGAAAATTAGTTTAGCACATTAAATAGTTCATATAATATTTATTTTTCTATTTGTAAAACCATTTATTTGATACTTCTCTTAATAAAATAATTTCTACAACATTTTTGTATAATTATTAAATATACTTATTTTTCGCATAAAAATTAAAAATAAAATACTAGGATGAAGATAAATCTTATATATTCGATAAGAAAACTTTTAGTCAGATTTATATTCTAAAACACCCAACTTTTAAAAATTTATATTTATTAAATTATGAAGGTGACAACTTTGACATCATTTAAAATAAAATAATATAAGTGTCATAATCACTTTTATAAGACTCCAAACGGTCATATATTTGGTAATTGGATTCTTATGGCATATATATACACTACCAATAAGTTTTGGTCATGTTTTTGAGCCTTTTAATGGGTATTATTATTTCAATAAAAACTATATTACTTATTTTTCACTAAATAAATAATTTCTACATCATTAATGTATAAGCTATTAAAGGTAATTAAATATCTCTTAAAAATTATAAATAAATTTCCATGATAAATAAAAATAGTTTATCTTTCAAATGAGTATTTATAACCGAATTTATTTTCTGTATAAACTTATATTAAAAATAATTTAATTATTAAAGTTGAGTGAGACATATTTTACTTTCCTTTAAATAAAATAAACTAAAGGTCTTAATCACCTCCAAGTGGGTTCCAATGGATGTCCTTTCAACCCAAATATGTCTTAGGACGAAATATAGGAATCCAATTATATTAAGACAAGTGTTAGGGTAATTTAATAATATTATATTTACCCTTAATTATCTAATTTACCTTTTACTATGGTAAATAAAATTTACCATAGTTACTATTCATAATGCCCAAAAATAAAAATTAGCCTATTAACATAATTTGGACCCACTGATTCCAAATATGGAATCCATTTTTATAAATTCAAGACATAAAATTTTCAGAAATTAATTTAAAATTAATCCCATTGTTAAGAAAACGATTTTTAAAAGTTAAAACATTGCAAAAGATTGAAATAATTTTACCTATGAATTCAATGTAAAATCAATGATAATGACATACATTATATTAAATGGTAAAAATATATTCTATTTATACTTTAAAACCATTCAATACTATAATTTAACCATATAAATTATTATGACGAAAAAAGTTGTTTTTAATTAAAATATAGTGTCTTTTTACTATTCATTAGAATATGAAAGTTATCAGAAAAATATCAAAACTTTATCCAATGTAATGTTTTATATCCTGTTTCAAAATAATAAGTTTATTTTTTAAAATTTAACTTATAAACTTTTCAAAAATTATATTTAAAATGGGTGAGCCATCAAAAGGTGGCAAAACTGCATTTTTTTAAAAATATTTATTTTACCCGAAAAATTTATTTTGTTCTCATACCATGTTCTATAAAATGTGTAAGATGAATTATAATTTCATAAAATTAAAAATGAATTTACTACTATTCCTAATGAATAGTTTATAATAATATTTTAACCATATATCGTTGTTTAGTGAAACCCGGTATTGCATACCACACACGCTATCGAGGAAGGTTGCGATTGCGTGTAATACAAGCCATGTCAGAGTTGTGTGTAGTGCATGACTTTTTTGTTGTTGTGTATAACAAAATCCAACCATATTTCATTTATACATTTAATATATATATATATATATATATACACTCAATGTTTTCATAGAATAACTACTATCAAACAAAATTGAAATTGTGTGTAACACGATCCAAGATTAGTGTTGCGTATACTAAAAGCTAATATGGTGTTGCGTATAGTGTAAGATAATCTTGGTGTAGCGTACAACAGAAGATATGAAAGAAATTAAAAATAATATATCCTATAAAATCTCGGGTTGTTACTGTAGATAACAATCAAAACCATGAAACAAGATACCATATGTAATATAATACTATAATGTTGAACTAGCCCATTCCAATGCTTCATAGTCCCTTGTAACTCAATGTTAGCTCATCCCCCTAACTTTCTTCATCAATTCAAGAAATTTCTCTAGTAATTTCCAACACCCTTGTGCTGAATGGGAAAACCCCTTCTAAACCACTATAACATAAAATGTATTTTCAAATATTTTTATATATTTTTGTCTCTTAATTTAAAATAGGTATTTTAACAAATATCTCATAAATTATAGGATACATAGATAGAAATAGTTATATGGATCATAACATATTCACTAAGAGGGGTGAATATGAGAATTTTTTTTCCTTCATGTTTCTCCAAGAAAAAAACTTCATGAAAAATAATAGTGATTCAGTTCAATCTTTTTAAACACTTTTTTCCCACTTCATGAAATATAAACACAGTGGAAACACTATATTTTTATGGTTCACTACTCAATTTAAATGGTTTCGTCATTGAAATGATCCAAAAAACCTGATATCACACTACCTACTAATTATCATGCAATAAAATGACCTAGGATTATACTTGAAATCATGCTACATACTATATATATTCTATATGATGTAATCAGATCTTTTATAATTAATAAATTGTCTTCAAAGTTACAACAATAAAAATCTTCAACATCCAATAGATACATCACATCACTACAGAAGAATTCACTTAAATCATATTCTTTGAAAATTGAACTCATCATCAAACTATTATTGAAATATTTATTTAAAAAACAAAAACTATATCCACATATTTATTGAGTAGTATTGATGAAATAAGCAACAGTTAATATTTAATCAACATGAATATCTTATGTACATCACTCTATAAGCTATTTTCATTCACTTTCTCTCCAAGAATAACTTCAAACATTACATTCAATGTTTTAATACATAAAGAATTTAATGGATGAAAATTTTATGTACTTATTGGGTGTATTATTCTTACTCTTTCTCTATCATTATCAAAATTTATATAAATCAACTCTATTAACTTCTATCACTCACTATCACTTCTCCTCTATTTTTCACAGCAGCCTTCAATCCTCTTACATTAGAAATTTAAATTTTAAATAAAAATTACAGAGAAAAAATTCTCCTAAACATCACCCACTTAATTTATAGATTTTGAATAAATATAGACAATTTAGACACCCTTGATATACTTTTGAGACTAAAATAATTAGGATTCAGTAGACCTTGAGTCATTTATTATTCCAAATCTGCAAATTCAAATGAATATAGAAATTTTTACTCATCATGGTGTTCTGAGTTATTAAGCATTTAATTGAAAAGTCAAAATTCTCCAAAACTATTTTAAAATTTTCTCTTCACCATGGAAATGGAGATCTCACCATGACATAATACATTCAACATTATGTTATAAATAAGATACCACACCATCTTGTTATTATTTAATTCCCCTCATCATGGTGGAAAAGAATTTTTTATTCATAGAATAACTTGTTTAGGTTAGACTAAAGAATTTTATTCCTTGATTTAGTTTCTAGGAACACACCATGTTCGACATTCCTATTTCCTACATCTTTGAACAATTTCCCTTTATACGAGTTTCAATTATTCAAACCACGTACAAATCTATCTAACCATGACATAAAAATCAATATTCTAGCTTCCATATATCCACTATGATCGAAAAATAATTTCTATCAATTCTTCATCATCCTTGGTAAGTTTATTCATCATAAAAAATATAAGACAATAGATTATGTCACATCTGACATTATTTTTTCATTGACCATGACTAATGATTACGACATATAGAACCTCATCATAGTGTATATAAATTATTTGTAAAAATAATGGCTTCCACAATGACAATTTCCAAGTGTGAACTAAAAATTTTCCTTTTATAATTATACTATGACATGTGTTGGGCCTCACATGGAGATGGTGAAGAGTCAATAAGGGGGTCAAATTTACTAAAATAAGAAAATTAAAAAATATAGAAAGTAAATAGGAACATAGGTAATTTTTATAATAGTTCAAATAAATATGATCCTATATATACTCTCCACAAACATACACTCCTTGGGAGGTATGTTACTCTTTTAAAACACATTATTTTAAAGGGTAATAATAACATGGTTGCAACCTAATTTTATAGTCGAAGAACAAAAACACACAACCTGAATTATAAAGGGGGTCACAACTTGAATACAAACATGTATATTTTATGGATGTATTTAAAATAATTAACTTTATTTTGAAAGGAAATTGTATAAAATAATTATAATAACATCAAAATGGAAATAATAATGAAAATTAAAATGAAATAAAAAACTTGTTGAGTCTATATGAAATTGAACTATTATACCATCTTTATCAAAATTCATAATGAATTCAACACGATAAATCTTTTGTAAGAATTATTGTAGTAGGTATCCATGATCAAAATCACAAACCCTCAATGTTCTACTATTTGTATGTTATTCCTACATTTCCCCATCTCAATTTATAGAGCTATCATATGATAATAATTCAACTTCAATTCCTTATAAATGTCGTCAAAAATATTTCTTAAAATATTAGACATAAATACACAGTAAAAAGTTCTAAAAACATATCTTTGAATAAAAAACTAAATCAAATATGAGGAATAATTCTTTAAGATATTTATAGTTGTTTAAGCTTAGAAAAAAATCTCCATGCTTTTATAACTGAGAACATTCAATTAAATCTTCTGAAAAATCACCCTATAATTGTCTTGAAATAGAATAGAATTTAAATTAATTATATTATCTATCATAAAGTATGATTGGTAATCTAATCCTAAATAGTGATACAAAATTATCCATCAGGAATCAAGTTTAAATTATTCTTGATATGTAATAACTTAAACTTAGTGAAATCACCATAACTCTTCTTCTTGTCAATCTTGTTCATCTGAAAAAACTCTTCCCATATATTCAAAAACATTAAATTTGAAAAACATGACTTATGAAATCCCCACTAAGCTTCTGTTCTGATATCTTCAGTGAATATGTGAAATATTTTAAATAGACCTCTATATATAATATATTTCCATCAGTCAAATCTAATGCATAATATATTTTCCTTTTCCAGATTTTGATATATAAGAAATTATTTATACTCTAGTATAATATTTAATATTCTTTCATGCATAAGGTATTATAATCTACTAAATTTTAGATGTAATATCCTTTATTCAATATGTGAGATATTTTCATTTATGAAAATATCAATACATAAGTTATTAATTAACTTTTGATGATATATATTATTTTTTGACGTAATTAGATCTCTAAATTTCCAATACATATGAAATGTGTTCAAATATAAGATTATGAATAGTATAATTTATGTTTCAAACTTATAAAAAAATATATAATTCGAATACATTAGGATTTCTTCCCAATAAAAAATTAAATTATCTTTCTAAAATTTTATCATAGTCCATGCATAATGTATTCTAAACATCATGTGTAAGTATCTTGACTTAAACAAAATTATTTATGATGATATCTATAATATCCAAAATATTTATGATTAGTACATGTAATAATTCAAATGAAAAAATAATAGTTGATAGGGGTATCGAATTAAAAAAATAAACATACCCCCAAAATTTTAAATAATAAAACTATAAATAATAAAAAAAATAAGTGTAAAAAATTAATAAAAAAATATTAATTACATCATGATCAAAAGAAATAATAAAAAATAAAATAATAATTCCTTTAAACTTTAACATAAAATAAATTCCAATTGTTAATAAAAAATATTAATCTAATAAAATTTTCAATTTAATCTAGGCTTTTGATCTTGAAAAAATATATCAGGGAGTACTTATCTTTTGAACCCTTCTTGTATAAATTCAAATACTATAGGGGACATGAAACTAGTTAATACTATTCAATGAATTATAAAATATATGAAAATAACTAAATTATAACCAATATGAGAAATTTTCTCACTCTTTAATCATTCCAATATCATGTTTAATATTTTAAACCTTTTCAATATCTAAAGGATTGGTAAAAATATCATCCCGTTTTTCTTTAGTAGGATCAGACTCTAAAATGATATTTCATTTCCCCACTTCATCTCAAATTAAATAATACCTTACCTTAATATTATTTTTTAAATAATTTTATATAAGGATATTCAAAATACATATAGTTGATGAATTATCTCATATAATATGCATCCTTTCAAAAAGAATATAAAAATATGATAAAGTTCGTCTAATTTATAGAGTTTGAATGAAACTCAATATTGTGGCATAATCATCTAAAACCTTTGATAAAGATACTAATATTTTTTTATTTGAACTCAATGAAACCAAACATATACTATTAAATACCACTAGTTATTTTATTTTCTATATTATAGCCTTCAAAATTTGAATCTGAATAACTCTTTAATTAAAAACATGTATTCCCTATAAAGAATAAACGAATATTAATATTACCTTTCACATGATTAATAATTATATTAGCTCTAATTTAATGAATTTCCTTCGAGTCATCCTGAAATAGTATGAACATATAAACACTAAACATTAAATAAGTTATATTGGTTGTTTGGTATAACAGACTTCCAATCATCCCCCTTAATTTTTATGATCAACTAATTTACTAGAATAATATTCATCCATAAAATAATTATAGAAGTGTTCATTCTTTTGCAAGGACAAATTTTGATCCTATTCACTAATTCCTTCAATGAATTTCTTTGGTTTATAAGAATTCCCTGATCTCATTGATAAATGTAAAAATTATAAAAAGAACTTGAGTTCTCCCATAAAACTAATATCAAATTTTTTAGTCATCAAATCTAAAAAGTCATTAAAAATAATTTCTTAGGATAAAAACTATGATATCATCTATATAAATTTTAACAAAAAAATATTCTTGGAATATATTTTAACAGTTAAAATAGGATAGACTTTACATTAAACAAAATCATTCTTAAACTGAAATTATAATAGACTCTCATACTAATCTTGTGGTGTCTATATCAATCTATAAAGATCATTAGAAATATTAATCATGTGATTTAGATTCCTATCATTCTCAAATATTAGTGTTTTTGTTACATATATACTTCTTGAAATAAATTCCTTATGAAATTAAATTTTCACATCCTTTTGATATAACATAAAAACTTGATGTGATGTAGAATCTAATAAAATTAAAATTTACTCAAATACTAAAACTGGTGTAAATTTATCACCATAGTAAATACCTTACTCTTAACTTGAAACATATGATAAAAATATTTCCTTATTTTTCATAATTTATCTAGATTCATATAGTTTATTTATGAAAATACATTTATACCTATATACTAATCAATATTAACGTGGTTCAACCAATTCTTAAATTGTGATACTTGAAATCTTGTTAAGTTCCTATTAAATTTCTAGAACCCAATTCAGGTCTTTCATTGCATATATTATATCATTCAGAATAAAATATGAAATAAAAGATGAATACACATAAAAATTTCTTACTAAAATTTTAATCCAAACTCTTGAATTAGTATCACCAATCACTCTTTCAATTGGAATATCTCATTGTGTTTTCTAAATTCTATATTGATCTTGCTACTGGTACCTCTAAATGGATGAATCTATCACTTAATTCTGATCTTCTATTGGATCTCCAAAATTAAATTCCCAAAAGTCTTATTGAATCTGATAACCTTTACTAGACTTTTACAAAAAATCATTTACATAAATTTTGAATTGAACTAATTGTTCAAAAATCATTGTATTTTTATTATAAACTCAATAATCATTAATGGGTATCCTATAAAAATACATTCATTATATTTATCATCAAATTTATCCAAGCTATAATTAGTTTTAATAATGAATAATTTACATCCAAAATTTCTAAGATAACTAGACTTTGGTTTCTTACCTTTCTTTAACTCATAGGGAGTCTCCTTGAGAATGGTTCTAAAAACAATTTTATATGAAATGTAATTGGTAGTATGAACATGTTCTTCTTAAGAGTATCTAGGTAAAACATACTCACATTTAATGGTTCTCTTCATTTCTTAAAGTGTTTGGTTCTTTTCAAATAGAACTCCATTTTTTTATAGATCCCTATGGGTTGAAAGGTTTTGAGAGTAAATATTATTTTAATAGAATTTCTAAAACTCTCTATGCTAAAATTCACCCTCATTGTCACTTTTAATAGAGATAATAATACAAATTTCCTCAATCGAAAATAAATTGAAATAAACTAAAATATTATCTAGAGTTCTACTCTTTCAATTTAGAATATATATCCAAGTAAACCTATTATAGTCATCTTTAATAACAAGTTCATACCTCTTCCCTCCAAGAATGGTAGTTTGAGAGGGTATAAATAAATCATGATGAAACAACTAGAGTGTTATGATAGATTTATCTTCTTGTCACATCCTAAATGACTCTTTTTGTATCTTTTCCTTTTTATATGGATCCCAAAAATGATACTTTTCAATATTTAGTTTTAGAAATTATAGTACATGTTGACGTTTTAAAATTTCATGGATAATTTTGAAGTTTACATGACCTTGACTCATATTCTATAGAATAATATATGTCTACATATAATTTAAACACTTTACATGTATCATTTTTATCTTATAAAGGTTAATGAAATAAATATTAGCATTTTAGTTTACAGAAAAATAATATTTAATTGTCCTTAAAAACAAGTCATTTTTTATTTTCAAATTCAACACAAATTTCATCATTACATAATTTATAAATTCTAATAATGTCACATTTTTAACCATTAATATATAAAATTTTACTAGTTATATACGAATTTTATATTAAAATATCACTAAAACTGTTTACCTTGACTTTGGAATTATATCCAAAAGTGATAGTCACACCACTACATAAACTATAATAAATGAATTTTTATGGGTTTCCAGTAATATTTCTAGATAATACACTATCCATGAACCATATATCCTAAGGAGACATCTCAAAATATATTTCTTCAAAAATTAAATTTTTTTTCAGTTTAGGTATCCATTAAAATTTGGTTGAAATAGGATTTGTTAATCTATTATTTGGTACCCACATAGATTCTAAAAAGGTATTTTAAAGGAAAAATCAGGATTTGTGTGATCACTAAGAGGGATAGGGGTGAATCAATGATCTTTTCCTTTTTATATTTTATTACTTAAGAAACAACATATACCTCATGTTTAAGAGATATGACTTTTTAGAAAAAACACGCAACAATAAGAATATGGATATTTATACGGTTCACTACTCAGTAAGCGTATCTATTACTTCATATGGTTTATAAATTATTTGAGACGAAAAAAACCAGAAGAAAATAATCCTTTGAATATGTTTATAGTAATCAGGTAGTATCCATTCACTTAAAAATAACTCTTGTCAATCGATAATATATTTTCTCCTCACACAGATGGGTTTCCATGATGGGTTTATCTAGTATACTCCATCTGGTTTCCATATGGTATATTCCATATGATTCCATCTTATAGACTAATACCACTTATAACATTAGTTCATCTAATGACCTCAGCACCATATCTTTCTGATACCACCTTATACAAAACCCTTTTTGGTATCTTTCTAAAAAATTGCACTTTAACCTATTCTTATAATTTCATCTACACACTATTCGAATAATACTAACTAATGGGAATTCATCATCTATTATCCTTCCTATTAATGCCACTTTCAATGTTTATCTGATCAACATTACAATTCTACAATGCTTCACTTTACTTCTACAAAAAACAAGTCATCATCTCAGTGAATAGACACCCTTTATATTGGTGTAGTACCTATGGAAATTAAGGGAAAGGTTCAAAATTTATTTCAAAATTCTCTCTCAAATATTTTGACTGTCCCACATGGAAACTTCCTCCTATTGACTATAATAAATTTTATGAGAATATAGGAACTCCCCTAACGGATGGATGGTAACATATTTATTAAAACATAATTAAAACACAATGAGTATCATCATATTCCTCTACGATTTTAGGAATGATGAACTACTAAATCACCATTGTCACATTTGATACCTTTATGGAATCTTCATAGAGTCCATTGAACCAATAAATCTTTATACTACTTCTTTTTCTCGTAAAACATTGTGATAACACTTTTGATAGATGGGACACTATCTGGTGTTCATTTACAAATTTATAGAAATGAACCCGAAAGTTTTCATCCAAAAACATCCACCATCCAATGACTTTAATCAAAACTCTTCAGTCATTTCCTTCACATGTCAGCCACTGATCGATGAACATTATACACAAACATTTGACTGATTGTTTCGAAAATAACCATATCTCTTAGGGTTTATAAAATTCATTAGGATTATTTTGTAACAAATTTGCATTGAAACATCATAAATTTCCATATAATAGACATTTTACGAAAGACAATATCGTTCATCAAGACAAATTTATTAAATGCTGGACTCGAATTGATAACATATTAATTGATCCTCTAATGTTCTCCATCTAATGACATCCTCACTGACTTCTTTTTTAACTTAGAAAACATTTCTATGATTGGAAATCTCTAAAAAAATATTGATGAATAACACTTAATAAAACCACAAATTCAATACTTCAAAAACATCTCACACAAACATCATGCAGTAACACCATAATATCATTATAAATATCGAAATGGAACTCCACTTTTGTACAAAAGGTTGGATCATGAAAATATATAGTAGGTATTACATTAGGAACATTAATTGCAGTAAAGCATCACTATTTTAACTTCCCAAAACATTCTATTAGATGACACTTGTATGAATTATAGGATAATCATTCAATATATAACTCATAACTAATAAATTATACGGGTAAAATATGTTGACTGAACTTGAGCCGGTGCACTCTATCTAATCACATTTTTAGGAAATCACAATAAAATTAAGTGATTTATCATAGATAATAAAATCAATCTATTTAATAAAACCTTATCAAATCCAAACCAACCTCTTCTTAACTTCTTCGAATTTCGTTAAAGTACCTCAATACATCTTTGTCCTTACAATCTCCAACTTTGGTTTTTTTCAACCAAGAACATAATTTGCTAAAAATTTGTAACTTCTGAAATTGATTACTTATCCAAAAATTCTAAGCCTACATGAGAAATCTTGGTGTAGGAAACAAGAATCATTGAGCAATGATACAATGTTATCTATAAATGTGGATTAAGAAACTTTTCTTACACCTATTAAGAAACATTTCTTATAAATAGATTGAAATTTTCCATTCACCCTAAAAGAAAAAGGTTTCCTACATCCACTTCAAAAAATTGTCAAAATATTTTACAAATTATGAAAACAAATAATTACACTTTCAAGAACTCCTCCAAAATATATTCTCTTTCTTAATAAGGTTAAGAACATACCAATTGATATATTTATGTTATAATTTTTTCTCCCCATTCAACACCACTATAAAAAGATAAGATGGAGAGGGGATGGATTCACATATCTTGTCCTTAAAGAGAGGTAGGCTGAACACCCATTATCTGCTTCATATTATGAAACACATCCCTGGGAAATGGTTTGGGGAAAATAAATGTAACTTGTTCTATTATAGGAATAAACTCCAATTTTAGTTCATTTATTTTGATATTTTATTTTATGAAGTGATATTTTTTCTCATTATGTCGGGAATAAGAATGTTGAACTGGATTCTTATTGAGAAATACCTCAATTATATTATTAAAACCCATGATAAGGGACCAATTCATATCAACTAAAAAATCCTCTAACTATGACTTCATCCATATATTTTGTGTTGCATCTTGAGTGGAATCTACAAACTCATCTTCTATTATAATGAGAGTCACTAAAATTTTCTTCTTTTCATGCTAGATAACACATATTTCTCCTAAGAAGAACCCTCCACTGGATGTGAATTTTCTATCATCGACCCATCTTGCCCAATCAATATGTATGTAACGAAATATATCAATCATTTCTACACTATCAGATTTCAGTATAAAATTAATTTTTCATCTAATATATCTAATAATTTTCTTTCAAACTTTGAGATGAGATTTATTTGGTTCACTTTGATACATATAAAAATGTGTAAAATAATACACTATATTTTCTCTTGAAACCATTAGATATAAAAAACTTCTAACCAACATTAAAAACATTTTAGTATCAACCTTTTTTCCTTCCCTATCTTTTGAAAACATTGTTCCCACTAAAATAGGTGTTGAAATAATCTTAGAGGTTTCCATGTTAAACATCTTAAAAAATTCCTTAGCATACTTCTCTTGAGATACAAAAATATACTTCTTTTTTTGAGAGTTCTATATTCGAAGAAGTTTCTTAATTTCTGCATGATTGGAAAACTAAAAAATCATCTTCATATCCTTATAAATATTCTCACGTATTTCTTCATCATTCCATATGAATATAATTTCATCAACATAAATTATCAAAATGAGGTAAACCTATTGATTTTATTTTATATTGAGTTTAATATCAACATTTCAATTCTTAAAGTAAAACTTCCTTAAGAAAGTATCAATTTTAGAAGACCAAGCTCTCCAAGATTAATTCAACCCATACAAATCCTTCTTTAACATTCACATATACCTTTCATCCTTCCCAAGAATGAATTCACACAATTATTCTATATAAACATCTTCATCAAGATATCCATTAAGAAAATATGGATTGAAATCTATTTGTAAAATATTATATTTCCATAATAGAGTGATTTCATGAAATATTCTGATATTTTTAATATATATAATAGAATAAAGGACTCATCTAATTCAATGCCTCAAATTTGAGGTTACCCTTTACAAACCAGTCATGACTTGTTTCTTATCACTTCACCTTTATTATTTAACTTGTTTTAGAACACACACATTGAACCTGTCACATTCTTATTTTTAATTTGGAATAAGTTACCATCTATAATTATTTTTAATCTACTAAAACTCTTCAATCATATAATCTACCCACTCCTGATTATATAAAGCTTAATAAACATATTTTTAGATAGACCATTGAATATTATGAATTATATGAAAATAAAATTTATTTTATTCTAGTATGAACCTATTATCGTTGATCTTCAATGATGTTTTGTACTTCAACTTTATTCATCAGTATATGATGATATGAATATAATTGTTTCTCATATCTTGAGATAGCTGAGTTGGAATCTTAATTTTGAGTAGTATAAAAACTATTACTATCAGTAATTAAATTGTTATTTTTTTTCAACTGAAACCACTTCATCTTCTCCTCCTATAATATCTGTAATTGACTATGAATGTTATTTATCATAATGTTCAATAATTTTTATATCTACAGAGTGAAGAATCATTCATGTTTCTTTATTATATAATTTGTATCCTTTTCCCTTTGTAGTATATCTAAGAAATGTTTCATCAAAATATCCTTGATCAAACTTCACAAGATTCCCACCATTAACATCGATAATTAAAGGACTACCAAATACCTTTAGGTACTTCAAACACAGTGTTTCTTTGTAATACATCTCGTAAGGATTCATATCAAAGTTCTTCCTATAAAAACATTGATTCTGAATATATACCTCCACTCCAATATCATTCCACCAATATAATTGAGACTCATCATATTCAATCATCATTATAAAAAACTCAGTCTTAATTTACATTGATATTACATCACTTTTGTGAAAAAATTAATACATTACACACACACACACACCCAAAGACCATATTATTTTAATTCCATTGGAAACATGGAAACATTAAAAAACTGGTTTATAACACATCAACTTCTTATCTCAAATATTTCTTCATAACTACGACCATTTATAAATATTAGACATAATTTATTTCTTTGTATCCTTAGGAAAAGAAATATATGAAAAGGGTGAGCTCTGATGATCAGTAAGGGTAAGAAAAGAAAATTATCAAGTAAAACAAGAGCATCATAATGTAATAACATGAATGTAACATTGAAAACCATACCATGTATAACATATATCAAAATTTATAGTCACAAAATAAATAATTTCAGTTCATAATACATAAATCATAAATAAATGAAGAATATAATCCATGAAATCATAACATATGAATAAAATATTGAATTTGTGGTATACACATAAGTATATACAATTTATTTCCATAGTAATCAAGGAATCCCTTCCAAGACCATCTTAGTAGTATGGTTTCACTCCTATATCATCTTAGTAGTCATTGTTCACTCCCATAACCATCTTTGTACTCATGGTTCACTCCCATGACCATCTTTGTAGTCATGGTTCACTCCCATTACCATCTTGGTAGTCATGGTTCACTCTCATAACCACTCCCAAGACCATCCATGTGGAATAGGTCGTTTATAACTATCTCATGAGATATAAATCATTACCCAATGCATTATAGTGAGATATAGGTCCCAACAATCACATAATGAAAACCATACATTTGTGTGCCACAAGAATATGAATAATCCATTATATCAGAACCCATTGAATGAAATGTTGTCATAAACATCATTCAATCAAAACATAACCCATGGAAAAGAAATGGGATTCCTAAATATCATTCCAGAATAACCATAAAACAAACATAAAAAAAGAATAAGGATAAATTACATAAATAATATCCCCAATGAATAATAAGTTCCATCAAATAATGTTATCTTATACGGAATATAATTTTGAGAGATACTTGAAATAATTCTTGAGGACAATATCCTTTCTTCATTGAAAAAAAATTCTTTTTTTAAAATGCCCTGAAATTTTTAATGAGAAAGTTTTCATTGAAAATAAACTTATAATATTATAAGGGAATATTGATGGAAATAAGGCATCATTAAAGAATAAAAATACTTTCATTTAGTATAAGGTAAAATAAAACATTATTGTTAAACATTAGCTGAAAAAGTTACAAAGTGCCTCATTTGGAAAAAAATATTCTCTAAAAACATGTAGTAAAAAGTAAAATTGGGTAAAAATGAATTTAAAAATTAATAGGAGAATTATAAATCATTTTATTGACTTTTTTTAAAAAACATGGACATTATGATAAATATTCCCCAACATATACTTAAAATGAAACCATCCCAAATATTAAAGAGATTGTAAAATAAATACACATAACATTATAATTAGTAGAATTGTATGCCTCATGAAAGAATGAAACTTATAAAGATATGAAAATATAATAATATTCTAGATAATACTGTGAAAATACCTTCAAGGGTAGTATATACACCACATATAATAAAAGAGTGGTGAATATGGTGTAGGTCTTGTAGAAATAAAAGAGAGACTAGAAATCCCCTTACATTAAGTCCTGACTTCTTTCGTACATATTAAAACCTTAGGTATAATAAAAATACCACATAATCATATTGATATATATAATACCATACATTATTTACTTACTAATTATTTTACTATATTATTAATAATTTCATGTTAATGTTATGCTTCGTGTAATATCTGCTTTGTTTTTTGTTCATATTTTGACCTGTTATCCTTGGTAATCTTACATAGATCATGATTTTATCATCTCAAAAATGAAAATAATGATATAAGTAGAATATAAATATTCATTATATATGTATTATTGAAAATTCATAATAGTTGGAGATAGAAAATAAAATAAATCATTCATAGAGACGGTAGGCCATACGTAATCATGAACGATGTTTTCATTTTATTTTCAGGTTAAAATGAAGGAAATTATATGATATATTAACATTTTAGAAATATTTTTATGTCATATATTATATATATATATTCAAAAAAGTCATCCTTGTTACCATCCATGTGAAATATAGTTGAAAAATGAATCACATCGCATCGAGGAGATGGTAAGTCATACGTACGCATGAGCAACATTATCATTTCCCAAAATATTAGATGGAAAAAATGGTAGATATGATATTATCAAAAAAGAAGTATAAAAATTTAATATATATCATATATATCAAACAAAAAATAGAGTTTCATCATAATTACCATCCGTGATAGGTGGTATAGGAAAAAAAACAACATCGTTTCGTGGGGCGGTAGTTCACCGTCCACAAGAACAGTAAGTTCATTACCCATTGGATGGAAGTCTGTCTGAGTGTTGGTCAAAAATTTAATAAAAAAATATCCCATTATACTATTTATATTTATTTTATTATCTAAATAACAAATAAAAATAATTTAATGGTTTTAATGAATAAATAAAACAAAAACATTTATGGACAAACATTATCTCTTCTTTGGGTATCTTCTTTTGATTTTCACAAAAGAACTCCATTGGTTGGATTTATGAAAATAAGAGTCTTCTAGGATAAAGGGAATGAAGTTTTTAGGGGACTTGACAAATGGTTTTCTAGGAAAAATTGGTTTTTAAGAGTGAATAAATAGTATTAAGTAGTGCCCTATTATAAGAGAGGGTAGGGGCACTCTTGTAATTCATCAAAATGACAAATTAATATAAATTAATTTTATACTCAAACAAGATTAAAAGTGAATTATTTATAATCTAGGATGAGTATGGGTAGAAATAAAACTATCCAATGAGATTTATAAATTTTTTGACTATTTTTTTTGTCCTTATCTTTTTTGTTCGACCATTATTTATCCTTTTTAATTCTTACTGTGATATCATGTAATTTACACTTTAAAGGTTAATATAATTACTATAACATGAAAAAATACCAATAAATGATTAATTTATGAAATTATAATAATTATACCAACATTTTTTATTAATATTAAAGTTTTGTAAATTCTTTTTCATTTAATATAATATTTTATATTTTAAAATATCATTAGTGCCAATTTTGAAACTCTTCATTTCTAGACTTTTTAAGAGTTGTAAGAACGTGATAAAATCCAAAAAGATATTGTAAAATATTACGAAAAAGATAAATTAATCAAGAAAGTTATTTTATGATATTAATAACATCAAATAAAATTTATTCTAATATTTTTAATATCTTTTATTTGATTCATCCATTAATTAATCAATTACTACATCATCATTTTGTCACCATTTAAGGGAATTATTTTATCACTAAAAATTATAAATAAATTACCATTATGTATATAAACATTTTATATTAAAAATTAAATTTTATATTTGAACATATCATATATATAACTCAATATTAAAAATGTTTCACTTGTTAAAAAAAGTGTAAAAACTTCGACTTTTCTCTGAATATAATATTATAAAATGGTTATGGTTCTCCAAGATGCTCCAAGTGGAGATTAAATATTCCCAAAGATGGTCTAGGTCAACAATAACTCATATTATAAATTTATTCCAAGTTTTAGGGTAGTCTATAATATTTGTAATATTATTTTTTCCCTTAATTACTCGATTTCCCCTTAATTGTGGTAATTATAACAAAATCTAAAGTTACTATTAAGATGTCTAAAAAAATAAAAAAAATTGAGATAATTTGAAATAATTGATTAAAAATATAGAATCCATTTTTAAAAATTCAAAACAAAAAAATCAGAAATTAATTTAAAATTAATTCCATTGGTGGATTGAGAAAACATGTTTTTTTAAGTAAAAACTTTAAAAATTTCACAAAGTTTTTATATCAAATTTCAATGTGAAATTGATTCCAATGAAATAAATTTGACTAAATGATAAAAATATGATATAATTATACTTTAAAACCTATCAAAAGTATAATTTATCACAAAAAATTATTTCAATGAAAAAAGTTGTTTTCAATTAAAATATAGTATTTGTTTATTATTCATAAAAACATAAAACCTATCAAAAAATACCAAAAATAAAACCAAAGTAAAATTTTAAAATATTATTTAAAATAAGAAGTTTTTTTTAAAATATATTATATAAAAGGGTAAAAAATTATTTAAAATGGGTTCGCTATTAAAAGGCTATAAAATAACCTTTTTAAAAAATATAGGGTTTTATGCATAAAATTGGGTTTGTTCTTATATTATGCCTAATAAATCTATTATATGAATATCAAAAATTATTTGTAAAATATGTAAAATATATATTTCATAAATATCATTCACTAATTGTAATTAATTTAATTTAATAGGATAAAATGACTTTTAGAGAATAAAAATGAATCTATTTCCTTTATAATCAATAGGTATATATTTTCAATTATAATTGATTTGTAACCAATGAATTAATATTATAAACCTTATATTTTCATAATTTACTTAATACTATTCATAACTTCTAATTTAATGGCTAGGTTATATAATATTATATTAAATAATAATAGTTTCATAACATAATATTGTTCGATAAAACACGGTCTTGCGTGTAGTGAAAGCTATCAAAACAACTCGATGTTGTGTGTCACACAAAACAAGCATAGTGTCTCACATACTAAAATATAATCTAAATGTTTTGTGTAATGCAATCTCGACTTGGTGTTGCGTATAACGTAAGCCAATAATAGTGTTTTTCATATAACAAAATAAATTTTCAATATTGTATGATATGAAAAATATAGAAAAGATAAAATTAATTCAAAAAATATATTTCATAGAATCTTATAGTGTTACATTCTACCCCCCTTAAAATTAATGTCACCTTTGAAATATATATGGGTTATAAATTTTTTAATACTTGAAATTTCCTATCACAAAAACTCACATTTTAAAAATGAGTAAAAAAAATACTTTAAAAAATAATGTCAAAAACATAATAGTTACTCAAAGTAACTCACAACTAGGTTTTGACATAAGAGAATATAGGTGGGAAGTGAAAAATTGTACCTAGAAGAGAAATCTAAATATTAATTCCTGGTGGAGAGTGATAGGAAGAATTTATTAGTAGAATTTTTTGATCACAAAACCATAAATCTCTGATGATCTAAGGAGCCATTTGATTCATTAGAAATAAAGGTTATAAGATAATTTTATTTTGAAATATCATTTTCCAAGTGTGGAGGGATTTTTGTAAAGACTATGAACATAAGGAAATATACTTATTTAGTTTAATTAATTTTCATAAGAATAGTATATTCCTTTTTTTGTTCCTTGCTTGATTTTATCTCTTACTCAATGAAATAAAGGTGAATTTTTCATTCCTGAGGTACTAATAGATCTCAATGTAGAATAATAATTCATTCCCTTTGTCTTGACCACAAAAAAAGGTTAGAAAAAATTATCCAATATGAACAAATTTTTATATGGTGAGATAATAATTTAATCTATGAAAAATCATCTGATGTTTAACATTAACCATTCCATAAACGGTTATCCTTATAACCCTTAAAAAAGATGAAATTCCAAAAACATAAGAAATAAGGTCACAACTTAGCACTGATCATAATGTAGCTATTGTTTGGAACACACCAAACATGTGAATACCTTCATCAATAATTCTCGTGAAATAGGGTAATAACCTAAATTAACATACATCTTTATCGAAAATATGCATGTTTTCTTATTCCAAAGTTTATTGGATAAATTCCTTAAGTCCAAAAATGTCATAATCTTTTTCTGTGATAGCATAAACCTCCTTGTCAATAAATCCTTAACCAGTTCCAAGTTAATCTATACGGTCAAATTTACTTATTCATATATAACGTATCATTATCCAAAAGTCATTATCTTAACATAAGAAACATATTAAGGGTTAAATTTCCCTTAATCAAAATACCATCTTTCCATTGAATCACATTTCATTGTCATCAACACCCTTTAACATATTCTTTCAAATCCTTAATGAAAAACTTATATTTCATTCATCCAAATTTATTCATAAACCATTAATCAGGCATCATCATCTTATTCCTTAATACCCCTTTCCTATAATATGAAATATGAATTATTTCTTAAGTTACCTAAACCTCAATGTAATCATGTTTCTTACATTTAATGTAAAGAATATTTTTAGAAAATTCAATACCTTTCACATTTAGTTCACAATATCTATATTTTCAATAGTATAACCAATACTTTAAAACGATGATATTTTGTGAAATATATTTTTTAAAATTAAATTATATTTTTGATATTTTTCATTTCACATGACACTAGAAATAGTTATATATATATATATATATTAAAACACTAAGTTAAACATTCTTTTCCCATGAAATATAGAATTGGTTTGTGATACATGTAATACTGACCGGGCTTGTGATACCCACAACACTAACTTGGAGTATGTTAAATGAAACAATGGCTTGGAATATGACTTGTCATACATTACACGCAACACCGACTTGGTGTACAATGCTCGCAATATTGAGTTTTTATGAAAATTCTTCTTATATATATATAGTTATTTAAATGATATAATTATAACCTAACAATTAAACATAGTTATAGTAAGAGTAATAACTACTTTTAAAATATTATTTATAGTCAATTTATATAAATAATACATATTGATAATGAAATATAATATTTTTGGTAAAGTCCTTTTAAGTTAAAAATATTGTTTTCTTGAATGAATCGTTATTTATAATAAAATTAATTTTAGACACATTTATAAATTTAATTTGATAAAATAACCTTCATTTTTGAATTCATAATACCACAATTATCCTAAGGTAAATTGTTTTTATTTTTCTTAGAAACATAATTTTTTGATGAATAGTGAAAAATACGGCTTTTAGTTTAAAACACCCTTTTTCTAATTAATTATTTATTAAAAATGATATTATAAATTTTTTTAAGGTTAAATTAGATAAATATTAAATCTTTTAACACAATTAAATTCATTAGAATCAATTTCACATTGAAACTGAATATAAAATCTTAACAATCTTTGAACTATTTCTTACTTTAAAACACTGTTATTTCGCCCCGTCTATAGGATTGGCACTAATATTATTTTTTCTGCTTCTGTGAATTGAATTTTAAAAATATAACATAAAAAATTGTATTCAGTCTAATATTTAGATTTTAATAACACCAAGAAATTTTTGACCAAAATTATTATTAAAAGTGATTAAAATTAATCACCATAGTTAAGGCTAAATTAAGCTTAAATAAGGACTAAAGCTTAAAATTAAGGGCCCAAATGACGTAGAAAAATGTCCAACACAAATTGGATATCCATATATTTTCTATAAACCATACATTATTTATTTTTTTGGTGTGGTATGAATTTTTTATTTAAGGACATGTGCACACCAAACTTGTTTCTAAAAATTCCATGTGAGTCTTTTTCCTTCAATATAAAAGGCCACAACTCTACCAATTCCTCACACATATCAAACATCTTAATATATGATACTAACTGCCCAATAAACATACCAAAAATCCTCCCTATGACCTTGAATCCCCCCTTTGGTCAGAAATCCTCTCAAGGAGTCCTTTTGGCACAAACCAAAAGGAGTTATTCGATTAAGAGGTAATGTCTTATCTCAAGCTTCTTTACTTTATTTTACCACTTAACCCCCTCCACTCTCTTAATCTCATTATTATGTGACAACACAATAATAAAAAATATACTAGGATGTTTTTATGCAAATATTTTTACCTACACTTACACACACCTCTATCTAATAGATATTGAACATATTGTTTCTTTGTACGGTGAACTACTGCCTCATGAAACAATTCTTTTTCATTTATCCTTTACCACCAATCATGGTTTCCATTAAGATGGGAACTATATTAATATATGTCATTTTTATTGTTATTTTGTCTTTAAGATTCTGTATTCATTTTACAAAACACATCTCTTCTCTATCCATTTTTTGTTAATATTATAATTTTGTTTAAGGAAGTGTGGACTACCGCCCCCTCAAAGCGATCTGATTCGTTCACACACCACATGGAATGTATTAAGGACGAGTATAGTGAACTTATATGAAATATATGATATTTTTATTCTAATTTAATAATGTTATATATATACATAAAATATTTACATATGTCATTTATAAACTTTCATTCAATAAAAAAATAAAAAAGTAGCATTCACCCATACGTACGACTTACCATCTCCATGAACGATGTATTCCATTTCATACTTATTTGTTATATATATTACTATAATATAAATATACCAGATATAAATGATATTTATATCATGATTTAAATTATTTAATAATGACATAACTATAAGAACCAATGATATAACAAATTAAGACACACGTCAAGAACAAAGTGAATATTACTCGAAGTGAAACCTTAACATATGATCATTAACAAGATGGTAATATAAGGTCACAATAAAACCATATATGGTAATTTATATAAGAATATTATTCGATAGAATATGCATAATAAATTTATATTAATTATATGGCAAGTTGTAAGAGTACAAAGAGAGTCAAGACACAAGGTAAGGGGATTTAATCTCAATTTTAATTTCTATAAGATACATGCTATGTTCGCCACTATTTACTTTTGTGTGGTATATGTACTAAACATGATTGTATTATATTTATATTTTAATTAAATTTCTATTTATTCACATTCTAATTGGATGATCTTCCCTTCATGGGGTTAAACATTCAAAAGCTACCAAATCGGTAAAACAGTTTTGTCTCAATTTTCCTTCTTTGAGACTCATATTTTGTTATGCACATAAAATCTTTTTTGAGGTGTATATATTTCTATTTTACATGTTATATTATGAATCTCCTTCTATTAATGATAAATTAAGTTTAATTTAATTTCATTTTTTTACATGGATAGTATGATCTCATGTTACCAAGTTATAAGAGTTTATTGAGATAATCTCATCTCTTTTTTTATATTGATTATATTTATGATTACCATGATGAAATATTATGATAATTATATCAAAAACACTAATTAGGTTCCTTATCCCTTTTTTCATGATATACTCATGTGATAGTACTATTTTCCACTCTTTGGTATGTAAGATAATATTTTTATGTGAAATCCGACCATCTGTCTCTCTGGTCAGAAATCTATTATATCCAAAGACCATGTTTTAAAAAATATCTTCAAAAATGGTTTCAAAATATACTTGATGATCATTTGGAAAAAATAATTTAATTTTTTTATTGCTTTCAAATATTCCTTTAGAATTTTTCAAATCTACGTTCAAATAAAATTTTTTCCAAAAGGTTTTATATCATAAAAATAAATTTTCAAAGAAGAAAGGATATTCCCCTCAAGAAATGTTAAAAAATTATTGTCTATATAAGATTAAATATGGTGGTGTTACTCATTCATTTCTAGGAAATGATATAAAGTGTTCATTCATATTCTTTTTATGAATGGGTTAAGCACAATTTCATTGTCTTTATGATGACTTTTTCTGTATTACAGGTTACATGTTTAAGAAACCTGCTTTTTTTACAAGTTATTATTCAATGAAATAGTTATGAAACTTATCTATTTTACATAGGTTATGATGTGATGAAATATTAATGATACCAATCTCATTTCATGTGTTATGATTTTATTTTTATAAAACCTTTTACTTTTTATCGGTCTTGGTATGATGAATGTTTAATTATCATCTAACACATGTATGAATGATTTTATAATGAGATGGGTGGGATATATATCTACCTCCAATGCATTGGGTAATTATGGATGAATCATGAGTATAAATGTTATTTTTGTACCTGATTACATGTTCACAATTTCATGCATGGACCTGGTTTCACATCCATAAGTATATAAATGAACCTAATTACATGTTCACAATGTTATGATTAAACATTATTATGTATTCACAATGGTATTCATGGACTTGGTTTCATGTCCATAGGTTTATGTGTGAACCTGATTACATGTTGATGATATTATTCATGAACCTGATTACATGTTCACAATATTATCCATGGACCTTTTTATATTTAAATTAGGTAATGCTTGAACCATATTATATGTTCACAATTTTATGCATGGACTTGGTTTCACACCACAAGGTAATGTGTGAACTTGATTACATGTTCATAATGTTATGAATGGACTTGGTTTCACATAAATAAGGTTAATCATGGATCAGATTTCATGTTCACAATGTTATTCTTAAGTTAAATGCCCGTGTGTTTATGTTATGAATTTACATTATTTACCCTTACTGAACATCTGAGCTCACCCCTTTATTATGTTTCCTTTCCCCTGGGTATGAAGAAAGTTTTTAGATAGAAGTAATAAATTTGGAGATATTTATGGTTGATGTTAAATAAATTTCAATGGGATATAATATTTTTTCCATGATTCCAAAGACACTAAACTATTACGGTCCTCAGGAATTTATTTTTGTAGTGTAATGAATATTTATCTAAAAAGATGTAAAATCCAAGTATGTAACATGTGGGTTACTATAGTTGGTATCAAAGGAATGTCTTAATAAACCTTTGAAAACTAGGTTAATTTAACTTTAGTGATATCCCTAGGCAGATCTCTAATGATATTTCTATGGGTGTATCTAAGGATAAGTATAAGGATGAGTTAAAATTTTGGAAAATGTCCTGGAATTTTGGTGAAGGATTGAGTAAGGGGTTTCCTAGAAATACATCCCTATCTAGATAGTACAAGTGGATGTGGATTTAGAATATATTTACCTAGACATGATGTTCTGGGCTTGACTCATGAAAATCTAGTACATGAAAGTGGGCCTTACTGCACACCAAGTTTAACACTCTTGGGGGATATGCATTTAGAATTCACAAACTCTTCATGAACCATCATAATGGATTTAATTATAATTTCTCTATGAATAACCTAAGAAAAACCTTAAGTGTCATAAACTAAGGAAGGTTTCATAATTTATACATTCTATAAGTGACTATTCATGATTATGTGGTTCCTCATTATGATAACTATAAATTACTCTATGATTTTTGTTTAATCAATTCATGGAACCAAAAAGAACCATGTTAATGGTGATTGAGATAGACACTACAACAAATGCCCTCCTGAAGTTCCAAATTCTATGGGGGTGGAATAAAAAACCTCATTTCCATACTCTCATAGATTTCACAATCAATTAATCATGTTGAGTTTCCAAATGATCAAAGGAGGGAATAAAATTTTGTTAACTCATTCCTGAGGCATCATCGACCTTCTTTTAGTGGGTCATCTGATCTATTTGTTTCTGAACACTAGATCAGTACCACTAAAATGATATTCTATGGTATTAAGTGTCTGGATCATGAGAATGAAATTCTGTATATTTATTGGTTAGAAGGTGAAGCATACCAGTGGAGGACACTAATCAATAATATGAGGAATCAAGATGAAATTATATCCATGGATTGGGATGAGTGAAAGATCTTTTTCTTCAATAAGTAACTTCCTCATGTTCTTCGTAAAAATATGGAAATGTAGTTCGTTTAGTTGAAGTAAAAGGATTATGAATATCTTCGTACTGATGATGCTAATTTCATTAGACATCTAAGGTACGCTTCTGATATTTTCATTAACTCGAATGTAAATTTGATAGGTTATTCAATGGATTAAATCCAAGTCTCAGAAGGGAGTTTTCCATAATAAAATGTAGTAGCTACGATGAGATTTTTCATTGTGTGACCAAATTTGAAATGGAGTTTGGAGTTACTTATCAATATCATGGTTTTAACAAGAAGAGGAAGATGGAGTTCAAAAGTAAATCTAACAACTATGGAGGTAAGAAAAAGATTCAAACACCTACTTACCAAAACTGTGGGAAAGAGAACATGGGAGAGTTCCTTAAAGGAACAAGAAGGTGTTTCAAGTGTGGTGATCCTTTCCACTGAGAAAAAAATGTAGAAGTTATTATATGGGGTTATTTAATGAAATGAGTGGAGAGAAATATCAATAGGATGAACCACCTACAATTCTGTTTTTCCAGTGCATGGAGTTTGGGAATTATGCGAATCATTATTCCAATACAAGGGCTAATATGGATGATACGACACAACAACCTCTGATGAAAAAGGACAAAGGGAAAGCTTATGAAATCAAAATGGATGAAGTGTATAATTATAATTTGGGGAAAATTTATCCTTTCCCCCTATTTGGAAAGTTCAAGTTTGATTTTTTATGAATAATCCGAATTATATTCTTGTTTTTCCTCATTTAGTAAAGTTTCATTTGATATTATCCTTCCATGTGGACTGGTATAATAAAATTGTATTTAATGTCATATCGGTGGAAAGATGAACCCAAGTATCCAATAAAAATGTTTTTGGTATAATATAGGATCATATTTATGGAAGAAAGGATGAATTACATTTTAGGAGGGTTATAAGGTTAACCATTTATGAAAAGTCTAAGTTAAACTTAAGATAAAGTTAGTAAGATTAAAGTGGTATCTATCCATATGGGGATTAATGTATATTGGATAGAATATTCAAACAAATCTGTGTTGGTGATAACTAATGAAAAATGGGATGGAATATCATAGATATCATGATCTGTGAGTACTTTAGGAATAAAAAAGTAACCTTTCATTTTAGAGAAAAAGGTGAAGTGGATCAATGAAATACAAAGGGTGAAGTTGTCGTGAAATCATGAAAGAATATATTTTCATCAAACTTCATTATATTTTGAAAAAAATATCTTCAAGATAAAAAAAATTTCCCAGTTCACTCGTTTGTGAAGAATCAAAAGGTCCCTTTGTTGATCCCAGATTTATGGTCTTATTATTATTAAATTTCACCCGACTTTATCCTATATTACTTTCCATCAAAACATGATGGTATGATTTCTATTATATGTCCATGATTATGCTTCCCACCTATGTTCTCCTGTGTTGGAATCTCATTATGATTTATTATGGTAACTGTTATGGTTCAAAATTTCCCTTTTTAAAGGAAGTTTTAGTATCTGTTTTTATGATGTGGTTTTATATGAATGAAAATTTCAAGTATTAAACCTTTAATAACCCATAAAAATTTTGAGGGTGAAATTCCTTTTAAGGGTGATAGAATGTAACACCCTATGTTTTTTTGATATTTTTTTTGAATTAATTTATCTTTTTGATATTTTTCATTTCACATGACATTGGACATAGTTCATTATATATATATATATATATTAAAACACTAAGTCAAACATTCCAATCACATGAAATACCAAATTGTCTTGAAATAAATGCAATACTAAATTAGCTTGGGCTACCCTTAACACCAACTTGGCATTCATTACACACAATATTGGATTCGTGTACAGCCTGGTGTACATTACATGCAACACTCACTTGGCGTACAATGTGCGCAACACTGAGTTTCTATGAAATATCATCTTATATATATATTTATATATATATATAGTTATTTAGATAAGATAATTATAACCTAACTGTTAAACATAGTTATAGGAATAGTACTAACTACTTTTCTAATATTTTTTATAATCAATTTGTATAAATAAAACATATTGATAATAAAAGATAATATTTTTGGTAAAGTCCATTTATGTTAAAAATATTATTTTCTAAATGAACCTCTTTTAATAATAAAATTAATTTTAGACACATTTATAAATTGAATTTGATAAAAATAAAATTCATTTTTGAATTTATAATGATGAAATTAGCCTAAGGTTAATTTTTTGTATTTTTCTGAGAAACTTCATTATTTGATGAATAGTGAAAAATATTTTATTTAGTTAAAAACATATTTTTTCTAATTAATTATTATTTCTAAATGATATTAGAAATTTTTTAAGGTAAAATTATATAAATATTACATCTATTAATACAATTTAACTCATTGGAATCAATTTCACTTTGAAAACGAATATAATATCTTAACAAGCTTGTGAACTTTTTCCTACTTTAAAACCCACTTTTTTCATCCCATCTACAGGATTAGCACTAATATTTATTTTTCTTCTTCTATGAATTGAATTTAAAAAATACAAAATACCCCCATTTTATTTAGTCTAATATTTAGATTCTAATAATAATATGTTATTTTTTTACCAAAATGATTAGTAAAAGTGATAAAAATTAATCATAGCAGTTAAGGCCAAATTAAGCTTAAATTGGGACAAAACCTAAAAATTAAGGTGTAAAATGACTTGGAAACATTTAAAACCAAAATATTTTGCCCTTATTTTTTCCAAACACCTTCCATTATTTAGTTTTATTTTTTTGGTTTTAATTTTTTTATGTAATAACTTGTTTGCACCAACCTTTTTTCAAAAAAAAATCTGAGTGAGTGCTTTTCCTTCACTATAAAAGGCCATCACCCTACCCATTCCTCACACCAATAAAACCTCACTTGTTCCAAAAATCCTTGTGAAATTCACTTCCCAAAAATCCACCCTTCTTCATTTAATCCCCCCTTGGTTTAGAAAACCTATAATTGAGCCTTTTGGAACAAACCAAAAGGATTTACCCAATTAAGAGGTAATGTCTTCTCTAAAGCTCCTTTCATTTATTTTCCCTATTCACCCACTCCACACTCATTATTCATTTATTTTGTGACTAAACCAGTATCATACATATACTAGTATGTATTTATGAAGTTATTTTGACCTATACATACACACACCTCCACCTAATGGATATCATACATACTGTTTCGGTGTACGACGAACTACTGCCTCACGAAATGATGATTATTCATTTCTCCTTTAACACCAATCATGGTGGCCATTATGATGTAAACTCTATATATATATGTCATATATTATATTTATTATTTATTTAGTATTATTTATTCCTTTAAAACACACATCTCTTTACTTTCCATTTGGTGTTAATATGACAATCTCATTTGAGGAAACGTGGACTACCGCCCCCTCAAAGTGATGTGATTCGTTCACACACCACATTGAATGTATTAAGGATGAGTGGAGTGAAAATAAAAGACATATATAATATATTAATTATAATTTAATAATTATATATATACACATACATATATATATATACATATTTCATTTACATATCTTCTTTTAATACGCCAATTTAAACAGAAACAACATTCAGGCGTACATACATCTTATCGTCTCCATGAACAATGTATTTCATTTCAAAATTATTTTTTATATAGATTATTTTATTATAAATATAATGGATATACATGATATTTTTATTATGATTTAAAATCTATAATCATGATATTATTATAAGATCTAATGATATAACATATTAAGACACATGCGAAGAACAAAGTGAATATTACCTAAAGTGAAACCTTAACATAGGATCGTTAACAAGTGGTTAATATAAGTTCATAATAAAAACATATATCATAATATATATAAGAATATTCTTCTATAAAATATTAATAATAAACTTATATTTATTATATAGTAAGCATGTGAGAGTACAGAGAGAGTCAAGACAAATGGTAAGGGGATTTTATCTTACTTTTATTTTCGGTGAGAGACAAGAAATTTTTTCTGCTATTTCCTTTTGTGTGGTGTATGTACTGCCCATTATTTTATTATATTTATCTTTTACTTGAATATATCAGTATTCACATTCCCATTTTATGATCATTCTTTCATAGGGTTTACCATTCAAAAGTTACCAAATCAGTAAAAAAATTGTCTTAATTTGCCTTCATTGAGACTCATGGTTTTTTATGAAACTAAACTTTTTTTCACAGTTTATATACTTCCAGTTTACATCTTATTTCATGAATATAATTCTCTAAAAGATATCATAATCTTCATTTAATTTCATTTTCTTACATGGAGAGTATTATCCGAAGTTACCAACTTATAAGAGTTTGTTGAGACAATCTCATCTCTTTTTTAGATTATTTACATTTATGCATTCCTTGATGAAATATTATGATCCATCACTCAAGAAAAATATTGAGTTTTATTATCCTCTATTTTTTCAATATATCCTCATGTTATAGTACTATTTTTACACCCCTTGGAACTTAAGATAACATTTTTAAGTAAAATATGAAGGTCTCTCTATCCAGTTGAAAATCTATTGTATTAAAAGACCATGTTTTCAAAAATATTTTCCGAAATGATTTCAAAATATCCTTGATGAAAATTTTCAATGAAAAATGATTTTAATTTTTTTATTGTTTTCAGAACATCGCTTATATGTTTTTAAATATACTTTCAAATAAAATGGTTTTCAAAAGGTTTTATTTTATAAAATGAATTTTTCAAAGAATAAAGGATATTATCCTCAAGAAATATTTCAAAATAAGATGAAATATATTGATGTTAATAATGCCTTTATAGGAATTTATATAAATAATCCACTCATATTATTTCTATTAACGGGTTATTCTTAATATCATTATCTTTGTGAATCACATTTCCATTTTATGGGTTACATGTTCACGAAACCCACTACTTTTCACAGGCTATGAGTCGATGAAATGGTTATGAAGCCTATCTATTTTAAATAGGTTATGATGTGATGAAATGTTAATGATACCCATTTCATTTCATGGGTTATGATTTGATGTTTATAAAACCTATGTCTTTTTATTTTTCATGACATGATGAATTTTTTATTATCTTGTGGAACATGTATTAATGAATTTATTATGAGATGGGTGGGAAATATATCTCCATCCAATACATTGGGTAACGATGGATGAATCATGAGAATAAATTTTATGTGGGAACCTGATTACATGTTCACAATGTTATGCATGGACCAGGTTTCCCTTCCATAATTTTATGTGTGAATCGGAATACATGTTCACAGTGTTATGAGTGAACCATATTACGTGTTCAAAATGTTATGCATTGACCAAGTTTCATGTCCATAGGTTTATGTGTGAAACTGATTACATGTTCAAAATGTTATGTCTGAACTTTATTACATGTTCACAATGTTATACATGTACCTAGTTACATTTCCATTAGGTAATGCATGAACCTAATTACATGTTTACAATTTTATTCTTGGACTTGGTTTTACGTCCATAAGTTAATGTGTGAACTTGATGACACATTAACAATGTTATGCATGTACTTGGTTTCATTTCTATAATGTTAAGAATAAACATGATTAGATGTTCAAAATGTTATGAATGGACATGTTTTCATATCCACAATTTGATATTGGGGCATGATTTCATGTCCTTAACTTATTGAGTAAATTTGTTTCTACTCATACTGGTTCACAATGTTATAAACCAACATAGACGCCAAAAATTCCATGTCTTTTCCAATGGTATTCTTCCTTGTCCTATGTTCTTTATTTCCTTATGATTCATGTATTATAAACTATCATTATTTATTATGTTCTCTAATATTTAGGGCATGAACATAAAGTTTTATGCTCAAGTTCCATATCCTTTTGTTTATGTTATCCATTTCCTTTATTTACCCTTACTGAGCATCAGAGATCACCACATTATTATGTTTCGTCTCCCCATGTTATAAAGAAATATTTTAGGTAGAAAAACTAAAGGTGTAGATCATTATGAGATATTTTCAAGATCATTCACAAGAATAAAATATATTTTTTCCAATTTTCCAAAGACACAAAACTATTATGGTCCTCGATCATGTATTTTTGTAATGTACCAAATATTCATCTTATATGATATAATATTTATGTATGTCAATCCTGGGTTTCTATAAATATTCATTCCACCTTCCTGATTCTCTTCATGATATTTCCACTTATGAAATCTATTTTCATAATGTAAATAAATTCAACATCTAAAACATTATATCTTAAACATATACCTTTTACTTATTAGAATGGACTCAAATCTGGAAGAACGGTGTGAGAAACATTTATCATAATGTAAAACCACTTGATAATAGAAAATCACTTGTATGTTCTCTAAATCATGAAACCTACATTTAAATTTATGACACCCTATGATTATCCTTAGGGATATCACTAGAAATATATTTAGAAATAACACTAGGGATGTCACTATGTTTTCTCATCCTAGTTTTCAAAGGTTGACTAAAAATTTTCTATGATACCAATTATAACAACCCTATATTAATGTGCATTGATATTAAATCAATTTTTTGAAACATTTCATTCATTACACAAACTCACACATAAAGACTATATTAGTTTTATTCCTTTGGAAAATTAGAAGCCTATACAACTAGTTCAGAACACATCTACATATTATTTTTCTTATTTATTCATAAGTAGAACCCTTTTTGATATATCATGCATAATAAATTTCTTTTTATCCTGGTGAAAAGAAACATATGAAATGGGTGAGCACAAATACTCTGTAAGGGTAAGAAAGGAAAACTATTGAGCATAACATGAGCATAAGAATGTAAGAACATGAATATAACATTGAATATTATACCATGTATAACATATATCAAAATAATGAATCATGGAATGAATATTTCTAGTTTGTAAGAAATAAATCATAAATTATATTGAATATACTCCATGAAATCATAACATAGGAATACAACATGGAATTTGTGGTAAACACATAGGAATATAAAAAATATTTTCATATTAGTCAATGCATCGCTGAAAAGTATATCTTAGTTGTATAAGTTCATTCTCATACCATCTTGGTTTTCGTGGTTCACTCCTATAGCCATCCTGTAATTCATAGATCACTCCTATAACCATCTTGGTAGTCATAGTTTACTCCCATAACTATCTAAGTAGTCAAGGATCACTCCCAATATTTTTTTAGCAGACATGGTCATTTATATCTATCTCATGGGATATAACTCTTTACTCAATACATTGGATGGAGATATATTTCCCACCCATCACATAATGAAAACCATTAATTTTTATTACACAGGAACATAAAGCATTCATGAAATTAGAACCCATGTAATTAAATGGGTTTCATAAACATTATTCAATCATAATATATACCATGGAAAAGAAATGGGTTTCATAAATATCATTCCATAATAAACGTAAAACAATCATAAAAATAATAATGACAAATTCCATGAATAATGTAATGTACTAACCTAGGTGCCACATATTGGTTCCCCAAGATGATTGATCACATTATCTCAAACAAATTCTAGAGGTTTCCAACTAGAACTGAGCGTCTGGTAAGTTGATCATGGGGAGACTATACCATCCTTTATCAGAAAATAGACCAGAAAAAAATAAATAAATAATCATAGAATCATATATAACCCTACAAAATTCCAAAATCTCAAGATGAACAATGTAGGTGAGTACAATATCCCAATAATTCAGAAAACATTACATGCTAAACTATGTGTCAAGTGTCATAAAAAATTAAAGATAAAGTAAATACATTAATGAATCCCAAGAGGATCCTGAATCATATATGGTTTCCTCATCCAATATCCATTCCCAATTAGCAATTTAATCGAAGACTTTTTCCCTTAACCTGTCCAAAAAATAAAAATTCTATTCGGGTACTGATTAGGAATCCCCATGAATGTTGTGAGTACAAATCAATAGGAAACAACCAATGGTTTCTAAAACAAATTCATTCTATAACAAGTGTACATAGTTATATAAATAAATATCTATAATGAATAAGTAAATAGTTATAACATTATCAATTAATATTTATTAAACCACATAGACCATTGGGTTCCTAAGGACACCCGTACCTCAATACCTACTCCGACCAATGCCGATTTTGGACCTTGTTACATATTCAAATCATTTTTCATATAATAAAATGGGCCTTCATTACCCATTTCATATTAATCTCATTATTACAGGCACTTGGAACCTTAGTCCAATGCTTATGTTTTGGGTACAGAACATCTTGTCTAGCTCCCTCTTTATTAATCCTGTATATATACCACGAGTATAAAATTTCGTGTCCATCACACAAATTCTCAATCATGTATATACATCATGGTTTAATAATGTCTTGTCTAGAACCTAAATTTCCAGTTATGCACATATCTCAATGTTATAGATCGCCATGTATAACATCCCAATTCTCAACAATATAGATAGATCTATCATGATCGTTGAACGTCATGTCTAGCCTCTCATTCTCAAATATGTATGTATATCATTTGTGTAGAATGTCATATCTAACACCCCATTCAAAAGCATCTATTTATATTATTATTTACTTGGTATAGATTGGCATGTATAATACCCTATTTCACAACCATGATTAAACAAAATTAACCATCTTATCACAACTAACCACCACTTTGTCTATTAATTAATTTATAAATTAATTAACATAAGTTTGTTAATTAAGTCAACAATTAATTAACAATATTAATTTCCATCAATAAAATCAACAATTAAAAAACCATTTCACAATTTCAACATTAAATAATTAATTCAAAAGTTAATTTTCTTAACTATAATTCAATAATTTTATAATTAACTCAATAATTAATTACCCCAAAGTTTTTAATCAATACATTGATAATTAATTAACCAATTAATTATCCTTATTCCACATTTAATTTCTCAATTAAACCATCCAAATTCCATAAAAATTAATCCCCACAATTAATTGCCATAATCACAAATCCCAAAATCTCATAATTAATTCATGAATTAATTATCTCATTCAAGGATCCCAAAATCTCACAATGTCATAATTATCTCAATTAATTAATTTACCACATTAATTAATTCAATTAGAAATTTCTATTGTTTAAATACTCTAACAATTCTACCAGTTTTATAAACGTAATGAAAATTATGGCTATAAGATTATATTTTTAAACTCCCTACCTTGATTCATTGATGATTAATCGCCCAATGGAATTCCCCAAAAATTGAGGAGTATAATGACGTAGATCTTGATCCATATCTAAAACCCTAAATCATGATCAAACAAATAGAGATCTTATAAATCAATATCTAGATCTAGTATCATAGATATAGATCTCATAAAATGGGTTTTGAAAAAAAATGGATAAATTCCATCAAAAGATCAAGATAAAGAAGGAGGATGAATGGGAATGAAAATGGATTGAATCCAATTACCAAAAGTGTAGTGGATCTTAGATCTTGGATTTGAATCACGAATAACAGAGTTTGAATGAAATTGGAATTCATCCAAAGAGCTCCCAAAATGTGAAAGGTCTCCAAGGGTCAAATGGAGGTTGAAGAATGTGAGTTTTAGAGGTTTGGGAGATTTTAAAACAAAATTTTTGGCTACATTAATTCCCACACATAGTTTCCTTTACAGGGGAATATAGTTTTCTCTAACTGTGCTTCAACCATGAACCTGTCATTTTTGGGGTGAAAGATTTCTTTTTTAGGATACACAGTTTCCAAACCATGCACCATCCATGTGATTCTGCAATGTCTATGGTTTCATGGTTTTTTGGGCTAGGATGCATGGTTTTCCCTAATCGTACACCAACCATTCATAGCCACCTTTTCTTCCCTTATTCTCAAATTTCACCCAAACACACCATGTTTTATAACCCGAACAAAAAGTACTCAATGTTTAACAAAAGATTACCTAAAATCAAGCCCATGATAACTCAATAAAAGTTCAGGATATTACAAATAATGTCCCCAATAAATCCTAAGTAACATAAAATAATTTTATCTTAGATGGAAAATAATTTTGAGAGATAACTTGAAATAATTCTTGAGGAAAATGGTATTTCATATTTGAAAACATTTTCTTTTCGTAAAAAGCTACACAATTTTAAAAGAAATAATTTTGATTGAAAATAAACTTGTAATATTGTAAGGTAGGCTTCAATGAAAAGGTCATCATTAAAGATGAGAAATCCGTTCATGTCATATACGTTAAAAGAAAACATTCTTCTTGTACTTTAGATGGAAAATTCATAAAGTACCTCATTTTGAAAATGATAAAAGATTCCTTTTGAACCATGTTGTAAAATTTAAAAATGGGTAAAAATGACTTTAAACATTAATAAGAGAATATTAAAATATTTTTTTGATTTTTTTTAGAAAACATGAGTATGGATGATAAATATTCTCCAATAAATACTTAAAATTAAACAATCCCAAATATTGAAAAGACTATGAAGTAAATAATCATCACTTTATAATTAGTATAATCCTATGAATGATGATTGAAATAAAATTAGAGGTATTTTAAAATTTAATAATCTTCTAGATAATACTGAAAAAATACATTCATGGGATGTATTTACACCATGTATAATAAATGAGTAGTGAATATTGAATAAGTCTCGCAGAAATAAAAGTGAGACAAAAAATCTCCTTACCATAACTCTTGATTTCCTTTGTACACATTACAACCTATTGTATACTAAATATAAGTTTATTATACATATAAAAAATAATAATATATATATATAAGACAATATATGATTTACTTATTACTTATATTACTCAAATATTAATAATTAAATTTTAATGTTATAGTTCAGGTAATAGTCTCTTTGTTTTTTGTTCATGGTTTGACTTTTTATCCTTAGCCATATTACATAGATCATTATTTCATAATCTGCATAATGATAATATTAATATAAATAGAATATAAATATTCATTATATATTTATTCTTGGTGATTCATAATAGTTGGAGATAGAAAATAAAATACACCGTTCATGGTGATGGTAGGTCGTACGTACGCATGAACGTTGTTTTCATTTTCTAATCAGGTTAAAGAGAATAAAATTATAGGATATATTATAATTACATACTTATTTTTATGTGATATATATCATATATATTCCTGAAATTTATCCTTATTACCATCTATGTGAAATATAGATGAAAAACTAATCACATCGCGTTGTAGAGATGGTAAGTCATACGTATGCATGAGTGGCGTTACCATTTCCCAAAAGATTATATGGTAAAAATGATATATATAAAATTATAATTACATAAGCAAAATTATTTCACACATATCATATAAAAATATAGCGTTCATCATAATTTATAACCGCGGGAGGATTTAAAGGAAAAAACGAACAACATCGTTTTGTGAGGCGGTAGTTCTCTATACACAATAACATTAACTTCATTATCCATTAGATAGAAGTGTGTGTAAGTGTAGATCAAACCCAAAATATAACAACATAAAAATGAATTTAGGATAATTATGTTATTATATATTCATGAAATAAAAATAATCTAATTTTTTTAAGGAATAAATAAAACAAAAACATTTGTTGATGAACGTTACATATTCTTTGGATATCTTCTTTTGATTTTCACAAAAGGACTCCATTGGTTGGATTTACGACCATATTAAGGATTCTAGGATGAAGTTAATGAAGTTGGTAGGATACTTGAGAATATTTTTTATGATCCAAATATTTTTTTAGGTGTATATAAATGATATTAAGTTGGGTGTTTTTATAAGATATGGGAGGGTTACTCTTGGAATTCTTCAAAATATTAAATTAATATAAATTAATTTTCTATTCCAAATGGATACAAAGTGATTTATTTAGAATATAGAATTAGTATGTGTATAAATAAAATAATAATATAAAAAATATACAATTTTAGACTATTTTTTTAATCCATGTCGCTTTGTTTAACCTTTATTTAACCACTTTAATTCTTAATGTGACATCATGTAATTAAAATTTTAAGAATTAATATAAATACTATAATTAGAAAAAATACCAACAAATGAGTCATAAATGAAATTATAAGAAATATATTAACTATTGGGATGGATGATGTATTTTTATAAATTTTATATCATATAATAACATATTTTATATTTTAAAATATCACTAGTGCCAATTTTGACACTATTCATTTCTTGACTTTTTAAAAATTACTAAAAAATGATAAATTCAAAAATATTATTCTAAAACATCAATAAAATTTCAAATTAATCCCTAAAATTATTTTATTACATTAATTATATCAAATTATATTATTTTGAATATTTTCAATATCATTTATTTGATTCATCCATTAATTAAACAATTACTCTATCATCATTGTGTCACCATTTAAAGTAATTGTTTTATCACTAAAAATTATAAATCATTTACAATGATGTAGATATATCTTTTATTTTTCAAATGAATATTTATAGTCAAATATATCACCTATATAAAGCAAAATTAAAAATGTTTCACTTGTTAAAAAAAGTGTAACAAAATTGAATTTTCTTTGAATATTATAATATAAAAGGGTTAAAGTCATCCAAGTAGCTTCAAGTGGACATAAAATCGTCTTAAAGATGGTTTTTATCAAAAATAACTCATCTTATAAATTTAGTAAATGTTTTATTGTAGTTTTAGAATATTTATAATATTATTTTTACCTTTAATTACCATATTTACCCTTAACCGTGGTAATTAAAATAATACTAAAATTACTATTTATATGCCCAAAAAAATAAAACTATTTATATAATTTGGACTCCCTGATTCCAAATATGGAATCCATTTTTAATAATCTGAAACACTAAATCATAATTAATTAATGTAAAATTAATTTTGTTGGCGTATTAAGAAAATAGGTTTTTAAAGTAAAACGTCCAAAAGATCACAATGATTTTATATTTAATTTCAATATGACGTTTTTCCAATGACATAAATTATATTAAATGAAAAAAATTAATCTTATTATACTTTAAAAAAATCAAATATAAAATTTAATTCTATAAATTATTTTGATGAAAAAATTTGTTTTCAATTAATTTTTTTTAATTTTCATAAAAACATGAAATTTATTAGAAAAAAACAAAAAATTATAACAAAGTAAATTTTTATATTATTAATTAGATTAAAAAATTATTTTTTCAAATTAAATATATAATGGTTTCAAAAATTGTATTTAAAATGGGTTCTCTATTAAAACGCGGTAATATCACCTTATTGATAAATATATGGTTTTATTATAAAATTAGGCTTGTTCTTATCTTATAACTATAAAATCAATTAAATGAATAAATAAAGTATTTTAATGAATATATAATATGTATATTAAATTAATATCATTCACTAATTTTTATTAATTGAATTTATGAAGGAAAAATGATTTTGGGAGCATAAAAATAAAACAATTTCCTTTATAATCAATTTGTATATATTTTCTATTATAGTTAATTATTAACCAATGAATTAATATTATAAACCTTCTATTTTCATAAGTTAGTTAATGATATTCATAACCTCTAATTTAATGGCTAGTTTATATAATATTATATTAAATAATATTATTTTAATAATATATTATTGTTCGGTAAAACTTTGTCTTGCGTGTAATGAAAGTTATCAGAATAACACGGTGTTGTGTGTAACACAAAGCAAGCATAGTGTTTTTTGTACCTCAATCTAATCTAAATGTTTCATGTAGTAAAATCTTGACTATTTGTTGGGTATAATAGAATCCAAACATAGTGTTTTTCATATAACAAGATCTATATTCAATGTTGTGTGATATGAAAAATATTGTAAATATTAAATTGGTTTTAAATCTAAATTTCACAAAATATCAAGGTGTTTAAAACATTATTCATGCCATATTCATAAAACTTATATTTATTCTTTTAGTAAATATATTTTTATGGTGAATATAGTGCACAAAATTCAAAAACAATTTCACATTTTTCACATTAATATCTCAATTTATAATTTATATATTCTCTTCCATTATCAGTTCGAATCTTTTTATTTGAATTTCCAAATTATTTTTTCCCATCTCCTAAAACTCTTAAATTTTTTGAGAGACTCTAATTTATGATTCAAAAAATAAATTTAATTCATGTAAATTCATCAATAAAATAAATAATGTACTTGTATCTATTTATTAATTTATTTCTTATGGGCCTATAAATGTTAGAATATATCAGCTCAAAGGGACAAGATTAATTTATATCAAAATTCATATGAGTCTAGTTTATAGTCTTCAATTTTTTTTATATGGAACAACACCAATGACTTATTATTTTCATGTTATTAATATCAAAAATAATTTATCCCTTTTCCAGCTTGTTTATGTTCATTTGAAATATATTCCTCAACCTTTTTTATTATAGATTATTTTCTTGAATCATGATAAGATTTCTTGAACTCTACACATTAGTAACATTAAAAAAATTTCCCTCGGTTCATTTTTTTCATATAATAACTTTACCATATTTAATATCTTTAACAAAGAAACCACATATTTTAAAAATATCTTTGTTATCTTCATCAGAAAGTTGTGAAATAGTGAAAAAAATTGTGTTTTAACCCATCAATAAACAACCATCTTTTTGATTTTATATTTTCATTCCAAATGATGGTAGATGCAACTCCTTTTATATTTAGGGACTCATCTTTACCAATAGTCATTCCACTTTCCAAGTATTATTTCCCACTCTCAAATAACTTTAAATATTTTTCCATGTGTGGAGAACATCCAATATCCAATATCCATGGTCATTATCCTTTTATAGATTAGAGAGAAATTTCATCAACTAAGGATTTCTACATTCCCTTTTATTCCATATTATATATAATTTGAGGTTTTTTGAAAACAATAATTATGAAATTATTAGGAAAATATATCCTTTTGTAATATTTCCAAGATGATCACATATTTCAAAATATCTTCAATGGGTTGGAATCTATTTTTAATCTTCAAACTTGCATTCTCATGTTTTCTTCATTTAGTGGGTTGTCTCTAACTCAAAATAAACCTCCTGTTTCTCTGGGATTCATTATATTATTGATCATTGAACCAACACATCTTTACTATTTTCCCTAAAACCACCACAATACCAAAATTAACCATAGAATAAAATAGTTTTCTTTATAACTTACATACTATTTGCAGTTGTGTACTTGATTTTCATTAATATTATTACCTTCCAATTTGGAACATTTTTTCACACCAATGTTTTGGTTACCACCTAAATTTATTTTAGCTTATATTTATTCTCATCCTCAATAAAATCTCTAGTAGTATAAGTTTTTGTTTCAAACATTGAACACTTAGGAACATTAGTATCTCCAACTCCATGTATTTTGGATACATAAATGGTCTTATTAAATTTATTTTTCTTCTATAAAAACGCATCCTTCTTACTAAACTTGGATGAGAATTTCTATTGATCCTTAGGAAGTTTTAGCTTCTCATAAATTTTATAAAAGTCTATAACTAGTTTTGGTAATTTTTAATTCCTTGAACATATTTAATTATTTTTTATTGAACATGATCCAATTATTCCTTATTAACCATTATCTTTTCATTAATGTTAATGTTAATGTTCTTTTATACATCCATAAACATCTTCAGATAATCAATATCTTTTAGAAACATGTATTTTTCTTTAAGAATATATTGTTGATTGTTTGTTGAAAGACATTATTTCTTCAACTTCTATTTCATCTTATCATGTTTTAACATATTTTCAAGACATTATCTTAACTTTCTTATTAGAATAAAATCTAACTAATTTTTGTCTTCTTCATCTTTAGATCTATTAATTTCATCACTGGTGAAATTTTCATCATTAACTTTTTCGATAAGAAATTTTTTGTAACAACACCACTAGAGTTTTAAAATTCTTCTTAACTATCATTAACTTCCTCATACATAAACTAAAATATTAATTTTCTATCTAGAGAACATGTTATCCTTTCCATTTTAATAATACTTGAATATTTCTTCCCTATTTTTTAGAGATCTTCTCATATTTCTATCCTCTTCATCACTATCTTCATATTCTATAATTCTTGGGAAATTTTTAGAAAAATGTAAAATAGATTTGTATATAAATAAAATTAGAGGTAACTATCCATTATATTTTCCTATAACATTTCATATTTTTAGAAAAAAAGGGCATAAAATCATTTAATTTCTTACAAACCTCATCTTCGGTGTAAGAGTCATTTAATTCTTCCTTAACTACAAATTTCATAGATTATCTTTGCATGGCAGCCTTGAAAGTGATTTCTCAATCACATTTCTCCTTCTTTATGATGGTGTTTTCTATTATCATTTATTAAGTGATGAGTGTTCTATATAGATCATCCAGATAAATTGTATAATTATATCTATCTTCTAAGCATAAAACATTGGCATCAAATATATCAGAAAGAATATTTATGATCTTTTAAACAAAATTTGAATCTTCCAACTTCTCACTAAGACATCTTATTGTGATTATAATATCATTAACCCTTGTAAAGAAGTCAAAAACATATTCGTTATCACCCATCTTAAGATCTTCATAGTTTAATATCCATATTTGTATATTCACTTTCTTAACTTTCATATTTCCTTCATAGATGTTATTCAACTAATCCTAGTTTCCTTTAGCCATTCCAATTCATTTAACTCAAAGAAACTCATTTTCTGAGAGTGAACAAAGTATGGAATTATTAACCCACCCATCATTTCCTAAATTCATATAATCGGTAGCTATTAGGGGAACATATTCAGTATTAGGAGGGAAACCATATATAATAGCTTCAAGAACTTCATAACCAATGGACATAAGAAAAGGTAAAATTCCATCCTTCTAGATTGGATAGTACATACGATCCGAAATAGGAATCTCATTACTGTTAACATAGTTTGAAATATCCATTTAAACCTACTATATCTTAAAATATTAGTAAAAATTCAATGATCTTGTGTCTGATAACACTTGAAAGGACCAATTAGGATATGTGTGATCACTGAGAGGGGGAGGGGTGAATCATTTATCTTATCCATTTTATTTTTTCATACTTAAGAAATAACCTTCTAATCCTATTAAAGGGAGAGGGTTTTATTGGAAAAAAGTAAATAAGTATAACCATATGATCATATGTATTTTCAAGGTTCACTACTAAGAAAAATTATCTAGTCCTTGGCATGGTTTGATAATAATCCAAGATCACACATATCACTAGAAAACAATCCTTTTAATGTGGTTATGATAAGAAGGGAGTATCCTTTCACTTAAAAATATCTATAAAAATTGGTATTGTATTTGATCCTCGCATAAATAAATGATATAACTATATTTTTAGAAATTGTAAGAACCTTCACCATCAGGCTTCAGTATCTTCTCACTTTGCCTCTTGAACTCTACTTATACTTTATTTTCATGCAAGTAGTTATTATTCTTCACTTTATTTCATAGCATCTGCAAGAATGCTTTTCAGTATAATGGTAGTTCATCTGATAGGTTTATCTAGTACACTAAATTTGTTATCTGTCTGGTATACTCTATTTGGTGTCTTCTTATAGACTAATACAACTTCTAACACTTTGTTCTTCTAATCACCTCATCACTCTATCTATCTCATACCATTCGATATAAAACTTCATTCGGTATCTTTTTGAATGATTCCTATTTAAAATGTTTTTCTAATTATTTATTCACACTATCTTACAAAAAAACTAATGTAAAGAGTTCGTATGTTATTTCTCAAACCGATGCCACTTTATAATGTTTGTCCGATCGACTTTCCAATTTTGTAGTGCTTCACCTCACCTCCAAAAAAACTACTCATTGACTCAGTGTACAAACCCCCTTTACATATGTTTAGTACCATAATTAAATTAATGAAATGTAAAAAATTCATTCCAAAAATCTTGTTCAAATTTTCTGAAAATATTTCCTGAAAATTTCATCCTGTTGACCATAATAAATATTCCTAAAAGATAAGAACTATCCTAAAGTATTGGTGGTAACATATTTCATTAAACTTTCTCAAGAATCATTGAGTATCATAATCTTCCTCCATGATTTTAAGAAAATTAAATGAATATCTTAGTATCATCGCATTTTATACCTTTACAAAATAATTGCAAATTCCACTAAACTTATATATATTTATACCATTCATTTGTCTAGTAAAACAATATAGAAACATTTCTGAATGATTCAACTCTATCCAGTGTTCATGAACAACTCTTTAAGAATGTATAGAAATTATTCCACCAGTCACTACCACATTCCAATGGATTACATTAGAACTCTGTATTCATTGCCTTCACATTCCATCCTATTACATATAAACATCATACATAATCATATATCTGATGAATTTAACCAAAACCATATATCCAATGTATAGAAAACATCCATTTGAAAATACTATAATAACTTCACATTAAAAATTCATGCATGTAAATCTAATAGACATTATGCATAATTAAACATCAATTAGTAAGAAAAATAGATCTTCTGGTGGACTTATATTGATAACATAGTAAGAGACCTTTCAATGTTCTTCTTCGGATGACATCCCTAAAAAATTCCTTTTTTTTTACTTTGATATATTTTCTATTCCTGATAATATTAAAAAAAATATTGACTGATAATACTTTATACCACTAAAAATTCAATACTTCACAAAATTATAATAGAAACATTGTAGATACCCACCATCATATCTTGATAAACCTCAAACCAAAACTCCACTTTTGTATATATGTTTTCATCATGAAAACATCTAGTATTCATGATGTTAGTTACTTTAATAGCAATAAATCATCAATATTTTTACTCCACTGAAAATTATTTTAGATTTTCCTTTTAATAAAGATAGGATATCCATTCATCACAGAACTCGGGCTGATTATATTAGTCCAGTAAAGTCTATATGATGAACTCAATCTAAGGAATCCATATGATAACAATGATTGGAAAGCATAGCAATGTAAAGTGATTTATATTTGAAAAAAATGACAACAAATTTAGAAAACAATCTTCAAGAAAAATATTATTTTTCAGATATTAATTCCTCACTATTAGAAACAAGGTCTACCCCCATGCTTCTAAACCCACGGTTTAGAGAAACTGTGGGTATAGGAAATCTTCCCAAAGTTGTTCACATGGTTTGAAAACCCCATTGGTATAGGTTGAGCTATACTAATAATTTTTTTAAACTGTGGGTATAGATCCTTAAAAAATAGTTCTTCCCCTTAGTCTCCCCATCCCCTCATTTTAATCCCTAACCCCTCCCCTCATACAAGACTCAACGTCCCCCCTCCCCTCCTTAGGTGATGCTTCCCACATCGGTCAGGTTCTCTTCCTCTATTTCTAGAATTTTTTATTGTGATCATTGAGATGTAAGAATTTCTTCCCTACTCTTATTTCTTATCCCATCACCTCTTAAATGGCCATTTATCTTCTCTAGTGTTGCCCCTAATTAAATGATTTATTATTCTAGTCTGCTTTGACATCAGATTAGTGAGTTATAAATCTATCTTCACTTCTAATGGCTATTATTTTAATTTCTATCTATGAATGTGATTCAACTGGAGATTTTTATAATCTCTTATATCATTATGTTTTAAAATTTATATTCTAATAATGATAAAATATATTCTATTAAATTTCAAAAATTAAAATTTAAACTAAAATTTATTTATTTTGAAAACAATCCTTGGGATTCTTATGAAATTAATATAAACATTAGATTATTTGTGTGGAATATTTTAGGTATTTAGATATTTTTACTGTCATGAATCCTATTTAAGTAAAATATAGGGTTTAATGTTGGTTTTTATTATCCAAGAGTTATGGGATTTAATTATTGAAAAGTAATTTTTTATATCATGAACCATGGTTAAACTATTTATTATATTGTTTTAACTCAAAATGATATAATTGTATGATGATTTACATGATTATAATATTAAAATTAAATATATAATATTTCTTTATCTATAATAGTTTGTTATTCATGAATTAACTATTTTATTTATATTACTTTTCAATCATGTTTCTTATAATTCATTATTATGATTTAAATATGATTGAATGATAAAATATTATTTCAAATAATTAAATATTTATATTTCAGGTGTTGATGAATTTTAAAACCATTATTATGTGAAAATATTTATTGAATCCATTATTAATTGTCAAGAAATAATTATATAAGATTGGAATGATTTTGGGATCATATTCATTTTATGAAACATTATTTTCATTAATAATGGCCTAATGGACTAATGGACAATTGGCAAAATGACCTAATGGCATAATTTAATAATTGGTCCCTTTTCAAATGACCCAATGGCCTAAGGTCCAATTGATGGCCAAATGGACTAACAGTCTAATGATCTAATGGCCAATTAGCCTAATATAATATTTTAACTAGAAAATGCATCCAAATAATGAACTAAATTCTTCCAAACTTGATCTAAGAGCACATGTCGTTCTTCTGGATTCTATTTCACTGGTAGTAAAGACCAAATGGAGTTACGAATCTGAATTTATGGTCATTTGAAGTCAGGATAAAAAATGGTTTTTTGGGCCCCATTTGAAGATCCCATTCACAAAGCCCATTCATAGAGGTCTAGTTTACGGATCTCCTTCCAAGGTTGTGTGAACATCTTTGATGGACGGATCCATGATTCTGATGAAGCTTCAGACCTTTGTTAATCCCTTATTCTTCACGGAACATTTTTACAAGCATCATGAGACCATTTATCTATAAATATCCCTTTATTCCTTCATTATCAAAGGGGTCAATGTTGGGTTCTGAACTTGGGCTCTCAAATCATGAATCTTGTGTGCTCTACGAAAACCCTCTTCTGTAGATCCCCTCAAAATCGTGAATCCCCCTCCCATTGGTTCGTAAAATCCTCCACACCATGTAGAGATTCCTTTTGCGAAGGAAAATGCCCTTCACAAAGGAAGAAGGCCCTTTGTGGTACTTAGGGATCTACAGGGCATTCAACCTTCACAAAGCACTTCCCCTAGTAATCATTACTTCACTATAAGGTAGGGGAACCCTATTTCTTGAAACTCCCCTTCATGATACCCTAGGCTCCATGAAGCCCCATCCTTCATGAGACACTAAGATTTGTAAAGCCCAATCCTTTGTGAGATGCTGAGCTCCATGAAACCCCATCCTTTTTGAGACCCTATGCTCTATGAAGTCCCATCCTTGAGACACCCTAAGCTCTATGAAGTAACTTTGTGAACCCCATTTGATAATCTCCTTCCACACACACTGGTCTATACTATGGTGTCTGTGTCATTGCACCCCCACTCGAGATCAGTGTTGGGATATGGTCTTGGGCTCCTACCCTGGTCCCTTGGCTTCTATCACTCACCCCTATGAAAAATTAATAATCGCACTGTGAACTTTTTGGGTCAGTTCGATGATATTTTCCTTTCCACCCTTATGAGGACCCAACTTACCCTCATGGAATACCATGATTTGAGATACTCAATTGCACTCCTTGAAACACCTTGATTCGACCTACACCTCTTGGTCCCTTTCCCATGTCGTGAGTTGAGATTCTCATCTTGGATTACCTGAGAAACTTCAGTCAAACCATTCCTCAAGAAACTCATCAAACCTCCCCACCTGGATCCTATGGTGGGTTGAACAAGAGATCGCCTCTCTTGCATAAGTCCCACCCTATAAACTTCTAGGCCTCTTCCATCTATTATTCCTCACTACATGACTTTAAAATATAGTATACCATGTGTCAAAAACATAGGATGCCTCTTTCTCCAAACAAGATATTCCTTATAAGTCAAGCATAAGATTCCAATAGTCCACACTACATGAATTTAAACTATAGCACACCCTATCATTCAATAATAGGATGCATCTTGTTCCACCAAGATATTCCCCATGTTCCATGTATAAGATGGTAATATTCCCCACTACATGAATATAAAATTTAGTATACCCTATATGAAATAAATAATTGTTGTACCTCTCGTACCCCTCGTGGTTTAATTTTCATGATCACGATCACTCTCTTATTTATCTAATCTTGTTTTAAGTGTTTTTGTTGATAGGAAAAAGGTTGCCAAGGAATTGGGCCAAGAAGGACTGAAAGTGGACTGATTTCAGTCCACCGACCAACCGGTGGATGACCACCGGCCATCCGGTGGTGTCTGGGCAGAAGGCATCCCCTCTGTCCAGACCACCGGCCAACCAGTGTCCCATCACCGGCCAGCCGGTGGAACCCAGACAGAAGGGACACCTACTGTCTCAGCACCGGCCAACCGGTGGCCTCCTCACCAGCCAGCCGGTGGTGCCTGGGTAGAAGACCTCCCCATTTTCCAAAGCACCGGCCAACCGGTGGCAAAGCACCGGTCAGCCGGTGGAGCCAGTCAAACTAGCCGTTGGGCTTTGACCAGCCTGCTCCCAACGGCTCTGAAGACCTTTCCAACGGCTCCGAAGACCCCGAACGGCCATATGAGGGTTCCCCCTCTATAAATAAAGGACTAGGAAGCCCCGGAACAATAATGGAACAATAGTGGAACAATATCCATGCCAACGGAAGCCAACGCACTCATTTTACATCATTTGGAAAACCTCCAGCGGATTCCTTCAAGGAACCTCAATTGCTCCAACCCTTTTCCACATCCAAGGAGCATCACCATAGAAGCTTGGGAGCGCTCTTCATCAACTCCAATCAATCCATTGGCGCCCAAGTCTTCTCCACATTACGGTATTTATTATCTCATCATTTTGAGCATAAATTTGGGTTTGTGCCTACAAACCCCCATTTCTTTTATCCTCTCTTTGTTTGGGTTTTCACACCACCTTCAAGGTGTAAATAGGTTAGTCAAGCCTTCCCTTTAAAAGGCTTGAGTCATAGGTGAGCTAGACTTCACCTGTAAGAAGGCTAGTGGGTTCTTGCTCAACCATTAAAAGCAAGTGGGTTCTTGCTCAACCATTAAAAGCAAGCTGTAATAGGTTCTAGACTACCTTAAAGTCTAGTGGGTTTCTTGCTAAAACCATTAAAAAGAAAGCGGTAGTAAATCACTCAAAGGTTGAGTTGGGAGCGGAGATGTAGGCTTTGGTTTAAGCCAAACTCCGTTATCAAGTTTTGTGTATTGCCTCTTTTATTTCCGCTGCACTTTTTACTTTGATTTTAAATTGTTTATTATTTTTTAAAAGGCAATTCACCCCCTTCTTACCATCACTCTCCGACCCAACAATTGGTATCAGAGGCAAAATTTGAGTAATACCTTCACCGATTTCAAATTCAAGATCCTTTGTGATGGCTTCAACTTCTTTCGCCCTCGAAGGCTATTCTTTGGGTCGTGCTCCATTATTTGATGGAACCGACTATACTTATTGGAAAACCCGCATTACCACTTTTCTTAGAAGTATAGGTTATCCTATTTATAAAATTGTCATTCATGGTTATTCTCTTTCTTCTCCTAATGAATCCAAATGGACTCAAGCCGATATTAAAAATTTCGAGCTTGATGGCAAAGCCATGAACGCTCTTCATTGCGGCCTTGATCGTAATGAATTCAATCGAGTTTCCACATGCACCTCATCTCATGAAATCTGGAAACTTTTGGAGGTTACCCATGAGGGGACCAACAAAGTTAAGGATACTCGATTGGATATGTACCATCAAGATTTTGATTCTTTTACCATGCATACATATGAAAATATTACTGATATGTTTACACGTTTTACTGATGTTTGCTATGGGAGAAAGTCCCTTGGTGATGATGTGTCTGCAGAAATGATGGTCAAGAAGATCCTTTGGATCTTACCAAGTTCATGGGCACCGAAAGTCACGGCAATTCAAGAAGCAAAAGATGTCAAGAAAATGTCGGTCGAAGAGCTCATCGGATCCCTCATGACCTACAAGATCACCATGAGGAGGCAAGCTGAAAAGGAAGGCAATCTCATCAAAGTTCCAAAGAACATCGCCTTCAATGTTCAAAAAGAAGAAAGCTCCTCCTCCTCATCTTCTTCCTCTTCAAGCGGTGATTCAGAAATGGAGAATCTTGCCCGCAAAATGCACAAATTCATGAAGAAGCACAAAAAGAAGAAATCCCGCAAGGCTCAACCCGACGAAAAATCCGAGCCCGAGGTAACATGTTACGGGTGTGGCAAGAAAGGCCATTACAAGACCGATTTCCCACTCAACAAGAAAAAGGCCAAGCAAAAGGAAAATAAAAAGGCATTCAAGGCCACATGGAGTGATATCTCCACATCCTCCTCCTCCTCCTCAAGTGACAACGGTAAAAAATGCCTAATGGCATTTCATGAGGTATCCTCTTCCAACTCCTCATCCTATAGTTCTTCAAATTATTTTAATCATTTATCTTATGAGGATCTCCAACATGCTAGAGATCAATTGGAGGAAGGTTTTCACGAACTTTCTTCCAAATTTATTGCTTTAAAAAATAATTTCAAAAAACTTTCTTCCGAAAGGGAACAACTTCTCAAAGAAAAGGAGGAGTTATCCCTCAAGGTCCTAAACCTTCCCGATGTTGATTCTATGGAATCAACAATCAAGGATTTAATGGAATCCCTAGCTAAGTTCACCGAAGGTGAACATAACCTTTCGAAGCACCTTGGTTCCCAATGCATATCTAGAACCACCCAAGGGCTTGGCTATTCCAAGCAAGCTTCCTCTTCCCATGCTCCAACTATTTTTGTAAGGGGGAGCTCCCAATATAAATTTTGCAATTATTGTAAAAAACCCGGGCACTTAATTTATGAGTGCAATTGCAAAAATGCCCGGTATGGAAGGCCGAAAACTATTTTCTTTAATGATGAATTTCATAAGAGAAGACCCGCCACTAGACAAGTTTGGATTGAAAAATCCCTTTTAGCGAGTCCCTCCGGACCAAAATTTGTCTCGGTTCTAAAATCCTCTCCCCGGTGATTTGTTGTTTTTATTTAGGGGGAGTTAGGATCGTTTAAGCCTTTTTGCGTTTTTCTTTCAAAACATTCTTTCAAGACTTTCAATTTCAAAAATTTTTTTTTCAAAACATTCAATTCAAAACTTTTCAATTCAAATCTCAAAAATTTAAATTGGTTTAAAATCTCTATCTTGATTTTCAATCCTTTCCCTCAAACAAGTTTTATGCCCCGTGCTATTTTGATAATCACAAAGGGGGAGAAATTCATGGTTGATTGGGGGAAAAATTTTTCTCTCATTCTTTGCTTACTTTTCAATCAATCTTTTAATGCATGCCTCTAATTTCAATCTTTTACATTGCTTGTTTTTAGTGATTGTGATCATCAAAATAGGGGGAGATTGTTGTACCTCTCGTACCCCTCGTGGTTTAATTTTCATTATCACAATCACTCTCTTATTTATCTAATCTTGTTTTAAGTGTTTTTGTTGATAGGAAAAAGGTTGCCAAGGAATTGGGCCAAGAAGGACTGAAAGTGGACTGATTTCAGTCCACCGGCCAACCGGTGGATGACCACTGGCCAGCCGGTGGTGTTTGGGCAGAAGGCATCCCCTCTGTCCAGACCACCGGCCAACCAGTGTCCCATCACCGGCCAGCCAGTGGAACCCAGATAGAAGGGACACCTACTGTCTCAGCACCGGCCAACCGGTGGCCTCCTCACCGGCCAGCCGGTGGTGCCTAGGCAGAAGACCTCCCCATTTTCCAAAGCACCGGCCCACCGGTGGCCAAGCACCGGTCAGCCGGTGGAGCCAGTCAAACTACTCGTTGGGCTTTGACCAGCCTGCTCCCAACGGCTCCGAAGACCTTTCCAACGACTCCGAAGACCCCGAACGGCCATATGAATGTTCCCCCTCTATAAATAAAGGACTAGGAAGCCCCGGAACAATAATGGAACAATAGTGGAACAATAACCAAGCCAACGGAAGCTAACGCACTCATTTTACATCATTTGGAAAACCTCCGGCGGATTCCTTCAAGGAACCTCAATTGCTCCAACCCTTTTCCACATCCAAGGAGCATCACCATAGAAGCTTGGGAGCGCTCTTCATCAACTCCAATCAATCCATTGGTGCCCAAGTCTTCTCCACATTACGGTTTTTATTATCTCATCATTTTGAGCATCAATTTGGGTTTGTTCCTACAAACCCCCATTTCTTTTATCCTCTCTTTGTTTGGGTTTTCACACCACCTTCAAGGTGTGAAGAGGTTAGTCAAGCCTTCCCTTTAAAAGGCTTGAGTCATAGGTGAGCTAGCCTTCACCTGTAAGAAGGCTAGTGGGTTCTTGCTCAACCATTAAAAGCAAGTTGGTTCTTGCTCAACCATTAAAAGCAAGCTGTAATAGGTTCTAGACTACCTTAAAGTCTAGTGTGTTTCTTGCTAAAACCATTAAAAAGCAAGCGGTAGTAAATCTCTCAACGGTTGAGTTGGGAGCGGAGACGCAGGCTTTGGTTTAAGCCGAACTCTGTTATCAAGTTTTGTGTCTTGCCTCTTTTATTTCCGCTGCACTTTTTACTTTGATTTTAAATTGTTTATTATTTTTTAAAAGGCAATTCACCCCCTTCTTGCCATCACTCTCCGACCTAACAATAATATGCCTCCTATGACACACACAAGATTTTTTATTTATCAAGAATAAGATTCATCATTCCATTTTAATGAGATGATCACCAAATAGAAACCATGAGACTTCTCATCAGGTGTAATCCCCATCCATTCTCCTCAGCTGATCATCATGTTGAGATTCCCTCCAGACCTAACATGAGGAAGTCTGAATGGGAAATATCCATGGATAATCCCCATACACCTCATCCATTCACATGATGTTAAATTGTAATCTTACCCCAAAAAATGAACATATGATTTCCTCATGACCTAACATGGGGAAGATTGAATGGGTTGCTTCTATTCGTAATCCCCATTCATATCATTGTTTCTCCATAGCGGCATCCAAGAAACTTCAATATGTATCCCCATACACACCATTTTCACTCCATAGAGGTTCCTAGGGAAGTTTCCATGCATAATCCTCATCCACATCATTGTCGTTACATAGATTCATATGGAAATCTTCTATGAATAATCCACACACACTATATCTCATGTTTTCACCTTCCGCGACATGACTGTCGGGTCTACCGCTTCCTCTTTTTCCTCACACCGAGCATAAATCACATGGGATATGAGGTCAGTAGTTTTTAAAAAACCCTCCACCATTTATATGTGCCTCCTCCATAGTTGTAAGCCCCAATATCTTCCTTCATCGTGGCTGCAAACCATGTGTAAGCCCAACCCATGTCTCATCCATTGGCATGCTAACCATGTGTAAGCCCCATCTTCCAGAACTAAGTGGTCTTTGATTCAAAATTAAATGAAATTCATAGGAAACTTCTCTGAGGTTCAATGTCATCACACTTTATCCACATCCATCCTAATCCTCTCCAAAACACACCCCAAGAAGGTCATTACCCTCACATGGGAGACCTCATCTCTTCCAGGACTCATAGGTTGCTAACTAGGCGTAAGCCACAACATCCAAAATCCATTCCAATCCTGGTCATTCCCTCGAGTCACTATGTCATGAGAATATCATTCCCCCCACTCAAAGGTCACATATCCTCCAGGTCCCCATGGGCCTCCTCTTTAGGTGTTATCCCCAATTCCACCTTCAGAATTATGTGGGCTTTGATTCCCAACCAACTTGGATATGTAGGAAACCTCCTTGAGTTTCAATCCCAACACCCATAACAACCCATCAATTCTATCTGTTTCATCCTCACCTCATCCATACCATTCTTGATCATTACCCTAGCCACCACAATCTAGTGAGTTCATTTCATCTATTTTGGTATCTAACCATGTGTAAGCCTCATCAATTCCATAAGTACTTCTATAATGACTTGGGAAGCTAACAATGCATAATCCCCACACCAATCATCATCCAACAAAGAGAAATACTCATAAGTCCCACAACATCCCTCTAAAACTATGTGAGTTTTGATCCCTATGCTCAAAACAAGGTAAATTGAATGCCTATATGTTGTTTAATCCCAACCAATGGTAAACTTTAGTGTTCCATCATAGGGATTCATCTCTCTGATCCACCCTTACTGGTGTCTATATATGTCTTAACTGTGTGAAATCATTCCTTTATGGGACACACCACCTAGGGATTTCTCTCATTGGGGTTTTTTACTCATCCATCTGTTAAACCCTATTGCCTCACTCCTAGGGACATACCCCTTCACTGTGTGACATCTTCCCTTTATGGGAAACTCCTCCTTAGATCCTCCTCCATCAGGAATTCGGATTCATCCATCGTTAAACTATTTAGGTGTTCCCTGCTAGGGACACACCTTCTCGGTCCATCTCCACAAGATACTAAACTTGCATACCTTCATCTTCACAATACATTAAACTCATGGACTACCCCATGCTAAACATGGTATGCCTGAGGAAAACCTTGTAAGACATACAATTGGAATATGATACTCCACGACCGATGTGGGAAGCCTCGGGTTCTGTGCCTAACATGACTCCATACAAGTGGTTAATGTTCTAGTTTCCAAAGATATCCATACATAACTGATGTTAACATCTTCTCTGATGAGAGGTTTCTACCCTATCAAGACCCCTTGAAATGTCTAGACAGAAGAATCATAATTAACCTGTGCCCACAAAGAGATAATACTAGTAATGATATTCACAATTTCAACTTAAATATACGAGGGAGACCTGGACTATATGATGAGTTCTAAGTATGAATCCATGGAAGGAGGAACCAAAATCCTATCATATCATTTCGATCAGGGATCCAACATCACCATTCATGGTGGTAGAGGTTTCTTGCCTTTGGAAAGTGGGAATGTGGGGAATGAAATTCACATCTCTACAATAATGTGTGCCCCTACCATGAAATCGTCAGAAACATGTCCAAATTGGTCTAATGGTCTAATTGGCCTAATTGGACAATTTTCCTAATTTTCTAACGGCCAATTAGAAAATTATTCAAATTTCTAATTGGGCTAATGGCATAATGTCCTAATGGACAATTGGGATAATTGGCCTAATGTCCAAAAGACCAAATGGCCTAATGACCAAATGACCAATCAGCCTAATGACCTAATGGCATAATGGCCAATTTTCCTATTGTCCTAATGGAAAACATGACTAATATTCAATTACCCTACTAGATTAATGACCTAATAGGAAAGTTTCTGAATTTACTAATGTCCAATTGTCCTAATGGCCAAAGTAGAAAATTGGACTAATGGCTAATTAGCCTAGTGTCTTATAATCCAATTAACATAATAACATAATTGCCAAGTTCTCTAATAGCCTAATGTAATACATGTCCTAAATGGCCAAAATGTCCTTATTGGACTAATTTCCCTAATTTCCTTAAATGGACTAATTTTCATAATTTCCCTAAATGGACTAATTGACCTAAATTTCCCTATTCTCTTAATTCACCTAATTGGGCTAAATGGCCTCAAATGGCATGAATTTTTTAAAATTGGCTTGAATTGGCCTAAATTGGGCTGATTGGCCTAATTGGTCTAAATTGGCCAAATAAAGGACCTATTGGGCCTAAATTGGATTAAATGGATGAAATGGCCTATCTGTCCTAATTGCCCAAAATGGAATAAATGGTCTAATTGACCTAAATTGAATAATGGATTAATTGGACTAAATTGCCCAAAATGGACTAATTGTAATAAATTGGCCAAATTAATATACTAATTGGCCTAAATTTTACAAAATGTACTAATTGGTCTAAGTGGACTAAATATTCTAATTGGAATACCTAGCCTAAATTTTCTAATTGGATAAAATGGACTAATTAGCCTATATGACTTAACTAGCCTAAATAGACTAATTGGAATAATTAGCCTATATGGGCTAATTGGCCTATATGGCCTAATCAGCCTAATTGGCCTAGTCACCCTATTCATCCTAATCAGACTACTTGTCCTAATCATACTAATCAGCCTAATCAGACTAATCTTCATAATCAGACTAATTCTCCTAATCGTCCTAATTGGCCCAATGGCCAAATAGAAAATTGGCCAAATTACTAAACAACCTAAACTAAAAATGAGCCTAATGACCAAATGATCAAAATTACCATGTGAATAAATAACCAAATACCATACCACAAATAGAATTAGATTGATATGCACATAAAATATGAATCCATATCATTCCCATGTTTATCATTCTAATTAGTATGTATTTTTTATGTTTTGCCACTATTGTAAACTTTCTAATAAAATGTATATTTAGATGCTTCATCAATTTATGGATTTATTCAATTGCTACAATTTTAATTCATTCTTGGTTTATAACATTAATATTATAAAATATTGTAGTATTATAGAAATCAATTTAATTTTCACCAAGTGGAATTGGGCATCGAAGGTACTGTTCCCTGAGAAAAATTATTTTTCTCAAGTAGGAACAAGAAAGATGGAAATGAAGTAAATGCATAAACACAAGAAAATATTGTAAAATTTTTATTCATATTTCAAATATTTATACGTGATTCATAAGTAAATATATTGTTTATATTTTTTGAACAGTGTTCCCTATATGCACTTGATGAGAAAGAAGATGTAACCTTTAGTCAAAATTTTCATTTTTCATGTATTAGGTGAGGAGCACCAGGGGAGAGTCTGATGTTGACCTAGAAAACACACAATCCCACTAGGTATTATTTCTCATTGAATTCCTCTAAAACCTCTCAAACCATTAAGCTATAAAAATCTCATGTGGAAGTACCTAAGAAAAAAAATAGCTTTATAGGAGAAAAAATTAAGTAAAATAATCATTGGACACTTCCGAAAAGATATGTTAGTTATATGTCCATCACTTCCATCAAAGGATTATAATACATTTGATTCATGTTGGTAAAGAATGTGTTGTTTATATTATTTCTTGACTGATGTCAATAAGGGTCCTAGTGGCGGTTGAAATGATGGCGGTGGCGGTGGTGGTGATGATGATGATGTTGTTGTTGTTATTGTTTGTGCTCCAGATGATGTTGTTGGTGATAAGGATATTTTTTATGGTGATGTGTATGAGGATATTGTTGTTTGGAGAGATATTGATCCCCCTACTTTTTGAGTTAGCAGTAAAGAGATATATAAATGTTTTTTAATGACTTGAATGGATTGGTTGTATGGAAGTATATGATTGTAAGCATTGTAAATGGTTTGAAAATTATTAAAAGCAGTTTGTTGAATTATAAATATAAAATATATGTATTTCATTGAATGTGTATTATGTTTATTATTTTATTTACCTAATTAGTATGGTCTAGAAGAGCAACTACTTCCAAATGGATATAGCTAGCTATTCCCACGATTCATTGAATCGTGGGTATATGGTTTCTTCTAGGAAAATCTATACAAATGGTTATCCTAACCATGGTTATAAATATAAACCCATGGTTTATCAAAATTGTGGGAATGATAAAATATCCTAGGCTAGACCCATAATTTCTATAGAAACTATGGGTACGGATCTATATTGATGGCTCAATTATCCACAGTTTATAAAACCATGGGTATATCCTATACCTATGGTTTTAGGGTCTTTACCCATAGTTCTAAACCATGTGTATAATCTATGTTTCTATTAGTTTTTCATTGAAAACCCACAAAAACTCATGGTCCCAATAGTATTAAGAGGAACCCAGAAATATAAATATTTAAAAATATATACTTGAAAGTATCCTAATGATTGTTGAAATATAAGTGAGAATTCACTAGAACTCTTTCCTTATATTTATATCTAAAACAAATAGAAATATAGAAACTAACTTATATGATTTTTTTCAAATAAGTAATTATAAATCAATGGTAGTTGCATTTCATAAGAAATACCATTTTATTGGACATCTTTTTCATTGAAATATTATATTCATAACTCTTTCTTCCTGTAAAAATGGTTTCCAAGCATTCCTTCAATAATTCAATATCTTTCGTAATATTTCCATTCTTTTTTTGAATAGCCTCTAAATTATCAAAAACATTTTCATTCATGCTAAAATCAGTTTTATTAAGATTACTCTTTTTTTATAACGAACCATTTTTTTCTCAACTTTCTTCTTATTAATCCATTTAGGTTCCTTATAAAGCTCATAAATTCTAATAATGTATCTTGTAAACATTCTAATCTTTTCATTCATCTCATTAATAATAAGTTCATAGAATCATTTTCACCATTAGAATCAAAATCATAATTTAAATTTAGAATCACTAACCTCATTCATAGTTTACATGAATCACAAGATATTAAATTCCTTCTTGATTCAATATTATTCACATGAAATAAAATATTCATTATTGCTCCATCCTATAGACAATTATATTTTTTATTTATTTTGTAATTGTTTTCTCCTTTTAATCCATTTATCTTAGATAGTCAATTTTGATATTCCCTTCCTTTATATACTCATAAAAGTTAAGATATGATTTATAAGAATTATAATTACAAATAACATCCTTTTTTATTTTAAGATCTTCTCCTCCAAGGATTTCCACAGGATGGCCTCTACGCAGAACCTTGAAGATAGTTGGAATAGAGTGTTGTGGTGCTACAAAACTCCCGGAAAGTAAAATTTTTTGTCATGTAATATTATGAATCAGGCCTTAGCCATGGATGATAACATTAAGAAGGTGGGGATCCATTTTTCTTCTAGGTGAAATTGTTGTAGAACAGGGTGAGAGGAGAGATCTCAGCATCTCTTCGTTGAAGGAGAATGGGCATAGGGAGTGTGGTCTTTCTTCAGTGGCCTTGATTCCTTTGCCTCGCATGATCTCAGGGAAGCTTCTTTTATGGTCATATGGTTTTAGGGCATGACAGATTCATATATGGAACATATGGAATAGACAATGATATTTAATTATATATGTTGGTGTCTGTGGCAAGCCAGGAACTAGGCAAGATTCAAGGGTCATAGTCCTTCAGTGCGGTCCATCATTTAGAGGACATAGTTCATGCTGGTAGATATTATTTCTCTCAACTCGAACTAGTGGGGTTATCCTTTATTAATATTTCTTCAGGCCATGGTCTTGACCTCATCTCCCCCTCTTGACAATCTACAGGGGAGATGGGTTTGCTGGCATCCTCCCATCAGTGGCCGGAAATTGAATTCTGACGGGTTGTGCAAGATGGGTGCTATGAGTGGAGGGGGAGTCATTCGTGGTCCAGAGGGAAATGTTGTTATGGCATACTATTAGTTCTATATATATGGAACCTCTATTCAGGCCGAGTCCAATGCAATGCCAACTGGTCTCACCCTATGCATGCATAAGAACCTTGACATTACACAAGTGGAGACCGGCTCTATGATCCTTCATGATTCCATGCACAGTAGAGGTTATTCTCCCTAGACTATTGAATACATTATTCGCAATTGTAGAGATCTGTTGGGAGACCACATCCGTGTAACTCATACTTGGCGAGAGGGGAATAGGGTTGCAGATCATTTGGCCTCTTTGGCAGACCATAGCTCCATTATAACTACTCTTCTCAATAATAACAGCCTGAAACTGGAGGGTGTGATTTTAGTTAGAGGGGATGCCCTTGGATTGCATTATTTCAGGAACCCTTATCTTTGGTTCCTTGTTGTAATCTCTTTTTGAATTAAAATATAATTTGGATGGATGAGAACTATTTTAAACCATATTTGTATTATCCAATGCCTCGCTAAGACAACTCATCCCATTTTTAATTGTAATGACCTTTGTTATTACAGGTAGTTAATTCTTGAAAGAATTTTACTTTTTTGTTTGGTGAGGGGTTATTTTTTAGAACTAGTAATTTGATCATAATAAAAAAATGTTTGGACATCCTTAAAACATGATTTTGGCCATGTTTTGAGGTTTCGTAAGTGTCCTGGGTGTTTGAGAGGATATTAGAGTAGTAGTCAGGATCCTAGGCTATTTAAAGGTGTGGCATCAGGCTATCAACAGTGTGAAAATAGTATTTCATGCCATGAATGGCCATTAATGTGGTGTTTTCAATACATTAATGGGTTATCTTAGTGATGGGATACTATAAGATGGATTCATGTAATAAATCATATAGTCACAACATGCAAATGTTGTGTAGAGGGGTCTCCCTCTACTCAAAGGATAATTCATGGTGTGAACTCTCTATTCACACAATGAACCAGTATTGGATTTGTTTTAAAGGTTTTAGGGGGTTCTAAATGTTATTCACCTAGGGGTTTCGTTTAAGAGGGATTCTTGAATAGAGGGGAGGTCAAACCCCCCTATCCTTCTTTCCTCTCTTAGATATTAGTTGTTTAGAGTTATTTTCCCATGCTAATTTAAGGTATATTCTTCCTCCTATCTCCATTTTTCTTCTCCCTTATTTCTCTATTGATTCCAATTCATTATCTAAGGTTTATTGGAAATATTTCACTATGTCATATTGAAATAATTTCTCTCATTAGGGATTTCATGTGTGGGTCATAGGTCAGGACGAAAGAGGATTTAAATAATAAATAGTTCATTATTTTATAAGACTTATGTCACTATTTCAATTTATTTAAGTTTTCTCACAAATTTAGGTAAAATTTATTATTTAATTGGTGTTTTAATTGGGTATTTTTCATGTCTTAGGTTCAGGGGTGCATTAGGAGTGAGCCTCACACCATTTCTCATGGATTTAGCACTGTGAGGCTACTCTGGGAGTTATGTTTTGGTTATACCAAGTTGGTTTTTTTATTTTAATTGTTTAATTAATTAATATATATTATTTATTAATGAGATAAGTTAATGTGGAATTTGATGAGGTGAGTTCAAGCCTCATATGGATTTATCAAGTGTTGGATGTGGTAGGGGATTGAATTTATTAGATACTCTTTCTTATTTGGTGATTTTATATTTTTTTCTTCATTATTATTATTTCCAACATATTATTTAACTTGTGTGGATCTACTATATGGTTGGGATGAGATAATGTTGGCATAGTATTCAACATTGACAATATAGGTTATTAAATGGTTCTATTGTGGTTTCATGGTCAAATGAGTACCAATAACCCTCTTTATGGATTTTTTATAGGCTTTTGTTAGATTATAATAATAATATAGTTTCATTTTTACAAGTATTTTTGGTTAAATGTCTAATTTCAAGTGAAATTTAAAAAATGGGGTTTTAAATATTATTTCAAAATAGGAAATGGGTTTTCTAAAGAATGTTTGAAAGGATTTTCCCAAGTACCTTGAATGAGTTAATTGAAACATGCCTTTTCTAAATGATTTATAAAAGGTATTTGACTTGTTTTCCAAAGGAAGGCCTAAGAGGAGTGATTGATCTAGCTTTTGATTATTTTAACTCATGTAGGTGATTCCCTAATTTTAAAAAAAATATATGTTCTTTTTAATTATGATTTCTTGGTGTATATGTTGGTGAAGGATGATGTGTGTTGTGTGTATATCCTTGTGAGACCGTTTTTTATTGTATCAAATTAGTGGGTTGGTCTTGATGGTGACACAAAACCCTCATTTGGTTTGAGATGATTATTGAGATGGGTTGAGACATGAGGCTTGGACCTGAGTGAATAACACCCTACTAGTGAGCTGGTTAGTAGTGAGATGGGCTAGATATGTAACACCCCGACCCCAGTTACCCAGAGTCGGTGCATTATTACGTAACATTGGTATGATCACAAAATATCAAGTCTCGAAAGACCGATTATTTTAGAAGCCTTGGAAACACTATATACATTCATAAATGTTACATTAAATCATAAAGTGTAAAAATATAATAACATAGTCTCCATAGTCCAAACTCATATCCCCTTCCGACTATCCCTATAGGTCAATCATAAGATATTTCTTCACATCCTAGGAAAAATAAAACATAGAAAGGGGTGAGCTCAGATGGTCAGTAAGGATAACAATATAGCGGAAACTTTAATAAATAAACATACACATTTAAGGAAATGTATATCTAAAAAAAGCCTTTTAAACTTTAACTTCAGAATAATATGGAAAAAGTAAAATGAAATAATTCAATTTACTTATTCACATGGATATTCTACTAGTCGAATAATCACATGCAATATCAATAAACACTTTCATAATGATGGACTGCATAATGCCAGACTATCATAACCACATAGTCAAGGCCTTATGCTAAGACTACAAATAATATTTTTTCAAGGCCTCATGCCAAGACACTAGTTTGTCTCATGAGACCTACCAATGCATCAAGGAGCTATAGCGGGCTCCACCCATCAATTATTAAGTCCAATGAATTCCTCATATGAACATGTTTAAACATATCATAAACCATAACATAATCGTATCACATAAAACATGCATAAAGGAAACATAACATTTCCAAATTTCAATCACCAAATATCAATACAACACATTGATATAATAAAAACATTATCAAAACCATTTTCAATACCAAAATAAAAGAAAAGTAAAACATGGTATTTATTTTTCATTTTTTCAAAAAAAGTTATGGCTTGTAGAGGAAGCCGAACTCAAATAATGGTCACAGCGGCGGAGAAGTCGTTGTCGCCGCATACGAACGACAAAAAACATTCCCTTTTGTCATTTAGTAAAACACTTCATATAAAAATATTCATTTTGAATAAAAGTAAAATTCAAAGGGGTTTATACACCGTATAAAAGAAAGATGTTTATAAAACAAAATATGCCTCATTGAAAGGAGATTGAGACGAAGTCCCTTACCTCGTGTCCGAGTTGACTCGATCGTTCTTTAATCTCCTGAATAATAAACTAGAGTTAATATATACTTCCTTAAGAACCTTTTTCTAGTTCATTATCCCTTTTATATCACTTATTACCATGTTATGAAAATTATGTAGTCATTTATGTTATTAACAGTCGTTTTGATGATCTTTGGTACTTGAGTCAACAATAAACTTCTTATAATTACAAGTTGTTTATGTGGTAGAATATCCATTATCTCCAAAATTATATTCATGATGTAGATATCAGATATATCAGATATATCTAGTAGATACATGCATTTATAATATTACATAAAATTTAGAGGTATGAAATGAAATGCACCATTCATGGAGACGGTAAGTCGTACGTACGCATGAACGCTACTTTCATTTCAATTTCATATTTAAGGAAATGAAATCATAATGATATAAAGGTATATTATAATTAAAGTATAATATCATATATAATATCATTAACTTCATCCTTTATACATCCCACATATGGAATTAACGATTCAAATCACTTTGAGGGGGCGGTAGTCCGCACTTCCTAAAATGAAATTATCGTGTTTACCCATAATGGATATCATAAAGGTATTCCATAAATGAAAAATACAGAAGAATAAAGAAAACATAAACATAATATATATCATATATAGAAATAGTATCATCATAATGGCCACAATGATAGGTGTTAAAAGAATATTGAACAATCATCGTTTCGTGGGGCAGTAATTCGCCACCCACAGAAACAGTATGTTCTTTAACCATTAGACGAAGGTGTGTGTAAGTATAAATCAAATAATTATCATAAAAACATTACTAGTATATTGAATATACTAGTGTTGTTTCAAAATAAAGTAATATAAATAGTTTAAGGGGTTGGAGAAGCAAAACAATACAAAATAACATAAGAGAAGACATTACCTTAAAATCGGGTAACTCTTTTTGTTTTGAGCCAAAGGCTTCCTTGGGAAGACTTATGCCCAAAGTGAGGCTTCTAGGAGTAAGAGAGTGAAGTTGAGAGATTATTTGGGAATATTTTGGATGATCCAAATGGCTTTTAAGGTGTGAATAAGGTGGTAGAGGTGGGAGTCTTTTATAAGAGAAGAGGAGGGGCACTCTTGAAAAGTCGTGAAATGTTACATTATTATGAAATGATTTTCGGATTTCAAAGGTCCCAATATGATATATTTCGAGGATAAGGTGATAAGGGTTCGAAATACACACATCAAATAAGCTTTATACAAGTTTACGTCTTGGAATTTACCTTATCGTTTCATTTTATTTAAATCGTTCATTAATGAGGTAATCGTTGCATCATCATAATTTGATAAATATATTTATTTATATAATGCCTAAAAATTATAAAAAATTACCATGATGTAGGAAATATTTTTATATTTCCAATGACTATTTATAGTCTAAGAGATCATTTACACAGACAAAACTAAATTTTTTTTACTTGGGTGATACATACTTTGGTTATACTTTCCTTTTAAAAAATAATATAATAAAATGTCATTATCACCCAAAAGTGATTCCATAGGGTCCCAAAGTTTGGAACAAGGCATCCCAAGGTCTTCCATGACACAACCAGTAGAATTATGATACATGATGGGGTCATTTTTTCTTATTATGATATTATTTTATTACCCTTAACTACCCGATTACTAATTAATCACGATAATTAAAGATAATTACCGTCGTTACTATTCATAATGTCAAAAAACAAAAGTGTATTAATTACATAATTTGGACCTTATAATTCCAAATATGGAATCCATTTTACCAAATTACAGACATAGAAATTATAGTAATTAATTTAAAAATTATTCCCACTGTCAAAACAAATAGCGTGTTTTTAAGAAACAATATCTGTCAAAAGGTTGACAATTGTTTATGTCTAATTTCAAAATGAAATTAATTTTAATGACCACCATTGTATAAAATGGTAAAATTATATTCTAATTATACTTTAAAACCACTCAATAGTATAATTTATCACTATAAATTATTTATATTAAAAAAGTTGTTATTTAGTGTTTTTCACTATTCATCAAAAATTGGAATTTCTCAGAAAAATACTAAAAATTCATCATATGCTAATTTTGATATTATGAATCCAAAAATGAAGTCCATTTTGAAATATAAAATTTATATAATTTCAAAAATTGGGTATTACTATTCATAATAGCTACTTTTATTTGTCGCGGTGTGTCAGAACTCGAGGTTTCATACAACACATGCTGCTCTATTATTCAATGAGAAGTGTACCATGGAAGCTCAGGGTGTTACAAGATACCCTATTTTTTGTCTATTTGTGTTGACTGAATTCTTGTGATTAGAAATAAATGCTAGTGTGGGAGATGATCCAAAGGCCTAACCTCACCATGAGTGATATGGATTTGTTAAGATTGTTATGGGAGATATGACATCATAGTGTATATGATATTGATCCAATACATAAGTGGAATAATAGTGGTTGTGGAAGTGTCCTTTCCTTGAGTGATATTTCCAAGTTGAACATGTATTGCGTGAGAATATGTGGGTTGATAAATGGATGTTAGATCATTCATGGGTGAGAATATTGGACTAAGATGTGAGCTCGAATGTTAGGACCTCCATGAGTGAGATGGGGAATGAGTTATAACACGTTGTGGGTTATGGATGGATTTACCTACCTTGACTAAGAAGGTAGTGTCTAATTGGAAAGGTATACTCATTTTAGGGAGAAGGGGTGGTCAGATGCTTAGTATGAGATAAAATGCGGCATGGAAGCCTTACCAATGTATTTGGTTATGGGTTGAGTACATGGTTAAAAACAATACCTTTCATATTCAGGTATAGATTCATATATGAAACATGGTGACTTATTCCTTCCACTATAGTGCCAAAGAAAATAGGTTTAGGTGTCATGGTGTCTTGGTTAGTATAATACATCTTGACTTGTACAACTATATGTTGATTGTGTGTTATGTTTTCAGTTGGGTGTGTTATATAGACATGACTTCACCTATTTATATTTATTATATCCATATCCACTTTATCATAGTAGTAATTAGTATTGTTGAGGAATTAGGGATTACTATTGGGTCATTGGACTCACCCCCTACAAACATGCCCCATATGGACTTCTATGTACATGGGTAGATCTTCCAATTTCTCGTGGGAAATAGGTATTACTTGGAACTAGTCATGTGGTACAAGGATAAAAGTTCATGGAGGTCATGGATATGACATGATAAACTGTGGGTTAGGATAGAGGCCAGTGTTCTAATGTTTTTTTTATTTTCAATGTACTATCCAGTATGCCATTTTTTATAAGACAGTGCTATATTTACCTATTAATGTTATGTTATGTTTTTATGCATCATATAGACTATTTACTATAGTATTTTCTAGACCACAGGGGCTATTTGGCCTCATGTTTTATATCTACATAGTTTTGGGATGTTCATTATATGGATGAGTCATAACTAATTTTTTGTAGATTCAAGCATAACCCTATGGATTATTTTTTAGGGAATTGTCTCAACATGACTATGATAGTCCCTCATTATTAGTCAACAGCCTCTAGTATATGGGGAAGTACACCTGAGTTCAAGTATAGACCCCATATTGGGTGTCATTTGGAAGATCTAATAAATGGTGTTATAAAATAATATCAAATAATGTTTTTGATGGGATAGTGTGGTTAGAGTTGGAGTTAGATTGTTAGGACTCATGAGGTAGACCGAATTCATGTCTGGCCAGCATTACTGTAATATCCTCCACCCAGAACTCCCTCACAAGATTGAATCAGATCACTAGATGACCACAAGTGTACCTCCCCATACTCTATAGGATTCAATCTATAAGTGAGAGAGTAATGAATATACAGTGGAGACTATGATCTTGGTAATATAGAATAAATAATTGTGGAAATAATAGAAATAAACAAACATGAAATCAAGAAGAACAAAAGGGGTAACACCAAACAAACCAAATAATAATAGAATAGTGTAATGATAGGATAAATATGAATAAATTTCATGGTGTAGGTTATATAAATATAATACTAGATAGAATTGATAAATAAGACTCCAAAACCCAAGGTACCAAACCCCATGTTAGTCACATATCCAGCATTATCCCATTTAGCAAGAAATCAATATACACATGCCCCTTTTCTCATGTCCAAAACAACAAAAACAAGAATTATTTATAGGTACCAAATGGTTCCCAAATAGGTTATGGGTATAACATAGATGTCTGAAACCCATGGTGTCCAAACAATCTAGTGTGAATATATATTACGTGAAATAGTATGATAAATATGAGTATTAGTTCCCAAATTATTACAGTTCATATAATAAATATGACAACCCTGATTTTATTACAAACTTAAACATGATTTATTACATAAAACTTCACTTGATACAACAAAAAAGATCAAGAGGTTTAGTGTCTTTGGGGATTAGGATCATTACATAAAAACTTGAAACATTAAATACAACATCTTTATTGAAAAATTCCTTTACATGACCACTACATTCCTTCGTACTTAGCATTGCATGGGATAACCTGAGGACATGCATAAGAAAAGGGTGAGCTATAAAGCCCAGTAAGGGAGTACACATGGAATAAAATGAGGAGTATAATACATGTTAGACAATAGGCATATCAATAGGGAATAAGAAAAACATGAACATAAAGGCATGATAAAGCATGATAATCATAACATGGAAATGTGGCAACAACACTTAACATGGAATTAGCATGAGTCAAGACTCATTGCACATGGAGCATGAGTAAATCCTAATTTCACATAAAGCACGAGTAAACCCCTGTTTCACTTGAATTATCATGAGTCAACACTCATTGCACATGACGCATCATGATATTATACTTTACCCAATGCATTGGAGCGCTATAAGGGCGCTCCCTTCTTGAACATTTCATTTCATGCATAAGTGTTCCACATGGATCATAAAACATGGATTCATAAAACATAATAATTTATTCCACGATAAAGGAATGTGGAATTCAAACATGAAACTTTGTAATCAATAAGTAAAGGTGCATAAAGGTGGATACCCTTGATGGAGAAATGGGCATTGCATCCACTACACAATGGCATTGGCTTAGAAAATCAGTGCGATTTCGGCAGCGTAACGGCATGACATAAGAATTTTTAAAAAATGGTTGATGAGAGAGAAAGGGGTTCCTCATCATATTTACATGTAATTAATAGTAATTAGGTCATATATATACATGTCCCAACAATTTTAATGGAATTTAGATTCATGATACAAAATTTCTCATTGAATGTAAAAGAAGAGAGAGAAGTTCCTTTCGGAATTTCGGCATAGTAACGGGTGTACATGGGAGGCATTTAACGAGAGAGAAAGGGGTCTCCCATCATTAAAACAATAATAGGGAAGTATGGGGGAGGTGCAAAACCATACCCCAATATTCATAATTGAAATTAAAAGGGTAATACAACTTAAAGAAAATTGACAAAAATGAGCAAGGAAGAAAAAACCCTTACTTGGAAGTGTGCTTCCAAAGGTTAGAGAGAGGCTTGTGAGAGGCTTCTTGGAAGCTTGGGGCACTTTGGGAGGATTCTAGAGAGAGTAGGGAAGAGTTTGGACGAACTCCAAAGGTTTTGAGTGAGGAGGAAGTGGGAGCATGTGTGGGTTTATATATGAAAGGTGAGAGAATTCATTATTATTTAGGTTTGGGACCCCTTATATTAAATTAATCCAAACCACAAACCATCCCATGGTTTTTGCCCATGGTTTTTGGAAAAGGTAAGATGAAAAAAATATTTTATAAGTCCAAAGTCCGAACTTCTTAAAATATTAGGGTTGCTTATGTGTAGGTGAGTCACACTCCCATGGAAATTAATTTAAAAAGGCAAGGTGTTGAATAAGTCTTGAGGGGTCCATTAATGCTTTGAAAAGTAAGTCAAACAAACACAAAATTACATTATTTTAATGGTAAAACATATATTGGCCGAACATAAAGATAATAGTATTTTATTACATCACTATTGGGTCATTATGATGTCATAAAACACATTATATATTTAAACGGTATTTAATTTTTACCCAAATATTTTGACTGTCTTAGAAAATTATGAAAACTTCATCGTTGGATAATTTCGATGTCCTGATTCCAGAAATAACATTTATTTTTTCTAAATAATTTTCTAAATATGTGAATTTTCACTTTTAGAATAAAAACTGACATTTATCGAAAATTCATGGGTTTTGACAGAAATGGCTTCCAAACCTTAATAAAAATTTTAATTGCATTCATAAAATTATAAGATCATTTATATTTAATAAAAATTAATTTAATAATAATATTTTTATTTTATTAAAATATTATTTAATTCAAAAATACCTTAATTTAATAAAAATAGATTTATTAATTAAATAATAACTAAAAACACCATTTGTACTTTAAAAACTATTTACAATGTATTAAAAATGAATAGAAATTATATTTATTATTATATACAAAAAATAATGTACATGAACATAGTACTACTTATTTGTTACATAACTCCATAAAACAGCCGCATAAGACCTAAGGGTAAGGTGTATGATGGTGACAGACTCTTGGGGCGGCTCGGATAACATCGCTCGAGTGGTAATATCTATCAACTTCCACTTTTCCCGTAGACGGTCCCATTTGAGATTGACATGGTGAAGCTCAGCTTGGGATTGGTCAAGGGCGAAGCCCAAGGATGCCACCTCTTTTCCGAGCTCCGACAAATGGGCTTCGTATGGGGAAATTATACTGGATGAGGCCATCGCTTCTTTTGTCTGAGTAAATTGGATTTCTTAAGGTCCTATATTTATACTAATCATGTGATCACTGTTCAACGGCTATATTAACAACGGTCAAAATTATTAACATAAAACCAAAGAAGTTGACATCTTATAAAAACATTTGTCATAAAGAGACATTTAACTGGATCAAGAGGGATTTTCCATTAATGAAACTTCGGGTCATTACAATATTCCCCCCTTAAGAAACTTCACCCTAGAAATTTTCCTTTTCCCACACTAAAAAAATGTGGGTAACTCAGCTTCATCATATCCTCCGACTCCCAAGTCGCTTCTTCAAACTTGTGGTTTCTCCACAACAACTTGACAAGGGGCATTGTCTTATTTCGTAGAACTTTTTCTCTACGATCTAAGAACTTCACTGGTTCCTCCTCATAAGAAAGATCATCTTCCAATTGTACCACCTTAGAAGAGAGTACATTTGAAGGGTCCGGTATGTACTTCCTTAAGAGGGATACATGAAAGACATCAGGTACTTTGGTGATAGTAGGTGGAAGTGCTAGTCGATAGGCCACAGCCCCGACACAATCAAGAATCTCGAAGGGGATGATGTACCTTGGACTTAACTTCCCTTTCATTCCAAGCCTCATGACCTTTTTCCATAGAGATACGCGTAGAAACACCATGTCTCCAACTTTAAACTCAAGGTCTCGTTGACGATTATCTGCATAACTCTTCTGTCGACTCCGGGCTGCCTTGATATGCTGCTGAATGGTTTTTACCTTATCCACCATTTCCTCGACCATTTCTGGTCCAAGCAGCCTACGTTCACCGACCTCATCCCAACATGACAATGTTCTGCACCTTTTATCATATAGGGCTTCATATGGTTCCATTTGGATTCTCGAGTGGAAACTATTGTTATAAGAGAACTCAACCAGAGGAAGATGATGATCCCATCCTCCTTTAAAGTCCATTGAGAACGCTCTCAACATATCCCAAGTGTTTGGATAGTCCACTCAGATTGGCCATCGGTTTGAGGATGATAGACCGTACTGAAGTTCAATTCAGTATTCAGAGCATGTTGAAGACTCTTCCAAAACATAGTGGTGAGTCTTGGATCTCGTTCAAACACAATAGATAATGGTACTCCATACAACCTCACCACTTCCCGGATATATATCTCTGCCAGTTGATCCAATGAGAAATCCTCCCGAATAGAAATAAAGTGTGCAGTATTTGTAAGACGATCCACAACAACCCAGATTGCATTGTTGCCTTTGGATGTCCTTGGAAGTCCGGTGACAATGTCCATGGTGATGTTCTCCCATTTCTATTCTGTTATGGGCAATGGTTGCATCATCCCCTTAGACTTTTGCCTCTCTTCCTTCACTTTCTGACACACCAGGCACTTTGATGTATATTCGGAGATCTCCTTCTTCATATTATCCCACCAAAAGTTTTCTCGAAGATCTCGATACATCTTTGTGCTCCCTGGGTGAATAGAGAAATTTGAACTATGTGCATCATCCAAAAGTTCCTTCTTCAGCTACGGACTTGATGGAACACATATTCTTTTCCCAAACTGCACAATTCTTTCTTCATTAACATTAAACTCCAAGGATTTTCCCTTATTTATAGCTTCCACTTTTTCTTGAATTCCCACATCATCCTTTTGAGCATCCTTTAACCTTTCCAAAAGAGACGGTTGAGAAATCATTTGTGAAAGGATTGATGATGTTCCCCTATCTATGATTCCCATGTCCATCTTCATCAAGTCTAAGAAGATTTGATCCTTCTCAATTCTCATCATTGATAGAATTGCTGGGTCCTTTCTACATAGGGAATCTGCCACCTTGTTCGCTGTCCCAGGGTGGTAATGTATTGAACAGTCAGAATCCTTGATGAACTCTATCCATCTTCTCTGGTGCATATTAATCTCTTTCTGTTTGAATATATATTTAAGACTCTTGTGGTCAGTATATATCTCACATTTCTCTCCATAGAGATAATGCCGCCAGATTTTCAAGGCAATGATCACAGCTGCCAACTCCAGATCATGTGTTGGATAGTTTCGCTCATGGATTTTCAACTGCCTTGAGGCATAGGATACCACTTTATCATTCTGCATTAGCACACAGCCTATGCCCTTCTTCGAAGCATCACTAAATACCACAAAAGTTCCCCACTTGTGGGTAAAGTGAGCACGGGCCTAGTGATAAGCATCCTTTTCAACTCCTTGAAGCTTTCTTCGCATTCATCACTCCAAGAAAACTTTACTCCCTTCTGAGTTAGCTTGGTAAGAGGGTTGGACAATCGTGAGAAATTCCTCACAAATCGTCGATAATATCCAGCTAACCCCAAGAAGCTACGGATATCCATTACCGATGTTGGCCTCAACCATCCCTCAATTGCATCTGTTTTGGAGGGGTCACCAGATATCTCATTTCTTGTGATGATATGGCCCAAAAATGAGACCTCCTTCAACCAGAACTCACACTTGCTGTACTTTGCATAGAGCTTCTCCTTGCGCAAATTCTCTAATACAGTTCTTAAATGCTCCTCATGATCCTCCTTGGTTTTGGAGTATATTAGAATATAATCTATAAAGACTACCAAAAATTTGTCGAGGTAATCTCTAAAGACTCTATTCATTAATTACATGAAGATTTCTAGAGAATTGGTGAGTCTGAAAGGAATTACTATGAATTCATAGTGCTCGTATCTCATGCGAAAAGCAGTCTTGGGGACATCTTCCTTCTTCACCCTTACTTGATAATATCCTGACTGCAAATCCACCTTGGAGAAGTATTGTGCTCTGCACAGCTGATCAAAAAAGTCATCAATTCTTGGGAGAGGATACATGTTATTTATCGTGATTTTGTTAAGTTCACGATAATCAATGCAAAGCCACATTGACCCATCCTTCTTCTTGACGAAGAGGACTGGTGCACCCCATGGGGAAGCACTTGGGTGTATAAACCCTTTATCCAGATTCTCCTGTAGTTGTTTCTTCAGCTCTTCAATCTCTAAAATATCCATTCTATACAGATTCTTGGATATTGGTAACACCCGAGGTATATGTTCAATTGAGAACTCAACATCTCTTCAAGGAGGAAGACTAGGCAGTTCCTTGGGAAACACTTCAGTGAATTCCCTCACAATAGAAATTTCTTCAAGGGTGGTTTCTTCCTTGGACTCAATCATTTGATCCAGATACGCGTGCTCATAGGGCAGTAATATCCATGCTTGAGATGATGGAGCTAAAGTAGATTCATCTTCCTCCTAACACTTGTAAAGAATTGGGGGTCGATTCTCCATATGGAGTGTGATTTCCCTCTCCCGACAATTTATATTGGCACTATATAAGGAAAGTCAATCCATGCCAAGATTTGCATCAAATTCCACCAGAGGGAGTATGATGAGGTTCTCCAGGAAATTCAATCCACAGATTATAATAGGGGAGGACTTATATTCATGGGATGCAATGATTTCCCCATTTTCCATACTCACCAACATCTTCACTTCCATGATTTGTAGTGGTTCTGGGATTGTTCTACTAAACTTTCGAGATATAAAATAATGCGTAGAACCTGAATCAAAAAGTACGTTCACTATTCTTGAATTAATAACTAGTGTACCTGTCACCACTTCGTTGTAGGGGTTCACTTTGGTAGAAGTGATGGAAAAAGATCTTCCTTGCTGCCTTGGAGGTTGTTGGTTGCCTCCAAAAATCCTTGTATTAGGGAACTGATTTTCAAAATGACCCGGTTCTTTACATTTGTAGCATTGAACAATGCGTTGAGGTTTGAACGGAGTGTTCCTCTTCTCTGTCGCAGCCGCGGGTCTTTCTTGCTTACAGTTAACAGCTAGGTGCCCTTCTCTTCCACACCTGAAGCATTTCCTCGTCCCCTTAAGGAAATTTCTAGGGTGCTTCTTTCCACACTTTTGGAAAGTGGGGTGTTGTATCTTCTTAGCACCATTGGATTTATCCATCGGACCTCCAGCATTGAATTCCATCTTACGCTTCTTGTCCCCATGATACCCATGTGATTACCTGATCTCCATTTCGACCTTGAGGGTACATCGGACAATTTCCTCATAACTGTCGAAGTCACGGATCGCTAATGCTTTCCGCAAGCTAGGCTTCAGCCCACCAAAGAAGCGGACAACTTTGCATTCGGGGGTAACGACAAAGCCGAAAGCGTATCGTGCAAGCCTTGTGATGTTTGCCTCGTACGCTCTAATAGATTCTTCATCTTTTTTCTTGAGGGAAAGGAAGTCCCTTTCCATCTTAAGCTAGAGGGTGCGCGGAAAATATTTCTCTAAAAACATCTTCCGGAAATCCTTTCATTCCAAATCCTCAATCTCCTCCTTAGGATTCGTATTTTTGATCAACTTCCACCATTGATCATCTTCACCGTCCATACGATAAGCAGCCAGGAGAACCTTCTCTTGTTCAGAACATTGGAGGATGGAGATGATCTTTTCATTGGAGTTGATCCATTGTTCAGCGATCGTGGGATCAGATGATCCACTAAAAGTATGAGGCCTTTGTCTCATGAAGCTCTCGATAGAGACTTGTTCTTTCTTAGGGGGGGGGGGGGTTGAACGTTCCTCTTGACCCGTGTTTCTATTCAAAACTTGAGTTATCTGAGAGAGAAGCGTGACAAAGTTCGCGATTCCCGCTCCCATTGGATTTGGCATCTCATTAGTACAGTCATCACACTAATCTTCACAACGGTTGTTAGCCCGAGTCCTACTATTACCGGCCATTGGCTGGAATAAAAGAAAAGTTAGGGGTAACACATAAAGGGTAATCCAAAGACAAAAGTTGATGAATTATAAAAAAACTTTTATTTGCTTAACTCGTGAGTCTATAGGCTTGAATCTATGCTTTTCATGATCTACTTTCTAATATATATTCTTAGGGGCATTTTTTTAATTCCCTTAATAAGGGTTCATACTAAGCTTGTGAATTTATCAAAACATATCCCACGGGAGTGTCATAACCAAGAGTGTATCAAGGCCCATTGTTGTTCACCAGTTCCCGTTTGAGTCTAGCTCAAAGCGGTGTTTTTAGGTTTTGCCCCTAGGATACATATGTGCTAGAGCTGCCTCTACCTACTCGTATCCAGACATGGATGTATTTGTTTTATAAACCACTTACTCAGTACTTACCAAAACATAGGGATGTTTTTATTATACTTAGTCTTGTATCTAAGGCTTTACTAGGGTTTCCTAATCCCAAAAATAACTAAACCTATCATGTGATACCAACTATGACAACCCTGCTTTTATTACAAACTTAAACATGATTTATTACATAAAACTTCCCTTGATACAACAAAGAAGATCAAGAGGTTTAGTGTCTTTGGGGATTAGGATCATTACATAAAATCTTGAAACATGAAATACAACATATTTATTGAAAACTTCCTTTACATGACCACTACATTCCTTCATACTTACCATTGCATGGGATAACCTGAGGACATGCATAAGAAAAGGGTGAGCTATAAATCCCAGTAAGGGAGTACACATGGAATAACATGAGGAGTACAATACATGTTAGAAAATAGGAATATAAATAGGGAATAAGAAAAACATGAACATAAAGGAATGATAAATCATGATAATCATAACATAGAAATGTGGAAACAACACTTAACATGTAATTAACATGAGCCAAGGCTCATTGCACATGGAGCATGAGTAAATCCTCATTGCACATAAAGCACGAGTAAACCCTCGTTGCACTTGAATTATCATGATTCAACACTCATTGCACATAATGTATCATGATACTATACTTTACCCAATGCATTGGAGCGCTATAAGGGCACACCCTTCTTAAACATTTCATTTCATGCATAAGTGTGCCACTTGGATCATAAAACATGGATACATAAAACATAATTATTTATTTCACGATAAAGGAATGTATAATTCATACATGAAACTTTGTAATCAATAAATAAAGGTGTATAAAGGTGGATACCCTTGATGGAGAAATGGGTAGGGTATCCACTACACAATGGTATTGGCTTAGAAAATCAGTGCGATTTCGGCAGCGTAACGGCGTGACATAAGAATTCACAAAAAATGGTTGATGAGAGAAAAAGGGGTTACTAATCATATTTAAATGTAATGTAAAGTAAGGAGTTCATATAGATACATGTCCCAACAATTGTAATGGAATTTAGATTCATGATACAAAATCTTTGCTTGAATGTAAATGAAGAGAGAGAAGTTCCTTTCGGAATTTCGGCATAGTAACAGGTGTACATGGGAGGCATTTAACGAGAGAGAATGGGGTCTCCCATCATTAAAAAAATAAGAGGGAAGTATGGGTGAGGTGAGAAACCATAAACCAACATTCATAATTGAAATTAAAAGGGTAATATAACTTAATGAAAATTGACAAAAATGAGCAAGGAAGAAAAAGCCCTTACTTGGAAGTGTGCTTCCAAAGGCTAGAGAGAGGCTTGTGAGAGGCTTCTTGGGAGATTGGGGCACCTTGGTAGGATTCTAGATAGAGTAGGTCAGAGTTTGGACGAACTCCAAAGGTTTTGAGTGAGGAGGAAGTGGGATCATGGGTGGGTTTATATAGGAAAGGTGAGAGAATTCTTTATTATTTAGGTTTGGGACCCCTTATATTAAATTAATCCAAACCACAAACCATCCCATGGTTTTTTCCCATGGTTTTTGGCAAAGGGAATAGGAAAAAAGTATTTTATAAGGCCAAAGTCCTAACTTCTTAAAATATTAGGGTTTCTTATGTGGAGGTGAGTCACACTCCCATGGAAATTTAATTAAAAAGGCCAGGTGTTGAATAAGTCTTGAGGGGTCCATTAATGCTTTGAAAATTAAGTCAAACAAACCCAAAATCACATTATTTTAATGGTAAAACATATATTGGATGAACATAAATATCATTGTATTTTATTACATCACTATTGGGTCATTATGATGTCATAAAACACATTATATATTTAAACCGTATTTAATTTTTACCCAAAAATTTGACTGTCTCAGAAAATTATGAAAAATTCACCATTGGATAATTTCAACGTCCCAATTCCAGAAATAACATTTATTTTATCTAAATAATTTTCTAAATATGTGAATTTTAACTTTTAAAATAAAAACCGACATTTATCGAAAATTCACGGGTTTTGACAGAAATGGCTTTCAAACCTTAATAAAAAATTTAATTGCATTCATAAAATTATAAGATCATTTATATTTAATAAAAATTAATTTAATAATATTATTAACATTTAATAAAAATATTATTTAATTCAAAAATCCATTAATTTAATAAAATATATTTCTTAATTAAATAATAACTAAAAACACCATTTGTACTTTAAAAACTATTTACAATGTATCAAAAATGAATAGAAATTATATTCATTATTATATACAAAAAATAATTTACTTGAACATAGTACTACTTTTTTGTTACATAACCCCTTAAAACAGCCACATAAGACCTAAGGGTAAGGTGTGCGATGGTGATAGACTCTTGGGGCGGCTCAGATAACATCGCTCAAGTGGTAATCTCTATAAACTTCCACTTTTCCCATAGACGGTCCTGTTCGAGATTGACATGGTGAAGCTCAGATTGGGCTTGGTCAAGGGCGAAGCCCTAGGATGCCACCTATTTTCCGAGCTCTGACAAATGGGCTTCGTATGGGGCAATTCTACTGGATGACGCCATTGCTTCTTTGTTCTGAGAAAATTGGATTTGTTAAGGTCCTATATTTATACTAATCATGTGATCACTCTTCAACGGCTATATTAACAACGGTCAAAATTCTTAACATAAAAGCAAAGAAGTTGACATCTTATAAAAAAAAATTTCATAAAGAGACATTTAACTCGATCAAGAGGGATTTTCCATTAATGAAACTTTGGGTCATTACAATAAACATGTTGACCCTCAATCTTAGGTTTGAGCCCCAAGGTCAACCAAAACTCTTTCAGCACCATTATGGATATCTCTATATAGGGTTTGATCCTCCTGCATCAATACAGTTCAACCCAATTGTTATAAGATTCTTTTTCCTATGATGAATCACCTATATCATTTCTCAAATAACAGTCTATCTTGCCCTGAAGAATAAAAAACCAATAAAATTTTGGGATCTAGTAAAATTACCCATTCTAGAGAAACATAGGTGTTCCCATGGAGTAATACCGTATCAAGGGATAAATTAGAATTATCATATTCGGATCTATGTGAATTAAAAATTCTAGACCTTCTTACGTGTTCCCATAGTAAACTTAAAAACCAAGGGAAAACTAGTAATATCATAACTGGCTCAATGAGAATTACCCATGCTATATTTTATTACATTTTACCATGTCACACTTCCAAACCAAAATAACAAATCAATAATATCATATTTTTTTATTCTCATATTTAATAAGAATCACTAATGGAAAGCATTAGGTAACCAAGAATCACAATCAATTGGTTGATTCTCCTACATCATGATAAATCAGCAATGGTATCCACCAGGTACCAGAAATCCAAAGTCATACCAAACATCAAAATATAAAACATGAAATATAAGACATAATGGTAATTTAATCCAATTACTATTTAAAAATACATTTAAATTCAATAAATTAATTTTACCAATTATGAAAATAATTTTAATAATTTTGTTTCTGACATAATCCAACCCAAGTTAACCTCCAAACAATCACCAAAGACGGCCCATGACAAGGCTGGAGAGGCATTACAAGTCCTCCTATGCTAGAAACTAGGGCCTAGAATCAATTATAACACAATTGTGATCAATTTAAACATAATAAATTACCATAAATAAAACTAGATAGATTATACTACATAAAGAGAAGAAACCAATAAACCACTAAACATAAATAAATGCATAAACCTATCTAGATATAACAGCAACAGAACAAAATATGAAACTAAAATAATAAATTGAACTCAAACTAGAAACCAACATGATCACCATAGTACCTATTAGTCACCACCATCCATAAGACTAGTCTTCTCCAAGGGAAAACATGGACCAATAGATAAACCTGCAAAAAAGTTTTGCTTAACCTGCATCGAGTGGCCCCAGTTGGGTGTGAGAATAAAAAATCTTACTAGGTAATTACCAATGAAATCATACATGTCCTTTCTCAAAACAGTTCATATAGGATAGTTTTAAATACATATAAAAAATATTTTTTTATCATTGAAATGATCAACACTAATTTCTTGAAATCCTGCTTTCAAAACAAAACATAATTAATTAAATAAAAATTTCTCATTTTAAACCCATATTGGTGATAAAATACCAAGGTGGAGAATAACCCAACTAATACATAAAATAATTTCAAATCCAAACTATGAAAAATCAATGGGGTATCTTCAATATAGCCAAAAAACAATGGAAATTATTACAAGTGTAGAAAGACAAGTACTAGAAAAACAAATAAAAAAGTGTTTTAAAATTAAATTAGAAACATGAGAATATGTAATAATGGTAATTTTCTAAACATACCTATAAAAAATATAGAACTTACTCAGTTCAAACCCAATTTTTTATGTATGATGCACCTCCATAGTCAATAACCAAACCAAATACTCTAAACTAGCCTCGCAAGTTATTTTTCCCACTTGGATTATCTACTTTCCAAGGGATTCTAATATGTATAATCAAGAAAGGAAATAAAACATCACTCTGCCATCTATATTATGTCATATAATTCCATGATAATAGTATAAAAGATAATGAGTAGGTTTTCACATTGATAAAATTAAACTGAACTCACAGATTCCATCATGCATGCCTTACCTAATTCCTAACACTAACAATGTGAAGGAACTATCATAAAAAGGATGACCATAGGGGTTCTTATCACAATGGAACCAATAAAAAGTGATAAAAAAGCCTAAACATCATATGAATTCAAAACCAATTTCCAAAAACATGAAAAAGTGCCAATGAAGCCTTATTATTTGAAAATCCAAACCATATCGAATGAAATACCATTTCTTCCAAAACCACTTTCTAAACTAAGATGAAAACATATTTCAGGCTCAAATAGTGAAAATTAGGAAAAAATTTAGAACACACATTTTAAAAACCACATTTGAGTTAACTGAGAAACAAAAATACAGTTAGAAAACTATGTGAGTTTTTGAGAAAACCATTCTGAATATAGAAGGTATAAGGGGAAGGAAAATTATAGAAGGCTGTTTCGAAAAAATGGGGTTTCAAGATATACGCTTTTATGAAATTCTGTTTACTTTTGTGAGTTACTATACATATGTTCACCATATGAACATATGGATATACCCACATCCATCATCAAATATATATATAACCATAAGAGTACCCAAGGTTCCAATTCAAATAATCCCAAGAAACATCACAACCACATCCAAAGCTCAATTCACAAGGGACAACAAATTAATAAAACTCAACTAAATATAAAAACAATCCAAAGTACTAAAATTCATTTTTAAAAGACCAATTGTCATTTTATAAAACACCTTGTATACATATTCATATATGAATAACTAATAAAATCATTTAAAACCCCATTTTCATCAAATTTAGAACATAGAAACACTATAATAAATCAAACTATCACGTCAAAATCAAGAATAAAACAATTAAAAATTATTTAACAAGGCTCAAGCATAAAATTAAATTCTTAGGAAAGGAAATGGATGGTAACACCTAACTAAAAGTATGCAACTGAGATTAAACTCTTATAGAAGAAATAATTAAGCCTAAGAGACAAACCGCACACCCTTTTATCAAGGAAAACAGTCCATATTGTCCAAACATAACCCCTAGTATTTGTCCAAGAGGAATCACATCCATGAAATAAGAAGGAAAAAAGTTAGAGAGGGGATGATATAAGAAAAATGTATAATAATCAATAGGAAATCACCTTAGAATCTTGGAGGGGAAACATATTTACAAGGAGAATAAAAGGGGGGAGGGTTTATGAGCCCCTTTGTGTGACAAAAATAAGAAAGATAGATGGGGGTCGATTTTGTGTGAAAACAAAAGAGGGGTAAACATGTAATTTTAAATTTTTATGAAACTAGGAAAGTCAAATGGTTTGTATGTACATTTTCCCAAACTATATGCCAACCATGTGCACCCTACAAAAGATAAGGGACACCCTCATGGGCTAGACGCATGGGTTGGGAAACCATGGGCCAACCGTGAAAAATGGTTCTATCAAAATTTCATATCCTCTCACATGCTTTCCATATGGTTTTTCCTAACCATGTGTAATCTATGCGCCTTATCCCAGACACCAACATCAAGCCACATTGTTACTCCTTTGGCTCACACATTTTAGGCCAAATAATCTGTAGGTCATCCAATACAAACTGTGCAAGAACAAATTGAACTGGAACCACCCTAATCCTTAAATAGCTATACAGTTTCTCCCCAAATTGTTCACACTAACCATGAATAATGCAAAAATCAGCCCCAGACCTTAAGAACTCAAAACTTCTCATCAATAACCCAACCCTAACCATAACCAACAAGATCAAAAACTAATAAATGAATAAAAATTAATAAAATAAAATAAAATTAGGGTCTGGGTGTGACAATTCTCTCCACCACAAAACAATCTACCCCCAAAAAGTAACCAATACAACCAAAAAACAAAAGTTAAACATGAAACTAATTGAATCCAAAAAACCATGATCCTTGGTGTGGCCTTTAAACTCCAAAATTCGCACCTAACCAACTTTATAGGGAACTACAATAAGATCCATGGTGGGTCTCCCCACCATTATAAAAATCAACTAGCATAACGGCACCAATATAGAGATTTCCCAAAATAAGGAAAAACCTAATAAGATAAAACCAAACTAAACAAAAAACCATACCATGATTCATCTTTTCCATAAGATACGACCATCTCTAAGTATGCACAACTAAAACCACAAACTATTCTAAGAGAAGGGAAATTATTTAAAGTTTTTCACCTCTAAAGAGCCACAAATATAGAAATTATCAAGATTACAAGGCTACCAAAATTATTAAAGAAATTGATTTTCAAAAATAAAGAAAACTCCAACAATAAAAATATAAGTTTTCCAACCCCTAAAATTAGAGGAAAAATATGGGCCACAACCCCAACAAAAAAATGACTATATAAAGAGCTTCACTCCAGGACCTATGGTTGCAGCCTCGGTGCCTTAAAGCATCTTATTACCCATATTTAGGAAATGAAGGCCTATAACTGAGACATATTACCCAAGAAACACACCTTGAAGAAGTTCTCTAGGTGACCCAAATGGCCACATTAATGACAAGCCTTCATAGGTTTATGAAAATATGTCCTCAAATACCCAAACTGACCACACTGGAAGCACATGAGAAAATGGTTTGACAAACAAGGAACATTAATTAGGAATGGAGACTCCTCGGGAACATTTTCCTCTAGTATGAACCTCTCATTTGATTAGTAACCTTCATGGATTCAAAGAGAAAAAAAATTTACATATTATGAAAATTTATCTTTGGGAATCAACTCATTTATAAATGCCTCATCCACTAATTTCTCAAAAAGGACCTCCTCGGATGATAGAACTCAATCCTTAATCTCTGGATGAATACCCAAGATAAACAGAGGAGCTTTAATCTATCTATAGAGAAAAATTAACCAACTCTTTAAAGTGATCAACATAGGACTTCACCATCCATTCACATTGATGACAACTCAAGAGCACTTCTACCTTCTTTAGATTAACCCCCTCAGGTATGAACCATTGGATGAAAGTGGTCTTGAAATATCACCCAACACATCCCAACTTGCAATGAGGATAGAATGATCACCTTTCACTAGTTAATTCCTTGTCCTTCAAGTACACCCAATAAAACTCACACCCTCATGAAAGATGGAGTTCCCAAATACCTAAAATCACTTTTAACTTCCTCAAGACACTCTATGACCAATAATAGACCTTGTTAGTCATGGAAAATAGGTAGCATATGGTAATAAGTCAACTCCACCACTCCACTCAGAGTGTGGAAAAAACCAAAAAATGAAAGTGACCCCTTAGAAACCTTCTATAACATTTTATTTGGAATACACTAAATAAAATGAAACCTAAAACCCAAATAAAAATCCAAAAATTCTTAACCAAGGTAACATATAAATCCAAAACACCAATCTCATAAACCAAAATACCATCAAATAAACAAAAAACACTTTAACAAATACCCCTTTCTATTCAAAAAATCACTGTCTATTCAAAGGACATACACATTTCCAAAAATAACTTTAATTTCAAAATACACTCATGCCAATTGAAATCAACCAATAACATCACTGAAATCAAATCCTCCAAAATGGGGAACTAGTAGTGATGCATAGCCCAACCACATGGTATAAGAGACCATGTTCTAAGAATGACCCAACTATTAAAATATTATCAAACCATGTATTTAGAATCCAAATGTTTATCTATGACATGTAAGCTCACTGTATAATATCAACTTACTTCCTTTTTCATCCCCCAAACTACACAAATAAAATCATCACCAATGACATAAACCCAAATTTCAAAATAAACAACTCATGTCCCATACTACACCAAGTAACTCAGTGATCATGGTGAGTAATAGTTCATGATTATCTTCTCATACCTACCTATCAAGTTCTTATATTCTTAATCTCTAACCTTCCAAACACCCCCCAAATAATAAGGGTTGCTCAGATACCATTTTTAATGAACCAACTTAGGTCAACCCTGAACCAGTCACCCGAGAGAACCCACAACAAGGCCCGAGAGGCATTCTCAATCCTCCCGGACTAGCAAATAGCATCGGGAATCAAGTACAACCCAATTAGGAATGATTTATCCAATAATATACTCCCATAAATAAAACCAGATAGAGTATTCATCATAAAGATAATAATCCAATAAACCAATAAACATAAATTAATAGATTAACATGTCTAGATACAACATTAGTGGAATAAAATAGAAAACTAAAACAATAAACAAAATATAAACCAGAACCAACCATGATCTTCATGTGACATCTTGTTCACCACCATCCATAAGAACAGCATGCTTTGCAAGAAAACCTAAACCAAAAGTTAAACCTAGAAAATAGCTCGGGTCTACCAACACTAGGTAGCCCATGTAGGGTGTGAGCATAAAATATATCAGCTGGTAAGAACCATAAAATTAATAAATTTCCTTTCCTAAAATAATATATGTACTCTATCTTGAAATAAATATAAATCCATAGGGTTTTTAATCATTAAAATTATCAACAATTCTTTCTAGAAATCCCACATTGAAAACAAAACAATATTTTCCATTTTAAAACGATTTCTCATTTTTAAACCCAGTATGATGAGAAAATAGCAGTTATGATCATAACCCAACTACTTCACAAAATAATCTAAAATATAAACTATGAACAAGAAACTTGTTATATCAAACATATCTATAAAATAAATGTAAATAATCTATGTGTAGGTAGCTAAGTACTAGAAGAACAAATAACCAAAGTGCTATAAAAGTAAATAAGGAACATATGAATATGAAATAATGGTAATTTCATAAAAATATATATAATAAATCCCTAGAAATAATTGGTTTGGACCCACTTACCAGCATATCGTGCACCTCCATAGTCAATAACCAACCTGGCTACCCTAAACTTGCCTCACCAGTGGCAATGCTAACCTAGATTATCCACTTTTTTGGGGGTTCTAATCTATCTAATCTGGACTAGAAAGAAACTATCACACTACCCTATATATGATCTCTAGGAATACCTTGATAATAGTATAAATGAGAATGAGTATTTCATCACACACTTAGCATTAAACCCAACACATAGATTCCACTGTGCATTCCTTTCCCAATCCCGAACACTGACTGTGTGAATGTCATCTCATCAGAAGGATGATCATATGGGTTCCCATCAAACATGGAACTACTCAAAAGTGACAAATAATCCTACACATCTTATGAGATCAAAACCAATTTCCAAAACATTATAAATTAGAAATTGAACTTTATCATTTTAAAATCTAATCCATGTCTAATGAAAATACCCTTTCTCCAAAAACCACTTTCTAAACCAACAGAAAAACATAATTTATTCTCAGAAGGTTCCAAAAAAGAAAATTATTTAGAACACAAATTTTAAAAATCAAATTTTATTTCATTTAGAAAACATTTTGTGTTTTTTAGAAAACCATTTGGAATATGGAAGGATAATGTGAAGGTAAATGGGAAAAGGGTGTTTCATGAAATCAAGATTTCAAGATAGTCACTTTTCTAAAATTCTATTTACAAGTGTGTGTTCCTATCCATATGTTTACCCCATGAACATATTTATATTCCAAAATTTGTAGGCATATATTTAACCATAAGAATTCCCAAGGTTCCAATTCACAGAATCATAAGAATCATCACAACCACACCCAAAGTTCAATTTATGTGGGAAACCAAATTACATAAACCCAACCAAAAAACAAACACAATCCAAAGTTCTCAAATTCATTTTTAAAATTCCAATTATAATTTTATAAAACACCTTGGGTGCATATTCATATAGGCATAAGTAATAAAACCTTTTTGAAACCCATTTTCGAAAAATTTCTAGCATGGAAACACTATAATAAATCAATCTAGAACCTCAAAATAAACAATAACACACATAGAAATTATTTAAGAAGTATCAATAAATAAATTGCCTAATTCGGATGTAAAATGGATGGAAACACCAACCTCAATAGTTTTTGAATGTGAGAAAATATTGGGAGAAGGAAGAACTAATCCCATGATACAAATTTCACACCCTAATATCAAGGAAAGAAGCCCATATTATCCAACCCTCACCCTAGGGTTTGGAAAAGAGGGCTAAAATCCAAGAAAGTAGAAGGAACCAATAGAGGGAGATGTTGAGAGGAGGAAAATGACAAAAAAATAAGAGGAACTCACCTCGTAAGATTGGAGTAGCATTAAATATTCAAGGAGAACCAAATATAGATGGTTTTGGGAGCCCCTTGATGTGAAAAAATTAGGAAGAGGGAGAAGGGGTTGATTTAGGGTTAAAATTTGATGAGGGTAAAAGAAAGAATTTAAACCTTTTCAAAACCTGGGAAAGTCGCATGGTTTGATTGTATGGTTTTAGAAACTATGTTCCAACCATGTAGACAATATTGGATAGAAGAGACAACTACACAGTTTGGTCGCGTGACTTGGGAAACCATGCACCAACCGTGAAAAATGGTTCTTCCAAAATAGAAGAACCTCTCACATGCTTTCGACATAGATTCTATTAACCATGTGTAGGTTGTGCGCCTTTTTCCAGACAACAACCTCAAGACACAAGTTTAATCCTCTAGATCACATGGTTTAGGAAAAATCCTACACATGTCATGTAATACAAATTTTGTAATAAAAATTGAATTTGAAACTCCCTCTACCATAAACAGCCACACAGTTTCTCCCCAAACTGTGCATTGGGCCAAAAATAACATGATTCCTCCAAAACACAAAAAATATCCCAAATAACTCAACCCAAACCTCATAAAACATGATCAAACACCATGAAATGAATAAAAATAAATAAAAAACTAGGTTCAGGGTGTGATAATTTCAGTTATAATTTTAGCCAAAATCCATTCACATGCCAATATACCCATATCTCACCATTTCATCATACTAATTCAATTCCAAGACAATAAACATATTTTAGTCTATGTGATTTTATTTCAAATTAATTTCTATAATTCACATATTATACTAAATCACAATATTAATAAAATTACAAAAAAAAATTTCAATTCTTCAAAGGGGTCTAGTTTCAACCTAACCAAGCTCCAACCAAATGTTAAAGATTTTTACACCTCTCGGGTGACCGTAAGAACCTGTATCAATACAAGGGCCTTGACATAGTCAATGGGATGTATAACATATAATATTTATAAAAAAATATGGTTTACCAAATCAATTATTTCATTTTCATGCTGTTTTGGAATGATCAAACATATTTCACATAGTAGAGATATTAAAAATATGTAAGGGAGTTGTTTTAAAATAACCACCTCAAAATAAGAGAAAATGAAGAAAATTCTTCAATGACCAAGGTAATATTTTCATTCCTCCTACTTTCCATTCAATGAAAACCAAGAAACTTTTCAGTATAAGTTTTCAACTCTAAATTTGGGTTCGATGTACTGAAATGTGGTTTTCCCCAATGAATGACAAACAGATCTTGATGGAGAAGGAAAAAAAGATACTTACCTCCAATATATAATCCTTGAAACACAAAGTTACAATAGAGGCTTACTTTTGTTTTGAAGAGGACTACCATATATCACTTGGGGAAGGGTATTAAATTGAGAGGAAATAAGGGTGAGTGTTAATAGAAATGTAATCTATAAAGATAATAAAAACTGCTAGAAACCCCCATTCACAACTTCAATATGGGTTTCACATCATTATTCTGTAGATTCTCACTTACGTCGAAAGAATCCAATGTCTCAACCTCAAACAAAAATATTAGTTCATTTCATGAAATACCATTTCAAATTTTGTATCGATGATTCATGGCTAGAAAGGGGTTTATGGGGTATTCCATTACCCATTCATGGCCTGAACCACTTTTATGGGGTCTTCCCAACATACTTCACATCATGAATTACACATTCACATTGTGAATTATTCTTGTAGACAGATTCACACCTCCCTTATCTATTTTCATCCAAACACTTCCATAAATCTAACCAAAATAAGATGAGGACTTGATTACCTGGTTTTAAATAATTTAACCAAATCAAATAGGAGTAATTAAAAACATAAAGAATAACATACCAGAAAAAATATAGGGGCTTACAAGGACATTAGTCAAAACTGATGTTAATGGGGGATGTCTAGTTTTTGGATTAGAAACTCTTGAATGACTGAGGTGTTGGTTTGGAATGAGAATCGCAATGTGTGATGGATAAGACTCAGGATGGGTTATTGGTCTTGTTTATGAGTGAGTGATTTTTTTATGCATCATAATAGCGGCATGCTAGGGGCATGATACATGCACCTATGGTTTCTGTTTTCTATTGCAATGACTCATCAAAATCCATTTTTTATTATGAAACATGTAATATAAATGATGTTTTCTCATATATATTATAAATTTTAATTATATAAATATGGATGAAGGGGGTTATTTAATTTATTTGATTGTTCTTGTTGGCCACCATAGGGTAATTATTTTTGGCATGTGTGAATTTTTTAGAAAAAATTTTGTGGTGGAACATGGGGTGCCTAAAATTGTTTTGAAATTCAGTTTTTTTTTGAAATAGTTCATATATCTGATGATTTTGATTTTTTTTAATTTTAATATTTTTTAAAAAGTGTATGGAAAAATATTTTGAAATAGGATTTCAAAATGTATTCTGGAAATGGGAAAGGTTTTTGAGAAAAATGACCTGCTAGATTGGGTATTTTGATATTTTAGTTTTTTTGAAAAATCATGGTCACAAAAGGTTTTTTAAAAACTATGGATATTTTTGGAATTTGTAAAATTATTTGAATGGGTTCTTGAAATAATATACTAGAAAATTTTTCAATCGTGTTTACATATATTTCATTTTTTTGTTGAGAGTGAGCTAGATACAAGAATTTTGTTCTCACCTTTTATTTCGTGTTTTTTGGGAAATCACCAACTATGGTTGATGTGAATGATTATATTGGATGTGTTATGTGTAATGATAATAATTCCTATGTGGACTAGTTTCAATTGGGTTCTAGTGGTAGACTTGGGGTGACTTAGGTGTTGGGATTGTGTGTTCAAGAGAAATTTCGTGGATGTTTTGTGGGAGCCACTTTTGGAAAGATCATTAGATGGATGCTTGATATAGTAATGATCAAGTAACCAGAGGTGATTTTAGTGGACTCAGGGATTATATCCATTTTTTGAATTTTTATGATTTCATGGGTTGAACAACTTTATGTTTCCTTTCCATAGGCAATTACTATGGGGGGTCTCACCATTGGCTGATATTGGATACTGGTAGTGGAGTATTAAAGTGGGGAGAACCATGAACTTGGAGATTGATTGATTATTGGCATTTTGTCATTTCTTTATCGATGGTTGTGTTTAAGAACATTCTTGGAACTTAGTGAATAGTGTTTCATGTTAACAGTTAGGTATGACCAGGGAGGTCATTTCTAGTCCTTATGTTTTCTCATAGAAAAAATATGTGTGGGGAAGATCAAATATTTTGGTTCAGTGCGGTTGTACCAAGGATTCTTCTATGGTGGGGAGCATCAAATCAGTTGAGGGTTTATAAACCTTTTTTTCAGAAGTGTAATAGACATAATGGAACCTTGTAAATGGATTATTGGGGTGATATAATAATATTGGTGAGTGGATATACCTATTTGAGAAACTAGTTGTGGTATCAGTTTGAGTTCATGTGCTGGTAATGGGTTTGAGGAAAAGGTGGTGTGGTCCAAGAGTTAGTTGGATCCATTTGATTCATTGGGTGTTGAAGGAGTGTGATGGTTGAATAGGTTAATTAATATTTCAATCATGGAATTACACTAGGAGTTGGTTTCAGACTTTGATATGGGTGTTTTAGTGATTCCTTTGAGTGTTATGGAGTCATGATCATGTGGTGTAGTGATGTAGTGGTGCACCAATGGTTAAGGATGTGTATTTTTAAGAATTTTGTCTTGATAAGGATAGGCTGGAGTTGTCACATGGAGTTGGATGTGGTTATTTGTAAAACATGTCAAGAAAATCATTCAGGAAATGCATTTTGTTTTTTAGGATTGAATCGTGCTTTTTGATAAAAATAAAATGGTTTGGGGATTGGTTATGGGAGTTGTAGATAATAATCATGGATGATATGTTATAAGTTAGTGGTTAAATAGAAAATAAGGTATTTTTTGGTTCATTGTCGGAGGACTACCACAGCTTCTCAAGAATAAAAATTGTTATGTTGGGTATTTTTTAATAACCCACATCGTTAGGGGATGTGAATTCCTTATGGGAATTGAATTTGTCATATCATGAGGGTTTTATTTTGAGAAATATGATTTGGATTACGATATTTAGTGTTTATACATCATTAAAATGTATTTTTTTAATGTGTTTCAATGACAAGTAAGTTTATAGGGTTTTTGGGAGGATTTTGGAGTTGTTTTTGGGAGGTTGGGATATAGAAAAGTGCAGTTATAGGCCAATAATGATGTAATTAAATCATTTCATGCAAAGAATGACCATTTACGAGCTATGTTCAGAGAATAAAGGGGTTAGTGGGTGAAGAGGTACTAGCCATAAGGATTCTTGGAATGAACCATAATGAAAATTCAATGAAAGTTTCAAGTAGAGGGGCCTCCTTCTAACTAGATTATGATTCATGACATGAACCCCCAATTCATGTTGTAAACCTATGTGGGTGGGGTTTTTTTAAAAAAAAGTGGGAAAGTCAGTTCTCATTTAGAAATCTTACTTTGAGTTTTCCTCTTATAGGGTCACAATAAAAGAGAGATTCCAAAACTTCCTCTCTCTTCCCTCTCTTGGATATGGGTTTTTCAGAGGTGTTTCATTGCACAAATACATGGTAGGTTCCTTCTCTTGTCTCCCTTTCTCTTCTCCATTTCTTTTATTTTTATTTTAGTTTATCTTCTACTGTTTTGAGGAATGGTTTCTCCAATAATGGTGAAATAAACTTTCTCACTGGGGTTTTTTTTTCAACTCATAGAGGATATTTCAAGAGGATGTAAATGACCTTCCATTAAATTCTTGATGTTAGGTATGCCACTTTTTCAATTTATTTAAGATTTACAATGATGTTCGATAAAATTGGTCATTGAAATGGAATTTTTAATTTGGGATCTTTTTATCCTAGGTTAGGGGGTGTGTTGGGAGTGTGACGCACCCCTTTTCACATCAATATGATACCATAGGGTTTTCGGGTGAGTTTAGCAATATCTATTCCTAGATAGGTTTTTTTTAAATTTCTTAATTAAATAATTTAATGGGGTTTATTAGTGAGTGGGTTATCGTAGACTCGAAGGAGATGAGTATGAACCAAAAAAATATTTATGGATTGTTATTTTAGGTAAGAGGCCTTTAATTTATTTGAGACTCTTTCCCTTTTATTGATTTTATGATTTATTACTTCATTATTTCTATTTACTATATATTTCTTGACTTCTATGGTTTTTCCATATGGTTGGAATAAGATATTTTCATCCTAATAGTCATCATTGACTACATTTATTGCTAAATGGTTCGATAGTGGTGCCTTGGTTGAAAATGTGTTTATGGCCATATGTATGGTTTTTTGGAGGCGTATCTTAGAACTTAAAAGTAAAATAATTTTTATTTTTAACATTTTTCTTTAAAATAGGTTTTGGTTCTATGTGAAATTCCATTGGAAAATGGAAATTTGGTATATGGGTTTTCTAAAGAGTTTTTGATAGGATTTTCCAAGGGTCTTGAAAGAGTATGATATCATGTGGTCCCTTTGCTAAATTATTTGTAAAATGGATTTGATTTGGTTTCCAAAATAAGTCCCTATATATTTAATTGAGATGGTTTCAGCCTATTTGACCTCATGTGGCTGATACATTGGTTTTTAAAAATATTGTGTGATTCTTGATGGTGATTTTTGTGTGTATATATTGTTTTATGATGATGCTTTTGCGGTGTATAGCATTATGAGACATTTTATTATGGTATTAGAGTAGTGCATTAGTCTAGGTGGATATAAGATTACCCATAGAGGGTTCTGATGAGTATTGAGAGAGGTTGATATGTGAGGCTAGGTTGTGAGTGACTAGTGGCCTACTGGTGAGATAGAGTTATGAGATAGATTTTGTCCTGTATTTGTTCTGTTATGCATATGATAATTGGATTATTTTAATAAGTGGAAGATGTTAGTGTGGGAGATTATCTAGAGGCATGGCCTTTCCATGTGTGAGATGGCATTGGTATAGTCACCATGGGGAGATGAGGTCATAATGTTCATGATGTTGGGCCATTCCCGATATGATAGGGTAGTGGTGGTAGAAGGGGCCTTCTCATGACTGAGATATCCTGGTCTACCAGGTATTGAGTAAGAAGGCAGGAGTTGATAGATGAATGATGGGTCAGTCATTAGTCATATGTATAGACCAGTATACAAGATCAGATGGTGGGCCTCTATGAGTGATATGGGGTCCGATTTGGGATGTGGTAATGGTTATGGATGGATTTAACTACCTTGAGTGAGAAGGTAGTGGTTGATTTGTGATTTAGCCTCCCTTGACTAAGAAGGGATGGTTAGACACATGGTACGTGATCGTATGTATCATGGAACCATACCATGTGTCCTTGGGTATCGATTGAGGATATTGTTTGAAACTCTAGATTGTATATTTGGGTATGGGTTGGGTTATGGTATGTGGTGACTTCATCCTTCTATCATGGTGCTAAATTGGTAGGGTCATTTTTTGTGGTGTACTAGTTAAAAAAGGATGAACTTACTAATATGAATGTATGTTTATTGTGTGTTATGTTTTCAGGGTTAGTGATTCTTGGACACAATGTAAATACCCTAACCACAATGGCCCGGAGTTAGTGGTTACTTTATTACATTTGAATAATATAAAAGGAATAGAATTCTGAAGGATAACACAATTTAGTATTTTTGGAAAACTGTACACATACTTTACTAATACATTACAACTAAAAATATAAAATATAATATAGTGAACCCCTTCAGAACACCATTATTCCACTATATTAACCCTGTATATCGACTACAATAAACTTCTTATCTTTTTGGGGAAAAATAAACAAAAGAAAGGGGTAGATTAGATGCTCCTTAGGGGTATGTTTATAGAGGAAACTATCATAAATAAGAAATAACAATTATATCATAGTAAATAATTGAAACACATTCCATTTAATCAACAAATTGAGCACAATATGGTAGGAATAAATGATGATTAAATAATTCCATATAAATAATTACATGAGCAAGAAAACATAACCATGGTCATTCTACTAATAGAATAATCACATGGAAGTCGATAACTAATCTAATAATGAGGTAATGAATAATTCATGATATGATAAACCTACCTTCAAGGCTTTTTTCATGTTATAATACATAAACGGGTAAAACAAGATCCAATACCCAAACTAGTTTGTCTCATTATACCTAACGATGCATCATAAGGCTATAGCAGGCCCTGCCCATTACTTACTAAGTCCAATGCATTCCACATATGAAAGGGTTGAAACATAATCAAAATATATATTTGTATTTAAATTAATATATGAAATGTAAATAACTTTCCCTAGTCAATAAACATTATAAAAACTCTTCAAATTATTATGGTGAATTGTACCAAAATAATATAACCCTAGTTGAACTGATCATAAACCATTTAATAAATTATGGAAAATGGTTTCATAATAGATCTCACTAAATTAAGGATAATATTCAACAAATTATAGTGATGTAGATAGAAATACTATAAATTATATCTTTGAGTTTTTTTAGGAAAATACCCTTTTTCTCTATGAAAATCACATATGTTGGAAATGAAAATAAATTATAAAAGAAAAACATTTCATTTAAATGAACTTGTAAAATTTATAAGTAATATTCAAAACATTAATGCATCATGATGATTGAAAAAACTTCTCATGTCGTATAAGTTAAAAAAACATTCCTTCTGTATTTTTTGTTAGAAATTTCTCAAGGAACATTTTTTAGAAAATGAAAAAATATTGATTTCAAAACATTTTGTAAAAACTAAAACATTAGTAAAAATAAATTTAAAAAATTGTAGGGGGATACTAAATTTTTTTTGGAAATAATTTTATAAAACAAGGACATAGTAGAAAACGTGATTTTTAAGGGAAACTTTAAAATATAATTTTTATAATAAATTTCCATATAAATAACATATCATTGAAGTGGGAATTAATCAAATGAATCAAATATGTGTATTCAATGTAAATTCACATAAATCAAGTGATAATAAAACATAATATATTAAAAACTAATTTCAAAAACAATCTTAGTACGGTGTAATCAAGGAAGTATAAGTTTGACCCAAAGAATGGAAATTAGGTTAATAATTCCCTTGCCAATTTTTAATCAGTCGAATCATATAACCCATAAAAGTAATAATTATCAAATGAAGCATTGAATATCATGAATATAATTATATTCATTATATGATATATAAAATTTCCTTATAGACACCACACACAATAAATAATTGGTGAATAAGGCATATATCTCATAGAAGTAAAAGTGAAAAAAGAAACATGTACATCATGCTTCCCATTAGTTTTTAATACTTTAACCTACTTTATAAAGGTTTAAATAAAGTTATTAATTAATTAGAGAACCATATTACTATTTATAATACCTGAAATGAAACTTCTATAACATTTTACCACCCTATCATTAATAATATTTCATTTTTTCATTATTTCTTGTGTATTTATTTTGTTTTTTCATGGTCGGTTCACTTGTTATAATTATGGATGTTCGTGAAAAAATGGAAATAAAAATCTAAAAGTGAAATAAAATGGTTTTAATGAACTTATATAATTTTAAATGGTATAATTTATTATTTTTCTTACATACATGAGTATGATTTATTTTATATAATGTTAATGATATATGTTTAGTTAAATTTGGCTGTTTTTCGACAATCACAACCTAGTTTCTTTTTATTTAATATTATGCCTATATATTAGTTCCAGAACCTGAAATAGGTTATAATATACCTATTAAAATATTATTTAAACATAATAATACATTTATTCTCATAAATTAAGGTGGTAATAGAATATTAAAAATCATTATCCATGGAGATAGTTAACCTCCATAATTTGGACAATGGTTTCCTCTTAATTTCCTTTTTTATTTTCAAACACTTTAAGGGGGATGTGAGAACCCTAAAGATAAACATGTCAAGCATAAAAAGATACAACTGAACAATTAAACTCAATTCTCATTCAATTGTATTATCCTCCCCTAAACAATTTTTAAGGAAGGGAATTTAATTGGCAGCTTGGATCTTCCCATATGTTCTCTTCATAAAAACATTCTCTTTAATGGTTAAAATCATGGTTTTCCAAATTCCTGAGCATGTGTTTTTAAATGTAACACCTTATGTATTATATCATTACATAAATAAATATTTATCAATAAAAAGTTTTAATATGTTTGAAATCGGGATCTTATAATAATTATTTCATAAGATTTATGGAATTTTGTAAAAACAATATTTTCACTTTTTAACCCAAAAATCAACTTTTTTTAGAAAATTCCAAAAAAATTACCCTAAGATAATTTTTATGTGATTATTACAAAAATAAATTTTATTTTTTAAAATAAGTTATATAAAAGTTTAAAAAATAATTATATTTATTTTCTCATAGAAATCAATAGAAATCGCTTTTCGAAGAAAAAATATATTTAAATATTAAAATGAATTTACTAAAGAATTATGTGTTCATTTTCTAAGAATTATTAAATTTTTAATAAATATAATCATCATATTTATTTCATAATAAATTTTATCATATTCCCACCCACCAATTTAATGTCTAGTTTATAATGGTCATGTTAAAATAATGATATTTTGGAGTTTGTTTATGCTCAGTGTTGTGTGGAATGTAAGATATCAAAAAAAGTGTGCTTTTTATATATCAGGGTGTCAAATTCTCCCCTCATTAATTAAATTTCATCCTTGAAATTTAAAATTTCACTTAGAAAAATAATTTTTGATATTTTAAAATTATTTTGTGTGAAACCCACATCGTAAGAAGGGTTAATAAAATGTCATATTAAAAAGAGGAAAAGTAAAATTTGATGGTCGCAAAAAAAACTAGGTTTTTAAATTGGAGAACATTGGTGGGAAGTGAAAACATGGACATGGAAAAGAAATATAACAACCAAGTTCTTATGGAGTGATAGATGGTGTTGTCGTTAGAAAACGTTTCATCATTGAACCATAAATCTGTGATGGTATTTCTCATTAAAAAAATTAATGAATAATGTTTTTGTTCCAAAATACATTTCCTAGTGTTGAGGAATTATATTAAAATATAGAGTAAGAAAATAATGAAGTATAATTACTTGAAATGTAGAGTTTCATAAATTTAAAAAATTCCACCACGAAATCATCGTTTTCTCAATAATTCAATAAAATTACAAAATATTCTATTTATCTTACTCATATAGGGTTCCCAAAATGAAATTATACATTATCTTTTATACTGTTTAAATAATGAAAAACTATTTTATACCAACTAACACATCATGTAGGATAATGGTAGGTGAATCACCTTTTTCTCCCTTTAGCTATGGGTTCAAGATTCACAACCTTTCCATATGTAATGGGTTTCCCCCTAACCTGTGGGTTATCCTTTTTCTAAAAAAATATTAATATAACCCTTACTGTATTTCCAAAAATAACATTAATATATTCAATATTAATAAAAAAATTATCATCACAGCTTATCTTATATGTTTCATTTTTCAATCACAGAAATATAATAACCCATATTGAATAATTCCTTCTTGGAGTATTTGGTAATATAGGGACAATGTCCATAGTAATATATTACCATAATCTAAAAAATTAATATCCAAAAACTAAATTTGTATTCTTGAATCAATAAAATCAAATTTTAATGGATTGTAATATCCATAAATAGCGACAATTCATTCTGTCTATCTCAAAATATTTTACAAAACCAATTTCGTTGGCATAAGTAATCCAATATTAATAAACACATCATTATTTAAACATAATCCAAATTTCACCATAAATAATTTCATAAATGCTTAACCATATAACCCTTCCAAAAGATCCAGTTCCAAATCTTTAGAAATAAGGATACTAAATTTCTAAAATTAAGTTACCATTAATCTCTCACACAACATGATGTAGATCTTAATAATCATATACAAAAAATGTGAATACCTTCATCATGTACTCTCTTAAACATTGGTAATAATCTGAATTACCATAAATCCTTATTAAAAAAATTCATGCTTCCTTATTCCTTATGTAAAACATAGATTATTGGATATTTTCCTTAAATCTAATTTTTTTTGTCAAATCTATCAATGTTGGAATAAACCACATTGTCAAAAAAATCATTAATAATATCTAAGGTAGTTAGTAATATCCAATTTAATTTATCCATTTTAATCATTTCCCCATCCCAACATGATTATATCAACATCAGGAATATATTAAGGAATATATTTCTTTCAAACTTGTTTTTTTCAAAATGATCAAATTTCCATTGAATAACTTTTCTTATTCATTGGTAATATCAAACGTAGGATCTTAAATACATAAAGAAAAAAATTAATTCATTAGAATACTTATACATTTCATAATTTTTATAATGATAATTTCATAAGAAATATTTATTGGATCCAAAAATACAAGAACAATAATCATTTCATTTTAAATATATCAATAGAATATGCTTGGCCATGATCCCTTAGCTTATTTTGAGGTGTATAAACTTAACTCTTGGGCCATTCATTTGTTTAGTACCCCATATACTTATATTTGAAGAATTTAACATTGAAAAAATATTTATCTCCCTTAAAATCATGAGAATTGTGGCCTTTTTTTCAATACTTGAAGAAAACCTGCTTTCCTCTTAAGCATAAACCAATGTGTTTCACTACACAATTATCACATGTGGGAAAATATTTTTTTCTCTTCTTCCATTTATCCATACCTTTCTTTATCACCCTCTTCTTCTCTCTCTTCCATTTATATCCATAAAACATGGATAATTCATTCTCTGTCTTGTTATAACATGATATTATATCCTCATATGATGACAATGTTTTGGTGACTCATTCCCTTCCAAATTTTGGATTAATCCCACCAAAGAGATGATCATTCTTACTATTTGTAATTTTTCTATTGATAAAAATTCCATTCCATCCACTAGTATCCATTTCTAAAAAAATTAAGCACTATATCAGATCATAACATTATTAAACATAATGTATAATCTCAAAACAAGTGACACACTTAACAAAAATTTAAATTTTTGGTATGACTATATCTAAATCACAATATTAGATTATTTGGATATATTTCCAAATTCTATCATAGGTTTTTTTTCTCTAATCTTTGTTTTCCCAACTCTAGTTCCCAATGTTTCTACTAAACTCTATCTGATACTAGTTTTAATGACCCAGACCCCAGTAGGCTAGATTCAGTGGTTACATTATTAAATTTTCATAATATACAAGGAACTGCATCCCTAAGTAGATAATAGTTTACTAGTTTTGGAAAACGAGATACATAAATTAATCTTACATTACAACTGAAAATATAAAATACAACATAGTGAATATTTTGAGAAAACTAATATTCCCCTAGCATAACCCTACATATCAATTATAATTAACTTCTTGGAATCATAGGGAAAAATAAAATATTATAATGGGGTGAGATAATATGATCGATAAAGGTATGTATACAATAAAATAAATAATAAATAATAAATAACAATTATGAAAATTAAGTAGCCAAAACAGATTCCATTTAATCAATAACCTGAGAATAATTTTATTGGAATAAAAGATGATGAAATAATTCCATATAAATAATTAGATGAGCTAGAAAAATTAACCATGGATATTATACTAATTGAATAATCATAGGGAATTCAATAAATAATCTTATAATTAAGTAATGTATAATATGGGACATTATAAACCTACCTTCAAGGCTTCATCCTAGATAGAATACATAAAAGGGTACGACATCTTCCAATACCCAAACTAGTTTATCTCATGAAACCTACTGATGCATCAAGAGGAAATAGAAAGAACCAACTATATCTTACTAAGTTCAATTCATTACTAATATTAAATGGGTGAAACATAATCAACATACACATTTGTATTGAAACAAGTATAGGAAATGTAAATAACTTCCCCCAATCAATAAACATAATCAGAAAACATCTAGAGTAATATGGTGAATGGTATAAAAATATTATATCCCTAGTCTAAATGATCATAATCTAATTAATAATATCAACCCCAATAAATAATAAGATTCAATAAATGATGTTGAAATTAATGTAAATACTTTAACTGAGATATTTGAAAATTTCTTTCAGAAAATACACTTTTCACGTTTAAAATAACATGTGTCTAAAACACCATGAAATTTTAAAAGAAAAAAAATTACGATGAATATGAACTTGTACAATTGTAAACTAAACTTAAAAAACACTAAAGGGTCATGATTTTAGTAAAATACACTCATGTTTTATAAGTGAAAAAAATATTCTGTATTTTTATCGAAAAAGTCTCAAGGAACCTTTTTTATAAAAAAAATAAATATACCCTTCAAAAAAAATTTTAAAAATAAAAACACAACTAAAAATGACTTTAAAAAATAATAATAGAAAATTAAAATCATTTTTGGAAACAATTTTAGAAAACACAGATATCGAAGAAAAAGGGAGTTTAAAGGGAAACATTGAAAATATAATTTGTTTAAATGAAAGTCCCTTATAAATATCATATTATTGAATTGATAATTAATAAAATGAATCCAATATGTCTATTATCTGTAAATACACATAAAAGATCCAAAAAAATACATAATATATTCAAAAATAATTTAAAAAATAAGCTTAGTATGACATAATAGTGGAAGTAGATGTTTAACCCAAAGAATGAAAATTGGGTTAAGAATTCCCTTACCAATTTTCAATCAGTCGAATTGTATGACCCATAAAATTAATAATTATCAAATGAAAAATTAAATAGATTCCTGATATTATATATCAAAATTCATTATATACACAACACATAAGAAAGAAGTGGTGAATGAAGCACGTATCTTAGAGAAGTAAAAGTGAGATGAGAAACCCTTACCTTATGCTCCCCTTTAGTTTTTAGTAATTTAACATCATTTATAAAGGTTAAAAAAATGTTATTAACTATATAAATAACTATATTAATATTTATAATACCTTATATGATACTTATATAACATTTTACCACCCATTCATTAATAATATTTCATTATTTTTATTATTTCAGGTGCATTCATTTCATGGTTTCATGGTCGGTTCAATTTTATATAATTATGGATGTTCTTGGGAAATGGAAATAAAACACTAAAAGTGAAATGAAATGGTATTTATTAACTTAAATATTTTTAAATGGTATTATATATCATTTCTCTTACTTACATGAGTATGATTCATTTGATAAAATGTTAATGATAAATATTTAGTTCAATTTGGTGATTATTCTGACCATCATGTACTGGATTCATTTTATTTAATTTTATGTATAAATATTAGATCCATAACATTAAATATGTCATAATATAAATGTTAAAATATGATTTAACCATAATAATACTTTTATTTCCATCCTTAACGGAGGTAATTGAAAACCAAATAACATTATCCACGGAGATGACTAACTGCCATAATTGGACAATGGTTTCATTTATTTGAATAATAGGAGCTAATAAAAGTGATGGATATAAGATATTACAATAGAAAAATTAAATTAAATTAAATAAATTATAATTTTGTTATTAATATTTTATGGTTGAAAAATGTGAAGAGAATGTGGAGAAAGAAATGAAATTAAGAGTTGTTGTTTGAGAAAGTTACCTCTGGAATATCACCTCCTTGAAGGACCCCATAACGAACATTTAATTGGTATTTGGTTAACACCTGAGGAAAATGGATGTGGGGAGACTGTTTTTATTGGTTTTGGTATATATTTTAAGTTATTAATGTCTTGTGAGGATAAAAGTGGTGAATAGGAGAGATATTTATACTTGAGGAGGGGCGGTTTTAAGTGATTAAATAATGATTATTTTATATTTAATGCCAACCACATTTGACTGGAATTAACTACAATGAGTTAGATTTATAATTAATGTTTTAAATGATTTATATGGTCAATAAACACATAAAAAACCCATTTAATGTAGTATTTTTTAGTTATTTTAATCTTTTACCTTTTAACATCAACCGGTTAAAATATTTTACCTATGCTGCGGTAAATCTTTTTTTAAGGTAACGTTTTAATGCCTAAAAATGAATATATAATTATAACATAATTGGACATCCTTAATAGAAATATGGAATCCATTTTACTTTATTACAATTATAAAACAAATAAAAATCAATTCTAAATATGTTACATGTATAACTTATAAATATAATTTTCAAAGGTTAAAATTATGGTTTTAAAAATTGATAATATTGTGTTTATAAAAGTAAAACCTTATGTATAATGTAATTCCTTAAATAAATTTTAGTCGTGAATAAGGGTTAATAATTTTGAAATCATTATCATCTACTAATTATTTCATAAGAGTTATGGTATTTTGTAAAAATAGTATTTTAACTTTTTGACCCAAAAAATAACTTTTTTAGAAAATTACCAAAAAAATTAACATAAGATAATTTTTACATGTTGAGTAAAAAAATGAATTTAATTTTGTAAAATAACTTTTCTAAATGTCTCAAAGATTAATTATATTTATTTTCTCATAAAAAGTAATAAAATTTCTTTTTGAAAGAAAAATATATTTGATTAATTAAATGACATCAATAAAACATATGTGTTAATTTACTAATAATAATTAAATTGTTATTGAATATTAACTTCATATTTATTTCATAATAAATTTTATCATATTCAAAACGACCAATTTAGTGGCTATTTTATAACAGTCGTGTTACAATAATGATATTTTAGAGTTTGTTTAAGCTCTATGTTTGGTGCAATGTAAGCTATAAAATATAGTGTTCTTTTAAAATATCAAGTTGTTACACACAACTGAACTTATTTATATGTATTTGATGTAAATACACTTGATCATAGTATCACTGATTATTATTGATGAATGGAATATTCCTATTGGGTTTTTGGACTCACCCCTACCCTTGTACATGTTATGGGTTTCGATGTATGTGGGTATATCTTCCTGTTTTCTCTCATAACACATGTATGACATGGATATAAAAATTTTGTACATGTATAAATGTCATGGATCCCATGGATATAGTATGGTGGTATGTGATTTGGTCTAGATCCTAGTGTAATAATTTTTTAGTTATTTTTCACCATGTACTAGGAAATGTTCCATTTATTTATATGATTATTCCATGTTTAGCTTCTACTATTCTATTATGTTTTGATGCATTAGTTAAACTATCTACTTCTTTTATATTCTGGACTATGGGGACCATTTTGTATTCATTTTTTAGGTCTATACTATTTTAGGATATATTTTATAAGAATAGGTCATGCTGAATTCTAAGTAGATTTGAGATAAGCCTTGGGATTCTTTTTAGAGGGAATAATCTCCTCAGAACTATGATAGTACCTCACTATTAGTCAGAAAAATATGTTTTATGGGGAGGAGTAATAGAGGTCAATTAGTGATCCCTATTTAGGATCTGTTTGGATGATATGGGATGGTGCATTACAAAATAGTATCAGAGTATGTTGGGGATGAGGTAGTGTAGTTAGAGGTGGAGTTAGGTTGTTAGGACATGGGTGGTAGACCAAGAATACCCATTCCCAGTATGAAATCAGTCAAAACTAATGTTTCCAGGGGATATAGAGTGTTGTTACTAGTCAATATAATATGGTTGATGTGTTTGTTTAGATCATAATCCAAATTTCGGATGGATGGCACTCAAACAGGGCCATAGGACATGACTAGGATCCAGTGATTTGTTCATGCATCATCATAGTGGTATGCTATAGGCATGATAAATGTGCTTATGGTTGGTTTTGTTTGAATTGTTGCCTCATTAAAATCCATTATTAATTGATGTAACTTATAATATAAATGATATTTTCTTGTATATATTACAAGCAGTGATTTGATTAATATTGATATGAGGTCTCTATTTGACTATTATTATTATTATTATTATTATTATTATTATTAGATGACATATAGAAATAATTTTTGGGATTTGTGGATTTTTTATGAAAACTAATTTTTTAATGGAAAACTCATGTGCTCGAATGTTGGGGGCATTAAATGGTTTTGAAAGTCAGTTTTATTTAAAATGGCTCATGGAGATGATGATTTTAAAATGTTTTGGGATTTTTTTGTTGTAAAAAGTGTAAAGAAATGTATTTTAAAATGGATTTTAAAATGGATTTTGGAAATATAAATAGATATTATGAAAAAGGATTAGTTAGGCCAAGAATTTTGAGAGTTTTAATTTAGTGAAAACACTTGGATTCCAAGGGTTTATTTTCAAAAATAGGGTGAGTTTTGGCATGTGTAAAAAAATTTAATAGGTTTTTGAAATAAGAAAATAGTACCTATGAAAATTTTTTCTTTTTTGATTTCTTGTTTTAATAATGTGTGACTTAGATGATTTAATTGTGTGCTCAAATTGTATGTTATATCTACTAAAAAAGTTCCAAGTGAGGTTGAAAGATGTAATTTGATTGGGTGTGGTACGCAGGAAGAGACTAATTCCTTTTTAGATTGTGTTTACTTGGATTTCAAGGGTAGACTAGGGGTGACTCAAATATTTGGATTGTGTGTTTAGAATGTTTTCATTATATTTTTTGTGGTAGATACTTATGATGGGATCTGGATATTTATATTCAATGTTGTTGAGATCGAGTATCTAAATGTGATTTTAGTGGGTTCATGTATTGCACCCCTGATGTGTTTGTTGATGATTTCATAGGTCAGGCCACTTGATGTATGAAATATTTAATTGATTCCTATGTTGGGGGTGTACCATTGGATGGAATAGGATGTTGGTAGTGAATTATTATAGTGGGTTGGACCACAAGCATCGAGATAGGTTGATCATTATTATTTTGGTATTTTAGAATTGAAAGGTGGAGTTGGGCACAATCACGGAATATAGAGTGTTTCTTGGTAGTTCTAGGGTATGTGCAGGAGGTCGCATCTTATCATTACATTACGAAATTCAAAATACATGGGTGATTGAGATTAGATGTTCTAGTTTAGTTTAGTGACAACAAGGATACCCTTATGTTGGGGAGTATCAAATTGGTCAAGGTTGAATAAACCTTATGTGGGGAGAGTCTTCAGAACTGTGGAAATATATTAATAGATGTTGGAGGTGATATTAAGATGTTGGGGAGTTAATAGTACAATTTGATAATCTAGGTATAATATTGGTTATACTCTGTGTATTTGAATAGGCTCAGGATGTAGGTGATGTGATCCGAAAATGAGTCGGATCGGTGTGTGTCCATGCTTATGGGAATAGTGTGGTAGTTTAATGGTTTAGTTGAGATTAAAAAAAGGAAATTACGCTGTAATTTTTATTAGGACTTTGATATGGGTGTTCATGAATTTCATTGATGCCTTAAAGTGGTAAGGTTACATGATTGGGTGGCATGGTTATGCAGTGACACATTAGTAGTTAAGGTTGGTCATGTTTTGGGGAATTTATCCAGAGAAGGACTAGTATGTGTTTTTATAGGGAGAGGGATGTATTGAAATGGTAACCACATTAGGAGAATTATTTAGAATGTGGTTGAGGTGGTTTGAGAATCAAACCAATCTTTTGGAGGAAAAGACGGTTTATCTAGGCTTGGTGTTTGGAGTTTCACAGTTGAAATACGGATGAGATATGATGAGTTGGTTGTGAAATGGTGACTGAGGTTAGTTGGGGTTCATGGTTAGAGGACTATCGTATATTCTTGAGGATGAGAATCATTATGGTGGATATTTTTTGATGACCCACATCATTACAGATTTTCAATTCCTAATGATATTTGAATATTTGGGTTGGTGAGGGGATTATTTTGAGAACCAAGCCTCTGATTAGGATTAAAAGTGTTTATACATCCTAATTTTTTTGGGACATGGTTCATGGTATAGTAGTTTTCTTGGGTGTTTGGTAAGATGTTGAAGTAGTGGATGGGAGGTCGGGTTACTGAAAGGTGAAGTTTCTGACCATTCATAGTGCAATAAGAGTCATTCATGTCATGAATGACTATTCTTAGCATTTGTTCATGACATGAAAAAGTTAACTAGGTGAGGGGGTATGATAAAGAAGTATTCTGAGTGTGAAACATAGTATCACACCATGAAACTTTCGATCATAGGGGAATATCTCAACCCTTAAAAGGATTCATGACATAAACCCCCCTATTCATGCTATGAACCAGTGTAGGCTAGGTTTTTTAAAGGGTGGAGGGTGTTTTAAATTAGAACCCCCATCCCCACCCCCCTCATTTTTTCATCTCAGATGTCCATATGAATATAGGGGAGGATGAAACCCCCTATCCCCTTCCATCTCTTGGATCTGGGTTGTTCTCAATTGTTTTGTCACAATGATTCAAGGTAGTTTCCTCCTCTTGTTACCATTATTTTTCTCCCTTGATTTTCTTTATATTTCAATTCATTTTATAGGGTTTGGTGGAATTATTTCATTATATCATAGATAAATTTTCCCACTAATTGGGTAATTCGTGTGTGTCTTATATGCGAGATCCTAATAGGATGTTAAAAGGGTATCATTCATCATTTGATGTTAGTTATGCTACCATTTGAATTTATTTAAGGTTTATGATGAAGTTCGGTAAAATTACCCATTGAATTAGCTTTATTAATTGTATTTCTTTAATATATTAGGTTTAGGGGTGTGCTGGGAGTGTGATGAACCCTATTTCTTATGGATTTGGTATCATAGGACTGCCCGGTAAGTTTAGTATCGGTTATTCCAAGTTGAGATTTTGTTATTAATTATTTAATTAAATAATTTAATAGAGTTTATTAATTATATAGGTCCCCTTAGACTTATAAGGGATGATTCTGAGACTAAAATGGATTAATGTATTATTAGTTGAGGTTGGTGGCTATGACTTTATGAGAGAATCTTGGTATTTTGGTGATTTTATGTTATTTTACTTCATTATTATTATTTCACGTATAATAATTGACATTTGTGGTTATTCCATAAGGTTTGGACAAGCTCATGTAAACCTAATAGTGAATATGGACCTTATAGCATACTAAATGGTTTGATAGTGGTTCCATGGTTGAATGAGTTTGGGTGGATCTCTTTATATATTGTTTGGAGTCATGTGTTGGATCATAAAAGTAAAATAATTTTCCATTTTAAAATGAATTTTTAAAAGGGTGTTTTCATTATAATTGTATTTTCAAGAGAAAATAGTGATTTGGTAAATGGTTTTTGAAATGGAATTCAAAAATTTGAAATAGTTTTTCTAAATAACTTTCAAAAATATTTGGATAAGGGCCTATGGGGAGTAAAATGGTATGTGGTGCATTTTATAAATTATTTATAAAGGGATTTCACATGTATTACAAAGGAAGTCTTTAGAGGCATAATTGAACTGGTTTGGGTCCTTTGGCATCATGTTTGTGATTCCTCAATTTTACAATAGCTTGTGTGCTTCTTGATTTTGATTTCCTGGTGTGTGTATTGGTGTATGATTATGTGTGTTGTGTGTGTAGATGTATGATACATTTTTTTTATGGTATCAATGTGCTGGGTTGGTTTGGGTTCATGAAATATAACCCTTATAGGGTTGATATGAGTATTTATATAGGTTAATACATGAGGCTAGGTCCCAAGTAATTAGTTCTTTTTTGGTGATCTTGTGAGCTATGATATGGGCTATGTTCCCTATTTTTTTCCTATGTGTGATAATTGGATTCTTGTGATAGGTGATAAATGTTAGTGTCAGAGAGGATCCAGATGCTTTGCCTCATCATGAGAGAGATGGAATTGGTAGGATATACAGGGGAGAGATGATATCCTTATGTACATGATGTTGTGTCATACCCTGAGTGATAGACTAGTGGTTGCGGAAGGGTCATTTCCATGAGTGAATGACCAAGTCAACTATGACTTGAGTGAGAAGATGTGGGTTGATAGATGGATTTTCGGTTATTCTTGAGTGAGATGACTGGACTGGGATATGAGATCAAATAGAGGGACTTCCATCAGTGGGATAGGTTCTGATTTGTGATGTTTTTAGGTTATGGATGGATTTATATACCTTGAGTGGGATGGTAATGGATAATTGGTGATATAGCCTCCCTTAAGAGAGGAGGGATGGTAATATGGTTGGTACAAGATCAAATGTGACATGGAACCCTACCCCATGCCTCTGAGTATGGTGTGGGGACTTGTTTAGTCACTCTACCTTAAATTTTTAGGTATGGGGTAGTTTGGGGTGTGTGGTGACATTTCCTTCTAGAATGGTGATGAAGTAAGTAGGGCTAGGTGTCACGGTGGCCCGGTTAGCACACAACGACCTAGATTTTATAACTATATGAGTATTGTGTGTTATTTTAATGGTTTGGTGTGTTACAAAAACAAAGATACACTTATTTATATATATTACATACACATCCACTTGATCAAAAAAATCTCACTGTTATTGAGGCATTGTGGATTCCTACTGAGTCATTGTACTCACCCCATACCAACCTACATGGCATGGGTTTCAACGTACATGGGTAGATCTTCCTATTTTTTATCAGAAAACATGTATCTCTTAGAGGTTTATATCTAGTACAATTTTGAGAAGTAATGAAAATTATGGATCTTCAAGGATAGCCTATGAATTGGGAAAAATTTAAGTGTATTTATTTTTCTGTTATTGTTCAGTATGTATTGGTCGATGTTCCATTTTTTTACATGTTGATTCCATGTCCATCAACTGCTATTTTTTTATATTTTGATGCAACATGTTAACTATTTATTTATCTTTATTCTATATTATGAGGGCCCTTTTGTCTCTCTATTTTATGTCTATTAATTTTTAAGAATTATTTTGTATGTATGGGTCATGAATTATTTTCTAGATTCAGGCAGGACACTTGAAATTACTTTTAGAGTTCACAGTCTCCCTACAGATATGATAATCCCCCATTGCTATTCAATAGCCTATGACATACATAGAGTAATTCCTAAGGTCATTTAGTGACCCTATTTCATGTTTCGTTTGGGTGATCTAGGTTTGGTAATTTCAAAAATACTTTTGAACCTATGGAATATTTGACTGAAAATCTTATTTTCTCCAATTTTGAATTCCTAGTACTCATGTCACAATATTCCAGAATTTTTATTTTCAACCCATCTATACCATGATTTTTAACTTTAAAAATTTTATAAATATCAAGAACACTTTTACATGTAGAAATATGAATAAAAAGATTTTAGTTAATATCATAGTAAAGAATATTATAATTTCGAACATACTTAGATGTGTCGTAACTAGTGAGAGTGTTATGGTCAATCTCTAAAAATTTATATTAGTTAACCATTGAGGTCAATTTATAATGATTAATTTCTTGGGGTATTATTCCATTCTATTTTTCTAGTAAACATCATCATTACTATAAAAAAGGGTGGCCTCTGTGTAATCCAATTATCATTTGATCCTTAACTTATAAAAAATGATCTTTCCCATAAATTATTAATTCTATGATAGTTTTTGGAAAAATATATATCTCCAATAGACAATGTTTTGATACCAATTTTTTGGGTATTAGAAAAGGTGACAACGTAGAAAAAATCATAAAGAGGATAGATTTGATACCAATTGTTAAGTCCTCAAGGAAGACGACTAAGTGTCAAGAGTGGGAGAATTGACCGAAATAAAAAAAATGTTGAAATTAAATAAGAAGAGAGGTAAGTTTTATAGTAGTTTAGATCTCAAAGATCATACATATCTTAATCACTCCTCTATACTTCTTGAGATTTATGATATTTACTAAAACAATCGGAATTTTAAAGGGGAGTCACAACCTGATTACAACCATCCTTTTCAAGAGAAAAATCAATCAACATACAACCTAACTATTATAGGGTATACATATCCTAGTTATAGACTCATACCTTTTATGGAGGAATAACAAATACATAACATGATTTTTTAAGGGAAATTCATTAACCAATTACAATTACACCATCATGGAAAGGATATTTAAAATAAAATCAAAATCCACAAAACTAGTTAAGGAAAAATGAAGTTGGATAGTTTTAGTAGCTTGATCATGCTTAATAAAGAATTCAACATGAAAAATATTTCATAAGAATCATAGTAGTATATATTCATTATCATAATCATAGAGCCTTTATGTTCTATTGTTCATGTGTTCTTTCTATTTTCTATCAATCTCTATTTTTATTGATATCTTTATATAAAATTTTATATTCAGTTTATTACAGTAGTTATTAAAAAATTCCTAAAATATTAGTCATATATATATATAATTTTTAAAATAAAACCTTTTAATAATGAACTATTTTATATTTGACCAGTATTTATTTAAGATATTCATAGTTTTTGGATCTTTTAAATAATCTCCATGATTTTATCACTAGGAATCTTCATTTAAATCTACATGAAAATCAATCTTGATTTGTTTTAAAATAGAATATAATTTAAGTTACTCAAATTATCTATTTTAATGTATTACTGATAATCTAATTGTAAATAATTATGAAAAATTATCCTTGTAAAATCATATGTAAGATATTATAGATATATAATATTTTAGACTTAGATAAATTTTTATTTATGTAATTCTTCCAATTATTATTTTTGATACCCAGGAATGGGTGAACCATTAAGAAATGGGGGTTGAATTAGTTATTCCTTTTAACAACATACTTTAACTTTAAGTTGAACTCTGTGACTTATTAAGGTATCTATCCACTAATAAAATAAAAGCCATACACTCCCATATGTAGAAAATTAAGAAAGAATTCAATGCACATGGATTTTAACATTATTCCTCCCTAGTGTGGAAACTTACTCCCTAACGGTCTCAAGATGTCTAGGTTATAGATTTTCTACTATAATCAATTAATGTTTTGGAAAGGGATCAACCTTAACCTAAAATTTAATCCCACGTTAATGTCTCCCAATAAAATGGTTATACTGGATTTCACTAGTAAAATGATATTAATTATCATATGATCCTTCTGAATAGAAAAATATCTTCTTATCTCAAAATTCAATCTCTATAACTTAGAAATCATAAACATGCATCTTCTAGTTATTCAACTTTGGCATCCGGAACTCAAAAATCTCCTTCTTTGACCCAATTTATACTTTAAAGAATATAGTTCAAGAACTAGATAATCATATTCACTAAAATGCGTAACATTATTTGGAATGTCTTATTAAGAAATTTCCTCTCCTTTATATAGTTGGACATACTCTGATAAACCCACAGATTGTGAGATTTAGTTTGAAATTCTTATTAACTCAATTATTCATTCAATCACCTTCAAGGTATTTTGAAGATATAAAAATGTAACTTTTAAGGATCCTTTAATACATCAATTAAACAGTATTCATACTCCCACAAAATATGGATTTATTTGTTAACTTCACTTTATGAACATTAATTATTTGAATGACTAGCATAGCATCATCAAAGTGGATTTGACTTCACAAAGTTCATGTGAAGTAACTAAATATTTTATAGTCAACTAAATTCTATAGGATTCATAATATATCATATGATTCTTACTCTAACTCCTACATTAAATAATATCTTATAGACATTGGTTCTTCAAAAACAATCTAATATGAGTCTTTGACTTATGTTAAAAATATATCATTGTTCCAAGAATTTTTCAATCCTTGGCATGTCTCTTCTCCATTTGATCAAATCATTATCTACTCCTTCATTACTCTATTTTTGGTTTTATCATATATTATATTTACACTATTCCTCTAGATCCTAAATATTGAACATTATTTTAGTTAACTTAACATTGGAACAAGTTATCTTGAATCACTATTAGCCTTCCACTAAAGTGGTTTTTATGATTTTTAACTGATTTTTAATGCATAACCTCACTGAACTTCTAGAATATCCTTTGGTAAAACTCTAAATCTCTATGTCTTCATGTTATTTTGATCATCCTGGTTTTTTACATTATTTTTCAACTATATTCCAAAAACCTTACACTCCTCCACCAAAAAATCATTCAAATGATCAATTAATTTTAACCATTATTATCATGATAACTTATAAAAACCACTAGAATTAGTTTTCTAGAATCAAAAACTTTTACTACTTAGCTCAAAAAAAGTATTCCAAATATATTTGAAAACAAATAAAACACCTTCATAATCTTAGGGGAACTTCAATATACCCATTTTTAATTTTTATAAATAGAACTCTTTTCCTCTCTCAACAATTTTTACTTTCCATTAAATCACATAAGTTCTCAATGAGATAATTCATGACACCAAATTGTTTTAAAAACTAATGTTTTTTAGATAATTCCATCTCTTAGTGATAATTATTTTATCAAAGGTATTTTTATGTACTCCCACTCAATTCATCCACTATACTTCCTCCAACCCTTGTTCACAAAAACTCCAGCTTCAAATTGTTTAATGATATAAAAGTGTTTACTCCTACTTTTAAAAATGAGTTTCACCACTCTCCCACTTTGGAAACATAACCAATTTCATATTGGGGGACTTCCCATAATTTCTATTAAGTGATTGAGGAAGGTTGAATGTGATGTTTTTCCATTAATTTCTTAAACATTTACGTTGTCACTACTTTACAGAAAATCTCATAAATTTGATCTTTTGTTTAACAATACTCAAATTTTACATCTCAAAAATAATATTTCTCCTTGATGAAATGAAACTTGGTGTTAATATTTTTTAAGCTAGAGTATTGTTCATGTTTACTTAAAATATCAATTTCACTTTTTTATCAAAAAAATAAATATATTTTCAAATTTACTATCAAGTCTTCTAACTGAACTTTCATCCACATAATTTGACATAAATCTTGGGTGGTAGGAAAATATTTTAATTCCATTATACTCTAATTTACATGATATTATTTCTTATTATTCCAATAAACAAAACTCTATCCCAAAAACAATTTCCCTTTAGATATTTATTTTTGGTCATCAGAATCCCCGACCCAATCAGTACCTATGAATATACGTAAGTTCAACTTATCTCTTATTTGACAAATCAATCCAAAGTTTAATGTTCCTTTAGCGTACCCCAAAACTATTTTAGTAGAAGTAAATTGTGATTATATTGGATTACTCTAATATCTATCACGCAAAGTGGTAGAAAACAAAATGTATAGTTGACTATATGAGTTAATGAACATTCCTATTTCAAATATAAGTTTCTATAAAAAATATCTTCAGAAAATTTAAATATCATTATGCAATTATCAAGTTTAGAGCACATGAAAAATGTGTCCCGCTTCAACCTATATAACTATTTATAAAATTTTCAAACCATACTTCCATCCTTATCAATTATTAATCCCTATATTTGTTTAAAATAAAATTCATCTTCAAAATCATTATTAATGAATATTGGTTTTATATCAATATAAAAAACCCTATATTTTTTATTATCATCATCAACCAAAAACATTCAAATGCTCTTAAGACTTGCAATAAGGGAAAACATTACTACCAAATCAACACCTTCCACATAAGATTATCCATTGAAAACCAACCTTTCTTTAATTCATGAAACTGCTCACTTTTTGATATTGTTCATAAATAACCATTTATTTAAAAAAATATTCTTTACTTATGGTATTGTAACAATTTATCATTTGTCATTCATTTCAATTTGTTTTAACTCCTCATTCCTAGAATTTAACCATTACTTTTACTCAGCTTCTTCTAATACTGAAAGAGCTTCAACATTGAGTTTTTATTTTTAGTAGAACTTTATTCCTCACTATACTTATTGGAAAATTTTTGTTTAATATTATACTCTTTAATTAATTATATTTAAATAGATATTTTGGAATATTCCATGTCATCTTTTATTACTTTATCAAATTCACCTTTATCTATATCCTTTGGATTGAATTTATTTTCAATTACTTTAACATTAGATAATTCCACTATTTTGTGTAATAATTTGTTGTGTAAATTGTAGCTTCTTCCATTATTTTTGTAACCTAGGAAAATTTCTTATTCATCTTTTTCATCAAATTGACCTTAGTTTGGATTTTTGATATTCATTAGGCATGGTATTTCAAACACTTTAAAATATTTCATCATTTTATTCTTCTTATACCACATTTTATAGGGGTAATATCTACTTAAAATCTTAATGAACATATTTTTTAAACATATACCATAGTATATATAAATACCCTCCCAAAATAGTTTATAGATTTTATACTTCAAAATCATTGTCCTTTACATTTCAACCAAAATCTGTTTTTCTTTTCTACAACCCTATTTTTTAGGGGTGTAGGTAGTATTGTACTTATATTTTATTCTATTACTTGATGGATATACTTCTAATGAATTAAATTTAAATTAAATTACATTTTTTCTTTTTATGTTTTTTATATATGTACCAAGATACTTTTTGAATTCCCTTCTATAAAACATAAACATTTCTACTATATCATATTTAAGCATTATAAACATAACACTAGTAATTCAGATGAAAGAATAAATAAAAGTGATAAATTATAATTAAACCTTTATGTATTGATTCCTTACAATTTCACATGAATTAAAATTCTTAGTTTCAAGAGGTCATGTGGACTGTTTCTTATCCTTTCTTGTTTTCCTTTAGTTTTTTTTAAGCATAAAAAATGAAGGCTTGTTAACTTTTCATTAGAGGTAAATCTCTCATAGATTATTCCATCAATATTTTTCTAAAGCTCCATTTTCCAAAGTGTTCAAGTATTCTATGATATAATTTATTTTAATTTTCCTCACTTAGGTAACAAGAGTTACACTGATCTTGAATCAGAAATAGATTCATATCAATTCTTATTCCTTAGAAAATATTTTTTCACTTCTTCAGGATTGGAATGTTATAAAAAAATATAAAAAACATTGTTTCCTCAATAACACATTTTTATTTTACTAAGTATTTTGTGTTCAAGTTTATCAAATATCAAAAATTAATTAAACTTTTACTTCCAGTCATCAATGATAGTTGTTCCCCTCCCTTTTATTTTTGGGGACCTATCATTTCCAAAGGTAAAAGATCTTCCATTATGTTCTTTGAAGTTTTAAAAAACTACATTATCACCATTCATATGTGAGGATAATCTAATATCAATAATCCCAATGTTTTCTTTTTGGGTATCTTTTGGGACTACTTCAGTAAGAAATTATTTTTCTTATGCTTTTTATTTTCCAACATCCTTAACTTTAAAATTATCTTTAAAGATACTTTCTAGCTTCTCTAAAGATTCCTTATATGATAAAAGAACGAATACATTAATTTATAAGTTTTATAAAAAATACAGGATAATTTAAATTAGAGCCTTTCTATAAACTTTCATATTCTTTTTTTTATAAAAACCCATTGGTGTATCCTTTTACCAATGTGGAAGTCCTATTGTAACTGCATCCACCACTTCTAAGCCAAGATATATGAGATATAGAATAATTTTATTTACTCATCCATGAATTTTTTTAACATATAAGGTCAAGACACCAAGGATATTTACTGAATTTAAATTCTCTATCTTTAAAAAATCAAATTCAATATAAGTAACCCGCTCTAATACAACTTGTGATTCTCAAGAATGGTTGAACGACTGAGAGGGCGGGTTGAATCAATGATTAATTTTGAGAAATTATTTTAACTATATGTTAGCCTCTACATATTATTAAGGTGTAAGTCCACTTATATAATAAAACCCACACTCTATGGTATAGATAATAATAATTAACATGAATTTTTATAGGGTTCATCCCAAATGAGGAAACAGACTCCTTGTTTTTCTCAAGATATCAAAGTAAAAATCATTACACTTTAATAAATAATCAATTACAATGGTTTGGGAGGGGATAAACCATAACCAAAAATGTTTTTCCCACACTTATGTCTCCCTAAAAGATGATTATATTGGTTCCTATCAGTTATAAGATATGGATTATCTTATAAGACTTCTTAATAAGAAAAAAACTTCTTCTTAGAAACTTCAATATATGGAAATAAAATGTTCAGAACATGTATCTTATAGTTCTATAACTTATAGACCCCTCAACTCAGAAATCTATTTAATTTACCTACTGTATACTTACGGTAATGTAGTTTTGGCTCTCAATAATCTTCTTTACTCAAAATACTCAACATCATTATTAAACTCATGTTGAGTTAAGTCCTCCCCTTTATATAGTTAAACTAACACTAATAAACATGGGGAGCACAGGCTTCAATTTAAAATTCCCATTAAAATTATTCATCAATCAAATACCTTCAATATCTTCCAAATATATCATAATTTGACTTATCCAAGTCTCTCATAATACCTGTCTTCAATAGTCATCAAGACTCCCATAAAACTCAGCTTAAATCGTGAAATTTCATTCATGAACTTTAAAACTTTAAACTTCCATATTGGCATCATGATAATGTATTTGACATCAAAAATTTCATGTGAATTAACTCAAAATCATTGATCAACTAACATCTATAGACTTCATTCTATATCTTGTGGTTCTTATTATAACTCATACATTTATCAATCTCTTACAACTTCCAGATCAATTGTAAACCATTGACATGATTATTAAGATTTTATTTAACATATACTATTACAATAAGAATTTTATTTTCCTTACGACGTATCTTTTCCTTACAATCAAATAATTCTTTAATCTTCAATTTATCTATATTCTAGTGGTTTCACATATTGTGTTTCTTTTATTCTTTTAAAGCTTCAATATGAAACTTTCTTCTAGATGACTTAACATCCAACTAACATAGAATTAATCACTATTGTACATCTACAAAAGTGATGTTTATGTTTTTAAAGATCGAATAATGAATTAACCAACTAAAATTCAAAAGTTTCATCTGGTAAAATTTCATGTCTTCATGATCTTCTAGTAATCCAAATTTTGTCCTTCTAGTGTTATTATCTTCTGACAACCATACAATACTTCACTGAATGTTTTCTAAACTGATTAGTTTATTTTAATCCTTATCATATTTTAAAATTATTAAAGACTTCGAATTGAATTTATTGGACTCACAAGATTTTACAAATCAACTCAAAAACATTATTCTAAAACGATGGGATAACTAATACAATGAATTCAAAATCCCTGGGGAACATCATTCTGCTTTCAAACAAACACTTCTCATGTATTATGAAACATTACATACTAAACCATTAAATTTAGAAATCATTATTTCTAAAAACTTTAAATATATCCAAAGATTACATGAAATATTTTGAATAGAGATTTATTAGTAATATATTTCCCACATTCAAATCCAATGCATAATATATTTTCCATTTCAAAATTTCAATGCATAAGAAATTCTATAGACTGTACTATAATGTCTAATATTCATTCATATGTAATGTTTTTCACTATATAAAATTCCATAAACAATATCCTTAAACCATTATGTATGATATTTTCCTTTTTGAAAATATTAATACATGTGATATTTAATAACTTATGATGATGATATGTAATTTTTTTTATAAAGGAATATTTCTACATTTCCAATATTTAAAAAACTTCTTCATACAAAATATTTTGAAATACAAATGTGGGGTTTTTGACATGTAAAAAATTACAAGATTCCAATACATATGGATTTATTCTCTTAGAATAAGAAATTTTACCTTTTAAAATTTCATTACACTCCATATATAATATATTATAAACTTTATGCATAAGTATTTTTAATTTAGAAAAAATTATTCAATATAGAGTCAAAATCATTGTTTTATTCCACAAGTAGTTCAATCATCAAAAAGTGACTATAGAAACCTTTATTTCCTCAAACAAAAAATATAGGAATAATAATAAAGTGTAAATAACATTAAATAAATAAATAACCAATAAAGTGACTATAATAATACAAGACGAATAATTTGAGGGGAAAATTTAATAACAAAATACATAATAAATAAGATAGTAAGGAGACACTCAATAGTATGTTTATCACAACACCATTTCATAGTAAAAAATTCTTGTAAAACACCATAGTTGTTTTGGTACTATATAGATCATAATGAATTCTATATTCACTTAAATCATCGTCAACCACCAAAGTTCACTACCAAGCCTCTTTTAATAACATCAAATATTCTAAATGATCTTTACTTAATCTAAAATACTAATATTAAACTGATATTGAATTTGATTTTAGTATTTAAAATTATGTTGATAACAAAATAAAAACCTATCATCATACATCTCATTTACTTCACCTCTTAATCAACAATATCCTCTTTTACAAAAAAAATCTTCAATGGTATACTCACACTCAAACAACTTCCTAGTCTCAACATTTTATAAAGGAATCATCATTCAATATTTATAATCCTATATAACTCACTATAGAAAAAAATTACTATGAATAAAAATATCCAAGATACCCATTATGGTAACTTACCTCCACTTCTAAACAACCATATTCCACATCTCCTTCCAACACATATTTATAAAAATATTCATGTACATGTTCCAAACAAACTTCCTACACACATGCTGAAAAAACATGATAGAACAATTCACACATTTCACCAAAAAAATCACAAACTAAATTCATAGATTTCCCCATTTGAAAAATCCCATAAATATATTCTCCTCTATAAGTAAAAAATATTCTTTAAATTTATATTATTATTACTCCCTTTGACAAAATTATATAATAATAAGAAGAGAGGGGATAAGGCATCATACCTTAACCATAATAAGAATTGTGTTGAACTCCTATTATCAAAAACCAACCTAGATACCCTGGTACCCTGATTCCTGAGTTGAAAATAACATATCCTAAAGGGATTTCCAAATCCCAATATTTTGGGGGCTAAAACCTAACATCGAGAAGATGTCAAAGAAAATGGGTTTTTCTATGAGAAAAAAAACAAACAACAAAGAATAGTAGAAGAAAAATCAATACACAGTTAGTATTCGAAACACTCCTAAAGGATAAAATTAACACTATAATATAGATAAGGGAATCCCAAAATAGGTACATCGTTAAGATAAATAACAAAACATCCATCAAGAAAAACTCTGAGAATCCCCATGTAATAAGTGGGCAATAGCTCCATCAACCACCTCTGTCACCCAAGGTCACACATTAAATTTTCACCCACAACATACAAGTGGAACTTCACATTTTCTTAAAACTAGAATAACATAATCTACAAACATATTTAGAAAATGTAAGGGTGTTATAAAAAATAGCTTTGTATAATTTCACACAATATTCGATAATCAATTCGAAAATAATTTTAACTATTTATGCTTCAATTTAAAAAAAAGATAATGCATAAAATATCTGTTTTTAATTTTAGTATAAACTTATTTTCAAATCAATTAGATGGTAGATATATAAAAATTAATCTAAAATAGAATTTTTTCTTAAAAATGGAAAGGAATTTAATAAATCATTTCAATAAACACTTGAACATAATAATCAAATAAAAAAAGAGCCATAGTTATATTCCCTAATATTATATAGTTTTTTATCTAGGATCCTCATATCACTCAATCAATCAATTTGGATCATATGTACACACATCCAATAGGATATTTCCATTGGGAAAGAATCATTTAATACCACATTAAGTAAAGTCATATCGAACTCATTTTAGTTATATTTTTCATTTTAGATCCCTTACCATGGAGCCAGCTACCTAGTGTTATTTTCCTAATAAACTAATGTATACTTATGATCACATGTTATTTTAATCAAACAATCAATCAATAATTTTCAATTCATTCATTCCAATACAATTTATCATTCACAGATCAATATCAAAATTTTAAATTTCATATTTTCATTTCAATTTAAAAACCAAAACATTTTTTTCATCAAGTTCATGACTTTAAAAATAATCTTTCATTTAAATCTAGTTTTCTAAATAATAAATATCAAATAATTTCTTCAATTCACTTTTCATTTCAATCCATATTTCCTAAAAATATATCCAATAATTACACATCCTTTAAAAAGTTATTTTCTTAAAAAATCCATTCCTTTTAAAAATAAAACATCAAATAAACTCAATTCATGGAAATAAATTGAAAAATAACATCAAATAAAAAAATAAATTAAGGTTTTAATTATAAGTAAAATACATATGGAACCACCTACTGTTAATCACATGATTAATCAATCAATCACCCAAAATAGGAAGCACTGTTGAAGATTTGATGGTGAGGATGATCCAGAAGAATGCCTAGAATCACAATCCATCTAATCAAGGTTTAGATCCACCCACAATGCGAGGATTCATCACACCCTAGTTAGGTGAGACAAAATTAAGTGAGAATTACAAATGATAGAATTCTCACTTATGGGAGGGAGATCAATCATATCTATAGGTACTTAGTTTTGAAAGGAAAGGGGTTGAATGATCCATAATCCTCTCTAAAGAGACATTAAAATACAAAGGGTGAAATTAGGTTTGATTAGGGTGTGTTCAAGAGTTATAATACTTTTTTTTATCATCTTCTATTTAGGTTCACAGTTAGTACTAACCATGAAACCAAAACTAAAAAACCATACAAACGAGTTTTTAATCAACCTAATTTTAATTAAAATCCCAAAATCCTTTTTAGGAATGGAGAATATTTTTCAGAATATATATATCCTATTCAATTTTCCCATTCATCTATGGATGATATGTTACGATTATTCTCACTTAGGATACCATCACCTGTTGTAATCCCCTCCACAAATTAGAAGTTAAGTGGGGATCCCTATCATAAAATATAGTAAATGTAAGTTTATGGAATCTAACAATATCTTGTATGTACAGACTTCCCAAGTAATCAACTTTGGTCTTATCATGAGTGGGTATAAAGTGAGATGATTTGGTGAGTCGATTGATCACAACCCAAATCTTATTCTTCTATTGAAGGGGTATGATGAAACCCAACCAAAAAATACATCGCAATCTCATCCCACTTCCATGTTAGCATAAGAAGGGGTTGAAGTAGAACTAAAGGTCTCTACTTTTTAGCCTTGACCTATTTGAAAGTATAGCAATGAGAAACAAAAATAGTGATATTTTATCTCATACATTGACACCATAATTTTCACTACATATCATAGAAAATATTCTTGGTACCTAAGTTCACCACCCATTGGGAATTATAACAGTCCCCCGTCATAGCCTTTCACATAGACAATGGTACAACATACCAATTTTGGATGCATAGAATACCCTTGAAGTAAAAAAATCACACATAGATGGGCTCCACATTATAAAGAGAATCCCTATTTCCTTGGAACTCATCATATATCTTCTACTTATAAAGAATCATCTTCTATAGAGTATAGGTTAACTGAATTCTTTCTAGAAAAATATTTATCTCATCCTACTAAACATCCAAATGTATACAAGAAAAGAGAGCCATCAAATTCCACTATTCTAATGATTTTTCATAGTCTGTGTGAAAAATATACCTTCTCAAGATGTTACCAATGAAATTACCCTTTCAAAGGGTGTATGAAATATTGAAATCAAAATATTATAGGTATTCTACCCATGATCTCTAACAAAGATTCAAATATTTTTTATGAGAATATATAACATAGTATTTTATAGTCTGAATATGGGATAAATATTTCTTTGAAAAGATAACACCAGCAATTCTTAAGAGAATTCATAACATATGTGAGTTAAATATCATGAGTGGGATAGTTATTTTCATGTGTCTTATGCTTTTGGGAACCATAGGGCACCACATGATCACCCTGTATGAGAACCCAAAAAAACCCGAACCCAATATATCACAAAAGAACATATAACCCTACACAACATATCAAAGACTTAACACTAGGGAAGAAGTAAAAAAGTCACATAAACTCATCAAAATAATTAAGAAATTTATAATTTGGTAATAACTACACTCCTTTCCAAGTGATAGTGTTCATTGGAGAAGATAAATATTACAAATATTTAATGAATCTGTGGTAATAACCCACTAATCCCTAGAATAATCAAATCCTAAAAACAATGTTTGGTTGTTCCGATATCAGAATAGCCTTCACCTTTATTGGATTAATTGAAATAAAATGTTCTGAAACCACATGTCCGAATAAATTCACTTCCTGGATGTAAAAACAAAATTTCAATAGCTTGGAGTAAATTCAGTTATCTCTCAAAATTTCCAGAACTACTCTTAGACAACACACATGATCCTTCTTAGTTTTAGAGTCAACCAAGATGTCATCCAAAAATACCCCCATAAAAAAATTGAGATAATCATGGATGTACTATTCATAAGAAAAATAAAAACTCTAGGAGCATTGATAAGACCAAAATTCATCACAAGGTAATCATAATGGTCATACTTGATCTGAATGGTGGTTTTGAGATGTAATATTCATTGATTCTAAGATGGTGATAGCCCGATAAAATATCAATCTTTATTAACCAATTTTCACATTTCATATGATAAAAAAAATAATCTATATAAGTAAATGGATACTTTTTCATTACCATAACTTGATTGATTTTTCAGTAATCAACATAAACAAGATGGGTTTTGTCAGTTTTCTTTCCAAAAAAAACAGGTCTTTCCTATAGTGAGACACTCAAATGAATGAAAACTTCATCTAACAAATTATCCAATTGAGTATTTAACTTCTTAAATTCAGTTGATTCTATATTGTAAGATGGTATGGAGATTGGTTGGGTATTAAGTACCACATCAATAGAAAATCCAACCTCCTTTACTGGGGGTAAGCTAGAAAAATCAAATAGAAAAACATCGGGAAACTTGATGATAATCAATGGAATACACCAGAAAAATATCTTTCTCTATGTCAAAATAATGCCTGGATATCACTATGACCAACTTTATAAGTTTTGGTCCATATCTACTGGACTTGTGTCATATTCTCCATAGAAAACATGTAACTCCCTATCAGTCGTGTTAAAAGCAACCCACCGAATATAAATATAAATCATAGTATTATCGAATATCATCTAGTCCATACCAATAAAAAAATCTTGGGGTTTAATGTTGATAACTATAAAATCCTTGGTGATATGAATATATGATAAATAGAAGACACATGAAGAGCATCAGATACCCTACTCTCTCTTAGTTTTGGGGTTTGTAGCAATATCCATCACATGTGTCATAAGATCTGTATAAAGGTTTGGTAGATTCAAAATATAATACAATATGATAGAATGATATCACATGTATCAAATAAAATAGTCACTAAATATTAGGATATAATTTTTGTACCTCTGACTATAATTTTACATACATCAACTTCTGTTGGAGATTCTTTCACTATATGAAGAAGCTTTGTTCCTGATCCCTACAGATGGAACCCCTTATTTATTAAAGCATTTGAATGCCCTGTGGTAACATTAAGAGATAATGATCTCATTCCAATACATGAGGAATAAAATAAATGATATAACTTCTATATGTGGGCTAAGTGATCCTTTGAACCACAGTTATGTGGTGCCTCAGTACATACCTCCTTCGAATGCCCGACATTGCCACATAGAAAGCAAGTTAATGGGACTTTTCTTGACAACATAGAAGTTCTGGATGATGTTTGATATTTTGATTCACCATGATACTTATCAAGATTCCTATTTCACTTAGATAAACAAAAAAATCCATTGGGAGTAGGTGGAACTCCCATAATCCCTAATTTACTAACCAAGTCAAGATCATCCATAAAATCTATTTCCAAAACATCTACATGAGAAGTGAGATCCATAATGGAAACTAAGATCAAATATCAGACCAAGGAACTATCATAAATATTTGGTCCTTTAACTTATCATTCATCACTACCTTAGGATAGAACTAACTATGTTTATTGAAGTGGTTTTTATATTGATTTAGGGTTCTATAGCCTTGTTGTAGGCTGAGAATCTCTATATATTTTTACAAAACTGGGGATTATAGGTAGAATTTCTCCATGAAAAGAAATATAAATTAATTACATTCAAAACCTTTATGTTTCATAGTTATGACCATCAAATCCCACCACCTACTATTGGGTTCTTCAAGTTGTAAGGTAGCACATTTCACCTTTATCGAATCGGGAATTTCTAATAACTCAAAAATAAGTTCAAAATTTTCAACCAATACTCTATATCTTGAGGATCATTTGAGCCATTTAAAGTTGGTGATTTATAACAAAGAAACTCTTAAACATGGTCTCTGGTTTCTTACCTTTGAGGTTCTATTATTTTGGCCTAAATAGAAACTAGTGTGACTAGTTGTACCAGATCTTGGACTGTACACACCACTGTCTTTACAAGGTTCTAATCAAATGGAGGGTTCACATACTATGGTTCGTCGACATCTCCCTCCTGAGGTATGTTTAAAGATATTATTGGGGGAATGGTACTACAAAAAATCAATATTCAATACAAAAACATTAGAAAGGATACTCATATCATCAACTCAATTAAGAGATACGGGAAAATTAATTCCTTCTATAGAATTCAAACTTTTGGGATTTTTATATTTATAGATCAAATATAGATAAAAAACTAGAATTAAATCAATTTATTCTCAAGGATTCCTTTTTAAAAAAACTCATGGTGACTTAAGGCCCGCTTTGATGAGATATGTCTAATAAATTTTTCGTACCTTCCCCTTAAGTCCCAAAAATCATACCTCTAATGGGACATACCAAATTGTATATCGATTTCAAGTAGAGATGCACAACCAACTTTCCTCTGATATCATTTTGTCTCAAAAAACCTAGATACCCTAGTAAATTGATACCTGGTCTATCACTGACATAGACCAAAGGTAATTTTTGATCCCCATGAGTATACAACAAGCACCTGGCATCGACAATAAGTCAATGGTAATGGTTTTGACCTTTATAACAAACAAACAACATATAATAGTGAAAGATATATCAATACATAGTTAGTATTCCAAACACTCCCCAAGGAGAAAAGTACCAGAACAAGATACATAAGGAAAACCCAAAATAGGTACATCATCAAGAAAAATAACAAATAATCCATCAAGACAATGTTTTAGAATACCTATATAATAAGAATGCTAGAACTCCACTGATCGCCACTATCACCCAAGGTCCCACAATCCATGTTGACCCACCATACACAAGTGGCTCTTTCCCTTTTCCAAGACTAGGAATAATATAATCTACAAACACCTGATGGAAAATGGAGGGTGTGAGAACAAATTTCCCAATAGGATATCAGTAAATATTCTATATGAAATTCCAAAAAAACAATTTAACCTTTTATGCTTTTATTTATATAACGATAATATAGGGAAAATAAAATTTTCATTTCAATAAAAAAATTATTTCAAATCAATTACATGGTATATATATTAGAATTTGGATTAAATGAATATTTTTTATAAAAAAATAAATTCCATGAATAAATACATTCAATAAACACTATAATTTAATGATCAGATAAAAACAAAACCATTTGTTATATGCCCTGATATTAGATTTTTTTTTTCTGGATATAGGATCCTCACACTAAATATTCAATAAACATGGATCAAGTGTGCACTTCTCCCTTAGGCTCAGATGATCAGGATAGAATCTGTCAATGTCCTATAGGGGAAAGTAATTCCAAACTCATTTTAGTTAACATTTTATCATAAATCCATTTCTGGGTAGTTAGAGTCTTAGAACGCTTGTCCTTATAACCCACTAACTACTCAGGATCACATGTTCGTTAAATCAATTAATCAATAAATCATGGTAAATTTATTTATATCAATTCAATTCATCATTCATTGTTTTAATACCAAATTTTAGGTTTTAACGTGATATTTCAGTTTCAAAACCAAAACATAGGCTTTCATCAATTTCATACCTTTCAAAATAATCTTTCATTTAAATCCAACTATCTCAGTAATCAATATCAAATCATTTTATCAATTCAATTTTCATTCCAGATCATTTTCCTAAAAAATCTACCCAATTATTCCAAATCCTTTGAAAATAGATTTATTTTAGAATCCTTGACTTCTAAAAACCATTCATTAAATCAAAAAAAATCAACGAAATCAATTGAAAATAAAATTCAAATCAATAAATCTATTAAGGTTTCAATTATATAGAATTCCTTAAGGAACCACCAACCTTCAATCAGATGGTCAATTAATCAATCGTCTAAACTAGAAAATTCTAATGGAGAGTTGAGGGAAAGGAAGATCAAGAAGAGTATTTAGAATAAAAATCCATAAAATCAAGGATTAGATCCACACACAACATGAGGATCCATCACTACCTAAGAAGATGGGAGAAAAATAAGGGATAATTCCAAATGAGAGAAGTTTCACATTCCAAAAGGAGATCAATCGCATCCACTAACACTTAGATGTGAGAAGAAAGGTGATGAGAGAACCAAAATCCTCTATAGTATGCATTCAAAATATAAAGGGTCAAATTAGGTTTTATTAGGGGAGGTTTATGAGTTATAATGGGATTTTTTTATTTTAATTAAAAAATGTTGGGGATTAAAAACACATTCACAAGGTTTGTTGAGTTAGTTTGCATGGTTATTACTAACTGTGTGCCTAACTACATACCCTCATAGGGATTTTTTGGAAATCATTCATAGTTTGTCCATATGGTTAGACAGACTCAGTTTAAACTGTTAAAACCCCGACTATCCCAAGTTGCATGGTTTAGAGGGGAGGCCACATGGTTTATAGTAACTAAGCACTACCCTACAAAACCACTAAATGGGGTACATAGTTTTCTAGTACGAGAAATATGGTTTTCCCTAACCATCTTCCAATAGTGGAAAACCTCAAAAACATCCAAAATATTATAAAAAATAGTATAAATGACCCAATATGAGACCTAAAAAAAGTATGATCAAAATAATAGATTTAAAATATCTAAAAGATGGTTATGGTATGTTACACCTGTCATCAACCACAACATATTAAATTTACCCTTTGTAAATTTCTTAGTAAACACAGTCACCTCTTTCTCCTCAGTAGGAATAAACTCCAAATTTATCACTACATACTCAACCATTTAATTTATGAAAAAATACATAATATATATGTTCTCTGACCATGAATATTGAATTTGGTTCCTTAAAATATTTATATTTATTTGATTATCATAACCCATTACCAATGAAGATTTCTCATTCACCTCAAAACCTTTATGTTACGTTCACATCCACATAAATTAGGTCATTTATTGAGTTACAAAAACATAATTTTATTTCAGAATACTCAATGTCATGTAATCTTACATCTTCTTGTATCAATCCATGAACCTATCTCCCAAGAAGAATACTCCATTATATGTTAATTGTTTCTCAAAAATGATTTGAGCCCAATAAACATCAGAAAAAAATATAGATACAACTTTACTGTATTGTTTTATTTCTATCCAAAATAAATTATAACTTTTATATAAATTAGTATCAAATTTAGTACAATGAAATAAAATTCTATTGGTGTACTTTGATTCTTTTTACAAAATGTGACATCATATATGATATCTGGTCATGAAGCAGTAAAATAGATTAAACTCCCAATGTGTTTTCTGAACATTTTTTTATTTACCTATTTAGATTCATTATCCATAGAGAGTATGCTTCTTAAAATAATGGGATTATAAGCTACCTTTTCATATCCAATAAAAAAATTATTCAACAGTTCTTAGGCATACTTTTGTTGAGAAAGGAAAATGAAATCCTTGTATTTAAAAATTTGATAACATAAGAATTGATTAATTTCTCCCAAATATGACATCTCGAACATCTTGTTAATTAGAGTGGAAAACTTTTTTAAAATATTATATTTATTTCTAATAAAAAATATATCATCAAAATATATAATAATAATTAAAGATACCTCTTCTATTTCGTGAATATAAAGGTTTTTTTGCCACTCCTCATTTCTTGAAATTCATTTATTTCAAGAATGAGTTAAGTTTCAACAACCAAGACCTTAGAACTTATTTTAAACCATATTATCAATGTAAACTTCCTTTTCAAGTTCAAAATTGGTAAAGGTCAACTTTAAATCCATTTAGAAAATATTTTATCACCTATCAATTATGATATAAATAAAAATACTCATAGTATAAAGACTTATAAATGATGAAAATTCCCCCATTAAATTCAATCCCTTCAACATGAGAATAAATTTTTAGATGATCCTTGTATTATTCATCATCATTTTTCCTTTTTCCTTCAACTTATTACAAAATTTCCACATTATCCTTCAAAAATTATTATTTATAAACATATGTACCAACTCCTTTGTTTTGTTCTTCTTAATCTAATATAATTTTTCACCCATTAAATCCACCAACAATTGATGATTCAATGTTTTATCCACAATTTTAGGTTTTAATTTGGAAAAAATGAGGTATTTTTCGTTGTCCTCAAAGTGATCATTTGAACTACCTATTCTCAATCAAGAATAACATTCTAATTTTAAAATTTATGTCCAAACTTAAGAAGATCATAATTTTACTAATCTTCATCACTTTAAAAGGTTTAAACATTATCTTCTTCAAAAACATCAATGGAATCTTTTTCATTTAATTTTTTTAATGTGTTGTCAATAAATCATACTTTATGTCAATCACTTTCTAAGATTTTTCTTATTAAAACACACTTATTTTATGGGTGTCCAATCAAATTCACATAAATAATATCAAAAATATTCCTTAATTCCTTTCAATAATAGTTATATCCTCTTCCAATAAAAGGATATCTAATGAAAATTACTTCAACACATATTTTCTCAAACATTATAATGTTTTATATATTCACTTTGATAACAAAAGGGATTCAAACCACCCTTATTTTCTTCGATATAGTAATATTTTTGTAGTCTATTTAAAATAGATACATTTCTATGTTTTTAACATACAAAAAATGGTTTTAGATACACATTTCCACAATCAATTACCACTAAACAATAATAAAGTACTATACACCTCCAAAATCAATCAATTCATCCCCATAAAACATCTATTATTCTATTCGATGACACCATTTATTTGTGGGTTTTATAGTGCACTATGATCACGTAAAATACCATTTTTTTCAAATTTTATTTTAATGTTTCACTTGTCTACTCATATCTATTAACCATTTAAATTCTGTTCATGAAGAAACCATATTCCTTTTCCACACTTCTCTTGAGAGTTTTAAAAATCTTCATAGGCTCTAATTTCTGTTTCATGAATTTAATACATATAATTTGAGTGAACTTATTAACAAAAGTGATAAAATAATTATTTCTATTTATTAATTTCTTTCTCGTAGGTCAAAAAATATTTTAATAAATAAGTTCCAATAGATGATAATTTTGAATATACACATTCATTTTTGAAGAGCTAAAAATATTCCCATTTTAGCATGTGGAACAAATCAGATCTCTTTATTTGTTTAGCATAGGTACATCATGAACATTTTATACATGAGTTTTCATGTTCATGTTCTTTTCTCCAAGATGATTATGTATTTAATTCCACTACTTATTATCCAATTTCTATATTAAATAGAAACAATTTTCAACATCTCCCACTTGAAATAATTCACCTCTTATTCATTATCCTCGAGTAAAAACATGTCCATCCTTTAACCACTTCTCTAAGAAACCATACTTTTAAAAAATATATTTATTTACTTCATTTTATAATTGAGAAACATTAAACTAGTTGTGTTTTAACCCATCAACATAGATTATATTCTTGGACTTCAGTATGTTCTCCCCAATCTACACTAGGACAAATACTTTTATTTTGAGTGGCCCATCATTTAAAAATGTAACTAAACCTTCCTATAACTTTCTAAAATTTGTGAGAAAATTCAAAACACATATCATATGTGGTGACAATCCATTGTCCATAATCCACATACACACTTTTTTTATAGCTTTCAATGAAAATTCAACTTAAAGGGTTTTCTATTTTCCTTTATCTTTTTTATTATAACACTTTTAAGCATTACAATTCATATTCAATTAATCTAAAAAGATATTAATATAATTTTTAGCTTCATGAATCTGTCATTCACACATTTTATGGATTTTTCTAATTTTTAAAACTACCTATCTGTGTTAAACTCAAATATTTCTTCTTTTTCTCTACCATTTACTATTTATTGGGATGAGTCCCCCATAATTCCTTACTTTCATATATTTTATGATAAAATAAATGCACTTCATTAAACCAAAATATTCTAACTATATATCTAAAACCACCACAGCACTAACAATAGCCATAAAATATGTATCTTATTTCATAACCATATTTTTATCAAGACTGATTCACCAACTGACTATCATCCATTTCACCTTTGATATCAGTTATTAATTATGAACCAAAAAATATTCAATACTTGTGATACATTTATTTGCTCATTGTAATTATTCCTTTAATTTTTTAACCTATCATATGTGGCATATTTTTCCTTCAAGTTGGAATTAAACAATGTCCATATTTTTTGACCTTCATTTCATTTTTCAAAATCATCACTTTCATTAAATTCAACTTCAAATAATAATTTTGTTTTGCACATCCATTCAGATATTTATTTCTAAATTAACACAACCATCACTATCACGACCCATCCCCCGAGGCCCGTTCCATGACTACCTCATGCCTGCCTTCCATAGGCCAGGGGTAGGCGACTAGCACCAAAAGGAATATTGCCTATAACTGGGAAGGAATTGTCTTTATAGCCTGTAAACACACGCAACCAAGCACACATCAAGATACGAACACAAGTCAACTTTATAGAAAAAAGAGTGATAAAAGTAAAAAGGGGTTGGAATACAATCCCAACAGTAATAGTACAAGTACAACTGAAATAAAATACAACTGGAGAAAAAGAAAGGAATCTAATGGGTTGTCCACTAAGGTTCCTACCTGAAGGGTTGGTACAGATCACCTCCTCAGCACTCCACATCGACTCGTCTCTTTTGTGTACCGTCATGCCGTATGGACAACCTCCAGGCCCCATCTAGCCCTAGTACCCTCAGCCTCGATCGGCGTTGTCCGCTATCTGCACCAAACACAACAAGGTGCGGGCATAGCCCGTGCAGGGGTGAGTATAACAATACTCAGTAGGGACCCCAAGACCCTCAAGGTCCCACAAAATCCACCATGGATAAACCACAAGGCATGAAATCAACTGAAAATCCTTCTTAGTTATATGACCATACATATACCTAAGTTATCAAGTATACCCATCTCAGTCATGAGGAAAACACATAGTCCAACTCAAAGCCCAAAGCTCAACTATTCCACAAAGGAAGGAATACCATGAAGGTAAGTACCACACAGGTACGCCACATAGAAGAATACCACCAAGGTATTACCACTAAGGAAAGTACCACAAGTTACATACTCATCTCACACCAGGTATTTCTTAGGTATAGTATTAGAGATGATAAGATAAACTACTGAATCATCTTACTCTATTAAGAGGCAGACCCACGAAGGATCCCTAATCATCATCAAACCTATGGAGGATCGTAGTACGTTTCCAGTACATCATCAGACCCACATAGGATCTCTAGGTGCTGACCCACACAAGATCGCTCGGTGCTAACTCACACAGGATCGCTCGGTGCTGAACAACATAGGATCGCTCGGTGCTGACCCACAAAGGATCTCTAGGTTCTGACCCACACAGGATCGCTCGGTGCTGACCCACACAGGATCTCTCGGTGTTGACTCACATAGGATGGCTCGGTTCTGACCCACACTGGATCGCTACTCATTCTTCACGTCACAGCTAGCTGTTGGGATCCCGAACTAAGCTTTCTCATATTTGGGAGGGTCCACTCCTCAAACACTGTTCAATACACAAAATGTCACAAAGTCCCATAACGAAGTATCCCAAAGGACCGCCACATCATAGGGGTTTCAACGCAATAGACGGTGCGTCAATCAGATGCCTGGTGCGTATGTTATTAGCCTTTTTGTCCTGAGGGCCCGATTGGATTCGTGCTCGATCCAACCCGACTGTATCCCAACTTTATCCAAATATCAAGTGGGGTATACCAAAGGGACCATCGTGATCCAAGGTTTACAGTGTCATTGACGGTTTGTCAAACGGAATCCTGGTGCCAAAGTTATGGCTGATAGATTGAAAAGCTCGTAGATGGTCCAAGTCCGGTTCGACTTGGCCGGACCGACCCGGCCCGCGCTAAGTCCAACCCAGCCCACCGGGTTTGGCCCGTCCCACATTGGGCGGCGCGGGGACCGCAGAGTGGTGCAAGTCCGAGGAACAGCGTGAGGCCGCGAGGGTCGCGGAGGGCCCCGGGGAGGCGAAGCCACTGGGTCCGAGGAGGGCCTCTGGGCGGCGAAGCCTCAGGGGCCGCGGAGGGCCTCTGGGCGTCGAGGTCGAGGGCGTCATGCATGGTGATGGGGCAGTGAAGGCTGCAGAAGCCGCAGAGGCCTGCGGGGTGGTGAGGCCGTGGGGAGGTGAGGTCGTATGGCGATGAAGGCCGCGGAGGGCCGTTGGGCGGTGAGGCTGCAGGGTCGCGGGACGGCGAGGCTGCAGGGACCGTGAGGCCGCGGGAGGGCGAGGCTATGGGGTGGTGTGAGGTGGCGTGGAGGTCGTGGTCCGGTGGGGCGTCCGGGGTGTGGCGTGGCGGCCGCGGTGCGGCGGTCTGCCGCGGCTGGCCGGATGGCCAGCCATCCTCTCCGCACGGCGCGGTCGTGCGCCGCGCCTTCACCGATGACCGGTTCAGCCATCCGCTCTTCATTTTTCACCATGGCACAAAGCTTCCTTCTTTAATCGTGAAGAACACACCATTTTTGAAGAATAGCGGAGGGGTTGGTCCATGTTTTTTTGAACCACACCCTCCGCGTTAGAGCGGTAGCAAGCATCTCAAGGGGGGTGATTCAATGTGAGGGGAAAAATTAACATTGATCAATTTAAAACACACCTCTACCTCATTTATTTGTTGACGTCGCTCAGGAGGGAAGGATGGTCATCGATTGATGACGTCCCACATTGGAGGATGCCCCGAGGAAGAAGTCGAAGTCGTGTGTCAGCGTTCTTTGTTGGGGGAGTGTTCTTCTTTGGAGAAGAATAATTCCTCCAAGGTTCTCTCCCAATTTCCCTTTGCCAACACTCCCCCTAATTCCACCTAAAAGAAAAGGTATCCAATAATATATCTTTCCCCAATTTAATTGTTGGCATAAATTAAATTGGAATCATAATTACATTGAGGTTGGCATAATAAATTTTTGGGGAAACCCTAAGGTCACCTCCCTCATTAAAGAGGGAGTTCAAGAGGTTTCTCACATTAGGAGGGTTTGGGTGGTCTCCACGCTTAAATTCAAACTGGGGGTTTTAGGTTCGGTGGTCCCCACCTCCATTACCTCACATAGGAGGTTTAGTTCTGGTGGTCCCCACCTCTTAACACCCACATGGGAGGTTTAGGCTCGGGTGGTCCCCACCACCATAACCCATGTTGAGGGGTTTCGGAGATAAAAATGTTAGACATTTTTATTTTATTTTATTATTTCATGAAAGGAACAAAAATTATCTTTCACTCTCGATCCACTGTGATCGAGGTGAAGATCTCCTTAAGCGAATACCAGTGTTTCCAGTTCAACGGTTCCCTCAGATTTAAATTCTGAGCACTGGTTCAAAAGTTATAAAAACCTGCTCAGACGTTTACTGAACGTACCTGAAAAAAAGTTCAAAAATTCATTCGGGCACACCAGGCCTCGGAATCGTGCACCGTAAATTTTCAGAGACTCGTAAAATTACCATATATTTAAAAACAATTACATGTAAATTTCATGTCTTTACAATCACACTTGAATCTTACCTTTTATCATTATCAAACTTCATAAATTGAATTCCTGAATTTAACCTCAAATTTATTCTCATGACTTTTTCATTTCAATAGATTTTTTTAAACACCTTCAAGTTCTATCTCCTTATCTTTTACCATTTCTTCCACAACTTCCTCTATCATATTCTATTCAGTAATAAAAACATACAATTCTTTAATCATTATCAATAACTTTGATTCATTTTTAATATGATTAGAATTGATGTTGTTAAAATTTTGAGATTCATTCTTCATGTTTTTATTTTCCTTATCCATATATGAGATCTTTGAAAGAAATTCCTTCAAATCACTCTTCTTTATAAGCTTAATATTTTTTTTCTTTCTCCTTATCATCACCATCATCTTCATTACTAGTGAACTCATCATCATTCACTTTATTGGTCAAAAAATTGTTATCTTTATCACTTGAACTGTCAACTTTAGTTTCATCTTCACCACTTTCTTCATCATATAACTTAGACAAAAAAATTCATTTAAAATTTTGATAAATTTTTACCTTTTTTCTAAGATTGAATCTTGTACATATTAAATTTTGAATTTTTTTCTTTAAATAAATTATTAATGAATTAAATTCATTATCAATTTCTTCTTTCTTTAGTTTTAGAAATTTAGCTACAAAATTCTCAATAGATCCACGTTCAAAAAAATCAGTGGTAGATTTCCTCATTATTTTCCATTAGCGTTCAAAATAGTTATTGATATATATAGGGTTTACTTGTTAATCATAGTCTCCAAATGGTCATTATCCTCAAGAATATACTCTTTCACTTTATATTATTTCCAAATCTTCTCTCATTTCATATCTTTAAAATATATTTCCTTTCCAAACTTACTCTTCTTCTTGAAAGTAATTAATTTTATCATTTCATATTCAATCAAGATGCTATAAAATTCATCCAATGTAAATGTATTAAGATCATGGTCTCCAAGTTTTGATACCTTTGTAAAAAAATTATGAAAAGATTTTAAGTATCTTTTTGACTATCATAGAAACTTCAAGAGTCTCACATAAACCTCTAATGTTTCTCACCAACTCATTGAATCTTATAAAGAAGTCATTAACAGATTCATCTATTGGGATGCACTAAAATAGTCACCACCTCTACATGATGACATTATATATGGATAATGCGGTTGAGGATATTGTAGCCTTGACATATTTTTTTAGCTTTCATAGGATGAATACGCCTAACACATCCACTCCACTAAATTTTAATCAGATACAATACATTAGGAATGGATTTTAAAGGATTTCATAAACATTTAATTGGTTCATGGAATTTTACCCAACATGAAGAAATGTATGCAATATGTTAAAAATGATCAATTCATTCTCTATTTAATATGGAGAGTTATTCATGGCCAATATAAATTAATGTTATACCCTACATTTTTGTAACCAATCACATTTAATGAAAAATTATTGAAGCTATCTTATTTCCTAATTCTCTATTTATCACTCATTATGAATGTGTTGGAACCCCTTCTGATTATAGGGATACTAAAGAGAAAAATTGGGATCCTTAAGCCAATGTAATCCCCTTAGAGGAAGGAAAATTTCATGGGCTACTATATTGATCCTCATCAACCATTCTCCATACAATAAGGAGATATATGTTATTGTTTAAGCATTTCAGGTATGCTATATTATTTGTTAATGTTAAAATTTGGATTCCTTGAAGAGATATCAGGATTTTTTTGTGTTCACTTCTACTATCAATGATCTTGTGATGATTCCATAAAACCCATCAATGGTAAAGGATTAAATGTGTTTAATTCATGGTTTTCAAAGAATATATACCATCACCATATTTAATAGGTCACCATGTGTCACAATGGTGACCATCAAAATAGAAACATCATTTTCACCATGACATAGCACAAGTTGTGGTGGTTCTTCACAGGAAATTCTATAAAAACCATAACATCACTTTTTTTTGAACTCCATGTGGTGACAAGTATGGTACACCATTGTAGGAATGCAATGTGACCCATTAAATTCCCACCATCACTAAACCACAACATTTTTTCTAGGAATTTCACCATTCACCACAGTCGACTCAATTACATAGTGGTCGAATAAAATATGACCAAAAATAGGAGTATGATGGTTTCATGCAAGCCATGGTGTCCCTTAAATGGATTAAAAAAATATTTTGACAAATTGACTTATTTTTTATAAATTGGATATAAATGATAAGTGGTAGAAATTCTCAAAAGGGGTTTTACATGCCTAATTAAATGTGAATAGTTTATATTTATATCTCATTTTCTATTAAATAAATAAAATGTTTATTTATTTTTCACATTCCATAATATCCATGATTATTAAATTATTGGTGAAATATAAATATTGTGTATAAGAAATTAATGTGATAAATTACTTCGAGAAGATATACCCATGCATTACATGCTCATTATGAATCTATAACATTTATTTTTTATTTAACTTTACTTTGGGTAGTAATTAAAGTTTTTATCATGAATTAAATGGTTGGAAATAGTTTGTGTATACTAGGTTTTATATTTATTATAAAATGTATTCTCTCTTGAGTAAAGTTTCCTTGGGTAGAGGGACTTTGGGTCAAACTTCCCACTAGCCTGGATGCTTATGGATTGTTCTAGAAAGGTTAGTGTTGGCTATTTATAGCTCCAAGATTCCACATATACATATAGAAATATTATATAGTTATAAACCATTACATGATAGAGTTCATAAGCATTTTTTATATCATGTATATGGATATATATGGATATTTTTTATTAATATTTTGGGTGAGTAACAAAAGTTATGGGTTGTATAGAAGGTTATTGTTGGACTCCTCATGTACTAATAATGTTTTAATGATCAAAAATCCTATTAAACCTGGTTAAATCTAGTAACTTATATCAAATCATGTGTATTATTGTTTAAGTATTTTAATGCTTTAAGAAGAGCCATTCAAAGATCTTAATTTCCCTACATTTAGCTTAATTACTTTATACTATCCTTGATTCACCATTATAATACCTTCTTTGACAAATGATTAAGTCTAATCCATTCTATGATCATCATTGCTTAAGTCTGAATATAGTTATTTTGAAAAGTCTGAGACACCGTGAGTATGCCACTGGTTATGTCTTTCTGGAAAAGTAAATCAGACACCGTGAAAGATCCAGACACCATGAACAAGTAGATATTGTGACCATCAAACACCATGACATCCAGACATTGTGACATCCATACACCATAAACAAGACATTGTGACCATCAGACACCATGACATCCAGACATCGTGAACAAGACACCGTGAACAAGACATTGTGAACAAGACACTGTGACCATGAGACACTGTGACCGCGAGACACCATGACTACGAGACATCGTGTCCAATCTAGACACTGTGTGAAGGAGACATTGTTTCCATGACATACTGTGACACCGTTTCCAATATATTTTGTCGTATTTTATTTTAATCTCTAACGGTCATATTTGACGACTTTAATGCACTGACATGATTAATGTTTCTTTTTAGACATATCATTGGACAGTACAAGGAATGAGGTGCATAATACATGAAACATGTCAACCCCAACACATGCAATCCAAGATAGAAGAGTAGTGCAGCCCAGAAACAAGTAGCGGGCGAAAAATCTTGTAGGAAAAGCACAACACAAAGAACAAGCTGGTGGTCATGAACGTGAGAACAATATATACATTTAAGAGAATTGGCTCATGCAACTCGATTATGTTGAAGAACACATGAGGCATACTACAATCCCAAGAAAATATTCACACTGAAAAACATCACGAAGAACACATGCCAGATCTGTCTGACTTACGACACTCTGTTTTCCAGATGAGGAATCGAGTTCTGCATCTGATTCATCTGAGAATTCCAAAGCTGCAAAGACTAACACTCAGAGAATTTCTAAACCAATCTCAATATTTCTGCTCTATTGTGTGTCTTTTTTATTAACTTTCGAGTAGTGTGTGTGTTTATGGATAATAACACACTCTGTCTCCTGCATCAAACTGAAGGATAAAATATATCCTTTCTCAAACACTCATTTAATCTTGTGTATACCCACGAATAAGTGTGGAAGAGGTCCATGTGTGGCCTGGTAGTTTGTACCCATGACGAACTGTGGAAGAGGTCCTTTTTCGACCTAGACAATCTTGTGTATTTTTGTTTAACCCCGATCTAGGGTGTAGATCAAGTTTATGTATATAAACTTCTTGGTGGAAGGTGATCACCAAGTGGAGTGGATTAGGTCTCAACTTGAGACAGAACCACTTGTTTCATATCCACTGTGCTGCTTACTTTAGTTTTCTCTATTTTAATACTCTACTGTATAATTCAGATATCACTAAACTTACTTTGATAGTTAATCTTGTAAATAAGTTATAATTACTTTGTCTTAGTAAAATAGTTTCAAAATTAATATTAATAACTATTATTATTACTGATAAATAATCAATCTTCTAAGAATTTATTTAAACAGTAAAACCTTTATAACCGTATTACTTTGATTAACTAGGTTGTATTTAACTTGAAGGGGAAATCTTTTTAAGAGCACCTTTTTAAACTGAAATTTTTATAGATACTCAATTCACCCCTCCCCTCTTGAGTCATATACTCCAACCAATATTTGGTATCAGAGGGTGTTTATTATGACTCTGTTTAATCTTATTCAACTGCGATTGTAGTTGTACTTTAAAGATATGTAAATTTATGTTAATTCTAAATTTCTATCTCTTTTAATGTAATACTTTATTATGGATAATAGATTGGAAGGTGTTACAACCAACAGACCACCATTCTTTAATAGAACCAACTATGCTCAATGGAAAATTAAAATGAAAATACATTTAGAGAGTATGAGTTTTAAAATTTGGTCTTCCATTATATATGAATATAAGATTACTATTACTGATAGAATCACATGGGATGAACCTACCAAAATTACCTACAATAACAATTGTAAAGCTATGAATGTTTTATACTACTCCTTAGGAGATGAGGAATTCAATAGAATTTCTTCTTGTAAAATTACCCATGAGATTTGGGATACCCTGTATGTTTCACATGAAGGAACATCTAGTGTAAAAGAAATGAGACTTAATACTTATACTATCAGATATGATAAATTTAAAATGAAACATGATGAGCCTATTTCTGATGTGTATCTTAGGTTCAATGAGATTTTCAACACAATGATCTCGCTTGGAAGAGAAGTCATTTCTAAGGAACAAATCATGAGAATTCTTAGATGTATACCTGGCAGATGGAAGGGAACCTCTGTCTCTATTAGAGAATCATGTGACATCAGCAAGCTACCTGTAAAAGAACTCATTGGGAAACTGATGATGTATGAAAAAGAGCTGAAATTAAATAAGGAGGAGGAGGATGAACTAAAGAGGAAATCTGTTGAATTCAATACCACCACCTCTAATCAAAAAGACAAAGGGAAACTGTAAGCTTATGTAGAAAGCTCCACCAGTGAACAATCATCACCTGGCAGTGATGAAGAGATGACTCAACTAGCTAGAAGATTCAAAATGTATTACAAGAATAAATTTTTCAAAAAAACCTAACTTCAAGGGAAAATATTACCAAAAAGGAAAATGGGAAGGACTGGAAAAGAAGTGACAAGACTGATGAAATTGTCTACTATGAATGTAAGCGCAAAGGACATATCAAGGCTGACTGTCCAAATCTCAAGTATAAAAAGAAATATGCGGACAAGGACCAGAAATATAAAAAGGAAATGAAAGAAACCTGGAGTGCTTATGAGGACAGTTCAGGTGACTCAAAAACATCACATGATGAACAGGATAACAAAGCCAATATGTTTTCTATGACAAACACATATGAGGTAACACTGGACTCCTCTATACAAGATTCCTACTATTCTGGAGATGAGAGTGACTCTAAAAATATGACTAATGAAGAAATGTTTGAATACGATAACATTCTTGAAGAAGCATGCAATGAAATAAAAGAAAAATATAAATTATTGAAGAAACAACATGCTCTCAATGTGACTGTTAAATCTGAACTCACAACTAAAAAAGAGAAAAATGATCATCTGCTCAAAGAAAACAGCGAATTAAAAATGATTAATGAGCAATTAAAGAATGACCTTGAAAAGTTTACCAATGCGAAGAATACCCTTACCCAAATTATGGAAAGACAAATTGACCCTAAATACAACACTGGCATTGTCTATCAACCTGGAAAAAGAAATCTTGGTAGAACAAAGTTTGTTTCTAAATCTAGGACATGCAGTTTTACTTCTGATTCTGAAAAAAACATCTAATTCAAGTTATGAAACACTATCTATTGTTTCATGTTTTTCTATAACAAATAGAGTTTATTTTTAAAATACTATACTTAATGCTTATAGGAAACCTATGAGACATATTTGGGTTCCTAAAGCACTTATTACTAATATTACTGGACCCAAACAAGTATGGGTACCAAAATCTATTTTTTCTTGATATTTTTGTAGGAAATCCGCTTAAAGAGTTCCTGTAAAAGTTTATGGTACTTGGACAGTGGATGTTCAAGGCACCTGATAAGAGACTACTCATGCTTCAATAATCTAATCAAAATCAATGGAGGACATGTCACATTTGGGGACAATGCCAAAGGAAAGATAATTGGCCTCGGCCAAATAGGTAACTCTAATTTAGTATTAATTTCTAATGTACTGTTTTTTATGGATTAAAATATAATTTCATCGTATCTCACAGTTATGTGATGATGGATTTCATGTTAGATTTGAAAATTATGCTGGCAATATCTTCAATTATAGCGATGAATTAGTGTTTTCTACTTTAATAAATGAAAAGGTTTACTATGTTAACTTAGATTCCTTAGCTTCTCAAAGTGCTTCATGTTTAAGTGTATTTAATAAAGAGTCTTGGATCTGGAATAGGAGACTAGAACACTATAATATTCACTCCCTTAGAAAACTAACTAGAAAAATCCAAGTTAAGGACTTACCAAAACATGAGTTTTCAAATGACAAAGTGTGTAATTCCTATCAAAAGGGAAAAAAACCCAAAATTTCCTTCAAACCAAATAAAGAAGTGTCAACTTCTCAAACTCTCGATCTAGTTCACTGTAAGAACTCAGTTTTTTACCCTATAATACTTTGCATTTTTTTGATGTTTTTTCAAAGTAGGACGTTCAGACGTTGTGCGATTCTGAGCCTCGGTGTGGCCAGAATTAAAATTGACGTGTGTTCACACTGGACGCGCTAAGTAGAAAAAATAAATCCTAAATAGTTGCTCATAAGGGAAAATCGAGGGCACTTTTGAGTCCAGAATGTGCCTTTTACCCTATAAGGGGTATAACTTTTGCGGGCATGGCCCTTCTGTGAAAAACGCCACCAGGGGAATTTTCATAATTTAGCGGGCTCAGGCGTGGAATTTACAACTGTTGAACGGAGGCTCAGATTAAAATTCTGATACCGCCGTTGCACTCAGAATTTTGTTTTTTCCCTAGGTGCGGCTTAACCCTAACCCTGGTGGATGTTCGGGTACGGGGTCTACGGGCGGGGGTTTAAGTGTTTTTTTATTTAAACACTCTCCCCCATCTCCTCCTCCCCTCCCTTTGTTTCTTCCCTAGAGGCTCCCTTCTGTCAAACTCTTCCCCTCTCCTCCACAATTCTGGTGAGGTGCGGCAATTTCAGCGAGGCGCGGAAACTCTCGCAGACCGTCGGTGAAGCGTCAGGCTACGCCCATCAAGGTAGGCTCGTGCATTTAAATGTTAACCCCACAACCCCCCTTCAAAGGCCATTTCTTGCATTTTTTTTGATGTCCAATTTTCGGGGGAGATACATTTTTTATTATAGATCGATCCAAGCTTTCCAACGATCCTTTCAGATCAAAAATCTGAGTCCTGGGGCGTCCGGGGTGGCCCCGGGAAAGTTTATCGGCCCTTTATCCTTTTTCCGGCGGTTCCAGGGAGGTCTGGAGACCTTCGGTAGCGGCACGGTGCATTCCAGGCGGTGAAGGATCGGTTCCAGAAGCGTCGACGGCTCTCCGGGATAGTGGTGCGATGATGGACTCCCCAGCAGCGGTGGCTCACGCGGCGCGACTGGTGGCTTCAGGCGGCTCTAGGCGGTGGGAGGTCAACGGCAAGGGAATCAGGGTCGTGGCGCGCGACCCCGAGCAGGGACCGAGACCTACCTTTGGCGGGTCTCTACAGAAGACCGCGACTGGCCTCATGGCTAGTTAGTGCAGCGTGGACCCAGGGTCCATGGCCGGCCCATGCGGCTGAGCCGCAGGCCAGCTCTGCGAGTCGGTCCGGCCAGCGTGGGCGGTCCAACCCAAGGGGGGGTCGCCCACTCCGACTTTAGACACCCGTAATTTTCGCTACGGGTGTCCGTCTTGAGCACTGTCTACTACAGTGCATTCCTCGACTTGAGATTAAGATTTTGAGATGGTTTTGGGGATTTTTTAAATTCCTGGATCGGAGCTCGGTGGCGCAACACGCTCGTTAAGTACCATGATGGGATTCTTGTTTTGGATGGCACAAACACGTCTGATGTCTGATTTGAGTGTCGTTAGTGGCATTGCAACCCTGGCGCCGAGAAGGAGATTTCCAGAATGGTTTGGTTGTTGAAGTAGAAGTTGATATGTGGGTCCTACAGGCCATCTTTTGAGTTGTGTGAAATGTTTTTGCGCCTTTTTCGCCAGACGTCTGTTTGAGGCATTTGAGTAGTCATTTCCACGTGTTTTTTCGAGAGCATTGTAATGGAGCAGTTCGCCCAATGAGTATCGGATTTGGGGTGTGGTCCCCACAAGGGTTGGTTGTGGTGAATAGTACCATATTCACCGGTTGTCCATTTCGGGTGAGTAAGTAGTCTATCTCGCATTTGTTTTCACGAGGACTACAACTGTATAATCCATTTGGGCATTTGGAGCCTCATTTGAGATAATGTTAAATGTGGAAATGTGGGAAGGTGTTGAATTGATATCCCTTATGACACACTCCGAACCAACGCACGGTGGCGTTGTTAGTGACACCTGGTCATGTCAGTAGCAGTGCAGAGCTATCGGACCAATTCCGGGTCTACCCTCCTGCAGGGCTGGGCAGTGGGTCACCCGACGGCTCTTCCGGGTCTACCCTCCAGTAGGGTTGGGTAGTGGGTCAGCCGACGACTCTCAAGGGTCTACCCTCCAGCAAGGTTGGGCAGTGAGTGGCCTGTTGTCTTCTTCCAGGTCTACCCTCCAGCAGGGCTAGGCAGTGGATCGCCTGTCGACTTCCTCCAGGTCTACCATCCAGTAGGGCTGGGCAGTGGGTCGCCTGTCGACTTCCTCTAGGTCTACCCTCCAGCAGGACTGGACAGTGGGTCATCTATCGACTCCTTCTAGGTCTCCCCTCTAGAAGGTTTGGGTAGTGGGTCACCCATTGGCATTTCAGACTCATCCCTTCTTATGAGGCTAGTCGGTGAATTTTTCGTCGTGACCACCAGAAAGGGACCCTGATTGTGCGGATCAGTGGTGTGATAGTTTTAACGTTACCTAAGGACCCACAAAAAAGAGGGGCACTTTCTCCACTGAGATGCGTCCTTGAGACGTGACCTAAAACCGTGCAGGTGAGTCAATGCCGCCCAAAGCGGATAGTATCGAAGTGCGGTGATTGAGCCCCTTTGACTTGAGCTTCCTAGGTGGATGATATGAGATGCTGGGCTAGGTGGATGGTTTTACATGGAACTGATAGCGAATTCTCTTGGGATGATCTTGTAGATGGATATCCCCTTACACACTCGTTTGGGTTTCTTGTTGAGTATATATATATACAGTATGGCACCCTACTTACATTTCCACTCCTTGGGGTCTGTGCTTACTTATTTCTATGGGGTTGAGCTACACTATCTTTACTAAACTTTTCCACTATCATTGTTATTCTACTGATCACCACTTTAGTGCCACCTTTGTTACTCCCTCGAGCTTTCGAGGCATCCTACTAAGTATCCTTATACTCACCCCTGCTTGGGCTTTGCGCGCACCTGGTGTGCCCTTGCAGATGACGGACAGGTTGATCGTGACTATGGAGGAGCGTAGAGGTCACAACAGTTGGTGCAGCGTACCGCGGTCGTGCTAAAGTATTTAGGTGGGAGTTTTTCCAGTTTTTTTTCTTTTTTTTTACCTGTTGTCGGGTTGTTGCCCCCTTGTGGTTGGGTGCGTGTTTTTCCCCTTTTACTTTTCAGTTTACTTGTCAGTACTTCCAGCACTTTACTTACTCTATTTAGTTGTTGATGCATGACTGTGGTTGGGGTATAGCTGTTTGTCCATGGTTTTCTTTTTTACTCTACCTCGAGTGGGTTGTGTGGGCGTGTGTACAGGTACATAGGCTAAGGCCTCCCCAAGATTATTACGCCTTCGGCGCTGGTCACCAGCCTCTGGCCTATGGAGGCGGGCTTGAGGTAGTTGCGACTCGATACCGGTAGGTTTGGGTCATGAAAAAGTGGTATCGGAGGAGGTCTGTTCCTTGGGACGTTGTTCGTACGTCCCCAAAAAGGAATTTGTTGGGACTTAGGGCAATGATTTCGACGTGTCTCAAGAGCAGCTCTCAGGCCAGGGAGTCCAGTGATGGTACGGGTTGCCGACATAACCATTCTCCAAGACCCTGATAAACCGCTTGTCGACTCGACATACTGAGACACTTATTGCAGGAAACTTTGGAACATGCATCTTGTAGGAATGAGTCTTTGAATGTCTTCGTTTGAGTCATCTCCCCTTTGATTTTACTGTTATATATATATATATGCTAATCTGATGGCGGTATCCCTTGATAATTTTTAGGATGCCCCCATGACAACAGCCAGCCGGGTTACCTTCTCCAGTTCGTGACGACGACCTGGAGAGCGATGAGGCGTCAATTTAGGAACCCTCACGTGATCCCCTTCTGCCCAGTGCTTCAGCAGTATCCCCTCCACCTGAGGAGCGACATTTAGTACCTGCAGCTCAGGCTGAGTTTGCACGCAGACTGAGCGTGCTATGAGACTTCCAGCGCCAGAGGCCGCTGAGGTTCCGCGGGGACCCGGATCCCCAGGTGGCGGAGGACTGGCTTGAGTCAGTGTCATGGATTTTCATGCATGTAAGACCCCAGTAGATCAGATGGTATCCCTAGACACTAGTCTCTTCCTCCGGACAGCCGGGTGATGGTGAGATTTGGTGATGCAGACTCATGAAGAGTCATCCCTCACATGGGATGGCTTCCAGCATCTTTTACGGGAGGAGTACTCCCCCTATTGTTTATGATCCATTCGAATTCAGGAGCTTCTAGAGCTGAATAAGGGGGGATATATGTGTCCCGGTACTCGTCTCGGTTCACTGATCTTACACACTACTCACAGTACCTGATCCGCAACAGCTACTTCCGGGCGTGGAAGTTCGAGTAGGGTCTTTGCAGGAAGATCTGTGCTAGTGTTGTACCCTTGTGCATCCCCACTTACGTCGGGGTACTGGAGCGGGCGCTTGTGATCGAGAGCTTCATGGCCGAGGGGTGCCAGATGGTAGGACCTAGCAGTGGCTGCATCAAAGCAGAGTCTTCAGCAGGCAGACGACAGAGGGTTGGGCTTCAGCCGAGGAGTCCCTTCCGTGAGCAAACTCGGGGCCAGGGTCGCACACCGTAGTGGTGTTGTAGGGCGCCAGGGCAGATAGGGGAGAGCCGGTGCTATGCTTGTGACGGACTGGGTCACCTAGCACAGGATTTCTAGACCAGGCGTGTAGATCAGTCATGGCAGGCAGCGGGCGCACCATAGAGGTAGAGGTAGCGCCGTAACCAGGTGTCACCTAGGTGAGAACCGGGCGGTCCTCAGGGAAGTCGTGCAGGCAGAGCGGTAGGACCCGGAGGTGGAGGATGGCATTTTGATATCCCTCCACTGCCATCACCGGGCGTCCCATGCCAGGCTCAGGGAGTTGGCAGTAGGGGCCGCGGGCAGCTTCAGGCCATGGGTGTTCGAGACCCTCCAGCGCATGAGATGGTCCGAGGTACGCTTTGTGTTTACTCCACACTTGCTTCAGTACTAGTAGACACAGGCTCCATCCATTCCTTTATATCACTGCTTCTAGTATGAGATTTGGGGCTTCCAGTAGAGATGTTGACACCTGCACTTAGCCTCGAGGTTCCTATGGGAAGTGCCTCATTAGTGACCTTTATCTGCAGACAGTGCGAACTGTCATTTAGAGGAGGAAGTTTCACATGGGACCTGCTCGTCATCACGATGGAACCTTACGATGTCATCCTAGGCATGGATTGGCTTTCTATGGTTCACGCCTAGATCAATTTTCGTCATAGGTGATTCAGAGGCATGTTTTCTGATGGGATGAGGTTCACCATCCTTGGAGAATGAGACCTCGTAGCGGAGCAGATGGGTACTCTGAACAGGAGACCCCAACCTTTTTCGCACCAGTTAACGAGCATGGTTCTCAGAGCAGCGGACGGTACAAGAACTTGTATCCCTACCATTGTAGAGGACTGCATGGACTTTTTTCCCAAGGATGTTTTGGGACTACCTCTGAGGTGAGAGATGAAGTTTTTCATTGACTTGCTGCCGGGGACTGCTCTGATATCTTGTGCAACATATCAGATGGCACCCACAGAACTTCGGGAGCTACGACTTCGGTTGGATGACCTCCGTGAGAAGGGATTCATCCATACCAGTGTATCCCCCTCGGCAGCTCCAGTCTTGTTTGTGAAGAAGGTAGATGGGAGCCTACGACTTTGCGTAGATTATCATCACCTGAATCAGGCCACGACAAAGAACAAGTACCCTTTACCGAGGATCGAAAATCTCTTTAACTAGTTGTGAGGTGAGAAGTGGTTCTCGAAGATCGATCTTCGATCTGGCTACCACCAGTTGCGGGTTCGTAAAGCTGATATCCCGAAGCTGGCCTTACATTTTCAATATGGGCACTACGAGTTTCTGGTGATGCCCTTTGGTGTGACGAATGCACCCGCCATATTCATGGCTTTGATGAACAATATTTTCCAGCCGTACTTGGACCAGTTTGTGGTTGTCTTTATCAACGACATACTCATTTACTCGGCGACGGATGAGGAGAATGCAGACCATTTGAGGATGGTCCTAGACTTACTTCGAGAGCACGAGTTGTATGGGAAGCTCTCAATGTGCCATTTCTGTATTGACGAGGTTCCATTTTTGGGGCACATCATTACGGAACATGGTTTAGCTGTGGATCCCGTAAAGATAGAAGCAATGCTTTCTCGGGAGCCATCTGTAACACCCCAAGCTTCCACGGTACGTTTCCCTTCGAATAATGTGATAGTGTGTGTTGTACGAAACACCGAGTTCTAACACACCATAACAAGTCAAACTAGCCGTTATGAATAGTAATACCTACTTTTTGAAATTACATATATTTAATATTTCAAAATGGACTTCATTTTTGGATTCTGAATATCGAATTTAGCCTAAGGTGAAATTTTGGTACTTTTCGGATAACTTTTATATTTTGATGAATAGTGAAAATTACTAAATTTTAATTAAAAACAACTTTTTTAATCAAAATAATAAATATTGATAAATTATGAATTTGAGTGGTTTTAAAGTATATTTAGAATATATTTTTACCATTTAATATAATTTTGGTCGTTGGATATAATTTTACAATTAAACCGAACATAAACAAGTGTCAATTTTTTGATAGTTATTATCTCTTAAAAACACGCTTTTTGTTTTGACAGCGGGAATCAATTTTAAAATAATTTCTGCCACTTCTGTGTTTTGAATTTAGGAAAATGGATTCCATATTTGGAATCAGGATGTTCAAATTATGTAAATAGGTAACTTTTATTTTTACACATTTTGAATAATTACTACGGTAAATATTTTATTTACCATGGTTAAATGGTAAATCCGGTAAATAAGGGTTAAAAAATAATATTATAATAATACAAAATTACCCTAAAACGTGTCCTAACCTTATTGATGGACACATACACGACCATGGGCATCCTTGGGTCGATTTGGGGACCCCTTGGAGCCACTTGTATGTGGTAGGGACACATTATATTAATAAAGTTAAAATATAAATAAAAATGGCATAAGCTTACATCTTTTAGAAGAACAATTTTTACATATGGTTATACATGTTGGATTTTCGATTATAAATATTCATTAGAAATCTAAAAAGATTTCCTACATAATGATATTTTATTTATAATATTTAGACATCAAATAATTTAAATTATTAATGACACAATAATGTTGCAATGTTTACATCATTAATAAATCATTTAAATAAATAAGATTATAATGATTAAAATATTATCTAAAACCTGTCCAATTATTATTGGTTGATGTTATTTAGAATATGAGTCATCTTATCTTCGACCTCAATGATTTTTGGACCATTATAAACCGAATATAATTATATTATAAAGTAATACTTTCACTCTTTCCTAAAGAGCCCCTCCTCTCCCTTATAAAAGGAGACCACTTATACTCATTCCTCACACCTCTAAAGCCACTTGGCTCGTCCAAACCCTGCCCAAATAAGCTCCCCACATCCCTCTCCTCATCCTTGAAGCTTCCCCTTAGGCAGAAAGCATTTCAAGAAGTCCTTTGGTTCCAACCAAAGTGAGTTACCTAAATTAAAGGTAACGATTTCTCTTAAATTATTTTCATTTATTTTGCTTCTCCAACCCCCAAACTCTTTTTATTTCCTTTCTTTTGTAACAAAACCAGTATCCACAATATACTAGGATGTTTTAATAAGAAGTATTCAAACTAAACATACACAAAACTCCATCTAATGGATGATGAACATAATGTTTCTGTGGATGGAAAACTAACGCCTCACGAAAGGATGATTGTTCAAATACATCTTACAGCCTCTCATGGTGGCCATTATGATGGCACTGTAATTAAATATGATATTAATGATATATATTTTATATATAAGCTTCTGTAATTCCATTTTATTTCATACCATTATTCGTTTCATGTTGTATATACATACGATAATTTCATTTGAGTAAGTGTGGACTACCGCCCCCTTAAAATGATATGACTCGTTCATACCACACATGGAACGTATAAAGGATGGTGTTAATGAACTTAAGTAACATATATAAAATATTATATTATACTGGAATAGTAATATACCTATGTATCATTTGGATTTGATTCTTTTAAAAATAAAAATTAAATGGAAGTAGCGTTCGTGCGTACGTATGGACTACCGTCTCCACGAACGCGATGAGATTCATTCTCCATCGTATCCATTCAAGTATAATTATCATTTGATGATTTAAAAATGATGTTTAAGGACTTGATATCATTCTGGATATGAATAAATATACAACCTATCCTTTACAAACATGTCTTACGTAACAAAACATATAAAAGAAAACAAGTAAGTTAACACCCGAAACAATGATAATAGTAAGATATTATTATCAAATCAATATTAAAAGATCATATATGATATCATATTAATGTATATGATTCTTGTATAATTTAATAACAATTATTTCACCATTATACAGGAGGTTATCCTACCCCAACCAAGGAAAAGTACAAGGTAAGGGTTATTTCACAATCTCTTCATTATCCGAGGTTGTTTATATGTAATAATCTACTGGGATTTCTTTATCATCCTCATCCATGTTTCTTCTAAATGTATTTAAAAACATTTATATTATTTACAAGAATATGGGTTGAAGTCATTTATACCCTTGTTTGACTTTTTATAAGAGGTTTATAAAGGAATCTTTCCGTCGTTTTCAAAACAAGGTCATTTTTAACCTTTTCGACAGAATTAAGGTAAGAATGTTTTTTTAACTTATACGGCGGGTGCGGCTATTTTCCGCCATTATAAAATCTTCAAAGCTTCCCTTACAAGATTATAAGAATATTTTAAAGAAAATGTTTTATTTTATATGTCTCTTAAATGATTTCAAAAATAGAAAGAGATATTTCTCTAAAAAGTGTTTTGATTTCATCTATTTCAACATCCTTTGACGGATTTTACGCTTATTTGAAGTAGATTTATTATGATACAAAACTTCTATATTGTATTGAAGGTTTTTTGATATGTTTGACTGTGGATGTGCTATTTTTATACCATTCATAGTTTATGGTGAAATTATTGACATTTCGTATGCTAGTTTTAATACGAATGTTTATGTTATGTTTAAACCTTTTCAAATGGGAATGCATTGGACTTAATATGTGACGGGTGGAGCCCGCTATAGCTCCTCGATGCATCGGTAGAACTAATGAGACAAACTAGTGTCTTGGCACAAGGCCTTGGCAAAATCTTATTTGTAGTCTTGGCACGAGGCCTTGGCTATGTGGTTATGATAGTCTGGCATTATGCATTCCAACATTATGAAAGTGGTTATTGATATTTCATGTGATTATTCGATTAGTAGAATATCCATGTGAACAAGTAAATGGAATTATTTCATTTTACTTTTGCCATACTATGTTGAAGTTCAAGTTTAAAAGGCTTTTTTTTAGTAATTCATTGCCTTAAATGTTTATGCTTATTTTTGAATGTTCCGCTATATTGTTATCCTTACTGGGCATTTGAGCTCACCCCTTTTCTATGTTTTATTTTTCCCAGGATGTGAAGATGTAAGTTATGAATGACCTGAAGGGATATTATGAGGGGATTATAGTGTGGACTGTGGAAACATTATGTTGTTGTATTAGTTTTTCATTTTATTATGTAATGTAAAACATATGAATATATCTAGTGTTTCCAAGGCTACTAAACCAATCTATCTTTCGAGATTTGATCTTTCTTGTGATCATGCCAATGTTATGTAATAATGCACCGACTCTGGGTAACTGGGGTCGGGGCGTTACAGTTGGTATCAGAGGAAGTTTAGTACAAACCTTGGAAACTAGATTTAGATAAACTCTGATTAGAGCACGTAGACCTAAGATGAACTTTGAGGATTAGTATAGAAGAACTTCCTAGAATTTTGTTATTGTAGAGATTTTGTGAGTTTTCCGAGCAATACATCCCTTTCTGGATACGAGCAGGTAGAGGCGGCTCTGGCACAGATGTACCTAGGGGTAAAACCCGAAAACACCGCTTTGAGCTAGACTCGAACGGGAACTGATCCACGACAATGGGCCTTGCTGCACTCTTGGTTATGACACTCTCGGGGGATATGCTTAGGATAACTCTCATTTTCTTTACGAATCACTATGAAGGGTTTATGAGTATATACTTCCTCAAAGAAAACATTTTTATGATTATGGATTATATCCATAAATAGTTCAATTTATGTTAAGTGTTTTATAAGTATGGGATTATGTATTTTGATTCATAAACTGATCTAGTTTATGCCATTGTTTAGAAATGGCGCCTAGTGGAAGAAATGGAAACCGTATCAATGCACGCACTCCATGTAGGGATTGCCCTTTTGCTCAAGAATATTATAGTGGGGCTGGTGATGCAACTGGTGCCGATCAGCTAATCACCATACTGGGACAACTTACTCAGGTTATGAATAATAACCTTACCCGTATGGAGAACCCTGATCCGCAGCGTGGAGGATCAATGTTAGATCGATTCATGAGGCAACAACCACCAACGTTCAATGGGAGTACAAATCCCTTAGTAGCTGAGCAATGGATAATTTCCCTAGAGAAAATATTTTAGGCTTTGGGGAGCAGTGAAAGGGAAAAAGTTATCATGGCAGTTTACCACCTCACTGGAGATGCTGATCAATGGTGGTCATTGATTCAAAACATGAAGGAAGATGATGAAGTATCAAATATGGAATGGAGGGAGTTCAAATATCTGTTTTTAGAAAAATACTTTCCTCGCGACCATCGAGCAGATATGGAAAGGCAATTTCAGAGTCTGAGACAAAAGGAGGATGAGAATGTCACAAAGTATGAGGCTAACTTTACAAGGTTAGCGAGGTATGCTGGAGATTATATTCGCAACCCAAGAAGTAAGATTGATCGTTTCTTTGATGGGTTAAAACCATTTCTTCGTCGAGCATTACTCTCATAATCCTTTTCATCGTACGAAGACATTGTCTCATGTGCTATCAAGACCGAAAAGGAATTCTCTAAGTCTTATGACTTTAAAGAAAAGCAAGAGAAGAAGAGACCTGCTGATCAATCTGGGAATGGAAATAAGGGGAAGAAGGGAAAGGTTGAATATCCATCTTGTGGTAAATGCGGGAAGAAACACCCCGGTGCTTGCTTGAAGGGAATGGGAGTCTGTTACAAGTGTGGTGAAAAAGGCCACCAAGCTCGTGATTGCAAGGGGAAGAAGGAAGCTACCAACGTTCAGTGCTACAACTGCAGGGAGATGGGACATTATGCAAATGAATGTCCTAAGCGTCATGAGAACTTACCTCAGAAAAGGACAAGGGATCAAGGCTAAGATTATGCTATCACTACTGCTGAGGTAGAAGCTCCGAAAGACGTGGTGGCAGGTAATTTAATGGTTTCCTCAAGTTTAGCAAATGAATTATTTGATTCTGGATCATCACATGGTTTCATATCTTCCCAGTTTTCTAAGAAAATTAGATATTTCCAATTTGATTTAACAAGGGATTTTTCAGTTAAAACTCCTAAGGGAAGTATCATTGCAACAAAGTTTTGTGAATCAGTCCCCATTAGAGCACATAAATTTTCTTTATCTGCTGATCTCATCGTCATACCTATGATTGAGTTTGATATAATCCTCGTTATGGACTGGCTTTCGGACTATGATGCGAAGATTTATTGTAAAAAGAAAGAGGTTACGATTCTTGATGATAATGATAAGGAACACCTTATCTTTAGAGCAGAATCGTCACCACCTAATTCTTATTTAGATCCACCCCCAGTAGCTCAACTTAATTCAATTATTGGGGAGGAAGAGAATGAAATAACTGTCGGTGAGGAAAGGAAAGTTCAAATAGAGGATGTACCTGTTGTGAAAGAATTTGTAGATGTATTTCTGGAAGATTTACCTAGACATCCTCCAGAACGAGAAGTTGAGTTTTCCATTGATTTGATTCCTGGATCAAGGCCTATATCGAAGACCCCTTACAGAATGGCTACTGTAGAGTTATTCGAACTAAAGAAACAACTAGAGGAATTGAGTAATAAATTATTTATTCGCCCAAGTGTTTCTCCATGGAGAGCCCCTGTTCTTTTTGTTAAAAAGAAAGATGGATCTATGAGGTTATGTATCGACTACAAGGAGATCAATGCTATAACGATAAAGAACAAGTATCCCCTACCTCGCATTGATGATTTATTTGACCAACTGCATGGAGCTCAATACTTTTCAAAGATTGACCTTCGATCTGGATACCATCAGTTGTGTGTAAAGAAGGAAGACATTCCGAAGACAGCATTTCGAACCAGGTACGGGCATTACGAGTTTACTGTAATGCCTTTTGGATTGACTAATGCGCCCTCTGTATTCATGGATCTGATGAATAGAGTTTTCAAGGAGTATCTCGATGAATTTGTGGTGGTATTTATTGATGATATCTTGGTATACTCCAAAACCTACGAAGATCATGAAAATCACCTGCGCATTATCTTGAAGACTCTGAGGAGGCATGAATTATATGGGAAGTGTAGCAAGTGTGAATTCTGGCTTCAAGAGATTTCTTTTCTTGGCCATATTGCCTCTAAAGATGGAATCTCTGTTGATCCTTCTAAGACCAAGGAAATCCAAGAATGGCCAGCACCTACGAGTATAACTGAGGTACGTAGTTTTATTGGTTTGGCAGGTTATTATCGACGTTTCGTCCAGAATTTTGCCCGATTGGCTAACCCATTAACGAAGCTCACACGTAAAGGGGTTAAATTTGTTTGGACAAAAGAGTGTGAAGAATGTTTCGAAGAACTGAAGAGAAGATTAGTCAATGCTCTTATATTGACTCTACCATCGGGGAATGATGGGTTCGTTATTTATAGTGATGCATCATAGAAAGGACTTGGTTGTGTCCTTATGCAGAATAATAGAGTTATTGCCTATGCATCGCGACAGTTGAAAATTCATGAAAAAAACTATCCTACTCATGATCTTGAGTTAGCAGCTGTGATCTTTGCTTTGAAGATATGGAGGCACTACCTCTATGGTGAAAAATGTGAGATTTATACTGATCACAAGAGTTTGAAGTATATTTTCTCACAAAAAGAACTCAACATGAGGCAAAGGAGATGGCTTGAATTAATCAAGGATTATGATTTCACGATACACTACCACCCGGGGAAAGCAAACAAGGTGGCAGATGCTTTGAGTAGAAAAGACCATAGAGTTTTAAACAATATGAGAATTGAAAGGGATCCAATTTTCATGGATCTAGGGAAGATGGACATGGGAATAACCAGGGAAGGCGAAACATCATTTCTTTTTCAAAAGGTTGCCAAACCATCTTTAATAGAAAGTATTAAGAGTTCTCAGACCGATGATGAAGAATTCCAAAAGAAGATTACAGCTGTGAATGATGGGAGATTGAGAGACTTTGTGTATGAAGATGGAATTTTGAAATTCGGGAAGAGACTTTGTGTTCCCGATTTACCTGATCTAAAAAGGGAATTGCTGGATGATGCTCATAGTTCCAATTTCTCTATACACCATGGGAGCTCCAAAATGTATAGATATTTGAAGGAACATTTTTGGTGGGACAACATGAAGAGAGAGATTGCTGATTTTGTGTCAAGATGTATGGTTTGTCAACAAGTGAAAGCTGGAAGGCAACAGCCTGGAGGAGTCATGCAACCTCTTCCCATACCGGAGTGGAAATGGGACAATATTACGATGGACTTTGTCATGGGGCTACCAAAGACTCCTAGAAGGAATGATGCAATATGGGTTATTGTTGATCGTCTTACCAAGTCAGCACATTTTATTGCTATAAGAGAAGATCTACCCCTGGAACGTCTAGCAAGACTATATATTAATGAAGTTGTGAGACTTCATGGAGTACCCCTATCGATTGTTTCTGATCGTGATCCCCGTTTTACTTCAAGATTTTGGAAAAGTCTTCAGAAATCCCTGGATACTGAACTTCATTTGAGCACTGCTTACCACCCTCAGACAGATGGACAATCCGAACGGACTATTCAGACCTTAGAAGACATGTTGAGATCTTGCTCACTTGACTTTCAGGGTATGTGGGATCAATATTTACCACCGGTAGAATTTTCCTATAACAATAGCTTCCATTCGAGTATTCAGATGGCACCATATGAAGCGTTATATGGAAAGAGATGTCGTACACCAACCTGTTGGGATGAAGTCGGTGAAAGAAAACTTGTAGGCCAAGAACTGGTGGAGGAAACTGTGTAAAAGGTGAAAGTAATCCAAAATCACATCAAAGCAGCTCAAAGTAGGCAGAAGAGCTATGCCGATAATCGAAGGAAGGATTTGGAATTTCAAGTCGGTGATCATGTTTTCTTGAAGGTATCTCCGTGGAAGGGAGTCATACGTTTTGGTAAGAAAGGTAAATTGAGTACCAGGTACATCGGACCTTTCGAAATTCTAGAACGAATTGGGGTTGTAGCTTACCGATTGGCAATGCCGCCAAGTCTCTCCAAAGTTCACGATGTGTTCCACGTATCTCTGTTGAGGAAATACATGCCTAATCCAACGCATGTACTCACCTATGAAGAATTAGAACTAGAACCCGATCTGTCTTATTGTGAAGAGCCTGTCAGGATTCTTGATACAAGAGAACAAGTTTTGAGAAACCGGACGACGCGTCTGGTAAAAGTTTTGTGGAGAAATCATAAGATGGAAGAGGCAATGTGGGAACCCGAGGAAATTATGATGAAGAACCACCCGAGTATTTTTATGTAGTAGTACCCTAGAAATTGCGAGGACGCAATTATTTGAAGGAGGGGAGAATGTAACACCCCAAGCTTCCACGGTACGTTTCCCTTCGAATAATGTGATAGTGTGTGTTGTACGCAACACCGAGTTCTAACACACCATAACCAATCAAACTAGCCGTTATGAATAGTAATACCTACTTTTTGAAATTATATATATTTTATATTTCAAAATGGACTTCATTTTTGGATTCGGAATATCGAATTTAGCCTAAGGTGAAATTTTGGTACATTTTGGATAACTTTTATATTTTGATGAATAGTGAAAATTACTAAATTTTAATTAAAAACAACTTTTTAAATCAAAATAATTAATATTGATAAATTATGAATTTGAGTGGTTTTAAAGTATATTTAGAATATATTTTTACCATTTAATATAATTTTGGTCATTGGACATAATTTTACAATTAAACCGAACATAAACAAGTGTCAATCTTTTGATAGTTATTATCTTTTAAAAACACGCTTTTTGTTTTGACAGCGGGAATCAATTTTAAATTAATTTCTGCCACTTCTATGTTTTGAATTTAGGAAAATGGATTCCATATTTGGAATCAGGATGTACAAATTATGTAAATAGGTAACTTTTATTTTTACACATTTGGAATAATTACTGCGGTAAATATTTTATTTACCATGGTTAAAGGGTAAATCCGGTAAATAAGGGTTAAAAAATAATATTATAATAATACAAAATTACCCTAAAACGTGTCCTAACCTTATTGATGGACACATACCCGACCATGGGCATCCTTGGGTCGATTTGGGGACCCCTTGGAGCCACTTGTATGTGGTAGGGACACATTATATTAATAAAGTTAAAATAAAAATAAAATTGGCATAAGCTTACATATTTTAGAAGAACAATTTTTACATAGGGTTATGTTGGATTTTCGATTATAAATATCTATTATAAAGCTAAAAAGATTTCCTACATAATGATATTTTATTTATAATTTTTAGACATCAAATAATTAAAATTATTAATGACACAATAATGATTCAATGTTTACCTCATTAATAAATCATTTAAATAAATAAGATTATAATGATTAAAATATTATCTAAAACCAGTCCAATTCTTATTGGTTGATGTTATTTAGAATATGAGTCATCTTATCTTCGACCTCAATGATTTTTGGACCATTATAAACCGAATATAATTATATTATAAAGTAATACTTTCACTCTTTCCTAAAGAGCCCCTCCTCTCCCTTATAAAAGGAGACCACTTCTACTCATTCCTCACACCTCTCAAGCCACTTGGCTCGTCCAAACCCTGCCCAAATAAGCTCCCCACATCCCTCTCCTCCTCCTTGAAGCTTCCCCTTAGGCAGAAAGCATTTCAAGAAGTCCTTTGGTTCCAACCAAAGTGAGTTACCTAAATTAAAGGTAACGATTTCTCTTAAATTATTTTCATTTATTTTGCTTCTCCAACCCCCAAACTCTTTTTATTTCCTTTCTTTTGTAACAACACCAGTATCCAAAATATACTAGGATGTTGTTATAATAAGTATTCAAACTACACATACACACAACTCCATCTAATGGATGATGAACATAATGTTTCTGTGGATGGCAAACTAACACCTCACGAAACGATGATTGTTCAAATACATCTTACCGCCTCTCATGGTGGCCATTATGATGGCACTATAATTAAATATGATATTAATGATATATATTTTATATATAAGCTTCTGTAATTCCATTTTATTTCATACCATTATTCGTTTCATGTTGTATATACATACGATAATTTCATTTGAGGAAGTGCGGACTACCGCCCCCTTAAAATGATATGACTCGTTCATACCACACATGGAACGTATAAAGGATGGTGTTAATGAACTTAAGTAACATATATAAAATATTATATTATACTGGAATAGTAATATACCTATGTATCATTCGGATTTGATTCTTTTAAAAATAAAAATTAAATGGAAGTAGCGTTCATGCATACGTATGGACTACCGTCTCCACGAATGCCATGAGATTCATTCTCCATCGTATCCATTCAAGTATAATTATCATTTGATGATTTAAAAATGATTTTTAAGGACTTTATATCATTCTGGATATGAATAAATATACAACCTATCCTTTACAAACATGTCTTACGTAACAAAACATATAAAAGAAAACAAGTAAGTTAACACACGAAACAATGATAATACTAAGATATTATTATCAAATCAATATTAAAAGATCATATATGATATCATATTAATGTATATGATTCTTGTATAATTTAATAACAATTATTTCACCATTATACAGGAGGTTAACCTACCCCAACCAAGGAAAAGTACAAGGTAAGGGTTATTTCACAATCTCTTCATTATCCGAGGTTGTTTATATGTAATAATCTACTGGGATTTCTTTATCATCCACATCCATGTTTCTTCGAAATGTATTTAAAAACATTTTTATTATTTACAAGAGTATGGGTTAAAGTCATTTATACCCTTTTTTGACATTTTATAAGAGGTTTATAAAGGAATATTTCCGTCGTTTTCAAAAAAAGGTCCTTTTTAACCTTTTCGACAGAATTAAGGTAAGAATGTTTTTTTAACTTATACGGCGGGTGCGGCTATTTTCCGCCGTTATAAAATCTTCAAAGCTTCCCTTACAAGCTTATAATAATATTTTCAAGAAAATGTTTTATTTTATATGGCTCTTAAATGATTTCAAAAAATAGAAAGAGATATTTCTCTAAAAAGTGTTTTGATTTCATCTATGTCAACATCCTTTGACGGATTTTACGCTTATTTGAAGTTGATTTATTATGATACAAAACTTCTATATTGTATTGAAGGTTTTGTGATATGTTTGACTGTGGATGTGCTATTTTTATACCATTCATAGTTTATGGTGAAATTATTGACATTTCATATGCTAGTTTTAATACGAATGCTTATGTTATGTTTAAACCTTTTCAAATGGGAATGCATTGGACTTAATATGTGACGGGTGGAGCCCTCTATAGCTCCTCGATGCATCGGTAGGTCTCATGAGACAAACTAGTGTCTTGGCACAAGGCCTTGGCAAAATCTTATTTGTAGTCTTGGCACGAGGCCTTGGCTATGTGGTTATGATATTCTGGCATTATGCATTCCAACATTATGAAAGTGGTTATTGATATTGCATGTGATTATTTGATTAGTAGAATATCCATGTGAACAAGTAAATGGAATTATTTCATTTTACTTTTGCCATACTATGTTGAAGTTCAAGTTTAAAAGGCTTTTGTTTTAGTAATTCATTGCCTTAAATGTTTATGCTTATTTTTGAATGTTCCGCTATATTGTTATCCTTACTGGGCATTTGAGCTCACCCCTTTTCTATGTTTTATTTTTTCCAGGATGTGAAGATGTAAGTTATGAATGACCTGCAGGGATATTATGAGGGGATTATAGTGTGGACTATGGAAACATTATGTTGTTTTAGTAGTTTTTCATTTTATGATGTAATGTAAAACTTATACATATATCTTGTGTTTCCAAGGCTACTAAACCAATCGATCTTTCGAGATTTGATCTTTCTTGTGATCATGCCAATGTTATGTAATAATGCACCGACTCTGGGTAACTGGGGTCGGGGCGTTACACCACCCAAGAATGTGTCTGAGGTGTGGAGTTTCCTTGGTTTGGTAGCGTACTATAGGAGGTTCGTGGAGGACTTCTCCAGGATTGTTGGCCCTTTGAACGCATTGACACGGGAGGGATGACAGTTTACCTGGACTGATCAGTGCCAGAAGGCCTTCGAGGAGTTGAGATAGTGGCTGACTAGTGCTCCAGTTTTGAGGTTGTCAAAGGAGAGAATTGAGTTCGTGGTTTACTATGACACTTCAGGATCTGGGCTCGGGTGCGTGATGATACAGCAGTGGGAAGTGATTGCATATGGGTCAAGGCAATTGAGGCCCCACGAACAGAATTATGCGACTCACGATTTGGAGCTGGCAGCGGTGGTATTTTCCTTGAGGCTATGGAGACACTACCTTCTAGGTGAGCATTTTGTGGTCTACTCATACCACCAGAGCCTAAAGTATATCTTCACTTAGAGGGATTTGAATCTGAGGTAGAGGCGCTGGTTGGAGTTTCTGCAGGACTATGATTTCGAGACAGTATACACTCCAGGGAAGGGAAACGTAGTAGTAGATGCCCTTAGTAGGAAGTCCCAGGCTCGTTTAGTGCGGGAATATTTAGAAAAGTTGGTTTCCCTACGGCTGACCTTGGTAGAGCAGGAGGGTACAGCTTTTCTGCAGTTGATGGTGTTGACTCCTTCACTCCTTGAGCGTGTGAGAGAGTCGCAGCTGGGGGATGTCGACAGCGAGGTACTACGTGATCAGATATCCACATGTGATGCACTCGATGGGTATTTTGAATGAGGGAAACACGAGATCCTATTCCAGGGGTGAGCTATAGTACCAATGGAGATGCAGGAGGAGGTGATGCGAGAGTTCCACACTTCTCTCTTGGTTGTACATCCTGGTGTGGGGAAGATGTACAGATACCATCAGTGGATGTTTTGGTGGTCTGGCATGAAGCAGAGCATAGCTGAGTTCGTTTCTCAGTGTCTTACCTGTCAATAGGTGAAGGCAGAGCACCAGTTTCTGGAAGGGTTGTTGCATCCCCTTGATATCTCGAAGTGGAAGCGGGATGACATATCTATGGACTTCATCACAGGGATTCCACACACAGCGAAGGGACATGACTCCATTTGGGTGATAGTGGACCGACTCATGAAGTCGGCGCACTTTCTTACTATCAGGGAGCATAGCTCAATGGAGAGTTTGGGGCAGTTATATGTTTGGGAGAACGTCCTCCTTCATGGAGTACCCTCAACGATCGTCTCTGACCGTGACGCGTGGTTTATGTCGCGATTATGGCGAGGCCTGCAGGAGGCATTCGGGACTCAGTTACGGATGTGTATATCTTTTCACCCTTAGACTAACGGGAAGACCGAGCGCACTATCCAGGTGTTGGAGGATATGCTCAGGATGTGTGTGTTAGACTTTGGCCGGAGCTGGGAGGATCACCTGCCCTAGGTAGAGTTTTCATATAACAACAGTTACCACTCTGCTATGGGCATGGCACCTTTTGAAGCCCTCTACGAGAGACCCTGTAGGACACCCTTGTGTTGGACAGAGGTTGGGGAGACCTCCCTCGTGGTCCTGGAGTTGGTGTAGGAGACGATGGAGAAAGTGTAGGTCATTCGTGAGCGGATGAGGGTGACTCATAGTAGACAAAAGTCCTATGTAGACCGGTTTCGTGGGCCTTTGGAGTTTGATCAGGGGGACCATGTCTTTTTTAGGGTCTCCCCACAGCGTGATACTCGGAGGTTTGTTCGGGGAGGCAAGCTGCCCCTGAGGTTCATTGGGCCCTTTGAGATCGTGTGCAGGGTTGGGGAGGTGGCCTACCGCCTTGCCTTACCCCCACAACTAGAGAGGGTGCATGTGGTCTTCCACATGTCGCAGCTGAGGAAATACGTGCACGACCCCACACACGTTATCGACTAGGGAGAGCTGGACATTGAGGATGGAGCCACCTTTGCAGAGCACCCAGTGGTGATCGAGGACCGGCAGGAGCATACACTGCGTGGATGGACCAACCCTTTGGTTCATGTGTTGTGGCAACATGGGAGGGTGTAGAAGAGCACCTGGGAATGGGAGAGCCAGATGCAGACTCAATATCCTGAGTTGTTTTTGTAATTTTTTTTTCAAGGACGAAAAATGTGAAAAAGGGAATGATGTAAGAACTCGTTTTTTGAACCTATAAGACTTTGTGTTTTTCTTGATGTTTTTCCAAAGCAGGACGTTCAGAGGGCGTGCGATTCCGAGCCCCAGTGTGTCCGGAATTAAAATTGATGCGCGTTCACACTGGACGCTCTAAGTAAACAAAATAACTCCTAAACAGTTTCTCGTATGGGAAAATCGAGGGCACTGTTGAGTCTGAAATGTGTATTTTACCCTAGAAGGGGTAAACTTTTGCAGGCGTGGCCCTTATGTAAAAAACACCACCAGGGGCGTTTTCCAAATTTAGCGGCCTCGGGCGTGGAGTTTACAACTTTTGACCAGAGGCTCAGATTGAAATTCTGAGACTGCCATTGTTCTCATAACGTGGTTTTTTCCCAAGGGGCGGCTTAACCCCGACCCTGCCAGATGTTCGGGTATGGGGTCTACGGGTGGGGGTTTAAGTGTTTTTTTTCTATTTAAACACTCCCCCCTCTCCTCCTCCCCTCCCTTTGTTTCTTCCCTGGAGGCTCCCTCCTGTCGAACTCCTCCCCTCTCCTCCATAATTTCTCCAAGGCGCGGCAATTCTGGCGAGGAGCGGCAACTCCAGAGGACCTTCGGTGAAGTGTCGGGCTATGCCCATCAAGGTAGGCTCGTGCATTTAAATGTTAAACCCCGCAAACCCCATTCAAATTCCCTTTATTTCATTGTTTTTCTGTCAAATTTTCGGGCGAGAGACATTTTTTATTAAATCTTGATCCGAGATTTCCAACGATCCTTTCGGATCGAAAATCCGAGTCCAGGGGTGTCCGGGGTGGCCCTAGGAAGTTTCCTGGTCGTTTAGCCTTTTTCTGGCGGTTCCAGGGAGGTCTAGAGACCTTCGGCGGTGGCGGGGCATGTTCCATGCGGCGGCGGCTTGGTTCCAGTGGCATTGGTGGCTCTCCGGGATGACAGTGCGGCAGTGGACTCCCCAGCGGCAGCGGCTCGCGCGGCGCGGCCGGCGGCTTCAGGCGGCTCTAAGCGGCGGGAGGTCGGCGACAAGGGAATCGGGGTCGCGACGCGCGACCCTGAGTGGGGACCGAGACCCACCTTTGGCGGGTCTCTGTGGAAGACCGCGACCGGCCTCATGGCTGGTCGGCATAGCGTGGACCCGGGGTCCGTGGCTAGGCCATGCGGCTGAGCCGCGGGCCGGCTCTGCGAGTCGGGTCGGCCAGCGCGGTCGGCCCAGACCGGGCGGATCGGGCAGACCCGGCCGGTCCAGCCCAAGGGGGGGGGGGGGGGGGGGTCGCCCCCTCCGACTTCAGACACCCGTAATTTTCACTACGGGTGTCCGTTTTGAGAACCTTCTATTGCAGTGCATTCCTCGGCTTGAGAGAGAGGTTTTGAGATGGTTTTGGAGATTTTTTAAATTCGCGAGACAAGAGTTCGGTGGCACAACACGCTCATTAAGTACCACGCTGGGATTCTTGTTTTGGATGGAGCGGACACGTCCGATGTCCGATTTGAGTGTCGTCAGAGGCGTTGCGACCCTAGCATCGAGACAAGGATTTCCAGCCTGGTTTGGGCATTGAAGTAAAAGTTGAGACGTGGGCCCTACGAGCCATCTTTTGTGTTGTGTGCAGTGTTTTTGTGCCTTTTTCGCCAGACGTCTGTTCGAGGCGTTTGAGTAGTCGTTTCCATGTGTTTTTCCAAGAGCATCATGATGGCGCAGTTCTCCCGACGAGTATCAGAGTTGAGGTGCGGGCCCCACACGGGCTGGCTATGGTGAATAATACCATATTCACCGGTTGTCCGTTTTGGGCGAGTTAGTAGTCTATCTCACGTGTTTTTCCACAAGGACTGCAACGGTATAATCCATTTGGGAATTTGGAGCCTCATTTGAGATCATGTTAAATGTGGAAACATGGGAAGGTGTTGGATGGAGATCCCTTTTGAAGCACTCTGAACCAACGCATGGTGGCATTGTTAGTGACACCTGGTGATGTGTGTAGAAGTGCAGAGCTATCAGACCGATTCCGGGTCTACCCTCCAGCAGGGTTGGGTAGTGGATCACCCAATGACTCTTCCAGGTCTACCCTCAAGCAGGGCTGGGTAGTGGGTCACCTGACGACTCTTGAGGGTCTACCCTCCAGCAGGGCTGGACAGTGGGTCGCATGTCATCTTCTTCCAGGTCTACCCTCCAGCAGGGCTGGGCTGTGGGTTGCCTGTCGACTTCCTTGAGGTCTACCCTCCAGCAGGGCTAGGCAGTGGGTCGTCTGTCGACATCCTCCAGGTCTACCCTCTAGCAGGGCTGGGCAGTGGGTCGCCTGTCGACTCCTTCTAGGTCTACCCTCCAGTAGGGCTGGGCAGTGGGTTGTCTGATGGTGTATTATGGTTTACCCTCTATAGGGCTGGGCAGTGGGTCACCTGTTGGCATTTCAGACTCATCCCTTCTTATGAGGCTAGTTGGGGACTTTTTCGCCATGACTACCAGAGCAGGACCCTGATTGTGTGGATCAGTGGTGTGATAGTTTTAATGTTACCTAAGGACCCACAAGGAAGAGGGGTACTTTCCCCACTGAGATGCACCCTTGAGACGTGACCTAAAACCGTGCGGGTGAGTGAGTGCTGCCCAAAGCGGGTAATATCCTAGTGCGGTGATTTAGCCCCTTTGACTTGGGCTTTCTAGGTGGACGAGACGAGATGCTGGGTTGGGCGGATGGTTTTACTTGGAATTGATGGCGACTTCTCCAGGGCTGATCTTAAAGACGGAGATCCACTTATACACTCATTTGGGTTTCTTGTTGAGTATATATATATATATATATATATATATATATATATAGAATGGAACCCTACTTACATTTCCACTCCTTGGGGTCTGTGCTTACTTATTTTTGTGGGGTTGAGCTACACTCTCTTTACTAAACTTTTCCACTGTCCTTGTTAGTATACTACTCACCTCTTTAGTGTCGCCTTTGTTGCTCCCCCAAGATTTCGGGGCATCCTACTGAGTATCCTTATACTCACCACTACATGGGCTTTGCCTGCACCTGGTAGGCCCTAGCAGACAACGGACAGGTCGATCGTGACTACAGAGGAGCGTAGAGGTCATAGCAGTTGGAGCAGCGTACCGCGGTCGTGCTAGAGTATTCAGTTGGGAATCTTTCCAGTTGTTTTCTTTTGTTTACCTGTTGTCGGGTTGTGGAACCTTTGTGGTTGGGCGCATGTTTTTTCCCTTTTACTTTTCATTTTACTTTTCAGTACTTCCAGCACATTACTTACTCTATTTAGTGGTTGATACATGACTGTGGTTGGGGTATAGCTGTTTGTCCTTGGTGTTCTTTTTACTCTGCATCGAGTGGGTTGTGTGGGCGTGTGTATAGGTACTTAAGCGAAGGCCTCCCTGATATTTTTATGCCTTCATCGCTAGTCGCCAGCCTCTGGCCTATGGAGGCGGGCTTGAGGTAGTTGCGGCTGGGGACCGGTAGGTTCGGGTTGTGACATTCACATGGATTTATTTGGACCACATAGAGTTTCTTGATAAAATGTGAAGTACTATGTTTATGTTCTTGTAGATGACTTTTCTAGATATAGTTGGGCCTTCTTTATGGCTCAAAAGAGTGAAGCCTACTCTTATTTTACTTTATATGCCAAGTCTTTATAAAATATTAGTGGGCTTAGAATTAAATCCTTAATAAGTGATCATGGTCGTGAGTTTGAAAATCAAGAGTTTGAATACTTTTTCTCACAAAATGGTTAGAGTCACAATTTCTCTACCCCTAGAACACTTCAACCAAATGGAGTTGTATAAAGAAGAAATAGAACCCTACAAGAGATTGCTATAACAATGCTTAGTGAATATGACCTGCCTATTTATTTTTGGGTTGAAACAATCAATACAGCATGATACATAATCAATAGAGTGTTGATTATACCCACTCTTAAGAGGACTCCTTATGAGTTATGGAACAATAGAAAACCCAAAGTTAACTAATTCAAAGTTTTTGTCTATAAAGTCTATATCCTTAATACTAAAAACAATCTTGAAAAAATTTCATCCAAAAGTGATGAAGGTGTATTTTTAGGATATTCCATGTCTAGTAAATCCTATAGAGTGTTAAATAAAAGAACTAAATGTGTGGAAGAATCTGTCCATGTCAAATTTGATGAAACATATTCACATGAGTGTAAAACCATTCTAGAGAACCTGGAGGATGATCTATCAAATCTGAACATCAACTCAAAATTCTCAAATGCTTTTGTGAAAGAATCTGTGAAAACTTCTAGTTCTGAAAATTCCTTAGAACATGAACCTGCTGATGAACCTGAAATCACTAGTCCCTCCTTTCTAGAACTGTTAGAACTCTTAATAATCATCACTTAGATGATGTTGTAGGACACCTAGACAAAGGAACACAAACTAGAGCTTCTCTTAGAAATCAGGTTGAACATCAAGTCTTCTTGTCACAAATTGAACCTAAAAACATTAATAATTCTATCAATGATGAATTTTGGGTGATGGCTATTCAAGAAGAACTTAATCAGTTTGAAAGGAATAATGTTTGGAAACTTGTTGAAATACCTAAGGACATATTCACCATAGTCACTAAATGGGTGTTTAGAAATAATGTAGATGAGGCTGATGACATAGTTAGAAACAAGGCTAGATTGGTTGAACAAGGCTATAGTCATGAAGAAGGAATTAACTATGAGGAGACCTTTGCACCAGTAGTTAGACATGAAGCCATCAGAATCTTTCTTTCTTATACTGCACATATGAATTTCAAACTATATCAAATGGATGTTAAGTGTAACACCCGAGACTTTTATGTTATATAAATCATCAAAGGAATCTTTTTCTACACAGCACTTGCTTGGCTTGCTTTACACGCAATCGCGACCTTCCTCGATAGCTTTCGTCCTACGCAATACCGAGTTTCACTAAATAACAATATGCTATTAAAACTAGCCGTTATGAATAGTAATAACCACTTTTTGAAATTTTATAAATTTTATTTTTCAAAATGGACTTCATTTTTGGACTCAGAATATCGAAATTAGCCTAGGGTGAAATTTTGGTATTTTTCTGAAAACTTTCAATTTTTGATGAATAGTGAAACCACTAAGTGGTAGGTTAAAAACCGAATTTTGCATAAAACTTAATTTTACCGCTTCTGTGAATGGAATTTCAAAAATCCGAGAGACACGGTTAATATCAAGGACTAAAATGTGGTTCAATGAGATGAAAATAATTTTTTGGTGAATAGTAACTTTTTACTATTTTTACCGCGGTTAATAGTAAATAGGGTAACTAAGGGTAAATATGATATCAATATTACCCTATCACGTGTCCTAATCCTATTGGACAAGTGTTTTTCGACCAAAAACAAACTTAGGAATAAAATATGACCATTTAGGCCCACTTGGGTTAGATTAGGACATTTATTATTAATTTATTTAAAGAAGGGTTAAAAGAGTTAAAATCAAAGTTTATTTACTAAAACATTTTTAATATGGGGTTATACATAAGATAAATTCGATTGTAAATATTCATTAGAAAGCTAAAAATATTTCCTACATGATGGTATTTTATTTGTAATTTTTAGACATCAAATAATTTAATTTATTTATGACACAACGATGATGCAGTAATTATCTTATTAATGAAATATTGACATAATTGATGTTATAAACACCAAAATAAATGTAATTTGAAAATTTTTATGCATTCCACTAATTTTCTAGGTTACTATGATATATTAATGTTGATTTAATCAACTTGGTTCGAACATTTAATTCTGTTATGACTTTCACAAAAATCATATATCAAATAGTGTCAAAATTGACACAAAATAGTTTTTAAATCAAATATTATATTATTAATTGTTATTTTATTCCTAAAAATCTAAGGTTCGGCCAAATGACTTAGATAAGGATATATATATTAATAATAAACAATTTGGGGTTCGTTTGGCATGTTATAGTAAGTTTATTAACCATATAGTGAAAGAAAACAAAAAGACATGGTAAAAGTTAAATTATTTAACTTAGAGTTAAATTTAAATTGATAAGGTTAAGATAATACCCTAAACTTGTCTAAATCCTATTGGTTGATATTATTTCGACCCTTCCCCACTTTATCTTCGAAATAAGACCCTTTGGAACCATTATAAACCGATTTTGACTTTAATATAAAATAATATTTTGAGATATTCCTAAGGTGCCCCTCTCCTCCCTTATAAAAGGGCACCTCCTCCCCCTCCTCCTCACACCAAATTGAGCACTCAAGCTCGGCCAACCCCTGCCATTTTCTCCTCTCCACTTCCCTAGAATAATCCTAGAGGTCCTGGTCTTCCCCAAAGACCAATATTAGTTCCTTAAGTGGAGGATTCAAAGAGGCGTTCCAAAGAAGAGGTAATATCGATTACCGATCTTTTCAATTTCTTTCGTCTTCAACTTCTTCTTCTTTAGTTGTTTCATGACAAAGTAATAACATCAGTATTACTTACATACTGATATGTTATTATAAATATGAAACAACCCTAATTCACCTTCTATCCATCCTACGGAAAAATGAAATCACCGCGCGTGCGTACGTACGGAATACCGTCTCCACGCCGTGGTGTAATCTATTTTTCCACCATCACCTTACAAGGATGGTTATAATGGTGTAATAAGTAACTATATATGATTATTATGAAGTAATATTGATACTGAAATAATATATATATATACTCCAATACAATTCCATGATCATAGGAACGATATCATCACTCGTGCGTACGTACGGAATACCGTCTCCACGATGTGATGCGACTCGTTCTACATGATCTTCATTTCATAATGATTATATAAATGAATTGAATGGATAAATATGGTATATACTACACTAATAACATTCTGTAAATGAATTATCTATAACCTAAAGATAAGAATAAGAATTTATTCGACAAAACACGCATAAGAACAAAAAGTTATAAAGACCCGAGTAACAAGTAACAATGAAATATTACTAACAAAAAGCTAATAATATGACCATATATGATATCATATCAACATGTATGATTCTGGAATAAGTCAATAACATTATTTAAACCATTATACAGGAGCTTCGGACACGTACAAAGCAAATCGGACCTAAGGTAAGGGAAATATCACAATCTCATTTTTATCCGAGATTGTTTATTCGTAAGTATTTACTGGGGTGTATTTTATCATCCACATCCATGTTCCCTCAATATGTAATATTGTTTCCATCCACTTGCAATAGTTTAAATCCAATTTTACCCTTAGGTGAGTTTTTAGTAAAGAATATGAAAGGAATCTTTTGTCGTTTTTCCGTACGAGGTACTTTTTTGACTTTTCCGACAAAAGTACGAAGAATGTTTTTTTTTAACTTATACGGCATGAATGGATTTTTAAAGAATTATTTCCAAGAATATTCCTTTACAAGTTTTCAAGTCTATTTTTAATCAACTTCTTTTATTTTAAAGTCGTATGACATGTTATGAAAGGAAAAATGTTTTTGAAGAAGAAAGGTTATTTTCCTCAAGAATTCAATTCAAGTGTTTTATCAAAATTATTTTCCATCTAAGATAATAAAGGGTTCTGTTTCTATCCATATTTTTACATTGTTTTGACTATGTTGTGATGGAATTATGTTTATGAATTCCTTTATCTTATATGAATTGATTTATGATGTCATGATGTTTCAAGAATCCCATTTTTGTTACATGTGTTATGCGTTGATGTATGTTTTATGATTATGTGGCACACATAAGAAAGGATTCATTATAAGATGGGTGGGACCTATATCTCCCTCCAATGCATTGGGTAAAGATTTATATCTCATGAGATAGACATGGCTGGAACGGAAGGTTATTTCGGTTCAGTGAAACAGGACTGAAACGAGGAGTGAACTCGGTTCAGAAAGGGACTTTGTCCACTAAGATAGTCTTGGCAATGAGTCATGGCTAACAAGAAATGATTTTCCATGATTATGTGTGCATGCCACAAAGTTTCAAGTTTTATGTTATGATTATGGGGATCTCATTTTCACTTCTATGATTTATTAAGATTTTATGATCTCTTTTGCAGGTTATGATTTTCAAAAAAGATATGATATGATTTTTATTTCCTTTATTGCCCTTGCTGAGCATTTGAGCTCACCCTTTTATGTTTTCTTTTCCCCAGGTCAGGAAGATGGATATTAAGTAGAATATGCTAAAAGGGACCCTAGATATGATGAAATAAATTGGAGGCACTGTAGAAGATTTATGAACCAGTTGTTTATGTTTCCCAGTTTCTAAAGACACTATACCTATACGGTCCTTTGTGGTTTTGTCATATGTTGTAATAAGTGTGCTTCAATTTTGAAGTATTAACAATGTATGTAAAGTATGGGTCGTTATAGTTGGTATCAGAGGAAAGGTATAGTCAACCTTTGGAAACTAGGATGTGAAAGCCTTAGTAAGAACCCTAAGGATAAGTCTAAGCATAGAACACAATCTTAGTGTTTTAGAAATGGCCTTGAATAACCTAGGATAAGACCATAAGCATGAAAATTTTATTCTTGAATTATGTGGTTTCTTATTATAATTAGTGTTGCTCACACTATTCTTCTTGGTTTTAGTCAATGGCTGGAACCCGAAGGAACCGTGTTAATGCGGAATGCGATGGGCAATGCAATGATTGTCCCCCTGAGCAACCAAACAATATGGGAGATGGAATGCAAAAACTTGTAGCCATGCTCACACAACTTTCTCAAGCTATGAATCATGCATGATTTCCAAATGAACAAAGGAGGGAGCAACATTCTGTTGAATCCTTCATGAGGCAGCGTCCACCTTCTTTCAGTGGGTCTACTGATCCATTAGTTGCTGAACAATGGATTAGTACTACTGAAAAGATATTTTCAGTTCTTCAATGTTCTGAACATGATAAAGTCATCCTAGCAGTGTATCGTTTAGAAGGAGATGCTGATCAATGGTGGAATCTTGTTAAGAATACGAGGCAAAGGGATGAAATTGAGTCTATGGAATGGGACGAGTTCAAGAACTTATTTTTCAATAAGTACTTCCCTCGTATTCTCCGAACAAAGATGGAGAAAGAGTTTATTGAACTGAAGCAAAGGGATGATGAATCTGTTGGTACCTATGAAGCAAATTTTACAAGACTTGCAAGGTATGCTTCTGGTATTATTATCCAACCTGAGAGTAAGATCGATCGATTCTTTAGTGGCTTAAAACCAAGTCTTCGAAGGGCGTTAGCCATAAGGGACTTCAATAGCTACGAGGAAATCGTTCGATGTGCTCTCAAAGTCGAGATGGAGATTGGAGTAACCCATCAGTCACATGGGTTTGATAAGAAGAGGAAGATGGAATTCAAAGGAAACTCTAAAGAGCACACTGAAAAGAAGATGAACATTCCCTTATGCTCAAAGTGTGGAAAGAAACATGGAGGGAGTTGTCTTAAAGGGACAAGTAAATGTTTTAAATGTGGAAAAGAAGGTCATCGGGCATTTGAATGCCGTGATAATGGGAAGAAGATGTCTAATGATGCAAACAAAGGAAGGGATACACAGAATGATCCTACTACACTTCAATGTTTCAAGTGCAAGGAGATGGGGCATTATGCCAATCAATGCCCAAATCCAAGGGTTGATGATGATGGTCGACGTCAACAAACTCTTAAGGCTAAAGACAAAGGAAAGTCACATGCAATTTCTATCAGCGATGTGGAGTACGATAACGATGTGGTGAAAGGTACACTTACCATCCACTCTAAAGTAGCAAATGTTTTATTTGATTCTGGATCCACCCACTCTTTTATTTCTGAAGACTTTTCTAAGGGTATCACCGTATTACCTCAACAATTAGATGTTGAGTTAGCTGTGACAACACCTAATGGCATATCAATCGCATCAAAAGTTTATAATTCTTCTCCGATCGAAGTTTGTGGGAAAGTGCTTCCTGCAAATCTTGTGATCCTTCCTATAGTGGAATTTGATGTGATTCTTGGCATGGATTGGCTTTCTTTATACGGAGCTCATATCGATTGCCAAAGAAGGGAAGTCACATTTCATATTCCAGATCAATATACGATCGTCTATCAATGCAAGGATGAACATAACCTTCCAGTGGAAATTCCTTCCATCTTATGGGTCATGATTCCACTAAATGAAGGTTATTTATCTCAAATGGTTGGAGAGAAACTTACGATTAAAAATATGCCCATTGTACGGGAGTTTGATGATGTCTTTCCGGAGGAATTACCGGGTCTTCCACCAAATCGTGAAGTTGAGTTTTCAATAGAACTCGTACCGGGTGCTTTGCCTATTTCAAAGAGACCTTATAGAATGGCCCCAATTGAGTTGCAGGAATTGAAGAAGCAACTCCAAGAGAATCTTGATAAGGGATTCATACGCCCTAGTGCGTCACCTTGGGGAGCACCTGTTCTATTTGTTAAGAAGAAAGATGGATCAATGAGACTCTGCATTGATTATCGAGAACTTAACAAGATCACTATCAAGAACAAATATCCTCTCCCACGCATTGATGACTTATTTGACCAACTACGCGGAGCTCAATACTTTTCCAAGATTGATCTTCGTTCAGGGTATCATCAATTAAGGGTCAAAAGGGAGGATATACCAAAGACGGCTTTCCGTACAAGGTATGGACACTATGAATTTATAGTGATGCCATTTGGTCTTACTAATGCCCCTGCTATCTTCATGGATCTAATGAATAGAGTCTTTAGAGACTATCTTGATCAATTTGTGGTAGTCTTTATAGACGATATTCTTGTCTATTCAAAGAGCAAGGAAGAGCATGAAGATCACTTGAGAATTATATTGAAGACCCTGAGAAAGGAGAAGCTTTATGCCAAATTTACTAAGTGTGAATTTTGGCTTCAAAAAGTTGCATTTTTGGGTCACATAATCTCAAAAGAGGGGATATCTGTGGATCCAGCAAAAACAGAGGTAATCGAAAGATGGTCGAGACCAACAACAGTAACTGAGATCCGAAGTTTTCTTGGTTTGGCTGGATATTATCGACGTTTTGTAAAAGATTTTTCACGATTATCTAATCCCCTCACCAAGTTGACTCGGAAAGGAGTCAAGTTTGTCTGGACAGAGGAATGTGAAGAGAATTTCAAGGAGTTGAAAAGAAGGTTATCCAGTGCACCTGTGCTCACACTGCCTTGTAGTGGAGAAAGGTTTGTGATCTACAGTGATGCATCCAAGAAGGGATTGGGGTGTGTTCTTATGCAAAATGATATGGTGATAGCTTATGCCTCACGACAGTTGAAAATCCATGAGCAAAATTACCCAACACATGATTTGGAGTTGGCTGCGGTAATCTTTGCATTAAAGATCTGGAGGCATTACCTTTATGGTGAAAGGTGTGATATTTATACTGATCATAAAAGTTTAAAGTATATTTTCACACAAAAGGAGTTGAATATGCGTCAAAGAAGATGGTTGGAGCTGATTAAGGATTATGACTGCTCAATCCATTACCACCCTGGGAAAGCAAACAAGGTGGCAGATGCATTAAGTCGACAAGACCATGCTAGTTTATCCATGATGAGGATCACAAAAGATCCAATATTTATGGATTTACAAAGGATGGATCTTGGAATTATAACGGAAAGGGAAAAATCTTATCTTTCTCAAATGAATGTTCAACCATCTATACATGTGAAGATTAAAGAGGCACAGAAAGAAGACGTCGAGTTACAAAAGAAGGTGAGAAATGTTCCTGAATTCAACCTTGATTGTGATGGGATAATAAAGTTCAGGAATCGGGTTTGTGTTCCTTCCATTCCTGAATTAAAGAAGGAGCTGCTGGATGAGGCACATAGTTCATCATTCTCTATTCATCCTGGAAGTACGAAGATGTATAGGGACCTGAAAGAGTACTTCTGGTGGGATGGCATGAAAAGAGATGTTGCTGAATATGTCTCTCGATGCTTGGTTTGTCAACAAGTTAAAGCTGAGAGACAAAAGTCTAAGGGGATGTTACAACCATTACCCATACCCGAATGGAAATGGGAAAACATCACTATGGACTTTGTCACAGGACTTCCTAAAACGTCCAAAGGCAATAATGCTATCTGGGTCATAGTTGATCGTCTTACAAAGTCTGTACACTTCATTCTTATTAGAGAGGATTTCTCTCTAGATCAGCTTGCCAGGATATATGTAAAGGAAGTGGTAAGATTGCATGGAGTACCACTTTCTATTATATCTGATCGGGATCCGAGATTTACCTCGAAGTTCTGGCGAAGTCTTCAGCATACTCTGGATACAGAGTTGAGTTTCAGCACTGCTTATCATCCCCAGACAGACGGTCAGTCTGAGAGAACAATTCAAACCCTAGAAGATATGTTGAGAGCTTGCTCTATGGATTTCAAAGGAGGTTGGGATCAACACCTACCTTTGGTGGAATTTTCTTATAATAATAGCTTTCACTCCAGTATTCAGATGGCTCCTTATGAAGCTCTCTATGGAAAGAAATGCAGGACTCCAACTTGCTGGGATGAAGTTGGGGAAAGAAAGCTATTAGGACCTGATCTCGTTGATGAAATGGCAGAAAAGGTCAGATCTATTCAACAACACATAAGAGCAGCTCAGAGTCGACAGAAAAGTTATGCCGACAACCGAAGAAAAGACCTAGAGTTTGAAGTGGGCGATAAAGTGTTCTTACGAATATCTCCCTGGAAGAGGGTTATGAGATTTGGAAAGAAGGGGAAGTTGAGCCCTAGATATATCGGTCCTTTCGAAATACTGGATCGTGTTGGGAAGGTAGCTTACCGATTGGCGCTTCCACCGAATCTCTCTCAAGTTCACGATGTGTTCCATGTATCTCTCCTGAGAAAGTACATACCAGATCCTTCACATGTACTCAGCTCAGAAGTTGTACCGCTGGAACAAGATCTTTCTTATGAAGAACATCCGATAGAGATTCTGGATCGTAGCGAAAAAGTCCTACGAAACAAGACCACTCGCTTGGTGAAAGTTTTATGGAGGAACCACCAACTTGAAGAAGCCACTTGGGAGCTTGAGGATATGATGAGGGAGAAGTATCCTCATTTGTTTGTTACAAAGTGACGAATTTCGAGGGCGAAATTCTTTTTAAGGGGGGTAGAATGTAACACCCGAGACTTTTATGTTATATAAATCATCAAAGGAATCTTTTTCTACACAGCACTTGCTTGGCTTGCTTTACACGCAATCGCGACCTTCCTCGATAGCTTTCGTCGTACGCAATACCGAGTTTCACTAAATAACAATATGCTATTAAAACTAGCCGTTATGAATAGTAATAACCACTTTTTGAAATTTTATAAATTTTATTTTTCAAAATGGACTTCATTTTTGGACTCAGAATATCGAAATTAGCCTAGGGTGAAATTTTGGTATTTTTCTGAAAACTTTCAATTTTTGATGAATAGTGAAACCACTAAGTGGTAGGTTAAAAACCGAATTTTGCATAAAACTTAATTTTACCGCTTCTGTGAATGGAATTTCAAAAATCCGAGAGACACGGTTAATATCAAGGACTAAAATGTGGTTCAATGAGATGAAAATAATTTTTTGGTGAATAGTAACTTTTTACTATTTTTACCGCGGTTAATAGTAAATAGGGTAACTAAGGGTAAATATGATATCAATATTACCCTAACACGTGTCCTAATCCTATTGGACAAGTGTTTTTCGACCAAAAACAAACTTAGGAATAAAATATGACCATTTAGGCCCACTTGGGTTAGATTAGGACATTTATTATTAATTTATTTAAAGAAGGGTTAAAAGAGTTAAAATCAAAGTTTATTTACTAAAACATTTTTAATATGGGGTTATACATAAGATAAATTCGATTGTAAATATTCATTAGAAAGCTAAAAAGATTTCCTACATGATGGTATTTTATTTGTAATTTTTAGACATCAAATAATTTAATTTATTTATGACACAACGATGATGCAGTAATTATCTTATTAATGAAATATTGACATAATTGATGTTATAAACACCAAAATAAATGTAATTTGAAAATTTTTATGCATTCCACTAATTTTCTAGGTTACTATGATATATTAATGTTGATTTAATCAACTTGGTTCGAACATTTAATTCTGTTATGACTTTCACAAAAATCATATATCAAATAGTGTCAAAATTGACACAAAATAGTTTTTAAATCAAATATTATATTATTAATTGTTATTTTATTCCTAAAAATCTAAGGTTCGGCCAAATGACTTAGATAAGGATATATATATTAATAATAAACAATTTGGGGTTCGTTTGGCATGTTATAGTAAGTTTATTAACCATATAGTGAAAGAAAACAAAAAGACATGGTAAAAGTTAAATTATTTAACTTAGAGTTAAATTTAAATTGATAAGGTTAAGATAATACCCTAAACTTGTCTAAATCCTATTGGTTGATATTATTTCGACCCTTCCCCACTTTATCTTCGAAATAAGACCCTTTGGAACCATTATAAACCGATTTTGACTTTAATATAAAATAATATTTTGAGATATTCCTAAGGTGCCCCTCTCCTCCCTTATAAAAGGGCACCTCCTCCCCCTCCTCCTCACACCAAATTGAGCACTCAAGCTCGGCCAACCCCTGCCATTTTCTCCTCTCCACTTCCCTAGAATAATCCTAGAGGTCCTGGTCTTCCCCAAAGACCAATCTTAGTTCCTTAAGTGGAGGATTCAAAGAGGCGTTCCAAAGAAGAGGTAATATCGATTACCGATCTTTTCAATTTCTTTCGTCTTCAACTTCTTCTTCTTTAGTTGTTTCATGACAAAGTAATAACATCAGTATTACTTACATACTGATATGTTATTATAAATATGAAACAACCCTAATTCACCTTCTATCCATCCTACGGAAAAATGAAATCACCGCGCGTGCGTACGTACGGAATACCGTCTCCACGCCGTGGTGTAATCTATTTTTCCACCATCACCTTACAAGGATGGTTATAATGGTGTAATAAGTAACTATATATGATTATTATGAAGTAATATTGATACTGAAATAATATATATATATACTCCAATACAATTCCATGATCATAGGAACGATATCATCACTCGTGCGTACGTACGGAATACCGTCTCCACAATGTGATGCGACTCGTTCTACATGATCTTCATTTCATAATGATTATATAAATGAATTGAATGGATAAATATGGTATATAATACACTAATAACATTCTGTAAATGAATTACCTATAACCTAAAGATAAGAATAAGAATTTATTCGACAAAACACGCATAAGAACAAAAAGTTATAAAGACCCGAGTAACAAGTAACAATGAAATATTACTAACAAAAAGCTAATAATATGACCATATATGATATCATATCAACATGTATGATTCTGGAATAAGTCAATAACATTATTTAAACCATTATACAGGAGCTTCGGACACGTACAAAGCAAATCGGACCTAAGGTAAGGGAAATATCACAATCTCATTTTTATCCGAGATTGTTTATTCGTAAGTATTTACTGGGGTGTATTTTATCATCCACATCCATGTTCCCTCAATATGTAATATTGTTTCCATCCACTTGCAATAGTTTAAATCCAATTTTACCCTTAGGTGAGTTTTTAGTAAAGAATATGAAAGGAATCTTTTGTCGTTTTTCCGTACGAGGTACTTTTTTGACTTTTCCGACAAAAGTACGAAGAATGTTTTTTTTTAACTTATACGGCATGAATGGATTTTTAAAGCATTATTTCCAAGAATATTCCTTTACAAGTTTTCAAGTCTATTTTTAATCAACTTCTTTTATTTTAAAGTCGTATGACATGTTATGAAAGGAAAAATGTTTTTGAAGAAGAAAGGTTATTTTCCTCAAGAATTCAATTCAAGTGTTTTATCAAAATTATTTTCCATCTAAGATAATAAAGGGTTCTGTTTCTATCCATATTTTTACATTGTTTTGACTATGTTGTGATGGAATTATGTTTATGAATTCCTTTATCTTATATGAATTGATTTATGATGTCATGATGTTTCAAGAATCCCATTTTTGTTACATGTGTTATGCGTTGATGTATGTTTTATGATTATGTGGCACACATAAGAAAGGATTCATTATAAGATGGGTGGGACCTATATCTCCCTCCAATGCATTGGGTAAAGATTTATATCTCATGAGATAGACATGGCTGGAACGGAAGGTTATTTCGGTTCAGTGAAACAGGACTGAAACGAGGAGTGAACTCGGTTCAGAAAGGGACTTTGTCCACTAAGATAGTCTTGGCAATGAGTCATGGCTAACAAGAAATGATTTTCCATGATTATGTGTGCATGCCACAAAGTTTCAAGTTTTATGTTATGATTATGGGGATCTCATTTTCACTTCTATGATTTATTAAGATTTTATGATCTCTTTTGCAGGTTATGATTTTCAAAAAAGATATGATATGATTTTTATTTCCTTTATTGCCCTTGCTGAGCATTTGAGCTCACCCTTTTATGTTTTCTTTTCCCCAGTTCAGGAAGATGGATATTAAGTAGAATATGCTAAAAGGGACCCTAGATATGATGAAATAAATGGGAGGCACTGTAGAAGATTTATGAACCAGTTGTTTATGTTTCCCAGTTTCTAAAGACACTATACCTATACGGTCCTTTGTGGTTTTGTCATATGTTGTAATAAGTGTGCTTCAATTTTGAAGTATTAACAATGTATGTAAAGTATGGGTCGTTATATTAAGAGTGCATTCTTAAATGGGTACATTGCTGAGGATGTCTTTGTTGAACAACCCCTTGGTTTTACAAACCCCCATTTTCCAAATCATAATTTTAAATTATCCAAAGCTTTATATGGTTTAAAACAAGCTCTAAGAGCCTAGTATGATAGGTTGAGTACTTTTCTTATCTCCAAAAGTTTTACAAAAGGAATAGCTGATCCTGCCCTTTTTTTAAAACTAATTTCTAATGATGTTTTAGTAATTAAAATCTATGTGGATGACATTATCTTTGGATCCTCAAGAAATTCTTTATGTGTTGATTTTTCTAAAATGATGCAAAATGAATTTTAAATGAGTTTAATGGGTGAACTAAAATTCTTTATTGGATTCCAAATCTTTCAAAATACTGATGTAATTATTTTAACTCAAAGTAAATATACTAAATATCGTCTAAAACATTTTGGATTGGATAGCACTAAAAGTAGTAACACTCCCATGAGTACCACTTGTATGTTGGATCTTGATGAAGATGGAAAATCTGTTGATCAAACCACTTATAGAGGAATGATTGGAAGTTTAATCTACTTGAATGCTAGTCGACCTGACATTATGTTTAGTGTGTGTATGTGTTATCGTTTTCAAGAAAATCCTAAGGAAACTCATTTAAATTATTTAAATAGAATTTTTAAATACCTAAGCATAAACCCAATCTAGGATTGTTCTATCCCAGAGGATAATCATTTGAATTAGTTAGTTATTCTGATGCCAACTTCAGTGGCTGTAAGTTAGATAGAAAAAGAACCTCTGAAACATGTCACTTTTTAGGAAAATCACTAGTATCATGGTGTAGTAAGAAACAAAATTATGTTGTATTATCTACTACTGAAGATGAATACATAGCTACTGGTAGTTTTTGTGCACAAATCTTGTGGATGAAACACACATTACTAGATTATGGATATCAATTCAGGCATGTACCTATAAACTGTGACAACACAAGTGCTATTAACATCTCAAAAAATCTTGTTTCACATTCTAGGACAAATCATATTGATGTAAGACATCACTTTTTGAGAGATAATTATCAAAAAGGTGATATCACTTTGGAATTCATTGGTACTGAGTATCAGCTTACTGATTATTTACCAAATCATTAAATTCTGAAAGAATAGACTACATCATACATGAATTAGGCATGATAAATCTTAAGTAAATGTCTTACTATTTCATGATTACGGTCTCACAGTTAGTGATTCATGAGTACTGTTTGACAGTTACTGTCTCACTGTAAAGTTGATGTTTACTGTATCACCATAATGCTCAGTTATTGTCTCACCGTAACAATCAGTTACTGTCTCACCATAACATTCATTCTTTGTCTCATTATAAAGACCCAATATGATATCACCATAAATATTATTTATGATTTTTATATTTGAATTAAAAACCATATCATGGTAATTATCCTTTTCGCCTTTTTGTTTTCCCGCACTTTTACTTTTGCGACATTTGGTATTCCTAAATGATAAAATAAAGGAAGTATCATTTGTCCTTCAAGAGAGATTTCTTCTATTCACTCATTCATAACCTCTCTTCAAACCTACAACCCTTCTCTCTCTCTCTCTCTCTTGAACCTTCGTCAGATGTCTAGGATGAAACGCCCTTCATCGTCGACTCCTGAGAAACGAAGCGCAAACAAGAAGAAAATTGCACCCAAGCTAGCACCCGAAGGTCCTCTAAACCCAAATCTGGTAAACCGAGTTGTCGTACATGAGAAAGAGGTTTTACCCAAATGTATTTTTTCATGTAAGTCTCTGATTCTGAAAGTTTTAAAAGAGAAAGGCTGGCTAGAGTGGTTTTCAAAGGAAGATAGTCCTATATATCATAAGTTAGTGGCTCAGTTTTATCAATATGTTCAGTTCTCCTTTGATTATGAAGATGGATATGTTGTGATAAGCTAGATGAATGGGAAGAAATGATCATTCTCTTCGAGGTTATGGGTTTCATGCCTTAGGATACCTCATGAAGGCATCTGTGAGGATTATCAGAGAGGACCTGCACCTTCAACCAAATTCTTTGATCTGGAGGATTCTTTGAAAGCCTTAATCGATAATGGAACCAAGAGGAGAGCCATTGCTGCTGAACTAGATGGAGAATCATGGATTTTTTTAAGTTTATACAGAACCTGATTAGCCCAAGAAAAGGTGATTTTTCTGTTTCGAAATATCAGGATGTGTTTCTGATCAACCTTATAAAAAATGGGCATATGATCAACCTTTTAAATTATATCATTCACCACATGTGTGAACTGATCAAAGCCACATCCAAGTCAACCTACCTATTTTACTCTCGGCTTATCTTATCCATGCTTCTTTCTAAAGGTATGGTTGAAACTAATGAGGAAGTTATAAAACATTGTGAGTACTACCTTTCAAAAGTCACTATCAAGAGGATGAAGATAAATTTGAACCCTTGGAAAAAGGAATGGGTAGAAGACAATGAAAGAATTTATGAAAAATTCAATCATGTGGAACATCCCTCAAGACCAAGAGATATTTCTGATCCTGGTTTGGAACCAAATGAGGTTGTTGAATACTCTTCTGAGGAAGAAGAAGTGGTTTTTGTGCCACCTAGAGAAACTGTTTCTATGGAGGAGGACAATACTCTTGTTCCTCATGAAGTTCTTGAAGAAGAGGTCCCTGCTCCTAAAGGTGTTGTTAATATGGAAGATCAACCCGAGGTTGAAACAGAATCTATTGCCAAAGAAATTGAAAATAATTCCATGGAAGAACCTATAGTGGAAGATCTACAAGTTATGCAAGAGCCTAACCTTGAGGAACTCCCAGTGGAACAATCTGTTCCTGAAGTCATTCCTTCAGCCGAGGAAATGATGGAGCTGGCTTTTCAACTGGCTAGGATGGAAATGAGTGAAGAACTACAAGATGAATTTGTGGAAATGGATCAATATCCTAGGCCTCTCAATCCTAAGAATTATGCAAGTGTTGAGGGGGAGAAACCCCCCAAATCTGGAATCTATCGAAGTACAAAACCCAATTGTTTCAAGTCTTGTAGACACTCGATATATGTTCCCCAATTTCTATGATGTGGATGACTATCAGCATGTTTCAGTAAAAGGCCTTGACCTTTCTACTATGTTCCAACTAAAATCTGTCTCTAATATTTCTCTTGAGAAAGTACCTAAGACTATATCAGTCCCTATTTCCGAACCTTCATCAGAACAACCATCTTTTGTGAGTAAGGATGATATAACAGAATTTGGTGCTACCCTTTTATCTAGTGTTGAAAAAGTTCTAAATTTACAACCTGCTCTTGTGACAAATCTAAGTGAGAAAGATGCCTCTTTATTATTGGATAATGTTATTGGGAAAATATAACCCAAAATGCTTCATGAGATTCAGGAAGTAAGAGTTGAGAATAGACTGCTTAGTGATGAAGTGAAGACCCTAAGAGGAATGATTGAAGAAATTCAGAAGGATATGCATTTGAGATCAGAGCTTGTTTCTCTTCCTGTGGAACCTATTGTTCCTCAAACCCCACAGAATTTTGTCTCTGAGATTCAGCCTAATTTAGCTTCCTTACCTGAAAAGGTCACTGAAAGAAACAAACAGATTGTGAAGGAAACGTGAGAGCTTGTTGTTAATCTAAACAAACTCACTAATGAGTATACAGGGTGTCTTCAGAAAGTGATAAATCAACAAAAATATCTCACCACCTCTGTAAATGCTTCTAAAGCCTCTATTCAATCCTCTTAACCCTATTTAGACAGTGATCTGCTCAAAATAGTGGTCAAAGAAGAGTTTCAGGCTGTGCGTAGTGGATTCAATAAAGATTCTCTACATGCAGTTATCAAGAACAGTTACATAGTCCTTGATCATGTCCAAATCCAATCTAAAATTTCTAATGATGCTTAGAAAGAGATTTCCAAGAAAGTGGATTTCTATTTCAACAGAATCTTCTCTAAGACTGACATGAATAATCACTTCAAGTATCTTGTAGAAAATCTTCGGATTCCACCATTTACTAAAGCTTTCAAGACCCAAGTCCAAAATCTCATAGAGTTTACTCAGTTGTTGTACAAGTTTATGGAGAACAAGGATGATTTTGAGAAACCCCTAGAGTATGGTGGAGAGATCATTGTGGATTTAATTAAGCTTCTGAGGCCTTACCTTCATGTCCAGAGTACAACCATTGTTGCTCCTACAGCTGCACATCTAAGACCTGGTTTCTTACCTTCACCTCTACTCTAGCCTCCACTTCCATGTCTGTTAGTTAGGAACTGAGTCAGATTAGGCATGTGATCCTTGATCAACGACTACCTCGGTCTTCTTTTGCACCTACTCTAGCTCCCTCTATTTTTGAAAGCCTTCATTTACCTTCTCTATCAACCACCTCACTCCCTTCTTCTACCTCGACCTCTGCTCCGATGAATTTTTCTTCTGCTAATGATACTAAAGGCAAAGATAAGGCCAACTCCTTAAGAAGATCAATGATTACTCCTTCTTGATAGAAATAATGTTGTTTTGTTTTTCTCTTTTTTGTTTGTACTGGATCTTATTTTCTTTAATGAAATGTGCACTTTTCATGACATCTCTTATTCCATCTTTTTGATAATCCCAAAAGGGGGAGAAATATCTATACTATTTTAGACATTTATATCTATATCTATAGTTGAATCAAATATACAATTTAAATCTACAAGTTTTGTGATCATCAAAAAGGGGGATATTGTTGGACTCCACGTGCACTAATCATGTTTTAATGATCACAAATCCTATTCAACCTGGTTAAATCCTATAACTTATATCAAATCATGTGTATTATTGTTTAAGTATTCTCATGCTTTAAGAAGAGCCATTCAAAGATCTTAATTGATCTACATTAAGTTTAATTACTTTATACTATCCTTGATATACTATTATAATACCTTATTTTACAAGTGATTAAGTCTAATCCATTCTATGATCATCATTGCTTAAGTCTGAATACAGTTATTTTGAAAATTCTAAGACACCATGAGTCTGCCACTGGTTATGTCTTTCTAGAAAAGTAAATCAGACACCGTGAAGGATTCAGACAACGTAACATCCAGACACCGTGAACAAGACACGGTGACCATCAGACACCGTGACATCCAGACACCATGAAAAGACACCGTGACCATGAGACACCATGGCCATTAGACACCATAACTATGAGACATCGTGACCAATCCAGACACCGTGTGAAGGAGACACCGTTTCCATTTCATACTGTGACACCATTTCCAAATATATTTTGTCGTCTTTTAATTTAATCTCTAACGTTCACATTTTAATACTTTAATGCACTGACATAATTATTGTTTCTTTGTATACATATCATCAGACAGTACGAGGTACGAGGTGCAAAATACATGCAACATGTCATCCCCAACATATGCACTCCAAGATAAAAGAGTAGTGCGGCCCAGAAACAAGTAGCGGGCGGAAAAGATTGTAGGAAAAGCACGACACAAAAAACAAGCTGGTGGGCGTGAACGTGAGAACTATATATACATTTTAGAGAACTGGCCCATGCAACTCGATTCTACTGAAGAACACACAAAGCGTACTGGAATCCCGAGAAAATATTCACACTAAAAAACATCATGAATAACACAAGACAGATCTGTCTGACTTATGACACTCTGTTTTCCAGACGAGGGCTCGAGTTCTGCATCTGCTTCATCTCAGAAGTCCAGAGCTGCAAAGACTAACACTCAAATCATTTCTAAACCTATCTTAATATTTCTACTCTATTGTGTATCTTTTTACTAAATTTCGAGCAGTGTGTGTTTCTGTAAAATAACACACTTTGTCTCCTGCATCAAACTGAAGGATACAATATATCCTTACTCAAACACTCATTTACTCTTGTGTATACCCACGGATAAGTGTGGAAGAGGTCCCTGTGTGGTCTGGTAGTTTGTACCCATGAAGAACTGTAGAAGAGGTCCTTGTGTGACCTAGAGAGTACTGTGTACTGTTGTTTAACCCAGATCTAGGGTGTGGATCATGTTTATTTATATAAACTACTTGGTGGCAGCTGATCACCAAGTGGAGTTGATTGGGACTCGGCTTGAACCACTTGTTTCATATCTGCTGTGTTGCTTACTTTAGTTTTCTTTGTTTTACTTCTCTACTATATAATTCATAAATCACTAAACTTACTTTGATAGTTAATCTTGGAAATAAGTTATAATTGCTTTGTCTTAGTAAAATAGTTTCAAAAGTAATATTAATAAATATTATTATTACTGAGAAATAATCAATCTTCTATGAATTTATTTAAACAGTCAATCCTTTATAACCGTATTACTTTCATTAACTAGGTTGTATTTAACTTGAAGGGGAAATCTTTTTAAGAACACCTTTTTAAACAGAAATTTTTATAGATACTCAATTCACCCCTCCCCTCTTGATTCATCTACTCTAACCAATAGTTACACATTAATGTGGTGTTAACACATTAATTTTGTGGATTGGATAGGGATTACAAAACTAAATCATTAGTTCCATGCATACACAATGGTAAAAAACATCAAAAGATAAATATTTCTCAAGATGAATAGTAATGTATTTAACATACATAGGATGTATATTAAATTTGTCAAAATTTGAAAGAAAACCCTAAAATACTATGTGTAATATTCCTTCAAAAGTGGAACTTTAAAATACCTAGATCATCCAAATAGGTAGTTTCAATCCATATTTGGGGTGCCCTTGTATTTTCTTGTGTAAGGGAAAAAATTAATGAGTGACACTGGATTATATAATTGAGTAGTTTCATTCCATGGAGGGGTTCCACTAAATTGTCTTGTGTTTTCTCATTTTTTATGTTTTATTTGGATTATGAATAGCATGAAAACCCCAATGTTTGGGATAGAAGAGGAATAGATTTGGGTATTATCCATATGATGAATATTGGTAATGATTTGTTGACTCAACTATCCAAGAATCACCACTATTGGGATTGAATTGATATGTTATCTAAAAAACTTAATTACTGAGTTTCACTCCATAGAGGATTTATTGCTTAGTTAAATATATATCTTGAATCACTAAATAGATATAATATGTGAGGTCATAATTTTTAGTGGGATAACATTCATTGAATTTTATTGTTGAAAAGATATAATAAGTGATAATCACCCATAGGTATATTTTTGTTATAGTTTATAGCTTACTTTGTGATAATCATATTGATATTCCTCATAGATATGAAATACAGGCTTGTTAGTGATTGGTGTCTTGGGTTGATAAATGTTCTCAAAGAGTGTCATTTTGATCAAATAAATATAAATATTGTATAGAACAATTCCACTAACTCTGACTCATGTTTATTAGATACTGAGGTTGAATCACACATTTATTCTGATAACCACAGACTCAGAGATAAGATAGAATTGATAAAGGGAGAGGTAAATATTAATGTTAGTAATGGAGAAAGTGTTACCCCATTAAAGGTCAGCACTTATGATCCAATTTTATAAATTGTATTAATACTATAATTATAGAATTGTTATTATGTTCTTACCATAAATAGAAATTTGATTTTTATATATCATTTGGACAAGAATGGATTCTAATTCCCAATCAAGAAAAAGAGTTGTTTTATATATATGAATGATAGTTTTTATAGAATCAATAATATGGTAATATTTTATATATTATATATATGGATAATAATATTTATAATATTTAGAATAAGAAGGATAGGGTTGATTCTAATCCCACCTTCCTTTGGAATTTTCATCTTGGACATATAAATAAAAAACATATAAAAATAGTCCATAAGGATAGATTATTTGAACCATATAATTATGAATCATTTGAGAAATGTGAATCTTGTTTATTTAGAAAGATAACCAAGTCACTTTTTGGTAGAAAAGGTGAATGGGAAAGTGAACTATTGGATCTCATACATAGTAATGTATATAAACCAATGAGAACACAAACGATTGTTAGTTTTAGGTATTTCATTACCTTTACTGATGGATTTAGTTGGTTTTGATTGTGTTTCTAAAGAAAAAAAATAATAAAAACATTGAGAAGTTCAAACAGTTCCATAAATAAGTATAGATACAATTGGGAAATAGTATCAAGATCCTCCAATCGGATTGGGGTGGTGAATACGTAATCTAGGAATTCACTAATCATCTGAGAGATTATGAATTTTTTCATAAATTACTCCACATAGAACAAAAAATGTAATGGTTTGTCTAAAAGGATGAATAATACCCTTTTATACATGGTTTAATTAATGGTGTGTCAATGTGAGCTTCCTATTTCATTCCACAGTTATTCTCTAGAAACTATAACATTTCTACTAAACTATATTCCGTCTAAAGTAGTAAAAAATACATGATATTGGATATGGAATGGTTAACATAAAAGGTTGTATTTTATGAGTATTTGGGGTTGTTAAGTACAAATACAGTGATTGGATTATGATAAAATAGGCCCTAAGTCAAAAAACATTCTTGTTTGTTGGTTATCCTAAAGAAATTAAGGGATGTTATTTTTACAACACTACCTAACATGAAGTGTTTGTGGCTTGAGATGGTGTTTTCCTTGATATAAAAAACATAAATCTAGTAGTTGGTGGGAGGAAAGTTGAACATGTATAATTTCAACATAACAAAATAGGAAATGTTCCTGATTTGGAGGCTTAGTTCGTTCTATAAAGAATTATGGAAGAAGAATTGATACAAGTTACATAAGAACATTGAAGGTATGGACGAATTCATAAAAACCCCAAGAGATATGGATTTATAGTTGAAAATTATGATGAAATAAAATTAATAAGAGATGAAATTACATCCTACCACTAGTCCATTGAGATTTATGATTCTGAGAAATGGTTAAAATTCATGGAATTTGAAATGGTCTCCATGTACATTAACCAAGTTTGGAACTTTTTAAATTAACCTAAAGGTGTAATACACCAGAGTTATAAGTGGGTTTTTTATAACAAAACCAGTATATATAATATATTTTCTACCTATAAATCATGTTTGGTGGAAAAAGTTTATAAAAAAATCTTAGTATTAACTATGAAAAAACCATTTCACTAGTAGTGATGACTAATTCCATTTGGATTTTTCTATATATACTCACTTGTTATGATTATGAGATTAATCATATGGATATAAAAACCAATTTCCTTAATAGTAATTTAGTAATGGATGTGTATATGATTCAAACTGATGGTTTCAATTTTCTAAATGAGACTCCTAATCTATGTAGGTTACAATAGTCTATTTAAAGACTATGTCAAGCCTCTTAGAGTTATAATATCTGATTTGATGACCTAATCAAATATATTAGTTTCATCCATAATTTGGTTTATTATTATGTATATAATAAAATAAGTGGGTGTGTTATAGTGTTTATGATATTTTATTCGGATGACATACTGTTGATTGGAAACTATATTCTAACTCTTCACTCTATAACATGTGGTTGGGGAAAGTGTTACCCATGAAATATATGGGTGATGCTACATACATAATCATTATTAGGATCAATAGAGATATATATAGGATGATAATTGGACTTCTTCAAGACACTTACATAAGTAAATTAATAATGTGTTTCAGTAGGTTGAACTCTAAGAAGGGGAATCTGATAGTATTTCATGGAACAAATATTAAAAAGATTTGGGATCATTATTAAAAGTTAGAAAGGATAGTTTAAATTCCTTACGCATCATCCATATGATCTATCATTCATTTCATGTTGTATACCTAACCTGATGTCTCATATTCTCTTATAATTACAAGTAAATACCATTCCAATCCTTGTGAGAGTACTAGAGTTTTGTGAATAACATACTAAAGGAAATGAGAATGTCTAAGGATATGTTGTTGGAATTTGAAGGAGATGATGAAATCTATGTAAAAGGTTACACATATGAGAGTTTTCAATCCAAAAAAGATTATATGAAATATTAATCGATATCCATGTATTGCTCAACCGATAGATCTATAATTCAAATATATTCAAAAAAACCATCACAACATACTTGACAATAGATCCAGATTACATCACTACATCATATATTGCGAAAGAATTTTTTTTGGATCATAAAGTTCATCTAAGAAAAATAGGTGGCTCATAGCATTGAGGGCGTGATTTAGATTTAATATGATATTAAAATATACATCACCCAGAAGAATGAACCTTGGTCTCACCAAATGACCAAACCCATTATTCAAAAATACCACATTATAGAAGAAATCATTGATAGAAGAGATGTTAGGATCTGTGGGGTGGCTCTAGAGGTTAATTTCGTAGATCTATTGATGAATCTATTGTCACAAAAAATGATGGTAATATTAGGTCTCTTGGTATTAATTACTTGAGAGATTGATGTAACAAATATAAATGTATGATGTGTTTATAATGAAGTAAATAACCATTTATCATTAATTCATGTGTGATAGAATTTTATTTACATGATTGGAAGAATGATTATATCCTCAAAAAGTAAAACATTGAATTATACCTAATAGATTATCATCAGAGATCATTATAGATAATGATGGTATGTTATGATTATCATAAATAAATTATTATACCTATTAAAAAGGGTTTTATTTGAGATATAAATATTATATTCATGAGGTAATAAGTAGAGAAATGTTAGTTGGATTGGCCAACCAATTTATATCTTATAGAACGTAATCTATTCATCAATATAATTAGGGTTGTATTCTTATTATCAATCCCTACTACCTGATTTTGTTGATAAACCTAGCTCGAGAACCTTCATACTTTGATACCTTACTTATATATGTCAATCTTGACATAGATTATCATGGGGTGGTTGGGTATGATTCTAATGTTATTTCTAGTTAGATTGTAACCAAGATGATATTTTTTCACTTGTATAATGATTTAATACATCCAGACATTAATTAATATAGACTGAGGAAATGCATTTCCATGATTAGTTAGGTTGAATAAGATATGTTTATCCACTTATATGAGGTACATGTGATGTACTTATCTATTAGATGAATATATGTGATGTATTCATCAACTTGGTCAATCTATTTCAATGAATCAAGAAAAATATTAGTTGGATTATAATAGATTGAATTCTTCCATTTCTAATTATCACTCGATGTCATGGAAAAAGGTATTCTATAGGGTTACATATGATGTATATGATATATCTTGTGTTTGGAATGTTTATATAATGATATGATCATGTCTAAGAAGATCACACCAACCCCTTAGTAGCATGAGTAGTGATAATTCTTTGATATAGGCCGCTCATGGCTTACATCCATGAAATAGGGATTTCATTTTTTTAAATTCCATTAAGGCCCATTGGGTCACATAGTTAATAATGTGAGTAACTATAAAGTGTTGGAAAAAATTTCTATTCCAAAATGAAGATATTTTGATAAAACCACTTATAAAATAATTTGGATGGATTCGATATGATTTTTAATGTTTTTCATAAAGTTATTATAGTATTTTAGTGAAAGTGGGAGATTATTGGGTGTAATATAAAATAGTCTGAACCTTTACCCTATAGCCTAATCCATGGGTGATGTGGTTGAGGATAACATTACCCGGACATCATCGATTATCTTGAATGGGATGCATTCACTTTCCATGTCCACTCTCACTCAGTTTTCATCAGATAAAACCCTTTATTAGTGGATTCATAAGGATTGTGTATACATTGAATGGGTTTAATGAATTTTACCCAATGGGTAATAATGTGTGTGATATTATTTGGATAACCAAAGAGCTATACATTTAATATGGAGCATCAGTTATGGCCTATATAGAGATGTGGGATACCTTATATTGGTGTAACCAATCCGATTAAAAAATATTCAAAGATCGACTAATTCCTTGTGATATGTTTATCACTAATTAAAAGTGATATGGAACCCCTTTAGAGTATAGGTATCCTAGAGAAACATTATAAGATCCTTAGGCCAATGTCATCCCCATAGAGACAAAGCTTTTGTTAGATGCTCCATTGATATTCATAAACCATTCTTCATTCCAGAAAGAGATTGTGGCCACTATATAAGAATTTTACGTATTATCTATTATCTATTTACTTTAAATTATTTATTCCTTGAATATAGACCAATTTTGTTTTTGGGTTCGCTTCAAATTTCATGGATAATATTCTAATCCCCTAAAAACCATCATCGTCATCATATATTCATATTTCTTAACACTTCAAACACTAAATCTATATTTTTTTATTCTTTCACCTTTACATTTACTTCATATACATTCTCTATATTATTAAAAATAAATATTTTATTATAATCCTCTAAAATTTAATTAATTATTTATATGAAAGTGATAAAAAAATTAAATTATGAGCTTGATCATCATTCTCATTGTTTTTTCGATCAATTTTTATCATCAGGGAATTTTCCATATAAAGGACATACTGATTTTTTACCACTATAGTCACAAGAAAACCAACAGCTAATATATATATAAGTATTATAACTTTTTCAATATTATGGTTCTTCTCATCAAACATCAGAATCCCATTAACAATAACTAAATTAATATTATTAATTTTAGTCCTAAAATTCAAAACAAAATCCACTTCTAGAATAAAGAGTACACTTAACCTTTAAAATTTAAATATATTTTCATCTTTAAAGTAAAATAGTAACAATGTGCATATGCCAATTGTAAGATACCTAGATAAAAATATGCATAAGGATCATCAAAAATTCATTAAGAGGGTTCTAAAATAGTGAATCTTTTTCTTTTATATTTCACCAGTAAACAACCTTCTCTACCTGTTAATGTGATTGGTTTGAATACTATTATCACTTTCCTACCACTATAAGAAACAAAAAGATAGTGGGAATGGTTATTTTATAGGTTTACTACTAAAAACGAATGGATACATCCTTGTAATGATTCAAAAAACCTAAAATCACACATGTCACTAATCATCATGGATAAAAATGAGCAGGGACTATCCTTGATTTTTTACATATTATATATATCACGATTGATGTAACAATATACCACACAATCAAATAAATGATCTCAAAAGTTATAAAAATAAGAATCTTCAACCTCTAATAGTGACTCTACTTTTTTAGATGATTTCCATATTCACCATACTTCATCGAACACTGAACTTATCATCAAATAGTGAATGAAATTTTTCTTTAAAAACCCAATACCATATACATTTCTTAATTGGGTTGTCTTGATGGAGGAAACAAACTATAATCTTCGATCAATAGGATGAGCCTCCAAACATCACTATATAATACATTACAGTCCACATTATCTTCAATAAGAACTTCAAACTTTAGATTCAAAGTATTCCCACTTTAAGAAATGAATGGATGAAAATTATTTGAAATTGTTTTTTGTCTTATTCCTATTATTTATCTATAGAAATATAAAATAATGAAACTTACCTTTATCCACTTCCCTCAATCTATATCTCATTGCCTCTAATTTACATAGCATCCTCTAACCCTCTTACATTGGAACAAATTCCCTTCATCATGTTTTAATTTTAAAGTAAAGATACTTTCTGGCTTGTTATGGAATAGTTCCACTAATCATGGGGGAATGGATTTTTGTGTGCACAATACATATTGTTTAGGTGAGGTCGTAACATATTCATCCTAATTTAAGTTTCTAGAAACAGACCACATCCAACATTCCCAGTTCAAATATATTTGAATAAATACCCTTGATGTTCCATGTTTTCAGAAACTAATTATATCCATCTAACCATGAAATATACATCCTCATTCCAACATCCATTAAAGAACCATGAAAAAAAAGATATTTCACTCAACAATTCATCATACTAAACCATTTTTTTCTCTAGATAAAGACATAATTCAATAAACTATGACATAGTTGATGTTGTTTTTTAACAGATTATGACAATGATTATGGATTAGAGATCATCCTCCTGGTAGATAAAAAATCTTTTTTAACATAACTGATTTCTACAATGAGTATTTCCAAGACTAAACTACCCATTTTAATTTAATAAATACACAATGGTGTATTTATCACAACACCATGTCATAATCAATAATTATTATGGAATACCATGATTGTTTTGGTACTATCCTTGGTATAGTGATGTATGTCTTCACTTTAACCATTTCTAAACACTAAACTTCACTTAAAACCCACTTCCAGTATATTCCAAACTTTAGAATGAAATTAACCTCAATTAAAATATTAATATTCACTAGAGATTGAATATTTCTCTTCTAAATTCACTTTCCTCATCACACGATTTTTTATAATCTTGAAAATTTCGTTTTGACTCACATTCACTTTTGTTGGAAATCTGCAATTTGACTTCCTCAACATTCTCAACATCTTTTGTTAAGTAGTTTGTATTTTCAATAGATTTCACATCATATTAATCCAATATATTTTTTGAACATTTGTTACAACATTTTTAACTTCTTATATTGGGTGAATATCCCATTAAAATTTCATCTTCATCTTTCTCGTCAAATTTTTTGAGATCTGGATTTTTTATTTTTAGTAAGTAGGGACTTCCATAAACTTAAGTATTTACATGATTTTTTTAATTATACCACATTTCATATGAATTATTGTTAGACTAAATTCTTAACAAACAACTATTTTGTACATGTAAAATAGTATAAACGAATTTTCTTCAATATAACATTGAAATTTTTTATTCTGCTAACATGCTTCTTCCCATTTCCACCAGATATATATTCTTCCTTTATATTACTCCATTTTCTGTGGTCTGTATGGGGAACTATACTCATGTTTGATTCTATAATATTTCAAATAAGATTTATAGGAATTTCATGTGAATTATCTTCCATTATATTTTCTCAAATTATTTATATAAACCCTCATTTCTCTCTCAAATTCTATTATGAAAACTTTAAAAAAATTTACTAACTTTGACTTATGCTTCATAAACATGATGTTGGTCATCTATGTTAAATCATCAATGAATGTGATAAAGTAAAAATCCCTTTTTTTATTGATGTCTCATCATCCTACATAAATCAGAATGAATAATTCATGAGGTCTGGTAGATTGAATCTAAACATTTTGAGGACTTTTATTAGTCATTTTCACTTTCTAACAAGTTATGAAAACATCTTATATTAATTTCGATTCTAGAAAATTTTGTATAGTTTCAAATTTAGAAATTTAGTTCATATTTTTCTATCCAATATTTCCAATTATCTGGTGCCATAACTTGTTTTCATCTTCATCACTCAAGTAATAGGAGTTATAATGTTCTTCTATTTAAAATTGATTTCCACTAGTTCTTTCTCCACTTGTAACAAATTTTTCATCTTCCACACTTCTAATGATATAAGAATACTTTCTGAATATCACTTATTTTTCATCATCACAAAGTTTATTTACACTATCTAATGTATGATTTATCTTGTCAACAAATATAACATCCTTATATTTCAACAATTTTACTTCAATATTAGCCATTCCAATTCCCCTAATTTTTAAGGAACTATCATTCCCTAAGTTGACATCTCCTCCATCACAATTTTCCACATTTTCAATATTTTAAAAATAACTTTCGTGTGTGATAAAAACCCACAATAATTCATACATGGTTTTTTATTTTTATGTTCTTTCAAAGTTGTCTCAATAAAAAAATATCTTTCCTAAACTTTCTTCTTTCAAACTTCCTTTTCTATTCTTCTATAGGAAACTCATTCCAAAAGGAGTTTCATGTATTTTTCAACATGATAACCATACTAGTCACATATTTCCAATACTTCTTCCAGATATTCAAATTTGTTTTCTGTTAGGCGTTTTCTAACATCTTGATTTTTTACTTTTTCGACTTGATGAGTTTTAGTAAAATTACTCATTCTTCTTCCACCATTGCTTTCACACTATTCTAACATTCTTCCAGGATGTGATAAATTATGACAATAATTATATGACTTATTCCCATAGATTCCATATCATATGAAAATAACCATCAAATCTTGATTTTCTATTGAAGTAAGATATGTATTCATAGAAACTTTGTTGAGTTTGATAAATTATTTCTACTCTAACATACTTTGGTCATAGACTATCTTTACTACTGAGGTTGTTTTCAACTTTTTTATATGTGATAGGTTTCTTACATCCCTTCTCAACTGATTATTTCATGACACGTTTCTCCTCACATAAAATATCCTAAAAGTTAGATGAAACGTTATTTTTGTTGGGTGAGGATGTTGCCTAATTTTTTTATTCGAGCTTTATAAACAACTTTAGAAGTCTCATATTTTACTTCCAAATCTTTTATGAGGATTTAATTCATCTTTATTAAAGTAATTTTGGCCTAAATTTTTTATTGAGACTTTTTAACTTCCTCTTACTTTGCTTCCAACTTCTTACTCAGATCTTTAGTTATCTATACCTGTTCAGAAATATTAAATTTGTAACTTAAGATCTCCTAAATGTATTATTCTTCTTGCTTGACAACATATTTTTCACTTTCCATGTCTGTTCCACTATCTTTCTTTATCATTATTATTTCTTTCTAAAGATATCTTTTTTCTAAATATATGCAACATGTTTTGTTTTGACCTAATACTCTCTATAATATTCTTCACCTCCTTCTTTTCTATTTAATAATTATTCGGTTTTTCAACTTTTTCAATGAGTATTCTAACCTTTTATGAATATTCATCATCAAACTAATTGGTTTTAGTTGAGTCTCATTCATATTTCTTACTCAAAATACTTCTCTTCTTCCCATAAATTTTTTCTTATATTTGTTGGAAGACATTTATTTTTTATAACTTTTTGTTATACTTGTCCCCTCGAGGTTTTTCATCAGAATCATATCTATATTCTCAAATTTATTCATATGTAAATTTGTATAAAATTTCTCTATTCCACTACACTCAGAACATTTTAGAGGAATTTTTCCTCTATACTTTTGATTTCCTAATATAAAGTTCTTGGAAATAAGAGATATGATTTTATCATTAAACTCATCATCCTCTTTATCTTCAGAATCACAAAGATCTATATCTTCAACATATGGAATTTTTATATTTTTTATAGCTTTAAAATCCATTTCATCTTTAATCTTTTTTTAAATATTATAGATTTTTTCATTTCATAAGAAATAAAAAAATTATGCAATTCATCAAGAGATAAAGCAACATTATATTATAAGTTGGAAATTTTAGAGTCAATCTCATTTGAAATGTTTCTCATGAGTTTCTTTAGAATTATAGAATCTTTCAGTACTTCTCTGAAACATATGATATTTCAAAATAATTCATTTAGTGTGGTGAAGTACTCATCAATAGTTTATTTATCTCTCATTAATATATCTTCACAATTTCAATACCATATTTGTAGTTTTTCTTCCTCCACTTTAGTATTCTCTTCAAAAATAATTTCCAACATGTCCCATATACTCTTTGATGTTTTTAGACCCATCACCTTCATATAAAAAAAATTTGATAGAGACATAATGATTCTCATTCTTTAATTTCCATAAACATCCATATTTATCTTGTTAGAAAATTTCATTGGATCATCTTTCTCAATATGTGGAAAACCAATTGTAGTAGAATCAACAACTTCTAGGACAAGAGATAGGAGATATGGAATCCTCATATTTTTCCAAAAATAATAATTTTTTCCATAAAATGTAGAAATTCCTCTGATTTTGATAGAATTGAGATTCTCCAGGATAAGGATTCGATAAGGGAACCCTGGTTCTGATACCTATTGAAGATCCAAAGGATCGAATAACAACTGGGAAGGGGGTTGAATTAGTTTCTTACTTTTTGTAAGTTTCTAACCATTAGAAACATAACCCCTATAACATATTATAGTTCATTACCTTACCAAGTTTTAGTAAACACTCATGCATGAAAAAGTAAGAAAGCATATGAACAAGATGAGATTTACGAGGTTCGTTCTTAGTGTGAGAACCTACATCCTTACCATAGCCACTCTCGTAGGTCTATGGAAATTCACTATTATTAATAAGTGAATACAATATGAGTTAACTCCCATTAGACAGCTTCTATTTACTAATAGGAATGATTATATTGAATCCTATGAGTTTACGGTTTTTTTCTTATAAAAATGAGCAAAAAAAACTTATAAAAACTTTGTTTGAACTACTCCATAAAAGTCACTACATTCGATGACCCTATGTTTGATGGTCCTCTGTCCGATAAGCCTAGTCTGATTGAATCCGTGTGATTTTTCTTCTCTCAATTAGTATAAGTAAAACTCTTTCTCAAAACCAGGATGATCTTCTTCAGTATGATTTTCTCAGTATGGTAATCTGAACTATATGTAGTCTGATCTTGTTATGAGATCTCTGTTTGAAAAACACTTATGTCAAGAACTCTACGGAACTTCCACTTTTTTATAACACATTAAAACTGTTAAATATGATTTAATTTACTATATATTTATAGTCATACTAGATATAAATTATGGAGAAACTTAAAACATTTCTTACTCACCCAAATTCATAAAACTCTAAATTTCAAATTCATTTGAACTTTATCTTTGACTGTTATAAACCTTCTCATCTCTTCTAGTTTCTTCCTGAAACTTCTACAATTATATGGAAAATCTTCTATAATTATCAAAAATAAATCATAAAAATAGTCTAGGAAACTCATTCTAATATAAATTCCATTGATCAATCTATTGGAACTTTCTCAGCTCAGTCTGATTTTACTTTCCCAGCTCATTCTATTAGAACTTCCTCACCTCAATCTGATTTAACATAATCAGCTTAGTCTGGTTGAATTTCTTTCTCAGCTCAATCCCATTGACTTTCTTCCATGGATCAGTCTAATAGAACATCCTCATCTCGGTCTGATTGACTTTAATCCTCAGCTAATTACAATGGATATTCCTTATCTTATTCTGATTAACTTTCTTCCTCAACTCAATTCGATGGAACATTCTTAGCATAGTCTGATGGAACTTCCTCAGCTCAACCTGATTGACTTTATTCCTCAGCTCAATCTTATGGAACTTCCCCAACTCAGTCTTATTGACATTCTTCCTCATCTCAATCCTATGGAACATCCTCAGCATAATATTATGGAATTTCCTCAGTTCAATCTAATTGACTTTATTCCAAAAAACTGAATCTGTCATATAGGTTTCATCATCCTTCTGATGTGATGGTTTCTGCAACTCTTTTACTTACTTGTTCTTGTACCATGACTTCTTCATGATATTTCAGAGACTTTAAATAACATCAAAGAATCATTATATTTTTTTTGGAAATTTTAAAACTTCTCATCTTTCGTAACTCCATAATTTTATAGAATTCTTATTTTACAACAACTCAGCATCCTTTGATAAAAATGGTGTTTGATTTTCTGACTATGATTCGGTCAATATGATCACCAACTTCACAGATCTCTATAAATTCATCTTCATGAAATCTTTCGCATATGATGTTCCTTGGTTTGATAAACAGCTTCTAATGAATCATTCGATCGAACAAATTTGTAAAATCTCTTTTTTTCTAGGTTCTTATAAATTTTTCACCAATAAACTTATAAACATCCAACCAAATATCCTTCAACTGATTTTAAAAAACATCCTTTTACAAAATGATTAGTTTTCAACAAATAAAAACCTTGTAAAAACAGAAACATCACAAAGGATCTTTAATAGTCTTCAATAAATTCTTGATAGAAAATAAAATATAAGGAAATGTATTTGAAGGAGATAAATCAATACCTTCTTAATCCATTATCTATCTCCTTATAATTTCCAGGTCAAAACCCTTCCATAAAGTCTCATCTGAATTTTCTCTCTGCTCCCATTCAAAATTATCCATTCAATTCACATTTTTAATTCATTAGTGAACATGCCATCAAAATATATAACTTCTATAATAATATTTTCACATCATTGACACTGGAAATATTTCTCACACACCATATAATTTATTTCATAGATATTACGCATATAAATATGAATTAATTACATAAATAGTAATAATAATAATATTCCACTAACACCTATCATAGACGAGGAAACTATCCTCCTTATAAATTTACAAAATTATTACCCAAGGATAAACATCACATACCAAATTCATTGGCACATTCAAAATTTCATTACAAAAACCACAAAATATACCACTTTTCCCTTCTCCAAAAATAAACAAAATTTCCCAAACACCCAAAATTCAAAATTTCAAGTATCTATATTACACACCCGTTTACAAAAATTATCCTTGAAAATCTTTAATCAAAATCATAAAAAGGATAAAAAAACAACACAAACACTTCTATTCATCTTGTATCACTATATAATATTTCACCAAAATCACAATAAGAATATTTCAAAACAATTAATGATATTTCACTTGAATCTATGTTTCCCTTTCCTATTTACTTTCCACTACTCCACCTTGCCTCCAAAGAACTTTCACTAAAGGAATAAATCACCCATATAGATGTTTCTCCCTATGATCCTAACTTTCCACTTGATAATCAACAAACATCATAACTTCCTCAATATCTACATAATTTAAATAAATCACATGTGAAGGGTCGTGATAATTATTTCAAAGCTATCATACATGAAAAAATTCATGAACCTTTTCTATCTATATAGGTAGCCCCAAACAATAATCTACCTCTATAACCTGTTAATGAAAATTAAAAGGGCCGATAAATCATAGTGAAAACATTCTTCATTTACAAAATTTTTTATGTTCATGTCATGGAGAAACATATAAAAACACGTGATCTCAAATTAGAAATTCCAATGGTCTCCTCCCTAGATCCATATAGAATTTTTGTTTACTATGAGTAGTCATCATGCGATATTGAAGAACATACACATGTTCTTTCATATCCTACACCCTCTCTAGTCAAACTGTGGTTGTTTTAACAAGCTCAACCCCATATAATAGAAAACAACATAGTTTATCATACAAATCCTTATAAGGTTTCATACCAATAGAAGAATGGAAATTATTATTATAATTAAACTTCTCCAATGGTAAATGATTCACCAATGAACCTTCAAATTCCAAAATACATGACAAAAACATATCCAATGAATTATAAATTTCTCACTCAATTTAACCACCGGTTTTTATCAGAATACAATAATAAGGCAAAGAGGGGGGGTGGATTGTACACTTTAAAAAAATTACTTAAACAATGAAAGATCTAAGTTTAACAAAGTTAAACTAAGAAAATTCACAACTCCTCTAACACCAATTGAAATATTGGGACAAAGTATGAAGTTACAAACTTCTAGTTCTATACACCTGCTTAAATTTGGAAAGTGATTCTGAAAAACCGGTTCCAGAAATATGGATTCGGAAAATGAAACTTAACCAAAGTTTACAATATGAGATTCTACCTTAAAGCGTATAGAATCTAACTGAATCATAGTACACAAGTGTAAGAAAGTATAAGATGGTTATACTTTCTTAAACATTCAAAATGCAGCGGAAAAGATAAACTTGTAACAAAAACAAGTAACAAGATATAAATCTTTTAACCCAAAGAGAAGGGTATCCAACAACCTTGGATAAAGGTCCCTTAATTTATACTTTCATAAAATCTTGTCTTACCCACACCTGGGTAAGCCCTCGATATGAAGATCGGAATCTCTGTCTTGTTATCCCCACAATCCCTCAACTTCAAGGTAGTTGGAACCTCTGTCTTCCTCAGCAAGTAAGCCCTCGAACTTCAAGGTAGTCGGCACCTCTGTCTTTCTATCCCTGGAAGCCCTCAAATGTAATCACTAACATTCAGAGTTGCACAAAACAATTTGAATGAGAAGTTCAGTACGTACAAGTCATGAAAATATTATCTCTCTAGAAATCACCTTAACAACGTGTGGTCTCTAGAGTGATCAAATTCTTGTTGAGCTCTTTCAAATGAGCTCTTATTTATGGGCTCGGTAGCAACAGTCGGCTCCCTCCTCCAACGGTCATATTTTCCTTAAATTTAGGAGGGACCTATACACATGTCACTCAACCAATGGTTAGTTAAAAACAGAATGGATGACTTCGTTTTATAACAAAACATGTGTAACTGAAAGCACGACATCGATTTATAACACACTTAATAAATCAGAGTGTAAGTAAAAAGTACAGAGTCTAATAAAAAATTATATTCGAAGTCTATATTACAAGGATATTCGGATTCTGTTTATCAGAAGAATTCGGAGTCGAATTTCATAAATGTTCATATCCATAATTCGTAATCAGAATTCTCAACCAGAATTCGTAATGAGAATTCGTCATCAGAATTCGTAATGAGAATTCGTCATCAGAATTCGTAATGAGAATTCATCATCAGAATTTGTAATGAGAATTCATCATATAATTCTTAATGATAATTCATCATAGAATTGGTAATGAGAATTTATCACAGAATTTGTAATGAGAATTCATCAGAGAATTCGTAATGAGAATTCATCACAGAATTCGTAATGAGAATTCATCACAGAATTCGTAATGAGAATTCATCACAGAATTCGTAATGAGAATTCATCACAGAATTCGTAATGAGAATTCATCACAGAATTCATAATGAGAATTCATCATAGAATTCGTAATGAGAATTCATCATCAGAATTTGTAAAGAGAATTCATCATCAGAATTCTTAATGAGAATTCATTACAGAATTCTTAATGAGAATTCGGATCCTGAAATAGAATTCTTCATATCTAAGTATTATACGATTCTGAGAATATAGATATGAATCCAATTTTTTATACTTAAGAAAAATGTTGATATGAACAATGAAAATAAGAAAGAGGTAAATTTCCTAAAGGAAATTTTCCTTATATAAGTAAAACAAGGGTAAAAACATATTTGCTTAAAGATAAGGTGTTTGTAATTTTCAAAACAATAAAGAATGGAAAATTCATAAGGAAAACCATATTGACTCAACAATCTCCCCCTTTTTGGAAAGCACAAACATCCTTATAAAAAAGAATATAATAACTTAGAATAAATTTCTAGACTTTGAAATTAAGGCTTATCTCCCTTTGTTTATGGATGATAGTGAATACAACTAACTTCCCCTTTGGATTTGGAACTCTAAAGATTGTATTCTGGATTTCCAGAATGGGATTTTTATTATCATAAGAATGAAAAACTTCATAATGAGAAACTCCCCCTTAGATAATCTCCCCCTTACTTAGGGATAGTTCTTCTTTACATTGAAATTTTTCTTCTCCCATTTAGATTCTTCCTTCTCCCCCTTTTGAGTAATTTTTTCTTCTCCCCCTTTGTGATTTTCAAAAAGAATTGAGGGAATGGAAAAGATAATAAAGTACCTGAAATATTAGTACATGCCACCAAACAAAAGATAAGTAACCAAAATTTCATTGCTATTGGAAAGAACTAGGACAAGGAAAACAGTACAACAAAAGATCGAAGTAGTCTATTTTGTTTCTTTTTCCTTGGGCATAAGAATTTTGACAATTGTCTTTAGCGTCTTCATTTCTTTGTGGTCCTCCTCCACTTGCTTCTCTAAAGCAATGATTCTTGCATCTTGAGCCTCCATAGCCACTGCCTGAGCTTTAAGAACTTCATATTGCTTTACAACCTTTTCTTCCAACTGAATCCGAAGATCTTTTTCTTCCCTGTAGTACTGGACAAGAGAACTTAGCTTCCCTTTCAGATCTTTGACTTCCTGCATCCGAACACCCTGCTCAAGAGTTAACTTCTTCTCAAAAGAATTTGTAAGATCCTTGATTTTAGAGTCTTCGGCATCAAAAGCATATTTAACATATACTTGGAATTGATCAAGCTCTGCCATATCTTGAACACATTTATTAGACCACTTGGTTATCTTCTTGCAAGAAAATCTATGAGCATCATAATTGATAAGAAAGTTTTTATGATCAGCCTCAAGCTTAGCATACCTATCCATCACCATGGATACAGAGTCCGAATTTCGATTTATGCTATGCTGAATCGTCTGGCATCTGGATTCTATTGCTGGAAAAATCAGAATGATGTCCACCAGCTTTTTTAGGGACTGTTCAACAAAGTCATGTCCAAAGACAGATGACTTTGAATCTGATATTATGGTTAGAGATGGTTATTCCTCTGACTGTATCATATTACTTTTGGATGATCCTCGAGGTTCTTTTCTTCTTATAATATCTTTCGTTGGAGTGTCAACAACCACTTTCTTACCTTTATTATCTTTCAGAATGGTCTATTCATTAGGATATTCTTGCTCATTTTCTAAAAGTTGAACAATCTCATCTTCATCAACATTCCCCTTTTCTGCTCTGGCTTCAATATCCTCAGTCTTTATAAAGTCATGATTTTGACTTTCTTCCTCAAATGTCTAGTTCACTTCCTCTTCACCTTTCTCATCAGCTCTAGGTGTAGGAATTTTTGAGGATCCGACTTGGGAAGTCCGGATTGAAAATTTCTCGGAAGCACTATCTTTCTCATGATAGTCTTCAACTTGTTTTATTACATCACCAGAGCCACCACTACTCTCTGCTTGCTGAATTTCATCCAAAACTTGCCGAGCTCTCAGCATCAAATCCTTCTCAGCTTTCTTCTTTTTAGAATTTTCTGGAGTCTTCTCACCCAGAGATTCAGTCAAACCTTCAACCAAAAAGGATTTCGGAATGGGTAAAATTTTGGATGCTACTTCTGTTGCCTTTAGAAAAGATTGAACAATCTCGGCCTCAGACATCTTTTTCTTCATCTTCTTCTCCTTGGCTTGTTTCACTAATTCACCAGCCTCTTTCTCTTTCAAGGCCTTAGTCTCAGCAATGTCCAATCTGAATTGTGGCTCCCCTTATTTTCTTTTTTCTTTATCTTGCCTCCACTTGGAAACTACCTCATCTGGATAAGCCTTTTGTTTCTTTGGTTTAGGGGGTGCGGATTGAGTTTCCTTAGACTTAGGGGTTTTTTCAGCAACTTCCACTTCCTTCAACTTCCTTTTCTTCCCAGCTTTCTTTGATGGTTTTGGAGTTTTTTGATCTTTCTAAGCCGCCTCATCCTCTTCCTTTAGTAAAGAATAGAATTCTCCGGATTCAACAAAAATGGCCATCTTCATCCTCTTCAACGTATCATCACTAACCAACATTACCTTGCAATTCCTTTTCTTGGAAGTGCAAGAAACATTAAAAGAATTAAGACACTTGATAATAAGCTTGGGAAGAAAGTCCGGATACATTATAATCTGAGCTTTCAAATTTCCTTCTTTAATATTATTAACTGTAATCAAAACATGCCTCATCAAATTTAACTTCCTTAGATTTACCAAGAAATCTAAGATGTATATATCACTCTTCCTGAGATTATCCTTATCACCCCTTCTCGGTAAGAAATAACCTTGTACCCACGACTGTAGAATCCAATTATTCGAAGAGAGATGATAAATCTTATTGGTCTTATCATCTTTAAGTCCAAGGCATTCTTTGGCCTTCACTTTATTGAAACTTCCTTGCTCATCCGGCAGCTCATGTGAGCAAAAGTCAGTTTCACCTTCATATGGTAGACCCACCAAGCTTCAGCCTTGGAGTAAGATAATTTTTAAGTATTTTCATAAGACTTGAAAGAAAATTTTTCTCTGCCATCTTCTTCATAGAAGGAAACAGACTCGTAGAATTCTACAAGAAAATCTGTATAAACTGGATCCTGATTTGTTGGCTTTGATAAGCATACATCCTCCCAGCCATTGAGTTTGATGTTCTTAGATATAAGAGAATCATACTTGTAGAAATTCATATGCACCAACCTCTCCCTGTAAACTAACCACTTAGAAATGGGCTTCGTAGTTGACATATCTTGAGAAGTAGCTTCTACAGACATTCGGAACTGAACTCTTTTGAAGAAATCGGAACGGGCTTGGGAAAGATCAGAATGGCCTTAAGTAAGAAGGACAGATCTTTGAGATGCAAAAGCTTGATATCCGATGTGGGACAACCCTCGAATGTCCCCTTTATATAGGCGTTGAGGAGGTGGTTCAACTTCTATGGTTGATCGAAAGGTTGAGAAACATTGAGATTTGATCTGACGGTTGAGAAACAATCTGCAAGGAAAACTTGACTCTGATCTTTTGAGGTTTTAAGAAAAACATTCGGATTTAAGAAAACTAGAGTCTGAAAAATTTTAAAACGCATAATAAAATACCAGCAAGTAAAATATGATTACAAAGACATAAGTAAAAAAATCATACCTTTTGGATTTTCTCGAAAGATTGTTCGTAATAGGTTATTTTCTTCTTGATGAAAATTTGACTACGAAAATCTTACTACAAAAAACTCAGTAAAAAAACATGAATACGAAAAATTTCATTAAGAAAAATCTCAGTATGAAAATTTCATTACGAAAGTTCCAGTATGAAAATTTCATTACGAAAGTCCGAATACAAAAATTTCATTACGAAAGTTCCAGTACGAAAATTTCATTACAAAAGTTCCAGTACAAAAATTTCATTACAAAAGTTCCAGTACGAAAATTTCATTACGAATGATTTGAAAAGCTCATTATAAAAAAAAATTCAAAAGCTCGTTACGAAAAATTTTCAAAAGCTCAGTACAAAATTTTTTCAAAAGCTCATTACGAAAAATTTTCAAAAATCTCATTGCGAAATTTTTTCAAAAGCTAACAAAAAAATGCACCCCCCTATAAAAAGGAGTTTATTACTGTAAGGAGATTGTTTCAACAGGAAGTTTAATGAAGAAAGATTACCTTACAGTTATCATTCCAAACTTCTGTTGAATGTATTAAAATCTATTAGAAGGTAAAGATTTTGTGAAAATATCAGCAAGTTGATCTTGCTTTCCAATAAACTGAAGAATGATATCTCCTTTTTGTGTGTGATCCCTAAGAATGTGATGCCTAATATCTATGTGCTTTTCACGGGAGTGATGTGCAGGGTTTTTACTAAGGGAAATGGCACTTGTGTTATCACACAAAATTTGAGTCTTCGTAAAACTCAAGTCATAGTCTGTGAGTGTGTGTTGCATCCACAACACTTGAGCACAACAACTTCCAGCTGTTACATATTTAGCTTCAGTAGTGGAAAGTGTTACTGAGTGTTTCTTCTTGCATGACCAAGAAACTAACAAATCTCCTAAGAAATGACAAGTTACAGATGTACTTTTTCTATCCATTCTACACCCACCAAAGTCATCATCTGAAAAACTCTTTAACATAAAATAATTTCCAGAAGTATAAAATAATCCTAGATCCATAGTTCTCTTTATGTAGCGAAAAATTCTTTTCACTGCCTTTAAATGAGATTCCTTAGGATTGGATTGATATCTGGCACATAAGCATACTGAAAACATTAAGTCTGGATGACTAGCTGTCAAGTATAGTAGGCTTCCTATCATACCTCTAAAAGATGTTTGATCCACTGGTTTCCCGGCTTCATCAATATCAAGTGTGTTTGAGGTACCAATAGGAATACTCATACTTTTAGTGTTGTCATATCCATACTTTTTAAGAAGATCTTTAATATACTTATGTTGAGATATATAGGTTCCTTCTGGTTTTTGAGAAATTTGAAAACCAAGGAAAAATGTTAACTCGCCCATCATACTCATTTCAAACTCATATTTCCTTAGATTTCCAAAGGAATCAGATAATGATTCCTGAGTTGAACCAAATATGTTGTCATCAACATATATTTGAACAATCAAAACATTTTTCTTGTCTTTATTTATAAAAATTGTTTGATCTGCATTTCCCTTAACATAGTTATTTTGAAGAAAAAATCTTGTTAGTCTATCATACCAGGCTCGAGGGGCTTGTTTAAGTCCATACAAAGCTTTGGTAAGTCTAGAAACATGATCAGGATGTTTTGTTTCTTCAAAGCTGGGAGGTTGTTTAACAAAAACTTCCTTTTGGACCTAACCATTAAGAAAAGCACATTTCACATCCATCTGAAAAAGTTTAAAATTGAAGAATACTGCAAAGGCAAGTAAGATACGAATAGATTCAAGTCTAGCTACTAGAGTGTAGGTTTCTTCATAATCTATTCCTTCTTGTTGATTATAGCCTTTAGCAACTAGTCTATCTTTAATTCTAACAATGACTCCATTTTCATCACACTTATTTCTGAAGACCCACTTTACTCCAATAACAGAAGTTTTCTTAGGTCTTTCAACCAAGGTCCAGACTTTATTCCTTTTGAATTAATTTAGCTCATCTTGCATGACTTTGATCCAATCATCATCACCTAAAGCTTCATTAGTGCTTTTTGATTCTAATTGGGAAATAAATTCTAGATGTTCTACTTCATTCCTCAAGGAACTTATAGTCCTTACAGGTTGATTTACATCACCAATGATTCTATCACTGGAATGATTCTTAAGAAACACCTGACTTGGGTTTTGTAAAAATTGTTCATCAACATAGTGTAGAAAGTCTTCTGGGGTAAATGCTTCAGAGTTATTTTCTAGAACATTTTCCTTATCAGAAGGATCTTCTAACAAAGGTTGATAATAAGTTTTTGAAAACACATCTGAGGATGTAGGTTGGGATGGTTTAAAAACAAAAGGATCAGACTCATCAAATTTTACATGTATTGTTTCCTCAATAGTACAAGTGTTTTTTTTTGAAAACTTTATAAGCCTTGGAAGTTGTGGAGTAACCTAAGAAAATTCCTTCTTCAAATTTTTGTGCGAATTTGTGTAGATTATCTTTAGTATTCTGGATGAATACCTTGCAACCAAAAACCTTGAAGTAGGAAAGTCTAGGTTTTCTACCATTCCATAACTCATAAGAAGTTTTATTAAGAAAAGGTCTAATTAAAACTCGATTTATATTATAACAAGCAGTACTTGCAGCTTCAGCCCAAAAATGTCTAGATATAGAATATTCACTCAACATGGTTCTAGTTATCTCTTGAAGAATTTTATTTCTTCTTTTAACTACACCATTTTGTTGAGGAGTTCTGGGTTCCAAAAAGTTGTGAGTAATACCTTTTCTACTACAAAAAGTTTCAAAATCTGAATTTTGAAATTCTCCTCTATGATCACTATGAATAGTTTTTAGTGGAAGGATTTTCTCATTTTTAACTTGGGCTCTAAACCTTTTGAAATAAGAAAAAGCTTCAGACTTCTTTGCTAGAAAATATACCTATGAAAATATATTGTAATCATCAACTAGAACAAACACATAGTATTTTCCTCCAATGCTTCCAGTTTGTGTTGGACCAAAAAGATCCATGTGCACCAACTGTAATGCATCAGTTGTTGAGACTTCACCGATTGATTTAAAACTATATTTATGTTTCTTGCCATATTGACAAGGATCACAAATTTATAAGAATCAAATCTAAGCTCTGGTAGATCCTCAACTAGTTTCTTCTTAGAGAGTTTACATAAGTTTCTAAGGTTACAGTTACCTAGTCTTTTATGCCATAACCAATAATGATTTTTCATTGCACTTAGACAAGGTTTGTATTGGCTCCTAAGGTCTTCTAAGTTCAATGTGTAAAAATTCTCTTGCCTATGGGCAGAGAGAATAAACTCTTCCTTGGAATTGTGTATTAAGCACTTATCATTCCTAAAATTCACAAGGTATCTTTCATCACATAATTGACTTATGCTGATGAGGTTGTGCTTAAGACCTTTAAAAAAAACATTTGAAATCAAAGTTTTACCAAGAAGAACAATATTACCTATACCAACAATTTCTCCCTAAGTATTGTCTCCGAAAGTTACTTTTCCTCCTTTCGTCTTGATAATCTTTTCAAAATAGTTATTGTTACCAGTCATATGCCGGGAACATCCATTATCCATGTACAAAGTATTGTTGTTGGTACTTTCCCTATTTTCATGAAAATAAGAAACAAGTTAGGTTTTCGGAATCCAGACTTTCTTGGATCCGGAATTGTTAGACAAAAAAATTTTGGGTATCCACATTTGTTTAGAAAAGTATGCTTTATGAAACCCAATAGATTGAACTCTATTCAATGAACAGTTTTTCTTCCAATGCCCACCACTTTGACACTAAGTGCAAAAAGGGGCTCTAGAAGGATTAAAATAGTTGTTTTTGAAAACTGGTTTTTGGTGAGTATAACCTAATCCATTAGTGTTTCCTTGATGTTTAATTTGAGAATACATCTTGTCAAAATTTTCTTTCCCAGAGGTAAATTTTGCAAGAGGCTTCTTAAGAGTAAATATTTCAGATTTCAGTCTAATGACTAAATTCCTATCCTCGGGAATCATTTCCTTAGAGTTAGATTTTTCCTCAAAAAATTTCATCTCTAAAATAACACTCTTAAGATCTTTAGAAAGTTCTTCCTTATCAGAATTTGCTTTCTCAAGGTCTTTAGAAAGTTTTTTTTAAAAGCTCCTCTTTATCTCTAAGATTTGTAGTAATATTTGAAATCTCTTTTGTAAGAATTTCTTCCCTATTATTTTCCTTGTCTAATTTCTTATAAATTTTACAATTTTTTGCTTCAAGTAACTTGGAAAATCTAAATACTTATTTATATAAAGGTTCTTCATTTTCTAAGGATGAAGTATCTTCATTAGAAGTACTATTTTTGGAATAGTAATTCTTATTAAGAGATAAATTTGTTAAAGTCTCAGCAGAGCGTACCTTGGCCATGAGATATGTATGTGGAAAAGAAGTATTAGCAATAAATCTCATATTCTTCTGAGCTGATGAACCATATTCCGAGGATTCGCTTTCTGAAGAGTCTCCACAGCTAGTACTCCAAGTAGTATTTGATTTCAGACTTTTCTTAGGTTTAGCTTTGTAAAACTTCTTCATGTTCCTTTCAGAATGCCTCTCTTTTCTTTCTTTCTTTTTAAGCATAGGGCAATCAGGTCTTATATGTCCACTTCTCTTGCATTCATACCATGTGACCTCTGAGTATTTCTTATCATTCATTTCCTTCTTCTTATACTTGGATTGGAAATTTCTTTGACCAGCTATCTTGTTCATTCTTCGAGCAAGATTTGCTAACTCATTTTCTGAGACTTCACTCTCACTAGATTCAGATTGGATAGTAACCTTCTTAGACTTGGGTCTACTTACTCTCTCAGGAGTCTTAGCTTTCATGTGATTTGATGTTGTAGAAAAAGCAACAATACCATTCCCATTCTTCTTTTTGATGTTTTCATCATCTCACTTCATCCTTGTTTCATGTGGGGGAAGAGTTCCAAAAATATCATCTAAGGAAATTTGAGTAACCTTCCTATTCTCATCAATTGTTGTTCTCTTTGATTCTCACTCATTGGGCATAATATCAATGATCTTTTCAACTAGAGCTTCATCATACAGACCTTTCTCTCCTATAGATTTTAAGCTATTCACGATAGTCATAAATCTTTGTTGCACCTTAAAAATGGGTTCTCCATAAGGAAAGTTAAAACCATGATACTCAGCTCTCAGCATGGCTCTTCTAGTCTCAGTCACTTTAGATGTTCCAAAATGTGTAACTTCGAGTTTCTTCCATATACAGTTAGCTGCTTCACAAGAAGAAATTTGTCTATATATATTCCTAGTCATTGAACATAGTAGATTATTGCGTACCTTATAGTTTAATTGATAATCATGATTCTCTTGGATTGTAAAAGTACTAACTTCCTTATCAAGAATTTGATAACCTCCAGTAAGCATAAATAAATTTTCTACTCCAGTATTGATAACGAAAGTCTTCATTCGATCTCTCCAATACTCATAATCATTACCATCAAAAGTTGGCGGTCTTGTAGGATTTAGGTTGTCGATGGAACCAACATTGATTCCTACCAACTAAAAAAACTTTCTACACAAAAACTTGTTAATAAAAAAAGTTCGAATTCAAGAAGAATATTCCTAAGCAAGAAAAATAACGAACAATGAAAAACTGAGCAAGAAAAACTTATATGTGAGTATAAGTATTTCAGAGACCCCCTCTGATACCAATTTTAGGATCGAAATAATGATGTTGATGCTCAATATACAAGAGGGGGGTGAATTGTACACTTTATAAAAATTATTTAAACAAGGAAAGATCTAAGTTTAACAAAGTTAAACTAAGCAAATTCACAACACCTCTAACACCAATTGAAAGATTGGGACAAAGTATGATGTTACAAACTTCTAGTTCTATACACTTGCTTAAATCTGGAAAGTGATTCTGAAAAACCGGTTCCGGAAATATGGATCCGGAAAATGAAACTTAACCAATGTTTACAATATGAGATTCTACCTTAAAGAGTATAGAATCTAACTGAATCAGAGTACACAAGTGTAATAAAGTATCATATGGTTATACTTTCTTAAACATACAAAATGAAGCAGAAAAGATAAAATTTTAACAAAAACAAGTAACAAGATATAAATCTTTCAACCCAAAGAAAAGGGTATCCAACAACCTTGGATAAAGGTCCCTTGATTTATACTTTCAAAAAGTATATCTTACCCACACCCGGGTAAGCCCTCGATACGAAGATCGGAGTCTCTGTCTTGTTATCCCCGCAAGCCCTCAACTTCAAGGTAGTTAGAACCTCTGTCTTCCTCAGCAAGGAAGCCCTCGAACATCAAGGTAGTTGGCACCTCTATCTTCCTCCCTAAAATGTCATCACCAACATTCAGAGTCGCACGAAGCAATATGAACGAGCAGTTCAGTACGCACAAGGCAATGACAAGCTTCTCTCTCTAGAAATCACCTTAACAGCGTGTGGTCTCTAGAGGGATCAACTTCTTGTTGAGCTCTTTCAAATGAGCCCCTGTTTAAAGGCTCGGTAGCAACGGTCAGCTCCCTCCTCCAACTGTCATATTTTCCTTAAATTTTGGAGGGACCTGTACACGTGTCACTGAACCAATGGTTAGTTAAAAACAGAATGGACGACATCGTTTTATAACAAAACATGTGTAACTAAAAGCACGACATCATTTTATAAAACACATAACAAATCGGAGTGTAAGTAAAAAGTTCGAAGTCTAATAAAAAATTATATTTGGAGTCTATATTACAAGGATATTCGAATTCTGTTTATTAGAAGAATTCGGAGTCGAATTTCATAAAAGTTCATATCCATAATTCGTAATCAGAATTCACAACGAGATTTCGTAATGAGAATTAATCAAAGAATTCATAGTGAGAATTCTTAATGAGAATTCGTCATCGGAATTCATAATGAGAATTCGTTATCGAAATTCGTAATGAAAATTCGTCATCGGAATTCGTAATGAGAATTTTTCATCGGAATTCGTAATGAGAATTCATCATCGGAATTCGTAATGAGAATTCGTCATCGGAATTCATAACGAGAATTCATCATCGGAATTCGTAATTAGAATTCATCATCGGAATTCGTAATGAGAATTCCTCACAGAATTCAGAATGAGAATTCCTCACAGAATTCGTAATGATAATTCCTCACAGAATTTGTAATGAGAATTCCTCAGAGAATTCGTAATGAGAATTCATCACAGAATTCATAATGAGAATTCATCACAGAATTCGTAATGAGAATTCATCACAGAATTCATAATGAGAATTCATCACAGAATTTGTAATGAGAATTCATCACATAATTTTTAATGAGAATTCATCACAGAATTCGTAATGAGAATTCATCACAGAATTCGTAATGGGAATTCATCACAGAATTCGTATTGAGAATTCATCACAGAATTCATATTGAGAATTCATCACAGAATTTGTATTGAGAATTCATCACAGAATTCGTATTGAGAATTCATCACAGAATTCTTAATTAGAATTCATCACAGAATTCGTAATGAGAATTCATCACAGAATTCCTAATGAGAATTCATCACAGAATTCGTAATGAGAATTCATCTCAGAATTCGTAATGAGAATTCCTCATAGAATTCGTAATGAGAATTCGTCATCAGAATTCGTAATGAGAATTTCTTATAGAATTCGGAATCAGAATTCGGATCCTGAAACAAAATTCTTCATATCTAAGTATTATACGATTCCGAGAATATAGATATGAATCCGATTTTTTATACTTAAGAAAAATGTTGATATGAACAATGAAAACAATAAATTGGTAAATTTCCTTAAGGAAATTTTTATTTATTGAAGTAAAACAGGGGTAAAAAAACATTTTCTTAATGATAAGGTGTTTTTGATTTTCAAAACAAGAAGTAATGGAAAAGTCATAAGGAAAACCTTATTGACTCAACAAATATATCGATGAAAACACAAATTATATAAAACCTTCTCAAGGTAAATGGAAAAACCATTACAAACATGATGTTTGGATTTCACTTACTAGTACATAATACATTGAGAAACAAAATCATCTTCCACTTTCTTCATCCATGGAATCCAAAACATCCTCTTAAAAGAAAGATATATATTTGTTATTCCCAAATGAACTACTAAAGATAAACTATGAAACTGACACAATACCACTTCCCACATGCTTTAAGAAATAAACAACTTCCCATGGAATATTACCCGATCTTCCTCATCTTCATCACAACTGTCCAAAGAAATATCATTCACAATCTAATATCTCCACACTTCCACCTTATGGTCTCATAGTTGAGACTTCTCTACATATCAAACTAATGAAGATGACACCACCTTCTGATAAAGACATGCTACTTCATTAATATCTTCATACCTAATGTTAAGAGACGTAAATAACTCCATCAATTTCTATTTTTCACTCATCCATTGGGAATCCTCACCATGAGACATTCAAGTCACGACATCAACCCACATGTTAACCTTTTCTGGGGTATATGTGATCTCAAAATCATAATCAGGGAGAAACTCAAACCATATTCTCCATTCCAAATTCAAATAATTTTAATAAAATATATATAAGAATATTTTATAATCTAGATAAAATATAAAACATTCTCCAGTTAATTAATTTCGATAAAAAATAATTGAAATCAACAATTTCATAAACTATAAATCAAGTGTTATATAGTCCCTTTCATGAGGGAATAACTACATAGGATTATAATGAATAATTGTTTTCTCATATATCATGAAACATCCAAAACCCTAATGAGATACATCAAAATATACTTCATAAGGAATACCCTACTTAAGAAATCAATGATTTGGGGCTCTAATTAACATCTCCTTCAAACATTCAAATGTAGTTTAACACCTACATTTAAGAAAAATCGATTTCCATATTAGAAAAATATGATAATCGATCACTATCCAAGAGAATATATGTATGAATGACCTGTAATATCCATCCATGCCTATGAAAATCCTGATTTTTGAAACATTCTTCAATGGAATCAATGCAACAGGTGCCTCAATCATTGTTGGTTCCACTGTTATAACCATGCTCTCAAATGACATAACCCATAAAATTCACCTCACATGTGAAAAATAAATACTTATATTTATTTCTATAAAACTGATTCTCCATGAGAAACTATAAAAATTTCCTACGGTGTTTTGACTAAACCTTTTTCATGTTTGAATAAACCAAAATACCATCAATGAAGATAACCACAAAATCATCAATATGGGGTCAAAAAACACTATTATCATCCCCATAAACACATACAGTGTATTTATAACTCCAAATGGAATCATTAAAAACATTAAATGCACATACTAACACAAAAAATATATATTATGGATATATTCATCCATAACCCTCATATAGAGTTATCGAGATTATAAATCAATCATAGAAAAACAACTTTCCATTTTAAACTAGTCAAATAAATCATTTATCCTAGGAATAGGAGAGTGATTCTACACCATCACGTCATTAAATCATCATTAATCTATATACAGTCTTAATCTCCCATCCACTATAAAGACTCGTGACCGAGCTACCGGACTCAACCCTTATAAAGACTGTGTATTTTTTTATTTAAAGAAACATAGTAAATGCACAACATTTGAATTACATATCATGATCTTTTAGTGGTCTAGATTTTGGAGAATTAGATACAAAAATTTATGATTGTATAAAATTGTACAAAAATAAAACAAACTGAGTTGTTTTGGGTGTGCTAACTCCGTAATTGAGGACATCCAACTAACTTTCATGACACCAATGGAAAATATTTTTTTTAAAACATAGGGTGAGAAAATTTTGTATGATTAGCAGATGGATCTGAAATAATTTAAAAAATAATTTTCATTAATTTCATTAAAATAAAAATTCATACATAAAAATGTATTTTTCACAACACTTGAATATATTTAGAAAATCGGTATTTCACGAAATAATTATAATTGAAAATTGTGGTAAATTCTCCTATGAAAGTAATAATTTTCTTTGGGTAGTTAATAATACTCACCAGAACATATTAAAAAACAATTATTAATGCCACCAGTCATATCATAAACTTATGATTTCACTCCCTATAACTTCACATAATTCAATGCCAATTTTTGAAAATATTTCCCTAGACTCACCTTTCTCATTTCTTAGCCAAAACATTTATAAAGTACATACATAATAATATCATTTTATTCCAAAGAAAATAATCTTTCTCATGCCAACAAAATTATCTAAAAAATTAATAAAAAAATTAGGGTAAATCTCATACTTGAAATAACTATTCTTATTAGTAAATCATAAATAAAATGTCTCATGTATTAATACACATCCAATCTGGAAAAACATATAGAATTTTTTCTAACCGTAAGAAATAGATAATTATGTGTCTCAGATGAATTTATTAAAGAAACATCCTATGTAAAAACATGTAATAGTTATTTTTTATTCCAATATATGAATATATATATATGTATGTATGTATATATATATATATATAATTTTATTCCATATTTATAATTTTATCCCATATTCATACATGGTCCACTTTTGTAACCAAAACATGTAACAATTTTTTAGTATATAAATTCATATATATATATATATTCTTAAATAACATATAATTAGAAATTGGTATATACACATGAATTTTTTTTACCCATTTTAGCAAAAATTTATTCTTACACAAAACTTCTATAAATGATAAATTCACTCAACATGCATGCATTAAAAAATTTACATATAACAAGGTACGAAATGACAGACAATTGATAAGGTATGGACATAAATCACAATCCCCAAACATAAACCCCAAAAAATGAATTTAATATTTATAAACCATAACCATATATTCTATGTTAATGAATTTAATGTTGTCCATAATGATATATACATATATTTATATGATAATGAATTCACATTACACAATATCATAGAAAATTTCCGTGTTTACTCAAGGCTTTGATAAATAAAATTTTAAGTTTCTAAGAAGAATCAAAACATAGTTTTGATAAACATAATATACCATTTTCAAAATAAAATAATTAATCTTACCACACCGTCATGTATTAAATCATTATTTGAAAAAAAAATAATTCATTACATATCATATTTGAACATTTAATTAAACCATAATTTTTTTAAAATACTAAAGAAAGTACTTGTTGTGGCATAATTTCTATAAAACATTAATTATGTACACAAATAAATAAGTTGGCATATTTATGAATTTGAACATTATTGTATAAATAAATTTGTTTTAGCATAACAATTCATGGTACACTTTTTGATAAAACGATTATAATCCCTTACACAACCTTAGATAAAACACGACTTGTAAATAAATCCTTAGGGTAGAATACAACTTTACTATATTCTGACTCATTACTAATTTGAAAAGTGAAAACCATAATTGAAAATATAATTTTCACCGTAAAAAACATATGCGCTTCGTCCTCTAACTCAAACCCTACAAATAGAAAAATTTCTTACCCCCAAGAATATATTTGCACATTGATGTAATATTTTTATACCCATATCCCTCAATGGAAAATTTCAGCTTGCAGAGAAAAATAATTATTTAGATGTAGACAGAAAGTTGATCATTTATATATTTACACTTTCACTGTAAGGGAATGCAGAATGATACTAGATTCTTATCAGTGGGGTTGATTAAACAATTCAGAGAGAAAACAAATACATCAATGAAAGAGGAATATTATGACACCTACTAAAGAAACAAAACACCTACCTCGGTAGGTTGAAGAAAATCGAGGGTGCATCTGTCTGGATCTTGCCCGGATCAAAACCCTAACGGCGAAGCTTGTACTCGGCTGGACCTCCACCTCATTCACGATCGAACGCTGCTCGTACCTCGAATCCCCATCCACTCAACACAATATTCCTCACCAGCGCTCGGATGGTCGGACTCCCGATGACACCTTGGTGTGCAAGTTGGATATCCCGACTGTTCGGCCACCCCACTGCGCACCCTAATTCGGCGCCCCTCCCGTGATCCCTATTCACATCCTCTTTTCCCCCTTTTTGTATTTTCCTTTTATTATTATTATTATTATATCATTAATATTATATATTTAATTTCTTTTATATAATTATTATCATATTATATGTATATTATTTTATATTTAGCTTTAACATTAAAGTTATAATTTTATCAAATAAAATTTATAATAGTATTAATTTTATAAAAACATTCTAATCATTATTTTATAATTCTAAACTAATATATATATATATATATATATATATATTATCTTTTGAAAAAAAATTATAAAACCAATGTAATTATATTTTTTAATGTCTTTTTTAAAGGAATTAAAATTATCATAAAATATAAATATTTAATGCTTTGTAAAAAAAATTATAATCCAAATTTATATAAAAAAATTCATATATGAATAATTTTAACATTCTTTCAAAATAGTTATATTATATAATAATGGAATAATATACATTTATAATTTCAAAACAAAAATCAAGATAATATGTTCTCATTAATTAAATTGAATTTCATCAAAAACAAATATTTCTATATTTACAATTTTATTACTATCGTATTAATAATTTCATAATTATTATTTTGTTTCATATATTTGTATTGTTCACATTTTATAAAAGCAAATTAATAATGGAAAATATTTTATTGATGATGATATTTATAGAAAAAATCTGAAATGATAATAAGGGTATCATACTTTTTTTATATTTTCATTTATTAAAATAAATAATTGCTTTATTGAAACATGGGGTGTTAGATCATCTCTCCTTGCAAACAACCCCATAGTATCCCACTGAATAAAACCTCATTAAAACATCCCATAAATTTGAATCATTCATTCTTAAATTTGTGAATAAATTATATGATAATTCACCACAGAAATAAGAGAAACTCATGGATACAAATCAATCACAGGACTAATCTATAATCTGGTAGATAAAATCCTAACCACATCTAAAAACACATTAGTATAATCCCTCACAACTTGAGTAAACTTATCCTTATCCATAAAAAATCACAAATCATCAATATCACCAACTACGATGTAATATATTAAAACATAATAATCTACCCCAAAAATAGATTTATTTCCCCAAAAAATATCAAATGGTCACTACCCAAACTAGAGAAAATCAATCTCCATCCATAATAATAAATATAATTTCATATATTGTTCAATCAATCTATCCCAAAAATAACATCATATGGTTGAACCTGTAAAAATATTAGGTTCCAAGAGAAGCAATCTCAACCCATAACCAACTCACAACTACACACCTCATCCAACCTCACTAGACCACCCACTAGAGTAATCAAATCTAGTGGAACTAAAGCTTCTCTACTAAAAGTTCTAACCCATAAACTAGGTATGGGGTGATAAATGAATATGAGGCACAAATATCAGTAAATATAAAAGAACGATTGTAGTAAATGAAAACCATACCTCATACCACCTATGATGCATTAACGTATTAATACTCTTTGTCCCAGAGTTTCCCTTAACTAACTAATCCACCTCATTTCCCATGCTTCCTATCTCTTCCTCCTCTACGGTCAACTCTATTACAATCCTTCATATGATAACCATTCTCTTTATTATACATTAATTAATGATTTATTAAAAAAACTACACATAATACAACCCGAAAGATAAAAAAGTCTAGTGTATTTGGTAATTAGAAACATTTCATAACTATTTAAAATAAGGAATACATCATCTTTATTGAAAAATTCTTTAATGTGATCATAATATTTCTGTGTACTTAAAACTGCAAGGGATAACCTAGGGACATACATAAGAACGAGTGAGCTATAAATCCTAGTAAGGGAATAAACATGTAGTAACATGAAGATGCAAAACATGTTAGACTATAGGAATATCAATGGAGCATAAAATATTTGAGAATCATAAAAATGAACAATAAGACATGATATAACATGATAATATAAAGGAAACATGGGAAATGTGGAAACAACTTAATACAGTGCATTATAAACATAGGTCAAGGATAACTTCCAAGACATCATGATGGAAAAAGTCCCATAAAGGAATCAATTTTACTCCATATCCCAACATGATATCTTATGATACTAAACTTTACACAATGCATTCGGGTGCTATATAATTCTAAGCGCACCTATCACTTTAATTTCATTCTTATGCTTAAGTGTGCCATATAGATCATAAAACATGGATTCATTCATCATCATATTTTATTCCATTATAAAGGAATGTAGAAGTAATACAGAAAGTCTGAAGTCAAAGAATTATTAGTGTATAAAGGCGAATACTCTTAATAGGAAATTGGTATGGAATTCACTACAAAATTGTTTTGTCATGGAAAATCGCGGTGAAAACATAATGGAATCGCTTAAAATTTTATAAAATGGGTTGATGAGAGAGAATGAGGTATATAATCATTTTGAAATAAAATGGGAAATAATAGTGACATGAAAAGATACATCCTAATATTTGGAATAGAATTCATAAGATAATAAAGAAACATTTATAAAGATGAGAAAGAGAGGATACCTTACTTAAGTGCGTGACTCCAAATACTTTGGAGGGGATTATTGAGAGCTTTTGGTGACTTGGGAGAACTATATAGAGATGAGGGACGAGTAAGGACATTCTCTAAGGATTTTGGGTGAAGAGAAATGGGATCTTGTGTGGGTTTATATAGGAAATCAGTGGGGATTTCATTATTATTTATCAATCATAGGTTTTGGACTTTATAAAATAAAATAACCAAAATAACAAACCTTACAATGTTTTTTCCCATGGTTTCTACCAAATAAAAGTGTTTTTAATTATTTTATAATTTCAATGTTCTAACTTAATAAAATAATAATCGTTCAAATGTAGTAGTGGGTCATTCTCTTAAAGAAATGATTTTAAAACCATAAAATATATTAATGGTTATGAAAGATTCATTAAGGCTTTATAAAATTAATAAAATTAACATAAAATAAAATTATTTTAATGGGGATAAATATATTTGGTCATGGGTACCATTTATAGTATTTATTGAATCGCTTTTGAGTTATTATAATGTTATAATACACACTGTATTTATTTTTTACCCAAAAATTCCACTGTCTCAGAAAATTATGAAAAATTCACCATTGGATAATTTTTACATTATGATTCCAAAAATAATATTTATATTAAAAAAATATTTTTCTAAATATATGAATTTTTAATTTTGAAATAGAATATACTTTTATTGATAAATGATGAGTTTTTTGACAATAATAGTTTTCGAACCATTATAGAAATTAAATTTGACATCCTAAAAATTATATTATGAAATATATTTATTAATAATAATTTAATAATAATATTTTGTTAAAATAAAGTTTATTTAAAAAATAAATTCATTCATAAAAAAAATGTCTTAATTGAAATGGCATATTACTTAAAAATTCAATTTTTATTTTATCATATCAAAATATAATTTTTATCGAACTGATTACGTAATCATTTATAAAGAAAAGAAAATTATTAATAAATATAATAATTATTTAAATAAAAAATAAAATATAAATATTCATACTTTTAGGGTTACTTTGTTTCGAGTGTTTTTTACATTTTTTTACCCTTAATTTACATATTTTCCTTTTACCGTGGTAATAAATATTTACAACAATTCCTATTCATATTGTTCAAGAATTACGTGGACATTATTACCTAATATTAATTTTTATGATTCCAATTATGGAATAAATTTTATCAAAATATATTCATATAGGTGGAACAATTTAATTTAAAATAAAACTCGCAAGCATGATGGGAAGCAGTTTTACAAAAAAATGAATTCTTAAAGGAAAAAATGATTTTACTTTTACTCTATAACTAATAGGATTATTTATATGGATTTAAATTCATAAATATAGATATAAAATATAAATATTTCATTTAAATAATTTCTTATTAAGGTTTATTTTATTTAATTAATATTTGGAAACATTATACATTTCAAAAAAGTTTTCAGAAAAATGTGTTTTTAATCCAAAAAATAAACATGAACTAAAATCCAGTGTTAAATATAATTAATTTAATTAAATTTAAATAAATAATAGTCATAATACATTGATCTAAAGTTAAAATAATAATTAATTTTTTTAAAATAAATCACAATTTTTCATTTAAATGGAATTTATCACTATTTACTGAAAAATCAATATTTTCAAAAAATATCCCATTTTTTTACCCTAAGTTAATTTTTATATGATGATATCAAAAGTGGAGTTCATTTATCAAATAAATTTTCTAAATTTTCTATGAAATAATTATGATAATTGTTTCATATAAATAAATAAATATATATATATATATATAATCATTTTTGAAGAAAACATATTTGGAAGAACAATAAGACATTACAAAAGATTTTATTGATTATTTACTAAGAATTCATAAATATATTTAGGAAATATACATATATTTCATAAATTATTAAATCCTAATCATATCCACCAATTTTATAGAAATGTTAAAATGTGCATATTTAAATAATCATTGATTTTTTGGGTTCGGTGTTCTGTATCGTATACACTATCAAACATAGTTTCTCTTTTAAAAACTAAGGCCATTACATTCTGCCCTGTTTAATAAATTATATTGGCACAATTTGAACCTAAAATCAGTTCTTCCTATTTCCATACTTTGAATATATTAAGGGTAAAATTATGGATGTATACTTTTAAAATATTAAACACACAAACAGGAAGTCTATTAACATTAATGTGATAACTTATAAATGGAATTTATTTCTTACTTATGAATTTCTAGGCTTAAATCTTTGTTATCAATGATCTATTTCCTAAAATAGAAACTTATGGGATTTTTTGTTCCCTTAATAATGGTTAATAATGAGAATGTGAATTTATGAAAGCATATCCGTTAGGATTTTCAAACCAGGTGTGCAAAAATACCTATTGTCGTGCACTAGTTCTCGGCAGAGTCTAGATTAATGAGGTGTTTTTGAGATTTACCCTTTTGTAAATCTATTCCAGAGCCACATCCACTTGTAGAATCCATACAGGGGTGTATTTTCTTGATAAACCACTTACTCTAATCTTTATCAAATTTAGGGATGTTTTTCTTAAACAAAGTTTTGTCCCTATGGATTTCACTAAAGTTTTATAATACTAATCCCAAATATAACTAAACTTTCCCTTTTGATACTAACTATAATAACCCTTATCTTTATAATAAATTATTACATTATTTATTATATAAAAGTACTCATAATACAACCTAGAAGATAGATAAGTCTAGTGTCTTTGTGAATTAGTTACATTTCATAACATCAAACAAGTAATACAATACCTTTATTTAAAACTTATTTAACATGATCATAATATTCCTTTGTTCTTAACACCTCATGGTATAACCTGGGTATATCCATAAGAAAGGGGTGAGATAGAAATCCCAAAAAGGGAATAAAAATGACATAACATGATGAATGTAATTTATTTTATACAATAGGTATATCAAAGATGCCTAAAATGTATGAGAGTTATAAACGTGAACAATAATACATGATAGAACATGATAAAATAAAGGCAACATGGGAAATGTGGAAACAAATTAAAACCCTGCATCATAAACATAGTTCAATGATAACTATCAATACATCATGATGAAAAAATTCCCATAAAGGAAATAGGTTTACTCTTCATCCTAACATGACGTCTCATGAGACTAAACATTACTCAATGCATTGGAGAGCTATATAATTTTGGGCGCACTAGTCACTTGCATTTCATTCTCATGCTTAAGTGTGCCATATAGATCATACAACAGGGATTTATTCATAGTCATATTTTTTTCCAAAATCAATGATTTTGAAGTACATTCATGTAAGTGGCAATTCAAATAATTATATGTGTATAAAGTTGAATACCCTTGATATAAAATGGGTGTGGTATTCACTACACAATTTTTTTGGTATATATATTTGTGGTGAAATTTCGGTAGTATAACGGTGTCGCATAAAAATTCATAAAATGGGTTGATGAGAGTGAAATGTGTATATCATCATTTTTTACCTCAAATTGAAAATAATAGGGACAAGGAAAGACATATCCCAACATTATTAATATATGGAATAAGATAATAAAAAAACATTAATAAAGAGGAGAATGAGAGGATCCCTGTAATGTCCCGTAAATTTTGTATATATTTTTTAATTATATGGAATTATTTCGAGACTGTGAAATCTGACGGCGCACGATTCCGAGGCCCAGAGTGCCTGGGATGATCTGTCGAAGTTTTGTTAAGCTTTAATTAGCGTCCGTAAGCTATTTTCCTGAAAAAGTGGAATAACTCTTAAACAGTTACTTGGATAAAAAATATGGGGGTACCTTTGTGCTCAGGATAGTGGGTTTACCCTATGTGCGACTTAAGTTTAGTCGGCGCGGGCCTCCTGTGAGAAAACCCGAAAGTGGCATAATCGTAAATAAAATAATTAAATAAAGTTATTTTATTTTTCAAATGATTATAACTCACAAATGGTAACTTAGATTAAAAATATGTGACCACCGCTGAACTTGTGAGGGTATGCTTTCTTTAGGCAGATACTAACCTTGACCGGTGTAGCCCACCAATAAAAGTTAGTTTTTGGCCGTAAATAAAATAATTAAGTGACAATTATTTTATTGTAAAATCCATAACTTTTAAACGGTAACATGTATTTAAAATCTGAGAGTACCATTTTGTTTTTTGGGGCGTGTTTCACTTAGACAGAGTCTAACCTAGACTGACACGGGTCGAGGGTGACTGTTAATAATTTTCCGAACTTTTTTTCGAGTATGTTAAGTAAACGCGTAAGCGGCATTTTGTAAAATTTGAACTGGTCCTCGGAATTGAAATCCGAGAACACTGTTGAACTCGCATCGCTGATATTCACTTAAGGATACCTTCACCTCGACCGCAATAGGTCGAGGGTGGAAATTAGTTTTTGGATTTTTCATGGGAGAAAATAAAATTAACATTCTTTATTTTATTTTGGAATTTGAAACCTCCCATTTGAATCATGAAGGTGGGGACCACCCGAGGGTGGTTAGACATTTAATGCTAGGCATTAAATGTCTGGTTACACAAAATGTGTAACCACATTCCACCTTAATTAATAGGATTCATTAATTCGGAATTAATGAATCAACTTTGAACTCTTGGATTTCTCCAAATTAAATGTGCCAACTTAATTTTATTAATGTACAAACTTTAATTAAATTATTGCTTAAACTTATATAATTTGGAACCTCACCTCTCAAGGGAAGAGGGATTGGCAAAGGAGGGGAGAGCCTTGGAGGGTTGGAATGATCTTTCTCCAACAAAGGAGATCCTTCAACGAAGAACGAATTTTGTAATCGAAGAACAAGGAACCGACGTTGGAGCGTCTTGTGGGAGTGACGAACACCGACGCCAATTTTCAATGACTTCACCTTTTTCCTCACGCCACCTCAAATGGAAAATCGGGGTAGGGGTTTTTTTTTTAATACGATTGAATTTATTTATCGATTCTTCATTTTATGGTTTCACAATGACGATGGCCAAACTAATATGTCCATCGTCTCATGCATATACCTTGCCTCTTATCTTGCGTTCTCTGTGCGTTCTTCATGCGTTATTCAATGCCAAATATTTAATAATGCTGGAAATACAATATTTTGTTGAGCGTGACATATGGACGCAAATCCCTCGACCCAAGGATCGCAAATATGTGATCATTTTATTTTTCGGGCTTGGAACGAAGCCACAATGGCTCATGGAAGAAGGGGGTGGCTAACACCTGGACGACCACGAGGAAGGAAGAGTGGCGCGCATCCGCGAGTAAGGAAGGGCGGCGTGTGTCCACGCCGCCTGATGATGAGGAAGCCACGGCCCTTCGGCCACCATGGGGCAGGGCGGTGGCCGACATTCGGCTAGCCATGCGGTGGAGCGGCGGCGTGTGTCCGCGCCGCCGATGGAGCAGGAGGTCGCGGCCGCTCGACCGCAGTGGAGGCCAAAGAGCGTCCGATCGTGTCAACTATGGTGGAGCAGCGGCGCATGATCGCACCACTGGGAGGAGGACCGACCGGAACACCGGCCGACCATTGCGGTTCGGCAGGACCCTCTCGGGTCCCAGGGTGACTTGGCAGTGCCTGAAGGCGCTGCCCATTGCCATTCTGAATGGAAGGGAGACGCCCCCCCTTCGGCGCCAGCTCGGGCGGGCCGTGCCCAACGCAGGTCGGGCTGGGCCCACCATAGCCCATGCCAACCGGGATGGACCCGAATCAGTTTGGGACAACCCGAACAAGTTCGGGACGGCCCTGGCCGGGTCGAACCAGTCCCGGGCCCATCTGGACGCAGTTACGCCTTTATGGTCGTAACTTGTGATCTGTGCGTTCGTTTGACGAACCATTTGCGGAACCAAAATACTTGGATCGAGATGGTCCAATTGGTATACTCCACTTGAGTTTTGGATAAAGCTGGACTATAACTGGGTTGGATCGAACCCTAATCCAATCGGGCCCTCGAAGATGAAACACTAATAACTTACAGAACAGGTATCCTATTGATGCATCGTCTGTTGCGTTGGGTCACTTATGATGTGATAGACCTTTGGGATAATTATTCATGGGACTACAAGGCAGTTGAGGTATGACCAATGGCTTGGGGAGCAGTTCTCCCAAGTGCGCTACGTATGGAACTCTACGACTGGCTGAGACTTTACGATTGCTGACCGTTTCTAATCGGAGTGACTCGACTGGCCCAGTGGGGAGCACCTCTATGTGACACGGCAGACCCATGGTGGGTAGGGCCTATGTGTGACACGACATACCCATGATACTCGATAAGAGGAGTACCTTAGTAGGCCACGAGGGGGAGTGCCTCTGTGTGACGCGACAGACCCACGGTGGGGAGCACCTCTATGTGATGCGACAGACCCACGGTACACGACAGGAGGAGTACCTCAGCAGTCCAAGGTTAGTGGGAAGCACCTCTGTGTGACGCAGCAGACCCACTGTACTCATTAGAGGATGATTTCTCTAGCAGCCAAGGTGTTCTACGTTGTGACTGAGAATGTTACTTGTTCCCAGGCCTAAAGAATCTATGACTTTCCATCAATATTCATAACGATCTTGTGTGGGTCAGATCCTATGTGGGTTAGTGCATATCGATCATGTGTGGGTCAGATCCTGTGTGGGTCAGTGCTCAGTGATCCTGTATGGGTCTGCACAAAAAGATCTTGTGTGGGTCGGATTATGTGTGGGTTATTGTGGGGGTTAGTACCTATTGATCCTATGTGGGTCAGACTCCGTATAATCAGCAGTAGTGCCTCTTGATAGAATTTAATGATCTAGCTTTGCAACTAATCATCTGTACTTCTATATTTCACTGAAAACCTAGTTTGAGTTGAGACACTATTTGAACTAAGAATTTTACCTTCGTGGTACTATCTTCGTGGTGATACCTGTGTAGTAATTTTACCTTCGTTGTACTATCTTCGTGGTGATATCTATGTGGTATTTTACCTTCATGGTGTTACCTGTGTGGTACTTTTACCTTCGTGGTGTTACCTTCGTGGTGTTACCTTTGTGGTATTCTTCCCTCATGTATGAGATGTGTATATCTCGATAACTTAGGTGTATGTATGGGCATATACCTAAGTAGAGTTGATGTATTGTTTTGTGGTTTTTCTTTGTGGAAATTTAGGAGACCTATGGGGTCTCGAGGTCCCTACTGAGTATCATTATACTCACCCTTTCACGGGCTTTTCCCACACCTTATTGTGTCTTGTGAAGACGACATACAACATTGATCGAGGCTGAGGGAGCCAGGACTAGACAGTGCACGGAGGTGGGCCATTTAGCGCAATGTGACGTGGAGGAGACGAATGAACGTGGAGTGTTGAGGAGGTGATTTGTACCCACCCTTCCGGTAGGAACCTCGGAGAATGACCCAATATCTGTTTTCCTTTTTCTTTCAATTGTATTGTATATTCAGTTTTACTTGTACCTTTACAATTGGGCTTGTATTCCAGCCCCTTTTACTTTCAAAAAATCTTTTACTATAGTAGTTTACTTCACAGTTGCTTCTTGTTGTGTTCTTGGACCATGTGTTTGTTCAGGATTAAAGGCAATGCCTTTCTGTTTTAGGGAGTATTCCTTTCAGTGCTAATCTCCATCTCTTACCCTATGGAAGGCGAGCTTGGGGTAGACAAGACACGGGCCTCGGGGGATGGGTCGTGACAATCCCTTACTTTAGTGTGTCACTCCAAATGCTTGGGAGGAAATTCTTGAGAGCTTGAGGTGCCTTGAGATGACTTTAAAGAGGGTAGGTAATAGTAAGGATGTGATCCAATGAATTTGAGTTAATATTAATGGTATATTTTTTGGTTCTATATAGGAAATGAGTGGGGATTTATTTATTATTTCTTAAACATAGGTTTATGACTCTATAAAATTAAATAACCAAAACCACAAACCTTCCCATAGTTCTTATAGAGAACCTTATTTTTCTTAAATAAATATTACATATTTATAAAAATAAACAAAAAAATTATTGCATATCTAGGGTCCAAAGGTTAAGAGTATTGGTCAAATTATTTTCATACACAACTTTTACATAATAAAACATAATCATTTAATTAATTCTTTCTTATCGAGTTTCTTAGTGTACATTGTGTTCTCCATAGTATATGTAATCACCTGCTGATATATATCAATGAAAGGGGTGAACTAAAATCCTAGTAGGAGGATAGATAAGGAAATTGGTCAATATAACATGGGGTGAGCATAATCATCAATATTACAACATCATCATAATCATCATAGGAAGTATTAGACAGAGGCATGGAATATGGCAATGCATGCAAATGAAACATCATGTCTTAGTGGCCAAATACCACACATACTTCACTTTATATCATGATATATATCACATTAACAAATCCATTGGATATCTGTATAATTCTGGATGTGCCCATAACATCATTACATTTACTGGTGCTATATAATTTCAAGTGCACCCATCACATCATAACATTTACACAATCATGCATGCCACATAGAACGTTTATCAATATTGGAAATAAAATAACCCATGTAAAGGAATGTGTTTCATTGAATAAATCATAAATTCAACTTTGGGGTTCCTAGAATAAAGAGTTAATGACATACTTGACATAAAAATAATCAATCTTGAATAAGAAATAAATAATCTCATGATAATTAAAATATGTGTTCTTAGAATGATGAGTTCTTTTGGAAAAAATCCTTTTATTTTTTATAAAATAATATTAGAAACATTTATATCCATAAAATAGATGGTAAGGATAAATAAATGATTATTAAAAAACATTAATGGAACATCCAAACTGAAAATAGAGTGAAAGAGGGAAAACCCAAAGAAAGAGAGTTGGGTTCGAGAATTCCCCTTTCCTTAATTCCTGGTTAATTTCATCTATTTTGTGCCTCCTAAATAATAAACTTATGTTTATTAAAACACTTATCCAGAAGTGGATTATATTAATTTTATAAAAAAATTTATCAATTATAATCATTGGATAATATTTTTTAGTTTCTATTGATAAAATTGATTTGTTTTAATATCATATTTTACATAAAAAATTCCCATCTTGCAAAGATTTCACTATTTTATTAAATATAAATTATATATTAGTATAATTAATTCTAGAAGAATATATTTCATGAAATTAAATATGTAGATTTTATATATAATCCATACTTTCCATCCATGAATGCGGTTATAAGAATCATATTGGGAATATCTCTATAGGTGGTTAACCAGCCTTAAACGGGATGTTGCCGAAAGAGGAGGAAAAAGGAGTAAGAAAATTATATATGTCATTTATATAATACATGCAGTAGGTTAACATAATCAATGTAATGTTAAATTACTTAATATTTAATTTAATATATATGATTTAGAATGGAATTGGAAAAAGAAGAAAAGAGGGAAGAGTTAACATAGACATACCCTTTCCCCGATGTGGCTTCTCTTGCCTTATACTATAACTCCTTTGTCGATTGGAGTGGATTGATCCAGAACAACCCTATGAATTATAAGAGGATCGAGAGGGTGGATATTGGTAGATATTAGGATTTATAATGGGTGAGAGGAGTGGTTTTCCCAAGGTTGGGAGATGGGTTATTTATACATGAGGAGAGGGGTATTTTTAGAATAAAATATTTATTAAATTAATATATAAAAGGTAAAACTTGTAATAGTGAATTTTTGACATTATAACTCATATATTAATATAATATAATGAGTTTAAGACATTAAATCCACTTTATTATTCTTTTTAATTAATTTTTATAAAGGAAAGTGGATAGAGATAAATTGTTATTTTAAATAATCACTTCTGACTTTATGTTTTGGAAATTTATTTTTAGGGGTTAAAATTGATTTTATTGTATTTTAATGAAACATTTATGAAATTAAATAATCCATGTTATAACCTAAATTTATATAAACTATTATGTCACCATTACATCATGAATAATGTAAATTAAGATACATCGGTTATGTGAAAAGCTATATTTTTACTATTCACTTGAAAGTTGAAGTATTTCTTAAAATTACCAAAAAATAACCCTTGAACAATTTTGATGTGTTGATTTAAACAATGGACTTCATTTTATAAAAATATTTTTCTAAATATGATAAATTTAAATTTTAATTAAAATCATCCTCTACTCAAAAAATGTTGATTTCAATATTATCACCGATTTTATGACACTTTGAAAAAAATAATTATGGTCTCATACAATTATATTATAATCATAAGACAACATAATATTAATTTATTGATCTATTTTATGAAAATATATATTCCTATAAATCATTATATTAATTATAAAATTGTAAATAAATATTTACATTTTACAAAAAATACCAACAATTAATTTTTCATTTTTAAAACGTTTCTTTACGTAAACTATGATATAAATATGTCATATTTTCATTTATAAGATACCCAAATTTTATTTATTCTTTAAAAGGTGAGGTTACAATTCTATTGGAAGGATTACTATTCCTAATGGTTACATTACCATTAAAATGGTCAAGTTACTATTCCATATATATAGGTTTATTTAACTTCTAGAAATACCTTTTATTTAATTCATTAGTCAATTATAAAGTTTCTTATTATATTCTCAATGTGATTTAATGTTATTTATGACATCTTTATAAGATGAGAATTTCCATTGATAAAATTTAGGTTCATTATAATTTTTTTCTTGTGGTTTTTTCCAAGGAGTGGTGGTTTTCATTATTTTATAAGGAAAAGGGATGAAATTAAAAAAATAATACCCCCAATAATGTGTACTCCAGTCATTCTCTAACAGAAATGATTTTAAAACCTTAAAATATATTATTGGTTTTGGAGGATTTATTAAGGCTTTATGAAATTAAACAAATAAATATAAAATCATATTATTTTAAAGGGGAAGCATATATTGTTCATAGACACCCTTTATAGTATTTATTCCATCACTTTTAGGTCATTATGATGTCATAATACACCTCGAATATTTATACGATATTTATTTTTTACTTGAAAATTCGATTATCATAGAAAATTATGAAAAATTCATCATTTGATAATTTCTATGTTATAATTCCAAAAATAAAATTTATTTTATCAAAATAATTTTCTAAATATATGATTTTTTACTTTTAAAATATAATATTCATTTATTGAGAAATTATGGGTTTTTTGACAATAATATTTTTCAAACCATTATAGAAATTACATTTGATATCATAAACATTATATTATCAATTAAATTTAATATTAATAATTTCAGAATAATATTTTATTAAAATATAAATTATTTTAAAAATAAATTAATTCATCAAAAAGGAATTTCTTAATTGAAATGGAACATTACTTAAAAATTCAATTTCTGGTTTATCATATCAAAAAATAATTGTTATCAAACAAATTACTTAATTATTTATAAAGTAAAAAAATAAGGAACAAATATAATAATTATTTCAATGAAAAAGAAATATAAAAATTCATAAATTTAGTGTTACTTTGTTTTATGTCTTTGTTAAATTATTTTTACGCTAAATTAACCTATTTTATTTTTACCGTTGTAATAAATATTTACTACAGTTACTATTCACATTGTTCAAGAATTTTGTTGACCTTATTAAAAAATATTAATATGATGATTTAAATTATGGAATAAATTTTATCAAATTTTTTTTAGAGAGGTGGAATATTTTAATTTAATATAAAACACACAAGCACGATGGGAAGCGATTTTCTAAAACACGCATTTTTTCAAGGAAAAGATGATTTTACATTAAATCTATAACTAGTAATCATAATTATATGAATCTATATTCAAAAATAAAGATATATAATTTAAATATTTTATTTTAATCTTTTCTCCTTAAGGGTTATTTTAATTAATTAAAATGTGGAAACATTATGCATTTCAAAATCATTTTCATAAAAATGCATTTTAATCCTAAAAATAAACTTACACTAAAATTGAATATTAAATTTAATTAATTATGATAAATATAACTAAGTAATTATTATTTTACCATTAAATAAAATTAAAATAATAATTAGTTCATTAAAATAAATGAAATTTTTTCATAAAAATGGTATTTCTCTCTATTCATCGAAAAATCTTTATTTTTAAAAAATATCCCAAATTTTCACTCTGATAATTTTGATATGATGATATCAAAATTAGAGTTCATTTTATCAAATAAATTTTCCAATTGTTCGAGACAATAATTATAACCTTTTTTCATAAAATGTTTTAAGAAATCCTTTTTGAAGAAAACGAATTTTAAAGAAGAAAAAGACATTACCAAAAATTTAATTGATTATTCACTAATCATTTATTATTATATTTAATAAATATTCATATCTTTTATAAAGTATTCAATCCTACTCATATCTGAAAATTTAATAGAATGGTTAAAATGGCCATATTTAAATAATCATTGTTTGTTTGGGTTGGTGTTGCATATCACATACAATATCAAACATAGTTTCTCTTTTTAAAACTAAAGGAATTAAACTCCATGATTTCCTCTTCAAACACCACATTATATTTGTGGTTCTAATGATCATATATCATACTATTTTTGTGGAAACTATTGTTTAAGAGGCTGAATATTTTATGATGTGGTCCATCAACAGTCACACACTACTCACAACTCCTCTAACCACCCTAAAAAAGATGTGTATTAAACCTAGAGATGGCTTATACTTCCAGAAGAGAAACATAAAAATATATAGGATCCACTAAATCGATACACACTCCCCACACCATAGAAATGAGATAGAGTGAAATTCAGTTCCCACAACCTCTAATGAACATCTATTTTTTCAGAAATTTAAAACATCCTCTTATAGTTCAACTTTGAACAACACTCTATTGAGTATACCACTGAAAAGATACGATCCACATAAAAAAATTACCCTCCATATAATCCTTTTCCAATATATTTTTAAATGATATAGAGAAATGATCCCCATCTTCTTTTAAATCTCTGGCGTCAAAGCCCTCTAAAATTGATTAACTCTCAACCTCTCACAAATCATAACATCGAAAAAATAACACATCAAATCCATAAATTACAAACCAAACTCTCGAAAGAATACTTAAACTATTGTATAACTATTAGATCTTATTTAATCTTGGGCCTAAGATTATTTTATAAAAAATAATTACATGGAAGACTCTCAAAATCAATCTCATTTGATCATGTACTCATCTTGATCTACTAAGAATAACATCCAACATCGACGTGTTGAAACATGAAATAAAATCACCACTAAAGGAACACAGTTCCCATTTCTTATCTATCTATCTCAACCTCCTCTAAAAATTTCATAGAATATTTAATATAAATATATCCCATATACATTGGAAAGATATTCTTCTATAACTCACTCAAGTTCATCTTCTAAGCCTATCCAATATTCAAGTCTACTATATGATACATATATTTAGGTTTTTTCTATACCTCCTCTCTAGGAACCTTTTTATTTCATTTTAAAATAATCATTACTATAAATAGATAAACTAACCTTATCCTAAGGATATATATGAGAAATACATAACCACACTTCCACATTGTTCACATGCTTTACTACACCACAACATAATTCAACCCCACATGGATAACCACCTCAATACTAGCACATACACAAACATCATGTATTGAAATTATATAATGTATGACCCAAACCAATGAAGGAATACTTCATTCATCATGTTATTCCCTAAGTATTGATCTATAGGTTATAGAGTCCTCACTTAGATCATAGGTTCCATTCTACATCTGGTTGTTCTAGGACTACTTCCCATACTCAGTTCAGGTAATATTGTTTCTTTACTGCCCTATAGTCCTCACTAATTCCTACACCAAAATCTATAAAATAAAAAATCACTATGATACTATTATGTCATAACATACCCTATTTGGTACTCCACATGGTCTAAAAACGAGTTAGGGTATGGATCCTAAATCCCACCATTAAAAGGCCTTGGGATGGTGACTAACACTGCATACTTATATAGAAGGCATTACCCTTTATTAATAACATTCCATAGAATCAAGAATAATATAATTTAAAAACCCATCTATAATACATGAATAATACATTATAATTCATTTCATGTTATACTAGACAAACCATAAATAGAAAAATAGCTATGAGTCTATCATATTATCTACACCCTAGGTTAGATGAAATACAATCTGACACCCCCAATTAATCTCTTGTGAGTAAATCTAAGGTCACGGAAATCCTCCACCAACTCAATCTAGAAAATCTGAAAAACAATTTATAAAAAGTAGTGGTGAGAATATAAATAAAATCAATAAGATCCTCCTGGAAACTCTCATGTGTCTATCTGAATGAAGCATACTAATGAATCCGTGTATGGAATATATAAAACAAAATAATCAATCAATAATCATTCTTTAAAAAAATTAAATCATTATACCCTCTTACATCCCAAAACAAACAACTATCTCACTCCATAACCCACATAAAATTTTTCATCACACTATCATCACCTAGACTAATTAATACAATAACATTAACCACCATCAATCTATATATAAGTAGTTTACACCCACACTATAATATTCTTATATTGTTTTCCACCCATAGAGATAATACTAAAACATCAAAAATAACATGAAACTATAAAACCATATGTAACTCAATAAATATCTACATTATTAAGAAGTTATCCACCCACAGAGAACTCACTATAATTTTATCACTGCCAAGTATCTATCAACATGTAGGGAAATTATTATCAACTCATGATTGTTAAGTAGTTATCCACCTATAGAGAACTCATTAAGATACCCACATATGTTGGTTAAGTTGTTTTCAATCCATAAGGACTCTGGAGTATCCATTCTCAGGGACTCTCCCAACCATAATCTTCATTGGTTGAAAACTTTTACACACTTGGGGAGACACAATCTATTGTCGTGTGTCCACACTCACAGACTCTCTCCCCCTAAACTTATGTCAACACAAACACACATCACATATCATCTATGACTAACTATATCATCCACATAATAGTATTTATCATCATCAATAGCATCATCATCATCATGATCATATCTCAAAACATTATCACAATCTAGTCTAAACATTCACATTGATATCAAATATTTTAAATGGATTCCAACCCTCGATGTCCATTTATTCTTCCACCTAGGACATAACACATACAAAGGTCTTGGGGGGTATAATCGCATCACAAAGACATAGCGTTCCCACACCTAGATTTACCAAAATTTAGATACTTGGTATTGTAACTGTATTACATCACTAACATTTCTCATATCTAGTGTATACAATAATTTCACAACCTCATCACCCGACTAACACGTAGCACAAGATCCCATTCAACCAAGCTATATTACTTGCTACACCATTCAATGTTCACAAATATATCCATCCATGCTATCATGGTTAACTAGGGGTTTATATTAAATTTATTTTTTTATACCCACAATCAATATATCCCAAATAGATCAACATATCCACCCCTCAATATAAATGGCATGACCACATGATAAAGTGCCATGACTTATGTGAAAAATCACACCACTCATTGTAACACACTACCTTGAGTCAACCAATCCAAGAAGGTGGAATGACCTTGTACCAAATTAGAATTACCATGTATAACTCACTCCCACTTCATCCTCTGACCCTATTTATCACTTTAACCAAATTTCTAGTAAGTGAGATGAACCCAATGCTTAATTGGCACGGTTCATGAAAAATATTATAATTTCCACTCCTCTCACCTCAAAACTATTTTCTATGGATTTTCACTACTCTAAGAACTAAATTTATTTTAGTTACTTTTACAAATATATCATAAATATACAACATTTATTATAAAAAAATTCAACAATAAAAAAGTCATAATATAATTTACAAATGAAATTTATTTCTATGAAAAACAAACTTTTCATTTTAGTATTCTTAATCATATGTCAATTTTTTTATTGTTATCCACATAAATATCTATGTTAATTAAAACTATATTATCATAGAAGTATATTTATATTTGTTTTCATGTTTAATTTATATCATTATCAATTTCATAAAAATTTACTATAACACAATTCTTCACATTTTAATTATTCTTGAAGAATAATATTTATTCTAAATTTATAACCCATCTATTTTTAATTATTTGGAAGGAATAATAATTACACCAATTTCAAATTAAAAATTATATTTTTAATTAATCAGGCCATCAATTTGAATCATATTCATTTTTTAATCTATGTCCCTATTTCTAATTTATCATTGATCAATTATTTAATTTTTTATAAATTATATACCCATCATGGAATGTAAATGCATGATAGATTCATAAGTATATTTAATGATATGATAATTTTGAGTCACCTTCCCAAAATCCATGATGAATGATATTCCCCATTCCTTCAATTATCATCACCAATCATCCATTAAATCTTTTTCTTTGTTTTTTTATCATTCATTCTTTTTTTTGTAGATTAACCACTACACACTATTTTCCCGAATAAATTCCTAAGATAAAATAAAAAGTGAAAAATAAATTTTATGTAACAAAACTATTCCACCTTAATCCAAACTTTAGATCTCATTAATTACCATGTCTAAAACCACCCATATAACCACCTTTTACATTCCTTTTTCCTCACATTAAAATTCTAAATTTAATTCATATTGTTTATTCATTAATTGATATGCAATCAAAATATAAGACCCCTCTAATAATTTTTACATGTCATCCATACCACATAAATATATCACATGATAAACTATTTTATTTTATATAAATATCCAAGAGTAATATGAATTATTTAAATAAATAATAATAATAAATAAATTTACTATTTTACTCTTATTCTCTAAATAAATAAAAAATCTTTTAAAATCCCAAAGTTCAAATTTATGGGTCTCTACAAGTGATGAATAGAATGTGAAAAACTATTACAATCTATTTAAATAAAGGAAAATAGATGAAAAGGAATTTTATGAAACTCAATAAAAAATTTATTGACCCCAAGTCCCAAAAAATTATGACATTCAGTGTCATGGTATAACACAACAATTTATAGGAGGCAATAGGACTAAAAAACACAATGAGTTCAAAACCTATGCTTTTTGTCACAAACCAACCTGAGATAACCCAAAAAATCACCTAGGTCACACCCTCACAATGATATATGAGTCTTCTTGATCACAAAGCATTAGAAACTAGTGTAGGGGAATCAAAGTACACATAAATGGGAATGATTTGGCCCAATAAATAAATAATAAATGTAGTAATTCCACCCCAAGGTCCAAAATTACAACTATATGAGTTGAGGAATCATGAAATTAAAAATAAAGAGTAAATTATTAATAAAAAAGTAATAATATTATATTCATAACTATTCAACCATAAGTGAAAATAATTAACATAACTAGAAAAAACCAGAATTAGTAAGATTATACTCTAATTATAAGAACCAACACAAAATTTAAAATAAACCAGAGTATGAATAAGAAGTTTCATGATGTATAATATAAACTAAAATATATAATCAAGAAAAATATAAAAGAAATCCCTAAACACCCATTTTCATGCATCAAGCGAGTTATCTTAACTTATCACATCCATAATACCAAAACTAAAAATCAAAGACCACCCACTATGTCCCAATAGAACCTATAATGAAGTTATAATATATGATAGGCATGATTATTAGATCCATAGTAGGTATTATCCTTACACCTCATGCATAAACATTAAAAGTAAATTCATTTCATCATGGTTTGAAATATGAATATAAATTTAATATTTTCTTTTATGTTTAAATAAAGTGACATGAACCCATCATATGAAACCATTTATCCCAATTCATAAAGGTTTCATTTATAATAAAAACATACTTAATTTGATTTTAATGGAATTATAACATTAGGTGTAAAAAATATATTTTAATAATTTACTTGAAAAATAACAATGATTAAGATGTGGGGAATACATCCCAACTTTAATACCCTTTTATGATTAATAAAGAAAACAAAATCGAGATTTATCTAATCCATTTGGAGGAAAATACATTTATTTAATATAAGTTGAATAAGGAAATAAGGGGAAGTTTCTTTTTGAAACAACCATTTATATTGTTTTTTAAAAGTAATAATTTTATTTATAATAAGAGAAAGAACTTGGTAAGACTTTTTTGAAAAAAAAAATCTAATATATATACCATAACAATATGGGAAATCATCAAATAATATAAAAAGGATAATAATAATAAAGGAAATGGTGAAAATAATCTATTATGAAATAAATATAAATAAACAACCATGGGATAACCAAATCACAATCATCATGGGAACACCTTGGAGCCCTGGATATAATCTAGAAAAACAAAAAATAAAATCATTCTAAAAGCTTCCTAATATAATTGAACTACCTAAACAATAGGTTTTACCCTACCTAGTCTAATAAAGAGGAAAAAGCCTCTAAAAATAGAACAATTTTAACTTAGGTCTACTATGAAGATTATATTCATAAAACAATATGGTAATCATACCTATAAAACCCACATATCTAAAAAATTCTTACCACAACATAAAAATGGAGGTGGGTAATAAATAAGTGTAAAATAAAATAATATAAAAAAATAAAAAAATATTCATAACTCACCCACACCTTGATCTCCCTTAATATAATTATATCCATTTCTAATAATAACAGTAATGACATAATGATATCCATGATCTATAATCATTATAATACATGATAACATTTACTTTTAAACATAAGAGACAACAAAGAGATAATATTCAAGGGTTTATAGCTAAAATCAATGTAAATAATATCTTTAAAGTAATACTTACAAGGATATGAAATTTTTAGAATGATATGAAAGTATAAAATTCCCCTTTTAAAAGAACTGAAAATCCTCCAAGTCATGAGAGAAAATTCAATCAATAAAGTTTCTCCTAGGAAAATAATTTCATTTTAAAATGGACAAGAAATCCTTATCCCTTATAAAACCTTAGAAAAAACATTATGGAAATTAATTATAATTCATAAGAGATCTAGAACCTTAGTTTATTTCAATTTATTCAATAATTACCTTGTTTGATAATTAATGGAATACCTTTTGTGTTTCACTTTCATGGTAAATATTTTTAGAGTATTAAAACAAGTGAAACCCCCATCACACTAAATAAAAAGTTAGTAGATACACTCAATAGATAGAATATAAGTGAATGATACACTTGATATAACTTTTAGATCATTTAAAACATGTATTAAATTTAATAAATCAAATTTAGATTTATGTTTAAATGAAATAAATCTAGAAAACTACCTTAAATCATTGATCTCCTTAGTAATGGTTTTATTCTTCCACAACGTGCCATGAAATACCTTGAGAAAACCATTATAAATTGTAAATTATAAAAACACAAAAAATAAATCCAAGAAACCCCAAATCATAGGTTTTCATGAAAATATTAGGGAAAGTAAAAATGAGGAAAATGAACAAGAAGAAGAAAAGAGGAGGTTTAGATAACTTTAACTTAAAGAAAAATCACTAAAGGATAAAGAAATTTATAGAGAGGCCATAGAGTAAGGAAGGGATGAAAGTGAAAAAATTATAGGGGGTTTATAATGATGAATGGGGAAATAAAATACCCCAATAAGTTTTAGATTGAGTAGGGACATAACTAAACTTTCATAGTTTCAAAAATTTAGTAACTCACCTAGTTTGGATACACTATTTGGTAAACCATACATTAATAATGAAATAACCACTAAATTCAAGTTATTCAAAAAAAATATTTAGATTTAATGGTTACTCAAAATTATACACAATATATGTAGATAACACTAGGATGGAACCCTATATAATATTAAGTTGCATGGTTAATTCTAACAATTCGTCAATTTTTCCCAATTGATGAACTGAAAAACATACATGTAAGATTAAACCAGATAATTTCTACTAATAATAAACTAAAAGTAACATAATAATACAATACAAAAACAATTCAAAGATTTTAAAATTTTAAAACTGGACTTCTAAAAGTTGAAAAAAACAATCAATAAGTAAAATTATAAGAAAAAGGAAACACCGGGGTGTGCAAATTATACCCGCCATACCACATTCTGCCCCAAAAAATTCTTAGTATAAAATTTTAATTAAATAATATATGTGATTTAACTTCCTCATTAATGAAACAATTATAAAAATTGTGGAACACCCTAACACATACCAAGATAATTTATACTACACTATCTCAATGCATTCTCTAAAGAACATCAATGGCCACTGTGATACCCCATGGCTGATTATCCACTATGTGCAGCTTAATTAGTGGTTTTATTTTATGACTTCAATTAACTAAACCTGTTTAAATTGTTAATGTTCTCAATCTACTCATTAAAATATCACAACCTCACCTCATGTTCAGAATTAATATGAAAAAGATAAGTACACAATATTTATAAGGTTTGGAAAAAATATCCTACTCCTTCCCATGAATGGTTAAACCCCAGCCACCTGAGTTAGGGATTTTTCAACTAGATTAAATAATTTCATAAAACCATGGATACTCATGTCTTATCATCATAGATTCCACTAAGTTTTATTTTTATAATCAACAAGAAGAAACTATAACCTCCCAACAAAAAAATCTAGTAAAAAATACTTTCAACTTGCTCCTAGAAATATTTGTGCCTCTTGATGATAGTCCAAATCTATGATCAAATAGATCAATATGTATACACTTGTAAACCCTTTAAGAACTTCGAAAAACTGATGGTCTTGAAACTCACTCCAGATAATGAATTATGGTTTTTCTCATTTTTCTAAAAACATAGGCAAAATGTCATCTTTTTTAGTAAGAGATCTCTTGAGCTTCAAACTCATCTTATCTCTCCTTTGATACTGTAGTGTGAATGTTGATATCTGAAAAAATTCTCACAAAATATTCATGAGTTATATTAATCAATAATCTTATTTTTTAGTTCCGAATTCTTTTTTATTCACTGGAATAATTGAATGAATAATATATTCTGTATTTAAAATATGAGACTCCTTGATCTTTGGATGTAGGTTTAATCTTGTCATTTAAATTAGTTAGTAGATATCTGATATATTTATCATTATAAATCTCTATTTATTTCTTTCTTTTTAATTTCTTAAAGTATCGGAGAATTTATATCTTCTTTATAAGATATAAAAATATTTCATCTTTATTTCTATAAAATATATAGCTTAAAAATATTTTAAAAAACCTCCACAATTATGGATGTGTTATCTATATTTTTGCACTTTTCTTTTATAGCATAAAACTTATCTCAGTATTTTAGATTTTCTATTTTTTATAAAATTAATGTCATATGATACGAATTCATATTCTCAATCAAATTACACTGATCAAAATATATTTGATGTAGAGTCATTCAATCATGAAAGTAATATAAAAAGTAAAGTCTTACAATCCTTCCAAATTCATATGATTCTGATCAAAGACCCATGATTTGAACAAAAACTAGAATACGTTCAATTAATCTCCATTTTCACATTCAAACTGATTTATTCTTGAACCATAAAAAACCCTCAAAATCATCATGGCATTTTAATCTTTTAATATTAATATAGAATATTCTCAATTCTTCGCCATTTATTCTCTATTTACCCAGAATAAATATTCTATGTTTCTCTTTAAAGTGTTACCCATATTTAGGCCTTTAAATTACCATTAAATATTATATGGTACATTTATATAGATCATTGGTTACCTTTTAAAAAATTTCTCGTTTATTTACGTTACACATGTTCTCATTCATACCTTTACATTGCCAGTGTATTTCACATTTGACCTGTATATAGGCAATAGAGATCCAAGGTTGAATTTACATATATCTATTGAATTCCAAAATACATTTATTTATCTCTAAGAATTGAATTTGCCTTTATGAAAATTAAAAAACACGATCTCAACTTTTCATAGACAATGTATTTTTAGACCTAATTTTATACAACCTATACATTTCTTGATTTTCATTTATATAGCCTATTGTTTTTTAGAATACCTTTACATTCCATGGAGTTCAACTTTACATAGGTAATTCGGTTTTCAAATATTCATTACATAGACCCTCAAGTTACCTTTATGTATCTCCCCTTGTTACCTTTACACATGTACTTAAACTTAACTGAATCGACTCTATCCACCTCAAACAACTTCGGAACCTCTTCACCATATGGACTTGGATGCATTATCAAGAATGAAATCCAATGAAGACTCATGAATCCATAAAAATACTTTGAGAATCACCCTAAATCCCTTCACCAGTCATATATTCACTCATTAATAGAAAATTTAATTTGTACTAGATCACTTCAATCTCCCCCTTTGAATTTTTATCAATACCATAACCACAAATGTCAATATTTATATCTCCAAGGATTATTACTTCTCTAAATTATTGAAAGTAAATTCAAATAAAAGTATAGGGGTCTTATCATCTCACATCATTCCCTCACAACTCTCATAAATAACATTTACATCTCCCTTTTTCAGATCTAGATAATAGCCATTATCCACTTGATAAAATAATGATACCAAATAATTATAATAGAAAATAGCCTTTATATAATATAATTTATGTCCACATTGTAAAATATAATTTATAAAACAATAGATATATAACCAACATCATTTATATTGTCTAAAAAATACCATACATGTGATATCGTGCACTAAACCACTAAAAAAATCATCTTAGCGGGTGTAAAAAATATTTTTATCAACAAATATTTCTCCTACATACATTACAAAAAACCCATAAAAATTGTTTAGAAAAACACACATAAACCCCCCCGTTTCTCATCTTTTCATCAAACAAAACTCCACCATTTTATAAATATTTGATACCATCAAAAATGAGGTTTTTATGTGTGATTGAGTTCCTCCTTATTCATATTTAATGTGGATCTCTAGAAATTACATATTTTTTCAAATTCACACATCTTGTGATGTTTTGATAGCTTCGTCTCAATTTTTTCTCCCCCTAAAGGGATTCACTCAATAAATCCTCCACATAGTAGTCAGAAGACATCATGAAGAACACATTATATGTTTCCCAGTTTGTAAAACACTCAATATTCTCCCCCAATTCCCTGTATCTTATCATAAATAAACACAAGTTTTATGGAATATAGAAGGATGTTTTTGTTCCTCAGAAGTAACACTGAGGCTAAGAGTTTCTTCCCAACCTCAACTTCTCTTTCCTTCCATTCTAAATAATTTTCCTATTCATAGTCATAAAAAGTTGTTTTCTTATCTTCTTATCTTAAATATTTCCTCATATAAGTATGGTTTCTCTACCTCAAATTTCAAGGAAACTTCATTATCATTTTATTACAATATCATCTTCACACTCTCCCCTTGGGATGGTAGTATTATCATATAATTTATTGTTCTATGCTCATACATTCCACACATTTTTCATAATTTTTCATAAACATTAAAATCTATATTTATGGATATATTCTCATGATATTTGGTATTATCATCTAAAACCACCTATTATCCTTTATCCTTAGCACTCACTTGTGTATATTTCAATGAATTATCTAGTTGGTTAGGACAAATAGTCACATAACCTTTCTTCAGTTTCCTAGATCTAGAATTACCATGGTTTTTCTAATTATTCTAGAAGGTCAAGTAGTGGGTCTTCTTCTTTAGTAAGATATCTCTCTAAATTTTGAATCGTCTTCTATGTCCTTCGATATAGAAGGGTGTATATCTCTCAGAAAACTCTCGCACAAGATTTTTGACCTCTCTTAATCAATAACAATCTTCTTGAATCATCACACAATATTTATTCACCAATGTAATAACATGAATAATATCTTTTATATTCACAATATGGTAACTCATTGATCTCTAGATTCCAGCATAATCATCTCATTTAAATTGGTCAGTAGATATTCGATTTATTTCTCATTAAAACCTCTAGTTAATTTCATATTTTAAATTCCCTAAATACTTGTATATTTCTATCTTATTCATGTGATATAAAAATATTTCACCTTTATTTACCATGAAATCCATAGATTTAAAATTTTAGAAAACATCTACATGCATGAATGCATGTACTATGACATAGCTCATTTCTTATAAAGCTTAGTGCAATATTATCTAAATAATTATCCATTTATTCATTATTTATTATCCATTTATTAAGAATAGATATTATGATTTTCTCCTCAATGTGTTAAACTTATGTAGGATATTAGATGAACTTAATGTGATATCTAGTACTTTAAAATAGCTAATTGGGTACCTTTATATAGATATCTCATTCGTTACCTTTAAGAATATTCGCATGCTTAATGTTATGTAGGTTATGTATTTTAAAACTAAGACTTAGGATTCCACACTACCTTTACACATGTCAGTACAATTCATGTTACCTTTACACATAGTCAGGAACTTAGCCTCTTCTTTATATAGCCTCTGTATTTCTAGACTTTCCTTTATAAAGCATGCACATTTTCTGACTTACCTTTACACATCCTACTAGTTTTCAAAGTACCTTTACATAGCTAGTTATTTACATTTAAATAGGTACTCTAGTTATCAAATAACCCTTAGATAGAAATTTTTTTAGTGAAACCTTTTCATAGATACTCAGTTTACCTTTACATAGATTCTTAGTTATCCAACTCAATTCCGACTGCCTTAAACAAATTTAGAACCTCTTAAACTCATAGAAATTAATGCATTTTCAAGAATTACATCAAATGAAAAGTCAAGAATCCTCTAAGAATCACCATTACATTCCTTCAACAAAATAAATTTGACTCATTGAAAATAGATAAAAATTTTACTTGGGAACTTCAGAAACCACCAAGAACTATATTCGTTATCATTGATATGAAATTCAAGTATATAACATACACCTGAATCCATTATGTTTAAACAACATTGAGAGACTCTATAATGGATTACCAAAAAATAAAAGCTAATGAATCTAAAATCATTCATGGAGTAGGTTTGGGTTGAGAACATAAATACCTCACCCATCAATATTAAATTGTTGTCTTCTCAATGAATTAGTGAAATATAATGAGATATTCTCTTACTATAATAAAGAGATCAACTTTTCTTGTCTCCCTACTGTATTAGGATTTCATCTAATTCATCATATTCCCAAATCAATTAATAACTCTCAAGGACTCAATAAAAGAGAAGGATACTAAAAAATATTCACCAATTGGGTTACTCCATCACCCAAGTGAGAAACTATAAACATGACATTGATGAAACCAATAGACTAAAGATAATTTCCAAAAAAATTCTATTAACAATTCAACATCCCTAAAAAAATTACTACTACCAATAGGCTTCTAACATTTCATCAAAATTAAATACATATAAAATTTGTTACCAATAATAAATTTTATCTTAAATAGAAGACAACTTAAATTAACCATATAGTATAAAAAAAGAATAAGTACCTCAAGTAGTCGTTATATTAGTATTAGGTTCATTATGAGAATCCTTTAAAAGTATAGATCTGGATATACCTATTTTATGCAATGATCCTATATAGAACCTTCATAGATGAATTAACTGGCCATATATATTCTAGGTTTTAGAATTATCTCAACACAATGTCTTCTTATAAACTGACTCACCACATTGATGGCATACCAAGTACTTACTCACAAAAGAAGTAGATGTGGAAAAATGAGATTTCCTCTTGATACCACCACCAACCTAACCAAAATCATTCTATTTCCTATATCCATTATTGATTTACTCATCATCATCTCCAAATGAAAATTAAATATCAATCACTCTTGTCATTTTAGTCATGGGTACCTCAAACCTGAAATCTTGATTTACCACATCTATGTAATGGGTTTTTAAAAACAAGGACACCTTCATCTAAAGATCAGAATAAAGAAAACTTGTCATGATCCAACCTAGGAAACCCCTTGAATGGGGTGCCAATCTAGTCCATCACAAGTCCCAAAGGGAATTACCAATCCCCAAAGAAAGATAACTAGTACCCAAGCATCAAATAAGCAGTTTAGGAATTATTTCTCCCACAAAATAGAGTCAAGACAGCATGGATATTCTATTGAAATTTTGGCATGGACCATATATACATTATACATTCATAAAAAATAAATGAGAAAAACAAAATAGATAAATGATAAAAATAATTAAAAATCATTGAATTTGATTCAACCCATTTATTTCAACATACATCATCATCCAAAATAAAATACAAAACAAGTTCAATAGGAAAAAACTAAATTCAAATAAAAGAGATGTTGTCATGGATGATACATCTCATATGAAAATAAAAAAACCTAAACCACACTACCTGAACACCACTATAAAACCCATAGTTTCTCACCAAATATCAAATCACATATCAGTTCCCCAATGAAGTGATAGTCAATCTAAAATAGAACCTTGATCTTGTATAAACCATGAGAACTACACACACACACATACAAAAAGTATATATATTAGGTGTGAAATAATGGGTCTAGTAGGATATAAAAATGGAGACTATTAAATTAATTTAATAAAAGAAGTCATTAATTCTAGTTTTAAATGTAATAGAATATATGGTTTTCCATTTTTGATGGTTTCAGCTAGGAAAAATCATCACTAATTCTGGATAATGAAAACTAACCCATTTAGTTTCTCAATAAGTGTAAATAACCAGCCTTAGACATGTCATACAAGAGGAAATTATTCCGGTCTAGGTTCTGGAAATAGATACATGCTTAAAAAAACAACAGAGTTACATCATAAATTAAATAAAACAAAAGATAAACTCCGCATCTGCGCACAATTCAACAAGGACGACCAACTTTGGATTTAAAGGCAACCTGTGAAAAACATTTCGAAAACTTGGGGTGAGCACAAAAGATGCTCAGTAAGGGGTTTAAAAACCTTTGATAAATATCCTTTAAAAAAACGGTATATAAAAATTTAATAATAGCATTTTATTAAAATACTATTTGAAATTAATTACGGCATCAAAATACTAGTTCAATTTTTTGAAGATACTTATGTTTAAAATTGCTCAAATATACTCCAGTGTTTTTCGGAAAACATTATGAAAACTTCTGAAAACAAAATAACTAATTCTGAGGCTTCTCGACTAATTACAGTCCATGATGGGTCCACTTCCAATCCTTTAATGTCTACCACACTTGAGAGTCGGGTTTTTTTAAAAACATTTTTAAGCTTGCGTTAAATACGTATACATTTGCACTGGGATTTCATATATTAAAACTCGTAAAAAACATTTGATACATAAGTAATGTATGTGTACATATTTATATAAATATTTTCTTACATATATATATATACATATAATTTTATAAGATTTCATCTGCTTGTTCTGAAGTAGTCATTCTATACATCGACTTATCTATGCATGATTTGTCATACATACTTTTCCCTTTAGAGATTTATTCCTTTTAGAAATAATAATAACAAATTAACCATGCATATATATTGATATATATGTATATAGTGCATACAATATGCACAACTATTATCCAAACACAATTAGTGATACCAATGCGCACGACGTGTCATTAATATGAAATAATGGTTATTACCTATATGAAATTCAAGAGTAAATTTTATAATTCAATGAGTGTGAATGATGAACATAAAAGCATGTCCATTTATCTATTCAGATGCGACACTCATAATGTCGATAAAACACGTTGACATTTTATGTGTGTTTTTTCGGAAACATGATGATAAATTGAAATAAAATTTCAAAATAATAATCATTATTTTATCCATATGCTAATATATATATATACATATATTTATACATGTATAACCATTTAAAATAACATAACTTGAATAATCAGAATAAAATCACAATTTAAAATAATATTTTCGCCCACTTAAAATTCTGCAGAATAAAAGAAAACCAAAACCAAAAAATATAATTAATATTTATCTTGGTTTTTTCAATATAAATATTTATATATAAATCTATATATACCAAGGTATATAAAAAAAGGTTCTACTTAATGAAATAAAATCATGAAACACTCTTTGGAAACTTTTAAAAGAGGGATTGAAATCTATGTATATAAATCTGCATATACTGAATAATATAGTAAATATTTGTAACATAGATATAATTGAATATAGACCCTTACAACCATATGATTTGAGGGATAATTTATTTACAACTAGAAGACTTATCATATGTGTAATTCAGACTAGGAAGATATAGTTTTATACAAATATATATACATATATATATATATAGCTTGTATATACATAGAGGTTTAAAAAAAAATGAAAATAATAAAATTCCTTTACCAGCTAGTGGAGAACGAAGTGGAGAAGAAATCTCATACTTGCTTATCAAAAGAGTGGTCTGGATTATTTCTTATGACCATGGAGGAAGGTTTCTCCATATTTATAAAAATTGAGGACTCCTTAAGCTTCCGAGAGAAGCTGAGTTATGTTTTATAATATTTTTCTAAACAAAACAATGACCCAATAAAACCCTACGCTAACAAAACTAAACATGAGTCTCATTTTTTCCCAAATATGTTGTTATTATTATTATTATATTGTATATAAAAAAAATGGTGAGTTGTTACTTATATTTATATCTTATTCTATTATGTGTCAGTTGAATCAATTATTGAACTATTGTATATATATATATATTATTTCTTCTCTTCTTTTGGCCTATCACTTTATTTTTTTTAAAAACATCTATCATTTTTTACCATCATTTGATTTGTTTCTTTTTTTATTAATTCCTTCAGAATTTTGTTTAAAGTAAACATCATTCCACATTTTTTATCTAATTTTTAAACTCACGTTGTTTTCTTTCCTTGAATCTCACATTTCTCTCTTTATATTTTCTTATCTCACTTGTTTGAAATTTTTTTCATGCCATCATTACCACTATAATGGTATATTATTATATTATATATATTTTTTCAAGTCATAATTAATATAAAAATATATTATTAGATAGTTATTTATTAAAAAAAACATGTTACTTTTTTTAATGAAATCACGTTTTTATATATAACGTTTTTTTCGTTTTTTTATAAACATCACGTTTTATTTTAGTATATACATATGAAGTGCATTTTTTAATAAATAAATTATTATATATTTATAAAATATTTTATTTTTATAAAGTAATAATAAGTCCCTTTTCAAAAAAATGTCTTACCATTAATTATAATTATTATTATCATTAGTGTAATTATCATTACCATTAAAATATTAATACAGATTATATTTGTCAGATTATATTTATGTCAAAATAATGGTAAAATTAGTGTCATAAATATTTGCATTTCATTATATACATGTAAAATATAATAGCACGATTTATAATATATATATATATATATATATATAATGGAACAAATAAAATGTTATATTATAATTATAATATCACGCCACAAACACACAAATCAAGCAATCACCAATTTTGACTTATTATCCCCAAAATCCACGCCACATAAAAACAATCAATATATTATTTAAAAAAAATAGGTGGTTCAATCAATCCTCTATTTGCATCCATGTCTCTTTATTTTTTAATAATAATATATTTATTTATTCATTTTCTTAATACTTCAAAACGTTTAAACTATTAATAAATTATATATATATATATTCACCATTTTAATGTTTTTAAATGAATATATATATATATATAATTTGTTTTATTAAAATAAATATTTCAAATCACACATTATATATATATATACACAATTTTAGTGTTTTTTATAAATAAATAAATATATATATATATACCATGTTAGAATTTATATATATATATAAATATATATATAATTCATTTTTATAATTTATTGAAATTACATTTTTTTAAACATAATATTATTATGCATTCTTTTTAATATAACAATTATACGTATTTATAATTTATAAATTTTATAAAAAAAGAATAATATATATCATATATTTATAATATATATTATCTTAAAAAAATAATAATAATAATTTTAAATGACATGTATAATAAAATTATAATTTTATAATAATATTAGTTTTATTAATTAATAATTCAAAACTAATATTTTGAATTATATCTTTATAAACCTAATTAGAATAAGTCTATATTTTAAATAAAACAATTACATATATAAATACATTGGTAAATATATTTTTATATGTAAATATATTACATTCACATATATATATTACAATATTATTAGATTATCAACATTATTCATTCATTTATTTATTTTGATAAATTGATTTACAAAAATTATTTCATTAAAACAAATTTTTTTAAATTCGTAATTTAACATAATATATATTTTAGTTTAAAAGGAATTAATGATCTTAACAACTTCATTGCATGTTAGTAAATCTTTTTTTTAATCTTGTTTTAAGCTTTTATCTATGTAAACATATATATATATATATATATGACATAGATTAATTCAAAACATTATTTAAAATAAAACATCATTCTTAATTATTTCATTTATTAGAACAACATTTTTGGAAATATATTTGACATTGTCCCGTATTTAAAACATGACATTTTTTATAAACCAAAGTATTCATAAATTTTTATTTTGAAAATACATTGTTTTTATAACATTATTCACATAAATTATAATTTATTTATAATTATTCTTTTTACTTAGAATCAGGGCGTTATAATAAAACAATTTAAGAATACTTCAAAACCTGAATTTAATACATTACTTTTATGAAAATCATATAAAACCTATTTTAAATGCATTTCTAAAACATTACTCTAAATTTCATCCATAACTGAACATTAATTTCAACTTAATTTTTTTTTACCCATAGATGAGAGGAAGTGAAAAATACAGTGTCACTATAATATCATAGAGAATAATGAATGTAGACTAAAGACACAAGGGTAAATCATGAAATAGTGATACCTTACAAAGAATCACCAACTAAGGATTAATATTTATTGGAATCCCCATAGATACTAAGCTAAGAAAGTCCTAGAAATTACCAAAATCAAAGAACCATTTGTTATAATATGTTGCATTCAAACAACGCAAGAAACCCAAGTATCTTTCACCTAGACACATCAAGGGAAATCCCCATTATCTCTGGTATAAATTCTAACTTGGAAAAACTAGTAACATAATACTATCGAGTGCATCATAAATTTAGACAACCCACTTATCTACCAAAGTTTCCATGATGAAAAAAAGTGGAGGTGAGTAAACAATTAAAATTTATATATAAAATTATCACTAATCATTAATAATAACTCACCCTAATCTCCATTTCCATTATAAACAAATATTACACTTTCACCAATCACCTAATCGCCACATACATGAAGCCCCACCCATAAAAGGGAATAAAAAATGGGTGAAAGGTGGGCCTCACCATTTTCATAAAATACTTTTACATAAGGGTTTAAATGGAACATTAAATAAAATACAACTCTGGGTTTCAAGTAGATTTATTTTAGATAAAATCACTACATTTAATCATTCTTTAAAATCCACAAGAAACCACATCCCTTTCTTTTAAAAAACCAACCATTAAAACTAGGTTATCTTCTTTAAATAACTAAAACCCTATTAAAACCTTTTAATTGAAACTGAAATAATATTAAAAAAAATCATAACAATTTTCCAAAAATAGATTGGAATTATAAAACATTAATTTTTAAAAGATACTTAAAACACATTGGAAAATACTTTAGTACAAGTTAAACATATATGGAAATAATTTTTAAACCAACCTAAGGGTTTATACAAAGACATGATTTAATTATAAATGAATTTAAAAAAACTAATAATCCTATAAATATAAAAATAAAGAATAATCATAGAAACACCTACCTCAAATAGATTTAATCAATTCACAGTGCTTCTCTATCCATGGTGAACACCTAAACAATTAATGAAAAACCCCTCTATAAGTCCTAGACAATAAAAACCCTAGGATAGGACCATACCAAACCCAAACCCTTTCATAAAAACTGATTTAGTGTTCTAGGAGAAGTAATATACTACGATAAATATGGTAAATAATAGATGAGAGGATAATATGAGAAGAAAATGAATGATTACATTGGGAAATTTCATTAAATTTTTATGAAGGGGGCTCAAATTCAGTAGGAGGAGGAGGGAGAGCACCCCATGTTTTCCAAGAGATTCGGTCGATCATGAATGGGGGAGATAGAGTCCAAAAATACTAAAAATAAAAGGGGTAAATATGGGAAAATTTCTTTTAAATGATTCTTGGTAGCTCACATGGTTTGGTTTCACAGTTTGGTAGATTGTGCACCAATCATGTGATTCCTACTAGACATACAATGGGAACTTGCATAGTTTTGATTCACCATTACTCTTAACCATTTTCAAACCATGAATTCCATCCCAAAGAACAAAATGGGTCCGAATTTCACTTTTAATACCTTGAATGGCTTGAAAACACATGTTCCAACTATGCATAATTACAATTTCAAGAATTTCAACACTATTGCATGGTTACTTCATGGTTGCTACTAGTTGTGAATAAGTTTTATGACAACAAAAAATCTCCCAAATTTGAAACATAAATCCCAAAAAACTCTAAAAACATAAAGTAACCCCAAAGTAGATAATATAATCATCATAATAGTAAATTTTTTTGTTAAAATATACCTACCGTGATACTTTCTTCCCCCATAAATTCCCTATTCAAAGTAGAAGGAAAAAACCTCCACACCTCAAAGTTTGAGGTAGGTGGGTAAAAGAAAAAACTAAAGAGGGTCTCTCTAAGATAAAACCATTTTAAAAGAACCAACATAAAAAAATAACCTCCAAAAATATCAAAATATTACCAATATCTATAAGCTCACACTAATCCACAACCAAATCACCCAAATCACTAATAGGATTGGGACTTGTTACAGGTATCCCCTCCATTTTGAAATCATATGAAATAGTGAAACAAAATGAAAACACTCTTATAAGTAAAACACTACAATCATGATTTGTTTTTCACTAAAAACATCATAAAAAATGACATACTCAACCAACCACAATAGACCATTACACGAAAATATAATAAAAAATAAAATCAAATAAACCCTAATGATCATATGAGAAGCCACACAATGATATTATCAAATCCAAAAATGAATCCATTTGAACCATACCAACCAAAATATTTTGGTAAAAACAATCATATCCAAGTCTCAATAATTTAAATACAGGATCCCACTTTGGTTTATCACTCCATGAGAGTAAACAATGACCTCCAGCCTTGATATACTATCTCATGGAAATCTCATAAAACAAGACCAGCACCTCGAGTGCTCATCGGAAAGAAAACTAATCCTAGTTTCTCAATAATAGACCCAAAGGTATCCCATCTTTAAATCAACAAGAACCTCACCACAACTAGTTAGTCTCAAAACTACATATACTTGAAGGAATTGAATTACATAAAACCCTTATAAGCATAACAAAAAATGACTAACTTTACAAAAAATGCTTCAAAAGACCCCAATAAATGAATCCAATAAAGATATTATCAAATTCAATAACCAAATAATTAAACAGAAATAAAATCCACAATGGAAACCCCAAAAATGAATAAGATCCCAAACAAAACTTCACCTAAGGCTTCTTTTGAAAACCCAACATACAAAACCTCTTATAAAGATCAAAAATACACACTCAATCATAGGAAATATTCAAAATTACATTAGGAAATAACAAAAACCCAAAAAGAAATCCCCCCCCCAAATTAATTTTAGGTCTGAATAAATCCCTCCTTCTATGAAATGAGCTTTCAATGAGTGAACAGTGAATCCTTTCGAAGAAAAGTACATCGCTCCAAGAAATTATCAACAAATCCTTAGATCTTCACTCACCCTATTAGAGTCTCATTAAATCAAGATATTTCTATAAGTTCACACTCTTAGGCTAGAACCACTATATGAACACTACAATGAGGAACTTCTAGGATAGGTTCCAAAAAGCTGGGATGCTTTTGAGTCCAATTTGTTTTTAGAGTCTTGGTAGAGATGAAAACTAAAAATATCTACTCCAAGTGATGATAGGACTCCTTGTGAGGGTCATAATTGAATACAATTCTTCTAAATTATTCTTTAACCATTCATGGAGGAGACTTCTAAATAATACAAGGCATGAAACCATCAGATTCATACCTCACAATTTAAACTAAAGGGTCCCATAACAAACTAAGGAACACACACAAAAATAGAAATCAACCAAAAAATACACCCTTAATTCATCTTAAAACATATATAATTTAAAATAACCCACCATGGTAAAATTACCCCACTCCATTTTAAAATTAATGAAATAGTTTTACAATTTTACCACAACATAAATTTATTTCTAAAATTAATGGGATCCATTTTTAAATCATTTACCTAAAACCCTCATTAATTTCAAAAACACTCAACATTGATTTAAAAATGAATAAAATCATTTCACCATTTATTAAAAATTGAAACCATTCTGTAACCACATTACAAATTTTAAATTTCTATTATCTCATACTAAAATTTCAAAAACTATTACAAAAAAATTTACTTAAATTAATTTTTTTGTCTATTTTCCATAATAAAATCAACTTATTTATAAAACACTTCATGTGAATAAAAAAGATCATTTTAAAAATATTCCCCCAAAACTAGTTTTAAAATAAACCATTTTATGAAATTCACCATTCCATTATGAAACAACCCTTTAAAACATAAGGAATAACTAACGTTAAACAAAATACATCAAACAAAAATTTTATTTAAACACATAAACACTTCATTAAAACCCTATTTAATTTATCTCTAACAAATAGAAAACATTTTTGGAGAAATTCATAACCAAGAGGTGTCAAGATAGAAAAACCAAGAGGGATACAAATATTTCCATGGTTTGGATGCATTATTTGTATATTCATGTTCCAACTACATGATATACTCTATAAATATAAAAAATCATCTACACCAGCTCTACAAAGTTTTAAAAACCATGTGGAATAACCACACATCCCCGTTTCTACTTATATTTACACACAAAATATTAATGGAACCCCTAAAATCACTTTTATAACTCATAGGGTATTCAATATATTATATTACCACATAACTTAAATTAAACTGATAAAAATTGTAGTTAATATATAACTATCAATCCCTAAATACCCATTATAACTCGAGGTTCATCATGAGTAAGGGTTGGCCAGACACTCCCCTATACACTCCACCTGAGTCAAGACATGTATATCTCCATACTACCAGGACACATCCTAAATAAAAAAAAAGAAATTATCATTAAATAAACAAACCCAAGATAAATATAACTTAAATAATATAATAATTTCATGATGTAGACAACACATCTAACAAAACATTTCACATCTTAATGACCTAATGGTTTAGTTTCTTTGAGATTGGCTATATAAACATCTCTATTTACAACACTTCTAAGAACATTTATATATTTTTTCTCCTATGGAACCCTTATTGAAATCAAACATGATATACTCATCTTTATAACATAGGTAATGGAAACAAAAAAAATAGGTAATATCAGACACATAATAAGGGAAAAACATATCATAATGTGTCAGAACATAAATACGAATGAGAACACGAGGAAGGCATAAATATCATAATAAAAGATCATAATGCCATAGATAATAATCATAAAACATGACAGAGAAACATAATATCATAACTATATCATTAAAGAAGAATAAAAATTATGATGTGGCTCAAAATACATATCAATAATCACAAAACATCTGATCACGATTTAAAAGAGTTGAATACTTTAAAAATAAGGTGTAATCATAAAGAAATGACATTTCATAGAAATTAGATGAATATTTAAAATTCATAATACTTTATAAACAACATGTAACTGTGGAAAATTATAATCATAGGAATAACATTGTGCACAAACACATTATAATCACACCTATGTGAACTAACTCATTATATCCATGCCTGAAAATGTGACAAAACCCATCATGTCCACACCTATGTGAACAAAATCATTATGTACAAGCATGAATATATCATGAGATATAAACTGAAGCCAATTCATTAGAGGATCTTATTGTACCCCACCCATTATCATCTATGCTAATGTGTTCCACTTAAAATCATCCATAATAATATCATAAGGAACCCATGGAAAAATATTGGGTTTCATAAACCTTTAAAAAGAATCAAATAAAATGAACATAATAAATAAAAAATATAATTTTATAAAAGGAATTTATTCCATAATAACTTTCATATGGTGATAAAAACATCACTTCATAAGATATAAACCATGGGGTACAAATATAAGTGAAAAGGAATGTTATTTTTTAAAATACCCAAAACGTTTCAACAATGGGTGGTCACTCTCAAGGAAAGTGGATATAAAATTCATAAATAATGAATATGAGTAGATATAAGGTCAATACAGACCTAAAAAATCAATTAAAACATGTTTTAACATTTTAGGCCCTTTACCTCTATGGTTTCTCATTTTTACCATTTTAGTTTTCACCACAGTAACTAGTTTTTTTACCTAGGTAATTTTTCCTTTATGACTAAAAAATAGTAATTATTATATATTTTGTCCCTAATGATTCCAAATTAAAAATAAAATTTGTTTTTTTTTCATTTTATATGTGATAAATATTAATGTTCATATACTAAATGTATAATGCAATAAAAATGGTTTTTTGAAAAAAAACATAAGTTCTAAAATGTAAAATATGGGTTTATAGATTAAAAAAATTATTAAAATTATAAATTAACTTATAAAATTCATAATTTTTCTTATAAAAAGGTATTATGAATTTTAAATTCATTATTATATATTAATAATATCATATAATTCATGTTATCTTTTAAAACGTTACTTTGACTATTCACCTAAAAATCTATCTTTTTAGAATAATACAAAAAATTTATCTTAAGATAATATTGTCATGGTAAAAATGATTTTTTTATTTTTTTTCATATTAACATCCTAAAATTTATACATTATATTTTTTAAAAAAACATAAAATATAGAGAAAATATATTTTTATAGGAAAATTGATTTTGGTATATTAACTATTTTGTTTAATAAATTACTATTTAATATAGTGTTAATATATCTTTTTATTATTCAATAAAAATAAAATTATTTCCTTTAAATGAAATATAAATGTTTGAAAAATAATATTTCTAATCATAATTTTTATTTAGAAAAATGGATTTTTTGAACACCCAAATAATAAGGAAACACCCTCTACTGGTCCCAAATAATCAAAACCCTAGGTAAGAACCATCATGAACCCAAACTCTAGTATTCAAAATTATATATATGTAAAGAAGAAAGAATAACATAGGAGAAATATAGGAGATAATAGTGTATAAAAGAATATAAGAAGAAAAAGGAAGGTTTACTTGAGAAGACACAGATAAATTCGAAGAATAGAGCTCAAAATCAAGAGGAGGGGGGAGGGTATCCCATGTGAACCAAGAGGGTTAACTAATCATGAATGGGGGAGTGGGAGGATAAACCCCCTATAAAAGAATAGGTGAAAATATGTAAAATAAATTTTATGTGATTATGGGTAGCTAATAATGTTTGGACACATGGTTTAGTAAACAGTACTCCAAACACGTGGATTCGACTAGACAAACACTTATGTCACAAAATAGCCATGTCACCATGGTAAACTGATAACCAAGTCAGTCCTTATATGGCCCAAAGGGTTTTCTCTATCCTAATGGGTTGGTGATTAGCACCTATAATCATACAATATGATATTTGGAACAATTTTTCCACAAACATAATGGATGAAAGATGAAAAAATCAATATAAAAACAAGAAAAACACCATAGGGATAAGTGTACCATAAGTCAAGTAGGTATAAACAACCCAAATTACTATAGATAAGTACTATAAAATAATAAGGTAAACAACCCACATTTCAATGGACACAACTCTCCAATACCAAGATCAACAGCTACTACCACCTCTAAGTGAAACCTTGCCTTTTCTCAAACCTGGAAGAGGACAATCTAAAAACACCCAAAGGAACATATAGGGTGTGAGCTAAAATCCAAGTAGGGTCTCCTGAATAATTTAACAATAATATGCCAATATTTAATTATCCAAATAAATCATTAAATTTGAAATAAAACAATATTGGAATTTAAAAATAATATTTAAACAAATCATGATTTACTTATAAAATGATTGAAATACATCAAACAAATGGATTAATAAAATTTTTATATAAAAATATTTTATATAAATTCCTAAGGCATATAAAATAGTTTATAATAAATAATGGAATATATTTCAAATACAAACAAGCAACCGACATGGTCATGTACCAAAAGGTATGATAGTAACATGCTATAAGATCCTCACGCACTCGAAGTGGAATCATAGTAATATGTGTATACACATGTCACATTAATACTAACCACAGAGGACTCATCACCATCCCATCAGGGATGTGACCTGTTGCACTAGGTTTTTTTTCAGTTATAAAACATCCAAAGAGTTCTATCCCAATAACTCAATAAATACCTAGGATTTCATGTTCTCTAATTAAAATCAATGATGGGAAATTTATTTTAAGACTTCTCAAAATAAAATTGATCATATTTTCCATTTCAAACAATCCAAATTTATATTTATAAACCGAAATATGGGATTTAATCAAAACATTCCTCTTTCCACAATTAAAGTAATGGGTTTCAATCAAAACTGTTTAATATATTTTTCTCAAATACCAATTCAAAATCATTTTCATTAAGTAAATTTCACAATTTAAATTCCACAATTTTCCATCAATTTCACAAGGACACACCAATTCAACGGAATTTGGTGTTTTTCCCATTTAATGCCAAAAAAATCCAATTACTTAACTTCAATAGAATTGGGTTTTTAATAAATCAATTGAATGAAATTTAATTTAAATCAATCAATTGAATTTAAATAAAATAATAATAATTTATATCATAAAATTTAGGGTTAATCAAATTGGGCAATCAAAACGGAACCCCTACCTCGGAAACATGGGATCATGAAACACAAATCCATAATCGAGAAACTCTAATGAAGAACTTCAAAAATGAGAATCCAAGAATCAAACCTAGGTTTAAGAACCAAAAAAGGTTATTAGATCTTCCAATAGCACGATGATCTAGAAAAACCCTATGGAAGAGAAGAGAGAGGGGGATTAAAAGAATAAAAAGATAAAACCAACTTGGAGAAGATCAAACATCGTTCTCCAATATTCAATATGCTTCCAAAGGGTCTTAGAGGGGCCAAAATAACATTTTGGGATCTCCCTTGGGATAATAAATCGTAGGGGGTAAAATTAGGTATGTCCGGCACCTTAAACGATAGTTTTAGGATTTTAAAAATTAATTTTGGATTAATTATTTCTCTTACGCATAGTTTCATGGGTATAGCCAAATGGTTAGACAAACTATGCACCCTATACATATGCCCATTTTGTCCAGGTTCATGGACACTACTAATTGGGAGCACTATTTTTCAAACTATGTGCTAATAGTGAAAAACCTAATGTCTCAGTTAACACAGTTTTCTTAAGTGGTGCACACGGTTTGGGAAAACCATGCACAACACCAAAACATCCAAAAATTTCCAATTTTTCACCTGAATTTCCCCCAAATGAAACCCAACAAAATAATGATCAAAATGGGTGTTTAAGAATACTTGTATCCAATAATATAAAGTTACAACCTCCTCACCATAGAAGTATTCTATCCCCAAAAGCCTACAATAAATATTCAATTCCAAAAATATGAGGCCACTGCTCTCTCATCAGTGCCTCCATCTCTCATGTCCCATGAAAATCAAAACCAGGATACCATAGCACTCAAACAAAAGGTATAGTCCTCCCATGAAGCACCTTGGTCTCAAAATCAACTATCCGGACTAGATGTTCAATCACTAATAAATCAAGTTCAACTACAAGATCACCCCAGCTTAGAATATGAGATGGATCAAATAGATATTTTCGTAGCTAAGATACATAGAACACATTATATATTGACATCAGCTATGGTGGAAGTGATAAATATTGAGAAAATTTTCTCACCTTCTCAACAACATCAAAATGTCCATCAAAATGATGAAAAAGATTACCTTACCTCCAAATCCATTTATGACTCAACCGAGGTGAAAAATTCAAGAACACATAATCACCAACTTAAAATTACAAAGGTCTATGGTTATGATCAACATAAGACCTATACTGACTTTTTTCCATCAAAATTCTTTGATGAATCAACTGAATATTTGTTTTTGTCTCTTGAACCATGCTCGGTCCAACTAAGGAACTTTCACCAATATTCAACCAACACAATAGATATCTACAAGGGAAACTATAAAAGACCTCAAACGGATCCATTATGATCATGAACTTGTGAATATTTTCATAAGAAAAATTAACCAGTCCCATATGGTCATCCCAACCCCCACCAAAGTTGAGTACATAAATATGAAGAATATCCTCAATAATCTGTATAACTCTTTTTGTATGTCCATCCATCTACGTATGGAATTCTATACTCAAACAAACCTAAGATCCTAGTGCCTCCTGAAGGCCTCTCAAAAAATGAGATGTGAAATGATGAGCCCTATTAGTGACTATATCATATAGAACTTTATGCATATGAACAATCTCTATCACATAGATATTTCCCAACTCTTTATCTTTTTTTGTACTAAGAATGGGTATAAAGTGAGACTATTTATTTATCCAATAGAAAAAACACATATAAAGTTCTTCTTTCTCTATGTATGTAGTATCCTAACCAAAAAGTCCATAGATATCTCATCCCACTTTCATGTCGGCACTGGAAGTTGCTGAAGCAACCCAAAGGCTTCTGGTGCATGTCCTTGACCTACTGGAACATATAACAATGACAGAAAAATTTAGAATTTCCATGTCTCATACTTGGACACCAGAACAACCATCTTATGTCACAAAACATATTTTTGGTTATTCAGTGCACTGCCCACTGGGAACTATGGAAATCCCCCATAATAACTTTCCTCACCTGTAACATTACCATAAAACAATTCCAAAAGCATGTAATTCCATATTTGTAGAACTACCAATCCACCATGTTCTCCCCACACTAAAGAGAGTATCTAATTATATGGAATTCATCATCAATCTTTTTTCCTGAATAATCATCTTGAGAAGAGATAATTTTAACTGAACACTGGAAAAGGTAACCTCGACCCCTAATTCCCAGACTCCAATATGAAACAGTGAAAAAATAGACATCAAGTTCCACTCTTTAGAATATTCTTTCACAATCAGGGCCAAAATTTTCCTCCTAAATCATCTTAAATGTCATTGCATTTCCCCTGGGTATAGGAGATGTCGAAATCAAAAGATTTCATCTATTCCACCCAACATCACTGGCATAGATTCAATTTTTTTAGATAATATATAACTCAAGTTATTTTGGTTAGAAGACATGGTAAATATTTCTATGTAAAAGTAATGTCACCAAATCTTAATCATGTGCATCATAGCTTCCAGTTCAAGGTCATCGATTAGGTAATTCTTCTCATGTAGCTAGAGCTGGAGAGAGCCATAAGAAATGACCTGATCATCCTGCATAAGAACAAATCCCAATGTTGAACCCGATGCATCACAGATGACCACATAGCTCTACCCGACATCTGTAAGGGTCATCATCGGCACAATAGTCAAAATATGTTCCACATCAACAAAATAACTCTACATTTCACATCCAAATCAAACTTTACTCCCTTCTTAGTTAGAGTAGTCATCAGAGAATCCAACTTTGGAAATTCCTTTACAAACCGGTGATAATACACAGTAAATCCCAAGAAGATCCAAATCTCAAAAACATTATGTGGTTTATCCAATGTCATAATATCCTTCTCTATTTCAAGATCAACTGAAATACCATGTTCTGAGACCACATGTCCCAATAACTTCACTTCATAAATCTAGAAATTACATTTCGAATGATTTCATAATGTTGGTGATTTCTCACCAAAATTAAAAGTGCTCTTAGATGACGCACATGGTCCTCCTCAAACATAGATTAAACAAGGATTTCATCCAAAAATATGACCATGAAAGTATCAAGATACTCATGGAAGATCATGTTCATCATATCTATAAAGACTACATGATCAATGGATAAACCAAAAGGCATTACAAGGTACTCATAATGATCATACCTACTCTTAATGGGAGTTTTCTGAATATCATATTATTTTATTCTCTACTGATGGTAACCAGATAAAAGATAAATCTTTAAGAACCACTATTCCGATTTCAAATAGTCAAAAAAATCATCAATCCATGGCAATGGATACTTTTTCTTTACTATGACTCTATTGAGCTTTCGGTAATCAATACAGAGGCCAAGTGACTCATCATCATTCCTAGTAAAGAGAACCAGCACTACCCAAAATGATACACTCAACCATATAAATCCTTTATCTCAGAGATCATCCAACTGAGACTTTATCTCTTTCATTTCATATGGTTTCATGTGGTAAGAGGGAATAGATACTGGTTGAGTACCATGCACTAAATCAATATAGAAATCTACCTCTCTTATCTGTGGAAAACCAGAGAAGTTATATGGAAGCGTATTGGGAAACATGACGACAAATGGAGGGATATAACCACTCAAAGATTCTTGTTATTGGGAAAAACTGAGAATATATGTCACTTTCCTAAACTTTAGACAAGAATGTTCATCTCTACTTGACCTCAAGTTCCATTCTCCTTGAAAGATTTAGCAAACCACATCAGGTGAATTAAAGCAGACTCATCGAATATAGTATTCAATATGGTATTTATTAGAAATGTGCCAATTAATCCTAAAAATTATGTCAACCACTTTCATGTAAAGAGCAAAAAAATTGCAGAAACCTCGATATCTGATAAAGATAAATTACAAGTGGTACTATAGAGAACCTGCTCTCTCTTCGTTCCATGAGGTGTAGCAATATCCATCAAATAAGATAAAATCTCTACATAAAGATTTAGTAGATTAACAATACAGTTTGAAATAAACAAATTAGTTGCACTAGTATATAATAAAGCAGTCACCAATGATGAAACAATAGTAATGGTAACTCTTACAGTCACTGGACCTGTATCTGCTTCCTCTAGAGACTCTTCCACTACATGAAGAAGTTTCGTTCTGGATGCCTATGGTCAAAAACTTTTTGTCCTTGAAGAATCTGATTTAATCATAGTTTTAAAAGGTTTTGATGATCTCGTTACACTAAATATAGTAGAATATATATGTTATAACAACTATAAGTTCCTTGAAAATCAACCGGAGCCACAATTATTTACTACCTCAGTGAAAACCCACTCCGAGTGCCCTAGAATGAAACACTGCTAACAAATCAAGTGGCCTCTACTAGGAACTTAATGATGCCTAGAAATATTCTTATTTTGAGATCCTTCATGAGAATCATCATGCTTCATCTTCCATTTATAGGAATTTACAACGCCATTGGGAGAAAAAGAAACTCTCGACAACACTGACATTCCAGCCATGTCCATTTCGACAATTAGCACTCTATCTTTCACATCAGCATATGAAAGAAGATTAAATAAGAGAACCTAATAATGGATATCCTATCAAAGTCCCAATTCAATCCATGAGTCTTAATCTTCTCATTTTATAATATCTCAGTTGAAAATGCACAATCTTAGAAAAACGGTTCTCATATTTATTCACGGTCTTTTCAGCCTGCTCAAGTTTGAAAAACTTAGTGGTGTTGGAAAAACAAAATCTGGATAGAACTAGTCAGTGAAGTGATCTTTTAAGTCTTTCCATTATAATCACTCATGGTTCTTTCTCATCCCCATATTTTCCCACCATCTTCTGCATGGTCCTTCCCGCACGAAGCTATCTCACTTCACCTTTATTTTTTCGGGTGTCTCCAAGAACCCAAAAACTCGCTCAATACTAATCAACCACTACGTAGAATCATGAGGATAATTGGATCCTTTTAATTTTTTGTATTTTAGTGAAGGAAATCATAAGAATGATTCTGCAGAACATCCCTCTGAGGTTCCACAACTAGATCCAAAATGGGAATTGGCAATGGTATCTGTCCCAAAGCATGGACTGTAGGTATAATCACCTGAACCATATTTGGTTCCATGAGAGGATTTTCTTGCTGTGGTTCTACAGCATATTACTCCTAGATCCGATTTTCATGTCTTCTTAGAGGCATGATGCTACAAAACATCATACAACAACATTAAATTCATCAAAATAACACTCAAATAGAGTAACTAGGGAAATTTAATTCCATAACATAAACAACCATGATTTGATTTCATTATACCCAAATAAAAATCATGGAAAATACTAGAATTAATCCTCAAGAAATCATTTCCAAACCACCCCTGCTGACTTACGATTCATTGTAGTGAGATCTGGCTAGGCCCTCGGTCGCAACTACCTCCTATGTCCAGAAAATATTACACAAATCCATACTGACATCAAGTAAATATTGCTAACCTATACCTTTGATACCACTTTATCACGAACAATCCCAAACACCCAGCTAACCTGATAATTAATCCAGTCCTGACCTGGCCCGAAGGGTGTTCCTAATCCCCATGGGTTGGTGACTAGCACTTGACATCATACAATATAAAAGTGGGAACAAATTTTCCACAAACACAATGGAACAAATATGAACAAGTCAATATGTATATAAGAAAAAATCCATAGGGAGAATTTTACCATAAGTCAAGAATGTATAAACAACCCAAATTATTACAATAGAGTATTAGAAAACAAGAAGGTAAAAAACTCACGTCCCAATAAACACAACTCTCCAAGACCAATAATGAACAGTTACTACCAAATCCAAGTGGCTCTTTACCCTTTATTGAACCTAGAAAAAGATAATCTAAAAACACACAAAGGCATTGGTAGGGTGTGATCTAAAAGCCTAGTTGGGTCTCACTAAGGATTCCATAATAATATGCAACATTTAATTAACCAATCAAAGCATTCAATTTTTAATAAAAAAAGATTATAATTTCAAAATCATATTTAAGAAAATCATGCTTTACATTTAAAGTGATGGAAATAATTTAAAAGAAATTTCGTAATAAAAAATTTATATAAAAACAGTTTATATAAATTCATAAGTCATGACAAATAGTTCACAACAAACAATGGCATATATTTCAAATACAAACAAGACAATGACATAGTCATGTGAAAAAATGTATGATAGTTTCGGGTTATAGGATCCTCACACCCTCAAAGGTGAATCACAGAAATATGTGTATACACATGTCCCTATGATACTGACCCAAGTGGACTCATTAGTAACCCGTCAAGAATGTGACATGATGAACTAGGTTTTGTTTCAGTTGTAAAACATCAAAAGAGTATTGTCCCAATAACTCATTAACTACCTAGGATTTCATTTTTTCTAATAAAAATAAATTATAGGGAATTTATTTTAAGAATTATCATAATAAAATTCATCTCAATATTCATTTCAAAATTTTAAATTTTCTATTTAAAACCTGAAATTGGGTTTTTAATCAAAACATACATTTTTTCAATGATGAAACCAATGAGTTTCAATCAAAACAATTTAATCCATTTTTCCCATATACCAATTTGAAATCAATATTATTCAAATCAATTTCCAAATATAAATTCAATAATTTAAATCCCACAAATTTCTATCAATTCCAAAAATACACCCCAATTCAATGGAATTGGGGTTTTTTTTTCAATTTTATGCCAAAAATATATATATCCCTAAATTAAATGGAATTTAATTATTAATAAATCAATTGAAATAAATTTAATTTAAATCAAAAATTTGAATTTAAATCAAACAATTTATTTAAATCAATCAATTTATGGTTAATTAAATTGGCCAATCAAAATGGACCACCTGCCTCGAGATCACAGGATCTCAAAATAGAAAGACCTAATCAGAAAACTCCAATTAAATTTTTGGAAAGGAGAATCCATGAATAAAAACTAGGATTAAGATCCAAAAAAAGGATAATAGATCTTAAAATAGCATGATGTTCCACAAAACCCTAGGTAAGAGAAGAGAGATATAGCAGGAAAAATAGAATGGGAAGAGGAAAACAAACGGGAGGAGATCAAACATTATTCTCCAAGATTTATTTTACTTTCAGAGGGGTGGAGAGGGTAAAAAAATCCTATTGAGAGCTTCCCTAGAAGAAAAAATCATAGGGATCAAGTGAGATACATTTCAAACCTTAAATGAGAGTTTTGGGATTTTAAAACCTCATTTTGGATTAATTATTTCTTGTACACATGATTTCCCTGACAGATCCATGCAGTTAGACAAACCATGTGCCCTAGCCATGCACCCATTTTTGTAGGTTCACGGTTTTTACTAAGTGGGAACATAGTTTTTCAAACCCTGTTCTAACCATGAAAAAACCAATGTCTCGGTTTTTACGGTTTTCTCAAGAAGGGTGCATGGTTTGGAAAAACCATGCACCAACTGTGCATAACCCTAGAACTCCCCAAAAAATTTATCTTTTCACCTGAAGTTCCACCAAAATAAACCCTACCAATGAATGATCAAAAGGGGGGTTTAGGAATACTTGAAAATAGTATTAATATGTTATAACTAGGAACCTTTATGGTTTATCCACATGGTCACTCTTAACCATGTGCTAACCATACACATCACCCCAAGAACAAAATGGGTTAAAAAATAAATTGGGAGACCCCACATGACCTAGAAACCCATGATCTACACATAAAAAACACTATAAATTTTCTTATCACTGTCTCATGGTAACCATATGGTTACTTCTAACAATGCGCAAACTATGTGACACCAATAATTCTACTAAATTTAAAATTTAAATCCCTAAAAACTCTCAAAACATAAATTTAACATAAATTGAATAATATGAGCATCATAACTATAAAATGGGGTGTTATTCCTCATCAAAATCGTTGAGATTTTAGATAATCATCTGATACTAACTTAGGTGTGTACAATACTAGCTTAATGAAGTGATGAGTATACTCTAGAACCAATAAATCCATATATTCAATGGAATACAAATTTATCACCGTAGAAACTTTCAAGTTTTAGGGAAATATATTTTTATAAAAAATAACTTAAAACATTCCCATTAATGATCTTAATGTGTCCTAGTTCAATTAATTAACTTTAACCCCGTACAATAAAGACATTCAAGCATACATATAGAAAACTTGAGCTTCAGATAAACTATGAGTTTAATAAAATTAAATATCTTCTAAATATTCTAAAACCACTCTTCTGGTTTATAGTAACCTTAATAACCATGGAATAGAGGACGACTAAATTCTAAAACTATCAAATATAAAATTTAGGTTGAGCTAAGAGAGGAAGAACACAATATTCCACAGATGAAGTGGGTGGGAAAACTGAATCAGAAATACCTTGATCATATGGATGGTTCACTTATGTAAAATCACTATATCACCCTCTTGAAATTCAATAAGGACTTGTTGGGGGGATACTTTAAAAGAGTAAGAAATAAAAAAACACAATCAAGGTATTACTCAAGATTAAAAACATCAAAAATATTATTATCAAAACTGAATCAATCACAAAATACTAATAGAAATCCATTTACCCTTAATAATACCCAATATTCACTAATCAAAATTCAAAATGTAAGAAAACCACTAAATTTTTCACGACCCATCCTCGGGGCCCATGCCGTGACTACCCCAAGCCCACCTGGCGACTAGCACTAAAGGCGTAAATCCCTAAGCTGGGAAGACATTGCCTTTATAAAAAGTAAACACACACATTCAAAGTACACAACTGGAAGCAAAACACTAAGAAATAATGTATACAAAAGAAGTGTTGGGAAGTAAAAGGGGATGAAAATACAATCACAATAGTAAATTTAAGGTATAACTGAAAGCAAGTACAACTGAAAGAAAGTAACGCAGCTACTGGGTCATCCTACGGGGTTCCTACCTAATGGGTAGGTACATATGGCCTCCTCAGCACTCAATGTCCATCCATCCGTTCCGTGCACCGTCACTCTGAGTGGTCCACCTCCGAGTACCGTCCAGTCCTGCTACTCTCTGCCTCCATCAGCACTGTCCATCATCTGCAACCAACACAACAGGGTTCGGGCATAGCCCATGCAGGGGTGAGTATAACGATACTCTGTAGGGACCCCGAGACCCTCAAGGTCTCACAATATCCAACAAGGATAACCACAAAGTAATGAATCAACAGATAAACCTTACTTAGGTGTATGCCCATACATATACCTAAGTTATCAAGTAACCCATCTCAATCATGGAGTAATCACAAAAGTCACTGAATCAGCTCAAAACCATGATTTTATTCTAGGGGTGGTAACATTTAACACTCCCAGTAAAACTGTCGAAACCTCGGCTGCTGGTGTACTTTTCCTCTATATAGTACTGTGGGCCTGCCGCGTCACACAGAGACGCTTCCCACTATCCTGGACTGTTGTGGTACTTCTCCTATCGAGCATCGTGGGTCTGCTATGTCACTCATAGGCGCTCCCCACTGTGGGCATGTCGCGTCACACAGAGGCACTCCCCCTCATAACCTACTGAGGTAATCCTCCTGTTGAGTACTGTGGGTCTGCCGTGTCACACAGAGGCGCTCCCCACTATGGGTCTACCGCGTCACATAGAGGTGCTTCCCACTAGGCTAGTCAAAATACTCAGAGTCGAAAGGTCAGCAGTCATCAGGTATCAGCCAACTACTAGGTCTCCATACTGCGCACGCTCTTCTCCGGGAGTATCCACTCCATGAGCTACTGGTCGATACTCCAATTTTCACGAAGTCCCAAGTAGAGGTATCTCAAAGGTCCGCCCCGTAATAGGGGACTCAACACAACGGATGATGTGTCAGTCAGATGCCCAGTCTGTGAGTTATTAGCATTTCCGTTCCAGGGGCCCGGTTGTTTTTTAGGTTCAAACAAACCCAACCGTATCCCAACTGTGTCCAAACCTCAAGTGGGGTATGCCAAAATAACCTTCTCGCTCCAAGATTTCCGTTTCCATAGACAGTTCGTCGACAGACACCCGAAGCCCAAGATATGGATGAAAAGGTGTAAACAGCCTATAGCAGGTCCGGGTCCGGTCCGACCCAGTAGGACCGACCCAACCTGAGGGGCGGACTGAACTGAGTGGGCGGCCCGACCCGAGTAGGTGGCCCAGCCCGACGGCGGCCCGACCCGAGGGGGCGGTCCGGCCCGAGGGCAGCCCGACCTGGCTGGCTGGTGGCCTGCGTGGCCCGGCTGGCTGGCCCGCGTGGCCTAGCTGGCCACACATTGGGGAGGGGGGGGGGTACCGCGCCCCTGGCTTCCAAAAAGAACCTACACTTGGTGCCGGTTCAGTATCCCGTGGGACCCAGGGGGTCCCCCCTTACCCTGCTGGCCGAGCGGCCAGCCGGTTCCAAATCACCGGCGGCCGACCCGACGTCGGTTGCCCCTTCTCCTCCGCCATGGCCTGCCCTGGCCAAAACTCACCTCCACCGCATGGCGCGACGGCGTTGGACCACCTCCGCCGCATCCCAGCTGGCTGTGGCCCCCTGCTCCTCCACGCGGCATGATGGTACCGTGCCCTTTAGGTGATCCGGCGGCCTTGTGCTGCCGGTTTCTTTGCGGCCGGCCCGACGTCGGTCGTGTTTCTCTGCCTCCGTCGTCATCAAACGAGAACAATCAAAGGGGGAGGTTCGGGCCGTTTTTGTGCGGTATGATCACTCTATGTTATGCTGATATCAAATGAAAATTCTCAATCCATAAATTTAATGACGTAGAACGGGAACAAATTCAACTCAAACCCCTACCTCGTATGACGACGATCGTTGATGAAGTCGCAGAAAGGCAGCATTGATTTGTCAATGTCGGAAATGGAAGAGGACATCCTTCATTGGCAGATGAGAATTAGAAGGCGATGAAGTCGAATACAGAATTCTTCACGGTCTAATCCTTATCCTTTGGCATGGTTTAAGAACATTCTTCGTTGGTGGAAGAGGTGTTCTTCATTAGAGAACTTGTTTCTCCAAAGGTTCTCCAAGTTCTCCCAAACCCTTTTCTCAAAAGATCCACCAAAATGAATAGATTCCAACCTAAATGAAATAATAGGTTTTTCTATTATTTAATTGTTGGCATGAATTAAAATGATTTCAAATTTAATTAATTGGTGAAGATTAACTAAATAAATGAGGCGGGTTGGCATAAAATTAATTAAAGGAAGTTGAAGAGTTTTCTCCACTTCAATTGGGGGTTCCAAGAGTTACAAGCCCGGGTGGTCTTCACCTTAATTATCCTCCTAAGAGAGGTTATGTGTGGGTCGGCCCCACCACCATAACCTCTCATGGGAGGTTAAGGTGTGGTGGCCCCGACCCCTAACCTCCACTTGGAGGTTTTAACCTCCAAAATAAAAATAAGTTGCACACCTTATTTTTATTTAAATTATTTGTTAAAACCCCAAATCTAAATTTCATTATCGACCAACTGCCATCAAGGTGAAAGTCTTCTTAAGTGAATATCGGCACTGCGAGTTTAATGGTGCCCTCAGATTTCAATTCCGAGCACTGGTTCAAAAGATATAAAATCCCACTCACACGTTTACTAAACGTACCCAAACAAACTTCAGAAATTGATTCTGGGCACACCGGGCCTTAGAATCAAGTGCTGTAAATTTTTTTGGACTCGTAAAAATCCTATGAATTTAAGAAAAAAAATTTTCCATGGAATTTCTGGGTCTTTACAAAAGTCTTCTTAAAAAAACATCATAATCACCTTTTGAATATACTTTATAACACTTATAAAACCCATATTTTGATATCCAAAATATTTAACTAAATGGTTTCACAATTAATTCCCTTGGAAGAGATTACTATAAATATCTCAAAACACTCTATAATTATTCAAAACATTAAAAATAATCAAATATAAGAAATTAAAAATCCAAAAATTTAAAAAACTAAATGAAATTTTATAAATCCTGCCATTATAATTCTTGAAATATTGCCCCCCCCCCAAACACCAAAACATTGTATTTATAAAACCAACACACGGTTTAAATTTAAAATTTTTAAAAAATTTCTTTAAATTATGAAATTTATCATTTTAAAAGATAGATAATTAGGCTTTTATCATGATACATTAAATTAAACTAGTGTAAATAACATCAAAAATCCATATAAATCACCTCATTTCATCTCAAATAAATAATAAAGTAGAATAAGAACAATTTTGAATAATAAAGAATAAAAAAATCAAGAATATTAAATTTCACATGGTTTAATCACACGGTCTAGAAAACTATTCACTATCTATATGAAACTTGTGGGATGTTTCCCAGAGCATGCTACAAGATCCATGCATGATTTACCAGACCATTCATTGTAACTGTGTGACATTGGGTTACTTCCCATTTTCCACACGAAAATCTTGGAGTTATTAAAAATAACTCATAAATAATCAATATCAAACAAAAACACTCAAATAAATTCAAATTTCTCAAAAATATTTGATAATAAGGATAAAATTTGAGATACTCATCTTGAATACCCCTGCTAACTCTAGTTTCAATATGAAAAGTGTTTTCTAGAAACACACTCGTTCCTGAATATTGATCTCAACTGATCATATCTCCTCTATATCATAACATACAAAATAAAAGTCAAGATTTGATACCATTTTTTTTATAAACTATCCCGGGTCGACCTAATACATCACCCATGTCATCCTATGACAATATTTGAGGTGTGTTTCTGATCACTATGGGCTAGAAACTATAGTCGAGGTATCAATGTATACATCAATTGGAAAAAAATTCAAAATAAAGAAATAATAAAAGGAATATTTTCACCCAAGAGTCAAGAATGACCACTCCATAAGTTTTTGTACCTCCCACTCTCGTAGATGTTTCAATGATTGAAACCACCATTTATTGTTCTAATAATTTCAGTTGAATATCTTTCAGTTCTTTTGTTTGGAAATCATGTTAGGAAGTTGACAAATTGATTGAAAGGGTGAAGAGGAGTTTGGAGGGACATTTTGTAGTTTTTCAATAGAAAGTAACACTATCCATCTAGAGGGAAACTATTGGACTACTGGTGATAGTTTCACAACACACCAGCTAGCTAGTGTAGTTGAGTAGCCAACCAATATAATTTTTATATAAATTAAAACTAGTTGTTATATTTTATCCCCTCCAACCACTCTCACTTCCCAATGGATATTATGGACTCTCATCACCATTAAAACTACCATGGTACCTATAGAGGATATAAATACACCCCCAAGAATTATTAGACACCGTGATTTACAATTTTTCCTTCATTTGAGGTATATTTGTGATTTTCTTATTGTGTCAATTTTCTCCCCCTTACATTGCCTACCTTTATCTCATTTTTTATATCAATATTAATAATAGAATTTATAGTGTTATGTAAAGGTTTTTTAAATAAAAAAATATCCTTCTTCTTATTATTCTTGGGTTCTCATTACCACTAAAGTGAGAGTTTTTCGGGTTTCTTGCTTTCACCATCTAAAAGAAACTATATTTGGGTTTCTTGATTTCTCTATTCAAAAGAAATTATTTTCCTATGTAATGGGGTATGTCTTTATACTATTAAATCCCATGGATAATGGAAACCCAAATCTTTTTAGGGTAGGATATGTAGGCACAAAAATTAAGTATTTTTCAAACTCTTTTATAATATTTCATTGTCCTTTTATTTATTTTGTTGTGATTAATCTTTTAACTATTATATATAACATAAATTATCATTGTATTTATATTATTTTATTTAAGTTAATTCACCACCACCCCACTCACTCTTTCCATCCAACTTGGACCATCAATTAGAATTAAATCCATCCTTTGTTTTTAAGCCTTAACCTGTTTCAAGGAATGACCATAAAGGATAGACACTTCCTCTAACAACCAAGGTCCACCTGAGGGTAATCCGATGGGTTAATATCTACTCTTTGATGCCTCAGATTACTTTCATTTGAAAAAATTCATGTCTACATTTCTTATAATCATTGGTTATATCATTTATAAAATTTTCATGTATAGTTATACACTAAATAAAGAATTAAGGGAATAATGGAATCTCAATGATATTACGATCCTTGAGATTGATGGAAGAGACATGAATTCCCTTTATTGTGGGTTGGACAAAAATTAATTTAATCATATTTTCACATGAAAAACTATAAATAAAAATTTTAAACTCCTTGAAGCCACACATTAGGGAACTAATAAATACAAATACATTATAATTCACATGTATTGTCAAGACTTAAAAATATTTAGAATTCATAATAATGAATCAATTACTAATATTTATACTTGTTTTAAAAATCATTTAAATATTATAAAATCCCATTATGGTGATATTACTACAAAAATGCTTGTGAATAATATTATTTGGGGTTTTCCATGTTATTGGTTACCCAAGGTAACGATAATTCAAGAATAAAAGGATATCAAGAAAATATTGGAAAAAGAAATAATTGGGTCGCTCATGACATATGATAACTCCAAGAAGGTGAAAATGAAAATGAATCCAAAAAATTAAAGAGAAATAAGAATTTTTCATTTAGAGAAATCTATGATGATTGTTCTAGTAATGATGTTGAAATTTCTCACTTAGCCAAGAAGATGAACAAATTCACGAGGAAGAAGAAATATTTTTATCATGCCAAAAAGGAAAAACAACATGTAACAGTGGAGGTAACTTGTTATGATTGCAAAAAATAATGAAAACATCAAACAAGAGTCCCTCATATTCAAAAATAAGATTCAATAAAAGAATAAAATAATGAAAACCTTCAAATAATCTACATGGAAATCTAGTGATGACTCTCTCTCCCCAACATAATCAAGTGATAATAATTAAAAATGTATCATGGCCCAAATTATGGTAACTGATGAGGTAAATTCTATTATTTCCTCTAATTATTCATTTAAATTAAATTATTAAGTTCTTAAATTTTCTCAACTTCATCTTTAGGATAGATTTTGTGAACTTATTATAGATTTAACGAGTTCAAAAAGAAATATAATCAATGAGAAGGATTGACTATCCAATGAAAAGGATGAAAAATTCATAAAATTAAAATATATAAGAAATGTAGATAAATTACAATCTACTATCAACGAGCTTAAAAATTTTATTTCTATGTTAACCCAAGGTGAGAATAATTTAAATAAAATTATGGGTTCCCAATGTGATGGGAAAAATCGTTTTGGGGTTGTATTTTCAAATCAATCTAGAACCTCTAAAAATAATAATTTTATAATAGGATGATCTCAAAATAAAGTTTTCAATTATTTTTATAAAAATAGAAACCTCATTTATGAATGTGAATGAAAAATGACCGATATGGTGAGCCCAAAAGGGTATATCTCTCTTCCGATATTTCATTTGAAAAATATTTTTTGAAAAAATATATGGGTTTTGAAGTCTATATTAGCTAAAATTAATGGACCCAAATTTATTTGGGTACCTAGTGATTTATTTTATTGATTATTTTTTAAGGTAAATGTCTCAAGTGAAAATTCTAATGATATTCATGGTACATGTACAGAGGGTTCTCGAGACACATGTGTGGTGACTACTCTATTTCCAATCATATTAACAAGATTGAGGGAGTCTGTTTCACCTTTGGTGATAATGAACGGATTAAGATCATTGATATAGGTAATATTAGTATTTTAAATTCTATAATATTAAAAAAAAATTAAATTTTGATGTTTTAAAACATAATTTTCTTATTATTATCCAATCGTGTGATAGTGTTTCAAAAGTCTCTTTTTAAAAATTGGGTTTGTAATGTTTTTGAATCCGAAGGAAATATTTTATTTCCAGCTTAATGATTTCAAAGTATTTGTATTATTAATTAAAACTTTATTAATATCCAACATGTTTAATGTATAAGTGAAACCGATAGTGAGTTATGTCTATGGAATAGACACCTTGGTCATTTTAGCACACACACACTTTTCAAACTCAATTGAAATCAACTAGTTCAATATTTTCCTAAATTTCATTTAAAAAATTACATTGTGTTTGAGCCTTTCTAACTTGTTAAGAAAAAAATGATCCTTTAAATATATAAAGTAATTATCTACCCCAAAGTCCATTTATCATGTGTATCTTGATTTATTTTTACCAACACAAGTTTAATGTATAGGAGTTAAATCTTACATGTTTTAATTGTCTATAATTATACAATATTTACCTGGGTTTTTTTATTATCTCATAAAAACGAGTCTTGTAAATTATTTATTAAATATACCAAGAAGGTAGAAAATGAAAAATTCTATAAGGTAATATAAATTTGTTTTTATCATGGGGGATTGTTTGATAATAAATATTTTGATATACTTTGTAATCCACATGGTTATCATCTTTATTTTTATACTCCTAGGACACCCCCAAAAAATGAGTTTGTTAAAAGATGGAATTTTACTATACAAGTTATTTTAGGAACACCCTTGAAAGAATATAAACTACCTCATAATTTTTGGCATGAGGTGGTAAATATCTATTATTATACATTGAACTGTATTCCTATAAGACCCTTCATTAATAAGACCCCATATAAACTTTGGAAAGGAAAAAAACCTAAAGTTTTCTATTTTAAGGTTCTTGGGTGTAAATGTTATATTCTTAACACTAATGAAAAATTATGAAAATTTGACCCTAAATCTAATCAATGTATTTTCCTCGAGGTAATCTAACTCAAGTAAAGAATCCCACATTTTTAATAAAAGGAACAAGACCATAGAAGAATCAATTCACATCAAATATGATGAGAATTTTCCTAAACCTTGTCTTTAAATTGGTTATTTTGAGTTTGAACTAGAAAATTTGACCTTGAATAATCGACCTCCATCTATAGATATAAAAGTTGAGGAAGAACCAATGTCTATCCCATTACCCAAGGCATGGATGAATTTTAAATACCAATGATAAGAAAATGTTATCAGTGATTTGAAATTCAGTACTCATACTAGAAGATTAGTTTTAAATATGTTTGAAAATCATGATTTTGTTTCAAAACTAGAACTTTTAAATATTTTTTTCGATATTAAAGATGAAAATTGGGAACTTTCAATGAAATAATATTTAAATAAATTTACACGAAACAATGGTTGGACTCTTCTTGAAAGCATATATGATCATCCCATTATTGTTACCAAAAGGATATTTAGGAACAAGTTATATAAGTAAGGAAATATCAATCATAAAAAATATAGTCTCATAAAGAAAGTTTATAATAATGATTACAGTGAAACATTTTCACCCATCATGGATATTGAGTTCATTAGAATCTTATTGGAATTTACCACCTACTTAAATTTTATGATTTTTAAAATGGATGGTAAACATGATTTTTGGAATAGTTTTATTTATTAATATGGTTTTGTTGAAAAAAATCCCAATTTAAAATATTCAAAATATAAAAATCTGGTTTTTAATTTAATAAAGGTTTTGTATTGTTTTAAATAAGCCCCTTGAGCTTGGTATGTATAGTTAACTAAATAAATCTTATAAAATAATTTTAAAATTTAAAAATATGATTATAATTTTTCTAAAAAAAATTCCAAAGATTTATTAATTTTTAAAATATATGTTAAGGAAATTATATTCAATTCTAAAAAATTATCTATTTGTGAGGATTTTTTATTAATAAGAAATTGAGATAAGTTTTATGGGAGAATTCAAATTTTTTCCTTTGATTTAAATTTTTTCAAAAAAAGGATGGTATTTTTCTAGTCTATATAAAATAAAAAAATAAATATTAAGTAATTTTTTAATATAATGTAAATAAGTACACATATGATTATTTCTTGTGAGCTAATTATGGATGACATTGGTAAATTAAGTGAAAAAAATATTTATATAGGTGTGATTAATATTCTTCTTTACCCTACCATAACCCATCCAGACATCTGGTTAGTTTTTTTTTCAAAAAAATTTCAAGCCAATCCTAAAGGATCACATTTAAAAGATCTTAAATTAATTTTTAAATATTTAAAATATTCTAAAAACCCTCGGTAATTTTATCTAAAATATACATTTTTGGAACTTACTAGTTTTTTAGATGATTATTTTAGAGGTTTCCAATTAGATTAGAAAAGTATAAAAGGGACATGCCACCTACTTAGAAAATCTAAAATCTCTTAGAGTTGAAAGAATCCACAAACTATTGTTCTTTCTACTCCCAAAGTGGAATATTTAGCCACGAGGAGTTGTTGCACCAAATTTATTTAAATGAAATACAATCTCTTAAATTATGGGCCTACATTAGATCATGTTCCTATTAAGTGTGATGACACTAGTGAAATTAGTATTTTTAGGAATCTCATTCAACAATTAAACACAAATAAAATTGATCTTAGGAACACTTTTTTATATATGACTTTCAGAAAGTAGATATCACGTTAGAATTTATTAGTATGGAACTTCAATTGGATAACATTTTCACAAAACCCCTTGCATTAGAATGGTTTTATTTTATTAAGGGGTAATTAGGTATGGATTGGTTGTGAGACTCACTATTGACTTAGAAAACCCATAAGTTTATTCTTTCCTTTTAAAAAATCTATCTAAATTCAAATTTATTATCTATTTCTTTATGAATTGAATTATATTTTAATTTTAATTTTGTATAAAATTTATAAATCTCATTTATATCCACTTCAATATTTTTTTATCATTATGATAATCTTAATGGATTTGTTATGAGATATTCTAGGATATGTTCACCATATCTTCAGATCTCCATTTCTAATATATATATATATATACATATATATATATATATCCTTTTTATGAGTTTTTTAATAATCAAAAATGGAGAGAAATTCATCAACTCATTTATTTATATAGAGTTTTTAAGGTTTGAATAAGATTGTTTTATTTGTTTTGAATCCTTTTAAATTTTATTTTTAATGATATTTTTAACATTTTAATTATTTTAATACTTGTTTAATTATCCTATTTTAAAATTTAAACTTTTGATAAATTCATTTTAAACTTAAATTGTTTTAATCTAATTTTATTTTTAGTTCTTGTAAATCATTTTAAAATTTATTTTTAATTTCATCATGAAATATTGAAATACATTTTGATATTGGATTGAATATTTATTTGTCTTTAGATCCTTATTAGTTTAACTTTTATTTGAAGTTTCTATAATAATAAAAAAGGAGAAAATTTTTGTACCTATCACTCTATATGTTGTTCAAACACAAACAAAATTTATTTTTCTCACCATTTCATTGTAATATATTTCAGTTATATTTTTTGGATATCAAGTTTGGACATCAACCAATAAATCAATGGGTTCATATGAGATTTGAGGGAAATTTTGAAGGCCCTCACTTGGAATTACCACCAGCCAACCTGTAATGACCTGAAATTTTATAAATCAAATTAAATTTTCAAATGAATAAATTACTCATTAAGTAATGAATTTATAGAAAACACTTTCACTACATTGGTATTTTTAGATCATTATATGTTATATCATTTCGGATTTAAAAAGGCTGTTAAGAATTATAACAATAAATAATATTTTTTTTATACAATGACCATTAGGATTAGTATATATTAGTGGTTATGATAAAGTCTAATTGAAACCCAAAAAAGAATCAAAGGCCTTGACTAGTAGGATTTTACCCTATGAATCCCATTTATCAAAGATTCCGTGGGAAATGGAATCATTGGTCTTCTCCCTTCACAAATCCCAATTTGAGATTCAACAATTCAAGCATGAATGAATCCATTTATGGGATAATTTTAATATTATTTATATCATCACCCAAACCATGTTTGTCAAACCACCCTGAGAATGTGTCCCCATCACACACCTTACCATTAGGAAATACACTAGTGTAATAAGGGGTTATGTATATAGACCCTAATAGTATAAATTTATAGATTTTTATTTTTAACAAAATATTGATTATATTTATCCTTTTTATTATTTCTTTATGAATGATTAAATATTGAGTTAGATAAATATTATATTTTGATACGATGAAACTCAAATTATATTTTTTGTGAAATATATAGTTTCAATAAAAACACATTTTTTATTGAAATAAATAATGTTAAAAATAAATATTATTTTAATAAAATATTATTATTAAATAATATTTATTTAAATATAATATATAATATAATTTTATGAATTTATATATAACATTAATAAGGGTCAGAAAACTTTTATCTTCGTAAAAACCCAAATTTTTTAATGAATAGAGATTTTGATTTTAAGGGTAAATTATCTTATTTATAAAACTATCTTGATAAAATAAATATTATTTTTAAAATTTTCATGTCAAAATTATCCAATTGTAATTTTTTTATAATTTTTTGATACAGTTGAATTTTTTGGTAAAAATTAAACTCAACATAAATATACAACATGTATTATAACATCATAAAATCCCAAAAGTGAAGTAATATATAATATAAAGAGTATACATGAAAAAAAATATTTATCCTTTAAAGTAATATGTTTTTTAAGTTATTTTATTAATTTTATAAACCCTTAATGAATCATCCAAAACATATATTATATTTTAAAGTTTTAAGATTAATTATTTAAGAATATGATCCCCTCCACATCACCAAAGTTGTTATTTTAATGATTTAGGTTATTAGAAATATGATATATTTAAAAAAACTCATATTTAGAATTAAAAATGGTCAAAAAATAGGGGAAGGTTTGTGTTTTTTATTATTTTATCATATAGAGTCGATAACCTATGTTCAGAAATTAATAAATAATTCCCCCCTCTTTTTAACTAAAAACTCACCCAAGCACCCATTCCTATTCACCAAAAAATATTTTAGCATGAATTTACTATAAAATTATTTCTATATATTCCTCTTAAGGATCCCAAAATATCTAAATAATATCCTTCCAAGATTTTGGAAGTGCCCTCTCAAAGTAAGGGATCCCCTCATCTCCCTTTTTATTTTGAGTAATATCTTTGTACTAAAGCTTTTGAATTATCATTGTTCATGTTGCAATGTGTTTTTACACATCCCTTTTACTATCCTTATTATTTCCAGATAATTATATAATACCATTAACTCTCATTAACCCCTTCCATGAACCATTATGTTTACCCATCATGCGGCCAAAATTATTCTATGATTTTACATGCCAAAATTTTGTATTGTGAATACCCATCCCAATTTCCACTCAAGGGTATTCACCTAAATGGTACCATTCTTCATTTATTGGGGACTTCCATTTATTTAACCCACACTCCTTAATTTTGTCATTAAAATTGATTAAATATGTTCTTATGTTTTATGATATATGTGTCAAACAAGTGCATGTACATGATATGAATGTGACGGGTGGGACCAAAATTATATAGCTCTCCAATGCATTGGGTTGTGTTTTAATCTCATGATATACTATGTATTGTTCATGGGAGGTTTTCCTAAGAACATTGTGTTATAATTTCCTAGTGGTTATCCTTGACTAATGTTTATGATGTCATGTTTAATTTTGTTTCCACATTCCCAAATTGCCTTTATGTTGTCATCTTATATCATGCTTCGATGTTCAAGTTTAGGATTCTCAAACCTATTATGTGACCATGATATGCCTCATGATTCACATGTACTACTTTACCTAATTTTATTATTTTATTATTCCTTTACTGGGCTTTATAGATCACATCATTCTTATGTACATCCTTGAGTTATCCCATGATGTTTTAGAAGACCAATTGAATTTTTTGGTCATATTGTGGAGTTTTTAAATAATGTTTTTGTACTCATGTTTCAAGTAACGGTGATATGTAACTAGTTTCATAAATACATCAGGCCTCATGAACTTCTAGTATTTTATTGAGTGTGTTTTTATCAAATAAATCATTAATTAAGGTGTATTAAAATATGTGTTGTCATACTTAGTATGAAAGAAAAGTCTGATCAATTTTGGGATTAGGATTAGAAAACCCTATTGAAAGAATTAGGGATAATACTAATCATATAAAAATAGTCATAAATATTTTTAAAGTATAGAGTATGTTTTTTCAAAGAAAATACATCCATGTCTAGATACTAAAATTTAATATGGGTCAATCAAAATTGTATATAGGGGTAATAACCCCAAAAAGGAAACATTGGGATTTGACACAATCATCACCTGATGCAAAAAATAGGCATTGTTTCACTCCATGTTTTATTCACTTTGGGGATATAATTTGGTAAATTCCAAAGCTCATTATAAACCATTATAAATGAAAAAAATTACATTAATATTTCATGTTAGGAATTAGATCATGGATAATTCAGATTGAATCCTAGAAATTCATAGGTTAAGGAATATATGTCATTTATGAGATATCCATTTAAGTTTCATAGTTTCCCTTTTATATGTTCAATAGCTTGAAAACTCTTATATCTAAGTCAATTTTTTATGATGTAAATGATTAAAACCAAAATAAAATAGTGAATTTCAGGCTTATCATACTACACAATCTTTCATATCACACAAGTTTAGTTGAATTATTCAAAACCACCTAAAAAAATTCAAGTGGATATATATGTGAAATGGAAAATGGGGAAATTGTTTCATCCTAAGTATATAAATCCTTCCCTATCCATATTTATGGGATGAAATTTAAAACGAACCTTATGATACTCCCTTTAGTAGAATTTGATGTTATTCTAGGTATAGAATGGATTTCCTTGTATTGAACAAACATAAATTGTATAGATAAGGAAATCACCCTCAGTATCACAAATCAATCTCTAACTCTAAACAAGTGAAAGGATGAGGATGAGTCTCATTTGGTATCAACATCTCAATCATGGATATTATTTACTTATGATCAAGTGTTTCTATCTCAAAATATTGAGACTAAGGAAAGTGTCATCCTTGATGACATTTCCATTATAAGGGGATATGTTGATGTGTTTCTCAAATAATTTCAAAGACTTTCACAAATATGTGAGGTTGAGTTATCAATAAATCTTATACCTGGATCTTATCTAATATCCAAGATTCCATTATAATTTTCATTTTTTAAATTGATTATATGAAGATTAAACTACAATATAATCTAGATAAAGGGTTTATATACCCAAATTCTTCACCGTGGGGTGCATTGGTCGTCTTCATCAAGAAGAAGGATTGGTAAATGCACCTATTTATTTACTATTGTGAGGTAAACAAGATCAGAATAAACAAAAAATATCATAAGTCATGGATTTATTACATGTTTGATCAGCTATGTAAAGCCCAATAATTCTCTATGGTAGATCTTTAGTCAGGATATTACCAAGTAAATGCGAATAAGGAGGATATTCCCAAGACTAATTTTCATATAAGGTACAAGCATAATTAGTTCATATTTTTTACATTTAGACTTAATAATTCTCCAAAATTATTCATGGACTTGATGAATATAGTCTTTAGGGATTAACTTGAAAAATATTTGGTAGTATTTATAGATGATATCCTAATCTAATCCAAAAATAAATGTGTAATATAAGGATAATTTTAATTTTTTACTGAAGAATTTTCAAAAGGAAGAGTTTTCTAAGAAGTATAGTAAATGTGTGTTTTGGATGGAAAAAGTAACATTTATGGGGAGTGTTATTAATAAAAAAGGGATATCTAGGGATCCTTTAAAAATAATGGAAATTCAAGGATGGCCGAGACTAATATCTATGATGGAAATTTATAGTTTTCTTGCATTAGATAGATACTACAATCGATTTGTGAAAAAACTTCCCATGATTTTAAAGAAAACTAACCAATATAACCTGGAAGGGATTTGAGTTTTTCTGTACTGATGAATATGAAGAGAGCTTTAAAGAGTTGAAGAAGATGTTAATCTCTACACCTATTCTCACATTATCCACCAGTGGGGAAGGATTTTTGATCTATAGTGATGAATCCAAAAAAAATATTGGGTTTAGTACTAAATAAATATGGTAAATTTATATCCTAGGCCTCCCCCTAATAAAATATAAATGAGAAGAACTTCCCAAAACGTGATATGGAATTGGTGGTAGCGATCTTCATGTTAAATATTTCACGACATTGTATTTATAGGGAGAGGTGTGACATATATATTGATCATAAAAGCCTCAAGTATATATTCACACAAAATGATTTCAATATAAACCAAGGAAGGTTGTTAGATATGATCAAGGAATATGATTGTTCAATCCATTACGATCCTATGAATAAGTGATGGGTAGATGCACTAAGTAGAAAGGATCATACAACCCTATCCATGATGAAGATTATAAGGGATCTAATCTTCTTGGATGTGAAAATGAAATACATGGTAATGATAAAAGGAAATTAATATTAACTTAATCAAATAACTACTAAACTATCTATTATTTAGAGGATCAAGGAGGCCCAGAAAGATGATTAGGTAATACAAAAAGATTAGTGAATATTCTGGACTTTAAATTTTCTAAAGATGTAGTTATATGGTTTGGAACTAATATATGTTTCCCTTCAAAACTAGACCAAAAAGGGAACTTCTAGATGAATCACATGTCTCATCATTATCTATTCATCTAGGATTCACTAAGATGTATAGAGATTTTAAGAAAAAAATATAGTGGTATAACATGAAGAGGGAGATTAAAAAAATTGTATCTTGATGTTTGGTATACCAACAAGTTAATGAAGAACAACATAAGTCTAAGGGTGTGATACCAAAATTTCCCATAATAGTTTGGAAATGGGAAACAAGGAAATGTATTTAATCAAAGGACCTCCTAGGATATTTAAAGGAAATAATTTCATTTGTGTGGTAACCAATCACCTTACAATGTTATCTTATTTCATTATTTTCAAGTAAGATTACTCTCTTGACCAGATCGCAAATATATACATAAGTTAAGTGTTAATATTACATAGAGTTTCACTCTCCATTTTATCTTATCAATATTAGAGGATTAACTTGAGGTTCTGAAGAAGTATTTAGTAAGAATTGGATGCTTTTGGGATCATTGTTTCATTAGTTGTCAGTGATGTGTTACTATGTGTTTTCTGAGGTGTGGATGAAGTGGTGATGCCTTGATAATTGTTAGGGAATCGTCTAATGGAATTGGATTCTATGCTTGGAAAATATTCTTTGTACTAAATATAATGATTTTTTAAACTAATATTTAAATTATTAAAGTCATGTGTTAAGGATCTGGTACATTTTTTATAACTTTTGAAGGCCACACAAAAAAAAGTAATCACTTGAATTGAATAATCCAATGAATTTTTTCTTAATGGATGAGGATTTAAAGAGGATGACATAAAAAATAGAAGCTCGTTTATATTTTTCATGAATAATGTTTGAGGATTGAGAATAATAAATTGGATCTTATTTGAAGATGGATTTGTAATAAATTTGATACTTAGTTTATTCTAAGTATATTTTAATGAATGATTACTTAAAAAATAGTGTCCAACCTAAAGGTCATCCATATCCAGCTCAACCCCTTCCATATTTGGGGCCCCAAAGTGTCGACCATGCCCAATAGAACTAGATCAGGCCAAGACAATAGGTGGCATCGGTGGGCACAAGATAACGTCCTCATGGGCCCGTGTGTGAGGTCCAATAGAAGCAAGGGCATAGAGGTGACTCCACCATCCGCGATAGAGAAGTGGAGGGAAGAAATGGTATCTGGCGGTAGTGGAGGGGGGAGTTGGGGGATAAGGGTTAGAGGTTGAATGATATAATATGTCCCTAGCCTAAAGAAGTTTTGATGTGGGAAAAAAACACATGTGTACTATTCTCAAATCATTTAAATTATGGATAAAATGTGGACCATCAGTTATACATGATTTGATTCATTTGATTGATTTTTTCAATCATCATCTTCCTCAAATATCATTTGAGTATCTCCAACATGCTAAACAATCGTCTGAACCACCATTGATCTTTCTCCACCATTGAAGATCCTGATGATATCCTGAGGTTCATTCGATTGAACAAAAATCATGCATGCATAGAATTTGAAGAACGTGACTCGGTTGGATGCAAATGTGAGTTGTAGATGGAATTCGAGAAATAGAGGATCTCTATATTAATTGGTGAAGGTAATGAGATAATAATCAAATGCACATGAGGTTATCACCACAAATGAGTTTTCAAAGCATAGACACCATGTTTTTTAGTGTCGCATGAAGATATAATTAACTTGAAATGTTCAGGAATTTAACAGACTGAGAATCAGAAATATTTGTGGGTTTTTATAATAAATTTTCGATATGGCTTGAAAAGAGGATCTAAGGTGGTGGGAGGTGCGGGGATTCTCTACTCTAAAAGGAGAATATCTCAACCAAGATAGGTGCTACAAATACTTTGAGAGTCCCCATTTTCATAGAAAATAGATCATGCGTGAACCCTTCTAGTTCGTAAAGGGAAGAGAAGATTTATACAACATTGTTTTCTTGAAGGATAAGATTCTCATGAACATTCAATAAGTTAAAATCACTCATGAATTGTTTCATGAAGAACATAGTTCCATGAATCAATAGAGACAACACAATAACACGTCTCTCTAGCTTTTGCGAAGATCTGAGATTCATAAATCCTTAATATTTGAAGTTATTTGTTTGAGACATCTACAAGATAGTGAATAAATACACTATTTATTCCAATGAAGAGCTTGTGTGCATCAATATTACACCCATTCAGGTTTTCACGCAAGTAGAAGATGATATTTGCATGAATAAATGTATTCTCTTGCTCATAGGGGAGGAATTATAAAAAGAGACCGTGAGTTTCACGTAGAATATAGTTGGTGCTACACTATTGCACATGAAGGAGTATAAAGAAAAAGGAAGAAGGGAAGTGTATATTCATTCAGGAGTTCACAATGGTGGAATTTCATATACACATGCATGATACCTATGCATAGAACATAGGAAGTGTGTATGTGTGTGTGTGAAAAAATGGTTTGATAGGGAGAAACAGGATTAGTGCACACCCATTCGGGTTCATGCAATACATACTAGGATTTCATGTGGAAACACTTACATTCATTTCTGAATGATCATGTACATGTGAATATCATTTGAGATACCCACAACTATACTTTATGATTATAGGTAATTCGTGCATGATTTTTAATTAAATAGAGTTGATAATTCAATAAGCATATTGATATTGTAAAAGTTTTTTCCTTGCATAAAATTTTGAAGAATATTGTGTGCACCACTTGCACACATTAATTGAGGTCAAGAATTCAATTATAAAGAATAATCGGCCCAAGTATGGTTTCACTATGGAAAATGATTAGTTACTAGTGATCAGATAAATTGGGAAATACCATCAGACTTGGCCAGTGGTTGTTGAAGTTACTTGAATAGGAACATGATATTTTCAGATTCTACAAGCTCATGGAAGAAGATCAGAGAATCATCCTATAATGGATAAATATTTCATCTGAGGTGAAGTATTCTGGTTGATGTTGGGAGTTGTTGAAGTATTTTGGTTAGATCTAGGAGTAGAATGAACCTCTCAGTTAGAGCCAGAGCAGAAGTCTTTCATTTGGATTTGTAAGAAAGTAGAGTCTCTCAATTATATTTGGAGCATTGTAATCACTTGTTTTATAATGAAGATTTTATGTTGGGGGAACATCATGGAAAGGATTAATTTTCTGTACTGAAACTTATAAATACTATGTGCTGCTATCTCTATTAATACCACTGAACAGGAAGTGACATTGAGAGATAATATTGAGTGGATCAAGAACATTAAAAAGTTTAAGAGGTTAAATTTTAAAGAAAATGGATTCGTAAAAAGAAACCACTCATTCCCCCATCTTCTCTCAGTAGTAAATCTATCATGGGGTACTACAAGTGGTATTAGAGGGTAGGTCACCTTTATAGATCCAAGAGAGTCTTTATGAGGTGAAAATTTCATTAAATTAGTGAGCTACCTCATATATAGATCTCTACCAAGACTCAAAAGAAGAACAAATAGAAACAAGCATGGATTATGAAGAAGAATCTCATTCAAAGTATAGATATGACTCAAATTAGATGTAATCTAAATTGTAAAACATGAAATAATTCTTTTAAATATTATTCTTATGATGAATCTTATTCAAGCTATGATGATAATGGATAACTAAGTAATCTTATGTCTGTATTCAATGAACATTTCAATAATATTCCTAGATAACTTATAAAAAGTATTGCTGAATTCATTAAGGGTCTTCAAGATGAAAAATTATAGTTATAAAAAGAAGTTGATGCCATGGAAGAGGAATTATATAAAAGGTATGAAATATCCAATATTATCACAAAACAAATCATAGAAAATCAAGAAACCATTTATCTTTGAAATAAATATATGATTAAGTTTTTGAATAATTTCAAAAATGTTTTTGTGAGAAATAATTCTTTGATATTTTATATATAGAATATTTCCATGCATTAAAAAAATTGCATGAAGTTTCTATAGTTTTAAAAGTTTCTTAAATATAGGAAAAAGATAACAGGGTAAATGAGCCTGAAATTTTATTTCAAGAATAAAAAAATATACATGAAGATCAAATAAAGAAGTCAAAATATGAATGGTAATCCATGATAATATCAGTTGAGGATTAGAAAATATCTCTCAACATGATGTTCTTAGAGATATTGGGGAGATTAAAGAATCTGGAATCACCACAAGCTGAAACATCCCATATTATAATGAAAATATATATTTTTACAGAAGTGTTATCAAGGTATCATGACTCAAATAAGAGAATGAGATCATTATTTAATTAAAATAAAACATCATTTAATAAGAAGGTATCCCATAACCTAGAAATTGTGTTATGTACTAATGATGTTTTAAGTGAAGGTATATGTTTTAAAACAAACTTTGGGAATATATGGATGGTGATAAATGTTGTTATAAACACCAAATAAAGATAAGATATGAAAATTAGAATTAAGAACTATTAACCAATAAGTGTATCAAAGAGTGATGGTTTCACTCAAAAGCAGCAAGGTTCTCAATCTAGGAAATATAAATAGACTACACCTCATGAGAAAATAAGAAGGATCTTAGGCTATTGTTGGTGTTTCTGGAAGTTTGGGAACAAGGAATTGGAATGTTGGAATAATATTTCAATTAATAATGTTAATAAAAGGTCTATATTTATGGGGAGAAAAGATAAATAAAATAAATGACCTACACTAGATAAATGAAATACAGAAAATAACAAAGTTGACAAGTTATCTTTGGGATGTGAAAAAAATAAGAAGACTATTAAACCAATAGTTGCAAAGAAGAAAAATAGGAGATAATATCTTTTATAAAAGAGATAAATAATTATAAATCTATGTGGAAAATACAAAAAAGATGTCATCATTCCCAAATTCGTTCTTCTAATTATTATAGATGATTTGGAGAAAGATGAAAAGTTAAAAGTACAAGAAAAATCTAGTTCTAAAGGAAAAAATGAATATTCCACCAAAATAAGATGAATTTCATTAGTGTTTTCCAAAAAATAACAACTTTTGTATTGAATAAGTTCTATGTGAGAGATGAAATAAAACTATGCACAGTTCAAGAGTATGTTTAACCACATGTATAGCAAACACTACTACACATATTCCCTTTATCAGTGAAAAAAGGATTTTAATAGTGATAAAAAGTGTTGCTAATCATAGTACTGAAAATGGGGTTCATTTTTCTTGCTAAAAAATATTTGATAAAGGCCCCCCCCCCCTTTATTATCACTTTTAATAGTGAGGATAAAGGACTATTTCAGTGCAATGTGTTGTTAATATAATTGCACACCCATCAAAAAACTATAATTTCAAACAATGCTATATACATTTAATTGGAATCATGAATAAAAAAATGTCTGCCCATGGTATATACAAAAACACTACTATATAAATTTCAAAAAATGTTTTATTTAATTTCATTTAAAATAATTCAAAAAACATTTAAAAACAATAATCTTTCATATTTTGATGCCCGTGATCCCCTCTCAAAAATTTCTGCCCATGGTATCATTTGCCGATAAAATATTCTCAACCCAAGCAATAGATTCCTCCTATATAATAAAAACATTATGTTAGTAATACTATAAAAAAATAAGTTATTCATTAATATGAAATAATACATTAATAAAATGAAAATTATTAATAAGAAAAAGACATATTTGCAGTTATACTAGTCACACCATGTGTCGTATTGGGGTGGGATTGATTCATACACGTCACAAATGAGTTATGGACCGTTTTCCAAAAATATCATAACAATCTGAATGGGTGTGCTCAGTTTTGAGTATGTCACGTGTTATTTTAATAAAATTAATGTCAATTTTAAATAATGAGACATTTGGAGTCATACCAGTTACACCGTGCATCAGATTGAGGTGATGATGATTCCTACCTATCAAAAATTACTGATGGATTATTTTCCAATGCATTAAAACAATCCGAATATGTTTTCTTGGATTTCAGTATCCCATTTGTATTTTTTTACTAAGATGTCATTTCATACTTGAAACACACATTTTGAGTCATACCTGTCACATCGTGCAATGTTTTGACATGATATTACTTCATAAACATCAAAAATGACTTATGAATCGTTAAACTAAATTATCAATACAATTAGATCACATTTTCCTGGTTTTAAGTGACTAACATGTTTTGAATTTAAATGTCAATTTTAAACTCGTAATAGACACTTTTAGTCAAATTGGTGACACTACACATTGGATTGAGGTGGGGTTGATACCAACATATCACAAATTACACATGGATAATTTTCCTAATGTATCAACATAATCAATGTTTTTTTCTTAGTTTTCATAATATTAATTGTTATTTTTACTTAAATTAATGTCAATGTTAAATAAAAAGACACAATTAGAGTCATACTAATCACATTGTACATATTATTGAAGATTGGTTTACTCCTACACAACTAAAATGACTCATGTATCATTTTCATAAATTATCAAAATAATACGATTGTGTTTGCTCATTTTTCAGTATGTAACTTGTTCTTCTTACTAAAATTAATGTCATTTTTAAATAAAAAGAGACACTTTTAGTTGTATCGGTCACAACATGCAACAGATTGAGGTTTTTTTGATTTCTTCAAGTTACAAATGACTCATAGATCTTTTTCCAAAATTATTCAAACAAATTGAATGCGTTTTATTGGTTTTCAGTATGTCAATTGTTTTTTAACTAAAAGTATTTTCAATTCTAAATAAAAAGAAATACTTGGAGTCATAATGGTCACATTGTGTGTTGGATTGAGGTACGGTTGACTCATAAAAATCACAAATGACACATGCATCATTTTCCTAAAGTATCAAAACAATCAGAATGTGTTTTCATGGTTTTCAATATATTAGTTGTTCTTTTCACTAAAATTAATGTCAATTGTAAATAAAAAGAGAAACTTTGAGTTATAATAGCCATACCGTGCATCATATTGTGGTACGATTGATTCCTATATGGAAAAAATGACTAATATAACATTTTCCTCAAGTATTAAAACAATATAAATGTGTTTTCTCATTTCTCAATAAGATTGTTTAATTTCGAAAATGTCATTTCAAACTAGAAACATGCGTTTTTAGTCATACCAGGATCATCATGTTTCGTTTTGATGTGAGAAAACTTCATACACATAAAAAATGACTTATGAATCACTGTCCTATATTATTAGGATAATCGGAGAATGTTTTACTGGTTTTTAGTGAGTGGAATGTTTTGAACTAAAATGTAATTTTTTAACGGATAACAGACACTTTTAGTCATACCGATCACAACATGTGTCAGATTGAGGTGTGGTTTATTCCTACACATCAATAATAAATCATTTACCATTTTCCTAAAGTATTAAAACAATCCTAATGTGTTTTCTCAGTTTTTAGTATGTTACTTGTACTTTTTACTAAAATTAATGTCGATTTTAAATATATAGACACAATTGGAGTCATACCGATCACACCATGCATCATATTCAGGCTAGGTTGACTTCTACACATAAAAAATGACTCATTGATCATTTTCCTAAATTATCAAAACAATCCAAATGCATTTGATTAATTTTCAGTATGTCACTTTTTCTTTTTAATAAAATAAATGTCAATTTTAAATAAAAGGAGACACTTTGAGTTATACTGTTCACACCGTGCATCATATTGAGGTGAATTTGATTCATACATGTCTTAAATTACTTATAGAAAAAGTTCTTAAATTATCAAAATAATCCAAATGCATTTTCTTAGTTTATGTATTGACCATTTTTTAAAGTATCAAAATAATAAAAATAAGATTTCTCAGTTTTGAGTATGTCATTTTTATTTTTTACTAAATTTTTTATCAATATTAAATAGAAAGAAGCAATTGGAGTCATACATGCCAGATTTTGTGTCATATTGTGGTGCTGCTAAATGCTACACATAGCAAAGTCTCGATAGAAGTCAAATATTCACAATATTTGTGTATATTATTCCATCACATATGATGCCCATTCGTTTTTAAACAAATACATATCATCTTGTGAATAAAAGCCTTTTTGAAATTCATAGTAGTTCTAGAAAAATATAAATACACAAAAGATTAATAAATAATTTAAATGAAATTCTAATTATATTTGAAAATACATCTTCAAGGATGCTATTTTCTTCATGTAATATGATATCTCTCATAAATTTACAAACACAATAACTCCATTATTTTCCATTTTTTGTTTCAAACACTGTAGAAACATTAAAGAGAATAAATAATTTGTTTTGATATGTATTTTGATAGTGAAATATTATTTTATATTCCCTCATACATACCCATTCATAGAACTAGTCATGTTTCTTGTTCTTAGCCCCTAGCCCCATTCCTTATTTTTCATGATTTTGATGCACCACCCTATCATAAAATAATCCTAATTAGAGGATAATATAGATTATAAAACTTGATGTTTAGTTCTAAAATATTGGATGTAGTGTATTATAAATTGAAAAATTCCATCTTATGTGGTTGGTTTATTGAAAATCAATGCATTTTATGAAGGAAATAATTCTTCTAAGTATCCAAATTGTCTTAAATGAGCATCCAATGTTTCCTAAAAAAAGAATAACTTATTAAAGAAAAGAAAATATATTTTATATGATTAAATTATAGAGTTTTACCTCTTCATATTAAGTATTAAAAAGTGTCTCTCATCTGAAACATTTCTTCCAAACAATTTGACTAGGCCAACCACTACTTCATCATATTTTTGGAGTCTATTTTTGGTTGTTATATAGAGGTGATATGAGGAATAACACATCCAAAAATAATTCAAGGAAAAATCCTATCAATTTTTTTTGATATATACAGCTTCCAAAAATATGAGATGTATTTAGTCATAATTTACATAGTATATCAGCTTTTGGAAAATCAAATCATGATATCATAACACATGTATACATTTACAGCTGACGCACCTAGCCAACCATAGTCAAGGATTTCATTTACATTTTCAACACCAATTTAGTGTTGAATTTTCTCTTCGTACTTATTTTCCCCAAAATCAACTATGTGACTACTACCACCTTTTAACTTTGTATCCACATGAACCTTTAATACTAGTAAACTCATATATAGAATGGGTGGCTAAAGGTTCTTTTAGTAGATATTTTTGATTGGTCATCTGGTCGGTCCTTTAGATAGTATTGAGTTGTCTTTTTGTTTCACCCCTTCCCTTCATTCATTTGTAATAACATTCATCGGTTCAGACCTATTTTCATTGATTGTTAAATGTTTATCTTCAAAAATAAATAGGAAATGAATACCTCATTGTCGAAATACTTTCGTACAAGATGCGAAGACCATACGATGAATGTTCTAATAGGTTTTTTGGCCATATTAATATATTTATAATCAATTGGAACATGTATCTTGTCACTTATCTCATGGGATATTCTAATCGGCACTCTCACATGACATGTTGGAATTGGTCTATTGTGTAGCATGTATCCTTAGAATTGTGTGAAAGCCTCTATGAATCGTTCCATCAATCCTTAATACATATTTATTGTGGGAGTTTTCTACTAAAAACTCACTCTGCAAGGGATGATGAAGAGCAATTCAATGTTTCATGATTTTATTTTTTAGTAAATTAAAGAAATGATATCATAATGTTACTGTAATCTCTTCCCACATTAGTGTCTTAAGCCTAGACACAACATGGTGCCACAAATATACATAAATCATCATGAATTATCAAGTGATGATTCCAATGTAACTACTAAACATGGACTTGTTGGTATTAACATGTTGTCCTATTGGATTATATCGAACCCCATATTTGATGCCTTTGATTTTCACCTTAATGACTTTTTCTAACACCGCCAAACTATGACGCTCTGATTTTATATACATCATCGGTCCTTCATCAGCTACCATTTCCTTGAATTCAATATCATTAATATGTTTCTATGGAGTAGTAGAAAAATTATGTGAAGATGGTCATTGTACCTCTATAGTGGGAGCAGAAACAGGTTGAGAAACCTATTGTTCCTCAGGATTGGGAGTACCAAAACATGCAGAAGGTTGTTGTACATCTACACTGTGAGTAACAACATGTTGAGAGACCTGTTTCACCTCAGGATTGGGAGAAACATTACCTAAATAATTAATTATATATTGAAGTGATTTAATATTTAATTTATATTATATAAATTATAAAGCGAATGGATAATAGCACGAGGTAACATGATGTATATTAAAAAATATATATAACCTGATTATTGAGATCTTTTTTAAAGGTTGAAAGTATTTGACCACTCTATAAACTATCTGAATCCATTAATTATGGTATCCTATAACATAAAAAATACCATGTACATTGGGACCACTGTGAAATGATTTCGTAGTCCTAATGAAAGTGTCATCCTCATTTGAATTTTCATACGAGTTTTCAGTTATTTTGGTTGATAATAGAACAATTGACCACTTTCAATTTGAAGGATCAGTAAAATAAAATACTTATACTCCCTATTATTCCATTATAAATGGTTTGTTATTGTACCCTTTCTTACTGAAATCAAATTTCATGAATCCCAATTCACCTATTTTAATATAACTCCTGTTATCAATCCAATTTTATTAAAAAATCCGTAATAGGAATGTTGTAGAATTGAACTCCCATATTTTTTTATGGTTCCAAAGTTCAATATATTTGCGTTAATTTTTTTTGTCCTTAGTACTATAATCTTACATTGATTCAACCATAAGTGTAACTCCTCTATTTTGAATTGTATTTTCTTCATCATGTTTAATTATATATAATATATGACCATTAATTACAGAACCATTGTAAGATAATGCATACACACTTGGTCCTCCAGCTATCCATCGAAGTAATTTTAAAATCGAGTCTATATTTTCATTTGACTCATTAAAAATATAGTCCCAAAACCAATCTATAAACTATTTATTATGTGTATTTTATATCCATATTTCATCCCTTTATGGATTCAAATACCTATAAATTTCATTTTGGGTTTCAATATATGGGGTAACCTCCAAACTATTATGAAAAACATAAGGGTGGACCTTCTCTTTATCTGTAATATTTATTGTGACAACATCTATTCTAGAAATTTCTTCACCTATAAGCTTCCCAAGGTTACAAGATTTAGGTAGACCAATTATTTAAAAACTGAAAAGTTATTTGGTACAAAATTCAATGGCTTCCTCAATAATATATCACTTTATAATACAACCCCATAGACAACTTGGATTTTTGCATACCCATTTAAAAAATATATATACCATTCAATGGGGAACATCCATAAATAGTGTACAAGACCACATAGTCAAATCACTCTCACCAAGTGAACCATTAAATAAACCATCATATCAAAGAATGTTTGCAGGAAGAACATTTCCAATTCACATTATATGATGGAAATTTCTCCTTTCATAGTTGGAAATTTCATTGGGTCTATAGCTTTGTTTTATATAACTTTTAAGAATAAATAGAGGTTGTTTAATGTATGATGGATATTCTTGGGGAAAATGAAATGTGAATCTATACGAATTAGATCTTTCATCAAAACATGGTAGTAATGTGATTTCAGAACCTTCAACTTTAAATCATTCATTGACATGATGTTCTTGATATTTGATGAATAACCCTCTAGAACCTTTAAGGAATTAAATAAGTTGAAAAATGATATATCTCCTACCTAGAAAGATTGTAAGAAACTAGAGGAAGAAAAATTCATTTTTCACCCTTCACTAGTACCAAATATTCTCATATTCCCATGTCAACCACATCCAACCTAGTATTAAATCCATCCTTGTTTTTTCATGTGCATTTAGAAATGTTCCCATGGCACTATCACATAATTTTTTTTCAACATGCATAAAATCAATAAAATGGATGATTTATATCCAATTAGAGTATGATATTTCAAAAAAAAGATCACTTTTTCAATCGTTTTTTAAGGTTTTTCTAAAATTGTTTACCAAAAGCATTTTTGACATATTTTAGTTTTTAAAATAGTTGATCACATGTTAGTGGAGACAGTGTTGTACGTTATTCTAAACTACCATCGAATTATGTCGTCCACAATTGGTACTTATGTCATTGGGGTATAAATCTGTGTTGTCATAGAAAAATTATTTTTTATGAATTTTTTAACCTAATTGGCTATGTACCTTTTTCACCATTGGGATACCCTTGAGTTCTATTAATGCTATATCCTGAAAAATTTCTATAAGTAGGAAATTCATTTATTTACCCATACAAAATGACTATTAATGTGAAATATTCATTTCTGTATGTATCATACAACGTAACAACTGAATCACACAATATTTTCATGTCCTCAATAAATAGTTCCAAATAAACATCAATATCGTTATTCAGTCATTTTGGTCCTGATATTAGCATAGATAACATGATGTATTTTTTTCATGAATAACCACAGTGGAAAGTTATAATTTAAAATATAACTGGACATGTACTATGAGGGATGATTTGAAAACCAAAATGATTCATTCCATCAATAGATAACATAAGAATAAGGTTTCTCAGTTGGTTTCTAAATTAGGGATACTCATGAACAATTTTCTTTCATAGAGGAGAGTCTTTTAAGTGGTGTAGTTTCCCATATTTATTTCTTTTATCTGCATGCCATGTAAATTCCCTTATAGTCTCTTCACTTATATATAGGTGCATAAAACATGGAATAATTAGAAAGTATCAAAAAAATTACATAGGACTGGGTTCATCATTATTGTATTGATAAGCACCACACTTTGAGAATTTTGTAAGTGACTTGTGGTCCTTCTAATATAGTATACAGTCATACGAGCATGTGTCTATTATTTCAGATATCATACCCATCGAGCGTAGCATTTGTTTGGCATCATATTTTTGGCATTCGATCTCATTATCTTCTAGGATCATGTCATTCAAGAGAGAAAGTAGTTCTGTAAAATTGGCGTCACCCCATCTTTTTCCTTCTTTCAAATTGTACAACTTTATTACAACTGAAAATACTATATATTTAGTGCAACCAAAAAACAATAGAATCTTTGTAGAACTCTTTAACATATCAAAAAATTTTGGTCAATCCAAAAGTTAATATTAAATTATCATTATCATTTCCTCAATTTGATCTTCATCATCATTCACATCTATAATGACATCCTCTATATGGTCTTCTTCATTGTCCACACTTATAATCATATCAGATGATCCATAAAACATAGTGTTATCCCTGCCACTAGCTACATTTTCTTATTCTCGATATTCATTCCAACATTTATAACTTAGATTTATTACATTATAGGTCATGTGTTCTTCTAAATACTATGGACTAATTATTCTTGACTAATATTAGTGTAAACACAGACAAAGGATTTGAGAAGGGTAATATGCATGATCTTTTAAAAACTAGAATATATCTTTCACTCTATCTTCATACACTTTTTTTCATGTGATAGGAATACATCCATTCTTTATTCATATACATTCTATTTGATTTGGAAATATAAATATTTAACAAAATAGATACATAAAAGATGGTAAACTAGGGTCACCATCCAACCATATGTCAATCTAAAAAGATACAAAGGAAGTGAAACAAGCAAGAAAAAACATGAACCGATAAAATATAGGTGTGATATAAAGTCTAGTAGGTCACCAAAACCTACCAAATCAATGATATAATTTTATTATTACATCCTAAAAAATTTTGTTTCAAATAAATTATAAAAAATAAACATTTTCTATAAAGTTTTACCAAATAGGTATTAACACATAAAAGTGTATTAAAAATATTTTTCTAAGATTTTCATTAAATGAAAACAATCACTTGGTAATCGTTTTCCCCATCCAATAACTCTTGGCCAAGTCACATTTTTAAAATATGAAATTAAAATATTTCATAAACACCCATTTTTTATATACACATTACAAAAATAAAAGAGGTTTCTAACTATATTATAGTTTTCTAAAACATGTTTTAAAACCAAACATTCCCATAAAACTTGTAATGGTGGCATAAAACCCCATTGTCAAGACTCACACATTCTTGGGATTTAAATTACAAACCATTATAACTTGTCTCATTTGTGAACACATTAAAAAAAATATTAATAGGGCATCACAACTTTTATTAAACTTGTTTTTTATAAAATTTCAAATGGGCATTTTCTTTTCAAAACATGATTTGAATACAAATAAATTTTATCATTTATAAAAGATGTATTATTCTACTATTAACACCAATTTTATCCAAGAACATTTTAAACTCAAGTGGGAATTTACAGAAATATTTAAATTTCCATTGAAAAACATTCAAATACATAATATGTTTCAAAATATAGTCCACATGAGAAATCACACCCTTTTTAAATAATAGATATCATTTTTAAATCATAAAAGCTTTAAACACCACAAAACTTTGATATAAAAATTAACCAAGGATAAAAAAATAGGGTTTTAATATAGTTAATAAGGGTTAACTAACCACTTTAAAAATAAAACAATATTTTCCAAAAAATTTAACACTTTTAAATCACCCAAAATCATGATTTGGAATCCAATTAACTAATTAATAATTTTTAAAACATCAATTCCATGATTACCACTGATTTTAAAATGCAAAGTATTCTTCTAAAAAATCCATTTTTTAATTTTCCCAAACACAGTTCATCAAATATAATTCCATAATAAGGGATAAAACCATTTGGAAAACACCATTTATCCATCATGGGAACCCATATAGGAATAATTATATTGAGGAAGCACATTAAAAACCAAAACCATTTATAGATAAATAAAATTTGAAGGAGAAAGAAAAAGAAAGGGAACATAGTATATTAAAAAGATAGTAAAAATAAGATGATGTAGTAAGGACTGAGAAGGACACATCAAATCTAACAAAAGTATATTCATAAATGATACATAATCCCAATATAAAGAGGATGATCCATGGAATAGATTAATGTTAACTTAAAAAGTTAATGTAAATGTTCATGAAACATTACATCAATATCCCATTCGCCATTGAAATCTCACAAATGTCGTCATGTGTCATGTTTCTTAAGAAACTCATTTATAATAAAAATAAATTAGAAGATATAGGAGTGATTTTTCTAAGAGGGTATTTATTAGTTATTCTTCAATGAAATTTTCCACTAAAACTTCATGTTCCATGTTGCTTTCATATTTCATGAAATGTCTGTGTTTGAACTTTCTAGAATTCCCTTTTTGATTAATAATGGGCTATCCATTCTATGATGCTATATATATATATATATTAAATTATTGGTGGTATAATTACATTCAAATACACAAACACCCCACACACAGGATGGAGAGGCTAGCCATAACCCCCCCCCCCCCCCAAGGGGATAACCCACCCGTCAAGCCTTATTTATTTAATACATGGAACATAGGCCCAATAGGAATTAATCTCATAACATTGTCTAAAATACCAGTTCAATGTCATGCCTGCATCATTATGCCTACATCACTGCCTATCTGCATCATTGCCTTCATGTGTCATCGTATTGGTCACTACCTACATAGTACTCTAATAATACTTTTTCCCACCCATATTTGAACCTGAGACTGTTGTAGAATTACAAAGTGCCTTTACCACTTGGGTAAGCCCCCAACTAAAAAAGTACCCCATGTTTTTAGGCCTAGGGTTTATAAGGTATTGGTGGGTCGTCATCCACCACCGAGCGCCTTTATATACTTCCCCAACCATAGGCCCAAGTGTAACTACACCAGGGATTTTAGGCTAGTTCCACACGGGGTTAAAGGGCCCGGTAGTGATTTATTTATAAATCTCATGTAAGAACCTAATCTTCCACAATACAGTTCCTTTTAAATAATTAAATAGCCTGCGCTACATGCAACATAGAGTTCGAGCACACTATGACCTTTTAAACTAGGCATTTAAAAAAAAGATATGAATAATATTAACCAATTTATAAAATTTATAAATTTTATTTTTCAAAATAGTCATCATTTTTGAATTTTCAATATCAAAATTATCTTATGGTGAAATTTGGGTAATTTTCTGAAAAGTATTAATTTTTGATGAATAGTGAAATATACTACATTTTTGTTAAAAACTGACTATTTCATTTAAATAATACTTTTACTATAAATTGATTATAAAGTCACAATAGATAAATAATACATATATTAATCTAATATTGTTTATTGGAATCATTTTATAATAGAATTAGATATAATTGTTTTAAACATTTGAACGTCTCTTTTACCTGCCTTCTAGCCACATATATAGGATTTGCATTGGGAGTAATTTTACCACTTATGTGATTAAAATTTTTAAAAATAAACATATATGGTTGGAATAAATATGAAAAATGTGGTTTAATAAGATCAAAATAAGTTTTTGTTAATAGTTACTTTTGGATTTTATTTACCATAGTTAAAGATAAATAGGGTAATTAAAGGTAAAATTTATATTATAATAATATAATATTACCCTAACACCTGTCCTAATTTTATTGGATAAGTGTGGTTCGATATAAATAAACATTATGTTGAAATTATGATTTCTAAGCCACTTTGTTTAGATTAAGACATTTATTATATATTATTTAAATAAGAGTTAAGAATGTCATATTCAAATTTTAAAAACAAATCCATTTTTAATATAGGGTTATAAATAAGATAAATTAGATTAAAAATAGGTTTTAGATATATAAAATGATTAAATAAATAATTTTATATTTTTATAATTTTAGGTAATAAATAATTATATTAAATGGTGACACATTAATGATGTAGCAATTGAATTAATAAAGGAAGATTCAACTAATTGATATTTAAATTTATTAAAATAAAAATAATTTGACTTTATTAATGACCTAAACTAATTTTATAGATAACATAGACATTTTAGTGATATATTAGAAGTATAATTTTGAATTTATCATGTTGGTTTCATATTTTTAAACATGAAAATTTTGAATAGTGTCAAAAATGACATAAATGATACTTTAAAATAAATTATATTTAATTAAATTTTATAAAATTCATAAAAATCCCAGGTTTATACAACTAACTAGGATAGTGTTAAATATGTCATAAATTATCCAATTGTGTTTCTTTTTCTATTTTATTTTAACTATAATAACATTATAGTGTAAAAATACAAGAAGACACGGTAAGAGTTAAACGGTTTAACTAAGGGTTTAAAATCTGAATATAATATTAATTTTGTGACCTAAACGTGTATAGAAATAATTTTCTGAGAGGGTTTATATGAATACACATCTTAACCTCTAAATAAATCACTTTGGAGCTATTGAAACCCAAAATAAATTTATAATAAATTAATATTTTAAGATCTTCCAAAAGTTACCATCACCTCTCTTATAAAATGACACATATCCTTGTCTTTTATTAACACATACAATGCCCTTTGGCTCAGACAATCCCTACCCAGTTCTTCTCCCAAATTCCCTCAATTCATCCTAGAGGCCAAGCATTGTGCAGAAAGCCATCCTATGGAGTTCTTTTGAGAAAACCAAAAAAAAGGCACCCAAAAAGAGGGGATTATTTTATCACCTATTTCAAAGTTCTTTTCTTCTTCTACTTCATCATTATATGTTGTTTCCATATCAAAATAATAATTCTAGTATCATACATATACTAATATGTTATTATAATCATTGTACAACCATATTACTCATTTTATCCATTATAAGAATAACAATATCACCATGTATGCGTATGTATGGCTTATTGTCTCCATGTCATGGTGTAATTTATTATTCAAAACTACTTTATTTGAATGGGTATAATAATGAGTATAATTGATATAAATAATGAATATAAAATAATTATCATTATTTATAATTAATATAAAATGCAATTCCATATCATTTAACGATTTAGGGAATGATATTGTCCATCGTTCGTACGTACGACCTACCATCTTCACGACGCTATGAGATTAATTCTCCATGATAACCATTAAATAATGATTATAAAATTTAAATGGTGAGTAAAAATAATAATTATGAACTTAATTTCATTATGTATATGAATAAAATATATTCTATTTATAACAAACATGACTTACATGACATAATAGGAATAGGAAAATGAAGCAGTTAACACCTGAAACAAAAGTTACACTAAAATATTATTAACAAAATGATATAAGAGGATAATATATGATATAAAAAATATAGATATGGTCCTATTATAATTTTATAACATGTTTTAACTATTTTACACGAGGCTAACTCACCCTCAACTAAAGGAAAGTATAAAGTAAGGGTTAATTTCACAATCACTTTTTATTACACGAGATTTCTTTTATATAACTATCTACCGGGACGTCCTTTTCATCCATATCCATGTTTCTTAAAATGTAATTCAAAATATTATCTAAATTTTTTTAAATTCATTTTTATTCATGTTTTACTTTTTACAAAATTTTTTGAAAGGAATATTTTCGTCATTTTCCAAATGAGGTACTTTATAACCTTTTCGAAAAAATTAAGGAATGAATGTTTTTATAACTTATATAGTGAAAGTGTCTATTTTATGTCATTATAATGCCTTTACATTTCAATTATTTCACTATAAGATTATAAGGTTATTTTCAAAATAAATATTTCCTTTTATAATTGTTCATATTCTAAATGATTTCAATGTAAAAGTGGGATATTTCCCTGGAAGAGTTTTAATGAATTTATTAAATTCTTTTCATCTATGACAACACCATTTGTTGGATTTTATGCTTATTTGATGTTGAATTATTATGATACAATATTCCATATTTTTTTGAATGGTTTATGATATATTTTACTGTGGATGTTCTATGTTTATTCCATTCATAGTTTATGGTTAAAGTATTAACATTTCATATGATTGTTTTAATACAAATGATTATGTTACGTTTCAACCTTTTCATAAGTGGAATGAATTAGACTTAGTAAGTGATGGGTGGGTCCCACTATAGCCCCTCGATGCATTGGTATATATCATGAGACAAACTAGTGTCATGGAACAAGGCCTTGACAGTATAGTAATGGTCTTGGTATGGGCCCTTGACGGTATGGTTATGATGTCTGAAATTACGCATTTCCTCATTATGAGATTAGTTATTGATATTGCATGTGATTATTCAAATATTAGAATATCCATGTGAAAGTTTAAATGGAATTATTTGATTTATTATTTCCATATTGTGCTGAAGTTATTTTTAATAGGCTTATGTTTCATTTTTTTACCTTGCCTTAAATGTTTATACTTATTTATGATAAGTTCCACTATATTGTTTATCCTAACTGATCATTTGAGCTCACCCATTTCTTATATTTCATTTTTTCCCAAGATGTGAAGAAGTATATTATGATTTACATGGGGTGATTTTATAAGGGATATAAGAGATTTTAAATTGGATAATATTCTATTTGTCATTTCAAAATGTGATGTAAAACTGATGTTTGTATCTAGTATTTCCAAATATATTAAACTGATTGGTCCTCCATGATTTTATTTTATTACGATCATACCAATGTATGGAAATAATTTAACAACTCTGGGAAACTGGGGTCAGGGCATTATAGGTTGTATCAGAGGAAGTATATTACAAACCTTGGAAACTAGATATAGATAACAACATTGATTAGGTAACATTACCCTAAGATAGACTTTGAGGATAAGTATAGAAGAACATCCTATAATTTTGGTAATATAGATATTATGTGGGTATTTCTAGAAAATAAATACCTATATAGACACTATAAATGGATTTGGTTCTGGAACAGATGTACCTAGGGGTGAAAAATCCAATAAGGTGTTGTAAGATTGACTTGGGGTCACCTATTACATGACAATGGTCCCTACCATGAATCTTGTTTGACACTCACATGGGATATTATTAGGATAATTCATATTTTATTTACCAACAATTATGAAGGATTTATGATTCAATATGTCCTAAAAGATATTTGTTTATGTTTATGGACTAGATATTCATAATTTTTTCAGTTTATGTTAAGTTTTTTTACTAGTTTGGTATTATGAATTATGGTTCATAAACTAATCTAGTGTATTCAATTATTTAGAAATAGAACCTAGTTAAAGAAATGAAAATCATACCAACTCATGCAATCCCTATACAGATTTCAATCCTACAAAAGATAATGATAGTGGAGCCGATGATACAAATAGTGTTGAAAATATTATAACCAAACTGGGAAAACTGGCTAGGGTTATGAATAATTACCTTTTCCGTAGGGGGAACCAAAATACAAAATGTGGAGGATCAGTGTTAGATCGATTCATGATACAAAAACCTCCAACATTAAATGGTACTAAAAATCTATTTTTATGTGATTAATGGATAAGTTTCTTAGAGAAAATATTTCCTGCTTTGGGAGTAATGAAAGGTAAAAGGTTGTCTTGGATGCTTATAATCTCTCATAAGATGCATATCAATGGTGGTCATTAATAAAAAAACATTAAGGAGGATGAAGAATAATAAAAAATTGAATTGAGGAAGTTTAAAGAACTTTTCATAGAAAAAAAACATTCCTCGTGAATAGTGAGCAGATATGGAAAGGAAATTTCCGAGTCTTAAAAAAAGATGATAATGTTGCAAAGTATGAGGATAAAAATTCACAAGGTTTGCATGGAATATTTTAGACTACATACATAACCCAAGAAGTAATATTGATCGATTATTTTATTGGTTTAAACCATTACTCCAATAGGCATTGGTCGCACAATATTTTTCATCATACAAAGATATAGTCTCATGTGTTATCAAGATAGAAAATGAATTCTCTAAGTATTTTGAATATAAAGGGAATAAAGAGAAAAAGAGGGTCATTGAGAACTCTAGGAATGGAAATAAATAGAATAAGGTAAAATAACTTTCCACACTATAGTAATTGTGGGAAGAAACACCCCGATACTTGCCTAAAAGGGATGGGAGTTTGTTATAAGTGTGGAGAAAAGGCCACCAAGCTCTTGATTGCAAGGGGAATAAAGAAGCTCTCAATTTTCAATGTTATAATTGTAAAAAAAATGGAAAATTATAAAAATTATTGTCCTAATCTTTAATAAAATTTACCTCAGAAAAGGACAAGGGATCAAGACCAAGCCTTTACGATCACAACTGCTAAGGTTGATACTATTAATGACATTATGGCATGTAATATAATCATCTCATTAAATTTAGTTAAATTTTCATTTGATTCTAGATCCTCACATTCATCTGTATCTTTTGAGTTTTCTTTAAAAATTATATATTTCCAATTCACATTAACAAGGGAGTTTTCAGTCAAAACCCCTAATATAAGTCTTATTGCAATAACAATGTGTCATAAAGTTCCCATTATGGCATATAAACATATATTATCTACTAAATTTACTATCATAACTATTTTTTGACTTTTATATAATCATCGGTATGGATTTTATATCAAAATATGATGTGTAAATTTATTTCAAGAAGAAGGAAGTCATGATTTATGAGGATGTTGTGGAATCCATTATCTTTAGAGAAAAAACTCTATCATCTGATTCTTCTCAAAATCCACCTTTAGTAGCTTTACTGATTGAGATTATTAGGGAGGTAGAGGAATTAATGTCTAGGTATGAAGAAAGAAAAATTAAAATTAAGGATGTTCTTATTGTTAAGGAATGCATTGATGTTTTTTCCAAATATTTACCTAGACACCCACCAGAGCATGAAGTGTAGTTTCTATTGATTTAATCCTAGATGAAAGACTAATATCAAAGACTCCTTATAGAATGGCCAATATAGAATTAGTAGAGATGGAGAAACAACTAGATGATTTGAGTTATAAGGTATTTATTCACCCTATTTTTTCTCCATGGGGATCCCAATTTGTTTTAAGAAGAAAGATGGATCAATGAGACTATGCCTTGAAAGTAGAGAAATAAATGTTACTATAATAATGAACAATTATCCCATGCCTCGCATTGATGATTCATTTGATCAACATTGTGGATCAAAATATTTTTTAAAAATTGACCTTATTTTAGGATATAATCAATTGTGTGTAAAAAAGGAATATATTCCAAAGAAATCATTGTGAATGAGGTATGTTCATTACGAATTTATGGTAATGCTATTTGGATTAACTAATGCACCCTCTGTTTTCATGGATCTAATGAAGAGAGAATTTAAGGCCTATCTTTATGATTATGTATTAGTATTTATTGATGATATCTTGGTATACTTCAAAAGATATGAAGACTATGAAAACCACTTGTGGATTGTTCTAAAGACTCATAGAAGAAATAAACTATATGGGATGTTTAGTAAGTGTGAATTTTTCCTTCAAGAAATTTATTTTCTTAACCATATTGTCTCAAATGATGGAATATCTATTGATCCTAAAAATAAAAAGGAAATCCAAAACTGTTAGCAGTAATGAGTATAACCGAGGTACATATTTTTATTGGTTTAGCAGGTTACTATCGGTGTTTTGTCCATAATTTTTCGTGATTGGAAAACATGTTAACCAAGATCACACGTAAAGGGGTTAAATTTGATTAGATAAAAGAGTGTGAAGAATGATTTGAATAATTTAAGAGAAGATTAATCAATTATTCTATCTTTAATCTACCATTTGGGAATGATGGATTTGTGATTTATAGTGATGCATCAAGGAAAGGAATCAGTTGTATCATTATGCTAAATGGTAGGGTTATTTATTATGCATCAAGGAAATTAAAAATTCATGAAAAAAAACTACCCAAATCATGATCTGGAGTTAGCATCAGTAATATTTTCTTTGAAGATATGGAGACACTATCTCTATGGTGAAATATGTGATACATATACTGGTCATAAAAGTTTCAAATACATTTTCCCATAGAAAGAACTAAACATGAGATAAAGGAGATTTCTTGATCTACTCAAGGATTATAATTGTACAATACACTAGAACCCAGGGATCTAAAATAAGGTGGTGTATACTTTGAGTATAAAAGACCAAGGAGTTATAAACAAAATGATAGTTGAAAGGCATCTTATGTTTATAGATCTATTAAAGATGGATATGGGAATTATCATAGAAGGTGAAACATCAAAACTTTTTCAAATGGTTGCAAAACCTTCTTTACTGTAAAGGATAAAAACTCCTCAGTCTTATGATGAGGAGTTTCAAATGAAAATTAAAGATATTAATGATGGTAGAATGATTGAATATTTATTTGAAGATGGTACTTTGGAATTTTTTAATCGGATTTCTGTTCCTTCTATACCTGATCTAGAAAGGGAATTATTGGATGATGCTCATAGCACCAATTTCTCTATACACTATGGTGGTACTAAGATGTATAGTTATTTGATAGAACATTTTTGGTGGGACAAAATGAAGAGGGATATTTGTTAATATGTGTCAAAATGTTTGGTTTTTCAATATGTTAAGTCTAGAAGACAACATCCTAGAGGTGACATGAAACCGCTTCCTATACTTGTGTGGAAAATGGGATGATATTACGATGGACTTAGTCATGAGGTTACCAAAGAATCCCATAAAAAATGATTTTACATGTGTTATTATTGATAATCTTACCAAATCATCACATTTTCCTGATATAAGAGAAGATTTACCCCTAGAATGTTTTGAAATAGTATATATTAATGAATTTGTAAGACTTCATGGTGTACCCCTATCAATTGTTTTGGACTGTGATCCCTGTTTTGAATTAAAATTCTGGAAATGTCTTTAGAAGGTCCTAGATACTGAGCTTTGTTTGAGTACTACCTACCACCCTTAAAATGATGGACATCAGAAAGAACTATTGTATCCATAGAAGACATTTTGAGATATTTATCTCTTGACTTTCAAGGTATGTGGGATCGGTATTTACCTATGGTAGAATTTTCCTATAATAACAGCTTCCATTCAAGTATAAAGATGGCACCTTATGAAGCATTATATGGAAAGAGATGTTGTATACTAACTTGTTGGGATGATGTTGGTGAATGAAAAATCATTGGCCCAGAAATTATTGAGGAAACAATGGAAAATGTAAAAACTATACAGACCCATATAAAAATAGATTAATGTAGGAAAAAGAGATATGATGACAATTAAAGGAAGGATTTGAAATTTCTAGTGGGATATCATGTTTTATTAAAGGTATCTCTATGGAAGGGTGTTATACGATTTGGTAAAAAGGGTAAATTAAGTGAAAGGTACATCAAAAAATTTTAAATTCAAGAACTAATTGGGGCTATAGCTTACTGATTGGAAATGCCACCAAATCTCTCCAAAGTTCGTAATGTGTTCCATGTATCAATGTTAAAGAAATAAATGTCAAAAAAATGCATGTACTCCCCTACATAAAAATAGAATTGGAACCTGATCTATCTTATTGTGAAGAGACTATAAATATTCTTGATACTGGAGAACAAGTGTTGAGAAATCAGATGACTCGTCCGATAAAGGTTCTTTGGAGAAACCATAAAATGGGAGAGGCGGCATGGGAACTTGAAAAACATATGATGAAGAACCACCAAATTTTTTTTATGAAGTGATATTCTAGAAATTTATAGGATTAAATAATTTGAAGGAGGGAATAATTTAACACCCCAATCATCCATAATACACTTTTAAAAAATTCAATAGCTTATGCTACACGCAATATCGAGTTCCAGCCCACTATAACCATCCAAACTAGTCGTTTAAAAAGCAGTTATGAATAGTATTAAAAAAATTATGAAAATTATAAATTTTATGTTTCAAAATAGACTTAATTTTTTAATTCATAATATCAAAATTAACTTAGGGTAAATTTTTGGTAAATTTCTGAAAAGTTTAAAATTTTGTTGAATAGTGAAAAATACTACATTGTTGTTAAAAAATAATTATTTCTTTCAATTAATTATTTTTTTATAAACTGATTCTAAAGTCAAAATAGATAAATAATACATATATTAATCCAATATAGTTCATTGGAATCATTCTATGAGTGAATTAGATATAAAAATTTATTAAACTTTTGAACCTCTCTTTTACTCGCCTTCTAGCCACATCTATGGGATTTGCATTAAACGTAATTTTAACACCTCTATGATTTAAATTTAGTATAATAGACATACATGGTTGTAATCAGTATGAAAAATTTGGTATAAAAATATCAAAATAATATTTGGTTAATAGTATCTTTTGGATTTTATTTACCACAGTTATAGGTAAATTTGGTAATTAAAGGTAAAATTAATATTATAATAATATAATATTATCAAAACCCTTGTACTAATTTCATTGGATATCTATTTTCAACAAAAATAAACCTTAGGTATAAATTATGATTTTTTAAAGCCATTGTTGTTTGATTAAGACAGTTATTATATTTTATTTAAAGAAGAGTTAAAAATGTCATACTAAAATTTAAATAACTAAACCATTTTTAATATAGAGTTATAAAAAAGATAAATTCATGTATAAAGATTATTTATCAATCTATAATTATTATATAAATAATTTTATTTTCTTATAATTTTAGTAAGTACATGATTAAATTAAATGATGACACATTATTGATGTAGTAATTGAATTATTAAAGAAAGAATCAATAAAATGACATTTCAACTATTAAAATAAATATAATTTTACTTAATTAATGATATAAAATAATTTAATAGATAACATATACATTTTAGTGACATATTATAAGTATTGTGTTTAAGTAATCATGTTGCTTTGATATTTATAAAAAGGAAAATTTTGAATAGTATCTAAATTGACATAAACGATAGTTTAAAAGAAAATATATTTAATTAAATGTTATTAAATTAATAAAAACATAATGTTTGTACAAATAACTATTATAGTGTTATATATTTCATTAATTATCCAATTAGAGTTATTTTTTTATTTTATAGTAACTATGTTAACCATATAGTGTAAAAATAAAAGAAGACATGATAAGAGTTAAACTGTTTAACTAAGGGTTAAACCCAAAAGATAACGTTAATTTCATCACCTAAAAGTGTATAGAAATCATTGAATGAGAGTATTTCAACAAATCCTCATATTAGTCTCAAAAAAATTTTCTTTGGATCTATTTGAAACCAAAAATCAATTTATAATAAATTCATTTTTAAGATCTTCCAAAAGTGCCCCTCACCTCTCTTGTAAAAGGACACTTCACCTTCTCTTTAATACACACCTCCAAATCCATTTTACTCTACCAAAACCAGCGTAAATATTTTCCTAACTTCTCTAAATTCATCATACAGTCCAAAAAGTTCATAGAAATCCATCCCAAGGGGTCCTTTTGAGCAAACATATTGGAGGAACCCAAAAAAGAGGTAATTGTTTTATCACCTATTTCAAATTTATTTTCTTCTTATACTTAATATTTATATGTTTTTCAATATAAGAATAATAAATAAAATATCATACATATACTGAGATGTTATCATAATTATGGTACAACCATATTACTCATTTTATCCATCATATGAATAATAATATCACCATTTGTACATACGTACAGCTTACTGTCTCCACGCTGTGGTGTAATTTATTATTCAACAATACATTATGTGGATGGGTATAATGATGAGTATAATGGATATAAATAATTAACACAACATGATAATAATTTTTTATTATTAATATACCATCCAATTCCATACCATTTAACTAGTAACGGAATGATAATGTCGCTCATGCGTAAGTACGACCTACCGTCTCTACAACGTGATGAGATTCATTCACCACATTAACCATTAAAGAATGATTAAAAAAATTATATGGTGATTAAAAATAATTATTATGTACTTAATTTCATTCTGGATAAAAATAAATTATATCCTATGCATAACAATCAAGACTTACATGACGAAATAGGAATGGGAAAACGAAGTAGTTGACACCCAAAACAATAGTAATACTAAAATATTATTACCAAAATGATATAAGAGGATAATATATGATATCATAAATATGTATATGGTTCTATTATAATTTAACAACCTGTTTTAACCATTATATAGGATTCTAAGTCACCCTTGACTAAAGGAAATTATAAGGTAAGGGTTAATTTCACAATCTCTTTATTATTTGAGATTGCTTATATATAAGTATCTACTGGGAAATCCTTATCACCTAGATCCATGTTTCATACAATGTAATTCAAAATATTATCGAAAATTGTTTGAAGTCATTTTTACTAATTTTTTACTTTTTATAAAACATTTTTAAAGGAATCTTTCCATCTTTTTTCAAATGATGTACTTTATAACATTTTCCACAAAATTAAGGAACGAATGTTTTTTTAAACTTATACGGCACAAGAGGATATTTTACGCCATTATGATACCTTAACGTTTCGATTCTTTCCTTAAAATATTATAAGGTTATTTTCAAAATAAATGTATTCTTTTATAATTATGTGTCTTATAAATGATTTCAATGTAAAAATTGGATATTTCCCTCAAAGTGTTTTAATGAATTTATTAAATTATTTTCATATATGTCAACATCCTTTGTTGAATTTTATGATTATTTAAGTTTGATATATTATGATACAATCTTCCATATTATATTAAAGGGTTTATGATATATTTGATTGTGGGTGTTATATTTTTACACAATTCATGGTTTATGGTTAATGTATTAACATTCCGTATGTAAGTTATAATATGAATATTTATATTTTGTTTCACCTTTTTCATAAGAGGAATGCTTTGGGCTTAGAAAGTGATGGAAGCGGACCACTGTAGCCCTTCGATGCATTGGTAGGTCTCATGAGACAAAATAGTGTCTTGGAACAAGGCCTTGACTATATGATAGTGGTCTTGGCATGAGCCCTTGACAGTATGGTTATGACATCATACATTATGCATTTCCACATTATGAGATTAGTTATTGATAATTCCTGTGATTATTCAACTAGTAGAATATCCATGTGAAAATTTAAATGGAATTACTAGATTCATTCTTTCCATATTGTTTTGAATATTAGGTTTAAAAGGCTTTTGTTTTGATTTTATACCTTTCTTTAAAAGTTTGTGCTTATTTATGACAGCTTCTGCTATATTCTTTATCCTTACCGAGCACTTGAGATCACCACTTTATTTTGTTTTATTTTTCTACCAGATGTGAAGAAGTATATTATGATTGACATTTATTGATAGTATGTGGGATATAAGTTCTTTCAAAGGGGATAATATGTTTTTTTCATTTCAAGATGTAATGAAAAACTTCTGTTTGTATCTAGTGTTTCCAAGGATACTAAACAGATCGGTCCTTTAGGATTTGATTTTTTTATTATCATCCATATGTATGGAAATAATGCACCGAATCATGGAAACTAGGCATTTGGTGTTATATTTGGTATCAGAGGAAGTTTTTTACAAACCATGGAAACTATATTTAGAAAAAATCCTTGATTAGGTAACATTACCCTAAGATAGACTTTGAAGATAAGTATAGAAGTACATACTAGAATTTTGGTAATATAGAGATTATGTGGGTATTCCTAGAAAATTCATACCTATTTAGATACTATAAGTGGATGTGGTTCTGGAACAGATGTACCTAGGGGTGAAAACTCTGACAAGGTGTTCCGAGCATGACTCTAGGTAGCTAGGTACACGAAAACAGGCCATACTACGCACCTAATTTGACACTCCTAGGGAATATGCATAGGATAATTCATATTTTATTTACAAACCATTATGAAGGATTTATGATTCAATATGTCCTCAAAGAAATTTTTTTATGATTATGGATTAGATATCCATGAATTTTTCAATTTATGTTAAGTATTTTACTAGTTTGGAATGATCCATTATTATTCATAACCTAATCTATTGTATGTGATTGTTTAGAAATGAAGCATGGTGGAAGAAATGGAAATTGTATCAATGCACGTAATCCCTATATGGATTCTCCTCCTATACAAGAGAATGATAGTGGAGCTGGTGATACAATTGGTTCTAAATAGCTTATAACCATACGAGGACATCTGAATTAGGTTATGATTAATAATAAACTTACCTGTATGGATCACCCTGATCAATAATGTAGAGGATCAATGATATAATGATTCACGAGACAACAACCTTCAACAATAAATATGAATATAAATCCAATTGTATCTGAGCAATGGAGAAGTTCCTTAGAGATAATATTTCTTGATTTGGGGAGTAACAAAAGGGGAAAGGTTGTCATTGATGTTTATTGTCTCTCAAGAGATGTAGATAAATGGTGGTCATTTATACAAAATAGGAAGGAGGATTAAGATGTAGGAAATATGAAATAGAGAGAGTTTAAAGAACTTTTCCTAGAAAAATACTTTACTCATGAATAGTTAGATGATATATAAAAGAAATTTCTGATTCTGAGGTAAAAAGTGGGTGAGAATGTTGCAAAGTATGAGGCTAACTTCACATATTTAGCAAGGCATATTGCAGACTACATATGCAACCCAAATAGTAAGATTGACCGATTATTTTGTGGGATAAAACCATTCCTCTAATAGGCATTGGTCTCAAAATATTTCTCATCGTACAATGATATAGTCCCATTTTTTATCAAGATAGAAAAGAAATTATCTACGTCTTATGACTTTAAAAGAAATCAAGAGAGGAAGAGGGCATCTAAACAATATGGGAAAGGAAATAAGGTGAATAAGGTAAAATTGACTTTCCACCCTATAGTAATTGTGCGATGAAACACCCAAGTACTTTCCTAAAAGGTATTGGAGTTTTTTACAAGTGTGGGAAAAAAGGCCACCAATCTTGTGATTGCAAGAGGATACAAGAAGCTGTAAATTTTCAATGCTACAATTGTAAAGAAATGGTAAATTATGTAAATTATTGTCCTAGTAATCAAGGAAACCTACCTTATAAAATGAAAAGGGAGAAATACCAATCCTTTTCGATCACAAATTCTTTGTTTGAAACTCTTAATGACGTGGTGGAAGGTACTATAATAATCTCCTCAAAATTAGGAAAACCGTTATTTGATTTTGGATCCTCACATTCCTTTATATCTTCCCAGTTTTCTGTAATAATTAGATATTTCTAATTCACTTTAATAAGGGATTATTCTATCAAAATCTCTAAGAGAAGTCTCATTTCAACAAAGATGTGTTAAGAAGTTATCATTATGGCATATAAACATGTATTATCTACTGAATTTATTATCATGCTTATAGTCTACATTGATAAAATCATCATCATTAATTTTCTATAAAAATATGATACAAAAATTTATTTCAAGAAGAAGGAATTTAAAATTTCTGAGGATGATGTAAAATATATTATATTTAGAGAAAAATCTTCACCATATGATTCTTCTCAAAATCCACCCCCAATAGCTTTACTGAATGAGATTCTTGGGGAGGAAGAGGAAATAACATCTAGGGATGAAGAAATAAAAAATCTAATTAATGGTGTACATATTGTAAAGGAATACATTGATGTTTTTTGAAGATTTACTATGACACCCACTAGAGCATATAGTTGAGTTTTTTATTGATTTAATCCTTGATTCAAGAACAATATCAAAGACTCCTTATAGAATAGCCACTATAATATTATTATATCTGAAGAAACAACTAGAGAAGTTGAGTAATAAGGGATTTATTTTCCCAAGTGTTTCTCTATTGGTATCCTCAGTTCATTTTGTTAAGAAGAAATATATATCAATGAGGCTATGCATTAATAATAGAGAAATCAATGTTATTAAAATAAATAACAAGTATCGCATGCCTCTCATTGATTATTTATTTGATCAACATCATAGAGGTCAATATTTTTCAAAAAATAACCTTTGTTCTGGATATCATCAATTGTGTGTAAAAAAGGAAAATTTTCTAAAGACAACATTCTAAATAAGGCATGGTAATTAATAATTTATGGTAATTATATTTGGATTGACTAATGTACCCTCTTTTTTCATGGATCTAATGAACATATTGTTCAATGAGTATCTTGATGATTTTTTCATAGTATTTATTGATGATATCATAGTGTACTCCAAAAGCTATGAAGACCATGTAAAACACTTTCAGATTTTTCTAGAGACCCTTATATCCATCCAATGGCCCGAAGGCTTCATTTTTTATTGATTTTTGATAATCCACTTTTCAAGGGGTGAGGTGGAACCCTACAAGGCTTGTAGGTGTTAGTATTATATGGCCCGTAGGCCTTAGAGGAATTCATTACCCGTAGAATTCAAACACCATATACAACCCAGAGTAACTACATAGAAATGATCCTCCCCAGTATCTTCACTGTGAAATCATCTCTCCACCTTCGCATGGATGTTCGGCTAGGCTATCCCATGCATGCACAAGCTTGTCCCAATGGCAGGTGCCATACCCTCTCATTCTTGCAATCTGTGTATCTTATTCTATGGTGAAAGATCCTTGATCATCCTTCTTATAGATCTTGTTCCTTATAGGATGTCTAGTTTGAATCTGCATTTAAGGTGGCCCAAAGTCCTTGAGGTGTCCCAAAGGCCTTATTGGCCCGAAGGCTTGGGTGGCCTGAAGGCCTTAAAGGACTCGGGGACTAATGAGTATAACTGAGGTACACCGTTTTATTGGTTTAGTAGGTTACTATCAGTATTTCTTCCAAAATTTTTCCTGATTGGAAATCATGTTAACCAATCTCACACGTAATGGGGTTAAATTCATTTGGAGAAAAGAGTGTGAACAATGTTTTGAAGAGTTAAAGATAAGATTAGTCAATGCTTCTATCTTGACGCTACCATCTAGGAATTATAGATTAGTGATTTAGAGTGATGAATCAAGGAAAGGAATCAGTTGTGTCCTTATGCAGAATGATAGGGTTATTTCTTATTCATCAAGGTAATTAAAAATCCATGAACAAAACTATCCAACTCATGATCTTGAGTTAGAGGCAGTAGTATTTTCTCTGAAGTTATAGAGAAACTATCTCTATGGTAAAAGATGTGAGATATATACTAATCATAAGAGTTTGAAATATATTTACTCCCAGAAAGAACTAAACACAAGACAAAGGAGATGGATTGACCTATTCAAGGATTATGATTGTACAATACATTACCACCCATGGAAGACAAATAAGGTGGAAGATTATTTGAGTAGAAAATACCATGGAGTTATAAACAAAATGAGAGATGAAATTGATCCTATGTTTATGAATCTTTTAAAGATGGAAATGGGAATCATCAAAGAAAGTGAAACATCACTAATTTTTCAAATGGATTCAAAACCTTATTAATTGGAAAGGATAAAATCTTCTCAGCATGATGAGGAGGAGTTTAAAAATAAAATTACTGATTTGAATGATGGGAGACTGATTGACTTCATATTTGAAGATGGTACTTTGAAATATGGTAAGAAAACTTGTGTTTCTTCTATACCTATTCTAAAAAGGGAATTATTGGATGATTCTCATAGATCCAATTTCTCTATACACCTTGGTGGTCCTAATATGTATAAATATTTGGAGGAACATTTTTGGTGGGACAACATGTAGAGGGATATTTCTGATTATGTGTCAAGATGTTTTGTTTGTCAACATGTTAAGGTTGGAAGACAACATCCTAGATGTGCCATGAAACATCACCCTATACGTATTTTTAAATGGGATGACATTAAGATTGAATTTTCCATGGGGAACCAAAGACTCACAAAAGAAAAGATCTGATATGGGTTATTGTTGATCATCTTACCAAATCAACAGATTTTCCTGATATAAGAGATGATTTACCACTTGAATGTTTAGCAATACTATATATTAATGATTATTTAAGACTTCCTGGAATAACCATATGAATTTTTTATGACCGTGATCCCCATTTTACATCACAATTATGAAAAATTATTTAGAAGGCCCAAGATACTGAGCTTCATTTGAGCACTACCTACCACCCTCAGACAGATGGATAATCAGAAAGGACTATTCAAACCATAGAAGACATGTTGAGATCTTTCTCTCTTGACTTTCACGGTATGTTGGATTAGTATTTACCTTTGAAAAAATACTCCAATAAAAATATCTTCCATTCAAGTATACATATGGCACCATATGATGTGTTATATGAAAAAAGATTTTGTACACAAACTTATTTGGATGATGTATGTGAAAGAAAAATCAGAGGCCCTAAACTTGTTGGGGAAACAACAGAAAAGGTAAAAAACATATAGACCCATATCAAAACATATCAATGTAGGTAAAAGAGGTATGCTGATAATTGAATGAAGGATTTGGAATTTCAAGTGGGAGATCATGTTTTCTTGAAGGTATCTCCATAGAAGGGTGTTATATGATTCAATAAAAAGTGTAAATTAAGTCCTAGGTACATAATACAATTTGAAATTTTGGAATGAATTGGATCAGTAGCTTACCATTTGGAAATTTCACCAAGTCTCTATTATGTTCATGATGTGTTCAATGTATCAATGTTAAGGGAATACATGCTATACCCAACGCATGTAATCACCTATAAAGAAGTAGAACTCGAATCCAATATGTCTTATTGTGTAGATCCTATAATGATTCTTGATACTAGAGAACAAGTGTTGAGAAATCAGTTGACTTTTCTAGTTAATGTTCTTTGAAAAATCATAAAATGGAAGAGGCAACGTGGGAACCTGAAGAACATATGATAAAGAACCGCCCAAAACATTTTATGATGTAATATTATAAAAAATTTGTGTATGAAATTAATTAAAGGATGGGATAATGTCACACCTCAATATTTCACAGTACACTTCCTTTAAAATAATTCAATAGCTTGTGTTACCTGCAATATTGATTTTGAGAGCACCATGATCTTTCAAACTAGTCATTTAAAAAGTTGTTATGAATAGGATTAACCAAATTATGAAATTTATAAATTTTATTTTTCAAAATAGACTTTATTTTTGAATTTATATTATCAAAATTCACTTATGGTGAAATTTTGGTAATTTTCTGAAAAGTTTTAATTTTTGATGAATAGTAAAAAATACTACATTGTTGTTAAAAACTGACTATTTCATTTAAATAATTATTTTACTATAAATTGATTTTAAAGTCAAAATAGATAAATAATACATATATTAATCCAATATAGGTCATTGGAATCATTTTATAATATAATTAGATATAAAAATTTACTAAACTTTTGAATGTCGCTTTTACCCACCATCTAGCCACATCTACAGGATTGACATTAAACATAATTTTACTACCTATGTGATTTAAATTTTGAAAACAAGACATCTATGGTTGTAATTAGTATGAAAAATTTGGTCAAATAAGATTTAAATAATTTGTGGTGAATAGTAACTTTTGGATTTTATTTACCACGGTTAAAGGTAAATAAGATAATTAATGGTAAAATTAAAATTAAAATAATATAATATTAACCTAAAACTTGTCCTCATTTCATTTGATAAGTGTGTTTAGACAAAAATCAACCTTATTAATAATTATGATCTTTTTTAAGTCATTTGTGTTAGATTAAGACATTTATTATTTTTTATTTAACGAAGAGTTAAAAATGATGTATTCAAATTTTAATAACTAAACAATTTTTAATAGTGTTATAAATAAGATAAATTAGAATAAAAATATTATTCTTAAATATAAAATTATTATCTACATAATGGTATTTATTTTTATTATTTTTGGAAATAAATAATTAAATTAAATGGTGACACATTAATGATGTAGTAATTGAATTATGAAAGGATGAATCAATTAAATGATATTTAAAATATAAAAATAAATATAATTTGACTTAATTAATGACATAAAAAAATTATAGATAACATAGACATTTTAATGATGTATTAGAAGTATTGGTTCTATGTTATCATATTTTTTTGATATTTTTTAAAATGAAAATTTTGAATAGTATCAAAATTAAAATAAATGATAGTTTAAAATAAATAATATTTAATTAAATGTTATAAAATTAATAAAAATATCAGGTCCAAAAAAATGAATAGTATAGTTTTAATTTTGTCATAAATGATCCAATTGGGGTTTTTCATTTTATAGTTACTATATTAACCCTATAGTGTAAAATTAATAGAAGACGCGATAAGAGTTAAACTGTTTAACTAACGGTTAAACCCAACATATAAGGTTAATTTTGTGACCTAAACATATCTAAAAATAATTTTCGAAGAGTATTTAGACCCATCCTCATTTTATTCTATAAATAAATCAATTTGGAGCTATTTGAAACCCGAAATAAATTTATAATAAATTAATATTTTATGATCTTCGAGAAGTTCCCCTCACCTCTCTTATAAAAGGACACTTCTCATTCTCTTTAATTGACACCTCAAAATCCATTTGTCTTATCCAAACCCTACCCAATTATTCTCTTAAATTCCATCACTTAATCCTAGAGGAAAAATAGTGGAAATAAATCCAACCTAAGGAGTCCTTTTGTTCAAACCAAAAGGAGGCACCCAAAAAAGAGGGAATTGTTTTATCACCTCTTTCAAAGTTCATTTCTTCTTATACTTCCTATTTCTATATTGTTTCCATATGAAAATAATAAGTCTAGTATCATACATATACTTATAAGTTATTATAATCACAGTATAACCATATTACACATTTTATCGATAATAATAATAACAATATCCCCATGTGTGCATACGTATGGCTTACATTCTCCATGTCGTGGTGTAATTTGTTATTAAACACTACATTATTTGGATGGGTATAATGATGAGTATAATGGATATAAATAATCAATATAAAAACATAATTATTATGTAAAATTAATATACCATCCAATTCTATACCATTTAACCATTAAGGGAACGTTAATATTGCTTGTGCGTACGTACGGCCTACCGTATCCATGAAGCGATGAGATTCATTATCCATGTTAACCATTAAATAATGATTATAAAATTTATGTGGTGAGTAAAAATAATAATTATGAATTTAATTTAATTCTTTATATAAATAAAATATATCATATGCATAACAAACATTTCTTACTTGATGAAATAGGAATGTGAAAATGAACTAGTTAACACCTGAAACAAAGGGAATACTGAAATATTATTACCAAAATGATATAAGAGGATAATATATGATATCATAATTATGGATATGGTTCTGGTATAATTTAATAACATGTTTTAACCATTATATTGGAGTTTAACTCACCCTCAACTAAAGGAAATTATATGGTAATGATTAATTTAACAATCTCTATATTATCCAAGAATACTTATATGTAAGTATCTACTGGGACATCCTTATCATCCATATCCTTGTTTCTTAAAATGTAATTCAAAATATTATCTAAAATTGTTTAAAGTCATTTTTACTCATGTTTTAATTTTTACTAAATGTTTTAAATGAATATTTCTGTCATTTTACAAATGAGGTACTTTGTAACATTTTCAACAAAATTAAGAAATGAATGTTTTTTTAACTTATATGGTGCAAGTAGCAATTTTCTGCTGTTATGACAACTTAACATTTCAAGGAATTCCTTACAGGATTATAAGGTAATTTTCAAAAGAAATTTTTTCTTTTATAATTTTGCAGGTTTTAAATGATTTCAATATAAAAATGGGATCTTTCCCTCAAAGATTTTTAATGAATATATCAAATTATTTTCATCTATGTCAATATCCTTTGTTGAATTTTATAATTATTTGAGGTTGAATTATTATTATAGAATCTAACATATTTTATTTAAGGGTTTATGATATATTTGACTATAGATATACTATTTTTATACCATTTATGGTTTATGGTTAAAGTATTAAAATTTCACATGCTAGTTTTAATATGAATATTTATGTTATGTTTCATGATTTTCATATGAGGAATACATTGGACATACTAAGTGAAGGGTGGGGACCTCTATAGCCCCGCGATGCATCAGTAGGTCTCATGAGAGAAACTAGTGTCTTGGAACAAGGCCTTAACGGTATGGTAATAGTCTTGGCATGAGGCCTTGATGGTATGGTTATGATGACCGAAATTATGCATTTTCTCATTATGATATTAGTTTTTGATATTTCATGTGATTATTAAACTAGTAGAATATCTATGTGAAAGTTTAATGGAATTATTTAATTTATTCATTCCATATTGTTCTAAATATTATGTTCAAAAGGCATGTGTTTTAGTTTTATACATTCCATTATAATATTATTCTTATTTATGATAGGTTCCGCTATATTGTTTATCCTTAATGAGCATCTGAGCTCACCCATTTTTTTATGTTTCATTTTTCCCTAGGATGTGAACAAGTGTATTATGATTGACATTTAGTGATAGTCTAAGGGATATAATAACTTCTAAAGGGGATAATATGTTTTTTTCTTTTCAAGATGTAATGTAAAACTTATGATTGTATATTGTATTTCCAAGGCTACTAAATTGGTTGGTCCTTTGGGATTTAAATTTATTATGATCATGAAAATGTAATAAAATAATGCACTAACTCTGTGAAATTGGGGTTAGGGTGTTACATCTCAGGCACTTCCCTAGCAAGGACTCGAACCCTGAACCTTGGTGACAGACTCCACAGTTGCAACCAACTCAACCTTTCCCCTGCGGGTCTATGATGCTAAATATTTTCAAGAAATGTAATCCAAATACAATAAATGTTATTTTTAAGCTATATGTTTGGTCCATCAAGTAGATCATTAGAATTTATGATGGGGTCTTGGTCTATTTAGGGAAATTAATCATTCCCATTGATATTATAATTCTTGAAATTGTGGATGGATGATAAGTACGAATAATCATCAGATACAATTTCATATCCATGGGGAAGTTATTTATTAATATTAATATAGGATAGTTGATTTTTTAAATTGAAGAGGATAAAGTACATTTTTTCCATGATGAAATAGGTTAATCAAGTAGATGAATTGGAATATTTTTAGGTATTCACCACCACTAATGAAGATTATCAAAAATTAAAAATAAAATTTGTTTAATAAAAAGGTATGATGTGCTTTATCAATGTAAAATCCAAAAGGAATACTATGGAATGTCATGGGAATATGGAATAAGAATAAATATTCACTTCAACGGAACTACTTTCAAGGGTTTCCTTTTCTAAATTACTTCTCCAAATTTTGGTTCCCCTCAGTTATGTGGTCTGGAAATTCTTGACAAACATGAGGTACTCATTCTTAGGAAAATAAAAGGAAATAGTTGGGGAGTTTGTCAACTATAAAGAACTCTAAAATAATGTCATGGTGGTAGTTATAGATAATCCACAAGATGAATACCATGATGGGGACATTGTTGGAATTGATAGAAGAGTTGATCTTGATGTTGAACTCAATGTATACATTGAGGACATTAACATTTGGAGGGATAAAATAAGGAAATAAAATGGAGTTTTTAAATAATCCATGTTATTTATCTAATAACAAATAGAGTAAAAAACCAATATAAAAAATTGAAATTGAAAAAATTAAATAATTTTTTTTGAATATTCTGGAAATGTGGTTGAGGTATGGATCATGAGTGAAGAATGGTCCTAGATAATTGATGTCTTAAAAATTATTGAATGATCTAGTCAAGTGAATAAAGTAACTCACACTTGATGTTAGGAAATAGTGATCGATGTGTGATGATTAAGAGAGGCTTTTGACTCTCAGAATTGAACAACAAAGATCATGTGCATGGGCTATGAAAGATTAAAAGGAGGTAAATTAGGAATATACATAGAGGGTAGATATTAATAGACCAATAAATTTTTCCCAAGATAAATAAAATTTAGACCTATGTAATGATCATAATAAAAAAAATTCAATAGTTGATGAAAAACCTCAATGATCCAATTTTTGGAAAAGGTTTCATTTAGAAAATTACAATAGAATGAAAAAACAAAATATGGTGATGAATATTCATTAGCAGTACACAAAATATTTTGTGTTATTGTTGTATAAATATGAGACACAAAAATGTGTTCTATAGAAAAGAAGAATTTTATCGTTAATGAGAAACAAATATATAGATGAGAATAATTTTCAATTCATGATATGTCTACAATGAATATTGATATTTTTGTGTAGGATATGGCTACAGAGACATGTATTTCCAATCTAGGGTATAGATGGATATACCAAAACAAAACCAAGGGGGAAAATCACAACTTTTATAAGTATCATCAAGAAGGATGAAAATGAAGAAAATATAGAGGTAAAAACATCACCAAATAAAAAATATAGTAGGCTAGAAACTAGTGATAACATCTTTATCTGCGACGGTGGTGGGAGAGATGGCGGAAAGGTAGGGAGCAATGATGATGGAGATAGTGAAGGAGAAGGAGGGTGATGAGGTAGGGAGAGAGGGTGTCGGGGTAGGGAAAGATGGTGGTGGGGTGGCAGTGTGGTGGAGTAGTGAAGTGGAGGTGGTGCGAATGGGGGAGAGCGGTGCGTAGTGAAAATAGGGTTCAACAACAATGATGTTGCATCATAGCTGTGACAATGTGGTTGGGTGAGAGCAGAGGAGCAGTGGTAGTGAGGTTCAGTAAGAATGGTGGTGGAGTGGCAGTCAGCTTCCATGAGAGCTTGAATTGTGTGAGAGAAAAAGCTGATTGTTAGGGTTCATTTATAAAATCAGGTAATGCCTTTATTAGATCTACTTAAAAGGTGTTGAAAAAGGTATGTTTTATCAACCCTAAAATAGAAAGATCTGAAAATATATACCTTTATCAGCACTAAAATTATAGCACTCATAAAGGCTTATATTTATGAGTTCTAAAAAGAAATGATAAAGATATAATGTTAATAATTTTATTTATATTATTATATATATTTATAATTATTATAAAAATATATATATTTATTTATAATTATAAATTTATAATAAATATATTTATTATATTTATAATTATATATAATAATTATATATAATTAATATAATTATTATAAATAATTATAAATAATTATTTGTTTATATTTATAACTAGAAATTCATCTATAATTATTTAAATATTTATAAAATTATAATAAATATATTTCTTATATTTATAATTTTAAAAATATTTATAACTAATATATTAATTATATATATATATATAATATTATAGATATAATAGTTGTATTTCTTATTATTTTATAATTAATTTAATAAATATATATTTATTTATAATTATAACTATAAATAAATAAATATTTATTTATTTCAATAATTATAAAATTATAACCAATATATTTATTATATTTATAATTTCATTATGCATTTGGGGGCTTAACCAAGTGGTAATGGCTCCTCGTAATCCTACATCAGACCCAGGTTCAAATCCATGTGGGAGAGAATTTCCGTTGGCAGATAGTTATGCATGCATGACGCTAGCAGGCATTGACGTTGGCATGACATAGGTAGGTACTTACTCAGGAATGATGTAGGAGGAGTGTTGATATCATGACATTTTCTGGGGAGGAGCAGTTTCAATTTGTCTTGTCTGGGTGATTCACTTAAGACCTACAAGTCATGTAATTGTCTCTAAGACTTCGGGCCTTGTAAGGGTTTCACCTCACCCATTGAAATGTTGATTATCAAAAAATAATAAGAAGATGAAGGCCTTCAGGCCATTTAGGCACTGATCATTCAAGAGAGTTTTTTGGCATTTAGGCTATGTAATGGGTTTCATGCCCACTGGACCTTTAGGCTATATACTAAATAAATAATGATTGATGGGTGGGCTATCCCTTAGGGGGGATATGGCCTGCCTTTTCAGCCTGTGTGTGTGGTGTGTATGTGTTTAATGTAATTGTACCCCAAAGCACCAAATGTATATAATTTTTTTAATATATATAATTAATATAGTTATTATAATTTTATAATTATTTATCTATATCTGTATTTATTTATAATTATAATTATAATTATTTTTATTTATTTATAAATATATTTTTATATATATTTATAATTATTTTTCTTTAATTATATATATTTTTACCATTATAAAAATAATAAATATATTTTTCTATAATTTTATAATTATTTAAATAAATATATATTTAATTACAATTATAACTATAAATAAATAATTATTTATTTATATCTAAAATTTATAATAAATATATATTTATTTATAGTTATAATTATATATATATATAAATAATTATATTATTATAAAAAATATATTTAAAATTTTATAAATATAAATAATTAATATATTCATTATAATTTTATAATTATTTAAAAATATCAATATTTATTTAGAATTATAATTACAACTATTTGTATTTATTTATAAATATTTGTATATAAATATATATAACTAATATATTTTTTATAATTTTATAATTAGTTAAATATATCTATATTTATTTAGAATTATAATTTTAAATATTTGTTTTTATTTATAAATATTTGTATATATTTATTTAATTTTATATATTTACGAATTTATAAGTACAATGAATATATTTATTTTAATTTTTAATTATTTACACACATAGATATATATATATATATTTATAATTATAACTATAAATAAATATATTTATAAATATTTGTATATAATTGTAAATATATTTATATATTTATTTATTTATAAAATTATAATATCTGTATCTATTGTAATTTTATAAATATTTAGATATATATATATATATAGTTATAATTATAATTGAAAATATAAATATTTAAAAAGTATTTATATATAATTAAAATTTTATAATTATAAATATAATAAATATATTTATTATTTAGATATATTTATTTTAATTTTGTAAGTCTTTTTTAGAAGAGAATAGATTCATGGGTATAACATGAATGAATCAAATACCTAGTAAAATATTGATAATAAAAAACAGGTCATCACATATAGACAACATGAATGATAATAAAGGTGTAATGTATAAATGAACATTTATGGTGAATACATAAGATCTATGTTACCAAAGGATAAATTAGATTTGAAAATTAGATGTTGAAATATGAATATTGAAGAAAGTAGAACAACTTGTTTGAGAAAAACATATCTACCTCTCTCTTCACATTAATCAACATGTAAGGCCCGTCCTTATTCCCTTATATGTATAAATGATTTTTTATTAACATGTAGGGAAATAATGGAGACAGATGTATCCCTTGAGGGGGATTATTGATGAGATATACTTGTTAAATCTTCACCACATAGTGAATGTGAAACTTCTAAATAGCTTTATAAAATTTAATGTTGAGGATTGTTAATCACACTTTCATCCATTATTCTTAATTATATTATTTTATCAACTGTGGGGGGTTGAAGAAAAAGGGGGAGATGTATCTTTTTCACCTAGACATTCTTATGAGTTTTTTTAATTATGTGTAGGATTTATATTTTCATTTATAAATATGATTATTTAAAACTCCTTAGATGAGATTTGAGACATCCTGAGCATGATTTCACATGCATGGTTGTTTATGGATAACATTGAAAACCTTGTTCATATCTCTCTTGTTTTCTACACTAGGTTTTCCCAAGTAGACTTAAAGTTGATTAACTAAAGTCTCTTTGCTAAGAGAACCATATGATATCATCCATCTCTCAAAGGTATTCAATAAATAATCTTCAAATGTAGGACAACCTTTTTTAATAAAATCCCCACTTTTCATTTCCATTTGATTTCCAATAATGGGGATAAAAGTTTGAGCACACATATTGACTCTTAAAAAGTGTGATATAGAGGTATTGACCACAAAATACAAATAGGTGGATTGTTGGGGCTAGTGTTTTATATTTTGACAATGATGTGTCAATATGTGTTTAGTGAGGTGTAGATACATTGGTGATGTCTGGAGAATTGTTATAGATTCATCTAATTTCATTAGATTATATTCTTGTAAAATTATCTTTAGACTAAATTTGAAGATTTTATGAAATTATATTTAAATTTTTAATGTCATGTGCTAAGGAGATTTCACGTTGTTTACAACATGTGAAGACCATGCCGAAATTAATTGCATGAATTGAATAATCCCATGAATTTTGTTTTAATGCATGATGATGTGAATAAGAGACCATGAAAAAGTAGAATCTCATATACAATTTGTATAAATAATATGTGAGGAATGAGAAGAAGTGGTTGGATCTTATTTGAGGATGGATTTGTAATACATTTGATACTTAGTTTATTCTAAGTAAATTTTAATAGTGGCTTACTTAAAAAGTTGTAGCCAACCTAAGATCCAGTCCTAGGTTGCTTGGCCCCATCCATACGTGGGTCCCTAAAGGGTCTACCATGGCCGATGGAAATAGCTTGGGCCAAGTTAGTAGGTGGAATGGGTGGGCACAACAGTGCACCCACATTGGCAGGTGTATTAGGGATGGTAGGAGTAGGGGTGCAGAAGTGGAACCACTATGAAGGGTAACATGACGATAGGAATAAATGGTATAGGGTTGTACCATATGGGGAGGGAATTTATGGTGGCTAAGAAAAAACTGTTGAATGATATACCATGTCCCCAACCTAAGAAAGTTTCTATGTGGGAATAAATACACGAAAGTATTATTCCCGCTTCATCTTAATGATAGATAAAATGTGGGTTGTGTGATCCACGTGATCTAAGTCGTCAGATTGATTCTTTAAATAATCTTATTCCTTGGCTTTCATCTGAGTATCTCCAGTATGCTGGAATAATGGCCTAAACACCAATGATCTTCATCCATCTTTGAATACCATTTTGACAACATGAGGTTCATTTGATCAAACCTAAATATTGCATGTGATCTAACATCTTTCATTCGTGCATAGAATTTTAATAACATGTCTTAGCTAGTTGAAAATTTTGGTTGCATGAGGCATTCAGGAAACAGAGGATCTTGAGCTTAATAGTTGAAGGAAATGTGATCCTCATCGCATGCACGTGATCTTATCACCTCAATGAAGGTTAGTGAAGCCGAGACATAATGATTTTGGGAATCACATAAATATTTAATTAACACTAGATATATGGGAATTTAATAGGCCTAGACTTGGTAGTATTTTTGGGGTGTCTGAATAAGTCTTAGATGTGGAATGAAAAGAGGATCTAAGGTGGTTTGTGGTGCGGGGAGACATTCCAATAAAAGAATAATATCCCAATCGAGATAGGTGCTAAAAATATTTTTATAGCTCTTGTTGTTTTAGAAAACCGAGCATATGTTAACCCACTAGTTTTTAAAGGGTAGAGGTCATCTATGAAACTTAATTTGTGCAAAGTAGAATATTCTATAGATCATTAAAAAAAAGTAAAAAATACACTTGAATGTCTTCATGAAGAATATAATTCTGTGAATAAATAGAGATATAAAAATAATGTGTTTCCCTGGATTTCAAGAAGATATGAGATATGAAAATTCTTCCCGGTTCATGTTATTTGTTTGATAAATCTATAATAAAGTGTATATATACATTATGTCTTGGGAAGAAGATATTTTGAGAAACAATATTATTCCCATTCAGGTTTCTGTGCAAGTAGAATAAGAGTTATTCATGAATAAACTCAAGATAATGCACACAGGGAAGGGAGTACACATAGAGACAGTGAGTTGTTCATAGAATATAGTGGGTGATACACTATTGGGTTAGAAGGATTAGCAAGCATGCAACAGAAGGGAAATGTACATTCATTCAAGAGAACAAAAATGAGGAATTTTGTATACACATGCATGATACCCATCCATAGAACACATGCAGTGTGTGTGTGTTTATGTGTGTAAAAGAGGTTTGAGCAGGAGGAAAAATACTAGTGGACACCCATTTTGGGTTTTTTAAATACATACAAGGATTTCACATAAAAAAGATTGAATGCATTCATTCATGATCATGAACACGTAAATATATTTTGAGATACCTAAAACTAGACTTTTATATGTCAATAAATTCATGCATGAGATGTACTTAAACAGAGTTACTAATTCAAGAAGTAGATCGATATTGTGAAAGTATTTTCCTTGTATCAAATATTTAAGAATATTTTGTCCACCACATTCACACATTAAGTGAGGTTGGGACATTAGGCATAAGGAAGAATCATCCTAAGAATAGCTTCACTGAGGAAACTGATCAGTTACAGGTGATCAAATCAATTGATCAAGAACAATAGACCAAACTAGTGGTTTTTGAATGTACTTGAATAGGTGCATGAGGAAGTCAGATCCTACAAGATCATGGAATAAACTCATAGAATCATCATATAGTGGATCAAGCCTTTCATAAGAGGTGATGTCTTCCAGTTGGTTTCAGTAGTAGTTGAAGTCTTCTTGTTGGATCTAGGAGAGTAAGGGGTCTTTCGATTGGAGCTGGATAAAAATTCTTTCCGTTGAAGATATAAGAAAATGGAGTCTCTCAGTTGGAGATGGGGCAATACAACCACATTTTTTATAGTTAAGAATCTATGTTGGGGGGATCAACATTATAAGGAGTATGTCTTTGTACCAAACCTTATTAATATTGTGTGTTTTTCACTCTATTTCTACCACTGCAAATAAAGTGAGATTGAGAGATAATATTTAGTGGATCGAGAACATTACCATGTTTGAGAAGTTGAATTTTAAAGAAAATAGATTAATTAAAATATACCAATGATTCACCACTCCCTTCTTAGTGTTCAGTCCGAACTAGGGTACTATAGATACATAGCTGAGTTTTAGTATTGCTTATCACCATCAGGTGGGTGGTTAGACTGATAGAACCATTCAAAATCTAGAAGAAATTTTGAGATCATGTTGAATGTATTTACAAGGAGTTTTGGATCAATAACTTCCCCTAATAGAGTTCTCATATAAATTTTTTTGTATTATAACATTCAAATGGAACCTTATGAGGCTCTGTATGGGAAGAGGTGTTAGACACTGATGTTCTGGGATAATGTTAGAGAGTGGAAGATGATGGGACTAGATATTATATAAGAGATGATAGATAATATTCCAACCATTCAACATCATATGAAATCTACATAGATTCAATAGAAAATCTATGCATAAAATTATCGATGATACCAATTGTAAGGGCCTTAATCCATGCGAACTGACCCTTTTTGAGTTTCTAAGGATAGTGTTTGTTGGAAGAGGCTTTGAAGTGGTCTGGATGAGTTTTCCTATAAAAATCTGGAAGCAGGGTGAATACACGACGTGTAAAGCTTACATGCCATGTATGTGACGTTCATGGATTTTGCAGGTATGGTTCATGATGTGTAATTTTTTGGGTTAAATAATTAAAAGTTGATTCATTTTCTAGAAAGATATAGCCCCTACATTTACAAGGTATGTAAATGGTATACACACCATGTAAATATCCTATGTAGTGCACTAAAAAAAGGTGCAACAACTTAGGGGTTTCTAAAACCCTATGCTCCCTCCTGATTCCAGGAAACCTATGGCTTCCATATAGTTTTTTTGAAGATTCCTTTGTTAGGAATCAATCCTTATACATCCTTATTTGATCTTTGGTGATCAATGGTGGTCCAAGCTGCATTCTTCCTTCTTTTTTTAGCGATTTCTCCTATTTTGATATCATTTACCCTTTTATCTTCTCTCCATGTTGTGGAATTTGATCTCCTATGCATCAAATGAGGTTTTATTGGTTTTTGTTGGTATAGTTTTATTTTGGAATCCTCAGACAGATGCAGTTCTTGTGGGATAGGTTATCGAAGATCTGTGGCATGGTCCATTCTTGTGATAATAACATTGAAATATTTTGAGGTAGGGGATTCGTTTATTTCCCTTAATTATGTGCAATCATAAATTGAGTATGGTTTATCACTTCGAATGACAATGAATTAAACTTAATAAAGATATAACTAGATTAAAAAATTAATTGCGATCACAAGTTGTCATGTTTTTTTATTTACACCATGATAGTTCTTTGCCTCATGTTTTTCTATATAGTGTGATATTTATGCCTTGATTAGCACATTCTTTTATGGTTAAAGTATCATGTTGAAATCGTAAAGAATGTAAAATATGAATTACTTAACAATTAATTGGCTTAGGAATAATTAAATGAGATGCATGTTTGTAATCTGGTGGTTAATGTAATTTGATGCAATGAGTATGATTAATGTAATAGATAAGTAACATTAAGTATGTTAATGATTTTTTATAATAAATAAAATGAATATAAATTGAGAATGATACTTCCATAGGTTTTTTGAAATTAGAATAAATGCTAAGATTGTGTTTTTTATTTCATGGATTCTTATTGATTTATACCTTAGGTTATCCGTAGTTAGATTCTATTAATAAATGAATTGATTAATTCAATTTGGAATAAGAACATGTTGTGTGATAAATATTTTTTTGGCTCTCAAGTTAACCATTTTCATGAGAAGGATGAATGCCTTGTTTAGGGGCCCAGTTTCCCTTTTTCTTTCTTGTTTATTCTTGATTCTTTGTGATGTTTTCTAGATGTGAGCCATGTGATATGAGTCTGGTATAGATGATGCAGAAGGGATATTGTGATATGGGGCGACAAGGCCCAGATGTAATGAGAGCTTGGTATGGATGAGAGTAGGATGGATGATGTGATGTGTGGGTATGGAGGCCCATATAATGTGGCATCATATGATGCATGTAATGTAAAGATGCGTCATTAAATATATGTGGGTGTTAGGGATGTAATTAGATGTGATGGAATGGTTTTAATTTGGGCTTACCCATTGATAATATGTTTATAGCTAGTATTATCACTTGTGTATCTATTTAATGGTTGATGGATGAGTTTCTTGTTTTATCTTCATTTCATTTCCCTTTGATTGAGGTAGCATGATGTGATTGTTGGTATATTTTCTCCTGGTGTTAGATTAGGATAGTTTTCCTAGAGTACATGGATATGGAATAATGCTAATAATGAATAAATAAATGTTTAAACCATGGGTTTAGTTGATGATAGAATGAAAATTCATAAAAGATATTAATCTTGATAAATCATGGACTTGGTTTGGATTATTCCAGGAGTTCATGGACTCTATTATGATGTTTAATGAAATGTAATGAAATTTGGAATAAGGTTAATGGTTAATTAATGTATAATACATTAATTAAAAGAAGGAAATGATTAAAAAGTAAAGAATGAATTTAATGTAGCTCTTTTATATGATTGTGTGCTTATAATATATAGTCTTAGTATTGGAAGTAGGGAGTCGAAGTGACATTAGAAACAATAGATTCCAAGACTTGGTTATGCCCATAGTGTTGTTTTGAGCTATATTATATCATTTATTTTATGTCATTTTATATGATACCCCACCCATGATTTTTAGGGAAACTAACACTCAGTGGACTCAGGGGGTGTTTTCCTCAACATTCTGGTGGGAAGATGGATGGATAACTACCCCCTCTCACCCCTCTCTCTTCTCCGGGTAGGTACTTGTACTTGTATGCACATTGGTTAGTTTTCCCATATATTTGTGTTGAGGTTTGGGATGGATTGGGGTTCTTTCACACACATGTATTACTGGATATGGTATCCAAAGGAATATTATATGTTTGACCTCTATAAGCTATGATATATTAAGGTACTTACTCAGTGTATGGGTTGTAATGGGTTGAGGTATTATACCCAATGTTTGATATACATCATTCGAGATATGGGGGATCCAAAAAACTACTTGGTTACTATGTGGATAAGGGATGGTGTGGTTATGTAATGCATAAGGTGCATGTTGTGATTCCTTTCCTAGGTGTCTTTGGGTTGGCTTACTTTTGGAGAGATATGGATCAGGATTTACGATGTTGGGGCGGAACAGAAAACTAGTGGGGAAGTAGAACAAGGGTACCATTGATGTTTTGTTATTATATCATATACTCTCTTGTATGTGATACTTTTTGAGAGTTATCCGTGGTGAGGTTGGGAATTTAGTGTACAAATTTAGGGGATGTGTTAGTTTCACTGTTGTTAAATATACATTAGCAAGTTTTACTTCTCTTTGCATGAGAGTCACCAAGGTGTATCCTATTGAGTATACAAGTATTATCACCCTATGTATACATAAAATATTTTTAGTTTAGCCAGAGCAGGTTGGTAATCAGGCTGGATATTAATATCTCGGTGTTTAGTAGGATATTTTTGGGCTTCTTGGTCACTATCGTCTTTACCTTTTTGTTACATGTAGTTTTCCTTTAAAATTTTTTAGTACTTTATGACATTGTATGATTACACTTGGTATTTATTTATATAAATATGTCTAAGTAAGTTTTGTTTATTGTATCCTTCTTATCTCTCTATTCCGCGTGTCTCTCTTAAAGGAAAATACATCCCATACACATTACTGTACCCTCAGTGCTAGTCGCCAATCTAGGGCCTACTTGAGGCGGGACTCGGGTAGTCACCATATCTCTCCCCTCACTATGGTATCACTGTGGGGATGAGGTCATGATAGAGTGGTATCAAAGGTTCTTGTTGAGGGATTGGATGGCGGTTGAAGTTAGTCACATGTGAGGTTGCATGGGTTGGTAGGAAAACAATGCCATCTATGTTTATTAAAAAATATTATCATAGGATACGTGCTAAGAAATGAGTATTTTGGGACCCCTTTGATCTGATACATGAACCTTTATGATTAATGATCCTAGCAAAAAAAGTGATCTTGGTTTCAGGGTAGAGACCTAAGAAAGGATCATGCATCATTCTTCTTTGCACCTATGCTTAAAGTTGGTGGGCCTTAGAATATGTTAAACCTTAACAAGATAATTTAATTAACTATTTATTTAATGTTAAATATTCAATATTCTAGGTTTAGGAGAACTAATTATTTAAAAATAGAAATGGCTCTAGGTCAAATTCCTCATCAGGTTCACACCAATGATGTTCAGTAGGATGTTCAAAAAAATCGCAACATATTATAGGTCAAAGATGAAGACACTTGGAGGAAATCACTATGAAATTTTTTTCACCATATTCTGAAAATGTATGAGGCCTCCTTTTTATATTTGGTCACATAAGACTGGATGGAGAATGTTTAGATAGATTACAGTTTGAACCTTTCTTTAAAAGATCATTTGGTTTCATTGGATTTGATGATACTGTGTGGGGTAGTGAGGCAGAAGTGGTTATTTTTCCTTGGGGATCAAAGGATTCGGTGGTCTCATGGGAGAAATTCTAAAACCTATTCACAGTAGAGTTTCTTTCTTTGACCGCTAATGAATCCAGTGGACAACAGCTGCTTACCCTTCGGTAGGGGAGCTCTAGTGTGTATGATTTCAGGATCTGTTTCAGGATCATCCTATGACATTCTTTAGACTTATTTCCAGATGAGCAGGATAGGGTGAGAAATTTCAAGGAGCTATTACATCCATAGATCCAGTTCTATGTTACCCCATTTATGTTAAAGACATACCTCAAGGTTTTAGTGAGAGAAAAGGTTATATATAGGATGATGTCTATAACTGAATCATTATTATTGGGGAGTTTTTAGGATTCCTCAAAAAGAATATATGTGGTTTGGTATTCCCAGTTTTTAGGAAATGAGAGTTTTCGATCAACCATGGGTAGGTCCCATCCCCCATCATCTCATTTATCTAGGTTAAAAGTATCTTATACTTGTTTCAGAGGATCATTCATATAATTTTTTTTGTAGGTTGAGGTCATCAATTGTACGAGTGCCTGACCTTTTTGAGCAATCAGTGTGTTCCTACTATTCCACTTAAGGTTCCTCTATCACAATAGTTTTATCCATGGAAACAACAGAAGGGTGTTTCAGTTTGGTATCAATAGATAAATTAAAGGACAACCCAAATATTTTACTTATCCTCAGAGATCATAGCACATCCATGGAGGAGGTCATTAGCTAGGTTAGAGAGATTATGGGCCAGGTCATGGTTAGCATCAGGCTTTAGCATTTTCATTTTTGGGACATCCAAAAATCGTTCGAGGTACCATTTTCTTATTACCTACTTGGGTGTATTTTTGGTTTGATTATAGAGAAATTAACTCCATTATATAACATTACTTTTACCATTATCTGGGACTTGAGGTAGAGCGGCTTCTAGTGCCCTTGGAATTGACTACTCCAGTTGGAGGTCGAGCTGATTTGTATGAAGTATGTAGAGACTATGAGCTAGTGTTGTGGAAACACTGATATGGGAAAACATTATATGTTTGTGGATAGAACCATATAAAATCATCCTCAACATGGATTATTTGTATTCTATGTAGTATATCATGGATTTCTTTAGGAGGCAGGTTGTGTTCTATAATTTTGATGGAGAGACAATGGTGTTTTTTTTGGAAGGTGTGGCCCTTAGATATGGAGTAGGTATGTTTCATAATTATCTTATTTAATGGTTGAGTTGATGCCAAATTTTTTATAGGTTTTGTAATCTGTGCTTCCCTAGGTTTTGGAAGGGTTCCATGATGTCTTTCTAGATGAGATTGTGCCATTACCCCCATAGTGGGAGATCAAGTCTGGGATCAAGCTATTTCCAAACATGTCTCCTATCTCAATGTATCTATATAGGATATATCATTTTAATTTATATGATATGTGAGTATAGCTCGATGATCTATTACAACATGGTTTTTTTTGGCCAAGCGTGTCACCTTAGGGTGCACCATATTTTTTCATGAAGAAGTTTGATGGTAGTTTGTGGCTTTGTATTAATTATCATCACATTAACCAAGTGATAGTTAAGAAGCACTATACTATTCATCTGATTGATGATTTATTTGATTAGTTGAAGTGATAAAGTTGGTTATAGAAGACTAATTTTTGGTGTGGATGTCATCAGATGTGGGTGAAGGATGAGGATATTCAGAAGACAACATTCTATAGTAATCATGGGTAATATGAGTTCATTGTGATGTTTTTTGGTGTAATGAATTATCTAGATGTGTTCATGGGGATGATGAATTCAATGTTCATAGAGTTTCGGGATAATTTTTTTGGTTATTTTAATTAATTAAATCCTTATGTATTTCATATATGAGGAGGAGAATACAAAGCATCTGCATGCAATTGTTGGAGTTCTTTGTCATGAGTAGTTGTTCCAGAAGTTTTCCAAGTGTGAGTTATGGGATTGAAAAATTCTTTTCTTGGGGAATGAGGTATCTTAGTAGGGAGTAGGTAAGGATACTTTTAATATATAGGTATTTTTATATTAGGATTCCCCTATGAAAATGGCAACGATTCAGAGTTTCCTTTGTCTTGTAGGCTATTATAGGAGTTTCATAGCCAATTTATCATGGGTTGTGACCCCTCAAACATCCCTAACCATGAAGTATCCAGCATTCTTATGGACTAAACAATGTCAGAAATCTTTTGAGTACCTGAAAAAGAAGTTTTTTAGTGATGTAGTTCTTTATTTTCCAGTAGAATGAGTTCAGTTTGAGGTTTTTTGTGATTCTTCACATCTTGGCTTGGGATGCATTCTGATGGAATGTAGGTCAATTTTTTCTTAGGGGTATCAATAGCTACATAACCATTATCATTAATATTCCACCCATGATCTTGATTTGGAGGTAGTAGTAGTTTATTTGAATTTTTATTGACATTACCTCATTGGTTATCATTTTTTGGTTTTTACTGACCTTAAATGCCTGAGGTATATAATCTCCCAGCAATACTTGAACTTGCACCAGCAACAGTGGATAAAGTTATTTCAGGATTATAAATTTCAAATTTCATATTCTCCAGGAAACCGGAATGTTTTATCTAATGATTGGGAAGGATGTCACACAATGATTCTTTGTGTGAATCTGGGGATTCTTGGATAGTTATGGAAGAACTCTTAGAGATGCATCTTGTTATAGAAGATTTTGGAGGTAGAGGTTGTCTTTTCCAAAATATAGTGTAGTCATCTTTGGCATAGTAGGTTGAAGAGGCCTAGTTGGGGGATTATTAGGTAGTGGTCTGGAGAGACTATGTTGTTTTTGGAGATTCTGTTGACGGTTGGTCTGAGAATGGACGACATTAGGTGTTGTTCCAGGGAAGTATGTTTGTTCGTTTGGTGATGCGTTAGATAGTTATCTATGAGTTACATAGTTATACCTTGGTAGTACATACTAGAATGAAAAAGATTTACCAATCCTTGATAGGTCATTTTTTGTTTCCTGGGTTTAAGCATGTAGTTGCAGAGTTTGTTTCTCAATGTTTGTTCTTCCATAATGTTAAGGTCGAGCACCATGTTCCAAGTGGGTTACTCCAACTAATAAATGTTCCCTAGTATAGGTGGGAGGACATCTTGATGGACTTTGTTACTATTTTAAATTGAGATAAATGAGGCTATGTTTATATATGGGTGATATTGGATTGTTTAATAAAATCATCCATCTTTATAGTGATCGGGGAGTCGAGCTCAATAGAGGTTTTGTCAAGGCAGTATCTGGAAGTGGTGGTGAAGCACTATGAAGTCATAAGGAATATCTTATGTGATCAGGATCCCCATTTTACCTATAGGGTGTGGAGAGGTCTCCAATTTACTCTTGGTTCTTATCTATTCTTAAGACTACTTTTCTTTTATAGATAGATGGTCAGAAAGAGCAGACCATCCACACTTTGGAAGACATGTTGTGCTCCTGTGTCTGAAATTTTGGAGGTTCTTGGGTGAGGCACCTACCCTTGGTTGAGTATTCATACACTAATAGTTTAAACTACATCATTAGTAAGGATCCATTTAAATCATTGTACATTTTATATTCACATTCACCATTGTTCATGACTGGGGTTAGAGAGGCAGCAATTCTAGAGCCAAAACTGGTACAGAATACAACATAGATTGTTCAGGTAATTCCAAAATGAATGAAATTAGTACAACATCGTCAAAAATCATATGTTGTTCATAGGAGGAGACCTCTCTAGTTCAACTTTGGTGGTCACATGTTTCTAAAGGTGAATCCTCTCCATGGGTAGTGAAGGTTTTGTTTTGGGAGTAAGCTTTCTCCCTAGTTTTTTGGGCCTTTCAAGGTGTTGGATAATATTGGAGTAATGGAATATTAGATTGCAATTCCCTGGCATATGATCAAGATACATTATGTTTTTCATGTGTCATAGCTCTATCATTATCTTCATGATGACTCTCATGACATCGATTATGGATAGATTGATGTTGATAATGATGTGGCCTTCAAGGAGCACCTTCTAGAGATCCAACACTACAAGGATAAGGCATTGTACAAGAATTTTATTCCCTTAGTTTGTGTCTTGTGGTGTAATGGTGGTATGGAGGACATTACCTTGGAATTTTAGTCACAGATGCGTTCTCAATAGCCTAAGTTGTTTGATGTTTAGCTCTTCTGTTATAACATTGTTATTTTTTGGATGTGGAACTTTCTAGTTTTGAGATGGTTTTATCTTGTCATGGATTTACTCTTATTTGAGATGTATCTCTCCCAGTAGAGTTTTCTGAATCTAGTTGTTTTTGAATCATGTTTTTACACTTTTTTCCACTAAGTGAGGTGGTTGAGCTCTTGTGATGAAGATATATTTGAGAGGTATCTCATGGGGTGGCTGTTTAGATGACCCCTTCTTATTTTATCTATGGTTTGGTTTTGGATTCTTGAGGATGGAATTTTTTTTGTGAGGTGTCTAATGTAAGGGTCCAGATCCATGTGGACCATACCATTTCTTTTTTTGAGGTACTTGGTTCTTGGAGGGGGCTTGGAAGTAGTCTAGATGATTTTTGTTGCGAAATTTTAGAAGCATAGTGAATACACAACATGTAAATCTTATATTCCATCTATGCATATTTTATGGCTTTTGATGGTATGCTTCATAATGTGTAGTTTTCTAGGTTAAATAATAAAAAGGAAATGCATTTTTTGGTGAGATCTAGCCCCAATATTTATACAACTTGTAAATGGTTCACACACTATGTAAATATCATATGAAACACATTAATAAAAGGTACAGTGGATCAGAGGGTTATCAAACCCAATTTTCCCGTCTAATTCTAGGAAACCAGTGGCTCCCTTCTAGGCATTTTAGAGATTCATTTAATGGGAATCAATCCTTGAACATCCATCATTGATCTGTGGTGATCCGTAGTGACCCAAGGTGTGTTCTTCCTGTTCTTTTTCAAGAATTTTCTCTTGATTTGATCTCATTTTCTCACATATCTTCTAGAAATGCTACATAATTTTATCTACCACGGTTCTAATTGGGGTTTCATGGATATTGTTGGTGTAGTTGTTTGTGGCATCCTCAGATGGATGTAGTTTTTTTGGGATATGTGATCGGATATTCATGATGTGGTCTATTCTCATGTGATGAACATTGACAGATTTTGAGGTAGGGGATTCACTTCTTCTCTTTATTTTTGTGCAATCCTAAAATGTGTATTGTATATCCCTTTTTATGAAAATGAAACTTACCTAATAAATATTGAATGAGATTAATAAATTGGTTGTGATCGCATATTGGTGATGTTTTTTCGTTATACTATGATAGTGGTCTCAGTCATGATTTTCTATATAGTGTGATATTTATGCCTTGATTACCATGTTTTGTATATTTTGTGTATCATTTTTTATTGGTAAATAATGTAAAATTGAAATTAATTGATAATTTATTGGATTAAGAATAATTAAATGATAGGCTTGTTTGTAATCTTGTGGTTAATGTAATTTTATTCAATGCGTATGATTAATGGGATGGATAAATAATTTTAATCATATGAATAATTTTTAATAATTAATAAAAGGAATTTTAATTGAGAATGGTACTTACCTAGGTTTGTTGAAACCAGAATAAATTTTAAGAGCATGTTTTTCCTCTGATAACTTTTTATAGCTTGATACCTTAGATAACCTATAGTTGAAAACTGATAATAAATGAATCGGTTATGTCAAGATGGAATACGAATTGATTTTGTGATAAAGATGTTTGTTGGGGCTTGAGTTGCTTGTTTTCATGAGAAGATTGAATGCCTTGTTTTAAGAGCCCAGTTTCCCTGTTGCTTGCTTGTTTTTTCCTATTGTTTTTTGATGTTCACTAGATGTAATCCTTGTGATATGATCTTAGTATGGCCGATCAAGGAGGGATATTGAGATATGGGGTGAATAGGCTCACATGTGATGTGAACCTATTATATATGAGTCTGGGATGTCTAATGTGATGTATGGGAAGGTAGACCCAGATGATGTGGTAGAATATGGAACTTTTGATGGATAGATTCATTAGTATATGCATGTGGTTGTTGGGGATGGAACCAGAGGTGATGGAATAGGTTTAAGCTGTTCTTATCCATTTATGAGATACTAAGAGCTAGAATGATCACTTGTGAATATCATTAATGAATGATGGTCGAGTTTCTAATTTTATCTACGTTTCTTTTTTTTCCACAGATTGAGGTATTTGGATGTGATTGGTTTCATTTTCTATTAGTGGCAACTTATGATGGTTTTCATATATTACTTAGATATGGAATAATTCTAATAATAAATAAATAAATTTTTAACCCACATGGTTGGTTGATGATGGAATGAAAATATTTAAAAGATATTAATCTGAATAAACCATGGAATTGGTTGGGATTATTCTTGGAGGTCATGGACTTCATTCTGATGTTTAATTAAATGTAACGAAATGTGGGATAATGTTAACGGTTAATTGATTTATAATGAATTAATTAATGGAAGAAAATTCTCAAAAATTAATGAAAGAATTTAATGTGTATCTTTTATATTCTTATGTGCTTATAGAACATATAGTCTTAGCATTGTACGTTGGGAGTCCAAGCGACATTAGTTACAGTTGAGTCTAAGACAATGTTATTCCCATAGTGTGGTTTTGATCTATATTATATCATGTATTTTCTATGATTTAATATGCTACCCCACCCATTTTGGTTATGGAAAATGATACCCAATGGACTCTATGATGGTGTTTTCACCAATATCCCGATGGGAGTATGGATGGTTGATTACTCCCTCTAGCCCATCTCTCTTATTTTGGTAGTTAATTGTGCTAGTTTGCACAATGGTTAGTCTTCCCATATATTTTTGTATAGGTTTGTGATGGATTGTGATTATTTCACACACATATATTACTATATATAGTATCCAAAGGATTATTTTTGGTATGATGTGTATATGTTGTGATGGTTTGAGTTACTTACTAAGTGTATGTGTTGTAATGGGTTGAGGTATAATATCCAATGTTTGATATATGTCATGAGGGCTATGTTTGCTCCCATAGACTACTTTTTTCATTGTGTATATGGGATGGTGTAATATGTGATGCACAAGGTGCATGTTGTGATTCATTTCCCAAGTGCCTTTAGGCTGTCTTACTTTTGAAGAGATATGGATCAGGACGTGCATTGTTGGGGTAGAGCGACAAACCGGTGGGGAAGAAAGAGTGGGGTACCCTTGATGTTTTATTATTATTTTATATTCTCTCTTGTATGCAATACTTGGTGAAAGTTATCCATGGGTAAGATGAAAATTTAGTATATGTTTTTTGGTGACGAGTTAGTTTCACTGTTGTTCACTATGCTTTAGTATGATTTATTTACCTTTTACAAGAGATGCTTTAGGGAGGATCTTATAGAGTATAATTATATGATCACCCTTTTTATATATAAACTATTTTTTAGGTCATCAAGATTAAGTTGGTGATCGAGCTAGATATTACTAGCCCAGGGTTTAACATGAGTTGTTTGGGCTTCATGGTCACTATCATCCTTACCTTTTGGGTAATTAGAGTTTTCTGTTATGTTGTTTTAGTACTATTTGAAATTTTGTGCTTTCACATGGGATTTCATTATATAAATATGTTTGAGTAGGTTTTGGTTGTTGTATCCTTATTATCTCTCTCTTCTTGATGTTTCAATTAGAGGGTAATTCCTTCCATACACATGTTTCCTATACCCTCAGTGCTAGTCTCCAGCCTAGGGCCTAATGGAGGCAAGACTCAGGCAGTCACAATCTCTCCCCCCTCATTACAGTATCACTTGTGGGGATGGGGTCATGACACCAAGAGTTTGAGGTTATAGAAATTTGTTTCCTATGTATATCTACATGGAAGAAAGTATTGAGGTTTTGGAAGAAAGGAAAGATTAGTATAAGATACATTGACCCCTTTGAGATCCTTGATCACATTAGAGAATTTTCTTATCAACTTTAACTCTTTCCTAACCTCTCTCAAGTAGATGATATATTCCATGTATGACTTTTGATAAATTTCATAATAGACCCCTCACATGTACTAAATTCACAGGAGCTACCATTGGAGAATGATCTTTTATATAAGGAGAAGTCAGTGAAAATTTTAGATCATAAAGACAAAGTTCCATGAAAAAAGGCAACTCACCTAGTCAAAGTGTTGTGGTCGAACCACAAGTTTGAGGAAGCAACATTGGAACCAGAAGAGGTAATGAAATAAAAGTACCCTAATCTATTTTAGTGTATGAAATGAAATTTTTAGGATGAAATTTTTGAATGGTGGAAGGATGTAATGACTTGAAATTTTATAAATGAAATTCCATTTTCAAATGAATATATTCTACATTATGAAATGAATTTCTCAAAAACACATGCACTACTTTGGTTATTTTGGACTATTATAAGTGATATCATATTAGATTTAAAAGGACCATTAAGAATCATAACCATTTATAATATAGTCATTTTATATTTTCAATTATTATTAGTATATATTAAGGGTTATGATAATGTCCAATTGACACTGATGGAAGAATATATGGCCTCGACCAGTAGGATTATACCCTATGAAGCCCATTTATAGTAACTTACGAAGGAGATGGAATTAATGGTATTTTCTCTTAACCAATACCAAGATGAGATTCAACAAATAAACCATGAAAAACCCCATTTATAGGATAATTTCAAGGTAATCGAGATCATGACTCAAAACATGTTTGTTGAACCACCCTTAGAAAGTGTCAGAATCACACACCTTACCCTCAGGGCATACGCTGGTATAATAAGGGGTTGTATATCTAGATCTTAATAGTACAAATTTGTATATTTTAATTTTAAAAGAAATAATTATTATATTTATCCTTGTAATTATTAATTTATAAATTATTAAACAATGAGTTTGATAAAAATTAGATTTTGATATAATGAAATTCAAATTCTATTTTTTTGATAAATATAAAGTTTCAATAAATACACCCTTCTTGATGAATTAAATAATATTTGAAATAAATTTTATTTTAATAAAATATTCTTATTAAATAAAATTTATTTAAATATAAAATGTAATATAATTTCATGAAGTCAAATATTATTTTCATGAGGTTCAAAAAACTATTATCATCGTAAAAACACATGTTTTTCAATAAATAGGGATTTTGATTTAAATGTGTAAGGTCTCTTATTTATTTAATTTTATTGATAAAATAAATATTATTTTTAATATTAGAACATAATAAATTATCTAATTGTAATTTTTTCATAATTTTCTAAGATAGTTGATTTTTTAGGTAAAAATTAAATATAGTATAAATATACAACATGTATTGTGACGTCATAAAATCCAAAAGTGTTGTAATAAATACTATAAAGAGTAACCATGACAAAATATATATTATAAATGTAAAATAATATGTTTTTGAGCTATTTATTGTTTTTATTAACCCTTAATGAATACTCCAAAACCAATATTATATTTTAAGGTCTTAAAAATTAATTATTTAAGAACATGACTCACCTCTACACAACTAAGGGTGTTATTTAATGATTTCGGATATTATAATTAAAAAATATTTAAAACCACTCCTCTTTGTTATAAAACAAGGTAAAAAATCAGGTTAAGGTTTTTGGTTTTGATTATATTATCATATAAACTTAATAACCTATGTTTAGAAATTAATAAATAATCCCCTTCTCTTTTGCTATAAAAAGCAACCCAAGATCCCATTAATCTTTACTCAAAACCCATTTATCTTGAATTTACTCTTCCCTTACCTTTATATATCCCTCCCAAGGTTATAATAATCTCTTAATAATCTCTTCCCAATATTTTAGAACCTACCTCTCATGGTAAGGGATCATCCCTTCTCCCTTTTTGAGTACTCTCTTTGTACCAAAACTTTTGATTTCCAATTTTTCTTATTGTGATGTATTTTTACACATACATTTTACTTTCCCTTTCATTAAAATTTATCTATTAAAAACCTTTCACTCTCATTATCCCCTTCCACGAACCTTTATATACTCCCATTATGCTACCGAAATTATCTAGTGATTTTCCATGCCAAACTTTTGTATTATGAATACCCATCTCTATTTCCACTCAAGGTTATTCATCTAGATGGACATATCCTTTATTGATTTTAAAATTACATGTATTTAACCTAGACTCAAAAATTTTGGGATTAAAATTTATTAAATATATACTTATGTTGTATGATCTATGTGGAACATAAATTCATGTAAATTATATGAATGTGATGGACAGGCTCAGAATTATATAGCCCTCCAATGCATTGGGTATTGTTTTTATCTCGTGAGATACCATGTATGGTTCATGGGAGGTTATAATAGTAACAATATGTTATTATATATAGATTTTTAACCTTGAATTATGTTTATTATGTAATGTTTTATGTTTTTTCCACATTCTCATGTTGCCTTCATGTTATCAGTTTATATCAAGCTTCAATGTTCAAGTTTATGATTCTCACCCCACTTCTGTTACCTTGATATGCCTCTTAAATCACATGCATAAATTTAAAGTATGATATGCTTTTATTATTACCTTACTAAGATTTATATCTATCCCTATGGCATCCTGACTTTTTATTTCATAACTTTACATGACATTATACAAATAAAGAATATTTTAAAGTTTAGTTTCTTAGAAAAGAGGTACATAATACATGAAAACATAATAAATTATTTTAATCCACTTTAATTTATTCTTAAAAGTTTCATACTTATTAAAACTAATTCATCTCATAACCTGGGGGCATAGATCAATGGAACGGGTGAGCATAAGGACCAGTAAGGGAAAGCAAGAGAAATAGTTTACATGTGATCATGAGAATTATCGTTAAGAACTTGAGAAATATCATAAAGGCATGAGAAAATGATAAAGGGGAATATCATAATAAAAATAACTTAAATCATAACATGTAAATGTTACTAAAACATTTAAATGAGACATTCATAAGCATACCACCAAGGTTTATCACCATGGTGTCATAAAATTTACCAACGTTATTCACCAAGGTATCATAAAACATGTAATCTCTAGAGATTAAATTATTTATCCAATGAATTGGAGGTTTTTCAGGGTTACCCATTAATATTTTTTAATTATTTTTATCTGCATATATCAAAATAAAATAATTTACATATAACCCATGGAGAATAAAATAAATGGGCTTCATATCAAAATCATGACGTTTAAAAAAGTGCTTCAAGATAAGATCTTTATGCCATTATTAACCCAGGGAAAAGGAAAGTGGGATTCATGTATTTTGATCCCAGAATAAAATAGATAATTTTTAAGTATAAGTTAATAATATTAGAAAAGAAATATGTTTGGGTATTCACAAAAGAAAACTAAAAAACACAATTTTCTTAAGAAGAAGAGAGAAATTTTGAGATAACAATCTGGCTGCATAACAGGTATGAAACATAGTTTTATAAAATGGTAGAAAGAGAATAGAAAAGGGTATCCCATTTATAAAAAACACTTAATATAGTAATTTTATTGAATAAAATAGATATAATAACACAGTTTGGAAATCTTAAAGGCATACCACATAAAAAGTGAACTTGAAAGGAAAAGAGAAGTTGAGATTTCCCATACCTTGAAGAGTGTTCTTAAAACATGAGGATCAGGACCTTGGGGAACTAAGAAAACCTTGGGAGGATTCCTCGGGAGGTAAAAATATCATAGAATCATTGAGGATGAATTGTGAGTAAAATTAAATAGATAAATGGGTGGGTATTTATAGAAAAAGAGGAAGATTTTCTTATTAATATCCTTGGACTCCTAGATAGTGGAAAATGAAAAACCATGGACTTGTCCAAGGTATTTTCCAATGGTATTAGACATTTGGGACACTCGTTATGTTATTTTAATAAAAAATAGTCCAACATAATTTTATATTACTTAATACATCATTATGACATAATTATTATGTTATTAAACATACCAAAAAATCAAACTTTATGTTTACTATTCATGAAAAATTAAAGTATTTTATAAAATTCTCATAAATTCACCCTAACATTATTTCAATGTGGTGATTTAAAAAATGATATTTATTTTATCATAAAAATTCTATCAGTATGATAATTATAACTTTTAAATATAAAAAACCATATTTAATAAAAATAATAGGGGATAGAAAATTCATAGTGAAAACTTTTGGCACATGAAAAAAATAAATTTATTTTATCACTTATATTCAATTAAGAGTGTTTTTATCATAATATTTAATTAAAATAATTATTATTCATAATATCATAGTTTATTATAAGTATATATATCTTTTATGGAATGAAAAATTTCTGTCTGAAAATACAATTTATCAAATTCTATCTCAATTTTATTAGGAAAAAATATTCTAAAAACAGAATTGATGGATTTTTTTAAATGGAATTACACATTAAATAAATAAGGCCTTGAAAAATACCCTTTATAACACCCACATATGATCTAATAGTATGAGGTGTGATGGTGATAGACTCATGGGATGGCTCTTATACCATCGCCTGAGTGGTAATTTCTACTAACTTGAACTTCTCCCAAAGGTGATTTTGTTCAATATTCACTTATTGAAGCTCAACTTGGGCTTGGTCAAGAGAAAATCCCACTAACGCTACGTCTTTCCCAAGTTTTGACAAGTGGGATTCATATGGAATGAATCCACTAGTTGAGTCCATCATCTATCCTTTCTACATAAATTATTCTTTATCATTTCTATTTATAACCACAAATTATAACATTAAAAATTATTAACAATAGTATATTTCCCAACGATAATATTTGGCTGAAGGTCATATAATAGTTAGATCCTGATGGTCACATTTCCCTTAATACTCTCTTAATTATTAAAGATATAAGGTTTTTTTGTGTATGATACAATAAAACACACATTTTCTAGAAAAAAATTTCATTTAAAATGTTCGGGTCATTATATTCCACCCCCTTAATAATTTTTTCCCCAAAAATTCAACTCATACTCTGAGCTGAGAAATGGTTTGGGTACTTATACCTCATTGTCCCCTATGGTTCTCATGTTTCTTATTCAAACATATGGTTCCTCCGCAACACATTAATGAGGTGAGTAGTCTTGTTTCATAGAACCATGTCTCTATGGTCCAAGATCTCCCCCAACTGCTCCTCCTGATAGAGGTCTTGTTCTAGTTGTACCACCTCCAGATTTAGTACATGTGAAAGGTTTGGTATGTACATTCTCAAGAGAGATGCATGGAATATATCATGAACTTGAGAGAGTTTTGGTATGAGTTCTAGATGATAGGACACTGCTCCTATGAAATCAAGGATTTTTTAGGGGCCAATATACCTCATTCTAAGCTTCCCTTTCTTCCCAAGCCACATGAATCTCTTCTAAGGTGAAATTTAAAGGAATAATTTTTCTCCATCATCAAACTCCAAGTCCCATTGAAGATTGTTAGCATATATCATCTACCAACTCTGAGTATCATTTATGTGTTGTTGAATGGAATGAACCTTATCTATCATCTCTTTTATAAGATCAGGCCCAAGAAAATTTCTCTCACTAACTTCATCCCAACAAGTAGGAGTTTTACATCGATTTAAATAAAGAGGTTCATAGGGTTACATTTGAATACTTGAATGGAAGTTATTCTTGTTTGATAACTCAACTAATATGATGTGTTGATACCAATAACCTTAAAATTCCATTGATCATGTTCTCAGCATTTCCTTGATTGTTTGAATAGTCCTTTCTTATTAGCCATCGGTTTGGGGGTCATGGGCTATATGAAAATTCAATTCAGTGCTCAGAGTATGTTGAATACTTCTTCATAATTTAGATTTAAACCATTTATTGTGATGATAAATGATATAAAGTAGTTCCCCATGCAGCCTCACCACTTCCTTCACGTATATCCTGGAAAGTTAGACAAGAGATAAATCCTCCTGAATAGAGATAAAATGGGTATTCTTGGTGAGACTGTCCACTATAACCCATATCACATTGTCTCCTTTGGATGTTCATGAGAGACTAGTGAAAAAGTCTATAGTGACATTGTCCCACTTCCATGTCGGTATGGGTAGTGGTTGTAATACCCCATTAGGAATTTGTCGCTCGGTCTTTACTTATTGACACACAAAGAACCTTTTTGTGTATTTGGAAATCTCCCCTTTCATGTTATACCACTAATAATGATCACAACGGTCCCTATACATTTTAATTCTTCTAGTATGTAAAGAGAATGTAGATCTATTAGCTTCATCCATCAACTCATTTTTTTTCAGAATATATAGAATGTGTGACCTTGTACAAAATTTAATTACACCTTCATGATCAATATTGAACTCATTAAATATCCCATTCTTCATAACCTCTAACTTCATCTTTAATAAAGGGTAACCTCTTAGATATTTCTTGACCATTTCTAATAATGATGATTGAGAAATAATTTTGGATAGGGTTGATGAGGTCCCTTACCTTACGATTCCCATGTCAATATTTTTTAGGACTTTGATCAAAGAATCTCCTTGAATCCTCATCATTGATAGAGTTATAGGTTCCTTCCTACTTAATGCATCAATGAATTTTTTTCTCTTTAGGGGTGATAATGAATTGAACAATCATAGTCTTTAAGATGTTCCAACCATCTTCTCTAAATCATGTTCAATTCATCTTATGTGATAATATATTTCAAACTTTGATGGTATTTTTATATATCACATTACCCCCATAAATATAGTGACTCTAAATTTTTAATGTAAAAAAAATCCATAGCTAACTCCAGATCATGAGTAGGATATTTTTTTATTATCCTTTAACAATCAAGATACATAAACAATAACCTTTTCATTTTTCATGATGAATCACCCAATCCCATTTAGAGATGCATCACTATAAATAACGAATCATTCTCTAATAGAGTGTGGACTTAACAAGGATAAAGTAACCAATATCTTATTCAACTCTTGGAAACTTTCCTTACACTGCTTTCTCTAGGTGAGCTTAACCCATTTTTAAGTTAACTTTTTTTTTTGTATTAGAAAGTCATAAAAAGTTTTTTAAAAACCTCTTATAGTATCATGATAAACTAATGAAACTATGGATCTCAGTCACTATTGTAGGTTGAGGCCACTCCTCCATAACCCTTATCATGGAAGGGTCAACTGGGAATCCTTCATTGGATACAATGATCCCTAAGAAAGATACTCATTGTAACTAAAATACACACTTGATGAACTTTCCAAACAACCTATCCTTCCTTAGAGTTTTCAATATAACCCATATGATCATATTTCTCCTCATTAATTTTGGAATATATCATAATATCATCAATAAAAACTACCATAATGTTATCAAGGTAGTCCTTAAATAATCTATTCATTAAGTCCCCAAAAATAGTTGGATCATTATTCAAGCCTAAGGGAATAACAACAAAGTCATAATGCCCATATCTTGATCAAAAGGTAGACATTGGAATATCTTCTTTCTTCACCTTCAATTGATGATAACTATATCGAAGATCAATCTTGGATAATAATTGAGCCTCATAAAGCTGGAATAATAAATCATCAATCCTTGGAAGAGGATACATGTTCTTTACTATGATCCCATTAATTTTTCTATAATCAATGCATAGCTGCATTGATACACCCTTCTTCATCACAAAGAGAATATGTGATCCTCTAGGGTACAAAATTGGTTGGATAAATCCCTTCTCCAAAAGATATTGGAGTTGTTTCTTTAATTCCTCTAGCTCCACAATTTCCATTCTATACGGTATCTTTGATATCATCTTGGAACCAAGCATGAGTTCAATGGAGAACTCTACCTCTCTTTCTGGGGGAGGTCCAGGTAACTCATCAGAAAATATTTCAATGTATTCCTAAATTATGGGAACATTTTTTATTCTTATACTTTCATTTATTTCTTCATCTTCACCAATAAACTCAACAAAGAAGGCTACATGAGGTGATTTTAGGAAAGGATCTGGTTAAGATATCTCTTCTTGGAAGATAATTATTTGTTATCTATTCAAGACTATTGAAATTTCTTTTCTTAATAATTTAAACTTAGAATTATAATTTGAGATCCATCCCATTCTTAATATAGTTTTGAATTCCTTCATGGGAATGGTTACCATATTTTCAATGATATTGTACTCTCTAAAGTTAATACTAGAGTTTCAATATACTATTAAAGTTTGGATAATCCCTCTCGGAGTCTTGAATGATAACTATACTTCTTGTAGTTTAGGTATTGATTCTATAATATTTGAAAACTTAGAGTAAATAAATGATTTCGTAGAATAATAATAAAAAAATACTTTCTAGATTTGAGAGATCAATGAGAGTACCTACCACCACATCATTTGGATCATCCACTTCATCCATCGTGATATCAAAATTACAAACTTGATCCCTTGGCCTATTTTGAGGTTGATGGTGATTACCCTCCATTAACTTCATATTTGGATAGTGATTGGCATAATGCCCAAGCTATACACACTTGAATAATTGGACTTCAAGATGGACCTACACCGTCTTCCCCTTATCTTTAGTGTTGAGAAGTTGAGGATTCACCTCACTATGATAGTTTCGATCTATATAGCTACCCCTTGCACACTTTTAACATTTCTCTCTTCTGAGCAAGAAGTTTCCCAAATTCTTCTTCCTAAATTTTTTTCATGTTGGAAGTTTCACTTTCTTTCCTTTTATTTCACGGTCAACATTCCTCCCCATGTTTAGATCTAAATATATCTTCTTTTAATTAAATTTTTGAGACCACTGCATCTCATCGAACATTATTTCAACCTTCAAAAAACATTTTTTTATCTCTTTATAGCTATCATAGTCTTTATTGGAAATATTTTTCTATAGATGGAATCTTAGTCCACCGAAGAATATATCAACCTTTCCATTATGCTCAATGAAAAAATCTATATGTGTAGCGATAAAGTAGTGTAATATTCATCTCATAGATTACCATAGATTCATTTTCCTTATTCTTCAACTTTAGAAATTTATTATCTATTTTCATTTTCAACGAACGAGGGAAATACTTATTGAATAAGATTCTCCAAAACTCATACCACTCCAAAGCATCAATCTCCCCTCTTGGCTTCATGTTTTTAATCAGTGTTCACCACTAATAAGCTTCTCCCTCTAAGCAATAAACAATGAGGTTGAAATTCTTTTATTCTGAACAATAGAGTACATAAAAGATACTTTCTATAAAGCTTATCCATTTTTCAACAATCAATGGGTCAGTAGATCCACTAAAATATGGTGTTCATTGACGCATAAAGGAATAAATAGAAAGTTGTTACCTTCTTAGTGAATTCATTCTCTTAACTTGATTTAAGTTATTTCTCATAACTTGAGTTAGTTGATTCATCATTCTCATTAATTTTTTCATTCCATATTCTATTGGAGGACCATTAGTGCATGGTCTACTGTGCTCACTATCTATGCAGTTCCTCCTATTTCCCACTATTTCATAAAAGAAGAAAACATTAGAGATAAATGTGTTTATTTTAATAATATTATAATTCTAAAATAATTTTATATCTTAAAACATCATGCTTAAATTTGTTATTCTTTAACAACAATTACATTTTATATATATCCTTCATAATGGTTAATAAAAATCTTTTAATTAACTAAACATATCTGCCAAGAGTGTCAAACCAGTTGAATAGTAAGGCTTATTTTCATGTACAAGGTCATGCCATGTCAGGATTGACACACATTGTCGAAGTTATTACACTTAGGTACATTTGTTATAAAACCAAACCTACTTGTTCGTATCTAGATAGGTGAAATAGAATTTTCATGGGCACCCTCAAATGATTAGTGTGATTTTGGGGTACTTAGGTGCAGTAGAGTGGCTAACCAAGGTCATCTCGCAAAGGAGGAAGTGAATGAAAACAAAATTTTAGAGGTATTATTAAAATAAAATAAAAGAAAATGAAAACAATACTTTAATGGATGGGGGTTGGTTATAGTTTATAGATCTAGAAGAAGTTTGCTGGAAGAAGATTTTATATTATTTTTTGTTAGTTTTGAAATTAATATCAATTAAAATGACACAACAAGAAGATGTTTTTTAGACAATATTTAAAATACGTAATCGATCTAACTATACATATTCAATAAATTATTTATCATTATAATTTAAATTAACATCCTCTTAATTATTATCCCTTAAATTGTTAACCCCCGAACCCTATGAGAATTAAACTTACCACAAAGATGATGTGAATTAAACCCTAGGTTATCTTCAGAACATGTAATCACAACACCCTGATTTGATTGATGTTCTAAGGATATATTATGGTCAGTGGTAAATTAAGGAACATATCCATTCTATAAATGAAGACTAATTGAGTTTATGGATTATGTTTCAACTCTACAAATTAATCCCATGTGGTTTTGAATTAACAGTTAAGGTTGCACTCTCACAGTTCACACAAATCCCGACCTCGCGTGTTTTGTGTTAACTATTAAATTTCTTGATTAGTTTAATTTAAATTAAAAACATAATTAATATATCGTAATATGTGAATTATAGTATCTCATTAATTTAAAATAAATTAATGAAGAATGATAGAGGTTGATCGATTACTAAAAAAACTACTCTTCCATGGGCGGTGTAGTCATCGTAGAAACGTTTTGCATGTGCAATGGTTTAGAAAGGGTATAATCCAATATCGCTTACACTATTGATTTACAACCAAAATAGAAAGATTAATAGAATAATAAAATTGAAAATAACAGAATAAATGGAATACAAACTAAGAGTTTATTGAAAGAAGAAAAGCATTACAACATGAAGAAGAAGAAGGAGAAGAGGAATGCTTGATGAGGGGATCCTTGCTTCAAGAGTTACCGCTCTTAAAATTGTTGAAGAATTGAAGTGAAACCTCTTCTCTTCATCCTTAAACTTACCAATTCACGTAACAACCCTTACAAATGATAAAAAAATCAATTTAATGAGGGGTGGGGTGGATAGGTTATAAGTGGTTTCAAGTGTGAATGTGGAAATTAGGCCAAATATTTTAATCCAACATGTACTGCCCATTTGACCACCAAAACGTGTGAATAAGCTCTTCTTAAATAGGGATCATATGTTCAGATATGAGTCCAATATCTCCTATAAAACGTTGGGCTTAATAAAATCCCAAATGAAGGAGTTATGGCCCAACTACAGAATCTTATCCATTCTAGCGTGTCCAGCCCACCTTTGAGTTTATGGACCCATTACTCCACCAAAATGCATTATTTTGATCTAGTGTCCTGAATAAAATTTGTATCCCATGAAGTAAGGAACACATTTAAAAAATATTAAATTCAAATAATTCAAATAAAAATATTTATGATCGAAATACTACAGTTATTTTCAAAGGGTAAAACTAGAATTTTCATCAAATATTCAAATGAATGATCTAATCCCAAATAATTTCTAATTGAACATATTTAACACAATTAAAAGAAATTATATCATTTAATATTAATAAAATATTCAATAAAAATGTGTTTTATCAACATGGATTTAATTATTTAGAAACCACTAATTTTAATTTTTCACAAAAATACCAGGATGTTTTACTATATTTAAACTTTTCTCTAATATTATTCCTAATGTTTTAAAATCCTAATTTCCATAAATAACTAAATATTCCTTTCATACCAACTATGGAATCCAGTATTTTTATTTCATAACTTTACATTACATTATACAAACATAAGATATTTTAAAGTTTAGTTTCTTGGAAAAAAGGTACATAATAAATGAAAAAAATAAAAGATTATTTTAATCTAATTAAATGTAATTTTAAAAGGATCATTAAAAGTATAATTACTTTATCTCATAACCTAGGGACATACATCAAAGGAAATATTGATACTAAGTCCCAATATGGGAAAGTAAGAGAAACAATTTACATCTGATCATGAGAATTATCGATAAGAACTTGAATAATATCATAAAGGAATGAGAAAAGGATAACGGGGAATATAATAATAAAAATAACTTGAATAATTACATATAAATGTGGATAAAATATTTAAATAAGACATTCATAATCATATCACCATGGTTTTTCACCGAGGTTTCATAAAAATTACCAATGTTATTTACCAAGGTATTGTAAAACATGTCATCTCTAGAGATTAAATTTTTTACCCAATAAATAGGAGCAATATCAGAGAAACCCATTAATATGTATTTATTAATTTTATTCACATATATAATAATAAAAATTTCTCAAATAACTTGTGTAGAATAAAATAAACGAGTTTCATATAAAAATCAAAACATTTAAAAAAATGCTTAAAGACAAGATCTATATGGCACTATTAACCAACATAAAAGAAAAGAGGGTTTCATTTATATCGATTTAATAATTAAAAATATAATTTTTAAATATAATTTAATACCTATAGAAAATAAATAGTTTTTTATATTCAAAATGAATGCTAAAAAAGATACTTTTCTTAAGAAAAAGAGTGTAATTTTGAGTAGAAAATTTGGCAACATAACGGGTATGAAACATGGTTTTATAAAATAGTAAAAAGAGAGGGGAAAAGGGAATACCATTAATAAAATAATCTTAATAAAGTAAATATATTTAATAAAATGAAAATAATAACATATTTTGTAAATTTTATATTCATACTACACAAAAAAACATGAAAGGAGAAGGGAAGTTGAGATTTCCCTTACCTTGAAGAGTGTTCCTAAAACATGATAATCGGGACCTTAGGGGCTTGAGGACACCTTGTGAGGACTTATTGGGAGGTAAAAATTTCAGATATTTGTGTGGGAGTGAAATGAAATGGATAAATTGGTGGGTATTTATAGAAAAAGAAGTGAATATTTTTATTAATTTCCTTGAACACCTAGGTAGTGATAAATTCAAAACCATGGGCTTCATCATGGTATTTACCCATGGTATTGGACACTTGGGAAACCTATTGTGTTATTTTAATTCAAAAGAGTTAAAAGGATTATATTATTTATTACATAATTATGATGTATTTATGATGTCATTAAACATACCGAAAAATGGAAACTGTATTTTTACTATTCATGAAAAATTAATGTATTTTATAAAATTCTAATAAATTCACCCTAACCTAATTGTAAAGTGTTGATTTCAAAAATTATATTTATTTTAACATAATAATAATCTAAATATGAGAATTATATCTTTTAAATATAAAAATCCTTATTTATTAAAAATAATATCGAATAGAAAATACATAGTAAATGCATAATAATAATTTCTAACACTTGAAAAAAATAAAATTCTGTTTATCATTTATATTTAATTAATAGTGTTTTTGTTATAATATTTATTTAAAATAATTATTATTCATAATTTCATAGTTTATTTTAAAACTCTATTTCTTTTTTATAATGTACAATTTATGTCTGAAAAACTAATTTATCAAATTCCATATAGATTTTCTCAAGAAAAACTATTCATAAAACTAAATTGATGGAAAATAAATTTATTTATACAATGGAATTACACTTTAAGTAAATAATTCCTTAACACATAATCACTTATAACACCAACATAAAACTTAAGAGTAAGGAGAGTGATATTGATTGATTCCTGGGGTGACTCAGATAACATTTCCAGAGTGGTAATTTCCACTAACTTGTACTTATCCCATATGATATTTCATTAAACCTTCACTTGTTGAAGCTCTACATTGACATGTTCAAGAGAGAATCACAGTTTCACTATATCCTTACCATGTTTTAACAAGTGGGCTTCAAATGGAATGACTCTACTGGTTGAGGCCATCATCTATCCTTTATGCTTTAATTATTCATTATCATTTCTATTTATAAACAGAAATTATAACATTAAAATTTATTAACAATAGTATAGTTTCCAAAGATAATATTATCCAACGGTCATATTTGAATAATGGTTGTAACGCCCCAACCCCAGCTACACAGAGCCGGTGCGTTACTTCGTAACATTGGCATGATCACAAAAGATCAAGTCTCAAAAGACCGATTAGTTTAGTAGCCTTGGAAACACTAGATACATTCATAAATGTTACATTATATCATAAATTGAAAATATACAATAACAAAGTCTCCATAGTCCACACTCATATCCTCTTCTGACTATCCCTGCAGGTCATTCATAAAATACTTCTTCACATCCTAGAAAATATTAAAACATTGAAAGGGGTGAGCTCAGATGCTCAGTAAGGATAACAATATTGCGGAAGCTTTCATAAATAAACATTAACTTTTAAGGCAATGTATAACTAAAACAAAAGCCTTTTAAACATGAACTTCAACATAATATGGCAAAAGTAAAATGAGATAATTCCATTTACTTATTCACATGGATATTCTACTGGTCGAATAATCACATGCAATATCAATAACCACTTTCATAATGATGGAATGCATAATGCCAGACTATCATAACCACGTAGTCAAGGCCTCGTGCAAAGACCACAAATAAGATTTTGTCAAGGCCTTGTGCCAAGACACTAGTTTGTCTCATGAGACCTGCCGATGCATCGAGGAGCTATAGCGGGCTCCACCCATCACTTATTAAGTCCAATGCATTCCTCATATGAATAGGTTTAAACATATCATAAACCATAACATAATCGTATCACATAAAACATGCATAAAGGAAACATAACATTTCCACATTTCAATCACAAGATATCAATACAACACATTGATATAATAAAAACTCTTTCAAAACCATTTTCAATACCAAAATAAAAGAAAGTTAAAACATTGTATTTATTTTTCATTAAAAAAAATGATGGCTTGTAGAGGAAGCCGAAACTCAAATAATGGTCACGACGGTGGAGAGGTCGTTGTCGCCGCATAAGTATGGAAATAAAAACATTCCCTTTTTGTCGTTTAGTAAAATGCTTTGTATAAAAAATATTCCTTTTGAATAAACATAAAATTCAAAGGGTTTTATACACCGTATAAAAGAAAGTTGTGTATAAAATAAAATATGCCTCAATGAAAGGAGATTGAGACGAAGTCCTTAAAAAGATCATTTTTAAAATAAAATAGATATATTATGTGTATTCACTATAGGTACACATGAAGAAAGTAAAAATACAAAATAGGACATAATAACATCATGACATAATTTTGAAAGTAGGAGATTAACCCAAAGAATGGAAGTTGGGTTAAGAAGTTCCCTTACCTCGTGTCTGACTTGACTCAACCGTTCTTTAACCTCCTGAATAATAAACTAGAGTTAATATATACCTTATTAAGAACCATTTTCAATTTAATTATCCTTATTATATCACTTATTACAATGATATGAACATTATGTAATTATTTAAGTTAATAACGTTCGTTTTGTCGATCTTTGGTACTTGAGTCAAAAATAAACTTCTTATAATTACAAGTTGTTCATGTGGTAAAATATCCATTATATCCAGAATTATATTCATGATGTAGATATCATATATATCATATATATACAGTATATACATTCATTTATAATATTACGTAACATTTAGAGGTAAGAAATGAAATGCACCGTTCATGGAGACTGTAAGCCGTACGTACGCATGAACGCTACTTTCATTTCAATTTCATATTTAATGGAACTAAATCATAATGATATAAATGTATAATATAATTCCAGTATAATATATTGTATAATACAATTTACTCCATCCTTTATACATCCCACATATGGAATTAACGATTCAAATCACTTTGAGGGGGCGGTAGTCCGCACTTCCTAAAATGAAATTATCGCATTTTACACATAATGGAAATCATAAAGTATGCCATAAATGAGAAATACAGAAGCATAAGTAAAACATAAACATATTATATATCATATATAAAAATAGTGACATCTTAATGGCCACCTTTGAAGGTGTTATATGAGGGTTGAACAATCATCATTTCGTGTGGCAGAAATTCGCCATCCACAGAAACCGTATGTTCTTTAACCATTAGATGTAGGTGTGTGTAAGTTTAGCTTGAATACTTCTTATAACAACATTCTATTATATTGAGTATAATGTTGTTGTTACAAAAGAAATGAATAAAAAGAGTTTAGGGTGTTGGAGAAGAAAAATAAAACAAAACAAAATTAGAGAAGACATTACCTCAAAATCGGGTAACTCTTTTTGATTTGAGCCAAAGGCTTCCTTGGGAAGAGTTCTGCCCAAAGTGAGGCTTCTAGGAGTAATAGGGGGAAGTTGGGAGATTATTTGGGCAGAGGTTGGCCGAGCCAAATGGCTTGAAGGTTTGAATAAGGTGGGAGAGGTGGGGGCCTTTTATAAGTGGAGAGGAGGGGCTCTTTTGGAAAGTTTGAAATGTTACATTATTATACAATGATTTTCGGATTCTAAAGGTCCCACACTTATATAATTCGTGGCTAAGGTGATAAGGGTTCGAAATCGCTTCATCCAATAGGCTTTGGACAAGTGTAAGACTTGGATTTTTCATTATCTTCTCATTTTATTTAAATCGTTAAATAATGAGGTCATCGCCGCATCATAATGATGTCATAAATAATTTAATATATATAATGTCTAAAAATTATAAAAAAAATACTATGATGTATGAAATCTTTTAATCTTTCTAATGAATATTTATAATCAAAATTTGGACTTGTTTAACCCCACTTAAAAACTATTTTAGTAAAACAACTCATGTTTGTGTCAATTTAATTTTAACATTAAATAAATATATATTAATGTCATTTTCCAACTAAAGTGGATCCATGGGGTCCCCAAGTTGACCCATGGGTTGTCTTGGTCGGCCGTGAATCATCCAATAGCAGTTGGACAAGTGTCATGCTCATCTCATATTATTAAAACATTATTTGTACCTTAAACTACACTAATTACCTCTAATCGCGATTAAGAACTTAAAAGTTACCATTCACCAAAAATTTATTTTAATCTCATTGAACCACATTTTACTTCTTAATGAAAACCTTGTATGTCGGATTTTTGAAAATCAAATCACATAAGTGGTAATATTTCATTTAAATGAAAAATCAGTTATTTAACTACCACTTAGTGGTTTCACTATTCATCAAAAATTGAAGTTTTTCAGAACAAAGCCAAAATTTCACCCTAAGATATAATTGATATTCCGAATTCAAAAATGATGTCTATTTTAAAAAATTACAAACATATAAGTTGTATTAATTAATTTTATAATTAATTCCCTCTGTTACAAAAAATGGCGTGTTTCTAAGAAACAATTTATATCAAAAGATTGGCAATTGTTTATGTCCGATTTCAATGTTAAATTAATTCTAATGACCACCATTGGATAAAATGGTAAAAATATATTCTAATTATACTTTAAAACCACTAAATAGTATAATTTATCACAATAAATTATTTTGATTAAAAAATTTGTTTTAAGTATTTTTCACTATTCATAAAAAATTAGAAGTTGTCAGACAAATACCAAAAATTCAACATAGGCTAATTTCGATATTACGAATCCAAAGATAAAGTCTATTTTGATAAATAAAATTTATAAAATTTCAAAAAGTAGTTATTACTATTCCCAACGGCTAGTTTAATTAGTTGTGGTGTGTGTTAGAGCTCGAGGTTGCATACAACACACACTATTGCATTAATGAATGAGAAGCGTATCATGGAAGCTCGGGGTGTTACATTATCCCCTCCTTAAATAAATTGCGTCCTTGCAATTTGAAAATTTTCTTTGAAAATAAAAGGTTGAAAATATAAAATACCTTTGTGGAAAACCCACATCGGAAATAAGGTTAATAAAATTTAGCCTTAATAAGAGGGAAATGGAAATAAGAAAGTCACCACCAAATTATGATCTCGATAAGGAGAACATTGGTGGCAATTAGAGACATATAATTGGAGGAAAAACGTAAATATTTTTAGGGAGTGATTGAGGTCATCAATCACAATCAACTGTCAAATTGAGGGCCTCAAAGCCTTCAATCTATGTTGATTTAAAATATCATCAGTTCAACAAGACATAAGGTATTAGGGTAACACATTTTTTTGTTTTAATATCCCTTTACTAAAGTTTAAGAATTAATTTATTCATTGAATAACAGATAGCTATATATATATTTATGCTTGACAATTAGAGTTTCAACCTTCAACTCACCTTTCACTCAAAAAGATAATAGAACCCAAAAATATTATACTTATCCTAATTGTATAAGGTTCCAAATGTTAACACATACCATTTAGATTAGTAAAATTATTTTGTAATAACCAGGGACTTCATGTAGGCTAGTGGTAGGAAATAAAGGCCTGTCGCACTATGGTTGTGGGTTCGATTCCTGTAGCTTTGTCCGACGTGTCAGGTTATGCCCCACCCTACAGGTTGTCCTTTTCCTAAAACTATAGTATTATAATATTCCAAAAATAATCTTCAAAAATGCTTTAACCTTAAACAATACTATCCATGGTTCAACTTAATCCATTCCAACCTTAATAGTTATCTAAAATACCTCTGTCCAAACTTTCTCTAAAAGGTCTCTTAATTCCAAAATCAATTTATCGGATTCCCCAAACAAAGTAAAGTTTCTCTTATTGTCACATACAAAAATATGATTACCTTAATCATATTAAAACCTTAATGAAATCAACAAGTACTACAGTACAATCCTTATATATATATATCACATTATTCTAACAACCAGAATATAATCCATTAGTCCAAAAGCACCAACACATTAATTATTCCGCTTCAACTGTAGTCACAGCATAAGATTGGCCTTGATCCCTTTTCCTTTTCTGAGGTAAGTTTCCTTGACGCTTAAGACATTCATTTGCATAATGCCCCATTTCCCTACAATTGTAGCATTCAACTTTGACAGCCTCTTTCTTTCCCTTGCAATCATGAGCCTGGTGACCCTTTTCTCCACATTTATAACAAACTCCCATTCCTTTTAGGCACATACCAGGGTGATTCTTCCCACAATTATCACATAATGGAAAATCCTTCTTTCCATTTTTCCCTTTATCTGTCTCTTGTTCAACAGTTCTCTTCTTCTCTTGCTTTACTTTGTTGTCATAAGACTTAGAGAATTCCTTTTCTGTCTTGATAGCACACGAGACAATATCTTCGTATGATGAGAAGGATTGTGATACTAAAGCTCGATGGAGAAATGGTTTTAACCCATCAAAGAAACGATCAATCTTAATCCTTGGGTTACGTATATAATCGGCATCATACCTTGCTAACCTTGTAAAGTTAGCCTCATACATTGCGACATTCTCATCCTCCTTCTGCCTCAGACTCAGAAATTTTCCTTCCATATCCGCTCGATGGTCTCGAGGAAAGTATTTTTCTAAGAAAAGATCTTTGAACTCCCTCCATTCCATATTCGATATGTCATCATCTTCCTTTGTGTTTTGAATCATCGACCACCACTGATCGGCATCTCTAGTGAGGCGGTAAACTGCCATGACAACCTTCTCCCTTTCGCTACTCCCCAAGGCATGGAATATTTTCTCTAAGGAGTTTATCCATTGTTCAGCTACTAATGGATTTATACCCCCATTAAATGTTGGTGGTTGTTTCCTCATGAAGCGTTCTAACATTGATCCTCCACGTTGCGGATCAGGGTGCTCCATACGAGTAAGGTTATTATTCATAACATGAGTAAGTTGTCCCAGTATGGTAATAAGTTGATCAGCACCAGTTGTATCTCCAGATCCACAATAATTATCTTGAGCAGGAGGGAAATCCCTACACGGAGTTCGTGCATTGATACGGTTTCCATTCCTTCCACTAGGCGCCATTTCTATACAATGGCATAAACTAGATTAGTTTATGAATCAAAATACATAATTCCATACTTATAAAATACTTAACATAAATTGAACTATTTATGGATATAATCCATAATCATAAAAATGTTTTCTTTGAGGAAGTATATACTCATAAACCCTTCATAATGATTTGTAAAGAAAATGAGAATTATCTAAATCATATCCCCCGGGAGTGTCGTAACCAAGAGTGCAGCAAGGCCCGTTGTCGTGCACCAGTTCCCGTTCGAGTCTAGCTCAAAGCGGTGTTTTCCGGTTTTACCCCTAGGTACATCTGTGCCAGAGCCGCCTCTACTTGCTCGTATCAAGACAGGGATGTATTGCTCGGAAAACTCACAAAATCTCTACAATAACAAAATTCTAGGAAGTTCTTCTATACTAATCCTCAAAGTCTATCTTTGGTCTATGTGGTCTAATCAGAGTTTATCTAAATCTAGCTTCCAAGGTTAGTACTAAACTGCCTCTGATACCAACTGTAACGCCCTGAACCGAGCTACACAGAGCCGGTGCGTTACTTCGTAACATTGGAATGATCCCAAAAGATCAAGTCTCGAAAGACCGATTAGTTTAGTAGCCTTGGAAACACTAGATACATTCATAAATGTTACATTATATCATAAATTGAAAATATACAATAACAAAGTCTCCATAGTCCACACTCATATCCACTTCTGACTATCCCTGCAGGTCATTCATAAAATACTTCTTCACATCCTGGAAAATATTAAAACATTGAAAGGGGTGAGCTCAGATGCTCAGTAAGGATAACAATATTACGGAAGCTTTCATAAATAAACATTAACTTTTAAGGAAATGTATAACTAAAACAAAAGCCTTTTAAACATGAACTTCAACATAATATGGCAAAAGTAAAATGAGATAATTCCATTTACTTATTCACATGGATATTCTACTGGTCGAATAATCACATGCAATATCAATAACCACTTTCATAATGATGGAATGCATAATGCCAGACTATCATAACCATGTAGTCAAGGCCTCGTGCCAAGACCACAAATAAGATTTTGTCAAGGCCTCGTTCCAAGACACTAGTTTGTCTCATGAGACCTGCCGATGCATCGAGGAGCTATAGCGGGCTCCACCCGTCACTTATTAAGTCCAATGCATTCCTCATATGAATAGGTTTAAACATATCATAAACCATAACATAATCGTATCACAAGAAACATGCATAAAGGAAACATAAAATTTCCACATTTCAATCACAAGATATCAATACAACACATTGATATAATAAAAATGCTTTCAAAACCATTTTCAATACCAAAATAAAAGAAATTTAAAACTTTTTATTTATTTTTCATTAAAAAAATGATGGCTTGTAGAGGAAGCCGAAACTCAAATAATGGTCACGGCGGCGGAGAAGTCATTGTCACCGCATAAGTATGGAAAGAAAAACATTCCCTTTTTGTCATTTAGTAAAATGCTTCGTATAAAAAAGATTCCTTTTGAATAAACATAAAATTCAAAGGGTTTTATACACCGTATAAAAGAAAGTTGTGTATAAAATAAAATATGCCTCAATGAAAGGAGATTGAGACGAAGTCCTTAAAAAGATCATTTTTAAAATAAAATAGATCTATTATGTGTATTAACTATAGGCACACATGGAGAAAGTAAAAATACAAAATAGGACATAATAACATTTTCAATTTCATTATCCTTATTATATCACTTATTACAATGATATGAACATTATGTAATTATTTAAGTTAATAACGGTCGTTTTGTCGATCTTTGGTACTTGAGTCAAAACTAAACTTCTTATAATTACAAGTTTTTCATGTGGTGAAATATCCATTATATCCAGAATTATATACATGATGTAGATATCATATATATCATATATATACAGTATATACAATCATTTATAATATTATGAAACATTTAGAGGTAAGAAATGAAATGCACCGTTCATGGAGACGGTAAGCCGTACGTACGCATGAACGCTACTTTCATTTCAATTTCATATTTAATGGAACGAAATCATAATGATATAAATGTATAATATAATTACAGTATAATATAGTGTATAATACCATTTACTCCATCCTTTATACATCCCACATATGGCATTAACGATTCAAATCACTTTGAGGGGGCGGTAGTCCGCACTTCCTAAAATGAAATTATCGCGTTTTACCCATAATGGAAATCATAAAGTATGCCATAAATGAAAAATACAGAAGCATAAGTAAAACATAAACATATTATATATCATATATAAAAATAGTGACATCTTAATGGCCACCTTTGAAGGTGTCATATGAGTGTTGAACAATCATCGTTTCGTGAGGCAGAAATTCGCCATCCACAGAAACCGTATGTTCTTTAACCATTAGATGTAGGTGTGTGTAAGTGTAGCTTGAATAATTATTATAACAACATTATATTATATTTAGGATACTTTTGTTGTTACAAAAGAAATGAAAAAAAAGTGTTTAGGGGGTTGGAGAAGAAAAATAAAACAAAAAAAAAATTAGAGAAGACATTACCTCAAAATCGGGTAACTCTTTTTGATTTGAGCCAAAGGCTTCCTTGAGAAAAGTTCTGCCCAAAGTGAGGCTTCTAGGAGTAAGAGGGGGAAGTTGGGAGAGTATTTGGGCAGAGGTTGGCCGAGCCAAATGGCTTGAAGGTGTGAATAAGGTGGGAGAGGTGGGGGCCTTTTATAAGTGGAGAGGAGGGGCTCTTTTGGAAAGTTTGAAATGTTACATTATTATACAGTGCTTTTCAGATTCTAAAGGTCCCACACTTATATAATTTGTGGCTAAGGTGATAAGGGTTCGAAATATCTTCATCTAATAGGCTTTGGACAAGTGTAATCCTTGTATTTTTCATTATCTTCTCATTTTATTTAAATCGTTAAATAATGAGGTCATCGCCGCATCATAAGGATGTCATAAATAATTTAATGTATTTAATGTCTAAAAATTATAAAAAACTACTATGATGTGAGAAATCTTTTTATCTTTCTAATGAATATTTATAATCAAAATTTGGACTTGTGTAACCCCACTTAAAAATTGTTTTAGTAAAACAACTCATGTTTGTGTCAATTTAATTTTAACATTAAATAAATATATATTAATGTCATCTTCCAACTAAAGTGGCTCCATGGGGTCCCCAAGTTGACCCATGGGTTTTCTGGGTCGGCCATGACTCATCCAATAGGAGTAGGACAAGTTTCATGCTCATCTCATATTATTAAAACATTATTTGTACCTTAAACTACACTAATTACCTCTAATCGCGATTAAGAACTTAAAAGTTACTATTCACCAAAAATTTATTTTAATCTCATTTAACCCAATTTTACTTCTTAATGACAACCATGTATGTAGGATTTTTTAAAATCAAATCACAGAAGTGGTAATATTTCATTTAAATGAAAAATCAGTTATTTAACTACCACTTAGTGGTTTCACTATTCATCAAAAATTGATGTTTTTCAGAACAAAGCCAAAATTTCACCCTAAGCTATAATTGATATTCCGAATTCAAAAATGATGTCTATTTTACAAAATTCCAAACATATAATTTGTATTAATTAATTTTATAATTAATTCCCGCTGTTACAAAAAATGGCGTGTTTCTAAGAAACAATTTATATCAAAAGATTGACAATTGTTTATGTCCGATTTCAATGTTAAATTAATTCTAATGACCACCATTGGATAAAATGGTAAAAATATATTCTAATTATACTTTAAAACCACTAAATAGTATAATTTATCACAATAAATTATTTTGATTAAAAAATTTGTTTTAAGTATTTTTCACTATTCATAAAAAATTAGAAGTTCTCAGAAAAATACCAAAAATTCAACATAGGCTAATTTCGATATTCCGAATCCAAAGATGAAGTTTATTTTGATAAATAAAATTTATAAAATTTCAAAAAGTATGTATTACTATTCACAACGGCTAGTTTAATTAGTTGTGGTGTGTGTTAGAGCTCGAGGTTACGTACAACACACGCTATTGCATTAATGAATGAGAAGCGTATCATGGAAGCTCGGGGTGTTACAATGGTCTTATAATGGTCATATTATGATGGTCACATTTCCTTTAATACTCTCTTCACTATTAAATACATAAAGTTTTGTTGTGTAAGATACAATAAAACAGACATTTTTAGGAAACAAATTTCATTTAAAATTTTAGGTAATTATACACCCCTTTCTTATGTATCTCCTCAGTTTATCCCATGTAGTTTTAGAAGAGCAGTGGAATTTTAAGGGCTTGTTGTGGATTTTTTAAATACTGTTGGTTTGACCATGATTCAAGTGATGGTTCTATATACCTAATTTCCAAAATAAATTATACCTATTGATATTTTATAATTGTATTAAGTGTTATTTATATAAATAATCATAAATTAAGTTGTAATAAAATATGGGTTTTCATATAGCCATAAATAAACCACCATCTATCCATTTTTCTTGATGGTGGCACCTAAAAAAGTTGTTTCGTCAGAAAATGTCTTGTATGGGTTCATCCCTGGTGGTTTGTTTTATCATTGGTTCAAGGACTCACTCTATCACTCACATCAGGTTTTCCATTTGTTTAGTGTTCCCTTGAAATTCCCAATAGTTCCCACATCCATAACTGTGTATATAACTTCTTTCCAAAGGCATGTGGTCCTTTGGGATTTCACACCTAATGATGCGTAGGAATGCACAGTGGTCGAGAGGATGGGAGGTAGGGCTCATCGCACCCTGTGGGGGGGGGGGGAATTATTGCCTACTCTATGAATCTCTTATATATTTAAGATATTTTCATTAAATCCTTCCTAGAACTTGGTACGGTATAGGTTACCTCCGTTCCAATGTATTTATTATGAACATGTAGAGATAGTAATGGTTGTGTTAATATCATGGGTTCTCTATCGCTCTCTTATTTACTTATGATTCATTAGTCCATGGCCATATTTGGTCACTCTGGAGTTTTTTTCATCCAGGGAGGCAGTTGGTGTCTTGGAGATGGGATTGGACCTCTAAGAGGTGTCCAACATATCATTTGAAAATATGAATTGAAACCCACATAGTTCATTTGTCATAGTTTATGGAAATATGTCTGGACCGGTCCATAGAGTTTAATGTCATGTGGTAAGGACATGAATATCAGGATCGAACCTTGGAGAGGCATCCTACATATCGTGTTTGAGTTAGGAATTAGAATCTATATAGTTCTTCTTGAGGGTTTATATTTCATAAGATGTTCAACAATTGAGGCTCTGGTTGAGACTTGTGCATATAAGATTTCCCTAGATTTCCTCATCAGGAGTATGGGCCTTTGAGTGGAAAAGTGATGTAATCAGACTTACATCCAAATGGTGGTCCCTCATCGGGGGAATTCTTATCATTTTATTGGTGCAATAATTTCTAGCCTCTAATCCCATGTGAGTCATGCTCGGTGTGACAAAAAATAGACAGTTGAAGATTGAACACGTTAGATGAGGGAATATCTATGTAGGGATTATATATTAAAGTTTCCCTTTGAGTGGAATGATTTCTCATATCATGGATGCTATGATACTGAGGTAGGTCTTTAAGAAGGCATCCTATGTATCCTGTTTTATAACAGGAATTAGATTCATCATAGTTTGGTTAGTTCCAAACCCGTTGATGGGTTTTGGTACTTGAGGCCATGGTCAGGACTGATACTTAAGGTGATGGTCATGCATTAGCCCTCTCCTCATTCACTGATGGATGAGGAAGAGTAATCATCCCATGGAAATTATTGGGTCCTAATGGTTCTCATGTTGGGGACCTGAGGGGATTTACAAAAAAGTGGATAACCATTTGATATCAAGCCTTCGAAAGAAGTCCTATGTATCCTTGTTATTGTCGGAATCATAATTCTCGTAGTCCAGTTCTCCCTTAACCAGCTAATGGTTTAAGGAGGATGATTACGCCCAAATACATTATTTTTACCCCTAAGGTTTTTGGAATGATATGTGATTATACTAGAATAGACGCCCTTTGATTGGGGTTACGCATTGAGGATGGACTTTAGGTGTTTAATATAGAGCTCAAACCTTAGATAGCTATCCTACATGTAATAATTATGGAAGGAATTAGAGTCTATATAGTTCCATTGATTGGGTCTTACACACTGGTGTTTCCCTTTATTATACTCGTTATTTAACTTCTAACAGATTAAAGTGCTGTGGTAATGAGTATGAAAGGTCTATTTGAGAGAATGACATTGGTAGGGTCTCATGAGTGTGTATCCCAAGCTCTTCAAGGACACTTCCCTTAAAAAGGGTATATGGATGAAGGTTTGTGGCTGGGGTCCGCATGGCATTAGCCCAAGGGGGTTTTCAGAATGATGTTAAAATTTCTTAGGTGATCTGTCTAACTTGTCTTGGATTTCTACTAGGAAATTTTTGATTTTGGCCGAATATGTTGGAGCATCAATATGTCATGGCAGACACATTCAAGGGTGTCTTCTTGATCAATTGGAATTCCTTAGATTCCTCCATACGAGTAAAGTATACATGTCCAAGATGCTTCACATAATCAAACGAGGCATGTATAGGGTCTTGTACATGATCAATTGACTTGTCTCAGATGTATTCTCCTAATAATATTAACTATGTCAGGGGTCTTGTGCATGATCAAATCATACAAGATCACGTGTTGTGGTATGATCAACCTGACCTATCTTCGGACTATGCATATCAATATGTACATGTTCATGTACGGTTTCATGATCATGATAACATGTCAATAACACCTTCACACGATCAAAGTGAATGGTCTAGGATGTATTCTCATGACCATGGTGAAAACTCAAAGGTGATTTGTATGATTGAAATGACTTTTCTTATGCTTGTCACATGACAATGTAGACATGTAAAAGGGATTTATCAAGATCATACTAACTTTTCCAAGGCATTATTTGGGACCAAAATGACATGTCCAAGGTCTCTTAAGGTCACCATAAGTCCACTGAAGAGTCTTGTGATTGTATGTCCTTAAACAATTCATGTGGCGAGGTCCCGCATATGTGTTTAGGATCATGTGATTGTTCAAGTGTCATAAGTATGAATCCAAAGGGATCATGACTTAAATCCATATGGACAATTATTATCCTATTACAATGGTTTCATGGCCATGGAATGGTCATCTCAGGAGTTCCCTTATGGTTCCATGCCATGTACATGTGGAGGAGTGCACACATAATAGTACCGTAGGAAGGTTCCAATTCATGAGACTCACATAACCTCAAAAAGGTGATATCACAATAGATTACCTAACCATGAATGGATCTATTTATCAAGGTCATATACACTATAAAGGGATCAAAATGCATGTATAGGGTTCATGCCATATGGGTTGTGTGTACTCATTGTTTTTCCAACATGAAGATGATGTCCAAGAGACTGAGAAAAGGGGAATCGTGAGATCAATGATGTGGCTCTTTAACTCTGTATAACCATGAATAATTGGCCCAAAAGTCACATGTGCACCACATGGAAGAGTTCACATGATCATCGTGCCACCACATGATCCATGAGGGATCATGCAGGGGACTCTGTGGATGTTCCATGGAATCAGTTGAGGACTATTAATGCATCATCAGATATGGGGTTCACATCCTTAGTATTTCCTCCACCTGACTAGTGACTCGCGAGTCATTTATTATTGATGTTATGGATTATAAGGCTATATTTAAGCATCATGGGACTAAAGGGTCTACACACATCTACTGATGTTTGGGTTGTATGAACAAAAACATGTGACACCGCATAACTGAGGGTCTGTATATCCATTGTGGTAAACTTGCAAACCCTGTCATGGAAATTGTCTAATCAATGGATTCTGACCATGGAATTCCCATATGATAGGTCTTCCTTAACCTCAACAACCCATCTTCAATCGCATGAACTCCATGGGGTCTTGAGATGAACTCTTCTTTTGGAGAATTCATGTCCATATTTATCTACAAATACCATGTTATAAAGGGGATATTGGAATCATGAGATCAAATTTAGGCACATTACATCGCATGAGATTATATTTCTCATACAATCACATGATCTAAAGGAAGGTATTTCATGGGGTCTTATGATTAAATGTGGGGGGTTCACCCATGGGTTTTTTGTTTGGAATAAGGCCCTACATGGAGAGATCATGAAACCAATGGGTTATCACGCAATTACATTAAAACCTTTCATTAATTAGGCATCACATGATGCTTGATTCATTATGCAACTTCTTGATCCTAAAAAATCCATATAGTGAGATCTTACGATAAAAAATGTGCAGGCATGGGATTGTCTCAATTTTGAACTCATGATCCACAGGACCAGAGCAGATAGATGGGATCAGCGGGAGGCCTTATCGGAAGGCATGGATCATCAGGAGGCATGATCAGATAGTCCAGATTCAATCACTAAAAAATATCCCATCCCACATTGAAATATCATCTATGACTCACTCCAGTATAAAATCAAAGAAGAATTTTACACTTCATCGACCCAAAAAATGGTTTGACACCCATACCACATGAATCACATCCACCTGGGCTTCGGACCACTGAGCTTCTAGCTCAGTCTATATTCACATATAGTCTCACACTCCACAGGCCCTATACATGAGTCTACTCACTTAATTTGGGAGATATGATCCCTCTACTAGTCCACTGGTTGGCCTTGGCTAACTCCCACTAGGTATGGTTTACTTCTAGTCCCACAAGGGCATGTGGTCAAATTGACCTAGCTTGTTAGGAGGTCGAACCTTATTTTTTAGCCGAGTATGGTAATACAATTATCAACTACATGGAATAATATTCTAAGTAGAAAATGTACGCTAAAGTACTAGCCTATATATAAAAGCTATTATCTAGGTTCTTCCTTCCAATTACTTAAATATTTTTCATGGTCTTTAGAGTCCTCGAATCTTCGATGGAAAAGTAAAGGATGCATAATTATGGGTGCTAAAAACTATCCAGCCTCTCCAGATTTCTAGAGGAAAACCAACGACTATCTAATTTTATGTAAAGTGGAAATCAAATGATATACAACCTAACACAAAAATGGTGAGCCTCACCAGCCTTTCATTGAGTACTTCATAGCATATTGGCTAATCGATGGAGCCTAGTGGTCAACTGGTGGACTTTTCCTAGAAATCCATCCTAGCTATTATAGGCTATCCCCTATGTCCACTATCAAGTACCAATGAATCTTATGGAATCCCAAAACCTCTAAAACAACAATTTTAATTCCATATTCTATAAATATTCCTCAACAAGGCTTGGTCACCATTAGTAACTATTTTTCCTTCACCTTATCTTCATTTGTGCTTTCCTTGTTGTATTTATTTTCTCCATCTTAATGTGTCTATCCTTATCTCATTTTTTCATTTAAATATTAATGATATAATATTGATAGAATTGATAGTGTGATTTATAGATTTTATTATTAATAAAACAACCATTCTTCTTTTTTTGGGTTCTCATTACCAACAACTTGAGAGTTTTTGGATTTCCAATGTTCACCATCTAAAAGAAATTGTTTGGGTTTATTTGTTTCTCCATTTAAAAGTAATTTTTATCCTTTATAATAAAATATATTAGATACTATTAAAACCAATGTATAATAGATCCATAAATCCTTTGATGGGAGGATACATATGCACTCAAATTGAGCATTGGTCGAACTCATTTATCATCTTGTATTGTCCATTTATTTATTGTTTTAAGCTTACTATTTTAATTTTTATCTTTCATTGTATATATTTTATTTTTTAATGGAAATTAATACCTCTCTCATAAAACCTCGTTCAATGTATCCTTATAATGATACTTAATTTTTGGGGTTATTTAAATTTTTGAATGTTTAGGATTTAAATTTTAGTTTTCTAGAATTTTTTAATTCTATTCATGGTTGGGGGTGAATATATTAAAAGAAACCATGCAGGTACCATTACATGGGGAATTTTTCAGTTGGTTTTGAATGTGAATAGTTTGATATTCATTGGTGGTTCATAGTTCAGGTGATTCTTAGTAGTAACAGTACAAATTTATCTTTCCTTGTGTTTTCTGGCACATGGATTGTTCACAGTAAAGAGAAACATGAAAAAAGCATGTGATATATATTTTTGTTTGTATAGTTTCATTTGTAAAAGTTATAACACAACCATGAGAAGTTTATATGTGTAACTGTGTGAAGTATTTCTGGAGAGGTGGTGCCAATTGCATGGTTGGTGCACAATTTACCAAACTGTGTAGCCTAACCTTTATAGTTTCCTAAATTAACTTAAAAGTGGATTTCTATATTTTTTTCCTTATAATTTTAATGTCCAAAAGGGCTTCCTCATGTATATCTCTCATTCTTCCAAGATAGACGCACACCTTAGGAAGTTTCTACCTCCTTTTGGTTGGATTCACATGCCTCTCCAACCTCGTTTCTTATGAATTTCTTGAAGGTAGTCCCTTTGTTCTTCATCTTTCTCCTCCCCCTTCCACTCAATTATGGTTTCGCACTCTCCCATAGATCCTAGGGGATGTTAGGATTGATTTTTGGGTTTATTATTATTAATTTATTTTGGCTATACATTTTAGGGTTACTTGATATCCCTTGGTGGTAATTGAAGCATTCTCTATCCTAGTCAATGATTTTCATCTTGGTTGTCATTGAACTAGGGTAGGTGTTTTGTGATTTACATTAAATTGACATGTTATTGGGTGCATGGAAGTTTTAAATTCCATTTTTTAAGTAAAATCCATATGCATGGTTTTTCTGAATTTATAAATTTGATCAAGGTGGATTTTCACTTAGTAAAATGATTTCTTCTAGTCATTTAAAGTGGGACATGAAATTCCATGTAGTGATAAATTTTTTAAAGAATGGTTTTAAATAAATTATAGTGTTTCAAGAGGTTTGACACCATTTGGGTCAGGAAATAAATTGGGGAGTGTGTTTTTAAGAATTACAATGGTTTTCTATTGGTGTTTCAAGGATTGATTTTAAATGAAAAGTGTTTTGAAAATGTTAAAAGAAACATTATAAACTGAGTGTGATATTTTAAAATGAATTAATGAAGTTTGTTGAGTGATGTGAATTGAAATGTATATTATAATCCCATTTTGAATTTTTAATAAAAATTTGTTGGGGCATTAAATCACTCCAGAAAATGGTTTTCAGTAAAATATGTTGGGAATATTCTTTATAAATACATTTAAAGTGTTTGGTTTTACATAATGGTTTAAAGGGGGACTTAAAACCATTGATAAATTGCTTGGAACCTCGTGCTCTTTTGTTAAAGGATTGATTGGAAATTTTTATTATTTGAAAATGGTCTGGATGAGTGTCAAACCCTCTTGAACCCCTTGGTGTATTGTGACCCCCAAGGGGGTATTTCTCATTTCATTATTTGAATTGTGGCTAAAGGAGTATCTTTTTTATTTTATATGATATGAATGAAATATGAAAATGAACTACTAGAGAGGGTGTAATAAGTGAGATGAAATTTGTCACTTTTAATATATGGAATGATGCAAGTAATTTATCAACTCTATTTGAGGATATCCATGGGAGTCCTAGGTGACTAAGAAGAGGTCTGGATGCGTACAATCCTTAGATAATATTGTATTCTATCTAGGGATGGTGGTCTAATATACGGAGTGGAAAAGTGAAATTTATTATGGCATGCTAGATATATTGATCTAGCAGAACCTAATTATGTATCATGGTAATATTTTTTACTCAGGAGTTTTATCTCTTGACAGTCCTATGGAACTACCAACTATGAGAGATATTTGATGGTTTCATCTTACAGGGGATGTGTAAATACCCCAACCATAGTACCCTAGACCCAATGGTTACATTACATTAGAAGAAGATATGTGTAATCTCATCCTAAAATACCAATCAATTTAGTAGTATTTGTAAACTAGATACATACTTGAATATGACAATACATTGGTAATATAAAAACATAGTGAAAGTAAAAAAAATGAATCCTTGAACTCATTCAAATATTCCTTCTTCATATCCTGGGGAAAGGAAACAAAATTAGTTTGAACTCATATACTCAGTAAGGGAATAAAAATGACAATAGATATTATAAAATAAATAAACCATAATCAATATAGAGACGTGAATAACTGAAACACATGTAATTTAATAAATTACTTGAGAATGAAGAATAATATGGTAGGGATAAATGATGATCAAATAATTCCATATAAATAATCACATGATCTTTAAAGTTATCCATGGATGTACTAACTATTAAAATAGTAATATAGACATCAATAAATGATTTTATAATGATGGAATGAATAATTTAAACATCTAAAACTTAAGGTCAGGACCTTGTGTCAATATAGTTTAAACTATGGGTATGTATACACTAAAACCACATTTTATAAGTCTATAGAACCAGTTTTTCTCATGAGACCTTCCATTTCATCAAGGGGAAATATAATGTTTGGCCCCACCCATCACTTAATAAGTCAAATGAATTAATCATATGAATAAACAATAAAAAATAATCAATATGTCATAAAATCAATAAATTTCTTGTAGTGGAAGTACTAATATATGAAATGACAATACTTCACCAAGAAAATTCTAACATAAAACATCCATAAAAATAATTTGGATGGTATATTCGGATTATACCATTATTAAAGTATATTATTAAATAAATTATGTTTACATTTATGAAATTACTTTAAAAAGATAATTATAAAATTTCTTGAGGAAAATACCCCGTTTTCACATTGAAATCTCTTCTTTAAAATCAAAAAATTTCCCAAATATTAAGGGAGAAAATTATTTGAAAAGATCATTTTAAACTACTAGATTAATCTAAGAAAACATTATTGGAGATGTTAGTGGGAAACTTTTTTCATGCTATATAAGTTAAAAAATATTCCTTTCACACTTTTGTAAGAAAGGTCAAAAATTACCTTGTCTAGAAAACAATATGAAGATTAATTTTAATTTTTTTTAAAAGTAAAAAATGGTTAAAAATTTATTTAATAAATCATTGGGTATTATTAAAAAAATTATTTAATTTTTTTAAGGAAAATATGGATATAGAAGAAAAATATTCCTGACCGAGTAGAAAAACAAAGTTGGTTTTCCTTAAAATCATGATTTAAGTATCTTGAGTACATAAAGAGTGGAAAATTAAAGGAAAATTTTTAATTTCCAGAAATATTTATATTATAATATAATATATTTATTTTAATTCACAGAGATAAAATAATTCCCCTAGTGGGTACATTAATATAAACAATCTTGAATAATGATGAGATTGTGAAATAAACCCTTACCACTTTGGTAAATTTTGAATCATAACATTAATGAAATAAATAACATCAAATGAATATTTAAATACCATTAATTCAAATAATATCATGATATATCATATAAAATGGATAGTGTATACACCACATTAAAGAAACAAATGGTGAATATGGTATATGTCTCGTGAAAAAATGTGATTTGGGAATGTACTAAAAAGTTCCTTTTGTTGAATAAACGGATAAATTATGTGTAAAAAAAAATTTAAATCCATAAAAAAAAGTTGAAATAAAACATAAATAAAAAAAATCCATTTTATACATAATATATTCATAATTTAATCAATTAAGAAGTGATATAACCCAATGAAAGAAAATTGGGTTATGAACCCCTTTCCACTTGAGAACTTTCAAGTAAACTCCCTTTAGAAGAAATAATTAGAATTGAAACTTAAAATATCAAGAATTATTAAGGATTGATTATATAATATGTAAAATGGGAAACATATACATTTAATAAAAATAATAGGTGCATAACATTATAATATGTCTCAATGAAAGGAAATTGAGATGAAATCCCTTACCATAGGTTTGAATCATCCCATACATTATTTATCTTTCTAAATACTAAAATTTTGTTAAATTTTTAATGGATTAATAAAAAATTTAAATTTTGTTATTCCTTTTATTTTATTTAATATAATATTATATTTAATCACTTAATTAATTAATTTCACATTGGATGTTTTGACGATATTCAGTTTATATATCCAAAATGACGTTGATGTGTTAATTTTGGTAAAATAGTTCATTGTTACATAATATAAATAATAATAATCATTATAAATTTATCATTTTTATATGTTAATTATACTTTTAAAACCAACCATGAAAGATGATTATGAAGAATGAAGTATGTTACAATCATAGAGATGATAAGTCGTACATAAGCATGAGTAACGTTTCCATTTTTAAAGATCATGATGGAAAAAAGGTAAGTATTATTTTGTAATTCTATAACGATTATTATACCATATTATTAAATTAAATAAACTTATATATATCATCCATCTTATGTGGTGATTAAAAATGAATCACATCACTTTGTGGAGGCGGTAGTCCACACGTATGCACAATTAACATTATCATTTTTCAATGGATGGAAAGGTAAGAAAGTTGATGATATATTATATTTTAAAAATGATAAATATTTCATTAATATAATGTATAAATATAAAATCCATTATTACAACCTCTCATAAGACACAGTGAAAGAAAAAAATTACATCAGTTCATAAGGCAGCAGTCCACCGCACAAATGAATGACGGTTTCGTTACCTATTTAATGTAAGATGATATGGATATAGGGTATCCCATTAACATAAAAAAATCTAAGTATATGAAATATATTTTTGTTATTATTTCATAATGTTTTAAGAATATTCTAAGGAGGTATAAGAAGAAGTAAAACTAAAACATTCCGTTAAAAGTTATACCTTTTCTTCAGACAACCTCCTTTGCTTTACACATTAAGCTCCCTAAGGTTGGTGGTATGCCCAAAATAATTTATATATAACAAGGAAAGGGATGTTAGGAAGGTATTTTGGTATGTATTGGATGAACCAAATATTTCGTGATATGTAAATAAAATAGGAGAGGGGCTCTCTTTTATAATGAGGGGAGGGGCATTCCTGGAATTAAATTATTAAATTAATATAACTTAATTTTCTTATAAAAATTAATTAAAATTTATATAATTAAATTATAATATGATTATGAGTTTAAATACTCTCCTAAAATAAATGTTTTTAATATTGGTTGATTTTATCACTTTTAACTTTTTTTTAACCCCTGGTTAACCTTTTTGACAATTACCATAATATAAAAGTTTTATACCCTTTAACGGTCAATAATCTTACCATAAAAATAAAATTGGACCATAAATAGACAATTTACATTATTTTATACCATATATTATCCCCCTTTTCCTATTTAATTATTTTTAATATTTTTAAATAATTTAATCAAAAATTGTTTTCATAAAATACCATTAATGACATTTTTAACACTATTCATTTAATTTGAATTTAAAAAAACATGAGAGAAAATGAATTTTAATATAATAATTTAACACATCCCTAAAATTTTATATTTATCCAATAAATTCTTAAAATAGAATAATTCATTCAATTTATATTACTTTTAATATTTTTACTATCATTTGTTTTATTTTTTATTAATTGAATAAATAATGTGTCGGTGTTCTGTAATCATTTAAAGTAATTATTTCATCACTAAAATATATAAATAAGTTACAATGATAAGAAAAATTATATTTCACATAGAAATTTATAACTGAACATAAGTTGTTTTTATCCATTTCATAAAATATTATAGACATTAAAATCAAGAAAGTGACATTTTTGCCTATATCTTTTTCTTAAATATTATATGGGTAAAAATAAAAGACTTATTGCACCAGGTTGAGATATTTTTTAAAATTGGGTGTAAATTGATGAAATAACATCATAAAATATGATAAATGAGTGTGTTAGTGTCCTTTTTTCAGTCACTATCATATTATTTCTATCCTTAATTACTCGATTTACCCTTACCATGGTAATAATTAATCACTATGGCTATTATTCATAATGATGAAACAAAAGGGAACTATTTAAATTTTTTGGAACTATTGATACCAAATGTGGAATATATTTTTCATGATTCAATTCAATAACTATTATAAATTAATGTAATATTAATATGCAAAACACAATAGAAAATGATTTTTTTATAAAAATGCATTTTAAGTATACAAATATTTTTATACTAAATTAAACTGTAAAATTGATTGAAATTAATTAAATTGGATTAATAATAATATAATATAAATAATTTTACTTTTAAAACATTTTAAAAAAATTATCTTTTTAGATTCTTGAGAAAAAATATAGTTTCCAATAAAAATGAGTTTTTTCACTATTTACTAAAAACTTAATCTTTTCATAAAATTCCCAAAAAATCACCCTAAGTTAATTTTTATATGATGAATTCAAAAATTATGTTCATTTTATATAAAGAATTTTTTAAAATTGGTATAAAATATTTATAACTATCACACACAAAATGAAAAATAAATGAATTTTTGAAGAAAATGTTATTTTTAAGTATAAAATCATTTTAATAAAAAATTAGTTCTTATTTATTATTAATAAATAAATAATATAAAACCTTTATACACATATTCATAATTTATTTAACCCTTTTCATAACCTTTAGTCCAATATCTACGTTATAATGTTCATATTTAAAAAATAATATTTTGTGTTTTGTTTAAGCTTGATGTTCTATGTTGTATACGCCATCAAACAAAGTGTTATTTTAAAATTGTGGGATGTTATATCCCCCCAAATCCACCCCAATAAATTTTACCCTCATAATTTAAACTTTTTATAGATAATCAGGGGTTTTAAATTTGAAAATTATTTTTTGGAAAATCCATATCATAAAGAAGGTTAATAAAACTTCCACATAAAAAGAGGGAAAGGTAAATATAAAGGTAATATGCAATAACATAAAAATAAGTTGAAAAATATAATTAAAGTTAGTGGTAAGTCAAAATATGTATAAAGGGGATAAAAATAATTCCATAGGACTAACAGAGAGTGATATAAAACATGGTCAAAGAATGTTAATGACCATAAAACCATAAATCTGTGAAGAAAGAAAAGACCTTAAATTCATCATAAATTATCATAATAGGATACATTTTTTTATTAAGATATTTTCCTATATTTAAAAATTATTTTACCATATAGACTAATAAAATAAATAAATATACATATTTGACAAGTAAAATTTCAAACTTTAATAAATTTCCACCACAATCTCTTCTTTTCTCTAAACGATGAGTATTCAGGATGCATTTTTCATGCCTTAAGCCCTAAAATGAACTTATGATGGATCACATAATCCATAAAGGATAACAATATATTACTCATATCTTTTAATTTTTAACCAAATTTAAATGGTTTCCAAAAGGTAAGATAATATCCAAAATATATAAACATTCATATAAAGAAATAATATATTTTACTTAAAAATTTATATAATAATACCAAATATTCGAAGTAGATTATTTCACAAATAAATAACCCTATTTCCGAATTAAACTAAATAACATCAACTTTTTATAATGTTTTAACCTCAAATTTTATTTCATTAATTTTAACTTACATCCCAAAAATATCATTGATACCCATTATTGGATCGAAATATAGATGTATGTGTCTAGGAGATGGAACAATACAAGAGGGGGTGAATTTTATGTTTAAAAGTTTTTTATTTAAAATCTTAAGAAGAAACTTATTTTAATAGATATTAAACTAATAAAATTCACAAAGCCTCTTATGAAACAATACAAATGATCGAACTGGTCTTGGATCCATTTGATATAATATGATACCACATGTTATTGTAAACAATTGTATTTGGATTGAATGCAATGATTAGAATATAACAACTACCATACTACATATAAAATCTTTTAATTCAATATGTAATTTAAATTAATTTATTGTAATTAAAACAATTATAATAGAAAAGAATATGAATATAAAGAGGAAATAAAATTATTCCCTTTCTATTACAAATAGCAGCAGAAAAGTAAAGGGTGTTATAATTCATTTATCCCAAAGAGTAGTGTATCCTTTCACCTAGGATAAAAGGTATGTCTTACCACCTCCCAGGTTAGCACTCGATACGATGATCATCATGTATGTCTTCCTATCCATGGAATCCCTTGATTAACAAGGTAATTGACACCTCTGTATTTTAAATATTTGAAAGTCCTTGATGCAATGATCGTCAGCACAATCTTCATATCCTCGGAATCCCTAGATCATTATAACAATGATCGCTAGCACAAAGCAATAAAAAGTGCTTATTGAATTATAATAACTGTGAACTAGTTGGTCACATCTTGTATCTTCATGCCTTTTCACACGAAGTAAGAGAGAGGTTTCACCATCTCTCTCTTGAAGTTAATTCACAACAGTGTGTCTTCTATGTTCAGTGGTCCAAGTCTCTTATTCTCTCTAGTTCAAATGACCTCCTATTTATAGGCCTTTTTTCCAATAGTTATATTTTATTTCAATCTTCAAATTTATCTAGAAAACTCAGATGGACTTGGACACCTAGTATTATAATGGTCAAAATAAAATAGAATACACAACATCAATTTTATTAGTATATAACTAACTCCGTGACATTGTTTTTGTTAGAAAATAAAAAGTTTAGAAGTATGAAAGAATGAGTATGATGAATTTATAAAGCATGATTAAAAGGATAATGTGAAACATGTATGGGGTATTAGAGTAAGACATGAGTATAATGCATAACATGAGTATGATTAATAACATGGTTATGATGTATAACATGGGTATGATGCATAACATGATTATGATGTATAACATGGTTTGGATGTATAACATGGTTACGATGCATAACATGATTATTATGCATAACATGGTTAAAATTCAAAACATGGTTACGATACATTGCATGAGGTTACAATGAAAAACAATACATGCAATTACGATGAAAAGAAATTCATGTGGTTACGATGAAAAATAAAATATACAATTATGATTAAAAAAACATATATAGTTATGATGAAAAACAACATATGTGGTTAAGATTAAAAAAAATATAACTTCTGATTTCCAAAACAAAAAAGAAAATAAAGGGAAAGTCAAAACATAACTTTTTACTTAAGAATCTCCCCCTTTTTGGAAAGAAAAAAACAAAAACAAAATAAAATCTTATCTCCCCCCAAGTTTAGTAACTTTTCAGAAAGTAATAGTGAATACAAATAATTCCAACATTAGATAAAAATTATCTCTAGGGATTGTATTCTCTTTTCTTTACCTTTTATTATTAGGTCTCCCCCTTAATAATATATTCTCCCTTTTTCCTTTTTATGGGAAAATTATTCAATATAAAGAAATTTCTTCTTTTCCAAATTATTCTCCCCCATTATTATTTTCAAAAATAATAAGGGAAAATATTTTTTTGGCAGTTGTTTAGAGAAACAAAGTATTAGAAACAATAGAAATTACTTTAAATGTAATTAAACATGTTTTATTATAACAAGAGTTTAAAATTCATTCTTTATCGTTTTGTTTTTCCAAGAGGTTGAAAATAGACAACTTCATCTTCTTGAACTATTTTCTATCCTCCATAAAAATTTCAAGATATTCTTAATGAGACTTAAACTTCATATCATGTTTTTCAATAATCCTTTCTTGTTTATGAATCCTTTCTTCATGAAGTCGGTTGATTGCTTCCTGTTCTTTGAGCCTTACTGCCTAGGAATTTTAATCATCTATTATGACTCTATAGGGATTTTCTATGATTATAACTCTATTTGATGGAAAAAAACTCATTACATCAATTTTAAAATTTTCCCTTTAGATGTTAAACCTCTTAACAGGATATTACTCTTGAGGTATTCAGTATTTGAAAGGATTCTAATTTTTCAACCAATTGGTGACCAACTTTTGGTATCCTGAATTGAGATCATTTACACAATTCAACAATTCATTAACCTTGTCCAAATGATACTTTAGATTTTCATCAATATTATATGACCACTTAATAAATTTTTCACTAGACTTGCTATGATCATCATCACCTTTTTTGAACACTTTAAAATCAGCTTGAAGTTTCAAAAACCTGCCCATCAAAATCATATTGGAATATGTTCTTTCATTATGACTTTCAGTAATGATATCGAGAATAGATTCATTTTTTGGAAATAATGGTATAGTATTTTATAATATATTCAAGGCATGTTCAATATATTAAACTCCCTGTACAATGATTATTCATTCTAAATTGGTATCTTCATTTAAATTTAAAAGTTCAATAAAATGAGTTTTTGTGCTGACAAAAACAGTTAGTTGATTTCGATTCTTATCTGATAATTATTATTATTATTATTTATTTAATATTTAAAATAATTTCTTGGATGTATTATTTTTAAAAACTCCTTTTGATGATTTAGTATTAGGATATGAAAACTTAAAAGATGGGGCTTCTAACTATTCTGCTGAAGAAAGTTATTAACATTGACTTTTCTTTTTTGCAGATTTATTCTTTTCCTATTCTTATTCTTTTTATTCTACTCCTTATTCTACACCTTCTTTGTCTTCTTCTTATTTACTTTCTCGATTGAGGATTTGTGTAACCTATTGTTTAGTTGTCTATTTTCCTTTTCTTTTCTATACTAGATCTAGTTGGGTTTAAAGAGATAGATCTCTTATGAATATTTTAGTCTAGCTTCCTCATATATATTTAGAGAACTATCAATATAAATATCTTGGGACTTTCTCTTCTTAATTTTCTTTTTCTTTTCTTCTTCTTTTAGGGTTTCATCAGTTCTTATTCTTTTATCCAGGTCTTCACCAGGGTCTAATTCAAATTGTGGATCACCTTCTTTTTTTTTCTTCCTTCTTCTTCCTCCATTCTGCTGCAACATCATCTGATACTAATTTTTTCCTTTGACTTCTTAGGGGTTTAGCCTTAGATAACATTATTTGGATCGATTTTTATTTGGATGGATTTGAATGTTTTTCACTACCTTCATCTATTTCTTTTTCTTTTTCATCTTTTAGATCCTTCTAAAACTTCATGGATTCAGGGTTGAATCATAACTTGAGACTCATGGTCATATCCTTACTGAAAAAGTCTCCTCAAAAGTTGTCGGATCTGATTTAATTTAAACATTTCACAAAATCAGGAATTATTTCATAAACTTTCTCAGGATAGTGGGGAACATGATCAACTAAAACTTGATTACACCAGATTTATGTTTCTTAATGGATAAAAAAATAAAACCATAGATATTGAACGTCCTAATTTTTACTAGGTAGTAAAAAACATAGACATATTAGGCTTTTAGAGTTCCTTATCACACATTCTCGGTACTAGGTAACCTTGCATCCAGGTGTCTATGAGATGATTGCTAGCTGATAAATGGTTTACCTTCCTCTTATCATCATGAATCTCAAAAAGAGATTTCTCATCTTTTATTTTGTCAAAAGTTCCATCCAATCCTGGTAATTTGTGGGATGGGAAAATAGAATCCCCCTCAGATAGAAGTCCCTTGAAAGAAGATACTTATTTAGTTGAGGTTGTTCATTTCTTATCATACATCAAATATGAAACTTTGAGTCCATGATCTTTCTCCATTGTTTTGTAGAATTGTAACACTACCTCATAAAACACAAAATCTTGAACTCATTAATGTCTTTTAATACACATGGATTCTCATCCATGGAAATTTATTATTCTTTTCAATGAAGAATCATAAGACTCATAAAATTATCGAGAAAATTACCTTTCACCTCAAAAGGTCATAGAAGAGAAATCTTTTGGAGACTTTTTTTTCAGAGAAGAAGTACATGTCTCAAACCTAAAAATCTTGAATGAAATTATCAAACACCAAGGTTTTCTCTAGATACAAAATATAAGGACTTCTATGATTACAAAAACCGAGATGATATATGGTTACATAAACTGAGGAGATCTTTGATTAAAAACATTGTAGGCTATTTATAAAGCATCATAATTTTGTTGAAATTCAGAAGGATTTTGATGTGGGATGGGAAGGGTTAATTTTAAAAAGTAATTTTATGGTAGAGATTAGATCTAAAATATCAAATGGTTTAGAATAACTTGGAACTCTTGAGTTTTTCCTTAAAAAAATGTATTCAAGATAAATTTTATTAGAGGTAAAAAATGAAATAATTGAAATACCAATAATTTGAGATATAATGAACAATATAGGATTTTAGAAGCTTTACCTATCAGAGTACCTGGATAGATATATTTGTTTCATTATAATGTTTTTATGGTAACAATACTTAAGTACTTTTTTTAAAAAGAAAGTAATTGTAATTCCAAAAGAACATATGAAACCGATAAAAATACTAATACCAATATAATTGTAAAGCTGATAAAATTCTAATACCGATTAAAACATGAAACTGATAAAAACATGAAACTGATAAAGACATGAAACTAATAAATCATGAAACTGATAAATTATGAAGGCGATAAAATATGAAATCAATTTTTGGTCGGAGTGGATACTCAATAAGGGGTGAATTGAGTTTCAATTAAAATTTCTATTAAAAACTTTTAGGATTAAAATCCCCTAAATTAAAACAGCCCAGTTAATTAAGGTAGTAGAGATATAAATGATTTATTGTTCAACAAGTTTCTTAATTGTTGATTAATCCTTAGTTGAATCAGTGTGAGTACTAATTCAACTTTTTTAAAAAAGTTTACTAAAATAATCACATATACACACTAACCAAAACTAACTATCAGAGTGAATGTAAAAACAGATCTATGTCTTCAAAATATAAGCAGTGGATATGTAGAGACCCGAAGCCTGACGTACATGGACATTACATTACTTTTGCGGAATACTTAGTACATAACAAAAACACACACACAAGGATCGTAATTGTTTAGTGTCTTTGGAAACTCGGAACGTAATCTTCTAATCGTGGTGAAAGATCTTCAATATCTCCCATAAAGATCTTCCCTTTTTTTACCTAAAAACCTTTCTTTATATCCTGGGGAAAAGAAAACATAAAAGGGTGAGCTCAAATGCTCAGTACGGGTAAACAAAAGAAATATCAATCACATCATATACATAAGAACATAGCTTTTGGAAATCTTAACCTGCAAAAGAGCTCATAATATCATAACATGGGATAAATCATAAAAGTGAAAATGAGATCCCCATAATCATAACATGAAACGTTAAACTTTGTGGCATGCACACATAATCATGGAAAATCATTTCTTGTTAGTCTTGACTCATTTCCAAGACCATCTTAGGGGACAAAGTCCCTTTCTGAACCGAGTTCACTCCTCGTTTCAGTCCTGTATCACTGAACCGAAATAACCTTCCGTTCCAGCCATGTCTATCTCATGAGATATATAATCTTTACCCAATGCATTGGAGGGAGATATAGGTCCCACCCATCTTATAATGAATCCTTTCTTATGTGTGCCACATAATCATAAACCATACATCATAGCGTAACCCATGTAATAAAAATGGAATTCTTAAACAACATGACATCATAAAACAATTCATATAAGATAAAGGAATTCATAAAAATGTTTCCATCACAACATAATCAAATCCATGTAATAATAGGGATAAAAACAGAACCCTTTTATTATCTTAGATGGAAAATAATTTTGCTAAAATACTTGAACTCCATTCTTGAGGAAAATATCCTTTCTACTTCAAAAACATTTTTCCTTTCATAACATGTCATAAAACATTAAAATAAAAGAATTTGATTAAAAATAAACTTGAAAACTTGTAAAGGAAGCTTCTTGGAAATAATGTTTTAAAATCCATTCATGCCGTATAAGTTAAAAAAAACATTCTTCGTACTTTTGTCGGAAAAGTCAAAAAGTACCTCGTACGAAAAACGACAAAAGATTCCTTTCATATCTTTTACTAAAAACTCACCGAAGGGTAAAATTGGACTTAAAAAATTGTAGGTGGATAGAAATAATATTACATATTGATGAAACATGGATGTGGATGATAAAATACACCCCAGTAAATACTTACGAATAAACAATCTCGGATAAAAATGAGATTGTGATATTTCCCTTACCTTAGGTCCGACTTGCTTTGTACGTGTCCGAACCTCCTGTATAATGATTTAAATCATGTTATTGACTTATTACAGAATCATATTCATTGTTATTATATCATATATGGTCCACTTATGACTTTATATTACCCGTTCTTTTGTAAATTCCATGTTAAAGAAGCGTTTTGGGTAAAATCGTTTCATTTATCGTAGGTGTTTTGACTTGTTGTTCTTGACATCATTATTACTTATATCATGATTTACTCACTTCCAGAATATAAAATATGATTTATATATCATATATATTCAGTATATATATATATAATAGGTAGATAAATAACATGAAAAACACCGTTCATGGAGACGGTAGTCCGTACGTACGCATGAACGCTGTTTTCCTTTCCTTATTGTCTTGAAATGGAAGTAAGTAGATGACATACATATGTATATATATATACATAAATCCAGTAGCTTTATAATTTCATATATTTCATTATTATTTCTTATATATACATTATAATCATTCTTAAATGGTTAACATGGAGAATGAATCTCATCGCGTCGTGGAGACGGTAGTCCGTACGTACGCACGAGCGATGATATCATTTCTATAAATATTGAATTGAATTGGAGTGGATTATACAATATATCAGAATCAATATGATGTTGTAATTACTATGTATAGTTATTCTTTACACCATTATACCCATCCATGTAAGGTGGTGGTGGAAAATAGATTACACCACGGCGTGGAGACGGTATTCCGTACGTACGCACGCGCGGTGATTTCTTTTTCCGTAGGATGGATAGATGGTGAAATAGGGTTGTTTCATACTTATAATAACATATCAGTATATGAGTGATACTTATGTTATTACTTCATAATGAAACAACCTAAGAAGAAGAAGTGGAAGAAGAAATAAAGATGAAAGAATTGGTAACGGTAATTACCTCTTCTTTGAAGTGCCTCTTTGAGACCTCCTCTTAGGGTAGTAGAATTGGACTTTGAGGAAGACCAGAACCTCTAGGATGTTGCTAGGGAAGTGGAGAAGAGATTTTGGCAGGGGTTGGCCGAGCTTGAGTGCTCAAATTGGTGTGAGGATGAGGGGGAGGAGGTGTCCTTTTATAGGGGAGGAGAGGGGCACCTTAGGAATATCTCAAAATATTATTTTATATTAAAGTCAAAATCGGTTTATAATGGTTCCAAAGGGTCTTATTTCGAAGCTAAAGTGGGGAAGGGTCGAAATCCTATCAACCAATAGGATTTAGACAAGTTTAGGGTATTATTTTAACCTTATTAATTAGATTTAACTCTAAGTTAAATAATTTAACTTTTACCATGTCTTTTTGTTTTCTTTCACTATATGGTTAATACACTTACTATAACATGCCAAACGAACCCCAAATTGTTTATTATTAAAATATATATCCTTATCTAAGTCATTTGGCCGAACCTTAGATTTTTAGGAAGACAATAACAATTAATAATATAATATTTTATTTAAAAACTATTTTGTGTCAATTTTGACACTATTTGATATATGATTTTTGTGAAAGTCATAACAGAATTATATGTTCGAACCAAGTTGATTAAATCAACATTAATATATCATAGTAACTTATAAAATTAGTGGAATTCATAAAAAGTCTTAAATTACATTTATTTTGGTATTTATATTATCAATTTTGTCAATATTTCATTAATAAGATAATTACTGCATCATCTTTGTGTTATAAATAAATTAAATTATTTGATGTCTAAAAATTACAAATAAAATATCATCATGTAGGAAATCTTTTTATCTTTCTAATGAATATTTACAATTGAATTTATCTTATGTATAACCCCATATTAAAAATGATTTACTTATTAAACTTTGATTTTAACTATTTTAACCCTTCTTTAAATAAATTAATAATAAATGTCCTAATCTAATCCAAGTGGGCCTAAATGGTCATATTTTATTCCTAAGTTTGTTTTTGGTCGAATTACACTTGTCCAATAGAATTAGGACATGTGTTAGGGTAATATTAATATCATATTTACCCTTAGTTACCCTATTTACTATTAACCGCGGTAAAAAAAAGTAAAAAGTTACTATTCACCAAAAATTATTTTCATCTCATTGAACCACATTTTAGTCCTTGATATTAACCGTGTCTCTCGGATTTTCGAAATTCCATTCACAGAAGCGGTAGAATTAAGTTTTATGCAAAATTCGGTTTTTTAACCTACCACTTAGTGGTTTCACTATTCATCAAAAATTGAAAGTTTTCAGAAAAATACAAAAATTTCACCCTAGGCTAATTTCGATATTCTGAGTCCAAAAATGAAGTCCATTTTGAAAAATAAAATTTATAAAATTTCAAAAAGTGGTTATTACTATTCATAACGGCTAGTTTTAATAGCATATTGTTATTTAGTGAAACTCGGTATTGCGTACGACGAAAGCTATCGAGGAAGGTCGCGATTGCGTGTAAAGCAAGCCAAGCAAGTGTTGTGTAGAAAAGATTTCTTTGATGATTTATATAACATAAATGTCTCGGGTGTTACATTCTACCCCCCTTAAAAAGAATTTCGCCCTCGAAATTCGTCACTTTGTAACAAACAGATGAGGATACTTCTCCCTCATCATATACTCAAGCTCCCAAGTAGCTTCTTCAAGTTGGTGGTTCCTCCATAAAACTTTCACCAATCGAGTGGTCTTGTTTCGTAGAACTTTTTCGCTACGATCCAGAATCTCTATCGGCTGTTCTTCATAAGAAAGATCTTGCTCCAGCGGTACAACTTCTGAGCTGAGTACATGTGAAGGATCAGGTATGTACTTTCTCAGGAGAGATACATGGAACACATCGTGAACTTGAGAGAGATTCGGTGGAAGCGCCAATCGGTAAGCTACCTTCCCAACACGATCCAGTATTTCGAAAGGACCGATATATCTAGGGCTCAACTTCCCCTTCTTTCCAAATCTCATAACCCTCTTCCAGGGTGATATTCGTAAGAACACTTTATCACCCACTTCAAACTCTAGGTCTTTTCTTCGGTTGTCGGCATAACTTTTCTGTCGACTCTGAGCTGCTCTTATGTGTTGTTGAATAGATCTGACCTTTTCTGCCATCTCATCAACGAGATCAGGTCATAATAGCTTTCTTTCCCCAACTTCATCCCAGAAAGTTGGAGTCCTGCATTTCTTTCCATAGAGAGCTTCATAAGGAGCCATCTGAATACTGGAGTGAAAGCTATTATTATAAGAAAATTCCACCAAAGGTAGGTGTTGATCCCAACCTCCTTTGAAATCCATAGAGCAAGCTCTCAACATATCTTCTAGGGTTTGAATTGTTCTCTCAGACTGACCGTCTGTCTGGGGATGATAAGCAGTGATGAAACTCAACTCTGTATCCAGAGTATGCTGAAGACTTCGCCAGAACTTCGAGGTAAATCTCGGATCCCGATCAGATATAATAGAAAGTGGTACTCCATGCAATCTTACCACTTCCTTTACATATATCCTGGCAAGCTGATCTAGAGAGAAATCCTCTCTAATAGGAATGAAGTGTGCAGACTTTGTAAGACGATCAACTATGACCCAGATAGCATTATTGCCTTTGGATGTTTTAGGAAGTCCTGTGACAAAGTCCATAGTGATTTTTTCCCATTTCCATTCGGGTATGGGTAATGGTTGTAACATCCCCTTAGACTTCTGTCTCTCAGCTTTAACTTGTTGACAAACCAAGCATCGAGATACATATTCAGCAACATCTCTTTTCATGCCATCCCACCAGAAGTACTCTTTCAGGTCCCTATACATCTTCGTACTTCCAGGATGAATAGAGAATGATGAACTATGAGCCTCATCCAGCAGCTCCTTCTTTAATTCGGGGATGGGAGGAACACAAACCCGATTCCTGAACTTTATTATCCCATCACAATCAAGGATGAATTCAGGAACATTTCTCACCTTCTTTTGTAACTCGACATCTTCTTTCTGTGCCTCTTTAATCTTCACATGTATAGATGGTTGAACATTCATTTGAGAAAGATAAGATTTTTCCCCTTCCATTATAATTCCAAGATCCATCCTTTGTAAATCCATAAATATTGGATCTTTTGTGATCCTCATCATGGATAAACTAGCATGGTCTTGTCGACTTAATGCATCTGCCACCTTGTTTGCTTTCCCAGGGTGGTAATGGATTGAGCAGTCATAATCCTTAATCAGCTCCAACCATCTTCTTTGACGCATATTCAACTCCTTTTGTGTGAAAATATACTTTAAACTTTTATGATCAGTATAAATATCACACCTTTCACCATAAAGGTAATGCCTCCAAATCTTTAATGCAAAGATTACCGCAGCCAACTCCAAATCATGTATTGGGTAATTTTGCTCATGGATTTTCAACTGTCGTGAGGCATAAGCTATCACCATATCATTTTGCATAAGAACACACCCCAATCCCTTCTTGGATGCATCACAGTAGATCACAAACCTTTCTCCACTACAAGGCAGTGTGAGCACAGGTGCACTGGATAACCTTCTTTTCAACTCCTTGAAATTCTCTTCACATTCCTCTGTCCAGACAAACTTAACTCCTTTCCGAGTCAACTTGGTGATTGGATTAGATAATCGTGAAAAATCTTTTACAAAACGTCGATAATATCCAGCCAAACCAAGAAAACTTCGGATCTCAGTTACTGTTGTTGGTCTTGACCATCTTTCGATAACCTCTGTTTTTGCTGGATCCACAGATATCCCCTCTTTTGAGATTATGTGACCCAAAAATGCAACTTTTTGAAGCCAAAATTCACACTTGGTAAATTTGGCATAAAGCTTCTCCTTTCTCAGGGTCTTCAATATAATTCTCAAGTGATCTTCATGCTCTTCCTTGCTCTTTGAATAGACAAGAATATCGTCTATAAAGACTACCACAAATTGATCAAGATAGTCTCTAAATACTCTATTCATTAGATCCATGAAGATAGCAGGGGCATTAGTAAGACCAAATGGCATCACTATAAATTCATAGTTTCCATACCTTGTACGGAAAGTCGTCTTTGGTATATCCTCCCTTTTGACCCTTAATTGATGATACCCTGAACGAAGATCAATCTTGGAAAAGTATTGAGCTCCGCGTAGTTGGTCAAATAAGTCATCAATGCGTGGGAGAGGATATTTGTTCTTGATAGTGATCTTGTTAAGTTCTCGATAATCAATGCAGAGTCTCATTGATCCATCTTTCTTCTTAACAAATAGAACAGGTGCTCCCCAAGGTGACGCACTAGGGCGTATGAATCCCTTATCAAGATTCACTTGGAGTTGCTTCTTCAATTCTTGCAACTCAATTGGGGCCATTCTATAAGGTGTCTTTGAAATAGGCAAAGCACCCGGTACGAGTTCTATTGAAAACTCAACTTCACGATTTGGTGGAAGACCCGGCAATTCCTCCGGAAAGACATCATCAAACTCCCGTACAATGGGCATATTCTTAATCGTGAGTTTCTCACCAACCATTTGAGATAAATAACCTTCATTTAGTGGAATCAATACCCATAGGATGGAAGAAATTTCCACTGGAAGGTTATGTTCATCCTTGCATTGATAGACGATCGTAGATTGATCAGGAATATGAAATGTGACTTCCCTTCTTTGGCAATCGATATGAGCTCCATGTAGAGAAAGCCAATCCATGCCAAGAATCACATCAAATTCCACTAAAGGAAGGATCACAAGATTTGCAGGAAGCACTTTCCCACAAACTTTGATCGGAGTAGAATTATAAACTTTTGATGCGATTGATGTGCCATTAGGTGTTGTCACAGCTAACTCAACATCCAATTGTTGAGGTAATACGGTGATACCCTTAGAAAAGTCTTCAGAAATAAAAGAGTGGGTGGATCCAGAATCAAATAAAACATTTGCTACTTTAGAGTGGATGGTAAGTGTACCTTTCACCACATCGTTATCGTACTCCATATCACCGGTAGAAATTGCATGTGACTTTCCTTTGTCTTTAGCCTTAAGAGTTTGTTGACGTCGACCATCATCATCAACCCTTGGATTTGGGCATTGATTGGCATAATGCCCCATCTCCTTTCACTTGAAACATTGAAGTGTAGTAGGATCATTCTGTGTATCCCTTCCTTTGTTTGCATCATTAGACATCTTCTTCCCATTATCACGGCATTCAAATGCCCGATGACCTTCTTTTCCACATTTAAAACATTTACTTGTCCCTTTAAGACAACTCCCTCCATGTTTCTTTCCACACTTTGAGCATAAGGGAAAGTTCATCTTCTTTTCAGTGTGCTCTTTAGAGTTTCCTTTGAATTCCATCTTCCTCTTCTTATCAAACCCATGTGACTGATGGGTTACTCCAATCTCCATCTCGACTTTGAGAGCACATCGAACGATTTCCTCGTAGCTATTGAAGTCCCTTATGGCTAACGCCCTTAGAAGACTTGGTTTTATGCCACTAAAGAATCGATCGATCTTACTCTCAGGTTGGATAATAATACCAGAAGCGTACCTTGCAAGTCTTGTAAAATTTGCTTCATAGGTACTAACAGATTCATCATCCCTTTGCTTCAGTTCAAGGAACTCTTTCTCCATCTTTGTTCGGAGAATACGAGGGAAGTACTTATTGAAAAATAAGTTCTTGAACTCGTCCCATTCCATAGACTCAATTTCATCCCTTTGCCTCGTATTCTTAACAAGATTCCACCATTGATCAGCATCTCCTTCTAAACGATACACTGCTAAGATGACTTTATCATGTTCAGAACATTGAAGAACTGAAAATATCTTTTCAGTAGTACTAATCCATTGTTCAGCAACTAATGGATCAGTAGACCCACTGAAAGAAGGTGGACGCTGCCTCATGAAGGATTCAACAGAATGTTGCTCCCTCCTTTGCTCGTTTGGAAATCCTGCATGATTCATAGCTTGAGAAAGTTGTGTGAGCATGGCTACAAGATTTTGCATTCCATCTCCCATATTGTTTGGTTGCTCAGGGGGACAATCATTGCATTGCCCATCGCATTCCGCATTAACACGGTTCCTTCGGGTTCCAGCCATTGACTAAAACCAAGAAGAATAGTGTGAGCAACACTAATTATAATAGGAAACCACATAATTCAAGAATAAAATTTTCATGCTTAAGGTCTTATCCTAGGTTATTCAAGTCCATTTCTAAAACACTAAGATTGTGTTCTATGCTTAGACTTATCCTTAGGGTTCTTACTAAGGCTTTCACATCCTAGTTTCCAAAGGTTGACTATACCTTTCCTCTGATACCAACTGTAGAGACCCGAAGCCTGACGTACATGGACATTACATTACTTTTGCGGAATACTTAGTACATAACAAAAACACACACAAAAGGATCGTAATAGTTTAGTGTCTTTGGAAACTCGGAACGTAATCTTCTAATCGTGGTGAAAGATCTTCAATATCTCCCATAAAGATCTTCCCTTTTTTTTACCTAAAAACCTTTCTTTATATCCTGGGGAAAAGAAAACATAAAAGGGTGATCTCAAATGCTCAGTAAGGGTAAACAAAAGAAATATCAATCACATCATATACATAAGAACATAGCTTTTGGAAATCTTAACCTGCAAAAGAGCTCATAATATCATAACATGGGATAAATCATAGAAGTGAAAATGAGATCCCCATAATCATAACATGAAACTTTAAACTTTGTGGCATGCACACATAATCATGGAAAATCATTTCTTGTTAGTCTTGACTCATTTCCAAGACCATCTTAGTGGACAAAGTCCCTTTCTGAACCGAGTTCACTCCTCGTTTCAGTCCTGTATCACTGAACCGAAATAACCTTCCGTTCCAGCCATGTCTATCTCATGAGATATATAATCTTTACCCAATGCATTGGAGGGAGATATAGGTCCCACCCATCTTATAATGAATCCTTTCTTATGTGTGCCACATAATCATAAACCATACATCATAGCGTAACCCATGTAATAAAAATGGAATTCTTAAACAACAAGACATCATAAAACAATTCATATAAGATAAAGGAATTCATAAAAATGTTTCCATCACAACATAATCAAATCCATGTAATAATAGGGATAAAAATAGAACCCTTTTATTATATTAGATGGAAAATAATTTTGATAAAATACTTGAACTCCATTCTTGAGGAAAATATCCTTTCTACTTCAAAAACATTTTTCCTTTCATAACATGTCATAAAACATTAAAATAAAAGAATTTGATTAAAAATAAACTTGAAAACTTGTAAAGGAAGCTTCTTGGAAATAATGTTTTAAAATCCATTCATGCCGTATAAGTTAAAAAAACATTCTTCGTACTTTTGTCGGAAAAGTCAAAAAGTACCTCGTACGAAAAACGACAAAAGATTCCTTTCATATCTTTTACTAAAAACTCACCGAAGGGTAAAATTGGACTTAAACAATTGTAGGTGGATAGAAATAATATTACATATTGATGAAACATGGATGTGGATGATAAAATACACCCCAGTAAATACTTACGAATAAACAATCTCGGATAAAAATGAGATTGTGATATTTCCCTTACCTTAGGTCCGACTTGCTTTGTACGTGTCCGAACCTCCTGTATAATGATTTAAATCATGTTATTGACTTATTCCAGAATCATATTCATTGTTATTATATCATATATGGTCCACTTATGACTTTATATTACCCGTTCTTTTGTAAATTCCATGTTAAAGAAGCGTTTTGGGTAAAATCGTTTCATTTATCGTAGGTGTTTTGACTTGTTGTTCTTGACATCATTATTACTTATATCATGATTTACTCACTTCCAGAATATAAAATATGATTTATATATCATATATATTCAGTATATATATATATAATAGGTAGATAAATAACATGAAAAACACCGTTCATGGAGACGGTAGTCCGTACGTACGCATGAACGCTGTTTTCCTTTCCTTATTGTCTTGAAATGGAAGTAAGTAGATGACATACATATGTATATATATATACATAAATCCAGTAGCTTTATAATTTAATATATTTCATTATTATTTCTTATATATACATTATAATCATTCTTAAATGGTTAACATGGAGAATGAATCTCATCGCGTCGTGGAGACGGTAGTCCGTACGTACGCACGAGCGATGATATCATTTCTATAAATATTGAATTGAATTGGAGTGGATAATACAATATATCAGAATCAATATAATGTTGTAATAACTATGTATAGTTATTCTTTACACCATTATACCCATCCATGTAAGGTGGTGGTGGAAAATAGATTACACCACGGCGTGGAGACGGTATTCCGTACGTACGCACGCGCGGTGATTTCTTTTTCCGTAGGATGGATCGATGGTGAAATAGGGTTGTTTCATACTTATAATAACATATCAGTATATGAGTGATACTGATGTTATTACTTCATAATGAAACAACCTAAGAAGAAGAAGTGGAAGAAGAAATAAAGATGAAAGAATTGGTAACGGTAATTACCTCTTCTTTGAAGTGCCTCTTTGAGACCTCCTCTTAGGGCACTAGAATTGGTCTTTGAAGAAGACCAGAACCTCTAGGATGTTGCTAGGGAAGTGGAGAAGAGATTTTGGCAGGGGTTGGCCGAGCTTGAGTGCTCAAATTGGTGTGAGGAGGAGGGGGAGGAGGTGTCCTTTTATAGGGGAGGAGAGGGGCACCTTAGGAATATCTCAAAATATTATTTTATATTAATGTCAAAATCAGTTTATAATGGTTCCAAAGGATCTTATTTCGAAGCTAAAGTGGGGAAGGGTCGAAATCCTATCAACCAATAGGATTTAGACAAGTTTAGGGTATTATTTTAACCTTATTAATTAGATTTAACTCTAAGTTAAATAATTTAACTTTTACCATGTCTTTTTGTTTTCTTTCACTATATGGTTAATACACTTACTATAACATGCCAAACGAACCCCAAATTGTTTATTATTAAAATATATATCCTTATCTAAGTCATTTGGCCGAACCTTAGATTTTTAGGAAGACAATAACAATTAATAATATAATATTTGATTTAAAAACTATTTTGTGTCAATTTTGACACTATTTGATATATGATTTTTGTGAAAGTCATAACAGAATTATATGTTCAAACCAAGTTGATTAAATCAACATTAATATATCATAGTAACCTATAAAATTAGTGGAATTCATAAAAAGTCTTAAATTACATTTATTTTGGTATTTATATTATCAATTTTGTCAATATTTCATTAATAAGATAATTACTGCATCATCTTTGTGTTATAAATAAATTACATTATTTGATGTCTAAAAATTACAAATAAAATATCATCATGTAGGAAATCTTTTTATCTTTCTAATGAATATTTACAATTGAATTTATCTTATGTATAACCCCATATTAAAAATGATTTACTTATTAAACTTTGATTTTAACTATTTTAACCCTTCTTTAAATAAATTAATAATAAATGTCCTAATCTAATCCAAGTGGGCCTAAATGGTCATATTTTATTCCTAAGTTTGTTTTTGGTCGAATTACACTTGTCCAATAGAATTAGGACATGTGTTAGGGTAATATTAATATCATATTTATCCTTAGTTACCCTATTTACTATTAACCGCGGTAAAAAAAAGTAAAAAGTTACTATTCACTAAAAATTATTTTCATCTCATTGAACCACATTTTAGTCCTTGATATTAACCGTGTCTCTCGGATTTTCGAAATTCCATTCACAGAAGCGGTAAAATTAAGTTTTATGCAAAATTCGGTTTTTTAACCTACCACTTAGTGGTTTCACTATTCATCAAAAATTGAAAGTTTTCAGAAAAATACAAAAATTTCACCCTAGGCTAATTTCGATATTCTGAGTCCAAAAATGAAGTCCATTTTGAAAAATAAAATTTATAAAATTTCAAAAAGTGGTTATTACTATTCATAACGGCTAGTTTTAATAGCATATTGTTATTTAGTGAAACTCGGTATTGCGTACGACGAAAGCTATCGAGGAAGGTCGCGATTGCGTGTAAAGCAAGCCAAGCAAGTGTTGTGTAGAAAAGATTCCTTTGATGATTTATATAACATAAAAGTCTCGGGTGTTACAGGATAAATGTAAAACAGAGTACTAGAGAGTTGAACACAACAGTTTAAACAAGAGTTTCAGTCTTAAGCTAAGACCTAATCCTCTCCACATGGTGATCACCTGCCACCAAAAAATTATATTAAGAATGATACACAGCCTGTATCAGGCTTTACAATAGTTTTCCCAAATTGTACAGGTTTGGCAACCGCTACCACAGTTCTACTTGGGAAAATAAAATATCAAGCCACACATGGATTCTTCCATAGTTATGCGTGGGAAAAAAATGTAAAGGGATTTTGGTATGGGAATTTGTATCCCTCAGTTCAAGCACAAAAGTCAGTGTGTGTAACACAGACACACAGCTCACAAATGTAAAATACTTAAACACAATAGAGATAAAGATACTAGAAAGAAGTTTAGAATGCTCTATGTGTTGGAAGATAAGCTCTAGACTCCTTGAAATGAATTAAATGAAGTTTTTATCCTTCTCTCCAAGTTGCCTCTAAAACAAAGTGTCACAACTTCCAGGTTTTGACATTGAGATGCAGCGATGATCAAATTCTTGGGTCAGAAGCTCTTTGTTCCTTGAATGTTCAGGTTCTGTGTATTCAGTGTGTATTCTTCCTTCTTCTTGTATACTTTTAATTCTTTTTGTATCACCAGTTTGGTTCATATATGCATGGAAAGACTTCTTGTCTTGTTCATCTTCGAGGTTACCTTTTATACATGTTCATCTCCGGTGAATAGGAATAATTACCTTTTTACAGGTATGAGGTACAGTTCCTGAAAGGCCAACAATATCATTAATTACTATCACATGAATTAAAAGCATCAAAAATAACCATTAGAATTATATTAATAATATTGACAAGGTATAGAGTTTGAGTAGAAGTGAGTAGTTAACAGTCATCTTTCAACAGTAGCTCTTTTTTGGTAGACTTGTAACGGTGGACTTTGTGTCAGTGGATGCCTTGTATCGGTAGCTGTTACTCTGTGTAACAGTAGCTCTTCAACATTGGACTTCATCGGTAGGCTCAACAGTAGACCTTTAACAGTAGGCTTCAGTCAGTAAGCTTGATTAGCGTTATACTTCAATCAGTAAACTTATAACGGTAGCTCTGTAACATCAGACTACTTCTTCAGTGACCTTTCCTACGGTAGACTGTCTCAACAGTTGACTTCATCATTGGTGGAGTTTGTCTATCATCAGGCTTCTACTAACAGTAGAATTGAACAAAAGTGGACTAAATCAATAGTATGAGTTGTCTAGCGATAGCCTTCAACTAATAGTAGACATGTCCAGCAGTAGACTTGAACATTGAAGATATTAATAGAAGAGTTGAGAAAGAGTTTGACAGTGGACTTCTGACAGAATCTTTGTCACAGCAGTGACCTATAACAGTGATCCTTTGTCTGTAAGATTCGATAAGAAGATCAATGGTAGACTTGTGACAGGGACCTTGTACTGGGAGCTTCCAACGCTGGCTATAGATCTTCAACAATGAGCTATAATGGTGACCTTGAACAGAAGGCTCTTAGCAGTAGCCTTTAACAGTGAACTTGTACTTTGAGAAATGTAAAATGTAAGCTGGTGCAACAAAGTCATGAGACTAAGAAAATGACTTAATATATCATGATCGGTATTTAAACATGATTTGGGATTATCAAAACAGGTGAGTCCAACAATCTCCCCCTTTTGATAATCACAAATTATGCTAGCATGTATTAATAAAAGTGTAATATCATACAATATTAGGTCATATTATCAGAGAGAAAAGAAGAGAAGGTCCATTTAAGAGTGATAAAGTCATAGGATCATTTTAGAATTATAACTTTATCCCAAATGATAGGAACATATTAGTATTAGCATATATCATATGAGTATATTTCTCCCCCTATGTGATTAGAAAAAAGAAACACAAATAGAGATAACAGATAAAGATTTTTTTAATAGAATGGTTGTAAATGAATCATAAAAATATAAATCCCCTATCAAAAGACACAAAAAAACTCAATCCACACCAGCCTTAGGTAAGTGGTCTTTCCCTTTGGAAGAAGAAGAGGGAGAATGAGCTGGTGGATCAGCAGGTTTAAGAATTGTTGTAGGAATAACTGGAGGGGCAGCAACAGAAGCTCATGTGGGTCTGTAGTGGGTAGCTCTCTGAGGTATCAGTGGAGTAAGACTTTGGATGGCCTTAGAAGGAGACATCATGGAAGAACTTCTGGGTTGAGATGCAGGTAAGGCAGGAGGTATTATGATAGGGGTACAGTCCACATGGAGAAAGGGAAGGAGTAGGTTTATGAATTCCATAATAATGCTTCCTCCTCTTTCCATAGTCAATATAAAATCTACCTTGTTCTCCATAAATTTCTCTAAGGCGGGAGTCAACTGGCCCAGCAGAGTGACTTGTTCCTTGAAGGCTCTGGTGACTGGTGGAATCTTGAGGTTTTCCAACAGAAGATTGAAATGAGCATCCATATGATGCTTGGTGTAAATCATTTTATAATATTAATTAATTTGTTCCTTTATACTCTTTTGGTCCTGGGAAGCCTCTCTCATAAAATCACTAACGACCTTCTGAACATCATTGGTAGTGGAGATAATCTGAGTAAGAGATTGAGAGTCAGGTGCACTGACACCCGATATCTTTGAGAACTCTTCACTAACCATTGTCTTGAATACTAACAAGTCCAAAGGTGGTGAAGTGGAGGTTGAATCAGTGGAAGAGGCAACCAAAGAAGTTACAGTGAAAGAAAAAGTTTCATTAAAAGACTCAGTCAACCCACTTATGAGCTTCTTCACATCATCATCCTAGCCTTTCACATGAGCTTTCATGGATTTCTTATAACTTTCAAACACTACAACCATCTATTGCAGCATAGTTCTGATATAGTGAATGTATTTGTCTAATTGGCCCCTAGAATCCATTAGAGCAGCCATGATCACCACTGATTTTCTTAGAAGTTCCACAAACTGAGACACATCCTTGAGTTGATTCTGGCATTGAGATACTTCTTGGGATAAACTGGCTTGAATGGAAGGCTGAACTTTAGCTATTTTAGAGGTAGTCAACTCTCAAATTAAGGCCATTGCCTTTTCTATTTCAGAGGCCCTTTTATAAAACATCAGGTGCAGATCTATTTTTATTTTTTCCAAATCATCCTTAGTGAAAAGGTTCTCAGGAATGGTAACCACTGGAGGCACTGCAGCAGGTTCTAAAACAGCAGGTACAAGGTGTATTTTTCTTGACATATCACAATCAGAATCATCATAATCCAACCCAAGTACTAGGTATATAGGGTCTTCTAACCATTCTAAACTATCAGGAAGAACAAATACACAATAAAGATTCTCCCCCTCACTTAGAGTTGTCTCTTGAGTATTCTCCTCTGCTGGTTCTGCTCTAGGTAATTCCACAGCCTCCTCTTCAACTCTAGCAGACTCAACCTCAGTCTGATCCATTGGTTCACCAATGGGGTGAGTCATAGCCTCCACTGAGTCATTAATGAACTCTATTTCAATTGAAGTAGATGCAACTCCTGCTTCTTCGTCAGAAACTGCCATGTCTGTATTACCTATCAGAGGACTCATACTCAGCTCCTCTTCTTCACTGTCCTCATTATCAGCTTCAGCAACAGCAACCTCCTTTCCTTTATCATTATCACCAGCCTCCTTTTCCACATGATCAGAATGATCTGACTCAGTAGCCTCATCCTCCTAAGAGGTGTATCTCACTATATTCTGAGATACTTCTTCTTCTTCCGTGGTCTCAGAGTCATTATCCATCAGAATAGTCTCTCTTCTTGGCAGTTCTTTTGGAGGGATAGCTTCTCCGAAAGCTACTGTCCTTACAGGAATGTTAGGTAAATCAGGATCACTCCCATCATCAATTGGGATGTTCTCTCTTTTAGGTTCCACATCTCCTTCATCTTCCTCCTCATCATCTGAATAAGCTGGTTCTGGCTCATCAGGCTTCAGGCCTGGATCTCTCTTGTCTTTTGACCTAAATGGGTGAGTAGTAGGGTCAAACTTTTCATACACCTTTCCTTCATCACTCACCCATGCCTTCTTCTAGGGATTCCATCTTATTCTCATGAATTTTCAAATAACTTTGGAGATACAAACACTATTCTTAGCCACTGTCATCTCTTCTTTATTTCCAGCCACACCCTTTACCTTTAGCATTACTGAGATTATCTTGGCATGGAATAGGGCATTGGACTTTGAGCTTGCCTTAGTTATATCCTCCAATTGTGTCATCAGCAACCTACACAGGTTGATATTCTCTCCATGCTTCAGTATGTACATCAAAAATGAATCTTGATACTTCAGTACTGCAAAATCCCTTCTCCTGGGACTAATCACATGCTGAATGAACTCGAATAATAGTCTGTTTTCTCCATTAATCATAGCTGCAATGATCTTACTTTATTTTCCATTCCCTATCATCTCTTCTAGAGATTTTTCTTACTAAAAATTATCAGTGTCTGGAGAAGACACTCCAGAATAGTATTCATACACTCCTTCATGAGGAACTCTCAAACAGACAGCCCACTCAGCAGATGAAAAACTGACTTCATTACCATTGACTCTGGATACCAGCCTATGCACATCATCTTCCTCTTCGAACTTTAGTTATTCATATAATTCTTTTAGGAGCTTTGGGTAGTAGGGTCCATTATTGTTGGAAAAACATTCAGTCCATCCTTGGGCTTCTAGTGCTTCCAGCACTAAAGAATTGCTCGACAGCAGCCATTCTTCACTCAGCTCCTTCTCAGCCATGATTTCTCTCTTTGTCAGATGTGGGTTGACAGGTCCTTTCAGGGTACTACTAGTTCCAATGGTGAGTTCTAATAGTGAGTTCCAATGGTGAGGTTTAACAGTGTGGTCTAACAGTGAGGTCCAATGGTGATCATTAACAGTGAGATCCAACAGTGAGGTTTAACAGTGAGGTTTAACCGTGAGGTGCTTATCAGTGAGGTTTGACTGTTATGTTTCCTATACTAAATTTAATCATACCTAACTCATGTTTGATGTAATTTAATCTCTCATAATTCAAAGGATTTGTGAATATATCAGCCAATTGATTTTCAGTGCCAATGAATTCAAGAGTGATATCACCTTTTTGATAATGATCCCTCAAAAAGTGATGTCTCACATCAACATGCTTTTTCCTAGCATGAGATACTGGATTTTTGAAAATATTAATAGCACTTTTATTGTTACACTTTATAGATACATGTTTGAATTGATATCCATAGTCTTGTAAAAGTGTGTTTCATCCCCAGAATTTGAGCATAACAACTACCAGTAGCTATGTATTCAACTTTGGCAGTGGATAATGCAACAGAATTCTGATTCTTACTACACTAAGATACTAGTGACTTGCCTAAAATGTGACATGTCATATATGTTCTTTTTTTATCTAACATTCAATCGAAAAAATCAGCATCAGAATAATTCAACAAATCAAATGATTGTCCTTTTGGATAAAATAGTCATAAGTTGGGAGTAAATTTAAGATATTTAAAAATCCTTTTAACATCAGTTAAATGAGACTCTTTTGGATTGTCTTGAAAGCAAGAACACATACATACACTGAACATAATGTCAGGTTTGCTAGTTGTAAGAAAGAGTAAACTCCCTATCATACCTCTGTAGTTTGTTTGATCAACTGGTTCTCCAGCTTCATCAGTATCCAACTTACAAGTGGTAATCATAGGTGTTTCACTACCTTTACTACCATCCAAAGAAAAACGTTTTAAAAGATCCTTAATATATTTACTTTGATTCAAAACAACGCAATTTTTATTTTGAGAGATCCGAAATCCAAGGAAAAATATGAGTTCTCCCATTAAACTCATTTCAATCTCATTTTGCATCATTTTTGAAAAATCAACACATAACGAATTTTTGGGAGATCTAAAAATAATATCATCCACATAAATTTGTACTATCAAAACATCTTTGAAAATCATTTTAATGAAAAGAGTAGGATCATATATCCCTTTGGTAAAACCTTTTGAAATAAGAAAAGAGTTGATCATATCATACCATGCTCTTGGAACTTGTTTTAAGTCATATAATGCTTTATAGAGTCTAAAAACATGATTTTAAAAATGGGGATTTGTAAAACCAGGGGCTGTTCAAAAAACACATCCTCAACTATATAACCATTTAGAAAATCACTTTTAACATCCATTTGATAGAGTTTAAAATTTAGATGAGCTACATATACAAGTAGTATCCTAATGGATTCTAGTCTAGCTATAGGTGCAAATGTCTCCTCGTAGTCTATTCCTTCTTCTTGACTATATCATTGTGCAACTAACCTAGACTTATTTCTAACAACATTTCCAGACTCATCAACTTTATTTCTAAACACCCATTTAGTGCCTATTGTCAAAGTGTCCTTAGGTCTTTCCACTAATTCCTAGACTTTGTTTCTTTCGAACTGATTTAATTCTTCCTGCATAGACATTAACGAAAACACATCATTGATAGTATCATTAATATTTTTGGGTTCAAGCTATGAAAGAAAAGCTTGATGTTCGACCTGGTTTCTTAGAGAAGCCCTTGTTTGTATTCCTTTAGTTAAATAACCTACAACGGCATCTAAAGGATGATTCTTAAGAGTCCTAATGCCTCTAGGAAGGGTCGAACTAGATTCCTCATTGTTGTCTATTAGTTTAGAATCAATAGGTGCAGATTATGGAAAAATCCCAGAACTGGATGCTTTTATAGGGGATTCACTATCTTTATCATTAAGGTTCAAAATTGAAAAATCTTCCTCCAGATGTCAAAGATAGTTTTTAGGGTCATGTGGATCAGTCTCATCGAATTTGACATGAACTGATTCTTCCACACATTTGGTTTTCTTATTAAACATTCTATAGGCTTTACTTGAGATAAAATAACCCAAGAAAATTCCTTCACTTTTGGAAGAAAATTTGTCAAGATTATATTTAGTATTAATAATAAAGACTTTGCAACCAAAAACTCTAAAGTAAATAACCTTAGACTTTCTATTGTTCCAAAACTCACAAGGAGTCTTCTTTAGAACAAGTCTACTTAAAACTCTATTGATGATATAACAAGATGTATTTACAGCTTCAGCCCAAAAATAAACAGGTAAGTCATACTCATTAAGAATAGTCCATGCAATTTCTTGAAGGGTCCAATTTCTTCTTTCTACAACACCATTTTGTTGAGGTGTTCTAGGAGTAGAAAAGTTGTTACTATAGCCATTATATGAGCAGTAAGATTCAAACTCATGATTTTCAAACTCAGGACCATGATCACTCCTCAGGGTTTTGATTCTATGTCCACTATGGTTTTCTACAAACTTGGAATATTTGATAAAATAGGAACAAGATTCACTTTTGTGAGATAGAAAGTATACCCAAGTATACCTAGAAAATTAATCTACAAGAACATAAACATAGTGCTTCCCATTTAAACTTGAAACTCTTGATAGTCCAAAAAAATCTATGTGATCCATCTCAAGGGGTTGATAATTTGAAACTTATTTCGTTGATTTGAAAGAAACTTTTTGTTGTATTCCCTTTTGACAGGGATTAGACACTTTTTTAAGTGGGAATTCTAATTTAGGTACGTCTCTAACTAAACTTTTCGTAGATAGCTTCCTATGTGAGTGCACATTGCAGTGTCCTAACCTTCTGTTCCTCAACCAAGAGTCTTTATGAAAATCATTTAAGCAAGAAAAATTTTTTTTGGCTAAGGAATTTAGATCAATAGCATATACATTCTCATTTCTACAGGTAGTGAAAACTAAATCATTTTTTGAATTAAAAAATGGCATGAATTATTTTCAAATTTAAAATTAAAGAAATCATTAAATAACCGAGATATAATGAGTAAATTTTACTTTAATCCCTCAACAAAAATTACTTTATAAATTAATATTGTATCGGGGTTACCAATTTGGCCTAAGCCGATGATTTTTCCTTTTGTATTGTCACCAAAGGTGACATGCCCACCATCAACATTAATTAGAATCTTGAAGCAAAAATAGTCTCCTGTCATATGTCTTGAACATCCACTATCCATGTACCATAAGGTATTATAGAAACTTTTTAAATAATTGCACTGCAAAATAGATTAAACATGGAGTAACTTTGGAACCCAGATCTTCTTGGGTCTAGAGAGGTTAGCAAGTAAGACTTTGGGAACCCATATTTGCTTTATAGGTTTTCTAAAATCAACAAACACATTTTGAGACATAAATAATTTGTTAGGTCCTTTGGAAAAGTGTTCCTTAAAAGATGTTCCAAAACTAGAACTAGCAGTGAACTATCCAGATTTTGGAACAAATTTGGTTTTTCTAATTTGTGTCTGTCTGGGCTGATATCCTGGACCAGTTGTGTACATTGGAGAAATAATTTTTCCTAGATACTGTTTCAAGGTATCCCTACCAGCAGTGAACTTCTCAAGATCCTTTCTTAATTGTTCATTAGATAATTTTAACTCTGTATTTTCCTTTAGCAGCTTAGCAAATTTCTCTTTTTCTATATCCAGATTTGACTTGTAATTTTCATTCAAAGCATGCTATCTTTTTAATTACTTATATTTTTCCTTGAGTTCATTAAAAGTATCCTCAATCATTTCTCAATATTAAAATAAATCTTATTTAGTCATATCTTCATCATTATGAGATTCACTATTATAATAAGTATTATGCACAGGGGAATTAATTGTTACCTTAGATATCTCTGTCATAAAGCATAGATTTGCATGTTTGTTTTGTTCTGAGTCTGAAGCATCACATTCAATCGAACTATCTTCTGAATCACTCCAAGTTGCTTTTATTTCCTTTTTTATAACTCTTTCCTCTATACTGATATTTTCTCTTGAATTTCAACTTGGGGTAGTCTTCTTTCACATGACCTTTTCGTATAAATTCGTAGCATACTATTTCAATTGTATTCTCATTCCACTTACTATCTTTCTTCCATTGTCCTTTATGATCATAATTTCCTTTGAAGTTTGACTTCCTAAATAATTTCTTCTTTTGGTAGAATCTTTTGAATCTTCTGGAAAGTTGTGCCATCTCCTCATCATTGTCCGAATTTGACTCTTTGCTTGTAGAACTAACTAGACGTACTTGAATTTTTTCTTTTTATTTTCTTTTTGAGGTAGAAGTCTTGAATGATACTGAATTCTTTTTTGGTTCTTCTTCAATTTCTTGATTCACCTTAAGCGCTTCTTCATACATAATTAGTTTTCAAATTAGCTCCTTTATAGGTAGCTTGTTGATGTCACATGATTCTCGGATCGATACAGAAGTTCCTCTCTATCTGTTAGGTAGACATCTAAGTAGCCTCGTGATTTGGTCTTTGTTGTCCACTGGTTTCCCAAGTAGGTTCATGGTGTTCAGTATCTCATTAAACTTGAGATACATTTAAGAGATAGAGTCATCAGGCTTCATCTTAAAATTATCATATTTAATAGTATAGGTATTTAGTCTCATTTCTTTTAAATTGGTTGTTCCTTAATGAGTAACAACCAAAGTATCCCAAATGTCATAAGTAGTCTTACAAGCAGATATTCTAATGAATTATTCATTACTAAAAGCACAGTATAAGGAATTCATTACTTTACAATTATTATTATAAGTAGTTTTAGTCAATTGAGACCATGTATCCCTAGCAGTAGTAGGTAATGCATGTTGTTCTTCAACTGTGTCCCAAATTTTAGGTCCTAATCCTTGAAGATACATTTTCATTTTCAATTTCCACTGACCCTAATTAATTCCATTAAAGAAAGGTGGTATGTTAGTAGAATCACCCTCAACTCGGTTATCTATAGAAAATTAAAAGATTAAAGAACTGAAAATTTAGATATAACAGAAATTTTGAGATCATTAGGATACAACTAAAATCACAGTTGAAAAGAAATTGAAAAGCATGAAAAACCGGTTTGATGGTATAAATAAAGAACCTCTGATTCCAAATTTTGGTCAGAATGGATACTCAAGAGGGGGTGAATTGGGTTCCAATTAAAATTTCTGTTAAAAACTTTTAGGATTAAAATCCCCCAAACTAAAACAGCCCAGTTAATTAAGGCAGTAGAGATATAAGTGATTTATTGTTGAACAGGTTTCTCAAAGGTTGATTAATCCTTAGTTGAATCAATGTGAGTACTAATTCAACTTTTGAAACAAGTTTACTAAATGAATCACATATACTCACTAACCAAAACTAACTATCAGAGTTAATGTAAAAAAAGTTTTCTATCTATGAAAAAATAAGCAGCGGATAAATGTAAAATGGAGTACTAGAGAATTGAACACAACAGTTTAAACAAGAGGTTCAGTCTTAAGCCAAGACCTAATCCTCTCCACTTGGTGATCACCTACCACCAAGAAATTATATTAAGAATTATACACAGCCTGTATCAAGATTTACAATAGTTTTCACAAACTATCTATATTTGGCAACCTCTACCACAGTTCTACGAGGGAAAATAAAATATCAAGACACACTAAGCTTCTTCCATAGATATGCATGGGAAACAAATGTAAAGAGAGTTTGGTATGGGAATTTTTATCCCTCAGTTCAAGCACAAAAGTCGGTGTGTTCAATACAGACACACTGCTTAGAAATGTAAAATACTTAAACACAATAGAGCTAAAGAAACTAGGAAGAAGTTTAGAATGCTCTATGTGTTGGCAGATAAGCTCTGGCCTCCTTTAAATGAATGAAATGATGTTTTGGTCCTTATCTGCAAGTTTCCTCTAAAATAGAGTGTCGCAACTTCCAGGTTCTGACTTCGAGATGTAGAGATGATCAGCTTCTTGGGTTCGAAGCTCTTTGTTCCTTGAATGTTCAGATTATGTGGATTCAGTGTGTATTCTTCTTGTTTCTTGTATACATGTAAATATTTTTGTATCACCAGGTTGGTTCATAAATGCATGGAAATACTTCTTGTCTTGTTCATATTTGAGGTTCCCTTTTATACATGTTGATCTCTGGTCAATATGAATGATTACCTTTTTACAGGTACGAGGTATGGTTTCTGAAAGGCCAAAAATATCATTAATTAATATCACGTGCATTAAAAGCTTCAAAAATAACCATTATCATTATATTAATAATATTGACAAGGTATAGAGTTTGAGTAGTAGTGACTAGTTAACAGTCATCCTCCAATTGTAGCACTCTGTTGGTAGACTTGTAATGGTGGACTTTGTGTCAGTGGATGCCTTGTATCAGTAGCGGTTACTCTGTGTAACAGTAGCTCTTTAACAGTGGACTTCATAGGTAGGCTCAACAGTAGACCTTTAATAGTAGGCTTCAGTCAGTAAGCTTGATCAGCAGTAGACTTCAATCAGTAAAATTCTAACGGTAGCTCAGTAACATGAGACTACTTCTTCAGTGACCTTTCCAACAGCAGACTGTCTCAACAGTTGACTTCATCATCGGTGGAGTTTGTCTATCAGCATATTTCTACTAACAGTAGACTTGAAAAACAGTGGACTACATCAATAGTATGAGTTTTCTAGGGATATCCTTCTACTAAAAGTAGACATGTCTAGCAGTAGACTTGAACTGTGAATCTCTTAACAGAAGACTTGAGAAAGTGTCTGACAGTGGACTTCTAACAGAAGCCTTGTCACAGCAGTGACCTGTAACAGTGACTCTTTGTCTATAAGCTTTGATAACCAGATCAATGGTAGACTTGTGAGAGGGACCTTATACCAGTATCTTCCAACCCTGACTGTAGATCTTGAACAGTGAGCTATAACGGTGACCTTGAACAGAAGGCTCTTACCAGTAGCCTTTAATAGTGAACTTGTTCTTTGAGAAATGTAATCTATAAGCTGCTGCAAAAAAGTCATGAGAATATGAAAATGACTTAATATATCATGATCAGTATTTAAACATGATTTGGGATTATAAAAATAGTTGAGTCCAACATCAATAAATATGAAATTGAGAAAATATGAAACTGATAAACATGAAACTAATAAAATATGAAACATATAAAATATGAAATGGATAAAATATGCATACTCCCCCTTTGAAAAAGAGTAACTTAATATAATTACAGTTTTTAAACAAGAATTAGACTTTAATGATTACATTACAGTGATCATTCTTAGCTTCTGTTTAATGTATTCAAATCTGTCTAAAGATAATGGTTTTTTTGAAGATGTAAGCAAGTTGTTCTTGTGTTTCGATGAATTATAAAATAGTATCTCCTTTTAGTGTGTAGTCCCTTATAAAGTGATTCCTAATATCTAGGTGTTTTCATGTGAGGGATTTGTAGGGTTTTTACATAGTGCAATGGAACTAGTATTGTCACATAGTATTTGTGTTTTGGAAAAGCTCATGCCATAATCAGTGAGTGTGTGTTTCATCCACAGTAATTGAGCACAACAACTTGTAGCTACAGCATATTCATCTTTAGTAGTGGAAAGTGCTACTGAATGTTGTTTTTTTCATGACCAAGAAACTAATGAATCTACTAATAAATGAAAAGTTTCGTATGCACTATTTATATCTATTATACAACCACCAAATTAAGCATCTAAAATAATTTTCAAAACAAAATCATTTATTAAAGAATAAAATAGTCCCAAATCTATAATTTCTTTTAAATATATAAAAACTATTTTTATTTCTTTTAAATGTGATTAGTTTGTATTTTCTTGGTATCTTGCACATAAGCATACATAAAACATTAATTTTGGATGACTAGAAGTTATATATAGTAAACTTCCTATCATTCCTCTGAAAATTGTTTAATCATCTTGTTTCATAGTTTCATCAAGATAATGAGTATTTGAGGTTCCTATTGGAGTACTAATACTTTATATTTTTTCATATCCATACTTTTTAAGTAAATATTTAATATAATTATATTGAGATATATTGGTTCCTTTTAATTTTTGAGAGGTTTGAAAATATAAAAATAATGTCAACTCACCGATCATACTCATTTCAAACTCATATTTCCTGAGATTCACAAAATAATCTGTTAGAGATTGATGATTTGATCAGAATATAATGTCATCAAAAAATATTCGGACAATAAAAATATTTTTTCCCATTTTTATAAAAAGATTTGGATCTGCAGTTCCTTTAGTATAAATATTTTTTAAAAGAAATCATGTAATCCTATCATACCAAGCTCTAGGGTCTTGTTTAAAATCCTATAATGCTTCGTTAAGTTTAAAAACATGATCAGGATGTTTACAGTCCAAAGAACTAGGATGATGTTCTAAGAAAACATATTCTTGTACATATCCATTAAGGAAATCACATTTTACGTGCATTTGAAAATGTTTGAAGTTTAAAGAATGCTAAAATGGCTAATAGAATATGAATAGATTCAAGTCTAGCTACTGGAGCATTGGTTTCTTCATAGTCTATTCCCTCTCATTGATTATAGCCTTTAACAACAAGTCTTTCTTTATTTCTTATAATGAATCCATTTTCATCACATTTGTTTATTAAAACCCATTTAACTCCAATTAAATTTTTTTATTTAGGTCTTTCAACCATGGTTGAGACTTTATTACTTTTAAATTAATTTAGTTCATCCTGCATTATATTAATCCAATCCTCATCACATAGGGATTCATTAGAAGTTTTACGTTCAAGTTGGGATAGAAAAGCAAGATGTTTTATTTCATTTCTCAAGTAATTTCTTATCCTTATGGGTGGATTTACATCACCAAGTATATTATCACTATAAATATTCATAATAAATTATTTATTGGGGGTTTTTAAAACATGTTCATCAACATAAGATATAAAGTCTTCTACGGTAAATATTTCAGAAATATTTTCTTGAGTTTTTCCCTTATCAAAAGAATTTTCAATCAAAGGCTAATAATCAATTTGTGAAAACACATCTGTTGATATAGGTATGGGTCATTTAAAAAAAATGGATCATTTTCATCAAATTTAACATGCACTATTTTCTCAGAAGTACAAGATTTGTTCTTACAAACTTTATTAGCCTTAGAAGAAGTGGAATAACCTAAAAATATTCCTTCATCGAATTTGGGTGAAAGTTTATGTAAGTTATCTTTATTATTCAATATGAATAATTTTCATCCAAATAATCTAATGTAAGAAACTTTATGTTTTAGACTAATCCATAATTCATAAAGTGTTTTATTATGAAAATGTCTAATTAGAAATCAATTTATAGTATAACATGCAGTACTTACAACTTCAGCCCAAAAATTCTTAGCAATTGGGTATTCACCCAATATGGTTCTTGTCATTTCTTGAAGAATGCGATTTATTATTTCAACAAAAACATTTTTTAGGGGTTCTGGGGGTATAAAAGTTGTGATTAATACCTTTCATACTACAAAAAGTTTCAAAATGTGAATTTTGAAATTCTCCACTTCGATCACTTTGAATAGTTATCAGTGATAGGTTTCTCTCATTCTTAACATGGGCTCTAAAACTTATTAGAAAGGAAAATTATTCATATTTCTTTGTTAAAAATAGACCCATGTAAATCTGGTGTAGTCATCAACTAAAACAAATCCATTGTATTTTCCTCCAATACATTCAATTTGTACAGGACCAAAAAGATCCATGTGCACTAACTATAATTTATTATAAGTTGAAACTTCACTTATAGATTTAAAGCTATATTTATTATGCTTACCATATTGAAAATATTCATATACGTTTGAAGAATCATGCCTAAGATCTAATAGATCCTTAAAAAGTCTTTTCTTTGAGATTTTTCATAGGTTAATGAGGTTACAATGTCCTAACCTTCTATTCCATAACCATGATTGTTCTTCCATTGCACTTATTCAAAGTATTTATTGGATCCTAAGGAATTCTATGTTAAGTGTGTATACATTCTAATTTCTATTGGTATAGATAATGAATTCATCCTTGAAATTGTGAACTAAAAATTTATCATTCCAAAAATTCACATGGTAACCTTGATCACATAATTGACTTAAGCTTGTAATGTTGTTCTTAAGACCATTAACAAATATAACATTTGAAATTAAAACTTTTACTAAAAGAATAATATTACCTATACTAATGATCTTTCCATGATAATTATCTCTGAAGTCCACTCTTCCACCTTTCATTTCAATGATCTTATCAAATAAATATTTATTTCCAGTCATATGTTGAGAACATCCACTATCCATGTACCAAATATTCTTGTTTTTGGTACACTTTTTGTTTTCCTAAAAAATGAAACAATTAGATTTATGGAACCCAATTTTTTTTGGATTCATAAATATTATATAAAAGATAATTTGGAATAAAAAACTGTTTTTCAAAGTGATCTTTATGAAATCCTAAAGATTGGGTTTTATTAAGAGAACAATTTCTTTCCCAATCTCTACCACTCTAACACTTAGTGAATAATGGGGCACTTTTAGAAATGAAATAGTTATTTCTAAAAACATGTTTTGATCAAGAATATCCTCTTCCAAAATTATTTCTTATAAGATGAATTTGAGACTACATATTCTCAATGTTTTCTTTAAGAGATGTAATGTTTGATAAATGTTTCTTAACAGAAAAAAATTTAGATTTTATTCTAATGACTAAATTTTCATTATCACGAAATAATGTTTTGGAATTGTTTTTTTTTCAAAAACAGTTTTTCTCTAAATTTTTTTCAATGTTCTTAGAAATTTTATCCTTCTCAGAATTTACTTCCATATGGTTTTTTGAAATATTTTCTAAATCATGACTTTTCTTATCAAGATATTTTGAAAGATCTGATACTTTATTTTTATGGATAGATATTCTAGAATTTTCCTTTTAAAACTTTTTCTTGAGTTTGAAATTATCATTATCAAGTAGTTTGAAAAATCTAGATAGTTCTTGAAAAGAAGGTAACGTATCCTATACTTAGGAAGATTCTTCATCCAAAGAGTAAGAATATTTCTTATCAGGGTTGTTGGAATTTAAAGATACATTTGTATGAGATTATTCATTGTGTACCTTAGACATTATACAATGATTTTCAAAAGGTATTCTGGTGATAAGTCCAATATTTTTCTGACCAGAAGATTCATATTCAGAAGATTCATTTGAAGAGTTTCTACCACTGGCACACTAGGGATCATTTTCTTTCAATACATTCTTAGTCATATAATTTTAATACCTTATATTTTTTATTTTAGAATGGTTATCCTTTTTGTCATTCCATTTGTGAAAAGGAAAATATGTTCTAGTATGACCTTATCTTTTATATTCACAATAAGTTACTTCTAAGTATTTCTTATCCTTTTTATCTTTCTGTTCGATTATGTACTGAAAATCTTTATTTCCCACAATCTTGTTCATTCTTTGATCAAGATTGGCTAGTTCACTTTATAAATGATCACTTTCACTGGATTTAGATATAGCAACAAATTTAATAGCTTTAGATCTTGTTACCCTTTATTAAGTCTTGGAATTAGATCTAGTAGTAAAAGCTACACTTCCATTACCATTATTCTTCTTATTAAAATATGCATCTCTCTTCATTATTGTCTCATGCTATAAGATTGTACCAAATAATTAATCAAGATATATTTGAGAAACATTCATGTTCTTATAAATAACTATTTTTTTATTCCCATTTGTTGGGAATAATATCAATAATATTGTCCACAAGTATATCATCAACAAGTCCTTTTTCTCCCATAGATTGAAGATGATTGATGATTGTCATAAATCATTCTTGAACCATGCATACTGGTTCTCTATAGGGGAAAACCATGATATTAAGCTCATTGCATGGCTCTTTTTGTTTCTATAACATTAGATGTGCCAAAATTTGTGACTTCTAATTCCATTCAGATATAGTTGGCTGCTTCACATAATGATATTTGAATATATATATTCCTAGTAATATAATGTAACAATGTATTGTGTAGCTTGTAATTTAGTTGATATTATTGTTTCTCTTGGTTGGTGAAAGTTTCGACTTCCTTGTCTAGAATTTTGAAATATCCATTAAACATCACAAAATTATATACTCCAGTATTAATAACAAATGTGTTTATTCGATCTCTCTAGTACACATAATCATTTCCATCAAAAAATATATTGTTTGGTTGGGTTTAGATTATAAATTGATCCAATATTCATTCCTGAAATCATATAAAGCAATAAAAATGATTGAACTGGTCCTATATCTATTAGATATAATATTATGCCACAGGTTATTGTAAAAAATTGTGTTTGGATTGAATACAATGATGAGAGTATAACGACTACCATACAATGTATAGAATCTTTTAATACAAAATGTAATGTAAATTAATGTATTGATATTAGAAAAATTATAATAGAAACGAATATAAATAGAAAGAGTAAATAAAATGATTCCCTTTCTATTAAATAAATCAGCAGAAAAGTAAAGGGTATTACAAATATTTTATCTCAAAGAGAACGGTATCCTTTCACCTAGGATAAAAGATCTATCTCACCACCACCCAGGTAAGCCCTCGATATGATGATCAGAATGTCCATCTTCCAATCCATGTAAAACCTTGATTAAGAAGGTAATCAGAACGTCTATCTTTCAAATACATGAAATCCCTTGATACAATGATCGACATCATCATCTTCGTATCCCTGTAAGCCCTTGATTTTTATCACAATGAAAGGTCACACAAAGCAATACAAATCACTTATTAAAATACAAGAACTAGGGTTGGGGCTAAAGCCTCATTTTATTATTAAAGTAAAGAAAATACCTCTTTTGACTAGGTAAAGGGAGAGTGATTACATAGCCCGAAGGCCCAGTGAGCATGTAGCTCATTACATGACCTGTAGGCCCAAATTTTTTTGGTCAAAGTCCCATTCTGTGAATAGTACTACTAGAGTGCCTGTTCCTATAGTGCCACACAGTTCCCTCCACTTCTATAGTGTTCTCTGTTGCTACAGTGCTTCCACTGCTACAGTAATACTACAGTAAACTACGCCCAATGGGTTTTGAACCCCCATTTATCATGTAGGATTATTGAGTTCTTACTACTAATCCAAACCCCAACTACATAAATACAAGAACTAGGAACAAGACATTCACATATTGTATCTTCAAGGATTTTTTCATGAAGAAAGAGAGAGGTTCCACCATCATTCTCTAGAACTTAATTCACAAAAGCCTATCTTCAATGTTCACTGGTCCATGTCTCTTGTTCTGTATGGTTCAAATGACCTCCTATTTATAGGCCTTTTTCCAACAGTCATATTTGATTTCAGCGGTTATATTTCTCTAGAAAACTCAGAGGGACTTGGACACGTGGCATTATAACGGTCAAAACAAAACAGAATAAATGACATAATTTTGATTATTATATAACCAAATCCACGACATCGTTTTTGTTACAAAATAATTAGTACAAAATTATGATAGAATAAGTATGATGAATATGTAAAGCATGAGTAAAAGGATAATGTGAAATATGCTTGCGGTATTAGAGTAAGACATGAGAATAATTCATTACATGAGTACGATGAATAACATGGTTACGATTTATAAAATGGCTATGATTCATAACATGGTTATGATGTATGACACAGTTACGATGTATAACATGGTTATGATTCATAACATGATTATGATGCATAACATGGTTATGATGACTAACATGATTACGATGTATAACATGGTTACAATGCATATCATGATTATGATGCATAACATGGTTACAATGAATAACATGATTACGATACATAACATGGTTACAATGCAAAACATGGTTACGAAAAATTGTATATGGTTATGATAAAAAACAATACATTTGATTACGATTAAAAATAATTCATGACGTTACGATGAAAAACAACATATACATTTATGATGAAAAACAACAAATGTGGTTATGATGAAAAAAACATATGTGGTTACGATAAAAATAAGATATAATTTCTAATTACCAAAACAAAAAGAAATGAATGGGAAAGTAAAAAAACAACTTTGCACTTAACACCCATGATTAATAATTATATAATATTATAATGTAGTGAACCTCATGGGAATATCATGAATCAAATTTAGATACTAAGCTGAAAAGTAATCCTTAAATTGACCATAAATATCTTCAAAAATATCACCTTTGTAAATGAATCACTTATTAACCATCAAGATTATATATATATATCACTATCCAATAGACCATAATTAACATAACATCAAGTCATATACTTACCGCAAATTTTATTTAAACCTTAATTGAGTATTCTTCCTAAAACCCTGTAAAAGTTTAAAATCACCAAAAAATCTAAAAATATTTGATCTAATAATATTATTCTAAAAATAAACATAATCGTTATCAGTAAAATTGTTTAAGTAAAACAATTTCATGATAACCAAGACATAAGGGTTACATATACCTCAAAAATTTATTAAAACTCAATAAACATATCTAAGGTAATTCTATCACATAAACCCTCACAAGGGGTATCTCGGACTTTAAACATATAATCAAACTTAGACATATTAACCATTTATGTAACCTAAAAATAATAAAATATACTCATATGAATCATAAAATTAGTGTCTTCGGAGAATTTTCACAATGTATGTCATGGGGTTATGTTCACTAATCAATGATTTTCTTAAATCTATTTCTCAAGGTTTCTACTAAACTTTCTCTAATAATAACTGTAAAGATCCTGAACCTAGTATCCCATAGTTGTTGGTTACTTTATTACATTTAAAAATGATATAAGTTGTGTCATATCAAAGGACCGATCAATTTAGTAGTATTGGTAAACTATATGTTTAATTTAATCTAAAATTATTTTGGTAATATAAAAAAAAGTAAAAGTAAAAAAAAGAATCTTTTAACTCATTCAGAGATTCCTTAATCATATCATGGGGAAAGAAAATAAAATAAGAGTGATATCAGATGCTCAGCAAGGGAATGAAAATAATGTAAGTTATTATTGAATAATTATAGATTAATCAATATAGAAAGTGAATAACTTAAAACACATGTCATTTAATCAATAACATGATCATGAAGAATGATATGATATGAATAAATGATGATAAAATAATTAATTATAAATAATCACATGAGATTAAAACATATACATGGATATCATAACTATTAAATTAATAACATGGACATCAATAACTGATTTCATAATGATGGAATGCATAATTTCAAACATCTGAATCTTACCATCGAGGCAGTCTGGCAAGACAGTTTAAACTATGGGTAGTTATACACCAAAAACCCATTTAATAAGGCTATCTAGCTAGTTTGTCACATGATACCTACCAATACATCAAGGGGATATGTAATTATATGTTTTATCTGTCTCTTAATAAATTAAATGCATTCATCATAAGAATAAATAATAAAACTTAATCAATATTCCCTAAAAATTAATAGTTGTCAGTATTAGAAGAACTAACATACAGAATGTCAATATTTTCCCTAGTAAAATTGAATAAAAACAATATATAAAAATATTTTGGATGATATATTTGTATTATATCCTCATTAAAGTATAAGATTCAATAAATTTTGGTGACATAAATGAAAATACTTCAAAAATATCGTTGGGAAATTTCTTTATTAAAACACCCCTTTCCCTTTGAAATCACTTATTTGAAATATAAAAAATTCACAAATATTAGGGAAAAATTACTTTGAAAATAACCATGTAAACTTTCAAATTGGAATTAAAAACATTTAGATTTCATGATGGTGGGAAATTCCACTCGTGCCGTATAAGTTAAAAAACATTCATTTCACACTATTGTAAAAAAGTCAAAAAGTGATTCATTTAGAAAGTGATAGAAAGATTAATTTTAAACCATTTTTTAAAATTCAAATATGGGTATAAATTTATTTAATAAATCATTGGAGAATAGTAAAAATATTATTTAAAACATTTTAAGGAAAATATGTATATGGAATGAAAATATTCCTGATTGAGTTGAAAAACAATCATTTTCCTTAAAAAAGATGATTTTGGAATATTTAGTACCTAACGAGTAGAAAATGAAATGAAAAATTATAATTTCCAGAAATTACTGGAGTTTAAAAAATATATTTGGTTTAATATAGAATTTCATATAATTCCCCAAAATAGACTTTAATATAAAAAACCTAAATAATGATGAGATTGTTAACTAAACTATTACTACTTTAGTAACTTTTGAATCATAACCCCCTTGAAAGAAATAACTTCAAATGAATCATTAAATTCCATGAATATAAATATAATTATGACATATCTTATAAAAGGATTATTATATACACCACTTGAAATAAACATGTGTTGTATATGGCATATGTCTCACGAAAAGAAAACTGAGACGAGAAACCCATAAAAAGGTAATATCATTGAATCAATGGAGGGATTATGTTTAAAAAATATAAATACACAAAAAAAAGATTAAATAAAACATAAACCAAAAAAATATTTCACAAATAATCTTGACCTTATATAATCAACGAAGAAGTGATATAACCCAATAAATGAAAATTGACTTTTGAAACTCTTACCACTTGGTAACTTCAAGTCAAATCCCCTTAGAATAAATAATTTGAAATGAAACATAAAATAATATAATTTATTAATTATTTATGATATAAATTGTAAAATTGGAAATATATACACAATATAAAATTAAATAGGTGTATAACATTTAAATAAGCCTTAATGAAAAGAAATTGAGATAAAATCCATTACCTCAGGATGAACTCATCACGTGTGTTCTTTATCTTCTAGAATAATACACTTTTATTAATTATTTACTTTCTAAAACACTTTTTCCAATTTTATTGTTCTTTTTTTATTTATTACAACATTAAATTTAATTACCTAATAAATTAATTTCACATTAGACGTTTTGACAATATTAACTTCATATGTCAAAGATGAATTTAATGGGTTTACTATAATAAAATAGGTCATTACTCCATCATCTAAAGAACAATAATAATGAAATATTTATTAATTTTATAAATCAATTATTCTTTTGAATCCAACCATGAAAGATGGTTATGAAAAATGAAATATGTTACAATCATGGAGACGGTAAACCCTACGTACACATTAGTAACATTTCAATTTTTTAATGACCATGATGGTAATACGGTAAGTATTATTTTATCATTAAAATATAATAATTATACCATATTATTTATTTAAATAAACTTATACATATCATCCATATTATGTGGTGATGGAAAAAAAATCACATCGCTCTGTGACGATGGTAGATGACACGTACATCCGAATGACGTTATCATTTTAAAATGGATGAAAAGGTAAGAAATTAAATGATATATTATATTTTTATAAAGATAAATATTTCATTAATATCATATATATACATTAAATATATCATTATAAAATTCCATGATGGGTGGTGATGAAAAACAAATTACTTCGATTCATGAGGCGATAGTTCACCGTACACACAAACTACGGTTTCATTTCCCATTTGATGGAATATGAGATGTATATGAGGTATTACTATAGTAACCATAATTTCTTGTACGTAAAACTTTATTTATGATTTTATGGAATGTAAATTTTATGGGTGAAGGATGGTAGAGTTTGTAGAATGTTTGGAGAGTTTTTGGGGCTAAAGGGATGGCGCACGGGATGCACACGGTTTGTCTAAACCATACGGAATCCTTGGAGAAACTATGAATAGTTGTATATGTTGGAAAATAGATTTATCAAAGTGGTTTCACATTTAAGGAGTCCATTTTATGATGCCTTGATATAGTTTACCCAAGTAGTAGCTAACACAGAGTTAGTGCATTGTTTCTTTAACTGTGCGACTAAACCGTGCATAGGGTTTAAGTGAGATCTTAAAAAAGTAGATCACACAAATATTTGACTCTAAATCCCTCATTTTTTCTCCCTCCCATCACTAAATTAGGATTCTTATACATATATAGTTTTATAACTTCTACCAATCAAATTTGAATTTATTCTCAGCCTCTCCTTAGCATTTAGAAGCCTGATTCTTGAGGTATGTAATCGTTCTTCATCGTTCTTGTCAGGTTTTATTAGATCTACTTATATCTAAATATCCTCTCCTCTTAGTTTCTTATATATATTATCTTTATGAGTATATCGATGATTTTTGATGCCAAATACGTTGATATTCGGTCTCTTTGTTGATAAGAGAAGAGATCTAATGCGGTTTCAGGGAATTCGTACCTGGTTTCGTGTGCATTCTTTATCCGTTTTCAGTTTTCGTCAAAACCTTAAATGTATGTGGCTTAACCCTTGAATCCTCTTGAAATAATTTATTTTATTATATTTCAAATAATTTAATTACACAAATTTGATTATGAAATTTTTGTGAAAATCATAGAATAAATCATATTTAGTGATGATTTATGGTTTTGATGGAATTGAGTAATTTGGCTAATTATTTTGTAAAAAGTGGTTTAGCTTCTTGATTTTAAATTTATTATTATAATACATGGTTTTAATGTAATATTGAAATGATTTTTTGGAAAATATTTTTCAATTAAAATTTTGTTTTATAGAAATGTATTGATGGAACAAGGGTTTTCAATAAAAGGGTTATTGTATTGAAATGGTTTTGTGTAAGAACCCAGGTTTTTAGAGCGGGTTAAAATTTCCGACCCTGTTTGAATTTTCCGCTTTTATATAAATTTTTTGGCTGATTTTTGAGAAGTCTAGAAAATCTGGGAAGTTTCTGGAAAATTTCCAGACTACACGCTGTGTACTACCAAGTACACACCATGTATCATCTAGGCAGGTGACAACTCGTCTGAGACCAAGTACATGCCGTGTGGTGCCCATGTGTAATTCCCATCTACATGTCGTTTAGTCTTCCTTGACACACCGTGTACCTATTCTCACGTAAATAGATAATTCCATGTCCATGTATTGACCGTGTACACGGTCTAAGCTGTGCACTGGACTCCTCTTATGTCGGGGTACGGAAAATCCATCTACACGGTGTGTAGTATTGAAATACATGGAATGTAATTTTATTTTTATTTGAGCATCCAAGACGTCGTCACATATTATTTACAGAACACTCTTCTTCTTCTTCGTTGGCTGAACCCTTCGTCTGAAAACCTCCGAAGAACACAAACCCTCCTAGATCCATCATACGACATCCGTTCTTCGATCTGTCGGTGGCAGTGAGACCGCATCAGAAAGGTTAACCCCGCACACCTCTCTTCATCCTTGATTCCTTGCCTATTTATCCACAGTTTCCATCCGATCGGAATTTCCGGAATTTGACAATATTGCAGATCTACCGTGATTTAGACCGATTCAGAGGCTGATATCAGAGTATTTTTATAATACAAGTACGAGGTGGGTGGTGCATACCTTATTTCATGTTTTCATAGACAATTGGGGGTTGCGACCTTCGGGCGTGACATTGGGTATTGAGCAAGACCCTATATAATTGTTTTAATTATTTATCTACAATGTGGGATACCTCTAGGCATTCCCTAACCTAGTTGAGATCGAGCGAGGCTGGGTTAGAGGTCATTGCTCATTTGGGGAATTTCAGCCGGGGGTACGGAAATGCATATAAATTGAACCTCTTAGTTTAAACTGTTGAGTTTAATTTGTTAAAGCATGATTGACATTTCATTGGGCATTCGAGACCTTAGGTGCTAGTATAGGACGACACACGTGAAGTGCAACTTGACTGTTTAGTAATTGCCTGTTCAAAGTGATGATTTCCAGTATATATATGCAATGTGTGATATTTCCTGTGTTGAACTGTTTTGTTATGTTGGGCGTGGCCCGGATATTTTGTTGAGTGATGTTGATCACAGGTTGGGGATTTTTCTGGGTTACAACGGTATTGGGTGTCATGGACGTCAGTTGAGACAGTTGGACTGTCAGGTTGGGCTTGGCCTAGTTACTTGGATGGAGAGTCCATCAGACTAGAGCGACTGGTTTGCAGGGACACAAGGTGTCAGAGGTGTTGTGGCTTGGGAACTTATAGAGGTTATTACCGCTCACCGGGTACTTTTGAGTAGTGTGCACATAGATAGACTCTGTGATGAGGTGGTACAACCACTCACTGGGTAGAGGCCCCCGATAAATGCGGTTAGGTGTTATTGGTTTGGGGGTGCTTTACATAGGAAGCCACATAGGAGTTGAGGAGCCTTCAGGAGATAGCATTGAGGCTGTCAGGTTGGGGGCCGAGGCTCGTTGTGATTTGAGGGTAGATATCACTGTCCCTCCAAGTATTATTTGAGGGCATACATCACTGTACCTCTAGTTATTATTTGAGGACAAGTATTGTTGTTCCTACGGATGTTGTGCCATGAGAAGTTTGAGCTTTCAAGCTGGGTTACGATTATTGGGCGTACCTTCGGGACGTCGGTACTTGAGACACATTTTTTCAGGTGGCACGTGGGGCCGGGTTACAGACCAGAGATTCCAGCATTTTCCGAAGCAGGTGACACTTCCTGGTGGCTGCTGAGCACTAGTGAAGTTTGTGTTTACTTTTGTGAATTGTACTATTTTACTATTTTTATTATGTTATAATGTCTTCTAAAACACTTATATTAGGTACGCACCATTGGGTGGTATCCAACTGAGACTCGTCTCACACCCTACACGGGCCCTTTGGGACACGTGTATACTTTATTAAATTGCGTGCAGGTAGAGGGTCATACTTAGGAGATGGACCTTTGTGCTGTTGGCATGAAGACTGGTATGGACCTTGAGGTCGTTCCTTGCTATATTTACTTTATTTAGTTTCTTTTTTTATATCAGCATGCATACCTTATTATGTAGTAATTTTTGGTTAGCCATTGGCGCCGTTATATGTTGATATGTATGACTTGCTGTGGATGCATGTTTGTTTGTTTACAACAATATTTTCTTGTGATATTCATCATGTTTTTATATTTACTTTTCACTGTCATTGTTATATATTGCTTATACTGTTTATTTGATATTTGTTATGCTTCCGCTCTGTGGGTCTGGTTTGAGTTTGTTGAGTCATTAAACTTCCACTGCCTATAGACGTTATACTCAGACCAGTTCCTTTATTTCCTCAGTGAGGGTATAGCCTCCCCAATATACCTATTCAGAACCTCACTGTTAGTTGGAAGCCTTTGGCGTTCAGGGGAGGTGCGCCTAAGATAGTGACACCCGACCCGTTTGGCATTGTTCGGGTGGCTGGCCGGGTCCAGGTTGTTCCAAAGTGGTATCAAAGGAGTTTTGACAGGGATTTAGTATCAGCTGAATACTAATGAGTTTGAGACTTATCTTTTTATTTATGCTGGTTTTACTATTTGGGATATGGTATACCGGAGATAGGTTGTTACTGGAACTGGGTTTCTAAGATGTACTTGGGTGCCTGCATCCCCAGGTACGAGGGATGGACCAAGTTACCATGGGTGGGAATTTGCTGTTTTCTCTTGCTCAGATTACAGTTTATATGATTTCTACCTCAGTGGCTCACTTGATGTGTGATGTTATTGATTTTGATATGTGACCCTTGACCCGGTGTGGTAAGGGAGAATTGGACCTTGGCTCGGTATGGCAAGGCTTGTTTGCTTGGCTTTTGATAGGCACATTTTAGGGTATTTCAATTTCATAATTGCACGTATACTTTGTGAAGTGATAAAACCATGTGAAGAAAAATAAATTTCCATGCTTTATATGCTCTGAAATGTTAATAGGTGAAATTCCTGATAGAATTTTTTGTTGTTGCAATGTGATGTTCCATGCTTTGTATATTTTTAGAATTGCATGTTGCAGGATATTTGGGTCTGGATCTTATGAGAGCAGACATGTACTATGGATGAGGCAGTGTAACTGTCAGGATTTTTCAACTCGGTCCTCGGTTTGAGGCAACATGAGTTGCCAGGACGAGCATGGTCCGAGGTACTATTGATACTTGGCTCTTTTAAGGATGGGTAAGGAGGCCATAAGGTCGGGATTCCATGGGGCATGGGTTGCGGTGAGGGGGAGTAAGGGTAGTTGTTATGCACTGCCTTTTACTGCTTTCATTATCTACATAGAATATATATATATATATATGGTTTGTCTTACCATTTATGGTATTCAGCGGGATTCTCCTTCACGACTTGATGGAGCGTCAGGCAGGAGAAGATACAGTGGTGTAGGATCAGGTTCAGAATCTGGTGCAGGCAGAGCATGAGCCGTAGGTACAGACTTAGGAATTGGATCAGGTTCAGGATCTAGTGTAGGTAGGGAATTAGTCGGGTTTGGCAGCATTTGGAGCATGGTCTGACGAGCAACTCTGAGCTAGCCTGGTACGTGTTTTATAGGGGATTGACAGAGGCACGTAGGGTAGAGAGCCTTCTATGGAATATATGACGTGGGTGTTCTAGTCGCATCACTCGCCACTATTTCAGGGTGAGGGTGGTCCTCAGGTGGCAGAGAACTAGATAGAGAGTATTAAGATGATCTTCAAGCATCTCGAGACGCCTCTCAGGTGGAGGGTCAAGCTGGCGATGTACATGTTGAGAGAACTGGTGAAGCCTTGGTGGGATGTATAGGTATAGGTTTGTAGGCACAAGGGGTTGGATTGGAAGGACTTCAAGGACAGGTTCTTTGAGCACTTCTATCCAGAGACACTAAGGGCTGAGAGAGCTCAGGAGTTCTTGAGTCTTAAGCAGGGAGATATGTCCTTCATTGACTATGAAACTACCTTAAAAGAGTTGTCTCGATTTGCACTTGGTATGGTGAGCGATGACACAGCTAGGGTGAGGCGCTCTGAGGATGGCTTATGACACACCATTCGGGTCCAAGTGAAAATATTCTGGCTGGGTTCCTTCTTCAAGGTGGTGAACCAAGCACTTATAGTAGAGGGAAACCAGAGGGATAGTCCCCAAATTGGAAGGGAGATAGCTTCAGGTGATGGTTCAGACAGCAGGAAGCGAGGTAGAGATGAGTTCCAGCAGGGTGGGCAGGCCAAGGACTCAGCTAGACTACCTCCTAGCAGTTCAGAAGTGGTTTTCTTTTAGTGTGGGTAGCCATGACTTTTTTGGGCTCAGTGCGATAGGCCTCCGAAGGAGTACCAGACATGTGGACAGTTCGGGTATCTACAGAGGATTTGCAGGTAGCCTTCTCAGAAATCTAGCAAGCAGGGACCTGGATAGACTTTGGAGTCAGGTGCTGGTTCAGGTTCGGTACTAGGAGAGGGGATTCAAGGGTCAGGTATGCATAGAGGACGTGACAGAGACTGTGGAACCCAGCTGAGGGGTCAGTGGCCGGTGACTGGAGAAGCAGCACAGGGAGGTTAGGCATCAGGCAACCATACTTCAGGCCAGGTGCACGCTGTGGAGATTCCATGGACTGAGCAGGCTGGTTTGCCGATGATGGTGGCAGGTACACCACAGGTGTGGCCGTGATTTTATTTTCTTTCTTTTGGCATGGCCTCTTGAGGCATGTCTGGTTGAGTGCACGAGTTTCACAGGATACTTGTGGACTGACTAGATCATGTTAGTGGGATTGGAATCATATCATATGAGTTATATATTTTAATATATATTTGAGATGCGTAGCATCAAGAGCATCAAGGATGCAGGTTATGTGAGGTGTCGCAGGCATCGGGGCATCATGGATGCAGGTTACTTGAGGTGCAAGGCACCGGGTTTTGATTGGAGCATTGATGAGATGCATAACCTTTTGGAGGCGGACACCAATGTAGTGAGGGTTACGTTGGGTGCCAGAAGCGAAACATGAACACCAAAGATGTGCAGGGGTGACGATGCATCACGGGAGGACCATGGGTCCGAGAAATTGGCCGTTGGACCTTGTTTGTTTATTTTGATTGCTTGACCTTTGTTTCGGGTGTAGACCAAGTAGGCAATTCCTATGGTTGGGAGGCCATTGAGGAATTTAGCCAGGACCATTGACACTAGGGAAGTCTGGGTTACTTTAATTGAGGTGGTATGTTCGGTACCATCTTTGGGTTTCATCTGATAGCTTGGGGGCGAGCTATTTTTAGTTGGGGAGTTTGTAAACCCAAGTTTTTAGAGCACGTTAAAATTAATGACCTTGTTTGAATTTTCCACTTTTCTATAAAATTTTTGGCTGATTTTTGAGAAGTTTGGATTATCTGGGAAGTTTCTAGAAATTTTCAGACTACAGGCCGTGTACTCCCAAGTACACGCCATGTATCAGCTAGGCAGGTGAAAACCCGTCTGAGACCAAGTACATGTCGTGTGGTACCCATGTGTAATTCCCATATACACAGCGTGTAGTCTTCCTTGACACATCGTGTTCCTCTTCCCGCATAAATGGCCAAGTCCCTGGTCGTGTGTTGACCATGTACATGGTCCAAGATGTGCACTAGACTCTGCTTTAGTCGGGGTATGGAAAAGCCATATACACGGCGTGTAGTCTTGAAATACACTCCGTGTACTTTTATTTTTATTTGAGCATCTGAGACGTCATCGTGTCTTATTTTCATAACACTCTTCTTCTTCTTATTTGGGTGAACCCTTCATCCGAAAAACCTCGAAGAACAAAAACCCTCCTAGATCCGTCATACGACCTCTATTCTTCGATCCGTCGATGGCAACAGAACCGCATTAGAAAGGCTAACCCCAATCACCCCTCTTCATCCTTGATTCCTTTCCTATTTCTCCACAGTTTCTGTCCAAGCAAAATTTCCATAATTTGATGAAAACACAGATGTACCGTGATTTAGACTGATTCAGAGGCTGATATTGGAGGAGTGTCATCATACGAGTACGAGGTGGGTGGTACATACCTTCTTTCATGTTTTCATAGACAATTGGGGGTTGCGACCTTCAGGTGTGACATTGATTATTGAGTGAGACCCTGTTTAATTGTTTTAATTATTTATCTGCAATGTGGGATGCCTCTATGCATTCCCTGACTTAGTTGAGATCAAGCGAAGAGGGGTTATAGGTCGTTGCTCGTTTGGGGCATTTCGGACGAGGGTGATGAAATGGGTATAAATTGAACTACTTAGTTTAAACTGTTGAGTTTAATTTGTCATAGCTTGATTGACTTTGCTTTGGGCATTCGAGACCGTAGGTGCTAGTATGGGATGGCACACGTGTGGTGAAACTTGACTGTTTAGTAATTTCCTATTCAAAGTGATGCTTTCCAGTATATATATGCAATGTGTGATATTGCCTGTGTTGAACTGTTTAGTCATGTTGGGCGCGGATTGGATATTTTTTTTGAGTGATGTTGATCATAGGTTGGGGCTTTGCATGGGTTACTTGGGTGGTTTCTACCATGGGATTGGGAATCATGGACGTCGGTTGAGACAGTTGGGCTATCAGGTTGGGCTTGGCCAAGTAACATGGATGGTGAGGCCATCAGACTTGAGCAACTGGTTCGCAGGGACATGAGGTGTCAGAGTTGTTGTGGTTTGGGAACTTATAGAGGTGATTACTACTCACCAGGTACATTTGATTAGTGTGCACACAAATAAACTCTATGATGAGGTGGTACGACCACTAGCTGTGTAGAGGCCCCCGATAGATGTGGTTAGGTGTTATTGTTTTGAGGGTGCTTGCAATAGGAAGCCACGTGGGAGGTGAGGAGCCTTCGGGAGATAACGTTGAGGCTATTAGGTTGGGGTCCTAGGCTCACTGTGATTTGATGGCAGATATCGCTATCCCTACGAGTATTATTTGAGGGCAGACATCGATGTCCCTCCGGTTATTATTTGAGGACATATATCGTTGTTCCTCAGGATGTTGTTCCATGGGCTGGTTTAGCTTTTGAGCTAGGTTACGATTATTGGGCGTACCTTCAGGACATCAGTACTTGAGACACATTGTGTCAGGTGGCATGTGGTTCCGGGTTATAGACCAGAGATTCCGGCATTGGCCGAAGCAGGTGGCACTTCCTGGTGGCTGCTGAGCCCCAGTGAAGTTTGTGTTTACTTTTGGGCATTGTATTGTTTACTGTTTTTCTTATATAAGAATGTCTGCCAAAACACTTATATTAGGTACGCACTACTAGGTGGTTTCTTACTGAGACTCATCTCACACCCTACATGGGCCCTTCGGGACACGTGTAGACTTTATGAAATTGCGTGCAGGTAGAGGGTAAGCCTTATGAGCTGGACCTTAGTGCTGTTGGCATGGAGACTCGTGTGGACCTTGAGGTCATGCCTTGATGGATTTATTTTATTTAGTTTCTTTTTTATATCATCATGCATACCTTATTATGTTGTAATTGTTGGTTAGCCATTGGCACCGTTATATATTGATATGTATGACTTTATGTGGATGCATGTTTTTTTGTTTACATCCATATTTGCTTGTGATATTCAGCATGTTGTTCTATTTACTTTTCACTTCTATTGTTCTATATTGCTTATGCTGTTTATTTTATATTTGATATTCTTCCTCTCTATGGGTCTGGTTTGAGTCTGTTGAGTCATTAAACTTCTGCTTCCTATAGACGTTATACTCGGACCAGTGCCTTTAATTCCTCCATGAGGGTATAGCCTCCCCACTATACCTATTCAGACCATCGTTGCTAGTCGTACGCCTTTGACGTTCAAGGGAGGTGCACCTAAGGTAGTGACACCCGACCCATTTGGCACTGTTTGGGTGGCTGGCCGGGTCCGGGTTGTTAAATTTTGGCATGGTTTTTGGGCATACTTGGTTGTGATTTCATATTTTATTTCTAAATATTGGTTGAAATATGACCTTGTGATCAGTTCGAGAAGTGTAATGGAACATGAAAACTAATCACCTTGTGATGAAATGGTAGATCGAAGAGAGACCATTCATGAGTATGGAACTGTCATAACCAAGCATTAATTGTTGGATGTGTGGATTAGTGCAATAGAATGGTAATGCCAAAATAATTTTGAGAAATGGTTTAAAGCCTTGTTCGGTTATTTTTTGGAAATGTGACTTGCTGGAAAACTGGTTAAAATATCTTATGTGTATATTTTGTTATAAATGGTTTCTGAACTTATTTATATTTAGTTATAAATAGTTTTGGTAAATTTTTTTATAAAAACTATTTTATATAAATATTTCTAAATTTTCTATCATTGTGTCGGGAGGAGGGAAGTCATTGGGGAAAGCCTACTAAGTTTTATACTCACCCATTCTTTGGAACTTTTGTGATTTTGTATATTTCATCTATTGGGACTTGGGAAAAGTTAATGTGTCATATTTTTTTAGCACCACATCATGATACATGGGTTGGTTGTTGATCTTGGGGAATAGATCTTGTGGAGCATGGACTCTTGATTGTATTGGATTATTTATTTGTTTTTTCATTGTTTACTTTGACAGTTTATTTTTCTTCCATCATAGTATTATTTGGTGTGGTTTTGATATAAATGAAGTGTTTGAGTTGTCTTTCATTTATTCATTCATCATATAGTGTGTTGTTTGGTTATGATTGTTGGGTTAATGGTTTTTAGTTCCTAAAGGGTAAATCATCCCCCACATTCATTTGAAACCCTTAGCCATTTATTGCCAACATTTGGCATCATGGAGATATCTCTTAAGGACATGTAATGATTCATCATATTCTCAAGAAGATGAGAATAAGTGGGTCATTACAAATAGTATCATCTTGTTCAGTCCTTACCTAAAAATTGGTCTTCAGCTTCATGGTCTTGGAGTTGTATTCATCCTCATCTATTCCTTGGTTTCTGATCATTGAAAGTAGTATGATTGTCAAAACATAAATCGTATGGCATAAAAATACATAGCTTACATTTTTATGATGAACTTCATGTTACCATGGAGTTGGGCACCTAAGTGTTTTAGAGACACTTATAGGAATTTGAAATCTCATTTTCATGGGTTTGGCCAATGAGACGAGCATGACATGCATTAGAGGAATGGATTACCTTTAGGATTGAGTATTTAATTTTGGGAAATTATATATGATTTGATGAATTGTATTTTCTTTTTGAAAAATGAAAAAATTAGTTTCAAATGAAATATTTTGAAAAAGGTCATGGTCAGAGTATTTTCAAAATGGTTTTGATTTTCAAAAGAAAGAATTGAATTTTTCATAAATGGTTGAATGGGGAAATTAATATTTGGAAAACAATGTGGTGATAGTTGATGTGATAGAATTTAAATTGCTAAGACATTTATTTCTAGAGAGTGAGGCTTACAGAGTTTGTTGTTGGTTTAGAAAATATCACTCAGTAAGTCCTGTAGAAACCAATTGGAAGAAGATGCAGAGAATGTGATATCACCTGAGCCACATGTGAACAAAAAGATGGTTGATAGTATCATTCAAGCATTCAAATCTATGCATACGGGGAACCAAAAGGATGAGGAATGAAAATAAGACCATTCCATCCTGTTATAGAAATAGAATCCACCCATCTTTAGGGTTGATTCTAGACCAGAAAATGTGAAGGTGTGGCTGAACAGGAAAATCATATCTTCGAATTCATCGGCACACCGGTAGATATCAAGGTAAAGTTGGCGATGTATATGCACAAGGATATTGCATTCCAGTGATGGGAACTAGTGTTGCATGCTAAAATGAATAAAGACCTTATTTAGAAGGATTTTAAGGAATTGTTCTATAAAATATTCTATCCTCACATGTTCGGGATGAAGAAAATGATGGACTTCTTCATCCTGAAGTAAGAAAATATCTCTATCACAGAATATGCAACTAAATTCATGCTATTTTCTCACATTTTACTAGATGTTATGGTGATTGTGGCCTCTAAATCACACAAATTAGAATCAGGGCTAAGGTAAGAGATTCGTTTGAAGATAGTTGTTCTCTATATTATAGATTATACAGATATGGTGAACATAGAGACAATGGATGGACATTATATATTAGGAACTGTGGGAGTAGGAAGTATGATGATGCCTATAGATAATAGTGGGAGCTCTAACGCTGGGAGTTAGAAAAAGAGGGACACATATTTCCAGGGTGGGATCGGAAAACAAAATCAGATAGCCAGATTGGGAAATCTTTCTCTAAGACCCACGAAATGGTGGTATATTTCCAATGTGGATCATTTGACCACATGAAGAAAGAGTGGTCAAAAACTCTTAGAGAATTCCATAATTTAAAAAATATGGGACATCTTAAGCAGTATGGTCAAAGTGATTCGAGATCAGGTGCTCGAGACACTTCTCAGGTTTCACAGGCATCATATGCTTCAACCGGATTAGGATAGTAGAATTAGTATCATCAACAGAGAAGATCTAGAAATGGTGATTCTAGGAACACCATGACTTAGCAAGGGAAATATCAGTAATGTAGTAAGGAGAATACTGTAGTGATGAATCAGTTGTATGGAGCTGATAAGGTGATTTTGAATGATTAGGATAAACCATCTACAATGAGAGGTATATTCTACTGAATTATACCTTTATGAAAGTGATTTTCGATACTGGTTGATCGTAATATTTCATTTATTCTTGTGATATTTATTTTATTGGTTTAAAACTTGAGATGATGCCCTCTGTGATAAAACATCAAACTCCTCTCAGGGAAATAGAATGTAGATCCTTCATGTGTAGAGAATATTCTAAAAATGTTTATGGAGCTAAGATGAAATGGGAATTCTTGGTGTTGGAGATGGATCTCTATGAGGTAATCCTGGGTATAGATTGGTTGATAATGTTCAAGGCTTACATCGACTGTTATAGAAGGATAGTTACTTTTACGACTAAGGATGTCATTGAGCATCTCTTTAAAGAAGAAAGGGTTGTAAAGGCATCAACAACTGGATTGTTTGGACTAGTAGTGGGGAAAATATCTTCATAGTTTATGGCGTTTACCTATTCATTGAAGGGAGAGATCGAGGATAACGGTTTTACAAAAATTTTGGATCAATTTTCAGAAGTTTTTCCCAATAATTCTTATGGGTTACCACTGGTAAGGGAAGTGGAGTTTAAGATTGATCTCTTTCCAGGGATCATTCCTATATCACTCTATTCATATCTAATATAACCAACAAAGTTAAGGTAATTGAAAGTGTAGTTGGAATAACTAGAAAGAAAAGGTTTTATTCAGTTGAAAAGATCTTTGTAGGAAACACCAATCTTTTTCATTAAGAAAGTAGATAGAAATATAAGGCTGTGTATAGAATATTGAAAACTTAACCAAGTTAGGATAAATAATTGGTGTCCACTTCCATGCATTAATGATCTGTTTGATCAGTTTAGGGGAGCTCAATGGTTCATTAAATTGACTTACAATCAGCATGTCTCTAATTTTTAGTTCGGAAGGAGGATATTCCAAATATAGCTTTCAAAAGAAGATATAGCCATTATGAGTACGTACTCTTGCCTTTCGGTCTTACAAATGAACCAGTAGACTTTATATAATTGATAAATCACATATTTTAGAAATATCTAGATTCTATTGTTTTGGGTTTTTTGGATGACATATTAGTGTATTAATGGAAAATGGATGAGCATGAGAAATACGTGGCGACAATTTTTGAAATCTTGAGAGATCACCGGTTTTATGAAAAACTATCAAATTATAATTTTTGGATATAATAAGTATGCTTTATTTTCCATGTAATTTCTGAAAAATGTTTTTTAGTTGATCCAGAGAAGATAGAAGTTGTTATCTCTTGGAAACTGCCAAAGAATATCTTTAATATATGGAGCTTCCTTGGTTTATCCGGTTATTACTGATGCATCATGCATGACTTCCCATGTATATCTTCACCAATGATAGCTTTGAAAAATAAGAATGTTCCATTGAAATGGAGTGATGAATGAAAAAAGTATTTTCAAGAGAAAAAGTTTCGTCTTACATCAACACTTATCATGATATTTTTCAAAATTAGAATATGATTATGTGGTGTATTGTGATGCTTAAGGATCCGGGTTAGGATGTTTTCTCATGAAAGAAGACCACGTGGTTGCTTACAGTTCAAGGCATTTGATATTTCATGAGTATAATTACCCAAAACATGATTCAGAGTTAGATACAGTCATCTATGCCTTGAAGACATGGAATCATTATCTATTTGGTGATAAATTTTCTATGTTTAGGGATAATAAGAGCACAAAACATATTTTCATAGAGTGATATTTGAATCTGAGGAAAAGGAGATTGATGGAGTATCACCAAATGTTCATATTTGAATTGATTTATACACTGGGAAAAGGTAATTAGGTGGCTGATGCATTAAGAAGAAAGTAATTTGCTCGGTTGGAAAAAGAAGCTCTAGATGAATGGAAGTTAATGTCAGCCCTTGCAAACATGAATTTAGAATGTGAAGACCGAGGTGATGTTGTGGTATTCTTCTTAGTTTATGTGGTTCTTGATTTGGTATAGATGGTTAAATATGTACAAACATATGATGCAGAATGCTAGGTTTTGAGTTAAAAACTCAATGGTGGGGAGACCATTGAGGGCTGAAACCATGATGGGAGTTTAGTTTTATTGTTCATAGATCAGATGGCTGTATCTATGTATTTTCAGAAAAAACTTCTTCATGATTACCACCATTCGATATGGGATGTAAATATGTGAATAAAAAAGATGTATAAGGTGTTGAAGGCACAGTTTTGGTGGATTGGTATGAAATAAAAAGTGGATTAGTATGTTTCAAGGTCCTTAACTTGTCATAAATTTAAGGCAAACCATCAATGACCAACAGGTATATTGCAGTATTTACCTGTCCTTGTGTGGATGTGGGATTACATAGCCATGTATTTTTTTACAATTATCTAAAGAATGGTTTGGAAAAATGATTCCATATTTGTGATAGTGGATTAAATAACCAAGTCATCTCATTTCATCCCTATTCATGAAACTCACTCGGTGGATGATCTGTTAAAAATATATAACCCAGAAGAGGTAAAGAGACATGGAATACTAGTTTCAATAGTCTTAGAATGATATCTGTGGTTCACATCTCATTTATGGACATCCTTATAGAAATCCCTTGGATCTTAGTTGACTATGAGTACAGTGTATCATCCTTGGATATATGGATAGTTTGAACGGATGATAAAGACATTAGAAGACATGTTGTGGGCTTGTGTAATGGATTTTGGTGGCTCATGGGAAGAGTATATACAAAAATTTTAGTTCTCACATAATAATAACTATTAGGCCTCTATACATATGGCTCCTTTTGAAGCATTGTATGGGCGTCTGTGTCGTTATACACTTTTTTTGGGTGGAAATAGGTGAGACTTCACTATTTTGGTTGAGCCTTGTCCGTGAAACAATGGACAATAATCTATTGTTCAGTAAATAGATGGAGATGACACATAGTTGTCAAAAATCATAAATGGATCATCATCGAATACCTTTTTCATTTTCGGTGAGTGATCATGAGTTCTTAAAAAACTCTCCCAGGCTTGGACATCGTCATTTTGGGAAGAAGGGAAATTTATCTCCCTGATACATAATCCCTTTTGAGATACGAGAATGGGTTCAAGAGGTGACATATTAGTTGGCATTGCACCATGGTTTAGTTTAGTGCATAATGTGTTCCACATATCTTTGCTGAAAAAGTATCAACCTAATCATGGCCATGTGATCAGATTGGATCACGTTGACCTAGATCCATATACTTCATTGGTACATATCCCATTGTGGATTTTGGATAGGTAGGATAGAGGCTTGAGTGGGAAAATAATCAGTCTAGTGTGGGTTTTATGGAAACATGTCCAAATTCAAGAAGAGACTTGAGAACATGAGAAGGAACTAAAAGAGAAGTGGTGAGAACACTTTTAGATCAAGGTTACTTTTCTACTTTCTATGGACAGAAAGGAAAATGGAGTGGAGAACGTAGTACCTCTAATTTATGGTACATAACCCTTCCATTATGATTTTCTAAAATATAAACTTTAAGGGTGATGGTTGAGTTATTTTAGAGAATATTTTGGGAGTTTTGGGGGATAAATAAAAGGTGAATGAGATATGCACAGTTTGTCTAAACCGTGCGAAATCCAAGGATAAAATTTGTGTAGTTGCAGATGTTGTAAAGTAGATTCAGCATGGTGGGTGCACGTTTGAGGAGTCCATGCGAGGAGGTCATGCAAGGGTCTACCTAGGTGTATCTAACATATGGTTATCATCCAGTTCTTCTAACTCTGTGACTAAATCGTGCACATGGTTTTAGTGAGATTCTAAAAAAGTGGATCTCAAACGTTTTTTACTCTAACTTCCTAGTTCTTTCTCCCTTGCAGAACTAACTTAGGATTATTATCCATTTATGGTCGTAGAACCTCTCCCAAGTGAATTGGAATCAATCCAAAGCCTTTTTTGGAATTTAGAAGCTCGAGTCTTGAATTATGTTATTGTTGTTCTTCGTTCTTGTCATGTTTTCTTAGATTTACTTAAATAGACTTCTCCACTCATCCCAATTTCTCATATATAAACCCTTTATGGGAAAATATAAGATTTTGTAATTAAAATATGTTTTGATTTGGTCTTTTTATTGATAGTAGAATAGATTTATGCTATTTTCATGGAATTCTTACCCGGTTTCATGAGAGTTCTTCATCTATTTCCATTTTTCGTCAAAACCTTCGAGGTAAGTGTCTTCACTCTCGACTCCTCTTACTTGAATTTATTGGATTAGTTTCAATTTTTTTAATTTCATGAATTTTATTATGTAATTGGTGAGAAAATCAAGGAATAAATCTTTTTTAGTGATGATTTATGTTTTTGATGGAATTGGATACTTTTGGTGAATAGTTGTGAAATGTGGTCTTGCTTCTTGATTTTAAAATGGTTATTCTAAAATATGGTTTTCCTAGAAATATTTAAATGATTTGTTGGAAAATGGTTTTCAATAAATTTTTTTTTATTAAAATGGATTGATATAAAAAGGGTTTTCAATTAAAGGGTGATTGTATATAAATAGTATTGGCATGGTTTTGGGAAACTTGGTTGTGAGTTCATATTTCATTTGCGAGGCTTGGGTGAAATATGAACTTGTATCGGTTCCAAAAGTATTATTGAAAATGGAAAATAATTAACTTGTGATGACATGGTAGATTGAAAAGAGACCTCTCATGAGTATGGAACTGTCATAATGAAGAATTCATTGTTGGATGTGTGGATAAGTGGAATAGAATGGTTATGCCAAATTTATTTTTAGAAATGGTTTAAAGAATTGTTTAAATGTTTTTTTTGGAAATGCGACTTGATGGAAAATTGGTTGAAATAGTAGTTGTGTACTTATGGTTATAAATTGTTTTTGAACTTATTCATATTTAGTTATAAACTTTTTTTGGAAATTGTTTTATACAGACTTTTTAATATAATTTTTTCTAAATTTTCTATCATAGCGACATGAGTAGGGAAGTTATTAGGGAAATCCTACTATGTTTTATACTCACCCCTTCATTGGCACATTGGTGCTTTTGCAGATGTCATCTACTATGACTTGGGAAAAGGTAAAGTGTCACATGTTGTTAGCACCACCTCATGATACTTGGGTTGTTTGGTGATGTTGGAGCATGGAGCATATGGAGTATTGAGTCTTGGTCATCTTGGATTCTTTAGTTGTTTTTTGTTGTTGTTTACTTTGGTAGTTTATTTGTCTTCCATTTTAGTACACTTTGGTGTGGTTTTGATATAAATGAATTTTTTGAGTTGTAGTTATTTTATTCATGTATCATATAGTTAGTTGTTTGGTTATGGTTTTTGGGTTAATGTTTTTTAGTTCCTAAAGGGTAAATCGGCCCCCTCTTTCATTTGAAACCCTTTGGCATTTATTTCCAGCCTTTGGCATCTTGGGGATGCCTCTTAAGTCCAAGAAATGATTCATAATATTATCAAGACAATAATAATTAGTAGGTCATTACAATTACATTAACATAAAAACATATTAGTATACTTAATATACTATTATTATTCCATCTTTTTTTAATAATATTTTAATGAGGTAGATGAAGAAGAAAATGAAAACATTCAATTAAAATTTATACCTCTTCTTTAGACAACCTCCTTTTCATTACACCTTAAGCTCTCTAAGGTTTGTGTTATTCCAAAAAAATACATCTTGAATATGGTAAGAGATGTTATAAAGGTATTATGTTAGTTATTTTCCAAAAAAATGGTTCTTGATGTGTGAAGAAAAAAGGAGAGTGGGTGCCCTTTTATAATGAGGGGAGGGGAATTTCTAGAATTTCTTAAAGTATTAAATTAATATAAATTAATTTTGATGTTAAAATGGATCCTAATTTATATAATTAAAATATAATAGGATTATATTTTTAAATACTCTTATAAAATAAAATTTTTATAGGTTTTTTTGATGTTTTCACTCGTATGTTTTTGTTAAAACCTTTGTTAAACCTTTTGAAAATTACAACAATATAAAAGTTTTATACCCTTTAAGGGTCAAGATGTTACTATAAAGTAAAATTGAACCATAAATAGAAACTAGATGAAATTTTGGACAAAATATTATCCCAATTTTTCTATTTTAATATTTTCATACTTTTTAAATAATTTAATAAAATATTATTTTCATAAAATACCATTAATGTCATTTTTGACACTTTTCATTTTATTTGACTTTCAGAACAACATGATTGAAAATTAATTATAATATAATCAATTAACACATCCCTATAATGTTATACTTAACTAAAAATTCACAGAACATAAAAATTCATTTTAATTATATTACTTCTAAAATTTTTAGAATTATTTATTTTATTTTTCTAATAATTGAATAAATACCACATCAGTGTTGTGTAAGAATTTAAAGTAATTATATAACCATGAAAATTTATTAATAAATTAATATGATAAAAATTAATTTCTCTTTAAAATAAACATTTTTAACTCAATATAAGTTGTTTTTATTCCCATCAAAAAATATTATAGATATTAAAACTAAGAAAGTCACATTTTTTACTTTATATTTTACTTTAATATTATAAAGGAAAAAATAAAATACATATGGAACCACGATTCCATATTTTTGAAAATTGGACATACATGGTGGAACTAAACTCATCCAATAGTATAAATTAATTCCTTAGGATAATTTTCTAGTCTTTATCATATTATTATTAACCTTGATTACTTGATTTAACCTTACTGTGGTGACAAATTATTTACTATGGTTACAATTCATAATGACAAAAAAAATTGAAAAATTTAACATATTTATACATCCAGATTAAAAAAATGGAATCCATTTTTTAATATTAAATTTCTATAAGCTGTAGAAATTAATTTAAGACTAAAACACAAAACTCAATGAAAAATGTTTTTCAGAAAAAAATAGATTTTAATTATAAAAGTGTTTTTATACTAAATTAAACTAAAACATTGATTAAACTTAGATAAATTAGATTATTAATAATATAATATAACTTATTTTACTTTTACACCATTTTATAAAAATTTTAACTTTGTGAATTCTTGAAACAAAAACACAATTCTTAAACCATTTTGAAGAAAATGTATTTTTGAAGTATAAAATGATTTTACTAAAAATTAATTACATATTTAATATTAATAAATACATTATATAAAACCTTTTTTTATAAATTTTTATATTTATAAGAAGAGGGAATAATTTTATTTAAAAATGGGATGAGTCATAAAAGCGGTTTCATGTGATTATTTTCATTTAAGTTAAATAGATGCATTTTGTGAAATGTGTGGTTGTGATTTGGATTTTTTATATTGGTGTATTGGAAACCTTATTTTAGTTTTTTAAAATACTCTATTATTTATTATATTTTATAAGGAATTTTACAAACCTGGTGGATCTCACCTACTATGCTTGGTTTCTTTCACATCCTACAAGAACCACACGATGTATATAATTCTTATGATTTTCCTTCAGGTGCTTTGGATTGGGTATCCCTTGCATTGTGATGTGTTTTGTATCTGATGTTTGGAACAAGGTGTATAGATTTTTTGTGATTCACTTGAATATTATGGGATGAAGTTTTACTTTTGTTTCCCCTTCGATTTGTATATGTATCGGATTTTTATTTAGACTTTAAGCTCATGAGGAGTTGATTTTTATTCATTTATATACCATTTGATTATGTATGTGATTCTCACTTATTTGTTTTTAGTTTTCAGTTGTATCTATTTATCTTTTTTACTATGATATAGATGTTTTATTATTTATTTGGTTATTTATAAAAGGTGAAATAATTCTCAATTTTTATGCTTTGAGGCATTCGTACTAGTTTCCATCCCTAGAAAATCCGAAACATGACTTAGGTATGTCTTGAACCAAATCAGGTATCTTATGGATGGATGAAATGATTTGGTTCATGAAAGAATGTTGTCCAGTCATTCCCTCTTGTTATTTGGGTGTGTCAAAGAAGTTTGGACATTAGGATTGTCATCAGGACTCTAGTAGAGGATGTAGAAAAGTTCTTGTTCATCTCTTTATCACACTGAACCACTAGTTGTCATGGATTTTTATGGATTGAGCACTGAATTTGTGTTCATATTTGGATATCTTTTATGTATTTTGATATTTTTTGATGATGTTTCGATCCCCATTGAGTGTATCTATGATTTTTGGGTCAGTTTGAGTTTTGGAGGTGAAAGTGATGAACAACCTAGAGCTACATGGTTATCATGCATATTTTGGTAAACCATGTGGTTCCCATAAAAAAGGATTTATAACCCTCATAGTGCTTATTACATTATTAGTGCATGTCTAACTAGCCAGTGTGGATGAACTGTGAACAATTCAGTTTCTCTTATGTATTTTTCCTTCTATTAATCTATGCATTGATTCAAATGTATTACACCATTGGTGTGCTGTTATATTAAGTATTTTTTAGGTTTTATTAGTGATTGATATGATTAATGTGGTTTATTTTGAGAATTATGTTGGTGTTCTTGGTTTTTTCCCTTGATAAGTTTATTCTATGTGTCAAAAAATGGTATTTGGAATGGATGATAGGAATTACATGATGTGTTTTATTTTAAAAATCATATTTTAATGCTTATTGAAAGGGGTTTTTTTAAATAAGTTTTTGTTTTGTTTTATAAATTATTTCTAAGGAAAACGTTTTGTGTGAAAAATTGTTTAAGATTTAAGGGGGAAATTCTCAGAAGGATTTAATTCTTAAAGGGGATGTTTTAAGAATTATTTAATGGAACCATTTTTAAGAGGTTATTAATTTTGAAATGACATTTTCAGATTATTTTAAAGTGTAAAAGTGGTTTTTGATTCCCAAATAATTTTTTTGTCTATTTTAATGGACATGGTAATGTTTTAGTGATTTATGTTTTGAAATAGATTAGAACCTATTTTAAAAAGGGAGATTTTTCGTTCCTTTTTTTTGAAAATTTTGGGATTATTTTGAAAAATAAGGGTCTTATCACGTTGTTTAAATAATTTCGAGACCAGTGGGACTTCGTAATAGTTTTAAATAATTGATAATGGGGTTTTTGGAAATTTTTTGGGTTTCTAAATGTGATTCTAAAAGTGGTTCAAAAATTGGTTTCAAAAATATTTTTTAAAATGGGAATTCCTTCAGGGATTTGAAATGGGTGCTTTTGATATTTCCCCTTGGGTATGGGACCACATGTTTTTTTGAAGGGAATGAGTAGATAAGCTTATGAATAGTGTTGTTTTTATGTGTCTCTCATGAATGTCATGATGGAATATGGGGCATTGTTTCTAGGAGTTCTCCTTGGGTTGTTTCTTCAATTTTTCTAGAATTTATCTTTTTTATTCTTGACTCCACCTAGACTTTATATTGATGTGGGATTAATAACTTCATTTATTCAAGATTTCCATTGGGTTTAGTGTCCTTCCCCACTTTTTTATCGGTTAGTTAAGAAGTTTTTTAGTTTCATTCTAGTGAGTTCCTTTTTAATGTAGCTTGGTAGTAAAGACCTATGGATGTTCTCAAGGGATCTGATGTGATTGCCTTGAGTGGTTGTTTTTTTAGGAATTAATGTGGTGTATGTTAGGGATGCTTTATTCATTATCCAATCAATGTAAATGAATCTTATATCAACGTCCATTCTTTATGGATAGTGTGGATGCATTTGTGTTTTTTGGTTTTGTTTCATACACTGTTGTTTCGGTTTTCTTCATTTAGTTCTTATGGTGTTTTCATATGTTATTGATATTTTTAGGTATATTTATTACTGAGATGAGCATGAGTGAACATTTGGTCAGTGTTTGGGTAATTAAGAAAAGTGTTTCATTTGGGTAGTTTATCACTCACTAGTGCTATCTTTTTGGGGTTTGTCATGGGATGGTGTTCTAGATTGAGGTCCTAGTTTACCTATTATGTATAGTGTCATAGGTTAAGAGCCCATGTTTTTATTTTTATTTTTATGGAATTATTATGAGTTATCTATCAAGGATGAAATTTTCATTAAGATCAGTGGTGGATTTTCCTTATAGATTTTGAGTTCCATGATTTTGGGTTTCCTTTGAGGATGTGTGAATTGGTTCCTTTGATGGTTCTTAGGTGTTCCTTGGAATTCATGGATATTTTCTCTCATAAAGGGTGTTTTTCTTTAGGGTGTGTTCTATTTTTGTTATACTATTTATAGAATTGTTTAATGGTGGGGAGATCTATGCTCTGTATTAGTCCACTTTGGATATTTTATCACTGATCATGGTTATATTTTATAGGGAGACATATCATTGTTTTATGGACTTAATAATTTGTTATGTGGGAAATCATTGGTGTTCAAGAGTTTCATTCCTTGATCCTCCCTTGTTGTTTTCCATCAAACCCAACGTATTCTATAGGGTGTCATTGTGACTTGTTCTAGTTACTCCTATATTTACATGTTACTTTCTGGGGGCTTAATGTGTCATGGTGTAGATATTGTAACACCATGTGTCACTATAGTCTTGTTATGTTAATAAATTTTTTGGGAAATTTATATCTTTGAATGTTTTGGATTTGAATTTTAGTTTTATATAATTTTCTACTTCTATACATGGTTTTGGGTTCATAGTTTATATGAAACCATGTGGGTAACCTTACATTGGTATTTTTTCTTATTTTTATGAAAATACATGGTTTCACCTACATGGGCAGTGCCTGGTTTGGATGACTCATAGGAGTAATCATGAAAATTTACCTTTCCATGTGTTGCCCGATGCACTACTTGTACATAGTTAAGAGAAACATTTGATAAGTATGGGATATGAATCTATGACAAGATAGTTTTGTTTGTCATGGTTATATTATGGGTAGATAACCATGTGATTTCATTAGGAGTAACTATGAAAATAAATTTTGGAGATGAGATTATGACTGCATGGTCAGTGCAAAATATACCAAACTATTTGGCCTAACCATGAAATTTTCCTTGATTTACATAAAAGTGAATTTATAAATTTTCCTGTATGATTTTAAGCACCAAAAGTTTTTATTCCATCTCACTCATTTTTGGATAATTCATGGGAACACCCATGTAGGTTCCTCCCTCATTTCCTTTGGATTTTTAAGCTTCTATAAAATAATTTCTTATGCATTCCTTCAAGGTAAGCTAATTTTTTCTCATCTTTATTATGCCCTTATATTAACATATGGTTTTCATCTCTCCTGTGAACCTTAGGGGTTACTACATTTGTTTTATGGTTTGAGGTTATCGATTCATGGGTGTTTTACTTTATAGTTCTTTTATGATGTCTCTCTATTCATTTCATAGCATTCATTGTTTTAGGTGATGACTTTCATTATAGTTTTCGTTGAATTGATGTAGGTGTTTTTGTGATTTTCCTTAAATTGACATGTCATTGAGTGTTAGGTAGTTATAAATTCATTGATTGTGAAAAAAATCCTTGTGTGTTGGTTTGTATGAATTTATAAATGTGTTCTAGGTGGTTACCCACTTAGTAAAATTGTTTTTACTTAGAAATTAAATTAGTAACTACAAATAAGGAAACTTGAAGGCAAACCTCCCGTATATCTAACATGTGGTAAAAATGTTTCTAAGAATTAATAACTGTATCAAGAAAGAGCTTGGTGTGGTAAGTTCATACGGATGGATCATGATTTTAAATAAAAGTTTACTTCTCTATTCAATAATTGGAAATCATGTGTTCATTTTGTGGTAAAATGTTTTAATTGCAATGAATTAGTTCATTATACAAACATATTCCCAAAGAGAGTTACTCAAGGCAGGAATCATGAAGATAGAAAGCATAAAAGTGTGTAAAAACCAGTTGTTGCTATTACATCAGATACTAGACCATTAAATGATTTGGTGATAGGTACATTAATTTTTTCCTTAAATTATTCCAATGTATTTATTGATTTGGGATCTATAAATTCTTTTATTTCTAGAAACTTTGTAGGTAAAATGATAATATCACCTCAAAAAATAGGGATATAAATTTTGGTAAAAACTCATAGAGGAAGTATTATAACAATAATGATTTATAAATATATTCTTATAGTTATATGTGGATTGTTTTTTCCTTTAAATATTTTTTTCTTACCCATAGTGGATTTTGATACTATTTTGTGTATGTATTGGATTTTGATTTATCGCGATAAATAGATTTCAGAGCTAAATATGTCATATTAAATTTTCATATTGAGTTTCAAATTGTATATAATAAAGAATTTATACCTATGATAACATATAAAAAAGATAATAAATTAATTACATATAGGGGTTAAATTTATCTTTCTTGTATCTATAAAAAATAGTGGTACTATTAATCTTAGTGATGTTTCTGTGGTAAATGAATTTTCTGATGTTTTCCTAATGATTTGCCTTAGGTTATTCTTGATCAAGAGGTTTAATTCATCATTGAATTAGTTAATTATGTTAATCCAATTTCAAAATATTCTTATAGATTGTCTCTAATGGTGATATTATAGTTAAAAAATAAATTATAGAAATTACATGATAAGGGTTTCATCCTCCCGAGAACTTCACTTTCGGGTCCTCCTAGTTTATTTATTAATAAGTAAAATAGTTGTATGTGGATTTTAATTGATTATATAGTACTCAATAACATTACTATTAAGAATAAGAATATGTTTCCTCATATTTATGATTTGTTTTACAGTTCTATGGAGCTCAATATTCATAGAAGATTGACCTTTGGTCTATAAATCATTAGATAAAGGTAAAGGAGGAATACATTCCATTGACAATGTTTAAAACTAGGTATGAATATTATGAGTTTTTAGTTATTCCTTTTGGGTTGATTAATGGAACAATGTATTTATGGATCTAAATAATATAGTATTTCAATATTTTTTGGATAAATTTTTTATGGTATTTATTTATGATATTATAGACTACTCCAAAATTCATGAGGATCATGAAAAATATATAAGGATTGTTCTACAAACCTTTAAAGAAAAGAAGTTGTTTGGAAAGTTTAGTAAATAATAATTTTGGTTATAGTATTTTTTTCTTGTGAATATTATAAATAAATATTGTATAGTAGTTGATCATGTTAAAACTAAAGTGGTGGAAGAATATATAAGACCAAATAATATCTCTGAGATTATATGTTTTCAAGGATAAGCGGGTCATTATAGAAATTTTATTAAAATAATTTCTCATTTAGCTAACCCACTAAACAAGTTAACTTTAAAGGAAGTTGGATTCATTTATATATAAGAATATTATTATTATTTTCATGAATTTAAATAAAATATTGATTAATTATCTAATTTTGTTCTTAATATTAAGAAACATTGAATTTTTTATTTATATTATGGATTCATTAAAGGGAATTGGGAATGTTTTGATAAAATTATCGAGTAATTACTAAATAATTATTCTAATTAAATCCCCATGAGAAAAATTATCCTACGCATGTCCATGAACTTTCATCGGTAAATTTTTATTTAAAAATTTAGTGGTATCATTTTTGTGGGTAGAAACGTGATATATATACAAATAATAAAAGTTTAATGTATATATTAACTAAAAAATAGTTGAACATAAGGAATATAAAATGGTTGAAACTAATAAAGGATTATGATTTTATGATTTAATACCATCCTAGTAATATAAAAAATGTATTATATTTTTTGATCTGAAAGGATAACGCATCATTAACCACGATATGTCTGGAACATGATCTTGTATTTAATGATATAATAAATATGGAAAAATGTTTTTGGTATCTGAAATACCTTTTAGTTTTGTCTCAAGTATCAGTATAGTCATCCCTATCATAAAAAAGTAAGTATACTCTAAAAATAATATCATGGTTTGCAAGTATCCTCATTTTAACATTAAGAAAGAGGGTGGTATAAGATTTTGAAATAGGTTATGTGTACCAAGTGATTTCCTTTTGAATAAGTAATTAATGAGTGAGGCTCACATCTCTCTATTTTTTACTAATCCCGAAAGAACTAATATGTACAGAGATATTTGAGAATATTATCATTGGGAATGGATGAAGGGGGGAATTTTTAATTATACCTTGAAATGTTTGACTTTTTTGTATGTTAATTTTAAATTATAACAACCAAATAGAATGATTCATCCATTATCAATTCCAAAATGGAAATGGGATCACATAACCTTGGATATTATGGCAGGGTTACCTAAAGAATATAAAGGTAATAATAAAATATTTTTTTATTAATGATTTTTGACTAAATCAACTCATTTTCTTCCTATTTGATATGATACCTCTTTGGATCAGATTTCTTAACTTTATCTTAAATTGATTGTCAAGTTATATGGAGTTCCTCTCTCTATTATATTTGATCATGATCAAAGGTTTACATACAATTTTTTTAAGGGACTGCAGAAGTAATTGGGTTCTAAATTATGCCTCAGTGTATCTTTTTTACCCTTGATCTGATGCAAAATCAAAGAAAAAAATTCAAAATCAAGACTATATGCTCTAGGATTTCTCATTGTATTATCTAGGAGGATGGGATTAATAAATTTAATTCATTTAATTTTCTTATAATAATAGTTTTCATTATAGAATACAGAGGAAATCATTTTATTCCATATATGAAAGTAAATATTAGACTCTAGCATGTTGGGATGATGTTGGTGAAAGAATATTTTTAGGAAATATATTTGTATAGGATATGGTTGAAAAGGTAAATATAATTTAGCACAATTTATGGGAATCTCAAAAGAGATAGAAGAGTTAGGTATATAATCAGGGTAATTATCTTTAATTTAAAATAAGAGATCATGTTTTTCTTAAAATATCTATTTGAAAAGGTGTGATGTGTTTTAGTAAGAATGGGAAATTAATTTCACAGTTTTTTGGACTTTATTAAACTTTGGGGAAAGTGGGATTAGTTTCTTAACTAGTAGGATTACCTTTAAGTTTATCTCAGGTACATGATGTGTTTCTTGTTTCATTGTTAAAGAAGTATGTACTTAATGCATCACATGAATTAATCCACGAAGTAGTATAGTTAAAGTATAATCTTTAATATAAAGAAAAGCTAATATTGATTTTTTATCGCTGAGAATGGGTTTTGTGAAATAAATTAATTCACCTTGTCAAAGTTTTTTTTAAAAATCATATCATTGAAGAAGTAACATGGGAAACTAAAAGAACTATGAGGTAAAAAAATTTCCTACCTGTTTATCAATAAATAAAATTGCGAGGTCGTAATTTATTTTGGGGGGGGGGATGTGATGAACCATGTATTTTGATAATAAATCAATGTTATTTTTTATTCATTTTAATTTTATTAATTTATATTAATGTTTATTAAGATAATCATAGAAATGATTTTATTATGTTTTGGAAAAATAAGTTTAATTTTCATTTGAAATAGATATAGTCATTATTTAAAATAAAATAATTTACATGTATAATATGGTTTTATTTAAAAATAACTATTATTAATTTTATAAATTTAATTTGAAAAAAACCTGTTTGTTGGTTTTAGTATGTCAAAAATATCTTATGATGATTTTTTGGAAATTTTCAACATAAGATAGTTTTTTGGAGAATAGTAAAAAAACAGTTTTTTAAAAATACTGTATATTTTATTATATCATCATGAAACAAATATGGAATAAAAACTTATAAAACTTATATAATTAATCATACATGATAATATAATCAAAATATCATATAAAAATTATTAAATTCATATAGATTAAAATTTATTTAAAGACAAATATGAAAATCATTATCGAAGTTGATGCAATGCTTACGTGGCACTGGAAAAGTCAAATTCAGTGTCTTCTAGATAACATTTGAGAAGTAAATGTATTTTCTTGACATGAGTAATGAATTTTATAATTAATTGATTATTTTTAGGTATATTTATGATTTTTATATTTATATAACATGAATATTATTCAAATGCGTGTGTTGTGCTTGCTTGTGGAGAAAAGAGTAAAAAAACATAATAAATAAGTTATCATGATATATATAAGTTTAAATTTACATTATGAATGAATATATATGACTATATTTATCAATAATAAATAATTTTTATTTTACTAATTTATTTTAATTTTAAATAAAATTATTATTTTCTAAAATTCTTATGTGACATCAACACAACGCTTGTGCAAATAGTAGAAAAGTCCTAGTAAATGATTTTAAAACATTAAAGGTGATATGATTTAAATAATTTAGTATTATCAAGAATTTTATAAATTATTATTAATTATAATATATGGTTTATGTTTGTATATTTTAATTCCATTTTTATCTAAAATTTTTATTAAATTTAAATAATAAAATAACCCTAAAATGTCTTTAAAGAGTTTTTAATGTAAAAAATGATTTATAAATTGATTAAAAAAATAAAATATTATAATAAGTCAATTATTATGGGAAAATTTCAATAATTTTATACCTCATCTCTTTATGTACCACTTTTCATTTTAAGATTACATTTTTGACCCTTAAATATTGAGTATTTGTGAAAATGCCACGAATTTTTCCCATAAAAGGGGACTCATCATACCCTTTTCAAACCAAAAAATAAAGTTAATTTGGCCATATTTATTCTACCAAAATCACTCTATAAACATACTTTTACATGTTCCTAATTCTCTAGTATTTAAAAAATTATCTTCTCTAAGGGATTTTGACTCAATGTAAAAGTGGTGGTTCGAGGAGCAAGGCAAGCGCTTCCAAACTTACTTCTTCGTTCTTATTTGAGATTATTTATTGAAAAAACTATTTGAAAATTACAATTATTATACATAAATTATTTTACTTACATGTTATTTTAATTTCAATCAAGTATTAAATATCTTCCATAACCTCTCACATAACCCTTTTTATAAGCTGTTACAATGTCAAAATATTGGTTTTTCCAAAAAAAGTGTCTTTTGATTACAACTATCTTCTCACTCTTTTAAAAAACAAATATAATATTTAAAAGTATACCAAAAATTATAGTTTTATTATTGTATAATTTTTTTTATAAAAACTCAAATTGTTATTTGGTTTTTCTTCTTTTAAAATATTTTGAACAAAACATCACTGATCATGGTTGTTTTACACCACCTAAGTGAACCGTAATGTTTTCCTAAACATACACCTTTCATGTATATTTTATAAAAATTATTTTATGATCTAATATAACATTTATATTTAATTAATTTGATGATTATGATTATAGTATAGAGAATTATTCATCGTAATAATGAAATTAAAAGTAAACAAATATTGATATTTTTAGTCTTTATAAATGATCTTATTAATGAAGATTCATAGAAAAGTGACAATTTGATAAACTATTGAAATCCTTTATTGATAGAATTAAATGGAGGAAATACCTTGATAATTTTGTATCTTATGGAATATTTTTACAAAAACCATTTATCATTAAAAAATACAAAATTTATTTTGGAGTTTATGAAATGAATGATCCCAAAATGATCAACATGATCTATAACTATTTAGTAAATAAATAAAAAATGATAATAAATTAAATAAAATTAATAATGATAAATGAATAAAGATTAAAAAGGTTATTAATAAAGTAACTAATTTTTATAATTTTATTATTTATGAGGGTAGAAGTCGTTTGAAGTGATTCGAGACTTAAGGTAAGGGATTTTTCTTTTAAACCTTATTTTAAATGTTTCAATGTTTTTCTTTCAACTCTTCATCTTATATATCCATATTATTTATTTTTATTTGTAAAGTTATTTATAAATAATTCTATGATTATTCTATTTCATTATATATTGGCCTTAAAATATTTACAAATATATTTAATAACATTTTCCACATAAGTTTCTTCTGTCTCTCTTTACAACAGTGTGAAAATAATTTTTTTTACATTTGTTGCATGAACTTATTTTCTCATATTCATGTATGTTCTTTATTATTAATCATCCTCTTTCGGTTTTTATTGTTTTATAAAGTAAATACATTTATCTTTTTTCAATTAATTTTTTATTTTAAAATTTTATCAATGAAAATAATATTTCCTTTTATTTTATGGGAAAACTATAAGTTTTTATATGGGCTCAAATGAATTTTTTTACAAGTTTTATGTATAATGTTAAAGACTTTTTTTATTCATGTTATTGTTATTGAAAATTGTATATTATGATGTTTTGGTCTGATATAACCCTGTAATTTATTGGGTAATTATGTATTCTCAAGAGAAATGGTTATTGAAATTAACTGATAATAAGTTATTCCATTATTGGTGAAACGTTAGCGAACGTCGGTGATTATTATGATGTTCTATGTGACCTTCCTGGTTTTTCTATTCTTTATATGATTTTTAATTTATTTCATAGGAATTTTTTTATTTCAGATGTGATTATGAGCTCAAAGTTTATTATTTTAAAAGGGAAAATTTTTCATAGGTGTTCATGTTTTTCAATTGTCTAATGGGTTTCCTTTATTTTTATACCTTACTGAAATTTATGTTCACATCTCATATTTTAAAATTATTTTAAAGTATTAAAGGATATATAAGAAATCTATTAAGTTCAATCTCCCAATTTTGGAGACTCATCTTAAATGAATCAAGTGTATCATAAATAAAATAAGAGTGTTAACTTAAGAACCTGTTTTGTGGGGAAAATGTATATTATGTGGAAGTGTCCACTTTATAATTTAATTGTTTTATTAATTATCTAAAACTATAAACCTAAAAAATCAAGGTAATTTTGGTGAATTCAATAATTTCTATAAGTTATGTAAATAATGGTTGGTTTTGTACATGGAGTTATAATACCCATGCTAAATATATAAGGAAAACATCCCAACTTTAATACCCCTTTAATGTTTAACAAAGAAAAAAAATTAATTTGTATCTTAACCTTTAAGAAAAAAATACCTTTCTTTAATTTAAGATGAATGTGGAAAGAATAATTGGTTTCTTACTAAAACACCCACTTCTATTATTTAAAAAAATCTCTATAAAAAGGCAAATAACTCGATTATCCTTTTTAAGGAAAACATACAAACATATATACCATACAAATATGGAAAAATTAAACAATATAATTATGGTCAAAATATTTATATAAATAGTTATAAGAATCTATTATGAAATGACTATAAAAACATATATGGGATAACTAAATCACCATCATCATGGAAAAAATTAGGAGACCTGGAAACAATCTTGGACAATATTAAATTAAAATCCATCCATTTATATCATAACGTGATTCAATTTACTAAACCCTTAGTTTTACCCTGCCTATCCTGACTGAGGAACAAAATACCCTAAGTGGAGAATATTTGTATCTTAGGGCCACTAGCCCAATAGAGATAATAAAATAGTGCACTACTGATACTTAGATTCCCCACCTAGAAACACAAGGCTTCTTAGGACATAAAAATGAAGTTATGTAATAAATAAGTATAATATATAGTGATATGAAAAATATAAACATCAATCATAAATCAACCTCACTATTGATCACCCTTCATAGAAGCATTCTCTTTTAAAATAATAACCTTAATTCCATAATGATATCTATGATTCGTAATCTTTAAAAGATAAGATAAAATTTACTTTTAAATATATGATAAAACAAGGGCTCATATCAAGGGTTTCCAATTAAAACTAGTAAAAATAATATCATCAATGTAAGTCTTGAAAAAATATGAAATTTGTAGAATAGGTTGAAAGTTCAAAATTCCCTTTTCAAAAAAAACTCAAAAGATCTCCAAAATCTAAGAAAAAACCAAATTAATAAAGTTTCATTTATGAAAATAATTCCATTTTAAAAAGGATAAAGAAGCATTCCCCTATTCAAAAACATAGTAAAAACTTGATAGAAACTCATTATATTTTATAATAGATCTAATACTTTAGTTTATTTCAATTTATTCAAGAATAACTTAGGTGGGAATTTAGTTGAACAACTTATGGTAATCACTTTAAAGAAAACTATTTTTAGAGTATTGAAAAAAGTGAAAACCCCATTATACCATATGAAAAATCAAGACGGAGACTTGATACTTGACATGAAAGTCAAGGATACACTATATATAACTTTTAGATTATATAAAACATGGGTTAAATATAAAAAATCACTCATAGATTTAAGTTTAAATGTTATTCAAGGAGTAACCTACCTAGAATCATTAATCACATTTGTAATTGTGTTATTCTACCACATAGAATAATTAAATACCATTAGTAAATAATTCTGAACCATAACATAGAAAACCCACAAATAAATTCTATCAACACAAAAACCGAGATCACTATAACCATCTTTGGGTAAGAAATAAATAGGAAAAAAGAAAATAATGGGAAATAAGATGATTTATACAAATTTAACTCAAAGAAAAATCCACAAAGGTTAAAGGAAATCATATAAATTCCTTAGAGGAAAGAGGTAATGAAAGGGAGACAATGTTTTTGCATTATATATGATGAACGAGGAAAGAAATGGCCCAAAAAGGTTTAAATCAAGTAGGTTAATAATGAAAATTTCATACTTTATAAACTGGGCAACTCGCATGTTTTGATCAAATTGTTTTTGAAATCATACTTCGACTATGAAACTACAACAATATTGGAGTTTTTCACCCAGAATGGATAGTTCACAAAGTTACTCCTAACCACGAACAATCTATATAGAGGCCACTGGGATGGTGCTCTATATATTATTATGCTGCACAGTTACTCTTAACCATGCAATATCATTGAACTGGAAAAATCAAATGTAGTATTGAAATATATGTTTTTAATAACCATGTGGTAATTGTGTAACACAAAAAATTTAAAAAACATTGAAAAAATCAAACTAAAAAATCTCCAAGTCTATGAAAACCAAATAATAAGTAAAACGATAAGAAAAAGGTTACATAACTTTTTTATACCTTCATATTATAAATAATATTATAAGGGTTAGGATCCATATAGTCTGACCATTTCTGTGTTTCTGAAGCCCGTCACTACTACAAAATAATATTTTAAAAGTTCTAGAAACCTCTTTTAACAGTGCTAGAAAAGTGATCTTAATTATGGTGAAGATAAAGGGGGCCCCCTTTAACAATTCTATAAACACTCTCATAAAGGGGTCCCTTTATACGCCCAAAAAAAGTGAAGATAAAGGTCCCCCTTTATCAGCACTTTCTTAGCGTCGTTAAAGGGACACCTTTATCAGCGCTATTTTGAGCCCTAATAAAGACCTAATTTATTAGTGATTAATTAGTGGTGATAAAATGAGCCTTTTTTAGTGCTAAAAATAGCACTGATAATGGACTAGTAGACTGTGATGTGATGCTTATTTAACAACTCACCCAACACCTGCACACTTGCACAAAACAACACCTGTACATAAACAAAGCACAGAATATTGAAACAACTCACACAAGAGTTTCGAAAACAATTCTTTATATATTTACATAAAATCATGAATAAAAAAACACTTCTATATATATTTCAAAAAATAATTTATATGGTTACAATTACAACTATCCAAAAAATCACTAAAAACATTGATGTTTAATCCTTCAACATCTGTGATCCCCACTCAAAAATTTTCATCCACGGTATTAGTTTCCAAACAAATCATCCAAACTCAAGAACAAAATTACACCCATATAAGAAAAAATATATTATGTTATTGATATAGTAATGAAAAATATTAATCATTTATATGAAATAATATATTAATAAAATGTCAATTTTTAATAAAAAAGTCACATTGGGAGTTATACCGGTCAAACCATGGATCGTATTATGGTGGGGTTGATTCATAGACGTCACAAATAAGTCTTAGATCATTGTTTTAAAATATTAAAACAATATGAATGGTTTTTCTCAGTTTTGAGTATGTCACTGGTTCTTTTACTGAAATTAATATCAAATTTAAACGACACATTTGGATTTATATAAGTTGCATCATTCATAGGATTTAGGTCTAGTTGATTCCTACATTCCAAAAATGACTAATGGATCATTGTCATGGAGTATCAAAATAATCTGAATGTGTTTTCTCAGTTTGTAGTATGTCACTTGTGTTTTTTTCTAATATTAATGACAATTTTAAATTAAAATAGACACTTTGAGTCATACTAGTTTCATTGTGCATTGAATTAAGGTGATTTAAATTCCTACATGTCACAAATGACTTATGGATCAATGTTCTAATGTTTTGAAACAATCCGAATGTGTTTTCTCTGTTTGTAGTATGTCAATTTTATTTTTTTAGTAAAATGTTATTTCAAACTGGAAACATGCATTTTGAGTCATACTTGTCGCATCATGCATTGGTTTGATATGAGACTACTTCCTAAATGCCACAAAGAACTTATGAATCTTTATCACAAATTATTAATACAATTGGAGTGGGTTTTCTTGGTTTTCAGTGAGTGACACATTTTGAGAAAAAAAAACTCAATTTTAAATATATAACAAGCACTTTTATCCATAATAGTCACACCATGCCTCGAATTATAGTGTGTTAGATTCCCACACATAAAAAATGACTGATGGATTATTTTCCTGAAGTATCAAAACAATCTGAATGCATTTTCTCAGTTTGCAGTATGCCACTTGTGTTTTTTTCTAAAATTAATGTCAATTTTTTGAAAAAATATAGTTTGAGTAATACTAGAAGAACTGTTCATTGAAAGGCGGTGTGGTCGATTCCCACATGTCACAAATGACATATGGATTGTTTTCCTAAAGTATCAAATCAATATGAATGTGTTTACTTGGTTTTTAGTATGTTAGTTGTGTTTTTTACAAAAATATAATTTCAAACTAGAAACACAAATTTGGAGTCATAGAAGTCGCATTATGCATTGGATTGATATGATACTACTTCATAAACTTCCCAAATAACATATGAATCATTATCCTAAATTATGAAGACAATTGGAGTGGGTTTTCTTGGTTTTTAGTGAGTGACATGTTTTGAGCTAAAACGTCAATTTTAAACTGATAACTAACAGTTTTAGCAATATTGGTCACATCATGCATCATATTGAGGTGAGGTTGATTCATAAATGTTAAGAATGGATCATTAATCATTTTTTGAATGTATAAAATCAATCTGAATGCATTTGATCAGTTTTCAGTATGTTACTTGTGTTTTTTTTCTAAAATTAATGTATGTTTTAAATAAAAAGAGGTAATTTGAGTCATAAAAGTGGAATTTTTTTTGAATTGATGGGTGGTTTATTATTATATGTCAAAAATTACTTATGGATTTTTTTCCATAACTATCACAACAATATGAACGAGTTTACTCATTTTTTAGTATGTTTGTTGTGTTTTTTACTAAAATGTCATTTCAAACTGGAAACCCGTATTTGGAGTCATACCAGTTGCTTTGTGAATTGGTTTGATATGAGACTTCTTCATACACTTCAGGAAGAAATTTCTAATTTTTATTCTAAATTATGAAGAAATTTGGATCGGGTTTTCTTGGTTTTGAATAAGTGACACATTTAGAGCTAAAATGTCAATTTTAAACTAACAATAGACACTTTTAGCCATATTGGTCACACCATGCATCATATTGAGGTATGGTTAATTAGTATATGTCAAAAATGACTGATGGGTCATTTTATTAAAGTATAAAAACAATCCAGATGATTTTTCCCAGTTTTTAGTAGGTCACTTGTGTTTTTTTCTTAAAATTAATGTCAATTTTAAACCAAAAGAGACACTTTGAATAATACCAGCTGCATTTTGCATTGAATTGAGGTGAGGTTTATTCCTAAATGTCCAAAATGATTTAGGTATCATTTTAATAATGTATAAAAACAATCTGAATGTGTTTTCTTAGTTTTTAGTATGTTATTTGTTTTTTTTACTAAAATGTCATTTCAAACTAGAAAAACACATTTTGAGTCATACTGGTCGCATCGTGCATTGGTTTGATATGAGACTACTTCATACACATCAAAAATAACTTATGTATCATTATCATAAATTATGATTACAATTGGAGAAGGTGTTCTTGGTTTTCAATGAGTGACCCATTTTGAGGTAAAAAGTTAATTTTAAACTGATAACAGACACTTTTAGCCATACTGGTCACACCATGCATTAGATTGAGGTGTGGTTGATTCTTAAATGTCAAAAATGACTCATGGATCATTTTTATAAATTATAAAAATAATCCAATTGTTTTTTTCAGTTTTCAGTATGTCACTTTTTGAGTATTTCTAAAATTACTGTCAATTTTAAATAAAAAGAGACACTTTGAGTCATACTAGTCACATTGTTCATTTAATTGAGGTTACTTATATTCCTACATGTCAAAAAATACCATATGGATCTTTTTAATAAATTATCAAAACAATCTGAATGTTTTTTTCTCAGTTTATAGTATGTTAGTTCTGTTTTTTTTTTGTTAAAATGTCATATCAATATCGAAACACGTGTTTTCAGTCATACCAGTCTCATAATGAATTAGTTTGATATGGTAATTCTTAAGAAACTTCAAAAATAACTTTTGAATATTTATTCTAAATTATTAAGAAAATTGGTGATGATTTTCTTGGTTTTCAATGTATGATACATTTTCAGTTAAAATGTAAATTTTAAACTAATAACAGACAATTTTAGCCATACTGGTCACACCATGCATCAGATTGAGGTTTTAATGATTCTTATATGTCATAAATGACTCATGGATCATTTTCCTTATGTATCAAAACAATCTGAAAACATTTTCTTGGTTTTCAGTGTGTCACATTGTTTTTTCTAAAATTAATGTCAATTTTAAATAAAAAGAGACACTTTGAGTCAAAACAGTCACATTGTGCATTTAATTCAAGTTATATCAATTCATATAGGTAATAAATGACTTATAGATTATTTCAATAAAGTATCAAACTAATTGGAATGCGATTTCTCAGTTTTCAGTATGTCAGTTGTTCTTTTTACTGAAAATACTCTCAATTTTAAATAAAAAGAGACACATTGAGTCATACTCGTCGCATCATATACCATATTGAGGTGGTGTCGATTTATAGACATTTATAATGACTTATGGATCATATCCCTAAAGTATCAAAATAACTTAATTCATTTTCTTGATTTTGAATAGGTCAGTTACTATGATAACAACTATAATGACCTAGACATTTCATACATTTCTATCACCTATTAGTAGATTAATATTCCTTATAAGAAAATAAATAAATTAAAATTAAATAAAAACAATTCATTAATTTTATAGACATTTATTTTACTATGTAAATATCAATATTACCTTTGTGATTGAGTAGACATAGCATTGTTTCTCTTCCTGCGAAGGCATGTCAGATGGACAAAAATATTCAAAAATAAATAAACCCTATAATGAATAATGAAAATTAAATCAAAATTTCATTATATAAAATTTCATTAAAATATAGATATTATATCATAACATTACCTTTACATATTTCCAAAGGGTTTCTTTGGTCCAGATATATTCTAATAACAAAACGAATGATTCTTTGTGTACTTCACTGCTATTGGTTGACTATCACTTAGCACAACATATGATCTGAACATCTGATCAGGCATCCCCAGGATAATCTCATCCCACACCATCTCTGTGCTATCATCATTCAGTGTTCACTTTTCATTCTCTTCTAATAACCATTTACCTAGTAAATGGGTTCAATAAGAGAAGTAAAAGTGAATGCTGAATGATTATATCAGACAGATGGTGTGGGATGAGAGCATCATAGGGACGCCAGATCAGAAGTTCAGATGAGATGCAGTGCTAAGCGGTAGTTAACCTACAGTAGTAAAGAATCCTTAGTTTTGTTATTAAATTTGTGAGTGATTCACAACCAATATTCTTCCAACACACTACATAAGTAGGAATAGCATCATAAATGACCAAAATATAGAATATAAAAGATCCATGCCATAATAGTTTAGGTATAGTTCTTTTGAAAACATGGAAACATGAAGAACTTGTTCATAAGAGTCTCTCATTATGTTATTCTTTACTGGAAAGGAAAATAATTTCAAAAACCATTCTTCATAACCTATGAATATGAAAAATAATAAAGGGTGATCATAGATGCTCAACAAGTGTAAACAAGGGAAATATCAATGTTCATATAAGGAAAACATTAGTAGTAGGAATTCACATTTATCCTATTTGTGTACCATCTTCCATCAGGTATGTTTCCCATTCATTTCTAAACACATCTAAATCTCCATGTGAATATGAGTTTATTTATAGTCATGGTAGTACTAAAAAATATACATACACAAAGGATTAATAAATATTTTAAATGAACTAGTAATTATTTTCAAAAATACCACTTTCGGGATGCTAGTTTGTTGATGAAATACAATCTCTTTCATAAATTTACAAACACAATAACCACAATCCTTTCTATTTTTTTCTTTTGGACACTACAGAAACATTGAGGAAAATAAGTAATTTTTTATATGTTTTTGGAGAGTGCAATCTTATTATATATACCACGATACTTGTCAAGTTATAAATCTTGTCATCATTCTTGTCTTTATGCCCAGGATTCATTCCATGAATTAGAAGATATTGATGCTCCACCCTATCATAACAGAATCCTCATTAAAAGATAATATAAATTATATAAATAGATGTTTAGTTTTAAAATGTTGGATCTAATGTACTAAAAATTTATAAACACCATCATGTGTGGTCATTTTTTTGGATATCCAGGCATGGAATCTAGAAAATAAATCTTTGGAGTATCCAAATTGACCGCAATGAGCTGCAATGCTTCCTAAAAACACAAAAAATAATAAGTAATGAAAGAAATGAAAATATTTTTTATATGATTAAATTGTAGAGTTTTACCACTGCATTGTTTGTATTAAAAGAAGTCTATCATCCTTAATTTTTTTAAACTATTTGAGGAGAGATGACATTATTTAATCCTATTAATCAAAATTTATTTCTTATTTTGAAGAGGTTATGTGAGGAATAATGAGTCCAAAAAAAATTTCATGTCGAAATCCATTCAATTGTTTTTCATATATTTTCCTGTGAAAAATATGAAATGTATTTAGTCATAATTATCATAGTATATCAGCTTTTTTAAAATCAAATCATGAAAAAAATACCTCATGTATACATTTACAACTGAGGCGCCTAACCATTCATACTTGAGGATTTCATTTACATTGTCATCACTATTGTAATCTGATTCTTACCCTTTGTATGTATTTTTTTCAAAATCAACTGCGTGAGTATTTCCATCTATCGTCTTTGTATCCACATTGTCCTACAATGATATTAAATGTGTATATAGAACATGGGGTGAAGGTTATCTCAATAGATCATTTCAATCAGTTGGTTGAACCTTGAGATTTTTGAGCCTATATTTCATTTCACCCATTCACATTTTCATTCGGTAATAACATTCATTTGTTTATAACTTCTTTCATAAAATGTTAAAGGTTCATCATGAAAAATAAATTGAAAATGAATACCTCCTTGTTGACTTGTTTTTTTACAAGAATTGACGGCCATGCGATGAATGTTCCAACAGCTTATTCGACTATACAAATGTTTTCATCATAATTTGAAACAAGTAGCTAAGCACCCAGCTCATGAGTTACATTAATCAACACTTTTACATGACATGTTGGAAGTCTTCTGTTGTGTAGCATGTCGTTCTGCATATTGAACACTATAGCCCTCACTACAAGGTGATGGGTGGGAGTTGATAGATATAAATCACAATCATTTTTACCCTATAGAATATCAATACAAGAATGGTATTAGTTTCTTTGTGATTCGCATTTCATAGATACAATTATTAGAAAATTTATTAACTTATCTAAGTTAGGTTTTTGAGTGGAATGGATCACCTCAAAACTAGTGGGGGGTGGGGTGGGATCTTCACTCATGGGTTGTTCTTGAGTTGTTTCTTCTCTTTGAATCCCCCCATAAAATCGTTATCATCTGTCTATGGTATTGTAATTATTCTTGATACATAGCTAATTTTTCTCTAATCTTTTTCATTTCCTCAGTTTTATCCTTTACTTTTTTTCTTTCTGAAAATACTTTCAGGGTGTCACCCAAAAACCCACACCTCTAACGCGGCCATACTGTTCTAGCTACTTCAAGGGCACTGAATGTATGTCTATATCTGGTGTAACACCCCAGGTAAATAATGAATATGACATTTTCATATTTATCCATATTTGTGAATAAAATATTAATATAACTTTAAAGGGGACACTATGCTCAATGGCATACCCAATACGCAACAACGAGTTTCCTGGGAATCTTACGTTGCACTCTAATAATAAAATAATATTATTTTAAATTGTAGTCAACGCCTAACCATTGTAATGTCGGGAATGAACAGAATTAACTACAAAATGATTATATATGTTTGTCAAATATTTTTAATTTTTACAATAAATGTTAGAGGATTAAAAATGCGAATGAATCCAATTTTAAGCGTAAACATTCTAATATTCTTTAAAAGGTCGATTAACCGCCTTTTGATGATGAACCTCCTTTAAATACACTTTTTGACAATTTTATGTGTTATATTTTACAAAATAAAATTCTTCTTTATAATTGGGACATAAAAATTTACTTTGTGTAAATTTTTGGTATTTTTCCGATAATGTTCATTTTTTTATTGAATAGTGAAAAAGGTTGTATTGTAATTCAAAACCTCTTTTATTTATATGATTAGATTATCTTTTGAATTAGTTTCAAAGTGAAATTAGAATATCATTTTACCATTTAATCCAATAGTGGTCGTTGGAATTAACTTCATCTTGAAATTGGACTTAAACTAGGGTCAATCTTTTGATATTTATTGTTTCATAAAAACACGCTATTTTCTCTGATAGCGGGAATTAATTATTAAATTAATTAATGTAACTTATATGTTTTTAATTTTTTAAAATAGACTTCATTTTTGAATTCAGAATATCAAATATATCCTAGGGTGAATTTTTGGTAATTTTCTGAAAAACATCAATTTTTGATGAATAGTGAAACCACTAAGTGGTAGTTAAAGAAAATGATTTTTCGTTTTAATGAAACTTTACCACATCTGTGATTTTAATTTCAAAAATCCAACATACATGGTTGTCATTAACAAGTAAAATGTGGTTTAATGGGATTAAAATAATTTTTGGTGAATAGTAGCTTTTAAGTTTATTAATCACGATTAGAGGTAATTAGTGTAATTTAAGGTAAAAACAATGTTTTAATAATATCAAATGACATATAAACATGTACTACTCTCATTGGATGTGTCATGTCCAACCAAGACAATCCATGGGTCAACTTGGGGACCACATGGAGCCACTTTGGTAGGAAAATGACATTAATACCTTTTTATTTAAATTTCAAGTTAAAATGTCACAAACATGTGTTGTTTTACTAAAACAATTTTTACATGGGGTTATACAAGTCATATTTTTGACTATAAATATTCATTAGAAAGATAAAAAGATTTCCTACATCATGATATTTGTTTTATAATTTTTAGACACTAAATAAATTAAATTATTTATGACACCATGATGATGCAGTGATTACCTCATTATTTAACGATTTAAATAAAATGAAAAGATAATGTAAAATATAGGACCTAAACTTGTCACAATACTATTATATGGGTGGATTTCGAAACCTTATCACCTTATCCTTGAAATATATCCTTTTGGGACATTTAAAATCGGAAAAGAATTATATAATAAAGTAACATTTCATAACTTTTCAAGAGTGCCCCTCCTCTCCTCTTATAAAACGCCCCCACCTCTTCCACTTTACCCACACCTCTAAAGCATTTGTCTCGGAAAACCCCTGACCATTTCATCTCTCCAAATCCCTCTATTCATCATTTAAGCCTTACCGTTGGGCAGAATCCTTTCCAAGGAAGCCTTTGAGCTCAAATAAAAAAGAGTTACCCGATTTAAAGGTAATGTCTTCCCTTGTGTTATTTTGTTTTATTTTACTTCTCCAAAACCCTAAAATATTTTTATTCATTTATTTTGTAACAACAACAGTATCTTAAATATACTAGTATGTTTTTATGTGAATTATTCGAGCTATACTTACACACACATTCATCTAATGGTTAAAGAACATATTGTTTCTGTGGATGACGAATTTATGCCTCACGAAACGAAGACTGTTCAATCTCCTCTTAACACCATTCATGGTGGAAATTATGGTGTCACTATATTTTATATATGATTTATATGGTATTTATTTTTTCTATATTCTTCTTAATTTTATATTTAAATCATTTCTTTATTCTTTTCATGTTGTGAAAATGCGATAATTTCATATGAGGAAGTGTGGACTACCGCCCCCTCAAGTGATGTGACTCGTTCATGCAATACATGGAATGTATAAAGAATGAAATTAATGAAAATATGTGACCTATATAACATATATATTATACCGGAATTCTAATATATATATCTCTCAATTAATTTTAATTCCATTAATATGACAAAGAAATGAAAGTAGCGTTCATGTGTACGTACGGCCTACCGTCTCCTTGAACGGTGCATTTCATTTCTTACCTCTAAATGATTATGTAATATTATAAATACATTTATATGATTGATATATATGATATATATGATTTAAAAATCATGAATTTCATTCTGGATATAATGAACCTTTGACCACACGAACAACATGTAATTGTAAGAAGTCCACTTTCGACTTAAGAACCAAATATCGACAAAACAAACATTATTAACTTAAATGATTACATAATGTTTATAACATGGAAATAAGTCATATAAAAAGAATAATTAACTTGAAACAGGTTATTAATAAATTATAAATTTACTCAAGTTTATTATTCAGGATGTTAAAGAACGATCAAGTCAAGTCGTACCCGAGGTAAGGGATCCAACCTCTCTCTTTCTTTTTAAGTACACTCTTTTATGTCATTCCTTTTAAGCTCATATTTCTTATGATTGGCATGTTATTTTTTATTAATATTACTATAATTTTTATTTTCATATGATGAGAGACCCTATTTTCTCACATCAATCCATTTTGGAAGTTTTAATTGGGTCCATTAGGCTGCCGGAATTTCGTAAGGGGATTTTCATCTCACTTTGTGTTTTCGTGAGATTAATGCTACATTTTCTAATATTTCCTTTTGAGTGGTGTGTGTACTGTCCATTATTCTACTCTTTGTGTAACATAATTTCGTTTATGAGTGTTTACATAAATGTTTTATAGTCCTTCTTTCATGGGGTGTACGTTTCGAAAGTTACCCAAATCGGTAAGGGAACCTTTCACCCTCCTCTTTTTAAAAGACTTATTTTGTTATGTATTTTAATTTTCATCTTATTATGTGGTGATATGTTATTATATATCCTTATTTCCATAAATTTTATGTCCAAGTGATGAGATACCCTTTATCTCTCTCATCAACTCTTTTTCTAAAATTTGATGTGACGTCGTTAGGCTGTCAAGGGAACTTCGTAACCTAATTTCGATTTCTTTGGGTTCAACATGTAGTTATTTAATATGTCATACTTTGAATATGTGTGAATGACCTTTGATTATTTTACACTTAATATCCACTTATATTGGGTGTATTTATATTTGTCACACATAATTATGAGATTTATTTATCCTTAATTTAAGGATACTATCTTTATAATGGATTTCATCTCAATTTACATTTCCATGGAGACTTCATTGTTGTTATGCACCAATTCACTCTTATATGGTGTATATACTATCCTTTGGAATATTATATCATGAATCCCTTTATTCTCAGGATATTATTAAATGTTATTCCTCAATTATTGTATTCAAATTTCTCTCATTTTTTTAAAAACCCTTTAACTAAAATATTGTTTTAAATGTTTTAATGATTTATTCTTCTAAATATTTCTCATTAATATCCATGTTTTCAAAATGGTTTTAAGTATTTATTTATATGAATATAAATGGTCTAAAATGTTAAAAGCTTCAAAGTGGTATGGGACACTTTGATTCAAAAATCTCTTTTAAATGGTTTTTTGAAATGGATTGATTAATTCAATATATTGGAATTACTTATTGTGATTGCAAATGAAATGCTGTTATTGAAAGGTTTATATTTTCAATCTTTTATGGGTAATGATGGTACTTGGACATTTTACGGGTGGTTATGTGATAAACCATATTAAGGGTGGTGCCGTGAATACCAGGACGGGTGGTTACGTTATAACCTCCAATCATTGGGTATGGAAGTCGGTCGTATGGCTATTCCATCAAGTATGTGTGGAAGTCGACCGTATGGTTATTCCATTTCAGTATGTTTATGTCCCAAGTTACCTTTATATGTTATGTGTTCCTTATATGGGTTTTATGGTAATATTTTGGTTACAAAAGGGTAAGTAATGGTATTTTATTCAGTGAAGGGTTTTTACTACTTCATAAAGGTGAAAAGTATTACTTTGGTAAAGTATTCATGGTTTACTTGTTGTTTTGAAAAACTAACAATTTTCCTTGTTTTTGTATCCTTTACTGGGCTTTTTATGCTCATCCCATGTTTTTGAAATGTTTTCCACAGGACTTAAAGATCAATAGGGTCAAGGATGAGATCAAGGAAAGACATTCTATCTAAAACATGGAACTAGACATGTTTCTTTTTAAGTGTTTTTTATGGAAACTTAGTAGAAGTGTCTACTATGTAATCTTTTGAGAAGTAATAGTTATGTCATAATTCTCTAAAACTCTAAATCCGAAAATATCCTCTATGTGAATTATTCGTTTAATTCATGATTAAGTAATGTTTAAAGTCAGGGCCTTATAGTTGGTATCAAAGGGAGTTTTAGATAACTTTAGAGGTTAGGGTATTCTCTAAGCATAAGTAACATTACCATAATGGGTAGGATTTCATAAAGAGTCCTAGTTTTAGATAAAGTTAATGATTAAGTATATCTTAGTGTTTATCTTCTTCATTAGTACATAATGGTTTTGTTGATATACTCACACTGACCTTTTTGGTTTTAGTAAATGGCTGGATCTAGCAGCCACCAAAGTAAAAGTGGATGTGAAGGAAACAGTGACAGTTTTCTGAGAGAGCAACTGAATGATATGGGAGATGCAATGAGAACTCTTGTGTTTATCCTCAACCAATTATCTGGAGTCATTATTGACCACTTAAACCTTGGTTATTTCTATAAGGCATCATATATGCGAGAAACAAATCCCTACGGAACTACAGGTAATAATCATAAAGGTCAATGTGTTCAAAAACCTATGTGTCAATGATGTGGAAAGAAACACATAGGAAAATGTTTCAAAGTGACAGAAATATGCTCTAGATGCGGAAATGAAGTTCATAAAGTAAGAACCTGCTATGGAAAAAGGAAGCATCCAGTTGACTCGAGGAAAGGGAAAGAAGTTCTTTCTGAGGGATCAATTTAATGTTTTAAATGTGGTGTGCATGGTCATTATGAAAAAACATGTCCTATGAAGAAGATTCAGGAATGGGATCACCAAGATCGTACAAATATTCTTTTTCCAATACTTAATGCCATTTCGATTGAGGATGAAGAAACTGACAATGACCAATCAAAGGTAGGGATTATTTCTTAACTTTTGTTTTCCTATTATGGAATCTTGGGATATGATTCATGATTTTGTTTGTAGGAAATAAGTATTTCAAAATAAGTTTTAAAGTAATGGTTAATGGATCATGAATAATATTGAATGAGTAAGAAGTCAACATATAAGGGCTTCAAGAGTTATGGTGAAATTCTTAAAAATATTAAGTCTCTTTTGATGATAGTGTTACATTAGAAGACTTTTATATAGTATGTGTAACCATGATGTTTGAGATATGAAAATTTTATTCAAGGAATAGTTATCTGTTATTTTGTGGACATAGTTATAAAGAACCATTTGGGTTTATATGATCCTTACATTTGAAGTAACTATGGGTTACTATATGTTATGATGGAATGTGAAAGGCATGAGAAAAAAAATTGAGGTTAAATTATGTTATGATTATTTTTGAAGATTTTATCTCGTTTTGGGGAATGTTTTAAGAATTATATAGTTTTGAAAAAAGGACAACACACAGACCGTGTGACAACCCGTCGCGTCGGACAAAACTGCCGGAATCGAACCCAGAACCAAAGTGTGACTGGTATTTATCGCCTACCACTGGACTACGTGAAGTCCCTGGTTATTTTTACTAATTCTTTTTAGTTAAATGATTTTATGAATCAAGAGTAATTTTATTTTGGGATATCTATGGAAATGATTAACCTATCATCGTGGATATGTGATTAGGTTAATTACATTTCAATATGAGAATTTAAGAGCAACTGATGTTATTTGGAGATAAAAGTTAATTTGTACCATGGAAGACTATGTGATTAAATCCTTCAAATATTTTGGTATAAATCTTAGTTTGGTTTACTTTGAAGAATATTATGGAACAATTGTTTATCTAATGGTCTTCGTTGAACTTTGGGGTTTTTTTGGGACAAATTTTGGAGATTAAGAATAGATTTTCTTTTTATAAAGGATTATACTTTTGTGGATTATCTGATCTCATACAAACAATATTGGTTTTAGATTTTGTCTAAACACATGGGAAATATATAGTTCTCTTTTGTGGATTAGGTGATTCTCAAGAAGTTGTTTATAGTACTCTTAATGCGAACAAGTCTTCCTAAAAACTCGTCTTTTGGAGAAAATATGAGTTTGATTAAGGAATCTTGTAAAAGTTGAAAGTCTACGTGACAAGTAAGTATGTTTCATTATGACTTAGTTAAGCTCAAAAATAAATTCCTCAATGAAGAGGAACTTAAAACAAAAATGTTGTCTGCTAACTTATCCTACTGGGGAATCGAATACCATTTAACCCACCACAAGTTTGTGAATTTCTTGTGGTTAGCTTTCTCCTAAACATGTTTAATATCACTCTCCATCAGGACATAACCCATTGTTTTCTCCTCTATATCCATATTTTCATACTTGGAATCCTAGTATGGGTTAACTCGGGTGACCGTTGTACTTCTCTTTCTTTATTTTAAAGTGATAGTTTTACGGACTCTTGTTCCGATGTGGGATTTCCGATGAAGTTTCCAAGCCCAATTTTAAAATTGTGAGGATGCAATTCCAAAAAGGGGGAAAGATGTAACATCCCAGGTAAATAAAGAATATGAAAATTTGACATTTATCCATATTTGTGAATAAAATATTAATATAACTTTAAAGGGGACGCTATGCTCGATAGCATACCTAATATGCAACAACGAGTTTCTTGGGAATCTTACGTTGCACTCTAATAATAAAATAATATTATTTTAAATTACAGTTAACGATTAGCCGTTGTAATGGCGGGAATGAAAAAAACTAACTACAAAATGATTATATATGTTTGTCAAATATTTTTACTTTTTACAATAAATGTTAGCGGATTAAAAATGCGAATGAATCCAATTTTAAGTGTAAACATTCTAATATTCTTTAAAAGGTCGATTAACCGCCTTTTGATGACGAACCTCCTTTAAATCCACTTTTTGAAAATTTTATGTGTTATATTTGACAAAAATAAAATTCTTCTTTAGAATCAGGATATCAAAATTTACTTTGTGTAAATTTTTGGCATTTTTCCGATAATGTTCATTTTTTTTAATGAATAGTGAAAAATGTTGTATTTTAATTTAAAAAATCTTTTATTTCTATGATTAGATTATCTTTTTAATTTGTTTCAAATGGAAATTAGAATATATTTTTTCCATTTAATCCAATAGTGGTCATTGGAATTAATTTCAACTTGAAATTGGACTTAAACTAGTGTCAATCTTTTGATATTTATTGTTTCATAAAAACACGCTATTTGCTCTGACAGTGGGAATTAATTATTAAAAAATTAATATAACTTATATGTTTTAAATTTTATAAAATAGACATCATTTTTGAATTCAGAATATCACATATAGCCTAGGGTGAATTTTGTGTAATTTTTGAAAAACTTCAATTTTTGATGAATAGTGAAACCACTAAGTGGTAGTTAAAGAAACTGATTTTTCATTTTAATGAAACTTTACCACTTCTATGATTTGAATTTAAAAAATCTGATATACATGGTTGTCATTAAGAAGTAAACTTTGGTTCAATGGGATTAAAATAAATTTTTTGATGAATAGTAACTTTTAAGTTTATTAATCGCGATTAGAGGTAATTAGTGTAATTTAAGGTAAAAATAATGTTTTAATAATATGAAATGACCTAGACACATGTTCTACCCTCATTGGATGTGTCATGACCGACCAAGACAATCCATGGGTCAACCTGGGGACCCCATGGAGCAACTTTGGTAGGAATATGGCATTAATACATTTTTATTTAAATTTAAAGATAAAATGTCACAAACATGTGTTGTTTTAATAACACAATTTTTACATGGGGTTATACAAGTCATATTTTTGACTATAAATATTAATTAGAAAGATAAAAAGATTTCCTACATCATGATATTTTTTTATAATTTTTAGACACTAAATAAATTAAATTATTTATGACACCATGATGATGCAGTGATTACCTCATTATTTAACGATTTAAATAAAATGAAACGATAATGTAAAATCTAAGACCTAAACGTGTCAAAAACCTATTGGATGGGTGGATTTAGAAACCTTATTACCTTATCCTCGAAATATATCCTTTTGGGACCTTTAAAATTTGAAAAGCATTATATAATAAAGTAATATTTTATAACTTTCCAAGAGTGCCCCTCCTATCCTCTTATAAAAGGCCCCCACATATACCACCTTACCCACACCTCTAAAGCCTTTGGCTCGGCCAAACCCTGCCCATTTCCTCTCTCCACATACCTCTCTTCATCATTGAAGCCTCACCTTTGGGCAGAATCCTTTCCAAGGAAGCATTTGATCTCAAATAAAAAAGAGTTACTTGATTTAAAGGTAATGTCTTCCCTTGTGTTCTTTTGTTTTATTTTGCTTCTACAAACCCCTAAAATCTTTTTATTACATTATTTTGTAACAAAACCAGTATATTCAGAATACTAGGATGTTTTTATGTGCAGGATTTGAGCTATACTTACACACACATTAGTCTAATGGTTAAAGAACATACTGTTTCTGTGGATGGCGAATTTTTGCCTCACGAAACGATGATTGTTCAATATCCTCTTAACACCTTTCATGGTGGCCATTATGATGTCACAATATTTTATATATGATTTATATGGTATTTATGTTTTCTATATGCTTCTGAATTTTATATTTAAATCATGCCTTTATGCTTTTCATGTTGTGCAAATGCGATAATTTCATACGACGAAGTGTGGACTACCGCCCCCTCAAGTGATGTGACTCGTTCATGCAATACATGGAATGTATAAAGAATGAAATTAATGAACATATGTGACCAATGTAACATATATATTATACTGGAATTATAATATATATATCTCTCAATTATTTTTCATTCCATTAATATGACAATGAAATGAAAGTAGCGTTCATGCGTACGTTCGACCTTCTGTATCCATGAATGGTGCATTTCATTTCTTACCTCTAAATAATTATGTAATATTATAAATACATGTATATGATGGATATATATGATATAAAAATCATGAATATCATTCTGGATATAATGATCTTTTGACCACACGAACAACATGTAATTGTAAGAAGTCCACTTTCGACTTAAGAACCAAATATCGACAAAACAAACATTATTAACTTAAATGATTACATAATGTTTATAACATGGAAATAAGTGATATAAAAGGAATAATTAACTTGAAAAAGGTTCTTAAGAAAGTATAAATTAACTCATGTTTATTATTCAGGACGTTAAAGAATGATCGATTCAAGTCGGACTCGAGGTAAGGGATCCAACCTCTCTCTTTCTTTTTAAGTACACTCTTTTTTGTCATTCTTTTTAAGATCATCTTTCTTATTATTGGGATGTTCTTTTATATTAATATTACGGTACTTTTTATGTTCATATTATGAGAGACCCTATTTTCTCTCATCAATCCATTTTGGAAATTTTAATTGGCACCGTTGGGCTACTGGAATTTCGTAAGGGGCTTTTTATCTCACTTTGTGTTTTCGTGAGATTCATGCTACATTTTCCAATATTTCCTTTTGAGTGGTGTATGTACTGTCCATTATTCTAATCTTTGTGTAACATAATTTCATTTATTATTATTTACATCAATGTTTTATAGTCCTTCTTTAATGGGGTGTACGTTTCGAAAGTTACCCAAATCGGTAAGGGAACCTTTCACCCTCCTCTTTTTAAAAGACTTCTTTTGTTATATATTTTAATTTTCATCTTATTATGTGGGTATATGTTCTTATATATCCTTATTTCCGTAAATTTTATGTCCAAGTGGTGAGATACCCTTTATCTCTCTCATCAACTCTTTTTCTAAAATTTGATGTGACGCCATTAGGCTGTCAAGGGAACTTCTTAACCTAATTTCGATTTCATTGGGTTCAACATGTAGTTATTGAATATGTCATCCTTTGAATATGTGTGAATGAACATTGATTATTTTACACATAATATCCACTAATATTGGGTGTATTTATATTTGTCACACATAATTATGAGATTGATTTATCCTTAATTTAAGGATACCATCTTTATAATGGATTTCATCTCAATTTACATTTCAATTGAGACTTCGTTGTTGTTATGCACCAATTCACTATTATATGGTTTATGTAATGTCTTTTGGAATATTATATAACGAATCCATTTATTCTCATGATATTATTAAATGTTATTCCTTAATTATTGTATTCAAGTGTCTCTCATTTTTTTAAAATCCCTTTAACAAAAATATCGTTTTAAATGTTTTAATGATTTTTTATTATAAATATTTCTCATTAATATCAATGTTTTCAAAATGGTTTTAAGGATTTATTTATATGGATATTAATGGTTTAAAATTTTAAAATCTTCAAATTGGTATGGGATACTTTGATTCAAAAATCTCTTTTAAATGATTTTTGGAAATGGATTGATTAATTCAATATATTGGAATTACTTATTGTGATTGCAAATGAAATGTTGTTATTGAAATGTTTATATTTTCAATATTTTAAGTGTAATGATGGTACTTGGAAATTTTACGGGTGGTTACATGATAAACCATATGACGGGTGGTGCCGTGAATACCAGGATGGGTGGTTACGTTATAACCTCTAATGCATTGGGTATGGAAGTCAGACGTATGACTATTCCATTAAGTATGTGTGGAAGCCGACCGTATGGTTATTCCATTTAAGTATGTTTATGTCCCAAGTTACCTTTATATGTTATGTGTTCTTTATATGGATTTTATGGTAATATTTTGGTTACAAAAGGGTAAGTAATGGTCTTTTATTCAGTGAAGGGTTTTTACTACTTCATAAAGGTGAAAAGTATTACTTTGGTAAAGTATTCATGGTTTACTTGTTGTTTTGAAAAACTAACAGTTTTACTTCTTTGTGTATCCTTTATTTGGATTTTTATGCTCATCCCAAATTTTTGAAATGTTTTCCACAGGACTTAAAGATCAATAGGTTCAAGGATGGGATCAAGGAAAGACATTATATCTAAAACATGGAACTAGACATGTTTCTTTTTAAGTGTTTTTTTATGGAAACTTAGTAGAAGTGTCTACTATGTAATCTTTTGAGATGTAATAGTTAAGTCCTAATTCTCTAAAACTCTAAACCCCAAAAGATCCTCTATGTGAATTATTCTTTTAATTCATTATTAAGTAATGTTTAAGGTCGGGGCCTTATATCTGGTGTGGGTATTTTTGATTCCTGTGACTATGTTAGATATAAAATATATGAAAATAAGTAATCATTGTTATATAATAGCAATTTAAAGAAAACAAATTATATTATTTCATACTTACACATGTTTCCCACACTTTTTTGTGTGTTTTCATGTATCACTATCCCCTCTTTATTTACACAATCCTACTTCCATAGAAAATGGAGTGGGGTGGAAGTGGATTTATATTTCGATCCATAAATCTATATATACACAGAGTAACATTGTTATGTTGTTGTTATATGTCACATTAAATTATTACGGTAGATTTATTATACGTACCAATTTTTCTCAAGTGAAGTGTACCCCATCCATGCTTTACGGCAAGGGTATGCTAGTTTTTCTACCCATTCCTTATTTTTGGCACTCAATTTATATATAATAAAAAAAATATCAATAAATGTGATGAATTCCAGAAATTTCAAAAAACGTATTGCCAGAAACAATGTACCTGAAAATTATACTATGTACGATGGCTGTTAAACACATCCCATGCTCCTTGGGACATCATGTGTGCATTAAAAGAAGGTGGGTGCGGCTTGATTTTACCTTCAACATCTTTGTGATGATATTTCATTAAAAGTTTTTGGAGTCCTATATGAATCCTTACTACAACTCTTAATACATATTACTTGTGCAAGGCTTCTACTATAAATGTACTCTATAAGGGATGATGAAGAGTAAGTCAATGATTTAGTATTTTATTATATTTTAATAAATTAAGGAAATGATATCATAATGTTACCGTAATATCTTCCCATAGTAGTGTCTTAGAAAACATGGTGCCATGACTGTACAAAAATAGGCATGCATTGCCGAGTGATGATTCAAATGTTGCTACTAAACATGGCTTTGTTGGGTTTAACATATTGTCCTCTCTTATTCTATCCCAGCTCAAATATAATGCCTTTTTCTTTTTCTAATTTAGGATTTTGGCTAACACTGTCAAACTATAACGCTATTGTTTTTTTTGCACATCCAGGGTTTTATTTCCTACCATTTCCTCAGTTTCAACATCATAATTATGTTCCTCCGGAGTGCTAGCATCAGCATTGGGACCATCAATAATAGGTTGAGAAACCAGTTGTACCTTAGCATTGGGACCAACAACAACAGGTTGAGAAGCATGTTGTTCCTCTTCACCGGGACCAGAAGTAGTAGGTTGAGAGACCTTCTGTGCCTCAGGATTGGGCATATCAGCAGGTGCATAAGTCATTATCTGTAGAAGTGGTTTAACATTTAATTTAGATTACATAAAAGAAAAAATTAATAGAAAATAACATAAGGTAACACAATTTATATTATAATAAAAAAACCAGGTTATTGAACTCTCTTTTTTTAAAGACTGAAGAGATTTGACCCCTCTATCGACTATAAAAACCCCTTTATTATTCTCTCATATAACATACAAAACAGCGCCTACATTGAGACCACTAAGAAATGATTGTAATGTCCCAATGAAAGGATCATCCTCTATTGAATTTTCATTTGACCCTTCTGTTGTTTTGGTTTATAATAGAACATTTGACCAGTTTTGGTTTTCGGGATCTAGAACCTAAAATATTGGTATTTTCTGTGATGCCATTATAAACAGTTCGTCTTTCTCCCCTTCATTAATAAAATAAACTTTCACAAATCGTAATTCATCTTTTTTATAGCGATACTGTTATCAACGAACTTGAATTTAAAAATTGGCACTTGTAATTTCATATAATCCAACTTCCATATTTGTTTGATGATGCGAAGAATGAAATATTCTCATAAATTGGATTTCTATCCTTAGCACTGAAAACAGGAATCGCTTTATCAACAAGTGTAACCCCATTATTTTGCATGGTATTATCTTCATCATATTCATTATTATAGAATATATAACCATTAACTACATAATAATTTTAAGATAATTTGTAGACACTTAGTCCTCTAGCTATCCATCGAAGTCATTCTGAAATTGAGTCTGTATTTTCATAAGAATTCTTAAAAATATAGTCCTGAAACCATCCTATAAAATGCATATTATGTGTTTTTGATATCCACTTTTTATCCCCAGATGAATTCAAATGCCAAATAATTTCTTTGTAGGTTTGAATATATGGGTCAAAATCAAAACTGTTAGGCAAAATGTAAAGGTGATCCTGCTCCCGATCTGTAATATTGATTGTGAAAACCTATATTCCATAAATTCCTTCACTCTAAATCCTCCCAGTGTGATGAGATTTTGGTAGGCCAATTATTTCCACACCTGACAGGTATTCGATATAGAATTCAATGGCTTCCTCAACAATATATCGCTCCACAATATAACCCTCTGGCCAAGTTTGATTTTTGAAATACCCTTTCAAAATCATCATATATCATTCAATGGGGTACATGTATCAATAAATTACAAGACCATATAGTTGAATCTCTCTCACCAAGGGAACCATCAAATGAAACATCATTTCAAAGAATGTCGGTGGGAAGAATATTTCTAATTCACATAATATGATGATAATTTTTCTTTCCATATTTGGCAATTTAGCTAGGTCTATAACATTGATGCATATAGATTTGTAGAATAAATAGATCTTCCTTAATGTATGGTGGACATTCTTGGAAAAAATGAAACATAAAGCTATAGGAATTAGATCTTGTATTAGAATATGGAAGTCATGAGATTTCAGACCATTTAAATTTAAATCACTCATTGACATGATGTTCTTGATATTTGATTAATAGACCTCTAGAAACTTTACATCATTCAATAAGTTGAAAAACTGATATCTCTCAACCCTGTAAAGAGTGTATATAGTAGGAGGAAGAAATGTTCATTTTTCACCCTTCACTGGTGCCAACTTTCTTGTATTCCCATCTCAAAAATGTCCAATGTAGCCTTAATTTCATCATTTTTTCCTGTGCATTTAGCAAAGTAGTGATGAAAAAATCACATACATTTTTTTTAACATGCATAAAATTAAGAAAATTTCTAACAGACATACAATTATAGTATGGTAATTCAAAAAATAAACGGATCTCTTTTTGCAACCGATTTTCGTATCTTTTTTTGAAAACGATTTACATAAGTAGTTTCCACATCATTTAAATTCTCAGACAATTGATCAATTATTAGTGGAGACTTTGTTGTACATTCTTCTAAACTACCATCTAATGATGTCTTCCATGATCGGTACATATGTAATCGGGGTAGAAATCCGTGATGTCCTAGAAAAATAGTTTTCGATGAATGTTTCAACCTAATTGACTGTGTACCATGTTCGTGAATGGGACACCCTTGAGTTCCTTTAATTATATATCCAAAAAAAATTCCATAAGCATAAAAGTCATTTATTGTCCTATACAACATGAACCTCAAAGTAAAATCTTAATTTTTGTAAGAATCGTACACCGTAACACATGAATCCCACAATAATTTCAAATCCTCGATCAATGGAACCAAATAAACTTCAATATCATTACCCAGTTGTTTTGGTCATGATATAAGAATATATAACATAATGTATTTTCCTTTGATGCATAACCATGGTGGTAAGTTATAATTTACCAACATACCCATCCATGTACTATGACTGCTTCTTTGAAAACCAAAAGGATTCACTCCTTCTGTAGATAACACAAGATGAAGGTTTCTCATCTCTTTTCTAAATTCAGTATACTCATGATCAATTCTCTTCCACTGAGGAGAGTCTTCTAGGTGACATAGTTTCCCATCTCCAATTCTTTTATCTTCATTCCATAGCAATTGTCATGCAATATCCTCACTTCTATATAGGTTTCTAAAACTTGGAATGATTATAAAGTACCATAAAACTTTCGTAGGAGTAGAATAATATTTCTTGTATTGAGAATCACCACACATTGGAAATTATTTAATTGGTTTTTGGTCCTTTAAAAATAGTATACATTCATTCAGGTAGCCATGTATTCGTTCATATATCAAACCCATCGAGCGTAGCATTCTTCTGGTGTCGTATGTTCGTCTCGAGAGCTCATTATCTTCTGGGAGCATATAATTCAGGAGAGAAAGTAGTTCCATAAAATTGTCTTCACTCCACCCATTGCCTACTTTCAAATTGAACAACTTTAGTACGACTGTATATTTAGTGCAACCAACATAAAATGGCGTCTTTACACAACTCTTTAACTTATCAAACAATTTTGGGAAATCATGAAGTTCATCTTCAATTTTCCTTGTCATTTCTTCAATAAAATATTCATCATATTTCACATCTTTAATCACATACTCCATATGGTCATCTTCATTGTTCATACTTGTAATCATATCAGATGATACATAAAACGTAGTGTTATCCCAGACACTACCTACATTTGTTTTTTACCATGTTTATTCCAACAAGTATAACTTCAATCTATTCTATGAGAGGTCAAGTGTTGTTCCAACTTTTATGGACTTATTAGTCTTGAGTAACAACAATGTAAACACATAAAAAGGATTTGAGAAGGTCATATGCATGATCTTTTTCAAACATGAAAAACTATTTCACTCCATATTCATACTCTTTTGTCATCCAATTGGCATTCATCCATTCTTTATTCATATTCATCCTATTTGATTTAGTAATATTTATATTTAACAAAATAATTACCCAAAAGATGTTCAAATGGGGTCATTATCCAACTATAATCAATGGAACTAGCTATGGTAAACAATACCCTTACCTCTCCATGCATTACTTAGGACCAAAGTAGATCACACCCATATTCCCAACCACCTGATAAATGGAACAATCTATTAGAATCCCTTGCACTAGAATGTTTTAGTATCCCACATGTGATATTTATTCATTGTTGTAAACCAGATTTTTAGTGTTTCTCAAGAAACAAAATGTCTGGAGCCAAGAACTATAGTACTAAACTAATAGATGGTATGATTTTCCATAGAGTTCTTGTGGGTGTAAGGATTCATTATATGCGTTGTTATGGTTATTTGAGTAGGGTGTCTATAAAGTGTCCCATAGAGTCCTCTAGTGAAGTGGTTTTAAAAGATTCAGTGGAATTCAACTAGTAAAAAAGTGGTGGTTCCATTCAAATGGGTAAGGTTTGGATTGATATTCAATAGCGGATGAACTAAAACATGGAAAAAATGGCATACCATTCATTCCAACAACTGAAACACCATACAAACACACAATCATGTTCACAATCGCAACACCATACGAACCAAACAAACACAATTTCAGATTTTAAAAAGCGTCCCTTATTTAATTCCTCTTGTTAATTCAGGGGTTATCATATAAGTTTTATCATCCTGAGGCATTAATTCATTATCAAAGTATACGTAAATTACCAATCTCTATATTCAAATGTTCAATAGGAACCATCCCACATGCAATTCATTTAGTATTCAAACAAGGACCATCAACGACCATGATTATCAGCAGGGTGTTTAGCCCGTATAATTCAAAACATAACAAAAAATATCAATTAGTAATAACATGTGAAAAAGAGGAAAATAGTGAGTAAGGGGAGAAAAATCACCACAAAGGTTTTGTTCCGCATGCGACAGAGTCGTGTTCGTGGCAGAGGAGAGGTGCACGATAGAGAATATTTCTAACTACAAAGAAAATATAAAATCAGAACTCATATGTTATACCTATCCAAAATAGTTCCAATGAGATTAAGGAATGGGATGTGTCTGGTTAAACAATTTTATTGGTCAATAGTAGGATTTTATTTTCCATATATAATATCTTCTTCCTGTTTATTTATTTTTTGCGTATCTATTATTTTCCAAGATGTTCAACTTATGAATGAGACATATCTAGTTTTCATGAGAAATATAATTTTTAATTTACTCTAATTTAGGGGGAAAATATTCCACATTAATTGTATCTTTTTTCCAGGGTATCATTGTTATCCCGTAGGGATCATGAATGCCTCTTAGGTTAGAGGAACGTTAGGTCAGTTGTTGGTAATGATACCGGCCTTGGAAGTATCATTACATTTCCAATTGTAACTGACCCATGTCCATTTAAATATAGGATGGGGTTTAGACATGAATATATTCCCAACTCCACTGGAGTTCCTGTTGGGGTGGGTCCTGATAGTATTGTATCTGATAAATCTTTTATAGATTAGACATTAGAGTAGTCACTGCAATGTATTTCTTCATTTATATGGTAGTAATGTTTGTTGAACCTAGTGTGTGAAGTAGACATCAGAAACTAATAGGTGATTAAATTATATGTGATGACTTCATACCCTATGAAAAAATATATTGTCAATATATTACAAGCCTCATTGAATCTTAATAGGTTTGGTTTCATTTTTCATATAGTTACAAGGGATGTGGAATGTGTAAATGATAAGATTGGGGGTTGAATGATGTAGATATGTTGATGGAAATGATGATGTGCTAGTGTTTTTAAATATTAATTCTATATTTTTCAATAGAATGAGGTTCTTTTAAGTAATTATATTTAGGTTGGCTGTGTTATTCCATCATGAGGTTCAATAAGAAGAGGTGCATCAATCATCCGAGGATGTGTATCAATGACTAAAACAAGAGGCTGGGAATGTAACAAAGCTATCCTTAAGGGGGTTATATATATAGAATTTATTAAAGTATGATGGTTTTGTTTTAAGTAAGGTGAAATATTTATAGTTATATAAATTTGAGATTATATTTCAGTTATTCTAATCTAGAGATCAACTTCATGTTCCTTTTGGGGTGAGTTTGTTTTGAGGCTCAACTTGATAGATGTAGATTCATTTCTGGGGTGTGTATGAAGGACCATAGATTTTATAGAGATATTGAATATATATTAATTATTTCTAGGTTATTTATTTTTTTAAAAGTATCTCATTATATGACTTAACAAAGGATATTTTAATGTTGATCTCGGTAGAGATAAGATTAATCTGATATTTTTACATAGATAATTAGAGTTATCTAAAAATGACATTTTATCCTATTGCGTGGTATATAGATTAAATTCATAATTGATAAATCATATGACTAGTTTCGTAATAAAATTCAATCATGGGTATTGGTACTATTTTTTAGGAATTATTTCTATTAAAATACCCATGGATGAGTTGGATGCTTTATGGGGTTGATGGATGTTTCAAAGTAAATGTGTTCTATCGTGTTAAAGTGAATCATGGTATAAATAATATGATTTTTTTCATGATGGTATTGAAAAAGCGGAGGAGTTTACTCATACCTATAGAATTCATATATGTTCAAACCATGTTGAAAATCATCACCCTTAGATGATAGGTGAATATAGGTGTTGCATATTTAGAACTACTATCTTGATGATTTTAACCCCTTTTATTGGATATTTTTACCTCATTTAATCAAATTCATTAAATCTGTCATTCTTAATGGTTCACTTATAAAAAAACACAAATTAATAAATATAATGTTAACAAGTATTTTACAATATTTACAATAAATGGATACATCTAAGGAGAACACATCATTGATGAGTCAATGTCAAAAAAATATATTATACTTTCTTTCAGTGGATTAAAATTTTAGTGATAGTCATTTCATAACAAGGTTATTGTGAGGCGCAATGTGTAGACACAATGAGAAGGATTCTTTGTGACATAATGTAAAAAACACCACAACCACGAGGCATACAAAACCAAGAAAACAATTAAAACCTGGTAGTGACATGCCCCCCTAAATCCCTCTTAAGAAACCAAACACACGTCGAAACCATTTCCAAAACAACAAATACCACATTTAAATAAACATAGACAAACATGCCTTTACACCAAGGATTTACCAAAAAGTTCCCAAGTTCCTTTTTTATGCCAAGCTAAAACACACCAATCATTTGAAAGATCCAAACATGCCCTTGAGTTTAAAACACACACACACACCCAAACATTTCACAATTTCCAAAAGGAACCTTATCATTTCCAAACACACACCAAATCATTTCAATAAAAAATCCATCAAAACCATAAAATGATGACACCTTTATAAAATAAACCAAACAATTTATCAAAAATTATACAAACAAACCAAAGAATTTATAAAGAATTATACAAACAACCCAACCAGTTTATAAACAATTTTATAACAAGCTAGTCGGTTTATTAAATTTTTTTTGCAGACCAAACAAAGTATAAATAATTTTATAAGAAACCTAAATATTTTACTAGAAATTCTTTAAAAAATCAAACAATTTATAAACAATTTCATAAACAGGCCAAACAATTTATAAATAATTTTTTATAAACAAACCAAACAGTTTATTAAAAATATTATAAACAGATCAAACTAATTAGAAAAACTAGAAAAAATCATAATAAACTATTCAAGAGTAATACGAAGGTGATTTCATGTTGAAAACATTATCAAAACAAAATTTTACATCCAATAAACACAATTTCCATAAGCACACGTAAACATAATAAGGTAAAAAAACATCAAAACTATTTTTGACAAAACCAACTAACATGAAAACAGTAAAGTAGATTAACCAAATGTATTGAAAAGATGCAAATCAAGTTGAAGATTTAACAAAAAACATTCAAGCATCAAATGGACTTAATTGGAAAGGAAAACACAGATTCGCCTACCTCATATGTCTGTAAATGCGACGACGCTTCAAAAGAAGAGAGAACAAGACATTGCGGACCATCCACACACCATAAAACCCAAAGGAAACACATAACACCTAAACCCTACCCATAACTGTTTAGGAAAACCCTATACACCCTATGGAAACTAGGTAAACCGCAATATAGATTCATCGAGGGGAATCCGTGCACTATAGATGAGGTAGTTGAGATGGTCCTCAGATGAGGAGGGTGCACCGGAGCAGGTCAGGTGGACAAGGGGGTCGCGTCAGGAGGAGGAGAAGAAGGAGGGGGAGGAAGAGGAGGGGGGGGGGGTGAAGAGTAGGCTGATGAGGAGGATGAGTCTGTAGTCACAGAGGAGGAGGAGGAGGTAGCAGTGGTGGTGGTGGAGGCAACGATAGAGGAGTGGTCGTGGCGAAGGAGGGATTGACGGTGCCGGGGTCAGCTTCCGCGAAGGATTGAAAGGGTGTGAGGGAGGTGGAGATTGTTAGGGTTATATTATAAAAACCATTGGAACCTTTATCAGTTCTAGTTAAAAGCACTGATAAAGGTATGTTTTATCAGCGTTAAAATAAAAACGCTGATAAAACATACATTTATCAGTGCTTTGTTCGTGCTGATAAAGATATCCCTTTTTCAGAGCTAAAAAACACTGATAAAAGACCTATTTATCAATGCTAAAATTATAGCACTAACAGAGACATCTTTTATCAGTGCTTTTTTTAGCGCTGATAAAGGCCATCTTTATCAGTGCTAAAAAAGCGATGATAAAGGTATAATATTAATAATTTATTTATATTATTATGTATTTATTTAAAATTATATATTAGATAAATATATATTATTTATTAATAATTATAACTATATATATATATATATTTATTTATTTATACTTATAAAATTATAATTTATGTAATTATAAAATTATAAGCAATATACTTATTATATTTATAATCATATAAATATGTAAAATAAATATATTAATTATATATATTTAAAAGATTATAGATATATATAACTATATTTCTTCTAATTTTATAAATATTTATATGAAATATATATTTTTTTATAAATATAATTAAAAATATTTATAAAATTATAACAATTTTATTTATCTAATATTTAATTTTTTTAATATATATAATTAATATAATTAATATAATTTTAAAATTATTTAAATATATCTGTATTTATTTATATCTATAAATAACATTTTCATTTATCTATCAATATTTGTATAAATATTTATAAATATATTTATAAATATATATTTATTTAATTATATATAACATATTATATATGAAATAATGAATATATTTTTTATAAATTAATAATTATTTGAATAAATATAAATTTATTTGAATTTATTTATCAATATTTTTATATATTTATAAATATATATATTTTATTATATATTTATAACTTTATAAGTAGTGTAATAAATATATTTATTATAATTTTATAATTATTTACACATATATACATCTTTATTTATTTATAGTTATAATTATAACTATAAATAGTATATATTTATAATATATTGTTTATAATTATTAATATATATATATATATATTAATTAAATTATAAAATTATATGTATAATTTTATAATTATTTATTTATATAGTTATAATTATAATTATAAGTGTATTGGAAAAGTATTTATATATATCATTAAAAATATATTTAAATATATTTAATATAATTTTATAAGTACATTTTTAGAGCATATATAGTTCATATGGGTAACATTATGAATTAATTAATATACCACATCAATGGACAACATGATTTAAAGTATAAATAAACATTCATGCATGATACATAACATATACCCATGATCAATATATTCATTGACCAAATTAATTGGAAAACACAAATATATTCAATAATTTTAATTGTAAATATATATATTAAAAAGTATTATATATTTATAAATATATTAAATATATTAAATATAACAAAAATAATGAATATAATGAATTAATCTAATAAATATAATAAATATAATAAATATAATAACTTTATCAAATCTAATAAATCTAAAAATCTAAAAAATCTAAAAAATCTAATAAATATATTTATTGTTTAATATAAGTTAATATAATTTAATAATTATTTAATTATATATATATATATATATATTTATAATTATATATATATATATATATGTTTAATTATAATCATAGAAATACTTTTTTCAATTAAAACATTATATATATATATATTTTGAATTATTACAAAATATATATAAATTATAAACATGCATTTTTTATTTAATATATACAAATAAAAATTATTTTTGAATATAAATATAATACTTTTATATAAATTAATAATATTTTTTACTGAAAACTTTTACCAGCATTAAGAAAATAACTGATAAAGGGTACACCTTTATCAGTGCTTTTTTAGCACTGCTAAAGGTTGCATTTATTAGTGCTTTTAGCTAGCGTCGATAAAGGCCCACCCCTTTATCAGTGCTTTCTGCTTAGCACTGATGAAAGGAAGCACTTCCCTTGCCCTATTTTGTGGCAGTGCATGGTTCTTAGAGGAGGCTAAGAGTAGGTCTAAATGTGTTTCATTTCTAAAATATGGGAGTGTATAGTATTCACGATGTGTAAGGGTTTAATGACATGAATGTGTGGTTCACAGCTTGGGTGGGAGCTTGATTCATGGTCAGTAGGATTGGAAACATGGATCCCTCAGCTCTATAGAGCCATCAACATTGCGGAGCCATCATCTATGTAGATCCATTAGCTACATGATATCAACTAAATGGCTATATCGACTATGTGTCTAAATCAGATATGTGGTTGAATCAACTACATGAATTAGCTACGTAGATGAATCACTTGCGTGATTGAATGGCTACTTGGATGGATCTGCTATGTGAATTGGATATATGGGTTAATTATCTATATCAATTGGATCAGTGGCTAGATCGAATCTGTGGATCAGCTACATGGACCAGCTACATGAGATATTGGCTACGTGAGACATTGGTTGTGTGAGCGATGAACTATGTGAGCGATCGTCTACATGAATGGGCTACGTGGCTAAATCGGTTTTGTGAATCAGTTATGCGAGTAATTAGATACATGGATCAGCTACATGATCGATCAACTACACGATTAATCAATTATATAAAAATGGCTACGTGGGGCTTTTAGTTACATGGGGCTTTTTTCTATATGGAATTAGCCACCTAGAGATTTCTAACAATTTCATGAAAATAACCATGAAGGTCTTCTAATATTGTGAATCAAGGGACTCCAAAGGATTATTTATAATTTATAATTATAAACATTATTTTTTGAGATGGTTGAGGCTATAAACAAGTCCTTATGCATGGAGTTTAATAAGATTTGCAATAGTTGGGAAAAAAATTTGTGATATAAAATTATGATCATCCCTTTGGTCAACTTAAAAACAAAGATCCTTCCTTTTTTCTTTCTTTCTTTACTTCTTCTAAGATTTGAGGTTAATAAGCCCTCCATTAGAGTCATGGAATCTTGTTTTCATTGGCTTGTGTTTCCTCTAGTGGTGATTCCATCTTACGTGGACCCCTTATATTTGGTTCAGCAGGTCATGTGAAGCTTCTCCTTCCAGGTAGGGGATCTGTTTCTTCTTTTATTTATTTATGTACAATCCTAAATGTATCACGGTTTATCCCCTTGGTTATAAATTTAATTAACCTAATTTAGATTAAAATGGATTAATAATGTACTCTATTGTGATCATCTATCATTGTTTTTTATTCTGATAGTGGTTTTACACTTGATTTTCTAGGTAATTTTTGATCTATATAATGCTTATGTAGCATGTTTTTATGCTCATTTTAGAATTTTGTTCATGATAGAACATGTCAGAGAACATAAATACAGAATTAATTGATAATTAATTTTCTAGATAATAATGAGGTGTGTTCATGAATCTGGTGTTTGTTGTAATTTGATAATGATCAACTTAATGTGAATATACATTATTAATTGAATATGTAATTCCTTGTATTGATGGAATTTGATAAATAATGTGAAGCATGTTAATTCTTGTCGATGAAAATAAATAATGGCATGTTAATAAATTGTAATTCCACAAGTTTTTTGTAACTAGAATGTATGTTTGGAAGCATGTTTAAATTAATTGTTTAATTAACTTATTATATTAATACCGCTTGATTCATTAGGTTTCCCATAGTTGAAACTTTTGAATAATGAATCTGATGATTTAATGAGGAATAAAAACTGGTTGTTTGATACACATAATTACAAGGTATTGAGACTCCTCTCTAAGTGAGAAGGCTAAGAGCATTGTGTTGTATTCGTGAGTGCTCATTTTTATGTGAACGTTGGATGCCTTATTTTAGGGCCTATATTTCCCTATTAACTATGTTTATTTACTACTACTTTTGTGATGTTATCTGGTTGTGATCTTTACTCTGCAATGTGATATAAGCCTAAGATGGTTGAGTCTATGATGGCTGATGTAATATGTGTTGGGGAGGCCCATATAATGTGGCAGTAGTTGATGCCTATGATGGTGATATGCATTGAGATATTCATGTGGGTTTTAGGGATATAATAAAATATGATAGAATGGTTTGAGGCTGGGTTTACCCATTAATTTGATAAATTTTAATGCTTTTGTTAAATGACTATTTTTAATGGTTGAGGGTTGGGTTGTTTGTTTCATCTGCATTCTATTTCCCACTACTTGAGGTAGTAGGATGTGCTTGGTCGCATGTTTTCTCTTGGTGATAGATTAGGATGGTTTTCCTATAGTACTTGGATTATGTAATGATGTTAATAATGTTTAATAAACGACTTACCCCATGAGGTTGGTGTTGATGGGATGAAAATTTTGAATAGATTTAAATCTTGGGAAACCATGGACTCAGTTTGGATTATACCTGTAGGGCATGGAAGTGGCTTCATGGTTAACAATGTAAGTTGATTAAGGTTATTAATTAATTATTAATTAATTAATTACCAAAAGTTAATTATAAAAATAAAATAACATATTTAAGTTAGATCTTTAAATGTTTGTGTTCTTATAGGATATCTAGTCCCTAGTAGATTCAGTCGAGTGTCCAAAAGATGAAAGTTTTAGTTGAGCTCAAGACTAGTTTGTGGCCATAGTGTGGTTGTGAGCTATGTTACCTCCTATGTATTCTGGGATTTCATACGCTACCCCACCCATGTCATTTAAGGTGACTTAATCCCAGTGGAATCTGGGAGGGTGTTTTCCCCAACATTCTAGTGGGAGGATGGATGGCTAACTACACCTATGTCCTCTCTCCCATCTCTTGGTAGTTACTGTACTGTTATGAATGGTGTTTAGTTTTCTCATATATGTGTATAGAGGGTTGTGATGAATTCTGGATATTTCACACACATGTATCTCCAGATATAGTATATAAAGGGTTATTATAGGTATGATGTATATTGTTTGGGAAGGATTGAGGTACATTAGTCGGTGTATGGGTTGTGGTGGGTTGTAGTATAATAACTTATGTATCATACACATCATATGGGTTGTGTTGGATTCTAAAAACTACTTGGTTACAAATTGAGATATTATATGGGATGATGTTATAATGGTATGCATGAGGTTCATGTTGTGATGCCTTGCCTAGGTGTCCTCAAGCTAGATTATTTTCGAGGGATATGGATTAGGACTTGAAATGTTTTGGAAGAGTAGGAAACCAGTGGGGAAGTAATAGTGGGGTACCCTTGATGTTTCATTACTATAATATATAATCTCTTGTATGTGATACTTGGTTAGAGTTATTCATGGTGATGATGGTAACTTAGTATTCCTATTTAGGTGATGAGTTGGTTTCGCTATTTATCAGTATGCTTTAGAATGCTTTATTTATATTTTTTGTGAGAGGATTTGGGGAGGATCCCACTGAGTATGCTATTATTCTCACCCCATGTATATATAAACTGTTTTTAGGTAAGTAGGACTAAGATGGAGATGAGGCATGATATTACTAGCTTGTGGTTTTTCAGGAGTTCTTTGGGATTCGCGGTCATTGTCGTTATTTCCTTTTTGGTTCTCATTGTTTCCTTTTTATTTGTTTCTATACTATATAAAATTTCATGGGTTCACATAGAATTTATCTATAAGTCTGTGTAGGTAGTGATTTGTGTATATATCTTATCTATCTCTTATGTATGTTCTCTTATAGGGTAATGCCTCTGATATGTATTATTATTGTACCCTTAGTGTTAGTCACCAATCTAGGGCCTACTAGAGGTATTACTCAGACAGTCACCATATCCCTTCTCTCATTGTCATCCCAAGAGGGATACTCCTTTAGGGTGAGGGGTCATGATAGAGTGGTTTCAAAGGTTTAGGTTGAGGGATATGATAGAGTTTCGAGTTAGGTACATGCGAGGTTTCATGGGTTGGTAGGGAAACTATGTTAGCTAAGTTTAGTAAATGATGTAAATGCGGGAGACCAACTAAGATGCGGGTAATTAGGGCCCCCTATGATCTGATGCATGTACCTTTAAGTTTACTGATCCCATATAATTAAGTGATACTGGTTGCAGGGTAGAGAACTAGGAAATGATCATGCATCATTCTTCTTTGGTTTTATGCTTGAAATGAGTAGACCTTAGGATAGGTTAAATCATTAACAAGATAACTGGTGATTAATTAATTAATGTTAACCATTCCATATTCCAGGTTTAAGATGTATAAAAGTGTTTTCATTTTTTAGGAATATATCTAGGTAAATCTTCTCATAATGTTCGCACTATATATGTTCACAGGGATGTGCTAGAGGATCACCGAAGAGTGGAGGTCAATGATAATGACACTTAGAGGAGGGAACTTCAAGAGTTTCAGTGCTAGAGTTTTTATAAGTATGAGGGATCCATTTTAGAATCAGTCATAGCAGATAGGTTGTAGGAGGTTGATATTGCTTTTAGTTATATCCATGCTCGGAAGGAGCACTGAGTTTTTCTAGCTACAATGATGTTGTGTGGAGTAGAAAGGTAGTGGTGGTTCTTATTCCTCGGGGATCATGATGATTCTGCGGTCTTATGGGAGAAGTTCCATGACCAGTTATAATAGAAGTTTCTTTCTTGAACCATGAAGACAAACAGTCTCTAGGAATTTCTTACCCTTCTATAGAATATTTCCAACATGCAATAATTTAGAATCTATTTTACGACCCTTTTGTATTATGATTCAAACATGTTTCTAGACGAGGAGGCCAAAGTGAGGAATTTTTAGGAGGCTTTTTATCCATAGATCTAGTGCTAGGTCACCATATTTCTTCTCAAGAAATATCTTAATGTGATAGTGAGATTAAAGGTTATTAAGAGGATGTTGGCCCAAATTAGATTGTAATGATAAGGGATTCATAAATATTCTTCGTGAAGTTGAGCTATGGTCTGGGGTTCCCAGTTTCCTTGATAGAAGGACCTTTTATTTGATGAGGGTAGGTCCCATCCCTCATCATCTTATTTCTCTTGGGTCGAAATCTCTCAGATCTATTCTAAGGGATCATACATGTACTTTTCTTGTGGAAGTTGGCATCATTTTCCGAAATAGTACCGATGTTTTTGAGCAGTGAGCATGCACCAGGTGTTCCACTTCAGGTTCCTCCATTGTGGTAGTTTTCACCGATGTAGCATAAGCTGGGTGTTCTAGTTTCAGATCAGCAGAGAGGATATGGGGAAGCCAAAGTACTACACCGATACACTCCTCATCTTTATAGAACAGAGCGTGGACATGGAGTTGGTCGTAAGTATGTTTAGAGAGGTTATATAGTAGGCCATGGTTAGCTTTATTCTTTATTATTTCCATTGTCTGGTGAGACTGATGTCATTCAATGTTCCCTTTTCTTATTTTTTACTTAAGTGCATGTTTGGTTTGATTCTAAAGCAATTCACTCTTTTATATCACAAACCCTTTTCCATACATTTGAACATGAGGTATAGAATCATATAGTTACCTTGGAATTAACTACGCTAGTTGGAGGTAGAGATCACTTGTATGAATTATGTGGTTACTTTGAGCTAGTTCTAGGGTAGCACCGCTCTTGGGGATACCTCCTTTGTTTATAGATACATCCATATGACATTATATTTGGTATGGATTGGTTGTATTCAGTTCCAGATATCATGAATTACTTCAGATGGTTGGTTGTGTTCTATGATAATGATGGAGATCCAATAGTTTTCATTGGTTAATGAGACACTCATATGGGTCGGTGACATGTTTCTTCCTTATCATATTTGATGGTCAAGATGATTCTGAGTTTTTCGAAGATTTATTAGTCATTGTTTCCTAGGGTTATAGAAGATTAGCTTGATGTCTTTTTAGATAAGTTTGTAGCATTAACCCCTTGACAAGAGATCAAATTTGGGATCGAGATACATCCAGTAATGTATCTTGTCTCAATGTATCTATATATAATGGTACCCTATGAGTTGCAAGAGTTGCGAGTACAATTGGATAACCTATTGCAGTGAGTTTTGGTTTTGTCGAGTGTGTCACATTGGGATGCACCAGTTTCATTTTTGATATAGGTTAATGGTAGTTTGTGACTTTATATAGATTATTATTTTTTGAACCAAGTAAAATTGAGGAACCACAATCTTATTCTAGGGATTGATGATTTATTTGATTAGTTGAAGGGAGAAAGTTGGTTCTCAAAAATTGATTTATAGTCAAGGTATCATCATATGTGTGTGAAGGATAATGATATCCCGAATAATGTTTTCTATTATCTTCAGGGTCATTATCAGTTCATTCTGATTTCGTTCGGTGTGAAAAATTCTCCAACTATTTTCATGGGGTTGATGAACGTAGTTTTCATAGATTTTCTGGATAATTTTGTGGTGGTTTTCATCGAAGAAATATTTGTATACTCTATGTCTGAGGAGGAGCATGTAGATAATATGTTTTCCATTTTTATAAGAGGTTAGACGCAATGATTTTATTTTCCATATGACAATGTATTCAACTTAAGTGCATTGGGTGGAGTCCTAGTTTTGAGAATATAAGGTGAAGTTCTAGAGAGATAGGGTTGTTTTTTGTGATGCCCCTGATGGTTGGTCTGAGGATGGATAGAACTGAGTGTTGTTTTACGAATGGATTTTCATCCCTTTGGTGACATTTGTGATGGTTCTTTGTGTGTTCCAAATCCTTCCTTTAATGTTACATCCTAATGTGAAAAAGATGTATCAAGCCTTGAGAGGTCAATTTTTGTGTCTTGGGTTGAACTTCAATTGTAGAGTTTGTTTCTCAATGTTTGGTATTCCAGAAGGTGAAGCTCAAGTACCGTGTTCCTGGTGGTTTTGTCTAGCTATTTGGTATTTCCCAATGGAACTGGGTGTACATCTTGATGGTTTTTTACTGGTTTACCTTGAGATCATAGAGTCTATGATTCTATATGAGTGATAGTGGAGATGAAATCATTCCACTTTATAGTGATCAGGGAGTTAAGCTTAGTGGAGGTTTTATCGAGTCAGTACCTGGAGAAGGTGGTGAGACTCCATAGAGTATTGAGGACAATTATCTCTAATAATGATACTATTTTTACCTCCAGAGTGTAGAGAGGTCTCCAATATGTTTTTGGTTCTCAGTTATTCCTTAGAACATCTTTTAATCTGCAGATGGATGGTCACAAAAAGTGGAATATCCAGAATCTTAGAGACATTTTGTGATCTTGTGTCCTAGATTTTGGGCGTTCATGGATAAGGAACCTACCATTTGTCATGTTTTTATATAAAAATAGTTTTCACTCTACCATTGTTATAGTTTCATTTAAATATTTTTATGACCAACCTTTATAAACTCCATTATTATAGACTGGGGTTAGAGGGGAATTAATTCTTAGGCTTAAACTGGTACAGAATACAACAGAGATAGTTCAGGTAATTATTGAGAGGATGAAGTAAATGTAGGATCATCAAAAATCATATCTCGGTCATAGGAGGATCCCTCTAGAGTTCGATGTTGGAGATCATGTATTCCTGAAGGTGACTCCTCATCACGGGAAGTAAAGGTTTGGTCGTAGGAGTAAGATTTATCCCCAGTTTTTTTAGACCTTTTGAGGTGTGGGAAAGTTTTGGATTCATGGAGTATTAGATACCATTAGATTATTATAATAGATGATGTTTTTCACATGTAGTGGATCCTACATTATCTTTATGAAAACTCTCAAGTGATCAATTGTAGAAAGATCGATGTTGATAATGGTTTTTTCCTTCTAGGAGAGTCATGTAGAGATCCTAAAAAAATAGGAGAAGGTATTTTATCACTGTGATATTCCGTTGGTTTATTTCTTGTATAATAATAGTGCCCTGGAAGAGAGTACTTAAGAATATGAGTTGCAGATGTGCACTCTTTACCTTGAGTTATCAAATGTTTAACTTTTCTCCTATAAAATTTTTCTCTTATTGATATTGACCTTTATTATTTATAATATTGTTACCTATTTTTTCTTATTGGTAACCTTGATCTATTTTGAGACCTATCTCTCCTGGGAGAGTGTTTAAGAGCTGGTTGTTACTACTGTGTGGTTTTACACTTGTTTCCACTGATGATGTGGTTGAGCTCTTGTGATGGTGAGATCCTTCAGAGGAATCTCATGGGGTTACTCTGTGTATGCCCCTTTTTTATATTGAATTTTAGTTTTAGATTCTCAATTATGAGAATTGTCTGAGAGGCATTGCAACATCTTGAGTTTTAAAAAGATACACTATGTTTGATAGAGTACATGATATGCCACACCAGATTTAAGCAAGAAACTATATATTATTATTATTTAAATGTTACCATGATAACCTAGCTGTTAGAATAAAGGGAATGAATATTATTAACTAAATAATGAAAATAGGGTTTACAAATGCATTTATAATTAATTATTTGGTGAAAAATAATTATAAATGAAAATAAAACCCTTTTAGATAAAAGGAAATGTCTTTCTGAAAAAAACTATTTAAATGAAAATAAGTGTGTTTATAAAATTATAAAATCACTATTGTTGGATTTTATTAATAAAATAAATATTAAATATATTAAATATAATTTTTTAAATTAAACTTATATGTTTTATAGATATGATATAAGAAAAAATTCATTTTTAAGTATAAAAAGAGTATCCACTAATCAAAATGGGTTCTAAGCCAACAGATCTATACCCATGGTTTAGATAAAATGTGGGTATAAAACATTTCATTGAACCTATACCCATGGTTTGTTTTAAAATTGTGGGTATATCCCCTTTAATATCCAACCTCCCTCAGGCTCCTCCTCCCCCTCCCACTTTGATGATCCCAAATTATCCCCTCATAAGAACTCTAGCCTCCCCTCCCCTCTATGCCTCCACCTCGACCACAACCTCTCAGCCTCTACCTCAACCTCCAGGCTTCCACATCTGTGTCGACCTCCCAGCCTCTGCCACCCACACTCTACCTACATCTTGACCTCGCTACCTCCACCTATTTCTCGACCTCCCGACCTCTACCTCTAACTCGACCTCCTAACTTCTTACTCCTCCTCTACCTCTCGGCCTCCGCCTCCTAGCCCCCGCCTTCCAGCCTCAGCATCTGCGTCTGCCTCCATTCCCTGCCTCCACCTCCCTGCATCCACCTCCACCTATAAATAATCCATAGGGATGTATTTGAAGTCGTATATGGATTTTTCACCGAGTATATAGGTATGTAAGTGATCTGTATTATTTTATTCTCGTAAATGATAGAGAAATTAAGATAATAGAAGAGGTTATGAATCTAAAAGTATCTAATTGGTGGGATATAAACATGTGGGGAAAGATTTATTATTTAAATGTGACTGGAACATGGGATATAATGGAAAGTCATTATGAGAATAATTTTTTTTAGAATAAATTGTTTTATCAATAGATGGAAGAAGTGTGTGGTAGACAAAGGTACAAGGAGAGGATATTCATGAAGGGGTTTTAACAAAATCCCGGTGTAGATTTTCCCAAAATCTTATCTTCGATAGAAAAACATATGACCATTTCAATAGTGACCAACATGGTTGAAATGGATGGACTTTGTCTAGATAAGTTAGATGTGAAGATCATATTTCTTTATTGGAACTTTGATAAATAACATCACATGGAGTATTCAGAAGGTATATTGGATTAATAGAACTAAAATATTATGGTCATGTGAAATCATAACCTCTATGGTTTGAAGTAAGCACCATGGAAGTGGAACCATAAGTTTAGTGCCATTACAGATAAGTATACATTTATATAAGATAATGAGGGTCATTATTGTTATTGAAATTTTTATGATGATAGGCCCTTTATCATTTTTTTCTCTATATTGATGACATACTTATTAATAGTCCGGTGAAGAAAATTATAAATGATCTGAAAGGGTAATTTTTCGGAAGATTTGAGATAAAGGATCATGGTCCAACTAAAAGTATTTTAAGGATATATATTATGAGGTAATGAACTTATATAAATTTTTCCTATGTTTGTATGACTATATCTGGAAGTTGGAAGAATGATTTAGGATGAGTGAGGTAAAACCAATGACCACACCCCTAGCTACACATTTCATATTGAGAAAAGAGATGGGAAAAAAATGAAAGGTGACATAGAGTAAAAGGAAAAGGTTCCCTATGTATTATAAGTAAGAATCTTTATATATTCAATGGTGTGTACTAAACTAGTCATGCACACGTAGTGAGAGTAGTCAGTAGATTTACAGATAGTTACGAAATATATCACTAGGAAGAAGTAAAGTGGATATGCCTATTTTTCAAGGGTTTCAAAAGTTTTTATACTTATTTTAGAAATCATAAAACATTGTAATGATTTATAAAATCATATTTCTAAGGATATTCATATATAATTAAGATCAGTCTGAGCTATGCATTCACTCCTGTAAGAACATTTTTTAGCTGGTTATTGTTGCATAAACTGAAAATTTTAAATTTTGACAGTTGAAGTTGAGTATAATTAATTAACAAAAATATGAGAAGTAAAACTATATTCATGGATGCAGGGCTATGTGGATGTAAATGATTCTTACGAATGGAAGGAGGTATTCATATGTTTCCATAAGACTTGGTGTTGAAGCCTAAACATGATTCTAAAGTGGTAGATTATTATTCATGTCACTGAAAACCATTTTCTATCCAAATAATTAGTCCTAATTAAATTATTTAATCAATTAGTCAAAATTTGGATACTAGACAGAGATAAAAAATTAGTACAATAAATTTTCAGATTCCTAGATATAGGATATCTAGGAGGGAGAATACTAGATGATACCGATCCGAAGTATGAAAAATAATGTTACCCCTTAACATCATCTAATGTGGTTCTATTCATAGGTGTAAAGGAATTATATGAAAGTAACTCTAGGATAAATAAGAGTGACTTTGACAAATGTAATTGAAAACATTTCAATGTTTTGGAAGTGGGAGCTATATACCGAAGGATGTATTTGAGAATGTAAGAGTTTTTGAATGAATGAAGGGATATCCATGGAGTTCATGTAGATGTTGACTTCTCTCGATGAATATCAAAAGGTGGTGGCTACCAATTAAACCTCCTATACTATATCATATTTAGTAGGGTGCAATAACTTATGAGGAAGGGCTTCCAAAAATTAATCATTTTCTTATTCTTTGATAAACGCAATTTTAGAGTTCCCTCATGGATTAAGATTCATGTCCTAACCAAATGAAAATATTGAATTTCTTTTACCTTTATTTATTTTAATAATTTTATTTTGGATGTTCTTGTTTGAGTTTTTGGAAGGTTAGTGATTCAGTATGGTGACTCAAGTGTAGTTTTCTTCTAAGTTATGGTGCTTTAGGTGGGTTTATTTCAGTAATTTGTTTCCACCTATTAAGTTCTATATGCATAAAATCAGGTATTATAATCAGAAGTTACATTAGTCGCAACAACTTCTTTAGTCAGTGTGATATATCTAAGTTTAGTTTCTTCCCATTTTTATAGATTGCCTAATATCAAGCCACAGTGGGAATAAAAATGAGTTAGATGTTTATCTAGACCTCTTATGCCATTAAATATTGAGAAACTAGGATTTCCAAAATTGGACATCGGTGGATTCTAGTACACTCAAACATGATATGGTTTCTCCTCTAACTATGTTTTTGCACACCAGACTTCAACAGCCTCTAATTGAGTGGTAATAACATCCAACATCTCTACATGTGTTTGTTTTTCTTATATAAAAATTTAACCAAGATACCCAGTTTGAGGTTATACCAGGTGACTTGTTTGAACTTTTGACTATTGATATCCTAGTATAGGAAAACCATTTTTATTGATGAATTTTTCAGTTAATCAAATAGGTTGACTTTTTCTATGGTCATTTGCGTGGATTGACTCTAATTTCATGGGTAGAACAATAACCTCTTTCCATAGAGGGCTATCAAAGATAGAAATGGATGCTTCGTCTTGGAAATTAAAATAAAAATTAATGTTTCCCTAAGTAACTCAACACTACCTTATTCAATATTTTCTATTTTATCTTGAGCTATGAAATTTATTCTTTGATAGAGGGGAAATAAACGCACACATATATAATTTGGGCCATAGATATAGCCATATTTTTCTTTTGATCCTAAAACTATAAGTGGTTCTTTATTATCTACACTCTAGGTTTCTAGAGCTAGATTATTTTGTTATCCTTCCCAATATGTTAGAATCAATGAATTTTATAATTCTATATTCATTAGGGTTGATATATATGGTATTAATTATTATTCTAACCTAATAAATTTTAAAGATGATTTTTTTGAAATTCTTGCATCACACACTTCATTTTCAAGTGATGTTTCTGTCCCAATATATATTGATGATAGTAGAACCACTGTTGATGGATAAGATAGTGTCATTAAACTATCATTGTTTGAATAGGAACTTGATTAATTTATGGAAGAAGTTTTCTTGAGGAGATACGAAAAGATTCATAAGACATTTCTACCTAATGACTATATAGTGTAACATCAAGAAATTGAATTTAATTTGAAAAATAAAAATGATCTTGTTACTTTTGAAGATGATAATTCTATTTTTATACTTTATAATGATTAAATTAGATACATGAGGATATGTTTTTTATTACTCATAAAAGCATATGGGATCTTCAAGAATTGTCATATAGTTTTACACATGTTATATGAAAATGAGTTATTAAAACCAAGTGTGATTGAAATGGTAATATCTAGAGATAAAAATATAACTTAGAAGTAAATGTATATAATAAAAGATATGGTATTGATTATCAAGAAAATTTTTCATTAGTTTCTACTAAAGAATAATATTGAGTAATTATGTTCTTAGTATCTCATATTGACATATAGATTCATGAAATGATTGTTAAAACAACTTTTTTGAATTGTGATTTTGGTAAAAAAAATTATACGATTTATCATAATGATTTTATTAAAAAGGTTTTCTAAAATTTGGTTTATAAGATAAATAAATCCATTTATATGATAAAATATGCTCCAGGATAATGGTATCTGAATTTTGTATAGGTGATACCTTATTTTTATTTTATATAGAGTGATTAGGATCACATTGTTTATTTAAAATAATCATAAAATTAATGAATGTATTTAAAATATAGTAAAATAAAATTTATAATTAATTTTTCTTATATTGATGGTATATTTTTATCTATTAGTTTTATTAAAAATTTTAATGAGACAAAACTGATGTTGAGTGAGTACTTTGATAAAAAAATACTTAACAATTCTTATGTTGTGTTAGGCATCCAAATTCATAGTGGAGGGTCTTGTGATAATCATGTATTCTTAAGAAGAATAATATATTGAAATGATCCTCAAGCAGTTTAAATAAAATTTTATCTCCTCCAATACTACACCTATTTTGAGAAATTATATTCTTTATAAATTCTAAATTCCTCAATGTTGAAGAAATAGATTAAATGAAAATTTATTATATAATTTAATTGTTGGTAATTTGATATTTTCTCATCTGTATACTCATCTTATGAATTATTTTCTTATTAGAACTTCAGTAAAATACACGAGTTATCTTGGATTAGATCATTGGAATGTTGTGAATATGTTATTGATATATTTATAAGATTATAAAGACTATACGTTGACCTATAATAAGTATAATCAACTCCATGTAATTAACTATTCTGAATATAATTTTTCAAGTTCCCTAGTAAAAAAAATCCACTCACAACATTAGTTTTATTATTGAAATATGGGTTATTTCTTGGAAAAGTATCAAATAAACAGTTATATCTCCTTTTACCATAAAAGTAGAGCATGTGTCTTATTATGAATACACTTTTTAGGAAATATATTTTTAAAAAATTAATGTCTAGGTTTCATGTTTTTGAAAATATGTCCAAACTATTATTAATATACTACAACAATATGGGTGTCCAATAAATCTCTCAAAATAATAGTATTTCTTATCATTAAAAAAATTATCACATAAGATTCATATTTTTTAGTGAGGAATTTGTAACATCTCATAATTGAATTTAGCAACATTTAACAAAGAATATGATTGATGGTTCACTAACTACAGTCTTAACCATTTATGAATTTCATATTCATGTTATCCATATGAGTTTTTAAAGAATTTTTAGGAATTTTTATTTCATTACAGCATGTTAAAGAGGGTTTTCTCATCATTTTTTCTACCCTATAAATTTCTAAATTTTACATTAAGACCTAAATTTTTAGGTTAAAAAGAGTATATTATTTGAATAATTTTAATTATAGGCTTAACTATACATTATTTTCTATAAATATTATACATGGTAGATAATTAATACTTCAATTAAACGTTTTTTTTTGAAGTTTTATTTCACCATTATTCTAATTAATTCACCTATATGAAGTTTTACTTCGACATAAGTTTTCTTCCAAGATCCTCAATGATATTTTCATGATCAGTAACCTTCATATTTAATTTCTTGAGTTAATCAATGGTTTTACTCTCTATGTTGAGAGATTCCTCATTTAGTTCAACATTCTTCCCATCATCTTTCTTTAAAGTTATTGCTTCGCCGTTTAACTTGGTATTCAATTCAATTTGATCCTCTAACTTAGACATGAGAGTGTACTCTTTATTTTCTTTTTCCTCATCTTATTATTATGTACTTAAGGTTGTTTTATTTACATTTCACATATTCTATGAAATTTTTGATTTTCTCTGGTGGCTCATCCACTAATTGGTTTCTAGAGGAAGTATATTCCCCTTCTTATTTACTCATCAAATGTTTTATATTTATTCATGGGAATTTTTTCTTGTTGTTACTATACATGTACACTATTTTACATGTGGATATCTATAATATCATGGTAGTGTTATGATGTGAATTTTTTTCTTCTCAACACTTCTTCCAATATAATATGTTTCCTCTTTGTTTACCGGAACATGTTTTGACCCATGGGGAATTGTGGTTCTTATATTGGGGTATTGACTTGTATAATAAAAAGTGATAGGTATGTTCTAGTTTAGTTTTTATTTTATTTTCTTTATCACATTGACCACTTAATTCATTTACTGCTTTCTACGGATAGAGGGTAGTTATCTTCGGCATAGGGGGACAAAAGGGAATTGGAGTCAGCTGCGTGGTTTTCTTTATAGGGGAGGGAGATTGGAGAAGTGGAAAAATTAATTAGTGTGTTTCATTATTTTATACATTTGAACTATTATTTTTTTCATTTCCTTCAGTGTGGACATCCAACGTATGGATAAGTCATGGCGATTGTTTTTAAATTCTTATATTGTTTTAATTAATTTTTTGTGGATGAAATAATTCTTGAGTGGGGATTCCTTCATTCCCAGACCCTTGTTCCATCCCATAGTTGTAGCCCATCTACCTTATTCCATACTAGTATTTTTATATTAGAGTCTATATATGAACCATGGGAGGTCATAAAAGCATTATTATCTTCTCTTTCTTTTAGTCTTCCACATCAACATCTTCAATTTCTACTTCACCTTTTGGAATTTCCTTCTAGTGTGTGATTCTATAAGAGAATACTTATCATATATTAATTTAATTTATAGATTCACATTCCAAACTATTTCTCTCTCATGTTTTTGGTTCATGTTTTAGATTCAAAACATTCAGATACTTCTCCATAAATCCTAGAAAAAAACCATCTTCTATACTCAACATGAATCATGAACAATTTTCATACAGTCATGATGATTGTTATATTAAATGGTCGATATAGAATCGTCTTAAGTAACATCTATAATATCATTCAAGAAAACTCAAATTATTCCAAATAGATAAACATAATGTATCTCTTTTATTGTAACACATACATATTGTCTTCATATCTATTACATAATAAATTGTTAATCGTATGTATCATTACGAGAAGTTTCTTCATTCTTCCTTGTCAAGACCTTTTATATTCTAGTAAAGGATTATGAAAATTTTCAAGTTTGTATCATTTAGATTCTATTTATTCCTCTACTTCTAATGATTTGTGATTTAACTTTTGGATAAAAAAAATCTTTTTTCTACAAATTATATTTTTAAAATTTATTCGCATTCCTTCTTAACTTCAACATATCTTCCAAATGTGCAACTTTATTCATCTATAATCTTCTAGATTCACTTTAGATTTTCACCAATAACTCATCTTATATATTTTGGAAAATAAATACTATAATGCTTCATCTTATATGTGATGTTAATATTTAGGAAATAATTCTTCCAGAAACCCAATTTGGGTTACTATAGAAACCTAGCTCTGGTTACCATAGCAAACCAGTTTAGGTTACTATAGAAACCCAATGTAGGAAGATAGATGATCCTTACATTGATGTTAAGAATTTTGTGTGAATGTCAATACTCTTATGTTGATCCTTGGTCTCTGTAAGCACTCATACAATTCTATTTGGATGCATTAATCTTACATTGTCTCAAACATTGTCATATTTTGTCTTAGCTTCCACTTATTGAATATATATGGTCCTTACAGTCATAAAAATGATACAGAAACCCCAATCACCCTTAATGGGTTTTTGAGTCAGTTATTTGGTTGATCCTTATGAACCTAGAAAATCATCCTTTCACACACAAGGAATGGTTCATGCATTTTCTATCTTTTCAATTTCTCTAGAAAATGACTTTTACATCGATCCAAATGACTCTTACATAAATCATAGTAAATCATACTTATTTCCATGTATGATTCCTTTATGAATTTTCAACTCCAACATTAAGATTTTAGTTTTGATCTATATCATCACATGTCATCTCAGAGACTTCTCCAACACCTCAAATCAACTCAGAATCACTTCAAGGCATTCATATATTTTTCAAAACATCATCCAAAGTATTTTTATTCAATGGATGGATTATCCAACAATCAACCAGCTTCACGAGTGATTTTTTATTATGTACAAGTCATTAGGTGGACTGTATATGATTCCTTTGGGGTTGTCTATGAGTCATCTGATAAATGCCATATAGTTCATTCAATTAATGAAATTTCTGAAGATGGTCAACCAATAGTAGTTACAACAATTATGATATATTTTATTAATCACAAAAAAATGGGCCCTTAGGATGCAACTCGATGGTAGCTACCCCAGTGGGTCTCGGTGAGGTATTGAATTTGAGTCTCACCGAGTACATCCCTACATTGTATACTACCTATTTTTCTTTGTAATGTAACACTTTTCCCCTAATAAAATGAATCTTTTTTCCTCAACTTTTAAAAATGGATAAATTTTTGGAATGTTTTGAGTGGAGACAATAAAGCCAAAGTTTTCCAAATTCACCTCTGATTTGTAGTGGACAACACTGAAACCATTTCATAATCACTTTGTCGTATTTCCATACAATACATCTTCATAAGCATCATAATTAATTATTCACAACACCTTCACAGAGATTAATTGATCAAAAACATCAACACTCCATGGGTCAAAAATGATTTATTAAATCAAACATGTTACCAAAAATTCTGCACATGAACTCCAAGAAATTGTTTCATCCGACTTTGTTATACGATTGATATTAACTATTACAATGGAATAACTTCATTTCATTTCCGTAAAATTGATCTTAACTATTCCAATGAAAAAAATTAATTTAATTTTTCTATCACGTTAACAATGGTGGAACCTACCAGCTTCCATGCTTGAGTATGCATCGGTAGTTCTTATTCATTTATTAGATCTCAATACATTTTTGTATGTATCAATACTTCAAAAACTGTATTTCATCTCATCATCCATTAGAGGGTCACCAAATTCCATCCAAGTATCCCATCTTCATAACATATTAACATCATGCATATTTTCTAATTCATTGAAAACTAATAGAAAATAAACACAAAGTGGGTTCAATAGATATCGGTATTTGTATTCAACTGGTAGTGTTTTTACCTCATAACATGTTGTCTTTGATGAATCATGGTTTCCTTTTCAACATTGGCACTCAGATTTATAATCATCAAATTTTTATGAAACTAGTTCCAAATCTTGTTGCTTTTCTATTTTTTTGGATTATTCATGTCCCATCACTAATGCTCCTAATATCCAAGGTTCTTTAATTTAAATTTATGGTTCTCTACCTACTGGTTTATCCTCTTCTCCTCATCCTAGTTCACCTCTTACTACTTAAATTTTCCTTGATGAGTATCTCAGTACTCATCCCACCTCACCACATTTTTTTGCATAGCCTCTTGGTGAGAATTCTATGAGACAATATCTTGTTATTGATCCTGCCTCAGAGTATTCTTATGGCCAGTCAACTCATTCCCTTTCTCATAATTCTCATCCTATGACCACATGTTCCAAGGCTAGTATTTTGAAAACCAAAGTTTATACTGCTTCTATGGAATGTAGATAATTAAAGGATTACTTGTTTCAACCTTAGTGGCATCAAGTGATTTATGAAGAGTTTTAAACTTTACTCAAAAATCATACTTGGGTTTTCGTTCCTTTTTTCAGATTTGTGTAGCCCGAGTTGGTTTGGATGATGTTTAGGGCCGAATACTTGTGTCCCAGTAAAAGAAGACTGTATTATTTTTTACAGGTCATGGATCTATACCCATGGTTCAATAAATGTGGGTATATTATATATGATGTAATAATATATAACCATGGTTTTTTAAATCGTGGGTATTGATATATTCCCACAATTTAAATAAATCCATGGGTATTATGGAAATCTCCTGGGCTATACCCACAGTTTCTATAAAACTGTGGGTGTAGTTCTATACTGACACCTTGTTAGCCCACAGTTTATGGAACCATGGTTATATCCTATACCCATGGTTTTTGGGGATATACCCACAATTCCAAACCATGGGTATAAGTGATTTTTCCAGTACTGAGTTTTCTAAAAAGGCACTTTTGTCGCATTTGATGGGGAACTTATTTTAAATATTTTTTTTGGAACATTTATAAATTAAATTTGAAAAAATAAACTTTATATTTGATATCATAGTATAAAATTTTAATTTGGTTGAATTTTTGGAATTTTTTCTGATAATTTTCATTCGTTGATGAATAAGGAAATAAAATATTGTATTATAATTAAAAATTGGGTTTTCATCAAATTTATTTATAATGTTAAATTATATTTTTTATTTTTTTAAAGTATTGTTAGATTATTATTTTATGAATTAATCCAATCTAGTAAATTTTAATCAATTTCAAATTTAAATTGGATATAAATACATGTCAATCTTTTAATGGGTTTTACTTTTAGAGAACTTATTTTCTCGTTCTGAAAATGGGATTAATTTTTATATAATTACTAAAAATTATATGTTTTAAATATTGAAAAATGGATTCCATATTTGGAATTAGTGGTACAATATAAAGTAAATAGTTTCATTTTTTTGGATATTATGAATAATAACATTGGTAATTTTTATTTAACATAGTTAAAGGTAAATTGAGTAAATTAGGGTAACAAATAATATGATAAGGACAATAAAATTACCCCAAAACCTTAAAAAATACAATTGGATGAATATTAATAGACCATTAACACATAAGAATCATAATTGACTCATTTAATGCACTCTTTTCCAAGATAATGATGTTAATATTATTAAACTAAAAGAACGTGAAAAAATGTCACACTCTTATTTCTTATAAGTATAAAAATTTTAATATTGTGATAAACATAATATAACATCAATAATAAATACTATCAAAAAAATATAATGAAATTATATATATAATGGTAATTTATTTATATTTTTTAGAGATTAAATAATTACCATAAATACTGACACAACTCTGATGCAGTAATTATATTATTAATAGAAATATCAAATAAATTATATGAAATATATTAATAAAAATATAATTTATTTAATTAGGGTCATACATGAATTTTATTGGGGACTATGAAATATTATAATTCTATTAAATGGTTTTTTATAAGTAATATATCTCTTTCGATTTTATTTAAATTCAATGAATTGAATAGTCTCAAAATTGACACTATTGATGTTTTATAAAGAACATATTTCATTAAATTATTTGAAAATTTTAAAAATATTTTAAAAATTAATTTTTTTTATGATAATGTCTAAAAGTTAATATATTTTCAATTTATGGGAAATTTACCCCATATAAGTAAACTTTATAGCCTCTTAATATTTAAATTTTTGTTACTAAAATTAAAATTAGAATAGATTAAATAAGAGTAAAATGAAAATATATGGTTTGAAATAAAATAAATACATGTCAAAAAATTATTATATGAAAGTATTTAGAACCATAATAATATTATCATATAAATAAAATAATTTTGAGTAATTTGGAGTTAATAATTAATTTATCTTTATTTAATATTTCAATAGTTTCCAAGGGTGCCCCTCCCCTCTCTTATAAATGGAACACATTCATCTATATTACTTACACTTAGAAGCCATTTTTTTGGAAAATATTTGATTAAAATCCTTCATATTATAACTCCCCACATTATAGAGGCATTAGTTTAGTCATAACACCCTCCTTAGAGGTGTTAAGGTGTTAATCAGTGGCAATCGTCTGAAGGAAAGGTAATGTTTTTTTAAAGTGTTTCTATTTTATTTATTCTTTAGCTCCTTTAAATCATCTCCATACATGATGAGATAATAAATATTGTATAATAAGTATAATGAGATGTTATTATGTTAACATCATCACCTAAATCCATGTCCACTTCCATTAAATTGGAAAATAATTAATCGTTCGTACGTACGTGTGAACTATCACCTCCACAATCCGATATAATTTGTTTTCCATTACCAACTCTAAATAATGGTTATAATTATGAAATTATTGTTTATATATGATATTCATAACATATTTATCATCTTAATAGAATATTATATCAAATATGATCTTACTTCTAAAAACATAAAAATGATAATTTCATTCGTGCGTACATGTGAATTATCACCTCCACAAAGCATTGTGATTCATTTTTTATCCCCACATCAAGTAGATGATATATATATATAAGTATATTTAAATTAATTATATTATATTAATGATATTATTATAATTCTGGAAATATAATATGATATTTACCTTCTTTCTATAATGTTCATTGAAAAATGGAAACGTTACTCATACATAAACTTTGTTCATTTTTCATAACCATGCATAAATGGTTTGATTTAAAATTATAAATAATGTATAAAAGTGATTATTATGTCATTAATATTATTTTGGAAATAATGGAATTATGACCACATGGAAAATTGACATCATAAAATGTTCATTTTCGACTCAAGTGTCGAATATCAACAAAACATCCTACATGAACTCAGATAATTAAGTCATTATTATAATATGGAAATAAGTGATATAAAATGAATAATAAACATGAAAAAGATTCTCAAGCAAGTAAATAATTAACATATGTTTATTATTCCAAAATATAAATAACATGCATGACAAATCGTACTCAAGGTAAGAGACTCTGTCGCAAACTCCTTTCATTCAGGCATATTTTGATGTTATATATCATCATATTTTATAAGGTGTATAAACAACCCCTTTGAAATTTAATTTCATTAAAAATTTTTCAAAAGTAATCTTTCTATATAGAGTGGTATATTTTTTTTATAAAACAAAAAATAATTTTTTTAACGTTTACAATTAAAATGACTTCCCCACCATCGTAACTATTACTTAATATTTGGCTTCCTCTACAAGAATTAATATTTTTAAAAGGGAAATAAATAACTCATTCCAATTTTGGGGTATTTTGGTATAGAAAATGTTTTTGAAAATGGATTATTTATTTCAATATCTTTAAATGATTTCTTATGACTAAAAATGACATTTTATTACTGAAATTCTAAAAATTGCAATCTTTTTTCTCTTATGATTATATAATGGTACTTGGACATTTGACGAGTGGTTATGTGAAAAACCAAATATGGGTGGTTATGTTATAACCTGTAATTTTTTAACAAGGAAGGTGGTCAGAGGCGAGCCCCAGACTATTTATTAAAATAAAGAAAAGTGCAGAAAATGCGCAAACCAAACCGGCAGCACCCAAACCAACATTCAAAATTTAAAACATCAAAAGGAAATAGGGCCTCGAACTTCACCCCATCAGCCAGCTCATCCCCTTGTTCCACGAAACCACGTCACCGCCTCGAATCACGCACCCTTGAAACCAGCAGCACCTCGAACCACGCCCCGCCTCGAAACCACGAGACGACCGGAGAAACCTATCCGAACCGTCGGCGAGCTTCATCGGCGTTTATCCACCGACACAGAGAAGGAGATCACATCAACACGCACCATCCGCCGTGCAGGTCGTCGGAGAGGATGACGGACAAGACCGGATCGCCACGCGCCACCATTCACCGGGGAAAGCGGTAGAGCCGTCGACGAAACCACCGCATACCCTGCAAGAAACATCAGCAAGGATGCCGGAGTAGGACCCGACCCCTCCATTGTCGGTACAAACCATCGTCGTCGACTCCGTTGAAGAGAAATGAACATGACCAGAAAATCCACCTCCCGACGTCGCCTTCATCAGCACGAACCAAGGAAAAAGCCCAGCGCCGCCATCCGAGATCACCAAGAAAGAAACGCCCGACCTCCAAACACCCAGATTAGAGGCCGAAGTGAAGATTCCGTACCGTCAGGCCAGGGACTCCGGCGTAGAATCAACACCGAGTCGCGAAGACCCCGGTGCACGCAAGAAGAGTCGATGCAGGGCCGAGCCGAAAAGAAATCCCACCTCAAATCTCTGAACCAGGGAAGAAGACGCGCAGCTCCGGGATGAGGGAGGCGGCGAGAGCGAACCCTAGCCGTACGCGGTGCCCCTTACGGGCTCATCTTCTATATGTCTCTTCCTTATAACCTGTAATTCATTGGGTATAAAATTCAATTGTATGGATATTCTATTTATAAGAGTGGCTTGTATGGAAGTTGATTGCAGGGTTATTCCATTTAAGTATGATTATGTCACATGTTACCTTTATATGTTATCTATGCTTTTTATGGGTTTTATTGTAATATTATGATTGGAAAAAGGATAAATAATGATATTATATTCAAAGGAAAGTATTTTCTAGTTCTTAAGGGTGAATTTTTTTTAATTTATGATAAAGTATTCATGAGTTTTATTATTTTCCAAAGACTAACATTTTTTACTTTATTATGTATCCCATACTAATATTTTTTATGCTCAAACCATGTTTTAAAATGTTTTTCACTAGTATTATAAATGTTAATGAAAAATAATATGTAATGATGAATGACTTGAATATGTGTCTCGAAAAGAAGTCATTTTTTAAAAGGGTTTCCTTTGGTGAAAAAATGGATATTGAGAATAAGTGTCCATGTGTATTGTATGTGTCTACATTGTAATATTTTTTCATAATTCTATAAAACTATAAACTGAAAAAATCTTCAAATGTAAATTATAGTTAAAAAAATATTAGATTAAGTTGTGTTTAAAGTCATTTCATTATAGTTGGTATCAAATTAATAGGTTAGATAACTTTAGAGGTTAGGGTGTTATTTATTCACAGGTTACAATTTTTATATAACCATAATGGTTAGAATGGTAGGAGGATCCATAGTTATTTTAGATAAATTGAATTAATTTTAGATAACATGAATGAGGATATTTTAGTGTTTATCTTACTCATAAGATGGTATATGATAATTTTATTGATGTACTCACACTAACCTATTTGGTTTTAGTAAATGGATGGATCCAACAAGCACCAATGTAATAATGGATGTGAAGGAAAATGTGGTGGTTCTCAGAATAAGAATCCAAATGAAATGGGAGTTGTAATGAGAACTCTTATGGTTATTAAAAACCAACTATTAGGAGTAATGATTAACCACATGAACCTTGGTGAGTTTTATAACGCATAATATATGAGAGAAACAAATCTATGGAGAAGTTTAGGTAATAATGATCATAAATGAAAAATATATTCGACAACATATGTGTTAAGTATGTGGAAGGAAACACCCAGGAAAATGTCTTAAGGGGACGAGAAGATGTTTTATATGTGATAATAGAGGTCATAAAGCAGTAATCTTCCAAGGGAAAAGGAAGCCTATAGTTGACTCCATGAAAGTGAATGAAGTTCTTCCTGAGTTATTAGTTGAATGTTTTAAATGTTGGGAGTATAATCATTATGAAAATCAAGGTTCTATGAATAATTTTAATGAATGGGATCATCAAGACCATTAAAATATATGTTTATAAATACCAAATATCATTACAATTGAAAATTACATATGAAAGGTATGGATTATATCTTGGCCCATGTTTTGACATTATGGAATCTTTGGACATGATTTGTGTTTTTTATAGGAAATAAGTTTTAAAGAATAAGATGGAAAATTATGGTTAAGGGATTATAAATAATGGTGAATGAATATGTATTCTACATATATAGGATTTAAGAGTTATGGTAGATTATATGATGATGAAATAATTAAAATTATTAATACTCTTTTAATGGGGTTACATTAGAAGACTTGTTTTTGGTTTGTTTTATATGTAACCCATAAATTTGTTATGTGAAAATGTTATTGAATAAGAATTATCTTTTCTTTTGTGGACATAATTATAAGGTTATTAATAACCTATAGGGTTTATATGATCTTTGATTTTGAGAAAATTTGGCGATATTATATTTTAGGATGCAAAATGAAAGGTATGAGATAAAATTTGAGGTTAAAATATGTTATGGTTATTTTTAGGGATTTTATCTCATTTTTGGAATTTTATAATAATTATATAGATTTTGAAAAAGGACAACCTATGGGATGGGTTAAAACCCATCACATCAGACAAGGTTTTGGGAATCGAACACACAAGAGAAGGGTGATAAGGATTTCTCACCTACCACTAGCCTACATGAAGTCCCATGGTTAGTATGATTTTTTATTTTTATTTAAGAGAGTTGATGGAATAAGAATAAGTTGATTTTGGGGAAAATATTTGTCTTTATCATATTGAATAAGTGATTTGGTGATTAAGTGATAAATGTCATTTCGGAAGATGTTCACTATTTTGGGAATCTTATATGATCAAGGTAAATAGAATACTATGGAATTTTATTTGAGAAGTAAAGGATAAAATATATTTTAAATGAATATTTTATTTTATTGTAGACTTCGTGTGACTTGCATTATTTATAAAAATAATTAGCATATCTTAGAGATTATATTATTAAAGAAATTAGTTTTATTTTTGTATGAGACTTAATGTTGAATTTATTTTATTTAGAGATAATTATTAAAATTTATGTAGGAAGAATATGTGATCAAATCCTTCTGAATTTTAAGTTTCAATATTAGTTGGAATTATTTTGAGTAATTTTTAGGATAATTATTTTTTTAAATTTTTAAGTTGATCTTTGGGTATTAGTGTTGAATGTTGGAGATTAAAAGTGGTTTTTCATCATAAAATGGTTTCTTATTTTTAGGGAATTATCTTATATTTTACTAACCATTTTTTATAACGTTTTAAGACTTGATAAATAGATAATTGATCTTTTTTGAATAATGTATCTCTCTAGAAGTTGATTCTAGTCATTCAGGCATGAAATATTCATCATAAATATTTATATGAGTTTGTGATGGAAATTTATTTAAGGATGAATATCTACTTGTAAAGTAATTTTATTTCCTTATGTTATTAGTACAAATAGTAATGTAATTCCTCAACATTATGAAAGGGATCTTAAAAAAAGAACATTATATATTTACATTTCTTACTAAGAAATCAATGAACTTTTAACCAATAAAAAATTTACAATTTTGTGATTTTTAACATTCTCTTGATTATGTTCTCTATCACTATCAAAAAAAAAATTCATAGTTAGTTTTCTCTTCCATATCCATGTTTTCTTACACGCCCTATTGAAAATCAAGCCTTTAACAGCTCTAGTAAAAGGTCTTTAGCAGTTCTATAGAAGAATTGATAATGTGAGCAATGTTAAAGGGTTAGATTTAACAATGCTCGTAAAAATAACCTATAAAATCCCTCAATAATTGTGCTAAAAATCTATGATAAAGGAGGCCTTTGTTAGTGATTTTTTAATGCTGATAAAGGGTGAATTTATTAGCACTCTTTTAGTACGGTTAAAGGATAACTTTATGAGTGTTTTTAGCAGTGTTAAAGACCCCCTTTAACAATGCTAAAAAAGAAATGATAAAGTCCCCTCTGATAAAGGGTATACAAACAATTCACCCCCACCACTTTATCAGTGCTTCCAATACCCCCTCCCAGCAGCGCTTCTACCACCCCTTTATCAATGCTTTAAATAATCCTACCTGCCTACACGTGCCCCTACCTCTTGTGAGTTTGAAGCCTGAGTGTCCAGCTTATACACCAACATCTTTTCCACTCCACTATACTATTTTTAACATTTTATGATATATTTATATATTTATATATATTTCTTTATATTTTATGATCCATATATATATATATATATATTTATACATATATATATACATATACATTTATATATTTATATATATATTTTTATTTATATTTATATGTATGTATTCATATATATATATATATATATTTATATATGTATATATATATGTGTATATATATATATTTATTTATATATTTATAATTATATTTTTTTAAATACATATATATATTTTAAAAGGTATATTAGTTTTTATTTATATATGGTTTATATATTGAGAAATTTATTTTATATGTAAATATGTTTAATTTTTTATATATAAAATTAATTTTTTATGTGTGAATATATAAAAAATATTTATATATTGTGGTATAGTTGATTAGTAATAAAAGTTCGTTTTAAAAAATGATAGAATTTCAAATCCACAATATCATTATAAATGTAAGCCCTAGGAATAAATTCCTTCCCCACTAACAAAGAACCAATTCACCCCCTTGATTGAGTCTTAAAATCCACTAAATGATAAAAAATAGGGGTACCCTGATTAAAACTCTATTTTGGAGGCCATTTAGACATTTTTGGCCTCGAAAAATGTGATGGAAGTTTACTTATATTACTAGGGGTGTAGAATGTAAGGTTCTAGGACCCGTAGCAGAAGCAGGTGAGTCGTTGATTTTAAAATTTTCCTTGGAAGATTGACTTTAATTTTTTACACCGACGATTCGAGCCCCGGAGAGGTCTGAGGATCTCACATAAATTGTTAAGAGCACAAAACTAGAATGAAAACATACCCATTTAAAATCTGAAGCCACAATCGACTGCAACTAGTCGATGGTGATCGTCGCTTGAAGGATCCAAAGAAGGATCCCTCTATATTGTCCACACGTGCCCCAAAAAATCCACTGGAACATAGATTGTCAATTTCTGGGTGCTAGCGCGGTGATCTGACGATGCTTTCAATGTCCCAATGATCAATGCACCGAGATCTCTTCTATGCTTGAGGAAGAACTTGATCTGAACTCTGGGATCAACTACTTCTCTCTCTAGGAAGCAAGTGGAGAGAGAGGCTCTCAATTTTCATCCCATGAATGAATTCATAGTGATTAGCACACCATAATAGAGAGACTCCTCCTTTATTTATAGTGGAGTTAAGAAATACCCGGTTGGGTTCCCCGAACCATGTTTATTTCAATGGCCATTAAATAAATAATTTTTATGAACTAAACTGTGCCAATATTATTTATTATTTTATCACATACTTGTAATATATATATAATATATTATGTGATAAAACTGAGTCATTTAACTTGACTTCCTGTTCCGCTTAATATTAAACGAACCTTGAATATTAAAATAACATTCATTCAATTAATATTTTTCTCGTATTTACTAAACTTGTAAATACATTAAATAAATTAAACCCCAAATATACATAACTTGAATAATAATGAATTTATTTAATTCATCGATGATCGATAACTCGGAAAATACTTAGACCTCATGGTGGGGGCCACTATGTCCATATACGTATTCAACTGAATATAGAAGATTCTTGAATACTCTATTGTGGGTGACCCTCTAGGTCCTTATCTCAATAGCAGTGAATAAAATCTATAGACCAAGAGCAGAGTCTAGAAACCCATCATGGCCCCTAAAGAGATAAGGATAATCACAGCAACGAATACCATCCTATGAAAACTGACTGCGTACTATAATCTCTTTGTCATTAAATATCTCATAAAGTTGGATGCACACTTGTGTCATCGCCCTTTTCTTGCTTTATTATTCATTTATCTTACCGATTGGATTTACCTTTGTACTACTTTGGCCAAAAACTTATGGAGGCAGCACCATCCTAATCAACCAGGCCTGAGATATACAACTTCTTAAACATGGAAGAAACAAATATTTTCTCAACCATTCAACCAATGTCATACCACCAACGACGCACCCAACACAAGCTACCTCACCACGATTAGAATACCATGGTTTTCTCCTAAAATCATTGTACATAATCAAATGATACATTTTGGTAATGGTATCAAGTCAAGAGATCAATACACATGTCTGTAGATATGAACAACCAATGACACCAAAACATGTGGTGTTCCTATTGGCGGATATGTCCTCATGATCTCACTACTAAATATCACCATGTGTGAAATTCATGAGAAGAAGTCTCAATGATTATGATCCCAAACAGCAGATAGTAAAACATCTATTATTTCCAGTTAGTAAGATGTATCTAGACTATATAACATATATTTAAGATTAATGTTAGTGTATCTCGAGGTTCTCATTAGAGCCCGAGATCTTCTATAACCTATCAACATGACAATTAATCTCTGAACATTACCATTATATAGTGGATGAAGAAATATCTACATTATAATGGTAAGATGACATCATGTATAACCAACTATACACATGATATGGTAATCAAAAGTATGACATAGTTGGGTCTAGGGCACCCACTATTTAAACACTCCCACTTTTCACTAGATCCAACTTGGTAAGCAAAAATGTTAGCTACTCACATGATAAAGATCACGCTTCTACAAAATAATGGCTTTAACTATTGGGACTACCACATTTTTGCTGCATGACATATCTTCTATATGCGACCTGATCTGCTTGAGTAAAACTTCTCAAGATAAGGTATCCCCGAGTATAACATGACAACTTGTCTAGTAAGAATATCATAGTTTATATTATGATAGTACTTTTATTACTAGATGTGAATCCAAGAACTTGAACAAAACATTGCGATTGATAACTGCTTCTTAGCTACCTTAGAAGCTGAAACATACTCGGTATTTGTAGGTATGGATACCACTATATTTTATGAGCTTGACTCACTCATCACCTTTTCATAACTGTGATAATAGATCAAATTGATCTATGGATTACTAGTTTGTGTCCCACTATAACTAGTATACCTTCTTCTCCATATACCAGGCACATATCATTTGTACTCGTTGAAGTACAAGATGATAGTTCTAACTGCTTCACATGCAGTGCTCCTGAATATAATTGATATCTTCCTACTCTAAATCATATTTTGGAAATATCAACTATTGTACATAACATGGAATATGTGATTGATCCATCGCTGAAGCATATGGTACTCAAATCACAACTTTAATCTCTACCCATGTTCCGAACATGTCAACCTGGATAGATTATGCCATGTGACATAGGTAAAAATTTTGAACTTGATTTATTACATCTTGTATTTTCTAATACAATGTCACTGTATGTACGATTGAATAGGTCTAAGAATCCATTAGATATACCTCAGTGGATCATGTTCTCTCGAACATAGGTTTATACTTTAAGTCAATCATTAGATTATTACTTTTATCCTGATCTTATATAACTGTAAGATCAAGATCTGTTTTCCATTTGTTTCGGAACATATTTCAACTGGAAAAAATTGGTGCTCCCACTAAATTTGGTAGATACAAGGAAAAGATTCATTTATAATGAATGCTCTAAGATCTTTTTGCTTACATTAATCCATAATTATATTTCAGTAAATTTCAACCATTATTGGCATCATATGATGTCATTATCTCTTTCTGGTTACGTCATATAGACACCTTCAACAAAATATGATCTTGACATCCAATGACCAATAAAATGATCTTATAAGTTAGCTATGACAAGTAAAATTTTAATGGATTTAGTCATACCAACATGGTAAGACCAATTGAGCCTTATTTTTATAAGGATTATACCATCCGTGTGTCATCTCATATGAATACCCACTGCAATATTCAATTTATAATCCCCTTTTCAATTTTATACATGGAATCCATTATTGAATTTTAATTAATCTTTTAAATATACGCTAATTTCCATATACTGCATACTTGTAGGATTTATTATTTTCAATAAATAATGTATCACCGAAAACATTGAAAATAAATCCATCACCATGGTTTCATTCTTCCTATGCAGTGTGTGTCACTGGAACATGCATTTTCCACAAGAACTTGTGAAAATTGTTCCTATGCCCACCATTTGTGCACATTAATCATTGACTAAGTCCAATTCAATCTTGCTCCCACTATCTCTAATAGATATGTGCACCCTTATATTGAAATGTAGTCTAATACTTGACTAAATTTTTTATATTTTAGGGATTTACATTAAATTTTAAGAAACTATTAGGATATTTACTTAGATGCACCATGTGTTTATCTTGATGAATGTTTGTTTATTTTTTCCATAACAAACACATTGAATCCTAAGAACATGTCCTATGAAATTATGTATTTTCATCATAATATAACTCGTATGATGTCCATTTTTCATTTGAGTTGGTATATTGTTTATGGGATTATGCCATTATTTGAAAATTACACTTTTGAAATACAATAGAAGTTTCTAGAGGTTGTAACATTGATACTACATAGATCATTACTTTTATGTATAATTTTTTTTAGTAATTACACCATGTTATATTTTGTTGATCCGTTTTAACATGTAAGATTCATCATTAACCCTCTTTATGAACATCAATGTTGTGATGTAGATAAGGTAACATGCGTTTACGAATTACTCCACACTACATTATCATGATCGATGAATACTTGGTCAAGATATTCTTCAGCATGCTGATCCGAAGTGACTCATATAATCTGACCATGCATATACTTCACTATTACATTCCTTAATAACATAAAGGAATTATATGAAGTATCTTTACCTCTAGCTTTCCTTTGGAATAGTTTACACTCTCTTGTTGAACTAACCTCAAATGCTTTGTGGCATACCTTTATTTCAAAAGGTTTATTTGTCTAAAATAAGGATGTCAATAATACCAATGGTGATTAGCTATGCTAAGCCCAATTACCATACTGGGTATATTCTTGATGTCCACATTTAGTTTTACTTGACAAAGAATCTTCTTGCCATAGCTGGATAGGTCTTACATTTTATAGTCATCATGTATTGCCTTTGATTCAAGTAGGAGTGAACTATTTGTTGAGTATATTACCACAAAAAACATTCATTCCAAAACCTAGAATAATGTCGCATCATGTCCAAAAGGGCAGTTAAGATAAATGTTTTTGGTTATACTCAAAAACTTGTTTAATTTGAATCAATCACTTGGCAATTAGCTGTTATGTGTTCCTCACTGATGACTTAGGAATCACACTTTCTCAGTTGCTTGGAGAAGACACCTTAATTCTAGTAATGTTTCTATAATTTCTTGGTTACTGTATATCAATATGTGAAAATCATATTGTATTTTAATACCCAAGAAGTATGTGAGAAAACAATACTTTATATCGATGAATATAAACTGAATGAGAAGCGAGTACTTGCCTTTAGTATTTCAGTTTTTTTCAACTTTATTGAATTTATTTCAATATGTGATGCAAATAACCTCATGTTAAGTAACCATCCAGTTTTCTTTGAAGGACATGACGAAAGTTCCTTTCGAGTAACTTTCCATTGGAATTTTCTTCTTGTCGTTCAATTTATTCACCATAAGAATAAAATATGGCGTTATCTCCAATATTCTTATTACTTAGCGAATGTTACCTTAAAGGTAATGAAGTGTTTACTCTATACAGTTTGTTTGTATCCTTGAATGAATCCAGAGTAATTGGGTGTAAAAGGTATAAGAATGGGATGACATGAATGATTGTGAGATGTCTTTCACTTTATACAAAGGGAGTGCAATCATCACATTCAAATCCCACTTAGATTTCTCCTTGAAACTTCTTGGAGATGAGACTACATGTGACATCATCCATGTCTTGATGTAGCGACTGCAAATAACATCAGACATTTATGATTGCATTATGATAGAACCATAATATTCTTAATTTATGAGTCTCCTATTAGTATTTACACCCTCGTTTGATGAGGTGGCTTAATAGGTTGGGACACAAGCACCGTTGAATTTCAATTATAGTAGTAATGTGCAAAAATGCATGTACTATACTTGGAATTTCATGCTTAATTGGACAGTAACTTTGTCCAATATTTATCGCAGTTTTATTGTGGTATTACTTTCCATTCTCTACAAATAAACTTTAGGATGTTATAATTTTATGTGATTACCTAATGTGACAATACTGATTATTTAATCATTAAATGTCTCCCACTATTTTTTCAAATTCTTGGAACCCTATATACTAGAATCGGAATACTCTTGAGTATTCTAGTGTTAAGGATCCCTGAACCTAACTCATAGTCTACAAGCTATGGCTACACCACTACGCAAAGGGTCCAAGGTAGGCTGTTGGCTGGCCAACCGAATTAACTCGCGGTTCCTTGATCTGTTGAGTGAAGTCCTAGCCTCAAAAATCATTGCTGATTTACTCAACACTTGCATCTAAAATTACAACAAGCTATCTATGACTATTTCTTTGCTACAATTTTAGTTAAGTCAACCCACCAACCTAATAAAAATTCCTCGGTAGCAAGATTCACCCTCAACTATGGCATGACCGACACCTCGAAAACCAGATTTTGTTCAAACTTGAATGATGTAAGGCTGTTGTGACATAATATTTTCTTTGAGGGTTTTATTAGTTTTTCTCTCAAAAATATTAATCCATTTCTATTAAACTTGTTCAACTATGTTTTTGCGCTCACAACTGAACATTAATAGAAAATCATACGCTTCTTCTTTATGCATTTTATTATCTATTATTTTATATATTTTCCCACTGTTCTAAAATGAATAAAATAATAAATAAATTCATAAAGGATAAACTACTACCCGACATGTCTTGAGCATCTAAACGACCTAAGGTCATCGTACCTGAGTAGAATGATTGACTCTTGATGGAGATTTCCCTGTCATGTATGTCCGATGGTCTTCTGGAGTATTGCCACGTCTTGGAGGGGTCGACATCACGTCTTAGATTACCACCTTGTCATGGTGGGGTCCACATCATTTTTCATCTTCTTCTGAAGTACAATGGTACTCGCGTGCAGGTGAGGGGGACTAGTGTGATAAATGTACATTGGATAAAAATTGGGGGGGGGGGGTACTCTTTTATACATTTTAACCGAAAAATAAAGACGATGTGCATACCATCTATTTAATTAATTACAATCATCGCACACAGTTAAAATAATAAATTAAATAAATGCGACATACATGGGTTGGTGCTTAAGACCAGAATGTGGGTAAAATAAAATGCGATAAAATTAAAATGCATTAATTAGTAGGAGGGTTTATTTAATTAAATTAAATGAATTAATAAATTCAAATAATTTATTTGATTATCAGTCAGCTAATTAATTTATTTTTCAATTCCAAAATTAAATTAATTTAATAATTTAATTTAATTGCATAATTAAATTAATTTATATCCTTTTGTGTTAAACTAATAAATGAAAATTAATTTTAATATACATAATTTAGAAACTAAAATTAAATTAATTAATTTAAATAATCTTGATTAATTAATTGATCGGTATCCGAAACACCGTTGCATGGATTGTGTGGGTCAGGCCAAACCCGCGCTGTTCCATGCGGGGCCAAACTAGGCCTGTCTGATCCACCCAAAACCCTTTCCGGGTTGGGAAGGTCTTCTCAGACCGCTTCCGAGCTAAAATTGTGTCTTATAGAAAGGCTTGCAGACAAAAGGAATGTACCTCCTAGATTTGACCGATGGCATGACGACGTGCGGTGCACCCACAAGGCCGAGCAGGGCACTCGAGAGCTGGATGGTAGGGTAGAAAAGGAGTTTCCAGCCGGTGCGGTGCCAAGATGCAGCTTAGGAGGATCTGCGGTGCCTACACAGTGCACCAACGCAACGGGTCACAACTCTATCAGAGGGAGCAGCCTGGGTGTCCTGGATGTTGGAGAGCTCGAGCTTGGGCGGTGACCTCGGCTCTGAGTCAAGCCACAAAGGAGGCGGCTGGATGAGGTAGGCAGTAGCCGGGAGGGCCCATCGCCTGCTGTGCGGCATCCCAAGTAGGAGCAGGTCGGCAGTTCGGTGCCGTGTTGAGCAGGAGGCAGAAGGTCTCGCGACAGCTGCTGGGTGTGCCGAGGCTATGGGTCGCTAGGGCTACTACTGTGTGTCGGGCAAGGGGACTGGACGGCCGGACCCGCTGAGGTTCAGAGACTAACCAGGTTGGAAGGAAGGTGTGGGTTTGGTCCTCGAGCCATCCAAAAGGTGAGGCGTTGGGTGCTGGGAGAGCTGGCTGGCTGCTGCGGAGGCAGAGGGGTGCGGCGAGTGCCATTGAGAGGAGGTCCTGTGAGGGCAGGTGGTGCAGCCTCTGGTGTGTAGCGTGCCTGCTAGGTGTGGGGCTTGGAGGCGGCCCTAGGGCTCTGCCGTGCGGGAAGAGGGGGTCCAAGCGGTCACCTTGCAGTGTATTTTTTTCTTTCTTGACCTGCCCCCCCCCCCCCATTAGTGTTTTTAAAGTCTTCTTTTTAGTCTATTCCACACCTCCATTTTCTTATTTTTTAAGAGTCAAGGTCTCCCAATTAAATCTTTTATGTGTTTTCCAAAAAAAATCTAAAGGCTACTCCATATCCATTTAATATATTAATAATAATATTATTATAATCAAATAATAATTTATTTATATTATATTATTATAATAATAAAATAAATATTAATATAATTATAAAAAAATTACGCAAATTACTAAATTGTAAAATTTAAAATTTGCACAATTAAATTTATTTCGGATGAAACGATTGAAAATTAATCAGTTCAACAAGATGAAATAAAAATTAGAACCTGATATCAAACAGCATATTCGATCCAATCCGAAAAATTAATCTGACCATAACTTGGTCATTCGGCATCATATCGATGCACAGTTCGAACCATTGGGATCATTTTTAAACCCTATACTTAATTGTAATGCAATTTTAATATTCTAGGATCAGAAAATATATGTGATCCTGATGATACCACTGTAAGGTTTCGGGGCCCGCAGCAGAAGTCGGTGTGCCGAGAATTTTAAATTTTTCATCGGTGGATGGATGGTAATTGTCGACGCCGATGATCCGAGCACCATAAAGGTCTGAGGATCTCGTGTAAATTGTTAAGAGGAAAAAAATAAAATAAAAACGTACCTATTTCAAATCTGAAGCCACGATCAACTGCAACTAGTCGATGTCGATCGTCACTTGAAGGATCCAAAGCATGATCCCTCTAGATCATCCACACATTCTCCAAAAATCCACTAGAACATCGGTCGTCAAATTCCGGGTGCTTGTGCGGTGATCCCAAGATGCTTTCAACATCCTAACGATCATCGCATCGTGATATGTTTGATGCTTGAGGAAGAACTTGATCTAAACTCTTAAATCAACAACTTCTCTCTCTTAGAAGTGGGATGAGAGAGAGTCTCGATTTTCATCCCATGAATGAATGAATAGTGATTAGCACACCATAAGAGAGGGCCTCCTATTATATTTATAGTGGAGTTAAGAAATACCATGTTGGATTCCCCGACCCCCGTTTATTTCAATGTCCACTAAATAAATAATTTTCCCGAACTAAACTACGCCAATATTATTTATTATTTTATCACATACTTGTAATATATATAAAATATATTATGTGATAAAACTAAGTCATTTAACTCGAATCGCTATCCTGCTTAATATTAGATGAACCTTGAATATTAAAATAATTTTCATTCGATTAATATTTTTCTCGTATTTACTAAACTTATAAATACATTAAATAAATTCAATCCAAATTATTCATAACTTGAATAATAATGAATTTATTTAATTCATAAGTGATCGATAACTTGGAAAACACTCAGACCCCATGGCGGGGCCCCCTATGTCCATATACATATTCAACTGAATGGGGCGGATTCTTGAATACACTATTGTGTGTGACCCTCTAGGACCTTATCTCGATATCATTAAATAAAATCCATAGAACAAGATAAGATTCTAAAAACCCATCATGCCCCCTAAAGAGACAAGTATAGTTATAGAAACGACCACCATCCTATGGACACTGACTTTGTACTATAATCTCTTTCTCATTAAATATCTCATAATGCAGGATGCACACTTGTGTCATCGCCCTTTTCTTACATTATTATTTGTTGATCTCACTGGATGGATTTAACATTGTAATTCTTTGGCCAATGACTTATGAAGGAAACACCATCTTGATCAACCGGGCCTAAGATATACAACTTCCAAAACTTGAAAGTGACAAATCCTTTCTTGACCATTCAACCGATGTCATACCACCAACGACGCACCCATCACAAGCTACGTCACCACGATTTAAATGCCATGGTTTTCACCTAGCATCAAAGTACATAATCAAATGATACACATTGGTAATGGTCTCAAGTGAAGAGATCAATACACATGTCCGTAGATAGGAATAACTGATGACACCAAAACATGTGGTGTTCCTATTGGCTGGTCTGTCCTCATGATCTCACTACTAGACATCACCAAGTGCAAACTTCAGGAGAAGAAGTCTCGATGCTTATGAGCCCCTAGCACCTGATAGTCAAACATCTACGGTGTCCAGTAAGTAAGATGTATATAGACTATAGAACATATATTTAAGATCAATTTAATGGTATCTTAAGGTTCTCATTATATCCTGGGATCCTCTATAAACTCTCAACATGAAAATTAATCTGTGAAAATTACTATTATATAGTGGATGCAGAAATATCTACATTATAATGGTAAGATGACATCATGTATAACCAACTATACACATGTTATGGTAATCAAATGTATGACATATTTGGGTCTAGGGTACCCAATATTTCGACATAGAACTCATCGTAGGCTCCGATTTTATATGTGGTAGAGCCCAAATGGACACCCAGATCAAAAGTTATGGTCATTTGATGTTCGAGTTATGTTTGCAACTTAATTGAGATAATTTATTAATTTTTTGATTTTTTTATCTTCAAATCGATTTTAAATGACTATTACTCAATAACAATTAGAAAATTATTAATTGAAAAAAATTAATTACTTTATAATCCAATTTCCCTAAATATCATATATATTGTGTAAATTCTTATTTAGACTTATCTGAAACATATTTAAAAAATATCTTTTATATTTTATATTTATATCAATATATATATATATATATTAATATATTATTTTTAATTAAATAAATTTTATTTAAAATATACTCTTTATCAGTGCTAGTAAAAAAGCATTGATAAAGGAGAGGTCTTTATCATCACATCTAAAAAAGTAATCATAAATGCCCCCCATTATCAATGTTTTTTTACAATAATTGATAAAGGCCCCCTATATCAATTCTTTTTTAGAAGTTTTTATAGAGAACCCTTTTTATCCGCGCTTTTTTACGAGCGCTAATAAATAGGGTGGCCTTTATCAATGCCTTCTTACAAGCATTGATAAAAATACTCCTTTAGCATCACTTTTTAAGCACTATTAAAGACCCCCTTTAACTGTGTTAAGAAAAGAACTGTTAAAGACCCGTATTAGCATTAATTTTTCTATCATGGACAAAGGGGGTTTTTAATAGTGCTTTTATCTAGAACTTTTAAAACCCTAACATCAGATAACCCTAGTTTTTTTTGTAGCGATGGAACCCTAGTATGTGTTATCTCAGGTGACTTTCTAACTTCTCTTTCTTTAATTTAATGTGAAAGATTTAACAATCCTATTACGATGTGAGATTTCAATAAAGGTATGTTTAAAAGTCAAATCCCTAGTTTTTTATCCCAAATTCAAAATTTGAGGATGTAATTTTTTAAAGTGGGAGGATGCAACATCCCATGTGTTTACAAATAGACACTATGTTTGATAGCATATGTGATACACCATATCAAACATAAGCGAACAACTAAATATTATTATTATTCAAATTTTACCATTATAACCTAGTTGTGATAATGGAGGTAATGAGTAGTATTAATTTAATTATGAAAATAGGGTTTAAAAAGGTATGTATAATTAATTATTTTGTGGGAAATTAATTATAAATAAAAATAAAACCCTTTTAGATAAAAGGAAATGTTTTTCTGAAAAAAAAAACTATTTTAATGCAAATAAGTGTGTTTATAAAATAATAAAATATATATTATTGGATTTTATTAGTGACATATATATTTAATATATTTAATATAATGTTAATAATTCATTTTATAAGTTTTTTTGACATGATATAAGAACATATTAAATTTTAATGATAAAAGAAGTATTTTTCTAAAAAATCAGTATTGCTGCCTTTTGATGGTGCGCCTATTTTGAATCTTATTTTTGGAAATTTTATAAATTATATTTCAAAAAATAACCTTCCTCTTTGAAATCAGTTTATTAAACTTTATTTTGGTTGAATGTTTGGTTTTTTTGGATAAGCTTCATTTTTTGATGAATAGTGAAATAAAATACAACATTTTAATTGAAAACATCTTTTTCATAAAATTTATTTATAATGTTAAAATATATTTTTGAATTTTTTTAAAGTATAATTATATTATTTTTTAATAATTTAATCTAATTTGGTTCATCGGAAAAAATTTCACACTAAAATTGGATATAAACACATGTCAATCTTTGGATGTTTTTTATTTTTAGAAAACATGTATTCTCATTTCGACAATGGGATTAATTTTAATTTAATTAATAACACGTATGTGTTTTAAATTTTAAAAAAAAATTATTACATATTTGGAATCAGTGGTACCAAATTATCTAAATGGGTTCTTGTTTATTTTTTTTGGATATTACAAATAGTAACTTAGTAATTTTTATTTAACACTATTGAAGGTAAATCACATTAATTAGGGTAACAAATAATATGATAAGTACAATAAAATTACCCTAACAGCTACCAAAATACTATTAGATGGATACAATTATACCCTTAATAGATAAGTATTTTAATTGACTCATTTAATGGACACTTTTCCATTAAAATGATATAAATATTATTAGAATAAAAGAAAGTGAAAAAATGTCACACTCTTATTATTTATAAGTACAATACTTTTAATATATTTATAAATATGATATAACTTATATAATAAATATTTCCAAAAATATAATAAAATTATCTATGTCATGGTAATTTATTTATAATTTTTAGATCTTAAATAATTACCACAAATTCTAACACAACAGTGATGCAGTAATTATTTTATTAATAGAAATATCAAATAATGATATGAAAAATATAAATATAAATATAATTTGAATTAATTAGGGTAGTCTAAGAATTTTATGGATTACTATGACAAATTTTAAGTCTATTAAATTTTTTTTTCTAAGTTATCCCTCGTTTTGGATTTTATTTAAATTCAAATAATGAGTAGTGTCGAAATTGACACTATTGATATATGATAAAAAAATATTTTTTAATTTTTTTTAAAATCATAAAAATATTTATAAATTCCATAGTGATTATTATAAGTTCAAAATGTTTAAAATTTTTCCATTAATGGGAAAATTACCCCATATAAGATAAATTTATATCCTCTTAATATTTAAAATATTATTACCATAATTAAAATTAAAATATATTAATTAAGGGTAAAACAAAAAAATAAGATCTAAAATGAAATCAATATGTGTCTAAAAATTATTTTATGAGAGTATTTCGAAACATACTCATCTTATATTAAATAAAACAATTTTGAGTCCTTTTGAGTTGACAATTAATTTATATTAATTTAATATTTTAATTGTCTCCAAGGGTTCCTCTCCCCCCTCCTATAAACAAAACCCATTAATATCTATTAATTACCATTATAAAACCATTTGGATCTGCCAAGATATTCCAAAAACCATTACATTAATACCTCCCCACATTCTAGAGTCCTTATTTTATTATGAACACCCTTATTAGAGGTTTTATGGTTTTAATCAAAGGCGGTCATCCAAGGTAAAGGTAACATTTTTATTTAAGTGTTTCTATTTTATTTATTATTTTCCTTCCTTAATATATTCTCCAACCATGATGAGATAATAAATCTAGTATAAAAATATAATGAGATTTTATTATGCTAATTTCATCACCTAAATCCATATCTACATCCATTAAATGGTAAAATAATTAATCGTTCGTGCGTACATGTGAACTATCACCTCCACAAACCGATATAAATAATTTTTCATTACCAACTATCAAGATTGGTTATAATTATTGAATTAATATTTATATATTATATTAATGAAATATTAATCATTATAAGATAATAATATATCAATTATGTTCTTACTTCCATGAACATAAAAATGACAACGTCGTTTGTCCGTACGTGTGAACTATCTACCACCATGAAGCGATACGATTCATTTTTAATCCCCAAATAACATAGATGATATTTATATATATATATAAGTATATTTAAACTATTTATATAATATTAATTATATTATTATCATTATGTAAATTTAAAATTATACTTACCTTCTGCCATAATGATCATTGAAAAATGGAAATGTTACTCATACATACGTACGACCTACTGTATCCATGATTATAACGTTGCTCATTTTTCATAACCATGAATAAATGGTTTGATTTTAAAGCATAATTATTTTATAAAAGTGATTATTATTTCATGAATATTATTTTGGAGATAATGGACTTATGACCACCTAGACTATTGACATCATACAAAGTTTATTTTTGACTCAACTAACAAATATCGACAAAAAATATGACATGAACTAAAATAATTATATAACATTTATAAAATGTTAATATGTGCTATAAAATTAATAATAAAATTTTAAAAGGTTCTCAAGAATGTAAATAATTAACCTATGTTTATTATTCAAGAATATAAATAAGTCATGTTTCTTTAAAGGGTTTCCTTTGGTGAAAAAAATGGATATTGTGTATAAGTGTCCCCGTGTAATGTATGGGTATACTTTGTAAGATTTTTTCATTATTTTCTAAAACAATAAACTGAAAAATTATTCAAATTTGAATTATAGTTCAAAAACAGTATATGAAATTATTTTTAAGGATGAGTCCTTATAGGTAACTGATGTAAGGTCCCGAATCTATCTAGTCTAACCCTTTTTGTGTTTCCAAAACACATGGTGCTTAGAGGAGGCATAAATTAGGTCTATAGGTTTTTGTATGACAAAAGAAAGAATTAGGGAGGATTCCTAACGTGTAAGGTTTTCACATTGTGAATGTGTACTTCATGACTTGGGTGAGATCTCGATTCATGGCAAAAAAATCAACTACGTGGATCCATTGGCTACGTGAGATTGGAAAAATGGTTGGATCTGATATATTTATGAATCATCTACATGGATTAATTGGCTACATGAATCAGATATGTGAATCTACTATATGGCTAAATCAGCTACTTGAATCGGCTACATGAGCAATAGGCTACGTGGTAGGATAGGAAATGTGAATAGGTTGTGAGGTTAAATCAGCTACATGAATCACCTACATGGATGGATTGGATACATGGATAGATTGGATACATGGGTCGGCTATATGTGTGATCAGATACATGATAGATTAGCTATGTGATTAAACGGTTACATGAAAATGGCTATGTGGAAATTTTGGCTGCATGAAATTGGACACCTAGTGATTTTCACAAGTTTCATGAAAATGACAATGAGGGTCTTCTGGTAGCCCAAATAAAGGTACATCAATGGATGATTCTTTGAGGATAATTATATCCTTGATTTTATGATTTGGTCGAGGTTGTAAACAAGACCTTGTGCATGGAGTTTAATGAGATCTGTAATAGTTGGAATTAAATCTTTGCAATCTGAAATTCTGATTATGCCATCAGTAAACTCTAAAAAAAAGTTCATTCACTTTGTTTCTTCTCTAATTTACTTATCTTGAGATTAGAGGTTTTGAATCCTTCCCTTGGAGTCAAGGAATCCTACTGTCATTGGATCGTATTTTCTCTAGTAGTGATTCCATCTTGTGTGCACCCCCCATTTTTTGTGCAGTGATTCACGTGAAGCTTCTTCATCTTGATAGGGGATTAATTGCTTCTCCAATTTATTTATGTTCAATCATAATGTTATAATGGTTTAGACCATTGGTTGGTAATGGAATTAACTGAATGATGATTTTTAAAGACACGTAAAATTCCATGTATTTTTTTAATTATTTAGGATTATTACGAGTCTACGAAAATTAACGGTGTGTGATTATGAGGCCCGCTATGCCCAGAATGAATTTATGAACCTTTTTAATGTATATTCAATAAAAACGTGGGTAGAGTTTTCTATCTTTTTAATCGGTTCTCGAAATTGAAATCTGAGAGAACTATTGAATCTATAGTGTCGTGATTCGCTTAAGGGAAGATTCACTTTGACCAGAGTTGGTCGGGAGAAAAAGATAGTTTTTGGACTTTTTAAAGAATAGTAAAATGACTATTTTATTTTTATTTTATCTTTCCTTCCTCCAATGGATGAGTGATATTGGCGGGACCGATGACATGTCAAGAAATTAAGTGGATTGAATCATCAATTGTGTAACTGCAACATTATGAATTAAATGAGGTTCATTAATTACTCATTTAATGAACCTCATTAAATTATTTCATGCGTTAATCATCTTTTCCCGGTACTATATATATGAGGTTCAGGGATGAGTTTTGACATGGCTTCACCAAGCGAGGAATCTTTGGAAAAGTATCGTGACGCCATCCACCGATGGAGGATGGAAGCTCAGGAAGCAATGATCTGAGATCGATGAATGCTGTCGACTCCTTCCAATGAGGATGCTCCTCCCACTGCATACCCTCGAACATAGAAGTACCACCATCCGAAGGGGTCACCAACAATTATGAGGTAGGGTATTTATTTTGAAGTTGCCTTTAATGAATTAAATTCTCTCCCGCTTGTTATCATGTAACGCGGAGGGCGCGGGCCAAATGAACAAGGCACAGACTCGCCACCACACCATTCTTGATGTGACCTTCAGGGGAAATTTTCCAACTCGATGGAAACGCAAAATAGAGGGTCACTATATGACAGCGGCATCCTCGAAGAGTCGTAGGCGCATGCGACACCATGAATGGACCATCGGAGCACGTCTGGTGGCACATGGAAAGAATTGTCGGCCGGCCATGCTGACGGTGGCTGGAGGTGGCCAGAGAAGGCCTGCAGCAACAGTATGTGGGTGGTGGAGAGGCAGCGCCGCCGATGGCAACAGCCGCGACCAGTGGGCCGTGGGGGGAGGGGGCAGCGTGGCCCCATGCCGCGTCATGCCAGTTGAAGAAATGGTGGGGCAGCTCCCCACTAGCCAAACGAAATTGCCCCGCATTCGTGGGGCTATCTGGGAAGCGGTCCGCCTCCAAGAGAACTAGGTTGGACATGGGCTGACCAAATAGGCCGGATCCGCGACCCTGCGGGCCAGTGCGGGTGGGCTGAGCCCCACCCGGTGGGCCAGGCTGACAGCGGCCTGGGCCTGCGAACTAGCCGGGCCACCCCGACGGACCGGACCTAGTGAACCAAGCCGCCCATTAACGGGATGGACCCGAGCAGGGTCACGTAGACACCGGGACCAATTATGTCGGGCCGGCCTGACCAAGTCGGACCAGGCCCAGACCCAACCTACCCCCGAATAAAGATACCCCCGTAACTGAAAAACCAGGTGTCCGTTTGGCACGCTGTCTGTGGTGTTGGGAACCCTTTTGGGAAGTGGTCCCTTTGGGAATATTTCGGTGGGACTGTCTGATTCGGGCTAGACTGAGGTGCAATCAACCCCGTTTTTATGGAAAGGGGTGTGACTAACAGACCGAGAATTCGATCAACGCACCATCTGTGGAATAAGGAACCTTGTGACAAGTTGGTCCTTTAGAGCTAATCTAAGTGATTTTTGATGGAGTTTGATGTGCAACCTAGGTTGGATCAGACTTGAATCCAATAGGGTCCTTTTTAAAAAAGTTCCCATATCTCATAGATCGGGCATCCGATCGATGTGTCGTCTATCACATTGGGACAAATATGGAGGGGTAGTCCCTTGGGTATAATTTTTACAGGAATTAATACCAGTTGAAATAAGAATAATGGCTTGAGGAACAGAATCTTCCGGAGAATTGGTGATATTTTTGAGAGAATCCAGTGGCTGGCTATGACATGAAGAAGAAGAGCGACCAATACGGGTCAGAATTAGAAACTCCAGAGTGGGATGATCTATCTGTATGACTAATCATTCCTAACTTTGTACCAGTGAACAAAACGGGTCAACACTAGCGGCCAATAAGGTTCAGTACCAGCGACTAATAAGGTCAGCACCAGGGAGCAATATGGGTCAGCACCAATGAAAAATACGGGTCAACATCTAGCGACCAATATGGGTTAGCATACAGAGACCTATACAGGTCGGCAGTAGAGTTGATACAAATAAGATGATCTGGCTTTATGAATATCCATCCCTATCCCAGTAACCTTGAAGTTATACTGTTAGAGTGAACTGTCTCTTTTGCATTGTGCTTTATGATTTAAATCATGCTTGTGATATTACCTTTGTGGTGTTTCTTGTGATTTTTTCCTTTATGGATTACTGAGAGACCTTCAGGGGTCTCGGGGTACCCTACTGATTATGGTGATACTCACCCCTACATAGGCTCTGCTAACACGTGTGTGTCTAGTGCAGACTACTGACGCTCCAAGGTAAGCTTTGTAGGTTCGGGACTTGGTAAACCTTGCTGCGACAGGAGCAATCAGGATCCTCTTCTTCGACTTCAGAATTATAGTTAATACCCTCTAGGTAGACCTCTAGGGAAGATGCAACATCTGTTTACTTTTTTTTTCAGTATATAGGGATTGTATTCTGGGCCACTATTTCAGTTTTTATTTGTACTTGTGGTTGTACATTACTCTCATGGTCGTACCTTAATTTTTTTGGTTCTTTACTTAAGTTTCTATTTTAGAGCGCGTATAGTTTTCTAAGGAAATGCCTTCCCTATTCGGGAAAAGACTTCAGGTGCTAGTCACCAACCCCTTGCCAATGAATGGCGGGCTTGGGGTAGTCACGTTTAGGCCCCGTGGAACGGGTCCTGACAAAGTGGTTTCAAAGGGCAGTCAGTTCTACCAGAAGAACTAAGAGTCTACTTTCTACAAGGTAATGGTGTAAAGTATCTTGAGTTTGGTTTTTAGTTTGAGATGTTCAGTGTTGGTGAGGAGGCCGACGTATCCATACACAAAGACCATGAATTCTGTTTTCTAACTTGGTACATAAAAAGACAAGTTGCTAGTGTTTTGAAAAGTGTTCTTGATCTTTCTTGAGTCATCTCACCAGGTATAAATTATTGAACATGGTGCATCTTTTTCTTATAGGATGCCTCCACAAAGATAGAAAACCAGGAGTCTGGTTAGGGATTTCGACAGTGGACCACTGAGCGACGAGTCATTGGTACAAGTACCACTCAAAGTGATGGCACCTTTGGGTGGTGTACCAGCAGCACCACCACCCATTGAGTAGCTGATGCTACCAGTGGATCATGCATGCCATTTGGGCACGTTGCGTGAGTTCCAAAGATAAGGGCCTCGGAGGATTTGAGCCGAGATAGACCCCCAGGTAGTATAGGAATTTCTAGAAGCGGTTTTGTGGGTATTTCTCTTAGTAGATACACCCTCCGAGCAGATGGCGATCTTGGCCTCTATCCTTCCTCAGGGCTTAGAAGGATGATGGTGAATCTCAACACTCTAGGGTCATGAGGAGACAACCCTCACTTGGCCAGACTTTGAGATCCTTTTAAGGGCAGAGTTTGTGCCAGTGGAACTACGCTCTGTGTGTATTCAGGAGCTGCTGCATCTGCAGCAGGGTAGCCAAATTATGGCTCAATAATCAGAGAGATTTACTAACCTCTCTCGATACTCCACTGACATGGTACGAGACCCTTACATCTGGGACCCGAACTTTGAGTAGGGGCTCAGGCGAGAGATCAGAGTTATGACGGTTTCTCTCAGCATCCTAACGCAGACTGGGGTGCTAGAGAGAGATTTGTTGATAGATGGATTCCTTACTAAGCAGGAACTAACAGTGGGATCCACTACCAGATGACATGTTGTAGAGTCATCTACAGCTGAAATTAGACAGATGACATAGAAACCTAAACCAGGTAGACCTTCCAGAGGGCGACTAGGGGACACAAAGTCAGAGGTGTGAGGTTCGAGGGGCCTAAGGATTCACCAACAAGGAATGATCTATTTTTCCTATAGGGGACAAGGTCATAGTTCTTGTGACTGTGTGACTCCCCAAGAAGATGATCAGCAGACAGTGGAGGGGCCACTGAGAAAGCGGCAGTAGCAGGAGCATGATCTTCATCTGGGCGGTAGATGAGGCAGTGGATCAAGACATGCAACAATAGGTGGTTGGGGTCACCAAGAACTACCACCACCACCCCCAGGTGGTCCACCATGAGCTTAGGGAGTAGGTGGATGAGGACAGGACTAGCAACAGGCAGTAGAGGCTCACGATCCTAATGTCCCTGAGATGATACAAGTTATGATCTGTATCTTTTCTACTTTAGTTGTAGTGCTTATCGACATAGGTTCTAGCCATTATTTCCTTGCCACAGACTTAGTTTGGGACATTGAGATTATGACTGAGATTTTAGCTCAACCTTTTAGTTTGGATACTTTTACGGGAGAAGATTCAGCAGTCACACACTGGTTCCAACAGTGCGATCTTACTCTCAAAGGATGGAGTTTCAGATGGGATCCGTTAGTAGTAGCGTTTAAGCCCTACATCGTCATTCTAAGCATGGACTGTGGATTAGTAGTTCATGCACAAATTTAATGCTTGAGATGTACAGTGCGATGTACACACAGAGATGGGGGCTAGTTTTCCTTTGTTGGTGAGGAGGAAAACAGAGCATCATGAGGTAGACTTGTGCTAAGGAGGGTGCAGCCGATTACATATCAGTTGGCTTGCATTACCTTCGACACAGTGGGTGAGATGAGCCCATAGTTTCTAGTGGTGGTGGATGAGTATGTGGACATCTTTCCAGAATATTTTCTAGGACTACCTCCTCATAGGGAGATATACATCCGCATTTATTTGTACCTAGGAACAACACCAATATCTACACCTGCATATCGGATGGCCCCTGCAAAGCTCTGAGAGTTGAGGGTACAGTTGGAGGAATTACACAGTAAGTTATTAGAAAGGACCAGTGTTCCTCCATGGGAATCCCCAGTATTATTTTCCAAGAAGTCAGATGGATGTTTGAGGCTATGCATGGACTTCCGACACCTAAACCCGGTGACCGTGAAGAACAAGTATCCTTTGCTGAGGAATTTTGATCTATTTGATCAGTTGAAATGAGAGAAGTAGTTCTTGAAGATAGACCTCAGATCAGGCTATCACCATATTCATGTGCAAGATGAGGACAACCCAAAGATGACATTAAGATTTCGATACAGACATTAAAAATACCTAGTGATGATGTTTGGCATGACGAATTCCCCTGTAGTGTTCATGGGTCTCATGAATATGACCTTCCAAACCTGCTTAGACCGGTTTGTAGTGGTCTTCATTGATGACGTCTTGGTGTAGTCAGCATTGGAGGAAGAGCATTCTATACACTTGAGGATAGATTTGGACACACTATGGGAGCACTAGTTATATGGGAAGGTCTTGAAGTGTGAGTTCTGGATATGGAAGGTTCACTTCTTGGGACATGTCATCTCAGAGGCTGGAGTTGTAGTGGATCCAGCGAATATAGGGTAAGTACTTACTTAGGAACCACCCATGAGTGTTACTAAGGTACATAGTTTCCCTGGATTAGCAGGCTACTATTGAAGGTTCCTACTTGATTTCTATAGAGTAAAAAAACCTATGAATACCTTGATGAATAAGGGGAAACCCATCCTATGGTCAGAGTCATGCTAGTAGAGCTTTCAACATCTGAGGCAGAGCTTGATCAGTGCTCCCATCCCGAGGTTTCCGGATGAGGGAACTGACTATGTGGTTTACTATGATGCCTTAGGGACCAGAATCGGTTGCATCCTAATGCAGGGTGATGCAGTGATTGCTTATTGATCACAACAGTTGAGGTCTCATGAGAAAAATTACACAACTCATGACTTAGAGTTGGCAGCAATTGTCATTGAATTGAGTATGTGGTGACACTACTTTGCTGGGAGAGAAGTTCATTGTTTACTCAGACCACAAGAGTCTTAGATATATCTTCACACAGAAAGATCTGAATTTGAGACAGAAACATTGGATAGAGTTCCTATTGGACTATGACTTTGAGATAGTCTATACTCTTGGGAAGGGGACTATAGTGACAGATGCACTTAGAAGGAGATCGAGTTTTCAACTACTGAATGAGGCTTTATAGAAGTTATCTTATCTTCAGGTATCCTACATGGATAGAGAAGAGATAGTCTACCTCCAGTCGATGGTAGTTTCCCATCCACTCCATGAGCGAGTTAGGGAGGCACAACTTGGAGACAATAGCTGGAAGACTACACATGATCAGATATCCTCAGGCCATGCACATGATGGATACTATGAAGGTGGGGAGCACACTATCCTTTCTAGATGACACACAGATGTACCAGTGGAACTACAAGAGGAGGTGATGAGGGGGTTCCATACATCCCCTTAGTAGTACATATAGGAATGATGAAGATCTATCAGGACCTTCGGCATCAGTACTAGTGGCCAGGGATGAATAAAGTTGTGGTGGAGTTTGTTTCTTGATGCCTCACTTGCTAGAAAGTGAAGGCCAAGCACTAGGTACCATCAGGATGGACCAAAACCCTCGAGATACAAGAGTGGAAGTGGGAAGGGATATCGATGGACTTCATGAGATGGTTACCACGTACGTCCAGAGGGCATGATGCCATCTGGGTGATTTTTGACCGACTCACCAAGTCAGCCCACTTTCTTCTTATTCGAGAGAAGGGCTCGTTAGTGAGCTTGGGATGTCCCTATGTTCAAGAGATTTTGAGACTCCATAAGGTATCTTCGATGATAGTCTTAGACCATGATGCACAATTCACATCCCAGTTGTTGAAAGGATTGCAGGAGGCTTTCGGGATTCAACTTCACTTGAGCACAAATTTTCACCCACAGAAAGATGGTTAGATTGAGCGGACCATCCATAACATGGAGGGCATGCTTCGTGCATGTGTCCTAGATTTTGGTCACGATTTTGAAGACTACCTAACCTTGGTGGAGTTCAGGTACAAAAAAATCTATCACTCCACCATTGGTATGGCCCCTTTTGAGGAATTGTACGGATGACCGTGATGATCTCCCTTGTGCTGGATGGATCCCGGATATCCAGCACTCATGAGCCCAGAGATGGTACAAGCTACCAATGAGAAGGTGTAGGTCATCTGAGAGGGGATGAATACTGCACAAAGCCGACATAAGTCCTGTGATGATAGATGAAGGAGACCACTAGAGTTTATGAGGGGGACCATTTATTCTTGAAATTCTCCCCTCGATGGGGACTATGGATATTTTTCCAAGGTGGTAAACTCTCACTGAGGTTTATCAGACCTTTCCTAATAAATTTGGATGATTGGAGAGGTGGTGTATCCCTTGGGACTACCACCATAGTTGGATAGGGTGCATGACATCTTCCATGCTTCCCAGCTGAGAAGATATGTAAATGACCCATCTCATGTCATCAACCATGGAGAGCTAGAGATTGACGACGAGAAAACTTTTGCGGAGTACCTAGTGGAGATATAGGATCGACATGAGAGGATCCTTTATGCATGTTCGATACCTCTGGTTTACATTCTGCAGTAGAATGAGAATCTATATGAGAAGAGATGGGAGCGAGAGGCACTTATGAGTGCCCAGTACCCCACTTTGTTTTTGTAGCCTTGTTAGGATATCAGGGAAATAAATCCCCAAGGGGGGGGGGAGAATGTAAATACCCAGAAAATTCCATGTATTTTTTTTAATTATTTAGGATTATTACGAGTCTTTGAAAATTTATGGCACATGATTCTGAGGCCCAGTGTGCCCGAAATGAATTTTTGAACTTTTTTGAAGTATGTTCAGTAAACATGTGGGTGATGTTTTCTATTTTTTGAATCGGTGCTCGAAATTGAAATATGAGAGCATTGTTGAATCCATATAGCCGGGATTTGATTAAGGGAAGCTTCACTTCGACTGTAATTAGTCAAGAGAAAAATATAGTTTTTGGACTTTTTAAAGAATAATAAAATAAAAATTATATTGTTATTTTATATTTATTTCCTCAAACGGATGAGCGAAATTGGCGGGACCAACAACATGTCAATCCATTAAGTGGATTGACTCATCAATTGCATAACTGCATCGTTGTGAATTAAATGAGGTCCATTAATTACTCATTTAATGAACCTCATAAAATTATTTCATGCGTTACTCACGCTTTCCCCATCCTATATATATGAGGCTCAGGTATGAGTTTTGAAATGGCTTCACTAAGCGAGGAAACTCTGGAAATGTACCGCGATACCTTCCACCGATAGAGAATAGAAGCTCCGGCAGCAACGATTTAGGATCGATGAATGCCGACAACTCCACCCAATGAGGAAAATCCTCCCACCGCATACCCTTGAATGTGGAAGTACTATTTTCCGCAACGTTCACCAAAAATCACGAGATAGGGGTTTATTTTGAACTTTTCTTTGACGAATTAAATTATCTCTTACTTGTTATCATGTAACGTGGAGGGCGCGGTCAAAACGAACAAGGCCCAGACCCTCCACAGCTCCGTTTTTGATTTGAACTTCAAGTGACAATTTCCAACTCAACGAAAATGCGAAATAGTGGGTCATGCTATGATGGTAGCATCCCATAAGAGCCTTAGGCATAGGTGGCACCATGAATGGACCACCCAAGAACATCTGGTGGCCCGCAGAAAGAACCGTCAGCCCGCCATGTTGGTGGTGGCTGTAAGAGGCCCGTGGAAACTCGGCACGAGTGGTGGAGAGGAGGTGCACCATCATGAGTGTCATTGGCCGGAGGCGGCCGGCCCCGAGCCAGTCATATGGGAACGGGGCGACGACCGTAGGTGCCACCGGCAACAACAACCATGGACTATAGGCCATGGTAGGAGGGGGTGGCATGGCCCTGCGCCGCATTACAATAGCTAGGGAAATAGTGGAGCAATGCCCCACCAGTCGAACGAAATTCCCCTGCGTCCGCAGGGATAGATGGGAAGTAGTCCCCCTCCAGGCGGACCGGTCGAGACGTAGGCCAGCGCGGGTTGGCTGAGCCCCACCAGGTGGGTCGAGCCCCACTCGGTGGGCTGAGCGCCACCCGTTGGGTCGGACCAACCATGTATCGGGCCCATGAACTTGCCTGGCCGACCCTGATGGGGGGACCCTTAATGGGTCGGACCCGGGCAGGGTCAAGTAAGCCCTGGGACCCATTGCGTCAGGCCGGCCTGACCGAGTCAGACCAGGCCCAGACCCAACCGGCCCCCGAATTAAGAAACGCCTGTAAATGACAAAACAGGTGTTCGTTTGACATGCCGTCATTGGCGTTGGGACCCATTTTGGGAAGTCATCCATTTGGGCATATTCTAGTAGGCCTGACTAAGCTAGGTTGGACCAGGTGCAATCACTCCCATTTCACAGAAAGGGGTGTAACTAACAGACCAAGAATCTGATCGACACACCGTCTATGGAATAAGGACCCTTGTTACAAGGTGGTCCTTTAGAGATACTATAAGTGAGTTTTGAAAGAGTTTGACCTATGACCTGGGTTGGATCACACTTGAATCCAACCAGTCCCTTTTTACATAAGTGCCCATATCTCAGAGACTGGGTGTCCGATCAACGCATCGTCTGTCTGGTTGAGACCCCTATGGAAGGGTGATCCCTTGGGTATAATTTTTATGGGAATTTATACGAGTTTAAATTTGAATGATGGATTGATGGGAAGATTCTTCCAGAGATCAGGCATGCTTCGTGTGGGAATCCAGTGGCTAGCTGTGACATGAAGAAGAAGAATGACCAATATGGGTCTACATCGAAAAAACTAGAGTGGGATGATCTAGTTGTAAGACTAATCATCCCTACCTCTGTACCAACGACCAATAGGGGTCAGCACCAGCAACCAATACGAGTCAGCACTAGTTACCAATATGGATCAACATCTAGAAACCAATATGGGTCAGTATATAGTGACCTATATGGGTCGGCAGTAGAGTTACTACAGATAGGATGATCTGGAATTATGACTAGCCATCCCTATCCTAGTAACCTTTAAGTTGTACCCTTAGAGTGAGCTATTTCTTTTGGATTTTGCTTCATGATTTAGATCATGATTGTGATATTACCTTTTTGGTATTTCTTGTGATGTTTTCCTTTGTGGATTACTGAGATAACTTTGGGGGTCTCGGGTTCACCCACTGGGTATTGTGATACTCACCCCTGCATGGGCTTCGCCCATACGTGTGTGTCTGGTGCAGAATACTAATGCTTCGAGGAAGACTTTGGAGGTTTGGGACTTGATGGAGCTTGGTGTGATGAGAGTAGTCAAGATCCTCTTCATCGACTTTAGACTTACAACTACTACCCTCCAGGTAGAGCTCCAGGGAAGATTCAATAGATATGTACATTCTTTTGAGTTTATAGGGCTTGTATTCTGGACCACTTTTCTCAGTTTATAGTTTTACGTGTGGTTGTAGTTTACTCTCATGGTTGTACCTTAATTTGGTTAGTTTTTTACTTCAGTTTCCCTTCTTGAGTGTGTACAGTTTTCTAAGGAAATGCATTCCTTTTTAGGTAAAATCCTTCAGTTTCTAGTCACCAACCCCTGGCCTATGGAAGGAGAGCTTGGGGTAGTCACATCCGAGCCTCATGGGATAGGTTGTGATAAGATTGAACTGGGTTAATAATGAATTGGATTGCAACCGACTATAATTGTTTTCTACTATGATAACAATTTGCCTCTTTAGTTTATATATAATTTGTGATCTATTTTATGCATATGTAGCATGTTATTATTCTCATTTTACAATTTTGTTCATTATGATACATGTTAAATAACATGAAACAAAAATTAAATAATAAATCATTTGCTAGAGAATAAAGAGGCATGTTCAATGAATCTGGTGCATGCTGTAATTTTATAATGATAAAATTAATGTGATTATACTTGTTTAATTGAATATTTAATTCTATGTGTTCATATAATTTTATAAATAATATGAATCATGTTAATGATTTTTGATGAAAATAATTAAAGGCATGTTAATAAATTGTAATTCCAAATGTTTTTTGAAACCGAAATGTATGTTGGGAAGCATGTTTAAATTAATTGTTTAATTAACTTAGTAGCTTATTATAGGTTTATGCCATAGGTGTCCCGTTGTTGGAACCTTTGAATAATGAATTAGTTAATTCAAGAAGGAATAAAAACTAGTTTTTTAATAAAGATAATTTCTATCTATTGATTTTCCTTTCTATCTGAGAAGGTCGAGAGCCTTATGTTGGAGATGTGAGTGCTTGTTTTCATGTGATGGCTAGATACCTAGTTTTAGGGCCATGATTGCCTTGTTGACTATGTTTGTTTCCTCTTTCTTTTTTTATGTGATCTTGGTATGAGCTTCATTATGTGATGTGTTATGAACTTGGGATGGATGAGCCTAGGATGGCTGATGTGATATGGGGTAGGGAGGCCCAGATGATGTGGCATCATTTGACTCTTGTGATGGAGAGATGCATCGGGTTATGCATGTGGGTGTTAGGGATGGAACAGAATATTATGAAATGGGTTGAAGTTTTGATTACTTGTTGATGTGATAGATAATAATTATTTCTTGAAATGAATATGTTTAATGTTGGATGGATGGGTTTCTTACTTTATTTGTATTCATTCCCCCACTGCTTGAGGTAGATAGATGTGCTCAGTTGCATGATTCCTCTTGGTGGTAGATTAGGATGGTTTTACTTGAATAATTGAATTATAGAAAGATGTTAATAATGTTTAATAAATTAATTTACCCTTGGGGTTATTTTTTATTGAATAATATACTGAAAATATGTCAATCTTGGGAACCCATGGACACAGTTTGGATTATGCCTGGAGATTGTGGACTTGGGTCGATGGTTAAAAATTTAAGTGGATTAATGTTGTTAATTAATGGTTAATTAATTAATTTCTAAAATGTAATTTCGAAAATAAAATAATGAATTTAATGTATCTCTTTAAATTCGTGTGTGCTTATAGGTTATCTATTCCCAAAGAGTGGCGGTTGAGTGTCTGAGAGACGATAGCTATAATTGATCTTAGAACAAGGTTGTGCCTATAGTGTCGTTATGAGTTATATTATATCCTATATATTTTTAGATTTCATACGATATCCGACCCATGTTGGTTAGGGTGAATGACACCCTGTGGACTCTGGGAGGGTGTTTTCCAGAATATTCTGGTGGGAGGATGGATGACTAACTATCCCCTTTGGACCCTCTCTCTCTTTAATTAGTAGTTACCTGTGTTGGTATGAATTGAGGCTAGTTTTTCTATATATGTGTGTGGAGGGATTGGATGGATTTTTTTATTTCCCACACATATATCTCTGGATATATTATACAAAGGATTATTATAGGTTTGATGTGTATAGGTTGTGATGGATTGAGGTACCTTACTCATTGTATGTGTTGTGATGTCTTGAGGTACAATACCTAATGTATGATACACATCATACAAGATGTGGTAGATCATAGAAACTATATGGTCTCTATATGGAAATGTGATATGGGATGAATTAGGTGTATGTTGTGATGTATTTCCTAGGTGTCTTCAGGATGGATTATTTTAGAGAGATATGGCTTAGGATGTGAGATGTTGGGTAATATCAGTAAACTAGTGGGGAAGTGATAGAAGGGTACCATTGATGTTTAATTTCTATAATATATACTCCCTTTCATGATATAATTGGTTAGAGTTGGGTATAGTTAAGTTGGGAACATAGTATACCTATTTAGGTGATGAGTTAGTTTCATTGTTGTATACTATGCTTCAATATGCTTTCTTTATCTTTTACAAAAGAGGATTTATGGGGGATCATACTAAGTATACAGTTATGATAATCCCACGTATATATAAACTATTTTTTGTTCAGTAGGTGCAGTTTAGAGATTGGGATGAATATTACTAACTAATGGCTTTGCAGGAGTTGTTTGGGTTTCATGGTCGCTGTCGTCTTTAGCTTTTTGGTACATGTTGTTTCCTTTTTATTTGTTTCGGTATTGTATGACATTATATGTATTCAATTGGGATTTATTACATGTATGATTAGGTGAGGATTGTCATGTCTATCATATCTCTCTCTTATACATGTTTCCTTAGAGGGTAACGCCTCCCATATGTAATCTTATTATTCCCTCAGTGCTAGTCTCCAACCTGGGGCCTACTGGAGGTAGGACTCAAGTAATCACCATCTTCATCCACTCATTGTTATTCTAAGTGGGGTAATCTTTTAGGTGAGGGGTCTGGATAAATATAGAGTAAGATCTTATTTTTCATTGGTAGTGCACTTCATACCTATAGTAAAACATATACCTCTTTACAAAGAACACCTCTAAAATTGTTCCTTCACACCAAGCCTGTGTCAATGCATGAGTTAGGCATAATAACAACATCAAAATTAATTTTAAACCATAGGGACAATAACTTAGGTCATTTTAAATGAAGATCCAAATTGTTGTTTCCAATATAGTTATTTGTTTTCATACATGCTTCCAGAATTCAACAGGAACATTGATTCCATAAATAATCTGAGAGAAAATTACATTTTTGATTTGATCATTACATTTATTCCAAATTGTCTATGATAGGATACAAGAAATTTATAAAACGTCATTATTAAGGCGATTTTTCCAATCAAGAAAAGAGAAAAAGGAATAAACACATAGATCATACAAAGGAATCTTATGAATCCACTGCTAAATACAAGTAACAGTGACACAATGTAAAATAGTGTGAATTGTTTTCCTAACCTCAAAGAAAAATATGAAAAATATTATAATCAATAATATTTAAAAAAATGGTATCACATGAGGGAAGGCTATTAAGATAAATATTCCACCAAAAAATTCTAACCCACGAAGGAAGGTTAGAATTATAAATAGCCTTCCAACCTGATCTCAAGGAATTATTATCATCAGACATAGCCAAATGATATCCAAAATGTTGTTGATATTTACCATCCCTAGTAGAGAACCAAAACCTAGAATCAATAATAGAATAAAAACCAAGGAGAAAAAACCAAAATGTTGTTATTTAATTCCCGTTAAAATAATTAAATCTTCTCTCAAAATCGTAAACATGATCATAATCCCCAATAAATTCATTAGCCTATAAATCTGCTAAACCATTTGGGTAAAGAGATAAAGGGGTACAATACATATTATTTATGATCCATGTGCCTGGCCAAACACATACCTGAAAATCATTACCAATGCACCAAAAAAGACTTTTCCAAAGAAGAGACTTTGAGATCCAAAGATTTCACCTAATAAAACATGACTATGGGCTCTAATGTTCTGGAAGAACATCCATATTCGGGTGATATTTAACATTAATAACTCCTTAACAGAGGGAATTAGGATAACACTATAATAGAAATAACCAATATCAGCATTAGAAATGGGCTTTGTCAACGCTAATAACACTGACATGATGAGAACCCATAAAAGTGATCGACCTTTATCAATGCTTTTTTATAGTGCCAATAAAGGTCATATCAGCTGCTACAAAGCTGAAACCCTATAGGAACCCTATAATAGAAAACCAGAATAGAAAAACAGATTAGAATACCAATATTAAAAAAACATTTTCAAATTCAAATATTTAATTGACCCAGCATTTCAATTCTAGTTTTACATAAAAAATATTTACATTGATGTGATATTTATAATTAAAATTCATGCATGGAGTCATACCGGCCACATCGTGTGCCGAATTGATGTGAAGTTGATTCTACATGTCACATATAAATTTTGTATTATTTCCTATAGTTTTAATATAACATGAGAACATATTCATTGTTTTGACAATGTGAATCCTGTTTTAGACTAAAATGAAACTTTTATATTGAAAACATGAACTTTGAGTAATACCGAGCACATCTTGTGGAAGATTGACATGAAGTCGACTCTTACAAATCTCATGTGAATTATAGTCCATTTTAATAAAATTTCAAGGCATTAAAAAAAAATTATCATATTTTTCCACGTGACAGTTGTATTAGAGTAAAATAGCACATTTAATGTGAAAACGCACAATTTGAGTCAGGCTAAGGACATATTGTGTCAGATTGATGTGAGTTATATTCCTACACATCACAAATGAATAATGGATATTTTTTTAAAATGTTTTAGAACAGTATAATAACATTTTATTGGTTTTTGGATATGTGATGCATGTTTTATACTAAAATGACACTTTTAATGTCAAAAAACAGACTTTAAGTCAAATGGGATGCATCATGTGCCAGATTGATGAGTGGTCAATTTCTACAAATCAAAAATAAATTATGCATATTTCTACTAAATTATCAAGAAAATTTAGGCTTTTTTTCACAGTTTTGGCTATTTTTTGCGTGTTTTAAACTAAAATGACACTTTTATTTTGAAAACATGCACTAGAGTCACACCAGCAAAATTGTATGCCATATTGGAGTGTGATAAATTCCTAAAAATAAAAAATGAATTATTAATCATTATAATAAAGTATCAAGACAATTAGAACTCATTTTATTGGTTTAATCTATGTGATGTGGGTATTTGTAACTTCCAGACTTGGCTCATCCCTAAAACGGTGGCTAGATCGGTCACCGCATGACCTCAACTATGTCTCCCTGTATGCTAGAGGATACTGACCATAAGCTAGGGACTAAGGAGAGTCATTGGAGATACTATACCCACTTATCTGAGTGGAAACAGTGGAAAATATCAGCAAATAGAGAAAGCCATTAAATAAAGGATAAAACAGCGGAAAATATAATTTTATAAATACTGTATAAAACAAAATGGCCAATGAAAATGTTATACAATTCGTATATGGTATGATGGCACAACTATATTGTGATAAAAAATACATCATTATTTACATATAAATAAATAAATAAATAAATAAATACTCAAAGCCCCGAGGGAAACCTCCTCGAGCATCCCGAGCTTCTGCTCGGTCCTCTACTTCTATCTCCCAAATATATAAAAATAGCATAGTTATGAAACCAAATAGAATATACTCAGGTACCCTAGTGTAATGGAGGTCCGAGTAGGGTGTGATATATAAATCTCGGTAGGATGGGACCACGGATGTCTACCCAAAATCCAGACATTCAAAAAATACTTTTAACAGTGTGAAAGCATGCATAAATAATGTAAGTAGTACAATATAACTATATACCCAAGCACTTACTTTAGCCCTCATCTGTTGTCTGAAGCTGTATTATACATTTTTCATGCATACAAAATAGTAATCACGCATTCATTCTCATTTATAATTTATTAAAGCCTCTTTAAATTATATAAGTCTCGAGATTCAGACTATGCTCGATATCCCCTATATAAGTCACTCATATCATATGTCTATAAAGACCATCTATGTAAATAAAGTAAATACTAAATCCAAGATTGGTCTTTGTACTTGATAACACATCAAAAGATATTCAATTTAATATTTCATATACTATGTCTGAGTCGTTCCACTAAAAAATGAATCACTCCTTGGTCCTTCTTATAAACATTGATTCACCCAATTCATTAACAAATCTGAACCCTTTATCATATTCAATTCAGAACTCATTACATCACATCGTCTTTCATTAACACTTTAATTAAATCATGTTTGAAAAATTGGACCCACAATCCAATTTCAATTAATGGGAGTAGAACGTCATGTCTATTATCCTCGTGAGAATTTGGAGCATCATTCCTTGTCTCACAATCCATGGGTATTTGGGGCACCAGTGTTTGTACCAAAAAAGATAAATTTGCATGCAAGTTAGGCATAGAAAGAAAAGTATAGCACCCCATGAGTATTCAGAGAATAAATCCCTATCTCAAAACCAATTTATCAATCATACATATATATATTTATCATTGGTGTAGAATTCCATGTCTAACACCCAAAAACCATCCATTATTTAATTCATAAATTAATTAATCAAATCTGTTAATTAATTAAACAACTAATTAAAAACATAAATTTCCCGTCAAATAATTCTACAATTAATTAGCCATTCAACATCTCAATAGTTAATAATTAATTTTAAAATTAATTATTATTAACCAAAATCAATTCAACTAAATAAATAACTCAACATTTTATTATCCCAGTTCCTTAACCGAAAACATGATAATTAACTCACCAATCAGTTATCTTTATTCCCTTACTAATCTAATAAATTAGTTAAATATACCAAAACTATATGTTAATGAAATAATTAACTAAGTACGCATTTCAAATTAATTAATCCATCAATAAATTAATCTAAAAAAACATCACATCCTATAATTAATTTTCCAGAATTAATTATCCAAAATATCATGTCAAAATAATTTCATTTAATCCATCAATAAATATATCTATTTAGCCAAAAAAACATATCACAATTAAACCATGAATAAATTATCTCATTTATCTTGATCAATATATTATAATTAATCCTTTTATTAATTATTTATATTCAGTCTCAATTCACATAGTAAAATCACCATTAATTATCTCAATTTATCTCACTCAATAACACATAATTATTCCCCCAAATAATCATCTCATTTACAATTCTCAAGGAACATAATTAATATATAAAATTTATTATCTTATCTTAGCCAAAACAAAACATCATTTAATTATTTAATCATATCACCTTAACCAATTCAGCAATACATGCTAAAAACCAACACATTTTCGTTCCCTCATTTATCTCACATGGGAAGCATCATTTAAAAGCATCAAAAGTCATGCATCAACATATCACATAGCATATTTAGCAATTTAATCAAACATAGTAAATTCACATTTGAATGTAATTCAATATAAATACTTAACTGCATAATTTAAATACCAAAAAAGCTACAGTAAGCATTTTTTAATGCATCAATTAAATTTGAGGACTTTAAAAAGAATCGTACCTCGGGGTGGAACCAGATAATACTCAATAGCTTGACATACGACGGCAACCAATCTGCAACTGGTCCACAGTCTCATGCATGCACACTATCAAATATATATATATATATATATATCTTTTTTGTGTGTTTTCTACAACAATGATAAACAATTCATCAAAATAGTAATAAGAGAGCATAACCAGTAAAGTAAGGATTGCACACATATACCACTATAATAGGGACTCATATAAAATTTATAACTTTAATTTACATGGAGAAAAACAAAAATCGAAAAATAAACCTTACCCGGTGAAATGAAAACAAGGTAAATTGATTTTATCAACCTCGCCCTTGGCGGTGGATGCTAGATTCAGGACCAATGGGTCCCGAGTCAACATTTGCATACCCTAAAAATATATGAATGGAACAATCAAATTAAACCCAAAACTTAGGGTTTTTGCAAAGAAAAAAAGGTGACAGATAAGTCAACTGGATTATGTGAATAAAAAAATATACACAGAAAGACTCACCTTGATGAGGCTGAGAATATTTGGGAAGATTTTGAGAGGAATCATCGTGTGTAAAAAGAAGCCTGAGAGAGGGGGTGGCACACCAAAGAAGGGGGGGGGGATTGCACTGCTACAGGGGTTCTGCCTTGGGGTGTCATGTGCAGTAGTAGGGGGTCCGACTGAGGGAGGATGCGGCCATGGAGTCGCTGCAGGAAGGGGGATCTACACCATGAGAGAGGAAGATCTTGTGGTGGAGACCGCTGGTGCACATCGCGCAGAGAGGAAAAAACTAGGGGGTCAGGCGCTGGCCTCATGCGCCTCTCCTCTCATTTTCCCTCTTAAAAAAGAATAAAAACATAATAATTAAAGTGAATTAATTTAATAATAATAATTACATTTATTCTTATTACCATAATAATTTAATATAACATTTCTTCATTAATTGTTCTATACACCTATATGATAAACCGAGGACATCATTAACACATAAAAAAAATTAAATTCTCTCCAACAAAATTTAATTAAATAGAAACTATAACTCACTTATTTAATTAATCATCTCAACATTAAATAATTAAATTAAACCCCACTTCACAACGATTAATAAACTTCTTTTTAGACATTAATTAAAAAAACCTCTATTTAACCTTTGTTAATTAAATTCTCTATTACCATGAATTTAATTTAATTAAACCCAACTCCACATTTATTCCTCATTTAATATTACCATTCATTAATAACATCCAACTCATATTTTACACATATTTTAATATTACCATTTAATATTATCATTCTTTGATGACACCAAACTCTTCATTTATATGTTATTTAATAAAAATATCACTACTTTAATTTAATTAATAGAAACTCCCAAAAACCCATTTAATTAAACTCATTTCAACCTCAAATTAAATAAACAAAACTTCCATAAAAATAACCATCATTATTATTAATAAAACACTTCTTTGATACAACCCAAAAATCCCCAATACACGTTATTTAATTAAATTCCATTTAACTCAATTTAATTAAAATAAACCACTGTTTCACTGCAATTAATTAAATCACCCTCTTCTATTATTATTATATTTAAAAATAAAAATAATAAAAATAATTAATATTAATTATTATATTCATAAAAACATAATAATAATAATCCCATTATTATCATTATTCAACCTTAGATAAAACCCAACACCTCTATTAAATAAAAATGCTTCTTTATTAATTCTAGATCTCTTTATTTAATTAAACACATCTTCATTAAATGTAAAAATAATCATTTAAAAAAATGTTTCTTTGAGATACCCAATGTCCACATTAAGTTCACATTAATTTTACACCCTATTAGCCATGCAATTAAAATATTTTAACATAAATGTTACACCCCATTAATCATTCAATTAAAATATTTTAACATCCAAATAAATTATGACACCATAATAATAATAACATTATTATTATTATTAACACATTATTATATTTAGACAAAAATCTCCCATTTAATATTATTTAATTAAAATAAATAAATTATTAAACATGGTAAGATGCATGGGTTGGACCGCAACTGTGTGTAGCCAGTGAAGATCCATTAAAGTGTACTTTTCTAGATCAGGTTCTCCCGAGACTTACCGGGACACCCGTGAAAATTATCAGGTATTCACCCAAGTCGAAAAACAACACCTTTATGTGTTACAAGACATGTAATAATGTTCCAAAGCTCAGTTTAAAAATTATACAGTCGATAAATGGAAAAAATATTCGACAACTTTGTAATTTAAACTCGGTAAAAAACATGGGACTTTACAATCTACCCACCATAAAAACTTATTATCCCCGAGAAGTCATTGAGATCTACTAAAACATCATGTGACCCACCAAGGTTGAAAAGTTTTGTTTGAACAAGGATGTTACGTTTCCAAATTCCAAACACACTACTAAAAAATACATAAGTCCAACCACTTAATTCTTTAAAACTTGAGCCAAACCTCACCAAAATGGAGCTTACATCTATGTCCATTACAAGGACCTCATTTAAGAAAAATTTAAAATCTCAATCGACCAATATAAACTGGTTTCACATGATTTCCTAGAAATACAATAAGGTCCCAAAACCCACACTCACCGTTAGACTGGCAATGTGCCTTTTTAAATGATTCCTTCAACAAAAAAATGTTCATCAAAGTCCTTACATGACCTCTAATGATGTTACCACGTCAAGCCATCTCAAGTCTATATAAAAAAACTAATGTGCCCCAACATGAAGGATTTTATAGACTAGAGAAACCATGCATCCCACGTACAACCCATATAATAACTACTCATCAATCCCAACAATATTTAAAACTCTAGAAAAACATAAGACCGATGGTATCTTAGTGTCTCCATGACAATGTCAAGATAGGTGACATAATCGTCTCATTCATAAGATCATACTATGAGTAAACCCAGGTCTCTAAAAGACCAGTCGTACTATCACCAGTTGTTTTAAAAAAAACTCATCTTCTCCTGCTGATGCATCATGAACCAAAACTTGATGCCTATATCATCAATGGTATCCGTGTACTTTCTAAGATTACCAGTGAGTCACTACCCACCTTAGGACTATCCATGTCGTCACAAGAAAAGATCATCCGCTCACCAGTGTGCTATTTCAGAACACCTTAACGCATGCGTGTGACATTTCTCAAACCACGATCACTACGTCAAACATTGATCATAAAAGCTGTAACTTAAACCTATCGGCATGTCAAAACACTCAAGTCACAAAAAGTCATCCCGAGTAGTGGAAAAAAAATTCCTTAATTCCAAAAACATTATAAGGGTAAACATACGATGGGTTTGCCCCTTACGAAACATAAATGTCAACACTCTCCCTTGGTCACACAAAACTGAAATCATGAGGTTCAACAGCCCCCTTTTTCATTTTATATATTTTAATTAATTAATTTCATCCTTTTAACATTTGAATGAATTTCAACAAACACCCAAGTACTTTTTCAAAACAAGTCCCTTGGTTTTCAATCAATGCCACATAGTCCAAACAAACATGCTATAACAGACATCCTCGTTAAACATTTCACATATAGTGTTATCCAAATATAAACTAGCAATTTAGCATCGAAATTCCTTTTAGAAAAAAGGTTTCCCCTGAGGGTACCATTTATTCAATTAGTGTTCTTCAAAAAGAAACCCAAAGATAGTTCATTTCAATAAAAACTCAATGGTTTTACATTTATAACCATTTTCGAACATACTATGGTTATATAACGTTCAGTCATATGGTTGTCCATCTACCAATCAACAAGGAACCCATACACCTTATTAGTGGCATTTGGATTCCATTTATGATATCCAATTTCCATTTAACATTTTAACATTAGAATAACTTTTTAAATGTTTGAATACATAGGTTATCCTTTTCCCAGTTATAAGGCACCCATACACCTTACAAGTGCGACTCTCTCTCATTACAATCACAACAAATCAGTTTTCCACTAATGTAGCCATTTACACATCAAAACATCTCTATCATGTTATTATAAGCAGTAATACAAAAACATGTTATAACATAGAAGCATGAAACAATAACAAAACATGCTAATAACTGAGGCAGTATGACATATAATCACTTAAGCATGTTAAATCTATCACCAAAACATGCCATCTACAGAGGCATGCTAAAGTAGATCAAAATGAACATGAGCCATAGCCCGGTTGGTAAGTACTCCGTAAGTGCATCCAGATGACCAGGGATCAAATCCAGGTGGAGGAAGAATTTCTGGGGTACTATAGAAGTACTGTAGTAGGTACTATAGTAGCACTGTAGCGGGAACTATGCAGTATTGTAGAAGGTGCACTAGTGGGATCTATAGCAGGCACTGTTTGGCACTGTAGCAGCCGGGAATATTCCCCCTTTTGGGCCATCGGGTCACCGAATTAGTCCCTGAGTCCTATAAGGCCTTCGGTCCACCCAGGCCTTTGGGTCAGTAAGGCCTCTGGGCCACCTCAAGGCCTTCGGGCCACCTTAAGTGCAGATGCAAAGCAGATAACCTACAAGGAACAAGCTCTACAAGGAGGATGATAAAGGAGCTTTCACAATAGCAGAAGCTAAATGGATTTCATGAATGAGAGGGTATGGAACCTGCCATCGGGACAAGCCTGTGAATGCACGGGAATGCCTAGTTGAACAACCATACGAAGGTGGAGAGCTGATTTCACGATGAAGAAGCTGGGGAGGAGCAGTTCCATGTAGTTAGTCTTGGTTGTATGTAATGTTTGAAGCCAACGGGCAATGAATTCCTCTACGGCCTATGGGCCATGTAATACATACGCCTATGGGCCTTGTAAGGGTTCCACCTCACCCCTTTAAAGGTAGATTATCAAAATCAATAAAAAATGAAGGCCTTCGGGCCATTGGAGGATAAATTAGATCAAAACATGGAATTTCACCCAAGGCACACAATCCAAATTAGCAGGCATCCTACTAATTCAACTACATGGATTGTTATATTCATGTCATGTGAATCTCTTAGTGCTTAAGATGATGAATGTATGAATTTTTTTCCGTCTTAGGCTAATTTTTTTTCATCAAAATTTCCAAAATCAATAACCAGTAGAAAAACATACCAGTCACTCAATGTGAAATCATATCAACTGTAACAAAAAATATAATAAAAATAAATTCCCACCCCTGACCACTTCATCATTTATTTAATGTGGGGTGATTAGTCCTAGGAACGACTATTAACACAAGCGCAAACACATTCTTAGTATCCTGTCTACCAAACAAAAAATAGTAAGATAAAGTAAAAGAAGCCTTTGATACCACTTTGTAATGTCTATAGCCGGCTCACCCCTAAAACGGTGGCCGGACCGGTCACCACATGACCTCAAGCGCATCTCCTCATACGGTAGAGGCTACCGACTAGTAGAAAGGGTATAAGGAGAGTCAATGGGGGATACTATACCCTTTTATCAGAGTGAAAACTATGAAAACCCTTCTTTTATTACAAACATAAACATGATTTATTACATAAAACATCACTTGATACAACAAATAAGATCGAGAGGTTTAGTGTCTTTGGGTATTAGGATCATTACATAAAAACATGAAATATGAAATACAATATCTTTATTGAACACATCCTTTACATGACCACTACAATCCCCCATACTTATCATTGCATGGGATAACCTGAGGACATGCATAAGAAAAGGGTGAGCTATAAAGCCCAGTAAGGGAATACACATGGAATAACATGATCCAAGGCTCTTTGAACATGGAGAATGAGTAAATCCTCATTGCACATGAAGCACGAGTAAAACCTCTTTGCACTTGAATTAGCATGAGTCAACACTCATTGCACATGACGTATCATGATACTATACTTTACCCAATGCTTTGGAGTGCTATAAGGGCGCACCCTTCTTAAACATTTCATTTCATGAATAAGTGTGCCACATGGATCATAAAACACAGATTCATAAAACAAAATCATTTATTCCACGATAAAGGAATGTGGAATTAATACAAAAAAAATTTATAATCAATAAGTAAATGTGCATAAAGGTGAATACCCTTGATGGTGAAATTGGCATGGTATTCACTACATAATGACACTAGCTTAGAAAATCGGTGCGATTTCAGCAGCGTAACAAAGTGACATAAGAATTCATAAAAAATGGTTGATGAGAGAGAAATGGGTGTCCCATAATATTTATATTAAATGGAAAGTAATGGGTTCATATAGATACATGTACAAACAATTGTAATGGAATATAGATTCATGATACAAAAGTATTGCTTGAATGTAAAAGAGGAGAGAGAAGTTCCTTTCAGAATTTCGGCATAGTAATGGGTGTACATGGGAGGCATTTAATGAAAGAAAAAGGGGTCTCCCATCATTTGAAAAATAATAGGGAAGTATGGGGGAGGTGAGAAACCATAACCCGTCATTTATAATTGAAATTAAATGGGAAAAACAACTTAAAGAAAATTGGACAAAAATGAGAAAGGAAGAAAAACCCTTACTTGGAAGTGTGCTTCCAAATGCTAGAGAGAGGCTTGTGAAAGGCATCTTGGGAGATTGGGGCACCGTGGGAGGATTCTAGAGAGATTAGGGAATAGGTTGGATGAACTCAAAAGGTTTTGAGTGAGGAGGAAGTTGTAGCTTGGGTGGGTTTATATAGGAAAAGTGAGGGAATTCTTTGTTATTTAGGTTTGGGACCCCATATATTAAATTAATCCAAACCACAAACCATCCCATGGTTTTTGCCCATGGTTTTTGGAAAAGGGAAGACGAAAAAAGTATTTTATATGGACAAAGTCCAAACTTCTTAAAATAATGAGGTTTCTTATGTGGAGGTGAGTCACACTCCCATGGAAAATAATTTAAAAAGATAATATATTTAATAAGTCTTTAGGGGTCCATTAATGATTTGAAAAGTAATTCAAATAAACCCAAAATCAAATTATTTTAATGTTAAAACATATATTGGCCGAACATAAAGGTTATATAATTTTATTACAGCACTATTAGGTCATTATTATGTCATAAAATACATTATATATTTAAATGGTATTTAATTTTTACCAAAACATTTAACTGTCTCAGAAAATTATGAAAAACTAACTGTTGGATAAATTCGACATCCTAATTCCAGAAATATCTTTTATTTTATCTAAATAATTTTCTAAATATGTTAATTTTTACTTTTAAAATAAAAACTGATATTTATCGAAAATTCACGGGTTTTGACAGAAATGGATTTCAAACCTTAATAAAAATTATAATTGAATTCATAAATTATAAGATCATTTATAATTAATGAAAATTAATTTAATAATGATAATAATATTTTATTAAAATATTATTTAATTCAAAATTCCCTTAATTTAATAAAATATAATTCTTAATTAAATAATAACTAAAAACACTATATGTACTTTAAAAACTATTTACAATGTATAAAAAATGACAAGGAGGTATATTCATTATTATATAAAAAAATAATATACATGAACATAGTACTAGAGATTTGTTACATAACCCCTTAAAACAGCTGCATAAGACCTAAGGGTAAAGTGTGCGATGGTGATATACTTTTGGGGTGGCTCAGATAACATCGCTTGAGTGGTAATCTCTATCAGCTTACACTTTTCCCGTAGACGGTCCCATTGAGGCTTGACATGATGAATCTCAGATTGGGCTTGGTCAAGAGTGAAGCCCAAGGATGCCACCTCTTTTCGGAGCTCTGATAAATGGGCTTCGTATGGGGAAATTCTACTGGATGAGGCTATCGCTTCCTTTGACAGAGTAAATAGGATTTGTTAAAGCCCTATATTTATACTAATCATGTGATCACTGTTCGATGACTATATTAGCCATGGTAAAAATTTTTAACATAAAACCAAATAAGATGACATTTTATATAAACATAAAGAGACATTTAATTAGATCAAGAGGGATTTCCATTAATGAAACTTTGGGTCGTTACAATATTCCCCCCTTAAGAAATTTATCCCTCAAAATTTTCCTTTTCCCACACTTAAATAGATGTGGGTAACTCAGCTTCATTATTTCCTCTGATTCCCAAGTCGCTTCTTCATACTTGTGGCTTCACCACAACACCTTGACAAGGGGCATTGTCTTATTTCGTAGAACTTTTTTTCTACGATCTATGATCCTCACTGGTGTCTCCTCATAAGAAATATCATCTTCTAATTGTACCACATCAGAAGAGAGTACATGTGAAGGGTCTGGTATGTACTTAAGAGGGATACATGAAATACATCATGTACTTTGGCCATGGTAGGTGGAAGTGATAGTCGATAGGCCACAGCCCCGACACGATCAAGAATCTCAAAGGGGCCGATGTACCTTGGAATTAACTTCCCTTTCTTTCCAAACCTCATGACCTTGTTCCACGGAGATATACATAGAAACACCATGTATCCAATGTTAAACTCAAGGTCTCGTCAATGATTATCTGCATAAATATTCTGTTGACTCTGAGCTGCCTTGATATGCTGTTGAATGGTTTTCACCTTCTCCACCATTTCCTCGACCATTTCTGGTCCAAGCAGCTTACGTTCACCGACCTCATCCCAACATGCCGGTGTTCTACAACTTTTCTCATACAGGTCTTTATATGGTGCCATTTGGATGCTCGAGTGGAAACTCTTATTATAAGAGAACTCAACCATAGGAAGATGTTGATCTCATCCTCCTTTAAAGTCCATTTAGTACGCTCTCAACATGTCCTCATGTGTTTGGATAGTCCTCTCGGATTGGCCATCAGTTTGGGGATGATAAGCTGTACTGAAGTTCCATTCAATATTTAGTGCATGTTGAACACTCTTCCAAAACATAGAGGTGAATCTTGGATCTCAGTCAGACATAATAGATAGTGTTACTCCATGCAACCTTACCACTTCCCTGATATATATCTGTGCTAGTTGATCCAATGAGAAATCCTCCCGAATAGAAATGAAGTGTCTAGTATTTGAAAGACGATCCACAACAACCTAGATTTCATTGTTGCCTTTGGATGTCCGTGGAAGTCTAGTGACAAAGTCCGTGGTGATGTTCTCCCATTTCCATTCTTGTATGGGAAATGGTTTCATCATCCCCTTAGACTTCTGCCTCTCTACCTTCACTTTCCGGCACACCAGGCACTTTGATGTATATTCAGCAATCTCATTCTTCATATTATCCCACCAAAAGTTTTCTCAGAGATCTCGATACATCTTTGTGCTCCCTAGGTGAATAGAGATATTTGAACTATGTGCATCATCCAAAAGTTCCTTCTTCAGCTCCAGACTTGATGGAACACATAGTCTTTTCCCAAATTGCACAATTCCTTATTCATTAACATTAAACTCTAAGGATTTCCCCTTTTTGATAGCTTCCACTTTTTCCTGAATTCCCACATCATCCTTTTGGGCATCCTTTAACCTTTCCAAAAGAGACAGTTGAGAAATAATTTGTGAAAGGATTGATGATGTTCCCTTCTTTATGATTTCCATGTCTATCTTCATCAAGTCTAAGAAGATTGGATCCTTCTCTATTCTCATCATTGATAGAATCACTGGGTCCTTTCTACTTATGGCATCTGCCACCTTGTTTGCTTTCCCAAGGTGGTAATGTATTGAATAGTCATAATCCTTGATGATCTCTATCCATATTCTCTAGTTCATATTAAGATCTTTCTGTGTCAATAAATTTTTAAAACTCTTGTGGTCATTATATATCTCACAGTTCTCCCCATATAGATAATGCCGCCAGATTTTCAAGGCAAAGATCACCGCTACCAACTCCAGATCATGCATTGGATAGTTTTGCTCATGGATTTTGAACATCCTTGAGGAATAGAATATCACTTTATCATTCTGCATAAGCACATAGCCTAATCCCTTCTTCGAAGCATCACTGAATACCACAAAAATTTATCCACTTGTGGGTAATGTGAGCACGGGAGCAGTGACAAGCCTCATTTTTAACTCCTTGAAGCTTTCTTCGCATTCATCACTCCAAGAAAACTTTACTCCCTTTCGAGTTAGCTTGGTAAGAGGGTTGGAATATCGTGAGAAATTCCTCACAAATCGTCGATAATATCCATCTAACCCCAAGAAGCCACAAATATCCATTACTGATGTTAGCCTCGACCATCCCTCAATTGCATCTATTTTGGATGGATCCACATATATCCCATTACTTGTGATGATATGGCCCAATTATGAGACCTCAACTAGAACTCACACTTTCTCTACTTTTCATAGAGCTTCTCCTTGCGCAAATTATCTAGTACAGTTCTTAAATGCTCCTCATGATCCTACTAGGTTTTTGAGTATATTAGAATATTATCTATAAAGACTACCACAAATTTGTCGAGGTAATCTCTAAAGACTCTATTCATTAAGTCCATGAAGATTTCTGGAGCATTAGTGAGTCTGAAAGGCATTAGTATGAATTCATAGTAACCGTATCTTGTGCGAAAAGCGGTCTTGGGGATATCTTCCTTCTTCACCCTTACTTGATAATATCCTGACCGCAAGTCCTCCTTGGAGAAGTATGGTGCTCCATGCAGCTGATCGAACAATTCATCAATTCGTGGGAGAGGATACTTGTTCTTTATCGTGATTTTGTTAGGTTCACGATAATCGATGCAAAGCCGCATTGACCCATCCTTCTACTTGACGAAGAGGACTGGTGCACCCCATGGTGAAGCACTTGGGCGTATAATCCCTTTATCCAGATTCTCTTGTAATTGTTTCATCATATCTTCAAGCTCTAAAACAACCATTCTATCTGGAGTCTTGGATAGTGTTAATTCCCCTGGTATAAGTTCAATTGAGAATTCAACATCTCTTCTTGGAGGAAGACCGGGCAATTCCTTAGGAAACACTTCAGCAAATTCCCTCACCATAGGAATTTCTTCAAGGATGGTTTCTTCCTTGGACTCAATCATCTGAGCCAGATACACATGCTCATAGGGCAGTAATATCCATTCTTGAGATGATGGAGCTAAATGAAACTCATCTTCTTCCTTACATTTGTAAAGAATCGGGGGTCGATTCTCCATATGGAGTGTGATTTCCCTTTCCCGATAATTTATGTTTGATTTATATAAGGAAAGCCAATCCATGCCAAGAATTGCATCAAATTCCACCAGAGGGAGTATGATGAGGTTCACCAGGAAATTCAATCCACATAATATAACAGTGGAGGGCTTATATTCATGGGATTCAATGATTGCCCCATTTTTCGTACTCACCGACATCTTCACTTCCATGATTTGTGGTGGTGCTGGGATTGTTCTACTAAACATTCGAGATATAAAAGAATGCATAGAACCTGAATCAAAAAGTACGTTCACTATTCTTGAATGAATAAATAGCATACCTGTCACCACTTCGTTGTCGGGGATCACTTCGGCAGAAGTGATGGTAAAATATCTTCCTTGCTTCCTTGGAGGTTGTTGGTTGCCTCTGAAAACCCTTGGATTAGGGCACTGATTTTCAAAATGCACTGGTTCTTTGAATTTGTAGCATTGAACAGTGCGTTGAGGTTCAAACATAGCGTTCCTCTCCTCTATCGCAGCTGCGGGTCTTTCTTGCCGATAGTTAATAGCTAGGTGCCCTTCTCTTCCACACCTGAAGCATTTCCTCATCCCCTTAAGGAAATTTCCAGGGTGCTCCTTTCCGCACTTTTGGCAAGTGAGGTGCTAGATATTCTTAGCACTGTTGGATTTATCCATCAGACCACCATCATTGAAGTCCACCTTATGCTTCTTATCCCCATGATACCCCTGTGATTCTCCGATCTCCATTTCAACCTTGATGGCACATCAAAAAATTTCCTCATAGCTGTCAAAGTCGTGGATCACTAATTCTTTCCACAGGCTAGGCTTCAGCTCACCAAAGATGTGGTCAAAATTTCATTCAGGGGTAACGACAAAGCTGGAGGCATATCGTGCAAGCCTTGTGAAGTTTTCCTCGTACGCTCCAATAGATTCTTCATCTTTTTTCATGAGGGAAAGGAAATCCCTTTCCATCTTAAGCCAGAGGGTGCATGGAAAATATTTATCAAAAAACATCTTCCGAAAATCCTTCCATTCCAACGCCTCGATCTCTTCCTCAGGCTTCATATTTTTGATCAGCGTCCACCATTGATCAACTTCACCCTCTATACGATAAGCCGCCAGGATGACCTTATCTTGTTCAGAACATTGAAGGATGGATAAGATCTTTTCAATGGATTTGATCCATTGTTCAGCGATCGTGGGATCAGATGATCCACTAAAAGTAGGAGGCCTTTGTCTCATGAAGCTCTCGATAGCGAATTGTTCTTTCTTGGGGGGGGGGGGGGGGGGTTGAACATTCCTCTTGACCCGTGTTTCCATTCAAAACATGAGTTAGCTGAGAGAGAAGTGTGACAAAGTTCGCTATTCCCACTCTCATTGGATTTGGTATCTTATTAGTACAGTCATCACACTGATCTTCACATCGGTTGTTAGCCAGAGTCCTCCTATTACCGGCCATTGGATGGAATAAAAGGAAAGTTTGGGGTAACACATAAAGGGTAATCCAAAGACAAAATTTGATGACTTATAAATGAACTTTTATTTCCTTAACTCATGAGTCTATAGGCTTCAATCTAGGATCTTCCTGATCTACTTTCTAACATAAATTCTTAGGGGCCTTTTTTTAATTCCCTTAATAAGGGTTCATACTAAGCTTGTTCATTTATCAAAACATATCCCCCGGGAGTGTCATAACCAATAGTGCAGCAAGGCCCGTTTTCGTGCACCATTTCCCGTTCGCGTATAGTTCAAAGTGGTGTTTTTGGGTTTTACCCCTAGGATACATCTGTGCCAAAGCCGCATCTACCTGCTCGTATCCAGACAGGGATGTATTTTCTTGATAAACCACTTAATTAGTACTTACCAAAACATAGGGATGTGTTTATTATACTTAGTATTGTCTCTAAGTCTTTACTAGGATTTTCTAATCCTAATCCCAAAATAACTAAACCTATCCTCTGATACCAACTACGACAACCCTGCTTTTATAAAAAAGTTAAACATGATTTATTACATAAAACATCACTTGATACAAAAAATAAGATCTATAGGTTTAGTGTCTTTGGGGCTTAGGATAATTACATAAAAACTTGAAACATGAAATACAAAATCGTTATTGAAAACTTCCTTTACATGACCACTACATTCCCCCATACTTAGCATTGCATGGGATAACCTGAGGACATACATAAAAAAAGGGTGACCTATAAAGCCTAGTAAGGGAATACACATGGAATAACATGAGGAGTACAATAAATGTTAGACAATAGGCATATCAATAGAGTATAAGAGAAACATGAACATAAAGGCATGATAAAGCATGATAATCATGACATGAAAATGTGGCAACAACACTTAACATGGAATTAGCATGAGCCAAGGCTCATTGCACATGAAGCATGAGTCAATCCTCATCGCACATGAAGCACGAGTAAAAACTCGTTCCACTTGAATTATCATGAGTCAACACTCATTTCACATGATATATCATGATACTATACTTTACCCAATGAATTGGAGCGCTATAAGGGCACACCCTTCTTAAAAATTTCATTTCATGAATAAGTGTGCCACATGGATCATAAAACATAGATTCATAAAACATAATCATTTATTCCACGATAAAGGAATGTTGAATTAATACATGAAACTATATAATAAATAATTATATGTGCATAAAGGTGAATACCCTTGATGGAGAAATGGGCATGGTATTCACTACACAATGACATTGGCTTAGAAAATCGGTGCGATTTCAGCAGCGTGACAGCGTGACATAAGAATTCATAAAAAATGTTTGATGAGAGAGAATGGGGTGTATCATAATATTTACATGAAATAAATAGTAAGGAGTTCATATAGATACATTTCCAAACAATTGTAATGGAATTTATATTCATGATCCAAAAGTATTGCTTGAATGTAAAAGAGGAGAGAGAGGTTCCTTTCGGAATTTTGGCATAGGAACGGGTGTACATGGGAGGAATTTAATGAGAGAGAAAGGGGTCTCAAATAATTCAAAAAACAAGAGTTCAGTATGGGGGAGGTGTGAAACCATACCCTAGCATTTATAATTGAAATTAAAAGGGCAAAACAACTTAATGAAAATTGGACAAAAATGAGAAAGGAAGAAAAACCCTTACTTGGAATTGTGCTTTTAAAGGCTAGAGAGAGGCTTGTGAGAGGCTTCTTGGGAGCTTGGGGAACCTTGAGAGGATTCGATAGAGAGTAGGGAAGAGGTTATACGAACTCCAAAGTTTTTGAGTGATGAGGAAGTGGGAGATTCGGTGGATTTATATAGCAAAGGTGAGGTAATTCTTTATTATTTAGGTTTGGGACCCCTTATATTAAATAAATCCAAACCAAAAACCATACCATGGTTTTTTCCCATGGTTTTTTGAAAAGGGAAGAGGAAAAAATATTTTATAAGGCCAAAGTCCTAACTTCTTAAAATAATGAGGCTGCTTATGTGGAGGTGAGTCACGCTCCTATGAAAAATAATTTAAAAAGACAAGATGTTTAATAAGTCTTGAGGGGTCCATTAATGCTTTGAAAAGTAAGTCAAACACACCCAAAATCACATTATTTTAATGGTACAACATATATTGGCCTAACATAAACCTTATATTATTTTATTACATCACTATTGGGTCATTATGATGTCATAAAAGACATTATATATTTAAAAGGTATTTACTTTTTACCCAAAAATTTGACTGTCTCGGAAAATTATGAAAAATTCACCATTGGATAAATTTGACGTCCTGATTCCTGGAATATCAATTATTTTACCTAAATAATTTTATAAATATGTTAATTTTAACTTTTAAAATAAAAAATGACATTTATCGAAAATTCACTGGTTTTGACAGAAATGGATTTCAAACCTTAATAAAAATTATAACTGCATTCATAAAATTATAAGATCATTTATATTTAATAAAAAATAATTTAATAATAATAATATTATTTTATTAAATTATTATCTAATTCAAAAATCCCTTAATTTAATAAAATATAATTCTTAATTAAATAATAATTAAAAACACTATATGTACTTTAAAAACTATTTACAATGTATCAAAAATGATAAGGAGGTATATTCATTATTATATTAAAAATAATATACATGAACATAGTACTAGAGTTTTGTTACAAACCCCTTAAAACAGCCGCATAAGACCTAAGGGTAAGGTGTGCGATGGTGACAGACTCTTGGGGTGGCTCGGATAACATTGCTCGAGTAGTAATCTCTATCAACTTCAACTTTTCCCGTAGACGACCCCGTTCGAGCTTGACATGATAAAGCTCAGCTTGAGCTTGGTCAAGAGAAAAGCCCAAGGATACCACCTCTTTTCCGAGCTTTGAAAAATGGGATTCATATGGGGAAATTCTACTGGATGAGGCCATCACTTCCTTTGTCTGAGTAAATTGGATTTGTTAAAGCCCTATATTTATACTAATCATGTGATCACTATTCAATGGCTATATTAGCAACGATCAGAATTCTTAACATAAAACCAAAGAAGTTGAAATTTTATATAAACATAAAGAGACATTTAATTAGATCAAGAGGGATTTACATTAATGAAACTTTGGGTCGTTACAAAAACTGTGGACAATATCAGCAAATGGTGAAAGCAGTTTAATAAATGATAAAATAGCAGAAGGTATAATTTTATAAATCTTGTATAAAAAAAATGGCCAACGCCAATGTTATAAAATGCATGAATGATATGATGGTACAATAATAAAGTGATAAAAAATACATCATGATTTACATATCTATAAATAAATAAATAAATAAAGACTCAAAGCCCTGAGGGAGATCTCCTAGAGCATCTCGAGCTTCTGGTCGACCCTCTTCTCCAATCTCCCAAGTATATTAAAATAGCACAATCCTACAACCAAATAGAATCTACTCCGGTACCCCAGTGCAATGGCTGCCCGAGTAGGGTGTGAGATATAAATCTCAGTAGGCCAGTACCACTGATGTCTACCCCAAATCCAGGCATTCAATAAATACTTTTAACAGTGTGAAAGTATGCATAAATAAAGAGATACAATATAACTATATACCCAAGTACCTACTTCATCCCTCATCTGGTGTCTCAACCGATATTATACATTTTTCATTCATACACAACAGAAATCACAAATTCATTCTCATTTATCAAATATTCAAAAATCTTTATATTATGTAATTATCAAGATCCGGCCTATGCCCAAAATCCCATGTATAAGTCACTCATAAAAGATGTCTCTAAAGACTATCTAAAAAAACCAAGTAATGACTGAATCAATGTTTGTTCTTTTTCTTGGACAACACGTCATAATATTTTCAATTTAATCATTTATATACTATGTCTGAGACCTTCCACTAAAAAATGATTCACTCATGGGTCCATCCACTAAACATTGATTCAACCAATTCATTAACAAATCTGAAACCTTTATCATATTACATTTATAAATCATTAAATCACATAATCTTCATTAACTATTTAATTCAAATCATATACGACAAATTGGACCCACATTCCAATGTCAACTAGTGGGTGTAGAATGTCATGTCTAGCACCCTCATGAGTATTTGGAGCATCAGTCCTTGTCTCACAACCCATGGGTATTTGGAGGATCAGTCTGTGTTCCATAAAAGAGAAATTGTCCTGAAATCTTGGTGTAGAACGCCATGTCTAGCAACCCATGAGTATTTGGAGCACCAGTCCATGTCGCACAACCCATTTAAAAATCATACATATATATATTTTTCAATGGTTTAGAGTGCCATGTCTAACACCCCAAAACCATCCATTAATTAATAAATTAATTAATTAATCAAATCCATTAATTAATTAATCAACTAATTGACAACAAAAATTTCCCATCAAATAATTATATAATTAATTAACCATTCAACATATCAATAGTTAACAATTAATTATTCTTACCCACAAGAAAGTCAACTAATTAATTAACGGAACATTTATTTATCCCAATTACTTAATAGAAAACCTGATAATTAACTCACCAATCAATTATACATATTCCCTTTCTAATCTAATCGATTGGTTTAATATCCCAAAACTATTTGTTAATGCAGCAATTAATAAAGAAAAAATTTCCATTAATTAATCCACCAATTAATTAATCTGAAAAAATCACATTCCATAATTATTTATCAAAAATATCACTGCCAAAGCATGTCATTTAGTCCATCAATAAATATATCTATTTAGACTAAACAACATATTGTAATTATACCCCGAATAAATTATCTCATTGAACAATATCAATATATTATAATTAATACTTTGATTAATTTTCTTTAAATTTAGCCTCAATGCACATAATTAAATCACCATTAGTTATCACAATTTATCTCACTCAATAAAATATATTTATTCCCCCAATTAATCATCTCATTTACAATTCTAAAGGCACACAATTAATATAAAAAATTTATTATCTTATCTTAGAAAAAACATCATTTAATTATTTAATCGTATCACCGTAACCAATTCAGAACTACATGCTTAAAACCAATGCATTACCATGTCCTCATTTATCTCAAGTGGGAAGCATCATTTAATAACATCGAAATTCATGCATCAACATATCATATTTAGAAATTTAATCAAACTCACTAAATTCACATTTTAATGTCATTCAATATAAATACTTCACTGCATAATTTAAAAACCAAAAATGGTGCAGTAATAATTTAATTAATGAATTTATCAAAGTTGAGGACTGGAAAATGGATCCTACCTCAGGGTGGAACCAGATAAATACTCAGCGGCTTGACATACGACAACAACCAATCTGCAACTGTTCTACAGTCACACGCACACACACCTTCAAATATATATATATATATATATATATATATCTTTTTGTGCACATTTTCAACAAAAATGATTAAAAATTAATCAAAACAGTAATAAGAGACCAGAACTAGTGCAGAAAGGTCTACACCGCTATACCTCTATACCAAGGACTGAAATAAAATTTCAGACTCTAATTTACATGGTGCAAAACAAAACCGCGAAAAATAAACCTTACCCGATGGAATGACGACAAAGAAAATTTATTCTATCCACCTCTCCCTTGGTGGTGGATGCCAAATTATGGACCAATGGGTCCCATGTAAACATTCTCATACCCTAAAATCATTGGAACACAACAGTCAAATTAAACCCAAACATTAGGGTTTTGGCTGAGAAAACCAGGTCAGAGTGGAGTCAAATGGCCGATGCGAATCAAAAAAATATAAACAGACATAGTAAACTTGAAGAAGCAGATAATATCTGTGATGAGTCTAATTTGAATCATCACATGAAAAGAGAAGTCTGAGAGGGGGGGGGTGGCAGATAAAAGAGGGGGTGGGGGGTTGCGCTGCTATAGGGGTTCTGCCCGGGTGTGTTGTGTGCTGCAGTAAGGGGTACGACCAAGGGAGGTTGCAGCCATTGAGTCGCTGCAGGAAAAGGGATACATGCCATGGGAGAGGAGGAGCTTGTGGAAGAGGCCGCTGGTACACATAATATAACGACCCATACTTTACATACATTGTTAATACATCGAAATTGAAGCACACTTATTACAACATATGACAAAACCACAAAGGACCGTATAGGTATAGTGTCTTTAGAAACTGGGAAACATAAACAACTGGTTCATAAATCTTCTACAGGGTCTCCCATTTATTTCATCATATCTAGGGTCCCTTTTAGCATATTCTACTTAATATCCATCTTCCTGACCTGGGGAAAAGAAAACATAAAAGGGTGAGCTCAAATGCTCAGCAAGGGCAATAAAGGAAATAAAAATCATATAATATCTTTTTGAAAATCATAACCTGCAAAAGAGATCATAAAATCTTAATAAATCATAGAAGTGAAAATGAGATCCCCATAATCATAACATGAAACTTGAAACTTTGTGGCATGCACACATAATCATGGAAAATCATTTCTTGTTAGTCATGACTTATTGCCAAGACTATCTTAGTGGACAATGTCCCCTTTCTGAACCGAGTTCACTCCTCGTTTCAGTCCTGTATCACTGAACCGAAATAACCTTCCGTTCCAGCCATGTCTATCTCATGAGATATAAAATCTTTACCCAATGCATTGGAGGGAGATATAGGTCCCACCCATCTTATAATGAATCCTTTCTTATGTGTGCCACATAATCATAAAACATACATCATCACATAACACATGTAACAAAAATGGGATTCTTGAAACATCATGACATCATAAATAAATTCATATAAGATAAAGGAATTCATAAAAAATAATTCCATCACAACATGATCAAGTCAATGTAATAATAGGGATAAAAACAGAACCCTTTATTATCTTAGATGGAAAATAATTTTGATAAAACACTTGAACTCCATTCTTGAGGAAAATATCCTTTCTTCGTCAAAAACATTTTTCCTTTCATAACATGTCATACAACTTTAAAATAAAAGAAGTTGATTAAAAATAAACTTGAAAACTTGTAAAGGAAGCTTCTTGGAAATAATGTTTTAAAAATCCCTTCATGCCGTATAAGTTAAAAAAACATTCTTCGTACTTTTGTCGGAAAGTCAAAAAGTACCTCGTATGAAAAATGACAAAAGATTCCTTTCATATCTTTTACAAAAAAACTTACCGAAGGGTGAAATTGGATATAAACTATTGTAGAAGGATGGAAATAATATTACATATTGAGTAAACATGGATGTGGATGATAAAATACACCCCAGTAAATACTTACGAATAAACAATCTCGGATAAAAATGAGATTGTGATATTTCCCTTACCTTAGGTCCGATTTGCTTTGTACGTGTCCGAAGCTCCTGTATAATGGTTTAAATAATGTTATTGACTTATTCCAGAATCATATATGTTGATATGATATCATATATGGTCATATTATTAGCTTCTTGTTAGTAATATTTCATTGTTACTTGTTACTCGGGTCTTTATAACTTTTTGTTCTTATGCGTGTTTTGTCGAATAAATTCTTATTCTTATCTTTAGGTTATAGATAATTCATTTACAGAATGGTATTAGTGTATTATATACCATATTCATTCATTCAATTCATTTATATAATCATTATGAAATGAAGATCATGTAGAACGAGTCGCATCACATTGTGGAGACGGTATTCCGTACGTACGCACGAGTGATGATATCGTTCCTATGATCGTGGAATTGTATTGGAGTATATATATATATTATTTCAGTATCAATATTACTTCATAATAATCATATATAGTTACTTATTACACCATTATAACCATCCTTGTAAGGTGATGGTGGAAAAATAGATTACACCACGGCGTGGAGACGGTATTCCGTACGTACGCACGCGCGGTGATTTCATTTTTCCGTAGGATGGATAGAAGGTGAATTAGGGTTGTTTCATATTTATAATAACATATCAGTATGTAAGTAATACTGATGTTATTACTTTATCATGAAACAACTAAAGAAGAAGAAGTTTGAAGAAGAAAGAAATTGAAAAGATCGGTAATGGATATTACCTCTTCTTTGGAACGCCTCTTTGAATCCTCCACTTAAGGAACTAAGATTGGTCTTTGGAGAAGACCAGGACCTCTAGGATTATTCTAGGGAAGTGGAGAGGAGAAAATGGCAGGGGTTGGCCGAGCTTGAGTGCTCAAATTGGTGTGAGGAGGAGGGGGAGGAGGTGCCCTTTTATAAGGGAGGAGAGGGGCACCTTAGGAATATCTCAAAATATTATTTTATATTAAAGTCAAAATCGGTTTATAATGGTTCCAAAGGGTCTTATTTTGAAGCTAAAGTGGGGATGGGTCGAAATCATATCAACCAATAGGATTTAGACAAGTTTAGGGTATTATTTTAACCTTATTAATTAGATTTAACTCTAAGTTAAATAATTTAACTTTTACCATGTCTTTTTGTTTTCTTTCACTATATGGTTAATAAAATTACTATAACATGCCAAACGAACCCCAAATTGTTTATTATTAAAATATATATCCTTATCTAAGTCATTTGGCCGAACCTTAGATTTTTAGGAATACAATAACAATTAATAATATAATATTTGATTTAAAAACTATTTTGTGTCAATTTTGACACTATTTGATATATGATTTTTGTGAAAGTCATAACAGAATTATATGTTCGAACCAAGTTGATTAAATCAACATTAATATATCATAGTAACCTATAAAATTAGTGGAATTCATAAAAATTTTCAAATTACATTTATTTTGGTGTTTATAACATCAATTATGTCAATATTTCATTAATAAGATAATTACTGCATCATCGTTGTGTCATAAATAAATTAAATTATTTGATGTCTAAAATTTTTTTAGCTTTCTAATGAATATTTACAATCGAATTTATCTTATGTATAACCCCATATTAAAAATGATTTACTTATTAAACTTTGATTTTAACTATTTTAACCTTTCTTTAAATAAATTAATAATAAATGTCCTAATCTAATCCAAGTGGGCCTAAATGGTCATATTTTATTCCTAAGTTTGTTTTTGGTCGAATTACACTTGTCCAATAGAATTAGGACATGTGTTAGGGTAATATTAATATCATATTTACCCTTAGTTACCTTATTTACTATTAACCGCGGTAAAAAAAAGTAAAAAGTTACTATTCACCAAAAATTATTTTCATCTCATTGAACCACCTTTTAGTCCTTGATATTAACCGTGTCTCTCGGATTTTCGAAATTCCATTCACAGAAGCGGTAAAATTAAGTTTTATGCAAAATTCGGTTTTTAACCTACCACTTAGTGGTTTCACTATTCATCAAAAATTGAAAGTTTTCAGAAAAATACCAAAATTTCACCCTAGGCTAATTTCGATATTCTGAGTCCAAAAATGAAGTCCATTTTGAAAAATAAAATTTATAAAATTTCAAAAAGTGGTTATTACTATTCATAACGGCTAGTTTTAATAGCATATTGTTATTTAGTGAAACTCGGTATTGCGTACGACGAAAGCTATCGAGGAAGGTCGCGATTGCGTGTAAAGCAAGCCTAGCAAGTGTTGTGTAGAAAAAGATTCCTTTGATGATTTATATAACATAAAAGTCTCGGGTGTTACATTCTACCCCCCTTAAAAAGAATTTCGCCCTCGAAATTCGTCACTTTGTAACAAACAGATGAGGATACTTCTCCCTCATCATATCCTCAAGCTCCCAAGTAGCTTCTTCAAGTTGGTGGTTTCTCCATAAAAATTTCACCAAGCGAGTGGTCTTGTTTCGTAGGACTTTTTCGCTACAATCCAGAATCTCTATCGGCTGTTCTTCATAAGAAAGATCTTGCTCCAGCGGTACAACTTCTGAGCTGAGTACATGTGAAGGATCTGGTATGTACTTTCTCAGGAGAGATACATGGAACACATCGTGAACTTGAGAGAGATTCGGTGGAAGCGCCAATCGGTAAGCTACCTTCCCAACACGATCCAGTATTTCGAAAGGACCGATATATCTAGGGCTCAACTTCCCCTTCTTTCCAAATCTCATAACCCTCTTCCAGGGAGATATTCATAAGAACACTTTATCACCCACTTCAAACTCTAGGTCTTTTCTTCGGTTGTCGGCATAACTTTTCTGTCGACTCTGAGCTGCTCTTATGTGTTGTTGAATAGATCTGACCTTTTCTGCCATCTCATCAACGAGATCAGGTCCTAATAGCTTTCTTTCCCCAACTTCATCCCAGCAAGTTGGAGTCCTGCATTTCTTTCCATAGAGAGCTTCATAAGGAGCCATCTGAATACTGGAGTGAAAGCTATTATTATAAGAAAATTCCACCAAAGGTAGGTGTTGATCCCAACCTCCTTTGAAATCCATAGAGCAAGCTCTCAACATATCTTCTAGGGTTTGAATTGTTCTCTCAGACTGACCGTCTGTCTGGGGATGATAAGCAGTGCTGAAACTCAACTCTGTATCCAGAGTATGCTGAAGACTTCGCCAGAACTTCGAGGTAAATCTCGGATCCCGATCAGATATAATAGAAAGTGGTACTCCATGCAATCTTACCACTTCCTTTACATATATCCTGGCAAGCTGATCTAGAGAGAAATCCTCTCTAATAGGAATGAAGTGTGCAGACTTTGTAAGACGATCAACTATGACCCAGATAGCATTATTGCCTTTGGATGTTTTAGGAAGTCCTGTGACAAAGTCCATAGTGATGTTTTCCCATTTCCATTCGGGTATGGGTAATGGTTGTAACATCCCCTTAGACTTCTGTCTCTCAGCTTTAACTTGTTGTCAAACCAAGCATCGAGATACATATTCAGCAACATCTCTTTTCATGCCATCCCACCAGAAGTACTCTTTCAGGTCCCTATACATCTTCGTACTTCCAGGATGAATAGAGAATGATGAACTATGAGCCTCATCCAGCAGCTCCTTCTTTAATTCGGGGATGGGAGGAACACAAACCCGATTCCTGAACTTTATTATCCCATCACAATCAAGGTTGAATTCAGGAACATTTCTCACCTTCTTTTGTAACTCGACATCTTCTTTCTGTGCCTCTTTAATCTTCACATGTATAGATGGTTGAACATTCATTTGAGAAAGATAAGATTTTTCCCCTTCCATTATAATTCCAAGATCCATCCTTTGTAAATCCATAAATATTGGATCTTTTGTGATCCTCATCATGGATAAACTAGCATGGTCTTGTCGACTTAATGCATCTGCCACCTTGTTTGCTTTCCCAGGGTGGTAATGGATTGAGCAGTCATAATCCTTAATCAGCTCCAACCATCTTCTTTGACGCATATTCAACTCCTTTTGTGTGAAAATATACTTTAAACTTTTATGATCAGTATAAATATCACACCTTTCACCATAAAGGTAATGCCTCCAAATCTTTAATGCAAAGATTACCGCAGCCAACTCCAAATCATGTGTTGGGTAATTTTGCTCATGGATTTTCAACTGTCGTGAGGCATAAGCTATCACCATATCATTTTGCATAAGAACACACCCCAATCCCTTCTTGGATGCATCACTGTAGATCAAAAACCTTTCTCCACTACAAGGCAGTGTGAGCACAGGTGCACTGGATAACCTTCTTTTCAACTCCTTGAAATTCTCTTCACATTCCTCTGTCCAGACAAACTTAACTCCTTTCCGAGTCAACTTGGTGATTGGATTAGATAATCGTGAAAAATCTTTTACAAAACGTCGATAATATCCAGCCAAACCAAGAAAACTTCGGATCTCAGTTACTGTTGTTGGTCTTGACCATCTTTCGATAACCTCTGTTTTTGCTGGATCCACAGATATCCCCTCTTTTGAGATTATGTGACCCAAAAATGCAACTTTTTGAAGCCAAAATTCACACTTGGTAAATTTGGCATAAAGCTTCTCCTTTCTTAGGGTCTTCAATATAATTCTCAAGTGATCTTCATGCTCTTCCTTGCTCTTTGAATAGACAAGAATATCGTCTATAAAGACTACCACAAATTGATCAAGATAGTCTCTAAAGACTCTATTCATTAGATCCATGAAGATAGCAGGGGCATTAGTAAGACCAAATGGCATCACTATAAATTCATAGTGTCCATACCTTGTATGGAAAGCCGTCTTTGGTATATCCTCCCTTTTGACCCTTAATTGATGATACCCTGAACGAAGATCAATCTTGGAAAAGTATTGAGCTCCGCGTAGTTGGTCAAATAAGTCATCAATGCGTGGGAGAGGATATTTGTTCTTGATAGTGATCTTGTTAAGTTCTCGATAATCAATGCAGAGTCTCATTGATCCATCTTTCTTCTTAACAAATAGAACAGGTGCTCCCCAAGGTGACGCACTAGGGCGTATGAATCCCTTATCAAGATTCTCTTGGAGTTGCTTCTTCAATTCCAGCAACTCAATTGGGGCCATTCTATAAGGTGTCTTTGAAATAGGCAAAGCACCCGGTACGAGTTCTATTGAAAACTCAACTTCACGATTTGGTGGAAGACCCGGCAATTCCTCCGGAAAGACATCATCAAACTCCCGTACAATGGGCATATTCTTAATCGTGAGTTTCTCACCAACCATTTGAGATAAATAACCTTCATTTAGTGGAATCAATACCCATAAGATGGAAGAAATTTCCACTGGAAGGTTATGTTCATCCTTGCATTGATAGACGATCGTAGATTGATCTGGAATATGAAATGTGACTTCCCTTCTTTGGCAATCGATATGAGCTCCATGTAGAGAAAGCCAATCCATGCCAAGAATCACATCAAATTCCACTAAAGGAAGGATCACAAGATTTGCAGGAAGCACTTTCCCACAAACTTCGATCGGAGAAGAATTATAAACTTTTGATGCGATTGATGTGCCATTAGGTGTTGTCACAGCTAACTCAACATCTAATTGTTGAGGTAATACGGTGATACCCTTAGAAAAGTCTTCAGAAATAAAAGAGTGGGTGGATCCAGAATCAAATAAAACATTTGCTACTTTAGAGTGGATGGTAAGTGTACCTTTCACCACATCGTTATCGTACTCCACATCGCCGGTAGAAATTGCATGTGACTTTCCTTTGTCTTTAGCCTTAAGAGTTTGTTGACGTCGACCATCATCATCAACCCTTGGATTTGGGCATTGATTGGCATAATGCCCCATCTCCTTGCACTTGAAACATTGAAGTGTAGTAGGATCATTCTGTGTATCCCTTCCTTTGTTTGCATCATTAGACATCTTCTTCCCATTATCACGGCATTCAAATGCCCGATGACCTTCTTTTCCACATTTAAAACATTTACTTGTCCCTTTAAGACAACTCCCTCCATGTTTCTTTCCACACTTTGAGCATAAGGGAAAGTTCATCTTCTTTTCAGTGTGCTCTTTAGAGTTTCCTTTGAATTCCATCTTCCTCTTCTTATCAAACCCATGTGACTGATGGGTTACTCCAATCTCCATCTCGACTTTGAGAGCACATCGAACGATTTCCTCATAGCTATTGAAGTCCCTAATGGCTAACGCCCTTCGAAGACTTGGTTTTAAGCCACTAAAGAATCGATCGATCTTACTCTCAGGTTGGATAATAATACCAGAAGCGTACCTTGCAAGTCTTGTAAAATTTGCTTCATAGGTACCAACAGATTCATCATCCCTTTGCTTCAGTTCAAGAAACTCTTTCTCCATCTTTGTTCGGAGAATACGAGGGAAGTACTTATTGAAAAATAAGTTCTTGAACTCGTCCCATTCCATAGACTCAATTTCATCCCTTTGCCTCATATTCTTAACAAGATTCCACCATTGATCAGCATCTCCTTCCAAACGATACACTGCTAGGATGACTTTATCATGTTCAGAACATTGAAGAACTGAAAATATCTTTTCAGTAGTACTAATCCATTGTTCAGCAACTAATGGATCAGTAGACCCACTGAAAGAAGGTGGACGCTGCCTCATGAAGGATTCAACAGAATGTTGCTCCCTCCTTTGCTCGTTTGGAAATTCTGCATGATTCATAGCTTGAGAAAGTTGTGTGAGCATGGCTACAAGATTTTGCATTCCATCTCCCATATTGTTTGGTTGCTCAGGGGGACAATCATTGCATTGCCCATCGCATTCCTCATTAACACGGTTCCTTCGGGTTCCAGCCATTGACTAAAACCAAGAAGAATAGTGTGAGCAACACTAATTATAATAGGAAACCACATAATTCAAGAATAAAATTTTCATGCTTATGGTCTTATCCTAGGTTATTCAAGGCCATTTCTAAAACACTAAGATTGTGTTCTATGCTTAGACTTATCCTTAGGGTTCTTACTAAGGCTTTCACATCCTAGTTTCCAAAGGTTGACTATACCTTTCCTCTGATACCAACTATAACGACCCATACTTTACATACATTGTTAATACATCGAAATTGAAGCACACTTATTACAACATATGACAAAACCACAAAGGACCGTATAGGTATAGTGTCTTTAGAAACTGGGAAACATAAACAACTGGTTCATAAATCTTCTACAGGGTCTCCCATTTATTTCATCATATCTAGGGTCCCTTTTAGCATATTCTACTTAATATCCATCTTCCTGACCTGGGGAAAAGAAAACATAAAAGGGTGAGCTCAAATGCTCAGCAAGGGCAATAAAGGAAATAAAAATCATATCATATCTTTTTGAAAATCATAACCTGCAAAAGAGATCATAAAATCTTAATAAATCATAGAAGTGAAAATGAGATCCCCATAATCATAACATGAAACTTGAAACTTTGTGGCATGCACACATAATCATGGAAAATCATTTCTTGTTAGTCATGACTTATTGCCAAGACTATCTTAGTGGACAATGTCCCCTTTCTGAACCGAGTTCACTCCTCGTTTCAGTCCTGTATCACTGAACCGAAATAACCTTCCGTTCCAGCCATGTCTATCTCATGAGATATAAAATCTTTACCCAATGCATTGGAGGGAGATATAGGTCCCACCCATCTTATAATGAATCCTTTCTTATGTGTGCCACATAATCATAAAACATACATCATCACATAACACATGTAACAAAAATGGGATTCTTGAAACATCATGACATCATAAATAAATTCATATAAGATAAAGGAATTCATAAAAAATAATTCCATCACAACATGATCAAGTCAATGTAATAATAGGGATAAAAACAGAACCCTTTATTATCTTAGATGGAAAATAATTTTGATAAAACACTTGAACTCCATTCTTGAGGAAAATATCCTTTCTTCGTCAAAAACATTTTTCCTTTCATAACATGTCATACAACTTTAAAATAAAAGAAGTTGATTAAAAATAAACTTGAAAACTTGTAAAGGAAGCTTCTTGGAAATAATGTTTTAAAAATCCCTTCATGCCGTATAAGTTAAAAAAACATTCTTCGTACTTTTGTCGGAAAGTCAAAAAGTACCTCGTATGAAAAATGACAAAAGATTCCTTTCATATCTTTTACAAAAAAACTTACCGAAGGGTGAAATTGGATATAAACTATTGTAGAAGGATGGAAATAATATTACATATTGAGTAAACATGGATGTGGATGATAAAATACACCCCAGTAAATACTTACGAATAAACAATCTCGGATAAAAATGAGATTGTGATATTTCCCTTACCTTAGGTCCGATTTGCTTTGTACGTGTCCGAAGCTCCTGTATAATGGTTTAAATAATGTTATTGACTTATTCCAGAATCATATATGTTGATATGATATCATATATGGTCATATTATTAGCTTCTTGTTAGTAATATTTCATTGTTACTTGTTACTCGGGTCTTTATAACTTTTTGTTCTTATGCGTGTTTTGTCGAATAAATTCTTATTCTTATCTTTAGGTTATAGATAATTCATTTACAGAATGGTATTAGTGTATTATATACCATATTCATTCATTCAATTCATTTATATAATCATTATGAAATGAAGATCATGTAGAACGAGTCGCATCACATTGTGGAGACGGTATTCTGTACGTACGCACGAGTGATGATATCGTTCCTATGATCGTGGAATTGTATTGGAGTATATATATATATTATTTCAGTATCAATATTACTTCATAATAATCATATATAGTTACTTATTACACCATTATAACCATCCTTGTAAGGTGATGGTGGAAAAATAGATTACACCACGGCGTGGAGACGGTATTCCGTACGTACGCACGCGCGGTGATTTCATTTTTCCGTAGGATGGATAGAAGGTGAATTAGGGTTGTTTCATATTTATAATAACATATCAGTATGTAAGTAATACTGATGTTATTACTTTATCATGAAACAACTAAAGAAGAAGAAGTTTGAAGAAGAAAGAAATTGAAAAGATCGGTAATGGATATTACCTCTTCTTTGGAACGCCTCTTTGAATCCTCCACTTAAGGAACTAAGATTGGTCTTTGGAGAAGACCAGGACCTCTAGGATTATTCTAGGGAAGTGGAGAGGAGAAAATGGCAGGGGTTGGCCGAGCTTGAGTGCTCAAATTGGTGTGAGGAGGAGGGGGAGGAGGTGCCCTTTTATAAGGGAGGAGAGGGGCACCTTAGGAATATCTCAAAATATTATTTTATATTAAAGTCAAAATCGGTTTATAATGGTTCCAAAGGGTCTTATTTTGAAGCTAAAGTGGGGATGGGTCGAAATCATATCAACCAATAGGATTTAAACATGTTTAGGGTATTATTTTAACCTTATTAATTAGATTTAACTCTAAGTTAAATAATTTAACTTTTACCATGTCTTTTTGTTTTCTTTCACTATATGGTTAATAAAATTACTATAACATGCCAAACGAACCCCAAATTGTTTATTATTAAAATATATATCCTTATCTAAGTCATTTGGCCGAACCTTAGATTTTTAGGAATACAATAACAATTAATAATATAATATTTGATTTAAAAACTATTTTGTGTCAATTTTGACACTATTTGATATATGATTTTTGTGAAAGTCATAACAGAATTATATGTTCGAACCAAGTTGATTAAATCAACATTAATATATCATAGTAACCTATAAAATTAGTGGAATTCATAAAAATTTTCAAATTACATTTATTTTGGTGTTTATAACATCAATTATGTCAATATTTCATTAATAAGATAATTACTGCATCATCGTTGTGTCATAAATAAATTAAATTATTTGATGTCTAAAATTTTTTTAGCTTTCTAATGAATATTTACAATCGAATTTATCTTATGTATAACCCCATATTAAAAATGATTTACTTATTAAACTTTGATTTTAACTATTTTAACCTTTCTTTAAATAAATTAATAATAAATGTCCTAATCTAATCCAAGTGGGCCTAAATGGTCATATTTTATTCCTAAGTTTGTTTTTGGTCGAATTACACTTGTCCAATAGAATTAGGACATGTGTTAGGGTAATATTAATATCATATTTACCCTTAGTTACCTTATTTACTATTAACCGCGGTAAAAAAAAGTAAAAAGTTACTATTCACCAAAAATTATTTTCATCTCATTGAACCACCTTTTAGTCCTTGATATTAACCGTGTCTCTCGGATTTTCGAAATTCCATTCACAGAAGCGGTAAAATTAAGTTTTATGCAAAATTCGGTTTTTAACCTACCACTTAGTGGTTTCACTATTCATCAAAAATTGAAAGTTTTCAGAAAAATACCAAAATTTCACCCTAGGCTAATTTCGATATTCTGAGTCCAAAAATGAAGTCCATTTTGAAAAATAAAATTTATAAAATTTCAAAAAGTGGTTATTACTATTCATAACGGCTAGTTTTAATAGCATATTGTTATTTAGTGAAACTCGGTATTGCGTACGACGAAAGCTATCGAGGAAGGTCGCGATTGCGTGTAAAGCAAGCCTAGCAAGTGTTGTGTAGAAAAAGATTCCTTTGATGATTTATATAACATAAAAGTCTCGGGTGTTACACATAATGCATGGAGGAAGAAAACCAGGGGGTCACACATTTGCCTCATGCACATCTCCTCTCATTTTCCCTCTTAAAAAAATAAAAACCTTATAACTAAAGTGAATTATTTTAATAATAATAATAATAATAACAATATTTATAATTATTACCATACTCATTTAATATAACATTTATTCATTAATTATATGACTCCCCTATTAGGTAAAACCCAAGACATCATTAACACATCAAAATAATTAAATTATCTCCAACAGAATTTAATTAAATAAAAAATATAACTCTTTTATTTAATTAATTATCTCAGTATGAATTAATTAAATAAAACCCCCGCTTCAAAGTGAATAATTAAATTAATTTTAACGATTAATTAAAAAATCCTTCATTTCACCTTTATTAATAAAATTCTTTATTACCATGAATTTAATTAAATTAAACCCAACTCCACATTTATTGCTCATTTAATATCACCATTTAATATTACCATTCATTTATAACCTCCAACTCCTCATTTACAAATCATTTAATATTACCTTTTAATATTACCATTATTTGATAACACCCAACTCCTCATTTACATGTTATTTAATTAAATTATTATAACTTTCATTTAATTAATATAAACTCCCAACAAACCATTTAATTAAACTCATTTCAACCTCAAATTAAATAAATGAAACCTCCACAATAATAACAATAATAATTATTAATAAAAAAATTCTCTAATAAAACCCAAAAAGCCCCACTACAAATCATTTAATTAAATTCCTTTTAACTCAATTTAATTAAATGAAACCACAGTTTAGAAACAATTAATTAAATCCACATTTTCCATTATTATTATTTTTCATAATAATAATAATAAACATAATTAATAATAATTATTATTAAACTCATAAAAACATAATAATAATAATTGCATTATTATGATTATTCAACATTAGATAAAACCCAACACCTCTATTAAATAAAAACACTTCTTTATTAATTACGAAACTTCTTATTTAATTAAATGCATCTTTATTAAATGTGAAACTCCTCATTTTAAAAGATGTTTCTTTGAGATACCCAATGGCCATATTGACTTAAAATTAATTTAAAACCCCAATAATCATGCAATTAAAATCTTTTAACATAAATGTTACACCCCATTAATCATGAAATTAAAATCATTTAACATCCAAATAAATTATGACACCATAATAATAATAATAACAATATTATTATTATTAACACATTATTCTATTTAGACACATATCTACCATTTAATATTATTTAATTAAAATAAATAAAATATTAAACTGGGTAAGCTGCACGGGTTGGACCGCAACTGTGTGCATCCCATCCAGATCCATTAATGTGGACTTTTCCAGATCCGGTGCTTCTAAGACTTATCGGGACACCCGTGAAAATTATCAGGTATTCGCCCCAGTTCAAAAGCAACACCTTTGAGTGTTCCAACACTTGGAATAATGTTCCGGAGCTCGGTTTAAAACTAACTCGTCGATAAATGGAATTTTTTTGACAACCTTTCTAATTTAAACTCAGTTAAAAAAACAGGACATCACAGTATTACAATAAAATGGAACTTTTATATTGAAAACACGCATTTTGAGTCATATTGGCCACATCATTCGTTAGATTGATATGAGGTCAAATTGTACACATCACATGTGAATCATGGATCATTTTTTCTAAATTTTAAATGCAATATGATCTCATTTTCTTATTTTTTTTTCTACGTGACAAGTGTTTTAGAATAAAATGAGACTTTTATTATGAAAGCACACACTTTGAGTCATATCGGCCACAGAGTGTGTTATATTTATGTGAGGTTGATTACTACATTTCATAAATTTATTTTAGATCATTTTTATGATGTAGCGAGACAATATGATCTCATTTTATTATTTTTGGCTATGTGACATGTGTTTTAAACTAAAATGACACTTTTAAATTGAAAACATGCACATTGAATAATATCGGCCACATCGTGTGTCAGATTAATGTGTGGTTGATTCCTACACATCATAAATGAATTATGTATCATTTTACTAAATTATAATGATAATTAAATTTTATTTATTTATTTTTTTCTATATGACATGTGCTTTACTCTAAAATGACACTTTTTTTATAGAAAACACACACTTTCAATTATACCAACCATATCATGTTTTAGATTGATGTGTGTTTGATTCCAAGAATAAAAATGAATTATGGACAATTTTTCAATAAAATTCAAGGTAATCTGATCACATTTTATCAAATTTAGCTACGTGACACACGCTTTAGAGTAAAATGACACTTTTGTTGCGAAAACATACAATTTAAGTCATACAGGCCACATCATGTGTCAGATTTCTGTGACATTGATTCATACAAATCACACATGAATTATGGATTATTTTTTAAAATTTTTCAAGAAAATATGAGCTCGTTTCTTCAATTTTGGCTATGTGATGGTTGTTTTAGACTAAAATGAAACTTTTAATTTGGAAACACGGGCTTTGAGTAGTAACAGCCACATCATATATCCAATTGTTGTGAGGTCGATTCATATATATAAATAATGAATTAAGGATCCTTTTTCTAAAGTATCAAGACAATATGATATCGTTTTCTTAGTTTTTTCTATGCGATGTATATTTTAAACTAAAATGATACTTTTATATTGAAAATACACACTTTTAGTCATACTGGACACATCAAGTGTTGGATTGATGTGAGGTAGATTATGATACACCACACATGAATTATGCATCATTTTTATTAATTTTCAGGACAATTTGATATTATTTGATCAGTTTTGGCTATCTGATGTGTGTTTTAGACAAAAATGACACATTTAATGTGAAAACATGCTCTTTGAGTCATTCTAGAAAAATTCTGTTTTTAATTGGTTTGTGATCTATTACTACACATAAAAAATGAATAATGGATCATTTTTATAATTTTTCATGACAATATGTGCTTATTTTAGTAGTTTTGGCAATGTGATGTGTGTTTTAGACTAAAATAACCCTTCTAATGTGAAGACATGATCTTTGAGACATATCAGCCACATCGTGCATTGGATTGATGTGTGATTAATTAATACATGTCAAAAATTAATTATATTTTGTTTTTATAAATTATCAAGACAATTAGAGCTTGTTTTGTTGGTTTTGGATATGCATAATGTGTTTTAAACAAAAATGACCCTTTTATATTGACAGCGTTCACTTTGAGTCATACTAGATACAATGTGTGTTGGATTGATGTGTGGTCAATACCTAGACATCACACTTGAATCGTGGATCAATTTTCTAAATTTTTATGCCAATCTGAGCTTGTTTGATCATTTTTGGATATGTGACATGCGTTTTAAACAAAAAAGACACTTTTAATGTGAAAACATGCACTTTGAGACATACCAGAAACACTGTGTGTAAAATTGACATGCGGTCAATTCATACACATTACACATGATTTATGGATATTTTTTATAATGATTCAAAACAATATGATATTTTTTTTATTAGTTTTACCTATGTGATACATGTTTTAGACTAATGAATCTTTTAATGTGAGAAGACACACTTTGACTCAGACCAGCCACATCATGTATCAAATTGATTTTTATCCAATTAATATATATAAAAAATCAATTATGGGTCATTTTTTTAAATTATAAAGACAATTTGACCTATTTTACTTAGTTTTTTCCATGCAACATGTATTATAAACTAAAATGGCACTTTTATATTGAAAACACACACTTTGAGTAATATCGACCATGTCATGTATTAGATTTATGGGTAGTTAATTCCTATACATCACACATGAATTATGGATCATTGTCTTAAATTTTTAAGACAATCTGATCTTGAGTTAATGATTTTTTTGCATGACCTATGGTTTATACTAAAATGACATGTTGAGATCAACCAGTTTCTCGATATTTTCAAATTCCAACCCTAGTTCAACTTCCTACATAATTAATTCCAAAGATCTTCTTGGTGAATTATGTTGGGTGAGTAATATCTATTATTAATTATAGTATCATTCATTTCAATTTATTTGGATGAATATAATGTGGAAGTAAAGGAATTTATTTTTCTTCTCCGTCATGGAGGTGGAAGTGATTGTAAAAGGTCCTAGCCCATTTTTACAAAATCATCAAAAGATAGAAAGAAAAAAAATGAAAATGATGAGGCTAGGAGAAATAATTACATTCCCCATACAAGGACCACTAATATTAAAGAGCTTGCATAAAATTGGAGAAGGTTTCCATTCAAAATTATCCCGTTTTTGGTAAGGATTATTAATTGATAATTCTATATCCATTTCAACCTTCAATGATTGAAAATAAGGCGAAACCATCTTGAATACAATACTACAAATTAAAGAACCAAAGACATAATCCATTATTAAAATGAAGAATGGAAACCCTAATTTATACATCGCTACACTGTAAGGGGTGAACTGCAGCCCGGTAGTTGGTAATATGTATTCAAATTTGTGGGTATATGGATCCTTCAAAAATTTCCTTATTGTTATTATCTCTTTTTATAGCCTCAAAGTCCAATATATCATAAGAATGACTAGCTTTGGATACATTTCTAGCTCCGCCAGAATATGTAGTGTGTAGCCCACCATGATAATTCTCCTTGATAAATAAATCGACTCATTCTTACTTTTCAAGGTCGTCACTAAATGATTTTATAGTTTATAGAAACTCATCATAACCCCCAAAGGAAATAAATTGATGAAAAAATTAAAATAAATTCATGGTCAATTGGGGAATGAACATATACCCTTTAGAAGAATTAAAAAATATAGTTACAATCGGATGATTAAAGAACTCACAAGGGAATGTGGATTTAGTAAATGTATCTAAATGGATAGACTACATCATTAGAAGAATAATTTGGATATGAAGGTACATGAAAATATTTACCATTAAGTTATGGCTCATTATAAAGATTATTTTTATGCTTATCCCAAATAAAACACCCTCAATCAAAACTTTTGTATTTTTATCATCGGGTGAAGGAACCATGGGTGGGGGTCATCAACTCTATAGCATTGCTCAAGAGGGGAAGAAAATATATGGTGGTGTTCAAATTCCTCTTTAATTATAGGAGGATAAAATTGTGAAATAAAATTAGATGGTAATTTAAAATGTAGGATTAGAATAAAAATATAACCAACTGATTTCCAATACTGCATGAATTATATTTTTGGAAGAAAAAAATATGAGCATTACAATACTAATGCTTCACATCCCAAATGTATCTATAAGGTCATAGTCTATACTAGATAAAAAAAAGGGAATCACCTTAACATGATGTCTACAAACATTCTGACACCATGTAATCTTCCGACTCATATCTCAACAAATTGACATCTTATTTTGAGTATGTACACTTCCATCAATAAAAGTAATACTGATAAAATATAGACAAACAAATGATTAATAAATATTTTATTTGAAATTGTAATTATCTTCAAAATTTACCTATTTGAGGATGTAAGTTCATTAATTGTATATGATTGCATTCACAAATTTTCAAATGTAATGTCCACAATCGTTGTCAATATATTATTTTAGACACTACAGAAATATTGAAAAAAAAATAAGTAAATTGTTTTCAAATATGTTTTGATAGTTAAATATTACTATTTATACCTTAATGTGTCTCTATTTGAAGAAATAATTAGGATTCTTTTCTCCAGTCACTGACCTCATACCATGATTTAGATGATATTTATAGATCACCCTATGCCCGAATGGCCCAAAGGACTTCTTTTTATTTTATTATATATAATCCCCCTTTTAAGGGTTGAAGGGGAACCCGTACATGACCCGTAGGCCCAAGGCACAAGGCCCGACATGACCCGAAATACATGACCCGAAGGCCCATAGGCATACCATGCCCATTACATGACCCGTAGGCCCAGCCCACTAGAACTTCCCCTCCCCAGTGTCTTGAATCATTGATCTCCTAGCTCCCCACCTTGCATTACTGATCGACTAGAATTTCCCCATACAAAGATGCATGGTGCCTGGTCCCAATGGCGGCTGTCATACCCTCTCATTCTTCCAATCCGGTTAGCTCTGCATCTGGTGGCTACTACTCCTGTTGCTCTCATCCCCTTCTAGGTCTTGTTCTGCTTGAACTGGGCTACTCCATGATCTACGTGACCAGAAGGCCCTGTGGACCAAAGGCCTTTGATGACCCAAAGGCCCTGGAGCCCCGTAGGCCCAAACCGGTGGCCCACATTGCATTATGTGTGGTTAATTTATTGGAAATCTATGCATTTGATGCGAAAAATTGATATTTTGGGTATCCTAATTGAGTGCGATGAGCATCCAGTGCTTCCTAAAAAACAAAACAAATAAGTAATGGAAAAATAAAAAATATATTTTATATGATTAGATTATAGTTTTACCCATTTATTACAGGAATCAAGATTATTCTATCATTTTTTATTTTATTTTCAAACGACACCCTTAGTTCATCTTTATTCTTTTAAATTTCGTCCATTTCTAAACCAGTTTTCTCCATTCAAATGATTGCAGGATTAATGAGTCCAAATATGATTTCATTAGGTTTTACCTTTATATATTAGTAATATATATACCTATAGAAAATATGAATTGTTATTAACTATAATGAACATAGAAATTCATTTTTTAGATAAATTGTTTTTGAAAATATACCTCATATATGAATTCATAATTGAGACTCACATCCATTAAAACTTGATAATTTCATTTATACTCTAGAGACTAATCACGTTTGTAATGGAATATCTAAATATTTCTTCTTCATATTCAGTGTTGGAAATATTTTCATATTTGAATTTTGTATCCACATGAACATATAATGTTAATATATAAGGTAGTGTAACTAGTGGGGTGAAGGTACTGTCGGAAGGTCCTTTTGATTTCTTGGTTGATCCACTTGATTCTCATAATCCAACCTTATTTTTTTCCTTAGTTTTTTCTATTTTTAATACCATACATCATTTAAAACCTTTTTCATAAAATCTTAAAGGTTTTTCATTTGAAAAAAATTGTTAAGGATATACCTCATGTATCATTATAAGATTAAATGTCTGCGCTAGGAAAGTCACAACGACCTTATCGACTATGGTGACATCCAGATCATCAAACAGAACAAGTAATCTAGCACTCGGCTCATAAGAAACTTCAATCCCCACTCTCACATAGTATTTTAGGTTTTTTTATTGTATAGAATTCCACCTTGGATATTGTACATCTTACCATAATAACAATGTGATGAATGGGTGAAGATATAAATCACATATAGAATTTTAGTAATATAAAGTTATCAAAAGTTGCTTTATTAACTTTTAAAAGAATGATTTATGATAAAATTTATTTCATCAGGTAAGGCATGTGTTTGAGGGAAATGACTGGCCTCATTGATAATGGGGTCATGTGGCACTTTATGTATCAATCATTGTTCTACTACTGGTTCTCTTTGATCCTTTCACATATACCAGTCTCTCAAAAAAGATCAGACAGTATTATATTTTAAAGAATCTATCTATGTCTGCATGAATTTAATCATCTCATATGTATCACCCTATGACATTTAATTCCATAAATATTTATGAGGTGACACTCAAAAACCTATACCTCCAATGCGACCATATTGTTTTTTCCACATTAAAGATACTGAATGTAGTTGTTCTTTAGGTATAATTGATGATGATTCTTGTGTATAAATTATATAAAAAACATATGAACATAAATAGATACTATTATGTAATATTTTTTATAAAGAATAATAAATAACTATTATGTCATGCTTACACATGATTGTCATACAACTTGTGTGTTTTCATCACCTAGTTTTCCCTCATTATTTACATGAGCCTCTTTCCATAGCACATAATGTTGGATGACGGTGGTTTTAGATTTTAGTTAATCAATTTTCATATAAAAAGGAACATATATTATTTCATATCACATAAAACTTGTATAGTAGATTTAAAAAAATACCATTTTCTTTCCAAGTGAAGCATACATCATCCTTAATTTAAGGTAGGGGTACATTGGTAATAATGCATTTTTCTAATTTTCAGCATTGCTTTTCTATTTCATAAATTAACAATTTTCTAATAAATTAAATAAAATAAATAATTTCCAATAAAATATTATTGATTAAAATGCAGCAAAAATGATTCATCATCACAGAGACTAATGAAATATTTCCATGTTTATTTGTTTATAATGTGAGAATATGTAACTTGTGGGTGGGGGTTTGTTTTCCCTTCAGCATCCCTAAGAAGTTTTTTTAAATTCCTGGAAGGCTCTATGAAATTTTCCAACAACCATTAATAAAAATTTCTTATGGTAATCATCTAAAATAAACAAACCCTGCAAGAAATAATAAAAAGTAAATCAATGTTTTATTATTTAATTTTTTGGTAAAATGGAGAAAGTATATCATAACATTTCCCTAATATATTTTCAAATGGTTTTCTTCAATGCAGTAATAACATTGTTCCATATATATATCAATTGGCATATGAATTATTATTGTGACCCCAATGTAACTAATAAACATTGTGTTGTACGGATCAACAAGTTTTACATATTGATTCCAACTAACCTCAAATTTTATACCTTTGTTTCTTTCCTTGATAAATTTATTTAACACAATGATGTTATGTTGTTCTTGATTTTTTATCCATATGTTGTTGATCCCCTAATAATTCCATAGTCTCAACATTGATAGTGTGTTATTCCTCAGGATTTGTAATATCAACATGAGGAGAAGTATTTTATCTTAATGAGTAGTTAAACATTTAATTTAGATTATTGTAAATTTGGTATATAATCCATAATATTTTGAGGAACATTATTGTATATTTAAAAACACTTTAACATGTTTATTGGACTGTATTTTATTCTTTAATGGTTAATGGGATTTGGATCCTTTATCAAGTATCCAAATCCCCTCCTTGCAATCCCCACAAATGTACAAGGCATTGTTTACATTGGGAATACTTTGAAATGATTGTGATCTCCCAATGAAAGGGTCATACTCAACTGAATTTTCATCTGACCCTGCAATTGTTTTAGATTCCAAAATAACTATTGACCAATTCTTATTTTCTTAATCTGGTACATAAAATACATGCACTACTTTTGATTTCATTATGAATAGTTTTTCATTATAACCTTCCATACTAAAATTCACCTTCATGAATCCAAATTCATCGACTTTAACTACACTCTTGTGGTCAACCGCTATAGGAAAAATGGGTATTTGTGATGGGTTATTTGCGATGGGGAAGCATCCTATTGCAAATAGTCCGTCATAAGGGACTATTTACGACGGGACCCTCTTCCTATAGAAAATAATCAGTTATTTGGGATGGGGAGATTCTTTCCATTGTAAACGGTTTGACGTGACTTCCACGCCAAACCGCGGGAAAGGTATTTGCGACGGTTATAAAATCCTGTCACAAATACCCAGTGGGGTTTTTTAGTACTTGTGACGGGCCCCGTTACAAATACATTTTTAACCGGTAGTTATTTGCAATGGGACCCATTGTAAATACCACTATTTGCGATGGAATACACATCACAAATATTTCTGTCGCAAAAAATCTTACTTATATATATCCCTATTTGTTTTTCCTCTCATTTCACCCCTTTCTCCACACCCTTCTCCATCTATACTTATATTTTTCTCTCAAATTTTCTCAAAAGTTAAAGTTTTAAATTGTAACATCATTCGTGACTTAGATCCTCAAAAAGCTTCAGTTTTAAGGTATTTCTCTATTTCTTTAATTTTTTAGTTATTCTATTTTATTTTATTTTTAGTTATAATTATTGGTAATTAGCAACAGTTAAATTAAATTAGAATTAGATCGTTTATTTTACAATATTGTTTTTATAAATAATTAAGTGTGATTAGTATTAATTATTATGAATTAATAGTAATATAAATTATTATTAATTAATATTCATTATTGATAAATAATAAAAAATAGTCATAAATTGTAATAATTAGTAATTAATATTAATAAATAATATTAACTAGTAATAATTAGTAATAATTAGTAATAATTAGTGATAATTAGTCACAATTAGAATAATTTTTCATAATTAAAAATAATTAGTAATAATTAGTAATAAATATTAATAAATATTAATAATTAGTAATAAATAGTGATAATTAGTAATAAATAGTGATAATTAGGATTAAATATTAATAATTAGTAATAATTGGTAATAATTAGTAATAAATATTAAAAAATTGTAATAATTAATACTAATTAGTAATAAATATTAATAATTAGTAATTATTTGTAACAATTAGTACAAATTAGTAATAATTTTCAGTATGTACACTTCCATCAATAAAAGTAATACTGATAAAATATAGACAAACAAATGATTAATAAATATTTTATTTGAAATTGTAATTATCTTCAAAATTTACCTATTTGAGGATGCAATTCATTAATTGTATATGATTTCATTCACAAATTTTCAAATGTAATGTCCACAATCATTGTCATTATCTTATTTTAGACACTACAGAAATATTGAAAAAAATAAGTAAATTGTTTTCAAATATGTTTTGATAGTTAAATCTTACTATTTATAGCTTAATGTGTCTCTATTTGAAGAAATAATTAGGATTCTTTTCTCCAGTCACTGACCTCATACCATGATTTAGATGATATTTATAGATCACCCTATGCCCGAATGGCCCGAAGGACTTCTTTTTATTTTATTATAGATAATCCACCTTTTAAGGGTTGAAGGGGAACCCGTACATGCCCCGTAGGCCCAAGGCACAAGGCCCGACATGACTCGAAATACATGACCCGAAGGCCCAGAGGCATACCATGCCCATTACATGACCCGTAGGCATAGCCCACTAGAACTTCCCCTCCCCAGTGTCTTGAATCATTGATCTCCTAGCTCCCCACCTTGCATTACTGATCGAATAGCATTGCACCGTACAAAGATGCACGGTGCCTGGTCCCAATGGCGGCTTCCATACCCTCTAATTCTTTCAATCCGGTTAGCTCTGCATCTGGTTGCTGTTACTCCTGTTGCTCTCATCCTCTTCTAGGTCTTGTTCTATGTGCAATGGGCTACTCCATGGTCTACGTGACCTGAAGGCCCTATGGACCGAAGGCCTTTGATGACCCAAAGGCCCTGGAGACCAGTAGGCCCAAACTAGTGGCCCACATTGCATTATGTGTGGTTAATTTATTGGAAATCTATGCATTTGATGCGAAAAATTGATATTTGGGGTATTCTAATTGAGTGCGATGAGCATCCAGTGGTTCCGAAAAAACAAAACAAATAAGTAATGGAAAAACGAAAAATATATTTTATATGATTAGATTATAGTTTTACCCATTTATTACAGGAATCAAGATTATTCTATCATTTTTTATTTTATTTTCAAACGACAACCTTAGTTCATCTTTATTCTTTTAAATTTCGTCCATTTCTAAACCAGTTTTCTCCATTGAAATGATTGTAGGATTAATGAGTCCAAATATTATTTCATTAGGTATTACCATTATATATTAGTAATATATATACCCATAGAAAATATGAATTGTTATTAACTATAATGAACATAGAAATTCATTTTTTAGATAAATTGTTTTTTAAAATATACCTCATATATGCATTCATAATTGAGACTCACATCCATTAAAACTTGATAATTTCATTTATACTTTTGAGACTACTCACGTTTGTAATGGAATATCTAAATATTTCTTTTCATATTCAATGTTGGAAATATTTTCATATTTGAATTTTGTATCCACATGAACTTATAATGATAATATATAAGGTAGTGGAACTAGTGGGGTGAAGGTACTGTCAGAAGGTCCTTTTGATTTCGTGGTTGATCCACTTGATTCTCTTAATCCAGCCTTCTTTTTTTCCTTAGTTTTTTCTATTTGTAATACCATACATCATTTAATACATTTTTCATAAAATCTTAAAGGTTTTTCATTTGAAAAAAAAATTGTTAAGGATATACCTCATGTATCATTATAAGATTAAATGTCCGCGCTAGGAAAGTTACAAAGACCTTGTCAACTATGGTGACATCCAGATCATCAAACGGAACAAGTAATCTAACACTAGGCTCATAAGCAACTTCAATCCCCACTCTCTCATAGTATTTTATGTTTTTTTATTGTATATAATGCCACCTTGGATATTGTACATCTTACCATAATAACAATGTGATGAATGGGTGAAGATATAAATCACATATAGAATTTTAGTAATATAAAGTTATCAAAAGTGGGTTGATTAACATTTAAAAGAATGATTTATGATAAAATTTATTTCCTCAGGTAAGGCATGTGTTTGAGGGAAATGACTAGCCTCATTGATAATGGGGTCATGTGGAACTTTATGTATCAATCATTGTTCTACTACTGGTTCGCTTTGATCCCTTCACATATACCAGTCTCTCAAAAAAGATCGGAAAATAATACATTATAAAGAATCTATCTATGTCTGCATGAATTTAATCAGCTCATATGTATCACCCTATGACATTTAATTCCCTAAATATTTATGAGGTGACACTCAAAAACCTATACCTCCAATGCGACCATATTGTTTATTCCACATTAAAGATACTGAATGTAGTTGTTCTTTACGTATAATTGATGATGATTCTTGTGTATAAAATATATAAAAAACATATGAACACAAATAGATACTATTATGTAATATTTTTATAAAGCATAATAAATAACTATTATGTAATGCTTACACACGATTTTCATACTACTTGTGTGTTTTCAACTACTAGTTTTCCCTCATTATTTACATGAGCCTCTTTCCGTAGCACATAATGTTGGATGACAGTGGTTTTAGATTTTAGTTAATCAATTTTCATATAAAAAGGAACATATATTATTCGATATCACATAAAACTTGTATAGTAGATTTAAAAAACATACCATTTTCTTTCCAAGTGAAGCATACATCATCCTTAATTTAAGGTAGGGGTACATTGGTAATAATGCATGTTTCTAATTTTCCGCATTGCTTTTCTATTTCATAAGTTAACAATTTTCTAACAAATTAAATAAAATAAATAATTTCCAATAAAATATTATTGATTAAAATGCAGCAAAAATGATTTATCATCACAGAGACTAATGAAATATTTCCATGTTTATTGTTTTATAATGTGAGAATATGTAACTTGTGGGTGGGGGTTTATTTTCCCTTCAGCATCCCTAAGAAGTTTCTTTTTTTTTAAAATTCCTGGAAGGCTTTATGAACTTTTCTAACAACCATTAATAAAAATTTCTTATGGTAATCATCTAAAATAAACGAACCCTGCAAGAGATAATAAAAAGTAAATGAATGTTTTATTTTTTAATTTTTTGGTAAAATGGAGAAAGTATATCATAACATTTCCCTAATATATTTTCAAATAGTTTTCTTCAATGCAGGAATAACATTGTTCCATATATATATCAATTGGCATATGAATTCTAATTGTGACCCCAATGTAACTAATAAACATTGTGTTGTACGGATCAACAAGTTTTACATATTGATTACAACTAACCGCAAATATTATTCCTTTGTTTCTTTCCTTGATAAATTTATTTAACACAATGATGTTATGTAGTTCTTGATTTTTTATCCATATGTTGTTGATCCCCTAATAATTCCATAGTTTCAACATTGATAATGTGTTCTTCCTCGGGATTTGTTATATCAACATGAGGAGAAGTATTTATCTTAATGAGTAGTTAAACATTTAATTTAGATTATTGTAAATTTGGTATATAATGCATAATATTTTGAGGAAAATAATTGTATATTTAAAAACACTTTAACATGTTTATTGGACTGTATTTTATTCTTTAAAGGTTAATGGGATTCAGATCCTTTATTAAGTATCCAAATCACCTCCTTGCAATCCCCACAAATGTACAAGGCATTGTTTACATTGGGAATACTTTGAAATGATTGTGATCTCCCAATGAAAGGGTCATACTCAACTGAATTTTCATCTGACCCTGCAATTGTTTTAGTTTCCAAAATAACTATTGACCAATTCTTATTTTCTTAATCTGGTACATAAAATACTTGCAATACTTGTGATTTCATTATGAACAGTTTTTCATTATACCCTTCCATACTAAAATTCACCTTCATGAATCCAAATTCATCGACTTTAACTACACTCTTGTGGTCAACCCCTATAGGAAAAATGGGTATTTGCGATGGGTTATTTGCGATGGGGGAGCATCCTATTGCAAATAGTCCGTCAGAAGTGACTATTTACGACATGACCCTCTTCCTATAGAAAATTATCAGTTATTTGGGATGGGGGGAATCTTTCCATTGTAAACGGTTTGACATGACTTCCACGCCAAACCACGGGAAAGGTATTTGCGACGGTTATAAAATCCTGTCACAAATACCCAGCGGCGTTTTTTAGTATTTGTGACGGGCCCCGTTACAAATACATTTTTAACCGGTTGTTATTTGCAATGGGACCCATTGTAAATACCACTATTTGCGATGGAATACCCATCACAAATATTTCTGTCACAAAAAATCTTACTTATATATATCCCTATTTGTTTTCCTCTCATTTCACCCCTTTCTCCACACGCTTCTCCATCTATACTTACATTTTTCTCTCAAATTTTCTCAAAATTTAAAGTTTTAAATTGGAACATCATTCGTGACTTAGATCCTCCAAAAGCTTCAGTTTTAAGGTATTTCTCTATTTCTTTTATTTTTTTAATTATTTTATTTTATTTTATTTTTAGTTATAATTATTGTCAATTAGCAACATTTAAATTAAATTAGAATTAGATCGTTTATTTTACAATATTGTTTTTATAAATAATTAAGTGTGATTGGTATTAATTATTATGAATTAATAGTAATATTAATTATTATTAATTAATATTCATTAGTGATAAATAATAAAAATTAGTCCTAAATTGTAATAATTAGTATTTAATATTAATAAATAACATTAACTAGTAATAATTAGTAATAATTAGTAATAATTAGTCATAATTAGAATAATTTGTCATAATTAAAAATAATTAGTAATAATTAGTAATAAATATTAATAAATATTAATAATTAGTAATAAATAGTGATAATTATTAATAAATAGTGATAATTAGGATTAAATATTAATAATTAGTAATAATTGGTAATAATTAGTAATAAATATTAAAAAATTGTAATAATTAATACTAATTAGTAATAAATATTAATAATTAGAAATAATTTGTAACAATTAGCACTATTTAGTAGTAATTTTTAGTATGTACACTTCCATCAATAAAATTAATACTGATAAAATATAGACAAACAAATGATTAATAAATATTTTTTTTGAAATTGTAATTATCTTCAGAATTTACCTATTTGAGGATGAAAGTTCATTAATTGTATATGATTTAATTCACAAATTTTGAAATGTAATGTCTACAATCGTTTTCATTATCTTATTTTAGACACTACAGAAATATTGAAAAAAAAATAAGTAAATTGTTTTCAAATATGTTTTGATAGTTAAATCTTACTATTTATACCTTAATGTGTCTCTATTTGAAGAAATAATTAGGATTATTTTCTCCAGTCACTGACCTCATACCTTGATTTAGATGATATTTATAGATCACCCTATGCCCAAATGGCCTGAAGGACTTCTTTTTATTTTATTATAGATAATCCCACTTTTAAGGGTTGAAGGGGAACCCGTACATGACCCGTAAGCCCAAGGCACAAGGCCCGACATGACCCGAAATACATGACCCGAAGGCCCAGAGGCATACCATGCCCATTACATGACCCGTAGGCCCAGCCCACTAGCACTTCCCCTCCCCAGCGTCTTGAATCATTGATCTCCTAGCTCCCCACCTTGCATTACTGATCGACTAGCATTGCCCCGTACAAAGATGCACGGTGCCTAGTCCCAATGGCGGCTGCCATACCCTCTCATTCTTCCAATACGGTTAGCTCTGCATCTGGTGGCTGCTACTCCTATTGCTCTCATCCTCTTCTGGGTCTTGTTCTGTGTGAACTGGGCTACTCCATGGTCTACGTGACCTGAAGGCCCTGTGTACCGAAGGCCTTTGATGACCCAAAGGCCCTGGAGACCCGTAGGCCCAAACCGGTGGCCCACATTGCATTATGTGTGGTTAATTTATTGGAAATCTATTCATTTGATGCGAAAAATTGATATTTGGGGTATCCTAATTGAGTGCGATGAGCATCCAGTGCTTCCTAAAAAACAAAACAAATAAGTAATGTAAAAATAAAAAATATATTTTATATGATTAGATTATAGTTTTACCCATTTATTATAGGAATCAAGATTATTCTATCATTTTTTATTTTATTTTCAAATGACACCCTTAGTTCATCTTTATTCTTTTAAATTTCGTCCCTTTCTAAACCAGTTTTCTCCATTGAAATGATTGCAGGATTAATGAGTCCAAATATTATTTCATTAGGTTTTACCTTTATATATTAGTAATATATATACCTATAGAAAATATGAATTGTTATTAACTATAATGAACATAGAAATTCATTTTTTAGATAAATTGTTTTTGAAAATATACCTCATATATGCATTCATAATTGAGACTCACATCCATTAAAACATGATAATTTCATTTATAATCTTGAGACTATTCATGTTTGTAATGGAATATCTAAATATTTCTTCTTCATATTCAATGTTGGAAATATTTTCATATTTGAATTTTGTATCCACATGAACTTATAATGTTAATATATAAGGTAGTGGAACTAGTGGGGTGAAGGTATTGTCGGAAGGTCCTTTTGATTTCTTGGTTGATCCACTTGATTCTCTTAATCCAACCTTATTCTTTTCCTTAGTTTTTTCTATTTGTAATACCATATATCATTTAAAACCTTTTTCATAAAATCTTAATTGTTTTTCATTTGAAAAAATTGTTAAGGATATACCTCATGTATCATTATAAGATTAAATGTCCGTGCTAGGAAAGTTACAAGGACCTTATCGGCTATGGTGACGTCCAGATCATCAAACGAAACAATTAATAAAGCACTCGGCTCATAAGCAACGTCAATCCCCACTCTCACATAATATTTTAGGTTTTTTTATTGTATAGAATGCCACCTTGGATATTGTACATCTTACCATAATAACACTGTGATGAATGGGTGAAGATATAAATCACATATAGAATTTTAGTAATATAAAGTTACCAAAAGTGGGTTGATTAACATTTAAAAGAATGATTTATGATAAAATTTATTTCCTCAGGTAAGGCATGTGTTTGAGGGAAATGACTGTCCTCATGGATAATGGGGTCATGTGGCACTTTATGTATCAATCATTGTTCTACTACTGGATCTCTTTGATCCTTTCACATATACCAGTCTCTCAAAAAAGATCAGACAATAATATATTTTAATGAATCTATCTATGTCTGCATGAATTAAATCATCTCATATGTATCACTCTACAACATTTAATTCCCTAAATATTTATGAGGTGACACTCAAAAACCTATACCTCCAATGCGACCATATTTTTTTGTCCACATTAAAGATAATGAATGTAGTTGTTCTTTAGGTATAATTGATGATGATTCTTGTGTATAAAATATATAAAAAACATATGAACATAAATAGATACTATTATGTAATATTGTTATAAATCATAATAAACTATAATGTTGGATGACGGTGGTTTTAGATTTTAGTTAATCAATTTTCATATAAAAAGGAACATATATTATTTCATGTCACATAAAACTTGTATAGTAGATTTAAAAAACATACCATTTTCTTTCCAAGTGAAGCTTATATCATCCTTAATTTAAGGTTGGGGTACATTGGTAATAATGCATGTTTATAATTTTCAGCATTGCTTTTCTATTTCATAAATTAACAATTTTCTAACAAATTAAATAAAATAAATAATTTCCAATAAAATATTATTGATTAAAATGCAGCAAAAATGATTCATCATCATAGAGACTAATGAAATATTTCCATGTTTATTGGTTTATAATTTGAGAATATGTAACTTGTGGGTGGGGGTTTATTTTCCCTTCAGCATCCCTAAGAAGTTTCTTTTTTTAAATTCTGGGAAGTCTCTATGAACTTTTCCAACAACCATTAATAAAAATTTCTTATCGTAATCATTTAAAATAAACGAACCCTGCAAGAGATAATAAAAAGTAAATCAATGTTTTATTATTTAATTTTTTGGTAAAATGGAGAAAGTATATCATAACATTTCCCTAATATATTTTCAAATGGTTTTCTTCAATGCAGGAATGACATTGTTCCATATATATATCAATTGGCATATGAATTCTTATTGTGACCCCAATGTAACTAATAAACATTGTGTTGTACGGATCAACAAGTTTTACATATTGATTCCAACTAACCTCAAATATTATACCTTTGTTTCTTTCCTTGATAAATTTATTTAACACAATGATGTTATGTTGTTCTTGATTTTTTATCCATATGTTGTTGATCCCCTAATAATTCCATAGTTTCAACATTGATAGTGTGTTCTTCCCCGGGATTTGTAATATCAACATGAGGAGAAGTATTTATATTAATGAGTAGTTAAACATTTAATTTAGATTATTGTAAATTTGGTATATAATGCATAATATTTTGAGGAAAATAATTGTATATTTAAAAACACTTTAACATGTTAATTGGACTGTATTTTATTCTTTAAAGGTTAATGGGATTTGGATCCTTTATCAACTATCCAAATCCCCTCCTTGCATTCCCCACAAATGTACAAGGCATTGTTTACATTGGGAATACTTTGAAATGATTGTGATCTCCCAATGAAAGGGTGATACTCAACTGAATTTTCATCTGAACCTGCAATTGTTTTAGTTTCCAAAATAACTATTGACCAGTTCTTATTTTCTTAATCTGGTACACAAAATACATGCACTACTTGTGATTTCATTATGAACAGTTTGTCATTATACCCTTCCATACAAAAATTCACCTTCATGAATCCGAATTCATCGACTTTAACTACACTATTGTGGTCAACCGCTATAGGAAAAATGGGTATTTGCAATGGGTTATTTGCGATGGGGGAGCATCCTATTGCAAATAGTCCGTCAGAAGGGACTATTTACGATGGGACCCTCTTCCTATAGAAAATAATCCGTTATTTGGGATGGGGATATTCTTTCCATTGTAAACGGTTTGACGTGACTTCCACGCCAAACCGCGGGAAAGGTATTTGCGACGGTTATAAAATACTATCACAAATACCTAGCGGCGTTTTTTAGTATTTGTGACCGGCCCCATTACAAATACATTTTTAACCGGTTGTTATTTGAAATGGGACCCATTGTAAATACCACTATTTGCGATGGAATACCCATCACAAATATTTCTGTCGTAAAAAATATTACTTATATATATCCCTATTTGTTTTTCCTCTCATTTCACCCCTTTCTCCACACCCTTCTCCATCTATACTTACATTTTTCTCTCAAATTTTCTCAAAAGTTAATGTTTTAAATTAGAACATCATTCGTGTCTTAGATCCTCCAAAAGCTTCAGTTTTAAGGTATTTCTCTATTTCTTTTATTTTTTTTAGTTATTTTATTTTATTTTATTTTTAGTTATAATTATTGTTAATTAGCAACATTTAAATTAAATTAGAATTAGATCGTTTATTTTACAATATTGTTTTTATAAATAATTAAGTGTGATTAGTATTAATTATTATGAATTAATAGTTATATTAATTATTATTAATTAATATTCATTAGTGATAAATAATAAAAATTAGTCACAAATTGTAATAATTAGTAATTAATATTAATAAATAATATTAACTAGTAATAATTAGTAATAATTAGTAATAATTAGTGGTAATTAGTCACAATTAGAATAATTTGTCATAATAAAAAATAATTAGTAATAATTAGTAATAAATATTAATAATTAGTAATAATTAGTAATAAATATTAATAATTATTAATAATTAGTAATAAATAGTGATAATTAGTAATAAATAGTGATAATTAGGATTAAATATTAATAATTAGTAATAATTGGTAATAATTAGTAATACATATTAAAAAATTGTAATAATTAATACTAATTAGTAATAAATATTAATAATTAGTAATAATTTGTAACAATTAGTACTAATTAGTAATAATTTTGAGTATGTACACTTCCATCAATAAAAGTAATACTGATAAAATATAGACAAACAAATGATTAATAAATATTTTATTTGAAATTGTAATTATATTCTGAATTTACCTTTTTGAGGATGCAAGTTCATTAATTGTATATGATTTCATTCACAAATTTTCAAATGTAATATCCACAATCGTTGTCATTATCTTATTTTAGACACTAAAGAAATATTGAAAAAAAATAAGTAAATTGTTTTCAAATATGTTTTGATAGATAAATCTTACTATTTATACCTTAATGTGTCTCTATTTGAAGAAATAATTAGGATTCTTTTCTCCAGTCACCGACCTCATACCATGATTTAGATGATATTTATAGATCACCCTATGCCCGAATGGCCCGAAGGACTTCTGTTTATTTTATTATAGACAATCCCCCTTTTAAAGGGTTGAAGGGGAACCCGTACATGACCCGTAGGCCCAAGTCACAAGGCCCGACATGACCCGAAATACATGACCCGAAGGCCCAGAGGCATACCATGCCCATTACATGACCCGTAGGCCCAACCCACTAGAACTTCCCCTCCCCAGCGTCTTGAATCATTGATCTCCTATCTCCCCACCTTGCATTAATGATCGACTAGCATTGCCCCATACAAAGATGCACGGTGCCTGGTCCCAATGGAGGCTGCCATACCCTCTCATTCTTCTAATCCGGTTAGCTCTGTATCTGGTGGATGCTACTCCTATTGCTCTCATCCTCTTCTAGGTCTCGTTCTGTGTGAACTGGGCTACTCCATGGTCTACGTGACCTGAAGGCCCTGTGGACTGAAGGCCTTTGATGACCCAAAGTCCCTGGAAACCCGTAGGCCCAAACCGGTGGCCCACATTGCATTATGTGTGGTTAATTTATTGGAAATCTATGCATTTGATGCGAAAAATTGATATTTGGGGTGTCCTAATTGAGTGCGATGAGCATCCAGTGCTTCCTAAAAAACAAAACAAATAAGTAATGGAAAAATGAAAAATATATTTTATATGATTAGATTATAGTTTTACCCATTTATTACAGGAATCAAGATTATTCTATCATTTTTACTTTATTTTCAAACGACACTCTTAGTTCATCTTTATTCTTTTAAATTTCATCCATTTCTAAACCAATTTTCTCCATTGAAATGATTGCAGGATTAATGAGTCCAAATATTATTTCATTAGGTTTTACCTTTATATATTAGTAATATATATACCTATAGAAAATATGAATTGTTATTAACTATAATGAACATAGAAATTCATTTTTTAGATAAATTGTCTTTGAAAATATACCTCATATATGCATTCATAATTGAGACTCACATCTATTAAAACTTGATAATTTCATTTATACTCTTGAGACTAATCACGTTTGTAATGGAATATCTAAATATTTATTATTCATATTCAATGTTGGAAATATTTTCATATTTGAATTTTGTATCCACATGAACCTATAATGTTAATATATAAGGTAGTGGAACTAGTGGGGTGAAGGTACTGTCAGAAGGTCCTTTTTATTTCTTGGTTGATCCACTTGATTCTCTTAATCCAACCTTCTTTTTTTCCTTAGTTTTTTCTATTTTTAATACCATACATCATTTAAAAACTTTTTCATAAAATCTTAAAGGTTTTTCATTTGAAAAAAATTGTTAAGGATATACCTCATGTATCATTATAAGATTAAATGTCCGCGCTAGGAAAGTTACAACGACCTTATCAACTATGGTGACGTCCAGATCATCAAATGGAACAAGTAATCTAGCACTCGGCTCATAAGCAACTTCAATCCCCACTCTCACATAATATTTTAGGTTTTTTTATTATAAAGAATGCCACCTTGGATATTGTACATCTTACCATAATAACAATGTGATGAATGGGTGAAAATATAAATCACATATAGAGTTTTAGTAATATAAAGTTATCAAAAGTGGGTTGATTAACATTTAAAAGAATGATTTATGATAAAATTCATTTACTCAAGTAAGGCATGTGTTTGAGGGAAATGACTGGCCTCATTGATAATGGGTTCATGTGGCACTTTATGTATCAATCATTGTTCTACTACTGGTTCTCTTTGATCCTTTCACATATACCAGTCTCTCAAAAAAGACCGGACAATAATATATTTTAAAGAATCTATCTATGTCTGCATGAATTTAATCATCTCATATGTATCACCCTACGACATTTAATTCCCTAAATATTTATGAGGTGACACTCAAAAACCTATACCTCCAATGCGACCATATTGTTTTGTCCACATTAAAGATACTGAATGTAGTTGTTCTTTAGGTATAATTGATGATGATTCTTGTGTATAAAATATATAAAAAACATATGAACCTAAATAGATACTATTATGTAATATTTTTGTAAAGCATAATAAATAACTATTATGTCATGCTTACACACGATTGTCATACTACTTGTGTGTTTTCATCTACTAGTTTTCCCTCATTATTTACATGAGCCTCTTTCCATAGCACATAATGTTGAATGACGGTGGTTTTAGATTTTAGTTAATCAATTTTCATATAAAAAGGAACATATATTATTTCATATCACATAAAACTTGTATAGTAGATTTAAAAAACATACCATTTTCTTTCCAAGTGAATCATACATCATCCTTAATTTAAGGTAGGGGTACATTGGTAATAATGCATGTTTCTAATTTTCGGCATTGCTTTTCTATTTCATAAATTAACAATTTTCTAACAAATAAAATAAAATAAATAATTTACAATAAAATATTATTGATTAAAATGCAGCAAAAATGATTCATCATCATAGAGACTAATGAAATATTTCCATGGTTATTGGTTTATAATGTGAGAATATGTAACTTATGGGTGGGGGTTTATTTTCCCTTCAGTATCCCTAAGAAGTTTCTTTTTTTAAAATGCCTGGAAGGCTCTATGAACTATTCTAACAACCATTAATAAAAATTTCTTATGGTAATCATCTAAAATAAACGAACCCTGCAAGAGATAATAAAAAGTAAATCAATGTTTTATTATTTAATTTTTTGGTAAAATGGAGAAAGTATATCATAACATTTCTCTAATATATTTTCAAATGGTTTTATTCAATGCAGGAATAACATTGTTCCATATATATATCAATTGGCATATGAACTCTTATTGTGACCCCAATGTAATAAATAAACATTGTGTTGTACAGATCAACAAGTTTTACATATTGATTCCAAATAAGCTCAAATATTATACCTTTGTTTCTTTCCTTGATAAATTTATTTAACACAATGATGTTTTGTCGTTCTTGATTTTTTATCCATATGTTGTTGATCCCCTAATAATTCAATAGTTTCAACATTGATAGTGTGTTCTTCCTCGGGATTTGTAATATCAACATGAAGAGAAGTATTTATCTTAATGAGTAGTTAAACATTTAATTTAGATTATTGTAAATTTGGTATATAATGCATAATATTTTGAGGAAAATAATTGTATATTTAAAAACACTTTAACATGTTTATTGGACTGTATTTTATTCATTAAAGGTTAATGGGATTTGGATCCTTTATCAAGTATCCAAATCCCCTCCTTGAAATCCCCACAAATGTACAAGGCATTGTTTACATTGGGAATACTTTGAAATGATTGTGATCTCCCAATGAAAGGGTCATACTCAACTGAATTTTCATCTGACCCTACAATTGTTTTAGTTGCCAAAATAAGTATTGACCAATTCTTATTTTCTTAATCTGGTACATAAAATACTTGCACTACTTGTGATTTCATTATGAACAGTTTGTCATTATACCCTTCCATACTAAAATTCACCTTCATGAATCCAAATTCATCGACTTTAACTACACTCTTGTGGTCAACCGCTATAGGAAAAATGGGTATTTTCGATGTGTTATTTGCGATGGGGGAGCATCCTATTGCAAATAGTCCGTCAGAAGGGACTATTTACGACGAGACCCTCTTCCTATAGAAAATAATCAGTTATTTGGGACGGGGAGATTCTTTCCATTGTAAACGGTTTGATGTGACTTCCACACCAAACCGCGGGAAAGGTATTTGCGACGGTTATAAAATCCTGTCACAAATACCCATCGTTGTTTTTTAGTATTTGTGACGGGCCCCGTTACAAATACATTTTTAACCGGTTGTTATTTGCAATGGGACCCATTATAAATACCACTATTTGCGATGGAATACCCATTACAAATATTTCTATCGCAAAAAATATTACTTATATATATCTCTATTTGTTTTTCCTCTCATTTCACCCCTTTCTCCACACCCTTATCCATCTATACTTACATTTTTCTATCAAATTTTCTCAAAAGTTAAAGTTTTAAATTGGAACATCATTCGTGACTTAGATCCTCCAAAAGATTGAGTTTTAAGGTATTTATCTATTTATTTTATTTTTTTAGTTATTCTATTTTATTTTATTTTTAGTTATATTTATTGTTAATTAGAAACATTTAAATTAAATTAGAATTAGATCGTTTATTTTACAATATTGTTTTTATAAATAATTAACTGTGATTAGTATTAATTATTATGAATTAATAGTTATATTAATTATTATTAATTAATATTCATTAGTGATAAATAATAAAAATTAGTCATAAATTGTAATAATTAGTAATTAATATTAATAAATAATATTAACTAGTAATAATTAGTAATAATTAGTAATAAATAGTGATAATTATTCATAATTAGAATAATTTTTCATAACTAAAAATAATTAGTGATAATTAGTAATAAATATTAATAAATATTAATAATTAGTAATAAATAGTGATAATTAGTAATAAATAGTGATAATTAGGATTAAATATTAATAATTAGTAATAATTGGTAATAATTAGTAATAAATATTAAAAAATTGTAATAATCAATACTAATTAGTAATAAATATTAATAATTAGTAATAATTTGTAACAATTAGTACTAATTAGTAATAAATAGTAATAATTAGTAATAATTGGTAATCAATATTAATAAATAGTCATAATTTGTAATAATTAGTAATTATTAATAGTAAATAGAAATAATTAGTAACAATTAGCAATAATTTGTAATAATTATTAATAAATTGTAATTAATAGTAATAAATAGTAATAAATATTAGAAATTAATAATAATTAGGATTAATTAGGATTAATTAGTCATAATTATGATTAATTAGTAATAATTTTAGTAATAACTAGTAACAATTAATAGAAAATAGTAATAATTAGTAATAATTAGTAATAAATAGTAATAAATAGCAATAATTAATAATAATTAGGATTAATTAGTAACAATTATTATTATTTGTTAATAATTAGTAATAACTAGTAATAAATATTATTAATTAAGATTAATTATGATTAATTATTAATAACTAATAATAATTAGTAAAAATAGTAATAAATTGTAACAAATAGTAATAATTAATAATAATTAGGATTGATTAGTAATAATTTTGATTAATTGGTAATAATAATGATTAATTAGTAAAAATTAGTAAAAATTGGTAATAATTAGTAATAATTAGTAATAATTCGTTATAATTAGTAATAATTAGTAATAATTAGCAATAATTAGAAATAAATAGTAATAATTAGTCATAATTATGATTAATTAGTATTAATTATTAATAAGTTGTAATAATTAGTAATTAATAGTAATAACTATGATTAATTAGTAATAATTAGTAATAAGTAGTAATAATTCATAATAAATATTAATAAACAGTAATAATTAATAATAAGTAGTAATAAATATCAATAAATAGAAATAATTAGTAAAAATTAGAAATAATCTTTAATAATTATTAATAAATAGTAATAATTAGTAAAAATCAGGAAAAATAGAAATAAATAGTAATAAATAGTAATAAATAGTAATAAATAGTAATAAATAGGAATAAATAGTAATATTTAATAATAAATACTAATAAATAACGATAATTTTGAAATGCATCAAAAATGCATACCACCATAAGGAAAAAGTGGATTCTTACTACTTTTTTAATTAATTTTTCATCATTTAATCCACTATTTGAATGTTAATTTCCTTAACATTTTTATTTAATAATTAATTTTTTTCACAGATCTTTCGGGAAGTCATGTTTTGTTTTCAACTATCTGCAACACACCACAAAATAGATAAAATGATTATTTTTTTCCAATGTAACCACATTTTTCATATTCATCATCTTTCTTTGTCGAACAGTGAGCACTGCATATTGATTTGATGTTGTTAACTGAGAAACCTTTCTCGTTTTTGAAGAGTAAAGAGAGTAAATGAAGTTCATGTGCCCGTTGTGGTGACTTTTTGTGATTTAATTGGAACGTGAGATTGTTCTCCCCTTTTTACATTCAGTAAGAGGAAAAAAATCGACTAAAAAATTGAGTTAATATGTAGTGTCATTAGTTTGACATCGAATGAAAATGGAAACATGGTTACATTGGAATTTAGGACTGTTTTGAGACTTTGGGATGTATACGAATCAACCAGACATTAATCTGACACATGTTCTGATCGGTATATATTGGGAGAAACAAAATGTGATGTGTTGATGATAGTTGTAGTAGGAGGAGGAGAGGATATGTCGTTTACTGGAGTAGAAACACCAGAAGATGAGGATGTAATGTGATGTCTGACTCATGATTTAGTGAGTTTTTTATATTGGTAAAAATATTATGTTTCTTATTATTATATTATTTATTTAATTTTTTAATTTTTTATTACATTATTTTTTATTTATTGATTTATTATTTTATTAATATTATTTATTATTATTATTATTATATTTTTCTGAATATTAAGGTGTTTATTTTTTTATAATTATTATTATTATTATTATTATTCAATTTTATTAATATTAATAATATAATTATTAGTATATTAATATTATTTTATCATCATTGTTATTATCGGTATATTAATATTATTTTAATATTATTATTATATAAATATTATTTTTTAAATGTTTTTAATAATATTATTTTATTTTTTTAGGTTTTTTGTTATGGTTATATATAACTGTTGCAAATAGTATTTATAATTTTTTTTTAATTTTATTATTTTTTTGCGACGAGTATATTTTCCCGTGGCAAATACTATTTAAAACGGGCCCGTCGCAATTGACTTTTTTCGAAAACCCGGTAAAACTATTTATGACAGGAGAATTTCCCATCACAAAAAAAGTATTTGCAACACCATTTTCCACAATGGGTTATTTGTGATGGGACCCAATCACAAATACCCATTTTTCCCAGAGTGAACCCATTTGTAATGGAAAATTTGCACTTGAAATTTTGTGTTATTCAACATGTATATCTATTCAATGATTTAAAAAATATGAAATATTCATATAAATTTGATTTCAATCCTTAGAATCAGATATGTGCATAGCTTCTTCCATAAGCACAACTCCACTATTTTCCATCGTGCTGTGTTCATCTTGTACTTTTGTATAGAACGTATAACCATTAATTACAAAACCAGTGCAAGATATAACATTTACATTTTCCCCCTATTTACCCATCAAAGTCATTATAAAGTTGAATAGGGATTTTAAAATAAATCCTTATAAATATGATATTGGAAACATCCAATAATTTTTTGATTATGGGTATTTGATATCCATTTTTCAGCACTTGATGAATTCAAATATCTAAGAATTACTTTATGGGCTTCAATGCATGGAGCAACCACTGCACTATTATGTAAAACAAAAAGGTAATCTTGCTACAACTCTATAATTGTAATTGTAGAAATATCTCTTTTGGAAATACGTTCACCCATAAGATTTCTGTTATGACGAGATTCTAGGACACCAATTCTATCAACATATTTTATGTAGTCTATATAGAATTCAATGTATTCTTCAAAAATATATCACTCTACAATTAAACCTTCAAGATGAATTTGATTCTTGATGATCCATTTCCAAATATTTATATATTGTTCAATGGGGTGCATCCATCTGTAATATACATAACCACATCGTTGAATCTTTCTAACCAAGTAAACCATAAGGTGAACGATTATATCAAAGAATGATGGTGGGAAGAAAATCTCCAATTCACATATTACAACTACATTTTCCATATTCATGATTGGAAACTTCATCAGGTCTATAACTTTACTATACATGGCTTTAAAAAAGATGCAAAGTTATGGTAATGTATACAGTTCACTTTTATGTATATATCAACGTAAATCTACTTGCATTAAATCTTACATCAAAACATGATAATAGTGTCATTTTAGAACCTGTAACTTCAAATTATTCATTGACATGAATTTTTTTATATATGATGAATACCCCCTCTAGAACTTTTATATTATTTAGGAAGTTGTAAAATTAAAACTTTTATTGTCTTGATAAAGTGTAAGCTGTTGGAGGAAGAAAAGTTCATCTTTCACCCTTCACTGGTTCCAACTAAACCCTAATCCCCATGTAAATCATATGCAACCTAGCCTTAATGTCACCTTTTGTTTTATCTGGTACATTTAGTAATGTATCAATTACATTATCATATTTTTTTCTACATACATGAAACCAAGAAAATATATTACATACAAACAATTCCAGTATGATAATTCAATGAAAATTGATTACTATTTCTAACCTAATTCAGTAATGTTTTTCAAAAAAGGATTACGAAAAACATTATCAGTATTTTTAATTTTCTCATACAGCTGATCACTTGTTAGGGGAAATGATGTTGTACCTTATTCATCGTTTCCCTAAAATGATGTTGTCGATGATCATTATTTATTTCATCAGGTTAAAATTTTGTGATGTCCTCAAAACATAGTCGTCGAGGAAGGTCTCAACCTAACTAAGTGTGTCACTTCTTCTCAAATGGGACACCCCCTAATTTCTTTAATGTTATATCCTAAAATTATTCCATAAGTAGGAAGGTCATTTATAATCCCATGTTTCATGGATCTCAATGTAATATTTCCAATTCTATGAGCATCATAAAATTTAACACATGTATCCCACATCAATTTCAGATATTTGATCAATGGAGCTAAATAGGCATCAATATCTTTATTGGGTGGTTTTTATCTAGATATATTTAGAGAAAACATTATTTATTTTCACATTATGCATAAATACGGTGGAAAGTTATAAGTTACCAACATAACTGGCCATGTAATATGAGTTCTACTTTGTATGCCAAAAGGGTTTATTCCATCTATAGATAATGCAAGATGGATGTTTCCCAACTTATTTCTAAATTCAGGACACTCATAAATAATTTTCTTCCACTGAGGAGAGTCTATTGTGTGACATAGTTTCTCATATTTAATTCTTGTATATGTGTGTCATGTCAATTGTCTAGCGGTTTTTTGACATCCATATAGTCGTCTAAACATTGGAATGATAGGAAAGTACCATAAAAATTTTAAAGGACTTGATTCACTTTTCTTGTATCGATCTACACCAATATTAGCACATTTTATGAGTGATTCATAGTTCTTACGAAACAATACATGTTGGGACCAAACTGATGATCAAGGTGATAAAGGTTTCAAGTGTTTTATTTTGTTTTCATGGTATGTTTTGAAGAATGTATATCATTTTACTTTGTTTTGTAGAAATAATTGTTTCGGGTTTGTTTCGAAAAGAATTAGAACCATGTTAATTATGACGATGCTTTGCTGATTATTATATCATATAAATCATGATTTCTGTTGAGAACCTGTGATGCAATCTTGATATAAGATAGGGGAGAAAATGAGATTCTATCAATCTGAAAATAATTGTATTCATATTGTTTTTCAAAACAATCAGAAAAGAATCATTTTCAGATTTATCGTATCTAGATGGCAGAAATAAAGAAGTGGTTCTGATTTTTTTCAAAAAATTCAGAAAATAATCACATTTAGACTATTTTTTAAAACAATCAGAAAATAATCATATTCATATTTATCGTATTTAGATGGCATAAAGAAAGAACCGATACATATTGTTTTTCAAAACAATCCAAAAACAATTTTATACTGATTGAAGAGGCGGTGCAGATTGCATTTCAAAACAATTGAAGTGATGCCGATGGAAAGGTCATGCCGAAGGAAAAGGAGGTGCTGATGAAAATGGTGATGCCGATGGAAGATGAGACAGCGATTTTTTTTCAAAAAAATCATATTATGGTAGAATAAGGGGGAAGATATTGTGTTAATTGAGAATGAATCATATTCAGATTGTTTTGTATCATATCTTGGTAGATCATCCTTATTTAAGTGATTCTATCTTATATGGGATGATCTTTTCTGTCAGATTGTATTTGATTTTACCCAACAATCATAACAAGAATGATCATAATTAGAATGTTCATATCCATAATGATCATATCTAGTATGATCCTAACCAAAATTATTGTATCCTGAATGATCGTAACTAGAATGATCATATCCAGGATGATCGTAACTAGAATGATCGTATCTAGAATGATCATATCCAGGATGATCGTAAATAAAATGATTTTAACCAGAATGATCGTAACCATGTGTGATCATATTTAGGATAATATTATCCAGACCATCTGTATTCAGAAAAGATTATACTTGGGTTGATATGAAAAGGAATAAGCAGGAATTAATGGAAGGTTACAACACTTTCCAATTGATTTCAGACGATGCTAAATATGATTCTCAATGATTTCAAAGTCATGAAGGTAGTCCTGATACAAGAACATGTTGGTGAATGAAGTGTGTTTTCTCATATGGGTAAATAGAAAATAAAAGAGAAGTATAATGATGAATGAATTGTCAAATGGGGAGCCTTTCATTTATAATAATGATTGTATCTCAAGTGGAGAATTTCATTTCTTTAAACACATTCAATTGGTATGGTATCAAGAATTGTTTTGAAGAAATAAGTATGAGAGAATCAGATTCAGACCCATATATTTCTTATCAATTTTAATTGTTTTGAAATTTTAATTGTAAGTCTGGAAAAGAAGAGATGATGATTTTAGAAGATTCAATAAGAATCTAGAAGCGTTGAAGTAGTCATAATTTCTATAAGATTTTAGGATAAATTCTAGTTTGGGTGAATTTAATTGAGCAGTAAAGTGTATTGGGATTCCTACCTAAACATGTTTTGAGTCATCTATAATGGGAATGAAGTACATTGTACTTGTGTGACTTTCACTATTCACATCAGAAGTGAGAGAAGCTCCAGATTTCTTGGGAGAAGAAGAGATCAATTCTGTTCAGATTGACAATTGTTTTGGGTGGTACCGATTCATTCATATTCTATTCATCATGACTATTTTATTCAGAAATTGATGTGGTTCAAATTCAATTATATTGTTTTGTACCTAAAAATTAGACTGGGATCTTTATATTGAATGAATCAGAATAAGATATTTGTTTTGAAAGAATCAGAATGGGAGATTTTTTTGAAAGATTTAAAATGTGATCTTTGTATTGAAATAAAAAGACTCCAAGCCTTTTTTTTTGAAAGAATTGTAATGGGAGCTTTGTATTGAAGGTATTGGATTGGGAGCATTGTTTTGAATTAATCATACTCCGAGGAATCGGACTCTATGTTTTATAACAATGTACAGGTAGTTTTTACCTCTCTTTTGGGTAAGGAATTGATGAATTATATTACAGTTTTAATACATTTATTGAATTAAAAAGAAGCAAAGATAACATGAGTTATTACAAAACAATTGTATTACTCAAATGTGTGAAGCGGGTGAACACACACTAGTGGGATTGTTTCATAGTGCTACATGAGTGAAAGCATACATCCTACTCATTGTTATCCAAGGATTTTTTTTTCATAGTGGATTGTCTGGTATGGGATCATTTACAAACCATACCAAGCACGTAGCTATTCTTATTGAATAGTAAACCTTATAAATCTTTGTGTTACTTTGGATGTGTGTTGTTTTTTTCCTCAGTAGGGAATTGAAATCCTTAACAAGAGGTGAAGGTTGTTTCAATTGAAAATAAACATAAAAGAAAAAGATTATCACTAATTCACCCCTCCCCCTCTCTGTAATACAATACTACGACTGAGACTTTCAATTGGTATCATAGGGCAAGTTCCCTTCATTTTTCTTTGCTGATGGAGAACATGAACTGTAACACCATAGGTAAATAAATAATATTACTTTTTCATATTTATTAATATTTTGGAATATAATATTAATATTACTTTAAAGGGGATTCTATGTTTGCTGGCATACCCAATACACAACAACGAGTTTCTTTGAAATCTTACGATGCAGACTAATAACATAACAATATTATTGTAAATGGTAGTAAACTCATAGTCGATGTAATGGCGGGAATGAACAGAACTAACTATAATGTGATTATATATTCTTGTCAAATATTTTTACATTTTTTTAATAAATTTTAGATGGTTAAAATGCGAATGAATCCAATTTTAAGCGTAAATATTCTAATATTATTTAAAAGGTCGATTAACCACCTTTTGATGAAGAACCCCTTTTAAATAAACTTTTTGACAATTTTATATGTTATATTTGAAAAAATAAATTTTTTTTTAGAATCAGTACATCAAAATTTACTTTGTATAAATTTTTGGCATTTTTCTGATAAAGTTCATTTTTTTAATGAATAGTATAAAATGCTGTATTTTAATTCAAAAACACCTTTTAATATAATTTATTTATATGATTAGATTATATTTTGAATTGTTTTTAATGTGCAATTATATTATATTTTTACCATTTAATCCCATGGTGGTCATTGGAATTAATTTTACTTTGAAATTGGACTTAAACTAGTGTCAATATTTTGATATATTTTGTTTCTTAAAAACACGTTAATTGTTTTGCCAACGGAAATTAATTATTTAATTGATTAATTCAACTTATATGTTTGAATTTTGTAAAATAGAAACCATTTTTGAATTGGGAAAATCAAATATAGCTTAGGGTGAATATTTGGTATTTTTCTAAAAAACATCAATTTTTGAAGAATAGTGAAACCACTAAGTGGTAGTTAAAAAACTGATTTTTGGATTAAAGTAAAATTTACCACCTCTGTGATTTGAATTTCAAAAATCCAAAATACATGGTTGACATTAAGATGTAAAATTTGGTTCAATGGGATGAAAATAATTTTTGGTGAATAGTAACATTTAAGTTTTATTAATCACGATTAAAGGTAATTAGTATAATTTAAGGTAAAGATAATGTTATAATAATATGAAATTACCTTGAAACATGTCCTACCCTTATTGGATGAGTTATGTCCGACAAAGGTAATCCTTGGGTCAACTTGGGGACCCCATGGAGCCACTTGGGTAAGAAATTACATTAATAACTTTTTATTTAAAGTTAAAATAAATTGGTCACAAACATGTATTGTTTTACTAAAACAATTTTTACATAGGGTTATACAAGTCATATTTTTGATTATAAATATTAATTGGAAAGATAAAAATATTTCCTACATCATAGATTTTTTTTATAATTTTTAGACATTAAATAAATGAATTTATTTATGAAACCATGATGATGCAGCGATTACCTCATTAATGAACGATTTAAATAAAATGAAAAGATAATGTAAAATGTAAGACATAAACTTGTCAAAAACCTATTGGATGGGTTGATTTCGAACCCTTATTACCTTATCATCGAAATATATAATTTTGGGACCTGTGATATCCAAAAATCATTTTATAATAAAGTAATGTTTCAAGACTTTCCAAGAGTGCCCCTCCTCCCTCTTATAAAAGTTCCCCAACTTTACCCCTTACCCACACACCTCAAGCATTTGGCTCGACCAAACTATGCTCATTTTATCTCTCCACATCCCTCTCTTCATCTTAGAAGCCTTACCTTAGGCATAAATCTCTTCAAGAAACCTTTTTGGTTCAAACCAAAGGGAGTTACCATATTTAAAGGTAATGTCCTCTCTTATGTTATTTTGTTTTATTTTTCTTCCCCAACCCCCTAAACTATTTTTATTCATTTATTTTGTAACAAAACCAGTATATTAAATATTATAGGATGTTTTTATGAGAATTATTCTAGCTACACATACACACACCTCCGTCTAATGGTTAAAGAACATTCTATTTCTGTGGATGGCGAATTGCTGCATCACGAAATGACGATTGTTCTATCTTCTCCTACCACCTCTCATGGTGGACATTATGATGGAAATATATTTATTTATGATATATATTATATTTATTTCCTCTCTATGCTTCTGTATTTTACATTTAAAATATACCTTTATGCATTGCATGTTGTGAAAATGTGATAATTTCATTTGAGGAATTGTGGACTACCGCCCCCTCAAGTGATGTGACTCGTTCATGCAATACATGGAATGTATAAAGAATGAAATTAATGAACTTATGTGAACTATATAACAAATATTTTATAATGTAATTATAATATATATATATATATCATTTATTTTTAATTCCATTAAATACGAAATAGAAATGGAAGTAGCGTTCATGCGTACGTACGACTTACTCTCTCCATGAATGGTGCATTTCATTTCTTACATCTAAATGTTATGTAATATTATAAATGCAAGTATATAATGGATATATATTATATATATTACATCTAAATCACTAATATAATTCTGGATATAATGGATATTCTACCACATGAACAACTTGAAATTATAAGAAGTTTATTTTTGACTCAAGTAACAATGATCGACAAAACGACATTTATTAACTTAAATAATTACATAATGTTCATAACATGGTAATAAGTGATATAAAAGGAATAATGAACTTGAAAAAGGTTCTTATGAAAGTATAAATTAACTCTAGTTTATTATTCAGAAATATAAATAATCGAACAAGAAAAGTCGGACTTGAGGTAAGGGATCCGACCTCTCTCTTTCTTTTCAAGTACTCTCTTTTATGTCATTTCTTTTATGCTCCATGTTCTTATGTTGGAGGATGTTCTATAATATTCACCATAATATAATTTTTATTTTCATATGATGAGATGACCCCTCTTACTCTCATCAATTCTTTTTAATAATTTTTAAGTGGCGCCGTTAGGCTACCGAGTTTTTGTAAGGGATTTTTCATCTCACTTTTATTCTCGTGAGATTTATGATACATTTTCCACCATTTCCTTTGAGTTGTGTATGTACTGAAAATTATTCTAATCTTTGTGTAATATACTTTCGTTTATGAGTATTTACATCAATGTTGTATAGTCTTTCTTTCATTGGGTGTATGTTTCGAAAGTTACCCAAGTCAGTAAGGGAACCTTTCACCCTCTTATTTTTAAAAGACTTCTTTTTGTTGTGTCTTTTAAATTAAATATTATTATGTTGGGATGTATTCTTTTATATCCTTATTACTGCAAATTTTCTGTCCAAGTGATGAGATACCGTTTATCTCTCTCATCAAATATTTTTCTAAAATTTTATGTGACGCCATTAGGCTATCAAACTTTTGCAAGGGAACTTCTTAACCCAATTTCAATTCTTTGGGTCAAACCTCTACTTCTTGATTTTGGCGTGCTATGAATATGTGTGGATGACATATGATTGTTTTACACTAAGTATCCACTTATATTTGGTGTATTTATATTTGTCACACATAATTATTTCATTTTTTATCCTTTCCTTAATGGAATGATCCTCGATTGGGATTAAATCTCAATTTCTTCTCATTGAGACATTTCTTAATGATATGCACTTTTATTCTTTTATAAAGTGTACATATATCCCCTTTGACATTCCAGAACCATATTATGTCTATACTAAAGTCATTTAAAGTTTATGAAAATGTTATACTTTCTTGTGGCTTATAATTTAAATGTTCAAAATGGAAAATCACTCTTTTATTAAAACATTTTTTTAAATGGTTTTAAAGATTTATTCTTTTAAACATTTATCATCCATGTCCGTGTTTTAAAAATGGTTTTAAGTATTTATTTATAGTGACATGAATGTATTAAAACCCTTTCAAAAGTTTCAAAGTGGTATGGGACACTTTGATTCTAAAATCTATTTAAAATGTCTTCTGTTAATATTTTCTAAGTATAAAGGGATTTTTCTTTCATAGAGTTTTAATGATTTTATTAGATGTTTTTATTTACGATAATATGATGATGTGATCTCTTGAGATTGAAATGTGGAAATTTTATGTTTCTTTTATGCATGTTTTAAGTGTTATGATTATGTTATGGTAATGGGGCAATGTTTATGAAATCGGGTGGTTCCGTGATAAACTAAGGGCGGGTGAGCCCGGGATACCTCTCTAATGCATTGGGTAACGCGAAGGAGTTAAATGCTAAGGTTTCTCCAAAGAGATTTAGGGAATATTCTGTGATGGGTATTCCAAATGCAACCATGAGGGTTACTCCCTATGTAATAGTGTTATGAATGCCTCAAGTTACTTTTATGTTTTATGATTTATATGAGTTATTAATAAATCTTATGATTTCATGAGGTATGTTAAAGTGATTTTGTTTTATGAGTAAAGTGTGTTTTCATTTATTCTTATGTATATGTGGACTAATGTTTCCTTTCCGTATTTTTTATCCCTTACTGATCTTTTTGTGCTCATCCCAAGTTTTTGAAATGTTTTCCACAGGACATAAAGTGGAATACTGTCAAGGATGGGATCAAGGAAATGTCACGATTTCTAAAACATGGAACTATGCATGACTATGTTGTTCAAGAGTTTATTTTTTGTGAAAAAAATGGAAACTGAGTAGATGTGTCTACCTTGTAATTTTTGAGATGTAATATTTATGTCCTAATTCTCTATAACTCTAAACCAGAAAAGATCTTCAATGTGAATTATTAATTGAATTCAAGATTAAGTAATGTTTTAAGGCCAGGTCCTTATAGTTGGTATCAAAGGTCGGTTTAGATAACTTTAGAGGTTAGGGTATTCTTTAAGAATAAGTGACATTACCATAATGGATAGGATTTCAGAAAGAGTCATAGTTTTTAGATAGAGTGAATGAGTAAGTATATATTAATGTTTATCTTCCTCATTAGTATATGGTGATTTTATTGATATACTCACACTGACATTTTTGGTTTTAGTAAATGGATGGATCTAGCAGGCACCAAAGTGAAAATGGGTTTCAAGGAAACTGTGGTGGTTCTCTGATTAAGAGACTGGATGAAATGGGGGATTCAATGAGGAATATTGTGGTTATTGTAAACAAACTATCAAGGAGTCATGATTAACCACTTGAACCTTGTTGAGTTCTTTGATGCATCATGAACGAGAGAACCAACTCGATGTGGAAGTTCAGGTAATAAATATAATGGTAACCATTATGGTTTATATGATCCTTACTTTTGAGATAATTATGGGTTACTATATAACAGAAAATGAAAGGCATGGGGTAAAATTGAGGTTAAATTATGTTATGATTATCTTTGAAGATTTTCTCTCTTTTTGGGGAATGTTTTAAGAATTATATAATTTTGGAAAAAGGATAACACACAGACTGTGTGACAACCCGTCGCATCGGAAAAAGCTACGGGAATCGAACCCACAACCAAAGTGTGACTGGTATTTATCACCTACCACTAGACTACGTGAAGTCCCGGGTGAGTATAACTAATTTTTTTAGTTAGATGATCTTATGAATCAGGAATAAGTTTATTTTGTGTTATCTAGGAAATTATTGACCTATCATGGAGTATATATGATTAGGTTAATTACTTTTCAATATGAGACTTTAAGAGAAACTGATGTCATTTGGAGATAAATATTAATATTTACCTTGAGAGACTATGTGATTAAATCCTTCAAAGAATTGGGTTTCAATCTTAGTTTGGTTTAATTTGAAGAATTTTATGGATAACTGTTTATTGAATGGTCTTTGATGATCTTTGGTTTTTGTTGGACAAATTTTGGAGATTAAGAGTAGTGTTTCTTGTTATAAAGGATTATCCTTTTTGGGTGTTATCTGATCTCATACTAAAAATTTTGGTTTTGGTTAAGGTCTAAGGACTTGGAAAATATATAGTTCTCTTTTATGGAATAGGTGATTCTCAAGAAGTTGATTATAGTACTCTTAATATTAACCAGCCTTTCTAAATGCTCGTCTTTTAGAGAAAATATGAGTTTGTGTAAGAAATATAGTAAAGTTGAAGGTCAACCTGACAAGTAAGTATGTTTACTTATGTTTTAGTTAATCTCATAAACAAATTTCTCAATGAAAAGTAACTTAAAAAAATGTTGTATGTTAACTTTTCCTACTGTGGAATCAAATACCATTTAACCCATCACAATTTTGTGGTTTTCTAGTGGTTAACTTTATTCTAATAATGTTTTTTATCACTCCCCATCAGAAATTGACCCCTTTTTTTCTTCCATATCCACGTTTTTATACATGGAATCCTAGTACGGGTTAACTCGGGTGACATTTTTATTTCTATTTCTTTCTTTTAAAGTGATAGTTTTGCGGACTCCTTTTCTAATGCGGGGCTTTCAATGAAGTTTTCAAGCCCAATTTTAAAATTGCGAGGAAGAAATTCCCAAAAGGGGGGAAGGATGTAACACCCCAGGTAAATAAATAATATTACCTTTTCATATTTATTAATATTTGTGAATAGAATATTAATATTACTTTAAAGGGGATGCTATGTTCGAGGGCGTACCCAATATGCAACAATGAGTTTCATTGAAATCTTACGATGCACACTAATAACATAATAATATTTTTGTAAATGGTAGTAAACTACTAGTAGATGTAATAGCGAGAATGAACAGAACTAAATAATAAGTGATTATATATGTTTGTCAAATATTTTTACATTTATTCAATAAATGTTACATGGTTAAAATGCGAATGATTCCAATTTTAAGCGTAAATATTCTAATATTCTCGATAAGGTTGATTAACCACCTTTTGATTGGGAACCCCTTTTAAATCCACTTTTTGACAATTTTATATTTTATATTTGACAAAATAAAATTCTTTTTAGAATCGGGACATCAAAATATACTTTGTATAATTTTTTGGTATTTTTCCGATAAAGTTCATTTTTTAATGAATAGTGTAAAATGCTGTATTTTAATTCAAAACCTCCTTTTAATATATGTTATTTATATGATTATATTATCTTTTGAATTTTTTTTAATGTGAAATTATATTATATTTTTACCATTTAATCCTATGGTGGTCATTGGAATTAATTTCACTTTTAAATTGGACTTAAACTAGTGTCAATCTTTTGATATATTTTATTTCTTAAAAGCATGCTATTTGTTTTTACAACAAGAATTAATTATTGAATTGACTAATTCAACTTATATGTTTTTAATTTTGTAAAATAGACATCATTTTTGAATTTAGAATATCAAATATATCTTATGGTGAATTTTTGGTATTTTTCTGAAAAACATCAATTTTTTATGAATAGTGAAACCACTAAGTGGTAGTTAGAAAACTAATTTTTGGTTTAAATGAAATTTTACCACCTCTGTGATTTGAATTTAAAAAATACGACACACATGGTTGTCCTTAGGATGTAAAATATGGTTCAATGGGATGAAAAAATTTTTTTGGTGAATAGTAACATTTAAGTTTTATTAATCGCGTTTAAAGGTAATTAGTGTAATTTAAGGTAAAGATAATGTTATAATAATATGAAATTACCTTGAAAAATGTACTAACCTTATTGGATGAGTCATGACCGACCAAGAAAATCCATGGGTCAACTTGGGGACCCCATGGAGCCACTTGGGTAAGAAAATGACATTAATAACTTTTTATTTAAAGTTAAAATAAAAATGTCACAAATATGTATTGTTTTACTAAAACAATTTTTACATGGGGTTATACAAGTAATATTTTTGAATATAAATATTAATTGGAAAGATAAAAATATTTCCTACATCATAGTATTTTTTTTTATAATTTTTAGACATTAAATAATTGAATTTATTTATGACACCACGATGATGCAGCGATTACCTCATTAATGAATGTTTTAAATAAAATGAAAAGATAATGTAAAATTTAAGATATAAACTTTTAAAAAACCTATTGGATGGGTGTATTTATAAACTTTATCACCTTATCCTAAAAATATATAATTTTGGGACCATTGATATACGAAAATCATTTTATAATAAAGTGACTTTTCAAGACTTTCCAAGAGTTCCCCTCCTCCCTCTTATAAAAGGACCCCACCTCTACCCCCTTACCCACACCTCTCAAGCCTTTGGATCGACCAAAATCAGCCCATTTTATCTCTCCACATCCCTCTCTTAATCCTAGAAGCCTTAGCTTAGGAAGAAAAATATTCAAGAAACCTTTTTGGTTCTAACCAAAGGGAGTTACCCGATTTAAAGGTAATGTCCTCTCTTATGTTCTTTTGTTTTATTTTTCTTTTCCAACCCCATAAACTCTTTTTATTCCATTATTTTGTAACAACAACAGTATATTAAATATTATAGGATGTTTTTAATAGAAGGATTCAAGCTATAATTACACACACCTCCGTCTAATGGTTAAAGAACATAGTGTTTCTATGGATGGCGAATTACTGCCTCACGAAACGATGATTGTTCTATCTTCTCCTACAACCTCTCATGGTGGACATTATGATGGAACTATATTTATTTATGCTATATTATATTTATTTCTTCTCCATACTTCTGTATTTATCATTGAAAACATACCTTTATGCTTTTCATGTTGTGCAAATGCGATAATTTCATTTGAGGAAGTGTGGACTACCACCCCCTCAAGTGATGTGACTCGTTCATGCAATACATGGAATTTATAAAGAATGAAATTAATGAACTTATGTGACATATATAACATATATATATTATACTGTAATTATAATATATATATATATCTATCATTTAGTTTTAATTCCATTAAATAGAAATGAATGTAGCGTTCATGCGTACGTACGACTTACCGTCTCCATGAATGGTGCATTTCATTTCTTACATCTAAATGTGATGTAATATTATAAATGAATGTATATACTGGAAATATATGATATATATTATATCTACATAATTAATATAATTCTCGATATAATGGATATTCTACCACATGAACAACTTGTAATTATAAGAAGTTTATTTTTGAATCAAGTACCGATGATCGACAAAACGCCCGTTATTAACTTAAATAATTACATATTGTTCATAACATGGTAATAAGTGATATAAAAGAAATAATGAACTTGAAAAAGGTTCTTATGCAAGTATAAATTTACTCTAGTTTATTATTCAGGAATATAAAGAAACAAACAAGACAAGTCGGACTTGAAGTAATGGATCCGACCTCTCTCTTTCTTTTCAAGTACTCTCTTTTATGTCATTTATTTTATGCTCCATGTTCTTATGTTAGAGGATGTTATATAATATTCAACATAATGTAATTTTTATTTTCATATGATTAGAGACCCCCTCTTACTCTCATCAATTCGTTTTAAGAATTTTTAAGTGGCGCCATTAGGCTGCCGAGTTTTTGTAAGGGATTTTTCATCTCACTTTTATTCCCATGAGATTTATGATACATTTGCACCATTTCCTTTGAGTGGTGTATGTACTGGCCATTATTCTACTCTTTTTGTAATATAGTTTTGTTTATGATAATTTATATCAATTTTGTATAGTCTTTCTTTCATGGGGTGTATGTTTCGAAAGTTACCGAAGTCGGTAAGGGAACCTGTCACCCTCGTATTTTTAAAAGAATTCTTTTTTGTTTTGTATTTTAAATTACATCTTATTATATTGGGATATGTTCTTATATATCCTTATTTCTATAAATTTTATATCCAAGTGATGAGATACCCTTTATCTCTCTCATCAACTCTTTTTCTAAAATTTGATGTGACGCCATTAGGCTATCGAACTTTTGCAAGGGAACTTCTTAACCCAATTTCAATTCTTTGGGTAAAACCTCTACATCTTGATTTTGGAATTCTATGAATATGTGTGGATAATATATGATTGTTTTAAACTAAGTATCCATTTATATTTGGTGTATTTATATTTGGTTTATTTATATTTGTCACACATAATTATGTCATTTCTTTATCCTTGCTCTAATGGTGTGATACTTGATTGAGATTACATCTCAATTTCTTCTCATTGAGACATTTCTTAATGATATGCACCTTTATTATTTTATAAAGTGTATATACATCCCCTTTGACATTCCATATCCATATTATGTCTATACTAAAGTCATTTAAATGTTTTGAAAATGATCTACCTTCTTGTGGCTTATAATTTAAATGTTCAAAATGGAAAATGACTCTTTTATTAAAACATTTTTTTAAATGGTTTTAAAGATTTATTATTTTAAACATTTATCATCCATGTCCATGTTTTAAAAATGGTTTGAAGGATTTATTTATAGGTACAAGAATGTTTTAAAACCCTTTAAAAATTTTCTAAGTGGTATGAGACACTTTGATTCTAAAATCTCTTTAAAATGCCCTCTATTAATATTTTATAAGTTTAAAGGGATTTATCTCTCATAGATTTTTAATGATTTTATTAGATGTTTTTATGGTAATATCATGATGTGATCTCTTGAGATTAAAATGTGGATATTTTATGTTTCTTTTATTCATGTTTTAAGTGTCGTGATTATGTTATGGTTCTGGGACAATGTTTATGAAATCGGGTGGTTCTGTGATAAACTAAGGGAGGGTGAGCCCGAGATAGCTCTCCAATGCATTGGGTAACGCAAAGGAGTTAAACGCTAAGGTTTCTCTGATGAGATTTAGAGAATATACTGTGATGGGTATTCCAAACGTAACCATGAGGGTTACTCACTACATAAGAATGTTATGAATGCCTCAAGTTACTTTTATGTTTTATGATTTCTATGAGTTATTCATAAATCTTATGATTTCATTAGGTATGTTAAAGTGATTATGTTTTATGAGTAAAGTATGTTTTCATTGATTCTTATGTATACATGGACTAATGTTTCTTTTCCGTATTTTTTATCCCTTACTGAGATTTTTGTGCTCATCCAAAGTTTTTGAAATGTTTTCCACGGGACTTAATGTGGAATACGGTCAAGGATGGGATCAAGGAAATGTCACGATGTCTAAAAAATGGAACTAGACATGACTCTTTTGTTAGAGATTTTATTTTTTTAAAAGGAAACTAAGTAGATGTTTCTACCTTGTAATCTTTGAGATGTAATAGTTATGTCCTAATTCTCTAAAATCTAAACCTGAAAAGATCCTCAATGTGAATTATTCATTTAATTCAAGATTAAGTAAGGTTTTAAGGACAGGTCCTTACATGAACTATGTTAATAGTGAAGGTATTATAGTATTTGATGGAATGAAATATCATATCTGGAAATATAGAATGCATCCATATCTTATGTCTATCAATTATGATGTTATTGAAGATACAACAGTTGGGTTTCTTCCAATTGATGATAGTGCTCCACTTACACCTGTTGACAGGAAGTTTCTTGAGAATTATGGAAGGGCCAAGAATTCTATATTATCATCACTTTATGAAAGTGAATTCTTGATAGTGAAATGTGTTTCAACAACTAAAGGTATATGGGATAAATTAAAAAAAATATACAAAGGCAATAAAAAAGTGAATAAAGCAAAGCTACAAATTTAGAGACTGAAGTATGAATATTTGAAGATGGGTGAGCATGAATCTATTAGGGAATTCATTACTTGGGTGAATGATATTGTGAGTACTATCAGATGTCTTGGTGAAACACTAAAAGACTCTACAGTTGTAAAAAAGATCTTGAAAATCTTACCTGAAAAATTCCATGCAAAAGATTCTTCATCATAAGATAGAGTTTCTGAAACATTAACTCTTGATGATTTACATAGGACTCTTATTAACTATGAAATGAGAAGATAGAATTCTATGAAGAGAAAAAAAGGTTGATATATAAATTTCTTACAAGGCTATGAAGAAATAAAAGTCTAAGAAGATTGTTATTGAAGATGAAGATGGTGATTGTAACTCTGAAAATGAGGTATTTAAAAATCTCAATAAAATCCTATTCTTGTTTTATAATAATTTAAAAAGAGCTATAGGTTAATAAAAATGGAAACTTCCCTTGATTTTTTTGAATGTGGAGGTGTTGGTCACTTTGCGTCTTATTATCCTTGAATAAAGGAAGAAGTGTATAGAGATATTAAAGAAAGAAATACAAGAAGATCATGGAAGAAAAGGGATAAAAAGGGAAAGAAAAGAAATTAATCATATAAAAAATAAGCAGTTTCTTGTCCAAATATGATTATGAAGTAGGGAGTGATGTTGAATCTGAAAAATCCATTGAGTGTGGTAATGAAAATAATATCATTGAAATAGTGAATGATGAAGAATTCAAAAGCAGTATTTCTAAAGATGAAGAAACTCATCATGAAGTGCATCTGAAAGAAAAGTTGAAAGAATTTCCAAGATAAATTAGAAGGATTGAATATAAAAATTAAAATATAAAAGATGAATGCTCAAGAAACCAAGAATTTTTTTCTGGTGAGAAATAAAATCTGGTTAAAGAGATTGATTATTTGAATAAATATCTTGAAGAAGAAAAGAATTGTAATGAGCATTTAGAGGTGTTGTGGAATCTAAAAGAAAAATATTTGGAACTTTTCAAACAAAAATCATTGAAGTTGAAGAGAAATATCTATGTTTCCAAAACTCTATCACTGAAGTTGGTGAATTTTCTCGTAATGAGAAACATGATAAGGTTCAACAAAAGATACCTTCAAAGGGTGAAAAGAAGAATGAAATTGTTTTCGAAATGAAGAAAGATGGTAATGTTATGTATGTGGCCAAGACCAACAAGGTTAGGAATGTTTTGAAATTTTTTGAATATGGAAATATTTCCAATACTTCTAGTACTGATAATTCAGAAAAGAAAAGAAGAAATCTGATTGATAATGAAAAAGGTTGGTGAACTAGAAAACAATTATAAGAAGGTGGCTGAGAAACAAATTCACAATTTTAATCAGTATGGAGGTTTCAGATGCAAATACGCTTTATATGGGTATTGCTGGTATTGTGGGGGATTCGGTTACACAAAAATTATGTGTTGGTTCATTCAACAAAATTACTATTATCCCATAGGTTATAAAAGTAAGATATTGAGGGGATTAAATATCCTAAATGTACGAAAAATGAGAAGGATGTATTGAATAAATTTAAAAATAATGAAGTAAAGATTGAAAATAGGGTCCAACCCTTGGAAACTATTTGTGAAAAAATTGAACAACCTGGAACCCATGCAAAAGGATGTCTTGTTTTGTTACCATCTCAACAAAAGATTCTCAATTCTCAAAATCCATAGGTGAAGAATGAAAAGAATGGAGAAAAGGTGTTTGTTGTTGAAATTGCATTAAAATCACAGAAAGGAGAATGACCCTGGATACTTGTTAGTGGATGTTCTTATCACATGAAAGCAGACTTGAAATTTTTGAAGGATGTGAAAGATTTTAAAGAAGTCACAGTGACTTTTGGAAATGATGAATCAATTAAAATAAAATTTATTGGGTCAGCCTTCATTGGAAAAGAAAATATAAAATCTAAGAAAACATTATATGTTGATGGGCTGAAACACAATCTTCTAAGTATTTCACAATTGTGTGATGAAGGTAACAAGGTTATCTTCTTGAAATATGGAATTTTTGTAAAGAGTGAAGAAGATGGTAAGATTGTTACAAGAGGACAACATAAAAAAGGAAACTTGTTTTTGGTTGCTGATTCAAAGATACATTGTAACATGAGTATGGTGGAAGAGAATCAATTATGAAACAAAAGGCTTGGAAATATGTGTCATAGAAACATAAGAATGTTATTAAAAATAGATAGTGCCCGAGACATTCCTTTTTTTCCATGAAGTAGAGATTGGTGTTGAACTATTTTCCAGAAAGGAAAGATTATAAATGTTGTTCTTAAGAAAGTTGATATTTCTCCAAAAAAAACCCTAGAGGTAATCCATTTCAATATATGTGGGCCAATGATAAAACAATCAACACATGGAGATAATTACTTCATTACTTTCGTGATGATTTTACTTATATTACTTATGTTTTGTATATGAAACACAAATAAGATGGTTTGAAAATGATTTAAAGTATTAGAAGAAATGATGAGAAAGAATGTGAGTATTCTGTAAAGATGTTAAGAACTGATAATGGTGGGGAATACAAAAGTTAGGAGTTCAAAAACTATCTTGAAAATCATGGAATTTTGTATGAGTATAGCTCTCTATACACTCCCCAAAAAATGGGGGTTGAAAGAAATAATAGAATCATAGTTGAAATTAGAAGGACCATGTTACTTGGGCATGGTCTTTCCTAATACTTTTGGAGGAAATCCATGAGTACTGTTGTTTATATTCAGAACCATTGTTTCTATAGGCCTCAGTCAGTAATGACTCCATAGGAATTTTTTTATGGAAAAAATCCACGTTTTAATCACTTTAGAGTTTTCAAGAGTCCTTGTATTATAAAGAATAAAGGTGGAATCTATGGTAAGTTTGAGTAGAAAGGTGAGGCTGGAATATTTCTTGGATATTCTATGGATTGAAGAAGATACAAATGATTCAATAAATAAACAAAAATAATTGTTGATTAAGTTGATGTAAAAGTGAATTAAGTATCTAACAAAGAGAAACATGTTCATGAAAACAATGTAGTTAAACAAGGTTAAGAAGATAATTCTGATAAGGATACAAACCATTGTAATCATAATAAAGGTGAAGAATAAAACTCAGATATTTCTAGTGATGTGTATGACAATCAAAAATCATATTCAAGGATGAGGAAACATGTGGAAGCACAAAATATAATTGGTGTTCAACATCAGAAGGTTCAAACAAGAATAAAAACCAATTCCATTACTCATACCTCTTTGTATTCAAATGTGGAATAGAAAGATTTGAAAGAAGATTTTGAGCATCCAGAATGGATTCAAGCCATGATTGAAGAATTGGATCAGATTGAAAAGAATAATACACGGGAACTCAGACCCATGCCTAAAAACAAAAACATCATTTTCACAAAATGGGTTTTCTAGAACAAGTTTAATGAGAAAGTTGATGTTATAAGAAAAAAAGCATTATTGGTTTGAAAAGGGTATTTACAGATTGAGGGTATTGATTTTGATGAAACGTTTTCTCTAGTGGAAAGACTTGAAACAATCAGAATCATTATTTTTATTTCCACACAATGAGGCTACAATATCATTCAATTGGATGTTAAATCTGAATTCTTAAATGTTGATCTTGAAGAAGAGGTTTATATTTAACAACCTTTTGGCTTTTTTATTGGAAAAGATGAAGGTTATATGTGCATATTGAAAAAGGAATTGTATGGACTAAAGAAAGATTCGAGGGCATGGTATTTTTAATTGGATACATGCTTAAGAAAGATGAATTTTGACAAAGGAAGAGTGGATAGAAATATTTACATCAGATAAATTAAAGAGTATTCCCTTATTGTAATTGTATATATTGATGATATTATATTTACTAGGAAATATGAATGAAGCTGTGAAATTTTTGATGAAGAAATTAAGAATGTATTTGAAATTTCCATGCTCTGAGAAATGAAATACTATCTTGGGTTACAAATCCAACAAAAGAAAGAATACATTTTCCTCTCCCAAGAAAATTATTCCAACGAACTTCTCAATATGTTTGGCATGGAAAATTCAAAACCGTTTTCCACACCCATTTCAGTGGGAAAAAATTTGAGTAATTATGGAGAAGGAAAATTGATGGATCCGAAAGAGTATCGAAAGCTGATTGGAAGCCTGTTGTATTTGATTGCCTCTTGACCCGACATTGTTTATGATATTAACTTATGTGAAATATTTTAGAGTGATCTATGAGAATCACATATTATTGCTATAAAATGAATTCTTAGATACATCAGAGGAACATTAGAAATCATAATCAAGTATTTTAGCACAAATAGTATTGATTTATTTGGGTATTCTGATGCATATTAGGCAGTAAATGTTGATAATAGAAGATCCACATCTGATGGTGTATTCTTTTTGGGAAAAAATTCTGTTAGTTGGCATTTGATGAAATAAAACTCAGTAAATCTCAGCACAGATGAAGCTGAATATTTTGTTTCTACTCAAGCCACTACTCAACTTATATGGATGAAAACACAATTGGAAGATTTACTTGTATAAGTGAAGTTACCCTTGCTCTTGGGTTGTGACAATCAATGTACTATCAATATCACCAGGAATACAGTGCAACATTCTCATTCAAAACATATTGATATCAAATATAATTTCATTAAATATCATGTGTAGAAGAATGAATTAAAGCTATATTATGTTCCAACATCGGAACAGGTTGTTGATATCTTTACAAAACCTTTACTAAAGGAATCATTCTAAAAAATGAGGTCGAACATGGGTGTCCAACATCTTTCTCTTCAAGGTTGAGGTATGTGTATCTGTCCCCTCTCTCATCTTACCTTTGGATTGTTTTGTTAAGGGGTAGAATTGTTTTGTTTCATAAATCTATTGCACAAAAGAGAGATATGTGGGTAAGCTATGAATTCAACATTTTTTAGTCTGTAAACTATTCTAACTACTTGTTGGAGTGGATGTAGGAAAAAAATTTATTTTTTTCAATTAAGAATGAAGAAAAGAAAGAGGTGGTCATGATAACTATTTTGGATAGAATGGGTTTTCAATTATTGATTCGTTTTTCCAATAATGAGTTAGCTCACATAGGTGTAGAATTGTTTATATGTAATCCATTGCGTGAGTTTACAAAGTTCAATGATTTATGAGTCCTAGTTGAAAAAAAATCCAAAATGGGAGATTATTGGGATCAAGCTAATGATCAAGGTGATTAAGGTTTCTTGTGTTGTCTTTTATTGTCAAGGTATGTTCTGAAGAAAAAAATCACTTCACTTTGTTTTTTGGAAAAAATTATTTTGGGTTTGTTTTGAAAATAATCAGACCCATGTTAATTGTGATGATGATTTTTGGATTTGTATTTCATATAAATCATGAATTGTGCTACGAACTTGTGATGAAACCATAATAAAAGAAAGGGGGAGAGAAAGAGATGTTTCTAATCAAAAAAGAATAGTAGTCATATTGTTTTTCAAATGAATCAGAAAAGAGTCATATTCAGATTTATCATATCCGGATGGAAGAAAGAAAGAAGAGGTACCAATTGTTTTTCAAAACAACCCTAAAGGAATCATATTCATAATTTTTTATCAAAAAAATTAGAAATTAATTGTATTCATATTTACCATATCTGGATGGCAAAAATTAATAATTGGTACTAATTATTTTTCAAAAAAATTAGAAAACAATCGTATCCAAATTGAAGAGACGGTGCTGATTGTTATTCAAAACAATAGAAGTGATGTTTATAGAATGGTGGTTCTAATGAAAGTATTACTAATGGAAAGGTGGTGCTGAAGGAAAAGGAGGTGCAGATTAAAAGGGTGATGCCAATGAAAGTGGTGATGCCGATGGAAGATGAGTCATCGATTTTTTTTCCAAACAATCGTATTCAGGTAGAATAAAAGGAAACAGATGGGGTCGATTAGGAATGAATACAATTCATATTTTTTTGTATCATATATGGGAAGATCATCCTTATCAGAGTGATTGTATCGTATATGGGAAGATCTTTTCTTTCAAATTGTATTTGATCGTACCTAGAAATCAAAACCAGAATGATTCTAACCAGAATGATCATATCCAGAATGATCGTATCTAGCATTATAATAACCAGAATGATCATATCGAGAATGATCGTAACCAGAATGATCATATCCCAGATTATCGTAACCAGAATGATTGTAACCAGAATTATCGTATGCAAAATGATCGTATCCAGGATGATCGTAACCAGAATGATCGTAACTAGAATGATCATATCCAGGATGATCATAAACAGAATGATCGTTACCAGAATGACCATAACCATATATGATCATATTCATAATAATAGTATCTGTACCATTTTTATTCAGAAAATATCATTCTTTGGTTGAGAAGAGAAGAATGAATCAAGAATGAATGGAATGTTATAATACTTTCCAATTGAATTAAGACGATGCTAATGTTGATCCTCAATGATTTTAAAGTCATGAAGGTTGTCATGATACAAGCACTTGTTGGTGAATGATGTGTGCTTTATCACGTGGGTAAAGAGAAAAGAAAAGAGAAGTAGATTGATGAATGAATTGTCAAAGGGGGGGCTCTCATTTAAAATAATGATTTTATCTCAAGTGGATAAGAGCATTTCTTCAAACACATTCAATTGGTATGGTATCAAGCATTGTTTTGAAGAAATCAGTATGAGAGTACTGGATTCAGACCCATGTATTTCTCATCAATTGTAATTGTATTGACATTTGAAATGGATGTCTAGAAAAGAAGAGATGATGATTATAGAAGATACAAGAAGAATTGAGAAATGTTGAAGAAGTTATTATTGATCAATGATTTCAAGAGAAATTCAGATTTGCGTGAATTTAAGTGAGAAGGAAAGTGTTTTTGGATTCCCATTTAAACATGTTTTGAGTCTCCTAGATAAGACATGAAGTACATTGTACTTGTGTGACTTGAAATTTTCACATTAAAAGAGATAGAAGATCCTAATTTCTAGAGGGAAGAATAGATCAATTCTATTTGGATTGACAATTTTTTTGGGTGGTTTCGATTCATTCATATTCTATTCAGCATGATAATTTTATTCGGGAATTGAACTGGTGTTGATTCTACTCTATTGTTTTCTATCTGAAAATCGGACTGGGAGCATTGTATTGAAAGAATCATAATGAGAGCTTTGTTTTGAAAGAATAATAATGGGGGTTTTGTATTGAAATAATAGAAAATGAAGATTTGTTTTTAAAGAATTAGAATAGGAGATTTGTATTGAATGAATCGGACTGGGAGATTTGTTTTGAAAGAATCATACATAGAGGAATCTGACTCAGTGTTTCATAACAAAGTCCAGGTAGTTCTTACCTTTCTTCTGGGAAAGTAATTGATTAATTGTATTATAATTTGAATACATTTATTTAATTTAATAGAAGTTAAGGTAACATGAATTATTACAAAACAATTGTATTACTCTATTGTGCTAAGAGGGAGCACACACAATAGTGGGATTATTTCATAGTGCTACACGAGTGAAAGGGTACATCCTACTAGTTGTAATCCAAGTATTTTTTTCTTAGTGGATTGTATATTATTAGATCCTTTATAAACTATACCAAGGACATAGCTATTCTTATCAAATAGTGAACTTTGTAAATATCTGTGTTCCTTTGGATGTGTGTTGATTTGTTTCTCAGTAGGGAATTGAAATCCTTAATAGGAGGTGAAGGTTGTTTAAACTGAAAAGAAACGTAAAAGAAAAAGTGATTCACTGGTTCACCCCCACCCCCTCTTAGAGATACAATAATCTAACTGGGCACCTTCAATATACAGTCATTTGGACAATCACATATTTTTTAGAGATCATACCCATTTAACGTAGCATTAACTTAGCATCTTATGTTTTAAAAAGAAGCTCATTTTCTTCTGGTATCATATCATTCAGAAGGAAAAATATTTTTTTTAAACTTGTGTTGTTTCATCTACAACCATCTTTCATATTATATAATTTCAATACAGTGAACAATGTTGTATATTTAGTACATCCAGTACACAATAATAACTTTTTATGGCTATTTAACTTCTCAAAAAAATTTCTACAATCACAAAGGTCATCTCACTTTTCATTTTCGTTTATTTCAAACAATCTTCATCACCATTTACACCTGAATTAGTATCAAATGATCTATAAATCGTAGTATCATCCCAGTTAGTATGTGAACTCATTTTTTTCTTTTTGAGTCCACCATTTATAGCTTCGATCTATTCTGTGAAAAATCAAATGTTTTCCTTACTCTTCTTAATGGATTCTTCTTGAATAAATACAATATAATCACATACAAATATTTTGAGAAGGGTCATATGCATGCTCTATTGTGAACTTAATGAACCCTTTAACTCCATCCTCATAACCCATTACCTTACAATTATCATCCATTGATTTTCAATTCATATCTTTACTATTAGGTTCAATAATATTAATTTTGTACAAAAAATAAATAAATACACATATGGTATGCATATAATTTATATATGCATTGATATGTAGATAAAGTATCATAATTTGAGTGTATTCACGCTCTATTTTGGAAATTTTCATGTAGCTTGAAAATATTCAAGGTTTCTCCTCTAAATTTAGTTCTTACTTTCCTCAAAAGATGAATTATTCCCTTTTTAAACCTCTGTCACTCTTTCATTTGTTATATTTTCTTTAAAACCAATTATTTCCACACTAATTTTCATATAAAAATCGCCATTTTGAATTAAAAAATAAATATGTTTTCAATAGATCAAATTCTATTCATTTTCAATCAATTATCCTTTTACATCACAAAGAACTCAATTAACATCCTCCTTGAGAAAAAACATAGGACAACTATATTTTATTTTTAAGTGAAAGGTATTTTAATTGGGACTTAGTGATAAATTTCTCACTATCAAATCATCTTTGTTGTCGAGGGTTACTGATATTTTCACTGTTTTTAATATTTTGATTCAAATATTTTTGAAAATCAATCTTATTAATTTCAATTTCTGATTAAAAACCATTTTCTTTTATATCTAAAATCATATTTAAAAACACTCATAGACAGATTTAGAGAAATATGACCTTGAAATTAATAGGAATTTTTATACTATAGTCAAAAAATATAGGAGAGATAGATTCTATGATTTTATAAAAGTCTTTCAATGTTGAAATTTGTGAAGAAAAAAGGAAAAAATCCCCAGCCAGACTGAAAAATTAAAAACACTTAAACTTGAGTATCCAAATCCTTTGGAAATCATATTAATAATACAAAGAAATCATGAGAAGAAATTAAAAGTTAATAATATTCATATAAATATATGTGTGTATCAACTAGGTAACATGTTGATAAATACTCTTTTCACACTCTAATATCATGTGAATAAATTAAAATTAATGGAAATTGTAATACACATATGAGATAAAATCATATGGAGAGTCGACCAATTGATTTTCATGCACACTTAGTTATTAGAATAAAACTGACCTATATAGAGCTTTATAGACTATACATAAACTTGCAATCAGAAAGAAGTAGCACATGCCCAAAATACACAATTTCTCCAAACCCCTAGCCACATATATGCCATATATATATATCCATATAGATATATGCAAGTGTTTTTGTGTATATACATATATATACACATATATATTCATGTATAAATATAATTTATATTTCATATGTGCATGTGTGTTCCCATATATATTTTACGCATGCATATAGTATCAAAAAAATTAAATCAAAATAGAAATACAGTACATATATGTTATTTCATTATGGGAATTATTTATTATTAATTTTCAACAAGAAAAAATTAACTTCATAATTGTATTTTCATTTTCACATAAACTTTTTCATGGGTAACTATAAACATTCATAGGAAATTCTTCCAATAAAATGTTAAGATCCACTTCCAATCTTGAATAATTAAAAACAATCAAAATTTAGTATCTAAACCCTTTAGAAATCGAAGAAAGTGGTCATATTGTACACGGGAAATCCACCATGGTACCCATAGGATTAGGTGGACGAGGGTTGTATAGTACACAAGTAAAAAATAACTAAAAATGTTGAAATAATTCCAAATCGAAAAAATGAGTAGAAATAATTATATACCTTTGGTTTTGAGGTGGTCGATTAGTCCAAGAAGATCGAGAGGGGACGGCGGTAGAGGTCGAGTTCCGAGAGAGCATAAACAATGTGACCAAGTGGGGTTTTCTATTAGGGTTGTTTTTAAAAGACTATGAAGGGTTTTATCAACAATTTTCAAAAGGTGCAGATAAAGATATGTTTTATTACCACTAAAATAAAAAACATTAATAAAACCTATCTTTATCAGCGCTAAAATTAAACCCTCATAAATATATATCTTTATCAGTGTTTTTTATTTTAACACTGATAAAACCTATAATTATTAGTGTTTTTTCAAGCATTGTTAAAAATTATATAAAATAAACCAGAAAAATATTAAACAAATATATTTTAAAAGTATATAAATTATAAAAAAATAAAAAATAATTAACTTCATTAATAAATGAATAAACTCAAGTGCCTGAATGTTACAAACGAGTGAAATTAAATGACTAAAAATGAATAAATTTAAAAAAATTAAAAAAATGAATAAGTTTTATTAATTATATAAATAATTAAAAAAATACAAATTATTATACATAAAAATTAACTGAATACATATTAAATATATACATTAATACCATATTAAAAACATTAACTGTAAATGAATAAATATATATAAATAAATATTAAAAATTAATAAATTAAAAAAAAATATTAAAGTGATGAATATTAAAAATGAATAAATTATAAAAAGGTAAAAAAAAATTAACATTATTAGTGAATAAATAATAATAAGTAATATTAAATGAATGAATATTAAAAAAGTGTAAGATTAAATAATTAAAAATAAATATATTGCAAAAAAATATTAAAAAAATGAATAAGTGTTATTAATTATATAGATTATTAAAAAAAATAAAAAATAAATATTTCCTAAAATCAAAATGAATGCATATTGATTATATAAATTACAACTATATTAAAAACATTAAATGTTAATGAATAAAAATTTATAAATTAATATTAAAAATTGATAAAATTAGAAAAATATTAAATAAAGACAAATTAAAAATGAATAAATTTAAAGAAAAACTAAAAAATAATTATGATTATTAAAGAATAAATAATATTAAAAATAAATAAATAACAAACAAACTAAAAAGTAATTAATAGTCTCTATTGAATAAAAATATAAAAAATGAATAAAGTTTATCAATTAAAATCATAATATATTAAATGTTCTATGTAATTAAATATAATTCAAAAATATATATTAAAAATTGAATAAATTAAAAATATATTATGTGTTTGTGTGTGTGTTTCAATATAAATTTGTATTAATTATGTATATGTGTGTGTGAAATTAAAGTAATACAAATTTGATTTAAGTTAAATTAAAAAATAGATGATCTTCATATAATGTGTTATTAAACATCCATTACTCAATACTAATTAGTCAATGTTTTTAATTAATGTTGATTTTTAATTTTAATGTAATTTCACTAAATAGAAGACTTATTATATGTAGATACATATTTTATATTATATAAATCATATTTAAGATAATATTATATATTGATATATATATATATATATATAAATATGAGTATATTTATGAATTATAAAAATTAAAAATATTAGTGAATAATTATGTGTAGAAAACATTAAAAATTAATAAATTACGAAATAAATTAAAAGAACATATATTAAAAATGAAAAAATTATAAAAAATAAAAAACCTTTAACATTATTTATGAATAATTAATATGAAATTGATGAGTGTTAAAAATGAGGGAAATTTATTTAATGTATAAATTGATTTAAAAAAATTAAAAATTAAATGATTTTAAATTATATAAATTTGAAAAAATTAAAATTAATATATGTTAAAATAAAAATGACTAAATACATTTATTATGTATATTAAAATTATATTAAAAAATTAAATGTTAATCTATAAATATAAATAAACATTAAAAATGAATGAAATTACAAAATATATTAAAAAAATAAAAAATGAATAAATTATAAAATATTAAAAAATTATTAATGAAAATAATAATAAAAAAGTGAATAAATATATACATATATATATATATTAAAAAGTAATAAATTTTATATATTAAACAAAAAAATAAAAAATGAATAAAAGTTAATAATTGATTACATAATATATTAAATATTAATAATAAAAATCTAGAACGATAATGTTAACAATTTTTTATTTGTGTATGTTTGTATCTAAAAAATATAATAAATTTTGTATATGTACATGTGAAATTATTGTATGACATATTATGTGTAAATACTTATTTTTTTTATTTTTTAAATACATCATTAAATATATATTATTTCTTTATTAAATACGATTTGTAATAATATATATATTATTATTATTGTTATATAATCCATTTTTCACTAAATATGTTATAAATTAAGTGTAAAAGCATATTTAGTCTTATATAAATCATATTTAATAAAATGTATTATATTAATATCAATATAAATATATTTATATATTTATATATAACTTAATATATGGTATTTATTGATATAATTTTTTTAATGAAATATACCATTTGTCAGTGCTTTAATGAGTGCGGATAAATGAAGTTCCTTACCAATTCTAAACAAAGATATGATGTAGGTGGGTTTATTAGTGTTTTTCTTTAACACTGATAACGGACATCACTAAACATGGTGCAATGTGTAATGGAGTAAACATGTAATTGCCATTTTTTCTAAAAGAGTCAAATTTAAACAAGTAAAATTCTTGAAATGAAGACCACTGAAATTTTTAGGAAAATAGAATTTATCCAATAAAATACAATGCATCATATTCATATCTCCCACTTTTCCCCATAAAAAATAAACAAAATCATATTAATATCTTGTAAAATAGTATTAAAAAGCATGAAAAGATGGATCATATAGATTGATTTGCATTGTTTTTTTGAAAAATTAAGAAGATATATTAATCACGAAGATCAAGAGTAAGAAGATTGGACATCCATGAAAGAAAAAAAAAATAAATCCATATGTGGATCTATCTAGGTATACAGTGAGTAGCAAGATGATGAGCTACTTCATTTCCCTCCCTTTTGCTGATGGAGGGAGAACAATCCATAAACCATGAATGAGAGATTGGATTTTCCTAGTGAGGAAGCCAAAGGATTGAAGACTGAAATCAATTTTGCTGATGGCGTTGATGATGTTGAGACAATCAGACTCAATGTGTATAGCATCCCATCCACAATCATTTGCAAATATCATACCAGCAAGGACATCGTGGGATTCAGTAACAATGGGTTACCAAAGGGAAAGGATTGAATCTGGTTTGGAAGAAATGATCTTACCAAAATTGTCCTGGACCACCAAACCTAGAAAAAATAATCTATCCTTGGAGAGAGAAGCATCGAATTTGATCTTAAGGATCCCTTCCAGGGGCTCCATCTAGTTTCAGTTGGGTGAGATCCAGAGAGCCCATGTTGGTTAGGGTATCGCCTCCACCCATCGATCCATGAAGTTGCCTATTCAATATAGATACCATATGGTTTTGAAGTGTGATTAAAAAATGAAGTCATTTGGTCAAACCCTGATAATCTAAGCCACCACACAGAGCAATGAAACCATATCATCAGTGAATGGGGAAGACCAAATCATCAGTAGTGATGGGAGATCTGGTGCTGCATCTAGAGAAAGTTTCGTATGAGAATCCCCAGCAGTCCAACCCTCCTTAGCCTCCTAGAAATTGATAATATCATGCATCAGGGATTCTAATTAATCTGATCATATGTGACATTGTTAGTTATATGTAACATGTTGGTAGGAGAGGAAATCCATGGTGGGATGAATGCAAGTACACACCTTCCACTAGAAGTAATGGGTCTTTGGAGGGATGTCCATTTCCCATAGTGTTTTCCAGAACCCATCGTTATCCTCTATATGAGCGTCAATAGAAATTCTATAACCTAATTTCACTGAATAAGATCCTAAAATATCATTTATCCAATAGAGACCATCTTTTCCCACATCTTTCACATAGGTTATGATAAGAATAATCCATTAATATTTTTCATTGAAATAAGAATTTATTTTATTCATGCACCATGCATTACCAGAATCATCAAAAATGTAGTGGATATTGTCACCCTCTTATCCAAGGTAGATCATAGAAGTATCCATCATTCTATCATTATCAATCAACCATGGATCATACCAAATGTTGACATTCTCTTCATCTCCAAACCTCCAACGAATTCCTTTATCAAGAAGTTTTTGTGATCCCAAAATAATTCTACAAAGGAAGCTGGGGTGGAGACCAAGAGAGGAGTTCTGGAAGTCCAAGTGGGGATAATATTTTACACTAAGAATCCGCGCACAGAGAGATGATTTTTGAGTTAAGAGGTTCCAACCCTATTTATCCCAAAGGGTGTCATTAAATAATCATATTTCCTAAAATCCCATTCAGCTACAAGATTTCAGGGTGTTGAGTGACTTCCAACCAATAAAGTGAATTTTGTTTCTCCTGTTATTATAGACCCGCCAGAATATGGAAATGTGGGAATGAATTTGGTTAAAAGTTTCACCAGTAATCTTAAATAGTGACATGATATATCTTGGGATAGATTGAAGATCTACCTTTATTAGAGATTATTTCCCTAATTTAGAAATTATTTTCGGAGACCAACCTTGGATTGTTTTCTCAATTCTATCCACAGTGGATGAGAAAATTTATTTTTAAGATCGACCGAACATTGTGGGGTGCTGAAGGTATTTATTATGATTTTGGACCATTTGAATATCAACAATAAGAAAAATCTCCACTCCCTTGTTTGGTGGAACCCCAGAACTGAAGGAAATTTTTGATTTGTCCAGGTTAATCACCTGTACAGAAGCCCTCTCATAGAGGTATATCAGGTGTCATATATAAAGGCATTCCTCATGAGTTGATTTTAATAAGATAAGTCAGTCATCTACAAAAAATAGATGAGAAATGGGTGGGAAAATCCAACACACCTTTTCCACATCGATCGAGTTAAGGGAAGCTACCATAAAAATGTGGTTGGAAAAAACATCAGCCACTTAGATGAAGAGAAAGAGAGAGAGGGGGTCTCCCTAGAGAAGGCCTTAGGTGAAGGATAAGCCTTGGGAGATTCCACCATTAACATTGTTCCTAAAATAAATAGATGAAATACATTTCCTAATCATATCAATCCATTTGGAGGAGAATCCCATTTTAGTCATGAAAAACCGGAGAAAATTCCATTCCACTCTGTCATACACCGTGGTCATAGCCATCTTCCAAGATATGGTACATCTTTTCATAGATGAGCACGTTTTCATATAATGGAACACCTCATGGGCCACTACAGAATTATCTATTATGAGCATTTTTGATATAAAGGCACTTAGATTTTCGAAAATAATGGAATTTAACCACATGCACAATCGATTGACTAAGATCTTTGAGAAAATTTTATGGGGGACATTGCATAAGATTATTTTTCTGAAGTATAAAGCTAAGAGGGTTTTCTTAATATTTGGTATAAGGGTAATAATGGTCTCATTAAGAGATAAAAATTGATTTCACCTGCCCAAATACCTTTCCTGAGAGAGGAAATATCGAGGCCAATAATATATGTGAACACAAAATACATGTGGACACAAAACATAGAACAAATGACTGCAGACATGACACAAAATACATGTGAACGAAAAACAAATAACATATATAAATAGAAACCTTATAATACATGTGATTCCAAAACCCATAACATATATAAATACGTGAATTGAACACATATAACACATGTGCACAGAAAAACAAAAATTATGAAACATAAATTTTCATATAAAATGGACTAAACATGCGTTGCATATTTTTATGTTTTTTATTAAAATATTTGTTTTCACCTTAATTCAAGAGATAGAACACATGTTTTTGTTGTATTTTTAAATAAAATGACTTTTGTAAATAGTGTTCTTTATAATTTTTTTTCCTATTAATGAATGATATTTCTATTAACTCAATTATTTTTTTACACCTAACTGTGTTTTATTAAAACATTTCATAGATATTTTCAGGCACTACTACAAATTAATTCATTAACAAACACTAAAGGTGGTCACTAATGAGCTTTAAAAACCACAACCAGGCTTCCTTTGATGGTCACAATTGGCCCATTGGTATAGGGCATCCACGACCACCAATGGAAATCATTATAGTATTTCCCACCAAAACTATGGTTGCAGTCATTGGAAAGAACATTAGCAACCGCCAAAAGTGATTGCTAATGGTCTGAAAAAATAATGGATACAACAATCGTTACAAGCAGTCTCTATTCAAAAGATTTTTTTTAAAAAAAACTACACTTATACAGCCCCAAAAAATCAAAACAGATTGCAAGTAGTTCTACATAGAGAAATAACCAAAATAGACAAACAAAATGCTTGTAGTTCTACAACAATAAATAACCAAGACAGAAAAAATAGCCTGCAAAAAAAAGGTATCCTGACCAAACCAAGAATCCAAATAGCTACATATACTTTCTAATCTTCAGTCTCAATCAACCTACCGATAATATACAAAAAAAACTAAAAAAAAGCACGATAAAAATTAATATCAAAATTAAACATATTTATCTAGTACTCTCATTCAAACATTGAAACATTGAAGATCTCATTTCAACACTATAGGTAGATAAAGATCAAATTTTCTTACAAGCATGAGGTTTAGAAAATAGAATTCATGAAGTTTTGTTTGGAAAGAAACTCTCCACACTAAAATGTGAGGAAAAAGAAAAATGATCAACATTTAGGAACCATGAATTTAGGATGAATACAATGAGATTGATCGATTGAAGATTGACCGAGACCAGTGTTTCTAAAACGGAGAGTAGGTGCATGCCACTCCATAGAGCATGGTGTTTTGAGTTTGAATCCTATATGTGAAATAGGGAAGACCAATATGGGCGTTTTGAAAATCATGGTTCATCTTGAGAAAAGTGAAATTAAAAACAAAAAGTAAAACAGTTATGAGAAGTATAGGTAGGATCTTCATATTATGAGATAGATGAATTGGTAGTGTTTCAAGTTATATGATATAGGAATATAGATGGCTTCAAATTTTTAGGTGAAAATTACTTGTAGTTATTTTTTTATCATGGTTAGTTTTGGTGGGTAGGATCAATTGGATGCCTTTCCATAGATGCTTCATCTACAATTTCTAATGATGATGCATATTATGGTCATATATCGTCATATTCAGGATGGCATGAGATATGGTAGTTTCTTCTCGTTGATGGAATGACTCCCAAGTGATGATCTATTGTTATTTACTCCTTATAAAAAGTTATATTTTACGTTTTTTTAAATAATGCACCATGGTTCTTCTAGAAAGATGAGATTGATATGCACTAGTAGCATAGTTGGTGTTTTAGGCTCGTGAGCTTAGAATTGATAGTGTGTAACTCATGGGATAATTAGATGGGTTCCTTGATAGGGTGGTATGGGTGTGTATTATCATTAAGTTTAGATGTGGATGAGGTGGTACACATTGGTTATGCATTAGGCTATTTGGTTGTGAATCAGTGAGTGGCTAGGTATGGGATGAGTAACAATTTTGAGAAAATGTGTTTGGGATTGTTTTCTGTAGGTTTGATGGAAATAGGAATTGTCTCTCTATGTTGAGTGGGGTCATTAGAAATGGATTAGAGTGTGGTGACATGGTTCATTCACACTTGATCTTAGAATAGAGTTTCCTAGACTGGGAAGAGAAAATCTTGTGTGGTGTGACACATGTTTGATAATTGATACTATCATGAATTGTTCTCAAGGTGTGGTGTAAGAGAATCCATACAATGGTATGTTCCCCATTGTTCAATAGAGGGAACGAACCTCTATATAGATGGAGTTCATGAGAATTTAAAGGTGAGAATTTTTGGGGATCCTTGGACAGGTAGAAATTAATGATTCATGTTGGCTCTCATGTATTAGTTAGTCGAGAACATCTGATCCATACATGTAGTAATGGATAAGAAATGGAAATTAAAGATTACTATTTCGATTCATTGGGGCTATGGTAAGGAAACCCTATGCAAGGGTGTGGCTTATCGATTGCTGATGTACGACCCCGTGTTTTAGGGATATATTTTTAATGGGACTCAACATTGGAAGGTTGATATGGAACAACAATCTTAGTGAGTAGGAGGATTTAATTTTTTTGGTTCCTTAGTAAAAAAAATGGATGTTAATGTGATATTCTATGGAGTCTGAATGACATTATTGGGATTTATTTGGAGGTATTGTGAGAGTGAGTTAGATTAGAGGCTTGACCACACTCATTATTGAAGTACAATGGTAGAGTTTGTAAGTCAATGAACCAATCATGGAATTACACAAAAATAAATGTTTGGATTTTAGTGTGGGTGTTTAGATGATCTTATGATGCCTCATTGAATTTATACATCATAATTATGGAATGAGATAACAATTTGATGGTTGAAATCAATTATTTTATAGATGACTCAGTCAGAGGAGGGTTGTTTGGTGTTCTTCATGGAATTCAGTGTAGTGGCATGTAAAATTCACTGGTAATTTCATTGGACTGGTGAATGTGTATTAGTATGTCATTCATATTTTTGATATCACCCTTGATCAGAATCAACATTTATTAGCTGAGACATATTGAAGGAGAACTATAATCGTAGAGATGAAGTTGTTGATGTCTACCATGTGTCTCATGATTGATGGGTTCAGTTGAGTGCCATCATTGTATAGGCGGTGAGTGGTGAATGAGTATCTCAATTTTCAAGGAATATTGGGCGTTTTTCTTGGATCTTCACAACATGGTTCATCATGTAGTGAAAGTTATCAAGTTGATAAATTTATTTTATGCTCCGCATGTGACACGCAATTTAAATTTAAAGCTAAAAAAACATACTTATTATTTTCCTAAGTTTTCTTATCAGTATAAATGTATTTAGTTGGTTTTTAATCCCTACTTGGTAAAAGTTTTATTTTAATGAAAATGTAAATGTGATTGGTTACTTTACTAAAAAATAAGACAATCATTTTGAATGAGAAACCAAAAAGATAAAACAAAACACACATCTTGAGTATGATTCATCATGAGGGGCCATAGCTGCTACCTCCATATGATGTGATGGGGGCATACAGAAAATAAAAATTACAAAGATAATTATAATGAATTAAATAAAAATAAATAAATAAATTCAGTATAAACTAGAGTCGTTGGATCCCCCGCACCATCACCCTGACAGACAAATGTATGTAGTGCTCTAACCTCAGCTAACAATTGTACATTTACCTCCTTGAAAGCATGCATCTATAACTCCAAATCAATCACATACTATGCCATCCCAGTAAAAACTAGGGCCACAACCTCAGTGCGTGAAACTACAGAATATGTAATCCTCGTTCCATCAGTCAAACTGTATCCATGTCCATCACGTCTAATAATATGATTGAATGTCTCATCCCTTTGCATAGAAAGTTTTCGTTGGTCTTATGTGATTTTCACTAACTCAACCACAAATTGATCCTATTTAATATATAAATATAAATATATATGCATATATAGATGTATGTAATAATTGATAATTAGTACATGAACTTACTATAAGATTTGAAACCTCTAGATCATTTTGATCATGACTCATTATCCACACCGACATTTTATCAGTCGGAGCACCTCCCTTCTATAACTGTATACCAATAAGATATAAATATAGAATACAAACCAATATTAAAAAATAAATTTTAAAATTGAATAATAAATGCATCATGTCGAATATGGGACATGTGATGAGTCACATGCATGTAAGGTGCTCCCTGCAATGCATGATTCTCGGAATGACATGATGGCACCTCTTACACATAAATAATTCAAATTTCAAACATGTAAAATGCTAAAAATTCTTAGAAATATATATAAAAAACTAAATATACTCACATTTGTAGCCTTAGTAGATCAATATGAAACTAACTCGCACCACTGATATGGGAGAACACCTCACGAGACTCTGTCCAGAATGTCTGGGGCAGCCACATTTGGTTCCCAGTGATCCCTCTTGACTCTCCCTTTATGATCTTTCCATATTTTAAAACATTTATCCATAAACATGGACCAAAATTCATTCGTTCACACTCTCAGATTATTATATTTAAGAAAAATAATTTTCACACATGTTAGTATTTTTTAAACATAGCTATGAAACTAAAATGATCCTCGGACCTAAACTTCCCTCCATAGTCGATCTAATGTATCCTGGGGGAATGAAACACTGTCACATTTAGTCAATGAAAATTTGTGTCGGTCTCATATGATATGACCCAACTAGAGAATAAATGTAGGTTCCCCCACTCCCATAGGATGGTATCTCTTGTCAGATGATACATCAAGGGTCATTTCAGAATTACAAGATGAACTACCACGACCTGAACCTCTACAATGAGAGAAAGAAGAAATCAAGTTTGGTCCTATTGAAAACAATTTAATATATAATTAGACATATTCACATAAATATGCTTAACACTTAATTAAAAAGTAAACAAATTTACATTCACACATACCTCAACCCTTAGACGCAAATGGCTCTGTAGAATGATGTGGATCTGGTGTCTGTTCCCCTAACATGTTTTTTGTCGTAGAAATAATTAATAATGAAATGATTGAAAGACTATTATAGTGCCATATAATGTGAACTACAAATGACTCATGCACTTTTTATTTATTGAACACATATTTCATCAAATATAAAGTGGTGTTGAATTTTAATTATGTTATTTATAGTAATAAAAAAATGATATAGACATGTCAAAATAAAGAGTTCCTCGAGGCATAAGTGGATATCATCGACAAAAAAAACTAGTAGCACATTCTGCCCAAACAATTAATGATGGAAATATTTAAACAAATATTCTCCCATTTTTGGGTAAATAATATAATATGATTGGATGTTTTTGAGTAGTTGGAAAGAATATGAGCCTTCCATAAGTGACGTAATCACAACCTTTATTTTACATTGGATTATGCCACTTTCCCTATTAAATATCCACGATAAGAATAAATACCTTTATTACGGTTACTATCACATTATATTGATGACCACATTTTTAATGAGGATATGAAACTGATCCAGTGCCTTTTCCTTCACCAGAATACACTAGTGATCCTCCTAAATTGCATCTAGAATATGATCTGTCTCCTATATAGCTATTTTAATTATTTTAAATTCTACTATAGAGAATGGATTAGGAATTTACATAGGTATAATTTTTGTGTTAAATGGTTTGGAAAAGGGTGAATGGATTTAAATATATGGGGAGATGAAATACATGTTTTTAGTGCAAGAATAGATGTCTATTTTGTTGGAAAATCCATCAAGTGTACTGATATGAATTCCAGTGAAATAAGTGCTATAAAACACATGGATGGTGTTTTATAAAGGTTGAATGAATGTTGATATTTTAAGAACAAGGAGGTACTTGGAAGATCCATGTGTGGAGTATATATTCTTTGATTGTTCTTAGGAATGGTTTTGAATATTTTTAGAAGGTTTGATAAAATCCAAGAAGATATTTGAAGAGATTAAAGTGGTCCTAAATTTTTTTAAGAGAATGTAATCTTAATTGAGGAATTTTTGATTTTAGAGTTTATGGATAAAATTTTTCTAAGTATGGGATTCAGTATAACCATTATCTCAGAGAGAAATGTTCCACATAAGAAATAATGTAGTTCTATGTAGACATCAGTTGAGATAATTTGAAATGTGTGTAAGCATAAAATTTACAATGTATAAACATGATTTGATACCATGAACACATTATTTTATATATAAATTAATTTGTGTAAGTATCATCTAGACTTTGTGTATACATGAATTACAACGGTGTAGACACAATGTCTGTAAGAATGAGACAAGACGTTGAGTGTTTGAGACATTACCATATAAAAATGAAAAATGTCACCATAAAAATGATTCCTGGATCTGTATAAACATCATTCCAGTTATTATAATCATGAATACTCTCTACGTAAATATGAAGTGAGCTATGTAATCCTGAATTTCCATCACTGTAGGCATCATATATTCAGTGGATCCATCAGTGTAAGCTTGAAGGTAGCTTACATAATCACAATCATTTAGTTAAAATTCAAAGATTATAACGATAGAAAATCAAAGTTTCCATGATTTAATATCTAAATAAGAAATTTCTTTGGGATTTTGAATGAGATATTCTATCATGTTAAAAAAATCACAACACCTCAAATGGTGTGTGATTAAATCTAGAAAATTATGATAAGATGATATTCAAGGATAGGGAAGAAGATTAAAATTAGTTGAATTTGAGAAACTAGTTTATGTATGAAAAATGAGATTCGGAAATTTATAATTCAGATGAAAATTATATACGAATATTCTTGAGTAATAATTCATGTAAGATTAATCATGATTTTTGGTTATCCATGATTCAATAATTATTTTAATGTTATTAAATGAGAAAGTAATTGTTCCTGATAAAGCTGAAATGTGTGGATGGATTTTCATGATTAATATAGAAGTTGATGAGTGAAATCTTGAACTATACATTATAGCTTAAGGCATTTACAAAGATTTATCCGAGTGAGATTAATATCTTCAAGGATTTTGAGAAGGAGATAATGTTTAAAAGAATTTTAGAGAATTATTTTAATCATGAAAAATTAAAGACTTCCAAATTTCATAAATCTTGAAATGAAAAATTAGTTGATGAATGTGTTGTGTTTTTATTGGACTAAATATCAGTTTTTTATACTATAATGAGGTAGAGAAGATGATTTTGATGGTGTGTATCTTTTAAAAAATTTATATAATTTTAAAGGAGCACTCAATCCAAAAAATATGGAAGCTCTACCAACTCTGATGTTGTTGCTGTATTTTATATAGATTAGAAGAATATTTAAAATTGGAAATATTTTTAGTTGAAGACGAAGATGAAGCTAAGCCTACTCAAAAATAAAAGAGAATATTTTTATCCATGTGAGATGTTGAAGAGATATAGACATATGCAACCTACTTAGATTTGATGAATAAAAAGAATAAAGAGTTGAGTAAGTGATGCTCCTTATGTGTATGCTTCTAAAATTTTGTGTTGATCCTTTCAAAATTTTAGGAGGTACTAGACTCAAGAAGATCATTAGAGATCATTTGAATAATAAATCCCAGTGAACAGGTTCTGAATATCTTCGAATTATATAAATAAGCGGAGATCGAGTTATATGTACAGTTCTTGAAGAATTTGTGGCATTAAAATGACCAGTAGCTGAGAAAGATGGAGATATATTATATAGATGTTGTTTTATCTCAGTGTTAATCAGTTATTGAGTTCAAAAATGGGAAATGTAAGAAATACCTGCATATACAGGGTATAAAGCTACAAAACTTGTGGGACTTAGGATAAGTATGGAGGTCATAGTGAGACTCAATGACTATAGATAGAATGAAGTGATCAAGTACAAGTCATATAGGGTATAATGTGATGAAAAATATTTTAGTAAAATTTTGATGGAAATAAATGTTAGTAAACCCAGCACATGGTTTTTGAGACTAGATACTCAAGATAACACCTTTTGGGATTCCATGTTTGTGTAGCTGGAGTGGAGGTCTGGTGAAACTCTTCCCCAATAAGATGATAAAGATTAAGACTTTCAGTGAACTACCGACATCATATAGAAGGGTTCACTTTTCATATCAGGAAAGATTATAAGAACATGAATAATGTATACACATAATGATGATTTATGATATCAAAAACCATTTATTCTCTGAATTATAATTACTTGAAGATGAATGTTAAACAAATTGGTAAACATAATAATTAAAAATGATGTTGTAGCATGTTCACTACAAATCCCTATAGTACAACTACCAGTAACTCAATTCATACATGATAATTCCTCAGAACAAAATAAAGATATTTTTAGTCAAGGAACACTGAGTATACCAGATGTTGATCAGATTCCATGCTTGAATTAATTTCAGTGTGCATACCTTTCATTACAATAGTACACCCTTACAAGGATATTGACAACCAATTAATGGAGACACCAAGTGGGTTGAAAAAACTGGTCATCAATCGATTCTGCGCCATTATCGATCTATGAGGCATAATGATGAGAATCCAATTATCATTCCATTAATATGAATCCAATAGATATTTAAAAGACATCATTTACCAATGGAAAACCATAACTAAGAATACCAACGAGTGTAGTATCACAGATAAGAAATTTAACATTTACACAACATGTATATATCAAAGATAAAGTCAATTAATATACAAAAAAATAGTTATATATTTTATAAAAATATAAAAAATATTTTAAATGAAAGAGAGGGAAACAATCATACCTTTCATTAAACATGCAGTTCGACCATTTCCCCTTTAACAGTCTCTCTAACCCACGGAATATATTCTTAATCTTGAACTATGGTGTGTTGATCAAGCTCTTTTGAAGTAGAGGCAACAATATCAGGTGTATATCAATCAATTAAAAACACTCCATGCCTTAAAATTTTCACAGTACCTTAAAATCTTCTCTGCAGGCCATTCTTACATTTCTCCCGAGATTGAGGACTGCATCAAACCTGTGATTTCTGACGATATGAACAGACAACTTTCTAAAGATGTGACGAATGACGAGACTCTTAAGGCCTTAAAGCAAATCCACTCTACGAAAGCCCCGGGACCAGACGGATTCCACGCCCTCTTTTTCAAGAATTACTGGCACATCATCGGTCCAGACTTTTGCAATTTAATGCGGGATATTTGGGCGGGGAAAACGGACCTGTCTCCTCTTAATGATACTATTCTTACTCTCATTCCCAAGATGAAAAACCCGCAAGGGGTGTCCGACTTTCGACCGATCAGTCTGTGCAATGTCTCGTATAAGATCATCTCGAAGATCCTGGCGAATCGGTTGCGTCCTTGGCTACCCGACGTCATTTCTGAGAACCAAAGTGCTTTTGTGGCAAAAAGGTTAATCACTGATAATGCCATTATTGCTCATGAAATTTTCCATTCCATGAAAACACGTACACGAGCAAAGAGAGGGATCATGGCGTGGAAACTGGATATGGCTAAGGCCTATGATAGAGTGGAATGGAACTTCCTGGAATTTGTGATGCTCAAGATGGGTTTCTGCACCAAATGGATTGCCATGATCATGCAATGCGTTTCGTCAGTTTCCTTTTGCATTAATGTCAACGGGGTGCTCACCCGAGGCTTCTCCCCAACCCGTGGGCTTCGCCAGGGAGACCCTCTTTCACCCTTCCTTTTTATTTTAGTGGCTGATGTGTTTTCTAACCTCCTTTCCAGGGCAGCCTCGCTTTCCATAATCCATGGGGCGAAAGCGTGTCGCAAGGGCCCTCCGATATCCCACCTCTTCTTCGCTGATGATTGCCTTCTTTTTTCTCGAGCTACCCCTAATGAGTGTACTGCAATCTGCCAGGCGATACAACAGTATGAACGGGCTTCAGGACAAATGATCAATCAGAGTAAATCAGAAATTTCTTTCAGCTCTGGAGTTCCCCAGCTGAAAAGAGAAGATCTCTGCTCTTTAGCACGCATTCCTGGGGTCGATAAGCACCAGAAGTATCTTGGACTCCCGACGGTGGTTGGACGGTCAAAGAAAGAAATCTGTTCAGCTATTGTGGATCGAATTGAAAGAAAAATACAAGGTTGGACCCCTAAAAAAATCTCCAAGGCCGGCAAGGAAATCCTCATCAAGGCGGCACTTCAATCTGTCCCCAGCTATTTGATGTCTATTTTTAAACTCCCTGACGTGGTGCTTTCTAAGATTCAATCCAGTACATCTAACTTTTGGTGGGGACGAAAGGACGGAAAAAATAAAGTCCACTGGATCGCCTGGTCTGCTCTCTGTCAACCAAAATCTGAAGGCGGAATGGGCTTCCGGGACCTTTCTCTTTTTAATGATGCTTTGCTGGCTAAACAAGGCTGGCGTATGATTAATAACCCATCATCCCTATGCACGCGTGTTCTCCGGGCTAAATATTTCCCACATAAGGATTTTATGGACTCCCATCTTGGCTATCGACCCAGTTTTCTCTGGAGAAGCATTTGGGGCGGCCGTAATCTTTTGAGGAAAGGTCTCGGCTGGAGGATTGGAAATGGTTCTACGGTCAAGATTTGGACTGATCCCTGCCTTGTTGATCAGACAGGCACGAGGGCGTCATCCCCTATTTTTCCAGGATCCGAACATGCCACAGTCTGTTGTCTTTTTGATGATCAAGGGGCGGGATGGTGTCTGGAAAAACTCTTCTCCTGGTTTAATGAGAGGGATCGGAGAATTATTCTGAGTATTCCCTGTGTGTCAGAAGCAGGGCCAGATCATCTCTACTGGACAAACGACAACTCAGGGGAGTATACAGTGAAAGCTGGCTACCGGCGAGCTCTTTCTGCTCAGATTTCAGAAGGAGATGCGAGGCCCTGGACATCAATTTGGAAGCTTAATGTTCCCCCTAAAGTTCGCTTTTTCTGGTGGCAGGTGTGTACTGGTATCCTCCCAACTAAGAGCCTCCTTGTCTACAGACACTTTTCAAACGACAACTCTTGCCCTTTCTGCCCTTCTGAGACTGATTCCCCTTTCCATGCTCTAGTTCAATGTCCCGGGGCTCAGGAGGTTTGGAATGGCTGGGGATCAACTTTTGAGCTGTTTCTGGACACCGCCTCAGATCTTTCATCTCTCCTGATGCGATGGTGCTCCTCCTTTTCGCTGGCCAAAGCAGGCGCCCTGTGCATTTTGGCTTGGATTATCTGGAATAGGCGGAACGAGGCCATTTTCAATCATTTCCGGAGGCCCCCCAGATATTGGATTGACCGGGCATTGTCATGGATTGCGGTTTGGCAGAACCACCCTGAACAACAAAGACTTTCCACCCACCCTCCTCTTCCCCAACATTGGTGCCCCCCACCGGAAGGGATTGTTAAGATCAATGTGGATGCCTCTCTCCCTAAGGATGGCCCAGTTGGACTAGGTTTACTGGCCCGAGACAACCTGGGAAATCCTATCGCTGCCAAATACGAAGCACATCATGCACTTTGGGAGCCCTCAGTCGCGGAGGCCGCCGCCATCCTTGCTGGATTAAACTTTGCAAAAGATTGCGGTTGGGATTCCATTCACATCGAATCCGACTGTCTCACTGTAATCAATGCCATCAATCTCACTGATGGAGGGCTTCAACCTTTCGGTCCCATTATCCGGTGTATTCACTCGCGGAGACAAGGCTTCAATTCCTGCAATTTCTCATTTATTAGAAGGGAAGCGAATGAAGCCGCTCACAAGATGGCAGGCATTGGCCCTCCCTACGAGGATTTGCTTTGGCTCAATCATTTTCCATCGTGGTTATGCTCCTGTATTTCTGCTGATCTCCATCATTAATGGATCCGTCTTATTTTGTTGTCAAAAAAAAAGTATATGGAACGATAATGAAGAATTGTTATTTTTCTTTTGATGTCAAAATAAACTGTTCATTACTAACTCATTCATATATATATAACATATTGTTAAATTTCCCCAACGTAAACAAATATTGATCAAATTTACTTCCATGGATTGGATCATCCCAATTGCACATTAAAAATATGTGTTTAAATCCAATTGCATATAAAAATTCAATTATTTATTTCAATTAAAATTAGTAATAACTAGAATTAATAGATGGACAACAAATTCCACTATTTTGTGTTTCTTGTTTATCATCAACATATTTAATGTGAAACCAAAATCCATTAGTATTTAAAGATTTTTATTGAAAAGCCGTTATAGATGGAACCTCATCTAGTTGGTTAAATTCTTCAGTTAGTGTAGGTTCACCTAACTCCCACAGGTTATGGACCTATATATTCCCCATATTTCAATAAAAAGGTATGAAATAATAAATTATTATTATACTTTAATCATAATAAAAATCCATTTATACGTACAAAATCCTTGAACCAATCATGAAATGTTTCATAACAGACTATTGAATTTGATAATCACTCATACGATACATCTATTTTTTTAGATCATTAATGTGTTTCTTGAAAATGATAACACCATGTTTAAATGATCAACCTTATATATGAAAAAATAACATGTAAAAGTTAAACAATAAAAGAGATAAGACACTTACTGCATCAATTGTGAAACTGATGGTGTATTGGAAAAGATATATCAATAAACTTGTATCCACTCAATGTTGTCTATATCAAATATAGTTCATTCTCCAACTAGACCATCATGAATTTGAGATGGATAATCTAATTTTATTTCAAAATCCATAAGATATTTTACAAAAAAAATTAGTACACTCATTCATCAAATATTCATTAGATATTGATACCTCCGGATGAGCTCTATTACATACGAACCATTTTAATATATTCCTATATTTCTATAATAGGATACATACACCAGAATTGAATTGGGCTAGCAATCATTACTTCCTCAGTTAGGTGCACTGTCAATTGAACCATAGCATCAAAAAATGAGGTTGAAAATAGTTTATCAACCGGACAATGTGTAAGTACAATTCTATCCTACAAAATTTTTAAATCACACATTCATTAATTTCTTAAAAAAAGATGTCTAAAAAATCACTCATCTCAATCAACAGTTTAAAAATATTGGGCGATAAACAATAATGAATTGTGATTGGAATCAACTGATGAAGTAGTATGTGATTTTCATTAATTTTCAACCCTTTCAATGTACTTCTTGTAACATTCACACACTTGGAAATATTTGAAGAGTAACCATCATGCACTTTTAACATCTTCAAAATGGAAATAAATGTATCTTTCTCTTTCTTTCTCATCATATATTGTGAAGTAGGAATGTATGCCTTATTTCCCTCACCTAATAGTAAATGAAATTTTTTTCTTAAACACATTTCTTCTAAATCACGTTGTGAAATGACATGGTCCATTTATCTTACAATGGAACCTAAAACAGTCCACAATATATTGTCACAAATTTTTTTTTTCAATGTGCATGAAATCTAGATTATGCCTTAGCATGTTAGTTTTCTAATAAGGGAGATTAAAAAAATATTTTTCATCTTCCAATTGTGATTACATTGTCTACCTACCCCAAAAATATTGGGTAATGGATGATCCACAAAATCATGAAATTCTTATAAGGTGTGGATGTTTTCTTCCTCAATAAGTGATAATATTTCAACTCCTATTATGACCTTTGGTGCTGGGTTGAATTATATAGAACCATAAAATGCCACTATGTTCTTTCTAAACCTGTGTTGAGGGGTAAGAAAACATACATGACCCATGTATATCCACTTTTTAGGATTCTTAATCAATCTAGAAATTTTACTTTTATTACAGTAAGGGAAAAAATTCCCCTTTCGTACTCCAACCTAAAAAATTTACATAAGTTAGGAAGTCATTGATTGCCCACAATAAAGTAGCCTGTAGGTAGAAAATTTCATTCTTTTCACAGTTGTAAGTCATCACACCATCTCCACAAAATTCATTCAACTCATTAATCAATGGATGAAAGTAAGCATCACTCTTACACCCTTGACTTCTATAACCATCAATAAGAGTGGAATGTAATAGAAATTATTAATTCATAAAATGCCACAAAGAAAGATTATATAAAAGCATAACCACAAGTAATGTTCTATGAGTTTCACTAACCATAAAACAAAATGGATTAAAATCCTCTTATGCCAACCCGAACCAGAGATTATGACTATGTTTATCAATGTCAGGGTGTCTCTAGTAAAAATCTTTCCATGCAAGAGAGTCTACCGAATGGGTTACCGTATCACTTTTCTTGTTTATTTCCACATTCGATCTCATTAATTGAGAAAATTTATATGACATAAATAATCTTTTAAACGTTGGATTCAGTGGAAACTTACACATTTTATTTATGGTAACTTATTTTCCCTGTTATATTTCCATATGAAAGAGTAACAAACCATACAATTATCCAAATGTACATTTTATTTTATAAATATAATATAGTTTTTTAAACATGCATCTATGGCCTCATATGTAAAACCTAAGTTCTCTATAAACTAATTATCATGATAATATGACTAGGTAATCATTGTGTCATCAAGAAGTAACTTTTTAAATAAAAAAACAACATGTCAAATGATGTATCTGACCACTAATTAAAAGTATTCAAGTGAAACAACTCCATGATAAATGACAATTTACTATAAGCAGTTCACCCAAAATATAATTTAGTTTATCCATCATCAAGTATTTCATAAAGCTTCAAAAAATTACGATCTTCACCAGAGCACAAATTGATCTCATTGGTCTCAACATTCCGAATGTTAATGCCTTTAGGTTCCACCCCACATACCATTTCAGTAAGCATATCATGAATTGTATTAGTCGTCCTCACATCAACATCCTTCTAAACTATTTTTGTATAATTAAAATGAATATATTCTTTCTCATGATGAGTCTAAATACATAATTTTCTAGAAACCCAATCAAGAATAGGTTCTCTCTTAGGGTATCACATACGAATTTATATCTATTTTCACATTTTCTACATGGAAAACTGATATAGTCTCTTTGAAATCTTCTAGTGAAATAAATAAACTTCATAATGCCTTAAAAATATTCTCTAGAAATTATATTTGGAAGATCAATCCAACTCTCATCCATGTTTTTATCTATAAAAAATAAAGAATCATTTACAAAAGACTTCATATTGCATGTATTTTTAAAAGTTCACATCACAAAATATATTTAAAATAAATATTAAAAAATTGAATGTGGACTTCAATTCATAATAATAAAGAAAAAAATTCACAAATGGAATGATCATTGAATTCTATTAAATTAATTATACATTTAATTTTTTAAAGTCTCCTTTTATACATGACTAAATATTTTCTAGAGAGACGCTTATAAAACATGTCCAGATAAAACAATTTTTTAAAGAGAAAGAAAATGTTGATGAGATATATATATAAAATAAAACTTAACTAAGATATTTTTTTTATGAAATGATATATTTTTTTAAACTTATTAATAGATAAGGAAATAAGGATAAAAAGTTAAAGGATAAATAAATTTCAAGACAACATCCAGTATTGATTATAATATATCAATAAACAAATTTTCATGAAACACATTTTAATGAAACATATTTTTCAGGAAACACGCTTTCTAGTAGTGATTAAAAGATATTCTGTATAATATTCCAATTAAAATAGTTAGTTATATTTGTTTTTTTAAATTATGGAAGAAATGATCATTGATATTGAAAATGAATTAGAAATCTTGGATAAATCTCTAAAAGAGAGATTTCAAACCTATGAAAAACTCTATAGGAAAGTTGGATCCAAAGTAGTAATGAATATGCAACATGAAGAAAGGGGATATAACTTTGAGATTGAGTGGATCATTTTAATAAATGAAAAATAAAAATACACAAGGTATTTTTAATTAAAATTCTATGCATTAAAATAAAATCAAAATTATTGATTTAACATAAAAAATACACAATTGGAAGTGAAAGATAACAAGGTAAAAGAATGTGAAAATTTGAAAAAAATAAAAGAATCAAATTCATGAATATCAAATCAAAGAGATAAAAAATGATTGAGATAAAAAACTGAAGTGAATGAAGTATGAGAAAAACATCTTTAATATATTTTTCTGAGTGTAAAGTTAAATTGAAAAATATGGAAACAGATCAAATCGGGTAATCCAAATAAGTATAAAAGAAATTTGTTACCACATATAACTCCATGGAGGTTTCCTTTGAAAATGTATCCCAATATGGTAGAAAAAACATTTTGTGATAATCGAATGACTAATTCATAACACCTATAATGAAAAAGGCTGCATCCACCTTTGAGGAAAATGTTCATAATAAATCTTTTTTTTTATAAATTATGAAAGCTTCAATTTAAATTCTATATAAATGTGGATGAGTAAAAATTGCGATATTACCACCACTATATATAGGGTGGTGGGTATGATGAGTAAAATTTATTGTTACCCAAAAGAATCTCGTTTACTGAATGAAAAGGAATAAAAATATCATGCCAACAGATCTAGCCAAATTTCTATGAAAAAGAATAGACCAATATTTGTGTGTCTTTGTTTCTACAATAGGTTTTAGAAAATGGATACTAACTTTTTGTATAATTTTTCAAGAACTAGAAGAAAAGAAGATCCAACATTGAGGGGGAGGGGATATGATAAGAAGAAAAACCACTAAGGAAAGGAAATCATCTGTTTACATCAAATAGATTTGAATGTATTGAATAGTTTTTTAGAAAATAAAATAATAATGCTTTAAGGAGTGATACATTCTCAATTATATATGTGTCAGTATCAAATCTTGATACGGTGATAAATTATTTTACCAATGGATAAAAAAATAAAATATGAGGAGATCTCAGGGATGATTTCTAAAATCATATTTATGTACGTGAATATTTTAAACATGTTTATTGAGATGAGTTCATGATATCATGTTATTATTCCAAAATTAATAAAGGTATCACTTTTTATTATTTTTTAATTTGAGTAAACATGAACTTAATAATAATTTTTTATGGTAATTATTATCATTTGTCGTCATTTTTTGTGGATCAATGGACATATTTTGTGGCTAAATCCGACCCCTATGTTTTCTATACTGAGCATAGATCATTTAGATTTTGAGTGGAATTAATGATGGAACATTGCTTAATAATTATGTGATGTCATCCTCTTCCATGAACATAATATTTATTATCAATAAAAGGGATAAAATAAAATGAAATAATTCAATCAAAATTGGAGAGAGAAGAAAAGATGATGATTGATTATGAAGAATCAGTTAACATATTGAAATTCCTTTTTCTAGCATTGGTATTTATAGGAAATACAAAGGGGAAGATTGGTGAACCCACTTTTGTTTGTGTTTCATTAGTTATCAATAAGGATTAAAGGAATTGATTCAAGTTATATTTTGTATATATATTTATTCTCAATATCTTGTAAATATATTGGGGTTCCCATGCATGTTGATAAAAAATAAGTTTAGAGGTTTAGCTTGAGGTATATTGCTGGATGCTATAACCTTCTATGATATTTAGAAAAGGATTTCTATGGAATAACATGATAAAGAAAGAACTATATCTTGATGGTTCATGATATCTCATATGAATGTGTAAGGATGAGTATATTTTGTGGAGATGAGTGAGATTTCTTGATGTTTAATTGGTGATTCTATATTCATATTAAAATAAAACTAGAGACTAAATATGTTTCACTTTAAATATAAAAGATTGTATGAAACTGGAATGTCGAGATTTATGGAAATTTGAAGTATATTTTTTAGAATAATAATCAGTGGGTGCAATGAATATAAAATATAATTTGAAGATGATGAAGGTAGTTGATTTAACTTTCTGTGTGTTTCATATTTCTAAATTCAATAGAAGAGAAACAGAGAGCCTACATGTGTGTATGTTTGGTGGATATTCTAGAAGTGAAAAGTGAAAATAAAGTTGAAGGATATGTTATAGTTCTGTAGTAAGAATTCATCCCTTTGACACCGAATAATAAATATAAAAATAATGATAGAGATGCCCAAACTTTTCTACCATTGATTATTTCCTTACTGAGGAAAGATAGGCATCCAACCTATAGTATTCTACTATAGAAGTATAAATGAGATTAGTGTAGCCTTTACTCATTGCACTTGTTATATATAAATTTGATTCTAATATTAAGGAAGTTTTAGGTATTTCTACATGATAAGTAAGGAGATTATATTATTTGTGTCAGGAGAAGACCTTGGATAAATTGTTGATCACACTTCATTATGTTTTGGACGAATCCTATATCTTTTCAAAGAGAAGGTACAAGCCATTTACTACTTTATACTTGGTTAGTTCTAGGATAATGGGTGCATTCCATACAATTACCCAAGATTATTTTGATAAAGAGAAGTAAGTTGTGTTTGAGTACGATAATAACAACCAAACATCTGGGATGTTGTCATCCTTGTCACGACCTGTCCTTGGGACCCGTGTCATGACTACCCCAAGCCATCTTTCCATAGACCAGGGGCTGGTGACTAGCACTAAATGCGTAAAACCCGATATAAGGGAAGACATTGCCTTTATGTAAGAAAACAATCACCAAAGAGTATGCAAGAAGAATTAAACACTAAGAAAATAGAGTACAATAGTAAGTGCTGGAAAGTAAAAGGACCAGAATACAAACCCAACTAAAGTGCAGTACAACTGAAAAGTAAAGTACAACAACTGAAAGACAAAGCAGCAACCACCAGGACATCCTCTGGGAAATCCCACCTGAAGGGTGGGTACAGATAGTCTCCTATGCCTCTCGTCTCCAGTCGTCTGCTCCATGTACGTCCCATCCAGTGATCCACCTCTAGGTACCGTCTAGCTCCACGAGCTCCCACCTCGATCAGCGTTGTCCGTCGTCTGCATCCAACACAACGTATTGCGGGCATAGCCCGTACAGGGGTTAGTATACGCTACTCAGTAGGAACCCCGAGACCCCGAAGGTCTCCCAGAATCCACGAAGGATAAAACACAAAGTAATGATATAATCACGAAGTAACAACCAACTCTACTTAGGTATATTCCCATACATATACCTAAGTCATCAATTCTAGTTCGACTCCAACACACGAGCCCAAGTTCAACCCAGTCCACACAGGAAAGTACAACCCAGTCCACATAGGAAAGCACAACCCAATCCACAAAGGATTGCAAGTCAATCATAATGAAGTTATTTATTGAAAATCAAGACTCATCTCACACAGGTATAAACATTGTAAGGTGAGAGAGATGATCAGATGTAGCCACGGATTCATTTAATCTGTCAAACCCACATAGGATACAAGACCAGCTAAGTTGTCGGACCCACAAAGTATACAAGACCAGCTACTCTGCCGGACCCACCTATGATACAAGTACAGAGTCAAATACTACTGGACCCACAGAGGATTCTAGAATAGTAGTCAAGAACTACCGGACCCACATAAGATACAAGAACAGTAGTCATCGCCTTCGAACCCTCGGAGGATTCCAGTACGGTCGTCGTCGCCGTCGAACCCATAGAGGACTCCAGTAAAATTGTTATTATCGCCACAATAATAGCCAGCTCTAGGGTTCCCGCACACATCATACTCGATTCTAAGAGGGTCCGCTTCTCAAGTCAAAGGGATGGATACATCAACCGTCACGAAGACCAGGGATGATGTATCCAAACGTTCTGTCCCACAACCTAGGGGAAAACCAAGAAAAATGTGCCCAAGTCATAGAGAAAAAGACGACCAAGCCATTTTCTAGAAGCACACGGCATGTAGATAAGAGATACTCGCTCTGTCATCTGTCAATGGGTATTGCCTGTGTGATACGACCCATGTCACAGGGTAGGTCGTGTAGATAAGAATGTACAGGGTGTGTGGCATGGTTATACGCCATGTCTTCAGTCCATGGGTACTGTCCGTGTACCACAGCCCGTTTCGCAGGGCTGTTCGTGTAAAAAAAGTAAATACACAACGTGTGGTTGGTTACACGCCGTGTACAAACCTATAGGGTCGATTCTATGTGCACTGGCCATGCCTGGCCATGTGGTGGAGTACATGCCGGTGTACTCCACCCCGTGTCAGTGTATTCCCGGAATACACGCCAAGTCATCCTGAAGCTGCTTCTACCATGGAGAAGGTAATACACAACGTGCCTCTTAGCCATGTGGTTCTGCTCGTGTTCGTGTATCCCCCTGATTACACGTCATGCCTCACGAAGCCGCTTCTACCTTTCTATGATGAGAATACTCATCGTGCCTCATGGCTGTGTATTCCTATCTGTGTCCGTGTATTTCCTCAAATATACGCTATTTCCATCGAAGTATCCTCTGTCAAACTGTGAGGATAGTATACTCCATGTGACTGGTGTCACACACCGTGTGTCACTTCTTCTGATGTCCGCTACTTCTGCCGATAAATGTTTGTACTACACGAAGTGTGCTTTCGAAGTACACGCCGCGTATTCTGGAATTTTCCAGAAACAACACCTCTAGCCAGCACACCTCTTAAGGCGTCGGTCCTTTGTACCGATGATCCGTTTACTATAAAACTCTCATTCCTTGGTCGTCCCGATGTTCTGAGGCTGTTTCCGATGTTTTCGGGCCTCTGATCGGCTCTATAATCTGGTCTTGATTCACCGCTCATGAACGGTTGGAGGACACCATATAAAAAGAATGGTGAAGGAATCGAACCATGTTGGTTTGGTCTGGTTCCCTCCGCATTAGTTTGATAGCAAAAGGTTTTGGAGAGAGAAACATCAACATGGAAGGAAAACCAAAATCTCTCAATTCAAAACACACCCCTACCTCGATAACGAGTTGATGATCGGTAAGTGTTGCAGAACACAACGTCGCGGGATGAGGCTCTGTACACGATGACAGAGATCGTCCGAGGAGGAAGCGGCGTGTGGGCGTTCTTCACATTCTTCAAGGAGGAAGATGAAGTTATTCGATGGTAAAACTCTCCCTCTCTCAACACAATGAAGCAACAAAAAATAAAATAAGGCTTTAGCCTTATTTTATTACTTTTTCCAACACTTTTAAAATTCATAAGATGAAATAACTTAATTAATCTTAAGTTGTCATAATAAATGGAGAGATAAGTTGACACCATTAATGTGGAAGAGAAGCTAAGGGAATTTGAAGGGATGGGGCTCATGTGGGCCCCACCTCACTCTTTACTCCTCTCAAGAGGAGTTGGGTTTTTAGTGGATCCCACCCCAACTTCCTCTCAGGGATGTTAAACCACAAAGTAAAGAAATAAAAATAAATTAGTAAACAATTTTATTTTTATTCCTCACATTTTTAACATCTCCTCCCTAGAAAACACACCTTCGGAAAAGGTGTTCCTAAAAAAATACCAGTGATGTGGTTTCATCGGTGCCCTCATATTTTGATTCTGAGCACCGGTTCAAAATTTAGGAAAACCCGCTCGTTCGTTCATTGAACGTACCCGAGCTAAACTTCGGAAATTGATTCCGGGCACACCGGGCCTCGGAATCAGGTGCCATCAGAAACTGCGTACTCGTAAAATCCCAAAGAAATTAAGGAAAAAAATTTCTTGAAATTTAAGGGTATTTACATTACTCTCACCTAAGGGCTTTACATCCCCGTAAAGATAAATCACAAACTAGGGAAACAAATGAGGGTACTGAGCATGCATCTGAGCCTCCCGCTTCCATGTGCCCTCCTAGAGGTTACCATTCTTCCACCTGATGCACACTAGAGGAATCGACCATCCACATTGGACCCACTCTTCTCGATCCTCGATCTCCACCGGGACCTCTGCAAAAGTCTCCCCAGCATCCATTTCTAGCTCCCCATGGTCAATGATATGCGTCGGGTCATGCACGTATCTCCTCAGCTGAGATATGTGGAAGAAGTCATGCACCTGGTGCAAGTGAGGTGGTAGAGCCAAGAGATAAGACACCTCGCCTATCATGCTGAGAAAAAGGAATGGTCCTATGAAGCACGAAGATAATTTACTACCCCGACCAAATCTCTGTAATCCACGTCGAGGTGAGACCCGCAAGAGAAATGTGGTTGCAATCCTCGAACTCTAGTGGTCTCCACCTCCTATCAGCATAAGACTTTTGTCGGATCTGAGATGTCTTCATCTGGTCCTAGATGACCTAGACCTTCTCTGCCATGGCCTGGACCATCTCTGGTCCCACAAGTGCTGACTCCCCAGGGTCTGTCCAACACAGAGATAATCTGCAAGGTCGGTCGTACAATGCCTTGTATAGTGCCACCCCAATGGTGGAGTGGTAGCTGTTGTTGTACGTAAACTCCACCAAGGGTAGGTGATCCTCTAAGCTGCGACCAAAGTCGAGGAAACATGCACAAAGAATATCCTCGAGAGTCTGAATGGTCCTCTCCGTCTGACCATCCGTCTGAGGTTGAAAGGAGGTGCTCAGGCATAGCTGCATCTCGAATGCCTCCTACAACCCCTTCCAAAGTCAGAAAGTAAAGTGAGTGTCATGACCAGAGACGATAGATTATGGCACACCATGAAGCCATACAATCTCCTGAATGTAGAGGCGTCCCAAGCTCTCCCCTGAGCCCTTCTCTATGATGGGTAAAAAGTAGGCCGACTTGGTGAGCCGGTTGACAATAACCCAAATGGAGTTGTGACCTCTCGAAGTACGTGGAAGTCCAGTCACGAAATCCATAGATATACCATCCCACTTCCACTCTGGGACCTCCAAGGGTTGTACCAAGCCTGCTGGTACCTGGCGATCTGCCTTCACCTGCTGGTAGGTGAGGCATCGAGAAACGAACTCTGCCACAACCTTCTTCATCCCCGGCCACCAGTGCTGTTGTCTGAGATCCTAGTACATCTTCGCTACCCCTGCATGTACTGCCAAAGGGGAAGTGTGAAACTTTCTCAGCACCTCCACCTGTAAAGCAGCTGGTACCATGGTCCGTCTTCTGAAAAGGACGACGTGGTCTCCTCCTATAGAGAAACCATAAGGTGCCTGTCCTGTGGAAATCTGTGCACATCGCATCTCATAGTCAACATCCCCTCGTTGTGCCTCTCTGACCTGCTGAAGAAGTGGAGATGTGACTGTGATTGAATGAAGTAAGGTTGCCCCATATCTATCCACAAAGGAAATCTGCAAAGCGGCTAGCTGCTCTGTCACCTCTCCAAATAGCCGAATGCCCGTACTCCTACTGATAGGATCATCTACTACGTTCCATTTTCCAGGAGTATAGACTATCTCAAAGTCATAGTCCTGGAGGAACTTGAGCTATCGCCACTATCTCAGGTTCAGGTACTTCTGCGAGAAGATGTGCTTGAGACACTGGTGGTCAGAATAGACTGTAAAGCGCTTTCCCATCAGATAGTGTCGCCACATCTTCAAGGAAAATAACACTGCTTCTAACTCCAGGTCATGGGTAGAGTAGTTCTTCACATTTTGCCTCAACTATCGTGATCCATAGGCGATCACTTCCCGCTCCTGCATCAGGAGACAACCGAGTCTGGTCCCTGATGCATCGCAGTATACTACGTACCCTACTCCCTCCTCCGGTAGCCTCAAGATGGGTGCGATGGTCAATATCTGTCTCAGATCCTGGAAGCTCTGCTAACATCTATCTTACCACACGAAGGGTTTCCCCTTCTTCTTAAAAGCTGAAAGTGGTGCTGAAACTATAGAGAAATCTAGTACAAATCTCTGGTAGTACCTAGCCAGACCTAAGAAACTCCGCACCTCCAACACACTCTTGGGTGGATCCCAAGCTAGCACTACCTCGATCTTCGCTGGATCCACCGCAACTCCCGCCTCAGATATGACGTGCCCCAAGAAGTGGACCTCACATATCCAAAAATGGCACTTTGAGAGCTTACCATAAATCTGGTGCTCCCGGAGTGTGTCCAGTACAACCCGCAAGTGGTAGGCGTGCTCCTCCTTAGTAGTCGAGTATATCAATATGTCTTCGATGAAGACTATGAAAAATTGATCGAGGTAAGGCTGAAAGATAATGTTCATGAGACTCATGAATACTACTGGAGCATTGGTTACACCGAAAGGCATAACAATGAACTTATAGTGGCCATACTGACATCTGAAGGTCGTCTTCTGCACATGCTCGTCTCGAACTCTGAGCTAATGATAGCCTGACCTGAGGTCTATCTTCGAGAACCATCGTGCTCCCTTGAGCTGATCAAAGAGGTCGTCAATCCTCAAAAGTGGATACTTTTTCTTCACAGTCACCTGGTTCAGGTGACGGTAATCGACACATAGTCGCAAGCTCCTGTCCGCCTTCTTGGCGAACAAAATTAGGGAAGCCCAGGGTGAAACAATGGGTCGAATGAATCCCTTGCCCTGCAAGTCCTCCAACTGTACCCGCAGATCTCAAAGATCAGCAGGAGCCATCCAACATGATGGAGTGGATATCGGGGATTTCCTGGGGTATATGTCAATATAAAATTATACCTCTCTGCGAGGAGATAGTCCTGGAACTTCGTCAGGAAAAACGTCTGTATACTGATCCACCACTACCGGAAAACTCATACTCCACACGTCCACTTCTCCTAGGATGAGGCTAGCCAACTGATGTGTGATCGGCTATCATCTCCTCTTCATGAGTCAATCCTGCGCTGCAAAGGCTCCCTTCTCGCCGGTGAAGGTGAACCTGCTCCCATTGTGCGAACACATCGCACCTTGCGCCTAATACAGTCGATATGAGGATGGAATGTAGATAACCAATCCATGCCCAAGATGACGTCGTAAGTCCTCTACGCCACTATGAGAAGATCCCAGCCAAAGATCTTTACTCCTAGAGGAATATCACACTCCAGGCACTAGTGCGTAATCATCGAGTCTGCTCCCGTAGGAGTCTCTAGCCGCAAGAATCGAGCCAACGACACCGTCAGAATCTTCGAGCTCCGAACAAGCGAAGCGGCAATGAAATAATGGTTTGATCATGTGTCTATAAGAACTGAAGCAAGGGTGGAGTAGACATAGATAGTACCTAGAATCATCTCTGGTGCACCGTGGTCATAGGCCTCCGCTGCCTGAAGCTGAGCCTGCCTCTGCCCACCAGCTCCCTGTGGTCGGGGTGGACCTCCTGGTGGTGGTGGTGGTAGAGCCTCAGAGCATCGCCCACCACCTGCTGCTCGGCCAACTCCTCTACCTCATCTGCCTGATCCCTGCGGACTGCCATAGTCAAACCTCTGCCTCTGCCTGGGTGGTCCCTCAACCATCTGCTGCTCCTCTGCATGGTGGGTCGGGCAGTCACAAGCCATGTGGCCCTGCCTGCCGCATGCATAGCACTCTCTGCTCCTCGTAAGACTGGCTCTGCGCCGTGTGCCCCACACCTCTGAGCCAGTGTCCTAAGGTCGTCCACCTAATGTTCTGGTCCACTTGGACCCCTGTGACATTCCTCGACTACCAGCTGCAGAAGACTCAGCTACATGCCGCCCTGCGGTAGGTCTCGCTGCTGGTGTAGGCTCAGCAAGAAAGCTCTCCACAAGAAGGGCTCGCTCCAGTACTCCTGCCTGCATCGGAATGCTGAGGGAGATCATCGATGCCCTGATCTCATGCCTCAGTCCATGCTTGAAGGTCCGGGCCTGGAAGAATGGGTCCCGTACCATGTCCGTCGAATAGCGCGAGAGATCGGTAAATATCGCAGAGTACTGGGCTACCGTCATGCTGCCCTGCCGCAGCTGTAGTTGCTCCTGAATGCGCACCGCACGGAGGGTGGATGGTATGAAATCCGAGTGGAAGAGGCTCTCGATGTATGGCCAAAGAATAGATTCCTCGTCGTGCACCTGTAGCATCAGGCTCCACCATCTATCTGCTGCCGCGTGCAGGAGACTCGCTGCAAGGATCACCATGAGGTCAGCTGGTGTCCCTACTAACCGGAAAACTCGCTCAACAACCTCCAGCCAATCCTCGGCTGCCTGAAGGTCTATCTCCCCGTGGAACCTGGGTGGTCTCTGACACTGAAACCCGTGCAGTGCACTAAGGCGACTTGCACTCTCAGCGGCTTGGGATGGTAGAATCGGTGGCTCGACGGGTAGAGGTACCACTGGTGCCTCCGCTGTAATAGGGCCCTACACCGAGGCCTCGTCGCTTGGTGGGCTGTAGTCTCGCACAAAGCTCAGAAACCTAGATGGCTACCGTCGTGGGGACATTCTGAAAAGAGACAGGTGTGCCACAGTCAATACAACATACATGGTGAGCTGACACAAATTAATCATAAAGAAAACTTTGAAACACACATGCAATCAATGTTTTCATGTACTGAGTCGGAAATCAGAAGTCAGGGTCTTGGTGTATGGATACGTCGGCCGCTACACCAACACTGGACTCCCTCGATTGATAACCACACTCAATACCCTTAACATTATTGATTCACATAGAAGAAATGTCAGAGTCCTGAGTTCTGTGGTAGAACCGAACTCCTTTGATACCAATTTGTCATGACCCGTCCTCGGGACATGTGCCGTGACTACCCGAAGCCCGCCTTCCATAGGCTAGGGGATAGACACTAGTAACAAAGGTGTAAATCCTAATATAAGGGAAGGAATTGCCTTTATGTAAGAAAACAATCACCACAAAGTATGCAAGAAGAAGTAAAAACTAAGTAAACTGAGTACAATAGTAAGTGCTAGAATGTAAAAGGGCCAGGATACAAACCCAACTGAAGTACTGTACAACTGAAAAGTAATGTACAACAACTGAAAGACAAAGTAGCAACTACTAGGATGTACTCTAGGAAATCCCACCTAAAGGGTGGGCACAGATAGTCTCCTCTGCTCCTCAGCTCCAGCCATCCGCTCTGTGTACGTCTCGTCCAGTGATCCACCTCCAGGTACCATCCAGCTCCACGAGCTCCCACCTCGATCAGTGTTGTCTGTCGTCTGCATCCAACACAACATAGTGCGGGCATAGCCCGTGCATGGGTGAGTATACGCTACTCAGTAGGGAACCCGAGACCCCGAAGGTCTCCCAGAATCCACGAAGGATAAACCAAAAAGGAATGATACAATCACGAAGTAACAACCAGCTATACTTAGGTATATGCCCATACATATAACTAAGTCATCAATTCCAGTTCAGCTCCAACACACGAGCCCAAGTTCAACCCAGTCCACACAAGAAAGTACAACCCCGTCCACATAGGAAAGCACAAACCAATCCACATAGGATAGAAAGTAAATCATAATGATGTTATTTATTGAAAATAAAGACTAATCTCACACAGGTATACACTTCATAAGGTGATAGAGATGATCATATGTAGCCACTGATTCATCTAAGATGTCGGACCCACATAGGGTGCAAGACTAGCTAAGCTGTCGGACCAACAAAGGATACAAGACCAGCTACTCTGCCGGACCCACATAGGATACAAGTACAGAGTCAAATACTGTTGGAAACACATAGGATACTAGAACAGTAGTCAAGTACTGCCGGAACCACATATGATAGTAGGACATTAGTCATCACCGTCGAACCCACGGAGGATTCCAGTACGGTCTTCATCATTGCCGAACCCACAAAGGATTCTAGTATAGTCGTCATCGTTGTCACAGTCGCAGCCAGCTCTAGGGTTCACACACACAACATACTCAATTCCAGGAGGGTCCGCTCCTCGAGTCAAAGGGATGGATACATCAACCATCACGAAGACCAGGGATGATGTATCCCAACGTTCCGTCCAACATCCTAGGGGAAAACTATGAAAAACGTTCCCAAGTCACAGAGAACAAGACGACCAAGCCATTTTCCAAAAATACACAACGTGTAGATAAGCGATACATGTCGTGTCATCTGTCACAGGGTACTGATTGTGTGATATGGCCCGTGTCGCAGGGCTGGTCTTGTAGATAAGAAAGTACATGGAATGTGGTATGGTTACACGCCGTGTCTTCAGTCCATGGGTACTGTCTGTGTACCACAACCCGTGTCACCGGGCTATTCGTGTAAAAAAAGTAAGTACACAGTGTGTGGTTGGTTACACGTAGTCTCTAAACCTCTCGGGTCGGTTTCATGTGCGTTGTCCATGCCTGGCCGTGTGGTGGAGTACATGACCGTTTACTCCACCCTGTGTCCGTGTATTCCCGGAATACACGACGAGTCATCATGAAGCTGCTTCTGTCATAGAGAAGGTAGTACACGCCGTGCCTCTTGGCCGTGTGGTTATACCCGTGTCCGTGTATCCCCCAGATTACACACCGAGCCTCGCGAAGCGGCTTCTTCTTTTATATGATGATAATACACATCGTGCCTCGTGGCCATGTATTCCTGTCCATGTCCATGTATTTTCTCAAATACATGCCATGTCCATCGAAGTATCCTCTGTCAAACTGTGAGGATAGTACACTCCGTGTGACCGGTGTCACATGCCGCGTGTCAGTTCTTCTGATGTCCGCTACTTCCGCCGCTGAACGTTTGTACTACACAGCATGTTATTTGGAAGTACACACCGTGTATTCTGGAATTTTTCAGAAATGACGCATCTGGCTAGCACACATCCTGAGGCATCCGTCCTTTTTAACGATGATCCGTTTGCTAAAAAACTCCCATTATTAGGTCGTACCGATGTTCCAAGGCCGTTTCCGATGTTTTCGAGCCTCTAATCAGCTCTGAAAACTTGTATTGATTCACCACTCAAGAACGGTTGGAGGACACCATATAACAAGAACGGCGAAGGAATCAGACCGTGTTATTTTGGTCTGGTTTCCTCCACATTAGTTTGATAGAAAAAGGTTTTAGAGCGAGAAACATCAACACATAAGGAAAACCAAAATCTCTCACTTTAAAACACACCCCTACCTCGATAACGAGTTGAAGATCGGTAAGCATTGCAGAAAACAACGTCGCAGGATGAGGCTCCGTACACGATGACGGAGATCATCTGAGGAAGAAGCGGTGTGTTGGCGTTCTTCGTGTTCTTCAAGGAGGAAGATGAAGTTATTAGATGGTAGAACTCTCCCTCTCTCAACACAATGAAGCAACCAAAAATAAAATAAGGCTTTAGCGTTATTTTATTACTTTTCCCAACACTTTTAAAATTCAAAAGATGAAATAACTTAATTAATCTTAAGTTTTCATAATAAATGGAGAGACAAGTTAGCACCATTAATGCAGAAAATAATTTAAGGGAATTTGAAGGGGTGGGGATCGTGTGGGCCCCACCTCACTCTTTAATCTTCTAAAGAGGATTTGGGTTTTTAGTGGGTCCCACCCCAATATATTCTCATGGATGCTAAACCACAAAGTAATGAAATAAAAATAAATTTGTAAACAATTTTATTTTAATTCCTCACATTTTTAACATCTCCTCCCGAGCAAACGTACCTTCAGAAAAGGTGTTCCTAAGAAAATACTGGTGCTGCGGTTTCATTGGTTCCCTCAGATTTCGATTCCGAGCACCGGTTCAAAAGTTAGGAAAACCCGCTCGTTCATTCACAGAATGTAACTGAGCTAAACATCAGAAATTGATTCCGGGTACATCGTGCCATGGAATCAGGATCTGTCAGAAACTGCGTACTTGTAAAATTCCAAAGAAATTAAGAAAATAATTTCCTTGAAATTTACTGGTCTTTACAATCATAATATAGACAAACATCATTTCTGAGTTTTTTCCCTCATCACCACTCAGGGTACCATAAATTATAATGAAAAATTACTAAATGGAAAATTAACCTCCCATATAAATTTCATTATTCTCAATTATTGATTTAAATCTATAGGAAATAATTTTTTGATAAAATTCATTGGAATTATTTGAATCGATTAGGATACTAAGATTAAGATCAGTGGGTGTTGGTGGAGATTTGATCAGAATCATATATCATTTATATCCCCTAGAATATAATCAATGGTATCATAAAAAGGATAAATCAATTCCTCATAGAATAATTTATTATAATACATCCTAATGTAAAGAAAAAGTGATGAAGGATTATGATTTTTAATTTAATGGATATCATGTGAATGACAAGGACCCATATTTTTGTGGCATAATTGAAGACTCTATTCATACACGGAGGATCACATAAAGTATAGTTATCAATGATAAACCCATAGAATCATGGAACATGATACTATGAATGAGTAGGAAAATGTGTAACCATATGTGAAAATAGTTTTTTATGTGGAGGTGAGATATTAAGGTGTGTACACCTGAAATCAATGAATTTTCCATGATAAAAAGATCCCCTAAACATTTCACTTCCACCCATACGGAAACCATATTCCTTGGGAATGGAGAATAATATGGATACATAAAAACACACATCCACCCATTACTGCATAGTTTGTAGACCCTCTCGGATGAATGTCGGTGTAGTTAGTACATCTATAGGAAAATGAAGCATAATGAAATAAATATCCAATTTTCCATGGGAAAAATATCACTAGGGAATGAATTTCATGATATGGAAATAATTGAACCTTTCGTTGGGGATTTTATATTAGTGGAGAATAATCGAACAAGGGGACAATAATCAAGAAAAACCCACAAAATGAGATCAAATCAACAAATTTGTTTAGTTGTAATGTCGGCTAATTGTTAAGAGTACCCACCACATCGATAACCTGAAATGATAATTCAGGTGAGTAATTTGTTTTTGGATGAGGAAATACATCTTTCACTAATTAAAATGTGAAAATAATAACCTAGAAACATTTTTTTCTAGAAAATATCAATAAGAATTATGGTATATATAGAAGTAGTTGATTCTCTCTCTACTGGAATGGATGATATCTATGTTCATCACAAATCAGTATAATTAATGTTGAATCCATACCCTAAGTGTGTATATTTTACTACTCCTAAAATAATCATATTGAACCCAACCTCTTAATGTTCAATGGAAAAATTTCAAAAAAAATATTGCACACTTTGAATCATGATGTGGATCAATTATAGTAAAAATATTAATAAAGGGATGTAATTATAAGATTTTTTATACACTTGATGAATATGCATGTATATAGTATGAAATTCATATAATAATATCCATATTCTGTTAAGAATATATCCAACCACAATTCCTATATTAATTTGTCTCTATTATGATGTTTATAAGTATTCATTACCACTCTAATTACAAAACTTGTAAATATAAGAGAGTCATATATTTCATTGATAGATAGAGGGTTTGTACTTAGTTTATTGATATTAAACTCTCATAATAACTATTGATGATAATTTTTAAGTGAATATCTTGAAAGATCTTGAAATAATAGTTGTTATATAGAAATATAACTATTGGTTCTGAGAATTCATTATGATATAACAATGATTGCATGATGTCATTCTCCACAAGAAACCCTGCACACAATAATCTCTACCATCACTTATGAGGAACTATGACAATCTAGAAGACTCTTACATCACTTTTAAGCTAGTAATGGTGTTAGAAAAATACCCTATAAATATTAGATCATTAATTGTCCCTCCAAATAGGAAATAATATCAATTCCCCCATTCTAATAAAAATGTTAATCTTGAAAACAATGGTAATAGTTTCTTAAGTATGAAGAATATGAAATTTACTTTATGAATGATCATCTACCTAGATATTTCATTGTGGTTTGGTAAAATAACCAGATTACATTATCATAGATTAGGAATATTGATTAGGCTTTGATTAATGGTCACCACAACTGTAGCACCTACCATCGTATATTAGGGAATAACATCCAATATTACTTTGTAATAAATTATTTTCTTGAAATGATTAAAAATAAAATGTATGTATTCCTAGAAAATCCATTTTTATACATGTAAAATATATCAGTTAGTTTACTTATAGGATAAATAGAGTATTAGGGAATCTTGAATAATAATGTGTAAATATTTGATGACTATAGGATTTTAATGTCAATAAACTATTTTCATACAATCACCAGGGAATGACTCAATCAACCAGACATGAACCCAATATACAATAGATACATTATGGAGAAATAATATTAATTTTAACCTATGAAAACACAGTTAAATAATTATTAATAAAAAAATATATCAGAATTAAAACTTCCACTAGTGCCCATACCAATCCAAACTCTAGAATTTATTCAAAAATCAATAGGAGATTAGAGCTGCCCCACCAAATGAAATTTATCACTATTTAGGAATACAAATATAGATTTATAATTAATCTGAGTGATGAAAGTGAATAAAATAAAAAATTTAAAACTATTATTAGGGATTACTTGATATCATGAAAAATCTAGAACCAAATAATGTCATGGAGTCAGAGTCGAGTGATATATTAGGCAGGGGAAACGGTGAGGGTGGATGGGTGGCATGAGGATCTGGGTGTGGCCACGAGGATGAGTGATGTACGCGAAGAGGGAGTTGGGAGAAAAAGAGGAAGCGGAATAGGTGGGGAGGGGAGTCAGGGAGGGAGAGGGAGCTAGAGCGAGAGGAAGCCAGAGTTGGAGGTGGGGGAAGGTGCGGCGAGGGAGATGATGGGTGGAATAGGTAGGGTTTTCTGAGGTTTCTCTATGCATGGGGGAGGGGGTGATAGGGTATGCATTTTATTTAGCCTGGAGACCACTATAGGTGGTCTCTATTGATACCCAATAGCGACAACCAATGGCGGTCACCCATTCCATGGGGCCTGGAAACCCAAATTTCTACCAGTAATGATAATCTCAATTTTCTCAAGGTATAAATAATTGGTATCAGTGTGCTGTAGAAGATAGAATAGAGAAAAATGAAGAATTAAATTTAGATGAACTATCATTGGTAGATTAAGGATTAAAATTTATCATGGAATTGAGTTAGTGGACTCAAAATTCACATATATTTATGTATATATTATTCTTTCATTTTCATGATGGGTCAATAATTTATAATAACCTGAGATAATGATTATGTGATAAATCAGAATTTGAAATTATGGATGAATATGGAATTAACAGAATAAAATATGGGAATGAAAAACATTAATAATTGATAAATGATTGGAATGATATGTGGTGAAGTATGTAACTTTTTTTTGATAATAATAAAATTTGAATTAATAAATATGGAAGTAGAATAAAAGTGGAAAATGATGCACATTTGTTATGAATAGGAAATTGATGAATTAGCATTTCTTATTCTTTTTGTGTGAATTATTTGATAAGTTATATATCATGAAAATTGGTATTGATAATTGTTTATGAATAATTGTGAAATATTTGTTCAGTATCCATATAGAATTTTGAACCGAAAATGATGAAATATAGTGGGAAATATATAAAGCGATGAGGGCGGTTTTATGAACACTGGAAAGGGTCATGATAATTCAACATGGGGGAAGTGAATCTCTCTAAATAAATTTTTCAAAGTGTTAGTGATGGATAAGGAAGAAGTGACACTGAGTTATAGCTGAGTTGTGCCACTTAGGCATGAGGTCGTGCCACATTTTGGAGTAGAGAGAATTTTTGGAAGTGAGTTATATAAGGGTGGTGTGAATTCTACACAGGTTGTGCCACAATAGTATGGGGCCATGCCGTATCCCTAATGGTCTAGACAAACTTCTTTTTATGGGATGGTATGATGGTGGGAAGAGTTGATGGTGAGTGTGGAACTCAAATATCTTATGAAACTCTCTAGTGTGAATAAATGAAAGTAATAATCTAGAAAGGGGTAGTGGATGTTAAGTCTTAGTTTCCAAAAAGTGTTAGGATATGTTTTTTCTAAGGGGTGAGGTGGTAAAACTTGTGTGTGCTTAAGACCTGATGTAACGCCTAGACTAGAACAATCGGGTCCGAGTCAGAGTGCCACATGAACTCAGACATGCCTCCCCATATGAAAGAGGAAGGTTACTAGCATCGAGGGTTTGATGTCCACCAATGAGAAGACTATACCCTCAGTATCATGTCATATCTCAAGTAATAATAAATAAAATTATAACTCAGAGAAAACAATGCAAAAGGAAATAATATCAAATGACATACATTCCATATAAAAAATAAATAAATGCGATCCCTCTATGGAAATACAAACTAGAGTATATAGTGTGAATGTGATAAAATATATAAAACTATAGTATCATCTAGATTACGTCCCAGTACAACTCCTACCTTCATTCCCCTTGGTTGAACCATCTTCCACATGCCCCTTGACTTGTATTGGATCTCTATACATGAAATCTGCAAGCTCATCAAAATACCCACACAAGGTGTGGGTAATAAAACACTATAATATACCAACAATGCATCCTTAACCAAGTGGGCACATGTATATCAAGTGTATTCCATGATAAAAATAAATTTTCAAGCAACATAACCAATCATCTACTGACCACTCGTGTGCCAAAAAATCCACCATGAGCCTTAGTAAAATGTACATACTTCAGCTCCATGTCATAAATATGTTCGAGATGTCAGGAATGATCAATAACTAGTCACAAGGCTGATGAAATGATAGTTTCCACTAGGTAATGAGTCTGGGGTCGATCCAGAAGTGTAACACCCTGATTTTTTATGAATTAATTATTTTCAAATAAATTAAATTTCATTGATGACATGCATTATACTTAACAACAAGTTATATTTCACTAAATGCAACACTTATATTAGCTTGATGTACACAAAAAAAACTATGACTGGCCTATGTTACACACAATATTGAGCTCATTTGATAGCTTACGTTACATACAATACCGAGTTTTACCGAACTACAATATACTATTAATAATATTATTAAAATATTATTATAGTTATCAGATGGCCATTGGAATGACATATATGAATAAAATTAACTAAATTACGAAACTATGGTTTAAAATATTTATAAAATTAGTTATTTGACTATAAATTAATTATAAATTAAAATAAAAACCATTTGAATAAAAATGATGTGATTTTATAAAAAGAATACTATTTTATGCCTATAAAGGAATTTTACATTAATAAATTAAATTAATCACTATTACTATGAGATCTTCATAAAATTTATATATTATAAAATCAATGAAATATTTTGACATTCATGTGATAATTTTTATGGGAATAAAATAATAACAAATCTAATTTTATGCATAAAAAGTAGTATTTTTCTAAAATGTAGTTTTACTTCGTTTTAATGGTAGAATTTCTTTAAATCTAAATTTTGAAAATTTTATAAATTCTATTTGAAAAAATAAAATTAATTTCTTGAAACATAATATCAATATTTAATTTGGGTAAATCACTTGTATTTTTTTGAGATGTTTTTTTTGAGGAATAGTGAAAAACACCAAATTTTAATTGCAAACTGTTTTTTGGAATAATATATTTATGTAGATAAATTATATTTTTATTAAGTTTTAAAGTATATTAATATGAATTATACATATATTAATTCAATTTAGGTAAATTTAATTAATTTATCATTGAAATTGGATATAAAAAAATATTTCAATCTTTTGAATATTTTCTTTTTAAAAACTCGTTGTATTGTCCCGTATGTGGGATTAGTTTTTAATTAATTTATGTCACTTATATGATTTGAATTTGGAAAAATAGATTCCATATTTATAATAATAATAATTTATAATTTCTAGAAATTTCAACTTATTTTCTACCAAAAATATTAGTGAAAACAATTAAAATCAATTACACCTATTAAGTTGAAATGAGTTTACTTTGTCGTTAAACTTTAATATTAAAAGGATAAATAACATATAAACTTTTAAAAAATACATTTTATTCCCATATTTCAACCATATAACCTCTTGGATAAATTTTTTTCTATCATTGTAGGAACATTATGTAAGAGAGACCTCTCAATAGTGTTTACATTTTGTTGTTTATAAGAATTCCACTCCCCCCACTATAAAAGGGAACTCAACCCCCTCACTTCTTCACACCTACAAAAATTTTTGGATAATAGAAAAACTGTAAAATTAATCTCCCAAAATCCCTCCTATAATATTATAATCCTCCCTTTATGCATAAACAAAACCAATGAAGTCCTTTTTTTGCTAACCAGAAAGAGTTTCCCGAAGAAGAGGTAACATTATTTAATGAGAATTTTTGTTTTATTTCTTTCTCCACCCCTTAAATTATTATCATTACATGATTATATAACAACCTAAATATCCAAAATATAATAATATTTTTTATGTTAAGGGTATGAACTACAGACACACAGACACACACTTACATCAAATGGGATACACAATCATCGTTCTTGTGTACAACATACTACCACTTCCTGAACCGATGTCATTCATTCTTCAATTACCACCTTTAAAAGTTGAGAATAATTATGGAATATATATTTTTATATATTATATAGCATATTTATTATTTATTTATACTATTTTAATTATTATATAACACATGCCTTCATGCTTTCCATTTTTTTGGGAATACGATAACTTCATTTATATATGTGTGGACTACCGCCTCCTCAAATAGACGTGATTCATCCATGATTTAAATAAAATGTATTGACGATGAGTTTATTAAAAATATATTATATTTAGGAAATAATAGTTATACCAAAATTATAATATATATATATATATTAATCATTTACATTTCTTTCATTCAATACAACAAGAAAATGTAAACAATGTTCATGTGTATGTACGAACCACCGTATCTGTGAACAATGTATTTTATCTCATATTTATATATTATTATATATACATATATATAGAATATATATGATATTTTTATAATGGTTTATATTTTATAATTAATGAAATCATTATCTAAGTAAGAGGACCAAGAATAATGAGCCAAAACATGTATGAAAAATAAAGCAGTTATTACCCGAAACATAACTTCAACATGGAATTATTAATAAATGGGTAATATTAAGTCATAAGTAAATCATATATGGTATAATATATATTAATATTTTTTTTATTATATATTTATAATAAAATTGTATTTATTATATAGGAGGTTTGAACAGGTTAGATGAGAGTCAATACTTAAGGTAAGGGGTTTCGTCTCAATTTACATTCCATTGAGACTTATTTGTCATTATGCACCTAATTGCTTCTATATGGTTTATATACATCCTTATGAAATTTTATATAATGAATATAATTTATTTCATGATATAAAATGTTTCAATTTATGTTTTTCTTTCATTTATCCCATGATTCATAAGTTACTCAAGTATTAAAGGGAATTCTAGTCTCACTTTTATTTTTGCACGACTTACGCCATATTCACTACATGTTTCTATTGTGTGGTGTATATAATTTCCATGAATGTATTATATGATTATTATCCTTAAATTTATGGGTTTTTAAATATCCATTTTATGATCTCTCTTTCATGGGGATTATGGTTTAAATGTTACCAAATTGGTAAGTAATTTTGTCTCAATTTACCTTCTTTGAATCATATGTTATGTTATGAAGGTATATTATTTTATGAGGTGCATATTCTAACCATTTACACAATTTATTAGGAATATACTTTTTTATGATATTTTATGATTTTTGTAATTTTATTTTCTAATGGGTATTATGATTCAATGTTACCAAAGTGGTATGATTTTATTGCAATAATCTCATCATTTATCAGGATTGTTTACGATTATGCTTTCATTAATGAAAATTTATGATCCAACTCTAAAGAAATATCACGAATTTTATTATATAGTTATACATCATATCTTTGTGTATTTTTACCATTTTCTCACTCTTTGGTACTTAATATTATTATTAATTTATTTTATGAAAATACGACATTATTTCTCTCTTCGGATGGGAAATCTGTGTTCTTTCAAAACATTTTATTTTGAAAATGTTTTTAGAAAATATTTTTTAAATGATATGTCAAGATAATTTCCAAGGAAAATAATTTTACAAATGTTTTATATTTTAAAAATTGTATAAAATTTCTTTCAAATCTTCATTTATAACTTTGTAATGTTATTTTTAAAGAAAAAGAGTTTTCAAAATATTTTATGATTTAAAAAGAAATTTTGAAATAAGAAATGAAATTTTTCTCAAGAAATGTTTTAAATTAACTGTTAAAAATTATTTTCCTTCTTAGATGAAATCATTTGACATATAAAAAGAAATAATTTTTATTCTCTCTTTGAATGGTATATTTTTAAGATGATAAGTTGTTTATAAACCCTGTTTTCCTTCAATGAATTATAACATGATAAAACACTTATGAAACTAACTTACTTTATTGGGTTATTATAAGATCAAATGATAATGAAATAAATATATTTAAACAGGTTATGATATTATTAAATGTTTTACTTCTTGGGTTATGATATTGTATTTATGAAACCAATCTCAGTTTATGGGTTATGATACGATGAATGTTTTACTATATTGTGAAACACATATGTATGATTTAATTATGTGATAGGTGGGACCTATATCTCCCCCAAATGCATTTGGTAATGATAAATGTTATATGAACACAGAGTTTACATGGTTTGTCTCTCAATCCCCAAAATAAGATGGTGCACAGGTTTTAGACCAAGATCAAAAACAAGATGGTACACGAGTTGTAGCCCAATCCCAGAAATAGGAGGGTATATGGGTTGTATCCCTATAATGAAAAGAAGATGGTACACGAGTTATAACCTTATATTGAAAACAATAGGGTACATGGTTTGTAGCCTAATCCCAAAAACAAGAGGGTACGAGGATTTTAGCCCAAGCCCAAAAAACAAGAGGTTGTATCCCTAGCTTGAAAACAAGAGGGTACACTGGTTATAACTCAAGACCAAAAAAATAGGGTACATGATTTATATCCCATGCCCAAAAAAGGGGGGTACATGGGTTATATCCCAAGCCCAAAAATAGAGGGTAAACTCGTTGTAACCAATCCCCAAATCTAGTACATAGGTGATTTTCTCAATCCTAACACATTATGAATGTATTGGAAGGTTTCATTGACACAATATTTTTTTATTATTATATGCATGCCACAATTATATGTCTTATTCATATAATATGATCTCATGGATTATGATCTTGATTCTCTTATGATTCATTTCTTATGAACTAAAAATGATTATTATATGACTCTTGATTGTGATCTCTGATATACATGGTATGGGTTTTCAAATGTTGTGCTCATGTTCTCATACCCTTATGTTCATGTTATGATTATGTATATCCCTTATTTTCCCTTATTGAGAATCTGACCTCACCCCTTATGTTTCCTTTACCCAGATTATGAAGAAATTTTTTAAGTTGGAGTACTAAAGGGGAATATCATTTTGGGGAATGTTGAAAATCCTTCGCTATACTAGAATATTGTTTTCTATGTTTATAAAGGCACTAAACTATTATGGTACCCAAGAATGTATTTGTATAATGTAATGAATATTCATATGAAAATATGTAATATCCATGTATGTTAATTCTGGGTCGTTATAGTTGGTATCTAAGTGAAGGTTTAGTCAATATTTGGAAACCAGGATGAAAAATATTTAGTGAGATTCGTAAGGATATTTATAAGTATATGTCTTGAGATGTCTCTAAGAATAAGTCTATAGATGATTAAAAGTATAGGAAAATGTCTTGAAATTTTTATAAATGATAGAGTGAGTGGTTTTCTAGAAATACATCCTTGTCTAGATACTATAAGTGGATGTGGATCTAGAGTATATGTACATAGGGGAAACATCTCAACAAACACCATATTGAGCTATGATTGACTAGGTACTGGTGCAAAATAATGGGCCTTGCTGCACACCTTGTCTAAAACTCCCCTGTGATATGATTTGAAAATTCAAAATCTCTTCACAAACCACCAAAAAAGATTTAAATAGGAAATGACTGTGAATAAACTAAGATACACTCGAGGTGTCATATATTTAAGAAGTATGAGTCAATATTTAGACATCCTATATGTGATTTTTATGATTATTTGATTTCCCGTTATGATAACTGTTGTTCACACAATGATTTATGGTTTTTATCAATGGTTAGAACCCAAAGGAACCATGTTAATGTGGAATGCAATGGAAAATGAAATTATTATCATCATGATTAACCAAATGTTATGGGAGATGAAATGAAAAACCTTATTGTTATGATCACAGGTCTTTCTCAAGATATGAATCATGGTGAACATGAAAATGAGAAATGAAGGGAAAACTGATTTGTTGAGTCCTTCATGAGGCATCTCCCACCAAATTTTAGTTATTCCATCGATATGTTAGTTGATGAAAGATGGATTAATACCACTGAAAAGATATTTTCCATTCTCCAGAGTTCAGATAATGAAAAGGTTGCTTTGGCTGTCTACCATCTCAAAGGTGAGGTCGATCAATAGTGTAATCTTATCCATAATATTAGGTGACAAGATGAAATTTAATCTATGGATTGGGATGAGGTAAATAAATTATTTTTCAATAACTAATTTCCTAATATTCATTTTATGAATATAGAGAAGGAATTCCTAAAGCTTAAACAAAAGCATGATGAATCTGTTGGGGTATATGAAGTAAATTTTACAAGGCTTGTTAGGTAATATTTGGGTATTACCATTCATCCAAAAAGTAAATTTGTCAGATCTTCAATGGCTTAAAAATTAATCTTATAAGGGATTTATCCATAATGGAATTTGGATTCTATGAAGATAGTGTTCGATGTGCTGTTAAGGTGGAAATGGAGGTTTGAGTTATGTATCAATCTCATGGTTTTGTTAAGAAGAGAAAATTCAAAGAAAAATCTAAGAACCATGGAGAGAAGAATATGACCTATCCTTTAAGATCAATGCATCGGAAAAACATAAATGGAATTGACTTAATGGGACTAGAAAATGTTTTATGTGTGGAAAGGTAGGTCATTGATCAACTGAGTTACGAAGTGATTAGGAAAAGTTATCCAGTGATATGTTTAATGAGAAAGCCCTGCAATATGCACCGCACACACTTCAGTGATTTAACTGCATGGAGTTTGGTCATTATTATTTAAAATTTACAAATATGAGGGTTTATAATGGTGATCAATGACAATAACCTCTGAAGACAAATGAAAAAGGGAAAACTAATTTAATCAAAATGGATGAAGTGAATCATGATAACCAGGGCACTCTATAGTAGAGAATTTCATATAAGATTTGGTGAAAATAAGATCTATGAAAATATTATTGTTCATCCTTTAGTGGAAAATTTTTTTATTCTAAGAATTTATTGTCTATCTCTACATGCATTCTAGAAAAAAATTAAAATCACATTGATATTCTATCAGTTCAAGGATAAACCTGATCTTCCGATATAAAAGTTCATATAATACAAGAACCTATTTAATAGATAAAGAGTGAATTATCTTTTGGAAGCATATATGTTTTCAGTAAGTATTTATGGTAATTTAGGTTATTACCATGCCCCAATAGAATAAATTATTAAGGTATTCATATGTTTGGTATGTGTCATTCTAGAGAACATTTATATAGGGGATCAATGTTAAGCTGATTTTGAGAAATTTAGTGAACTATTTTATAATGTTTTTGGGTTTTTATCTTTCAGAATTGTAAAATCTTTAACCATTTACGAAAAGGTTTATATTGAAATTTGAATAAGATTTTAGTGATTACTGTATTAATTCACCAGATGATGATTTACGTATATTGGATAATTAGTGCTAACTAATTTTTTTGATGATAACTGAAGATAGATGAAATGACTTTTCATTCTACCAATGGATCTTATGATCTATTGGTGCTTTAGGGATACAAATTTCACCTTTATTTTATGGAGTAGGAGATGAATTGGAAATTGACAAACTAATATTTAAAGGGTTATATTTTCTATATTAAATGGAATTAAATAAAGAAATTATATCTCTTTATGAAAATTATTCAACTTTAGGAAATGGATATTGAAGTAAAATGTTTTCTTGTTATCATTATTTTGACGATATCAATGAACTTTTCACACCTAATAGATTCTTGGATTTGAGGCCCTTAAATTTTCATTAATCATTCACGTGTTTGTGACCAATGTTCTTTATCAGTCTCCATTATAACTTAATAGTTATATTTCTCTTCCATGTACTTTTATTCAGATCGTATCTATGTTCTCCTATGTGGAAACATAATTTTGAGTTACTTTGAGTAACCATGATGTTTCCAACGTTCAGTTTTTAATTAAAGTTTCATTAATTAAAAACATAATGTGGGATTCTATTAAATGAACTTTAAAGTATTAAACATTTGATGACCTACATGAATTTCGAGGGTGAAATTCATTTTAAGGGGGGTAGAATGTAACAACTTGAGTTTTTATGAATGATTTTTTATTAAATAAATTAATTTTTTTATGTATTTCTTTATAGGAAACACTAAGGTAATATTCCACTACATGAAACACTTATATTAGTTTTTGATACATAAAACACTATGTTTTCCTTTTGTTACACAAAATTCCGTGTTACTTCAATAGCTTACACTACATGTGAGATTTAGTTTTACCAAACTATAATATACTATTTATATATTATTATTTATATATTAGTATAGTTATCAACTAGCCATTGGAATGAAAAATATAAATAAGAGTAAATAAATTATGAAAATATGGTTTTAAAATGTTTATAAAATTTAATTCTTTATTTACCAATTATTTAGAAATGAAAATAAAAACCAATTGAATATAAAGGTTGTGTTTTTCATAAAAAAATATTTTATACCCAAAAAGATGTTTTATCTTAATATATAAAATTAATCACTATTATTGAGAAACATTAATTAAATATATATATTATAAATTTTAGAAAATGTTTTTACATTTATCCAATAAGTTTTATAAGAATAAAATATAAACAAATCCAATTTTAGGCATCAAAAAGCCGTAATTTTCAATTTTTCCGCCTTTTAATGGAATAATTGATTTAAAAATAATTTTTTTGAAACTTTCATAAATTATATTTGACAAAATAAAATTCATTATTGAAATTAAAAAATCATTAATTACTTTGGGTGAATTTTTGGAATTTTTCTAAGAAGTTTCATTTTTTATGAATAGTGAAACACACTGAATTTTAATTGAAAACCACTTTCTAGATTAATTTATTTATATTACTAAATTATATTTTTATTTAGTTTTGATGTATATTTAGATAAATTAAAAATATATTAATCCAATTTAGATGATTTTAAAAAATTTCACACTGAAATTGGATATAAAAAATACATCAAACTTTTGAACATTTTCATTTTAAAATCTCATTGTCTCGTCTTGTATGAGGGGTTAATTTTAAATTAATTTATCCCAATTATGTGATTTGAGTATGGGAAAATGGATTATAAATTTTTTATAATATTAATTTATAATGTGTATTAAGGTAAATTTAATTTTTTACCAAAACTATTGGTGAAAGTAATTAATATTAGTTACATCAATTAAGGTAAAATAAAGTTTACTTATTGGTTAAACATTAATATTAAATGGCTAAATAACCTAAAAACCTGTCCAAAAGTCATTTTATTCCAATATTTATGTCATATACCATCTTGGATCAAATTTGGCCAATTATTGGAGGCACATGATGTAAGAGAGACCTCACAATATTGTATACCTTTTGGTATTTACAAGAATGCCACTCCTCCTCCACTATAAAAGGGAACCCAACCTCCCACTGCATCACAAACCTCAATCATTTTTATTCATCCGAAACATACTCAAATAATCTATCTAAATATTGCCTCTAATTTTAGAATCCTCGTGTTGGGACGAAATAAAACCAATGAAGTTCTTTGGTGCAAACCAAAAGGAGTTACCCAAAGAAGGGAAACATTGTTCAATAAGATCTTTTGTTTTATTTCATTCCCCACCAATTAAATTCATTTTATTTCATGATTATATAATAACCAAAGTGTCCTAAATATACTGAAATGTGTTTATGTTAGTGTTACGATCTATAAACACACACCCACACACACTTCCATCTAATGAGATACACAATCATCATTCGTTTGTATGTTGGACTACCGCTTCACGAACTGATATCATTCATTTTTCGATTACTACCTCTCAAGGTTGTCAATAATGATGTAATTACTATTTTTATATTTTATTTATGAAATTTATGATGTCTTTATGCTTCTATAATTATTATATGACACATACCTTCATGCTTCTCATTATGTGGGATTATGATAACATCGTTTGTGGGTGTGTGGACTATCACGTCCACAAAGGGATGTGATTCATTAACTCTTTACATGGGATGTATTAATAATGATTTTATTAAAAATATGTGGTATTTATGACTTAATAATTCTACCAGAATTATGATATATATATATATGCATCATTTACATTTCATTCATTCAATATGACAGGAAAATGGAAGCAAGGTTCATGCATACGTATGACCTACCATCTCCATGAATGGTGTATTTCATCTCCAACTGCTATATTTTATATATTATTATATATAAATAAATAATTAATAAATATTATATTTATATCATGGTTTACATTATGGAAATAAGGAAATAAAGATCTAAGTAAGATGACCAAGAATAACTAGTCAAAAAATGTAAGAAAAATAAAGCAGTTATTACCTGAAACACAACTTTAATAAGGAATTGATAATAAAAGGGTAATATAAATTCCTAAGTAAATAATATAAGGTATTATATATATGAATATGGTTCTATTATATATTTTTAATAAAATTATATTTATTATACAGGAGGTTTGAACATGCATGATGAGAGTCTATACTTATGGTAAGGGGTTCATCTCAATTTATATTCCCTTGAGACTTATTTTTCATTATGAACCTATTTAATTTTATATGGAGTATATACTAACCTATGACATGTTATATAATGAATTTAATTAATTTCATGACATTAAATGTTTAAATTAATGTTATTATTTCACATATCTCATGATTCAAAAGTTACTCAAGTCAAAAAGGGGATTTCTAGTCTCACTTTTATTTATATAAGACTTATACCATATTCACCACTCATTTATTTTGAGTTGTGTATATAATATGATTGTTCAAAATGATTTATTGAGGTTGAAATATATATCAAATAATTAAGATAATTAAACATCAATGAATCTAAAATGTGATGACTGTAGAGCTAGTTTGTTGTTCAGAAGACACATGTCCTTGGTTATTTGAGTTTAACAAAAATGTATACAAAGTTGAGAGGAATTAAAGTATAGTGAATTTCGGTTGAGTTTTAAAAGGACTAAAATATGAAATTGAGAATAATTTTGGGTTTTATTATGTTGGATTTTCATTTTATGTAAATATTTGTTAAGTTTTTTAATTTCTTGGACATTAAAAAATATCCACCATATAGCTAGCTAAGAGGAGAAACACCACAAGGGTAGCCGAACTCAACCCTCAGCCAACCATCATGTGGACGTAGCCAAGGTAGTACAAGGGTTTTCAACTATGTGATGCAGAGTAGTGGTGGAGTGAAACTTTGTAAGATGGAACGACAATAGAGGTGGGCTTAGAAGCATTCCCACAAGAACCATTACAGGGAAGTACTAGAGAGGGAATAGAGAATTTTGAAGTGAGGTTGTTGCATCGAGTCTTATAAGGGAGTAACAAATCACTTAGAATTTAGATGTGGGATTAAATATAATTAATCAATATAGTCTAATCACTATAAAATTTTACCCTGGTTGTTGACCTGATTCATCTTTTTTTAAACTTGTAAAGAGCTATTGTCACCCGATCTTATCGATCTAAACATCCTGAGCCATACGATCAACTTTGCTGCACCAGGTGAGCTTTTCTTCTATCGAGCTTTCTCAAGGATTTCAGCATGCCATGATCTTCGTGGGAGATGTCGACAGTTAGGTGAACCCAAGCTTGCAAGCCATATATGAGTGTTCTAGAAATTTGTTGATGATTGAAATCATCTAAGAATTCATTTTCATGATAAATCAAAGATCAAACAAAAGCATTGTTGTGTGTTGAAAATATAAAACTATCAATGTCGGTAATGTTATGTGAATCCTAACTTGAAGGAAAAATGTTCATTCATGAATCTTGAAAATTATTGAATGTTCTGAGTTGATGTTCTTCACTTATAAATACCAGATTCTAGGTTCATTTTCTACATGTGTTTTATCTCATATATGAGAGTTTTGTTTTGAGAGATAAAGAGTTATGTGAATTTCTCTAGATCATGAAGGTTTTCCTGAATCTTTTTTTTTTGATTGAAAAGTGATTTCCCTGGGAAAACTATATGTTCATTTCACACTAATTATTTATGAGAAATAACTATGTTCTGTGAAGTAATTATCAGATCGTGATTCCCCTACGCGCTTATCTTCTAGTGTTTTTGCGATCTTCTTTGAGATACCACATGAAAGTGTATACAAAAACATCTAATAATGAACAAGAACTTGCATGACTTAATTATATATCCATTAAAGTGTGAATAAAATAATATATAATGAGTACAGACCCCAGGTGAAGGAAACACACTTGTGAAAAGAGGTTTATATCGTGCATGCTGTATATGCACGTAAATTGCGAAAATAGTCATTGTGTTGTGTGAAGGACTAGTGGAGTGTGTATATTTGAGCTGTGAAAAAGAAAATTGTTGAAATGTATGTATGCTTGCACAATAATTATTATATAATCATTTTAAGAAACAAGAAAATATAATATATTTTCTTATACAATATAAAATAAATAAAGAAGTTTTAATACACATGAATTAATATAAGATGAATTATGAGAAGGAACTACAAGGTTATAAATACATGATGAAAGTTTAAATAGTGTACATTCAATTTAAATTGTATAAATAAATTTCTAGGTTTTTAGGATAAAGATGAGGTAGTTATTCTAGTAGCGTTTCAGAAGAATTTGTGGATCTGTGTTTTTAGTGTTTAGTGAGGATAGGTATTCAACAAAAGAAGGAATTTCCTAGGCAGTATTCACTAAGGTAGCTGACCATCTTCAGGTGATCAGAATTTATTGAGAAAGAACAGTACCAGAGCAAAGGTTATTGAATTTTACATGGTCCAGTTTGATCCAGCAAGCTCATGGAAAATTCTTATAAGACCATCCTATCAGTGGATCAAATCTTGTGTGACTCAAGATTATGAATTCTTTAGTGGGACTCTGAATGTAACGAACCATGTATTTATAGAATAATACTTTTTATTTTATATTAATATTTACTAATAAGATATTAATTATATGTTAGAGTAGAATCTTTTTCTAATAGCGTACTCAACACAAAACAACAATTTTCTTTGAAATCTAATGTTGCACACAACTTTGAGTTATACCGAAAAATAATATAATAATATTATTACTTTAAACGATAGTTAACACCTGGCTATTGTATTGGCAGAAATGAAAAGAACTAACAAAAATATTATTATACTTGTTTGTTAAATATCTTTTTATTTATTCAATAAATATAAGAGGCTTAAAATAATAGTTAATCCAATTTTAAGCATGAAATACTCTAATATCCTTAAAAAGTTGTTTTACCACCTTTTGAGGGAAATTTTTTTTTAAATATAATAGTTGAAACCTTTTATGTTCTATTTAAAAAACTAAGAATTTTATTTATAAGAGGAACATCAAAATTTACTTTCAGTAATTATTTGGTAAATTTATGATAATGTTCATTTTTAATGAATAGTGAAAAATACCGCATTTTATGTCAAAACTGCCTTTTTATTTAATTTATTTATATAGTTAGATTGTACTTTTAATTGGTTTTAAATTCTAATAGGATTATATTTTTATAATTTAAAATAATTTTGGTCATTGGATGTTATTTACCTTTTAAATTTAATATAAACACTTGTCAATCTTTTGATAGTTATTATATCTTAAAAACCTGTTTTTTGTTTTGACAACAGGAATTAATTTATAATTAATTACTACAAATTATGTGTTTTGAATTTGGAAAAATTAATTAAATATTTGGAATCATGAGGCCCAAATTATGTAAATAGGTACCTTTTATTTTTATACATTATGAATAGTAACTTCAGTAATTATTTTATTTAACATAATTAAATGGTAAATCTGGTAAATATGGGTAAAAATAAAATATTAATAATATTAAACTACCCTAACATGTGTCCTAATCCTATTTTATTAGATATTACCGACCGTGGGCATCCATGGGTCAATTTTGGGGACCCCATGGAGCCACATGGATGTGAAAATAATATTTTATAAGACTTAATTTAAAGTAAAGAAAAATGTTAAATAAACATGTATCGTTTATTAAAAAATATTTATAAGAGGCTATATAAGTGATATATTTGATTATAAATTGTAATTAGAAATATAAGAATATATCCTATATCATGATATTTTAATTATAATTTTTAGACATTAAATAAAAAAATTTAATTAGGACCCATTGATGATGTAGTAATTGATTCATTAATAAATGATTCAAATAAATGATATTATAAATGTTAAAATAAATTTAATTTAGTTATTTTTTGGCCATCCACGAATTTTTTTGAATATATTCAGATATTAGGTTATATTTAATTCCTTTGGTTCTAAGGAATCAGGTTGTTATGAATTTAAAAAAATGGAAAGTATGAATAGTTTCCCAAATTGACATAATTCATAACTTAAAATATAAAATATTTTATTAAATGATATTAAATTACTAAAAATATAACATTTAAAAAAATGGTTATGATAATTTAAAATTTTTATTAATGACTCTTTAATTAGGAATTTTTCTAGTTTTGGTAACTATTTTGATTCTCAAAGTGTTGAAAGCTTGATAAAACAGTAAGAGTAAAAATGGGTTAAATAAAAAAGATAAATATAAAAAAATTTCCAAAACTTTTCAAATTATTGTTGGATTATTTTATTTTTACTTATATTCATCCTATATTCTAACTAAATAAATTTTGACTAATTTTTAATGGAAAAATAATTTAAAATAAATTAATAATTCTAGACTTTCTTAAATTGCCCCTCCTCCCTGTTATAAAATGCCACCACCTCTACCTTTTTAATCACACCTATCATGCCCCTTTGATCATCCAAATTCTTCCCAAATAATCTCTAAAAATCCCTCCCTTCCTCTTATAATCCTTTCCTTGGGTATAAGAAAATTAAAGAAAGCCTTTTGGCTCAAATCAAAGGGAGTTACACATTTTAAGAGGTAGTGTCTTCTTTAAAGCACCTTTCCATTATTTTACTTCTTCATTCCCTATTCTATTTTTAATATTTGATTACATAACAAAAAAATAATCCTAAATAAAATATTATGTTTTTATGATATGGATTCAAAATACTCTTACACACGCCTCCATCTAATGGATATGAACATACTGTTTCTGTGGACAGTGAACTACTGCCTCAAAAAACGACGATTGTTCAATTTTACCCCACCACCCCTCATGGTAGAAATCATGATGGAACTATATTTATATATGATATTTATTATAATTATATGGTCTTTATTATTCTGTATTTTTAATTTACATAATACCATTATGCTTTCCATAATGTGTAAATTTGATTATTTCATTTAAGGAAGTGCGGACTACCTCCCCCTTGAAGTGATATGACTCATTCATGCCATACATGGAATGTATAAAAGATAAAGTTAATGAACTTATGTAACATGTATATAAAATATGATATTATAATGTAATTATAATATACCCATGTATTATTTAGATTTTTATCCTTTAAATATGAAAAAGAAATGAAAGTAATGTTCATGCGTATGTACGGCTTACCATCTCTAAGAATGGTGCATTTAATTTATTTTCTTCAAATATTGTGGAATATTATAAATACATATATATATATATATGGGGTATATATGACATTTAAATCCTGAATACTATTCTGGAGATAATTTACTTTTGACCACAAGGACAATTTGTAATTATATCATGTTTATTTTCGACTCAAGTACCAGATATATGCCAAAATGACTGATATGAACATAAATAATTATTGAATTTTTATAACATTATGATAAGTAATATAAAATGAATAATAAACTTGAAAAAAGGTCAAAATAAAGTATAAATTAACCTAAGTTTATTGTTTAGGAATATAAAGAATGAATAGGAAAAGTCAGACTTGAGGTAAGGGAACCTTTCACCCTCCTCTTTTAGTCAAGGACTTATTTTTTGTTATGTCCATTAATTTCCACTTCATTTTGTTGGGATATGTTCTTCTATATCCTTATTACAATAAATTTTATGTCCAAGTGATGATAGGCCATTTTCTCTCTTATGAAATCATTTGATGAATTTGTAAGTGACGTCGTTAGGCTGCCGAATTTTCATAAGGGAACTTCTTAACCCAATTTCCATTCTTTGGGTTAATCTCTTACTTCTTGATTTTTTCATGCTATGATTATGTGAGAGATAAATTTTGATATCCTATATTTTATTTATACTGGATTTTTGTGTATTTATATTGAATACACATAATCGATATATTTTATTAATAAAATGATCTTTGTAAGGGACTTCAACTCAATCTCCTTTCATTGAGGCATATTTTGGTTTATACACGACCTTATTTTATACGGTGTATAATTATAAAATTTTTATTTTAATTTAAATCAAAAAATTTCAAAATGAATATTTTTCTACAATTCATTTTACTAAACAAAAAAGGAATGTTTATTTTTAATGTACACGGCGACAAAAACCTTTCCGTTGTCGCAAGAATTATTTGATATTTGGATTCCTTAACGAGCCATAATGTTTTTAAAAGGAAAATAAATACCATATATAATTTTATGAAATATATTATGATGGGTATTCCAAATGTAAATCCCTATGTATCTGTGAAAGAAACAATGTAAGTATGTTATAGATTCAACATGTTACCTTTATGATTTATGATTTCTATGTGTTATTCTTAAATCATAAGATTTCATTAGGTATGTTAAAGACTATAATTTATGATTGAAAAGTTTTGTTTCTTGACTTCTATGAATTCATGGACTAATGTTTTCTTCCCTTATTTTATATCCATTACTAAGATTTTTATGAAAATACTAATTTTTTGAATTTTTTTCATAGGGTATAAGGAAGGTTAATAGAAAAAAATAATTCATTACGATTTTTATCGAGAAAATATTTTTTGTTTATTTAATTAATTTTATTGTTATGAAAAATTGGTTAGAGTAGAACTGTCTACATTGTAATATTTGAGATTTAATGTAATAGTTATGGAATAATTATATAAAACTATAAACCTAAAGAGATTATAAATGTAAATTATTTAACTAACTCAAGATTAAGTAATGTTTAAGGCTAAGGCCATACAGTTGGTATCAGAGGTCAGTTTAGATAACTTTAGAGGTTAGTGTGTTATCTGGGTGTAGGTAAAGGATCCAATATAACCAAGAGTTTTATTATCATATGAAAAGTTTTTGAGGGTTATTGTAAAATAGGTTTTTTGGATAAAAACATGAACAATAGAGATATAAGGTGGTTGATGGATTAGAGTAATATAAAAGTTTTTTTGTTAGCTTTACCCTATAGAGTAATATTTTTTAATAATAATAATAATTCATTTCATGTTTAAGTGTAAATTATTTTCAGTAGATTAAGGATAATTTGTCAATAGGGAAGGAAATAGATCTTTCACAACATTATTATCCCTCCTTAGTGATTTTATCATCACTATTATGGAAAAATCCTATTCGAATTATTTTGACAGATTACTGATAATTCAAATCACCTGTAAGATTTTTTTGAGTTATCCAACACCTACTCATTTCTAAAACAATTTTATGAGTCATGGTTCATTTTCATATGATTTCAAGATCTAAACTTTTTCAACTCTATAGAAAATTTAAATTATATAAGTAGAGGAAACATTTACTTTTTGAAAGTATAAAAACATGCTGAAAGAGAAAGGGAACATGATGAAGATCATGATATTTGGATTCAAGGTATGATTTATTTTTTTTATCCATATAGAATTAAGCATATTTGGATTGATATTTATAAATGATGAGGATATTCGATCTGTAGAAATTATGTATTAATAAATAAGGTGTAAATTCATAGTTAATGGATTAGGAAGAGCACTGAATGAGTAAGAAGTCTACAAATAAGGGATTCAAGAGTTATGGTAGGTCGTATGATGATGAAATGTTTAAAAATATTAATGATATTTTAATGATGGGATTACATTAGAATACGATTTTTAATATGTGTAACCATGATGTTTGATATGTGAAAATGTTATTCTTGTAATAATTACCTATTCTTGTGTGGACATAATGGATAACCTTAGGGGTTTATATGATCATTTGTTTTTTAGGGGATTAATGGTTATTATATTTTGGGATGAAAAATGAAAGTTATTAGATAACATTTATGGATAAAGCCGGTTATGGTAATTTTTGAGGAAATTATCTTATTTTATAGAATGTTATAAGAATTCTATGTTTTTAGAAAACAGACAACTTGTAAGATGGGTGATAACCTATCACGTCTGGCAAGGCCACATGAATCGAACCCACAACTGAAGGTAGACAAGGGCGTAGTGCCTACCACTTGCCTATGTGAAGTCCCTAGTTTGTATGACTTATTATTTTTAGTTAACTGATTTTATGGATCAAGAATAAGTTGATTTTGGGAACTTATGTTTTATTATATAGATGTCCTTAGTATAGGAAAATTATTTGGTGATTAAGTGATAAATTTTATTTTGGATGATGTTCGCTCTTTTGGGCTCACTATATTCCTAAGGAAAATAGAATACTATTGAATTTCATTTGTGGAGTAATGATTGAATTTTATTTTGATAGAATATATGTTCTTATTGTGGACATATAGTGATTTTGGGTTATTTATGGAAGTTATTAAACTATCATGGATAACATGTGATTAGGTTAATTAATTTTCAGTATGAGACTTTAAGAGTAGTCTATGTTATTTGGAAATACATATTAAGATTTATCATGGAAGAATATGTGATCAAATCCTTATGGATGTTGGGTTTATATATTATTTTAGATTATTTTAATGAATTTTATAGATAATTGTGTATTGAATGGTCTATGTTGAACTTTTGGTATTATTTGTTGAATTTTGGAGATTAAGATTAGTATTTTTTTTATAAAGGATTATCCTTTTTTGGGATTATCTGATCTCGAACAAACCATTTTAGTATAGGATAATGTATAAAGATAGGTGAATTATATAGTTCATCTTTTATGGATTATGGGATTCTCTAAAAGTTCATTCTAGCGCTTCAGGTGTGACCAAGTCATCTTAAATACTCATCATTTGGGGAAAAGATGAGTTTCTGGTAAAATTCATTAAATTATGAATCTCTACTTGAAAATTAAGTATATTTCCTTCTGTTCTTAATCAATCTCATAAATAAATTCTGAAAATTTATGAAAATAAACTTAAAAAAACATTCTCTATATCCTTTTTCTACTGGGGAATCAAAGACAATTTAACCTATCACATGTTTGTGATTTTCTAGTGGATAACTTTCTCTTGATCATATTTTCTATCACTCTCCATCAGAACATGATGATTAGTTTTTCTTCCATATCCATGTTTTCCTACATGGAATCCTAGTAATTGTTATCTTTGGTGACCTTTGTACTTATCTTTATTTCTTTTAAAGTGATAGTTTTTTTGACTATTTTTCTAATGTGGGGTGTTTAATGAAGTTACTGAGCCAAATTTTAAAATTGCGAGGACGCAATTTCCAAAATGGGGGAAGGATGTAACGACCTAGGTATTTATAGAATAATAATTTTTATTTTCTATTAATATTTATGAATAATATGTTAATTTTATGTTAAAGGAGATGCGTTGTATGATAGCGTACTCAACACACAACAACATGTTTCATTGAAATCTTACATTTCACACAACTTTGATTTATATCAAAAAATAAAATAATAATATTATTATTTTAAATTGCACTTAACGCGTTGTCGTTGTATTAGTATTAATGAATGGAACTAACTACAATATGATTATACATGTTTGTTAAATATATTCACATTTATCTAATAAATTTTAGAGGCTTAAAATAAGAGTGAATATGATTTTAAGCATCAAATACTCTAATATTTTTAAAAGGTATTTGTACCATATTTTGATGGGTAACCCTTTTTAAATATATTTTTTGAAACCTTAATATGATATATTTTAAAAAATATTATTATTATTTAGAAGAATAACATCAAAATTTACTTTGGATAATTTTTTTGTAATTTTATGATAAAGTTCATTTTTTAAGGAATAGTGAAAATTACCGCATTTTATGTCAACACTTCCCTTTAGTTTAATTTATTTATATAGATAGATTGTAATTTTATCTGAGTTTAGAGTTTAATATTACTATTTTTTTTATAATTTAATCAAATTTTGGTAATTTTATATAATTTCAATTTTAAATTAGACATAAACATATATCAATCTTTTGATAGTTATTACTTCTTAAAAAACCGTTTTTCAGTTTTGACAATGGGAATTAATTTTAAATTAATTATTGAAAATTTTGTGTTTTGAATTTGGAAAAATTAATTCTCTATTTGGAATATACAGGTCCAAATTGTGTAAATAGGGATCTTTTATTTTTAAACATTTTGAAAAGTAACTTCAGAAATTATTTTATTGACCATGATTAAAGGGTAAATCTGGTAAATATGGGTAAAAAATAATATTATAATAATATTAAACTACCCTAAAACATATCATAATCATATATGATGAGATTTGTTCGACCATTGGAATCATTGGGTTGATTTTGGGACCCCATGGAGCCACTTGGATGTGAAAATGAAATTTTATAAGAATTAATTTAATGTAAAGAGAAATGTAACATACATATGTATCTTTTATTAAAAAAAATTCATATGGGATTATATAAGTGATATTTATGACTATAAATAGTAATTAGAAAGCTAAAAAAATTATTATATCATGATATTTTTTTTATAAATTTTAGCCATTAATTAAATAAATTTAATTATAACACAATGATGATGTAGTGATTTCCTCATTAATTAAGGATTCAAATAAAAGATATTATAAATGTTAAAATATATTTAATTTAATTATTTATATTTCATCCATGAATTTTATGGAAGATTTTGAGATATTAGGTTTGATTTAATGTCTTTGGTTTGAAAGAACCATGTTGTTATGAATTTGTAAAAAATCCATGTATGAATAGTGTCCAAAATTGACATAATTCATAACTTAAAATATAAAATAGATTATTAAATGATATTAAATTCAAACAAATTTAAGATTCATCCAAACTGTTATGATAATTTTAGAATTTTTTTAATGACTCTTTAATTGGACATTTTTTATTTTTTGGTAACTGTTTTGATTCCCAATGTGTTGAATGCTTGATAAAATAGTAAGAGTAAAAAAGGGTTAAATAAAAAAGATAAGGATTAAAAAATATTCAAAACCTGTATGATTATTATTGTATTATTTTATTTCAACTTATATTAATATTATATTAGAATAAAATTTATTTTTATTCATTTTTAATCGTAATAGAATTTATAAAAAAGTAATAATTCTATACTTTCTTAAAGTGCCCCTCCTCCCTCTTATAAAAGGCCACCACCTCTATCCATTTAATCACACATCTCAAGACCCTTATATCATCAAAATTATATATAAACAAGCTCAAAACATCCATGCATTCTTATTAGAAGCCTTATCTTAGGTAGATGGAAATTGAAGAAATCATTTTGGCTCAAATCAAAGGGAGTTACACGTTTTAAGTGGCAGCGTCTTCTCAAAAGTACATTTCCATTATTTTACTTCTTCACTCCCTATTATATTATTATTCATTGATTATATAACAACACAAGTATACTCAATATACTAGGATGTTTTTATGATACGTATTCAAACTACACTTACACACACATCCATATAATATATATGAACATACTGTTTCAATGCACGGTGAACTACTGCCTCACAAAACGAAGATTGTTCAATTTTACCCTACCACCTCTCATGGTGGCCATTATTGTAACATTATATTAATATACGATTTATATTATATTTATATTGTATTTATTATTATTTATTTTTAATTTATTTAATACCTTTATGCCTTCCATATTGTGTAAAGATGATAATTGTATTTGAGGAAGTGCTGACTACCACCCTTTCAAAGTGATATAGCTCGTTCATGCAATACATGGAACGTATAAAGGTTGAAATTAATGAAAATTTGTAACAAATAGAAAATATTATTTTTTTCAGGAATTATAATATACCTATGTATCATTTAGTTTTCATTCCTTTAAATATGAAAAAGAAATAAAAGTATCTTTCATGGATACATACGACTTACCGTCTCCATGAACGGTGTATTTATTTTATTGTTTCCAAATGTCATGAAATATTATAAATAAATAAATAAATATAATGGATATATATGATATTTAAATCTTGTATAATATTATACAAATAATTTAATTTTTACCACATAGACAATTTCTAATTATATAAAGTTCATTTTCGACTCAAGTACCGAATATCAGCAAAACGAATGATATGAACATAAATAATTATGTAATTTTTATAACATAATGATAAGTTATATGAAATAAATAATAAACATGAAAGATCATATGAATAAAGTAGAAATTAACCTATGTTTATTGCTTAAGAATGTAAAGAACGAACAAGAAAAGTCGGACTCAAGGTAAGGGAACCTTTCACCATCCTCCTTTAGTCAAAACATCTTTTATGTTATGTCTTTTAATATAAATTTTCTTATGTTGGGATATGTTATTATATAACATTTTAGTTTTAAACTGTATTTCTAAGTGATGATAGACCGTTTTCTCTCTCATCAACTCATTTTTTTAATTTTTAAGTGATGTTGTTAGCCAGTCGAATTTTCATAAGGAAACTTCTTAACCCAATTTCCATTCGTTGGGTTAATATTGTACTTGATTTTTTCATGCTATGATTATGTGAGAGATAAATCGTGATATATTATCTTGTATTTATACCTGATTTATGTTTCATTATATATAATACACATAATCGATCTATTTTATTTACAAAATGATCTTTGTAAGGGACATCATCTCAATCTCCTTTCATTGAGTAATATTTTTGTTTATAGACAACATTCTTTTATACAATGTATAATTATAAAATTTTTACTTTAATTTAATTAAAAAAATTTCAAAATAAATATTTTTCTACAAATTCTTCTACTAAATTAAAAAATTAATGTTTCTTTTTAATGTATGTGGTGAAAACAACCTTTCTGCCACCATGATCATTATTTGATATTTGGATTCCTTAACAAGGGGTAATTTTTTTAAAGGGAAAATAAATACCATATTACCATTTTACATATTTTGGTATTGAAAATGGTTTTTTATAAAGCATTGATTATTTCAATTTCTTGAAATGATATATTGTGATTGTAATGTGGAAATGTTATCTTTCATTTAAGCTTGTTTTATGTGATATTAATATGTTATGGTTCATGGGTTTTACTTACGTATATAGGTGGTTCCATGATAAACCAAGGGCCGGTGAGCCCAAGATAGCTCCCCAATTCATTGGGTAACATTATGGAGGTAAACATTAATGATTCTCTAAATAGATTTTTGGAATATACTATGAAGGTTATTCCAAACGTAACTCCCTATGTAGCTATAAAAGATACAATATAAGAATGTTATGGATGCCACAAGTTACCTTTATGATTTATGATTTCTATGTATAATTCATAAATCTCATGATTTCATGAGGTATGTTAATGATCTATGCCTTATGATTGAAATGTCTGAATTCTTAATTTTTATGAATTCAGGGACTAATGTTTTCACCCCTTATTTTATATCCCTTACTGAGATTTTTATGCCCATCCCATGTTTTTGAAATGTTTTTCATAGGGTTTAAGGAAGGTTAAGATAAAGGAATAATTCAGAACAATTTTTTATCAAGAAAAGAATTGTTGTTTATTTAATCAGTTTTATTATTGTGAAAATTTATTTATATTAGAAGTTTCTACTTTTTAATATTTTACATGTAATGTAATAGTTATGGACTAATTCTCTAAAACTCTAAAACTGAAAAGATAATCAATGTGAATTCATGACTTAACACTATATTATGTAATGTTTAAGGCTGGGGCCCTACACACACGTAGTGGAAGTCTCCAGTGGAACTCAAGAGTAGGCCGGTCGGATACTAGTAACACTATGGGATTCAATATACTGATCCAATTGTGGGAATTATGAGTACCTAGTGTATTTGGGAACTTGTAAACTCTAGTGGGACTCTCTAGTGGAACACCATGGGACTCAGTGTTGATGGGAATGGGACTTTCCTTGGTTGTAACCATCTACATATAGTAAAAAATCTGTAACTAGGGGTTATTACCAGTTTCATCAAAGACATAGTTATTAGTATTAAACCATATAAAAATACCATGTGCTGTGATTTCATTTACATTCTGCATTGCATATAGGATCCACTCATCCTAATAGGTGATAGATGTTTTAAGGGGTTTATGAAAAGGAAATATTTCGATAAAAACAAGTCACAACTGATTCACCCACCATCTTAGTGTGACTTCACGATCCATTATACACTTCAATTGGTATTAGAGAAAGGTACCCTATATAGATCCAAAAAACATTCTCAGAAATGGAGAATTTAAATTCAGTGAAAAATCGAGTAATTCCTGCTTTTGATGGAATGAACTATCATAGTTGGAGGAATAGGATGCTTTTTTACCTTATATCTCTTGTCATGTTAGTGATAAATTCAATAACATTGGTTTCTACTCCTATAAATGAAGATGTTTCTTTGGATCAAGAAGAAAAAAAAATATGAATGTTTATGGGATGTTGTAGAATGAAATCTTTATGTCTTTGTCTAAAACGGTTTATACTAATGTAATGGGTCTCAAAACATCCAAGGAGATTTTGGAAAAACTAAGAAGTATTTATGAAGGAAATATTAAAGTTATAGAAGCCAAGTTTCAAATTTGGAAAAGAAAATTTTAAGATTTCAAAATGGATGATGATGAAAGAATTGATGACTAATTTACAAGAGTAAATGATATATTTATAAATAAGAGTGGGTTTGGAGAGAAATTAGATGATTCTACTATTGTGAAAATGATTATGAGAAAATTCATAGATATATTCAACTCAACGATTTCATCATTGGAATAGAGAGATGATATATCATTGGATGAACTTCATAATACTCTAATATCTTATAAAAAAGAAAAGTTATAGCATTCAAGAAAAATGAAAGAGAATATATGGCCTTTGAGGCTATAGTAAATGGAATGTTCAAAGAAGTAGAAGTTTAGGAATCAATTGATTCTGATGATGAAGTTGATGAGTATATCAGTGAAATTTTATCTCTTATTTCAAGAGGTTAAAAATGGGAAATAGAAAGGAAAAGGAAAGAAAATTGTCATGTTCTTTAAATGTAATAGAATTTGACATTTTTTCATTAATTGTCAAATTAAAATGGATGAATTAGAGTCCAAATATGAGGAGGATGAGAAATATCCGAAAAGAAAGTGGAAGAATTATAATAAGAGGTTTAACTCTAAAAAGAGAAATATGATGAGTAGTGAAATAAATGAATTTATATCATCAAGTTGTGAATCAGAAGATAGTATATATTATAAAAATAAAATGTCATTTAAGGATAAATCCAAGAAATATATGGACTCATTTTAAGGTGATGATAGTGATTAAATAAATGATTTGGAATGGCTGTTAAAAGAAAATATGGAAGCTATTATTTTTGAAAATATGAGGCTCAAGAAAGAAATGAAAATATTGGAGAAATAAATTGACAGGATCTCCTATGAAAATAAATAACAAGTAAAAAATAGGACATTAAAATTAATGAGTTAAGAGAAAATAATAATAGGATAGCTGATTTAGAAGGAAAGATGAAAAGTATTTTAAAGGACGATATTCAAAATCAATAATTATCATTTGTTGAAGATAATAAAAAAACCATTTAAATTTATCTGTATATGAAAATATGTTAAATGATCTTGAAGAGAGACTTGTTGAGAAATAGGAATAATTATCTGAGACAAAATCTATGTGTCTTGAAGCTCAAAGTGAGTTAAAAAATATAAAACAACACTTCACCAATGTTTTTGAGATTAAGGGTGAATCTTCTAAAGCTAATGAGAAGAAGGGTTCTGAGAAAAAGGATGCTTCCAAATCAAATGAATATCAATATACATTTGGTATTTTTATTGATTAATGTATGAAAGGAAAGACTGAAACAAAATGGATTAAGGGAAAAAATGATAAAATAGTCCCCATGAAGGAACATTTTACTAATTCCATCAGAAGATTTCCTTCTAAGCAGATACATCCACAGTCTGTGAAAAGCTACAAATACAATCTTCAGATCCAAATTTATTTCAGTATATAGGATAAAGGTTCAAGGGCTACTATTTGTGCTAGGGAGTGTTTGGTCATAAATCTTATTCATTCTAGTATAATATATCACTACCAATGAGAAGAGATAAATCATGGGGGAGAAATTTTGAGCAGATATGATCATATTATCAGAAAAAAATCATGTGATCAACAATTTATCTAAACAGTCAATGCAGAAGTTAAGTGAACATTTAATGAATTCTATGTATGATATGATCAAGAAGTTCAAAATGCTATGAAATATAGATTGTTTTTTATCAAGAGAGATTCCTCATAATAAATATGAGAATAAAAGTCAGACATTTAAGAATGCTACAATCAGTAATGAATTGTGTGAGAATCTGAAATAATTTGAATCAGATCAAAATATTCTCAAAGAAAAAGAAGAGAATGTGGTGACATATAATGAATTTAATGACAATGAGATGTCATCTACAAATGATTTCCTGAAAATTATATACTGTGAAATGTGTGAAAAAATTGTGCATGGCTCAAAACATTTCATTACACTTCTAACAACCCAAGAGATGAAGGCGAAATCTTCCAAATAAGAGTTTAAAAGGAAGATAAAAAAACAATATTGAGAGGCACCTCTCGTCCTGAGTGTTATTTATAGGAAGAAACATTCTCATCAATATTCCTTTTTATAAATATTATTTTATAAACATGCAGTAAATTATATGAAATGATTTTATCCGTAGAGGGGAAGCATTGATGATTTTAAACTCTTAATTTTTTTCACAATCTTGTGAAAATGATGATTAATATCATACTTTTAATCTAAATTTTAAAGGAGAATATATTTGAACTTGAATGTTTCTAATCTATTTGTTGATATGTATGTATGATATTAGTTGAAAATATTTTGAGGATTTACTAAAAAAGAATTCTTGAGATGGGTATCAAATGCTAAAAGTTTAATGACATAATTGATGTTAAATTTGATCACTCTTGTTTTCTACACAGAGAATTACTGACTTAGGCTTAGAGATGATTAATTTTAGCTGTTTTATAAGATATTAGTGATTCCATATTTCTTAGAAGTAAAATAGAAAATTTATGTCAGAAGAGAAGATGATATTTTTAGAATTTCAATTTTGGAAATGATAATTACTTACCATACCTTAATCATTGGATTTTTTGAAAATATGTGGGTGAAGATGTCAATGGATTTTAAGATATATTGGGTATTGAAAACAAATCCCAAGGGAGATATTGAAGATGCCAAATTATTTTTTTGAGGTTGAACTTTTTTTCAATTAATTAAAAAGATGAAAAGTTAATGTGTCTAAAATGCGACGATTGCTGAGACGGTTTGTAGTTCAAAAGATAGGTGTGTTTTGTAATTTTAGTTTGAACAAAATGTCCACAAACTTGGGAGGAATTAAATTTTAGTTATTAGTGATTGAGTATAAAAAGGAATAAAAAGTGAGACCTGAGAATAATTGTGGGTCTGATATGCTGGATTTTCAATTAATGTGAATATTGTAAAGTTTTTTAATGTTTTATACATTAAAAAATAGCAACCTTACAGCCAGCTAAGGGGAGAATAACCACAAAGGAAGCTCATACCAACACTCAGCTAGACAGTATGTGGAGGTAGATGAGTCTATACAAGGGTGTCCACGTACGTGATGCAGAGTAGCGATAGAGTGCCACCATGTAGGGTGGAACTTCGACAAAGGTTGGTGCAAGAGCACACCCGCAAGAATCGGTATGGGGAGACAAAAAATAGGGAGATAATAATTATTAAGTGGGGTTGTTGCGACAAGTCTTATAAGGGAGTGAAAAACAACTTGGCGTTTTGATGTGGGATCACATCGAATTAATCCAGACTGTCTGATTGCTCGAACTTTTCATCCTGGTCATTGATCTTATTCATCCATTTTAAAAGCATGGAAAGAACCATAGCCACCTTATCTTCTTGATCTAAACACAATAGGCCATATGATCAATTTTTATACACTAGACAATTCTATCTTCTCCCTCGAGCTTGATTGAGGATTTCTTCTTGCCAAGATCTTCATGGGTGATGTCGACTGTTGAGTGAACCCAAGCTTGCGAGCCTTATGTGAGTGTTCTAAAAATTCAATGATGATCGTAGTCACCTGAGAATTCATTTTTCATGAAAGATTTAAGATCAAACTAAAGCATTTATTTGTGTTTAAAATATGAAAATATTGGTGACGATAATATTATGTGAAGCATAACTTTAAGGCAACAAGTTCATTCATGATTCTTGAATATTCTCGAATGTCCTGAGTCAATGTTCATCGCCTATAAATATCAGATCCTTGACTCATTTTCTGCATGTGTTTTATCTCACATCTGAGTGCCATGTTTTGAGATATGACAAGTTCCATGAATTGCTCTGGTTCATGAATATTTCTGTGCAACTCTGTTTATGTGAGTGAGAAGTGATTTCCATGAGAAAATCATATGCGCATTAAATACTAATCAGCTATGTGAAGAATTGTGTTCCATGAAGTAGTCCAGAGATCAAAATTCTACTACACTATTATCTTCTGGTGTTTGAATGAAATTCTTTGAGATACCATGTGATAGTGTGTACAAATTATGATACTCATGAAGAAGATGTTGTGAGCATCAAGAATATATCCATTCAGGAGTTCATGAATTATGAAATAATGAGTACACACCCCATGTTAAGGTAGAACAATTGCACAAAGAGAGTGGTATTTTAAATGCTGTACATGCATATGAATTACGAAAATATTCAGTGTGTTTCATGAAAGACATTGGGACATTGTATATTTGATAAGTGAAGAAGAAAATTGAGGCAATTCAGGTATGCATTCATGTTTATAATTGTATAACCATTTGAAGAAACAAGAATACATTTTATATTTTTTATACAATATACAATTGATAAAGGATTTTCATGCACATTAATTAATATAAGAGTAATTATACATGCATGATGTTTGAATAGTGAACATGCAATTTACATTGCATAAATACATTTAAATTTTTTGAGATTGAATCTGGGTTAGTAATTTAATCAGTATTTTAGAAGAATTTTTTTATCTGAGTTTTCAGTTTTTAGTGAGGAAGGGTATTCAATAGAAGAAGGAATTTCCTGATCTGTATTGTATTGAGGTATGTGACTATCTTCAGGTGATCAGAATTTTTTGAGCAAGTCCAGCACCAATGAAAAGGTTATTGAATTGTACATGGGCAAATTTATTCTATAAACCTCATGGAGTAAGATTATAATATCTTCCTATCAGTGGATCAAATCTTGTGTCACTCAATATTTTAAAGTATTTAGTGGGATTTTGAAGTAGTGGAAATCTTTTTGGGGACTCTGGAAAAGGCTGGTGGGATGCTGGTAGCACTGTGGGATGTAGTATAAAGATCCTCCTATGGGAATCAAGAGTCACTAGTGTAGGTGGGAAATCATAAACTTTAGTGGGACTCTACATTGGAACACCATGGGAGTCAGTGTTAATGCTAATGAGACTTTCCCAGGTTGTAACCATTTATATATAGTAAAAAATAAGTAACCAGGGGTGATTACCAATTGCAATAAGGAAGTAGGTCTTAATACCAAACCTTTTAAAGATAACAGGGTTTGTGTTTTCATTTATATTATACATTGAATATAGCATTCACTCATCATAAAAGGTTACAAATATTTGAAGGGTTTTAATAAAAGAAAACAATTTGACAAAAAACAAGTAATACCTGATTCACCCCCTCTCAGTGTGACTGCACGATCCTTTGGACACTTCAATATACCTATGAATATATTACATGATTATTATACTGAAATTTATGAGTATTTACATATCCATTTGATGATATCTCTTTCATGGGGTTTACAGTTCAAAAGTAACCAAATTGGTAAAGTAATTTTGTCTCAGTTTTCCTTCTATGTGAAACATGTTATGTTATGAACCTATATTCATTAAAAAAGTGTACATACTACCCTTTAAAATGTCATATCATGAATATAATTATTTTCATGATATTTTAATTTTAATTTAATGTTATTGTCTTATAGATATTATGATTTAAATCTACCAAAGTTGTAAGGGTTTAGTTCTACAATCTCACCATTTATTAGGATTGTTTACAATTATTCTTACATTGATGAAATATTATGATCCATATATAAAAAAACCTCATGAAATTTCTTATAATATAATTTTTTATGATATATTTTTTTATTGGTACCATTTTCCCAATCTTTGGTACTTAATAATATTATTATTATTTTTAAGAAAATCCAACTTTATTTCTCTCTTCGATCAGAAATATGTGTTCTTTGGAAATAGTGTTTTTGATAAATGTTTTAAAAAAATGTTTTTTAAATGATATTTTAAGATAATTTTCAATTAAAATATGTTTATACATTCTTTATTTTTTAAAAGGTGTTTAAATGGTTTTCAAATCGTCCTTTTTAATTTTTAAAGGTTATTTCAAAGAAAAAAGGGTTTCAAAATGTTTTACGACTTAAATCTTGTTTTTCAAAGAAGAAAGGATATTTTCATCAGGAAATGTTTTAAATGATTGTTTCAAAATAATTATCCATCTATTCTGACATTCTTTGATATATCCATGGAAACCATTTTTATTCTTTCTTTGAATGGCCTTTTTTATGATGATTGGTTGTTCATGAAACCTATTTCTCTTCCATAGGTTACACCACGATAAAACACTTATGGAACCCACTTCCTTTCATGGGTTGTTCTATGATGAAATGTTTATGAAACATTTCTATTTCCACTAGTTATCATATGATGAAATGTTTCATTTTATGTGTTATTATATGATTTTTATTAAACCCATCTCTTTTTATGGGTTATGATATGATGAATGTTTTATTATCTTGTGTCACACATATGTATGATTATATTATGTGATTGGTGGGACCTATATATCCCTCATATTTATTGGGTAATGATAAATTTTATATGATCTCATTGGGTACATAGGTTTTAACCCAAGCCCCTAAAAAAAGAGGGTACACGGGTTGTAGCCCAAGCTTGAAAACAAGCAGGTACATGCATTTGTAGCCCTAGCTCAAAAAATGAGGGTATAAATGTTATATCCCAATTCCAAAAAAATTTAGTACCTAGGTTATATCCCACGGCTGAAAAAATAGTGTTTACATATTGTATTCCCATCTCAAAAATAAGAGGGTACACAAGTTGTATCCCAAGCCCCAAAACAAGAGGGTAGACGAGTTGTAGCCGAAGCCTGAAAACAAGAGGGTACACAGGTTGCAACCTAATACCAAAAAAAAAGGGTACATGGGTTGTTTCATAAGACCAAAGTAGGTACACAGGTGATTATCCCAATCCTAAAAAGTTATGAAGGAATTAATAGGTATCCTTGAAATTATATTTTCTATGCTTATGTGCATTCCAAAATTCCATGTCTTATTCTTATGCTATGTTATCATGAATTATACTCTTGATTCCCTTAATATTCATGTGTTATGAACTACCAATCATTATTCCATGACTCATTATTATGATCTCTGATATGTAGTGTATGGTTTTTCAAATTTTGTGAACATGTTCTCACACCGTTATGTTCATGTTATTCTTATGTATCTCCCTTGTTTACCATTATCGAGCATTTGTGATCATCCCTTTATTATGTTTCCTTTCCCTTGGTTATGAAGATATGTTTTAAGTAAGAGTACTAAAGGATAAGTTATTTTAGGGGAACATTGAAGATCTTTCACTAGACTAGAATATTGTGTTCCAAGTTTCCAAAGGCACTAAACTACTTTCCTAAGGCATGTATTTGTGTAATGTAATGAATATTCAACTAAATATAGGAAATATCCATGTATGTTAATCCATAGTTGTTATGACAGGGATGAATAATGAGTATGTACTCAGTATCCTCAAGGCATTGAGTTTCCTCCTGTCTACTCAGTATCCTCAAGACATCAAGTTCTGTCGGGTCCATAAAGTCATAGTGTTCCTACACTAAGTATGGGTCCACCAACATCAATTGCTGCACATTGTGTGCACTCGTCCACTAAGGAGTAATCATACGGTGATGTTCACCTATCATGAATTCCAAGACAAATCTCCCAAAACATGTTAATACATATAATTGTATAAATCATAAAAGTGAGGAATATCATATCATGACGAGAAATATAGTGGAAGAAAAACACACATAATCATAGTCAAACATGGTGTACAAGCTACAAGAAAACTCACGGTATCAAACATCGTAAACATGTTTAAAGGGACACACACACAACCACATGAGATCACAATCAATCATTGAAATCAAAAAATCCAACTCAATAATTACACTATGGAAACAAGTGTATAAAAGAGCCTAAAAAGGTATGGAACTTCCTACCTCAAGGTTGTTGACGAACTACTCAAAGGATCGAAGAACAGACCACATCGCACACCTATAGAGAATGAATTAAAAATAAAGAAAACCCTATCTCTAGTTATATTTCCAGAATAATATGTTTATAATGAATACTCAATATAATTCCATGTCAAGAAAATCATTCTTTAATCACATACCTTAAGGTCTCAATCAAAAAAGTTATTTCCAAGGTTTATCAAAGGAAGGAATTCCAATTCACTGAATCCATTTTTTATTGAAGAAAGAATTGTTAATTCATTATAGATTTTAGAATTGGGACTTAGTTATCTCTAAAGATAATTGATTCATCATCAATCCATAAAAAATAGATTCAATATAGGAATCAAGGAGAAGGTCTCATGATGATCATTCTATGAGACTTACCTGGAAATGTCATCGTTCATGAGAGTTCTATCTCCAGTAAAGGGAGGTTGTCTTTGAAACGTCAAATAACCCCTAATATACCATGGAATAATCAATTGATTATGGTTACATCATAAATAAAATATCAAGAAGTGGTTTATAAATACAACCATTGAATAAAAAGACTATGAAATCCCGTTGTCGACGGTAGATCTTGAATCGATCATGAACAGTTGTCAACATGCTAGATCAATAACTGATTTAAGAAGAAATGGAGAAAACTAATTATTGGCCACAGAATTATGCTAATATTAATTTTTTATTTTTTAATATTGATGTTTTTTAATGTCCATAAACATCATTTTTTTGTAATTTTAACCTTATTTACCATCTTAGTATAATTCATGTTTAAAGTGTATCAATTTTGGTCCAATTAATCATCTACTTGTGGAATAAATTATTTTAATTATTTTAATTTTATATTTAATTATATTATTAATAATTTTTTGTTGTAAAATTTTGATTTTAGGATCAATTATTGATTTATAAAGGGAGATGTACATTTCTGGCCATGAATATAGAAATTATTGGATAAATTAGATTGGAACTTAGGAACATCAAATAAATGTGGATCCCATAATTCAAGCCAATTAAAGCTCAAATTTCATCTTTCTATAGAGAAAAATATTGATAACATTTCATTCAACTATGACCGAAGCTAATTCATAGGGTTTTAAGGTGATCCAGGTATCCCAAGTTGATGTTTAAATTATGGTCCAGATTTCAAGGTCCATAAAGTCATCCCAAAAATTTAATCATAACTTGAGGATGGAAAATATAACTTGGAAAGAATTTCTAATGAATTTATAAGACATATGGATGAACATATTTCTCTTATTTGATCTTTCAAAACTTGGCCACATTAAAAGTCTAATTTTCATGTAAAAAAGGAGGATGATCATGGTCTGATTTTTGTGGTCAATGTTGAAAAGTATTCTTTCCTTTTCTTGCAACCCACATTTTAATATCCTAATTAAATGGGATGAAATTTATTTATGGTGGATCACCCTGGGATCATAAAATTATGATTTAAAGTGGTGGTGTTGAAGGAATTAAGATTTTATGTTTTTCCTTTAATTGTAATATTACACGGTAATTTTGTAATTTCATGTTCAATTTCCCTCATGTAAGTTTTTTGGATCACCATATTTTCTTAATTAAAGTTATTCTTATTCACTTTTATGTATTTTTAACAAGTTTATACCATTTATTCATGGTGGGAATTTATCCATACAATAAAGTGTGAAAATATTTTCACAACAGTAGAGCGCTCGTTATTTTATTGTTTTTAACTTCTTCAATCCCACTTATTTAAGTAGAATTCCATCTTCCATTGGGAGATTTGAATCAATGGAAGGATAAAAATATTATGATTTTATTATAGGGAGTAGTGTGTGGGGTGTATTAAATGTTATTTCATGTGCCTTGATATTTAAATTAGTTTATTATTTTAAGAGTTGCATTCATTGAGTTATTTTAATGTTTTTCTTCACCAACTTTAATGATGAAACATTTTGAGTGGTTGTACGATCCAATTAATTATATTTCTCATTAACGTGACCCTATTAGTGAATTTTTGATTAGTCTTGGAATTGTTTAGGGATTAAATTGGTGAATTATTTTGTGGAATTATCTCATTTTTTGGATATATATTGAATTAGTGATAGGAAATTTTCTAAGAAAAAAATGCATCTAATATATTCCTAGAAATAACCTCGAACAAACTCATCATTCTTGATTGATTTAATCTAAATAGTTGTGTATTTTTTTCATTTATTTATATAAATTCATTTGTTCTTTAAATCCACTAAAATCATATAGTTGACCACTTTATATCCAAATCAACCCATAGAATATATGTGTCTTTTGGTTTCTTCATAGGTCTTTGTGGATTCAACCCATACGTATACTACAATGAAAACTTCTAACTATTGGGTAAATTTTCAAAAGGTCAAATTTTTGGCCCATTGCTGGGGTTCTAAGTAAGTGACCTTAGATCATATTTTTCTAATATTATCCCATTTCTCTATCTTCATTGATTTTCATTTTTCTTTTTTTTGGGTGCATGTACGCCTTCACTCATGATAACAGAAATAGATTTGTTGAGGTGGAAAACTTGATGGGTGTGAAGTTTCTAGTGGATCATGTAAGTATACTGGGGGTGAATCTATGTACACTAGTTTTTTTTCCAATTTTTCTTTTATTTTCTATTACCCCTTTTAATTCAAACCTTTTTACTTATTAAAGTGAATGAATTTTTCTTGTTTACAAAAAAAAATTATACCATATGAAATCTAGAAAGTAAATGAAGAACAATACACATTATTTTTACAATTTTTTCCCCTGATTTTTGTGACTAAATCCTTACTGTGTTTGGAATGATCCGAGACACATATTCTCCACTATGATTGAATCACCAATTACAAGTGGGTTGGTCAAGTATCACCCTGAAACCATTATAGGCTGGTATTAACCTTTTCCCAAATTAGAATAGAATCCTACCACTATTATTTATACTATTATGCCACTAGTGTTTCAAAAATACAACACTAAACACAATGATAAAGATCACAAGAACTTTAGGATTCCACTGAAACACAAAATTGATCTTCATGTTTGAGCCATTGAGGATAAAGTGATTATGCACTTTCTCACTTCAATAAAAAATCTTATAACCCTAATAAATATATTCAAAATATATATATTCAAGTTGATTCAGTATACTCTAATGAATTTTAGATGTTAAAACTTCCAATTCGACTCACTGTAGTAATATAATGAACAACTAAAGATATATCAATAAACCAAAATTTTTATTTTTCTTTGCTTCACTAAAATATATTAATTCAGCTCAAATCAATTATTAAAAACATTAACATCACATGTTTTTCATTCATTGAGTTATCATCATCACATGTAAATATTTAATTCATGTAATTATATACACTATTTAAGTGTCTTCTTTGTGAAATAACAAAGGCACAACACTAAGTATACTTTTTATCTTCTTTATACAAGTGCACAATGAAACTCACTTTTATTTTCAGATGCTATGGCACATGCATGTAAACAATGTATTATGAAATCACACACACTACCTAACAGTACTCTAAATGCATGTGTAAATTTTACACAATCTTTTTTACTTATGTATACATAAATATGTACACACACATCCTACTTTGATTCTTCCTAGTGTGTGCTGCACCTTTTTGAAACAAATATTCTTTATTTTTTCATTCACGTACTTCTTCCAAGTACAAAATAGTATATGCATGTGTTAACTTCTTCTTTTGAAAGCACTGTGTATGATAAAGACTATAAAGTACTCGATTCCTGAGTTTATTCACAAATGAAACAAAAATTGCATGTACTTATTGTTGCCTTCATGCGAGTATGCATTTCTTAAAGAAAGAGTTATACTGATAAAGTCTTCTCATAAGAATGAGTTGATTATTTGGTATTTTTTACACAACTATGAAATACACCATCTTTACATTAGAATGAGGTTTCATGGATTCTCAATGATCACCATGAAAGCCAGGTAGAAGTTCATCACATTATCCTGAGTTCCTTCATAGAAACATGTTTCTTTGAAAACCACTATGATTTTCTAGGAACATATCGAGTGCCTCACATATTCCCATCTCATTTTCACAAACAAAAAATAGCACATATCCTTTGTCTTTCATGAACTAGAGCATAACTATGGCTATTTTTCTCTCTCAAAATTTGATTGGAAGAGTAGTGAGACTTCTCACTAAAAATAATCTTATCCAAACATATTTATAGAAACTATACCACCCACCTAGCTTGAACAAACTGACTTGCTTCAACTACATCATCCCTGTTTCGTGACAATGGATGAACAACATCTTCATAAAACTACATTTTCAAAACACCGAAAAACCATGGGTTTTGCCTATTATATTATGAAAATGAAGTCTCACTATAATTTTTATCATATTGAGATCATCATAAGAATTAAATAAAACTTGGGGATCTTGAACCAAGCTTCTGTCAATGTAACTGCATGAACATATCTCGATGAACAGAGGAACTACACACTATATCATGTTAGTTTGATCCTCTTTTAAAGAATTCCAAAACTGTTTCATATTATTTCTATCATCATTGAATATTTATAATGATCAGGTGGTGATAAAAATCATGGTTTATTATATAGATGACATAGCAGGGAAGGAGAATGATGATCTACTATACTCAGATGAGCTTAGTGGAGAAGAAGACACACAGAAGAGAATGTACAACCTAGATGATCAGATGGATTAGTAACATGACTATAGTTTTGTTAGAGTTAGAGTAACGTGATAAAAAGTTTTCCCACATCAAAATAGAATCAATTATTTCACTACATTAAAATAAAAATGTGTTGATTTACCCCTCTATAATTGGTTACCAAATAAACTCATAGAGTGATCGCTCTGCCCCTTGCCTGCGCCCCTGTCTGCTATCATGCCACCCCACATGGTGGATTCCAGTTTCCTCCCACGTGCCCCTGTGGAAGCACTGATCACTAAACCTCTCTCAAATCATCTATACTGGCTGGATAGATTTGAGTCTATCTTATTTCACACCTTAGTAGTAGCTAGTTACCTAGAATGGGCTCAAGTTTTAAATTTAGGGTCAATAAATAATGAACACATAAAAATTCCATGTTAATCCATAAAATTAAACTCACCATATTCCTTTATATTTATTTTAGAATTCAACTATAAATCACAAATATTCACTTCATCTCAATTTGTTAAACATTTTTGTGAAACTCAAATAACCAATGACACATTCTTATCTAAACTACAAACCAGATCTTCAATTTTCACATTTAAAATGTTGATTTATTAAAAGAAACTTATTCAAATCAAAATAACCTTGCAAATTTATAAACGATTCTAAATAATAAAAAAAAATTAGAACACCAACCTTCAATTAATGAAACATTGACTTTGTAATGTAACATTTAATTTTTATCAAACCATAGTATTAACAATAATAAGAACAAAATTGTTAATTTTAATAAATTTGGGTTCTTTATGGTGAGGAGTCCATTGAATCTAGGGGAATCCTTCACTTAGATCCCAGTATTCCTAATATTTTTTATTATAAATTTTGTTTAATATAATGTAAAATCTTCAATAAAACCAAATACTAAACCAGAGTTGGAACCCAAATGGAATCCAAAAAGTTCAAGCTCCTAACTTGGGAAATGTTACAAGCCAGACCATGAATGACTACATTTCACCTTTTTGGACCAATGCATCCTCATGCATTAGGCATGATTCCATAGTATATTGATAATATTTATTCAAACCCATGTCTTTAACCACATTCTAACCTTTCATGGGGTGGATTTTGAGATTCTTTACCTTCATGTTATAGAATTCTATGACATTATTGAAACCATGTGCCCAAAAAATCAAATTCAATCCACTAAAAGGAGTCTATTTCCTTTTTCTATGAAGGATCAAGCAGGGAATTGGTTAAATAATTTTATACCAAAATACATTCACTCTTGAGATCAATATTAAAGAGAATTAAACAAAAATAACTTCCCCAATCAGAAAATAATTTCACTTAAAAAGAGAATCCATTTTTTTGAAAAAGAGGGAGAAACTTTTTATGAAACATGGGAAAGGTTCAAATACACTATAAACATGGTACCACACAATTTTAACTCAACCATAGAACATGTTAGCATCATTTATTAAGGGTTAGGTCTAGGTAACAAGAATTTTATTGACATGATGTGTAATGGAACATTAAAAAACAAATCCCCAAATGATTCTTATAAGTATTCGGAAAATATTTTTGAATAGAACCAAACATGGGAAAGACAAAATTACTATGATAATCCACCAAAATATATTGGAATGAATAATTTTATATAATAACAATGTCTTAGGGAAAAACTTTCTATACTCACTAGGAAGGTTGAGGAGATTGATCTTAGGAATGTACCAGAAATTAAAACAGTTGAACATGTTTTCAATATTTGTGGCAAACGTGGCCAAAGGACTAAAAAAGTCCCAAAAATTAATTCTATCAATGATTGTATTTTAGGAGGAATTCTAGAAGAGGTGAATTCTTTGAACATTCAAAATACACAGTACTGAAACACTTTTAATCCAAGGTATAATGTCTATACAGGTCTCCGTTGGAAATAAAATCAACAATCTACCTAACACCAATGTCTTAAACCCTACCCCCAACAAAATTTTCAATCACATAAAAATATTCAATGCAAATAAGTCCAATACCATCATCCACCAGTCCAATTATAGAAACCTATCTAGTAGCCAAAGTATCCTCCTAGGATAAATGAACCGACACAACCCCCTTCCCAATCCATCTCTCTCCCAATACTTGAGCAATTGTGCAACCAAATTTAAAAAATGAACTCATAGGTATCATCACTTAAACATTAAATGAAAATAATAAAAATTGGAAATGTACCCATGCCAACCCAAGATGTTCCCCCTAACCATTATAGGATAATATAGTTACATAGAATCATCACTTGAACAACTAAATGGAGTGACAGTCTTATGAAGTGGGAAATCCATTTAAAACCCTGAAAAAATAATTATATAACCATAAAAAGATTTAGTATCACGTGAAAATGATGAAGAACCTCCTTTGGATTTCTGAATATTCCATTTAATATGAATAAAACACGACCTAAATAATATGAAAACAATATGATCCCTTCCCTCAATGCATGATATGAAAATCTAAACCTAAAATAAATGAAACATTGAGGGAAATGTTCTCTTAGGTTAAGTTGAACATACCCCTTCTCAATTCAATTAAAACCATACCTTCCTATTACAAATACCTTAAGTACTTCTGTGATTTTAAAGGAACTTTTTTTTCTTAAAAACTAATTACTTTTGGTGCAAATGTGAGTACCACTATTCAAGGTACTATACCACAAAAGTTGAAAGACCCAAGATGTCAATACATCAATGTTGAGTTCAAAGAGAACAAAGTTTTCAATTCTATGTGTTATCTAGGTGACAGTGTGTACCTAATTATATATGATTTGTTTTTACAAGCGAGGATTAAAGATCTACAACCAACATCAGTCACACTCTGACTTTCTAATCGAAGCAGTCGGGTTCTTAAGGGGATCTTAAAGGGATATTCTTTTTAAAGATAAAAACTTTATCTACCCTGCCAACATTATTGTCCTTGAAAATCATCCAAATCTTGGTACTCGAGAGAAAACATCAATCATACTTGGTCATACCTATATCGAAAAAATCAACTCGATCATGCGAGTATAGAATGAGAACATGAACCTAAACTTTGGGAACATAAGCCTTAAAATAATCATCTACATTGAAAAATCTCAAATTAGGGATGATTATGGAATTCATGAGGTGAATTAGATAGGTAGAGTTGATGTTAAACCAAAGGAACATCAATAAATTATTGAATTATGTTTATGTAAAGATGAGATTGATTTCCTTTAATCATATGAGGGAAAATTTTCTTCTTGTCTTAAATATCTTGCAGATAGTTCATTTGATAATTTTTTAGGATAATCAATCAAGGATACCTTTTTTATGGTCGAAACATCTATTAAAAAGGAACCAATTTTTTCAAAAAATTTGGAAATGGAAACTGAGTATGATTCAAAGTCCCAACATAAGATAGAATTCAAGTCCTGACTTCATCACTCAAGTATGAATTCTTAGTGGAAAGTCAAACACTTCTCATTTTCATCTATTCCTATCTCTAATAAAATCAATAGAGAATGATTTTTTCTGTCTTGATTAGGCATAATAATACTATTTGATAGACCTTATATAACATTCTTATGATTATCCCACTCATTAGAACCCAAATGTTTTGTCTAGAATCTGATTCTAAACCATGTTAGCTACCAAAATGAATAATCAATACCAATATCATGGATGTGGTAAGGAAAAAACTTCTAAAGTTGTTGAAAGTAAGTATCATCTGCCCTATTGCTAATAGTGAGTGGGTAATCCAATACAAGTACTTACTAAAATGCTGGAATTATTGTGATTACCAATGAGGATGGTGATCTTCTCACCAAAAGGGCCAGTAGTGGATGGATAGTCTGCATTAACTATAGGAAGTCAAAATCTTACACCAAGAAATTCCCTTTCACATTACCCTTCATTGACCATGTCCTTGAATGAGGGGTAGTTCATGAGTTATACTATTTCTTAAATGTATTCCTAGGGTACAATCAAACTGATGTCTCTTTATAAGATCAAGTAAAAACAACCTTCACCTATCCATTTTAATCTTTTTTCCTTTAAGAACATTCCCTTTGGGTTATGTAATTCCCTTAGTACCTTCCCATAGTGTATAATGGAAATATTCTAAAAAATGGTGGGGAATTGTTTAGAGGAATTTATATATGACCTATCTATATTTGAGGAAACATTTTAGGGATTCTTTATAAATGTTGAATGTCTGTTTTCTAGATGTCAGGATAACAATCTCATCTTAAAATGGAAAAAATTTCATTTTATGGTGAAGGAAGGACTAGTTCTAGGCCATATGGTCTCTCGTAGAGTGGTTAAAGTTGATAAAGCCAATGTTAAAATCATTCATTACCTTCTCTCTCCAAAAAATATCAAATAAGTGAGATCCTTTTCAAGACATGATGGTTTCTGTAGATGGTAAGAACTTCGGTTCCATTTCCAGACCCCTTTATGATATACAGGTTAATGATACTCAATTTATATTGACATTTAGTTTTTGAGGAATAATTCTCAACACTCAATTCTTCTCTTATATCTCCACCTATAAGCTATTGATCACATCTCTAAATGGGATAAGTTTATTCCCAAAAAATCTAATGACCATCAATTTGTGATATTTTTTCATGAAAGAACACATCTTTTCATGATTTTTATTGCCTATAGATATCATTAATGATCATAGTACCCATTTATGAAACTATCCCTTCTCAACACTCATGTATAAGTATGATATTTATCATAATTTTTCCACTACATACCATAGACAAACCAATGGTCAAGATGAGCTGGGAAATAAGGAAATTAAGAAAATTTTGGAAAAACCCCTTAATAACTTCAGGAAATATTGATCCAAGAAACTATTGTATTCCTTTTTTTCATACCATAATACATTAAAAAACATCATAGGAATGTCACCATATAAGTTGGTGTGTGGGAAATATTTCCATTTATCTGTTTAAATTGAACAAAAGTGATTTTTTAAAATAAAAAAAAAAGAATTTTGACATTTCATTGGTTGAAATAAAGAGGAAATTAGACCTTAATAAACTTGAGGAAATTTGGATGGAGGAATATGAAAATTAAATTATCAATAAATCTAGAGTTCCAGATTACCAATCTCAGAATCTTAAAGTCAAACAATTTTAATTGGGAAAATTTGTGCTCTTGTATATATCCAAACTCCACTTACAACCATGAATGATAAGGTTGAGATGGTCAAGGCCTTAACAAATGCATTATGTTTACCCCCATGGCTCAGTAGAGATTCAAGATCGCATTGGTTTTTATATCTTCAATGTAAATGGTCATGGAATAAAATCCTTAATTTAATAATTTAATAAACAAGAAAAGATGAGTTAATTGATACAACCTATGAACCAAGGAAAATTTTATAGATTTAGGGTCCATGTCGAGCTAATGAATTTAAAATAAGAACTTTTCATGAGGCAACCCAGCTTCCGCATTGATTTTATTTTGTTTTGTTTTTGTGTATTTGTGTTTTTAAGGGACCCCCTTCTAGTTTCTAATGTGATCTAATATTTATTATGTGTGATATTTATAATTTTAAAAGTTTACTGTTTTTAAATGAACCATGTGCCTTATAGAGCTCAAAAACTACCTTCAATAATCCTTGAGCATTCTACTTGTGACATGAATCCAAAGAGACTGATTTCTAATTAATGGGTCATCCACTTAAAACCAGGTGATTTTGTCCCATGATTTCTTTTCAACCGCCCCTATTACTTCCCAATTATCAACTCTCTCTTCACTTATTATTCGATCATTGAGGGAACTGTCATTCTACGTTGTGGGAGTTAAAATATATTTAGAAAAGGGATTTTATGAAAAAATTCAATTCATTATCATTTAATGTGTTAATATATATTGTGAAACATGAAAACTTAATATCAAATGATTTCGAATACCTTGATAATGGTCTGTTTATAAGTTTGTGTTCATGAGAATAACTTTTGAAAGGTGTTTCTTTATAATTTAATTTTTCACAATCTATATATTTATCCATTTAATAAAAATTTCATAATGCAAGTCCATTTTATTTTTGGTGTATGATTAAGTTCTTTGGTCCCTTTCATCATCACATTGGGTTTGAGGAAACATTATGTTTAATTTGAGTATCTAACAAAAAACTGAAAAAATGACCACGTAGAGAAATTTTTTGTCAAAATATATGGCATCTAACACTTGGGGATCATGACTACATAGTTTTCTGGCCTAATGTTTTTCTTTACATCTATATTATAGAGCATGTAATTGAGGTAAATTTGATTTTCTCAATACTTGAGGATCATGACTCCATTGTTTTCTTGCCCAGATTTGGTATTTCCGTCACTATTGTGGTTAAAAAAACAAAAAAAAATTAAAAAAGGGTATAAAAGAAAAATTGGATACTAATATTAAGGTTTAATGTGATTCTCGCCTAGAGATTCCATTTATTTTCCCTTGAACAAAAAAATGGGCCCAATGTATTTTTTGATGCACAACTCATCATCATTATTAATTGAAATTGGATGAAATTGGATGATGAATTTGAAAAAAAGAATGGGATTGGGATTTGGATAACCTATATTATGTTAAATTATTTTGATAGGTTTCATGATTTGTTTAGGATGAATATTTTTTGTGAGTATTGTATGTTAAAATGTTTTTAGAAACGAGAATTCAATTTTCGTATTTGTGAGATAATTTTTTCTTGGGACTAGAAAAAATTATGTACGGGGAAGGGTGATTAGACACTAAAATAGGCTAATATTAATTTATTATATTTTAATATTATTGTGTTTAAATTTATATAAACACCAGTTTTAATGATTTATGTAATTTGAACCTCATTTCAAATCTTAGTGAAACTCATATTTAAAATGCATCAATTTGAGTCCAAATAATAATCATCTCAGGGAATAAATTATTTTAATTACTTTAATATTATATTAATTATATTATTTATCAATTTTTGTGGAATATGTTTTCTCTTTGGATCAATGGCTGATTCTGAAGGATATGTATACATTTTTTGACATGAACACATAAATTTATAGACAAAGCATATTGGGATAGAGGCCCATAAAATAAATGTATAGCCAAAATTGAATCCCAATAAAGATAAAATTTGAAATTTATATAGAGAAACTTATGGGTGAAATTTAATTAAACCATAAAGATAGCTAATTACATGTTTTTCAATGTGATCCAGGCATCCCAATTTAGAGTTAAAATTATGGACCGAATTTCTAGGACCCTAAAGTCTTCCCAATAATTTAATAATATATTTTGAATGGAATATCAAATTGGGATTAAGGATCTATAATAATTATATGAAATATGTATGAACATATTTATAAGCTATGAAATTCCAAAAATAGGCCATATTCAATGTAAAATTTTCAATTCAAAAGTGGGATGAATCAGGTATGATTTTTTGGTCAAAGTTGAAATGTCTACTTTCCTTTTTTTTCAACACATATTTTACTAACCTAATTAAGTGTGAAGAAATTTAATTCTGGGGGATATACACTAGTATCCTAAAAATTCCTATTTAAGGTTGTTATCGTGAAGGAATTATTATTTCATGTTTTTCTTTCAATTGTAATGTTACAATGTAATTTTGTAATTGCCTTTTCAATTTATATCATGTAATTTATTTGGATCCCCATAGTTTCTTAATAAAAGTTATTATTGATCAATTTTTCTATCCTTTTTATTAAGAATTTGTTAAAATTCCGTCTTGTTTTAAATTTATTTATATAATAAAGTGTGAAATTCTTTTCAAAATGGGGGAGTATTCGCTATTTCATTATTTTCACTTATTCAATCCTACTTCTTTAAGTCAACTTCCATCTTCGATAGAGATATTTGAATCAACGGGAGGATAAAAATTTTATATTTTGATCCTAGGGACATGTTTGGGGGTGTATTAAATTTTATTTCATGTGAATTAATATATAAATTAGTTTTTTATTTTAAGATTTCCATTAGATGAGTTATTTACTTCTTCATCTTCACCAACATTAATGATGAAGTGTTTTGAGTTCTAGTGTGATCCAATTCCTTGAAGTGATAATTAAAGAGATATTATTATTGTATTGCTGATTACACATAGAATTTTTTAGGAATTAAATTAGTGAATTATGTTTGGGAATTGTCATGTTGTTTGGATTCATATTGAATTAGTGATCTAAAATTTTCTAAGAAAAAAAATACATCTAATATAGATATAGATACAACCTAGGATTGAATCGTCTTTCTTAAATGATTTAATCTAAATATTTTTGTATTATGTTTTGTTTATTAAAATAAATTTATTTATTAAAATAATTTAATTTATTCTTAAAATATTGTATAATTAAATAGTTATCCACTTCATTTCTAAATCACTCGAAGAGAATTTATATGTTTTTAGGTTTTTTCCTAGGTTTATGTGGATTTGACCCCTACCTATGTTTAAATGATCGCTTCTACCTATAGGGTAAATTTGGGAGAAACCAACACCATTATATCATCATGGAAAACAAATATATGACATAAAACCATGTATATATCTCAAAGAATAATAATTATTTAGAGAATATATAATAAGATAATACCATTATAGCATTTCTAGATCAATCCTATGTTGATGGTGTAAGGAAAGATGAATGTGAGAGTTATTGGGACCATGGGGGATGTGTAAAATTTAGAATAAGTTATGGGATTTATATTTGGGTGTTAAGGGGGGTTAAAACTAAGTTCCATTTAAATCCCATGGGGTGAATTAATTTCACCCCTAGACTAGAAAAAATGGCTAGCCAATGGGGTTTGTAGAAAAATACAGACCCATTAGAACCCCATCGGCTGGTCGATGGGTTCCACCGGTGATCCGGTGGTTTTTTTCCAATGGCCTCGAGGCCATTCCATATTGAACTCTTCAAAATTTTCTTCCCATAACTTTAGTCACTAAAAACCTTCATCTTCAAAACCCATATCAGAGAAGAAAAAGAATATAAAGGGGAAATTTATAAAATCAAAGTATCTGACACATTGAAATAAAAGGATGATGTAGCATATCTTCACCTATAATGAATTATCTTACTTAAGAAGTACCTTAAAAGGTTATTATTTAAAAAATCAAGCCAATAATCCTAAAAATAAACCACTCTCTCCTAAATATACTCTTATATCCATCCATGACACCATAGAATTCAAATAAGCGGCATTGTCTTCCCTCAAAGGACATTTTCACTTTAGTCCAAAATCTGCACCTAGTGCTCCATATATAATGAATCCAACTCCAAATCAACATCGTCACTATTGGTTAAATGCATAGGATCATCAATATAGCTACAGAGCTATGAAAAATGGAACATATCGTGTATACCTGGACAGTGAGAAGGAAGATCCAAATAGTTTTAAACTATCCAACCTTCGTGGCGATCTCGAATAGTCTATCAAAGAATGGGTCCAACATCCCTTAAATACTCATACAACAGTGGCCTAACTAAGGAGTAACTATTAGAAAACCCTGATAGCCTATAAATAACTCCAACGGTCTCCTCCTGTGGTTAGAATATGACTTTTTTCAACTCTGAGCTATGATCAACCTCTTTTGAATGAACCAAACTCTCTTGGAGGTCTCCTGTACCATACTGGGCCCCACAACTTCTTCCTCACCATCCTCTTCTCTATAGAGAAATGAATGACATGGACTACCATATATATCCTCATAAGGTTCCATCTAAATAGAATTATGGTAACTATTTTGTTATATGAACTCAAATAAGGCTAGGTGGTCATCCCATGGTCCGTCAAAGTCAAAGGCATAGGCTTGAAGCATTTCCTACTATAGATGAATTGTCTTCTCAAACCATCAATCTGTTTGTAGAAGATATATTGTGCTCAATCTGAGCCAAGTCCCTAGGGAATTATATAATACCTATAAAAAGAATGAAATAAAACATGAATCTCTCTTATAAACCATGTTCAATTGAAATCCATGTAAGTGTATGATCTCATAGTCATACAGATTTCCTAGCTCATATACTAAGTGAGACACACATGTTGGTAAGAAATGTATCACATTCATTAACTGATCATATTTCACCCATAAAACATCATGAATCCTTAGCATCTTGGGTAACCCCATCAAAAAAACACTTCATGACATCCTACCACATCCATTTGGGCACTATAAGTTGCTAGATTAGTACACCAGGATGTTTTTTCTTTTCCTTTACCCAATGCCAGGTAACACACTGGTAAACAAATCCAGAAATTCCTCTCTTCATCACTGGCCTCCAAAACTATACCTTGAATTTCTGGTACATATTTTCCACACTAGGATGTACCTCCAACATATAATTATGGACTTCCCTCATGAGATCCTTCCTAATGAAATTAGGTACTACAAATATCTTATATACGAGCATCACATCATCATCGCCCAACAACCACCTGAGTGTTGGGTCACCTCCATCTACTTGTTCCCGCATCACAACACCGTCTAGGTACGTAAGTTATGGGAAGGATAGTTCTAATAATGGGGTCACATCTAATGTGACCTATAAGATACTAACCACTCTCATTGCATCATTACTAATCCCAAACCAATACTTGATGCATCAAAGTATATAAAATAACAAATCCCTAGCTGAAAATGTATCAAAACTAGAGCAATAAACAACCTAATATTGAGGTTAAAACCCCTCTTTAAACTAGTCTATCCACTAAAACATCAATCTCTTTTTTTCAATGTGATTATAGGTGCTGATAATCGAGAGAAGTCCAAGTTAAAATTTCAGTAATATCCAGATAAACCTAGAAAGCTATTGATCTCAAACTTGTTCTAAATACCTATCCATGACATCCCTACCTCAACTTTATTTGGGCCTATGGATATTACTATATAGGATACAACATGAACCAAGATATTCAACTCATAAATCAAAAAGTGGCACTTTTATATCTTGGCCTAAAGTAGATGTGGTCGAAGTGTACTCAGGGCTATCTCAAGATGTATGACATGTTTCTTTTGTGTCGAAGAATTAACGAGGATGTTATTATCCGTGCTATTGTGAAATGTCAAATTGATTATGTTTTGAGGTTGATTTATAGTCTAGGGTAGTCCCTAGGTCGTCTCTCAATGAGCGTTGGTAGCTTTAGAGTGTGTATTTTTAAGAAAAATGACTAAGAGAGGGGGTGGTTTTGAAAAGAGTTTAAAACAATGACTTAGTTGAAATAGCTTAAAAGTTGAGTGACTTAGTGGATTTTGAAAAAAATGAGATAAAAGGGTCGATGTGATTTAACTACACACATATCAAGATCATTGTTCATAGAGATTCATCTTAGGTTTAGAGTAATTCTTTGGTTGGAGTTAATTGGAATCCCGATTAATTCCTAAGATTTTATTTCAATTCTTGAAGGACAAAACCTTGACGTAACAATCGTATTGTCTAGGTACAGTACTTATGCATGGAATACGAGCTTCCATATCAGATTGAAATCTCAATAAGGTGGGTATGAAAAGGATTCTTGTGATGTCCAATCGGAACAACACAAATCACACACTCAAAACCTCACACTGGTCGGTTAGAAATTAAGAGCATAACACTGACATGCATCAAATCAAGCATTAAAATCTGAAATAAAATAAGATACATGGAATGAAATGTTTAAAAACCCAAATTACTCCAAACCAGTAGATATTTTATACATCATAACTCCCTTGACATGTGTGTATCTCCCTCACAACAAACACCCAACTTTTAGCACGACATCGGGAGGAGGAGGAAGCTCTGGTGGAACTACTTCTTCACCCTTGATTCCCCTATGAGGATAGGGGCCTCCAGAACCTCCAAGGTGATTAGGAGACTCCTATAGGACTCCAAATTCTAAGCACTTCACTCCTTGGCCGAACATTAAAATAAGGTTCCCTTGGTTTCCTTTTATAGGAAAATTGGAAGGTGGTTTTAGGAATACAGATTTCATCAATCCACTTGTACCATGTGTTTCGGTCTTCAGACAGCCTTATCTCGCTTTGGAGAAAATAGAAAAGTTGTATCCCTTCATCTTGACTATCTCCATCGATAGGTTGGCACCATCTGGAAAACTAAAACTCAAGATATTGATAAAATACAGAACACCGCATTTGACATGGTCCAAATTCGGTGGCTTGGACATATCAGTTCGGATGGGCCCCATAGAAGCCGAATCAGGATTGGGATCCTTACTATGAAATGTATAATATTAAATTTTGGTCAGGCCCACAAAATTTCAGGCCATTTTCATCAACGGATTTCGTGCACTATGAAAAAAAGTTGACATTTGTTCATGGATCCAAGCAATTTTGACCCATTTTCCTTCCACTTCGTCAAGGGCCCTCCAAATCACCTCCACCTATATTGAAATAATAAAAACAAGTAACATTTCCCATTATAATATTGATTAACATTAATTGATTGATTGAAACATTAAGTGAAATTTATTATTATATTTGGAATATTCATTACAAAACTTGTTTAAAACTGCGGTGTAAGGGTGGAATAAAACAGTGAATCGTGGTACGATCACACCCCCACACCTAAACATTTTCACTCCTGGGAAAAGTCACATATCAAAATACAATGATTCATATATATATATATATATATTTCCAAAATCTTTATGATTTATCATTTGAGGAAATTTTATTTAAAGTAAAGTGATCAATGCATGAACCACACCAAGGAGTTCTTCCTAGTGAAAATAAAAAAAGATGTATCATAAATCATATCATAGCGAAATTCAAAAAGATTCAAGATACACAATTGAGAAAGGAATTCAGAAGTAAACCATGAAACTAACTCTCCATGTGTGTTTGTGAAAACCATTCAATGTTATTATTTCCACTTTCTATCAAATAAATATAGGTTATTTTAACATTATTCATCTTTAAATTATTTTTCACTGAACCTATCCTACATCCATTGAAATCATATTTCAAGACCCACTCAGTTAAGCATTCCGAAAAGTCAAAAAATAATCTCCTGACCTAGATATCCCCATATGTTGCACATTTCATCACTCCCCTCATTTATTATATTTTTTTGAAGTTTCATTTGGAACAAATCTCACACTCATCTCCCAACCCTTGTATTATCTCCTCATGACACTAATTGAAACAGTTATAACAAGATCAAAGGTTGAAGAGGAGAGGTTTTTGACCTGCCCACGACACAACCGATTTTTTTTGAGGGCGTACAACAATCGGACATTAGGTACACACGGATAGGTCAATCTGGTATAGTAATGAAATAGATCGAATAAGGAATGAACGTATGGAAATATCATTTAAAGATGAAAAATATTAACCCAACATATATTTAACTTATATTAAGTAAGAAATATTTACACTCTGTGGTTTGGTGCAAAAATTTATGGAGATATTAGTGACACAGTTTTCCCAAAAACTACTCACACAAGGAGCATCAATCATATCAAAAGATTCACATAGATACGACCATTTATATCATTGATAGAGAACAAATTCACTAAATGAAAATCACTCCCTGATGTTAAATTCATACACATATTATTTTTAGCCTTTGTTATGGTATTTTTACTTTCCCCCCTTTATGGTCTCCAAATCATGTAACTTCAAAATTATTGATGAGGAAAAATGAAAATACCATAAAGAAGGCCAAAAAGAGAAAATAAAAGGAGAAAATGATGAAAATTCTTAACTAACCCAGGAATGTATCCACCCCCACAACTTGAGTATGTAGTGTCCCCACTGTAGTAAAATAGAATGTGGGAAGGAAGGATAAAACTTGGTGGATGTCATTCATAGTGTGCTTCTTGAACTTGGAGTTGCTCCCTCAGGGACTTCAGAAAGGATTCATGGAAGTGCTTCAGCTGCTGCCCATTGACAGTGAATTTTTGCTTGGTTTCTTCATTTTGAACCTGGACAACACCAAATGGGGAGATGTTAGTAAAAGTGTATGGTCCAAACCAGCGGGAACAAAGATTACCTAGATGCAATTTCAGACTTGCATTGTAGAGGATGACCTTCTGCCCAATATGTAACTGACGATGAAGAATAAGACGGTCATGCACAGAGTTGGTTTTCTACTTATAAATCCTAGAGTTTTTATATGCATCTCTTATCATTTCCTCTAGCTTCTGAATCTGCAACTTTCTTTGAGCACCTGCACCAGTATGATTAGAATTGCATTGTTTGATGGCCCAGTGAGCCTGGTGCTCAACTTCAACAGGGAGTTGACAACTCTTTCCAAACACAAGATGGTAGGGTGACATTCCAATGGGAGTTTTGAAAGTAGTATGGTAGACCCACAATGAATCATCAAGTCTAAGACTCCAATATTTCCTATTGGGTTGAACCATTTTTCAAGAATTTGGTTTACCACTATATTTGACACCTCATCTTGACCAGCGGTATGTGGATGATATGTAGTAGAAAATCGATGACAGAACCCATACCAATGAAAAAGTGATTGCATTGTTCCGTTGCAGAAATTAGAACCCTGGTCACTGATGATGAACCTAGGTAATCCAGACCTACAAAAGATCTGAGTTCTCAAAAATTCTACAACTGTTTTGGAATCATCTGTCCTTGTGGCATGTGCCTCTATCCATTTTGATACGTAATCAACGGCCAAAAGAATGTAGAAGTTACCAAAAGAATTGTGAAATAGACCCATAAAGTCAATTCCCCAAACATCAAAAATGTCATGAAAGAGAAAGGGTTTTTGTGGAATTTCATTCCTTTTAACGACATTCACAATTCTTTGACAATGAGGAAATGATTTAAAAAATTCATGGGCATCCTGAAAAAGTGTTAGCCAAAAGAGACCAGAATCAAGAACTTTGCGAGCAGTCTTTTGGGGACCAAAGTGGCCCCATAAGCAAGAGTGTGGTAGAATCTAAGGACAGACTGAAACTCACTATCGGGAACACAACGCGTAAGGACCTGATCTCTATATGTGCACCAAAGGTAGGGGTCATCCCAAATGTACCAACAAGATTCATGTTTTAGATGATTGTCTTGGTTTTTGTTGAAATTAGTAGGAATGCAACATGCTACCAAATAATTTACAATTTCAGCATACCAGGGAATAACATCTTGCTATTTGTGCAATTTCTCATTAGGAAACATGTTATTAATGGGAATACGGGGGGATGAGACAATGTCTAAGGATGAGAGGATCTTACTGATATGGTCTACCACCACATTCTCTGCTCCTTTTTTATCTCTAATTTCTAGATTGAATTCCTGAAGGAGGAGAATCCAATGAATGAGATGTGGTTTGGCTTCTGGTTTCTTTACGAGATACCGGAGGGCTGCATGGTCTGAGAACACAATGAATTTGGACCCTAAAAGGTATAAACTGAATTTATCCAAGGTAAAAACAATGGAAAGAAATTCTTCTTTAGTGGTGGTGTAGTTTTCTTGGGCAGGGTCCAAAGTACCTGAGGCATAGGCTATGACATGTAGAGCTCGGTTGACCCTTTGTGACAAGACTGCCCCAACTGCATAGTTAGTGGCGTCACACATGATCACAAATGGTAAATCCCACCGAGGTGATTGGATTACCGGGGGTGATGTGAGACTCCATTTTAATTTATTAAAATCTTCTTCACATTATTTATCAAAAACAAAAATATTTTTTCTTTTTGGAGTAAGAAGGAGAGGGAAAGTGCAATCTTATTAAAATCACAAATTAAACGATGGTAAAATCCAGCATGACCTAGGAAAGACCGCAATTCACGTACATTTTTAGGGAATTGTAGGGAAGAAATGACATCCACTTTTGATTTATCTACTTGGATACCAGCCCCAGAAATGAAATGTCCCAAAAATATACCTTGTCGCACCATGAAATGGCATTTCTCATAATTTAGTACAAGATTCTTTTCAATATAGCTATGTAGGATGGAACCAAGACTACATAAACATTAATCAAAAGAGGATCCCTAAACAGTAAAATCATCCCTGAAAACTTCCATTCAATTCTCTAGGTTATATGAAAAAATACTAACCATACATCGCTGGAAAGTACCCGGAGTATTGCACAGGCCAAATGGCATCCATCTATAGGCAAATGTGCCAAAGGGGCAAGTGAAGGTTGTATTTTCCTGATCCTTAGGGGAAATATGGATCTGAAAGTATCCAGAATACCCATCATGAAAACAGTAATGGGACTCCCCCATTATCCTCTATAGCATTTGGTCAATGAATGGAAATGGGAAATGGTTCTTCCAAGTCTGTTGGTTTAGTCGACGATAATCTATACAGACACGCCAACTATTATGCACACGAGTTGGAACCAATTCATTGTTTTCATTTTTAATTACCGTTAGGCTAGTTTTTTTAGGAACTACTTGAACGGGACTGACCCATTGGATGTTAGATACGTGGTAAATGATTCCAGCAGCCAATAATTTGTCATTTCCTTTTTAAATACTTCTAACATGTTTGTGATCAGTCGACGTTGTTCATGCCTCACTGGTTTAGCCTCATCAGTTAATAAAATATGATGTGTACAAATTGATGTTCTAATAACAGGAATGTCTGCAAGTGTCCATCCCAATGCTTGTTAATACTCCATCAAAAGTTCAAGCAGTCGTAATTCATGATCAGGAGGGAGTGAACTAGCAATGATGATGGGAAACTTGTTTCCATTCTCAAGATATGAATATTTTAAATCTCGGGGCAGTTTCTTTAGTTTTAATTCAGGTGGATTTTGGATTGATGGGAGTGTGTGTGAAAGTGATAGGTCACTAATCTCATCTAACTGCTCAATGGTATCATCCTTCTATGAGGAATTAGCTTTTACAAGCGTAGAAGTATCATCTATAGTCCTGTGATCCTCTATGTTCAAGAAATTATCAATTAATAAACATGCATGAAACTTTTCTAGACCACTACAATAATAAACACATGATTCATTACCAAGAATTTCAATAAAAGTGGAAAATTCAGAAAGGGGATCAGGGGAAACAAATGAAGTGATTTTAGGGGAAGGGAGTACATCAATTGAATTTACCGAGAGAGGGGAATGTTCTTCTGAGGGGTGCTTCATGGCATCAAGGATGTTGAAATGGACTGTGTCACCACCAAATTCCATAGATAATGTACCATTATGGACATTAATTATGGCTTTTGCAGTTTTCAATAATGGTCTCCCCAATATAATTGGGGAATGTCCATTCATCCCATCATCTTCCATTTTTAGCACATAAAAATTAGCATGGAATATTAAATTTTGGACCCTCACAAGAACATCCTTTAACACACCAGAAGGGTGTGCTGTACTCTGATTTTATAGCTGAACAACTATTGTTTTGGGATTTAGTTCACCGACCTGCAAAGAAGAGTATATGTCACATTAATAGAAGCAACGAAATCAAGCATAGCATTGGAGAAAGAATACTCCCCTATGGGGCACAGAATCGAGAATGTTCCAAGATCGTTGCACTTGGTGGGAATTATAATGCCCCAGCCTTAAACCTTACTTAATCTCGAGTTATTACAAGATTACACATTGAGGATCTTTTCAGGTTTAGAGTAATATAGAATTAGATCATAAAACTTGCATTACATTCCATATTTAAAAAAAGTGGTTACATAAAGATAATATTCATTTTTCCCATCAACGGAAACATATTAAAAAAACATGGGTTCTTTCTTGACACTTCCTTGACACTATCATCATATCATGTACCTTTTCCTTTACCTATGAAAATCATTTAAAAAAACATGGGATGAGCATAAAAAGCTCAGTATGGGTTATAAAAATATGGAAAGGAAACATGAGTTCATATATATATAAGAATGAAATCATACATTACCCATAAAACATAAGCACTTTAACATACCTCATCAAATCATGAACAAATCATAGAAATCATAAGACATAATGGTAACATGAGGAATTCATAACATTCTTACCTAGGGAGTAACCCTCTTGGTTATGTTTGGAATACCCATCACAGTATATTCCCTAAATCTCTTCGGAGAAACCTTATTGTTTCACTCCTTCGCGTTACCCAATGAATTGGAGAGCTATATCAGGCTCACCCGCCCTTAGTTTATCACGGAACCACTCGTCTTCATAACAATGCCCAAGAACCATAATATAATCTTATCACATAAAACATGCATAAAGGAAACATAACATTTCCACCATTCAATTACAAGATATCAATACAACACATTGATATAAAAAAAATTATGAAAACTATTTTATACACCAAAGTAAAAGAAAAGTAAAACATGGTATTTATTTTTCTTATAAAAAGAAGGTATGGCTTTTAGAGGAAGCCGAAACTCAAATAATGGTCACGACGGCGGAGAAGTCGTTGTCGCCGCATATGTATGATAAAAACATTCCCTTTTTCCATTTTGTAAAATGCTTCATATAAAAAAATATTACTTTTGGGTAAAATTAAAAGTCATAGGGGTTTATACACCTTATAAAAGAAGGTTGTGTATAAAATAAAATATGCCTCAATGAAAGGAGATTGAGACGAAGTCCTATACCTCAGGTCCGACTTGACTCAATCATTCTTTAATCTCATGAGTAAAAAACTTGAGTTAATTTATACTTGCTTAAGAACCTTCTTCTAGTTCATTATTCCTTTTATATCACTTATTACCATGTCATGAACACTATGTAATTATTTTAGTTAATAACGGTTGTTTTAACGATCATTGCTACATGAGTCAAAATATGCTCTTTATAATTACAAGTTGTTCATGTATCCATTATATACAGAGTTATAATCATGATTTATATATCATATATATCATATATATACAGTATATACATTCATTTATAATATTACATAATCATTTATAGGTAAGAAATGAAATGCACTGTTCATGGAGACGGTAAGCAGTACGTACGCATGAACACTACTTTCATTTCAATTTTGTATTTTATAGAATAGAATAATAATGATATAAAGGTATATTATAATTCCAGTATAATATCATATATAATATCATAACTCCATCCTTTATACGTCCCACATATGGTATTAACGAATCAAATCACTTTGAGGGGGAGGTAGTCCGCACTTCCTTAAATAAAGATGTCGCGTTTACCCATAATGGATACCATAAAGGTATGCACAAAATGAAAAATAAATAATCTCAAGAAAAACATAAACATATTATATATCATATATAAATATACTTTCATCTTAATGTCCACCTTTGAAGGTGTAAAAAGAATGTTGAACAATCATCGTTTCGGGAGGCAGAAATTCACCATCCACAGAAACAATATGTTCTTTAACCATTAGATGTAGGTGTGTGTAAGTGTAGCTAGAATCCTTATTATAAAAACATCCTAGTATATTGAAGATACTTGATTTGTTACAAAATAAATTAATAAAAAGAGTTTAGGGGGTTGGTGAAGCAAAATAAAACAAAAGGACTCAAGTGAAGACATCACCTTAAAATCGGGTAACTCCCTTTGGTTTGAGCTCAAAGGCTTCCTTGGGAAGACTTCTGCCCAAAGTGAGGCTTCAAGGAGTAAGAGAGGGATTTGGAGAGACAAAATGGTCAGGTTTTGGTAGAGCCAAAGGCTTTGGAATTGTGGGTAAGGAGGTGGAGGTGGGGGCCTTTTATAAGAGGAGAGGAGGGGCACTCTTGGAAAGTAAAGAAATGTTACTTTATTTGAAAATGAGTTTCGGATTTAAAAGGTCCCAAATTGATATAATTAAAGGATAAGGTGATAAGGGTTATAAATATACCCACCCAATATGTTTTGGACATGTGTAGGTTATAGATTTTACATTAACTTATCATTTTCTTTAAATCCTTTATTAATGAGGTAATCGCTGCATCATCATGATGTCATAAATAATTCAATATATTTAATGTATAAAAAATAAAAAAAATCATGATATAGGAAATATTTTTATATTTCTAATGAATATTTATAGTCAACAATCTGACTTGTATAACCCCATGTAAAAATTGTTTTAGTAAAACATCTCATGTTTGTGTCATTTTTACTTTTACATTAAATAAAATGTTATTTAGGTCATTTCCCAACCAAAGTGGCTCCATGGGGTCCCCAAGTTGACCCATGGATTGTATGGGTCGTCCATGACACATTCAATAAAGTTATGACATGTTTCAAGCTCATATCATATTAATAAAACATTATTTTTACCTTAAAGTACACTAATTACCTCTAATCGCGATTAAAAACATAACAGTTACTATTCACCAAAAAATTATTTTAATCCCATTGAACCACATTTAACTTCTTAATTACAACCATGTATGTCAGATTTTTTGAAATTCAAAACACAGAGGTGGTAAAATTTAATTTAAATGAAAAATAAATTTTTATAAGTACCACTTAGTGGTTTCACTATTCATCAAAAATTGAAGTTTTTCAGAAAAATACCAAAACATCACCCTAAGATATATTTGATATTCTGAATTCAAAAATGATGTCTATTTTACAAAATTCAAAACATATAAGTATCATTAATTAATTTAATAATTAATTCCCACTTTCTGAGCAAATAGCGTGTTTTTATGAAACAATAAGTATTAAAAAGATTGACACTAGTTTAAGTCAAATTTCAAAGTGAAATTAATTCCAACGACCACTATTGGATTAAATTGTAAAAATATATTATAATTTAACTTTAAAACCAATTAATAATATAATCTAATCATATAAATTAATTATATGAAAAAGCAGTTTTGATGTAAAATGCAGTATTTTTCACTATTCATTAAAAAATGAACATTGTCAGAAAAATACCAAAAATTTAAACAAAGTAAATTTTGATTTCCCAATCATAAAGAATAAGTTTATTTTGACAAATAGAGCTTATAAAATTGTCAGAAGATATATTTAAAATATGGTTTTCCATTAAAAGGCAGTAAAACAATCTTTTAAAAATATCAGTGTATTCCATGATTAAGATTGGATTTATTCTCATTTTAAGCCTCTAAAACACTATCTAATTCATTAGTGGACATATATAACAATATATATTATTCATTACTTACTTGGGATGTTACAGGAAGTGATGGTTGTATCAATGCTGTGACATTCCTCCCCAGGCTCACCTTCTCATCACCTCTAAGTCGCCTTCGGTGGGTACACATCTTCTTCAGAAACATGGCATATCTCAGAATTTTCTTGACAGCATCAATCAATGGAATGTTAACCTAAACTTTTCTGAAAGTCTCCAAGATTTATTTATCAAGTTCAGTTTCCTTTTGTTTTCTTTGGTTGGGTGGCTCTTTGGAGAAATGGAAGAGGATGGCTTGTGCTTGGTAACTCATCAATAGAAACACTCTTTCCTTTGGTAGGACTTCTCCCAAGACAAGGTTCCATCTCATTTGAACCTTCTTCAGTGGTTGGGATGGTGGTTCCCTTAGGATAGATTGACTCTAATGGAGGGTTCACTTGGATTTTAAGTCGAGTCCCACTTCAAAGGGTGATGGCACTAACATTTCCCTTATCCCTTGGGTTTACAAGTGGTTGAGATGGTAGTTTACCAGACCCATGGCTTTGGATTTCACCCATTGAGTTAGCTAGTTGGCCTAATTGAGTTTTGAGGTCTTTTATGGTTTCTTGGGTGGTTTTTTGGAATTGGAGATTATTGGAAGCCTTTTTTTTCATCATATCTTCTAGTCTAGGCTCAGGTTTTGGAGGGGGTTGTTGGAAAGACCTTTGGGGTGGTTGAAAATTTCTGCATGGTTGTGGTTGATGACTACTTTTCCCTAATTAGTTTCATGGTTGATTAGGCTGGTTTGAATACCCCCTTGCATATAGGCTTGGTTTTCTTTCCACCGAGGGTTGGATGGATAGTAAGGTTCTTGCCTAATGGGTTGGTTATAGGGGCGTACTGGGAATATTTCCCCACAACTCTCAAAAGTTTCTCTCAATTGGGAGAAATGGTCAGAATAGTGGGTATCAGAAGAGCATATACCACAATGTATGGGAGGAGGAGATTGGAATTTCCCTTGGGAAATAGTAAGTTGTTGGAGAAGGGTACTCACCTCTTCAAACTTTGTGTTCACCTTTTTCTCGAATTTAGTACTTTGCACCTCATGGACACCTCGAATGGGCACACTGAACCTTGAAATAAATTGGTGAGTGTTCTATGCAATAGTCTCAATTAGGGTCCTTGCAGCGATTGGGGTTTTATACACTAGTGAACCACCTGCAGCAGCATCAATCATGTTACGATCTATTGGAATTAAGCCTTCATAAAAATATTGTATTAAAATTTGATCGCTTATTTGGTGATGTGGGCAACTTGAACAAAATATTTAAAAGTGTTCCCAATATTCATGATGGTTTTCTACTTGATATTGTCTTATCCCACATATTTCTTTCATTATTGTTTCAGTTCGAGAGGCTAGGAAGTATTTTTCAAGAAAAAGTCGTTTCATGTCCACCCAACCTCTAATAGGTGAATTAACATAATACAAAAAATATTTAGCCGTGTCTTCTAATGAAAATGGAAATCCCCTAAGTTTTACTTGTTCTTCATCCACATTAGAAGGTTTTAAAGTTAAACACACAGTATGAAATTCTTTTAAATTCTTATGTGGATCTTCTCCAGGCAGTCCATGAAATCTTGGTAATAAATGAAATAAACCGGATTTTAGTTCAAAATTGGGTGCCTCGCCTTGTAATTGAATATAAGTGGGTCGGATATCAACATCAGGTGAGGTGATTTCTTTTAGTGTTTTATTATTTTCAGCCATGTTATACAAGTTATTTTCAGTTTTAACTTTTGTTTCAGATGAAGAAGAATGATCAAGAAGAATTTTAAGATGTTATGTCTCCTCCTTCAAAGTGTTGTCTTGTGTGTCTCAGTTTCGTTGATGTAGGATCCTTTCCGGTTCGGGTTCAAAAGTTTGTAGGTCTCCTGGAGTAGAACACGTCTTACAAAGAACCTACATAATAAATAAATTATAACATAAAAATAGATGCAAAGGTAGAATATAAAAGAAACATATATTTACAAAAATTACAAAAATTTTATCAAAAACACGGACAAAAAACCAAAGTGCTCCCCGGAAACGGCACCAAAATTTGACCGTGATGTCATGACACTTCAAATTTATTATGCTTTTAAGGTTTATTTATAGTCTAGGGTAGACCCTAGGTCATCTATCAAGGAGCATTGGTAGGTTTAGAGTGTGTATTTTTAATAAAAATGACTAAGGGCGGGGGTGGTTTTGAAAAGAGTTTAAAACAATTAATTAGTTGAAATAACATAAAAGTTGAGTGACCTAGAGGATTTTGAAAAATATGAGATAAAAGGGTCGATGTGATTTCACTACAAACATATCAAGTTCATTTTTCATATAGATTCATCTTAGGTTTAGAGTAATTCTTTGGTTGGAGTTAATTGGAATCCTGATTAATTCTTAAGCTTTTATTTCAATGCTTTAAGGACCAAACCTTGACGTAACAATAGTATTGTCAAGGTACAGTACATATGCATGGAATAAGAGCTTCAAAATCAGATTTAAATCACAATAAGGTGGGTATGAAAAGGATTCTTGTGATGTCCAATCGGAACAACACAAGTCATGCACTCAAAACCTCACATCGATCGGTTAGAAATTAAGAGCATAACACTCACATGCATCAAATCAAGAATTAAAATATTAAATAAAATAAGATACATGGAATGAAATGTTTAAACACCCAAATTAATCCAAACCGGTATCTAGTGTATGCATCGGAACACCCTTGACATGTGTGTAGCTCCCTCACAACGAACACCCAACCTTTAGCACGACATCGGGAGGAGGAGGAAGCTCGGGTGGAACTCCTTCTTCATCCTTGATTGCCATATGAGGATAGGGGCCTCCAAAACCTCCAAGGTGATTAGGAGACTCCTCTAGGACTACAAATTGACAACACTTCACTCCTTGGCCGAACTTGAAAATGAGGTTCCCTTGGTTCTCTTTTATAGAAAAATTGAAATGTGGTTTTAGGCACACAGATTTCATCAATCCACTTGTACCACACGTTTCAGTATTCAGAGAGCCTTATCTCGATTTATAGAAAAAAGAAAAGTTTTATAACTACCTCTTGACTATATCCACCGAAGTTTTTGAACCATTTTGACAACTACAGCTCAAGATATTGATAAAATACAGAACCCCATATTTGACATGGTCCAAATTCGGTGTCTTGGACAGATCAGTTCGTATGGGCCCCATAGAAGCCGAATCAGGATTGGGTTCTTTAATAGGAAGTGTATAATATTAGGTTTTTGACTGGACCACAAAATTTCATCCCATTTGGATGTACAGAGTTCGTGTACTATGAAAAACAATTGACATATGTCCATGGATCCAGGCAATTTTGGCCCATTTTTCTGCCACCTCATCAAGGGCCCTCCAAATCACCTCCACCTATATTGAAATAATAGAAACAAGTAACATTTAACATTCGAATATTTATTAACATTAATTGATTGATTCAAACATAATGTTCAATTTATTATTACTTTTGAAATATTCATTACAAAACTAGTTTAAAACGACGGTGTAAGGGTGGAATAAAACCGTGAATCGTGGTACGATCAGTCATCAATGAACACCATGAAGAACAAGTAAATGTATATATGAAAGACCTTGTTTATGATTTCCATGAACACCATAGGTTCATTAAATAGTCCAAACAAAATCACCAAGTAATCTTATATATTACACCTTCTCTAAAAAAATGTCTTCATGATGTACTCCTCTCTAACAAAAAACTAATGTTAACCCAATCAAAGATCAATCTTAGAGAATGAACAGGATCCTCATAACTGATCAAATATATCATTTTTACTTGGAAAAGGTTATTTGTTCTTCACTATAATCTATGTATATATGAAGACTAACCTACCTTCTTAGAAAACAAAACAAGTGAAACCCACTGTGAAGTACCAAACCTAATAAATCCATTCTACTCTAAGTCTTTGAGCTATACCTTGATCTCCTTCATCTTGTTTGGAACCATTTGATTAAGGGTTATCAAAATGGTATGAACACCCAATATAAGATCTATCCCAAAGTAAACTCCTCTATCTGCGGGAGTCTTGTGAATTCGTCAAGAAATATATCCTGATAGAGATGCATGACTAGAGGAAAAGATGTGGGGTTGCCAATGATCCCGCCAAAATATCCAAGCCTTCAATATATGCCGTTATTATAGCAAGATGAATTAAGTATAGACCAAATATACATGATTTTAGTTGCCATTATTTGATCATCATGTACTTCTCCAAATTCAGTGAATAACATGATTCCCATATTCGATAGAAATCTATGTGAGATCAGAAGTTGGTCAAACAGTCCTTACCAAAAATCACATCAATGCACATTATCTCTAGAATCATGAATTACCATAGATTTACATAACTAGAAATGAATACAAGAAACTATAACAATCTCTAATGATGTCCCACTTTCTTGCACAATAGTGCCTCAAAAGAATGTAACTCATAAGAAAACTTGACCGATAAGCCATGTACAACAACAAAATGTGAAGATATTAAGGAATGAGAAACATCAGTATCAATCAAGGTAGTAGATAAAGTAGATGTGATAAAAAATATACCTCGAAAAGTAGATGGTCTATCACCACCATATATTAGTGTCTGACCCACTGAATAAATAATTCATGCCTCAGCTCTATGACTCTGTCCTTAAGATGCATGTCCAATCTGAGTCGACATCCTTCGAGATTGAGACCGAGGACCCAAAACAGATCCCTAGGTTGATGATTGAGACTCTATTTCACCCATGTAAAGCCTCCGACTCAAATATATTGAAAAAAACAATGTAATATTCCCCTTATTTTCATACTGTAGAAATGAGATCTGATATGAAGTAGAAAACATATGATTATATCTGAACTTCCCATAGTTGAAGCACCATGGAAATCCTCTTGAAGGGGATGAAGAATACATACTCCTCTTAACCTATATATAGGTACACTATTTCATGTTCATGATATTCCTTTTCATACTACTTGAGGTGACACTCATCATTGAAATAAGAGGTCCACCTACCTGAGTAATGAAGTATGAAAGAAGTCCAGTTGCTCGATCCTCCTATAGATCCTTCTCTATGGTCAAATCCTTATAAAGAACATCAGGATATGCTAAAAGGTTGAATTATCAAACCTTTCATATGATTTTTAAGTGAAGACCGATCTCAAACTTCCAAGACTTATTTTCATCATTCCCAGCCAATAGAGGAGAAAATAAGAGAATCTCTATAAAACAATAGGAGTATAAAGATAACATCCTGGGACTATACTATAACCCCATGAACTCCTGTGCTCAACCTAGATTCAATATATTGATAAATAATTTCCAAATTAATTGGTTCTTGAAATTCTCTTAGGTAAGACCCTCATTCCTACAAGACTGTCCCATGAAACCCTACCTCCTCTTGGAGGGTACCTATAGCATGAGCACTATCTGATTCACCTTCTGTTCCTTAGGTGTTTCAATGAGGTCAAATACACCCTCAACGACATCTATCCAGTCTTATACATCCCGCAATCTGCCAGTTCCTTGAAGGGATGGTGGATGTGGGAGATGGAAATATCTAGAGTAGTCAACCATGGAAGTTGATGGAAGGACTCTCGAGTGAGGTGGTCCCCAAGCCTTCACCATTGGAGTATGTATAAGTGCATGCCATGGTGAACCCTCCTATAAAGTAGGTAGTGGAATAGAGGCATCATCCCTAACAAGAGAATCCCAACCCACATCAGTTGGTAGTCCCATAACTCTCATTTGGGGCAAAATCTTCTGAAATGTGAAGGAAACATTTAGAAAAATAGAACAAAGTCATTACGATAAATCCTAATCAGTCTAAGTGATCACAAAACTATTTCCCAAGGATTGAAAACTTAAACCATGGTATCAACCTAATTACACTAACCAAGGTATCTATCCCTGCATGTTAGTCACAATAACATATATATACAAAAACATTAAAACATTATCAGATTCGACTAATGAATTCCTATAGATATATCTCAAAAACATGATAAAAAATGTATCACACAGTCAAAGAATACAAGTCTATCCTGAATAGATTGAATAATTCAAGATATTAAATTAAATAACTAACATAAATCATAGAAAAACATATACATATGGTATGTGATACCACATTCATACTAATGATACATGAACACACCCAAAAACTCATAAAAAAGTAACAATAATCCCATCACTGGTAACTCATTTTTCTATTACACATGAAATGGCCATAAACATGGAAACTCCCCTCCCTGAGTCCCACACAATTATCACATTTCTACCTTGTAAAAACCCTGATTTTTTATCAATGGAATCTGCCTTATTATAATTATTCCATGTAGTATAAACCATATAAAATCATATTGAGAACTCAATATAGGTATTATATATAAATAATTAATGAAATAAAAAGTATTTCTAGAAGTAAAGAAATCTATACTGATGGAATTGTAACATGACCTTAGGAATAGTAATATGACACTTATGAATAATAAACCAGCAAAATGAATAGTAACCTCTCCCATTAAAGATTAAATAAAATTTATGAATATTATGAGTGAAAGTATGATATAATTTTATCCTATTTTAAGTAAATAAATGTTTTAAAACATATTAATTAAGTATTGGTATTTTTGTAAGTCGTAAATATTTAATTACAATTTTATGATTAATTTAATAATTTTAAAGAAATTTTATTTTCATAAAATGTATTCATAAATTAATATTTGTTTGTCCTATGATTTTATGATAATTTAATGAGACCTTTATTAGTTTTTTTAATGTAATATAATATCAGATATAATTATAAAATTTATAGTCTTTTGAGTAAATGTTGTTTTTAATTAAAAATTAAATTTCTTATATTTGTAAAATTATTTTCATAAAATTTAGTTCATTTTTTAATTCTGAATGTTCAAAATGGTTAGAGTGAATTTTTGGGATTTTTCTGAAATACATTAATTTGTAATGAATAGTAAAATATGATAATTTACAATATAAGCTAAATACATGAATTATTTAGTCATAGATGATGTAAGGCTTATGTAAGACAAAAATATTGAACTCTACTTGATTATTTTAATATATATAGTGATAAGTCTCAAACTATTCATATTCTTGAGCCAAAATAATAAACTAATGAATAAAACAATGAGAAAACACCCCTATCCTCCCCTACAAATACCACCCCACACCCCTCTTCTCCTCACACCTTAAAAGTTTTGACAATTATCCAAATTCTACCCAATAATCTTCCCATAACCTTCCCCCACATTTATGAGATATTGGTCTCATAAAAATACCAAAACCATTTCTCTAAGGAGGTTCTTAAGGAGGATAAATTCATGAGGCAAATTCTTCATTATTTTATTTTAATTTCTTTTCATGTTCTCTCATTTTCTTATTATCTCCTCACCTCCTATATCCAATTATGAATTATGAATCTATTATATTTTATATACTATAACTTTATCATGTTAATGTAAGATACATCATCAAACTCCTCCTCTCTCTCTTTTATTCTAAAAATGAAATCTTTTCTAGTGACGTGTCAATTTACTAACATCGTGGGTGATGAATTTTCATTTTCCCTTACCACCCTCATGGATGGACATAAAAACATTAAATGGATGAAAATAGATTGTAATGTTTATTTTATAACTCATTTAATGTTATTTAACTAAAATTATACTCAATAATAAATAATGAAATTAATCTAGTTTGTGATGATTGAAAAACCACCGTAATAATCTAAATGATTACCACTAACATCTTATTTAATGATTCATCCACATACCATGTAACAAAATTATATATATAACCATTTAAAATTTTTTATGGTCAATAATAACCTGTAATTAAATTGTATATAATTATTCCAATTTTACAAGAACTTCATTACTTAGAAAAAAGTGATCCGACCATGGAAACCAAGAAAATGAATGCTCCCGAACGATGAAATTAAACTCTATAACTCATAAAAAATACAACAAATGAAAATAATATAACTATAATAAATAAAATAAATCTATAAAAGGTCCTTTATTTTTTAATTAATTAATTTAATCTTATTATCTAGGATATTAACATGAATAATGTATTTAGACATAAAGAAAGGGGATTATCGAATCCAACACTATTCCTTTGGGTTTTCCCTCTTTCACTTCATTTTTTGTATGGATTTTCCTTTAATTTCCCTTAAATCTAATATATTTTTACTTATCTTTTATTTTATGGGTTACACATGTTTTATATATGGTTTAATAAAAAATTCAAATATTTCTCCAAAATAACTCTTCTTTCCAAAAATACATCTTTCACTTCTCTTGAGATTGTTTCATTCCAACTCAATATTGAAGATTTTTATACCAAGTATGTTATTAACACTTTATTTTGTGAACCCCAAAGTTTATCCAAGAATTTATTCTTTATGAAATGAAATCCCTTCCTTTCCATGGTTTACTTTATCTTCAAGATTGATATACGTTCTTTGTGGCATGTATGATAATGTAAATGTTATGATGTGATGGGTGCACCCAGAATTTTATAGTGAATGTAAATGTTATGATATGAAGGTTTTATACAAAATTATATAGAGATCCAACTATGTGTGTAATGTGTTGTATCTCATGAGAAAAAATTGAAATATGCATGAACATGCTATATTTCTTCACAACTACGTGTGGTAGTTAACCACTAAGACATGATGTTTCATTTTTATGCATTGCCACATTCCATGCCTTTATCTAATGATTCATATAATGATTGTGATTATGATTATGATCCTATTTTTATATTATGAAGATTATGATTATGATTACCCATGTTTTATGTCCCTTATTCATCTTCATACTGGCCTTTTTTATCACCCATTATTTTGATGTATATGATCAGGTGTATACATGTAATAATGAGAACTCAAGGACTAATAAAAATCTATCGAAGAAGTAATTCAATGAATATTTATACTTTTATATGTAAAAGTTATGTAAGGTACTAATTTTCCCAAGACACTAAACCTTTGCATAATGGTTTTCTATCATATTGTGTTTTAATTGAAATGTAAGAAAAAACAGGGTCACTATAGTTGGTATCAGATCGTGGTTTATTTAATTTGTTAATTAGGAGTAGAGAACGTTAGTGAGAACCATTTGTATGAGTCTAATTATATGTAAGCACAGAAGAAGCTTTTTTTAGAAAAATATTACACATTAGTATCCCATAATATATTCCCCTTTTGTTAATTTTATAAAGGAATAAATTACTCATGACTTGTAGACTTATGTTTTGTTATCAAATTTTCAATTTTAGAAAATATTGGAAAAAATGAAAAACCAGGCTAATAACCCATGTGAGGGAAAATGAAACGATTTCCTGAACAATATTCCCAATTCCTTGGGTGGTCGAGCTCAAAATATCATAGAGATACATACCTAGATATCTCATGATATGAAGAATATCATAAAAATTGTGGAACACCTTCCTCCACTTAAGAGGGAGTAGCTAGTTATCGAGTGTTTTATGTAGAAATGACCACTGAAATTCTGTAGATCTTCTGATCCACTAGTTATGAAAGATTGGGTCAACTCAATGAAGAAGATATTTTTTTTACTTTACTATTCTGAGATGGGGAAGGTGACTCTGTCCATTTATCATCTAGATGAAGTGGCTAACCAGTGGTGGGAATTGATTCATAACACTAAGCCAAAGGATGAAATTGAAGAGATAGAGTGGGAAGACATTAAGATAATGATTCTTAACAAGTATTTCTATCAAACACTCTATATAAATTTAAAGTGATAATTCATAGAGCTGATGAAAAAGGAAGGTGAATCTGTCATGACATATAATGAAATTTTCACAAGTCTTGAAAGGTATACTTCATGTTTTGTTATCAACAATGATAGAAAAATTGATAGATTCTTTACTGGTTTTAAACCACACCTTCAAAAGGATTTAACAATTCGAGATGTTTAGAGTTTTGAATAATTTGTTCGATGTGATCTAAATGTTGAGATGAAGTTTGGAGAATGGTCCCATGGCTATAGTGATAGGAAAATAAAGATGGAGATTTAACCTAGGTTATCTAATGAGAAAGGAGGAACGAAATCTAAACTACCCACATACTAATTTTTTTGGAAGAATCATCATTGGAACTACATCAAAGGGGTGGGAAAATTCTATAAGTGTGGGTGATAAGAACACTATGCTCATTAATTTTGAAAATACACGAGGAAGCTGGAAAATTTGGTTGAAGAAATGAGCGCACCACCTACGGTTCAATGCTTCAACAATAGGGATAACATGTACTATGTAATCCATTTCACTAAACCTAGTGCCATTGAGGGTAATAAATGTTATAAAACACAAAATCCAATGGAACAAGGGAAGGATTATTCCATCAATACTACTAAGGTGGATCCCAATAATGATTTAGTGAAAAGTATGCTAGTTATTCATTCATGAATAGAAAATGTAGTATTTTATTATAGTTCTACAATTTCTTTCATATCTTTCAAGTTTAGTAGAATTATTAAAACACCACCTCAAAATATGACGGTTGAGATATATATGAGAATAAAAAATGGATCAATTATTTCATTCAAAATATATTACTCTTCCCTGGTTAATGTTTGGGGACTAAACCTCCCGGAAAATATTGTTATACTTCCTCTGGTGAAGGTCGATGCTATTTTGGGCAAGAATGGACTGTCTTTATAAAAGTAAAAAATCAACTTTAGGGGAATGGAGATCTCTAGTCACCTCCGGAAGCATCCTAAAATTTCATACAAGTGTATGGAGGAAGATAAATTTCCTTTATAATCATTCTCTCAACTGTGGATATTATTACCTTATGAGCAAGCATATCTATCTCAAATGACTGAGACAACGTGGAGAATAATGATCGAAGATATGAACATTATAAGGGACCACATTGATGTGTTACCTACAGAATTGCCTAGTCTTCCTACTGGATAACAGGTTGAGTTTTCAGTTGAAATTATTCCAAGATCTCTACCTATATCAAATACACCTTTTAGAATGGCCATATTTAAGCTAGAAGAACTTAAAAAGTAGTTACAAGAGAACCAAGATAAGAGTTTCATATGCTCGGGTGCCTCACCATGGGGTGCACTAGTCCTCTTCATCAAGAAGAAGGATGGATCAATGAGCCTCTACATTGATTATCATGATCTAAAAAAATAAAAATAAAGAACAAGTATCCCCTTCCTTTGATATATAACTTATTCGATTAACTGCATGAGGAAAAGTATTTCTCTAAGGTAGAACTTAGATCAGGATATCACCAATTAAAGGCGAGGGAAGAAGTTATTACCAGGAATTACTTTAGAATGAGGTTTGGACACTATGAGTTCATAGTTATGCCTTTTGGCCTCACTAATTCTCTTGAAATATTCATGGATTTAATCAATAGGTTCTTTAGATATTACCTTGAAAAATTTACTGTAGTCTTTTTTGATGATATTCTAATATACTCCAAGAGCAAGGAAGAACATGAGGAGAATTTGAATAATATTATAAAGTCTTTGTAATTGGATAAAAATCATGAAAAGTACAGTAAATATGAGTTTTGGATGGATGAAGTTTCATTATTGGGGAATATTATCACCAGTAAAGTGATATCTATGGACCCTTCCAAGACAAAGACAATAATAGAGTGGCCTGGGCCAATGTATGTGATAGAAATATGTAGTTTCCATCATCTATCTCGGTATTTTTGATTATTTGTGAATAATTTATCATGATTTTCAAACACACTAACCAAGATGAATTAAAAGGTAGAAATGTTTTTCTAGACCAGTGAATGTGAGGAATACTTCAAAGAGTTAAAAAATTGGCTTATCACTCCTCCATTACTCACACTTTTGACAAGTGGATTACTGTTTGTGGTATACAGTAATGATTTAAAGATAGGATTAGGATATGTAATTATGGAATATGATAATGTGATAGCCTACACATCAAGGCAGTTGAATATTCCTTATGAAAACTATCCTAAACATGTTCTAGAGTTAGTAGTTGTGATCTTTGCGTTGAAAATATGATGACATTATCTCTATAGGGAGAAGTGTGAGATATATGCTGATCAAAAGAGTTTTAAATATATATTCACATAGAAGAATCTTAATATGTGGAATGGATTATGGTTAGAGCTCAATGAGGATTACAACTGATAGATCTACTATTATCCTGGTAGGAAAATAAAGTAGCAAATTCTCTAAGTAGAAACGTTTCTATAGCATTCTCAATTATTAAAATTTGGAAGGATACAATATTTTTTGAATTGAAAATGATGGATATGGGAATCACTAAGAAAAGAAAATCATCAATCCTATCTCAAATGATTTCTCAACCCTCCATCATGGAGAAAATAATGGATAATTAATTAAATGATATAAAAATTCACATGAATGTGGTGGTTATGAGAAAGGGGTAATCCTTAGAGTTTAAATTTGATAAAGAAGGAGTTTTAATATTTGGGCACAAATATGTGCACCTTATGATATGGAGATAAAGAATGAGATTTTAAATAACACACACAGATCAACCTTCTCTATTCACCCAAGGATCACAAAGATGTATCAAGATCTCAAGGAGAAATTTTTGTAGGAAAATATGAAATAGGATATCATTGATTATAAATCAAGGTTCTTATAATGTCAGCAAGTGAAGGATGTAAGATAAAAATCCTAAGGGGTAGATGCAACCATTTCCCATACTGACTTAGAAATGTGAAAACATAACGAGGGAATCTTTCACTAGACTTACAAATATTTCTAGAGGAAACAATGATATATGGGTTTTTGTGGATCATCATACAAAGACAGCTCAATTTATCAAAATTCGAGAGGATTTATCACTGGATCAACATGCACAGATATATATCGGAGAAGTGGTGAGGTTGCATAGAGTACCATTATCTATTTTATCTGATATAAATATAAGATTCATCTCCAAGTTATGGAAATGTATATAACATGCTCTAAACGATGAGTTAAACGTTAGTACGACCTATCATCCTCAAACTAATTTCCAATCTGAGTGAACTATTCAAACACTAGAAGACATGTTGAGATCCTGTTCTATAGAATCCAGAGAATGGGACCAACATCAACCTCTGGTAGAGTTCTCTTACAACAAAAATTTCCAATATATTATCCAAATGGCTCCATATGAATCGCTTTATGAGAAAATATGAAGAACAACATTGTTCTTGGTTTATGTTTTTGAATGTAATCTTCTAGGACTATAAATGTTTGAAAAAATGGTGGAAATTCTGAAAACCATTCAGCATCACATCAAGGAGCACCAAAGTCAACAAAAGGGCTATGCAGATAATCATCAATGGGAACTTGTGTTTACATCTGGAGACATGGTATTCATCCATATATCTCTATGTAAGAGGATCATGGTATTTGGGAAGAAAGGCAAGTTGGGTCCCAGGTAAATCAACCCCTTTGAGATCCTTGATCGTGTCAGCGCTTTGGCATATTGACTGGAACTTCCACCTATCATGTCTCAAGTACACAATGTGTTCCATGTATCCATATTAAGGAATTACATATCAGATCCCACACATTTACTGAATCTAGAGGTGGTATGGTTAGAAAATGATCTCTCTAACAAGGAGAAGCCATTGAAGATCAATGAACATAGAGATAAAGTTATATGTATTAAGACTACTCACCTGGTCAAAGTAATATGGAGAAACCATAAGTATAAAGAGGAAAAATGGGAAATATAAAAAGTGATGAAGCATAAGTACCCTCACCTATTTTCAACTTATAATGTAAAACAAAATTTCAAGGGGGAAATTTCCTAAGGGGGAAGAATGTAACCTCCCAATATTTTATCAATGGAAACTCCCTTATTATAATTATTCAATATAGTATAACCGCATAAAACCACATTAACGACACAATAAAAAAATTAAAAATGAATAATTAATGAAATAGGAAGTATTTATGGAATTTAAGGAACCTATAATGATGAAATAGTAACTTGACCTTAGGAATAGTAATATGACCCTTATGAATAGTAAACTGACCAAACGAATAGTAACATCACCCATTAAAGTATATATAAAATTTATGAATCTTATATATAAAATTATGATATAATTATATCACACTACAAGTAAATAAATGTTTTAAAACTTATTAATTAAGTGTTGGTATTTTTGTAAGTCATAAATATTTCATTACAACATTATTAAAAGTTAATAATTTTAAAGAAAAAAATATTTTCAAAAAATATATTAAAAAATTGATATTTTTGTTTTCTTATGATTTTAATATAATTTTATGATACTTTAATTAATTTTTCAAAGTGTTAGAAAAGTTGTTATAATTTTAAAATCTGTATTTTTTGAGTAAAGGATGATTTTAATTTAAAATTAAATTTCTCATATTTAGAAAATTAATTTCATAAAGTGGATTTCATTTTTTAATTATACATGTCAAAAAATAGTTAGATTGTTTTTTTGGTATTTTTCTAAAATACTTGAATTTTTGGTGAATAGTCAAATACGCTAATTTGCAATATAAGCTAAAAACATGAATTATTGAGTCATAGATGATTTAAGGCTTATATAATCCCAGAATATAGAATAATACTTGATTATTTTAATATATTTAGCTATAAGTCACAAACTATTCATATTCTCAAGCCAAAATAATGAACTATTAAATAAAATAATGAAAAAGCACCCCTATCCTCTCCTATAAATACCACCCACACCCCCTCTTCTCCTCAAACCTTCCAATATTTGAGACTTGTCCAAATTATTACCAATAATCTCACCACCTATCCCCCATATCCATGATTTCTTGTTCTCATAAAAATACCAAAACCACTTCCCTAAAGAGGTTCTCAATGAGGAGAAATTGAAGAGGAAAATTCATCTTTCATTTCTTTTCAATTTCTTTTCATGTTCTTTCTGTTTTTATTCTATCCTCGCCTCCTCTAACCAAATATGCATGATAACTCCAATATATTTTATATACTATAATTATATCATTTTAATTAAATATCCACAATCAAAAAAATTTCTCTCTCTCTTTTATTCTAAAAATAAAATCATCACCCGTGATGTGTCAATTTGCCGACATATTCGACGATGTATTTTCATTTTCCACCACCACCTTCAAGGATAGTCATAAAAAAATTAAATGGTTTAAAATAAATTTTAATGTTTATTATATAACCATTTTTATGTTTTGGAACTAATATATATACATAATAATAAATAATTAAATAAAATTAGTTTACAATGATCGAAAAACCGCCGTAATAATTTAAACGATTATCACTAACATCTTTTTTAGTGATTCATCCTAATACCATATAAAAATATACATATATAAGTGTTTAAAATTATGGATGATCATTAATAACCTATAATTAAAATTTTATAGAATTATTTTAATTTTTCATAAACTTCATTACTTATAAACAAGAGAACCAATATAGAAAACAAAGAAAATGAAGGATCCTGAATGATGTAATTAAACAATATAACTGATGAAAAATCCTATAAATGAACTTAATAAAGATAAAATGAATCCAATTCATGTATAAAAGGTTTTGGATTTGATAATTAATTAATTTAATTTTATTATCTCGGATATTAAAGTGATGAAATCATTCAAACATAAGGTAAGGGGATTCTGAAACCGAATTCTCTTCCTTTGGGGTTATCCTCTTTCACCCCATTTTCAGTATGGATGCTCCTTTAATGTCCTCTAAATATCATTTATTTTTTCCTTCCATTTTATTTTCTAGGATATACATTTTTCCATTATGGTTAAATGATAAATTCAAAGATTTTTTCTAAAAGAACTCTTCTTTCAAAAAATGAATCTTTTACATCTCATGAGATTATTTCATTCCCACTCAAGATTGATGAATCTTATACAAATTATGTTATTACCTATTTTTTTGGGATCCCCAAATTTTATTCTGGAATGAATGATTTATGAAATTAAACCCATTCCATTCCCAGAGATACATTATGTCCAAGATTGATATATGTTCTATGTGGCATGCGTGATAATGTAAATGTTATGATGTGATGGGTGAACCCAGAATTATATAATGCATATAAATTTTATGATATGATGTGTGTGCCAAATATTATATATTGATATAATGAATTGGTTAATGTGATGTATCTAATGATAAAAAATTGAAATATGCTTGAACATGATGCTAGATTTTTTTATAACAATGTGTGGAAGTTAACCCCTAAGACATGATGTTTCATTTTTATGAATTGGCACATTTCATGCCTCTATATAATGATTACTCCCATGATTATGATTTTTTTTATGTTATTATGATGATTATTATGCTTAGCCCTGTTTTATATCTATTATTCATCCACTTACTAGGATTTTATCTAACCACTTATTTTGATGTATATCCTCAAGTGTATACTTGTACTAATGATAATTAAAGGGCTAATAAGAATCTAGAGAAGAAGGAATCATATGAATGTTTATTTTTTAATATGTAAAATTTATTTATTTTCCTAATTTTCCAAATACACTAAACCTTTGGATCCTGGTTTTGTAGCATTATTATGTTGTAATATTAATGTAAGAAAAAAACCGGGTCACTATATACAAAGTACTAGGTTTGTCCAAAAATAACAAGAAGAAACTATGATCTGATAACATTTTTTAAGTCACCATATCGAACCAATGGGTTTGAAATGTAGTGCCACAAAACCTATTTCACACCTCCCTATGCACAAGAGGTTTTTGATTAATAGCGAGGGTCTGATATACATCATTGGGGAGACTATACACTCAATATCATGCCATATCACAAATAATAATAAAAAAATAATTACTCAGAGAAAACAATGTGGAATAAAATAAAATAAAATTAATACATGTCATATATGAAATTAATAAACATGATTTATACATAGAAATCCAAACTATATTATGTAGAGTGAAAGTGATAAAATCAACCAAACTATAACGTACTTTGGAGTACGTCCTGGTATCGCTCCAAGATTTATGCTCTTGGGATCATCTGTCTACAGCAATCCCCTTTCCCATGATAAAATCCCTATATAAGAAATCAACATGAGCATCAAAATTCACATACATAGTGTGAGTAATAAAACCTATTAGGACACCCCCAAGGTTTCCTTAACTAAGTGCGTACAAGTATAATAGGTGTATACCATGATAACAATAAATGCACAAGAAATATAAATAATCATTTACCTAGAATCCATGCGCTAACCAATACACAACTAGTCTTGACCATACCTACTGTGACTCCCCGCTAGAAGAATGGTAAATATTTAAGGATAGATCAAGAACTAGAAACAAGGATGGAAACATTTTACTTAATATCCTCAAGGAATCAAATCTTTGGTTGGGCCACAAGGCCGACTAGTGAATGTGTACTCACTATCCCTACGACATTGAGTTTCATCATGTCTACTCGGTATCCAAAAGGCATCATGTTTCGGTTAGGCCACAAGGCTATCATGATCCTACCCTAAATATGGGTTCCCAATCATAAATAATTTCACTTTCTGTGCACTCCCTTATAAGGATTAATCATCCCACAATGATCTTATATCATGAATACTAAGAACAACCTCCAACAACATGGTAATACGCATAACATGATAATGTATACATGTGAGGCATAAAATGTCATCATAAGAAATATAATAGAAACAATAAATGTAATCAAAATCAAACATGGTCAACAAGATACAAGACATATCATGGAATCAAATATCATAAACAAGTCTCAAGGGCCACAAACACACACATTATTATGTGATCATACTAAAGCATGGAAATTGAATAATCCAACTCAGGAATAACACCAACGAAAAAATTTTATACAAGATCCCCAAAAGGTGAGGAACATTTTACCTCAAGGTTATTGACAAAGTACTTCAATTTTATTTATTATTTATGAATGAACCACATCACGCACCCACATAGAATGACTCACACATCAAGGAAATCCTATATCTGGTTCCTGTTTACCAAGAAGAGGTTTAAAATGGGGACTTAATAGAATTACAAGTTAATAAAATCGTTATAGAATTATGATATGTGGGAATTTGTTGTGAGTCCCACATCAATAAAAAATTATTTTTCTATTAATGAAATATAAAACATCCCTAGGGTCGATCTCTCAAGGAGTACTCTAACAGACACTATTTTTATACTATTATGATTTTATTTAAATATAAAATATTTAATAATGTTTTTTAAATTCATGATATATTAATGTATAAATATATATAAAAATGAAAAAATAAAATAAATAACAGAAAATAAAATAAAATAATTTAGTGGGAAGAATTTTTCATTCTTAGGATTTTATGATGAAGAAAATCATTATTCTTTAAAATATTAATTCTCAATATTTCATAGAATGTAGAGATCAAACCCACCACTCTACGCCATACCTTTTGAATTGTTATTACCCCTTACTTGACCTATTCATTTGGGATAATCTCCCTCACATCATCAATATAAATCAACCCCAACCCTCTACGTGAAACATTATGATATCAAAGGAGAGGAATAATGATGATTAGGAAGAAGAGCACAATATTAGAGACAGCAGGGTGAACCATTAACTAATTCAATTTTCACAACTATAGAAATTTATTGAATAAAATAAATAAAATTTGATGAAGAATAATGAACTCAAAGAATCCCCACTCCCTAATTTGAACAATATATGCAGTTAGTCTCCATTTTCATGGAGTTGTTAAGAAGTACATTGGAACTTAACACAAAAGATAAAAGAAAAGAAAAGATAATATTGAATGAAAACTAAAAAAATTATATTAATCATCCAAAGTAATATTAAAAAATAAAAGACACACACTTATCCTATTAAATGTCATTATATAACATAGATCACTAAAAATGGAGATGAGATACAAATATATATAAAATAAAGTGGTCAAATTTGGATCCAAGTTCTTTCTCCGGATGTTTGTGCATGTTGGGGATTGTAAATGAACTAATATAGAAATTATGTATTCATTAAATTGTTTTGAAAATGAGTTTCATGTTCACAATTAAAAATGAATATTATTTTGCCTTTTATTAAAGACATTATTGTCGATTCATTGAGGGAACATATTTATTTTTAGACAGACTATCTAGATTCAATGTACCAAATATCTACATGTTTTTGGATAAATTAATGGAAGAATATTGGAATATAATATCATGTTTAAATATTCCCTGATATCTTATTCATCTAACACCAAAATTTCATCCTCTTAAACAATATTTTGAAGGAGTTAAGGTCAAAAATATGATGATAGTATTTCCACCAAGACAGATTCCTTATATTTCACTGAATCGAATTCAAAAATATTTTTTGAACATGGTAGTTTATGAAATTGAAGTTCTTTTAGTTTAATGAAATCATAAAAATAATTTCTTCTAACATCTTTCAAAATTTATGGCCAATCCAAGTATAGGAAAAAAATTATGTCCGAATTATTGTTGTGGGACCCATTTAGTAGAATACACATCAGTATTGAATTAATGAACTATTTGATAACATAAAATGGTGGGCCAAAATTCTCTTATATAAATAAAAAATGTATATATATTAGTTTATATTCCACCCAAAAAATCACAAAAAAACGAATCACATGTAATATTTTTTGATAAAATTATTATGGTAGACTTAAAATGGATAAATAGAATTTTTCATTAAATTCACAAATTTATCCTAAAATATTTTAAAAACCTAAAAATATGATAATTAACCATAAAATATTAAATTATATGTGTCTGAAAATTTATTTATATACTAAAATATATGATATTATAAGATTAATCATTCCCTCAAACTTAAACATTTCACTCCCAGGAAGTCATCAATACTAATGTCAAAACAAAGTTCTTAAGGTATAAATGACATCACTACTCATTTATAACATTAAAATAAAGCATCATTCCTCATGAAAGGATAAAAAATTTCTTAATTCTAGAAATGATTCTAAAATTGCATTCAATATCATGCTAATCCCCATGTGCATGTCGTTTATACCTACTTGAAATTTTCTCTCTTTCACTAAATATATTTTTTTAAATTTAGTTTTACCATTCTCAAGAACACATATGATCTTTATAGGCTTTTGAAATTCTCATATCTCCACACTGTGAGAGATAAAAATGTTTCAATCATGAGTAATTTTTGATGGTTTATTATATGTCTAAGGGTTGGTGGGTAATGAAATTTAAAAATTCAATGTTTTGAAAATGGAGGTTGAACAATTCAATAGAAAACATGAATATTAAAGTAAAAACACATCATTATCCTCACTCAATTCCCCTAAGAAAATAAAAATCCACTTTTTTTTAGAATTTCATAGATCATAATTTAAAAAAATAATTCAATGAATGTATTCATCTAGATTCCCCATTTTTTTCATATTTTTACTTTTTTTCATGATAAATGAGATGATAAGGAAATAATATGAATAAAAAATCATGAATGATCATTGAATAATTCAATCCCATCTCAATTTTTTATTTTTTATTTTATTTGTTTTATTTTTTTATTTATTTTTCAAAAGATTCACTTAGAATAGATCTCACACCCACCACCTAACCCCATATGACCATAAGACTATCGATTTGGTAATTATGATTTTTTACATACCCAAGAAATTACCATTGTTTTTTTGAGAATGTGGTAATAAAAAATGAAATATAAGAAATATTGAATCATTCTCTTTTCCTTATCTCCACTAGAAAAAATAATAAAAAATACCCTACACACCCACTAATGAATTAAATACCAAATAACACACACAAAAGGACCTTCCCCCACACTAAAACTTAAAAAATTCATGCATAAATATTAAGAGTTAAGGTAGGTAATGAAAAATTATCCTGTAATGTGGCTTACCCCTATAATGGAATTCATTTCTTCTAAGGTATTACAATGATTTATGTAAAAGATATTTTTGATGTTAAAAACATGGATTTCCAATGAAATTCATCAACCACATTAAAAAAATTTAATGAACTACAATGTTGTGTAGAGAAAAATAATATGTTATAGATCAAAAAACCTGACCCAATACTCTCAATAATAATATAAATGTTAATAAGATGACAAAAAAGGTTTATAAACTTATCAGGTTATAAAAAATATTCATTTGAGATAGTACTAGTGAACATGTGCTTTACAATCAATCAAAATTACTTAAATAATCATATTAAAAATCCATAAATAAAACCCATTTCAGTATTCATTTAAATCTATAAATTCTCAAATCAAAAAATGTGTGAAAAATATTAAAAATGTTATAATTTCCCAAAGTATTCAATTAAGATCAAGAGATTTAAAAACATACCAATAAGTAAATAGAAAAAACAAGAAAAATCCTAGAAAAAAAAGGTAAAAAAATCTTAAAGGTAGGTTTAAATCTCCCCATACTCAAGATCATACTACCATTTCATTTCACCTTTAAAAAATAAACAAATAAGAGAACCCAAACCATGGATAAGGAGAAAAACAACAAAAGTTTATTTTCTAGTGGCTACCATGATTTAAACCCATAGATACATTACTTTAGACCTAGAAATAACTAATCAAACCAAACATAAGAATTTTTTTGAAATAATATTAAATCAAAGGAAAAATAAGTGGGGAAATAATAAAAAGTAATAAAACTTGGTTTGGACCCTAAAGTGAGTAATGCATTCCAACATTATCTAGTTGGAAGTTCCATATGTCACCCAAAATCAGAAGGTGGATGTGGTTTGTGTGATTGGAACTACCATATCCTATTCCTTCAATTACAAACTCATTTATTTTGAATTTATAGGAACCATGAATAGATTAATTTGGGTTCATACCCTTAAAAAATTGTATAACTTGTAATGTGGGGGAAGAAGAATGAATGAGTCCTCTTTCACTTCAAACACCACCTCATCCACATCTCCAGCATCACCCCGAGCTAGTATAAGAAGTTCTTAGTCTATATAAAAATCATTTAATAGTTATGTTTGATAATGTTTTAAATTAGAAGAATTAAAATCTTTATGATCCTTCTTACTATAAATGGATTCCATGTAAGACCATACAACCCTAGTAACTTCTTCATCTTTTAATTACAACACTATATTGTCCTCAATGGTGGTCAACTCAACTTTATCATCATCAATATACAAGGAATTAATATGTTTTGACTCTAATAAATAAAAATTTGGGTAGTGAATTTTCTTTGATAATAATTTAAAATAAAAAAAGAATCTAATGTTAAGACCACCCCCTTCAACTGACCAGCTTTAGGTGTTGGTTTCTCTTAGAAGGCCTGTAGTTGGATTGTAAAATTTTATAGAAGATGTGAGTTATGGGGTTGAGTGTATAACTCTATTATTCTATCTTAAAATATTAGAGAGTTTATCTCTTTTTATTCCTCAACCACCTCTTTATGGAATGTAAAGAAATAATGCGAAAATTATTTTAGATCCTTGGTCAGGGATTTTAAAATTGGTTTCATGTGGTATCTAGTGATCTATTTAAACACATAATCTCTACATGCAGACTTATAAAACCCCCTTACCTATTTTTATATAAATTCAATTGTTACTCTTGAAAAAGTTGTGGGTTTATTATCAAAAAATTTCATTTCTTTAATTTATGAAATCTATTTTTAATTTTTTAGAAAAAATCTGTGTAAAAGTGATGAACCTCCCCAACAATAGATTCCATACTTTTTCATTGTTATTTTTCATTAATGCCACTTAAATAAATTAATATATTCCTATGAATACAATATAGCACAACCCTGGGGTCAATATCTCAAGGAGGCCTCTCACACACACTATTTTTCAATTGTCAGGATTGTATTTAAATATAAAATATTTATTTAGGGTTATATTAGATGAATGATATAAAAATATAAAAATATAAAAATATATATAAGAATAAAAAAATAATATAAATAAAAAAATTAAAGAAAAAAAGTTAGTGGGAATATGTTTTCATTATTATGAGTTCACAATGAAGAAAATCCATGTTCTTTAAAATATCAATTCTTAATATTTTAATCAACGTAGAGATCAACCTTACCACTTTACATCCTCCCATTTGAATTCATATTAACCCTCACCAAACCTTTACATGTGGGATAATCTATCTCATATCATCACCATAAAGAAACAATAACACTCTTCATATGAGATTATGAAAACAAAGGAGAAGGATAATGGTGAATAGAAATAAGAACACAATAATATAGAATGTTGGGTGAACCTTACACCAAAATAATTATTAGAATAAAATAAATAAAATATATTTAAATAAAATGAACTTAGTGCAAAACCAATTCTTCATTTTAATAAGAAATGAGGTTATTTCACCATTTTCATGAAGTTGAGAAGGAGCACGGTGGAGGGAAACACAAAATAGAAAAGAAAACAAAAGAAAAGGGAAAAATAAAAATAAAAAATTTATGTTTAAAATCCAAAGTAAAATTATTGAATGAAATCCAAAAACATATCCCATTAAATTTCCTAACAAAAATATCTCTCTAAAAATAGTGATGGTTTAAAAATATATTGAAAATAAAGGTATCCAAATATGTATCCAAATCCTGCCTCCAAATATTTTTGCATGTCAGGGATATTAGATGTACTAATATGGGAAAGTTTTATTAATTAATTTTTGTTTCAAAATTTATTTCACATTCAAAATTAATTTTTTTCCTTGTCATTCCTTGAATTGAACAATTTATGGATGATTCATTGAGGGGAATTATTTATGTCTCGAAAGACTATCAAGATTTAATGTACCATATTCAATACATTTTTGGATAAATTAATGAATGAATATTTGAATTTAGTATTATATTATTTTCACCCCCGATATCTTACATTTCTAATATAAAAAGATCATCCTCTTTAAAAATAAGTTGAAGGTGTAATGGTAAAAATATTGATGATAGTATTATCATCCTGACAGATTCATTGAATTCCCATGAATCGACTTCAGATGCATATTTTATCTTGATAAATTGTGAACCAAAATTTACTCCAGTAGGATGAAATTATCCAATTAAATTATTATATTAGGTTTCTAAATTTTTGTCCAATCCGAGTATGGGGAAAAGTTTTATGGCCAAATTATTATGGTTGGACCCATCCAATAGAATCCACATCAACGTTGAATTTTTTCCCATTATATCCCTTAAAATAGTGTATCCAAATTAAATTATATAATTTAAAAATTTATATACATTAGTCTATATTCCACCCAATAAAATTCATGAAATAAGTCTGCAAAGATAATATTTTATGATAAAAATATTATAATAGACTTAAAAATGTGTAAACATAATTTTTCGTCGAATTCAAAAAATCAACTCAAATTATTTAAAAAAAATAAAAATATGATAATAAATAATAAAATATTAAATTAGTTATATTATAACAGTTAATTTTATAATAAAATATATGAAATTATGAGTTTCATCAAATTTTATACCTTAAGGGGTACATCAAAAGAGATAATTTTGAGGTTTGTTGAAGGAATGAGTACTAATTCCTCAAATATGTCATTGACCAAAGAACTGATTGTGAATTCATTTTCTATTCAAGAATGGTTCTATGGATATAGCCGATGATCATACACCCATAATTAATCTTTTAGTGGAAATGATATTAAAGATGAGAATCAATTAGAATAAGGTGTCATGATTGTCATTGAATAAGACTTACCCGAATATGTCACCATTCTAGAGAGTTATAAATTTAGTCAAGGGAATTTTTTGTTGAAATTTCAAATCCCACACCAATATACCTTGTAATTATCAACAAATTAAGGTTCCATAATTAATCTACCATCATGAAGATGTTTAAAAATATCAATCTTGAAAACCTTCCCAAATAATTCCAGTTTTTTATGGTACATCTTGATTCGATCAAGAACAATTGTTAATGAGCTAGATCCACCGCCATTATCTGAATAAATAGAGAAAAAAAATCATTAGATATTAATGGAAAACATGTCTCAGACATATATCCATGTAAATATATCAAAGAAGAAGAATTATTTAGAGTATATCTATGAATATCATTTCGTTCAAGCATCGTTGGATAAATCCTACATTAAAGGACTAAAGGGAGATGAATGAGAGAGTTATTGGGGCCTTATAGGAGGTATAAAATTTGTATTAGGTACATGGGATTCAAATTTGGTAGTTAAGGGGGTTCAAAACCAAGTGCCAATCAAATATCATGGGGTGTATTAAAATCACCCCCCGACTGGGCACACCATCTATCCAGTCAGGTCTATAACAAAATAAAAACCCACTAGAACCCCATCGGCTAGCCAATGGATATTTTCTAGACACCTCAAGCCCATTCCATCATCAATTTTCCCCCCTTAGGTTTCTAGAACCTTATACACTAAAAAGAACAACCCATATCATAGAAGAACAAAAATAGAAATCATAAATTTATAAACTCAATGTATCTCATACATTGAAATAAAATAAGCATGTTAAACAAGAGGAATATTAATAATGTAGTGAATTTCTCCCAAGGATGAGAATTTGGGAAAACCTAGGTGGGATCCTGGTTTATCTACGTGATGTATAAAAATTCCCCAAGTCCTTGCTTGTGTTGAAACTTAGGTGAGAGAATAAATGTATTGTGGGGTTTAATCCATTTATGAAATTTGATATTAATATGGAACTTGTGACTGGTTACATGATGGTTGTTTATGATATGTGGTAGTTGTGGTGATGATGATGCTGATGGTGTGGATTATATAAACATCCATATCAGATATGTGATGTGGAATGGTGATGATACTGTTGTACCTCTCGTACCCCTCAAGGTTTTATTTTCATGATCACAATCACCCTCTTATGTTTCTAATCTTGTTTTAAGTGTTTGTGTTGATAGGAAAAAGGTGGCCAAGGAATTAGGCCAAGAAGAAGCCAGAGGTGGACTGAAATTCAGTCCACCGGCCAACCGGTGTGATAGCACCGGCCAGCCGATGGACCTGGCAGAGGCATTGCCCACTGCCAGGCTCCACCGGTCAGCCGGTGGCTTGACCACCGGCCAGCCGGTGGCATCCAGGAAAATAGTGAGACCTACTGTCTCACCACCGGCCAACCGGTGGCCTCAGCACCGGCCAGCCAGTGGATCCTGGGCAGAACAAGTTTCCATTTTGCACACACCGGTCAACCGGTGGCTCAGTACCGGTCAGCCGGTGGAGGCAGTCAAACTAGCCGCTGGGCCTTTGACCAGCCTGTCCACTTGCCTCCCAACGGCTCCAAAAGCCTCTCCAACGGCTCCAAAGCCTCCCTAAGGCCTTTTATGGGTTCCCCCTCTATAAATAAAGGACTAGTAAGCCAAGGATCAACGTCGGAACTATACAGAAGCCCACGGACACCTTATTCATCATTTGGCAAACCTCCGGCGGACTTTCTCCAAGGAACCCCAATCGCTCCAACTCAATTCCACATCCAAGTAGCATCACCAAAGAAGCTTGGGAGTGCACGTCTTCAACTCCAATCATCCATTGGCGCCCAAGTCTTCCCAATTACGGTTTTTATTGTTTTATTTATTTTGAGCTTAAAATTGAGTTTGTGCCTACAAACTCCCATTTCTCTCATCCTCCATTCTTTTGGGTTTCACATCACCATTAAGGTGTGAAAAGGTTGTCAAGCTTTCATTTAAATATCTTGAGACATAGGTGAGCTATCCTTCACCTATAAGAAGGATAGTGGGTTCTTGCTAAACCATTAAAAGCAAGTGGGTTCTTGCTCAACCATCAAAAGCAAGCTGTAATAGGTTCTAGTGCTACCTCAAAGCCTAGTGGGTTTCTTGCTAAAACCATTGAAAAGCAAGCGGTAGAATCTCTCAACGGTTGAGTTGGGAGCGGAGACGTAGGCCGGGTTTTTGGCCGAACTCCGTTATCAATTGCGTGTCTTGCCTCTTTACTTTCCGCTGCATTTCAACTTTGATTTTAACTTGTCAATCATTTTTTAAAAGGCAATTCACCCCCCCCCCCCCCTCTTTCCATCATCTCCCTTTTTCTCCGCCTAACAATTGGTATCAGAGGGAAATTTTGAATAATTCCCTAAACCGGTTTCAAATTAAAGATCCTTTTTGATGGCTTCTACCGCTTCTTCTTCTCAAACCCTCGAAAGTCATTCTTTGGGTCGTGCTCCATTTTTTAATGGAACCGACTATTCTTTTTGGAAAACCCGCATGACTACATTTCTTAAAAGCATTGGTTATCCTATTTTTAAAATTTTCATGCATGGTTATTCACTTTCTTCTTCCAATGAATCTAAGTGGACCACCATAGATATTAAGAATTTCGAGCTTGATGGCAAAGCCATGAATGCTCTACATTGTGGGCTAGACCGAAATGTATTTAATTGTATTTCTTCTTGCACTACCTCTTATGATATTTGGAAATTTTTAGAACTAACCTATGAAGGTACTAGCGAGGCTCCAAAGCAAGAATCCGATCAAAAGCAAGAACCCGACGAAAAGATCAAGCCCGTTTGCCCACTTCACAAGAAAAGGGCCAAGAAGAAGAAAAAGAAGAAGGCTTCAAAGGCAACATGGAGTGATAACTCCTCCTTCTCCTCCTTCTCCTCAAGTGACCAAGGTACAAAATGCCTAATGGAAAAACATGAGGTATCATCATCCTCTTCCTCTTCTTCCTCCTCTAGTTCTTCTAATTCTTTTAATCATTTATCATATGAAGAACTCCAACATGCTAGAGACCAATTAGAAAATGGTTTTCATGAACTTTCTTCTAAATTTGTTGCTTTAAAAAAGTCTTTCAAAAAACTTTCCTCCGAAAAAGAACAACTTCTCAAAGAGAAGGAGGAACTCTCCCTAAAAATCCAAAATTTCCCAAATGTTGATTCTTTGGAATCAACCATCAAGGACCTTAGAGAATCCTTAGCCAAGTTCACCCAAGGTGAACAAAATTTGACCAAATTATTGGGTTCTCAAAGGGTTTCTAGGACCACTACCAACCAAGCCTCCTCCTCCCATGCACCCACTATTTTTGTTAGGGGGAGCTCTCAAAACAAATTTTGTAATTATTGTAAAAAACCCGGGCACTTAATTTATGAGTGCAATTGCAAAAATGCCCGGTATGGTATGCCCAAAACTATTTTCTTAAATGATGAATTTTTTAGGAGAAGACCCGTCACTAGACAAGTATGGATTGAAAAATCCCTATTAGCGAGTCTCTCCGGCCCAAAATTTATTTCGGTTTCAAAAATCTCTCCCCGGTGATTTGTTGTTTTATTTAGGGGGAGTTAGGTTTGTTTAAGCTTTTTGTTTTATTCAAAACTTTCTATTCAAACTTTCAATTTCATCACTTGGTATCAAATTTTTTAATTCAAAATTTTCTATTAAATTTTCATTTCAAAATTTTCAACACTTGGTATCAAATTTTTCAATTCAAAATTTTCATTTCAAAATTTTCGACTCTTGGTGTCGAATTTTATTTTCAATCTTTCAATTTCCAAAATTTCAATTAATTTTCAAATCTCAAATCTTGTTTTTCAAATCTCTTTTCCCTCAATCAAGTTTTATGCCCCGTGCTATTTTGATAATCACAAAGGGGGAGAAATTATTGGTTGATTGGGGGAGAAATCTTTTAAAGCATGCTTTTCATTTCATTTTCTACATTGATTGTTTCAGTGATTGTGATCATCAAAATAGGGGGAGATTGTTGTACCTCTCGTACCCCTCAAGGTTTTATTTTCATGATCACAATCACCCTCTTATGTTTCTAATCTTGTTTTAAGTGTTTGTGTTGATAGGCAAAAGGTGGCCAACGAATTAGGCCAAGAAGAATCTAGAAGTGGACTGAAATTCAGTCCACCGGCCAACCGGTGTGATAGCACCGGCTGGCCGGTGGACCTGGCAGAGGCATTGCCCACTGCCAGGCTCCACCGGTCAGCCGGTGGCTTGACCACCGGCCAGCCGGTGGCATCCAGGCAAATAGTGAGACCTACTGTCTCACCACCGGCCAACCGGTGGCCTCAGCACCGGCCAGCCGGTGGATCCTGGGCAGAACAAGTTTCCATTTTGCACACACCGGTCAACCGGTGGCTCAGTACCGGTCAGCCGGTGGAGGCAGTCAAACTAGCCGTTGGGCCTTTGACCAGCCTGTCCACTTGCCTCCCAACGGCTTCAAAAGCCTCTCCAACGGCTCCAAAGCCTCCCTAATGCCTTTTATGGGTTCCCCCTCTATAAATAAAGGACTAGGAAGCCAATGATCAACGTCGGAACTATACGGAAGCCCACGGACACCTTATTCATCATTTGGCGAACCTCCGACGGACTTTCTCCAAGGAACCCCAATCGCTCCAACTCAATTCCACATCCAAGGAGCATCACCAAAGAAGCTTGGGAGTGCATGTCTTCAACTCCAATCATCCATTGGCGCCCAAGTCTTCCCAATTACGGTTTTTATTGTTTTATTTATTTTGAGCTTAAAATTGAGTTTGTGCCTACAAACTCCCATTTCTCTCATCCTCCATTCTTTTGGGTTTCACATCACCATTAAGGTGTGAAAAGGTTGTCAAGCTTTCCTTTAAATAGCTTGAGACATAGGTGAGCTATCCTTCACCTGTAAGAAGGATAGTGAGTTCTTGCTAAACCATTAAAAGCAAGTGGGTTCTTGCTCAACCATCAAAAGCAAGCTGTAATAGGTTCTAGTGCTACCTCAAAGCCTAGTGGGTTTCTTGCTAAAACCATTGAAAAGCAAGCGGTAGAATCTCTCAACGGTTGAGTTGGGAGCGGAGACGTAGGCCGGGTTTTTGGCCGAACTCCTTTATCAATTGCGTGTCTTGCCTCTTTACTTTCCGCTGCATTCCAACTTTGATTTTAACTTGTCAATCATTTTTTAAAAGGCAATTCACCCCCCCTCTTGCCATCATCTCCCTTTTTCTCCGCCTAACAGATACATGTTGAAGAGGGGAGTGTACTTGAGTCTCAACACTTGGTAATATAATGACAGTCCCAAGGGTGGACAACTTCCCAACTAATGAATGTTAAAGTGGTGAGAGAGTCCTTAATGGTGGACACCTCAAAAAATAATGATATTCCTTGTATGTGTAAAACAAAAAAACCAAATGATATATTAGTGAGGTCCATATGAGTGTATGCAACGCCCCACTACCCCAAAGAACTACTTAGTGGCCAAACCAGTGGTTGCTGTTGTACCTCAGGCATGCCTCCTAAAATGACCAAGGATGACGACTAATAGTGGTGGTCTATGTGGGTACCTTGAGAAGAATATACCCCTATATCAGAGTTTACTATCATAAATAAATAACCAAAAATCATACACAGTAGAGTATAAATAATAATAAATAAACAAAATCATGCTATGATAAAATGAAATGTTTCATATAGACCTGAAGGGAAATTCTCACAAACAGTGATTGATCTCACATTGGGCCAATCATAGATACAAATAAATAGCTAAAAAATAAATACATTAGTATATACTACTAAATTATATACTTTCCACGTACCTATTCTCCATGACTCTTGAGTTTCACTGGACCAATCTAGAGACTCCACATGAGATAATTTGCTTGATAATGTAATCCTAGGCCTTTACTCCATCCATAATGAATCTATGATCCACCTGAAAGTAGTATTATGGTCTTCATACACTATTTGAGTGAATTTACATGGGGTTAGAAATAGATCTATGTAGTTTAACCCCAACTATAAACTTATAAATTTCTTGTCATAAGTGATTGATTATTTAATATTCCCAACCTAACCATGAAATAACTAGAATAAAAATAAGTAGATTAAACTACAATTGTTCCTTAGGTTAATGACCCAAATCATCCTTACCTTCATTGAAAAATTCCAAAATTTCTTTGAGAATGCCGGGTTGACCATGACAACCCAATAACATGTGGGATCCAAATCCATGGTATCCCCAACAATATACTACAATCTTCGGGGTCCCATCCCATTATAATCCAAATTTTCAACACCAAATCCATGGTATCCATAACTATATTCTCTGTTCTCAAAGGACTCATCTCATAGTAGTCTATGTATCTGGTTCCAAATACATAGCATCCATTACCGTATCATCATTGCTCTGGGGATCCATCACATGGAATTCCATGCATCCTGCTCCAAATCCATGACTACCATAACCATATCCTCACAACTTTAGAGACCCAACCCATTATAGTCCATTTGTCTAGCTCCAAATTCATGGTATACATAACTATATACTCAAGGATTTGAGAACCAATCCTTTGACAATTTGTGTGTTTGGCTCTAAATACATGGTAGTCATAAACATACCCACGTTCTTATGGGGATCCATCCCATGAAATTCTATGCATACGACTCCAAGTCCATAATACTCATATACGTATACTCACAGCTTTGAGGACCCATCCTATATAAGCCTATTTATTTGACCATAATCTAGGTTATCCATAACCATATCCTCAAATATCTGGAGACCAATCCCACAATAGTTTGTTCACCTGAATCCAAATCTATAACATCCATAACTATATCCTCATGGCTCCGGGGACCTATCCTGTGATAGTCTGTTCATTTGACTACAAATACGTGGCACTGAAAACAATACACCCAAATCAATATCATGGAATTACAAACATAACATAATAATCTTGAGGGTATAAACCAAGTTACAACATCAATTAAATAATTGAAAAAATACCAAGGGCTGGATGAACTCCCATGTCTATTGGCATCATCTCAGTCCCATCAGGTTTACACATTGGTTCGGGTTCTTGAGTGACACCCACAACTATCTCTCCCTATAGTCACATACACTCACTCAGGTTAATATCCCAAAAGTTCATCCACATGGGTCTCCTTTTCCATCAATACAATGGATGAATCTCTTTTCTGATCTTTGGAGTATGTATGTAAGACCAGGCATCCCTTTTGGGACCCTCGATCACTAACTAGTCACTCATGACAACACTCATCACTTAGGGGTACCACATACCTCAACATTATCATCATCACTTCAAGATCCTAATGGTCTCGAAAAACATTACTTAGTGTCATATTTCCTAAAATATGGTGTAGAACCCATCTTCAAAAATTAAGTCTTCATGGGGTTAGTTTGAACAACTGACCCGATATCAACTACCTGAGGCTGACTTGGGATATTATATACTAAGACATCATGCACTTCTACTCGAAGGTGTCCAAGGATCCAACTATATGGAAACTAAGTCATTTTATTTACACCTCAATTGGGGTCCTTATTAATCTCTCTTTTCAATCCATCAATTATTCTCATAGTCCCCACACATGTCTCAGTTAACTTCTCCCTCAGGAGCACTCTCGATTAATTATTTGGGAAAAAGGCCTCTCTTTCATAACTCACCATCCCCAAAACATCATTCAAAAGACTGAGAAACAATCTGAGGGCTCAAACATTGCATTCTACATAGTAAAATACTAAAAATTACTTTAGGGTACCAAATCATCTAAAACTCCTTGAATGAGTAATAGGGGAGGAGTACAAGATATATACCCCCGGTACACAATGTGTAGTATAAAACCTTCACCCTATTTATGTGTTTTTACATGCATTGGGTATACTCAGGGTCTGACCGTGTTCTCTTACATGCCATGGGTACACCTAGGACCTAGTTGTGTAATACTAACTGACCATATCCCCCTAACACATTGTGTCTATGAAAGTACATAGCCAAACCCCAAGAAGTCCACTACATGGAGTGTACTCAAGTTAAATAGCACGTAGTCTCAAAAAACCCATCTTCCCCAAATATAAATAATACATGTCGTATTTTCTTGAAACAACACAGCATGTGATCGGGTTTTCCAAAAGGAAAATCCACATGATCCTACCAAAAAATAGTTTTTCTCTAAAATAGCTACAAATTAACCCCAACATGTTCCCTAACAATCATAGTAGGGTATTAAAACATAATTAATAAGAATATATGGGAATTTATAGATAAAGATTAAAAATTTCCAACCAATGGGAAAAAACACCAATGATTTGATTTGATCCTTGCTCTATAACTGTCGTATGATGATCTTACTCTTCCTAAGATCCATGATGGCACCCCTCTTTCCCCCTCTCCCTCTCCCCCTATTCATCTCTCTCCATATACCTCTCCTCTATTTTCTGTACTGAAGGGAATCCCCTAGGGGGTGTTCAAAAAAATTCATGTGAATAAGGATGAAATAAAAGGGAAAGAAAAATAAAAGAAAGAAAAAGAAAAAAAAAGAAAAGAAACAGAAAATGGGGCTTGGGTGCCATCCATAAGATTATACATGACTAGGAAAAGATTCCTATTCAGAACATAACCACATAGTCAAAATCTCAATCTGACTCTCTATTCAAAATATATCACTAAAATTACATGCATGAATTATTAATAATTAAAAAGTTAAGTATTATATATTTCATGAAAATTTAAATAGTTCAGATTTCCACCAAAGTTCTATCCTAGGGTAAGCAGCATATTTTGAGACCAGAAAAGTGGTAAAAAATTATTTGAGATCATATTCTAGAAAAAAATACATTTTTATCCATCAAAAGCATCTGAAATCCAAAAAATCAAATTTACACTAATTTTCAAATCCCAAAAAACCTGGTTCTTTGAAATCTCCCCACCATAGCACTTCTCGCCCAAGATATGTCTCGAGGATCAAATCCAAACTATACTTTAAATCATAGAATTTTGATAATATATGTTACAAAACTATCCACTTAATCGTCCCACAACCTCCACAACTCTCTTGATATGATAGAAATTAAACTTTAACTAATATGATTCTCCATACCATATGAGTATCCTTATCATCACCACATAACTAAACACAAAATTTAATAGCCCAATCTCCACCCATCACTGAATATAATAAACATATTTTTCCAAATCGATTTAACCTGAGTGCCAACATGAAAACTAGAACCACCCAATTTCATCTCACAAGAAATAAAAACGTACATTATTAAAAAACACATAAAATGATGACCAAATCCTTCAACATTCTATGGTGTGATCTCTACCATAAGTATTTCTTTAAACCATCCCCCAAGCAATGAACTCAAAAGGTCCACTTTGGCTACACCACACAGGTTTTTATCAAGATCTAAAAAAACACAAAACACCCACACATGAACTAACTGGAACTATACATAACCCCCCCCCCCACAAGACTTTAGTCAACAAGGCTTTATCTTGAAAGCCACACCAACCACCACTCCTATCCTCAAGGAAACATGATTCCCCAAGAACCTCTATTAGGCTATCATGATTACACAAGACACAAACTAAGAGCCTTAGATAATACACCTAAACCAGTAACAATTCCCCACATGGAAATAAATTACAATATTCTATAGCACCATTGACACTAATATTAATATTTAGACACTTCACTTATGATATTATTCATTACATGAACTCCCTCCAACTGGAATCATTCCAATACATGAGCACCCACCCACACTCTTTCTATACAATAATGTTTTTGTTAACAATATGGATAGGCACCTGAATAATCCTTCCCATTAAAGATAGTGTTGGACCATAGGATACTATTGGACACCCTCTATATTATTAACGTGTTTAATAATCACAAATCATATCAAAACCTATTAATCATGTATAATTATTCGAATCATGTTTATTTACATTTTAATATGTGTAATTATGATTATCTATGATCACATATAAGTTTAACACATTCTATTAATATTTATATTGTAAGACAGTAAAAATAGAAGTATTTTATAAGTATGATAAACTCACACTGATAGAAGAGATGAGACACTGATAATTCAACTGAGTCACCGACAATGCAAAACGACTCACCGATAGATGTCTCACTGAAAGTGAATTTGACACACTGATAGACTGACTATCACACCAATAGTTCAATTGACCTATTTGATGAAAGGAACTATCAATGTAAGGACCTACCAATGCAAGGGCATACCGAGGAAAGTACCTACCAATGTAGGGACCTATCGACACAAAGACTTACCGACATATAGACTGATCGATAGAAGGAGACACTAATGGAATGAGTCATGGAAAGAATGAGATACCAATAGAGGACTCACCGATAGACTATTTAAATTCACTTTATTTAATGTTACTTATAATGGTCATATTTTGAGTGTTTTAATGCAACTGATTAATTTAATTCTTTTCTGCAGACATCTTAAATGAGGGTGTCAGGAGTACGAGGCAGAACATATACCTCAACCATGCATATTGTCAGGATGCAGGAATATAAAAGATAAGGACTCAAGATGAATGATTGTTGTGAAAAAAGGAAGATACACACTAGACCATCCCAGCACACCCACTAAACCAAATGAGAAAATAAGAACACACAAAGGACTCTTAATTTTTACTTCCTGTGAACCAGAGAACCATTTTCCATCAAAGTTCTATAATCTCTGTAGCATTAAACTGAACTGAGGGAGAAGAATATCTCATCTTCATGGAATACAGAACACAGTGCTCCATGACACTATTTTTTCATTTTCTACTTATAGAAGAGGACTCTAGATGAAATATAATACATAAAAGAGTCCAGTGATGTATTTAATAACACACAAAACCATCTAATCTCTATCAAATTATTATTTCTTTTTTGTGTAACTTTTTATTACATTTTCAATTAGTGTGTGCATCGTTCTGTAAAACACACACTTACTCCTACACTAAATTAGAGGATATCAGATATCCTCACCCAACTTTCACTTTACACTTTTTTTCACATGCAGAATTATGGAAGTGGTCCTATGGGACCTGGTTGTATTTTGATCCCATGTAGAACTTTGTTTGAGGTCATGTGACCTTGATAGTCTATGTACTATTGTGTAAAACCCGATAAAGGGTGTGGATATAAACCTTAATATTTATAGATTTCTTGGTGGAAGGTGATCACCAAGTAGAGAGGACTAAGTCTCAGTTTGAGATCAAATCTCTTATTTTATATCCACTGTGTTTTCAAATTCAGTATTCTCTGTTTTTACTAGTACTTCAGAAAAAATGAATTTCACTTTTATAGTTAGTCTTGGATAGTGTTCAAATTTTTTTGGATTATTATATTAGTATCAAAAGTTGTATCAATATCTCATATTGTTATAACTTAGAAATAATCAACATTATGAGAAATTTGATGAACCATCAAACTATTATAAATTCACTACTACGATTAACTGGAATGATAATTTTTAAATTATGGGAAATATTTTAAATAAACCTTTCTAACTGATATATTTATAGGAACTTAATTCACCTCCCTCATGAGTATCATACTCTGATGAACATTTGGTATCAAAGGATTGTTTTTTATAACAACTATTTTCAAAGGTGTCAAATATTTTTCAAATATTTTCAACTATGATTTATTTGGGTTTTAAAGATCTAAAAAGTTTTATTACTTATAAATTTTTAGGTCATTAAAAAATGGTTATTTATTATGGATAATATATTGGAAGGTGATACTACAAACAAACCTCCCTAATTTAATAGAACAAACTATGCCCAGTGGAAGATTAAGATGAAAATGCACTTAAAAAGTATGGGGATTGATATTTGGACAGTAATAGAAGACAAATATGAAATACCAAAAACTCCAAGAACTACATGGAGTGAAGCTACAAAAGCTACTTATAATAATAATTACAAATATATGAATGCTATATTTTTTTCACTAGGGGACGAGGAATTTAATAAAATATCTTCTTGTAAATTTGCCTATGAAATTTGGGACACCCTAGTTGTCTTGAATGAAGGAACTACTAATGTTAAAGAAATGATATATAACACTAATACTATTAAGTATGATAATTTTAAGATTAAGCCTGATAAACCTATTTCTGAAATTTATCTCAAGTTTAATGAAATTGTAAACACCACGATATCTTTGGGAAGAGAAATTAAAAACATGGAGAAAATCATGAGAATACTCAGATACTTACCAGATATATTGAGAGGGACTTCTATGTCAATTAGAGAATCATGTTCCATCATAAAGTTTCGTATAAAGGAGATAATAGGAAATTTGATGATGTATAAGTATGAAATAAAATTAAACAAATAAGTGGATGATGAACCCAAAATAAATTCTATTGATTTCATATATACTAACTCCAAACAGAAGGAAAAATCTAATGATGTAACTGAAAGTTAAAGTGATGAAAAATCATCAATAGAAAGTGATGAGGAGATGGCTCAAATAGATAGAAGGTTTTTTTAAATTTTATAGAAAGAATAAACCTTTCAGAAAACGCATCTACAAAGAAATGTATGATCATAAGGGCTATTGGAAAAATGATTGGAAAATAAGTGACAGATAAAATGAATTTTTTTTTTGAATACAAAAAGAAGGGACATGTAAAGGCTGACTGTCCCAAGCTAAAGTATAAAAATAAGTATGATGATAAGGATAGAAAGTATAAAAATTTCACAAAGGCAACTTATAGTGATTCTAAGGATAGATCAAGTTACTCATAATCTTCTCATGAGAAAAATAATAATAGGGAAAATATTTGTTTTATAACAAACACATATGAGGTAACACTAAACTCTCCTGAACATAATGCTTACTATTTTGGAGATGAAAGTGATTCTGAAAACATAACAAATGGGGAAATGTTTGAATATGGAAAAATTATAAAATAATCCTGTAATGAACTAAATGACAAATACAAATCTTTAAAGAAAAAACATGCTTTGACTACCACTGTTAAATATTAACTTTTTATAGAAAAAGAGAAAAATTATCAACTTCTTTAAAAAACAATGAAATTAAATTGTCAAATGAACAATTAAAAAAATGATTTAAAATTATTTACCAATGGAATAAAAATATCATGTCAAATTCTTGGTAAAAAATTAGCTCCTAATTATACTATCAGATTAGGATACCAACTAGGAAAGAGTAATATGAGTAAAACTCATTTTGTATCAAAATCTAGAAAATCAAATTTTATGATACATTCTAGAAAAATTCCTACAAGTATCATCCATCAAACATCTTCTACCATTTCCTGTTTTTCTAGACCAAATAAAGTCTATTTTTCAAATAATTTGTGTACTACTTATAGGAAACCCATAAAGTAAATATGGATTCCCAAATATTTTATTACTAATGTTACTAGACCCAAAAAAATTTGGGTACCAAACTATTTTTTTGGTGTATTCTATTTTTTTAGGAAAAGTGTTTGAAGATATCCTGTAAAATTTTATGGTACATGGACAATAGATGTTCAAGCCACATGATAGGAGATTACTCATGCTTCAAGAAAATGATATATATTGAAGGCCAGCATGTCGATTTTTTTGACAATGATAAAGGAGAAATAATTTGACTTGGCCAGATTGGTAACTCTAACTCAGTTCTAATTTCTATAGTACTTTTTGTTATTGAATTAAAATAAGTTAGTATTTTATTATATTAGAAATTAAAATGTGTATGCTGTTTAATTATATTCTTTTATTTCCCAAAATATTTCTTGTTTGAGTTATCTGTATAAAGAGTCTTGGCTTTGGTATAGGAGATTAGGACACTACAATATACACTCACTTAGAAATATTATGAGAAATTTCTTAGTCAAGGATCTACTCAGACATGAGTTTCCAAAGGAAAACATATATGCTAATTCCCAAAAGGGTAAAAAACACAAAATACTTTTCAAACCAAAGAAAAAAGTTTCAACTTCTCAACCTCTTGAGTTGGTTCACATGGACTTCATTGTACCTTCTAGATTTTCAAGTCTAATTGGGAAGCACTATGTCTTTGTTCTTGTAGATGACTAATCTTGATATACTTGGACCTTTTTCATGGATCACAAAAGTGAATATTTTTTCCATTTTACCAAGTATTCTAGGACTGTATAAAATCTTAGTGGTATTAAAACTAAAACACTAAGAAGTAACCATAGATGTGAGTTTGAGAACCCGGAGTTTGAATCCTTTTTCCTAGAGAATGGATATAGTCATAACTTCTCTACTCTTAGGAAACCCCATAAAAATGGAATTCTAGAATGAATAAACAGAACCCATAAAGAAATTTCTAGAAAAATTCTTAGATAATATGACCAAAAAATATAATTTTGGAAAGAATATATCAATAAAACATGTTATATAATCAATAAATTATTGATTAGAACTATCCTTAAGAGAACTCTTTATGATTTGTTCAAAAACAGAAAACCCAAGGTTTACTACTTCAATGTTTTTGGTTGCAAAGTGTATAATCTTAACACTATTAATAATATGGGAAAATTTTCGTCCAAGAGTGATGAAGGAATTTTTATAGGTTATTCAATTTATAGTAAATCTTATAGAGTCTTCAATAAGAGAACTAAATGTGTGGAAGAATCTATACATGTAAATTTTGATGAGACAGATCCACATGATCCAAAAAACTCTCTAGAAAATCTTGAGGATGATATGTAAAGTATGAACATCAATAATAAATATTCTAACAATCCTGTGGAGAAATATTTTAAAAATCATAGTTCTGTAAACTCTTCAGATTCTATCCATGATCAAACCAAACCTATAGAATAACCTGAAGTGACAAGAAAATCTATTTCTGGACTTGATATAACTCTCAAAAACCATCCTTTAGATATTATAGTTGGAGATTTAGGCAAAGAAACTCAGTCTAGAGATTCTCTTAGAAATCAGGTTGAACATCAAGATTTTATGTCATAGAAAAAACCTAATAACATCAATGATGCTATCAATGATAAGTTTTGGTTTATGGTTATGCAATAATAATTAGATCAGTTTTAATGAAACAAAGTCTAGAAACTAGTATATAGACCGAAATGCACCTTGACTATAGGAAGTAAATGGTTGTTTAGTAATTAAGTAGATAAAGCGGGTAATTTAGTTAGAAACATATCTAGATTGGTTACACAAGGTTATAGTCAAGTAGAATGGATTGACTATGAGGTAATATTTTCACCAATAGCTAGACTTGAGACTATTAGAATCTTTCTTACTTATGAAACAAATCATGATATTAAAATTTATCAATTGAATTTCAATAGTGCATTCAGAAATGGTTATATAATTTAGAATATTTTTGGTGAAAACCCTCTGGTTTTAAAAATCCCCACATTCAAAATAATTTTTTAATTTAAAAAATGCTTTATATGGTTTAAAGGAGGCTCCAAGAGCTTGGTATGATAGGCTCAACACTTTTCTTACATATAAAGGTTTTACAAAAGGTATTTCTTATCCTAACATTATTATAAAACGAATTTCCAAAGATGTTTCAGTTATTAAAATCTATGTTGATGATATTATTTTTGGATCCTCTAAAAATTATTTATGTTTTTATTTTCAAAGATGATTCAAAGTGAAGTCGATATGAGTTTAATGGGTGAACTCAAATTATTTCTTGGATTTCAAATATTTGAATATAAAGTTGGTATTGTTTTGAATCAAGGTAAATATACTAAGGATCTTTAAAAAAGATATGTATTTTAATGCACTTACAGCAGTGACACTCCAATGAGCACAACATGTATGTTGGACCTTGATGAAGATGGTAAATCTGTTGATCTAACCACTTATAGAGGAATGATTGGGATTTTACTGTACTTAACTTCTAGTAGACCAAATATTATATTTAGCATGTTCATATATGCACATTTTCAAGAAACCCCAATAGATTCTCATTTAAATTATATGGAAATTATTTTAAAATTCATCAAATATACAAAAAATTTAGGTCTTTTAAATCCTAGAGGACAATATTTTGATTTAGTTAGATATTCAGATGAAGACTTTGGTGACTGTAAGTTAGACAGAAAGAGAACCATTGGAACATGTACCTTTTTTGGAAAGTTTCTAGATTCAAGGTTTAGTAGGAAACGAAATTTTGTTTCATTATCTTCTACTGATGTTGAATACATAGCTGTGGGTAGTTTTTGTGCACAAATTTTATGGATGAAACACACATTAATAGATTATGGATATCAATTCAGAAATTCCCCTTTAAATTGTGAAACCCCAGTGTAATAAATGTTTCTATGAATCATGTTTCACATTCTAGGACAAAACACATTGATGTAAGAAATCAATTTTTGAGAGACCATTATCAAAAAGGTGATATAACTTTAGTGTTCATTATCAACGAACATTAGCTTGCTGAAATTTTCAATAAGCCATTCAAATATGAAATTATGAACTACATCATATATGAGTAAGGAATGGTTAATCTATAGGACCTTATGTTGTTATTACTTTGATTTTTTTAGTGAAGTTTTCATATCGACACTTTTTTTATGCCAACACTGACACTATGTCATTTCGACACAGTTTTCATGCTGACACCAACTCTATGTCATGCCGACACAATTGTCATGTTGACACCAAAACCTTGTCAAGCCGACACAATTAGTGTTATGAAAAATCAATCATGCTGACATCGATGACTAAAGTTTTTTATTTGTTTTATGTTTTTACCAAAATGAAATTGTTTCATTTATTTTCTTGAACCCAATTCACTATTTCATAATTTTGTGATTTTAAAATCCCTAAATCATATAAATTGGAGTAAATAAACTGTACCCCTTTACCCTTACAATCACTCAACCATTTCCCTCTCTACCCATGATATTTTATCTTCTGACCTTCAAAAAAAACTACTGGATTGATGAATGTGAAGCGATCCCTTGAAGGTGGTGAGTCTCGTACAAATAATAAATAGAGAGGGGAATCAGGGAAATCTTCTAGACATGTTAATATTTCTTTGGTAAACTATGTAGTGACTCCAGAAAAAGTGGTTCTTTGAGAATGGTTGTTGGAAATCAAGTATTTGTTTCTCAAGGTGTTACATGATTAGGGATGTCTTGAGTGGTTTTTTGGAAATGATATACCTTTTCATCCGAAGCTAGTTCATGAATTTTACTTGAATGTGGAGTTTCTGTTAGATGGAATTGACTTTTCATGGATTTAGTCTTTAATGAAAGGTAGTAGAATTTATTTTTAATCAAGATTGTGTGATGAATGTATTAAGGTACCCCATGAAGGTGTTTTTAATGATTATCAAGGTACCTCTCCACCTGAGTGTGATATTTTCTCCTTTGAGATTGCTCTGAAGGAGCTTACTGATAATGATGATCACAAGAGACACATTTATATAGAGTTAGATGGAGAATATATAATTTTGGTCTTGTTTATACAACATTAGATCTGCCCTAGGAAAGGGGATTTTGCATCGATAAAGTATCAAGATGTCTATTTTATTTATCTACTAAAAAATGGATTAAGTTAAATCTATGTAGATACCTTTCTATGAACATAAATAAAATTATCAAGACTTATTGAAAATCCAATTACCTATTTTCACCAAGGTTAATATCAGCTATGTTTAAAGAGAATGGTTGTGTTAGTAAAGGAGATAAAGTTTTTTATGAGTGCAGTGGGATCTGCCTAAGAAAATAAATCTATAAAAGGATGAAGATAAATTGGAACCAATGGAAGAAAGAATGGTTTGGGGATGAAAATAAGATTTATGATGAGTTTAATCTAGTGTACCATCCAAAAAAGACATGTAATATGACTGATCTTGGCATGGACATGATAAGGTAGTTGTTTACTCTTCTGAATAAGAAGAAGATCCTTCCACAACAGTCAAAGATCAAGGGTCACCTAATGATGAAATGAGTGATCTTGACACCACTAAAGCTCAAAAGGTTTTTTCTTTTTAACATTTTAGTCCTCCACTTTCCTTACCCATTGATGAGAACACACTTTAAGACAATTGAGATGAGGAGATAAAAGTATTAGGCAATGTGTAGTATTTATGTAGATCCAATGGCTCTGAAGACAAATAAGAAAGAGGTGAAGAAGATGAGAGTGTTAGTTGCAGTGAAGAGGAAGATGGTGAATAAAATAATGACAAAAATGGAAGTGAAGACAATTTCTATGGACATGATGATAATTAAGGTAGTGAAATTGATGGTGAACATAATGAGGATGATGATGGTGGAGATGTAGATATAGTTGATGCTATGGTTCAGGAACGGCTGGAAGAACCTTCTGGCGTTTTGGTTGAAGAAAGAGAAAATGTGTAAGTTCATGATAAGGTTTAAACTTAGGCAATACCTGTACCTCATTTAGTATATGAAAGAAATTGACCTCATGTTGATGGTGCGAAATTATTGAGGAGATCTTAGATTCAAGTAGAGCCTCAATGAAGGAAAGATCAAGCTGATGGGGAGAATCAACCTTGAAGATTAAGACATGACACTCTCACTCCTCTGGATAATGATGTTATAATTGAATGGGAATGGAATCTTGGGTATGTAGCACTGGGTTTGGATCATAATGACTAATATGATGATGTATTTTTACCTTTTTCCAAGGAATCAATGGCTGAGACCCTTCCTAGTGACTCTTTCACTAAAGAATAGTTTGAAAGGATTAAGGAAGAATCTTATTTAGTTGTAATTGTATCACTATAATCTTAGATGGTCCATGAGATTAAAGATGTTATAAGGTAAAACACTATGCTGGGTGATGAATTACACTCTCTCAAATATTCGATAAAAGAATAGAATAAGTATGGGAAATCTATTTCTGTTCCATGTTAGAAAATGGGTGTGAGTGAGGCTGATGCAACTAATGTTTCAAAGAAAGTGATAGGAGAGTTTCAACCAAACTTAATCACAACTGCTAAAACAATTTTTTCAAATACTTATAATATGAGAAAAGAAATGACTGGTATTGTCTTTGAAATAAATAATTTGAACTCAGAGTATAAAGGCTATGTGGAGAATATTCTTACAGATTTGAAGACTCATACCACTGCTACTGATGTTCCTTCTACCCCGGATCAGTCTTCTCTGACCTTGGACATTAAGGTAGTTCAATTTTTTTTAAGAAATAGATTCAAGTTATATTTGATGCTTCTAGTTTTCCCAGACTTTCAAAGATTGAGAAAAACAGTGACCGTGTTCATGATATGGTCAGACTATATTCCAAGAATGTTATGACTGCAAATTATCATATAATAGAAAAGGTGGATTATTATTTCAAGAAGATCATTACCAAACATCAGTTGACCAACTATTTAAGTATTTGATAGGGAAATGTCACTATATCCAGTGAGAAGAGCCTTCAAATACCGCATACAAAAGTTGAAGGGCATAACTCCTCCTTTGGAAAAATTCATGGAGAGTAAAGATCACTTTGAGAAATCTATGAAGTATGGAGGTGAAATCATTTATGATTTCATCATGATATTGAAGCCATGCCTTCATGTGTATAGTGAAGACATTGTAGTGCCTTATTTTGCACCTATTGGACATCCTAGATTAGTTCCTCTTACCCAGATGATAGTCGATTATGATTTCAGTCAAATTCAGCTAGTGATCCAAGAACAGACTCAACCTCCTGTGTTGTCACAACACAATCCCAGCCTTGTACCTAATTTCTCAAAAGGAGTGACCCTACCTCTATTTAAATTTTTTATACCCTCCAACTTCTAATAAACCTCATACTATAACTTCTATTTACCCCTCTGTGAAAAGGAAGGAACCTCTTTATACTGAGAAGTAGTGTGGATACCTCTATGATAGGGCTATTTGGTAGATATTTTTGTCCTTACCTGACTATTTGTAATAAATTTTACTTCATTGATTAATGAAATTTTATGTTCTTGTATTTCATCTATTTGTTTTCTATCTATTATTCTCTAATACATTTTATTACTTCGATTCCATTTCCTTGATGATTTTATTATTTGATACCCTTGAAAATTTTTATAATTTCAAATGGGTGAGAACAGTTTGGTATGGTCATTATTTATTTTACCTATGATATCACTCTTATGTATTTTATTGATTGGTATCACTCTTATGAATTTTATTTTTCTTACCTCTGATTACATATGGGAATAAAAAGAATTATCCTTTGATACTATTTTGTTTTTTTCCTTTCGATACCATTACTATTTATTTTACCTATGAAACTTATGTATATATTGATGACAATCATCAATAATAGGAGATGATAAATAGAATTATTATTTTCCACATAAAATTATTGTACTGAATAATGCCATGATTTGTGATCATAAAAAAGGGGGTGATTTTTCCCCATATAAGACTGTTGTCCACCCTCTCCAGTATTAATAGTTTTAATAATCACCAATAATTTCAAAACATATTAATCATATCTAATTATTCTAATAATGTTTATTTACATTCCAATATGTGTAATCATGATTATATATGATCATATATAATTTTAGCAAATCTTGTTAATATTTATGTTATTTGACAGTCCATGAAGAAGTATTTTCTAAGTATGATAGACTGACATCAACACTGATATTGAAAAATGATTAATCGATAGATGACTCACTGATAGTGAAATCGATGCACCGACAGACCGACTGTCTGATCAATAGTTCAAAGGACATATCGATGCAAGGACCTTCCGACAAGGACATACCGACGTAAGGACCTACTGACACAAGGACTTACGGATACATAGATAGACTGATAGAAGGAGACACTGATGGAATGAGTCCCTGAGAAAAAGATATATCGACAGAGGACTCGCCAATACACGGTTTAAATTTATTTAATTTAATATTACTTATAACAGTCATATTTTGAGTGTTTTAATGGGACCATCTAATTTAATTCATTTTTGAAGACATCTTAAATGAGGATATAAGAATTATGAGGTACAACATATACCTAAAACATTCATATTGTCTGGCTTCATGAATTTAAACGAAAATGAATCAAGCTAAAAGGTAAGTGTTTATAAAAATAAGATACACACTAGACCATCCAAGAACACCCATTGAACCTGAATAGAAAGGAAGACCACATGAGGGACTCTTCATTATTTCTTTTTGTGAACTAGAGGACTGCTATCCATCAGAGTTCCATCATCTCTATAGCATTCAACTAAACTGAAAGAGAAGAATATATCATCCTCCTAGAAGACATAACACAGTGCTCCACGACACTTTGTTTTCAGTGTCTGCTTCCAAAAGAGGACCCAACTTCAACTCTGATACATAAAAGAGTCTGTAGATGAACATCATAACATAGAGAGCCTTCTAAACACTATCTAATAATTATTCATCCATTGTGTACCTTTTTATTACATTTTCAAGAAGTGTGTCAAAATATCTGTAAAACATACACTGTCTCCTGCATTGAACTGGAGGATACTAGATATCCTCACACAACTATGTTTTTATACATTTTTATCCTGCGTAGAACTGTGGAAGAGGTCCCTTGTCACCTGTTTGTATTTTATTCCCATGAAGAACTGTGGTTGAGGTCTTGTGTCTTGGACAGTCTGCATAGTGTTGTTTAAACCTTGATCCAGGGTGTGGATCAAAAACGTTATCATTATAGATTTATTAGTGGTAATTGATCCCCAAGTAGAGAGGAATACGTCTCGGCTTGATACTAAACCTCCTATTTTATATCTGTTGTGTTTTCAAAGTTAGTTTTTTCTATTTTTACCTATACTTTAAAAAAACTAAATTTCACTTTGATAGTTAGTCTTGGCTAGTGTTTATTACTGTTTGGGCTTATTATATTAGTTTCAAAAGTTGTATTAATATCTCATATTGTTATAACTGAGAAATAATCAATCTTATGATAAATTTTTTGAACATTTAAACTATTATAAATTCACTACTTTGATTAAATGGCATGTTATGTTTTAAATTTTGGTGAATATTTAAAATCAACATTTTTAACAGCTTTTTTTATAGGAACTCAATTCAACCCCCTTTTGAATGTCATACTCCAAAAAACAGATAGCTCTAATATTATGACACTATTGGTTCCTTGTATTCCCAATCACTAGAACTTAATGTACATACCACCCAAAAGAAAATAGTTTCATCACCATTCCTATTCCAAAAACCCGATAGTGGTTTTCATGTTCCATCTTGTGACCCAAAGTTTCTACCCATACTTACCATTTCTAAATAACTTTCAAGCCCAGGATAACCCCTCACCTAGGATTCCCTCATAATAAAACTTAGCATTGACCCACTATGGTCCCAATCATATTATAGGGGTCACTTGGTTCTCCAACCTGGACATTATATCAGGTATCATTGAAGACCATATCTCAAGGGAAACACATATCTATTACCACCATAAACATCACACATAAACCAAAATTATAAACACCCTCTCAAAGGTAACATATATGTAACATCGATATCACATGCCAAAACCACTAGACCACTATGAACTGATTCTCACTTAGCATCCACCTACGGGACTACTCCCTGGATAATCATACACCCACCGATCATCACCACCAAAACCAAAATAATTGTCCCAGATGATCCGTACTAAGGATAACCACAACCATTGGATCAGTTAAGTATAATTTGATTCCAATATATATGAGACAATACCATATAAGTTGTTACCAACACATTAAATAACCATGTTTTTACAACAATAACCCATAAGGGCATAATTATTAAGAATCATGTGTCTATACCAACCCACTTAGTAAACTTCACCTCTTGAGCATATGATATTTTCCATCATCATCAAATTCCCCCCCATGGGTCAAAATAACCTTCCATAAAAATGGAATATATACACACACAAGTCAACCATACTGAGTAGAATGAAACCTATTACATATATCGTAAAACACCGAATGAGTAGTTGTTGACACTTTAAATTTTTGTTCCTATGGTTAGTGATAATAACTACAATAGTAGGCCCCTATATGTTTTGTGAATCCTATATGCTGAATCGTGATACATGAGACTTTGGTTTCATCCATAGTCAAATAGCCAAAATCAAGAATTGGTCTCTTTCCAACTGTCCAAGAAACAAATATCCATCAATAAAATCATCAAGCTTAGACATCATGTGAATCAAAAAAGGTATAAATCACATCTACTATAAATTTTTTTATCAAGAATAATAATCCCAATCCCCTGATAACCGATATTTCCTACCAGATTAGGTGTTCATGAAGCATCAAACCGATATCTGTCACAGGCTCTAAAACATCCATATATATCTTGGCCACCATACCACAAATAATAAGTCCAATAAAAAAACTTTGATACCAAAATATAATGTACCACCTCCTTGGACAACTAATTTGTGTCCAAACCAGTAGACACTACTATAAATCAGGTGTGCCTCCTTATATGATTGAGGCTTCCTACTAGAAGTAGGGGTTTAAGGTGAAATTAAGTGGAAAATAAACCCCCCATATCAGAGTGAACAATAATAAATAAATACCCATAAATTATACATAATAGAGTATATAGAATAATAAATAAACAGAAGCATTATATAATAAAATTAAATGTCTCACAAAAACATGAATGATCTTTCTCACTAACAATAACTGATATCTCACTAGTCCAATCATAAATACAAAATAAATAGATATAAAATAAATAAATCAAGATCTACTACCGACTCTAATCTTCACCACAGACTTGGTCTGTGTGACTCTCAATCTAAACTTTCCTGATCCAAATACTTCATATGAGCATATCCAAATGATCATGAAATCATGGGCCTTATCCCTATTCGTTTCACATCTATACTTAACTTGAATATAAACACAAGATTTATACACATATTGAGGTGCGTGTATAGGGGGTCCAAAATTAATATCAACAGACCACCCACAATAATAAATTTTCCACATACTATCATAAGTTTATTCTCATGAAATATGACTAACCTATATTAGAAATAACCTTAATAAAAAATAGATAAAACTACTATCGATCCTTAGGTTCATGACACTAATCGATTATACTTACTTTGGTCAGTGATAAAATGTCTCTACACATGTCATGTTGACAATGCCAACCTAATAACATGTGGTATCAAAATCAATGGTAGCCCTAACTGTATCCTCACCACTATGGGGACCCATCCCAAAATCGTACAAACATCTGGCTCTAAATCTATGACATCCGTAACCATATCCTCCAAGATTTGGGAACACGTTTCATTGTAGTCCATACATCCAAATCGAAATCCATGATAACCATAACCATATCCTCATGGATTTGGGTACCCAACCCATCATAGTCCATGCAAACTAATCTAAATCCATGGTATCCATAACGATATCCTCATGGATCATGGGACCCATCCCATGAAAGTCCACGAATTAGGATCTAAATCCATAGGGGTCCTATAGGTCATCACTATAGTAAATGTATCTCTCTTTGAATCATATGGTCAATACATAAGTGAAGGTATACTTCCTGATATCATCGATCACTACTACACCCTCTAGTGAATTCTTGTCACTCAGGAGTAACACATCCCTCAGCGTCATCATAATCATGTCACAACCCTACCAGTCTCACAAAAAATTCCACAACAGAATATTTCCTAGGAGATAGTGTAGATCCCATCTCATTAAAAAAGTCATCACAATGTCAGTCGAAAGATCTAACCAATCCTTAACTACCCAAGGATGACTTGTTATATTCCATGATAATCCATCATGATCCTCTACACTAAGGTGTCCAAGGATACTAATCTAGGTACATGATGTCCTTTCCTCTATATATCATATGGATTTCTTGGAACTATCTCTTATGAAGACATCAATTATTCTTACAACACCCACACATGTCTTATTTCACATCTCCCACAAGAGGACTCTTGATTCATCATTTGAAGGAATAATATCTCTATCATAATAATCCATCGCTGAAACATCCTTAAAAAGGCCTAAAAACAACACTAGGGTTCCACCATAATGTTCTAAATGGAAAATCATCCTAATGGGATCCTATAGATACCATTTTTGGTATCAGGGTGCAAAATCATTGAAAAATTCTTGAATGGGAAACAAGGGAGGAGCACACAATGTGTACACTAATTCCTCCACCCTAGTTATGTCCTTTTACACATCCTGGGTGCACCTAGGGAATAGATGTATATTTTGACATGATTTGGATACACCTGGGGTATGGATTTGTACTACCACATGACCATGTCACAATCACATGGGGTGTCTGGACAAGTACTCAGCCACACCTCGATAAGTCCACTAGATGATCTGTACTCAGACTACACAATGTATAACACCAAAAAATTTATATTCTATGAATATGAAAAAGATTATATGTGTGTTATTTAAACCAGAAACCCTATCTAGATTTAAAAATAGGAAACCCTTGTGATCCTCCTAAAACCCCTATTTCATCCAAAATAGCTACAAACCGACTCCCACTGTAACACCCTAAAATTATAAAGTAATAATATTATATTTGATAGTGTGTATGGAACATAACACCAGGTAGGTAATGGAATATAATATCCTAATACTTTAAAATATATTTATTATTTTAAATAAATTCAAAATAGGATATAAATTACGATGCATGGGATACTAAGTTATCTTGTGTTACAAGCAACAATTACTTTCTTCGATGACTTGCGTTAAACGTAAGATTGAGTTTTACCAAACAACAATATATTATTAAAATATTATAATAATAGTATATAAAATACACATTAAATTTGTGTTTGTGAATAGAATTATATAATGTATGAAAATATATGGTTTAATCAAATATAACATGAATTCATTGGTTTCAATTTAATTAGAAACAAAAATATAAACCAATTCAATATAAATGAAATATTTTTATTTCTATACTCCCAAAAGAGATTTTCCATAAGAAAATAAATTAATTACAATTATTGAATGAAATTAAATAAATATATATGTTATATATTCAATTAAATATTTATGATACTCATCCAATAGATTATATAGGTCTAAAATAATAAAAAACCCAATTTTATGCATAAAAACCAATATTTTTACAAAGGCAACTTTACCACCTTTTAATGGAAAACTTATTTTACATCCAACTTTTGGAAAATTGAAAAATTATATATATATAAATTCACTTCATTATTGAAAATTTAATATAAAATTTATCCTAGGGTACATTTTTTGTATTTTTCTGTAAAGTTAAATTTTTTTTAATGAATAGTGAAAATACTAAATTTAAATACAATACTGCTTTTTCATCTAATTTATTTATATAGTTAAATTACATTTTGATTTAGTTTTAAAAAATAATTATAATTTTATATCAATTAATCCAATTTAGGAATTTTAAATCAATTTCACTTTGAAATTAGATATAAAATATTTGCATGAATTTGAACATTTTTAGTTTAAAAACCCGGATTGCCATCCCGTCTGTTAGATTAATTTTATATTAATTTATACCACTTATGTTATTGAAATATGGGAAATTGGATTCAATATTTGGAATAATAATAATAATAATTTATAATGTCTAATAATTTCAACTTATTTTTTCAACTGAAAATATTACTGAAGGTAATTAAAATTGATTACAATGATTAAGAGAAAATTAGCTTAACAAGGGACTAAACCATAATATTAAGATCCCAAATGACCTATAAACTTATAAAAAATACATTGGATGGCCATGTTTTGACCCTATAATCATTTGGATCCTTTTTTAACATTATTTTATCCACTTTAAATGCAAAAAATGTCCAAGGAATTCCCTTTCAAAAAAATGACAAGAGTTGAACTCCTCCACTATAAAAAGGATCTCACCCCTACAACTTAGTCAAACCTATAAAGACACATTAGATAAAACAAATCTACCAAAATATCTCTTTAAAATACCCCCCTTATACTATATTCCTAACTTTTGGAATAAATCCAACTAAGTAATCTTTTTTCTATAAACCAATGGAGATACCCGAATAAGAGGTAACACCCTTCCTCAAGCTCTATTGTTTTATTTTCATTCTAAACCCAATGATTCTTTTTATTAAATTATTAAATAATAAAATAAGAATCAAAAATAAACTTATATATTTTAATATTAATTTTTAATCCTACACCTAAACACACTTCCATCAAATGGGTAAAGAACATACCATTCGTGTACGGTGAACTACAACCTCACAAAATGATGTCGTTCATTTTTTATTTTACCACCTATCATGGTTGAGAATTATTATGGGAAAACTATTAATATATAATATATATAATATTTATTATAACTTCATTATTATTATCTTTTATAAAACACATACTATAATTATTTCATTATTTTGAATATGATAACATCATATGTGGAAGTGCGGACTTCTGCCTCCCCAAAGTGTTCTGATTCATCCATGTTATACATAGAATGTATATGGGATGATTTTAATAAAAATATGAAAAATATATGACATAAATATGATAATTAAATTATAATATATATATATATATATATATCATTTACCTTTTATTCGTTTAAATACATTAAAGAAATATAGCAGCATTTTTGTGTACGTACGACCTACCGTCACCATGAATGGTGCATTTCATTTCTTATCTCAAAAAATTTTATATTATTATAAATAGATATATAATGAATATATATAATAATAAAATCAGGGTTTTCATTATTTATATGATGAAATCATGATCTAAGTAATAGGAACACCAAATAACAATTTAAAACAAACTTGAAAAACTATGCAATTAACACCCAAAATAGTGAAAATAATGAAATATTATTAACAAATTGGTATTAATATATTATAATAATGTAATATATGGTATTATAAAAATTTTTATGGTTCATTTATAAGATGATTATATGTTTAAAACCACTATAAAGTAGGTTAATAGATGTTCGCCCAAAAAGAAATGCAAAGTAATGGATTCTTGTCTCACTTTTCTTTATGTGAAGAATACGCCATTAAGACCACATTAATATTTTATGTGGTGTACCTAATGAAAATTTTGATATAATATATCATGAATTATTTTACCTTCATGTTATTCAAATTTTTAATTTGATGATTATTACTTTTGTTCTTCCAATTCATATGTTACCATAGTAGTAAGGGACTTCCTCTCAATTTCTATTCATTAAGGCATATATTATCTTTGTGGACATAATTTTTTATATATTCTGTAAATAATTCCACTTTGATGTATAATAGAATGAATAATTCACTATCCATGGTATATTGTGTTTCAATTGGAATTATTAAATATAATGGGCTTAAAATTGAAGTTATCTAAGTGGAGAAGAAATTTCATAACCCGATTCATTTTCATTTGGTTATACAATATCCTCATTGTAATTAATATTATATAATTATGTGTATAATTTCAACACCCCATGATTTTATTGCATGTATATTTTTAAATTTATCCACTTCGATAGCTTTTGTTATACGCAAAATCGAGTTTTATCGCATTTTAAGGGAATACCTTTTTCAAAACTAAATTTTGTTAATTTAAAAAATTTTATTTTTACAAATTGGAAACATTTTACAATTTCTAAAATCAAAATTATATTATGGTAATTTTTTTCGTATTTTCTGATAAGTTTCATTTTTTGAAGAATAGTGAAAATACTTCATTTTAGTTAAAATTTTGACATTTCGTTTAAATAATTATTATATTTTAAATTGATTTTTTAAAGTCACAATTGATAAATAATATATATATTAATCCAATTTATGTAATTATAATCCTTTTTATATTTAAATTCGATATAAAAACTTATAGAACATTTGAACGTCACTTTTACTCACCTTCTCGCCTTATCTGTAGGATTGGCGTTAAAAATAATTTAGTGACTTATGTGGATTGAATTCGAAAAATGGAAATACTTTGTTGTAATAAGTATGATATTTAGAGTATAATAGGATCAACTTAAGTTTTTTGAATATTATTAATAGTTACTTTAGTAATTTTTTCTTTACCACTATTAATGGTAAATCGGGTAATTAAAGGTAAAAATAATATTATAATATTATAAAATTACCCTAACCCACATAAAACATTCATTTTATGAGTGAGTTTCAACAAAAATAAATCTTAGGAAAAAATTTTAATATCTTTATGCCACATTGTTATGAATATGATATTTATTATATTTTATTTAATGATAAGTTAAAAATGTCATACTCATATTTTAAATAAATAAATAATTTTTAATATATGGTTTTAAATAAAATAAATTAATCTATAAATATTAATTTGAAATATAATAAATTTATATGCATGATGATATTTTTTTTAAATTTATAAGGAGTAAAAAATTTAATTAAAGGCCTGCATTATGATGATGAAGTAATTGTTTAATCAATGGAAATAGAAAATAAATTATATTAAAAATATTAAAATAAATATAATTTGAATCAATAAATGACTTAAAAAAATTTATAGATAACTTTGATATGTTAGTGATATATTAGAAGTGTTTTTTAGATGATATCATGTTTTTAAGAGATTTTTAGAAAGGAGTATAACGAATTGTATCAAAATTTACATAAATGATACCTTAAACTAAATAATATTTTAAGAAATGACATAAACTTCATAATAATTTAAATTCATAAAAATAACTATATTAAGTATAAATATGTTATAAATAATTCATTTGGGTGTTCTTTTGAAATTTTATATTAATTATATTAACTATAATGTGTAAAAAGAAAATTTGTCATGCTAAGAGTTAAAAGGTTTACCTAAGGGTTAAAGCTAAAAGATAAGGTTAATAATATGACATGAACTTATCTAAAAATAATTGTTTTTAATTATTTCTTCCAATAATCATCCTAGATTCGGAATAACTCACTTTGGGAAAAATACTAATATAAAATTAATTAAGATTAATTTAATAATTTAAAAGAATTCCATAAGTCCTCCTCTCATATATTATAAAAAGGAACCTCCTCCCTTACTTACTGACACTAATTAAAGAAAAAATACACATCAAAACCAGAAAAATTTATCCTCTACACATTCTAATCTATGTTATGGAGGTCATTGTCATCTAAAAAGACAAGCCCTATTGTCCCTAAGGTGAAATCCAGAGGAAGTCAATCGAAAAGAGGTAACTGTTTTACCAAATCATTCAAGTTATTTTATTAATCTACTTCATATTACTATTTTGTTTACATAGTAAAGTAATTAATACATTAAAATATATATTCTTATATTTTATTATGATTATGAGACAACCATATTCCTAGTTTTATCCAACTTATAAAAAAATCACCATGCGTGTGTATGTAATACTTACAGTCTCCACGCTATGGTGTAATTTTTTCATCACTAATTTATTTGGATGGGTATAATTATGAATATAATTGATATAAATAAATGATTATGTATAATTAATAAATCAACCAATTCTTTTCCATTTTCACCATTAATGGAATTATACAATTTCTCGTGCGTATGTACGGCCTACCGTCTCCACAACGTGATAAGATTCATATTCCATGTTAACCATTAAAGACTGATTATAAAAATATATATAATGAATAAATATGATATATATTAATGTAATATAATTCGGGATATTTTGGATCTATATCCAATGCAAAATAACTGGGGCTTATAATACAAAACAAGCATGAAAAAACAAGGAAGTTAACACCTGAAACAAGAGAAATAAAGAAATATTATAAAAAAGTGATAAAACAATATAATAAGATCATTTATGATATAATAAATATTAATAATGTTTTTTATATAGGTTAATAACAATATTAAAACCATTATACATGAGGTTAAATAACATTCTACTAGTGGAAGCATAAGGTAAGGGACTTCGTCACAATCTCCTTCCATTGAGTCATAGTTTGATGTTATACACCCACCATATTTTATGAGGTGTATATAGAACAACATTAACTTATCATCTCATTTATTAATTTATTATAATGTTTTTTAAATGTTATTTTATCATGGAGAATAACATTTAAATGTTCAAAGCTGAACGATACACCTTGAATGTTTAAATATTTAATTATCACATCATTCTATCCATGTCAATATTGTTGATATATTTTACATATTTATTTATGTAGATATAAAAGAATTATAAAAGAAATTTTATGAATCTTTTGGATTTCATTAAAATGTTTACAAAAGGAATATTTATAAGGTTTCATTTGAGGTACTCTTTAACAAAAAAAAACATTTGAAATGTTTCTAATATTTATTTTTCTAAATCTTTACCATTCATGTTCCTGTTTTCAAAATGGGTTTTATGGATTTATTTATAAGGACCTGAATATTTTGAAAAGTTAATTTTAGAATTTCTTTCAAATATCAAAAAGTGGTATGGTAAATTTTTATTTTAAAATCTCTTTTTTTAAAAGGTATTCTTTTATAAATGTGTTTCTTTTGAATAAAATATTTTAAAGTAAGAAGGTTATTTTTATCAAGAAAATTTTAATGATTTTTTAGAGAATTTTCCTCTATATCAACATACATTTTTGGATATTATGATTAATTGAGGCTGATCTCTTATGATACCATTAAACATATTTCATTAAATGGTTTATGATTTGGTTTTACTATGGATGTGCTATTTTGTTTCCATTCATAGTTTATGGTTAAGGTTTTCACATTTCGTTTTCTAGTTTTAATATAAATGTTTAAGTTTTTTATGTTTTAATCCATTCCTATGAGCAATGAGTTAGACTTAGTAAGTGATGGTCCGGGCCCTCTATATCCCCTAGATGCATTAGTAGGTCTATGTAGACAAACTAGACAATATTTAATCCATTTATTTATGATGAATTAGATGAGGTCCTAACGATATGTTTTTTATGTCTAAAATTATGCATTCCATCATTGTGAGATTAGTTATTGATATTCCATGTGATTGTTTGACTAGTATAATATCCACAGTCTTGTTTCCTAACTCATGTGATTTTTTAAATGGAATGTGTTTTGGTTATTTAACTTTCCATGTTATTTTTTATGCCATACCTACACATAAATTCCATTATATGATGACCATTACTGATCATTTTATCCCACTCCTTTGTTATGTTTTATTTTTTATAAGACATGAAGATGTTTTTTTGAGTAGGATATGCAGTGTTACACTAAGCGGATTAATGGAATGATCGAATAGAATTATTTTTGTTTATTTTACGTTAAAAATGTAATTTGATTATTCAAATATGTATCTAGTTTACCAATACTACGAATCTATTTGGACCTTCATGATTTAATTCCTTGAAATCATTCCAATGCAATAAAGTAATGCATCAGCTCAAGGATTACAATGTTATGAGGTATAATTGGAATCAAAGTAATTTTAGTAGAAACATTGAGAACTAGATTTAGGAAAATATGGATTAGAGAATATAAACCTATGAATGAATTTGAGGATAAGTCTATTTAAGGGATATCATCCAATAGATTCATTAATACCTTGGATAACATAGGTTAAAACTATAGAATCAGAGATTTATAAAGTTTCATGATTTGGAAATCCTATAAGTGATTCTTCATGAATATATGACTATGATTAGTGTTTCTAACATTGGGATTTGGGTTTTGGTCAATGATTAGAATCAACTAGATTATACAAGTAATGGTTATACTGCTAGGGATAAAGAGGCTGCAAAAGAAAAATTAAATAAAGGGGGTATTATGTAATAAGATGATGAAGCGTAATTAATGGATTAATAATAAACCATAATTATTTACATTCTTGTGTTTTTGTATACAATAATTATTATATCAATGATTCTCTAGTTTTAAGAATCTCAAAATATATAAGGACAATATTGCAATAATTCTTATTTAAGGATTTGGAATCATGAATAATTTCATTAAGGTTTTAAGTTGATAATGGTATGTGACAATAAAAGATACATGAAATTGTTTGGATAATCAAAATTATTTTCGAAATTAAGGACCTTTTTGGACTGTGATTTTGATGATGTATTTTGGGTGAGTCTTAAGTTTGGAAGAGAAGATGAAAATTATATATTATTGTTTGAGGTTAAAGTCTGATTTTTTGGATATTATTTTCTAACCTTTTTGGTTTTAGTTAAAATTTAGAGTACAAAGGAATTACATGTGGACATTATGATTCACTAAAAGTGCTCATGCATAAAAATTCATCTTGAATATCCATCTTCAGGTGTTCAAAATGAAGTGAAAATAGATCGAATCACAAAAAAAGGATTATAAGATTCTCATTAAATTAAAGATAATCATGTAAGTTTATTATCTAAAGTGATTATCATCAGAGTAAACAAATCCATCAACTGTAGGAAAATAATATTGAAACAAAAAATTTACTGTATTTCCTTTATATCAGATGAATCTGGTGGTCTTTTAAAGCATACAATATTTGTGGATTTGAGACCCTTACCTTTTCATTGATCATTTAATTTATTGTGATAAATTAACTCTATCATTATATATAATTATTTTAATACATATTCACTTTCCACCAATGAAATCTTAATTTTGTAGTGACCTTCACATTTCCTTCACCATCATCTTAAGAGGATGTATTATTAACCTATTTCTGATGTTGGTTTCCCATAAAAGAATTTTCATGTTCCAACCATTTATTTTTGAAGTGTGATTTAAAATTTCAAGAATTAAATTTGTTGAATTAGGCGAGAATACTAGACCCCAAGATTTTATAGTATGTCTCTTTTTAAATTTGTCCTCTACGATAGCTTGCATTATACTCAAGATCGAGTTTTACCACATTTTGATGGTGCACCTATTTTAAAATAAAATGTTGTAAATTTTATAAATTATTTTGTTCAAAATAGAAATCCTTTATGAATTCAGAACATAAAAATTATATTAGGGTGAATTTTGATATTTTTCTGAGAAGTTTCATTTCATGATGAATAGTGAAAAAATGCATCCTTGTAGTTAAAAAATAAACTTTTCATTTAAATAATTACTATACATTAAATTGATTTTTTAAAGTATAAATAGATCAATAATACATATATTAATCTAATTTAGTACATTTGAATCATTTTTTAATTAAACTAGATATTAAAAATTATTGGACTTTTGAACGTCTATTTTACCCACCTTCTCACCACATATGATAGATTAACATTAAAATTAATTTAGCCACTTATGTGATTTGAATTTAAAATAATGGAAATGAATGGTTGTAATAAGTATTATATTTATATTATAATATGATCAACTTAATTTTTTTGGATATTATAAATTGTAACTTTAGTAAATTTGTATTTACCACAATTAAGGGTAAATCTGGTAATTAAAGATATAAATGATATTATAATATTATTAAATTATCCTAAAACGTTTAGTAATTTTATTTGGTGAATGTTTTCTGAAAAAAATAAATATTTGGAAGAAATTATAACCTTTTTATGGCACTTGGGTTAGAATATGACATTTATAGTATTTTATTTTAAGATAAGTTAATGATGAAATACTCATATATTTAATAAACAAATAATTTTTAATATTGGGTTATATGGAAGATAAATTAAACTATAAATATTAATTTTAAATAGAATAAATTTATATTCATCATTAAAATTTATTTTTAATTTTTAGTGTATAAAAAATTTAATAAAAGGCTTTCATGATGATGCTGTTGTTATTGTATAACCAATGGAAATATCAAAGAAATGAAATTAAAAATATTCAAATAAATATAATTTGACATAATTAATGACATAAAAAAATTATAGATAAATTCTATATGATAGTGATATATTATAAGTGTTGGTTCTCTGTTATCATGTTGTTAGGATATTTTTAAAAAGGCAAATATTGAATCGTATCAAAATTAACAAAAATGAATTTTTAAAATAAATAATATTGTATTAAATGATGTAAAATTCATAATAATATAAAATTCATAAAAATAACTATAATAAGGTTAAATATATCATCAATGATCCATTTTGGGTTCTTTTGGAATTTTATAGTAATTATATTAACCCTAAAGAGTAAAAAGACAATTTGTCACGGTAAGAGTTAAAATGTTTAACTAAGGGTTAATGCCAAATGATAAGGATAATAATATGAGATAAAATTGTCTAAAAATCACTATTTATAATTATTTAGATCCATACCCATCATATATTTTTAATAACTCACTTTGGATCCATTTTTAATGTAAAATTAATATATATTAATTTAATATTTTAAAGGATTCTAAAGTTCTCCTCACCACTCTTATAAAATGACAAATCCTCCCTCACAAAATCACACAAATTTTTGCATTCTAGATCATCCATAACATGAAAATTTATCCTCCAAAAATTATTATATATGTTTTTGAGGACCTTTTATTCTAAAAATACTAACCCTAGTGTCCCTAAGAGGATTTCCAAAGGAAGTCCATCGAAGTAGAGGTAATTGTTTTACCAACTCAATCATGTTCTGTTATTCTTCTACTTAATATTCCAATATTTTTTCATACTAAATTAATACCTTTATATTAAACTATATTCTGATATGTTACTATAATTATGGTATAACCATATTTCCCCTTTTATCCATCCTATGAAAAACAATATCCCCATGCATGCGTACGTACGAGTTATCGTATCCATGTTGTGGTGTAATTTGTTTTTCATCACCACTTTATTTGGAATGGTATAATATTGAATATAATGGATATAAATAATAAATATTACATAATATTTATCATGGATAATTAATATACCATCCTATTATTTACCATTTTCACCATTAATGGAATGATACTGTTACTTTGGCGTACGTACAACCCACCATCTCCACAACGTGATGTAATTTATTATCCATGCTAACCATTCAATAATGATTATAAATATGAATAATATGAATAAATATGATATCTATGAACATAATTTCATTATATATATTTTGGATCCAAATCCTATAAAAAATAACTAGGGATTTCAATACAAAATAAGAATGAAAAATCATGGATGTTAACACCTGAAATTAGGGAAATAATGAAATATTATAAAGAAAAAAGTGACAAAATAATATAAGAAGAGCATATATGATATCATAAATATGAATAATATTATTATATATATTGATAACATGTCTAAAACCATTGAAAAGGAGGTTAAAACACATTATACTAATGAAAGAATTAGGTAAGGGACTTCGTCTCAATCTCCTTTTATTGAGGAATAGTTTGAAGTTATACACCGACCTTCTTTAATGAGATGTATATATATCCCCATTCATGTATAATTTCATTAATTTATTTATTATCATGTTTTATTAAATTTTATTCAACAACAAGGCATAAGATTTAAAATTTCAAAGATATATAATAAACTATGAACGTTTAAATGTTTAATTATCTCATCTTTCTCTCCATATCAAAATTCTTTATATTATTTTACATATTTAATTATATGGATATAAAAGGATTATAAAGGAAATTTTATTTTTATTTTTAATTTCATTCAAATGTTTATAAAACAAATATTTTAATGTTTTATTTAAGGTAATATTTAACTAAAACATCTTTTTAAATATTTCTAATATTTATTCTTCTAAATATTTATCATTCATGTACATGTTTTAAAAATAGGTATTATGGATTTTTTTTAATGGAATGAATATTTTACAATAAAAATTTTATTATTTCTCTCAAATTTATCAAAGTGGTACAATGCACTTTAATTAAAAATCTATTTTTTTTAAAAATTTATTCTTTTATAAATGTGCATCTTTTGAATAAATAATTTCAAAGTAAAAAGGTCATTTTTTCAATAATTTTTTAATGATTCAATTATAGTATTTTCATCAATGACAACATCCATTGTTAGATGTTATGCTTGATCGAGGCTAATATCTTATGATACTAATTACCATATTTCATTGAATAGTTTATGATTTGGTTTGACTATGAATGTGTTATTTTTATTCCTTTCATAGTTTATGGTTAATGTTTGGACATTTCATATGCTAGTTTTAATATAAATGCTTATCTTGTTTATGTTTCAATCCATTCATATGGGGAATTTATTAGACTTAGTAAGCGATGTGTGGGGCCCACTATATCCCCTCGATGCATCATTATGTCTCATGGGACACTGAGTTTGCACCCATTTTTGTATGATTCCTTGGCTGAGGCCTCGATGTTATGTTTTAGATGTCCAATATTCGGAATTACATCATTGTGAGATTAGTTATTTATAATTGATGTTATTATTATACTATTCCAATATCCAGGGTCATGTTTACTAGATTATTTGATTATTTTAATGTCATGTGTTTCTTTTATTTACTTTTATATATGATTGTTTATGCCATACTCACTCATAGCTTCTATATTATGCTTACCCTTACACTAGTGGAATGGGTAGCTATACCAACACATATATCCCAATAGTATGGTAAAACTTTTGGGATATGCAATTTTATCCATGTATTTCCCAATGGTTTTCAAAAAACCTTTGGGAATTCTCATCCATCTGAATGGATTTTAAAATATCTTGGGAAATTCTCCCCTAAATTTCCAGCCTACCTATTCCTCCGCTCTACCCCATCATGTTCTAACCCCGAACTCACCTCCTATCATCAAGATGCCTCACATACTACATTATAGTTTCTCTAACCATACTAGCTTTTTCTCTCATTCCCCTAGTGGCGTGATCTCCCCTACTCCCTTTGGAACCAGCCGCACTGTGTGGGGGTCTCCCCTGCCCCCCCCCCCCCCCCCGAACGAGCAGCAGCATGTTTGTGTCTCCCCTCCTCCCTCGTAAACTAGCAGTGACATGTCTATATCCCTCTTATGAGCCCTATTATCACTCCCATAAAGATCTAATCTAGTGCATACAACAACATGAAAATCACTCCTCTTCCCCTCCAGATCTAATATCAAATTCCAGTAAAAACCCTGATGTGTAGTTCTTATTATATTGTGAGAATTGTTTAGTCAAATTTAACTTTTTTTTTGATTTTTATTATCATTTGAGGCCCTATATATTACTCATTAATTATTTTTATTAGTATTAATCATCTATAACTTCTTACTTAAAGGTTAAATAAGAAGATATAGGGAGAAAACGAGTGTTATTGTAGTTGGGATGATCTGGGTATCAACATTAGGATTGTATGAAAAGTGAAATTTTTTAATATAAAAATGAATCCGTTGGCCTTTGGTAGTTAAATAAAGACATGTTATGTGTCAGTTATGCTGGGGATATTTTGTTTTTTTAGTTATATTATTTAACAATAGTAACTTATGATAATATAAAACATGGGAAAAGTGATTATGTGAAACTTATTTTGATTTTTTATTCTTAGAGGGGTTTACATGACTTAATATGTATAATTGTTTTGATAAATACTTTTATGATATGTAGATTTTTTATCTTTTTTTTTAATTTTTTCATAAAACCAGTCCTTTTATGGTCAGGATGAAAAGCACATTGTTTTCAAAGATATAGAGATTAATCATTTATTAGGAATAATAACAAACATACTTTATTTTTCAAGATGGATATTTAATAGTATCACTAGATTAATATGTGTTATGTTATTCCTTGAGAATAATATATTTTTTCTCAATGGAGAGTTTTTATTAATTTTTTTGATACTCATGTATGAGTTCTTATCGATTTATAAAAAATGTATATATTTTTATATTATTATTATAAATAAATTATTCATGTTATTTGACTCACAAATTAGTATAACAACTTTTGTGTGTTTATATTCCCTAATATGATTTCGAAATCATGACACCTTATAAGATGTCTAAATCATGACACCTTGTAGTGGGGAACAACACAATCATGAAAAACCATTCATGTATGGTTTTTTAAAACCGTTGGAATAGGGGTTCCCCAATTTCCTTTAAATTGGGTGATCTCCTTCTGCCTTCTCGACTCTACTACCTGGTTTCCGTCTCCCATACCAACTCCATTTAACCTTCTCCCATCCTCATATTCCCATCCCTCGCACGCGGCTCCCCTCCTCACCTCACACTACCCCTTCTCCGATCATGACTCTTAGTAGCCCTGCTCCCCTCTTCTCATCCCCAGCCCTAGTGTGATGGTCCCTCCTACCATATCAATGCCATATGGAGTGGTTCCTCCTCCAATGAAGATCCTACCCATAGGTATAGAACTCCCATCCTGATTTCTACTAGAACTCCCATGTGGATTTTCATCTGTATCTAATTCTGATCTCAAATTCATGTGTGCCCCTCCCCTCAGATTTCTCCCGACAGTGAGCCCTAGGAGGTCGTCCAAATTCTTCCCCACCCACGACAAACCATCTTCAATAATATATTTTTATCTGGGTTTTATTTAATATAAAATAGATAAGTTCAAGATCATTAATTTAGTTTCCCCTTCAATTTTCATCCAGTTTCTCTTCAAACCTTTTTCAGCTTCCCATTCTCAGGTTTTACTATTTAAAATAGAGTGGGTGATCTACTATGTATAGTTTGAGTTTGGTCAAATTAGGTGATAATTCCTGGATGGATGACTCAAATATTTGTGATACAAGATTCGATGGTTTTTAGTTACCCACATAGAATTAAGAAATAGTGTAGTGTGTATCACACTTCATAGAAACTAATGTCTCTGCATATCAAAAATTTGATGGGGATACTACATTTCTTATAATCATAAATTCTTCCATCATCTTCTCATGAATTTAAAACCTTTTTTATCTAGGTGATGTTTCCAATGTTGTTCCCTCTCTTTGATCATCTAGTGTTTCCCTGTGCTATGCCTTTTATTTCTATTATACCCAACACTCATGGGTCCTCTTTTTACCCTTTATGTGTCTCCGATCATGTGTAAAATTTATCTTCTCATGATTCCAACACGCTTTTACTAACTTCATTGGATGAAAATATTTTTTGGTCATTATTAATTCATTATAATGATGACATTTCTAGAAACCATAACTTTGTGTTTCTCAGTTAACCAACAAAAAATTTCCTTCTCTACCATTCACTAAAAAAAATTCAACCAAAATTAACCTAAATTATATATTTTTTAAATTTATTATAAATGACATTATTAGAAGGGTAAAATGTTTAAAAATTAATTCTATGTCATAAAACAATAAATATTTCTCTATCCTTTTTATCAATGGGAGAATCATTAAAAATGGATTATTATTCATAATCCTCCAAGAGGCTAGTGCATAACCTTCTAAATTGACCCAAATAGAATCCAATTTTTTTATGTATCCCCATCCATATTACTACCCCTTATTTAATTATTCTGCAACCATATCCCAATAGTTACAAGCTACCGTCTAATGCATATTACAATATTTTCCCTACGATTATTAGAAACCTAAACTACTATTATAAAAATTATAAAACTATAAAAACACCCTAATGTGATGAAACTAACCCATATGCACAAATTATAAGTCCCCAACACCCCAACACTAAGTAAACATGTGTTTCAGTATCCATATTCCTTTAAAGGCTACAACCCACATTCCTATCACTTTGTATTTATGGGTTTATTATTTATTGGATTGATTATGGGTTAAAAACTATTTTGTGTTTTGTACTCACCCATTGATCATAGAGATTTGTCTAAAGGAATTCCTTAGATAATGAAAATAAAACATTTAATTTTTTTATAAAATGGTATTTTGATAGCCTATGACAACTAGATTTGATCATGTATCTTCTAAAACACAATACAATCTTAAATGGATACTAAGAAACAATGGAATGTTGAAAGAAAAAAATTATAGATCCCAACATCAGTAAAATCACCCAAAAAATAATATGTTCATAGGAAACATAGAAATAAAAAAAACATTACATGAAACCATATTCCATTTAATCTAAGATAATTATGGTTATGTTTTGCCATATAATTATATAACTTCCATGAACGGTTGTAGAAATTTGTGTCTTGGTTGTGTTGAAAATATTATCAAATATATTCTTCCAGTTCTTAATACTATTTTAATTCATTCAATATTATTTCACTGTTTGGAAAATGTATCAGATGAAGTAATGAAAAAATAAAATAATAAAAAAAAATCTTACTGGGTTTCGAAATAAATTATGGTGGTTAAGGAAAAAACAATAAAACTATGAATTTATTAACGTTTTTATTTTTGAATGTATTTCTAAACTATTGATCTGTCTATTTTTTATTTTTTTAGTTTTTATGTTTATAAAATGCTTTAACCCATTCATTTTTTGTTTTAATAAGTACATAAGTGGAGAAGATTCATATTAAAGGTGTTATTCATAATTAGGGTGTTTTGGAAGTTTCAGACAATTCGGGTAATATATTTTTAGTTTGAATATATCATGAATATTTTTATTATTATTATATTTAATTTGGTCATACTTATTAAGACATTGTGATATTTATTTATCCACAATTAATTTCTCTTTATGTTGATATGTTAATATATATAATTTCTAGATTATTTCATCTCTATTTATCAATTTATTTTATAAATAATCTGTTATGTTTTTTAAAATATTATTAGTGTTTTATTCATTGAACCCTGTGATACAACTATGATATAAAACTACCACTATTTTTGTTTTTTAGATTGGATATTATAAAATTAATGTTTAAACACCCTATCAATAATGATACAATGTATTGAGTGACTTTTAGCTTGACCATTGATTATTGTTTTCGTGAGACTTGTGACTAATTTTTAATCACCATTTATTTAATAATTGAGTATTGTTTTTTTATTTTGTAAAAAAGAGACTATATTTAAAACACAATAGGTTCATGGTTAATAATAAATCAAATAAGAATATTAATAGTGTAGATTAAGAGAATTTCATAGTAACATTATTTACTTTATGACTGAGAAAAGTGTGAGATGTATAACATTCCTACCTAGGTTCACCTCCACTATAAATGAAGTAGAGAATCTGATACCTCATGTGGGCCTCCCTATATTTTAAAGGCTACCAATTAGTGGTGAGGGTGTGTAGGTGATCAAGGGAAGATTATACCATTTGATATAAATATCTATGAAAAAAATTAGAAGAAAAATCTAATGGGATTTGTTATGGTTTAATAAAAATTATTAGAGGTTGCATAATCGATTTAATCCATTTTTTTAGGATCTCAAAATATTAATGTGATGATGGTTTATTGAACGAAAATATACATTATAGTGATCCTTTTATCAAGATATATAGTTGAATTAGTTTTGCATGATAACCTAACCCTAAGGATGATGTTATAGATGTGAATGAATTTTTCCCTTAGGTTTTATCCTATAAACCTTCATGCATCTATTACACTTGATATAAATGAGATATCAGCACTCAATTATACTTTTAGTATAAATATCTACCATATTTTACTAATCATAAAAAAACTGTCCAAATTGAATAAAACAATGTTGTACCAAGTTGAACCAAACCATATTTAACAACACCAATCCAAACGAAATATAGTTGATTTCAACCAAAGTAAATAGAACCAATTTTAAACAAACTTACCAAATTTGAATCAAACTATTCAAATTTGAAGCAAATGAAATTGAAAAAAAACATATTTACTTGAACTAAAGATACCCAACCTTAACCAAATTAAACAAGGTCGAATGAATAAAAACTTACCAAATTTGACTAAAAATGAATTTAAATGAAACTAATTGAATTTAATTAAGAAAGACTATACTAAACTAAATCAAATGAACTTGAACCAGAAAATATTTAAGGTGAGAGTCACTAAGACATCTATTTTAAAGCCCTCTATGCATCATAAATTTATATTATTTTTTTATATATAGTATTTCATTGTATTTTGTATTATGATTCTCATATGGACTAGCATGTTAGTTATGGTTTTATATAAGTTGAATATTTAGCATTTCATTAAATATTTTCCGATTAAACATCAAATTATCTAATTGCTTTCACAAAACGGAATATACATTTCTTATATAATGGATAAAAGTTGGATATATGAAACTAATCTGATCTCAAGAAATTTTTATAACAAGTTGGATAAGTTTTTAGATTTTGGATTTGAAAATTATTTAGATGGTGGCCACATACATTTACTATGTGATCATTATGTTGGAAGACCATGTTTGAGCCGTGAAGAAGCTAGCTACAATATAACCATATATGGCCTTTGAAGAGACTGTTATGTGTTGTATTCTAATGGGGAGAAAATTCAATCTCAAAATGCTCATGATCAAAATGATAGGACTAGATTAGAGAGTTTTTTAGATGAATGTTTTCTGTTTATTCATTATCGTGAGATGGAAGGAATGTCAACCCAAAAATACTTCTATATGAGCATACATGATGAGCCAAATGAAAATGGTGATGTTAATAAGATGAAAAAATTTAATGACACTACTAAAACTCCAATATATCGACAATGTGGTAAAACGAAAAATCTAGAATTTTTAATCCAATTATTTAATTGGAAAACAATTTATGTGATTTCTAATACTTCCATCTATTACATTCTTTCCTTTTTGAAGGACTTTCTTCCATATTATGTAGATATTACCTCCAACCAATATATGGTATGGAAGTTAGTTGAGTAACATGATTTTTTCTAAAAAAATCATTCTTGTATGAATGATTGCAGCTTATTTTGGGAGGAAACTGATAAAAAAATGATTGTATAAAATGTGGGACATCCTGATGGAATCTATATGTTAATGGAACACCATCTCATGTTCCACATAAATTAATGAGGCACTTATATTAATCACCATAATCTCGAATGGTTTCATGTCTGATGAAATATCAATAAAAATATGATGGAATGATACTAAGATAAAGAAGAACAATGATTACTTTCTTCACCCTGTAGATGTATTTTTAGGGATGGGATTTTATGCTCGATATCTTGATTTTACACCTAAAATGCGTAATTTAAGGCCGGTTCTTCCATGCGATGATTTTAATTTGATTGGATAGAAGCTTAATTCGCAAAACACATGGCCAGTTTTCATACACATATACAACCTTCCAATATGAATGTGTATGAAAAATGTATTCAATTTCCTGAGTATACTCATAGTTGAACGTTATGATCCCGACAATGATATTGATACATACATGCAACCTTTAATAAAAGAGGTGAAACATCTTTGGAATATGGGTGTGTGCAAAAAAAAATTCATGTTAGAAAGACATATTTTAGATGTGTGCTATGATTATGTGGATGATTAATGATTTTACTACTTATGAAATGATTTCTGGATGGATAAAAAAGGGAAAACTATCATTTCTTATTTGAATGAGGAATACACGATCTAGAAGACTGAAATATCATTGTAGTTTCAGCATTGTAGGACATCAACAATTCTTTCAAATGGACCATCCATATGGGAATAATATTCAATGATTTGAAAATAACTTAGAGACTGCAAATCCACCTCATCTTATGTCTAAAACTAATGTATTTAATTAATTTCAAGATTTTAGTTTTTATTCAGGAAGGTTCATCTGAATTCTAGAAAGAGGAATAATGTTTCCACTGAAAAATTTTACAATTGGAAGAAGAGGAGTATAATTGTTGAGTTTTCTTATTTTTCAACAATTTTTACATCATTTCTTATATGTATTTCGCATTGAAAAGAATTTATGTGAAATGTTTCTTTAAATTATTTTAATTGTCAATGGAAAGACAAAATATGATATATGATCTCATCATGACTCGTTGTATTGAGGCATCAGACTATAATTACATCAAGTTTGTGTTAGTGAAAATAAGAGAGAAAGTTATATGTGCTTCATATGTGAGGTCACCTGCATAAAGAAGTCAATTTATAGAAGTACTAGAGATTATTAATGTTCCTAATTCCTATTTGAGCAACATATCATAATGGGTCAATATAAAAAAGTTGAATCTAAAATCATTGAAGACTCATGATTATCACATCCTTCTACATGTATTGATCCTAATAGAAGTCCATCATATTCTATCCAATAATGTTAGGGTGTCAGTTATTCAGTTGTTCCATTACTTTAGTTATTTTTTGAAAGAAAGTTTTCAAATCCTTTTTTGAAAAAAAATGTTGGCAGTGGCACTATAAATTTTGTGCGAGTTTGAGAAAATATTTCCTCTATAATTTTTCACATGCATGATGCATCTAACTGTCCATCTTCCAACTGAAATAATTCTCAGAGGTCTTGTTGATTTTTTTGGATATATCTAACTGAAATATGCATGTTCATATTGAATTATTTTGTCGATAATAGAAATAATACCAACATTTCTTCCATCAAAGGTTACATGGATCAAGAATCTATGGATTTCTGTAAAATGTATTTGTCTGATTTGACTATGAGAAGGAATATACCAGTGATAAATGGAGAAGAACGGTATGAGAAAATTGGACCCAGTTTTCCATCACTTCCCCATATAGGTGGATTTCCTAGATCATATACATTGAAGAAATTAAGCCATGAAGAGTAGGATATGGAAAATCAAACAATTTTGTTTAAATGTGTTTTTTATGACTACATCAAGTGAGTATATTGAACATGTATATCTTATTTCATCTAATGAAATTTTACATATATGTTAAAATACTTCTATTTATTTGATAGAAAAAATTATAAAATGATAAATAGAAATCATCATTCTTTACCATGGACAAGAATAGGGAATTTTTTTTAAAAAATAGTTTTCTATTTGGTTTAATTTTAAGGTAGAAAAATTCTTGTAATAAAATAATAAAATAAATATTTAATTCGATTTAATATTCCCTTATAGTTTAGGTATTGATTTTTCGTACTGTATCTGTCTTCGAGGAACTGAGATCTTTGGATATTGGTCTTAATAATGTGGTTTTTGAATACAAATCAATTTTGATCAATGTGTATAGATTTATAATCACTCAACATGAAATAAAAATGAAAACACAACATGATAGTGTCATGTTAACTGCCACAATAGATAGTTATTCCATGATATAGTGATTATTTTTTTAATGTAAATCATTTTTTATTATTTTTATTATAATTTAATATTGAATATATTTTTTTGTTTGTTTTCTATGATTAAAAGTTTCATAGAAATGTATTTGCAGAGGGTGATTTTAAATATTGAATGATGTGTGCCTTGAGAAAAAATAAAAAATATGGCATCACAGTAAATGAAATGACAAAAACACTAATTGTAAGTTTTACTTTATTGATTTCAATTTTTAATATATATTTTTAACTAAATAGTCTATTTATATTCGTAACATTATTATTTGGAGTCCCTTGATGCTCACGAACTTGAATTCTTTGGCTCAAATGATCACTTACATAATGTTTTGGGTAATGAGCACTAAGGTAGAGTACACTGCCAAATAGGGAATAATATTTTCCCAAAAACATATTGCCCTAGTTTTGGTGTAGGTTCTAGTAACATCAATTCAGAACGAGAAACACATGTAGAAGAAAGGACGTAAAAGGACAAAAAATGGCCATACAAGTGGAAGAACGAGCTCAAATGGAGAACATTGAATTTTTGAAACCGATGGTTATTTTATGTCCATCACTTTCACTAGAGACTACGAAGACTTGTATAGTATATATGTTGAGAATGCAGTGGTTTTTTAGTGCATCATGTAATAGTCCTAATAGTGGTTGAGATGATTATGTTCCTGGTGATGGTGATGGAGAGGATGACCATAGGGTAGAGGGTGGTGATTATGATAAGGAAGAGGGTGGGGATGATGGCGAGGAAGAGGAAAGGGATGAGGGATATGTTTTTCAAAAAATTATTTCTTAAAAAAACCTATTTTGCATCTATTTCAACTTAAAAAAATAAGTAATTTTTGGTTGATTTTTAAAACAATATTTCTAATGAAAAGATGAAGTTATTTTGTTTCTCAAAAAATACTATGGCACATCTCTAGTGATCCATTCCTTCACTAGGATTTGATGCTTCTATTTTCCAAATTACTATACTAGATTAAACCATGCTAAAATTGTGATTGATCTAGATATACTATATATTATTTTAAATATATATCTCTCTATTCTAAAATATACATTAATCACTTCCCAAACATTTCATTTAACGCCAAAACAAGACCAATGAAAATTTCCCTAACGAACATGTATAAAAAAACCAAAATAATATAAAACTTGACAAAAACCTATTTTATACCATTAATAGGAAGATTAATTGTTAATTAATAGGAATTTTACTTATGATAGTATAATTTTGAAACATGGATTTGTTTACCCCTTTATTTTAGGAACTTTATTTGATCCATGGGGTGTTTTGGTTCTTATATTTTGGGTGGTGACTTGTATAGTCACATGAGATAGGTATGTTGTAGTTCAGTTTTTTATTTTATTTTATTTTCTTTATCACATCATCCACTTTTTCCCTTTACCACTTTCTATGAACAGAGGGTAATATTCTACGAAGTGGGCTGGAAGGGAATTTGAGGCGGCTATGTGGTTTTATTTACTAGGGAGGGAGTTCAGGGTAGTGAAGAGATTAATTAATCTATTTCATTTTTGTCTACTTTAATATCATTTTTATTTTGTTTATTTTATTTTCCTTATATGTGGATGTCCAATGTACGGATGGGCCATGCCAAAATTTTATTTATTTTCCACTACTATTTTAATTAACTTTTTTATGAGATATTGATCCAATGTGGTGATTGATTCCTAGACAATTATTCTAGACCATGGTTGTAGCCCATCCACATTACTTCATCTTAGTCACTACTATATTAGAGTAAAAATAGGTAATTACTATGTCAAAACCATGATAGATCCTAGGAAACATGGAATAACTAGGGAGGGATTGAGAACATCTTCACCATTCTGCACCTATGTTAGTTTGGTTCACATATACTATCTAACAAATCAAACAAAAGACACAATCTTAGGATCATTGAATCTTTACCTAAATCTAGATAATGAATGTTCTCCAATTTTATATCCAATTATTCATATGCTATATATTCCAAGTTATGAGGCATCAAATATATCTTTTATCAAGAATACTTTCCCCCAACAATATTTTCTTGGTTCCTTATTTTGAATTTATATACTATACATGTATAATAAAATTGATTATAACTATCCTAAAAAATACTCAAATGTTCCTAACTCTTAAATATATTCCTAATAAATTGAAACAAAATCACATCCTAAATTTCGTTCCAAAAAACTCTCTATGATTATCATTAATTTTCCATGGGCTAGGAACATGTGTTGAGTCCCAACCAGTAAATATGCCCAATAACCATATTAAATTTTCAATAATCTCTCCAATGATGTTTGGAATGTATGTATCCTCATAGAATCCATTAATTTAACAGCCAATAATCCGTGAACCATGTATGTTGAAATTTACAATTCACACTAATGAATACAACAAAAAAATTTCATTTTTGTTTACCAATGAGGAATGTTTTCTGAATATAATCCCCAATTATAAAATGTAAGAAATAACTAACCAAATCCATCATCTCCTCAGGAAATCCATAATTCATACTGAAATCCCCCCTTTTATATGCATTACTCATTTCTCTAGGACATATCTGTTAATGTTGGTGCATGAATACAGATGAAATTAAGTACGTACATTTCACTGGGACACCACTTTTCTTTAACTACCAATAAAAATCTATCATTAGCCTACTAAATTCATTGAATATTGTTCATTTAACTAGACATGTTATATATAATCGACAATGTATATTCAGTTGTGTCTGGTTAAGGATTTTTCTATCATGAATCTATACATGACATGAAAAATAGGTATTGTCTCCATCTAGATTTCCCAAGAATAAAATTAGGCAACTTAATGTCTATATATTTCAATAGTTACCAGATTATAGTTACCACAATGAAAAAAATCAATCACCAACTTGATAATTGTGGTGTATGTCAATTCCAAAAATATACACCTCGAAGAAAATTTTCATTCTTTCCCCATAGTGACATTAGTCAGATAGCATATATAGTTCCCACATAGTTCTTGTTCAATAAAATTTCTACATTAAATTTTTTTACCAATAAATCTATCCTTACTTCCATTCCAATTAAGGAATGTACTGTTTGAAAATATCATAGAGTTATGTTTCAACAAAATATATTCCCTATAGATCATATAAATGATCCCAACCAAATGGATATATGTTGTATGACACCATTTCAGGGTTCCAAGCTAGTCTCCTAAAACTAGTGGAAATATCACATAAACAATATCTCAAAACACCCATCAATACCCAACCTATCATATATTTTACTATCATATGATCCAATTCATCATTTAGGGATCATCTTTACAAAGGTTTTTTATTCTCCAAAGATTTTTGGTTTCAGGGAAAAAACCTATACTAGTGTGCCAATTTTTTTAAAGAATGTTATTACTTGTACAATGGATCTTGTGAGATCCCCTAGAATGTACATGTTTTGATTATATATTTTCTATTCCATATCCACATGATCACCATTTGTAGAGACCCGAATCTTGACGTACATTGACATTACATTACATTTTCGGAATACTTAGTACATAACAAAAACACACACACAAGGATCATAATAGTTTACTATCTTTGGAAACTCGGAATATAATATTCTAATCCTGGGGAAAGATCTTCAACATCTCCCATAAAGATCTTCCTTTTTTTTACCTAAAACCTTTTTTTATATCCTGGGGAAAAGAAAACATAAAAGGGTGAGCTCAAATGCTCAGTAAGGGTAAACAAAAGAAATATCAATCACATCATATACATAAGCACATAACTTTTGGAAATCTTAACCTGCAAAAGAGATCATAATTTCATAACATGGGGTAAATCATGGAAGTTAAATGTAATCACAATAATCATAACATAAAACATGAAACTTTGTGTAATTCACACATAATCATAGATAATCATTTCTTGTTAGTCAAGACTCATTGCCAAGACTATCTTAGTGGACAAATTCCCTTTCTGAACCGAGTCACCCTCGTTTCAGTCCTGTTTCACTGAACCGGTATAACCTACCATTCCAACCATGTCTATCTCATGAGATATAAAATCTTTACCCAATGCATTTGAGGGAGATATAGGTCCCACCCATCTCATAATGATACCATTCTTATGTGTGCCACAAAATCATAAACCATACATCATAGCATAACCCATGTAATAAAAATGGGATTCTTAAACATCATGACTTCATAAAACAATTCATATAAGATAAAGGAATTCATAAAAAATATTTCCATCACAACATAATCAAATCCATGTAATAATAGGGATAGAAACAAAACCCTTTATTATCTTAGATGGAAAATAATTTTGTAAAACACTTGAACTCCATTCTTGAGGAAAATATCCTTTCTACTTCAAAAACACTTTTCAATTCTTAACATGTCATAAAATTATAACTAAAAGACGTTGATTAAAAATAATCTTGAAAACTTCTAAAGTAAGCTTCTTGGAAATAATGTTTTAAAAATCCATTCATGCCGTATAAGTTAAAAAAACATTCTTCTCGTACATTTTTCGGAAAAGTCAAAAAGTACCTCGTACGAAAAAAGACAAAAGATTCCTTTCATATATTTTACTAAAAACTCACCAAAGGGAAAAATTGGATTTAAAAAAATTGTAGGTGAATGGAAATAATATTACATATTGAGGAAACATGGATTTGGATGATAAAATACACCCCAGTAAATTTCAAAGTACAAACAATCTCGGATAAAAATGAGATTGTGATATTTCCCTTACCTTAGGTCCGACTTGCTTTGTAAGTGTCCGAACCTCCTGTATAATGATTTAAATAATGTTATTGACTTATTCCAGAATCATACTCATTTTTATGATATCATATATGGTCATATTATTAGCTTCTTGGTAGTAATATTTCATTGCTACTTGTTATTCGGGTGTTTATAACTTTTTGTTCTTATGCGTGTTTTGCCGAATAAATTCTTATTCTTTTCTTTAGGTTATAGATACCTCATTTTCAGAATGGTATTAGTGTAATATATATCATATTCATTCAATTCATTTCATTTATATAATCATTATGAAATGAAGATCATGTAGAACGAGTCGCATTACATCGTGGAAACGGTATTCCGTACGTACGCACAAGTGATGATATCGTTCCTATGATCGTGGAATTGTATTGGAGTATATGTATACTATTTCAGAATCAATATCAATTTATAATAGTCATATATAGTCATTATTTACACCATTATACCCATCCAAGTAAGGTGTTGGTGGAAAACAGATTACACCACGGCGTGGAGACGGTATTCCGTACGTACGCACACGCGGTGATTTCTTTTTCCGTAGGATGGATAGATGGTGAAATAGGGTTGTTTCATACTTATAATAACATATCATCATATGAGTGATACTGATGTTATTACTTCATAATGAAACAACTAAAGAAGAATAAGTGGAAGAAAAATAAAGATGGAAGAATCGGTAACGGACATTACCTCTTCTTTGAAGTGCTTCTTTGAGACCTTCTTTTAGGGCACTAAAATTGGTCTTTGAGGAAGACCAGAACCTCTAGGATGTTTCTAGGGAAGTGTAGAGGAGAATTTTTCAGGTTTTGGCCGAGCTTGAAGGCTCAAAGTTGTGTGAGGAAGAGAGGGAGGAGGTGCCATTTTATATGGGAAGAGAGGGGCACCTTTGGAATAACTAAAAATATTATTTTATTATAAAGTCAATTTCGGTTTTAAATAGCTCCAAATTAATTTATTTCAAGGATAAGGTGGGGATGTGTAGAAATCCTCTAATACAATATAATTTAGACAAGCTTAGGTTCCTATTTTAACCTTATCATTTAGAATTAACATTAGGTTAAATAATTTTACTTTTACCGTGTCTTCTTGTGTTCTTACACTATAAGGTTAATAAACATACTATAAGAAGCCAAACGAACCCCAAATTGTTTATTATTAATATATATAACCTTATCTAAGTCATTTGGCCAAACCTTATATTTTTATGAATAAAATAACAATTAATAATATAATATTTGTTTTAAAAACTATTTTATGTCAATTTTGACACTATTTAGTAATTGATTTTTTTGAAAATCATAATAGAATGATAAGTTCGAACAAAGTTAATTACATCAATAATAACATGTCATATTAACCTAGAAAATTAGTTTAATTCATAAAAAGTCTCAAATTATATTTATTTGGGTATTTATAACATCAATTATGTCAATATTTTATTAATAAGATAATTACTGCATCATCGTTGTCTCATAAATAAATTAAATTATTTAATGTCTAAAAATTACAAATAAAATACAATTATGTTGGAAATCTTGTTATATTTCTAATGAATATTTATAGTCGATTTTATCTTATGTATAACCCCATATTATAAATGTTTTAGTAAATAAACTTTGATTTTAACTCTTTTAACCCTTCTTTAAATAAATTAATAATAAATGCCCTAATCTAATCCAAGTGGGCCTAAATGGTCATATTTTATTCCTAAGTCTGTTTTTGGTCGAATTACACTTGTCCAATAGAATTAGGACATGTGTTAGGGTAATAATAATATCATTTCTACCCATAATTACCCTATTTACTTTTAATCGTGGTAAAAAAAGTAAAAAGTTACTATTCACCAAAAAATTATTTTCATCACATTGAACCACATTTTACTTACTGACATCAACCGTGTTTCTCGGAATTTTGAAATTCCACTCACAAAAGCGGTAAAATAAAGTTTTATGAACAATTCAGTTTTTTTTAACTACCACTTAGTGGTTTCACTATTCATCAAAAATTGAAAGTTTTCAGAAAAATACCAAAAATCAGGCCTAAGCTATATTTGATATTATGATCTAAAAAATGATTTCTATTTTACCAAATTCAAAAAATATCAGTAGAATTAATTAATTTAAAAATTAATTCCCGTCATCAAAACAAATAGCGTGTTCTTAAGAGATAATAACCATCAAAAGATTGACACTTGTTTATGTCTGGTTTAAATGTGAAATTACATCCAATGACCATCATTGTATTAAATTGTAAAAATATATTCTAAATATACTTTAAAACCACTAAAATTAATAAATTATCACTATTAATTATTTCGATTGAAAAAGTTGTTTTTAATTAAAATTTAGTAATTTTCACTATTCATCAAAATATGAATGTTATCCGAAAATCGCCAAAATTTCACCCTAAGCTAATTTCAATATTACGAATCCAAAACTGAATTCCATTTTGAAAAATAAAATTAAAAAATTTCAAAAAGTGGTTATTACAATTCATAACGGCTAGTTTTAATAATATTTTAATAGCATATTGTTGTTTAGTGAAGCTCGTTATTGCGTACTACACACGCTATCGAGGAAGGTCGCGATTGCGTGTAATGCAAGGCAAATCAAGGATCCGTGTTGTGCAAGCTCCTTTTGGTGTAGCGTACAACACAAGACATTAGTGAAATTAAAAAGAATATTTTTCATAAAATCTTGGGGTGTTACATTCTACCCCCCTTAAAATGAATTTCACCCTCAAAATTCGTCAGGGTTATAAATGGCTTACTATTCGAAAGTTTCTTTAATAGAAACCCACATCGTAAAAAGGGATACCAAAACCAATCTTTAAAAACGAAAGTATGAAACGTAACGGTTACCCAAATAAACTAATCACTGGGTTTCCACATAGGTGAAAATATGGATATGGAAGAAAAATCTAACCATCATGTTCTGATGGAGAGTGGTAGAGAACATGGCTATGGAAAAGCCAACAATCACAAATCCATAAATTTGTGACGATCTAAGGTACCATCTGATTAATCAGATATAAGAGCACTAGGACAACATTTTTGGTTTTCAAGATCATTTCCCTAAAGATGAATAATTTGAATTAGAATAAATACTTACTTTATTTTGGTACAATCTCACTGTTGTTCGTTCCTTGAAAAATTTCCACTTCATCTCTTAAAAAAATGAAGTTGAATTTGTTATTCGTGAAGTGTTAGAAGATCATGTGATAGAATGACGGGTCATTCCATCTTTCTCAAACAAAAGGTTAGAAAAAGTTATTATATATACATAAGTCATTTTATAGTGAGATTAATCATATATGGTTCCTGAAATGGACTTATACTTCATATATCATACTGCATAATATAATAAAACTAGTTTATACTAAATAGGGACTTCATGTAGGTCAGTGGTAGGTGATAAAGGCCAGTCGCACTTCGGTTGTGGGTTCGATTCCCACAGCCTTGTCCGACGCGATGGGTTGTCGCCCGTCCTGCAGGTTGTCCTTTTTCTAAAACTATAACATCCCATAAATAATATCGAAAAAACTTCTATCCTTAAACAATACTAACTTATATCCAACATAATCCATTCCAATCTTTAGGCTTATCCATAATACTGCAGTCCACTCTTATAACATAGTAAAAACGATTACCAGAGATTTAATATCATCGTTGATCCCCATATATCATAAGATATGTTTTGTTGGTCACATTCCAAACATTCAAAGTCATTAATCATGTATTCTCTTGAATACCCATTGATCCTTAGTGAAAACATGAATGTAGTTAAAAGTTCACACTTTCCACATACCAAAATCCTCAAAATTCTATATACTCAAACCATGATATCACTTAGTCCTTATATCAATCATGAGCTCATGAATACTGTCAAATATTTCATTTTCTCGTTTCCCTTCATTATGCACATATCATTCTTTTTCGAAAAATATCTCAATCACTTTCCATGGTTACTGGTACCATAAAATTATTGAGAACCACAATAGACCAAAACATAAATATTCCAATATTACACGATACTATATACAACATTATTTTGGAATAAACACTTAATCATTCCACCACATCGTTGTCATATTCAACATCGCCAATAGTGATCGCATGTGACTTCCCTTTGTCCTTTTCCTTAATTGGTTGCTCATGTTGATCATCACTAACCCTTGGATTAGAGAATTTATTAGCATAATGCCCCATTTCCTTGCACTTGAAGCATTGAAGTTTTGGTGGTGCGTTCTCTGCAGTGTTTTCTTTTTTCACATCATTAGAAACCCTCTTTCCATTACTTCGACACTCAGCTGCTCGATGACCTTCTTTTCCACACTTAAAACATTTTCTAGTCCCTTTAAGACAATCTCCACCATGCTTCTTTCCACACATTGAGCATAAGGAAACATTCATTTTCTTTTCACCATTATTCTGAGATTTCTCCTTGAACTCCATCTTTCATTTCTTTTCAAAACCATGATATGGATATGTAACACCAACTTCCATTTCTACCTTCATAGGACAACACACAATATCTTCATAGCTACTGATGTCTCTTATAGCTAATGCCCTTCGAATACTTGGTTTTAAGCCACTGAAAAATTGATCTACTTTACTTTCAGGTTGGATGATAATGCCAGATGCATACCTTACAAGTCTTATAAAATTTGCTTCGTATATACCAACAGATTCATCATCCGTCTGCTTCAGCTCAAGAAACTCCTTTTCCATCTTCGTTCGAAGAATACGAGGGAAGTACTTACTGAAAAACAAGTTCTTGAACTCGTCCCATTCCATGGACTCAATTTCATCTCTTGGCCTCATATTCTTGATAAGATTCCACCATTGATCAGCATCTTCATCCAAACGATGTACTGCTAAGATGACTTTATCATGTTCATAACATTGAAGAACTGAAAATATCTTTTCAGTAGTACTAATCCATTTTTCAGCAACAAGTGGATCAGAAGACCAACTGAAAGAAGGTGGACGTTGTCTCATGAAGGAATCAATAGAATATTGTTCCCTTCTCTGCTCATTTGGAAGTCCAGAATGATTCATAGCTTGTGTAAGTATAACAATAAGATCATGCACTCCATCTCCCATAACATTTGTTTGTTCAGGAGGACAATCATTGCATTGTCTATTTCATTGATCAACACGGTTCCTTCGGGATCCAGCCATCGTCTAAAACCCAAAAAGAATTGTGTGAGAGGAAAAAAATCATGCTAGGGAAAACAACATAATAAAGGGGGAGTACCTTCAATATCTAACATCTTAGGTTTAATTCTATGATCGTTAGCGTAATTCTAGTACTATAACCTATACGTATACTTAACCTTAGGGACATCCCTAGACATACCTTAGAAATATCTCTAGGGATCTCACTAACGTTTTCGCATCCTAGTTTCCAAAGGTTGACTAAACCTTTCCTCTAATACCAACTGTAGAGACTCCAAGCTTGACGTACATTGACATTACATTACATTTGTGGAACACTTAGTACATAACAAAAACACACACACAAGGATCGTAATAGTTTAGTGTCTTTGGAAACTCGGAATATAATCTTCTAATCCTGGTGAAAGATCTTCAAAATCTCCCATAAAGATCTTCCTTTTTTTTACCTAAAACCTTTCTTTATATCCTAGGCAAAAGAAAACATAAAAGGGTGTGCTCAAATGCTCAGTAAGGGTAAACAAAAGAAATATCAATCACATCATATACATAAGCACATAACTTTTGGAAATCTTAACCTGCAAAAGAGATAATAATTTCATAACATGGTGTAAATCATGGTAGTGAAATGTAATCACAATAATCATAACTTAAAACATGAAACTTTGTGGCATTCACACATAATCATAGAGAATCATTTCTTGTTAGTCAAGACTCATTTCCAAGACTATCTTAGTGGACAAAGTCCCTTTCTGAACCGAGTCACCCTCGTTTCAGTCCTGTTTCACTGAACCGGTATAACCTACCGTTACAGCCATGTCTATCTCATGAGATATAAAATCTTTACCCAATAAATTGGAGGGAGATATAGGTCCCACCCATCTCATAATGATACCATTCTTATGTGTGCCACAAAATCATAAACCATACATCATAGCATAACCCATGTAATAAAAATGGGATTCTTAAACATCATGAAATCATAAAACAATTCATATAAGATAAAGGAATTCATAAAAAACATTTCCATCACAAGATAATCAAATCCATGTAATAATAGGGATAGAAACAGAACCCTTTATTACTTATATGGAAAATATTTTTGATAAAATACTTGAACTCCATTCTTGAAGAAAATATCCTTTCTACTTCAAAAACACTTTTAATTTCTTAACATGTCATAAAATTACAACTAAAAGAAGATGATTAAAAATAAACTTGAAAACTTTTAAAGGAAGCTTCTTGGAAATAATGTTTTAAAAATCAATTCATGCCGTATAAGTTAAAAAACATTCTTCTCGTACTTTTGTCGGAAAAGTCAAAAAGTACCTCGTACGAAAAAAGACAAAAGATTCCTTTCATATCTTTTACTAAAAACTCACCAAAGGGTAAAATTGGATTTAAAAAAATTGTAGGTGAATGGAAATAATATTACATATTGAGGAAACATGGATGTGGATGATAAAATACACCCCAGTAAATTTCAAAGTATAAACAATCTCGGATAAAAATGAGATTGTGATATTTTCCTTACCTTAGATCCGACTTAATTTGTAAGTGTCCGAACCTCCTGTATAATGATTTAAATAATGTTATTGACTTATTACAGAATCATACTTATTTTTATGATATCATATATGGTCATATTCTTAGCTTCTTAGTAGTAATATTTCATTGCTACTTGTTATTCGGGTGTTTATAACTTTTTGTTCTTATGCGTGTTTTGTCGAATAAATTATTATTATTTTCTTTACGTTATAGATACCTCATTTCCAGAATGTTATTATTGTAATATATATCATATTCATTCAATTCAATTAATTTATATAATCATTATGAAATGAAGATCATGTAGAACGAGTCGCATCACATCGTGGAGACGGTATTCCGTACGTACGCACGAGTGATGATATCGTTCCTATGATCGTGGAATTGTATTGGAGTATATGTATACTATTTCAGAATCAATATCACTTTATAATAGTCATATATAGTCATTATTTACACCATTATACCCATCCATGTATGGTGGTGGTGGAAAACAGATTACACCACGGCGTGGAGACGGTATTTCGTACGTACGCACGCGCGGTGATTTCTTTTTCCATAGGATGGATAGATGGTGAAATAGGGTTGTTTCATACTTATAATAACTTATCAGTATATTATTGATACTGATGTTATTACTTCATAATGAAACAACTAAAGAAGAATAAGTGGAAGAAGAAATAAAGATGAAAGAATCGGTAACGGACATTACCTCTTCTTTGAAGTGCTTCTTTGAAACCTTCTTTTAGGGCACTAAAATTGGTCTTTGAGGAAGACCAGAACCTCTAGGATGTTTCTAGGGAATTGGAGAGAAGAATTGAGCAGGGTTTGGCCGTGCTTGAAGGCTCAAAGTTGTGTGAGGAAGAGAGGGAGGAGGTGCCCTTTTATAAGGGAGGAGAGGGGCACCTTTGGAATAACTAAAAATATTATTTTATTATAAAGTCATGTTGGGTTTGAAATAGCTCCAAATTGATTTATTTCGAGGCTAATGTGGGGATGGGTCGAAATAATCTCATCCAATAGAATTTAGACATGTTTAGGTTCCTATTTTAACCTTATCATTTAGATTTAACATTAAGTTAAATAATTTTACTTTTACCGCGTCTTCTTGTTTTCTTACACTATTAGGTTAATAAACATACTATAAGAAGCCAAAAGAACCCCAAATTGTTTATTATTAATATATATAACCTTAACTAAGTCATTTTCCAAACCTTATATTTTTAGGACTAAAATAACAATTAATAATATAATATTTTTTTTAAAAACTATTTTATGTCAATTTTGACACTATTTAGTAATTGATTTTTGTGAAAATCATAACAGATTGATAAGTTCGAAAAAAGTTAATTAAATCAATACTAATATGTCATATTAACCTATAAAATTAGTGGAATTCATGAAAAGTCTGAAATTATATTTATTTGGGTATTTATAACATCAATTATGTCAATATTTTATTAATAAGATAATTACTGCATCATCGTTGTGTCATAAATAAATTAAATTATTTAATGTCTAAAAATTACAAATAAAATACAATTATGTAGGAAATCTATTTATATTTCTAATGAATATTTATAGTCGAATTTATCTTATTTATAACCCCATATTAAAAATGTTTTAGTAAATAAACTTTGATTTTAACTCTTTTAACCCTTCTTTAAATAAATTAATAATAAATGTCCTAATCTAATCCAAGTGGGCCTAAATGGTCATATATTATTCCTAAGTTTGTTTTTGGTCGAATTACACTTGTCCAATAGAATTAGGACATGTGTTAGGGTAATAATAATATCATTTCTACCCATAATTACCCTATTTACTTTTAACCGTGGTAAAAAAAGTAAAAAGTTACTATTCACAAAAAAATTATTTTCATCTCATTGAACCACATTTTACTTACTGACATCAACCGTGTCTCTCAGATTTTTGAAATTCCACTCACAGAAGCGTTAAAATTAAGTTTTATGAACAATTCAGTTTTTTTAACTACCACTTAGTGGTTTCACTATTCATCAAAAATTGAAAGTTTTCAGACAAATATCAAAAATTAGGCATAAGCTATATTTGATATTATGAACTCAAAAATGATTTCTATTTTACCAAATTCAAAACATATCAGTTGAATTAATTAATTTAAAAATTAATTCCCGTCATCAAAACAAATAGCGTGTTCTTAAGAGATAATAACTATCAAAATATTGACACTTGTTTATGTCTGGTTTAAATGTGAAATTACATCCAATGACCATCATTGTATTAAATTGTAAAAAATATTCTAAATATAATTTAAAACCACTCAAATTAATAATTTATCACTATTAATTATTTCGATAGAAAAAGTTGCTTTTAATTAAAATTTAGTAATTTTCATTGTTCATCAAAATATGAAAGTTATCCGAAAATCACCAAAATTTCACCCTAAGCTAATTTCGATATTACGAATACAAAAACGAATTCCATTTTGAAAAATAAAATTTCAAAATTTCAAAAAGTGGTTATTACTATTCATGACGGCTAGTTTTAATAATATTTTAATAGCATATTGTTGTTTAGTGAAACTCGTTATTATGTACTACACACGCTATCGAGGAAGGTCACGATTGCGTGTAATGCAATGCAAATCAAGGATGCATGTTGTGCAAGCTCCTTTTGGTGTAGCGTACAACACAATACATTAATGAAATTAAAAAGAATATTTTTCATAAAATCTCGGGGTGTTACACCATTCCACTGACTCCATCTTATGGTAATATTCTTTTACAACATGTAACCACACTTCTAAGACATTCTTCCTCATATAGAAACCTTTTAGATTTTAAATCATAATTATGAATCCCATAACATGAGTATGATTCTTCAAGACACATCATTCATGCCTTAAATGGTTGGTTTTATTAAAAAAACACATATTTCTCCCATAGATATAATTATAGATGTATGTTGAAACTAACTAAATATAATATTTATAGGCACTCGGATTCAAAGCACTCATTGTTTTGTGTTTTTGATTGATTGTTGGATGATGTGTAGTGTTGTCTGTGGGATGTTGCATTGTGGGATGGTGTGGAGGGTTGTATGTGGAATTTTTCATTGTTTTTTGTTTATAATTTATTGTTGGATACTAAATTGGAGTTGTTGTATGGATGATGAATTAGAGTGGTGGGATGTTACAATGGAGTGGGGAGTGGTGGATTCTGTAGTGAAGTGGGGAGTGGGGGATATTGTAGTGGGGGATGTTGTAGTGGAGTGGTAAGATGTTATAGTGGAGTGGGGGATAGTGTATTGGAGTGGGGAGTGGGGGATGATGTAGTGGAGTGTGAGTGTGGGATCCTATAGTGGGGGATGTTGTATTAGAATGTGGGATATTTTAGTGGATTGGGGATTGGGGGATTCTATAGTGGAGTGGGGAGTGGGGAATGGGGGTGGTGTATACTAATGGTTCATAACCATTGGTATGTAGATATCCTTTTGAAAAGGCTTAACCCAATGGTTTCAAACTATTGTGATAGAATAATTTCTACACTTATGCCAATGGTTCATAAAAAAATTGTAATAGGATTTTACTAATAGTTTTAAAACCATTGGAATGGATTCTTTCCAACCCCTTTTCCAACGATTAAAAAAAACCACTAGCACAGGGTTCTCCCTATAATTTTAAAACCATTAGAATGGATTTATTCAAATACATTGTAATATACCCCTACAATAGGATTTTTCCAATGGTTTCAAAATTGTTGGGGTGGCTTCCTTTGCATAATTATTCCAACAGTTCACACAGAAATCCTGGAATAGGTTTTCCCAAATGGTTTTAAACCATTTGGATAGATATATTCTAAAAATTCAAACCATTTCATTACAACTATCCCAACGGTTTCCAACAGTTGGGATATATCTATCCAAATGGTTTATATTGAACCATTGGCTAATATAAATTTCAACTAGTCTGTTCCAATGGTTTACCATAAACTATTAATATAGGGGTGTCCCGTAGGATTACATAGAAATAGTTGTTGAAACCATTGGTATTGCATATCCCAAAGGTTTAAAACTGATGGGATAGGCTACATTTTCAGTAGTATTACTGAGAATTTTATCTCACCCCTTTCATATGTTTTATTTTCCCCCAAGATACGAAGAAGTGTTTTTAGTTTGATATATTGGGTTACAATAATGGGATCAATGGCATTCTCGAAGAGATTTTTTTTGGGATTATTTTATATTTAAAATGTAATTTGATTATTCAAATTTGTATCTAGTTTACAAAGGCTAATAAAATATTCACTCCTACCGGATTTTATTCCTTTTAATCCCGATAACATAATAAATTAGTGCACTGGATTTGGGTTATGGGTTCAGGGCATTATTTTATGTATCAAAGGAAGTTTAGTAGAAACATTGGGAAGTGGATTTAGGAAAATATGGATTAGAGAATATTACCCTATGAATGAATTTAAGGAGAAGTGTAAGTAAGGGATATAATCCAATAGATTTGTTAGTACTATAGATAACCTAGGTTAAACATATAGACTCATATATTGAGAATGTTTCAAGATTTATACATCCTATAAATTATTCTTTATGACTATATCACTATGATTAGGGTTGAGAACTTTTGGCTTTGGGGTTTGGTTAATGATTATAATAAAAAATATTATAGGAGTAATGGTTTTACTATTGATGATTAAGATACCGCACAAAGAATATGTATAGAAGGAAGTATTCAGGAATAAGATGATTAATAATAGTTAATGTTTGAAGAATGAAGAAAAATGATTAAAGTTATTATGTTTCTGGATTCAAAAATTATTTCATTAATGATTCTCCAATTTTGAGAATCATGTAATATATAAGGATAATACTTTAATACTTATTCCATATGTATTTGGAAGCATGGATGATTTAATTAATGTTTTAAGGTAATAACGGTATGTGATAATAAGATCTACATTATGTTTTTTGGATAATCAAAAGTAGTTTGAAAATTTAGAGATCTTTTTAGACTGTGAATTTGGATTGATGTATTTTGGATGAGTCTTAAGGTTATAGTAGATTAATTTTAACATTGGATATTATTTTTTTTGGTTAAAGTATGATTTATTAGACACTATGTGCTACATTTTTTGGATTCAGTAAACATTTAGAGGAAGAATGAATTACTTGTGGACCTTATGATTCGTAAATATTGGTTCAGGTATAAAAATTCATCTCAAATATCCATCTTTAGGTGTAAAAAATGATATGAAAATAGGTCAAACCAAAACCAAAGGATGAGATTATTCCCATGATATAGAAATTAATCTAGTTAGTTTATTTTCTAAATTTATTATCTATATAGTAAAAAAATCCCTCAACTTTAGGAAAAGGATATTAAAAGAAAAATGTTATCATATTACCTTTATATCTGATGAATTAGATGGTCTTCTAAATCATCACAAATTTGTGGATTTGAGGCCCTTAACTTTTCATTGATCATTTACATTATTATGATAAATGAACTCTATAATTATCTATAATTAATTTTCTATATCTTCACTTGCTACCAATGAAATACTAATTTGGCAGTGACCTTCACATTTTCTTTTTCCCTATAATTAAGAGGTTATTTTATTAATCAATTTCTGATGTGGGTTTAGTAAAAACCTTTTTCATGACCCAAACATTTAATTTTGAAGTGTGATTTAAAATTTTAAAGACACAATTTTTTGAAGTAGGGGATAATGTAACACCCCAAGATTTTATGGTATGTATCTTTTTAAATTTATCATCATCGATAGTTTGTGTTATACACAAGATCAAGTTTTAGATCCTTTTAATGTCCCACCTATTTTAAATCTAAATTTATAAATTTTATAAATTTTATTTTTCACAATAGACCTCATTTTCAAATTAAAAATATCATAATTATCTTATAGTGAATTTTTTGTATTTTTCTGAGACGTTTTATTTTTTATGAACAGTGAAAAATATAACATTGTAGTCAAAAAACTAATTTTTCATTCAAATAGTTATTATACATTAATTTTTTTTATTCAAAATATATCAACAATAAATATATTAATTTATTTTTTTCCATTTTAATACTTTTAATATTTTAATTATATATAAAAAGTTAATGAACATTTGAATGTCTATTTTACTCGCATTATCACCACATTTGTGGAATTAGTGTCAAAATTAATTTAGCTATTTCTGTGAATTGACTTTTAAAAAATGAAAATAAATTGTTTTAATAAGTATTATAATTTTAATATTATTAGATCAAATGAATTTTTCATATATTATGAATAGTAACATTAGTTAATTCTAATTTACCACAACTTTGGGTAAATCATATATTTAAAGATAAAAATGATATTATAATATTATTAAATTAACCTAACACATGTCCTAATTTACTTTTTTGAGTGAGGTTCGAAAAAAATAAACCATAGTCCAAAATTATATCCTTTTTATGCCACTTGGGTGAAATATGAAATTTATTATTTTTTATTTAATGATAAGTTAAAAATGTTATACTCATATTTTTAATAGTTAAATCCTTTTTAATATAGAGTTATACAGTTAATAAATTCAACTAAAAATAGTAATTTGAAATATAATAAAGTGACATTCATCATGATAATTTATTTTTAATTTTTAGAAAACAAAAAAAATTAATTAAAGGATTTTATACTGATGATTAATTAGTTGTTTAATCAATGGAAATATCAAATTAATAATATTAAAAATATTAAAATAAATATAATTTGACATAATTAATGACATACAAGAATTTAATATATAACTTTGATATTTTATTTATATATTAGAAGTGTTTTTTAGAATTTATCATGTTGTTAGTATTTTTTAAAACAAAAATAAAGAATAGTATCATAATTGACATAAATGATACCTTAAAATAAATAATATTTTGTGAAATGATAAAAAAATTTATAAAAATATAATATTCATAAAAATTAATATAATAAGATTATATATTTAATCAATGATTCATTTGGGCTTTTTGGCTTTTATATTAATTATAGTAACTCTAAAGTGTTAAAAGAAAAGTTATCACAGTAAGAGTTAAATGGTTTAACTAAGGGTTAAATCCAAAAAACAAGGTTAATAAAGTAACAAAAAATTTTCTAAAAGTCATTGTATAGAATTATTTCTAACCATATTAAAAATTTATTCTAAATAAGTCAAATTGGATATATTTTTAATATATAATTAATTAATATTAATTTAATATTTTAATGTATTTAATAAGTGCTTCTCATCTATCTTCTAAAAAGGAGCCTCATCCCTTACTTACTCACACCACTTTGAGCCTTCTATCTACACAAAAACCTGTCCATTTATCCTCCAAAAAATTATTATATAAGTTATTTAGGTCATGTTCTTCTAAAAATAACAACACCAGTGTTCCTAAAAGAATATCCAAAGGAAATCCATAGAAGAAGATGTAATTATTTTACCAACTCATTCAGGTTCTTTTCTTCTTATACTTCCTCTTTCTATGTTATTTCCATAATAAAGTAATTAATCTTGTATAATATATATGATTAGATCTTATTATGATTATGGTACAACCATATCCCTCCTTTTATATATCCTATAAAAAAAATATCATCATGTGCGGGTACGTACGATTTACCGTCTTCACACTGTGGTTTAATTTTTTTTTCATCACCACATTATTTGGATGAGAATAATGATGAATATAATGGATATTAATAATAAATATTACATTATATTTATTATTTTTAATTAATATACCATCCAATTATATACCATTTTCACCATTAATGGAATGATACCATCACTCATTCGTACGCATGACCTACCATGTCCACAACGTGAGGAGCTTCATTTTACACGTTAACCATTTCAAAATGATTATAAAAGAATATATAATGAATAAATATAATATATATGAACATAATATCATTATCTATATTTTTTATATATATCCTATGCAAAATTACTCGGTATTTCAATATAAAACAATCATAAAAAAACACGAAAGTTAACACCTAAAATAAGGGAAATAAATAAATATTATAAAAAAACATGTGATAAAATAATATAAGAATATAATATATGATATCATAAATACAAATAAGGTTGTTATATAATTTAATAACATTCTTAAAACCATTAAAAATTATGTAAAATCATGTTCACCTAATGGAATAATAATGTAAGGAAATTCTTCTCAATCTCCTTTCATCAAGGCATATTTTGGATACTATTTTAGATATTTATTTATATGGATATAAAATGATTATAAATAAAATTTTATGTCTATTTTTATTTTTTTTTAAATTTTATCAAAATTAATCTTTTTAAGGAATTATTTAAGAGACTATGTTACTAAAACATCAGCCCGAATGGCCCAGAGGCCTTATTTTTATTTTATTATAGATAATACCCCTTTTAAGGGTGGAAGGGGAACCCATACAAGACCCGTAGGCCCAAGGCACAAGGCTCGACATGACCCGCAATACATGACCCGGAGGCCTAGAGTCATACCATGCCCATTACATGACCCGTAGGCCCAACCTACTAGAACTGCCCCTCCCTAGCTTCTTGAATCATTGATATCCTTATCTCCCCACCTAGAATTACTAATCGGCTGGCATTGACCCGTACAAAACTGCACGGTGCCTGGTCTCTATGGCAGCAGCCATCCCTCTCATTCTTCCAATATGGTTAGCTCTGTATCTGGTGGCTGCTACTCATGTTTCTCTGATCCTCTTCTAGGGCATGTTCTGTGTGAACTGGGCTACTCCATGGTCTACGTGACCCGAAGGCCCGGAGGCCCGAAGACCTTTGATGACCCGAAGGCCCTGGAGACCCGTAGGCCCAAATCGGTGGCACGAAGGCCCAAATTGGTTGAATAGTTCCGGCTGCTACAGTATCGAACAGTAACTGCTACAGTACCTCTACAGTACCCCTAGAAATTTTCCTCCACCCGGTTTTGAACCTGGGTCTCTTGGATACCAAGCAGGAGCCCTTACCACTCGGGTACGAGCTCGTTGGCTTACTGAAACATCATTTTATATGTTTATTATATTTATTCTTATAAATAATTCTGATTCATGTTGATGCTTTCAAAATGGTTTTTATGGATTTAGTTATAAAGAGATGAATATTTTAAAATTTTAATTTTCAAATTTATCTCAAATGTTTCATTGTGGTATGGGACACTTTGATTCAAAATATCTTTTTTTTAATTCATTCTTTCGTAAATACAAGTGTTTTGAATAAATGATTTAAAATTAAAAGGGTATTTTTTCAAGAAATTTATAATGATTTTGTTAGAGTATTTTCATCTATGTAAAAATACTTTGTTGTATCTTATGTTTTATAGATGCTGAGCTCTTATGATTCCATTTACGATATTTCATTGAATGATTTATGATTTGGTTTGACTATGGATGTGATATTTTTATACCATTCATATTTTACGGTTAAATTTTTCAAATTTCATATGATAGTTTAATAGAAAGTTTTATGTTCTTTAGGTTTCACTCCTTTCATACAAGTAATGCATTGGAATTAGTAAGTGACATGAGAAGCTCACTATAGCCCCTCGATGCATTAGTAGGTCTCATGAGAGAAACTAGATTAGGTTTTTACCCATTTATTTTCGATTTCTTGGCTGAGACCTTGATGGTATGTTTTAGATGTCCAACATTATGCATTCTATCATGGTTAGATTATTTATTGATATTCCATGTGATTATTCAACTTGTAGAGTATCCATGGTCAAGTTCTCTAGGTCATTTGATTATTTAAATGGAATGTATTCCAATTATTTATTTATCTATATTATTTTTATGCTATACATACTCAAAGATTACATTGTACACATACCGTTACTGAGAATTTGAGCTCACCTATTTCTTATGTTTTTTTTCTGTAGGATACGAAGCAGTGTTTTGAGTTTGATATGAAGGGTTAAACTAAGGGGATTAATGGGATGCTAAAATAAAATTCTTTATCTTTATTTTATTTTTAAAATATAATTTGATTATTAAAATATTTATCCAGTTTACCATGACTAATAAACTATTCGGTCCATCAGGACTTGATTCATTGTAATCATTCCAATGCAATAAAGAAATTCTCCAACTTTTGGATTATGTGGTCGGGGGATTAAAGTAATGACTTTTAAAATAAGCTAATGTATTTACACTTATTTATGTGTATTTATATTTTATACTCATAATCTATTAATTTATTGATTCCCAATTCAACGTTATAATCTTTTGAATGGTTTACATCACAAATATCATTATATTCTGGAATTTTGGTATTGGAATTTATATTAAAAGAAATTATTTTGTCATTGTTCTATAAAACCATTAATTCTATTCTCCTATGATTATTGATGACCCTTTTAAATTAATAGTACCATTTTCCCACTCTTGGGTACTCAATATTTTTTTGAAATTTTTTTATAAAAACTTGAATTCATTTCCTTATTTAGTCAGAGAACATATTTTTTTCTATAAACACTATTTTCTAAAAAGGTTTTCAAAAATGATTTTACCCATTAATTTTTTTTATTAAATTCAGTATTATCCTTTTTGTCTTTAATCTATTTAGGTAAATATTCTTATTTTTTTCCAAAAAACGAACATATATATCCTTTTTACAATGAAAAAGGAATGTTCTTTCAACCTTGTACGACATGTACAGATGTACCTGCCATCATTTCTCCAAATATTCCTTTGAAAGTTTGAAAGGTTGCTTTTTTAAGGAAATGTTTTTTTAATGTTATTTCTTGGAAAAGGATATTCAATTTTTTTACAATTAAATTTATATTTTCTTCAAGAATGTTTTTAAAGCATATTTTTATAATACTTTCATTCATCAATGGTAAAGACCATTTAATTTTACTCCACTTGAGATATTTTGTATTGATACCACCATTATTATTCCTCTGTATGGTTTATGATTGATTGGAAAAGTATAATATTGACATTAAATTCCTTCATTAATTTTTTTATACCCTTGAAATATGAAATTTCCCATGGTTATTGAACATTTAATTTCCCCTAATTATTCATATCATTTATCATGGATATTACTATTCCCTAAACCATAAACCATTTTACATACGGTGTCAAATTTGATATTTATTTGATTATTTTGGAAAATATTGATAAATTCGTATCTCCTATTAAATATGGATATTTTATAAGGAATATTGTTCAAATTTATTACTCAATATGAGGGATGCATTGGACCTTCAATGACGGGTGGGGCTTCGACTTTATATAGCCTCTTAATGTATTGGTAGGTACTCATGATGCAAATAATTTGTGAAAATTAAATGATTTTATTGCTTTAGTTTTAAACTATCTAAAGGATAGATCTTGACTATGTAGGTTTTCATGTGTTGGAGACAAGATGTCTAATAATTAATAATTTCCTTCATTTTGATTCAATATTTATTATCCATGATATTTTCACATGATAAAAATTGTGGATTCCTTCCATTCATATTTTATTGATTAAATGACATGTTTTTTTGTTTCTTACCTTTCCATATAGATTATACCTTATCTAGGTATTTTAATAGATTTTTTTCATTCATCTACCTTTCCATATTGTTTACACACTTCTTTATCAGTTTATTGATTAAATGGAATGGGTATTCAATTATTACAATTCCATATTTTCTATTCTTATTGATTCATTATTGCATCCAATTTATATGAACCATACTGATAATTTGAGATCACCATTAATTTTTTCTCTTCCCCATGATTCGTTAAAGTTTAGTAAAAACTATATTCAAGGATACACTATTTGGAATGGAGATCTTATCCTAACAAATGTTGTAATTGGTGTATTACTTTTTAATACAAGACTTATGTATGTATCTGGTTTACCAATACTACTAAACTGATCAGTCATTCTTTATTTTATTCCTTGTAATAATGAAAATGCAATGGTAGTAGAAACTGACTCAAAGATTTATGGGGTTGGGTTTCTATAGTTGGTATCAAAAAATGTTTTTTAGCAACCGTGGAAACTGGATTTATAAAAAATGGATTATGGAACATTATCCTAAGATAGACTTTGAGGATAAGTGTAGATGAAAATCCTATAATTTTGTTCAGGTAGAGATTATGTGGTTATTTCTAGAAATAGATCCCTATCTAGATATTACAAATAGATGTGGTTCTAGCAATAATTTACCTTGGGGTAACAAATTTGATAAGGTGCATTGGGTCTGACTAGAGCGTAACCTAGTATATGATAATGGGCCTTACTGCACACCAAGTTTGACTCTCCTATGTGATAGGCTTATGATAATTCACATTTTCTTTATAAACCATTTTGAAGAATTTTAATAGATAATGATAATGAATGACCTAGGTTTTGAATGTGGTGTCTTAGATAAATAAAAATAATATGTCATTATTTAGACACCCTAAAAATTATTATAGGGTTTTTCCACATTGATAATTGTTTCTCACACTATGATTTTTTGTTTTAGTTAATTCTCTTATATATTGGATAAAATCCATACCAATGAAGTACCTATTTTGAAATATGTTGATGAAGTATTTATGTTTTGATTTTGTATTGAAAACTTGAGTTAAAATGGTATTTAATGATTAAATTTCAAGGATGGCCATTATATTGATTTGGAAATTATATTAATATGATTTTATAAAAAGGAAAACTTATATACCAGGTGACAAACCATCAAATCCAAAAATTTTGTGGGTCTTTAAACCATGAACGAAGGATGATAAGGGTTTCACACCTACCACTAGCCTACGTGATATAATGGTTAATGTTCAATTTCATTTAACTAAACAATATGATGAATAAATATTATCTATAAACTTGTGGTATCACTTTTGAGATTTAGATATTAATATATTATACATATTGGATTAGGATAATAGTTATAGACAAATATAATGACTTTTTTATTGGTATTATGATCCATTAAAATAAAATTTTATTGATAAAAGTGGTTCATTATAGGATATCCATTTCATGGGGTAAGGGATGAATTAGATCAAAGAATAAACAATGGTTGAAAAGTATTCTTACGAATTAAAAATATGTAACGTACATATATATACATATATTTTTATTCAGTCAAATAATTACTCAAAATTTGGAAAAGGATCAAATTTATTTCCCTCATACCTTATTTTTTGTTGAACCCATGGTCTTTTAAATTATCATAGATTTAGGATTTTGAGACCCCCATCGTTCTATTTATATTTGAATCATGTTTGATAAAATTCATCAATCACTCCCTAGAAATATTTATGCTTTCCCTATAATTATGTATCTCCACATTCCACTAATGTTCTCCTACTTAGAGAACTAGTTATATGTTAGTCCATGTGACCTTTTTTACTTCCCATTATATCTTTGATAGAGGATGTTTTACAAACCCTTATCATGATGTGGTATTTAAATATAAAAAATATCAAACAATAAATTACCACGGTCAAATTTAAATTTAGAGGATTCAATTCATTTAATATGGGGATAATTTAATGCCCCGAAATTCTAATGTAAGAATATTGAATTCCATAGCGTGTACATCACGCCACACCAAGTGTGTAAGGGAATAAAATATCCCGAGAATTTAAAATATAATTACTATTTAAAATAAAAATAAATCTATGATATATCATTCAATTGACATGATACTGAGTAAACTTTCATCTCATGCAACAACAAATTTCATTGGTGACTTTCATTACATGCAAGAATGAGATTTACCGAACAATAATATATTAATAATATATTATAAAAATATAAAACCTAGCCATTAAATTGGCAGTTATGAATAGTATTTACTAACTTATAAAAATATATGGTTTACTCAAATATAATATGAATGGTTTAAAATTACTTACAAATGAAAATATAAACCAATTGAATATAAATGATATATTTTTATTTTTATGCTTCAAAAGGTATTATGTTAAAAAAATTAATTATTTACAATTATTGAATGGTATTAATTAAATATATGTTCTATATATTCAATAAAATATTTTTATACTCATCCAATATATTTTATAGGTATAAGATAAGAACAAACCGAAATATATGCATAAAAACCAATATTTTTTATAAAGGTTGTTTTATCTCCTTTTAATGGAGATCCTATTTTAAATAATTTTTTTGGAACTTTTATAAAATTTATAACACAAAATAATTTTTTTTTGAAGGAATAACAAAAATGAGTTTTTAATCTTATTTATTTATATAGATAAATTATGTTTTAATTTTATTTTAAATTATTAATAGATTGATTTTATATAATTTAATCTAATTTATGTCATTGGAATCAATTTTACTTTTAAATTATGTATAAAAACTTAGTAAATATTTGAACATTTTTACTTTAAAACCCTACCTTGTCATCCCTTCTATGAGATTAATTTTAAATTAACTTCTACATATTTTATGATTTAAATTTTGAAAAATTGATTCAATATTTGTAATCATAATATTTATAATGTATAAAAAGTTATACTAGTTTTTTTGACCCAAAATATCAACGAAGGTAATTAATGTTAATTACAGTGATTAAGAGAAAAATTATCTTAACAAGGGACAAAATCTTCAAATTAAGTTCCAAAATGACCTAAAATGTTTTAAAAAATTCATTATATTACCATATTTTGACACTATAATCCCTTGTATATAATTTGTACCATTATTGGAGCCACTTTATCGGGGAAAAACATAGGTGGAATTCCATTTCCAAAAATCTGTAACAGTGTCACCTCTCATCCACTATAAAAAAACACCCACCCCTCCCAATTCCACACACCTCTTAATCCACTTTTGATCGACAAAAATCATCCCAAATAATTAATAATAATAATTCCACTCATCTTATTATCCTACCTTTTTGAATGAATCCAACCAATTAATTTGACTTTTATAAACCAAAAAAGTTTCCTGAGTAAGAGGTAACACCATTCCTCAAGTCATTTTGTTTTTTTATTATACACTCCCTAAACACTTATTATTACATGATTAAATAATAAAATCAGTATCCTAAATATATTGAGATGATTTTTATTAAGGATTATACCTACACCTAGATGCACTTCTATCAAATGGGTAACGAACATACCGTTCGTGTACGACGAACTACCGCCTCACGAAATGATGTTGTTCATTTTTCTTTTACCAGCTACCATGGTTGATAATTATTATGGAAAATTTTTTAATATGTAATATATATTTTATTAATATATTATTTTTTATTTTTTAATTTTTATAAAATAGTTATCTTCATTCTTTCCATTTTGTGGGAATATGATAACATCGTTTGTTGAAGTGTGGACTACCACCTCCAATTTTTTTGGCTTATTATAAATAAATATATAATGAACATATATGATAATTAAATAAGTTTTTAAATTATTTATATGTTGAAATTACAATCTAGGTAATAGGAACAACAAATAAAAATTCAAAACATACTCATAAAACTAGGCAATTAACACTAAAAATAGTAAAAATAATGAAATATTTTTAACAAATGGGTAATAAATCATTATGAGAAGATAATATATTGTATTAAAAATATATTTGTGGTTATATTATAAGTTAGTGGAAATTTGAAAACCATTATATATGAGGTTAAAGTACATTCACCCTAAGGAAAAAATAAGGTAAGATTTTCTTGACTCATTTTTCTTTCTATGAGGCATACACTATTAACACCACTTAATTATTTTATATGGTGTAACTACTAAATCTTTTGATATAATATATCATGAATTATTTTATCTTAATTTTATTTAAATGTTTTATTTTGAAATTATTACTTTGGATCTTCCAAATCATATGTTACCACCTTTGCAAGAGACTTTATCTCAATTTCCATTCTTTGAGGCATAATTTTTCATTGTGCACCTAATTTATTATATATGGATTACATACTGAATAATTGGAGTATAATACCATGAATAATTAAATATTGATGGTATATTTAATTTCAATTTTAATTATTTTATCTACAGGGACTTGAACATAAAGTTACCTAAGTGGAAAAGAAGTTTCATAACCTGATTCCTTTTCATTGGGTTATACTCCATCTTCATTATTGTTAATATTATATGATTATGTGTATAATGACTTTGAACATCTGTTGATGTATTTTCAATTATTTCAGTGTATTTATATCTATCTATTGATTTATTTTTAATTATTTCTATGTATTTATATCAATTACACATAATCTATTAATTCATTGATTCTCACTTCAATGTTATAATCTTTTCAGGGGTTCACAATCTCATTTTATTTAGAATTGATTGTAATTGAATTTATATTAGAGGAAATCATTTAATAATTTTTCTATGAAGCCTTTTATTTTATTCTTATATTATTATTAATGAATATTTTCTCGTAATGTTACCATTTAGCCATATTTTTGTACTTAATATGTTTTAGAAAATGTTTTCAAGAAAACCCAACTTCATTTCCATCTTTAGTCAGAGAACCTATTTTCTTCTAAAATCCTAGTCTTCTAGAAAGGATTCCAAAGATTTTTTTAAACTTTAAAAATTGATTTATTAATTAAATTCTTACACTTCTTTTCTTTTCAAATTTTTTCAAAGGAATATTCTTATCAATTTCTAAACAAGGTACATTTCTAACCTTTTTACCCAGAAAAAAATGTTCTGTTACCTTGTATGACATATATGGATTTTCCCATTGTCATTTCCTTGAAGACTACATTTAATGTTTTAAAGGTTAATTTTTAAAGGAAATTTTTTTTAAATGTAATTTCAAAGAAAATTATTTTCAAAATGTTTTTCAAAATAAAATGGATCTTTTCATCATGAATGTTTTAAAGGATCTTTTTATAATACTTCTATTCATCAATGACAACAACCATTTGTTTTTAAACTTATTGGGATATTTTTTATTCATATAATCCTTATTCTTACTCTTCATAATTTATTATTGATTTGGCCAAGTATATTATTGAAACTAAATTCCTTGATTCCTTTGTTAGTCCCCTTGAAATATTCAACTTACTATGATCCTTGAACATTGAATTTCCTACAATTATAAATATCATTTATCATGGATATTACTATTTACTGAACCATATACCATTTTATATATGGTTTCTACTTTGATCGATTTTTTTTATTATTTGGGGAAATATCATTAAATCTGTATATTATATTCAATACAGATATTTGATAAGGCATATTATTTAAATCGATTACTTGATATGGGGAATGATTTAGACATTTAGTGTTGGGGGGGCTTGAACTTTATATATCCCCTTGATGCATCAACAATTTCTAATGAGACAAATATGTTTTTAGAATTAAATGGGGTTCTACTTATATTTTTAAACTATCTGGGGGATAGATCTTGACAGTAAATGTTTTCATCTGCTTGAGACATGACTTCCAATAATTAAGTATTGCCCTTATTTTGATTCAGTATTTATTATCCATGGGATTTTTAATGATAAAATATACGGATGCATTTCATTATCATCCTATTGATTAAATGTATTGTTTTTTAGTTTATTTCTTTCCCATATTGATTATTCCTTATCCAGTTATTTAAATGGCATGTGTTTTTAGTTATTTACCTTGCCATATTATTTACACACTTCTTTCCCAATTTATTGATTATATTTTATGTATCTTTAGTTATTAACATGACATATTTAATATTGTCATTGATTAATTATTTATTCCCTTATACTTGAACCTTAATGATCATTTTATCTCACCCTTATTTTTTTTCCTTTCCCTAGGGTTCTCTGAAATGTACAAAGAATGATATGTAAAGATATGCTAGATAGAATATTGATCTTATCCTTGAAGAAACCTATGTTTTAATCAGTGTATCCATTTGTAATAAAAAAAATTATGTACATATCGGGTCTATTAAGACTACTAAACTGACCATCACTTAGATATTTTATTCCTTTTAATCATTAAAATATAATGGTAGTAGACACTGGCTCCAGGATTTCTAGGGTCGGGTCACGACACCCACATGATCCCCTACAATCATAAGAAGGATTAAAAAAATTAAAAACCATGTATATATAGGGATTTAAGGATAAAATTTACAAATGTTCCTACCTTTAGGAGGAAACGACTGACTCTTCAGTTTGATCTATACTGCATAGACGCTACATAATGATCCGGCTCCTCTCAAGATCTGTAACGAGTCCTCCCACCTTCTATATCTTTCTCCCTCTCCCCATACCCTTCCCTATCCACACTCAAACAAAATTAAGGGAATATAATTGGTTATATTTAAGGAAATACATTTGAGAATGGAAAAATGAAAAGGGAAATAAAATAAAAAGAAAGAAAATGGAAATATAAAAGAGAAAAAAAGAGACTCACTCCTAGCCCTGATGCTCGCCATGATATTATACCCTGAATATAAAAAGAACCACTATTTTGGACTAAACCATGGATATGTAATCTCAATTATACACTCCATTGAAAATATATTACCGAATGAACATACTTGAATAATTAATATTTAATTAATTATATTTTAAATATTCTATGCAAACTTGAAAAACATGACTTTCCACTAAAATTCTATCCTATGGTAAACACTATATCTAGGGGCCGACCGAGTGGTTGAAAAAATTATCTAATATCATATGAAATAAAAAAATGACCCTCCCATCATGTACACATGAAATCCAAAAATTCATTATTTTGATCATTTTCATAACTCAAAAAATACGAGTCTTTATAGTGTACAAGTAAATGGAGAAATTTTATCAAGTTACCTTTTGGTGGATATATACATGGTGATTGTGATATTTTAGTGAGTTCCCTATTTATGGATAATTACTTGATGATGGTGACCTTTTAGAGAGGTCATCATGGGAAGATTGAAAAATGGGGATATTATAGTGAGGTCCCTATGGGTGGACAACTGCTCGATTCTTGGATTTATATTGGTGGTGGTTATTATTAAAGTGGTTGTTATGTGATGATGTGTGTTGAGAAAAGTGATATGGTTTGAGAAAAGTTATTATTATGATTTATTAAAGGAAATGGGTTGGATTATTGACTTTTGGGATATTGATGTTAACTGATTACTTTTCATTATTTATTTTATACACAGATGCATTAATATGTTTCATTCACATGAACACATGAGAGGTTCAAAGAGTAATTTAATGATTATATATATATTTTCACCCCTGATTTATATATACTACTATTCATATTATTTGGATAGAGTTGGTGGTGGTATCAGATGACCTTAGTAATGGATATAGGAGACTTATTGGTGGAGGTGGATTATATTATACATTGTATGAGTTATAAAAGAGATGTTAGATGATATTTTTTTATTTCTACTCTTGGATTGACTTGTATAGAATGAAATGCATTGATATAAATTATATGTATATTAAAGATGATATTTAAATTTATATTATTCATGGTGTTGTGTATTTTACATTTAAATTGGGAAATAATTTCTATATATGTGTGATGATATACCCTTGGAAATAGTCAACAACCCATGGCTTGTTGAAGGTGAGATTTTGGGGTCATATGTAAATAGATTCCCAACTTATATGGAGTTCTAACGAGGGTGGGTTGTAGAAGAATGGTACCAGAGTTAGTATTTTAGAATGTAGTTTTGGGTCGAAATTAGAGAGGATTTTATGGGTGGTAAGAAAATAATATTACATGAATCTAGTTTCTGATGTAGATTAGAGGAACCATCTTAATTTATAATATCCCCTATGATCTATGTGACAAATCACTAACCTATAGACTAATACATAGAGAATAGTATACGAACTGTGGTGTATTTTAATAGGTTGTTATCCTTACATCATGTAGTTTTAGGTTATGATGATTGTCTATTCTATGCTTGAGGTGATGGTCTTTTTGGGGGTGAATGATATGGTGGTTTAGTTAGATATGGATCATATATATCTTTGGTCTGGGTTTGTTTTATCTTTTCTTAGTTATTTAATGAGATTTATCAAGATGAGGTGAAATAAGATCTCAAGGATTTTTGTCAATGGGAAGGCCCAGATAGGCATGGAATAAAACCTTAAGTGAGATCCAAAAGAATAAGTTCTCAATGAATGAGGGGTATATTGAAATCCATGATACTAATCGTTGGTTAGATGAGGTTGATATATATATTTAGTTGATTTAAATAGAATATGAGCACTATATTCCTCTAGAACTGATTTTATTATGAGTTTTGATGCATAAGTGGTGGGAGTTATGCTTAAGAGATTGTAACATCCCAACCCTAGTTCCACACACTAGTGCCTTGAGCCTCTTGGTCACATTACCTCAAGCATGCCTCCTCATACACTAGATGCTTATAACTAGTAGAAAATGTCTAATATCAGTCATGTGGAGACTATAACCTCTTTTTCTGAGTAAAAAACCATTGGAAAATAAATAAACAATAAAAAAATATATAACCATAACCCGAAGGATGTAAATATCACATGATTACAAAAACTGGAAATACAATATCAAAACCAAACAGTAGTTCTTCCATTCTAGAGTACATGCCAAGTGTCAAAGAGAAGCTCAAAAATAATGATGCTGAAAACTCCCATGAGGGTCCTGAACCGTGTATTCTTCCCCCATCCATTCTCCATCTTGATCAACCATCTATCACATGGCCTTTTCCCTTAACCTATCTTGCAATAGTTTAATATATTTGGGTACTGATCAAGTAGCCTAAGTAGGGTGTGAGTACAACCCAATTGGCCACCGCCAACGAAATCTAAAACAATATCTAGTAAAATAATAGAGTACACAATTGTATAAATAAATAATTACAATGCATAAGTAAATAGTTTTCACATTATCTATTAATCATTATTTAACCACATAAACCCTCAGGTTCCCATGGACACCCATACCTCAATACCTGCTTTGACCCGTGCTGGTGTTTGAACCAATCCTAGAGAATATCAGATTTTAGAATTCCATTATTAACATTCATTAATTCACACAATTAAATGACTAAGTTACTATTCATTAATTCACACAATAGAATGACCATGTTACTAGTCATTAATTCATACAATTTAATGACCATGCAACCATTCATTAATTCATACAATTTAATGACCATGTTACCATTCATTAATTCATACAATTGAATTACCATGTTATCATTCCTTAATTCACACAATTGAATGGAAATTTTACCAATCATTAATTCACACAATCGAATGACCATGTTACCATTATTTAATTCATACTTGGATTTTACAAGTTATCAACCCATAATTAATTAAAAAATTAATTATCCACATTAATTTCATTACAAATTAAATAATTAGTTCATTATACCAATTCTATTAATTAATTCGCTAATTAATTAATCTTCTCAATCTTATTACTTATTCAGAATTAATCATCACATAAGAGAGTTTGAGAGCCCAAGGAATGTGTTTGACAACCTCCAAAAAAGAGATAAATCATGTTGGTTTGAGTAGGGGTCAATTTTAAGTTAATTAGGGGGTCTGAGTGATTTCAAATCTAATTTTCAGATTAATTAAAACTACGTGCATGGTTTTCTAGGAAGAGGTGCACGGTTTTCCCTAACCGTGCACCATAATAGTGCACATATTTTTTTGGGAGGGGGTCATGGATTCTCTTTTTAAGGTGGAAATTTTAATAAACTGTGTTCCATCCATGCAAAACCTCATTGTCCATGGTTGCATAGTTTTTGGGAGAAGGTACATGGTTAGGGAAAACCATGCATCAACCATGAACTAACCTTTTCATCCATTTTTCTCTAAATTTAAACCAAATACACACCCAATGTAAAATCCAAATTAAATGTACTTAATACAAGGAAAAAGAGAACCGATAAAGGAGTTTGATATATCTTTAAAAAAGGTTGTGGTTTTATAATCTCTCCAACATACAACAACTCATCCTCAAGCTTTAATCCCAATAATATCTAAGATTCTGAGTCAAAATGATCAGGCCATTGATCCCTCATACCCACTTCTCTTTCTCATGTTTCCTCCACCACACATCCATGTTTCCACAATACTCAAACTATCAACATGGTATTTCCCCACAATACTTTCTCACTACGACCCAACATACGCATAGGATCCTCATTAAAGGACACATCTATCTCAAGATAAAAATCATCCACATAGAGTTGAGGTGATACCTCCCTAGTTTTTACTAATGGAAAACATCAAAAATAACATTGTATCTGTGTGGAAGATCCAATCGGTACGCCATCGAACTGATTCTCTCCACAACCTCAAATTGTCCAATGAACCTAAGCACCAACTTTCCCTGCCTCTGTATCCTACAGTGACCCAATCTAGGCACCAACTAAAGGAATACACTATCACCCTTTGAAAACTAGCGGGGTCGTCAATTTCTATTTGCATAAAAATTCTATATACTCTGAGCCATATCCATATGTTTCTGAATCATCTATACATGCTTTGATGTCTCCTATATAAGACTTAGTCATAATAGATATGAATCAACTTCCTCCATATACCATAGATGTGATCAGTATGTCCTACCATAAAGATACTCATATGAATCCATATATATTGTTTCCTAATAATTTCTCTAACAGGAAAAATATACCATTTCCAAGTGATTCTCCTAAGAACCACTAAATTCATGAACACAAGATCACAGTATATCCTAAAAAACTTTTATTGTATGCTCCAACTACCCATCTGTATGTAGGTGGAAAGTTACACTCAAAAAAACCCATCTACCAAGAAACTTATGTAATCCCAAATAGTCATGTGAAGTAAAGTAAGAATCGTGGCCTGAAACAATAGTCTATGTCACCCCATGCATTTAGAATATCTCCCAAATATACAAATATCTCAACTACTCAACTGATAAAGTCTCCCATATAATAAATAAATCTACTACATTTGTTAGTTTTTCCATAATAACCCAAATAGTTTCATTCTTCTGATGCATCGTCAGAAGACCCACCGCAAATTACATTGTAAAAATATCCCAATTCCAATTTGGAATGGGAAATGATTGTAGTAAACCACCAAGTTTTTAATGCTCATCCTTCACCTGTTGATAGGTGTATTATCATGTCATGAACCCTTATATCATTTTTATCATTCCCATCTAACAAAACTATTGATTTAGGTCACATTACATATTAGTCACACCTAAATGTACCACCAACATTCAGGCATGAAACCCACACATCAGCTCCCCCCATATTCTCATAGGAACAACAACATGATTCCAAATATATATGACCACATTCTCATCAATTTTTCAATTGGAAGGTGAATCCCCACCTTCTAGTATTTTTCTCAAGTTGAAGCACTTTAGATCCTCATACTTTCCATTCTTGATCCATATCAAAAGTGTATACTCCATTAAAACCATATGAGAATCATCTACTCCTAAATATCCTAATCTTTAATGTTTATCTTATCCAGAAAAGTCATCATCTTTCACTCAACACTATACTTCTAAACAGCTTGAGTCCAAGTTTTCCTACTCAAAGTGTCAGCCACCCTATTTCCATTTTCATGCATATATATTAGCTCAAAGTCAAAATAATGCATATACTGAACCCATATCCACTATTGGAGATTCAAATGTTGTTTTGAAAATATATATTCAAACTCTAGTGGTCCATACACATAGTAATTTTTTTCCAACAATTAATACTGCCAACACTTCAAAGAATAAACCACAGCTTCTAACTCGATGTCATGTGTAGGGTAGTTATGTTCATGTGGCCTTATCTTCCGAGACCCACACACCACAAATAAATCTTTTTTAATCAACAATACTCCAATACAATCCAAAAATTGGCACAATAAACCATATAATACTCACCTGGATTAGGTAGGATCAATATTGGTTCTGATGTAAAATACTTCTTTATCTCCTGGAAAGAATTCTCAAAAGTTTCCAACCATTCAAACTTTATACCCTACTTGGTAAATACTAAAAGTGGTTCCACAAAATAGGAATAGTCATGGATGAATCTAAGATAATATTAATCTAACCCCATAAATCCATGGATATCAAAAATATTCATTGGTTTATCCAAAGAAAAAACTTTTTAAACATTCACTCGATCCACTAACACACCTTCTTATGAGATGATGTCACCCAAGAATTATACCTGATCCATCCAAAACTGACACCAAGATAGCTTGTAATATAACCAATTCTCTCTTATTATACTCATGATGATGTCAAGACGTTGAGCATGATCTTCATGGGTCTTGGAGTAAACCAAGATTTAATCCACAGATACTAAAAACAGATATCGGTATGGATGAAAGACTCTATTCATGAAGGCCATAAATACTGATAATTTTTTTGTCAACCCAAATAGAATTATGATGAAGTAAAATAGGCCATACCTACTTCTGAATGTAGTCCTTGGAATATCAGAAGTCTAAAATCTTAAATAATGATACCATGATCTCAATTCAATATTTGAAAATACACAAGATCCCCTCAAATGGTCAAAAAGTTCATCGATCCAGGGAAGAGGGTATTATTTCTTCACTATCATCTAATTCAACTTTTGGTAGTCAAAAGACAAGTGTAAAGTCCCATTATTCTTCTTGGTAAAAAAACTAGGGAACCCCAAGGTGACATACTCAGATGGATAAATCCATTATCCTCCAACCCCTCTAGCTGGGTATTGATCTATTGATGCTATGTCAGCGCCATTCTATATAGTAGAATAGAAACTATCTCATCTCACAACATGAGCTCAATAATTAATTCCAAATCTCTCTCTGGTGGAAGCCATGAGAAGTCTTCCAGAAACACATCATGAAACTAATCCTCTACTGTTTGAAAGACATCATTCTTTACACCTATATCATCTTGAAAAATACTATCAACCTGGGTTATGTGCTCTCCCAGTTTCTGAGTAATTGGCCCTGATCAGCCTGCATGTATATCCCATACTCCACATTGAATATAGTTTTCACCCATAGGGGACATAAAATTCACCTTAACTTGGAAATAATAAATGTGGTCTTGATATTCTACTGACCAATCCATACCTAAAATTAGGTTGAAGTCTGGAATGTAAAAAAAATAGAGATCCAAAACAGAAGTGATACTCTCCAACCTTGAGAGAACACCACTTTTACAAGAATGTGTCACTTGAACATACTCTGAATGGGGTATCTATCATCATAACTCTAATCATGAACCCCACTACTAGGGTCAAACCATTCACAAGTTGTACAAATTTAAATCAATGAGAGACACTAGTAACAAATAAGGAACTAGATAATGTAGAAGAAATAAGAATAGTGCCTCTCACTCTTCATGGCCTAGAATTTCTATCCACAAGTGTATAATGCACCGCATGAAACTATCATGCCCCTATTCCTTGTGATGAAACCCGAGTCCCATATACTACACCACTCTGCTAATACATGTGATCTTTCCCAAAATCATGGCTTCCACTACCTCTACTTCCTCTTATAGTATAACTCTAGAAGCCAAATTATATGGTGTAGAAGATCTCATTCTCGTACCACAGTTATGTCAAGCTTCGTTGTCACTACTCATTAGTCTCTAGGTCCTGCATACTTCGATAGATGTCCCATCTTGCTGAAATAATGGAACTCCACCAGTGGTCATGGAATTATCTCGAGAATTATCTTGACCTACGACATTGGTGATAGATCACTCAAGTAATATCCTGTGAAATGATCCCTATGTCTATGCACCCTACTTCACATTGAACTGAATAACACTATTGTAGTGATTCTTTCTTCTCTTGGAAGTCATACATATTGATGATCTAGTTGTAACAATTTTTATGGTACTAGATGCTTCCTTCAGGTTCCCCTCAACTATGAGACACTAATTCACTACCAGCATAAAATAAATAAACAATAATCAAATATATAACCATAACTATAAGGATGAAAGTATCACATGATAACCAAAACTAGAAATAAAATATCAAAACCAAATAGTAGATTTTCCATGCTAGAGTATGTTTTAAGTGTCAGAATGAAAATAAAAAATAAAGACATTGAAAACTATAAAGTGGGTTCTAAACCAGGTCTGGTTCACTCATCCATGATCTATCCTAATCAACCATCTAACATAGATCCTCTGCCCTTAACGTATCCTACAATCATGTAATCTATTAGGGTACAAATCAGGCCACTTGAGTAGGGTGTGATTACAACTCAGTAGGCCACCACTAATGATATCTACAACCATATCTATTTAATAAACAATATGTGCAGTTGTATAAATAAATAATTACAATGCATAAGTAAAATCATGTCACATTATCAATTTATCATTATTTAACAACATAAACCCCCAGGTTCCCATGGTCACCCATATCTCAATACCTACTTCGTCTCATGCCAGAGTTAGAACCAATCCCATTGAATATCATATTTTATAATTCCATTATTACCATTCATTTATTCAAATAATTGAATGACCATTTTACCATTAATTAATTCACACAATTGAATGACCATGTTACCATTCATTAATTCATACAATTGAATTATCATGTTACCATTCATTAATTCATTCAAATGAATGACCATGTTACCCTTCATTAATTCATACAATTGAATGACCATGTAACCATTCATTAATTTAAACAATTAAATTTCCATGATATCTTTAATTATTTCACACAATATACTGACCATGTTACCATTCCTTAATTCATACTTGAATTCCCATGTCCCTATTCATCAACACATACTTAATTCAAATATCAATTATACACATTAATTTCATCACTAATTCAAAAGTTAGTTAATCATACCAATTCAATTAATTAATTAACCAATTAATTAATCATCTAAATATCATTACTAATTCAACATTAGTCATCACATAATTCCTAATAATTAGTTACCCAATTAATTAATCACAAAAATAAATTTAATTAACTCAAATATTAATTAATCACTAACCCATAATTAATTCAACAATTAATTATCTCATTTAATCACCTCAATATATCATAATTAATTTATTAACTAGTTATATCAAATCAACTATCTCAATAGTTCATAATTAATTAAAAATTTAATTATCTCAAATCAATTATCTCAATATTTTATAATTAATTTAAAAATTAGTGATCTTAATTCACAACTCTCAATATCCCATAATCAATTCATCAATTAATTATCTCCAATAAACTAACTCAATATTTCATAATAAATTCAACAAATAATTATCTCAAATCTATAATCTCAAATATCCCCAATATCACATCTCCCTTGATTAATTAATTCACCAAATTAATTAATTCTACCAAGAACTAAATTTCTAAACATAAAATAGTAATTAAAAAATTACATACAAAAAACTATACTAACGACAATGGGATTTTATTTATATACCACTTTCCTCAAAAATGGTGAGAACTCTCGCCAAAGGAAATCCCCAATTTCAGCGGAGTGATGACATTGAATCAGATACGGATCTAAAACCAAAATTAAGACCAAACAATACAAGTTATTTTAAATCTTGATCTAGATCTACAATCCAATATCTAGACCCACAAAAAAATCTAGATCTAATCAAAATATAAAGAAAAAACCCTTTCTAGAATGGGAAAATAAAGGGAGAGGAATGGGATACTAAGTAAGATATGATTCACTTACCAAGAGAGGTGAAGATCATCAATATAGACTTTTAATCATCAAGAATAGAATTCTAGATCCCTAGGAATGAGTTTGCGAAACTCTAAAAAATGAGAGGAATCGCGTTTGTTTAAGTAGGGGTTGATATTGGGTTTATTTGGGGGTCCCTAAAATTTTAAATATAATATTTGGATTATTTAAAACCACATACATGGTATTCCAAGTTGAGAATCACTATTTCCCCTAACATTACACCATAACCCAGAAACTCTCTTGGCGGGATAGATTCTCCTTTTAGGGAAGTAGGTTTAAAAAACTGTATTTCGGCTGTGGAAAACCTCACTGTCCAGGGTTACACGTTTTTATGGGCTAGGGAACATAGTTAGGGAAAACTGCACACCAACAATGAACTAACCACTTTTATCCATTTTTCTCTAAATTTCATCAAAACTTATCCCAAGTTAAATCCAAATTAAAAATTAATCAATAAATAGAAAAATAGTACCTATAAATGAGTTCAATAAATCTCCAGAAAAGGTCAGGGTTTTACAAAGATCATAATTTATCTATGATATTATAGAATCAATTTTAAGTATTATTTATTAAATCATTCTTATACAAGAATCTTAGGATAAAAAAGCATCTGGAGCTATTGGTGATGCAATATAGAGGTTCTTATTCTAGGATTTTGGTGAGTAGTTTTCTTGTTGATGCACTTTACTTGATATTATGAATTATGAGAAGTTAATAGCTCATCAGTTCTAGAGATATTTGAGGCTCGAGATAAATAGAAAATTTGAGATATTTTAATTGAGTTATTTAATATAGATATTAGAAAAGGTTGAGGTGGTGCAAAATTTGTTAACTAGGATGAGACCTTTCTTGGGAAGTTATCAACATGTTTTTTTATTAGAGCGGATTTAGAGGTGGGCGTTCTAAATTTTCAAAGTAATCAAGGATTAATAAATTTCATGGTAGTTTTCTACCAATACAGTCTCATTTATTTGGAGATTCTAATACAAAAATATTTTGTGGGACCAAGAGCTTTTGATTTTTATCTTATACCGGTGAGGGCCGTCATCATGATATATACCCATATTATTAGGGAGTTTATAGAAATCATGAATAATCTGTGACCATTGATAGACCAACCCATCAGTTTTTTTATCCTTCCCAACTGTAGTTTCTTCCAAAAAATCCAGATAGTTTCCATTGGTCTCACAAACATAGGGTGGTTATAAAAGAGTACATATTGGAGGAGCTCAGTACAAAAGTGATTATATAGAAGATAGAGGTAGGAAATAAGAAAATAAAGAGGAGGATTTGACATAGAGAAACTCTAGGCTATGTGAGTATAATAAGTGGAGGGGCTAAATGTGGTTTGAGTAATGATGTTCATTTACACAATGATTTATTCTATTTTTATTGATACTGATACCTCATATTAATTTATCAAACCTTCCATAGTCTATGGGTTATTACTTCTAGTGATGAATAATCAAAGGACATTGGATTTGATTATTTTGTTCATAGATTAAATGAGGTCATATGAGGTATGTTGTTATGAGATAACTGTTGGATGTGATCAAATTGAAACTTAGTTATGTTAGATATGCAACCATTTATTATTTTCTTTAGGATGGATTAGTTTCACTCCATAAAATCTTGGGTTGATTATTATTACATGACATATTATTATTATTATTATTCTATATTTTTGAATCATATTTTGGTGTGTTTTTTTATTGAATAAATATGTTAGGAATTGTTTTTTTTTCATTTTGGGAATCAAAAAAAATTAATGATTTTTCACATTAATTTTGATCATTTTTTATGTATTTTGTAAAATAAAATTATTGAACACTCCTGGTGATTTTTTATTTTTTATAAAATGAAATAAAATATATATTTTGATTGATGGTTTTCTATGTTTTATAAATAGAGAGATTCTAGTTTTATTCTGAGCATAATGGATATTAATATTTTAAAAGAAAAAAATATGTTCAACCCATAATATTTAACCCAAGGTCAACAGAAACCCTTTAAAGAGAAGGTAAATACAATATCAGGAACATGTAATGGGGGAAATATTAGAGGCTCGTCTGTAAAGGCATAACTCCTGGAATAATAGTAAGGGAAAGGTTTAAATTCATGGGATGGTTCCAAGTGGGAGGAAACACCCAATCAATAACATGTGATTAACGATTAAAAGGTGGAAAGATATGCCCAAGATTAGGAAGTGAATGACATACACATATCATTTTTTTGGTTTAATGGGTTTGAATTTTTAAATGCACTAAAACATGTTGGGAGTGTGTATCAAGACTACCCCCATACATCAGATCAATCAATCTAAAAATATTAGTTTTACCTATAATTCACAAATTTAGATCCTTAATGAGAGTTATTATGGATTTAACCATTTTATAAAATCCTCTTGAAGATCTATAAATGGTCTTCCAAGTATGTTCACCTGATAAAAACACCATATTTTTGAAGAATTTTGAGGCAAAAGTAATCCATTATCACTACCCGTGCTAAATCATGATAATGGGATGCTTGTTACTATCAAACTATGTCATAATAAATGATAATTTTATACTGTAAGGGAACAATAACCCTCATTATGGACATTCATTATAATTAATAAAGGGATACATTCATTATTTTTTGAACTTCAATTTTTAGATTCAATTTACAATGAAATCAAAGGGATGAAGCTATATTTCACCAGAAAAAACATGGAAACCAAAGAAGTAAGGACAAAACCCATTTCAAGGTCGCCCCTAGATTAGATGGTTATAACACCCATATTCTTTTACAGATATTACTACATATTTTAATCATAATTATCCATCATATACTAACCAAGGATCATAAATTCGACTGTCTTTGGTAGATTAGGTACATAAAAAACATAGAACTAGAATAAAACATATTTAAATTAATATTCCTTAATGATATACTAAAATTATTTTATATACAACATCTACTTAGAATAACTAGGAAAATAAATAAAAAGAATGGATGACCTAAAAATCCATGTAAGTGAATAAATATATGAATAAAGCCTAACACATAGGTTAGAAGGCATAACATGATGACATAAAAAGGTATGCAATATGAATAAACATATGGAAGCATAACATATAGATCACATGATCATGTAATCATGGGAACATAAGAATATGGAATCAACATATAACATTAAATAAACATGAGTCGAGGCTAACTTCTAAGAATATATCACATGGTTGACAAATTCCCATAATGGATTAGGTTTACTCCATAATCCCATACATAATTCCTAATGAGAGTAAATATTATACAATGAATTGGAGTGCTATATAGGAACACCAATCATAATATTTTCATGCATATGTTTTCTTCATAAATAAAAAAACATAAACAATACACATAAGGGTTACCCATAGAAAGGAAATGGGTATTGTAATCATGTCATAATTAATAACCAAATGATGTATCGAAATGGTGTGCAAGAAAGAATGGATTTAATTCTTACTTGGACTTTCATAAGGTAAACTAGGTATATATCATGATAAATCGTGTCCAAAATAAGTTAAAACATGTAAAAATAGTGTTTAAAAAACTTTATAAATGAGCCACCTTGATGCAGATTAAGGTAAAATATAAGAGTCTTTAAAGAGAACAAATGAATAATTGTTTGCATAAAACTAGAAATTAAATCAGATAGTTTTTCATGGTAAAAATTTTGATTTTAGAAAACTATTTTCTCACTAAAAAATATTATGGAGTGTACTTGAAAATGTGTATGAAATTGGGAAGTTCCCTTTAATCAGGCTTCCTTATCGAGAAAAATTGGGAAGGGAACCTTTTAAAACATGTATTTCCAAATCAAATACGGACGAATTGATATGGATACATAATTTTGAAAAATATAAAAATAATGTATAAGAATTATATAATAATAATTAAGAAATAATATGCCATAAAGAGAGATAAATCATAACCCAAAGATAAGTTGGAGGTTTGAAGAGATCCCTTACCTTATGGTCGAAGGTGTTATAAACCTTCACTTAATATCCAGCATAATCAAATTAGATTTATTAATAATTTAATTTAAAACATCTTAAACATATATTTTATTTATTATAATTTTATTAGGTTCATTAATTTCAATTTTGATGAGTTATAGTGTTTAATTTCGTCATTCCGAGAGCATTTGTTGCATGGTTTCATGGAAGGTTCACTTGTGTATAATTATGGAAGTTAATTTGGAATTGAAATAATCCTCCAGAAGTGATCTTGTATGGTATTAATTCAATTATATAAATTGGAATGACCCCATATATCGTTTTTCAGATATTATAATGATTCATTAGATAAAATTTTAATGATAAATGTTTAGTTTATTTTGATGGGTTTTCGATCATCACAAACTAGTTTAGTTTTATTATTTAATATCATGTATATATATTAATTACAAAACATGAAATAAGTTATATTATATATATAATAATAATATTTTTTAAGCATAAAAATGGTTTTATGAACATCCATAAGCCGGTAATGAAAAATGTAAACTCACTATCCATGAAGCTGGTGAATCGACACATCACAGACGATATTTTAATTTTTAGAATAAATGGATAAGAGAATATATTTAATGATGGATATTATATTTAAAAATAAAATAAAATAATAGTATATTTATGATACTATAATTATCATGTAAATTTTTACATCGGAGGATATAGGAGGATAATATAATAAAATATATTAAAAGAGAAAGGAGGATTTTACATCTTAAATATCACATCCTTGAGAACAACTTTAAGGCACTTGGAATTTTTCCTTTGGGGAAACCAAAAATAATAATACATGAATAAGATGATTGCGATAGTAATTGGGAATAATATTAGAAAGCTCCAAATATTAGAAGATGTGGGTATAAAAGGTGGACAGGGGTGTATTTATATGGGGAGGAGTGGGGTGTTTCTTCATTTGTTTATTTTTTGGATCAAGACTATAAATATTATTGATTACAATGAATAAATACATTAACTAGATCTTGTGGGTTTTATATAATTAGCACATACATTTTCCATGACTCAACCATGATTCAAAAATTCATGCATTATCTTATAATGCTAAATACTATAAATTACCATATTTTACTATTCACAAAAATTAAACTATTTTAGAAAAATACCAAAAATAAAACTTAACCATTTTTCAATGGGTGGATTTTAAAAATAGACTCCATTTTATGAAAATATTTATCTATATATGATAAATTTAATTTTTATTTAAAATCATCATTTATTTAAAAATATTTATTTTGATATTATATATGATTTTATGACACTGATAAATTAACTAATGTCTCATAAAATTATCTTATAATTATGATACATAAATATAAAAATATAAAAATTTATTTTAATAAAATAAAATTTCTTTTAAATCATCAAATTTGTTATAAAATTGTAAATAAACATATACTTTTCATTAAAATTCTATCACTTAATTTATCATTTTTAAAACATTTATTTACTTATTATATGGTTTTAAATATATCATATTTTAATTTATAGGATATATAAAGTTTATTTATACTTTTATAGTTTATATTACTATTCTAATGGTTATATTACTATACATAGCGGTCTAATTACTACTCCAATGGTTAGGTTACTATTCCAACAATCTGATTTCTAATGGTAATAAGGGTTTACTACTTCTTATAAATACCACTTATTCTATTCATCAATCAATTCAATTTTCTCCAATGATTTTATGTACTTTCATATTTTAATTAAATTTTTTTTTATTATCATCATTTTATTTATTCCTATTAATTTTTTCGTGAGTCCGGTTATTCTAGAGGATCGAGCGGATCCAAAATTTTCCTATAATTATTATCTTATTTTCATGTTATTGTCTAGATGTAATATTTGAAACTCTTGTTGGTTTGTTCCCTAACTAATGTATCATTATTCATTTATGAAGGTGATGTTTGTTTGGGTTATCTAATTGGTGTATATTTTTATACTACATGACATAACTATAAGAAGAGGAATTTCATTAGTAAATTTTTGGGTCATTACATTCTTCCTTCTTATGAAATTTCACCCTACAATTTTTATTAATATACTAAGGTGAAAACATGTTAGGGTACCTCACCTTTATCACTTCCTCTATTTCCCATGTTTCCTCTTCATATTTATAGTTCCTCTATAGTACTTTGAAAAGGTGAGCAGTCATATTGAATAGAACATTATCTCTATGGTCCAAGATCTTCACTGACTGCTCCTCATAATAGAGTCCATTTTCCAGCAATAACAACCCTAAATTAAGTACATGTGAGAGATCTAGTATGCACTTCTTTAAGAGGGATACGTTGAATACATCATGTAATTGAGACATGGTTGGGGGAAATGATAGTAAATAGGCCAAAACTCTAACACGATCAAGAATCTCGATGGGGATGATGTACTTGGGACTCAACTTCCCTTTATTCCCAAATACCATGAACCTCTTCCATGCAGATATAAGGAGGAATAATTCTCCACCAACCTCAAACTCTCTGTCCCATCGACAGTTATATTCAAATCTCATCTATAAAATTTGGGCTTCCTTGATGTGCTGCTAAATGGATTTCTCATATTATATCATTTCCCTGACCATTTTAAGCCCCATCAGATTATGCTCACTGAATTCATCAGAGTATGATGATATTATACATATTTTCTAATAAATGGATTAATATGGGGATCCATAGAACATACTCTCAATGTTTCTTCCTGTTTTTTAATAGTCCACTCAGATTTCCCATTAGTTTGAGGATGATATGCCGTATTGAAGTTCAACTCATTATTTAGAGCATGTTAGAGATTTTTCTAGAAGATAAGGGTAAATCTCAGATCATGATCAGATACAATCAATAGTGGTATTCCATATTGACTCACCAAATCTATGATGTATATCCATTGATGTTGGTTGAGTGAGAACTCCTATTTAATTTAAATAAAATGATATTCTTTTGTAAGATGATCTACAACAACCCATATAACACAATTTCATCTATATGTATTTGAAATTCATGTTAAAATCCCATGGTGATGTTTTTTTATTTATATGTTGGTATGGGTAATGGTTTCATTAGCCCCTTATAATTGTTTCTTTCAGCATTCACTTTCTGACATACAAAGAACTTTGATTTAAATTTAGTGATCTCCTTCTTCATATTGTCCCACCAATAGTGTTATTAGATATCTCGACACATCTTAAAGATCCTTGGGTTAATAGATAAGGTTGATATATGTGTCCCACTTAAAAGATAATTTTTTATCTCGAGATTCGATGGTACATATATTCATGATTCCAAGCTTACAAATCCTTCCTCATCTTTTTTCAACTCTAAGGATTTCCTATTTTTACAGTTTACACCCTTTTCTGAATTTTCATTCCATTTCTTTGAGAATCATTTATTTTCTCTAAAAGGGATGGTTAAGCAATAATTTGTGAAATAAATGATGATGTTTGTCACTTTATTATTCCCATGTCCATATTTTTCTAGTCTAAGAAGACTGGATCCTTCTCAATTATCACAATTGACAAAGTTGTAGGATCCTTTCTTCAAAAATCTCTTCAAATTTATTTTCTTTACCAGGATAGTAGTGGATCAAGAAGTCATAATCCTTGATGGGATATAACCATATTCTATAGAACATATTAATCTCCTTTTATGTTTGTGTATATTTTAGGCTCTTTTGGTCAATATATATCTCACATTTCTCCCTTTAGAGATAATGCTGCCATATTTTTTCAATGCGAATATCACATCCACCTACTCCAAATCATGATTGGGATAGTTTTTCTCATGAAAATTAATATTTCTTGAGGCACATTCTATAAATTTATAATTTTCTTAAGTACACAACATAATACATTATTTTAATAATTGTTTTATAACACAATGTGTTCCCCATTTCTTGGCATTATAAATAAAAATATAGTGATAAGCCTCTTATTCAACTCTTTGAAGTAGTCTTCACATTAATTGATATAGACAAACTTTACTCTATTATGAGTCATCTGGGTTAGTGGATTTGAGAATAATTATAATTTATTCACAAATAATTGGTAATAACTAGATAGATTAAGGAAACTATGGATCTCTAATACAGATGTTGGCTCAATCCATTATTCAATTGATTTTGCCTTGAAAGGTTCTATAGATATTCCTTTGATGATGATAAAATTCCACAAGAACGATACTTACTCTATCCATAACTCACATTTACTTTACTTTTCATATAGTTTATCCCTTATCAATGTCTTTAGAGTAGTATTCAAATGCTACTAATATTCCTCCTTTGTCTTGGATTATATTATAATATCATCATTAAATAATATAAAATTTTTGTGATGTTACTATCTAATGAATGTATTCACTATTTCCATGAAAATTTCTATTGAATTAGTGATCGTGAAGGGAATCACTATTAATTTATAGTTTATATACCTCATTATAATGGTATTATTGGGAATATATTCCTTTTTCCCCTTTAATTTGTGATATCCCGACTAAAGGTCCATCATAGAGAAATACTTGGCCCTACGTAGTTGATCGAACAAGTCATATATCCATGGAATGGGATAATTTTTCTTTATCATGATTTTATTGATCTCATTATAATAAATTCTAATATAAATTTATCCATTATACTTATTGATGAATAGGACTAGCACACCCCATGGTGAAGCATTCCAACATATAAAACCCTTGTCCTGATTAACGTGTAACTACTTATTTAGTTCTTCCAACTCAATGATGTCCCTACTATAAGGTGTATTTTATACAGAAAGAGATCTCGAAATAAGTTCAACTGAGATCTCAACCTATTTATTAGGAGGAATACAAGGTAATTCTTCGGGGAACACATCAGTGTGGTCCTTCAAAATAAGCTTGTCTTTGAGAATGCTTCTATCCCCTATCTCAATCATTCAATACAGATATTATTTTTCATAAGGAAATAATTTACATAATTTAGATGATTATTTGGATGGAGATTTATCCAAACCCTTATACTTGCAAAAAATTGGAGGATTCCATGGGATATGAATATTGATCACCTTTATCAATAATTTTTGTTGGATTTGTATAAAGATACCCAATGCATGCCCAATATAGCATCAAACTCTACCAAAGGAAGTAAGACAAGATTTTTTTAGAGGTTTAGTCCACAAACACTGAAAGGAGAAGAATTATATACCTTGGATTAAATAATTTCCCCATTCACTATTCTCAATGATAACTCAACATTTATATTAATTGTCAGTGTTTGGATAAAATTACCAAACATGAAGGATATAAAACAGGGAATAGAATTAGAATCAAATAGTATGTTCACTATTCTCAAATGAATAACTTGGTTACCTATCACCAGTTCATTTTAGGTCTCCACCTCAACAGTAGAGATAACATATGACCAACCTATCTACTTTTGAGGTTGTTTATATTTATTGCCTCTAAAAACCCTTTATTGGGGTAATGGATCTCATAATCTGTTTCTTACTCGCATTTTAAAAATTACATTATAGACCAGGTGTTCATTTGAACCTTAATTTATTCTTTTATATTTTTTGGATTCTTTATATCCCTTCTACAAGAATTACCCCAATTCCTCTATCTTATATATTTGATGCATCTCTTGGTTCCCATTAGATAGTTCCTAGTATGATTCCTTCCACACTTTTAACATGCATGATGTTGGGTTTTCTTTCTATAATGGGATTTATCTATTGAACCTCCCATAATAAACTCTATTTTACTCTTTTTATCTCTAATCCCATGCGTCCAATGAGAGTTTCTATTCTCTATATCAACGATAAGGTAACAACGTACAATCTCCTCATAGCTGTAAAATTCCCAAATTACCTACTCATTTTATAGAATCATTTTTAGTCACATTTCATTTAGTGTTCATGAAAAAGACGAAGGGGTATTGTGAAATCCTTGTAAAATTTTCCTTGTAAACCCTAATATAATTATATTACTTTTTCTTTAGTCTGAGGAACTCCCTTTCCATCTTAAGATGGAGAGTTTCCAAAAAATATTTATTAAAAAATATTTTCTTGAATCCTTCCAATTCAATAAAAACAATTTATTCCTTTGACATTGTGTTCTTGATCTATTTCCCCCACTAATCAACTTTACCATTAATAAAATAAACCTCCAACACATATTTCTCTTCTTCTAAGTATTGAAGAATAGAGAATATCTTTTAAATAGAGTTAATCTATAGTTCAACAATAAACTGATAAGAAGATCTACTAAAGATAGGAGGCCTTTTTCAAATAAAGTATTTGAAAAGAAATTTTTCTTTCTTGTGATAACGAGGAAGTTACACATGATTCAAGTTATTATTAATAACGTAAGCTAGTTGTGCTAGTACCGTAATAAATTTTTGAGCTCCCATTCCCATCATATTTTTAATTTCATAAGGGTATTCATCACATTTCTTATCACACTGATTATTAGAATGAGTTCTCATATTTTTAAAAATTAACTAAGAAAACAAAAATAAAATTAGGGTTTCTTGAATAATTAGATAATAAGAATATAAAAATTCGACATTGAACATAGAAGGATAAACTTGTAAATTAAATGTATATCCTAAATTGTGATTTTCTAATATTCAATACAGGTTATCCATGATGATAAAATTATCCATAGTGATCTTTCTAACGTTTTCTAGTCCTAATATACAAAACTATCTAGACCATGGTCTGGTACCAACTATAAAAACCCTAGTATTTTACACACATTATGACATGATTTTAAGCATAATTATCCATTAAATACAAAAAAATGATTTTAAAGTCTAGTGTTTATGGAAGATTTGGTACATAAAATTAAAAAAAAAACAGAACTAGAATAAAAGATATTTATATTAATCTTACATAATTATATCCTAGAATCATTTATGCTTTTAAATTAGCATAAGTTATCAAAAATAAAACAAATAAAAAAGAGATGATCTAAAAATCCCAATAAGGGAACAAACATAGGAATAAATCATAGAACATGGGTTAGAAGACATACCATAATGATATAAAAATGAATGGACCATGAATAAACATATGGAAACATAAAATATAGAACATGGGATAATGTAATCATGGTAACATTGGAATTTCTAAACAACATATAACATTACATAAACATGGATCGGGGCTAACTACCTAGACTATATCAAATAGTGGACAATGTCCTGTAATGGATTAGGTTTACTCCCTAATCCCATACATGATGTACAATGAGACTAAAAATTACCCAATATATTGAAGTGTTATATGGGAACTCCCATTATGAAATATTTATGAATATGTGGGCCACATAAATAATCAAACGTAAATAATACACGTAAGGGTTGCCCATGGGAATGAAATGGGTATCTTAATCATCTCAAAAGGAATAACCAAATGGTGTATCATAATTGAAGGACCCCGGGACACCCTGAGAGGGGAGGGGTGAATCAGGGTGACCACTTTTTCTTCTAAAGTGTTTGATCTTGTTCCCACGTCGGTAGGAACTTGTTGAACCTGTATGAAGATTATGATCAAAAAAGAAAACATTCACATGCACAGAGAAGACACAGCCATTTTTACTTGGTTCACCACTAAGGGCTACGTCCAAGGAGCATACGCGGACAGGTTGCCGGTCGTACCTAAATCCACTATGCTTCACTAGATGCGGATACAAAAGTTCGGGTACTTACACTCTGTCCCAGGCTCACTGCCTTTACTGTAGTTCAGGGATAGCTCATTGCGTCCCTCGGGTCACTCCCGTTGACTCACCCTGGCTCACTGCCGTTGCTGAAGTCCCACTCAGTTTATAGACGTGAAGGTCTCTTCTTCATTTGCATAGGAGTGCATCCTTTGTTGTATGTAGATGCTCTATTGAAGTCCGATTCTCACCAGAAGAAGAATATCACTTTTCCTTGAATGTACCGAGTAGTCTCTCGGCTTTCGTGCAGCTCCAAACACGCCGGTGGGCTTCAGCAAAACCAGGCGCGCTTCTCCAAGACAGTCGCGTAAGTCCCACTATAGCGCGCAAGTCCACACTGGTGCGCAAGTGTCATCAACACAGTTGCGCGACTCTTCCTTCCCCAACTACAAACTTGCGCGGTCCACTTCCTTTCTCTTCCAAACCACCTTGGGCGCACAGCCAAACACCGGCGCGCAAGCTCTACTTGCGCGACAAAACAACCACCTGTGCGACTCAACCACCTACGCGACGAGAGCTCGAACAATCTCTCGGCCTTGAACTTCATTGGAAATGTGGAGGGGTGGTCCAGTATTTATAGGCAAAATGGACCCCCTGCGCGGCGGCGCGCAAGTCCCTCGACGGCGTGCAAGTCCCTCGACGGCGCGCAAGTCTTGTCTTCAATAAACTCTGTCGCGCAACTCACTTGCGCGACCAAACCAACACTTGCGTGACATTCTTTCCTTAGCCAAATTTTGATGTTCTGATCCTCAAAAACATATGGCGCGCAAGTCTTTTATCCTCCAAGAGCACGGCGTGCAAGTACCTTTGCCAAAAACACTTTACTTTATTGGCCGATTTTTAGTCCCAAAAATTTGGCAAACACTGGGAAACAGCGACACCTTCACTACTGTTTTCTTCTTGAACGGTATGATCACTTTGTTGGTACACACCCTGAACATCCACTGAGGATGGACAACAAACACAAACCATACACCAAATCATGCTTTGAAGAACCTGGTTCCAACAATAATGGTGTACAAGAAAGAGTGGATTTAAATCATAATTATACATTAATAAGGGAAAATAGGCCTGAATCATGATAAAATTTGTCCAAATAAGGTGAAATCATGTAAAAATAGTGTTTATGAACCTTTATAAATGAGCCACTTTGGTGCGGTTTAAGGGAAAATATAAAAGTGTCTTTAAAGAAAAAAAAGAAATAATAGTTTTCATAAAACCAGAAATTAAATAAGATTTTTTGTGATAAAATAGTTATTTTATTAAAATATTGGTGGATTAAAATATATTATGGAGTGTACATGAAAATGGGTAAGAAGTTGATAAATTGTGTTTAATCGGGCTTTCTTGCTGGGAAGAATTGAGACTGGAATCTTTTGTAAAATGTATTTCCATATAAAATAATGATTAATTGATCTGGATACATAATTTTGAAACATATACATAGAATTTAAAAGAATTATATTATAATAATTAATAAATAAAATGGTTTAAAGAGAGATAGATTGTAACCTAAAGGTAATTTGGAGGTTCGGAGAGATCCCGTACTTTATGTATGAAAGTGTTATGAACATGCACTTAATGTCTTAGAGAATCAAATTAGATTAATTAATAATTTAATTAAGAACCCATGAAAAATATATTTGATTTATTATAACTTTATTAAGTTCTTTACTGAACATTTTGATGAGTTATAGATTTTAATTCCATCATTCTGGGAGCATTCGTTTCATGGTTTCATGGTCGATTTTCATGTGTATAACTATGGAAGTTCGTGTCTAATTGGAATAATTCTATATAAGTGAAATTATAATGTATTTATTAATTTAGAGAAATTTTAAATGTTCAAATATATCATTTTTTCATTTATGAGAATGATTCATTAGATAAAAAAACTAATGATAAATGTTTAGTTTATTTTGGTTGTATTTTGACCATCATGAACAAGTTTTATTTTATTATTTAATATCATTTATATATTTTAGTTACATAAGATGAAATAAGTTATAATATATGTTTTTTAATATAATTTAACAATAAAAATTGTTTCATGACTAGACTTGATGGTTTTAATTAATAATGAAAACTCATCATCCTTGAAGGCAGTGAATCGACACATCACGGACGATATTTTTATTTTTAGAATAAAAGTCGAAGAGAAGAGATTTGATGATGGGTATTCCATTGAAGAAAATACAATTATATTATATATATGATAATGGAGTTATTATGTAACTTTTTATATGGTTTTTATGGGGTGATTAGAAAAGAAAAGGAAATAAAAGAGAAAGAAGGAGGATTTTACCTCTTGAATATTGTCTCCTTTAATAACTCCTTAAGGCACTTGGAATTGGTCTTTTAGTGAGACTATAAAGACTAAGCAATGGGAAAGAGGCTTGAAAGATGAATTGGGTTGAATATTATCATGATCCAAATCTTAAAATGTGTGAGAAGAAAAGTTGGTGAGTGGTGGTATTTATAAGGGAAGGAGAGGGGTGTTTTTGGTATTTTTTATTCATTTGTTTGAAATTTTACCTCAATATTATCAATAGTGTTGACTACCATGACTAAATATACAATCTAGAGAATGTGATTTATATATAATGAGCACTTACATCATACATGACCCAAAAATGACTAAACAATTTATGTTTTATCTTATAATGTTAAATATCGTAAATTATCATATTTCACTATTCACTAAAAATTCAACTACTTTAGAAAAATCCCAAAAAATTACCCTTACCATTTTTTGATGTTTAAATTTTAAAAATTGAACCAATTTTAAGAAAATAATTATCTAAATATGTTAAATATAATTTAGTTAGAATCAAAATTTATTTGAAAAATATCTATTTTGAGGTTATAACCAATTTTATGTCACTTTGAAAAATTAATTAAGGAATCATAAAATTAAATTATAATTATAATAAAACAAATTATAATTTATGAATCCATTTTATTAAAATAGAATTTATTTTTAATAATTATATTAATATTAAATTGTAAATATACATTTATGTTTCACAAAAATACCAACCCATAATTTATTATTTTTAAAACATTTATTTACATATTCCATGAGATAAAAATATAATATTTTTATTTATAATAAATCTAAATTTTATTTATAATTTTATCGGTGAGGTTACTATTCTAACAACTGAATTACTATTCCTAACGGTTACATTATTATTCCAACAGTTAGGTTACTATTCTAGTGGTCATATTTCTAATGGTCATAAGGGTTTACTACTTCATATAAATACCTTTTATTTCATTCAGCAACCACTTCAATTTTTTCCCAATTTTTTATATACTCTCAAATTTTAAATTAATATTTTATTTTTAACATTATGTATTATTTCTACATCTCTTTTTGTGTGTGTGGCCATTCTAGTAGATAAAGAATATCTAAAATTATCATATTCTTATTATTTTATTATTTATTTATTTCTAGAATGTTATATTTGTAATTCATATTGGTTTTTATTGAATAAATTATAATTACTAATTTATGATAATGATGTTTTTATTAGTTTCTCATTGTGATGTATACTCTTTGTAATAGATGACATAATTATAAGAAGGGAAATTTTATTGATAAAATTTTCAGTCATTATAAAGGTGATCCACTGATTTGATCTCAATTTCATGTGGAGCTCAGGAAAGGGAGGACAATATTTTCATTCTACCATGCTCTCCTAGATCATGTTTTTAGTTTTAGGGAATGACAAAGGGAATAATATGGTGAATTTAGAGGGAAATGCTGACTTTTTGTGGATTTTTTTCTATAACATATTCTAATATGTAATTCCCATAAATAAGTGTTTTTTACTAATGTATTTTATTTCATTGAGTAAAAGTCTATTTATTTACTAATTAAAGATTTTATAAATGTTAAAATATATCGATATTCTCATTCATGATGTTTATTAAATAAATTTTTATAAATATAATATATTATGTGAGAAATTTTTATTCATACTTATATAGTTGATTATAGTGTTTATTATAACCCAAAGTATTTTTAAAAGTGAAAATTCTTATATATCCATAAGTAATTCTTACTTGAGCATCATAATTTTTAAGTTATTATTATTTTTCTATGAGTTACCCTCATATAGACTAGGAAAATTAGTGTTTATTTCTACTTACTAGAAAATCATGAAAAGTATTATATCTTATGTATTAGAAAGTTATTCTAACACTGTCAGTTATATTCAGAATTTATTCTTACATAGAGATAAATTTATTCTTATGTGTAATAAAAAGATTATTTATTCATATTTAGACTTCCAAATAGTGTGATTATTATTGCATAGCATATATGTTGGTAGATTTATCTTATGTGAGGGCTAAAATCATACTCTTTCATTCATATTTCAAATTCAAATATATGATTGTAAATATTTTTTGTTCTTAATTTAAATGAGTGTGTTTTTATAAAATTTGAAATGGGTTTTTAATGAACGTAATATTTTAAGTGGAATTTCAATATGATTAATTTAGTCTTTAATTATGAAATATATAATTTAGATATAATGGGTATGGAGTAACCATATTTCTTGGATGATGTCAAATAATCCTTAAAATTTATTAAAAATTCAAATCATTGTCTAAAAAATCCACCAACAAAAAGATATTTCTATATACATCAACACATACGACTATGTTTTTATTTTAACAAAAAAACTACAAATGTTGAACAAATGATTTTAAATGAACTTATACTATGATTTTAGAATATAAAAATATTATTTTTCGACATGCATTTTGATTGAAAGGAATAAAGTATAAAATGATATTTCTATAACTTCTATGTGTTCCTAATAAATCAATACATGAATATTGGTCAACTTCAGAATTGCTACACTTTAGAGATATATTTTGTACATGATATTCATCTTTAATCAATTTTTTTTCTATAAAATTCTGTGCTATTTTTTCCTATAAAATTATATAAATTTCTTTTTTTATTTGAGTGCACACTTATTATAATAAATGTGGGATGGTGATAGAGGGTGAAGACTTATTATAAAGATCTCGGTCAGTATGCTCCAGTACTTTTGAAATGACTTAGTTTCACTGCTTACACTTAGATTTTAAGAACCCAATGAAAAGATCTAAAAAAATCACCAACCCTACATTGGGTGTTGGTGGAGTGGATTATGAGATTACATTAGAGACTGAGAACCACTATAAAAAACTATATATACTATGTCATTTATTTTTTTGTTATATTTCATTGCAAATTTTATTTATTAAATGGATATATCTAATAATATAATTTTCAGGGGGAAGTTTAAATTTTACTTAGAAAAAATCAAGAACTAAATTCACCCCCTCTTTAGTCCATATAATAAATATAACTAGGACAAAACTTTCTACCGAAGTGAAGATTTTATGTTCTCTATATTGGTTAGTTGATTTTTTAAATATCTATGTTTTATTATTAATATGGTTGATCTTAAATAAGGCATATCTATTGTTAGACAACCTTTTTCAATAGATAAAGATATGGATATTTTAAAAATAAAATAATTATCTACATCAAAAATTTGGTTTTAAAAGTCTATATAAAAGTGTTGAAACCTTACAAGGTACATTTTGGTGTACCAGATGTTCATAGTTCCCAATAAGAAGTTGATTATGATATAAATCTAGAGTTATGAATATTATTATTTATGTATTAGGCCTATATAAATTCAAAATAATTTCTCAATGTGATATTTCTTATGATATATAGGAGACAATATCTATATCCCATGAAGGTATATAAAATTTGAGATCATTATGGCATAATAAAACTAAATTACAGTTCTAAACTTTAATAATGTTTGATGGAGAAATAATCACTCAAATAATTGGAAGACTTACTAATATTGTAAATTATGTTACCACTTTGGTATATGTTGTACCAAAATTTGATCAATATATAAAAGTCTTTATAATTATACCGCTAGATATATTAGAATATCAAATATCATTATACAATTTACACCTATCAAATATATGAAAGTAACAAATATTATCGACACATTAATGATGTGTGAGGCATAAAGGCAAGTTGAAGCAGCCGATCAAAAGTTAATTAATAATGATAGTGATACTATTAAAGTTACACCTTTAAAAGATGATAAGAAATATAAATATATATTTTATAACTCATCTAATGAAGATGAATTCGTAGATTTTAATTTGAGTGATGAATTTTCCCAGTTTTCTAAAATATTAAACAAGTTTTACAATAAAATAAAGGGCTTTAGAAAACAAATTAACATGTTTTGAATGATATAAATTAAAAATAGGTTAGACTTTATGAATTCAAAAAATTTATGCAATCAATCTTGACAACCCTCAACAAAAATAAATGATGGAATCAAAAATAAATGTTCATAAAATATTATTATGTATAAAGAAAGATAAGAAATCCATAAAAGATACTTGGAGTGGTTCTAAGGATTTATTGATATATTTAATTTTGATTCTAAGGTTTATAGATGATATCATTAAGATAAAATATGTTTTATAGATTAAACTAAAATGGTTCACTCATTTTATCACCTATACCTGAGTATGCCGATTATTATTTTGATGGGAGTAATGAGTATTGTTCAATGATTAAAGAAAAGTATTATTCTCTACGATAGATCGTACATATCATAAAAAATATTATGATTGACTTGTTGTTGAAAATAATTCTTTATCTAATATTATTTTAAATTTAAATTATATGTTTGATAAAATTGGATCCCCTTGTGTTATACATGATGATGATTTATTATATGTGATTACTACATTAAATATGGCTACTGGTATGTTTACTCAATAGGATAAAAACCTCAACAAGATCCTTTATAGTCAAAAGTATGATGAAGATAGACATGAAACTAAAAGCAATGAACAAAAGACAATGTTTTATATGAATTATATTATTCTTGGATCTAATATTAGAATAATGTTAATTTTTGTTTTTTTCCACTATGGGTTTTCTATAAATTATATTATTGATTGATGCTTTAACCCGAATGGCCCGAAGGACTTATGGTTATTGATTTTTGATAACCCCTATTTAGAGGGATAAGGGGGAACCCTTACAAGGCCCATATGTTTAGAGAGTACATGACCGTAAGTCTTAGAAGAAATATCCATACTATAAACTACATTGAACTACTACTCCCCATGTACTGCATTGTGATATAATCTCTTTACCTTTTCATGGCTATTCGGCTAGGCTTCATGTGCATGAACATGCTAGTTTGTATGGAAATTACATACCATTTATTTATTCTACATCCATTAGCTTGTTCTCTAGAGAATATTCTTGGTCTGAATCCTCATCTTGAGTCTGCTAAATATAGTGTTTTCCTAGACTATTAATCACAATTTCAGGTGGCCCAAAATCCTTGAGTTGTCCCAAAGTCCTTGGGGTGGCCCAAAGGCCTTGAGGTGGCCCGAAAGCCTTACAGTAGGAGGGTCCTAGTGGCACAAAGGCCTTGAAGAACCCGAGGACCAAACTGAAGGCCAAAAATATGAAACAGATGAATATTTTCAGTTTCTACAGTACCAAAAAATATTCAATATAGTACTACAACAGTATCCCTAGAAATATATCTCCACCCAGATTTTAACTTGGGTCTCTTGGATTCACTTGTTGACTACTCACCAACTAGTATGATTATCTTTTTCTTGATGCTTTCGAGTTCCTCAAATATTTTTCATTAAACAGGCCTATATGTTTAAATATTCATCTACTATTATAGCTAAAATTTATTTTCAAAACAAGTATATTTGGATTCCCAAATCATTAATAGTTAACACAGATGGACTAAAAAGAACATGATTATAAAAATATATATTTAATTGATAATATTTATTGGAAAATAGCCATAATAAACATAAAAAAAAGTGGTATATGTATAGTGTCTATTCAAGACATATGATTAGAAATTTTTTTAATTTTTATTCTTCATCAAATATTGATAGTGGTCATATCACATTTAGTGATAATGCAAAAAGAAAAATCATTGGAGTTTGATCTATTGGAAATACTGAATCATTTATTATGAATATTCTATATGTTGAAGGTTTAAAGAATAATTTGATAAGTATTTCTCAACTATGTGATGATAGTTATTTCATTTATTTTTCTAATATCGATTATTTTGTTTATATGGATAAAGCTCTTAGATTCAATGAACCTGGAACAAAAAATTTATTTAGATTCTATCTTGATTATTTGTATAAAAAATAAAATTATTTCTGAATATTGAATTTATTTAATCTTATATTTGGCAAAAAAGACATAAATATCATAATGTATTTTTGAGGATGATTTTATCATCATAATGTTTTTTTATTTTCTGCTTCTATAAATTTGAAACCTATCCCCATGGATGTTTTATACAAAATAGAACTAAAAGCCTAGATGGAATTCATATTTCTTTTTTTTGTTCATGTGTTTTTTAGATTTACTTGGATTTACTTTTTGAGGCTTAAAAGTGAATATCATGCCAAATCTATGAATTTATTCTAACTATTTCATAATGAGAATGATTCCAAAGTTGGTTTATAGAGATGTGAACATGGAGGAGAATTTAAAAATAATCATTTTAACAAATTTTATTCAAATCATAGTGTTAAAAAACTTTCCCCACCCCTAAAATACCTCAATAGAATGATATTTTCTAAAAGATAAATAACTCCTTAAAATTAATTTTAAGAACAATATTATTTGAATAAATATTTTCTAATCATTTTTGGGATGATGTTGTTAATAAATCATTATATATAATAAACTGATTTATCAGAAGAACTATTTTGAAGAAAACACCCTATGAGTTACGGAATAAAGAAAATAAAAGAGTTATACATTTTAAGGTTTTAAGATATAAGATTTATATCTTAAATACTAAAGATAATCTTGGTAAATTCAATCCAATGGACAATGAAAGAATATTTATTGGTTATTTTATTACATCTAAAGCTTATAGAGTTTCTAATAAAAATTTTGGATAATTGATTAGTCAATTCATTTGATGTTTAATGATGGTGATCTTTTTATTCAAAATAAAATTTCTATAAATTAACATTATGATTATTTTAAAAACTATACTCTTATTAACTCAAAAAGGAATTATGTATTTGAACATGTTCATATTGATCCAATTCTTGGTGAGTTAGAAACTAAATTATATATGGGTTTGTTTCCTAGATGGCCTAGAACATTAACAAACAATCCATTAAATTATATTATTGGTGGTCTAAATGAAAGAATTAAAGGATATAAAGCATACAAGAAATATTTAAAGTTATCTACCTTTATCTCACAATGAGAATATAAAACCATAACACAAGGTTTCAGTGATAGAATTTCGTATTTAGGTATGAAATATGAGCTAAAATATTTTTAGAGGAATAAAGATTGTGAGTTAGTAGAGAGACCGTTAATTTACACAATTATAGGAACTAAATGGTTTTTTTAATAAAAAAGAGGATCACAATGAAATTACAAGGAATAATGTTAGTTTAATGACTAAACATAACAATTTTAAATAAGGCATAAATGATTATAAGACGTTTTCACTTGTTACTAGGTTAGAATCAATTTGTACCTTCCTTTTTTAAGCATCTTATATCAATCTTAAACATTTCCCAATGATTGTTGAATCTTATTTTTTATGGTTTTATTATAGTGGATGTTTATATTGAAAACCCCCATATTTTCCCAAATTATTTTTTCCAATTTGTTTTAAACTTTCCAAATATTTATATGGTATTAAACAGGAACATAGAGCATGGAATGAAAGTATTTGGAATTTTTATTTATTTAAGGATTTTTCTATAGGGGTGTAAAACCCTTCTTTATAGAAGAAAAAATAATATTTATATTTTTTTATAGGTCATATTTATATTGATGGTATTGATTTTGGTTCAACAAATTAGAATTTTTGTAATATATTTTCCAAAATCATGCAATAAGATTTCGAAATGCTTATGATGGGTGAGTTTAACATTTTCCTTGATTTTTAAATATTTTATAAATCATTTGTAAATGTTTTAAATCAAGTAATGTACAAAAGAGACTTACTAAAAAAGTTTGGAATTGAAAATAGTAAAGTATATACAACTAATTTGAGTTTTAATATTAAAAATGACTTGGATAATGCTCGGAAATTAGTATATAATAAGTTACATAGAGTGATGATTAAAATATTTTTATATATAACTGCCTGTAGACCATATATATTGTTTTCTGTGTGTCACTATGATTGATTTCAAGATAACATTAAAGAATATTATTTGAATGTTTCTAAAAGTATTTTAAAGTATCTTAATGGTTTTTTTCATAGTTTTTTGTGTCTTAATGCCTTTGGATTTGATTTGAATTTATATTATGATGTAGAATTTGAAGTTATTAGGATATATCATAAAAATAAATTTGGAACCTATCAATTCATGGGAAAATATTTATCTTAATATATTATTAATAAATAATATTTCATTTCCATTCTAAAACAAAAGTATAATATTTCAGCTATTATTTTTTATGCTCAAGTTTTATTGAAGAAAGAATCATTGAAGGTGTATGAAATTAATTTTTAACATGCACCTATCAAATTTTACAGCTCTAGTGCAATCAATATTTAGAAAAATCCAATAATAATTTCTATAACCAATCACATTTATATCATAATCATTTCTAGAGATATCATACCCAAAAAGTTGGTACTTCAATTAGGATTATTGAAATCTAGGATCAGTTAGTAGGTATTTTCACAGGTACTTTTCTTCCGTTCATTTTGATTTTATTAGGATTGAATAGTTTTTTTAATTTAATTGATTTTATTATATTCATTTTGAATTTATGAAATTTTATAATCTTCCATTATGTTTTTTATTTAACAATTTAATCATACATATCCTTTGTTATTTTCAGTTTAATTTCTCATTTTCAATTATTTTTTTATAATCTTACGCAATATTCCTTTTTTATTCTTATATGTCCATTATTTTTTTAATCTTGTATATGTCACTATTTATGTGTAATATATATTTATACATAATAATAATTTAAATTTTCTACTAATTATATAATATTAGTCATTTATTTCATGTGAATGTTTTTCTGAATTATTACATACTTGTTTTAATTATTTAAAATATTTTATATATTCTTATTTTCGGTGGGTTTTTTAATGTCATTATCTTTGTAATTTGCTTTTGGAAATCAATTTCACTTTATATTTAGGATAACCAATTTTAATATTGAAAACTCAAACCTCTCATTTCTAAAATATAAACCCTACCCACTGTGTCGTGATCATATTTTTGAATTGTGGAAGATGAGATGATCAAATATATAAGCATCCTTTTCTACATGGAAAGAAAATAAATTTTTATATTTAAGGATTTTATCTAAAATCTATTGATTTTAAGTAGTTAAATAAAATTAAAATTTTGTTAAATTTATTTTTGAGCTTCCAGAAGGGGGACATGGTTTTTCTATAAAGAATACTAATTTCATTTATAAAGTTGATATTGAATAACATTATGGTAATTTTGAATTCTTAATTTGAGGTATTGATGGAAGTTTTAAGTATATAGTTAATGGTATATACTTTTCTTTAAATTATTGGATTCAAATTCACTTTTTTAATATCCACATAGAGGGATGTTAAGGAATGATAGATCTTTGTGAGATGATGATGATATTATAGATGTTGATATGATGTTTTATAAATTTTGATCGACCAAAATAAAGAAGGAATAATTTATTATTTTAGATCCATAGTATAATGTGCTATGAAAATTTGTCCACACATTGATTTCCCAGATAATTGGAGAGTTTGAGAATGTATTGTTTCACGACATATACCTGATGTATAAGATTCTAAATTAAAAACAAGTCAATTTTATATGATAAATAAATATAGTGATGGATCATTGTAGTGAATACATGAAAAGAATAAACTATTATCATTTGACATTGTTATTTGAGAAAAAAGTAGTTCCTCTCAAGGTAGAATGTGCTACAAAATGCCTTCATCAGAACACTTTATCTTCTAGGGTGTTTAACAAAATTGAGTTTATATAGAATTCTTATTATAATAAGAAGATAACTATTAAAATAAGTGATGATAGTGTTGGTTTTGAATAGTTATAGGGTATCCCTTCTAGAAATGAGGTGGATCTAGATAGTGTACATGTTCAAGATAAACAAAATCAACTTTCTAGTCTTGAGAATGAGTATATTGAAAAATATTTTTTAACTTATACTATGGAAGCTATTATTGAGGATTGTGGAGATCAAAATAAAGGGGAATTTAATTTGAATGTCTAAATTGAAACTATTAATGATAGTGTGAGTTTAGAATAAGGATATATATGATTAGGATTATAATGTTGAAAATCATGGAATGGATATTAAAGCTATTAGTGAGATAGTTTGTGGATGTTCTGATTCTAAAAGGATAATTGATAAAAATGATCAAGTTGTTATGAATTATCCAAACTATATTCATGAAATTGAAAGAGTTGATGAAGGAAAAATTTAAAATATTAATGAAACTGTTTAATCTATTAAGAATAAATAACAATATGAAAATAATGTTTATAATGAATTTGAATATGAGGATATTGATGTTAACATGAAAGTTAAAAACATTAGGAGATACCAAATAGTACTGTATGAAAAAAAAAATTCTCCCATTAAAGAAGAATTATTAGTCTTTGATGAATACTTACACCAACATGTTAATAGTATTTTCTATGATTTTAAATATTTATAAGAAAATAATTGTGTTTTAAAGGCTATTTTTAAGGAATCAAAGGCTCTGCTAAATTTTTTGAAAGGAGGAATATGTTTCTAATAAAGACATTGAATATTTAAAATCATCAATGTCCATAAAATATGATTTTAAAGGGTTAAAAAAGTTTCTGAAATCTCAAAAGACATTATAAAATATTGTTAAACATTTTATATATGTATATCTATATAAATATAGAATAAATTAAAGTATTTTAATATTAAAATATCATATGTGTCTTCTTCAAGTGATATTTATGATCTAAATAAGAAATTATCTAATGTTCAATTGGTGTTATATATTTAGAGAATTTTTTAGATGTGAGGAATGAAATCCTTAGGAAAATAAAACTAGTGATGATGGACTATAAGAAATAATTTTTTGATGAGTTAAGGAAATTGAATTTTCTAGAATAGATTGATATGAATTTCTGTAGAATTAAAAGTAAAGAAATTAGTGATATTATTCATCTTAGAGAAATTTGGGACTAATGGTATGAAGTTATCACACATATAAGGGACCACTCAAAAAACACTTCAAGGATCATCAATATAGAAAACAAAGGTTTCATGGTGATGTTAGAAATTAATTTCCATTTGAATATGAATTTTCTACTAATAGTGAATATAATAAAATAGTAGAACCATGTGACAATTTTTAAGAATCTAGAAAGGAAGTAGTGGTTATTCAAATAAAAATTACTCAATTACCATCAAGTATTGATTAACATAAGAGATGATATGCATCATACTAATGATCATCTTTAATAATGTAATGAAATATAAATTGAGACATATAATGGTAAAAATATGATTCTTAAAGGATCAAAATTATTTTAAGTGATTAAAAACTTTCCATTTCAACATTAGATGTGTTTTATGAGATGTAATTGGATAAATTTAAGAAATTAGTGTGACAATTTCAAAAATCACATTACTTGATGAATACATTTTATGACTGTGTCAAAGCACATGGGATTTTTTCAATGTTTTTGATTATATAGTATGATAATCCAAATAGAATCTCACAAAGCACATGGGATTTTTTTCAATGTTTTTGTTTATCCCATCCACACTACCATATTAAATGTACCAATGTCATTGTTTTACCACACAACACCTTATCCATGCAATCCATAATATGAACTAGCCACTCAAAAACCGAGGTTTTGGGATCAAGATCAACACACTCCCCTTAAATCACATGGAAAGGTTTTGATTGATACCTGCTTAATTAGTAAACATGAAACACCTTTTGAACAAAAATAAAGTGAGATGGAAAATCTAGAATATATTACACCTTTCTAATTTATTGGACGATCATGAAAGGGACAACAAACCCTAGTGCCAACTTACTATACATACGCAAATGACAATTTCCCAAGTGAGGTGAAACCCTATAAAAACATAATCACTTTCTAAAAACTCCAACAGGTAAGGAAGATGTTCCACCTTATATTTATGATAACTCTGATATGTCTTTAACCCCTTTTGGATCAACTTTACCATTCCCATCATCACTTAAACATGACTTGGTTAACCAAAATCTATTCTCCCACTCCATCTAACAAAAAGGAGATATATATAGATTCCCATTCAAAAATTTGAAAGGTTCTTTTTTAATTGAATCTAAATATATATTTTTGTAGGATAATTTGACCAATGGAAGACGTTTTTCCTAGGAACTACCAAAATCAAGCACACATTCGTGAATCATATCCTCAAGAATCAGAATGGATCACCTAGTTTTACCATCCATATAAGGGGGATATTACATGATTAAATTCAATTGGGAACCCTTTAACACTTTGAAAAAAACCTAACTGAGATTTAAACCATGTTAATCTATCATATAAAATAAAAAAAGTCACTTCATAGGGATTTATGATCTCTCAAACATATAGGTGCTTGCGCTCTTCTACCCTAACATCTACTAAATAAGAAGGAAATAAGCTGATTTTGTAATTTGATCAATGATCACCCAAATAGAATCTTTATAACATAGAGTCTATGGTAATTTAACAATGAAGTACAAGGATATCTCATCACACATAAAGATTGGAATGGGTAATGGTTTCAACAAAATGGTATGTATCTGCTGCTCTACTATAATCTATTGGCAAGTAAGGCATCAGGAAACGAAGAATTAAATTGGATGCCTCATCCCTAGAAACCAATACCAACGTATCAAATTAAGATATATATTGTTAGTCCCAAGGTTCTTATACAAAATAGAATATTTTCCACTATCCTTCATGTCTTTCCTAATATATATCAAAATAACCTATCTACCTCAGAAACACAAGAAACCATCGGAAGACTGAGACCAAACACCCGAGGTCGCCCCACCATAAAATATTTTTCTTATATGTGGAAAATTAGTTTCATTTTTCTTTCCAAGATGAATCCAATCATAAAGTGATGAACCAACGTCCACACAAACAAATAATCATACCCATGAACCTCTTTTATATCGCATAATATCTGAATGAATAGACTCTTCAAAGACCACTCCTCCAATGATTAATTCAATACATGAGTTGTTAACTTCATGATCAACATTTCAATATCCACATTTCACTTTTTAGGTGTTTATGAAATATCAAAATCAAAATTCTGAATATAAATAACATAATATATATTAATTATGTTCAAGTCCCTCTAGGTGAAAATATACTTTAGGCTCTTATGATTTGAATACACAATAAACCACTCACCAAATAGACAGTGGAACCAATCATGATATCATGTATTACCATAAAGAACTTATGACAATTGGTATGTAAATTCTTTTATTGTGGTCATAGTTAGAGATATCCATAGGCCACCACCATCTTCTCCTTAATTTTAACTCATATTAATCCCATAACCAAGTATTCACAAAAGATGTTATAACCCAAACCTATTTGAGGAAGAATCAAAACTAGATCTAATTTCAATATCACCATCAGTAACTAAAATGATCTTGGATACTTATCATTTTATTCAAACTTAACACCCTTACGGGTTAAATATTTAATAGGAGACGAAATATTAGAGAAATCATGAACAAACTTCCTGAAATAAACAGACAAGACCAAGAATCTCTGAATCTCAAACACATTTATGGGTTGATACCAAGTCATCAAAACATGGTTATTTTTTAGATTATTTGATATTTATATTTTAGATACAACATGGCCCTATATGTTCACTTCTTAGGAAAAAACTCACATTTATAAATCTTTAAATATAATTTATATTCATTTACAGTCCTGACAAAAAGTTCTAGATGATTCTTGTGTTCTTTCTTTGATATAAAATACATGAGAATATCACCCACAAAAATATGATGAAAGAGATCAAAGACTGATGATATAATTGATTCATAAATTCCTAAAACACCCAGAGAGATTTTTTAATGCCAAATGGGAAAAAATAATCATAATTCTCATACCTTCTTTTAAACACTCTTTTAGGAATATCCTCCTCGCGAACTCTTAATGGTACCTCAATCCATGATCTTTCTTAAAAAAAGAGTTACGATCCCCTGAGTTGACCAAATAAGGCATTATTTTTTGGAAAATGATACTTTTTCTTAATGGTCCCTGGATTAGTCCTTTTGTAATCAATAAGAAGTCGAAGGCTTCTATCTGTCATCTTTGTGAAGAGAACATGTGAAGCGCAAGATGACATGTTTAGATGAATAAATCATTTTTCCACCAGTTCCTCAAGAGAAACTTTTAGTTTCATCAACTCAGTGGTTAATATAAGATAATATTATAAGGATATATAACTTGACCCTAAAAGGAAGACAATAGAAAACTCAACCTCTCTCTAGTGTGGTAACAGATAATAATCATATAAAAAACTTTAGGGTACTCATTCAAAAAAATAAGAAATGAACCACTTAAAAAATATTCAGTTGAATCAAGAAACATCTCAAACAATTTTCATGAGATCATTCTATACTAAGGAATAATATTCCACCACTCTCCTGGATCTAGGATCCCATCCCCTGAAGGATGTGATTAAACCCATTAGAATATAGAAACTAAATTCTATGATGATAATAATAAATATGTGATTTAAAGATAAACATCTAATCCATGCTAATAATGAGGTCAAAGATATCCAGATAAATGACTCAGATACCCCAAATTACCTCATGGTCATTGATCACAACCCGATATTTTAGTAATTTAAAACCCTGCTCATTCCTTTTTCCTAAGGGAGTAGAACATTCCCTTATGAATGACATAAGTTTTGAGTGTAAGAAAACATTACAATCAACTTACATAATATAAAATAATTATTTGAAACATTATCAAATAAATCCAGGATGATAGGGGATAGAATAAAAACTATACCTCTCATAGTAGCTGGCCTCACTTTAGATTCCTCTATTGCACACTCTACTGTATAAATAAATTTGACCATAGTTCCTCCCTGTGTTTTTCTGTTTCTTGAGAATCCCAATTTTCATGAGAATGAGATCCACCACTCTTTCTTATGTCAAAATTATCCTTTGAGACTTTGTTAAGAGTGCATCTTCTTATACCACCCTGGTATATTCCACCAAAAAATGATTAAGATTCCATTATTGTCCACAATAATGAAAAAACCTAGGTGATACAATACAATCATGCTTATTATGGATAGGTATCTAACACTGATAGAAAAAACCTGATGTTTTCCCAAATAATCCACTTAAATATATTTTAATGTAAACTGATCACCCATATTACACTTCATTTTTTTATAAGGCACGCCCTGGCTACCTTCTACTCTAATAGAAACTCCACATAAACTCGTCTTCCCATCTAAGCCTACCACAACCATAGATGCTTGATCAACCACATAAAAAAGGACAAAAAAATATAATCAACAAAAACTAAATACCAACCATTGAACCCATCTCAAACCTCTGATATCTATGTTAGTCTTTAAAAAAGATTGGGGGATAAGTGCACTATCAATGTGAAATGAGAATCATACTCTATAAGTGGATGTTCTTCTTGCTCCAATGTCACAAATTCGTGAGTATTTTTCAAAAACAGCATTTTAGGATGAAACTGTTGATTGAATACCCCATTTAAAGTGGTCTAGTTAAGATTCTCATAAAACATGTAATTTCATGACAGAATCCCACAATTTCCATCTACGTACATCAAGAATTTATGTAGTGAAACCCGCCTTTGAGTCCAATGGATCCTTTAAGATTATTTAAATTATATCAATTTATTCAATATTGTCCTTAGGTTCTTGAGTTACTTTATCACAACAAAAGATAAATGGATTATTTTTTTAAAATTCAGAAGCATGATATATCATCCATTCCTATTTTCTAACACCTGCCTGACCTAGTGTCTAGATTCTCTGGATGAATACTTCCACCAAAAAATATTCTATTGAAGGTTTCACTAGTAGAATTAGTCTCATATATTCTTCTCATAGATTTAGAAGATATCTTTATGGAGGTATTTTCTATTAAAAACAATTATTATACCTCATTATATTAGAATAATATCTCCAAATCAAAAGAGGAACCAAATGAATCCATATTAAAACCCTTAAACAATAAAAATTTAAGGAGAATATTGATACAATGAATGAGAAAATTAAATATTAGAAAACAATAGAATAAAATATAGGGTTCATCCAAATATACCCCAAAATCATGTTTATATAAACCATCAAAAAATAATACTAAAATATTATGGAAAAATCTATATCCACCCATGGTAACTAGAGATCAGATATAAATGTGATCTTTCTAGGAACCCTTACATACTTACTACCCATGTTATGTCGGTCCTACTCCATATTATTTATAAATCTCAAAAAACCAAGGATACGATACCATTTTGTAATGAATCAACTTAGTTTGACCAGACACATAACCCAATATGGCGCATTATAAGGTGTTAAGAGCATTTTCGATTACCATAGGATAGCGACAAGAATATGGGTTTCAATATAAATATATACCAGAACATTTTCACCTTAAAAGATATGAAAATTGTATCATATATGACAATATAATGATAAACTACTAGATTAAAATGTAGAAATAATAGAACACATATATGAGACATACAAAAGATAAAAAAAAGTTTAAACCTAGAAGAAAAACCGAACAAGAAAAAAACCAAGTATCCATTTGAAAATCTATCACCACCAACCAAACACACTATGAAGATGAAATCAACCAAGAGAAGCCTATGAGCTAGATGAAACCTTTATCTTTACCTATATCCTACAAAAAAGTACATATAACCCAAGGCATAAGTAGGGTATGAGGAAAACACCCAGCATAATACCACCATGAATCTATACAGTGTATATCAACATGAAAAAATAAGTTATATAACTAAAAAAAATTAATTTAATTTCATATGAAGAAACTTTTCATTAAAAATAATTTATTTTTCTTTTAACCAAACCGTATTCATATAAATTAAGAATATGAAAAAATACATAAAAGATAAATAGAGGGAAATAGTCAAAATCAACCATAGAAATGTCATTTGAAAGGCATGTGAGAAATCAAACATGAAACAATATCATAACATATAAAAAATGAAAATGTGTGATCTAGAAAATGGGAATATATACTAGGACACATAAATAAACAATAATCCAGACATACCATGAATATTATCAATATCAATTCCTTCTGTAACCTATCAATACCACAATCATAACCCCTTGTGGTGCTACACTCACTGAGGTTTTCATATATCCATATCCTAACACACCTAAGGTTCCCAATGTGCCATGTTTTCACAAACATTTAAAAAACATTCTCACAAATTGATAAAACATTTTCACAAGTGAAGTACAAATGCTCCCATGCCTATAAAACCATTTCAGTTTCAAAAAAATATTTGATTCATTTCATTAACCACATAATGTGCATAAATTTGTTTTAAATCAAAACCCCTTTTAAAAAACATTACATTCCATACAAGTTGAAATTTCATAAGAAAACCATTTTTTGATATCAAAATCAATCATTTTAATAAACCAAACCAGTGAAATTTACAATTATTTTATGTAAATAATGAGATATAACCATTGTACAGATACACATACCTCTATAATATAGAAAATATAGTTGCCTCAAAAAACGGTGACTAGAGATGAAGAGTCAAGATCCAAATTATCTTAGATCAACAAGAACAAGCCAAAGAAGTTGGGAATCACCATAATCCATTGATTAAATAAATATTAGTTCTCATAAAACATCATAGAATCAGTTGGATTGGGATCCCTAGAAGTAGGAGGAATATAAAACAATTAATTGAGGGTGGAAACTAGTTTAGGATTCATTAAACATCCCCACTTAATGATCTTACATGTCTTAATTAAGTGGAGAAAATTCTCCAGAAGATTTGAGGCCAAATTATCAATTAAAAATTCTGAATAATACAACAATTGTGGTATGCTTCTTCCCTCTATATATTGGTGTCCTTGAACACACTAAGCCTAGGCAACCTAAAATGGATACCCTCTATGTCTTGTTATAAAAACCATGGTCATTTTGTCCCACCACGCTCTCCAACATTATGTGGTGGTTGAAACTCTAGCTATGGTACATAGGAAACCCCCTAACATCCCATGCTTGAGACTACACCTATCCATAGAAATTTTGGACCCATCCAATTTCCATAGGAGGTTCCCATTTTCAACATGGCTTGGGACATAGTGTAGTCTAACCCATGTTACACAGAGGAGCACCACTTTAATTTTCATGAAAAAATACATCTTTAACACTTATAAACCCAAATTTAACAAAATCAAGGCTCTGAATAAAATATTTCTATGATTGGAGGGTGACATAGGTTCAATCAGGATAGAGTGGGATACTCTTTGGTTTTTCATCCACTACCAAGGATTATAGTTTGACCCCCTCATAACCACTAATGTTATTAGATTCATCCTCTTTGATATATCATGTTATTTATATCACTGTAAAATGAAGAACACATTATATTGATCGTTATTGGGATGAATTATGAGATATGGTAACTTAATTATAGATACTCTTTTTTTATTTGTGGAATTATGTTATGTTTCTAACATGATCATGGTGGAGAATCATAATAAGGTTATTGGATAAGAATTCATGCATTTATTGTCTCAGAAAATAGAGCATCATTTTGATTTAACCGAAATTAGATTGAGTTTTTAAATGATGTTAGGAAGGGATTGACTATCAATAACAACTTAAAATGGGGCATTCGAATCTTGGGTGACACATTCACTTGAAACACATGTTTATAGTGTGAAATACACATGATACACATACATGGATGAATTGTTCCCAACCAAATTCATCCAATATTACACTTCACATCGGAAGGGTGTTTGTTTATTACCCTAGAAATTCGATGGATTAATAATGAAATATTTAATACTTACCTATGATAAAAGACAACAGTAAATCCTCCAAATGTTTGATTATGAATCATTTGAAAGTTGTGAACCTTATTTTTCTGTAAAAATGGATAAAGAAACTTTTAGAGTAAAATGTAAAAGTTCTAGTGTAATATTGGATCTCATACATAGTGACGTATGTAGACCAATGAGTACAATGTCATGTGGAGGTTTTAGTTATTTATTTTCAGTAACCGATGACATTTTCCAATAAGGTTATGTGTTTCTGATAAATTAAAGTATGAAACTTTTGAAAAGTTCATATAGTTTAGGAATAAAGTACATAATCAATTGGGAAAAGGTATTAATATTATTAAATCAGATTAGGGTGGTGGATAATTGATCCAAGAATTCATTGATCGTCTAGTGGATTGTGGAATGGTTTCATAACTCACCCCTACCAAAAAACCACAATGGAATTCTATGTCTAAGAGGAAAAATAATACATTATTATATATGGTACAACCACTAATTAGTCAATGTGACCATAATATTTTATTCTAGGGTTATGCTCTAGAAATGAATATATTTCTAATAAACCATGTTCAATATAAAGTATTAATCAATAGACCACATGATTTTTGAATTGTAAATTGTCACATTATATCTTTTGTGAATTATTGGGAATGAAAAACCTTCATAAAACATTTGGATTCTAATAACATTGACTATAAATCTGAAAAATTATTATTTATTGGTTATCCTAAGGAAACTACATGATACTATTTCTGTAATTTTATTGAGAAAAATTTATTTATGGCCCATTTTTATACATTCCATGAGAAATAATTTATCAATCATAGATTAAGTGGGAGAAAATTTGAACTTTGAGACTAATAGGCTGGAAGTGTTCTTGAGGTGGAGATTAAGTGAGTTACACAAAGAGTTTTGGAAGAAGAACCATATCATGTCAGACAAGAAAATCAAAGGTCTGGTACGATTTATGAAGAGATAATAAGATACCAATTTCTCATATATAATAATGATCAAAAGATGTGTAACACATCGCAAACATTATATCATGTATGTTTCATCCTTTTTTTGTCTTCTTTTTTGTTGGATTAATAATATTGAAATGGAATCAAGATGATACATATAATGGGGAAGTTAGGAATTTGTTATAATTTTTATCTTAAACCTATAGTTATTTTTATTCTCAAGGAGATTACACACCGTTTATGGAGAGTATAGACCATGTAAGTGGAGTACATTCTATGAAATGGATGATGAGTAGGAGTAGTGAACTGGATACAAGGCATGAAGGATTTATATTTTGTGTAACATGTTTACATCATGTAATAAAAAATATTGTGTTTTGTATAAAAAGGTGTTGTGTTTTCGAGTGATTCCAGCTTTATTGGATTACACAGTCTGTAATGGGATTACACGATGTGTAAATGTTATGAGATGTGATTTTTAGCGTGGTTCATGACTGATTTTCATTCCATTCTACGTGAAGCTCTACCTTTTTGGAACCAGATCTAATTATTTCTGAGTCTCTTTATTTAGTGATTAATTATCTTTGAAGTTGGATTTCTACTCTCATAGAACATAATTCGTTAATTTTTAACTATATTTGGTTATATATATGGTTTTGGCTATGATTGTCTTTAGATTTGTGATTAGATGGTGTTTTTTATCAATCCTTTTCAGTTTATTTGTGTGCCTTGTCTTTTGAAGGTCATTCTCATGGTTTCTGGTCACCATTGTCGAAAGAATCTAGGTTTATACCATATGAAGGTATGTGTTTCAATACAATGGGTAAATTTAATGAATTTAATATCATTCCTTATAAATTCCTTTGAGGTTTTATTTTATTATAAGTGAAATGTGGTTACAAATTATTTCTTGGAAAATAAAATATTTTTCGAAATGGGTTTTTACTTTGAAAATGAATTTTAATGATTTAAAAATGGGTTTTCAACCCCCTAAGTGGATAAAATCATCTTTGAAAATGGTTATAAAATTTTGAGGATGGTTTTGAAATGAAATTTAGAAATTTGATGATTATGAACCTTGGGTTCATCGAGAAAGTGACACGGGTAAACTTAGTGCATGTTTAGAACCTCTAGGTGGTAACCTTTTTTGATATTGATAGGAAATGCTCGATAAAAGTTTTGATATCAACTAGTATGACTTTATATTAGTTGAATACAATGTTGTTCCTGTTTAGTATTTTCTTGTTAGTTTCTAGTATATAGCTTCGTATAAGAGAGGTCCAAATATGTGAGGTGATTTTTCATTTATGTATATTTCTCTCATTATTGTTTTTATCATGGATTGTCGCTCACAGGTTTTTATATGAGGTTGTATCACATAGCTTTAAATAATTGGTTGTTTATTGGATATATGTTTACTGATTTAACTCTGGTTGTATGGAAATTATTTCTTGTTTTATCTCAAATACATTTAATTTTTTGGTTCTCAAAATTTGAATGTTTTTTTTGAAAATTGAAGGAGGAAGGATGAAATGATTTATATATAGTTTCTATTTAAAAAAATTATTTAATTTTTTTTAAGATTCAATTATTTAATTCTTGATATTAGAAATTGTAAAGAAACTATGGTGGTGTCCGAATGAGAATTTTATCACAAACTACATGCGTATTAGGTTATTTGTGGACATTGTATTACCAGATTTAGGTAAACGGTAAAGAATTTTGTAGAATGGTGGATTCTCTTGCTACTTCTACTTTCAAATTTGGTTGTTTTGATGGTGCCTATTGGTCATGTATGGATTTGAATTAACTTATAGTTGATCATTTTTTGGATTCTATTTTAGGCCTCTCTGACATGTCATCTATTTCTACTTTGTAATTTAGTTTTAAGTATTATGTCCTGGGTAGATAATAGTTAGAACAATTGTAATTTGGATTGTAGGTGTAAGAAGGGGTCCATCCAGCTCACTTTTGTGACTATAACTAAGTTACCATGGGTGTTTAGGGACCTTTAATAGGTTTGATACTTGGTGTTAGAGTTCATTTGAATGAACCATATTGGAATTTTATTTAAATTGAACAATTCCTTTTTAATTAAGGTCCTTTGTGATTTTGTTAAATTCATAATGTTTTAATTTTTTTTATCAAAACATGATGTTAGTCATATTATTTTATAATTTTCTCATGACTGATTATGTTTTTTATTTTGTTGGATAATTCCTTCAAGAAGAGATCTTCCATATAAATGAGAGGAAGTTTTGAGATATGTTCCATAGTAAAATCCTCTAGTGGACCCTATTTTATTAAAAGTTATTATCTCGACTATTTAGACTCAGGATCAATTGGGTGTTAGGTACCCATGATGTATAGTGTATCATGTCTCATAATTTACAAACCAGTATCCACACATCTTTAATGGTGGTAAAGAAATCTAGGAATATAAGGAATGTCATTATAATTTAGAGAGGATCTTCATATTCTTGAAGACTATAAGGTGGTTTTTTTCTATGAATATCTTCAAGGGATATGGAAGGAGATGGTGGGGCACAATTATGCAAGATATGTTGCATGAGGATATTACCTAGTCTTCCATTAATAAATTAATTAACTAGTATTTTTACACCGACATAATTCATACAGAGAAGACCCAGAAGTTTATGACCATAGAGTAGTGGGTGCATACCATTCTGTAGTATTCTTCACATTTACCTGAGTTTTTGCATCTAACATCAGAGCTTGTCACTAATAAGTACCTGAGGCTCAAAGGATTGATTTATGACCGAGGTTTGATATTTGGTTGATGTTGATACTCATTTGAATTTGGACCCTTATGAAGATTTTTTAAAAGGTAGCATTGGCCATGGTAGACATAGCAAGGTAGATAGGTTTGTTTGGGGATTTAGTTGGTTTAGTGGTTAGTCGTGGTGTATCTTCAACCCAGAAAAAGAAGCATAAGGTTGTTCAATATTCTTCAATACTGGTTTTAGGGCCATAAATAGGGAAACATTAGATTGTATACTACTACTGTGGATGGTGTGTTCATACCAATCCTAAATATACAGAGGCTCCCAATAATTATCATATTTATAGATGATCTAGCTATCTTAATTTTTTTTTCAAAATAAATATTAGGGAAGTGGGTCAAGATCCACTCTCACTAAGGGTCCACAAGTTCATATAGATCCTTCCAAGGGTGCATGGTCTAATCCTCAAGACAAGGGATATGTTTATGTGGCTAAGACTACATGACTTTATATAGTAGAGTCTAGACAAAAGGAATCTGAATCAAATACTTTTACTGTTAGAGGTCAAGGGGTTATCCCATCTTCTATGGTGCTATATTTGATTGATACTAGTGGTACTCATTTTTTTATTTCATCAATGTTATTTTACATATTTAGTTTTCATATGGAACTTGTAAAATTATTATTGTATCTTTCAATGCCTTTGGGAAAGTGGTTTGAACAAGGTTTTAGATGTCCCGCATGTCGGGTGTTGTTGGACGACTTTGAGGTGGAGTGGGATTTTTTGGTACTTGATCATGAGATATTTTACATGATTATCTACTTGGATTGGATAATCCATGTTAAGACATAGATAGATTGTTGTCACCATTGTGTTTATTTCTTATCTTACAATGGGGTCACTGATGTTTTCTATGGTGTGTGGGACTCTAGATCATGAAAGGAATGGATTGTTTTTCCTTATGTTAGGGTAATATTGTTCTAAATTTCAATGATGTTTCTTGAGGTAGTTGACCCTTTCTTGGGTGGTCAACTTCCAGTGGTTGTTTGTTAATATCTCGATGTATTTCTGGATGATTTTTCTTGTTTACCACCTCAAATAAGTCTAGTTTACTATAGACATTCTCCCTGGTATGATGCCCATTTATATTCCATCAAACCATATAGAACCTGCTGAGTTAGTTGAATTAAGGTCTAACTTGAGGACATAGAGGCTAAAGGATTTATTCACTATAGCATGTCACCATGGGTTTTGCCTATCCTCTTTGCTAAGAGGAAGATGAGAGACTCTAATTTTGTATTTATTAATAAAAGTTTAATTAGGTGATAGTTAAGAAAAAATATCATTTTCCAAGGATTGATGATCTCTTTGATTAGCTTAGAGGGGATCATTGGGTTTTTAAGAATGGCCTATCATTATGCTACCACAATTACATATTCTAAGAAGAGGATATATGTAATAAAATGTTTTGGGGTTGATATGTTCAATTCGAGTTTCTGGTTGTACCATTTTTTCTCACTAATGCTCTTATGGTGTTTATAAATTTGATGAACCATATCTTTCATTGGTTCTTGGAATATTTTTTTTGTTGTGTTCATGGATGATATTTTGGTGTAACCCAAATTAAAGGAGGATAACATGGACCATTCATCGAACCTTGAAAGAACATAATTTATATGGTAAGATTTCCAAATAAGAGTTTTCGATCTAGGAAGTAATGTTTTTGGGGCATGTGATATATAATAGGGTAGTATTAGTATATCATTAAAATGTATAGGAAGTTATGCCCTAGGATTATCATAGAAATGTGTTTATGATCTGGATTTTATTGGGTTTGGTTGGTTACTATAAATAGTTTGTTCAAGAATTCTCAAATCTCACATCTTCAAGGATAACTTTAACTAGTAAGGGTGTAATGTTGGAATGGAATAGAAAGTGTCATATATCTTTTGAGGAGATAAATTTGAGTTTGACTTCAACATCGATTTTTATTCTTCTAGAACTGAGATTAGGTTATGATGTTTTCTTGGGATGCTTCTAGTACGGGATTGGGATGTGTCTTGATGTAGGGAAAACATGCTTCATCTTATGTATCTCACTAGTGTTTCCCTCATGAGAAGAGCTACCCTGCCCATGATATTGAGTTAATAGTAGATTTTCATGAACATAAAATATTGCATCACTATATCTTTGGAGAGTGGTTTTTTGTGTATTTCAATAATAAGATACTTAAATATATTTTTATCTAGAGGGATTCGAATTTATGATAGAGACGCCGGGTAATGTATCTAAAGAATTTTTATTTTGATATTTCTCATAAATTAGGGAAATGAAATGTAGTTGCTGATTTATTTAGGATAAAATTACTAACAGAAGACATGAATGAATCAGTTGAGGAGTGGTCTCAAATGAGTTTTTTTGTTGAGAGAAGCTTGAGAGTGGAAGAGGTTGGTGGATACGTGTTCTTGTCTTTAATTAAAGCTGACTTTTCTTTGGATGAACAGGATCAGATCGAGCATGTGATAGACATTGAGTTCCAATGCATTAGTGAAATTATTTATTGTTGGGAGAACTTGGGTGGGAGGTATTCATCACCCGATGAAGTTTGGTACTTTTGAAGAAGGTTAGTTGTTCCATTTTCCCTCATCCATGTGTTTCTAAGTAGTTTACACCATTCTTGTTGGTTGGTGTACCCTAGGGATATGAATACGAATCATGACCTGAAGCATCATTATTGGTGGAAAGGGTTGAGATAGTTGAAAGTGGCATTTGTATCACAGTGCCATACTTGTTAGAGAAATGTGGACGAACACATGAGACCTGTGGGTTTATTACATCCCTTACCCATTCTAGTATATAAGTGGGATGATATTTCCATGTATGTATTCCTTATATTTCCATGGAATCCAAGTGGGAAGGATGATATTTGGGTGATCATTGATTAAGTCACTAAATCAGTTCATTTATTATCTATTAAGGAAATAATGAATGTGTAAGTGATTTTGGACTTATATGTTTGAGTGATTGTGAGACTTCACAGGGTTCCATATGTAGTTGTTTATGATAGGGAATTTGGGTTCACATCCATGTTAGGGAAAGGTCTGCATGAGGTGATGGGTTCATAGATTAAATTAGGCATGACTTATCATCATTAGATCGATGGAAAAATGGAGAGGGCTATCCAGGTTCTAGAGGACATTATCTACACTTGTGCTCTTGATTTTGGAGGATCATTGGATTTGTTTCCTTGGGTTGAGTTTTCCTATAAAAATAGTCATTAGGCTTCATGAAATATTTTTCCCTTAGAGGATTTTTATTGGTGTCCATGTAGATCTCCCTTATGTCAGGAAGAGTTGGGAGAGTGTTCTTTGGGTTGGCTAGGTGTTTTATAAGAGATGATGGAGACAGTATAGTTGATCCATATGCAGTTGATCATAGCTAAAAGTCATCATAAATATTATTCAGACTATTGAAGATAGCTTCTGAAGTTTGAGGTTGGTGATTGGGTCTTTCTCATTGTTTCAAGTCCCCAATGATGTTGTTAGTTGGGTAAGGAGAGTAATTTGGCATTGAGGTTTGTAGGAACCATTAAGACCATTGTATGACTAAGGAGGGTGGAAAATCAGTTGGAATTTCCATCTATATTGACTTATATACATGATTGTTTTCATGTTTCCCACTTGAAGAGGTGTATACTAGATTCTTCCCATATTATTATATGGGAGGTTGTTGATCTTGAGATAGATATCACTTTGGTTGAGTAGCTAGTTCAGATTATGGATATCCAGGATAAGGTAATAAATGTTAAAAGGATCCCCCTGGTCCAGTTACTATGGCAGCACAGACAGGTTATCCATGAGACGTGGGAGTGGGATTCGTTTAAGAGAGAGTAGTGGGCTTCTCTTTTTTGCATATCCAAGATCTTGAGGCTTTCTCAGGGAAGAAATCGTTTATGGTGGGGAGATTATAACACCATATTACCTTTCTTTTAGGCATGTTATAACCTTTGTTTTTGGTTTCCTTTTTTATTTGATAAATAATGTTGGATAGGAATTTACATTATACTTGTAATGGTGAAGTCTGGGATTTTTTTTGGAATTTATGCTTAAAAATAAACTTTTTACTATTCACCAAGTGATTACATGATGTATAAGGGGAGTACATGATGTGTAATGGATACTTACAATGATCCTTGAACTGGATATATGGGATTGAGGTTTTAAACACCATGTATCATGTTCATGCCATGTAACAGAAAAAATAAATTTTTTTAATATAAATTTGATGACTTTTCCAGTGATTCAGGACTCTATGGATTAAATGAAGTATAATGGGATTTAATGTCATGTAAGTGTCATGAGTTGTGTTTTTTAGGTTGTATCATTGTTTTTTTTTCATTTCATTTTTTCTATACCATAACCTCTATCAACTCAGAGCTTTCCCTATGCAGTTTTTGGTGACTCCTTCCCTTCTAGATTGCTTTGTCTAGTAATTGATCACCATTGTGGTTATGTTGATACTCTATGGGTATGTACCCCGTATGGTTTTTTCTTTTTCATTGGTTTTGGATGTGGTTTTGGATATGGTTGTGTTGAAATTTGTGATCATATGGTGTTTTATAGTTATCCTTTTCAGTCTCTTGGCATGAATGGTCTTTTGAAGGTTGTTCTCTTGGTTTTCGATCACTTTTGTTGAAAGAATATAGGTTTCTACCATGTTTAGAATGGTGATTCTACAAAATGGGTTAATTTTATTAATTATATGTCATTTTTGAAAAATTCATTTGGTTTTTTATTTTATTAGAAGTTATATGTGGTTACAAATGTTTTCTTGAAAAACAAAATGTTTTTTCAAAAGGGTTTTTCCTTGAAAATGACTTTTCATGATTTAGAAATGGGATTTCAAACTTTGAAACATTTAGGATTGTATTAGAAAATGTTTTCTGAAATTGTGATCATAGTTTTGAAATACAATTTGGATAATTGAACTTTGGGATCCTTGGGTATGTTTGTAAAGATACACGGTTATCCTTAATGTGTGTTTGGAACAACTAGGTGGTAACATTTTTTGATATCAACTAATAAGAATCGATCTATATAATGAACCTGGATTTTCATATATAGATATTACATATTTTTATATGAATATTATTTACAATACAAAAACACAATCCTAAAGACAGTATTAGTTTAGTGCATTTGGATGCTTGGAACACAAACTTCTAATCTGGTGAAAGATATTCGATGTTTCCTACAAAGATCTTCCTCTTTAGCATCCTTACCTAAAACCATTCTTCATATCCTTGGGAAATGAAAATTATGAAAAGGTTGAGCTCAGATACTCAGTAAGGGTAAACAAGGGACATATCAATCATATCATAATAATAAGACATAATAACATAAACAAAACATTATAAAATTATATCATGCATATCAAATATCTTGATATCATGCGATGAGATAAATCATATGAGTTCATAAAGAATAAAAGAACATATTCCATGAGATCATAACATAAGAAATTAAATTTTGTAATACACATAATTCTAGAAAATTATTTCTATATTAGTCAAGGCTCACTTCCAAGAATATCATAGAGGGAAAAATCCATTACGGAACCAGGTTCACTCTCCGTTACAGGACCATATTAATGAACCAAGTTAACTCCCATTCCAATCCAATATTACCAAACCAAGCATACTCCCATTTCAGTCTTGAATTACATGACCGAGTTTAATCCCGTTTCATTCTTGTATTACTAAAATGAGTTCACTTCCTGTTCAGGTCCTGTATTACTGAACCAAATTTACTCCCATTCCAGCCATGTATTACAGAACTGAGTTCACCTCCCTTTATAGTATAATATATCTCTTGAGATATATATACATACCCAATTAACTGTATTGATATATAGGTCTCACCTATCACATAATAAATACCATACACATATGTGACACAAGAACTTAAATCAATCATCATATCAAAACCCATAGAATGAAGTGGGTTTTATAAACATAATTCAATCATACATAACCAATGGAAAAGAAATGTGTTTCATAAATATCATTCAGACATCAAATTAATCCAACCATAGGACGAATAGGGATGGTATAATTTAAATAATATCCCCAATAAACTATAAGTAACATCAAATAATTTTATCATGGATAGAAATTAATTTAGAGATATCACTTGAAAATAATTCCTCAGGAAAATATCTTTTGTTTCTTGAATAAGATTTCTTTTCATAAAATAACACACTATGTAAAATGAAAAAAATTATTTGAAAAAAATTATTCAATATTATAAGGGAATCCTCAAGGAATTAACATTTCATGAAATCCAAAAAAAATCTGTTCATGCCATATATGTTAAAAAAAACATTTTTCTTGTACTTTTTCTTGAAAAGTCACAAAGTACATCGTTAAGAAAAAACGAAAAAGATTCCTTTTAAACTGTTTAGTAAAAATTCACAAATGGTTGAAAATGAATTTAAAAATTATATTAGAATAGTAAAATTATTTTGGAAATCATTTTAAGAAACATGGATGTGGAAGATAAATATTATTCAGAAGATACATATGTATAGGTAATTCCAAATAACAATGAGATTCCGAAATTAACACTTAAAACATTATAATCAGTAGAATTATATTCCCCATTAAAGAAGTAAAATTATATAGATATGAAAATATCATAAATTTATTTATAAGACTCATAAATACATTCATGGATTTTATAAACACTATGTATAAGAAATAAGCAGTATATAAGGCATGTGTCCCATAGAAATAAAATAGAGACAAAAATCCCGTACCTTAAGTCTTAAATTCTTTCGTATATGTTCAAACATCATGAATAATAAATATATTTTTATTATAAATCTACCATAGATCCATATTCATATATATAATACCACATATTATTTACATATTAATTTATAATACTCCCTTATTAACAGCCCCATGTTAATGTTATGTTTTTAGTAATAAACGCTTTGTTTTTTGTAATGTTTGGATTTTTTATCCTTGGTCTCTTAAGTAGATCATGATTTCATCAAATCCAAAATGATAAACATGAAATAAAAATCATATATATATTCAGTACATTTGTATTTATAGTGATTAATAAAATTTATAAATATAAAATAAAATAATTCATTCATGGAGACAGTTGGTTGTACGTACACATGAATATTGTTTTCGTCTTTTCATCATATTAAATGGAATAAAATTATATGATATGTTAGGATTATAGAAAAATTTTATTGTTATATATCTAATATACATTCATAAAATTCATCCTTATTACCACTCAAGTGAAATATATATGAAAAAGTAATCACATCACATCATGGAGATGGTAAACTATACATACGCATGAGTGACGTTATCATTTACCAAAAGATTATGTGGTAAAAAGGTAGATATGATATTATAATTGAAGAAGTATAACTATTTAATACATAAAAATATAAAATTAAACCCATTAGAATTCCCACTAATAAAATATGGTAATGGAAAATAAAATTTTATCGCTACATGGAGAAAGTAAGACGTATATACGCACGACCGATATTTCATTTCTTGTTTGATGGGAAAGGGGAATTTCTGTGGTGTTCTCACAATCATATTAAAGTTTCAGAATATTTAGGATTATGAAATTATCATTTTATGCTACATATTTTATAATAATATGTGTTATAGAAGAGTATAAAAAGAGAGTGATATGTTAGAGTGATTGCATATTCTTCAAAAAAACTCCTTTAGATATCCTCTAAAGGACTATAAAGTTCGACTTTCGGTAAAACCAGAACATAGAGATAGTGTCTGGGGAAGTGGAGAAGAGAATTTGGTGATTTTTTGGGATATATAATTCCCAAAGTGATGTCTACAATTGAGGTAGGAGGTTCCCTTTTATAATTGAGGATTGGGGCACTTTTGGAATTTCAGAAAATATTAATTTAGAATAAAATAAATCTCAATCGAAATACCTAGAACATGACTGTTATTCCAATATAATATTATATAAGGTTTTAATATCATAAAACAATAATTTTTTTGACATGTTTTGGTATAATTTTAAACCTTATCATTCTGATAATCCATTAGTTAGCCTATTTTAATTTTAATAAAGGTAACTAATTTTTTTATATCAAAAGGTGGTAATTTTTCGATATGCGATATCAGTTAAATCAAAAATGATAAATTTATAAAATTTTATACCATATTATATATAATTTTATTTGTAAAATTATTTAGTTTTTTAAAAATAAATTATCAATATATTGTTTTGGTAAAATATCATTAGTGTCAATTTTGATACTATTCATTATTTCCATAAAATATATATCTAGATAACAAGTATATCTAGAAATAAAAATTTAATTATATTAATAGTAGGTCTAGGTCAGCTATAAAATTCATTTATCACATTAATTATGTAACACGCCAAGCTTCCATGATACGCTTCTCTTTGAATAATACAATAGCTTGCGTTGTACTCAACTTCGAGTTCTAACAAACCACGACAAACCAAACTAGCCATTATGAATAGTAATAACCACTTTTTAAAATTTTATAAAATTTATTTATCAAAATGGACTTCATTTTTTCATTCGGAATATCAAAATTATCTTAGGGTGAATTTTTGGTATTTTCTGTAAACATTCAATTTTTGATAAATAGTGAAAAATATTGTGTTATTGTTTAAAACCTACCTTTTATTTGAATAATTATTTTTCTTATTTAAATTTATTTTAAGTCAAAATAGATACATTATACTAATATTACTTCAATGTAATTCATTGAAGTCATTTTATAAAAAAATTAGATGTATAAAATTTTATTGAATTTTTAACGTCTTTTTCCCACCTTCAAGGCACGTTAACCAATTTCCATGAAACATAATTTTACCACTTCTGTGAATTTAATTTCAAAAATCTGAGAGACAAGATTGACATCAGAAAGTAAAATGTGGTTCAATAGGATGAAAATAATTTTTTTTGAATAAAATCTTTTGAATTTTATTTAGTACGGTTAAAAGTATGTGGGGAAATTAAAGGTAAAAATGATATTATAATTACACTAACACATGTTATAATTCTATTGGAAAAGTGAATTTCGACCAAAATAAACCTTAGTAATAAAATATTATCCTTTTTGTCCACATGGATTAGATTGTGACATTTATTATTATTTTATTGAAAGAAGAGTTAAAAGTGTTAAATTCAATGTTTAATAAATAAAACATTTATAATATAAGGTTATACATAAGATAAATTAGACTATAAATATTAATTAGAAAGATAAAATGAATTCCTACATAATGGTATTTTATTTATAATTTTTAGACGTTAAATAATGAAATTTATTTATGACACAATGATGATGAATTAATTACCTTATTATTGAAAGATTAGAATAATTGATATTATAAATAATTATATAATTGTAAATTGAGACTTTTGATGTATTCCAAGAATTCTATAGGTTAATATGACATGTTAGGGTTGATTAAATAATTTTTTTTGAATTGATAAAGTTATTATGAATATCAAGAAAACAAATACTAAATAGTATCAAAATTGACATAAATGAGTTTTTAAAAGAAAATACTATATTATTTATTGATATAATATTTCTAAAAATATATGGTTTAGAAAAAGGCCTTATATAATAATATATATGTCATTAATGAACTAATTTGGGTTCTCTTGTAATTTTATAGTGAGTTTATAAACCATGTAATATAAAAATACAAGGAGACATTTTAAAAGGTAAACTATTTAACTAAGAGTTAAATCTAATAGATATGGTTAATCTAGTTACCTAAACCTGTCTAAAACCTATTGGTTGAAAGGATTTCGACCCATACCAACCTTATAATTGAAATAAATTATTTTTGAGCCATTATAAACGGAATATTATTGTATAATAAAATAATATATCAAGCTTTTCTTAAAGTGACCCTCACCTTACTTATAAAAGGGTACTTCCCCTTCTCTCAAAATCACACCTCCAAATCCATTTGGATCCACCAAAACCTTCTCAAATATCCTCCCAGATACCCTCACTTTTACCTAGAGTATTTAATTTGATCAGAAACCAACCTAATGTACCATTTTGATCAAATCAAAAGGAAGCACCTGAAGTATAGATAATAATTTCACCACCTCTTTCAAAGTTCTTTTCTTCTTCCAATTTCTATTTCGTTGTTGTTTCCATAACAAAATAATAAATCCAGTGTCTTATACATACTATGATGTTATTATAAATATTTTACAACGATATTTGTTATTTTATCCATCCTACGATTGAAAAGTCATGAGACGTGCACACGTAAGGCTTACCATCTCCACATCGTGGTGTAGTTTGTTATTCAACACTTCATTATTTGTATGGGTATAATAATGACTATAAATGATATAAATAATAAATATATCATGTTAATGATTCTTTATATATGATATACCATCCAATTACATATGTTTTCACCATCAATAGAATGATATTGTCGCTCGTGCATACGTACGGATTATCATCTCCACGAACGTGATGAGATTCATTCCCCTTCAAAACCATTCAAGAATAATTTTCATTTTATGATTAAAAATAAATTTTAATAACTTAATATCAATCTGGATATGAATCAAATACATCTTATCCATAACAAACATGTCTTATGTAACAAATCATATAAAGGAAAACGAATTAATTAACACCCAAAACAATGATACTACTGAAATATTATTAATAAATCAATATTAGAAGATCACATATGATATAATATTTATGTATTCGGTTCTTGTATAATTTAATAAAAATTATTTAACTATTATAAAGTAGGTTAACTTACCCTCGATCAAGTAAAAGTACAAGTTAAGGGTTAACTCTACAATCTCTTCATTATCCTAGGTTTTTTATTCAAGAATTCCTACTAAGACCTCTTTATCATCAACATCCGTGTTTCTTAAAAATATATTTCAAACCATTTTACTATTACCTAGAATATGGTTCAAAATGTTTTTATACCCTTGTTTGACTTTTTATAATTTTTTTTAAAAAGAATGTTTCTGTCATTTTCCAAACAAGGTACTTTATGACCTTTTAGACAAATTAAGGTAAGAATGTTTTTTAACTTATACGACGGGTGCAGCTATTTTCCACCGTTATAACACCTCCAAAGATTCCATTATAATATTATAAGAATATTTTCAAAATAAATGTTTTCTTTTATAATTATGTGACTTTTAAATGATTTTAAAATAGAAAGATATATTTCTCTCAAATAGTTTGGATTTCATCTATGTCAACATACATTTAAGGATTTTATATTTGTTTGAAGTTGATTTATTATAATAGAATATTCTATATTGTATTGAAGGTTTTGTGATATGTTTGACTTTGGATGTGTTATTATTATACTATTCATGTCATATGGTTAAAGTATTAACATTTCGTATGCTAGTTTTAATAAGAATGTGTATGTTATGTTTCAACCTTTTCATATGAGTAATGGATTTGACATAGTAAGTGATAGGTGGAGCCCACTATAGCTTCTCGATGCATCAGTAGGTATCATGAGACAAAATAGTGTCTTGGCATAAGGCCTTGACAAAATATTATTTTTAGTCTAGGTACGATGCCTTGACTATGTGGTTATGATGTCCAGCATTATGAATTCCATCATTATGAAACTGGATATTGATATTACATGTGATTATTCGACTATTAGAATATCCATGTCAATAATTAAATGGAATTATTTGATTCATCTTTTCATATTATACTTAATTTTTTGTTTAAAAGGCATGTTTTTTAGTCTTATGCATTGCCTTAAATGTTTATGCTTATTTATGATAGTTTCTGAAATATTGTTATCCTTACTGAGAACCTCAGCACACCCCATTTCTATGTTTTATTTTTCCTAGGATGTGAAGAAGTATATTACGATTATCCTACAAGAATATTACAAGGGATATTAATGTGTTTAAATGGGATGCAATGTTGTTGTTTTTACATTTCATGATGTAATGTAAAATTTATGTATATATCTAGTACTTATAAGGATACTAATCTGAATTGCCTTTTGGGATTTGATCCCTTGGGATCATGCCAATGTTTTGTAATATTTCACAGAATCTGTGTAACTAGGGTCAGGGTGTTACTGTTGGTATCAGAGAAATTTTAGTAAAAACCTTGGAATATAGATTTAGAAAAACTCTGATTAGATGACATTACCATACGAGTGACATTGAGGATTAGTATGGAAGAACTTCCTAGAATAATGGTAATGTATATATTTTTTGTATTTTCTAAGAAATACATCCCTATCTGGATACGAGAAAGTAGAGGCGGATCTAGCATAGATATACCTAGGAGTGAAAACTCTGACAAAGAGTTTCAGGTTTGACCTCTGGTATCCTGGTATAAGACAATGGGCCTTGCTTCACTCTTGGTTACAACACTCTTGGGGGATATGCTTAGGATAATTCAAATTTTATTTAAAAAGGATTATGAAAGACTTATGAGTAAATATTTTCTCAATGAAAACATTATTTTATGATTATGGATTATATGCATAAATTGTTCAATTTATGTTAGGTATTTTACATGTTTGGAATAATGTATTGTGATTGATAAACTGTTCTAGTGTATGCCATTAATTTTAAATGGACCTTAGTGGAAGGAATGGAAACTGTATCAACTCATGTAATCCATGTAGGGATTTCCCTCCTACTCAAGATAATTATAGTGGAGCTGGTGATGAAACCGGTGATGAACAACTTATAACCATACCGGGAAAACTTACTCACGTTATGAATAATAAACTTACCCGTATGGAGCACCCTGATCCACAACATGAAGGATAAATGTTAGACCACTTCATTAGGAAACAACCAAAAACATTCAATGGGACTAAAAACCATTTGTAGCTAAGCAATGGATAAGTTCCTTAGAGAAAATATTTCATTCTTTGGGGAGTTGAGAAAAGGACAAACTTGTTATGGCAGTTTATCACCTCACTGGAGATGCACGTAAATGGTGGTTATTAATTCAAAACACAAAATAGGATGAATAAGTATCAAATATACAATTGAGGGAGTTTAAAGATATTTTCAATGAAAACTACTTTCCACGTGACCATTGAGCATATATAGAAAGACAATTTTTGAGTTTGAGGTAAAAGGAGGATGAAAATGTCGTAAAGTATGAGGATAACTTTACAAGGTTAGCAAGGCATGAATTAGAATATATACATAACCCAAGGAGTATGATTGATCAATTATTTGATGGTTTAAAACCATTTCTCTATCAAGCATTAGTCTTATAATCCTTCTCATTGTATGAAGATATTGTATCATGTGCTATCAAGATAGAAAAGTAATTCTCTAAGTATTAAGTCTTTAAAAGAAATAAAAAGAAGAAGATATCTATTGAACACTTTGGAAATAGAAATATGTGGAAGAATGGAAAAGTTGAATTTCCATCCTGCAATAAATGTGGGAAGAAACACCCCGGTAATTTCCAGAATGGAGTGAGATTCTGTTACAAGTGTTGTGAAAAAGGCCACCAAGCTCTTGATTTCAAGGGAACGAAGGAGTTTGTCAATGTCTAATGATACAATTGCAAATAAATGGGGAATTATGAAAATGAATGTCCTAAGAGCCAATGAATCTTACCACAAAAAAGGACAAGGTAGAAAGGTCAAACTTATGCGATCACTACTGCAGAGCTTGAATCTCTGAATGACGTGGTGGTAGGTAATTTAATGGTTTCCTCAAATTTAGCCAATTATTTATTTGATTCTAGATCATCAAATTGTTTTATATCTTCCCAGTTTTCTAAGAAAATTAGATATTTCCAATTTGATTTAACAAGGGAGTTGTCTGTCAAAACTCCTAAGGGAAGTATCATTACAATAATGTTTTGTGAATCAGTTCTCATTACGGAATATAAACGTATTATATCTGCTGATCACATCATGATACCCATGATTGAATTTGATATAATCCTCGGTATATATTGGCTTCTGGACCATGATACGAAAATTTATTGTAAGAAGAAGGAGGTTATAGTTTTTTATGATGATAAAGAGTACCTTATCTTTGGAGAAGAAAAATCACCATCTAATTCTTATCTAGATCCACCCCCATTAGCTCTACTAAATTCAATTATTATAAAGGAATATAATGAAATAATTGTGGGTGGGGAAAGGAATGTTCATATTGTGGACATACCTATTTTGAAAAAATATGTTGTTGTGTTTCCAGAGGATTTACCTAGACATCCTTCAGAATGATAAATTGATTTTTCCGTAGATTTAATTTCTATTTCAAGGCCCATATCAAAGACCCCTTATATAATAGACACTCTGAAATTAGTGGAACTAAAGAAACAACTATAGAAATTTAGTAATAAAGGATTTATTCTCCCCAGTGTTTCTCTATAGGGATCCCCTGTTCTTTTTGTTAAGAAGAAAGATGGATTTATGCAGTTGTGAATTAACTACATAGAGATCAATTCTATAACTATAAAGAAAAACTATCCCCTAACTCTTAGTGATAATTTAATCAATAAACTTCATAGAGATCAATATTTTTCAAAGATTGACCTTTGATCTGGATATCATCAGTTGTGTGTTAAGTAGTAAGACATTCCGAAAATAGCCTTTCGAACTGGGTACGAGCATTATGAGATTACAATAATGCCTTTTGGACTGACTAATGAACCCTCTGTCTTCATGGATCTAATTAATTGATTTTTCAAGGAATATCTTGATGACTTTGTAGTGGTATTTATTGATGATATCTTGGTTTACTTCAAAAGCTATGAAGATCATGAAAATAACATGTGCACTATTCTGAAAACCCTAAGATGAAATAAATTATATGGGATGTTTAGCAAGTGTGAATTATGACTCTAGGAAATTTCTTTTCTAGTACATATTGTCTCTAAGGATGTAATATATGTTTATCCTTATAAGGCAAGAGCAATACACGAAGGTCCAGCACAGATAAGTATATTAGAGGTACACAGTTTTATGAGTTTACCTGGTTATTATGGGCATTTGTCCAAGATTTTTCATGATTGGCTAACCAATTAACCAAGCTCACATGTGAAGGGGTTAAATTATTTTTGAAAAAAGAGTGTGAAGAATTTTTTGAATAACTGAGGATAAGATTAGTCAATTATCCTATCATGACTCTACCATAGGGGAATAAGGGGTTTGTTATTTATAGAGGTGCTACAAAGAAAGGAGTTGGTTGTGTCCTTATACAGAATAATAGAGTTGTTTACTATGCATCATGACAGCTAATAACTCATGAATAAAAGTATCCCAACCATGATCTCGAGTTAACAGTTTTAATCATTTCTTTTAAGATATAGAGACACTATCTCTATGGTAAAAAATGTGAGATATATACCGATCATAAGAGTTTGAAGTATATTTTCTCACAAAAACAACTAAACATGAGGCAAAGGAGATGGCTTGAAATACTCAAGGATTATGATTTCACTATACAATACAACCCAAGGAAGGAAAATAAGGTGGTAGATGCTTTGATCAGAAATGATCATGGAGTTTTGAACAATATGAGAGTTGAAAGGGATCATATGTTCATGGATCTAGAAAATATGGATATGGGGATATTCATGGAAGTTGAAACATCAATATTTTTTAAAATGGATTCCAAACCATTTTTACTAGAAAGGATAAAAAGTTATCAGACTGGTGATGAGTAATTTCAAAAGAAAATTAAAGCTGTGATCAATGGTAGATTGATATAATTTGTATATGAAGATCTGATTTTGAAATTTGGGAAGAGGACTAGTGTTCCAAAAATACCTGATATAAAAAAGGAATTGTTATATGATGATCATAGGTCCAATTTCTCTATAAACCCTGTTAGCACTATGATTTATAGATATTTGAAGGAAAATTTTTTGTGCGCCAACATGAAGAGGGAGATTGTTGATTGTGTGTCAAGATATATGGTTTGTCAATAGGTGAAGTCTGGAAGACAACATCCTAGAGGAGTCATGCAAACTCTTCCCATACCAGAGTGGAAATGGGATGATATTATGATGGAATTTTTCATTGGACTACCAAAGACTCCAAGAAGAAATGATACAATACGGGTCATTGTTGATCATCTTACCAAGTCGGAACATTTTCTTGCTATAAATGAAGATTTATCAGTTGAACCTTTAGTAAGACTGTATATTAATGAAGTTGTAAGACTTCATAGAATACCCCCTATCAATTTTTTTCCGATTGTGATCCCTATTTTACATCAAGATTCTGGAAAATTCTTCAAAAGTCCCTGGATACTGAACTTCATTTGAGCACTGCCTTCCACCGTCAAATAGATGGACAATCCGAGTAGAGTATTAAAACCTTAGAAGACATGTTGACATCTCTCTCACTTAAATTTCAAGGTATGTGGGATCAATATTTACATCTGGTATAATTTTTCTTATAACAATAGCTTCCATTAAAGTATTTAGATGGAACCATATGAAGCGTTATATGGAAAGAGATGTCTCACACCAACTTGTTGGGATGATTTGGTGAAAGAAAACTTGTAGGCCCAAAACTTGTTGAGGAAACAATGGAAAAGCTGAAGATTATCCAAACCCACATCAAATTAGCTCAAAGTAGGAAAAATATCTATGCTGATAACCAAAGGAAGTATTTGGAATTTTAAGAAGGAGATCAAGTTTTCTTGAAGGTATCTCCATGGAAGGGTGTTGTACGATTTGGTATGAAGCATAAATTAAGTCTGAGGTACATCAGAACTATTGAAATTCTAGAACAAATAGGAGTTGTAGCTTCCATTTGGCAATGCTGCAAATTCTCTCCAAAGTTAATGATGGGTTCCATGTATTACTATTGAGAAAATACATGTCCGACCCGACGCATGTACTCACCTATGAAGAAATAGAACTGCAACCCAATCTATCTTATTGTGAAGAGCCTATCAAGATTCTTGATACTAGAGAACAAGTGTTGAGAAAGAGGATGACTCGTCTGGTAAAAGTTCTATGGAGAAACCATAATACGGAAGAGGAAATGTGGGAACCTAAGGAACTTATGATGATGAACCACCCAAATATTTTTATGCAGTAATATTCTAGAAAATTTGAGGATGAAATTATTTGAAGGTGAAAAAATGTAACACCCCAAGCTTCCATTGTACACTTCCCTTAGAATAATACATTTTCTTGTGTTGTACATAACATCGAGTTATAACACACCATAACAAACCGAACTAGCTGTTATGAATAGTAATACCCACTTTTTGAAATTTTATAAATTTTATTTATCAAAATGGACTTTATTTTGGGATTCATAATATCAAAATTATCTTAGGATGAATTTTTGATATTTTTCCGAAAACATTCAATTTTTGATGAATAGTGAAAAACACCGCGTTATTGTTTAAAACCTACTTTTTATTTAAATAATTATTTTTATTTATATTTATTTTAAGTCAAAATAGATACATAATACCTATATTAGTTCAATGTAATTTATTAATGTCATTTTATTATAAAATTAGATGTATAAAATTCATTGAATTTTTTAACGTCTTTTACCCACCTTCTAGGCATGTTAGAAAATTTACATAGAACGTAACTTTACAACTTATGTGAATTGAATTTCATAATTTTGAGAGACACAGAAAATATGATTAAGTAAAACGTGGTTCAATAGGATGAATATTTTTTGGTGAATAGTAACTTTTGAATTTTATTTACCACAGTTCAAAGTAAATAGGTTAATTAATGGAAAAATGATATTATAATTACTGTAACACATGTCCTAATTCTATTGGATAAGTTTATTTGGACCAAAATAAACCTTAGGAATAAAATATTATCCTTTTTGTCCACTTGGATTAGATTAGGATATTTATTATTATTTTATTTAAAGAAGAGTTAAAAGTATTAAATTCAAAGTTTAATAGCTTAAATAGTTTTAATATTGGGTTATACATAAGATAAATATGACTATAAATATTAATTAAAAATCTAAAAAAATTTCCTTTGTAGTGTTGTTTTATTTATAAATTTTAGATATTAAATAATTAAATTTATTTATGACACAATGATGATGCAGTAATTACTTAATTATTGAAAGATTAAAATAATTGATATTATAAATATTAATATAATTGTAAATTGAGACATTTTATGTATTCGAAGAATTTCATAGGATGATATTACATGTTAGGGTTGATTAAATAATTTTTTTTCGAAGTGATAAAGTTGTTATGACTTTCAAAAAAACCAAATACTAAATAGTTCCAAAATTGACATAAATGAGTTGTTAAAACAAATACTATATTATTTATTGATATAATATTCCTAAAAATATAAGGATCATAAAAATGACTTATATTATAATATCTATGTCATTAATGAACCACTTGGAGTTCTCTTGGCATTTTATAGTAATTTTATTAACCATGTAATATAAAACTACAATGAGACATTATAAAAGTTAAACTATTTTAATTAAGAGTTAAATAAAAAATATAAGGTTAATATAGTGACCTAAAACTATCTAAAAACTATTGGATGAGAGGTTTTTGACCCATCCATACCTTCATTTTTATTTTATTATGGATAACCCTTCTTTTAAGGGTTGAAGGGGAACCCGCACATGACCTGTAGGCCCAAGGAACAGGGCCTGAATGACCCACAATACATGACCAGAAGGCCCAGAGGCAAACCATGCCCATAACATGACCTATAGTCACCAACCAATAGAAATTCCCCTCCCCAGATTCTGCGTCATTGAGCACCTAGCTCGCCACCTTGCATTGTTGATCGGCTAGAATTACCCCATACAAAGCTGCATGGTGGCTAGTCCTGATGGCGGCTTCCATACCCTATCATTCTTCCAATCTGGTTAGCTCTTCTTCTAGTGGCTGATACTCATGTTTCTATGATCCTTTTTTGGGGCCATTATAAACTTAATTTTATGGTATAATTAAATTATATTTCAACCTTTCGTAAAGTGACCCTCACCTATCTTATAAAAGTTTACTTCCCCTTCTTTCAAAATCACACCTCCAAAGCTATTTGGATCAGCCAACCCCTGTTAAAATATCCTCCCAACTAACAGAACATCTACCTAGAGGCCTTAGTTTTATCAGAATCCAACCTAAGGATCCCTTTTGATCAAATCAAAAGGAAGCACCTGAATAAGAGGTAATAATTCCACCACCTCTTTCAAAGTTATTTTCTTCATCCACTTCCTCTTTTTTAGTTTCCATACCAAAATAATCAATCTCGTACCTTTTATGTACTGTGATGTTATTATAAATATGGTAAAATCATATTCATTATTCTATCCATCCTATGAATGACAAGTCATCATATGCGTATACGTACGCCTCACCGTCTCCAAGTCGTGGTTTAGTTTGTTACTCAACCCTTCATTATTTGGATGGGTATTATAGTAAGTATAAATGATGTAAATAATAAATATAACATGTTAATGATTATTTATTTATGATATACCATCCAATTATATATGATTTTACCATCAATAGAATGATATTGTCGCTTGTGCGTACGTACGGATTACTCTCTCCACGAACGTGATGACCTTCATTCCCTATCATAACCATTCAAGAATAATTTTCATTTTATGATTAAAAATATTTTTTATGAACTTAATATAATTATAGATATGAATCAAATACATCCTATCCATATTAAACCTGACATACATAACAAATTATATAAAGTAAAACGAATTATTTAACACCCGAAAGAATGATACTACTAAAATATTATTAAAAAAGAAATATTAGAAGATCATATATGATATCATATTTATGCATGTGGTTCTTGTATAATTTAATAAAAATAATTTAACTATTATACAGGAGGTTAACATACTCTCAATCATGGAAATGTATAGAGTTAGGGTTAATTTTAAAATCTCTTCATTATTTGAGATTGTTTATACATTAGTATCTACTAGAACCTCTTTATCATCCACATTTGTGTGTCTTAAAAATGTATTTCAAACCATTTTTACTATTTCCTAGAATATGGGTTAAAGTAATTTCTACACTTTTTTGACTTTTTATAAATTTTTTTGATAGGAATATTTCCGTCGTTCTCCAAACAAGGTACTTTTTGACCTTTTCGACAAATTAAGGTATGAATGTTTTCTTACATATACGTAGGGTGTGTCTATTTTCCTTCGTTATAACACCTTCTAAGCTTCCCATAAAATATGATAATAATTTTTTAAAAAATAAATGTTTTCTTTTATAATTACATGACTTTTAAATGATTTCAAAATAGAAAAGATATTTCTCTCAAATAGTTTTGATTTTATCTATGTCAACATCCTTTGAAAGATTTTACACTTATTTAGATGATTTATTATGATACAATCTTCCATATTGTATTGAAGGTTTTATGATATACTTGAATTTGGATGTTTTATTTTTATACCATTCATGTTTTATGGTTAAAGTATTGACATTTCATATGCTAGTTTTAATACAATTGTTTATGTCATGTTTCAACCTTTTCATATGAGGAATGCATCGGACTTTTTAGGTGATGGGTGGATCCCGCTCTAGCTACTCGATGTAACGGTATTACTTATGAGACAAAATAGTGTCTTGGAACAAGGCCTTAATTTTTTTTTATTTTTAGTCTTAGTATGAGGCCTTGACTATGGGGTTATGATGTCCGACATTATGAATTCGATCATTATAAAATTGGATATTGATTTTACATGTGATTATAAGACTAGTTGAATATACACGTGAATAATTAAATGGAATTATTGGATTTATCTTTTGCATATTATTCTGACGATTATGTTTAAAAGGATTGTGTTTTAGTCTTATACATTGGCTTAAATTTATATTCTTATTTATGAAAGTTTCAGCTATATTGTTATCCTTATTGAGCACCTGATCTCACCCCTTTATATGTTTTATTTTTCCTTTGATGCATAGAAGTATAATAAAATTAACCTGTAGTAATAGGATAAGGGATATGAGTCTATTCAAATGGGACGCAATATTATTGTTTTATCATTTCATTATGTAATGTAAAACTTATGTATGTATATACTACTTTCAAAGTTACTAAATTGATCGGTATTTTGGGATTTTTTCCCTTGTGATCATGCCAATGTTATGTAATATTGCATCAACTCTGGGTAACTAAAGTCATGGAATTTCAAATTAGCTCAAATTATATTTATTTTAATATTTTTAATAACATTTATTTGACATTTCAATTAATAAAATAATTACTACGTATGTGTTATGGAATTATTTGACATGTATATCTCTTTATTAAAATTTAACAATAAAATACCACGATGAATATAAATATTATAGATTTAAAAAGAATATTTATAATCAAATTTATATTCTGTTAACCATATAAAAATTATATATTTTTTAAAACAATAATGTGATATCCTTAAATTTTTATTAAATAACATATTATAAATACCATAATTCCATATAAGTGACCCAAAAAGTATGAAATAAATTTATATAATGAAAATATGTTTATAAAGATAAAAGTTTATACAAATATTAGTTCATAATGTAATGTTTTCTCCCTGTGGACCCATAAGAGATTTTAAAGACAAAGAAAGTGACATTTTGTGTCTTTCTTTGATTTAAATATTATATAAGTAATTTTCAAGAACTAGTATCCATTAAAAAACTTATCTTGGATCCTTAAATGTTTAGGGTATAATTTTATTTTTTTAATAAAATTTTTCCATGTATTAGGTTCATTTTATAGACTTCATACTTTTATTTTTAACTTTAATTACTCAATTTACTCATTACCATGGTAACAAAATTTAATAAGGTTACTATGAAAATTAACCAAAAATAAAAGAGAATTATTTAATAAATTTGAAACTTATGAATCCGAATTTTGAATCCTTTTTTTAAAATAAAAATATATAATTTTTAGAAGTTAATTTAATATAAAAGCAGTAAAATTCCATGAAAATATTTCGTTGAAAATTGCCCTTTTAAAATATAAAATGTTTTTATAAAAATTCATGCATAAAATGTTTATCAAAGAAAATAATAGAATTATTTTATATCAAAATGAACAATTTTAAATATTAAAAAAATTATAAAACATATATTTACCTCGTAAAAAATTTAAATGAAAATAAAGATTTTCAGTAAAATTCTATATTTTCTCGATTCATCAAAACAAGAAACTTCTCAGAAAAATAAAGAACATTCACCCAAAGTAAATTTTTATATCCTTTATTCAAATAATAATATTATTTTGTAAAATATAATTTCTAAATGTTCTGAAAATATAGTTTTAAAATAGGCACACCATTAAAATGTGATAATACTGCCTTTAGAAAAATATATCTCTTTTATGAATAAAACTAGATATATTATATTATGTGTATGAAGTTTGATTATATATATATATATTTCATGGTTTTATTAATAATATTAATTTTATTCAATTTAAGGGCTATGTTATAATTGTATTGTTTAAAAAATTAGAATAAAATGTTGTTTCGTAGAATCTCAAGGTTGCATGCAATGGAAGATAATCTGGTACTACATGTAATGAATGATTAACATGGTTTAGTGTGAAATGAAATATATTAAAGAAATTATATTGTTTTAAAATTTTATTTCATAAACATATTGTCATGTTACATTCTACCGCCCTTAATATGAATTTCTCCCCCAAAAGTTTTCAGGGTCATCAATGGTTTAATACTTGATAGTTCCTTTCATAAAAACCCACATCATAAAAATGAATAATAAAAATTCTTATAAAAATGGAAAGTTGTAAACATAATGGTTACCCATAGTAACTCATAATTATGCTTATACATAGGATAACATAGGTGACAAGTGAAAACATGGACTAGGAATAGAAATCTAACTATCATGTTCTGAAGGAGAGTGATAAAGAATATGGTTAGGGGAAAGTTAAAAATCAGAAAGATGTAAATTTGTGATAATCTATAGGGCCATTTGATTCATCAAAAAATAAGGAACTAGGATAAAATTTTTGTTTTCATGATTCCATTCCCCAAAGTTCAATAATTTCCATGAGAATAAATAGTTACACGATTTCATAACATTCTACAAACATATCCCATCCCTTCATTATGCCTTGATCAAATTCCAGGTCACAACCTATTCCAAGAAATGTAGGTGATTTTTTCATTCCTAAATCATGTGATCCATAGAATTATAGGTTATTCCATTTTTCGTAAATTCATAAAAAAATTGGTTAAAACATATTATACAAAATGTATAGATCCTCATATGGAGATACAATACTTTAATTTCTTGAACCTCATCCAAATTTAAATGTAAAAAATTTCATAAATGTTTCCATTTATGATCCTTAAAAAAGATTAAAATCCATGACATTCAAAGAAAGTCACTAAATTTATAAAATTAACTTATCATTAATCCCCCAAAAAATTTATATAGATCGTAAGTATCCCACACCAAACATGGGAAGATTGTTATCATGTGTTCTCTTGAAATATGATAATAACCTGAATTACCATAAAACCCATTGTGAAAACATGAATGAGTTAAAAATTATCTTATTACTCATACCATAAATCCAAATATGTGATGATTTTTATCATGTTTTTTCTAAATAATATAATCTTTCTATTAAATCAATTTTCTATTCAATCATAACCATTACACATATTCTTATAAATCCTTACCTAAACACAAAAATTGAACTATCATTATATATTTGACAATTCATATAACATAATTCTTGAATCCAAATATATAAAAACATTGAATATTTAACTTTATCCTTCATTCCTTAACTAATATACCTCATCCTATTTGTTAATACCCCTTTCCTATCACATTTTAACTAAAGTCTCATCATCAGTAGAAATATAACCATTACATGTACAACCTTGGTGATTATCCTCACATGCTTCCTATATAGGACCTATATAGTTATAATGCCCATTATTTCTACATTGGAAGCATTTATGAATTTATACTACTTTAGGGATACCAATATTCCAATCCATTATGTTAACTAAAATTTTTATTTTCCCTTTTATGTTACTTTCTTTGTGTCCTCATTTTCCTAAGTGAAAACATCTTCTTGTTCCACTAATACATCCATTTCGGTGTTTCATCCCACTTTCTTGACAAAAAAGAAACTAAATATTTTTTCCTCCATGGTATCCATTATCATAATTCTCATAAAACCCTTTCTTTCTCTTCCTTGGTGAGTATGAGAGTTGGTTAAGGTACACAGAGTTAATAATATTCTATGAAAATTGATTAGGAATGATCAAAACATCTTTAACTCCAAAGAACATCCCATTTTACTTATCATCAACAAATTTTTCATCACATTCAACTTTAATCAATTTTTTATTGTTCCCACCATTGACTAAAACCAGAAAGTATAGAATAAGAAACACATATCATAGAAGAAAACCATATAACTATAAAAACTCACCTATAGTATATCTAAATTATGAAACATTACTTAATATATGAAACCTTATGATTATCCTTAGATTCATACCTAGATATATCATTAGAACATTTCCACTGGGATCTCTCTAAAGTTTTCTCATCTGAGTTTCCAAAGGATGACTAAACATTTGATCTGATAGAAACTATAATGACCCAGGATTTTTATTTATGGATATTACTTATTTTTAGATGAATATTAATTGAAATACACAAACAAACTCCTGAGGACCATATTAGGTTAGTTCCTTCGGAAACATTGAACAAAAACTTCCAGTCTAGAGAAAGAACGTTGATGTTTTCCACAAATATATCCCCTTTTAGTATCCATACATAAAACCGTTCTTTATAATCTGGGGAAATGAAACATATAAAAAGGGTGAGAGAATATTCTCAGTAAGGGTAAACAATAGATATATCAATCATATCCTAATCATAATATATATTAATATAATAAAAATATTTTAAAATTATATCCTACATATCAAAGATCATAATATTAGGTCATGGGATAAATAAAACAATTTCATAACGAATCAAATAACCTATTCCATGAGAGAATAACATCATACATTAAATTTTGGAATACACATAATCATATAAAATCATTTTCATATTAGTTGAGGCTCACTTTCAAGACCATCATAGCGGACAAAGTCCTTTATTGAACTAGGCTCACTCTCTATTCCAGCCCTATATTATTGAACCATGTTTACTCTCATTACAGTATTGTATTCCTATATTGAGTTTATTATCATTATATTCATATATTATTAAACCCAGTTCACTACCATTATAGCCCTATATTATGATCCTACATCACTTTCTATTCCAATGTTGTATTACTGAATTGGGTTTTCCCCATTATAGTCTCGTATTACCGAGCTAAGTTCAATTCCCATTCTAGTCCTCTCAATCTCATAAGATACAAATATTTTCTCAATTAATTGGATGGAGATATATGTACCTTCTATAAGATAATAAAAACCATATATATGTGTTCCCCATGAATAGAAATCACTCATTATATCATAATCCAAGGAATGATATGGGTTTTAAAAACATCATTAAATCATACATAACCCATGGAAAATAAATGGAGTTCGTAAATATCATTAAATAATAAACATAAACCATGAAGAGGGAGAATATGGATAGTATCCTTGGAAAAATATACCTAGTATAGCATAATTATCATAAAATAATTTTTTTCTAGATGGAATTTTTTATATATATCAGTTTAAAATAGTTGTTGAGGAGAATATCCTTTGTTCTTTGAAAATTATTTATTTTCATAAATTACCACACTATTGTAAAAAAAATTATTTGAAAATAAATTTTAATTATTATAAGGGAATCTTAAAGGCTTTAAGACTTCTGGACTTTGGAAAAATCCATTCATTCCATATATGTTAAAAAGAATTCTTCTCATACTTTTTCTGGAAAAGTTGCAAAGTGCCCCATTAAGTAGAATACAAAAAAGATACCTTTCAAAAAATTTATTAAAAATTAAAACATGGAAAAAAATGATATCAAAAATTTAATAGGAATATTAAAAATAGTTTTCAAAACATTTTTAAGAATCATGGATATGGAAGATAAATATTCCTCAATCGATACTAATGTATAAACAATCCTGAATAATAACGAGATAGTGAAATTAGCCCTTACAATTTTATAATTAGTATAATCATATCAACCAAGAATGAAATAAAATTATATAGATATCAAAATACCAAAATATTCTGGATAAGACTTATAATATAAATTCATATCCATTATACACCCCATGTAGAATAAATAATTTGTATATAAGGCATGCGTCTCATAGAAATGAATGCGAGATAAAAATCCCTTACCATATGTCTTGACTTCCTTCATATATGTTTGAACATCATGTATAATAATTATAAATTTATTATACATATACCAAATAATCATATTCATATATATAATACCATATATGACTTACATATGGCTTTATATTACCCTCTTATTAACAAATGAATGTTAAAGTTATGTTTTGGGTAATAACCGCTTTGTTTTTCGTAAATGTTTTGACTTATAATCCTTGGTCCTCTTATATAGATCATGATTCCATCATCTAAAAAATGATAAAAATTATATAAAAAGGATATATATATATATATTCAGTATATATTTATTCAATGTGATTCATTAAATTCATAGGTAGAAAATAAAATAAAGTGTTCATGGAGATGGTAGGTTGTACGTACGCCTCAACACCATTTTTATTTTCTTTTCATATTTTAAGAAAGAAAATTATATTATATATTATCATAAAAGAATTATTTTTGTGTTATATATATCATATATATTTATAAATTTAATCCTTATTACCATCCTTGTGAAATATAGATGAAAAAAGAATCACATCGCATCGTAGAGATGGTAAGTCGTATGTACGCATGAGCGATGATATCATTTCCCAAAAGATTAGGTGGTAAAAAGGTAGATTTTCTATTATCATCCCATAAGTATAATTATTTCATAAATATCATATATAGACATTAAACCTACCATAATTCATAGTCATAAAATATGGCAATGAAAAATGAATTGTATCACTATATGGAGACGGTAACCAGTACGTACACACGAGCGATACATTCATTCCGTGTTTGATAGGGAAATGGGGTTTATAAATTTGTTTTCATATTAATAATAATATTTAAGATTATTTAGGATTATTAAGTTATTATTTTTTGATATATATCAAATATTTATAGAAGGTATAGAAGAGTAGAAAAAGTGAGTGATCGGTTAGAGCGATTATCTCTACTTCAAAATGGATCCTTTAGATCTCCTCTAAGAGACTCTAGAGTTGTTATTTTGGGAAGACAAGAACCTCTAGATTGTGGATAAGGAAGTTTATAGTATAATTTGGTAGAGGTTGGTCGTGTTATATGTCTAAAATTGTTTTTTAGAATACGGGGAGGAGGTTCTCTTTTATAATTGAGGTGACGGGCACTTTTGGAATTTCCAAAAATATTAATTTACAATAAAATAAATATAGATCTAGATACCTAAAAAATGACATTTATTCAAATTTAATATGAGGTAAGGTTGAAAAATGATCAACCCCAATATTATGTTCATGTTTTGGTTTTATTTTAAACCTTATAATTTTGATTATCCATTAGTTAACCTATTTTAATTTTAACTAAGGTAACTACTCTTTTACTATTAATAGGTTATAATTTCTACTTATAAGAGGTAAATTAAATCATAAATGATAAATTTATAAAATTTTAGACCATATTTGGTTTTTTATTTTTAAATATGTTTTTTTATTTTATAGCAATTTAATAAAATATTATTTTGATAAAATATCATTAGTGTCAATTTTGACCCTATTCGTTATTTGGATAAAAATAGCAAGATAACAAGTTAAATTCAAAAAAAAATGTTCTATTATATCCCTAATAGGTTAAGGTAACATATAAAATTCTTCATTATAATATTTATCAAAAATATTATTTATTTTAATATTTTTAATAATCTTTATTTGATAATTCCATTTTAAAAATGATTACAACATCTTCGTTGTGTAATTATTTAATATACTTCTTCCTTTATTAAAAATTAAAAATTAAATAAAATGATTAAGAGAAATCTTATATATTTGGAAATAATATTAACAGTCTAATATATCTTCTGTGTAACCCTATAAAAATGATATATTTTTTAAAACATGAAGGTGTCATCTTTAAATTTTTATTAAATAAAGTATTATAAATAACATAATTCCATCTAAGTTACCCAATAAATCAAAAATAAATTTATATCATGAATATATGTTTATTAATTTAAAATTTCTTATTTGTTTTCATTCATAAAAAAACTATTTCCGCACGTATACATATAAGATATTTTAAAGACAAAGAATGTGAAATTTTGTGTCTTTCTTTGATTTAAATAGTATATAAGACATTTTCATATAAAAATCTCCATTAAACAACTTAATTAATATCCTTATTTATTAAGGTAAGATTTTTATTCATCAAATAAAACTTTGTCATGTGTTCGAATCATTTAATAGTCTTTATAATTTAATTTTTAGCCTAAATTATTCAATTCACCCATTTACTATGGTAACAAAATTTACTAAAGTTACTATTCATATTAGAAAAAAATAAATGGAACTTATTTAAAAAGAAATTACCATACAAATCCAATTTTGGAATCCATTTATAGAAATTCAAAACACAGAATTTATATAATTTTATTAAGTATAAAATTAGAAAAATTCCATGGAAACAGTTTTTCAGAAAAAAGTTTCTTTTAAAACATAAAATGTTTTTTTTAATAACTTCATTTATAAAATACTTTAAAAATCAGATTATTTTAAATCAAAATGAACTAATTGTAATTTAAAACTAATCCAAAACATAATTTTTACTTAAAAAGACTTTAAATGAAAATACTATTTCAAAAAAAATCAGTCTTTTAACTATTCATCAAAACATGAAACTTCTCAGAAAAATATCAAAAGTTCACCCAAAGTAAATTTTGATATTATTATTTCAAATAAGAAGTTTATTTTTTCAAATAAAATTTATAAAAGATCTAAAATCTAGTTCTAAAATAGGTGCGCCATTGAAAGGTGATAAAACTACCTTTAGAAAAATATTGATTTATTACGCGTAAAATTACATTTATTCTAATATTATGTATATAAAATTTGATTGTATAAATATATATAAATATCATGTTTTTTTATTAATATTATAATAACCCAATTTTTCACTTAGGTATGGATCCTTTAAATTCCGGTCTAATTGTTTATTTTTTACCCAATATGGACGAATAATGAGTTAGCAAAGGTCTCAAGGGTGTTCAACGCTTGTTTTATTCCAGGAACCCATATTTGTGGGAAATGTTTCCAATCACATGGTTATAGTAAACAGTATGGGGAGGACTCACAGTTACTCTAAACTATGTGTATGACAAGGGGTTTTATAGAACATTACCGCGTGGTTGGGTAATAGTTTCCTTAATTGTGCGACAAAACTGTGTGGTACACCCCTTTATCTAGGTACCTATTAATGTTTCTCACATGGTCTGTTAAAACATGTGTAAAAACTGTCACATGCTATTTTTTGGGTAATTTTAAGTTTTTACCCTTAATGATCTAATTAAACCTTCATTCTTCTCTAATCCGAATTTCAGTAGATAAAGCCTCAATTTTTCCTCATTTTGGTGCTTTTGAAGGAAAAAACCAGGGATCATGAGATATCCTAAATCCATTATCTATTCGAGCTTTCGTTCATCATGTTAGGTGCACAATGGTGTATACTCATGTCTGTTTGAGCCATTCTTCATCTATCTTTCTTTTGTCGAGTTTTCAAGGTGTAATAATTTTTACCTTTTTCTTAGATCTACTATGTTACAAGATGAATTAGATGCTAATAATTTATGATAAGATTCATACAAAACAAAGTCTGGTGGTATATATCTCATCCCTCAAGTTCTTTGATTTTGGAAATCATGTGTGTGGCCCGCTGATCTCATTAGGTGTCGTTTATTGAACTTATATTCTATGCATGTAGTAATTTAAACAATATGGTTATTATATTTCCAAATATGTGATTATTAGTTAGTGTTTCTTCCCATAGCTCCATCCATATCATATAGGATGTTTTCCAAAAATTGTCATTTTAGTGTTTCTACATGTTTGAGTCGCTGTTTGGGTGTGCCTTGGATTGACCTTCTTAGGCGTAATATTTTCTATATTAAATGGCTTGATTCAAATTTTGAATTCCATAATGGAAAATATCTTTTATTCTCACCACTTGAACCACTAAAGTTTGGTGCTTCAATATGATAATTAAATGTGAAATGGAAATTCGAAAGTATACTAAGTATATGAATTTTCCCTTTTAAAATGTAATTGAATAATAGGTTGCACGTATATAGCACCCATTATGATGTTAAAGGAAGGGAGGGGAGTGAAAATTAATTTATTAGAACCTATTAAATGGATTAAATGAATGGTTTCATGGTACTGGGGCTTGTCACACAAATGAAAGGAATGGCTTGAACCAACCGGACATTTTGTTTAATCTTGACTTGATAACGTGGTTTCACACTCCATTAGCCTTGTCATAGTAATGAATGTCAATGGATTGAACCTTATGAATTATATATGACTTCATTACAAAAAAATATGGGTGGCCTAACTTGATATCACCTTTGATTCTCAAAGGAATTCCTTGAGCACTCGAGGACCCCATTCTGAATTCAAGGATACGACTTTCTTTGGTTGAGACCCACATTAAACTTAATATTTTTATAACTTTGGATTCCAGGTATGCCATCATAGGATCCTTCATGGAGTACTACAATATGCCTTAGATACACTCCTTCAATCAATAATTGACATGTATCTTCCATGGTTAAAGACTATCAAGCTCAATAATTTCTTAGCCTCGTTTAACCTTAATGAATTCCTTGGGCTCATTATGAATCTAATTTTAGAATTCCTTGGAATATGATCTTGTATTTAACTCATACCCTTATCCATGCTATTGTAATTACTAAGTTGGTGACCCTTGAAGTTAATGTTTCTTTAGTTGTTACCTTAAAACTCCATTATTTATTATCATTAAAAGTTTCCTTATTACATATTGGAAACTTCACTATTGCGAAAGGGTGACTTATTTATAAACTGGAAATAGTCAAATAATTAATTGGTTAAATGTTCAGAAACCAGCTGAGGGTTGAAGTAGGTACTTGGGTATTTAGTTACACTGTAATTCATTACATTATATATAAAATCTATCACACTATTACATTTCCATTACACATGTCGGATGAGATGAACAACATTTGTGGTGGCCCTCTAATATTTATTTGACAACCTCTCCTAGTGTCGTTTAGTTCCCAAGTAAGCTTATATGAATTCATGTATTGATAAAGGGAATCATATGACTTTGAACACTTGGTTTCTTACTATTTAGGATGGATATTGATAGTATATAATCAATTTAGATCTCCAGATTCTTAGGATACTATATTGATTTCATTTATACTTTTATGGAACATGTTATGTCTGTTATCTTCTATCCATGTTTTCCAATTTCTAGTGGCATGACATATCAGAATCAATAAATCTAGTTGATTTAGTTATTGATATCTTTATCTCTATGTTAACTTATATTGATTCCTCTATTTACATATTTTATTGTTTATCAGTTGTATTATACTCTAGTAATGAGCAAACAGTCTCCCCATGGACTCATACTAGTCCCTCATTGCTAGTTTGTAGCATATAGAATTTGGGGAGATTTACTTCAGTCCGTGTGGCCCACTGGGCTCGGGGAACCTATTAAGTGGTATTCAAGTCAAGGATGTCACAAAGTAATATCATATGATGTTTCTATTTCATTAATTACCAATTGGGGGAAATAGATTGGAGATTAGGAATGTTGTGGTACTTGGTCATAAGTTGTGATTTGGATTCACAAACCATGGTTCTCGGTAAAATCCAAGTTACCCAAAATATAATTGTTTTTCAATTTTTCCTATTATAGTTTTCATTATTTCACCGTTGGGTGTTGTTGATTATTACTCTGAATGATGATTTCTTCCATCCTTGAACCCATGATATGAGTGAAAGGATCTCAGTTTATGCATCATTATAGGCACCTAGAATTCAAATGTTCTGAATATTTCCATGCCATATAGGTGAATTTCACTACTTGAATTTATTGATATGCATGTGATTGTTGAGAGATGTTGTAATAGTTAGCCTATTCCTGGGATATTACTTGATTGAGATTGAGTGATTACCTACCTCAATTCATAATTTGTATGGGTCCTTATGTGTTCGGATGAGTAATTTACTAAGTCAAGCCATTGCTATATAAATACATGGGTGGTGTTCTCAGTGATATGGTGTATGGGAAATGATTCGATGGGGATGGATTCCCATTATAAAAAGAAAAATTAAATAAAAAATGAAGTATTTTCATGTCGTTATCTCAGGTATTCATGTTCTTGAAAGGTACAGGAGTGAACCTGATAATAAAATAGAAAATTAAATGAAACATGTCCCAATAAATGATGAGTCAAGGAACTATTGAACCTTCATCTATTGGTACCCCGGAAACATATACATGAGCACATACTAGTACCAAGACATCTATGTTGGTAGTTGGGGTTGTATACATTGGGTGGTGAGCCTTTCCTTGTTTAGATTTCGTAAGTGCCACTATCTTTCTACTGTATGTTTTTTTCTATATAGTGTTCTTTGAACATGTAGACCAATTCCAACACGACATCCTCATATCATACTCCATGAGGGTCGTGACAAAAATACTTCAAATGTGGTGGCCCTAATACACTTGTCTTACCTCCAAAATTGCACAATTGAAGCACCACCTACTGTAAATGATATGGTCACTAACTCCCATGTTTATGATAGTTTACCATGTCTGATGTAGTCCATGCATGGTGCTCTTTGAGTTGCACCTACAATGGATGATCTGACTCATAAGTTATAGCTGTTGCATTCTTCCACTTTGTTAGGGGATGGAGGTCTACAGGTTGATGATTCTTTTTTAGAGGCCACCCTATCTATCTTTAGTCATCTAGAAAAACTTAGAAAGTGGAGGTTCATGCTTGACATATACATTCATTTAGATTCATCCAAGCGTTTGTGGGATGTGATTACCTAGGATGGTATCCGTTAAGGGATGGAATGAGTTGATTTACAGACTACCTTCTATGATCTGTCCTTTTCTCAGACACTGAGAGATAACATAACCATAGTATTCATGCATCTCAAGTAGGGTTCTATTTCAGTTATTGAGTATTCATCACGTTTCACATATTTGAAGTGCTTTGCACCGCTTCTATATGGTAACGAGATTTCATGTGCTATATTCCTAGAGGATGGGCTTGTGTGTTCCATACATACGTAGGTGAATATATTTTGGCTGCCTATTATTTCTGAAATTTTCATCCATACTCTTAACACATAGTTAAACCTGTGGGATGACAATAACACTAAGCATAGAGGACCAGTTTCTCGACAGGCCAGTAGCTTTTCTGATGGAAAGAAACATTCCCTTGAATTTTTTTTCATTAGGGAAGTGACAACCAGAGTACCTATTTTGATAACTCAATGGTGTGCCATCAGTGTGAATGAAGGGGGAACATGAATCCTAATTATGTTAAATACCCAATGGGGTGCTAGGATTATGGTTGTTAGGGTTATTTTTAGAGATTTTTCAAGACCTTTCCACCATCTTTGAGTGGAAAAATATCATCACTAGCTCCTCATTCAGGAGATACTATGAAATTTATCAGATAGTAGTTGGAATTAAGATAATTAATAAGTGTTAACTGAATTATTAAATTAATTTCTGGGATACCAATCAATAAGAAATGAAAATAAAAACTAATTGAAAATAATTTATGTTTTTTATGAAAAACAATTTTTATTCCCATAATTGAATTTTTTAATAATATATTAAATTAATCACTATTATTAAAATATTTTAATTTCATTTTTATATTGACATGTTTTGGAATTCATCTAATATGTTTTATAATAACAAAATAATAACAAACCCACTTTAAGCATAAAAGATGTATTTTTATAAAAGGTTGTTTTCCCACTTTTTTGTGGAAAAACTATTTTAAAACAAAATTTTGACACTTATAAATTGTATTAGTTAAAATAAACTTATTTCTTGAAATATTAACGAAGAAAATTAAAATTGGTTGAATTATTGGGTTTTTTGAAAAGTTTCATCTATTGATGAATCGTGAGAATACTGATTTTTTTAAAATAGTATTTTCTATCAAGGTCATGTAATTTAAATTTTTTTAAATTAGTTTTAAATTTTAATAAGTTCATTTTCATTTTATATAAGTCAATTATTTATTTTTAAAAGGATTTTTTAAATGAATTTATAACACTATCATTTTATGTTTTAAAAAGGAAATTTTCCGAAAAACAGTTCTCAGGGCGTTTTTCTAGTTCTATTTTAACTTTAACTCATAAAATTATATGTTTTGAATTTTGAAAAAATGGATTAACAAATTTCATTAATAATGTAAAAATTTATTAAATTTTTCTCTTTTATTTTTGTCCAATATGAATAGTAACCATGGTAAATTTTGTTACCACGGTAAAGGGTAAATTGGAAAATTTAGGTTAAAATAAAATAATAAAGACTATAAAATGACCCAAACACATTGAAAAATTTAATTTTATGGAGAAAATTATAACCTTAACACCGAAGTATATAAATCAAGTTGTTTAATGGAGACTTTTAAATGAAAATGACTTATATAATATTAAAATCAAAGGAAGTTAGAAAATGACACATTCTCTATCTTTAATATCATTGATGTGTCCACGTGGGAAAAAAGTATTTTATGAATGAATCAATATTTAATTTTTTTTACTTAAAGAATATTTTCTAGGTATAAATTTATTTTTGAATTTTTTGGGCACTTAGATTATATTTTAATATTGATAATTTTTTATTTTATAAAAATTTAAGGATATAACATTCATGTTTAAAATACTATATCATTTTTAATATAGGTTTACCCTAAATATACATTCTACTATAAGTATTATTCAAAAATATAGTAGACTTATATTCATCATGGTTTTTTTAGTAAATAAATAAGTATATTAAATAATTACAAAGTAATAATGCAGTAATTATTTTATTAATGGAAATATCGAATAAATTTTATTAAAAATATTAAAATAATTTTTTTATAATTATTGTGATAAAATGTCTTTATAGATGACCTTGGGCTATTAGGTAAATAATGAAATATATTTTTCTATGTTAACTTATTATCTTGATATTTTTCAAAATCTCGGTAAAGAATAGTATCAAAATTGAAAATAATGATACTTTTTCAAAATAACATATTACTATAATATTTAAATTTTATAAAATATATTTAAAAATTTATAATATAGTCCAAAATTTTATAAATTTTTCATTTATGGTTCAATTGACATCAAATAATAAAAAATCTCAACCTTTTATTATTGAAAAAGTTATTACCAAAGTTAATATTAAAATTGGTTAACTAAGGGTTAATCAAAATGATACGATTTAAAATAATACCAAAAAATGTCTAAAATATATTGGTATATGATATTAAAATATTATATAATATAATATTTTATCCCATGTCCTTTTGGAGGTATTTATATTGAGATTGAATTTATTATAAATAAATATTTTTAGAAATTCCAAGAGTGCCCCTCACCTGAATTCTAAAGGGGAACCTCCTCCCTCACTTCTTGAAATAACATTGATCCTTAAATATAGAAAATAACTGGAAAAAGTATCTTCTAAAATTCCTTAGATTCATTTTTAGGTGCTTGTATTTTCAAAATACCAAACCTAGTGTCCCTAAAAGGATATCTAAAAGAAGTTCACTGAAGAATAGGTAATCATCTTTATTGAATCTTTCATGATTATTTCTTCTTCTACTTTCTATTAATGTGTTGATTCCATTATAATGTAATAAATCCTATATTAAATATAAGATGATATTTTATTATGATAACGTTATAACCATATTCAACAATTTATCCATCCTACAAAAAACAAAAGCACCATGTGTGCGTACGCACGACTCACCATCTCCACGTAATGTTGTAATATTTTGTTAATCATCGATTTATTTTTATTGTTATGATGATTGAAACAATAAATAAAAATGTTAATTATATAATGAAATTTATTATGAAAAAAACTATCCACTTACTTCCTCTTTTACCATTAAGGGAATGATATCATCACTCATGTGTACGTATGACCTACCATCTCTAGGACACGATGCAATTCATTTTCCATGATCAGCATTCTAGAATGATTATATAAATATATATAATTAATAAATATGAAATAAATTACCTTAATATTATTATGGAGATGATGAAATTATATCCCATCCAAAATAACAAGGATTTATAAAAAAACATCCATAGGAAAATAAAGTAGTTAACACCCAAAATAAGGATAATAATGAAATATTATTAATAAATGGGTGATAAGATTATATAATATGATCAAATATTATATAATAAATATGAATATGGTTCTATTAAAAATTAAAAACTTTATAAAAAACCATCATACAAAAGGTTCAGACTCGTACGAAGGAATTTAGCCCTAAGGTAAGGGAATTTCTCATCTCACTTTTATTTCTATGAGACTTATTATATATTTACCACTCAATTATGTTATTGTTGTATATAATTCCTATTAATTTAATATGTAATAAATACAAATAAATTTTGGTTAAATCATGTATCTATTTTATTATCTCTCTTTCATGGGGTTTACGGTTCAAAAGCTACAAAATTTTATAAGGTAATTTTGTCTTAATTTTTCTTCTTTGACACACATGTTATGTTATGAACCTATTTTATTCTATAGGGTGTATATACTGACCATTGAATTTTTTATCATGAATTTCATTATTTTTTGGATATTATAAGTTGCATATAATTTTATTCTCTCTTCGGCTAGAGATATTTGGCCCTTCCAATCAATGCGTTCTAATTTTTTTTAATGTGTTTTGAATTATCTTTTAATAATTTTTAAGGAAAAATGATTTAACAGATGTTTTAAAAAGTTTTCTATGATTCATTTATAGTTTTTATAGGTTAGTTTCATTGAAAATTTTTTTCTAAATGTTTTAACATTTAAAACTATTTTTTAAAAATGGAAATGATATTTTCCTCAAGAATTATATAAAAATATCATTAAATAACATATTTCATATATGAAAACATTATTTGATGATACATATGTTTTAATAGGGATATGATACAATGGTACCACTGTTATTCATTTTATAAATGGTTTATTTTTTTCATTTATTTGTACTAATGGTTTTTTTATTTCTAAGAGTTATGTTATGGTTAATTGTTTTTGAAACCCATTTATTTTTATGAGTTCTGATATAATTTATGTTCTTATGACACACGTATATATCGTATTCATTATCTGATGGGTGAAACCTGTATATCCCTTAAATGAATTGGGTAATGATTAATGTCTCATGAGATATATATGACTGTAATGGGAACTAATGTCAGTTCAGTAATACAAGACTAGAATGGGAGTAAAATCAGTTCGATAATACAACACTAAAATAGGAAGTTAACAGAGTATAGTGAAGGAATTTTTCTACAATTATGGTCTTATAAATGATGGTCTTATAAATGATCATTGAATAACATGTAATTTTTTTATATTCTTATGTGTATTAAAAATTATCATTTCCTTTGTTATGCTCTCATAGAATATGTTCTATTATTACATATGAACCTCTATAATTTATTACATGAAATGATATCATGATCTTTGATATAAAAGATATGATTTTAAATTGTTTTGTTATGTAACTATGCCCTATGATTATGTTATGATTGATATCTCTTTTTTTACCTTTACAAATCATTTGATCACACCCTTTTAATATGTTTCTTTTCCCCAGGTTATAAAGAAATTTTTTTGGTAGGAATAAAAAAGGGTAAGATATTTTTGTAAAACATTAATGATATTTCACCAAACATGAAGTTTGTGTTCTAAGTTTAAAATGGAAGTAAAATAAAACAGTCATTGAGTATGTTTTTGGGTAATGTATAAAATATTATGCAAAAATAATGTAATGTATATATACGATATGCTTGGGTCGTTATAGTTGGAATCATATAAAAGGTTTAGTTAACTTTTGGAAAATCAGATAATTATACCGAATTAATATCTATACGGGTAAGACTTAGTGTAGGTTACAGTCTTATAATTTTAGTAATGATTTTGGATAACCTAGTATTAAACCTAAGATGTTATAGATTGAATGTAACTTACCTAGATTATGTGGTTTTCCTAATATGATTATTATTATTCACAATATAATTTCAGTTTTATTCAATGGATAAAACTTGATGGAATCCCACTAATTCGGAATATGCTGGGAAATGAAATGATTGTCCTCCTAAGAAACCAAATGTTATGGGATCCCAAAATCAAAATCTAGTTTCTATGCTCACAAAACATTCTCAAGATATACATCATACAAGAATTTCTAATTAACTAAGGACGGAACAACATTCTGTTGATTCCCTTATAAAGAAAAACCAACTTTCATTTAGTTGGTCTTATGATCCACTACTGATTGAGAAATGGATCAGTACCACAAATAAATATTTTCATTTCTCTTATTTTCATATTAAGAGAAAGTCATTTTGGTGGTCAATAATTTGGAGGGTGAATCAGATAAATGGTAAAATATTAACAAGAATAAAATGTTATGAGATGACATTGACTCCATGGAATGTGATGAGTTCATGAACTTAGGATTCAATAAGTAATTTCTTATATTCATCATTGGAAGATGGAGAAAGATATCCTTGAGGCTGATAAAAATAATTATGAATCTATCATTACATATGAGTAAAATTTTACAAGGATTATGAGCTACGCTTCTTTCATTATCTCCCAACATGAAAGTAATGCTGATAGATTCTTTAGTGGATTAAAACTAAGTCTCTAAAGGTAATTAGCCACAAGGAACATCAATTGATATGATGAAATCATCTAATGTTCCGTGAACATAGAAATAATGGTTTCAGTAATATATCAATCTCGTGATTTTGATAAGAAATGGAAGATGAATTTTAAAGATAAGTATAAAAACCATGGTGAAAAGAAGATGAGATTTTCTTTAATGCACAAAGTGTGGAAATAAACATGGAAGAAAAATTATTAATGGTACTAGTAAATATTTTATGTGTGGGAAAGAAGGTTATATTAAAATTGAATATTGAATTGATGTAAAAAAAGATAAATAATGATGTGAATAGAGGAACTGATACCCTAAATGAACCTCCCACACTTCAATGCATTATGTTCCTGAAAAATGGGAATTATAATAACAAGTTACCAAAAATATGAAAAAATGATGATGATCGAGGTCGACAACCTATTAAGGATAAAGATGAAGGGAAATATCATGAGATTACTATTAGAGATATGGATTATGATAATGAATTAGGGTAACAGTTGAATTTTTATATATTGGAATTCGTGAATAAAGATGTAGAATTACTTTTATCATATTATAGAATAATTAAACATCAAAGGATTGTTCCAATGTAGTTTTTACTCAAGGATTTAAAATTATATATTGAATGGTACTAGTAACCATGAAAAGTTATTGAGATCATAAGGTGATATTTTTAGAGAAACCAAAATTAATAGAAATATAACCCTTAATATGTGTATGATGTTTTGATACTAATGAGGTAATGAGATGTTTCATTGTGATAAAATAAATGGGATATTATTAATGACTTTATAACTAATTAAAAGGTAGTTTACGATATAATGGATCAAGTTTAGAGAATTTATTTAAGTAAAGAGATAATTTTTGAAGGCATGCATATTTTCACTAAGTTTTTATGGTAAGGCATGTTATCAACATCTATCAAACAAATACATGATAATTTTCATCACATGTTTGGTTTATGAAAATTAATAGCCACATAAAGTATTTTGGGGGGATTAATGAAATGTTTATATATTAAACTGAGTTACCTTATTTTGGATGTTTTGGATTTTCATCTTTGAGAAGATTCATAAGGGTAACCATTTATGATTTTTTTGTTGAAATTTGGAATTGGTTTTAAAGATTAATGTTTTAAAAAACAATATAAAGATTTATGCGTATTGGATAACCTGTGCTAACCATTTTGTAATGACAACTATATACAGAAGGAATAACTTGTTATCCCATTATGGATCTTATGATCCAATTGTTCTATATGTATTACAGCTTCAACATCATTTATTAGAATGAGATATGAAGTAGACATTGATCAAGTCATAACCAATTTATGATATTGTACTTAAAAATTGGAATGAAATAAAATAAGTATATCTTCTTGTGAAAATTATTCTACTTTAGGAATAATATATTGTAAAAATATTCTTCCTAGAATACTTAATTTTGATAAATCAAATGGTCCCATGGATTATAAAAACATTATCATTCTATGATGGTTTAGAATTATTATAACCATGTTCTCTATCAATCTCTATCAGAACTTGATATTTTTAATTCTCTTCATTGTCCATGTTTTCACTATTTACAAATGTTTTTTAAATAGAAATCATAGTTTGATGGTGATAATCACATTTTAAATTCATAATATTTAAGGATATGTTTTATTTAAACTTTTTACAATGTTTATTTCCAAAATATAAATTCTTAAACATATAACTTTTATTTTTGAAGTGTAATTTCAAATTGCATGGAAGAGACTTTCTTGTGTAAATTCTTGATTGTATCAGAATAGTAGATTATCGATTGGTGCTATGACAAAAAACTATCTAAATTTTATGATGTGTTCAATGTATCTCTGTTGAGGAAGAACATATTTATTCTTTAACATGTACTAAACTCATAATTCATAGAGTTGGAGAAATATTTTTCTCATAAGGAGAAACCATTAGAAGTTCTAGATCAAAGAAATATGGTTCTACAAAATATGGCCACTCACCTGGATAAAGTTTTGTGGAGAAACCACCAGTTTTAAGAAACTACTTGAGAACTTTAGGATATTATGAGGCAAATTTATCCTAATTTTTTTTGTATTAGAGTAATTAATTTCAATGTAGAAATTCATTTTAAGTTTGGTAGAATGTAACACACTGAGTTTTTATGAAATATTATTGTTAAAAAATTTAAATTATATGATGGATAGAATTACATGATCCAAAAAGTTATTATTGTTCAATATGAAACACCAAGTCTTGATTTCAATACACACAACACTTTTGTTATATTTTTGTACAGCCAACACAAAGTTTGTCTTGTGCTACACATAATGTGGAGTTCCTTCGATAGCTTGTATTACACACAAGAATGAGTTTTATTGAAAAAAACATACTGTGATCTTTTTCAAATATCCTCTTGAATATTATTATTAATAATTATTAAATGAATTAATAAATTAATTTTTAGGATAACAATTAATTAGAAATAAAGATAAACCCCAATTGAAAAAAAATAAAGGATGTGTTTTTATAAAAATGATTTTTATTCTCATAGTGGAATTTTATTACAATAAATTAAATCAATCACTATTAGTGAATAATTTTAATTAAATTTATTATTATAAATGTTTTTTAATTAATCCAGTATGATTTATAGGCATAAACAAAAACAAAAATCATTTTTAAGAAAAAAAGTGTATTTTTCTAAAATACAGTTTTGCCACATTTTAGTAGAAGCCTTGTTTTAAAACTAAATATTGAATCTATTATAAATTTTATTTATTAAAATAATAATTTTTACTTGAAATCATATGGTCAAAATTATCTTAGGGTGATATTTTTTGTTTTTTCCTAAAAGGTTTACCCTTTTGAGAAACAATAAAAATACTGACTTTTGTTGAAAAGAACATTTTATTCTAAAGTCATTAGAAGGTAAAAATATGTTTTGTGTTAGTTTAAATTTTATTTAGTTAATTTTAATTTATAATAATACAATTATGGTTTTTTAAAATGATTTTATACATGAATTTATTATAAAAAAAGTTTATGTTTTAATAGGTCATTTTTATGAAAAAATTTTTTCCATCCCGTTTTGCCAGTTTTATTTTGAATGTAAATAAGAATTTTTTTGAATTTAAAATATAGATGAACAACATGTATTAAAAAGGCCAAAATTTATTGAGTAGTTTGCTTTCATTTTTTACTATACAAATATAAATGTTGGTAAATTCTTTTACCACTGTAAATGGTAAATTGGGTGATTTTCGTTAAAAATAAAATGATAAGGATTATAAAATGAACCTAACAAATGGAAACAATTAATTTGAAGAATATAATTCATCCCATAACACCTAAGAACATAAAATAAATTTTTTAATGGAAAATATTACATGTAAATGATTTATAAAATATTTAAATCAAAGAAAATCAAAAAAAATGTTACTTTCTTTGCCTTAAATATCCCTTTTGCGTCCACATGGGAAAAAAGGAATGTTATGAAAGAATATAAATTTATATTTTTTAAATAATAAACATATTTTCACAATATAAATTTATTTTTGACTTTTTGTTCCATTTTGATTAGATTTTAAAATTTATAATAGTTTATTTAATTAATATTTAAGGACGTCAAATTCATGTTTTAAATAATATATCATTTTCAATATAGGTTTAACCAAAAGATAAATTTCAATATATTTATTCTAACTAAATATTGACTATTTAGATTCATAATGGTATTTTATTTTTAATTTTTAGTAAATAAATATGTATATCAAATAATTAGACAATAATGATGTAATAATTATTTTATTAATAGAAATATCAAATAAATGTAATAATTTTTTTTTGAAATAAATATAATTTTTCATAATTAATGTGATAAAAAATTATATAGACTCCCTTGATTACATAGGTATATAAAATATAATTTTTTATGTTAAATTTCTATCTTGATATTTTTAAAAGTCCATGTCATGAATAGTATCATAATTGACACGAATGATATTGTATCAAAATAATATCTTATTAAATTATTTAAAAATAATTAAAACATATTTAAAAATATTAAATAAATATAATATGTTCTAAAATTTTATATATTTTTCATTTATGGTAAATTTGACATCAAATAAGTAAAAGTAAAAAACTTTTAATATTGAAAAATATTTTATTGAAGTTAAAATTAAAATAGGTTAACAAGAGGATACTCATAATGATAAGGTTTGAAATAATGAAAAAACTTTTATAAAATATATTGGTTAATGATATTACAATATTATATCATATTATATTCTAATTCATGGTGTTTTAGAATTACTTTCATTGATATTGAATTTATTATAAATTAATATTTTTAGAAATTATAAAAGATCCCCTCACCTCAATTATAAAGGCAAACCTCCTCACTCACTTCGTCACATAACATTGAGACTTTAATATCAACGATAACCATAAAATTTATCTTATAAAATTCCATATAAAAATTATATTGGTGATTTTATTCTGAAAATACCAACCCAATTATCCCTAATAAGAGATCTGAATGAAGTTCACTAAAGAAGAGGTAATCGTCTTTACCATTTCTTTCAAGATTATTTCTTCTTATACTCCCTCTTCTTGTTTATTTTACATTTTAATGTAATAAATATAACATAAACTATATTATGATATGTTTTTATTATAGGTATAACCATATTACAACTTTTATCCATACTAAAAAAATTGAAAGCATTGTGTGTGTATACGTAAGACTTACCATCTCCGCATCGTGGTGTAATATGTTTATCATCACCACTTTACTGAGATGGGTATAATGATAGAAATAATAGATATATACAATAATTATAACATGATATTGATTCTGTAAAAAAATAATATACCTTCAAATTCCTTCCCCTATTAACATTAAATAAATTATATTGTCGCTCGTGTGTACGTACTACCTACCATCTCCACAGCGTGATATGATCCATTTTCCATGATCACCATTAAATAATTACAATATAAATATATATAATGATTAAATATGAAATATATTACTATAATATAATTATATAGATGATGGTATTATATCTAATGCACAATAACTATGACTTATATGACAAAACATGCATAGGAAAATGAAGTGGTTAATGCTCGAAAGAAAGGTAATAATGAATTATTATTAATTAACAGGTGATAAGATCATATAAGAGGATAATATATGATATAATAAATATGAATAGTTTTTTTTATAAATTACTAACATTATTTAAACCATTATGAATGAGGTTTAGATACATACAAACTAAATTCGACCTAAGGTAAGGGAATTTATATTCTCGAATTTATTTTTGAAAGACTTATTCCATATTATCCACTTTTTTATTTTGTATTTTTATATAATTTACATCAATTTAATATAATATCCATATAAATAAATTTATGGTTAATTAGAAATCCATTTTATGATCTCTCTTTCTTAGGGTTTATGGTTTGAATGTTACCAAATCGGTAAGATAATTTTGTCTCAATTTTTCTTCTTTGAGACACATGTTATGTTATGAACCTATATTCTTTTAGGTGGTGTATATAATTACATTTGACTTGTTTTATCATAAATAACACTAATTTAATGATATTATAAGTTTTATATAATTTTATTCTCTCTTCAGTTAGAAATATGTGTTCCATCAAATCAATGATTTTTGTAAATATTTTAAAAGTGTTTTAAATGATATTTTAGGAATTTTTAAGGAAAAAGGATTTAAATATGTTTGAAATAGTTTTCAAATATAACTTTATACGTTTTCAAGGTTTTTTAAGTGAATTTTTTTTATAAATGTTTTATGATTTAATATTCATTTTTTCAAAATGGGAAAAACATTTTCATCAGGAATTATTTCATGTGATATTTAAAAAAAAATTCCAATCTAAGTGATTGTTATTTGATGTTAGCTATGTTTTATTGGGGATATGATCTAATGAAATAATTATTATTTTTGTTTTTATTTTTATTTTTTTTATTTTGTATTTCTACTTATTAATTTTTTTTCCTTGATTTATGTTAGTATTAAATGTTTATAAATCCCATTTCTTTTCATGAGTGCTGATATTATTTATGTTCTTATGGAACAAAAATATATAGTTTTAATTATATGATGGGTGGGACCTATATATCTCTAAAATTTATTGGGTAATGATTTATGTCTCAGGAGATAGATATTACTGAAATGTGAACTATACTCAGTTCAGTAAAACATGATTTAAATAGAAGTAAGCTCAGTTCAGTAATACAATAATTAAACCAGGAGTGAATCCCATTAATTAAAGGAATTTGTTAGCTATTGTGGACCTGAGAATTTTCCTTGAATAAAATGGAATTTTTTTTATCTTATGTGTATTCCAAAATTCCATGTCATATGTTATGCTCACATGGAATATTATGTTTGATTATTTAAGAACTTAGATGATTTATTCTATGACATGAAATCACAATCTTTGATATAAAGTATATGATTTTTGAATTTTTTATTTATATACTTATGCCTTCTAATTTTGTTATGATTGATATCTCCCTTTTTTACCCTTACTGAGCATCTGAGCTCACACTTTTCATATATTTCTTTTCCCAAAGTTATAATGAATTGTTCCTGGTAGGAATACTAAAAAGGAATATCTTTGTGGAAAAAATTAAGGATATTTTAGTAGAGTAGAAGTTTGTTTTCCATTTTTATAAAGACACTAAACCAATATGGTATTTGGGTATATGTTTGTGTAATGTATAAAATATTCTGAAAAAATTATGTAACGTCTATGTATGATAATCTTGGGTAATTATACTACACCACTAGAGAGTGTGCAGCAATGAGATCTAGAGAAACCTCATTCTTAGCTAACAATCTCACAAAGCATCTTTGAGGTGGCATATTCTTTATCCTGAATAAACATTAGGAACATCAATACATATTATATTGTCCCTTTGATAACACACATTTTTTGTAAGTGTCTACTCTAACCTAAGGTATATTTCTCTTATCACTAACCTAACCCTTATCCCTGCATGTTACTCAAAATCACCACATATACACTAACAAACATCATGATCAGTTAAACTAATTAATGTCAACATAGATATATCACAACATCATGGTAATAAATATATCACACAATCAGAGAAGCTATCCTAAACATATATCAAAAATAATGGAATTTAATTGAAGAACTAATATGAAAAACAACAATATGTATATATATGGAATGTTAACCGATGTTCCTAGTCATGATGAATGAACACACCTAGAATCTATAAAATCAAATATAAACATCATTTTCATCACCCAAGGTGTATTTAATCAATAATAATAACAAAAAAATTCCAAATTTATATAAAGTTAGAGGTCTTCTATACATTGCTAGATAGACACTGTTATTGTTCCCCATCCAAAGTCCCAATCGTCCTATCTTCTGTATAACCTATAAAAAATAAAGTCCAAGAGAAGGGAAAAGTTACTAAGTCTTGGTGCTATGATAACATTTTTTAACATTTTCATTGGAACTATGAGCTCTGAGATAGAGGGTCACATAGCCTCATGTGTGTCTCCTCATTGTCATGTGTATTCCAACTAACTGTATGGGTCTAAGACAATCATTGGGGATTCTATACCCTAAAAACATTTCATCGAGAAAATAATCATAATAATAAATAATATAATTAATAATTTATTAAATAATCATATTATATGTAGAAACTGGATAGATTTAATACTTGTCACACAAGTATAAAAGGGTCTCCAAAAGTGGTAAACCAACAAGAGTAAACCAATGTAGATAAATAATAAATAAATAGGGTGTCCAATTTAGTCTATCCCAATCAATTATAGTATTTATATCCCCCGCTCGGCCATCAACCATAGGTTGTTTTCACTTCACCAGATCTCTAGTCATGAAATCTACAAGTGCATCGAAATTCATGAGTTGCATGGGAGTTCAAGAATTTGAGGCACACCACCAAAACATCCTTAACTAAGTGTTATTAGGTTTAATAGGTGTTTTCTTTGAATTTAAAAATTTTGTAACATTAATAAGATCAATGAATATATAACTGAGTAGTCATGTGCTAACCTTGTCGTCGTAAACCTCCAATCGTACCTACTTCACCTACATACTTGAACGATGGTCAAGTAGTAAGAGGGATCAAAAAATCTTACGGATACCAGTATTACACTCAGATTCTATAGGGAATCAAGTTGAAAATATACGTATAATCAATAAGGAATCGAGTCAACGAGTTACTCAAAATTTACAAGGCATCGAGTATCGGTACACATCCCTAGAATCATCAAGGAATCAAGTCTCATCTGGCCCACAAGGCTATAATTTTCCATCATTTTCCTCATCACACATCAATCACAATCCCCATATAAGGAATAAACATACCACAATGATACCTTATCACATGTACCAATAAAATTTCTTCCTAAGGCAAGATGATACACAACAAGGTATTTCATGGTAAAAACATAGAATGAAATGATGAGATGAATTTTATCACCATGTTCAACATATGAATATATTAAACATAGAAGCTATATATTCTCAAGATTTTCATGGAAAAAATATCATAATTGGTCTCATGGGACACACACAAACCCCCTTAGGCAATCACAAGTTAATCATGACTATCAGTTATTCCCACATATAAGTTATAAAGAGAAAACATTTGTAAAAAAAAATCCCCAAGTGGTAAGTAACTTCCTTCCTCAAATTCATTAATATCAACGATATTGATAAACCACCATGTCTGGTTAAAAATTTGGAGTGTAAACCTCAACATTCATGAACACCTCCTCAGAGGCCTTATTATCACAGTTATTAACATGTCAATTCTTGAGGTTTGTCAAAGGATCGAATAAACAAAACCAACTATTTTATTCCAAAAAGAAATAAAATATCACTAGAGATGATTAATAATCTCTCTTATTTAATTTATGAATTAAAATTTTAATCCAATTCATGCACTATTAGTCTTCTCCTATTGAAAAATTATGAAACCACATTAATATTGTAAATCACTATAAATAAATTTGATAACACATGTGGTAGTACATTGTAATTCTCATTTTATAACACCATATAATTATCTTATACAAAAAAAGAGAACTCTACTTTGATAATGTTTTCACAGATTAAACCATGTAAAATAAATAATATTATCCTTTGGTATTCCTTATAATTATCTTTATATAATATTTTGTAATTATATTTTGATAATTCAATGTAATTAACATTTGGTAATTTTGATAAACTCACCCATGATTTTTTATATGATTATCATTTTAAAATTATGTTCAAATTATTTTATTAAATTATCATTTTATAAATCTTATAATTATTTTTTTATAATTACTCAAAAATTAACTTTTGATAATTTTAATATTCCATTCTCTAATAATTTTGTTTAATTTTATTTTTAATTTCTTTTATCTTCAAAAAAATTCACCAAATTCCCCTCGGATATTTTTTTATAAATTATCCACTGAAAATGTAGGTTTTAAAAAATCTTTAAGTCCATTTTCTTCCCTCACAATTGAGAATTGGTGAAAAATGAATTAAAAAATAACTCTATTTACCTCATATGAATAGTACACCAAAGAAGAAGTAGGGGTTGATAAGCCTATTCTGAGAAGAGGAACTGGGAATTGACTGAAGGAGGACTCCTCATCATGCACAAAGGGGTTATAGAATTATCAAAACTCAATGAAATCAACCATGAATGAAACAAAAATAGTTTGGATACTATAGAACACCAAACCATGTACATGATGGTATTTTAAAAAACCTCAAATCAAACTCATATTCTAATCCATGTTTCAATAGAATCTTGAAGGTGGATTATTTTTTTACCTCATTAAGGCATTATTGAATTAATTGTGAACAAATTAGTTTATTTAGTGACTTTTGAATTCGACCACTTTATATTGGTTTATGTTTCAGTTTTCCTACATGAAGAATAAAGAATAAAATGAAAATAAAAAAAATGAATAAGGGTAATAAAATTTATTGTTATTTAAAATTTAACTAAACACCTAACGTGCATAAAATTTATTTCGTGCCTAAAATAAATCCTAAATTTCAAACATAATGGATGTATTAGATTTTATAACATACCATAATTTTCATACATATATGATACATCTATATAGAATAATATTCATTACAAAACACAAGAAAACCATGCCCGAACGTTATAGGTCTCGTGTCTTTGGATACATGGAAACATAATAAATAGATTTATAAAACATCTAAATTGTCTCCCACTAATTTCTTTATAACTAGAACCATTTTGAAACATATTACCTAGTACCTTTATTTATATCCTAAGTAAATGAAACATAATAAAAGGGTGAGCTTAGATGGTCAGTAAGGTTACTCAGGGGACATTAAGTAAGTAATAGGAAATATGAATATGAAAATAACTTATGAAGTTTATATCATACATATCAAGGATCATGATATTGAATCATGGAATATATCTGAGATTTTAATAAGACAATAATTACATAGAACATAATTCTTGGGAGCATAACATAAGGCATAAAATTGTTTCATACACAAAACCATAAAAAAATCATTTTCATGTCAGTCAAGGAGCACTGCCAAGACCATTATAGTGGACAAAGTCCCTTACTTAATTGAGTTCACTCCTTATTCTAGATCTACATTACTAAACTAAGTTTACTTCCCATTATATTCCAAAATATATCATTTGATATAAATATTTACCAATGAATTAGAGGGAGATATAAGTCCCACCGATCACCTAATGAGAACCATACATAAGTGTGCCACAAGGGAATAAATTATTAATCATAACAGAACCCATGGAAGTAAATGGATTCTATAAATATCAGGCCATCATATAAATAAACCAATAAAAAAGAAAAAGGATAATATTCTTGAAAAATAACACCAGGAAAGCATATGTGACATCAAATAATGTTATCCCTTGAAATAATTTTGAGGAAAATATCCTTTTTGTTTTAAAAAATCATTAAAAGTCTGTGTAATTTTAAAAGAAACCATTTTCGTTGAAAATAAACATGTAATATTGTAGGGTAATATTAATTTAATTAATGGATCGCGAAATTGGAAAATTTTATTCATCCTATATATGTTATAAAAGCATTCCTTTCATAATTTTTTCAGAAACGTCTTAAGAACCTTGGTTGGAAAAAAAATTCATTTTAATCAATTTATTAAAAATTCTCAAATGTGTAAATATGACATTAATTTTTTTAAGAATATTAAAGAAATTTTGGGAAAAAATTTTTAAGAAGAATTCACATAAAAGATAAATATTTACCAGAAGATAATTATATATTTCCAATTTTGAATAACAATGAGATTATGAAATTAACCCTTACCATAGGTATGATTGTCTACATACGTATCAATAAACTTGTATAATGGTTTAAATAATTTTAATAATTTATTTAGGATCCATATTCATATTTATGATGTCATATATGATCCTATTATATCATCTAATCAACTATTTGTTAATAATATTTTATTATTACCCTTCTTTTAGGTATTAATTGTAACATGTTTTATCATGTATGCCCTATTTATTTTTCATAGGATATAGTCATTTCATACCCATAATTATATTAAGGTAATATATATCAATTTTTTTCTTTATATGAATTTATATAATCATTGTTTAATGTTGAATATGGGAAATATATTTTATCTCGTTATATAGACGGTAGGCCCTAAGTACACACGAGCGATGATATTATTCCCTTAATGGTAAAAGGGTAAGAAAGTGAATTATACATATATATATATATATATATATTATTAAAGAATAAATATAATGTTATAATTATTATTATATATATTATTTCTATAATTTTCCCCATCCAAATAAAGTGGTAACGAAAAACAAATTGCACCACGACTTTGAGATGATAGGTCGCACATACACACCTGCGGTGCTTTTGTTTTTCATAGGCTGGATAAAAGGTGTGATATGGTTGTTACACAATCATATAAATATATCATATTATATGTGATACTTTAGTTGTTTACTTTATAATGATAACAACATATAAAGGGAAAGAATAAGAAGAAATAATCTGGAAAGAGTTTGCAAAGATGATTACCTCTTCTTCGGAAAAATTCCTTTAGATAACATCTTAAGGGAAATTTGGTTGGTATTTTGAGAATACACAAACCTATAAAAAGTTGTGTATATATGTTTATAAGATAGATTTAAAAGGGAAGGTCACGCTTTATGCCTCAAAGTGATGTAAAGAAATGAGGGAGGAGGTGCCCTTTATAATTCAGGCAAGGGGTGATTTTGGAAATTTGATATATTAACAAAAATATCTCAAAAAGGTAATAGATTAAAATATAATATGATATAAAGACTTAGTATCATCATCCAATATTTTTTATACATTTTTTGTTATTATTTTAAACCTCTACATTTCGATTAACTGTTAGATAACCTATTTTAATTTTAACTTCGATAACAATGTTTTCAATATTAAAAAGTTGTAATTTTTACTTATTTTATATCAGTTAGAACATAAATGAAAATTTTATTGTATTTTAGACCGTATTTTTTAATTTTTTTCATATGTTTTATTATTTCTAAAAAATTTATTAAAATATTATATTGATTAAATATCATTAGTGTAAATTTTGAAACTATCCATTACAGAGATTTTAAAAAATACCAAGATAACAAGTTACCTTTGAGAAAAATATTTTATTATATATAAAATAGGTCAAGGTCATATATAATTTTTTTATCATATTAATTACCTCAAATTATATTTATTTTAATATTTTTAGTAACATTTATTTGATATTTCCATTAATAAAATAAATACCGCATTTGCGTTGTGTAATTGTTTAATATATTTATTTCGTCAAGAAATTTTATATATAAAATACCACGTAGAGGATAAATTTTCTATATTTAATAATAATATTTATATTATAATATATCTAATGTGAAACCCAAAATTAAAAATGATACATTATTTAAAACATGAATGAGACACCTTTGAATTTTTATTAAATAAAATATTATAAATATCATAATCTCATCTATGTTGCCCAAAAAGTAAAAAAAAATATCATGAAAATTTTTATATTAAGTTCAAAAAATTTATTTATATTATTTAATAATATACCTTTTCCACATTTTGACCAATAAGGGATATTTATGAAAAAGAAAGTGAAATTTTGTGACTTTCTTTGATTTAAATATTATGTAAGTTATTTCCATGAAACAATATCCATTAAACAACATAATTTAGATCCTTATGTGTTAAAATTATAATTATATTCATCCAATAATATTTTATCATGTTTTAGGATCATTTTTACGTCTTTATCATTTATTTTAATCTGAATTGCAAAATTTACCCTTTACCATGGTCATTTTTTTTACCAAGGCTTCTATTCATATTAGACAAAAAAAATAGACCTATTATCTAAATTTATAAATTATGAATCTAAATTATGTATCCATTTTTAAAAATTCAAAACATAGATATTGAAGAATTTAATTTAAAATAATTTTTTTAAAACACCATGAAAAACACCTTTTCGGCAAAATGCACCTCTAAAACATAAAATGTTTTTGTAATAAATTTGTGAATTAAATCTTTTCTAAGACCTTAATTTTATTATTCTAAGTAAAAAGTAACTAATTAATATTTTAAACTAATTAAAAACATACATTGACCTTATAAAAACTTTAAAATAAAATATAGATTTCAATAAAAATCTTTAATTTCAAATTCTAAAAAAAATTCATAAAATTATAAAATATAATTATGAATTCAATAATTAAATTCAGTTTTTAAAATCTATTTTTTATAACTTATAAAAATTAATATTTACTCATAAGAGGAATAAAAAATAAATTTTTATGAAAACATATTTTTTGAAAAATAAAGTTATTGTGTGATTATTTTCAATGTATCTAGCAATACATTCATATTGATTTGGAAATTTATATTAATTTCATAAATTAGATATTAATATTTATTCTTGTAAATTGGAATTCATGGTTATACTAATAGTTTGTAATGGTTTTCCTAAACTCACCGTTGCATGGAATGAAATATATTTGAGAATTACAATTATTTTAAAAGAAATATTTTAAAACAATATCTGAGTGTTATAGATTTCCCATCTGAGAAACTATTCCGCATATATTTCATTATTTGTGATAAAATAATTTTATAATTATATGATATTTTTAATATTTTTGTCATATCAATTCTATGGAATTTGGGCCCCAATAATTCCATTATAACACCGTGCCTAACTTTAAAAATATTCTATAGAATTTTCTAAAGTGTTAACAAGGATTTTACTCTTACATAAACTCATTAAATCTTTTACAAAGTTCTTTTTATTTTAAAAAATAATTTTAAAATAAAAATTTTAAATAATGTTTTTTATTAATATAAATTTCAGGATATTACAATTACATAGAATAATACCTTAATTATTAAGAAGACTTCTAATAAAAATTCAATCCCCTAACATGAGTATTATTAAAAAAGATTTTATTATTAATTATCATCCTTCAAATTTATTATAGACACACTAATATAATGATATTATTTTCATTAATATACTTTAAGTTTACTAAATTAATTTTATTATCATTATTTATTCATGTACTCCATCCATTAACAAAAAAACCAATTGTTCATGTGTTGTGATGACTACCTCCTACACAACGTAACATGTTTCATTTTACTTAATATCCCTACAAGGATATTTATAAAGTCAATATTAAAGTTAAAATTTGAATTTTATAAAATTATTAAAGGGTTGGTATGAAAAAATTAAGAACCTTGTAATGATATGATCAAAAATCATTGTCATTAATTTAATTATATTAAATAAGAATAGTAAAAGTTTAATTATTTATTGAATTTGTGTAATATTTTCATATCCATTAATTCGTATTGTAATTACTTATAGTTCTAATATATCACACTAATAAAAACTAAATAATAATATTATTCCCTTGATATAATTATGTTACAGCAAAACCACCTTGTAATCATTCATTAATTCTGGGTATGTTCATGTTGGGGTCGATTTTACCACATACGTGAACAATACTATGAATTCATGTCATGGATGAATATGAAAACATATTTAATAGTTTAATATTATATATATGATTATATAATTATTTTTTGATTTCATCTGATATTATTTCAATATATAATTTATCAATTATTGAAACTCCATCTGTTCCTGAAAAATCCCCAAAAACATAATTATTATCAGCTTCATTTTCATGGATAAAAAATAAAAAACTCATGAAAGGGTTTTGAAAATTCATAAATTATTATAATTCATCAATAATAGTAAATTTAATGAAATATTAATTATTAACTTTGGAAGAATAAATAATATCAACACCACTCTAATGAAACTATTATAAACAATCAAAACTATGAACACGAGATGTGGAAAAGTGGGAGAATTCATGAAGAAAATGGATACTTAAGAAGAGTATGGATGAAAATAAATATAAGTATGGTTATTAATTAAGTTATTATGATATCAATGTTTATGATACATGAGGTGAAATTATGTTAATGTAAGTCAAGATAAGAGGTAAGGGTTTTTTGTTACAAATTACCCTTTTGATATATATTTTCTATTATGCTCTTAATTTCCTTTATGAGGCGTTCATAGTGACTATTAGAGATGTTTTATAATGTAATTAATTTATTCATGTTATTTTAATATAATAATTAGGCCCTATATTTGATGATTTAATTATTTAATAGCTACCGATGTTATAAGTGGGGTTTTCTATATTAATTTTCATTCATTTGGATTTATATGTTAATACAATCCAATTTTCTTATGTGTGATGAATAAATTGACATAAAAGACTTTTTCACTATTAATAATGAATTATAGGTGATTTAAAGGTCTATATTATTAGGCTCTCTAATATTTAATTGATTCAAGATTTACCTTTTTTTAAGGTGGAAAGACGATCCTATGTTTTGGTAAAGTGAAAGTGTGTATAAAATTACATGGATATTTATCCATATATAGATACTAGAATGTGGATATGGATGTGTCTAAGATTAAACTTGGGGTAATCACCCCAAAAATGGTCTGTTGATAATTAAAGTAGTCACCAAACAATTACATTATGAATGGGCCTAAGAAGGAACACCTGTAGAGATGCCCTCGGGGGATATGATTTGGATTAATAAGATGCTCTTAATAAACCATAATGAATGATATTTCCTGAAATTGAATTCTTATTTGACCAATAAAAACTATTGAACCTAAATACTACCTTATATAGATAACCTGAAACATTAAATTTTTCCTCACCCCTATATTTCGTTAATAAGGGTACTTGCATTTACCTTGATGATACCATAGAGATTCCAAGTTGATTAAAGAATTTTCTCCGAGATATCCCCGATGTATATTAAAGGGTAAAGTATTTGATATCATCATTTCTAAAAATATGTGTAGCAATGTTTTTCTCCCAAATAGTTTCCATAGGTAATGATATGAATGGACTTATTTTCTCTAATGGTGAATGCATTGGACTTAATCAAGTGATGGTTGGGGCCCAACATTATATATCCCTTTTAGGAATTGGCATGTCTCATGAGATAAAAATGATATGATTTGGTGTATTCCACTTCCCAAAATAGAATAATGTATTGAATTTGATGTCAATTTCACGTAAAGGGCCTTGGTACAAGGCCTTGAAAAAAAGTTTGTGATGTCCTACGTTATGTATTGCATCATTGTGAGATCAATGATTATGTTATATATGTTTTTATTTTTTTATCATGGATATAGAATTCTTTCCGTTTTAGTTGATTATGTATTCATGATTTTCATTTATACCCACCACATCACTTATTCCATGTTTATTTTAAGTAATCTAGTATTTTATGCTAATCCTTACTGAGATTTCTACTATATTATTATTTGTTTTTCTGTCACCAGTAAAACTAGAAAAATACTAAGTGAAATTTTGAGGGATATAATGGAATTAATAATCTTGTTACCACAATATGTTGGGGGGAGTTGGCCCATCTCATGAAAAATAAGTTATTGAAAAAGTTATTGATGCTTTATTTAAGGCTAATTGTATAGTAATAATATTAGATGAGTTGACCGAGGTCATGAAAAATAATCTCACCTGCATAGAGTACTATATTTATCCACTATATGGTGTGACTATGCTATATCACTTCATGTGAAAACAACCTCCAGTATTTAGTAAAACTAAAAATCCATTAGAAGCTAAGTTATGTATCAAGTCCCTATAGAATACTTTTTTTTATTTTAGAAGTAGTGAAGAGGAAAAATTCATCATCGATATCTATCATATGAAGGAAGACAGAAAATAATGATTTTTTCCTGTTAAAAATACTAAAGATGTATATGAGATCAAATGCTAGGAATGGTGAAATTTTAATGAGGTATTATTTGAAAAATAATTCCCTCACAAAAATAGATTACAAATGAAATTGAATTTCCTCAATATTAGAAAAAAAGAGGAGGATAATTTTATTGAATATGTTACTAACTTTTTAACGATACCTAGGCATGATGTGGATGACATAAACAGTCTAGAGAAAAATATTTATCATTTCTTTTATGGGTTAATATTGAGACGTTGAAGGTAGTTGTTTTATTTTTCTTTTTCATAACATGAGAAAATATTATCAAGATCCTTTAAGGATAAAGATTATTTCTCAATGACATATTTATTAAATGAAAATATAGAGAAAAAGAGTCCAGAAAACAATCAATGTAAGAATATGGAAATAATGGGTAAGAAAAAAATGGGGGTATTTTTCACATGTGATAACTATTGAAAAATAACTATTGGGTTTACAGAAAGGTTACTAATGTTTCATACAAGTGGTAAAAAGGCCATCAAGATCACTGTTTCAAGGAAAATAAAGATTTTGTTTATGTTCAATTTGTTAGCTATAAAGAGAGGGGCCATTATGTAATCAAATTTCCCCAGAATCAAGGTAATTTACCACATAAAAAGAGTATGGAGAAAGGAAAAGAATATTTTATTCCCACATATGTTGTCAAATTTGCAAATAATTTAGTGGTAGGTAATTTTACCATTTCCTCATAGATAGTAATTGATTTATTTAATTCTGGATCATCAAACCCATTTAAACCAATAATATTCTCCAAAAAAATAGATACCTCCCTTTCACATAGTTAATGGAGTTATAAATTAATACCCAAAGTGGGAGTTTTATGGTATCAAAGATATTTCAGGTAGTTCCAATTATGACGCATTTCGTTACCCTAATTTCATATATAGTTATGATACTTGTGGTTGAATTTTATATAATCCTTGTTATTGATTAAATTTCAAATAATAATGAAAAAATTGATTTCTAATAGAAAGAAATTACTATTAACAAATGTAAAATTAAATATCCTATATTTAGAGGGGAAACTTATATATATAAATCAGGTTTGGATCCTTCTCTAGTATCTCTAATTAATGAAATCCCCAGTAGAGAGAAAGATATTGTGTGATATATGGATGACGAAGATATCCTAAGAATAGAGGATGTACCATTAGTAAAAAAATTCATTGATGTTTTTCTAAAAGAATTACCTGGTCACCCACTAGAGAATAAAGATGAGATATTATATATAAAACTCCTTACATAACGACACCATTGGTGCGTGTGTAGTGTAATAAATAGTTACAATATTTGAGTGATATGGGATATCTACACCCTAGTGATTCACCCAGGGGATCCCTTGTTTTATTAATGAATAATATGGATGGGTCTTTGAGATTGTGAATTGATTATTGGGAGATAAATACCTTTAAAATATAGAATAAGAATCATTTTCCACACATTGATGAATTATTTCATGAACATCAAGGAGAAATATAATTTTTAAAGATCACAATCACTCTATTTGTCATTATCTAATGGTGAAGAATGATGATATACCAAAGATGAAATTTTGAACAATGTATGAGAATTATGTGTTTATGATAATGCCTTTTTGATTGAACAATGAACCATATGTATATATGGAACTGATGAATAGATTTTTCTTGGAGTGTTATGATAATATTTTGTGGTATTCATTGAAAACATCTTCAAATAATTTAATAAGAATGGGGAACATAATAGTCATATTTAAATAAATTTAGATACACTAGAAAAATAAAATGGGAAATATAGTAAGTGTGAATTATGGATCAATGAAGTTTATTTTATCAGCTATATTTTCTAAAAGGATGTAATATCTATTGAACCCTCTAAGATAAATTTAGTACATAATGATCTACACTAATAAGAATAACCAATAGTTGAATTTTCCTTGGTTTAGAAAGTTATTATCATAACTTCATCCAAGATTTCACCCAATTGGACAACCTATAAATCGAGTTAACAAGCAAGGTGTGTAAATTCATCTTGTTTTGGGAATTTGAGGAATGTTATTAAGATATGAAGAGGAGAATAACTAACAAACCAGTATTGAATCCACCATATTGTAAGGAAGGATTTTTAATTTATAGTGATGCATTAAAGAAAAGCCTCAGTTGTTTCTTTATGTAGAATGATAGGGTGATTTCCTATGCATTAACAAAATATAAAATCCATGAAAAAAACTATCCAAATCCTGATCCTGAGATAACATTCATAATCATTTCTCAGATAATAATGTCGAAAAATTTTAGGGTTATATAGAGCATAGGATTTTGAAGTATATCTTCTCTCAGAAGGATCTCAACATGAGGAAAAGAAGATGGTTGGAACTAATCACAGAGTATGATTGATTGATACACTACCACCCACAGAAAGATAAAAATTATTGATTTATTAAGTAAGAGTTACATTGGAGTTATGACCATGATTGGGATTACAAAGGGTCCCATATACATAGATATAGTAAATATGGATATGGTAGTTTCTTGGAATAAAGATCCATCATTAATTTTTCAAGAAATTGATAAACCACCTTCACTATAAATTATAGAGAAATCCTAATATGATGATCAGATCATGAAAATAAATATCAACATAGTGCATGATGGAAAATTGATATAATTACTCTATAGAGAGGGATTATTGAAGTTTGGGAAGAGGTTATGTGTTCAATCTATACCAGAGTTATAATGTTAACTAATAAAAGAAGCACATATCTAAAATTTATCAATACACTCTATTATCATAAATATGTATAGGGATTTAAGAGATATTTTCTAGTGGGATGGTATAAAGTGTGAAATTCTGGATCATGTGAAGAGATTCTTAGTATAGAAACATGTAATGGCTGAAATAAAACATCTTTAGCGAGTCAGGAAAACTATGCATATACCTATATGAAACTGGGACAATGGTACATTGGACATTTCCACTAGAAAAAAATACTCTAAGGAAAAATAATTATTTATGGGCCATCTTAGATTGTCTTATAGATTTAACTAACTTAATAATAGTAAAAGAAAATCTACCCATTGAGTTATTTTCATGGATATTTACTAAGGAAATAATAAGGGTTTATTGGGAACTTCTATCCAATGTATATGAATGTATCCAATGGTTCGCATAATTATTCTAGAATATGTTCCCAAGGGATCCCAACATTGTGACACATTTAAGAATTTCCTATTATCCTCCTAATGATAGGATGTCTAAAAATATAATCTAGAATTTGGAAGAAAATCCGAGATCATGATATCTATAATTCCATGGTATGTGGCATCAACATATATGTTTTGTGGTATTTTTATACAATAATAGTGACCATTTGAGAATCTAGATGGAAACATATGAAGCATTGTATGGGAAGAGGTTTCTTACTTCAACCTACTGGGAAGAAGTTGGATAATTAATGTTAATTGGACTGGATATTTTAGAGAAGACAACTATTATATTTTGGACTATTCAGGAACACATTAATATATCCCAAATAAAAGATAACTATACTGATAAGCAAAGGAAATAATTATAATATAAACTACAGAATCATGTATTCTTGAATGTTTCACCATGTAATGGATTTTTTATATTTGGTAAAATGGGATTTTATTCCCTAGGTACATTGAGCCTTTTTAAATATAAGATTGAATTAGGGATATAGTTTATCGGTTGGCTGTGTCGCCCAACCTTTCTATAGTAAATAATGTATTCCATATGTCATTACTATGTAAATAAATTCTGGAGAAAATGCATGTTATTACATATATGGAAATATACTTATTTCATAGAATGTCTTATTATGAGGATTATATTTAGATTCTTAACACCAAAGACCAGGTATTAACGAATTAGAAAACTTTTTTTGTGAAAGACCCTTGGAGAAATAAAAAATTGGAAGATCAAACCCGGGAGTCTAAAGAAGATATGATGAAAGAATATCCACATTTTCTTAATAGATAATATAGACCACAATTTATAGGATGAGATTATCTAATGGGGGATAATGCAATACCCAAGATACTATAATATCAGATAACTGATACATTAAGAAACAATTACACAAATGATCCCTTTAAAGAGCATTTATTCAAGACTTTTGTTAAAATTTGAATTTTAGAATTTTAAATTTAGAAAAATAATTACATTTTATAAAAAATGGTATCAAAATACTGATGTTATGAATTTTTTATCTTTTTCTGAACAATTTATTTTTTACTTAAAAATTTTGGTATTCAAGAAACATGAAATTTGTATGAAATTACTATTATATAAAGAATTCCATAGATATCTATAAAACCTTTTAAGGAGTAAAATATTAATTATAGGAATAATATGGTTCATTTTAAAAAATACCTTGTACTTATAAAACCAATTAATTTTTTTAGAACTAATTACAAATTTTCATTAATATAAAAAACCAATTTCTTCTTTTTCGTTGAATCATGTATTTTTATGGGAGTTGTAGTTTTGGATTTCATAAAAAAACACATATAATTTAATTCTATTATAATATATCAATTTATTTGATTAAAATCAGTCTGTGAAATTAATTTATCTTATGTATATATATTTAATGTTTAAAACATTATTTCCATAAAAACTATTTTTATGCGATTAGGTGTATTTATTTTAGAATTATATTTTGACAGCATTAAAATTTTCATTTGATAAAATTATTTTAAAATTCGAAATTTCAATTATCAAATTAAATAAAATTTACATTCATAATCAATTTCATTAAAACAAATTACTATGGTTAGAAATTAGTTACCAAGGAAAAAAATCAAATTTTGGTAAAAGTTAAAAGTTAAAATAAAAAGACCTAAAACAATTAAATATGGATAAAAAAGTGTGTTTGAGGTAATTTTGAATAGAAAATCCTTTTCAACTCATATTTTTTTTACATTTTATGGTTTTCAAAACTTTAATCGTAACTTTACATTTTAAAAAAAGAAAATATTACACCCAAAACTACCCCCTTCACATATATAAGGGTAACATATTAACCATGTCAAGTCTCACATATCATTCAAATTTGTCCTCGAAACTTATTTATTTTTATCAACATATATTAATAAATAAATTTAAAAATCCTATACTCACCATTACATAGAATAAGTCCTTCATTTTTAAGGATACTTCTAAGAAAAATTCAAGTCCCTGACCAAAGTATTATCAACTACTTATCTGGTCTTATTAATTATCTTCAATAAAATTTATTCTAGACCAAATAATATAATGATATAATTATCAATTATATACTTTAATGTTAGTATATTAATGTTATTGTAATTATTTTTTCATTTACCCCATCTATTGATAAAAAGAAAATTGTTGTTTGTGCTTTATACAGACTACCACCTCCACGAGGTAATGTGTTTTGTTTTCCTTCACCGCGTTAATCGGTTGGATATAAGAATGATATTAATGAATACATATTATTTTTATGATATAAATAAGGTTTGGGTTTTAAAAATTAAATAACCAATTAATGATATGATCAACAAATTTTCAACATTAATTTTATCATTTAAATAAGCATACTAAGAGAAAAATCATTTATTCAAATTGTGTAATATTTTAATTTATATTAAATATTTTTGTAATTACTTATAATTAGGACAAATGACACTAATAAACACTGAATATGATCATTATTCCATTTTATATTGAAATTAAATTAAAATCACCTCATAATCATTCATTAATTAATGGTATGCCCATGTTTTGGTTGGTTTAACCACCCACTTGAAAAATAATATGAATTTGTATCACGAATGACAGTGAATATTTCTTTATTTTTAATATGATATAAATGTGTAAATAATTATTTTTTAATTGGTAGATTGTACATCAGTATCTAATTTATTAATTAAGGTAAAACCCTTTATTTGACCTAATTCACAAAAAATTACTTATTATCGACATCTTTTTCAAGTTTAAAGACTAAAAATATCATGAAAATTATTTGAATCATCATAAATTATTATATTTTATACCCAAAAATAAATTTAATGACTTATTAATGATTAAATTTTGAATATGAAGGAATATGAACACAAAAATTTTAAAACTAGTACAAATGATGAAAACCATAATCACATGAGGTGGAAAATCAGAAGAATTCATATAGATAATGACTATTTATAAAGATAATGAATGAAAATGATAAAAATTATGGTTATAAATTACATTATTAGTATATTTATTTTGATACAAGAGGTTAAAGTACATTTTTTGGAATTTATGACAATAATAATGTGTTTTCTACCTTAAATTCCTCTCTTGAGACATATTTTATATTATGCACATAATTCCCTTTATGTGTTGTATATAATAAATATTTAAGATGATATATAATGAGTTTTTTTATTCATTTTTTTTAATATTGTCTTTAATCCCTCTCTTTAAAATATTAATATTGAGTTCCTACCCAAGCTATTAGTGGGGTCTTACGACTTAATTATCATTTATTGGACTCATGTTCAAATCACCATCTATTTTATTGTGTGTGGTTTGTATATTTACAAGGAATAATTATTTTCCATGTTTCTCATGAAATTAAAAAGTTTATATATATCTATTTTCATCCCTCTCTCATTTCTGTTTTTTTAAGAGTTACCTTTTCCCTAACAGAAAAACCATTTTGTGTTTTTGTAATGTAAATTTTTGTGTAAATTTCCAAGGAGATATATGCCTATATAGATACTAGAAACTAAAAATGGGTGTGGACTAAGTGTAACTAGGTAAAATTACTGCAAAAAGGGTTGGTTGAGAATTGAATCAATTATCACCTTGATAAATAATGAATGGGCCTAAGATTACACACATGGTGAGAGGCCTCAATGAGATATTTGTTAGACTATTTACAAGGTCATAATGAACAATAATGAAGGATTTTTTCTAACATTGACTTGGTATACTACCAATTATTTATTTGAACCCAAATACTATCTTCCATGAATAACCTTACACATTAAAGGTACCTTATCCCTTTTATTTCTTTGATAATTGTACAACTTTTTACCTTGATAATGCTTCACAACTTCCATGTCAATTAAGGGATGTTAGCTTAGTTATAGAAAATATTTTTTAAAATGGAGAATGATTTGACATACATATTTCTCATTATGGGTATATCCTAGTTTTTTTGGAAATTGGTTCATTCGAGAATGGAATTAAAATAACTAATGAATTTTACTATGGAAGCATTTGACTTAATCAAGTTACAGGTGGGTCTTGACATTATATAACCCCTCGATGCATCAACATGTCACATAAGACAAAAACTATTGTGTATTGGTGAATTCCTTTTCCAATTAAAAGATGATGTATTTACTAACGTATAAATGATATGTAAAATTCCTTTGAAGAAGACCTTTATTAAAATTTTATGATGTTCAACATTATCCATTCAATCAGTATGATATCAATGATTATTATTATCCATGTTTTCATTTAGTATCATTGATATTGAATTCTCACAATTATAGATGAATATAGAATCATTTTGTTTATTTATTCCTATCATATCACTTATATGTTGATGTTAAGTAAGATTTAGTTTTACGATACTCCTTATTGAATATATGATCTCACCCTTATATGTTTTTCTTTTATGAGGAAACCAAGAAGAGGGAAATATATAATTTCCAGTGATATGATGGAAGGGTTAATCATGTTCTAATAAAAATTTTAGGATGTATTTATATTTTTTATTTTAAATTATGTACGTATATGGTCTTAGAATACTGCTAAACTACTCGACCCTTTGGGAAATATTTTACCTTATACTAATAATTTAATATAACTATTGACTTTGGGTTTCTAGAGATTGGGATGTTATAAGAACAATAACATGACCATTATGAATAGTAAATTGATCATTAGAACAGTAACAAAAATAATGGAATATTAAAATAATATATTTAGTATATTATATTGATATTAGATATAAATTAATAAAATCATTAAATAAAATAAAATGGATATTTTTCCCAAAGAAACCATAATTTTATTTTTGGTAAAAATATATGTTTTAAAATATATTTCTTAAAATATGAAATTTATGTTTATATTTTAAAAATGGTTTTATAAAACCCAATTTATTATCATTTATATTATATTATTATATTATAAAAACTCTAGTAAAATTTTAATGAGTTAGATGTTTAATCGCAACACAAAAATTTGTATTTAACAATAAAAGGGATTTTATTTTATAAATAAATTTCATAATTTTACTAAATAATTTTAAATAAATGGATTTCAATTTTCAAATCAAATCAAATAATTTAACGTAGGCTAGTTTTTGGTATTTTTTGGAAATTTTGAATTTTTCATGAATAGTAAATTGAAAAAAAAATATATTATATTACATTATTAGTTAGTTAAATTATTAATTAAATATGTGATGATTTAATAATCTATTATCTCAGCCTTACATGAAATAATTACTATATATAGGCAATAAAATCATTATTATTGTTTTTATAGAGAAAAAATAATAAACTAATGAATATTATATTAAAAAAATCCTTTCATTCTCCCCTTACAAATACCATCATTCTCTACCAGTTTATCTAAACCTTATAAGAACCCTTCCCTAAAACATCTATACCAAAATATCTACCAAACTATCTATCCCACATATTTGGAGTTGTGATATCACCAAATCACATTATAATGTTCCAGAATGTGTAGTATAAGAGAAGGCATATAAAGAAAAAGGTTACATTCTCAATTGAATCCTTTCAAAAAAAATTATTCATATACCGCCCAATTTAATGAAATCATCTTCAAATATGGACATTAGTATTATAAATATACTAAAATTTTATTTTGTTAATTGGATATCCATTTTTTAACTTCCTCTTATTTAACTATAAAAATGAAATGATCAGCCATGGTTGGGTTGGCTCACAAATTCATTTGATGATGTATTCCATTATTCACCATCTAATTCATATTTAGTTGTAATATGCACTTATTATGGTAAAAATGATCTAAAAAGAATATTATTCATAATGTTAAATGAAACAAAATAATTTCTTCAATGTGAGAAAAATAACCTAAATGAATTAGCTATAAAATAATAAACTCTATAAATCATCATTATTTATTAATAATAATGGATATTAATAACCTTTGGAAATTTTTTATTCTAATTAACTCTATATAATTATAGTTAGGGTTTTATGGACTGTGTTCTTAAGAACATTAATAATTATCTATAAACAGATGTAATCATGAAATCAAAAAACAAATTTCTTTGGGACAATGAACATAAACATGACAATTAACTTAATAGATTATAAATGAAAATACAAAAATATCCAACAAAATAAACATGTAAATGGATTTAATCATATATTTAATAAAATTAATTTGATTATTTGGGATATTAGTCATACTAACCATGAAATTTGAGACTCAATGTAAGGGAAATCTCAAAACCAACCTCTTTTATTTGGGTGATGATTTATCTATCAAACTAAATTTATCTCATTATTAATATTATAATTAAATTATATATATTTCATATATATTTACATTATATATATAGGGCTGATTTGAGAAGATGGCAGCTCTCGAGGGTTCCACGGGTGAAAACCCTAAACCAAGTGAGGAGGATAAAAAATCAAAGGAGAAGGAGATTGAAGTTCCTACTGATGAAGATCATATTGGGAACATGGATCTGTTTAGTCTCTATGCAAAATTAAAAGCTGAGAAATTGGACTCTAAGGATGCCTCTAATCATAGGAGGAGCTTTGCAGATGTGGCTAAAAAGGCTGGTGGTTTTTCATTCATGGATTGTGATTCGGGTAGCTCTAGAAGAGTTATACGAAAGGGTCTGATTGCTCATGTATCACCCAATCAAGCCACTATTTATGAAAGGGCTAAATTATGTAAGTTCTCCATCATCGCTCATGTGGTGATTCCAAAAGGTGTGCGGCCATGGAAATTTCAAGAGATTATAGGTACATTGGATGAAATCTGGGGCTTCAATGATTGGAAGATGATGGCAATGGGGTGTTTATTTTATCATGTCGTCATCCCATATGATGAATGAAATAGATGCGCATGGAGTCTGGGCTTGGTCCCTCTACACCCTGGCTTTCTCAGAATTCATGAATGGGACTGTAATTTTGATCTAAACACGGTCAAGAACACATTTTATCAGGTATGGATTCGCATTCACAAGCTAGTTTGGTTGTATTGGCATCCTCAAATCTTGTGGGACATTGCATCTTCTATAGGGAATCCTATTAGACTTGATAAGGAAACTGATATCCCAAATTTTGGGCATTATGGTCGAATTTCAGTGGAGGTGGACATGTCAAGTACACTTGTTGAAGAGGTTATATTCACCACTAGAGATGATAGCATTGATCTAGAGATATTATATGAAAGGAAACCAAAGTTCTGTCTTAATCGTAATATTTTTGGTCATAATCTATCGGAATGTAATAGGAATAAGGTGTGTTCTGCATGTAATATCTATGGGCATGATGGGGGTACTTGCCGAATGAAGACGATTGAGAAGGGATGTCTCAATTCGGATGATGGGAATAAGGTGTAGGTTGAGAAGAATGATGAGGAGGCTCAAGGTGGAACTGTGGCTACAGTTGTTGATACTATCCCCATTGATATTAGTGGGGAAATAACAGGGAAAACCTGTCAGGATCCTCCTAATGTGATGAATGATAAAAATGAGGTAAGCAGTAAGGATGCAATGATACTTCTGGATGATAATACAGACTCTCAGGCAAAGCGGGATACTGATAATGGGGAAAATGAAGTTGATACTCATATCGCTGATTGTCATGCTGATACAGTTGAGGTGTCACATGAGCATGGGACCTTTGAGTTGCCAAATGTGGACCCTAATGTTCAAAAGGTGCATGAATCACTATCTAATGAGCCCCCTTTGGGACTGGATTAGTCAGGACTCAATATTGAGGGAACTATAGATGAGTACTCTTAGATACCTGTTTTGAAGATGGCTAAAAGGAAGCTTCCCACAACATTACGTATGTATATCAGTTCTAAAAATTGGTTTACCCCTCTTTATGATGATGATAGTGAATCCTCAATTCCTGGATATGCTCCCTGTAAATCAATGGAAATTGTTGAATCTGTTTCTAATGAATTCCTAGCTAGAAGCTATGTTGGACCCTATACAAGGCATCAGTCTTTAAATCAATAAAGATACTATTCTATAATTTCCAGGGGCTTGGGAACTCTCCCATAGTCAGATCCCTAATGAATTTGATCATGATCAATAAGCCCATGTTACTAGGTGTTGTCGAACCAAGAATGAACTTCTCATGATGGTTGGAATTCAATTGGAATGCTATTGGGTATTCACTGGTTTCCTGCAATCAGGTACAAGATGGTAATGAATCCTTATGGGTCCTCAAAGCCAACAACATTATCATAAATTCTTATTAAATTGATCAGCAAGTTGTTACCTTATCTTGTTGTCATCAGTCTAATGACCATTGTGTAACTTTTGTTTATGATTTCAACCAATACATCAGAATAAGATCTCTTTGGAATCATTTACTCTTAATTTCTAGGAATATGTCCAAGAGATGGATCCTGCTAGGTGATTTCAACACAATTTTAAGGCCAGAGGAAAATACTAGAAGAATTTTTTTTCGGGCCACATCCAAGGACATTAATTATTGAATTGATCAATGCCAAATGTGTGAAGTTCCTATGTTAGGTTTTGAATTCACCTAGAGTAGATATACTATCAATGGGAGGTAGACTAGCAAGCTGGGTCGATGTCTAGTACAGTTGAATGATAGAAGTGATACAATGGAGGTTTCTCGTTTAACACTTCCAAGGTTTTATTCAGATCATAGCCCTATCCAAGTTGATTCATGTTTTAGTACATTGAGGTTAGCTCCTCTGTATTTCAAATTTAACAATGCATGGTTTGTTTTTCAAGGATATAGGGAACTTATAATGGAAGCATGGGGATCTGATGTCACTGGGTGCTCTTCACATATATTGATCTCGAAACTGAAAATTTTCAAGGCCAGACTCAAATATTGGAGCAAAAAAAATCCTTTTCCAGTATTTTCAATGACATCAAAGGGACTAAAGCTACTCTCTTAGATTTCCAGCAAAGGATTATGCATCAGGATCTCCCATCTCAGGATGAGATACAAGCTGCCTTAAAGCTTGATAGCCTATTGTCCCACAAGGAAAATATGGATCGAAATCAGTTGAATATTAAATGTACGATGAATGGGGATATAAATACAAGATTTTTCCATTTCTTTAATAGGGAGAAAAGGATTAAGAAAAATCTCAAGGCTCTTATGATTGATGGTAAGTTACTCACAACTGAAAATGAGATTGATAACGCTATGACTGGTCACTTTGAGAAGTTATACTATGATTCTAGCTTAAAAAACTCAAGTAGGATTGTCACATGTATTGAATAAACTATGGATGAAACTGAAAACAAAAGACTCACTAACATCCCATCCTACAATGAGATCCATCATGCTTTATTCTCCTTGAATATGGATAGTGTTACTGGCCCGGATGGCTTCACTAATAAATTCTTTATGTTCTACTGGGATATCATCCATGTTGAGGTTATTAATGCTGTCAATGAATTCTTTTAGAATTCTTTTATGCCATTTGGTATGGACTCAAACTTTATTGCCTTGATTCCAAAGAAGGAGAATGATTTAGATGTCAAGTATTTTTGGCATATTGCTATTGGTAATTCTATTCCTAATGTTATTATCAAGATTATTGCTCTTCGTTTAGGTGAAGTTACTAGGGATCTCATCTCTATTAATCAGTGTGGCTTTGTAAATGGTATAAATATTCAGAACTGTCTATTTACAGCATCAGAATGCATCAATATCATGAAAGGTAAAGCAAAGAATGGGAATATGGCCTTGAAAGTTGACATTTCTAAGGCTTTTCACACTATAAAATGGGAATTCATATTCACCATTCTCAGTATGAATGGCTTCTCAAATAAGTTTATTGATCTGATCTCTTCTATTCTATGAAGTGATAATCTCTCTATTCTTGTTAATGGTTCCCCCAAGGGTTTCTTTCAGTGCTCAAGGGGGGTCAGGCAAGGTGATCCCTTACCTGGGCTTCTGTTTTCTTTGGCTGAAGACTACCTTAGTATCTGTCTGAATGATCTTGTCAATACAGGTCTTTATCAAAGAATGAAAGATGGTAGGATTATTTTTTCCCCCTAACACTTACTGTATGTTGATGACATCCTTATATTTTTTAAGATAAATAGGAGAACTATATCCTACATCAAGAGAATTTTCTCACATTATGAAGAGGTTGCAGGACAGGCAATCAGCTGGAGTAAATCCTTTGTTGTGTTTGGGGAAGGAGTCCCAATTTTGAGGCAAAACATGATTGCTAGTAAACTACAGGTTAAGAGAGGGGAGTTTCCCTTTGATTACCTAGGGATACCTCTATTTTTGGGAAGAGTGAAACAAATTCATTTGGAAGGCATTGCCTTGAAAATCAGTAATCAGTTGGCTAGTTGGAAGGGAAAGAATATGTCTCAGGCTGGTAGAATCTGTCTTGTCAGTTCGGTTATCACTTCTATGTTTGTTTATTCTTTCTCTGTCTATAGATAGCCAAGATCCCTTCTCAATGAGTTGAGTGGTTTGGTTCGGAATTTCATATGGACTGGATCAACACAACAAGGGAAACTGGTTACTATCTCCTTAAAAGAATGTATTAAACCAGTTAAAATGGGGGGAATGTGAGTTAAGGATATTAAATTATTCAATGACTCTTTACTTCAAAACTTTATATGGAGGCTTCTTGACAGGCTTGATTTATCTATAGAATTCAATGTTGGGAGGTTTATTGACAGATTGCAGAATAGGAAGTGTTTGTACCTTAAATCCTTAGTTTGGTCTTCAGTTAGAATCACATTCTCCAAGATAATGACTCAATCTATTTGGATGGTCTTCCCTAGTTCGGATTTGAATTTATGGTCTACTTCATGGCTGTCCTCCCCCATCAATAATTCTTCCATTATTCCATCTTTAAGGAAGAATTTGTCCATATCTGATCTACATGGGAATGCTGATATTTCTGCATTTATTCCAGCTGCACTTTATGATGAGATTTGAAATTTTGAATATGTTGATTCTGATGTTTTGATGTGGAAACCATCTTTGAATGGATACTTCTCTAGCACGGAATGTTACAAACTCATATGTGTCCATGAATCATGCATTCTTTCATGGGTGGCGGCTATTCACAAGCCATATATCTTTCCTATTGATGCTATACTCATCTGGAAAATATCGAAGAATAGGTTACCCATTCAAGCTGATCTGTAGAGAGTAGGTATCACCACTGTTCCAATTTGTTTTCTCTGTATGAATCTAGATGAATCCCCTTTACACCTGTTTATTCAATGTAATTTTTCTATTCATTTATGGAGTTATCTGTAAGCTGTTTTTCAATACTGCCTTGATTTTTCCTCTATTGCATCCCTGTTCTGCTCGGTTCTTCAATCCTCTTTTAGTGACCAGCTCAAATCCTTGCTACTTTCTACTACTGTTTCAGTTCTATCATACATACGGAAGTCTCGTAATCGACTGATCTTCAACAATGTCAAGTGCAGCCATCTTGAAGGGATCCTGATGATTCATCGATGCATTAAATTAGCCTCGATGAATCAAACAGGCTCCATGCATAATGAAATTTCGGATTTTATAATTCTGAGAACCCTTGGTGTTAGTGGCAGGGAAAGGAAACCATGTATGCTGAAATATATTAGTTGGATTTACCCTATCTATAACTGGTTAAAGGTGAATGTTGATGGGGTGACCTTGGGTGCACCGGGCCCTGCTGGATGGGGTGGGGTGTTCAGAACCCATCAGGGTTTTGTTAAGGGTTTCTTTTTCCATTATATTGTCCATGCGCCTGTCATTGAGGCTGAACTATGGGCCATGATTAAGGCTATTAGGTATGCTGTTCGTTATGGATAGCATTGGTTATGGCTGGAATCAGATTCTTTAGTTGTTGTCTAGATTTTGAAGGACTGGTCCCAGAATGTCCCATGGAGGATGATGTCTGCCTGGATCTCTTGTCTGAAGCTTTCTCAAATATTACTCTTTGATTTTTCTCATGTCTACCATGAAGCAAACCAGTTTGTTGATGCCCTTTCCAAAAGTGCTGTTATAGAGGTTAGTTCCAGTTGGTCTTTCATTCTTCCCAACTATTGTGATAATTTGGTTAGGGATGATTGTAATGGTGTGATGCACACAAGGGTTTATAAGGTGCCCCTCTTTTGAGCTGTTTTGTACGGTTTAATTTTTATATAATATTTTGTTGGGAGCAGGCTTCTGCCTATCTCTCGGACCTTCTGGCTATTTTCTTAGTTAATTCATGTTTTAAATTTCCCTTCAGAATCTTATCTCTGAAGTAAACTCACCTAATGGGAACTCTCTGATCCATTATTCCTTTTCTTATGTCAATCACTTAATTTTTATATTCATAAATTATTTTTTAAAATGATAAATATTTTATGGATAAAATTATAGTTTAATTCTATTACCTTTGAAAATCATTGGTTCTCTCCTTATTTAAATTTCTGTTACCCATTTCTTAATGCATTATCTAAGAGGTTCCTTTCTATACCTACTTCTCCAATCCATGTTTACTGAATTTCTTTGGTGGAACTCCTTGATAATGATATATTATTCTTTACACAATCATTTTCTTTCAAAATTATTTAATCCCTTATCTTATTAGGAGTCATTATGATAATATTCTATGTGGTTATTTTTTGAGATAAAATTATATAACCTATTTCCTTCAAAAGAGTTTTATCAAGCTTATGATTTCTTTATAGTTATTATAATATATTGTGGAACACATATTATTGTAAATATTTTGATTTTAAGTGTTATACTGATATTATACATCATTCCAATACAGTAGGTAATGTTTTAATCTCATGAGATACCATGTATGGTGCACGAGTAGTTATCCTAACACACTAGGTTATATTATCATGGAAATTAGTACAGAATTAAACTTATTACTTCATGTTTTATATTTTTTCCAAATTCCAATGATTCCAGGATAATAGTATTTCAACTTCTTAATAAATTATTTTCTATCATTATATATGATTCTTATCTTGTATGATATCATTTTATCCATCTTTTGTTGTATGTATTACTTCGACATCATGTTTTATAATGATTATTCCATTTATAAGATTTATATCTCACCCTTTAGCTTTATGTATTTAACCATGGTATCTTATGAAGTATTAGAATAATAATGGGATTTAGTATCACATTTTGGATAATGAAATTCATATGTTGAGTTATATTTTAAGTTGATATTTCATGTATGTGATCTTTAAAATCCACTATTAATCTATTTTTATAGATATTTTTTATTAATTTATGGTAAAATACTGTAATAATATGTGTATGAGAATTAGGATTCTATATCTTATCTATGACTCTCATTTCATTTGATATATCACTCATGCATTTCTTTGGGCATGGAAAAATATGGCGTATATTGTTCAATATATTTTTTATTATTTATTCAATTTTTTATGGGAATTTTCAATGAAATAATACCTAAAATTTTGAAATTATTGCATTTAGGGTATTAATGATGGGTTTTAAGATATTTTAATGGCCATTGATGAATAAATATAAGGGTTGTTTCACATACAAGAATATTCTCCCTTTGAACTTTATATTTCAATACATGAAAATTAGTGATTTAGAAAAGAGCCCTATCAAGTGGAATAAAGATCCTCGCACCCATCAGAGGTTGTATACTTGAACAATGAGGAGTATCTAGGTTTTCTAAAATGGCATGTGTTATTCCCAAATGACACAAGATTCATTCAAGAAAAAGACATGTTGTGCCAAAGATATTTAAATTTATTATTGATTCATTGGTGTTATGAATTTTTATTTATTGAAAAATGTTTGTGTTAGGGTTATTGTTCCATTTGTTTAATATTATCATATTAGAAAATTATAGAATTATGATAAAATAAATATATGTTAATATATATGATCCACTATTATCAAGGGATAGACCTTATATAGATTATTGATGGGTTTTTAAATGATTATTATTTAATCACGATTTATGAAAAACCATTATATTCTATTTTTTCAATCATTATTTGAAAAAAATATTGATTGTATGGAAAATACTATTTTTGATGTCTATTATAAGATTTTTTAAAATGAATATTTTTAATAAAACATGTAAAATTATTTCTATTGATGGATTTATTGAATGATTTATAATGGTTGGTTGAGTTTTGGATTTTATTATTATAAAAATATTTTTAATGTATACTTCCTTGTATTTTTTATTAAAATTGTGGGCTTAGGAATACTTAGGGAAAAGGTTTTTAAATTGTTGTCCTTGAATATGTGATAATGTCCACAATTTAATTATTTTTGCGGATCAATATATTATGATATATAAAACTAGATGTTTTATCATGAGGATTGAATCATAGAAGATAAAAATTTTATCAAGATAGCTAAAACATGATAAATATCTTATTTGGGTTTGGTTATATAAAACTAAGGTAGTTAGAACTAAAAACATGTATTATCTTGACATTTAAGCTATGTAAAAAAATATTTCTATATAAAAATGATATTGTAGATATAGAATTACCATATGGAATTATTGTGCTATATTATATAGTGAAATTTTATTTATTACTTTAGGTTTATTGACCTAACTATTACTACATTATGATTGAAATGCAATACTTTTCTGATATTTAAAAAGTTCCATTTCTTTATTCTGTATTATGATAAGATGTTTTTTTATTATTAAAGGTTTTGATAAACTCTTTATAAATTAATTTTTTTTTTAAAAAAATTATTGGAATTGAATGATTTTATAACTCAATAATGTGATTATATTTGGTTTATTAGGGAAATAAACAAGATTTATTTTCATCCATAATATATGCACCATTTCTTATATATAAATGTAATTATACATGATTCAAGAAATATAAATAATTCATTCTTTTTTATTGGTGTGTCGTATATCCAAATTGGAGATATTATGGGAAGAGTTTATGGCTTAGAAATGAATTAGTGTATTTTACATGTTAGAAAAATTTATATATTTAATGTTTTTTATTTTATTTTAATTTTTTTTTTGGGACAAAGTCCGCAAATTTATTAATATAAAGAAAAGTTCAGAAACAAACAAGGAAAGAGGGCGAGGTTACATGTCAGAATAGTCAAAAGCATCACATTCATACCTGTTCATATCATCTGCATCAGCTGACTCCCATTCTGATTGGGACTCATATTGCTTGAGCAACCTGATATAATTCTTCCTTCGCTCCAGTTGCTCTGCGGATAGATTCGCATTAGCCTTCATGGAGGATGACCTGGTGGTCACCGGCCTCAGAACTGAAGAGTAATCCTTCCTTGGTTTCCTTTTAACTGGGGTAGGCAGTACAGCCTCACCACAAGTCAGCCTCTCCTTTCCACTCACAACCACATCCTTGAAAGATGCACGTGCACCACTGCCCAAGTCTTGAATAGGGGTACCTTGCACCCCTTCATCTTCAGATGCACTACCCCATTTCTTAGACAATTCAGAAGAATGAAAGAGCTTCTGAATTTCCTGATGATAGTCAACGCCCTGTTGCGCATCAGCCTGGTCAGAGACATTACTCTGCAAACAGTCAGGGACCACAACCGGAGGGACAGAGGGGCCACTATGAGCTTTCTCCGGAGAGACATCCACCAACAGACCTTTGCCTTTCAGATCAGACACATGAGAGTCAGGTTTCCTAGAAGTCATCACATCTGCAACAGCGGAAGCTGGAACCTTGAGTGCATCACCACCATGAACATGAACAGAAGGCTTTGATTTCCTGCGGCAGAGATTTGCTGGATGGCCCTTCAACCCACACTCCTCACATGAGACATGCTTCCGACATGTCTCCAAGGAGTGTCCAACAGCCATACATTCATTGCAGAAGAGAGGCTTCTTCTCATATTCAACATCAATTTGAATGTTATCAGAAGGAGTAGAAAGAGTCACCTTATCAACTAATGTGGAGCTGAGGTCAACCTCCACCAACATCCTGGCAAAGTGACCAAAACGGACATCTTCAGTCTCCTTGTCGAGACGAATCGGAGTCCCAATTGCTATGGCAATGTCATGCAAAATCTTCGGATGCCAAAGGACCCAATTCAGCCCATGCAAGCGAACCCAGACCTGAGAAAAGGCATTTCTTGCACGCGAAACATTAAAATCCAGGGACCATTCATGTAAGTAGAGCCAACCAGGTTTTAAATGCAGAGTTCCAATACTCCAAGCACGAAGTTTCAAGTCATCCGAAGGAAACAGACAATGGAAAAACCCCCGACCAAGAGAAACACATTTCCATGGGTGCTTCTACCCTAGTGGATTGAATAAATCAATCAAGCCAGTCAGATTAATCTGTGTATTTCACATGTGTATAAAGATGAAAATCATTTGGTAGATGCCATATCCAAGAAATACATAATGGAACCAGGCGTGAAGTGGTTGTTTAGAGCTTATAGATTTTGTGCATTACTGATTGATGATGACTTGAATGGAGTAGCTCACTCCTACCTCTATAAAATCCCCTTGAGAACATAGTTACCAACATTGTTCTCATCGGGCAGATGGACCCTCTAACCCATGATAATATGTTTTCGTTCCCAAGAAAAGAACTACTGTCATATAGGTTGGTGTGTTTCATATGTCTCATGACTAACATGTTACTTCTCACATGAAAAATGGTTCCATGTGCAGCCCTAATTCCAAGCATTTACATCTCTGGGAACTGAAGGTAGGCCGAAGCAGGCTGGAGACTATTGGTTGCTATTCAAAATCAAATGTAGGTGGAGTTGTTTTGGGATCGCTTAGACAACTAGGTTGCAGTGGTGTCCTCCACGCACTCTGGGGCCTCAACCAAGGCTATCTTTCTTTATATTGTTTCACTATGGGATGTTTGTGGTCCACCTGGACCCATGTTTATTTGTAATTCTTGAGTGAAGGATGACATGAAGGAGTATCCCACTCTTGTCTGTGTAAATCCCCTATGCTATATCACCTTGTACTTTTGTTTTTTATCATTAATTTTATTGGTCGGTAATACAGGACCCAAAATTTTCAGGTATGGAATGTAAATAGGGCCAGAATACAATCCTACCAAAAGAAAGAGTCTATGAATGAGAACACACATGTTCCTGAAACTCATCCGCAGAAAACCTTACCTGAAGGGTAGGTGTAAGATGTAACACCCGATACTTTTATGTGAAATATTTATTTTATGTTATATAAATCATCAATGGAATCTTTCACTACACGCAACACTAGCTTTTCTTGCTTTACATGCAACTGCGGCCTTCCTCGATAGCTTGCGTCATACGCAATACCGAGTTTCACTAAACAATGATATGATATTAAAATATTATTAAAACTAGCCGTTATGAATAGTAATAACTACTTTTTGAAATTTTATAAATTTTATTTTTCAAAATGGACTTCATTTTTGGATTCGGAATATTGAAATTAGCCTAGGGTGAAATTTTGGTATTTTTCTGAAAACATTCAATTTTTGATGAATAGTGAAACCACTAAGTGGTAGTTAAAAAACTAAATTTTTCATAAAACATAATTTTACCGCTTCTGTGAGTGGAATTTCAAAAATACGAGAGACACGATTAATGTAAGTAAGTAAAATGTGGTTCAATGAGATGAAAATAATTTTTGGTGAATAGTAACTTTTTACTTTTATTTACCACGGTTAAAAGAAAATAGGGTAATTAAGGGTAAAAATCATATTATTATTACCCTAACATATGTCCTAATTCTATTGGACAAGTTTAATTCGACCAAAAACAACCTTAGGAATAACATATGACCATTTAGGCCCACATGGATTAGATTAGGACATTTATTATTAATTTATTTAAAGAAGGGTTAAAATAGTTAAAATCAAAGTTTAATAAGTAAATCATTTTTATTATGGGGTTATACATAAGATAAATTCGGATATAAATACTAATTATAAAGATAAAGAGCTTTCCTACATAATGGTATTTTATTTGTAATTTTTAGACATTAAATAAGTTAATTTATTTATGACACAACAATGATGCAGTAATTATCTTATTAATGAAATATTGACATAATTGATGTTATAAATACCCAAATAAATGTAATTTCAGACTTTTTATGAATTAAACTAATTTTCTAGGTTCATATGACATGTTATTATTGATTTAATTAACTTGGTTCGAAAAAATCATTCTATTATGATTTTCACAAAATTCAATTACTAAATAGTGTCAAAATTGACATAAAATAGTTTTTAAAACAAATATTATATTATTAATTGTTATTTTATTCCTAAAAATCTAAAGATCATCAAAATGACTTATATAAGGTTATATATATTAATAATAAACAACTTGGGGTTCTTTTGGCTTGATATAGTACGTTTATTAACCTTATATTATAAGAACACAAGAAGACACGGTAAAAGTAAATTTATTTAACTTAATGTTAAATCTAAATGATAAGGTTAAAATAGGAACCTAAACTTGTCTAAATTATATTGTATGAGAGGATTTCGACCCATCACCACCTTAGCTTCGGAATAAATCAATTTTTAGCTATTTAAAACCGAACTTGACTTTATAATAAAATAATATTTTTAGTTTTTCCAAAGGAGCCCCTCTCCTCCCTTATAAAAGGGCACCTCCTCCCCCTCTTCCTCACACCACTTTGAGCCTTCAAGCTCGGCCAACCCCTACCAATTTCTCCTCTCCACTTCCCTAAAAACATCCTAGAGGTTATGGTCTTCTTTAAAGACCTATTTTAGTGCCATAAATGGTGGTCTCAAAGAAGCACTTCAAAGAAGAGGTAATGTCCGTTACCGATTATTTCATCTTTATTTCTTCTTCCACTTCTTCTTATTTAGTTGTTTCATTATGAAGTAATAAAATCAGTATCACTCCTATACTGATATGTTATTATAATTATGAAACAACCCTATTTCACCATCTATCCATCCTTCTGAAAAAGAAATCACCGCGCGTGCGTACGTACGGAATACTGTCTCCACGTCGTGGTGTAATCTATTTTCCACCACCACCTTACTTGGATGGGTATAATGGTGTAAATAATGACTATATATGACTATTATAAAGTGATACTGATTCTGAAATAGTATACATACACTCCAATACAATTCCACGATCATAGGAACGATATCATCACTCATGCATACGAACGGAATACCGTCTCCACGATGTGATGTGACTCGTTCTACATGATCTTCATTTCATAATGATTATATAAATTAATTGAATGAATGAATATGATATATATATTACACTAATACCATTCTTGAAATGAGGTATCTATAAACTAAAAAGAAAAATAAGAATTTATTCGACAAGACACGCATAAGAACAAAAAGTAATAAACACCCGAATAACAAGTAGTAATGAAATATTACTAATAAGAAGCTAAGAATATGACCATATATGTTATCATAAAAATAATTATGATTCTGGAATAAGTCAATAACATTATTTAAATCATTATACAGGAGGTTCGGACACGTACAAAGCATATCGGACCTAAGGTAAGGGAAATATCACAATCTCATTTTTATCCGAGATTGTTTATACTTTGAAATTTAATGGGGTGTATTTTATCATCCACATCCATGTTTACTTGATATGTAATATTATTTCCATCCACCTAAAATTGTTTAAATCTAATTTTAACCTTCGGTGAGTTTTTAGTAAAATATATGAAAGGAATCTTTTGTCGTTTTTCGTATGAGGTACTTTTTTTGACTTTTCCGACAAAAGTACGAGAAGAATGTTTTTTTAAACTTATACGCATGAATAGATTTTTAAAACATTATTTACAAGAAGCTTCCTTTACAAGTTTTCAATTTTATTTTTAATCTACTTTTTTTAGTTTAGAATTGTATGACATGTTAAGAAAGGAAAAGTGTTTTTGAAGTAGAAAGGATATTTTCCTCAAGAATGGAGTTCAAGTGTTTTATCAAAATTATTTTCCATCTAAGATAATAAAGGGTTATGTTTCTATCCCTATTATTACATTGATTTGATTATGTTGTGATGGAATTATTTTTATGAATTCCTTTATCTTATATGAATTGTTTTATGATGTCCCGATGTTTAAGATTCCCATTTTTATTACATGGGTTATGCTATGATGTATTGTTTATGATTTTGTGGCACACATAAGAATGGTATCATTATGAGATGGGTGGGACCTATATCTCCCTCCAATGCATTGGGTACAGATTTTATATCTCATGAGATTGACATGGCCGGAACGGTAGGTTATACCGGTTCAGTGAAATAGGACTGAAACGAGGAGTGAACTCGGTTCAGAATAGGACTTTGTCCACTAAGATAGTCTTGGCAATGAGTCTTGACTAATAAGAAATGATTCTCTATGATTATGTGTGTATTCCACAAAGTATCATGTTTTATGTTATGATTATTGGGATTACATTTCACTATTATGATTTATCCCATGATATGAAATTATGATCTCTTTTGCAGGTTAAGATTTCCAAAAGTTATGTGCTTATGTATATGATGTGATTGATATTTCTTTTGTTTACCCTTACTAAGAATTTGAGATCACCCTTTTGTATGTTTTATTTCCCCAGATCAGGAAGAAGGTTATTAAGTAGAATATGCCAAAAAGGGACTCTAGATACAATGAAATAAATGGGAGGCAAAGTAGATGCTTTATGAACCAGTTGTTTATGTTTCCCAGTTTCTAAAGACACTATACCTATACGGTCCTTTCTTGGCTTGGTTATATGTTGTAATAAGTGTGCTTCAATTCTGAAGTAATAACAATTTATGTAAAGTATGGGTCGTTATAGTTGGTATCAGAGGAAAGTTATAGTCAGCCTTTGGAAACTAGGATGTGAAAGCCTTATTAAGAACCCTAAGGATAAGTCTAAGCATAGAACACAATATTAGTGTTTTATAAATGGCCATGAATAACCTAGGATAAGACCTTAAGTGTGAAATTTTATTCTTGATTATGTGGTTTTCCTATTATAATTAGTGTTTCTCACACTATTCTTCTTGGTTTTAGTCAATGGCTGGAACCCGAAGGAACCGTGTTAATGAGGAATGCGATGGGTAATGCAATGATTTTCCCCCTGAGCAACCAAACATTATGGGAGATGGAATGAAAAATCTTGTAGCCATGCTCACACAAATTTCTCAAGATATGAATCATGCAGGACTTCCAAACGAGTAAAGGAAGGAGAAACATTCTATTGAATCCTTCATGAGACAGCGTCCACCTTCAATTAGCGGGTCTACTGGTCCATTAGTTGCTGAACAATGGATTAGTACTACTGAAAAAATATTTTCAGTTCTTCAATGTTCTGAGCATGATAAAGTCGTCTTAGTAGTGTATCGTTTGGAAGGTGATTCTGATCAATGGTGGAATCTTATTAAGAATACAAGGCAAAGGGATGAAATTGAGTCCATGGAATGGGATGAGTTCAAGAACTTATTTTTCAATAAGTACTTCCCTCATATTCTCTGAACAAATATGGAGAAAGTGTTTCTTGAACTGAAGCAAAAGGATGATGAATCTGTTGGTACCTATGAAGCAAATTTTTCAAGACTTGCAAGGTACACTTCTGGTATTATTAACCAACCTGAGATTAAGATCGATCGATTTTTTAGTGGCTTAAAACCAAGTCTTCGAAGGGCCTTAGCCATAAGGGACTTCAATAGCTATGAGGAAATCGTTCAATGTGCTCTCAAAGTTGAGATGGAGATTGGAGTAACCCATCAGTCATATGGGTTTGATAAGAAGAGGAAAATGGAATTCAAAGGAAAATCTAAAGAGCACACTGAAAAGAAGATGAGCTTTCCCTTATGCTCAAAGTTTGGAAAGAAACATGGAGGGAGTTGTCTTAAAGGGATAAGTAAATGTTTCAAATGTAGAAAAGAAGGTCATCGGGCATATGAATGTAGTGATGATGGGAAAAAGATTTCTAATGATGCAAACAAAGGAAAGGATACACAGAATGAACCTACTACACTTAAATGTTTCAAGTGCAAGGAGATGGGACATTATACCATTAAATGCCCTAATCCAAGGGTTAATGATGATGGTCGACGTCAAAAAACTCTTAAGGCTAAAGATAAAGGAAAGTCACATGCAATTTCTATCAGTGATGTGGAGTACGATAACAATGTGGTGAAAGGTACATATACCATCCACTCTAAAGTAGCAAATGTTTTATTTGATTCTGGATCCACCCACTCCTTTATTTCTGAAGAATTTTCTAAGGGTATCACTGTATTACCTCAACAATTAGATTTTGAGTTAGCTGTGACAACACCTAATGGCACAACAGTTGCATCAAAAGTTTATAATTCTTCTCCGATTGAAGTTTGTGGGAAAGTGCTTCCTGCAAATATTGTGATCCTTCCTATAGTGGAATTTGAAGTGATTATTGGCATGGATTGTCTTTCTCTACACGGAGCTCATATCAATTTATAAAGAAGGGAAGTCACATTTCGTATTCCAGATCAATCTATGATCGTCTATCGATGCAAGGATGAACATAACCTTCCAGTGGAAATGTCTTCCATTTTATGGGTATTGATTCCACTAAATGAAGGTTATTTATCTCAAATGGTTGGTGAGAAACTCATGATTATGATTATGCCCATTGTACGGGAGTTTGATGATGTCTTTCCGAAGGAATTACCGGGTCTTCCACCAAATCATGAAGTTGAGTTTTCAATAGAACTCGTACCGTGTGCTTTGCCTATTTCAAAGACACCTTATAGAATAGCCCCAATTGAGTTGTAGGAATTGAAGAAGCAACTCCAAGAGAATCTTGATAAGGGGTTCATACGCCCTAGTGCGTCACCTTAGGGAGCACCTGTTCTGTTTGTTAAGAAGAAAGGTGGATCAATGAGACTCTGCATTGATTATCGAGAACTTAACAAGATCACTATCAATTAAAAATATCCTCTCCCATGCATTGATGACTTATTTGACCAACTACGAGGAGCTCAATACTTTTCCAAGACTGATCTTCATTCAGGGTATCATCAATTAAGGGTCAAAAGGGAGGATATACCAAAGACGGCTTTCCGTACAAGTTATGGACACTATGAATTTATAGTGATGCCATTTGGTCTTACTAATGCCCCTTCTATCTTTATGGATCTAATGAATAGAGTCTTTAGAGACTATCTTGATCAGTTTGTGGTAGTCTTTATAGACGATATTATTGTCTATTCAAAGAGCAATGAAGAACATGAAGATCACTTGAGAATTATATTGAAGACCCTGATAAAGGAGAAGCTTTAGGCTAAATTTACCAAGTGTGAATTTTGGATTCAAAAAGTTTCATTTTTGGGTCACATAATCTCAAAAGAGGGGATATCTGTGGATCCAACAAAAACAGAGGTTATCAAAAGATGGTCGAGACCAACAACTGTAACTGAGATCCGAAGTTTTCTTAGTTTGGCTGGATATTATCGACATTTTGTGAAATATTTTTCATGATTATCTAATCCACCCCCAAGTTGACTCTGAAAAGAGTTAAGTTTGTTTGGACAGAATAATGTGAAGAGAATTTCAAGGAGATGAAAAGAAGGTTATCTAGTGCACCTGTGCTCACACTGCCTTGTAGTGAAGAAAGGTTTGTGATCTATAGTGATGCATCCAAGAAGGGATTGGGGTGTGTTCTTATGAAAAATGATATGCTGATAGCTTATGCATCATTACAGTTGAAAATCCATGAGAAAAATTACCCAACACATGATTTGGAGTTAGCTGCGGTAATCTTTGCATTAAAGATTTGGAGGCATTATCTTTATGGAGAAAGGTGTGACATTTATACTGATCATAAAAGTTTAAAGTATATTTTCACACAAAAGGAGCTGAATATGCGTCAAAGAAGATGGTTGGAGTTGATTAAGAATTATGACTACTCAATCCATTACCACCCTGGGAAAGCAAACAATGTGGGAGATGCATTAAGTTGACAAGACCATGCCAGTTTATCCATGATGAGGATCACAAAAGATCCAATATTTATGGAATTACAAAGGATGGATCTTGGAATTATAATGGAAGGGGAAAAATCTTATCTTTCTCAAATGAATGTTCAACCATCTATACATGTGAAGATTAAAGAGGCACAAAAAGAAGATGTTGAGTTACAAAAGAAGGTGAGAAATGTTCCTGAATTCAACCTTGATTGTGATGGGATAATAATGTTCAGGAATCGAGTTTGTGTTCCTCCGATCCCCGAATTAAAGAAGGAGCTGCTGGATGAGGCTCATGGTTCGTCATTCTCTATTCATCCTGGAATCATGAAGATGTATAGGGACCTGAAAGAGTACTTCTGGTGGGATGGAATGAAAAGAGATGTTGCTGAATATGTCTCTTGATGCTTGGTTTGTCAGCAAGTTAAGGCTGAGAGACAGAAGTCTAAGGGGATGTTACAACCATTACCCATAGCCAAATAGAAATGGGAAAAATCATTGTGGACATTGTCAGAGGACATCCTAAAAAATCCCAAGGCAATAATGCTATCTGGGTCATAGTTGATCTTCTTACCAAGTCTGCACACTTCATTGCTATTTGAGAGGATTTTTCTCTGGATCAGCTTTCCAGGATATATGTAAAAGAAGTGGTAAGATTGTGTGGAGTACCACTTTCTATTATATCTGATCGGGATCTGAGATTTACCTCGAAGTTCTGGTGAAGTCTTCAGCATACTCTGGATACAGAGTTGAGTTTCAGCACTGCTTATAATCCTCAGACAGATGGTCAGTCTGAGAGAACAATTCAAACTCTAGAAGATATGTTGAGAGCTTGCTCTATGGATTTCAAAGGTGGTTGGGATAAACACCTACCTTTGGTGGAATTTTCTTATAATAATAGCTTTCACTCCAGTATTCAGATGGCTCTTTATGAAGCTCTCTATGGAAAGAAATTCAGGACTCCAACTTGCTAGGATGAAGTTGGGGAATGAAAGCTATTAGGACCTGATCTCGTTTATGAAATGGCAGAAAAGGTCAGAACTATTCAACAACACATAAGAGCAGCTCAGAGTCTAAAGAAAAGTTATGCCGACAGCCGAAGAAAATACCTAGAGTTTGAAGTGGGCGATAAAGTGTTCTTATGGATATCTCCCTGGAAGAGAGTCATGATATTTGGAAAGAAGGGGAAGTTGAGCCCTAGATATATCGGTCCTTTCGAAATACTGGATCGTGTTGGGAAGGTAGCTTACCTATTGGCGCTTCAACCAAATCCCTCTCAAGTTCATGATGTGTTCCATGTATCTCTCCTAAGAAAGTACATACCTGATCCTTCACATGTACTTTGCTCAGAAGTTGTACCGCTGGAGCAATATTTTTCTTATAAAGAACAGCCGACAGAGATTCTGGATCGTAGCAAAAATATCCTACGAAGCAAGACCACTCGATTGGTGAAAGTTTTATGGAGGAACCACCAATTACAAGAAGCTGCATGGGAGCTTGAGGATATGATGAGGGGGAGGTATCCTCATCTGTTTGTTACAAAGTGATGAATTTCGAGGGCGAAATTCATTTTAAGGGTGGTAGAATGTAACACCTCAGACTTTTATGTGAAATATTTTGTTTTTATGTTATATAAATCATCAAAGGAATCTTTCACTACACACAACACTGTCTTGGCTTTATTTACACACAACTGTGACCTTACTCGATAGCTTGCATCATATGCAATACCGAGTTTCACTAAACAATGATATGCTATTAAAATATTATTAAAACTAGCCGTTTTGAATAGTAATAACATCTTTTTGAAATTTTATAAATTTTATTTTTCAAAATGGACTTCATTTTTGGATTCGGTATATCGAAATTATCCTAGGGTGAAATTTTGGTATTTTTCTAAAAACATTCAATTTTTGATGAATAGTGAAACCACTAAGTGGTAGTTAAAAAACTGAATTTTTCATAAAATTTAATTTTACCGCTTCTATGAGTGGAATTTCAAAAATTAGTGAGACATGGTTAATGTCAGTAAGTTAAATGTGGTTCAATGAGATGAAAATAATTTTTGGTGAATAGTAACTTTTTACTTTTATTACCACGGTTAAAAGTAAATATGGTAATTAAGGGTAAAAATGATATTATTATTACCCTAACACATGTCCTAATTATATTGGAAAAGTTTAATTCGACCAATAACAACCTTAGGAATAAAATATGACCATTTAGGCCCACTTGGATTAGATTAGGAAATTTATTATTAATTTATTTAAAGAAGGGTTAAAATAGTTAAAATCAACGTTTAATAAGTAAATCATTTTTAATATGTGGTTATACATAACATATATTCTACTATAAATATTAATTAGAAAGATAAAAAGATTTTCTATATAATGGTATTTTATTTGTAATTTTTAGACATTAAATAATTTAATTTATTTTTGACACAACAATGATGCAGTAATTATCTTATTAAATAAATATTGACATAATTGATGTTATAAATACCCAAATAAATGTAATTTGAGACTTTTTATGAATTAAACTAATTTTCTAGGTTAATATGACATGTTAGTATTGAATATCCAAACACAGAGGTTTACTTCAAACTCCAATCATGTTTGATTCATCTTCTACCTCATTTCCACGTTCTAGCTGGTGAGGATCCACATCTCCACCTTAAGGAGTTCCAAGTGGTGTGCTCTACCATGAAGCCTCAGGGTGTTTCTGAGGAACAAATGAAACTCCAATAATTCCCTTTCCCCTAGCTAAAACTGCTAAGTCATTTCTCTATTACCTTTTTCATGGTTCCATAACAACATGGAATGACATAATGAATCTTTTCTTAGAAAAATTCTATCCGGCTTCTTGTACTACTTCTATCCAAAATGAAATTAGTTGTATCCATAAATTTCCCAATGAATCACTCCATGAGTATTGGGAGAGGTTAAAAAATATTATGGAAACCTACCCACATTACCAAATCCCTAACCAACTCTTGATACAATACTTCTATGAGGGGTTGTTGTCTATAGAGAGAAATCTCATTGATGCCCCAAGTGGCTGTGCTCTGGTTGATAAAACTCCTATAGCTGCAAGAGATCTCATAAGTAACATGACTGAAAACACACAAAAATTATATAATCTAGCACATTTTTAAGTCTAACAATCCCAAGATATTCAATTGATAGATTCAAACAAGATGATAGGGTGGATGAGTGAACTTAAAGGTCTCGTGCGACAACTAGACCTAGCATCAAAAGCCCCAACGTCCTCTTCTCCACAATGTTTGTTCCCTGGACCTCTCAAGAACTGTGGAATTTTCCACTCCCCATCATATCCAACTGACACATTCCCAAAACTTCAAGAGGATCCCTATGATTCATCCAGACCAATAGAGCTCAATGCAGCATATTCTTAGAGGGACACCAACCCTCAAAAATTAGGTTAGTCCATTAGAAACATCAACCAACCCAACTTTGAGCCCTTTTATTCTACCTTAAACCAAGGCTTGAAGTATGGTATTCCCTTTTTTCATCCCCATCAATTCCTTCCTCAAAACCCGAACCAATTCCAATATGGTCAAGGTGTTGGTAACTTCCAACAACCTTACCCTTTTGTTTCTCAACCTCAAAGGATCAATCATCCTCTTCCTACTCCTGGATTCCACTCTCATAGTGATCCTTCCGAATTCCCAAACTAATAAAATAACTTTCCCAAGAACCAAAATCAAGGTAATACCAATCTTAGACATGCCTCTTCTTCCAAGAATCCATGGGAAATTGTTGTAGAATATCATTCCTCCTTCACTCGTTCTAGCCTCAAAATCATAGAAACACAAATTGGTTAACTTTTTTCCCACCTAAGCCGGCAACAACAATAAAATTCCTCCCAAATCCTAGGTCTACCATTACTAAACCCCAAGGGTAATGCAAGACCAATTATACATAGATTAGAAAAGTAAATTGTTATGCCTCATGATGAGACCTCACACTCCCCTTTAAATGTTGACCTTGAAAATGAAAAGAAAAATAAACATGAAAAGGAATATTAATCAATTCCATCCCCACCTTACATTCCACTTATGAACCCAATTAATTTTCCTCAACAAATTTTGAATCCAAAAAAGTACTTTAAACTCGATCTTGAAATGATCGACATGTTTAGATGTGTTGAAGTCTACATTCCCCTCTTAGATTACATAAAACAATTCCCGAAGTATGCCAAGTTTCATAAGAAATTTTGAACCCCCAAGAGGAAACTTAGGACCTTCAAAAACGTTTCCACCCAGTAGTATATTCCCATAAAGTGAAAAGATCTCGGGAACATTATGATTCCACGCCAAATTAAAAGTTCCAACTTCGATGATGCACTCATAAACCAAGGAGCCTCATTTAATGTCATCCCCGAATCCATCTTCTCCAACCTTGGTCTTGGTCCCTCACATCCAATGGGTGTTTTCATTCAATTCTCCAATCGAAGATCTACTAGTCTTGAGGATATAATCGAGGATGTCCTTATTCGGGTGAATGATCTTATCTTACATGCTGATTTCTATGTCCTTGACATGGAAGGTGAGACGAACTCTTCTCGATCTCCCTTAATTCTAGGAAGACCATTCTTAGTGACACTGAGAACAAAAATTGATGTCCATTTAGGCATCTTATCAATGGAAATTGTTTTCCAACTTGTCAAGTTAAACATTTTCCATGCCATGTGATACCCATCTGAGGATCACTCTGTATTCTTAATCCATGCTTCGAAGGACACTTCTGGGATTCAATTAAACCCCATTCCATCATGTTCATCATGTTCAAATCAGATAGGATCTTACAAAATCTGCACTATCATTAAACAAGTCATAGATGGTGAAGTTGATGTGGATTTTTCATTCATGGACTCCTTCAATATAGAGGAACTTGAAAACTCTCTTGAATCCCATATCAACTATGATCTCTACTACTCCACCTTGGACAGTATTAAGGAAAATTAATCAGAAGCAACTAAAGTCCCTTCCTCTATTCCTTAGTTGTCTAACCCACAAATGAAATATGACACTAATCTAAAACCTCTTCTTGAACACCTGAAATACGCATTCATTTTCCATGATCACTCATATCCTATAATTATCTCTACTTCATATACTAAAACTGAGGAGTCCAAACTTTTTCAGGTGTTAGAGGAAAACAAAAAAGCCATAGTTTGGACCCTAGATGACATACCAAGAATCATCCTAGACCTTTTCATGAATCATATCCATCTTGAGGTATCGTCCAAACCAATTAGACAACCACAAAGAAGACTCAATCCACTCATACTTTAGGTAGTTAGAGAAGAGATCACCATGTTTTTTCAAGCTGGTATTATCTACCCAATTTCAGATAGTGAATGGGTTAGTCCAAATCATGTTGTACCTAATAAAGGTTGGATAACTATTTCCACAAATGAAAATTGGGAGGTATTCACTACTCTAGTGAAGAAAAAATTGAGTGTGTGCATTGATTACCAAAAATTGAATGTTGAAACAAGAAAATATCACTACCCTATTACATTATTAGATTAAATGCTAGAAATATTTGCTATAAAGTCACACTATTGCTTTATTGATGGATACACCAACTACTTCCAAATCCCTATCGCACCTCATGACAAAGAAAAGAGTAATTTCACATGCCCCTTTGGAAAATATTCATATAGAAGAATCCCTTTTTATCTTTAAAATGCTCCTGTAATATTCTAGAGGTGTATGATGAGTATCATTTCTGAATTCATTGAACACTTCCTGGAAGTATTCATGGATGACAATACCATTTATGGTGAGTCACTTGAATCCTTCTTGAATTAACTCCCTATAGTCCTTCAAAAGTCGGTCAAGTGTAACCTTATGTTAAATTTTTAAAAATATCACTTCATGGTTGAAAATGAGATTCTTTTAGAGAACATAGTATCAAAAGAGGGTATTGAAGTCGATTATGCCCAAATTGAAGTGATCCAATCTCTTCTTAAACGCACTTTTGTTCGAGACATCCATTCATTCCTTGGTAATGATTATTTCTATCGGCGAATTATCCATAAATTCAGAAGGATATCCCTCCAACACATTCTTTTGCTCGAAAATGATTTCACTTTCCATTTAGTTGAGGTTTGCAAGAGATCCTTTGTTGAACTCAAAACTTCTCTTACATATGTCTCAATAATCCAACCCCCAGATTGGTTTTTACCCTTTGAGTTGATGTGTGATAATTCTGATAGATCCATTGGGGATGTTCCTGGTCAAATAAGAGAAAACATTCCTCATGTTATCTTTTATACCTCAAAAACATTGGATGAAACTCAATCTCACCAAACTGTGACTAAAAATGAACTTTTAGTAGTGTTTATTTCCTTACATAAATTTAATCCTTATATATTTGGTTCCAAAATCATCATCTTCACAGACCATTCTACTATTATGTTCTTACTCAAGAAAAGTGAGTCCAAATCAAGGCTAATAATATGGATCCTGTTTCTCCTAGAGTTTGACCTTGAAATCAAAGATTGACTCGAAAAAGAAAACTCTGTAGCTGATCACTTGAGTAAAATTTCTTATTATTATCATTCATAAATCATTGATCCCGAATTCCCCATTAAGCACCTTTTATCTCACTCTCTAATGTTACCATGGTATTCCCCAATTGTAAACTACTTGGTCGATAGTATTTTTCTAGAAAATTTTTCAAAAGAATAAAAAATAAAGCTGAAAATTGATTGAAAATTATATTTTTTGGATGATAATAAGATTTGGAAAACTGGGGATGACATGCTAATTAGGAGATATGTTAATGAAGCTGAAAATTATTCCAAATTAGAATTATTCCACTCACTTCCCAGAGGTGGAAACTTTGGACCACGAAGGACCTCCCGAATGTACGTAGACTCTAGATTCTTTTGGCCTTCACTCTTCAAGTACTCACATGAGTTATTTCAATCATGTCCCACTTTCCAAAAGTTTTGCACAATTTCAAAGAGAAATTAAATGATCCAAAAGACAATAATTTTCTATGAGATATTTGATTTTTGGGGCACCGATTTTATAGGGCCACTCCCCCCTTCCAATGGATTCTCATATATTCTTCTTGTGGTTGATTATGTTTCTATGTGGGTCGAGGACAAACCCACTATAAAGGATGATTCACATACTGTTTGTGAGTTCTTAAAGACATAAATCTTGCACTAATTTGGCACACCTTGTGCCTTGATAAGTAACTTAGGAACACATTTTTTAAAAGAACCATTAAATATTTTTTGTAAAATAATGGGGTTGTACAAATAAATTTTACTTCATATCACCCCCAAAGAAATAACATGTTTGAAATTTCTAAAAGAAAAGTCAAAAGAGTTCTTGAGAGAATTGTAAAACCCACTAGAAAAGGCTAGCTTTAAAGACTTGATGAAGCACTTTCGGCTTATCAAACTGCCAATAAAACACCCATTGGGATGTCTCATTTTAGGCTAGTTTTTGGTAAAGCATGTAATTTACCAGTTGAAATCCAATATAAGCCTTTTTGGGATATGAAAACTAGTAAATTCGATTTTGAAAAATTTGGTAAAGAAAGATTTTTTCAATTGGCTGAACTGGAGGAGCTCCAACTTGATTCCTTTGAGAATTCCGTTCTATAGAATGAAAAGGCTAAGTTAATCCAAGAAAAACACATCCTGCAAAAGGTATTCCATGAATTTGAAAAGGTATTTATCTTCAACTCTTGATTTTTTCTTCACCCAGGTAATCTTAATTCTCGATGGGATGGTCATTTTTTTATTACTAATGTTTACCCATTTGGTGTAGTTCAAGTCCAATACCATTCTTTGAAACGAAAATTCATGGTTAAAAGACATCAGTTAAAGCATCACCAAGAGAGGACACATAATCCTAGAACTACATCGTCTTCCAGTGGATCCAAAACTTTTACATTAAACACACCACTAGATAAAGATGATGGCCCACCAAATCCAAACCACGGGGGCCTATTTCCCTTTAACTTTCCCTCTATCTCTTCCTCTCTCTCTCCCTCTCTCTTCTACTTCACCTCTCTTTAATTTTTCTACCAATTTCCTAATCACATTTTTTATTTGACCTTTTTTGTGGGTGTATCTTAATAAAAAACTAAAAAATACCACAAAACTGGAAACCAATAATAAAAATCAGTTAAGAAAATATGGAAAACCAAGAGTCGTGATTACTCACCTTCAACTTTTGAAATTTTGTCTAACCATTTTGAGGATTCAAAAGACATGGTTTCATATAAAAAATATTGTTTTTTCATCATATATTTGGATAAATAATGTTGTGCCAAAACTAACAAAATTTGAATGCTCAATTTTTGATTTGGAAAATAATTTTCCCCAACTGTGAGGAAAAACATTAACTTTCAAGACCCAACCACCTATAGCCATATTTTCCAAATGTGTGTTTTTAACACCATTGGATAATCTTGATTTTGTAGTCCTTTGAGCCAAATTTCCTAATTTAGTGTGCATTAATATGTAAGAGGCATTTTCTGAATCCCATGAGAATTATAATAGCCAAATAGCCTCCCATTAACCATACATTAATCCACCTTTTGAGAGCCCCTTCAAGCCTATGAAAACCTTTTCATTGATAAACAAATTACAATAATAATACCTTATCCCATCCAATATCAACATGTATTTTAATTGAATAATTTTTTTAAATTTTAGTATGGGTGGAATGGATTTAATTTTGGGTAACCATTTGTTGATTTTCACCATGTTACCACATACTTTAGGGCAAGCATAAATTTAAGTATGGGGGGGAGGTTGTCCTTTAGTTGGGTTTGGGAATGTACATATGTTTATCTTGAACAAATTATATTGAAAAGTGTTCAGAAAAAGTAAAAAAAATAAAGTAATAATGGGTTGTTCTTTGGTGGGTCAAAAAACACTATTCCTCAACCTTTGATCTTGTTATAACTATTACAAATAGTGTCGTGAGGATATCAAACATGGGTTGGGAGATGAGTGTGGGATATGTTTTGAGTTCAACTTTTGAAAAATGAAAAAAAGAACATTTATGTTATTTGGAGAAGTTTTGTGGTTTGTAAATATTTCATCTTCACATCTACTTCAAATTTCCTTCATATTTTATATATTATTTCACATTTTCATTCCCTTGAAAATATGTGTTTCAATTTCCTTTCTTGTCTCATTTCCCAAAAAAATGTTCATTGCTTTTTTCCATGTTGGTGTTTTACCCACTTTTTCTTATCTTTTGGATATCGTCTTCCTACCATCCCAGAGCCACAGAAAAACCCTTAAAAATACATCTTGATATTTGAGCACTTTAGGATAGGGAGTGGAAGATGAGAGCTCATTAAAACTATAATATTTTTATTTTTTTCTTGTGAATGAGTGAAGCTCCATAAATTAATTTTATCATCTTGAGAGAAGTAAGTTTTTTTGGGCCACCATTTTCCATTTCTAAATTTGAGCATGAAAAAAAAGGTTTTTAGAACATTGTTTCTGTAAATTGTTTTGGTGGAATTCAATATGGAAGATTGAAATTGTCTAAACCTCCCGTAATTTGGGAAAAAAAATTAATATTTATTGGTGAGTGAAAATGATTTTGTCATGTTTTTATATTTTTTGCACATTTGGAAATGCCGAAGACTAAGTGTGGGGGAGTTGATGTTATTAATATTTTCAAAACTTTTTATATACTCCTTTTACAGATTTTATATAAAATGTGAAAAATTTGTGTGAAATATTAATGTTTAAATATTAAATGTAATTTTTGAACATTATTTGAATTAATCAAATCAATTTCAGTTTACCATTTTATTTATAACTATCACCATAATTATCCAATTTTCATGGATTATCTTTTTTTGGATTCCTCTTTTAATATAAAACAGTTCCTTAGTTGGGATCCTGGGCCAATTCTTCCATTTGAGGGTGCATATGGTCTACACAAGAAGGTCCACAAAATTTCTAATGAAATTGGTTCAACCATGATAATGGAATTACTAAGAATCATCCATAAGCCCAAATTTTATGATACTCCAGAGTTTTTTCGTGATTATCCAAAGGAATCCTGGAAAAATATTTCAAGGCCAAATCCCAATCAAAAGGGGCCCAACTGATGCATTAAATCTCATCCCACCATTCTGGCCAATATGTAAAATCAGAACATTATTCATGTCTTTTACCCAGATCTATAAATCCAATATATCAATGACTTTTCAGTGTGAAAGAAATGATATGGGTGGAAACCTTTGTTCAAGAATGTGTTCTTATTTAAAGGCATCTTCCTTTTTATAAACCCATTCACATGTTTACCTTCTAAAAAGTCTGGAATAAAATGGGCAGATTATAATTGTTTACAAAAACTACCATAAAATTTGTTAAAGAAGTCCAAATGCATCCAAAATTTGAGAGTATATGGCCAAAATTATTATATAAATATTTTAAGAAGGATATTTCTCGAGATTCGTCTGTTTGGATGTCCAAATAGGCAAGAAAAGGGTAGGGGTAGTTTTGGAATGCAAATAGTCCACCACCTTGGGTTATAAATACACCCCCTCCCCTCCTTTCAAAAGGTTTGGCATTTTAAAATAGAGGAGGATCAATTGGAATGACCAAGGCTCTGCCAAAGTCCTGGGAGGACATACCAAACTCATGTTTTCACTTGAGAGACCCTTCCTTTTCTCTTTTATTTCATGTTCTTTCTGTTCATTCTCAATTGTAATTTTGTAAGTGTTTGAATTTGTAATTATGTTTTAATAAATGTTTCTTTCACAATATATCTTAATATAATCCACCCCCTGTTTTGTAATATTAATGTTCTTAAAATAGTTTAAACCAAGTTAAAATTCATTTTCTATTTCGCTTCCTCATTCAATAAAAATTATTTTTTTAGTTCTCATCACTATTCATGTGTGTGTGTGTTCGATGTACAACTCCTTTATTATCTATTTCATTTTCTTCTCTTATCAATTCATAATCATAAATATAATAAACCAGATTACTATTAATCTCAATGGATAAGTAAATCCATCATTGGGGTGAGTTAACATTTTGCGATGTTATGTGATTGAGATTATTTTCTCGATTAATATCCATCAAATTAATATTGTTTATGTTGGACTTAACATGTCATGAATTAATGAATTGTTTTGTTCAACTTGTGGTTTCAATAGATTAATGGAACAATAAATACACTCTCATCAACAAGATCTAATTGAGATTAAAAAACTATATTATATTAAGTCTTGTATTAAAGCCTTAACACTTAGGAATTCCAATCAACATTATCTTGTGAAGTGGGTCTTAATTTAAATGCAATATAAAGCAATGCTAAAGGATATCACAAGCTTAACTCCCTAATAGTGAACTGACCCCAATATTTTTAAAATTGTTAAATCAAACACCAACCATTAATCCCTTCATTTAATCTTTTCAGACAAACCATCCCAATAAAAATTCAATCAATTAAATACAATCGACTATTAAAAAGTATCATCCCTGAGGATTCGACCAGAGTGCTTCTATACACATTAGTAGAGCTCCAGAACCTGGAATGGTAGACATGGAAAAATCGGCCGTGAGTTCATACCTATTTACCTATTAGGATCTAGATTCTCTTTTTCTCTTTTTCCCATCGCATGAAATAATATAAATTACTAAAAATATGTACATGATATTTTTACAAGATTCGCCACTAAATAAGATAAGCTATGTCCTTTCCATGCATGGGAATAACTGGTGTATGGATTCTACACTATAATGCGATATGCTATTACAATGGACCCACTAGGAAAAAATCCTCTAGTCTGTGTGGCTTCCTAAACATGGAGGGGGAAGGGAGATAATACTCTTCCAACTTGAAAAAAGTAGGATATGCCCATACACTTGTTGGTTAGTTATAGTATAATTAAATACATTATTATTCCTTCTTCAAAAGGTAGTTTCTGATCTTGATCTTCTTAAGATCTCTTCACTTGGTAACATTCCTTACAACAAGCAAGTAAACAATCACATCTTTCTCTACAGAAAACCAGAAAGGTGCACACTCTTCTTCCCATTCTTTTTCAGTTCAAAACCAGCTGCAGTAAAACTCAGTCTTCTTCACACTTTCTCAATTAGTGCAAAACCAACTACATTGAGATCACTTCTTTTCTTATTTTACAGAATCATAAACTCACTTTGTGATTATCAGATCAATGAATTCCAGCTCAACTTAGAGTCATCATAGTTATTCTACCTTGAGTTATAATCAGCCTCTCAGTAGGGAAACATGATTCTTCTTGGACACACTATAATATGAAATAGTTTAGTAGTGTCTTTCCAAGAACTTGTTCACCTAAAACAGTTATTCAAAACTATTTTTTGAAAATATCCTTCATGAAGATCCTTCACAGATCTCCTTTGCAATGCACACCGGTTTTCAAAGTTCACTAATTTGTGGAGCTTATTTCATTGCAATGCTCAATACTTCACAACGATCTAGACTTCACAGAGAACACACCTTCTTGGAGATCTCTACCTTTGCTGAGCTCACAACTTTTGCAAAAAAAAATTCCTTTATGGGGATCTCTACATTCGCAGAGCTTATAGCCTTTGCAAAAACCATAACCACCATAATGAAAATTGCCTTCATAGAGCTCCCAACTTCACAAAGTTCATTGAGCTTTTAGAGAACAACCTATCATCACAAATCATGTCTCCTTCACAAAACAACTTATTTCACAATTCTTCTTCGCATTTTGAGAGCTATAAAATACTCGTTAAGTACCTCTGCCTTTCTCTTGGGGGTAGAGGCTTATTTATATGCATTTCCCACCGACTCCAGAACCTTCCAGCCACCATAGCGCCACATCAGCACCAAATCACAGGGCTTTGAAATTTCTACTAAAATTAAATCTATTTTGTGAGCACCATGGAAATTTTATAGATTCACAAAGCTCATTGTAATCACAAAGAGTTCCTTCAAATCCTTTTAACTGCTGAAATTATTTTTCTTCTTTTTCTCTACAAAGATTACTTGCACAGTTCTTTACCTTTTCCATTCAAGAATCTCATCATAATCGCGAAGAATGCCTATTTTCTCAAGACCAACCATTCTGATTGGATACATCTTTTCTCCCCCTTTCATTCATAATTCTTGCATCATAAGTTCTCCAACCAAATTTTTATTTTTGTGAAATATCGACCAAAAAATCATCATCTGATTTATTGAGGAAAATATTATAACTTCTATATCTTCTAGAAACATATTTCTTTCCAATATACTTCTTGGACACATAAAATTTGAATTCCATGCATGGACACTTCTAAATTCTTATGAAACCATCAATCCCATATTCATGCAAATCATATGATTGTTTTGTTTAAGTAAGCTCTTTCATGGTTCTCATGCAGTTGGGAATAATTGCATAACCTTCTTCAAATTCTCATTATCCATTTCCTTTTGAAATATGAATTACAAATAACTTCTCCCATCATCCTCAAATGGCTGGTACGTCACCATTCATTATTTTTTTTAAAATGTGTCATATTTGACAAAAGATATTTAAAATTTAAAATCAGTGCATCAATTGTTTGAGTTGAACTTAATATAGAATTTCCTAAGCATGAAATATAATACTAGGATTCCATATTAATTCTCCATGCATCATCATGTCATCAAATCTCTATTATATTGGGAGTCATTCTTCATATCCTTCTTCGTTTTGACCCTAATTGACAAATGTTGACAAAAATTACAATTTCATACAAAAAGTTATCCCTACACCAATGCTACAAATGGATTTTCAAACAAACACATTGTTTGGAAGTTTCAACTAGTTGAATAGAACAGTTTGACCCATGTCTGATCTGGCCCACCAAACATGACCCAACCCAGTGGTCAACCTGACTAGGTCTAGACGACCCAACTCGGCATAGCCTGGTCCAGTCTGGTCCGGTCTGGTTTCCCCCCTGCTTGCAGGATAGTTCGGTGTGATGCACACGGTCTGCCCCTGGCAACATGCCTCCCATGAAATGTGGTGTCTTTCTAAATATCATGTGGCTATCCCACCTCCTCCACCATGTAATGCAGCCACACCACTGCTATGGGTTCCTCCGGCGCGGTACTGAGATGTATCCCAAATTGCCAATACAACCTCCTGTCGTCGCCCCTGATCAGCTCTGTATTCTCCTACCATGGCTCGTGCCTGCCAGCTACACTGACCCCAAAATGGCCCTCTTGCCGTATTCTTTCACCATCTGCCACACTTCTGGCTTCCTTTCCCTGTCGGTGAATAATCGACCTAGGCCGGTGCCGCCCCACCTGAACCGGCATGAGCCACCACCTCTGGCCACTACCACCTTGTGTCATCGTCACCTTGTACTTCCATCACACCTCTGTAGTTCTGTCACTAGATTGGTACTCGATTTGGATTTCTCAAATAGGGATTCAAAGGTATTGGGAGGAGGTGAATAACACGTGAAGATCACATGAAGAACACGAGAGATTGAAGGGAGAAAAAAACAAAAATAACACCCAAAGAAAATATCTTGGAATTTGTTCTTGTCATCCTAAATCCATCCTTGTTAGAATGTTTAATGAAGAACAAAAATTGAAAATTACTAAGATTTATCTCTTGTTTCAATCCCAGCAACACTTATCCATCCTACAAGAATGATTGAACAATGGGTCAACCTGTTTTTGGGTTTCCCCACATTCAATGTTTGAATCTAAGATGGAAAATGAAATCATATAGAGGTCAAACACCCTACCTAGAGCTAGGATTGATTCCGGATGATGGGAGAAGTTGTGTCATCATCATCCATCAATTTTATATTCTCTGAGGTTCATCATTCATGATTAACTAATCCATTGACGTTTATTGGATGACGATCTTTCTCCATGGATCAGAGGATTTATAAGTTTTTTTATAATCCGAGATTTATAACAATAGGAACGTTAAAAAGGAAAACAATCACTTCATCAAAAAAAAATATTTTTATTAAATATTTTAATGACATTTATGTCTAAAAACATACATTCTTTGTTAGCCCATTCTAGTCAATACTAGGACTCACCAAAAGTAAATTCATTTTTCTGATCATGAAGATGATCTAAAATTTTGAGATAAGAACCCATTTATAAGATATTCTAATTTTAAAGAAAAACCACCGAACTCTTTATTAAAAAATGACCATCATTCAATGAACTACTCCATGCACACTAGTACTCATAATAACACATTGTCTCAATGCTTGGTCTTTGTACTATCCCAACTAATTTAAAAAAGTATAACTTGAGAAAATCAAAGTTAAAACAGATCCCCACTTATGTTTTAATTTCAAAATCATTCCTCACATTTCAAATAATTCATTTAATTCATGAACAATTTTCCTTATCCTCTATCCATATAGAGTAAGGAATATAGATTTATACATATTTCCGTTGATAAAAAAATAACTTTAAATATACAACAACATATATATAAATGATATATGGTTTTAGTAATAAATATATCCCTGGTAAATAATATTGATATTTAGGGTAAATTTAATGCCCACTGGAAATTGAATAATCCAAGGTGATGTAAATGACTACAAAAATGAATCAAGGAAGTGAATTTCCATACATTACTTAGTAAAAATGATCATAAACCATTTAAATGAAGAATAAGGATAATGTCAATTCAACATGTACCGATTTGTGTAAGATTAAATGGTTATTGTCATTGATGTATAGAAATACCCTAAAAGTATTTTAAAATACATTCTTAAGGAAAATATCCTTTTCATTTTGATGAAAAAATTTTAAATCTAAAATTTCAAAATATATTTTGAAAATTCCTTTCTTTAAAAATAATATATGAATCTTATAAAGAAGGATTCAGAATATTTTAGTGGCCATGATGGATGAAAATTGTGTTTTTGTCAGGCAGGATAAAACAATGATTCCTTTCAGTTTTTTTGGTAAAATAAAAATGGGAATTATTTTGAAAATGAAATGAAGATTACATTCTATTTTTTTGTACAATGTAAAAAATCAATAAAAATTTATTTAATAAATCATTTGTAAAATTTTAATTTTTCTTTATTTTTTTGGAAAACAAGGTTTTGAAAAAAAACATATTTATAATAAAAGCGAGAAATAAATTTATATTTCTTAATCGTTTTAATGACTATAGAGGAGAAAATGGTTCTATTACATGAAAATATCATGATTAACCATTTATAAGAAAATAAAATGGGTTTATTATGTAATTGAAAAAAAAAATTACTTTAACTAAATTCAAGAATAAACAACATTGATTAAAATGAGATTGTGAAATAAACCTTACAAAGATAATACCATTAAAGTGAGAATTAATTAATGAATAAATTTTGTATATGAACTGAAAATCCATATAAAATAGTGGAAATAAAACAAAATATAATCAATTGTAATTTCAAAAATAATCTTCAAACATAAAATATGGCGAACAGGTAATATAACCCAATGAAAAGAAATTGAGTTATAAAATTATTTACCACGTGGTATCTCTTAAGTAAAATCCCTTTAGATGAAATAAATAAAATAGAAACATAAAATACCATGAATAATTAATTAATAATTATATTACATGTCAAACGGTAAATATATAAAAAATATAAAATAAATTAGGTGCATAGAATTACAATATTCTTCAATGAAGTGAAATGGACACAAAGTCCCTTTCCCCAAACTTCCTTTTTGAGAAAAATGATTTAAAATCCTATAAATTAGTTATAAACATGTTATTAACTTATTATAGAACCATAATAATATTAATAATATCATATTTTATTCTCTTATAAAATATTATCACCCATTTTTTAATAACCTTTCATTATATTCATTGTTTTGGGTGTTAATTTCCTTGTTTTATCATTCATGTCTTATTAAGAAAGTTCCTATTCTGGTGAAGATTATATAGTTAAATAATCAATATAATAATAATAATGAAATAATTATAATATTTATACATAAATTAAAATTTTAAAACCAATCATGAAATATGCTTATGAAAAATTAAGTATGTTACGATCACGGAGATGGTAGGCCATACCTATGCATGAGTAGCACGTACACTTTTAATGATCATTATAGAATGGTGGAAAATAATGTTTTATCTTAAAATAATTATCATAATATCATAATTAAAATTTTATATATTTATATATACATATATATAACATCCATGTCGTGTGGTGATGAAAATAGAGTCACATCGCTTCAAAAAGGACATAATGCACACATACATATATGATGCTAGCGTATTTAAGTGAGTGAAAAGGTAAGAAAAAATGTATTTATTATATTTAAATACTTAAATATAGGTCATTAATATCACAATTATATCATTTATATTTTATATATTTATTTAAATTATTCTTATTACATTCTATGTAAAGCATTAGTGAAAAATGAATCTCATCATTTCGCGAGGCTGTAGCCTACCATACACATGAGAAATGTTATCGTATCCCATAAAGAATGTATATTAAAATATTATATATTATATAAGGCCTCCTGAGGTATAATTATATTATAAATATCATGTATATACTTTAGATATATCATCATACCCAACTGTGATAAGTGGTAATGAAAAAATGAATAACATCAGTTTGTGAGTTGGTAGCTCGTCGTACATACGATTGATGATTTTGTAACAAATTTGATGGATGTCAATATTTTTGTAGATAATTAACATAAAATAAGAAAATAAATGTATATATATGATACTTATGTTATTATATCATCATTTTTAATTATAATTTATGGATTTGGAGGAAGAAATAAAATAAAAATTCTAATTAAAGAACATTTCCTATTATTCTTCTAATCTACATAGGTTTGCACTAAATACATCCTAGGATAAATTTATTACCAAAATAATGATTATAGGATTATAGGAGCTAATTTGGGAAGGTAGTTTGGTAGGTATTTTCCAATCCAAATAGGTTATAAGAGGGGATAAGGGGAGGGATTTTATAAGTCAGGTGAGTGACACATAGTGTAACCCCATTTTTTACAATAAAAAGTGTTTAAAATATAGTGTTCAAGATAATAATAAATTATAGTGTCCAAATATTACCATAATATATATTTTTAACAAAATTTATGCCATTTTAGAACATATCTTTTTAGTTTAATTTTAAGGTAAATCAATTTTTACCTTAATCGTAGGAAATACATTTTATTATTTTTACTATTAGTTTTGGTCAAAAATTAAGATGAAATTATTAGATAATATAAATTATAATTATTAAAAATATTTAATCCATTTATCAAAATATCTTTCATAGAAGTTAAATTTTTTAATTTTTAATTATTCTCGCAGATATGATGAGAAAGCTGGTTTTCAAATAGAAAATGTTCAAAGGATTACCATATTTTTATATCAAAATTCAATATGAAAATGATTAAAATGACATTAATTTTATTAATAGGTATATAATTTAACTAATTTTAATTTAAAACTAATTCAAAATATAATTTAACATTAAAAATAATTTTTATGAAAAGTTCGTGTTCATTTAAAATTGTGTATTTTTCAGTATTCCTCAAAAAATGAAAAATTTCCAAAAATACCACAAATTCACCTTTATATATATTTTTTATTTTGATTTTATAAATGAATTTAATTTTATCTCATATATTTTATTATAGTGTTAAAAATTAATTTTAAATTATGTGTTTAAAGGGCGACTAACGACCTTTTAGGAAAATACTTTTTTGAATTTTATTCTTTTAAATTATGATTATTATATTTCTAATCAATATATAACCCTAATTTTAATAATTTAGTTTACTATTTACACCCTCAAATTTAATTTCTTTCTTATAATGTAATTGTTTATCATGGGTCATTTATATTTGAGGTTTCTTGTTCTACAAGCAGTCAAATAGATTTAATTTAAAGACATAATTTTCGTGGGTTGTTTAAGATCAGTGTTCATTGTCACATATGATATCAAAAGAAATATTATTCTTTTGAACTATAAGTTTGTTCCATTATATACAAATTAAATAAATTTCATCCTTTCAATTAAAACTAGATATTTGTAATCGGGGGTTTGACATTTTATTTTTTGTTGAAATATCCACATTGAAAATGTGTTAATAAAATATGCACATAATAAGAGAGATATGGAAGTTTAAAGTTCATTTTGGGTATCACATTACTAGGATTCTACATAATATAACATTGGTGGAAATTAATGATGTTGACATGGATTAAAATTATAATTAATTATAAAGAGTTATAGAGGTTATTGATTCAAAAAAGTTAGTGATCACTAGAAATTTACTGACTTAGATAACATAAATATATGATGATTTAAAGGGTCATATGATTTATTGGATATAAATTTTATAGGATAATTTTTTTCACTATACATTTACTAATGTTGTATAATTGTTTTACTATTGGATAATTTAAGGAAATATACTTATTTGATATGTTTCTATTTTATAAGAAAAAGTTCATCCTTTTGTTGTGCTTCGATCAATTTACAATTCATTGCTTACTCCAAGAAATGGATATGTAAAAATTAATTTTTTATTACAATAGAACTATAATTCACTTTTTATAGATCATAAGATCCAAAAGGGAGAAAATTCTCTCCTCATGTCTTTAACTATTTTTCAAAACCAATTTGGTTAGCATAAGTTATCTAATATAATAAATCAATCTCTAAACCTCAAAAGTAACACCACTAATTCGACATTAAAACTTATTTTTCAAATCGTTTAACTAAAAACAATAAAATATTGACTATAACATCACATAAGATAGTGGTAGCTGTTAAACCCTTCTAATCCTTCTGTCATGGGTTCAAACCCCATGAGCTTTCCTGATGTGACAGGGTTGTCACCCAATATTCAGGTAGTCCTTTTACTAAATTATATTAATATAATTCTTATAATTTTTCCCAAAAATATTATGGGAATCCTTGATACTAAATTTATCTTTAAATAACCTTTTTAATAGTTTTATCAATACTAGATTATTTTCAAAAAATATAATAATCTAATTTAACTATTATTACATTTTCATTAATGATCATATTTAACCTAAAAGTTATCTTTAACTTTAAAGTTATGTCTATAAAATGTAAAGGCATTATTCCTCAAATAAATTTCCAGTAAAACATATGGTTTCCATAAATTTATCCCAAAATAACCTTAATCTTGGTAGACTCACATCACATAAAACCCACAAAGATGTGTTTAATAATTTGAAATTATGATGAACCTTAAACTCATTAAACCATGCTGGTATCCATAACTCTTAAGTTAATGAATATATATATTCTTCTGAAATTTAATTGAATGTTTAAATGTTTCATGATTCTTATACCAAAATACAAATTGAAAAAATAATTCTAAAATATAATTATGGCATCCCAGTAAATAAATCAACCACTTTATTTAAATAGAGTTCCTTCTATGGTTTAAGAGTTAACCTTTAAATGAGGGAATCGACCTGGATAATTCCATGGATCTCCACATTTAAGATAGCTAACTAAAAATTTATCCCTAAGATGATATTTATTTCCTTCCATAATACTCTTCATTTTTCCTTAGATATTCTTTGCTTTATATCACTTCTTTCCTCACAAAAGCCATTTTCCCATTCTATTGAGACACTTTCCTAGGTGTCCCCTTCCACATTTCTTTCATGAATGAAATCAAGCCTTCTTTTCTCCAGGATCTATAACATTCAAGATCTTAGTAAACTCCATCCTTATTTTCTATCGAAAATCAAATAGGTAGTTAAGTTATTGGTTGTTAATAAAATTTTGGGATAATTGATTCAACATATTCATGATATCTTTCAATCTTATCAGTATCCCATTTAGTTTCACATATTCACAACATGTTTCTTCTTGTTCAATGTTTACATGATTCCTTCAGGTACATCCATTGACTAAAACAAAAAACAATACTGTGAGCAGGAATAACAATTGTTGGAAAACCATATAATCATTTTAGGATAACTAATTCATGTAAACATATTTTCTATATAAGACACCTTAAATTTAGCATAGTTCATTCATTTTCCTCATCTATTTAAATCCTACATAATGATTTGTAAATAAAATGTTACGTATCCTAAGCATATCCCTTAGGAGTGTCAAAATAGGTACATAGTACATCAAATTTTCATGTACCAGGTGATGATCGGGTCAAGCCCAATGCACCATTTTTGGACTTATCCTTCCTAGGTAAATATGTTCCAGAACCATGTCTGCTTGAAGCATCTATAAATAGACATATTTTTAGGAGAACCCACTAAATATTTACCTCACTAAAACTTTAGTATGTTCTTATATACATATCATGAAATTATATCCTAAGTTTATGATCCCTAATATATGTTTACTTCAATCTAGTTCCCATGATTTCAAATGAACATCATATGATAATAACGTTAGGGAACCCAACCCTAGTAACAAAAATCTAGTGTCTACTTTTTTATTTTGGAATAATATAAAGGTAATCATATCCTAAAAGACTAAATATTTTAGTAATCTCAGAAAACCAGAAAAATAATTTAGTATTTAATTATATTTGAAAAAAAATTATAAGACAACTTTTTCCATGAAAAAAACATTTTTGTCTCTATAATATCCTTTCATATCATTCATATACACCTCTATGATTCCTCGGGAAGGGGAAAAACAATGGAAAGAACAAATTGTTAGTAATGGTTAAATACAGTGGAAGAAATCACGAATCAATAATAATCATGAATATAGTAAGGTAAATAACTGAACACACAGTCCATGTAATCATTAAATTGAGAATAAAGTGAATCCATATATAATATAAATGAGACAATATCATATATAATAACAAATATATGAAGGAAAATTACCAAAAACACATTCCATTTAATCAATAACATGACTATCATAACTTGATAATGCATAATCAATGTAATTAGGTAAATAACTAATCACAGTTGAAATTTAATCGAGAAACTAAAAATTAATTAACCCTTTGATAATATCATTGAAAAATATGTTGGATAATAATAACATAATTCTTAATATAAAATGTTTAATTATTAGACGTCATTAACTTTGTATTAGGAAAACGTTACTATCAAGACCTTTTACTGGATAGTTTAAAACAAATGGGTACAAAATCATATTGTTTTTCCAACTAATGTTATGCTAGCATACTAATTTTCCTCCAGGGACTACCAATTTGAACCCCACCCATGACTTCATGTGCAATTTATTCCCCATATATCAAATAATTGATTTATTTTATAAACAATATTCCTTATCATCAAATATCTGTATTGAGAAAGGAATAAACAATTATAAACATTTTCCCAGATAAAAAAATAACTTTTAATATATAAAACCATATGAAGAATTTATATATAGTTTTGTAATAAACATATCCATAATAAATAATATTGATATTTAGGGAAAATTTAATAACTACAAGAAATTGACTAATTCAATCTAATGTTAACAAGTACAAAAATGAATCACAAAAGTGAATGTGAGTACTTTCATTGGTCAAAATAATCATAAACCATTGCGATGAAGAATAATTATTGAATTAATACAATATATATATATATATATATATATATATATGTTGTAGTAATAATAAATGGGTTTTGTCTTTGGAGAATAGAAAAACCATTGAAATATTTAAAATCATTATTGTGGAAAATATCCTTTTAATTTTGAAAACCACTCAATAAAACTAAAATTTAAAAAAATTAAAAACAATTTAATTTGAAAATAATATTAGATAATTATAGAATATGAATTAAAACATTTTAGTGGTTATAAAGGGTGAAAATTCAGTACATTCCATTAATATTAAAACAAATATTCCTTTCAATTATTTAGTAAATGCCAAATAGAAATTGTTCTGATAAAAACATGAATATTCCTTTCAAAAAAATTTGAAAAATGAATAAATGGTGAAAATGTATTTAGTAAATCATTTTTAAAAGGTTATTTGTTTTTGAAAACATGGTTTTGGAGGAAAACAGAATTTCGACCGATGAGAAAAATTAAGTTATAATGTATTAAAAATATTTTCTTAATCATTTTAAGTACGAAATAGTGAAAACTAGTAATATTATGTGAAAATATTATGAATAACCAGAGGATTATAAAATTAAATGGGTTTATTAAAAAAAATTATAATAATTTCCTTCAACTAAAATTCTAGAATAAAAAAATGATTAGAATGAAATTATAAAATAAATACTAACAATGATCATAACTTTGAAGTGAGAATTAATCAACAAATATATTATGTTTATAAATTATAAATGGAAATAAATCAATTGGATATAAAAAATGTAATAATCAATATTAATTTCCCACATAAATTTAGAATATAAAAGTGGATGAAGAATTAATATGATTGAGTGAAAAGAAATTGAGTTCTTAAATTCTTTACCACTTGGTAACTCTTATGTAAAATCCCCATAGATTAAATAATTCAAATTGAAACATATAATACAATGATTTATTAATTTATCATAATATTACATTTAAATGTAAAATTATATACACCACAAAAAATAAATTAGTTTTGTAACATTACAATATCCCATAATTAAGAGAAATTAAGATGAAGTCCCTTATCTCAGGTTTCCTTTGGGTTAAAAATCATTTAAGCTTATATATCGTGGTTTAAAAAAATTTATTAACTTATTAAATAACCATATTAATATTTATAATATCATATAATATCCTTTTATAAATTTTTTCACCTTTTTGTTAATAATCATTCAATATTTTTATTGTTTTTTTTGTTAATTTCCTTGTTTCTCTTTCACGTTTTGTTATGAAAATTCTAGTTATTTTGCATATTATTTTGTTAGATCATATCCATAATAATCATCATGGAACTATTATACCATTTATATATCAATTATAATTTTAAAACCAATCCTTAATAATGGTTATGAAAAATTAAGTATGTTACGATCATAGAGACGATAGATCGTACGTACACATGAGTAACATTTCCATTTTTCAACGATCATTATAGAAATATGGTAATTAATTTTTAAAATTTTAATAATGATAATTGTTATATAATTATCATATTATTTTATTAAATATACTTATATATTTAATCCATGTGGTGTGGTTAAAAAATAGAGTCACATCACTTCGTGAACACGGTAATTCGCACATAAATGAACCATTTTATCATCTTTAAGTGAGTGAAAAGGTATAAATGAAAATTATTTATTATCTTTTCATAGTTATATATATTTTATGAATATAATAATTATTTCATTTTTATCACATATATTTTTTAACTGTAACCTTACTACATTCAATTAAATGTGTTTTTGAAAAATGAATCACATCGCTTCACGAGGCGATATTCTACCACACACAAGATCAACAATATCACATCCCCTATGAAATAAAAAGTAAAAGGGTATATATTATATAAGGAATATATAGGTATTGTTATTTTATAAAAATCATGTATATTCTTTAGATCTATTATCACACCCAACCATGAGAGGTGTTAATGGAAAAATAAATGACATCAGTTCATGAGGCGATAGTCTATCGTATTCACAAATGATGATTTTGTAACCCATTTGATGGAAGTGGGGATGTTTTTATGTATTTAACATTACATAACAATATAAAAGTAAATTTGATATATTTATCTTATTATATCATCATGTATTTATAATTATTGAAGGATTTGGAGGAAGAAATAAAATAAAACACTCATTAAATAATGTTGGATTGTTTAGGTAATCTCCTTATGTTTTTACCAAAATCATTTCTAGGTTAGATTTTGGCTCAAAATAAGACTTCTAAGATGAGAGGATGGATTTTGGTAAGGTATTTGGAATATATTTTACAAATAAAATAAGTTTTAAGTTGTGAATTAAAGAGGAGAGGGGGTGGCCTTTCATAAGTGGGGTGAGTGCCACATTTGTGATTTTTTGAAAAATACAATTATACCCAATTATTCACATGCTAAAACGGTCCCAAATTGAGTATTATCAACAATTAGAAATTATAGGGTGTTAATATTTCCATAAATTATAATTTATAAATTTTTTAGGTTATTTTAACCTTTGTCGTTTTACTTTAACCCCTCTATAAATCCACTTTTAACTTAACCATGATTAATAATTTTTATTGTTTTCATTATTAATTTTCGTCAAATATTATATTTAACTTTTTAGATAATATAATTTATACTAATTAAAAATATTAAATCCATTTTTAAAAATTGAATTCCCATTAGTTGAAAAATCTTATTCAAAATTATCCCCCAAAACGCGATGAGAAAGTGGGTTTTCAAAGAAAAAATGTTCAAAAGATTATAATGATTTCTATTTCAAAATTTAATATGATAATGATTCCAATGAACCAAAGTGGATTAAATGATATATAATTAAACTAATTTTTCATTAAAACTATTTTTAAATATAATTTAACTGTATAAATAATTTAATAAAAAGTATGTTTTTAATTAAAATTCAGTATCTTTGACTATTCGTAAAAATATAGAGCACTTCAAGAAAATAAATAAAATTCACCCAAATATAATTTTGATATTTAATTTCAAAAATTAGTTTGAATTTATGAAATAAATTATCTAAATGTGGAAAAAATTAATCTTGAATCATGCTCTTAAGGTATGACTAAACTATCTTTTAGAAAATTACTTATTTTTTCAGAAAACATTTCCTTTTATTTTAAATGTTTTTTATTTTATTTTTAATCAATAGATAACCGTAATTTTTATAATTTATTTAAAACTATTTTCCAACTAATTTAATATCTTGCTTATAATGGTATTCTATGTAATGAACTAAAGTTTCATTAATGGAAAATTCCTCTTGATCCAGTTAAATGTCTCTTTATGAAAAATGTTTTTATAAGATGTCAACTTCTTTGGTTTTATGTTAAGAATTTTGACCTTTGTTAATATAGCGGTTTAACAGTGATCACATGACTAGTATAAATGTAAGGCTTTAACGAACCCAATTTTTAATCAGACAAAGGAAGCGATGGCCTCATCCAGTAGAATTTCCCCATACGAAGCCCATTTGTCGGAGCTTGAAAAGGAGGTGGTGTCTTTGGGCTTGGCCCTTGACCAGCCCATGCTGAGCTTCATTATGTCAAGCTCGAACGTGACCGTCTACGGGAAAAGTGGAAGTTGATTGAAATTACCACTCGAGCGATGTTATCCAAGCTGCCCCAAGAATATGTCACCATTGCACACCTTACCCTTAGGTCTTATGCGGCTGTTTTAAGGGGTTATGTAACAAATAAGTAGTACTATGTTCATGTACATTATTTTTGTATATAATAATGAATATAATTTCTAGACATTTTTGATACATTGTAAATAGTTTTTAAAGTACAAATGGTGTTTTTTATTATTATTTAATTAAGAAATATATTTTATTAAATTAAGGGATTTTTGAATTAAATAATATTTTAATAAAATATAATTATTAATATTAAATTAATTTTTATTAAATATAAATGATTATATAAATTTATGAATGCAATTAAATTTTTTATTAAGGTTTGAAATCCATTTCTGTCAAAACCCGTGAATTTTCGATAAATGTTGGTTTTTATTTTAAAAGTGAAAATTAACATATTTATAATTGTTTTTAGATAAAATAAATGTCATTTCTGAAATCCGGATGTCGAAATTATCCAACGGTGAATTTTTCATAATTTTTTGAGACAATCAAATTTTTGGGTAAAAATTAAATACCATTTAATTATATAATGTGTTTTATGACATCATAATGACCCAATGGTTATTTAATAAAATACCATAATCCTTATGTTGGGCCAATATATGTTTTATAATTAAAATAATGTGATTTTCGGTTTGTTTGACATACTTTTCAAGGCATTAATGAACCCCTCAAGACTTATTCAACACTTTTCCTTTTTAAATTAATTTCCATGGGAGTGTGACTCACCTCCACATAAGCAACCCTAATTTTTTAATATGTTCGGACCTTGGCCTTGTAAAATATTGTTTTCCTCTTTCCTTTTAGAGAAACCATGGGCAAATACCATGAGATGGTTTGTGGTTTGGATTATTTTAATATAAGGGGTCCCAAACCTAAATAATAAAGAATTCTCTCACCTTTCCTATATAAACCTACCCAAGCTCCCACTTCCTCCTCAATAAAATCCCTTGGAGTTCATCCAACCTATTCCCTACTCTCTCTAGAATCCTCCCAAGGTGCCCCAATCTCCCATTAAGCCTCTCACAAGCCTCTCTCTAGCCTTTGGAAGCACACTTCCAAGTAAGGGTTTTTTCCACCTTTCTCTTTTTTGTCAATTTTCTTTAAGTTGTATTGCCCTTTTAATTTCAATTATGAATGTTGGGGTATGGTTTCTCACCTCCCCCATACTGCCCTCTTATTTTTTGAATGATGGGAGACCCCTTTCTCTCTCATTAAATGACTCCCATGTACACCCATTACTATGCCGAAATTCCAAAAGAAACTTCTCTCTCCTATTTTACATTCAAGCAATACATTTGAATCATGAATCTAAATTCCCTTTTAAATTTTTGGGACATGTATCTATATGAACTACTTACTATCAATTACATGTAAATATGATGAGGAACCCCTTTCTCTCTCATCAACCATTTTTATGAATTCTTATGTCACGCCGTTACGCTGCCGAAATCACACCGATTTTCTAAGCCAATTTCATTGTGTAGTGAATACCATGCCCATTTCTCCATCAATGGTATTAACCTTTATGCACATTTACTTATTGATTATATAGTTTCATGTATAAATTCCACATTCCTTTATCGTGGAATAAATGATTATGTTTTATGAATCCATGTTTTATGATCCATGTGGCACACTTATGCATGAAATGAAATGTTTAAGAAGGGTGTGCCCTTATAGCGCTCCAATGCATTGGGTAAAGTATAGTATCTTGATACGTCAAATGAAATGAGTGGTGAATCATGCTAATTCAAGTGCAACGAGGGTTTACTCAAGCTTCATGTGCAATGAGGGTTTACTCATGCTCCATGTGCAATGAGCCTTGGCTCATGCTAATTCAATGTTAAGTGTTTTTGCCACATTTCCATGTTATGATTCTCATGCTTTATCATGCCTTTATGTTCATGTTTCTCTTATGATATATTGACATGCCTATTTCCTAACATGTATTGTACTCCTCATGTTATTCCATGTGTACTCCCTTACTGTGTTTTATAGCTCACCCTTTTATTATGCATGTCCTCAGGTTATCCCATGCAATGCTAAGTACGAGGGAATGTAGTGGTCATGTAAAGGAAGTTTTCAATAAAGGTGTTGTATTTCATGTTTTATGTTTTTATTTAATGATCCTAATCCCCAAAGACACTAAACCTCCCGATCTTCTTTATTGTATCAAGTGATGTTTTGTGTAATAAAGCATGTTTAAGTTGTAATAAAAAGCAGGGTTGTCATAGTTGGAATCAGAGGATAGGTTTAGTTATTTTTGGGATTAGGAAACCCTAGTAAAGCCTTGGATACCGGACTAAGTATAATAAAAACATCCCTAAGTTATGGTAAATACTAGGTAAGTGGTTTATCAAACAAATACATCCTTGTCTGGATACGAGAAGGTAGAGGCGGCTCTAGCACAAATGTATCCTAGGGGTAAAACCCGAAAACACCGCTTTGAGCTAGACTCGAACGGGAACTGGTGCACGACAATGGGCCTTGCTTCACTCTTGGTTACGACACTTCCGAGGGATATGTTTTGATAAATTCAAAATCATGGTATGAACCCTTATTAAGGGAAAAATTCCCCTAAGAATATATGTTAGAATGTAGATCATGAAAAGCCTAGATTGAATCCTATAGACTCATGAGTTAAAGAAATAAAAGTTTATTTATATGTCATCAACTTTTGTCTTTGGATTACCCTTTATGTGTTACCCCTAACTTTCCTTTTATTCCATCCAATGGTCGGTAATAGGAGGACTCGGGCTAACAACCATTGTGAAGATCAGTGTGATGATTGTACTAATGAGATTCCCAATCCAATGGGAGCGGGAATCGCGAACATTGTCATGCTTCTCTATCAGCTAACTCAAGTTTTGAAAAGAAACACGGGTCAAGAGGAATTCCCAAACCCTCCTATGAAGGAACAAGTTGCTATCAAGAGATTCATGAGGCAAAGGCCTCCAACTTTTAGTGGATCATCTAATCCCACGATCACTAAATAATGGATCAACTCCATTGAAAAGATATTCTCCATCCTCTAATGTTCTGAATAAGAAAAGGTTCTCTTGGCGGCTTATCATATGGAGGGTGAAGCTAATCAATGGTGGACATTGATAAAAAATACGAAGCATGAGGAGGAGATCGAGGCTTTGGAATGGGAGGAATTCCAGAAGATGTTTTTCGATAAATATTTTCCATGCACCCTCCGTCTTAAGACAGAAAGGGACCTCCTTTCCCTCAAGCAAAATGATGAAGAATATGTGGGAGCATACGAGGAAAACTTCACATGGCTTGCACGATACACTTTCGGCTTTGTCGTTACCCCCGAATATAAGGTTGACTGCTTCTTTGGTGGCCTGAAGCCTAGCTATTAGTGATCCGTGACTTCGACAGCTATGAGGAAATTGTCCGATGTGCCCTCAAGGTCGAAATGGAGATCGGCGAATCACAGGGGTATCATGGGGACAAGAAGCATAAGGTGGACTTCAATCATGGTGGTCTGATGGATAGATCCAACAGTGCTAAGAAGTTCCAGCACCCCACTTGCCAAAAGTGTGGAAAGAAGCACCCTGGAAATTGCCTTAAGGGGATGAGAAAATGCTTCAGGTGTCGAAGAGAAGGGCACCTAGCTATTAACTGTCGGCAAGAAGGACCCGTGGCTGCGACAGAGGAGAGGAATGCTCCGTTCGAATATCAACGCATTGTTCAATGATATAAATTCCAAAAACCGGGTCATTTTTCAAATCAGTGCCCTAATCCAAGGGTTATCGGAGGCAAGCATCAACCTCCAAGATAGCAAGGAAGAGTTTTTTCCATCACTTCTGCCGAAGTAAACCCTGACAACAAAGTGGTGACAGGTACACTAGTTATTCATTCAAGAATAGAGAACGTACTTTTTGATTCAGGTTCTACGCATTCTTTTATATCTCGAAAGTTTAGTAGAACAATCCCAGCACCACCACAAATCAAGGAAGTAAAGATGTCGGTGAGTACGGAAAATGGGGCAATCATTGCATCACATGAATATAAGCCTCCCCTGTTATAATCTATGGATTGAATTTCCCGGCGAACCTCGTCATACTCCCTTTGGTGGAATTTGATGCAATTCATGGCATGGATTGGCTTTCCTTATATAGAGCCAACATAAATTGTCAGGAGAGGGATATAACACTCCATATGGAGAATCGACCCCCAATTCTTTACAAGTGTCAGGAGGAAGTTGAATCTCCTTTATCTCCATCATCTCAAGCATGGATATTAATGCCCTATGATCACACGTATCTGGCTCAGATGATTGAGTCGAAAGATGAAACCATCCTTGAAAAAATGCCTATTGTGAGGGAATTCGTGGAAGTGTTTCCTGAGAAACTGCCTGGTCTTCCTCCTAGAAGGGATGTTGAGTTCTCAATTAAACTTATACCTGGGGCATTAACAATATCCAAGACTTCATATAGAATGGCTGTTGTTGAGCTTGAAGAGCTGAAGAAACAACTACAGGAGAAATTGGATAAAGGGTTTATACGCCCAAGTGCTTCACCATGGGGTGCACCAGTCCTCTTCGTCAAGAAGAAGGATGGGTCAATGTGACTTTACATCGATTATCGTGAACTTAACAAAATCACGATAAAGAAAAAGTATCCACTCCCACGAATTGATGACTTGTTCGATCAGTTGCGTGGAGCACAATACTTCTCCAAGGTGGACTTGCGGTTAGGGTATTATCAAGTATGGGCGAAGAAGGAAGATATCCCCAAGACTGCTTTTCGTACAAGATATGGGCACTATGAATTCATAGTAATACATTTCGGACTCACCAATGCTCCATCATTATTCATGGACTTGATGAATAGAGTCTTTAGAGATTACCTTGACAAATTTGTTGTAGTCTTTATAGATGATATTCTAATATAATCCAAAACCAAGGAGGACCATGAGGAGCATTTAATAACTGTACTAGAGACTTTGCGCAAGTAGAAGCTCTATGCAATGTACATCAAGTGTGAGTTCTAGTTAATGGAAGTCTCATTCTTGGGACATATCATCACAAGCAATGGGATATCTGTGGACCCCTCCAAAATAGATGCAATTGAGGGATGGCCGAGGCCAACATCGGTAACGGATATCCGTAGCTTCTTGGGGTTAGCTGGATATTATCGACGAGTTGTGAGAAATTTCTCATGATTTTCCAACCCTCTTACCAGGCTAACTCAAAAGGGAGTAAAGTTTTCTTGGAGTGATAAATACAAAGAAAGCTTCAAGGAGTTGAAAAGGAGGCTTATCACTGCGCCTGTGCTCACTTTACCCACAAGTGGGGAACTTTATGTGGTATTCAGTGATGCCTCAAAGAAGGGCTTAGGTTGTGTGCTGATGCAGAATGATAAAGTGATATCCTATTCCTCAATGAAGTTGAAAATCCATGAGCGAAACTATCCAATGCATGATCTGGAGTTGGCGGCGGTGATCTTTGCCTTGAAAATCTGGCGGCATTATCTCTATGTAGAGAAATGTGAGATATATACTGACCACAAGATTCTTAAATATATATTCACACAGGAAGAGCTTAATATGCGCCAGAGAATATGGATAGATCTCATCAAGGATTATGACCGTTCAATACATTACCACCCTGGGAAAGCGAACAAGGTGGCGGATGCCCTATGTAGAAAGGATCCAATGATTCTATCAATGATGAGAATTGAGAAGGATACAATCTTCTTAGACTGGATGAAGATGAACGTGGGAATCATAAAGAAGGGAACATCAACAATCCTTTCACAAATGATTCCTCCACCATCTCTTTTGGAAAGGTTAAAGGATGCTCAAAAGGATGCTGTGGGAATTCAAGAAAAAGTGGAAGCTATCAGAAAGGGGAAATCCTCGGAGTTTAATGTTCATAAAGAAGGAATTGTGCAGTTTGGGAAAAGACTATGTGTTCCATCAAGTCTGGAGCTGAAAAAGGAATATTTGGATGATGCACATAGTTCAAATTTCTCTATTCACCCAGGGAACACAAAGATGTATCGAGATCTCCGAGAAAACTTTTGGTGGGATAATAAAAATAAGGAGATCTCCGAATATACATCAAAGTGCCTGGTGTGTCAGAAAGTGAAGGCAAAGAGGCAGAAGTCTAAGGAGATGATGAAACCATTACCCATACCAGAATGGAAATGAGAGAACATCACCATGGACTTTGTCACCAGACTTCTGAGTACATCCAAAGGCAACAATGCAATCTGGGTTGTTGTGGACCGTCTTACAAAGACTGCACACTTCATTGTTATTCGAGAGGATTTCTCATTAGATCAACTGGCACAGATATATATTAGGGAAGTGGTGAGGTTACATGGAGTACCACTATATATTGTGTCTGGCTGAGATCCAAGATTCACCTCTAAGGTTTGGAATAGTTTTCAAGATGCTCTGAATACTGAACTGAACTTTAGTACGGCCTATTATCCTCAAACTGATGGAAAATTAGAGAGGACTATCCAAACACTTGAGGATATGTTGAGAGCATTCTCAATGGACTTTAAAGGAGGATGGGATCAACATCTTACTATGGTTGAGTTCTCTTATAATAACAGTTTCCACTTGAGCATCCAAATGGAACCATATGAATCCCTTTATGGGAAAAGGTGCAGAACACCGGCATGTTGGGATGAGGTCGGTGAACGTAAGCTGACTGGACCAGAAATGGTCAAAGAAATGGTGGAGAAGGTGAAAACCATTCAGCATCATATCAATGCAGCCCAGAGTCAACAGAAGAGTTATGCAGATAATCGTCGACGAGACCTTGAGTTTAAAGTTGGTGACATGGTGTTTTTACGCATATCTCCGTGGAAGAAGGTCATGAGGTTTGGAATGAAAGGGAAGTTAAGTCCAAGGTACCTCAGCCCCTTTGAGATTCTTGATCGTGTTGGGGTTGTGGCCTATCGACTAGCACTTCCACCTACAATGGCCAAGGTGCATGATGTCTTTCATGTATCCCTCTTAAGGAAGTACATACCGGACCCTTCACATGTACTCTCTTCCGAGGTGTTACAATTGGAAGACGATCTTTCTTATGAGGAGCAACCATTGAAGATCGTAGATCCTAGAGAAAAAGTTCTATGAAATAAGACAATGCCCCTTGTCAAGGTGTTGCGGAGAAACCACAACTTTGAAGAAGCGACATGGTAGTCAGAGGATATGATGAAGCTGAGTTACCCACATTTGTTTTAGTGTGGGAAAAAGAAATTTTCAAGGGCGAAATTTGTTAAGGGGGGAATATTGTAATGACCCAAAGTTTCATTAATGGAAAATCTCTCTTGATCCAGTTAAATGTCCCTTTATGAAAAATGTTTTTTATAAGATGTCAACTTCTTTGGTTTCATGTTAAGAATTTTGACCGTTTTTAATATAGTCGTTGAACAGTGATAACATGATTAGTATAAATGTAAGGCTTTAACGAACCCAATTTTTACTCAGAAAAAGGAAGCGATGGCCTCATCCAGTAGAATTGCCCCATACAAAGCCCATTTTCAGAAGCTTGAAAAAGAGGTGGCATCTTTGGGCTTCGCCCTTGACCAAGCCCAATGTGAGCTTCATTATGTCAAGCTCGAATGTGACCGTCTACGGGAAAAGTGGAAGTTAATTGAAATTACCACTCGAGCGATGTTATCCGAGCCGCCCCAACAGTCTGTCACCATTGCACACCTTACCCTTAGGTCTTATGTGGATTTTTTAAGAGATTATGTAACAAATAAGTACTACTATGTTCATGTACATTATTTTTGTATATAATAATGAATATAATTTCTAGTCATTTTTGATACATTGTAAATAGTTTTTAATGTAAAAATGGTGTTTTTAATTATTATTTAATTAAGAAATATATTTTATTAAATTAAGGGATTTTTTAATTAAATATTATTTTAATAAAATATTATTATTAATATTAAATTAATTTTTATTAAATATAAATGATCATATAAATTTATGAATGCAATTACATTTTTTATTAAGGTTTGAAATGCATTTCTGTAAAAACCCCTGAATTTTCGATAAATGTTGGTTTTTATTTTAAAAGTGAAAATTAACATATTTAGAATTTTTTTAGATAAAATAAATGTCATTTCTGGAATCAGGACGTCGAAATTATCCAACGGTGAATTTTTCATAATTTTCTGAGACAGTCAAATTTTTGGGTAAAAATTAAATACCATTTAATTATATAATGTGTTTTATGACATCATTATGACCCAATGGTGATGTAATAAAATACCATAATCCTTATGTTCGGCCAATATATGTTTTAACATTAAATTAATGTGATTTTGGGTTTGTTTGACTTACTTTTCAAAGCATTAATGAACCCCTCAAGACTTATTCAACACTTTTCCATTTTAAATAAATTTCCATGGGAGTGTGACTCACCTCCACATAAGCAACCCTAATTTTTTAATAATTTCGGACCTTAGCCTTGTATAATATTTTTTTCCTTTTTCCTTTTCCAGAAACCATGGGCAAATACCGTGGGATGGTTTGTGGTTTGGATTTTTTTAATATAAGGAGTCCCAAACCTAAATAATAAAGAATTATCTCACTTTTCCTATATAAACCCACCCAAGCTCCACTTCCTCCTCACTAAAATCCCTTGGAGTTCGTCCAAACTCTGCCCTACTCTCCCTAGAATCCTCCCAAGGTGCCTCGAGCTCCCACGAAGCCTCTCACAAGCCTCTCTCTAGCCTTTGGAAGCACACTTCCAAGTAAGGGTTTTTTTCTTCCTTTCTCATTTTTGTCAATTTCCTTTAAGTTGTATTTCCCTTTGAATTTCAATTATGAATGTTGGGGTATGGTTTCGCACCTCCCCCATACTTCCCTCTTATTGTTTTAATGATGGGAGACCCCTTTCTCTCTCATTGAATGCCTCCCATGTACACCCGTTACTATGCCGAAATTATGAAAGGAACTTCTTTCTCTTATTTTACATTCAAGCAATACTTTTGTATCACGAATCTAAATTCCCTTTTCAATTCTTGGGAAATGTATCTCTATGATCTCCTTACTTTCCATTACATGTTAATATGATGAGGAACCCCTTTCTCTCTCATCAACCATTTTTATGAATTCTTATGTCACACCGTTACGCTGCCGAAATCGCACCGATTTTATAAGCCAATGTCATTGTGTAGTGAATACCATGCCCATTTCTCCATCAAGGGTATTCACCTTTATGCACATTTACTTATGGATTATAAAGATTCATGTATGAATTCCATATTCCTTTGTCGTGGAATAAATGATTATGTTTTATGAATCCATGTTTTATGATCCATGTGGCACACTTATGCATGAAATGAAATGTTTAAAAGGGTGTGCCCTTATAGCGCTCCAATGCATTGGGTAAAGTTTAGTATCATGATACGTCAAGTGGAATGAGTGATGACTCATGCTATTTCAAGTGCAACGATGGTTTACTTGCGCTTCATGTGCAATGAGGGTTTACTCAGGCTCCATGTGCAATGAGCCTTGGCTCATGCTAATTCAATGTTAAGTGTTTTTGCCACATTTCCATGTTATGATTATCATGTTTTATCATGCCTTTATGTTCATGTTTCTCTTATGATCTATTGACATTCCTATTGCCTAACTTGTATTGTACTCCTCATATTATTCCATGTGTACTCCCTTACTGGGCCTTATAGCTCACCCTTTTCTTATGCATGTCCTCAGGTTATCCCATGCAATGCTAAGTACGAGGGAATGTAGTGGTCATGTAAAGGAAGTTTTCAATAAAGATGTTGTATTTCATGTTTTCAGTTTTTATGTAATGATCCTAAGCCCCAAAGACACTAAACCCCTCTATCTTCTTTGTTGTATCAAGTGAAGTTTTATGTAATAAAGCATGTTTATGTTGTAATAAAAAGCAGGGTTGTCATATTCTATATCATGGTTCATTTATACATGGGGTTACATTTTCCGCAAGCTATCAAAGAGATTAAATTCAAAGAAATATATTTTGATGGGTTGTTTAAGTTTAGTGTTCTATATCGTATATGATATAAAAACAATTTTCTTTTTTTGAAATATTATGGTTTTAAAATAATTACCTTTATTTTTTAGTGCTATAAATAAAATTACTTCCCTATTGTTTTTTCTCTATAGAATATAGGTTTCAGCATCCAGTGATTATGGAGAACAGTTAAGGCCATGTAATAATCCATCATGTGTTTTCGGATTTTGATAATTTATCTAGATTTATATAACACATCACATGAAGAAATAATTTCATCTAAAATTATTGAATCAAAAATTATATTTATGAAATATATAATTTTTATAATAATACATTTATTATATATTTCAATAAAATTAATTTAAAGATAAGATCCAAATGTTTTTTGCATTCCATGAAACAAGTTCTTATAAACTTCTTATATATATTTTTCCATAAAATCATTCGTTATTAATTTTATTCCATAAATTAAGACCATATTAGTTTAATGATAAATATAAACTCAATGAATATAGAATTTATATAATAATTGTGTTATATAATATAATATCAAAAATCTATATAACCAAGAATTTATCTAATTTAATATATTGCATATATCCAAGAAATTTTAAACCAATATATTTTTCACCATGTTATTTACTATTAATTTTGAAAACCCTTACAATTATGTGATAGAATTTATGTAGTTTTATATTTTTATGTAATTAATATGAATCCCTTCTTTTTCACTTTGTGATAAATTAATTAAGACTTTACAATTTTATTAATAATGTACTTCTAGAAAAACATTACTAGGAACCTGAGGCATACATCATTGAGTTAACTACATTCATTAGAATTATATTTTTATCTCAATTATTCATTTGGTTATGAATTATATGTTTTCTTCACTATGTATATAATTACATGATATTCAATAAATTCAGAATTTTAATAGCCACTACTATTTTGAGATATAAGAAATTTTATTTATATCTTATATTTATTTTTTACATCATTTTTCTCATATGAAAAATTATTAGAAAAACATTGTATTCAGTGTTAAATATATAAAAATTGTGATATAAAAATAATTATCAATAAAATTGAAAATTTGGTGTCTATTTTTATAATAGGTGTTACATGGATTCCATAAACAATACTAATATTTAATTTTAATAAATTTTATTTTTTTTAAATACAAGAAAATGGTTTTATTTTTTATTAGTACTCATATTTTTTGTCTTCATTTATCTTCATACATGGTTTTCAATTTATATTTTTCACGTCATTTAGTTTTTTATAGTTTTATTTTTATAGAAAAATTTTCCATTAAACAATGTATCCAAGCAATAAAGCATCAATGTTTTATTTATTGATATGAACTTTGAAAAAAGTTCAATCATTGCACAATTTTCACCAGTGAATTTACCCTAGATGTAAAACAGTCAAAAAGTGATAATATAATTTTTATTAAAATATATTAAATATTTTTAATTCACTATGTTTATCTAAAAATAATGTATAGAAAATATATTTTTTTCATGTTATTTGTTCTCAAATACAAACTAAAAATAATCAACATATATCCTTTTTACATTGATACATTAAAAATTCTTCTTTTAGAGTGTGCCATCATTATTGTTTGATCACTTACTCCTAAAGATATATTATTTTGTTCATATATGTCATGTTTCATAAGAATTAATACACCAATAAAGGTAAATTAAATTGTATTATAATTAATTATAATTGCAATAAACAACCCTTCAAAAAAATTATTTCATTCATTATTCTTATTTTGAAGATGGATACCCTTTTTTAAGTTAATAAGTGTTCGATAGACATAATAATTGAATTTATTTTTCCTGAATTGATAAACTTACATAGTATAGTCATTAAGAAATTTATGAATTCCCTTTGGTACCTATACGATTCATATTTCACCAACATTAAGTGCATGTATTTTTCATGAGTAGTTTATTTGTGTTATATTGTTTCTTACATTACTAATCAATTTAGAGTTATTTAATTAACTCATTGAGAGATTAATATTATTTTTTGGATATTTACACATAAGATTTACATTTTCATAAAAAATTATAATTTTTTATAATGTATACCACTATAATAACATCATACATATTTATATAATTTTTATTAAAAAGATTATTTTATTTTTTATCTATAATAAATATTTTATTATCTATTTTATATGAATAAAATTTACAAAAATTGATATTTAAATTTTAGTATCATTAGTGATAAATTGTTTCTCTACTGAATCATATAAATTCTTTTTCATTATCATGTGATTAAGAGGGTTGCTGAAATCACTTACCATGATTTTTTAGCATATTATTGAAACATAGGATAATCATTTTCAATTTTTCTATTCCGAGGACCTTTAAAAGGATTTATCATTAGAATTTTAGATTTTTTTATTTTCAAGTTGATTGAACATAAAAATATTTAATGTGGCTCGAAGTAATTAAATAATATTTTTTTCCGTATATTATATTTTATATCATTTAATTTTCTAATTTCTTCATGCCGTTTAGTGTAGTGAAGGATATTTTGTTAAAATTAATTGGACCCGAGCATAATATACATACATATTATGATAGTTTGAAAAAATATAATATATCTCACAATAATACACACCCTATAACCATAAAGGTTTAGTGACATTAGAGACTATATAAAAAATCAACTTGTTTCATGAAATATTTTCAATGAATCCCCTAAATTTCATCTCACATTGAATCCTTCTTAGATATATCCTACTTAATACCTTTATTTATAACCTGGGAAAATGGAAACACAAGAAAGGGTGAGCTCAAATACTTAGCAAGGTCAAACATGGGATATAAAAATTTTAGATCATATGCATGATTAAGATGAACATAAGGGAATTAGTGCACAATCAAGTTACATTATATTATTATTTAAAAACCATACACTATATGTCATAGTTTATATATTATGAGTCATAATATAAGGATTTGGTATAAAATATATGAGTCATATTTGTGTTAAAACATCATTAATCAATGATGAGTCATGAAATAATTTCATAAGAAAAAGATAAAGGTGTAAGAGTGCACCATAAAGAAAATAATAGAAAATAATTTTCTCATTCAAGGATAACTACGAAGGCAATCATCACATAATTGACAGAGTCCCATAGTGGATTGGGATCACTCCCCATTCCCTTTTAAACCATAGTGGATATAGTACTATTAATGGATTTGGTTAAATCCTAAAATATAATATATAATATCTCACGTGATAAAAATATTTACCCTATTACATAATGAGATAAATAACTATGGCCACATTCATAACATAATAAAAACCATTTATATTCATTCATTAAGATAATAAAAATAATCATTATTTTTTCTATATAAACCAATTAGTGGGAAAGAAATAAGTTTGACAAAAATTTATCAAAATATAATCATAATGCATCCATAGAAAAAATTTGAATGATATCATTAGATTAAATCTTTAATTATGAATAAGAATAAATAATGGATGATGACATATATTAAATTTTTTTTGTAAAATTATCATAAATACTCTTTAAAAAATAAAGAAAATACTTTTCTTTGGATAAATTTTTAAAAAACTAAAAATTCATAGATCAATCGGAATGTGGTTTTTTTATAAAACATAGAAACCTATAAAAGGAATCCTTGTAATAAAGAAAATATATGAAATGGGGAAAATCTTATCATTTAGTAACTACTAAAAAAAATTCTTTTCACACTTTTATAAAAATTCAAATATCACCTATATAGAAAATATTTTAAAGATTAATGTATAAAATATGGTAAATAAATTAAAATAGAGTTGACAAAACTTTACATAATCATTATAGTATAGAAAATAACATTCCAAAAAATGAATTTAAGAACATGTTCATGAATGAAAAATATCTCGACCTTGAAGAAGAAATAAGGTGGGAAATGCATGGGTTTTTTTAGTTTTTTTGACTACCATATAAGGGAAATTGGAAAGAATACATGAAAACACAAAAAATAAAAATATTATAAGAAAATATGTGGTGTTTTGTGGATAAATATCCTAAAATTTCTTATAATGAAAATTGTAACATAAAAAATAGTGAAAAAATGTTATATTGGTGGATAAACCCTTTACTCAAGTACCGAATTACTTTATAACTCCTCTAGAATCATATATAATTAATTTATAAAAAACCATATTAATAATTATATTACTATATATCATTCCATTATATTTTATAATTACCTCTTTATTAATAATTCTTCATTAAAATTGATTTTTGAGTGTCAATAGTTTTGTTTTGCACACAAATTTCAGTCTAATAATTTTAGTTTTTCACCATGTTCATGGTTTTATCATCCAAATAATATTAATCACATAAAAAATATCAAACTTTTTTATGATATAATTTTTTATAACCATCCATGAAAAAAGGAGATGAGAAATGAAATATGGCGTTCATTGAGGCGATATTCCCTATATACAAATGAGGGAAGTTTTCTTTTTTCTAAGAGATGGGACCAAAATTAGTTAATATTTTATTTTTATGGATTAATAGTTATGTTATAAATATAATATTTATTTATTATATACCAGTTTATATCCCAATATGAATGGTAGTGATGAAAAATAAAATATTTCATTCAAGGATATAGTAGTCTACATGTACACACGAGCAATGTTTCCATTTTCAAAAAGGAAGGGAGGGTTAGAAATTATAAAATAAATAATCTTTAAAAAATAATAATTATACCATAAATATTATTTATATTCATTTAATCCATATAATGAACTATACTTGAGAGGTAATGAATAAAAATTAAATGCATCAGTTCATGGAGGTTATAGTCCACATGTACCCAGGGACAACTTTTTCATTTTCTATTAAATGTGAATGTGAACATTAATGATTGTTTCATTAAAATAATTTCCATTTGGGACCATAATTATACTAATTAAATTATTTTGAAGTGTTTATATAATATTTTTTATGAGGAATAACAAGAACAAAACATAAAGTAATTCATTTATGTCGATTACATCTTCATTGGGTATCCTCTTATGTATATCTCCTTAAACTATATTGGTTTGGTCTTCTAGTGAGACTGAAACCTATAGGTCATTTTGAGGAGTTTTGGGAATTGATTTTTGAGGATTTTGGAAAAACTACATCCCTCAATGTGTTTGGATAATTTTGTAGATGAGGTTCCCTTTTATACAAGAGGTGCATTTCACCATTGTAAATATTAAGAACGTGTAAGTATAATAAATTCCATTATTAAGGAATGTGGTTCCAATATAGCCTAAATTATAATATATATGATAATTTTAGATTTAATTATATTAAAAAAATTAAATAAAGAAAACTTTTTTTTAAATAGTAATCTTTATCACTCAGTTAAATCCTTTTAAACCCATTTTACCCTTTACCGGGATAACCTAACCTTTACCAAGCTAACTATTATTTCTGAATAAAAATAAAAATAGCCATATAAGAAAATTTTTATATTCCAATTACAAATATGGAATCCATTTTATCATATTCAATATCTAAAGGTGTTTGAAATTTTAAAAAAATTATAAAAAAAGATTTTATTCCCATTACTTTCTAAGATGAAATCCATTAGATGATGGTTAATTTATTTAATTGAGTATATTATCAATAAATTGCATTAGAAACATTCATCAATATTGATTAATGAAATATAATAATATAATAATATGTTACTCTAATAAAAATAGTTTCCAAAAAATATCTCTTTTTTACCTTCAAATTATTTTATTTTCATTTCTATCCATTTGAAAATCAAGGTCTGATTGATCAGCTATGTTTATATATTTAGATACAGTACCTTATAATAATATTAATACTATAATTAAGAGATATTATATTTTTTATAAACACATATATAATAATACTATGTTTGTAAAAAATATATTAATTTTTAGTTAAGAATAGTGAGGCAAGTATTCCTTATTTTTACGTAACCATTCTAGAGATGAATTAGATTTATTTTAAAATTTATTTCTTAAATTTAATCAATAATAATTATTTATACAATTTCTAAAAATTTATAAATCTAATCAAAATATATATTTGAGAAAAATTTGTTTGAAAAAACCCATATAGAATAAATTGAATTTTTTGATGTGAATTTTAACCCTTTTACATTTAAAATACATTTGTTTATCAATTTAATTTGACTATCTAGTAATGTATTCCATTTTGTTAAAATTAATCACTATTAGCATATGTTTGAAGTTACATTTATTAAAATCCATAAAACAATTAAAATTTATTTTATAGGAAAATATATTCTAAAATCATTGGTTGTTACATTCCACCCCATATATATGAATTTCACCCATAAAATCCTATTACTCTGACGAAAACAAATAAGGATATTTTCACCTCATTATATACTAATATTCTCACATAGCTTCCTCAAACTTATTGGTTTCCACAAAACTTTTTATAGGTGGGTGGTCATGTTCCATATCACTTTGCCTCTTTGATCAAGAATCTCCTCTGGTTATTCCTCATAGAGAACATCATGCTATATCGATAACATAATTGTGTTTAGTATATACGAAGTATAGGGTATGAACTTCCATAAAATAGGATATGGAACACATTATTAACATGGGAGGGGTTTGGAGTAATTTCTAGGTGATAGGATACAATCCTAATATGATTAGGAATTCGAATATGATTGATAAATATGGGATTTAACATACCCTTATTTTTAAATATCATAAAGTTCTTCCAAGGTTCGATTTGAAGGAATAAATTATCACCCACTTTGAACTATATATATTATCAATGATTGTCAACATAAATTTCATATCAACTCTAATATGGAAAAAGTGTTGTTTAATGGATCTAACATTCTATTATATTTATTCAACTATCTAATATCCCAATAGATTTATTTCTAAAACTTCATCCCAATATGTTTGAGTTTCTCATTTCTTTATATAGAGGGATTCATATGGATTCATCTGAGTGCTCCACTGAAAAATATTATTGTATGAAAATTAAACCATAATAAGGCATTGATCCTAACCACATTTTCATTACAAAGAGAAATATCATTAGAAATCATATAGGGGTTGAATGGTCCTCCTAAATTGACCATTTTTATGAGGATGATATGCAATGCTATATTTCAACTCTATATTAAATACTTGTAGAATAATTCAATAAATAATTAGTGTCAATATATATATAAATTAGATAAAATTGATAGTATATATTCATAAAACCTCACAGCTTCTATAAAATATATCCTAGAATGTTGTTCCAGTGAAACATATTATTTGATATCAATGAAATTCACTTATATCATAACTTATTTAATAATAATACAAATGGAATTATGGACTTCAAATGTAATGGGGAGTTATATGAAAAAATATTTTCTAATTTTTTCGATTTATATTCTAGTTTTGGTAGTGGTTATATCATCTCATAAGACTTCTAACATCTAGCATTAAATTAGTGACATACCAGGCATCCTGATACATATTCTGCAATATCCCTCTTCATTTTGTCCCACCAAAAAAATATACTTGAGATATCTATACATATTTATGGTTCTAGGATGGATAAATAATGATGAGTTATGTTTTTAATCCAATAGTTCCTTCTTCAATTATAGTAATTAAGGGAAACATATCTAGTTATTAAATCTTATCATTCCACCATGGTCAAGGTTCAAATTTGAAATAGTGACCTTAATTTTTTTTATTAAAAATCCTTCTTATATACCTATTAAATCTTCACATGGCCGAATGGTTGAAAATTCACTTGACCAAGAAGAGATTTATCTCAATTACTGTAGATTTAATGGTCCATCATTTTTAAATCCATCTGTATTTGATCAATTTAAATTACCGTATTGGACAAACTAACATGATCCTTATGGCTCAAAGAAATAACCACCTTTTTTTCTATCCCTGTAAGTTAATGTATTGAATTATTATAATAAAAAATAAAATACAACCATCAAATTTATATAATATTTAAATATTTCTATATGAACATATTATTTATGATTTTATATTCATTATATATATCAATAGTTTCACCATAATGATAATGCCTACATATTTTCAATGAGAAAATTAACATAACCATAACTAAATCACGAGTTGGGTAATTTTTATCTGGAATCTTGAATTATCATAAGGAATACACAAACACCATGTCATTTTTCATGAGAAAACATTCCAGTACCTTTTTTTGAAGAATCACTATATATCACAGATTTTTCTCCACTTTAGGGTAATGTAATAATAGGTGAAATTACCAACCTTCCATTTATATCCTTGAATTTTTTATCACATTAATCTAGAAAAAGTAAAAAATATCTCTTTTATGTCAACATGGTTATTAGATTTTATATCTATTATAAATTTCCCTAAAATCAATGATAGTATCCATCAAATCCAAGAAACTATGAATCTCAGTCACCATGGTTATTCTAGGTCATTGTTCAATAACTTACATCTTTGAAGGATCTATATATATATCATAAATTGTGATTAAATGATCATTGAATAATTATTTCTACAATTATAATTTCCATTTTCTGATTTTTTAAACATATTACCCTTTCTTAAGGTCCCCAACACACCCCTAAAATGATCATTATTCTCTTACTTTATTTTGGAATATAAGATAAAATTATCTTAAAATACTATAAAAATTGATCAAGGTAATCTAAACAAACTCTATTCATTAGATACATTAAGATAACGGGAAATTGATAAGTTTCAATGGAATTACTATAAACTCTTAGTTTCCATATCTCATATAAGAGGTTTTCTTGTGTATATCATTCCTTTAAAACCCAAATTGAAAATATCTAGATAAAAGGTCAATATTAGAGAATTATTGAGCTTCATACAGTTCATCAAACAAGTCATCACTTTGGGGTTGAGGATACTTGTTCTTGAAAGTGATCCATTTATGTTCCCAAAAATCAATGCAAAGATGTATTGACCCATATTTCTTCTTAACAAAAATAACTACTGCACCACATGATGAAACATATGGGTGTATGAATCCCTTTTAGTTTATATTATATTTTTTATAAACTCTTGAAAATAAATCGTGGCCATTCTACAATGTGTATTTGAAACTAGTACAACACTAGTTATGAGTTCTATTGAAAACTCAAGTTCTAGATTCAAGGGAAAATTATACCACTCTTCTAGAAGTACATTAGAAAATTTCTAGACATTAGTGGTATCTTCAATGTTGTGTTTCTCCACAAAAACTGCTTCTAGATACCCCTCACTAGTATAAATTAGGACCCATATAATTGATTAAATTTTTATTGGATGTTTATATTCAGTCTCAAGAAGATAGGAAATCATACGTTTATTTGGGATATAAAATGTGACTTCCCTATTTCAGAAACTAATATAATATATATATAAATATAGAAAATATTATCCCAAACAACACAAATTATAACTCTATGAAGGATAATAATACATTTAGGAAACCCATTCACACAAATTTATTATCAAATAAGAGTTATATATTTGAGTTGCATCATTTTATTATTAATATTTTTAATGATGTTTCAGTGTCTACTAATAAAGGTGGCGATGTAACACACTTAGAAAATTATCCAAGTATAAAAGAGTGGGTAGAACCTATATCAAATAAAAAAAATTTGTTCCAATGTGAATTGTAAGTATAAATTTCATGACTTCATTTTCCTGACCTAAATTAGTTTTTGGTATTTCATATGCTTTCCATTTTTTACTTTGGATTATATGGTTATTTCCCCTGATTATCTTCACTAACCCATGGATTCATGAACTAAATAGCATAATTTACGTACTCTTTAAAATTGTAGCACTGAAGTGTATGTGGTGTTTTTGGATGAACAATATTTCAATCCTTATAATTTATTAGCCAGTTCATATCTCTTCAGAATCCATTTTTTATATAGACCTATTTTCCACACATGAATAATTTACCTATCCCATTATGTTAATTTCATCTAATATTCATTACACATTTTCTGTTTAGAAGAACATTAATTTACATTTCTCTATTGATTTTATTATTTTCAGTTCCTTTATTTTTTTCACTTCTTGAACCCAAAAACCACGAGAATGGTGTGAGTCTCTACAATAAATTTCTACCTTGATATAAAATTTAATTATTTCTTCATATCTATCAAAGAATCTTATATTAAATTACTTTTAGAGAGTTGGATTTAAGACCATAAAAATAATTCATATTTTCTTTTAGTTATTATTATAAAATTGTATGCCTAACTTTCAAGCTTGGTAAATTTCACCTCATAATTGATGATAGATTCATTATACTTATAATTCAGTTCAAGAAAATTTATTTTTATTTTATCATCATGATTTAATGGAAAATGCTCGGAAAAAATCTCTCAAGGTAACATTACATCATTTTTGGGTAGACTATTTTTTGAACAAGAAGGTTATCATGGTGAATTGTCGTGTTCTAGAGATCTTGTCGACAAACCATGTTGAAAAATAACCATGAAAAAGGAATGGATGATCTTGAGGCATTACAAAATAACATATACAAGGTGGCACCATTTTCTAATGTTTGGAAAATTTTTGGGGGCCAATGTTTTGAGTTTTGTGAGCATTGAGAAAAGTTGATTTCTATGATGATCGATTCAAAATATGGAAACAACATGAGTTTCATGAATATGGTCTTTAGGAAGTAGATTTTTTTTCAAATACATGAAGAATGTTGATGGTGGTCTCTGTGATTCCGATAAGGTTTGAGAATGGAAGAGGTGGAGTGCATTGCGAGGGAGAATTGGGGCAGCATAAAGTTTTAGATAGAAGGATATGTGATCATGATGAGCATCATGGTGGTGGTGAAAAAGAATTGATGGAACACCCAGAAATTATAATGAAATTTGCGATCCAGAAATGTGTCATGGAGCTTCATGAATAAGTGAGAATTTTTGCAAAAATTTTGTATCTCTATGGTTTGGGCTTACTTGGTGTTGATGTGGTGTGGAAGGTTCTAAAGTTAGTGGGAAATGAATATAAATATGCCTCCACCCCTGAGAGAATACTAGAGATACCCAAAGAAAATCATAAGGCTCTTGCATCATGAAGGAGATTCAAATAGGAAGTGATATTAGCGAATGTAAAGGGAACTCACAGAGTCTATTTGTGCTTTGTGATAGAAAAGCACGCCGTGAAGGAATGTTCAACTTTTCAGAAGAAGTGTTCTTCACAAAGGCTTGTTTAATTTTTTCACAATTGTAAAGGTAGTTGTGCTCTATGATGAATTAAGATCTAAGATGGTTTGAGCTCTACGAAGTAGAGTTATCTACGAAATAGTGTGATTTGTGAAAGAGTGTGCTCTGGAAAGCTGTGTTATTTTCCAAGAGGCTGGAACTTTACGAAGTCTTGTTTGAGATTTTCAAAATTGGGAGCTTTGCGAATAAGTGATCTTAAAAAATTATTCAAAGGTTTTCGCCCAGTGTTCAATAAAGAAGGGGTATTCATTAGTGGATGAAGATTGGAATTAAATAGAGCATCTACATACAGTGTAGGATTCATTCATTAGAGATAATGAGAGGACCTAAAATCCTTTAATTTATGAGTGGATCTTCTGAAGAAGCAATTAGGAAAATTCAGTTGAGAGAGCAGTGAGCTCTAAAACTGTGATTTATTTTAAACTAGGAGCAGTAGTGAGTCCACTTTGAACTTTTAATTAGTAGTGTTCTTATAGTGATTTGGTACATCAGCACGTCACCGGTGTATGCTCCTTGGATGTAGCCTAGTGTGGGTGAACCATATAAAATTGATGTGTCATGTGAATGCTTTAAGGTTTGTTCATACTCTGTAATGGGAAGCAGATAGAATAGAGTTTTTTCTAACATGAAAACCAGATCAAAAGGGGTTGTTTTTTTAATCTATCATACCATGATTCACCCCATCTTAGGGTATCTAGCATAGATGAACTAAAAAATTATAATTATTGATACTACCTTCTAAAACTCTTCCCATTTCATGGCTACAATTTCTTCATCTTTCCTTGAATTCTAAATAAGAATTCACTATTGATCAGCTTCACCTTCCAAATAATACACAAATAAAATTAAATTTTTATAGTCTGAACATTGGATAAGGAAAAATATATCTTCTATTATGTTGATCCATTGTTCTAGAATTAGTGTATTAGAATACCCAAAAAAGTAATATTGATGTTTCTACATGAATGAATCGATGGTTATTTGTTCCTTCATTTGGTTTTTAATGTCCCACTTCCCAAGAAAAATAATTACTACCAAGATCAGTGGTTGATACTATAAATCTTACACGTATCCTCATACACCAGAGGCTTCCAACTAAAAATGGGGGGGGGGGGGGTTATAATGGTGGTATCATGAGGAGACTCTATGCCCTATATTAGAGTTCACAAAAAGGTAAAATAACTTATAACATCTGTAGAAATATTCTAGGTGGGAGTAATAAAATGGACCATGCTATAACAACAATGAAATACAATCATATATACTCTAAAGGTCATGATCACATACAATAATTGTTAGCTCACTGGACCCACCATATCAATATAAATACATAAAAGTAAATAAATTACTTTGGCCTTAACTATTAACTCCAACCCAAAACACAAACCCAATCTCCTCAACTGTTGAACTATTCCGCCATGTTCCAAGAGTACACATGAGCATATATTCCTGACCTTACAACACTATGAATCCACCTTGAACATCATGAATTTATTCCTAACCTAAATGGTGACATAAGTTCTGCATAATCACTACGGTTCACAAACATGGGGTGAAAATATAATCCTCAGTAGGCCACCCCTGATGAACGACCTATAATATTATGTTATAAGTACATTCTCATGAAATATGATCCGCATATTAGATACATATCAGAGTGTAATAAAAAAATACATACTAACACCTAGGGGGTCAATTTTTACCATGAAACCAGTAACCATCTTTAACCTATAAGCTTGCAACCTCGATCGTCCATATCGGCTTAGGAAAGGGAAAAATTTTCTCTAAGAAGGCCACAATGACTGTACCGATTATCATAATGAACAAACGTCCTTTCACCCCATTATAAATATAATTAATTGAATGTCAAAAGCATTCCAGTATGTATGAGATAAATACCACCTACCAGGGCATATAAATGTATCAATCCCTAATTACTCGGAGATACATATTGATGCGACAAATGACCCTATTGATATCTACATTTTATATCTATATTTCCATGTGTTGTTATATGTGCTTTAGTGGAATATTAATAATTGATTTAATATGATATGTATGCCAGATTTCATTATCTTCATGTTCTTACAGAAAGATAAAGATTGGTAACAATATGAAGAAAACAATTTGAATTTTTATTTGTAAAGGTGACTTTGTGGAGGGTCGTGAAGAATCATGGTACGAATAGGGAAAATAAATATGAATCCATGATAAAAAAAGAAGTCAAATAGATCCTATTTTTTATTATAAGGATGCTTAACATAATGTAGGATGCCTATTGGGTGGTATGAAGTTTCAGAATTAATGATTCTTGATGAAATGAAGCTTCAGACACAAAAAATACATGATTCAGGTTGTGAATCAATTTCCTGATTTCTAAAATATATAAGTGGTAAAATAAGTACACAACATGAGGTAGAAAAGTATCAAAAAAGTGATTCCCATGACTTTCATGACTCGAACACATAACACAACTTGAAATATACCAAACGAGCCAAATAGGATATTTTGATGTATCTTTTGACGAGTGACAGACCATATGACCCAAGAACTACCATTTAATATTGGTTTTGACCCAAGGAAGATCATTGATGACACTAGGGATTATAAATGTGGGTTTTAACTAAAATAAGATTCATTCAAGGTGTATAAATCTGACCTCTATGAGTCTTCCACTACAGTTCCAACCCATATTTTGTTTTTCATAGATATTTTTTTATTCCCAATATTCTTCAATTCATTGTAACATTGAATTTTTTCTATTTCCTGTCCAATAAATCTTCTTATTCGTTCATTTTATGATTATTTATTATTTATTATCTTATTTTTGATATTTTTTTATTCATCATTAATGTCCTCCCATCGATGACTAGGTAAACCAATATATGAGAGAGGAATTAGTAAAAGGGGGTGTGTACCATAATAGCCCTATTTTAACTTCACTCGTAATATGATTATATTAATTTTTATCATTTTGTGTACAATCATTGATTTTATTTATCATTTTTCCATTGAACATGTTCCTTTAATAATGAATGAACACCAACATGATTGAGATTATTTATTCATGACCATTGAGTTAGACTTCTCTTCTACTTTTGGCAATCTGATCTTAATACACTTTTGCTATACTTGTTCCTCATAACATATTAATTAAGGTGTTAGTGATGAATGATTGGGATAATTCATTTATTATATCAATAAAATTTAATATTTGTGAAATTAATTAATATTATTGTTTTTAAAGAGAATTTTATTTAATTTATTTAGTAAAACTACCCCTAGAAATCAGTCCCCTGGTCTATTTCCTTTTCTATCTGATTTGAATTATTTTATTTTCATATTTTAGTTATTTTAATAAAAATATTAAAATTTGGATGAGATGAACTTTGATCAATTGTTTTCCTCACTAATCTCCCTAATATCTATTTGTTAGACCCCATACTACCGTTATGCTATGCATTTATAACTACTGAAGTTTGAGACATTATAAATTTCTAATTTGATCACACCCAAAAGATTTAACACTATACTTCAGATGCATCAATTTTTTTGGGACATTATAAATTTATAAATTTATTACACCCAGAGAATTTAACAACATCCTTCAGATGCATCACTTATATCAAATTACAACAATGTTGTAGGGAATCTAAAGGTATTATTCTCTCATTACTTAGATATACATAATTCTATAACACCTAACCCTGTATCATATAAAAATTTACTACTTGGGTTTATTCATGTATAAATCCCACATTACCTAAAGATAAAAAATTCCCCTGTGACTGATCCTATATCATATCACACTAGCTTACTAGGGTTTATGATGGTATCTGACACTTATTACATGAAGATATATATCTCCCCAGTGCCTAACCATATATTTATCACAACCACAAACTAGGGTGTATTCATGAATAAGATCCTCATTACTTGTATATATATATCACCATAATTCATGGCCCTATATAATATCATAGACCCACTTGAAGGGAGTTTTATTTTGAAATATAGACCTCCATAAAAGGGGAGTTTTCTTTAGAATCATAAACCTTCCTATAAGGGTAGTTTTATTTACCAGTTATCATAGAACACCATAAGGGTTATTTCTTTATCATAGAATACCACCCTATAAGGGTTGTTTTCTATATTATACACACAATACTAAATAAAAATTACAAGCATGATCCCTCTAGGGGAAAACAGTCAGTACCTCCAAAAAAATTAAAAAATGAGAATTTGAGGGCATCCATAATCCCTGAACTCCTATCTCACTCCCCCTTAAAATATAAATATATATTAAATATATCATAGATATAGCACTGTCAGATTCCATTACAAGTTTGGATTAGGATCTAAGGTGATATATGTAACTATTACTACCCATTTCCCAACACACCCCCTTAACAGTGTACTCACATCACTAAGCACATACTAGGGTTCCCTATACCATATCATAATCATACCCTGAATTCTTGGGCCCTATAAGATTTTCCACAGTAGAAAACCTCTAGATTAATGGATCAAGGCCCATATTAAGTCCATAGGTACTTCTTAGGTCAATCCTCATGACAAAATCATCATAAAATCCATGGGTCTAACCACTGAGATAAATTCATTTTGGTGGGGGGGAAACACTCAACTCACACTCTTCTCAACCAAGGTCACTGGGACTCTCTTGTAAATCTGTCAACGTTCCTACAACCTAAATTGGACAGTATGACATTTACATTAAACTAAATCAGACCAAGAAATTATATAAAAAGGCCTCAAACAAAAAGAGGGTCCCACCATCATATATGATGAGTAAAAGAACTCAGTATTATATAATCATGAAATTCTATACAAGGAATAGTACATAATGTGTACACTAAGTACATCAAATGTACAAATTAAATCAATACTTGGCCATATACCCCAACTCTACCATCCATGTGCTTCAATGAGTACACATCGTTTCCTCCTCATACATGATGTGTACCCTATATGTGGTGCCTTTTTAGGTATCTTACTAGATATTACAATATAATCGACCTTGGCATGTACTTCTACACGTTATTTTCCTCACATAGAATCTATCAGTGTAACTTACTTTACCATGTACCCGGACATGGATAATGTGGTCATTCCCTCAAAAACACGTCAAGTTACCTTACAAAACATATCCTCTATATTATAAAATGTGTAATAGATATGCATTATTTTTCCCTAAATAATAATTACACATGATGTGTGTTATTGAAACCGCATGCTATATGATTGGTTTTTTTGAATGGGAAATCCATATGGTCACCCCCCCCCATTTTTTCTTAAATAAATTCGGGAGGGATATCATTGAACCCTAGAAAAAACATATAAGGCATTAAAATTAAAAATAAACAACTATATTAGGACTTTAGACTTAAAAGGAAAATAGGTTCTTACCTTGGGTAAAATATACCTATGTTTCTGTCTGATCTGTAACCCTCTACAACATCAACTTGATCTGGCTCCTCCTAAGCTCCGTGGTGATAACACTCGATCCCTAACTCCTACTCATCCATACATTCCTATCTTGGATGAGAAAAAATCCAAAGGGGAGAGGACCCCTTCCGTATGAATAAAAATAAAAGGAGGAATGGAAATGAAGAAAAAATGGACAAAAAAGAATGAAAAAATGAAAGGGAAAAGGAAATAGGGACCCAACATACCCCCAACAACAAAGATATATTAATTCCCAATCTACGAAAAAACCATTCTGAAATCAAGGACAGATTCAATATTCTAATGTGAGTATCTATTGAAAACTTATCTCCATTGAAACATTTCAAGAATAAATGATATTTATTAAACTAAATATTAATTTTTTCCTTGAAAATATGACCATCTCTAAATCCATAAAAATTACAACCCTAGGGTAAACACCATTTTATAATACCAATGTAATGGTCAAAAAATATCCCCTAAGCTGTATTCTTTAAAAAAATGACCATTTTCCCCCAGAAATCATATAAAAGAAAAACTTAATTTATTTTTCAATTCCATAACATGAAAAAATGGGTGTTTACAACCTCCCCATCATAACACTTATCATCAATGAGAATCTGTGATTTATCTTCATCCAAATCCCTGGACCTATCCAATCCCTAAAATAGTAATAATCATCATGTTGAATACTACCCCAAAACACTATGTCATATTCCACTACATTTTTTGTAACATAAGGTCCATTTTTCTACTAAAACCGATCTTACCGCTCATCACCACCATAGAATCACATATCAAAACACATTCCTCATGATACAATGATGTATCTGATGCTGTTTTATCTCAATTCATCCAATTACTACCTCACTTTTCCACTATATGATCTCAATATATCCTTGACCCCATCCACGTGTGGGTCACATCCTCATGATCAGTCTAATACTCTGTATAATTGGTAGGTCCTTATCAAAATATAACGAAAATAGATTCAAGATCACAAAAACTCGTGATGTGTCCATCCCCAAACATGAGGTCTGGGTGTGTCCATCTCAATCATACCCAAGTGATAACATTGAACAATAATCATTACCCGTTCCTATATCACATGAACATCGTGGCTCAAAATTCACTGAAATTCAATTCAATACTAGGGAAAACCCAATTAAATACACGATGGTGCAGTTATCACCACCTGACATTACTTATAATACACCATGATAAAAACCTCAAAATTATCCATCATCGAAACATGCATGAAACTCCTCCTAAGACATGCTTAACAACTATTATCCCTTGAAATCACATCATTTAGAAGGTCATTACCACATGGGACATTACCACTATCACATTTCAGGGCGTCATACCCGTATTCATATCATCGGATCCATCAACCCTCAACTCATACATGGTCACTGAATGATTAAAAATTCAATGGTTATTGTGAGTGACAAGCACATACTACATTAATATCGACTAAGATCAATTGGTTCACACTCCTATAATACTCAATCATAAAACCCAACTCACACTCTTGTGAGTCACGTCACTTGAAAACAAAGGATCAAAGGCATAAAACAATAACCACACTCATAAAAATGTCATTTTAACTATCCAAAATCATCATTGACACACCTCTTGAAAAAAACATACATATCACAATGTTATGATCCAATATATTATAGTCTGATAATGGATTTCGTTCCAAAAACAAAATCATCTACCATGCTTACACCATGATTCCTAAAGAACATATAGCACTCATAGGTTATATTAAATGACTAGTGTTACCCTAAAAACCATCTTTTTTGTCCATAAGAACCAGAACTCAAGGTTATTTTCTCATGAAAAAATAAATAATTACTATGCCAATAGCATAAACTCGATATCACCTTCTATGCATGGATCTAAAATGTGTTCCATGCTTCCCGCCTATAAGGCACTCACATTTCAGGCTAAGCCCTCTTTTTGATTACCCTTGATCATAAAAAATCACTAAATCACCATTATCCAGAGTGGTATCTCAATGGATACTAGGATTACACCTAACTGATTAGTCATACCACATAAAAAAATCAATCACACAAGGAAATTTCCATATTGTAGTATCAAAATACTATGACAAATCACATGATAAAAACAAATTTAGTATATTATAAACACATATACCTCCTAAATTACATGCCATATCATCAAACTACATGGACCTAATTCTCATGAGCATCTATATAAAAGATTTCCATTTGATAATCTACTAATATCCATATGCATGCATGTATAGAGGCATCAAATAATAATGACTCATATCCATAAAATCCCAATCTTGTGATTTGGTTATTTAAAATTTAATTCCAATATATATGGTAAAATACCATATAGGTTTTTAATGACACTTAAAATAACCAAATATATAAAACAATCACCCATATGGGGTTTATCCTCAAAGAATCAAATTCATGCATTGTCATACTAAGGGTCACCACCTATTCCTTTCATCGAATGGATTTCTAGTAAACATTATCAATGAGAATATCATTTCATATCAAAAAGAATTTACTTCATAGGTAATTTAGATATATCATTTTCCATCTATGTATAATTCCACTAAAAATCAAATGGGGAAACACTGTATGAGATGATTTTTACACTTTAGACATTTGAACTCTCATTGCTAGTAAAAACAGACACAAGGAGGCTTATGTCTTGTAAATTCTTATGTGCCATGAATGATGCATGAACAAATGCCTCATTCAACCATGAAAATATCAAAAGGTTCAGTGAATAATAAATATGAATATAATGTGTTTTATCCAAGGTGAAATGAAAAATTACCATAATAATGAAATCCAAGAATATCAATCCCACACCTAGGGAAACATGGACGTCCACAAGAATAGGTGATCATGGAACTCCAGTCTGAGTTCTATCAAAATCTAAAACACATTCCTATATTTACTTTTAACCATATTAAAAAAATTTTAAAATCAGAATGTTATGATACCAATTTATTACATTCTATCACCCTGAACCACTAATCTATTCCCAAACCAAAGATTTATTCTATACCTCAGGCATGCCTCCCCATACACCATAGGACAAAAATTAGTAGTAGAGGTCTAATAGTGGTATTATAAAGAGACTATACCCTGATATAAGAGTATGAAAGAATGGTAATATATCCAAACACGTACAATTTAATATGATATTTAAGAAATAGTAATAAAATAGAACACAATATAATTAAAATGAAATACATTCATATAGACTTGAACTTTCATGTTCACATAAAAAAATGATCACCCACTATGTCAACCATATAAAAAGAAGTAAATAAAAGAAAATAAATTACAATATGTTCCACTACTAACTCATAGAGGAACCACATACCCATTCTCCATGACTGTTGAACTACTCTGAATTGATCCAAACCTTTACATGAGTGGCTCCACTTGATCATTAAACACCAGGAATCCTCCCTGACCATTATGGATTTTTCCCAAGATAAATGTAGACAAAATGTTTTCATGAGAACCAAGTTTCTCATAAATGGGGTGAGAATATAACCCATTGTAGGATACACCCAAGGATCCACCTATAATATAATCTTGAATGTTCATTATTATTCAATATTTTTATCCCATAATATATATATATATAAGAGTGAAATAAATAGATAAATAAATAAACCACCACAAAGAGGGACCAAAACCTAACTTGAAACCAATAACCCGTATTTATCGTCAAGTATACAACATATATAATGACCCAAGGGTAAACTCACTCTAGTATACATGAGATAATATTTTCTTATTATTTCATACAAATTAATCATTCCCTCATTACCCGGTGATCTATATTTCCCTATTACATGTGCCTATACCACATTACAATAACCTACTAGGTAATATGAAAGTATTAGGACCTCATTACCTTGATATACATAATTATATTTCTCCCGACCCTATATTATATCACAACTTCTTACCAGGGAATATGAATGTATGATAACCTGATTACCCAAAGATACATATCCCCCTTGTAACACCATGATATTTTTATGAGATAGATTTTTTTAATTTCAATAATGTATTAGGTTTTACAATAAACCAATATAATATTGAACTACACGAAATACTAGATTATATTGAGGTACACACAACACTATGCATGGATTGTGGTACACACAATTTCATTTTCTTTCGATAGAATTCATTTCACGCAAGATCGAGTTTAATCGAATAACTAAATATTACTATGTTTATTTATAACATAGCCATTATAATATCAAATAAGATAATTATTAAATGAACAATAAAAATATTCACTAATTATTTTTCAACAAATTAATAATAAATGTAAATAAAACTATTTTTAAATAAAAGGAAATATTTTTCTTTGAAATTATTTTAATGAAAATAAGCGAGTTTATAGAATAATAAAATCACCCTTGAGGTATTTTATTTATGGAACATATATGTAATTTATCCAATATAAACTTCAAAAAACAATTATATGTTTTATAAACATGATATAAGAACAAATTCAATTTTTCTAATAAAAGAATTATTTTTCAAGACATTTAGTTTTACCGCTTTTTGATGACACACCCATTCTAAATCTATTTTTGATACTGTTATATACTATATTTAACAAAATAACATTATTATTTGGAATCAGGTTATAAAAATTTACTTTTTATGAATTTTTTATATTTTAACGATAAGTTTCAAAATATTGATGAATTTTAAAAATATACTAAATTTTAATTGAAAAAAACTTTTTTCATCAAAATAACTTATTTGGTTCAATTATATTATTTAATGGTTTTATAGTATAAGTATAAAATATTTTTATCTTTTAATATAATGGTGGTCCTTAGAAATAATTTTACCCTGAATTTAGATGTAAAATTTTTTCACATTTTTGCAATGTTTTAACTGTTAAAACTGGTTTTCATTATGACAACGCGATTACTTTTTCATTAATAACTGCAAATTATATGTTTTTAATTTTAAAAATTGGAATATATATTTAGAATTAGCGATTCCAAATTATACAAATATATTTCTTTTATTTTAGTTCATTAGGAATGACAACTTCAGTAATTTTTATTAATATGGTAAAAAGGTAAATTGAGTAATTAATTATAAATATAATATCATAAAATTACCCGAACACTTGTACTAATATTATTTTATGAGTTATTTTCGGTCAGAATCATCCTTGGGTAAAAATCATACCCTTTATAATCCACATGGATTATATTAGGTCATTTAATATATTTTATTTCAAGAAATGTTTAACATGTCTTACTCAAATTTTACTAAACTTATCATTTTTAAAATAACGTTATACATAAGCTAAATTCTATTATGAATAATAATTTCAAAGATAATATGTTTTTATTTATCATGGTAATTTTTTTTAATTTTTATTAAATAAATATTTCATTTAAAAGATTATACATTGATAATGAAAAAATTAATTAATTGATGAAAAATCAATAAAAGATTTTATATTAAAAGGATAATAACCATTAGAATTCCAAAACACAAGCCCAAATATTATTGGTCAAGTAAATATAGACCATAATCATCCAAGGTTCGATTTATTGTCCATTTTTATGCACATGGATTATATTATGAAACTTATAATATTTTATCTCCAGTAATTCTAAAGTTATCATATTCATGTTTTAATAAATATAATAATTTTAATGTAGGGTTTTCCAGAATATATATAAGACTATAAATATTATTAAAAAATATAATGGATTTATATTATATTATATTATATTATATTATTTTTAATCTTTATTAAAAATATAATTATATTGAATAATTACACAAAACTGATGTTGTAATTATTTTATTAATGAAAATATCAAAATAATTTTATTAAAAATATTATAAAAAATAAAATTAGGATACTTAATATATAAAATTAATTTTATAGATGACCTTGACCCTTTATAAATATAATAAAATATTTCTTCAAGGATAATATCTTATCATGATATTTTTTGAAATTCAATAATTGAATAGTGTCAAAATTGATATTATTGATATTTTGTCCAATGAGTATTTTATTAAATTATTTAAAAAACATAATAAATTTTCAAAGATGAAAAATATTTATAATATAGTGTAAAATGTTCTAAAATTTTAATTTATTTTATAACTGACAAGAAATAAGTAAAAATTACACTATTTTAATATTAAATTATTTGTTACCTTAGTTAATAATAAAATAGAATACCTTAGGGTTAATTAAAATGATAAGGTTTAAATTGATAGAAAAAATTGTCTCAAATTTATTTATTGATGATATTAAAACCATATATCATCTCATATTTTAAAATAATATATTTTTTAGGTTTGTGGATGTGGTTTTATTTTATTATAAATTAATATTTTTGGAGATTCCAAATGTGCCCTAACCTCAAGTATAAATGAGAACATATTCCCTCACAAATTCACATCATATTGAGGCTTAAATATAATATATACCCTTCCTATTTCCCTTATAAACATCCTTAATAACATTCTAGAGGTTATTTTATTCTCAAAATAGCAACTCTTGTTATTTTAAGAGGAGATCTACCAGGAGCCCGTCGAAGAAGAGGCAATCTCGGCTACCAATTCTTTCAAACATATTTCTTCTTCAACCTCATATTCATGAGTTCATTCCATCCTAAAGAAATAACTAAGTATAAATTATATGAAAAGATGTTGTTATGGTTATTTAATAACCACATTACACCTTCTATCCATCCTACAAACAATGAAATCACCATGAATGTGTAAGTACAACTTACCATCTCTATGTCGTGGTTTAAAAGGTTTTTCATCACCGCTTTACATGGAGAGGTGTAATGATGGAAATAAAATCTATATATTTTTATTATAACATGATATTGATTAGTAAATATTATATACACCATCAAATTCCATACCATTTCATACTTAAGGGAATGATATCGTCCCTCGTATGTACGTACGACCTACCATCTCCATGATGCGATGCAATTCATTATACATGATCATATTTAAAGAATGAATATATAACTGAATAGAATGAATAAATATGATATATATTTTATGAATATTATTCTGTAAATTATATAACTATAACCTAATAATATGAATAAGAACTTATCCGAAAAAACATGCATAAGAAAATAAAGAAGTTAATACCCAATAGATGAGTAATAATGTTATTAACAGTCAGGTAATAATATGATCAATTATGATATTATTTAAATGAAAATGATTATGGAAGAAGTTAATGAAATTATATAAACCATTATACCAGAGGTTTGGACAAGTACAAAGGAACCCAAAACTAAGCTAAATGATTATTTTGTCTCACTTTTAGTTATGTGGGACATATGATTTATACACCGCCATTTTCTTTTGTGTGGTGTTTGTTCTTCCCAAGAATGATCTTATGATTCTTATTATTAATGTTATGCTATTAACATATGAATATAATTTTATTTAATTTATGAGGCGTATTATTTGAATGATTATAAATTGGTGAGAGATAATTTTTCAATCTCATTATTATCTATGATTGTTTATACGTAAGTATTTAATGGGTTATATTTATCATCCATGTCTATTTTTTCTAAAAATTATTTCATAAAATGTTTTAATATTCTCATATCGATGTATAAATTCATTTGACACATTTTCCCTTTTTAATACATGGTTTAAATGAATCTTTAATTATTTTTCCAAATGATGTATGTTTTTACTTTTCTGTCAAAAGTAAGAGAAGAATATATTTTACCTATATAGCATGAACTAATTTTTATGTTTTTATAAAAAAAATTACATTAATATTACTTTATAATATTTCAATTTTATTTGCAAGGAATTTTTTTTAATTTTAAAAATAAGTGTAATTTTTTAGAAATGAAAATTATTTTGAAGTAGAAAGGATATTTTCATTAATAATTAATTTCATGTGTTTTATCATAATTATTTTCCATATAAGATAGAAATATTTAATAGTGTTATGTTTAAATTATAATAACCCTATTATTCTTATATTTTTGTTGTGTTTATTATATAATTCTATTTGTAAAATCCATTTGTTTTAATTGGGTTATATTATGATGGAATGATGTTTATGAAACTCATTTTACTCCTTTGGATAGGCTATGATGAATGGTTTATGTTTTTATAGAATACATAAGAATAATTTTATTATGATATGTGTGGGACCTGTATATCCCTCCAATTCATTTTATATGGATTCATAACTCATGAGGTGTATATGATATTCATGAACATGATTTCATGTTCACATTTTTATGCGTCGAATTAGTTTTCATATCCATAATTCTATGAGTGGAACTGGTTTCAATAACCCTATGTTTATGCAGGGTCCTAATTTCACATCCTTAATGAGTAAACCTGATACTATTTATAAATTTTCACAAAGTAAAATGTTTATGGGTAAGCCACAATTTCTTGACTTATGTTAATTTTATGATCTTATGGATTTTGTTCTTTGATTTACTTATGATTCAAGTTTACCTTTTATATGATGGGAATGATGTTAAAATGTTATTAAAACATTATCATATCATTTTTTCCCATATTTATGTTTAAATATTACCATTTATTATTATTACTAAGCTTATGAGCTCACCCTTTCTTATGTTTTATTTTCCTCAAGTTATAAAGAATGGTTTTAGGTAGGAGTACAAAAAGGTGAAGATCTTTTTTGGAAATATTGAATATCTTTCACTGGACTAGATGTTTGTGTTCTAGGTTTCCAAAGGCACTAATGTAATATGATATTTGGGTCTCTATTTGTTTAATTCATTATTTATTCTGAAAAAATAATGCAATTTACATGTATGACACGATTTGGTCCTTAATATTGGTATATGAGCAAAGGGTTAGTTAACCATTGTAAACTAGGATGCATAATCTTTAAAGAGATCCCCAAAGATATTTTTAAGGATATGTCTAGGTATTTACTAATGATTAGTTTAATTATAGGTTATAATCATACAATATTGGTAACAATCAAGAATAATGATATATAATATATCATAAATTGAAATATTATAATTAATTTCCATTGGTTACATGATTTTCATTTATGATAATATTTTCTCACATGTTTCTTTCTGGTATTTATTGATAGATTAGATTAGTTAGAACATGGTTAACAATGAATGATTCAGATGTGGAAAGTATATTAATTATGAAAATTAATTTCCAATAGGAAAATCTCATGAATTGAATCGTGAAGGTGGTACAACAGTGGTTATACTGCAGATGATAAAGAGATTGTAAACAACATGTGAAGGGTATGGGATGTTCTAGATTTATTGTTTTCATTAAACCTAAGCTGTCTGGTTTTATTTACAACCCCAAGTCATGATTCATATTTTTAGGATAGACTAAGATGACAGATCATGAGTAAGGATTTAATAATAAGGAGGATTATTGAGGTGTATATGTTTCAACATCCAAAGATTATGTTATAGAGAACATAAAATGTATTTGTTATTTTAGTATAATTTTTTCATTCTGGATTGGAAAGAATATTTTAAATAGTTATAAAGACAAAAAATTGATTTAAGGGAAGGTGATATATTTTTATAACACATGATTAAGTGAAAGATAACTATTAATATTTCCTTTGATTTTTGGATAAATATATGATGGATATGATTAAGTAAATTGGATGATACTTGTTTCTTGGGAACTGATTGTGGATTTATTATCAAAAGGGATATGGTATCATGGATGAAGTATACAACATTTTGGTAATTATGGAATATATCAATTAAAATTTTTAATAAGGAAACATGAATGTTATCAATAATGATATATGGTAATTACAGTTATTACCAAGACTCAACGGAATACATGATGAAGGTGTTCACACGTTTGGAATGTGACCAACAAGAGAGACCTTATCATATATGGGGGATAAATGTTAATCCAAGTTATTGCACCGATTTCTAATGTTTTGTATTTTTATCATTAAAAAGGATTGTAAGGTTATCAGTTTGTGGAAAGTTTGGGTAAACAAATCAGATAATGTTTGTTAGAATAAATTATTTTCTTAGCATAGGTGGACTCATGTATATTTGATAACTTGGGATAACATTTTTTTTGTGGTAAATACATATGGAATGAAATATAATTCAATTTATGGATATACTGATCTATTAATTATCCAGGAATGAAAAATTCAGCTTTATTTATTTTGAATAAGAGGTGAATTTGAAATTGTTCATGGAATGACCAATGGTGAGATTGTAATGAAATCAAGTAACTATATCTTCTCATAAAAATTATTAAACATTTGTAAAAAGGATCATGATGTAAATGGGTGTCTTATTATCATCATTTTTTATGTTATCAATAACTTCTTTCACACTTATTTAGTTTATTGTTTTGTGATTGTAACCATTCTCTGGATCAACCACTTTCTTTGGATCAGTGGTCCTATATGATTATTTACACTTTTCCTCCATGAAAAAATCTTTACCATTTTCATCCCACCTAGATACCTAGTTATGATTTAATTTGGGTAACTATTATTTTAAAACTATTAATTTTTTAAATATAAGTATCAATCTTAATTTTTTTTATGTGGGTTTCTATGAAAGAAATGGTTAAGTATTTATAAATTTCTTACCCAGATGATTTCTGAGAGTGAAATTCATTTTAATGGGGGTAGAATATAACACCCATTGATTTTTTTGAGATAGATTTCATTTTTTAAATTTCTTTGATGTATTGTGTTGTACACTAAACAAATATAAGCTTGTGCTACATGCTACATCTCTTATCTTGCAGTATATGCAACACTATGCTTTGATTTTTTACACACAATTTCAAATTATTTTGATAGAATTAATTTCAAACAATATCGGGCTTATGTGAACAACTAAATATTATTATGTAACCTTATAAAGCAGCCATTATATTTTCATATATAATTAATATTAATTAAATTATGAAAATATTCTTTTGTTTTTTTCATAAATTATTTATAAATTTTGACGCCTTGACCTGAGAAGCCCAGAGTTGGTGAACTATTACATTACATTGGAATTATTACAAGGAAGAGAATCTATACGGACTGTTCAGTTTAGAAGTCTTGGAAATCTTGATTATATAAATAATACCCATAATACAATAAGGATATAGAAAAAAACATTCTACACAATAAACTGAAATAGAATCCATCATGGAAATCTTATTCAATTTGATCTTCTTTATCACTTGGGGAAAGAATTTTAATAAGGGTGAGCTCAAACGATCTGTAAGGGAAAGTAAAACATAAGTAATAATTAATCAATCTTTATGGAAATGTAAATAATTGAGTACAATTTCCATAAAAATAACAAGATAGTGCATAAATAATGTGGCAAATTAGAAACAGAAACACAAGACATAAATCAATAAAATGAGAATGAACTATTTCCATAGATATTTCGATGAAAAAACTCATAGATAAACAATAACTAATATTGAATGATGAAAATTTTTTTCTTATCAAAAATCATGTTTCGGGTACATGAAAACCTATTTCCATCATGACCTTTCACAAGACGGTTTAGAAAATGGATAGAAACCCATTTAATTTTGCCAACTTATTTGTCTCATGAGAACCTGTTGATGCATCGGGGAGATATATAAATTCTGCGCTCCACCCTTCATTTCTAGTCCAATGTATTCCTCATGTTGAATAATCTGAATTACAAATACACCTTATCAAATATCTATATTTAATGAGAAATAAAGATCTATCAAAAATTCACTAATAATCAAATAGTTGTCAATGTAATCAACATATGAAATATGGTATACGGTTTAGGAAATAATAATATCCATTTTATGAGAATATGGATTTTAAATTAAATTTCAAATTAAAAATTATAACCATAATATTATTTCTTCAAGGTAAGTGAACAACTACAAAAGGAAGAGAGATTAAGAACATTTGAGGAGTATAATATTTAAACATTCCAAAGTGTCCCATACCACTTTCATGCATTTTAATCATAATAACCAAAAAGCTAATAAATTAAATTAATATTATAATATCTTGAAAATAATATTATTAATGATATAATATATCAAAATGAGTAGTATTTATGGCATGTATAAGAAGTAATTAGTGAGTTTGACATTAATATCACATATTTAAAATGTGATACGAAAATACTTACCTTAACATTCATTTTGTTATGTGATATTTATACTCTTTTATAGTGGTTTAAAATATGTTAATAAATTATACCAGAAGAAAACTAATGTTTATTATAACATCTATTGATTTTTGGTATTATATTAGTAACTATTTTCTAACAATCTTTCATTATTTTTTACTATTACGGTTGTTAATTACCATGTTTTCTAAAGTTCGTTTGGAACTGTTATTTGTTGTTATTTTTAAATATATCATCATTTATTCATCTTAAAAATTTAAACCATGAATAAATTATCTTATATATTCAGCACAATGGTATTAAGAGTAGTCTATAATATTTAGAGATTATAAATGAAGTTCACTTTTCAGGGAGACGGTAGGTCATACGTATGACTGAAGGCTAATTTCTTTTCATTATTGTATTAAATGAATTAAAACTAAATTATACATATTAATATTATAATTAAAGTATAATATATATGTTATATATGTGACATAGTTTTATTAAAACCACCCTTTATACGTTCCATGTATGGCATGAACAAGTAATATCACATTGAGGGGATGACACTCCACACTTCTTCAAACAAAATTATCTTATTTAGTCAGCTTGGAAAGCATAAAGGTATGTTATAAATAAAAATTGCAGAATTATAATACTTTTTAAATAACATATATATCATATATAATTAGATTTTCCATCATAATGGCCACCATGAGAGGTGTTAGAAAAAAATTAACAATCATCATTTTGTGAGGTAGTAGTTCACCATACATAGAGACATTATGTTTGTTACCCAATAGATGGAGGTTTTTGTAAGTTTAGGTCAAAACCATAGCATAAAAAAGACAATTATATTTAATATACTATTTTTTATTAAATAATATAATTATAAGAGTATAGGGAGTGGAGAATTTAAATGAAACTAGAAAGCATGAGAGAAGTCGTTATCTCTTCATCGAGTAAATTCATTTGGTTTATGTAAAAAGATTCCATGGATTATTTTATTAAAATTACAAGGATTTTATGTCAATGGTATGGATTTTTGGATAATATTGTATTGATTTTTTATGATCCAATTTGGCTTTATATCTGTGAGGATGGTGTATAGTGATTAGATTTTTATAGTAGAGGGAGAGTGCCACTTTTGTAAATACCAAAAGGTATTCAATAATGGGTGGTATAACATTCATGAAGTGACTCAAAAATGGAAAAATGATTATTTAAAGGATACTAATGATCAATAAAAACCTCATACACAAACAATTATGTGAATTTTAATAATTTGGTTCCTTATCTTCTAAGATTTTCCAATTTTATCATTTTGGTTGTTATTAATGCATCTAGTTTTCTAATACAATTAATTTAACCATTGAGAAAAATTTTAAGTCAGGTTTATTATAAAATATATAGCCACTTAATTATTAATATTATAAATAATTTATAAAATTAACTTCCCTTGTGTTTTGGAAATTAATTTCAAAACAAGCGCATGTGAAACACTAAAACAGTACTTGAACCTAGACTTTTTGAACAACATTCCTACAATATATGAGTCAATATTTTAATTAAAAAATATTAATTGGTCTATTTATATATAATATTTAATATATATTAACACTTAAACTTTTTTTGTAGAATTTATTATTTTGTATTAATTTTAAAGTGTTTAATAAAATTTCATTTATTGTAAAATAACAATAATGACAATTTTGACATTATATATTTAATGTTAATTTTCAAATATAAATATAATATCAAAATTCAAATATATTAGGCTTATAGAAGATAAACATGATATTTTCATCTAAAATAATAAAAAAAGTCTACAATTCAATCAATATACTTCACTTTTAATATTTATAGTACCTTTAATTTTAGTTAATTATTAACTAAATAATCACTCATTGGCGTTTCATAACTAATTTCAGTTCCTAAAATATCTATAAATTTATTTATAATTTATTAGGATAACAATAAACAATATATATTTTAAAAGGATATCTATAATCGAAAATATAATGTTTTGTACAAAGGTCAATGTTTTACAAATGTTAATGGTAAGAAAAGTTCCCTTTTAGTATTTTTCCTTACTTACCCTTTTATATAGGAAACTTCCTTTTAATAATATCATAATAACCCATAAATTTAGAGAATGTGGGGGTGGAATGGTCTAATTATTAGCATCCAATGGATTTTGGACAAGTTTCCAAGTCATTTTTGTCCTAGTACCTTATTAAGTTTAATCATACATTAATCTCCGTAATTAGTTTTAATCACATTCATTAATAAATTTCATAAAAAATTAAATTAATCTTATTATACCAAAAAATCAAAAAAATTATAGTCTTGTATGTTGGTTTTTCAAAATTCAAATAACAGAAGTTGATAAATTATGTATAATGTTAATACTTTAGACAAAGTGAAATAAAGGGGTTTTAAAGTAGACAAACATTCAAAAGTTTGTTAAGTTTTTATTAAATTTGAATGTAAAATTAATTATAATGAACTGAATTTTATATATAGAGGTAAAATTTATGTAATGTAACTTTAAAATAAATCGTAAACAATATTTATCATTAATAATAATTTAAACGAAAAGGCTGTTTTTAACTAAATTATATTAATTTTCACTATTCATCAAAAATTGAAGTTTCTCAAAAAAACCCCAACAATTCACCCTAAGATAATTTATATATCCTAAATTAATTAACTAATGTTTATTTTTTTAAAATAAAATTCATAAAATTTGCAAAATTTAGTTTTAAAATTGGTTCTCCATTAAAAGGTGAGAAAACTCGGTCTTGCACGTAATACAAGCTAATTCATTGTCCTATGTACTGTATGTTTAAAATTATGTATAAATCATGAAAACAACACAATTATAATTATTCTAAAAGTAAAATATTTTAAATTCTTGGAGTGTCACATTACTCCCACCTTAATTAAATTTCAGCTTCACAATTTAATCTTGTCCTCATATATCTAGGGATTGAAAATATACTATTTTTGAAATACCCACATAAAAAAGGGTTAATATCACATATTATTTATAATAAACAAAGGAAAGTACAATGTTCTGGTAATAAAGATACCTAGTATAAGAAAATAGATGGGAAATAGAAACATGGATACAGAAGAAAAATCTACCCATAATGTTTTGATGGAGAGTGATAGAGAACATATTCAGATGAAAGTATTATCCCCTGAGACTATAAACCATAGGTGTGAGTAAAGGTCATTGATATCATCAAAAATGATGATAATAGGAAAAAAGTTTAGTTTCAAATTTTTTTTTTCTATAGCTAAGGAATTAATTCACTATATAAGAAAACATGTAAATACACTTACTTTTTATGTTTCAATAAGCACGATCTCATCCTTTGGTTGTGCCTTGAACTATTTCTACTACATCTCTTAGCATATGATATGACATATATTGAAGTAATAAATTACCCTCTAAATATCTTCTAATTATAACATTAAACTATTTTATAAATGGTTATGTTTTTGAAATGATTTATTATGAAATTATTTATGAAGGAAAGTCATTGAATTACCAAAATGAACTTATCATTAGTCATTAGTTAACAAGAATATGATTTAAGTTTTCATATTCTAAACATGTGAATACTTAATTAGGTATCCTATTGAAATATGGTAATCACTCGATTCACCATAAAAAAATATTTGAAACATAAATTATCTTGTATTCCTTTATTAAGACACATGTTATTTGATATATTAATTAAATCCAAAAGTTTTTTAAACTCCATCATTGATAGAATATACCAATTATAGACAAGTAAAAAATCAATTATATGGTAGTCCGTATTTGTCCAAATAAATAATATCTTCATCATTATGTTAACATGAGGAACATATCAAGGTTTTTATTTCCATTAATCACGTGTTTTCCAAAATGTTTAACTTTCTATTGAATCACTTTACAAGGTACCATTCAACATAAGATATCAAATCCTTAACCAAAATTTAATTCAGTACAATCCCCATATATTCCATAATCTTATAACCTGTACATTTATTTTAAAATAATCAAATTATTTTTTTTGAAAAATCATATTAATCATTCGTCTTCATATGAGGTAGTATCATAACTTCATCACTATCCAATATCATCATTTGGGGTATATTAATTTGACGCTTGGGACATTTATTAGTATAGTGTTCCATATCCTTGTCGTTTAAGCATTATAATTTTGAAACCATTTTTATACCATTAAAAAATTAACTTTGAGTCCATTTTCTCCACACATATAACAAACAACCATTCTCTTCAAGCATGTACTACAGTGGTTCTTGACACTATTATAATATGTTCGAAAATCCATATTTCCTTTCGCCTTCTTTGATGCATTCCCTTTTTCATGGTTCTCAGATGGATTCTTATTATCTTGGATTCCATCAAAGAAATAAGACTTAGATAATTATTTACCCATCTCATTGTCACATGATACTATATCCTCGCACAATGATAATATTATTGGGAGACCATTTCCCTTTGAAATTCTTTCTTAAGACTATGTATGATTTCATGCTTCTTACTATTCAGATCACATGCCTCAGTGAGGTTCAGATTCCTTATACTAGTTTTCATTTCTAAACAATGACATAAATCATATTAGCACATAAAATTATGAACATTCTCTAACTCTATAAATTTTGTATCACATTATATAAATTTATGCATCACAAATCTTATAATCATAAGATTTGGTAACTTTGGGGGCATCTGTAATCTTAAATCCTTTATAATTCAAGGTAAAGAGAATGTGAATTATCATAAGAGTGTGCCCTATGAGTGTAGAACAAGGTGTGTAGTAAGGCCCATTTTCATGAGCCAGGTTTCCCCAAGTCAAGACCGGAAAAAATTATCAGATTTATTATTCCCAGGTAATTTTGTTCCAGAACCAAATCCACTTATAGTATTCAGACATGGATATATTTATAGGAATACCCACACAATATCCACCTTACAATAATTCAAGGATGTTATTGTATACTTATCCTCAATTTATATCTTAGGGTTGTTCTCCCTAATCTTTGTTTTCTAAATCTAGTTTCCAATGTTGGTGCTAAACTTACATGGATTCTAACTGTAACACCCCGACCCTAGAAGCCTGAAGCTAGTGATTTATTAAATTACATTGGCATTATTAAAAGGAAGAGAATACCAAAGCACCACTTAGTTTAGCAGTCTTGTAAAGCCATATTACATGCATAATATTTATAATACAGTGGGAAGATAAAATAAATCATGCTACACAATAAACTAAAATAAAATCGATCCTTGAAAGCTTATTCAAAGTCCTTTTCATTATAACTTGATGAAAAAACATAATAATGGTAAGCTCAAATTCTCAGTTAGGTTAAGTATAATAGAATAAATAATGAATAAATATATATATAAAGATAAAAACTGAGTAAACTTTCCAAAAAAAATAAAGTGGCAATGCGTAAACAATGTGGAATGTAAGAAACTGAAAAACAATCCATAAATCAATTAACTTAGAATGAATATGTAAATAGATATATCGATGAAAAATGTCATAAATAAATAATTACTAATACTCAATGAGGGAAATTTATTTATTATCAGATATCTTGTCTTTAGAATAAGAAAACCTATTATTATGAAGACCTTTAAGTAGATAGTTTAAAACACAGATAGAAACCCATTTAATTTGGACAAATTATTTATCTCATGAGAGACTGTCGATGCATCAAGGTGTTATATAAATTCCGTGATCCACCTATAATTCCCATTTCAAATAAATAATCATATTGAATAATCAAAATAACTAATATTCCTGATCAAATTTCTATATTGAATCAGAAATACAGATATATCAATAATTCCCCAATAATCAAATCATATTGAAAGTAGTCACCCTATGAAAAAATGGTATACAGTCTAGGAATTAATAATATCCATTGAATGAGAATATGGATATCCAATTAAATTTCCAATTAAAATTTGTTACAATAAAGTGGTTTCTTCAAGGGAAGAGAACAATCACAAAAGGAAGGTAGATTAAGAACATTTAAGGAGAATAATCTTGAGACTTCCCAAAGTGTCCCATAACACTATGAAAAATTTAAATCATAATCATAAGAAAGGTATTAAATTCAATTAATCTTATAATATCATGAAAATAATAGTATTACTAAAATAATATATCAAAATGGGCATTATTTATGGATCACAAAAGAAGTAAGTAGTAAGTACAATATTAATCTCACATATTTAAAAAGTGAGATGAAAATCCTCTACCTTAACGTTAATTTTGTTGTATGATCATTATCCACAAGTAAAATGGTTGAAAATATTTTAAAAACTTTTACAAGAACTATAATCACCTTTATAATATCACATATTAATTTCTAGTAATTTCTTATTACCATTTGTTAACAATATTTTATTATTTTTGACTATTTTGGGTGTTAATTTCCTAGTTTTCTCAAGTATGTTTTGACTTATTATTTGTGGTTATTATTAAACATATCATGGTTTAATAATATAAATAATTTAAAACATGACTAAATTATCTTATGTATTTAGAAAAAAATTATTTAAAAATAGTCTTTAATATTTGGAGATTAGAAATTAAGTGCATCGTTTATGGACACGGTAGGTCGTACGTATGAATGATTTCAACTTTCATTTCCTTGTTTTAATAAATTTAAATTAATACTAAAAGATAAATACGTATATTATAATTGAATTATAAAATAAATGTTATATATGTTATATAGATTTATTAAAATCGTCTTTTATATGTTCTATGTATGGAATGAATGAGTCATATCTCTCTAAGGGGGTGGTACCCCAACTTACTTAAACGAAATTATCATATTTTCTAGACTTCAAAATCATAAAGGTATGTTATAAAAAATTAAAAAATAATAAGACATTTTAAAAAACATATATATAATATATAATTATAGTTTTCATCATATTTTCCACCATAATAGGTGTTAGGGAAAAATTGAAGAATCATTGTTTTGTGAGGCAGTAGTTCACCGTAAACAAAAAACCATATGTTAATTACCAATTAGATGGATGTGTGTGTAAGTGTAAGTATAAAAAATAGAAAAAAACATCCTAGTATAATTAAGATACTATATTTGTAATTTAATCAATGAATAATAAGAGTATAGGGAGTGTAGAATGGAAATGAAACTATAAAGCATGAGAGAAGGTGTTACCTCTTAAGCAGGTATCTTTTTTTTGTTTGTACCAAAATATTACATGGATTGTTTTCTTCCCAAGGGATAATTTTAGGTAAAGGGGAAGTATTTTGAGAAACTATTTGGACAGAGTTTGTATAATCCAATGTGGCTTGATAGGTGTGTGGAAGGGGTATAGTGATGGCCTTTTTATAGTGGATGGAGAGTTTCGCTTTTGTAAATACCAAAGGTATTCAATAATGGGTGGTCTACCCTAACTAAAGTGCCTATAAATTGGAAGAAAATGGATTAATGGATAATAATGTTAGATAGAAACGTCATCTATAAACAAACATGTTCATTTTAATAATTTGGTTTCTTAGTTTTTAAGATTCCATAATTTTAGTATTTTGGTTTTTATTTAATAATATAGTTTTCTAATCTTATTAATATAAAACATTAAGACTAAATAAAACATATATTTATTAAATAATATATAGAAACTCAATAATAATTATTATATATAATTTATAAAATTAAATTACGTTTTTTTGGAAGTTAGTTTTAAAACAAGCTCATGAGACGTGTAAAAATGTTTCTTGAACCAAGACCATGTGAACAACATTTCTACAATATATGAGTCAATATGTTAATTACAAAGGATTATTTATTCAATTGATAGATCATATTTAACATGTACTAACACTTAAAAATCACTTGGTTTAATATAGTTTTTTTATTAATTTTAAAACATTTAATAAAATTTCATATATTGTAAAATAACAATAATGATAATTTTGACATTATTTATTTAATGTAGACATTAAAATATAAACAGAATATCAGAATTAAAATATATCAGGTTTACAGATGTTAAAAATGAAATTTTTATCTAAAAAATAAATAATGAAAGTAATTAAATCAATTAACCCAACTTTTAATATTTATAGTATCATTTGTATTAGTTAATTATTAACTAAATAATCACTATATTGGCATTTCATAAGCAATTTAAGTACCTAAACCATCTATAAAAATTAGTGATAATTTATTATAATAAAAATTAAACATATATATTTAAAAAGGATATATATAACCCATAATATGATGTTTTTACATATCTTAATGTTTTTTAAATGCTAAATGTATGTAAAGTTCCATTTTTTTCTTTTTACTTACATACGCTTTTATATAAGAAACTTCCATTTAATAATATCATAATAAAACATATATTTCGAACTAACTGAGGAAATGGTCAAATTATTGGAATCCAATGTATTTTTTATAAGTTTATAATTAATTTTTGTCCTTAATATTAATGTTTATAACCTTATTAAGCTTAATCAAACCTTAATCATCTTAATTAATTTTAATTACATTCACTAATTATTTGGGTCAAAAAATTAAGTAGATATTTTTGAAAAAAAAATATAATACTAATTACACTTGTGTATGTTAGATTTTTAAAATGTAAATCCTAGAAGAGGGAAAATTAAGATTAAGGCTAATCCCACTGACAATGCAAAATAATGGGGTTTTTAAGTAGAAAAATGTTCAAAAGGTTGTTATGTTTTTTTTGAATTTGAAAATAAATTGGATTCTAATGAATTTAATTATATAAATAGTGGTATAATTGATATAATGTGACTCTAAAACAAATCTAATATATAATTTACCATTAATACTTATTTAAACAAATAGGTCGTTTTAAACTAAATTGCAGTAATTTTCACTATTCATCCAAAATTGAAGTTTCGTAGAAAAAACCAAAAAATTAACCCTAAGATAATTTCAACATTTGAAATTCAAAAATTATGTTTATTTTTAAAAATAAAATTCGAAAAATTGTCAAAATTTAATTTTAAAATAGGATCTCCATTAAAGGGTGGTAAAACTCAGTCTTGCGTGTAATACAAGTTAATTCAGTGTCATATGTAATGTATGTTTAAAATTTTGTATAAATCATGAAAAAATAATGTTTATTCTAAATGGAATATATTTTAATGTCTTAGGATGTCACATAAATGAAAATAAAACCTTTTTTAAATAAATGATATGTTTTTCTGAAAATCTAATTAAATGAAAATATGCCTGTTTTTGGAATAAAAAAATTACTATAGATGGATTTTATTAATGAAATATATATGTAAAATATCCAATATAATTTTCAAATTGCATCTTATATTTTTTCTAGACATGAAATAATAACAAATAAAATTTTTCGGATAAAAGATATATTTTTCAAAAAGATATAGTTTTACCACCTTTTGATGAGACACCAATTTTAAATATATATTTTGACACATTTATATATTATATTTAACCAAATAAAAATATTATTTTGAATCATGATATAAAATTTTACATTGGATCAATATATGATATTTTTCTAATAAGTTTCTTTTTTTGATGAATATTTAAAATATACTAAATTTTAATTGAAAACAACTTTTTTATCTAAGTAATTTATATGGTTATATTATATTATTGAATGTTTTCATTGTATAAATAAAATTTATTTTTTTTAGAAAATATATTTTTTTATTGGAATTAATTTTACCATGAGATTATTTGTAAAAGCATTTCAATCTTCTTTAATGTTTTATCTTTTAAAACCCATTTTTCATTCCAAAAACGAGATTAATTTTAAAATAATTTCTGAAACTTATATATTTTGAATTGGGAAACATGGATTTCATATTTGGGATTAGCAGATCTAGATTAAGTAAATATTTTTATTTTATTCTTGGAAATTATGAATCTTAACTTCAGTGATTTTTATTAATATGGTAAAACAGTAAATTGGATAATTAATGGTAAATATAATATTATAAAAAATACCCTAAAACTTGTTCTAATATAATTGAATGACTGATTTTAGACCTATATCATCCTTTGGATGAAATAGAACCCATTATAAGACAGTTGGATTAGATTAGAAAATTTAATATATTTTATTTAATTAAAAGATTAATATGGCTTACTCAAATTATAAAAACTTTATCATGTTTGAATAAGGTTATAAAGAAGCTAAATTAGACTAAATATACTCAATTTAAATATAAAATGTTTTTATTTATCATGTAAATGTATTTGTAATTTTTTCGAAATAAATAATCACTTTAAAGGCTTATACATTGATGATGAAGAATTTTTTAAATGGATGAAAAATCTAAAAAAGATTATTAAAATTATAATAACCATTAAAAGATCAAAACACTTGATTAAATTTTCTTTTTATATATTCTATTGAACATAATATCCTCTACCGATGCTTTCAACCTTATTTTTTCATCTACTTCCTCTTAATTAGTCGTTTCCATCCTAAATTAATTTTTACATTATAAATTATATTCTTATATTTTATTATGGTTATGTAACAACAATATTACTCATTTCATCCATCCTATAAAAAAGGAAATCACCACGCGTGCGTGCGTACGACTTACCATATCCACACCGTGGTGTAATTTGTTTTTCATCGCCACTTTATATGGATGGGTATAATTATGGATATAAAAATTATATATGATTATTATAACATGATATTCATTCTAAAATATTATATACACCATCTAATTTAATATAATTTTACAATTAAGTGGGTTATATCTTCCCTCGTGCATACGTATGGCCTGCCGTCTCTATGATTCGATGTGATTCAATATACATGATCTTCATTAAAAAATGATAATATAACTAAATAAAATGAATACATATATTATATATTAAAATAACATCATTAAATAAATGGTAAAACTATAACCTAATCAGAGTAATAATAAATTATCTGAGAAAATATGAGTAAGAAAACAAAGTAGTTAATACCCAATGGATGAGTAATAATGTTATTAACAAATGGGTAATAAAATGATAACTTAAAATATTATAAAAATGAATATTATTCAGGAATAATTTAATGAAATTATTTAAACCCTTATACATGAGTTTTAGACGTGTATAATGGAACATGTTCTGAAGGTAAGGGATTATTTTGGATCACTTTTATTTCTATAGTATATATGTCGTATACCCAATTTATTTTGTTTGTGTAGTGTTTATGTGGCCCATGAATATTTTTATGATTCTTATAGTGAAGTTTATAATATTTATATATTCATATAATAATATTTATGTTAAGATCCCTATAATTTTAATGATTATAAATTAGTTAGGTATAATTTCAAAATCTCATTATTATCCGAGAATGTTTATACATAAGTATTTATTGGGGAATATTTATCATCCACATACATGTTTTCTAAAAAGGATTTCATAAATTTTTTTAATGTTATCTTATGGATTTATAAATATATTTTTACAAAATTTTCACTTTTTTAATACACATTTTAAATGAATATTTCATTCATTTTCCAAATGAAGTACTTTTTGACTTTTTTAGAAAAAGAATGAGATAAATTATTTTTTACTAATACGACATGAACAGATTTTTACATTTTCAAAATTCCTCATTTCCTTGAATATTACTTTAAAATATTTCAAGGTTATTTTAAAATAAATTATTTTTAAAAAATATAATTTCATTTTTTGGAAAAATAAAATGATTTTGAAGAACAAAGGATATTTTCCTCAAGAATTAATTTCATGTATTTTATCAAAATTAGTTTTCAACTAAGATTACATTTTTTAATAGGGTTATGTTTCATTATACTATCCCTATTATTCATATGGTTTGATTATGTTTATTTTTTAAGTCTATTTATGAAGTCCATTTTTTTACATGGGTTATGTTATGATGGAATGATGTTTAAGAAACCCATTTTACAGCTTGGGTTATGCTATGATGAATATTTGTTGATTTTATGGAACACATATGAATGATTTTATTATGATATGAATGGTACCTATATCCCCCTCCAATTCATTTCTTAAGGATGGATAACTCATTATGCTTATATGTTATGCATGAGCTATATTTCAGGTTAATAATTCTATGCACAGACCTGGTTTTCATGTCCATAATTCTATGAGTGGACCTGGTTGCCATATCTATATTTTTATTCGAGGACCTGATGTCATGTCCTTAATGAGTGAACTAGTTACTATTTATATATGTTCACAAAGTTACAAGTTCATATATATTCCACAATTTCATGGCATATGTCAATTTTTGGATTTTATGGATTATGTTCTTTAATTTACATAGGATTCAAGTATACCTTTGATATGAAGGGCATGATATTAGAATGTTATGATCAAATTCTCATACAATTATGATCATGTTCATGTTTACACATCACCCTTGATTACTCTTTCTAAGCATATGAGATCACCATTTCTTATGTTTTCATTTTCCCTAGGTTATAAAGAAAGGTTTTAGGTAGGGTTACAAAAAGGGAAGATCTTTTTATGAAACATTGAATATCTTTCACTAGGCTGGATGGTTGGGTTATATGTTTCCAAAGGCACTAAACTAATACTATATTTGGGAATCTATTTGTTTAATGTATAAAGTATTCTAGAAAGTTACTGAAATGTCCACGTACGACAAACATGGGTCTTTAAAACCTGGTTTCCTAACCCTATATCATATCTTAACTGCCTACTATGGTGTATTTAGTTATTAGGACCTCATTACATGGAGACACATATCACCTGAGTGCAAAACCATATATAATATCATATACCACCCTAAAGGTAGGTTTCTCTAGTGAAATAGAGCCCCCTTTAATGGTAGTTTTCTATAGTATCACAGAACACTATACAAGGCGTATTTTCTATACTAATTGTTATAGAATAACATAATGGGTATTTTATTTAGTTTATGAGACCAACCTTAATGGGGTTTTTCTATAGTATACACCTAAAAATAAATAAATAAAACAAGCATGAGAACACTAGGGGAAACCAATCCCCAAGTCTACCAGACATAACAAATGAGAAAATTATGGCATCCATTATCCTTGAACTCTGTTATAACTCCCTCTAACCATTTAAATTTCTATTAAAAATATTAATAAACTATAGCTTTGATCCATGGCCTTACCGGATCTTCATGGAATCTATGTTTACAACCACAACCATTACTACTCATTACCCAATACACTACCTCATTAGGATCCTCACATCATAGACACCTATTAGGGTTCCCTAAACCTCATCATGATTATTACAACACGACCCAATGAGTCCTGAGATAGAACTACCCCAAGCCCACATCCATAAAGAAAGGGATGGCGACAAGCACTAAAAGGAATACCAAAAATGCGAGGGCTTTGCCTAATGTACCTATACACAAAAAACGACTATCTTAATACATAAGTTTAGTGGGATAATAAAAAAATATGCAATATCTAGAATATATCCTTGAATATGAAAACCACTATGGTGTACAAGTGTACGATTGTGAAAATAGAAATTAAAGGGAAAAAATACACACCGAAGTAGAAAGATGTCCCAACCTGAAAAAATGGAATATAAAAGTGTTGAGAGATACTAGCTCTTTATCTCCACTCTCTAACCACCAAACTCGGTCTAATGCACAAAGTATCCAAAATCACCTATGTAATCAACATCTACCTATATGTTGTTTTCATAAGGAATGGCACATACGGGAAAAGCCCATGCAGGGCTGAGTATATACATACCTAGTAGGATACCCCAAACGATGAAGGGGGAGAAGTAATAAAAACAACAGGAATAGATAGTAGATATCTCCACCAAAATCAAGTGTGTAAAAAAATCCAACAACATGGATATATATATATATATATATATTCAAACTACCGAAAACCAAACGAGAGAGAAGGGGGATCTCCATCTTATAACCCAACCTAAGAAAATAGTGCCACTAGTTCCTTAATTCCATCATCAATTCCCAATATCTCACATGTCTCTACAAAAAAGAAACCATGTGGAGGGACCACACCTCACCACTATGTCACACAGTTGATGGGGTATAATCACCAAGAATAGGAATCACTCCCTAGTGTGTCTAGGGTTTCCACTCAGTGAAAAGAGTATCCGCAAGCCATATAATAATGTGGTAAAACTTAGTAAATAGATTACCCATACCATAATTCCATAGGGGGTACCACTTAGTAGATAGAGTAACCTCACCATAATTCTATAGGATTGTTCCACTGAATAGATAGAGGACCCACACCCTAATGCCATAGGGGGCACCACTTGGTACATAGAGGACCTGTTCCCCAATTCCAGAGGTGGGGGGGGGGGTACCACTCAATATATATTGGACCTATGAACTAATTACATAGGGGTGACAGTAGATATAGGACCCCCTGCCTAATTCCAAATGGGGCACCACTCAGTAAAAAAATAGAGGACCAATGACTTTGTTTGCTAGGGGGTACCAGTCTAATGATCCTAGACGATCCCTGCCATCGAAGGACACATAAAAAAGTTTAAATCCCTAAATATATTTCATCATATCTTTAAATCCACAATGAAGTCCTCCATAACGTTCTACCTAAAAAACCACTCATGATAGGATACTCACAATCCAAAATCAGAGACCAAATGAATGAGATATGAGTGGTTTAATTTTACTACAAAGGAAAGAAGGGGTACTAGTGTGTAAGGGGGGGCACATGGAGGGTGGACTTGCTCCATCACCAGTCCATGAACCTACCAGTACACAGATTTATATATATTCATGAACACGTAGAGTGTAGATTCTCTACACATCGTGTTCGATAAACTTTGGGTTTTTCTCGTGCTCCTAGCAGTGTCTGTGTAGGCTACCCATGTGTGTGTAATTCAGAACATATTGTGTGCCTAGATGTAACAATGCCTTTGCACTCTTAAGGAACAAAGTAGGTTTCCATGTGTCATGTGGTGTGTGGGGATCCCATAAGTGGTGTGATACATATAATTCCATAGAAACCCTAGCACTTCAGCCACAAGAAAAACATGACATGTGTTCATCAAACTACACGACATATCATCAAGTTTTTTATGGAATATTAGTTCTATAAAATAGATCCCAAATATGAATCCATTTATTCATATCTTTCAACTAAATCACAAAAAAATAGTTGATCTATATCTAACTGTCAATTTTTTTCCTCTAGTGGTCAAAAATAAAACACTGGTTCTTCCAGTATGAACCCACACACACTATCACCACTCAGTTTGCCTCCTATTGCAATATGATCCTTGTTTATGATCTCATAACAGAAAATAAATAATAATCAACCAAAAAATCCTGTGGATCCATCATTTATTTGATGTTCCATTCTTCACATATGATTCCTCCATTATTTTGGGAGACCTATTGGGCTCAATACGGCCCAATAATGTTGAACAAAGACCCCATAGGCCAATCAGATAAGAACTTGAATAAAATTTGAGGTAAATACATATGAAAAATGGTTCAATGATCATTGGAAAAGTTTTCTTGGCCAAAAAATATAAATGAGTATTCCCTGGGTGAAAAAAATAGATTGAACTATTAAATCTGTACGTAGGTGCACGAAAAGGCTCACAATTCAGACATGGATAAAAAATCAATATAATTCACCTATATCCATTTAATAAATATGGGCATAAACCAAAAATTGAAGATTCTTACCTGGTTTTGTATTGTACGTCATCTAAGAGTGCACTCATCAATGAATGAGTGGGGTCATTGAATTTGTTACATCTCAATCTTCCAAGATCTAATGTCTCATCATCGTCTAATTTTGATTCACCAATTGTGGATAAGAAGAACACCTCCTAGTAATCCTAGGGTTGTGAGGATAACCCATGATATCCTTCCAATACCCTGTTCAAGTATTAAAATCTGAATTAGGGTAGTCAATTTATTAATTAAATTAATTATTCAATTTACCCACTGAATAGATAGCCAATGAATTCTTTTATTTGAACATCCCACTATAGCCTATTTTAGGTCATGCAAAGGATAAACATTGTGTTCTAGACTCAACCATATTCTCTTATTTCTGATCCAAGATTCATTTTTAGATTTATCCCATTTTCATTAATAAATAGTACACATGTAATATAAAGTAGATTTACAAAAATAATTTCAGGTACATTGGGCCTCGAAATTGAAACCCATCTCATTTCCAGTCTCCAAGAATATATTTAGTAATATTTCAATGCATTATAAGTAAAAATGGGTCTCTACATCATCCCCCTTCAATAACTTTATCCTTGAAAATAAAAACTAAATAAAGAGCTTGGGGTAATGATCTTGCATATGACTCTCCCACTCCCCGGGTTTGCCTTGCACATTCTCATGCTACCAAAAAATGAGAACCATGTGAATTCTCCATCAACATTATGTCCTATATTATAAATCATCTATCACCACCGAGTGATCAAAAAAATCGCTCAATCCTTGATGTTCATCTCACCGTAGTCAATAACATTCATGGGTCATACATGTATCTCTTGAGATGTTACATGTGGAAGATATTATGCCCCAACACCAAAAATGGGGTAGGGAGAGGTGGTAAGTAATTTTTCCAACCCTTTGGAGGAATTTGAATGACCTGTTGAATATCAAGGATTTTTATCCTCCTTGACTGAATATCTATAATCCTCATCATGGGGATACTCTCAGGAAAATGTTGTCTCTATACTCAAACTTCAAGGTCCAATGATGGCGATCCATTTAAGATTTACTTATTCTAAGGGTTGTCCTCACTTGTTCATGGATGACCTTGAACTTCTTAATCATTTTCTAAACCATCATTGGACCCAAAAAAGAAGCCTATCGAAAAGGGTGCCCTACATGGTCTCCCATACATGATCTCAAAAGGTTATATAGTGATAGAAGAGTGCTATATATTTTTACAGGAAAACTCTACCATGGGAAGGTGATCCTCCTAACTCAAGATGAATTCTAACACTCATACATCATCATATCCCCCAACACATGGATAATGCACTTTTTCTACCAATCTTTCTAGTGGTGGAAGGTCGTAATCAACCTAATATGGGTTATGAATGCCTCCTAAAATCCTCTCAATAACCATGAAGTGAACCGTCCAACAAAGTAGGAGAAATAAGTCAAGGGAAATATGTGATGGTAAATAATATACTGCATGTAAAACTACCTGAAACTATCCATTGAAATCTACTCCATGATATCAAGGAATTTTTCCAACATAATGAGTCGGCAAAATATCAACCATATGGGATGGTGACCCTTCATTATCTATGTAATACCTATCACAGATTCAATGGATTTTCTGTCCCATTTACACTTTGAGATCTTAGTGGGCTGCTAAAAACATTACAGAACTTGATGTTCATCTTTAACCTAATGATAGATGAGATACCATGAACTAAACTTGGCCACACACCATCTCATGATCGCCCAATCAAAACTATCATTGGAGATCTTTGTGAATCTTCCCTGAACCATGATGTTCCACCAAAGGAGAAGTGTGTGACTCTCTCAACACTTCCTCTAACATTGGGACTCATACCACCATCCATCCCAAGAAAATAACGATGTGATTACTTACTTCAAAATATATATATAGTGAATCCCATGAGGATATCTAGTCAGAAAATACCTCACAATAGATGCCTCCAAAATGGAAATCTCTCAAATTTAGAAGGAGTGGATGATTCAACACCATCGAAAGAAGAAAATTTGTGTGTTCTTTCTTATCTAGGGATATCTGCAAGGAAGAAAACTGCTCAGAAGCATCCTGCAAGAAATAATATTAGGACTAATTTCTAATTTAATCTACAACTATGTTTCCTTTCCCTTGATTATATAATTTCTCAAAGTCATGGTCCTATAGAAACTTCAACTAGTGCCTCTGTCTCATGTTTATGTCTCTTTGTCTGAAGATGAACTCGAGACTCTAGTGGAATGAGTAATCCATGAAGATGTCTCATTAAAAATAGTCCCTCCACATTCATATATTGAAAAATACCATTTCTAACACTAGTTCATGAGTTTCATAGTTCTACTCATGTGGTCTCAACTACCTTGACCCACATGTGATCACTGCATGTTGGTTCCTCAACATGCAGTTGAGCCCAGCTCCCTGACATCGTAATACACTACATATTCCATATCCTCCTCAAGTAGTCTAAACAATGAGTACTCATCAGCATGAGACTCATCACCTCAAAGTCCCTCTATAACTACTCAGTCAGTGTAAACAGCTACCATTTCCATGTCTGGGTGGTAAGAGGTGATGAAATCCTAGATAATTATAGCAGAAATATCTCGTAGTACATCACCAATACAATAAAACTATGTACATCTGACGTGTTCTTAAGAAGCTCACATGAAATCACTACATAGAGCATCACTGGTTCCACAGATAAACCATGCTTAGAAAATAAATTCCCCATGATGTGAGCCTTGTGAATCTAGAAGTGGTACTTTGAGAGATTAGCATGAAGCCGGTGCTCTCAGAGAAAAACTAAGACCATCCTCAAGTGATATACATTTTTATTATTTGATGTATATTATAAAAGTATGTCATTGACAAAAAAACAGTAAAATTCCATAAGTACGATTGTGTGATCTGGTTAATAAAATCGAAGAATAGTTTGGGGAAATTTTTCACACAAAAGGGAATCACAAGGAACACATAGTGTCCATAGAGACATCTGAATGCTTGATTCAGAATATTAGCATCATGAACTCTCAATTTGTAGTTTCCAGACTAGAGATCAATTTTTGAGAATCTAGTCGCAGACTAAAATAGGTCAAAGTGGTCATAAATCATTTGAAATGGATACTTGTTCTTTATCATTGCCTGGCTCATCCAACAGTAATCCATGAAAATCTAAAATTTCTCATTCGACTTTTTCATGAACAACACTAGTGCTGCCCCAAGGGACACAATGATCCTGATAAAAACCTTCTCTCAAATGTCCTAAAATAGTAACTATAGCTCTTGGAGTATGATAGAGTCAATATGATATACTGAAGAAGATATCAGAGTGGTCCTAGGTTGAAAATAGATATAGAGCTCCATCGCCCTCTTAGAGGTTGTCATTATAAGTCATCCGTGGATACATATATAAAATCCTCCACTGATAAAGAAATATAGATTCCTAAAGATCCAACTACACCAATGGATATAATCACCAACAAATGGGTAATGGGATACATCCTCATACTTGAAAAACCCACTTACCCCGCCATGAGATATCTCTCACCCACAAAGGAGAATATTGTCACATCAGTGTGAAGGCATCTGACACATTTGTGGTGATATTCAATCTGTGGTTGGACCATGGAAAACCAATCCATACCCAATATGACATCATAAAGTTCCATTATGATTAAAAAAAATGAATCTTGTGAACATCTCCGTACATAGTGATAACCCACACTACCGACATATAAAATATATTTTAGAAGTGTTCCCTGTAGGAACCTCAATAAAAAGCTATTGGTCTAACAACACAACTAGGATCTCTAACTATCACACCAAGATAAAAGTGATGAAGGAATGAGTGAAACATATGTCTAATAATACTGAGTATAGATTATAATAAATATAGATCATACATATGATACTATCATGTGCTTTGGGGTTATATGCCTCTATAGTATGTAGATTTTTTAAGCCCTGACCGCCTTCCCCCTAAGCATGATGTGGGATGATTGGTGGTAGTGGTGGAAGGATATAATAATATTGTCCAACACCCATTTCTGCACCTATAGGATCTCCACCTTCTCCTCTTCTAGTTCTTTCTCCTTGGGAACACCCTTCCCTCATTTACGATACCCTAGATTATGAAAATGACTCTTCCGTAATTGTTAATCTGCTATCATCCTTCCATCCTTAGCACGTCAGGTTAAAAATAATGCACCATGTCGCCTCTACCATTACATGCATATCACCACCCCTCTATGGTATTCCCTATTGCTCCATGTTGTCCTAGTGCTGAATGACCACATGCCAGATTCTGGTTAGGATGAGGTCTCCTATACCAAGATCCTATTGAATGTTTCCTGCTAGCTGTTGCAGATGGCCTAGCCCTGTAATGCCCACTACATGCTCCAACTTCATAGAATCTCTCTAATAAGAATATCTCATCCACCAGTTCCCCCTTCAACACCCCAACATAGATGGGGATGCACATTGGAAGAATTATTTCAAGAATATATACATATATACCCTTCTCTAAGTTACTTTCTCAGAAGTATTCTTCTCTAATCTTGTCAAGGGAGTCCCTTTTAGAGTCTGCAAACCTCGGAGCATGCTAATCCACTATAATACCTCTATTTTGAATCTCCAAAGCTTTTAAATATGAAATGAGTTCAAGAATAAGGGGTGGAAGTACCCACGGAAAAATAAGTGGATATCACACCATGAGAGTGTCGACTGACTGTGCATCTAGGTAACAAGAGTCCATGAGCACCCATCTACTCTTTAGAAAATGTTAGATTCTAGTGAAACCACCTGACCCATCTGTGTCTTGATATTCCAAAAAACATTGACTTCAAACACTAACCAATCCTATTCTATTAGGGGATCAATCTTACTGTGGATCCTCATTTCCCTATAGTGTGGGACATTACAGAGTGCGCTATGAATCCATGCATCCTTAGAGAGTAATGCTGGTATGATCTACTATTCGACATTTGTTGGTTCTACTACCTATATTTTTGGAGGAAGGATCTCGTGGGATGAAAACTAAACTAATGACTCATCACTCATCTAATTTTCATTAAGATCTAGAATTTGTAACAAGGATGGATGTCATCACGGAGGCATCCTAAAAATTTAATCAAGAAGTTCCATGGTTAGATGAGAATACACACACACACACACCCAATGGGAAGCCGACTAAAGAAGGAAAATAAAATAATAATTTATATATGATGAATTTTACATTTATAAATGAAACCAATAACTCAGTATGCCGAATAAAAATGAAGGTAGTGAATGTCCATGTGAATAGATATGTCAATCGCTACATTAACAAAAGATTCACAGTTATGATAGCCTCACTCAAAACACATTGAAAATGTTTCCCTAAATCCAATTAAAATTCTCATAAGGAGAATACTATGAAAACCATCCTAAGGAATAAAATACTTTGATTCCAATATGTCACATCCTAACCCAATGGGGCTTGAGCCATAATTACCAAACCCCACCTCTATAGGCCACAGGTTTGGGACATCCACCAAAAAGCCATATATTATATTGGAAAAATTTTTCTAATGTAGCTATACACACATAAACACACAATTGGAAATCTAAATGAAGATGTTTAGAGGAATAATAATAAAGTTGTGAAATATATAGAATATATCAATGTATATAAAAACCTCTTGGGTGTACAAGAGTACGATGGTGAAAACTAAATGTAAATGGGAAAAATATATGCCCGACAAGAAAGATGTCCCAACCTAAAAAAATTGGAATGAAAAACTGGTAAAAGATCCTAGATCATGATCTCTAAGATTCGACCACTATATGCTTTCAAATATACAATGTATCCATAAGCTCCTTTGTAATCACTGATGACCTGTCTATCATCTGTATGAGAAATGACATGTGTGGGAAAAGACCATGCAATGGTGAGTACATACTTACCTATTAGGAAACCCCAAAATCTAAAGGTGGAGAAGTATGTTTCACAATAAGAATAGATAGTAGAAAACTAAACACAAAGGAAGAGAGTAAACTGAATCCAACAACATGGATATATATATATATATATATCTTTGTGTGTGTGTGTGTGTGTGATCAAACTAATGAAACCCAGATTAGAGAGAAGGGGGATCTCTATCTCTCAATATATCCTAGGAAAAGAGCATTATCAGTTCTATATGTCTTTCAACGATTCCCATCATTTTACATGTTAGTTCAAAGAAGTGGTGGTGTGGAGGTACCATGCCTCACCATTATACCACACAGTGAAAGGGGAACAATCTCTAAGCATAGGACCTATTCCCAAGTGGGTAAGGGTGTGACACTCAGTGTAAGGAGGACTTGCGACCTATATAATCGGGGTACAACTTAGTAAATAGATGACCAACACCCCAATTTCATAAGGAGGTTCCTATAGAAACCCATTATCAACATATATAGATATTGCATCATTTTATATGAATATTCATAACATTACCAAATTACATGCATGGGCACTATAATAGTTTAGTGTCATTGGAAACCTGTAACAAAATATTTTAACATGGTGAAAGATCTTCAATGATTCCTATAAAGATATTCCCATTTAGTACTCCTACTTAAAAACATTCTTCGTAACCCGAGAAAAGAAAGAATAAGAACTTTTTATCTCAAATTCATAGTAAGGTAATACAAAGGATGCACATAAGTAAAACATTAACATAAGTTTATTAGAACATGATCATAACATCTGATGATCATACCCTCCCTAGAAAAGATCAAACACAAGAGTCATAGAATAAAGATCGGAAGATCATAAAACATTAAAGATGCTTTTGAGACCGAGGACAAGAAGATAAATGAGTTAACTGCATCCTTTGAGGAGAAGCTGACAGAAGAAAAGAACTTCCAGATTCAAGAAGTGAGAGATCTGAATGGGAAGCTGAATTCCGTTTCTCAAAACTGGAAGTTTGAAAGGGATCATCGTATTGATTTTGAAGAAAGGATGAAGGCTCATGAAGAGAAGATCAAAGCTCAGGAAGAAAAGCTGAAATCCCAGGAAGAAAAAATTCAAGCTCAATCCGAAAGAATAGTTGTCTTAGAGAAGCAAGCTGAAGAAGATCATAAAGACCTAAAGAAGTTCAAGACTATTATAAAGGGGCTCATGTCGAAGGAAAAAGATCCGAAATAACCTAATCCGATCTTTTTGTTGTATTTTTTATTAAAGAAAAGAATTAAGAAAACTATAATCTGAAAACATATCACAAGAAAATGCCAGCAAGTAAGATATGACTACGAAAACATGAGTAAGGAAATCATACCTTTCGGATTAGCTTAGGAGGATTATTCGTAATGGGTAATATAAAAAGACGATTACGAAAAAAAACTTTATTATGAAAAGACAAAGTTCTCAAAAGTTTACTATGGAAAACAATCTCACTACGAAAAACTCAGTACGAAAAATTCAATACGAAAAACACATTATAGAAAAAAATCGGAAGAAAAATCTGGTTATGAAACTGCCAGTACGTAAATTTTCATTCCGGAAATTTTCAATACGAACACTTCCATTTCAGATGTATTCTGTACGAGAATGTCCATTTTGAAAAATTTTAGTTCCCGAAGTTCCATTCCGGAAATCTTCGTTCCGAAAAATTTGAATTTTTTTTTGAAAAACTTTGTTTAAACAAACAATCAAATGTAATCCCCCTATGAAAAAGAGTTTATTACTGTAAGGAGACTTTTTCAAAAGAAAGATAATTAAGAAAGATTACCTTACGGTTATCATTCCTAACTTCTGTTTAATATATTCAAATATATCAGAAGGCAAATATTTTGTGAAAATATCAGCAAGTTGATCTTGCGTTCCGATAAACTGAAGAATAATATCTCCTTTAAGTGTGTGATCCCTAAGAAAGTGATGCCTAATATCTATGTGTTTTGCACGGGAGTGATGTACAGGGTTCTTACTGAGGGCAATGGAACTTGTGTTATCACACAAAATTTGAGTTTTAGTAAAACTCAAGCCATAGTCTGTGAGTGTGTGTTGCATCCACAACACTTGTGCACAACAACTTCCAACTGCTACATATTCAGCTTCAGCAGTGGAGAGTGCTACAGAATGTTGCTTCTTGCAAGACCAAGAAACTAAAGAATCTCCTAAGAAATGACAAGTTCCGGATGTACTTTTTCTATCCATTCTACATCCACCAAAGTCAGCATCAGAAAAGCTTTTTAGAACAAAATCATTTTCAGAAGTATAAAATAATCCTAGATCCATGGTTCCCTTAAGATAGCGAAAAATTCTTTTTACTGCTTTTAAGTGAGATTAATTAGGATTGGATTGATATCTTGCACATAAGAATACTGAAAACATTAAGTCTGGTCGACTAGCTGTTAAGTAAAGTAGACTTCCTATCATACCTCTAAAAGATGTTTGATCTACTGGTTTCCCAGCTTCGTCAAGATCTAAAGAGTTTGAGGTACCAATGGGAGTACTTATACTCTTAGTGTTGTCATAACCATACTTTTTAAGAAGATCTTTAATATACTTATGTTGAGATATGTAGGTTCCTTCTGGTTTTTGAGAAATTTGAAAGCCAAGGAAAAAAGTTAACTCACCCATCATACTCATTTAAAACTCAGATTTCATTATACTTGCAAAAGAGTCAGTCAAAGATTGCTGAGTTGAACCAAATATAATGTCATCAACATAAATTTGAACAATCAAAACATTTTTATTATCTTTATTTATAAAAAGGGTTGGATCTGCATTTCCCTTAACATAGTTATTTTGAAGAAAAAATCCAGTAAGTCTATCATACCATGCTCATGGGGCTTGTTTAAGGCCATACAAAGCTTTGGTAAGTCTAAAAACATGATCAGGATGTTTTGTATCTTCAAAGCCAGGAGGTTGTTCAACAAAAACTTCCTCTTGAACATAACCGTTAAGAAAAGCACATTTCACATCCATTTGGAAATGTTTGAAATTAAAGAATGCTGCATTGGCAAGTAGAATACAGATAGATTCAAGTCTAGCTACTGGAGAATAGGTTTCTTCATAGTCTATTCCTTCTTGCTGATTATAGCCTTTAGCAACATGTCTAGCTTTATTTCTAACAATGACTCCATTTTCATCACATTTATTTCTGAAAACCCATTTTACTCCAATAACATAAGTTTCCTTAGGTCTTTCAACCAAGGTCCAGACTTTATTCCTTTCGAATTCATTTAGTTCATCTTGCATTGCTTTAATCCAATCATTATCACCTAAAGCTTCATCAGTGCTTTTAGTTTATAATTGGGAAAGAAATGCTAGATGTTCTACGTCATTTCTTAGGGAACTTCTAGTCCTTACAGGTTGGTTTACATCACTAATGATACTATCACTGGGATGATTCTTAAGAAACACCTGATTTGGGTTTTGTAAAACATGTTCATCAACATAGGGTAGAAAGTCTTCTGGGGTAAATGTTTCAGAAGTATCTTCTAGAAAAATTTCCTTATCAGAAGGTTCTTTTATCAAAGGTTGACAATCAGTTTTTGAAAACACATCCGAAGATGTAAGTTGGGATGGTTTAAAAACAAAAGGATCTGATTCATCAAATTTTACATGTACTGTTTCCTCAACAGTGCAGGTATTTTTATTAAAAACTCTATAAGCCTTAGAAGTTGTGGAATAACCTACCAAAATTCCTTCATCAGACTTTGGTGCGAATTTATATAAGTTATCTTTAGTATTCAAAATGAATACTTTGCAACCAAAAACCTTGAAGTAGGAAAGTCTTGGTTTTCTACCATTCCATTACTCATAAAGAGTTTTATTAAGAAAAGGTCTAATCAAAACTTGATTTATAGTATAACAAGAAGTACTTACAGCTTCAGCCCCGAAATGTCTAGCAATAGAATATTCACTCAACATGGTTCTAGTTATTTCTTGAAGAATTCTATTTCTTCTTTCAACTACACCATTCTGTTGAGGAGTTCTAGGTGCTAAAAAATTGTGAGTAATACCTTTCTTACTACAAAAAGTTTCAAAATCTGAATTTTGAAATTCTCCTCCATGATCACTATGAATAGTTTTCAATGGTAGGTTTATCTCATTTTTAACTTGAGCTATAAAACTTTTGAAATAAGAAAAAGCTTCAGATTTCTTTTCTAGAAAATAGACCCAAGTAAATCTAGTGTAATCATCAACTAGAACAAACACATAGTATTTGCCTCCAATACTTCCAGTTTGTGTTGGACCAAAAAGATCCATGTGCACTAACTGTAATGCATCAGTTGTTGAGACTTCACCGATTGATTTAAAACTATATTTATGTTGCTTGCCATATTGACAAGGATCACAAACTTTAGAAGAATCAAATCTAAGCTCCGGTAGATCCTTAACTAGTTTATTCTTAGAGAGTTTACATGGGTTTCTAAGATTACAGTGACCGAGTCTTCTATGCCATAACCAAGAATGATCTTCCATTGCACTTAGGCAAGGTAGATCTTGGCCTCTAAGATCTTCTATGTTTAAGGTGTAAACATTCTCTTGCCTATTGGCTGAGAGAATAAATTCTTCCTTGGAATTGTGTACTAAACACTTATCATTCCTAAAATTCACAAGGTAACCTTCATCACATAACTAACTTATGCTAATGAGGTTGTGTTTAAGACCCTTAACAAAAAGAACATTTGAAATCAAGGTTTTACCAAGAAAAACAATATTACCAATACCAACAATCTCTCCCTTAGCATTATCTCTGAAAGTTACCTTTCCTCCTTTCGTTTTGATAATCTTTTCAAAATAGCTTTTGTTACTAGTCATGTGCCGGGAACATCCACTATCCATGTACCATGTATTGTTGCTGGTACTTTCTTTATTTTCCTGAAATCAAGAATAAAATTAGACTTTCAGAATCCAAACTTGTTTGGATCCAAGATTTCCAGACAATAAAATTTTAGGAACCCACATATTCTTAGAAAAGTAAGCTTTGTGAAATCCTAGAGATTGGGTTTTGTTTAAGGAACAATTCTTTTCCCAGTGACCACCACATTGACACTTGGTACAAAATGGGGCACTTTGAGGAACAAAATAATTGTTAATGAAAATAGGTTTTGCATGGGTATAAACAAATTCGGATTTATTTCTTAAAGGTCGTATTTGGGAATACATCTTATCAAAATTTTCCTTACCATGGGTAAAGTTTGATAAACACTTTTTTAAGGAAAAAATTTCGGGCTAGAGTTTTACAACCAATTTTTTATCCTCAAAATCATTAGTTTTAGAATTAGAGTTAGGCTCGAAAACATTTTTCTTAGAAATTACTTTTTCTAACTCTTTAGAAAGTTTGTTCTTCTCAGAACTTACTTCCTCAGGATTTTTTGAAATATTTTCAAAATCAGCATTTTTCCTATCAAGATCTTTAGAAAGATCTGATATCTCTTTTGTAAGAACATAATTCCTAGAGTTTGCCTTATCAAGTTTCTTATTGAGTTTGGAATTCTCAATCTCAAGAAGTTCATCAAACCTAGAGACTTCTTCATAAGTAGGTAATGTATTTTCCTCATCAGAAGATGATTCTTCATCAGAAGAATTATAATACTTACTATCATTAGAATTTATAGAAACATTGGTCAAAGATTCAGCATTTCGTACCTTAGCCATAAGACACCGATTATCAATAGGTAATCTGGCTATAAGACCAAGATTCTTCTGTCCTGAAGATTCATAATCAAATGATTCATCTGAAGAGTCACCACCACTGGCACTCCAGGTGTCCTTAGCTTTCAGAACTTTCTTAGCTTTGGCTTTACAATACTTCTTTCTGTTCCTTTCTGAATGTCTTTCCTTTCTTTCTTTCTTTTTGAGCATAGGGCAATCTAGTCTAATATGTGCAGCTTTTTTACATTCATAACAAGTATCTTCTCCATCTTTCTTATCTATCCTTTCCTTTTTCTTATACTTATATTGAAAATTTTCCTGTCCAGCTATCTTGTTCACCTTTCGAGCAAGATTGGCTAATTCATTTTCAGAGACTTCACTCTCACTTGATTCGGATTGGAAAATAACTTTCTTAGACTTGGATCTGGTTACTCTCTCAGGAGTCTTAGCTTTCATCTGATTTGAAGTTGTAGTAAAAGCAATAGTACCATTTTCATTCTTCTTCTTCATGTTTTCTGCATCTCTCTTCATTCTAGTTTCATGTTGTAGAAGAGTTCCAAATAATTCATCAAGAGTAATTTGAGTTAACTTCCTGTTCTCATCTATAGCTGTTCCCTTGGATTCCCACTCATTGGGCATAATTTCAATTATCTTGTCCACAAGAGCTTCATCATCTAAACCTTTCTCTCCCATATATTGTAGACTGTTGACGATAGTCATGAATCTTTGTTGAACTTTACAGATAGGTTCTCCACAAGGAAAATTGAAGCCTTGATATTAAGCTCTAAGAATAGCTCTTCTAGTCTCAATCACTTTGGAAGTCCCAAAGTGTGTAACCTCTAACTTCATCCATATACAATTAGCTACTTCACAAGAAGAAATTTTGCTATATATATTTCTGGTCATTGAACATAGTAAAGTGTTGCGTACCTTATAGTTGAGTTGATATTCTTCATTTTAATGGTTAGCAAAAGTTCTGACTTCCTTGTCAGGAATTTTATAATCACCAGTAAGCATAACAAAGTTGTCTACTCAAGTATTGATAACAAAAGTCTTCATACGATCTCTCCAGTATTCATAGTCATTACCATCAAAGATAGGTGGTCTTGTAGGATTCAGATTGTCAATTGAACCAACATTAATTCCTGCCATACTTAAAAATAACTTTGCACACAAACTTGTTAGTAGAAAAAGAATCATAATAACAAAGTTCGGAATGATAAAAGTTCGGAATGGGAAAATTTGTAATAAGATAGTTCGGAATGATAAAATGAGCAAGAAAAACTTATATGTGAGTAAAAGTATTTCAAAAACCTGCTCTGATACCAAATGTAAGATCGGTATAGAGTAAGAGGTTTCCAACCTCTGATACCAATTGTAGGATCGAAATAGTGATGTAGATGCTCAATATACAAGAGGGGGGTGAATTGTATACTTTAAAAATTCCTTTGGAACCTTTAATGTTAGTTAAGAATAACTATGTTTTCCTTAAGCAAGGAAAAAAAGGCTAAGTTTAACAAAGTTAAACTAAGAAAATTCACAACACCTCTTCACACCGAATGCAAGCTAGGAAAGTGATTCCGAATGAGGGTTTCGGAAATATGGTTCCTGAAGTTGATACTTAACAAAAGATTACAATATGAGATTCTACCTAAAAGCGTATAGAATCTAAATGAAACAGAGTACAAGTAAGGAAGTATAAGAAAGTTATACTTTCCTTATACTGCAAAATGCAGCGGAATATAAACAAGTAGTAAAACTACTAGTAACAAGATATAAGTCTTTTAACCCAAAGAGAAGGGTATCCAACAACCTTGGAAAAAGGTCCCTTGATTTATACTTTCAAGAAAGTCTGTCTTACCCACACCAGGGTAAGCCCTCGATACGAAGATCGGAGTCTCTGTCTTGCTATCCCCGCAAGCCCTCAACTTTAAGGTAGTTGGCAACCTCTGTCTTCCTCAGCAAGGAATCCATCGAACTTCAAGGTAGTCGGCACCTCTGTCTTCCTATCCCCGGAAGCCCTCGAATGTAATCACCAACATTCGGAGTCACACGAAGCTTTGAGTGTTAATAAGAGTCTCTCTCTCTAGAAATCACTTCAAGCAGATTGGTCAGCCTTTCAGTACTTTTTCAGCCATCAGCTTAGCAACAGCAACAACAGCAATCTCTTTCAAATGAGCTCCTATTTATAGGTAAGGTCGGCTCCTTCTCCAACAGTCATATTTTCCTTAAAGATCGGAGGGACCTGTACAAGTGTCACTTAGACAACGGTTAGTTTATAACAAAATAGACGACATTATTTTATAACAAAACAAGTGTAAGAGAATGTACGACATCGTTTTAAACTCTAACATAAAAGTTCGGAATGAAAACTTCGGAGTGTAAGGAACAATAATAAAGAGTAGAAAAATTATAGAAATGTAAGCAATATAAAAGTTCGGAGTCTAACAAAGATATTTTTTTGGAGTCTGAATTAATTCAGAGTGTATAAAACAAAGATACTCAAATTCTGTTTAATAGGTGAATTCGAAATGCAAATTCGGAATAGGAATTCGTCATCAGAAATCGTAATGAGAATTCATCATCAGGATTCATAATGAGAATTCATCATCAGAATTCGTAATGAGAATTTATCATCAGGATTCGTAATGAGAATTCGTCATCGGAATTCGTAATGAAAATTCGTCATCAGAATTCGTAATGAGAATTCTTCATTAGAATTCGTATCCTGAATCTGGAATAGAACTTAATCAGAGTTCATATCCGGAATTCGGAATGAAACTTCCTTATAGTTCTTATCCAGAATCCGAATCCTAAAACAGAATGCTTTATATCAAAGTTTCAACAATTCTGAGAAAATGAATCTGAATCTCAAACTTAAGAAAAATATGGATGAAAATATGATAAGGATAATCTTTCTTATAAAAGCGATTTTCCTTAAGAAAGCAATTTTTCTTATAAAAGCAATTTTCCTTATAAAAGCAATTTTCTTAAAGATAGGGTGTTTGTGATTTTCAAAACAAGAAGGAATGGAAAAGTCATAAGGAAAACCTTATTGACTCAACATAAACCATTAAAAGGTAGAATAAGAATTGCATCCTTGGATTATATTCTCAATAAAGCATAAAATATATCAAAGTTTTTCATCTTATATGGGGAAGTTTTTTGAAAGATCACAAGGATCATTAATTAAGTAAAATAACAATTTCTTTGAATGTAAATTTGTTTAAGACAAAAAGCATTTTCAAAGTCCATTTTTTTGAAAAACACTATGAAAACTTATATTTTAAGCTTTAAATATTATTTAAAACATTTCATGAGGAAATTAGCCTTTCCCCTTTAAGAAATTATTTTTAAATCATATTTGTTTTCAAAATTTTATTCTTTGAACATACCCTTGAAAAATTATGATTGAATCATTGATAATAATTTGAAACAAGTTTTAAATATAAATCATTTTTGAAAAACTTTGTATTAAATATGGTTTCAGGGTAAAATAGATTTCCAACTGAAGAGAGAAACAAACAAGAAGATGAAGATGACCCAAAAGTAGATGAAGGCTTCACATAGTCTTCGTAAGTCTTTTACAGATAGACAATGAATGAATTCGGAGTCCAAGGAGGGAGTCCATGTGTTTCTATGGGTTTCACCTAGATGTGGATTATTGAGAGTTGGTTAGGGATAAAAGTTATCTCTAAGATTCATACCACTTACCAGTTACTGTGTAGAGTTGGCGAGGTGATGGACCTCTTAATTCTACATCCATAGTTAGATCTTGTACACAAATTATTCCATGTGTCATAGCTAAGGAGGTACATGCATGACCCATCATACTTTATCAATGGGGAGTGATAGACATTGAGGATAAATTTACCTTTTTTTAGTACCTTGAAGAGATTCTAGATCGGTAGGAGAGGATCCTTCATGGGAAAGATATTCCTTTAGTGTAGGTCTAGTGGTAGCATAGGAATATCTAAGGGATTATATATGATCAAGAGGCTCTGATATGTTCCCAGTACCCACATATCTTTATATAGCCCTTGTTTTGAATTTTTAGGTACCTAAATCCAAATGCTGGATAGAATACAATAACTCGGATTTCCATGTATTACTTTTTGATATGGTATGGATTATTTTCTAGATAAGAAATTGAGACGGCATGGGATTATGAGGCTCAGTGTTACCAGAATGGATGTTTGAAATATATTAAATATATTAACTAGCACATGAACACAATTTTCTAAAAAAAGTGGAATAATTTCTAAACAGGGGCCCAAATTAGAAATGTGATTAAACTGCTGAGTCTAGAATGTGGGTTTTTCCCTTAGTGTGACATAATATTTTTCGAAGGGGGATGTTTTTGGAAAATTCGTCATGGGCCTTGAAATGTATAAAATATTTAAATAAGTTTTTAATTTATTTTTGTTGACACAACTTCTAGATATTCTTTATGTAGAGTATTATGATGAAATTAAAGGGTTATACACATAACCCAAGATCCATTGGAGAACCATTAGAGGGAAATTTAGAGAATATCCCTTAGATGGATGAAAACTGGATCACAGATCGATGATCAACATGCAACAGTATCAAAATATCTCACCAATGATCATCGCATAGCTCCGTACTTTAGCAGTGATCTATTTGAATCTAGGTGGGATGTTTGTCTTTATTATACTATATCCATTTTCATAATTTCTATGATGAAAACGGACCAATAAACAATCAGATTGATAAAAATTTTATTCCTATATTGGAATGGGTTTATCGAGGTAATTTCTATAGGGGAATTATTTATTTTTTTTATGGGTTTTAATTATTCAATCGAATAGAAAAAATTTTAGGCCAACTGAACATGACCGAGCATTGTTAGTATTCTGTGTGTTTTGTGGTTTTCTTCTATTTATCCATTCATCGTGGGTGTTATTTATTTTTCTGATGGTTCGATGCATAATGATGAAATGGATCATTATGAACATGTTTCTTAGTATAATGAATCTATATTCTAGATCTGAGATTGTCTTGATGCAACAAAGGTGACATGGTGGTAGTGGTGAGTATATCATACTAGATTGGAAACCCCTGATTGAATTGGTAATGTGAATGAAGGTAGGATGAACATAATACATTTTTGAATGGATTCGAATGATGGATTCTAGAGAATTAATATGGAGAGTTTTGGTCAATTTAGATCATTTATTTTAGGCAAGATTGAAGCTGAAATCCATAGCGACGACAGTGTAGGAATGAACAGATAGAAGAATGAAGATTTTTGGAAAAACTCGATCCACACGATGTGTAATCTTGGATTACACAGCATGTGGGTCTCTACTAGTGGTTTCTAGGGTTGAATTAGATAGTTAAGTATCACATGTAATTTGACCCTATCACATGATAGGTGACCTCTACTCTATGGATCAACACGTACCTCGGAGGGTACACAGACACGAGATGTAGTACACGGGTTGGAGCTAACCACATACTCCCCTACATAGACATGGTCTGGGAAAAGTACATGGAATAAGCCGTGTACAAGTAAACATGTATACTAAATGGTAAGGTGACATGCCATGCACTTTAACACATACATGTGAATGAAGAACGGGCCGTATACACGGGTAAGACATGGGGTAAAGGGACATGGCGTTGAAACCTTATACACTTGGTTTGAATTTTAAAATATGGATTGGATCCATTATCAATTGTATCCTAGATAATTTTCTATTAGTTTTGTTCCCCATATCCATTCCATGAGGGTTAGTTTGGAGTCTCCTCCTACTCCTTGGGCAATGATCCCTTCAGCAGGACTTCTTGGATAGAGTTGTTGGGATCCTTCTGTGAGACTATGATTGAGATGTGCTATTCATCTCAGTTCCCAAGGTGGAGTTCTTGGTATATCCAGGACCAAAACAAAGCGGGCTCTAATCATCTAATTAGAAGGTTAATCTAGATTGAGTTGTTGGTATACCCCATGGGATTGAGAGTGATCATCATCTCTATATCTTATCTCTTCATACCTCTAGTGTGTAATTGTTTTGGAGAGACCCATCAATAATTTCATCTTGAATGGATGCCATTGGTGCTGTCAATCCCAGAAGTGTGTTCTTCTAAACATGTTTTTTTGTGGAAACCTTCAAGTTGGTATCCTAGGATGGAATATTATGGTTGTGACTCACCTTTAGACTGTGTGTATTTGTTGATCATATCTAAATATTATTTTTATATGTGTTTTAGACATATACCTATATAGATATTACTATACCTTCCTTATAATATGTTTTTTGGTTTCAGGGTGTCCTACTTTGTACTGATATACTCACCCCTGTATGGGATTTTCTATAAGGCCCCAGCCTTAAACCTTACTAAATCTTGAGTTATTACAAGATTACACATTGAGGATCTTTTCAGGTTTAGAGTTTTAGAGAATTAGATCATGAAACTTGCATTATATTCCACATTTAAACAAAGTGGTTACATAAAAGACAGTATTCATTCTTCCCATCAACGAAAACATATTTAAAATGAAACATGGATTCTTTCTTGACACATCCTCGACACTATCATCACATCATGTACCTTTCCCTTGTCCTGTGAAAAAAATTTCAAAAACTTGGGATGAGCATAAAAAGCTCAGTAAGGGTTATAAAAAATATGGAAAGGAAACATGAGTTCATATATACATAAGAATGAAATCATACTTTACCCATAAAACATAGACATATCAAATCATGAATAAATCATAGAAAACATAAGACATAAAGGTAACTTGAGGCATTCATAACATTCTTACGTAGGGAGTAACCCTCTTGGTTACGTTTGGAATACCCATCACAGTATATTCCCTAAATCTCTTCAGAGAAACCTTAACGTTTCACTCCTTCACGTTACCCAATGCATTGGAGAGCTATATCGGGCTCACCTGCCCTTAGTTTATCACGGAACCACCCGTTCTTCATAACAATGCCCAAGAACCATAACATAATCGTATCACATAAACATGAATAAAGGAAACATAACATTTCCACATTTCAATCACAATATACCATTTTAGGATATTGAAATAATGAATCCATTCAAAAAGAAACCATTTCCAAAACCATTTAAAACATTTAATAAAAAGATTTTTGAATCAAAGTGTACCATACCAACTTGAAGCTTTTAACATTTTAAACCATTAATATCCATATAAATAAATCCTTAAAACCATTTTGAAAACATGGATATTAATAAGAACAAATAATTAAAACATTTAAAACGATATTTTGGTTAAAGGGGTTTTACCAAAATTAGAGACACTTGAATACAATAATCGAGGAATAACATTTAGTCAGAATTTTATAATATCATGAGAATAAAAGGATTCATGATATAATACTCCAAAGTACAGTATACACACCATATAAGAGTGAATTGGTGCATAACAACAATGATCCCTCAATAGAAATGTCAAATGTGATGAAATCCCTTATAAAGAAGGTATCGTTAAATTAAGGACAAATAAATCTCAAAAAATATGTGTGACAAATATATATACACCCAATATAAGTGGATATTAAGTGTAAAACCATAAAAGGTCATTCACACATATTCAATGGATGACATATTCAATGACTACAAGTTGAACCCAAAGAAATCGAAATTGGGTTAAAAAGTTCCCTTGACAGCCTAACGGCATCACATCAAAATGAGTTGATGAGAGATAAAAAGTGTATCTCATCACTTGGACATAAAATTTACATCAATAAGGATGTATGAGAACATATCCCAACATAAAAATATGTAAATTAAAAGACCCAATAAAAGAAGTCTTTAACAAAAGTGGAGGGTGAAAGGTTCCCTTACCGACTTGGGTATCTTTCAAAACATACACCCCATGAAAGAAAGACAATAGGTCATTGATGTAAATACTCATAAACGAAAGTATATTATACAAAGAGTAGAATAATGGGTAGTACATACACCACTCAATGGAATTTGTGGAAAATGTATCATAAACTTCACGGGAATAAAAGTGAGATGAAAAATCCCTTACGAAAACTCGGCAGCCTAACGGCGCCACATAAAACTTCCGAATATGGATTGATGAGATCAAATAGGGTATCTCATCACATTAGAATAAAATGTACAGAAAGAGGAATATAAAAGAACATCCCCCAACATTACAGAGAGGAGCTTAAAAGAAGTGACATAAAGGAGAGTACTTAAAAAGAAAGAGAGAGGTTAGATCTCTTACGATAGTTCGGCAGCCTAACGGCGCCACTCAAAACTTCCAAAATAGATTGATGAGAGAGAATAGGGTCTCTCATCACATGAAAATATAAATAATAGTAAGTTTAATATAGAAGATCATCCCAATAACAAGAAATATGAGCTTTAAAAGGAATGACATAAAAGTGTGTACTTAAAAAGAAAGAGAGGAGTAGGATCCCTTACCTCGGGTCCGACTTGACTCGATCGTTCTTTAATCTCGTGAATAATAAACTTGAGTTAATTTATACTTGATTAAGAACCTTTTTCAATCTTATTATTCCTTTTATATCACTTATTTCTTTGTTATAAACACTATTTAATCATTAAGTTAATAATGATTGTTTTGTCGATATTTGGTTCTTAAGTCGAAAGTGGACTTCTTATAATTACATGTTGTTCGTGTGGCCAAAAGTTTATTATATCCAGAATTGTATTCATGATGTATATATCATATATGTCATATATATCCAGTACATGCATGCATTTATTACATTACATAATCATTTAGAGGTAAGAAATGAAATGCACCGTTCATGGAGACGGTAAGCCGTACGTACGCATGAACGCTACTTTCATTTCTGTTTCATATTTTATAGAATGGAATAATACTTATATAAAGGTATATTATAATTCCAGTATAATATAATATATAATATCATAGTTCCATCCTTTATACGTCCCACATATGGTATATAACGAATCAAATCACTTTGAGGGGGCGGTAGTCCGCACTTCCTTAAAATGAAGATATCGCGTATACCCATAATGGAAGCCATCAAGGTAAGACAAAAATGAAAAATAAAGAAGAATAAGTAAAACATAAACATATTATATATCATATATAAAAATAGTGACATCATAATGGCCACCTTTGAAGGTGTTAAAAGAGTTTTGAACAATCATCGTTTCGGGAGGCATAATTTCGCCATCCACGGAAACTGTATGTTCTTTAACCATTTGATGTAGTTGTGTGAGAGTGTATCTCGAATAAATCTTATAAAAACATCCTAGTATATTGAATATACTGGTTTTGTTACAAAATAAGTAAATAAAAAGAGTTTAGGGGGTTGGAGAAGCAAAATAAAACAAATGAACATGAGAGAATGAATTACCTTTAAAAGTTTAACTCCTTTTGATTTGAGCCTAAAGGCTTCCTTTGAAAGGATTCTGCCCAAAGGGAATCCTATAGGATGAGGAGAGGGATGTGGAGAGAGTAAATGGGATGGGGTTGGCCGAGCCAAAGGCTTGAGGAGTGTGTTAAATGAGGTAGAGGTGGGGGCCTTTTATAAGAGGAGAGGAGGGGCACTTTTGGAAAGTAAAGAAATATTACATTATTTGAAAATGTGTTTCGGTTTCAAAAGGTCCCACATTGATATAATTCGTGGATAAGGTGATAAGGCTTCGAAATACACTCATCCAATAAGTTTTGGACATGTGTAGTTCATATATTTTAAATTATCTTTCCATTTTATTTAAATCGTCAAATAATGATGTCATCGCTACATCATTATTATGTCATAAATAATTTAATTTATGTAATGTCTAAAAATTATAAAAAAAAATACTATGATGTAGGAAATCTTTTTAGCTTTCCAATGAATATTTATAATAAAATATATGTCTTGTATAACCCCACTTAAAAATTGTTTTAGTAAAACATATCATGTTTGTGTCAATTTTACTTTTACATTAAATAAAATGTTATTTATGTCATTTCCCAACCAAAGTGGATCCATGGGGTCCCCAAGTTGACCGATGGCTTTTCATGGTCGGCCATGATACAACCAATGAGGGTAAGACATGTGTCAAGCTCATCTCATTTTATTAAAGCATTATTTTTACCTTAAACTACACTAATTACCACTAATCGCGATTAAAAACTCAATAAGTTACTATTCACCAAAAAATTATTTTAATCTCATTGAACCACATTTTACTTCTTAATGACAACCATGTATGTCGGATTTATGAAAATAAAAACACAATGATGACAAAATTTCATTTAAACGGAAAATCAGTTTTTATAAGTACCACTTAGTGGTTTCACTATTAATCAAAAATTGAAGTTTTTCAGAAAAATCCCAAAAATTCACCCTAAGCTATATTTGATATTCTGAATTCAAAAATGAAGTCCATTTTACAAAATTCAAAACATATAACTCACATTAATTAATTTAATAATTAATTCCCACTGTCATGTCAAATAGCGTGTTTTATGAAACAATAAGTATCAAAAGATTGACACTAGTTTAAGTCTGATTTCAAAGTGAAATTGATTCCAAAGAACACTATTGGATTTAATGGTAAAAATATTTTCTAATTTCACTTTAAAACAAATTCAAAATATAATCTAATCATATAAATAAATTAGATTAAAAAGTGGTTTTGATTTAAAATACAACATTTTACACTATTCATTAAAAAAAGAACTTTATCGGAAAGATACCAAAAATTTACACAAAGTAAATTTTGATGTCCCGGTTCTTAATAAGAGTTTTATTTGGTCCAAAAGAATGTATAAGAGTGATCAAAACTATATTTAATGACGGTTCTCCATCAAAAGGTGATAAGTGAACCTTTAGTGAAAACTAGGGTATATATGCCTAAAATTGAATTCTTTCCATATTTTAAGCCATTATCTTTTATTGGATAAATGTAAAAACATTTAAAAACATATATAATCATATTTTAGTTATTTCTATCCATTCCCACCATTACAACGGCTACATTTTAGCTGCCATTTAAAATAATATTATTTTATTATTAGAGTGCAACGTAAGATTCCCAAGGAACTCGTTGTTGCGTGTTGGGTACGCCATGGAGCATAGCGTCCCCTTTAAAGTCATATTAATATTTTATTCACAAATATGGATAAATATGAAAATTCCATATTCTCTATTTACCTAGGGTGTTACATCCTTCCCCCCTTTTGGGAATTGCGTCCTCGCAATTTTTAAAATTGTGCTTGGAAACATCCTTGAAAGTCCCACATCGGAACAAGAGTCGGTAAAACAATCACTTTAAAATAAAGAAATATAAGCACAGAGGTCACCCGAGTTAACCCATACTAGGATTCCAAGTATGAAAATATGGACATGGAGGAAAAAACGAAGGGTCATGTTCTGATGGAGAGTGATAGAAAACATGTTTAGGAGAAAGTTAACCATGAGAAAATCACAAACTTGTGATGGGTTAAACGGTATTCGATTCCCCAGTAGGAAAAGTTAATAGAGAACATTTTTCTTTTAAGATACATTTTATTGGGGAATTTATTAATAAGGAAACATAATCACTTACCATGTTGACTTTCAACTTTTATTAGATTCCTTACACAAACTCATATTTTCTCTAAAAGGCGAGTATTTAGGAAGACTTGTTCACAGTAAGAGTACTATAATCAACTTTTAGAAAATCACCTAATCCACAAAAGAAAACTATATACATCCCATGTCTTTAGAATTTAACCAAAACCAAAACCAAAAAGGCTAGTACAAGATCAGATAATCCAGAAAAGGATAACCATTTATAAAAAAGAAAATCTATGATTAATCTCCAAAATTTGTCAAACAAAACCCAAAGTTAAACGAGGACCATCCGATAAATAATTTGTCCATAAAATTCTTCAAAGTAAACCAATATAAGATTGAAACCCAAATATTTAAAGGATTTAGTCACATAGTCTTCCAAGTTAAATCGTAACATTTATCTCCAAACAACATTAGTCGCTCCTAAAGTCTCGCATTGAAAAGTAATTATCCTAATCACATATCCTTCATGATAGGTTAATCATTTTCATAAGTAACAAAAAATCAACTTACTCTTAATTCATAAAATCATATAACTGGAAAGAATCAGTCAAACTAACCAAGGAATTCACGTAGTCCAGTGGTAGGCGATAAATATCAGTCGCACTTTGGTTGTGGGTTCGATTCCCGCAGCTTTGTCCGACGCGACGGGTAGTCACACGGTCTGCGTGTTGTCCTTTTTCCAAAACTATATAATTATTAAAACATTCCCCAAAATGAGATAATATCCTCAAGAATAATCATAACATATTTTAACCTCATGTTTATCTCATGACCTTCATTTTCCATCATATCATATAATAACCCATAATTACCTCAAAAGTAAGGATCATATAAACCCTAATGGTTACCTTAATAATTATTACCTGAATTTCCGCATCGAGTTGGCCATGATGCATTATAGAACTCACCAAGGTTTAAGTGGTTGATCATGACTCCTTGATATTTGGTTTAGAACAACTATGAGATTCCTCATTGAATCCCCCATCTCATCCAGTATCTTAATCAGAGAACCACCACAGTTTCCTTCAAACCCACTGTCACTTTGGTGCCTGCTATATCCATCCATTTACTAAAACCAAAAAGGTCAGTGTGAGTATATCAACAAAACCATCATGTACTAATGAGGAAGGTAAACACTAAGATATACTTACTCATTCACTTTACCTAAAACTAGGACTCTTTCTGAAATCCTAACCATTATGGTAATGTCACTTATGCTTAAAGAATACCCTAACCTCTAAAGTTATCTATACCGACCTTTGATACCAACTATAAGGACCCAGCCTTAAACCTTACTAAATCTTGAGTTATTACAAGATTACACATTGAGGATCTTTTCAGGTTTAGAGTTTTAGAGAATTAGATCATGAAACTTGCATTATATTCCACATTTAAACAAAGTGGTTACATAAAAGACAGTATTCATTCTTCCCATCAACGGAAACATATTTAAAATGAAACATGGATTCTTTCTTGACACATCCTCGACACTATCATCACATCATGTACCTTTCCCTTGTCTTGTGAAAAACATTTCAAAAACGTGGGATGAGCATAAAAAGCTCAGTAAGGGTTATAAAAAATATGGAAAGGAAACATGAGTTCATATATACATAAGAATGAAATCATACTTTACCCATAAAACATAGGCATATCAAATCATGAATAAATCATAGAAAACATAAGACATAAAGGTAACTTGAGGCATTCATAACATTCTTACGTAGGGAGTAACCCTCTTGGTTACGTTTGGAATACCCATCACAGTATATTCCCTAAATCTCTTCGGAGAAACCTTAACGTTTCATTCCTTCACGTTACCCAATGCATTGGAGAGCTATATCGGGCTCACCCACCCTTAGTTTATCACGGAACCACCCGTTCTTCATAACAATGCCCAAGAACCATAACATAATCGTATCACATAAACATGAATAAAGGAAACATAACATTTCGACATTTCAATCACAATATAACATTTTAGGATATTGAAATAATGAATCCATTCAAAAAGAAACCATTTCCAAAACCATTTAAAACATTTAATAAAAAGATTTTTGAATCAAAGTGTCACATACCACCTTGAAGCTTTTAACATTTTAAACCATTAATATCCATACAAATAAATCCTTAAAACCATTTTGAAAACATGGATATTAATAATAACAAATAATTAAAACATTTAAAACGATATTTTGGTTAAAGGGGTTTTACCAAAATTAGAGACACTTGAATACAATAATCGAGGAATAACATTTAGTCAGAATTTTATAATATCATGAGAATAAAAGGATTCATGATATAATACTCCAAAGGACAGTATAAACACCATATAAGAGTGAATTGGTGCATAACAACAATGAGCCCTCAATAGAAATGTCAAACGTGATGAAATCCCTTATAAAGAAGGTATCGTTAAATTAAGGACAAATAAATCTCAAAAAATATGTGTGACAAATATATATACACCCAATATAAGTGGATATTAAGTGTAAAACAATAAAAGGTCATTCACACATATTCAATGGATGACATATTCAATGACTACAAGTTGAACCCAAAGAAATCGAAATTGGGTTAAAAAGTTCCCTTGACAGCCTAACGGCATCACATCAAAATGAGTTGATGAGAGATAAAAAGTGTATCTCATCACTTGGACATAAAATTTACATCAATAAGGATGTATGAGAACATATCCCAACATAAAAATATGTAAATTAAAAGACCAAATAAAAGAATTCTTTAAAAAAGAGGAGGGTGAAAGGTTCCCTTACCGACTTGGGTATCGTTCAAAACATACACCCCATGAAAGAAAGACAATAGGTCATTGATGTAAATACTCATAAACGAATGTAAATAATACAAAGAGTAGAATAATGGGAATTACATACACCACTAAATGGAATTTGTGGCAAATGTAGCATAAATCTCACGGGAATAAAAGTGAGATGAAAAATCCCTTACGAAAACTCGGCAGCCTAACAGCGCCACATAAAACTTCCGAATATGGATTGATAAGATCAAATAGGGTATCTCATCACATTAGAATAAAATGTACAGAAAGAGTAATATAAAAGAACAACCCCCAACATTACAGAGAGGAGCTTAAAAGAAGTGACATAAAGGAGATTACTTAAAAAGAAAGAGAGAGGTTAGATCTCTTACGAAAGTTCGGCAGCCTAACGGCGCCACTCAAAACATCCAAAATGGATTGATGAGAGAGAATAGGGTCTCTCATCACATGAAAATATAAATTACAGTAATTTTAATATAAAAGATCATCCCAATAACAAGAAATATGAGCTTTAAAAGGAATGACATAAAAGTGTGTACTCAAAAAGAAAGAGAGGAGTAGGATCCCTTACCTCGGGTCCGACTTGACTCGATCGTTCATTAATCTCCTGAATAATAAACTTGAGTTAATTTCTACTTGATTAAGAACCTTTTTCAATCTTATTATTCCTTTTATATCACTTATTACCTTGTTATAAACACTATTTAATCATTAAGTTAATAATGATTGTTTTGTCGATATTTGGTTCTTAAGTCGAAAGTGGACTTCTTATAATTACATGTTGTTTGTGTGGCCAAAATTTTATTATATCCAGAATTGTATTCATGATGTATATATCATATATGTCATATATATCCAGTACATTCATGCATTTATTACATTACATAATCATTTAGAGGTAAGAAATGAAATGCACCATTCATGGAGACGGTAAGTCGTACGTACGCATGAACGCTACTTTCATTTCTATTTCATATTTTATAGAATGGAATAATACTGATATAAAGGTATATTATAATTCCAGTATAATATAATATATAATATCATAGTTCCATCCTTTATACGTCCCACATATGGTATATAACGAATCAAATCACTTTGAGGGGCGGTAGTCCGCACTTCCCTAAAATGAAGATATCGCGTGTACCCATAATGGAAGCCATCAAGGTAAGACAAAAATGAAAAATAAAGAAGCATAAGTAAAACATAAACATATTATATATCATATATAAAAACAGTGACATCATAATGGCCACCTTTTAAAGTGTTAAAAGAGTTTTGAACAATCATCGTTTCGGGAGGCATAATTTCGCCATCCACGGAAACTATATGTTCTTTAACCATTTGATGTAGTTGTGTGAGAGTGTAGCTCGAATAAATCTTATAACAACATCCTAGTATATTGAATATACTGGTGTTGTTACAAAAGAAGTAAATAAAAAGAGTTTAGGGGGTTGTAGAAGCAAAATAAAACAAATGAACATGAGAGAATGAATTGCCTTTAAAAGTGTAACTCTTTTTGATTTGAGCCTAAAGGCTTCCTTTGAAAGGATTCTGCCCAAAGGGAATCCTCTAGGATGAGGAGAGGGATGTGGAGAGAGTAAATGGGCAGGGGTTGGCCGAGCCAAAGGCTTGAGGAGTGTGTTAAATGAGGTAGAGGTGGGGGCCTTTTATAAGAGGAGAGGAGGGGCACTTTTGGAAAGTAAAGAAATATTACTTTATTTGAAAATGTGTTTCGGTTTCAAAAGGTCCCACATTGATATAATTTGTGGATAAGGTGATAAGGCTTCGAAATCCACTCATACAATAAGTTTTGGACATGTGTAGTTCATAGATTTTACATTATCTTTCCAGTTTATTTAAATCGTCAAATAATGATGTCATCGCTGCATCATTATTATGTCATAAATAATTTAATTTATGTAATGTCTAAAAATTATAAAAAAAATACTATGATGTAGTAAATCTTTTTATCTTTCCAATGAATATTTATAATCAAAACTATGACTTGTATAACCCCACTTAAAAATTGTTTTAGTAAAACATATCATGTTTGTGTCAATTTTACTTTTACATTAAATAAAATGTTATTTATGTCATTTCCCAACCAAAGTGGATCCATGGGGTCCCCAAGTTGACCCATGGCTTGTCATGGTCGGCCATGATACAACCAATGAGGGTAAGACATGTGTCAAGCTCATCTCATTTTATTAAAGCATTATTTTTACCTTAAACTACACTAATTACCACTAATCGCGATTAAAAACTTAATAAGTTACTATTCACCAAAAAATTATTTTAATCTCATTGAACCACATTTTACTTCTTAATTAAAACCATGTATGTCGGATTTTTGAAAATCAAAACACAATTATGGCAAAATTTCATTTAAACGGAAAATCAGTTTTTATAAGTACCACTTAGTGGTTTCACAATTCATCAAAAATTGAAGTTTTTCAGAAAAATCCCAAAAATTCACCCTAAGCTATATTTGATATTCTGAATTCAAAAATGAAGTCAATTTTAAAAAATTCAAAAAATATAAGTCAAATTAATTAATTTAATAATTAATTCCCACTGTCATGTCAAATAGCATGTTTTATGAAACAATAAGTATCAAAAGATTGACAGTAGTTTAAGTCTGATTTCAAAGTGAAATTGATTCCAAATAACACTATTGGATTTAATGGTAAAAATATTTTCTAATTTCACTTTAAAACCAATTCAAAATATAATCTAATCATATAAATAAATTAGATTAAAAAGTGGTTTTGAATTAAAATACAACATTTTACACTATTCATTAAAAAAAAGAACTTTATCGGAAAGATACCAAAAATTTACACAAAGTAAATTTTGATGTCCCGGTTCTTAATAAGAGTTTTATTTGGTACAAAAGAATGTATAAGAGTGATCAAAACTATATTTAATGACGGTTCGCCATCAAAAGGTGAAAAGTGAACTTTTAGTGAAAACTAGGGCATATACGCCTAAAATTGAATTCTTTCTGTATTTTAAGCCATTATCTTTTATTGGATAAATGTAAAAACATTTAAAAACATATATAATCATATTTTAGTTATTTCTATCCATTCCCGCCATTACAACGGCTACATGTTAACTGCCATTTAAAATAATATTATTTTATTATTAGAGTGCAACGTAAGATTCCCAAGGAACTCGTTGTTGCGTGTTGGGTACGCCATCGAGCATAGCGTCCCCTTTAAAGTCATATTAATATTTTATTCACAAATATGGATAAATATGAAAATGTCATATTCTCTATTTACCTAGGGTGTTATATTTTCCCACACATTTCTTATATTCTACAGATGATTGACCTTTTAATTTACTTCTGGATGGACTGGGACCAAATTATTCTTAGTGAGACTGATAAAACCAAGGTGTGTTATTACAGTAACAGTTTGACAGCAGTCCCAGTTTTATTTTTTGGTTGGACTTGTTTTTAGACTCTTTGTAGTGGGAATGTATTTCGTTCTATTTAATTTACATTACTTAATGTCATACTATTTTATTAAAATTTATACGTATGTGTGGATGATTGTTCAGTTTTTTTTACATTTCAGCATTGTATAGGTTTGAAGATGTGTCTGAGTGTACTGGTACTTATGATAAGGCGTCCCATGTTAGTGAGATGCCTACTCGATGATAGTCGGAATCCCTTGGACTAATGGAGGATGGCTTGGGGAGTCAAGAAATGGGATCCATTGGTAAGGGACATGAATTTTTTTTACACTTTTATAACCTACCATGTATGGTGGTTATGAAAAATAAAATACGTCATTCATGGAGGTGGTAATCCGAACATACACACAACTTATTTTTCCCATTTTCCAATTACTTGGATGGAAATAAATTAGATAATATTTAACGTCTTTATAATCATAATTAATGAATAAATATGATATATATATTCAATAATTATATCTATATAACCATCCTTGATAAGTGTTGCTAAAAAATGAAAATTCATCACTTTATTGAAGCGGCAGTCTGCACTTACGCATGAGTGATATTTTCATTTTCCATTAGATAGATAGGAGGTAGATAATTATTAATAAATTAAAATAATAACATTTAAGTATACAAATTATTCTATATCTATTATTTTTATGGAGTTATATTATAATCAGAGGTTTTTTAATAAGAAATAAACTTAAAAGAACTCGGTTAACATGATTACCTCTTCCTTGGGTATCCACCTTTGGATCCCCACTTAAGAGTTATTGGGATTATATTTAATTGATAATAGACCCTCTAGGTTTTGGTAGGGAGAGTTTTGTATTTATTTTAATAGATATTGGATGATATAAAGGGCTCATATTTTTAGGATAATTTACGATATGAGGTTCCCTTTTCCATGTTAGAGAAATGACACACATATAAATATTGAGAACTTTTTTAAATAATAAATATCATTATGAAAGAGGATGTCTCCATTTTGTAATAATTTATATGATAGGGTAAGGGGAGGTCATAATACACTTAAAACTCTAAATAAGAAAATGTTTTTATGATATCTAAATCCATATACCTTAGTTTAGGCATTTAATCCAATTTAAACCTTGACCTTGATAAGATAAATTTTATCAAAGTAACTATTCTTGATGACTAAAAATAAATTTGACCTTATAAGAAAATTAGGAAATTATAATTCTAAATATAGAATCAATTCTATCAAATTTTATTTGTAAAAGAGGAATAAATTAATTGTAATATTTTCACAAAAAAATCCTAAAAAGCATTTTTAGAAAAAATGTATTGGTAAGGATAAAAAAGATTTTATTCCTATTAATTTCATCAAACCAACCCTTATATGAATATTAATTTATTAAACTGAATATATAATCAAAAAATTGCATTGAAGGTATTTATAAATAGTGATTAATTAAATTTATTAAGTTTCAAATATATTGCGCATATAAAGAATAGTTTTTTGAATAATAACACTTTTACCCTAGAATAATTTTATCTTCATTTATGACCATTTAATAATATTTCAGTGAATTATAATTAATTTTAATACATGTATAGAAAATATTTTTCCATAAATTTAATACTATAAATAAGGGAAATTTGATTTTTAATAAAAATATATAAAATAAGTGAATATTTATTAAAAAAACATATCTCATAAGACATAAAATATAAGAATAGTATTCCTTATCATTACATAAAAATTATTTAGATCCCATTAATTAATTTTATTATATATTACTTAAATTGTAACACGAAATTTTATATATAATTCCTATAATTTATTAAATATAAAAAATAAATAATTTAACAAAACTTTTCAAAAGAGTCTCTTTATAATCAATTGTATTTTCTTAAATGAATTTAACCCCGTTTACTTTAAAAATTCCTTTATATATCAATTTTATTTAACTAAAATTTAATTTATTCCATTTATTTTAATAGTAAATCATTATTAAAAAATTTTAGGTTTTGTATTCACCAAAATCTTTTGAAAACATCAAATATATTTTAAAGGAAAATATATTTTAAAATCACGGGGCTATACATATCTTAATTTAACCCTTAATTATATTTTAAAAATTATTTTTTTAAGAATATATAAGTATTATATTATAATAGTTTTGGATGGTTTTTAAAGGAAAAAACACATCTGTAAACGTAGTGGAAATAATCTAAAAAATTCCATTTTCCATACAAAACATCAACAAATTTGACAAAAAAATGATGCATAAATGTTTTTATATATATTAAACAGGATTTATAAAATCTTACCCATTTCATATTGATAGAGATAAATATGAATTATTAAATATAATCCTTAATTTTGTGGTATTCATAGGCTATGTGAATATAAATAGGCTTGGGAAGAAATTCCTTCAAACTATAATTTAGTTAAACCTTTTGTTAAGTATTTTAAGAAAAACAAGATCTAAAGAAGACTTAGTTCATTATGTTTTCATAATATTAACCATATATTACAATGTAATATCTTGATCTTGTATTTTTTAACCTTTTATAATAATGCAATGACTCTCCTTGTATATCAAAAAGATTGGATATGAAACAAATCAGAATTTTCTAAAAAATAAAAAACTCCCTATATCTTATTATTAAACCATTATATTGATTTTTTATTATTGAAATAATTAATATATAGATAAAAACTCATCTGATCCGCATCACATGATGGTTTATATGAACATGAAATCTTAGGTGGGAGGGAACAACAAAACTAGAGTGTTACCTCATAATGCATGAATTTTCATCCACTAACCAAATATGTGGTCACTTTACATCATTGTTTATACCATTACAAGACAAATAATTTTTAAAAATACCGTATAAATATTTTAGAGTTAGTGTATATTTTTATCAATCTCACATGTTCACTAAATCCTTATTTAATGGCTGGTAAAAATATCTTTAGTGTGCAGTTGTTTGTTACATTGATGAGAGGTAAGTTAAAGGAAATATATTTTAGATATATCCATGGGGAAAAATTGATATTTCCTTGAAAATAATATAATAATTTCTATTATAACAATATATATATCTCTTTATGCGGTGTTGTGGTAAATTAAAATAGGGGAGAGAAAAGTAATGGATTAAATGAGTAGTCATGGATGATTATTAAAATTTCAAAGGACTGTGTTCATCGTTGAATTGAGGTTGGTGACTCTAAAATTTCACTTCCTTCCTATACTAATCTTGGTATTAGATTTATTTTATTAATAAAAAATGTTGAAATATACTATATAAAAAAGAGCCATTATAATAAGGAAGGTCATTAATTTATATGGTTGATTTAATAAAATTCACGATTCTTTAGTTTTTAAAAAATAAAATAATGGAATATATAATATCCATTGAATATTTACAAATACTCTGTTATATCATTAGTGGATAGATTTATAATCCCTGGATATGATATTTCTTTCTTCAATGGTGGTTTATAATTCATGTGTTAATTAGTTGGTGCACTGTTTTCATTGAATATTTTTATTACTATTTAAATTTTATTATTATGTAATATTTTTAAAAGTCACAAATAAAACATTAAGATATATATGATTGAAAATAATTTAATAAAACTTTTGGGGGTTTAAAGGATGAAAATTATGTCTTTTATCATGGATTTTTCTAATCCATCCTGAGGACCGTGCCACCTACTGGAATGTGGTATTGAAATGATAATGAGGAATAAGAGTATGAATATGTAGAGAGTAAAATAAAGTAAGTCACGTTTTCATGGGTCCATGAAACATTATAGAGGTATATTACCCCATGTATAGAGTTACATTAGGTCGTGGAGAGTTTTATTTGCCCATGCTATAATAACAAGTGTGTCCTATAAAAGTTGTCACAGCTCCATGTTTCATTCTCTCATCAACTTGTTTTCACTAAACTTTTGTCTGCTACATAGGTCATAACATAGAGAACATAAAAATATTGTTATGATGACATGCTATAGTTTTGTGTAGGTTTTAGATTGTATTAATTAAGGTTATTGGATGTCAAATTTGGAATGTTTGAGAAATTAACGATGGCACACAATATTTATAAAACTATTATATGTACTTTTAAATGATGTATTTGTGATGTTATTTTTATTTTTTAGTGAATTTATTATATTATCCCTCAAGTTACATAATTGAAAAAAAATCCATTTTAATCATTTTCCCACATGTATGTGATGGTGTATTTCTCTTGACCATTAGAGGTAATTTAGGATGGGTTTTGGTTAGTTTCACTATCGAAGTTCTATTAAAGTGATGAATAGGATTGAATTAGATGAATATAGTGGAATTTTAGTATGTTTGTCCACTTTATAAGTGATGATGGTATAGTTTGTATCAACCACAAAAATTAAAAATTTTGATTATCTCCCACATAGAATTGGCATATATCATCCAATTTATAGAATAATGATGGTACTCCCTTTGTCATGACATTTCATGGGTCCCCTATATGCTAGATGATGTGAGTAAATACCCGACTGATTGGGTGTATGTATTTTATATACAAATTTAGTACTCCATGTAAAAATATAATATTATCATTGAGTCTTGGATCCTCCATCAGATTAAAAATCTATTAATAAACATACATTCATTGGGGATACACTGGTCCCCCACAACATATTATGAGAGTTGGCATGTGTTTCTAAAAGAATATGGGAATTTTGATTATTTGGGTGGATTTTATTACTCAATACTTGGATTTTTTATTTGTAAATATCTTTAACTTTTCGTACATTATTGGTTATCTTACCATTATGAACATCTAGGTACTTCATGTAAACTTCAATTTGTATTGGGTTTTAGGATGAATTTTTATTTCATTTAAATATTATATTGATAATCATAATTGGTATATTTATACTCACCCCTATATGGTAATTTCCACCACATGTTTGGTGTTTTTATAGAGAAACTACTCATTAATAGTATTTATAGATGCTATCGAGTTTGTAAAGTTGAAGATTAGTGGTGTCAAATAGTGATTGTTACTAACGGTGCTCGTTTTTGTAGCTGGTGTGACATGGATTTTACCATATGTAGTTTTCAAGGTTTATCTTTACTTAAGAATATTGGTCTACTGTGTTTACCTCCATAATGGCATTCTTTAATTGTTTTACAGTTAGGGGTAATGTTGTTTTTCCATATGCATGTTTCTCATAGTGGTTTATTTGATCAATATTGCATTGTTATGTTCATTCTAGATATTGGTGGTTATCTGAAGGTTTATTAGGAATGCTTCTCCCATGTGTGTGATATATCTTATTGGTCCTAGTCACCAACCCCTGGCCTACAGGTGTTGGGATTCAAGAGATACACATGGACAGACTACTAGCCTAGGTGGCCCCCTGTATTTTGGATCAAACTAGAATTGTATCTTTATAGAACTATTTTATTGTAGGAATCTGGAGCTAATATCCTTGAAAAGTTTGGATTGGGTATATTTGGGAACAAAATTAAATAGGTTATAAGTTTAGTTTTAAACTATGGAACCAAATATTGGTGTTTCAACCAATGAATTAATTCACAAAAACTATAAAAATATTTAATACACTTAGAATACGGAGGCATAATTTGCAGTGCGTAGATAAGATTGTAGATGCATCATGTGGTGGTTGATTATTGAATTTTGTATCATTTTTAAGTAAAATCACGCAAATATGACTCAATAATATTTTTTTTATCTTTTTAATTATATGATTCCATCCCATAGATGAATAGATATGATCTTAAGGTTTGGTCATGAATTATATTAGCATATGCTAGAGCCTTTAATAAGTTACTAGTTGAGTGAGGATGCATCCGTTCAGGGACCCTATTGAGAGATCCCATCACTGGGTATGCAAAGTATAGATTCTACACTTATTATAATGAAAGAATAACCTACACTAATTGTGCTAGGGGTGATCCTCAAAATTTCTAGAAGGGGATGATTCCTATTGATCACAACTGGGCTACCTTTAATCTAATTTCATTGAACGTGTTTTAGATATAGAAACCATATATGTTCTAATAGAGTTATCACCCTAAATCCATATAATAATATCTATATATAGTGATTCATCTATTATTATTATTATTTCAAAAATCATCCTTTTAGTGAATGGCTATGGTGTCCATTATTCTTCATGGTGAAATGAGGCATGGGTGGTCATTGAATTCCAATATAAAGGATGTGTCTAATCTACCTTGGTTTGAGTTTGAGTTCCTTTTTAAATAGGAGTATTATTTGGTGATGTTGAGGTTGGGGAATGTAACAGAGTCATGGGAATATTGGTATAATATGTCAATGGTTTTTATGCATCAATGTTCACCAACCTAATGATGTCACTCATGATATTGGGGAAGATAGATTTTTACGAGCTGAGAAGTATGAGTGAGGTCTCCATGTATAGATTTAATGGGATGGGTGGGGGATTATTACCCAATAAATACATACCTATGAAAATGTTTTGGAAGGATTTTTAGTTTTCAAGAGTTTCCCATGGAATACATATTCATAGACAGATGGAGGTTCTAGTTTCCCTATTGTAGGTTCATTAGTGACATGCAGTAAATAATAGACATTGATATCCCATCATCAGAAGTATATGCATGTGAAATATTAGTCATAGGGACCGATATAGAAACCGAACAATGTCATATGAACATTACATCATTTATAAGATAAATAACATAATAGTGATAAAATCAAGGATTGAGAGGTTTATTATCTTTTGGAAATTAGGACAATAAATAACTTATACACAATAAAAAATAAAAAATAATTAAATCTTAATTAATTATCATCATAATAGATTTCACATTCTCAATAGTACAATTCATCACTTGATGTTATACATCAAAGATAGGGGTGAGCTAAAAGCCTAGTAAGGGGAGGAATAATAGACATGAATCAATAGTACATGAGTGATTATAACCAACATCACCATATAATAAGAAAAATATCATCATCATCATAATTAAATAAAGGAATGCATTGTGGAATATGAATAATAATAAACTATCATAACATAGTGGTCACATTATAGACATAGTTATGAAAAAATCTATTATCATGTTCACACAAAACATATGTGTATAAAGCATTACATAATAATTGTGAACAAAGATAAAAGCATGTTCATTCATTATAAACATAATATCATGAGATATATTTCATTTCCCATTGAATTTTAAGGATATATAACTATTGGACAACCTATCATATCATAAAAAAATAATTATCATGCATGAAACATGGAAAGGTAATATATATTCATGATATATACCCGTGTAAAAATGGGTGTCATAAAAGATTTGTAAAGAATACCTTAATGAATAACATTTGGGGCTCTAAAATTTTTATCTAATGTAAAATTTTTTCATAAAAGATCATTTTTGTTTGAAGAAGAAACCACTCTCGTGGATTCCAGAGGGTTTCATGAAAAATAATATCATTTTTGAAAAATTATTAAAATTGGATTTGAAAACATTTAAAAGGGTGGAAAAATGAATATACAGGATAAAATAAGCAAAATTACATTTCAGTGAAATTTTAAGGTAGAGGAATTTATATACTAAAAATAACTTGAAATAGAAGGTAATCCCAAATGATGGAATTGGGTTCGAGAAGCCCCTTACCTTAAACCCCGCTTTATTATGACTCTTTTCCACCTCCTGAATAATAATTATAGGCTAAATAAAACATTAAAAATATAATTATATATTTTTCACTCTTTATAAATTATAATAATTTTTTATATTTCCTAATTCCCATTTTTAAAGATGACACATTCTGATATAATATTTTCCATAAAAAAATCCCACTTTGTTACATTTTCACTATTTTGTTCAAGGTCCTTTATACATAATTTGAGTTAATTATATGAGAATAAAATGAATATATTCATACACATATATATTTATATAAATTATAGATATTTTATTTTATATATCCTTCAGGTCATCGATAAGAAAATAGTTAGAAACATCTCTATTGGAGGTCAACCGACCATTAACAGGATGTTGTCAAAAGAAGATGAAAGAGAAATCTAAAATATAAATACATCATAAATATAATTTTTACCATAGGTTAAAATAATTAATATAATTTTAAAATAATTATTAATTAATCTTATATGATCTGGTTTTGAAAGGAACTCAAATAAATGTTAAGAGAAGAGGATAATGAGAGAAGAGTTGACAAAAACTTATTCTTTTAGTTATATTGATTCTATTGTATGGAACTGAAATACCATGACAATTTTAGTTGGTTTAATTTGGAATATATATAAAGATGATAAGAGTATTAAGAGCGATTATTTGGACAGATATAAGGATTTTAGGTGAGGTGGGAGTTTTTTTTCAATGGGGAGATGAGTTATTTATACTTGACAATAATGGTATTTTTAGGATAAAATAGAGAGTAAAATACTATATCCAAGGTGAAGAATGTATTAGTGACTATTTGGAAATTTTTAATCATATATAAATAAAATAAAATGAATTTATGAATTTTAACCCATTTATAAATTTAATTCAACTGTTTATTAGAAAGGAAACTAGGGGGAAAACAAAAATTGTTATTTTAAGGAAACACTTTTCACATTATAATTTGGAAAATAAATTTTGCAATTGGAAACTATGTATATTTTAATAAAATGACCCATTTAACTTGTTAGATATTTTTTTCTAAAATAACCAATTTATTATTTATTATGTTCTAATTGCATCAATATTATGTCATAAAACATGTGATATTTGAAGAGGATTGAAGAGAGAATGAGTGTTCTGAAAAAAAATCCCTTGGACTATTTGGGGGTTCTGCGCTATCTAGGTAAAATCCTCATCAGTTATTTTGATTCACTAGTGGATATAATTTCTACCCATATTCTAAATGAGAATAGTCACTTTCTAACCTTTGGGTGGTTTATCACCATAGCCAACAACAAGCTTACCTCAATTCCCATACACATTTCATCAATAGTTAATACACCCAAGACCATCCAAAAAATATTGAGAGTGGTATTAAAAGCTTCACATGGGATGATCAAGGTCATAGAAGGTACCATTGTGCCCTGTGGGAGTGTGTGGACAGGGATGTGGAGGATGGAGGTATTCATCTTATAAATGTTTCATTATCTATGGATTCTTTTCAAGATATTATCACATGGGATTACATGGAAAAAAATCCATTTTCAGGGATTATTGGAACACATATGAGTCCCATTTGGAACGATTATGAAGGAGAGTATCCAATATGTGAGACCTGATCCACTATCATATCCCAATTTTTATGATTACTTGATAAAGATCATGGGGAGTAGAACAGTTAATTTTTGTAAAGATAACTGGGTGGGGAGTGCACATGGAATCCTCGGATGCCCGATGCATGACATATCCTTCATCTGGGATAGCATATTTCACACTTTTATCAGAAAAATTATTATTCCTTGGTAGATAGAGGTCTTCAATAATATCGCGATCTTCCCTAAGCCCGATAGGCTAGTCTTCAATGGATTCTAATCTATCTTGTTCACGAAGAAAAAGTACCATCATTCCATCCATGAAACCACCATTCAAAACTTTTAGGGACCTACTCTCACATGTAATGGGATTCCCACCATGATGAATTTTTTATTCTTTAGAATACTGAACCACACGCTTTCCATCGATGAGGTTGTGCATCTTACTGGGGACTTTATTGTTTCCAAGTTTGTAGGCAGTAATAGGTCCAAGGTGGAGACCACCTCCCACACATTATTAGAAGGTCGGTGGGATTATGATATTTGGTGAAGCTTTACTGTGTTTAATAGAAGGGATATGCATGGGATTTCTAGAGATGAGTTCCGGCAATCTTGGATTCATTGGATAGAGGGGAAATTTTATGAATGCAAGGTAAGGGATCTTTTTATGCAAGTTGGATTCTAGAGCATCATGAATTCTTGAAATAGGGTGAGGAAAAATGGTATAATAAGTTATATAATGGATTTTATTGGTAAGGAAGGATCCATGGTAGTAGAACTTATCCCTTTTATTAAACATGGAGAGTTATCACCTTCATTCGGTTACCTCATGGTGGGAATGAGCACTACACAAGTAGTCCAAAGACTAATGATGTAGGGTAATTGGTTTCATTGTCTCTCCCCATAATAGAACTCAAATTTAATGTGGATGTTCATGCAATAACGGTGTAATTAATTACATAGGAGTTGTCAGTGACTTGTTTGGATCTATTTATTTGGTGACCACAGTGATCTATTTTCAGGGGGGGTGACTCCCTCACAGGGGAGGCCTCTACAAGGATTTTGGGGATGGATATGTGTCTTTATATAGGTCTATCATTGGAGTTTGTGGATATTGTATCCTCTATTATTCACATGGAAATTTAAGATGATATTCTCATCCAATAGGCAATCAACTATCACATCTAGAAATGTAAATATCTTCTCAATAGAAGTGAAAAGATCACCCATACATGGTGAGAGGGTAACAAGGTTGTGGAATTATTGGCCTCTTCGGCCTTCTCAAATAGAAATTTAATCATTTTTTCGACTATTGGGTCCCCATAGGTGTGTTGGTCTATTCTCTATCGATGCTGTAGGTGTACATTATTTTTGACCTTCTTAAATTATTTGGTCTTATCCACCTCACCACTTTAACAATAATATTTCTTAACATTGGATGGATGAAAAAATATTTTTTTTTACTATTCATGTAAAAATTGAATTATTTAATAAAATTACAAAAAAACCCCTGAAAAATTATTATGTGTTGAATATATGAATTAAATTATTTTTAGAAAAATAATTTTCTATTATAGGTAATTTTAAATTTTTATATAAAGGCTATGATATTTATGAAATAAACTAAAATTCAGTTTATTAAAATGATGCATATAATTTCTTTGAGTTTTTAATATTGATATTTATTTTATGGAATTATAGTGTTTATATTTTCATAAATTACCCATGATAAGTATTATTTACATTAATATTTATTATTTTGAGGTCAAATTACTATTCCAACAGTCAGGTTGTTATTTCAAATGGTCTAGACACTATTCCTAATCATCATGTTACTATTCCAATGATTACATTACTATTACAAAGGTCATATTACCTCAAATAAATACCAGATCATTTTTTTCATTCAAAATTCACTAAAATTTCTCCCTAGGTTCTATTTTTTTCCCTCTCTAAGATGTTAATAAATATACAAATTTTATTTTTCTTTTCTTTAATTTTGTTTTTGGAGGTGATGATTCTAGAAGATTAGAAAAGTCCAAATTTTCCCATTATAGTTTTCCTATTTTAAAAACATTGTCTCTTCATAATGGTTTTTAATTACATGGGTTTATTTGTTGATTAATATATCGATCTGAACTAATGAAATAAATTATTAGCAGTTTATTTCTATGATGTAGGTTAATAATTCTATATAATATAATATAACAGGCATTAACTCCAGAAACTAATATTAATAATAAATTATTTTTAATTAATAGAACCCCCATTAGAAATTTTGTCTCTAAAATTTCAATAAATATTCTCAGTTAAGAATATATGAGGGTACTTTTGTTTCAATGTTTCCTGCAATTTTGATGTCACCACTTCATATTTGTGGTTTCTCCACACCATTTGGTGATGGTGAGTTATCCTGTTGCATTGAAATTTATCTATACGGTCTAATATCTTCACCAAATAGTCCTTGTAAGAGTGTTCATCCTGCAGTTATACCACATTCAACTCAATCCATGTAAGGGACAATGTTTATACTTCATTTAGAGAGATATTTGGAACACATCAAGAAATTGTGGTTGGTTTGGTGGAAGTGACAGCTGATAGCCAACTTCTCCTGGGAAATTAATGATTTCAAAAGTTCAAATGTAACAGGGCATAAATATCCATTTCATTCTAGACCACATGAATCTCTTCTCTGGTGATATTATAAAGAGTTGTTTTTCTCCAAATTCAAACTCATAGTCCCATCAAATGTTGCAAGCATAAAATTTCTTCCTAATCTGAGTAGTTTTTATTTACTGTTGTATGAATTGGACATTTTCTTTCAACTCTTTACCAAGATCAGATCAACATATATTTCATTCATTAACTTCATCCCAAAAAATTAGGGTTCTATATTACTTTCCATATATAGCTTCATATGGATCTATTTTAAATATTGAGTGGATTTTTTTTGTATGATGACTCAAATAATGGGAGATGTTGATCCAATCCACCGTAAATTTTATTTACCACGCTCTTAGTAATTCTTCAATTGTTTGAATGGTTCATTCAGATAAGCCAAAATTTTAGGGGTTATAGGTCGTACTAAAATCTAATTCTGTATACACATCATGTCTAATACTTCTCCAAAATTAAAAATTGATCCTTGGATATAGATCATAGATTATAGAAAGAAGTTATAAATGCATCCTCAAAACTTAATTTATGTATCTCTTGAAAAGTTTCTCATGTGATAAATCTTTTGGATTAGTGATGATGTGAGCAGTTATTTTGAGTTTATCCACCATAACCCATATCACATTGCTTCCTTTGTATATCTTTGAGGGACCAGTAAAAAAGTATATAGTGACGTTCTTCCATTTAAAATAGGGTATGGGAAATGGTTCTATCCTCCCCTCTGGTGTTTGTCTTTCTAATTTAACTTTTTGACCTACCAATCACATTGAGGCATACTAAGTGATTTCCTTCTTCATTTGGTCCCACCAAAAGTTCTCTTAAAGATCATGGTACATTTTGGTACTTCAATGATGGCTAGATAATGATGATCATTGTGCATTATTTGATATCATATTCTTTAACTTAAGTGATGTAGGCACACAATTATAGTTCAAAGCCTAATGAAACTACCTTCATCGAGGTGTAATTCATGAAACTTACCCTCCTTTACTAATTCCACCTTCTTTTGAAGCTTTAGGTGTTGGGTCCAAGTTGGATGGAAAAAGAAGTAAGAAGTGTTCTATTTTTTAGTTATTGTGTTTTGTTGTTAAGAAATTTTGAGAAAAAAGGAAATCCATTCACTTTGTATAAGTGGATGAGGGAAGACAGGTAAATTAAAATTCTTTCCATGAAAGACAAGATGATGCATTGCTGATTTATATTTCCCAAATATCATCAGTTTAGAGAACTTGTGATGAAAGACTTTTGAAGTAGAGGGTGTGAAAAGGAAATTCCATTCATATTTAGTATTGATTGTAATGAAGGATGTTTCTAGAAGACAGGGAAGATTCATTACATTACGTTAAAAATATGATGATGGTAAAGGTTTTTTATCAAAGACAATATATCATGGAAGATATGGTTTGTGATAAATTAGTTTTTTTTTTGATTAATCTAGATGATAATGAAGCATCATTGGTGTTCTTGATAATGCAGATTTCAAGGTGGCGCCATTTTCCAATGGTTGTCATGCTTTTGGGGATGAAAATCAAGGGATAGAAAAATGTGCTTTTGGAATAGAATGTAGCACACATGCTTGAATTTGGCATAGCATATTGCACCAAAGTATAGTTCCAAGATCCAAACATCAAAATCTGGAAAAGGAAAGACTCACGAAAAATATTGGTATTTAAATGCAAGATTGAAGGGAGTTTGTAATGTTGCACATAAGGGATGATTCAAGGTCAGAACATCAAAAAATGGAAAAGGTGTGAAGTCTGTGAAAGATTCAAGAATTATGTGAAATTTGAGGTTGATGAAAAAGAGACTTATGTGCCCAATGATATGTCAAATGGGGTTTTGTGCAATGTGTCTGGATCTGGCATGACAGATCAAGGTTTTTCCATGTAGGGTTTAGTGATTCCTATAAATAAGTGGTAACCCCCTCTCATTTAACAAGATTGGAACTTAGAAGAATCTTGATCTCTGAAGCGGAAAAGAATTTTAAGTAAAGTGAGTTGTGAAAAATAAATATATTTTCACTTAAGAAGGAGAATTTACACACAATAAGAGAGTTGTGTGCAAGATTGAAGTTCCACACAAGAGGTGTTTCATAACAAAAGTAAAATATTGTGCGTGTGGAATAAAAGTTGCGTGCAAGACACCAAAAAGGGTAAATAATTATTTGAGTTCATCACAAGAATTAATTTGTGTGAAAGGTATTTCTTACCAGCTTCTGGTTAAGAACGTGAAGAATTGTTTTGAAATATCAAACTATGAAAGCTGATTTAGAAGCATATAAACATAGATTTTCCCTATTTGTGTTGAGACTTTTCACACGTGCTTGAATATTTTTTTCCTTGTGCTACACAATTGTAAGGGTATATTCGACTCATTGTATTCAACATAAAAGGATTATTTTCTAGTGTATTTTGTGGTACTATATTATTTTCATATCATACCATGAATGTAGCTACTCTTGTTGAGTAGTGAACATTATAAATCTTTTGGTCTTGTGGATATATGTTTTGATTGGGTTTCGAAGGGAAAGAACTATTTCATGGGAGGTGAAGGTTATTTAAAAATTAATTAAATATAAAACAAAAAGATATCACTGATTGACCATGTCCCCCTCTTAGTGATATTTGTATCCTCACTGCGCAACTTCACCAAGCCATCCCTTTATGCCTCCTGGATCTTCTCTATGATAGGTGGTTGGAAAATAAAATGGGAATGGTAATATGTATTTCTTACCATTATGATTTACATATCCACAAATTCAATATCCATGAATATAGGGTATATCTAAATCTATATCAGGGATAATGTAGTAGTTTCTTTCCTGTTAAGAGCATCAGCTACCTTATTTACATTTTCTAGATAGTACTGAATAGAGAAATTGTAATCCTAAATAATATCTAAAAATCTTCATTGGTACATCTTGATATACAAAAATGTACTTAGAATCCTTTGCTCTATATATATGTCACTTTTATCACCACAGAGTTCATGATGCCAAAAATTTAAGGAGAAGATCATAAATGCTAATCGTAAATCATGCATCTGGTAGTTCTGTTTATGTATATTCAACTACTGTGAGGCATTGACTATCACTTTATCATTCTTCATAAGTACACAAACCAATTTTTTATGCATAGCATTATGTCACAAAACATTATCCACTTGATGGTAATGTATGTATATGTATAAATATAGGCCTATTATTAAGTTCCTTAATGATTTTCTCACATTCACCCATCCATACATACTTTACCCCTTTCCATGTTAACAAAGTTTTAAGGATAGAAAGTCAAGAGAAATTTCTCACAAAATATTTGTAGGACCAAACTAAGTGTTGGATCTAAGGCTGCTCTTTTCTGAAAAAAAAGAATGGTTTTTGTTTATTGTCAATCCTCTCATTGATGAATAGGTAAATTGCAAGGAAAGGGGTTATACAATTCATGTAGTAAGAATTTTTGAAGGTGATGTATTTTCCTAAAGTTTTCAAATAAATTGGGTCCAATAATTGGGGGATAGAAAGCATTGAGAAAAGTGTTTTTTCTTGAATTCCTTTTGAAAATATGGAAAATGAATAAGTTTCACAGAGATAGGATTCATGAAGTGTATTTCATGTACACAATGAAGATTGTGAAAGTGTGCTCTAAAGTTATGAGAGTTTTATCTCTGAGCATTGTGAAGGTATTTTTCTAGAATCAACATTTCATTTATATAGAAATGGCATGTTTTTTCACGAAGACTAGAATAATTAATTCAAATAAATTGATCTCTAAGATTGAGATGGTGTTTCTTTGAGGTTACGATGGGCTCAATAAACCATTAATTTTAGTGGAGATTTGTGAGATGGAGGAAGCGCCATAAAGATATTGACTAATCTATATTTCACAACCGAAGAAGAAGAGATCCATGTTCAACTATGCCTATAAATAAGAATCCAACCCTCTTCATTTTAGACAATTTAAAAGATATAAAATCTAGGATCGCTTCGAATTCACGAAGCAAGGGGTGGTCCGTGATGCAGATTGTTCTACGTGATCTTGAGAATTACGAAGAGACTTTTAAATTCTTGGATGATGCCAATTCTTATAATTAATGATAGATTCATGATTATGGGGTGTTCTACATTGGCTCAATGAGCATCATGAAGTAGGTTTCTATGCGAGGCAGTGACCTCCGCAAATGGTGTTGCTCTGCGAGGTAGTGTTCTCTACAAAGTGTTGTGCTCTGTGAGGAGAGAGCTCTGTGAAGGGTTCGGATTTGAAATGGGGCTTTGTGAAGGGTTGTTTCTAGTATCAGTGTTAAGGGGTCAGGAATTTCAGTGAACATATACTCATGTATTTGTTCCAAGCAGTGTCTTGTGCTGGAAAAAGACAAACACTTCAATGCCAATCTATTGAAGTGACCTTCATGTTGAGAATCTGATTTTGAGCTCTCTCATTGCAGTGAGCTAGGGGAGTTTAAAAAATTGTTATGAGGGAAGTGGTGATCCATCCCGGAACATTTGTAAGGGTAGTGTTCCTGGAAAAGGGTTACAATGACCAATATCTTGTACTCCACAACAGGTGAATATTATTGGATCTAGGTACGACCGACACACTATAAACTTATGATCCGTGTATGTAGCACTTTGTAGTGAACCAAGTAAAAGTGTTGTGTCATATCCTTGATTTCATTTAACTGAAAAATTTAACATGCTCCTTCCAATGTGGGAATAAGATCCAAAACATTAAAAAGAAATAGTTGACATCCTGATTCACCCCTCCTCCCTCAGGGTGTTTCAAGGTCCTCAAATAAGATAAGAAAATAGTGGATTTATATGACACATAAGGGTCTATGATATTCTTCAATTTCTTTTTCCCTTGAATGGTCCCCAAAAATTCCTTCACCTGTGATCATGTTCCGTCAAGAATTTTACTCATTGTATTCAAAAGTAACACTTTTTGAATGTAGTATAAATTTTTTAATTTATTAATGAATCCAAAACAATACTTATATACTCTTTTTGATCCTCCTTACTCTTATAATAAATGATAATATCATTAAAAAAGATTATATTTCTTTAAGGTAGTTTTTAAAGACTATTTTTACAAAAAATGATGATTTTGAGGGAATTAGTAAGTATAATGGGCATACATATGAAAACATAGTTCCCAAACCATGCACAAAATTCTATATTATGATTAAATTAATTCTTCATTATCCTTTGGTGATATCCCGAATAAAGACCCACTTTTTGGAATTATTGATCTCATTGAAGTTTTTCAAACAAGTCATCAATCCTTTCTTGTGGATACTCTTTATTTATAGTGATATTATTGAGATCTTGGTAATCAATACACAACCACATTTATCTATCATTCATCCTAACAAATAGCATCGATGCACCACAATGAGAATCTCTATGGTGTATAAACCCTTTGTACAAATGTTGTTGCATCTACTTCATCAACTCCACCAGTTTGATTGGGGACATTCTATAAGGGAATTTGGATATATGAGTGGATATCGGTATAAGATACATTGAGAACTCTACCTCATGACCGTGGAAAATTATTGGTTATACTTCAAAAAATACACCATTATATTCCATTACAATAGGTACAGCTTAGAGGTTGATACTTTCATTCAACATAACCAGTTAATAATTTTATAATTCTTCACTGCGTATTAAAAACCCCACAATTTTGGGATTATATATAAGAAATTCATGATTCTCCATGAATTTTTTCATGAGAATGTGATGGTTTGAAATATATAAATTGATTTCATTTTCACTATAGTGGATGTGGGCTCTATATAACTACAGTTTATGCAGGCTCTAAAATTTAATTTTCATGATACAAAATAGTAATGGTGATGGAATAATATATCCATTTATCCTTTGTATTTAGTGGTTATTAACATTGATTACCCTTGATGACATATGGTATAGTGCACCATCATGCACAGTTCCCATGCTCCCAACATTTGAAGCATTGAACCTTGGGTGGTTCCTTACTTTCCTCCATCATGTTGTCTAGATTGTTCATGTATATTAGACATTCAGGAGCATGGTTTCCTTCTCTACCACACTTTTCATTATATTCTTTATTTGAGGAAATTAACATGGTGATTCATTTAACATTTTTGACATGTGGGTGGTTGGATCTTCTTTCAAATTTTTTCATTTGATCCCTTGGAATGAAACTCCCACATTTGTTTGTTATCTATATTACCCTCTGTGAATTATTCAAACTATATATCTGAATTGATATCACATAAAAATAATTCTCCATGACTAAAATTATCTCAGATAGATAGAGACTTTATTAGGTGTTGTTTTAAACCACTGAAGAATCTATCTACTTTTCTACCATTGTTGATAAAACCTAAGGCATATCTTTAAATCCATGTGAAATTTTACTCATAAGTCATGAAATTTTCAGAAACATTTTTTAAGATATATGAATTATCTCTCCATATTTGGTTGAAGAGTTCAAGGGAAATAATTGTTAAGGAATACCTTCTTAATGTCTTCCCACATTATTTCTTCCATTTCATCCTCTAGATTGACATTCTTTAAAAATTAATACTATTTTTATATTTCTCCATTAAAATTATGGATATCTAAGGTGAATTTCATAATCTATAAACAATATATAACCAAATAGATATTATCTATTATGTTAACCCACTATTCAAAGATAAGTGGATTAGAAGACACACTAACTTATTATTGTTGTTTCCACATAAATGACTTAAAGTCCAATTTATCCTTGGGTGAAGTTGGAATTTCCCCATGATTAAGGATATTTTTCGTTGTTTGAGATATCTGGGTAAGAATTTCTAAGGTTTTATGAACTCCACCTGCCATGGCTTGGTATTTTGGTTTCTCAAACTTCCCACCATTTTCTAAAATAGAACTGGTTTAAAAAAACATAAGAAAACAATATAGTAATAAATAATATATTATTAAATGAAAATAAATACTAAATTAATATATTATGGGATCCCTATATTTATCCGTTTACTTAAATTATTATTCTTAGATCATTTACTTAAATCATTCTCTAACATTGAATGGAATAATTACTTTTTTTATTTTTCCGTAACAATGGTTTGTGAAGAGATTATGATTAACTGAACAATATCTTCTATGAGTATAAATCCATTTTTATAGTAAAGCATCTTTATTATGAACAATGTGATAATAAATTAAATTCCCAATGTTCTCTTTTTATGTTTATTAATCCAAGGCACAACTGTACAAGAACAAAATCAATATGTTGTTTCCAAACATGGATTTATTTTCTTGGAAATAATTCCCTCCTATATCTAACCCAAAAAAAAGATATTTACCGAAACATTGACTTATCCTTATAGTTCTCATTAAAATTTTATAATCCTAATTCATAATTTAAATAAACCTACGATACCAACTATAGTGACCAATTTTTTTTACATGGATATCACATGATTTTAAAGATAAATAACTTAATAATGATATATTTAAGGTTCAAAAGGTTTAGTCTCACGGGAAAATTAGGCTTATACATCACTTTTATATAATAAAAATTAAAAATTAGTTAAATAAATATTATTTATCCTACTAATAGATATCATGTTCCCCTAAGTGTATTTAATCCTCTAAGGATATACATAAAAGAAAGGGATAAGCTAAAAGACTTATAAGGGGAGGAATAAGGGAGATGAATCCTTAGTACATGGGTGTGAACAATCAATACAATCATATCATATATATAGGATCATCATCAAAATCATAAAGGAAAAATTTGATAATGGAATACAATGTTGAACGTGCATAATGTTGAATAATCATAACATGGTGTTCAAATACTACACATAGCTATTAACAAAGCTAGCATCATGTTCCTTTAAATCGTATGAGGATAAAATGTAACATCATAATGGTGAAAAAAACATAAAATCATGTACACACATAATACACATAATATAATGGGATATATCACATAAAAAAATGCTCATAATCATCCACGCCACACGTAAAGGAAAGATATATTCATGAAATAATGACATGGAAAGGAATGGGGTTCATAAAGGATTTATAAATAATAATTTCATGAATAACCTTTTGGGTTTAAAAATTAATAGAGAAAGTAATATTTTTTTATAAAATATCATTTTCATTTGAATAGTAAGCCACACAATAAGAGTGAAGGGGTGTTTTTTAATAATAATATCCTTTTGGAAAAAACATTGAAATTGGCTTAGAAAACATTTCAATAGGGTAAAAAAATTTATATACTATAAAATACAGGGGAAATAATATTTCAAAGAAATATTGAGGATATTATATGAATATCCATACTAAGAATAATGTTAAAGATAAGGCAAAAAAATACGGAATGAGGTTTGAGAATCCCATTACCTTAAAACTTTCTTTATTTCAACACTTTTATGCCTCCTGAATAATATACATAAGTTTATCTAAAAAGTGAACCTAACATTAATTATATTAATTTATGCCACTATTATTAAATTTTATTAATTTTAAATATTCTTTAAAGTATACTTTTGGATGAAGTTATTTTTAAGGATAGAAATGCTCGTGGATTTGTAAGATGATCGAAAAGAGTGTCCTATAAAAATAATAATAGGGGAATATATCTAAGAAAAATACAATACTCATTTAGAATAGTTCATGGAATTCTATTTTCGTGAACCTACAATGTAAGATATTCAATATCCTTTCAAATAAAAATTTAAGGACTATTTGAGAAATGAATCTATTCAGAATGAGCTTCACTATAGCTTCATATTTCCCATCTATTTCATTTTTTATGCATATATTCAGAGCTATGTTTTATTATGATATTTTTATATTTAAACACAATCTTTTTACTAAACTAGAGAGTGAATTATGTTCTCTTAAAAATATTTTTATTTTTACTACTTTATATAACTATATTTGAGGTCATGTGTGACATGTAATATTACTTTCCCATGAGAAACTATTGAATTGGATTCTAGCCTGGAATATCAAGTACATTTGTTTGTAAGTACCTTATCAATGTTGTGGGTGAATGTTTTTTAAAAAAAAACTGCTCAATAGTAGGTAATTTCTATTTTGAGGGGATTAATTTGTGTCCTGAGACTGAAACCCTTGTTCAAAATTCGACTGTAATATTTTGATTTTTTATTTCCCTATATTATATATTAACTTGTATATGTTTCAGAAATTAATAAAAAAATTATTTAATAGTTGAATATTTTATATACTGTGTTTGATATGAGTAAATTAGTTTCAAATGTTAATGCATTTTTCAAGAATATTTTTTCCGAGTTTTAGAAATGCTTTTGAGAAGAGTTTATAAATGATTAATTTATATATCTATTCTGTTTTAGTTAACTATGTTTTTTAAATTACATTGGGGATTATGTTTTAAATATTTTTAATAGTAATTTTTATTAGAAGTTCAATTCCAAGACTCCCCTCTTGAGTCTTCCACTATGACCAACATTCCGTAATAAATAAAATTATAAAATCCCCCATAATTATATCACCTTAATATTTGATGGACCCATATCATAGATTACCACACATAAAATGAACTTAGAGTTGTGTTAATGTCAAAAAATTACAAAAATGACTAATTTAGAGGTAACTCCCCCAACCCAACTCCTCTCCCATTAGGTGGTGGGTGAGGTTAGCCACAAACCTCAAACCTACTTTCACCAAACCCCTATTAAATAAAGATGAGGATACACCATTCTTGGAATTAAAAAACTACAAATAAATCAATCCTTTAACAATCTTAGTTAGCTTCCCATTAATTCAACTTTATTTACTATAGTTGATTATGAGGCGAGCTCCCACATAAATTTAATTGACATTAATTATTCCGATGAGGATTGAGTTTGGATACAAACGGCCTAGAAAGGGTGATGCTAATGTTAGCTAGGAAGTGTAGGAGTTAGGAAGATCTATAAGTTCATTCAATTACTGGGAGAATCCACATGCATTAGAAATGGATTGTGTGATAGGTTGGTAGTAATGGTACAATAACATTGGTTTTCTCCATGCAGTAGGTAGAGTGTGGTTTGATGATTGGTCATGAGAGGGAATTAAGTGGATATAGAGACCATGTGATGCGTTGGGGGAGGTTTCCCCATGTATTAGCTTAAGGTGTCTTACAAATTTTGTTGCATCATCACTTTAGTAATAGTAGGTGGTTTGGCCTCACGAAATAGAATTAATGATCTCTTAACTTTTCACTAGTGGTATCTTGATCAACTATTCCCACAAAGCACAAAATATTATTACTTTTTCATTTTTTATCCCATCCTTCATATTCCACATAAATTACATTTTGGTGGCTGAAAAGGTTAACTAAAAATTCAATTCATCACAAATAATTTTTTTGGATTTAGAATTTAATTCAATATTTTTACAAACACAATTAAAAACATGTTAATTCCAAAATAAATTTTCACTTTTTAAACTTCATTGTTTAGATCAATTTCGATTTACACATTATATACATACATAATAAGATTAATTTAAAAATTAAGAAATAATAGAATTTTAGAAATTAAATCCCATAAAAAATGTAAATTGAAAATATGAATCAATATATGGATTTGATCATTGAAAAGAAAAGTTGAATAATTCTGTTATAAAAATGTTTTAAGATAATTTTCAATTATGTTATAGATTCCAAAACATTTATAAAAATACAGCAATTACCCTGGTTTTATAAATATAATGATGTTAAATTTCATTTTTAAACAACTTAAAATTTCAAAATTTTGAACACTCATCATATCCTTGTAAATTAATTATTGCACTACCTATTGAAAAAAAAAATCAGATGACCTGATATTTTAGGCCCTTTTAATTAATTCTATATTTAATAGCTAGTGTAACACACCACACCAATACAATGTAATGACCGTCTAAAATGATCTGAGTCATATGAAAAATAAAAGAAGAATATTACCATTACTGGATAAAAAGAAAATAATTGATTAAAATAATTACATATTATTATTTTTAATTGAATAATATTTTTGAAAGTATGCCATTCAAAATAAATTAAAAATGGTATTATATTTTAAATTAAAAATTATCTTTTTATAGTTAAAGGTTTATTATAAAAGAAATTAATTATATTTATAAACAAATAAGTAAAAATTAAATTATTTGAAATTTATATAAAATAACATTAATGACCCATGAATTTTCAAGTCATTTTTTTCATCAAAAATAATTTTTCTTTATATTTTATATTAGCATTACATATCTAAATTTTTCAATTTTTCAATTTTATATTCATAAAATCCACTTCAATTTTTGGATTATAATTTCAAAATTATCTTAGTATGATTTTTTGGAAATTTTATTAAAATGGTTTATATATATATTAAAAATATAATAGTAAAATTAATTTTACCACACATAAATTTTATTTGAAAAAATAGATTTCATATTTATAATTTTCATTTAAAAAATATTTAATAAGGTAAATTTTATTTTAAGAAATTAAAATCAAATTAATTTGGAAAAAACTATCTTCAATGATAAAACCAAAATTGATAAAAAAAATAATGTTTTATGAGTAAAAACCTAAAACAAGTTGAAAACCTATGTGTAAATGAATGTTTAGGGTATAATAGACCATATAACATCCCACACTCCATTATTTTATATTTTGGATTATTCTTGATATATAAAACATGCTCTATCTTTATATTATGTTGAAATATTTACAAAGATTTCATTATCATCACATATAAAATGGGTCTCTCACCACCCATTGAAAATTATTCTAAAAATTTACATTCCACATGAATCTCTTCTATTTTCCCTTTCCCTATAATCCTCATCTTTTTTCTTAATCCTCTAGTAAAAATATATTCTCCTAAGGAATCCATTTTCATGGAGTCATCCAATGTAAATCTTAAGTCTTCAACATGATTACTTGTTTTCCCTAACATAACATTGATTCATTATTACTTTCCTATATCTAATTTCCCAATTTTTAAATAATGATATTAGTATTGATTTTAAATTGTATGATGTTATGTTAGGGGAAGAATTATTAACTACATTTATTAATTTGTATTAAAAAAAGTGAAATTCATGTGTTGTGAAGAATAAAACCTCTAAAAAGCGATGAAATATATTTTTTTCACCAAATAATCTCTTTAATAATAATTAGGGTGATATTGAGGAAAACATTATTCATGCATTGTGTGGAAAACCACCTCCATGAATTCAAAAATATGAATTTCTTGTAGTTTTTTTATTATTTTTTAAATACCTTAATAATAAAATTCACTACCTTACAAGTATCTAAATAATATCCTTATTCTTATATAATAATGATATTATGCCAAAATAATCCACTTTCTTAATAACATTCTTCCATTAATTATGGTATATTCATATTTAGGTCGGTCTAAAAAAACTACATGAACAATGATATAAAATAATATCATTAATGAATATGATAACTTAGTTTTGGACAATATATGATATAAATAAGTAAATAATAATTTTATTTTGGTTCTGGAATGATAACATTATTATTAAACTCATTCATTAATATATCAATGTTTGTTTTTTAAAAATCACTGAAACATGCTTAATTCCAATTTTTCGTATGAAAAAATTAATTAAAAATGTAAAAAATTGAAATTATAAATCTATAACAAATTATAAAATATAAATTAAAGGAACTTTTATGATCAAGTACTGATGAAAATTTGAATACAAATGATGAATAACACTACCATTACAAAACTGGTTCAAAAAAATCAATATTCTCCACACCTGATATTGAAAATTGGAAATAAATAAATAAAATAAATGTATAGAATTATTGTAAATGAAGTTTATAAAAGTTTATTACTTGAATAAAGATAAAAAAATATGTGATTTATATGGTTATTGTTTATAAAAGGGGATAGAGTGTGATAAACAAAGCAATCATTCAAGGTAAAAGGGATTCTTTCTCTCAAATTTAATTTATTATGACACATTTTTTAATATCCACCATCACATACTTGATATGGTATGATTAGTTAATAATGAATTTATTTTACCAAATAAATTTAATTCAGGGGGTTTGAAGAGCCATACCACGTTCCTTCCCTAAATAGATTTTTATTCAAAGAATACCAATGTTTTTTGGTTATTTTTTTTAACTCAACTCTATTCATTGAGATAAAATTCATATTCTTGAAATTATTTTTAACATGTTTAGTTACTTGCACCCTATGTTTTTATTTCATGATAAATTATCTTTATCTCTAGGAAAATAACATTTTTATTCAATATTCCTCCTCAATGAATTTCATCCATTTAAAAAATATATCACTTTATAGAATTGTTCAAATCCTCTTTAGTGGTGATTTCCCATCATTATCCATATTTTACTTTGCCCAAAATTTTCTTATTTATATTTGGAAATAAAATTATATGTCATATTATATGACCTTTTTTCCCCTTTCTCCGATTTTCAAAATGATTTTTTTATTACACCTTTAAAATGTGTTTTTTCAACAATGGTATGTTAAATCAATTTTCCATACATTCAAAATAAATTTTTTATCTTCAACGCTACCATTATATTTATAAACTTCATTTCATTTCAAGCTCCTATTACTGAATTTTAATTTTCAAAAGTAAGTGTTTTCCAAATATTTTACTTCATATTATAAATGCTTTATATCTTTTCAAGGGTGATATATTGAAGATTATTTTTCCAAACTGAATGTTTTATAAATTATTTCTCCTTACATTTATCAAAACATTTACGTCATTTGAAGATTCCATTTTTTAAATTTCATTCCAAATATTTATTTTCAAAATAATTTATTTTTAAGTTATCAATATTGACCATTTTAATTATTTTCAAAGTGTCTTTAATGTTATCTATTATTCCAAATATAAAATCTATTTTTAAAAAATCGTTAAAAAATTTTCTATCGTCTCATATTTATCAATAAAGGATTTATTTCCTATGAATTTATTTTTCATGTATCACCCAAAATAGTTTATTATAACAAATATTTTGGGTCATTGAATAGTGGGTATTTTCTATTTATATTTTTTAGGAAATGTTTTTAATACCATCTATAAATTTTGTGAAAAACATTCTTATTTCCATGGGATATTAATTATGTGATGAATTATACCCATTTTACTCCCAAGGTATTTCAGGATATGTTTAGTTATTGATATATTATAGAACACATATTTATGGTTTTTTATTAAGTGATGTTTGGGCTCTATATAGGCCTCCAAATCATTGGTAAATGATTTATATCTCAACATACAATGTGAAATGAGTTGGGTTAATTGATACACCTAGAGTAATAAGAGATTAAATCATGATCCACCATATAAAATAGGTGATAAAAGTTTGATCCACATAGGGAAACAATTGATTGAAGCCTGATCCACTAAGGGTAATAGTTTGTTATGACTAATCTTCTATATTATGATTCATATTCTCATGTTTTGGGCATATTTTTTTGAAACTTACTTATGTTATGATTTTTCATTTATCATAAACCTTGTTTTATAGAGTATTATTCTCTAAATTATATCTTCATGGATTTTAAATATGATATCATTCCCATATATTTATTTATTATTCATACTTATGATCATTAGTGGTAATCTATTAAATCTATATTACTTAGAATCTAAAATCATCCCTTTATTATGTTTTCTTTTTACATGATTTGATGATGGGTATTATATGGGAGATATTTAGAAGGGGTTTTAGAGTTTTTTAGTTATGAATATATCTTGATGAGTGTTGTAAAATAATTTGTTTTTGTTTAAAACATTCCAGGTCATTATGTCTTCATTTATTTAGTATGTCTGACAATTATTAAGATTGAATGATATTTATGGTAAAATAATGTAATAAAGGTTTTTATTTTTAATGGGCCACTTTAAGGATTCTAGGATAGACCTAAGTACCCAATACTAAGGAGAATAAAATTTTAGACCCCTTTATTATTTGGATTGTTAAATATTTCTTTTGAATTTAATACATTATATCAATTTAATTCACTCAAAAATTGTATTTTTTTTATAAATGGAATAGATCCTAGTAGAGTCATTCTTTTTAATAGTTTTAAACTTCTAATTTAATTCACCCCAAATCTTTACTTCCAAATTTCATTCTTATGCTTCCTTGATAATTTAAAAAAGGAATTATGATATATAATCTTCCCATTATTCATATAAGTTCAGAATTACCCAAATCTATTTATCCCCTCTATGAATTAGAACTTATTAATTTTTCCAGTCCATATTTTTTACAATAAATTGCTCAATTATTCTAGCTAAACTTGGACCAAAAGTAACCCAAGGGTGTAGGTATACCCATGACTAATTTTAATCATCAATTCATAGAAGCAACACTTGGGAAATAAATAATTAGAATTATTTAACTATTATTAAATGGATAACACACAAAAACATGGGGTTATGATGACTTATTTATACTTTCATATAATATATAAAATTCTTGTTTTAATCTAGTTCATCTAAGCTATATGATTACTTTTTAGGGAGGATCTATGAGGAGTTACTAAATCACCAAGAGTATGTTTCATAGGATTCATTTGATATGTTCAGTTCCTCCAATATATGATATTGGTTCCATGATGTTATATTATATTTACAACACTTTTCCCAGTTCCAAAATCAGAAACATCCTTTAAATCAATGGTAAGATCACTTAGAAATCATTTCACTATAACGATTTCAGAACCAATGAACATCCTCCATTCAAGAAAAGTATTTTTCTTATGATGGAAAACATTAATATCATTTTTTCTTATCGAAAGACACTTCAAAATTTTAATAAAATAGAAAAAAATAAAATATTTATATATAAAGTATCAGATTAGGTTTTTCCATAAAACTTTTAAATCCAAATATAGCTAAAAACATATTCAGAAAAAGAAGAAAAATTATTTTGATTATATAATACATTCCATCATCTACAATAATATATCATAAACAATTCCAATTAATTATAAAATTTATTTTCTTAGGTTAATAAAATTTAATGAATTAATATAAATACTAATATTATGGAAATAGAAAATGAGTTGATGATTTTTTAAAGAGCACTAGTGTGGAGTTTTGACTATTCTGTTAGCTCTTTTCAAAATTACTCATGGTACTGATCCACTATTTGTATATTCACATTGAATGTATGATATTAATGTTCTAATTTTTTATCAAATTCACCTAATAGAGAATTTATTATCACTACGTATCACCTAGTGTATTTAGAATGTAGTTTACTAGGATTGAGCTTCATTCTTAAAGAGAATAGTTGAACCTTGTCTCTAATCTCAAATATTCTTTTCTATATGATTTTTCTGGGAAAATATGGTCTTATCCTTATATAGGAGTTAATTATCATAATATTCCCCCCTTAGTTCCTCAATATATATCTTTTTTAGATTTCTATGTTCTATAGATTATCTAAATTCTAGGTTTACCAACTTCAAATCCCAATACACCTTGTGTGGCCACAAAACTAGAAAGTTACAATTATTTCAGAAAAAAATTATACAACGGTGAATAAATAAGGGTTTTTTACTAAGTTCTATAAGAAAATAATTAACACTTCATGTTCTTAGTCCATTCATTCCAGGTGGTTTGTACTATTTTCTCTAAAATCCCCTTTATCTCTTTGTTGGAATCCTTTGTTTTCCCACATGTCTATGGATGATAAGATGTTTAGATCTTATGGATTACTCCATAATTCTTCATTATGGATTATATGACCTTATTACATAAGTGTGAGCCTTTGTCACAATTTATTTCTCTTGGTATTATAAACATATTGAAAAAATTATGTTTTTAAAAATTCACTGACAGCCTTGGAATCATCAATTCCAGTGAATTTTCTTCAATTAATTTAGATACATAGTCCAATTATAATAATATGTTGGAAAAACAAATTAGATAAGAAATATTACTATGATATCTAATCCCCATATAGCAAATATTTCAAAAAATCAAATATTTTTGGGGAATTTCATTTCATTTAGAAATTCATCCAGCAAACTGTTTGTTTTTACATGATTTAAAAAACATAGGTGAATCATTGAAAAAAGGAAAAAATAAAGTAGTCTATAACACCTTCCTAGTTTTTATATGAGGTCCAAAATAGTCCCCAAATTCATGTTTGTGATAATTTATAACCATAAAGATTACATATTAAACAGGGATGTAAATCTCAATTACTTTCTATTTAAAAATATTTTGTAAATAGGGATATTATAGGACATAATAATTTGACTAACTAGACACTAGAGTGTGTCGGAGTTGGTGGTTCCATTAGGCCAATTGTTCTTTTACATTTTATAACATTTTATATTAGTGTAGTTTCAATATAATATAATTTCAAATCCAAACGTAATTATTCTTCGGCATTATGGTATATGTGATAATATCTTATAGATGATTTTTTCTTCAAAATTACATACAAGTTCCTCACTATGATGAGGCACTTTATAGGTTATGTATGAATTCCTTAAACACTTGTTCTACATATTTTTGGCATTATCGAACATGATGCACCTGATATAGGCTATTAGGCGTCTCACTCTTATATGACATTAAGACACCTTATAATGGTGTTCACCCTGGGTATTGTTTAAGAATGGAGGTTATGATAATGGTCCCATGAATTAGAATTCCACAACATTCATGTGTTATTGGATAATCCTATATATGGACCTATGTAATGATCCTTTCACTATAATATTACTATTAATGTATGTCAGGACTTTCATGCTTTGACGTATTTCAAATATCTTGATGAAAAAAAATTCATGATGATGTTTGACAGTTGGGTGCATCATAAGTGGTTTAACATTAATGAAAAACACAATAGAAGATTAATCACTTCCATCGGAAGTGAATATCATAGGGCCTTGGATGTATTAGAACAACCATATTAAGTCCATGGCCATGGAGGCTTATCAGTGTGATGAGTTGTTGGAATTCAAAAAATGGATCCAATCATATTGTTTTATGGAAAAATTTATACAACATATTTGATAAGTGATATAATGATAAAGAGATTATATTACACAGAAAGGGTTCATTAGAGTTTTAATTTGAGTAAAACATTAATAATTTTCTCTATGGGTGCCTTTGAATGTTAATAGGTTTTTACCATGGATTTTTGGAGGTTTATCCTTATACCACTGAGAAAATTTCCATGTAGGTTACACAATAAGTGTATCGAAGAACATTAAAAAAATTCACTATGAATTTAACAAGTAGATTTGTATATTATTCTCATGCTTGAGGAATAATATTTTATCTAGTTTATTGGTTAATCACAAGTATTTATTTATCAGTTTATAACGACGTTATATTTATTTATTTAATTCATCAAATAGGTGTTATAATTAGTCGGATAAATAATGATGAGTATGAGTATAACATGTTATGGACTGGTGAGAATATGGTATTATTTGAATAAATATTAATTTATTTATTAAATATAAATATTAATTAATTAATCCATAAGTTACCCTCATGTAAATTATTTAATGATAATATCATTATTATTTAGACATGGGGTACTGTAATGGTTAAGAAAATATTAAGGTGGGTTTATGAAAATAATATTCTAACCCTATCTATATAAATACCTGACTATAGATTCTCATAAAAAATTAATACAATAGGATTTTCCAAATGATTTTTTTATAACATTTGGATCTCTTAATAATTCTCTCATATCATATATGTTCAAAAGAAATATCCATGTTTCAATAGCATTGGTGACCATCATAGTTCCTCTTCTATTATGAGAGAACCTAGAGAATACAACATGCTTCCTCAAGATTCTAATGAGAGATCAAGGAAAATCGCACAAGGCATAAAGAAATTTGTACTAGAATTCTAATAACCCAACCACAATGTTTATATATCCTCGGTGTATGTGTTGATAACCACTAGTGGGGATATGAACTGGGTTACTCCATTTTTGTGACACTTAGACAACAATTTCAATCATATTAGACAATGAAGAAACAATTCCAAGATTAGGTAATTCTTTATCTATGTGAATTAATTATAATCTTTTAATGAGATATTGTCATCATGGATTTATGGTGTGATATTATATCTAGTTTTAAGTGGAAATTTGTAAAATATTATGGAAAAGGTTTATTGGGAATGGTCTAAACAACATTATCAATTCCTTGAATCCAAAAATTTGTATCTGGGTGGTTGGATAATAATTTAAAAGTATTTTTTTAATTGATCTCAACATGATTTGTTTAAAAATTTATTTTTAGTTTATTCATTCTCAATATGATTATCATTATTTTCATATTCTAGCTTCTTGTAACCAAGAAACCATTAAATATAAATGAACTATGACTCCAATGATTCTTTCCTACAGTACCAGAGCATTAGGATAAGATACATGGATTCAAAATGTGTATGTGGCGGTATATGTTGTGAATCAAGGATCACTACATTAGGACACCCCTAGAGGATACATGGGAAAACTAGTGGATGTGGTGAATTTATGACACAATTTATTGATCAACCAACAGGAACACACGTTTTTGAACTACACACTGTGTATGTTGTCATATAGGCCATGTAGTCTATATGGTCTTATAGTATAAATCACACACTATATGTGGTCATTAATGTGTCAAATTTATTTTGACATAAGGGACTTGAAATACATGAGGAATTCATGGTGTGTGGCTGAAGATATATTGTGTTCCCCATAAATGTCCATTACTGAGATTCTTGTCAGGTCTCAAGACGTGTGACTCGGACATAAAAACAATGGAGAAAATGACGTATGGATTTTCTACACTCTATATATCTTGGTACACATTATTTGGTTTACACCCCTTGACAAGGTGTAACCATGTGATATTAATTACATGGAATAATATTAATGACATGTTAATACTAAAATACACACCATTTAGGTAGTTATACACATCATGTGATGGGTTAATAAATTCTAATAAATTCTATATTAATTGAAAAACCCTTGTGTAATCTTTTAAAACTCCATTTCTATTACGCGACCATTTAATGTAGGTGAATATCCATGTTGGTTATATATGTGTTTAAACAATTTGTAAAAAATTGAAATTTCATGTAGAAATAATTTATATTCAATAAAAGTACACATGTTATGATATTAAAATATATGGTTTAGTTATATATACACCATGTGAACATAATTTAGATATTGTATTTTTATGTAATTTTAATAAATCCAAAATCACAAAATTAATGGCATCAACATAGAAATTTAAATAAAAATTAAAGATTAAAAATAAGTTAACTAATTTAATTTATTAAATTAATTTTATCTTATATTATATTAATAATAATAATTCATTCAAATTAATTCAGATTAGTTTGAAAATGAATATTTATTACATATTGTGGATGATCATTGGCCTAGAATGACCTAAGTTTGATTAGTTACATTCGATTAAATTTATTGAAAATTATTTGAAATTATTGTAATTAAATTGAAATGATGGCCTATTATTCATCCCCTCTTTATGATTATATGTGGACTTGAGTGTAAGCGATTTATTTTATGAATCCCATTTAGCCTATCCTTGGGTTTCCCTCACCAAAATGCAAGTAAGTACATATATAATTGATGGATCTCTTGGGTGAGATGAGGATGTAAGAGTTTATATCTATGACAAAACCAATAGAGAAAATGAATATGGGAATAGGTGGACTGATGCATCCCAAACCAAGAACTGACACAAGGTGTATTTTTTCCTGCGGTCTACAATTTTTAAATCATCTGCTACATTAATAAACTATTAAATGGTTCTCATCAACCTACCACATTATTATTATTACTTTTTGTATGTTTTTTGAATTTATAGTAATAATAATAAATAATTGATTTTATATGCATGAAAAATACAATTAAACAAGTCAAATTATGCATACATTTTTTTGACATGGTTAATCACTGAAGTTATATATAATTAACATTAACAATAAATTGGTTTAATTAAATCGTATTATAATATATATATATATATATATATATATATATAATATTATATATAATCACTAAAATAACATATTAATTCAGTATATCCTTCCATTAATTGATTTAAAATGGAACCAACAGTTTCAAAATTCTTGAACAACCCTTATTGGGGTGATTTAATCTAACAGGGAGTTCCAAAGTATATTTTGGGTTTACTTAACAAAATTTATATCATGTTGATATATCCCTTGATAATAATATTTTAAATAAAGAGTAAATTTTTTAGGAAATAAAAGTATATGATATCAGGATTATAGAGCCCACTCAATGAACCAAGGAACCTCGAGTTAGAATTTAGAAAAGACCTTCATATGAAAATACCATTATCTAGCTTGACCATCCCTCATTGGCATTATGAGAAGGGAATTATTGAACCTTGACACTAGATTATACATTCTACAAGATAATCCATTTTCAATATTTTGGGGTATCGAGGCTCAATAAAATAGTGATAGACTAATAATTATATTTATAATGTCACACATCTGTAAATCAAGTAAAGCACTAAAATATGATCAATTTGTTAAAGAAATGGAAAACACTTAACCTCTACATTATAATTTTAATATATCATTGAGTTGGAATCACTCCTCAGATGTACCAATTTTATCTAATTGTACAGATGATTTCATGTTGTACTACACAAAGAGAAAAAATTGTATGTGTTGGAATCCCTAGTTCCCAATCCACTAAGCAAGGAGGGTTGTGTGGAGAAATTATCTCTTTGTAAAAATCACATGGACGATGTTGTAGATGTATAATTTTTGATTCTATCAACTATGAATAGCGAAGATATGAAGCTTTATAAAATAGTGGATACATTTTTTAGGTTGTCTCATATCCAAGAATATTACTAGGGGATAGAAGGATAAGTTATATTTTAGATCTCTAATGAACCGTTCAGATGAAATATTGGAGAGTTAGTGCCAGTTGGACCTCATGTGGTCACGATTATATAATACATTGAGTGATAGGATATTCTCAGCTTTTAGTTACCAGATGAGTTATGAAAAGGTCTCATTTTTCCTCAATAAATTAGAGGTTATCCAATTTCATTGTTAATTATAATATGGGAAATGTTGACAAGTCTCTTATATAATTACTCATTCTTATTCACCATGTTTATATAGATACGAGGCATAAAAAAATGTCATCCTTATGGTGAACAAATGAGATTTCAAGTTAATTGGCCCAAAAACTCACTCAGATTTTACCAATTCTTAGTAGTGACCTTCCAATATACTAAATATCCAAGGGAGGTAAAATGAAAAAAACACAATATATTTTTCATATGGAAATATTGACTACTGGAATAAGAATTTTACCACTAAGAAGCAAGGAGAAGCATGAAGAACATTCATTACAGAGTAGATTATATCATTATCTACCATTTGGGTATTTGATATTTTATACGGTTCTCAAATATGGAAATAAATAATAAAACAGTGTACATTTATGAATGATTCCATATGATAGTTAGATCTTTAATGTACCGATGGGCTCAGCTAGATAACAAGGATATTGGAGATTACCATCTCACGTGACCAACAAGAAGTATCATGTTTTTAAATAATTTTTATTCTGTTATCAGAGTTACCAAGAATTTATATGGTCACACAATAATTTTACACATATTTTTACGAGATAATTAAAAGGAAACTATTTTAGTGAAAAATAGGGATAAAAGGGCCTAATATCATTGGAAGACCAGGTTCATGATACATAAACAGAATCTAAAACATGGAATCCATATTTTATACACAATAATGAGCTATTAAAATAAATTTGTGCTCCAACAACTTCATAGGATATCCTTGGTTATAAATAAAATATTAGGGTGAGCAAAAAAGTCCAGTATTGGAATAAACATGATAAAAAAACATAATGTATGTGTCAAAGGTATAGAGATATATCATAAAAGAGAAGTAACATAAGTATCATAATGTCATATAAATACCAAAATGTGTTAGAAACATAAAACATGAAATAAACATAATTCTTGGAAAACAAATTAGGTGACAACACGTGGTAGAAAACATCCCATAAAGGATTAGGATCTCCCATATTATCATATATGATGTCTCACGAGAAAAACATTTACACAATGAATTGGAGCACAATTTGGTTGCACCAATCATAAAATTTTCATGATTATGTATTCCAAAAAATGAAATCCATCATAACAAATATACATATGAATTAACCTTGCAAATAAAATACATTTCATAATCCTGCCTCATATCATAATCAAATGAGATTTATTAAAGAATTCATTTGAGAAATGTTTATAAGGCATGTATTACCCCGTCAATAGAAGTTAGAATGAACACGATATAAAGTTAATATATATATATATATATATATATAATTTATAATAATTCCATAACATTAGAGAGGAAGTTAAAGTGAGTTAGAGAGATCGAGGGCAGTCATAACCCAAAGAAAATGGTAGTTTAAAGAGATCACTTACCTCAAGCCTGAAACATCACATGTGTTCCTTATCATCATAAGTAATAACCCTATGAAAATAATTCAATAAATTTTAGACCATTTCAACTATATTATTATTTTTATTTTATTCAATTCCCTAGAATATTCAATTTCTTAGTAATTTTCTTTCATGTGAGACGTTTTGACGATATTTAGGTCACATGTTCAAAAACACTTTTTGTATGTTAAATAAGGTAAGAGATTATATTTTCATCATATCTATAATAATATTCCTAAATTAATTATCATTTTATACATCATTTTTAATTATTAAACTAGAAATCAAATATGGTTATGAAAAATAAATCATGTTATAATCACGGAGATGGTAGTTCATACGTATGTATGAGTAAAATTCCCATTTTTCAATAATCACAATAGAAAGAAGTTAAGTATTTTTTTTACCTTTATTGAATGATAATAATATTATACATATCATATTGTTTTATAAAAACACTTATAGATACCATTTATCTGATGTGTCAAGGAAAATAAAATAACATCGCTTCATGGAGATGGTAATCCACACGTACGCACGAATGATGTTATCATTTTTTATGACTGTAAATGAAAGTAAATATATGAAATATTACTTTTAAACAAATTTAAGTATGTTTTTATTTCCATATATATATAATAAATCCATCATCATAAAAAACCAAGAGATGAAATGATGGGAAATTAATTACATCGGTTTATAAGGTGATAGTCTACCGTACACAGAAATGATGGTTTCATTTCCCATTTGATTGAACAGTACATGGGTAATAACATATTAGTATGATGTCTATATATATATATAATTATATCATCATGTTTGAATAAAATTTTATTTAGGTGTATGAATAAATAAAGCAAAAATCTTTGTAATGGATTATGCATCTTCTTCAAACAACATCCTTATGTTTGAAAAAAACATCCCAATGAGAGTTTTCTAAAAAAATAAGTCCTCTTGGTTGTGGGGATGGAAGTAATGAATTTATTTGGGTAATTATTGGATTAAAATAATGTATTATTAATTATATATATGATAGGACAGCGGTTCAATTTTCTAATTGAGGTGATTGGCACAACTGTAATTTTTCATTCTTTTTCAATAATTTCTTGTCACTTTCATGGAAAAAAACTTCAAAATGGACCATTTATAAATAATGGATGACATAAGGTAAAAAATATATATAATATACTAATTAGATATGTTTTTATGTCATTTTCCCTTATCGTTTTAGTTTAACCCTTGGTAAGTCTATTTTAACATTAAGTACGATAATATATTTATACTATTGATATTGTTAATTATACGAAAAAAATTATTTTGAACATATTAAATAATATTAATTATGGTTATTAAAAACAATAAATCCATTTTTTAATATTCAAAATATTGAATTGGTAGAAAATAATTTAAAATTAAACCTACACTCATGATGAGAAAATTATTTTTCAGAGAAAAAGATCCTTTTCATTAAAAAATTTTTTTATTAAAATTCATCATAAAATTAAATAAAAAGTTATAAATTTAATTATATATAAAATAGTTTTCTAATTTTACTTTTTAAACCTCTTTAAAAAATAATTTTACATGGTGAATAATTTAAAAGAAAATTTAGTTTTCTATAAATACCAATATATTTCACTATTCATCAAAAAAAAATTATTTCATCAGAGAATTATAAAAAATTCTCTGTAAGATAATTGTGAAATTTTTATTTAAAAATTAATTCTGGTTTTTCAAATAAAATTTTAAAATGTTTCAATAAATAATTATAAAATAATTTTACAAGAGGAGACAAAGCCATCTTTTTAGAAAAATACATTCTTAAGAATAACATTAGATTTATTCTTATCCCATACCAAGAAAAATATTAAATAAATGATAAAATATATTATTGTATATATAATATTAAAATTTAGTTGAAATCATTCTCCAATTTTAAATAATATAATTTACAAAGATAAGAAAGCATTGGGTACATAAAAGTTTTTTTAGAAAATATTTCTTACATTTTTAAATGATTTTTATTCTCATTTATAATTAATTGATGACCAATGAGTTTATTTTAAACCTGTGTGAAGCAATAATTTTTCTTAATATACACTACACCAAAATTATTTTTTAGTGGTGACTTACTAAATCACTGGTAATAAATTTTAAATGATTTTGAAGTGTATTTTTAAAAACCACTGATTAATATTCCAATTTTATTAAAAAATACACTTCTAACTATACCCCATCCTTCTCCCCCAACAGTCCAAGATCCCCCCCTGAACATGATCCCTAAAACTGACATCATCCCCCCCTCACGGGTGCTCGAGTATCTCCTGAGCCCTCTGAGGCTGGGCCCTCTATGGTGTTGCGGTCACAGACCCTCGACCAGTCTCTCGACCCTTTTACCTCACCCAAGCTATCTCCCACTCCAATTCTATATCCCTAACCTAATCTATTTTCTTAGATCGATCCCATGTTAGAGATGTAGTCATATGAGCCTCTTGAGGTAACAATCCTCTTTATCTTTTAATTTTCATTCCCCATTATCAATGCATATATTCTAGAAGAACAATATGACACTATTATAACCTATTTTTTGTGGAATAATTAGTGATTAGGGTATGTGGATACCTCTTATTACATTTTTTGGTTATAAACTATCAGAGGTGACAAGTTCTAGCTTATACACCATTTATTTGAGGTAGGATTCCCCATGATTAAGCATTAAATTTATGAACTCGTTTGATGCACGATGTTCTAAATATTTTTTTTAATTAGTTATTTTTTTGTATGATTGTTAAATTGGGTTCTATAATGGGTTCATGGTGTTCTTCCATTAGAATACATCCTTTAACTGTAATCTCATGTGGAACCTGACACATCAAGTATCTACCAATTGTTGAAATAATTATTTAAAATTTATTGAGATTTTTAAAAATAGTCTTACCCCATTTGGTTTATAAAATGAATTGAAATATTTATTTATGAATTTTAAATTCATTTGTGAAAATTGATTTATTTTTAAAAAGTTTTTCTAAAATATCATTTGGACATTTTTTTAAAATGTATTTAGAAACAATTTTTGGAAGAGATTTTAGAAACACAATGTGATGGGACACTCTCACTTAAAAATTGTTTTTTTAATGTAAATTTAATTTTTTATAAAAAAATTCATTAATATATATATATATATATATATATATATATATATATGGTTATGAACACAGACACAGACACAGACACAAGCACATATATATACACACTTATATTTATTTTTGTGTAAAATTTAAATTACAAGATGTGAATAGGTTCACAAGATAAATAAGTGTATATATGTGTGTAAGCTAACACAAGTAAAAAATATAAAAAAGAAATTATTATCAGTTCGATTAAAAAATATAATTAAAACATTTTTTTGGAAAATTTTAGACATTTATAAGTCTCTTAATGTACGATATATCCTCCAAAACACCATAGGTCATTTTTTAACATAGATAATGGACCAAGGGGCATGGATTCTATTTTATATAGTGAGATGGATATATAATTGGGGTTGTTTCATTAGATTGATATAGGGGTGCAGGTGAGTTATTTGATATGGTTTGTTTGTTTACACATGATCCTTAGCCCCGTTGGTAAGGACTCTGTAAGTGCATCCAAGTGACCTGGGATCAAATCCAAGTGAAGGCATAATTTCCGGGTACTATAGCAGTACTGTTGCAGGGACTACAGCGGGAAGTATAGAAGGTACTGTTTGGAACTGTAGCAGCCAGAAATAGGCCCACGTTTGGGCCATTAGGCCACCAATTAGGTCCCCAAGCCCTTTAAGGCCTTTGGGCCACCCAGGTCTTCAGGTCAGTAAGGCCTCTGGGCCACCTCAAGGCCTTTGGGCCCCCTTAAAGTGAAAATTCAAACCAGAAAACCGACAAGGAAAAATATCTACAAGGAGGATGAGGAAGGAGATTTCAGCACAACAAAATCTAAACAGATTGTAAGAATGAGAGAGTATGGCACCTGCCATCGGGACAAGCCTGTGCATCCACGAGAATGCCTAGCCGAACAGCCATGTGGAGGTGGAGAGCTGATTTTACGATGAAGATACTGGGGAGGAGCAGTTCCAAGTAGTTAGTCTGGGTTGTATGTAATGTTTGAATCCTATGGGCAATGAATTCCTCTAAGGCCTATGAGCCATGTAATACATATGCCTACGGGTCTTGTAAGGTTTCCACCTCACCACTTAAAATGTGGACTATCAAAAATCAATAAAAATTGAAGGCTTTTGGGCCATTGGATGTATGGATATGGTTTGTTTCCATGTATTGAATTTATTAATTTATTTTATTATCACACTTGATTTAATTTGGTCATATGAACACTTGTTTTATGGTATGATAATGGAGACAATATGGGCTCCCTTTCAACTAGTTATATTAGAAAATTATACAAACACCCCATCCCACTAGCTAGTGCAATCTTACTAGACCATTTTGAAATATAGAAATCTATATATGAGGTTACCTAGCCATAATATCCATTGGTTAGATCCAATGACCCTTTTAGTTTATTGGTATATTGATATTGGGGACCATATTGTTTTATCAGAATCCATTTTTTTCCTGACATCTGAGGCACCAGAAAGTGATTATTTTTATTTCCACACATTATCTATAACATGGTAACTATATTTATTTCCATTCCAATTATTGTAGTGTTTGTTTATTTAATATATCATTTTAATCAATGGGTTTAAATGAACTTTTAAAATTAAATAATTTTTATTTATATTGTGTGAATGATTTCAACATCAATGTTTTAAGGTGATAGTTTACATTTAAATAATATAAGGGGACTTTTATAAAAAAAGGTTTTAGATATTTTCTTACTTTATGATATAAAATAAAATCTTATATTCTAACAATTTAGTTACAACTTGCACTAAATTAATATTCAATTTTTTGTTTATACTTGGGGTATGTTTTATCATTGGAATTCTCACATAGTTTTAGCTCATAAATATCTATAATTTTAATTTCATTCCTTCATCCATCATTTTAATATATTATGAGTGATGATTGATATGAGGACAACATAATTTTTTAACATTTGGCCTGGGGTTCCCATTACTTTATTTTATCAGACATTACTATTACAAATTCTCACGTATGTGGCCCTTTATTAGATTTAAAGTGCCCAACTAAGATTTTAATACATTCATTAACTTATCATTGATGAAATATATCTGATTATGGTGAATGAAAATGAATATTTTATTTGGATTTGTAACTTTTATAGGGGAAATAACTACCATGAGTAGAGTACTTGTTTGTTCACAATGCCTTAATATATTATGTACTATTTCTATATATTTGATTTTGTGTGGATGTCTGACATATGGACTGGTCAGGTCAGTTATTAACTAGTATAATACTTTTTATTGTACACTGATTTTTTGGATAAATAAATCCAATTTTATGTATATGATACCCTAGAACATGTTGATAGTCTCGTTGGATTCCAAATTCTTATTTGGTACATCATGAATCGATTTAGTCATCCAATAGATGGATTTCTCAAGAATTTTCATGGCAATTTCAATTCATTCATGTGTCATAATTAAATTTGGTTATGATATGAACCTTTTAATTGATTGAATATTAGTTTTCATCTGAGCCAATTGTGTATGGGTTATTATGTGATACCTTATCAAACTGTTATGTTATATATATTATTTCCATCATTGAATCAAGATATCACATATAATAGATATCATATGACACACATATGTATATTTTAAAAGGGTGATAAACAAAATATTTTTCTTTAAAATGTGTGTCTATTGTATTAGAAGAATGTTTTCAGAATTTATGGTAGTGAGACATTAATATTTTTCTAAATTTTTTTGAGGCAATAAGTCTCATGGTGGTTTTAAATTTCTTATGAAGTTGAAAGTTTGGTATCCAAAAATGGGTGATTGATATCAATCAAATTCCTTTAACGAGGATTCTCTTTCATTCAAATATTATTTCTTTGAAAATTTTATATTTCTTAATTGGTTATCAATTTGGGGTATGAAAAATTATTTTAAAAGAACATTTGTACTAAAATTTTCAATTTGTGTGAAAATGGCTCTCTTTCTGAAGCCCTGTATGAAATTCCAATTGAAAATTTAATAAAATGCTTTTATAAATCTATGAGACCCTCTTAAGACTCATGTGACTGTAGTGACTTCCAAAGAGACATGTGAAACTAGGAGTTGATTAATTTTATTTATGCATATTTTTTTGGTTCTTAATGATTGCATGATTTTTCTCTTGCTTCTATTTTACACAATACTATTCATGATTGATTACCTTTTTTTAATTTGATTTTCTTAGTACTTCAATGAATCTTATTATAACTACCTGGGATTTATTTTTTCACTTTCATTTATCTCATTTACTATTTATTTGTACATATATGTTTTAATTTACCAATAATTGGTCGGCACATTGTGATATATATGTATAAAAGCAGGATCACGTTACTAAGGAACACACCTCAGTATGCTAAGGGTTTGGGGGAGTTTTAGATTTTGAAATTTTAAATTGATCCATTGATGGAAGAATAAGATGTTTATGTCCTAAATGTAAATTTAGATGATGATTGAAGAGATATGAAGTTTATGAACACATTATATTGAAGCAATTATCGGTTCAATATATGTGTTAGATTTGGAATATATAATGAAATGTTACCAAAAGTTTTAGCACTAGTTTCAATAGACAGAATGAGCTCCCAAATTCATCGACAATGGAACATGAAATATAATACCTTACCAAAAATACGTTTCTTGGTATAAGACAAAAACATTGACATCAAAACATATTAGCCCAACCATATGAGGGTGATATAAATAAAAACATGATAAGTGATCTTTTTAGGACTATATGATAACTAGATCAAGATTTTAACATATAATTGGAATGAGATCAAATGTCACAATGATAGAAATGGAATCATTACTGGCACATAGATATGTGTTGATGAATAGTGAAATTACATATTCATTTATTGAAGAGGTCAAGATATAAATAAAGAGATGAAAGAGAAGTCAAACAATAAATGATAAAGATATACAAAAAACTGTTAATAATGATAGTAAATATATGGTTTACACAATGTATAAGTTCATAAATAATGAAATTTGTATAGATATTTGGTTTAAAAATATTTTTTGTAAATCTAATAAAGTATATTACTTTATGTATATCATTAATACTAATACTCGAGGTGAGTTTTTAGAAGATTGGATGTTTTTCTCTCAAGTTCCTCTTAAACATGCTAGAAAGTTCAACGCTTATAACGTGAATGGATTTAAATTTCATGCAGTTGATCAGGAAGAGGGTTTGAGAACATAGAATAGTGGTATATTTATATTCTCCAAAGTAGGATACTTTGGAAAGTTGAAAGATAATATCAAATTAAAATTACACATGAATGTTTTAGTTTTTTTATTCAAATGCAATTGGTTCGAAATTATCATTGGTGTTAAAAGAGATTCCAAGAAATTTACTTCTGTAAAATTTTCTCTCATGATGGATGTCAGTGACCAAGAATTACATGATCTGTATATCTTATCATCATACTAGAAAATGTTATTTTATGTAGAATATTTCATAGATGAGTGGTGGAGTGTAATTGTTCATGTAAAAAAAAGATTTGTACGATATGGGAGTTGAAATGTATTATTTGACCTCTCACATTGAATCCCATCAATAACAAGAAGAATTTTTTTTTCCATCATGACATTGAAAATAGTAGTCTTTCAAGAGTGTATTAGGTTGATAAAGTAACGATGGAGAAAGAAAACGACATCATTCAAGGACAAAATGATTTTATGTGTATTCATCCATTTATTTATCAACCACTTATGTAATATGTGCATTCATTAATTATCATAATAATGTATATTTCGTTTCTCAGTATTATGCATCTATTATAATTTCTAATTTTTTTATTGTAAGAGTTTTTTTAATTCATTGGGACCTAGATGAATGATACATCCATATTATTTGGATATATGGAGTTTATTTCAATGAAGAGAATAATTCTGGAACATATGTATCATATAAAGCTGCATGATGAAAAGTTCATATCTCTAAATAAAGCATTGGTTGAATTATATTAGAATATGAATTGATCTGTCACTAATGATATTGTATCGATGGCTGGTAATGGTCAAGTAAATCACGGAAATTAGAAATAATTTTGTACAGAAACTTATATTGGTTTTAAGTTTAAATTTAAATGTACAACACTATTTAATATTCAATATTATTATCACCCATGTGCCGATAGTAAAAAGTGGAGATATAGAAAAGGAGGGTGTCGAGAAATGACCATCGAGTAGTGATTAGTGTTCACTTTGGATTAAAATATGATGTCAAACTAAACTAACAACACTAAATATATAATGATTTCAAAGGATATTGTTACAATATTATTGATCACCCTGATTATTATTTTTCTTTATCATTTGTATTATGATATAATTAAGTAATAAATTGATTCTTATGTAGTTCAAATGTGATATTGGTTAATGGATGTTGGATGTGGGCTGGATAAATTATGTTATGGTATATTGGTTTCTATTTTTTTTGTTCCAGGGCTACAGATGTCGGAGTTATATTTTTTTTGGAAATTTTCATTTAAGTGTGGTTTAAACCACTCCTGAAGATGTATTCTTTTTAGTTTCAGTTTAAACAACCTCTATATAATGTATGTTTTTAGCAATAGTTTTTTGTTTTACCAGTGGTTTTACCTCCCAAAATATCTTATGGATATTGTAGTGGTTTGAAATACCTCAATGTCTACAACCTTTTTGGTAGGGAAAAATGATTCGAAGACAAAAAAATAGGTTATAAAGAAACATTCATTGATGGTTACCAGAAACCACCACTAAATGGAAGAAATCAACATGGGTTGGATGCTAAATCCAATATTATCGGTGTTTTTTGGAAACCGTCGCAAAATTTTTTTATTGTGGTTTAAACCACTACCAACCCAAAAAAGTACCGCTAGTATGTTATTTTTTATATTGTAAGTTATTCATATTCATAACTATTAATTTTATGACTATAATATAATGGCCATATAATAATATCTCATTGTTCGTTTAGGCTCAGTGTTGTGTGTCGTATATGAAATTAAACAAAATATACATTTTGAGTAATTATTAATTTTAACTTATTAAATAATTTTAATTATTATAATTAAAAATATTGATTCCATTTTATCAAATTTAATTCATAAAAGTTATAGAATTTAAATTAAAATTAAAATCATGAAATGTATTGAATAATGATTTTTTCAAGAAATGAATTTTTCAAGCATAAGTTGATAATACATTAACTATATGAATAGTAATAATCATGTTATATATTTAATTTAATATATTTAAATACATAATTTATTAATTTAATTCAAATAACACATTATTAATTATTATTTCAATTTATTATAATGCAATGAAATTATGGCTTAAAGCAGTTTTCTGAAAATATACATTTTTTACCTCCAAATGATGTCATCATTATTTATATCAAATTGATAGTCAATAAATTATTAGTTATATATATTATCACACATTATTGTGAATAAAATAAAGTAATAGTCAAAATCCATATATTTAATTATTCATAAAATCTTATTTCTAAGGGAAAACATCAAAAATTCATTCAATGCTTATATTGACCATGTATGTTAAAAATGCATATTAATAAAATAAAATTAGAATATTTTTGCCAAGAAATATTAAATTTTTAATATTATTATTGTTTTATAAAAATATAGATTATAAAATCTTGAATTTCACATATTAATTTTATCTTGCATATTATAGTAAATTTACTACATTACTAGAATTTGTTTAACTAAATTATGACTAGTTTCCAATTCCATTGATCACTAGTATTACCAACTATCCAAAAATTAGTAATTCATCTTGTTATAGTTTTCCATGTACTTTCATATTGTTCTTATTGTAATTCAGTGCAGTTTATTTGGATCTAATTCATTTTAATATATTATGAATCATGTACTAATAATATCCAAAGTCAATATATATCATGGAATATGAGATATATTCCAAGAAAATAAGCTTCTAAAATTCTTTTATCATAATAATAATATAATTTTTCCAAGAATGTTCCAATAGAAATATTATATTCCACTGAAAATTATGTATTGAATTTTTCCAATTTTATTTACAAATATTTTTCCAATTTATATACAGTAACAAAATTTTGAAAAAACATGGATCTATTTTGTATATTTGGTTCCCCAGAAATTGGTTGATACATTAATTCATTCTTGGATAAATTCATTCTTTATTCTTAAAAAACATGTATGAATGATTGTTCTTTCAAAAGTTGTCCACATATTTATCTTGAAAACTTTTTGAACTCCCATCGTCATATTAGAGACACATGGAACTCTTTCACTTGAAAATTAATATTATGTGATCACTAATGATGGTTTATCTATAAATGAATTTTTGTAATTATAATATGTTATTTTAATTTATTTTTGTCACCGAACCATTCTAGTTATGTCATATATAAATATTCCATGGGGTCTCCTTTTGGATTCATCGTAGAAACAAATTATATAAGGTGTCTCCAAAATTTGGATGACATGAAGATAAATAACGCAATATTCTATGGGGTATCTTTTAAAATCCATTTTTTGTTTCTCTATATTACACACCATCATAATCAATTCATATGAATATTCAAAATACAGAGTCCCTGATTCCTGATAGGTGAAATCTATTATTGAATTTAAAAATATTTATTAATAATACTATGTTTCCATTTATTGCTTTTGTATAGGAATCATTATTCAGAATGAATAATTTATGTATAACTGTTTTGGTGAACATAAAGCTCCTCTTAGGTTATTACATACTACGCAGTATGTATATCTAGAAGTACTACTCCCATTATCCTTAAAGATATTGGTTTAAATTATAGAAAACTAGTTGGTGTTGAGTAAATGTTAATATCCTTAGTGGATATATGACTATTAATAATGTTACACAATGATTATAATGTTAATTTGAAGATAAAAAATCTCTTTTAACAAATGGTATTTTGATAAACACTTGAGGTTGTAACCCATTAAATTCTTATCATATCACAATTATTATTCTATCCACGCATCAATATAGTTGGCATATGGTTACTTGTCACACTTCTATATGGAAGACTTGTCTTTGAAGAAATTATGGAATATTTTCAATATATAAGATTAATCATTGATCATACTTTTTCTAAAATCACAATATTGATATATATATAAGGATGTTTGAGTTTGTGAATAACTTTACATGATATAAATATGATCATTCATTACTAGGATAATATTTCTTTATCAAGCTAGCATGGAGGGTCCTTTAAATTCACATTGTACTCATTTACCTCAATAATAATTTCTAATTTTTTTAAGGAACATTAAGAATTACATGAATTTTCTTCTAGTAATATAGTAGTTCTTATGGCCTCAATAAACTAACTTTAAAATATATGTGGTTTATTTTTATTTTCAATGGTTTTTTTTATCTAAAATAGGAAATTCAGTTATCTAGTATAGCTAGTACATTATTTAAATAAAGAATAAAATAATTATCTCTATATAATCAAGTAAACTACTTTAAATTTCCCTTGAAAATTATTTATCTCTCCACTATTAAGTAATTATGTATTATATTATGCGTCATTTATTACCGACTGAATATTTATGACTTTTTAATTACAGAACTATTTTTCCTATATAAAATTATATAGAAACATATATTTTAAATGTTACATAATGTATCACTATGTCTAAAAATGAAAAATAGACAAATATGTTTGGTAACTCTCAACACAAATCAATAGTTTGACTTGATTTATTCTATTATGTAATATAAAAGTTGTTTACTTTTCATTAGTAATCTAGAAATCACCATTATTTAGTTCCTTTGATAATGAACTATACCTCTAGTAATATTTCATTACATACCTGGATCCAATATTTCAAATACATATATATGTGAAAAAATATACCCAATAAGTATATCAATAAAATTCCATGTAAAAATGAAAATACATGAAGTAGAATCTTGTGATAACTTCTTCTTCAATCCAAATTATTCTTCGAATATCATTTCTTACCACATAAGAAGCAAATAATCAATTGTTTTTTTCATTCCACTTTAATATAAGTCACTTAGAAGAACATCTTAAAGGGAACCATTGGCTCTAAAATTTCCATGGGCTTTTGGATCTTGTGTTTTACATCATTGGTAAGGGAAGAGAAATAATGTTCCATCAGAAACTTATCTTTTTGGTGATGTTTAATAAAAATATTGATGGTTGGTATTTCTATATTTATCATCTAATCATTGATGAAGTAGGATAATTTTGTTTATGATGATGAAAATATGAGATCAAGGTATAATTTATTATAAAAATGAAAGTACAATATTGTTAACCTATCAATGCACTCCAAAATTTTGAAGACATTGTTGGTATCTAGTTACGCTTCTTCTAGTTTAAAATGATGAAGTGTTGTGTCAATATCAATTATCTAAAGTATATCCTTTTATATTTTCAATTCAATGAGATTAGGGTGAAATAATTCACAACCTTATGCCTCTTTATCATCTATTTATACATAAATAATATCAATATTCATTAAATATAATAAGTATCCTACATGAATATTGGATCAAAATTATTCTCACAATCACATGCTTACTAAGATATCATATAGGGAATAACTATTCCACCATAAAGTACACATTCATTGATGTAAAATAGTATAAAATATCTAGTCCAACCTAGGAAATTAGGGCCTACAATTATATTCCCTAAGGTAAGTAATTCTCATAGTGTTTTCATAGCGTTTCTTTCCATTATTTATACAATAATTAAAATAGTTTATTAGTACTTGTTTATAAAATAAGTTAGATGAAAAAACTTAATTATTTGATTAAGAATCTCAATATTATATCAACTCCTAATAGACCTCACCATTGGACTCTAAATTCCTTATTTTAAATACATTCTATTTGATAGTACCCATATTCATTATATCAAACCCCTAGAAATGTATTTTTCAATTATGTGATAATATTTAAGTAGGGGGACATGCCAACTTTGGGTCTGCATCTCCTATTTCTGTTAAGTGGAATCCTTGATGGACAAACTATCACAGGGACCCCCAAAATCGATTTTTACAACCAAAATTAAATATATTAATAGTGGAATTGGATTTCCTCCATTGAAGTGTTTGTTTTGATGTGTTTTATTATTTTTTAATCGGTTCAGTGTGTGGAATTAGTGAATGAATTGGATATGTTTTAAATGAAATTTAAAGCAATTAAATAACCTTGGATTCCCCCCTCACATCCTTTTAACACATGATTCTATTGCGGAGTTCTCTATTTTTCTTTTTAATCAGTTTAAAAGTAACTTGATTAAAATCACTTGGTTGTTTCAATTTAATTTTATTGATTAATTAATCATAACAATTTCAAATCTCACCTATCCTAGTAATTGGAATTTTATTGTCACTTTTATATCATATTAATGGTCATAGTCTTAAAAAATGTAGAGAATATATGCTCCTTGGGTGAAAAATCTAGTGCCAATGTGAGGATAAATTCAATGTTCACATCAATAAAGAAATATACTAATTTTATTACCAATTCCAATAAGTATAGATATGGGAATTGAAATATATAATTCATTTATAAAAGAGTGAGGGGAGTCTCTATGGATCATCCAATAATGGTTTAGTGTTCAATCATGATATAAGCATAGAAAAAATAAATAAAAGAAATAATGGAGAAATAGTAACATGAGCTAATCAGTCAACCGACCACTAAAGAGGCCTCCTGCCTTAATGAATAGTATTGATTTATAGAAGGATAATCTAAGGTCTATGGAAGACATAAAAATTGACCATCTAAGTAGAAGGAGGATATATCAAAAGATTATAGTACTTTCAAATTATTCCTCTTGTTCTATTCCCATATTCATTACCTTTGATTATTTCCATGTATCAAGTTCAATAGATGAGATTAGTATCACTTAAATCTTACAATTGAAAAATTCCCTTCCATGATTGATTTAATACACCATCAAGATGAATTAGAGGGTGAAATTATTTGGTTCATTACAACCATAGTGGAAGTAAAGTAATTCATGTGTTTGCTCAAGTTGGGGCCTAATGAATAGTAGGCTTGCAAATGGGATATTAATGGTGGGATTAAATTTAATTGGGTTTTGACTAGTGGAATTGTTTATGATCAATCCTATTTATATTTCCCCTTGCTATTCACAGCATTTATCTCTTGTTAGACCATTTATTCAAAACACCTTCATTTATAAGTTATATTTTCAGAAAGGTTATCAAAAAAAATTCATATCCTTATTCTACCATATACTATGAGATTTTTTATGTTGAAAATAAATTCTAGAATCTATATTTGTCTTTATTTTTTTATCAATTAATATTTTCAACATTTCATAAAAACAATTTGGGATCCCTGAAGATCTATTTCATTGGAGCACTAGTCATGGATTCCACAAATGGTTTCTCTCTTTCTGATTTACCTTGGGAGTGTACCATTCAAAAATGTGTTTTGTACAACTCACTCCATGTTCATATTTATTCAGTCATCATTTTAATTATTATATCATCCAACACTTGAACTACAAGGACCCATAAGACACTGAAATTGAACTAACTTCCTTATCATGGTCACTGAGACAGTTTTCTAAAAACCTAATGAAAATACCCCAATTTAAATGCAACCAATGCAATTTTATTCTATACAAAACACTTTTTAGATGCTGTTAATACGTATAAACAATTAAAATACCTTAGGATGAAAATATTTTCATCTTTAAGATGATTCTAGTATCCCTTGATCAAGATCAGCATTAGAATATTTGGGGGTTTCTCTATAAGTCATTGAAATCGCCAATTAGTTACTATAAGGATAATCAGAATCAAAATGAGTTTTCAATCACACACAATTCTAAAATTTACTTAAATATAGGGAGATTCAAGAGTATGCAACTATCAGCTTGAAAAATGTCTTAACCAAGGTGGTTACTTTTTTTGATTTGGCTTCATAATTAGGAACTTAATCTTTTCTTGAATTTTTTGATCTTAAATTATTATTTTTCATCCCCATGACATAAATTAATATATAAAATTCATAAAATATTTATTATACATCAAAACCCAACCATGTAGCTATAGTAATATAATGAAACGGGGCCCACCAATCATAAATCCTACAGTGAAATAAGAAACCACTAAACAAATTAAATTCATAACTCAAATAAATATCTTCATCAACATCAAAATGGTTTCTGTAGTCATGTGATGAAGCTCCTTTGAACATTACAAAAAAATTAATTTACCACCTATTTATTCTCAGCCTTAGGCTTCAATAGCTTCATATCAGCTCTTTATGATTTCATTGATAATATCATTAATTAGTGTCATCTAGCACAGAATCATCACCATGATCTGATCCAACACTTACCATCTTCTCATAGCTTATAGTTCACCGATATCAGGTTGAGATTCATTCAGGATTAGGAAAAGGTGAAAATTATCAATCCAAGATCAATACCAGATCTTTTCATTAAATCATCTACAAAAACATATTGGGTTTAAAATGATTATACCACTACTATGATACTGATTATGAGGTAAAACAAAGTGTAAAAAAATGACATTTGATGTAACCTAGAAAAACATTCAAAAAGAAATGGTTAAAAAACCACCAAAAATGGAAGGATCTAAATATGTGTAAGAATGCATACACACTCCAACATAATTATAAGGTTAATATCCCTCATAATTATCTATCTTGAATATTCAGGGAATCCATATTACAAAATAACAGAGATAAAATAAACTCAGGGATGATTTGATGTTGAAACCCTCAGAGAAATTTAATTTTATAAGAAATTTCCCTTACCTAACTCTTCATCCTTTTAGTGGTAAGTGAGTCTTGACACCAAACTTACAACTAAATCCAAAAACCCTCTTTTGATTTAAAGGGGTGGTAGCACTATCCATGTTATAATAAAAATTCTTGAAAAATATCACAATAATGAATTTTATTAAGAATCAATCACACCTCTACACATCGTTTCTATCTTCCAAACATGCTACACATTTCTCTAAAAAGCTTCTAGAGGAGCCGCACTATCTGAACTTATCAAATTCAATCACTTTAATCAAGCATTCTTCCATATTTTTGTTAGTATGAATTTTATATATATTCAAACTTCCTTCCTCCTCCACATCATGGAAAATTTGATATTATACCCCAATGGGCTTCATCATGGAATGAAAATTTGGATTCCTTGTAATGTATATGGTTCTTTAATAGCCCAAAAATAATGAAATACACACTAATATGTGCCTGAGATCCTCCAATAACCTTCTCGTCCAAATAACCTCTTTACCGTCCTATGTAGCTACCATATACTCTACCTATATTCTGGATAAATCCAAAATTTTCTATAACCTTGAAATTTAGCTCATAGATCCTCTTTTAAGATTTAACACATAACTTGTAGTTGATTTTCTACAATTAGAATCACCTAAAAATTATGAATAAACATTTACTTAGATAGAGAAATATAATACTCCATGGTATAATGTAGCTTCTAAGGTCTCCTCAATCTATCTTAGAATTGCCTTCCCTATGTTCTGATGGTTCTATCCTAGATTCTCTATGTATCAACTAACTAATCCCACTATGTGTTCAATGTCCAATATTGTTAAAACTATAGAGAACAGAGAACATAATATTGTTGGTGCATACAGTTCTTGAGAAATCCCATCCAATATACTTCACTTTTAAGACTCATCAAATAGGATAACATGAAATTAATGGTAAGAGGTACATATATTGTGTTACAATATTTATTTTTGATGAATTTCCAAACATTCCAAAGGTAATTCTTATGTGATATCCAAATATTCCTATTATTTTTGTATCAGTAAATTTTTATCCTATGAGTTTATTTCTAGTCTCAATTCTTTTGTAACAAACTCCCTATTTGATTGTATCTTCATCTCCTTGAAATTAAAATTTTTTCGGAATACAACCAATATTTCTTTGACATACAACATTATAATGATGATATAATTACTATCCAAACTGCTAATCTAATACAATTCACTTTTATTTATTATAGGAAAGTAAAATACAATGGTATAAAATAAAAAATAGAAACAAAACTAAAAAAAGGAAATCAAGGGGTTCAAGATGGTTTGAAATAGTACAAACTAAGGGTGTCCACACCCAATGTATAGGTACAAACAACACCTTCTTTCATTCCATTATTATGGTACATATAAACTTACAGCATTAACAAACTTCTTCATCTCATTATTTGTATATTGAGGATTTTTGTTCTGACGGAAAACCATCATCTTTAATTTATCACACATCAAATTAAACATCATAGCCTTAAAAATATTCTAAGTATGGTTATATGAAAGTGATAAACTAAGGTAAAAAGTATTTGAATTCACAAGAATTATTCTTCTACATACTCAATTTTTTAATCGTGAATTCCTATTGACTTTTAGAATGTTTAATATTGGAACAACATCATCATACTTATAGTGGAAAGTATTATAACTTATCATCCTTCCAATGACTTATTTTTTCTAATAAAAACTCATAATAATTAGAAGTATATTTTCTCATCCCTTACTTCATAAGGCCAGCATTAAATTTTTCTTAGACAACTTATGATTTATGAGAACATAAGGAACTGAAAAGCATCATAAAATTTTCTTTAGATCCATTCATAATCTGATACATTTCATCATTATGATCAAATCGTTCATTTTAGTCCCATGGTGAGTTATTTGAACCTTTTCTCTCAGAAAATGTCTTCAAAAATAGTTGAAATTTCATTAGAATTTTATGTTCAATCTATTGATTATGTTGGTGAGTCTAATCACTGACAATTAAAAAGTTATTTTAATTTTTTTCATTGAAAACAAATGTCAATAATTTTCATGAAAATAATCATTCATCTTCAAAAAAAAACTTCTAGCCAACATAGTCCCAAAAATCTCTACCTTTTGATATTTTTTTCAACCAAAGCTCATAAATTACTAATATTTGTAAGGTCAACCTATGGATAACTTATTAATGATTTCTAATCTATAATTAGCTAAGTCATTATAGAAAACAAGAATCGTTGATAGTAAAACCATGATATCCAATTGTTAAAATCTTCCTTCGGTAAAGGGTTAGTGAATATATCAGCAACTTGATATAATGTAAGAACATACTTCTACTTCAATTCACTTTTCTCAAAATTATCTTTGATTAGTTAATAATTTATATGAATATGTTTTGTATTAGAATTTTGTATGGTGTTCCTTACAATGTTGATGTCACTTTGATTATCACAACCCAATAGTATAACAACCCTATTATTTTTATTACATTCATAAATGATTTAATGACATAAAATTACACTTAATAAAACCTAATATATAAAGAAGTATAGTGTCTTGAGAAATTAGAAACATTACAAAATAACTTAAAAATGAAATACTATATCATTATTTAAAACTTCCTTTACATGACCACATCATTCCTTCATATTTAGTAGTGTATGGGATAACCTGAGGACCTACATAAGAAAGGGGTGAGCTATAAAGCCTAGTAAGGGAATAAAAATGGAATAACATGTGTAAGAAAGAATATGTTCAATAATATTAATATCAATGGATCATAAAAGAAATATGAACATAATGGCATGATATAGCAAGATTACCATAACAAGGAAATTTGAAAATAAATTAAAATATTACATCATATGTCATGGTTAGACTATCAAGACATTATATTGGACAAAGTCCCATAAAATAATCTAGTAGAACCCTATTCCAACATGACATATTATGACACTAAACATTACCCAATGCATTGAACCACTATATAATTCCTAGTGCACCTGTCACTTTCATTTCATTATCATTCTTAAGTGTGCTACATAGATCATAAAAAATGGATTCATTCATCGTCATAATTTTTTCCAAGAATTATGGATGTGGAATAAATACATTTAAGTCATCATAAAAAATTTACATTTGAATAAAAGTGAACAACCTTGATAGAGGAATGGGTATGGTATTCACTACACAACAATTTTGGCATGGAAAATCACGGTGCAATAATATCAGCAGGGTATAAAAATTCATAAAAAAATATTTATGAGAGTTAAAGGGGTACCTTATAATGTATATATAATATTTAAATTTTTAGGTTTATAGAAATACATATCCTAATGTATGAAATTTGTAAATAGAAGGTGTAAAATAATAAATAAACTTGAATGAATAATAGAAAGGGAATAACTTGTATGAAATATCGACATGGAAACAGGTGTACATGGGAGGGATTAATGAGAGATAAAGGGTTATATAATCATTAAAACATAATATAGGTATTATGGTGGATGTTTGAAAACATACCCCATCATTTTAAATGAAAATAAAAGGGTGTAAAAATAGAATGAAACATAAATAAAAATTAGAATATAAGGAACCCTTATGTGAGCGTGTGACATAAAAAGCTTGAAGAGGGGATTGTTGAGAGCATAGGGTTCCTAAAGAAGATTATAGAGTGGATAAAACAGAGTAAGGACGTGATCCATGTATTATGAGTGAAGAGAAGTGAGAGCCTGGGTGGGTTTATATAATAAATGAGAGGGGAATTCTTCAATATTTCACTAACATAGGTTTTGGAATCTGTATAATTAAATATTCAAATCAAGAAAAAATGGTTACCAAAATCAGTTTTAGAATATTTTTTTAATAAGAAACATTATTGAATAGTAATAGTAAGAACATAGGGTATCTGAATAGTTTATGTTATAGAAACAAGATTTTGGACAACTCGGTCATAAAAAAACATATCGAATTAGACCATAGACATTTCACCTTGGGTAACAATGCCAAAGGAAAAAAGAATTGGACTTAAAAAATTGGTAACTCTAGTACTATTTTAATTTTTAAAGTATTATTTATAGATTTATTTAAATATAAAATCTTAAAATATCATAGTTTTGTGAAGATGGTTATTATTTTTTTATTAAGAATACTTCATGAAAATTTTATGATTCCACAAATGTTTTTGATTTTGTAGCATTGTGTAATGATAATGTTTATGATGTTGATTTAAATAATTTCTTTTCTCAAAAATATTTCTCATTTAAGTTCCATTCACAAATAATATTTTCATTTCCGTAGGATAATATTCCATTTCAATATACACTCAATTATTAACCTAGAAATTGAAGGATTAGTCGAGGACCGTCCTAAACAAGAATTATCAAAAGACAAAGTCTATAAAACATGGAAAAAGGGTAAATAAAAAAATATATTTAAAACCAATGAAATAAGTTTCAACTTATAAAACCCCAGAGTTGGTTCACATGGACATATTTGTACCCTCTAGAGTATATATCATAATTTAGAAGAACTATTATTATGTTCAAGAATATGAATTTTCTGGATACACCTGGGAATTATTTTTAGCTCATGAAAGTGATTTAGTTTATTATTTTTCCAAGTATTCAAAATATGTAGATAATCATAGTGTACATAGAATTAAGACCTCAAAAGTGGTCATATTTTTTAGTTTAGAAACCAATTATTTAGTTCTCTATGCTAGAAACAAGGCAACAATCACGACATTTATACTACTAGGACACCATACATGAATGGTGTAGTGGAAAACATAAGTAGAACCCATCAAAATATTTATTGGACTGTGATAAATGAGTATGATTTACCTGTAAATTTTTTTGAAAGAGGCTATGAAAAAATATATACTATTAATAGAGTTATTATTAGACCATTTTTTTAAATACCATATGAGTTAATGAATGGTAGAAAAAAATGTTAATTACATTATATTGTTTCATTATAAATTATTTATATTCAACAAAAATAGAATCTAGACCTGTTTTAATCCAAAAGTGATGAATGGTTTTTCATTGGATATTATTCACCCATAAAATCATAAATTTACTTTAATAAATTGGTAAAAATAATGTAATAATATGTACATGTAAAATTTGATGAGATAAATCTACCAGAACCGAATTCCCCCTTAAAATATCAAGTATAACCTTTATAATCTAAATATTAATGAAACAACTAGTGATAGTTTTAAGAATATAATAGAATAATCACCTCATTCTGAAGAACTGTTTGAATCTAAACTTGTATGTGTAAGTCAAGTGTAAAATAATTTTATTCCTAGAGCTATTATGACTCATAAATATCATTCCATTGATTCTGTTGTATGAGACCTATATAGAGGAACCCAAAATAAAGATTCTATCAAAAAATAATTTAAACATTAATATTTTTTGTCACAACTTGAACCTAAAACATCATAAAAGAAATATATGATTCTTTATAAGTAATCATAATGGAATAATTAATGAATCAGTTTTAAATAAATAAATACTAAAAGGAATTTTAAGGACCTAAATATATTCTAACCTTTAGAACTAAATAGTTATTTTGAAATAATATTGATGAATTAATAACTATAATTATGAATAATTTAATACTAGTTCTATAAGGATACAATCTATATGAGGTAATCGACTATAAAGAAACCTTTACACAAGTTGTTAGTCAATAATCCATTTTAATATTGCATCCCTAAAAAGGACATTTAGATTTAAAATTATTTCAAATTGAATTCGATGGTGAATTATTAAATTTTTATATAATTAATAATATTTTTGTGGAATAACCCCATGGATCTAAACACCCTCACTTTCAAAATCATGTATTTAAATTAAAAAAATCAGTATATGATTTAAAATAAGTTCTTAGAGCTTGGTATGATAGGATCAACTCATTTTGGATTTCAAATGGATTTTCAAAAGCAATAACTAACCATACATTATTTATTAATTGAATTTCAAAATATTGTTCATTATTATAAATCTATGTTAATAATATTATCATTTTAACTTCAAGAAATTATTTTTGTACTAAATTTTCAAAAATGAAGAAAAATGAATTTGAAATGAGTAGGATCGGTGAACTAAAAATTAAACTTAGTTTTTATATTTTAAAAATTGAGTAATAAATTATTTAAAATCAAATAATGTACCCTGAATATATTCTAAAATATTTTGGTATGTATAGTATTGAAGGTAGAGATACAACCATGAGTATAAGGTGTAAATAGGATCTGGACCAAAATGGGAAGCCGATTGATCAAGCCACGTACAAATATTTTATTGGAAGTTGACTATATTTATCTACTAGATGACCTGATAATACGTTTAGTGTGTGTATGTGTGTTCATTTTCAATCAAATATGAATGAAACACATTTACTTTTAGTGAATATAATTTCAAAATACCTAAAAAATACAATCAGGTTAGGAATATTTTATTATAATGTAAAAAAATTTGATTTAGTGTGTTATTTAGTTGTAGATTTTGGTGGTTGTAAGTTAGATAGAAAAAGCACCTCTAGAAAATATCACTATTTGGGAAGGACTATAGATTCATGGTATAGTAAGATATATAACACTTTTTCATTATCCAGTTATAAAGTTGAATACATAGTTTTAGTATGTTTTTATACATATATTCTATAGATGAAACAAACTTTACTAGACCATTGAATTAAATTTAGACATGGAAAAATTAATTGTGATAATATAAGTGTGTTAAATATTTATAAGAATCCCATATCTCATTCTAGAATGAAACAAATTTATATAATACATCACTTTATGAAATATAATTTTCAATAATTTTATAGAACTCTTGAATTTATTGGCATAGATCATAAGCTTTATTATATATTTAAAAATACTTCAAATGTTTAGTGAATCAACATCATCATACATGAATTGGATATGATAATATTTGTCTAATTGTTTTAATTTAGTTTTATATTATTTAGTTTTTTTAACTACTGTAATAAATTCTTAAATTTTATTTACTAAGATTTTATTAATGTAACCATCATGTATGACCCACATGGTCAGTATACCGACCATTATTTTTGGTTCATATTTTCATTATACCTACCATGTCTATTTGGTCATGTATTCATTATACCTAACATGGAACATAACTAAGATGATCGTTATACATACTGTGAGTGTTTACTCAAATATTCACTACATTTCTTGAATATTTTTTTTGTAATTATTATACCTACCTTGTGGTCATGGTTAGTATAGCTACCATACATTTTTTATCATGGACCCATTTTGAGAATATGGATTTCCTTCTCATTAACCTCCATCAAAGAAGATGAATAAATAAAAAACTATCATGATCATAACCACGAGGATAAAGAATCCATATCTATTATATCATCTTATTTCTTCATAAAATGAAATCTATGCACATTGTTTGAATTAGAAAAAGTCACTGGTTTGGAATCTGATTCAGAATCTTGGATGTGAAAATTGGTTTATAGAGAATGGTAATCCATTCTACCTAAAACTTTTTAAGGAATTTCATACACTCATATAATTTATTCATTGAGGAAAAATGAATATCATTAAGATTATAATATATGGAAAAGTTCTACAATTCACTTTGAAATGATGGTCTAAATGCTTGTGTGTGCTATAAAAAGGTGAATATGAGTAATACCATAGGTTATATCCAATCAACCATACTTTTCTTTAATTTCAGTACTATTTAGAAGAGTATAAAAGGAAATTAACCTTCATAATAATAACCACTATTGAGTTGAGTGGATAATTTAGGCTACATGATATGTTTATCCAACACTTGCTCTATCCAAGAAAAGGATAATTTTGTATCTTAGGGCACCAAGATATGTTTTTAATATTTTTAATGAAAAATGTTGTTCTGTTCAGCCTGTGAAAATATATCATGAAACATATGTATGAGTTTTGTAATCCTTAAATGGTTTTTAATTTTTTACCCTATCCTATGAAAATTTATGCCTTTTAAGATTATAAAGGATTAGTTCCCTCTAGTGGATGAAAAATAACCTCCCAAATTATATTGTGAATTTCTCAAAAAATTTATAAGAAAATGAAGGTCAATTGTAATCTATGAAATAATAAATTATTGTCTAACCTAGAAAAGCTATATGACAAGTTTGACCCAGTTATATAACCTATTAGGTAGTGGGATCACATGGATCCAAGACTTGAACAAGATGAGATGGTTCAAAATTTAGATGATGAGGTGGTTTTTGGTGATAAAAAAGTAGAATAACATGAATAAGAAAATCTTGGGATGATTGATCTTAATGAGGAAGTTATATAATCTCATAAGGATGATAGGACAGTCTCTCTTGTCATATCTTTTGGACCTCCACCATCACATCTACCTTTACCATAACTTGAGGAAGTCCTCTAGTCTGAGGATTTTTCTGACACATAATTATCTTTAATATATATAGGATATACTGGGATGACACTTTTGATAATAAATATGGATTATATGGATCTCTTATTATTGAAATTAATCCTAGGTAGCATGTTCTAGATACATCAACTAAGGGGGAGGAGTCCCCTAGATCTTTGATTTTGGGAATAGATAATCCTTAATTTGATGATGATGATGGGGTAATCCCACAAAGAAATTGTCGACCTTCTAGCCCTTATTATATAATACTAGTGGGATCTCTCATTGCTTCCAGATATTCTCAAGAGAGAATAGAGTTATCAGATTTAATAACCTCTATTGACAAATCAAATCAATAAATATTTGGTCTGAATCCCACCAATGTTTATGGAGAAACAGATCAAGTTAGAGCTCATGGTGAAGATATTTATTTTTCTGATCATATTACCCATGGGAAAGCAGTTGTTGTTTGTTTTAATGTTAAATATCCATTTGATAGTTCTATATTAATGGAGTATGCAGCTAAGTTAACTATTAGGTATTAGGATTATGATCTATTAACCTATACACCTATTTTTATTCATTATAAATCATAAATTATAATGTTTTAAATTAATGAATTGAGATTAGATCTTATGGGTGTTTTTATGGAAGTGTTTCTTGTTTTTGAAAATTCCTAAGAGTCAACTCAAGGAGGAGATATAAGATGGACTGTGATGTTAGTTATTTCTCATTATCAGCCAAAATATTATTAGGAGAATAATTTGTTGATAATTGATATTGAATATCTGAAGGCCCAAATGAGAGACCTCCAATATTACCTTTCTAATATGATATTTGTACAAGAAAAAAGGTATATGATTTTATCCTTTCATGCTTTTACTTCTACTTATCTTTATCCGATGTCACCTCCTACCTCATATGTTTAGATAGGTATTAATAAAGACAAGATCATAAATATACTATTAGACGATTTGAACATTTTATTTGATGAGTTCTAGAATACTAGATAAATTTAGATTATATGGGTTTCAAACTCATGTGGTAAAGACACATTAGTTGGTAAGAAAATATTCTACTCAACCTATTAGAGATTAAGAAAAAATATAAAAAGGGTATTTATTTCTACCTATGAAAAATATTTAAAAAATCATATTTAATGGGTATGTTAATCACTCTTTCCATAAATTTATAGATTCCACATTTGAATCAAGATTTTAAGACAGAGGTTGAGAATCTCTTGTTTTCATCTCCAGTTTCAGAAGCTTTCCTATAAAATTGTAATGCTTTTCTTTAGTCATTGTAGAATGGATCTTGGGATGTGATTGAATTTGACAATAAGATGGAACCATATCATTACACAACTCATATATTTATCCTTCCCCCTCTAGCCATATCAATGTATTCAACTCATACGACTACCTCCTCTACCCTAAACCATTTTTGTCTTGTCTCCAAGACATGAAATCCAACACATTATATATATTTATGGATTTATAGTTACTTCGGTACTTTTATCCACCTATGACTTTCTAACTAAAACTTATGGCCCTCCCTTCTATAATGGGAATGATTATATCCCTCCTTATAATGTTTTGGATATATCAAATTCAGATTCTAACTAGAATAGATGATATGGACCCTTTTCTAAATCCTTTTGTAACCTATTTTGATATGTTATTGAAAGACACCTTTTTATTGTCATTTGTGTTTTTATTTTGTAATGAATTTGGGAAGCACTTACTCTTTCTTTATAATCCAAGAATGGGAAGTAATGTTTATGAAATTAATTGAATTTATTCATAATTTTTTGAAAAATAAAGGGACTTGACAAACCTTTAAGAAATGTAGCAATATATGTTTCACTCAGCTCTGAATATAATGTTGTTGTATTCAATTAATTTCATTTTAAATATAATGATTTGTGATCATAAAAATGGGGAGATTTTAATACTAAACCATCACCTCCATATTTTAATGATACCTAATAAAATATATTTTTTTAATGAATTTCATGTCTTATATTAGAAAATGGTTTTTTGGACAAAAATAAAAAAAATTACTATATTTGATCCTTACATTGAAAACCTAAAACATTTGTAATGTTCTTACTATCTGAATAATTTGAACTGACCTCATGAATAAATAACATACAATGCATTAGATATTAAATTTTTATTCAATTCATAGGAAGAGATGTACCTACTATGAGTACAAATGACCTGACCATGTGAAGTAAGGAAGCTACCATGTGACTCACTAAAGTTACCCAATGAGGGAAACATCCTTATACAATTAGAAATATAGTATGTATGATAAGGTAAGTGAAATTTCACAATGTAATATTCTGACTGCATGTGTTATTATAGTGAATTCATGAAGAGGCTTACCAATAAAAAGAACATGTCAAGTGACTACAAGAAGTCAAGAACCTGATGTATGAGACAACAAACTAACTACATGAAGAAATGAAGTAATTGTTAATAGTTTCCATGTAATGTTTCCATTCCAACTAAATGTGAATTTTTCCATGATATGAATAAACTAGGTATTATATAAAGAAAACATACCATCCTTAACTTAGTGGATTATTTTTTCAAATCTCCAATAGCTACTTTTAAATCATTAATTATAGAGTCAAGGAAATTAAAGATGAATTATTTTGATTGATATTCACTACATAATCATATTTCTCATCACCTACACTTTTTATTTATGAGTGTCTTTTAGTATATGTTTTATTATACTTTTTTATCTATAAAAATAGTATCCAATATTCAACTGAATGGTGCTTGTTTCACTCTTCCAAATATTTTCATTTTTAATCCCACACATCACTATAGAATAGGCTATGTGTGACCTCTAATGTTTTTCTTCCATATAGAATTGTAGAAGGAGATTCTATCTAGTACTTTATAGAACATTTTTTTGGTAAAAACCTCACCATGGTTATGAATTGGTAAATTTATAAACAAGCTACTTAGAAATAGGTGATTATATAGTGGTGGGGATTTAGTCTCGTATTGACGCTAAACCACAAGATTAAAATTCCACTATATGATTTCAATTTTTCCCCTTTAATTAAATATCATCAATTATATATTTTAAGAATACATAATAATGTTTCTCTACAAAATATGTATTTTACAAGTGTTTCACATGCACCTCTAGAAAAAAACTCTTTAATAATTACGTAGATAATATCCATCATAATTATCTCTCTTAAATATTATGGAAATAAAACCCACAAAATTCTCACATAAAATGAACCCAGTTTTGATTTTATTATAAAATCATCAGGGAAATGATGTTTTTATTGGAAATTTCCCCATTCCCAAATCCTATACTACCATGTGGTTGTTGAGGCTCACCACCAACTGAACACCCACCTTCACCAACCCCCTTAAAAATATATGGAAATCAACACCATTTATGGAATAAGAAATTAAAAATAAATAAATCATTGAACGAGCTGAGTTGTCATCCCATGGGTTTAACTTTATTCACTAAATTTTATTACCAGATGAGATCCCACATCAATTCAATTAACTTTCTTTATGTTGATAAGGATCAAGTGTGGATAGAAAAGGCATAAAGAGGGTTATTATCATCTTATATTGTATGTTTAGGTGCTACGAAACCAACTGATGAAATCATTTATAGGTAGAATCCACAATCAGTAGAAGGCGATTATACAGTATTATGGTAGTAATGGTATAATAACTTTTATATTTTCATGTTGTGGGTTGAGTATGGTAGTATTATTGATCGTGAGACAGATTACATTCAGTAGAGTGACTATGTGATGGCTTGGTATAGGTGTCCTAATGTGGTAGCTTAAAATTTTTTCCATATATTTCAGCAACATCACTTTAGGCACGATGGGTGGATCAATCGCATGAAGGGAATACATAATATCTTACCTTTCACATGTGGTAGCTTGATAAAACATTTCTTATGAAGTGACAATTATTATTTTTTTCCATTTTTTATCCTCATCCTTCATATTCCTTGTAATACACATTTAGAAGTCTAAAAAGTTAAACTAAAAATTCATTTCATCTAACATATTTTTTTTATTTAAAAACTAATTCCATATTTTACAAAACACAATTGAAAACAAATTTAAATTATAAAATGACTTTTCACTATTTTAAATTAATATTTTATATCAATTTTAATTTACACATCAGAATCATACATATTCAGGTTAATTTCAAAACAAAAAAAAATACAATTGAATTTTAGAAATTAAATCCCAAAAAAATGACACTTTAATATGTGAATTGATATATAGCTTTGATAATTGAATAAAAAATTAACTAATGATATTAAAAGATATGTTTTAATATAATGAAAAATCTAGTTATATATTTCACAAAATTTATAAAAATGCATCAATTAACCTGGTTTTAAAAAAATAATGAGGTAAAATATAATTTTAATAAAATTTAAAATTCAAAAATTTTGATCTATCATCAGCGCCCCGTGTATGTATTATTACACTCTTATAAAACTTAGTGAATTAAATTATTTGAAAATTTATTCAAAAAAATGATTTTTTAGACATTGTATATTTATACTATCTTCAATAGATTTTTCAATACATAACACCAAACTAATGACACAACAGATTAAAATTAATAGCTATATATTAATGTTAAATGAAAAATATAACTATTAGTTGATAATAATAAATTAATCAATTAAAATAATTACATATTTATATTTTTTATTGATTAATGTTTTTATAAGGATACATTTTGAAGAGCGAATTAGAAAACTGTATTGTATTTTCACTGAATAAATTAAATTTATCACAATTAAAATTATATAATAATAGAAAATATTTACATTTATAAAATAATATGTCAACATTAAATTATTTATAAATTCATATAAAAGAACATTAAATATACATGATGTTTAAAAATTCATTTTTCAATAAAAAAAGTATTCTTTATATTTTATATTCTAATTTAAATAACTATATATATAAATTTTATAATTTCAATTTTATAAAATTGACTTCAAATTTGATTTATCCTAAAGATTTTTTTAATTATCTTTCCTTTTTTTTTGAATTTAATGAACTTTATCACATTAATTCAGCCACAATTTCTAGTTTCATGCTATAAATGGAATTGATTATAGTGGAGTCATGATTTTACTGGGTGGGTAATTATAAATTCTTTCTCCATTAATATTTATTTTCAAAGTCTATTATTAAACTTCCTTGATACTTCATAAATGGAATTTAGATATATGTGTTACCCATTCTTCATCTATGTTTAGATTACCCTGAATCTGTCCATCCCCTCTAATAATTAACACTTAATAATTTTTTCTCACCAAATTTTTGCATTGCACCTATTGAATGACTACAGCTAAACCTAAACCCAAATCATCCCAATATAGTTAGAATCTCCCATGACTAATTTTAATATTACAATCTTAAAATCAATGGTTTGTGAACTATCTCATATGTTTCTATAACTTCTTCTTGATGGCTAATAGAAAACACATGGTTTTATAATGACTTATGTAGACTTCCTGATCATATCAAAAATTCTGATTTTAATAAAGTTAAGTTCATCTACTTGACTACCTTATAGGGAGGCTTCATAAGGTGTTACTTAATCAACAAGAGTATGTTACCTTAGTTTGATTTCATTAGTTCAGTTTTCTCAAGCTATGATACCACTTACACCAAGTTTATTTGATTTTCAACACTTTTCCCATTTCAAAAATCAGAAACATCCATGAAATCGATTTTTTGTTCACTCAGTAATAATTTGACACTCAAAATTTCAAAAACAATGAACTTACTCATCCTAAAATAGAATTTTACTTATGTTGGACAACATTAAACTCAACTTTTCTTATAAAAAGGAACTTCTAAATTTTCATAACAAAATTGAAGAAATTTATTAAAATTTATGTATAAAATATTAGACATTGTTTTTCCACAATAATTTTAAAGAAATTTTTTTTAAAACATATTAAAAAAAGAATAAAAATCATTTATATTCTAAGATACTTGTCCTCTCTCCCACACTTATCTTATATATAACTCAATTTTATTCTAGCATAATTTTTTGGGTAAACATATTCAATGAATGAATATACATACATATGAGGGTAAGAGAAAAACTAACAATGATTTTTTCAATGGAATAAATGATGAGATCAGAACAATCTATTGGATAATTATAAAAGTCCTTATGGTAATGACTAACCAGTTTTCTCTTATATGGCTTTTAAAAATTCATTGTCTACCTACATTAAATCCCAATTGGCCATGTGTTGAAACACAACTAGAAAGTGATAGTTCTTTCCATATAAAATTATTTAAGGGGTCATACCTTATGTGTTTTAGGCAGTTCTGTATGCCCATAATACATCCAATATATTCTTTCTCCAGTATTTTCTAGTGGGTTTTGATATTTCCTCTAGAATCCAATTTACCTCTCTATTGGAAACCTATGGTTTCCCACTTTTCTATTGTTGTTATGCAGTTTAGTTTTTATAGTGAACTCCATACTTCTCCATCAGGTCTTTTATGTTCTTGTTATATAAGATTGAACCTTTGTCACTATTTATTTATCATGGTATTCCATATCATTTAAAATATTTTGGTTTTTAAAAAATTCAATGACAACCATCTAATCATCAATTAAAGTTATTTTTTAATCAATATACATTGAAATATAGTCTAATTTTAATAATATGTTGGTAAAAAGATAAGATAAGAAATATTATTTTGAAATCTAATCACAATACATCAAATATTTCATAAAAAACAAATATTTTTTGGGAATTTCATGTCTTTTTAAAATTGAACTAGTAAACTTATCATTCAAGCCTTTTTTTAAAAAAATCATGTGAATCTTTTAAAATCAATGGATAAAATAAATTATCCACTAACACCTTCTTATATGTTTTTTGAGGTCTAAAATGGACTCCACAAGTAAGTGTGTGATAATATATAAGCTTAGATATAACCTGTTCTTAGGGTTGAATCTCTTAATTACTTTTTATTTACGAATCATTTGTAAATATGGATATTTTTAGAAAAAATACATTTCATAATATTTTAATTTATTTTTTTTGATTATTATTAAATAATGGGTTTACCTTTTATGTGATAAGAAAAATGATTAGATCAACATAAGTGGGAGCTTGGTTGTGATGGAATTGGTGGTTACATGAAACCGATTGTTCTTTTACTTTGGATTACATTATATATTCATGGTGTTTGAGTATAATATAATTTATTATCACATCATAACTATTCATCTACATGATAGTGTATGTGAAAATTTTATAAGGATAATTATAATGTCAAATGTGCATACCAATTCCCCACTATGATGAGAAACATTAGGTGATGTGTCGGTATTTTTTAAACCCATGTTTTATGGCCAGATGATATTTTCTAATGGGATATAGTTGATATAGATTATTATTGGTATGAGGCTTATATTACATTACTCTGCCTTCTAATTTTTTTTCTCCATCAATAATCTATTGTAAGGGAGGTTAGAAGAATGATACCACCAATATAAATTCCACATGTTTCATGTGTTATTGGATATTCCTATTTGTGGACCTATGTAATCATTCTTCGATTATAAGATTATTATTAATGTTTTTGATTACTTTTATGCTTTTATTTATTTCATAAACCATGATGATAACAATTCATGATGATGTTAGATATATTTGGGGGTCATGAGTTGCCTCACATTAATGAATATTGAAAGAGAGTATTTATCCCTTCCATTGGAACTAAATATTTTAGGCCCTTTGACTGAATAAAACATCCAGATTATGTCTATGGACATTGAGGTCTATCAATTTGTAAGGTTCTTGTAATTAAAATAAATATATCTGAACTTATAGGTTTATGAAAAATATTATAAAATCTATTTAAGGAGATATATCAGAATAAAGGGAATATATTATATGGTAAGGGCTCGTAAGTGTTTAAATTCTATTTTGATATCAATTATTTTCTATATGTGTTCCTTGGAATACTAATTGATGTTAATGTTGTACATTTGGGGCTTTAGCATAAAAAAGACAGAAAAGTTCCTAGTGGGTCACATAATAAGTGTATCAAAAACATCATTTAAATTCAATTTTTTTTAATATGTATATTAGAATATTATTCTAAATTTTAAGGAAAAATATTTCCTTGAGATTATTGGTTGATCGTATGTATTGATTTATCTATATATAATATAGTTATATTTTATTAATTAATTAACAAAATAGGTGTTATACATGGTTTGGTAAATTACGAGGAGGATGAGTGGACGATGTTATGGACTTGTGTGAATATAATATTATTTGAATAAATATTAATTTATTTATTCAATAGTGATAATATTGAATTAGTCTATTTTATTGAAAATGTATTGTACATAATAATAATAATCTCTTCATTAATTATACATATGGTATGGTAATAGTTAAGAGAATATTAAAATGGGATTTGTGAAAATAATATTCCAACCCTATCTATATAAATACATGACTATAGAATTCTTACAAAAAAATAATACAATGGGATTTTTCTAATAATTTTTGTGCCCAACATTTGGAACTCAAACTGATTCATACATACTAAGGATAGTCTAAAAAGATCCCCATGATCCATCTATGTATGTGACACTCCTACTTACTCTTCAGTTGTGAGAGAACCAATAGAATTCAACATGCTTCATTGGGATTCTAATGTTTGATCGATAACAAATAGCACAAGGCATATGTACATTTTAACAAGAATTTGGATAACCCTATCATGATGTTTAGAGATTTGTGGTGTATGTGTGGATCACCACTAAAGAGAATCGTCTCTGGATTCTAACATCATATATACGATTTGAAAAGAGGGTGAATTGTATTTCAAAATGAAGAACGAATTTGAAGATAAGGTAATTATTGATCTATATAAATAAATTATAAATTGAATGTCATATCTTTTTTCATGGATTCCAGGAATGTTATTTAATCTAGTTCTGAGGATAAATTTGATGAATATGATGGAAATGTTTTTTGGGAAAGGGCTTGACCACCTTCCCTATTTCCAAAAACAGCCAATTAGTATCAGAAAGGTCACATGTTAATTTATAATCATTTATTTTCATTTATCATAACAAGAATTTTTTGTTAGATTCTTTTCATGTTTATTAATTCTTAATAGGATTGTCATTATTTATGTATTTTAGTATCATATAACCATGAGAAGGTTAAATATCAATGAAGGATGAGTCCGAGGATTCTGTATTGAAGTGTTGGACCATTAGGCTATGATACATGGATACTTAATGTGTATGTGGTGGTAAATTTTGTGTACCAATGTTCACTCCACTAAGGCACACAAGGGGATATAAGGGACAATTAGTGGATGAGTTGTATTTATTACACCATGTGTAGAATGACCAACTAACAAACACTTTATCAAATTACCCATTATGTATATGGTCATACATGACATGTAGTCTGCATAGTCTTACTGTATAAAATGGAAAACTATGTGTGGCCATTAGTGTGTCAAAATTATTTTGACACATGGGATTGTAAATGGGAACGACTGGGTGGTCTTTGTCCATCATAGAAGTTTTATTTCCCATAAATATCCCTTACTGAGATTCTTCTCAAGTACCTAAGAATGTGGATCGAACATAATGATAATTGGGAAGATGATGTATAAACTTTGTATGCACTATATATCTTGGTACACATCATGTGGTTTACATATATAAACATGGTGTAACCATATGAAAATAATTACATTGATAGAAATTAATTAAGAGTTAATACTGAACTACACATCATGTGCGTAGTTATAAAAATCATGTGGTTGGGTAATAAATTTTAATAAATTCTATATTAATCAATGAAATGATATACATGCTATTAATACCTCATGTATATTACATGCTATCTTAATACATGTACAAATCTATGTTTCTAATACACATTTTTTCAAATAGTTTAAGAAGATGACACGTCATGTAACAATATATTCTATATAAGAATAGTACATGATTAAAGGGATTGCGATATGTGTTGTAGTTTTGTACATCATCAAGAAATTATGTACATATTTTTTACTTATGTAATGTAAATAAATTCAAAATTACAAAAATAATAGAAACAATAGGATCATTTAAATGGAAAATAAAGATTCATAATCAATTAATTAATTGGATTTATTAAATTTATTCTTTCATAGATTATCTTAATAAGAAGAATTAATTGAAATGAATTATAACTAGTTTGAAAATGTATTTTCATTACATATTATGGATGATCATGATCCGAGAATGAATTCAATTTGATTGGTTACTTTTAATTATATTTAATGTTTTTTTTGAAATTTTTAATACTAAATTAAAATGATGTAATGTGATTCATCCCCTCTCATTATTATATTTTGGTTTGTGTTTTAGTGATTTATTTTAAGTTGCACAATTTATCCCATGCTTGGGTTTCCCTCTCCCACAAATGAGTAAATACATAGTTAATCTATGAATCTTTTAGGTGAGTGGAGGTTTTCCATGTTTAGAGAGTAGGAAAACCCCGTAAAAAATAAATAGGTAAACATGTGGAATGATGGATCCCAAACCAAGAAAAGGCTCAAGGTGGATTTCCCCATATGGTCTATAGTAAGTTAATCATCCACAATATTAATAATATATTAAATTGTTCTCAAGATCATACCAAATTATTTTTTCCATTTTCATATTTAATTTTTTTTAAAATTTATGGTGATTAAATTACATAAATGAATTTACAGAAAATGTACGATATAGTTAAATAAATTAGATTATGCCTTAATTTTATGTGTATTTAATTTATCACTTAAGTGGAATCTTATTAACATTAATAAGTATTTTTTAATAAATGACATTGTTTTACATATAAGATAAATATAAAATTCATCAAATAAAATATTAATTCAGTATAACCTTCCATTACTCAGTTAATAATGTAACCTACAGTTTCAATGTTCTTGACGAACCCTTGTTAGGATTATTTAAATGAACAAAGAGTTTAAAATAATGTTTTAGGTTAACTTAGCCAAAATTATTTTAAGTTGATAAAGCCCTCAAAATACCTTGTATAAATATTGAGGATGGTTTTGTGGAAATACATGTTTATGAATTTAGGATTTAGGAGTCTAATCATTGAATCAAGGAGACACAAGTAAGAAATTTTAAAAGACCTATGTACCTAAATACCTTCATGTAGTCAGACCAACCCTTGTTGCCATTATGAGAAGGGAAATCTGGATCCTTTCCACAGCATTATCCATAAAACTAGATAATCTAAGATTAATGGTTTTGCAAATCCAAACATGATAAAATACTAAAATAATAACAATTAAATTAATTATGTAACAGTTCTGGAAATCATGAAAATAACTAAAATACCCTCAATTTTTTTATATAAATGGATAATCAAACATAATTAAAATTATAATTGTGATATTTCAATGAGAAGTAAAGCCTTCTCCCAAAGGGAAATAGCCTAGTTAGGATCACTGGATCACTAATAGTGGAAAGGGGTGAATTGAAGATATCTTTTTCATTTAAGTATCCTTTTTTTGAAACAACCTTTTCCTCATGTTAAAGAGTTATCACCATGATGAAAAAAAGACACATCCAAAAGAACAAAAGAATTTACCTGGATCACTACACAAAAGAGTAGCTACTTCCTTGGTATGGTTTGGAAATAATCCAATACACCACACTATTCACTAGAAAGAAAAATACTTTTGTTTGGATATAATAATTAGGTATGACCATACACTTGTGTAGCACTATATTCAATACAAGAGTGTATGTGGTTCAATTATAATGAAATTATGTTATGAAAATTTTGTAACAAGTCCTAAAAAGTTCACCAATTGCATCAAAACCTATTATTATTATTCCTTGTCAACTTTAACAAATGTAAACTTTAAAAAAAATAATTCACTTTTCTACCCACCAGTAGGTACGAACATCCCCAGACATCATAATGATACTCAGTTTGATACCTCAATATAATTATACAGTCTAATTGCTCAGTACCACAACATATGTGTTTTTATAATACCACTAAAAAAAGTATAAACTGGTTCTATCTCAGTCCAAGAATTACATGTATAATTTCCCAGTCTGATGATTCATTCTGATCTGAGAAGCACTTAATATGATCTTCATTTTTCTTCTTCATTACTCCATAAAACATTCGTATAAAGGCTCTATCCTGAAACTCCATCTCCCTAAAATATTATAAGCCCTCTCTATTCCTTTACAAATAAAAATTATTCTGATCTTTTAGAATGTACAAAGTACTCTCATCATTTTATAGGTGCACCAAAAATGGTTTTGGTGAGAATCTGAAAAATTTTATTACATATTTTTTTTTCTTAACATAAAATTTCATTTCAATTTTGAATAAATATTTGAATTCATCAGCACTTCTAAACTATTTATGATTCTTCTTGAGCCTTCTTTAACATTCTCACAACGTTATCTCACTTTATACATTCAAACCATTCTTTAGTTTTATTTTTATTTCTATTCTGTTTCCTTCATTATAATAAATGAATTTGTAAAAAAAATATATTATTTGTTACATTTCTTCATACGAACTAAAGATATAGAAAACATATGACATCTCATTATGATTCTCACTACCAAATAAAAGATAAAAAAACATTTTGGTGCTCCAAACCAACTATTTGATATAAAAAATTGAAACCATTCTTCCATAAATATAGTCAAGACCTCTAAAGATCCCAACACTTCCTCAACAACACTTCAGCACCAGCTTCAAACTCCCTTGACAAAAAGTTGCAAATATTTTTCCAATGGCTTCAAAGAATTTCTCATTTTATTATTTTCCTCAAACTGATGATCCTGTATCCAATGAATTCTTTCATTCGATGAATTTCATTGGTGTCAGCCTATGCCTATTGGATTGGTTCTTATCTCACTCTAATAGATCTGTGTCACCTTTAGTCTGATTAATCATCTCCACATATTTTCCATTGACTCATGAACCATTTGATAAAGACACTCAATACATTTATTCTTTTTCACTCAACCCAATAAATAAGGAAATATGATTTCTTTTCCCCTTTCTAAAATTAATGACAACCAACTATTCAACAAGATGAAAATTGCTAACCATATTAATGATTTCCATCTGGTTGGTCAGTCACTAACTTCCTTCCATTAATCGGTCTCAACACCTCCAAATAAACAAAATTCTACTTCTGATTGATCGGTGGAACACCACATCGATGTATCGGTACCAACAATACCTTCATTCATTCCATGATTATGGTACATATAAACTTCCAGCATTAACAAACTTCTTCATCTCATTATTTGTATACTGAGGATTATTGTTTTGACTGAAAACCATCATCTTTATTTTATCACACATCAAAGTAAACATCATAGCCTTAAAAATATTCTCTTTCTGGTTATATCGTAGGGATGAACTAAGGTAAAAAATATTTGAATTCACAAGAAATATTCTTTACATACTCATTTTTTAATCAAGAATTCCTAATTACTTTTAGAATGTTTAATATTGGAACAACATCATCATAGTTATAGTGGAAAGTATTAAAACATATCATCCTTCCAACGACTTATTTTTTTCTAATAAAAAATCATACTAATTGGAAGAATAATTTCTCAACCCTTCCTTCATAATGCTAGCATCAAATTTTTATTAGATAACTTATGGTTTATGAGAACATACAGAACTGAAAAGCATCATAAAATTTTCTTCGGATCCATTCAGAATCTCATACATTTCATCATTATGATCAAAACGTTCATTTAAGCCCCATAGTGAGTTATTTGAACCTTTTCCCTAAGAAAACGTCTTCAAAACCGAATGAAATTTCATTAGAATTTTATGTCAGATCTGTTGATTATGTTGGTGAGTCTAATCACTAACAATTACAAAGTTAATTTATTTCTTTTCATTGAAAACAAAAGTCAATAATTTTCAAGATAAAATTCTTTCATCTTCCAAAAACAACTTCTATCCAACATAGTCCCAAAAATCTCTACCTTTCGATCTTATTTTCAACCAATGTTCATAAATCACTGATATTTGTAAGCTCAAGCTATAGATAACTTATTAATGTGTTCTAAGCTAGAATTAGATATGTCATTATAGAAAACAAGAATCGTTGATAGTAAAACCATGATATCTAATTATGGTGACTCATGAAACACCTTCATATTTTCATCATATTTCTTCCTCACCCCTCCACCCACCTTCAAAAAATGTTTCCTATAATCACTCTAACAAACTATTAGAAACTTTTACACATAAAAATGATGAGTTCAAACCTTACCCAAAAATCCCACTATATACATGCTTCTTTAAAAGGGTAAGCACATATCAATAGATAGATTGATGACGAAATTATTCACCATAAAAACACTATCCAATGAATAGATGATAGTGGGGACCAAAACACATACCTCAACCATGATGAGATGTAAGTTGGATGCCCATGTTCAACCTTAGTTTGTTAAAATCTTCCTTCGGTAAATGGTTAGTGAATATATCAGAAAATTGATCCAATGTAAGAACATAATCTTGCTTCAATTCATTTTTCTCCACATTATCTTTGATTAGTTAATAATTTATATGAATATGTTTTGTATTAGAATTTTGTACTGGGTTCCTCACAATGTTGATGTCACTTTGATTATCACAACCCAATAGTATAACAACCCTATTATTTTTATTACATTAATAAATGATTTAATGACATAAAATTACACTTAATAAAACCTAGTATATAGAGAATTATAGTGTCTTGAGAAATTAGAAACATTACAAAATAAATTAAAAATGAAATACTATATCATTATTGAAAACATACTTTACATGACCACATCATTCCTTCATACTTTGTAGTGTATGGGATAACCTGAGGACCTACATAAGAAATGGGTGAGCTATAAATCTCAATAAGGGAATAAAAATGGAATAACATGAGGAATAAAACATATGTTCGATAATAGTAATATCAATGGATCATAAAAGAAACATGAACATAATGGCATGATATAGCTAGATAACCATAACAAGGAAATTTGAAAATAAATTAATACATTACATCATAGGTCAAGGCTAGACTGTCAAGACATTATATTGGAAAAATTCCCATAAAATAATTCCGTATAACCCTATTCCAACATGACATATCGTGACACTAAACATTACCCAATGCATTGTACCACTATATAATTCTTAGTGCACCTGTCACTTTCATTTCAGTCTCATTCTTAAGTGTGCCACATAAATCATAAAAAATGGATTCATTCATTATCATAATTTTTTCCAAGATCTAGGGATGTGGAATAAATACATTTAAGTCATCATAAAAAATTTACATGTGAATAAAAGTGAACACCATAGATAGAGGAATGGGTATGGTATTCACTACACAACAATTTTGGCATGGAAAACCAGAGTGCAATTATATCAGAATGGCATAAAAATTCATAAAAATGATTGATGAGAGTTAAAGGGGTACCTTATAATGTATATATAAAATTTAAATTATTAGTTTTATAGAAATACATATCCAAATGTATGAAATTTGTAAATAGAATGTGTAACATAATAAATAAACTTAAAGGAAGGGGAGAAATTGAATAACTCGTATGAAATTTCGGCATGGAAACAGGTGTACATGAGAGGGATTAATGAGAGATAAAGGGTTATATAATCATTAAAACATAATATGGGTATTATGGTGGATTTCCAAAAACATACCCATCATTTTAAATGAAAATAAAAAGGTGTATCAATAGAATGAAAGATAAATAAAAATGAGAATATAAGGAACACTTACGTGAGCGTGCGACATCAAAAGCTTGAAGAGGGGATTGTTGAGAGCATAGGGTGCCTAGAGAAGATTATAGAGTGGATAAAATAGAGTAAGGACATGATCCAAGTATTATGAGTGAAGAGGAGTGAGAGCTTGGGTGGGTTTATATAGGAAATGGGAGGGAAATTCTTCAATATTTCACAAACATAGGTTTTGGAATCTGTATTATTAAATATTCAAAACAAGAAACCTTTAGATGATTTTTGCCCAGGTTTTTTTTGAAATAGGAGTGGAAAACATTATGTTACAAGTTCATGGGCCGATGATATTAAAATATTATCCATTCTTATGTGGAGGTGAGTCACATTATTAAAAAAATGACTTTAAAATCATAAAATATATCATACATATTGGAGAACACACTATGGATTTATAAAATAAATAAATAAAATAAATAAATTTATTTTATTAATGTTAAAACTTATATTTTGTTGAAGATCCCTTTTATAGTTTTAATTACTCCACTATCAGACCATTATGATGTCATAAAACACACTTTACATTCATTTGGTATTTAATTTTTACCCAAAAATTTTACTGTCTCAGAAAATTATGAAAAATTTATGATTTGATAATTTTGACATACTAATTAAAATAATAATATTCATTTTATCCTTATAATTTTCTAAATATAAAAATTTTCACATTTAAAAAAAACTAATGTTTATTGAAAATTGGCGGGTTTTGAAAAAAAAAATTTTTAACCTATTTAAAAATTACATTTGGTCTCATAAAAATATGATCATTTTTATTTAATAAAATTAATTTAATAATAATATTTATTAAAATATTATTTATTAATTCATCATAATATATTTCTTAATTCAATTTTAATATTAACCAAAATATTATTTGTTCATTAAAAACTATAGTAAAATGAACAAATATTCATTATTCTATAAAAAATTAATGTAAAAATTATAATACTAGGGTCTTAGTGCATATTAAATTATTACACCAACATATTCCATAAGATTAAGGTGTATGATGGTGGGGACATCATGGGGTTGTTCTGTAAACATGGTTTGGGCTGTGATCTCAATGAGCTTTAACTTCTCCCATAAACAGTTTCGATCATACTTAAGTTATTATATATCAGCTTTAGACTAGTCTAGGGAAAAGCTGAGAAATGCTATCTCCCTCAGAAGCTCTGATAGTTGGGCTTTATAGGGAACGATCCTACTAGTTGAGGCCATCACCTCTTTTTTTTCTATGTTTAAAGGATTTGGTAAAGCCCTATAATTATAATAGTCATGTTATAATTTTTCAACTTCTATATTATTAATGATAATAATACATAATAGTAATTTTAATCCAATTGGATATAATAAAACAAATGGAGTTCATGGGTTTTATATATTCATTTTACAAAATAATGCATTCAATTAAATCAAAAGGGAAATTTTACTTATAATAGTTCGGGTCTTTATAATCTTCCCACCATTAAAAATTTTTCCATCAAAATTTTAATTTACCACATTAAAATAGATAAGGGTAACTCTATTTCAACGCCTCCTCCATTCCCCACAATTCTTCTTCAAAATTTTGGTTTCTACACAACACTTTGACAAGGTGAATTGTCTTATTCCATAGAAATGTTTCTCTACAATCTAAGATCTACACTAGATTATCCTCATTAGAGAGGTCATTATCCCATGGTACACCTCTGGATTGAGTACATGATAGGGGTATGGTATATAATTTCTCAAGAGAGATACATGGAATACATCATGTACTAGAGATAGGTTCGGTGGGAGGTCTTGTCGGTAAGACACTACTCCGATGCAATTAAGGATCTCAAAATGGATGATGTACCTTGGAATAAGCTTTCCCTTTATCCCAAATATCATTACTGTCTTCCGTGGAGATAGGATACTGAATGGTCTTAACCTTATCCACTATTTCCATGACCATTTCAGGACCTAGAAATTTTTATTTCCCAATTTCATCCTAGCATGTTGGTGTTCTGCACAACTTCCCATAAAAGGCTTCATAGGGATACATTTGGATGCTTGAGTGTAAACTGTTGTTATAAGAGAAATAAATCAGAGCAATATGATGATCCCATCCACATTTTATGTTTATTTCACTTGATCTCAACATGTCCTTTTCTATCTGGATTGTCTGCTCATATTGGCTATCTATTTGAGGGTGATAGTCCATGCTGAAGTTTAACTTAATATTTAGAGCATGTTGGAAACTCTTCTAAATCATAGAGGTGAATGTTGGATCTCAATTGGATAAAATCAACAGAGGTACACTGTAAATCCTCACCACTTATATTATGTATATCCATGGAAATTGATCCTATAAAAAATCCTCTCAAATCATAATGAAATGTTCAGTTTTGGTAAGACAATCCACCGCAACCAAGATTGAATTGTTTTCTCTTGATATCTTTGGATGCCCAGTGGAAAATTCCATACTGAAGTTTTCCTATTTCCATGTTGTCTTTTGTAATGACTGAATCATCCACTTATATTATTTCATTTCCAAATTCACTTGTCTACATATGACTCATCTTAATGTATATTCTTTGATATCCTTCTTCATATTATCCCACAAATAGTGTTCCTGGAGATCTCAATACATCTTTTTTGCTTCTAGGGTGGATAGAAAAGGTTATGCTATGTGCATCATCCAACAACTCTTTCTTTAATTCATTATTTGATGGTTCACATAGTCTTGACCGAAATGTTACAACACCTTCTTCCTTAACATTGAACTCAGAGGATTTCTCTTTTTCAGATAGTTTCCACTTTTTTCTGAATTCACACATCATCTCTTTGAGAATCCGTTAACCTCCCCAAAAGAGAAGTTTGAGAAATCATTTGTGAAACGATTGAATATGTTCCTTTTTTTATGATTCTGATGTCCATCCTCATCATGTTTACATTGATCAGATCCTTCTCAATTATTATCAACAAAAGAGTTGGTGGATCCTTTCTACTTAGAACATCTACCACATTACTCACTTTCCCCAGATGGTATTGAATTGAATAGTTATAGTCTTGGCTCAGCTCTAACCATGTTTGTTGGAACTTATTCATCTCCTTCTGTATGAATATATACTTGAGGACTTTATGTCCTATATATACTTCACACTTATCACTAAAGTGGTAATTTATCCAAATTTTCAAAGAGAAGATCACTATAACATACTCCAGATCTGGATGGTTCTTCACAGGAACTTTCCACTTCCTTGAAAAATAGGCAATGACTTCATCATTTTGAATTAACACATAACCATGTCCATTCTTTGAAGAATAACTAAATACCATGAATAACTCTCCACTTGTGGGTAGTGTGATAACATGAGCATGTATAGGACTCTTTTTCAACACCTTGAAGCCCTCTTTGTATTTATCAATGCAAGAAAACATGAATCCCTTCATTTTTTTCTTGGTTAACGGGTTTGAAAATCTTGAGAAATTTCTAAAAAATCAACAATAATACCCAACTAATCCAAGGAAACTACGGATATCTATAATATATGTTGGCCTCAACCATCCTTCAAATGCATCAATCATTGAAGAGTCCATACAATTCCCATTTCTTGGGATGATAATTTCCACGAAAGAGAATTCCTTAAATCAGAACAAACATTTTCTATACTAGGCATAAAGCCTTTTTTTACACAAGGTCTTTAGAACTGTACTTAAATACTCCGCATACTCCTTGATTTTGGAGTATATACAAATATCATCAATAATGACTACAATTTTTTTTCAAGATAATATCTAAAGACTCTATTCATCAAGTCCATAAAGATTGTTGGAATATTAGTGATTCAGAATGGTATCACTATGAACTCATAATTCCCTTTCCTTGTACGAAAATTAGTGTTTGGGATATCCACCTTATTCACTCATACATGGTAATATCCCAACTACAGATCCAACTTGGAGAAGTATTGTTCTATATGTATATTATAAAACAAGTCATCAATTCATGAAAAAATATACTTTTTCTTTATCATGATTTTGTTGAGATCATTATAATCAATGAAAACCCACATTATCTAATTCTTCTTATTGACCAAGATAAATGATTCACCACATGGTAAATCACATGGGCATATAAAACCATTATCCAAATTATCCTATAGATGTTTCTTTAGCTTCTAATGTTCCACAACATCTATTATACATGGATTCATGGATATTGGGAACACCCCATGTATAAGAACATTCAAAAATTCGACATATCTGCAAGGAGGAAGATTAATAAATTAGTTGCGAAACACATGAGTGAATTCCATCACAATTGGCATGTCTTTGAGGATGGTTCCTTCCTTAGACTCCATCATCTAAGTAATATACGCATGTTCCTATGGCAGTAATATCCATGCATAAGATGATGGTGCTAATTAATATTCATCCACCTTCTTGAACTTGTATAGAATCGGGGGTTGATTTTACATATTGAGAGTGATTTACCTCCCACAAAAATTTATGTTGGATCTATATTGGGAAAGACAATACATGCTAAGAATTTCATCAAATTACACCAAGGTAAGTATGATAAGGTTCACCGGGAAGTTCAATCAACAAATTTTGACAAGGGAGGAGTTATATAATTGGTATTCTATAATTTCCCCATATTTGTTTCATCATTATCTATACTTCCATGCTTTGTGGTCATTTTTTTATTTTTCTAATAAACTTTTTTGATATTAAAGAATACATAGAACTAGAATAAAAAAGTTTTTTCTCTATGCTTGAATGAAAAACTAGCATACCTATCACCATTGCATTGGAGGGTTTTACTTTAGTATTTGTGATGGAAAAGCTTGCACTGGCTTCCTTGGAAGTTATTGGTTGCCTCTGAAAACCCTTGGATTAGTGAATTGGTTTGATAAATTCCTTGGTTCCTTGTAGTTATTTTAATGAACAATGAATTGAGGGTTTATCGGAGATTTTTTTCCCTCCATTGCAGTAGCGGGTTTTTATTGCCGAAAATTACTAGCTAGGTACCCTTTATTCTCGAACATAAAGAATTTAATTGTCCCATTTGAGAAATTTTTATGGTTCTTCATTCTAAAAAATTTTCAAGTGGGGTGTTGAAATTTATTTTCACTGTTAGATCTCACTATTAGACCACTAGAATTTGAATCCACCTTCCACATATTATCCCTATACCCTGAGATTCACTAATATCTATTTCATCTTTGAGGGACATCAGAAAAGTTTCTCATTACTATCAAAGTCACAGATCTATAGGGATTTTCATAGGCTAGGTTTTAACACACCAATGAAGCGCTCAACCATGAATTCAGGGGTAATGAAAAATTGGGATGTGTACCGTACAAGCCGTGTGATGATTTCCTTATACGCTCTGATGTATTCATTATATTTTTACTATAGGGAAAGGAAGTCCCTTTCCATTTTAAGTCATTGCATTTGAGGAAAATATTTATAGAAAAAATGTTTAAAGAAAATCTTCCATCTCATCACATCGCTCGCTTAATCATGCTTTGTATTTTTTATCAATGTCAATGATTGATAAGATTCACCCTCCATATGTTAAGCATACATAAGAACCTTCTCTTGTTGGGATCATTAAATTATGTTGAAGATATTCTTAATGGAGTTGATCCATTGTTATGCGATTGAGGGATCAGATGATCTATTGAAAGTAGGAGGCCTTTGTCTCATGAAGCTCTCGATAGAAACTTGTTTTTCTGGGGGGTGTAATTTCCTATAGATCCAGGTTTCTATTAAAAACTCTTGTTAAAAAAGAGAGTATCATGAAAAAATTCTCGATTCCCACTCCTATCAGATTGGGCATCTCATTAGGGTAGTCATTACAATGATCTTAACATCAGTTGTTAGATTGATTCCTCTTATTGTCTACCATTAGCTAGAATAAAAGGAAAATTTGGGGTAATTATATTAATCTATTAAACACATAAAGGGGAATCCAATGACATTAAATGGATAACTTATAAATTAAATTTATTTCTTTAACTTGTGAATTTCTAGGCTTCAATCTAAGTTATCCTTGATCTATTTCATACTTTATATTCTTATGGGCTATTTTTGTTCCCTTAATAATGTTTTGTACTAATATTATGAATTTATCTATGCATATACCCGAGGAGTGTCAAAATAGGAATGTAGAAAGTCCCATTATCATGCTGTAGTTCCTATTCAATTCAAGATCAAAGCGGTGTTTTTTTGTTTTACCCCTAGATACATTTGTTTCAGAGCAACTTCCAGTTGTTCATATCCAGTTAGGGATGTATTTTCTTAATAAAACACTTAGTCTATACTCACATAGATTTATGGATTTTTTCTTATACTTATTCAAATCACTAAGTCTTTCACTAGGGTTTTCTAATCCTAATCCCAAAAATAATTAAACATCCCTCTAATACTAACTATAAAAAATTTGTTCCTTTTATTACTTTCATTCATGATTTAATGCCTTAACATTATACTTAATAAAACAAGAAAGATTGATAAATCTATTTTTTTGGTAAATTATGAACATTACATAACAACTTAAAACATGATATACAACATCATTATTTTAAACTTCCTTTACATGGCCCTGACATTCCTTTGTACTTAACATTGCAAGGGATAACCTGGGGACATATATAAGAAGGGGGTGATTTATAAATCCCAATAAGGTAATAAACATAGAATAACATTAAGAATAAAACACATGTTAGAAAATAGACACATCAACCAATCATCAAAGAAACATGAACTTAAAGTCACGATATAGCATGATAATAAAAACAAGGAAATGTGGAAACAACTTAAAACATCACATCATTGGTCAAGGCTACACTGCCAAGACATCATAGTGGATAAAGCTCTATAAATTAATCATGTAAATACTTATCCCAATATGTCGTATCACAATATTGAACATTAACCAATTCGTTTTATCATAGTATTATTTTGGGTGCACCTGTCACTTTCATTTCATTCTCATGCTTATGTGTTCCTCATAGATCATAAAAAATGGATTAATTCATCATCATAATTTATTCCATGATCAAGGGGTGTGGAATAAATACATGTAATTACTCAATAAAAATGAATTTTTTTATAAAATTGAACAACTTTGATAGAGTAATTTTTATGGAATTCACTACATGGACATTTTGGAAATGAAAATCATGGTGCAATTTCAGAAGAATAACAGCATGGAATAAAAATTCCTAAAAAGGGTTGATGATATAAGAAGGAGTATCCAATCATATTTAAATGAAATGGACAGTAATATGTTCATAGACATAAATTTCCCAATGTAATTAATTTTTAAATAGAATGAGTAACATAATAAATAAACTTGAAGGATGAGAAATTGAATAATGCTTAAGAAATTTTGGAAAGGTAACAGGTGTACATAGGAGGGATTAATGAGAGGGAAATGGGTATCTCATCATTTAAAAATAATATGGAAAGTATGTGGGAGGTGTAAAAACATACCCGATCATTTTTAAATGAAAATAAAAGGTCGTAACAATATAAGGAAACGTAGATAAAAATGAGAATAGAAGGAGCCATTACTTGAGCGTGTGACATCAAAAGACTAAAGAGTGGCTACTTAAGAGATTAGGTAAACATAGGGGGGTTATAGAGAGAGGATTACATAGTAAATACATTCTAAAATGGTTTTTAGTGAAGAGTAGTGGGAGCTTGGGTGGGATTATATAGGAAATGATAGTGGGTTCTTTAATATTTCACAAACTTTGGTTTTGGAATATATAGAAATAAATAATCAAAACTAAAACAATTACCATGGTTTTTTCCATTTTTTTCTGAAAAATAGTACTGGAAAACATTATTTTATATTTCCATGGGCCGAAGATATTATAATATTATCTTTTCTTATGTAGAGGTGAGTCACGTTATTAAAGAATTGAAGTTATAATCATAAAAAATATTATACACTATAGAGGATTTAATAAATCTTTATAAAACAAGTCAAACAAATATAAAATCACATTTTTAAGTTTAATACTTATATATGGCATGATATCCCTTTTATTGTGTTTATTATATCATTATTAAGCCATTATGATGTCATAAAACACACTATATTTATACTGTATTTAATTTTTACCAAAAAATTCAGCTATCTCATAAAATAATGAACAATTTACACATTGTATAAATCTAAAATCCTAATTCCAAAAATAATATTCATTTTTTAAAAATAATTTTCTAAATATAACAATTTTCTCTATTAAAATAAAAACAATTTTTTTTAAAATTGACAGGTTTTGACAAAAACAGTTTTTAAACCTTATTAAAAATTATATTTGGCTCCATAAAAATTATACAATCATTTATACTTAATAACATTAATTTAATAATAATATTTTGTTAAAATTTTATTTACTTATTAATCAAAATATATTTCCTAATTCAATTTGAATATTAAGAAAATATATTATTTATTCTTTTAAAATTACAATAAAATGAAAGTATATTTTTTATTGAATAAAAAAATAATGTACATAATCATAATGCTAGGGTCTCGATATATATCCCTTTATTACACCAGAATACACATTGAGAGTAAATGTGCAATGTTGGGGAATTCATGGGGTCGTTCGGTGAACATGGATTTGGTCGTGATCTCAGTGATGTTTTACTTCTCCCGTAAATGGTTTCTCTCATGCTTATGTTGTTTAATCTCGGCGAGGGATTGATTTAGGAAAATTACTAGAAATTCTATCTCCCTTGAATGCTCTGGTAAATGGGATTCACAAGTAATGATCCTACTGGTTAAGGCCATCACCTCCTTTTTCTATATCAAAAAGATTTTTTTTAAAATCCTTCATTTATACTTCTCATGAGATCATTGTTCAATGGATATATTATCATTAGTAATGAGACTTAATAGTCATTTAAATCCAATTGGATATAATGAAACAAACAGAGTGAATGTTTTTTCTATATCGATTTCATAAAGTAATAAATTTTAGTAAATCAAAATTTAAATTTCACTTATAATAGTTTATGTCATTATAAAGAGAAATTAGTTTGTATTAAACAAGTATTCAAACCGAGTCTTCATCCATATATTTTTGGTAGAAACTTGAGTGGTAGAAAAATACTTTTCTTCATCTATGCCAAGAGTTACTGATTTTTTTATTATTATTCCAACTGATATAAATTTTCCCAGTAATGAAAAAACTAATATATGTGGGTCTTCTATCATCAAAATTTCTGGCACAATCAACATCTATATACCCAAACAAGTCAATACATTCTAAGCTATCATACCTAATTCCAAAAAAATTGTGCGTCTTATATATCTGAGAATTATTTTTCTAATCATTAGTTTTATTATTTTGGATGACATTGAAATACATCACATATCGTAAATAAATAAAAAATGTTGGGTCTTCAGATAGTCAAATAAAAAAAAACCAATCATCTTCCATAACTATTAAGAGATATATTACTTTCCTTATAAATCATTAGTCATCTTGGTTATATATGAAATATATATGGAAATAGGATTTGAATTTTCCATTCCAAAAAAATTAATATGTTTCTTAACATACTTTTATTTCTAAATAGATATGTTTTTATTATTTTTGTGATACTTTTAACCCTATAAAGTATTTCATTTCTCCCAGCATGCAAATTTCAAACAATCTTTTCACCTCTTCAGAAAATGTTTTAGAAGTTTTTTCACATTTCCTAGAAAATATAATGTCATCAACATTGAAATTAAAATGAAAAAAAACTCCAAAATTTCATTGATGTACAGATTACTACCAACTCTTGATTTTCTAAAACTCATGCTTCTTAAAAGGGAGTCCAATTTGGAATACCATGCCCTCAGATATTTTTTTATCCCTTAGAATTCTTTCTTCAACTTAAAAACATAAATTATATCATTCCCAACAATAAATACCCATTATTTTACAATATAAAATTCCTCATCATGATCACCATTCAAAAATGATGATTTTACATCCATATAAAAATATTTATAACTAAATTGTGCAAAAATTGTAAGAAATATTCTAATTGGTTCTGACCTTTCCATGAGAGAAATAGTATCATCAAAATTATTGACTTTAATCTGTGACTAACCTTTTCACACAATTATTTCATTATTTCTTTTCACTTCACCATCGCCATTTATCTTTATATAGAAAACCATCTTTGTTCAAATAAAATAATTGGTTTTGGTACAAGTTATCAAGTTTCATTATTTTCTATCTGATCCAACTCTTCATTTATTACCTGAAGCCATTCCTGATGTTTAAAAGCATCATTCACAAATATCAACTAAAATTTTGAATTCAAAGGAGTTTGTGTAATAAATTTTTATACAATTCTTGATTGAACAATTTTATGTTTATCCCCATCTTTTGTTGATCTTACACATTCATCCTAATTATGGTTTTATATTTTTCTAATTCTTCTTCATCACTAGAAATGTTTGAGTCCAATTATTTTTCTTGAGTATGATTACCATTTTTTGCATCCTTATCAAAAAAAATAATAATAATTATTTCATATTGTTCATATTCCTTATCTGTATGAGTTTTTTGAGCATATTCCATATATTATTCAATAACATTTACATCAACATAGTAAAATTATATTTCTGACTCTTTGTTGAACATTTGTATCCTCTTCCTTCCAAAGCATATCCAAGAAACAATCCATCTCCACATATCTTCTAAAAAATAAAAAGGCTTACACCATTATTATTCATTATTATATGCTCCATGAAAATTAAATACATCATATGAAATAAACATAATTATTACCCATGTAAATAAAATTGGTTTCATAATATTTCCTCATATCCTAATAAAAAGTTATATATTAAATAATTAATTTGAGAAATGATTATAAGGAAAGTGTTACCCCATAAAAATAAGAGATAATGTGATAGGTATATATGTAATATATATATAAATATATTAGAATCATTCTAGACATTAAAAATATAGATAAAGTGGTTTAGATGGAGAGTGGTCACAACCCCAAGAAAATGGTAGTTTGGGGAAATCACATCCTTCGAGCCTGAAACATCATATGTGTTTCTTATCTTCTAGGATAATAAAAATATGTTAATAATTAATTTCCTTATATGATTGATAAATATTATTACTAAATTAATTTTCTAATTACCATGTCATATGCAGTTATATAATAATTTAGGTTCGTGTCGGTTGTTTTGACGATCTTAAACTCATATATCCAAAACAACTTTGGTAAGTTGACTAAGGTCAACTTCGTTATTGATTAATAATTAACATAATAATAATAATGAAATAATAATAATGTTTATACCTCAAGAATAATTTTAAAAATTAATATGAATGGTGGTGGTGAAAAATGATTCTTGCTATAATTCTGGAGACGGTATGTCACACGTATGCAAGAGTAATGTTTCAATTCTTCAACGATCATGATGAAAGAATATAAGGGTTTTTTTAAATTTATATAATATAAATAATATCGTAAATATAATATTTTTTCTTTAAATACACTTATATTTATACCTTCCATGGGATGTGGTAGTGAAAAACTAATCACATCTCTTCATGAAGGTGCTAATCCACACGTATACACAAACAACGATATAATTATTAAATGACAAGAAGGTTATTTAAATATATGACATATTATATTAAAATAATTATAAGTATGTAATTATTAATATATATATATATATACATTAAATCCATCATTATAAATGTCATGAGAGGTGGTGATGGAAAAAGAATTTCTTCTGTTCATGAGGCGGCATTCTACTGTACAAGCGTACAATGGTTCCATTTCCCATTTTATGGAAGATAACATAGATAATAACAAACTATTATATAGTATATATAAATATAAATATCCGATTTTGTTAATACTATTCGAATGAGGTTTAAGAATAAATTATTAAATCATATTGGTTAAGAACGATACCTCTTTTTTGGAAAACCTCCTAATGTTTACTCAAATATTATTCATAGAAATATTTTCTAATAAAAAAATGTATCTTGGATGTGTTGAGGGAATTAATTAAGGAATATTTTTAGGTGTAGGATGAAAGAAATATATGTTTAAGAGTATACAGAATAAGATTGGGGTTCTATTTTATAATTAAGGTGAGTTCCACACTTGTAATTTTTCAAACTTTTCCAATAATGCCATTTCACTTTTATGGAAATAATGCTCTAAAATGATTTATTTTCCAAAATAATATTATATAAGGTCAAAATATATCCAAAAATAACAATTAGATAATTTTTATGTCATTTTTATTCATATATTTTTATTTTAACCCCAGATAAATCTATTTTAACCTAAATAGGAGTAATAGATTTTCACTATTATTACTATTAATTATTCCAAAAAATTAAGTTGATATTGTTAAATAATATTAATTTTTATGATAAAAAATATGGATTATATTTTTTGAAATTAAAATCATAGAATTATCAGATATTAATTTAAAAGTAATGTTGTACCTACCATGAAAAATGATTTGGAAAATAAAAGATTCATTGAGTTTTAAAATGTTTTTTATATCAATATTCATCATAAAATAAATTCAAAAGATAAAATTTGTATTAGATTTAGTATAATCGAACTAATTTAACTTTTAAAAAAAATTACAATACAATTTTATCTTCTTAAAATGTTAAAGGAAATGTTAGTTTTCCATAAATATCAATATTTTCACTATTCATGAAAAATTAACTATTTCAAGTAAAATTAGAAAAATAAATATCAAATATTTTTTATATGATTATTTTGAAATTAATTCCATTTTTTAAAAAAAGAAATCAAAAATTTTCAAAACATAATTTTAAAATTAGTTCACAAGACATGATGAAACTTTGTTTTTATAAAAATACATATTCAAGAATAAAACCGGATATATTATTATCAAATTTATTGGAAAAATTATAAGTGAATGATAAAAAATTTTATTGAATATATAATTTATAAATATAATTGAAATCATCCACAATAGTGACTCATTTAATTTATTAATATAAATAGTACATTGCATAAATAAATAAACATGGAAAAAATATTTTTTTACTTTCAGATGATTTGTATTTCCAATTATAATTAATAGAAAGTAAATGAATGTAATTAATACATGTATAAATTAATAATTTTTTATAATTTTTTTATTATCATTCATAATTACTAATTAAATGACTAGGCTATAACGGTCAAATAATAATATCTCATTGTAATTTTAGGGTTTGTGTTTTGTGTCATTTATGATATAGAACATAATATGATTTTTTAAAATCGTGGGTTTTACATTATTCCCCCTTAATGTTATGTATCCCAATAAATTCGGTATTACATATTTAGGTGAAAATAGATGAGGTTAATTCTATTTCATCGACTCTTCTGTTTCCATGTCACTTCCTGAAACATGTGGTTTTGCCACAACACTTTGAATAGGTTAGTTATATTATTTCATAGAACTTTGTCTCTATGATGTAAGATCTTCATTGAATGATACTCATTTTTAAAGTCATTCTCCATTGGAACCACCTCTGGATTTAGTACAAGTTAGGGGTTTGGTGTGTAACTCCTCAATATGGATACAGGAAACATGTCATGTAATTGAGATAAATTAGGTGTGAGTGTTAGTCGATAGGCCACCACTCCAATGTGATCAAGGATCTCAAAGGTAATGATGTGTCTAGGACTAATCTTTCCATTCATTGTAATCCTCATGACTTTATTCCATAGAGGTATAAGGAGGAACAACTTATCTGTGACCTAAAACTCTTAGTATCAACGATAATTATCTGAATATCATTTATATTTAATTTTCATGGATTTAATATAACACTAAATACTTTGAACCTTCTAAATTATATCCTAGAAAATATCAGGCCCCATAAGGTTCTTCTCTCCAACTTCATCACAACATGTTAAAGTTCGATACTTCCTCCCATATAGAACCTCATATAGTTCTATTTAAATATTATAATTGAAGTTTATTTAAATGATAATTCTACTAGGGGAAGGTGATGATCCCAAAATCCTTATAAATATATTTAACAAGATATAAACATATACTATATAGTTTGGATTGTTCTCTCAAACTTAATATTCATCTATGGTTAAGTACTAAAACACAGTTCCATATCCAACTCATGCTGAATAATTATCTAGAACCTTGAGTTAAACCTTGAATTTCAATCAGATACAATTGAGAGTGCCACTCCATGAAACCTTACAACTTATCTAATGTATATATTGGTGAGTTGGTCAATAGAGAAATATTCCTTGATAACAATGAAATATTCGGACATTGTATAGAGTTCTACTACCAACTAGATAAAGTTATTTATTTTAGGTGTCATAGGGAATCATATGATGAAATCCTAGGGTATACTTTCACACTCCCATAATTGTATGAGAAATATTTGCATCATACCCTTATACTTCTATCATTTAACATTTACTCTTTGGAATACCAAGCATCAAGATACAGATTCTGCAATCTCTCTCTTCATGTTATCCCACTATTAGTTTTTTTAGATATCTATATATATTAGTGATTACTAGGTGAATAAATATGGACGACCAATACAAGTCATCCATAAACTCCCACTTCATCTCTAGTTTTGATGGGACATATATCCCGATCTTGAACCTTATATTTCCATCATTACCAATGTTTAGCTCTGGAATATTCCCTACCTTTTGCTATAACAACTCATCATCTTTCTAGGACTCCTTGGTCCTCTCAAGAATGGATAGCTAAGAACTTGTTTTAGAAAGGTATGATGAACAACCATTTACTATTCCCATATCAATTTTTTTATGTCTATAAATATTATATTCATTTTAATCCTTATCATAGATAGGATTGGGATATATTTTCTACTAAAAGCATCTACTACATTGTTCACTTTCTTTAGATGGTAATATATTAATCAATCATAGTATTTAATTAGCTCGGACCACCATTGTTGTTTAATATTGAGCTCCTTTTGTGTGAATATATACTTATGTCTTCTACGATCTGAATATATTTCATTATTCACCCCATAGAGATAATTTCACCAAATCATCAATGAAAACGTCACTGTATAAAATTCTAGATAATGTGTTGACCAGTTCTACTCATGTTTTTTTAGTTACTGGGAGGCATAGGATATTATCTTTTCATATTTCATGATAACACAACCCAATCCATTTTTGGATGCATCGATGTATATCACAAATCCTTCCCCACTGGTGGGAAATATGAGCACATGATGAGTGATTAGCCTATTAATTAACTCTTTAAGGCTCTATTCACATTCATCGGTTTCAGAAAACATGCCTCATTTTGAGTTATATTGGTTAGTGGGACTAAAAAACATTATAATTTTCTGAAAAAACAATGATAATACCTATATAAACTAAGTAAACTATAGATTTTAGTCACAGTCATCGGTTTAGTCCTCCCATATATTATCTCTATTTTTTGAAGGATCTACAAATATAAAATTTCTGGTGACAAAAGACCCTAGTTATGTTAGTTTCTCCCTAGAAAACTCACATTTACTATAATTCACATAATCCATTTCCTTTTTCAAGGACTTTGGTACTCTGTTAATTATTTAATTAAAGATAGTTAGAGAATTAGTGGGTCCAAATGGAATCAATATGAACCAATAGTTCCTATACCCTATATAAAAATATATCATGGGGATAACCTGCTTATTCATGTTTACTGGATAATATCATTACCCAAGATCCACCTTATAGAAATACTAGACTGTATGTAGCTGATTGAACATTTCATAAATTCATTAACGATGATGATTTTTCGTTATCAGGATATTGTTGATCTCTTGATAATAAATGTCGAGGTGCATTAACCCATCCTTTTTATTGATGAATAGGACTGTTGTACCCCATGGTGAAGGACATGGGTGTATAAACCCTTTATTTAGATTCTCTTATAGTAGCTTTTTTCTGCTTTTCAAGTTCAATAATGACCATTGTATATAGAGTCTTAGATATTTGAATTTTTCCTGGTATTAGCACTATTAAAAATTCAACCTCTCAACTAGAGGGAAGACCATGTAAGTCTTTGGGGGAATATATTGGTGTAATCCATTATAATGGTAATGTCCTCAAACATGATATTTTTCTTCGTCTTATCATTTTATAAATATATTTTTAATCAGAAGGAGAAAAAAATTAATCTATATAAAAAATGATAATCCATTCCCATAATTTCATAAAATTATTATAAAAGAAATTTTAAAAGTTTTTCTGGGAATTTAATCCCCAAAATATGGACCCAATATGATTTATATACTTAAGATTCGATAATTTTCCTAATATCCATCTTCACTGATAACTCAACTTCCCTATTTTCAGTTAGTGTTTAAATAGTTCTATTAAACATGCTTGACATGAAAGAATATGTAGTACTAGAATAAAAGAATTAAATTCACTATTCTTTAATGAATAAATAGAATACCTATTTCCACTACACTATAAGTATCAACCACTTTAGTTGTGATAGAATAAACTCTCCCTTAATCACTAAGCCTTGAAAGATGTTGTCTTCTGTTTTCATCAAAGTCCCTTGGTTTAGTGCATTGATTTAAAAATCATCCTTATTCCTTATAGATGAAACATTAGATAAATATCTGAGTGTTGGCTGTAGAATTAATTTATTCCATCATATTGGTGGGTTTCTCTCATTGTAAATTACTATTTATGTGCTCTTCATTCCCACACCTAAATCATTTCCTTGTACCTTTCAATAAATTTATGGGATGGTTCTTCCCATGCTTATGATATGTGGGATGTTTGAATTTATTTCTGAAATTATATTTCTCCATCATACCAGAAAAATTAAACTCCACTTTCCACATCTAATATCCATGATAACCATGTTATTCATTGATCTATGTTTTTTTTAAAGTTTGGGGATGAAGCCTCATTTTTATTATTAAATCAAAGGAAATACCTCTTTTAACTGGGTAGAGGGAAACCCATTTTATAGCCCGAAGGCCCAGTGGGCTTGTAGCCCATTACATAGCCCGTAGCCCAAATTTTATGCCCAATTCACATTCTGTGAATAGTAACCTACTGCTATAGTACCTCACAGTACCACCGCCGCTACAGTACCCGGCCACCACTATAGTACCCGCTGATGAACAGTACCGCCACTGCTACAGTACCGCTACAGTACTGCTACAATAACCTACACCCCATGGGTTTTGAACCCCCATTTTCCATGTAGTATTACGAGGTGCTTACCCATAAGCTAAACCCCAACTATAGTTTACTTCATTCCATAAAAAATAAGTCAAATTTACTTTTAGGGGAGTTGAAAAATGATAGAGGAATATCATTAAATTCTTGTGAAGTTCACTTCATACACCCTTATGAAGTTGTCATCATTTTTCTTGATGATAAGGGAATCTCTCTCCATTTTATTTTGGATAGTATATGGAAAATATTTATCGAAAACCCTTTTCAAGAATTTCTTTCACTCTAGAAATTTGATCTCTTCCTCAAGATTTATATATTTGATAAATTTCCTCCATTGATCAAATTATCCCACTATATGATAAACAACCAGCAAAACCTTTTCTTTCTCCGAACATTAAATTATAGATAATATATTTTGACTGGACTTGATCCATTGTTCCATGATTAATAGATCAGATGATCCAATGAAATTTAGAGCTAATTTTCAGATAAATGTCTCAATTGTAACATGATATTTCTTTGGGTGATTATGGAGTTCGTGTTGATTAATGATTTGTTTCAATACTTGAGTTTGCTGAGAATGTAATTTCATGAAGTTCATAAATCCTTCTCTTATTAGTTTGGGAGTATAATTTTGGAATTCGTTATATTTTTCCTCACACTGTTTATTAAATTACTTTCTCCAATTTATATCCATTGACCTAAAATAAGAAGAAATTATAGATGATTATTTTGAACTATTAAACACATAAATAAAAAACCAGGAACATTAAAGGGATAACTCATAAATGAAATATATTGATTAAAATATTAATTTCTAGGTTTCAATATAGTTTATCCTTGATATATTTCCTAATTTAAAATATTATGGGAATTTTTCCCCTTTATAATGGTTCATAAAGAGTAGACTAATTTACTAAAGTATATCCACAAATAGTGTTAAACTATGTGTACTATATGGCCCGTTATTGATTACCATATTAAGATCGATTCAAATAAAATGTTTCCTTTTATTTTTTGTTTCCCTTCTACAAATATACCCAAGCCTCATCCACTTTTAGTGTCAATACATGGATGTATTTTCATGAAAACCATTTACTCTTTAATTTTTAAAAATTTACATATTTTTTGCTATTTTTAGTCTTATCCCTACGTATTTTACTAGAGCTTTCTATTCCAAATCCCTAATAATAACTACACCTTTCTCGCAAACCAACTATAAAAATACAATCCCTTTGAACATTTTATTACATGACCTTTAACATGAAAATACATTAATACAAAACAATGATCCAAAAGTACTAGAATGTTTTTAAGACTAGGTTCATGATACCTCAAAAGAAACTAAAACATAACACCTTTATTTTATTCTCCATAATGAGCTCCTAAATTAAATTTGAGCTCCTAAAAATGGACTGGATAACTTGGGGAATAAATAAAAGAAAAGGTGAGATAAAAAGATTATTAAGGGAATAAACATGATAAGAAAAGAGAACATGTGAGCCAATGATATAACATGATATAAAAATATAGAATAAATATGAATAATCAAATGGGACTATAACATAAAGAATATGTTATAATTAGATCATGTAAAAATAGGAAAGTGGAAAAACATAATACATGAAATACAAATATTTCAAGTCTACCCACTGAGATAATATCTTGTTGTGGACAAAGTCCAATAACAGATTAGGTATAGTCCCTGGTCCCATACATGATGCATCATGAGAGTAAAACATTACCCAATGAATTGGAGTTCTATCTTGGTAAACCCATCATAACATTTTCATGATTATGTGTTCCAAATAAAAGACAGAAATCATAAGGTATAAATTTAATAATTACACGTGGGAAGAAAATGGGTTTCATAATGTTACCGCACATCATAATCAAAAGTTACTTCTTAAATAACTCATTCAAGGAATGTTCATATGGAATGTATTACCCCATAAAATGACAGGATAATGACATAGTTATATGTGTAAGATAAATATATAAAAAATCTATAATTAATCCATAAAATTAAATAGATAGATAAATTTATTTAGATAAAGAGAGATAGAGAGTAGTCATAACTCGAAGAAAATGGTTGTTTAGAGATATCCCTTACCTTAAGCCAAAAATGTCACATGTGTTACTTTAATTCCTGAAAAATAAAATTTTGGTAAGTATATAATTTTTAAGAATCTTTTTCAAACATAATAATCATTTTATTATATTCATTGAAACTTCATATTTAATTACTTATAATTTAGGTTTAGGTCGGGTGTTTTGATGATATTTAACTCATATTTCCAAAAATATTTTGGTAATTTGAATATAGTCAAATATATTAGTGTTTCATAATCTCAAAATTAATAACGATGAAATAATTTTCATTTTTATAAAATAATTTTAATTTTCCGTCCAAATATTAAATAAATTTTTGAAAAATTAATCTCGTGAAAATCATAGGGATGGTAGGTCGTATATACGCATGTCTAACTTTTCCTTTTTTGATGATCATGGTGAAAATATGGTAAGTGTTGTTTTATCTTTCTATAAAGATTATTTTATCTTAAATATAATATTATTTTTTAATATAAACTTATATTTACCATTCAAGTGATATGGTAATGAAAAACGAATCTCATCATTTTTTAGAGGTGGATATCTACATGCACACACGAAAGACATTTTCTTTTTTTTTTATGAATGGAGTTCTAAGAAAATATATGACATAATATTTTCCATAATGATAAATATTTCATTTAATGAATATATATACATTAAATTTATCATCATAAACAAATGTGATAAGTGATGATGGAAAACAAATTAAATCGGTTCGCGAGGTGGTTGTATGTCATACACATGAAAGGTGAGATTTTTTCATATTTGATGTAAGAGGAGATAGATAATAACATAACAGTATTTTATAGATACTTATGATATTATACAATCATTGTTATAAAATATTTTAAGAATTTTTAAGAAGAATAAAAATGATCTGTTAATAATAACACCTCTTCTTTGAAAAAACACATTATTTTTGCACCAAAAGCCTTGAAAGATGGGTATCTAATCAAACCAAGAACTCTAGAATTTTGGGAGGGAAGTAAGGAAGGAATTTTAGTAAGGATTTTATGAACTAAATAGCTATTTAATTTTATATAGGAGAGGATAGGGTCTTTTATTTTATAATTGAGGTGAGTGGTACACTTTAATGTTTTTAAAATTTTCCAATAATCCATGTCACTTTCTAAAACAAAAGGCTAAAAAATATAATTTTTTTGATTCCTGGATGACAAAAGATCAAAATATATGCATAAAATAAAAATTATAATTGAGGTGAGTGGTAAAATTATAAGTTTTTAATTGTTTATATTCATAATATGGAGTCTATTTTTAAAAATTCAAATCATATAATTTCAAAAATTATTTTAAAATGAATCCCATAGTCTCAATGAAAAAAATGATTTTCTAATAAAAAGTTTCCTTGAGTTTTGAAAATTTACATGTAATAAACATAATCATAATATAAATTAAAAATATTTCAATTGGTTTATAGAAAACTTAATTTTACTAGTTTTACATTCATACCCATTGAAAATAATCGACCTTATAAACACATTACCTAAAATGTTGTTTTCAATAAATATTATTATTTTTCACTATTCATCTAAAAGCTGATCTTTTTAGAAAATTATAAAAAATCCAATGTAAGAATATATTAAAATTTTACTTTAAAAGTTAATTTAAACTTTTAAATTCAAATTTCAAAAATTTAAAAAGAAAATTAAGATAAGCACATAAGACGCAACAAATCTTTTTTTTTGAAAAATACATTTTTAATCCTAAAACTAGATTTATTGTTATAATACGTTTAGAGTAAATATTATATGAATAATAAAAAAAATTATTGAATATATGATATATAAATTTAATTAATATCATTCTCTATAGTGACAAAAATTATTTACTATTATGAAAAACATATTGTTCACATAAAATTATTTTTTTCAGAAAAATATATCTTTTGTTTACAAATAATTTTTATTTACATTTATAATAAATTGATAACTACTGAATTTATTTTATACATGTGTAAGGCTCAATTTTTTTGTAAAAGATTTATTCTTATTCATACATTCCAATTTGATTTCTAGGGTATAATAGTAATATAATAATATCTCATTGTCGGTTTTGTCACTATGTTGTGTGTTGTATATTCTATCGAACATAATATTATTTAAAAAACTCATGGTGTTACAACATCATATTAGTATCCTCCTAGATTTTAATGGACCTTTTTCCATATTTGAAATCAATGAATTCTCCTATCAAAAAGATAACATTCTTATGGTATCGTGTAGCTTAATAAATGTATTTATGTATAACTTTATGAAAACCAATTGTTGGTAGTTGATAGAGATTATGTTTTCTTGACTCATTTGACCTGTTTTTGTGGCATAAATGACTAGGTAATGTAAACCACAATCTCTTGACAAATCTATAAGGATATTTAGACTCTTTTAAGCTGAAACCACTTAAATAATGTCTCACTTGTTTTAAAAAAAATATGTCTAAACAACCTTTTAGTGGTATAGATGCGAGTGCTAAAAGCTTCTAGAATTATTAAAAACTAAAGTGTAATGACCATTTCTAGTAGAAGATAGTGGTGTATTCTCATACATTATTAATTTTACTGATGACTTGAGTAAAAATGGATTCAATAACTTAATATTGTACAAGTCAAAATACTTGTAGAAATTCAAGGAATTCAATAATGAAGTAGAGAATCATATTGCAAAGAAGATAATAATTCTTTCTTTGGATCAAGGTAAATAATCTCTAATCCAATATTTTATCTAAATTTTGTGAGAGTGTGGGATCATATCCAAATCCACTCCACCATACACAACATAAAGGAATGGTGTGAGTGAAAGGAGGAACCACTCCTTGTTGGACATGGTGAGGATAGTGATGATTCATGATACTCTTACATTATACTTTTAGGGATATACAATATAAATTAATGTTTAAGAACCAAATTAGGTTATTAATAAACTAACATGAAATTGAACATATTATTTAATGTATGGAAATAAGTTTTTTATTTCAAACTATCATTTATGGGTTGAAAAAGTGTTTCTTAAGTCATCTACACGTAAAAATTTGTTACCCCTTGGAATTTGTTTTTATCTTTACAGGTTACCCTAATGAAAAAAGGCTAATTACATTTATAACCACTTTAAAACATTTATAGTGGCTCATAAGTCCATATTCATTGATAATGAGTGAAATAATAAGAAGGATAGTAGGATAAAGATTAATATTGAGGGATCTGATTCTTAGGATATATTGGAGGTGGAAGAGGAACAACATAAAACAATCCTGATGTATAAAATTATTCCTAAGACTTCAAAACTATATTAGAGCACTCATGATTTCAGGGAACTAGTAATTTATGGTTTTCTAATAACTAAGGATAGTGAATCATTATTCATGGATAATGATGATCTCATTTCCTACAAGTAGGTAATAGGGATCTTTACACCTACATGACAGAAAGAATCCATGAATTATGAGATGGATAAGATGTATCAAGACCAAGTCTTAATTCTAGTGAATCTACTAATGGATCTAAATAATGTTGGGTGAAAATGTGTGTTAAATATAAAACATGACATGTATGGAAAAGTGAGTATATATAAAGAAATTCCTATCTCGAATGAGTTTTAACAATGTTATGGCATTGACTATGATGGAATTTTTTCCCCAGTTTCCATGATTAAATATATCAGAATTCATCATGCTATAGTAGTAATGTATGAATCTGATATTTCAAAGTTAGATGTAAAAACAACATTCCATACTATGAATTTTCTAGAATATGTATATATTTAACCACAAAAGGGTTTGTTACTCGATGGTATTCTGAAAAGGTATGCAAGTGGAATAAATCCATTAATCGGTCTATGAATGAATCCATGTGATAGAATATTAATTTTGATAAATCAATATGAGATTTTGGGTTCATAAATAATGAATATGATTTATGTGCCTATTTATTGTTTAATAGGAGTGCACCTATTTTATTAGTAGCATATGTCAATGGCATATTACTTTTTTGGAACAAGGTTTAATAATTATAGTTAGTTAATGATTTCTTGAATAAGTTTTTATCTATGAAAAACTAATCTATTGCATTATACATCATTGGGATAAAAATTCTTTACATACTTCAAAGATGTTTCTTTCACTATTACAAGGTACATACATTGACCAGATACTAAAGAGATTCATTGTAGGATAATATAAGCATGGATTGGTTCCATTCTTACATAGAATTCATCTCCCTGAGAGAATGTATCCCCAAACACAATAAGAGAGAGAGAAAATGATTTGGTTCCCTATCACATCTATGAGAGGATTAATTATACATTCCACGTTTTATAAAATTCTTGATATTTTTTATCCTATAAGAATGTAAAAAAGATATCAAGAATATTTGGGGAATAACATCAGGCTTCGGAAAATAGTATCCAAAAGTATTTGAGGTTTATCAATGATATGTTCTGTCTATATAAAAGATATGAAGAGGTAGTAATCCATGTATGCATTTATGGTAGTTTTTTGACCATTTTATAAGACATTAGATCACAATGAGGATATGTATTCACAGTAAATAAAGGAGATGTGAGCTAGAAGAGCTCAAAAAGCCAGTTGTCTCTGATTCTATAGTGATTCCGAGTATATTGGGGATTCTAATTTAGAAATTAAAGAAGTATATATTTTAAATTTAATCCCATATCATTTTGTGGATCCAAGAAGTATATTCCATGTAACATAATAAAATGACAATACTAAAGTAGTGGATCTTTCAAATGAGTTAAAATCATACCAAAGGTCAAAGCACAAAATCCAGAAATTTTACCTCTTGAGAATATTTTCTCAAAGAGGTGATGTCACAGTGAGTGGAGTATCCATGGATGAGAACAGGGAAACACCTTTAATATATCCTTTCCTCGGTATAAGAATAAATATTATGTGCTACATAATGAGATCAAAATTATTAGTTGTCGAATTTAGTGAAAGTGGAAGTCTGTATGACATGGTAGTTCTAATAAAGCAAACTACCACTGCAATTTTGATTAAATTGTATATTCATGGTCTTTGAATATAAAAAAAAATTATTATCTTATCGTTATTATTCCTCTACATCATAGTGTATGCCATAATTTTCAAATGATACTTACCATGTCAAAATTACTAAATAATTTTTCTCTATGATGAGATACTTTAGATGCTATGATATTAACTCATAAAATGATCCTCTATGAACAAATGATATAGTTTTAAGGGACACATATGAAATAGGATTTTAAGGGTAGGAGGCCCCTAAGACATTGATAAACCTTTTCGTGGTGTTCACTTTTAGTATTCTTAAAGAAGTTAGGTCATGAGAATGGACCCTCCAATATGAATTACATATATTTAATGTGTCATTGGATATTCCAATATATGTAACTATGTAATTTTTATTTAAATCCATGATTTTTAATAATGTGTGACATGAATCTTGTTTTTTATTGTATTTTATAAATTTAGATGATAATAGTTCTTAGTGAAGTTGGATATGTTGGGTTTATTATGTGTGTCATTATATTAATGAATAACATGAGAGATAATTTGTTCCTTATTTTGGAAGTGAATACCTCAAGCCCTTTGAGGGGATATAATATCCATATGAGTTCATATATATAGTGGTTTATAAATTTTTTTAGTTCTATAAATTCTTAGAAAGATATTCAAACATATAGTTTGGTGACACAAGCTATACAACCAATTTGATGAGATATATTGTGAAAAGGGATTATATTTCATGGTAAGGGTTTGTAGAAGGTCTGATATAATTAAGGCATTAAATATTTTCTCTATAAAACCTAGGGGTATTAATAGATATAATCCACTTACATAATGGGTTTATACCAATGACACTTAGAAAAGGGCCTAGAGTGTCACACAATAATGGAATTCATGAAAATTAGTAAACTTATATATGAGTTTAACAAGTATACTAAAGTGCTACTCCCAATTATTCAATTTTTTTAATCATGTTTATTAGTTAATGTCATGTATTTATTTATCACTCTAGAAAATAGTTATGTTTATTTATCTAATCATATAAATATATGTTATACTTGGTCAAAAAAAATGAAGAGGATGAGTGATCCCATTATAGAATAGTGATAATGGAATATTATTTCAATAAATATTAATTTATTTATTAGATAGAAATAATATTTAAATATTTCATGGTCTATGAAAATTTATTTTAAATATTATTATTATTATTATTATTTAGGCATCGGGTATTCTAAGGGTTATAAGAATACTAAAGGGGTAATTCTAAGAATAATATTCTAACCCTAGCTCTATAAATACCTGAATATAGAATTATCATAAAAAATAATTACAAAATGATTTTACTAACAATTTATGTCCAAAATTTTTTGAAATTATTATAATTCTATCATCCCAATGTTGTTTTCATGAATTATCTATGTTTCATGACTATTGGAAATCCTACTCCTTCTTCTCTGATTGTGAGAGAACCAAGAGAATCCAACATGCATCATTGGGATTCTAAGACGCGATCAATGATGAATGACACATGGAATAGTATCATCAACACTACCATTTATAGAACCATAACATGAAATTTAGTGATTCATGGTGAATGTTTGGATCACCAATATAGGGAATTAATAACCAATTCCTTCTTACCAATAATGGGTCGATTGGAAATGTCAACCACATTCGATACTGAGGAAATAATCAAAAGATGGGGTAATTCCTAATCTATATGAATTAATTATGAGTTTAATTTGAGATACTATATTTATGTATTATGGATTCACTATTATCTCTAGTTCTGTGGATAAATATGATGAATTTTATGGAAAACATTTATTGGACATGGGATTGGTCACATACATTGCACCCCAAAAACATCAGAGTGGTTTTATAGAATTTATCACCACTAAATGAATTATCCAAGTTCAAATTAGTGGGTGGTTATACTTTAAAATTTTATTTAATCTATTAATATTTTAAATACATATATTTTTTCAGCACTTCATTCCTTGATATCCAATTCAAACATATAAAATGGAAACATCAACCTTGTCACACCTAGTGTCTTTCATGTCTCGATTTATATCTAGTTCATTGGAAATCATGCTCTATTTCTTGGATTTTGGGTGAGATTAATGTTTGTTTTTGAAAAAGTATCTATGTTTACTCATCCTACCATGGGATCTCTATATCTTCATTGGGTGTTTTTGGAGAAAATGGTGGTTACTTTAAGATTTGGGCCAACCGTGAGGCTATTTCCTAATTTAAAAACAAAATTTGATTCCTTTTTAACTCCATATATATTCAATATTTTTCACTAATTACACTTCTATATTGGCCTACCATGACCTATTAAAATCACCAAAACATTTTTTACCCCCTTTGAAATTCATAATCATGGTAGATTTGAGTTATTTTTTCAGGTACTCAGCAGCCTGTGAGCCTATTTTCAGTTTTAAAAAAATAATTTGACTCTTTTATTTATTATTATAAATATATATATTTCAATTTTTCATTCTCTCACTCAATCCCATGAATCCTAGCCTCACCCCTATGTTTAATTATCTCTTTTCGGTGCTCATATTAGTCTAAGATTAGGGTGAAATTTATCGAGGCTTATTAAATCATCCAGATTTTGTAATTTAATTTTTTTCTTTCATGAATAATTCATTTGTTCTATTTTACCCAAAAATATAATTTCCCTGGTGTTTACAGACCTAAGGATCCTCTTTGAGAAGTTCCAATCCATTCCCTTGCTGCTAAGGTTGTAGATATAAGGGAAGATGGAGAGTTCTCTAGTTCCCAAATGAGAGATTCCTTCTCCTTTATCCAACCTATTCCTTCTCATTCAACTCTATTTTGGTTTTATATTATAACCTAGTAATAAAAGACCTAATTTAATGTTATTACACAATTTTTTTGGGGTTTTGGTTCGTCTAGGGATGGTCTTTTTAGATCAAGACTCTTAGAAACCATGGCGGGTGATAGCAGGTGGGAGGTTCCTTTCAGCAATGATTTTGATGTAGGATATACAATTAAATTGCCTTTATCATTTATGATTCAAAATTTGTTACAGTTATAACCTGATATATATTATTATTAATGTTTTTCATCCTTTGGATAATTTTCCTGGTCTTAAATATGGTTGTTCATTCCCTTTTTTGAGAAAAGTAGTTTTGTTTTGTTGTAAATGTGTACAAAGACTGCTTACTTAAATGATGTGTTTTCTTACGCACCTGGATTGTGGTATCGTTAACATAGAGTAGTATACAGAATAAATTTATGGCATGAAAATGTAATTTTATCCCTTTTCAAGTGCTTAAAATAAGTTATCTATAGACAATTACATGCCATGTTTTCGATAATCTTCTTGATTGGAGTATGTGTACATAGTGAGATTTAAAATGATCCCTTTGGATTAATAATTACATTTTTAGCTTGAAAATAGTATTTTGGGGTCTTTTAATGGATGTAAAAAGTATTTTTTTTAATAAACAAATGGGTTTTTGGTTTAAAACATGTTTTGCACCGAGTTGTCGAAAAATGTCCTGTTTCACATCCTTATAAAATGGTCACGCTTTGGATGTGTAACATGAATGTTTTAATGGATTTATGAAAGTGATTTTATACTAAAAATGTAGTTTATATACCTATTTACTGAAAGTGAAATCTGTTTCTTTGGAAAATGTTTTTTTTGAGAAACGACTAAAGGCGTGTTAGGCATTTTTTCTGTAAAAATGGTTTCCATGTGTATTTCTTATTATATCATTTTGGGGCCATTTTATGGTCCATGAAATTGATATATAAAATGGTGTTGGGGCTGCCAAATCTATTTTTATATATTATTGGTGGGTTTTCCCTTAATAGATCATTTCTATTGGATTTTATGGGAAAGTTCTCATTATACTTCATGAAATTGGTTTATAAAGATTGAAGTTGTTTATTGATCTTTGAAAGATATGTGGGACATGTGTATGGGATTTTATATCTATATATGATTTTTAAATGTAATATTCATGAGGTAATGGTATTTTATAGATGTGTAACTTTTTTATCACCAAAAGGGAAAACCTGGGTAGCTAGGTGGGCAAACGAGTACTAGTATGCTATTGATCTAGAGGGGTTTCGTCCATATTTCATGTAGAAAGCTTGATGATGAAAACAATAACTAAAACATGGTGATGATGATGTTGGGGAACAATAGTTTCTGGATGATTATCTTACTAGTCTATTTTGTGCTCAAGAACTTATATTTTTTATTGGAACTTTTACACTAAGATATCAGGAACCTGGGGCCCACAATGAACAAGTGCCTAGGGGTGTTCCAGTGAGTTGTTCTCATTGGCTATTTTGTACTCACCGTCGTCATAAGGTGTGTTTAGTTGGTAAATTTAGCAGGGTGTGTATTGTATTTAAAATTTTTCAGTCTTTAAAGAAGCCCCCTTGAAAACTATTTTCATTGTGAAGTTTCACCTCTTTGAAAAAATTTTACAAGCATTCTTGTTTATAAAACATGGATGTTTTTGTCTTGTAATTTTTATATCATGGAACCATATTTGGGAAACATTTTTTTATATTTTACCTCAAAATTTAAATTTATATTTATTTTATTATAATGTATTATCATTGGTATTATCATATAGGGTTAACATGGTGAGTTTTAATTCTTACGCCTGTAGTTATCTTCTATTTTTAGCACTTATGCAGGATTTATCTTGAGTTAGGTCAATTTGGGAAATGTGCATTAGTTGTGCTAGAGAGTAACTAGTGGGGTAACATAATGTTATTTTAGTAGTTAGGTTTCTTCGGTTGGTTTTATTGTTTAGTTTTACTTTTATCTTCTTGTATAAATAATGTTCAGTTCAATTTTATATAAATGTATGTTGGGTTGTCTGTTTCATTTCTCTTCTTAGTTTAATATTATATTTGGGAAAAATCAATCCCTTGAGTACTCCATTAATGCCCGTCACTAGTTACCAGCCCATGGGGATCGGGAATTCTCATCGGGCTATGAAAAAGATCGGTTCGCGTGCCTGATTCCGGATTTACCAATGCAGGTTCTTGAAAAAATGGCAGCAAAAGAGGTTGTCTCCTTGCACACCATTCTTTTTAGAGCTCCCTTTATTATTTGCGGATGTCAAGGTAGATGGAGTTTGATATTCAGGACTTGAGGGATAATTTCTATAAGAGAGTCATGAAAACTTTCTCTTCCCGACCCTCGTGTGTCCAAAGGAAGTCGGATCTTATTAGTGTCTTTGGTTCTTATGGATTTCTTAGTGTTAGGATACGACAAGGGGGTAGGACTAATAGTCTTCGTGAGCTCGCTAGGCCTGGAAATCCATGTGAAGCATGGTAATTATCCTCATAAATATATTTATATTGGTGGTGTGTTTTACATATGGCCTCCAACCATATGGTCAAGTCACCAACCAAAACTAGTTAACTTTTGTGGGTCTCCTGGACTTTTCTTGAATTCGGAATTTGGTTTTGAAAATACTTGTGTGATAATTCTGAAAATGTGTTTTAAAGGAATGGTTGGTAGTTGAAAAGTGCAAAATGGGTTTTCAAAAGTTAATTTGACATTGGTTTTGGAATGTTTGGTTTTGTGACACGAATCGTGGGGATAAAGAGAAAAATATTTAATAGGATTGAATTTGAATAATCTAAGACAATTTTTTATTGAAATGAAATGTTTAGGAAGCTTAGATTATTTTAATGTGATTATGAACTTTTTTTAAATGGGGTGTTTTCGGCTGTTGATTTTTTTTTTTGAATCTGTTGAATATGTTTTGGAAATTTGGTTTTGAGTGGCTAGTGTTTTTATGGAAATGGGTTTTGGCCTTTGTGGTTGTCAGATTATGAAAAGAGACCTTGATTAATTTTTGATAATAGGAAAGGGTTATTTGGAATATAATGGTTTATTTTTTGAAAGTTCTATTAAATGAAATGGATTGAGTTTTTAATCAAATGGTTCTTGAGGATGTGTGGTGTGTTTTTTAAAATCTGAAAACAGGACTACCACACAATAGGGTTTCTGTAGTGAAACCCTTTATCTATGCTAAAAAAAGTGCTGATAAAGGGGACCCATTTATCTATGCATTTTTTAGCATCACTAATAAATGGGGGGATTTATCAGCTCTTTTTCCTATTGCTGATAATGTGTATATTTCAAAAAATAATAAATTTTCATGAAAAATAAAATATTGATATATAGGTATATTTATATTTATATAAATATAATATATATTTTTTAAATATGTTTTATATAAGTATAAATAAACTATTACAATTATTATTATAAGAATTTTAGGGAAAATAGAATTACAATTTGGTAATAAATATTATTAATTAATAATTTGATAATTATCATCGACTAATAATCATTTAATAATAATTCGAAGACACAAAAAAATCAAAAAAATATATAAAAGATCTAAAATAAGTTAAAAATGTAACTCAAACTTCATACGATCGTAACATTTGATCTGAGTGTACGTTTGAGCTCTAAAACATATCAAATCGAAGCCTATAATTATCTCTATGTGGTATGACCCAAGGGTAGCTTCTCTCACATTTTTCGAGGCCAAAAAAGGTCTATAAGGCCTCTAAAACTAAGTTTTTAGTCCGTATACTAAAAATTGTTAAACATTAGATGGAATTTCAGCCTTGTTTCAGGGTTTTTTTTTGACCCTTTTCAATGGGGACTAAATTTATTCTAAGGGTTTACATTTTTATTGATATTATGGCTTTGAAATTTTATTATTTTTCAAAATGTAATGTTACTTATATTCAATTATATAAAAATATATAATTTTATTATATATTCACCAATAAACATTTAATTTTATAAATAAATAATTATTCATATTTAGATATAATGTATATTTCTCAATATTTAAGTCTTATATAAATAATAAAATAATATTCATTTTATTTTAAATAAAAATTTATTAATATTGACATACCTATATGACTTCTTTTTGTGTCTGTATATATATTTGTGTGCATCTATATTGAGAAACTGATATATATTATCTATATATATATTCTAAACATACATATATACATATTAATATATAATATTTTTAAATATCTATAAATATGTATAATTACTCTTACAAAGACACATATAATATATGTGTGTGTTGTATATATGTATTTATTTATTTATAAACACACACAAAAAAACATATTTGATAAATGTATTCAAAACAAATCTTATAAATATATATTAATATTTTAATGAGTATATTAATATATATATGTATATATTAATAAACATATATATGTATATATATTAATATACGGATATATATATATTAATCACACCAAATATATATATTTTAATATAACTAAGTATACATATATCAATATAAATATATATATGTTAATATAAATATATATTAATATATGAGTAAATATAATTATATATATATATATATTAATAAATAAAGAGCAAAACAATATGGTCGAGTCGTAATGGCTTAGGCGCGTAGGAAAGAGGTCCAGAGTTCGAATCCAGGGGGAGGCAGGTCATGCGTGCATGTGGGGAATAATGGCTAGAGTTTTTTAAGGGGAAGGGGTGTTGTTAAATGCTGTGGCGGCGTGGATAGGGCGTGCTGGATGGGGTGTGGTCAGGGCATTGTTAAAGGGGCATTGGGGGCGATGTTAAAGCCCTTCCTGAACTGCAGATATATTTTTTTAATTTTTTTGATTTTTTTTAACTTTGATCAGCGCTAAAAAATGGGTTGATAAATGACCTTTTTATCAGTGATTTTGTAAGCACTGATAAACACCCCTTTTATCAGCCTTTGCTGCGCTGATAAAAGGGGTCTTTATCAGCACTTTCTGAGTGTTGATAAAAGGGACCCCCCTTATCTTCACCTTGATTAACAGCACTTTTATAGCACTATTAATGCCCATTTCTAGGGCTGATAAAAGCCATATTTACAGTAGTGTGGTTTTTTATTTTTGGTTTATTGTGCCTTTGGAAGGTACATGATTATTTTGGAGTAATTATTGTTTTATTTTAGCCTTATTGTTTTCATGGGTGCTGACATTCATTGTTTTATGGTAATATGGATGAATGGCTGGTATGTCATGGTGGATGGGAGCCCGAGGTGGCATAGGAATGTGAATATGAGTGAGACTTGATGAAACACCATTAGTGAATGTGAAAATCGACCAATTTGGTTTGTTTTCCAAGTGTTTGAGCTGAAAAACTGTGGTGTTTGTTATAAACTGATGGTTATGTGGCTGGTTTTTTCTATATCATATAAGTGTTGTTTATTCGATATGATTCCTTGCAATATGGAAGCCAAACTCTTGTTATGTCTTGATATGGGATCTCATTGGTGGATCTATTTTTGAGAAACACTCAGTGGGTTACTAAAGATGTGTTGGATATTGGGAAGTGTCCATGAATAGATCTCTTTTGGCATTATTTTCTGGTGATAAACCAAAGGATTCATTACAAATGTTAAATACACCTATTCGAATGATTTATCAGCACGTTTGATGCAATTGAGATCTTTTTAGGCTTGATATAAAGTGCATTTCCATTACGGTGTCCCTCTTGATTGGGATTGTGGATATCGTTTAGGTTGATGTGTTTCTCAGTATACCATGTCCATTCTTCTCCTCATTTGTAGTGAGAGAAAATAGTGTTGTGTATTTACAAGTTCTTATTTTGGTAAAAGTTTGTTGTTTGAGGAAGAGAGTTTCATGGTTTCCCTTAATATGTTTTTTCATCCAGGGAGTGTTATGTGTAACAATGTAGAACTAAGGGGAAGAGTTAATTAAAGGGGTTATCAAAGCCTAACAGTGAGATATCATATGCTTCATCCAACCGAGCTCTATCCATATGTCTCAGAGTGAAGTTGGAATGTAGTCAAGAGACCAAAGAATGTGGGTATTATTGCAAATCTCGTGCCTATAATGTTGCAGTGAGGTAGTTCTTTAATTTATTTTTTTGGTTTCAATGGTCTAATTATTGGGTCTCATTCCCTCACTGCCCCAAGTGGTGGGGGGCAGGATCCGTGCAGAGAGTGTTGGCCGAGTTCTTATACCCTCTATTCGAGTGTCTGTGTGTGTGTGTGGGGGGGGGGGGGTTAAATGTTCTTATTGTGTTCCTCTTAACATGGGTTGGTAGGTTGTTGTGGGAGAGTTTTAGTGGCCCTGTGTGGGAGATACCCATTCCTACATCATGTTGAATTCTCGTTTGGTCATTGATCACTGGTTCTTAGTGTTGGGGAGAACCACCACAGGTGTTTTAGAGTTACCTGCTAAGAGTTTTTAAAGTGATAGTTATCTCTTAATGGTGGGGATTCCATTTTGGAATCCCCAAGAATATTTGATATTTTTTTATTACACTTTGGTTTAAGTTATCGTTGGGTTCATTGGGAGATGGCCCAATAATCTGGTCCTTGGTTGGGTTGAGGAGTTAGGGACTCAATCATTCGGTTGATTCTCATGAAGTGGCTAGGAGTTTGTGCTTTGGTTAAGGTAGGGACTCCAGTTCCATTAATTGTGGATGGGGATTCATTGGATTAACGGTTTGGACCATATTGATAAGGAATCCTTAGGTGTTGATCAATCAGCTGGAATGTGTTATGGCTTTCTGGGGGAAAGCTTTAATGGTGGGGAGAATTGTCGCGCACAATTTTTTCCTTATCTTGGTTTTGATCTAGGTAGTTGGATATAATGATCCTTTTCTAGGGTTTCGGGTGAGTTAAATGATGAGTTTTGAAATACCATCTATTTCTAATCATCCTACCTTGAGTGTGTCATATATTGTTTGGGTGTTTTTGGGGAAAATGGTGGTTACTTTAAAATTTGGGCCAACCATGAGCCCCATTCCATATTTAAAAAAATTTCTTATATTATAAATCCATATTTTTTCAACATTTTTCACTAATTCCACTTCCATCTTGCCCCCCCCCCTGACCTATTAAAACCACCATATCATTTTGGACCCCCTTAGGAATTCAAAATCATGGTGGAATTGGGTGATTAATTCAAGTATTAGGCCGACTCATGAGCTCATTTCCAGTTTCAAAAAAATAATTTGATTCTTTTCTATATTATTCTTTGTATATGTATATATCAGTTATTATACCTCACACTCTATCCCAAGATCCTTAGGCACACCCTCAGCTTCTATTTTACCTCTCTGGAGCTCATATTAGTCTCAGATTAGGGTGAAATTTCTCAAGCCTTCTCATATCTTTTAGATTTGGTAATGTAATTATTTATTTCATGAAAAATTCATTTTTAATATTTTATCCCCAAAAATTCATTCCCTTTATCTTCCGGACCTAATGAGCCTCTCTAAGAAGTTTTAATCCATTCCCTTCCCTCTAATGGTGTATATATAAGGGAAGATGAGGAGTTATCTAGTTTCTAAGTTGATATTTCTTCGTTTTTATCCTCACTCTTCCTTCTCCATCCACTTTATTTTTATTTATTCTTATCCCATGGTCATTCACTGCCTAGGGTTATGTTATCCCCTGATTTTAATGGTGTTTTGGTACATTTTGGGATGATCTTCCTAGATCTAGAGTGTTGGAAACCGCGGTGAGTGATATCGGGTGTTGGGTTTCTTTTCACCATGGTTTTGAGGTAATATATCCCTTGAACGTGAATTTATCATTTAAGTTTCATCATTTTCTCAATATTATCACCTGATATATATGTTTAGTATTTTCTTCAGCCTTTTTATAATTTTCTTGGTGTGTAAAATGGTTGATTAAGCCTTATTTTGTGAAACATTGTATTATTTTGTTATAAATGTGTAAATAGCTTACTTAATTAAATGTTCTATTTGCATACACACATGGTTTATGGTATTTTGAACATGTATCAGTATCTTTAATAAACTTATGGCAGGAAAATGGTATTTTATACCTTTTAATGTGCTTAAAATAAGTTATTTGTTTATAATTGCATGTCATGTGTTTGGTAAATTGTCTGATTGGATTTCATGTGCTTAGTGATATTTAAAATTATTTTTTGGATTTATAAATACATTTACATCATTAAAAATGGTATTTTGGGGTACTTTTATGGCTTTAAAAAGTTGTTTTGGTTTTATAAACAACTGTTTTTTTGGTGGAAAAAATGCTTTCATCTGAGTTTCCAGAAAATGGCCCATTTGGAATCCTTATAAAAATAATCATGATCTGGTTGTGTAACCTGGTTATTTTAAGGGATTTATGTAAGTTATTTTCATCTTTAAATGGAGTTTATACACCTCTTTATTAAATGTGAAATTTTTTCCTTTGGAAAAAGTTATTTTGGAGAAATGGTTAAATGCATGTTTTTCTTTTTTCTTATAAAAATTGTTTCCATGTGTGTTTCATGTTGTATCATTTGGGTCCATTTTATAGTCCATTAAATTGATTTATTAAATGGTTTTGGGGATTCCAAATCTGGTTTTATATGTTATGGGTGGGTTTTTTCCCTTAAATCTACATTTTTAATGGATTTTATATGCAAGTTCTCGTTATACTTCTTGAAATTGTTTTAGGAAAATTTACATTGTTTACTGATCTGCAAAAGATATATGAGACATGTGTGTGGGATGTTTGAGGTGTGTATGATTTTTTAATGGAATATTTATTATGTAATGGTATTTTATAGATGTGTAAATTTTTTTAGAACAAAAAGGGAAAACCTGGGTATCTATGTGGGATGACGTGTACTAGAATGCTAGTGATTTGGAGTGGTTTTGTCCCTATTTCACATAGCAAATTTGATGATGACAAAACTAACTAAAATATGGTGATAATGATGTTGTAGAAAACTAGTTTAAGGATGATTCTCCTTCTAGAGGTTCTTTTCCATGATAATGGGTATTTGTTATGGTTACATTTACACTGAGATACAAGGAACCTGGGGTTCACAATGAACTAGTGCCTAGGGGTGTTCCCATGAATTGTGTTCATTGGGTATTTTGTACTCACTATTGGCATACAGTGATTTTATTTACTTAATTCCTTAGTGTGTGTGTTTTATTTAAAATTTTACATTCCTTAAATAATCCCTCTTGAATACTATATTCATTTTGATGTTTCTCCTCTTGGAAAAATTATTACTAGCATTCTTATTTATAAAACCTGCAAGTTTTTGTCTGGTAAATTTTATAGCATAGAACCTCATTTGGAAACTTTTTTTATATATTGTATCTCAAATTTAAATTGATATTTATTTATTTTAATGGATGTGATCTGGGAATAGAATATCAGGATAACCTACATAGTTTTAATACTAACACCTAGAGTTTTCCTCTATTTTTAGCCCGTATGCAGGTTTCTGCGTGAGTTAAGTCAATTTGGGCAATGAGTATTCATTGTGTTGGGGAGTGACCAGTGTGGTCACATGGTGTATGTTTGGTCATCAAGTTTGGTCTATCTATTTTATTTTTTAGTTGTACTCTCAATTTCTAATAAAAATAATGTTCATAAATTTTTTATATAAATTTATTTTGAGATTTTCATTTCTTTCTACGACTTTTTTCTTGATTATATTTGGGAAAAAAATGTTCCCTTCAGTACTCTATTCATGCCCGAAACTAGTTTGGATTATGTGGGGATTAGGAATGCCCTTCGGGCCATGCCATAGATCGGTTCATATTTCTGTTTTGGGGTTGACCTGGGATAGTTTGTGAAAATCCTCACCTATCTTGGTATTGAGTCAACATTATTGATCAAATATCTCTATTATACTGATTATAGTACATAATTATTTTAATACTTAATGATTAGTCGAAAAATATCTAAAACCCAAACAATTGAAAAAAAATTTCTATTATTATGTATTTTATTTGGGCCGTTTGTAGGGTTTGAGAAATATAGGAGGTTAATTTTCAGTTCCCAGTTATTTTTTGGGAAAACACAGATCTTACTGCCTTTTTGGAGTCATCACATAGTATTAGAAAGGGGAAATTCTAGTTTTGTGGTAAAATTACGGGGTATGTGAGCATGTTTTCTTTTAGATTTTCAAAATGATCTATGATTGAATCATCTTTTTAAAAATCATTTTCCTTCAAGATTATTTTTTTGGGAAAATAAATTATTTAAAAGTTCCTAATAAACCATATTTAAAACCCAACATATCCTAAAGATGACAGATGTACCTCATAGTGGGGGGCACAGTACTGTAGAAATCACATCAATTTTGGCCTTATTTACTTCAATGCCAACCTTTAAAATTATTTGGCATTGCATATTTACTTTTTATAACATAAAATAAGTAATTTTTAAATTGAGAACCATGTTTTTCTCATTGAATCTTCATTAAAAAATTCCATAATATATATGAAAGCTTCAAAATAAGTTCCATTTATCCTAAAATAATCTTTAAATAACATCAAATAGACCTAAATATAATATAAAGAGATACTCATCATACACAAATGCATTCCTATGATGGGGAATGGAAAAAAGAAAATTTCTAAATTGTTTCCTAGTGTATCACAATGAAAGACCTATGGTATCTCACATGAGGATCATCCTAGTTTCTACTTAATAATTATAATTCACCTAAACAAATTTTTTTTTGTTTTTATTATTTTATGAAAACAAAGTTATTTTTTTGTTCTTATTATCTACTAAAATAATTTAAAGACTAGAAAAATGAAAATTTAAAATAAACTAACATTCAATTCTAAACAGAATGTAATTATAAAGAAATAAATTGAACTTTGTGGTTTTGTTTATGGGTTATATCATTATTCTTGTTGTTTTATACATTTATATTGACAGTTTAATTATGAAATCTCGCTCTTAAAATATTTTTTTTATTTAGTGATTTTTAATCTTTATTTCATATAGAAAACTATATTCTTCCTCCTCATGAAATCAAGGTTTATAGTACACCCCAATCAAGAATGTGTCACCTTCCCAGGCTTGAATCCATTACATATTATTTTGTCCACTTAACAGATCAATTTCACTATATAATTAAGAGATTTCTACTAGAAGGTAGATAAAATATTACAATAAAATAGTAGAAGTAATTTGGAGTTCAGTGTCATGTTGTAAAATCACCACACCTCTGCGCATCACCCTTTCTCCCCAATACCATAAATATAAAATATGAATTGATGTACAGAAGTTTGGAAACACCACTTAACTCCCAAGAGACAATCCTCGGTTTAACCGCTCATTTTAAGAGGAATCTGTCACTACAGAGGGGATTAAAAGAATAAAAAAGAATAAAAATAAAATTAAGAATGATAATAAAATGGAGGAAAGAGAAAGGTAGAGGATGAAAATAAATTAAATTAGAAAAGTAGTGGGTAGAATAAGAAGGAAACAAAATAAGTAAGAATAAAATAAATGAACATAATACAATATATAAGAATTAAATAAAATAAATAATAAAAAAAGAATAAGAACAAGAAAATGAATATAAGAGACAATTTTAGAGCACAATTGAAGAAATATTAATGGATTTATTTACTAAAAAGTAATTAAATTAAAACTACCAAAACATGTAGTAAAAAATTATTAAACAAATTATAGAATCTTGTCATAGAATACTTCCAGCCTTGGAATCTCCCTTGTTTTCAAACTCTTTAATCATTATAACGACCCCTCTATTTATAGTGGGAAAATATTTCTTCATTCATTCCTCTTTCCATATCCATAGGGGTCACATTTCAAAAACGAATCTTTGAGAAAAAATTTAGAAAAATGTAAACAAACTAATATTTCATGTGTTTAAATACACATCCATGGAACACATGGAGGGATCAAGTGGGGAAGCCCCTTACATGGGATGCATGGTGTTGTGCAAGCATGACATGTAACACAGTGGTGGCCAGCATGCAACGGTGTGGGTTGGAAGTAGTGAGGAAGTGTGGTAGCATCATATGAGGGATCCTTCGAGTCATATGTCTTTCACATGGCTGAATGAATACTCAAAATGGGATCATGGTGGTGATATTGGGTCTTAGAGGTGATTCCTACTGGTCCCTATCCTTTGTATGTAGAGATCGAGCTCATTATCAACCTCTCTAGTGGCTGCCATGGAATCTCTGGTGTGAAGCAGTGGCAGCAGGTGAGGAAAAAGGTGGTCAAGTGGTGGAGGATGATGACATCATGGCTCGAGAGATTTCCAATGCATGGGCATGAGAATATGAGTAGGAATGAAATTTATTTGTTTAAAAATCCATAGTAACATAGTTTTGTCATCCCACATGGGAATCGTAGTATAAAGTTATAGTCATTCTAATAACATGGGATGGAATAAACCATTCAAATTTTTTCATGAGGGTGGGATCCCAGATTCACATACCCACACAGGCATGGGTCGTGTTCATTATGCAGGCTGAGCATGCATAGACCCAATGTTGGACCCATGTGACCTCTATTGGTGACACACCCTCACCACCCCATGTAGGATCTCTTATGGGATTCTTGTTTGGTCATACCCTTCATGGGGAAGGCTATTTGGTTTTGAGTTTCCAATTGATTCCCTCGTAGACTTGGTATCAATTTTTACCAAATAAATATTCAAAAAATATCGAAACATAATAATGGAACATAAAAAATTATTTTATACCATGGTCCTAATGTTTTAAATTAATCAATTTGAATCAATTTTAACACGTAATTTTTAAACTTAATATTTTAAATTAAACATCTAATTATATGAGAATTTCAATTTAAAAAATTACAAAATCATTAGAAAATGTTTAAATATTTCAATGAAATTTGAGTGTCTCAAATACCCCTACACATAAACTAATCTTTTCCTCAATCATAAAATATCAACATTGAATTTATATAGAACCATTGTTAACAATATTTAAATGTAAATAAATGAAATAAATGATTATATATAGTGAATCAATTTTTAAAAAATACGCATAAAATATCAATATAATTTTTAGTTTTCAAAGAAACAATAAATCCATGTATTCTCTTTTCACCCTTTTGAATATGATGGTAGTTTTTCCCTCATTTACTAAAGCTTCATAATTCATTATTATTATACATGTCAAATCATGATATAATGCACTTATGAATATTTCCTAACATCACTCATAATAAAAATATAAGTAGAGTTATGATCATATCATGACACTATAAAAACAACAACTACAAGGGGTTATTTTTTCATTTCGAAGGGGTTATAACCCCTTAAAAATAGTTTAGAGGTAGTTTAGGAAAAATTCCACTAAAGTTCTCACCAACTCTGTTTATAGGCAGTTATGGGTAAGCACTATTAAAATAGATCTATGTTTTATATGGGGTTAAAAATCACTATAATGTCACTCCAAATTCACCATAGAGTGGTCATTTATGGGTGTTTTTAACCTCCAAAAAATTAATATTTGAAATATGGGCGATTAGAACCGTACTTAATTTACATTGAAATTTAAATTTAGGGGATTTTATACCATAACATCCCCTAAACTACACCTTTTTTATATGTATATAACCCAAGCCCCAACTAGACATCACCCACGACCCACTAGACACCCGAGCAAGACCCATAAGATAGGTCATCCAAACCCCTGGAGAACCCCCATGACCCCAAGACCACTGGACCCCTTAACTAACCCCCACAACCCCTAGGAAACCCCACCCTAGACCCCTAGACAACCGCCCATGACCCACATTGACATGCCGCCAAGACCCCTGAACAACCCCCCACAGCCCACCAAACACCCACCCCCAAGACCCCTGGACAATGCAACAAGACCTCAACTAACTCCGGGCCTAGACCCTTGGACTTCCCCACCTGACCACTACCTCATTTTGGGGTAGTTATAACCTCCCCAAAAATATTATTTGAAATAAGGGTGATAAAAACCGTACATAATGGACTTTAAAATTGAAATATAGGGGAGGTTATACCATAAATTCCCCTAAGTTACACTTTTTTGAACCTATATAACCCAATCCCCAACTAGACATTTCCCATGACCCAGTAGACACCAACCCAAGACCCACTAAAAAGGCCTTACAGACCCCTGTACAACCCGCCATTACCCCCCAAAACCCCTGGACCCCCAGGAAAACCCACCAGACACCCTGGCTCAGACCCTTGGACAACCCCCCACTACAGACATTGTCATCCCGCCTATACCCCTGGACAACTCCAACACCCCACTACACACCATCCCCCAAGACCCCTGGACAACCCCGTATGGCCCCACCTGACCCCTCTCCTAGACCCCTGGACAACCCCACACAACCCCACCTCACACCCCGCCCAGACCATTGGACAAACCCCTAATGAAAGACTAGACACCCACCCAGGAGACCCATGGACCCCCATGCAGACCAGACCCCTAGATAACCCCACATGACCCCACCAAACACCACACCCACACCCTGGTACAACCCCCCCCCCAACCCACCAAACATAATTAGACACCGCCCACGACCGCCCACGACCCCCCAAAAACCCTCACAGGACCGACCAAACAACCCACCCATGCCCTTAGACAACCCCCCATGACCCCACCAAACACCCACCCATAAGACCACTAGACAACCCCACAAGATCCCCACTACATTTAGGGGTGGGTTTAACCTCCAAAAAATTAATATTTAAAAAAGGGGTGATTATATTCTCACTTAATTTACATTCAAATTTAAATTTAGGGGAGGTTATACCCTAATATCCCCTAAAAAAACATTTTTTATACATATATAACCCAAGCCCCAACAATACATCACCCGAAACCAACTGGAAACCCTCCCATGTCCCACGAGATAGTCCGTCCAGACCCTTAGACAACTCTCCATGACTCTAAGACCCGTGGAATTCCAGAACAACCCCCCACAAACCACCAAACACATCTCCCCAAACCCCTAGACAATCCTCCCTAACCCACATGACTGGACACATCCCTACGACCCACCAGACACCCACCCCAAGACAACTTGAAAACCCACATGACCGCACCAAACACCCTGGCCAGACCTCTGGACAACCCCACACGACCCCACCACACATCTTGCCTAGACCGTTATACAAACCCAATGACACACGCGACACCACCCCCCAAGACCAATGGAAGCCCCCCCCAAGACCCACTAGACACCCTCTCGAGACCCACCAAACAGGCAGACCAGACCCCTAGACAACCCCCATGATCCGAACAAAAACCCACCACCAAGACCTATAGACAACCCCCACATGACCCCCACCTTCTTTAGGGGTGGTCTTAACCTCCCCAAAATTAATATTTGAAATAGGGGTGATTATAACCACATAGAATTGACAATAAAATTTAAATTTATTGAAGTTTATACAATAACATCCCCTAAACTACACCATTTTAATACATATATAACCCTATCACCGACTAGACATTTCCCTCAACCCACTATAATCCCACCCAAGAACCATGATATAGGCCCTTCAGACCCCTGGACAACCCCCCATGAACCCAAGACCCTTGGGCCCCCTGTAAACCCCCACAACCCACCATACACCCTGACTTAAACCCCTAGACAACCCCCCCGCCCCCCCAATGGCCAAATTGACACCCCTATAAGACCCATGGACAACCCCCCAAGACCCACTAGACACCAAAGGCAGGACCCATGGAAAAACCCACACGACCCCACCTTACACCCCACCCATAACCATAGACAACCCCAGGAGACCCCATCTCACACCCCACCTAGACAGTTGGAAAAACTCCAACAACACATAGCACACTCACCCGACAACCCCACATGACCCCACCAGACACCCCACAAACACCCTCGGATAACCCCTCACAACCCACAAGACACCCACCCCCAAAGACCCCTGGACCCCCTGGACAACCCCCCATGACACACCAAACACAACTAGACACCACACCTGACCCACCTAGAACCCTCCCAAGACCATCCAAACAGCCCGCCCATACCCCTAGACAACCCCCATGACCCCACCAAAACAACCACCCACAAGACCACTAGATAAACCCCCATGACCCCCACCTCATTTAGGGGAAGTCTTAACCCACGCAAAACTAATATTTTTTATATGGGAGATTAGAACCACACTTAATTGACATTCAAATTGAAATTTACGGGATTTAATGCCATAAAATCCCCTAAAGTACACCATTTTTATACATATATAACCTAATCCCTAACAAGACATCACCAACAACCCACAAGACACCCCCAATACCCAAGAGATAGGCAATCTAGACGGCTGGACAACGCCCTTGACCACCAGACCCCTGGACCCCCTAGACAACCCCCCTCAACCCACCAGACACCCCACCCCACACCCCTAGAAAACCCCCATAACCCACATTGACATCCCACCCCAGACCCTTGGACAACCCCCCTGACCCACCAAACACCCACCGCCAAGACCCTTGGACAACCCCCACACAACCCCACCTAACACCCCACTAAGACCCCTGGACAACCCCACACGACCCCACCTCACACCCCACCTAGACCACTGGACAAACCCCAATGACACACCAAACACCCACACGACAACCCCATGTGACCCCACCATACACCCGGCCTACAGCTCGGGACAACCCTGATGACGCACAAGACACCCGCCCTCATGACCCCTGGTCCCCCTCGGAAAAAACCCACACAACCCACCAAACACAACTAGTCACTTCCCATGACCACATGACACCTCACAAGACCCACAAAACTGCCACCCAAGGCCCCTAGAAAACTCCAATGATCCCACCAAACACCCACCCCCAAGAGCACGAGACAACCCCCCCCCCCCCCCCACAACCACCCACTACCCCACCAGACACCTGCCAAGGTGCCCATGACCACCCCACCAGAAAACCCCTGACGCCCTGGACAAACTACCCCATGACACCCCAAACAACCAACATCATCCCCCCACCCCCCACCAGGTCACACACATGACAACGCACATCTCACCCCACTGACTAAAATTTTAAAAATTATTTCATGCATGGAATCAATCCCTATACCAAACCGAATGAAAATTGCCTTTGAACCACTATGGAAATCCGACATCAATATTTTATATTGACTAAACTATGTTTATTAACATATAAAAACAATATATATATATATATATATATATTATAAATATAAATAATATAATATATTTGTGTATATATCTTATATTTCTGAATAATATATAACATATTTTTTGTATAATATTTATATATAACATATATTTTTGCATAATATATATATATAATTTCTTTGTATATAAATTATATATAAATATTTCTAATTACATATAAAAATATATATTTATAAATACATTTATATTTTTTTATGTTTGTGTATTTATATATTTATATATTATTTATAAATATAATATATATAATATATTTCTGTATATATAATATTTTAAAATATATATAAATATTTATAATTACGTATATAAATATATATTTATAAATACCTTCATGATATATAAATACTTATAATAGGTATTTATAATTACATTTATAATTACATATTTATATATATATATATATAATATGTATATATGTAATTATATCTTTGTATATAAATTATTTATATATATTTAAAATATATATTTATAAGTACATTTATAACTACAATTGCATATATATATATAAATATATATATATATATAATATTTAAAAATATAATATCAATATATATTTATAAATACATTTATTAATTTATAAATAATATTATATATTCATATATATATAATATATTTTTATATATATAATATATTTTTTGTATAATATATAATATATTTTTATATAATATTTATACATAACATATATTTGTGTATAATATATATAAATGTATATATCTTTGTATATAAATTATATATAAATAATTATAATTACACATATATATATAGTTGTATTTTTGTGTCTATGTGTGTATTTATGAATTTATATTATATTTATAGATATAATATAATTATAATATATATATATATATATAATTATTTTTATATACTTATATGGGTGTGTGTGTCTGTCTGTAACATTATATTAATAATAGTAAAAATTAGTATACATATTTTCTAAACTATAAAAAATTTATGTTGGTATTATAAATACTAAAAATTTATATATTTTATGACTTTTATTATACTTATATTATAGTAAATACATTTATATTATATATTTATATATATGTAATTATAAAGATTTATATTATTTCATGTTTACACATAGACACACACCTATACAAACACAAAATTAAATATATTCATATAATTAGAAATATATAGTATAATTAAATGATATATATATATACTAAATTAATTTTTAATAAATTTGGTATACTAAAATATGTATAAAATAACCATAAAATTTATTCAAATATATATTTAAAAAAATATTTATCATATAATATTTATAAAATTTATATATAATATAAAATATGTATACTTAATTTGTAAATATTATGTAAATTTTTATACATTATATAATATAAATGTATTTATACATAAATATACAATAATAATGGGTTTAATTTTATATGTATAAACGTACAGTATTTATAAAAGCATATTTAAATTTTATATATTTGAATAAATATATTTTAATAATTAAATTTATATTTTGTATACCAATATTTATATTTGTATAATTATTTATTTGAAGTATTTATATAATCTCTTTATATATATATACATTTTTATAATTACTTTAAATTGATTTATATAATGTGTTTAGGTAATATATGGTTAACACACACACGTATATATATTATAAAATTTTAATTTATTTGTGATTAATTTTAAAAAAATAAATAAATAATTATGTGAGGTTTAAAACCCCTCAAATAAAATTTATTAATGGAGGTTCATGTACCCCCTATGATTTCTTGAATTAGAGGAGGTTCACAACACACTCAAATGTCATAAATTTTTGGGTGTTCACAACCTAGTCTAATTTGTTAAATTAGACGGCTTTCAAAACCTCCTCTAATCTAATGGATTAGAAGCGGTTTATAAACCCCATCTAATATCTTAGATTAGAGAGGGTTGTGAGCCCCCACTTTTTCCTTTAGTAAAACAAATATCATTTTATATACTTATATAGTCTATAATATCCATATATATATATAGCACCTCCAGAACCCAACCATACATATAGTGACACGAATTATTAAATTAGCAGTGGTTTTGAGATATCCTTCTTTAAAATCCAGCCAAATATTAAAAAATATAATTCCAAAAAAAATTAGAGGGATTTTAAAACCACCTCTAAATTTGATGATTACAAGGGGTTGTGCCTAACCCCCCTATAAAATGAATTTATAGGGGTTTGTGCATAACCCCTCTAAAAAACCTCAACCAATATGATTTTTTTTCTATTGTGTGAGAACACCCACTTTATCCATAGTCTTGTACTTCACCTCAAATTAAAAATTATATTAGAAATCACTTTTATGGAAAAAAAAGTAAGAAACCCCGTGTTCAATAAGAAATCAAATACTATAGAATATACTAAAATTATTAAAAAGGGGATTAAAAATACTATACGGGACCTCCCAAAATAATTTAAAACGCAAATTTGGAACCTTTATATCAGGTTCATATTTAATGGTCTTTTAAAATTGAGAACCCATATTTTCCCATGCTTGAAAGAACTCCTCCACTGATATCTTTTTATCATTGAAACCTCAAGTCATAATTAAATATATATTGTTGATCCAATATCCCTCCACCTTACATTTGTCCACATGGATTGGTCTCTCATTCATCCTTTCCATGTACTCATTAGAATCATGAATGATCAATACATTTTCCTTCATCTCTTCTTCAAAGTGCATGAGAAGATCCCAAGATTTATCCATGGTTGAAGCATCAACAACTTACTGATGGTCAACCAAGATCACCAAATGATTTTCAACAATGCTAGCCTCCTGACCTGATATCCCTTGTTGTCCCCTATAACACCCCAAGGTTTCATAGTACATTATCTCTTTAAAGTAATTAAATAGCTTGCACCTCACACAATAACGAGTTCGAGTGTACGGTGACTTACCAAACTAGTTGTTCAAAATCAGTTATGAATAGTATTTACTGAATTTTGAATTTTATATATTCCATATAATTTTGAAATTCCTATTATGTGTTTCTTATAAATAATATAAGAACAAATTCAATTTTTTCAAATAAAGGATGTATTTTTCAGAAATTGAAATTTTACTGCCTTTTAATGGAGAACCCTTTTTAAATCCAATATTTAACACTTTTATATATTAAATTTGAAAAAATAAACTTTTATATAGAATCGGGATATAAAAATTTAGTTTCGATAAATTTTTGGGGTTTTTCGGATAACTTTCATATTTGGGTGAATAGTGAAAAATACTAAATTTTAATTGAAAAAAAATATTTTTAATCAAAAATAAATTATAGGGGTCAATTATACAATTGAATGTTTTGGAAGTATAATTATATTATATTTTTACAATTTAATCGAATTTTGGTCATTGGAATTAATTTCACTTTGAAACTATACATAAACAAGTGTCAATATTTTGATAGTTATTGTTTCTTAAAAACACACTATTTGTTTTGACAACATTAATTACATTTAAATTAATTAATTCAACATATATATTTTGAATTTGGTAAAATAGACATCATTTTTGAATTTGGAATATCAAATATAGCTTAGGCTGAATCTTTGGTATTTTCCTGAAAAACATCATTTATTGATGAATAGTAAAACCACTTAGCAGTAGTTAAAAAACCGACTTTTCCATTTAAATGAAATTTTACCACTTCTATGAATTCAATTCCAAAAATCTGACATACATGGTATTTATTACTAAGTAAAATGTGGTTAAATAAGAAAAAAAATAATTTTTGGAGAATAGTAACTTTTTGACTTTTATTTACCGTTGTTAAAGGTAAATAGGGTAGTTCAAGGTAAAAAGAATATTATAATAATAAAAAAATTACCTTAACACTTGTCAAAACCATATTGGATGAGTCATGGATAACCATAGGCATCCTTGGGTCGATTTAGGGACCCCATGGAGCCACTTAAAAGTGATAATGACACATTATTTTAATTAACATAAAGTAAAGACAAAAATGACATTTAAAAATATATTTTAGTATATCATTTTTTACATGGGGTCATATAAGAAATATTTTAAACTATGAATATTCATTGGAAATTTAATGAGTCGTCCTAAATTATGGTATTTTTTTATAATTTTTATACATCAAATAAATTAAATTATTTTTCAGACAATAATGATGCAGTATTCACCTCATTAATAAATGATTTAAATAAATAAGATTATTAATATTAAAGAAATACCAAAAACGAGTCCAATTATTATTGGATGATTTTATTTCTAACATGAGTCATCTTATCTTGGACTTTAATTAGCATTGGTCCTTTTGAAACTGATGATTAGTTTATAATAAAAAACATTTTCAAACATTACAAAAGAGCCCTCATCTCTCTTATAAAAGGACACCACTTCTAAACCATTCCTCACACATCTCAAGCCCCTTGGATCGTCCAAACCCAGAAAAAATAAGCTCTATAAATCCCCCACTTACACCTAGACACCTTACCTTAGGCAGAAGAAGTCAGTTTGGTTCATACCAAAGGGAGTTACCCAAATTAATGGTAATGGTTTCTCTTAACTTCTTTAATTTTATTTTACTTCTCAAAACCCCGAAATCTTTTTATTCATTTCTTTTATAACAACACCAATATCCTCAATATTCTAGGATATTTTAAGGAGAATTATTCAAACAACACTTACACACACCTCTATCTAATGGGTAAAGAACACACAGTTTCTGTGGATGGAAAACTGACGCCTCACGAAACGATGATTGTTCAATTATCTCCTACTTCCTCTCATGATGCCCATTACGATAGAATGGTATTTATATATTATATTTATTTTGTTTTTATTTTCTTTATGCATCTATATTTTCCATTTTTAGAATACCATTATGGTTTTCATTATGGGTAAACGCGATAATTTCATTTTAGGAAGTGCAAACTACCGCCCCCACAAAGTGATATGAGTCGTTAATGCCTTATGTGGGATGTATAAAAGATGGGGTTAAATATATTATATATGATATTATACTTTAAGTATAATTTAACTATTTTATCATTATGTTTTAATTCCATTAATATACAAAAAAGAAATGAAAGTAGCGTTCATGCGTAGGTACGACCTACCATCTCAATGAACAGTGCATTTCATTTCTTATCTCCAAATGTTATGTACTATTATTAAAAAATAAATATACTGGATATAATATATATATATATATGTTATCTAAATCATTTATATCATTCTCGAGATAATATAATTTTGATTAGATGGACAAATTGTAATTATAAAATGTTCATTTTTGACTCAAGTTCCAAACATCAATAAAATATCAAATACGAACTCAAATAAATAAATAGTTGTTATAGTAAGGTAATAAGTGATATAAAAGGAATAATAAACAGGAAAAATGTTCTTAATCAATTATAAATTAACTTTAGTTTATTATTCAGGAAGAACAAGGAACATACAAGACAAGTCAGACTTCAGGTAAGGGGTTTCTTATCTCACTTTTAAGTCCATGATATTTCCATTGTTCACCACTTATTTATTTCATGTGGTGTATTTTGTACTGCCATTAGATATATATTATCATGATTCTATTTATATTCCTGGTATTCTGTGATTCATTTGGTGGTTATTAACTTTTTTTCATATGATTGGATTGATTACAACCTGGTTTTCATCTCACTTCTTATTTCCGTGAGATTAATGCTATATTTCCAAAATTTCATTTTCTGTGGTGTATGAACTTCCCATGACTATATTCCTTATGTAATATACATTAATTTATGGGTATTTGTATCTTAATAGTATGATCCTTCTTTCATGGGGCTTATGTTTCGTAACACACCAAACCGGTAAGGGAATTTCTAATTTCGATTTCCACTCTTTAGGCTTTACGCATACTTCATTGATTATTTTATTCCAAGATTATATTTGGAATCACTATTCATTATTTATGTAGTAATTTACACTCCCCTTTGTGTGTATATACTTTTGATACATATTATCACTCCATATATAATTTCTCATGTCATTGATATGAACTTGATAAAAGTAATCTTAACTCAATTTCCATTCATTGAGTTAAACATCTGAGTCATTAGTGTAGTTTTTACCAGAATATGTGTGAATGTACTCTGATTGATTTACACTGAATATCCAATCATATTGAGTGTATTTATATTTTTCACACATAATTATGTCATTGATTTATTCTTAACTTAAGGATATGATCTTTATGAGGGATTTCATCTCAATTTACATTCCATTGAGACTTCTTTGTTGTTATACACTAATTCACTTTTATATGGTGTATATAATTTACTGTGACATAGTATATCATTAATACCTTTATTATCATGATATTATAATGTTTTGATTACCACAATTATTTTTATTCAAGTGTCTCTCTTTTGGATAGGAACTCTAAATAAAATATCATTTTTAAATGTTTTAAAGATTTATTCTTCTAAATCATTCTCATTAATGTCCATGTTTTAAAAATTCTTTTAAGGATTTATTTATATGGACATTAATGTTTTAAAATTAAAATACCTTTTAAAAGTTTCAAAGTGGTATGGGACACCATGATTTAAAAATCTATTTTAAATGGTTTCTTGATAAATAGTGAGACTATTAAATGTTTTCAAGAAAAAAGTGGATATTTCTCTCAAATAGTTTTGATTATTATTTTCATCTATTTCAATATCCTTCATTATTCTCAATTGAGGATAATATATTATAATAAAATCTTCTATATTGTATTGAATGAGTTATGTTTTACTGTGGATGTTCTATTTTTATACCATTCATGGCTTGGGGGTGAAATGTTGACACTTTGTATGCTAGTTTAAATATGAATGTTTAGATTATGTTTCAACCTTTTCATATGAGTAATGAATTAGATATTAGTAAGTGACGGGTGGATCCTTCTATAGATCCTCGATACACCGGTAGTTCTAATGAGACAAACTAGTGTCTTGGCACAAGGCCTTTAAAAAATCTTATTTATAGTCTTGGCACGAGGCCTTGACAATGTGGTAATGATGCCTAGCATTATGCATTCCATAGTTATGAGGTTAGAATTGATATTTGATTGGGTTATTAGACTATTAGAATACCCATGACTATGTTTAATTATGGAATTTTTTACTCAGCTCATATTCCTGGCATAAAGTGTTCATGTTAATTATTTGTAAAGGTATGTGTTTTCAATTTTTTTCAATGCCTAATTTTTATGTTATCTTCTCTTGTATTTCATACTCTTACTAAGAATTTGAGCTCACCCCTTTCTTATGTTTAATTTTCCCAAAATATGAAGAAGTTAGTTATGAGTGACTTTCAGGCATAATCTTACAAGCTTGGATGTTTCTAATAAAATAATTTAGTGTTTTATTTTCAAGTTATAATGTTAAACTTATTTATGTCTCTTGTTTCCAAGACTACTAAATTAATCGGTCCATTGGGACATGATTCATTATAATAATCAGAATGTATTAAAATAATACACCAACTCATGGATTATGGGGTCGGGACGTCACATTTGGTATCTGAGGAATTTTAGTACAAACCATGGAAACTAGATTTAGATAAACTCTGATTAGAGAACATTAACCTAAGATAGACTTTGAGGATTAGTATAGAAGAACTTCCTATAATTTTTCTAATGTAGAGATTTTCTGTTTTTTCTAAGAAATAAATCCCTTCCTGGATACAAGTAGGTAGAGGCGGCTCTAGCATATATGTTCCTCGGAGTGAAAAATCTGACAAGGAGTTTCAAGCATGACCCAAGGTATCCTGGTACATGGAAATTGGCCTTACTACACTGCTAGTTATGACACTTCAGGGGGATATTCTTAGGACAATTTAAATTTTCTTTACAAACTGATTGGGAGGATTTTAATATAAAATTAGAATAAATGACCACAGTTAATCTTAAGGAGTTTCAAATTGAAAATATGGTGTCATGATATTCTCTAAATGATTTTATGAATACTGTTACTCACAAAATTCTTTCTGGTTTTAGTAATGGCTGGATTCCAAGGAAGTCGTAGTAACTTTTAGCATGATGTACAAGGTGGTAATGGTTGTGGAAATGAGCATCAAAACATAATGTCTATAGGAATAAAATATATCGTGTTCATGCCGAATCAATTTTTCAAAAATATGATCAACAACATATATATTAACCAACTCACGGATTCAAAAAATAAGAGAAAGGCGATGAATGATAAGATCTCCAGTAGTGGAGACCATGGAGAAAAGAAACCTCAATTTCTATCATGTAGGAAATGTGGAAGGAGACACCCCGGAGTGTGTCTCAATGGAACAAATAAATGCTTTATGTCTGGGAAAGAAGGACATAAAGTACAGAATTGTTGATGAAGAATGAAGAGTACTATGGTTGAAAATAAAAATGGTCCCAAGAATCCATTTACAGTCATATCCTGTAAATGTAGGGGACCTGGCCATTACCCGAGTGAATTCTCTATTCTATAGGATATCCTCTTGGTCAGAGAATAATTTATGTGGAAATAAATGGTTGGTGAAATGTTTAAAAGTATTAGTGCTATTTTTTGATGTAATTACTTTAGATGAATTTTCTCTTGTATGTGTAACCCTATAGTTTGTCATGTGAAAATGGTATTTGAGGAAGAATTATATTTTCTCTTGTAGATATAGTTTTAAATATCCATTTTGTTTCATATGATTCTTGAATTTGAGGCAATTACAAGTTATTAACTTTTGGGATGAAAATGTGATGTATGAGATAACATTTTTTGTTAAATTATGTTATGGTTATTTTGTGTAATTTATCTCATTTTGGAAATGTAATAAAATATAGTTTTTAAAAAATGAAAACACACAAACTGTGCAATAACCCTTCGCATCAGACAAAGTTGTGGGAATCGAACCCACAACCAGAGTGCAATTGGGATTTATCGCCTACCAATAGACTACATGAAGTCCTTGGTTAGTTTGACTAATTATTTTTAGTTAAATGATTTTATTACATTGATTTGGGACATTATGTATTATTATATGGATATCCATAGTTTAGGAAAATGATTTGGTTATTAGGTGAAAAATGTTATTTTGGAAGGCGTTCGCTCTGTTTGGAACACTATATACCTAAGGAAAATAGAATACTATGGGATTTTATTTGAGGAGTAGTGGTGTATATTTTTTTTTCAATGCTTTTACTATTTATTTATAGAGATTTGGTTTATTTATAAAAATTATTAACCTATAATAGATAAAAATTGATTAGATTAATTACTTTTAAGTATGTGACTTTAATATTAGTCTATGTTATTTGGAGATACAATTTAACGTGGAATATTACGTAATCAAATTCATCTTATTTTTGGGTTTCAATCTTAGTTAGGATTATATTGAAGTATTTTGAGTACAATTGTTCATTGAAGGGTATTTTTTGATCTTTGGGTATTTTTTGTTTAAATTTTGGAGATTAAGAGTAGTATTTCTTTCTATAAAGTATTTTCCCTTTTGGGGATAATATGATTATGTACTACCCATTTTTGTATTTGATGATTTTTATTGATAAGGGAAATATATAGTTCATCCTTTGTGGACTATTTGATTCTTTATAATTTAATTTTAGCGCTTCACGTGTAACCAAGTCATCTTTAATACTCATCATTTAGAGAAAATATGAGTTTGTGGTAGAAATTTATTAATGGATGAAAATCTACTTGTAATGAAAGTATATCTCTTTATACTCTTTGTCAATATCATAATTAAATTCATCATCATTATGAAAAGGAAATCAAAACAAAAATGTTGTTTTTTTACTTTTCATATTGGGTAATCAAAGACACTTCAACCCATTACATGTTTATGGATTTCAGATCATTAACTTCTCTTAATAATATTCTCAACCACTCTCCATCAGAACATGATGATTAGTTTTCTCTTCAATATCTTAGTTTTCCTACATGGAACCCTAGTATGTGTTATTTTCAATAACCTTCATACTTACCTTTATTTATTTTAAAATAGAGGCCTCATTAATCCATTTTTGATGTGAGATTTCAACTAAGATATTTTGAAATGTAAAGACCCAAGTTTTCAATCATGATCTTAAATTGTGAGGATAAAATTTATTGATTGATGGAAGAATGTAACACCACAAGGAGTCATAGTACATTATCTCTTTAAAGTAATTCAATAGCTTGCACCTCACACAACACCGAGTTTGAGCGCATGATGACTTACCAAACTAGCCGTTCAAAAGCAGTTATGAATATTATTAACTGAATTATGAATTTTATATATTCCATATATTTTTAACATTAATATTTTGTGTTTCTTAGACATAATATAAGAACAAATTCATTTTTTATCACAAAAAGAATTTTTTTTAAATGCAATTTTACCTCCTTTTAATGGGGAACCCATTTTAAATCCAATATTTGAAACTTTTATATATTCAATTTGAAAAAATATATTTCTTATTTAGAATAAGAAGATAAAAATTTAGTTTCGATAATTTTCTGGTGTTTTTCTGATAACTTTCATATTAAGGTGAATAGTGAAAAATACTAAATTTTAATTGAAAACAACAATTTTAATCAAAACAATTTATAGTGTTCAATTTTAGAATTGAATGGTTTGGAAGTATAATTAGATTATATTTTTACCATTTAATCCAATGTTTGTCATTGAAATTTATTTCACTTTGAAATTATACATTATCAAGTGTTAATCTTTTGATAGTTATTGTTTCTTAAAAACATGGTATTTGTTTTAACAACAATAATTTATTTTAAATTAATTAATGAAAATTATTTGTTTTGAATTTGGTAAAATATACATCATTTTTTAATTTGGAATATCAAATAACGTAGTCTTAATTTTTGGTATTTTTCTGAAAAACTTTAATTTTTGATGAATAGTAAAACCACTTAGTAGTAGTTAAAAAATGAATTTTTCATTTAAATGAAATTTTACCACTTCAGTGAATTGAATTTTAAAAATTTGACATACATGGTTGTTATTACTAAGTAAAATTTTGTACAATAAGATGAAAATAATTTTTTGTGAATATTAACTTTTGACTTCAATTTACCTTGGGTAAAGGTAAATAGGGTAATTAAAGGTAAAAATAATATTATAATAATTAAAAATTACATTAACACTTATCCTAACCATATTTTATGAGTCATGGCAGACCATTGGCATCCTTGGGTTGATTCTGGGACCCCATGGAGCCACTTAAGTGTGATAATGACACTTTATTTTAATTATCTTAAAGTAAAGACAAAAATGACATTAACAAGTATCTTTTAGTATATAAATTTTTACATGGGGTTATATAAGTCATATGTTCTACTATAAATATTCATTTGAAATATAGAATGATTTCCTACATTATGATATATTTTTTATAATTTGTATACATCAAATAAATTAAATTATTTTTGACACAATAATGATGCAGTGTTAACCTCATTAATAAATGATTTAAATGAATAATATTATTCATATTAAAACAATATCTAAAACCTGTCCAATTCATATTGGATGATTTTATTTAGAACATTAGTCATCATATCATTGACTTCAATGTGTTTTGGACGTTTTTAAACCGAATATAAGTTTATAATAAAATAAAATTTTCAAACATTCCCAAAGAGCCCCTCCACTCCCTTATAAAAAACACCACTTCTAACTCATTCCTCACACCTCCCAAGCCCCTTGTATCATCCAAGACCTGCCGAAAAAATATTTCAAAATACTTCTATTCTACCTAGAATCCTTAAATTTGGCATATGTCACTTCAATAATTCCTTTTTGTTCAAACCAAAGAGAGTTACCCAAATTAAAGTTAATGGTTTCTCTTAACTTCAATTCTTTTACTTTACTTCTTCAACCCCTAAACTATTTTTATGCCTTTATTTTACAACAACAATAGTATCCTCAACATACTATTATGTTGTTATGAGAAGGATTCAAACAACACTTACACACACCTCCATCTAATGGGTAAAGAACACACAGTTTCTATGGATGGAAAACTAACGCCTCACAAAACGATGATTGTTCATTTACATCCTATGGCCTCTCATAGTGGCCATTAATATGGGAATGTATTTATATATGATATATATTATTTTTATGTTTTATTTATGCTTCTTTATTTTTAATATATAGCATACATTTATGGTTTCCATTATGGGTAAATGCGTTAATTTCATTTGAGTAAGTGCGGACTACCGCCCCCTCAAAGTGATATGACTCGTTAATTCCTTATGTGGGACATATAAAGGATGGATTTAATTATATTATATATAATATTATACTTGAATTATAAGATACCTATGTATCATTATGTTTTAGTTCGATTAAAATATAAAATAGAAATGAAAGTAGCGTTCATGCGTACGTACGACTTTCTGTGTCCGTGAACAGTTTGTTTTATTTCTAATCTTCAAATTTTATGTACTATTATAAATACATATATAAATTCGATTTATAATATATATTTGATATCTAAATAATTTATAACATTATAGAGATAATGGACTTTTTACCACATGGACAAATTATAATTATAACAAGTTCATTTTTGACTCATGTTCCAAACATCGATAAAATATCCAATATGAACTCAAATAATTAACTAATTGTTATAGTAAGGTAATAAGTGATATAAAAAGAATAATAAACACAAAAAATGTTGTTAATAAAGTATAAATTAACTTATGTTTATTATTCAGGAAGAACAAGGAACATACAAGACAAGTCGAACTTGAGGTAAGGGGTTTCTTATCTCACTTTTAATTCCATGAGATTTCCATTGTTTGCCACTTATTTATTGCATGTGGTGTATTGTGTACTTCCATTTGATATATATTATCATTATTATATTTATATTCATTGTATTCTGTGATTCATTTGGTGGTTATTAACTTTTGATCATACAAATCGATTGATTACAACATGGTTTTCATCTCATTTCTTATTTTAGTGAGATTCATGCTATATTGCCACTATTTCCTTTTGTGTGGTGCATGTAATTCCCATGATTGTATTCCTTGTGTAATATACATTTATTTATGGTTATTTAAATCTTCATTGTATGATCCTTATTTTATGGGGTGTATGTTTCATAAGTCACCAAATCGGTAAGGGAATTTCTAATTTCGATTTCCACTCTTTGGGATATACACATACTTCATTGATTATATTACTCCAATATTATGTGTGGAATCACTATTTATTATTTATGTAGTAATTTTCACTCCCCTTTTCGTGGATATACTTTTCATACACATAATCACTCCATTAATAATATCTCAAGTCATTGATATGAACTTGATAAGAGTAACCTTAACTCAATTTCCACTCATTGAGTAAAATATTCGAGTCATTGGTGTTGTTTTTACCAGAATATGTGTGAATTTACTCTGATTGATTTAAAATGAATATCCAATCATATTTAGTGTATTTAAATTTTTCACACATAATTATATCAATTATTTATTCTTAGCCTAAGGATATGGTCTTTATAGGATATTTCATCTCAATTTACATTCTATTGAGACTTCCTTGTTCTTATACACCAATTCACTTTTATATGATGTATATAATGTACTTTGACATAGTATATCATGAATCCCTTTATTCTCATGATATTATAAAGTTTTTATTACCTCAATTATTTTTATTCAAGTGTCTCTCTTTTGGTTAGGAACTCTAACTAAAATATCATTTTTAAATGTTTTAAATATTTATTCTTTTAAATATTTCTCATTAATGTCCATGTTTTAAAAATGGTTTTAAGGAATTATTTATATGGAAATTAATATTTTTAAATTAAAATTTCTTTTAAAATCTTTAAAGTGGAGTGGGACACTTTTATTCAAAAATTTATATTAAATGGCTTCTCGATAAATAGTGTGACTTTTAAATGTTTTCTAGAAAAGGGTGATATTTATCTCAAATAGTTTTGATGATTTTTTTACTCTATGTAAATATAATTCATTATTCTCTATTTAGGTTAATCTATTATAATAAAATCTTCCATATTGTATTGAATGAGTTTTGTTTGACTTTGGATGTGCTATTTCTATACCATTCATGGTTTGTGGTTAAAATGTTTACATTTTCGTATGCGAGTTTTAATACAAATGTTTAGATTATGTTTCAACCTTTTAATATAAGGAATGAATTGGACTTAGTAAGTGATGGGCGGAGCCTACTATAGCTCTTGGATGCATCGGTAGGTCTCATGAGACAAACCAGTGTCTTGGCATAAGGCCTTGACAAAATCTTATTTGTAGTCTTGGCATGATGCCTCGACTATGTGGTTATGAGATCCAACATTATGAATTCCATAATTATAAGATTTTCTATTGATATTTCATGTGGTTATTTGACTAGTAGAATACCCACGACAATGTTTTATTATGGAATTATTTACTTCGCTTATATTTCTACAATAAAGTGTTCATATTAATTATTTTTAAAGGAATGTGTTTTCAATTATTCACCATGCCTAATGTTTATGTTATCTTCCTCTATATTTCATACTCATACCAAAAATTTGAGCTCACCTTTTTTTATGTTTCATTTTCCCAGGATATGAAGAAGCTAGTTATGAGTGACTCTCAAGCATAATATTGGAATCTTGGATGTTTCTAATGGAATAATTTAGTGTTGTTTTTCTTTTCAAGTTGTAATGTTGAACTTATGTATGTATCATGTTTCCAAGACTACTAAAATGATAGGTCATTTGGGACTTGATTCCTTCTAATCATGTCAATGTATTAAAATAATGCATCAGCTCTTGGATTCTAGGTTCAGGGCATTACATCCCTCATTTGAGTAAAGAGCCAGCTTTAAGAGTTCCTACTTCCCCGATCCCAAAGGCCCTCCCTCCTTACATGATGTAGAGTCCAATAGAGAGATATCCTTCTCCCCAATGCTAGCTGCTTGAGATTTCAAATGCTTATAAGTTATATTCCTACTCATCATACCAGAATCAAATTCCACACCATGATACACATAAGCTTCCCCAGATTTCAACTCTCAGCCATTTCACATTGTCTTACCTGGAAATCTGGTTAATATTGTCTTTAGAGTATTTGAGTAATCTTTATGAGGTCTTGTTTTTCCCTACTTGGGAACCAAAATGATTCCTATTATGAGAACCCCTGGTTTACCTTTCCTTGAGCAAGGTCAGACCAAAGCCTCATGATCATAGTTGTATCTTAACTGGGATACACCATCAAGGTCACTTTCCTCCTCCTCATCCAAAATTCTTCTGACCTACTTGAAAATTAATCTTGGAATTAATGTTTTCCATACCTATGGATTCAAATTTTCTATTCCCTCTCCATTTAGAGTCGAGAAGGACTTTCGCATCCAAATAGGCTTTCCAACCATGCATGAAACAAGAACTCATCAGCTCAGGGAGACTATCTCATTCACCATAGACGTTTCTGTCTCTTTGAGCACCGAAACATCAGACATCAAAATAGTACCACCACGGTATGAGAGTTGATCCTTCACCTAAGCATAGACACTTCTTCTATTCATAACTGTTTTAGCAAGAGAAGGTGAAATCATTGGGCAATGACTTCCCAATATTTTCTCTGCCCACATGGGAGCACCCATATCATGCAACAATCTTGAAAACCCATCCTTAAATATATGATTCCTAGAACTCAGCAGAAAATAAAGATTAAAATAGGAATAATCCACAGCATCTTCCTCTTTCCCACCCCTACACCCAAAGTGATTGGTAGTGGCCAAATTACCCAAGATATTTCACGATGAGCAGGGATTGGACTAAGATTCCAAAACAACCATCTACTAATAATGAAACTCTTCGCCAACTAAGATCCTGGCCCAATCAACCAGAGGTTTCAAAATATCGATCTCCACACATATATATGGTGAAATAGGATGACTCATAGTGTTGGTTCTCTTATCCATGCATAAAAAATGGCCTATCAAGTTCCCTAACATTTGTATAATCTAAAGATTTTGAAAAGGGAGGGGGATCTTGGGGATACATAACAATATCACCATCTTTGGAGTGTCATGATTCATATGAAGATTGTGTAACTAGAGGAATAGAATGAAATGAGATCCCTGGCAGATGCGGGGAGTTTAAGACCATACTCAAATCAAATATTATTTTATGGTGAAGCATATGATAATATGATGTTGGTCATGCATACCGACAATCACCACATTTCACAAACCAAAATCGCTAGCAACAAAGCGATCAAAAACATCCACCGAAGGGTGATAGTGATTGAAACATGCAACCAAGGTGAGATTTAACAAGTTCGTGGACTCTGTGAACTCTTTCGTCGTAATAGGAAGACAAGGGTATCTATTTAAGAGATTAGCCACATTAGGGAAAATATCAATCAAAGGGAAGGGTGGGAGAATATTTGTGTGGGAGAAGGGGATACAGGGAGGGGGATGAGCGATGGAGGGGTAATAAGGGAGCCCCCCCCCCCCCCCCGAATGGAGGAGGCACCGTGACGGAAAACATCACTTGATAGGGAATCATAGAGCAACGAATTGGGGATGAGCAGAATTGTTTCCTCACTACACTCCATAGGCTTGTAAAGAAACCACTTTCTATACTCTGCAAATAAAAAATGAACATAAAATCATGTGTAATTTTTAATTAATGTTCAAATGAATCTGAGGATTATAGTTTTTGGGAATTGATGTCCAAAATGAAAGATCAAAGGGAAGTTTAATCACTAAAGTATTAAGAAAGATATCAAAATTAAAATCTCAATTAATTTCTCCCCTTCAAATTGAAATATCCTACTTTAAAATCATAAAGTAACTCCATGATTAATGTGATCATAATGATTTTTTTGGATGTTCTTGAATTTTACCTAATTCTTTCCCAAATAAATTTTTCTTTTTTTTACTTTTCTGAATGTTATTCCTAAAATTAATCTCACACACACAACCTAACCACACTTTATAAAAATCATTGGTCTAGTAAATGTGGTTTTTTATTCTTCTATTTCACAACTCATTTCTATTTTTTTAGAAGAAGTGGAAATAATAAAGTATAATGAATGAATAAAAAACCTTTCTCAACACCCAAAATTAGTAACCCTATAATTTTTCCTTACAATTAATTTCATCTCTTTTTCCATGACTCCCTTCTCACCAAGAAATCAACATTATAATATCATGAAAATACTATGATTTGGTTAGGAATTGATACAATTGGATCAAAATGTGTCTCATCTTGATTAATTTAATCCATGGTCTCTATGGGATAAATAAGGATTGATGTAAATGTGGTCTCAATGATAAAGGATTTATAAAAAATTGCCTCAATCATTTTCATTGCAGTTTTTCATAATCGTATTTTTTATTATTTTCAAGGAATGTTTTGGAAGGTAGCATGTACCCTGATAAATTATGAAATATGATTGACATAAAATCAGATATATTTTTTATATAAATTCTATTATGAGTGGAATATATGATTGGTAAAAATTAATTATTTCATGGATAATATCAAAAAATCAATTCACATAAATTTCAAAAATAAAAAGAATGAAAAATCATAGGTAATTTTCATTTACAAGAATCAATCAATTACTTTAAATCGTAGGTCCTCATTTTCATATCGATGTTTCACTTTAAATAATTAAATTCTTTATTTTTAAACCATAAGTATATTTTATATTGAAATATAAAACATGGAATCATATGATTCCTATGTAACTCATACCAAATAGATAAGTCAAGTAATGTGGTAATTCTATCATGACTATACAATTTCAATCTAATCCCATAAAATAATTTTAGAAAAAAAATTGGGGATTTTAAAAGAAAACATGAATGTAAAATACATTTTGAAATTAAGCTTTAATATTCCTCCTTCAAGTTGTTCATGGGGAATTTTTTGTTCCATCACAAACCTACTAAAGTTAATTGAAAATTTAAAACTCAAGGATCATTCCATTAATGCTCAAAACGATAGTGGGTGGTTTGTTTCTTAAAAATTCCAATTAATTAATTTTAAATAACTATAAATAAAGTAAAGATACATATATATATATATGTGATACCCTAAGTGGACCCTAATATTTTGGTACTTCTATAGGGTATTTCTAGTTTTTATCGACAATCCCATTGTGGGTGGATCATATAATATTTGAGCCACCACTTTTGGGTTTTCCTAGATTCTTTTCATTCTTCGTTGGTGATGAATGATCCATAGATTGAGTGTATTAGATCCACCCCCTTCACAATTAAGTATAGATTTCATGGAGAGGGTAGTATTATATTTGTATCAGGCTCTTCTAGGATCCTAATTGTGAAAGTTATTCCTTCATCACCAGTACATTCTCAATTTGGGATACATGAATTGAATGATCAAAGGAAAATTAAGCATGTAGTTTTACTTGAATAAAAAAATATTAACTGTTAATATGAAAATTCACCAATTCATTGTAAGAATAATATATCTTAAATTACTTAGGCCTATAAGATTGGAATTCTTCATGGTATTCCCCAAATGTATGCTCATCAAAATCAGGTATCTCCATGTGTTCTTCAGAAGGTGTAGACATTGTTTCAACATCATCGTTTAAGGTGTAGAAAGGATTGACCAAATCTGAAAATTCAAAACAATAAAGAGTGATAAACAAATTATATTGAATGGAATTAGAAAAAAAAATGTTTAAAACTAAAATTCTCTTCATGATTTGTTTCAATTTCAATTTATTCTTCAGTGTTAACTGCGTGTGGAAGATTAATCTTAGTGGATGTAAGTAGGTAGTTACGAACCTCCATATTTTCTTCCAATTTCACCAAGTGGGTGTATTATTATTATTAATTGGATAGATACAAGTATAGTATTTTCAGATCTTATACTTTATATGGAATAATGATATCATGTTTTACCTTGTAACGTATCGATCGAAATGACCACTAAGGTGGTAGCCAGATCGGTGGGTCACGTGGCCTCAAGCTTGCCTCCCCATAATCTAGAGGTTTCCAACTAGTTGTGTGGGTCTAATAAAGTGACAACATGGATACTATACCCTCATAATTAGAGTATCAAAGTGATATATCAGATAATAAGAATCATAAAAGAGTCAAAATAGTAAATAAAGAGAAAAAGAGTGGAGCGAGATAATAATATAAACTGAATCAAAATATTGACAATGTAATTATAAAACAGATGAATGTATGTCCTAATAAAGATACAAAAAGAAAATATAAGACATGAAAAAGGAAACATGATGCAGAACAATACTTGAATAAAGTAAAAAATTATGATCATCAAGGAAAAATCTCTATGAGTATCCTGTGCTCTAACTCAATCTTCTGCTCCTAACTCCCTGGTACAAGCATAACAGCACATACATTAGTCAATGGTCATGTGAACATGAACGTCTACTCAGGTACCCCAGTGCAATGGAGTCATGAGAAGGGTGTGTGATATAAATCCAAGTAGGTTCCAACCCATAGAGACTATGACTGATAATAATGTAAATTACTGTGTAGGTATAAGAAAAAATAAACAAATCTAAAATAAATAACAACCAGAATAGTTTGGTTCTTAAAAGAAACCTTGAGGCTCTACCTGCTTCGGCTCATAGTCAGAATGAAATTTGATAAGATTAAATATTATATATATATATATATATCACTTTTCCATTATTTTAAATTCATATATAGGATATTGCATGTCGTAAATTTAAAATTTTGATGGAAACAGAGATTCACAAGATTATAAGGAATAAATTAAGAACATCTAAAAAAATGGCCATGTACATGTCGTGACATCCATGTTCACATTGTGCACTTGATGATCAAATCCTGCATCAAGAAGTGAAGCTTAAATCATGACCAACCATGATGACTGAAGGAATTGTTCGTTCATGTCACGACTCCCTCCTACACGTCATGAAAACAGTCAAACTGAATGCTGAGAAATCTATGAGGATTCAATGCAAAAAGCTAGCTGGTGATGGATTACATGATTTAATCCACCTATATATGATGCAACCTTGTTTAAACATCATTATTCCATGGAAGATCCGCATGCAACACTGGAGATCCTCAGTGAAATAACACGGATTAAGGATTCATGATGTGATGATCAAGTACACATTGTGACCATTTCCACCTATATATGTAGCAGTGCAGCAACACTTTTATAATCATGCTTGGATTACATATCTCTCCTTTTTAGACTGCTTTTGAGATGTCCTTCTCTCTTTCCTCCTCAAAATTCTTTAGTTTTTGTAATTACAATACTATTTCAATCAAAGATTTTTGGATTCACATTTCTTAAACACCCTCAATTAACATGTCATTTTAATCCCATTACATTAAAGGAAGGTTTAATTTAAATTATTCTTGCATGTTCATTTCATATCATTACATGTTCAATTCTATTAGCATTGTTATCCCGATTTCCTCTATCCCTTTTTTTCTTTAATTACAAATATGTGTAGATAAACGCATTGGGGAAGGGGTCATGATTCGACGTATCTAGATTCTTAATTAAATATCTAGTTCTAATCTTGAAAAAACTACCTGGATTAGTAATTAGGATATAAACCGACGATCAAACCCCATTTGTGTGACTGTACCGTGACAACCGAAAAGTCCAGAAAATAACTCTATCCTAATTAGAGTAAACTATGACTATGACCCTTATAAAATGGAACTTTCTGCAATAGAAGCACAATGTAATGCATCTAGGAATGTAGCTAGCCTTGTAAACATGGAATACTTACATCCTAGGTAGAACTAATATACTGGACCAAGGTTGACTACTTCTTCTTCATAGTATATTTTTTATTCAAAAAGGAAAGGCAATGGAGACAACACCCCTCAAGGGGGTCGGAAATGGTGGAGTCCTAGGGAATCCCCCAGCACAAAAGAAGCACATTCTATATGGAGGGAAGAAAGCGAGTCATAAATGATGAAAGGCACATCCTACCTACCCAAGCAGGCAAGGTAGTCCACCGCGAAGTTATCCTCCCTCCAACTGTGATGAACAATCTTCCCATGTGAGGTTCCGATCATGCACCTTCTGATGATGTAAGTGAGCTCCCAAGGAACACCACTAGTCTCGTTCATGATCTTTTCAAGGGTTTCTGAGTCCGTCTCGATTTCGGATGCTGTCAACTTCTTCCTTCTACACACCGACAGACCCGAGGCCAGTGCATGGACCTTCGCACTTAGAGAATTTCCTGGCCCATAAAAGGCACTAAAGGCGAAGAAAACCGAGCCTGATGAATCTTGCAGGACCCCTCCCCCTCTCATGATTCCCTCCATTCATGAACCATCAACGTTGAGTTTGAGTCCCATAATCGGCGGGCACCATTTAACTCACTGACCAGTACCTTTTCTCAGAAAACAGGGGCGATTGAGCAGATTGTTGATGGCAGTTGGCGTTGAACCACCTTTGACCTGGGAAGCAACCTCGAAGATGAGGGATTTGAGACTAGCCTGGAGGAACAACAACGAACAATCTTCTCCCCTCCTAGCTTGATTGCGAGCCTCCCAAAGCACCCAGCACAAGGCCACAAGGATGATCATTCTAATCGTCTGCTCCTGGCCAGACGATCCTGAGCCAGAAAACCAGCACTCGATATATTCCTGGAGAGAAAACTATCCATCATTTCTGAATGGATTATATGTGAACAGTGACCATAGGTGAAGTGCCCAATGACTTTTGAATGAAGAGATGATTGGCCGACTCGCACCTATGATTAGTGCAACAGGAACATCTAGAGGCCAAAGCAATGCCCCGGCGTTGGATGTTGTCCTCCGTAGGAAGCGCCCTATTCCTGATTCTCCATAGTGAAAAATTCATTCTGATCGGTATTTCATTGCACCATAGTGTTGGAGCCTAAGCATTGGAGGTGCTACCTGGCTGAACGATACTTCTGAAGCCTTATGAGGTGAACCTGCCTGAGCTAGTAGCCGAGAAGCAACACCTATCGGGTTCCTCACTCATTACAATATTTTCGAACACAGACATCTGATTAGCATTCAAAGAGGTATTGATCAAGTAGAACTCCTTGCATGCACTACTGAAGTTGATATCCGGAGAAGGGAAGTCGGGGTATCCCAAGGGTTCCCCAGACCAATTGGTGTCCCAAAAACTGATCTTCCCAGCACTGATGATCCATCTCGCATGACCTGACAACGTGTCCATAAGGGAGAACATGCACCTTTCCAGCCACGTGGACCTGTAGAGGCCCTGTGTTTCAAGCCCTGGGTACCGTGCGTTGAAAAATTTCACCCACAACGAATCCCCGATGATAACTTCCCAAGCGAGTCGAGCCTGAAGGCTTTGAAGAGTAACCTGGATATCACAGAGACCCACTCCTCCTTCCTCCACTGGTCTGGCGAGACGCTTCCAGGAGGCCCAGTGGGACCTTCCCTACTCCTTGGCATCCCACAGAAAAGAATTGAAGATAATTTCCATTCTCTCCATAGTACCCTTAAGAGGGTGGATCACCGAGAAGACGTGCATGGGAATGGACGTGAGGACGTTGTTGATCAGCGTAATCTGTCCACCGAAGGAGAGAAGCTTATTCTTCTAGTTGTAGATTCTTCCCAGAATGAGATCAAGGGTCGCAGAGAAGTGACCCTTCTTGACGTGGCCACAGGAGATCCGCACCCCAAGATAAGAAATGGGAAACTAAATCCTACAAAAACCAAGGATCTTTTGAATCTCCTTGTTCCTTGGGGCTGGGAATTTGTCTGAAGTGAAGAAATGGCTTTTAGTAGGGTTGACACTTGGCCTGCTCCATCTGCCGTAGGTGGTTAAGGTGTCCATGAGAGCCTTCAACAACCTTTTCCTGCCATGGATAAATATTAGGATATCATCTGCAAACATAATATGGGTAATGGTAGCAGTATTCCTTCCACGGAAAGGAATCATGAGGTATGAATCCATCCCATATTTCAAATTTCTTGAGAGCGAATCCTGGGAGAGAACAAAGAGAAAAGGAGACAAGGGGTATCCTTGGTGAACACCACGGATAGTCTTAAAGAAGCCAAAAGTTTTTCCCATCAAGGCAATGGAGAGCCCCGGTGATGAATAGCATCTGAAGCAGATCTCGCAAAAATCCTCACTGAACCCAAATTTCCTCATGACCCGGATGATGAAACTCCATTCCAACATATCATAAGCCTTGTTCATGTCGACTTGGATGATGACATTGTATCCAACCGATTTTCTGTTAATGTCCTACACCAATTCATTAGTGATTCCCACCGACCCTTGAATGCTCCTTCCCTTGATGAAACTGTGCTGCTCCATTGAGACCAAGCGTGGAATAACTTTGTCGAGCCTTCTGACGAGGACAGAGGATAGAATTTTATAGGCAACGTTGCAAAGACAGATTGGCCTGTACTGGCTCATAAGGGTGGGATTTCTGATCTTCGGAATGAGGAAAAGTCTGGAGGCTGAAATTCCCCTGATGAGAGGGCCACCGAAGAAGATGTCCTGGATCGACTCCACAACATGATGGCCGACAATCTCCCAAGCGATGCTGAAGAAGCTGGCCGGGAAGCCATCGTGACTAGGCACGCTGTCCTGGGGCATGCTTCTGACATCCACCCGGATCTCCTCGGCCGAGGGGGTGGAGGAAAGAGTGCAGTTGTCCACCTAATTAAACGTTGAGGGGATATGGTTGAAGAAGTACTCAGTGTATTGATTCCCCCTCATGAAGGAAGAAACAGACTCCCCTGCAAGGGTGTTTTCGAAATAGTCCAGAGTGATCTTCCCCACAGTGTTCACGTCCGATGTGTAGCCCCCACTCTCCATTCTCAGGTTCATCCTTGAGTGTTTCCTCTCTTTAATGAAAGCATGGAAAAAAGCACTGTTTCTATCCCCTTCCTTAAGCCATCTAACCCGTGATCTCTGTTGGAAATCTCTCTCCAGAGAAAGAAGCCTCTCAGACAAGTTATTCTGTTTGTCACACAGAGCGATGAACAAATTCTCATCCCAACAGTTCTGAAGAGATTCCTCCAACCTGTCGACTTCCAACCTGAGGCTGTTGATACCCTGGGAAACATCAGGTATGGTGCTCACCCAGCTTTGCAAATCCATTTTGGGATGCCTGAGGCGGTTCACCAGGCCACCCCACAATCTGGCATCTTCATCTTTAGACCAAGACATCCTGATAACATTTAGAAAATAGTCGTCCCCATGCCATGTAGTCGAGTATGAGAAGAGGGAATTCGCAGCCTCATCCCTCTTGACGTTGATCAGGAACGGGTTATGATCAGATAACACCCACTGAAGATGAGTGACTGTCGTCTTTGTAAAAGTGTCCAACCCAAGAGGATGGAGAGGCAATGGTCCAACCGGCACCAAATGCGATCTGCGCCCTTGCGGTGGTTGCACCAGGTGAACTTGGGTCCAGAGAATCCAAGGTCTAAAAGCCCAGCACTCCTCATGAAATCAATAAAATCATCCATGCCACCAAAATTATAGCCAACTCCCCCCCTTTTTCTCAGAGACGTCTACAATAGCGTTGAAGTCACCTCCCACGAACCAAGGGAGAGGCCCCGTTTGCAAGTTTCCTAGAAAATTCCAAAGTTCCCTCCTCTTGAGAACCTCAGTGGCCGCATAAATGAAGGAAAAAACCAAATCATGACTTGATGTGGAGATCTTAGCATTGATACATTGAGAAGAGAGACTCAAAATCTCAACAGAAACCTGGCTCTTCCAGCCAATCCAGATGTGGGAGTTCTCATCGCCTCTATGGAAGAAGTTGGGGGAAACCATTTCCCTGGTAAGAGTAGCACCTTTACTATGTACCTGTTTGGGTTCCAGGATCCCCTCAACTTGAGCATGAAAACTCTTGGCCTCAGAGGCCAGGAAATCACATTTGGCTTTAGCCCCTAAGCCCTGTGAATTGTAGATGAGGATGGGTAGCATCAAGGTAGGCCCTTCCGGGCTCTAGACGGGGAGGACAAAGAGAGTAGAGCAGTAATGTTTGGGATGCATATAAATTTCTAATTTGTCTCGATCCTAGAGGAATCAAAAATGCCCATGTGTGGCCAGTAAATTGTTTGTACCATTTCTAGGGAGTAAAGGGTGTTTTTATGTGATTAGGACACTAGTCTAGGTCTAGGATTACCATTCCCTCACCCTCTTTCCTTTGATACAAGACTCCCTTGTGTATTTTTATTTTTATTTTTGTTCACTCCATTTATGTACCAAGTTCCTTTAACTCTTTCAAGGAATATTAACTCACAATATCATTTTTCCTTCGATCATGGGATTGAAAGGCATCTCTCTTTTCTTTTCTGGTTAGCAATGGATGAGAAATTCCACCCTGTGCAAACTAACCTGCCAAACCCATACCATCAAATCAGTTCAAGAGAGAAACCATTAATAAACCATGATGAAAAGATCATGGACTTTAGATTGACATCAATCAATGGAACGACTCCAAGTATTGTTCATCCCCCTATAAAATCTAACACATTTGAGATAAAACCTGGACTCATTCATATCATCCAGAACAAGGGGAAATTTAGTAGTCTTCCGGGCGAAGATGTGTATGAGCATATTACCAACTTTTTGGAGGTTTTTCATACCTTTAGCAACTAGGGAGTTTCATCAGATGTAGTAAGACTCTGTGTCTTCCTATTCTCCTTACAATACAGAGACATAGACTAGCTAAAAAGTCAATCTCTTGAGTCAATTATGACTTCATACAAACTTTCCAATAAATTTATGGACAACTATTTCCCACCCATCTGAACCTAGAAGCTTCAACTGGACATTAGAAATTTCAACCAAATTGATGAAGAATCTTCTAGGAATTATGGGACCAGTTTAAAGAATTAATGAGGAAGTGTCCACATCATGGACAAAATATGTTGATACAAATCTAGAATTTTTATTAAGGATGCCATCCAGCTGCACAAAATGTTGACGATGCAACAGTTGATGGAGGTATCATGTTAAATACTCTCGAATCCAGAAGAGACAATCTAGACGAAGTCTCTCACAATGCCAGTTTGTGGCAGAGTGATCAAGGACCAATACACCATGAAATACACCAGATTGACGAGAGCACAAGGCTAGAAGTGCAAGTGGATGCACTCACAAAAAATAGAATTATTTCAGATGCCAACTACCCAAACCCCCCCTGCCCCTGTAATGGAATTAAAATCATGCGAGATGTGTAGTGGACTGAATCTATATCAAGACTGAAAATATGGTTATTAAAACCACAAAAATATTGTAATTTCATCAATTAAAATCTGTCGAACCATCCATTTCAGTAGTAGTAGTATTATCAATAGAGGCCTGCTTAGCATAAACCTTAGAGCAATCAGGGTTATTTTCAATTGAGAGGAGGATAGAACCAATTAAAATCTCAAGGACCACCAAGATACCCATCGATGAACCCAATACCAAGAACACAAGATCAATGGCAACCATTCCCTCTAAGAGCACAACGATTTCAGCCACCTCATCCAAGACCTCATATGGCACCTATTCAAAGCAATCTAGAAAACCTCTTTGAATCATTTGTACAAAATTATGATCAAATAATTATGACCCATGAGACAGATATGAAAACCCATAGAGCTATTATAAGGATCCTAGAAATGAAAATGGGTCAAATCTCAAAGACCTTACTAAGAGATTACCAGATACACTACCTGATAACATTAAGACATACCCATGAGAGGAAGCTAAGGTCGTGGTGCTGAGGAGTGTAAATATTATGGACTTCTATTAACCTAAAGAAAGAAGTCCATAAGAAGAAGAGTTGAGAAAACAATCAGTGCCTAATGAGGTCAATCCCACCTTACATCATGAAGATGTACCATCTAAGAAAGAAAATATACCTGAGTAATAGAAGAAACCAGTGTATGTTTTCCAACCTCTATATCATCCACTTCTTCCCTATATAGAGAGAGTAGGAAAACTTAGGTAGGAGACAAAATAAAAAAAGTTCCTTGATTTTTTCAAGCAATTACATACCCACATCCCTTTTTTTGAAGCTATTTCTTATATTCCCATTTATTCTGAATTTTTGAAAGTCCTGTTATCAAATAATGAAAAAATAGAAGTCCTAGGAGTCATCTATATAAATGAAGAATACTCTATTGTTGTACAATAGAAAATAACTATGAAGATGAGAGACCTTGGAAGATTCTCAATCCCTTATGAGATAGGCACATGAAAATTTGGCACAACACTCTGTTATATTTGAGAAAGAATTAGCATCATGACAATGTGTAATTTTGAAAAGCTCAAACTCAAAGAGCTTAAGGAAACAATGGTAGATTTACAATTAGCTGATCGTTCGATCAAGTACCCTCGAGGCACTCTGGAATATGTACTAGTAAAGGTTTGTAAGTCCATTTTTCAAGGTGATTTCCTGGTATTGGACATGGAAAGAGAATGTGATGTTCCTATTATACATGGAAGAACATTACTAGCAATAGGAAAAGCACTAATTGATGGGAACCAAGGAGGTCTCATATTCTATGTAGGAGAAGAACAAGTTGGGTTCAAACTGATTCAAGCTGTGTAACCCTCAGATGACAACAAAGACTGTAACATTATGTCACTTAACCAGAATGATGAGGATTCCATGACTTAGAAGAAGGAATTTGATGACTCTGTTACAGAAAAAGGAGTCTCTGACTTTAAAAAAGTCATCTTTATTAGACCACCCACAGGATAGGTGGTACCTTTGTTGATTCCATCCATCATTCATCCCAGTACTTCAAATTACACATTTCCATGTGGATCCTTATCCTTACCCATTATTATTCACTCTGATTTATACATGGATAGATCACCATAAAAAATACTTGATCATGGATTGAAGACGTTTCAGGAACCATTCTGCGAGAACTATGTCATCAAATGAGCCTTAATTGAGTCAATCTCTCGACTATAAGTGAAACACTAACTAGGAGGCAACCTGGGTTAGGAGATAGTTATTTTAGAATAAGAAAAGTCTTATTTAGTGTATTTTTTTGTTTGAATAATGAGGCATGGAAAGAAAGGTTGAAATACCGGAGGAAATCATCTAATTTAACATCCTGAACACAAAAGTCACTACGTGACCATTTGTTACTCCAAAAATTTATTTTTCTAAATGGTCACGATTTGACCATAAGGTACACGTCGTGACCCATATTGGTTCAGTTTTTAAAAATTATTGAAGGGTCACAACCCGTGAAATTTCCCATCCTCTCCACACAACTGCGACACCCCACTCATTTCAAACCTGCACATGACCCTTCCTTTCCTCTACTCATGACACCATCCTCCCTTAATTTATCATGTTGACCTCCACCACCATCCTACTCTTATTCCATCACACAACCATCCTCTTTCTCTATGTGGCACGCACCAAGAGGACGCCACCCAAAGCTTCTCCAAAATCCCTGAGTTCTTCCTCTACCTCTGTGATCCAACAACCTCCGGCTAAGAGACCACACACTCTATCCGCTTCACAAGACTTGAGATCCTACCTATCTACGGATAATAATCTTCATTTACACATGGTGCTCTACTTTTTAAACCCACAACATAGGATTAATATAATTCATCTCCCAGACAAACCAATGATGACCAACAAGACTATAGATATGGATGTGCTTTCTATGACGAATGTCGCAGATGTCGTCCCCAACTTATTGGATATGATTCACATCAACTGCATCATTGAATTTAGGGACGAGACCTACATGGATTTGTTTTTGGATTTCATTTCCTCCTTTGACATCTCAGTAGATGGAATCCACTTCACGCTAGGTGGCATGCCACACCAGATCACCATGGACTAGTTTGGGGTTAGACTTTGTGTCTACACTGAGGAGTTCGTGATCTCAGACATCTATCATACCATGTAAACAAGGATTCCTCAAGAGGACATTCCAGGACTTTTGGAATCCTGTTTCTCGTGACCCCTAATCCTATCATGACCCCTGGATGGTGTTGTCCACCTAGATGAGGACTCCAGCACTGCGTATATTGCATCAAGCCATGGAACATGTATGGTTCGCGCGAGGCCAGACCCATATCAGCATCATCCAACTTGATGCTCTTATCCTCTCTTATATCATTGTTGGATCACCCATCAATATGGCTACTAAGTTCACCTCTTATTACAGATTACTTGTATAGAGGAGGTGGGTCATGCTTATGGGTGGATCATTCACCACCTGGTCACCAAATACCTCCATGTTTTTGACACCTCGCAGCCTCTCACCTTATTAGGCCCAGTTGAGCTGACAGATCTTGTGACCCTGCACAAGATAAGGATGTTGTTGAAGGATGATGGCATCTATTTCTAGGCACCTGGAGTCCAGGAGATGGTGCTTTGGCCAGATGCTCCACAGTTGTCTAATCTGCTGGAGCATCCCCCGATAGTAGTAGCAGACCCCCTACCTAGCCACGGTTAGTCACAACCACCACACCCTCCACCAAGCCTTCACCTACCCATCCCACTCCTTATAACCTAAGGGTACTCCTCCATAGAATCCTCAAAAATCAGTGCCAACTTGATTCCCACCTCCACCTTCCGTAAATTGAGACTTACTCATTCACCCCTCCACCGCCTACTACCGCTGACCTTTACTCATAAAACATTCCTCCATAACCCTCTCTTCCCTCAAACCAGCCTCATGATGTCACAGACCCTGCTACTCATCAAGATTTCTTGGCAAATCTGGACCAGAATAGAAAGCGTCCATCCACCAAGCCCACTCCCAACATCCCTTTAATTGATCCAGACACCATACAAATGGTCTCTAAAAATCAAGGATTCCCCACCACCCACCCCATCCCAGCTACACACCTTTACCACACCACCATCAGCCTTATCCCCACCTACCACTACTTGTGCTATTGATTGTGATTTACCCGCCCAGTTCATTCTATCTTCTGATGCTGGTCTGACCATGGAGGAGATATTTGGCCTAGAGCACTGATTTTTATTTTTATACTTTTTGGGATTTGAGACACTTTTTGTATTGGTGGGATGCTTTCTTTCTCATTCATTTGTACTATACTGAGACATTTACATATATTTTTGGAATTCATTTCTCTTTTGCACGTATGATTCTTTTTTCTTATTTTTTTTCTTTTTCCGTAGCAGTGTCTAGCTCTTCTGAGTTGTCTGGTGTTATCGATGGACCCATTCTTCCAACTGTTCTTCTACAATGAGTTACCCAACATTTCATAGAGACTGCCAATAAAATTCAAGTTTTATCATTAGAAATCCACTAGCAGCAATAACCACCTCCCCCAATGAATCCATTTCTACCAAATTTAATATTTAGTCAAGATACACTTGAAGCTGTGAATCCATCTATGTGACCATGTGAACTCGAGGACACAATGACTAGTAGCTACAAGTTCAAGAGTACCAACTGAGCCAGTGTGCCCACTCTTGGAATTGTTTGTCCACCCATATGGCTGATGACATTAACGTTAGTTCTTTATGTGAATTAACCCATAATTGTTTTTGAGTTTTGGTTGAGTCTTGGAATTTTCAGTGTTTTATTGTAGTACTTTGTAAGATCATTCATTAAACAAATAAAATGTTTACCGTTATTCTTTCTTTTTTACACTTTCTAGTATTTCATCTATTCTAATGTTTAAACTTATTGATTAACGTTTTTTCTATAGTGTAGTATTTTTATACTAATATATTTTTCTGGTCCATCAATACTTCAATGTTAAGGTAGGTAAGAAACCCCCATGGCATACCACTTCATTTTAGTGAGCTATTGATTCCCCATTTTTAAATTCTATAATCACTTCTAGCTCAATTCAATGATCAATAATTCAAAAATCACTACCACACCACTCCCACCCATTATTTTATAGGCAGTGGGGATACTGTCTCCTTTTAAGTAGGGTGTCTTTCTGATATTTTCATAGATATATGCTTGATTTTTGTTTATTCTTCTATTCTAGGTGGTATTTTTCAAACTGATAAGCATACTGAAAATTTGAAAACCATTATGCCCATGTAAATTAAAAACAATGTTAAAAAGAAAAAAAATAAGAACCATGTTTCAACTATTATTATAATTTTTGAATGATTGCTAAACTTAGAAGTTTAATTAAAATTTATAATCTTTTAAATCATGATTAATTGACTAACCAATTTGGATTTATTCCCTTTGTAATTTCCAATTTTTATTTTATTCACAGTACCTGAGGGATTCTAATACTTCTATATCATTTTCTTTTATGAGAATATTTCTTGAGAGATACCTAGGGCATGGAAACCTAAGAGAACTTGCACTGAGATCTTATCAAAATGATGACTGAAAAAGTGTAATATTAAAATTATTGAAGAAACATTTGATAACCATTTTACATGAGACCCACCAAACTTTTACCCTTCGTTTAGCCTATATTTTCTATGAAAGACAAGTTAGATGAAAAGATATTTTATGCCTATTTTCATTCCTACCCTGCTCTTTGTACAATTCATGAAGATTATTTTTTTGAAAATGTGTGGGGGAGTTATTTAGATAGCATGAGATTATTTTACTTCTAGAGATGTATGGTGCACTCACATGACTACCGAGTTGTGATCCATAGTCCTTTTTGTTGTATCAGATTTGAATTTCATTCCTTTGTAAAATCTAAAAGAAAATAAAAAATTAGTATGGGTTGTTTATTAAGAGGGACAAAAATCAACATTTTCTAGGCCGATGAATCCCTTGAAGGGTCATATGTGGTTATGCAATGGATGTACGATCTATCCTAGGCATAACATTCGAAAAATATGAATGAAAAAGAAGAAGGAAAAGAACACAATCATTTCTTTATCTACATACTTGTGGTATATATAGATCCAACCTGAGTTGATGGAGTATGGACTTGACTCACCAGATGGAGGAATTTTGTCACACTTATCTTTTTGAATTTGTATTGTACTTTAGAGATTACCCTCCTTTTGAGCCTGATTTTCACATTTTACCTACCTACCTACAGCCTCAAAGTCAACATAACCTTGTCGATAAAATACCTCATGATTATTTTTATACTTGTCTTTACACAATGAATATGATAGAACTAGTGAAAGCCTATGTCTAGGAACACGAAATTAGGGTGCGAGCATAACATACATATAATTTACCTAGAGTGATGAGAGTAATGTGTGGTGAGATAAATTTCAAGTGGGAATATAGCTTAAGGAATAGTTAAAAGATTACGATTAAAATAATATAATTCGTTTTGAAAAATTGAACTATGAGGAATGACTAATTTACTAGGCATGATTAAAACTAGAACTTGACTTCTTTTCAGGATACATCTAAATTAATTTCATCGACATAACAGACATTTCTTACATTTCAAACTTCTAGTCCTTTTTGAAATCCTTGTTGAGATATTTTTTTTGAGTACAAGCAATGGTTCATGAGTGGGGGGATTTGATAAGCCTAAATGTTATTTTTTTCTGTCACTTTTCAATTATTTTTCATTAGTATACTAGATAATTCTTGTGATAGATGTCCAATTTTGAAGGGAATATAGATTTAAAATATTCCAAGGAAGAAGATAGAATATCTATAAAAATGGCCTTGTACACATTGTGACATCCAACTTCACACCATGTACTTGATGATCACAGCATGCATCAAGTTTTGAAGCTTAAATCGTGACCAACCATGATGACTGAAAGAATTTCCAATTCACATCATGACTCCCTCCTACATGTCATGACACCAGTCAAACAAAATGTTGTGAAATCCGAGAGGATTCAATGCGAAAAGCCAGCTGGACATCGAGTACAAGATGTTGAACCACCTATACACGACTTGACCATGGTTAAACATCATTAATCTGAAAAAGATTCATATTTCATGCTTTAGATTCTTGTAGAAATAATGTAGATTAAGGGTTCACAATGTGATAATCAAGTACATGTCGTGACCATTGATGCCTATATAAGGACCCGCCAGACATCAATTCTAAAAGCATGCTTGGATTATATCTCTCTCCTCTTTATACTCCCTTAGATATTTCCTTCTCTTTTCCTCCTTAAACACTTATGTTTTTTTCTATTTCATTACATTTTTAATCAAAGAGCCATGGATTAACTTTTTTTCAATGCCTTCAATTCCCATGTAGTTTCAATCCCATTCCTTTCAAGTAAGGTTTTATTTAATTTATTTTTACATGTTCATTTCATATGATTACATGTTCAATTCTATTAGCATTGTTATCATGATTTCCTCTATCCGTTTTATTACTTTAATTACCAATATAAGTAGCTAAACTCATCACGGTTATGGATTAAGATTCGATATATCTAGACACTCAATTAAATATCTAGTTCTATGCTTGGAAAACCTAAATGGATTAGTAATTATGATATAAACCAATAGTCAACCCCCATTTATCTGAATGTACCGTGACCATCAAAAAGTCAAGAAAATGACAATATCCTAATTGAAGTAAACTCTGACTTTGACTATTAGTGTGGGGAAATTTCTACAATAGATGTTGAACATATTGCATCAAGGACTTTAGTTATCCTTCTGACCATGGAATAGCTACATCCTAGGTAGAACTAGAAGATTGGACCATGGTTGACTAGCACCTACCATTTGCGTTGAAAACTGAGCACCTAGGACCTTGTAAATATTAAAACTCAGATCACCTTTATCTATAAACCTGGACTTGATCCCAACCCCTCTTTCATTAGAAAAAGTGGAATGAAAAATTAGTTAGAAACTCCCAAACATTAGAAAACTAGTAAGGACTCATGCAAAGGATTTAGGACCAGATTTATTTCACCAATAGAATAGCATCCTCCCGTGGGATCGACCTCAGACATCTAAAATACTACACCCTAGTAGTTAGTAATGTTTGGGACACATATAAATTTCTAATTTGACTTGTTCCCTAAGGATTCAACGATGCCCAAGGGTGAATGGTCAAAAATACAATTACTAACATGTGTATTTAGTAATAATATATAATGATTATAATTATAAAATGTATCCACCTATATGAACCAAGTGTGAGCTGATTTCTAATGACCTTATACCAAGAATACTAGCTATAGGCAGGAAAATGCATAACTCATACTTCTATAACTAGATTAAAAGGTTTATAAGCTCAATAAATAGGGTGAATTTCTGATATCCTAATAGAGTGTGAGGTGTCTTGACCTAAACACTTTTGAGGGTGAGTGTTCCATCATTATAACACTCTAAACATGGATAGTGTCACCTCATCCCACATCTTACAAGTATCAATGGTGTGTGACGACATGAACTCAAAAAATAATGTAAGGGAGCAAGATTTTCTTCCATGCTTCACAATCCCTAACCATATTTCACAGCCTATATTAAGGAATAATAATATAATTATAACAATAACTAGAGCCTTTAGTCATTACCTCTCATACACTAAATTTCATTAAGCATGTTATATAAACTGGGGAATCACATTTTACAATATCATTTACTAAGCATCCTATGATTGGTGTGACCCTGACGCCATTGACAATTCATTTTATTCATATAATTTAATTCATTCAAGAATAAAGTAATCCACCATGAAAATTAAACCAAACAATTTAAAACATTTAAGAATGTTAATCCATCATGCCAAGCCATCCCATTTATTTCTTTCCATTTAATTAATCAATGATGGTAATTCTTTTTACATGGTAAAGGGTCACTTAGGAGGGTCCTTCAATAATAGTTTAATTTTGTACTTGGGAAATAACTTATATATATCAATGAAAACAATTTATAAGATAGTCCTTAAACTTATAAATTTCTTGGATTCAATAACATTAATAAAGGAACAGTCCATTTATCACTACCATTAGAGGCCATGGCCTATTCATGCCACATTTCAATAATGACAAAAGGCATTGGAAAACACTATTCCATAAGTCTGAACATGATTTTGAACACTAATCATCACTTTTTCATATTGAAGAATGGACACCTCATCTGATGGGTTCTATTATAAATACATGACATTGTTCATAAAAAAATACTTTAACATATTTAAACAACCATTCCAAATTCATGTCTGAGTCCATCAAAATAATAATTTTAAAAAAACATATCAAACATAAAAAATTCAATTATATTAAGGTTAAAATGGTATTTATAAGGTTCCATTATCATTTAGTTGAATCCATAAAAGGTAAAGTTCCATTAAATAACTAAGTTGAATGCTTATAAGTCATTCAAGAAATTTAATTAATTAACAAATTAATGTTAATTCATATAAAAACACCCACACTGTGTCCATGATCAAAGCCAACATCAACAATTTATTAAAAAATTTCTAACAAGAGTAATAAAAGGTGTAAGGATCCATTCAATATTAAGGAACCTATTATAAATCAATATTTGGTAAAGGTTGTGATGTGGTGCAATGGAACTATTTATAAACAATAGAAAAAAAGGAAAATATCCTAGACTTCCTACCTTATCCTTATAACATAACATGTCTCCTATATAAAGCTATGATTGGGTATGGTTTGGAATAAATTGATGGATCAAAAATTTTCCCAAAATGTGGGGGGAATAATAATGCACCAAAATAGTGAAATAGAGAGGATATTAAAAAGAGAATAAAATTGACCAGAGAGCATCCCAATGCATATCTATAGAGACCGGTGATGATTGATTCTGATTCTGGATGGAGGAGTTATTACAAAGCATAATATAGGATTTGAGGAGAAGCTAAAGGTGCCAAGAGGTGGTATCATGTGCGAGGAGGAGAAGAAAAGAATATGAGGAAAGAAAATAAAACCCATTAAATAAAAAATAGTCATTTATCCCTAAAAATAGGGTCATAAGGTTTTCCCGTATGGTTTGGCTAAACCATGCACCAACCGTGTGACATTCATTCTTTAATAAAATAGATCGCATGGTTCTTCCCACACGGTTAGCCTAACCAGGCTAAAACCATTTGATGAATAGTGCATAGGTACAACCTTAGTGGCACTAACCAGGTGGGCTATGTGAATGGTTTGGGAAAACAGTGCATATCTTGTGTGGGGAACATCTTCTCCCCTAAAATAGCCACATTATTTTCTACTAGGGGATTCAAAGTTTTATAAAAAAAATGCACCATATACATACCATAAAAATATTTAATTTATAAACCCCAGTTCCCCCAAAACTATGCAAGGCTTCCTAGGGATATCTTAGGCCTTTACCCAACTCTAAAAACAACACATTGATGTGTTTTAACTCTCGGAATTATGTTTCAATGATCCGTTCATTAAATAGCCCATATAGTAAATGAAAATTTTCAAATTCCCTTGGAATTTCACCATGGCTTAAAACACGATACATTGCAACATCCCCACATTATAACTTATTATCCCTGAGAAGCCATGGGGAACAATGGAAACATCAACATACCTATGAGGTTTATGAATCTTCATTCATAAGGCCATGTTGTATTTCCAAATTCCCAAAACTCCTATAAGAACTTCTTAAGTATATGACGCTTAAGATGTCAAAACTAGATCCAACGCTCAATTCCAACCAAGACACTGAACAACACTTACATGAGTCCATTTATATAGAGAGATGATCACCCATCATCTCTACAATATTAAGTGGACTGTGATCCCCACCATAGATCATAGAATTTGAAAGTGTCTAGTTCTTAAGCATGGATTACACACCATTCTAATTCCCATACAAAGGACGCCCTAAGCATCCTAATGATTTTCCTGGCATGTTTTCCTCAACTGGGTGAACAAGATCACTTTTAGGTTCATAAAAGGAACCTCGCTATAAAGGAACGATCAAACTCGATCGAATAAACTGAAACTGGTCATGCAAGATTCCCAAGAAGCAACTTACAACCATAAGACCACAACCTCCTTATCTCGATGATATGTTTAGAGAGATTCATGTCAACCAGAAATAAAAACAATGAAGGGAAATATCCAATCCATTCCTGCTAACTATTCTCCAATGCTCCACTTAAAAGGCCAATATAATTCAATAAAATTGTTATGAGTTATTTAAATGATTTTTTCATTTACAAAAAATATGTTCACCGGTTCCCATACCTAACTTTCGGTGGCATTACTTGGTTAAACCATCCCATGGAAATTTATAATATATTTCCTTAGCATGTACAAGGGCGTAACGAGATCAATCCCACTAGAATCTCCACCCTTTTAAACCTCAACTCCAAACCTAAAAACTTTTCTAGGGTATCCTTGGATTCATTATACTTGATTATAAGGAACTATACCTAGGTAATCCATAATCCATGTTACATGTGAGATGTTGGTACAACGCCAAAATATCCATGTTAAAACATTAACTGATCCTAGAGTGGAATTCATATGGTGGTGATGTCAAAGAAAAAAATGAATGGTGTCCAAGATTCCTTACATGTTGTTCCAAAATGAGAACCCAAGAATCACATAGGAATGACAGTGCATTTACATGGAAACCACACATCCAGTGTGTAACCCGATAGAGATTACATCTTAAGACTAATGAATTTAAAATTTTAGCTTGGCGTAAGACTGATGATCTCTTAGTGCATCAAGGAAGACATCAATATAGGGGAAATTCCCTTCACTAAGAAGAAATCACTAATAGGATTTCAACGGTTCTTGTTAATCAAACCTGACTAATGGAAATAAGAATAATCAAACCATTACTTATCAAATTATGGAAAGAAGCTTGGCTTCAACCACCGATGCATCACCATTTAACCGAACCATGCTACCTTTTCCACCTGAAGGCATACCGTGGTCACTAAAACATGACCAAAACTGTTTCACAAAACTCTTATATACATAAAAAAGTATCAATGTCATGCTTCCTAGAAAGTACCAACATGATTCAAAACCCACTAGCCGAAATAGAATTATAGTAAGATTGTCTATATCCAGATGGTCCTTCTCGATGTGTTACTTCTTCTTAGAAGCGCTCATAACCACTAGAACTGAAGTGACAGTCTCCACATTAAGAGCATCATAGTCTTCAAATGGAAAGATAAACTAGTTTCTCACAAGACTTCTAGATCAAAAACACCTTTAAAAAATGTGTGATACTCCTCCAAGACATGATCACAATGTCAATTCATAAAATTAAGGCAAAAATAAACCAAAACAAAAAACAAAATGATTGTCTTATCAAAACACTCGAGTATCTAGAAATTCCCACCAATAATGGGGACAAAATTGATTCTTTACAACCTTGGTCACTCTACAATAAAGATGACGTGATGTCGTGCACAATAGAATAAGGTCAATGATTACACCAAATTTAACAAGTTTGTTACATCCTTCAGCAATCAGCAGGCACCGCATACATGTATGTGTAGTACCCTGAAGTTTAGAAGAAAAATGGAATTTCATGATTACTATATATAGGATATCTACCTTATTTGTTAAAAATCATGTTGTCTGTATAAGATATTTAACATAACTTTGTATTTCCCATGTGACTAAAAAACTAACGGCCTTTTAATTTGACCAATAAAAGAGAACATGGTCATGAGAAAACTGATGCTATAGACCATGCATTTAGCATTCCTAACCTTCTAAAACTGATAATTACTCGAGGCTCATACCCAAAAAAGGGTCAAAGGTTCCACAAACATCCATCTGAATAAGGCTTTAATTTAGAATCTAAGAGTCCTACAAGGGACAACAACACCTGAATGACACCAATCATTACGAAACACATGTCTTTTTGTTAGGAATTCTTGCTATATTTTTTCCACATACCATGGGATATCCTTTTACGAAAGAATAAGTGTTGACCCTATCACTGGGCCACACCAAATAAAATGTAATTAGGATTAAATGCCTATTATTATGCCATTTCTAAAAATTATAAATACTATAAAGAACACTCACATTTCCATTTTAAGGGTACTCAGTAAGAAACTTTTAAATTACACTTTCAAGAGTGTTTAACAAAGGACACCACTTTATGTTCCATTTTAAGCCATGACATTGATTTTCATTTAACCTTTAAATATTTAAAAGATAAAAACAAAACACCAAGCACCATTTATTAAACAAATGAACTTGGTAAAAGACAAAGATAAATAGGAAAGTCTTATTAAACTTCCATTTTAAAAACATGAACTATTTATAGACACCCCTTTATAATTAAGAAATTTATTAAAAAAAATCCTTTAAAGTTATAACAGATAAGGTGGCATGCAAGGGTCCTGATGATCTAAACAAGGTTCATAAAAAATGAAACTTAATATAAGTTTCATAACTATTAAAAGTGTTAACACCCATAATAGAAAATCTCATAATGAATAGGCCCCAACTAACCTACTTAGGCCCATTTGTTAATTTTAGAGGTAATACACAATCATTTATGGAGGGAATAAATTCATTTAGGATCCCAAATAAGAAAACTTGTAAATTTTAACTATTCCGAGATAAATATCATGGTCAGTGATATGGGTGTTCATCTACCAATCCATAAATTTACCATATAGGATATAGTTTAGAACTTGGCTCACATTAATCATGACCAAATTTATTTTAGTTCAAAATTTAACAACAATAATATGCATGGAAATTTCAAAATAAATCATGGTAAAAAATCATAGCTTTTTTATATAGTTACCATTCCCTAACCTAAAAGAGCCCAAAAACTTTACAGATCGAAGTTGTGTTCCCATTTAATTAAAACCTATTTTACCTTAAAAATTTAAACAATATTAGCCTTTGTATTTTAACCATGGTCTAGATGTATATAAATGTTCAAAAGATTGTTCAGGTATACAAGTTTTCTTTTCTCAATTGTAAGGCTCCCATACACCGTACAATTTAAACTCGCTCCTGTTTAAAACGCAACCACTATATTTATCCCATGAAACCAATTACAGATAAAAATCACCACTTAGCATGATATCACAAGAAATAAACACAGGATCTCATGATAATAAGTAAAAAAGAATGTTTTGTAGACAAAACTTGCTAACTTAGTAGGCATTATGGAAATTAATCACCTAAGCATGTTATGACAACAAGAATTATAAATAAAATAGTAGCATGATGTAACACTCATGTCACAAAATCGTAACTGAAAATTATCTTATAAATGAAACTGATAGTCATGGAACATGCCTGAAAAGTGAAGTTATATATACCTATAATTATTTATGAAATTATTTATCATTTCCATAGGAGGACATGGGTAAAATACCATGTATTCATAAATCAATAATATTCAGAAACTACAGTTTTCCCTCAAGGTGAAATCACATCACCTATAATATCAAATAGCATGAACAATAATCACAGCCCTAGCCCCTTTATTATTTCCCCATGGGTGTGGTGATCAGTCACAGCCATGACTATTTACTAATAGTCGACACATTAATAGTCTTATTTCCACTAACCCAAAATTGAATGAAAAATGAAAAATAAGCTCTAATACCACTTTTTAACATCCTGATCTGACTAACCACTAAGAAAGATTTCAAACTAGTGGGTCCCATGGTCTCAAGCGTTCCTCCCTATACGTCATGGGCTTCTGACTAGCAGTGAGGACCTAAGCTGGTGATAGTAGAGAGACTTCCCCCACATAATCAGAGTAACACAACAGTATATCAAACTCTATATAGCTAAAAATAGTGAAAGAAGAGAATAAAGAGAAACAAAGTAGAAGAAGATAATAATATGAACTAAATAAAAATATGGCCAACACCAATATACAGTAGATTCATTCTTGTAAAAATGATGATACGAAACTAAAATAAAAGAAATAAAAAAATGGTACATGACTCTATAAAATACACGAATAAAGTAAATTAGTATACTCCATATGGGAAAATCTCCACGAGCATCCCAATATTGATCTTAATCCTATGCTCCTAACTCCCATGTACAAGAATATAAGTACAAAAAAGAGTCCACGGTCCTGCTATCATGATGGTATACTTGTTTACCCCAGTTTAATGGCGGCCTAAGTTAGGTGTGAGAAATAAAACACATAAGGTTCCCACCCATAGAGTCTATGACTGGTAGTAATTTAATGCGGTTTTCATGTATATAAATGAATAAAAAAATTAAAATAAATTACAATGATCTCTCTCAAGTTTATAAAGCACGCATGACATCTCTACCTACTTCGGGTCCCAACCAGAATGAAGATCCAATTAATAACCATATTTATATAGTAATAATATATGCATAGTATAATTATATATTTCATTCACATATATGATTCATGTGTGTCCCAATGCCAAATGCCCACACAGCTGGAATTCTAGATACTAGCTAGACCTGGTGTAACTCAGACATCCATAACCTATCTAAACAAACCTATAATCTCAAGAAATTGGGTATATTCCCTACATCCCAATAGAGTCCGAGAATTAGTGAAAAAAATATTATGTATGGTGATTTTTTCATCATTACAAACCTTTAAACATGGAGTGTGGTACCTCATTGCACATCCTATAAGTATCACTGAGGTGAGACATCGTGAACTCAACACCCCATGTAAGGGAGCATGATTTTCCTTCAAGGTCAATAATCCCCTACCATCATTCATAGCCTATATCAAGGTGTAATCATATATGGATAATAATAACCATATCCCAAAGGCATTATCTATCATGTTATATATTTCATTAAGCTTGTTATATAAATAAGGGAATCATATTTAACATTTCTTGTACTAAGTATCCTATAATTGGTGTGGCCTTTCCACACTTTACAATTATTTTTATTTATAAAATTTAATTCATTCACGAATAAAGAAATCCATCATATATATTAAATAAAAATTTAAAACATTTAATAAAGTTAATCCATCATGCCAAGCCATCCCATTTATTTCATTCCATTTAATTAATAATGTATGGTAATTCATTTTATATGGTAAAGAGGAACTTAGGAGGTTCCTTCAATAATATGGTAATTTTCTACTTGGGAAATAAATTTTATATATTAACTCAAACAATTTATAATATCATCTAAGCACTCATAAGGTGCTTGTATTCCATAACATTTTTAAAGGAACTTTCCATTTAACACTACCATTAGGGTCCATGGACTATGAATTCAACATTTCAAAAATAACTAAATCCATAGGAAAATTCTATTCCATAAGTCCAAACATGATTTTAAACACTGATTGTCACTTTTTCATTTTGAAGACAGTGTACCTCATCTGAGGGGATTTATTATAATAAAATTACAATATTCCTAAACAATTCATTTAGCACTTTTAAGCATCCATTCCAAAGTCATGTCTCAATTCATCAAAAAAATTCTAAAATAACAATCAAACATGGAAATTAAATTATATAATAGTTGAAATGGTATTTACAAGGTTCCGTTATCATTTAGGTGAATCCATAAAAGGGAAAAATCCATTAAATAACTATGTTGAATGCTTATAAGGTGTTCAGGTCATTTAATCAATTAATAAATTAATGCCAATTCATTTCGGAACCCCCACATGGTGTCCTTGATCAAAGTCAGCGTCCACAATTTATTTAAAAAATGTCAATTGGTGTAACAAATGTTGTGGGGATCAATTAAATATGAAGTAAAAAAATTATAAATAAATGTGTGGAAAATTTTATCATGTGGTGCAATGACACTATTTATAAACAATGAAAAATTAAGGGAAAATTTTTTAAACTACCTACCCTAAGCTTAGGATGCACTAATTGTCCTATATCAAGCTGTGGTTTAGTCTGACATAGAAGAAATTGATGAATCATACATTTTCCCTAAAAGTGGGGGAAATGAGATTGCACAAGAATGTCACAATTGATAAGTGTTTAATTGAAAAAAGATTACAAATGACTCAATAGAATACCTATGTGGATCCATTGAGACCGATGATGATAAATTACAAGTCTAGACGGAGGAGTTATGGAAAAGACTAGAATAGGCTTGGATGAGAATCTAAAGGCTCCTGGAGGAGGTATCACATGGGTGGAAGAGAACAAAAGAATAAAAGGAAAAAAATAAAACCCATTAATGTAAAAATAGTCATTTTACCCCTAAAAATAGGGTCCCATATTTTTTCCGTATGGTTTGGAAAAACCGTGCACCAACCGTTTGACATCCATTCCTTAGTAAAACACATCACATGGTTTTTACCACATGGTTAAACTAACCATGAACAAACCATGTTATGAATAGTGCATAGGTATAAACAATGAGGAACTAATCGGGAAGGCTAGGTGCACAGTTTGGACAAACCATACATGTCTCGTGTGGGTTACATCTACTCCCCCTCAATAGTCTCATGATTTTTATTGGGGGACGCACAGTTTCAAACAAAGTGTGCACCATATATAAACCCTAAAAACCATTAATTTAAAGACGTTGAAACTCTCGGAACACATCATATCTTATGAAGGATGCATCAGGCCTTTACCAAAGTCTAGAAACAACACATTGAAGTGTTTTAACTCTTAGAATTACGTTTGAAAGACCAGTTCATAAAATAGCCCATCAAGTAAATGAAAAAGTTCAAATTCCCTTGGAATTTCACCTCAGATCAAAACATGGGACATTGAATCATCACCACCATATAACATCTTGTCCTTGAGAAGTCATGGGGAACAACATAAACATCAACATACCAATGAGGTTTCTGATTCTTCATTCAAACATCGAAATTGTGTATCCAAATTCCCAACATTCCTATTATCACTTCTCAAGTATATTGCACTAAATATATAAAAACCAGATCCAATTCTCAATTCCAATGAAGACATCGAATGAAACATAACTAACTCCATTTATCTAGATAAATGAACACCTTTCATCTTGGAAATATTTTGTCTATAGTGCTCCCCATGATACATCATAGCATTAGAATGAGGAAATATCCTAACAATGGATTCCCCACCATTGTAATTCCCATACAAAGAACCCACTTAAGCATTTTAATGATGCTCATGATATGTTTTCCTCAACTGGGTGAAGCTGGTCACATTCAAGGCTATAATAAGAACCTCACTATAAAAGAATGGTCGAACCTGATCAACCAAACTGAAACTAGTCATGCAAGATTTCTAATAAAGAACTTCCAACCTTATAACACACACTCCTTAACCCAATGACATTTTTAGAGTGATACATGTTGATCGAAAACAAAAATAATTCAGGAAACTAGGAAATCCGGTTACGCCAACTATTCTTTAATGCTCTGCTTAAAAGACTGACGTAATTCAATAAAACTACAAGGAATTCTTCCAAATAATATTTCATTCTCAAAAAACACACTCACTGATGCCCATAACTATCTTCTAGTTACATTTCTAAATCAAACAATCCCATGGCCATCTAATCTGTTGTTCCATAGCCTGAACAAGGGAATAACCAGATCCATCCCACTGGAATTTTCTCCCGATAAACACTCACCTTCGATCCCAACAACATGTCCTAGGAAACAATGGATTCATTAAACTATAGTCTAAGAAATTATCCATAGTTTGTCCATACTCCATGTTTAAAGTGATATTTGGTGCAAAGCCAACATATCAATGTTAGAACATTGACTGATCCTAGAATAGAATTCTCATGCCGGTGACTTAAACGAAAATTTGCTGGTGTCCAAGAGAGATCCATGGAATTACTACATGAGAACCCAAGAATCACCCAAGAAATGACATGACTTAATTAGAAAGCCATGTATACAACATGAAACTACATAAATATTACCTCTCAAGACCAAATAATTTAAAACATTAGCATGGCATAAGACTGATGCTCTCTTAGTGCATCAAGGATGAAATCAAGATAGGGGACATGATCGTCAATGACAATAAAAAACTATGATGATTTAAATGGTTCTATTTAATCAAAAATCACTACTATAAAGAGTAATAGTTGAACTATAACTAGTCAACTTCTTGAAATAATCTTGGATTTACCCGTCAACGTTTCTCTATTTAACTGAACCACAATGCATTTTCCAACTAAAGGCATTCCTTGATCACCCAAACTCACCCAACAAAGTCTATACATGGATAATGGTGTTTCTCAAAAGTTTTATATAGAAAAAACCACATAAAAATTGTGCTTCCAAGAAAGCACCGACATGATTAAAAACTCACCATCCAAAAGAGAATTTTATCAAGATCTACCATTTCCAAATGGTCCTTCCCGATGTGTTCCTTCTACTTGGAAGGGCTCATAACCACTAGAACTAACATGATGCTCCCCACTTTAAGAGTGTCTAGTATCCAAAAGGAAATATAAACTCGCTGATCATAGGTGTGATAGATAAAAAACACCTTTAAAAAATGTGGGATTCTTCTCTAAGCCATGATCACAATGTAAAATCATAAAAATAATGAAAAATCAAACCCGAAACAAAAAAATTTCTTTATTTTTTAAATAGTAAATTCTCTAGAACATTCCCCCCATAATTGGGAAGTACATGATTATTTACCACCTAGGTCACTCTACTACGTAGATGACCCAAGACCGTACTCAATTGAACAAGGTCAATGATTATACTGAACTCAACTAGTTTGTTACATCTTTATCACATATAGGGAACCATGTACATGAATGCGTACTACCCTGTGGTTGATAAGAAAAATGAAACATATTGAATACTATCCATAGGATCTCTACCTTATTAATTCAAGTATTAGGTGGTACATATAATATATTTAACCCAAAGTTTTATTTCCCCTGTAACTAAAAACCAACTAACAAACTTCTGATTCGACCAACAAAATAGAATAAGGTCACGAGACCTACGAAGCTACTGACCATGCCCTTGGCATGAATGACCTTATGAAACTGAGCATTACTTAATGATCATACCTGAAAAGGAGAAAAAATACCATGACCACCCATCTGAACAAGGGTTCTATTTAGAATCTAAGAGTCCTACAAGTGACAAAAGCACCCCAATGACACCAAGCATCATAAAACTCAAATCATTTAGTAAGTAATTTTATCTTTAAGGTTTCCACATACCATAGACTATCCTATTAAGAAAGAAAAATCATCAACCATTTCACTAGCCTACACCAAATGCAAAGTGACTAGGATCAAAATCATATTATTACATCCTTTCTAAAAAGGATAAAGGCCAATGGAAAATGGTCATGTTTCTATTCCAAGGATACTTAGTGAGAAAAGTTTAATATACCCTTACATTATGTTTAAACAATGTACACCACTCTTAGTTCCATATTAAGCCATGAAATTGATTTACATTTCACCCTTAAATATTTAAATGAAACAAAACAACAAGAACAATTTATTAAGCTAAGGCACTTGGTAAAAAAAGAAATAGGAAAGTCTTATCAAACTTCCTTCTTAAAGCATTAACTATTTATATATATTCCTTCATGATTAGGCCACTTATTAAATAAATTAATTTTATGATATAACAACTATGTAAACCTATAGGGGTCCTGATAATCCAACCATTATTCATCGTAGATTTATCACAATAGAATTTGCTTAAATTTTAAAATTATAAACACCTGTAATAGGTTATCACATAAGAAATATTCCCCAAAAGACCTACTTTGGACCAGTTGTTGATTTGAGATGTTATTCACAAGACTTTATAGAGAAAAGAAATTCATTTTGGATCAAAACTAAAACAGCATTTACATTTTAACTATTCTAAGATAAATATCATGGTTAGTGGTATGGGTGTCCATCTACCAGTCCATAATGATCCCATATAGTTTATAGTTTGGTACTTGGATCCCATTTATCATGACCAATTAATTTTAGTTACAAATTAAACCACTTTAACATTAATGTCAATTTAAAAATTAAATATGGTCATATCTCATAGTTTTGTTATATGGGTTACCATTCCCAAGCCTAAAAAGAGGCCAAGCATTTTAAAACTAAAGTCTCGTTCCCATTTAATCAAAACTAACTTCACTTTAAAAATTTAAACATTAGAAATTTTTTTATTTTAACCATGTTCTAGATATATATACAAGTTCAAAAGTTGGTTTGAGTATATAGGATTCATTTTCCCAACTATAAGGCACCTATACACTATTCATTTAGATCTAGCTCCATCTTAAATTGTAACCACTATATTTAACCCATGCAACCAATTACAGGTCAAAATCACCACATAGCCAGATTTCACAAGAAATATACACAAAAGGACATGATAATAAGAATAAAGTAGAGATACATAGACAAAATGTGCTAATGAAGTAGGTAATATAGAAATTAATCACCTAAGAATGTCATAATAATAAAAAATCTAAATAAAACATTGTCATGGCATAACAGACAAGGCACACAATCAGAACTAGAAATCATCTTATAAAATAAAATACATGGAATGTCATATGGATTAAATGTGAACTTATATATTCCTATAATGATGTATGTAATGATTATTTATTTTCAGACCCGACCAAGGAAAAAATACCATAAATTCACAAATCAATAAGATGAGGAAGGTATAGTATTCACTCGAGGTGAAATCACATCAACTATAATATCAAACCACATGAAGAAAAATCCCAGACATAGATACTTGGTTCTTTCCAAATAGGTTGTGTGATCAGTACCAAACATGACTATTTCCCAATCATCAACACATTTCGAGTATTCTTCCTACCAACACAAAATAGTAAGACAATGTGAAAATATGCTTTGATACCACTTTGTAACATCATGATCTAAATAACCACTAATACGGTAGCCAGATCTGTGGGTCACATAGTGTCAATCGTGCCTCCCCATATGCTAGAGGCTTCTGAATATTATTGAGGGTCTAAGATGGTGATAGTGAGGAAATACACCCACACAATTTGAGTAGTGAAATGGTATTTCAATCATAAAATAGATGAAAATAGAAAAAGAAAAAAATAAAGAGAAATATGGAACCTGAAGATAATATTATAAACTAAATAAAAATAAGGCCAGAACCAATATAAAATAGATGTATGCATGTCCTGATGATGATATGAAACTAAAACAGAAGATATCAAAAATGGAACATGATATAAAACAATACATGAATAAAAGAAAGCAGTAAAATTTTCAGGGTAATATCTCCACGAGTATCCCGAGACCAATCTCAGTCCAATGGTCCTAAATCCAAGGTACAAGAATAATGATACAAACAATAGTTCATGTTCCTGCAAGCATGAAGGTATACTCATTTACCCCAGTACAATGGTGGACTGGGAAGGGTTCGATATGTAAACTCCAAGAGGTTCCCAACCGCAAAGTCTATGATTGATAATGATGTAAATAAGTGTGTTAATATATAAATAAAAAAAATATAAATAAATAACAAAAAAAATATCAGGTTTCTAAAGGAAACTGGGCATCCTTACACACTTTTTCTCATGACCATAATGAAATTCCAATTAATAACTATGTGCATATATTAATAGTATTTACATAGTATAATTATATATTTCATCCACTTATATGATCCATGTTTTTTCCAACTCCTAATGGTCATATTCCTGGAATACTAACTGCTGGCTGGACTTAGGGAAACTCAGACATCCATAACCTATCAAAAAAGCTTACAAGCATAAAAAATAGGCTAAATGACCTAAACCCCAATAGAGTGTTAGAATATGTGAACACAAAACTAGGGATGATGATTTTTCTTCAATTCCAGCACTCTAAATTGGGTGTGTGGTACCTCGTCCCACATCCTACAAGTATCATTAGTTCAAGACACTCTGAACACAACTCTTAATATAAGGGAGTGTGATTTCCCCCATGATCCATAATCCCTAACCTTTATTCATAGACAATATCAAGGTGTAATCATATAATGATAAGTATAACCAGATACATGAGGCATTACCTCTCATTTCATATATTTTATTAAGCCTGTTAGATAAATTGGGGAATCATATTTAACAATAGCATGTACTAAGAAGGCTACGATTGGTGTGAAATTTCCAAATGTTACAATTAATTTAATTTATAACATTTAATTATTTCAAGAATAAAGAAATCAATCATGTAAATTCTTATGAAGTTAAGTCATACAATTTTAAACCTTTATGTAAGATAACACATCATTCCAAGACATCCCATTTATTTCGTTCCATTTAATATAATCAAGGATGTTAATTCATTTTACATGGTAATGAGGCACTTATGAGGTTCCTTTGACAATAGGGTAATTTATTACATAGGAAATGTATTTTATAATGTAATCCAAAAAATTTATAAGTCAAACCAAGAATTTAGAAGGTGATTGGATTTAATAACATTTATTAAGGAAAATTCCATTTAACACTATTATTTGTGGTCATGGAGTAAACATGACACATTTCAATAATGATGGAAGGTAATGGAAAAAAGCCATGCCATAAGGCCAAACATGATTTTAAACACTAATCATCACCTTTTCATTTTGAAGACAGTGGACCTCATCTGATGGGTTTAATTATAAAAACTTGACAATGTTCATAAACAATTTATTTACCATATTTAAAAATTAATTCCAAATTCATTTCTGAAGTCATTATAAGAACCATTTTAAAATACCTATAAAATTGTAAATTTAATTATATAATGGTTAAATTGGTATTTAGATCTTTCCATTATCATTTAGATGAATCCATACAAGGGGAAATTCCATTATGAAATGAAGAATAATTCTTAGATGGTATTCTAGAAATTTAAACAATTAATTAATTATGTTAAATTCAAGGATACACACCCAAGGGGTGTCCTTGATCATGGTTGGAATCCAAAATTTATTAAACAAGGTTCAACAAGAGTAATACAAGATTCATGTATCAATTAAATATAATAGAAAAAATTATAAATAAATATATAGAAAACATTGGTGTGCATTGCAATGGAATTATTTTTAGACAATGTAAAATTAATGAAAAATTCATAGACCAACTACCTTTAGATTATGATATACCACTTGTTCAATATCAAGCTCTGATTAGGTTTGGTTTGAATGAAATTGACAACTATAAAATTTTCCCTTAAAATGGGCCAAATGATATCACACCAAAATAGTACAATAGAGAGGAGATTAAACAAATAAATATTAAAAAGGACTCAAGAGCTTTCTGATGCGGATCCATAGAGAATGACTGAGAACAATTCCGTGTTTGGATGAAGGATTTATCAAAAATCCTAGGATATGTTTGGAGGGGAAGACAAAGGTGCCTATAGGAGGTATCATGCATGTGGAGGATAATAAAAGAAGAGGAGGAATAAAAGTAAAACCCATTATGGGAAAATATTCATTTAACCCAGAAAAACATGGTCGCACGGTTCGCCTGTGAAGTTTGGTCGATCCACACACCAATCATATATCACCCATTCCTAAAGAAACCACCACTCACGGTTTTTCCGACACAGTTACCCTAACCACGTGGAAAATATGAGATGAATAATTCATAGGTACTACCTATGTGCCACTAATCATACAAGATAGGAAAACGGTTTGGAAAAACTGTGTGCATCCCCTACGAGGCACATCTGCTCCACCTCTATAGCCACAAGTTTTTTTAGGGGATGAAATGTTTTAGACAAATAGAGCACCCTATACAGACCCTACAAACCCTTGATACCCATAACCCATCACTCCTAAAATTCAATGACACTTCTCAAGGATCTCTTGGTCCTTTACCCAAGTCTTAAAAACCGCATTGAACTATTATAACTCTTAGAATTATGTTCCAAAAATACTTTCATAAAACAACCCATATAATAAAATAAGAAGTTAAAATTCACATATAATTTCACATTTTATCAAAACATGAGACATTATTGACCTCATACTCATTCCAAAAAATAGTGTAGAAAATGTTGACCTCCCATATGTATCTCTATAGGAAAGTATTCTGCATCAAGAATCCACATGAGAGATGCTTGGTAATATTTGATTTTTATATTCAAATGGTTGGGTTGTTGATGGTCTTCCAGTTGGGTATCAAATTCCTATATGTTTTTAATATAATTTGAAATCTCCCGTGGCACTTCCTCCTTGTACTTTAGTAATTGATAATCAACTTTGACTTCAACAAGAATATCTTCCATCTCTTAAAATGATAGTATGGAGCCATACCCATTCATCATATTCTAGGATAGCTTAGGGAGTTCATTGATCCTTTTTAGTAGATAATTCTAAACATTTTGGGAACCTTCTTTTTATCATGAACCAATGAGTAAATATTCCTTCAAATGAAAAAATTATCATTCAAAACCATCATGAAAAAAATAATTATTTATTGTTTTTTATGAAAAAACAATCTATTATGTGTGAAAAGGAAATAGTATGAAACAATGATTAGTTACCCAGTAGGGGTGCTAGTTTGGGCACACAATTATCATGGGGTGTGGATAATGAAAATTTCTAAATGGTTTTTAGGTGTAGCACATCGGCTGATTAGAGTAATCTCACTGGAGGATCTTTGCAACTATCTATTTACAAATTCTAATTCACCTTAAATAGATCCTTTTATTGTTTTTATTATTTTGTGAAAATATCAAATTCATCATATGAAGATATTGTTTTTAGTATAAGTAAGGGAAAAGATTAAAATAAAGATTATAAATAAGTTAGAGTTTAGTATCATTGTGGAAAATCTCCAAACCTGTGAACATCACCCTTTCTCACCAAAAACATAAATAAAACATATGAATTGAAGCGCCAAATTTTATGAAGGACACTTACCTATCCTGGGCCATGCCTCGAGTCAGCCCCTTATTTTTTTTGTTTATAGTTCACTAAGAATTAGATGAGAAAAATATCAATAAATAAAAACAACAATAAAAATGATGAAAGAATTCAAGATAAGAGAGAAAGGGAGATGAATAAAATTAAATAATATAGAAAAAAAGTAAGAAGATTAAGAATAAAATAAAAGAATAAGAAAATAAATTAAAATAATGAAATATTTAAAAATGAAAAAAAATAAGAAGATATAAATAAGGGGGATGAATAAGATGAATGAAAACAAAAAGAATAAAGAGAAGGGTGGAACACAATTGAATAAATATTCATTGTTTACTTTATTAAAAATGAGTAATTTAAAACTATAGAAACTTGAAATAAAAAATTAAAAACAATGAATTCTATCTACTTGGCATGAACTCCCTTCGATAATGGCCACTCCCTCAATTTTTCACTCTGACATCAATGAAAATCCCCCTATATTTATATAGTGTGTAATTACATGGCCATTACTATTTCTAGATCTATGTGTATCACTTTTCATGAACTCATTCATAATACCCAAGGAAAAGAAGCACATGAGGATTTCGTGTGCATAAATACCCTACTATGAACATCATTATGGGATCATGTGGGGAAGTACCTTTTATGGGCATCTTCATGTCATGGCTGCAAGTCATACAACAAAATGGTGATTGGAAGGAGGTATTGGTTCTTGGTAGTGGTGAGGAAGTTCTACAAAAATATAGGAGGGCTACTATGAGTCATCCGACCATCACATGGTTAGATGTAGCCTCAAAATCAGATCATGGATATGAGATGGGGTCCCAGAGGTGATTACTTTCAATCCCTATCCTTCGATAGTAGTGATCAATTTGGAGATCTAGATTTGTTGTGGATTCCTTAGAATCTCTAGTGTGAAGCAATGATGACAAGAGACGACAAAGGTGGAAAGTAGTGGAGGAAGGCATCGTCATGGCTCGAGATATATTTGACATGAGGTCATGTGAATTTTAAAGGGAAAGACATCGCCTTATTTAAAAATTAATAGTAACTCAATTTAGCATTCCAACATAAGAATAAAGGTAGGAGCCCACATTTTTATCACCCTCATATTTCAAGGTATGTTTTCTTTTTAAATAAATTCAATAGCTTGCGCTATATGCAACATTCAGTTCGAATGCACCACGATCTATTAACCTAGTCATTTAAATTTCAGTTATTAATAGTATTAACTACATTTTAAAAATTAAGTATATTATATATAATATTAACATTCATCTTATATGTTTCATAGACAATTATATAAGAACAAATATACTTTTATGCATACAAAATATATTTTTTAAAAGGGGATTTTTACCACCTTATAATTGAATACCAATTTTTAAACTAAATTTTAGAAATTTAATAATGTTTTATTTTTGAAAACAGAATTCATTTTTTTAATTTTTAATGTTAATATTAACTTATGGTGATTTTTTTTGTATTTTTTTTTTGAGAAGTATCATTTTTTTGATGAATTGTTAAAACTACTCATCTGTAGTTTAAAACTGCAATTTTAATTTAAATATTTATTATAATTTAAATTGATTTTTAAATTAAAAATACATAAAAATGAATATATTAATCTAATTTAGGTAATAGGAATAATTTTATAGTGAAATTAGATATAAAAAAGTTATTGAACATTTGAACATCTCTTTTACCCTCCTTCTCTCCACACATGCGGGATTAATATTAAAAAAACATTATCCAGTTATGTGAATTGAATTTGGAAAAATCTATAAACATAGTTGTAATCAAAATGAAATTTTTTGTATAATATGATCAAATTAATATCTTTTGAAATGTAACATTAGTATTTTTTTTACCACACATAAATGTAAATTTAGTGACTAAGGGGGAAAATAATAATATTATCATTATAAAGATATAGTAAAATATGTTTCAATATCATTGAATGAATTTGTTTTACCAAAATAAACCTTATAATGAAATTATAACCTTTTTGAGCCACATTTTTAAAAATATGATATTTATAAAATTTTATTTAGAGATAATTTAAAAATGTCAGACTCACATTTATTATAAATATACCAATTTTTTTATAGGGTTATAAATATGTAAACAAAACTATAAATAGTGATTTTAAATATAAAATTCATATCTACATCATGGATTTTTTTTATAATTTTTAATAATAAAATAATTAACTTAAATTGTGAAAAAATGATGATATAATAATTATTTAAATATTAGATGAATAAAATAATTGATATTAAAAATATTATTATAAATATTATTTGATTTATTTAATTTCATGCAACATTTTTAACGATGAAGTTGACATGATATTAATGTTTTAGAAGCATTGTAATGAATTTTCCTTGTTTTTTTATTTTTGTATAAGGAAAAATAATGAATAGTGTCAAAATTGACATTAAAGATATTTTAAAATAAATAATATTTTCATAAATAATATACAAAATATAAAAACTAAAATTCATCCAACTAAGTTGAACAAGTCTTAAAATATCACAAATGGCTAATTTTTCTATCTTTTGGAACTTTATAGTAATTATATTAACCCATAATGTATAAATTATATGATATTATAGTAAAACTTGAATGGGTTAAATAAGGGTTAAAAAAGGTTAAATATTCAAATAATAATAATAAGCTTTTCAAAAATTATTATACAACAAATATTAAACTCTTATCACATTATGATCGATATTTAATTTTTAGTGGACACTTTTTCATGAAAATAAATTAAATATTATTTAAATTAATCATATTTAAAAAATATCATTCTATTTATTTTTATTTCATTTTATATGTAAAAAATATGTAAAAATCAAGTTATAAACGAATATAAATGTTTATTTTTTTCATAATGAAATTATTTTCATTATTTAATTTTATTTTTAATTTTTAGAAATTATATAATTGCCTTACATTCTTCTTCAATGTTAGAAAAATATTTATTTAATTAAATGAAAAAAATATTTATTATTAATAATATTAATTTTGAAATGTATTTGATTAATTAAAGGGTTTATAGAATTTTTAAGATCATTAAGATATATTAGAGGTGTTTGAAACCACTAGATTCAAATTCCCACTTTGTCTTGATGTATTTAAAGGCAAATTAATTTAGTAGTATTAAATTTCACAATAATGATATTTATTGAATTAATTTATCATTAAATTATTTAAAAATCACATAAATGATAAATAATCACAATGGGATACTATTTGTTCGTACATATCTTATACTTTTCATTTATGGGCCATTTTTATGTATTTGGATCTAGAATAGTCTTATTATTTTTTAATATTATAAGGATTTCCAAAAGTGACCCTAACCTCAATTATAAAGCGGTACTTCCTCCCTCACTTCATCACACCACTATGCAAACTCTATATCTTCCATACCATTCAAAATTTCTCCTCCAAAGATTATTAAATAAGTTCTTAAGGTCCCGGTCTTCCAAAATGATAAACCATAGTGTCCCTTAGATGAGATCCAAAGGATATCCACTGAAGAAGAGGTAATTGTTTTACCAATTCATTTATGTTCGTTCTCCTTCGGCCAAAAAAATTGTAATAAGTCTCAATGTTTTATCAATAAATCATTTAGTGGCCATTTTTCATTTTATGGTAATTATACGTTACAATAATGTATAAATTATATGATATGATGGTAACAGTTAAAGTAGTTAAATAAGGGTAAAAACAAAAAAAGTTAAGGATTAGAATAATAATAAAAACTTTTAAAAAAATTAGTGGATGAATAAGATTATACCTTTATCGCATTATTATATATTTTTAGTTGTTTAATGGGAACTTTTCCATGATAATAACTTATGTATTATTTAAATCATTCATAGTTACAAAATATCACTCTCTTTCCTTTTATTAACATTTATGTTACTACATAGGGAAAAATAGATGTATAAATGAATCAAAATATATATTTCTATCATAAATAAACTAATTTCATTATATAATTTTATTTTTAATTTTTAGAAATTATATAATTACCTTATATGTTTCTTCAATGTTAAAACAATATTTATTTAATTAATAGAAAAATAAAAGATTAATTTTAACAAAACTAATTTTGATATATTTGGGATGGATTAAAGTGTATAATGAATTTTATAGATCTCTAATATATATTAGATATGTGTGAAAAATTATTTTATAAATACTAATTTATCTTGATGTATTTTAATCCAAATTAGATAAATGGGCCTAAATTTTGAAATAATCATATCTTATTGAAATGATTTAGTATTAAATAATTTAAAAATTAAAAAATGATAAATAATCAGAAGGTGACAGGATATAGTTGAACAAGTCTTATAATTTTCATTTATGGGCCATTTTTAGGTATTTAGATATGGAATAGTTTTTTATATTTTAATATTTTGACAATTTCCAAAAGTGTGCCTCATCTCAATTATAAAAGGGAACCTCCTACCTCACTTCCTCATGCCACTTTCAGACATATAACTAGATCAATAAATCCCAATTTATCATTAAAATATTCTTATATATGTTTTAGAGGTCTTGGTCTTCAAGCATACCAAATGTAGTGTCCCGAAGTGGATATCCAAATGAAGTCCACCAAAGAAGAGGTAATTGTTTTGAACATTCATTTAAGTTCGTTTCATATTATACATCCTCTTACATTGTTGTTTCCATACTAAAGTAATAGCTACATTATCATATATATAATGATATTTTCTTATGATTATGGGATAACTATATTCCTCCTTTTATCCATCCTATGAAAAACAATATCACCATTTGTGGGTACGTACGACTTACCGCCTCCATGTTCTGGTGTAATTTGTTTTCATCACCACAATATTTGGATAAGTATAATGATGGATATATTGTATCTAAATGTCAAATATTAAATAAAATTTATTATTTGTAATTAATATACACTGTAATTACCCACCCTTTTACTAATAAAGAATGATATAATTGCTCATGTGTACATACTGCCTACCGTCTCCACGACATGATGAGATTCATCTTCCATATAAACCATTCAAGAATGATTATAAAAATGTATATAAAGAATAAATATTAAATACTTGACATAATAATGAAACTATAATATATATATATATATATATATATATATATCATTTACATTATTTCACTCAATATAATAAGAAAATAGGAAACAACATTCATGCGTACGTATGACCTACCATCTCGATGAATGGTGTTTTCCATTTCATATATCTATATTATATATATATATATATATAATATATAAGATATATAAATCATGTTTTACGTTATAGAAGTATGTAAATCATGATTTAAGTAAAAGGATCATGAAAAAAGAGTCAAAACACGTACGATAAGAAAATAATTTATTAACCCAAAACATTTCTTTAACATGGAATTATTAATAAAGAGGTAATTAAAATTCATCAAACGAATAATATATGATGTCATAAATAATGGATATGGTTATAGTATTATTTAATAACATGATATAACCATTATATAGGTGGTTAAATAACCCTCAACTAATGAAAAATACGAGGTAAGTGTTATTTCACAATCTCAATATTTTTTGAGATTGTTTATACGTAAGCATTTAATGAGGAATATTTATTGTCAATTACATGTTTCATAAAAAAAAATTGAATATATTTTTACTATTATCTTACCAATAATTTACGTCTTTTACCAATGTTCTGGTTTTTATTAAATGATTTTGAAATTAATCATTTCCTCATTTTCCAAACGAGGTACTTTATGAATTTTTCAACAAAAATAAAGAAAGAATGTTTATTTTTAACTTATATTTCATGAGAGTATTTTCAATTCGATAATGACACATTAATGTTTTGATGATTTTTTTTCACATTTATAATGTACTTTTTTAAATAAAATTATTTCATTTACAAATTCTTGATTGTAAATAAACGATTTCAAAGTAAAAGGGTATTTTTATCAAGATATTTCAAATGATTTTATTACATTATTTTCATCTATATCAGGATTTTTTGTTAAATCTTATGTTTGATTGTAGAAGATACCTTATGATACAATATACCTTATTTCATTGAAAGGGTTTATTATCAGTTTGACTGTGGATGTGATATTTTGATACCATTCATGGTTTATGGTGAAATTAATCATATTTCATATGATAGTTTTTGAATACGAATGTTTATGTTATTTATCACTATTGGAAAAGGGTACATTTGTGACATGTCATTTGCGACGGGATCTCATGGCAAATGATTAACTATTGAAAAGGGTATCGCAAATAATGTATTTTTTTGTTGCGGTCCATCACAAAACAACTATTTCTGACGGGATGCGAATCCATCGCAAATAGCATCCTCATGTGTTTTTAAATACTTTATTTGGACGGGGTGGTAGCCCCATCACAAATAGTCTTACCGTGGTTTTGAAACCATGTTTGTGACGGGACCCCTCACATATATTATAAAAAAATTGAATAAAATATTAATATTAATATTAATATTAATGAAATAATAATATCAATATTAGAAAAATAAAATAAATAATAAAATAATAAAAAATTATTCATATCACAATAAAAATAATATTGATAATATAATAATAATATTTTTATTAATATTAATAAAATAATATTATTAATATAGCTAATAAAATAAAAAATTATCAAATAATGGATTCCACATTATTCACAAAAAATATAAAAAAATAATAAAAAAAATATCAAAAATATTAATTAATAAAGTAATAAAAAAATTAAAATAATGTAATAAAATATTAAAAAATTAAATAAATAATAAAAAAGGTAACATTCACAATAATATAAGAAATTATCTATATAGAAATGTAGATTGTTATTATTACAAAAAAAAATTAAATTCAAATATGTTATAATAAATAATAAATAGATCACTGAAGGGAAGGGTCGTCTCGAGGTGTTTTTGGAGGGAACTCAATCCATAAACCACGAGTCATACATTGCATGAACTCCAACTGCTCATGCTCATACTACTTCCACCATCAACAGATCTCCTCTTGCATATCCTGCAGCTGTTGTTGCTGCTACTATCTTAGGAGCTCTTCCTACTGCTATTGCAACCATTGACACATCTGACCCTATGCCCTACGCATACTATCTATACACTCACTCTGAGCTTATAGCTGATCCGGATACTATGCAGCAGATGATGGAGACACCCCATGATCTCCTCTTGAGCTAGATGCTGACATCAAAGTAGTGCCATAATAATCCACAACTGTCAATGGAGAGTCAATACCAACAACTCAGCCTTTTTCAAAGGCATACTAGGCTATCTACATCCATCTTCTATTATCAAATTGGTGGGCACTGGTCTGAGTATCGGTCTCATCCTGACTCTCAGTTTGTATCTGAGACATCACAGCCTCAAATGACTCATAAATATACAATTTAAAATTAAAAAAATCAGAATACTTTTTGAGTTTAAATTTTAAACTCAAAAAAATATTAACCATAATCTGACGTAAGAGATCATGTCTAATCTCTCTTGTTGTTTGATCACTATACATCTTCCTATAAAAATAAAACTCTGTAATATCATGTTTTTCAACTTCCCATATTATTATAAAAAAATTTACATTTAAATTTATTAAAATTATTTACAAATAAGTGTTTACCATATGCTCCCTATGTGTACAAAATTTACAACTATCCACTCGATGTGTCGCCTCCTATCTCCGTCATTTTTTTCAACCTACTTGAGATCTCCTCTGAAAATGACCACCCAACAAGTGTAAACATAATCTATACCAAACATGAGTTGAAATGTAATCAGGTCAGTGGGCACGATAAGACTAATCAAACTCTGTCACTCCTACTTTCTCAATTGTTTTCCTTCTAAAATTTTTCAAAGACTGACTACAATGCTGATATATAGTCTTATTCCATGCCATCCAGATATCAACACTCTTTCTCTCATCAATGGTAATCCATAAACCCTACAAATAATTTTTAATATCAAGAAATTAAATAAATTAATGTCAAGGTAAATATTATTTATCTATATACTAGCCAATTATATAACATACATTTCTGCAAATCAAAGAAAATATTATCCCTTGAGGCCCATGCTTCATAAAAATAATTGCACAATATAGTGCTCCCCTGTCCAGTAGATAATTGCCTAAAACTATTAAAAAAGTACAAATAATGAAAATATTACTTTATAAAATAGTTATTGAAAACTAACTAAAATATATATGTAAACATACCTCTGCATGTGTGGATTGAAGACAAGGCATGGACATCACTCAAGGATAGGGTGAGGAATCATCAATCGCTCAAGTCCATGCCCCCACTAATTCCATCCTGAACTGCTAGTAGTCTAAGGGTCAGACGACCCAACATCCTACTCGTCCATAGGTAGATTAGCATCATGAAATAGAGGATACTGGTCCTTATCCATATGAAACAAAAAATGATCGTTGTTAGAAAAAAGTTGGAAATAACTATTATTTATAGATATATATTATATATGATTATAAGAAGCATTTAATTATGTCAATGTTCATCTTCATCCTCATCTTGATATCTAACGATGTCAATGTATTCATATTCAACCTCAGTATCATCAATTTCCATATGAGTTTCAGTTTAATCATATCTTGTCATTTCAAATTTATTTTAAACATCATTAAAATCATCATCACCATGAACCGTTAATTGTGGGGGTTTATCCTCGATATGTGTGTCTCATCTTGAAAAATATCGATTTGGAGAAGTCTCTTGAAAAATTAAGATTCTTTCCACTTAGTGGAATTACATTCACTTTGAGTAAACTCATTTTCCCAAGATTTAATTTTTATTATGCTACACCAATCACTAAACTATCCAAAATTAGAATAATATTTTTAATAATAAATTTTATGGGTCTAATGAACCAATAAAAATGGTTTATTTACTGCAAGATGGCTTCTATAATTAATATCAATAATTCCATAGTTCGTACAAATACAAGAGACTCTCTCATTATCCAACCACTGAAATTTAAACATAGTTATGTAATGTTGTCCTAGAAAATGCAGTTCAATAAATTCTTCTATCATGTAGTAAAAATAAACTTCAATTTCCCTATAATGTGATCCTCTAAATCAAACAACACTATTCATTTTTTATTCCCTATATGAATCTGTATGAAATATAAAACCATTCAATATGTATGAATCATAACATTTAACCATTTATGATGCTTGATTACTCAATACACACAATTGATTATCAATTTCTTCAGGATGTTCAGATACCTAAAAATTGGTAAAATAATATTCAATGTAATAGACAATAAATTTTTTTTATATTTTAATCGGAAAATATTTTTATGTTACCAATTTTTTAAACCAATATGAAAGTTTTTTTTCTGATTTTCTTCAAGAAAAACTCTTGTAAATTGTGAAAGCTGTTTCTTTATATTATTATCATATAACCTAAAAATAAAATAATATTAATTTACTATAAAGATTATATAATAAGTGATATGAGCACTCACTGTACAAATTGTTTAATTTCTTCACAATTTAGCAGAACATATGATTGATCTATGTGATGTTCATCAACTGAAATCCATCATTCATCAACTCCACCGAATCGAAGTTGGGGCTGATTGAAAACTAATAATTGATTCCCATTTCATCGTGTACATTTCTCTAGTTATGGCCACATGGTTACGTTTTTAGTTATACTACTATTGAAAGTAATAAGAACAAAAAAAATGTAATTTCCTCTTGAAAATATGTTTCTACAATTTAATGTTCATACAATTCTTTATTACATGTTTTTTATTCAATTTCTACATTCATCTCTTGAATGGGTACATATATCAGGACAGTACCAGACCTCCAAATTTTTCATCATGTGGAAAATGTAATATCAAATGTTTCAATGAGTCAACCATAGCTGATGGGAATATTTTTTCCAGTTTACTTAAAAATAAAACAACAACTTATTACAGTCTCCTTAATGAATCATTGTCACTTTTTGCTGCAAAAATTTCTCGGAAACAATTTGATATGTCTGTTAGCGCATCACAAATAATATAATTCATCAATCCTCTTAATCCAATCAGATAAAGTATTTCCATTATAACATGATATTCGTGACTTTTTAATCCAGTAATATGACCATTTCTAAAACATCTAACCAAATTATAAGCATAACCATCTGGGGGTCTCAAATATGTAATACATTGACAAAATAATAATCTATTCTCTTTAAAGAGTTTATAAGATGATTTTGGCTCATTAACCTCTGTGATCTGCCATTTTCAAATAGTTTATGTTCTGATTGCCTGCAAATTTGGAAAAGATCTAATCGTGACATTACATTATCTTTGGTCTTACCAGTGTATCCAAAACTATATGAAATAAATCATCAAAAAATTATTATCAATACGATTTACATCCAACATGTGACAGACTATGAAATTGGACCAATATGGAAGATACCAAAAAATGATCCATTTTATCTTATTGTGTTTTTTCCCAAGGCTGTCAATTTTTTTTGGTTTATTATTGGTCCAAATGTGATGGGATTTAATGAAGAGATAATTGATTTTAACTCTCCATTTGATATCATTGTTAGAGGCTCATCTCTTTCAATTATTCCTTTTGGGAAATGATATTCTTTCCTCTGAAAGGGATGATCAGTTGGAAGGAATCTGTGATGACTGTCGAAAAAATATGGTTTTTTTCATTGAATGGCATAAATGCATTGTTGTGTCCCTTATAGTATAGACTAGATTTTGGACCATGTGTTCTCTAGCAATATAACATGCCATATGCTGAAAATTCACTAATTTTTCACATAAATGTACCTTTCTACAAGAAATTATGTTTTGTAGAAACATCAAATGTACTAACACCATTATCCATAATGAATTTAACTGATCAATCAATGGTTTCAATTAAACATAAATAATCTTTTTCTGATGTCCTAGAATTAATAAGGGAAAAAAGATATATGGTTCCTTCACCAACATCCAATGAGGTAAATTGTATAGAGTTATAAAGATAGTCCAACATGAATACTGACTACCATAAGAACCAAATGGAAAAAACCATTAGTAGAAAGACCTGATCGCATGTTTCAGTCTTCTAAAGAAAAAGACAGATAGCCTTGGTCAAAATGATTCCCTGAATCACCATTATAGGAATAATTTATGGTTTTACCTACTGGAATACAGGTTTTTTCAATGACATCAATGTTATTGTGTTTTGAGACATAAATAAATGTTACAATCTAGGTGTAATCGAGAAATATCTAAATTATTTTATGGGAATCAATCCATAATTCCCTTTTTGTGCCTCTTTATACCTCTATTGTACACATGTGGGACAACTATCCAATGAATCTGTTAAACCATAATATAAGATTCAATCATTTGAACATGCATGAATCTTCTAATAACCAAACCCCAGATTACAAACCAAACTATTAGTCTCATAGAAATGTTAAAGTAATACATTTCTTATAGGTATAAGTGTTTTTACCAAATATAATATCTGATCAAAATAGCTACTTGACATTCCATTATCTAATTTAATAACCATAAATTTAGCTGCTGCTTCAAATTTTCTTATCTTGTAGCCAGGATATATGGCATCCTCAGCAGACCTCAACAACTCATAAAAATGTGATGGTTACAACACAAGAGTTAAATTAATATCATCGTAATTTTTATCTGGTTGAAAAGACGGAACTGCCACTTCATGTACTAAATTTTAAAACTGTGGTTGATCTAAAATAAAATTATTAGTATTTTATTTGGAAATGCATTCACCCTGTTGATACCAAAAAATATAATCTAGTTGAAAATAAAAATATACTAAATAAATCCCAACATTTTCAAATGTGTCTAATTTTCTCAGAGAAATTTTTTAAAAGGACGCTTAATTTTCCCTTCTAATACAAATTCTGGTTTTTATGTTGCAAATGATAAGAATGTTTTAACACCCTCAATTTATACTAGATTTAAACTATAACCATTTGGATTTATGTAGAGATTTAACCAAGCACAATCATCTAACAATGACTTTTGTCAACTTCATTATTCCCAATTTCTCTAAACAATATAAAATAATTAGTTTGTTGTATAATTTTATGTAAGAAAAACTTTATCCCAAAAACATAAGAAAATTCGAATTCTATTTCTATCAAATTATAACAATTTATGTTATTTCGTACTTATTTATAGTATTTTTTTAATTTTTATACTAATATACGATAAATTATAATAATGCATACTAATTAAAACTAATTATTATTAATTATAGTTATTTTTTCCAATAATTACTAACTACCAATGACATAATTTCCAGTAGATTGGCGACATATATTTTTCTCGACAACACATCTCCACTGTCTATGACTGAAATCACTATGAAAAATCTATTCTAATGTATGGATATCAATTTCTGTATGCACGAGGATGGAGAGAAGGGAGGCCTCACTATGTTACTCTCCATTCTTGGGTATATGAAAATAGATATCTGTATATCAGAGGAGATTTGTCCGAGTGATTTCACTAGAAGAAAGTAGTTATGAGATGAGTCGTTGGGAAAAAGAGATTATTTTTCTTGACATCTTACCTGCTTGCAACTTTATCATACTGAAAATAGTATGAAAACTCTACTCAAACATAGGCATATCCATTTTCCAGTGCATGAGAATGGAGAGCATAAAGTCCCCATCGCACTGCTCTCCATTCTCATACATACGAAAATAGATATTCGTATCTGAGGAAAGATTTATCATAGTGATTTCAATGAGAGAAAATTTCAAGGAGATAAGGTGTTGAACAAAATGAAGCCACCAACCCACTGGAAATTATGCCATTTTATTATAATTTGTTATAATTTATTACAAATTGTTCATAATTATTAGAAATTATTGCTAATTTTTTCCCATTGTTAATAATTATTACTAATTATTACATTTTACTACTAATTACTATAATTTATTAATAATTTCTATAATTATTATAATTAATTATAAATTATTATAATCATTTACTGATAATTACGAGTAATTTCAATTTATTACCAATTATTTAAATTTTGAACTAATTATTGTAAATTATTACAAATTATTACAAATTATTACTAAATATTTCAATTTTTTACTAATTATATCAACTTGTTACTAATTATTGCAATTTATTATGAATTATTAGAATTTATTACTTATTATTACATGTTATTACAAATTATTTCAATTTATTATTAATTATTATATTTTATTACTAATTATTGAAACTTATTTCTAACTATTATAATTTATAACTAATTATTATAATTGATTAATAATTACTAGAATTTATTACTAATTATAACTAATTATTAGAACTTATTACTAAAGATTACAATTTGTTACTAATTATAACTAATTATTTGAAATTATTTCTAATTATTACTAATTATTAGAATTTATTACTAATTGTTACTAATTATTATAGTTTATTAGTAATTATTAAAATTTATTACTAATTATTATAATTTATTACCAATTATTACAGTTTATTACTAATTATTACAATTTATTCCTAATTTGTTACTAATTTTTAGAATTTATTACTAATTATAACTAATTGTTAGAATTTATTACTAATTTATAGAATTTATTTCTAATTATAACTAATTATAATTTTTAAAAAATTATTATAAATTGTTACTAATTATTACTTATTATTAAAATTTATTACTATTTAGTACTAGTTATTAGAATTTATTACGAATTATAACTAATTATTAGAATTTATTACTAATGATTAGAATTCATTACTAATTATTAGAGTTTTTAACTAATTCATAGAATTTATTAATAATTATTTGAATTTGTTACTCATTATGTGGACGTATTACAAACTATTACAATTTATTACTAATTATAAAAATTTATTAATAATTATTATTATTTATTCTTAATCATTGGATTTTCTTCTTAATTATTTATAATTAATACCATTTATTACTAATTATATCAATTTATTACTAATTATGGAAATTTATTACTAATTATGGAAATTTATTACTAATTATAGAAATTTATTACTAATTATTGCAATTAATTAATAATTATAGCAATTTATTGTTATTTATTTCTAATGAATAGAATTTATTACTAATTATTATAATTTATTACAAATTATTATAATTTATTACTAATTATTATAATTTATTACTAATTATAACTAATTATTAGAATTTATAATAGAATTTATTACTAATTATTAAAACATACTACTATATATTGCCAATTATTAGATTTTATTACTAATTATAACTAATTATTAGATTTTATTACTAATTATTAGAATTTATAACTAATTATTAGAATTTATAACTAATTATTACTAATTATTCCTAATTATTATAATTTATTATTATTTATTAGAATTTATTACTAATTATTCGATTTTATTACTAATTATAACTAATTATTTGAATTTTTTACCAAATGTTATAATTTATTACAAATTGTTAGAATTTATAACAAATTTTTAGAATTTATTACTAATTATTATAATTTATCCCTAATTATTAGAATTTATTACTAATTATAACTTATCATTTGAATTTATTTCTAATTAATAAAATTTATTAATAATTATTAGAATTTTTTCCTAATTATTAGAATTTCTTCCTAGTTATTACTAATTGTTACAATTTATTTCTAACTATTTTAATTTTTTTTCTAATTGTTGCAATTTATTACTAATTTTTATAATTATTACTAATTATTAGAATTTAATAATCATGAGTACTAATTAATAATAATTAATATAATAACTATTAATTAATACAAATTCATAATAATCAAATATAATTATTTGTAATAATAGACATAAAAAAGATAAATAAAACTATCTAATTCCAGTTTAATTTTACTATTACTAATTAACAATAATTATAACTAAAATATAATAAAATGAATTGATTAAAAAATAAAAGAAATAGATAAATACCCTAAAACCAAAGCTTTCAAAGGATATAAGCTATGAATAAAGACTCGAATTAAAATTTTAAACTATGAAAAATTTTGAGAGAAGATTTTCCACTATAGAGAGAGGGGAGTGGAGAATTGAGTGAGATGAGAAAAAATAAATGAGGGTATATATAGGTCAGATTAGTTGCGAAGAGATTATTTGTGACGGGACTACCGTTGCAAATAGTACCATTTGCGATGAGACCCATCAAAAATTTCCACTACCCCTATTAATTAGGGGTGGTGGTTAAAAAGTATTTTGGGATGGTGCCCATCAAAAAAGTCAACTTGCCGACATAGTATTTGTGACATAATTTAAATCTCATTGCAAATTCTAAAAATGACACAGGCTATTTGCAACGGGCTACTATAGCTCTTCACAGATACACTTTCTCATGGTTTTGTGCGTAAGCCACACGAAACCTTTTGCGACGGGAACCATCGCCCCATCACAAAAACCATATTATTTACAACGTGTCGGTGCTCCTGTTGTAGAAAAACCCCTTCTAACAGACTATTTGTGATAGGTCACTCTCCCGTCACAGATGACCCGTTATAAATTCCCACTTTTCTTATAGTGTATGTTTTGATATGAGGAATGCATTGTACATAGTAAGTTACAGGCGAGACCTGTTATAGCCCTTTGATTCATCAATTGCACTCATGAGATGAAATCAATTGGTGATAAACCCTTCGAGATTGTTTCCAAGAATTTTTAAATTTTTAAAAGGATAGATCTTCACACAAATCATATGGGTTTCTACCCACACACTTAAACAATCCTAAGGATATATCATAACAATAACTATTTTGAGGATAGATCTTGATTGTGTAGGCATCCAATATTACACATTTCATCAGTATTGATATTTCATTTTCTTATTTGACTAGTAGAATATCCATGGTAATGTTTTCTAGATCATGTAATTATTTATATGGATTATATGATTTTCATTTATTCTTGCCATATTATGCTTAAGATCAATTTTAGGTAGATTTTGTTTTAGTATACACCATGCCTTAATTTTTAAGCTTATTTTTCATAATAGATTCTGTTGTATGCTTATCCTTACTCAGCACATGATCTCACCCCTTTATTATGTTTTATTTTCCCCATGATGTCAATAAGTTTTATATGCAGGGTTTAACTAGTAGAATAATATACTTCTCAAAGGATTATTTATGTTGTATTTTAGGGTTGAATTTTAATGTAAGTATTATGTATGTAATCTATTTTCACAAACCGCTAATCTGACTAGTACCTTGGGATTTGATTCTTGTAATCATGATACTATATTAAAATAATTCCCCAACTCTTGGCTTCTAGGGTCAGGGCATTACAACATTCAATTAAATAACATGGCTTGTGATCATTTTTTTAGATGCCTCCTCTAGGGTGGGCTATCAGATTCAAATACACACACTAAATTGGGCCACACACAATGCAATGTTCAAGTAGGCTTAGGCCCAACACTACACATGTGGCACCCATGTGGGCCACACACCCTCTTTGGTCATTACAGGATCTCATGTGGTGTACTAGGTCATCTAGCCCCTTCTTGGGGTGGGCTATGTAGTTTTTGGTCATCAGTTGAAGTCCTTTGAGGCTTGGTATAAAGTTTTACCTATGAAATATTCTGAAAATATAGAAACATGTTAAGTAAATTTAAATATTAATTTATATTGTCATCCCAAAATATTAAATTCATCCATTTGAATCCATTTTAAGAAATAATTTATAAATTCATACTTTTTAATTAAACATTCAATTATATGGTCATTTCAATTGAAAACCATTGTAAAATCATTGTAAAATGTTTAAAAATATTCATTAAATTTTATTGTTTCATACACCATTAAAATGATCCTAGAGAATTAAAAAGAAAAAAATTTGACCTTCAGTTAGAAAATGTATATAGGGGTTAGGTGAGTTTAGTATTGTCCAGGTCTTCTAAAACTATTGGAACCTCAAAATACTAAAAATAAATTTTGAGGAAATATTAGTGATCATTCCCCACTAGCCTATTTTCCATTTTTTTCTACAATGTTAATGGGGAAGATTACTTTTATGGTTACATTACTTAATTTATGATAGTCAATGAAAACCCCCCATTTATTCTGAATCCTAGTGGGAAATAACTCATTGTTCTTAGTCTTTATAATTTTTTGATTAATTTTCTTTGGGACAATTTGAATTGAATTTACCGATTGGTATCTCAAGATTGGGTATATGATTCCGGACCCTAAATGTTTTTCAACATCCCTTTTTTACAACTTCTAGGAGGGACATGGTAAGATTCTATTGGTGTTTTCTTAATGGTTTACATACAAGTTCTTGAAAATTACTATGTATGTCGATCTTAGGTATAATTACAAGAATGTATCATAGTGTGTAACCCATGGCCCTAAATTTTGGTCTCAAAATATCCAGAAGTTGGTTCTATTGATTGGGATTTATAATGTTTTGAATTTTTATTTGTAGAATCTAATTTTCCTGAGGAAAAAATATTCTATTTTAGATTGTAAAAACATTAATTCGATCTTCATGGGATTTCTAATGATATTTTCCACTCAGAATGATCCATGCTAGAAGCATACACATGTGAAGAAGTTGTGTCAATGACGATTTTTAGTAAATTATTAAAATATCTATCAACAAAATAACATTGATCATCTCACATCACTATATCAACATTAATTTCAATTTCAAAACATAGATTCATCAATGAAATCATGTGTTTGTAGAGATTCTGCTAATTGAGTGATGTATTCAAACATTTTAGTATAATATTTAGAAGAATAAGGAAAATCAGAATGGATCAATCTAAATAGATATTTCACCTCATGGGAATATTTAATTGAATCAAGAATATTAATATTCACTTTTTGTTGTCCAAAATTCATTGAAATAGTTTCCTCATTAACATTTATAATTATTTTGGATGTCATAAAAATTTCCTACCTAGAATAATAAGGGATTGAGATTTACCTATTTCTCCCTTGAGGTTCAGAATATAGAAATTAGGAAAAATAAAACAATCACGACACACATAAAAAAATCCTCTAGAACACCAAAAAGATATTAAATGGTTTGTTTATAAAGGTACAAAACTATTTATATTTGTGTGTGATGTTATATTTATTGGGATGTATAGAAATATTAATACAGTTCATTAATAGAATTACCCAAATCACATAGTGCATTATAAAAATTGAGTTCTACTATGATGAATGGGAAAGCTAATATACCAAGAACATTACATTTCCAATGTATTTTTGTGGTAAAAACGTTTGTACCATTTCTATAGATATTTTTATTTTTTATTTCCCTAAAATCGCTAATTTATGCTCAATCACCCCTTCCCAGTGCACATTCCTTTAATAAAATTTTCAGACCATGGGATTTATCAAATGGATTCTAAAAAAGGAATGTTGATATCTATATTTTTTAATATCTATAGAAAATATTCTTATATTTTATCTTTATTGGTTCTCTTGGGTAGTTTTACTCCACATGGGAAGTAATTTTAGGGCTGATTTGAGTCCTCCACCTTATTATTTAACATGAACTTCTTTAATAAGGGTGTTTTCATTGGTACATCTTTGTGATTATCTTTTTATTGAACAAATTATTTAGATTCAATGGTTTTCCACTTTAATCATTGAAAAATACATGGGGGTTATTCACTTTTCTTTAGTAATTTAAAACGCTTCCAAGAAGTATAAATAAAATCTCTTTTAGGGTTAGGAATTGGTTTTTCATGGAACTAACCAGATACTTGATTTAAAAGGTTTTTAAGAGTACACATAAGTAGACTAATCTTAACTTTCATCTCATTATGTTCTAATCCGTGAGTGGTAAAAATAACATTCTGACTAGTTTGTAACTATTAAGGTTTTCTCAACATGTGTTACAAGGAATGATGTTGATTTAGTCCTTATAGAAAACTTGTTCTGGGGTGAAATTTTCTTCTTTGAAAGGGTAGTGGATTGAAATTTTGTTTTAAGGGAGGTCATTGTGACTGTTAGTTCCCAGATCTATATAGACTATTAGAAAACTCTTTAAATTCTTGATAACTTTCTAGATTTTGTTTATACTATTTTTTGTATAAGGGATCATAGCTTTCATCTCCCTGAAGTCAATGGTAGCCATCTGTTTGATAGTACTACGAGTAGAAAATTTGAAAAAACAATGTTGGTGTTTTATGATTTTTTTCATGTAACAAGTTCATAGATAATTATCTCACAATTGAGTTTAGTTATTAAATATTATTTTCCATTAAAATTGAGCTATAAATTTTAATCTCATGCACTTCTCTTGTTTTAGTATTTTATATCAAAATAATGGGTGCTTTGTGAAATTCTCATAATCAGTATCCTAACATTAGCGGGGGACTTATCTATTACTACTCATCCATTAAAATCATCAAGTAGGTTCTGATCACAATATATAAATTCATGGAAAAAGAACAAAGAAATAGTTTTATTTATAAGGATGGTGTGGGAATGATATAAATAATCACTTGAATCTCTCCACATTCTTGTTTGATCTCATAAGTTACATTCCACAGTAGGGTGATCTTAGAGTTTTGGAAATACTTCTATAGGAAATGTTTATATAGTTCATCCAAGGAGGTGTATTATCTAAGATGTAGATATACACCCATTCCTTAGTTACTTCTTTAACCGATGAGGGAAAGTGTGAATCCACATACCCACACACTTGATCTTGGCTCCATAAAAATATATTTTATATACTATCATTGATTACAGATATAAATTACTAAATAGAGTTATATCGCAATTACATGACATAAAAAAATATTCCATTTCATACATTTTAAATACCTTTTAGGCTTAGATTATTAGATAATTAGAAAAAATTAAACTAGAATTAAACATATCCTTTGGAAATAATGGATGATTGTTTCCAACATAAATGATCCTACTTTATCGATAATAATTCTTTAATATCATGTAAAAATTATCCACAAAAGATGTCCTGTTAGAGATATCATGTTTTATAATTTCCTTTATAATATAGGGAAATGTAAAACTATGAATATGTGAGATAAAATACAAAATAATGGAAAACATACAAGTGAGGTAATCATGGAATAAACAAGGTATAAATAGTAAGGCAGAAATAAGTAAACAACATTAATCCACAATAAAATTAAATTGAGAGCATGTTATATCAATGAAATAAAATTAAAACATATATGTCAATAACAAAAAGCTGATACTGGATGAATTTATAAAATAAAATATCAATAACATGCTATCAAGGCCTTATTCCAAGTCACTATCCTATTATAAGAATAGATATACAATAAAACCCAACATGTTTTGTCTCTTGGAAAATAATGATGCTTCAAGGAGTTATAGAATTATGGGCCCCAACTATCACTTTATTGATTCTAATGAATTTACTATAAGTGTGAGTAAAAAATTTCATACCATTCCCTAAAAAATCTCTTACAAAATAAAAATATGGCTATCCATATAATGAAAGATAAATAATTTCAATACAAAACCATACTTCATTAGTAGTAAATAATCAAAAATATGTCAATCATTTTTCCCATGTAAATAAAGGGGATAAATTGGCAATAAACCATTTACATTGAGATGATGTATTGAATAACAATAAAGAGTCAAATTTTCAATAATCATCCATATTGGAATAAAAACATGCATTCCACAAATAATTTTTCCTATATAAATAAAATAACATTATTTCTAAGTGAACAAAATATAATTAAATTATATAAATTGTGATGTTCCCACCCTATAGGTAATTGAGTATTTGGAATAGTCAATATTAGAATAACATACCCATAAGAAATCCAAGGAAAGAAGGTGGGTGGTCACAATACAACTTATCCCTTGTGCAACATGAAAACATATAAGTGTGTTGACATAACTGAAAAACACTACCACAAAAAGAATGATTCAAATGGTATCAAAAAATTATGGATCAAGAATTTAATTATTTTATACCTTGAGTTATCACCCAAAAATTAATAAATATATTTGAGAGGGTAAATCATGGAACAGAAAACCCATTACGATAAATCCTATTGAAGATGATATGTGAAGTGGAAGTGAAATATTAAAAGATATTTTAGAAAACATTTTTAACATCGACATAAAATACATATTTACATGTCATTATCAAATGTCACTTTTGAAAATGTGACGTGAAATATTTGGAAGAAAATTAATTTTAAAATGAATCTTCAACAATGGATCCCTGAAAATAGAGAAATTTTATATTTCATAAACAGGTAAAATAAGAAAAAACATATGAAAGTGAAAGTAAAATACCTTTTTATTATTTTTAAAATACCTTTGTTTATAACTAACATTTTAAAAGAAATAAAAATTCATTTTTACTAAAACATCATCCTTATAAAGTGGATTATCAAATAACATATAATAAAATATTTGGGTATTTGAATGCAATAATGTAAAAGTAAATTTCATGATGAAATATTTTAACTCAAATAAAAGATATTTGAGATATCTATATCCTTTATTGAAAAAATATTCAGTAAAGAATGAAACATTTGAAAATTGATTTTTGTGGAAAACATATACAATGATAGAATATGACATAATAAAATAAAAGTGTAGAATGTACACAAGTTATAATAAATATTTTCAATTGAATGATCATAACTCAATGAAGTAAAATTATGTTTCCAAGAAACTCTTACGGATTGGGTAACACTTGATTAAAAAAGAATTTAAAGAAAATAACTTGATTTGGATGTATTTATCCCATGAATAAAAATGAAATTATATTTGGAACATTCCTAAAATATTAAATCAATATAACACTATATAAATTAAACATGGTGAATAACATGTATCATGTCTCAAAGAATGTTAATTGATACCAATAAAACCCATGAGGTTAGTGTAACAATCTAATCAAACACCGTTAAAATAGAGGAAATTTAAGCATACTTCAAATTCCATGATTAAAAAATAATTTAGGATATGATATATCATATTGGAATTATATATAATAAATAAATTAATTTATATGCATACTACCAAACAAGTCTAAAAGAGAGAAATTTGAGACGAAAACCCTTACCTCGGTCCTAGTTCATTCATTACTTTCACCAAATGTCTTGAAAAATTAATAATTTACATTAAATACATACTCCAAAACCATGATGATAATTTTAACCATTTGTAATCCTTATTTTTAATCATTCTATGCATTAATATATTATTTACTTTTTAACTCCTTTCAACACTGACTTTAAGTAATATTTATCTCTTTGAACTAGTTTTTTAAAAATGGTGTTTGTATTCATTATTGTTATAATTTTTATCATTAAAATATTATTACAGGTACTAGAGTAGATGTTCCAAGAGATTTTATAAAGATATAATATCATTTCATGGTATCCTTGGTTACAATTCATGAGTATAAAATCAGTGACGACCATGTTTTGGAATTTCATAATGAATGAAGCGTGATATAATAATTAATGAGTTAAATAATCATTTGACCTTACCAAAAAAAATATAAATATCAAATTATAATAGTAAATATTTATCACATTCATCCATGATATAAATTCATAGTATGGGGAAATGAAGCGGCCGAGGGAAGAAAATAATGGTGAATGATGGAAGTGCCAAAATTCTTTTGACTCCCATAGCTTTGTGGATGTGGTTGAAAAGAATGATCATCCAAAATCTATTGAAACTATTATCCCTATGATATTTTATGACTCACTTCAATGGAATCTATTCTATCACAAAGGTCACGAAACCATTTCCTTCTCAAAATAGGAGGTTCAATTTCATTATTTTGATATCATATTTTTTCTTGTTGGAAAATTATTAAAACATCATCCTTTATTAAACATCTAGAAGAAATGGTTTGAACAGATTGGATTTGTTGATTATGAAATCATCTTACTCAACTCATCGAGGGTTGTAATAAATTTTTCATCTTAGAATTATTATTACTAGATTTGTTATATGGGTTTTATGATCTTTATATTATGTTCAATAATGGTTTCAAAATGGTCTCATGTGTTTGATTTCAACTCTGAATCCCATATTTTACCCATCTACTTATATTTCATAGGATTTACATTGCATTTATTCCTGAAAATAACCTTATTTTTTTCTAAACTAATTGGGAATCCAATTAAATTAGATTCTACTATATGCAATTTGAAAATTCTATAGGTTTCATGTGCATATATTGATGTTGATCTTACTCTATCCTTTCCTTCTGTTATCTAGATCTTTAATGGCAAAGTGGGTTTTCTCTAAGAAGTGGTCTATGAAAATTTACCAAGCCACTACTATAATTTCATTCACTTGGGACTCTCTCTTGAAGAATGTGTCACTGGGAAAGACCACATGAGAAACTATAATGTTGTAAAATTACATCCCCCCATAATGTTAAATCAGTATGGATTAAGAAAGATATATTTTTTTCAAATGAGTAAGTTTAACCCTCTCGTAAAAAGGACAAAGTGATTTTTTCTTCCTCCCAGCTCCTAGCCCAGATCTACCTTAGGGTACTCAATTAAATGTTTTCTTTGGTTTGGTAGATGTGATAAAAAATGACCAACTTCATATAGATACCCCAGAAGATGTTCCAATCAATCTAAAGGTGTCATAAAAGACTCACTCTTGTATTAGTGAATATAGTCATGGTGATCTAATCAAGTGAACCAAATTAAAAAAGGAAAGATTTTACATTCATACAATAGTGATTCTTTTTCTAATAATTATGAGAAAGTTTTTCAAGCCAATGAGGCCTATTTGAAATTGATCTCTAGGAGTGGAAAAAATAATAATTTAATTATATGGATTCATCACACAAAATAGAAGGAAGACTCGAAATCTTGAGATTATTCTAATATAGAAAGTAAAATTTTCCCTAGATACTTGAGGCTTCTAATGAATAAAAGTATACCTCCCCCTAGCCTACTAATGTTGAACCTTCTTACTCAGCATCTAGAAAAAATTATACCAAAGATTTCATCTTTGATTAGGATATTAACCTCTCTTTGAAATATGCATATAGGATCGAAGAGGAAATGGGGGTGAATAAGAAACCATGATGGAGGAGAAGGATGTATTTTTTTTAAAAAAAATTAATATATAGATAAATTTTGGCAGAATTATTCCTTCAAATCAGAGAGATAATACATTCTAAAATGGTCATATAATTTGAACAATGTCCTGAGTTTAAGTACAGGTACATTCCTTGGAAATTGATCTTTTTCTCTTCCTTTTTTTTCTTACTAATTTTTTAGTCTTCTCTAGTTTTCAATTCTCTTTTTGACTCCTGAATGTAGATAAAAAAATTGTATCTAATGTATCTTTTTTTACATCTAAGAATTCTAGTCTATAGTATTTAGATATATGAAATTTGATGGATTGTTTGTTTGGGGAAGTTGCGTAACATTATTTGTCGTCTTGGTGTATTATTTTTACACAGTATTTTTTTTAAATATAGAATGTTTTATGCCTATTCTGCAATCATGGATCTTATTAAGAATAATTGTTTTCTTTTATGTATGCGATTTTTATTTGGGTGTTGGTTTTCAACTTGAACATTTCTAACATTTCAGTTTCAACTTGAAATATATTGTATCATTTACCTGAACTCCATGGTTTTCTTTTGGACATTGGCTGTTCAATCAATGATTGAATCCTTATTTTATAAAGGATGTTATATTTTTAAGGTAAATGGATTTTGAATGATGTGTTGATAGGATCGTGAGGAACTTTTTTGAGATGTTATACTATCAAAGTTAAAAAATATTTTCCCTTTATTGTGGGAATACGATGCATTAAATATGATGAAATTTTTTATGAAGTTGGAGATTTTTTTTGTGTTTATATAATGTTTTTGGATTCATAGAATGTAATTTTATCAGGTGTTTTTTGTTTGATTTAAAGTTTATTGTGATAGATTCAGGTTTATCCACACATATTGATGGAAAAGGTTTTCCATAAGTTCATTGAAGTCAGGATGGACTATTTATAATTTCCACATAGGTCTAGTGATTCAATGTTGTTGTGATTTATATTTCTATCACCTAATGTTTATTTATTAAGATTAAAGAAATATGGTGATTTTATAGAAACCTGTTGTTAGTGGAAGGTGATTATAATGGAGACCATTACTGACTAGTAGATCCCCACTCTAGTGATTCTCATCGTGTCTTATATAGACTATTTAATTGATGCTTGAAGGAACTTCTAAGAACCCCATTGGGTATGTTTCCAATTCATTCTTTTCATGTTTAATAAATTTTTTGTTGGTGTGATCTCAAAGCCTCTCAGGTTTATTCTTTGTATACTTAATTTATTTAAATTATTTGTCGGGTTTCTAATTCACACTTCTAGCCATTCCAAAAAAAGATAAGTATTGTTAAAGTTTCATTAAAAACTAACCCAAACATAAACCTACCATTACTAATGGAAGATTATGATGTGGTTTTTTTATTATTGTTCTATTAAAATCATAATGATCTTATTTTGTGATTATTAGTGTGATAGACCAATTAAATACAAATAAAAATGTAACTTTTTCAGACCCAGTGGTATAACACATAACTTTTGAAGGAGTCAGAACCTACATTACTTTATTATGCTAGGAAAAACCCAACCATCCTTTGGGATGGGTGGAATAACCCAATAATAAAATGTGGATTGGAAAATCTTAAACCAAAAATATATAAGACAAACAAATAAATTGAAATTATTACAATAGAGAAATAATAGCAAAATAAATAAAATAGTATATTGTGCAGAAGATGTATAAATTCATGGAATCTCTTATTATTTGATCACATCATGGATGAAATATGAATACAATGAAGATTTTCAGTGATCATAGCATAATAAGAGAAGTAAAAGTAGTCTCTTTAACAATTTTGAGAGCGTTAGTAAATGTATTGTTATATCCTTGTTGAATAAATCGCCTCTTCTAGTACAAGTGTTTTTATACTTGAAGTAATCTTCTGATGCATTAAAAACGATTTACATGAGTGTGTCTGATTCTGATGTCTCTAATACACTTCACAGTTTTTAATAAAAATAATACGATTGTTAACTTATTTTTTTTTTTTGAATCCAAACCAAAAAAACATAATGAAACCAATATTTATTCATGATATATTAAAAGGAATATTTAATATATTAAAAAAAATTTAGACAAATAAAAATTGAAAAATAATTGAAATAAAAATAAAGTTATGTAAATTAAATATATATAAAAATGAGAGAAAATAGACCATCATATGAAAAACAATCAGCATGAGAAAATTTCACTTAAAATGATACAATTATTATTCAAAAAATGTGGAAATTGTATTTAAACATAAAATAAAAAATTTTTCAAATTTTAATTGATTTTAAAAATAATTAACTAAATTTAAGAGAAAAAAAGTTTTGAAACAAATTTTAGATAACACTAGATCATGAATCACCTTTTAAAATAAAAAGTTGTGAGACATTATCTATGGTTGAAAATGTACAAAGGTGAAAAAATAGAGTATTAACATTAATTTCAATTTTATTTAAAACTAAAATCATTTAAGATAAACTAAAAAAAATTCCATTCATCTTTACACTAAATGGCTTCACGTGAATAATAACGAATTACCTATCATCGGATATCCAATGGAGATTAAATTACATACCATTCAGTTCCAACTATGGCACAAAAGAAATTTTTTTCAACATTAGATTGAAGTTTCAGAATAATAAAAAACAAATGTTTCTTAAGGAATTATAAAATAAAATGATTAAAAAAATATTAATACAAATCTAATTCCACGTTTTTTATAAAATAAAATACTACATAGAAGCCGTTCAAAAAACTAAATTAATAAATTATGATAAAAATAAGAACATAAATCTAAAAAAATTAATAAAAAATAGAGTACACATATAAGAAGAGGTAAGATTTGATGAAATAACTCAATTAAGGATACAACCAAAGTCATAGAGAATTAAAGAAGAAAAAACTATTGTTAAAAATATAATTCCTCATAGATGTTCAATGGTGGATAAATTTACCTAATGTTATAGTGGAAGAATTATTATATTTACCTGCCATTTATCTTCTAGAGGTGGGACAGTAACCCATCATTTGTTTCCAAGGGTGAGTAAGATTACTCAACATTGGAAAATTTCAAATGGTGATCAAAATGAGTCTCCAAACCAAAGTTGGATTAAATCACCCACCATTGGGTTATTCTAAGGGCAAGTACAAGGGAAACCAATAGAGAGTATAATAATTGAATAAAAAGTACACATGGAAGACTAAAGAAAGATTACTCTCGAAACAAAAATATATAACCGGACAAGAAAAGAGTAGTACACAAGCATGAAAAAGAAAAACAAAAGAGATAAAGGATGGGTTGGAAGAATAAATATTATATACATTAAAATAAATATAAGGATAATATGGTTCCCAAAAAGGTAGAATAAAACCCAACAAATATACTCAAATTAAGATGTATAAGGAGTAGTTAAGACCAAACAAGACATCCAGAATCTCTAAGAAACTGGTTTATGAGAAACTGATAAGCGAAGAAGGAAGAAGAAGAAGAAGAGTGTCGATGGTTGTTTTTCTAGGGAAAAAGATGAGAAGAATAGAAAAACACATGGGAGTTGGAGATGAAATGTGGGAGTTTGAAAAATAAAACACGTGGTATTGAGGAGGTCATATAGGCCTCGTAGAGAAGTTACCAGTCGATAGGAATAAAATTGAAGGAGAAACATTGGAATAGATTAAATATCATGTTAAAAAATTCATCCTAAAACAAATTGAAACTGAGGGGTGTGTGTGGTTTATAACACAAGATACGATGCTGATCAGCCAGAAGAAAAACACAAAAAATAGGGTTTTTGTGGTTCATATACCTAAATTATGCGGGTGAAGTACTCATGCCTTATAAATAGGCATACGAACTTGTATCTTTCACTATGAAGGATTGAACAAGGCTTTTCATGATCCATGATGTATGGACCTCCCAAGAGGGTTGAAATTTGGGTCCTTTTAAAATAGGTTGATGTTTGGCTTGAGATCTTGGCATAGAAAGCCTTTAATTTATATAACAATATATATATAAAGTAAAAAAAACAACCAAATTTCTTAATAAATAATTAAAAAGTGTTATTAGAAATAATATTTTTGAAAAACCAAAATGTTTAATTAAATGTAATGAAATTATATTTTATCACGACAAAATATCTATAAAATAGAAAATTACCAACTACAAATAATCTCCCCCTATTGTATATTAAAAAACAAAATATTTATTAAATATTAAATCAACATAACATAAAATTATTAAATCTTTAAAAACATTTACTCCCTTTTTAAAATTTATCAAAAAATACAAGATTAAAAAATAGTAAAAGAAAACAAGTAAAATATTACATTTAGATATAGTATTTTGAAAAATGATTTTTTATTGTTTAAAAATGCATTTTTTACATTATTTTTTAATTATCATTTCATCATAGTAGAAAATTAAATGAGATATAGAAAATAATAGATAGTTACAGTGATCAGGTAGACAATTTTATATAATAAAAAGAAATCAAAGTTTAATAAATAACTTTTAATTATAGAGGAAATATATAAAACATTTAATAGATTTCAAAAAATAGAAATTATATTAAGAAAAAGTTAATCTTCCCTCATACCCAATTTAAACTTCATTTTCTCAAATTTTATAGAATTCAAGGGTTTAGTGAAAATATTATCAAATTTTATTTTCGTTGGATTAAATTCAAAACATATATGATATTTTTTACATGATCCCTAAAAAATAAATTTTAACATCAATGTGTTTAGTTAATTAGTTTTTAAGAGGATATTTAGAAATAGAAATCACACTAGTGTTGTCATAATAAATATGAATTTTACCAAAAATTAATATTGAATCCTTTAAAAGTAAACATCGTGCAAATAATCATTGAATAAAAATTAGTAGTAGAAATATACTCATCGTCAGTTGTAAATAGTGCTACCGATAATTTTTTCCTAGAGTTCCATGAAACTAAACTTTTTCATAAAAAGAGACCCATACATGAAGTACTTTCCGGATAAATCTTGCAACCTCTACATTCATAATCAGATTAAGATAGTAAATCAAATAAATCATCATTAAAATAAAACAGTCCAGTACAAACACTGGCTTCGACATACCTATTTAATATTTTAATAACCTTAAGATGACTTTCTTTGGGGTTTGGCTGATATCTAGAACACATACAAATGAAAACAATAATATTTATCCTAGAAAGAGTAAGATTCAGAAGGCTTCTTATCATGTGTTGATAAAACATAGCACAAATATACTTTCCATATTATTCTATGTCTAGTTTAGAGTTTTTTCTCATAGGGGTTCCCATAGTTTTACAAGATTCAATTCCAAACTTTTTAACAAGTTATTTGGCATACTTGGCTTGATTTAAGAAAATACCCACTTTCCTTAGATTAATTTTCAATCTATTGTTTTTTCAATTCCCACATTAAACTCATATAAAAAATGTTTTTCCTTTGAATTTGAAATCATTTTACTTTTTTTATCCTTTTTAGAACCAAAGATAATATCATCAACAAAAAAATATATAATAAATATATCATTTGAAACTCTTTTTATAAATAATTTTTAATGTACCATAGCATTAATAAAATCATTTTGAATTAAAAATTGAGTGGGTATTTTATACCAAGTTCATGGACTGTTATTAAGACCATTTAAATATTAAGCTAGTTTGAAAACATGATTTCGAAATTCATTATTTTCAAAACTAGGTGGTTGTTTAACATAAACCACTTCTGATATTATACCATTTAAAAATAAAATGTATACATCCATTTGAAAAAGTTTACATTTTTTTAAAATTTTAAATGATAATAAATTCCAAATGTATTCTAAAATAGAAAATGGTTCAAATGAATCCTCAAAATCAACACCTTCTTATCAAGGGTAACCCTAGGAAACTAGTCTTTCCATATTTCTAACTATATTACCAGATTCTTTCAATTTATTTTCAAATATTAATTTGGTTCAAATAGAAATTACACATTTAGGTAACTAAACAAGATTTTATAGTTTATTTCTATCAAACTACTCAGGTTAATCTTGCATGTCATTGACACAATTTGAATATTTCCAAGAATCATTAATATTAAAAGGGAAAAATAATCTACTAGGGAAAAATTTTCTTAGAAATTTAGATCTGAATATCTAGATCTAATTCAAGATTAAACTTTTCCTATATCATTTTCCAAAGATGGATGTTTTTTATTTTTTCAAATTAAAGTATCTTATTGAGAATACACATGGTATCCCCCAACAAATGCATCATTATTATTAGGTTTATATTCATAAAATATGAACTCTTTAAAATAATTGGCATTATCAACTAAATCGTTACACTCTTTATCATTATTTTAAATGAATTTTAAATATATATATTCTTCAATTTTTATAGTTCTTTTATTTTATACTGTCAAAATATTACTATAATTAAAATACCACAAAAATATATATTCATCACATTTGGAATCAAAATGGTCTAGATTATCTTTAGAATATAAAATATCGATAGTAGATCCAAAAACATTAAAATAACCAATTTTGGATTACTTATTTCTAAAAATATCATATTGAGTTTTTTTCAATAAGTGACTAATGTAAACTATATTTAAGATATCGAAAGAAGTGTTAACTATTTCATCACAAAAATATTTTGGAAGGTTGAATTCATTAATAATTATTCTTGTCGTTTCTTGAATATTTCTATTTTTTATATTAACAACATCATTTTATTTTGGTGTTATAATGGATGAAAAATTAAGAAAATATTCATTAGTTTAACAAAAAAATTTAAATTCATATTTTATGGACTCTCCGCCTTTATCAATTATAAAAGAAGAAATTAAGTTTCCTTTGAAAGTTTGAATTTTTCTACAAAACGTAAACAAAATAGGTTTAAGGATTCACTTTTCTGAGATACAAAAATATTCAAAGAATATCTACTGAAATCATAAAAAACTACAAAACATTTCTTTTAGAACCAAAACTATTTGTTCTCATGGGTCCAAAAAGATAAATATGTAGTAGTTTTGAACATCTTGTATTATTAACCGAATTTACAGATCTAAAAGATTCTTTTTTGTTTCATAACTTTTAAATATGAATCACATACATAATTCTTGCGTGAAATGAAATTTGGATGTTCCAGAACATATTCATGTTTATCCATCTTGTACAACTGTCAATGTTGAACATGTACCAACCTCCTATGTCACAGAATGTGATCTATATCTACTTCATTTAATAATTTTACATTCTACTTTGTTAGTTCTGAAAAACAAATAGAATATAAATTTTATTTTTACTTTGCATAAAATAAAACGATTTTATATTTATAGATAATACATTTTTTATCTTAAAATTTTAACATTCATTCCTTAATCACAAAGTTTTGATATTCTAATTTAGTTGTGTTTAATCCTTCTACAAATATTACTTATGAAATTATTACATAATTTAATATACCTTATTCTCAAACACCATTAACTATACCTTTAGATTTGTCACCAAAAGAAATAATACCTCCATCACAAGAGTTAAAAGATAAGAATTTAGAAATTTCACTAGTGGTGTTCCTTGATCACCCACTGTCCATATACCTTGTGAATATGGAACTCTTCAGGATGGTTTGCTACAAACCAAATCAAGCATATGGTTGTTTTGGTAGCCAAAATAGTTTGGGTCCAACTGGATTAATAAAAAAATATTTAAGTTACCAGACATATTTTTGACATGTATTATAGTGTAATCTTGATGGTACATTTTTATAAATGAATATTTTAGTTTGGTCTAAATACAATTTATATTTTAAAGAACATTCATTTTCATATTTATCTTTAAAGTTGAAATTAAATAAAGTGACATTTGAAAAATTTACGTTTAGGAAATTAATTATAATATTTCTAATCATATTAAGAACATGAGAATTATAGCCACACCCCTTTGTATCATATATAAATTTGTTCATAGCCATTATTTTATCAACTTTTTCTTGACCTCAAACAAAAATAAATAAGGCTTCCTTTAGACTAGTAATTTCCTTTTTAAGGTTTTCATTCTCTTTCTATATAATTTCCAGTCCTTCATAAGCTTTTACATTTGAGCACGATATAAATTTTTTCATTTTATTATTTTTATTTTTAAGATTCATAAATTAATTTTCAATTTTATCAAAATAATTACATACAAATGTACATATTATATTTTGAAATTCATTGATTTTTTGCAAAAAATCTTGTATGCTTATTTTCTTATCTTTATCTTTTAATAATTCATAATATACAACTTTTTCTCTTCTATACAACTTAAAAATTAATCATTATTTTTTTTATTTTCTTCTTTAATCTTATTATTTTCTATTTACAATTGCCTATAAATTTTATCCATTTATAATATATAACATTGAATTATTTCATTTTGAGTAGTTAATTATTTAACTTCGTTTTCAATATCAGATTCCTAACCACAACTATAATTTTAGCCAGAGTGTACCTCATTTATAGTAGAATCCATCAAAATTAGATTTAAAGATGTTTTTTCTATTTTATTGCCAATAACACTTGAGTATGACTCTTTTATAAAAATCCACCAACTTGATATACATTTCTTTGTTCATTCGTGTACTTCTGGCCCTTTCCTTCTTGTTTTAAATTTTTATAGTCTGATTTTATAAGACACTTTTTCTTCAGTCATATAATATAATTAGAAAACATCAATTTTTCTATTTTTACCTCTTTTACTACCCTTTTTTCATTCATTTGATAATATCCTTTATGATGCTTCTCAAAGCTTCACTTACAATTCATGTACTTGTAAAATACCTTGGGGAAATTTTATATTTCATTCTTCTCACATTGTTGTAACTCAGAATTATAAAAACTAGAAATAAAATTCATATTTGATTTAAATGTTATACATTTCCTTATATCATCATCAACAACAACATTTTCATTCATCAGTTCCAGATCATATTGAAGTAATGATCATATCAACTCATTTATAAAATATTATGTAAAATACATAAATTCTTTAATGTCAACATTCTTTGAATTATATCTCTTTGGTAGAGCTTAAAGAGATATTTCAATAAGATATTTATTATTTATAGTCTTTCTAAGAGAAGAAATGATGTTGAAACTTTTGGTGAATCAATTGGACAACTCATTTATGATTTCTTGATCAGTCATCCTAAATTCTTAAAACTCATATCAGTGTTTTCCTATCTTGGTTCACTATGACTTGTCAGTACCCTAATGAGTGACTTTTAATGTCATAAAAATTTCAAAAGTACCTTTAAATACATAAATTTAACTATATATATTTCTACTTAGATATAAATTTATGTAATTCATAATTTTTTAATTTAAAACCCATTTTTCAGAATAATTACCAATCAATGATTCTAAATAAACTTCAAAAAAATTATATGGTATTGACATTATATCCTAATTATCAAGACCAATATTTTTAAGAAATACCTAAATTTTTTCTTTTAAATAGATATACTAAATTCCATTAATGTGAGGTGGACATATGGTATTCAACATCTTAAAATCTAGAATATCCTTAACAAAGTAGTGGATATTTTCTTAAGACTTTTAAGCCTAGTTTAAATGTTTTTTTAGAAAAAAATAATGAAATTATTAAAAATAATTCCTTAAAATGAACCATGTGCTGATATCAATTTTTAGGTTTCTTGGTATATAAGAAGTTACTAGAGGGGGTGAATAGTCCTTTTTTATTTGTTATTAAAATACTAATATTATTATATTTATTATAGTGTTAAAAGTTGTAGTGGAATGAAAACAAATTACATAGGATGTTTTTATACAGGTTTAGATCACCGAGATCCAAGTCCTCTCATCAATATTCTATAATCCTTGATAATATTTTTTTACAAAAATTATCTAATTTTGAATGGGATTCTTAAACTAATTACATAAAAATACAAACATTCCTTTTTCGCACCTAGAGGTATAACCCCTAACTTTGGATGGAGTCACAACCTACGATCCTTTTTTCAAGGATGAATAACCTGACCTTCCTTTTATATGGGAGGAATAACCAAATGACAAATTTTTTATGGGAAAAGCGTTAACCAAAATTATATAAGAAAACTAAATAATAAAAAATATTACAATGAAGAAATAATAGAAAACAGAATGAAACAAAATCTTGAGTAGATGATGCATAAATACATTGTACCTCTTTTTAATTGATCACATCATGGGTAGATGATGAAAGTGATGAAGATATTAATTGATCACAGTATTAAAAAAAGAATTTTTAGGTGTCTCTTGATCAATTGTGAGACCAACATGTAATGTATGATCGTATCCTTTGAAAATAAATCATCTACACTGGAATATATTTTTTATCCTTAAGGTTTTTTTAAAAGGAAAAGGGGACAATCCCCCTTATATTCGATGCTAACAGATTATATTTGATTATAATGTATACGTGACACTTTTTAGTGTTTATTGGCCTTATTTTTTTCAAGTCATGATGAACAAAAAACACAATCAAAACAATATTAAATAATGATATAATAAATTTAATGTTTAATATATTAAGAATAATAATTTTTAGAAAAAATAAAAATTTAAAAATAATTGAAATAAAAATGTTATTCTGCAAGTCAAACATAAAATAGAATGTTAGAAAAACATTTCTTCATATGAAAAACAATATCAATGTGAAAATGTAGCAAATATTATAGAAATATTTTTTTAATAAAAGATAAAATTTTAATTTAGTATAAAATAAAAAAAACATTTGAAAATGTAATTAATTTTATCATCATTAACTAAAATTAAGAAAACCAAAATTTTAGATAAATATTTTAACTAATGGTGGCTCGTGACTCACCATGGAATATAAGGAGCGGTGACACTTATCTAACATTTGAAATGTCCAATGGTGGAAAAAAGAGTATTACCTACCATTGTAATTTTATGTAAAAATTAAATTATTTAAGCAAAAATAAGAAAGATTTTGATTCATCTTAACACAAAATGGATTTATGAGAATAAAAAAATTCAACTACCATTGGATGTCTAATGTTCATTAAATTTCCTACCATTGGGTACTAATGGTCGATAATAAAAAATATTGTCAAAATTTATAATGAAGATGCTTATAAATAAAAAACCAAATTTTATTAAGGATTTTTAAAATAATAAGATAAAACAAAAAGTTATTCAAACAAAACATCTTTCATGTTTCTAATGAAATAAAATACCACATAAAAGATGTTAAGAAATTGAATACTCATTATACAAATAAGAACATAAATCTAAAACAATTAAAAATATTTATAAACGCAACACATAATAATAGGTAGAAGCTCATGCAATACCTCGATGTAGGATACTACCAAAGCAATAGGGTAGAATATAAGAACAAACTATTGGTAAAAATATTATTCATCATTGATGCTCAATTATAGGAAATTTTGCCTACTATTGAGGTGAAATTGTGAGTAAATTTACTCACTGTTGATCTCTTAGTGGTGGGTTAGTGACCCACCATTTGTATCCAATGGTGAGTTACATTTCTCACCATGGAAAATTTTCTAATGATGATAAGAAAGACACATCATTGGTAAAAACCAATTTTGATTTAAATAAATCATAATTGGGTTATTTCAATGGTGATTCCAAGGGAAAACAACAGAGGTGCTATGCCTTAGAAAATAACACATGGAAGATCAAAGAAATAAATACCTCGAAACAAATAAAAAAAATATAACCCCCCAAGAAATGGGAAGTACATCATCTTGAAGTAGAAAAACAAAAGGGAGAAAGGATGTGAAGGAAGAATTAACATGATATATATTCCACTAAATATATGGAAATTTAGGCACTCTAACAAGAGGAATAAATCCTTTAGAGAAACTCAAATGAAGATATATAAGGAGAAGAAGATACCAAACAAGACATCAACAAGCTCAAATAAATTGGTTTATGAGAAAACAGGATGCTAAAAAGGACACTAGAGAATAAGAGAGTCACTGATCAGTCTGTTGTGAAAGTAGATGAGCAGAAGAGAAAAACACATGGGAGTTAGAAAATAAATGTGGGAGTTCGAAAATAAAAACCTGTTGGATGGAGGATGGCACATAGGCATTGCATAGAAGTAATTAGATGACTAGAATAAAACTAGAGGAGAACCAACGTCTAAGAATAAATATTAGATTACAAAATATGACCCACATTGAATTGAAACCGAGGGTACTGAAAGTTATATTACTCATATATAGTTTTTGATCATCCAAAAAAACACAACACACACTCAGCCTCCAGCCATGCGGGCATCTAAAACCCAAACTGTGTGGGCGCAATACTTGGGCCTTATAAACAAGACCAAAAAAATGTAGTTTTAACTATACAACTAAAATAAGGTTCTATGTGAGACAAGATGATTGAACCTCCCTTGAGGGTAGACCTTCTGGTGCCCTTAAATGTAGTTGACATTTTTCTTGGGGGATTTACAGAGAATGCCTTAATTTTTTATAACAACAATAAATAAATATAAAGTAAAAAACAACCAAATTTGGTAATAAATAATTATAAAACTATATTATAAATAGTATTGTTCAACAAAAAATATATTTAATTAATGTTAAGAAATATTAATTTATCAATTAAAAAAGAGATATAAAATAGTTAATACCCAATTACAAACATATTCCTCACTTCTTGGATTATCTCTTTCTAAAGGGGGTTAAGACTTTGAGGGGTGGTTTTATAGAAGATGATAACCTCTTTAATGTTTCTAGGATTGAGGAAAAAATATTTTATTATGTTTTTTTTGAACTAATGGGTTTGTGATATGATGGGATGTCAAGAGAGGATCACCCATTTTATATGTTAAAAGGGATGGAATTTTTTTAAATATAGAAATATTTTCAATAATAGAATGTCTCTCTCTAGTAATCTAGCTATATAATTATTAAATAATCCCAAGGAAACTTTATAAGTTCTATCAAGTCTAAAACCACACATTTTTTCACACATTTTAAATATTTTTAGGTCATTTACTCATAGATTATTTCCTTTTACTATTTTAAATTTTATCGTGGTTACTAGTTTTTAATTAAGATAACAAATCCATTGTGCTAAAAAATAAAGTGTTTTTATTATATATTCTAGAAATTAGGATTCAAAATTTAAAATAAATTTCAATTTATTCAGTTAAAAATGTTTTTAAAAAATAATTTGATAATAAAAATTTTTACTTTATTAAAAAATTTCTTGAGAAAATATTACGTAGGTTCTAAAATATGAAATTGCAATTTGAAAATTAAAAAAATAATAAAAATTGAATAGTTTATTATAAAATTCATATGAGGTCCTATAAAAATATTTTCTAAATTTCAAATTCATACTTATACACTAATAACTTCATACAATTCATGTTATTTGTAAAAGTGGTATTTTCCATTATTCACATAAAAGTCATTTTAAAAAAGTACCTTAATAAATCTTAAGATTGTATGAATTTAATTTATAAAAAAGGATGTTAATTTTTTCAAATTAAATTTTCAGAATTCAAGAATTCAATACGTAATTAAAAATCAAAAATATAGTGTAAAACCATTCATATTTTAGAATATATTCTTTTGTAAAATGCTAATAATTATTAATTATTGTTTAAAATAAATACTTAATTAATTTATTGAAAACATATTTTTTATATTATCTATATATATTTTCTATCAAATAATTATACTATACTTTTTTCTTAAAATAAAACACTAATTTTTGGAAAAAATATTTTTAAGCTTAAAATTATTTTCTTAGTTATTTTAGATATACAAACTAACGATCAATTATAATAATGTTTCTATTATTTTATTTATATAGATATTTCCTTGAGTGTCCATTTGTGTTCATTACTACTAATTAAATGACTAATTTTTAATGTTAATACTTAATATTTATATTTTTATTAAAATATATCATGGCTTCGTTTTAGTCGGTGTTTCGTGAGAAGCAAGAAGTCTAACACATTGACTAAAGTAAAGGTAATAATTATTAAATAATGAAATTTTACTAAAATAAACTTTAACTGAATTTTTCTTCTAAGATTCCACATGGTTTGAAATTAATATATAGATCATCAAAATATATTAAATGATGATTACTATTCTATCCTACCAAACTAAGTGACTTTGGTAGGAGTTGGATCATTCCGATTCTAAGTTCGAAGTCTTATTGGTTATTTATTTCCAATTATAGGTTAATATTTTTAAAATTTGGTGCATGAAATTATCTTAATTTCCTCTATAGTTGATTTAAGTTTTCATCCACATTTTATATACTTATAGATACTCTAGTGGAATAATATTAGGAGGATGAGGGATTCAATCAATGGAGATAAACTCTGTTTCCACTTCCTTGATGATTCTTAAGTTCAAAAATATTCCCAGGATAGTTCATACGACCTCTATATCAAAAAAGTTGAGGTGATATTAATTATACTTGGTCATGCATTGAAATCATTTAAGACAAATTTAATAATTTGGAATTATCTCTCTATAAATGGTACCAAGTTGATGATCAGCCTCTCATATGGCCGACAACAAATAAATTTTTCTAACTCAAATTAAATGATGTAGTAGTGGAATTAGATTGTCACCTAATATGTCCTTGTCTTGTTAAATGGGTTTCATGAGTAGATATAGTGAAAAGATTTGATTAGTTTTGAATGTAATTTTAAAATAGTGTCCTAACATAGGATATCCCTTCACCTCCTATTAAATCATGATTCTAATCCCGATTGTTTTTATAGAATTAAGAGAAACCCCACTAGATTATCCTTACATAGTTATTTTGATTTATCAAGAAGGTTGGAATAATTATTGAATCCTATAACAAACCATTTCTTAGTTATTGGAATTCTCTAATTTTATTTAGATCATAATATTTCTCATGACTAAAATCATGATATTGAACATAAGTGGAATGTATATGAAATATTGTGAAATAAAGAAGATAAATTCAAAGTCAATGGGAATAAGGAAATATCATAATCATCGTAGAAATTTAAATAAATACATAGTTTAATAGAAGAGAATAGAAATTAAAAAGAAAAATTAATTTATAGTTGATTGGTGTGTGTCACATTAGCTACAATATCAATGGCTTAGTGAACTATCTTTAGATAATTATAGAAAAAAGAAATAAAAATAATGGAACATCAGTAACATGAGATAAACCAATAAAAGAAAATCTGAAGAAGCCTCCAACTTTATTGAATAGTTCATAATTTATAGTGAAATGATCCATAGTAATTTTCATGCTTAAGAATTTACCACATGAGTGGCACAACCATTCTCTCTAATGATTTCATAAATTATGAATTATTTTATTCCAAGATTCTTCTCTATTGATTATCAACATGTATCCTATTCTAGAGATGATATTAGTATCACTAAAATATTTTAAATACAAAACACATTCCCACGATAGTTATTTCATGAATTCAAGAATAATAGGATGGGGAAATACATTATTACTCTAGAAAGATAGTGGAAGGGAGTGATGATTGTGTTATATTTGAATTAAACATAATGAATAGTGGTCTTTAATGTGGGATTCAAATGGTGAACTAAGCTGTAACAAGACGAAGAATGTTATAAACATCAACACTATATACTTCTACCACATCCATTAAAACTGAATTAATATTTTATTTCTTTACTGAACATTCACGCATAACAAATTGTTTTGTATGTTAGGGTTTCTGAAAGAGTATAAAAATCTAGAACTATTATCTTATTCTTTTAGCTGCTGGTATGAATTTTTTTATCATAAAAATGAAAACATAATTGTATCATTCTCTTAGTATTTTTATCAATTGATATTCTAAACTTTTAAAAAAAATCTAAGATATCTTAAATTTTTTTCAATGGAAGATCAATTTTAGATTCCATAAACGATTTCCCTCAATGAACCTTAACTTGGTCTAGTTTAAGCCAAAAACTCGATTTCTATAACTTATTCCCATTTCATTATTACATAATAAGTATTATAATTCAAACATCTTCACTAACATGAACTATCAGGTTACATGGGACATAAAACTCAGAAACTAACTACCTTATCAATTCCAATCTAACTTTTTTGTAAATAACCGGTGTAAATCCTCATTTTTATATAAAACTGAAAAAATTGTAGGATCCAAAATACCTTTTTTTTATTTCATATACCTATGAACAAAAAAATATTATGTGTTGAATTTTTTTCATATATAAGTTACTTAAAGTGTCCATTAAATAAGCAGAAAAATAGATTTTGTTTTTCTCCAGAAATCTTTGACTTCATAAATTCAGTCATATATGTATCAAAAAACATGAAATAAGTTTTATAGCGCTTGAAAATTATTTTTATTATGGAACAACTTAAATAAAACTCAAAAAATATTCAAGCAATGACAGTCATAAAAATTTAAAATTTTATTCTTTTAATTGGTTCCTCAATTTGATTTCAGTTCAAAATTGAGAACATCATCCTCTCAGCATAATATCCTCAGCCCGGTTGGTGAGGACTCAAGAAGAGCATCCAAGATACCCATGATCAATTCTAGTAGGAGATATAATCTATGTAGTACTATAGTTGTACTTTATCAGGTACTCTAGTAGGCATTGTAATAGGTACTATAGCAGGTACTATAGCAGGTAATGTTAAATACTATAGCAATAATAACTATTCATCCATTTGGGTTTTATGGCCAATGGTTTGGTCATTGTGTCCTTCCAGGCTTTCAGGCCACCCAATTCCTTTGAGACAATAAGGAGTTTAGGCTACCTCAAGGACTTCGGGCCACATAAATTTTTTCTTAATGGACCTGGAATACTCTTCAAGGAGTAGACTCCAAATGAAGACTCAGAGAAGGTGCATTAACTAGAGGAGAAGCTAATGGATTTTGAAGAAATATAGTTTATGAAATTTTAATCGCGACCATCCTGTTCTTTCACGGGAATCCTAGATGACCAGCCATGTGAAGATGGATAGCTGGCATCATGTTGTAGTAGCTTTGGAGGAGCAGTTCTATGTAGTTATAGTATCGATGAATTCCTCTATGACCAACGGGTCGTGTAATGTCACAAATCCTAAGGGACATGTATGGGTTACCCATCAACCCATAAAAGAGGGATTATCAAAAAATTAATAAAAATAGAAGGTCATTGGTCCATTCGGATAACATTATACTATCATGAATTTATTTATTTATTTTTCTCTTATCCACCATGATCAAGACCTAAATTTATATAATAAATTCATTAACTACCAATTTTCCATAAAAATGATACCTTATAGTCACAAAAATGTAATAAAATAGTCCCCCACTACATTTTATTCCTATAAATCAATAAGTAAATGTCAAGAAATACAAATTTAAAACATGAAAAAATATCTTCATCAACATCAAATGGTATATTCAAACATATGATCGATCTCTTCTACTCTTTACCCAAATTTATAACTCAGATTCTATTTATTCTTGTCCATAGGCTTCAACAGATATGGATTATATCTTCATGTTTCAGTTGATTATCTGTTTAATCGATGTAATCGAGAATGAAATATTGATACTGATTGGTTCAAAATTCATTCATCCTTGTGTAGCTTAGTGCTTACTATTATGAAGTTGGATTTCCTTCATGCTCAAAAAAGGATTGACTCATCTATTACAATTAAATATGTTATATTTTATTTAATACACCCCATAATTAAACCTGGAATGATCTTGGTTAGTGTCACTTTTTTTTAACATTATCATCAAAATTTTAGAATGAGATAAACATTTACTTTTGTTCATTCGATATTCTTTATGTCAATGAGGATCTGATATAAATGATAACAACTTAAAGTGGGTGATTCCATTCTTAGCTAAGAAATGTATTTTCTAGGTGACCCAATAGATGTGGTTGAATACATGGATAATCCAAGTTAATTGAAGGTGAACATGTGGTTGGTTGGTATTAAGGGTGCCACAATTACAGTTTATTCATTCAAAAAGTTGTGTGTGGTCAGATTATCGACCATGAGAGAGTTAGTGGTTGAAGGATTGACCATGGTGTGTCATGGTGGTGGTTTCTCCATACATTAGCCTAAGGTGTTTTATAAATTTTGTAGCATGGTTACTCCTAGAATGGTGGTAATATCGAACACACGTAAGGTATGCACATTCACCTTCATTTTCTCTTTTAATAGATTTATCTATTGAAACCAAGGATATTCCTTACCGTAAAGGGAGTATGCTTTGTGTCTATTTTCAATCCTCACATGGATGATCATGGAGCTTGTAAGGAAAGGGATCTTACAGTTCAAGATGACAAATTTCTTGAAAGTCATGTGGAAAGTTGTTTGCGAGGCATATTTTGGGACCATCTCGTCGAAATATGGAAATTTTAAAAGGCACAAGGAAGATTCAAATTTTTTTGGAAGGTGAGGTTGCATAAAAGAGACCTACATTCCAAATTCGATGTCAAAAATGGTTTTCTATGTACGATAAGAATCTTGCATGCATGGTTATCGAGGACTATAAATAGGTATCTACCCCCATTCAAGACTAAGAAATATATTAATTAATACTTTGTAGCTCTTTTGTGGGAATGATTTATGTGTGGAAGATTTATGCAAAGTAAATCTTGCATGAAAAGTGATACATAAATCAATCCAAACCAAGTGAACCCCATGGTGTGGTTGCATGAAATATAGGGGTTGATAAAAATAAATCTTGTACAACATGTTCAAAACATGTATGCAAGAACTGGTGTCACATAAAAGTGTAGTATTGAGAATCTAATAGGATTCAGATATCTGGTTTGTTTGGTCACTTATTTCTGGTGAATCAATTCAGGACAACAATGAAAGAATATTCTCATTCTTCAAAGTAAAAATAATTCAATGCCAATATATTTAAGAGACCTTCAAGTCAATAAAATGAGCAAGACTTACCCCTGGGTAGTGAGCTCAGCAAGTTAACAGAAATGTTCTTAGGGACACAGTGCGATATCCTTAAAATCATTTAACGGCTATGTTCCTAGTATAGAGTGTTTGTGGCTAGACACTTTTACTCCACAACCAGTGAATATTAGTGGGTTTAGGTATGACAGACACACTGTCAGCATTTGCTCCTTGGACTATCCCTTAATGGTGAACCGGGTAAAATTGTTGTGTTTTCACTTAACATGTTAATGTCTTGTTACTCCTTTAATCCTTCATACATGTTTAATTGGTTCCTACTAATAGGATAAAAATATTTATCACATTAAAGGAAATAGTTGACACCCTAATTCACCCCTCCCCTCTCAGGGTTTGATGGGGTCCTACATTATCAGCAATGCCTATATAGTCTGGGATCTTGTTACTTTTCCATTTTTTATCCTCATCCTACATATTCCATGTAATACAAATTCTTGTATCTCAAAATTGAACATAAAATTAAATTTATCAAACATAATTTTTTATTTTTTATTTAATTAAATATTTTTAAAAATACAATTAAAAAAATTAAAATCTCAAATAGATATTTCACTATTTAAAATTCATAGTTTGTATCAAATTAATTTTATTCATCAAATTCATACATATCTAGATTAATTTCAAAATTAAATAAATATTAGAATTTTTAAATTGAAAGTGCAAAAAAAATAACCCTTATAATTTGAATAATTATAAAGATTTGATCATAGAACACAAAAATTCAATAATTTATTTTAAATAATAATTTTATATAATGAATATTGAAGTTATATATTTCAATAAATTAATAAAATACACTAATTAACATAGATTTAAAAAATTATGGGTTTGAATTTAATTTCAAAAAAGAATAAAATTTCAAAATTTTGAACTCTCATCGTTCCCCATTCTAGAAAAAAAAATGGATTTTCACAACACTTGAATCTAAGATACATATATTAAAGCATGGGATACTCCAAATGATGTCAATTTAATCTAAAACAATCATTATAAATCATTGACAAATGTAAGAGCCCTTATAATCCCAAGTCAAACACATAGTTCTTTTGTTTCATTCTAAACCTAGTATTGGATGGAAAATTCAAACATCATTTTGGGGGGATGGTATTTTATTTATAATTAGTGAACTTTTTTATTTTACAATTTATATATATATTTTATAATAAAAAACATTACTTCAGAAATGAAATATATATTGAGAAAATATTTTTTCACAATACTTTTATGTTAGTTTCATTTTAAAGATTTAATCCATGTATTTATCTAATCGGGATATAGCCTTATTATAATAAACAATACAATAAATACAAATAAAAAATATTTTTTGGTATGACCATGGAAATTTATTCTAATTTTTTATTGAGTTTGGAATAAAAAAATCATTGATAGAAGGGGAAAATGCCTTGATTTTTTATGGGCTTGAGTTTCAGTATTCTACCTCTATCTTTTGTATCTCTTAAGATTGGTTTCACCTAGTATCATTCATTATTAACCTCCATGCATGAAATATCACATTCATAATAAATAATTAACTTCACATGAATTTGAAGGGAACCATAAGTTTTTATATATAAAAAACAATGGGAACACTGGCCTATACATAATAAGAAGAGAGCTATGATCCCAAGGGAATCATTTTAATTTAATAATAAAATTTAAAAAAAACATTTAATTAATAATAAAAAAATACTCATAAAAAAATTCTAGTATAAAACTCATGATCATCCAATTGTGAGATAAATGCACATTTAAAATAACCAGATAGATGTCATTTAAATTTGTTCATTTTTAAGATAAAATATTCTCAAATTAATTTGATTAGTTATCTTATTAATAAATTAATTCACTTTATCTTAATCTCCATCAAAATTTTCAGTGATATAGACACCTACTGTGATTTTAAATAAATTAGATAAATTAATTTTATTTAAAAATTAATTAAGTACATATCTAATACTTAGAGGAAACATATATTACACTTGTTTGAACTACTTAACATGGTCCTTGTTGTATACAATACACTCAAAAGACATCTCATTTACAGAAATGTGACATAATTTACCAGTATGTATTTTCAATAAATGAAACATGAGATAGATTAATTTTAAGTTACATGGACTGATTTAATGCATGAACAGTATGCATTATGTAATTATAATACAATAAACATAGTTCAAAATTTATATAAAAATTAACTAATAATATCATATCACATAAAACCTATCACATGGTATGTATGAGTTAATAAATGACACAAAAAACACATAATGATATATTTTATTGAGTAATAAATTAATTTTTTATTTTCTATGTAAAATAATTTTATTGGTGTACAACATAGCTTAATGTGTATTCCACTTACGAATGTATGAATTAATAATTCCTAATGGATTTAATTACACCATGTGTGAATTAATTACATGGAAATTTAAATTAATCACATAATATATAAATTAATTATATCACATGTAAATCAATTACATAACATGGAATTAAATTACATCATATGTGAATTAAATACATCTTGTGTGTACATATCACATTTCATGTGTATCAGTATCCACAGGTGTGAATTGATTACATGACATGTTAATCAATTACACTGGCTATGAATTAATTACACCATTTGGGAATTATTTACGGGGTGTCTAAATTAATTTCACTTAATGTAAGTTAATTAAAATGTGTGTTTTTTAACAAAACCATGTGTGTATTAAATAATTTTATTATAATTTATATATTAAATGTGTGATTTAATTAATTTATCTATGTTGGTTGACCACATGACAACTGCATCATGTGGGGTTATACGGGATGTTTGTGGTGTATATTTCATGTATCCCTTCATTTGATGTTCCACTTTATTATGATTCTTAAAATGTTCTTCATATATTATTTACCAACCTGGGTTATATAAGTGATAAATGAATAGGAGAAGAACAAATCTTGGAAATAAAATTATAATAATGAATAAACAGAATATGGAAGCTAAATTTAAATGAATTAATTATTAACAGAGAATAAATAAATGTAAATTTAATCATGAATTATTTGATACTTCTTAATGGTTCCAGATGTAGTATTAGAACCTATTGAGACTATGGAAAACTCAAATTTTTTCATATGAAACGAATTACCCATAATGTACATGATAATGAATGCCTTGTCGAACTTTTTTTCTAATGAGTATTGAAAAATATTTTTTATCCAAACCAAGAGAGGAACTTTTCATGTTAATTTATAATTAATATAAAAAAACAAAGAAATGTTATCTCGATCTTGAGATCATTCTTCCTTAATGTCTTTTATCATTCTAACCTAATTGGTGCATCATCGTTTTTTCAAGATAACCCCAATCATAGCCTCTCTATTAATGATCCACATGCACTCCTTTAGTTTCCAAACAATTATATTGAAACGTTGGGTTCTAGAATGAATGTTTGATCACCTTGGATAATTTGATTTGACCACTTAGCATTCATTAAATCTTAAATAAATATCGCATTGCTTTCTTGGTTTTAGAGGGGAATAGTGGATGAGGATGATATATATAGGAATATTTTGAAAAAAGATTATCCTCTTCTACAATGACATAGACGTTTATCCCAAGTAATATGGATTGGATTTAAAATTTAATAAATTACACCAAGGCCACTGATGATATATTAATCCTTGAATAATCCCATGCCTTGAAAAATAATAATAATATTATTTTATCTCATTAAATGGAAAAACATTCATAATGATAAATTATGGTTTTATCATTTAGTAAATTAATATTTTTCACTTGATCAAAAAAATATTATGTTCATCCTTGTATTCAATTTATTTAACTATCAGATATTTTTTCTATATATCATAAATTGATTTTATATTCATTATTGGGTGAATAAAATTTTCATATTAATATTTGGGTACCAAAAAAATTATTCATTAATAAATTATTATTTATGACATTGTGAATAATAAATGACAAATATCATGTATTCAGTAAATAAAAAAATATTATACTAATAGTGTGGAGAATACAAAAATAATTTTAATATTTTTTGTATCTAAATAAACAATTTATTTATCTACATATTATTATTTAATTCCATGTGAATACAAGGTGAATAATAAATATTATATTTATCTATGTGATCAAATAATTTCATCTTGAATAAATATTTATTTCATATTTATAATAAATTAATTATGAACAAATATTACTTCTTTGACTATAGAATAATATTTATTCCAACTATTAATTATAAATAATATTTAACTAAGATAAAAAAACACTTTTTGAGTGACACTCCAAGATTTGTTCTTCAGTAGAATTAGGTATGCTTGCCTAAATTTCAAAATTATTGTTGTCACATCCCGACCTAGTTCACTCTAAAAAGTAAACATATAGAGGTATATATGACCTTAGAAAGAACTCTTAACATTTTAATGGATGTTTACTTGAAGACCGGGGCTATGATGGTAGCTTAACGAGACTATACTCCCATATGACAATGCACAAGTACAAGGAAATAAAAAAAGAACATCCTGAAAAAAATTTCAAAGTAAACAATAAAATAGTAACTGAAAATGAATGAAATCAATATATAGACACATGTTCATTCTGGAATGCAATGGTTGATCACCCACTAGGCTGGTCAACATAAAATGAATAAAAATAAATAAATATAAGAGGCTCCACACCATCTATGCATCATACCTCATCCTAGTCTCACGAACTCGTTCAAGATATTACGCTTTATCATACAAAACTAAGCCTTATCATGATATAAACCTTCATCTATGTGATATCTATATGGGTTCTCAAGTTACATGGACTCTTAATAAATGTGTGAGTAAAAATCAGTTGGGAAACACTAATGTGGATCTATATATAATTGGTAAATACAATGATATGTGATTGTGATATGCCTAACTGAATAAAAAAATAAATACTATAGAAATGTAAATAAAAATTACCATCAATACACAGTATATAATTTGGCACTCAAGATCAAATATATTTTCTTTAGTTAGTGTCTAAGTGTGTTTAATAAAATGACATGATCAAGACAACAACAGTATCTGGGTCCATGGTCAATCCTCTGTATAAAATCATGAGTGATGTATAGTAATAGGTTTAAAGGATGAATCTTAATTATGGTACTCTATAATATTAGAAAAAATTGAATAATCAAAATTAGGTCATCCTATAGTACTAGTATCAAATAATGGTTCCCAATTTAGGAAATATAAAGTATCATAAGTTTCAGTACTGTTCCATAATATTTTACAGACCATCCACAAGTATTTACAATTTTATCAATATCAGGACCACTCCAATAGAGTTTACCATATAATATGCCATTTTTCAACTCACACACCATTATTTATTATTTCAATTTATAAAGCTACGTTAGTTAGAAATAGTCATCTCACATCATTATATTCTATTTCCATTTACCAATCATTTATTACCATTTTGAAACACTAAATGGAAAACCAACCATGGTTTCATATTCTATATATCATAGTGGACTCCCTACCTAGGGTCCTCAGGCCAATTCAAGCCTCAAGCCTAAGCCTATAAATTAGGAATAGTGTCCCCTTATCATTTCCTATATCACCTCACTATCACTACAACCTATGAGTCTCACCTGATCCAACCTTGGGGTGAAGGTGACACCCACATCTAACCTTAATAATCTTGTCACCACTCCCAACCCAAGTAAGATATTATGAGAACCTTTACTGGGGTCCACTAACCCATTCAAACCATTCATGTCTCAATTATCCCAATGTCTTAAGGGAAAATCATAGGTTCCACTATTGTTTACATGGTCAAAATAATTATATTCAATCATGTGAATTTACTTGGTGGTGTACCAATAATCATGGGCTATGGCCCATAAATATCATATCATTCATTCACTCCATATGGGGTATATATATTTCATGAAGTTTATTTAATTATAATCAATTCATTGACCATTAGTGGCTGCAGTGACAATCCAGAGCACAAGGGTCCATCTGGGTCCTAAAAACATTGATCTCTTCCTTAAGGAACATAATTTTAATGAACTAAAATGAGCCAATTTAAAATTTAATTTAACCCTTATAACCATTTATTAAATTTAATGGCCAACTTACCTAAGGTGGTGAGACCACATACCACATACCCATAATCAAAAATTAATATCATAGTTTATATATGATATAAAACCTACCTCATATGAATTCTATCCCATTTTAATTCCTTATCCCAACCACACTTTCAAAGGCCAAACACATTCAATGGGCCATTATCTAACCACCTAAGGCCGTAAATTTAATGGTAACAACCAATAATTATTTATAAAAATTATAATTTATTTTGAAAAATATTATTGAAAATTGATAATTAATTAAACAATTAAATTTAACAAGGAATAAATTATGAATACCTAATTATTTGACCTCATATCACAAGAACCACAACCAAATACTCTTAGGAGGATAACAGTGCATTCACAACCACGACCTGGGAAAAATCCCCAAACTACAAAATCAATTACATCATTAAATTTATTTATATTTTAAGAAAAAACTTTATAAAAATTTCTTATGAAAGGTACCTCCATAAAATATATGGTAAATAACATTCTAACCAAGTTATAGGACACCCTCTACTTATGTTGGGAAAATATATCATCACAATAAGCTAATTCCACTACGCTCTTGTGGAATCTAAATAAAAACTATAATCATGGCCATTTTAAATTTAAAGATTCCATGTGGAAAGAGAAAATGGGGATGCATAAGGATGAAAATCAAGAAAAATCACTGAATTACACAGGGAAAATAACCCAAAATAGAGGGTACTCAAAGGAGGAAAGAGGAGGGGATTGATTGTGTATGCGCATAAAGGATAGGATTGAAAATGGGGACTCCCCTTAAAAACTGAAAGGGTACATATTATAAAAATACACATCAAATGATCCACATGTTATATCCTTTTTGTTTACCAAAATTTTCCCGCAACGTGCCATAGAAACTATCCAAGTATACCACCCTTCGCACAATTAAGTTTCATGGTTTACCAAGCCACATGTCAATCATATGAATTTTCACTTCCACGGTCTAAAAAAGTTGAAACAATTTATCTATAAATATGGGGAAACCATGTGACATTCTCTATGTCCAACAAAAATTTCACAATTTAATCAAAATAAAGCTTGGTTAAACCTTATCCATCCATTAACTATCAAACTCATCCATTATATGTACAAAAACAACTGAAAACACCTAGAGACTCAGGGTTCTACAAGATTTCCCCTAATTTTTTCGCACAAATCCATACACCAAGGTCACTATTGGTAAAAACTAAATTTCACAATTTAATTTTTTTGAAAATCTCTCGATCACCTAAGGATCTTCAGAGGCCTCATTCCAGGTCTAAGAACATTATTTTATGATGTTTAAACTCTCTATATTTTTATCTGAAGTAAAATTCACTGATTGTCCCCATAACATGCTAAAACATTCATATTCCATATATAATTTCGGCGCCATAATGAAGATGATGTATTATAAACTCCCCACCATACCACTACTCATTTATGTGAAGCCTCATAGACCATTCAAACATTTAGTCTATATTGTATGCTTAATTGTATTCATTGTGAACTCCAAACCAAGGTTATCCATTTATCAAACATTATCCACCACTCTTAACCACCATAGAACCACTTAGAAATTACTTTAAATCCATCCATATATCCTAATAGATGATTTTTCCATCACCCAACACAACTCTTATCCTACGGTTCAGCAACTATATGACTCTACTGAAACTGATTGATTCTTACCCATGATGATTCCCACAGCCAGAATCGCATATCCAAACACAACTCCATCAGACCATCAACCCACATGGTATAGTTCCAAACACCCCACACCCATACATATATGGAAAATATGGTCAAACATGAGTATTATTATCAATTCCATACTTCCATGTGAAATAGACAAGCCTACACCAGCCATGAAATAAGCTCAAACATTTCACCTTTCCTTGAAAGGACCTGGACAATGCTCATGGAACAACTATAATACCATATGCAGTTTCCATCCAAATTACATCCAATTTTAAATAAAAAATACATCTAAACATGCTTTCAATTACTTAATACAAGGATGCTTGATAACCAAAGATACACCGGGATTTACCTAATCACAATACTTGAATCCAAAAAACATACATAAATGTTGAAATAAAACTTACAGTTTTTTTATATAGTTAGTTCCTGAACCAAACCAACCCAACAACATTATGTTCACTAATAAATAAACAATGAATGATTTTAATCCTAATAAAATCACCACATTTCCGTCACTATAACAATTCCAATGGATAAACTCTTGAAAAATTATTATATGAATTATAAATCTATAACCCTCCTCAGAGCCAAAGAAATTAAATTCCTCAACCCATGATATATGAATTCTAGATCGACCATTCACAGATCTATCCAAAATATATATAACTCTACCAATATGTTGTTCATATTCCCATAGTTGAGAGGAAACACCCCACTATAGAAGCATGTCCATCTTCAATCCACTAAATCAAACACTCAATAACCATATCCCAATATCTATTCAATACTAATCTCGAATCATCAATCAAATCAACCATTCCATCACACTTGATCTAAAAATGATTAATTCTTTCCCATAGGGACATTCAAAACTCTTACCATTGAATCTAGGATTACTCACCTAAACCACTAACCATGCTCATCATGCATGCCAGTCTAATAAAATAAGATCTGTAGATTGTCTCATCCAAAATCATTATAACTTACCCTTACTTTGGTAAACCACATGATTATTTTTCATTATATTCCCTTTAATGTCATAGTAATCTACCAAAATTTTCACTATTCTCTCAAAAGAAGATACAAAATAGTTAGGGTTATTCATTACACAGATCCTACACTTTAATTCAAACCCCGCCACCAAATTAACGACACTCAAGGATCTTGTCATTACAATTACTAAGGAACCTCCATGAAAATAAACCATATTTAGCAGTGCATACCTTATAATGATTTTAATGTAATAATTTTACCTTTTTGCCTCTATGTTTCTTAAAAAACCAAAATTACCATTCACTCAGTATACCCCCCCAAAAAAATTACCAATTCACAAAAAACTATGTTTCATCCAAGGGTCACAAGGTCCCCCCACCTAGATTGTAAACTGAGTCTCACAAGAGGTACTAGAATACCTAAATAAAATCTCATGGGTGACATATTACTCTAATATTAAAAAAAATTCCCCAAATAATGTTCCAACAAACCCATCCTCGGATCTCACAGATTCAGATCAGGCAACATAATCAAAAATCAACCATCAAATCCCAAGGAACCAACCCTCTATGACTATTTACACATTACACTAGTCCATTTAGGATCAAGTCTCATTATTCATACATTTATATAAATTCCTCACCTTATGATAACTTACATCAACTACCAATACCCATATTGTTCCATTTAAGAAAAATTACTCCCAGAACCTTTATAGGAAAAAAAATTATAGAATGTTGTTGTCACTTTATATAACCAACCACTTTTTCTGGTTAGAACCATTATAAGGGATTTGAATTAATATAATAACACTAAAAGGGATAACGCACCTCCCATGTTCTCAGAACTGGACCACCATCATTATGGAGAAAACCCTCTAGAGATCCAAAAGACTTGACATCAGAAAGAAAATTTGTATGGTAGTCTAGATGTGTAAAATCCCACCAAGAACATATATGAGAACACCATTTATATGTTTATATTGAAAAATTAAATATATGAACCCATCATCAATGAAATATCATATAATTAGGAACCTTTCATGTGAATATAATGTTCTAAATATGATGTATGACCCACTTTGTACCACTGTATGATAAGATCTAAATCCATAATAAACCATAAATACAAAATTTCATTTGTGTCACCCTAGGTAAAATCTCATTCAACTATAACATAATAAATAATGAAATATAATTCCATTCCACTATTGACCTTGAAATACTACAAGAAAATTGGTTCATGACACACCAGTTAGATATCCACCACTGGTCCCTAAAAATCACTATCTCACATATCTATGATTTCCCAAATAAATATTAAAAAAACTGAAACACTATGTGATATAAGTAGAATAATAATTACTAAAACATTGTCTTGTTTTAACCCAATATACTCTAAAAAATAACTAGATCAATGGGAGACCAAACCTTAGGCATTTTTACCTGTAGCTAGACGTTATCGACCATAAATGGGTGTCTAGGGTCATACTATGAAAAACTACACCACCTTATCAAAGTGAGAAATAATAAGTAAAAAACCAAGAAAAATACATAATATAACTCTTATAATATACTGGAAATTAATAATTATTAATAAATTACATCAATATAAAGTCCCAATGTCATTCTAGCATATAAATATTGATCTCCCACTTAGTTGATCACATATAAAAAACAAAATAAAAGAAATAAATACAATATCTTCCACTGAAACTGTGAGCCATTCAACATCACATTACCCTAATCCCATTAGATCATAGCTGTTCAATCACACAACAAAAGTCTACACCTCGATATAAAACTATTACCAAGTGAGATATACATAGTTAACCAAGATTCAATGACACTTGATAGTGTGTGAGTAAAACTCATTAGGGCACCAACAACATGGTATTATTCATAAATAGTAAATTTAGTGATATTTTCTTGTGATATGATCAAATGAATAATTAAATAAAACTAAAACATGTAAATAAATAGCCACATTAAATCCTTTGATTCTAAATTGGAACCCTAGATTGACTGATGACGAAATCCCAAAAAATGCATTCTATAGTCTCTTGCTCAATGTATAACTCATGTGATTATATAGTATCATCAATATAAATAACTCTCAATGAGAATTTATAGACCACTCAAAAGAAGTTATATTTTCATAAATATCAAGATATCTCTAGGAGTGTTTACCATATCAGTTATCAACAATTCCATTTTCACACCCCAGTTTAACATTTCAATTTATAAGAATATAATAGTTCATAATCATATTATCACATAATAATAACTATTTACTATTTATAAATCATTGTCTATCAATTTATAACATTGGATGGGAAAACTATCAACATCGTCAAATCCATATCTCACACTAGAAACCCAAACAACGTCCTTTATCCCATTGATTCCTCTGGTCTAAGCACTCCAACTGGGTATAACGTCCCCATATAATTTTCCCATACACCTCATGTCCTATACGACCTCTTAGTCTCACTCGGACAAACCTTGGGTCAAAGGTGACACCCAAGGTTAACCCTAAATAGTGCTTCACAACTCCAAAACACATGGAGATACTAAGGGAACATTCATCAAGGTCCATGAATCCGTTAAACCCATTCCTATCTCAACCATCACAAAGGATAAATGGAAAACTATAGTTTCCACCATAGCCTACTTGGGAAGTCATATTATATTACATCATGTGCTTCTACTAGTAGGAATATACTGGATCCATTGTTATGTCCACTATGTATCACATCATTCAGTCGCCCCCTGAAGGGGTTTATATGTATTAGGAAATTCATTTAATTATACACATTTATTTAATTTAAATGTTTACCACCTTAAGGTGGTGAGACAACATACCACAGAAATTAAATTAAAAAATAATACCATATGAAGTGTATGAGATACCCCATGCCTTTTATGAATTCTTTTTTTTTAATTTGTTAGAACATGCACTCTTTCTTAGGAAAAACAAGTTTAATCGATAATTGTTTAACCCCATGAGGGCCAAAATCTAGTGATAAATCCAAAAAAATATTTATAAAAGTTGAAACTAATTATTTAACAACTCTTAATAAGTTATAATTTATTAAACCATTTAATGAAACCATCTATAAACACTAAATATCTCATTACTCTACCCCATCACACAACAACCATAACCATACAACTATAGGATGTCTACTACACACTCTTTGAACCAACCAAGGAAACATTGATTACAATAGGCATATATTCCTTCATTAAATTAAAATAATTATTAAATAAATACGTTATAAAATTTAACTATGTGATGTACCTCCATAAAATCAATGGGAAACCATATACAGACCACGTTATAGGGTTTGGGCACATAGTTTTTCAAACCTTATACCAATATTGTTGTTTGAACTTTTTACGTATACCCCCCTTCATAAGGTTGAGCCACAGGGTTTACCAAACCATATACCAACAATTCAAATTGGAACTTCTTTAGTATATAATAGTTAAAATAGTTTTTCTATCACTATGAATAAACCACAAATCAGAATGTAGGTCTAAAAAAATTTCATAGTTCACTCTGTGATCATGCATGCATAACCCTCAACTGTTCACTTACTATACAACTAAACCCTTCTCTATTGAAAAAAGAATATAAAAAACCCTACACCTCAAGGTTCTACACAATATCCAATTAACTATATGCACCAAACCACAAAACAAGGTGAAAACGAGGAAAGAACATCTATTTCACACCAGAATCATTTAATAAATACTAAAGTACCCAAGGAACCTACCATGGATAATCCATGTCTAATAACATTAACATAATATATTTTGAATATAATAATTATTTTTCAAATACCAATTTATCTAAAAACCCACCAATAAGCCAAAATATTAAAATTTCTACAATAATTCTTAAATTCATTTGAATATGGGTTTTTACAGAACGTTTAAAAAATAGTTTAAAAAACCAAAAAGGAAGAATAAGGGTCATAATGAAAAAAATTACATATGAATTCTCATTGTGTAACATGTTACATTTTTCATGATATCTCATCATGTATCTTCCACCCCCTTGTATTACACTTATATGATTTATGTATATATCTTTTACTATCTAAAATAAAATCGTTATTACAGCATTTCCAGACAATTTAATGTGACTATTTCAATTCAATCAAATAGATTAGATATTAACTTTCATAAGGATAAAAGGGGAAATCCTTCCTCAACTTATTCATTAATAACATTTTATTAATGATCTACCTAATGTACCCTACATTCATTAAACATGTTGTGTCAAAGTTTTTGTCAGTACATTAAATCATGGGAGTCGTTGAATGCATTTGTAAAAATATTAAAGAATAAGGATCAATACATATGTCTATAGACAAGAATATCTCGTGAAACAGAAGAATATGGTCTTCTTACACATGGGTCTATTCTAATGACATACCATCGTTAATATTATAAGTAAAAACATCATGATAGAAAATCACATACACTTATGAGTAATTTCACATGATATTCAACATACTATGCGGCCGTCATAGAATTTTATTTTACCATAGAACAATATTTAAAAATATCACCATAACACTTCAAGGTTACCATCACTGTTGGGAATAACATTCACTTGTTCAGTATGAAGAATATTATTTGGAATTATTCCATTAATATTAAATATAATAACAATCAACATTTTATAATTAATTTATTAATATCCAACTCGATGAATAGTCATGCAATCAAAAGTATAATGTAATTGGTTAAAAGGATTTAGCACCAAGAGACTATATAGATAATCTAACATTTTTTCTATAGGCTAATAAATCACTAAATAGTGAGATTTCAAGGAATTTATTTCTCTCTTTCATTCATTCTCCATCGTTGTATTACTAGGATTCCAAAAAAATCTAAATTCTAACACTTTCCTCATATACTCTTAAACGAACATAGTGTTCTTCCTCTCTTAATGCAGCATCAATAATGTCCCTCCTACACTCTTTGATAAATATCACATGCACCAATTTCTGGTGAATGGATATTAAAACAAAATATATTAATATTAATTAATGGAATGAATTTGGAATGAAATATTTAAAAATAATAACAATTAATTGTTTTTAATATTATTAGTCATTTCGTTTGATTGATCAGTACAGTATGTACCCTTTTTTATTCTTATCCTTCTCAATTTTTCATGGTGAGTGGGGGGAGAGGTAGGTTGAACTAAACATATTTAAATATTCTACATGATTTATCTATTAATTAAATAGTGTTATTGGAAATCACCTACACCTACAACAATATATACCCTCCATGTGAAAAAGAATGAGGTTATATGTTCTGTGATATTATATCATAGTGAGATCACATAGAATCTTATCATATAATAATATTAAAATAATCAATTAAGTAATTAAAAAAAATAATTATAAAATAAAATTTATAAATAGAAATTATCAACAAAAAATTCTATCTCCTAACATCTGTTAAAAAACATCTCCCATATATTTACATCTAAAAACCCATATTTAATGAATAAATTTCATTCTTTTTCTTCCAAAAAATATAAAAATACACTATATTTAATTTAAATACCTCTATAAAATTAGTTAAAAGGAAATCCATAACATCTTAAGCATTTTATAATTTTAAAATTAAAAATTGGAACAATAATTGAATCAATAAAATGTTTCTCATATGAAATATTTAATATTGGTAGCATTGGAAAAAAATAATAAGAAGAAAACAGTTAGGATATTATATTATAATAGACTATAAAAATTGATCTTATGCCATCTAAAAAAAGTTTTCTATTTAGGATATAATATGTTAACCTTACACTATCCCTTTAGTTCCATGATAATATTAATTTTTTTTCATTTAGGTCACCTTGGTAATTATTATCCTTAAATTCAACTAATAACCTCTATTATTTACCATGATTAGGAAAATGTGTTCTAAATATGTACTCCCATATATAATATGTTTGTGTATTTCCCTCTCATAAGAATAAGAAAACTTTTCCAGATTAGAATCACTATTAGTAGCCTCTATAGGCCTATAAATAATTTCTATATACATATGTTAAATTTCCTAAATTAATTTAAAATTCACCGGTATATTTGTTAAATGAGAATCACATATACCTTGATGAATGTTCCTCTTACTCCTTTATAATTAATTAGCTAAATTTATTTTAACTTATTAATATTCTATATACCTATATTTAAATTAATGAAAATGATTATTAGAAGTAAATGTTTTATTTATTATAATTGAAAGAAAAATATACATACTTTATTCAGTAAAATATAAAAACAAATGCATATGTAAAAAATGGATTCTATTATCTAGGAATAGATAAATGATTATTCTAGGCCTCCTAAAACAAAAAAAAACTAAATTGATTCAAATCATAAAGAATTAATGAAAATTTATTGATTGAAATAGCCATGTTAAAAAAATAAAGTATTTTTATACATGCATGTTTTGCTAGAAAACATAAAAATAGATATTTAGCAGAATTATAAAGAAATAAATATGGTGTTTTCTATATCCCTTATTCCTAATATTTTCTCATATTATAGATCATGATTACATCATATTCATTGTTATCCTTAGGTAATCATGTAACAAATAAATAAATATTACATAATTCCACAACATCATATTCATTCTCATAACCCAAATGAATTTTTTCCTTCAAAAAATGTCAGTCCACATCTCATTTCATATATCAATAACATATATTATCTTATTCAGATGCATCACCCAAAGTCAGGATTTATATTTAAGATTAAATTCTTTTAAATCAGGTATTGTAAACCCAAAACCATCATGTTTCACAGCACTATTACTATCAATCCTGCAACACTTAAATACTGGTACTAAAAAATTTATTCAATAAAATTTTCATATATATCTTATACAATAGTAAAATATGTTATTGATACAAAAAATTTGGTTTTTATATTTTTAACTCAAAAATGTGTGTCTTCAGTGATGAACATTACTCCAATATTGAACAATAATTATGTTCTCCTTATTTTTTATATAAAATATATAATAATAAATCTAAAAACCAACAATGTAATTGTATTAAAATATGGTCCCCAAGCTAACCATTTAAATATTTCTATTAAATATGAATTATTATTGATGTTCAATTTGATGATTAAAAAACACTATTTACACTTATTCATCCTCCACATTTCATTTCTTTTAAGATATCTTACATTCTACCTAGTAATATGTGATGGAATATGTGGTTGAACCTCAATATTTTCATTAAAAATATCTAAATGTGCTAGAATTATTTCATTGTGCTTCAAAAAATTTACTTAATATACTTATCCCATTACCTTCCTTGTTGAATACCACATATTGATATTTTTGGAGACTAACATGCTTTACTATATTAAATTAGTAATTATATAACTCAACCACCACCTTAAAAGTTATATTTAAAAAAATCGGGTCCACTGGTTGATATGGTTTTTTGATATATTTATTCATAATTTTCATATATCATTAAAAATTATAAATATAACATAAATATACATTTTCAAATAAAAACATCAACTTATAAAATGAATAAAAAAAATCCATTATAAAAAAATTGAATAGAAAGTACATATAAATATGAAAGTTATAACAAATACATTATTCATTAAAATATTTAATATACCTATGTCTATGACTTTAATATAAGTGGATTTTAGTAATAAACAAAACATTATGTTAAAATTTCTCATATTTTTTTATAAATATGACAAAAAATTAAATTGATTGTATTTGATACATCAATACATAATAATCATGAGATATCATTCATATTAACGTCCAATACTATAATGAAACCAAAATTTTTACAATTTAAGAATAATTACTTGGAACTTTAATACCAATAAAAATTTGATTTTTTTCATTCATGGATAATGTGTGAAAACATCGAGGTAAATATCTTCTTTTCCCTTTTGTAGTAGGAGTGATAGGAGGGATTTTTCATAAATCATTATATATATATATATAATTATTTTCCTATGAATATAGGATATGGAAATCCCTAAGGTTGATCTCAAAATGATACCACACACACGCACTGATTTTATATTGTCACTACTTATAAATGAAAATATACTACCAAATGAAAATTAATACAACGTGGTTTTCAAATAAATAAGACAGATATATATATATATCTTTGTGTGTGTGTGTCTCTGTGTGTGTGATACAATAAGATATAATAGAAAAATTAAAATCCAGATCGTATAGTGAGATAAATTTTTTATTCTAAGAAGTTCACAATGAATAAATTCATAATTGTTTAAAATAAAATTCTAAATAATCAATTAAATATTGGGATCAATAATAATCACTGAACACTCACCCATTTTTAATTTTTCTACCCCACCAAAATACCATATAATGTGGGATAATTCTCTCTCAAACAATTTATAGGTGACCTTGTTTCCACACATCAATATCATAATTATTCTCAATCATATTCATTATTATAACGAAAGGGGACCTGAAAAGAGATAAACAAGAAAAGGAATTTGACAGTATGGAAAATGGAGTGAACACATAATCTTATTAGTTTAACCACTAATTTTTTTAAAATAAAATAAATTGAATCATTTAAGGGCAATATCACATAGAAAAACACCACTCTATCCCTTCTAATAAAATATTTATTTAGATATCTATTTGAATGGATATGTGATTCACGGAAGGAAACTAAAAACTGAATATGAGATATGAGAAGAAGATGAGAGAGAAAAAATATATATAATATTTTATATTAATTATACCACAGAAAAAATCCCCCTTACTATTGAAAATGATATACTGACATTGTTTTTTGATTGAAGGGAGGCAGTGGTGTTTTTTTGGATTTTTTCACTTCGATAGTTATTTTAATTTTATTCTATGATTTTTGTATAAGATACATATATTGGGGTATATGTTAACTACCTTTTTCCTTTTTTCAGAGTCATTATTTTTTTAATCTTTATACTTTTTTATCTTCATTATAATGTTTCATATGGTTGACTAGCATTATTATGATGGAGTTTATAATAGATGTCTCTGATACCTAGTTTGAGAGACAATTACCCCTCGTGTAGAGGTCTAAGTGTGGGGTGTAAAAATCAATGCGTTTTAGTGGGCCCCTTGTGAGATCGACCCTACGGATTTCACCCTACAACATTTTTTTAGAAAACTAAAAAATATTTTGTTATGATTTATAAAAAATACCTCTATTTATTCAATTCCATTGAATCAAAGGTTATTTAAGTCGATTTAATTTTTTATGTTAAAATTTATTTTTAAAATTTTTACTCAGTTATTTTTCTCATTCATCAAAAAATCCCTAAGTTAGGTAAGGAATTGTTTTGAAACAACTTATGTAAAAATATATTTAATTCTTGTGTAAGTGATTAAAAAAATTTAAATTCTTACAACATATAAAATGGAATTAAAGGAACTTACACATTAAAAATAATCTCTAGAAATGTAAAAGTTATCCCACCCAGTTATTACCATGAAGAATCTTATCATAATGAGTTAATAAATTAATTGGACATATCATTTTCTATTTTAGTGTTAAATAAATTCAATACCACTGATACAAAATTTTATGTGACTACAAAAAAACAAATACATTTTAGAAAGTTATTGAGACCGATATATTGAAGAGGAAATTCAATGTGAAACCACAAATTTTGAACATAAAAATATAGAGATTTTTTTTCAAACATTAACAAAAGATGAAGAAACAAATAAACCATTAAAATTTGAATAACACTTAATTTATATATTATATTCATAAAAATTTTTAATAGAATGGTTTAACTAATGAAGAATATATTCTCTATTAATTAGATGATTTCGATGGGAAATAGTGTATCCAATTGAGGATGATGGTACCAACACAATTTTTAAGGAATAATTCTAATTTTATGCTGAAACTAAAGAAAAATCACATTTTTAGATAAATTTATTTACAACTAGTGGATGTCTTCACAGAATATATCATTGGTGTAGGATATATTATTTTATTTTATTTTATTTAATACACCTTGGGAACTAAAATTTCATGGAATGGAGCATGAAAGAGTCTCTCTATGGGAGATTCTACAAGTTGAAAATTTTGAATAATACCAGGGAAACAAAAATTAGGTAGTTTTTAATAATGAATCATCCCCCCCCCCTTATAATGGGGATAGAGAACTATCACTATCCATCTATGGAAAATATAAATATATCACCCACTAAGGGGTTCAAAACAAGATTTTTTTCCTCTATTCTATTTATTTTTTCTTTATTTTTAATAAAATTTTAATGTTTTTTCATGATTTATTATAGTTTTAATGTGGTGAATATTAGGATACATAATCAAGGCTACTACTCAACAACCTAGGTTTTTTCATTATTCCTTACGTATTTTGATTATGTCTATAATTTTTTTCTCATTTATCATATGAAATATATAACAATTAGGAAATTTCATAGAATATGTGTGAGAGGAGGAACATCCATTATTATATTTGGATTTTTTAAATTTTTATTTGGGTATTTTTTTTAATTATTACAGTATTTATCTTCTAATTTTTAATTTTTGGTTATATTTTTCCTATTTTTAAAATTTACTACTCAAATTGAATACCATTTTATTTTTTTAAACCAATAAAAAAGGGAGAATTTATTTAACCCTATAAACTAAATATAAATGAGTGTTGAAATGAACTTTATTTAATATTCATAATTTTTGAAACTCAATAAAATAATTTTTATTTATTATTTTGATGTCACAAATCACTATCAAAATCTGTCAATAACCTTCCAGAGAGGATTTTGAATATTTTTTTGACATATTTATGCCTCATTTCATGAAAGAAATAAATTATACTAGTTTTAAATAGAATTTTTTATCTCTAAAAAATGATTTCTTAAGGAATTTTTGTTAAAGACCATTAATGAGAACTATTTTATTTTAAATCCCTATTTTTTAAAAGAACCCTTTTATAGAACTCTACCCCTGCATTTTATCCTTGTAATCACATATAGACACAAGAACAAACTATTATGTAGAAACCTTACAAGCCTATAATCCTTATCCAAACCAAATATAAGTTAAATACATGATCTAGTAGAAATAAATAGTGGAATAATTTTTCCTTGGGGTTTATTTCATCATTTAAGGACACTATGGGATTTAATAAAAAAATGTAGATATTTTGATGTGGTAAAAAACAAGCAGTTGAATTATATTTCTAAAAAAATATTGAAAATAAGATACTGGGTGAATATTTTGGTGAAAAAAACAATTTTTTTGAAGTTTAATAGAAGTGTTATCGTTCAAAATAAGGGTTAGGAAATCACACAACTATTTGAAGATTCAAAGAGCCTTTAATACCTTCAAAAATCAATCAAATGAGAATTTTGAAACATCAAAATCATAAATTCATTACTTTTGAAGGTGGATGAGTGGATTAAATATTTATACTAAAATAATGAAAGTATAAACTATCCTTGAGTACTTTAAAAGTGTTTAGATATTGTTTTTTTTATAAAGGGGTGTCATTAGAAGACCATTATTTTTGTGAAAATTGTATCGCCCATTTTTTCTATATAAAGTGTCAAACCCTATTAATTTTCCCTAAAATCATGTTTACATATATAATATACAAACACTACACCTATAGATGGCCTCATAAATCCTTCATGATTAACACATGCATATGACTCGTTTTGATGGAGATTTATAAACTAATAAAGCCTCTAAAGTCTATTTCATGTGTTTTGTATAAAAAATATCTTTTAAAAAAATTAATGTCTTATTTATGAGGGAAAAAATGTTGTGTCATAAATTTTTGTGTACATGATATGATAAATGAAGTGGGAGTGGATTTAATGAATTGAATAGATAATTTGGAATAAATTTTGTTTGTGATTCGTGACATTTTTGAGTGTATTGGTGTTAAATAAGTAGATCTCATGGGATTTTTCTTTTAATTCACTTTAGATTTTCTTTTGATGTTGCTATATATAGGAGTTCAGGTCTTAGATGTAATGAAATTGAAATACATAATTATGTTATTAATGATTCCATGAATTTCAAGGATTTCATCAACATTTTTTCATGTTAAGAGAAATTTATTTATTATATATGTTTATTGATGATTTGGGAATTATTATCAAAATGGAAAATTTCATGATTCTTATGTGTTTTTTATATCATTTATATTTCCTTCCATCTAAATATTTTTTCAATTCAATAAATATCATGATATTAACCACCACCAAAAAAAATCATTTATTCAAAGAGAGAGAGAATGGGGATAATGAGAGAGAGGGGAGGGCCTGAGGGGTGAAAGTAGTGTAAACCGAGCGCATCCCCTCTAATATGATTCATCTCTGTAGGGTTTTGTAGATTCATGTTATAAAAACAAAACAACCCACGACATAAATGGTAAGTGATGCTTGATGATTGTCTACCTTATTCCCCTAAGGCAAAGTGTGACTTAGGTTGGTGCTATCAGAGAGCATGCCTTGACACTTCCTAATATGGTAGGAGATAGACCAAGGGATATGGAATGTTCCATGAATTGAGTTAAAAATAATTAGTGAGTCGGTTTTCTCTTAAGAATTAAAAATTATTCCTTGATGGAAAAGAATAATTCTAGAGAAAAAGGAGATGGCTTCCATTTATAGATAAGAACCGCTACCCAGGAAAGCATAGAATGAAAATATAATGGTTTCCCTAAAGTCAAGGACCATCCATTCACCCCTCATATATCCCTCCATATAGGACCCATCTGTGTTGAATTTTAGACTCATAGGGGGGAAGGACTGGATTTCAGCAGACCCATTTGTTCCTCAAGAAACAGGTTTCGGATTGGATTGAGTAACCATTTGCAGGAAACAGAGAGACTGGGAATTATGCCATCTATCAATTCGCCTGACAAGATTGATCAAAAGAAAACAAGATAATGTAATGATGCCCTCCCAGAAAATTTTATCCCCTAAATCCTTTCTTTGTTCCTAGATTTATAGAGGCACCCCACACCTGTATGAAAAATTATAGACCAATTCAGCCACTCCACTCACTTATTACCCAATATATGAAACCAAGAGACAAAGAAGGGACATTGAACGACTGATGAGAGATGAAGGAATTAAAACCACCAAATAAAAACAAACCTCCCGATCCCATTCACCCTTAAAGAAGAGATGGGTGGACCTCTCATCTTTATGATCTCTTCAATAAGATCATTAAGAATCCATAGAGATGAAATATTTTCCAATATTCTCATCAGTAGCCACTGCATCATTCCAAAGCCTCCATGTGAGGAAGCTATACTTCCTTGGAATACTCTTTCCCCAAAGTAGAGCATTCCATTGGTCACCCTATGCATGGGGGTACAGGGTTCGATGATAATCCTTAGTAGTGAAGGTCCCTAATCTTGAGGGGGAATAGACGCACCTGTCAGGTTCTGAATTCATATCAATGAGATGAAAGTTTTCTTGTTGATACTTGTCCACCACAATCTTGATAAAGGATGGGAATCTGATAACCTATTTAAATGTGATATTGCAATATATATATATATATATATATGGGGAATTTGAGAATATTTCTCACCCAGTTGAGTTGCTATAAATGAAAATACCCTTCACTGATGATCCACTGAACATGGGGTTGGAGATAGGTGAATAGGGGTAACAACACAAACATGAAAGGAGAAATGTTCCATGTTTTTGTTAAATACCCACCCATGATAGTACTTCTCATGGTCTTCCCCCATACGTAATAGTGTTTCCGAATTTCTGAGGTAAACTTTACCTACATTCAAACGAAGAGTATCTGAGACGATTCAAACAATGATCCCACATTCCTTTATATGCCTTACCATCTTCCACCACGAGACCCACATACATCTTCCTTTTTCCTGAGCATCCCAGATGAGACGGGAAATGATTTTTTTCAATATTAAAGATAACTCCATGTGGGACATTAATAAAGTATAGAGCTTGAACTGGGGAGGTGATGAAGACACTCTTCACCAAGGCAATTTGGCCCCAAAAAATGCGAAATTATTCTTCCAAATGATGACTCTATCTGTGATTCTTCTATAGATGTGATTGAAATATATGATATGGAGTTTTCTTGGTGTAATAATATCGTCTAGGTAATTAATTGCCCAGCTTTAAATCTGCATGTCTAGATTGTTGCATAGAGAGGCTGCCCGGTAGGAAGCACACCTTTTTGAAATGAACAAATTTCATTTAGCATTGTTAATGAATTGCCCACTCCAATGACAATATTCATCATGAATATTGCTAGGGATACAGATATAGCACCTATTAGAATTCAAGAAAATCATGGTATCATAGGCAAACTTGAGGTGTGAGATGGAGGGTAGGTTCCACTTCATTTTGTATAGGAGCGTCGTGCCATCAGTCATGCTTTTGTGGACGAGGTGACTTAGAAATCGTGTGAGACACCATGTGTATAAAAAAAATGACCAAGATTAATTAAATTTGGAATAAAATAATATAAACACTACAAATGAGTTGATTTTTATTGGAAATGAAACGTAACTCTATAATTAATATATCTATAAAAAATCATGGTAGTACTTAATCATTAAAAAAGTTTCTATATGTGTGAAATTGGGGGGAACTGAACAACTAGTTTTCCCCAAAAAAACTAATTTATTACATTGAACAAACCATATTCTACATATATAAAATGAAATTCAAATACTATGGAAGAAAAAAAGATTCATGATAACAAATTTTTATTTGTTGACCACTACATATTAAGTCTTATATTGGGAGAAAAATTCTTTCAAAAATAAATTGATATAATTATATGTAAAATTTTCTTAAATTATTCATTATAAACATGTGTCTCTACACCATTCAATGGTTATAGAGTCTATAATTACATAAGATAGTGGGCAGGTATGATGAGATCATTTGGATAAGAGAATTTGTAGAAATATAATATATCCATGTTGGGCTAATATCCAAATCATTTTTCTATATTGGAGATCTATGAACTCTTCTAATTTGAGTTTTTTACTTCATTTTAATCCATTTTAATTAATCTAGAAACTATTATTTTAAAATATGGTTGTTTTTTCATATTTTAATTTCACATATAAATTTTTATTGATTATTTTTCAACTTATAGAAGTAAAATTATTGTTCTCTATATTTAAACTTCTTAATTGAGGTCTCACATTTGATTACAAGAGGTTTAATATGTTTTTGATTCTTGAGAGACATTGGTTAATCTAATCACATTTATAAGGGTATAAACACCCATATTAATATCTTAGTATGGTTTCTAAGAAGTTTCATAAGTTTAATTGATTATCTTGAAGTGGGTGTTGAGAAATTCAAATAGGTAATGTTTTTATACAAACATAAAGGGATTGTCAAAGGGGTCAATGTTGGTCTAATACTATAATATTAAATCTATCCTTTCCAATAAATTATACTTGTGATTTAAAATTTTATTTCCTAATATATTTATATAATAATATATTCTAGTTTTATATTATCATAGGTTAAACTCCCTCTAACCCCAAATTTATTAAGATTTACAAAAAAATAATAGTAGGGGACGTTTTCAACATAATTAGAAACCTCATAATAATTAAACGTAGGGGTCTACCATATTGATTTAAAGGGATATATTTGGTATAGTAATAGTGGAAAAGATTTTTGCCTTCAAAAACTTCCTTTATCAATGTATAACAATATTACAATGTTTAATTCCTCAATTCACAAGAAAATATCTCTATGTGAACAACTAAACATGACCTAAAACTATATTGAGACCTCAATATGGTTGTTTATTAATATATTAATGTGATTTGATTACCCAAAGACCTTCAAATAACTAAAACCGATTTAACCTACTGTGATTAAGAGTTAGACCTTACTTAATAAATTTAAACAAAAGGATCTATCATTTTATTTCATAACATAAATAAATACCAAAAAATAGGTGAAAGTGTAACACGTAAAGAAAACAACTACCATAATTCAAAATTATAGTTGCCAAATAAATTTAAAATGATTACAATGATGATAAAAATTCAAAATAGAAGAGTCATTGGATAACCACTACATGTATCCAATAGGGAGTTTATCATGGCATAGATTTTTTTTACCATGAAACCACCTCTTATCTCACTATAACCCTACTATCAATCCACTATTATGTACAATCACAACATTTTTTTCCCTATAATGGATGTGAAGAATGAAATTTACAAAGAAGAGTTGAGGTAGACTCTCCCTTAAATTATTTATATTCATTTAATATAATTAGGGGGAAAATATTGAATGGCTGTTAACCAAAAATGTGTTCATCTATGTCATGGGTTTCTGTCCATAATATTTGAGGCCCATGAGACTACTGTAGAAAATTTTAAGTATTAATAACTAAATTAAACATTTCTGGATGAACTGACTATTTTTTTACCAACGGCTTAGCTCATCCAGCAACATTATTTATGATATAATATTAATATTATATTATATGTAAATATTCTACACATATTTCTACTTTATCTGATAAAATAATAATCTCATATAGAGTTATGTATTATGAGTTATACCCCATTTAAGTATGGTTGGTCACTTCTTTCAACCCAAAGTTTTTCTAATTTTCATGTTTTATTTGGGAATCGTTCGGATTGATTTAGCACTATGAAAAGCTGAATAAAATGAATCTGAATAAATATATATTCCTATAAAATAGTATTTGAAACCATATGATTTAAGTAAATTTAATGATATAAAATTGAAAATTTGAAAGAAGTACCTAAAATTAAATAATTTTTTCATTTTCAAAATAATTTTAAACAATTCCTAAAAACCAAAAATTATTAAATTTCACTTAATATGAAATAAATGATCTGTATTGAATCATTTAAATCCAAGGAAGAGGTAATTAAATATTTACTCTATTAATAAGATAATTAAAAGACTATTCCCATATATATTATATCCAATTATGTATGAAATTCATCTTTAGTTTTTCCTTTAATATCTAAAAATATTCTGATACAACTATCATATATTTTTCATAACATAAATAAGATTAAATTTTATGTTTTATATCTAAGAAGCACTAATTATGTGGATCAAATGTAATGTATTATTTCATCCATTTATTTTTTAATGAACTACAATTTTTGTATTCGTAAATGTAACATTGATGTTTTTCACCATGTTATAATATTTTTCAATTTACAATTTTTGTGTATGAAAATAATACTATTTTAAATGATATTTTTAAAATCCATGATAAAAACGATCCATTTATAAAATAATAGATCTACCGTGTAAACTACGATTTTCTAATGATTTAGTTAATAATATAAGTTTATTTATTAATAAATTGGAAAAGCTTTATATCCCATAACATTGTACCTAAAAAACATTCTATATATAGGAATGTTTTTTATAGAGAACATTATTGTATATTATATAATGTAGTTCTATTTTTTGTATGCATCAAAAAAATTAACAGCAAGAACTAATAAAAAATACAAATCATCGATTAATGGTCATAAGTAAACATTAATATAATTTCAAGGATATTTTGGTCATGAAATCATGAAGTTCAATATAAAATATTTTTTCTTCAAAAATACCCTCGGTTGTATGTTTTAAAATTCCATCATAATATTCCATGAACTAGGATAGATATTGAGGCTCTAGTATAGATTTATTTCCCCTATTTATAGTCTCATTGTGATTTTTATAACTATATTTCCAAAATTAGTAAATTATTGATAAAATATAATCTATTTTTTCGGAACTAGCATGGTCACTTGGGTTTAAGATAGTAATTTTCTAATATTCAAGTTATATCCACCAATTTTCATTATTTTAATTTAAAATTATATGGTTCAAAAAAGAAATTATTAGATGATACGTGATTCTTTAGAAAGAGCTTTGATACTTAGTCATGAGGATGAATCACAAATAGTTCTTCTGTTTATTTTACAATAAGATATCCCATGTTTAGTAAATTTGTAAAAAGATTTATATTCCCTATTATATGAAACATAGTCATTAGTGTATACATGTATTTTTTTATTCCACATTTCCATTGGGTATAATTTTTTGCATCATTAATAAAATCTAGGATGTTCTTTTATTCAAGAAGTATCTATTTACAAATATTAATAAATTTATAGAAACCTTAGCTACTCCTACCATTTTTCAATTTCATGTTAACATATGTCAATACTAACGATAACACTATAAATTTTGTACAACTTGGGAACAATTATTTTTTAGTATCTCCATTAAATCTTGAAAAACATAATATTTATTTAATAGTTTGAACTTCTACATCATTAATTAATTCATCAATATGATCTTATATCTCATACAAAAAAACTTTATCCTCATTAGATATTGAATTCTATGTTATTTAACCATTCTATATCTAATGACTATAACACAAATTAAAACTACTAAAACTAAAATAATATATATTTTCTGTATACCTTGATTTTCTCATTTTCAAACACTTCATGCATAAAAGTGTAAAAAATGTGTTCATTTTCAATATTCTATGTAAAACATTACAATAATACATCATCCCCATTCTCGTATTTTTTTTCTTACTTACCATGCATTTATCCAATTATGATCCATTAAATACGTAACACGATAATGATAGTTATGAATATATTTACACACTATGTATAAATAAATATATAACATGAATATATTTATATGATTATATATGACTTATATTTATATATACACACATACACTATATAAATTTAAAACACACACACACACATATATATTCAAAATATATATATCAATATATACCAAAGATAATAGTTATTGTATAGACATATAAACTTATATATAAATTTAAATCATAAAAATTTAAAATATATAAACATATAAACATTTATAAATATTGAAATATATAAACATATAAACTTATGAATTTAAACAATCTATCTAAATATGTAAATTTAAAACATATATATAAATTTAAACCATATATATATTCTAAATGAGAAATATATATAAATATATTTATCTTGTGTATTTCATATAAACATAATATATATATATATAAACATACACACACAAGCACAGATACAAAAATTTATTCATTTATAAACATATATATGGAGATGGTGAAAAATAAATTTTTCATTCAAGCATCAAATGAAGACATCGACAAAATGTTTGAAAGATTAATTCAATTTAAAAACAACAATGAACAATTATATTTGATCAACTATCAATATTTTACTTTGATTCATGGAATCTATGAAGTTATGATTAAAATAGAAGACTATCATAAGGCTTGAGATGAGTTGGCCTCTCCCACTGGGGATTTCATTCACGGTGATACATAGTTGTCAAGAATTCAACATTATGGTTGTATTAAAGGGAATTTTTTATCCAATATATTCATTATTTTTTACTACTTTATAAAATTAATTTATTTTGTGGTTTTGTTTTTTTATGTTTTACATTTATTTCCTCATAATGGGACTTATTTTATGGGTCTACCCATCCATAGAAGCCATTTTGAAAGGGTTACCCTTAAAACCAAAAAATGGGTCCTTATTTAAAAATCGATATTTATTCTTATAAATATATAAACATATAAACATATATAAAAACTTATAAAAAAGTAATCATATAGATCTAAATATATGAACATGGGTGTTTGTATCATATGTTTACATTTATATTATACATATATATCAATATATATAGGTATATCATCATATTTCAATAAGTTTTATTCAATAATTACTACTTCACCTTACATGTTAATGAATTTTAAAAATATATATAACAAAAAATAAAAAAATCAATAAAATCCCAATATGTGGAAAATGTGAACTAAATACATAAATAAAATATTATTATCAAAAAAATGAAATAATAATAGATCTGGAAAATTAGAAAATATTTTTTTTAATGTTAGACATATTACTAAAGAAATACTTTCTTGAAATAAAAAAGAATATTGGAGAAAAAATATTTGGGGCTTACAAATACTAACCACTTGAGTGGAATAACGCTAAAATAGAATTAGTGGAGTGATTGTCCATCGTGAAAGTAGTTGTTATGTGTTATAAGATATATAAAAATTATGAGATGATGTTAGTGTCAAATATTGAGGTTGGATACAACTAACAATGTCTAGGGTTTCAAAAATGACAGTCTTTCTAAATAAATGGGTTCCATGAAAAAGGCTATTTTAGTTTCCCTAAAGATAATTCAATATCAGTTTTCATAAAAACTGAAAATATGAACTAATATATAATTTTCGTTTTTTAGTAACCAATTAAAAAAAATCTCTTGAGGAGGTTCATTATAAAATGTCAACAATAACAAAAAATTATTTTTTCAAAAAAACTGGTTATAAATTAATTATAATTAATGGGCTGATATAAATTTTATTTTTATTTTACTTTTGTTTTATCAACATCGCATTTGGATATGAATTATATCAATGTATAATGTTTATCATGAATTTGTCTTGTCAAACATAGCTAATAGGAATTAAAAATAAATCATGCTCTAATTTTATACCAAATATATAGTATATAAAAACATAATTTTTTATAACAGGAAAATATTTATATTTAAAATCTCTATTAAGAGTATTAAATAAATCATACAAAATTATTGAACCAATCATATAAAATATGCCATAACGCTAGAGAGGATATATTTTTATTACATTCTATAGGTAGTTTTAACTCATTACATCATTGTAGAATTTGTACCATATATCGAGATACCAATTTAATAATTTCTCATCCCAAACTATTTTAAAAGGTAAAAATCAATTAAGAATTGTATTTGATAGAAATCTTATGAAGAACTATTAAACTTATTCTCATAAAATATTCATTATTTAATGTTAATAACTTTTATTGTCTACTTAAAAACCTTTTATGTATTAATCATCATCATATTACAAAAATTATACATAAAAATTTCTTTGAGATCATTTTGCAAACAAATTTAAAAGTAACTCTTTATTTTAAGATCATTTTTAACAATAGACCCTTAACTCATTTTGGATATAAAGTGGATTTACATTTAAACAAGACTAAATTATACATTTTTTGGTAAGCTTTTAACTTATCTGTGTTGAAATATAAAATCTTTAGCCTATTAGAAAATATATTTGTTCTGAAATATATTTAAAAGAAACAAACTCTTATGTGTTAGTAAATATAAATTATTTACTTAATGAGAATTAATGGATCCTTGGGTTGTGGAAGTATAAAATATTGGTATTTTTAAAAATATTCCCCTAGACTAGTTTTCTAACATTTAATATGTTATATCAGTTCCTTGATTATATAATCGATCATGTTAAATTTAATTTAAAAAGGAAAAAATAAAATGAAACTATTAATGGTACCTTGATTATTATTCCACATTGATGTGATATGATCATAATCAAATTGTTGTAGCTCAAATATACCAATTAAGGCATCATATATATCTTACAAATATGAACAATGTATTTTGGTTTGTTATTATTAAATTCAGGTTTCCTTTTATGGGAAATCCAACATCTTAAAAAGGTCTCATTGTGCATGAAATGAATAGAAGTTTGATTCAGGATATTGAGGTGATTTATTATTGTTCCTCCATTAAATTAATATATCTTAACCATGAGAAAGTACTTAGGAGGAGTTATTTGGATGAAAATTTGAACCATTAATATCCCCCTAATCAATTTTTTTTTAAAAATTACATATACATATATAATATTATTTTGTTTATAAATGTTTTTAATACCTTTGTGAAACTAAAACATAAATATTTAACAATAAATGGATTAAATTTATAAATTATACCTTTTATTACAACCATAACATTTAATAAAATAATTTTATCATTAAAAAGATGAAGTAATATTAAACACGATTTATTATCTAAACACAACCCTCTCATATTTTCTTAATGAACCTTGAATAAATTATATTCATTCGAAGAAATTTCCATATTCAAATATTTTTACTTAAACAATTATTGAATTTCATGAAAAATAAAATAAATTAATATTATTAAAATATTTATTAATTAAATTAATTAACTTGTAATTATTGAAACTCATAAGTACATCATCCCCACATATAGGTCTCTCTATATCTTAAACTCTAATTCATTATAATAGGTGTATCTTCTAGATACACTTTGTTTGTGACCCTCTTGGGCCTTATCTCAGTAGTAATAAGTCATAATCACAAAAAAAAAAAAATTGGCCTCTAGAATTATATTATGGACTATTGGGGGATAAGGGTCAGTCAAATAAATTAGTAGGGAACCCACGCTTACAACACTCCCACATTGAATATATTCAACTAAAAATTATCAAGCTTCTACATCTCACATGATATAATCATGCTACTATAGATTTGTGGTGTTAGTCCCTATGCCTACCACATTTTCCAATACGGATTCTCTACTATTTGAATATTTCCTACCTTGTGTTAAACTACTCAAGAGAAGATATCCTCAAGTATTTCCATTTTTTTACTTTGATAATCATTTAATCTTAGCTAATTCCTTTAATATGTTTCCCAGAAATAGAACAATCATTGTGTACAGTATTCTATATAATTACAAATATCAGAAGCCACAAAATAATCAATATTAATTGATATGGATGCCACATTCTTCAATGAGTTATACTTTCTCATTTTCTAAAACCAACTAGGATATGAGATCAATTAATTATTAAGAGTACAAGTTTAGTTACATTATAACTGGAATTCTTTATCTCTCTACATACTCGGAAAATATCCCATGTACTTTCTCATGTTTTATTGGAAATCTATGAGTACTTCTCTTCTATATATCCTAGAGTTTTATGATATTTATCAACCATTATATATTTATTTTATATTTCATAAAGAGTACATGTCATCTCATATGTGTTAAATCCATCATGAAATCATATATAATTTAAATCATCATATTCATCTCTTCATATATCTCATACATGTCTTCTTAGACACGTTTATGACATGTAACATCGGAAAACAATTCTCTCATAAATGTTTATATCTTTTATTTTCTATACTTCATTGGTAAATATACTTTGACATGATATAAGAAACCATTAGATCTACATTAGTTGATTTTTTCTCTAAAATTTCATTTAAAAATTTATATTAATATTTGGAAATATTATTTCTATATAGTCAAAAGTGACTATATACATATTATTTTTGGTATGATAGCAATAGATTTTCATTGAAGATGGTGTTTCTCCCAATAATATCTTATGAAAATATAGAAAAAAATTATTTCAACTGAATATTCAATGATTAGGATACCTTCATTAACCCATAAATGGATTTTTTAAACTCGAATCCCTTACATTCAGTCTAGGGCATCACTAGCTCTTTTTTATTTGTGTTGTATTCAAACCTTCCATGAATGGAAACATTGGAATACATCTACTAATATATTGATCATGAAATGTTACCATGACATGTATAATTCTAATGTACTTAAGATTAATAATTCTTTATAACTAATGAATCATTATTGGCAATACACTTCTACCACCGAAGTCTTGTTTCAATTGAATACCCCCCCCCCCCCCATTAAATTTACAAAAAATTGGAGAAACTACCACATTATATAATTGATTTTTTTGTATGTATTCTATTTTTTAATTTATATGAACATAAAAATCATTTCTGATTCTCATTTATTAATTTTATGTTGAATTACATATTCTTATTTAATAGTATATCACGTTGAGTTGGTGGTCATTAAAAATATATATCAATTTAACCATCTTAAGAAATATGTTTCTTTATAATATATTCCTTCCAAAATATCTAGCATAAATTTTCATATGCTCAATATTTATACTTCTTAAACCTTGAATTTATCCAAGAAAATATTTCTTCCACAAAATCCAATTGATATTTCCACCCTTCAAATAGGAATATAGATTTTCACTTAACTATAAAATCTCTATATTAGGTATTTATGGAATATCTTTAGAACCTTTACGATATAAAATAGAGAAGTATTATATATATTTATAAATGAATGTTTTTTATTGAATTTTAATTAACAAACTCTTCACATATAAACACATGGATTTCTGACATAATAGATTTTATTCATTTTATAGATCATATGTGATATATTAATCAGTATAGTAGGGATATGGTAATGGGTAAAAGTTATTATTTTTTAATTATGTTCTAAAAAGATAATAGAATACCTTTGAAGACTTATAAAGTATCTAGAATGATCTTATATTTACATACATCATGGCCATTATGTGAATAATTAAATGTTATTTTATAATTAATCCAATAAATATTTTAATTATAAATAGCCACGATTTTATATGTATTTCATTTGAAATAAAAATGAGTTATTTGACAGCTTTCTTCACACAAAAACTCGAATTTAAATAAACTGTGATAGAGTAATCATTTATAACATAACCATTAAAACAGAAGGTGTGAATACTAATAAACATATTATATAAAATATTTTTTAATGGCATTAAATAATAAAAAATCATTTATTTATGAATAATAAATATGAATTCAATTTTCTGTAAAATCCTTTTATTCATAATAAATATGTTTTCTTCGAAAATGGTTTTTGTTTCATTTTTGTATGGAAATTATAGCTAATTTATACCATGTTTAGAAATTTTAATTATTTTAAAAAATATAATATTTTAAATCAAAATTCCAATATTATCTTATGGTAAATTTTTTAGATTTTTAAACAATGATTTGTTTTTTAATGAATAATGAAGAATAACAACTTTTGTTAAAAAATTTGAATTATTTTCACGTAAAATTCCCATTATGGTTTTAAATTTTTTTATTAAATTATAAAACTTTTCCATTAAATTTCAATAATATAATTAATTATGAATCATCATTATAATTAATTTTGGAATAATAACATTACTAGTCTTAAAAAATATGTTTCAAAAAACTATTTTTATGTGCATAATGTGTTTTTATATAAATAATTAAATAAATCTATATTTATTAATGTTTTTAATGAAAAATATATATTATAAAATAAATAATATTTTTTATCAATATTTTTATGGTTTTTAAAAGGCATGTAAAGGAATTAATTCTATTTTCTTCTAAAAATGCATTATTCAAAAATGGGACTTCAGTAAGGTTTTATGCTTATTTAAAATATAATTCTTACTCTTATAGATATTTAATCATGTAAAATGAACTTAAAGTTTATATTATAAATAATTAACATAATTTAATAGGTTCAACTTAATTTTTGGTCATAATTAATAGTAAAAATAGTAAATAAATTACCCTAATTAAGGTTAAAACGTTTTTACAGATGGGTTAAACCAAGACATAAGAATAAGAATTCCGCCTAAAATTTAATAATTTCAATTATTTGAATATTTTTTTATTTTATATTGTTATAACTTCAAATTATTGGTCATTTGGATCCACATCCTTATGAATGTAACATTTTATCATTGAGAAGATTTAGGAAATTCCTTTTATGTCCCTCCTCTCACTTAAAAAATGCCACTTATTCTCCTCACATATTCACGTAGATTGATCCCTCTAGCTCTACCAAGACAAACTCAAAAGACTTCCTAGATTTCATAATATTATCCTAGATTTTATTTTAAACTCCTAAGACTATTCTTTCAAGGATTAATGTGTAATTTAAAAGGGTTATCTCAAAGTATAGGAGGTTATCGAGTTTATGAAGCAAGACAAAAATAATATATGGGTTTTAAATTAAAATCTAATTTTTACTAGGATTTATTTGGATTAAAGTTTTTATCATGAAATTATACTATCTATCTCTTAAAAATATTTTTTATTTTCTTATCTTCAATTTATCTATATATATCACATGTTTTCCTTTCATTTTTCTATCTTCAAGTATATAACAAACTGAAAGAATGTTTTTAAAGAAAATGAAATCTCTCTCTCTTTGGTCTAAAATATTTTTCTTCAATATAAATATTTTATTTAAAATGTTTCTAATAATTATATTATCATTTCCCAATAAATTTAAAATTTAATTTTTATCTATGTTTTACATTCTATAAAAAAGCCTTAAAATGAATCTTCTTATCGTTTTTCAAATAAGGTACTTATGAATTATTACGCAAAATGTTAAAGTAATTTTTTAACGTATACCTTGTAAAGAATATTACTTATCATTATGAATATCCTTTTATTTGAATATTTTATTATAGGTTAATTTAGTTCATTTCAAAGAATTTTTTCCAAAATATTTTAAAATATTAATGAAACTCATTTTCATTGGATGGTTTATGATTATGATGTTGAAATAATGCATCCAATTAATATGGATGTTTCAAGAGCTCAATGATTATAATAGAGGTTTAGAAAATCCTAAAATAGGGTACATGTTATGTTATCCCAAATCCAAGAGAAGGTATACAAGAGGTTATCCCATGCCCAATGTAGGGGTAAGGGTGGTTAGATCATTCCTAATATGTTATGAATCTCTTGGTGAGTAGGTAGAAGAAAATGTTTCTATGATTATAATTATACCACATGTTGTTCCAATCTTATATGACAAGATATTTTTCAAATGTTATTCTCTCATGGATGAGGTTACATGATTACTTTAAGATTCAATTCTTATAAAATGTCAATATTTACACATAGACACATGATTATATGAATTTGTCAGTATGCATTTCAAATTTTCTCATGACCTTATGATTATAATTTCTTGCATATAATCATTTATTGATATATCCTTTATGTATTCTTACTGAGCTTCATGTATTTCCATTTATTATTTTTACTTTTTTCCCAAGATATTAATAGAGGTTTCAAGTTTGATATGTGTAACACCATTTGAATTTTGGGCCACGAAATTTGAGGGGTGATTTGAATTTTCAATTTAGTGGATGTGCAATTTTGTGCCTCAAGATTTGGAATGTGGTCATGAATTTTTGAACATCCTTAAATGATATTTTTTGATTGTTTTTAAGGATTTCGTGGGTGTCGGAGATGCTCGAGCAAAAAATTGAGGAAGTTGGGTGGTTCTTGGAGTGGTGATACAAATCTATATCACCCACCAGCTTGGTGATGAGCCCCTAATAGTTGGATGGTGGCCTAGGACTGGCGATCTGGTGAGCCACTAGCTAACTAGTGGCATCCACCCCTAGCTGTTGGGGCTATTACTGGAGAATTTTAATGCTGGGGTCATCCATGTATTTTACCAATTAGGGTTCCTTAGGTCTTAGATATAGGAAGTGCTATGAGAATCTATTTTTAGATATATCCTCCCCTCTCTTCCCCTATGGATTACCCGTGGTAGGGAATGGATACTGATATAAATTTATGTGGTGACTTGGATAAGTTTCTCCTCTAAATAATTGTTTTTGGCCTCCTCTTACCCTAACCATAATTTTGGTTTGAATTGGGATTGGATTCATGATTATTTTACAATACATTGGATAATTCCTCAATTATTTGATGGGATTTTGTGATGCATGTATAGAGGATGTCGTGGGAATCTATATATCCACATTTTTTTGTCGTTTCAAGGGAGGTAAACTATTACCTTAATTTTATTTAGGGTTATTTAGGAATTTGGATGAAATTTATGATTTAATTCATGTATAATGACTGGGATTTTAATTTTCACAGTGTTAGCGATGTGTGCAGATCCTTCAGGTTTGGATGGTTGAGGTCCTGATGAATTGGTGGTGCTTGGTAAGATTTATAGTGACTATTATAACTTGAATTAAATTATCTTACTAATTAAAAATGTTTATAATTAATTATTTATTTCATTAGGCATAACAAGGGTTCTTGAGAGTGTAGATTATCCATGGGTGGTAATGGAAAAGCATGTGGGAGTTATGAACTGTCTCGGCTGGGGATTCATGGTGCTTTGTGGTGGTGGTGGTAACTCCATGATGGAGGTAGGTGGACACTTTTTATACAAGTTCAAATTCATGTTATGTATATGTTCCATGATTTATGTGTGTTTAATGTGTTCAGGTAGATATCTAGGGTATGGGGAAGCCTTTGTAATGTGATACGGGATTGTGGTCAACCACATATGCTTGAGATGAGTGCCCCTGAGAAATCATGATGACAATTGTTTACTGGTGACTATGTCAGAAATGTTTGAGAGAAATGATAGTGATGAATTGAGGTCATTAAAGGGTCTCGAGGATCAAAAAAGTGATATATATAACCTATTATAGGTTCTATAGGGATAAATAAATAGGTTCATTGGTCTTAGTCCACGTGTTGATGAATGAGATGGTGATACAAATCAAGAAATATGAAACCCCTCCATTATAGGGGAGTGGTATCTTCGGGAGCTTTGTGACTAGGATGAGTCATTTGGGACTGTATGGTCAAAGACTGGAGGGTTTCCATCGAGGGTTATTATGGATATATCCTTTGGAGAAGCAAGGTGGGGCCTTGTAATTTCTCATTCAAATTACTCAAGGAATTTTCATTAGGTCTCCAAGGGTACTTAGAGTAGTTGGCTTGGAATGGTTTTGGCTAATAGTACAAGGATTGATGGGGGCTTTCAATGAGGATGGACTATCATCTGAAGTTTGGGCCGGAGGAGCATAAAATTTTTGTAAAGACCATTGGGTGGTACAAAAAGGTACTATTTATGATTTGAGATTGAGATGGGTCTGGGAACCAAGTGGTTTCTCAGTGTGGTGAGGGTTTACTAGTTTAAGGTGAGGGGTTTAGTGTAAATCCCTGACCTGGAATCCTATATGCAATGAAATTTATTATTGAATTGGAATGATTACATGGAGGTAAATCCCAAAGGACCAATTGGTTTATTATTCATGAAGAAATATATGAATAAATGGTTGTGTGGGAAATAGTGAAGTGCAAGGAGGCGACTGATCTAGTCTGGAATGGAAATGGCTTGATATCAGTGGTGGTAAAATATGGGCTTGGTGAGGGCAAAGAGTTGAGGAGCAGTTTGATTGCGTGGTATTATGATATAGTGACATGAAAAGAGGTGACCAATTTGGTCTTGAACAGATTTCTGGTGGCGACTCAGGGTGTGACGATGTCTGGAACAACCAGCGTAGAATTTGGTTGGTTGTTTGAGCCCAGATCTGAGACTTCAGCCAAGGAGGTGTGAGATCTGGTCCCGTACAGACCTACAAAGGTGTTTGAAGTTGATCATGCAGGAATGTCGACTAGCTCTAGGAGAAAATAGCCTTATGATTTTTAAATGGAGGGGTCTTTGGGGGTTATGGTAGGTGGGACTGGTTTAAAGGAAGCTTTTGTGAACAGAGCATTTTCAAACTACAAAGGTGTGGTTGATTCTTCAATTCGAAGAAAATGAAACATTGTGCATATCACAGTGGATCCAAAAGCTACTTCATAGTGACTGAAAATGGGCGATTTCTCAATCATAGCAAGTTTATTTCTTCCTTAAGGCTCTCAGCCTTTGAAAATTGATGAAATCAAGGAACGAATTTCATTTATTTGGCGGTTTTCATCCTAGAAATTAATCTTTCTTGGATAGGGATATTTTCATATAAAATTTCCCATGGAAGAACTAAAAACGCGAGCTTGGGGATTCAGCTCCATCGCGCTCAAACCGGTCATCATTCACCTTAGGGAATGGGATAAAAAATTTAACCCACTGGAGGTTGGAAACTCCACCACTCAAATGTGGGTTAGGCATTATTTTCTCAATTGGATACTCTGGAATCCCAAAATCTTGTATGAAATTTCACTATCTATCTACATTCTGATTAAACTTGATAAAGAAACGAAAGTCACTCGATTCTTGAATTTCATGAGGTTCTTGGTGGAAGTTAAACTAGGTTCGACTCTAGTTGAAAAGATTATTCTTGCAACAGACGACGATATTATTGAGTTAAATATTATTTATGAAAAAATTCCAAAACATTTCAAGTAATGTAATATAATAGGTCATGAATTAGTTAACTGTATATGCTCCAAATTCTACAGCTTCTACTCCTTTTAGGGTTATGAGATAAGAAATTGTCTCAAATTGAAGAAAAATGCACCCGTTCAGAAGGTTGATATTCTTCCACAACAGCTTTCAACATGCACCAATGCGAAAGAAGATCATAGTATCATTTCTAAAGATGTTAGTAAGTCACAAGTTGATGAGAAGGGCTGTAAGCCGAGATACCCACCTGAGAACAAGACAAAATCTTTGGCTACCATATTCTCAGAAGAAGCAAATGTTTCTAGTACCGAGCTAGGTAGCGATGATAAATTGACTAAGTTATAAGTTACTAAAGATGAAATAAAAAAAAGAGGTTTATCATAAGCTCTCTCAATAAAGGTTTTCTACCCTAGGAAGCCGAAAGGGTAAGAGAATTTTACAATCTGACTCATTGGTCATTTCTAAAACATGTCATGCTTCTTCAAAACCAGTCGTGGATAGAGAGGTTTTCCAGATTCTATAATACAAGAAAACAAATTCTCTTGTTGTATCCTCTGTGGTGGTTGAACAACTAAATGTAGGTAGCTCTGTACCTCTTTCTGATAAAAATTATGTTAGTGCCATTGAGATGCTGTAAAATAAGAAAACGTACAAGGATACTATTTCTCCGAGTCATTTAATGGAGGCCTAAGCGGTGACAACTCCAATGGAAAGAGAAGTCTTTTATGATTCATGAAAGGATAAGCAAGATAGTTCTAATTCAGAAAGCACTGATTCCAAGACTCTACTTAAAAAACATCAATAAATTCCCCCAAGCGGGGGGAGATCGAGAGTTCTGGGACGTGGTTGAGGAAGAACTGGATGAAAAATAATCTCAGAAGAGAAGAGGATTCTAACAGAGGGATTGAGGAAAAAGATAGGTAGATAGTTGTTTGACTTGGGAACTATGGTTTGTATACCTTCACTCTTTTGGGTTTCCTTTATTTTCATTCTTTGAAAAAAAGAGGCATAGCCTCGATCTTTCTCAAAAAAAGGTAAATAATTTCTATCCATGGACTCTTTCAAAATTTTCAACTTCATAAATTTAGGAAAATATGAAAAATAAATTGTGAGCTCATATACTCAGTAAGGGTATGTAATATGGAAGACATAATGAGTTAATGAGAATAAATAAACATTGAAAGGTAAATAATTGAGAACATGTTCTTTTTAAATAATTGGATAAGTAATAACGAAATATGGCACAATAGATAATTGAAACACATGCTATTTAGTAAATTAACTAAGAAATAAATGCATCCACAGATATGTCAAACAAATAATCACATGGAAAATACTAATAACATAATTCTCAATAAATTAAATTATTAATTATTTGATGTCATGTATTTTGAATATGAACCACTACCATCAAGACCTTTCAAAATATGTTTTAAGTCTGTGGGTGGAAACCCCTCTATTCTTCATGGAAACAAATTCCATGGGTTTGTCCCCAAATAAATTCGTATCATGATACAACAAATAAATCTAAAAGATTACTTTAAATTTTCCCCAACCCTTATCAATTGCATTAACCAATCCTCAACCCATAGGTCATGAATTAACCGGTCCCAAACTCGTGACTTTCCTTTCCAAATCATTCCTTATATATTTTATAATTGATATAATTAATAAACAATGTGACTACCATGAAATATTAATATTGAATAAATAATATGGATTTATCAGAAATTACTTAATGGATTATATGTAACCACAAGGTTTTTTGACATTGATGAATGTAAATCCCATTTAAATATCATTACAAACATTCTTGAGGAATATAATTATTAAAAATTCCAATGTGTCCCATACTAATTTGAAAATTTTTAATCATAATCTCCATTAATTAATAACATTAAATGGAACTTATAATATAATTAAAATAAATATATTAAATATATAACATGTTAAAGGGTATCATATACACTGTATAAAAGAAACTAGGTTGAAAACAATAAATAAGTCTCAATGGAATGTAAATTGAGACCAAATACCCTATCACATTGTAATCATTTATTTAAAAAGACACACATTTATAAAAGAAAATATTCTCTATGAAAAGAAAATTTTAAGAAATAAAGGTAATATTAAAGTCATTAGGGACTCATGATGGTGGTAAATTTCATTCATGTCTTATAAGTTAAAAATAATTTCTTTTACTTTTTTAAGAAAAGTCAAAAAAGTACCTTGTTTTGGAAAATGATGGGAAGATTCTTATCAAAGAATTAATAAAAAGTAAAAAATGGGTAAAACAGATTTAAAAAAAATTGTATAATTATAATAAATTTTTTGAGAACATTTAAGAAAAAACAAACATGGAAGATAAATATTCTCCAGTGGAGAATTAAATAAAAACAATCCCGAATAATGATGAGACTGTGAAATAAATACTCATCACTTTATAATCAGTAGAATCGCATTCCCATGAAAGATAGAAAATTATATGGATATAAAATACAAAAATATTTATAATAATACTCAAAAAATTCACTCATGTTTGTTATATACACAACACAAAAGAAATAAGTAGTGTATAAGGCATGTGTCTCAAAGAAATAAAAGTGAGACAAAGATCCCTTACATTGTGTTTAATTTTTGGTGAACATCCTTTAACATCATGTATAATGATTTTAATAATTGTATTCCACTATATAATAACATAATTCATATTTATTATATCATATATGATCTTCTTATATTATTTTATTCCCCATTTGTTAATAATATTTCATCATTTTCACTATTTTGGGTTTTAATTTACTAGTTTCTCGAGTATGTTTTGACTTGTTATATGTTGTTCCTATTAAATATATCCTGATTTCATTATCTATTAAATTTAAACCATGATGAAAATGTCATACATATTCATTATATATATATATATATATAATAAATAACATTTTTAGATTGGAAATGAAATGAACTATTCATGGATACGGTATGCCATATATATAAATGAAAGATACATTTATTTGTTTTCTGTATTTAAATAATGAAAATTAAATAATATATAAGTATATTTTAATTTAAGTATCATATATATTTCATATATATCAAATATTTTTATTGAAACCACCATTTGTATGTTTCATGTATAGTGTGAATGAATCCCATCGTTTTGAGTAGGTGGTAGTCCACACTTCCATAAGCAATTTTATCGTATTTACAAAAAATTGAAATCATGAATATACATGGTATATAACAACTAAATAAGTATCAGGATAAAAAAAATATCATATATATCTTTAAAATAGTATTTACATCATAATGACCAACTATGAGGGTGGTAAATGAAAAAAGAACGACATCCTTTCATGAGGGGGTAGTTCACTATACACTAACGGAAAATTAGTTACCTCTTATTTGGGTTTTTTCGTTTGGTTTACACTAAACGCATTCCTTGGTTTTATTTATTTCAAAATTGATTCTTCTAGGATTACAGGAGGTATGTTAGGAGGTTATTCTTTTATAGGATGTATGATCTAGAATGGTCAATGTGGTGTGATGAAGTGAGTTAGGATGTTCCCTTTTATAATTAAGGTAAGGGTACTTTTAGGAACTCCAAAAATATTAAAATAATATAAATAATTTTTCAATTCAAAATACCTCCAAAGGGTGTTATTTATAATCTAATATGAGTAAAAGTCTAAATCCTCTTATCCAACAATTTTTATACATTTTTACGTCACATTGTTACCCTTATCATTTGCTTCAACCCTTTGTTAAACCCTTTATCTCTTACTTTGACAAATCAATTTTTACACTTTAAATTTTAATAAAGTAAATATAAGATACCAAAATGAACCCTAAATGAATCTTTTATGAGACATTAAACATTATCCCATTAATTTTTCCAAAGTTAATATTTTCATTTATTTTATATCATTTAAAAAAATATAATTTATTCTATAAGATCATAAATGTCAATTTTGACACTATTAATTTCTTGACTTTTTTAAAAATATAAATACAAAAGATAAAATCACAAAAACCCATTAAATAAATCCAAAATTTGTGTAGGTATTCAATAATATTCAAATATGAAATTAATTATATAAATTATATTTATTTTAATATTTTTTATAACATTTAATCGATATGTCAATTAATTAAACTATTACTACATCACAATTATGAAAGCCTTTAATTTAAATATTTATTCACTAAAATATTGAAAGAAATTATAATTATGAATTTAAAAAATTTATATTTCAAATTAATGTTTATATTTGAACATATCCCTGCATAGCCTCATATAAAAATATTTAACTTGTTAAAAAAAGTATGGGAAAATTGAATTTTCATTACATAAAATAATATAAATGGATTGAAGTCATCCAAGTGAATCCAAGGGCTCAAAAACAACCCAAGAATGATTTTTGGTTAAAAATAACTCATAAAATGGAATTAGTAAAATAGTTTTAAGGTAATTTTGTAATATTATTTTTACCTGTAGTTACTCGATTTACCTGTAACCGTGGTAATAATAATTACTTGAGGTTAGAATTCGTATTTTGTCCACAAATAAATGGGGGAAAATTTACATAATTTGTAACAACTATTTCCAAATATTTAATCCATTATCAAATTTCAAAACCTATAAATTTTAGAAATTAATTTAAAACTATTCTAGTTTATAGAATTGATAAAATGGGTTTTCAAAGAGAAAACATTCAAAATATTGGAACAATTTTATATAAAAATTAAATGTGATATTATTTTCAATGACATCGGTTGGATAAAATCATAAAATTTTATCTATTTATACTATTAAACTAATAAAAAATATAATTTACCTCCAATATTTATTTTGATGAAAAATGTGTTTTCAATTAAAATAAAATATTTTATTATTATTCGTCACAACATGAAACTGATCAAAAATAAAAAAAATCAAGAATGGATAATTTTTTAATAGTATTTAAGAGAAGAAGTTTATTTTTTTTGAGAAAAAATATATTTAAGTGTCTAAAATTGGATTTCAGTTTGGTTTTTTATTAAAAGGTAGAAAAAATGCCTTTAGAAAAAGGTAGCCTTCTAATGCGTAAAATTGGGTTTGTTCTTATCTTATGCCTATTAAAACTATTTTATAAATGTCAAAACAATTTGATTTCATATATTTTAAATTAATATCGTTAAATAAATTTATGTAATTTAATTTATTAGGATAGAAAGGATTTGTGATCTTAATAATAGTTCTTAATAGAAACATTTCCAATATATTTAGTTTGTTCCTATATTCATTTCTAATTAATATCAAACAAATTAATTCAACCGTATATTTTCATAATTAATAAATATGATTCGTAAATTCCTACATAACGGCTAGATTATATCTTATTATATTAAATAAAATTATTATAACAATATATTGTTGTTTGGTAAAACAGGACCTTATGTCTAATGAATGGAAAGTTATTATTTTGTATACAATAATCTTAACAAGGTGTTGTGTATAAATAAATATTGAAAAAATCAAAATTATTCAAAAATCTATTAATGTATTGGGTTATTTCATTCTCCCCACCTAAATTAAATTACATCCACGATATTTAACCTCGATATCAGTAATCTAGAGTTTTATATTAGAAAACAACCAATTGTTAAAAACATGCATCATAAATAGGGTTAATAACATGTATTCATAATAGGAGGGAAAAGTAAATGTGAAGGTCACTATAAAACTAATATTTCAAATAGAAGAACATTAGTGAAAACATGGATATAAGAGATAAATATAACAATCATGTTCTGATGGAGAATGATATAGAACATGGTCATGAGAATGTATATCATCAGAAGACCATAAATCTTTGATGTGTCAAAGAAGAAATTTTTTTCCTAATAATGAAATTAAATGGTTTTTTTAATTCTAAAATACATTTTCTATAGTTAAGGAATTTATTTAATTTCAAGACTAATAAATAAAGAAACATACTTACTTGAAAAGTATAGTTTCATCTTGTAATCAATTTCCCCCACAAACTCATTTTGTCTCCAAAATATATTTATTTAGGTTTAATTTTTTTATTATTAAATAATAATATTAAATTTCTATATATCACAAAATCCATAAAATTAAAACTATATATACCTCACATCCAAAAATAAAATGGTTATGATGAGATAAAATAATTCCCTAAAAATAATAAACCTGTATTTGGTGAAAAATAACATTAATTCATATAATTCAATAGTAATACCCAAATTCCAACATAGATCTCTCAGAAAATAACGATCCTTCCTTAAAAACATTATATACTATGATTGAAACCCAGATAATAGAAGTATTCGATCATATATTCTTCCAAATAACATTAACCACTCTTAATATATTATACCAGAAATTTCATATGCTAAATCATATAATCTCCAAGATATGCTAACCATTCCCAAAATAGTGAATTTTTTAATAAATAAAATTAATCAATTAATCACCAAATAATTTTCCAATCCCATGGGAAAATATTTGATAAAACAATGTCCCTAAAATAAAAAAAAACTTTTATTGATTATATATTTTATCAAAAGAACATCATGATAATTGGGACTTCACATAGGCTACTATTAACAATTCCACTCTTTTCACGCTTCGCTTGTGGGTACAAACCCCATGGATTTTCCATATTTGACAGGATTTTGCATGGCATGTAGTATTTCATTATTATGAAACCATATTAATATTATCCAAAAATGTTATAAGCATCCTCAAAAAATAACCAAATTATATTAAACATTAAATAAATTTTCTGACCACAATGCTTATCTCATATATTTAATTTTGTATTCCCAATAATATAAATACCCATAATTACTATAAATTCAATTATTATATAAAACATAATGGTTATCCTTACATTTAAACATATTTTTCTTAAATGAAAAGGCATTATTTGATAAATAAGTTTTTTACACACAGTAAATTGATTTGTTGTGTTTCTTTAACATATGTTTTCCATAAAATTAGATCCAACAGTTTCTACTAAACTTCTATTGATACCAACTGTAATTCCTTGACCCCAAAATCCCAGAGCTAATGTATTATTTTTTTAAATTGGTGTGATTATGGGGATAGAATATTTTAGTAGTCATTAATAACTTAATTCACAAATGGTTCCCTTATTAAAATTTTAAAACCTAAAACATATTAAAGGAAAAAGGTTTTCATCCCTGAACTCATTCAAAAATTTCATTTTCATGACCCGGGGAAAGTATAACCCATAAAAGAGGATCTAAAATGATAATCAAGGGTAACTAAAGTGCCATAAACAATGAATTAATGAGAATAAATCCACATGACAAGGTAAATAACTAAGAATAATAAATTTAATTAATAGACATTGGTACTTACCATAAAATATCCATATTGAATAAATAATATGGTTTTTCCAATAATTACTCAGTGGAGGATAATTAATAACAGTGTTTTTGACAATGAGGAATGAAAAGACCATTGAAAGATAATTAAAATCATTCTTGAGGAAAACAATATTTAAACATTAAAAAGTATCCTATAACACACTGAAACCTTTGAATCACAATCCACATGAAGTAGTAACATTAAATAAAACTTCTAATATTGTGAGAATAAGGAGAAATATGATATAACAAGTTAAAAGGAATTATATACACCATATAACTGAAACTAGTTTTATAACAAAAAATAGTTCTCAATGGAATATAATTTAAGACAAAATCCATTACCACTTTGATAGCATTTATTTAAGAAGACATGAGTTTATAAATAAAAATATTTTAATTGAAAAAAAAACATATAAAATTTTAAATATTTATTCAAAACATTAGGGTTTTATGGGGGATGGAAATTCCATTCCATCTATATAAGTAAAAAAACATTTCTTTTACTTTTGTAATAAATGTTATAAAGTACTTTGTTTAGGGAAATGACCAGAAGATTCCTTTCAGAGAATTTGTAAAAAGTAAAAAAGTGATAAAAAAATAATTTAAATAATCATTGTATAAAATTAATAACAATTTTTAAAACATTTAAAAAAATCACTAACAGGGAAGGGAGATACACCCCAGTAGAGACATAAATTAAAACAATCCCAAATAACGATGATATTGTGAAATAAATAGTTTTCACTTTATAATAACTAGGATCATATTCCAATAAAATAAATATAATTATATGTATATAAAATCCTATAATATTCATAAAAATACACATAAAATACATTTATGGTTGGTATATACAACACATAAAAAAACAAGTAACGTATAAGGCATGTGTTTCAAAGAAATAAAAGGAAGAAAAATATACATTACCTTGTGTTTCCTTTTATATTAACAACATTTAACCTCGTGTATAATGGTATTAATAATTTTATTAACTAATATCATAATCTAATTCATATTTATGATATTATATATTACCTTATTATATTATTTTATCATTTTTTCTTAATAATATCTCATCAATTTCAATATTTATAGTGTTAATTGACTAGTTTCTCAAGTATGTTTTGACTTGTTATTTGTTTTTCTTGTTACTTAGATCATGATTTAATTATGTGCTGAATTTAAATAATTATATAAATATCATATATATTCAGTATTTATATTTATAATGAAACCTAAAATATAAATATTGAAATTGAAATGCGTCGTTCATTGAGACGGTTGGCCGTGCGTAGGCATGAAAGCTACATTAATTTATTTTATATATTAAAATAATGAAAATTAAATTATATATATTTATATTGTAATTCCATTATCATACATATGTCATATATAACTGATATTTTTATTAGAACAATAATTTATACATTTTATGTATAGTGTGAATGAATCACATCGGTTTGAGGAAGCGGTAGTCGACACTCCCATAAACGATGTTATCATATTTACAAAAGATAGAATTATTGAAGATATTTATTATTTAAAAAATAAATTAGTATTAAGATAACATAATATATATATAAATATCTATATATATGTAATGAAACTATGTTTCCATCATAAGGAACAACCATTATAGGTAGTAAAGAAAAAATGAATGACATCATTTTGTGAGGCGGTAGTTCATCATACATGAACAAAAAAATCATTACCAATTTTATGGAAGTGTGTATAGTTGTAGGTTGAACTATTAAAAAAATATTCATATATTTAGGATACTATTTTTAATAAATAATAATAGAGTAATAATAATAAATTAAGTAGTGGGGAAACAAATAAAACTAAAGTGAGCCTTCAAGAACATTACCTCTTATTTGGGTAACTCTTTTTGGTTTATACCAAAAGCATTCCATGGAATATTTTCTCCCAAAAGTGATCGTTCTTTTATTAGGGGTTATATGTTGGAAAATTATTTTTTCAGGGTTTTGATGAAGTATAACACTCAATCTAGTGTGATTAAGTGAGGGAGGAGGTTCCCTTTTATAATTGAGGTAAGGAGAACTTTTATAAACTCTCATAATATTAAATTAATATAAATTATTTTTCATTTACAAATATATCCAAAGTGAGTTATTTCTATTATAAAATGAGGATGGGTCTAAATCCCATCTACTAATAATTTTGAGAAAATTTTATGTCATATTCTTACCGTGATTTTTATCTTTATCCCTTAGTGTAACCCTTTAACTATTACCGTGAAAATATTGTTTTCACAATTTAAGGGTTAACATATTTACCATAAAATTCCAAAAGAGCCATAAATGAGTCATGGATGAAAATTTCATATTTATCCCAATCCTTTTTCAAATGTTTATATTTTTATGAATTTGTTATCATTTAATAAAATATTATTTATTTTAGTATATCATTAATGTCTAAATGGACACTATTCATTTCATGTATTTTTAAAAAATATCAATACACAAGATAACATTGAAAAAATCTTTAACAAATACCTAATATGTATAGTTAATAGATAATATTATTTTGAGACATTAGTTATATCAAAATATGTTTATTTTATTGTTTTTAATAACATTTATTTAATTTTTCCATTAATTAAATAATTACTATATCATCATTGTGCAAGCCATTAGTTTATTTCTTTAGTATATTGAAATTTTTAAAAAAATAATGATAAAGATAAAAAATTTATATTTCAAATTATTATTTATTATAGAACATATACTTTATATAATTCCAAATAAAAAATATGAAACTTGTTAAAAAAATTATGACAATCAATACTTTTCTTTGAATGAAAATCTATAAATGAATTAAAGTCATCAAAGTGGATATAATAGCTCACCACATCGTCCTAAGGATGAGTTTGGTTGAAAATAACACATAAAATGAAGTTAGACTAAGTTTATTCATAATTTTATAATTTCAATTTTACCCTTAATTACCTGATTTACACTTAATTGTGGTAATAAAAATTACTAGATTTTACTATTCATATTTATTCAAAAAATAAAAGTGATATATTTAAATAATTTGGAACCACTAATTCTAAATATTTAATCCATTTTTTAAAATTCAATGTACATAAGTTGCAATAATTAACTTAAATTTAATCTCGTTGATGGAATGATAAAACCTATTTTTAAAGAGAAACCATTCAAAAGATTGAAATGTTTTTATAACCAAATTCAATGTGAAATTATTTAAAATTGACTCAATTAGATTAAATGATAAAAAATGATCTAATTATACAATTAAACCAATCAAAAATATAATTTAACACTAAAAATTATTTAGATTGAAACGAAGTTTTTAATTATAATACAATATTTTATTAATATTCATTAAAAAATAAAACTTATCAAAAAAATATCTAAAATTAAACCAAAGTAAATTTTTCTGTTACAATTTAATGGTATAAGACTATTTTTGCCATATAAAATATATAAAATATTCACAAATTTGATTTAATATATGTTTCCATGAAAAGGAATGAGAAAGACTTTAAAAATATATAATATTTTAATATGTGAAGTTGGGTTTTGTTGTTCTATTATACCTATAAAATCTACTGTATGAATGTAAAAAATATTTTATTTAATATATATTAAATTAATATCATTCAATAATTATAAATAATATAATTTATTATGATAAAATGACTTTCTATGCATAAAGATAGTTCTTTATAAAAATATTTCTAATATATTCAATTATTTCCTACATTCATTTCTAATTAAGTTGTAACCAATGAATTAAACCATATATTTGTTTAAATTATTTAATAAAATTTATAACTATCAACATAATTTCTAGCTTATATCTTATTATGTTAGTTAATAATATTTTAATAATATATTGTTTTTTGGTAATGCAATGCCTTATGTGTAACACAAGAAAGCTATGTTTTGTGTGTAGCGTAAGCTTAAAATTGTTTTTTGTATAAATAAATTAGAAAAATAATTATTCTTAATGAAAAATATTTTAATTTTTGGGTTGTTACACTTGGTCCAAAGTAACTATCTCCATGGCGTCATCTAGTGAGCTTGTGTGATGGTCTCTGACCTAGAGTGCTGTTTTAGATGCAGATGGAAATTTATTAGGGTATTTTTTCCAGGTGATATGTGGAACTTTCCTTGATAAATATTGAGTCATTGTACTTGAGGTGACCACCCCGGAGTCTGTGGGGAAGGGTTGGTTGATGATCATTTTCTTCCGATTCAGGAATTGGGTCAATGACATTGCTATGAATGGCTTGGGTCAATTGATGATAATGACATTCACTTTTAGACATCGAGTTGGGGAATATTCTATCTTTGGATTTGTGCAAGTATTACCATTCTAGAACACCAGAGTATTGGTTTGGGGAACTTTCCACCCATATCTTGGGTTGGTGTGCAAGTGTTGGACCATTCCATGAGTATTTTGGGTTGAAGGCCACACTATGGGGATGGGTCATGGGTTGATATAATGAGATTGATAGATCTCCATTGAGTTATTATATATATGTCATATATTTTGGACATATGACTATACCCAGTGTATGTGGGTAGTGGTTTAATGTTCTGGATGCCGCCCTACCCTGAGTCTTCTGGTGTCAGTTTGGAATTGATACGGTGGTACACGACATGATGACAAGGTGGATTTTTGGCATGGAACCAAATTAGGTATAATCATGTGTTGTAGTGCCCTGGTAAGTAGATGGTGACCTGATGGGCATGGAGATGTGTTGGCCTAGTTACCATACGATGAACAAGTCACTTGTGTGATGGGGTATACTTTGGGTTATTTTTTTAATCTTTAATGAGATGTAATTTTAACATCATGTATGGGAATATTAGAGTTCACATAGACATTATGTATCCTTCTATGTTCAATACAGGATATACGATGGATCAAGCTATTATAGAAATATGTTTTTTTGGAAACAGGGAGTCTGAGGCCTCTAGATGATAGGGGCGGTGTCAATGACTTTTACATTTAGTTTATATGTATTTGGGGATGGCCTAGTGGGAGGTAAATGTATGTAATATTGCATGAATACATTTTTTCATAGTAGTATATTTATTTATTTTTTCATTATATTATTTATGTGATTTGGATATTTTGGTTATTTCTACTATTTTTCATGACTCTTATTCAGTGGTATAGTTTCCCCAATGTGAGGATTATGACTGCACCAACAGTCATAGGACTTTTTATTGAAAGGAAATGCACTTGAGGCCATCTAGTGTTCCGGATCAGGCTAGTTTTAGGACATCTTGTGAATGAACTCATACTAGTGAGTCATGAACACCTTTCTAGTGGGATGTTTTTATTACCTGTGGTAATAGATTTCTATTTTCTATTTAAAAAAACAAATTGAGATGATTATGGAATTTTATAAATTAAAATTGATTTTGTTTTTTGTTTTCTCTATTTGACCATTGTTAAGAGATCATGTATATGAATCATGATAGGTATGTGGGACTCACATGACATGTATCTTAATGTTTGTGGATATATTTATATCATCAAGGTTCAGTTTATTAAAGTGATATCAACCAATAATATGGAATTTTTCTTATATAAATTTAAATGATATTTTAATCAACTAGACCTTGGGTATTCTAACTGATAGAAGGTCATCTGGATCCTGGTTCACGATGTTCTTCGATGATGACGGTATAGTCCCTTAATCGTAGCATGCAACGAGATCCTTGGAACATTGGTGTAGGAATTGGATGCCATAATTTTGGAGCATTGGAGGTTTTGTTAAAGGCATGTGATACCCAAGTAATGATATGATGATATGAATAAGTTATCCTAAGGATGTCAAAACTCAGAGGGGTTGTAGATGAGTAATTAGTTATATGCCTTGGATCATGATGTGAGATACTTGGAGTGTTTTGGTAACATAAAAGGGTTAGTGGGAAATATATATTTTTTTATTCCTAGACTAATTGGTTCTAAATATTTTCTTTCTATAACATAGTTTGAGTATTTTTGATTCTAAGGGTAATTAAGACGGTTCCCATGTGGTGGGTGGTCATGTGATTAGCCTTGTTAGAATAGATACTTTAGGATGGTGGATTCATGTGACATGTGTTTGGGGAATGGTTAGTGGGTTAGGTGCATAGGAATAATATTGATGGGACATGACTCTTGGGAGTGTGAGTCTAGTGGTGTGATCCAAATGTATGGAAATGTGCCTCGATTTAGTTAGGTTGAGACCATGTAGGGTAACAGGTGAGAACTTGTAAATGGGTTCTTGATGGGACACTCTTCTCTTTGAGGAGGGTGGTAGTTTAAGGGACTTTTGAAGGGAAAAAATTTAGTGACAACAGTGCACATTGGGTGAACATGGTTCCTAGTTTGGTTCTGGATTAGTAAATGAGCAATGTGTTGATCCATTGATAATTTTTTGGGTTGTGGAGACACCTAAGTTGTGTAAAAGGTGTAGTTTGGTTGTGGTTTTATTTTAAATCACTCTGAGATTGAGGTGACCTTTGTGTGCACTGAAACAACCATATGTGGGGTTGTCCTGATCTGGTGCATGGTAGATTTAACATGGAAATGATAGGTGACATAAAATATAGATCAGGGTATTTTTCCATAGTTAATAAGTTATTTTACCCTTGTCAGTATTTGTAGGATGGGAATGGCTTAGATGGAATGACACACATGTGATAATGAACCTAATGAGTTCATCCGTTGTTGAATGATTTAAGTGAAGCCACATTGTGGAGAGGTAACCATTGTATGATTTGATTTTAATTACCTCTCTTATAGTAAATTTTAGCAATAACAGGGATGTCTTCATGGCTACGCCATGAGTATATGATGATTGGAATTTGATGTTGGCTACTAGGTGTGAGCAAGTTATCCAATTCTAGTCTTTTTATGTGGGGAAGTAGGGATGTGGTTCATGGTGATCAGTGTTTGTTTCAGAAGAAATGATAAAAATACACCTAGGTTGGGGAGAATCATATCTATGGTGGGTGAATGTTCCTTGTTTCAAAATGTTTGTAGAGGTGAGACCATACATTGATGATTGAGGTGGTATTAGGATTCTGGTGTATGGGAGAACCCGAGTAAGCCCAATTCCATGGTAAATACCATTTTTGTAGTTTTGGTGTGGTTTCTACTTGATTTGGTGACTTCTCATAATGATTAGGGTTTGTAGAGTGATCCAATGGTATATCACATCATAGATGCATTAGAGCCTGATATGAGAGAATGATTTTTGGAGAAAGTGGTTGCTAATCCAACCACGGAATTACATTGGTAGCAAATTAAAGACTTTGATGTAAGTTTGGGTTGATGTTATGAAGCCTTCAGGTTTAAAGGAATAGGGATTAGATGTCTCCCTTTATGATGCATTGATAATTACAGTTAACTGTTTTAGGAAGGGCCAACTAGAGGAATCCTTGTCGGTTGTTTTATATGATACCAGATAGAGTGGGATGATAATCACATAGGGGGTGATGTTTGGATGTAGATGGTGGGTAAGAAAACTGCCAGTAGGTTCATTTATGGTAGGTCATTCATATGGTGGGGAGAACCATATCATATAATTAGACTCTTTAAGAAAGTATTTATTATCAGAAGTATCATAGGGTAACACCCCTCCCCTACCTCATTGGATTGAGGAGGAGGTGAGGGTTATTTGGCCTTAAGAAACGTTCCCAGGGAATCAAAGGCCGACAATAAATGCTGAGGGCTTCAAGGAACAGTGGGGAATGATTTTCCCTTAAGAAAAAACAACCAAACCAACCACTAAAGATGAATTCACCATCAAACCCAACCATGTGAAACTAACAATTCCATCACAAACCCCAAAACCATCCAACTAAACATGTCCAAAAACATTAGAGTACAAAGAAGAAACTAAACAACAAACACCATGAGCCATGACACCACTACAGCTCTACACCAAACACTGAGCTCCAAGCTCCACCAAGACATCAAAATGCACCACTAAAAGAAGGTGATGCCTTAACATTTCCCACGTCATAGTAGACAACATCTTCAAAGACACCAAATTGCCAAAGAAGGGGCTGAGTACAACTACTCAGAAGGTTTTCCCACAATGACTTCCCTACACACACCACTGGGATAAATCCGTTAGCACATTTATATAAAGAAGTTTATATAAAATAACCACAATTATAACCATTACCATAAGCTATCATACCCTTACCAAGCCTTCTCACCCAAACCAAGAAACCAAGGGAAATACAAACAATCATTCCATAAGCCTCACATGCCACACAAGGAAGCCAAATAAACCATGCCCCGTAAGGAAGCCAAATCAACCATGCCCCACAAGGAATCCAATTACCATTTTCATATTTCACTCACAATCCCCATCTACTAACATCACTGAAAAAACACACAACAAACCATGGTTGCACTTCTCGTCCAACCCATTTCTTCCTTCCCAAGTCAAGTGGCACTTCTCGTCCACTTACCATTGATGGTGGCCCTTCCGTCCGCTACCCATCCCTTTATTATAGGGGCACTTCCCCTCCACTTACCATTTAAAATTAAAACAAGACATAACCATTAATATAACCCAACAAGGCCACAAAAACATGTGATCAACCAATTCCATTACATGTCAATCAACTTCAATAAATAACCCATTTATTGAAAACACCCCTTTTTCCATTTTCCATGCCAAACAAGATTTTAGAAAAAAAACCCTTTTACTGAAAACCATTTTAATCATCCATTTTCAAAAATCATTTGTAGCAACCCATTTTAAAATATTCATTTTAAAATCCACAATAAGAAACTCTTTACCACAAACCCCACTTTTTCCCAAAAATCCCCAAAACATCACCGAAGGGATTTTTAACCAATTTTACACATCAAAACCCAATTAATTTCAAGTCATCCAAATTAATTGTATCCAAAACCATTAGCTCTAACCAAGTGGAGTCTAGATATAAGCCACCTACATTTAGGGTTCCAGTGAAAATGACCCCCAAGCAACCACTCTTCAAATCCGGTGAACGCAGCCCCAAAACCCCTCTATATCACCTCCATTAAAATCCATAAGCCTTAAAATAAACATCCACGGAAAACACAACCCTAGATATACACAAAATGGGTGTACATATTGAAAATTTAGAGATAGGAAGATGTATATCTAGAGTAAAACACCAAGAAATCGAGAAGAGAGACTTACCTGGAAGAAACCACCTTCAAACCACCACGAAAACCCTTCGATTTGCTTCCAAAATTAGTGGGAGGTCACATTCAACCCCTGAGAACCCAAAATCCCGAGTGAAGCTCGAGTGGGAGAGGATTTAGAGTGGAATGAGTCAAGCCCGAGTGAAACCAGGTTTTAAAACCCTATTTTTATGTGGCCACACAGTTAGCCCGCACGGTTTGGAAAATCGTGTAATAACCGTTCACACGCTACTCTCTCGAGAGCAAGGGTTTGCCTGGTTGCCTTGCATAGTTTGTAAAACCATGTGCAGGCCATGCGAAGCCTACTGTCTCCCCCTACACAGTTTTCTGGAGAACCTACACAGTTTCCCCTAACTGTTCTCAAATCGTGATCCCTAAGAAAAGCCTCCAAACTCATTCAAAACCATTCCAAACTCTTCCAACCTGTTCTCAACTCATCCCATGCACTTTAAACAAATCAAGAATCATAAAAAAAGGATACATACATCAAGCCAAGGGTACTATGTTCTCCCCACCATTGGACTTTCTGTCCTCATAATGTAGTGAACCCACCCTTTTCCAAAAGTGTTCGGGCCATTGCTTGAACATCTCTTTCTCCTGCTCCCAAGTCTCCTCTTGGATCTGGCCATGCTGCCACAAAACCCAAACCAGACCGATGCTTTTACCCTGCAATAGTTTCTCTTGCCTATCCACAAGCAACATTAGCACATGCACCAACAAAGCATCCGTCTCTAGCTCAACTTGATCCCATCGAATAACAAGGCCCAGATCCTAATAATACTTTTTCAATTGCGACACATGAAACACATTGTGCACCGCACTAAACATAGGTGGAAAATCCACACAATAAGCCACCTCACTAACTCTCACATAAATCTAAAAAGGTCAAATATACCTTGGAGATAACTTTACCTACTTCCCAAACTTTTGATGACACATCCTAGCAGAGATCCTCAAGAAAACATTATCACTCACCTCTAATGACAAGAGCTATCGATGATGATCCACATATGATTTATGATGACTCTGAGTCGTCTCCATTCTAATCTTGATTAACTTGGTATTCTCTGTAGTCTATTGTAAAAGGCTCGGTCCAACCATCCAGGACTCACCCATTTCCACCCCGTATAGTAGAGAATGACACGGACGCCCATACAACAGTTCAAACGGATCCATATGTATGGATGAATCATAACTATTATTGTACGAGAACACAACCAATGACAAGTGCTCCTGCCATGAGCCACCAAAATCCATGACACAAGCCCGCCACATATCCTCCGAAGTTTGTATCGTCCTCTCGGATTGACCATCTGTATGAGGGTGATAATCCGTTCTCATAGACAACTGTGTCCCAAGGGATTTCTGCAAGTATTTCCAAAAATAAGATGTAAACCTCAGATCTCTATCGGATGCGATTGAAACTGGAAAACCATTCCTCTTTACCACCTCCCTAATATAGATATTGGACAGATCCTCCACCGTATGAGATTCCCGAATTGGAATGAAATGGGCCGAATTCGTTAGCCGATCCACTATCACAAAAATGGCATCATGCTTTCTGACCATTATTGGGAGACCTGTTATAAAATCCATCGCTATTTGCTCCAACATCCAACAGGGGATTAGTAAAGACTGCAACATTCACGCTGGCCTCTGAATCTCTGCCTTGACCTACTGACAAGTCAAGCATCTCAAAAAAAATCATCCACACTTCTGTTTCTACCAGCCCACCAGAACTACGCTTTCAACGCTTTATACATTTTCTGAATTCTAGGATGAATAACCCAATTGGAATGACAATACGCTTTCAGAGGATACTTCTGACAAACAAATTGTTCCACCATCTGATTCTGAAAACACAAAACTGAATCTCCATTCCATTTACAACCCTCAATGGCCTCCCCGCCATTGAGTTTCAAACTCCTGGTAACACACTCAGAATCAGATATCTGTTCCTCTTTTACCAGTCCAACCAAATTAGGAATCAACAAAACCAGAAAAGAAACAACCACTCTATCACCTTGGTCCTCACATTCCAACCGCATGTTATTTATATCCAACATCAAAGATCACTGGTCTGATGCCTGTTTCACTACCTGAGCATATGATTTTCTACTTAATGCATCCGCCACTGAATTTCCCTTACTCGGTGTATACATAAAGTCAAAATCAAACATCTGGATATATTACATCCATCTCTTTTGCCTCAAGTTCAAATCCCTTTGTGAGAAAATTTGCTCTAATCTCTTATGATTTGTATATACCGTGAATTTCTCACTGAAAAGATAATGAGGCAACACATTCAGAGCATGGACCACTGCTACCAATTCCAAATCATGAGATGGGTAGTTTTTCTCATGCACCCTCAACTATCATGATACATATGCAACCACATGATTCCTTTTCATAAGAACACACCCCAACCCTGATCCCGATGAATCACAATACACCACGCACTGATTTCCTGGTTCTGGAAAAACCATGATTGGTGCCGATGTAAGGAGACCCTTTAGCGCTTCGAAACACTGTTGATACTATTCATTCCATTGGAATGGAACATTATTTCTTGTCAAAGCTCTCATTGGTGAAGCCAAACGTGAAAAATCATGAATAAAATGCCAATAATATCTAGCTAGATTGAGGAAACTCTGTACATCAGACACATTCATTGGCAGTTACCACGAGATAACAACCTCTATCTTTTCTGGATCCACTGAAATTCTCCTTTCATAAATCACATGTCCAAGAAAATTAAATTCAGTATCCAAAATTCACCCTTTGAAAATTTGGCATAAAACCAATGATCCATCAAGATCCCCAACACTGTCTCCAAGTGCTGCTCATGCTCCACCCTTGTCTTCGAATACACTAGAATATCATCTAAAATCACCACCACAAATGAATACAGATGTCTCAGAAATATCTGATTTGTCAATTCCATGAATACCGTTGGCGCATTCGTTAGACCAAAGGGCATAACTACATATTCATAATGACCATATCTTCTTCTGGAAGATTTTTTTTTGGAATATTGTCCTTCCTCAGTAGAAATTGATGATATCCCGACCTCAGATCGATCTTGGAGAACCACTGGGCTATCCTCAGCTGGTCGAACAAATCATTAATTCATGGAAGTGGATATATGTTCTTTATCATATCTTGTTTAAGTCAATGATAATCAATATAGAGCCTCAAAGTTTCATCCGCCTTTTTCACGAAAAACACTGGACCTTCCCACAGAGACGTGCTAGGCTAGTTAAACCTTTATTTTCTAACTCTTCCAAATGGACTTTCAATTCCCACAATTCAGTAGGTGCCATTCGATAAGATGGAAGTGAGATAGGACCGGTCTATGTATGGAGATCAATCATAAACACCACTTCTCTTACAAGAGGTAACCCATAGAATTCATTGGGGAAAAACCCACAAACTGATCCACCAATGCCGAAGGGACATTTTGTTCAACACCTTCTACAAATTCCAAAGACAACACTAACAACTGATACGATAATGTTCCCATTGCTGGTGCCAACAAACCCATTGCACCCAGCCTTCCATGCCTCTCTCCTCTAAAGAGATGTCTAACTCCATCGTGTGTCGTAAAATCCATTTTCCATGTATTACAATTGATGTGGTCCTTAAATGCCACCAGCCAATCCATTTCCTGGATTACATCATACCCATCCATCTAATGAATTGAGAAATTCCACATTATCTCAACCTCAACCACAATGATACAACACTCTCTACACAAGAAGGCTCGACACTCTCTTTGAAAAAGAGGAGTTTTATGTTTCAAAACTGAAGGCATCATTTCTACCCTTAAACCTCGTAACTCAACCAAACGTGCAACAACAAAAGAGTGTGAGGCACCTGTATCAAACAACACTTGCATCAAGGTAGAATTTAAAATAATAGTACCTCGCACTGTGGATGGTCCTGACTGATCATCCACCACAACCTGCTCGACTCCGAAAAACGCCTTGGTTGCCACACTCTGTTCTTTATTTCCTTGTTGAGGAGTTGTGGTGTTCCAAGAATCACCATACCTAACTTTTCTCTCCTGATGATGGGTATGCTGCGCTACCTGTCCCATCTAATAATACGACATCTGTGATCCCTGATGAGTGTCACACGCACCCAAACCTAGTGAATTCCGACAATTCTGCGGAAGATTCCCCATCTGCTTGCAATTGTGACATGCTCGAGGTTGTGCGGTACAATCCCACATGATGTGTGCCATGGTGCCACACTGAAAACATCTTGGTTTTCTATGCGTCTTTAGAGGAAGATTCATCAATCCAATCTTTGGATTATGTGCCATACCCCCACCCTGGGAATAAGAGACCCTCCTCCGCATGAACCCAGTGTTAGAGTTCCCACTATTCCCCATGGGTACCACCATGCTTCCTCTGCCAAGAGCTCCCAATATATGTCACTCATCAACTAATGCTCGATTTACCAGCTTTGTGTAATCACCGATACAAATCACCGCAATTTTTGAACAGATCTCTTACCTCAAACCAGCATTGAAGATATGAGCTTTCAATGATGTACTACCCACCACCTCGGGTTCAAATCTCACAAAGTTCATAAACTTATTTGCATTCTCCGTCAAAGACACATGGTCTTGCCTCAGACTGAAAAAATCAGTTGTGTTCTGAATTCTAAATGTATGTGGGTAGAAATTTTTATGAAACAATTTCTCAAATCCTTTCCACATCATACCCTGGTCCGTCCCCACTTCAACTACCAACTCCCCCCAATAAAGAGAATGATCCTCTAGCATATACATTTATAGCCTTACTTTCAGCTCTATGAGCATACCCAAGAATTAGAAAATTCTATTCATTATGTACAACCATGCCTCTCCCTTTCCGGGATCGAATCACCCCTAAAGAATGGAGGATTTTTCTTTTGAAATTTAACTGCATGATCCACATTCCTTGGTTCATCCAATTTATTTCCACTTTCGACACATTGGAAAGCTTGTATTATACTTTTCACTAACTACTAGTTCACCTAGGGATCAAGTGCAACCACATTATCATATGCCATTTTCGATTGGTCTCTATGACGCCTACCCGGTGCCATTTCTATAAACAGGAAACAAACAACCATGAGCCTCACTTCTGTAGACATCCATAATTCCCATTTCACATCGTATTACACAACACAATCACGATGATTCTTTCCACCTTTTCCACATTTTCATGTTTCACCATTTTTGAATATCAAACCATTTTTAAAATACTATGTTTATTCACATTACCTTCTCATAAATTTGATAAAAACCATTTCTCAATTTAGCCCATAAATCATTATTCCCAATGAAATATGCATCCTAGAGGGAAGTCATTTCTACCATATATGCCATGCACGTCTCATTGGAAACACCCACCACAATGAGAATCCAATTCCTATAAGTGTCTCCAAAACACTTATGTACCCACCTCCCTGGTAATTAGAAGTTGAGAATAAAATGGTTAATTATGTCCTTTTATGCTACACATTCCAAGTTCCAGCATTCCTACGCATTGATACCATCCCGATTGAAGGAATATACCAAAATTAATGTCAACTCCAAATCCGAGAATCAACTCCAAAGGACCAAAGAAGTTGATTCCACTTGTAACACCCCACCCCTACCTCATTGGATTAAGGAAGCGGTGAGGGTTACATGACCTTAAGTGATGTTCCCAAGGTGACAAAGGATGAAAATAAATGCCAAGGGCTTCAAGGAATAGTGGGGAACGATTTTCCCTTAAGAAAAAACCAACCAAACCTACCACTAAAGATGAATGCACTTTTAAACCCAACCATGTGATACTAAAAATTCCATCTCAAACCCCAAAACCATCCAGCTAAACATGTCCACAAAACATCGGAGTACAAAGCAGAAACTAAACAGCAAACACCACGAGCCATGACACCACAAAAGCTCCACACCAAGCTCTGATCTCCAAGCTCCACCAAGACAACATAATGCACCACTAAAGAAGGGTGATGCCTTTCCTTTTCCCATGTCATGGTAAAAAACATCGGAAAAGACACCAAAGTGCCAAAGCAGGGGGTGAGTACAACTACTCAGTAGGTTTTCCCCCAAATGACTTCCCTACACACGCCACTAGGATAAAATTGTTAGCATATTTATATGAAGAAGTTTATATAAAATAATCACAAGTTCAACCATTACCATAAACCAACATACCCTTACCAAGCCATCTCACCCAAACCAAGAAACCATGGGAAATCCAAACAATCATGCCATAAGCCACACATACCACACAAGGAAGCCAAATCAACCATGCCCCGTAAGGAATACAAATCAACCATGCCCTGCAAGGAAGCCAATTACCATTTTCATATTTCACTCACAAGCCCCATCTACTAACATCACCAACAAAACACACAAAAACATTGGTGTAACTTTCCTTCCAACCCATTTCTTCCTTCCAAAGTCTAGTGGAACTTCCTGTCCACTTACCATTTATAGTGGCCCTTCCGTCCACTACCCATCCCATTATTATAGTTGCACTTCTTATCCACATAACTTTAAACATTAAAATAATCCATAACCAAGCATTTAACCCAACAAGGCCACAATAACATTTAACCAACCAATTCCATTACACGTCTATCCACTCCAATAAATCACCCATTTATTGAAAACATCCCTTTTTCCATTTTCCATGCCAAACCACATTTAAATAAAAACAACCCCTTTTATTGAAAACCATTTTCATCAACCATTTTGACAAATAATTTATAGAAACCCATTTTAAAATCTTCATTTTAAAATCGACAACAAGAAACTCTTCACCACAAAACCCACTTTTTCCCAAAAATCCCCAAAACATCACCCAAGGGATTTTTAACCAATTTCTCACATCAAATCACATTAAATTTTAAACAAACAAAATTAATTGTAACCAAACCCATTAGCTCTAAACAAGTGGAGTCAAGAGAGAAGCCACCTACCTTTAATGTTCTGGTGAAAATGACTCACAAGCAACCACTCTTCAAATCCGGCGAAGGCACCACTGAAACCTCTCTAGATCCCATTCCCTAACATCCATAAGCCTTAAAATCAACATCCAAGGCAACCACAACAATATATCTACACACAAAGGGTGTAGATCTAGAAAACTGAGAGATAGGGATATGTAGATCTAGAGGAATACACCACGAAACCGAGAGGAGAGGCTTACCCAGGAGAAACAACCTTCAAACCACCACGAAAACCCTTCTATTTGCTTCAAAAATTAGTATGGGATCACCTTAAACCCCTGAGAACCCAAAATCGCAAGTGAGGCTCAAGTGGGAGTGGATTTGGGGAAAAATGAGGCAAGCCTGGGTGAACCCAGGTTATAAAACCCAATTTTTAAGTGGATGCACGGTTATCCCGCACTGTTTGGAAAACCTTGCGCTAACCGTGCACACGCTACTATCTCGGGAGAAAGGGTCTGCAAGGTTTCCTCACATGGTTTGGAAAACCATGCGCAGGCTGGGCGAAGTCTACTGTCACCCCCTTCACGGTTTCTTGGAGAACCCGCATGGTTTACCCTAACTGTGCTCAAACATTGGTCCCTAAGAAAAACCTCCAATCTCATTCAAAACCATTAAAAACTCTCCCAACATATTCTCAACTCATCCCATGAGATTTAAAAAGATAAATAAGCATAAAAAAAGGCTACATACCTCAAATCGTGGGTACTACACATATGAATTGTGAAGTACATTTTAAAGAAACTTAAGTGTGTCATTAGAGAGGGTTTCAAAATGTTTCATCTTAGAGTTCATTTCATAAATGAGAAGGTGGATCCACTTATAGTGAATAGTGTTTTCTATTTTGGAGTCATGCAAGGGGATCACATTTAGCGATCAAATATGGATCGTGGTAATTTTTTGGTGAGTTGGGGACTAGGACAGGTCAATAGATATAGCTTGTGGTTTTCTAGGATTATTTCTGATGAAAACTATTATAGTGGGGAGTTTTCAATCCTTTATGTATTTTTGGTTGTTATTTTTAAAAGGGAATTCTAATATCTAAAAAAATAGTCGTGTTTTTTTGAGACCCGATATTCAAAATTATCTTTTAAAAGTTTGAAAATCCTTAAATGATATTTTTGTAGGAATTTTGAAGCTTGGATGGGTGTTGGAGATGCTCGATTGTGAAATATAGGAAGTAGGGATGTGTTTTAAGGGGTGGTGTAAATCTGAAACACCCATCATTGAGCAAGTGGGTGGGATAGAAACTATAGGTTCTTCTTTAATATGTCAGATGGCCAGTGTCACCCACTGTCCTATTGGTTGAACCACTTGAGGGGAATTTTAATGGGGCAGGGAGGATCTCCAGCATTTCTCCATTTAGGTTTTATAGGTTTTATATTAGGTATTCTATGGGAGATTAAATTTTATCTATAACCTCCTCCTCTCTTTCCCACTTGATTCCCCATGATGGGGTGGTCAATACTATTGTGTCTGAGGGGAAATTTAGGGTAAATATCACCTATGAATATTCATTTTTCTTTACTCTTAGCCCCCCTTAAATTTTAGTTTGAATTAGGCTAGGTTTGGGCGATGATTTCATTAGGGAATTTTGAAATAATAAATTATTGTTGTGGATTTTTTATGACTTATTTAAAGGATATCCAATGGCTCTATATGTTGGTAATCCATTATTATTTCAATGGATGTAAGACTATAGCCAAATTTTATTTAGATTTTTTTATGAATTAGGTGAAAATAAAAATTTCTTAGGTATTGAATAATTTATATTTCATGTGAGTTTTTTCAAAGGATATGTTATGGACCCTCCAAGTGTGCTTGGTCAATTTTCTGATGAATCAGTGGTTCATGGTGATCTATCTGGTGATTATTAAATATTTATTTATTTTAAATAATTAATTATAAATTCATATAATTATTTATTTATATAGTATGGTTTGAGCCCAGTTCAAAAGAGTGTAGGTGGTCTCAAGGAATGAATGCACAGGCCAAGCTAAGGCTCGATAGAGCTTTGAGAGGGTGGTACATCTTTAATAAAAGTTGGTGGCCCATTTTGATACATGCTCATATACCATTTATGTATTATTTTTCTTTTTTCTGCATATTTCATTGGATAAAGTATATGGATAGGGGTTGAGGGTGAATTGATAATGGGAGTAGTGATGGTGTTTTTGTTCTTATTCATGGGGAGAGTTCTCTTAAGAACATGGGTAAACTATGTTTTTCTAAAGACTATGTTTCCAGATGTGATAATGACACTAGTGATGAATTAATTCCACTAAAGGGTCTTGTGGTTTGGGATGGTGATGTGGGTATCCTAGGATAGGTTTTGTAGGTAAATTTGGCTTGGATGAGATGTCTTAGGCCATGTAACAACAAATGGGAGGGTAACATGTATCACGAGAAATGGGAAATAACCATTGAGGGTGGAGAATCCTTTGAGAAATCATTGTGAGAATAATGATTTCTCTGGGATTATATAAAATGATATGTGATTATTTACATAGGGTGTTAATTTGGAAAACTTGTATCCATATTGAGTGTTTTTTATGAGGATGGACCATACCATATAGGTGGGTTAATAGGATATTTTTATCTACATCGTCACTTTTGGGTGAAGAGAATGGTGGAATATCAGAGAGGGGAGATAGGGATGTGTATGGGGACCTTGCGGGGTGCCCTGAGAGGTGAGATATGACTTTTTCAGGGTAATGGGATATATATCAAGTGACTAGAGGCTTGGGATTAACTACTGAGAAGCTGTGGTGGATTTCGGACCTAGGTGATACTATGGATGTTAATAGACCTAGCCTTAGAGTCTTGGGTAGGTTTGACTTATATACCTTTCCTTGAATGAGATTAGATCATTGGGTTTGAGATGACCTCTTGAGATTTGGAAGGGTTTGATCGATGGATGACTATTCCATGAACCTTTGGGCATCGGGTCAAGGACCATTCCATGAATGGTTTGGGTCGATGGATGATTTTAATTTTCTTCTTCGATCATCGAGTGGAGTTACATCCCATGTGTGGCTTTGGTCTTTGGAGGGCCATGCCCGAATGCTAGGGAATCAGGTCATGGACAATTCCAAACATGGATTGTCTTGATATGAATACGTAGGACCATTCTATGAGTATCTTTAGTTAAAAACCAACATGTGTTCTATATAATGGGAAGATATAAATATATTGATGGACCTCCCATTAGTGAATATGCATGGTTCATACATTATACCTAGTGTATTGTATAGAAGGTTGTGGTTTTGGACACCGCACTGCCCTGAGTCTTTAGGTATGGGTTGGGAATTGGTATAGTCATATGAGATATGAAAAATCAGGAGATTCATGAATGGAACCAAATAGTTTTTCATCATGATTCATGGTGTCCTAGTAATCATAAAGTTACCTAATGCGTAGAGAGTCATGGTGGCCATATTAAAACATAATGTCCAAGGACCTTATATTAAAATTTTATTTTATTCCTCATGTATACATGTATATAATGGTGTATACTAGAGTCACTTGATTTTACCCTACTAAGATGTATTTCTCACACCCTACATAGGAACGTCGGTATTTGTGTAGACTATAAGTCTTATTTCATGTTTATAACTGTATGTGTGGTGGATCAAGCTCGTGCAGTTGGGTGGGTTTTAGAGAGAGGCTGTGTGAGGCATGTGGATGGATGTGGTGCTATTATGAATGAATTTAACATTATTTTATTTGTATATGGGAATGGACCATTAGGTTGTTAGTATATGTTTTCTTATATAGAAGTGCTTCGGTTTTTATATCATTATGTTTATTTATTTATTTTACTCTATTTATGTGATAAGATCACCTTTATTATTTCTATACTACATTATAACTCTAATTTGAGGGAATATTCTCCCCACCATATATATTTGGACCTTGTTTCTAGACAGTAGCCTGTGGAATGTGGGGACGCTTGCTTGAAGCCATGTGACACTCTGGATCGGGCAAGATCTGGGTTAGGGAGTTATAATATGTCAAATAAGGGTGATAGTTATGAAGAACTGAGTGGGATATAATGTTTACATTTTATGATCTGGTTGTTTATGTATATGTGATTCCAAATAAACTAAACTTTTTTATTTCTTTCATATATCTTAATTATATATAATTTATAGTCATCTAATAAGATGTAATATTTATATATGAAAATCTTGATTCACTACAATTGGTACTAGAGAAAGTTTTTGTTATTTCTGGAAACTCGGATAAGGAAACATCAGTTAGAACCCTTAAGATAATCGTAAGTATAGTATAACATCCTAATGTTTTGAAATGGTTGATATTATGTGATTTTCCTAGAAATAAATCAAAATTTAGAAACTAAAAGTGGATTAGGTTTTGGAATAGATGTATATTGGGGCTATAACTCTATAAAGAGTAGGATGAGTATATATCAGCCAAGATTCTACTCCATGGTGAGTGGTCCCTTACTACACATCGAATTTTACACACTCTATAGATATTCATGGGTTAATTAACATTTTATTTGTGTATAATTATTAAGTATTTGAGTAGATAATGACAATTGAAAACCTATTTTAAACATAACATGTCATATATTGAAAAGAATGTGTCAATATTTAGACAACTATTTAGTGATTTTCATGATTATAAGAATTCCCATTATTATTATTTTTCCACATACTATGCTTTTTCAATTCATTCAAAGGCTAGAAATAGAAGGAAACATGTTAACATTGAATGTTATGGAACAAGAAATGAATTTACTAAAAATAAATAAAATTTTATTGGAGGTGGATTAAAAAATCTAATTTATATGCTCATTAAACATTCTCAAACCACAAATCACACTATGGTCCTAAATAAGTGATGCAAGGAATATTGTATTTTCTTATTCCTTCATGATGAAACATCTACCTTATTTTAGTGGGTTTGATTTTAAACTAATTTTTGGACAATGGATCAGTACCAATACAAGATAATTTCTACTCTTCAATGTTTAAAACATGAAAATTTTATTTTATATGTTTATCACATGGATGGAGAATTAGATCAACAATACTTTTATAAGAAGATTTGATTCATCAAAATGATATTGGATCCATAGAGTGAGATGATATTAAGAGGTTATTTTTCAATAAGTTATTTCCTTGAATCATATAAAATAAAATACAAAAGAAATTCATTATGCTAAAGTAGATGGATTATGATACTTTTACTACTTATGTGGAAAATTTTACAATAATATAAATGTATGAAAATGGTATTATCATTTAATCAAAATACAAGATTGGTCATTTTTAGTATCATAAAACCATGTTTCTATAGTATGTTCTCAAATATATACATTATTATCATTTAAGAAATCATTATATTTGATATCTAGGTGAAAATGGAGATTGGAGTGACCCATCAGTCACAAGGTTTTGATAAATAAAATATGTAATTCAAAAGAAATTAAAATAACAAAAACCATATATGGAAGATGGTGAGGCTTCATTTATGCCAGAATAGTGGAAATATGGATCATAGAAAATTTCTTAAGGTTACTATTAAATGATTTAAGTATTAAAATCAAGGTTATCATGTAATATATTATTGAATTACCGGGATTAAGTTCTATAATATATTAAATGGAGAGAATGCATCATATAATACACCACCAACATTGCATTGTTTCAAGTGAAAACAGTATAGGACTTATGATAACTGGTGCTCGAATCTAAGTCTCTTTGGTGATGATTTACATTTGTAACCTCTTAATCTTATTGAAAAATCTAAATCCCATGCAATCAATATTGTCTATGTAGGATACGATTACGAATTGGTAAAGGCTATACAAAAAAATCACTCTAGTTATAATAATGTATTATTTAATTCACGTTCTACCCAGTCTTATATCTAAATTTTTTTATAAGGGCAACACATTACCACGTCACATATTATATATTTTAAATAAGATGTAAAAATTATAATAGTACGATGATGGAATGTCATGTTTGTTACAATTCTCCAATTGAAGTTTATAGGGATGTTCCCCTTCAAATATTTTTAATCTCCCTAGAATTGAAATTGATGTGATTTTGTTCATGGATAGGATTTCCTTATATGAATATTATATCAATGGATGAGGAAGGAAATTTACATTTTATATTCTAATCTACCCTATGATTTTCTATTAATGGGGGAAAATATATGAACATACAATAGAAATTGAATCCATTTCATGGGCCTTTATTCCCATTCTAATGGTGTATTTATCTCATATGGTTAGAGAGAAACTCAAAATGAAATATATTCCTATTAAATGGGATTTTTGGATGTTTTTTCCTAATACATTCCTGGTCTTCTACTAAAAATTGAAGATGTGATTTCAATATAACTCATACTTAGTGCCACACATATTTCAAAAACTCTATATAGAATGTCCCAAATTGAGTTACAAGAACTAAAGAAACACCAAGAGAATCATGAAAAGGGATTCATTTTGCTAAGTGTGTAACCAATAGGCGAACCTATCATTTTTAATAAGAATTTGAATGGATCAATAAAACTTTTCATTAGTTATCAAGAATATAACAAAATCACATTCAATAATAAGTATAATTTTCCCTATATTTATGATTTTTTGGTCAATTTCTATGACATAAATATTTTTTCCAAGATTGATCATCGATTTGGATGCTATTAATTAATGGTAAAAATTAAAGACATGCCCAATAAAGCTTTAAATTTAAGTTATTGACATAATGAATTTATATTGATTATATTTGATCATGCTAATTTCCTATTTTATCTTTGTGTATTTAATAAATAGATCCTTCACAAATTAACTCGATAAGTTTAGGATTTTCCTTGTAGATACTATTTTTATATATTGGAAGATAAATAAAAAGAATTATGTTCATTAGAGAATTGTACTAATGAACCTAAAGAAGAATAATTTGTCTAAAAAATTTACCAAGTGTGTATTTTTTTAGAATGAGATTCATTTTTGGTTTATATAATCTCAATTTCGGGTATATCATTGGATCCATCAAAGATAAAAGTGTTTTTACATTTTCCTAGAAAACAAAATTGTGACGAAAAACTATATTTTTCATGGATTAGATATAAATTATTGAAACTTTGGGAAGGATTTATCAGGGATATCAAAAGAAAAAAAATAGTAAACTAATAAGGGAGTTAAGTTCCATTTGGTATGATGAATGTGAAGAAGATTTGAAGGAACTGAAGAAAATGATGGTCATTGCACATGTTCCAACACTACCATTAAGTTGGGAATGGTTCTCTGATTTATATTGATCCACCAAAGAAAGATATGGGAATTTTTCTTATAAATTCTGATATATTGATAGATTATTCTTTAGGCTAATCAAAAATTTGGGAAAATAATTACCAAACTGTTGATTTGGGGTTAGCAATGAAAATATTCGAATTTATTATATGATGACATTATCCTTTTGGTTAAAGGTGTGACATATGTAATGATAATAAATGATTAATTTATATATTCTCATAAAAATATTTTAATATTTATCAAAAAATATGGTTATTGTTGATTAAATATTACGACTACTTAATAAATTACCACCTTGGGAAAGTGAAAATTTTGGATAATGTGGGGATTCTCAAGGGTCATAATAGCTTATATATGATGAGGATAGAAAAAAGATACAATATTTATGATGATAAAAAGTGTGGAACTTGAAATATTAAATGAAAGGTTGAAATATTGTCTTCTCAAGTGATTATTCATCTACTTATCCATGTGACTAGAAAAAGAGGTGAAAAGGGAGGATGTGGATCTGAAAAAGAAAGTAAACAATGTTCCTTAGTTAAAAAATATTATTGGTGGAATAATAAGGTTCAGAAATTGAGTAAGTGTATTTTCAATACCAAATATGAAAACGGTGCTCTTGGAAGACGTTCATAGAAAATAATTCTCTATTTATCCTAGAAGTACAAAGATATATTGATATTTGAAATAATATTTATTGTGGGTAAACACGATGAACGATACTCTGGTCTATATATCTAGGTACTTAGTATGTCACCAAGTTAATTATAAGAGACAAAATTCTAACATAATGATACAACCATCACCCATACTATAATGGAAATGAAAAAACATCACCATGTATTTCATCATTCATCTCCCCCAAATCATCGAAAGTACATAGGGACATTTAGATTGTTGTTGATCCGATTATGAATTTAGAACACATTATATTAAATACAGAATATTTATTTACTGATCAAATTTCATGGATATACATTAAGTATCTAGTAAGGTTTCAAGGAGTACTACATTATATATTTTTTGATAAAGATCAAAGGTTTATCTTGATGTTCTGGTGAATTATTCAGAAGGATTTTGATTTAGAGTTGTATTTCATTGATACCCATCATCATTTAAAAATGGTCAGTATGAGAGAACCATTACATATTTGGTTGATATTTTGAGATACTTTTCAATGGATTTTAATTTTTTTTGGTATTAACACATTCCACCATTAAAATTATCTTATAACAATTTATTTTAGTGAAGAATTAAAATTTAGCCATATAAATCCTTCTATAGAAAGAAGTCCCTAACTCCAAAATTTTAGTATGAAGCTTAGTAAATAAATCTATTGGTAGCTGAGATATACAAGGAATTAGAAAATATCATTAGAGACACTCAACAATAGATCATAGTAGATAATAGTTGACAAATTATTTATGCTAACAAACATCAGTGTGATCTAGAATTTAATATAGGGGATAAAGTGTTCCTGTGAATTTCTCCATGGTATAAGATTATTAGATTCTAATATTTTAGCAAACTAAGGCCCTGGTGAGTTAGAACTTTCTTGATTATTTATCATATTAGGAAAGTTTCTTACTCCTTGGTACTAAAAATAAACCTCTCCCATGTTTATAATGTGTTCCATGTATATTTTTTGTGAGATTATAGAATTAATCTTCCACATATACTAAACTAGGATGTTTTAACACTAGATAATTATCTTTTTTATAAATAAATATTAAAATATATCATGGTTATTTGAGATAATTTTCTACAGAACAAGACTACTCACATGGTTAATGTTCTTTAGAGGAATAAAAAATTCAACGAAGATACTTGGGAGCCTGATGATGAGATTTTTTAGATATATCATAATTTAATTCTATTTGAATGAATTAATTTCTGAGGAAAAAATCATTTTTAGTGGCATAGAATGTTACAAACAAAAATTTTATATGTATTTCCATTGAAATAAACTTGTGGTATTTGATGGCATACTTTACATGTATCATTATTTCTAAATAGACTCTGATATAAAAATATATTATAACCTAGAAGTTAAAATGATTGGTACAAATAATAAAAAACACAATATTAAAAATAATTAAAAAATTTATAAATCACTTGGTCAATATTATATGTGTTGACTTTTTAATATTTCTCTCAAAATATTTATTTTTAGTGAAATGTGAAAAATACCAATTTATGTAAAAAAATCATTTCCTCTTGAGTAAAAGTAACACTATGTTTTTAATTTTCAATTATCATAAAATATGTCAAATTTAATTATAAATCATACAATTTATTTCATAGTAATCAATATTATATTTTATTTCTCTATAAGATCATTTCCGGCCGTAAAAAAACATTTACCCAAAAATAGATTTTATTTAAGAAATATGTTTTTATCTTAATAAATTAAATTAATATATATTGATTAATGTTTTAATGAAATTTATAGATTATTTTTTAAATAAAATATTTTAACATTCATTATATGGTTTTTATGAGGCATTGAATTGAATTAAATTCAGTTTTATGCATAAATATTCATTATTCTAAAAATGTTTTTTTAATATGGTTTTTACTATTATTTAAAATTAAATTATACCACTTATAGAAGTTGAATTTGGAAAAATGGATTTCATATTTACAATATAAATAATTAATATAATTTACTTGCTTTAGATAAAAAAATTTCATCATGAATACTAAAAATATTAAGTTTTTTAAACTTACATATGGTTAAAACAAGTTTACTAGGGGTTAGACAAAGAGGTAATTGTTGAGTCAATAAGGTTTTCCTTATAACTTTTTCCATTCCTTCATTCATGGGGGAGATGGATAATTACTAAAGTTTTCCTTATAAATTTACCATTCCTCTTGTTTTGAAAATCCCAAACACCTTTTCTTAAGGAAAATTTCATTTTACCCCTGTTTTACTTCCAAAAAGAAAATTTATGTCCCAAAGGAAATTTACCCCTACCATGTTTTCATTGTTCATAACAATATTTTTGTTAAGTGTAAAAATGGGATTCATATCTAAAACCTTGGAATCATATAACACTTAGACATGAAGCATTATTTTTTAGGATCCGAATTCTGGATACAATCTCTAATGAAGTTCAACTCCAAATTCTGGATACGAACCTTAATGAAGTTCAACTCCGAATTCTGGACACTAACTCTAATGAAGTTCAACTCTGAATTCTAGATACGAACTCTAATGAAGTTCAAATCTGAATTCTGGATATGAACTCTCATGAAGTTCCACTCCAAATTCTGGATATGAACTCTCATTAAGTTTCACTCCGAATTCCGGATACGAACTCTCATAAAGTTCCACTCCGAATTCTGATTACGAACTTCTCTAAGTTCTGACTCAAAGTTCTCTGAATTCAGACTCCGAACTATAAAGAGATCTGACTCTAAATTCTCATGAACATATACTTTGAACATTTTAGGTTCTGGTTACAAATTCTAGTGAAATCAGACTCTGAATTTCCTTGAATTTCACACTCCGGATTTCAACAAAATTCAGGTTCCAGATTCCTACAAAAAAGAATCCGAATATTATTAAGTTTATAGACTCTGAATTTATTTTTTTACTTCCATTCCAATCTTTAACCTTTTCCATTCCGAAATTTCATTTTCTACTCCGTTCCAAATATCTGTTTAGTTATGCTTAAATTTTTTCCATTACAAAACAATTTTATTGCTTTCAGTTATTAACAAACCGTTGTTTGAGTTTCATGTGTACAGGTCCCTCCGAAATTCAAGGAAGAATATGATCGTTTGTGGAGGTAGCCAACCGTTGGAGCTTCACCTATAAAAAGGAGATCATTTGAACAAGCTCATAACTTTTGGGACTTTTGGAATTTTGGTGCTCAGAACTTCCTGAAGTGATATCTAGAGAGAGAGGCTCTTATAAACTCTCAAGCTTCATGCAAAAAAGTTTAAACGGATTGTTCAAACATTGCTTCATGCGACTCTAATTGTTACTGTATACAATCGAGGGCTTCTGGGGATAAGAACATAGAGGTTCCAACAACATGAAGTTGAGGGCTTCTTTGCTGAGGAAGATAGAAGTGTCGACTACCGGATAGTTGAGGGCTTGATGGGATAGCAAGACAGACTCCGATCTTCATATCGAGGGCTTACCCAGGTGTGGGTAAGGCAGACTTTCTTGAAAGTATAAATCAAGGGACCTTTATCCAAGGTTTTTTGATACCCTTCTCTTTGGGTTAAAAGGCTTATTACTTGTTACTTGTTTTTTGTTACAAGTTTTTTCCGCTGCATTTTGTATTGTTGAGGAAAGTAAGCTTTCTTATACTTCCTCATCTTTGTACTCTAATATAGTTAGATTCTATATGCTTTAATGTAGAATCTTAATTTTTGTATCTTTTGTTAAGTTTCATTTTCATAATTACTTTTTCGGAATCTAGAAAGTCTTTAAAACTTATATAGGTCTTCTGAATTATCTTGTTTAAAATTTTTAAACATAACCATCTTCAAAATTTACTGAGGGAATTTTTAAAAGGTTCAATTCACCCCCCTCTTGTATCTGAGAATCTCCTTCTTATGTCGATCCTACATTTGGTATTATAGATTATATCATACTCAGTCACATTCCATCCTAAAAATTGGTATCATAGGATTGGTTACATCTGAATTAATCTCACAATTAGATTCATAAGTATTATCTTCTCCCTTATACATTTCAGAATCTACTTTTCGGAATCATAGTTTGGATTCACTTTTTTCTTAGAGATACAATTTTTTCCCATGATTATAATTTTTTCTATTATATAAATACTAATACTTCTAACAAGTTTGTGTGCCAAAGTTTTTCTTAAGGATAGCATGCTTAAATGTTGGTTCTATCGACAACTTGAATCCTACTAGACCACTAATCTTTTATGGTAATGATTATGAATATTAGAGAGATCGTATGAAGACATTCATTATCAATACTGGGGTAGAAAATTTTTTTATGCTTACTGGTGGATACAAAATTCCTGATAAATAAGTAAGTGCCTTTACAAATAAATAAAATCTTGATTACAAACTGAACTATAAGGTAAGAAATACTTTACTTTGTTCAATGACTATAAATATGTATAGCCAAATTTCTTCTTGTGAAGCAGCAAATTCTATATAGAAGAAACTTAAAGTTACTCACTTTAGAACTTCCAAAGTAATTGAGACAAGAAAAGCCATGATTAGTGCCGAATATCATGGTTTTAATTTTCCTTATCGTGAACCCATATGCAAAGTACAATAGAGATTCATGACATAGTGAATAGTTTACAATCAATGGGTGAAAAAGGATTAGATGATGAATCCCTTGTTGACAAGATCATAGACATCATGCCAAATGAGTGGGAATCTAAGACTCCTGAGAGAGTTACTAGATCCAGATCTAAGAAACTTGTTATCCATTCAAAATCTAGTGGTTGTGAGTCCTCAGAAAATGAATTAGCAAATCTTTCTCGAAGGATGAAAAAGATAGCTGGACAGAGGAACTTTCAATCCAAATACAAAAATAAGGAAAGTAAATACAAGAAATATTCTGAAGTAACATGCTATGAATATAAGAGATCTGGACACATAAGACCTGATTTCCCTATGATCAAGAGAAAAAAAAGAAAGTAAATGCATTCTAAGAAAAAAATAAAAAGGTATTACAAGTCCAAAGATAAGAAAGTGTTGAAATCCAATGACACATGGAGTGACAGTGGTGGAGACTCCTCAGATGAATCATCAGATTATGAATCTTCTGGATAGATGAATCTTGGTCTTTTAGCTAGGCTACCTATTGATAATCATTGATTGATGGATAAGGTACACAATGCTAAATCAATGACTAATGTTTCTTTAAATGCTAATGATAGTAAATATTATAACTCTTCAGATGAAGAATCCTCTTCTGAGGAAGATAATACATTACCTACCTATGAAAAAGTTTCTTGGTTTCAAAACTTCTTGAAAATGAGAATTAAAAACTCGTGGAGAAACTTGATAAGGAAAATTCTAGGAATATTATTATTACTATGGAAATATCAGATCTCTCTAAAGATCTTGATAAGAAAAATTCTGATTTTGAAATTATTTCAAAATATCTTGAGCAAGTAATTTCTGAAAAGAATAATCTTTCTAAGGATCCAGAAAACGTAATTTCTAAGAAAGATGTTTTCGAGCCTAGATCTAGTTAAAATGTTTTTGAAGACGAGAATCGTATTATAAAACTCAAATCTGAGATATTTACTTTGAGGAAGTGTTTTTAAAACTTTACCATATGTAAGGAAAATATTGATAAAATGTATTCACAAATTCAACCTCGAAGGAATACTAATGGTTTTGGTTACACAAGTTCTAAACTGATTTTTAGTAACAAATACTTTGTTCCTAAAAGTGTCACATTCTGCACAAAGTGTCAATGTAGTGGTCACTGGGAAAATAATTATTCCCTAAACAATACCCAATCTTTAATATTTCATAAGGCTTATTTTTCTAAGAAGATGTGAGTACCCAAAATTTTACTTTCTGAGATTTCCTGATCCAAGCAAGTCTGGATTCTGAAACCCTAAATTTTTTCTTATTTTCAAGAAAATAGGGAAAGTACCAATAGCAATACGTGGTATATGGATAGTGGATGTTCCCGGCATATGAATGGTAAAGAAAACTATTTTGATAAGATTATCAAAACGAAATGAGGAAAGGTAACTTTGGGAGATAATGCTCAGGGAGAAATTATTGGTATAGGTAACATCGTTCTTCTTGGAAAAACTTTTATTTCAAATGTTTTATTTGTTAAGGGTCTTAAGAACAACCTCATCAGCATAAGTCCATTATGTGATGAAGATTACCTTGTGAATTTTAGGAATGATATGTACTTAGTACACAATTCTAAGGAAGAGTTTATTCTTTCTTCCAATAGGCAAGAGAATGTATACACTTTTAACTTATAAGACCTTAGAAGCCAAGACTTACCTTGCCTAAGTTTAATGGAAGATCATTATTGGTTGTGGCATAGAAGGTTAGGACACTGAAACAATCAGAACTTATGTAAACTCTCTAAAAAAGGTTTAGTTAAGGATCTACCGGAGCTTAGATTTGATTCTTCAAAAGTCTGTGAACCTTGTCAGTATGGAAAGCAACACAAATCGAGTTTTAAATCAGTCGGTCAAGTCCTAACCACTGATGAATTACTGTAACACCCCGAGATTTTATGAAAAATATTCTTTTAATTTTATTAATTTCTTGTGTTGTATGCTACACCAAGATTATCTTGTGTTATACGCAACACCGTATTAGCTTGCAGTATACGCAACACTATTCTTGGATCGTGTTACACACAATTTTGATAATAGTAATTCTATGCAACATTGAGTATATATATATATATATATATATTCAATGTATAAATGAAATATGATTGGATTCTGTTATACAAAAATGAAGGATTCTTGCACAACACACAACCCTGACATGGCTTGCATTACACGCAATCACGACCTTCCTCGATAGCATGTGTTGTACGCAATACCAGGTTTTACTAAACAACGATATATTATTATAATATTATTATGAACTAGCCGTTATGAATAGTATTAACTAAATATTGAATTTTATAATATTATTATTCATCTTAAACATTTTCTAGAAGATGGTATAAGAATAAAATAAATTTTACGGGTAAAATATGTATTTTTCAAAAAATGCAGTTTTGCCGCCTTTTGATGGTGCACCCACTTTAAATCTAGTTGTTGACATGTTTATATATTCAATTTGACAAAATAAAATTCTTCTTTTGAATCAGGATATAAAAATTTACATTGGATAAAGTTTTGATATTTTTCTGATAACTTTCATATTTTAATGAATAGTAAAAACACGCTATATTTTAATTATAAACAACTTTTTTCAACGTAATAATTTATATAGTTAAATAATAAAATTGAATGGTTTTAAAGTATAAATAGAATACATTTTTACCATTAAATATAATTTATGTCATTATCATTGATTTTACATTGAATTCATAGGTTAAATCAATTCAATCTTTTGCAATGTTTTAAACAAAAACCCGTTTTCATTCGACAACGGGATTAATTTTAATTTAATTTCTGCACCTTCTGTGTATTGAATTTGAAAAAATGGATTCAGTATTTGGAATCAGTGGGTCCAAATTTTGTTAATAGGCTACTTTTTATTTTTGGGAATTATGAATATAACTACGATAAATTTTTTTTACCATAGTTGAAGGTAAATCGGGTAATTAAGGGTAAATATAATATTATAAAATTACTCTAACACATGCAAAATTTCTATTGGATGGCTAAAAGTAGACCCATATAACCTACGGGTATGATTAGATTCATTTTATGAACTTTTGACCATGAAAATAATTTATTTACTATTAAAACCAAAGAAAGTGACAACATGTCACTCTCTTAAATCTTATAAGTATAATAATTTTAAATTATTGATAAACATCATAAAACTTCGAACATGAATAGTATACAGAAATATAATAAAATTATATACATCATGATAATTTATTTAGAATTTTTAGGGATTAAATAATTGTCATTAATGGTGATACATTAATGATACAAAAATTATTTATTAAGTGGAAAATAAGTAATATAGTTTTTATTGAAATAATAATACCCATTAAAAGGCCCACAAACCTGACCAAAACTTATTGGTAGTGTATATATACACCTTAATCATCCAATAAACTAATATATAACCGTTTGGAGCCTTATAAAAGTGATTATGACACTTATATTATTTTATTTTAAATGATGCCAAAGTTGTCACCTTCATAATTTAATAAATATAACAATTTAAATATTGTGATTTTAGGATGATAAGATAGAGTAAAAGTATTATTGTGAAAGGTAATAGATTTATATTCATCATAGGATTTTGTTTTTAATTTTTATGCAAAAAATTAGTATATTAAATAATTATACAAAAATGTTGTAGTAATTATTTTATTAAGAGATAAACCAAATAAATGGTTTTAAAAATAACAAAATAAATATTATATGAACTATTTAAAGTGATCCACTAATTTAATAGATACATATGACCTCTTATTAATCTATTAAAGATTTTTGTTCGAACATATTTTCTGTATATATTTTATTTAAAATTCAAATAAATGAATAGTGTCAAAATTGACACTATTGTTATTTTATAAAAATAACAAATTATAAAATTGTTTAAAAATCACAAAAAAATTTAAAAATTATAAATTTTAAATGTATATGGTCTATAATGTTATAAAGTAACCGATTATGGAAAATTCACAACAAATAAGTAATTATTTGTTATAATTTAAAATTTAGAATTTTATTACCACAAATAAACTTAAATAGATTAAATAAGGATAAATCAAAATGATAAGGTTTAAAATAAGATCCAAACATGTCTAAATTTGATTGGTTGATGATATTAAAACCCTATCTCATCTAATATTCGAATATGAGTCATTTTTGAAGGTTTTTAGGTGGGGTTAGATTTATTATAAATTAATAATTTTAAGAATTCCAAAGGTGCCCCTCTCCTCCCTTATAAAGGGGCACCTCCTCCCTCTCTTCCTCACACAACATTGAGCCTTCAAGCTCAGCCAACCCCTTCCAAATTCTCTTCTCCACTTCCCTAGAAACATCCTAGAGGTCCTGGTCTTTTTCAAAGAGCAATATTATTTCCCTAAGAGGAGGTCTCAAAGAGGCGCTTCAAAGAAGAGGTAATGTCTGTTACCGATTCTTTCACCTTTATTTCTTCTTTCACTTCTTCTTCTTAGGTTGTTTCATTATGAAGTAATAACATAAGTATCACTCATATACTGATATGTTATTATAAGTATGAAACAACCCTATTTCACAATCTATCCATCCTACGGAAAATGAAATCACCGCGCGTGCGTGCGTAAGGAATACCGTCTCCACGCCGTGGTGTAATCTATTTTCCACCACCACCTTACTTGGATGGGTATAATGGTGTAAATAATAACTATATATAATTATTGTAAAGTGATATTGATTCGGTAATAGTATACATACACTCCAATAAAATTCCACGATCAAGGGAACGATATCATCGCTCGGGTGTACGTACGGAATACCGTATCCACGATGCGATGATATTCATTATCAATGATTAACCATTCATAAATGATTATAAAGTATATATAATAAGTAATCATTAAATATATGACATAATAATGATACTGGATTTATGTATATATATCTATGTCATCCAATTAATTTCATTCAATTCAATGAGGAAACGAAAACAACGTTCATGCGTACGTATGGCCTACCGTCTCCATGAATGGTGTATTTCTTTCCATTTATTGATCTATTATATATATGTATATTCTGAATATATATTATATATAAATCATGTTTTATATTCTGGAATTAAGTAATCATGATCTACGTAATCATATGAATAATTAAAAGTTAAAACACGAATGACAAATGAAACGATTTTACCCAAAACACTACTTTAACATTAATTTACAAAAGAATGGGTAATATAAAGTCATAAGTGAACCATATATGATATCATAAAAATTAATATGATTCTGTAATAATTCAATGACATTATTTAAATCATTATATAGGAGGTTCGGATCCATACAAAGCATATCGGACCTAAGGTAAGGGATAATTTTGCAAATCTCATTTTTATCCGAGATTGCTTATTTGTAAGTATTTACTAGGGTTATTTCTATCATCCATTTCCATGTTTTATAAAAGTGTTTTCATGTATGTTTAAATATCTTTTTACCCATTTTTGACTTTTACTACATGGTATGTAAGAAATCTTTATTTTGTTTACGTTACGAGGTACTTTTTGACTTTTCCAGCAAAAGTACGAAAAAAATGTTTTTTTAACTTATACGGCACGAACGGATTTTTACGGTTTTATAAAGCCTTATTTTCATGAAGCTTACTCCAAAATATTTCATGACTATTTTCAATAAAATCTCTTTCTTTTAAAATTGCATGACGTTTTGTGAAAAGAAATTGATTTTGAAGAAGAAAGGATATTTTCCTCAAGAATTCTTTTCAAGTGTTTTATCAAAACCATTTTCCATCTAAGATGAAATTATTTCGTATGTGTATGTTTCAAGTGTAATGTCTCTATGATTGACATCGTTTCACTTTTCTTATTATGAAATGATATGCATTTCTTTTATATGGATTATGTGATGATGGTATGATGTTTATGAAACCCATTTTATTCGTTGGGTTATTATGAATGATGTATGTTTATTTTGTGGAACAATTAAGAATGATTTCATTATGAGATGGGTGGGACCTATATCTCCCTCCAATGAATTGGGTAAAGATTTATATCTCATGAGATAGACATGGCTGGAATGGCAATTTAAACTGGTTCAGTAATACAGGACTGGAATGACGAGTGAACTCGATTCAGAAAGGGACTTTGTCCACTAAGATGGTCTTGGCAGCAATGCCTTGGCTACTATGGAAATCATATCATGTGCTTAATGGTTTCCACAATTACAAGTTTTATTCCCATGCTATTTTATCATTCTTAATGTTTCTTTATGATCTATGCCTTACGTACTTCCATTTTTAATGTCATTTCTCAATCTTTTGATGTTTAAACATTAAGTTCATGTTTTTAAGTTCAAATGTATATGGTATGTTTTACATTATCCATACATACCCTTACTGAGCATTTGAGCTCACCCTTTTTATGTTTTCTTTTCCCCAGGATCTAAAGAAAGGTTTTAGGTAAGAAAAAAATGGGAAGATCATTATGGGATATGTTGAAGATCTTTCACCACAATTAGAAGATTACGTTCCAAGTTTCCAAAGACACTAAACTATTACGGTCCTTGTGTGTCTGTTTTTGTTATGTATTAAGTATTCCACTAAAGTAATGTAATGTCTATGTACGTCAAGATTTGGGTCTCTACAGTTGGTATCCGAAGAAAGGTTTAGTCAACCTTTGGAAACTAGGATGCGAAAACGTTAGTGAGATCCCTAGAGATATTTCTAAGGTATGTATAGGGAAGTCCCTAAGGATAAGTATACGTATAGGATACAGTCCTAGAACTACGGTAACGATCGTATAATTTAACCTAAGATGTTAGATATTGAGGATACTCCCCCTTTACAATGTTGTTTTCCCTAGCATGATTTTTTCCTCTCACACTATTCTTTTTGGGTTTTAGAAAATAGCTGGAAACAGGAAGATTCACGATAATGGAGGATATGACAGACTATAGAATGATATTCTTCATGAGAAACCAAATGAAACGGGATCTGTAAGTCCAAACATCGTTATTATGCCTAATCATAAATCTCATAATATGATCAATAATCTCAACTTTGGTAAGTTTCCCGACTCAGATAATAAGAGAAAGATGGAGTTTCATGATGATCATAGAGGAAAGAAAGTTCAATTTCCCTCATGTAAATCATGTGGGAAGAGGCATCAGGGAGATTTTTTCAAAGGAACTGGAAGATTCTTTGGGTGTGGAAAAGAAGGACACAAAGCCAGTAAGTGCAAAAGAAAAGGTTCAGTTAACACCATGGACAAGGATAATGGTATTGCTATGACATCAACAATGATTAGATGTTTTAAATGTGGAATGTACGGGCATTATGAAAACCAATGCCCTAAAGGAAAATCTCATGAAGAGAATCAGTATGGTCATATGGGTAGTATTTATGTGGATGATGATGAGGAGACTACAAATGATATATGAGCTAAAAGAAGTGTTGAAGCTCAGTCAATTGTTTTAGAAGGTAGTGAAATTATTGTATGTTTATCGAGAGTTATGTTGTATAGTTAATGGTACTATGGAATAAAGAATCATCTAAGGATTGTTAAACTATTGTTTTTCCTAAAATTATTTAAAAGTATATGTTGAATGGTACCAGTAACCATGGAAGGTTATTCAGATATTTTTTTAAAGTAGATGATATGCGCATAATGAAGGAATAAGAAGATAATGAGATGTTTGATTGTATTCAAGAGCTCATGATTGATATAAGGACTAAGTGATATCATGGTTTGAGTATACAGAATTTTGAGGATTTTGGTATGTGGAAAGTGTTAACTTTTAACTGCATTAATGTTTTCACTAAGGTTCAATGGGTATTCATTTTTCAAGAGAATACATGATTAAGGCCTTCGAATGTTTGGAATGTGACCAACAAGACATATCTTATGATATATGGGGATCAACGATGGTATTAAATCTCTGGTAATCATTTTCACTATATTATGAGAGTGGACTGCAGTATTATGGATAAGCCTAAAGATTGGAATGGATTATGTTGGACATAATTTAGTATTGTTTAAGGATAGAACTTTTTTTGATATTATTGATGGGATGTTATAGTAATGTAGTTTTAGAAAAAGGACAACCTGTAGGATGGGCGACAACCCATCGCATCGGACAAGGCTATGTGAATCGAACCCACAACCGAAGTACGACTGTCCTTTATCGCCTACCACTGGCCTATAGGAAGTCCCTGGTTAGTAGAAACTAGTTTTATTTTATTAAGCGGTATGATATATGAAGTATAAGTTCATTTTTGGAACCATATATAATTAATCTAACCATAATATGGACTTATAACTTTTGCCAACCTTTTGTTTGAAAGAGATGGAATGACCCATAATTCTATCACATGATCTGCTAACACATCACGAATAACAAATTAAACTTCATTTCTTAAGGGATGAAGTGGAAATTGTTCAATTCATGAACAACAGTGAGATTGTACCAAAATCATGCAAGTATTTCTTTTAATTCATCAACTTTAGGGAAATGATCTTGAAAACCAAAAATGTTGTCCTAGTTCCCTTATATCCGATGAATCAGATGGTACCTTAGATCATCTCAAATAAATAGCTTTGTGATTGTTGGCTTTTTCATAGCCATGTTCTCAACCACTCTCCATCAGAACTTGATGGTTAGATTTTTCTTCCATATCCATATTTTCACCCATGTTCTCCTACGTGGAAACCCAGTGATGAGTTAATTTGGGTAACTGTTACATTTCATACTTTAGTTTTTAAAACCATGTTTTGGTATTCCTTTTTACGATGTGGGTTTCTATTAAACAAACTTTCGAGTAGTAAATCATTTATAACCCCGACGAATTTCGAGGGAGAAATTAATTTTAAGGAGGGTAGAATGTAACACCCTGAGATTTTATGAATAATATTCTTTTAATTTCATTAATTTCTTGTGTTTTATGCTACACCAAGATTACCTTGCGCTATACACAACACCGTATTAGCTTGCAGTATACACAACACTATTCTTGGATTGTGTTACACACAATTTTGATAATAGTTATTCTACGCAAAATTGAGTATATATATATATATATTCAATTTATAAATGAAATATGGTTGGATTATGTTATACGAAACAATTAAGGATTCTTGAACAACACGCAACCCTGACTTGGCTTACATTACACGCAATCGCGACCTTCCTCGATAGCGTGTGTTGTACGCAATACCGGGTTTTACGAAACAACGATATATTATTATAATATTAATATGAACTAGTCGTTATGAATAGTATTAACTAAATTTTGAATTTTATAACATTATTATTCATCATAAACATTTTCTATAACATGGTATAAGAACAAAATAAATTTCTCGGGTAAAATATGTATTTTTAAAAAAATGTAGTTTTGCCGCATTTTGAAGGCGCACCCACTTTAAATCTAGTTGTTGACATGTTTATAAGTTATATTTGACAAAATAAAATTATTTTTTTGAATAAGGATATAAAAATTTACATTGGATAAAGTTTTGATATTTTTCTGATAACTTTCATATTTTAATGAATAGTAAAAACACGCTATATTTTAATTAAAAACAACTTTTTTCAACATAATAATTTATTTGGTTAAATTATAATATTTAATGGTTTTAAAGTATAAATATAATATATTTTTACCATTTAATATAATTTATGTCATTAGCATTGATTTTACATTGAATTCGTAGGTTAAATCAATTCCATCTTTTGCAATGTTTTAAACAAAAACCTGTTTTCATTCGACAACGAGATTAATTCTAATTTAATTTCTGCAACTTCTATGTATTGAATTTGAAAAAATGGATTCCATATTTGGAATCAGTGGATCCAAATTATGTTAATAGGCCACTTTTTATTTTTGGAAATTATGAATAGTAACTACGGTAAATTTTATTTACCACAGTTAAAGGTAAATCGGGTAATTAAGGGTAAATATAATATTATAAAATTTCCCTAACTCATGAAAAAATTCCATTGGATGGCTAAACGTAGACCCATATAACCTAAGGGTCGGATTAGATTCATTTTATGGACTTTTGACCGTGAAAATAATTTATTTATTATTAAAACCAAAGAAAGTGACAACATGTCACTCTCTTGAATCTTATAAGTATAATAATTTTAATTTAGTGATAAAAATCATAAAACGTCGAACATGAATATTCTCCATAAATATAATAAAATTATCTACATCATGATAATTTATTTTGAATTTTTACGGATTAAATAATTGTCATTAATGGTGATACATTAATGATACAAAAATTATTTATTAAGTGGAAAATAAGTAATATAGTTTTTATTGAAATAATAATACACATTAAAAGGCCCACAAACCTGACCAAAACTTATTGGTAGTGTATAGATACACTTTAATCATCCAATGACCTAATATATAACCGTTTGGAGCCTTATAATAGTGATTAGGACACTTATATTATTTTATTTTAAATGATTCCAAAGTTGTCACCTTCATAATTTAATAAATATAACAATTTAAATATTGTGATTTTTAGATGATAAATTCGAGTACAAGTATTATTGTGAAAGGTAATAGATTTATATTAATCATAAGATTTTATTTTTAATTTTTATGCAATAAATCAGTATATTAAATAATTATACAAAAATGTTGTAGTAATTATTTTATTAAGAGATAAACCAAATAAATGGTATTGTTATTTTATAAAAATAACATATTATAAAATTGTTTAAAAATCTCAAAAATATTTAAAAATTATAAATTTACATTTATATGGTCTATAATTTTATAAAGTAACCAATTATGGAAAATTCACAACAAATAAGTAATTATTTCTTATAATTTAAAATTTAGAATTTTATTACCACAAATAAACTTAAATAGATTAAATAAGGATAAATCAAAATGATAAGGTTTAAAATAAGATCCAAACATGTCTAAATTTTATTGGTTGATGATATTAAAACCATATCTCATCTAATATTTGAATATGAGTAATTTTTTGAGGTTTTTAGGTGGGGTTATATTTATTATAAATTAATATTTTTAAGAATTCCAAAGGTGCCCCTCTCCTCCCTTATAAAAGGGCACCGCCTCCCTCTCTTCCTCACACCACTTTGAGCCTTCAAGATCGGACAACACCTGTCAAATTCTCTTCTCCACTTCCCTAGAAACATCCTAGAGGTCCTGGTATTCTTCAAAGAGCAATATTAGTGCCCTAATAGGAGGTCTCAAAGAGGCGCTTCAAAGAAGAGGTAATGTCCGTTACCGATTCTTTCACCTTTATTTCTTCTTTCACTCATTCTTCTTAGGTTTTTTAACTATGAAGTAATAACATAAGTATCACTCATATACTGATATGTTATTATAAGTATGAAACAACCCTATTTCACCATCTATCCATCGTACAGAAAACGAAATCATCGCGCGTGTGTACGTACGGAATACCGTCTCCACGTCGTGGTGTAATTAATTTTCCACCACCACATATCTTGGATGGGTGTAATGGTGTAAATAATAACTATATATAATTATTTTAAATTGATATTGATTCTGTAATAGTATACATACACTCCAATAAAATTCCACGATCTTGGGAACGATATCATCGCTCGTGCGTACGTACGGAATACCGTCTCCACGATGCGATGAGATTCATTATCAATGATTAACCATTCATAAATGATTATAAAGTATATATAATAAGTAATCATGAAATATATGACATAATAATGATACTGGATTTATATATATATATATGTATGTCATCCAATTAATTCCATTCAATTCAACGAGGAAACGAAAACAACGTTCATGCGTACGTACGGCCGACTGTCTCCATGAACGGTGTATTTATTTCCATTTATCGATCTATTATATATATGTATATTCTGAATATATATTATATATAAATCATGTTTTACATTTTGGAATTAAGTAATCATGATCTAAGTAATCATATGAATAATTACAATTTAAAACACGAACGACAAATGTAACGATTTTACCCAAAACACTACTTTAACATTAATTTACAAAAGAATGGGTAATATAAAGTCATAAGTGAACGATATATGATATCATAACAATGAATATGATTCTTTAATATGTCGCTGACATTATTTAAATCATTATACAGGATGTTCGGATCCATACCAAGCATATCGGACCTAAGGTAAGGGATAATTTTGCAAATCTCATTTTTATCCAAGATTTCTTATTCGTAAGTATTTACTGGGGTTATTTCTATCATCCATGACCATGTTTTATAAAAGTGTTTTAATGTCTGTTTAAAGTCCTTTTTACCCATTTTTGACTTTTACTACATGGTATGTAAGGAATCTTTCTTTTGTTTACGTTATGAGGTACTTTTTGACTTTTCCAACTAAAGTACGAAAATAATGTTTTTTTTTAACTTATACGGCACGAACGTATTTTTATGGTTTTATAAAGCCTTATTTTCATGAATCTTCCTCCAAAATATTCCATGACTATTTTCAAAAAAATCTCTTTCTTTTAAAATTTCATGACGTTTTGTGAAAGAAATTGATTTTGAAGAAGAAAGGATATTTTCCTCAAGAATTCATTTCAAGTGTTTTATCAAAACCATTTTCCATCTAAGATGAAATTATTTCATATGTGTATGTTTCAAGTGTAATGTCTCTATGATTGACATGGTTTCACTTTTCTTATTATGAAATGATATCCATTTCTTTTATATGGATTATGTGATGATGGGATGATATTTATGAAACCCATTTTATTCGATGGGTTATTATGAATGATGTATGTTTATTTTGTGGCATAAGTAAGAATAATTTCATTATGAGATGGGTGGGACCTATATCTCCCTCCAATTCATTGGGTAATGATTTATATCTAATGAGATAGACATGGCTGGAATGGCAAGTTAAACCGATTCAGTAATACAGGACTGGAACGAGGAGTGAACTCGATTTAGAAAGAGACTTTGTCCACTAAGATTGTCTTGGAAACAATACCTTGTCTACTATGGAAATCATATCATGTGCTTAATGGTTTCCACAATTACATGTTTTATTCCCATGATATTTTATCATTCTTAATGTTTCTTTATGATCTATGCCTTACGTACTTCCATGTTTAATGTCATTTCTCAAGATTTTGATGTTTAAACATTATGTTCATGTTTTTAAGTTCAAATGTATATGATATGTTTAACTTTATCCATGCTTACCCTTACTGAGAATTTGAGCTCACCCTTTTTATGTTTTCTTTTCCCCAGGATATAAAGAAAGGTTTTAGGTATGAAAAAAAGGGGAAGATCTTTAAGGTAGATGTTGAAGATCTTTCACCACAATTAGAAGATTACGTTCCAAGTTTCCAAAGACACTAAACTATTACGGTCCTTGTGTGTCTGTTTTTTGTTATGTATTAAGTATTCTGCTAAATTAATGTAATGTCCATGTACGTCAAGCTTCGGGTTTCTACAATTACAGCTAGTGAATATTGATCTTTTTGGTCCAATACAAACTAGAAGCATTGGGGGAAAGTAGTATGTTTTTGTTTTGGTTGATGATTAAACTAGATTTATATGGGTCAATTTTCTAGCAAAAAAGTATGAAGATTTTTCTTATTTCAAAAGTTTTTGAACCCAAGTCAAATATGGGAAAACCCTTCCATTGAAAACTATTCATAGTGATCATGGAGGAGAATTTCAAAATTCTTTTTTTGAAACTTTTTGTAGTAGAAAAGGTATTACTCACAACTTCTCAGCACCCAGAACGCATCAACAAAATGGTGTGGTTGAAAGAAGAAATATAATTCTTCAAGAGATAACTAGAACCATATTGAGTGAGTATTCTGTAGCTAAACATTTTTGGGTTGAAGCTGTAAGTACTGCTTGTTACCCAATAAATCGGGTTTTGATTAGACCTTTTCTTAATAAAACCCCTTATGAGTAATGGAATGGTAGAAAACCTAGACTTTCTTACTTTATGGTTTTTGGATACAAGGTATTCATTCTGAATACTAAAGATAATTTATAAAAATTGGCACCAAAATCTGTTGATGGATTTTTCTTAGGCTACTCCAAAACTTCGAAGGCTTATAGAGTTTTTAACAAAAACACTTGTACTATTGAAGAGATAGTACATGTAAAATTTGATGAAACTGGTCCTTTAGTTTTTAAATAACCCCAACCTACATCTTGGGATGTGTTTTCAAAAACTGATTATAGTCCTTTGATAAAAAATTCTTCTCATAAAGAAAAATTTTCAAGAAGATACTTCTGAAACATTTACCCCAGATGATTTCCTATCATATGTTGATGAAAAAGTTTTAAAAAAACCAAACCTGTCTATTCTTAAGAATCATCCCAGTGATAGTATCATTGGTGATGTAAATCAACCTGTAAGAACCATAAGTTCCTTAAGAAATGAAATACAGCATCTAGCATTCCTTTCCCAATTAGAACCAAAAATCACTGATGAAGATTTAGGTGATAATGATTAGAATAAAGCCATGCAAGTTGAACTAAAATATTTCGAAAGGAATATAGTTTGGACCATGGTTGAAAGACTTATGGAAACTTCTTGTTATTGGAGTAAATGGGTCTTCAGAAATAAGTGTGATGAAAATGGAATTATCGTAAGAAATAAAGATAGATTGGTTTCTAAAGGTTATAATCAAAAAGAAGGAATAGACTATGAAGAAACCTATTCTCTTGAATCTAGACTTGAATCTATTCATATTTTACTTGCCTTTGCATCATTCTTCAATTTCAAGCTTTTTCAAATGGATGTAAAATGTTCTTTCTATAATGGTTATGTTCAAGAGGAAGTTTTTGTTAAACAACATCCTGGCTTTGAAGATACAAAATATCCTAAACATGTTTTAGGATTATCAAATCTTTTTATGGCCTTAAACAAGCCCCATGAGCTTGGTATGATAGACTTACATGATTTCTGCTTCAAAATAATTATGTTAAGGGAAATACAGATCCAACCCTTTTTATAAAGAAAGATAAGATTTTTTTTATTGTTCAAATTTATTTTGATGACATTATATTTGGTTTAACTCCTCAATATTTAACTAATTCCTTTGTGGATCTAATGAAATCTGAGTTTGAAATGAGTATGATGGGTGAGTTAACATTTTTCCTTGGTTTTCAAATTTCTCCAAAACCAGAATGAACTTATATATCTCAACATAATTATATTAAATATCTTCTTAAAATTTATGGATATGACAACACTAAAAGTATTAGTACTCTCATTGTTACCTCAAACACAGTTGATCTTGATGAAGCTAGGAAACTAGAAGATCAAACATCATTTAGAGGTATCATAGGAATCTTACTATACTTAAAAACTAGTCATCTAGATTTTAGGTTTTTAGTATGCTTATGTGCAAGATATAAATACAATCCTAAGGAATCTCATTTAAAGGTAGTTATATGAATTTTTCACTACTAAAAGGGAACCATGGATTTAAGATTATTTTATACTTCTGGAAATGATTTTATCTTAAAAAAATTTCCAGATGCTGACTTTGGTGGATGTATAATGGATAGAAAGAGTACATCTAGAACTTGGCATTTCTTAGTAGATTCATTAGTTTCTTGGTCTTGCAAGAAACAACACTCAGTAGCACTCTCCACTACTGAAGATGAATATGTAGCAGCTGGATGTTTTTTTGCTCAAGTGTTGTGGATGCAACACGCACTCACAAACTATGGTTTGAGTTTTAATAAGACTCAAATTTTGTGTGATAACACAAGTTCTATTTCCCTTATTAAAAACCCTTCACATCACTCTCATGCAAAGCACATAGATATTAGGCATCACTTCCTTAGAGATCACACACTAAAAAGAGATATTATTCTTCATTTTATCGGAATGCAAGATCAACTTGCTGAAATTTTTACAAAATCATTACCCTCAAATAGATTTGAATATGTTAAACCGAAGTTAGAAATGATAACCTTAAGGTAATCTTCCTTAATTAACTTCTTGTTGAAAAAATCTCCTTACAGTAACAAACTCCTTTTCATAGGGGGGTACATCTGTTATGAAATTTTTCAAATTTTTCATAACGGAAATTTTCATAAGGGAAATTTTCGTAAAATAAAATTTTCATACTAGAAATATTCGTAAAGGAAATTTTCGTAAAGAAATTTTTGTAATGGAAATTTTCAGAATGGAAATTTTATTACTAGAAATCTACTTAATGGAAATTTTCATAATGAGAATTTTCGTAATGGGAATTTTTGTACTCAAAATTTTCGTAATTGAGTTTTGGTACTCAATGATATTACAATAAAACTTTTTTGTAATGTGTTTTTCGTAGTAATCTTTTCATAGAGAGTTTTTCATAGTAAAAATTTCTTCAAGAAGAATATCACCTATTACGAATAAACTTCCTAGCCAATCCGAAAGGTATGATTTCCTTACTTCAGTTTTCATAGTCACCTTTACTTGCTGGTAGTTTCCTTTGTTTTCAAAATTTTTCAGATTTATTTCTTCTTAAATCCGAATGTTTTTAAAACCTCAAATGATCGGAGAGTTTTTCGACCATCAGATTGATTTTGGAAGCCGAAAGGTCACCACCATCACCTATATAAAGGGGACCGCTAATGTTTTCCCACATTGATTTCCAATCTCTCGCGTCTCGAAGCTCTGCCTTGTTTCTTAAAGCCCGTTCCGGATCACTCATAATTCCATGAATCTGAATGTCTCTAGAATCCACTTCTCAAGAAATGTCTACCATGAAGCCAATATAAAAATGGAAAGTATACAGGGAAAGGTTGGTCCATTAAAACTTTTTCAAGTATTATTCTATCATCTCTAAGAATATAAAGTTCAATAGTTAAGAAGATGTATGCATATCTAAGACAGGTGATCAATACATGGTTTATTCGGAATTTCTCATAGAGTTTTATGAGTCTGTTTCCTTATATAAAGAATATGGTAGAGAAAAGATTTCTTACAAGAGTTATCGGAAGACCAACAAACTTTCTTACCCCAAGGCTGTAATCTTGGTGGGGCAGGCGTATGAAGGGAAAGTTTAGTTTTTCTCACACAGACTCCCAAATGTTCTAGGTTTTTTTATTAAGGTGAAGGCCTTACAATGTCTTGGACTTGATGATGTCAAGACAGCGAAAATTTATCACCTATCTTATAACAACTGAATCCTTCAATTATGGGTACAAGTTTTCTTAGTACTGAGAAAAGGTGACAAAGATACCCTCAAGAAAATTGATATATATTTCATAGAATTCCTGGTAAATCTAAGGAAAATAAATTTTATGAGGCATGTACTTGTTACAATCAAGAACATCAAGGATGCGAATATTAGAGCCCAAATTATCATGTTTCCTGCCTTACATTGAAAGATTATAGTTTGGTGTCTTGAGTCATTTAAGATTTCACGCAAATCCAACTCTTTGAATTCCAAACTTATGCTTGTTAGTGATGACACTGTGAAAAGAATGAATATGGATTATTCCAAGGAGACAAAAGAGTTTTATGATCTGAACGTAGAAGAGGCATAATCCAATCCAGAAAATGTGGAAAAGGATGAACCCACTAAGAAGGCTGGAAAGAAGAGAAAGCTGAAGGAAGTTGAGGAGACAGATAAAATTCCTAAAGCTAATGAAGCTCAATCCGCACCACCTAAATTGAAGAAATAGAAAGCTTATCCAGATAAATTGGTTGCAAAATGGAGGGAAGATAAGGAAACGAAGAAACAAGGGGAACCTTAGTTCGGATTGGACCTTGCTGAAGTGAAGTCTTTAAGGGAGAAGACTACTGAATATCTTGAGAAGATAGAAAAAGAGAAGAAGATTAAGAAATTAGCTTCTGAAAATATTCCAGTACCAGAAACTTTCCTAGTCCAGTCTTTACCTGAAACTCTAGGGAAGAATTTCTTCAATCCAAAAAAATCTAAAGAGAAATAATTTGTTAAAGGAGTAGAAGAAGAAGAGGAAGTAGAATAAGAAGAAGAAGTATAATAAGATAGTGGTGATTTAAATGATCTGATTAAACAAGTTGAAGATTATCAAGAAAAGGAAAACTCATCAGAAAAATTACCACTCCGAACATCTGAGTCCGAGTCTTCAATGCTTGTCTCCCTGGGAAAAGAAGAAGAGAAAGGTGGTAAGAAAGATGAAGACAAGAAAGATGAGAAATTGAATGAATTATCTACGGAAGAAAGCTATGAAAATCACTTTCTTGAGGAAGCCATTCAGAAAGTTAATAAGGGTAAGAAAGTGCTTATGGACACCCCAATGAAAGATATCATAAGGAAGAAGGATTCTGGTGGCTCTTCAAAAAGAAATCTTATGGAAATTGAAGAAGAACATTCACCGAGAAAGATGTCGGATTCAGAGTCATCTGCCCAGGGACAGGATATTGTTGTTGAGTCTCTGAAGAAATTGGTTGATACAATTCCGATATTTCCTACAATAGACTCTAGGTGCCCGATGCTTCAGAACAGCTTAAATCAGAAGTCAGAATCTGTATCCATGGTGATGGATAAATGTGTGAAGATTGAGGCTGAACATAAATATTTTCTTATCAATTATGAGGTCCACAAAAAATCTTGCAGCAAAATGACTTTATGGTCAAAGAAAATCTATGAGGATTTGATAGATCTTGATACCTTTCAGAATGATGTAAAATAAGCTTTTGATACCGAGGATGCGAAGATGAAGAATCTTCGGGAAAAGCAGACCCTTGAGAAAAATACTCGGAATCAACAGGTGAAGGATCTAAATGGGAAGCTTAACTCAGTTGCTCAAAGCTAGAAAGGGGAAAGATATCCCTAGATTGAGATCGAAGAAAATTTTGTAAAATTGGATGATTTTCTTAAATCTCAGTCTGAGGTTCTGAATGCTCATGACGATAGGATTAGAGCCTTAAAAAAGAAAGACGAGGAGGACCACAAAGACTTAAAGAAGCTGAAAACCCTTTTGAAGAAGATAATCCCCAAGGAAAAAGAAGACAAATAGACCAATCCGATCTTTTTTTGTATTTTTCCTTGCACTAATATTTTCAATCATAATGAAATTGTCGATGCATGTCTTGGTTGTATGTCTTTAATGTTTCAGGTACTTTATTGTTTTTCCATTCCCTCATATTCTTTTTGAAAATCACAAACGGGGAGAAGGAAAAAGAACTCAAAAGGGATAAGGAAAAATCTAAAAGGGAGAAGAAAATTTTCTAAGAAGAAATATCCATAAGTAAGGGGGAGTTCTCATTGGAATTCTCCATTCAAATCAAATATCTCATTCCAGAAATCTAGAATATGATCCTTAGAGTTTTGAAGCCTAAGGGGTAGTTAGTCATATTCATCATTGATCATAAAAAAAGGGAGATAAGCTTTAATTACATGTCTAGAAATTTATTCTAAGTTATTACATTCTTTTTCATAAGGATGTTTGTGATTTCCAAAAAGGGAGAGATTGTTGAGTCAATAAGTTTTTCCTTATGATTTTTTCATTCCTTCATTCATGGAGGAGATTGATAATTCACCAAGGTTTCCTTATTACTTTACCATTCCTCTTGTTTTGAAAATCACAAACACCTGTTCTTAAGGAAAATTTCATTTTACCCCAATTTTACTTCCATAAGGAAAATTACATTCCCAAAGGAAATTTACCCCTACCTAGTTTTCATTGTTCATATAAATATTTTTCTTAAGTGTAAAAATCAGATTCATATCTAAAACCTTGGAATCCTATAATACATAAACATGAAGCATTTTTTTAGGATCTAAATTCTGGATACAAACTCTAATTAAGTTCAACTCGGAATTCTGGATACAAACTCTAATGAAGTTCAACTCCGAATTATAGACACGAACTCTAATGAATTTCAACTCCGAATTCTAGATACGAACTCTAATGAAGTTCAAATCTAAATTCTGGATACGAACTCTCATGAAGTTCCACTCTGAATTCTGGATACGAACTCTCATGAAGTTCCACTCCGAATTCCTGATATGAATTGTTATAAAGTTCCACTCTGAATTCTGATTACAAACTTCTCTATGTTCTGACTCTGAGTTCTCAAAATTCAGACTCTGAACTCTGAAGAGATCTGACTCCAAATTCTCATGAACTTAGACTCTGAACTTAGTATGTTATTGTTCCGAATACTAGTTAAATCAGATTCTTAATTTCCTTGAAATTCAGACTCCGGATTTCTAAAGATTTCAAGTTCCGAATTCCTACAAAATAGAATCTGAATATTCTTAAGTTTATAGACTCCTAATTTATTTTTGACTTCCATTACGACCTTTAACCTTTTCCATTACGAACTTTCATCTTCTACTCCATTCGGAATATTAGTTTAGTTGTGCTTACATTTGATCCATTACAAAACGATGGCGTGCTTTCAGTTATTAACTAACTGGTGTTCGAGTGACACTTATACAGGTCCCTCCAAAATTCAAGTAAGAATATGACCATTGGAGGAGGGAGCCAACCGTTGGAGCTTCACCTATAAATAGGACCTCATTTGAACATGCTCATAACTTTGGGAACTTCTGGAATTTTGGTGCTCAGAACTTCCTGAAGTGATTTATATAGAGAGAGGCTCTTATCAAATCTCAAACGTCATGCAAAATGTTTGAACAGCTTGTTCAAACTTTGCTTTGTGCAGACTTGCTTCGTGCGACTCTGATTATTGCCGTATATAATCAAGGTCTTCTAGGGATAGGAAGACAGAGGTTCCAACACCTTGAAGTAGAGGGATTCTTTGCTGAGGAAGACAGAGGTGCCGACTACCTGATAGTTGAGGGCTTGCAGGGATAGCAAGATATAATCTGATCTTCGTATCAAGGGCTTACCTTGGTGTGGGTAAGACAGACTTTCTTGAAAGTATAAATCTAGGGACCTTTATCCAAGGTTATTGGATACCCTTTTCTTTTTGTTAAAAGACTTATTACTTGTTACTTGTTTTTGTTACAAGTTTTTTCCACTGCATTTTGTATTGTTGAGGAAAGTAAACTTTCTTATACTTCCTCATCTATGTACTCTGATATAGTTAGATTCTATATTCTTTAAGGTAGAATCTTAATCTTTGTAACTTTTGTTAAGTTTCATTTTCGGAATTAATTTTCTAGAATCTAGCAAGTCTTGAGAACTTATAAGGGTCTTGTGAATTAACTTGTTTAACATTCTTAAACATAACCATCTTTAAAATTTCGTAAGGGAATTTTTAATAGGTACGATTCACCCCCCTCTTGTATATGAGAATCTCATTCTTTTTTCGATCCTATGTTTGGTATTATAGAGTATATCATACTCAGTCACATACCATTCTAACAGTAATTATGGGAATTCCACCCACACTTGTATATTTATTATTATTTAAAGATATTTAAACCATATATCATACTACCTTAGATCTACAGGCCATTTTAATCAACTTTTATATGAAAGATACCTTTCTCATTGAAATCATGATGAAATTCCATGCGCTTTGTTCCCCTAACATAAAAAGGGGATCCTTTTCTCCTCACTTATTGACATCATTTGTTCCCTCTAACCAATCCCAACACAAAAACCAAACATGATTAAATACCTTCATCCAAGATCTTATATTATTCTCTTAAGAAAATCCCTTCAATTCTTAATATGTTAGACAAAGGAGGTCCCTTAATGAAGAGGATGTTAGAGGGCTTATGGAAAAAAATCCCGAGTTAATGGTTCTATGTAAAAATATCATTTTTAGTGAGATTTCATATACATAAATTTTCTATCGTAAAATTATATGATCTTTCCCTTATAAATGTTATGAATTTTTTTCGAAAAAGTTAATTTCTCGAAATTCAAGGTTTCCTTTTCATTTTCTTCTCTTTATGTACAAAAGAAATTGAAATAATGTTTTTAAGGAAACCCAACATTATTTTTCTATTTGAATGGGAATTGTTTTATATCTATATTTTATTTAAAATATTTCCAGGAATGTTTTTTATCATTCCCTAATGGTTCCAAAATTTCCTTTCCTCTCATGTTATATTTTATATAAAAACTTTTTAAAATGAATTTTCTTATCGTTTCCCAACTGTTGTACTTTTGAATTTTTACTTAAACTTTGGAAGGAATTTTTTTAAGGTATACAACATGATCGAGTGTTACTATCATTATTATTTCTCTAAATTTTTATAACTATGATGATGAAATATTGTTGAAACATTTTTTATCTACCATGAATTATGTTTTAATATAATGATAAATGTCGGGATGATCTTCTTTAATACATATGAATAGATTTTAATAATGTGATAGGTGGTTTTGTTATATTCATCCAATTAAACGGGTAAATATTAATTTTTTAGGAGCACAAAGGGTTTAAAATTGGTGATCCCATTCTTAATATAGGGTATAAGGGGTTATATCCCAAACCCAAGATATTGTTCACATGAGTTTATCCCAAGATGAATCAATTACATGGGTGGTTAGAACAAGCCTAACATAGGATTAATGTCTTGGTTGGTATCCTTGAAATAATAATTATATTATTTTGACTATTATATATTTTAATCCACTCTATTATCAAATTATCTTTTACCAGTGTCATACTCTCGTGGATCATGTTCTTTGATTCTTTTATGAATCATGTCTTATGTACTTGCATCCTTTATGAGAGGACTCATGGTTATATAAATCATTGAGTATGAATTTCAAAATTTTCTTATACCATTATAATTTTTATGTTATTAGATATGAGAAATGATTAATATCCACCTTTATTACACTTACCAATAATCTTAGATGACACTTTCTAAGGTTTCATTTTCCTCGGGATAAGAAGAAAGGTTTTTTTGAATGATATGTCTAAGAAAGTAGTTATTAGTGAAGAACTATGTCAGAGATGATATATATATTTTATGCTTTAGTTGTTTATATATCTATATTTCCAAAGAAATTGTTCTATTATAGCTTGGTTGTGTATTGTAGTGATATGTAATGAGTATTCATATAATAAGATGTAATATTTATGTATATAATGTTTTGGTCACTTTATTAATATTTAAGGAATTCCTGTAAGACTCTTCAATGATCCTACTTTTATTATCATCAAAAATATGATATATATATAAGGAAATGTGAGTGAAGGAATAAATCTATTAAACATTTCTATAATTTATGATCAGTTGGTTAAGATATTTTATGGATCATCTGCCTAAACAAACTCATATATTCTAAACATACATGCTCTTTAATTCACTTTTCACTCATTAAATATTTTAATGGGATCCTATGAAATTTATTAACTTACCTATAGAATCTAATTAGGATATTTGGTGTGATCAAATTGAATTATCTCTTGAAAAATTATGTCCCAACTATATGTTAAAAGGATAATTTTCATAAAATTATATTAGTATATAAAAAATACTAATTGTTTTTTGTAGAGACTCTGGTTTTTCTATGTAAGACATTTGAATATTCTTATGAATATTTTTTGAGCCAGTTGCTAAGTCGGCACACAATTTATGTGCCCGATGAGTCTGAAACTAATTTTATAAATATATTAAATATATTTTTATCACTGACACACAATTTTCCTGAAAATGGGAATATATTTGAAATAGAGAACTGGATCATAAATCTGAAATCATGGTTGAATCCAGAATATGGACTTTACCCTAAGCGCAACCTAAAATTGGTCGGTGTGGGACGTTCAGATAAAGAAACCACAAGAGGGTGAGTTTAAATTAAAATAAGTAATTATTTTTCATTATTTTATTAAATTAATTAGACTTGGGACCATCTAAAAACATGTATTTAAGGAAGATATCATGGGCTACCTGCATGACGTTGAGACTATTGAGAGGATATTTCTTCCACCCTCAGTTGCTGAACCAAGATCAGAAGACAATAAAACAATTGTATCAAGATGAATCAAAGAGTGGAGAACAAAAATGATCTCCTCATTCATTAGAAATCCGGTTCTTAATAAAAAAAATTCAATATTGAATTTAGATATTCACTTTGTGTGCATTTATACTTTTTTTACCTATGATGATCATAAACCAATATTTCAAAAAATTGATTCATGTTTTGATCATTGATTATGTGTATTGTTTATGGGAATTAAAAACTTTTGGTATTGAATAGATAACCCTATTATATGGATTCCATTTTTGATTGAAAAAAATAAAATGGCCATAGATTGATGTTATTCCAATATTTCTCTTTTGTTCTTCATGTTATTCCCACCCATATTCGATTTGGACAAAAGTTCGATTGTGTACAGATCATCTCTTAAAAGAGAACCCTTAGACTAGTTCAATAGTGAAGGATGAAGAGTTGATAATAAACTAGGTGTTGTGATCGATGTATTGGAAGTGAAATAATAGGTTCTATACATCCAGGATCACATGACCTCTATGTGAAGGAAGGTATGAGCCGGGTGGTCGGGAATGATGGGCGCACTGGGGTCCTGTAAATCTGGTCATCGGTTAGGATTGTATCACATTTCAAGGATGCAGAAGGGTCACAATTAATGAAATTAATATCTATATTAAATTAGATTATATAAAAATTAATGGAGAAAGGTTTCTCTGTATTTGTCAAGGATTAATGGTGAGGCAATGACCCTAATTTTTTTATTATGGCTATCAACATTATTCTTATTGAAATAACAAAAAAATATTTTTTATAAGTATAATAGGGAATGGGTTTTTTTCACCACATGAGGGGGATATTCACAACCTATAGGAATTGGAATGGGGATCTTTTCCCACCTTGTATTAATATATTATTGTTGTCATAATAATCATATTATTATAAGTATGGTCATTAAAATGTCAACTTGGTTGTAATTCCCCTGTAAAAGATCGGATTGAAGAACTGTTGGCATCATCGTGATCCTGGAATTGAGATGGTTAATTTAAGACCGATGTTGGATACCTTTTTTAGACTCATGATTCAGGTCAATGAAACAACCAATAATAATAAGATTAATATTATTTTGGAATATTTTATCTGATATATCTTCCCTACACATTGTCAGAATGAAGAATAATCTACGATGCTATGACCATGAAATTAAGCAGTATGTTTCAAGACTAATTACTAGTATTTAAGTCTAGTTCATGGCTTAATCCCAAAAAATATAATTTGAACGTGATGTAGTGAAATGAAACTCTTTCATCGAGTGTATGAATTGGGCTAGTGAATAGTATATCTCAACTTGTTTTCATTAGGATCACAATACTGTGATTCTTTTCTCCATTTAGGTCGATTTGTATAGGAATATTTGGGAAATTTTATTTTTTCCCCATAGGGAAGACAATGAGGCTCATATATTTATCAGGCCTCTAGCTAAGGCATGCCGGGTAGTACCATTGCGCACAGTGTAGCACTACATGGCCAATGATCTGTGTTATGGAAATAATAAGACTAAGGAACAGTGTGGGACACATGCCTTGTCAATCCATTATGTTGTACACTATTTTACAAATATTTAACATCTTGTATCTCCTTTGTTTATACTCAGATTTTCTCCTTCATGTAGCTTATCCTATGTGGGTTTTTTTCATAGAATAAAATTGAGGATTTTCTTGTGGATTTTGAGATATGATGCGAGATATTATGATTATGAAGCTTCTTTAGGCATCATTGGATGGTAAAATTAATTGAGTAGGGTCCTCAGATAGATCAGATATTGACGGTACTCTTCTGTCGCCTTAGTGTGAGGGTCCTCTATCCTTTGAGATTTTACTACGAAGTCATATCAGCATGTTTGTAACACCCCGAGATTTTATGAGAATTATTCTTTTTAATTTATTTGATGTCTTATGTTGTATGCTACACCAAGATTATCTTGTCCTATACACAACACTGTATTAGCTTGCAGTATACGCAACACTATTCATGGATTGTGTTACACAAAATTTCAAAATCATTTGATAGAAGTTATTCGACGCAACATTGAGTATATATATATATATATATATATATTCAACGTATTAATGAAATGTGGTTAGATTCTATTATACACAACAACAAATGAATCAAATTTTATAAATTTTATCATTCAAAATGGACTTCATTTTTGGATTCTCAATATCAAAATTATCCTAGGGTGAGTTTTTGGTATTTTTCTAAAAACTTTAAATTTTTGATGAATAGTGAAAGCACGGAGTTATTAATTAAAATCGACTTTTTATTTAAATAATCATTTATTTTATTTAAATTTATTTTAGGTCAAAAAAATACATAATACCTATATAATTTCAATGTAATTCATTAGATTAATTTTATAAAAATATAGATACATAAAAATGTTATTGAACTTTTTATCTTCTTTTAGCCACCTCCTAGGAGAATTTGCAATTGTACATAAAACTTAACTTTACCACTTCTGTGAGTTGAATTTCAAAAATCCAAAAGAAATGGTTAATATCAAGGTGTAAAATGTGGTTCAATAAGATAAAAATAATTTTTGATGAATAGTAACTTTTTACTTTTATTTACCACGGTTAACAGTAAATAGGGTAATTAAGGTTAAAAATGATATTATTATTACCCTAACACATGTAATAATTCTATTGGATAATTGTAATTCGACCAAAAACAACTTTAGGAATAAAATATTACCCTTTTGGTTCACTTGTATTAGATTAGGACACTTATTATTAGTTTACTTAAAAAAGATTTAAATGAGATAAAATCAAAGTTTCATAACTAAAACATTTTTAATATAGGGTTATACATAAGATAAATTCGACTATAAATATTAATTATAAAGAAAATAATATTTCCTACATAATGGTAGTTTATTTATAATTTTTAGACATTAAATAATTTATTTTATGTATGACACAATGATGATGCAGTAATTACCTTATTAATGAAATATTAACATAATTAATATTATAAATAACCAAATAAATGTAATTTGAGATATTTTATGAATTACACTAATTTTATAGGTTAATATGACATGTTATTATTGATTAAATTAACTTTTCATGATCTAATAATTCTGTTATAAGTTCCACAAAAATCAATTACCAAATAGTGTCAAAATTGACATAAAATAGTTTTTAAAAAAATATATTATATTATTAATTTATATTCTATTCCTAAAAATATAAGGTTCATCCAAATGACTTTATTACAATTATATATATTAACAATGAACCACTTGGGGTTCTTTTGTCTTGTTATAGTATGTTTATTAACAATATAATTTAAGAAAACAAGAAGACACGATAAAGGTTAAATTATTTAACATAGAGTTAAATCAAAATGATAAGGTTAAAATAGTAACCTAATCTTGTCTAAAACCTATTGGTTGAGAGGATTTATATCCATCCCCACTTCAGATTCTAAATAAATGAATTTGGAGCTATTATAAACCAAATATGACTTTATTATAAAATAATATTTTATGTTTTCCCTATGGTGCCCCTCTCCTCCCTTATAAAAGGGCACATCCTCCCTCTTCTCTTTACACAATTTTGTTCTTTCATGCTCTGAAAAACCCTAAAAATTTCCCTTCTAAACTTTCCTAGAAACATTATAGATGTTCTGGTCTCCTCAAAGACCAACTCTAGTGCCTTAAAAGGAAGCTTAAAAGAGGTGTGTCGAAGAAGAGGTAATCTCTTCTACCGATTCTTTCAAGTTTTCTTTCTTCTTCAACTTCTTATTATTTAGTTTTATCATTATAAATTAATAACATCTATATCACTAATATACTGTTATGTTATTATAAATATGAAACATCCCCATTTCACCTTCTATCCATCCTACAGAAATTGAAATCACCGTGCGTGCGTACATACGGAATACCGTCTCCACGTCATGGTGTAATCTGTTTTTCCCCCACCACCATACTTGGATGGGTATAATGTTGTAAAGAATAACAATATATAGTTATTATAAAATCATACTTATTGTGAGATATTATATCATCCACTCCAATTCAATTCAATAATTATGGGAACGATATCATCGCCCGTGCGTGCATATGGATTACCGTCTCCATGACGCGATGAGATTCATTCTCCATGTTAACCATTCAAGAATGATTATAAAGTATATATAATAAGTAATACTGAAATATATGACATGATAAATCTACTGGATTTATGTATATATATATGTCATCTACTTACTTCCATTCAAGTCAATAAGGAAAGGAAAACAGCATTCTTGCATACGTACGGCCTACCATCTCCATGAACGGTGCATTTTATTTAATTTATCTACCTATTATATATATATACTGAATATATATGATATATAAATAATTATTTTCATTCTAGAAGTAATTAAATCATGATATAAGTAATAATAATATCAATAACAACATGGCCAAACACGTTCGATAAATAAAACGATTTTACCCAAAACACTGTTTTAACATGGAATTTACAAAAGAATGGGTAATATAAAGTCATAAGTGAACCATATATGTTATCATAACAATGAATATGATTCTTTAATAAGTCAATGACATTGTTTAAATCATTAAATAGGAGGTTTGGATACGTACGAAGCATATCGGACCTAAGGTAAGGGATAATTATCCCAATCTCATTCTTATTCGAGATTGTTTATTCGTAAGTATTTACTGGGGTTATATTTCCATCCATGTCCATAAATATGTTTTTATAAAGTGTTTAATATTCTTACATGTATGTTTAAAGTAATGTTTACCCCTATTTGAATTTTACTTTGTGTTATGGAAGGAATCTTTATTTTGTTTACCATACGAGGTACTTTTTGACTTTTCCGGCAAAAGTATGGGAAGAATGTTTTTCTAAATTATACGGCATGAATGGATTTTTACGTTTTTATAATGCCTTATTTTCATGAATTTTAATATACAAGATATCATGGTTATTTTCAATAAAATCCTTTTCTTTTAAAATTGTGTGGCATTTTGTGAAAACAAAATGATTTTAAGAAGAAAGGATATTTTCCTCAAGAATTATTTTCAAGTGTTTTATCAAAACCATTTTCCATATAAGATAACATTATTTCATATGTGTATGTTTCAAGTATAATATCTCTATGATTTTCATGGTTTTACTTTTCTTATGATGAAATGATATCCAATTTTTTATAAGGATTATGTTATGATGGGATGATGTTTATGAAACCCATTTTCATTCTTTCGGTTATGATGAATGATTTATGTTTATGTTGTGGCACAAGTAAGAATGATTTCATTATGAGATGAGTGGGACCTATATATCCCTACAATGCATTGGGTAAAGATTTATATCTCATGATATAGACATGGCTGGAATGGTAAGTTAATCTGGTTTAGTGATACAGGACTGGAATGAGGAGTGAACTCGATTCATAAAGGGACTTTGTCCACTAATATGGTCTTGGAAGCAATTCCTTGGCTACTATGGAAATCATTCCATGTGATTAATGGTTTTCAAGAATTAAATGTTTTATTCCCATGATATTTTATCATGATTGATATTCCTTTATGACATATTCCTTACGTACTACCAATATTTATTTCACAACTCAAGATTTTGATGTGTAAACTTTATGTTCATGTTTTGAAGTGAAAATGTATAAGGTTTGTTTTATTTTCTACATGCCTACCCTTATTGAGAATTTGAGCTCACCCTTTATATGTTTTCTTTTCCCCTGGATATAAAGAATGGTTTTAGGAAAGAAAAAAAGGGAAGATCCTTATGGGAGATGTTGAAGATCTTTCACCATGATTAGAAGATTATATACCGAGTTTCCAAAGACACTAAACTATTACGGTCATTTGGTGTCTTTTTTTGTTATGTATAAGGTATTCTGAAAAAGTAATGTAATTTCCATGTATGTCAAGATTGGTTCTATACATTTGTTATGAGAGGAAAGGTTTAGTTAAACTTTAGAAACTAGGATGTGAAAACTTTAGTGAGATCCCTAGAGATATTTCTAAGGTATGTCTAGTGGTTTCCCTAAGGTTACGTATAATTATAGTTTATAGCCCTAGAAATATGGTAACGATCTTAGAATTTAACCTAAGATATTAGATATTTAAGGTACTCCCCCTTGATTATGATTGTTTCCTCTCACACTATTATTTTTCAGTTTTAGAAGATGGCTGGAAACTGGAAGATTCACGATAATGGATGATATTATGAACAATGGAATGATATTATTCATGAGAAACTAAATGAAATTGGATCTGGAAGTCCACATATCATTATTATGCATAATAAAAAATATCATAATATGATCAATAATCTCAACTTTGGTAAGTTTCCTGAATCAGCTAATAAGAGAAAGAAAGAGTTTCATGATGATCATAGAGGAAAGAAAGTTCAATTTCCCTCATGTAAATAATTTGGGAAGAGTTATTCGGGAGAATGTTTCAAAGGAACTGTAAGATGCTTTGGGTGTGGAAAATAAGGACACAAAGACAGTAATTGTAAAGGAAAAGGTTCAGTTAACACCATGGACAAGGATAATGGTATTGCTAAGACATCCACGAAGATTAAATGTTTTAAATGTGGAATGTACGGGCATTATGCAGACAAATACCCTAAGAGAAAATCTCATGAAGAGAATCACCATGGTCATATGGGCAGTATTTTATGTAGATGATGATAAAGATACTACAAATGATATATGAGATGAATGAAATTATGAAGCTCAGTCAGTGGTTTAAGAAGGTACTGGAATGATTGTATGTTTATCAATAATAATGTATGGTACAATGGAATAAAGAAAAATCTAAGGATTGTTACACTATTTTATTTCCTTGAGTTTTTAAAAGTATATGATAAATGGTACCAGTAACCATGAAAGGTTATTAGAATATTTTTGGAAGGTAGATGATATGTGCATAATGAAAGGATAAATAGATAATGATATGTTTGATAGTATTAATGAGCTCATGACTGGTATAAGGACAATGTGATATCATGGTTTGAGAATACAGAAATTTGGGATTTTGGTATGTGGAAAGAGTTACTTTTGAAAACATTCATGTTTTCACTAAGGTTCTATGGTAATTCCTATTTTAAAAGAATACATGATTAAGGTATTCACATGTTTGTAATGTGACCAACAAGATATATCTTATGATATATGGTGGATAAATGATGGTATTCACGTGCTTGTTATGTGACCTTTTCAAGTAATCATTTTATAATTCCAATTTTTTCAAATTTAGGGAGATGATCTTGAAAACCAAAAATGTTGTCATATTTCCCTCATATCTGATGAATCAGATGGTACCTTAGATCATAACAAATGTATGGCTTTGTGATTGTTGTATTTTTCATAGCAATGTTCTCTACCACTCTCCATATGAACTTGATGGTTAGATTTCTCTTCCATATACATATTTTCACTTGTGTTCTCCTATGTGGAAACCCAGTGTAGAGACCTAAAGCTTGACGTGCATGGACATTACATTACTTTTGTGGAATACTTAGTACATAACAAAAACCGACACACATGGACCGTAATAGTTTAGTGTCTTTGGAAACTTGGAATATAATCTTCTAATCGTGGTGAAAGATCTCGCACATCTCCCATAAAGATCTTCCCCTTTTTTTCTTACCTAAAACCATTCTTTATATCCTGGGGAAAAGAAAACATAAAAGGGGTGAGATCAAATTCCCAGTAAGGGTAAATATAGAGAACATAAAACAATCCATAAACATTTGAATGCAAAAACTTGGACATAAAATCTAAACATCAATATCTTGAGCAAATACAATAATCTTGGAAGTACGTAGGGAATATATCATAAGGGAACATCAATCAAGATAAAATAGCATGGGAATAAAACATGTAATTGTGGAAACAATTAAGCACATGTTATGATTTCCATAGTAGCCAAGGCATTGCTTCCAAGACCATCTTAGTGGACAATGTCCCTTTCTGAATCGAGTTCACTCCTCGTTTTAGTCCTGTAACACTGAACAGGATTAACTTACCGTTCCAGCCATGTCTATCTCATGAGATATAAATCTTTACCCAATGAATTGGAGGTAGATATATGTCCCACCCATCACATAATGAAACCATTCTTATGTGTGCCACAAATCATAAAACATATTTCATATCATAACCCATGTAATAAAAATGGGAATCTTAAACATCATGCCATCATAACATAATCCATATAAGATAAAAGGACATCATAAAAATAATTCCATCATAACATAATCAAATCAATGTAAAAATTGGGATAGAAATAGAACCCTATATTAACTTAGATGAAAAATAATTTTGATAAAACACTTGAACTCCGTTCTTGAGGAAAATATCCTTTCAACTTCAAAAACATTTTTCCTTTCTTAACATGTCATATAATTTTAAACTAAAAGAAGTTGATTAAAAATAAACATGAAAACTTGTAAAGGAAGATTCATGGAAATAATGTTCTAAAAATCCATTCATGCTGTATAAGTTAAAAAAACCTTCTTCTCGTACTTTTGCCGGAAAAGTCAAAAAAGTACATCATAGCGTAAACAAAAGAAAGATTCCTTACATACCATGTAGTAAATGTCAAAAATGGGTAAAAAGGACTTTAAACATACATGAAAACACTTTTATAAAACATTGGCATGGATGATATAAATAACCCCAGTAAATAATTACGAATAATCAATCTCGGATAAAAATGATATTTGCAAAATTATCCATTACCTTTGGTCTGATATGCTTTGTATGGATCCGACCCTCCTCTTCTTTGAAGAGACTCTTTGAAACCTCCTCTTTGGGCACTAAAATTGGTATTTGAAGAATACTAGGACCTCTAGGATGTTTCTAGGGAAGTGGAGAAGAGAAACTGGCAGGTTTTGTCTGAGCTTGAAGGCTCAAATATGTGTGAGGAGAAGAGGGAGTAGGTGCCCTTTTATAAGGGTGGAGAGGGGCACCTTTGGAATAACTAAAAATATTATTTTATTATAAAGTCATATTCAGTTTTTAATAGCTCGAAATTGAGTTATTTCGAATCTAAGGTGGGGATGGGTCGAAATACTCTCATGCAATAGAATTTAGACAAGTTTATGTTTCTATATTAACCTTATCATTTATATTTAACTTTAAGTTAAATAATTTTTCTTTTACCGTGTCTTCTTGTTTTCTTACACTACAAGGTTAATAAACTTACTATAAAAAGCCAAACGAACCCCAATTTGTTTATTAATAATATATATAACCTTATCTAAGTCATTATGCCGAACCTTAGATTTTTAGGAATAAAATAACAATTAATAATATAATATTTGTTTTAAAAACTATTTTATGTCAATTTTGACAGTATTTGGTAATTTATTTTTTTGAAACTCATAACATAATTATTAGTTCGAAAAAAGTTAATTAAATAAATACTAACATGTCATATTAACTTATAAAATTAGTGTAAATCATAAAAAGTCTCAAATTACATATATTTGGGTATTTATAACATCAATTATGTCAATATGTTATTAATAAGATAATTACTTCATCATCATTGTGTCATAAATAAATTAAATTATTTAATGTCTAAAAATTATAAATAAATTACCATTATGTAGGAAATATTTTTATCCTTCTAATGGATATTTATAGTCTAATTTATCTTATGTATAACCCTATATTAAAAATGTTTTAGTTATAAAACTATGATTTTAACTATTTTAACTATTCTTTAAATAAAATAAGATTAAATGTTCTAATATAATCCAAGTGGACCTAAATGGTCATATTTTATTCCTAAGGTTGTTTTTGGTGGAATTGAACTTATCCAATAGAATTATTACATGTGTTAGGGTAATAATAATATCATTTACACCCTTAATTACCCTATTTACTTTTAACCGTGGAAAAAAAGGTAAAAAGTTACTATTCACCAAAAATTATTTTCATCTCATTGAACCACATTTTACTTACTAACATGAACCGTGTCTCTCAGATTTTTTAAATTCCATTCACAGAAGTGGTAAAATTATATTTTATGTAAATTTGCAAATTCTCCTAGGAGGTGGGTAAAAGACGGTCAAAAGTTCAATAAAATTTTTATATATCTAAATTTATTATAAAATGACTCTAATGAATTGAATTAAACTTATATAGGTATTATGTATAAATTTTGACCTAAAATAAATTTAAATAAAATAAATAATTATTTAAATAAAAAGTCGATTTTTAAATAGTAACGCAGTGTTTTCACTATTCATCAAAAATTGAAAGTTTTCAGAAAAATACCAAAATTTCACCCTAGGCTAATTTCGATATTCTGAATCAAAAAATGAAGTCCATTTTCAAAAATAAAATTTACAAAATTTCAAAAAGTGGGTATTAATATTCCTAACGGCTATTTTTCATAATATTTTAATAGCATATCGTTGTTTAGAGAAACTCAGTATTGCGTACAACACACGCTATCGTGGAAGGTCATGATTGCATGTAATGCAAGTCAAGTCAGGGTTTCATGTAGTGCACAACTCCTTTGTTGTTTCACATAACAAAATCCAACCATATCTCATTAATACATTGAATATATATATATACTCAATGTTGCATAGAATAACTACTATCAAACAAACTTGAAATTCTGTATAACATGATCCAAGATTAGTGTTGCATATACTACAAGCTAATACGGTGCTGCGTATAACGTAAGATAATATTGGGTTATCATACAATACAATACATCAATTAAAAATAATACTTCTCATAAAATCTTGGGGTGTTACATTCTACCCCCCTTAAAATGAATTTCGCCCTCGAAATTCATCGGGGTTATAAATGGTTGACTACATGAATGTTTCTTTAATAGAAACCCACATCGTAAAAAGGAATACTAAAACTTAATTTTAAAAACTAAAGTATGAAACATAACAATTACCCAAAGTAACTCGTCACTAGGTTTATATATAGGAGAACATAGGTTAAAAAATGGATATGGAAGAAAAATCTAACCATCAAGTTCAGATGGAGAGTGGTAGAGAACACGGCTATGAAAAAGCCATCAATCACAAATCCATAAATTTGTGAAGATCTAAGGTACCATCTGATTCATCAGATATAAGATCACTAGGAAAACATTTTTGGTTTTCAATATCATTTCCCTATGGTTGAAAATATTTAATTAGAAGAAATACTTAGTTTATTTTGGTACAATATCACTTTTTTTCATGCTTTGAACAATTTCCACTTCATCTCTTAATGAAATGAAGTTGAATTTGTTATTCGTGAAGTGTTAACAGATCATGTGATAGAATGATGGGTCATTCCATTTGTTTCAAACAAAAGGCTCGCAAAAGCTATCAAATATACATAAGTCCATCTATGGTGATGTTAATCGTATACGATTCCAAAAATTAACTTATACTTCATCTATCAGGCCGCTTAATAAAATAAAAATAGTTTTTACTAACTAGGGACTTCTTGTAGGCCATTGGTATGTGATAAAGGCCAGTCGCACTTCAGTTGTGGGTTCGATTCCCACAGTCTTGTCCGGCGTAATGGGTTTTTGCCCGTCCTCCAGGTTTTCCTTTTTTTTAAAACTACATTACTATAACATCCCATCAATAATATCGAAAAAAGTTCTTATCTAAAATACTTTGTTCTAAGCTCATTATTACATTAAATGTCACATAACAATCACATGAATTCCATCATTTATCCACCATATATCATAAGATATATCTTGTTGGTCAAATTACAAATATGTGAATACCTTAATCATGTATTCTCTTGTAGAATGAATACCCATTGAACCTTAGTGAAAACATGAGTGCTATCAAAAGTTAACTCTTTCCACATACCAAAACCCCAAAATTCTACATACTCAAACCATGATATAACTATTTCCTTATATCAGTCATGAGCTCATGAATACTATCAAAAATTTCATTTTCTCCTTATCCCTTCATTATGCGCATATCATATTATATCCAAAAATATCTCAATCACTTTCCATGGTTACCGGTAACATAAAATAATTGAAAACCACAATAGATAAATACATAAATATTAAAATATTCCAGGATACTATATACAACATTATTTTTGGAATCCCATTACATAAACACTTAATCATTCCACCACATCGTTTTCATATTCAACATCACCAATAGTGATATCATGTGACTTCCCTTTGTCCTTTGCCTTAAGTGTTTTCTCATGTCGATCATCACTAACCCTTGTATTAGAGCATTTATTAGCATAATTCCCCATTTCCTTGCACTTGAAGCATTGAAGTGTTGGTGGAGAGTTCTCTGTAGTCTTTTCTCTATTCACATCATTAGCAACCTTTTTCCCATTACTTCGACAATCAACTAATCTATGACTTTCTTTTCCACACATAAAACATTTTCTAGTACCTTTTAGGCAATCTCCACCATGCTTCTTTCCACACTTTGAGCATAAAGAAACATTCATCTTCTTTTCACTATTGTTCTGAGATTTCTCCTTGAACTCCATCTTTCGTTTCTTGTCAAAACCATGAGATGTATATGTTACACCAACTTCCAGTTCTACCTTGATAGCACAACGCACAATTTCTTTATAGCTACTAAAGTCTCTTATAGCTAATTCCCTTCGAAGATTTGGTTTTAAGCCACTGAAGAATCGATCAACTTTACTTTCAGGTTGGATGATAAAGCCAGATGCATACCATGCAAGCCTTATAAAATTCGCTTCGTATATACCAACAGATTCATCATCCTTTTGATTTAGTTCAAGAAACTCCTTCTCCATATTTTTTTGAATAATACGAGGGAAGTACATATTTAAAAATAAGTTCTTGAACTCGTCTGATTATATGGACTCAATTTCATCTCTTGGCCTCGTATTCTTGATAAGATTCCACCATTGATCAGCTTCACCTTCCAAATGATATACTGCTAAGATGACTTTATCATTTTCAGAACAGTGAAGAACTGAAAATATCTTTTCAGTGGTACTGATCCATTATTCAACAACAAGTGGATCGGAAGACCCACTAAAAGAAGGTGGACGTTGCCTCATGAAGGACTCAATAGAATATTTTTCCCTCCTCTGCTCATTTGGAAGTCCAGAATGATTCATATCTTGTGTAAGTATAGAAATAAGATTTTTCACTCCATCTACCATAACATTGGTTTGTTCAAAAGGACAATCACTGCATTGTCCATTACATTGATCAACACGGTTCCTTCGGGTTCTAGCTATCATCTAAAACCCAAAAAGAATAGTGGGAGAGGCAAAAATCATGCTAGGGAAAACAACATAATAAAGGGGGAGTACCCTCAATATCTAACATCTTTGGTTAAATTATAATATTGTTACTATAGTTCTAGAACGATATCCTATATGTATACTTATCCTTAGGGACATCACTAGACATACCAAAGAAATATCTCTAGGGATCTCGCTAACATTTTCGCATCCTAGTTTACATAGGTTGAATAAACCTTTCCTCTGATACCAACTGTAGAGACCCGAAGCTTGACGTACATGGACATCACATTACTTTTGCGGAATACTTAGTATATAACAAAAACATACACACAAGGACCATAATAGTTTAGTGTCTTTGGAAACTCATAATATAATCTTCTAATTGTGGTGAAAGATCTCCAACATCTCCCATAAATATCTTCCCACTTTTTTTCTTACCTAAAACCTTTCTTTATATCCTGGGGAAAAGAAAACATAAAATGGGTGAGCTCAAATGCCCAGTAAGGGTAAACATAGAGAACATAAAACAATCCATAAACATTTGAATGCAAAAACTTGAACATAAAATCTAAACATCAAAATCTTGAGCAAATACATGAATCTTGGAAGTACGTAAGGCATATATAATTAGGGAACATCAATCATGATAAAATAGCATGAGAATAAAACATGTAATTGTGGCAACCATTCAGCACATGTTATGATTTCCATATTAGCCATGGCATTGCTTCCAAGACCATCTTAGTGGACAAAGTCCCTTTCTGAATCGAGTTCACTCCTCGTTTCAGTCCTGTAACACTGAACCAGATTAACTTACCATTCTATCCATGTCTATCTCATGAGATATAAATCTTTACCCAATGCATTGGAGAAAGATATAGGTCTCACACATCTTATAATGAAACCATTCTTATGTTTGCCACAAATCATAAATTATATATCATAGCATAACCCATGTAATAAAAATGGGAATCTTAAACATCATGTCATCATAACCTAATCCATATAAGATAAAAGGACATCATAAAAATAATTCCATCATAACATAATCAAATCAATTTAAAAATAGGGATAGAAACAGAACCCTATATTAACATAGATGGAAAATAATTTTGATAAAACACTTTAACTCCATTCTTGAGGAAAATACCCTTTCTACTTCAAAACTTTCTTTCCTTTATTAACATGTCATATAATTTTAAACTAAAAGAAGTTGATTAAAAATAAACATTAAAACTTGTAAAGTAAGCTTCATGGAAATAATGTTCTAAAAATCTATTCATGCTGTATAAGTTAAAAAAACATTTTTCTCGTACTTTTTCAGGAAAAGTCAAAAAAAGTACCTTGTAATGTAAACAAAAGAAAGATTCCTTACATACCATGTAGTAAAAGTCAAAAATGGGTAAAAAAGGCTCAAAAAATACATCAAAACACTTTTATAAAACATGGGTATGGATGATATAAATAACCCCAGTAAATACTTACGAATACGCAATCTCTGATAAAAATGAGATTTGTAAAATTAACCCTTACCTTAGGTCCGATATGCTTCGTATGGATCCGAACCTCCTCTTCTTTGAAGCACCTCTTTGAGACCTCCTCTTAGGGCAATAAAATTAATATTTGAAGAAGACCAGGACCTGTAGGATGTTTCTAGGGAAGTGGAGAAGATAAATTGGCAGGGGTTGGCCGAGTTTGAAGGCTCAAATTGGTGTGAGGAGGAGAGGGAGAGCTTCCCTTTTATAAGGGAGGAGAGGGGCACCTTTGGAATAACTAAAAATATTATTTTATTATAAAGTCATATTCGATTTCTAATAGCTCAAAATTGAGTTATTTCGAATCTAAGGTGGGGATGGGTCGAAATCCTCTCATGCAATATAATTTAGACAAGTTTATGTTTCTATTTTAACCTTATCATTTAGATTTAACATTAAGTTAAATAATTTTTCTTTTACCGTGTCTTCTTGTTTTCTTACACTATAAGGTTAATAAACTTACTATAACAAGCCAAACTAACCCCAATTTGTTTATTATTAATATATATAACATTATCTAAGTCATCAGGCTGAACCTTAGATTTTTAGGAATAAAATAACAATTAATAATATAATATTTGTTTTAAAAACTATTTTATGTCAATTTTGACACTATTTTGTAATTTATTTTTTTGAAAATCATAATAGAATTATTAGTTCGAAAAAAGTTAATTAAACCAATAATAACATGTCATATTAACCTATAAAATTAGTCTAATTCCTAAAAAGTCTTAAATTACATATATTTGGGTATTTATAACATCATTTATGTCAATATTTCATTATTACGATAATTACTTTATCATCATTGTGTCATCAATAAAATAAATTATTTAATGTCTAAAAATTATAAATAAAATACCATTATGTAGTAAGTCTTTTTATCTTTCTAATGAATATTTATAGTCAAATTTATCTTATGTATAACCCTATATTAAAAATATTTTAGTTATAAAACATTGATTTTAACTAGTTTAATTTTTTTTTATATAAAATAATATCAAATGTTCTAATCTAATCCAAGTAGACCTAAATGGTAATATTTTATTTCTAAGGTTGTTTTTGGTTGAATTACACTTATCCAATAGAATTAGGACATGTGTTAGGGTAATAATAATATCATTTTTACCCTTAATTACCCTATTTACTTTTAACCATGGTAAAAAAAGTAAAAAGTTACTATTCACCAAAAAATATTTTCATCTCATTGAACCACATTTTACTTACTAAAATAAACCGTTTCTCTCGGATTTTTGAAATTCCATTCACAGAAGCGGTAAAATTAATTTTTATGTAAATTTGCAAATTCTCCTAGGACGTGGGTAAAAGACGGTCAAAAGTTCAATAAAATTTTTATATATGTAAAATTATTATGAAATGACTCCAATTAATTACATTGAACTTATATAGGTATTATGTATCAATTTTGACCTAAAATAAATTTAAATCAAATAAATAATTATTTAAACAAAAAGTCGATTTTTAAATACTAACCCAGTGTTTTCACTATTTATCAAAAATTGAATGTTTTCAGAAAAATACCAAATTCCACCCTAGGCTAATTTTGATATTCCGAATCCAAAAGTGAAGTCCATTTTCAAAAATAAAATTTATAAAATTTCAAAAATGGGTATTAATATTTATAACGACTAGTTTTAATAATATTGTAATAGCATATCATTGTTTAGAAAAACTTAGTATTGCGTACAACACACGCTATCGTGGAAGGTCGGGATTGCGTGTAATGCAAGCCAAGTCAGGGTTGTGTATAGTTCACAACTCCATTGTTGTTTCATATAACAAAATCCAACCATATTTTATTAATACATTGAATATATATATATATATATATATATATATACTCAATGTTGCGTAGAATAACTACTATCAAACAAACTTGAAATTGTGTGTAACATGATCCAAGATTAGTGTTGCATATACTGCAAGATAATACGGTGTTGCGTATAATGTAAGATAATCTTGGGTTATCATACAACACAATACATCAATTAAAAAAGAATACTTCTCATAAAATCTTAGGGTGTTACACCCAGTGATTAGTTAATTTGGGTAACCGTTACATTTCATAATTTAGTTTTCAAAGTTATGTTTTGGTTGTACTTTTTACGATGTGGGTTTCTATTAAAGAAACTTTCAAGTAGTAAACCATTTATAACCCCGAAGAATTTCTAGGGTGAAATTTATTTTAAGGGGGTGTAGAATGTAACACCCCAAGATTTTATGAGAAGTATTATTTTTACTTTATTTGATGTCTTGTATTGTATGCTACACTAAGATTATCTTGCGCTATATGCAACACTGTATTATCTTGCAGTATACGCAACACTATTCTTGGATCGTGTTACACAAAATTTCGGGATCGTTTGATAGAAGTTATTCTACGCAATATTGAGTATATATATATATATATTCAATGTAAAAATTAAATATGGTTGGATTCTATTATACACAACAACAAACAAATCTTGCACAACATGAAATCCTGACTTGGCTTTCTTTACACGCAATCACGACCTTCCACGATAACGTGTGTTTTACGCAATACTGAGTTTCAATAACAATGATATGTTATTAAAATATTATATAAAATTGCAATTATGAATAGTAATACCCACTTTTTGAATTTTTATAAATTTTATCTTTCAAAATGGACTTCATTTTAGGATTCACAATATCTAAATTTTCCTAGGGTGAATTTTTGGTATTTTTCTGAAAACATTCAATTTTTGATTAATAGTGAAAACACTAAGTTACTGGTTTAAACCATCTTTTTATTTAAATAATCATTTATTTTATTTACATTTATTTTTGGTCTAAATAGAAACATAATACCTATATAAGTTCAATGTAATTCATTGGAGTAATTTTATAATAATAAAGATACATAAAAATTTTATTGAACTTTTTACCGTCTTTTACCCACCTCCTAAGAAAATTTGCAATTGTACATAAATCTTTATTTTACCACTTCTATGAGTTTAATTTCAAAAATCTGAGAGACACGGGTAATATCAAGGAGTAAAATGTGGTTCAATAAGATAAAATTAATTTTTGGTGAATAGTAACTTTTTACTTTTATTTACCATGTTTAAAAGTAAATAGGGTAATTAAGGGTAAAAATGATATTATTTTTACCCTAACACAAGTCCTAATTCTGTTGGATACATGTAATTGGACCAAAAACAAATTTAGGAATAAAATATTACCCTTTTGGTCCACTTGGATTAGATTAGGACACTTATTATTATTTTATTTAAAGAAGAGTTAAAAGAGTTAAAATCAAAGTTTTATAACTAAAACCTTTTTAATATAGGGTTATACATAAAATAAATTCGACTATAAATATTCATTAGAAAGATAGACAGATTTACTAAATAATGGTATTTTATTGATATTTTTTCTACATTAAATAATTTAATTTATTTATGACACAATGATGATTCTGTAATTACCTTATTAATGAAATATTAACATAATTAATATTATAAATACCCAAATAAATGTAATTTGTGACTTTTTATAAATTACACTAATTTTATAGGTTAATATGACATGTTAGTATTGATTAAATTAACTTTTTGTGATCTAATCATGTTGTTATGAGTTTCAAAAAAATCAATTACCAAATAGTGTCAAAATTGACATAAAATAGTTTTTAAAAGAAATATTATACTACTAATTGATATTCTATTCTTAAAAATCTATGGTTTGTAAAAATGACTTAGATAAGGTTATGTATATTAATAATGAACCACTTGGGGTTCTTTTGGCTTGTTATAGTAATTTTATTAACCATATTTTAAGAAAAAAAAGACACTGTAAAGGTTAAATTATTTAACTTAGAGTTAAATCTAAATGATAAGGTTACAATAGTAACCTAAACATGTCTAAAACCTATTGGTTGAGATTATTTAGACCCATCCCCACTTTAGATTCTAAATATATCCATTTGGAGCTATTATAAACCGAATATGACTTTATTATAAAGTAATATTTTATGTTTTTCCTAAGGTGCCCTCTACTCCCTTACAAAAGGGTAGCTAGTCCCTCTTCTCTTTACAAAATTTTAATATTTCAAGCTCGGCCAAACCCTACTCATTTCCCTTATCAACTTCCCTAGAAACATTATAGAGGTTCTGGTCTCCTCAAAAGACCAACTCAAGTGCCTTAAGAGGAAGCTTAAAAGTGGTCCATCGAAGAAGAGGTAATCTCTTCTACTGATTCTTTCAAGTTTTCTTTCTTCTTCAACTTCTTCTTCTTTAGTTTCTTCATTATAAATTAATAAAATGAGTATCAATAATATAATATTATGTTATTATATATATTAAATAACCCCATTTAACCTTTTATCCCTCCTACAGAAAAGAAATCACAACGCGTGTGTACGTACTGAATACTGTCACCACGTCATGGTGTAATTTGTTTTTCCACCACCACCTTACTTGGATGGGTATAATGGTGTAAAAAATACCTATATATAGTTATTATAAAATCATACTGATTTTGAGATATTATTTCATCCACTACAATTCAATTCAATAATTATGGGAATGATATCATCGCTCGTATGTACGTACAGATTACTGTCTCCACGACGCGATGAGATTCATTCTCAATGTTAACCATTCAAGAATAATTATAAAGTATATATAATGAATAATAATGAAATATGTGACATGATAACGATTCTGGATTTATGTGTATATATATTTCATCTACTTACTTTCACTCAAGTCAATAAGGAAAGGAAAACATCGTTCACTCGTACGTACGGCTTACAGTCTCCATGAACAGTGTATTTCATTTCATTTTTCTATCTATTATATATATATATATACTGAATATATGATATATATATCAAGATTTACATTCTGGAAGTAATTAAATCATGATATAATTAATAATAATATCAAGAACAACAAGTCCAAACATGTACGATAAATAAAACGATTTTACCCAAAATGCTGCTTTAACATGGAATTTACAAAAGAACGGGTAAAATAAAGTAATCAGTGAACCATATATGATATCATAACAATGAATATGATTCTATAATAATTTAATGACATTATTTAAATCATTAAATAGGAGTTTCAGATACGTATGAAGCATATCGGACCTAATGTAAGGGATAATGATTCCAATCTCATTCTTATCCAAGATTATTTATTCATAAGTATTTACTGGGGTTATATTTTTTATCCATGTCCATAAAAATGATTTTATAAAGTGTTTAATATTATTTCATGTCAGTTTAATGTAATTTTTATCCCTATTTGACATTTACTTTGTGTTATGTAAGGAGTCTTTCCTTTGTTTACCATACGTGGTACTTTTTGACTTTTCCAGCAAAAGTACGAGAATAATGTTTTTTTAACTTATACGGCGTGAACCGATTTTTACGATTTCATAAAGCCTTACTTTCAAGAAGTTTACTCTACAATACTTATTTGTTATTTTCAATAAAATATTCTTCTTTTAAAATTTTGTGGCATTTTGTCAAAAGAAAATTATTTTTAAAAATAAATGATATTTTCCTCAGGAATTCTTTTCAAGGGTTTTATCATAACCATTTTCTATCTAAGATGACATTATTTCATATGTGTATGTTTCAAGTATAATATATCTATGATTTATATGGTTTCACTTTTCTTATGATGAAACGATATTGATTATGTAATAAAAACATATATTTTAAATACATTTTAATGGTATTAAATGTTAATTTTTGATCTTATGGGCCTGAGTTAGTGCATTTTCATTATGAACATCCATTCTCATCATTTGTGCACTTCATGCCTAATATACATCAATTTAGGCCCAATGAGTAATCTGATTCTAAGGAATATAATTATCAATATTTTAATTTGATATTTTGAGAACTATATCTAAACTTAAATGTGAATATTTTTCATTCAGGGATCAATGGATGATTCATAATCAATGATGGATATATTTGGAGATGAATGGAAGAAAATCTAAGAGAAGGATGATTGGAAACCAGCCCACTTATGAGACTGTGAGGCCCAACATACAGGCCCAATGAATCCCACATTTTGTGGGATTGTATAAGACATGTATAGGAACAAATAACTCTACATGATCCAATGCTAATTAGGCCTCTATGGTGGTCATTAAGGCGGACCAAGTTAGAGATACAATTCTGGGCCAGATTCTGCGGCCCAGAAAAACAGCCCACTACGTTGATCATATCTCGGAATCCACAACTCCAAATGGGCCAATATTTTACACGCAGTTATAAGACATCAATAGATCCATTTTCTTCTTCTATGGACCACTCTGATTCTTCCATCTAGAAGGTCTTCCAGACGCGTCTGTTCGGTGAAGGAAAGCTGGCTGCCACCTCGGGTCAAGGGTGGAAAAATCAACTCTCCCTTACTTCCCACCCACCTATGTCCTACCACAATTAATTGAGGAGTCTTGGACTGTTGGAGGCTCAAACCAAGGCATCAAATATTACTATTTAAGGTAGTGGTGTTGGAGAATTGAAGGATCTTTGGTGCTTGGTTTCATGGTAGTGTTATGTTGCCGCTTTGTGTTTGTAATCACATTTCTTTCTCATGTAAGTTGTTTAATTCACCTTAGTTTCTTAATAAAAGTTCTTCATTTACTCTTATTCTATTCTTCTACTTATCACGTTGATACATTTGGTTCAAGGTGTGAATTTATTCACACCATACTTTCTGATATTTATCACACAACGAAGGAGTGATCTTTTATTGTTGTTGTTTTTACTTCTTCAATTCCACCCTTGTAAGTCTACTTCGCGCTTCCGTTGAAGACATGTCATCAATGTAGGGCTAACTCTTTTATGGGTTGATCCAAGGGAGAAGCAAGGGTATGGATTGGATGTTATTTATCACTCCATTAATTCCTAATCACTTCTTTTAAATGAGATTTTTATTTGATGAATTTAAAACATCTTCATCCTTATTGAATTTAAGGTCACACATTTCAACTGCTAATACAAACCTCTACCTTGGAGTGCTAAAAACATTGATCCTTCAAGTGTATAGGTGATTAGTATTAGGGTGTGTAGGAATTAAACTAGTAAGTGATGATTTCATTTGATCTTCTTAAATGAATCCATCTCAATTATAAGAAATTGAAATCATTAAAAAAGTAATTCATCCAATCCACCCCGAGCGATAACCTAGGATCAACCCATTATTTTAAATTGAATTCACTTAAATATGTTAGTTATCCTTTAAACCCATATAAAATCAACCCAAGTTGGCCACTTCATATCCAAAAACAGTCCATAGAATGTACGTGTCTATAGGTTTCTTCTTAGGTCTCTAAGGATTCGATAACCTAAGATAAACTACAAGGACCGTTCTACCTTCATCTCTTGGGTAAATTTGAACAAGAATCAAATTTTGGCGCTGTTGTCGAGGACCCAAGTAATTCATATAAACACCCATTCTATTCTCCCCAATTTCTTATTTTCTCATCCAAATTCTCTTATCTTGTCCCTTACTTGTTTTTTTTTTCTTTTGGTGCATGTCCGCCTACACCCGCAATCAATCAAACCGTCTTGTTAGGGTGGATAGTCCTGGGGTTGGGGAGTCAAGTACACCAAGGGAACTCTTTACATTAGATCATAATTTTCCAAACACCCTTGAGTCAAAAAATGAGCCCATTCCAATGGAAGGTATTCAAAGAAACAAACTCATAAACCTAGGTGGGAACCAAAATGTAAAACCAAATGAGGCAGCCCCAAACTTGGGGAATGCAATTGATCAAACCATGAATGACTACCTAACACATTCTTGGACCAATTCCCCATCATGAATTAGACACAATTCCCTAGGAGATGCCAACTACATCTTTAAACCCCATTTCCTAAACCACCTTCCCACATTTCATGGAATGGAGTCCGAGATGCCCTACCTTCACATTAAGGAGTTCAATGACATTGTAGAAACCATGTGTCCCCCACATCAACTATAATCATCTAAGATGAGGCTATTTCCTTTTTCTTAAAATGATCAAGCTAAAAATTGGCTAAACAATTTGAGACCATCATCCATCAACTCTTGGTACCAACTGCAAAGAGAATTCTACAAAAAATACTTTCCCCACCATAAAATAATTGCACTTAAAAAGAGTATCCAAAACATTTTTGAAAAAGAGGGAGAGTAATTCTATGAAACATGGGAGAGGTTCAAAGACACTCTAAACATGGTTCCACACCATAGTTTTTCTATTCCTGAACAAGTGAGAATTTTCTATGAAGGTTTGGGTCCGGAGAATAAACAATTCATTGACATGATGTGTAATGGAACCTTTAAAAACAAAGCCCAAAATAATGCTTACGAGTATCTTGAAAGCCTTTCTAAATAAACCAAACAAGGGGAACTTCACCTTATTATGAAAATCCACAAAGAACTACTAGAATTCATACACTTAGAGAAGAAGAAAGCCTTAGTAGGACAACTGCACAACCATTCCATCCATCAAGGATGTTCTCTTAGGAGGACCCCCAGTGGAAGTAAATGCTTTGAACTTTCAAAAGCCTCAATAAAAAAACACCTTCAACCCAAGGCATAACGACCACCCAGGCTTCCGCTGGAAAGATAACTAACAACCTAGCCAACCATAGGGACAAAATTCTTACCCCCATCAGAACTACCAATCCCATAACCTGTTCCAAACCCAACCTATCCAATACCAATAGCCACCGATCCATTTTCAACAAACCATCCGACTTCCAAAATATCCCCCCGGGATAAACCAATCTTCTCAAGCACCCACCCAAACTGGTCCAAAAAGCCTACTAGAACAACTGTTCAAAAAAATGGAAAGGATGAACTCATAAGTATCTTCCCTTAAACAAGAACTTCAAACCATAAAAACTGGAAAGGCACCCATGCCTACTCAGGCGGTGTCGTCCACAACTTCAAGGGGAGAGTCAAGTTTCACTCAAACAACTCATGAACATCTAAAGGCTGTGACTATTTTAAGAAGTGTGAAATCAATTGAGAAACCTGAACAACTAATTCAGAACCCACATATAGATTCAAACTTGGATGAAAATTCAAATGAACCCCAAGATCAAACCGAGGAAACTGATAACAATGTGAAATAAGCAACTCTTCAACAAACAACCCCACAACCTGCACCATTTCCTCAACGCATGAGGGGGAAACCCAAGCCTAAACTGAGTGAAACATTGAGGTAAATCTTCTCACATGTTAAGTTGAACATTCCTCTTCTCGATGCCATCCAAACTATACCTGCCTACTCAAAGTACGTTAAGGACTTGTGCACTTTTAAAAGAAAATTTTCACATATTACCAAGTCATTTTGGCTGCTAATGTGAGTACCACCATTCAAGGGACCATTCCTACCAAGTTGAAAGACCTAGGTTTCCCTTACATCAATGTTGAACTAGGAGAAAGCAAAGTTGTCAAGGCATTGTGTGATCTAGGTTCTAGTGTCAATCTCATCGCCTATGTCGTGTACTGCCAGTTAGACCTAGAAGAACTCCAACCCACATCTGTTACTCTTTATCTTGTTGATCGTAGCATTAGGGTTCCAAAGGGGATTTTAAAGGATGTTCTAGTAAACGTTGAAAACTTCATCTACCCTGCTGACTTCATTTTCCTTGACAACCATCCAAATATAGGAATTAACGAACAAACCCCAATCATCCTTGGTCGTCCTTTTCTTGCAACAATCAACTCTGTTATCCGAGTTCAAAATGGGAACATGACCATCACCTTTGGGAACATGAGTCTAGACTTCAACATCTATATTGAAAGCTCACAAATAGGGGATGATGAGGACATTCATGAAGTAAACATGATAAGAAGCATTGATAATGAATCCATAGAACATCAAGGAATATTTGATGGATGTTTAAGTCATGATGAGATTGATTTCCTTTGTTCATATGAAGGAAGTTTATCTCCTTGGCTTGAATCATTTTCAAATTCTCTTATGATGAATTCTTAGGCCCAACAATCAGTGAAACCTTTTAAGAACCCACTTTCATGGAGACCACTCCAACTTCCTTCCCTAAATCTGATCAAGCCAATCTAGTAGCTGAAACTTCTACATGTGGGGAATCAATCCAATCTGAAAATCTAAAAAAAGAAATTGAACTTGATCCAATGTCCCAATCATCTGCTGAAATTCTGAACTAACCTGATCTTCAATTGAAGGAACTTCCCGCTACACTCAAGTATGCTTTCCTAGGGGACAATCAAACACATCTTATTGTCATTTCTTCTTCTCTTGAAAACAATCATGAGAGGATGCTTCTAAATGTCCTGAGGAAACATAAGAAAGACATTGGTTGGACCCTGTCTGATATTCCTGGGATTAGACCACTTATCGGGACTCATAGGATTATTCTAGAATCTGATTCAAAGCCATGTCATCAACATCAACAGCGACTCAATCCTAATCTTATGGAGGTATCAAGGAAAGAACTTCTGAAATTGTTAAAATCTAGTATCATATATCCCATAGCTAAGAGTGAATGGGTGAGCCCAATCCAAGTGGTTCCAGAAAAGGCTTGAATCACAGTGATAACCAATGAGGATGGAGAGATTCTTCCATCAAGGGTGAGTAGTGGATGGAGGGTCTGCATTGACTATAAGAAACTAAACACATTCACCAATAAGGACCATTTCCCATTACCATTCATTGGCTAAGTCCTTGAGAGAGTGGCAGGTCATGCCTTCTACTGTTTCTTAGATGGGTACTTGGGGTAAAATAAAATTGAGGTCTCCCTAGAGGATCAAGGGAAGACTGCATTCACATGTCCATTTGGAACCTTTTCGTTCAAACGCATGCCCTTCGGTTTATGAAATGCCCCTGGAACCTTCCAACGGTACATGATGGGAATCTTCTTAGACATGGTAAGGGATTTTCTAGAGGTCTTCATGGATGGCTTCTCTATTTTTGGGGATACATTTGAGGGATGTCTTCAGAATGTGGAGAGAGTCTTGTCAAGATGTGAAGAAAAGAATCTGGTCCTAAACTGGGAAAAATGCCGTTTCATGGTTAAAGAGGGACTTGTTCTAGGCCATCTGGTCTCGAGTAGGGGGATTGAAGTTGATAAAGCAAAGGTTGACATCATTCATCACCTTCCATCACCCAAAACTGTCAAGTAAGTGAGGTATTTATTAGGACATGTTGGTTTCTATAGAAGATTCATCAAGGACTTTAGTTTAATATCTCGTCCCCTTTGTGCTCTCCTAGTAATGGATGCTCCATTTGTTTGGACAGAAATCTATGAGGGTTCACTCTCAACCCTCAAATCATCTCTCACCTCTCCTCCCATTATGAAATCTCCAAACTGGAACCTTCCTGTTGAACTTATGTGTGATTCCAGTGACTTTGCTGTAAGAGCTGTGTTAGGACAACGTTGTGATAAAAATCCTTATGTCATTGCTTATGCAAGAAAACCCTTAAATGATGCCCAAATCAACTACACCACCACTTAAAAGGAGTTACTTTCTATTGTGTTTTCCTTAGAGAAGTTTAGGTCATACCTCTTAGGATCCCCCATCACTGTGTTCACTGACCATTCTGCACTAAAATACCTCTTCCAAAAACAAGATGCTAAGGCTAGACTGATTAGGTGGGTCCTTCTCTTAAAGGAATTTGACCTCACAATCAAGGATAAAAAGGAGTTGAAAATATTGTAGTTGATCACCTCTCTATGATGGAATTCAAAGACAAATCAAATCACCTTTCTATGTCTGATCCATTTCTTTATGAACACTTATAATCTGTGAGTGACTTCCCTTGGTATGCCGACATAGCCAATTTCATAGTTACAAGAGTCATTCCAAAATTATTAGGGACTCAAGCTCAAGGGAAATTCATTTCTGACATTAGACACTATGTTTTTGATGATCCATAACTCTATAAGTTCTGCCCTGACCAAGTCATTAGGAGGTGTGTTCCAAAATCTGAACAAGAGTCCATCCTTAAATTCTGTCATAGTGAGGCATGTGGAGGTCGCTTTTCCTCTAAGAAAAAATCTTCTAAGATTCTTCAATTTGGTCTCTTCTGGCCCACCCCCTCAAGGGACTCCTACACATTTTGTCAAAGATTTCCTAGGTGTCAACAAGTAGGGTCCATCACAAAAAGGAATCAAATGACACTCACTCCCATATTAGTGGTTGAAATATTTGACTGTTGGGGAATTGATTTCATGGGTCCCTTCCCAAACTCTCGGGGATACCTCTACATACTCTTAGCTATTTATTATGTCTCAAAATGGGTTGAGACCTTTCCCACTAAGTCCAATGATCATCAAGTTGTGATTCAATTTCTAAAAGAGAACATATTTTCTCGATTTGGAATTCCTAGGTCTATAATCAGTGATCAAGGAACCCATTTATGCAACCACCCATTCTCTTCACTCATGTCTAAGTATGGTATTTCTCATAAAGTGTCCACTACACACCATCCTCAAACCAATGGTCAAGCTGAGTTATCAAATAGGGAGATTAAGCAATTTCTTGAAAAAACGCTCAACCCCTCTAGGAAAGATTGGTCTGAGAAACTCTTAGAAGCTCTTTGGGGCTATAGAACTGCATATAAAACCATTTTAGGAATGTCCCCATATAGGTTGTTTTATGGTAAAGCATGCCATTTGCCACTGGAGATTGAACATAAGGCCTTTTGGGAAATTAAGAAAATGGATTATCATCTCTCATTGGCCAGAACAAAAGGGAAATTAGATCTCAATGAACTGGAGGAACTAAGGATGGCGTTGTATGAAAATTCAAGGATCAATAAAGCTATAGTTCATGCCTACCAATCTAGGAATATCAAGGTAAAACATTTTGAACCGGGAAAACTTGTGCTCTTGTATAGTTCAAAACTTCATTTACACCCGGGAAAGTTAAGGTCTAGATGGTTAGGTCCTTTTATTGTGCATCATGTATACCCCCCTGGGGCAGTAGAGATTCAAGATCCCACTAGTGGTCACATTTTCAAGGTCAATGGTCTAAGGTCAAAAACATTAATGAAATCATTCAATAAACAGGAAATAGATGTTGAGTTAATTGAGCCAATCTATGAACCAGGAAAAAATTGATAAATTTAGGATCTATGTCGGGCTAACGACGTTAAACAAAGCGCTGCACGGGAGGCAACCCCTGATTTTTATGTTTCTAATCTTTCTGAATCATATTTATTTTTATAATAAGATTAATTAATCATTTTTATATTTAAAAATTAAAAAATAGACTTTTGACCAGTTCTTTTATTATGAGTATGGATGGGTACGAAAGGCGATCACTAATTCATCTGTGTCACGTGGTGTGATCCTTGATTAATACCTTACCCAGAAATTTAAAAAGGAGACAATGTATCATCAGTTTATTTTGTTTTATTTTTATTATTTTATAGGTTAAGATAAAAATAATAAAATTAATAATAATAATATAATAATTAAAAAACGGGACACACCATAGGTCATGGGGAAAACCCCGTCACAACTAGCGAAGCCATGGGGACTCGAACCTGGGACCGAAGGGAGACAGGGGTGCGCGCTTACCACTGACCTACGGCATAATGTGCTTACTTATTCTATAATTTTTATATATATACTTATATTTTACTTATATATATATATATATATATATTGTTTTGTTTTGTTTTTTTGTTTTACTTTTTCCACTAGGGAACTTTTCAAGCGACATACATATCAAAGGACTAAATTCGAGCAACAAGAACTTACAACTTCAACCACTAGGTGACTTCATTCCATGATCCTCATATTTAAATTTCCTTATTGAACTCCCATTTTATTCCTCTACCCCATTCTAAATTTTATTTTTACAAAACTAGGGACAGTTTCATTCTAAGTTGGGGGGTGTGGAAACAAAATGTTTGTTTAAAAAAACAATGAAAAAAAAGAAGTAAAATTCATTTATCATTCATATAATAACGTCTTTGCTCACATTAAAACAACATAGCAAATAAATTTTATTTCCTTGATTCTTAATTTAATTCATGATTATGTTTAAAAGCATTGATTTTGGAAGTTTTGTTGTCCAATAAAATTTTTCATAATTTTTGTTTTCATCCATTAAATCAAAATACCAAAATGCACGTCCTCTAGACTGTGGGGTACTAATTTGATTTTTTGGGTTCCCATAATAAATAGAATAGGATGGTTTTATTTTTATGAATAATATGAGTATTCAAAAAAATAAAAACAAATAAAACAATTAAATTAAAAAAAATGCGTGTAGAGCAACAGATTGATAAAATGCGAGGCTTTTGGCACTTGGGGATCGTGACTCCATAGTTTTCTAGCCCTGAGTTTTTCAATCTATCTCTATTTCTGGTAATATGACTTTGTTTTTGATTAATTTAACTCGAGGCGATGCCTGAGTATGTGGGCTTCACTTGGTGCCCTAAGGCCTTTGAGTATGGGAGTCATCGACAAAGTCTTGCTACAAGGGTTAATTTGATTAACTGCAATCTCAATTACTATAGCAATATTTCAAAAAAATATTTATATATCATAAAAAAGGAATGAAGAATAATCATATTAGTATTAAATGTGATTCCACCTAGTGCTTCCATGATTTCCCCCTTTAATGAAAATGAACCCTCATATCTATTGTGATTCACAACACATCATTTCACCTAATTGAGTTGGATGAAGTATGATGATGGATTTGATCAAAGGAATGGTCTTGGGATTGGGATATGATTTTAAATTCATATTGTTTTAAATTATCTTGATAGGTTATAAAAATATATTTCTGTGCAGTTTACATGGTGAGCATTGTTTGTTATGATGTGTTTGAAGAAAGGAATTCAAATAAAATCATTGAATTATTTGCTCGGGACTAGCAAATCTCAAGTTGGGGGGGTGTGATTATCTAATAAAAAATTTTATTTTAATTACATTTTAATTGTATTAAATGTTCATTTTTTATCTTATGGGCCTGATTTAGTGCATTTTCATTATGAACATTCATTCTCATCATTTTTGCACTTCATGCATAATATACACCAAATTAGGCCCAATGAGTCATCTAATTCTACGGAATGTAATTATCAATATTTTAATTTTATGTTTTGAGAACTATATATAAACTTAAATTTGAACATTTTTCATTCAGGGATCAATGGATGATTCATAAACAGTGAAGGAGATATTTGGAGATGAATGGGAGCAATTCTAAGAGAATGCAGATTCGAAACCAGCCCACTTATGAGACTATGAGGCCCAACATACAGGACCAATGAATCCAAAAAAATTTCGGATTCTATAAGACCTGTATAGGAACAAATAACTCTTCATGATCCAATGCTAATTGGGCATCTATGGTGGTCATTAAGGCGGCCCAAGTTATAGATACAATGCTGGGCCAGATTCTGCTGCCCAGAAAAACAGCCCACTAATTTGACCATATCTCGGAATCCACAACTCCAAATGGTCCCACAGTTTACATTAGGTTATAAAACATCTAGATCTCAATTTTCTTCCTCTATGGACCACTCTGATTCGGCAATCTAGAAGGCCTTCCAGATGCCTCTGTTTGGTGAAGGAAAGCTGGATGCCACCTCGGGTCAAGGGTGGAAAAATCAACTCTCCCTTACTTTCCACCCACCTATGTCCTACCACAATTAATTGAGGAGACTGGGACTGTTGGAGGCTCGACCCAAGGGCACAAAAATTATTATTTAAGGCAGTTGTGTTGGAGTATTGAAGGATCTTTGGTTCTTGGTTTCATTGTAGTGTTATGCTGCCGCTTTGTGTTTGTAATCGCATTTCTTTCTCATTTAAGTTGTTTAATTCACCTTAGTTTCTTAATAAAAGTTTTTCATTTACTCTTATTTTGTTCTTCTACTTATCACGTTGATACTTTTGGTTCATGGTTTGAATTTATTCACACCATACTTTGTGATATTTATCACACAACGGAGGAGTGATCTTTTATTGTTGTTGATTTTACTTCTTCAATTCCACCCTTCTAAGTGTACTTCCCGCTTCCGTTGAAGACATGTCATCAATGGAGGGCTAACTCTTTTATGGTTTGATCCAAGGGAGTATCAAGGGGCTGGATTGGATGTTATTTATCACTCCATTAATTTCTAATCACTTCTTTTAAATGAGATTTTTATTTGATGATTTTAAAACATCTTCATCCTTATTGAATTTAAGGTCACACATTTCAAGTGCTAATACAAACCTCTACCTTGGAGTGCTCAAAACATTGATCCTTCAAGTGTATAGGTTATTAGTATTAGGGTGTGTAGGCATTAAACCAGTAAGTGATGATTTCGTTTGATCTTCTTAAATGAATCCATCTCAATTATAAGAAATTGAAATCATTAAAAAAGTAATTCATCCAATACACCCCCGAGTGATAACCTAGGATCAACTCATTATTTTAAATTGAATTCACTTAAATCTATTAGTTATCATTTAAAACCATATAAAATCAACCCATTCTGGCCACTTCATATCCAAAAACAGTCCATAGAATGTACGTGTCTATAGGTTTCTTCTTAGGTCTCTAAGGATTCGGTAACCCAAGCTAAACTACAAGGACCGTTCTACCTTCATCTCTTGGGTAAATTTGAGTGAGAATCATATATCCATTTGTTTTATATGGATTATGTTATGATGGGATGATGTTTATAAAACCCATTTTTATTATTTGGGTTATGATGAATGATTTATGTTTATGTTGTGGCACAAGTAAGAATGATTTCATTATGAGATGGGTGGGACCTTTATCTCCCTCCAACAAATTGGGTAAAGATTTATATCTCATTAGATATACATGGATGGAATGGTAAGTTAATCTGGTTTAGTGATACAGGACTGGAACGAGGAGTGAACTCGATTCAAAAAGGGCCATTGTCCACTAAGATGGTCTTGGTGGCAATGTCTTGGCTACTATGGAAATCATATCATGTGATTAATGGTTTTCCACAATGAAATATTTTATTACCATGCTATTTTATCATGGTTGATGTACCTTTATAACCTATTGCTTACTTACTACCATGATTTATTTCACAACCCAATATTTTGATGTGTAAACTTTATGTTCATGTTTTTAAGTTCAAATGTATATGGTTTGTTTTATTTTCTCCATGCATACCCTTACTGAGCATTTGATCTCACCCTTTATATATTTTCTTTTCCCTGGGATATAAAGAAATGTTTTAGGAAAGAAAAAAGGGAAAATCTTTATGGGAGATGTTAAATATCTTTCACCAAGATTAGAAGATTATATTCTGAGTTTCCAAAGACACTAAACCATTATGGTCCTTCGGTGTCTATTTATTTTATGTTTGAGGTATCCCTCAAAAGTAATGTAATTTCCATGTATGTCAAGATTGTTCCTCTACAATGTGGGTCCTCCATAATCCTTGTGAATGTAGAGATGGTGCTTCAATGTCATACCAGCACGTGGGTCCTCTATCCATGGATACAAGACTTCCTTATAGCATCATGGAACTGGTCATCCATACTTGTTGTTCATATATTAAGACAAAACTCAATTGTTAGAAGAGAATTCTGATCCTCCACCCATAGAGAAGGTACTCCATTTTCATATTAGTATGTGTTTTCTCCATATTTCTTATCATGGAGACTGGACTTTCCTATCGTATCGGGGCACGGGTCCTCCATTTTAAAGATTCTGATGGAGATGGTACTCCCCTGTCACACCAAGGTGTGGGTACTTCATTCAACTTCTTCAGACAGGCTTAAGAGACATTGTGAATCATATATGGTCTTTTTAGACAATTAGACACACTTCTTATTAGGCTGATCTATGAGATGGAGATCCCATTACTCTATCTTCTAGGCTTCTTGGACTAAGAATATATAAATATCCTCTTTATATATATACACCTTGGATTTGTAAACTCTCATTAAAATGGATGAGAAGACATGTGGGTTATTCCACATGATTTCTAGGTTTATATTATCATGGATGGATGAGTATACTCTCCTATTATAGGCAGTAGTGACTCGACGATTAGTTAATTTAATCACTATGTCGAGCCTCTTGTATTTGGATAAGGTCACCTTCACTCTCATGTTGGGTTGATTTAAAATATTTATCTATACCTTCTTCTTTCCACTATCTTTATCTACTATTATATCTCTTACTTGAACCCTTCAACTTTTGGGGAAACATACTAGGTATGTTTATGCTCACCCCTGCATGGGATTTTCTGGCCCATATCATGTCTTATGAAGACAGGGAATAACTTGGCTGTGACTATTGATAATCTTAGGGATAATGGGTGCTTAGACCTCATATGGTGCTCATATCTTGTGATTCAGGTGATGGGCACTCTTTCAACAATTTACTTTTCTAGATTTCTATTCAGTTGGGATACATTTTAGAAAGGGTGTGTATTTTTCCCTTTAAATTCCGGTTTACACTACAGTACTTTTTTATTGTCTAGAGGATCATGCATACTTTGTTTACATTGTACGATTTTTATATCTTTTGTTCTTTTCATTTTTAGTTTTTCATCGAGTGGGTTCTGTGTGTGTTTATAGATACTTAGGAAAATTCCTCCTTGGGTTAGTTATGCCTTCACTGCTTGTTGTCACCACTTGGCCTATAGAGGTGGGCATGGGATACTTTTGGCTTTGGCCCTATCTTGGGTTGGGTTATGACATTTTATCTCCATTGATATTGATCATTGTATTATGTATATACTTTATAAAATCTTTAAGTTTTACTTAAAAAAATAATGTTTCCACAATTGGTTATTATAGAGTTTTATATTTTATATTTATTATTTATTATTGAGGATTCAAGTATTATTAAACTGTTATTTTAGTATAAAATACCATAAATAAAATTCATTTCAAAATATAATAATGCCACTATATATCCAATAGACACATGAGATAAATTTTTTGATCATACTCAAAAAAATAAATAGAATCAATAAACTCGAAAAATTAGAATTCATGTTCTTTTCCCCCACAGACATAGGAATCACCCCTTATTGACTTCTAGGAGAATAAATCTTACTCATTGTAATGTATATAAAATTCTCTAGTTATTTTATTTGAATATAAATGTTTGATGCATATATAGTATATTATAACCAAGAATTAATTTAAAAATTCTACCAGTAATGATGAATATATATGATGTTGAATCCTATACTTACTTTTACATAAATTAATTATTATTTTTCTTCTAGTTACCTCTATCATTCCACATATAAAGTAAAAAAAACATCATATTCGATATGAACCCTATATACCTAAAGTTTCTTAGTAATATTTATTAAAAGATACAATTATAATTATATTTTATTTTTTCATCCTTTCCTTTTTTCATTTTAATTATAAGAGGATAATATTTGAATTTATTTAAGTTCTTATTAACTTGTAGAACATTACTAAAAATATATTAAAGAGGATTATACAAATAATTAATTTAATATTCCTACATGATGCTTGAGTAATAGGGTGATAAACACCCATGTCCCGATGTTTCTCTCACAACTCTCATGAAATTGGTGATAACATTATAATGTAAACATAAAATAAATATTTCATTTTTCTTATGTAATATTCCTTTTTTATCCTCAGTTTGTTTGTCAGGTGCCATGATAAGTAGTTGTAACTTTAGTACATATTATTTCATTTCATATCTGGTTAATATGAAAAATATTATAATCTACTCTTTGAAATTACTTTCTGTTTGGATGTGTTATTTGTCAAAAATTTATCATGGTGATTTTTGGGGATTAGATTCTATATGTATAGAAAACAAAACATTAAAAGATAAGTAATTTTATCTTAGATACCTATTATAATGCATTATAATATTTTATATCATAAATTTCTATGACTATTTTTTCAAATTATTTAATCCCTCAATATCTAGATTCAAAACACTCTTTCACTTGAGTGTTATGGTATAAAGGATCTTTAAAACATCTCTACATAATTTATTCTATGGAAACACCACTAATTAGAGAGTTTCTAGGTATAATAAATCCTATAAAACCATATTATCTTTTGAATACTTGATCTTTTGAGTAGATCCCCATATCCTATAAATTATATCATTGATTTACTCAATGTACCACCTCTAAAGCTTCTTCAAGCTTGATATTGGTAATTATTTTCTACTGAATTTTGTTAATTGAACAAAATACACACATAATAACACCCCAATAGTAACATGCACCCTCAAATATGGATGATGTTCTCCTCACTCACACAAAATTAACTTCTTATTAACTTTTTAAAAAGAGGTCGATTATGGGGTGAATGGTTGAGTATAACGGAGTCGCTGCTAACAATACTCCTACAATCTTGAGGGATATATCCAATAAAATAATAGGTGATAAATCTATTACTACAAATAACATAGTTGGCATTGGCATCTGCTGTAAAATCCCATTCTCTCAATATGTGGTTGACCTCAATACCTTAGTTGATGATCATTATGAATTTCTTAATGAGATAAAAATGATTATATGGAATGGTAGTTCTGTTGAAAATTAAATCGACTAGAATAAATTAGTATGACTCATATGTTGAAATATTAATGTTATAATGATTTCAATGAAAAATACCACTGAGTGTGGCCCTTGATTCTTCCCCATTGAAGTTACCTAGGCCAAGAAAATCATGATGTTTGGCAGCATTGAGCCCCAGTTAACCTATAGTAGACTTCCCCCTCACATAACTCCTTGATCACATTATCCATCTATATTTAGATTTATCCCTAAGAAGCTGGTGTCTATTTAACCAATCTGATGTGCACCTCAAATGTTTTATTTTGTTCAATTTTAGGTGACGCAAGGTGTCATGAGTTAATATTAACTTTGATGAATAATATGTTTTTATTTTTTTGGAGACTGAAATATGATTTTATTCATCATTATCATTACTATGTGATTGTGCTCAAAGCATTAACCATTTATAAAAAGAAATCATGCGATATATATATTCATTTATTTTATATATTAATTATTCTTAGTTATTCTATGTGACCATGAATCATTTATAAATTCAAAAATAATTAACCATAAAAAATAAAATGATCAAAAAATATAATGAACATTGTCTATTTCTATTTATTGATCCAGCAAGCAGTTGATAGATCAATTAACACCCTATAGAAATTCTATGATACATTCAACATCTTCAGTTATACCACCTATCGAACTCTCACTCATTTTCTTATTTGGGTTCAAGTTGTCTCTTAACTTGAATTGTGTCGTTGCGAACTTATCCAATTTTACAATGTATACATAGGTACCTGTGAGGGGGGACTCAAAATACAATATTCGATTTTATTTCTCTAAATGTGAATACACAATACTTCATACAGTTTAATATAGAGGGACAATGCACAAACAATCTAAATATGACAATTAATAATTAACTATTACAAAAAAATAACCATTGTTGTAATTATAAAATAAATAAATAAATAAAAACATGGTTTAGTCTAAACACACCATCAGTCAAATGAAAAAAAAAATTATAATAAAAATTAAATAATCTAAAATTTAAATTGATTTTTTTTAATGAATTAAACTAGAATAAACATATTTTAAAGAAATTGTAATTTTTACTCATGGACTCCATTTTGTTTCAGAAAAATCAAGCCATCTTGATAATTTTTTTGGAATTTCATTATTGAATTTTTTATCTTTTTATAACCCAAAATGGTCCCCTATAAGTCTATTATGGGTTGGGTAGGTCTGAGTAGCCTGGATGGCTGATTCTTGTCTGACCCAGCTATTATCTAGGACACACAACATTGGGGAATCCAACTTAAGGAACGTTTTTACATTCTAAGACACTCATATAACTGGACAGTGACACATATAAAAACCATTTTTTAAAATTATAGGTCTCAGATGCTAGTTATAACTCGAAATTTGTAGTGGATGGTGCCACCCTTTAAATCTTAATAGGGGGAGATGATTAATAAATACCATGAGTGTCCATGGTGACAACCAAGACCATCCTTTTTAAAATAAAATGCATTAACATCTTTTCCATTTCTTTGGTTGACCTTAAACAACCAACTTCCTTTCATTAGTCTTTTATATGTAATTCCACATTAATGTAGTGATCAATCGGGATCCCCATCACTAGTTATTTCCTTGACCTACTCCTAGAGATCTATTGTGAATTAGTTAATCATATTTTGTACACGCACACACACACAAACACATACATATATATATATATCACTTATAAAAACTAATTTTCCTTTAAATAAATATTTATTTTTCATTGAAGCTCAATTTTGTGAACCATTGATGTTATTGGCACCACATCATTTCCCTCTATCAGAATTATGTAAAATATTATTATAATTTTGACATAAATAATCACACCACCTCTCTAAATAAAATTATAGGAACACATGCAAAACATAAGAGTGAAATAATGATATTTATAAATAATCATCTGGATTGGTGTCATGACGTCTATTCAAGTATACTTGTCCTTCAATGCTCCAATGGATCACATAGAAGTTAATTTGAGAATGAAAATTTTGAATTGAACCAAATATTATTTTTTATTCATTTTTGATGTGATCCACTCATCGTTAGTATTTCATATATCAATGGCACAAAAAGAGGAATCCTACTGATCATCCACATGTTGATTGGAGATGTTGGTTCATTATTCTTTTATTCATGTGTATTATCATGGGAAATCATATTTCTTTATAAATATTCTTAGATCTCATAAAGGATGGTTGATTTAATTTTAGGATGTAATGTATAAATTCTTATTCTTCCTTTTTAATTATTTCTCTAATCCTTGATAGAGTACTTAGGAGGTGAGAGGGGCTAAATATTTGTGTCATGATTAATCTCACCATAACAATGGGTAAAAGCAATATATATAATATTATTTCATTTTTAAATAGAAACTTTCAATTAAAAACATAATATTTTATCACATAATTGTAACATCAGTAAGATACCTCTTGATTAAACATGAGTCATTAACTTGAGTTGAACCTCTCCTATTTCATTAATGAACCTTGAATAAATAATATTTGATTGAATTTTTTTATCATATTCAATATTTTTTAATGAAACTTAGGTCATTAACTCAATTTTCCCCACTTATTCAAGAACTCATATTCATCAAAATATATGGATCTTTTGGATACATCTTGTGTGCGACCCGATAGGCCCTTATCTTCTCAAAATCAATATTAGTATCTTGAAAGACATCATGGCACCGGAAGGGATACAGATAAGTCATAGTTCATATTATCCCATACAAACATCCATATTGTAATATTTTCTTTTGACTTAAAATATCATACAAATATTTATGCACCCTCAATATCATTATCCTTTAAATTATTTACATACTTCATGACATTATTGTGTCATCTTAAGATATTTTTCTATGATCATATATTTTGTAATCATACTATCATCTTGGTATATTGGGCTTGAGATATATCTTTCTTTAGAGAAGATATAAATACTATCTTGATAATTAAATTAATATCATACCACGAAGGACCTACATAATATATGTCTCTTCACCACAGAATAAATATCGTGGTTTTCATCTTGCATTAATGCATGTGATAGCTCAGGTTAAAGATATATTGAGGGTTGATAAATTATCACAAATTATTTGGACATAGATTTTATAGTTTAGGTATCTTTACAATGTCATGAAAACAAAATGTATTTTGATTCCAAAATCTAAACACAAAGAAGCTGCATGAATTGAAAAGGAGAAATCCCTCTTACTAAATTTTTGAATGTTAATGAGGTACATAATGAATCATGGGAAGGATTAATGAGAGTTAAAGGGGTATCTCATCACATGGAATTAAAATTAGAATTAATATGGATATATAAAAACATACCAAAAAAAGAAAAAATGGAAATTTAAAGGCATACCATAAATAGGTTCTTGAAGAAAAAGAAGAGAGGGATATCCATTACCTTGAGAGGATGATTCCAAATGTTTTGAATGAGATTGTTGAGAGATTCAAGTCACCTTGAGGTATATAGAGGGTATGGAAGAGTAAATAAATGATCCAATGTTTTTTAGTGGAGAGAAATGATACCATGGGTGGGTTTATATTGGAAAAGAGAATGGAGTTATTTATTATTTCTCAAACATAGGTTTTAGACTCTATATAATAAATCAATCAAAACTAAAAACCCTACCACAGTGTTCTACCAAGGTTTCTACAAAAAGGGATTAATTTTAATTAATTTATAATCCCAAGGGTATAAATCATTAAAAAATCAACCTTTGTGATGTGTAAGTAGGTTTGGTTATTAAAAAAATGATTTTAATACCATGAAAAAAATATAGGTTTTGGAGGATTCATAAAGGCTTTATAAAATCACTCAAAAAATTTAAAAACAAATTATTTTAATGATTATAAATATATTTGTTTTTCGATACATTATATTTTACACATTATATCACTTTTATATCATTATGATGTCATATTATACACAATATATTTGTATCATATTAAATTTTTACCTAAATATTCTATTATCTCGAGAAATTATGAAAAATTCAACATTTTATAATTTTGATATTTGGATTAAAGAAAATTATTTTATAGAAATAATTTTCTAAATATATTAATTTTCACTTTTAAAATATAATTTATATTTTTTAAGAAATGGTGGTATTTTTACAATAAAATTTTTCTAACAATTATAGAAATTGCATTTGACATCATAAAAATTATATCATCATTTACATTAAATAATAATATAAGATTATTATTATTTTATTTAAATATTATTTATTTAAAAAATCAATTAATTCATTAAAATGAATGTTTTAATTGAAATTTAAAATTACACAAAAATAAAAATTGAGTTTTGTCACATTAAAAACAAAATTTTATTATACTCATTACATAATAATTTATAAAGTAAATAAATGAGGAATAGATGTAATAATTATTTCATATAAAATTAAAAACACATATTTTTACTTTTAGGTTTAATTTTTTTTTCTAGTCCTTGTAAATTTATTTCTACACATAATTAACTTATTTTCATTCTACAATGATAATAAATATTTACCAAAGTTACTATTTTCATTTTCAGAAAATATGTTCAACTTATAACCTAATATTGATTATTATTAGTACAAATATGTAATATATTTTATCAATATCAATTCATATAGGTTGAATAATTTAATTTACATAAAACTGTCAAATGGGAAGTAGTTTTCCAAAAATACTATAAAAAAGTTGATTTTACATTAACTCTATAACTAGTAGTTTTAATTATATTAATTTAAATTCATAAATATAGATATATAATATAAAAATTTCATTTAAATCATTTTTTATTATGATTTATTTTAGTTAATTATAATACATAACATTATTCATTTAAAACAGTTTTCAAAAAATGTGTTTTAAAGGGTAAAAATATATTTATACTAAAATCGATTATAGAGATGAATTAAATGTAATAAATTGAAATAAATATAATTAAATAATACTTATGTAAACCTAAAATAAAATTAAATGAATATTGTTACATTTATATTACTTAATTTATAGAGGTAAATAAAAGATTTATGTAAAAAGAGTAATTCTCACTATTCACTAAAAAAATCTATGTTTTAAAAAAATGATAAAATTTCAACCCTTTTAATATTAATATTATGATATCAAAAATTTATCTAATTTTATCTAATACAATTTCTAACTATTCAGGAAAATAAATATAATATTTTTTTTTTCAAAAAAATAAAAAAAATCATTTTGAAAGAAAGAATATTTTGAAGAACAAAGTGTCATTACCAAAAATCGATTGATTATTTACTAATAATTGTTTAATATATTTAGGTAGTATATATTTTTATATTTCAAAAATTATTTAATCCAACTCATTTCTTTAAATTAATTGGAATGGTTAAAATGGTCATATTTAAATAATCATTGTTTGTTTGGGTTCGGTGTTACATAATGCATACACTATTGAACATATTTTTATCTTTTATAAACATGGGGTGTTACATTATTTTCCTCTTTAATAAATTGTTTCCATGAAATTTAAATGAAAACCCACTAATAAATTTATTGACACTATAAAATATCTTTATTGAAAAACTATATCATACAAATTTTTAGTGAAACATCCACCTGAAAGAGAGAAAGGGAAGTATGAGGGTTATCAAATAACTGGATTTCCTAGTAAGATAAAATTAGTGGGAAGTGAAAAAAAATTGACATAGAAGATAAAACAGACTAAAGAATTAATATATTTTTATAGAGAACATTTTAAGGATTAAATCAACGACCAAAAAATATAAATTTATGATTGGTGAAAAGACCTTCAACACATCATAATTTATAAAAATATGAAAATATTTTCCATTTCAATATCTTCTGACTAGAAATAATAAACTCAGCTATTAAAATATGGAAATATAATTTTAGAAAAATTATAATTTCATCCTTTAATAAATTTTTACTATAATCTCATCTATTTCCCCAATTTATGAAAACAAGTGATGAATGATTTTTTTCTAAAGAATTAGAATAAGCTTCTAATAGATCACATCATCCATGAAATAATAACAAACTATACCTCTGGTATTTAATAAATACATAATGGTTAGAATGAAGTTAGATAATAATAAAAATTAATAAACCATAATACATTAATCTCCAAAATTTCACAAATAATAGCAAAGGTTTTATATAGATCATGCCTTAAAAAATACCCATATATAATAATAATAATCACAAAAATAATGAGTTCTTTAATGTTAAATGTTGTCTTATAAACTTCACCTTACATCACAAAAAATAGAATTTTATTCATCTCAGATAATCTCAATGGGTATATATACCTCAACCTGAATAAAACATATCCCAAAATATAATTAATCATCTCAAAATCAAAATTTTTTGATCCTATAATATCTTTCCCATGATATCATACTGAACTTTCATCACCTAAATCAACAAATGTGGTATCAATGATTTTATATATTATACTTAAACATATGATCACAATATTATTTTGGTTTATCGAAATATTAAGAGCATATTGAAGGTTATCAATCCACTAATCATGTTTTTTTCTAAAATATCACTTTATCACTAAGTAAATTTTATTGGTTATCCATATTATTGAACAAATATATCATGTCCTTAAAGAAATATTACTATAGAAAAATCCTTAGATGTATCATGATTCTTATATACAAAATTTCATTGATATACTATTTATAAAACATAAGTATCAAATAATAATATATAAATAATTTAATCATTACAATTCAATGATTTCAAAAGCATAGGTCATTCCCTAGTATATAATTTAACAACTAGATTAGGGAATTGATGCAGATAAATCCCATATAATCCAAACATATGACACTGAAAATCAAATGGGTGTTATAGACATAATCTCTTCCATTATCATACTTGCAATTTTTTAGGGAAACGATCTATTTTAGGCCCTATTTTTTCACACCTAAAACACATTTGTGATGAGTGTGGAGTTTCTCTAGGTGTCACTTTCCCTTTTTTGAGACACAGAAATGTAAATATTATTTCCTTTATCACCTTTATTAGATGAACTTCTTTTAGAAATTGACCTACCCTTCATCGATATATTTGGATGCTCAACTATGTGTAAGATGTTAATTGTGATTCTTGATAGCTGTTTTGTCATAATCACAATATATCTTACATGATCACCCATCAAGTTAGTCATATCATTTTTCAGTCACTACATTTCCCATAAAACTGCTTGTTGAATGGGTCATTCTTATTTCATTACATTGACTAGAAAAATGTTAAATTTGTGGTTTGAGTAATTTTAAGTAGATAAACACATAAATGGGAAGATAGTAACATTAAAGGGATTGCCTATAAATGAAATGCATTTCCTTAACTTATGAATTTTTAGGAATCAATCTATGTTATCCATTATCAATTTCATAAAATGACTCTTATGTGTATCATTATTACCTTAATATTGTTTCATAATGAAATTTTGAATTACTAGAGCATATCGCCCATGAGTTTCAAGACAGTTGTGAAACAATGACTATTATCGTGCACCAATTTCCAATTTTTTTTATATCAATATAATGTTTTCGATTTTTATCCATGGGTACATATGTCCCAGAAAAACATCCAATTTTAGTATCCAAATAGGGATTTATTTGGTTTGAAACCTCTAACTATATAATTTACCAAAAATTGGAATGTTTTCTTATACATAGTATTATCCCTATGTCTTTCTATAGAGTTTTCTAATCAAAATCTAAAAAATAACTAAACATTTCCTTTGATACCAACTATGATGACTCTGCCCTATTACACATTAATTCATGATTGATTACATAATATTACTCTTAATATACACTAGAATATTTATAAGTCTAGTTTATTTTGGAATTACATACATTAAATGACAACTTAAAACATGTAATAAATCACCATTATTGAAAACTTACATAATGTGCTCATATTATTCCGTCGTACTTAAAACTACATTAGATAACCTTAGGACATACATAAGAAATGGGTGAGATATAAATCCCAGTAAGGGAATAAAAATATAATTTCAAGAAGGAATTATTACGTGTTAAATAGTATTCACATCAATGACACATAAAAGGGGTTAGAATTATAAGCATGAACAATGAGGCCTGACATAACATGATAACATGAAGGTAACCAGGGTGTTGTGGAAAGAATTTAAACATAGAATCATAAACATAGGTCAAGGACATCTTCAAATAAATCATGGTAGAAAAAATCCCATTATAAATTACGTTCAATCTCTAATACCTTGCTTGATATATCATGAGACTAAAACATTACCCAATGCATTTGAGAACTATATAATTCCCGGCACACCCATCATTTTCATATCATTCATAAGCATAAGAATTCCACATAGATCATTCAACATGGAATCATTTTTCAACACATTTATTCCAAGACCATGGATTGGGGAATAAAAACATGTAATCCCGAAATTAATTGATTATAAGTGCATGAAGATGAATACACTTGATTTTAAATGGGTATGGGTAGTCATTACATAATTTTTTAGCATGGAAAATAAGAGTGAAATTTTAGTAACATAGTGGGGATTATAAATGTTCATTAGAGGGTTTCATGAGAGTTAAAGGGGTATCTAATAACTTATATATCATAAGGGTTGTGAGGTTTATTTTGTTTAACATATCCATCATTAGTCAATTTAAGTAAAATAAATAAGTTAATGAAGATTCATGAATAAAGAGGAGAAGGACCGAATCCCATAGTTAATTTTATCATATTAACGGCTTAGGTAAAATCAATAATGAGAGGGGATAAATAATATCTCATTATTATCAAATAAATTTGAAATTGTTGGGATATTTATAAATTCATTAAAACATAAAAAATTGATATTAAATTTTCAAAACACAAATAAGGTTCATGAATTGAAAAAAGAATGGCGTTTAACTAAATTTCAGCATGGTAATGACGTATGTAATGTATCATCGGAGGAATTAATGAGAGTGAAAAGGGGTATCTCATCACATATAAATAATATTTTAAGTAATATTAATGTATAAAAATGCACCCAAATAAGAAAAAATTTTAATTAAAAGGCACAACATAAAAGAGGTTCTTGATTAAAAAGAATAGAGGGAGATCCCTTACCTTGAGAGGGTGATTTCAAAACCTTGTGTGGATATTATTATGATCATGGGGGAACCTTTAAAAGACTATAGTGATGGTGGGGTAGATTAAAATAATATACCATGTTTTTTTATTTGATAGTATTTGTATATTAGGTTTTATATAGGAAAATATATGGGATTTCTTTATTATTTCTCAAACCTAGGTTTTTGTCTCTATATAATAATGTAATCATAAGAAAAAACATCACCATGGTTCTTCCCATGTTTTCTTAAAAATGGGAGTGGGTTTAATTATTTTATGTGTATAGGGGCTTAATTTATTAAAATACTACCCTTGGTGATGTAAAATTAAGTCATTTTCTTAAGGAATTGATTTTGAATACATAAATTATAATATAGGTTTTGGAGGATTCATAATGGCTTCAAAAAATTACTCAAATAACGTAAAAATAAGAATATTTTAAAGGTGAAACATAAATTTTGTTGTGGATACCTTATATGGTATTTATGACCTTACTTTTAATTCAATATGATGCCATAATATACACCGTATATTTATACCATAGTAAATATTTACCCAAAAATGTTATTATCTCATAAAATTTTGAAAATTTCACCATTGCATACTCTTGATGTTATGATTACAAAAATAATATTTATTTTATCAAAATAATATTCAATATATATATATATATGAACTTTCACTTTTAAAATAGAATTGACATTTATTGAGAAATGTTGGGTTTTTTTACCAAAATAGTTTTCAAACCATTATAGTAATTAATTTTGATATCATAAAAATTATATTATTAATTAAATTTAATAATAATAATTTAATTAAAATATTATTCATTTTTTAAATCCCTTAATTCATCAAAATAAATGTCTTAATTGAAATTTCACATTAACCAAAAATGAAATTTGTGTTTTGTCACGTTAAACTTTTTTTATCAAACTCATTACATAATAATTTATAAAGTAAAATATGAAGAAGAAATAAAATAATAATTTTATATAAAATTAAATATAAATATTCATAATTTTATGGTTACTTTTTTTCTAACCCTTGTTATGTTTTTTGAAAACTTAATTGATATATTTTTTTTACTGTGATAATAAATATTTACTATAGTTTATATTCCTGTGGTCAAAAAATTTAGTATAACATTTTACCCAATATTAATTATTATTATTCAAAATATGGAACATATTTTATAAATATAAATTCTTAGAGGTAGAAGAATTTAATTTAATATAAAACCCTTAAGAAAAAAGTGTTTTTTTGAAAAAAAATCCAGGAAAAGAAGATATTACTATAACTCTTTAACTAATAATATTCCTTATATAAATTTCAATTCATAAAAAATAGATATATATTATAAAAACATAAATTAAATCATTTCTCATTAGGGGGTATATTAATTAATTATAATGGAGAAATATTATGCATTTTAAATCATTTTTCAGGAAAAACAATTAAGACAAAAAATAAATGTATACTAAAATCTTGTATAACTGTCACGATCCATGAAAGGCCACCATCCAACCCAACACACAACCTGGTCTGAGACAAGGATCAATAGGTGTTCTTGATCCTCTCGCGCTAGTGACTAGTTCTAGGGATCAAATATATCACTGAGTGAACAATTTATCCCAAGAAAACATGGATCGAATATCTAAAATGAGCACGCAACATTAAAAAATATAACTAAACATCACTAAAAGAAAAACTAATCTAGATACAAAAGCTGCTAAAATAGAAACTAAATAAAGCACTAAAAACTGAACCAAAATAATATGACCTCCACGCGACCTCTTGGTCACCAATATCAATAATGATACCCTACTTTAAAGGAAAACTGAACTAAAAACCTCAAACTTGAAAATATAACGTGTTTACCTATACTAAGTGGAACAAGTATGTTGGGAGAATAAACCGCTCAGTAGGAAATCACTATAGATTCAACACATTTTTTTCCAAAAATATTTCACATAGCATAGTTTAAAATTCATTTAGAAAATAATATTTACTATTCCAAAATCCAAACTCATCTTTCAAAAAAAATCCACTTTTCTAATCAACACACCATTTCTTTTTTTTTTGAAGTATTCAATTCAAAAACAAACCAATTCATAACCAAACCCAGTTATAATTCCATCCAAGAAGATAAAAAATGGGATATTCTGAAACTAATGGAATCCAAACAAGAGTCTATAAATTAGAAGGTTCAATGACCAACAAGCATGATAAGTAAAATAGAATGTGATGATAGTCAATAATGGGCATTTCCTAAACATATCTCGACTAAATCATTGTACATGAACAATTCAGAATCATTTTTCAGTGTATGGTGTAGTTATATATTCAATATCCAATTGGCCAATCTAAACTATCCAATCAAGCGGCACGTCCCACTTGGCCCCTCTTCAAATTCAGGGGCATCAAACGATCAAATCAGAGTTGATAAGAAACTACCACTAGACCAACTAAATGATGGCTAGGAATACCATGATAATACTACACAATGATTGGGGAGGTACACACATATGTGGCTCAAACCAATAATCCAAATCCACCATGATTACAAATCCCAAACACTGAAACAACCTATGTGATGACCCTCTCCCCAAAAGAACCACCATTGATGTTCCTGTCTCACAACAAGTCATATAAAAGTGCCAATCAGGCCATCACATTATATGATTTTTCAAAACATTTTCTAAAACATGCCAAGATTCCAAACAAGATTTTATAATGACAACTACAATTATATTTCCAAACAGTTTACAATTCCAAGATTAAAACATATGTCATGCTTTAAAGTTTCGAAACGAGCCTTTATACCATTTTAAAACCAACCCATGCTTCGAGATAACAAATAGGCCAAGCTTTTTGAATTGAATTTTAAACCCACAATTGAATTTATTTTAAAACATGGTGACAATTTCGTATCCAAGGAACCATATGGAAATCATTGTAAATTAGAATAATCCATTTGAAATGAAGAGGGTTGAGAAAAAGGAGGAAGAAGAAGAAAAAGCGTTATCAAATATGGGTTCAAGGTGAACATCATTCTTGAATGTCGGTATCAATCTTCTTCCAAACCACATGTTCATCCCATGTATATATAGATGTTCCAAATTAAAATTACACTCTTCATGAATCCATTTTTGAGCATAAAAGTACTAAAAACCCATTTTCAAAACAGTATATGTTTTTTTTCAGAAAACCCAACAAGCCAAAAAAAAGTTCTCAACTATAAATTCAATAATTTCCACTCGGAACACCTATTGCACAACCAAATTAAATTAAAAAATATTTTTAAAGGTTATACATCATCCAAAAAAAATGATCTTTATGGATGAGTTTTCATTTTATCAAACACCATGTTTGAATATATATATATATATATAGTAAAAATTAAAGAAACAATTTGAAAACCATTTACACCAATTTTGTCAACATGAAAAGACTATGATAAATCCAAAAAACACATACCAATCATAATAAATACTTTTAGAGATTAATAATAAATTCTCAACTATAAAATGATATTCTCTATAATAGAAATCAACTGAAACACCTAACTAAATTATTTTTGAATGCAACAAAACATTTAGGGAAGGAAGTAATGGGCCAATGGAGTTATCCAAACACCCTAACATAAATTAAATCAAACCACACATAAAACCTTTCCCGTATGGTTTGGGCAAGAGATAACTGACCATAGGAAACATATAAACAAAAACAGAAGAAGAAGTGGTGGAGAAATTGGGAAAAAACATAGAGGAAATCACATTATATATGAGTAACTCGAACCAAAATAGGGAGGGGAACCAAAGAATGGGAGCTTGGGAGACCCTTCATGTTCCAAAAATGAGTGAAGGTGGAAGAAATCATGAAATGTTTTAAAAAATAATAGGTGTAAAATTGTAATTTCATGTTTTGACAAATCTGGGAAACTCGCATGGTTTAAAAATCCTTGAACCTACCACGAACACCATACTAGAGAGAAGGGGAACCCCACATGGTTTGGTAAATCTTGTTCCTACTGGATGATCAGGATCAATTAAATTTTAGAGAATCCCTGCATGCTTGTCATATAAATTCTCATAACCATGCTTATGTTGTGATTTATAGCCTTGAAACCAACACTTAAGCCACACAGTTTCTCCTTGGACTTGCACAATTTCCCAAAATTGGGCTCAAGCTATGAAAATCAAACCATGCCTGAAGAAATTGAATTGAAAACAACCTCATCATTAACAAGCTGCATGGTTTATACTCAAACATTGCTCAGAAATTGTGCAGTATCCAAAAACTCACTTGAGAACTCCAAAACTCAAAGATTCAAACTGGGAACTCAACCCGAAACTAAAACAAAAGAAAACCATCCAATAAAAGAATAAAATATAACAAAAAAACATGTTCAGGGTGTGATATTTATCCCCACCATAAACACTTTCTTCTCCTAGAAAGTATCCATGTCATACAATAAGCTAAACATGGTCCCAAACCTGAATGAATCTAAATGAGACCATAAAAATCAAGCATACCTATAACAACAAAATTAACACAAGACCAACACTCAAAGAACACACAATAGAAGTGATGCAGAATAGGAGTATGGTTCTTCCCACTATAAGACCCCGATTAGAATGACCAAAATAAATACTCCCTACATGATGACACCGTCATGGGAAGCCTCAAACAAAACTGAAAACCATAAACACAAGTGTAAACCCATAGAAATAACTCAAACTCCATAAAAAATCAAACCATGATTCATCATTTTCATAATACACAAACATCCCAAAAAATGAGCACAACTGAAAACACAACCCAATCAATAAAATCATGACATTTCAAAGATTAACATCCAAAAAGAAAAACTACCCAAACTACAAAAAAAAGAATCCATGAAAATTATCACTATAAAGAAAAATATATAAAAACATAAAAAATACAATAGATAATCTTAAACTTACTTCATTAAAACATCAAAGGAAAAATCGAGCAAGAACCCATACACTAAAAAATTCCAGACTCTGTGAGAAGCTTCACTGTGAGGCCAATGAATGGTGGACTGATGTCTTGATGCATAATCCACATCAAAATCATGAGCTAAAATCATATTGTAGAGAATTATTCCTTGGGAAACCCCACATGCAAAATTTCTCCAAGTTACCCAAATGACAACAATGATGACATGCCTTTGGAGGATTATGAAAAGACGGCTTTGAATTCCCAAATTCGACTTCTTGGAAGTAGAAAAGAGAAGAATCTGATGTAGTAGAAGATATGACCAAAAGATAATACCCCTTATTAATAGGTTCCTCTCGAATACACCTCTCTTCATATGGATAACATTCACTACTTCCAATAAAAAATATTTCCCGCTACCTTAGGTTGCACTCTAGGAACCAACTCAACTAAGAACACCTTATCCACCAACTCCCCAAACTGAACTTCCTTTTATAATATAACTCTTTCTTTAATCTATATATGAATACACCAAATAAAGAGAAGAAATTTCATCTAATCTTCTATTTTTTCCCTTAAAGAGAAAGAAACAAACTTCTTAAAGTGGTGAACATAGGCCTTCACTACCAACCGATATTTTTTATCCCGAAAAAACACATCCATAATCCTCTAATTCCCCACCTCAAGTATAAAACATCAGAAAAAGTGGTCTCAAACACCTCCTAGGATACCACAACTTTCAATGATGATAGAAAAAATCACCTTCCACTAACCCCAAATTAGATCTTCGAATGATCTTATAATATCATGCTCTCTTAAAGAATCCAAAGTTCTGAATGTCCCGTAGATACCTATGACTCACTCAATCCACTCCACAGCCCCTAAGAGACCTTGATCCCCATAAAAATTGGAAAAAACATAGATGAACCATATTCCAAAACTCCACTAGGATTCTAGATGAAACCAATGACTAGATGAGTCGCACTAAAAATCATGGGGAATTTTTTGGGTGGAATACTATAAAAAACATCAATACATAAAACCAAAATCATCATCCAATAAAAACTCATCAAAAATAACACCTCAACCAAAAACTTTTGGCTCACAATCCAAACATCACTAATAGAAACAGAGTCCTCTTTTCAAAGACAACCATTCAATTCCCATTTCCAAAATCTTCTTCTTTCAAGTCCACTATCCAAATATTGAAATCCATTTTCAAAAAAAGTTTTAAACACTCAGGTATTATTTCCAAAACAACCAAACATTGAAATCATTTTTCTTTTGAAACTCCCATTTTCCAAAAACCAATTTTATTTTGAAAATCAACTCACACTGACTAAAATAAAAACAAATAAATGAATTTCACTAAACTCTTGGGATAGTTAACTTGTGGTCATGTATAACCATGCAACACAGTTAATGGACCATTCCCAATTAATAACCAACTAGTAGGGAGGTCTTGGACCATGAATGTAGACTCCATGTGGTTCACTACTACATGTGAGATTACAGAACATACCCATATCTCCTCCATTTTCATTCTCCATCCTCATATCCAAAATGAAGACAAATACTCAAACCCATGACAACCCTTAGAAACTCTAGGATCAGAATGAGTAAGGGTTAATGGAATCCTTCTTGTACCTACCTCTAAAGATCTGAGAGTAATATTATCCTGTAAACCTGAAGCCTTAAATGACCAAGTAAATCTTTGAAACCATTTTTTAACAAAACAAATCAGGATTCCATCCAACCTGACACCCGACGAAGTCCTAAATAAAGACATATAGGCTTTATAGATCCTCTTGGGTTAGCGAAGAGTGTCGGGAATCAAAGATATCACTAAGGGAATTATTTATCCAAAGAAAACATGGATCGAACAAGAAAAATGAACTTGTATCATAAACAAAATGAACATAACATTATTAAAATTTAAAACAAATATAGATACAAAAACTGGTAGACAGAATAGTAACTGAATGAAAAACTAAAAACGAAACCTTTCGAATATAATATCAATGTGACCTCTTGGTCACACCTATCCACAAGAACAACCTTCTTCAAAAGAAAACTAAACCAAAAACCTAATCCTTCAAAATATCTTACGTCTACTGATGCCGAGTGGCACAAGTAGGGTGTTAGTAAAAACAAATCAATAGTAAATCACCACATAGTCTATATATTTTCTTTCTCGAAATAGATTAAAAATACTCATTTAAAATTCATTGAGAAAATATGGTTTAACATTCCAAAATCCAAAAACATCTATATATAATAATCAAATTTTTTAATCAATACCCCACATTCATTTTTAAAACATGTTTCCATTCCAAAACAGTCCAATTCAAAACCAAAACCGAAATTACAAAACCATCCTAGATGATAAAAAAGGGCCTTTCTGAGACCAAAGAAAACTATAAAATCTGGTATAAATCCTTAGGACTAATAATTTGTAGCAAAATTAAATCAGATCATTAAGATACTAAATCATGGGAATTTCCTAAACATCTCTAGAATCAATCCATGGATGTACTCCATTTAGACACACATGTTGGTGTATGGTGCAACTCTTTAGTCAATAACCTACTAGATCCTCTAAACTATAAAATATTGTGGAACATCCCACCTGAACTCTCCCAAATATAGAGGCACCAACTGATATAATCGGGTTCGATAACAAACTGTCACTCAACCCTCTAGATAATGCCCATAAATACCGTGATAAAAGTATGCAGTGAATAGGGAGGTCCTCACTTGTGTGGTTCAAACCAATAACCTATAGCCACCGTGTGGAAATACCAAACACTAACACCACATATGTGATGACCTTATCCTTAGAAGAACTACCATAGAGGTTAATGTATCATGACAATCTATATACAAGTTCCCACTAATCCATCACATCATATGAGCTTTCAAACCATTTTCGAAAACATTCCAAGATGGACATCAGTAATTTATTATTAAAATTCCAATTCAATTTCAAAATAATTTTCCATCCCAAAATAAATACATAAAAATTTATTTAAAGGTGACAAGACGTCCATCATACCATTTAAAAACCAACCACCCTTCGAGATTCCAAACATACCAAGCTTTATGAACCTCTTTGGAAACCCATGTTTGATTTTATTTGAAAACCTAGTGACCATTTAGAAGTGAAAGAACCATCTTGAAATAATTGGGATTTAGAATAATTCCTTTCAAATGAAGATTAATAATAAAAATGAAGAGGAATATGAAAAGGTGTTTGAAAATCCATGTTTGAGGTGAACGCCGTTCTCAAATTCCATTATCTTTTTTCGTTCCCACAAATATGTGCACCCCGTGCACTTATAAATGTTCCAACATCCAGTGACATTCATAAATAATCCATGTTAGACCATGAAAGTACCCAAAACCTATATTAAAGAAACACTTCTTACTTTACCACCAAACACAACAAGTCACAAAAAAGTGAGAAATAAGAAAGTCACCAATTCCCACTCAAAACACCCATTCCACAAAAAAAATAAAATTTACAAGGGTTGAAAATGGTTTAAAACAATTTGAAACACTGAAACATATCTTTATCACTACAAAAAAAATTGGCATTTAACAGCGCTGATTTTTATCAGCATTAGAAAAAGCGCAGATAAATGGAATCTTTATTAGCACAGGTTTTTAGCGCTCATATAGGTCCCCTTCTTCAGTGCTTTTTTAGTACAGATAAAGTGTAAACTATATCAGTGCTTTATTTATAGCACAAATAAAGGATACCAATCATCAAAGATTTTTTTTTTAGCATTGACAAAACGTACCCTTTATCAGCACTATATTTTTAGAACTGATTAGGGGTCTTAATAAATTATATGAAATAATTAAATAAATAAAAAATAAAAAATGGGTTTATTAAAATAATAATACAAATTTTACTAATTAAATAAGTATTTATAAAAACAATTAAATTGATTATACTACTAACAAATAATATGTATTAAATATATAAATATAAAAAATTAAAAAAACAAATTAAAAATAATATTAAGAAAATTGAGAAAAAATGTCAAACATCTTATTAATTAGATGATTGTTGATAATGTTAATAAATTTTATATATTAATTATAAAGATATATATTAAAGTATATAAATATGATGTAAACATTATAAAATATTTCTGCGCTTTAATTTAAATAGTCCAATATTTAGTGAATAATGATTTATAATTAAAAATTAATATGAATTAAAAATACTCACTATTTGCATAGAGTAATGGGCAAATAATTGGATATCGTTTGATTTTCCAATTTAACATAGATCAGATGTTTGTAATATTGATTTCACATATATGTAATTAATGAAATTTTATATATAGTGCTCACACAAAAAACTTATCCATTTATTCAATATTATTAAAGGGTAATTATATTAAATTTATTCAATTTCACTCAGTTTTAACATGCATGCACATAATATTAGATATTCATTAATAAGTATAAATAAAATATTTGTAAAATATATTTATAAGAAAATATTTATAAATAAATATATTCCTAAATAAATATATTCACAAATAAATATACATATTGATACAAAATATACTCAAAAATGTTCATACTTTATTTATAAAATTATATATATATATATATATATATTAAAAAATTATTTATATAATTATAAATAAATAATTATATATATTTAAATAATTATTAAATTTATAATAAATTTACATAAATAAAAAATATATTTGTATATATTTATTATTTTTATATATATAATTAATATATATATATTGATATAATTTTTTTTAAAAAAATATTAATATACTTATAAATAAAAAATTATATATTTAAATAATTAAATAAATATAAAAAACATATTTGAATAAATAATATATTTACTATATTTATATATACTATGTTTATATTTATATATATTTATTAAGTGTATAAATATATATACAAAAAAAATTAATTGTAATTATAAATCCTTTATCACCACTAAAAACACTAATTAAGGGCATATTTATCAGTGCTAAAACTTTAGCACTGATAAATATGTATTTTACCAGTGCTTTTTTAGTGATGATAAAGACATATATTTGTCAATGATAAAAAAACTGATAAATAAGCCTTTTATCAGCATTTAAATAATAATCGGTGAAAAATTACTCTATTAGTGATTTTAAAAAAATGCTGATAAAAGTGTCAAAATACAATTTTTAAAAACCTAACTTGTTGTGAACCTATCACAATATAAAAATGTTCCTATGAAAGCCACCCATTTTCTGGGATCCTCTTCGGGGAATCGAAGCGTGAATCACATAAACCCACTCAAACCACACAAACTCACTGTCTCTAGTTGCTTAAACATCGTCTAGCATCAAGTTTTCGTTTGCAGTTATGGTTTGTGATGAAAACATCAAGATCTAGATATTAGGGTCTCTGATTTTCTTCATCCTAGAAATTTAGGAATATGATTTCCTTTATATGTTATATTTTTATTTCTGTATTTGTCATTTCGAGATATGGATCGGAGGGTTTCGTATTTTCCTTTGTAGGTTCTGATTTTCTTTCTATATTTGTGCTCAAGTTGTTGTATTCTATTTTTTTATTTATTATCTATTTTTTACTTGACTATTATTCATGATATCCTCTTTTAGTATTTTTAAATTGTTGTTTTCAATCAATTTTCTTCGTTTTATACATCTATACCCCATCTCCCTTTCCTGTTTTGAATCAATTTCCTTCAAATATTCTAATAAAGTTGATTTACCAAACCAATTCTCAAACTGATGATGGAACAAAGCAACAATTGAAGAAAATTTTATGCAATTAATAAAAGGTAATAAATTTATTTAAATTCCATTTTAATATTATAAAGTAATGTTTTTTCTTTAAAAATTTATTTTCTCAGAATTGTGTTATTTTATTTTAAGATAAATACTAGTAAGGCTGATACCATATTTATTTGTTTTCAATTGATATCTATTTTTAAAATTAGTATGGTGTTTTATTTATTTTAGTATGTTGTGATACCCTACTGTAATGGTTACATATTTTTTTATAATTTAAGTTTATTTTATAAAGATACACACACACACATATATATGTATATGTAAATATATTTATCTATATATATTTATAGGTGTTCTCAGAACATAAAATGTAAGGGTGATTTTACAATTATTTATTCACACATTATAGTTCTGTATTTTCCAATTTAGGAAGGGATTATATTTATTTTCATTAAGAACTTTATCTAATAGTCAATTTATTTTTCAATTATATGTATTATAAATTCTATTATATATATATATATATATATATATCTATTTTTAAATGTGCATGGGATAGACATTACAAGGGTTAGTGTGTTTTCCTCCTATTTTTTTATATATCTTATTGTTGTGTATTATTTCTTCATTCCAACTTCTTTATTGACCTCCTTATAATCTCAAAAATGGTTCAATGTGTATTAGATGGTCTCCCTATAATCTTTTGGTTGCTACATAATTTGTTCCAAAAAATTGAATGAATGTTATCAAATTTTATATATCAGATTTTTTTTTATGTATTCATCATTTTTGGTCTATATATACATTTTAAGTCAATATAAACCTTTAATTAATAGTGATATAGTTTATACTTAAAATAAAAAATAAAATATTTCAAACTCATGTTACTTTCAAAATAATAAAATTAGGTTACTATATATACATTATTTTGAAATATTTAAACATTCCAAAATTTAAATAATTATATTTTATACACAATTACCCATAATATTAATTACATATAAGTAATATAATTTAACATTTTTCGGTAATAGTAGTTTTTTAGTTTCATGTAAAAAATAGTATTATATACATATATATATATATATCGAATAATATATTATATATTTCAATAAATTTAATAATGATAAATTATATACACACACTATATATATATATATAATTATATTAAAATATTGTTACTATAATAATACATATATATATATAACAAATATATAATATTTAGGTAGATTCATTTTATTTATCTATGTATTGAATGAGGGGTGAACTCAATTTTATAGTTTTTGACAACGGGAGGCATGAACCCCATTCAGGTTTATTACCAATCGAGGTAAGTGTGAATGAAATACACACCTCCATAGACCTCTTTTCCAATCATATAAAACCATGAACTTTTTTAATAAAACAAAACATATTAAAAAAATAAAGTTTTATTGAAATATATATATATATAATCCTCATCCAATTATTTAATTAAAGGTTTATTTGGGTCATCCTTGATAAATTCGAGGATAAAAATTATAGTAACTCATCATTAACACTGCCTCCACATCAAATCAAATAAATTAATTTTAGTAACATACACTCAACTGCTAAAATTTCACTATACTAACCGAAGACCCCTAGGCTGCACAACACTGCAGTTGTGTATTCTGGTTCTTCTATCTACACCCTCTCCATTTCTATCTCACACCTCACTCTCTCATTTCTCAGGTTGTATGGTGATTCTCCCTAGAAGAAGTTGTGAAAATGGAGGTTCCGAGTTAATAACTAGTGTTAACAGTGAAATTCTCACAAATGGGATTCACTTCCCATTTCAGATAACACAATGAATTAAATGGGAGGCATTTCCCCATGTACTTCACTGTGTTCTCTAAATGGGGAAATGCCTCCCATTTGTGATAATTACACCATTAACTCTACTTATTAACATGATGCCTCTATTTCCACAAAATAATTTTATAGAAAAGCTCCAAAAACCAGAGAAAATATAGAGAGAAGGTTGAGAAATAAATGAAGATGGTGGATATGGAAGAATTAGAATATGCAACTGCAATGCTACACAGCCCATGGAACTTGGGTTTCTATAGTAAAATTTCAGCAAGAGAGTTTATGTTACTGAAATTATTTATTATATTTGATGTGGAAGTAGATTTATTTATGAATTAAATTTATTTTTTTCTTTTAATTCATCAACAATTATCTGAAAAAAACATAAATAAAATAATTGGAGGAGATTTTTTATATTGTTTTTTTGGATAAAACGTGCGTTTTTAATAGGTTTTTTTCTTAAAATTCATAGGGTTTTATATGTTGTAAAAAGAGTTATATGTAGGCATTAAATTTGTTTAAAATTAGGGAAATGATCCACAATTCATTTGAAACATGTACGAATCAACTGCACCTCAATTTGATGCATGGTGTGACCGATATGAATCAATGTGTTCTTTGACACTTTAAAATTGATAATTTAGATCAAAAAATGTCACTCTGTGAAAAAAGATCAAACATGACCAGACTATATGGATAATTTAGGATATTGATTCATAAGTCCTTTGTGATTTATAGGAATCAGTGTCCTATCAAACCGATACACGATTTGACTGGTATAGGTCAACGTGCATTTTCGAGTTTAATATGATATTTTTGAAAAAAAAAGTGACATACTCAAAACTGAGAAAGAACATTTTAATTCATTCAATACATTAGTAAAACGATATATACATCATTTGAGTCATATAAAAATGATCAATTCCTCAATCTGATGCACTGTGTGGCCGATAGGACTCCAAGTCCCCCTTTTTATTTAAAAATGGCATCAATGTTAATAAAAAAAGGATAATCGACCTACTCAAAAAGGTAAAATGCATTCATATTGTTTTTATACTTTAGTTAAAGTAAGAATATGTTATTTAAGATGTGTAGGAATCATACTTAACTTAACCCGATGCACAGTGTGACCGATATGACTCCAAGTACTAGTTTTTTTAAAAAATGACATCTGTTTAAAAAAAGGACAACTGACCAACTCAAAAGTGAGAAAATAAATTCCCATTGTTTTGATACTATAGGTTAATGATCAATAATACATTTTTGACATGTAGGAATTAGCTTCTCCCTTATCCGACACATTTTGACCGGTATGATTCAATATGTTCGTTATCAATTTAAAATCAACAGATTAGTTTTTAAAATTTCACTCAGTGAAAACTGAGCAAACACACTTAGATTTAATTGATAATTTAGGAAATTGATTCATAAGTCATCTGTGGCACATAGGAATCAGTCTCACATCAAAATGATATAGGATGTGATCTGTATGATTCAATGTGTCTGTTTCATGTTTAAAATGGTGGTTTTGTAATAAAGAAAAGTGATATACTCAAAACCGAGAAAAAAATATAATCTATTGGATATTTTGTTTTAAATTAATCCATATGTGATTTGGAATGTGTAGGAATCAGATGCACTAAAATCATAGGTATGGTGTGACTGGTAAGACTCAAAGTATGTATTTAAATAAAATTAACATCAATTTTAGTAAAAATAACTATCCTAATCAAACACATTTAGACTATTTTGATACATTAGAAAAATTATACATAATTTATTTGAGACGTACATGAATCAGAAACACCTCAATACGACACGTATGACAGGTATGACTCCAACTGAGTTTTTTTATGTTAAATTGACATCAATTTTATTAAAAATTCCATCTAACCTACTCAAAACCATGAAAATGAATTCAAAATTTTTAAATAATTTAGGAAAATTATCCATAAGGTATTTTTGGTGTGTAGGAATCAGCTTCACCTAAATCTGATACACAATGTGATTTATATAAGTCAAAGTGCATGTTAAAATGTTATTTTAGTAAAAAAGACAAGTTGTGTAATCAAAGCCAACAAAACACATTCATATAGTTTTTATACTTTAGGAAAATGATCTGCATGTTTTTTGGGATGTGTAGGAATCAACCAAACCTTAATACGACAAACGGTGTGACTAAAATGACTTAAAGGGCATCTTTTAAATTAAAATTTTCTTTAATTTTAATACAATGGAAAACTATCCTACTCAAAAATGTGAAAAACCATTTGGATTATTTTGATACTTTTGGAAAAGGATCCTTAAATCATTTTTGACATGTAGGAATCATCCTCACCTCAATCCAATACACGATGTGCCCAGTATGACAATAAGTGTTTGTTATCAGTTTAAAATCATCATTTTAGTTTAAATGGTTCAGCTCACTGAAAATTGATCAAACACACTCATATTTTCATTATAATTTAGGAAAATAATTCGTACATCATTTGTGACGCGTAGGAATCCATTTCTTTTAAAATTGATGCATGATGTGATCAGAATTAGTAAAAAGTTCATGTTTCTAGTTTAATATGATATTTTATTAAAAAAATAAAACTAACATACTCAAAACCATGAAAACACATTCATATTGTTTTGATACTTTATGAAAATGATCTAAAAGTAATTTTAGATGTGTTGGAATCATCCTTACCTTAATCTGATGAACAATGTGACTAGTATGAATCCATGTGTGTCTTTTTATTTAAAATTTCCATCACATTTAGTAAAGTTAACACTTTTTGTTAATTTAATTATTTGTATTATTACTAACATAAAAATTGTTTTATTATATAGTTGTGTTCTTTTTTAAAATCAGGGGTGGTTCATTCACAAGTAGCATGATTTAGGTTAGGATTAAAAGATAACTGAATTTAGTTTTTCATTTTTCTTGACCTTAGTTTATATCTAAATTTATTACCTTGAATTTAGTTTTTGGATATATTGCATTCACAATAGGTGTTAGTGTTATGAGGAATTTGATTCTATCATGATTAAAGTATCCCGTGGAATATGGACTTGGTGTCAGACTACCTACCTACATGGACGATTATGCATTGTCATGATAGTTGAATGGGGTGGTCTATTTTTCACTATGGTTTTACTAATTTTGATTACTCAATTCCTTTAAATGAATTGTTCATGTACCTTATTCATTTTCTGTATCTAGATATTTATATATATCTTTTAATTCTTTTTTGGGTATGTAACATAATCTTTGAAGTTCTATAAATGTTTACACATCAATATTGTTTGAACATATTGATTTGTTGGAGGGAATTGGATTCAAAACTAAATAACTAGAAGAATGCATACATAAAAGATAATATCATGTGATAATATGGTGAGATTAAAATAAACTTTAAATACTAAGTTTGATATTCCATCCAAAGTTCACTTTTCAAGACAAAGATCATTAACTAGAGGAATGGAGTTGTGTTTACAAATATGATGGATTGGACAAAGGGTTTTCTAGTAGGTGATATAAGAATCGTTTATGATAGGATTGGGATGATTAAATACCTAAATAATCAATTATTATTTATTTATAGAGAGTTAAATTCATGGTGAGATATGGATCATTTCCCACTAATGGATACGATGTATTTTGAAAAGGTCAACATTTTAGTTTAATACCATTTAATAAAATTAATTATTAAATTGTTAATAATAACATATAATCATCTTATAAAATATTTTTTATAGATAATATCACCATCATCATCTTGATAAACTATGTTATTAATCATTGATAAAGAGATTATTAATATTAATAATTATAATTACCATTAACTTAAGAAATGTTCCTAACCAAGATTTGTGATTTAAGAAAAAATTAAATGTTTCAGAATAGTTCCTTCTTCAGTTACCAAGTGTTGATTTTGTTAATCAAGTATATATAGATTCTTTTTTAAGAAAAGAATGATTCACTTAAGGATTCAAATGCATCAAATTTTAAATGGAAAAATGAATCTTAGTCTCCAAGCCTGTACTTAATATGATTAGATACATCAATTATTTAAGTAATTTTATTCTCACATACTCAAAATGATTCAGTGTTTCACATGACGGTCAACATCAAGGAAAATTTTAATGAGACTAAATGTTTCCTTAAATATTTATTGGTTATAGAAATAAATTATATTGTTATGATAGATATATATTATTGATTATATTATTTACAAGTTTTGTAAATATAGAGAATGGTATAAAGAGAAAACGAATTGAATGTTGGAGATTGATTGTTTTGTCAACTCATTGACCAAAGCAGTTTCTGAATAGATAACATGGATTCCTAAAGATAGGATGAACTTGTAATTAGATGTTTATTTCCTCATTTTTCTATTGAGAAGATAATAAAAAAAGGTGTCGTTTATTAAAATGATCTGAGGTGTTTTTGAAACACATAGTTAGGATTTGTTCAATACTAAAAATGATTTAAGGCATACATAAAATAGATTGTTTTAATTAGAGAATTTATCCTATTATCATCAATGGGAATTTTCTAACAATATGATTAAATTGATGAATGATTAACTGATATTCTCAAAGTGTTGAGAGTGGATGAACTGGGAATATGATTTTTGGATTTAGTTATTGTAGATAATGTAATAGTAATTAAATCTTCAAAAATAACCAAAAAAAAGTTATTTGAAAAGTTCAACATTGTTTTTTAAGAAGCCAATCAAGGTAATTGAAATAAATGGTTTTTATAAAGGAGGAATAATAATTCAATATGATTGGATTATTCATGATTAACCTGAAGGTGTATAAAAAACTCCATGGAATGTCCATGTCTGGTATGAATGTCATTGAATTTAATTCAACAATTTTGAAGGGAATTTGATGCCAACTATATATTTCACAAATTGTTGTAAATATATCATATCATAGAATAAAAGGAAGGATAGTTTGATATTTTTTTATATTCATGAGATGAATTAAATTGTTATTATATCAAGGATTTGAATATACATTATTTTATCAAGAACAAATGAATATAGGTAAAATATGTGTAGCTTCATCTCATTATCCTTATATAATAAGAGAAAGCCTTCGATTAGAAACCGTTTTTATTAATAAAAAGTTTATGATTAAATGTATATGAGTGGTTTATGATTCATTAATTCCAATAACATGTTTTTAGAAGAATATATGGTTAAAAATATTATATTTGGGATTAATTGTTTATCTAAATATTTTTTTAAATATGTTGTAATGTTTTCCTGACACCCATCAGTGGAATATTTTAATAAAGTAATATTTTCAAATAAAAATGTTCCAAACACATAGAAATACAAAATGTGATATGGGTACAATATCATATTTTTTAAATATTCCTACTAAAATAAAATAAATGTTATTTCATAACAAAAAAGGTTTTGTGTATCTTAAAAAGATATTATGAAAAAATATATAGTGTTTAGGAGGCAAGTGGGATTATGTTTAGACTTAGAGAAATTCTAAATTAACAAATTAATGATAAAATTGATATAAAGATAAAGTGTTTTTACATAATATCCCAAAAAAAGTTTAGGATATGAGATGATAAAGATAAATGTAATGTGTTACAATCAGTTTCCTTTTAAAAAGTGGATATCATTATTTCACTAGTATATGATTAATTTTTTTTCACTAAAAATCCTAGAAGAGTTTAGGATATTTTATGATACAAAAAAATTTATATATTTAAAGTTACTTTTCTTTGAAATGAAAGTCATTATTTCTTAAAATATTATACAGGTCAAAATTTAATGTGAAATTTACATAAAATCCTAAGAGAGTTATGATATATTGGTAAACAATTATGTTAGTAGTTGCATTATTTGAAGGATTTGTTTTATGAAATTATGTTCCAAGGATGATGATGATTCACTTATAAATAATTCATTGTACACAATTGTATTTGAGATCATAGAATTTCATGTTGTGAAGTTAAGATGTTTGTATATGTTCAATAAGTTGAAGATTTTGTAAAATGATTCCTAAGTCTCGCCATTATTCAAACTTGATTACTTTATAGATTCTTCACAATAAATATTTTAGTGGGTTTTATCAGATAGTCACATAGAGATGTGAGATGGATTACATTAGATGTAATTAATTAACTAAACCTAGAAAGTGGATAAAACATAAGGCTGATATGGTGGTTTTTAATATATGATATGATAATCCATTTGTTATGTTGGTTGTTTTTAAATATTCATAAAGATTTTGTGAAATAAAAGTATATATATATACATTTCCTAAAGTGAAATGATAATTAACCCCTAAAAGTATGAATTTTATTTTATCCAAAATCTATCTTATTTATATATTATTATAGTTTATTATGAAATATTAAGGTTATCATGAGTATGAATATTTTTGTTTTGTAGATAACCCACTATGTATACCACATGGCTTTTCATACAAAGATGTATTTGGTATACATGGGGTGTTTGGATCATATTTTAGTCCCCACTACCTATGGTTTGTGAGATACCTAGTATCAGAACCATCATAAACTGATACCCTCCTTACTAAATCCTATTTATTAACATAGCTTATATGAGGGTTTTTGGGTATGTTACTGATCATGTTGTCAGTTGGATATTAACCAAGATGGGATTTTTTTATCTTTTGTAGAGTATGACATTTGGAAGTCATTAGATATGGGGTATTGAAGTGTGAGGTGGCTTCAAGATATTACACACACACACACACGCATATATATATATATAAAGAACATGTGATGTGTTTATCGAGAAGGATGAATGATATGTGATGTTTTTATCAACTCGTTCATTCTAAACTCTACTAATTGAGAAAAGATTTGGTGGATATTTTGTATTGAAATTTTCCCTATCATATGGTCGCTTTTTATCCTGGAAAAAGGGGAAAAATGATAATTTTCATTTGATGCATACAGGTATACATAGGTATAGAGATACATGCGTTAAACGGAGATCACGACAAATTCCTTTATAGCTTAATTAGAATTGATGCTTTTCTAGATAAAACTATTTACTTACAATTAATTGTTTTGACATTAATATTCATGTCAACTCTGTAAAGGCATATAGTGTCTCACATTATTGATGAAAAATGTATATTGAGTTTGACTCAGATAGATACTCAAAAAAATTATATTTAATCAAAGAAAATGTTTTTATGGATACTCATAAGGTATTTGACATAATATGATACACAGTAGAGTTAATGATAGATTTCTAAAAGTGTTTTGGAAGATATCCTACATGATTTTTTGGATATGGATACATGAGTTATTGTATATAATACAATATAAGGTGAAATGAAACAAATTTTATTAGGCTTTCGTGCACGTGGGATGTTGAAGGAAATATTACCTAAATTAGAGCCAATATTAAATTCATGTCTATATTGAGTGAATGATATATTTAGATGCATGCTTGAAATGATATTTCATGCAGGATACTACCTTTTATCATATGAACATCCAAATACTAAATAATTTTAATATTCAAATAGTCTAGGTCACTTAAAATCAATAATTTAATAAACCACTACAAGAGTTGTTATGTGAGTATAGATTATATATTTCATTCATATGATGCAGTGATAGATGTTTCATTAACTCAACTGTTTTAAATTAATGAGTTAATACTTGAGCTATCAATAGGTGTCCTCAAGGGATTTATAAAACTCACTACCATTGGATGGGGTGGGTTTATATTTAGCTAGTTACTTAAAGGAACCTGATTATCTATATTCTATCTTTTCATTTAGAGGTATTAGAATACAATGGAGGTTGATGGGTCCCATTCCTACATCAATATATTTAGAAACATCTCATGGATACACTATGGTGGTGGGAAGATTTTGTTTTCCACTTTTTGATCAATCTCAAACTCATCTGAAAGAGATAAACAAATATTTAGTGGCTCTTAAGTGTAAGGTGCATACAATTATAATAGTTATTCATTTTATTTTTATCAAATTTTTCGTATTATCTTCCATGTAGATCCTTAAAAACTGGGTTTTAAGTCACTTCTTCTTGATATGATAAATTTTATTAAACTCCTTCAAAATATAACACACACCACAACCACTTCTATAAAAATGCCAGATCCAGTAACCTAGGGTTGGTTCTTACTTTATTACATTGGTTCAAGATACAGGGGATCACACCATGTTTGATCAATTAGTTTAAATGTTTTAGAAAACTAGATACAAACTTGATTCCCATATTACATAGGAAATATAAAAAGACGGATTAGAAAATATTTTTTCATACTTCAATTTATTCAGATTATATTCATTTATATCATAGGTATATTAAAACAAAAAAAAAATTGAGATTAGATGCTCATTAAAGGTTATGTAAAATGGAATCTATCAAGGGTAAATTGTAACAGACCAGACTATAAGGACCCGACCCTAGTTTCCTGGAATCAGTAGCTTATTTTATTACGTTTGAATATAAACAAGAAATATTCATCCCAAAGGACTGATTAGTTTAGTATATTTGAAAAAAATATACAAAAATATGTTCATCATTACAGATTCATATAAAAAATGACAAAAAAAATTCCATTGAGAACATCCACCACAATAAAATTATCCCTATAAGTCAATCATAATACACCTCTTCATGTCTAGGTAAAATGAAACATAAGGAGTGGTGAGCTTATATGCTCAGTAAGGGTAAGAAATACAATAAAAGATATCATAAACATAAAAATTTGTCATGGTTAATAATTCAAAACACATTCCTTTAAAGAAAATAATAAACATGAACACATTATTGTAGGAATATGAGAAGAGTAATTATCTCCATAATAAAACATAATCATGGGTATTCTACTGGTCGAATAACCACATGTGAATTTATAGCTTCATAATGAGGTTAATTCATATACCAAACATTCTAAAACATACAATCAAGGCCTCATCCAAGAAAATTAAAAATTATTAAGCCCTCAGCCAAAACCATATCTAAAAATGGGAAAGGGATTGTCCAAGTACATATATGTTTGTCTCATGAGACCTATTGATGAGTCAAGTGGCTATAGAGGACCCCACCCATCACATTATAATTCCAATTCATTCCTCATATGATTAGGGAAAAACATAAACCTAATATGCATTAATATTAAAACTAGCATATGAAACTTAAATAACTTTCCACATACATTATGCATAAACACTTACCATTCAGAGTAAATGGATGAATGGTTATATGATGGCTCATCCACAGTCAAATAATCCTAAAACATTAAATTAAATATGGTAGATTATATCATAATCATTAATCACAATAATACATAATAATAAATATTAGTGTTGAAAAATATGAAGATACTCTTACAAAATCATTGGATAATTCTTGTGATAAATACTCTTTTACTTTGGAAAAAAGAGTTATTCTGGAAAAGGGTTTTTATAAAACTATAAATTAGGTAAGGTGGTATTCTAATAATAAAGATAGTGATTTTAGAATGATAATTTTCTTTACAAATATAATATACAGTGCCCTTGAAAATAGGTAAGAATTTGAGAAATTCCCTTGAGTCTGGCTTGTATTTCAGGAAGAGTGTTTGAAATATCCTTTTGAAATGTATAATTATTCCTAAATGAAGGTGGGATTATGGTTGGTACACATATATATAACATTAAATCATAATTTATGATGAGTACATATTAATTAATAATAATATAATTGAGGTAAATAGATAATAAAAGTAACCTGAATTAAAATGGTGGTTTGGGTGGAAAACCCTTACCTTAAGTCTGAAGGTGTTCCTCACCTGATCTTAATGACCAGAAAAATAAAAGTTAGGTTCATATATTAATGAATACAGAAAATGATCTCTATTTAACTAATTTATTATTATCATATTAGGTTCATTCATAGGTTTTTCATGGGTTAATAGATTCAATTTCATTTTTTGGGAGTGTTTTATTCCATGGTTTTCATGATCGATTTACATATATTCATGTACAAATAAACATGTAGAATTAAATAGTTTTACAAAATATAATTTCTATGTTATTAGATAAAAAATAGAATTTTACATGGTAATAAAATTATTTTTTTATTGGGAGTGAAGGTGAATAATTTTATAAAACTTCAATGAAAATTGTTTTGGGTTAATTGGCGGGTTTTTTAATCACAATGAACTCATTTTCATAGGTAAATTAAATTCATTTGTAAAAAAATAAAGAACCATAAATAAGTTATAATAAATATAATATTGTATGATTTAACCATAAAAATGCTTTTATAACCAGAATAGAATACGGTAATAGAAATTGAAAATACTTCATCCTTACATGCGATAAATTAACACATCTTAGATGGTGTTTTGGGTTCTAGTATAAAAGAAGGTGAAAGGAGAAATTTTTAAGAATTATTACTTTATCATTAAAAAAATCCATTAAATTTATGTTAATGGAATCATCTCAACATTTGAATTAAAGTACGTGAGGAAAGAAAAAGAAAATAAAGTAACATGAACTAAATGAAATAAAAAAGGGAATATAACTCTTGAAGTAATCTTCCTTTAGAGCCTCTTTAGGGGAGAGGTTTTGGCCTTTTCATGAGACTGAGGGATGATGGATGTGGGGGAGGAGATTGGAAGTATATTTGATATGAATTTAGATAAGGAACAAGGCTTTAGTGGAGTGAAGAGAAGAGGGAGTGAGGGAGGCATAGTGGTGGAGAGGAGGGTTTCCCATTATTTTACTCAATATTTTTTTTGCCAATGACCACCAATAGTATTGTTTATTGTGACCAATAATACTAATATGTGAATGAAAGTTTAAACCAAGTGTTCTTACATCATCAATGATACTAGGAATAGTTAATTTAATAGATAATGTGTTTATACAGTAAATTATCCTATTTAATATTCATCAATAATATGAGTATTTCAGAAAAATCCCAAAAAATCACTCTAACAATTTTTTGATGTGTAAAATTAAAATATAAACTCCATTTTTGGAAAATAGATTTCTAAATATTATTATTTTAATTTTTAAAAAAAGTCATAATTTCTTTGAAAAATAAGAATTTTAAAACTATAATTCATTTAATATCACCTTGAAAAATTATTCAAGATTTCATTTCCTTATAAACTTTAGAGAATAAAATAATAATATGATTTTCTACTCATAAGTTTCATATTAATTTTCATAAGGTTATGTTAATATTAACCAAAATTTAGTTTGTTCTTATAAAACTCTAAATATCTTACAAAATGCAACCATGTGTGTCATTTTTTCAAAATTAAGATCACAGAGGTGGAAAAATTATGTTTACTAGCTTAGTAATAAGAAAGTGGTTTTTTTTCAAGACATAGTGTTTCATGCATTCAATATTAAATTTTTGTGAAGAATCTTGGAGTGTTACATTATCCCTTCCTTACAAAATTTTATTTCTCAAAATTATGAAAATGTTACCTCACAAAAAGATTTGGATAGTTCTTCGTCATAACTTCCTCAGGCTCCCGTGTTGCCTCTTCAAAATTAATTTTTTTTCCAAAGTATCTTTTCCTGTGGAGTCGTCCAATTCCTCAACACTTGTTCTATAGTTTCTATAATCCAGACAGGCTCTTTAGAGTAAGATAAGTCAGGTACCAATTCAATACCTTCATAAGTGAGGACATGCATTGGGTCGAGCATGTACATTCTCAGTAATGAGATATGGAACACATTGTTTTCATTAGACATGCTAGGTGGTATAGTCAAATTATATGCAACAGATCCAATTATATCTAGAATTTCAAAAGGGTTGATGTACCTAAGTCTTAGTTTACCTTTCTTGCCATATATTTTAACACCCTTCCATGGAGATTCTTTTATGAAAACATAATCTCCAACTTTAAACTCCAAATCCTTCTTTCGATTATCAGAATATATTTTTTTTTTGCTTTGAGATTCTTTGATATGGCCTTAAATATTATTTACCTTCTCTTTTGTTTTCTCCACAAACCCTGAGCACACAAGATTCATTTCTCCAACTTCATCCCAACAAGGTGGTGTACGACATCTCTTTTTGTACAATGCTTCATATGGTGCTGTTTTAATATTTGAAAGGAAGCTATTATGGAATGAGAACTCCAAAAAAGGTATATATTGATCCCACATACCATTAAAGTCAAGTGAACATGGTCTCAAAATTTCCTCTATGGTTTAGATCATCTTTTCTAAATGCTCTAGGATATTGTGGTTCGGCCTTCACTCATCAATAGACTGAACATATTGATACATAATCAGTAATTTACCTGATGTTATCCCACCAGAAATATTATTTCAAATCCCTATACATTTTGGTTATACTAGGGTGTATAGATAAATTTGAGCTATGAGGACCATCCAATAACTTTCTTTTGAATACTATCATCATCTCTTTATGAATATTTAATTATTTACAATAAAGGAAATTGGGAAACCATTTGAAATTTTTTTGATGTTTTACCATCATTGATAATTCTTGTATTCAGAATCACTAGATCCATGTAAAACAGTTCCTTTTCAGTCCTCATTTTGTTGAAAACTCCATGATCCTTCCTTCTCAATGCATCATCTACCTTTTTTCCTTTCCAGGGTGGTAGTTTAAGGAATAAGGATAGTCTTGGATTATTTCGAGCCATATCCTTTTCATCGTGTTTAGTTATTTTTTTGAGAAGATATATTTTAGACAGTTATGATTTATATATATCTCACATATTTTCCATAGAGATAATGTCTCCATATCTTCAGAGAAAATATTACCTCTACTAACTCAAGAACATGAGTATGATAGTTTTGTTCATGAATTTTTATCTTCCTTGATTTATAGGAAATAACTCTACCATTTTACAAAATGACACCACCAAGTCATTTCATTGATACACAACTATAGGTCACAAACACATCATTCCACAATGGTAGAGTTAGGATCAGTGCATTCACTAATATCCTCCTCAATTCTTCGAAACAATCCTTGAATTATTTTGTACATACAAACATAACCCCTTTACATGTAAGCTTGGTTATTCAGTTGGATAATTGGGAAAATATACGAATGAATGCTTATAATAACTTTCTTACCCAATAAAACTATGTACCTAAGTTATGTTCATTGGTATAGTTTATTCTTAAACAACCTTTTTCTTCGTAGTATCAACAGATATTCCATCATTAGAGTCAATTTAGACAAGAAAAGAAACTGATTGAAGCCAAAATTCCCTCTTCATAAACTTCCCATATACTTCATTTCTTCTAGGAGTCTTCAGAATAGTTCGCAAGTTATTTTTATGACCTTTGTAGATTTTAGAGTATTCTAACATATAATAAATAAATACCACCACAAAGTCATCAAGATAATCCTTGAAGACTCTCTTCATTTGATCCATTGAATTAGAGAGTGCATCAGCCCGTCCAAAAGGATTTACTATAAACTCATAATGCCCATACTTGGTTTGAAATGATGCCTTTGGAATAGATTCCTTCCTCACACGCAAGTGATGATATCCATATTGAAGATCAATATTTGAAAAATATTGGGCTCCATAAAGTTGATCAAATAAATAATCAATACGAGAAAAGGGATACTTTTTCTTTATTTTTATAGCATTGATCTCCATGTAGTCAATGCACAACCTCATAGATCCATCTTTCATCTTAATAAATAGAACATTGGCTACCCATGGAGAAACACTATGGAGAATAAATCTTTTATCACTCAATTACTCTAGTGGTTTCTACAGTTAAACTAATTCCTTAGTGTCCATTCTATAAGGGGACATTGATATTGGCCTATAATTTTGGAATTAAGTCAATGGAAACCCCAATTTTTCACTCTAGAGGATGTCCTTGTAAATCATCTAGAACCCCATCAAGAAAATATTGCACAATAGATACATACTCTATTTGAACATTCCACTCCTCAACTGTAGATATTGCATTCCCTTACTGCCTTATAATTGAATTCAGTTCAGCTACTGAGGATGGATCAAGATGTGAATCATATGGTGATGTTTTTTTCTCTAAAGATAAGGGATTCCACACTATCCTAAAAAACTGTAACCTCTTTATTCATGAAATAATTTTCAAATCATGGTTTTAAAGCTAATACATACCAAGGATTATACAATTTTCAATCACATTTATGATAATAAAATCTCCAAATAAAGCACATTTATATTCCATAATGGGGAGTCCCTAACACAACTTTATTGTAATGATACTTACCTTAAGAGTTTTGACTGATAAATCCCTTATTATGTAAAATTAGAAATATCAAATTTTTATGGAAAACATAGAAGATATGAAAGAATGTGATGGTCAAAAATCAAATAAATAATTGGATAAGTTTGAGGAAATGATAAAAGTTCCTACCACCAAATCATTAGAAACTTCAATATAAGTAGTTTTGATCGCATAAACTTGTCCTTGCTTCCTTGTCCTTTTCTGAGGCATGTTTCCTTGACACTTTGGAAAACCATTAACATAGTGTCCCATGTACCTTCAATTATAGAATTGAACGTTAATAGATTATTTCTTCCCCTTTAAAACACAAGCACAATGGTCTTTGTTTCCACACTTGTAGGACATCCCTTCTCTTTTTAAGCATGCACTACGGTGTTTCCTTCCAAAATTAACCTAGGGTGGAAAGACAACTTTTCCCTTCTTCCCTATTTCCTTATGTCCTTTTCTAGAGCTTTCAGAAACCCACTTCTTATATTTCATTCCTTCAAAGTCATAAGACTTATAGAAATTCTTTTCTGTCATGATAACACATGAGAATATATCTTTGTATGATGATAATGTTTTTTAGACCTGTGCCTGCTGGAGGAATGTCTTTATGACATCAAAGAATCGATCAATCTTTCTCCTTGGATTATGTATATAGTCTATACCATGTCGTTCTAAACTTGTGAAGTTATCATCATACTTTTCAACATTCTCATCTTCTTTTGGCCTCAAATTCAAAAATTGACTTCCCATATATGCTCTTTGTTCACAAGGATGGTATTTTTCAAAGAAAAGTTCTTAAATTAACTCCATTCCATATTTTTATATCTTCCACCTCTTTTTTGTGTTTACTTATTGACCATCATTGATCAGAATATCTTGACAGATAATAATCTTCCATGAAAACCTTCTCTCATTCATTACTTCCCAAGGAGATAAATATATTCCATAAGGAACTTATCCATTAATCCACTAAAAATGGAATTTTAGTCACATTAAATGATGTAGGTTGTTGTTGTATAAAGATATATAACAATTCTCCTCCACATACTGGATCTGGATGCTTCATACGGGTATGGTTATTGTTTATAACCTGAGTAAGTTGTCCTAGTATAGTTATATTTTTTTTGCACCTATCGCAGCTCCAGATCCAACATCATTATCTTTCACATGAGGGAAATACCTACACTAGATATGCACATTCATGTGGTTTCCATTCCTTCCACTAGGAATCATTTCTACAAAATTTCATACACAATATTAGGTTATTAATCATAATGTATAATCTCAACTTAGAAACATATGTAGAAAAAATTTAAATACTATTCATGGCTAATCCCATAATTATAAACATGGTTTCTTTAAGGAATCATTGAATTTTAAATCCTTCATAATGGCTTGTAAAGAATATTTGAATTATCCTAATCATATCCACTAGGAGTTTCAAACCAAGTGAACATTCGGCTTGTTTTCATGTACCAAGATACCCTCGGTCAAGCCTGAAACTCCATGTCAGAGTTTTCAATCCTAGGTAAAACGGTGCCAGAACCACTACCACTTGTAGTTTTAAGACACTAATTTATTTTCTAGAAAAATCCAGATAATCTATTCTCTACCAAAATACCAAGTTGTTCTTTTATGTTTATCCTTAAATACTATCTTAGGGGTTTTTTCCCTAATCTATGTTTTCTAAATCTAGTTTCCTCATTTTGTACTAAACTTCCTTTGATACCAACTATATGGACCCGACCCCATTTTCCTCAAGCCAATGCATTATTTTATTACATTTTCATATAAACAAGGAATATTCATCCAAATGGACCAATTAGTTTATTAGATTTGGAAACAATATACCTTCATTAGTTCAACATTACAACTTGAAATGAAAAACAACAAAAAAATTCCATTGTGAACATCAACTGCTCTAAGATTATCCTAGCAAGTCAATCATAATACACCTCTTTCTGTCCTAAGAAAAATAAAACATAATAATGGGTAATCTCAAATTCTCATTACGGGTATGAAATACAGTAGAATAAATCATTAACATAAACATTAGTTAGGGTGAATAATTGAAAACACATTCCTTTTATGAAAATAATAAACTTAGACACATTATGGAAGGAATATGAGTTGATTAATTATTTCCATAATAAAACATAATTATTCGTATTCTAATAAGATAATAACACAATGAACTATGAATTTATAGCTTCATAATAAGGGAAATGCATATGTCAAACATTATTAAACATACTTTCAAGGCCTCAGCCAAGAAATCTAAAAATTATTATGGCCTCAGTCATAACCATATCTAAAAATGGGCAAGGCCTCTGTCAAGTCCACATCTATTTGTCTCATTAAATGAATAGAGGAATTGAGTGGATATAGAGGGCCCCACCTATCACATAATAAGTCCAATGAATTCCTCATATTAACAGGGATAAACATAAACAACATATATATTCATATTGAAGATAACATATGAAATGTAAATAATTTTCCCCAAACATTAAGCAAAAACACTAACCATTCGGAGTAAATTGGTGAATGGTTTTAAGATATCACATCCATAGTCAACCTAATAATAAATCATTCAATTAAATATGGTAGATGATATCAAAAAAATTAACCCTAATAATACATAATAATCAACATGAGTGTTGATACAGAAGAAGATACTCTTAAAAAATCTTCAAGTAATTAATGATATAAATAATATTTTACTTTGAAAAGAAGAGTTATTTTGGAAAAGTGTTTGTATAAAACTAGAAGTGAGGTAAGACAGTATTTTCATAATAAAATTAGTTATTTTAGAAGATAATGGTTCATAAAAATATATTATATAGTTCCCTTTCAAATTGGTAGGAATTTGTGAAATTCCCTTGAGTCGGGCATGTATTTTGGGAAGAATTTTTGAAGGATCCTTTTAAAACATATAATTCCTCATAAATGAACATATTATTCTAGATGGTACACATATATATAACATTAGAACATAATTTATGATGTTTAAATATAATTTAATATGAATTAAATTGTGGTTAGTAGATGATAAAATTAACCCGAATGAAAATGGAGGTTTGGGTGGAAAACCCTTACATTAAGTCTGATGGTGTTCCTCACTTGATCTTAATGACATGAATAATAAAATTTAGGTTCATAAAAAAATGATTAAATAAACTCCAATAAAATAATTCAATTTATTATAACCTTATTAGGTTCATTTATTTCCTTTTGATGGGTTAAGATATTCAATTTCATTGTTTGGGAGTGTTTTCTTCTGTGATATTTTTTATCAATTTACTTATATTCATCTATAGATAAACATGTAGAATTAGAATGGTTAAAAATAATAGAAATTATATGTTCTAAGTGAAAAATAAAAATATTACATGGTTATAAAATTCTTTTGGTTATTTGGAGTGAAAATGAATCATTATATTAAACATTAATGATAATTGTTTGGGTTCATTGGCAGGTTTTTTATCACAATGAACTCATTTTGATTGATAAATTAACAAAACGCTTAAAAAAGGATTCAAGAACATTAAATAAGTTATAATACATATATTATAGTCTGGTTAAACTATAAAAATGGTTTCATTTTCTGAATTGAATATGGTAATAGAAATTGAAAACACGTCGTCCTTGAATGTGATAAATTAACACATCTCGGAAGGTGTTTTCATTTCCATTATAAAAGAATGGGAAATGATAGATGATGAAGAGTTATAACTTTATCATAACAAAATTATAGTAAATTTATGTTAAATCATTAATCACAACATTTATATTAAAGGAGTTGAAGAACGAAAAAGAAAATAAAGGAACTTGAAATAGAAGAAATGAAAATAGTAATTTACCTCTTGAAGTAATCTTCCTTGAGAACCACTTTAGGGGAGAGTTTCTGGTCTTTTTATGAGACAAAAAGATTTTAGTAGTGGGGTAGGATCTTGGGAGGATATTTGAGCATAATTTATACAAGTAATAGGGCTTGAGAGGAGTGAAGAGAAGAGGGAGTAAGGGGGTTTATAGTGGAAGAGAGGAGTGTTCTACCATTATTTTACTCATTATTTTGTTTTTTTTCAAATATAACCATAGTATTGATTATAGTGACCAAGAATAGTAATATGTGCATGGGAGTTCAAACCATGTGTGCTTACATCATCCATGATATTAATAATAGTGTATTTTATAGATAGTGTATATATATGGTAAATTAACGTACTTTACTATTCATCAAAAATTCGAGTATTTCGTAAAAATCCCAAAAAACTCACCCTAACCATTTTTTGACATATTGAATAAAAAAATGAAATCCATTTCTTGAAATTAATTTACTAAATATTATTAATTTAATATTTAAATAAAATCCTAATTTATTCAAAATATTACCATTTTAAAAGTATAATTCGTTTTATATCCCCTTGACAAATTAATCAACATCTCATTATATTATAACCTTATGAAAACAAAATAATAATTAGATATACTATTCATAATGGTCATATTACTATTCATTAGGGTATGTTACTATTCACCAAAAAAATCAGTTTATCTTATCGGACTCTAAATATCATACTCAATGCAACAGTGTATGTCAGTTTTTTAAAATTCAAATCATACTCGGTATGTTGGTCTTTGGTTGGTCGAGCGTCGGTAGGTCTGGAATCGGTAGATCTGGCATCAGTGAGTGGAATCTTTGAGTCAAGTCGGTGAATCATGTTGGTGTGTTTCTTCGGTGACTCACGTCGGTAATTCAAGAATTGGTCACTCATTGCTGGGGACTTTTGTTGGTGACTCACCCATCAGTGAGTCATTTCCATCTCTTTCCAATTGTTCTAGTTTCCCCCTCTTATGTTTTATATTGATGTAAATCGAGTTTAAAACATAGATTGAGAATTTATAAAGGATTTTCAAAGGATATTAATTATATCTCTAATATCATAATTCTCTTGGGGCATTGAAATAGTCAAACCGCATGGTCCGGACCACAATCCAACTCTAATGGCCAATTGAAAACATTTCCCTTCTAATGATATAGGATCTTTCTCTTCTAATATGATATCTTCTCATTCATGTGTGTTTTATTTTATTTACCTCTTCTTGGGCCCAGAACCTTTCTCCCCAATTGAGTCACCTCTGTGTTGGAACAGTGGATCCAGTATTCCCTGGAGACTGTTCCTACTACTCACGCACCCCATTTTTTAGTGCAAGAAAGAGGTGTTAATCATCAGTTTCCCAATATTGGGATTCCTTCATCTCTCTTATAATTGTTTATCATGTGTGGTGGGTGAACACATGTATTTTTAGGAATACATCTGAATCAAAATCATAATTATGTGTGTTATGAAGATGAACAGACCTTTTGTGCTAACGATTTTGGACACCTTGGCAATAAATAAGGGGCATGGAAGATGATGATTATGATTTTTTTATCTCTTTTATTTTATCCATGAAGTGAATTTTGTTGGCCATTTTAATTATACAAATGATGTTTACTGGTATTCTCTATTTGTGCACCTGACTCATGAATACTTATTCTTAACCTTCTTTTGGATGGTGGTGAGCATGAAAACTTGATTAATCACATATATTCGGTTAAATAAAAGGATTCATTGTGTTCTAACTTATTTTGTGATAACCCTTGTTTTACCAAAGTGGAATTAAAGAACTAATGGGTTAAATCAAAATACCATTTTCCTTGTTTGGTGTGGTCGTGTGCTGTGTGTGGATACTTTTTATCATGTGCCTCATACAGGTTTTGTGGTGATACTATTGAAAACACAACAATGTGTGCAGATAGTTTGAGGGTGAAATGGTATCTTATATTTAAATATTTATTGATTGTGGAATGGATTAAATTTTGGAATAGTGTATCTACATCTCAGTTCTGTTATGGTTTTTGGGCATGGTCTATTTGTGTATTAGGACTAAAACCTGGTTGTGTGTTGTCGTTGTTGTGGGATGTGGTGCTTTTCATGCTACAGGTCTTTAGAGGATGGTTTCATAGGGATTATTGTAATGCCCTGACCCCAGTTACCCAGAGTCGATGAATTATTACAAAACATTGGCTTAATCACAAGGGATCAAATCCCAAAAGACCGACCAGTTTAGTATCCTTGGAAGTACTAGATACATTGAAAAGTTTTACATTGCATTATGAAATAAAAACATCAGCAACATTTTTTCCCCTTTTTAATACACTTATATCCTTAGCCTATCCCTATAGTTTAAGCATAAAATACTTCTTCACATCCTAAAAAAACATAGAAAGTGGTGGGATCAGATCCTCAGTAAGAATAAAAATATAGAGGAAACATTTAAAAATAGGAATAAACATTTTAGGCAATGTATAAGACTAAAACGAAATCATTTTGAACTTAAATTTCAGCACAATATGGAATAGAAAAAATCAAATAATTCCATTTACGTATTCTCTGGGATATTCTACTAGTCAAATAATCACATGCAATATCAATAGCCACTTTTATAATGATGGAATACATAATGCCAGACCTCATAACCACATATTCAAGGCCTTTTTCTAAGACAACAAATAATATTTGTCAAGGACTTGTGACAAGACACTATTTTTTATTATGATACCTACCAATGCATTGAGTATCTATGGCAGGCTCCACCTGTCACTTACTAAGTTCAATGCATTCCTCATATGAAAAGTTTTGAACATAACATAAACTTTTGTATTAATACTAGCATACGATATTCAAATACTTTATCCATAAACCTTGAATGGTGTAAAATAACACATCCACAGTCAAACATATCACAAAACTTTATATGCAATATGGAATTTTTTTATTATAATAAATCAAATTCAATCAAGATTAAAATCCATCAAAGGACGTTGACATAGTTAAAATCAATCCTTTTTTAGAGAAATATATCTTTCTCTTCTGAAATCATTTTATATTCATATAATTATAAAAGGAAAAAATTATTTTTAAAATATTCTTATAATCTTGTATTAGAAGCTTTTATGATGATATGATGGTGTAAAATAGCCACACCCACCATATAAGATAAAAAATACATTCTTACCTTAATTTTGTCAAAAAGGTCATAAAGTACCTTGTTTGGAAAATAATAGAAAGATTCCTTTCCAAACATATATGGTCAAATTAGGGTGTAAATGGAATTAATCGATAGTATAGTAAATAGAAAAAATATTTTGAATTACATTTTTATGAAAACATGGATGCATATGATAAAGATTCCCTAGTAGATACATACGTAAACACAACATCGAATAATAAAGAGATTGTGAAATTAACCCTTACCCTCTAATTTTCCTTGGTCGAGGGTATGTTAACCTTCTGTACAATAGTAAAATCATTGTTATTAAATTATAAAATAAATATATACATAATTATGATATCATATATTACCGTCTAATATTTCTTTGTTAATAATATTTCAGTAGTATCATCGTTTCGGGTGTTAACTGATCTGTTTTCCCTTATATGTTTCTTTACATAAGAAATGATTGTTATGGATAGGATGTATTTGATTTATATACAAGATTATATTATGTTCATAAACATTATTTTTAATCATGAAATGAAAATTATTCTTGAATGATTATGATGGGGAATGAATCCCATCGCGTTCGTGGATACAGTAATCTGTACGTACGCACGAGTGACAATATCATTATATTGATGGTGAAATCATATGTAATAGGATGATATATCATATATAAAGAATAATTAACATGTTATAATTATTATTTACAAAAGTTATATTCATTATTTTACCTATCAAAAATAATGAAGTGTTTGAATAACAAACTACACCACGATGTGGAGACGGTAAGCAGTACGTACGCATGTATGGTGACTTTGTCATTTATAGGATGGATAGAATAACAAATATTGTACTACCATATTTATAATAACATAAAATTATATAGAAGATACTGGAGTTATTATTTTAGAATGGAAACTACAAGGAAAGAGTAAGTGGAAGAAGGAAAGAACTTGAAAGAGGTGATGAAATATTTACCTCTTCTTCGGGTTCTTCCTTTTGATTTGGTCAAAAGGAAATCTTAGGTTGGCTTTCTGACCAAACGAAGACCAATATGAGGAAGGTAGTAAATTTTGGATGATATTAGGGCAGGTTTTGGCTGAGCCAAATGGCTTTGGAGGTGTGAAATTAAGAGAAGGGGAAGTACCATTTCATAAGAGAGGTGTGGGACATTTTTACAAAATCTTCAAATATTATTATATAATAAAATCATTTTCGGTTTCTAATAGCTCAAAAATGAATTATTTCAATTCAAAGGTGGGGATGGGTCGCAAAACACTCATACTATAGGTTTTATACATGTTTAGGTTATCATATTAACCTTATCTTTTAGATTTAACTCTTAGTTAAATAGTTGGACATTTACCATGCCTCTTTGTAATTTTATATTATATGGTTAATAAACACACGATAACAAGACAAAAGAACCCCAAGTGGTTCAATATTAATATATATAACCTTATCTAAGTAATTTTTCATAACCTTATATTTTTAGGAATATTATATCAATTAATAATATAGTATATCTTTTAAAAATTCAATTATGTCAATTTTGATACTATTTAGTATTTGGTTTTTGTGAAAATCATAACAACAATATTACTTCGAAAAAAAATTATTTAATCAACCCTAAAAATTCCTATTAACTTATAAAGTTATTGGAATTCATCCAAAGTCTCAAATTACATTTATTTTCATATTTATAATATCAATTATTTTAATCTTTCATTAATAAGATAATTATTGTATCATCATTGTGTCAAAAAAAATTAAATTATTTAATGTTTCAAATTCATAAGTAAAATACCATTATGTAGGAAATATTGTTATCTTTCTAATTAATATTTATAGACTAATTTATCTTATTTTTAACCCTATATTAAAAATTGTTTTGTTTTTAAACATTGAATTTAACACTTTTAACTATTCTTAAAATTAAATAATAATAAATGTCCTAATCTAGTACAAGTGGACCAAAAGGGGTAATATTTTTTTCCTAAGGTTTTTTTGGGTCGAATTACACTCATCCAATATAATTAGGACATGTTTTAGGGTAATTATAATATCATTTTTACACTTAATTACCCTATTTACTTTTAACTATGGTAAATAAAAGTAAAAACTTACTATTCCCCATAAATTATTTTCATCTTATTGAACCAAATTCTACATACTGATGTCAACCTTGTATCTATAATTTTTTAAATTCAACTCACATAAGTGGTAAAATTATGTTTTATGAAGATTTGCAAATTCTCTTAGGAGGTGGGTAAAAACGGTAAAAAGTTCAATAAAATTTTTATATATCTAAGATTGTTATAAAATGAATCCAATGAATTACATTGAACATATATAGGAATTATGTATCTATTTTTACCTAAATAATTTAAATAAAATAAACAATTATTTAAATAAAAATTCAGTTTTAACCAATAACGCAGTGTTTTTCACTGTTCGTCAAAAATTGAAAGTTTCAGGAAAATACCAAAAATTCACCCAAAGCTAATTTCAATATTTTGAATAAAAAATGAAGTCCATTTTAAAAAATAAAATTTATAAAATTTTAAAATGTGGTTATTACTATTCATAATGTCTAGTTTGATTGGTCATAATGTGTTAGAATCTCGAAGTTGAGTACAATGCAAGCTATTGCATTATTTAAAGGGAAATGTACAGTGGAAGCATGTGGTGTTACATTCTCCCCACCTTAAATAAATTTCTCCCTCGAAATTTCTCGAATATTACTGCATGAAAAGATTCGTCTGGTTCCTTATCAGATGTTCCTCGAGTTCCCACGTTGCCTCTTCCATCTTACGATTTCTTCATAGAACTTTCACTAGATGAGTCATCTGGTTTCTCAACATGTGTTCTCTAATATCAAGAATTCTGATAGGCTCTTTATAATAAGACAAATCTGGTTCGAGTCCTAATTCTTCATAGGTGAGTACATGCATTGGGTGAGGCATGTATTTTCTCAATAGTGATACATGGAACACATCACAATCTTTAGAGATACTTGGATGCATTTTCAAATGATAAGCTACAACTCCAATTCGTTATAAAAGTTTGAAAGGTCTGAGGTACCTGGGACTCAATTTACCCTTCTTAATGAAATGTATAAGATCCTTACATGGAGATACCTTCAAAAAAACATAGTATCCTACTTTAAATTCCAAATCCTTCCTTCGGTTATCGGCATAGCTATTTTTTCTACATTGAGCTGCTTTGATGTGGGTTTGGAAAATCTTCTCTTTCTCCATTGTTTCCTCAATAAGTTCTGGGCCTACGAGTTTTCATTCCCCAATATCATCCCACATGTTGGTGTGTGAAATCCCTTTCCATATAATGCTTCATATGGTGCCATATAAATACTTTAATGGAAGCTATAGTTATAGTAAAATTCAACAAGAGGTAAATATTGATCCCACATACCTTGAAAGTCAATTGATAAAGATCTCAACCTATCTTCTAAGGTTTGAAGAGTCTGTTATGATTATCCATCAGTTTGAGGGTGGTTGGCAGTGCTCGAATGATATTCATTATATAGGGCCTTTTGAAGAATTTTCAAGAATCTTGATGTAAAATTGGGATCACAATCAGAAACAATCGATAGGGGTACACCATGGAGTATTACAACTTTATTAATATATAGTCTTGCCAGACGTTCTATTGGTAAATCTTCTCTTATAGAAACAAAATGTGATGACTTGGTAAGATGATCAACAATGACCAATATTGCATCATTCCTTCTAGGAGTATTTGGTAGCCCCATGACGAAGCCCATTATAATATTATCCAATTTCGACTCAGGTATGGGAAGAGGTTGCATGACTCCTCCAGGCTGTTGTCTTCCATATTTCACTTGTTGACAAACCATACATCTTAACACAAAATCTACAATCTCCCTCTTCATGTTTTCCCACAAAAAATGTTCCTTCAAATATCTATACATCTTGATGCTCCTAGGGTGTATAGATATATTGGAGTTGTGAGAATCATCCAATAATTTCCATTTTAGATCAGGTATGTTAGGAACACAAAGTCTCTTCCCAAATTTCAAAATTCCATCTTCATATATTAAGTCACTCAATCTCCCATCATTCACATCTATAATATTCTTTTGAAACACCTCATGATCAGTCTGAGAACTCTTTATCCTTTCTAATAATGATAGTTTGGCAACTATTTGAAAAATTATTGATGTTTCACCTTCTATGGTTATTCCCATATCCAAATTTACTAGATCCATGAAAATAGGATTCCTTTCAACTCTCATCTTGTTCCAAAATACATGATACTGTCTACTCAAAGCATCTGCCTCATTATTTTTCATCCACGGGTGGTAGTGTATAGTGCAATCATAATCCGTGAGTAGTTCAAGACATTATATATGTCTCATGTTAAGTTCTTTTTATGTGAAAATACACATCAAACTCTTTTTATCAGTATAAATCTCACATTTTCTCCATAGAGATAGTTTCTCCATATCTTCAGAGAAAAGATTAAATCTACTAACTCAATATCAAGAGTAGGATAGTTTTTCTCATGAACTTTTAGTTGTTGAGATGTATAGGAAATAACTATATCATTCTGTATAAGGACACAACCAAGTCGTTTCTTTTAAGCATCACTATAAATAACAAACCCATAATTCCCCAATGTTAGAGTCAAGATAGGATCATTAATAGATCTTATCTTCAATTCTTCAAAACATAATTCACAGTCTTTTTTCAAGACGAATTTAATCCCTTTACGAGTGATCTTGGTTAATGTGTTAGCCAATAGAGAAAATTTCTGGAAGAAATGGCGATAATAACCTGCTAAACCAATAAAACTGCGTACCTCAGTTTTACTCATCAGTGCTGGACATTCTTTAATTTCTATGGTCTTTGAAGGATCAATAGAGATTCCATCCTTAGAGAAAATATGGCCAAGGAAAGGAATCTCTTGAAGCCACAATTCACACTTGCTAAATTTCCCATATAATTCTTTTCTTTTAAGACTCATTAGGATAATGCGCAAGTGATTTTCATGATCTTCGTATATTTTTTAGTGTACCAAAATATCATCAATAAATACAACTAGAAAGTAATTAAGATATTCCTTGAATACTCTATTTATTAGATCCATGAAGACCGAGGGTGAATAAGTCAATCCAAAAGGAATTACTGTAAACTCCTAATGCCTGTACCTAGTTCTAAAGGTTGTTTTCGGAATGTATTCCTTCTTCACACAGAAATGATGATATCCAGATCGAATTTAAATCTTTTAAAAATAGTGATCTCTATGATTTTTTTTTGAATAAATCATCAATGCGAGGTAGGGGATACTTGTTCTTTATTGTTATAGCATTGATCTCACTGTAGTTAATGCACAACCATATAGATTCATCTTTATTCTTAATAATAAGGACAAGGGCTCCCCATAGAGAAACAATAGGGTGAATAAATCCTTGTTACTCAATTACTCTAGTTGTTTATTTATTTCCACTAATTCCATATTGTCCATTCTATAAAGGGTCTTCGATATGGTCCTTGAACCTAGAATTAAATCAACAGCAAACTCAACTTCTCATTCTAGAGGATATCCAGGTAAATCCTTTAGAAACACGTCAACATATTCTTGCACAATAGGTACGTCCTCTATTCGAACATTTTTTTCCTCACCCATAGTTATTTCAATCTCTTCCTCAATAATAATTGAATTTAGTAGAGCTTCTGAGGGTGGATCTAGATAAGAATCAGGTGGCGACGTTTCTGCTCAAAAGACAAGGTACTCCTTATCATCATCGAAAATTGTAACCTATTTCTTCTTACATTAAATTTTCACATCATGGTCTGAAAGTCAATCCATATTGAGGATTATATCATTTTCAATCATGGTTAAGATGATTAGATCAGAATATAAAGAACATTTATATGCCCTAATGGGAACTGATTCAAAAACCTTTGTTGTGATGATACTTCCAATAGGTGTTTTGATTGAAAAATCCCTTATTAAGTCAAATTAAAAATATCTAATCTTCTTATCAAACTAGGAAGATATAAATCAATGTGATGATCTAAAATCAAATAAATAATTTCCTAAACTTGAGGAAACCATTAAATTACCGGCCACCACATGTTTCGGACCTTCAAACTCAGCAGTAGTGATCGCATAAGCTTGAACTTTCTCCCTCGGCCTTTTCTGAGGTAAGTTCCATTGGAACTTAGGAAATTCATTTGCATAATTCCACTTTTCTCTACAATTATTTCATTTGACATTTACAACCTCTTTATTCCCCTTGAAATCACGATCATAGTGGCCTTTTACACCACAATTATAACAGAATCCCATTCCCTTAAGGAAATTACCAGGGTGTTTCTTTCCACATTTACCACAGGATGGATATTCAAATATTCCTTTCTTCCCCATGTTTCCATTTCTATATTATTCAGTAGATCTCTTTTTCCCTTTCCTTTCATTAAAGTCGTAAGACATAGAGAATTCATTTCCTGTCATGATAGCACATGAGATAATATCTCCGTATTATGAGAAGGATTGTGATAATATTTCATGGTGGAGAAATGGTTTTAACCCATCAAATAATCAATCAATATTACTCCTTGGGTTACGTATATAATTTCTTGCATGCCTTTCTAACCTGGTAAATTTAGCCTCATACTTTGCGACATTTCATCTTCCTTTCACCTCAGACTCAGAAATTGTCTTTCCATATCCGCTCGATGGTCACAAGGAAAGTATTTTTCCAATAAAATATCTTTAAACTCACTCAATTGTATGTTCTATACTTCATTATATTCCTTTGTATTTTGGATTAATGACCACCATTGATCGGCATCTCTCGTGAGTCGATAAACTTCCAGGAAAAATTTTTCCATTTCGCTACACACCAAAGTAATAAATATTTTCTATAAGGAATTTATCCATTGCCCCTCTACTAATGGATTTGTACTCCCATTGAATGTTGGTGGTTTTTGCCTCATGAAGTGGTCTAACATTGATCATCCACATTGTGGATTATGGTGATCCATACGGGTAAGATTATAATTCATAACCTAAGTGAGTTATCCCAGTATGGCGATAATCTAATCAGCAATAGTTTCTTTACTAGCTCCACTATAATTATCTTGAGTTTAAGGGTAATCTCTATATGGATTACGTTCATTGATACAGTTTTCATTCCTTCCAGTAGGGTCCATTTCTATACAATGGTATACACTAGATTAGTTGATGAATCGAAATACATAATTCCAAACTTGTAAAACACTTTACATAAATTGAACAGTTTATGGATATAATCTGTAATCATAATAATGTTTTCTTTGAGAAAGTATATACTCATAAACCCTTCATAATGGGTTTTAAAGAAAATTAGAATAATACTAAGAATATCCCTTAGGAGTGTCATAACCAAGTGTGCAGCAAGGCCCATTGTCATCCACCAGTTCCCATTCGAGTCTAGCTCAAAGCAGTGTTTTTTGGGTTTTAACCTTAGGTAAATATGTGCCAGAGTCGCATATACCTTCTTGTATCTATAAAAGGATTTATTTCTTGGAAACCTCACAAAATCTATACAGTACCAAAATTCTAGGAAGTTATTCGATACAAATCCTTAAATTATTTCTTAGGGAAATGTTCTCTAATCATAGTTTTTCTAAATATAGCTTCCAAGGATTTTACTAAACTTCCTCTGATACCAATCATAACACCCTAACCCTATTATCCTAAGTCAGTGGATTATTACATAACATTTTCATGATCACAAGGGATCATATCTGGAAAGACCCATCAGTTTCGTATCCTTGTAAGTACTAGATACATTTAAAAGTTTTACATTACATAATGAAATAAAAACATCAATAACATTTTTTCCCCTTTTGAATAAACTTATATCCTTATCATATCCTTGATGTTCAACCATAAAATACTTCTTTACATCCTGGGAAAAATATAACATATAAAGGGGTGATCTCAGATGCCCCATAAGGATAACAAATTAGCGAAAACTTTCATAAATAAGCATAAATATTTAAGGCAATTTATAAAACTAAAATAGAAGCCTTTTAATCTTAAAATTCTCCACAATATGGAAAAGATAAAATCAAATAATTCTATTTACTTATTCACATGGTTATTCTACTAGTAGAATAATCACATGCAATATCAGTAGCCACTTTCATAATGATGGAATGAATAATGCCAGACATCATAATAACAAAGTCAAGGCCTTATGCCTAGACTACAATAATATTTTTTCAAGGCCTTGTTCCAAAATACTAGTTTGTCTCATGAGACCTTACAATGCATCGAGGAGCTATAGTGGGCTCAACCATCACCTACTAAGTCCAATGCCTTCCTCGTATGAAAAGGTTTAAACCTAACATAAACATTCGTATTAATAATAGCATTTGAAATGTCAATAATTTATCCATAAACCATTAATGGTGTAAAAATAACACATCCATAGTCAAACATATAAAAAAACCTTCAATACAATATGGAAGTTTTGTATTTAAATAAATCAACTTCAAACAAGCTTAAAATCCATCAAAGGATGTTGACGTAGATGAAATGAAAACCTTTTTAGAGAAACATCTCTTTTTTTTTGAAATAATTTAAGTGCCATATAATTATAAAAGAAAACATTTATTATGAAAATATTCTTATAATCTTGTATGGGAAGCTTCGACCATGATATAATGACAGAAAATAGCCACACCCACTGTATAAGTTAAAAAAATATATTATTAACTTAATTTTGATGAAAAGGTCATAATGTACCTTGTTTGAAAAATGATGGAAAGATTCCTTTCAAAATATATATGTTCAAATAAGGGTATAAATGACTTTAAACCATAGTATAGTAAATAGTAATAATGTTTTGAATTACATTTTTAAGAAAACATGGATGCGGATGATAAAGAGGTCCTAGTAGATACATACGTAAAAACAACCTCATATAATAAAGAGATTGTGAAATTAACCCTTAAATTTTACTTTTCCTTGGTCAAGGGTATGTTAAACTCATTTATAATAGTTAAATAATCGTTATTAAATTATAAAAGAACTATATACATAACTATGCTATCATATATGACCCTCTAATATTTCCTTATTAATAATATTTCAGTAGTATCATCTTTTTGGATGTTAACTCATTCATTTTACATTATGCGCTTGGTTACGTAAGCCATGTTTGTTATGGATAGGTTATATTTGACTCATATACAGAATGATATTATTTTCATAAACATTATCTTTATTCATAAAATGAAAATTATTCTTGAATTATTATGATGGAGAATGAATCTCATCGTGATCGTGGAGACAGTAATCCGTCCGTACGCACGAGCGACAATATCATTTATTGATGGTGAAATAATATGTAAATGGATGGTATATCATATATACCAAATCATTAACATGTTATATTTATTATTTACATCATTTATATTCATTATTATACCCATCCAAAATAATGATGTAATTGAATAACAAACTATACCACGACGTGGAGAAGGTAAGCCGTACATACGCACGTATGGTGACTTTGTCATTTATAGGATGGATAGAATGATGAATATGTTTGTACCATATTTATAATAACATAAATGTATATATAATATTCTGGTGTTATTATTTTATAAATGAAACAACAAAGAAAGATGAAGTGGAAGAAGAAAAGAACTTGAAAGAGGTGATGAAATATTTACATATTCTTCGGGTTCTTCCTATTGATTTTATCAAAAGGGATCCTTAGGTTGGCTTTATGACCAAATAAATTCATCTAGGATGAATAGAGGAAAGTTTTGAGAATATTTGGGTAGGTTTTGGATGAGCCAAATGGCTTTGGAGGTGTGAAATTAAGAGAAGGGGAAGTACCCTTTTATAAGAGAGGTGAGAGTCACTTTAGGAAAAGCATGAAATATTATTTTATTATAAAATCCATTAAGGTTTCTAATTACTCCAAAAGAATTATTTATAGTCTAAGGTGTCTATGATTCGACATCCTCTCAAAAAATAGGTTTTAGATAGGTTTAGGTCATCATATTAACTATATCTTTTATATTTGACTCTTAGTTAAATAGTTTGACATTTACCATATCTCTTTGTATTTTTATATTACACGGTTAATAAACTTACTAAAACAAGAAAGTATAAACCTAATTGGTTCATTATTAATATATATATCCTTATCTAAGTCCTTTGGCTTATCCTTATAATTTTAGAAATATTATATAAATTAATGATATAGTATTTGTTTTAAAAACTCAATTATGAAAATTTTGATACTATTTATTATTTGGTTTTTGTGAAAATCATTACAACATTATTACATAGAAAAAATATTATTTAATCAACCTGATCATATCATATTAACCTATAAAATTAGTGTAATTCTTCAAAAGTCTCAAATTAAATTTATTTAGATATTTATAAAATCAATTATCTTAATCTTTCATTAATATGTTAATTACTCCATCATCATTGTGTCATAAATAAATTAAATTATTTAATGTTTAAAAATTATAAAAAAATATACCATTATGTATTAAATCTTTTTATTTTTCTACTGAATATTTAGAGTTGAATTTATCTTATGTATAACACTATATTAAAATTGGTTTAGTTATTAAACTTTGAATTTAACACTATTAACTCTTCTTTAAATAAAATAATAATAAATGTTCTAAACTAATCCAAGTTGACCAAAGGGGGTCATATTTTATTCCTACTGTTTTTTGGTCGAATTAAACTAATCCAATTAAATTAGGACATGTTTTAGGGAAATTATAATATCTAATTTACCATTAATTACCCTATTTACTTTTAACCGCGGTAAATAAAAGTAAAAAGATACTATTCACTAAAACTTTTTTTCATCTTATTGAACCACATTTTACTTAATGAGTTTAACCGTGTATCTATGATTCTTTAAATTCAACTCACAGAAGTGGTAAAATTATGTTTTATGCAAATTTGTAAATTCTCTAAGTAGGTGGGTAAAAGATGGTAAAAAGTTCAATAAAATTTTTATATATCTAATCTTATTATAAAATGAATCCAAAAAATTACATTGAACATATATATGTATTAGGTAACTGTTTTGACCAAAAAATATTTAAATAAAATAAATAATTATTTAAATAAAAAGTCTGTTTTAACTAATAACGCAATATTTTTCACTATTCATCAAAAATTGAATGTTTTCAGAAAAATACCAAAAAATCACCTTAAGCTAATTTCAATATTTCAAATTCAAAAATGAAGTCTATTTTGACAAATAAAATTTAAAAATTTACAAAAAGTGGGTATTACTATTCATGATGGCTAGTTTGATTGGCTGGAGTGTGTTAGAATCTCGAAGTGGAGCACAATGCAAGCTATTGCATTCTTCAAAGGAAAACATACCATGGAAGCTTGGGGTGTTAAAATTATTTTGAAGAAGGATGGTGTTACCCTTTCTGTTCATTTCACCCCAGAGATTCTAGAGACCGATATATTATTGATGGGTGTTAGAGAGCATTCAATTACCTTATTCCTTATTGCTTAGCCTGGCTTTGGCAGTGGTCAGTATGGTTGTTTCGCCCTTATAGCTTGTGTAGTGTTTGGTAACAACCTGGGTAGGGATGGAATCAATCATTTTTGAATTATTTAATAATGAATGAATTGGATGGATTTATGAATTAAGTCTTAGCTGGCTCTGTGGTTGTCTATTAGGGGTGGAGGCAAGGGAAATTTTGTGTGTGCTGGTTGTTTGTTTTCAAAACCCATAGGTTGGGATGAGGGTTTGGTACCTATATATAGACAGGTAGTTCCTTTTGATTATTATACGCACCTCACCCTTGTTGATAACTACGTATCGAACAACCCCATTGTTATGCGAGAGGGTGTCCTTTCCCAACATCCTAGTGGTAGGATGGATAGATGGTTTTGGGATCTCTTATGCTCCCTCTTCTATGCATTGGTTTCCCTATAATCTTTGGGTAGGTTGTGGTGATGTTGTGAGGCCCAGGTGTCTGGGGGTGAGGTGTGTTTCCTAGGTGTATTTGGAATGAGATATGTTATATATTCCTAGGTGTCTTCTGGATGATGTTTTTTTTGGTCGAGGTGTCTATGGGCGGGATGTGATGTGGTTGGGCCCCAGGAGTTTGTATGTTGTATTTGTGATGTTCCCTATGTCTGTGTTGGATGGTTGTGGTAGTGGGGACTTTGGAATAGCATGTTAGCAATGGGATGTTCGTCGTTAGGGATGAGCAGTTAACTAGTTGGAAGTTGTGTGGGGTACCCTATCGTCGATGTACTTACTAATTTACTTTACTTGACTTGCATTATTTAGTGAGAGTTCCTTAGTGAGGTTGGGGGGATAGTATACCTTGTTAAGTGCTTTTGAGTTTCTCTTGTTTTGATCATAGGGGAATTTGTATGATTCTCCCACTCTTTAATGAGTGATTATAGATTTCTCCTACTGAGCATAATTTTATTCTCACCCTATGTATATGAAAATGTTTTAAGGTTTATAGGGAGATTACGTGGACTGTGTTGGACATTACTAGCTCGGGCATTGGGATAGATTTTGTGTCATTTCTTAGCCATGTTCATTTGGTATTTACATTGGATATTTTCATTTTATTTCTAGCAGTTATAATTTAAACATTCATGTGGGGTGGATTTGGATTCCTTTATATATATTTTATTGGTGTGTTTTTTATGTTGATACATATTATCTACTAAAATTGGTTACTATAGAAATATAAATACCTCCCATTTTGCAATATTTGTATACCCTTGGTGTTGGTTTCCACCCTAGGTTTTACTAGAGGTGGGACTCAGGGGTCATTGTCTATTTTTCATCTCAAATAAGGAAGGTCAAGACACTTTTCCATCCCATCCCTCATCTTTATGAAGTATGGTCATGATAGAGTGGTATCATAGGTGATGGTTGAGATATAGGATGGAATTTGAAGTTAGGCATAGTGAGGATTGCATGGTATGGTAGGGAAACAGTGTTATGTGATCTTGGTGGATGATATAGGCGAAGGATGTTTGGCTTTGACAATGGATTATAGGGACCCCCATGATCCGATCTAAATAATCTGAGTCTACCGAACAACTAAGTGATGCTACACTTTTTGCAGGGCAGAGACCCTAATAATGGTTCATACATCGTGATGACTTTTGATCTGGTTTCATTTGGGTGTTTTGGGGAAATTAAAATAAAAAATGAGTTAAACTGAATCCTCAATAAATTACATACTACTCAGGCTTAGGATTTAATTGTGTACCATTCAGCTATGGCACATAGTTGTTGTCCATGAGTGGCTCTAGAAGTGGAAGATCAGCTGGCCAATTCAATAGATCAGTGGAGGGTTGATCTAGAGGAAGAGGAGGAAAACCAGTGGTAGATAACATTACGTGCTTTCTGGTAATAGACTCTGGGAAATTATGAGGGTCGTGTGTAAAACATGGAGATGGAGAGTTGGATCGAGGAGGTTGAGATCACCAACACCCTGATCTAGGATCTGATGGAGTACTGGGTTCCATTGGAGATTAGTAGATGAGGGGAGATGCATGTCAGGGGTGGAAATTATACCTGGGGTAGAGAAGGGAGGCTGATGTTCCATGAGTCGATTTCAGCGTAGGATTCCTTTCTTCGACCATGAAAGATGAGGAGCGACTAGAGTTACTCTCCCTCCAGTAGGGGAGTATGACAGTACAGGATTTGGGGATCAAGTTCATGTATGTGCTTTACTTTTCTCCAAATCACTTTATGGATGAGGAGTCTAGGGAGAGATGCTTAGAGGATGCACTCCATCCTTACCTATAGTATGAAATTCATCCCTTCACCTTGACGACACACCTAGAGGTTTTCATGAAGGAGGAGGTAGTTAAGAGAATGCACTCAAGAGGAGGTCTACCATTATGGGGGATCCAGTAGGGTTCTACGAGAAGGGAAAGGCTTCCAACAGTAGGTCTCAAGCACCTGGGCCTTCATGGTTTGGACCAATGGGGAGTCGACCTCAAAAGTTTCACTTTCAACCTTCTGGTCCTCATTCTTTTCCTATATTATTGGTACAAAGGTTTTTCTCTTGTGGATTATGCATAAACCTTTATAATTAGTTCCTAGTTTGATATCATTATGGTGAAGGTGGGTAGGTTTAGTTCCCGCCCTAGTAGCAGTTGTTGGCTTGGCCATTTCAGTAGCAGGGATTGCCGGATTCTGCTCCACCGAGGGGAGACGGGGCAGGGGGAGGTCAACATAATGGTGTTCTTCAGGGACCATAACCTAGGAATGGTTGATGAGGTGGTCAATATTATAATTGTAGAGGATCTATATGATGCCAGTTTCACTCTACAGGGGAAGCAATACTATTGGGGATATAGATTTTTTGAGGTGTGATAAGTATGTTCATTATTATTTTTTATGCTCTGTTTTATTCAACTGGTTAAAACTCCTTCATTAAACCCTCTCTATCCCATTTGCTGAAACTGGACATGGAGACACATTTTTTCAACTGTTGTTGAGTACACCATTCAGAGGTCAGGCCAACTTTTTTTATGTTTGTCAGAGATGTAAATTGATGTTGAGGCCACATCAGTCTAGTTGTGATCTCTTCTTGTAATAGATGTAGCCATACGATGTCATCCTTGGAATCTACTGGTTGTTTTTTATGTAGTTTTTCATCGATTTCTTCTGGAGGAGAGTCATGTTTTAAGATTGGGATGGCCAATTTGTCGCTTTCGTTGGCCAGTGGAGTTGTTTGATGGGCAGTGGGTGTATGGAGCCTCTTCTTTTTTTATTGGTCAAGCTGTCAGCGAAACAAGTTGATGTTTAGATGGTGGGGTTCCCATAGTTGTTGGGGAGTTTTTTTGATGTTTTTCAAGGAGTTTGTTACTCTACCACCTCAACGTGATGTTGAGTTAGGGATAGACTTTCAGCCTAGTGCTTCTCCAATTTCGATGGCTTCTTATCGAATGGCACCTTCTGAGCTACGTGATCTAAGGATTAATATTGATGATTTGATGAAGAAGGGATTTATCATGCCTAGTGTGTCGCCATGGAGAACTCTGGTGTTTTTTACGTAGAAAGAAGATGGCGGTATGAGGCTATATATAGATTACCAGAGGTTGAATAAGGTAGAGGTCAACAACTGTTATGCTCTCCCATGGATAGAAAATATTTTTGACCAGCTAAGGGGAGAAAGTTAGTTCTCTAATATCGATCTGTGGCTTGGATATCTCCAGTTGAGGGTGAAGGTGGATGATATCCTCAAGACTAATATCAAGTGCAAGTATGCACATTTTGAGTTCATTCTTATGTCATTCGGTGTTATTAACACACCAAAATTGTTCATGGGCCTTATGAAATATGTCTTCTATGAGTTATTGGACTAGTTCTTCATTGTGTTCCTCAATGAAATCATGATATAATATAAGTCATAAGAGGAGTATACTGCACATATCAGGATTTTCTTGGTGGTTATTCCACACCACCACCTCTATGAGAAGTTTTCCAAGTGTAGGTTTTGGACATGAGAGGTTCACTTCTTAAGACATGTAGTGTGTCATCATGGGATAGAAATGGACCCGTCGAAGGTTTAGGTTGCTATTTATGGTATTCACCTAATAATGTGGTGGAATTCCATATATTTCTTGGTCTAGAGGCCTATTACGAGATATCTTTACACGATTTCCCTCGAGTGGAATCTCCATTGATGGCTATTACTAGAAAAGTCCAAGATTTTGTGTTGAGAGAGAAGTTCCAAGATGTGTTCAAATATTTTAAGGGGAAGTTGGTTAGTGGTCCAGTTTCCAGAAGAGGGTGTGATGTTTGAGGTGTTTTATGATTCTTCATATCTAGTCTCAGTATGTGTGTTGATACAGTAACATGGAGTAATATATTATGGGTCTAGGAAGTTATTTCCCCACAAAAAAAACTATTCCACCCATGATATAGATATATCAGTAGTTATATTTTTATTGAAGTTGTGGAGGTATTACCTCATTAGAGAATGCATTGTGGTCTTCACAGATCACACGATCTTAAGGTATATCTTTTCCTCGTGAGACCTAAAATTGCAGTGTTAGAGATGAATAGAGTTTCTCTAGGAATCTGTCTCCGATATATCTAACAACATAAGAAAGAGTAATTTTATGGTTGATGAATTGAGTAGGAAGTCACAGAAGGAGGTTGTTTGGGAATACAAAAATTCTTGGAATGTGATGGAGTAGTTAGTCACCTTGCACTTAGATGCAAGAGTGGATGGTGGTAGAGGTTATCTGTTTTAAATGACTGTGCAGTCATATTTGTGGAAAGATATGGTGGAGTCTCAGTGGTAAGACTCAATGGAATAGGTGATGTGTGATCGGGTTGACCAGGGTGATGCTTCAAAGGAGTGGTCAGAGGATAGACAGAATCAGATGTTGTTCCACGGATAGTTTTTGGTCTCAGTGGAGATGCGTGAGGGTGTTCTCTTGGATCTTCACAACTCACCCTTAGTGGTACACCTAGGAGTTTCCATTATTTATTGTGGCTTGAGAGGGTATTTTTGGTGTCTCTGGATGAAGTATGATGTGGCAGAGTTTTTGGTAAGATTCCTAGTCTTCCATAAAGTGAAGGCTAAGAACTATGTTCCAAGAAATTTTCTTGCAGCACTTAGGTTTCCATTAGTGGATGTGGGATGACATCTCATTTGATTTTGTCATAGGGATGCCTAGGAATCAATGATTCTATGATGTTATCTGGGTAGAGGTTGACTGAATTTTGAATGATATAACTTATTTTCAATTAAAGAGTCAATCATAGTGTATAACTTGTCTAGGAGGTTTTTAGATGTGGTGGTGCAGCTTCAGGGGATTCCAAGATCCATCATCCTAGATCGGGATGCGCATTTTACCTCACGAGTCTGGAGGGGATTGTATCATGCTTTCAAAACCAAATTTTACCTAAACATTTTCATCCATCCTCAAATAGACGGGAAGATAGAACGGCAATCCAGACATTGGAGGACATGTTATGGGCATGCATGATGGATTTTGGAAGGTCTTAGGTGAGTCGTTTTCCCTTGGTATAGTTTTCTTACAAGAATAGTTGTCACTCTACCATAAACATGTCTCTATTTGATAATTTATACATATGGTCATGTTTTTCACCCTTTGTGATGGATAAAAGTTAGGGAGACAACTATTATTGGACCCAAGATGGTGCATATCATGATAAAGATGGTTCATCTCACTCATGAGAGGATGAAGGTAGCACAAGACTAGAAGAAGTCATATGTAAATTACAATATAAGGCCCATGGAGTTTGAAGCTAGGGACCATGTTTTCTTAAAATTTTCCCCTCGATGTAGTCAGTGTAGGTTTGGATAAAAGAGAATGATTTCTTGAAGGTTTATCGGACCCTTTGAAATGTTCGGGTGAGATGGTGAGGTGGAATACTAGTTTGAATTTCCACCACTTTTGGAGAAAATCAACAATGTCCTTCATGTTTCCCATCTTTTTAACTATCAACATAATGAATCCCACATCATAGACTGGGAATAGTTGGATATCGAGGATGTAATAAAATTAATAGAGCCTCCAATAGAGATCCAGGATCATTGGGAGAAGGTGATACATGTATGGACCACTCCTTTGGTTTTCATGTTGTGGAGGCATGGTGTCCTGAAATAGAGTACCTGGGAAAGGGAGACGCAGATGCGTGCCTAGTTCTCGGAGTTTTTTTTTTGATTTTTTTTGTGTGTATTTCTTTGTGATGTAGTGCTTGAACATAATTTTCTATAAAATAGGTTTCTTCCTTTTTTTCATAGTGTGTGACAAACTCTTAACATGTGAAAATGGTGACAACAGATTCCTAATCAAGACCTATTAATTGAGATGCTATTAAACTAATGAAAGTGAGTTAGTGCCTCCCAGAGCAGATAATATCATGATATGGAGGAATGAATTCCCTAATTCAGGTGTCTAAATAGTTGGTGATTTTTTGGGGTAACTTGTGGATGTTTCAGTTGCCAAATGTGGGAGGTTGTGTTCATGGATGTTGAGGTTTCACTCTATCTTTTGAACAAAAATGGGTGGTTTTTCCTTTAGATTTATCTTAAATAGTGGTTATTCAGAGCCCTCTTTCTTTTGGGTTTTGTTTTGAATTTTTGGGGACAAGAATTGTTTGAGAGGTATCTAATGTAATGGACCAGACCTCTCTCGTCAATTACTTTTTCAAAATCTAGTGTTTCGGGTGTTCTAGGAGGAAATGGTATCTCATTTCAAGAGTTTTCCAAAATTCCAAAAAAAAAATTCAGTGGGTCAGGGGGTCAGGAGATCATAAAATCATTAGGTCATGATGTTAGTATGTCAGGGCGTTAGTAGGTTAGGGTGTTGTTAGGTCAAGTCATCAGTAGGTAGTGGAATCAATAGGTTAGGGCATCTGTAGTTCTGGGTGTCGATAGTTCAGGGTGTTTGTAAGTCTAGGAATCAGTAGGAAATAGCGTTGGTAGGTTAGGGAATCAGTATGTTAAGGTGTCTCTAGGTCAGAGCATTGGTAGGTCTCGACGTTTATAGGATAGGGTATTGGTAGGTTAGGGCATCGGTAGGTCATGGCATCCATAGGTCACAACGTTGGTAGGTCAGGGTGTAGGTAGGTTAGGGTGTTGGTAGGTCAAGACATTGGTAGGTCAGGGCATCGGTAGGCTAGAGTGTCGGTAGGTCGGGCATCAGTATGTCAAGCGTTGGTAGGTTGGGCGTAGGTGACTTTTGTTAGTGAGTCATGAAGGTGAATTGGGTCAGCAAGTCATGTTGGGGACTCGCGTTAGGGAGTGGGGTATCGGTGAATAACTTTCGGTGACTCGTGTCGGCAACTCACCCAATAGTGAGTCATTTCTGGATCTTTCCCGTTTTTCAAATTTTTCACCTCTTATGTTTCATTTGATGTAAATCAGGTTTAAAACATAGATTATGGGTTTATAAAGGGTTTTAAATGCATATTAATTATAACATTAATATAATAACCCTCCTTTCCTTTGAAATAGTATAACCATGTGGTTTTGACCATGATCTAACTATAATGGATCTTGAAACTATTTACCTTCTGGTGATATCAGATCTGGCTCTCCTAAGCCGAGATATTCAATTTTCAGTGTGTTTTTCTTTTTTCCTCTTTTTTCACCTAGAACCTTTCTTCCTTGGAGAGTCACATATGTGCTACATCTGTGGATCTAGTTTTCTTGTAGTGTTTCCATGCTACTCGCACACCCCCTGTTTTGGTGCAAGAAGTATTTCTTGATCATATGTTTCTTGATGTAGGGATTCATTCATCTCACTTATAATTATCTATCATGTGGGGTGGGAAAATTAAAATCTATTAGAGCATATGGTCAAATAAAAATCTTAATTAATAGTTTTATAAAGATGAACGCACCTATTGCGATAATGGGTTTAGCTACCATGGTAAAAAATGAGGGGCTGTGAAGATAATGATGATGTTTTTATTGTTTTTTCTATTTTCTTTGATCCATAATATGAATTTTGTTAGTCATAAGACTTTTTAAAATATGGTCTTTGGTGGTCTCTATTTGCTTACCAAACTTGTGAATACTTGTACTTAACCATCTATTAGATGGATGTGAGCATGAAAACCTGATTAATCACATATATCCAGATAAGTAAATGGATTCTCCAAGATCAAACTTGTTATGTGATAAACCCTATTTTACCAAAGTATAATTACATAATGAATGTGATAAATAGGCATTCCCATTGTATTATTTGGTGTGGATGTCTGTTATTTTTGGATCTTTTCTATCTTGTGCTTCGTACGGGTTTTGTGATGCTTTTGTTGAGAGCACAGTAGTGGGTGAAGATGGTTTTAGAGTGAAATGGTATCTTAGATTTAGAGATTTATTGATTGTTTAATGGATGAACTTTATGAATAGTGGGTCTGCATCCGGGCAGTGTTATTGTTGTTGGGCATGGTCAGTTTGTGCAGTGGTACTGTAACTTGGTTGGGGGTTTTTTTATTGCGGGATGTGGTAATTTTCATACAGCAGGGATAACGAGTATTGTTTCAGAGAGGTAATTTTTAATATGGATGGTGTTACCCTACATGGTCGTTTAGCCAAGATTTTCCAGAGATCAGTATATTAGGAATGGGTGTTATAGTAGATTCTTTTACCCTGGTCCTTCATTATAACGACCCATACTTTACATACATTGTCATTAATTCAGAATTTAAGCAAACTTATTACAACATATAACAAAACAAGGAAAGGACCGTATAGGTATATAGTCTTTAGAAACTGGGAAACATAAACAACTGGTTCATAAAGAATCTACTTTTCCACCCATTTATTTCATCATATCTAGAGTCCCTTTTTGGAATATCCTAGTTAATAACCTTCTTCCTGACCTGGGGAAATAAAACATACAAAAGGGTGAGCTCAAATGCTCAGTAAGGGTAAACAAACGAAATATCAATCACATCATATACATAAGAACATAACTTTTGGAAATCTATACTTGCAAAAGAAATCATAATTTCATAACATGGGATAAATCATAGTAGTGAAATGTAATCCAAATAATCATAACTGAAAACATGAAACTTTGTGGCAAACACACATAATCATAGAGAATCATTTCTTGTTAGTCAAGACTCATTGTCAAGACTATCTTAGTAGAAAAAGTCCATTTCTGAACCGAGTTCACTCCTCGTTTCAGTCCTGTTTCACTGAACCAGTTTAACCTGCCATTCCAGCCATGTCTATCTCATGAGATATAAAATCTTTACCCAATGAATTGGAGGGAGATAAAGGTCCCACCCATCTCATAATGATACCATTATTATGTGTTCCACAAAATCATAAAACATACATCATAGCATAACCCATGTAATAAAAATGGGATTCTTAAACATCATGACATCATAAAACAATTCATATAAGATAAAAGAATACATAAAAAATATTTCCATCACAACATAATCAAATCCATGTAATAATAGGGATATAAATAGAACCCTATATTATCTTATATAGAAAATAATTTTGATAAAACTCTTGATCTCCATTCTTGAGGAAAATATCCTTTCTACTTCAAAAACATTTTCCTTTCTCAACATGTCATACAATTTTAAACTAAAAGAAGTTGATTAAAAATAAACTTGAAAAATTGTAAAGGAATCTTCTTTGAAATAATGTTTTCAAAATCCATTCATTCCGTATAAGTTAAAAAACATTATTCTCGTACTTTTGTCAGAAAAGTCAAAAAGTACCTCGTACGAAAAACAACAAAAGATTCCTTTCATATCTTTTACTAAAAACTCATCGAAGGGTAAAATTGGATTTATACAATTGTAGGTGGATGGAAATAGTATTATATATTGAGGAAACATGGATGTGGATAATAAAATATACCCCAGTAAATACCAAAGTATACACAATCTCGGATAAAAATGAGATTGTGATATTTTCCCTTACCTTTAATCCGATTTGCCTCGTAAGTGTCTGAACCTCCTGTATAATGATTTAAATAATGTTATTGACTTATTACAGAATCATAATTATTGTTATGATATCATATATGGTCATATTCTTAACTTCTTAGTAGTAATATTTCATTGCTACTTGTTATTCGGGTGTTTATAACTTTTTGTTCTTATGCGTGTTTTGTCGAATAAATTCTTATTCTTATCTTTAGGTTATAGATACATCATTTCCAGAATGGTATTAATGTACTATATATCATATTTATTCTTTAAATTCATTTATATAATCATTATGCAATGAATATCATGTAGAACGAATCGCATCACATCGTGGAGACGGTATTCCGTACGTACACACGAGTGATGATATCGTTCCCATGATCGTGGAATTGTATTCGAGTGTATGTATACTATTTCAGAATCAATATCACTTCAAAATAATCATATATAGTAACTATTTACACCATTATACCCATCCAAGTAAGGTGGTGGGGGAAAATAGATTACACCACAGCGTGGAGACGGTATTCCGTACGTACGCACGCGTGGTGATTTCGTTTTCCATAGGATGGATAGATGTTGAAATAGGGTTTTTTCATACTTATAATAACATATCAGTATATGAGTGATACTGATGTTATTACTTCATAATGAAACAACTAAAGAAGAATATGTTGAAGAAGAAAGAATTTGGAAAGGATCGGTAATGGATATTACCTCTTTTTGACGCGCCTCTTCTTAACCTCCCCTTAGGGCACTAGGCTTGGTCTTTGAAGAAGACCAGAACCTCTAGGATGATTCTAGGGAAGTGGGGAAGTGAAATGGGTAGGGTTTGGCCGAGCTTGAAGGCTCAAATTGGTGAGAGGAGGAGAGGGAGGAGGTGCCCTTTTATAAGGGAGGAGAGGGGCACCTTTGGAAATATAAGAAATATTAGTTTATATTAAATCCCAACCCCACATAAAAACTTCCAAAATCACTCATATCTGAAGCTTAGATGAGATAGGGTTGTAATCTCATCAACAAATAAAATTTATACATGTTAAGAATTTATTTTAAACATTATGAACTTGATTTATCCTTATTTATCAATTTAATTTTATTTGTTGTAATAATATTCTAAATTTTATATTGTTATTAATAACTACATATGTGTTGTGAATTTTCCATAATTTGACACTTTATGAAATTTTCGACCATATAAATTTAAATTTACAATTTTTAAATATTTTTGTGATTTTTAAACAATTTTATAACATGTTATTTTTATAATATAACAACACACTCAATATTAACAATATTCATTTATTTGAATTTAAATAAAATATATACAGAGGATATGTTCGAACTAAAAGCTTTAATAGATTAATAAAATGTCATATCTATCTATAAAATTAGTGGATTGCATTAAATAGTGCATATAATAATTAGTTTAATATTTTGAAACCATTTATTTGATATTTTAATTAATAAAATAATTTCAACATCACTATTGTGTCATAATTAATGATAATTATTTAATCCCTAAAAATTCTAAATAAATTCCTTTTATGTAGATAATTGTATTATATTTCTGGAGACTATTCATGTTAGAAGGTTCATAAATTTATCACCAACTTAAAATTATTATACTTATAAGATTTAAGAAAGTGACATGTTGTCACATTCTTTTGTTTTAATAATAATTAAATTATTTTCATGGGAAAAAGTCTATTAAATTAATCTAATATGACCCTTAGGTGATATGGGTCGACTTTTAGTCATCCAATAGGATTTTGGCTGGTGTTAGGGTAATTTTATAATCTTATATTTACCCTTAATTACCCGATTTACCTTTAACTATGGTAAATAAAATTTACCGTAGTTACTATTCATAATGCCCAAAAATAAAAAGTAGCATATTAACATAATTTGGACCCACATATTCTGAATATGGAATCTATTTTTCAAAATTCAATACATATAAATTTCAGTAATTAATTTAAAATAAATCTCGTTGTTAAGAAAACGGGTTTTAGAAGTTAAAACATTGCCAAAGATTGAAATGTTTTTACCTATGAATTCAATGTGAAATTAATGATAATGACATACATTATAGTAAATAAAAAAAATATATTCTATCTATACTTTAAAACCATTCAATATTATAATTTAACCATATAAATTATCTCAATGAAAAAAGTTGTTTTTAATTAAAAATTAGCGTATTTTTACTATTCATCAAAATATGAAAGTTATCAGAAAAATATCAAAAATTTATCCAAAGTAAATTTTTATATCTTGATTCAAAAGAAGAATTTTATTTTGTAAAATTGAACTTATAAATGTTTCAAAAACTAGATTTATTGTGGGTGCTCCATAAAAAGGCGGAAAAACTACATTTTTTTATAAATACTTATTTTACCCAAAAAAAATTATTTTGTTATCTTACCATGTTCTAGAAAATGTGTAAGATGAATAATAATTTTATAAAATTTAAAATTCAATTAATACTATTCATAACGGCTAGTTTATAATATTATAATAATATATCGTTGTTTAGTGGAACTCGGTATTGCGTACTACACACGCTATCGAGGAAGGTCGCGATTGTGTGCAGTGAAAGATTCCTTTGATGATTTATATAACATAAAAACAGAATATTCCTCATAAAAGTCTTGAATGTTACATTCTACCCCCCTTAAAATGAATTTTTCCCTCGAAATTCGTCACATTGTAACAAACAGATGAGGATACCTCTCCCTCATCATATCCTAAAGCTCCCATGTAGCTTCTTCTAATTGGTGGTTCCTCCATAAAACTTTCACCAAGCGAGTGGTTTTGTTTTGTAGGACTTTTTCACTACGATCCAGAATCTCTATCGGTTGTTCTTCATAAGAAAGATCTTGCTCCAGCGGTACAACTTCTGAGCTGAGTACATGTGAAGGATCAGGTATGTACTTTCTTAGGAGAGATACATGGAACACATCGTGAACTTGAGAGAGATTCGGTGGAAGCGCCAATTGGTAAGCTACCTTCCCAACACGATCCGGTATTTCGAAAGGACCGATATATCTAGGGCCCAACTTCCCCTTCTTTCCAAATCTCATGACCCTCTTCTAGGGAGATATTCGTAAGAACACTTTATCACCCACTTCAAACTCTAGGTCTTTTCTTCGGTTGTCGGCATAACTTTTCTGTCGACTCTGAGCTGCTCTTTTGTGTTATTGAATAGATCGGACCTTTTCTACCATCTCATCAACAATATCAGGTCCTAATAGCTTTCTTTCCCCAACTTCGTCCCAACAAGTTGGAGTCCTGTATTTCTTTCCATAGAGAGCTTCAAAAGGAGCCATCTGAATACTGGAGTGAAAGCTATTATTATAAGAAAATTCCACCAAAGGTAGGTGTTGATCCCAACCACCTTTGAAATCCATAGAGCAAGCTCTCAACATATCTTCTAGAGATTGAATTGTTCTCTTAGACTGACCCTCTGTCTGAGGATGATAAGCAGTGCTGAAAATCAACTCTGTATCCAGAGTATGCTGAAGACTTCGCCAGAACTTTGAGGTAAACCTCGGATCCCGATTAGATATAATAGAAATTGGTACTCCATGCAATCTTACCACTTCCTTCACATATATCCTGGCAAGCTGATCTAGAGAGAAATCCTCTCTAATAGCGATGAAGTGTGCAGACTTTGTAAGATGATCAACTATGACCCAGATAGCATTATTGCCTTTGGATGTTTTAGGAAGTCCTATGACAAAGTCCATAGTGATGTTTTCCCATTTCCATTAGGGTATGGGTAATGGTGGTAACATCCCCTTATACTTCTGTCTCTCAGTTTTAACTTGCTGACAAACCAAGAATCGAGAGACATATTCAGCAACATCTATTTTCATGCCATCCCACTAGAAGTACTCTTTTAGGTACCTATACATCTTCGTGCTTCCAGGATGAATAGAGAATAAAGAACTATGAGCCTCATCCAGCAGCTCCTTCTTTAATTCAGGGATGGGAGGAACACAAACCTGATTCCTGAACTTTATTATCCCATCACAATCAAGGTTGAATTCAGGAACATTTCTCACCTTCTTTTATAACTCGACGTCTTATTTCTGTGCCTCTTTAATCTTCACATGTATAGATGGTTGAACATTCATTTGAGAAAGATACGATTTTTCCCTTTTCATTATAATTCCAAGATCCATCCTTTGTAAATCCATAAATATTGGATCTTTTGTGATCCTCATCATGGATAAACTGGTATGGTCTTGTCGACTTAATGCATCTGCCACCTTGTTTGCTTTCCCAGGGTGGTAATGAATTGAGCAGTCGTAATCCTTAATCATCTCCAACCATCTTCTTTGGCGCATATTCAGCTCCTTTTGTGTAAAAATATACTTTAAATTTTTATGATCAGTATAAATATCACACCTTTCACCATAAAGGTAATTCCTCCAAATCTTTAATGCAAAGATTATCGCAGCTAACTCTGAATCATGAGTTGGGTAATTTTGCTCATGTATTTTCAACTGTCGTGAGGAATAAAATATCACCATATCATTTTGTATAAGAACACACCCCAAACCCTTCTTGGATGCATCACTGTAGGTCACAAACCTTTCTCCACTACAAGGCAGTGTGAGCACAGGTGCACTGGATAACCTTCTTTTCAACTCCTTGAAATTCTCTTAACATTCCTCCATCCAAACAAACTTAACTCCTTTCCGAGTCAACTTTGTGAGTGGATTAGATAATCGTGAAAAATCTTTCACAAAACGTCGATAATATCCAGCCAAACCAAGAAAACTTCAGATCTCAGTCACTGTCGTTGTTCTCGACCATCTTTCGATAACCTCTGTTTTTTATGGATCCACAGATATCCCCTCTTTTGAGATTATGTGACCCAAAAATGAAACTCCTTGAAAACAAAATTCACACGTGGTAAATTTGGCATAAAGCTTCTCCTTTCTCAGGGTCTTCAATATAATTATCAAGTGATCTTCATTTTCTTCCTTGCTCTTTGAATATACAAGAATATCATCTATAAAGACTACCACAAACTGATCAAGATAGTCTCTAAAGACTCTATTCATCAGATCCATGAAGATACAATGGGAATTATTAAGACCAAATGGCATCACTATTTATTCATAGTGTCCATACCTTGTACAGAAAGCCATCTTTGTTATATCCTCCCTTTTGACCCTTAATTGGTGATACCCTGAACGAAGATCAATCTTGGAAAAGTATTGAGCTCCTCGTAGTTGTTCAAATAAGTCATCAATGTGTGGGAGAGGATATTTGTTCTTGATAGTGATCTTGTTAAGTTCTCGATAATCAATGCAGAGTCTCATTGATCCATCTTTCTTCTTAACAAATAGAATAGGTGCTCCCCAAGGTGACGCACTAGGGCGTATGAACCCCTTATCAAGATTCTCTTGGAGTTTCTTCTTCAATTCCTACAACTCAATTGGGGCCATTCTATAAGGTGTCTTTGAAATAGGCAAAGCACCTGGTATGAGTTCTATTGAAAACTCAACTTCACGATTTGGTGGAAGACCCGGTAATTCCTCCAGAAATACATCATCAAACTCCCGTACAATAGGAATATTCTTAATCGTGATTTTCTCACCACCCATTTGAGATAAATAACCTTCATTTAGTGGAATCAATACCCATAAAATAGATGAAATTTCCACTGGAAGGTTATGTTCATCCTTGCATCGATAGACGATCATAGATTGATCTGGAATATAAAATGCGACTTCCCTTCATAGGCAATTGATATGAGCTCCATGTAGAGAAATCCAATCCATGCCAAGAATCACATCAAATTCCACTATAGGAAGGATCACAAGATTTGCAGGAAGCACTTTCCCACAAAGTTCAATCGGAGTAGAATTATAAACTTTTGATGTGACTGTTGTGCCATTAAGGGTTGTCACAGCTAACTCAACATCTAATTGTTGAGGTAATACGGTGATATCCTTAGAAAATTCTTTAGAAATAAAGGAGTGGGTGGATCCAGAATCAAATAAAACATTTGCTACTTTAGAGTGGATGGTAAGTGTACCTTTCACCACATCGTTATCGTACTCCACATCGTTGATAGAAATTTCACGTGACATTCCTTTGTCTTTAGCCTTAAGAGTTTGTTGACGTCGACCATCATCATCAACCCTTGGATTTGGGAATAGATTGGAATAATGCCCCATCTCCTTGCACTTGAAACATTGAAGTGTAGTAAGTTCATTCTGTGTGTCCCTTCCTTTGTTTGCGTCATTATACATCTTCTTCCCATCATTGCGGGATTCAAATGCCCAATGACCTTCATTTCCTCATTTGAAACATTTACTTGTCCCTTTAAGAAAACTCCCTCCATGTTTCTTTCCACACTTTGAGCATAAGGGAAAGCTCATCTTCTTTTCAGTGTGCTCTTTAGATTTTCCTTTGAATTCCATTTTCCTCTTCTTATCAAACCCATATGACTGATGGGTTACTCCAATCTCCATCTTGACTTTGAGAGCACATCGAACGATTTCCTCATTACTAGTGAAGTCCCTTATGGCTAACGCCCTTCGAAGACTTGGTTTTAAGCCACTAAAGAATCGATCGATCTTACACTTGGGTTGGATAATAATACCAGAAGCGTACCTTGCAAGTCTTGTAAAATTTTCTTCATAAGTACCAACAGATTCATCATCCTTTTGCTTCAGTTCAAGAAACTCTTTCTCCATCTTTGTTCGGAGAATATGAGGGAAGTACTTATTGAAAAATAAGTTCTTGAGCTCGTCCCATTCCATGGACTCAATTTCAACCCTTTTCCCCGTATTCTAAATAATATTCCACCATTGATCAGCATCTCCTTCCAAACGATACACTTCTAGGATGACTTTATCATGTTCAGAACATTGAAGAACTGATAATATCTTTTCAGTAGTACTAATCCATTGTTCAGAAACTAATGGATCAGTAGACCTGCTGAAAGAAGGTGGACGCTGCCTCATGAAGGATTCAACAGAATGTTTCTCCTTCCTTTTCTCATTTGGAAGTCCTACATGATTCATAGCTTGAGAAAGTTGTGTGAGCATGGCTACAAGATTTTTCATTCCAGCTCCCATAATGTTTGGTTGCTCAGGGGGACAATCATTTCATTGTCCGTTGCATTCTACATTAACACGGTTCCTTCGGGTTCCAGCCATTGACTAAAACCAAGAAGAATAGTGTGATTAACACTAATTATAATAGGAAAACCACATAATCAAGAATAAAATTTCACACTTAAGGTCTTCTCATAGGTTGTTCATGACCATTACTAAAACACTAAAATTGTGTTCTATGCTTAGACTTATCCTTAGGATTCTTACTAAGGCTTTCACAGCCTAGTTTCCAAAGGTTGACTATACCTTTCCTCTGATACCAACTATAACGACCCATAATTTACATACATTGTCATTACATAAGAATTTAAGGACACTTATTACAATATATAAGAAAACCATGAAAGGACCGTATAGGTATAGAGTCTTTAGAAACTGGGAAACATAAACAACTGGTTCATAAACCATCTACTTTTCCTCCCATTTATTTCATCATATTTAGAGTCCATTTTTGGCATATCCTACTTAATAACCTTCTTCCTGACCTGGGGAAATAAAACATACAAAAGGGTGAGCTAAAATGCCCAGTAAGGGTAAACAAAAGAAATATCAATCACATCATATACATAAGAACATAACTTTTGGAAATCTTAACCTGCAAAAGAAATCATAATTTTATAACAAGGGATAAATCATAGTAGTGAAATGTAATCCCAATAATCATAACTTAAAACATGAAACTTTGTGGCATACACACATAATCATAGAGAATCATTTCTTGTTAGTCAAGACTCATTTCCAAGACTATCTTAGTGGACAAAGTCCATTTCTGAACCGAGTTCACTCCTCGTTTCAGTCCTGTTTCACTGAACTGGTTTAACATGCCGTTCCAGCCATCACTACAACAAAAGCCGGTCCTAGCGGCGGTTTTTTTTCTGTTTAGCGGCGGTTTAAACCGCCGCTATATTGTGTGGCGGCGGTTTACAAAAACCGCCGCTAAGTTTGGCGTCGGCAATCTATTAACGGCGGTTTTTTCGATTCTGCGGCGGTTTTAGAAATGTGTCGTAGATCCATCATTTAGCGGCGGTTTCTCTTCATTTAGCGGCGGTTATATGGGTATCTGAGATTTTTTATTCGCGGCGGTTTTAACCGCCGCTAAATTCAGGCGTTTGATGCGCCTATTCTGCGGCGTTGAAAACCGCCGCTAAATGTTGAACTGGAAAAAAAAATATGTTGGATCTGCTCCACCACTGCCCTAAATTTTCCAAAACCACAGCCACATCTCACCCATCAGGCCCACATAATATCACATCCACACATCATCCTCCCATAATTCCATACATGTCATCCCCACATAATATCACATCCACACATCATAATCCCATAATTATGTTAAAAGGACCATGTTTGTAGCTAAAACAAGCTAGTTCAAAAATTATTGAATTTCTGAGAAATCAGATTTTAAAGAAAAACTACTACAAATGGAGATACTATTAAGGATGAGAAGAATTATAATTTGATGAAGAATATTTCAAGAGGATACCAAAATTCTGGTTAATAAAAAAATATCCATAGTTTATGGTTAGAAAGATATTGGGATACAGATACATAGTTATGTACAACATGTACATTACAAAGGAAAATATGATTTCTAGGGATATTTATGATACTATGGAAGATTTAGTCATAAGGTGAAAATTTTTTGGTTTAATCATAAACTCTATAATGAATCTAGGAGGTATTTGAGGTAGATTTTTAGTGGGATTCAACCCACTTAGATAATACAACCTAAAAAATATAGTTTGAAATCTAAAAATAGATTTCAACCTATAGATTCTATTTATGGAAGATTTGATCAGCCCAAACATCTTTTTAAAGGATGTTTTTTAAATTTACATGATCAAAAAAATTATATATAAATACTTATATGAAATAGAAAAAAATATATAATTCTTTAGTCTTTGAAACTACTCTCAAGGACACAAAAGGAGAATAACCATAGATATTGGATAGTGGGTGTTCTTAACTTTTGACTAGATATTTTAAATTGTTAAAAATAATAAATATTACAATGAAGGGAAACTGATTTTTGGAAATGATGAGTCACTTAGCAGCAAAGGCATTGGATCTATTGTCATTGGAAAAGAAAAATTGAAATCTATAAGTGCCTCATTCTTTTATGTATTGAAACATATTCTATCGAGTGTCTTCTAGAATTTTGATGAAGGAAATGAAGTAGTTTTCAAAAGAGATGAATTTACTATTAAAAGGCTTAAACATAGGAAAGTTGTAACAATAGTAAAATGAACCAAGGGAAATTTTTTTCAGGTCAGAGATGTACAAAGTTCATGCTCTCTTGATATGATGGATAAAAATCAGTTATGGAATAAAATTATTAGATATATGTGACATAGGAATATGAACAAAATAATAAAGGTTATAATTATTAATGATGTTCTTGACATGATAAGAATAGGATATTGGTGTTGTAAGATATTATATAAAGAGAAGATTTACAATTCAGTATATAAGAGAGTGGATATACCTAAAATGCATCCCTTAGAGCTTTTTTATTTTTACATATGTGAGCCTATGATAAAGAAATAAAAAATTGGAGATAAGTATTTTATTTTCTTTATTGATGATTGCACATGTATTACATGTATATATTTTTGAAACAAAAATCAGAGTATCTAAAAATGTTTAATAATTTCAAAACTTCTAAACATAACGGTGGATACTCCATGAATAATATTTGAACTAATGATGGTGATGAATTCACAAATGGTACATTTAAAGGTTATCTTGAAAAGAACATAATCCTATATGAACTTAGTGCACCATACACACCATAGTAGAATGGTGTTTCAAAAATAAATAATATAAGTTTGGTTGAGATGGACCAAAACATACTAATTTAACATAATAATTCTTGATTATTTTAGATATATGTTATTAGAGAATCAGCCCACATTAAGAATCATTATTTCAATATTCTAAATTCTGATATAACCCCATGAAATATTTATTATAGAGACACTATGTTTTAAATAATTAAGGGTGTTTGGAAGCCTCTATATTATCATGGTTAATGGTGATAATCTTGGGAAGTTTGATCAAAGAAGTGTTGATGGAATCTTCCTCGACTACCCTATAATGAACTAACCAGACTCAACCTAACACTCCACCAAAGACGGTCTACCACAAGGCTCTATGTGTGTTCCCTTTTACCACAGGTTGGCCGTAAGAACCTGAGTATCATCATAAAAAACCTTGGGAGTGATTTAACCCTAAAAAATAATAAAACATGTCTCCTATATAAAAATATAAAGATAAAAACCCATATTAATTTGTGAAAGAAGTGGTACATGACTATGAGACATAATAAAACAAGCCAAATGGGATAATCTAAATAAACAACAAGCCTAATACGATGACCAAGTCTCCATGTGACCATATTTCACCACCATCCAGCCCCACCAAGGAAGTGACATAAACAAAATTAAGTTTTCAAGGTATGTGAAACCCTTCCCTTTACCTATATCCTATAAAACAAAGTATAAATATTCTTGAAGAATATTAAGGGAGTGAGTAAAATTCCTATTAGGATACCACTATGAAGCTATACAGAGTCTATCACTAATAGATCACATAATTACCGCAAAATTACTATTAACCTTGCACAGACCTTGTACCTAGCCTGCTTCTCCCAAAACACAAAGTTCTCAACCCCCAAATCCCAAAATTATTTAGAACCTCAAAAGAGATAAATCACTCCCAGAAAATAGACATACTTGTGACCAATAGTGCATCACAATTTTCCCCACCATGCCACTTTTTATCCCCAGAAGGAACTCAGGATTCTAGATCCACAAAGATATAAGGCCGTTGTTTCATCATCAATGCTTCCCTCTCCCATATCTCTTGGATATCCTATTCACACTTCTATAATACATGGACCAATGGAGTCATTTTACCATTCATTACCTTGTTATCATGATCCATAATCTGGACTAGTTTCTCAACAACTAAGGTGTTGGGATCAAGATCAATAATATATCATTCAATAACATGGTAAGGGTCTATACAAACCTCTCTTGTAGGTTGTCAAGCTGAAATGGATGTAGAGATTTCTAACATAACTGTCTGAAAAATGTGCAAAAATGGAGTACAACAGCAGTAACTTTTTCAGGTAATAATGTACACAATGCCAATGGTAGTAACTGTTGTAACAAAACATGTGAATCATGACTTTTCAATCCATATAACTTACAATTCTTCAAGTCAACACACCTCAAGATGTTACTCGAATACCCATCAGATACCTTCACATTCTTTAAAATTTGAAGGAACGTATATTTATCCCTATTTTTCAATGAAAAAATGGCCGGAGCATACTTTTCATTCTCATCTGGCCAGAGATCACGTTTTATGTTCATTACTTGTAAGTATTTGTGAGCATTGAGATGATCCTTCGACTTTCCATGCTCATTAAGTAATGTGAAAATCAAATTATCACATACATTCTTCTCAATATGCATCACATCAAGATTGTGGCGCAAAGAATTAAATTCCCAATACGGAAGTTTGAAGAATATACTTTTTTTCTTCCATTGTTGCATTCTGATTTCACTTGACGATGCACTTCGCACTCGTTTTCCGCTATCATTCAAATGATGAACCTTCCCAAATTCTGTTTTAACATTTTCAAGCTATGTCAATATTTCAGAACCGGTTAACAACTTTGGAGGTGGTCTACGATCAATGCAACCATTAAATTTTGATTTGTTCAGCCGAAATCTATGAGATGCATCAAGAAATCTTCGATGGCACAAGAAGCACCATTTTCTACTGTGAGGTAGCCGTTTGGGCTCGAAATCAAAGTTACAAACGGGACAAGCCAAACCCGTATAAGTGTTCCAACCAGATAAATTCACAAGCCCAGGGAAGTCACTAATGGTCCACATTAAAGCAGCATGCATTTTAAACATTGTTTTAGAAGAAACATCAAATGTCTCAACACCGTTTCTCCATAACTCCTGCAATTCTTCAATCAAAGGCTGCAGGTATACATCAATATCATTTCCAGGAATTTGTTTTCCAGTAATAATCATCGAAATGATAAAAGATGTTTGTTTCATACATATCCACAGAGGTAGATTAAAAGGGATCAAAACAACTGGCCAAATGCTATAACTCGTACTCAAAGTCCCAAATGGGTTGAATCCATCGGCAGCCAATCCCAATCGAACATTCCTAGGATCAGCTGAGAAATATGGATGTAATGAATCAAATGTCTTCCACGATTGGGAATCTAATGGATGTCTCATTAACCCATCATTGTTATTATCTACAGCATGCCACTTCATGTGTTCGACGGTTTTTGATGACATGAATAATCTTTGCAATCGAGGCTTCAAAGGAAAGTAACGCAAAACTTTTGCAGGTGTGTTCCTTTTCTTCTTCTCCGTGAAATTATGTTCAGTCATACTTCCAACATCACCCTTTGACTGCCATCTAGAAGAAGAACATTTCTTACAATTCTGTCTACTTGAATCCTCTCCCCAGTAAAGCATACAATCATTGGGACACGCGTGTATTTTTGTATAATTCAGACCAAGCTTGTTAACAACTTTTTTCAGATCATAAAACGATTCTGGGATTTTTGCTTCAGGAAATGCATCACGAATCAATTCCAATAACATGGACATTGCCTTATTTGTAATTCCACATAGACATTTGATATGGTACAACTTCAGTAGAAATGAAAGCTTTGAATATTTCAAACACCCACTATACAACTCTTGATTTCCATCGTCAACTAAATCATGAAATTCATTTTCCTCACTGATGTTTTCCCTTACATTTGGCTCCACAGAATCAAGAGGATCCAATGATATGTTACAATCTTGATCTGCTTGTTTTACAGTCTCAGAAACATCACTTGTCACGTTGCAATGTGTATCACCCTCTTCTGGTTGTTCTGATATGTTTTGATGCTCATAGTGGTGTCTTGTAGTGCCGAATGCATCATTTATGAGGTTTTGCATTTCATTTTCCATTGTCGAAGAACTTGGGACCTCATTCTGTGGATTAACATCAGTCCTCAATCTTTCTGTATTGTTTGATTCTCCATGCCAAATCCAACACAAATATTGCTCGGGGAATTGCTTCAGTATTAAATGTTCATAAACTTCATCTCTCTTCAACCATGTTTTAAATTTACATTTAGGACATGGACATCTTATTCTCCCTTCAACGGATCGATTAGAAATTGAAAAATCTAAAAACCCATTCAAACCCTTAACATATTGAGGTGTGTTCCTCGGTAATGTGATCCAGCTTTTATCCATGTATATCACAATGTGCCTACACAAAATATACGATAGTGTAAGATTACAGAAACATAATATAATAAAGATGAACCATTGACCATAAAGTATGCATAATATAATAAAGATGATTCATTGACCACATTTACCATTTCAGACCAATTGAACAAGTCTGGTCCATAGGAGACAGCGTCAACACCTCATTGAGGAGCAATAAGAATATCGGGATACACACTTATCATAACACCATCGATCACACATTTATGTTGCCTCAAACAACACCCCATTGATGTGTGATCGAAACTGATCATAATGCATTTTAAATCAAGTTAACTACATTCACTGAATCCATTTTCACAATGGGTAATGTTTGTTTTATTGTTCTAGGGAAATCTAAATGGCCACATTTAAGTTTTGGGGTTCATCTTGTGATGGAAGAATGAGACATGGTGTTTGAATTTATTTAATAAATTCGTGATAATGACCCTCCTAAGGTGGAGACAATTATGTTAGTCATGGAAATGTGGAGGAAACTGTATAGTGGATGTGGAGGAATCAAGGTTCCAAATAGAAACCTATAAGGGACATGTTTGGGGTTTCTTAGGGAAGGCCAGGTGGAACTTGGATATGGTGTGTGTAGGTGATGGAGGTATACCTTAAGTGAGAAGGCTTCGTGTTTGGGTAGAGGGGCGACATGCCAATAGGGGAAGTTGGGAACCAACGGAGTGAGTTAGCAGGAATGGAAAGACATAGTTGTATAGAAAGGGAATGGATGTGGTGGGATGCGAGGCACCTCAAGTTAATGTTGAAATGATAATTTTATCCTAGTAATGTGAATGAGTTTTGAAGAAGAACCAAGTATTCCTTGGTTGAGATATGGATGGTGAAAGTGTGACAAATCTGGGTAGTTTTGGCAGAAATAATGAATGCTAGAATTGGGTGGAGTTTTCATGGATGTTGTGAGTTGGAAAACATGTTAGGGAAGTTTTGAAGGTTGAGTTGAGGTTCTGTTGAACTCTTTTATGATGAGTGAAGTTCTCAAAACTAGAAAATTGTGGTGACGAAGTAAGTAATATGGTGTTGAGAACCATGGAAGGAAAGTAATCGATTAATGGTGTGGCTAGAGTTTCAAGTTGGATGGTCTCAGGTAGGAACCATATTAGTGTATTAGTTTTGGTGATGGGTGTTGGATCAGGTTTTGGATGGTTGAATACCTTGAGATGAAGGTTATGCTTGGGTTGTGCTTTGGATGTTTGAAATGGAGTGAGGCTGTTGGGCCTTGAGTTCTGGATTGATGTAGGTCAGAGAATGTGGTTGGAATCTATGTATCCCTTCAGCGACAATGAGTTTGTGTCACCATTATAATTTTGGTAACTAGGTGAGGTGGTGCTAAGAATTTTGGGCCATGAGTTGTGGAGAGGATTGGAACAAAGGTGTTCCGATTGGCTCTCCACAGGGTAGTGTAGTGCCTTATCGATATCCTCTTGTGCGGTGGTATAGTAACATTACCTAAACCTTTAATTTTCATTTTATGTTGATAATAAATAGTTGAGGTGGATGCGTCCTCAAAGATAATTGGGTTTTAATTGTGGTTCATGTTTGGGGAAAAAATTTTCAGGTAGGACCTTTTCCTTAGTCCGAGTGTTGTTATAACATGGTTGAGTTCAAGGAGTATATTAGAAGATGGAAGTTTATAGGTGGGTCCGTGGAACTAAAATTGGCCTTAGGGGTGCTGTGATTCTTGGGAAGTTTGGATATGTGATGATATGTTACAAGGTGGGGAGGTTTTAAGGTCCCAACCCTTATCCATGTGATATGATGAAAAAAAATTACACCATGTAACCATAAATATCACACACCCTACTAACATGGATACCCATGACTTCTATGAGGAACCTTTCCGTTACATACATTATATAAAAAAGGACCTGAAAACACCCAATGGTCAGTGTATGGTGTGAGAAAATGAATATTAGAAATATTACACCATGTTTTTCATAAGGAGACATTAGAAAAATAAAACAATTATTCTTATTAACGGAAAATAAAATAATAATATATATATATATATATATATATTAAAAAAATGGTAATTCACCCTTTTAGAATATATTAAAAAGAATAATCAAATTGATACATCATATTCCATTTAAAATAAATGTGATTAAACCATTTCATAATGTATTTATAAATAACCTCTTTGAAAAGGAAAACAATAGAAAATACTCCTATGGTATATTAGGTATAAGTTATCTAAGATCCTTTTAAATCTATGGTCAAATGACTATTTACATACAAATCCCTAAAATATGTTCCCTTAAATGAGGTAATCACCCTGATAAGTGAATCCACTATGGAAACAATATTTAGTTATATTTTTAGTGTAAATCATTGATAGGTAGCCACAATTCATCCTAGAATTATTTTCTTATTATATCCCTTACTAAGTACCACATGATCCCATCTATCGTATCCCATATTGGAAGGATTTAATTTATTAATTTTCCCACAGATAAAGGATTTCAATTTCACAAATGACCCATACATGTAGGATTTAAATTAAAAATTCAAACTATTTGGAGGGAATATCACACATCAATAATCAAACTACTTAATTTCAAATAAAACATGATTCAAAATACATTTTCAAAATCAATTCCAAATTAATAAATCATTTAATCAAATAATTCAAAAAACAAACCATTATAAGAATCATAAATCAATCTATTAATCAACTTATATAATCCAAAAAAAATGATATAGAAAGTATGGATTATAAAATAAAAGATATCTTTAAAGCCTACTACCTAAAACACATAATTTTTTTTAAAAATGAATGAAATAAATACCAATAGGATCAAAAACTAAAATAAATCCATTAACCAAGAGACCCATATAATGAATCTCAGATTCAATTAGAAACAAATCATCAATATGGATGTGATAATAGATAAAACTCACTTTGGGGCCGAGGTCGAAGTGAGAAAGGTCGTCGGGAGAAGGGGGTCGCGGGTTGCCGGTCGCAGGCACCACCGGAGGAGGTCGCGGGGTCGCCGGAGGAGGTCGCGGGGTCGCCAGAGGAGGTCGCGGGATCACCGGGGGGTCGTGGGGGGCTGCGGGCGAGGGTTGCAGCACGCGGGGTCGGGGGAAACGGAGGGTCGGGGTAGGGAAGGGTCGGCGTTTTTAAAAAAAACAAAGTTTTAGCGGCGGTTTATTAAAAACCGCCGCGAAACGTATTTCGGAAAACGTTTAGCGGCGGTTTTGTGAACTGCCGCCACAAAACCGCCGCTAAACACTGTTTATTTTGTAGTGCATGTCTATCTCATGAGATATAAAATCTTTACCCAATGCATTGGGGGGAGATATAGGTCCCACCCATCTCATAATGATACCATTCTTATGTGTTCCACAAAATCATAAAACATACATCATAGCATAACCCATGTAATAAAAATGGGAATCTTATACATCGTGACATCATAAAACAATTCATATAAGATAAAGGAATACATAAAAATATTTCCATCACAACATAATCAAATCCATGTAATAATAGGTATAGAAATAGAACCATATATTATCTTAGATGGAAAATAATTTTGATAAAACTCTTGATCTCCATTCTTGAGGAAAATATCCTTTCTACTTCAAAAACATTTTCCTTTCTCAACATGTCATAAAATTTTAAACTAAAAGAAGTTGATTAAAAATAAACATTAAAAATTTTAAAGGAAGCATCTTGGAATTAATGTTTTAAAAATCCATTCATTCCGTATAAGTTAAAAAAACATTCTTCTCGTACTTTTGTCGGAAAAGTCAAAAAGTACCTCGTACGAAAAACGACAAAAGATTACTTTCATATCTTTTACTAAAAACTCACCGAAGGGTAAAATTGGATTTAAAAAATTGTAGGTGGATGGAAATAATATTACATATTGAGGAAACATGGATGTGGATGATAAAATACACCCCAGTAAATACCAAAGTATACACAATCTCGGAAAAAAATGAGATTGTGATATTTTCCCTTACCTTAGGTCCAATTTGCCTCGTAAGTGTCCGAACCTCCTGTATAATGATTTAAATAATGTTTTTGACTTATTCTAGAATCATAATTATTGTTATGATATCATATATGGTCATATTCTTAGCTTCTTAGCAGTAATATTTCATTGCTACTTGTTATTCGGGTGTTTATAACTTTTTGTTCTTATGCGTGTTTTGTCGAATAAATTCTTATTCTTCTCTTTAGGTTATAGATACATCATTTCTAGAATGGTATTAATGTACTATATATCATATTTAATTATTCAATTCATTTATATAATCATTATGCAATGAAGATCATGTAGAACGAATCGCATCACATCGTGGAGATGGTATTCCGTACGTACGCACGAGCGATGATATCGTTCCCATGATCGTGGAATTGTATTGGAGTGTATGTATACTATTTCAGAATCAATATAACTTTACAATAATCATATATAGTAATAATTTACACCATTATACCCATCCAAGTAAGGTGGTGGGTGAAAATAGATTACACCACGGCGTGGAGATGGTATTACGTACGTACGCACGCGCGGTGATTTCGTTTTCCAAAGGATGGATAGATGTTGAAATAGGGTTGTTTAATACTTATAATAACATATCAGTATATGAGTGATACAGATGTTATTACTTCAAAATGAAACAACAAAATAAGAAGGTGTTGAAGAAGAAATAATTTAGAAAGGATCGGTAATGGATATTACCTCTTTTTGAAGCACCTCTTCTTAACCTCCTCTTAGGGCACTAGGGTTGGTCTTTGAAGAAGACCAGAACATCTAGGATGATTCTAGGGAAGTGGGAAAGTAAAATGGGTAGGTTTTGGCCGAGCTTGATGTCTCAAATTGGTTATAGGAGGAGAGGGAGGAGGTTCCCTTTTATAAGGGAGGAGAGGGGCACCTTTGGAAATATAAGAAATATTAGTTTATATTAAATCCCGACCCCACTTAAAAACTTCCAAAATGACTCATATCCAAATATTAGATGAGATAGGGTTTTAATATTATCAAAAAATAAAATTTAGACATGTTAGAAATTTATTTTAAACATTATAAACTTCATTTATCCTTATTTATCAATTTAATTTTATTTGTGGTAATAATATTCTAAATTTTAAATTATTATTAATAATTAAATATGTGTTTTGAATTTTCCATAATTTGACAATTTATGACATTTTCGACCATATAAATTTTAATTTATAATTTTTAAATATTTTTTTGATTTTTAAAAAATTTTATAATATGTTATTTTTATAAAATAACAATAGTGTCAATTTTGACACTATTCATTTATTTGAATTTAAATAAAAGATATATAGAGGATATGTTAGAAATAAAAGCTTTAATAGATTAATATAATGTAATATGTATCTAAAAAATTAGTGGACCACATTAAATAGTGCATATAATAATTAATTTAATATTTTAAAACCATTTTTTTGATATTTTAATTAATAAAATAATTTCAACATCACTATTGTTTCATAATTAATGATAATTATTTAATCCCTAAAAATTCTAAATAAATTCCTATGATGTAGATAATTGTATTATATTTCTGGAGACTATTCATGTTTTTAGTTTCATTAAGTTTATCACCAAATTAAAATTATTATACTTATACTATTTAAGAAAGTGACATGTTGTCACATTCTTTGGTTTTAATAATAATTAAATTATTTTCAGGGCCAAAAGTCTATTAAATGAATCTAATCCGACCCTTAGGTGATATGGATCGACTTTTAGTCATCCAATAGGATTTTTTCAGGTGTTATGGTAATTTTATAATCTTATATTTACCCTTAATTACCCGATTTACCTTTAATTATGGTAAATAAAATTTACCGTAGTTACTATTCATAATGCCTAAAAATAAAAAGTAGCCTATTAAAATAATTTGGACCCACTGATTATGAATATGGATTTCATTTTTCAAAATTCAAAACATATAAGTTGTAGTAATTAATTTAAAATAAATCCTGTTGTTAAGAAAACGGGTTTTAGAAGTTAAAACATTGCCAAAGATTGAAATGTTTTTACCTATGAATTCAATGTGAAATTAATTATAATGAAATACATTATATTAAATGGTAAAAATATATTCTATATATACTTTAAAACCATTCAATATTATAATTTAACCATATAAATTATCTCAATGAAAAAATTTGTTTTTAATTAAAAATTAGCGTATTTTTACTATTCATCAAAATATGAAAGTTATCAGAAAAATATCAAAAATTTATTCAAAGTATATTTTTATATCCTGATTCAAAAGAAGAATTTTATTTTTTTCAAATTGAACTTATAAATGTGTCAAAAACTAGATTTAATGTGGGTGCGCCATCAAAAGGCGGCAAAATTGCATTTTTTGATAAATACTTATTTTACCCAAAAAAATTATTTTGTTCTCTTACCATGTTCTAGAAAATGAGTAAAATGAATAATAATGTTATAAAATTTAAAATTCAGTTAATACTATTCATAACGGCTAGTTTATAATATTATAATAATATATCGTTGTTTAGTGGAACTCTGTATTGCGTACTACACACGCTATCGAGGAAGGTCACGATTGCGTGCAGTGAAAGATTCCTTTGATGATTTATATAACAAAAAAACAAAATATTTCTCATAAAAGTCTCTGGTGTTACATTCATTCTTTTTTTGGATTTGGTAGTGTTTGATATGGTTTCTTCACACTTATAGTGGTTAAAGAGTATAATAATTTTTTGGGTATAGATGGAATCAATAATTTTGTCTTGACTTAAAAAAGGATGAATTGGATTGGGATATAAATTAAATCTTAGTTGGCTATATGGTTATGCATTAGAGGTGGTAGCAAGGGAATATTTTTGTGGGCTAGTTGTTTTTTTGAAAACCCATAGATTTGGCTCAGTGTTTGTTACCTATATATATAAATGTCATTCCTTGTGATTTTTATACGCACCCCACCTGTGTTGATCACTACTTGTGGAAATCCCCCACTATTATGGGGAAGGGTGTCCTTTCCATACATCCCAATGGGAGGATAGATAACTATTTCTTGGATCTTATTTACATCCTCTTCTAGGCATGTAATCCCTATAATCATCAGGGAGGTTGTGGTGTGGTTGTGACGATAAGGTTTCTTCATGAGATATGTGCTTCCCAGGTGTCTTCGGGATGATAAATGTTGTACATTTCCATGTGTATTGGAGATGAGGTTGTGGTTTTGTGGCCGAGGTGTCTACGTGAGGGATGTGATGTGGTTGTGGCCTAGGTGTTTGTGGGAGGAATGTGGTATGTGGCCCATGTGTGTGCGGGTAGGCTGTGGTAGTGGGGTTTATGGAATAGCATGGTAGCATGATGATATTTTCCATTTGGAATCAGAAGTTAACTAGTGGGATGTGTTGTGGGGTATCCTATCATATGGGATTACTACTTTACTAAACTTTTGTTATTTGGTGAGTATTGTTGGTGAGTTTGGATTAGATATTATACCTTGTTAGGTGCTTTTGAGTTTCTATTGTTTTTCTCACATGGGAATTATTATGCTTCTCCCACCTATGCATGAGTGATTTTGTCTTTTCCATACTAAGTATACCTGAATTCTAACCCTTTGTATATAAAATTGTTTTATCTTTCCAATGAGATTATGTGGACTGTGTTGGACCTTACTATCTCGGGTATTAAGATATTAGTTGTGTCTCTTCTTATCCTTGTTCTTTTGGTATTTAATTTGGAGTTTTTCATTAATTTCTAGCAGTTTTACTTTAAACATGCATGTGGGATGGATTTTGGATTCGTTTATATATATGTCTTGGAGTATTTTTGAGGTTGATACAAAATATCTTTCGATCTTGGTAACTATAAAAAAATGGAAATTCCACGAATTTTGCGAGATTTGTATACCCATGGTGTTGGTATCCACCCTGAGGCCTACTAGAGGCAGGACTCAGGGGTCATTATCTCTATTTCATCATGAATAAGGAAGGTCACAAAACTTTTCCATACCTTCCCTAATCTTAAATAAGGAGGTTCATGACATAAATAATGAATAATCCATATGGAAGAGTGGATAATCAAAATTTGTTCTATTCAATAAAAATATCATGTTCAATGTGCATCCTTGGATAATATCGCCATAGAAATAACATAGATAAAGTAAAATGAATTATTAATAAAGAAAATTCAAAAATATAGACATTCTCGATCTTACCATTACGGCCTTGGCCAAGATATTATGAATCTTTTCTCTAGGCCTCGGTTAGGATATTCTTAATAAATGGATAGGTTTAAACTCAAGACCTATCTAATATGGAATATCAAATTTTTTATCTAATAAAACCTACCAATGCATTGATGTTATATCTATTACTAGGGCCCTATTATCACTTGTACATCATATGAATTCATCATATATTGAATTATCAATAACATTCATTCTCAAAATTCCTTATGAATAAATATTTATCCATATTGAGTCAAGAATATTAAATATTTCGTCAATTAATGAAATAAATTTTTTAATAATCTTATGTCATATGAATATGTTTATAAAATGGTATATGGTTAAGGTAATTCCAATGTGGTGTAAATGATTCTTATAAATTAATTATACTTAAAAATGGGAATGTAAGAGAAAACAATGTCAAATGAAATAATAGATATTGAAATGGAATTTGATTTTATGAATGTTAATGACCACAAAACAAAATATTATAAAATGATAGAAGGAGATCATAAATTCAATAGAAATGATGTTTTAAGAGTAAAACCATTCCCCTTAGAAATATAAAATGTAATATAGTAAAAACATTATAAATAACATCCATATACCTTTTTGTATGATTAAAGCAATAAATCACATTGAAAATTATTTCCATTCATTCATGAAAATAATAATATTTTATATTGGTAAAATCCTTAATAAAAATTCCCATTATGTTGTTAAAAATAAATTATCTTAAAATTACCATTAAAACATATAAATGAAGTTGAAAAGTAAATAATGGTTGTGACTATAAGAAATTCCATTTTGTGGTAAACATTACAACAAATACTCCTTTCGCAATTTGGTAAATAATATAAAAAATAACTCATATGGAAAAAATTGAAAGTATTAACTTTTAAATCCAATGTAAAGAGGGTAAAAAATAGTTGAAATCAATCTATATAACAAGATTATTGATAGAATGTGCCTTAAATGTAACTCATATAAAAATTATTGATCCAAAAAGAGAAGAAATATAAGATAAAAAATTAAACCAAAAACAAAATCATAGGATAATAAAATATATTTGGTTTATTATATTATTATTATATAATTTTAGAAAATAAATATGAACAAAAACAATCCTGAAATAAAATTAGATAATAAATAAAATCCCCACCATTGGGTATCATTTTAGTCATCCATGATTGATCCTCTAGTATAAATAATTTAGATTTATTAAATATATTTCTCAGAACCATCTCAACTACATTTAATTTCAAAGTGTCCTTTTAAAATAATTCTCAATCTATTAATTGAATTTTTTTTGCTTACAACAGTCCTTTATGGATTCATGGTTAATTTATAAAACATTACATCCTGATATTGTCTATAGTTAATTGTGTTATGAACAGGTTAGATTATATCCAAAATTTTAATAATTTCATGAATAATATTTTTCTTCATCATATAAAATTTTATAATCATCCGTGTGTGGTGGTAATAGAAAAACAAATCACATCATTTTATAGAGGTGGTAATCCAAATGTACCCATAATTGGCGTTATTATTTTCCAACTGATGGAAGGAGTTAGAAAAAATATGATATTTTATATTTAAAAAATTATAATTATGTCATATATATCATATATATTTATAAATTACACCTTAATAACCATCCAATAAAATCGGTGATGAAAAATGAATTACACCTCTACGTAGAAATGGTATGTTGTACATGTACAAGAGCAATTTTTCAATTCCCATTTGACATAAAGGATATAAAAAAATGGCTGTATGATTGATATAAATCCAATTAATACGATTAATATAATTATTAAATTATTTTTATTTGGTTATTTTAAATTTTAATGGGGTTTATGAATAATTGAAAATGAGAAATCTGTGAAAGAACATATACCACTTCTTTTAGTAACCACCTTTGGATTACACGTTAATCCTTCTTGATTTTTTAATTTGATGAGAAAAGGGAATATAATTAATAGTGAGGTATATTGGTAAATAATTTGTTTATATATTAGTTTAGATAAGTGGATCAAGTATTTTGGAGAAGATATGAGAGAGTGTTCTCATTTATATGTGTGGCAGGTGGAAAACTTGTAAATACATGAACCTTTATTGCGTGATATATGTTTAAATCCAGTCAAGTGGATCCAAATTGTCATATATTAGAAAATTATAAGTTTAAGGTTGAAATATAATCATTCAATGAGAATAATTAAATAATTTTATTTTATCATAAATCAGCTTCCCTTGTTTAAACTTTTTATCTCAGTTAACCCCTAACTGAAGTGATAAATATTTACCATGGTTATTATTCATTAAAAAATATTAAGTTAAAATAATTACCATATATTAATTATGGTTATTATAAATTTGTAATCTATTTCATATTATTTAAATTATATAAATGAGATAAATTACTTTTAATATATAGTGGAAAAATGCAACAAAACTCATTTTTAGAAAAATGTTTATTTTAATAACAAAAATGATTTTATATAAGAAAGGTATAATGTATATTCTATAAATATTAATGAGATTGTTTTTAATAAAATTAAAATTATTTATCCTTTCAATCAGACCAAAATTTAATTTAACATTTTTAATACAACATTAACACAGAATAACGAAAACACATTTTAATTTGAAAAAAAAACATTACTTAAAGTTCCAAAATGAAATAAATATTCTTCTATGCTCAAAATTATATTTTATATGAATCATAATAATTATTAAATATATAATTTTTCTAAATAAATTCAATAAACTTTTTAGTCACTATTATATTATTATAATGTCATAAAACATATTGTTTTTTGTAAAATTGGTATTTTTCACTATTCAACCAAAAAGTAACTATTTAAGAAAAATCTCAAAAAATTAAACACTTATTATTTTGACATTATGAATTCGAAAATAAATTTATTTTTATAAAATTATATTCAACAATTGTGGAATTTAGGTTTTTAACACATTATTTAATAATGCCTTATTCATTATGTTATTTTTCTTTAGAAAGAAACGTTTCCTTACTATAATTGATGCTCTCATGCTAGATTCTCACCTCCTTAAAAAACTTAATCCTTAAAATTTGAATAATATATCCATATGAATAGATTTGGGAGGTTCCTAATCATAATATCTATAGGTTTTCATGTAGTCTCTTCTATTTTCTGATATCTACAATGTAACTTCACCTTTCGAATCGTCCAATTCCACAACATTTATTCTCTAGTGTCAAGAATCTGGATAATCACTTTATAATAATATAAATAATGTTACAATTAAATTTTCTAAGAGTTGATCACATGAATTGGGTCCAAAATATAATTCCTAAATAAGGATATATAGAACAAATAAAGGACTTTATAGAGGCTAGGTGGAACTGCCAAATGGTAGGCCAAAACTCCAATTAATTCTAGAATTTCAAAAGGCCTGATATATCAAATAGTTTGTTCATATTTATTTATGAAACTTAAAAAAATATTCCTATGATATTCCTTCAAAAAAAAATATGATATCCAACTTGAAATTTTAAATACTTCATTTGGTTATCTGCATAGCTCTTTTTTCTACATTGAATAAAATAAATATAAATTTGAATAGTTCTTACTTTTCAACTGTCTCCACAAAAAATTTTGGGCATAAAATATTCCATTAACAAAAATAATCCCATAAAAGTTTATTATATATTTTCCCATAAAATACATCATATGGTTTAATTTGAATGATCAAATGGACGTTTAAATTTTATAAACATCCAACATTCCTTGAATTTCAAGTTATAATCTACTCAACATGTCTTCTAAAGTTTGAATAATCCTTTTATACTATCTATCTATATGAACATAATAATATTTTCTTTGACTTAGATTGGTTTAAAGATCTTTATGAAGTATTTTGCAGAATTTTAAAGGAAAATGAGGGTCTTGATCAGATACAATCAAAATAGGTTAACCATAAAGTCTCACAACATCATTAATATAGAGTTTCAAAATGTGATCAAGAGGTAAATCATCCGATGTTGTAAGGAAATTTCTAAAAATGGTCATTTGATAAAAAATAACTCATATTCCATCATTAATTCTAGAAGATTTTGGGGAATTCAGTGACACTCTCCATAGTTATATCATCCCATTTCTATACAAGAATAGACATAGGTTTCATGAATACTTTATCATATTTTATCTCATCATTTTCCTATGGTAAAACCAAGAATCAAGAAACATAGTATGAAATTTCTAATTTAATAGTATCCCATAAAAATGTTCCCTCAAATATTGCTATATTTTGATGTTATCTGTGTATATTCGGAAAATTTATTTGGGTGATTGATCTATTATTCTATTTTATCACAAGAGTTAATGGAACACATAGAATCAATTTAAACTTCAATATATCATCTTCACTTTTGAATACTACCAACTTCCTATCATTCATTTATTTAATTTTATTTTTTATATTTTGATCCTAAAGGTGATAACATTTTATTTTCTATAATATAGATGTTTTGGAAGTAATTTAGAATAGATTTCATTTTTTCTCTTGTTTAATGATTCTCATATACAACATTATTAAATTCAAGAATAAAATATCATTTTCAATCCTCAATTTATAAGAAAACTCTATGAACTTTTCTACTCAATGAATCATCAATAGTATTTTCTTTCTTAAGGTGGTAGTTTGTTAAGTGATCATAACCATTGAGTAGTTCTAATCGTACCCTTTTTCTTATGATGATCTCTTTCTATGATAATATGTATTTCATACTTTTGTGATCCTTTTATGTCACCCATTTTATATCATAAAAGAAAATTCTTTCATATCATTAATGAAATGATTATGGAATCCATATCAAGATCATGGTTTGGATAATTTTGTTCCTGAATATTTAACTATCTTTATGCATATGAAATAAATTAATCATTCTACATAAGGACATCCAAGTACCTTATTCAATGAGACAAAGAATATTATAAATCCATATCATCTTGATGATAAAGTCAAAATCAATACATTAACCAATATCCTATTTAATTCTTCAAAACATTCATTTCATCATTCTAACCATATGAATCTTACCCCTTTTCATGTGAACTTGGTTAATGGTATAGCTAATTTTGAAAAACTTTTAATCAATCATCGATAGTAACCTATTAATCCAAGTAAACTATATAAGTCATTTATATTCATTAGTATTTTCCATTCAATAAATACATTTTTGTTTGAATAATCAATTAAAATTCTATACTTAATGACAACACATCCAAGAAAAGAAACATACTAAATCCATAATTCTCATTTATCAAATTTTCCAGACAACTTGTTATCACTAAAAGTCTCAATAATGATTCTCAAAAAACCCATTCCTCATATATTTTAGATTAATGAAATATATCATCAATAAAAAACACAATCAAATTATCAAGGAGATCCTTGAATAATATATTCATAAGATCCTTATGAACTATTGGTGAATTATTAAATACAATGGGAATTAATAATAATTCATAATGGTCATAACACATAAAAATTTCTATCGTTTGAATATATTCCTTTTTAAATTATAATTTATGATACCTAAAACAAAGATCCGTGCTTGAAAAATATTAATCTCTTTGAATTTGATTGAAAAAGTCATCAATGAGGATAGTAGATAATTTTTCTTTATAATTATGGAATTGATTTCCTTGTAATTGATTCATAACCTCATAGATCCATTTAACTTTTTAATAAAAAGAAAATTGACCCTTCATAGTGAATCATATGGGTGTATTATAGTGACCCATGATTTTAATAAATAGATATTACATCTTATTTTTGATGAACATTCATTAATTTACAAAAACATGCCCAAGGAGATTATAAAGGTATATTTCCTTTAAAAACATTGAAACCAAAACAATTGGTTCATATGTTAACTACATCATCTCCCACTATGATATTTATAAATATCACCCTTATTAAACATATCATATATAATACATTTCTTTTTAACCGGGAGAAAGTAAACAAAATAAAGGGTGATCTCAGATGTTCAACAAAGGTAAAAAAAGGGACATATATAAGAATAACATGAGAATAAGGATATGAGAACCTGAGAATAAAAATTGAAATACATACCCTACATATCTAATATAATAATCCTGAGCCATGTAATAAATATTAGCAGTTCATAAGACATGAATCATAATAAAATCAAAGAACATGAGCCATGAGTGAATCAAATTGATATAAGACATGGAATTATATCATCCACATAATCATAGAAAACAAATTTCATGCTATTATAGGCTCTCTTCTAGGGATAACATAGTGCAATGGGTTAATTCCATAAATCATAATTATAGTCAAGGTTTACTCCAAAGATGATCATAGCGGACAATGTCCCTTAATGAACCCAGTTCACTCCATGTTCCAGTCCTATCTATCTCATGAGATATAAATATGATGACAATGCATTGGAGGGAGATATAGGTACCACCCACTACATAATGAAAATAATATGCATGTGTTCCTCAAAATCAAAAAAACAATCCATCATATCATAAACCATGAAATGAAATGGGTTTTATAAACATTTCATTATATAATAACCTGTGGAAAAGATAATTTTTATAATAATTTTATCATAGATTAATCTATGAAAATAAGTGGGGTAAAAAATAATCTTATCATGGTATAAACCATGTTAGAGAAATTGGTTTTTTCAAAACCTGTCATTATAAACATAAACCAACCAAAGAAGAACAAGAGTGGTATACTTGGATCATATCCCTAGTAAAGTATAAATAGAATCAAATCATGCCATATTAGATGGAGAATGATTTTTATAGGTCACGTAGAACCTTTATTGAGGAAAATAACTTTTCTGTAAAAATTAATTTTTAAACTAAAAATCATAAAATATTTTTTAAATACCTTTTCCTTGAAAACGAAATGGAAAAAATATAAATAAATCTTTAAATATCATTTAAAACATTTCTTTAGTAATATAACATTTCCACATATAATTTGTTTTTTAAAATAAAATATTTTAAAAAACTTTTCACATAATATATAATTTTAAAACTATAATGGAATATTTAAAAAAATATTTGGTCATGATGGAGGAAAATATTATTCATGTCGTACATATTTAAAAAAATATTACTGTCACATTTTTAGTAAAATAAAAATAAAAATTATTTTTCAAAATGGAATGATGATTCCATTTTAAAAAATTTAAAATTTAAAAATGGGTAAATATATCATTAATTAATCTTTTTTATAATTTGGTGAAAAATTAAAAAAAAGGATATTTAAAAAATTGGTTTTCAAAAGAAGTGAGAAAGAAAGTCGGTTTTCTATAAATACATTCTTTTAGAATCATGAGAACATAAATAGAGGAAAATGAAGTTAAACCATGTATTATCTAGAAATAACTAGTTGATAGCAAAATGCATAATGTTCTTAATATATATATCTTTAAATTTCATTATTGGATGCATAATCATGAGCAATCCTTAAAAACAGTTAGATTGAAACATAAAACACATACCACTTTGGTAAAATTAAATCACTATATCCATTAAAGAATAATGTTAAAAGAGACTTATAATACCTAGAGAATAAATAAAATCATGATATTACAATAAAATTTTTTATAAATAAACCTCCTAAAATAAGATAAGTGAATAACATAACATATGTCTCAAAGATAGAAAACTCAGAAAAAAAATATCTTACATTAAGTCTAGACTTCTTTCGTACACATTTAATCATCATATATAAATAATGTAATTAAATTATAAATATATTAAATAACCAAACACATGTATATCATACCATATATGATTTACTTATGACCTTTTATTACCCGTTTATTGACAATTCCAGGTCAAATTCCTGTTTTGGGTAATAACAAATTTTTTTTTTGTATATTTAGATTTCGTATTTTTAATCCTATTACTTTAATCATGGTTACATAATATCAAAAAATTTAACAATGATTTAAATATCATATATATTATGTAGGTATATTTTTATAGTAATCTATAATAGTTAGAGATAAAAAATGTGATACAGCATTCATCAAGACGGTAGGTCGTACGTACGCATGAATGTTGTTTCCATTTTCTATATGGATTGAAAAAAAGATAATTAATTTATTACCATTATAGAATATATTATTTAATATAAATAAAATATTTTCTTAAACCAATAATTACTACGTTTCATGTAATTTGTGAGCAATGACATCTTTTTGGGAGGCGGGAGTACGCCAAACACACGAGTGACATTATCGTATTCCCACAGATGAAAAGTATGAAGGTAAATGTGATATAATAATTTAATAAGTAATATAATATCATAAATATTTTATAAAAGTACATAATCCATCATTATATATTTCCAAGGTATGTGGTGATAAAAATTGAATATTATCTTTTCACGATGCGGTAATCCACCATACACACGAATGATGGCTTGATATACCATTTAATGGAAGAGGAGATAGTTGTATGTCATGAATTTAAGTAAAAAATATATAAATATATTTACAATAATTAGGTTCTTATATAATCCTTTTTTAATACCAATTGATGAAGCTGGTGGAATAAATAATACAAAATGATTTGTTAGGGGCATAATATCTTCTTCCGAAAACTTCTTTTGGTATGAAATAAAAGGCTCCTTAGGTAATATTTATAATGAAACTAAGTATTATATGATGGTTTGAGGGATTTGAATAAGTAATTTTTTAATGTATTTTCCAATAAAAATTGTTTTGGATGTTTGAATAGGAGAAGAGAAAGGGTGACCATTTATAACTGAGGTGGGTGGCACACTTGTATAATTTTTAATATAAAATGGTGTACCCCCATTTTTTTACATTATAAAAGGCTCCAAAATAGAAAATTATAGATACCATAAATACTATTTCGAAATATTACTAGACAATTTGTGGTCTAAATGTTTTTGGATCATGTTCAACACTTATATTTTCATTTTAAACCCTGGTATACCTATTCTTACCATAATCACATTAAATAATTTTTTCTATTCATTCTCTTCATTATGGTAAAAAATTAAGTTGAACATATTATATAATATAAATTATGATTAATAAAAATTATTAATCCATTTTTACCAATTAATTTCACATAAGTAGACATTTTTTTTAAAAATTCTTCCCATAGACGCGACGAGAAAGTAGTTTTCCCATAAATGAAAATTCTTAGTAAAAACCAATATTTTTCATTATTCATCAAAAATTTTGGATTTTATAATTGTTATAAAAAGTTCACCAAAATTTATCTTCTACATTATGATTCAAAAATTAAGAATATTTTTAAAATAAATTTTATAAATGTGGAAAAAATTAATTTTAAAATAAGTGCGCAAAATGTGAAAAACCTTATTTTTAGAAAAATATAGTTTTTAAGAATAAAAATTGGAATTACTACTATATCTTGTATAAAAAAAATAATATAAATGTTAAATATTTGGTTTAATATATAATATATAAATTTTTTTAAAATTATTCACCAAATATAAGTTGGTTAATTTGTCGATGTAAAATAAATATTTTTACATAATAATTGTTTTTCAGAAAAAGATTTATTTTATTTTGAAATAGTAATTTTTTCATTTCTAATTAATTGACCGCCAAAGAATTAATTTTATATAAATGTATAATGAATATATTTTTATAATTTGGATAATATTATTCATTATCTCCATTCCAATCGCTAGGGGATTACTGTCAAATTAAATAAAAATATTTTAATAGAATATCATGTTTCGTTTAAACTCATTTTTGTGTGTAATAAAAAAATAAACTTAGTGTTGAATATAGTAAAAACTAATCCCATTGATTCATGTATCAAAAGATAAACATAATTTTGTATGTGGAGCAACTAAAATTTGCATTTCATGTAATGAGAGTTATTCTCGGTGTTACATATAATGAAAAATATCGAAATGATTAAATTTATTTGAAAAATATATATACTTCAGAAAATATTAAGGTATTACATTCTACCCCATTAAATATGTATCATCCTTTTAATTAGAAATTATGATCAGAAAATAGTGGTTTAAAATCTAAAAATTGGATTTTGGGAGTCCCACCTCATAAAATGGGTTAACAAAACTTCCTCTTGAAAATATAGAAAGGGGTGTGTGAAGATTATCTGGAATAACACATACTAGGTGTCCAAATTGGAGAACATAGGTGGGAAGTAAAACATAAACATTGAAGAGAAAACTAACACCCAAATATTGATGGAGTGTGATATATAACATGATTATAAGAAAGATAATGAAAAAAAATCTATAAATCTATAATAGGTTGAAAGACCATTAATTCAAAAAAATGAAGGTAAATGTATAAAATTTAATTCCAAGATCTTTTTATTAAAGTTAAAGAAATTTCATGAGAAGATATACTTACTTATTTTCATTCCACTTCATAAGAACAGTCCCTTATTTTAGTTGTGCATTGATCAATTTCCACTTCATCCTTAACTCTAAGAGACATATTTTTCATATATGAAAAACTAATTGATAATAAGATCCATAAAATAATGGTAATTTATTCCTTCTATATCTTATTATTATAAAAAACAAAATGGTTATAATTGTTTGTCCAATATGCATAAATCTTCATATAGTGAAATAATTCATTAATGTATAAAAACTCTTCAAAATTTTAAATTCAACAATTCTTCAATGGTTAACCTTATAACAATTCCATAATTACAAAATTATAAAAAGGTCACTAAATTTCTCAAAACTACTTAACATTAATCCCCAAAATAACATGAAGTATCTATTAATTATAACATACCAAGCATGTGAATACCTTCAACATGTATTCTCTTAAAACTTTCTTCGAACATGAATTACCAGAAACATTTATTCAAAATATAAATTCTTAATTATTCATTAAATAAAACCAAATATTATTGAACATACTACATAAATTCAAAAAATGTTGTAAACTCAATCATTGATAAAATATTTCACTTTGTCAAAAAATCATTAATCAGTTCTTGGGTCATCAATACTAAAAAATTTACATTATCCATATCAATCATCTATTTATCCTAACTAAATGTTATTTTCTTAACATCTAGAATATATTAAGGGTTATCATCCCTCAATAATGTGTTTTTTATAAAATATCACATCGACATTATATAACTTTTTTTGGTCATAAGTACAATTAAAAATATTATTCAAAATCCATAATGAAAAAAATATATAGGAAACTACTTATATATTTCGGTAACTGCCGCTCTGCTTTAACCTGTTGACATGTCAAACACTTCACAGTAAAATCAGCAATATCTCTTTTCATTCCATCCCACCAGTAATACTCCCGCAGATCTCTATACATCTTAGTACTACCAGGATGAACTGAAAACGGAGAACTATGAGCCTCACATAACAACTCATTCTTCAACTGCGAATCACAAGGCACACATAACCTCTTCCCAAACCTCAAAACACAAACACAAACTTATCCAAGAACTCATGGAAAATTTTATTCATAAGGTCCATGAATACAGCAGGTGCATTGGTTAACCCAAAAGGCATAACTACAAATTCATAATGGCCTTATCTAGTACGGAACACAGTCTTCGGAACGTCTGCTTCTTTTACTTTCAACTGATGGTACCCCGAACTCAAGTCAATCTTCGAAAAATACTGAGCTCCCTGGAGCAGATACCACTTCATTCGATGGCCTAACATCTGCTGAAGTTGTTGCAAAGGATTTCACCACCCCTTTCTGCTTGTAGTCTGGCTGCATTCCCCCATTTGAGTTCTTCGTTGGACACTCGTTTGCATAATGACCCATTTCATTACACTTAAAACATCTTACCGTTGGCTTTTCATTTCCTGCTTGATCATCTTCCTTACAGTTACGAGCAATATGACCAGACTTACCACACCGAAAGCACTTACCAGACTTGGATAAACATTCTCCAGGATGCATTTTACCACACTTCTCACAGGATGGATATTTGGTTTTCTTACCTCCTTGCTTCTTTGATGAATTCTTCCCCTTTGTCTGCCAACTAGACCTCTTATTCTGTTGTTTGTCATAGAACACCTGATCATCGGCAAACTCCATTTCCACCTTCTCCGCACATCGAACAAGATTTTCATAACTTTTAAACTCACGAGAAGCTAATGCCCTTCGATAATTTGGCTTTAACCCTGAGTAAAAACGGTTTATTTTACTATCAAGATCTCGTATGAAGTTTGGAGCATACCTTTCCAATCGAGTGAACTTTTCTTCATAAGCAGCCACTGAATCATCCTGCTGCCTCAATTCTAGGAACTGTTTTTCCATCCTAAGACGAACCACCTTAGGAAAATATTTCTCAAGAAACATACCTTTGAATTCGTCCCAGTGAAGATCCTCAATATCATCACTATCCCTTATATTTTTCACCATCGACCACCACTGATCAGCTTCACTTTCAAAACGGTAAACAGCAAGACTAACCTTTTGATGTTCTGAACACCCCATGACATCAAAAATTTTCTCCAGTGCTTTAATCCACCCTTCAGCTTGCACAAGGTCAGATGATCCTCTGAATGATGGGGGATGTTTCCTCATGAAATGTTCCACCACTGACATGTTCCTCTGCGGTTGATCTGGCTGATCTCGTGCATGGATACCACCACCATTTATAGCCTGAGTCAACTGTGCCATCACTGCAACAAACTTTTCAATTCCGATTCCGACCATCTCAGGTTGCTGATTTGGAAGGTTATCTTCCTCCTGATGTCGTCCCAACATAGTTGCTTTGTTTCCTCTGCGGAAAACCATTCTGAACACAGAAATATCTTAGGCGAAGCAACATGGTAATCCGTAAATGCTATATCATTTCAATCATATTATAATTTAACACTTTTCTAACTCCTAAAGTTGTCTAAACCGACCTTTGATACCAACTATAAGGCCCCGTGCCTTAAACCTTACTTAATATTGAATTAAATGAATAATTCACATTGAGGATCTTTTCAGGTTTAGAGTTTTAGAGAATTAGAACATAACTATTACATCTTAAAAGATTACAAAGTAGAAACTTCTTCTAAGTTTCCATAAAATAAAAACTCTTAAAATGAAAGATGTCTAGATTCCATGTTTTATAAATCATGACTTTCCCTTGATCCCATCCTTGACCCTATTCCACATTAAGTCCTGTGAAAAACATTTCAAAAAAAACTTGGGGTTAGCACAAAAAGCTCAGTAAGGGATACACAAAGAATGAAAATTGTTAGTTTATCAAAACAACAAGTAAACCATGTATACTTTATCAAAGTAATACTTTTCACCTTTATGAAGTAATAAAAACTCTTCACTAAATAAAGTATCATTACTTACCTTTTTGTAACCAAAGGATTACCATAAAACCCATATAAAGAACACATAGAATATATAAAGGTAACTTGGGACATAAACATACTTAAGTGGAATAACCATACGGTTGACTTCCACACATATCACTTAATGGAATAGCCATACGGCAAATTTCCATACATAATTAATGGAATAGCAATACGGCCGACTTCCATACCCAATGCATTGGAGGTTATAACGTAACCACCCGTCCTGGTATTCACGGCACCACCCGTCATATGGTTTATAACGTAACCACCCGTTAAAATGTCCAAGTACCAATATAAAATCATAAAACATAAAACCAATATAAAGGAATGAAAACATTTCCACATTTCAATCACAATATATCATAAATATATTGAAATAATAGAATCCTTTATCAAAACCATTTTCAATACCAAAATACATAAAAGAGTATATGGTATTTATTTTACTTTAAAAACATTACGGCTTGTTGAGGAAGCCAAAGACCAAATAATACTCGCGGCGGCGGAAAAGGTCGTTGTCACCGCGTACGTTAAAAAAAACATTCCTTTTTATCGTTTAGTAAAACACTTCGTAGAAAAAGATTCCTTTTGTATAAAAGTAAAAGTCAAAGGAGTTTATACACCGTATAAAATAAAGTTGTGTATAAAATGAAATATGCCTCAATGAAAGGAGATTGAGACGAAGTCCCTTACCTTGGGTCCGACTTGACTCGATCGTTCTTTAACGTCCTGAATAATAAACTTGAGTTAATTTATACTTGTTTAAGAACCTTTTTAAAGTTCATTATTCCTTTTATATCAATTATTTCCATGTTATAAACATTATGTAACCATTTAAGTTAATAATGTTTGTTTTGTCGATATTTGGTTCTTAAGTCGAAAGTGGACTTCTTACAATTACATGTTGTTCGTGTGGTCAAAGGTTATTTATATCCATAATGAAATTACTAATTTGGATATCATATATATCATATATATCCAGCATATACATGTATTTATAATATTACATAATCATTTAGAGGTAAGAAATGAAATGCACCGTTCATGGAGACGGTAAGCCGTACGTACGCATGAACGCTACTTTCATTTCTTTGTCATATTAATGGAATTAAAACTAAATGAGAGGTATGTATATTTTAATTCCAGAATTATGTTCATCATTTATATATATCATTAATTATATATATCCATTATATACAAGTACTTTTAATAGTACATTACATTTGGGGATAAGAAATGAAATGCACCGTTCATGGAGACGGTAAGCCGTACGTATGCATGAACGCTACTTTCATTTCTATCTCATACTTTAATGGAAAGAAATAATAATGATATAGAGGTATATTATAATTCCAGTATAACATCATATATAATAACTTTAAATCCATCCTTTACACGTCCCACATATGGCATTAACGAATCACATCACTTTGAGGGGGCGGTAGTCCGCACTTCCTTAAATGAAGATATCGTGTTTACCCATAATGGAAACCATAAAGGTAAGACAAAAATGAAAAATACAGAAGAATAAGTAAAACATAAATATATTATATATCATATATAAAAATAGTGACATCATAATGGCCACCTTTGAAGGTGTTAAATGAGTATTGAACAATCATCGTTTCGGGAGGCAGAATTTCGCCATCCACGGAAACCGTATGTTCTTTAACCATATGATGTAGTCGTGTGAGAGTGTAGATCAAATAAATCTTATAACAACAGCCTAGTATATTGAGGATACTGGTTTTGTTACAAAATAAGTAAATAAAAAGAGATTAGGGGGTTGGAGAATCAAAATAAAACAAATGAACATGAGAGAATGAATTACCTTTAAAAGTGTAACTCCCTTTTGATTTGAGCCTAAAGGCTTCCTTTGAAAGGATTCTTCCCAAAGGGAATCCTCTAGGATGAGGAGAGGGATGTGGAGAGAGTAATTGGGCAGGGGTTGGCCGAGACAAAGGCTTGAGAAGTGTGTGAAATGAGGTAGAGGTGGGGGCCTTTTATAAGAGGGGAGGAGGGGCACTTTTGGAAAGTAAAGAATTATTACTTTATTTGAAAATGTGTTTCGGTTTTAAAAGGTCCCACATTGATATAATTCGTGGATAAGGTGATAAGGCTTCGAAATCCACTCATCCAATAAGTTTTGGACATGTGTAGTTTATAGATTTTTCATTATCTTTCTATTTTATTTAAATCGTCAAATAATGATGCCATCGCTACATCATTATTATGTCATAAATAATTTATATTATTTAATGTCTAAAAATCATAAAAAAAATACTATGATGTAGGAAATATTTTTAGACTTCCAATGACTATTTATAATCAAAAATATGATCTTTATAACCCCATGTAAAAATTGTTTTCGTAAAACATCTCTTGTTTGTGTCATTTTTACTTTAACATTTAACAAAAAGTTATTTATGTCATTTCCAAACCAAAGTGTCTCCATGGGGTCCCCAAGATGACCCATGGCTTGTCTTGGTCGGCCATGACACAACCAATAGGGTTGGGACATGTGTCTAGGTCATTTCCTATTATTAAAGCATTATTTATACCTTAAACTACCCTAATTACCACTAATCGTGATTAATGAAAAAAAGTTACTATTCACCAAAAAATTATTATAATCTTATTGAACCACATTTTACTTCTTAATGACAACCATGTATGTCGGATTTTCAAAATTCAAAACACAATGATGGCAAAATTTCATTTAAATGGAAAATCAGTTTTTATAAGTACCACTTAGTGATTTCCCTATTCATCAAAAATTGAAGTTTTTCAGAAAATTACCAAAAATTCACCCTAAGCTATATTTGATATTCCGATTTCAAAAATGAAGTCTATTTTACAAAATTCAAAACATATAAGTCAAATTAATTAATTTAATAATTATTTCCCGCTGTCATGACAAATAGGGTATTTTTGTGAAACAATAAGTATCAAAAGATTGACACTAGTTTAAGTCTGATTTCAAAGTGAAATTAATTCCAACGACCACTATTGGATTTAATGGTAGAAATATTTTCTAATTTCACTTAAAAACCAAATCAAAAGATAATCTAATCATATAAATAAATTATATTAAAAGAGGTTTTGAATTAAAAAACAACATTTTACACTATTCATTAAAAAAAATGAACTTTATCGGAAAAATACCAAAAAATTACACAAAGTAAAATTTGATGTCCCGATTCTTAATAAGAGTTTTATTTGGTCCAAAAGAATGTATAAGAGTGATCAAAACTATATTTAATGACGGTTCACCATTAAAAGGTGATAAGTGAACCTTCAGTGAAAATTAGAGTATATATGCCTAAAATTGAACTCTTTCCGTATTTTAAGCCTTTATCTTTTATTGGGTAAATGTATAAACATTTAAAAACATATCTAATCATATTTTAGTTATTTCTATTCATTCCCGCCAGTACAACGGCTACTTGTTAACTAACATTTAAAATAATATTATTATATTACTAGTGTGCTACGTAAGTTTCAAAGAAACTCATCGTTGCGTATCGGGTAAGCTATCGAACATTGCAACCCCTTTAAAATAAAATTAATATTTAATTCGTAAATATTAATAAATACGAAAATTCTTTATTCTTTATTTACCTGGGATGTTACATCCTTCCCCCCTTTTAAGAATTGCGTCCTCGCAATTTTATTAACTTATCAAAATAAGTGGTGGGTATTTATCCCTCATAGCATTTTCAGATTCCCACGTTGCCTCTTCAATCACATTGTTTTTCCACAAAACCTTTACCTGATGAATCACCTTATTCTGTAACACCTGCTCCCTGTGGTCAAGAATCTGGACCGGTTGTTCCTCATAAGATAGGTTCTCTTCCAGCTGAACTAACTCTGGACTCAAAACATGAGATGGATCTGGCATATACTTTCTCAACATCGAAATGTGAAAAACATTGTGTACCTGAGATAAACTTGGAGGTAAAGCCACCCGGTATGCAACTGATCCAACTCTCTCCAGAATTTCATATGGTCCAATAAACCTTGGACTCAGCTTTCCCTTCTTACCAAATCTCATCACACTTTTCCAAGGAGAAACCTTGAGAAAAACATGATCACCTACCTCGAAAGATAGATCCTTCCTCCGGTTATCCACATAACTCTTCTGCCTGCTCTGAGCTATTCTCATGTGTTTCTGAATCAGCTGAACTTTTTCTATCATCTCTTCTACCAATTCTGGTCCCATCAACTTCCTTTCACCCACTTCATCCCAAAAAGCTGGAGTTCGACACCGCTTCCCATATAATGCCTCAAATGGTTCCATCTGTATACTGGAATGAAAACTGTTATTATAAGAAAACTCAACCAAAGAAAAATGTTGGTCCCAACTTCCCTGATAATCCATAGAACAAGCTCGTAGCATATCCTCCAATGTCTGAATTGTTCGTTCTGACTGCACATCTGATTGAGGATGAAAAGATGTACTAAAATTTAATTCAGTACCCAACGACTTCTAAAGGCCTTTCCAAAAGTTAGAAGTAAACCTGGGATCACGATCCGATACAATGGAGAGAGGAACTCCATGTAACCTGAATATCTCTTTAAGATACAAACGGGAAAGTTGATCAAGAGAGAAAGTATCTCGTATAGAAAAGAAATGAGCAGATTTGGTCAAGCGATCAACAATAACCCAGATTGCATTATTACCTCAAGATGTCTTCAGTAATCCAACAACAAAGTCCATGGATATATTCTCCCATTTCCACTCTGGCACTGGTAAAGGCTGAATCATCCCTTTCGGTAACTGCCGCTCTGCTTTAACCTGTTGACATGTCAAACACTTCACAGTAAAATCAGCAATATCTCTTTTCATCCCATCCCACCAGTAATACTCCCGCAGATCTCTATACATCTTAGTACTGCCAGGATGAACTGAAAACGGAGAACTATGAGCCTCACATAACAACTCATTCTTCAACTGCGAATCACAAGGCACACATAACCTCTTCCCAAACCTCAAAACACAAACACAAACTTATCCAAGAACTCATGGAAAATTTTATTCATAAGGTCCATGAATACAGCAGGTGCATTGGTTAACCCAAAAGGCATAACTACAAATTCATAATGGCCATATCTAGTACGGAACACAATCTTCTGAACGTCTGCTTCCTTTACATTCAACTGATGGTACCCCGACCTCAAGTCAATCTTCGAAAAATACTGAGCTCCCTGGAGGAGATACCACTTCATTCGATGGCCCAACATCTGCTGAAGTTGTTGCAAAGGATTTCACCACCCCTTTCTGCTTGTAGTCTGGCTGCATTCCCCCAGTTGAGTTCTTCGTTGGACACTCGTTTGAATAATGACCCATTTCATTACACTTAAAACATCTTACCATTGGCTTTTCATTTCCTGCTTGATCATCTTCCTTACAGTTACGAGCAATATGACCAGACTTACCACACCGAAAGCACTTACCAGACTTGGATAAACATTCTCCAGGATGCATTTTACCACACTTCTCACAGGATGGATATTTGGTTTTCTTACCTCCTTGCTTCTTTGATGAATTCTTCCCCTTTGTCTGCCAACTAGACCTCTTATTCTGTTGTTTGTCATAGAACACCTGATCATCGGCAAACTCCATTTCCACCTTCTCCACACATCGAACAAGATTTTCATAACTTTTAAACTCACAAAAAGCTAATGCCATTCGATAATTTGGCTTTAACCCTGAGTAAAAACGGTTTATTTTACTATCAAGATCTCGTATGAAGTTTGGAGCATACCTTTCCAATCGAGTGAACTTTTCTTCATAAGCAGCCACTGAATCATCCTCCTGCCTCAATTCTAGGAACTGTTTTTCCATCCTAAGACGAACCACCTTAGGAAAATATTTCTCAAGAAACATACCTTTGAATTCGTCCCAGTGAAGATCCTCAATATCATCACTATCCCTTATATTTTTCACCATCGACCACCACTGATCAGCTTCACTTTCAAAACGGTAAACAGCAAGACTAACCTTTTGATGTTCTGAACACCCCATGACATCAAAAATTTTCTCCAGTGCTTTAATCCACCCTTCAGCTTTCACAGGGTCAGATGATCCTCTGAATGATGGGGGATGTTGCCTCATGAAATGTTCCACCACTGACATGTTCCTCTGCGGTTGATCTGGCTGATCTCGTGCATGGATACCACCACCATTTATAGCCTGAGTCAACTGTGCCATCACTGCAACAAACTGTTCAGTTCCGATTCCAACCATCTCAGGTTGCTGATTTGGAAGGTTATCTTCCTCCTGATGTCGTCCCAACATAGTTGCTTTGTTTCCTCTGCGGAAAACCATTCTGAACACAGAAATATCTTAGGCGAAGCAACATGGTAATCCGTAAATGCTATATCATTTCAATCATATTATAATTTAACACGTTTCTAACTCCTAAAGTTGTCTAAACCGACCTTTGATACCAACTATAAGGCCCCGTGCCTTAAACCTTACTTAATATTGAATTAAATGAATAATTCACATTGAGGATCTTTTCAGGTTTAGAGTTTTAGAGAATTAGAACATAACTATTACATCTTAAAAGATTACAAAGTAGACACTTCTTCTAAGTTTCCATAAAATAAAAACTCTTAAAAAGAAAGATGTCTAGATTCCATGTTTTATAAAGCATGACTTTCCCTTGATCCCATCCTTGACCCTATTCCACATTAAGTCCTGTGAAAAACATTTCAAAAAAAACTTGGGGTGAGCACAAAAAGCTCAGTAAGGGATACACAAAGAATGAAAATTGTTAGTTTATCAAAACAACAAGTAAACCATGTATACTTTATCAAAGTAATACTTTTCACCTTTATGAAGTAATAAAAACTCTTCACTGAATAAAGTATCATTACTTACCTTTTTGTAACCAAAGGATTACCATAAAACCCATATAAAGAACACATAGAATATATAAAGGTAACTTGGGACATAAACATACTTAAGTGGAATAACCATACGGTTGAATTCCACACATATCACTTAATGGAATAGCCATACGGCCAATTTCCATACATACTTAATGGAATATCCATACGGCCGACTTCCATACCCAATGCATTGGAGGTTATAACGTAACCACCCATCCTGGTATTCACGGCACCACCCGTCATATGGTTTATAACGTAACCACCCGTTAAAATGTCCAAGTACCAATATAAAATCATAAAACATAAAACCAATATAAAGGAATGAAAACATTTCCACATTTCAATCACAATATATCATAAATATATTGAAATAATAGAATCCTTTATCAAAACCATTTTCAATACCAAAATACATAAAAGAGTATATGGTATTTATTTTACATTAAAAACATTACGGCTTTTTGAGGAAGCCAAAGACCAAATAATACTCGCGGCGGCGGAAAAGGTCATTGTCACCGCGTACGTTAAAAAAAACATTCCTTTTTGTCGTTTAGTAAAACGCTTCGTAGAAAAAGATTCATTTTGTATAAAAGTAAAAGTCAAAGGATTTTATACACCGTATAAAATAATGTTGTGTATAAAACGAAATATGCCTCAATGAAAGGAGATTGAGACGAAGTCCCTTACCTCGGGTCCGACTTGACTCGATCGTTCTTTAACGTCCTGAATTATAAACTTGAGTTAATTTATACTTGTTTAAGAACCTTTTTAAAGTTCATTATTCCTTTTATATCACTTATTGCCATGTTATAAACATTATGTAACCATTTAAGTTAATAATGTTTGTTTTGTCGATATTTGGTTCTTAAGTCGAAAGTGGACTTCTTACAATTACATGTTGTTCGTGTGGTCAAAGGTTATTTATATCCATAATGACATTACTAATTTGGATATCATATATATCATATATATCCAGCATATACATGTATTTATAATATTACATAATCATTTAGAGGTAAGAAATGAAATGCACCGTTCGTGGAGACGGTAAGCCGTACGTACGCATGAACGCTACTTTCATTTCTTTGTCATATTAATGGAATTAAAACTAAATGAGAGGTATGTATATTTTAATTCCAGAACTATGTTCATCATTTATATATATCATTAATTATATATATCCATTATATACATGTACTTTTAATAGTACATTACATTTGGGGATAAGAAATGAAATGCACCGTTCATGGAGACGGTAAGCCGTACGTACGCATGAACGCTACTTTCATTTCTATCTCATACTTTAATGGAAAGAAATAATAATGATATAGAGGTATATTATAATTCCAGTATAACATCATATATAATAACTTTAAATCCATCCTTTACACGTCCCACATATGGCATTAACGAATCACATCACTTTGAGGGAGCGGTAGTCCGCACTTCCTTAAATGAAGATATCGTGTTTACCCATAATGGAAACCATAAAGGTAAGACACAAATGAAAAATACAGAAGCATAAGTAAAAAATAAACATATTATATATCATATATAAAAATAGTGACATCATAATGGCCACCTTTGAAGGTGTTAAATGAGTATTGAACAATCATCGTTTCGGGAGGCAGAATTTCGCCATCCACGGAAACCGTATGTTCTTTAACCATATGATGTAGTCGTGTGAGAGTGTAGATCGAATAAATCTTATAACAACAGCCTAGTATATTGAGGATACTGGTTTTGTTACAAAATAAGTAAATAAAAAGAGATTATGGGGTTGGAGAAGCAAAATAAAACAAATGAACATGAGAGAATGAATTACCTTTAAAAGTGTAACTCCCTTTTGATTTGAGCCTAAAGGCTTCCTTTGAAAGGATTCTGCCCAAAGGGAATCCTCTAGGATGAGGAGAGGGATGTGGAGAGATTAATTGGGCAGGGGTTGGCCGAGCCAAAGGCTTGAGAAGTGTGAGAAATGAGGTAGAGGTGGGGGCCTTTTATAAGAGGGGAGGAGGGGCACTTTTGGAAAGTAAAGAATTATTACTTTATTTGAAAATGTGTTTCGGTTTTAAAAGGTCCCACATTGATATAATTCCTGGATAAGGTGATAAGGCTTCGAAATCCACTCATCCAATAAGTTTTGGACATGTGTAGTTTATAGATTTTTCATTATCTTTCTATTTTATTTAAATCGTCAAATAATGATGTCATCGCTACATCATTATTATGTCATAAATAATTTATTTTATTTAATGTCTAAAAATCATAAAAAAAATACTATGATGTAGGAAATCTTTTTATATTTCCAATGACTATTTATAATCAAAAATATGATCTTTATAACCCCATGTAAAAATTGTTTTCATAAAACATCTCTTGTTTGTGTCATTTTTACTTTAACATTTAATAAAAAGTTATTTATGTCATTTCCAAACCAAAGTGTCTCCATGGGGTCCCCAAGATGACCCATGGCTTGTCTTGGTCGGCCATGACACAACCAATAGGGTTGGGACATGTGTCTAGGTCATTTCCTATTATTAAAGCATTATTTATACCTTAAACTACCCTAATTACCACTAATCGCGATTAATGAAAAAAAGTTACTATTCACCAAAAAATTATTATAATCTCATTGAACCACATTTTACTTCTTAATGAAAACCATGTATGTCGGATTTTCAAAATTCAAAACACAATGATGGAAAAATTTCATTTAAACGGAAAATCAGTTTTTATAAGTACCACTTAGTGGTTTCCCTATTCATCAAAAATTGAAGTTTTTCAGAAAATTACCAAAAATTCACCCTAAGCTATATTTGATATTCCGATTTCAAAAATGAATTCTATTTTACAAAATTCAAAACATATAAGTCAAATTAATTAATTTAATAATTATTTCCCGCTGTCATGACAAATAGCGTATTTTTGTGAAACAATAAGTATCAAAAGATTGACACTAGTTTAAGTCTGATTTCAAAGTGAAATTAATTCCAACGACCACTATTGGATTTAATGGTAAAAATATTTTCTAATTTTACTTAAAAACCAAATCAAAAGATAATCTAATCATATAAATAAATTATATTAAAAGAGGTTTTGAATTAAAACACAACATTTTACACTATTCATTAAAAAAATGAACTTTATCGGAAAAATACCAAAAAATTACACAAAGTAAAATTTGATGTCCCGATTCTTAATAAGAGTTTTATTTGGTCCAAAAGAATGTATAAGAGTGATCAAAACTATATTTAATGACGGTTCACCATTAAAAGGTGATAAGTGAACCTTTAGTGAAAATTAGAGTATATATGCCTAAAATTGAACTCTTTCCGTATTTTAAGCCTTTATCTTTTATTGGGTAAATGTATAAACATTTAAAAACATATCTAATCATATTTTAGTTATTTCTATTCATTCCCGCCAGTACAACGGCTACTTGTTAACTAACATTTAAAATAATATTATTATATTACTAGTGTGCTATGTAAGTTTCAAAGAAACTCATCGTTGCGTATCGGGTACGCTATCGAACATAGCAACCCCTTTAAAATAAAATTAATATTTAATTCGTAAATATTAATAAATACGAAAATTCTTTATTCTTTATTTACCTGGGATGTTACAACAGTACTGCTCCAATATTGCTACATTAACATGGAAACTAGCCTCCACCTGGATTTGATCCCTGGTCTCCTAGATGCACTTAAGAAGTCCTCACCAACTGGGCTAAGGCTCTTGTTCTTGATATGGGATTCTCTATTTCATGGAATTAAATTAAATTTTTTAATTAAATTATAATTTCATGACATGGAAAATCATTTTCACACATACATACACACAATTTTAATCATGAATATGGTAAATAGAAATTAAAACACAAACCTTAAGAACATTGATGAACACCCAGAAAGATGTAACCCTCAATTTGACACAGAATGATTGAATCACAATAGAGAGGAAGATTTACGATAACAACCTAGGACCAAGATCTAGTGAAATAAGATCTATAAAAACCGATATCTAAACCATTTTATATAGATTAAAACCGATCCTACACTAAATTTTATAAAATTTTAGAGAGATAGGAATCTAAACGGGGAAGAAAACAATTTCCAAAAAGAGATCGATCCTTCACTTGAATCTTTGTTTCACTAAGAAATGGGTTTATGGAGCCAATAAAACGTCATGGAAGCATCCAAGACCAAGGTAAATCATTTTAGGTCGAGAAAGGTGAAATTGGAATAAAACATAGGGGGTTGGGAATTTTTAAACAAATTTTTGTGTATTTAAAACCCCGCACAAACAATTTAATGGGTGGAGTAGTGGTTTACAAACTATGCCCTATAACCATGTGACCCTACTTATGGGGTTTACAGTTACTCCTAGGTGTATAAAAGTTTGAAAAACTATATTTGAACCATGAAAATCCCTACTATCTCGTGGTTTACTCTTTAGGGAGGGTGTCTACACGGTTTAACCAAACCATGTGCCACATCCAGCGGCTCCAAAAAGGGGTGCACGATGTCTTGGGGGAAACCTCAAGGTTTTACTTCACTATGATCCAACTGTTAATAGCCCAATGGGTTTCTAAATTTCTCAAAATTCACAAGAAACAAAAAATAAATAAAAATTCAACTATGATAAGATCAAACTAAGGGTAAAATAATTCTTACAAATAAGGATGAGACATCTCTACAATGGTTAGGATCTTACAATATCCCCACCTTATAATAGCTTATCCTCAATCTATAAAAATACAAATCACTAATACTCTATGGTAAAAATGTCAAACCACTATGATAAAATATGTACTTAAATATCCCATGCTTTCTCTCAGACATTTCCCTCTTATAATAGAACTTGGACCAACGACAGAACCATTCCCCGCAACACTTTCTCATTGTGAAAAATAACACGAATCAAATTCTCCTTGAACGAATCATCATGATCATTATCAGCCACATAAAAATATACACATCGTAAGGGTAGGGAAGATACTCTCTTAATTTTGACACATTAAAAACATCGTAAATATAACTATACCTCTGTGGAAGACAAAACTGATATGTCATTGGTCTAATAATCTCCTCAATCTCAAAAGGTCTGCCACAACTCTGAACCAATTTTTCATACCTATGAATCCTACAGTGGCCAAATATCAAAAATACCTAAAGGAACACATGATCTCCCTCTATAAACACACAAGATCGGTGACTTTAATCAGAACAATACTTTCTTCAAGGTCATAAATTTCCATATCAATTGAACATGCTATGGTTTCTCCAGTATGGGACTTGTTCCCAACAACTCTAATTCACAAGCCTACATCCAACATAGAGGTGACATGAATGGTCAACCATAACATTCCTTATATGGGGCCATCAATATGGTCTAAAAACAACTATTATTATAGGATTACACAATGAATTATAAGGGATTCTCCCGTGATCCACCAAAATCAAGGACAAATTCCATTAGAATATGCTCTAGAACTTGAATATTACTCTATAATTGGCCATTAGTTTTTGGGAGAAAATCCATATTTAGAACACCAGGGGTACCAAATGCCTTCTGTAAACCATTCTAGAAGTGCGAAGTAAAATGTGAGTCATGATCTAAAACTGTGACCTATAGAACCCCATGAAAAATACTATCTCTTAAATATATTATTCACCCAATTTATCCATTGTAAAAGTCTCCCTATTTGAAAGTAAATGGAATACCTTTTTCAACTAGTCATTAATCTCCCATATAGAATCATTCTTTTAAGGGTTCCATAAAAGTATTTCCATTAAGCCCATGGTAACATTGTACAACTTCAAATCCATAATGGGAAATTATTATAACAAACCACCGTGATGTTGACACTCTACCTTCACCTTCTGATATGTGTAGCATCATGTCATGAACCCAGCAATATCCCTTTTCATGTTTGGCTACTGATACTATTGACGTACGTCATGGTAAATTTTTTTCAAACTAGGATGAACCGCGCAATTTGAGGAATGAAACTCATGAATTATCTCTTCATGCATACACGTAGGCACAACAATATTATTCCAGACATAGATGATCTCATCCTCATCTATAGTCCAACAAGAAGGTGACACGCCCCCATTGAGGATTTCTATTATGTCCAAACATTTTCAATCCTCATACTAAATCTCCTTGATGTAGTTTTGAAGTGGGAATCAACTAATGAGGACTTGAGGGTCATCTTCCTTTGTCCCTTCTAAACCTCAATGATAATCTCATCTAGTATGGTCTTCATCTTCCACTTAGATCTAGACTCTTGGACTTTTTGAGTTCGAGTCTTCTAACTGAAAGCATTAGCAACACTATTTCCCTTCCCAAGTATATATTCTAAATAAAAATCAAATGACTTCATATAATTAACCCATCTACACTACCATAGATTCAAATATAATTATGAAAAGATATAAATATAGATTTTTTGATCAATATATATAGAAATATTTTCACCACATAGGTAGTTCCAAAAACATTTTAAGGCCTATACTGTCACTGCTTACTCAAGATTTTGTGTAGGGTAATTACGTTCATGTGGCCTTAAATTTTGTTATCCATATGACAAGAATCAGTCTCTTAACATCAACACTACTTGAAGTCAGATCCCAAACACATCAACAAATTTGGTATACTTATCACTTAGCTCAGGTAGGACAAAAATCTATACATAATTCAAAGCCCTCGTCAACTATTATAAGGAATTATCATAGGCTCGAGGCCATTCAAACATGAATACCTTTTTATTCAAACCCTAAATCAACATTTAAAAATGGGAAAAGTCCTCAATAAAACTATGATAATAACCTAAAAAACCCAGAAAATATTAGATATAAAAAAACTCTTGGGATAAACCAAAGAAAAAACATATTTTACTTTCTCCAGGTCCACTAACACAACTTTCTCAAAGATTATGTAACCCCATAAATGTACACTTTCAATCCAGAATAAACACATAGATAGCTTTTTTTATTGTCTATTCTTTATCAGTTTACTTAGAATGATGTCAAGATGTTGGCCATGATTGCCATGAGTCTTTAATTACAACAATATTTAATAAAAAAACAAAATATCATCTAACTAAAAGAAAACAATTCAATTCATCAATGAATAGACATAAACATGTCATTCTTCATCCTGAATGGCATCATGATGATCTCGTATAATCCATACCTACTTTTGAAAGTTTTATTTGGTATATTAGAATCTCCTACTCTCAAATAATGATACCCCAAACTTATGTCAATATCATAGAATACACAAGCTACTCTCAACTGGTCAAAGAGATCATAGGTATACATAATAGAATATTAGTCCTAGATTATCATCTGATTTAACATTTGATAATCAATGCCTAAAAAAACATCCCATCATCCTTCTTAGAAAAAACTAGAGGACCCCAACGTGACATACTTAAATGAAAAAATCCAATAGCCATCAACTATTCCAGTTTATTATAAATTTCTTTTGTTCTATTTTGTAAGGTGTAATGGAATCTAGTTCATCTCTTGAAATGATCTCAATATTTATATCAACGTATATCTTAGGTGATAGCCCTTATAATTTCTTAGGAAACACGTTCTAAAACCAATACCAAATGGGTGAAAATACATAATTATTTACACCCCCTTCATACAAAAAAATATACTTGAAACCTAGGTGATGATCTCCCACTATTGTTGATAGACTGGTCCATAATTCCCTGCTTGGATATCTTATCCCCCATGATGGACATAATTATCACCATTATGAGATGTAAAGGTCCCTATCCTTTGGTAAAAATCAATGTTTAATAGATAAAAAAACCATCCATTCCATACAAAAAATAAAAGAAAAACCTAACATTTCAAATATATAAAGATCCTAAAAGAAACGATACTCACCAACCATGAGGGAACAACCCTTGCATAAATAGATTTCCCTCTTCCAAACTCCCAACTGAGTGTTGATCATGAAAAACCCCACTAAAAAAGTCCACTGTCAGACTCATATCGTTCAGAGATTGTGGAGTTATAAAACAATATGAGGATCCTTTATAAAATAAAGAACTAGAAATTTTTGAAATGATATGAATAGAACCTCTGACTATTGATGTCCAAACCAATTTGTCAACTTGTGCGGGTAGAACTGCATACAAGGGCCTTATTCCTCTACCGTGTGAAGTAGTCTATGTCCCCTGAGCTACACTACCATACTGATATGATCACTATTTTCCTAAAGTACCATGCCAACCACCTCAATCAGAATGTTGAATAGTACTCCAACTTCTAGACTGGTAGGGTGTGGAAGACCCCCTTCATGTACATTGGTTCAGAATAGCTCCTCTATCACTACCTATCTATTGTGTGTTCATGAATAACCTCTATAGATATCCTATATTTATGAAATCATGGACCTCTAACAGTTTTCATTGACACTGGCTATGAATGTGACCTAACCTACGATATTTAAGGTAGTACACTCGACTAACACTATGAGTAACTGATTGTTCTCCCTGGATACTCAGTTTTCCACTACGCTGGTTGATGATCTTAGAGAAATGCTTCATACCATGAAAATTATTACCTCCGAATTGTATAGAAGAAACTACTTATACTCCACTAGAACCTATTTTAAGTTCACGTAAGAAATAAAATCCTGATTCACTACCATATTTCTTCATCGAAAATATATTAACTTGAGAATTAATCTCTCATTTAAGTCCTTCATAAAAACATTTTTCCATAGTTTCCTCATCTTCTAATAGTGTGGGGACAAAAAACTATAAATCAAGGAAGTGTGAATTATATTCCATCACTAACTTGATTCCCAAGGAAATCCGTATAAACTTTACTATCCTATCCTATCTTAGAGTCTTTGGGTAAAAGTTCTCTAGGAACTTCTCCAAAAAGTCCTTCCATACCATGCCTTCTAAATGATCAACCTGATCCTGAATATCCTAGTAGATTTTTTCTTTTCCTACCAATATTCAAGAATCCAACTTGACTCATTTCTCAGTAGGATTCTCTAAATGGTCAAGTATAATCTAGATAGAATCAATCTAGAACTCACCAACCTCATGTTCACCCTCTCCATTGAAGATCATTGGGTGATACTACTAGAAATCGAAGGTCAAATCATACATATTATGGATTTTCTTAGCTAGGTATCTATCCATGAACTACATAAATAGAGTGAATTTATCGTGCAACTTATCTCATGCTCCATCACCTAGAACTATTCAATGCTCTTTCCCCACTTCTAGAGGATCATTCCCAACAATTTACTCTTATCTGCATACCAACAAACATCATTGTGGAGGCATGTTTTATCAATTAAAAGCACACATATTGTAAAACATAAGATATCCTTAACATATTTACATAATATGGATTCATATAAACCTGTAAAATTTCACCCCCCATAGTCCCCCACATAGTAAAAAATGAGGCACAATCCCCACCCTCAACAATCCCTCACTCGGGTCATGGTTAAAACCGGGAATACCACTTTTAATATTATAGGTTTCCCTTTAGATAACCATTTTTAACCATTTAAAATTTCTATATTAAATTTTTTTATCCCATATCAATTCATCATTAGAAACCATTTATTTTTTAGATTACTCAAATAAATAAAAAAATGGTTTTCAATAACTCACCCAAAACCTTCTTTTCCATTCGTGCCTAAAATAATGCATGTCACATAATATCCTAGGTTCCTAGAATGAGTCACATATAATCAACTCATAGTCCATAATATTACATGAGAAAAATCTCAAAAAAATTATAACATCACACAAAAAGTGTTACACCCGTTGTGAAATAACTTTCAACTCCAACAGTAAACGTCACGAACAATATTCCCACCTTGGGTACTTAGGATTTCCCCCACACATGAGTTCGCTACACTCATTCATGATTGCATAACCAAGTCCTAAATAATCCAAGTATATCTTCTACCATTCTAAAAAACATTACGACTGAAAAGAAATGAAAACTCATTTCATACCACTTTGTGAGACCCAATCCTAGGTTCCACGTACTAGTGCTCTGAGTTGATTCATCACATGAGCATAGGCATGCCTCCCCATACGCCTAATGTTGTCAACTAGAAGAAAGGGTTTAATATATAATGTGGAGATACGATACCCACTTTTTCAAATAATCACACTTGTTGACATCAATATATGTAACGACCAAGAATATATAACAATCAATGAATACCCAGAATCACATGAATAATCTAAAAATAGTAGAAGATTACCAAAACTAATGATATAGATATGATAAATCATATAATTTTCTAGTTTCAAACAAATACCCAAAAAAAGATACACTAATACATACCTAGAGGCTATCAATATCATTTATGTTTCCCCCCATCTATGATCCATCCTGAATCACAACTCAACCATCTAACATACAATAGGTCACCACTTAAGGCATCTAATACAATATCTAGTGAGTAAAAGTGTATGAATTTTTCTAAACAATAAATTACAATTGAGAAAAAGTAAATAGTATTCACATTTATTTTTCTTTAATCATCCACATAGGCCCCCAAGTTCATGGTGACACTTAATCCAATCGTACTTACTTAGACCAGTGTTAGAGTTAGACCTATACACCAAATACATTATCATAGTTAATTATTTAATGGATTTCATTATTTAAATTAATTTCCAATTTTATATTCACATATTGGGGGCCTAGATCATTAGTATGGAACCCCATGGGAGTTTGTACCTGCAGTCCCTTGCCCACATCTCATTGACCAATCACATATATCGTAAATTGAAATTCTTACAATAGGGTCCAAAAGTGGTAGTTTGGAATCCCATGTGTATGTGTAGTAATAGTTCTTGACCAACAGCTCATTTATAAATCATTCATAATTTTCACATATCATGGTTCCACATTCATATCGAAATTGTATTTAATTTTTAGCATTTATTTCACAACTCATTAATCCTTCATGGTTAAGACAATAAACACTTTAAATACCATTTTCAAACATGAATCAAGGATTTAGTTCAGTTACATACACCCAATATTCTTCTTATTAAATTAAATAATTATCATAAAAGGATAATCGGCACACCCTATGGGTTTCCATCGAGTCCGGATTCATATTCTCCTATGGGGCCAATGGAATCTATCATAGGATTATAAATTTTGGGGAAATAAATCCAAATTTTTAATTTAATTTCAATTATCCTACAAGTAACTATATTTTAAAAGTTATATATACACAATTTTCACAAAGACTATTGGAATTAGAAATTATACAACTTATCTCAATATCATTGAAGAATTCTCCCCAACATGTAACCCCGAATTTGGTGTATAAATATTGAATCACAATAGTGTGGAAGATATAGTATTAAAACCTACTACCAAGTTCAATCAAAACAATATCATTAGAAACCAATATTTAAACCATCAATAATAGATGAAAGTACATCCTCATCTAAAGTGGAAGAAATACAAGAGAGATAGGAATATAAAATATGAAGAAACAAAATTACTAAAGAGAGGTCAATCAATCCATAGTATCTTAGATTCACCAAGAATGGGTTTAGGGGAGCGTATGAATCCTCTTAGGAGCCACCAAGACCAAGGTAAATCTGGTCAGTTCAAGCGAGGGAAGATGGGAATAAAAAAAGTGGGTTTGGGAATTTTTATATAATTTATGAGTGTTTAAGATAACATGTGTGCAGTTTCTAGGGCATACCACATGGTTTGAAAAATTTTGTGCCTTAACTATGTCCCCTTCTTTTGGGGTTCACAATTAGTCTGAGGTGGGTGCATAGTTTGGAAAACTGTTCCCCAACGGTGAAAACCCCCACTATCTTGAGGTGCACAATTTCATAGAAAAAAACACATAGTTTTATATAACTATGTACCAACTATTCACAATCCCATGAGTTTCCAAATTTCTCAAAATTCACTAAAAACAACCCTAAATAACCCAAATAAAATTATAACCAAAACAATGGTTAAATAATAAGAAAAAATGAGCAAGAAAAATCTTTAGAATGGTCATGATCTTACACAATTATTCTCATCCATTTAATTAACCAAAGTTTTCTTTTTTTCTTGGCAATTACTTACTCTGTATCCTTATTTTACAAATAAAAACATCTTCATGTTACTCTATGATATTTAATTGGGTGATTCTTCCCACATTATCAATTAATAGGAAACATAATCTTCCTTCCTACATGGTCTCTATCACCCAAGATCTCGTCAGATTATATCCTTATATATTTTGGTGAGTCTAAAAGTTGGTGGAGATGTAAATTCATAATAATATATCATGATAACTAATTATGAACAATCACAATATCCTTCAATCTAATCATCACCTCATTTGGTTTCTCATTAACACATTTTCTATTATAATTAGTGGAAATCTAGTTCCTTCTTGTTCCTACCATTATCAAAAAACCAACTAGTATAGTGTGAGAAATAATAAGAATTTTTGGAAAACACCTAATTAGAAAAAATAATTTATAAGATGTATATATCATGAAACCTTAATTTAATATATGAAACCATAGGTTTATTCTATGTCATTCATAGAAATACCCTTTACCAAAATTTCACCATATTATTGTATAATTTGACTCATCCTTAGACATATCCTTAAACATATACCAAGACATATCCTGAGAGATTTCATAAATTTTTTCTCATCCTATTTTCTAAAGGTTAAAAACTTTTTTCAATTGATTCCAACTATAACAACCTAGGATTTTTATACATTGATATTACATCATTGTTTTATGAACATTCATTACATTACACACAAAAATCCTAAGTATAATAATGTTATAGTACCTTTGTAAACAAGGAAACTTGAAGAACCGGTTCATATGTGAAATAAAACGCCGCCCACTAATTTTTTCATTACTAGAATGCTTCTTTGACTTATTATAAATGATGAATTTATTCATAACTTGGGGAAGGGAAAAATAAGAATGGGTGAGCTCAAATCCTCAGTATGGGTAAACAAGGGAGATATGTAAGCATAACATGATCATAAGTGTATGAGAACATGGGTGTAACATATTAGAACCATAACCTTCATTTAAAAGATCATAATATTTAGTAATTTAATAAATAATGGTAGTTCATATGACATAAATCAATATGAAATTAAAGAAAATAAGTTATGAGATCATAACATTGACATAAGGAATGGAATTTTGGCATACACATAAGCATAGAAAAAATATCCACACTAGTCAAGGAACACTGCAAAGGATATCAGATTGGAATGGGTTCAATCCCCAAACAATCGTAGTTGTCAAGGTTCACTCCCAAGACCATCATAGTAGAAAATTTTCCCTACTGAACTGGGTCCACTCCCCATTCCATCCCTTTATATCTCGTGCGATATAAATATTTACCCAATGAATTAGAGGGAGATATAAGTCCCACCCATCACATAATGAAAATCAAATGTATGTTTTTCAGAAGATCATAAATAATTAATCATATCATAACCCATGAAATGAAATGGGTTTCATAAACATTTCATCATAACATAACATGTGAAAATGATACATTTTTCAAAATCATACAACCATTTCATCGTAGCATAACCCATGAAAAGGTTGTGTATTTCTTAAGCATTTATTCATGGTGAAACTTGTGGAAGTGAAAATGGTTTTGTAAAAATATTTTCATCATAAACATAATCCATCCATAGAAAAAAAATGGTATCCTTTGATCATATCCCCATTGAAGAATAAATAGCAAAAATTGATTTCATCTTAGATGGATAATTATTTTTTAAGATCACATGAATAATTTCTTGAGGAAAAAATTTTTTCTTTGAAAATAAATTTAAAAAAATAATAAATCTTAAAATAGTTTGGAAATAATTTTCATTGAAAGTAACCATTAAAACTTATAAATGAACATTTAAAAATCATTTAAAACATTTATTGAGGAAAATAACCTTTCCACTTTGTTAAAGAAATTAAAAAAACAAAAAACATTTAAACAATAATTTTAATGGAAAATATCCTTTGAAACAAATAATGAAATATTTAAACAATTACTTGATTATAATGACAGAAAATAATTTTTATGTCATACATGTAAAAATAAATATTCCATTCCATTTTTTAGTAAAATAAAAATTAGAATACTTTTTGAAAACAACATGAATATTCTTTCTAAAACACACTACAAAATAATTTCCTTTTTCAATCATGGATATATTTGTAGGTAAAAGTTTATTTTATGTTGGTAAAATGTTTTACTAATGACAAATATCATCTCACTAAACTATGGATAAAAACTCTATCACTAAATATTATTGAAACCGATGAAATATTTCTATCCCTATAAAAATAATACCAACTTATAATATTTGTGTTAGTCTAAAAATTTAGAAATTTATTTCTATGAGAAAGTTATTTTTTGGTACTATTATATTAAACATTCATAACTATTACCAATAATTAATATTAATTTTTAATTTATATTCAATGTAGGATAGTATGTTTGGGTATTTCAATATTTACTGCTAACATTTTATATTATATTAATACATTAATCATATATAATACACTTATTTTAATCATCATATGAAAGAATATTTTCATGCATGTTCAAACATTGAAAAATATTATTCATATTAATAATGAAATTAAATACCAAATGAATAAATATATAGTTAAGTTGATTGATACCACAATGTTTACAAAAAAACTCAGGATCCACCTATGTCGGTGTACCACCACCGCCACCCCAATACCAAAATAAAAAAGGCATGATGCCTCTTGACTCCAATCCTTCTGCACTCATTATGGTAGAAGAATAGTTACTCTCACAATAAAATCTTTCATCACCCCAAAGTAGGTCATTAGAAGAAACAAGGCAAGTCAACTCTAGTACAGGGGAGAAACCTCAAGTAATTTTTATGCAACACCCTTTAACTACATGATCAATGATGCACACAACTAAATATAATACCCACAAATCATTGAAGAATATCTCTATGAATTGACAAATAAATTAAAGTAAAAAAATGATATGTATAGAATGATAATTTTTTATTCATCATCCCAATTGACATCTCAATAAATCAAGTCACCTCCAATGCTAGTGATGAACCTCAATTAATAATTTTTCACACTCTTTATCTTCAATATCTACACCACACACGACCAAAGATCACACACCCATGTAAGTTTAAAATATTTACATGAATTGACACAAAAATATAAATAAATAAAAATATAAAAAAATGATATGCATATAATGTTCATTTTTCATTCATCATCTCCATTGACATATCAAAAAATCAATTCAGATATAGTGCCATTTAGGAACCTCATGTTGATGCTATGCCAGACCCTTCAGCTACGAGATCTAAACCAGACACAACCAAAGAGAATACCCAAAAATTCATGAAAAATATCTACATTAATTGGAACTAAAATTGAAATAAATGGAAATATAAAAAAATGAAGTTAATGTGAATGATACAATAATCATGAAAACATTTTAGAATATTTTGAGATTCCTAATTGAAAGTAATTTTCATGAAAATGGATATAAGAAATCACAAGTTTTGATCTTGATTTTCACAATAAATTAACCAGAAGAGAAGCAATATACCTGGTGATGTAGTGCCGATGAGAGTTTATTTTAACAGAAATAAACATCACATGCCCCCTTAAATCATTCCCTATACTTTCTCATCTTAAAGCTTCAAAATGGACCTCCAAACTGGGAACTAGACCTACACCTTCATGCACAGTTTCCACACAAAGTTTATGTACAATTGATCCTTCTATTATAGATAGCTTATGGGCATCTGGTAACCTAAGACCTACCACTAAAACTTCTGTATTAAGACCTAGAACTAAAATTAGTTTGGTTAGCACCATATAAGGGACCCCTAGTGGCAGAAATGTGGAATGTTGGTGATAAAATGCAGGTTGTAGATGATTGGACTTTGAGAGGAGTATTTTTTTATCCAATTGGGCTATAGGGTAATGTGATTGAATCCCCCATGTAGTTACCCAAGCCAAATTTGTGAAAAAGGGTGAGAAATTAATAGAAAAATTAGTGTGTAATTGAAAGAAAATGAATCATGGTTGAATCGAATATGCTTAGATGGAGTGGTTTTGATGATTCCCATTTGTTGATTCCTGCTACTATTATCCATCGTAAAATGTTTACTAGTACTAAAATGAGATCTGATGTGAATTTGTTTTCAAAATTAATGCACATTAGATTACATGATAAATAATGAACATGGTATATAATTAATTATTAACAGTGGAAAGTGCTTTTATGGGTTTCAAATTCATCATGCACATCAGAACATGATGATAAAAAAACACCACAAGCACATAAAAAACATGATAATCAAAACATTATAAGTTCTCTAATAAGTTTTAATAGCTCCACTAATTCGTGCATAAGTACTTATTGTAAATGGTAATTAGTTATTTGTATTTATTAGAATTTATTATATGTTATTAGTAATGGTTGTTATGAGAAGTTATTATTAGTGGTAAGTAATTATGAAATAGTTTTTCATGAGTAGTTATTAGTGCTAGTAAGTTCTATGAATAGTTTTAATAGATGTTATCATATAGGCCCTTTAAGTCATTAAATTCATTTTAAACAAAGAAATGAAAGATATATGATCAATGTAATATAATGTTTAAATTGAAAATATTTTTATCTAATGGCCTAAAATATAAAACACGAGAAAACATTTCATGAAATTATATGTAATATTGTCCTCATTGAAAAATATAAGGGATACAAGATTGAACACATTTTCATATGTATTCATAAATCCATAATGATTCATTCATAGATGAATATTCAAAAATGATTTGAACTTGGTTAATGGTGGATTGATATGTTAAAATTTTAAGTGGGTGGTACAACATGAATACATAAGGGTTTCCTAAACTATAGTTTAAATATCAACTTATTAAATTGTTAATAAATTAATGGAATATAAACCTAGTTTAAAACTAATGATTGTAATCATGTATGTATTATAGTATACAAAAGAATATGATCATATTTATATTGCTGTAAATATAGTGTAAAGTTTAGGCAGGTGCCTTTTGTAATCCACTTAGAGAATATGTGATGTTAATGAAAAAAAATATGATTAATAATTTTATTTAATGAAATATAGTGTAGTGTGGAGGCAAGTGACCTCAAAAATTCCACTTTGAGATAATATATCAGCCCAGAAATTTTTTTGAATGTTATATTTGATGTTTCACCATATCAAGTTTTCTATAAGTAGTATATAAATAATGTACAATTAAAATTAAGTAAAAATGTAGATAGTGGATATGAAAAACAATGATGTTAATATATAAGTGTAATTTTTTTAAGATACAAAGTTAAAACCACTTATCAAGAATCAGAATTAGATTTAACATTATTTTTCGTGAAAATTTATAAATAAACACAACTAAATAATTATTTTAATGTAATTTTTGTTATAACATATGAAAATAATGGTTGAGGGATCACCAATGGAATTCTACGGATTCAATATCAATAAATGTAAAATGTATCCTAGTTTACAATGAGAGATAGGGCATACCTACATTTCATTAGTTGAACCACAATATTGTGACTTCTTCTATTAAATTCTAATTACTTTCCCATGAATTTTGAATAAATTTTTGGAAACATATCACATCAAAAATGTGTGGTTACACATTATTATATTTATTAATATTTTAATTTTACTAGAATAATTATCTACAATTAGTTATATTGATCACTCACTGGTATAATAAGATAAATAGTAACATACCTACTTCAAATGTACTTGTTATGAAATTAAAGTAATCAAATTAAAACAATGACCATTGATTATAATGAAATTTGAAGTAAATAATTCTAATGAGTTTTATAGTGGAAATAAAAAAAAATTAAGAAAAGAAATAAAACAAAATGTATATAAAATATTCTAATCCATTTATTATTTTAACTTATTTTGATTATATTTCATATAATTTTTTTGAAATAGACCTATTAATATAAATAAATTAGTTAAATTTTTTATGTTAAAGTTTATTGAAAAGTATAAAATGATGTATCTACTAGTATAATAGGTACTAGAGTAATGTTATTAAAAATAGTTTTTTAAATATGAAAAATACAATTAAAAACTTATACAACTAGAAATATATATCAGAATGTAATTATAAATACATGTGTTTTTGTATATAGAAATTTCTATCAAAGTGAATAAAAAAAATACATCTAAATACACATGTAATTTAAATTGAAAAATTCCAAAATATAAAAAAAATCATAATTATATAATTGAAGAATTTATATATCTCAAAAATATATAATTAATACATCTAAAAATCATATTCAATTAATATGAATATAGAAAATATACATCATTTAATGATCACATACTTGAGTCTAGAAATTGACCAATTGAATCTATCACTGCAACAAAAATATGAAGTGAACAATTAACATTCTATACAATGTTAAAAATAGGAAACTGATTCATTGAGCCTAGTTTATTAGACATCATAAATAAGATAGAAGTGAATAAATTATGGAGAAAAAATATTGGAAAATTTTAAATGAATTAGACACTATAAAATTTAAATGTTAACATTACAAAAACAAAAAATACGAACTATAACATCATGTATTTGTCTAGATAGTTCTACAATTTCATCCATAATATGATTACTATAGACAAAAATATATATTTAATTTTAGAATAAATTTGGGGAAATCTATTTCATCACAACTTGAAGAACATTTGTAACGGTAAACCATCATGTGAATCTTTTATTGATGGAGGTTACACACCAGAGTGTGGGATTTCTACCATAATAGAGTCATTTTTTGTGACTAGAACAAGTAAAATAACGTAATTGAATGAGGTTGATAGATCAATTGATATGAGGGAATCGAACCTATGAAGGATTCCACTAAATGGGTTCCAAATTAATTTTGAGGTTATTCAAGGTTGATGTCGACCAAAGAAGATCGCTAAAAGGCCATGCTAAATCCTAGCTTAGATGAGGAGTAGATAAACCTAATGGAAAGTGGGAATCAGATATGGTTTCAGGGGTCATAATAATTTTGTGATGTTGATTGGCTAATAATGTGATAATACAATTGAAAAACACCAACTGAATCATGAATATTTAATGAATGATACTAGGGTAGAATGAAAAGATGATTAATTCGGATGTATCGATGAAGAATGAAGTCGTTCTTGAGTTTCAGGGGTAATCAATGAGGAGGGGGCACCCTATTAGGGTTATAGAAAACATGAGATATTCAAAACCTTGATTAAAAGGAAGGAGATGATGCCCATAATGGAAAACTTAGTTGAACAGAAAGAGAATGAAGATTCACAGATGATTAAAATAGAGGGCTAGGGAAAAATATCCATGGAGGTAGGTATTCGGGAAGGCAGGGAGGCAGAGGTTGTGGATTAGGGTAGTTGGGGAGCCAAGGGCCTGGAAGGCTCATGTAGTAAGGTACAGGAGGGAGATGAGATGTGGAGGAGAGAGGAGACATATGTAATTGAAAACCCCAGTTTTTGTATAGTCTTAGTATTAGATATGTAAATATATGAAATATTGTAAAGATTTTAAAAAAATTATAAAAATGGTTTACATTTTTATTAAATGAATAACATTGAAAAATACAAACACAATTGATATTTTGACCTAATTTATAATTAAAATAAATTGATTATATGTTTTTGATAAAACCTAATGAGATCGATACTGACTTTGAATATAAAAATAATAAAATATATAAAAACTATTATATATTAATTTTTTATTAATAAAAAAAATTTTACTATTAAATTATTTTTATAATAATTTTTTATTAATGGAAAAGGATTTGTTAATAATAGTTATTATGAATAATATATTCATGTGTTGTTAAACAAATGTTGTTGTTTTTATTATAATACAATAAATTTAGTTGTTGCTAAAATATTTTTTGGAATTGAACGATCAATATCAACAAATATAACCATTGGTAAAAATAATTTCTTTTAGTAGAAATTAGTACTAGTAAAAAATAATATCTGTTAGAATTTATCCCTTTTAATAATAAATATGATATCTTTCAACATATTTATATTAGTATAAATCATTATTTTGTAGAGACACTTTTTGAAATTCAAAAATGCGTAAAAAGGTTTTTAATATATCCATTGGATAATCTAAAAACATTTTTAATTTTTTTTTATAAAACATGGAAATGGAAAAAAAATGGTTTTCAACCGAAGAGAGAAATATAGTCAGTTTTATTTTTAAAAAAAATCATAATTCTAAGCACATAAAGAGATTAAAATGAATAAATTTTTTATTATATATAAATTACCATATGAATATAAGATACAAGTCTTTTTTGAGAGATAGATCATAAGATTTCATAATTGGAAGAAAAATCATGTAAAATTTTGATAAACAGTGAGATTGTAACATAAAAATCCTACCATTATGGTAGATTTGAATCATACGCCGCTAGAAAGAATACTAGAATTGTTTATTCCATGACCTATCATTAAAATAGAAAAAAACACACAAACCATTTTTGGGAAAAGGTGGAACCCATCACAACACATGTCTCATGGTCCCATAGTTCCAAAAACAAGGCTTAACATAGTCCAAAGACACATCAATCTCATCACATTTCGGTGAAACAGATCCAATTAGAGTGGCTTGAAATTATGAAGGAAAAATCCCATCATAATTTCAATGTCAACCTAAAAAATTCAATCCACAATCGATGCTCAGAGCACACTGTTGCTGTGACTGAGAGAAAACCCCACAGACACCATTCTTCGATGCAATGGCGCATGTTGTCAGGATGTAGAGGAAGCCAGACCACTAACGCATCATCGCTAGGACGCCCAAACCCCCATCATCAACCACACATGTCCCGAGGGACCACTGGTACAAAACTCATTAAAACTAAATCCCAAAACCACAATTGACTCCACTCCCACTATCTCTGACCTGAGGAAAATGTGTCAGGAAGACCATTGAACCACGTTGCTATCATCAAGACTGCTAATGAAGATTTTATTGCACCAAACCTGACCAGATCTGCCAGAGAAGATCTCACAAAGCTGAAGCAAGATGACCTGTGTGACTATGCTTCCACTTTGTACATGATCAAAGAATGGGAAGCAAAAAATACACTCTCTACTCTTCCCATCACTGTCTCATGTACTGACACGCCGAGATGCACTGCCTCAATGCCCTCCCTTTGTCGAGAACAACCCCCACTACTGCTCAACCCCAACTTTTCCACGCCCATCTCTACCACTCCACCGACCTCCTTTCAAAAAAAATTTCCGTCCCCTACCACCAAAGTCATGGACCACTGAGATCCTGAAACCAGATCGATATATCTGGTAGAGAAGAGGCTCGTCCGAATCTGTGCACCCGTTGAGTCGAGATCGCATAGATCTACACTGCACATATATCTGGAAGCTCCCACCCATTCCAAAGCCACTTCACATGCCCACGTCCACCCATCACCATCATCATCCAAGGTCCATATTCCTCCAATTACGAAGGAGAAGACCCCATGGGGTCAAAACTATAGTCGAGAGCACTCTGCTGAACCAGAGAGCCCCCTCTAGAAAGAATAACATTAAATGAAACTTTTAAGATCATAATAATAAATAAATTTATTATATTACATGGAAAATGGTCTGAATATAAACCTCATAAAGAAATATGGGTGGATAACAAAACATATGTCTCAAAGAAAGAAAGTTGAGAGAACAATCCGTTACCTTAAGTTTCGACTTCCATCTTACACATTGAAACCTCGTGTATAAAAAATATAAGTATATTATACATAAATTAAATAATAATTAACATATATATATCATACCTTATATGATTTACTTCTAAGATTTTACTACCTATTTATTAATAATTCAATTTTCAAGTCATTTTTCGGCCAATAACAACTTTGTTTTTGGTGTATGTTTTGATTTTTCATTTTTTGTCCTATTACATTGATCACGGTTCTTTCATCTCTAGAATGTTAAAAGTGAAATAAATAACATATATGTTAATTATATATGTTTTTAGAGTAATCAGTGATATTTATTGATAGAAAATTAAATACACCATTCATGGATAAGGTAAGTCGTATGTACGCCTGAACGTTTTTTTCCATTTTCTCAACGCATTAAAAAAAAGAAAGGTAAAAAATATATTATCATTAAAAAATAATTTTATGTTATATATATTAAATATTTTTATTAAATCCATCCTTAGTACATTCCAAGTAAATTTTTAATGATTCACATCTCTTCATGATGCGGAAGTCTACCATACACACGAGCGACGTTATCGTATTCCCACAAAATAGAAACTATGAAAGAATTTGGGATATAATAATTCCAAAATATTAATAATAACATAAATTTAATATAAAACATTTAACACATAATTATATCCATCCATGATAGGTAGTTATTGAAAATTAAATACATCGGTTCATGAGGTGGTATCCCAATATACGCATGAATGAGGATTTCATATCCCATTTGATGGAATAAGAGATGTTTGTAGGTAATTACCTAAAATTAAAATAATATCATCATATAGAGGATAATTATTTAATTATATCATATATTTTTTTAATTATAATTTATGGAGTTGTAGAACAAAATAAAATAAAACACTCGGTTAGATACGTTACCTCTTCTTTAGACAACTTCTTTTCGTTTTCACAAAAAGGATTCTTAGGTTTCATATATGACCAAACAAATGATTCTAGTATTGGGAGAATGGAATTAAGGAATTTATTTTTGTAGGTATTTTCTATACCAAATGTTTTTAGAAGTGTTAATATGAGAGGCAAAATGGGTGTCCATTTATAAGTGAAGTGAGTGGCACACTTGTATTTTTTTGAAAATAAAAATGGTGTACCCGTGATTTTCACATACTACAAGGACCCAAAATTGACCATTAAGGATACTATAAGAGATCAGGTCAATTTATATCCATAAAATGGGTTTTTAAAATGTTTTGTATTATTTTTAATTCTTATCTTTTTATTTTAAACCCAAGTGAGTCCAAGTTAACCATAACCGCAATAAATAAGTTTTACTATTTTTACTATTTTTTGTGGTAAAAAATTATGATTACCTTATTAGATAATATAAATTATGATAATTAAAAATATGTAATCCATTTTTTAAAATTTCATTCTCATATTTGTAAAATTTTAATTTTAAATTAATCCCATAGATGAGGTGAGAAAGCGGTTTTTCAAAGGGAAATGCTCAAAAATTTGTAAAGTTTGTTATATTAAAATTCAACATGAAATTGATTGAAATGAACAAAAATATATTAATAGATATATATTTTAAGTAGTTTTACTTTTATAACCATATTAAAATAACTAGTATGTTTTTAAAATCATTATAATAAATGAAAATTATGAATCATAACAAGTATTTTTCACTATTCATCGAAAAAATTTATATTTTCAAAAAATTATCAAGATTTCACTCCAATGTACTATTTAAATTATGATTTTAATTTTTTATTTTATTTAATCCAATAAATTTTTTATATTTTGAAAATGTGATTTTAATATAAGTGCTCAAAAGGATGTAAAACTACTTTAGAGAAAAATACAGTTTTTAAGCATAAAATTGGATTTATTCTTATCTATTTTATAGATTGCACATAAGATGAATGTAAAAAATTTTATTGAATATATAATATATATATTTAATTAAAATTATTCCCCAAAACTTATTTGTTAAATTTATTGATATCAAACACATTTCTTCTCATAAAATTAGTTTTTCAGAAAAAAAAAGTTTATTTTCAAATGGTTGTTATTTTTATTTCAAATCAATTGGTCACCAAGTAATTCAATTTTTAAACATGTCGAAAGAATATATTTTCATAAGTTGGTTAATATTTTTCATATTCTATATTTCAATAGCTAGGTGATAACTATCATATTAAACAATAATATTTTAATAGTATGTCACATTTTGTTTAAATTCATTATTGTGTATACCACAAGCTAAACTCTGTCTTTTAAGTAATGAAAGAAAAAAATCAGTGTTGTATATAACACAAGATAAACTAAATTTTTCATGTTACTCAAGCTAGAATCAGTGTTGCATGTAATTCAAGTTATACTAGGTATTTTTTTATAATGAAAAATATTGAAAATAATAAATTTATTTTCAAAACAAATTCACAAAATCTCATGGTGTTACATGTATAAATCCAATAAAAACAACTCCTATAGTTGTTTCTTCAATTAAACACATTACAATATATCCATCCTCTAGAGAGACATAGATATTGGTTTTTAATCACTGATTTGATCAATGGAAAATACAATATTACTTATAAATGGACTTCTAAGTACTTCTTAAGAAAGAAAATAAATATATTCTTGCATTAGGGGTACATCCCCTTATTGGAAGGATACTATCCCCACTCATATGTAGTGTATTCTATTTTTCTCTACAAACCTTAGTATGAATAGTGACTGTATGTTGATCCAGACATGATTTAGATGATATAGTCTCCCCTTTTAGGAAAATAGATTCCATATCTTCATCATGAATTGTAATCTCTTTACATAGGTAAATTATCACACTATAATTTGAAATACATTCCATCAAAAGGATTATATAAAATTCATTAAAATTTATAATAATCAATTTTTCAGATAGGGAATTTCTATTTGTCATAATGGGAACTGACTAGAATATATTTTTTTAACTAATATTTTCCCTCAGATCTTTGATCGACAAATCCCTTATTAATGTTATATGGAAGTAACTAATTTTCTGAGAAAACATATAATATATAAGGGTGATAAGATCCAGAACCAAATAAATCATTAGAGAAATTTAAATTTAGTATCAAAGTACCTTCCACCACATCTTTAGAAACTTTAACCTCAGTTGTAATAATTTTAAAAGCATGAACTTCTCTCCAAGACGTTTTCAATGTGAGTCTCCCATAATGCTTGGGATGTTATTTTCAAAAATTCCCTATCTCTTTATAGTTTAAGAACTAGATAAAAATGTTTATTTTTTACCCTTACATTCACTATCCTTATAACCCATTTCTCAACAATTGAAATAGAATTTTCTTCCCATTATGTATATACCTAGGTGGTTCTTTCCAAAATTATTATATAATTCAAAATAAATCCCTTTTTTTCTTTGAAAATATTATTTTTATGGGTTCTTGGTTAACCTCTTAATTTGTTAATTTCACTTGAAGATATAAGTCCTATAAATTATCTCGCTGCCCTAATGGAACCTGATAATATATCATCATATAATGAAAACATTTAAGAAATGAGTTCCCTTTAAACACTTGACTTAATCTCAACAAAAAAATGTCAATAATTAATTCTTGATTATGTATCTAGTCTGAAACATGCATATAGGATCTTGTAAAGTCATTTTCAAACTCTGTAAAACTTATTTCTTCCTATACATTAAATTGTGGAACTACCTTTATATTTAAACTCATTTTTCTTGAGAAAATTATTTTCCAAAAAAAAATTCTTTATAAGTTATCTATTCTATAATTCCTATATCATCAACATCTTTAGTGTTCTAGATTAATGATGACCATTGATCAACATCTCTCTTCAGACCATACACTTTCATAATATCCTTTATCCTTTCATTATTTCCCATGGGTATAAATTTCTTTTTGCAAGAATTAAACAATTGTTTTTCTATGAATGGATTAGTATTTCCACTAAAATATAATAGATTCTATTGAATTAAGTAATCCAACAAAGGTGAATCCCAATATTGACTATGAGTGTTAATTTCTTTCCCTCTAGTAGTTGGTATCTTTAAACAATTCCATGCACTTAGTTGACTCATAATAATTAAGAATATTGATCCATAAAATAAAAATACATTTTATGGTAAATATTATCAAATATCCTAAAGGAATTTTCATAATTCTCATGTTAGTTATGTTCATTTGAAATCCATTTGATACCAACTTAATTAACATTGACAACAATAAACTAATGCTCGTGTTTAGTTTATTTTAGTAGTAAAAGATACAAGGGATTACACTGTGTAAGATCGATCAATTTCCTAGTCTTGGAGAACTAGAAACATACTTGATTACTTTATTGCACTAGAAATATAAAAACATAACATAAAAACATTCTTGTGTCCTTGAACTAATTCAAAATATCCTTCTTCGTATCCTGAGGAAAAGAAATCAAATAAAGGGTGAGATTAGATTCTCAGTAAGGGATATATATAATGGAATGTATCATGGGTAAGTATGCCATAATCAATATGGAAGAGTTGATAATAAAAACACATTCCATTCAAATGAGAGCTTCTGTTTAATGTAAATCCACTATGAAAAAAATGAGCTTTTGTAATGGGGAAATTGCGACAGGCCCAACGTGTGTCGCAAAGAGTCCCTTGAAGAGGAATATTGGCGATGATATTTGAATCCTGTCATAAATTAAATTAAATAAACATTTATTTGCAATAGGAAAACTAACCCATCAGAAATACTTTAAGCACACTTTCCCACCAAAACATGGGAATGAGTATTTGTTACGGACATGGTTCCCATCGCAAATACTATTTTTCATGTGAAGTTAATTGCGAAGAGATCATTCTAATGTCGCAAACACTCTATCGTTAGGTGAGTATTTATAATGGGTCCTATGACAATTAGTTTTCTAAACATTGCCCTAATTAATTATAACGGTAACTATTTGGGACAAGTCTCGTCGTATATAGTTATGTCGCAACAAATAAAACCTATATATACACCCACCTGAAATTTTTTATCCTCATTCACCAATTGAGCTCTCCTTTCCAAGTTTTCCCCTTATTCTCTTCAACTATTCAAATCAAAGTTTCAATTTGTAGGAAGATGGAAATTTTCAGGTTTTCATAGCCTAAAAGCATCTTTTTTTTGGTATTTATGTAATTTTTTAAATTTTATTTTATTTATTTTATTTATTATTAGATTTTAGTATTCTTAATTTGAGGTAATTAGAGTCAATTTTAAGTAATTATTTAAAATTAGAATTATTTATTTATAATTAGCAGTATTTATTTTAAATTATAAATATTTAGTTTTAATTAGTAATAATTATTTTAATTAAAAGGTAAATAGTTTTAATTTGTAGTAATTGGTTTTAATTAGCAGTAAAAAGCAATAAATAGCAGTAATTAGTAATAATTAATGGTAATGAGTAATATATAGAATTAATTAATATTAATTAATGGTAATCAGTAAAAAGTAGGGTGAAATCAATATAATTAATAAACATTAAATGTAATTAGTTAAAAAAATGTTATAATTTATTGAAAATTAGTACTAATATGTGGTAATATCTGTAATTAGTAATAATTACATATAATTAGTAAAAATTATCTATAATTAGTAAAAATTAGCAGTAACTAGTAAAATTTTATAGTAATTAGTAAATATTAATGGTAATGAGTAAAAAATAGTGGTAATTGGTATTAATTTGTGGTAATCAGTAAAAATTTGAGATAAATCAACATAATAATAAAAAAATAACGATAATTAATAAAAAAATTAAAATTTTAATAAAATTTAGTAATAATAAATTGTTATTAGCAGTAATTAGTACAAATTAATGATAATTAGTAAACATTAGCATTAATTAGTAATAATTAATGGTAATGAAGAAAAAATAGTCGTACCTATTATTAATTAGCGTTAATTAGTAAAAATTAACTATAAATCAATATAATTATTAAAAATTAGTATTAATTAGTAAAAAGCAGTTATAAATTAATAAAAATTATTTTTAATAAGTTGTAATTTGTAGAAACTATTAATAATTAGCAGTATTTAGTAAGAATAATGGTAATTGGTAAAAAATAGCGGTAATTTGTATTAATTAGGGGTAATTATTAATAATTAGTGATAATACAATATAAATGTAAAAAATTGCGGTAATCATAAAAAAATTGCTATAAACGAAAAAAATTTAATAATGATAAGTGGTAATTAATAGTAATTTGTTATAATTAATGGTAATTAGTAAAAATTAACAGTAATTAGTAAACAATTGTTATAAACTAAGAAAAATTAGAAATAATAAGTGTTAATTCATATTAATTAGCGATAATTAGTAATAACATACAATAATTAGTAAAAAATTGTTGTAATTAGTAAAAATTAGTAATAATTTATAAAAAATATTGTTAATTAGTAAAAATAATGGAAATTAGTAAAAAACATATTAGTATAATGTATTAACAAGGTGTAATTCGTAAATATTAGTGATAAATCAATATATTTTTTAAAAAAATATGTTGTTATTAGTAATGAATTGTTATAAACTAATATAAATTATTAATAATAAGTTGAAATTAGATGTAATTAGTAATAATTAAAAGTAATTTGTTATAATTAGATTTCATTAGTAAAAATTAGAGTTAATTAGTAAAAATTGCTATAAACTTATAAAAATTTGTAATAATACGTGGGAGTTTGAAGTAATTGGAAATATTTAGTGGTAATTAGTAATAATTACCAATAATTATTAAAAACTAGCGGTAAATAGAAAAAAAAAAATCGGCAATTAGTAAAAATTAGCGGTAATTGGTATTAATTAATGGTAATTAGTAAAAATTAGAAACAAATCAATATAATTATTAAAAATTCATGGTAATTAATAATAAATTGTTATAAGTAAAAAAGTTAGTAATAATAAGTGGTAATTATATGTAATTAGTAATAACTAGCGGTAATTAGAAATAATTACCCATAATTAGTAAAAATTAGCAGTATTTAGTAAAAATTATAGGTAATTAGTAAAAATTTATGGAAATTAGTAAAAAATAGTGGTATAATGCATTAATTGGAAGAAATAAGAAAAATAGCGATAAATCAATAGAATTTTTAAAAATTAGTGTCAATTGGTAAAAAATTGTCACAAACTAAAAAAAATTTAGTAATAATGAGTGGTAATTAGTAATAATTTATAAAAATTAAAGATAATTACTAATAATTACTGGTAACTAGAAAACATTAGTGGAAATTAGCTACAATTAGGGTGAATTATAAAAAGTTAATGGTAATGAGTAAAAAATAACGGTAATTAGTATTAATTAGTAGTAATTTGTAAACATAATTAGCAATAATTAAATATAATTACTAAAAATAGTGTTAATTAGTTGAAAATTATTATAAATTAATAAAAATAGTTACAATAAGTTGTAATTAGCAATAATTAGAAACATTTAGCGGTGATAGGTAATAATTATCAGTAATTAGTAAAAATTTGTTTTAAAAAGTAAAAAATTAGTGGTAATTAGTAAAATTTAACGGTAATAATTAAAAATTTGATGAAATTTGTATTAATTAGCTATAATTATTAAAAATCATAGGTAAATAAATATAATTATTAAAAATTAGTGGTAATTAGTAATGAATTGTTACAAACTAATAAAACATAGTAATAAAAATTGGTAATTGGATATAATTAGTAGTAATTATTTGAAATTTATCGTAATTATTGGTAATTCGCAAAAAATAGCAGTAATTAGAAAAAAAAATGCTATAAACAAATAAAAAATAGGAATAATAAGTGTCAATTAGCAGTAATTAGTAATAATTTGCGATAATAAGTAAAAATTGATGGTAATTTGTAAAATTTAGTGGTAATGAGTGGAATTAGTTGTAGTTAGTACACGTTATTGGTATAATGTATTAATTAGCCGTAATTCATAAAAAGTAATGATGATTTCATATATTTATTAAGATTTAGAGTTAACTGGTAAAAAATTATTATAAACTAATAATTGTTTTTAATAATAAGTGATAATTAGATGTAATTATTAATATTTAGAAATAATTACTAATAATTAGCTGTAATTAGAAAGAACTAGTGGTAATTAGTCAAAAATTGTTATAAACTGATAACTATTTGTAATAATAATTAGTAATTAGTAGTAATAAGAAATAATTAGTAGTGATTAGTAAAAATTATTGGTAAATAGATAAAATTAGTGTTAATTAGTAAAAATTTGTGCTAATTAGTAAAAATTAATGGTAATTAGTAAAAAATAGCTGTATAATTTATTATTCATAAAAAAAATTATTTTATTTTTAGTAGATAAATATGGAACAAAGAAGTCAAAAATAGTCTTTATTACAAAATTTTGATTGGATAAATCATTGCATAAATCGAAACAGTTCTGTTATAAATCCTGTATATATTAAGGGTATTAAATACTTTTTTTATCATTTTACCTATCAAAACCATAATTCTTTTAAGAATAGAAAATTTAGTGTCTATGTTAGAAATATGATCTGAGGAGTTTTGATACATTTGACAATGTTGGGGGGTCATCTATTACATTTTAGTTCTTGAAAATTTTCTGTTTTTTTGGTATCAGTATAGTGAACACAGTTTTAGAGAAGATACTAATAATTTAGTTATAGAACTATCACTGTTTCAAAATTTAGTACATGATTTTGCGGGTACATATTTTTTTAAAAACTAAAACTCAGGATGATATTTATTTAAATCCATGGTTTGAACCATCCCAATTATATGAGTTGTTTAAGTATGCCAAGGATTCATTATATCCTAGTTTCAAGATAAAAAAATTGAATTAGTTTTAAAATTTATGGCTATGAAATCAGAAAACAGAATGTAAAATAACAGTTTTTATCAGATATTTGTTTTGGTTAAAGCATTATTACCTGAATGAATGTGTTGCCTATAAATTTCTAGGTGAGAAAGAGGTTTGTAGTTAATTTGGGTCTTGGATATCATAATATTCATGCTTGTTCAAATTATTTCATCTTATATTATAGTGAAAATGAGTTATTAGTTAGTTTTCCTACATGTGGAAAATTGAGGTACAAAGAGGATAAACTTGGGAAGTCTATATTGATTCCTATAAAATAGTTGTGGAATTTTAAATATACATTCAGATTGTAGTGTTTATTTATGTCTCAGAACATAGTGTCATTGATTTCATGGAACAAAACCAATATTTCAAATGATACAAGATTAAATCATCTCATCGATGGTGACTCATTGATACATTTAGACCAAGTACATCCATATTTTTCTTCAAAAGATCAAAAAGTGTGATTGGGTCTTTCTACTGACCGTTTTTTTTTTCATTTGGTTCATACTGTAGTCAATATTATTATTGGACCAACTTTATGACTCTATATAATTTACCACCATGGATGTTTATGGATGATACATATATATTTTGTAATTTATTAATTACAAAATATAAAAAATAAAATATAGATTTTTATTTGACTCTATTCATGGATGATTTGAACGTATTGTGCAGTAATAGTGTCATTACATATGATGTTGTTGAGAAAAAATATCCTAATGAATGATGCAATGATTTGGATGATTAGTGACTTCTCACCATATTCCATGTTATCTGGTTGTATTATACATTTTCCAAAATCATGTTCATATTGTATGATAAATAGAAAATCATTTATACTCTTGAATTTAAGAAGACATTGTTTTCTTACTCTCATAGAAGATTTCTTCCAACCAATTATCCTTTTTCGGGTGACCAGATATAATTTTCGAAAAGGAAAAATTGAAAGAGATGAACCTCCAAAAACGATCTCAGATATTGAGTTAAAATTCATTGTCTTTTCATTATCATTTTACTTACTACAAACTAATCAAAAATTGATGGCTTTGGGAAAGAACATAATTGGATAAAAGAATTATTTTATTTGGGATATTCTATATTGGTATGATTTGTTTTTTAATCACATGTTGGATGTTATTCATATTGAGAAGAACTGTTTTGATAATATATTGTATAAAGTTTTCGACACACTCGGTGAGACCAAAGATAATGTATAGGAATTATTAGATCGTTCCCAAATTTTTTGGCGACCAGAACTTGACAGTCATATTATAATGGAAATAATTCTAACAATTATATTTATAGGTTTTTTGAATTATATGATTTCATATTCGCTAATAGAAATATCATGTTTTTTTGTGAAATTTGTACAGTGATAACAAACTATTATGCACTATGTAGACTAAAATAAGATATTGTTTTAGTTTTATTTAAATTGGAAATAATCATACCACCTATTTTTTTCAATGGAACATTTGAAATTTGATTTTCTACATAAAGAAAAATATAGCAGTCCAGTATAGTTTCAATGGATGTTCCCATTTGAGTGATGCAGGCATAAATTTGAGAAAAATAAACGTAACAAAACATCAGTTTAGGGATCAATTATAGAAGCTTATTCATAAGAGGAAATTTATTTTTTATGATCTCATTTTTTCAATATAAAAATACCTAAAAACATAATTGCATGGGTTATAATGATGTATATTTTGATAATGAAAGGAAAAATAATCTACCAGTTTTTAATCATCTTGAACATGGCTTTGATGGAGTTCATGAATGAAGTATTTCAGATAATGGACATCACATGGATAATACATTTATTCTTCTCAACTATAAATAAATGACACCAATTGTACTCTGGGTTCTCCTACCACTTATTCAATATTTTCTAAGTAAATTAATATTATTTTATTTTTAGATTATATGATAATTATATCAAGAAACATTTTCTAAAAATTACTTCATCTTCTATCGAAGAACCCCTTTCCTACTAGTTTCAAAAACTTGTAAAGTAAATTGTTTATGATTTAACATAAAAGATAAATTTAATACATTTTATATTGATAATAGTTTATCAAATTTTCAGGTATCTCAACATGATGATAAAATTGATAATAGATCATATGTATTGGGTATCCCATCATCTAAAATGGTTGAATCTTATAAAGATAATATAGTTAATGGTTTTTGGTTCATATATGTTCATATGGGGAATCAAATAAAATCATTCATAGTGGTTTTTATTTGAGAGGATCTCATTATAGAGAAAGTGATGTTTGATTTCATGGAATACTGGAAGATATAATTGAACTATGTAATGTGGGATATAATTATGTAATGGTGTTTACTTTTCATTAGTTTGATACTGATAGAGGATTTTGTGTTCATTCACTCCATCAAATCATTAATTTTAAATATAAAATCCTTCTTTTAGTACACAAACCATATTATTATCTCTTCAGGAAAATAAATTGTATTATTTTAACTAAGGTGATACTTCAAGAGAGTTACGTGTTTGGTGGAGAATAATAGAAATGAAATCTCATGAAAATAAATTTATCCAAATAGAATGTCATTCCGCTGAAGTGCAACAAATTGAAATTTTTCAAGACACAACTCCAAATAAACCTTTTCAATAAAGAGATGTAAATATTGATGATGAAACCCCATATTACTGGGTCTATGGATGTGATGATGTCATCGATGTACCAAATGGATTTCAAATAGAAAGAGATGATGAAGATGAAACTACCATGGAAATTGATGACATTAAGAAGGAAGATGAAGATATTGAAACTATCATATATGAAGATGAGTATGAATATTGATAAAATTAAAAACTAGTTATAATCATAAATAATATATATCTATATATAGTACTATATTTTATTTATTTTTGGAATACAGTCATTTTTTGTTTCTGATGGTCGATAAATGTTTATCTGATATATTTTGGAGTTAAATGATGTTGCAATACCCTATGACGAGCTTGATGACACATAATCTGACCCTTATACTATTGGTGGTACAATGATGACTTGTAGAGGTCATGGTCTTGTGATATTAATGATTCCTAACCCTATCCCAAAGCAATGACCACATATTTGGTTGGATCCATGCATTCATAAGTATGTTCAGCTATGTTTTTTAATAAGTTTTCATTAATTAGAATTAATTTTGGATAAATTAATTATATAATAATTTTATGATTATTTTTTATCTTTTTTCTTATATTTTATTATATAGTTTTTGGATAAGGAAGATTTATATTGTGGAATTATTCTTCTATAGAATGGGTTAAATGAGATCATATTCTAAATGACTTTCAACCATGTATGTTGAATCATTGGATGGTACATAAATAAATAATAGTTATTTTGAAATTTATTTCACTAATAACTTGATATAATTGATAATTTGTTGGGTTTATGGTACCTCATTGATGATATCATGAAATAATCTATCTAGGATGCATTTAATGTATGTTTTCATGATTTTTGTCGTTAGCTTTTGTACAATCTGAGGAGGAAAATAATTTGAAAAGCGGGGGTAAAGGATTTTGATCAATATGGAAGTGCCTATTGACTATATTACATCTAATTTCATGTTTGGGATGGATTATGTTCATATTGTATGGGATATAGTTTTTATAGGAGAGCTTCATTAGGTCGACATAAGTATGGGGAGACATGAGTTGATGCATCAAGAAAGTATTCGTACATTTAGTACGCATCAAAAACATGTGGTAAATACTATTTCAACAATTTGTATAACATTAAATGTAAACTGTTTATTTTATACCTATAGAGCTTGTTAAAAATCTAATATTATAGTTTTTGATGTTTGTACGGGTTGTATAGTGATCATGTGACTAGAGAGATTAGAAGTGATCTCTAGCATTGTAATAGTATAATTGATTTTTGAGTTTTAATATTAATTGTAAATAATATTTTAACTAATATAAATTTAAATTGAAATTATAGGAGTCATATAAGGTTGTGATGTCTCAGACACGAGATGAGAGCCAGGCTAGGACCAAGGATTAGACCTCCATTGCAGCAAAATTTGATGATGCAGCATAGATGCAAGTGACTTAGTATTCCTTTTAGAAAGGAAAAGTTATTAGTATAATCTCTCTATTGATGCTTATATGTTATTATTGTACTATTGTGATGTCATTGTGCCGCTCGAGAGGAGATCGTGGAGAGCCCTCATGATCTGTAGCATAGTATGAGGAGTATCTTCTTACTCAGGGAGATATTATAGAGACCATTCATAGGGATAAGGAAGAGCTCTGTCGACAGCATCAATAATAGTTGGAGATGTGTTGATGGTAGTATTAGCATCATGAACAGATGATGGAGTACATGTAATGACTCACTCAGGGTTTACTTATGGAGTTCCCTCTACCAACTTCTCATGCTCCTTTAGATGACCCCTATGGATTTATATTCTTTTTCTTATAATCATTTTCATATACAAATTTTTTTATGTATTTTTATTAATCAATATATTTACATTTATATAGACTGTATTATTATATTATTGTGAATATTATGTTTTTTATTATTTTATTATTTTATTATTTTTATTATTTTATTATTTACTTATTATTTTATTATAATGGTTTTATATAGTTTCTAAAATATAGGTTTTCAATTTTTTAATTTCATAATTTTTTTATCATTTTAATTATATATTTTCTAATTATATTGGTTTTTTTATTATTTTATTATTTATTTATTTTATTACATTATTATTATTATATTATTATTATTATATTATTATTATTATTATTTTATTAAATCTTATTAATATTTTTTTTAAGTTTTTTGTGATGAGACCTGTCACAAAAGGGTTTTTTACAAACTTGGATAAACCTCTTACAATATTGTTTTATGCAATGGTCCATTTATAATGGGACCCCATTACAAATGAAGCATTGTGAGGGGATCCCTTCACAGAAAATCCCACTATAAATAATTCAATTTCTAGTTGCAATATGTAGTTAATATCAATATATCAATCACAATGATAATAGAAGCAGAGTTCCAAATAATGGTAATTATTAAATCAAAGAATTTTTTATTAAACCATAAAGGCCTTAGCCAAAATATCAAAAAAATTATTAACATGAAATCCAAAAAGAACATATTTATATAAGGGATGGTGAAAACTAAATACCAATCTAATATATAATGACTTCTGATTTTTCTCCTAAAACTAATCGATGCATCAAGGGGTAATCTATAACTGGGCCTGACATGTCACATATACATTCTGCACATTCCTTATATATCTATTAAACAATATAATTCACTCCAAAAAATCCTGATAAATAAAAAAACAATATTGTACCAATAATATGAAATATTTTCATATTCAATGAAAGAACACTCTTAATAAACCTCCTCCAACAAATACTGTATTTAGAAATCAACTACAGTTAATACAAAATCAAAGTGATGGGAATGATTCAATATAAATCATTGAGAATGAATTATGGACATATAGAAGAAAATAATGTTTAATGAAATTATGAAGAGTGATAGGGATTTCGATCATGGTAAAGTTAACGACCACAAAACCATTAATCCGTAAATAAGGAATCGGTATCATCAATTAATAAGAAATGAATTTTTTTCATAGAGACAAGAATTTTAGAAGTTGAAAATTTAATTGTATAAAAACTTTAAAAATAACTTCCTTTGAATTTTATATGAGAATATATTGATAAATAAATTTCAAAATTATTTTCATTCCATCAAGAATATAATAGATTTTCTATTAATAATATTTAAAATAAAAATAAGAGAATATTGAGAAAAGTATTTTCATCTAAAATAAAAATGGAAACTTATAAATTAATCTTCAATGTAAATAATGGTTATGATGGTTGGAAATTATGTTCATGATATAAATTTTAAAACAAATATTATTTTCACCCTTTGGTAAAGAAAATAATAAAATTCATATAGAAAATATGGAAAATATTAACTTCTAATATTTTTTAAACAAAGTATAAAGTAGTTTAAAATGAAATTTTTAAACCATTCATGAATAAATATGAACATTCTTGAAAACATTTATATTAATCTGTACATGGATGAAATGTTGTTGTAAGTAAAACTGTAAAATAATGTTTTTAAATGAACTTCCCTAACATATGACTCACTTTTAGATTCTTGATCCATAAGAGAAGAAATAAAAAATAAAATTATAAACCACCTACCAAAGTATAAGAGAATACAATTTGAAGGGTTTACGATATTATATTCATATAATGTTTTTAAAGAAAATCTGAATATAAGCAATATCCAAATAAAATGAGATTTTAAAAAAAAATACCTTATAATGGGACTCTACTGAGTCCTTTTTATTGAGCCTCTTATATAACAAATTTAAATTTATTAAATAATTTTATAATAACATTTTAAAATATATTCTATTTTAATGTAATTTTTTAATAAATTTAAATCTATTCATTGATTATTTCCTACTAACATTGACCATTTACATTTTCGTGGTGAATTTCTCCAAAATTACTTCGTTATATTGTTCATGGTTAAAGGTGTTATGAAATAGTTAAATTGGATAAAAATATTAATACTATCATGAATATGTTTTTTAGTCATCACATACAATTTTAAATCAATATTTTCATGATGGTAATATAGAAAATAATCACATCACTTCGAGGCGGTGGCAGTCCAAACAAATGTAGGAGAGATGTTATTATTTTCCAAAAAAATTGATGGGTAATAAGGTAGATAATATATTATATTTATATATCATACTTATTTCATATATGTCATTTATATTAAACTATTTCATATATATCATATATATTCATTAATTACATCTTTATATCCGTCCAAGTAAAGTAGTGATGATAAACGAATTAAACTGTTACATAGAGACGGTAGGTTGTAAGTACACATGAGTGATGTTTTTATTTTTTACATGATAGAAAGGAAATAAAAACGGATAAAGGATTGAAATAAAAAAATATTATAGTGAATATTCTGATTAAGTTATTTGAATTTGTTTATTGATGTTTGGGATGATGTTTAAGAAAATGGGATCTTGAAAAATCTCGAATAGAATATATACTTCTTCTTTTGGTAATCCACTATGGCTTACACCATAAGCCACTGTAAAGTTATATTTTTGTGAGATAAGGACATATAAGATGGGAGATTTTATTATATAATACCAATCCTTTTACACATATTATTATATGGATTTTAACATAAATATCCAATAAACACAACCTAGTGATTGTGAGGCCCAGCGTCATTGGAAGACTAGGTTCATAATACATCAAAAAGAAACTAAAAAGAAACATATTTGTTTTAGTATCCTTAAGGATATCCTAAATAAACCTTATCTCTAAAAAAATATGAATTCCAAGGGAATACATAAAAGAAGAAGGTCATCTAAAAATACCTATAAGGTAATAAATATGATAATGAATCATAACATGTGATTCAAATAGAATAACATGATATTATAAAAGATAAGGCTCATGAAAAATAAAATGGGCGCATTAAATAAATAATATATCATCATAAGATCATATAAACATTCTAAAGTGTTGAAAATATAAAACATGACATAATCATAGTTCAAGGTTAGCTTCTATGACAACATCACATGGTGAAGTGCGTCCTATTATGGATTAAGGTTACTCCCTAATCCCATATATAAAATATCTTGAGAAAAAAACATTACATTTTTAATTAGAGAACTGTTTTTTCACACCCATAAGAAAATGTACATTATTATTTGTTCCACAACATATATCAATCATAAGTAATAAACAAAATAGTTATCCATGGAATGAAATTGGATGCATAATCTATCCTGATATCTTAATTAGGGGTGATTTTATAAAGATACCAAAGAGAAGAATGAATTAATTATTCAAGATGATCATATCTGAGCACAAAATAATAAGTCTCAAAATATTTTTTTTCATATGGAGATAATATCATGAGAAATGGTATGGAATTTTTTATAAAAAGGATCTTTTAAAATTGTGTTTTAAGGAATTGGTTAAAGACATTTATGGAAAAAATAATAAAGTAGTTTTATTTGAAACCCATAGGTAAAAACAAATGGTTATGAATAAAATATTTATTTATTTATTGAAATAATGAATGGAAATACATATATTAAAATTTTCATTGATAAAAGAATTAAGCAAAAGAAAACTCCCCTTCAATCGTGTTTTTTCTAGAATGACTTGAAGGCCTTATTTATTTATTTATTTTTGGATAATAACCCATTTTTAATTGGGTTGATAGGGAACCCATACATGACCCGTAGACCTAGTGGCACAAGGCCTAGTACATGACCTTAAGTCCTAGAGCTACAATTCCTGATAGATTAACTGAAGTCCCAACCCACAAAAATAGATTGAGAAAGTAATTTGAAGAGATAAAGGTTATAAACAAAAGAAAACAGGTAGTTCAGAGAGATCCCCATATATTCATGAATCGTTCCACACGTGTGCTTAATGTATTGTATAATCAAATTAGATTTATTTATTACTTAATCAAATTAGATTTATTTTTACCAATGTCATTCGTTTAAAAGTTCTAAGGTTAGGTCACTTGAGGATAATTATTGATGTTGTTTTCAAATGGGACTACAACTACAAAAGTGAAATAAAGTGGTTTTCATGAACATAATTTTTTTTCCGAAATATCTCTTCATTTTCTGATATAGGGATGAATCAATTCAATAAAAATGTTAACATTATGCAGTCAATTCATTTAATTTATTTTATATGCCGCTAAAAACTAGAGTCATTTTATTTAATATTATGGATATATATACATTTTGGAAAGGTAAATAAGATATAATATACTTATTATTATCTATTTTACTATAATAATATTTTTGTGACCAACCTCAAAGGTTTTGAAAAAAACAAATTTTGTTGTTCATGGGTGTGGTGAACCAACTAAATTATGATCAACGTATTCATCTAATAAAACAATTCATTGTGGATAAAAGATGAATATTTAAATATGAAATAAAATTATATTAAATTTATTATAATGTAGTTATTATGTAATTATGGATGAGGGAGGAGAAGATAAGATATTGAAAGAAATGAATTTAAAAAGTTATGTTGGGAATATTACCTCCTAAATGTTTTCTATAAAATATCTTTACGGAATATGGAATTGGTCTTTTAGTGAGACTAAAGAAACTAGGATGTTAGAAAGAGGGTTAAGGTAATTGTGGTGAAATTTTGAACTCTAAATTTCTTAAAAGGTGTGAGGAGAAGGGGTTGTGAGGTGTGGTATTGATAAGGGGATTAAAGGGGTGTCCACCGTGATTGATAAGGAAACTCTTTCCACTCCCACCAATAATATTCATAATGATGTTGTGTATGAAAGAAATCCTTTTATGTAATGAATGTATGGATGTTGGGAATTATTTGGAGTTATGTCGGAAAAAGTTCTATTTTGAGATGTGTCGGATAAAGGAAAATCCAACTAATCTTATATACTAAAACAAGAGAGGATGGATACTGCTTTTTCAAAGCCTATATTACCCACTAGGGCAGATACAATGGCTTATGACACTTTTGACTCTTAGTTTTCTAATATAAAGGTTAAGTACCTAGTGATTGAAAATAGTGGTCCTTATAATATTTGGATAGAACATGGTAATTAGGTTAGAAATTATTATCCCATTACTATTGGTTTTGTTTATATTTCTACAATGACTGTTGGTTTCACTGTTGTTGGGTCTCCTATATAGCATCCCACCTTTTTATAACATAAACTTTCATTACATTACACAAAACTGAGGATCTTTAAGGTTTAGTGTCTTGGAAACCAGGAACTTAAAACATAAAAACATAAAACATTATTCTTAAACACTTGAAAGGATTATCCTCATGTTCATCCTAGGTTCTTTACTGCCTCTCATAACCTGGGGACATACATCAAAAGAAAGGGTGAGCAGAAGGCCCAGTAATGGAAACAAGAGAAACATTTTACATGTGAATTTGAGATACTTCAATAAGGTCATGAAAAGAACTTTAAGGCATGAGAAAGAAATCATAAGATATATCATAATAAAAATAACATTTTTCATAACTTTAATATGTGGCTGCAACATTTAATATTGACAATCATTTCGTTTCACCAAGGTCCATCCCCAAGGTGTCATTAAAAATTACCAAGGTTATTCACCAAGGTAGCAGTCTAAAAAGTCATCTCTAGAGATTAAGTCTTTACCCAATACATTGGAGCGCTATTTGGGCGCACCCTTGACATGTATTTATTATCATGTGAGCCACATATATTATCATAAACCATTTCATAAACAACCCATATAGCATAAAAGAAATGGGTTTAATTTCATAATCATAACGTTTTAAAAACTGCTTTAAAGACATGATCTTTATGTAACTTTAAACCCACGAAAAGGGAAAGCGGGTTTCATGTATGTAAATCCCAGAATTTAAAATAGAAAATTTTGGTATATATGTGAATACCCATATAGAAGATAGATCTTTGATAATTCACTTAATAAAATAAAAGAACTTTAGAAAAAGATAGAGACATTTTGAGACGAAAATTGTGCAGCATAACGGCTATGTTACAGGGTTTTAAAAAACATTGAAAAGAGAGGGGACATGTCTAAAACATTCATAAATGACCCATAAAACAGTATAGGGGAAGAATATAAGGTATTTAAGAAAAATTCAATGAAATTAGAAAGACATACCATATGAAATGGAGAACATGAAAGGAAGACAAAAATAAGATTTTTGTTAGGAAAATTCGACAGCCTAACAGCGTCACATAAACTTCAACAAAAATGATTTGAAAAGATCAAATAGGTTCCCTCATCATGTGAACATAATAGTTCAGTATTATAGATATAGAGATCATACCCCAACATAATAAAAAGTAACTTGAAAGACTTGACATGAATGTAGAACTTTGAAAAATGAGAAAGGTGAAAGAATCCCTTCAAAATTCGGCAGCCTAACGGCGCTACTTAAACATTCTTAAAAAGAATTGATGAGATAAAGAGGGGGTATCTCATCATATTAAAATGAAAAGGGTTGTAAGATTAATATAAAAAAACATCCCCCAATATAAGAACATGGAGCATAAAAGAAATTCCATAAACGAGATTACTTGAAAAGAAAGAGAGAGGTCGGATCCCTTACCTTAAATGTAAATCTTAAAACTCAAAGTTTGGGACCTTGAGAGGCTTGAGGGCACCTTGGGAGGACTCCTTGGGAGGTAATGAGACCATAACTTCGTTGAGAATGATTTTGGAGTCCAAAGGATGAGAGAATGGCTTAGTATTTATAGGGAAAGTGAGGGGATAAGGCATTAATGGCCATGGGACACCTCACAAGTGGTTTTCTCAAAACCATGTGCTCTCCCATGATATTTCCAATGAAGTTAGGACACATTGGGCCCCCAATACAATAATCCATCACCTTTGGTCGGCCAACCCTTAAAATATCTCATGACATCACCATGACACCGTTATGATGTCATTAAACATACCGAAACCCTAAAACTGCTTTTTTTACTATTCACTGAAAATTCATCTTTCTCAGAAAAATCCCAAAATATCACCCTAACCAAATATCGATGCTTTGATTACAAATATGAACTCCATTTTATAAAAATAATTTTCTAAATATTTTTAATTTAATTTTTAAATAAAAACACTATTCACTAAAAATTCATTTTTTTCAGAAAAAACCCAAAATTTACCATAACATAATATCAGTGCTATGAGTTCAAAAATGAAATCCATTTTATAAAAATAATTTTCTAAATATTTTTAATTTAATTTTTAATTAAAAAACACTATTCACTAAAAAAACTAATACTTGAATAATAATTTATGAAACCGTTATTTAACCATTTTATTTAATCACATTACTTAATCAAGGGGCCTATATTATATTAATACTTTCTTTAAGTGATATTACTAATCCATTTGGTCACATTACTAATACTAAGCATAAAATCACTATTCATAATTTACTATTCATCAAAAATCAAGTTGATCTTATTAGACTCTAAATTTCATACTGAACATAATTGTAGAAGACCATTTTTTGACAATCATTACACATTTATAATTATTTAAGGTTTACATAAACATTTTTTTTTAAATATTTTTTCTCTAAAATTCACCAAAAATATGCATACTATATTTATCCGGACATTTGGAAATTCATCAACATCATCATAAGAAAGAATCCCAATTTTTATTTAAAACACGGGATTACACAAGGTAGTTATGGTCTCCTTACATAGCCCCTTATCACACCAGCATAGGACCTAAGTGTAAGGTGTGCTAAGGTGAGAGAATCTGAGGGAGGCTCAGCCAACATCGCACGTTTAGTAATTTCTATCAGTTGGAACTTCTCGCAAAGGCGATTCCATTCTAGCTTCAAACGATGAAGTTCGGCTTGGGTTTGGTCCAGAGCAAAGCCCAGTGCAGCTACCTCCTTCCCATGTTCTGTTAGATGGGCTTCGATCGGTCCAAGACTACTGGGTGAGGCCATCGAATCTTCTTTCTATAATAACTAACCAAGATTACATGTATTTAGAGACAATAATCAAAACGTTTAGTTTCATGTGGTCATATTGACCAATGGTCATATAACAATCAAAACCCAATGGTCTCATTTTAATTATACTCATGTTATCAAATGAAACATTTTTGTTGAGTATAAAAATAAAATAAAATAACACATAAAATTAGGAAACAATATTTATTCAAAATTTCGGGTCGTTACAATCTTCCCCCCTTAAGAAATTGTGTCCTCGCAATTTTTAAAATTTGGTTTTGAAATTTCATTGAAAGTATCACATCGGAAAAGAAGTCAGTAAAACTATTACTTTAAAATAAAGAAAGGGAAGTACAAAGGTCACCCGAGTTAACCCACACTAGGATTCCATGTAGGAAAACATGGACATGGAGAAGAAAACAAAGGGTCAAGTTCTGAGGGAGAGTAATAGAAAACATGATTAGGTGAAAGTTAACCATAAGAAAATCCCAAACTTATGATGTGTGTAAACGGTCTTTGATTACCTAGTAGGAAACGTAAACCAACAACATTTTTTTTACATTTCTTTTCATAATTTTGAGTAATTCATTTACTACATAGAACAAAAACATAAGAAAATATACCTAACTTTATGTAGAGTTTCATCCTATAATAAGTTTCTACCAAAACTAATCTTTTCTCTAAACGATGAGCATTCAAAACTACTTGTTCTCATCAAAACACAAGAATCATCTTCTAGAGAATCACATATTCCACAAAATATTAACTATCTATTTCTTCTAGCTTTAAACATTATCCCAAAAACAGCAAGGGTAAGGTAAAACAACTATTCAAAAAGAAATAATCCCATATGAATGGAAACTACTTTTAAATCTTCAAATTTCCATGGTACTACCCAAAGTTCATCATAGACCATTCCATAAATAACGGTCCATAAAATTCCTCAAAATAAACCAAATTAATATTGAAACCCAAATACAAGATGGATTTGATAACACAGTCTTCCAAAATAAACTTCATTGTTCATCTCCAAAAAACATCAACCACTCCTAACATCTTATAACAAAAGTAGCTAACATAAACATATTTTACCCAAGACAGGTTAATAATTCCCATAAGTAACCTAAATTACTATAAGTCCACCTTAAATTCATCGATTCTTCAAAATATAATTCAACCTCACTCCTCAATAAAAATACCGTAGTAATCTATTTACCTCGATTATATAGGGTCCCCAAAATATTGAATGTCTTCCAAAATAATAATCATCTTTTAATCCACTAATCATCTCTATCATATTAATACAGAAATCATCGCATTTCCTATCACATTGGTTTTTGTGACATTTTTTTCCATTTCCCACAATTAACTAAGAAGAGAAAGTATAACTATGGGTTTAAATACTTAGCCAATAATCATGAAAATGAACTTAAATCATATAAGGATAACTTGTAAAAGAAAATTATACCCTAACTTGTGATCCCCTAGGTTCCCATCTAGGTTATCCATGATCATATATTCTTAAGTGAATCTTTATTTTATTTTATCTTCGTTCCTTTAACAATGGTTCATTCTAAGCTTATGAATTTACCAAAGCATATCCCCTGGGAGTGTCGTAACCAAGAGTGCAGCAAGGCCCATTGTCATGTACCAGTTCTCGTTTGATTCTAGCTCAAAGTGTTGTTTTGGGGTTTTACCCCTATGTACATTTGTGCAAGAGCCACCTCTACCTACTCGTATCCAGACAGGGATGTATTTGCTTGGCAACCCATTACTCAATACTCACCAAAATACCAGGAATATTTCCTATATATAAACTTTTCTATAGCGTTCTTCCTAAAGTTTTCATATCCTAATTTCCACAAATAACAAAACCATCCTTTGATACCAGCTATAGAATCCCGCCTTTTATAACATAAACTTTCATTACATTACACAAAACTGAGGATCTTTAAGGTTTAGTGTCTTGGAAACCAGGAACTTAAAACATGAAAACATAAAACATTCTTCTTAAACACTTGAAAGTCTTCTTCTCGTGTTCATCCTAGGTTCATTACTCCATCTCATAACCTCGGGACATACATCAAAAGAAAGGGTGATCAGAAGGACCAGAAAGGGAAACAAGAGATACATTTTACATGTAAACTTGAGATACTTCAATAAAGTCATGAAAAGAACTTTAAGGAATGAGAAAGAAATCATAAGATATATAATAATAAAAAATAACATTTTTCATAACTTGAAGATTTTGCTACAATATTTTATATTGACAATCATTTCGTTTCACCAAGGTCCATCCCCAAGGTGCCATTAAAAATTACCAAGGTTATTCACCAAGGTATCTGTCTAAAAAGTCATCTCTAGAGATTAAGTCTTTACCCAATGCAATGGAGCGCTATCTGGGCGCACCATTGACATGTCTTTATTATCATTTGATCCACATATATCATCATCAATCATTTCATAAACAACCCATATAGCATAAAATAAATTGGTTTCATTTCATAATCATAATGTTTTAAAAACTGCTTTAAAGACATGATCTTTATGTCACTTTAAGCCCACGAAAAGGGAAAGCGATCTTCATGTATGTAAATCCCAGAATTTAAAATAGAAAATTTTGGTATATATGTGAATACCCATATAGAAGAGAGATCTTTGATTATTCACTTAATAAAATAAAATAACGTTAGAAAAAGAGAGAGACATTTTGAGATGAAAATTTTGCAGCATAACAGCTATGTTACAGGGTTTAAGAAAAAATTGAAAAGAGAAGGGACATGTGTAAAACATTCATAAATGACCCATACAATATTATAGGGGCAGAATATAAGGTATTTAAGAACATGGTAGTGAAATTTGAAAGACATACCATATGAAATGGAGAACATGAAAGGAAGACAAAAATAAGATTTCTCTTAGGAAAATTCGGCAGCCTAACGACGTCACTTAACTTCAACAAAAATGATTTGAAAAGATCAAATAGGGTCTCTCATCATGTGAACATAAGAGTTCAGTATGATAGATATAGAGATCATACCCCAAAAAAATAAAAATTAACTTTAACGACTTGACATTAAAGTAGAACTTTTAAAAATTAGAAAGGTGAAAGAATCCCTTAAAAATTCGGCAGCCTAACAGCGCCACTTAAACATTCTTAAAAAAAATTGATGAGAGAAAGAGGGGGTCTCTCATCATATGAACATGAAAAGGGCAGTAATCTGAATATAATATAACATCCTCCAATATAAGAACATGGAGAAAAAAAAAGAAATGCCATAAAAGAGATTACTTGAAAAGAAAGAGAGGGGTCAGATCCCTTACATTAAATGTAACTCTTAAAACTCAACGGTTGAAACCGTGAGAGGCTTGAGGGCACCTTGGGCGGACTCCTTGGGAGGTAAGGAGACCATAACATTGTTGAGAATGATTTCTGAGTCCAAAGGATGAGAGAATGGCTTGGTATTTATAGGGAAAGTGAGGGGACAAGGCATTAATGGCCAAGGGACACCTCACAAGTGGTTTTCTCAAAACCATGTGCTCTCCCATGATATTTACCATGAAGTTAGGTCACATGGGACCCCCAATACAATAATTCATCACCTTGGGTCGGCCAACCCTTAAAATATCTCATGACATCACCATGACACAGTTATGATGTCATTAAACATACTGAAACCCTAAAACTGCTTTTTTTACTATTCACTGAAAATTCATCTTTCTCAGAAAAATCCCAAAATTTCACCTTAACCAAATATCGATGCTCTAATTAAAAATATGAACTTCATTTTATAAAAATAATTTTCTAAATATTTTTAATTTAATTTTTAAATAAATTCACTATTCACCGAAAATTCATTTTTTCAGAAAAAAAACCCCAAAAATTACCATTACATAATATCGGTGCTCTGAGTTCAAAAATGAAATCCATTTTATAAAAATAATTTTCTAAATATTTATAATTTACTTTTTAATTAAAAAACACTATTCACTCAAAAAAACTAATACCTGAATAATAATTTATTAAACCGTTATTTAACCAGTTTATTGAATCACATTACTTAATCAAGGTGCCTATATTATATTAATATTTTCTTTAAGTGAGATTACTAATCCATTTGGTCACATTACTAATCCTAAGCATAAAATCTCTATTCATAATTTACTATTAATCAAAAATCAAGTTGATCTTATTAAACTCTGAATTTCATACTGAACATAATTGTAGAAGACCATTTTTTGACAATCATTACACATTTTTAATTATTTAAGGTTTACATAAACATTTTTTAAAAATATCCTTTCTCTAAAATTCACCAAAAATATGCATATTATATTTATCCGGACATTTGAAAAGTCATAAACATCATCATAAGAAGAAATCCCAATTTTTATTTAAAATAAAGGATTACACAAGGTAGTTACTGTCTCCTTACATAGCCCCTTATCACACCATCATAAGAACTAAGTGTAAGGTGTGCTAAGGTGAGAGAATCTGAGGGAGGCTCGGCCAACATCGCACGTGTAGTAATTTCTATCAGTTTGAACTTCTCGCGAAGGCGATTCCGTCCTAGCTTCACATGATGAAGTTCGGATTGGGTTTGGTCCAGAGCAAAGCCCAGTGGGGATACCTCCTTCCCAAGTTCTGTTAGATGGGCATCGATCGGTCCAAGACTTCTGGGTGATGCCATCTAATCTTCTTTCTATAATAACTAACCAAGATTACTTGTATTTAGAGACAATAATCAAAACGTTTATTTTTCAGCGGTCATATTGATCAATGGTCATATAACAGTCAAAACCCAACGGTCTCATTTTAATTATACTAGTGTTATCAAATGAAACATTTTTGTTGAGTATAAAAATAAAATAAAATAACACATAAAATTAGGAAACAATATTTATTCAAAATTTCAGGTCATTACAATCTTCCCCCCTTAAGTAATTGCATCCTCGCAATTTTTAAAATTGGGTTTTGAAATTTCATTGAAATCCCACATCGGAAAAAGAGTCAGTAAAACTATTACTTTAAAAGAAAGAAAGGGAATTACAAAGGTCACCCGAGTTAACCCACACTAGGATTCCATGTAAGAAAACATGGACATGGAGGAGAAAACAAAGGGTCAAGTTCTGAGGGAGAGTGATAGAAAACATGATTAGGAGAACGTTAACCATAAGAAAATCCCAAACTTATGATGTGTGTAAACGGTCTTTGATTACCTAGTAGGAAACGTAAACCAAAAACGTTTTTGTTTTAAGTTCCTTTTCATAATTTTGAGGAATTCATTTACTACATAGAACAAAAACATAAGAAAATATACCTACCTCCATGTAGAGTTTCATCCTTTAATAAGTTTCTACCAAAACTAATCTTTTCTCTAAACGATGAGCATTCAAAACTACTTGGTCTCATCAAAACACAAGAATCATCTTCTAGAGAATCACATAATCCACAAAATATTAACTACCTATTTCATCTATCTTTAAACATTATCCCAAAAACAGAAAGGGTAAGGTAAAACAACTCTTCAAAAAGAAAGAATCCCATAGGAATGGAAACTACTTTTAAATTTTCAAAGTTCCATGGTACTACACAAAGTTCATCATAGACTATTCCATAAATAATGGTCCATAAAATTCCTCAAAATAAACCAAACTAAGATTGAAACCCAAATACAAGAAGGATTTTATAACATAGTCTTCCAAAATAAACTTCATTGTTCATCTCCAAAAAACATCAACCACTCCTAACATCTTATAACAAAAGTAGCTAACCTAAAAATATTTTACCCAAGATAGGTTAATCATTCCCAGAAGTAACCTAAATTACTATAAGTCCACCTTAAATTCATCGATTCTTCAAAATATAAGTCAACCTTACTCCTCAAAGAAAATACCATAGTAATATTTTTACCTCGATCATATAGGGTCCCCAAAATAGTGAACATCTTCCAAAATAATACTCATCTTTTAATCCCCTAATCATCTCTGTCATATTAATATGGAAATAATCGCATTTCCTATCACATTGGTTGTTGGGACATGTTCTTCCATTTCACACAATTAACTAAGAAGAGAAAGTATAATTACGGGTTTAAATACTTAACCAATAATCATGAAAAGGAACTTAAAGCATATAAAAATAACTTGTAGAAGAAAAGTATACCCTAACTTGTGATCCCCTAGGATCCCATCTAGGTTATCCATGATCATATATTCTTATGTGAATCTTTATTTTATTTTCTCTTTTTTCCTTTAACAATGGTTCATACTAAGCTTATGAATTTACCAAAGCATATCCCCCAGGAGTGTCGTAACCAAGAGTGCAGTAAGGCTCGTTGTCGTCTACCAGTTCCCATTTGAGTCTAGCTCAAAGCGGTGTTTTCGGGTTTTACCCCTATGTACATATGTTCCAGAGCCACCTCTACCTTCTCGTATCTAGAAATGGATGTATTTGCTTGGCAACCCATTACTCAATACTCACCAAAATAACAGGAAGATTTACTATATATAAAATTTTCTATAGGGTTCTTCCTAAAGTTTTCATATCCTAATTTCTATAAATAACTAAACCATCTTCTGATACCAACTATATCATCCCACCTTTTTATAACATAAACTTTCATTACATTACACAAAACTGAGGATCTTTAAGGTTTAGTGTCTTGGAAACCAGGAACTTAAAACATGAAAACATAAAACATTCTTCCTAAACACTTGAATGGCTTCTCCTCATGTTCATCCTAGGTTCATTACTGCATCTCATAACCTGGGGACATACATCAAAAGAAAGGGTGGGCAGAAGGCCCAGTAAGGGAAACAAGAGAAACATTTTACATGTGAACTTGAGATACTTCTATAAGGTCATGAAAAGAACTTTAAGGTATGAGAAAGAAATCATAAGATATATCATAATAAAAATAACATTTTTCATAACTTGAAGATTTGGCTGCAAAATTTAGTATTGAAAATCATTTCGTTTCACCAAGTTCCATCCCCAAGGTGTCATTAAAAATTACCAAGGTTATTCACCAAGGTATCAGTCTAAAAAGTCACCTCTAGAGAGTAAGTCTTTACCCAATGCATTGGAGAGCTATATGGGCACCCCCTTGACATGTATTTATTATCATGTGAGACACATATATCATCATCAATCATTTCATAAATAACCCACGTAGCATAAAATAAATGGGTTTCATTTCATAATCATAACGTTTTAAAAATTTCTTTAAAGACATGATCTTTATGTCACTTTAAACCCACAAAAAGGGAAAGTGGGTTTCATGTATGTAAATACCAGAATTTAAAATAGAAAATTTTGGTATATATGTGAATACCCATATAGAAGAGAGAGATTTTATTATTCACTTAATAAAATAAAATAATTTTATAAAAAGAAAGAGACATTTTGAGATGAAAATTCTGCAGCATAACGACTATGTTATAGGGTTTCAGAAAACATTGAAAAGATAGGGTACATGTGTCAAAAATTCATAAATGACCCATAAAACAGTAGAGGGGAAGAATATAAGGGATTTAAGAACATGGTAATGAAATTTGAAAGACATACCATATGAAATGGAGAACATGAAAGGAAGACAAAAATAAGATTTCTCTTAGGAAAATTCGGCAGCCTAACGGCGTCACTTAAACATCAACAAAAATGATTTGAAAAGATAAAATAGGGTCTCTCATCATGTGAACATAAGAGTTCAGTATGATATATATAGATATCATACCCCAACATAATGAAAGGTAACTTGAAAGACTTGACATGAAAGTAGAACTTTGAAAAATGAGAAAGGTGAAAGAATCCCTTAAAAATTTGGCAGCCTAACGACGCCACTTAAACATTCTTAAAAAGAATTGATGAGACAAAGAGGGGGTATCTCATAATATGAACATGAAAAGGGAAGTAAGATGAATATAAAAGAACATTCTACAATATAATAACAAGGATCATAAAAGAAATGCCATAAAAGAGATTACTTGAATAGGAAGATAGAGGTCGGATCCCTTACCTTAAACGTAACTCTTAAAACTCACTAGTTGGGACCTTGAGAGGCTTGAGGGCACCTTGGGAGGACTCCTTGGGAGGTAAGGAGACCAGAACATCGTTTATAATGATTTTGGAGTCCAAAGGATGAGATAATGGCTTGGTATTTATAGGAAAAGTGAGGGGACAAGGCATTAATGGCCAAGGGACACCGCACAAGTGGTTTTCTCAAAACCATGTGCTCTCCCATGATATTTCCCATGAAGTTAGGCCACATGGGGCCCCCAATACAATAATTCATAACCTTTGGTCGGCCAACCCTTAAAATATCTCATGACATCACCATGACACATTTATGATGTCATTAAACATACTGAAACCCTAAAACTGCTTTTTTTACTATTCACAGAAAATTCATCTTTCTCAGAAATATCCCAAAATTTCCACTTAACCAAATATCGACACTCTAATTACAAATATGAATTCCATTTTATAAAAGTAATTTTCTAAATATTTTTAATTTAATTTTTAAATAAAAATACTATTCACCGAAAATTAATTTTTTCAGAAAAAACCCCAAAAATTACCATAACATAATATCAGTGCTCTGAGTTCAAAAATGAAATCAATTTTATAAAAATATTTTTCTAAATATTTTTAATTTAATTTTTTATTAAAAAACACTATTCACTTAAAAAAACTAATACTTGAATAATAATTTATGAAACCGTTATTTAACCATTTTATTGAATCACATTACTTAATCAAGGTGCCTAGATTATATTAATACTTTCTTTAAGTGAGATTACTAATCCTAAGCATAAAATCACTATTCATAATTTACTATTCATCAAAAATCAAGATGATCTTATTAGACTCTAAATTTCGTACTGAACATAATTGTAGAAGACCATTTTTTGACAATCATTACACCTTTTTAATTATTTAAGGTTTACATAAACATTTTTTTTTAAATATCCTTTCTCTAAAATTCACCAAAAATATGCATACTATATTTATCAGGACATTTTAAAATACATAAACATCATCATAAGAAGAAATACCAATTTTTATTTAAAACAAAGGATTACACAAGTCTGTTACGGTCTCCTTACATAGCCCCTTATCACACCAGCATAGGACCAAAGTGTAAGGTGTGCTAATGTGAGAGAATCTGAGGGTGGATCGGCCAACATCGCACGTGTAGTAATTTCTATCAGTTTGAACTTCTCGCAAAGGCGATTCCGTTCTAGCTTCACACGATGAAGTTTGGCTTGGGTTTGGTCCAGAGCAAAGCCCAGTGGGGCTACCTCCTTCCCAAGTTCTGTTAGATGGGCTTCGATCGGTCCAAGACTTCTGGGTGATGCCGTCGAATCTTCTTTCTATAATAACTAACCAAGATTACTTGTATTTAGAGACAATAATCAAAACGTTTATTTTCCAGTGGTCATATTGATCAATGGTCATATAACAGTCAAAACCCAACGGTCTCATTTTAATTATACTCATGTTATCAAATGAAACATTTTTGTTGAGTATAAAAATAAAATAAAATAACACATTAAATTAGGAAACAAGATTTATTCAAAATTTCGGGTCGTTACATCCTGTTTTCAATGTACCTCCCAATCCTCACAGGAATTATAGCCCTGTTGTAGGATCACAATGTAATGGGAATGTTGAACCAATCATTAGGAAATTTAGAAACTTTTGAGCCCCTCTTGATTATCTGAGAAGTGGGGTAACATATCTAATGTGAAAGGGATGGATGATTGTACCCCTAATGGAAATGAGAAGTTGTGGTCATTCTTATTTTAAAGATTCCCTCTAAAATGTAAAAGAGAATGTGGTTGAGAGTGAGGGTTTCACTTCTACTATTTCTAAGTGAAGGACAAGGATGTATTACTCCAACACACCTCAGACTATGTCTACCCGATCCTATTATAAGATGTCAGGTATGTTCAATATAGATATTCTTACGATCTTCAATCAAGGCAAGTCCCAATCTTAGTGGGAAGCCGATGATCACTTCAATTATTGAAATGAAATGTCTTATTATGATTTGTAAATTATTACAAGGTGGATGAAGGAATGTCTATGTGTTTGAACTCCTTCACCTCTCCTGTGTTTTTTATTTTATTCTTAATAAATGGCCAGAAGATTTTCTTTTAGCTAGACTTGTCTGGTTAGGGGATGAGAGGTGTGTTTTTGAATATTATAATCATTAGACTGATATTTTGGGTCAAAACTATCAATATAATTCATTATTATGACAATATATCATAAATTGTGAATCTTATTTCTAAATATTTAGTTTTTACTTCATCAATGACTCAAAAATTCATGTCGTTTTCTTATAATTTTAAATATCCTATTTTTTTGTATTCTACTATTCACCAAAAATTAAAATATTTTAGAAAAATACCAAAAAATCCGCCATGATTTTTTAAATATGTATGTTCCAAAAATTAATTCAATTTTTTGAAAAAGTTTTTATAAGTATGATAAATTTAATTTTTAAATAAAATCCATATGAAATTGAAGAATACAAATTTTAATCATGTGATAAATTTTCTGACACTTTGAAAATTTACTTAATGTATAAAAAAGTTATATTATCATTATAATACAACATAATATCAATATATAAACTCATTTATTAAAATGGAAATTCTTTTAAATCATTATATTTTTATAGAAATTAAAATATTACAAATCAATTTTATAAAAAATATAAATATCTATTTTTTATTTTAAAACATTTAATAAAAAATATAATGATATAAATATACCAAATTTTCATTTTATAAGATACCTATTATTATTTACACCTCCATATGTGAGTATTTTATTCTAATGGTCGTGTTACTATTTCTAAGGGTGGTATTACTTTTCACATGGTCATGTTACTATTCCAAAGGTCAAATTACAATTCTAATGGTTAGATTTTTAATGGACATACAGGTTCCCTATTTTTTATAAATATATCATATTATATTCATTCTTCATTCACTTTTATCTTCACTAAAGGATAAATATGTTTACATTTTCAAGATAAATATTTTCTTACTAATATTTTACCTCAAATATATAATGTTCTTCTTGATTGTTGTTCTTTTTGTAGATCAAGGAGATCCAAATTTTCATATTTTATTTATTTTAGTATACATATTTTATCCTATAATATTATTTTTTATTATTATATCCTTTTTTTCTATAAATTTAATTTTAAAATTAATATAACAATTTTTCTTCGTTTCATCATGTTGTAAATGATCTTTACATTACGTTACTAAATATATCATAATTAGAAGATGCGAAATTACATTGATAAAATTCTAGGTTATTAAATTATTCCCCTATTTATAAATTTTACCATGTAAATTTTATTTTTTATACTAAGGTGAATAAAGGTGAGGTAAATTATTCTTCATGGATTCATATTTTTCCCATGTCATCTCCTCATACTTATAATTTATCCATAGTACATACACTAGAAGGGTTTTCTTTTTACGTCAAAGATTATCTCTTTGGTATAAGCCCTTAAGAAGCTGTTACTCATAAGATTAAACATTTTTCCAATTGTACCACCTCTTAATTTATTACATTTTAAGAACTTAGTATGTACTTCCTCAAGAGTGATATGTGGAATTATTTTTGTACTTGAGAAAGGGTCATTTGGAGTGCTAGTTGATTGGATATAGCTTCGATACGATAGAAAATATAAAAGGGGACAATGAACCGGAGACTTAGCAAACCTTTATTCCCAAATATCTTGACTCTCTTATATAGATATATATAGAAAAACACTTCATCTCCAACATCAATCTCTGGGTCTCATAAATTATTGTAAGCATAGCTCTTATGTTGACTCCGAGAATCCTTGATGTGTTTATGAATGCTCTTGACACTTTTTACTATGTCCTAAACAATTTTAGGAACCACAATATTGTGTTCTCCAACTACATCCTTGACCATATTTCTTCTAAAAATATTTTCATATAGATATTCAAATTGATCCATTTGTATGCTTGATTGAAATCAATTATTGTTTGATAACTCGACCAGAGGAAGACATTAATATTATACTCATTTTAAATCCATAAAATAATTATCCCAATACATCCTTGAGTTTTAATATAATCTCTCTGGTTGGACATTATTTTAGGGGTGATAAATTTTACAAAAGTTCAACTCAGTGTTTATATCATGTTGTATAATCTCCAAGAACTTATAGGTAAATCTTATATCTCGATTTGACACAATAGATAGTCGTGTTCCATGCAATCTTATAACTTCCCTCATATATATATATCTGAAATTTAATCAAGTGAAATTCCTCCTGAACTGAAATGAAATAATACATATTTTTAATACAATGCACAAAACCCATGTAGAGTGACTTCTAATTAATTGGTTATAAAGTCCAATGAAAAATTCCATGGTGGTAATTTCCCATTAATATGTAGGTATGGATAATGATTAAATCATTCCCATGGATTGTTTCTACTCCACATTCACTTTCTGATTTAACGACCACATTTATTTATCTTTTATGACCTCATTATTCATATTTTCCCACCAGTAGTTATCTCAGAGATCTAAATATATCTTCACTATCCCTGGGTTGATAGAGGAGTGTGGGCTATGTGCATTATTCAATAATTCCTACTTTATATTGAGATTTAACGATACCCATATTCATGAACCAAATTTTACCACTCCTTCTTCAATAATTTTGGACTCTTAGGATACCCCTTTTCTTATAGATTCATCCTTCTTCTGTATTCACACTAAATATCACTATGAAATATTGATCTTCTCTGGAATGGAAGGTAGAGAAATCATTAGAGAAAGGAATGATGATGGTCCTTATTTTATAATTCACAATTCATCCTTTTAAAGTCTAAGAAGATTGTTTCCTTATCAATTATCCTCATTAATAAGGAAACAAGATACTCTCAATTTAGTTCATCCACTACTTCGTTCCCCTTCCCATGATGATAGTTGATTGATTAGTGAAAGTTATTGGTTAGTTTTAACCATCTTCATCGATGCATATTATTCTTGTTCTTGGTGAATATTTGCTTAAGGGTATTATGATGAATATATATTTTACACTTCTACAAATAGAGATAATTTCACCATATTTTCAATTTTAATATCACTGTATCTAACTCTGTATAATTCATTGGATAGTTATACTCATGAATAGTCAATTACCTCAAGGTGTAGGCTATCACATTGTTATTTTTCATTAGTACACAACCTAATACCTAATTTCCATAAACACTATGTATAAATAAAATTGTCCCACTCAAGGGTAGTATCAGTACTGGTGCATTGATAAACCGATTTTTATCTCTTTGAAGCTCTCTTCACACTCATTATTCCAAAAAAATCATAACACCCTACTGAGTCTACTTGGTTTTTAGGTTTAATAATTATTCAAATTTTATCACAAATCATTTTTAATAACCAAATATTCCGAAGAAACTTTGGATCCCCATTATAGACATTCTCCTAAGCCACTCAAAGGTTTTCTTTATCATAGAAGGGTCCCCTTATATCCATTTACATGAGATAAATTTCCACAAGAATGATATATCATCTATCTATAATTCACATTTATTATACTCATCATATAGTATATCCTTTTTGAAAGTCTTTAGAAAAAAATTCTATTGCTTATCCTTGGTTTTTAGAGTACACCATAACATCATCTATAAATACAAACACAACTTTTTTTAGGTAATCTGAAATAAGAAAATATTTATTCAGTCTATAAATATTCCTAGAGAATTAGTTAGTATGAAGGGAGTCACTATCAACTCATAGTGTCTATAAATTCTTGGAAATGTATTCTTGGGAATATATTCCTTATACACCATTAATTGGTGACATATTGACCAAAGTTCAATCTTAGGAAAACATTGCGGGCCATATTATAGTGATTGAGGCCTTTTAAACATATTATTATATGATTTTTAATAGAAACATCTATTAATTACAACCCAATTACCATGAAGCTTAGTGACTATGGTAGAAAAGGTTTATAATATTTATAAGTTATAATGAAGTTAAACTACTTTACTTTATTCTCCATAATGATCTAGTAAGTCTTTTTAGGCTCCAAGAAAAGCATAAGATAACCTCTAGATTATATAAAAAAATGGGTGGACTCAAAAACCGGTAAGGGAATAAATATGATAAGGAAATATAACTTGCAATCCAAATGTATAACATGATAGGATAAAATAGAAGGCACATGAGTAATCACTTGGATCACAACATAATGAAAATGGTGTCATAATATTAAAGGAGATGTGGAAAAAGCATATAAAATGACATAAACATTAGTCAAGACCAACTTTATAGATAATATCACATGATTGAAAAAGTTCTATAATGTATTAGATTTACTCTCATATCCCATAGATGATGCCTCATGAAAGTAAAGCTCTACCCAATGCATTTGAGTTATATTGGGGTCGACCTAACATAACATGTTCATGATATATGTGTTCCAAAAAAATGAAATTAATCATAAGTAATAAACATAAACTTACCCATAAAAATAAATGTGTTTCATAATATTTCACCATGATGAATTAAAATTATTTTTCTTGAATAAGGCATTAAAAATAAACAAATGGATTGTATTACACCATAAAATTAAATGAGAATATGTTAGGTTTGTATATGAGAGACATATATACATAAAGTTTAAAAATATATAACATCAAATGTTATCATCATTGATGATAATTACTTTAAAATATTAATGGAATATTTCTTGAGGAGAATAAATTTTTCACTTTGAAATTACATCTTCAAAATCTAAAAATTATACATAAATATTATTTAAAATAGCCATTAAATATTATAAAGGATTATTCAAATTGTTTTTTTGTCAGGGTAGTTGGTGATCCTATATATTTAATGTATGTTCAAAAACATTCCTTTCACAATATTTCAAAAAGGTTAAAAAGTACCCTGTTTGTAAAATGATAAGAAGATCTCTTTTATACAATTTTGTAAAAATTAAAACATGGGTAAAAGTTTACTTAATAAATAATTTTTAGAATATTAAAAATATTATTGAAAATATTTATATAAACATGGATATGGAAGATAAAGTTTTTTTGACTGAAGAAACAAATGAAGAATATTGTACTTAAATACAAATAAAATCTTACCATTTTGGTAACATTTGTAACAAAACCACCATAAAAGAAATAACATCATATAAACTTACAATACCATGATGATAAATATATTTATGATATAATATCAAAGGGGAAATATATACACCACAAAAAATAAATAAGTGTTGAATATGGAATATGTCTCACAGAAGTAAAAGTGAGAGAAGGAACACTTACCTCAAGTTCATACATGGTCACATCTGTCCTTTATCTCAAGTATAATAAATATATATCAATTATGGTTTTTCTCAATAACATTTTTCTAGTTTAATCAATTATACATAAGGCATTTACATCATATACTTGAGTTACATATTTAATTACTTAATCATTCAATTCCATGTTTGTTTTTTGAGGACATTTAGATCATAAAATAAATATGGAATAGGTTCATTGATTGTGGTTAAAGGTGAAATTATAACATCATCATCAAGATAATAATAATTAAATAATTATATTAATATACATAAATTTTTATATAAAAACCAAAAATGAAATGAGGATTTGAAAATTGAACTACATTACATTCATGAAGATAGTAGGACGTATGTACTCTTTTGTAACATTTCTATTTTTCAATGATGATGATGAAAAGAAGGTTATTGTTGTTCTATTTGTCATTAATTATAATTTTATCATAAAAATAATTTTATTTATTTAAATACACATACTTATACCATTAATGTGAGTCGGGAATAAAAAATGAATCACATCACTTCACGATGTGGTAGTCCATCATACACACAAAGGATATTATAATTTTTTTCATGGATGGTAAATAAAAAATATATATGATATATAAATTTTAAATAATGATTAATATTATCATAAATATATTATATAAACAATAAATACATATCAATTAATAGATTTTAGATGTGATTATTGAAAAAAACTTATATCGATTCACAACACAGTAGCTCACCGTACAAATGAATGATGGTTTCATTTCCCATTTTTTAGAAGAGGGGATGGATGTAGGTTATGTTGTTAAAATGATAAAATATTAAAATATACGAGTTTATTATTTCATTATATAATGATGTTTTAATTATATTTAAAGTATTTAGAAAAATAAATAAAATAAAAATGCTCAGTTAAGAATGTTACCTCTTCATTATAGAATCTCTTTAGGTTTGCACAAAATGAATTCCATTGAGGGTTTTATAAGAAAACCAAGGCCTCTGAGAAGTGTTCAGGAATTTTTGGAAGGAATGGAAAAGTATTGTAGAAACCATAATGGTTTGGTAGTTTAAAATGTATAGGATAGTGTTGGACCTTTTATAACTGAGGTGGAGTTGCATTTTTCTAAATACACAAAACTATTCCATAATGGGAAGTCTCTCTAAAGAAACATGCCTCCAAAAATGAAAAATCAAGTATTAGGGAAAATATAAGGATAATACACAACTCTAAAACTAAAAATAATCATATTTTTAACATGTTACTGTTTTTTACCAATTGGGTTACTGACTTTTACCATTTTAATTTTTTCACCATTATAACTAGTTTTCTTACTATTTTTATAGTTCATTATAACCCAAAATCATTATGACCTCATTAAATAATATGAATTTTATATATTAAAAATATTCTAACCAATTTATCTAATTCAATTCACTGAATTGGAATAATTTAATTCTATAAAAATATATAGATGCGATGAAAAGAAGTTTTTTCATAAAGAGGATTTTTTTAAGAAATTGATGTTCTTTTTTAACTATATGACTAGACATAATAATTATATGTATTTTAATTCATATATGAAGATATATAATTTATATATTTTGGGTGGGTGCTCCACAGTATAGGGATTTGACCATAGTGTAGATGATCGTGATGACGGTGGTAGGTCGACGTTGGCGTCGTCCAGTCATTACCTATGAGTTTGGTGGATCTCACATAGCAGTAGTGGTTGTGGTTAGAGTTAGTGGTATCAGGTAATGATGATATTAAGGATAATTTGGTCTTTATCATGGCATCGATGCATTTATTAAAGTGTTAGTGATAGTTAACAAGGCCTTCATGATGGAGGGGAGTACAACAGGATGGATCAGGCTCAACATTGTTGTCGGTGGTATCCTTTGGTTATGAAACAGGTGATATAAGGTCCACAAGTGTATTATTGAATTAGACAGAGAGCATGACACATCCACCAGTAGTGTTATACATATTAGAAGGAAGATAGGGTATTTATTTCTAATATCATCACCATGAAACATGCCAATTTTCATTGGTAAAATCTTCTCAGTAAGCTCTCCATTGTGGGATCATTGAATCAATTCAAAAAAAATCAGGATTTGGGGAGGGATTTCTCTGTGTGTCTATACCTTTTCCTTGATCCATGTTCTAAGTACATGTGCCTTTGTGCCTAAGATTAATGTCAAGTGTTTCCTCTCAACCAAAAAAAGAGTGATTTTCCACAAAAGTTATAAAAAATAAAAGGCCTTTGTGTTTGGATCCAGAAAACTGCATTTTTCAGCATAATAGTAAAATTATTCCAAGTTCCTAAAAATCAAACATTTCTGAAAAATCAAAAAAAAAATAGACCATAAGTTAATTTTGATATTATTATTTTAAAAATTATGTTCATTTCATAAAAAAATATTCAAAAATATTCTAGAAATTAATTATAATATCTTTTCACAAAAAAAATAAATATCATTTTTAATGAAAACATATTTTCCGAAGAATAAAATATCTTTATTTAAAGTTGAGTTCTCATTGATAATTAATCAAAAAAATTATATTGAGTAATACTTTTATATATTTTTTTAAATATTTTAATACTATTTATAACCCTTAATTTAAAAAATATGTCAAATTGATCATAATTAAATAATAATATTTTAATATTATATTTCAGTTCATTTAAAAATAGTTTTGTGTATTGAATATACTGTCGAACATAGGTTTCTTTTTAAATCTCATCGTTTTACATTATAACTTCTGTGAATAAATTTCATCCTCACAAATTAAACTTTTTCTCAGTAATCAAAGGTGTTACATGAAAAATTCCTTTTTCAAAAACCCATATCATAAAAGGGGTTGATAAAACTTCCACTTAAAAACAGGGAAATGGAAATAAAAATATCATCACATAAATAGGTTTCCACATAAGGAGATATTTGTTTGGAGTTAGAAACATGTATATAGAATGAATATCCATATCAGAGATAAAATTATAAATATTTTTATGAGGTATGATACCATCAATTTATTGAAAATGAATAAATCTTTTATTTTGAGATCCTTTTAAAAGCATTGAGGGATTATTTTATCATATAGAATAAGAACATATGAAAATATTTTTATTTTACATGTATAATTTCAACCATAATCAATTTTCACAACAATCTCTTCTGCCACTCCAATGGATGAGTATTCAAGGTAAATTTTTCATTATTGAATCTCAAAAATTAAATTCTAATAGATCATATGATCCAAAAAATGATATCAATATATTCCTAATATATTTAGGCATTAACCAAAAGTAAAAATGGGTAGCATAATTTAATGTAATTTAAAAAAATTAATACACCTTCATATTAATGTCTAAATCCACAATCCAATTTTATTCATTCCATAACTAAATAACTTTACATCCCACATAGCCTCAACATCCAGTTATTTAATTATGTTCTTTCTATATAACCATTCCTGTAAAATTACAAGTCAATGTAAAGGTTTACATATAACTCAACCAAATTAAATGTTTCTAAAAAAATCAATAATCTCCTAAAATTCCTGAAAATTCAAAAACATTTGGTCCTTGAATATGATTCCCAAAATCAATATAACATTTCCTATCAAAACATTAAATTAAAACAATTTAATACTACCCAGTACATCATTTAGGCTAGTAGTAGGTGCTGCACCCAAGAAAACCATTGGTTGTTAGTTCAAAACCCATGGCCTTTCTAGATGCAATGAGTTATCGCCCAGCTTGTGGGTTGTTCTTTTTCTAAATCTACTCGAAAACCCAAATGATAATCATTTTCATAATTTAACTTGATCCAATTAAATTACCAATAATATGATCAGCACAACCAAATATAACATTAGTTTTCAAATAACATTTTTTATCCTCTATTGTTTTCTATCCAGGTCACTCTTTTCCACAAAAATAAAATAATTTTAATTGAATATAATTACCTTAAAATTAAAAATATGTCAAGATTATATTTTCCCCAATCATGTGTCTTTTCAAAAAATATCACATTACGATTAAATCACCTTTCTAGTTCATTAGTACCATACATAATATTATTTTAAATCCATACATAAAGATTATACAAAACCACCATTATTATATGTTTCATTATTCCAATAACTTGAATACCATTGATAACAATACTTCAACAACATTATTTTTGAGTTCAAACATATAAAACATAAATAAATCCAATTAAATGATTTTTATAATATAGTAAATTATGAATTAATCCTTGTATTTGAGAATTATAATAGATAATGATCAAATTACCCACATATATGATCTTAAAGTATTAGTGGTACCTTGGGCTGAACTTTATTCCCCGTCATCTTATTAATGAGACACATCATTTTCTTCAGAAATTAGCTAACTTTTCCCTCCTTTTCCACATATAAAGAATCTTATAGTTCTATTAATGCATTTTCCATGTTTCTTATTCCCCCATTTTATAAATGTTGGAAATTTATCCTTCTTTCCATAGTCATATTTAACACTTGAACATAAATGAGATTCCAACCTTCTCATACTTTATGTGTCTATAAATTCACTTATGTTATAGTTGTTAATCATAATTAAGGATAGCTTTTTTTCAATTATCATATGATTTCTATTTTTTTCTCATAGGTAGGCATCATGTTAAGGAAGTCTTTATATTTTTTATCACATTGGTTATTTTCATGATTTTTTCTATTTCCTTCGATTAAGAAAAATAAAAAAACAAACAAGATGAGAATGAATTAACCTACAAAATGGGAAAATTATAAACCTAAGAGTAATGTATTATAAAAGATAATTTTATCCAGAATTTTTGAGAATCTATGATTCATTATATGTTATTCATATTAAGGTTTCCTATTAGGTTTTATAACCTAATAATTTGATCAATTCCTTCATGATGGTTCATAATGATTTTGTGAATCTCCAAAACATATCGCCTAGGAATGTAAAAATCGGGGTGTACAATGACTATTTTTTTAACTCGGTGATGATAGAGTCAATATTAATACACCATTTTAAGTTTTAAGAGTCCTAGGTAGGCACATCCACATTCTGTATCTAGATAGGGATATGATTTCTTGTAATCCACTTCCTCTATAGTTCACCAAAATTCTAGGATATTTTTATATACTTAGACATATCCTTATAATTATTCATAGCGACTTCACTAATGTTTTGTCATCATAGTTACAATTTTTTACTAAAAATTTTCTATAATACCAACTATTGTGACCCAATACTTTTACACATATTATTACATTATTTTTAACATAAACATACATTAATTACAACCTAAAGATAATTAGGCATAGTGTATTTGTAATACTTGGTCAATAATATATAAAAGTGAGTCTAAAGTAAGGCTTATTTATTTTATTTACAATAATCATCTCCTAGGTCCCTTTGGGATCCTACAAATTCATAGGATAACCTAGGGAATAGATATAAAGAAGTGGTGAGCTAAAATTCCAGTAAGGGAATCAACAAGATAAGGAAACATAATGTGTGAGTCAAAGGTATAACATGATATCATAAAAGAGAAGTATAATGAACAATGAAATGAATCATTACATAAAGATCATGGTATAATAGCATCATTAGAAATGTAACAGTGACATATAAAATTAAATAAAAATGATTCAAGTCTAACTTCCTAGAAAATATCATATGGTAGACAAGCCCCATAATGGATTAGTTATACTCCTCAATACCATACATGATTCCTCATGAGACTAAAGATCTACCCAAAAAATTATAGTTCTATCTGACCACACACACAATAACATGATCATGATTTATGAGTGCCATAAAAGGGAAGTCAATAATAAATCATAAACATAAAATTACCCATCAAAAGAAATGTACTGCATAATATTTACTCATATCATATTTAAAAAAGATTTCATAAATAATGAATTTTAAAAATCAAGATAGGGAATGTATTCCCCAAAAAATTCTAGTATAATAATTTAGGAATATATGTGAGATAAATATATATGTAATTTAGATTAATTCCATAACATCAAAGGTTTTCATCATTGATGAAATTGTCTTTAAATGATTACATGGAATATTTTTTGATTAAAATACACATTTCACTTTGAGATCATTTCTTCAAAATATAAAAAATTATAGAGAACATTTTAAAAAAAATCCTGAAAAACTAATAAATTAATATTCAAAGAATTTAGTTGTAATTATGAAGGAAAATTATGTACTCATTGTACATGTTAAAAAACATTCCTTTCACACTGTTGTAAAAATGTTAAAAAGTACATCATTTGAAAAACAATACGAAGATTCATTTCAAATAAATTTCTAAATGAAAACCTTTATAAAAATTTATTTAATAAATTATTTTTATAATTAAAAAAACAATCTTGAAAACATTAACAAAAAATAAGGATATTTAAGAGAAAGGTTTTTTTTACCAAATTGAGAAATGATGTAAATTTTCCATAAAAACAAATAATCTCTTACCATTTTGGTAAATTGTAAAAAATCACCATAAAGAAATAAATAAAAATGAAACTTAAATACTATGAATATAAATATATTAATTATATAATATATCTAAGGTTCATTATATACACAACACAACGAAAATAAATAGTGAATATGACATATGTCTTAGGGAAGTTTATGTGAGATGGGGAACCCTTAGCTTGAGTCCAGACTTGGTCGTGTATGTCCTTTATCTCCTTTATAATTAAATTATATCAATTATTTTATTCTTAATAACCTTTTAAAAGATAAATATCTTATACTTAAACCATTTACATCATTTATTTCAATTATTTATTTGATTACATAATCAGTTATGTCTATATCGGTTGTTTTTAAGGATGTTCAGTTCATAAATTAAAATGGAATACATGTGTTGATCATGGTCAAAGAGCTCATGGTTCTATAATATTCAAGATAATAATAGATACATAATTATAATATTTATAGATAAATTATACTTTTAAAAAAATCCATGAAATATTTTAATGAAAATTTTACTATGTTACAAGCGTGGAGATGGTAGGTCATATGTATGCATGTGTGACCTTTCCATTTTTCAATAATCATGATAGTAAAAGTGTAAGTGTTATTTTCTATTTAAACACTGATTATTATATCATAAATATCATATAATTTATTAAATAAAACATAGTTATACTATCCATGGGATTTGAAAATAAAAAAAATGAATCTCATTGCCTTGTGAGGTGGTAGTCCACCGCACACCCGAACGACTTTCTCAATTTTTTCATGGAAGGTAAGTTAAAAAGGTATATGATGTATTAATATTAAATAATTATTAATAAGTTATTAATAAAATATATAATTATTAAATCTATCATCATGAAAATCCATAAGTTGTGATCATGGAAAATGATTTACATCAGTCTGTGAGGTGATAGTCTGCGAACACATGAATGATGGTTTCATTTCACATTTTGTGGTAGAGGAGATAGATTTATATCATTAAATTAACATAATAAAATCTAATTATTTGTTATTTAGTTATTTTATTATATAATAATGGTTCAAAAATAAATCAATTATGCGTAAGAAGAAATGAAATAAAAAAACACTCGGTTAATAATGTTACATATTCTTTTTATAATATCTTTTGGTTTGCACAAAAGGAATTTAATGGACAGTTTTAGAATACAAAAGTCATATAGTTAATGGGGATGGGATTTGGGAATTTATTTGGTTAGGTATTTTTCAAAACACAAGGCTTTTTAAGTGTGTAAAGGAAATGATTGGGGTGGCCCTTTTATAATTGGGGAAGAGCGGCATTTTTGTAAATACCCAAAATAATTCAATAATGGTAAGTCACTCTCAATGCAAGTGCCTAAAGAAATAAAAATAAATAAGTTAATGAGATAAAAGGATAATACACACGTCCAACAATAAAACTAAACATGTTTAAACATGTTATCCCATTTACCTCATTGGTTACTCACTTTTACCTTTTTATATTTTTTCCATAGTAACTAGTTTTTACTATTTTTACTATTCATTGTGAACGAAAATAAAAATCTAATTATTATATAATATAAATTATGATTTTTAAAATTATAGAATAAATTTTATCTAATTAAATTAACTTATTCTGAAAATTTTAATTCAAAATAAAACCCACAAACGAGAAAAAAAGTCGGTTTTCAGAAAGAATCGTTTTTCAAGAAATTGATGATCTTATTTTAGCTCTAGGACTAACCTTAATAATTATATGAATTTTAAACCATATTATTAATAATTTATTATAATAATTTAATTTAAATATTTTATTATTATTATTTTTTTAATTTATTAAAATTGATATTCTATATGCATTTAAATATAGTTTTCATAAAATTGCATTTTTGAGCATAAAAGAAAAATTATTCCAAATGTTATGATTAAAATGACAATAATAATTTTATAAAAATATTATTGTTAATATATAAATATAACATCTAATATAAAATAGAATTATACTTTTAAATTACTATATTTTATAAAAAGATATGACATTATTTGAAAAAATCATTAATTTCCACTATTCAATGAAAAAATCAAATATTTCATAAAAATGTTGAGATATCACAAAATGTTGATTTTTATATAATTATTTAAAAAATGATATTAATTTTGTAAAATAAAATCATAAAATTTATTATTATATTTTCAGACAAAACCAATAAAAATAATTTTTTATGAAAACGTATTTTATAGAGAATAAAATATCATTATTAAAGGGTGACTGCTTATGAGGAATTTATAAAAAAAATTATATTGAGAAATAAATTTATATAAATTACTTAAATTACATTATTCTATTAATTATCTATAATTTAATGGATAAGTAAAAATTTTCACATTTAGATAATAATATTTTAATATTATTTCACTATTCATTTAAAATCGGTGTTGCATATTGAATAAACTATAGAACATTGTGTTCTTTTTTAATATAATGATGATACACAAATATTTGATCTAATAAGTCATATATATGTTCTAGATAATAGTTTCTCTATATTGTGAATTAATTGAGTTCATAATAATCAATACAGTAGCTCATTGTCCAATCAATCTTCTTGAAAAAAGAGGGTTCATGCACCCCACAGTGAAGCACTCAAGTGTATAAAATCCTTGATTTAGTTATCTTATAACTACTAATTCAGTACTTCCAACTCAATGGTGGTAATTTAGTAGGTATTATTGGATATGGGAAGATATCCAGGTATAATTTCAATTCAATACTCAACCACTCATTCCGGAGGAAGCCCAGAAAATTCTTCAGGAAATACCTTAGTATAATGCCTAACAAAGGTCATGTCTTTGATCTAGAATCTATCATGTGTCTTAATAATTCATGCTAGATATTTTTTATCATAATTAAATTATATCCTCACCTAATAATATTATGCGAAAAGATATTTATCCACCTCATTAAAATTGAAAAGAATCGGAGGATGACTCGGGATGTGAAGGGTGATCTCACTCTCCCGATAGTTGATATTTTCTTTATAAAATAACAACCAATTCATTCCAAATATATCATCAATAACTACTAAATTATGTAGGAAAATATTTAATGGTAGGTTCTATCCACAAAAATTGATTAAGGAGGAGTTATATACTTGGGATGGAATAATTTCCCCATTTTTTATTCTCACATATAACTCAATCCCCATATTTGGTGTTGTTTTTGAATAGTTATCCTAAAATTATAGGATATTAAAGAATTTAATGAACTATAATACAAAAATATGTTTGGTATTATTGAAATAATAACAAGAATACTTTTCATTACATCCTTTTTGGGATCCACCAAATTATTAGTGGTCGTATATTCCCTTCCCTAATCTCTAGGCCTTAGAGGTTGTTTTAATTTATTGTCACACAAAAACTCTTAGCTTAGAGAATTGTTTTAAATAAGTCCCATATTAATTGTAGATGAAACATTATACCATAGGCTGCATGTTTATCTTAACCTTCTTTTCTTCTATCATATTGGTGGGTTTCTTTATCTCACTTTGGCATCGATTAGCTATATTCCTATCTTCTCCTCATTTAAAGAATCAACATATTCTATTGAGATTGTTTTTGGGATGATTATCTCAATATTGTTAACATGCGTGGTGTTTGTTTTTCTTTCCTCTGTTGTATTTATCCATTGATCCTCCTGAATTAAACTTTTTTTTTATTATTTTTATCTTCATGAACATGAGATCAATGTGATTCACAAATCTATATCTCTTCCTTATGGTAGAAATGAACAATCTCTTTATATAATTCAAAGTCCTGAGTCACCAAAAATATTCATTGAAATAACTTTAATCAACTAAATTAATAATCCACCTTACTTTTGATGTTGATAAAAAATGCGTAGATGTTTTGTACAATATTTTCAAGGTTTTATTTACAAGTCCTAATAGTTTCATATTTCTTTTTTTCATATGAGGAAATACCACTCCATTTTGTGATCGAGAGTTCAAGAAATATATTTCTTGAAAATTACTTCCATGAATACTTATCATTCCATGGAATCAGTTTACACTTTGGACTTTGTGTTCTTGACCAGTTTCCACCACTGATTGGATTCCCCTTGTAGATAATAGACATCTAGTATGAATTTATCATATTTGGATCAGTTTAGGATAGATAATATATTCTCAATGGAGTTAATCCAATTTTATTTGGTGATGGGATTATTAGATACACTAAATTTAGGAGTCCTTTTTTTAATAAAAGGACCCAACCATAAATTTCTCTTTATTAAGAGAAGGATACAATTCTCTAGGATTTATATAATTATTCACAGAATGAGTAATCTAATCTATTAATTTCATGAAGTTCCCATATCCTTCTCCCATAAGGATTGGAATATCATTAGGTTTATCATCACATTTACTGTCAGATTTTTTGTCGGCATGGTTCCTCCTATTTCCCACAATTAATAAAAAAAGAATGAGAATAATCAGACTAAACTTCATATAAAATTGAAAATATGAACTTAGAAGGAATAATTTTAAAAAGACATGTAAATCATAACCCATGGGTCTCTAGGTTTTAATCTATGTTATCCGTGGTAATTTCTTTTATTAATTTTTCTAACCTAACAATCTATTCAAGTCCTTCATAATGGTCTCAAATGAGTTTGAAAATTTTCTAAATCATATCCCTAAAGAGCATCACACAAGGATTGTAGTAAGAGATCTTTTTTCATGCATTGGTTGATTATCAAGTCAATACCCTATCTTTGATTTTGGGTTTATTACACCATGGTAAAATTATTCTATATCTGTATCCTCTTATATTAACTAGACATGGATATAATTTCATTGAAATCACTTGCTCTATAATTAACCAAAATTATAGGGTATTTTACCCTTCATTGACTTATCCATTTATTTCACACCAACGAATTTTATTCCAAATCCCCAAAAAAACTTACCTAATCAGATACCATCTATACTGACCTAATACTTTTACACATATTACTACATGATTTTTAACATAAATATACAATAAACACAACACAAAGATCGTGAGGCCTAGTGTCTTTGAAAGACTAGGTTAACAATAAATAAAAAATATTCTAAAGCAAATTATCATTATTTTATTCTTCTTAATTATCTCATAAACCCCTTCATGATTTTAAAACATCATAAGATATCCTAGAAAATACATGAATGAAATGGGTGAGCTAAAAAATCTAGTTTGGGAATAAAAATGATAACATAGCACAACATGTCAGTCTAATGTCATAACATTATATCATAAAATAAAAGGTTCATGAATAATAACATGGTATAATAATATAAAGAACATGTAATAATATTATCATTGAACCATAGGAAAGTGTAAACAACATAAAACTTGAAATAATCATAAGTTAAGGTTTGCGACCAAGCCAACACCACATGGTGGAATGAATACAATTATAGATTAGGCTTAATCCTTGATCCCATAAATAAATTCTCATAGGGAAAAAATATCACCCAATTCATTGGACTTCTATCTTGGTGAACCAATCATAACATGTACATTCTTCTGTGTTCAATAAAAAGAAACCAATCATAAGTCCAAAATATAAGAATTGCCCTTAGAAATAAATTGTTTTCATAATCTTGCCTCATAGAATGATCAAAATATATTTCATGAATATTACAAAGAGAAGAATAAATTAGATAATTTGGATGTTAATATAAGATTATATAATAATATATATCAAAATATGGTGTTTATGTTGAGATACAATCATTACAAAGGGTAGATAATTGGGTATAGATATGAAATTTTAAAATGGTATTTTATGGAATCAGTTAAAGACTTTTTCATAAAGAATATGTATGAATTTTTTTTTGAAAAATAGAGTTAATTTAAAATGGTTACACCGAAATTATTCATTTGTTTAATAAAATAATTAATGTGAATAAATAATTTAAATTTTTATTTCATAAAAGGATTAATTGATAGAATAGTTCTACTTAATCAAATTTTATTTTTAAAAAAGTAATTTGATAAATGCACTTAAGAAGTGTATGAACCCATCAAAGAAAGCGTAATAAGAATGTTATATATGTAAGAGACACATATAAATAATTTAAAATCATTCCATAACATCATATAGAAATAAATTAAGTTGGAAATAAAAATGTTAGAACCCAATGAAAATGGATGGTTAGGAGGCATACCTTACATTATGTTCTAGAATCATTACGTGCTTGCGCATAACATCCTGTATAATCAAATTAGATTCATTAATTAAATAATTAAGTACCATTTACATCTATATTTTATTTTATATAATTTAATTATGGCCATTATTATCCATTTCAATGAGATATATTGTTTAATTTTGTTGTTTTGAGGGCATTCATTTCCTGGTTCAATGTTCGGATCACATGAGGATAATTACTGATGTTCTTTTAAACTGTCAATATATCTCAAAAAGTAAAATTAAATGGTATTCATGACATTCTAAAATTTTAAATAGTCCCAAATATTTATTTTAGTTACGATATATAGAATAATAAAATAGTAAAAATGTTAATGTTATGAGTTATTTTATTTAGACAGTTTTTACGATCATTATGAACTAGATTAGTTTTATTTTATATTATGGGCATATATTAATTACATAATAAGAAATCAGTTATAATATAATTATTACTATATTATTTAATGATAATTATATATTTAAAACCATACTTGAAGGTGTTGTATAGAAAGTAAGTGCATTGTTCATGGCAGTGGTGAACCAACCCAATTATGAACAACATGTTCATTTAAGAATCAAATGAAGGGAGGGTGGAAGATGTATATTTTATTAAAAAAAATAAAATTATTTTAAAATTCTTACAATTGATTTATAATTTTAGATTGGTTGAGGTATTGTATGAGAAGTTAGAAGTGGAAATGAATTTAAAAGAGGGAAATTGTGAATATGGCCTCTTAAATGTCATCTCCTTGAAGAACTCTTTAATAGAACTAGAATTGGTATTATTTTGAGACCAAAAGCACTAGGATTTGAGAAATAGATTTGGGAATGTAATTGAGAAGTATTTTGGAAATCAAAAACGCATAGAAGGTGTGAGGATAAGGGGTTTTGAGAGGTGGTATTCATAAGGGGAGGGGAGGGGAGGATTTTTTGAGAATACTATATTAGTTAGATTATTATTTTAGCTCAACACTATCAATATTATTTATTCCTGTAATTATATATAGTAAAAGGTGAACACTATCATCCATAACTCATATTAGTTAGATTATTATTTTAGCTCAACACTATCATCCATAACTCATAAAATCGTGTACATAACTTATAACGTTAAATATTGTCTTTTATCATATTTTAATATTCACAAAATAATCAACTATTTTAGAATAATTCAACAAATTTAACATAACTATTTAATTACATTTTGATTCCAAAATTAATTCCATTTTGTAAAAAAATCAAATTATTATAAAATTATTTTTTAATTAATATAATCATTTATATGAAATATACCAATTTTAATACTATGAACAATTTTATGATCCTTTAAAAAATCTCTTATGGTGCAATAAAATTTTATAATAATTATAATTAAACACAATATTAATATATAAAACATTTTATGAAAATAGACTTTCTTTTAAATCGTTATATATTTTATAAAATGAAAATAAAACATATTTGTTTTACAAATATATTAACACTTATTTTATCATTTTCAAAACATTTATTAACTTGTATGGTGAAATCAATATGCCATATTTACATTTTATAAGATACTAAAATAGTATTTACACTTAAATAGAAGAGTATACTGTTTTAATATCCAGGTAAATATAACTAGTTGTAAGATTACTATTCTAATGTTCAGTTTACTATTCCAATGTAAAAATTATTATTCCAAATGTTAAATTTATAATGATCATATGGGTTACCTTATTATTATAAATACCACATATTTTATTCATTCTTCACTTACTTTTATTTTCCCACAAGATTATATATATTTCTATTCTCAAGATGAATATTTTATTACTAAAATTTTGTCTAATTTCAATAGTGTTTTTCATGAGTACAGTTATTCTAGTGGATCAAGAATATCCAAACATTCATATTTTAGTTATCGAATTTTCTATTTTTTATACCATAATAATGTTTTCATTTATTATGTAGATTTTTATTCTCTAAATGTAATGTTATAATTAATATAATAAAATGTTTTTGGTCTCATCATGTGGTGCATGTGCTTTATACTACATTACAAAATATGTAAAAATTAAATGAAGGGAAATTAAATTTATAGAATTATCGTTCATTATTTGTATGTTGGGAAATTATTTCGGTATGGATTTATTGATATAAGTGGATCAATTATCCTAGATAAGATACGGAGGGGGAACCCTTTTATAAGTGGGTTGGGTGGAATAATAGTAAATACATGAAACCTTATTATATAATATTTTTCTTACTCTAGTGAAGTGTCTCTATATTGATATATCATTGAAGGTGATAAATTTATATTTGAGATACAACCCTATAATGTGGTTTAATCAAGTGTTTTTTGTTATCTGGAAGCCCTATCCCTTTATATTAACCCTTGTAACTCATTTTATCCTATACTAAAGTGATAAATATTTTCCATGACTATTTTTCATTCTAATAAGGACGTAAGCATACCTTATTTCCTAATATTAATTGTTCAAATTTAAAAAATGGAATCCATTTTACATGATTCAACTCATATAATGGAGAAAATTATTTTTAATATAAATTCACACAACACAATGAGAATGATTTTTTGAAAAAATGTTTATTTTAATCATAAAAATAATTTTATAGAAAAAACTAGTATAATATTGATTCCAAGGGGATTAATTGGATTAAAGAAAATAAAAGGACTCATATTTATCTCTAAAACAAATAAAACATAATATAACCTTGTAAATAATTGATTAATAGAGAATAGATAAAATATTTGAGAAAAAAATTACCTTGATTTTCAAAAAACAAAGATTATATTTATTAGATCAAAATTATATTTTTATATTCATTATATTACTTATTAAATATGCATTTGTTATAGATTTGTTTTTTCAAATACTGTTATTTTTTTCATATATAATTATATTGACATATAAGTGGTAGTTTTTTAAAATCATTATAATCCATTGTTCACCCAAAAATCAACTATTTCAAAAAAATCAAAAAATTAAACCCTCAGATAATTTTAGAATTATGAATTTAATAATGAAATAAATTACATAAAATTAATTTTAATAAATTTGGTAATTTAGGTTCTAATCACATTATTATATAATTATTTTTTTATTATGATATTGTTTCTTTAGAAAAAAAACATACAAACTATAATTGATGCTTGGGTGTAAAAATTTTACCCTCCCTAGGTTAGATATAGAAATACCCCAAACACAATACCCATAAAAATTATAATTTCACTTCTAATGGATTCTAAGTGCTATTATTGATAGATCTTACGGACATAGATCCAAAATAGGGATGACACAACCCCCCCCCCCATAGCCACCACTATGGGAGTTTCGAACCAAATAGAGTAAAAACTAAACTCTTCACGTTTTTAACACCCCTAAACTTCCTCTTAAAACATATGTAGACCAGAAAATAAATATGAAGGCATTTATATAAAATAGGACTTTATATGATGACATTCATGGGATTTAGTAATAAGAATAATTATGTTTTTTATCATTATCTGAAGAATAATAATTCTCATAAATAAAATGACATTAAGGGATATCAAGTGATATCATGAGTTGACCATAAACAATTAGGATAAGTTGGTTCATTATGTACAATGTCTCATACTAATGCTAATTTATTGTTATTTTTTGAAGGTTTAGTGTTAGTATAATTGAGATCCCATGAAGATTTGTTGAAGGGAGTAAATTTTAAAGATTCTAGCATCTATGAATGAAAGTGAGTAACATGGAAATACCTTAGGATACTAATTTAATAACTTTTTCATACATCGAGTTAAAACTAAATATAATTATAGGATTTTTCAATGAATAAATATAAGACTATAATTTAACTCACTTGTTTTTTTAAATGAAATTGTAGAGGATAAAGTGGCTCAAATAATGAATGGTTGTAAATCTGAAATTATTCACCTCAAAAAATGGTTTAGATTTTAAAATTAAAATCACGAATTCTATTTATTACATATGTGGAATATTGTTTGAAGTACAAATATTGATGTAAAACTAAGGTAAAAGTTCCATAGGTCTAATCAATAAGTGGTAAAAATAATAAAAAAGCTTCGTGGTAGAAAAATGGAGTCAATAGTCAAAGACATTAATCTATTTTTAAAGTGGTAACGATGACCCAATATCTTTCAAAATATCATTCAAATAATTTATATATCAAATAATATTTTGATTTTAACTAGTGGTATAGACTGAGATCTGAAGAGGATACCTTTTTTGGAAAAGGATTTCCTGATCAAGGTAGAGATCAAATTCTAGTAATTTAGTTTCTAGAAGTCAAGGAAGATTATATCTCCCCAATAGGACATTTTTGGAGAATATTCAGGTTATTAAAATCTATATTTTTAATGAAAGGTGGGATAGTGTAATGAGGTGATACCTATATATTTCAAATACAATGTGTGGGATAATGAAGAGTTTTATCTAGAAGTGGGGAGACCCTTTTCATTTTATTGATTAAGGGGGATATAGTATCATGGGGTGAGAATAATGTACCCTAAATTCATATAGTTTCTATGAAGAATCTAGAGGTGAAAAATAGTAGTGCATTTTAGGTTTGATTGAAAAACCCCATGAGGGGGAATACTACAACTAGAGGGGTGTGGGCATGATTTTCTAACAAAAATAGTTAGATTTATTGACCATAGTTGTTAGATTTTTGTTAACACATGCAACACAATACATGGAATTGGGTTATTTATGTGTTTTTAATGTGATTCAAGAAGTGGATTTGTTCTAGAAGATTATTTATGATTTTAAGATCAAATGGTATTATAGGAAGAGGGGATTATAAAATATAGGAAATTTAATAGTAGTTCTTAGCTATTATAAGAAATGGATCAATGGTTGTTTTTGAGTTATTTGACTTGACATGGTTTAATAAGATGGATCCTACTATACAGGTGGTGTTGAAATCATTTGAAAAATTCTTTTATGTATGTTTGTTCTAAATATATAATAGACATATTTTAAAATGAAGTGCCACTCCCTTGTGTGTAAGAGTAAGTCATGGAAGAAGGTATAGGGATTTGGTAGAGTCCAAAGTAGAAAGCTATAAAAAATTTAAATCTTATATAATGATATGGTATGATGAGTTTTATTTTTCAAAATATAATATAATTAATGTATTTATGGTTTCACGTAAAATAGAGAATTATGGAAAATTTTGCAGGACTCAACGAAGTTCAATGAGAAAATCAATGAAATGGAAAAAATTTCATATAGAAATTATATGACAGTGTTGGGGGTATTATGAAAATAGTTTTTGTTGGAGTTACATGACCATGAACTAATAATTTGTATCTGAACCTTTTCAAAGGTTTGATAGGAGTGGCTTATGAAACAAAAAGTGTTGTTTTACAGGATATTGAAAATCATTACGGTGAAAGAGATTCTAAAAATGAACAAAATTCAATGATAAGTATCATAAAGTCATAAATTCTTTATGGGATACATTTAGTATTTTTTCACAAAGAGATTATTTTAATCTATGAAGGTGGTAATTTATAAATTACTAGTGGTGTTCCAAGGTGGACCATAAATGAATTCATTTACAAAGTGATTAGTGAAAAGTTGTAATATGGTAATACAATGTTAAGTGATGTCTTTAGGGAATTTCTCATATAAAAAATCCAATGAATGATTTATTAAGAATAAATGAAGAATTAAAAAATAATCATCATCATTGTTTTCATGTAGCATATTTTTATGGAATGAATAACTATTAACAAAGGGGCATATATATAGGAGTTATGTGAAAGGTAGTACTATTAAGTAGTGTCCTGAAGTAGTTTGGGAAGGGGGAAATAGTGTATGAGTTTTGGGAAGTGATATTTTAAAATGTTTCACCCAAAATAATTTATCCCAAAAATAATACCACAAATAATTCATAAAGGTCATAACCATATTAGAGCTTTGAAAATGGAACTTCACATAGGGAATATAGTGAATCATTGGTGAAAAGAAAACACCAAAAAGTATTTTCCATGAAGTTCATAAAACAAATTAAATTCCCTGATAGTCAAAAATATCAATATTAGAACATTCAGTATATATGAAGAAGTTGAGCCACATATAGTATTGTCTACACATCTGGTTCTATTTGAGGGAGTATGGTCAACGGAAGGAAAATTTCCCCATCCATAGCTAGTTGTGGGAGGAGTGGAATAGGATAATAATATTGTGGAACATTATTTATCTAGAGGAAGTTTAGTTACTTATGTTATAGGAGAAAGAATAGAGTAATCCCCTACTATAAGAGGATACACTCATCTTACTTGAAGAGGAAGAGAAGTGAAAACTTAGATGAATACCTATTTATATGCTTGAAGTTAAAAATGCACGTTTTTATTCTTTCATAATTGATCATTAATAGACCCACACATCTATAAATAGTGTATGGTCTTCCTAGAGTAGAGTGTGAAGAAGAAGAGAATGTGGTGCACTTTTAGGGAGGAGTGACTGAACTAGAATAATGGTAAGGAAGTGATAATTGGTGTGGAGTGACCATGACCAAACATGTATCCATTTATCTAGTGAATTAGAGGATTCAAGTACAAAGGCACATTTTACAGTGTATGATTCTTGGATTATCCCTTTGGGGTAAACTAAGAAAACTCGTGTCTAAAGTGAGTGGTTTAATTTTTGTTTATCTAGGAATGTTTCATTCATAGAGTGTCAATGGGTAAAATTTTATAAATTGTTCTATCTAATATGATAATAATAACTTAAAATAAAAATATGTGGTAAAATAAACAATTTTAATTTGGCATTCACCCCCCCGCCCCACCTCGCTAGGGTGTCTTGGTTTACAAAAAGCTTCCACCTTTATATCAAGATAACTATGAAATGGATCATATAATCTATCAATGAGGTACCCATCCCAATACTAAATCACAAACCATAAAGTCTATAAACACATATAGTGTGTATTTGGAGTGTGTAAAAAAATTACAATGGGATTCCACCAAATGTTCCTTTATAAACTTAAGAAATAAGAACAAGATATATTTTTTTGAAATAAATATTATAAATTACCATTTTAATTTTTAATAAAACAAGTATCATTAGTATATCATAAGTAAAAAAATTTTTTATAAGTAAACAATCTATCCATAATAATTCTAAATACATATTTTTTCTTATAAAGGAAGTGAATGCAGCATTGGGATGGAATTACATTCTCTCATATGGACCCATCCAACATAACATCCATAAAAAACTTTCAATGAACTGCATTATGAAAAAAATTAAAATTTTAAACCTTATAATAATTAATAAATCCATTGGTGGAGATCCCAAATTCTTCATTAGTCATGCATGAGAGTTCTCATGGATTGATTAACACTTTATCCTTTATTTTGACCCAACTGATGGGTTTTTGGGTATCATCATATGAATTAACATAGTACAAGAAGAAAAATATATGTTCCTGATCTATCCTTAATAAAACAAATATTTATTATTAAAAAACAAATAAGTGTGCATACCTAGATAAGACTAAGCTCAATCTGTAATCTTTTATTGAGTATTCTTGATGTTTATCACTAAATCAGTACAATAAGTGTAACACCAAGATGTTATTTATGAAATATTTTCTTTAAATAATTTTTATTCTTCAATAGATTTCTTTACACGCAATCATGATTTCAAACAAACCATGAGATGACATTATTATAAAACTACTGTCATAGCCTAACCATTAGATTATCTGTAATAATTATAACTATTTTATGAAAATAGATTGAAAATTCATTGGCTATCAATTATTTATGAAAAAAATAAATCAATTAAATATTTGTATATTTGAGTGAATTACTTTTGGTACTGAAAATAAAGAGATATATGTGTGTTATATACTTAATAAAATATTTTTGATATTCATTCAATGGATATTTTTTTCATGGGATATGAATAAACCCTATTTTTTGTATAAAAACCGATAAATTTTAAAAGGATGATTTTCTGCCTTTGAATGGTGAAAAAATTTTAAATTAAGACTTTGACTCATTAATATTTTTTTATTTGAAAACATAAAAATTTTATTTTGTACCAGGGTATACAAATTTACTTTTGATGAATCTCTACTATTTTTCTGATTACTTTTATGTTATGTTGAATATAAAAAATGTGCTAAATTTAATCTAAAAATAAATTTTTTCATTGAAATAATTAAAATGGTTAAATTAAAATATTAAATGGTTTAAAAGTATAAAAAATATACTTTTACCATTTAATATAATTTAGGTCGTTGAAATTAATTTTACATTAAATTCATATGTAAACACATTTCAATCTTTTGAAATATTTTATCTCTTAAAACCCGTTTTCTCATTTGAACAATGAGATAAATTTTAAATTAATTACTAAAAATTCTGTGTTCGTAATTTTGGAAAATGGATTCCATATCAGAAATCAATAGGTTCAAATTTTGTAAATAGTATTATTTTATTTTAGGGCAATATAAATGGTAACTTCGGAAAATTTTACTAACATGGTAAATGGGTGAATTAGATAAGTAAGGGTAAAAATAATATTATAAAATTACCCTAACACTTGTCTTAATTAGATGATTATAATTTTTTATAAATCATAATTGGGTCAAAATGGTATCCATTGGAACCCACTTGGATGAGATTTGGATGTTTAATTTATTTTATTTAATGAAAAGTGGAATATGTCACACTAAAACTTTAATAAATAATTATTTTAAATATAAGGTTACAAATTAGATAAATTTGATTATAAATAATCATTTTAAAGATAAAATGTTTTTCTTTATCTTGAATTTTTTTGGTAAAATAAATAATTACCTTAAAGATATACATATACTTGGGTGATGTAAAAATTAATTAATTAATGAGAAATCAATAAAACAATTTTTTTTAAATATTAATAATAATGAAAAGCCCCAAACACTTGACAAAACCCTATTGGTCAAGTATATCACGACAATAAGAACACAAGGGTCCACATATTTACTATTTCGAATAATATAGAAGAGATTATGACAATTATATTATTATATTTAAAATGGAGATAAATTTTCGAAATTCATGTTTAAAAAGAGTATAGCATTTTTAATGCTGGGTTTTTCAGAAAGTAATTTTGATTAAAAGAATTATTATGAAATATTCTGGATTTATATTCATCATATTATTATATTTTGAATTTTTATTCAATAAATAGTTATATTAAATATTTACACAAAATTTAGGCAATAATTATTTTATTAAGGATGTGATCAAATAAAAGTTATTAAAAATGTTTTAATAAAAGTAATTTGGGATAATTATTATGTAAAATAAATTTTATAGATTAATTTTAACTCTTAGAAATATAATAAAATATTTTTGTCTAGGTTTAATTATTATTTTAATATTTTTAAAAATCCATGAAATAAATTGTGTGAAAATAGACATTATTTATATTTTGTCAAAATAATTTTTTCTTAATTTATTTTAAAATCATAAAACATTTTTTAAAAATATAGACTAATTGTGATATGATATAAAATTTTCTAATATATTCATTTATGGTTTTATTTATTTCAAATAAGTAAATATTTCAACCTTTTAATATTGAAATACTTTTTACCCTAGTTAATAATTAAATAGAATAACTAAGTGTTAATTAAAATGATATTGCTTAAATTTAATTAAAAACTTATCAAAAATTTATTAGTATGTGATATTATAACACTATATCATATAATAATCTAAATTGGGACATTTTGGCTATTTTTAGGTGGGGTTTGAAGTTATTATAAATTAATATTATTAGTTTTCCAAAAAGGCCCCTCACTTCAATTATAGAAGTGTGTTACATCCCTCAACACTTTACTTAATTTTGAGACTTGAATCTTTAACAAACCCTTCCCATTTACTTTCTTAACTTTCATAGAAACATTATAGAGGTACTGGTCTTTTTTAGATACCAACTATAGTTCTCTAAGAGTAGATTTAGGGGAGGCACATCAAAGAAGAGGTAATACAATTTACCGATTCATTCAAACTTATTTCTTCTTCTACTTCCACCTCATGAGTTGTTTCATTATAAAGTAAAAACTATATTTGTACATAAATAATTAGAGGTTATTATGTTTATGAAACAACCATATTCCACCTTCTACCCATCCTATGAAAAATTAAATCATCATGCGTGCAAACTTTTGTCTTACCGTCTCCACGCTGTGGTGTAATCTGTTTCTCACCACCACTGTAAATGGATGGGTATAATTATGGAATTAATAAGAATATATACGATTAATATAAAATTATATTGATTCTGAGATACTATACACCTTTCACTTCAATACCATTGTACAATTATGGGAATGATATCGTTGCTTGTGCAAAGAGACGACGTACAATTTCCACGGTGCGATGTGATTCGTTCTACATAATATTCATTAAAGAATTATAATATAAATTAATTGAGTGAATAAGTATGACATAAATTTTACAAATAAAATGATTTAAATGATATAACTATAACCTAAAAGGAGGTAAAATAACTTATGCGACAAAACATTCATAAGAACATAAAGTAGTAATGACCCAAATAACGAGTGACAATGAAATGTTACTAAAAAAAGATGACAAGATGATCATAAATGTTATCAAAAAATGAGTATCATTCAGGAATAAATTAATATCATTATTTAAATAATTATAAAGTTGGTTTAAATACATACAAATCATATCGGACCTAAGGTAAGGGATAACATGGAAATCTAATTTTTATATGAGATTATTTATTTATAAGTTCTTACTAGGGTTTATTTATCATTCGCATCCATGTTTTCTAAATATGTATTTAAAGATATTATTTTTATCCTTATATAATTGTTTAAAGTCAATTTTACCCATTGGTGAATTTTTACTAAATGGTATGAATTGAATCTTTTTTGGTTTTTGGTACGAGGTACTTTTTTGAGTTTTTCAGCAAATGTACGAGAAGAATGTTTTTTAACATGTAAGCCACGAAAGGATTTTTATACTTTCATAATTCCTTATTTCCATGAAGCTTCCCATACATGGTTACAAGTTATCTTCATGAAAATTTATTTCTTCTAAAATTTTGTTTCATTTTGAGAAAGGAAATCATTTTTGAAGAAGAATGGATTTTTTCCCCAGGAATTAATTTCAAGTGTTTTCTAAAAATTATTTTCCATCTAAGATTACACTATTTAAATAGGGTTATATTTCTAACCCTGTTATTTCTATGATTTTATTATGTGTTATTTAGGAAATCCATTTTTTTTATATTAATTATGATGGAATGATGTTTAAGAACCCATTTTATTTCATGGGTTATGCTATGGTTAATGTTTTATGTTTTTATGTCACATGTAAGGATGGTTTAATTATGAGAACGGTGGGACCTATATATCCCTCCAATTCATTGGGTAAAGATTTATATCTCTTGAGATATACATGACTGGAATGGAATGTAAATCTGGTTCTATAATATTGGGTTGTAACAAGGAGTGAACTCGATTCAGTAATGGAATTTTTCTTCGATGATGGTCACGACAATGAGCCTTGACTAATATAGGATTATTTTATATGCTTATGTGTGTACGAAAGGTATTATATTATGACTATCTATATTACATTTCACTTTATGATTTATCCAAGGACATGATATTAGGAATTTTTATATAGAGGATACGATTTTCAAAGGTTATATTATTCTGATTAAAATTGGATTGATATTTCCTTTTTTTAACCATACTGATAATTTGATATCACCCTTTCATGTGTTTCTTTTCCCCAGATCATGAAGAAGGGTATTAAGTAATATATGTCGAAAAAGAGTTTAGTTATGTAGAAATAAGTAGGAGATAATGTGGATGTTTTTTGAACCCGTTGTTTATGTTTCTCAGTTTCTAGAGACACTAAACCTATACGGTCCTGGAGTGGTTTTTGTGATGTTATGTAATAAATATTATTCAATGTTGAAGAAATATCTATATGTAAATTATGGGCCATTATATTTGGTATCAGATAAATGGTATAGTTAACCTTAGGAATCTAGGATGACATAACCTTAGAAATAACCATAAGGATATGTCTAAGTATAGGTTAAAATCAAATCCTAGTGTTTTATAGATGTTGATAAATAACCTAGAATAAATCCTAAAGTGTCCTAAATTGAAATTTTATTCTTAAATTATGTGTTTTTCCATTATTATTACTGTTTATCACACTATGGTTCTTGGTTATAGACAATGGATTGAACCCGAAAGAACTGCGTTAATGTATAAAGTGATGAGAAATGCAATGATTCCATCCCTGAGCAACTAAACATTATGGGATCTAGAATAAAAAATCTTATATCCATGCTCACAGAACATTCTCCAGATTTGAATCATTCTGGACATCCAAACAGAAAAAATATGAATAAACATTTTTTTGAATCCTTCATGAGGCAGCATCCACCATCATTCAGTGGGTATCCTGATCCATTACTAGATGAACAATGGATCAGTGAAACTAAAAAGATATTTTCAGTTCATCAATATTCTGAACAAGATAAATTCATCTTTGTAGTATATTATTTGGAAGGTGGATCTGATCAATGTTGGAATACCTTAAATGATACAAGGTAAAGGGATGAAATTCAGTCCAGTGAATAGGATGAGTTCAAGAACTTATTTTTCAACAAGTACTTTTCCATTATTCTTTGAACAAAGATGGAGAAGGAGATCCATGAACTTATGCAAATGGATGATGAATCTGTTGGAACCTAAGAAGCATATTTTATAGGACTTGCAAGGTACGATTCTGGATTTATTATCTAACCTTAGAGTAAATTTGATCAATTCTTTAGTGGCTTAAAACCAAGTCACTGAAGGTAATTAGCCACAAGGGACTTCAATAGCTACGAGGAAATCACTAAATGTTCTATCAAGGTTGAGATGAAGAATGGAGTAAACCATTAGTTACATGGGTTTAATAAGAATAGAAAATGGAATTAAAAGGAAAATATAAAGACCACAATGAAAGGAATAATATTTTTCCCTTATTCTCAAAGTGTGCAAATAAACATTTAGAGTATTTTCTTAAAGGGAATAGTAAATGTTTTAAGTGTGGAAAATATGGTCATCGGGATGTTGAATACCAAAGTTATAGGAAAAATATGTCTAATGATGCGAACAAAGAAAATACTAAAGAGAATTCACCTCTTACACATCAATGTTACAAGTGAAAGGAAATGAGGAATTATGCCAATCAATTCCCTAATCCAAGAGTTATTTATGATGATCAACATTAACAAAATCTTGCAACCCAAGATAAAGGAAATTAATTTAAATAACTATTAGTGACATGGAGTATGATAATGAAGTGGTGAAAGTTAAACATACAATACACTCTAAAGTAAAAAATGTTTTATTTGATCTGGATCTACGTACTCTTTTATTTTTGAATACTTTTATAAGGATATGTCTATATTACATCAACAATTATATGTTGAGTTAGCTATGAAAACTCCTAATGGAAAAATGGTCACATCAAAAGTTTATAATTCTTCTCTGGTTGAACATTATGGTAAAGTACTTCTTACAAATCTTGTGATCCTTCTTATAGTGAAATTTGATGAGATTCTTGGCTTGGATTGGCTTTCTCTATATAGAGCTCGTATCGATTTCCAAGGAAGGGAAGTCGCATTTCATATTCCAGATCAATCTATGATCATATATTGATTCAAGGATGAATATAAACTTCCAATAAAAATTTCTTCTGTCTTATGGGTCTTGATTCCTATAAATGAAGTTTATTTAACTCAAATGGTTGTGTATAAAATTATGACTAAAAAAACACCCATTGTACAAGAGTTTGATGATGTTTTTCTATAGTAATTGACAGGTCTTCCACTAAATCATGATATTGAGTCTTCAAAAGAACTCATAATGGGTGTTATGCCTATTTCAAAGACACCTTATAGATTTTACCCAATTGAGTTGCAGGAATTGAAGAAGAAACTCCAAGAGAATATTGGTAAGGGATTCATATGCCCTAGTGAATCACCTTGGGGAGCACTTGTTTTATTTTTTAAGAATAATGATGGATCAATGAGACTCTTCATTGATTCTCAAGAACTTAATGAGATAAAGATCAAGAAAAAATATCTTATTCCCCACATTGATGACTTATTTTACCAACTACATGTAGATAAATACTTTTCCAAGATTGATCTTCATTCTGGATATCATTAATTAAGGGTAAAAAGAGGATATACCAAAGATGGCATTTCAAACAAAGTATGCACATTAGTAATTTATATTGATGAATTTAGGTCTTACTAATTCCTCAAATATCTTCATGGATCTAATGAATAGAGACTTTAGAAACTATCTTGATCATTTTTTATTAGTCTTTATATAAGATATTCTTGTCTATTAAAAGAGCAGGGAAGAACATAAATATTTCTTGAGAATTTTACTGATGACCCTGATAAAGGACAATATTTATGAAAAAATTAACAAGTGTGAATTATGGATGAATAAAGATCCATTTTTTCACATAATCTCAAGATAGGGGATATCTATGGATCCAGCAAAAACAGAGGTTATAGAAATATGGTTGAAACTAACAATAGTAACTGAGATCCAAAGTTTTCTTTGTTTGGATGGATATTATCCGTGTTTTAAGAAATATTTTTTATGATTATATAATCTACTCACAAACTTGACTCAGAAATGAGTTAATTTTTTTTAGGATGGAATGTGAAGAGAATTTCAAAGAGCTAAAAAGAATTTTAGTGAGTGCACCACTTGAAAGAACACATTTTTTCACTAAGGTATATATCCTTTGATTTTTGGTTTGAATCTTTAATTTGGACCTAATATGTATGTTTAAAGAGTTAGTAAAGGCTCTAAGGGTGTTTGGGGCATATTTGAATCCTGGAACCCATCTTTTTGGAGGAAACATACTATGCGCATGGATTAGAGTAAACCAGGCGAAATTCTGCATGTATTGCCTAACCGTGCAAATAGTGTTCTTTCGAACATATCCATCTCGCATGGTTGGCACATGACCATGTGGCCTAAACGTGTGAGCACCCCTTTCCCCATGTACTTATGCATGGTTTAAACACGGTTTGATCAAAATTTGTGGCCAATCTGTTCGAGAAGAGCCATTTCACATGGTTTGCACACGATTTGACAAACCATGTAGAAAAATCAAGCGTAGTATAATTTTCTAGGTAAATTACATGTTTTCCCCTTAAGGATCTATTAATCCTCCTCCTTCCTCTTAATCCAAGAACCGGTGGTATTTTCCTCCTTTTTCACACATTTAGAGATTCTTAAAGGCCCAAACTTGTGATCCAAAGATCTCCTTTGTCTAGAATCTGATAGAACTTCTGTTCATCTTGTTGGATGTGCAGTGGTAAGTAATCGAGTCCTATTTAGTTGTTCTTATTCTCTCTCTCTCTCGACCTAGGTAACGTCGTGTGAGAATTTTTCACCTTTTATTAGATCTACTCTGATTTGAGGCCAATCAAGGGCCAATACTAGAGGAGAACGATCATACAACCCTATCATGGGTGTTCTATAACTCATCCCTAAAGTTTGTTGATTTTTGGAATATTCATGTGGGTCCCACCGATTTTATTGGAATCCATTTCTTATATTTACATTCCATGATTATACCAGTTAAAACCGTATGGTTATGCTCTTTCTAAATATGTGATTAGTTGTTAGCAGTTACACCCCCAACTCAATATGCCCCATGTCAAAGGTTATGACATATTTGGGTTTTTAGTGTTTCATCATGTTGGAGCAACCATTCAGGTGTGACATTTCTGGACCTTCCTAAAGGTGAGCCTTTGCATAATAAATGACTTGTTAGTAATGAGAATTGCATAATGTCTTGTACCATGTATTCTCACCACTTGACCCACCTAAGGTAAGTGCTTCCAAATGATTATTAAATGGTAATGTGAAATATACAGTATACTAGGTATATAAATTATTCTTAAAAATTGAGATTTAATAAAGTTCACATGTCTGTATCACCCCTTTCCATGTTAATGGAAGGTAGGTGAGTGAATCTATCTAATTGAATATGCCTTAATTGTTAATTAAGACTTGATTAAATGGTTGCAATTCTACTTGGCCTATCTACACTAATGGAAGACAAGGCATGGACAAATAAATAAATGGTTGTAACTCTAATTGACCTATCCACACTAATGAAAAGTAATACTTGTACCAAATGAATTATTACATGATTACAACATCAAATATGAATTTATTGACACAAGATCTCCTTGGATTCTGAGTGGAGAATACCTTGGGTCTCAGAAACCCCATTCTGATTCAAGGATATGGTTTTCTTATCTTGATACCCACCTAGACTCTGGTTCTTATATATTCCTTGAATGCTCAGTATACTACCATATGGTCCTTCAAATTATTACAGGATACCTCAGATACACTCCTTGGATCCAACATTGGCTTGTAGTTTCCATGGTGAAAGCCTATAGGGTCTTGTCTTTTTATAGCCCCATTTTAACTTAGTCGATCACCTTGGACATGGTAAGATACTTGTTGTGTAATGCCTTAAATTACACTCCTTTTATTTTACTCTTACCCATTCACTAGACTCGAATACAACTGAGTTAGTGTTCCATGATATTTATGTTACCTTGGTTATTAACTTGGAACTCCCTCACGAGATATCATTTGTTGGTTTTCTTTATTATGTCTTGGGGCCTTCACTACTTATACTATCATGATGTTATTTCAGTGTTGGCTATGCCTCATGTGACTTATTAAAATTAAACTATGATTACCAAATTAATGAATTGGTTACATACTCAGACACTAGCTAAGGTATAAAGTAGGTACATGGGTATTTTGTTATATTGTACTACTTTCATTACATTATATATGCATGACTGTACAATACTATATTCCATTACACGGTCTAGATGTTATAAACACCATTGTTGGTGGACCACTAAGACTTATCTCACACCCTCTCCTGGTTCCATTTGCTACCCAGAGTAGATTACATGGTTTTACGGATTGACAAAGGGAACCATACTATTTCCCACACTTGATTTCTTACTAATAGGATGGAGCTTAATAGCTGATGATCGAGTCAGATCTCAAAATTATAGGAGTATCCTTTGTTTCTTTTACTTTATGGAACATGTTATGTATGTTTACTTGTATCCATGTTTTCCAATTTTCTAGTGACATGTCATTAAATTATAATTTCATCAGTTGATATGGTTATTGTTATTCTCATCTATCTATTGCATCAGTTTGCTTCCTATGTTTAATTATATTGTTTCCACTGTTTACTATTCCATTAAATTTATTCTATTGTGCTGCACTCTATTAATGATGGAATAGTCTTCCCACGGACACACCCTAGGCCCTCATTGCTAGTCGACAGCCTCTGGAATTCGAGAAGATGCACTTGAGTCCATGTGGCCCACTGGGATCAGGGCACCTGTTAAGTGGCATATGGGTACGGGACGTCACAAAGTTGTATCAGGGATGGTTTCGTTTCTTCCTCTACTATTTGGAGAAAATATTTTAGAGAATAAAAATTCTTGGGACTTGGTCATGATCCATTCTTGGACTTCGTGAATCCATGTTCAGGGTAAAAACCATGTTTCCTAAATTATAAATGTTGTTCTATTTTTTCTAATAAAGTTAATATTATTTCCTTGTTGGGTGATCCACATGCTATGTGGTGGGGTTCATTATTACACTTTTGATAATTTATTTCATCTTTAGCCTGATGATATGAGGGAAAGGAGCATTGTTGCACACATAATTATAGGCACCTAGAGTTCACATGTCATGCATATTTCCATGTCATATAGGTGAATCTCACAACATTGCATTGCCAGATATGATTGTGATTGTTGAGTGGTGTTGTGATAGTTTCTAGTACATGTACTACTATTAGATATTCTTGAGTGATTTCTTATCTCAATTAATGAGGTGTATAGGCCCTCATGGGTTGGGATGAGTAATTTACTGATTTAATCCATTATACTATAAATAAATGGGTGTCATTACTAGTGATAGGTGTATGGGAACTGACTCATCGAAAATGGTAATCCATTATAAAGTGAATTTGAAAATTTAATGTGAATTGGTTGCACATCATTATCTTTCCTTGTTAGGTTTATGAAAGGTAAAAGAGTTAACATGTAAATTAACTGCAAAATTATATGAAACTTATACTTGAGAAATTACCAATACCTAGTCATATAAGCAGGTAGTTTGGGTAGTATGCCTTGGGATGTGTGCTTTCTTATGCTCAGTTTCTACTTGTTATGATATATTATGTTTCTAGGCATATTCTGAGGTGTGTGCATGGAATTTTGTGACTAATGGATCCATGAAGTCCTTGTGTTGTTCTCCATAAGGGTGGTGACGACCATTCTCCAGACATGTTGGGCCCTGAGCTACCAGTCTAACCTCTAGGAGTGCCACTTGAGGCACCACCTGTTGTACTTAATCTGAGAACTATTTCTCAAGTCCTTTATAGTTTCTTACATCAGATGCAGTCCATGAAAGGTTCTCCACAAGTTTCACCTATGATGGCTAATCGGACCCATGAGTTCCAATAGCAGCATCTTCCTACTTTTTTAGGGTATGGCGGTTCTCAGGCTTTTGAGTCTTGGATAGAGACTATGTTGTCAATCTTTGAGAATTTAGAAACACATACAAAGTGGTGAGTCAAGCTTTCTACATACATGCTTTGGGATTTGGCCAAGCATTTTTGGGATGTCGTTACGAGGGCCGATCATCATATAGGCATGTTATGGGTAGATTTCAAGACTGCCTTCTATGATTTGTTCATTCCTCTGACACTGACTGCTGACAGGGCTAGAGATTCCATGCATCTTGAGCAAGGTTCTATTTCAGTTATGAAATATTCAGCATGTTTCACTGATTTATAGTATATTCCACCGCTTCTAGATGGTGATGAGATTTCTCATGATAGGAGTTTTGAGGATGGGATTAAGTACACCATCTGAACTCAGGTGAATGTCTTTCGCCATCCTAGATTTTATGTAATTGATTATGAGGCCCTTATCACTGAGCATATCATAAGGGATGACACAAGAACTGGGTTTAAAGGATCAGTATCGTGTCAGTCTAGTAGTTATTCCAGTGTCAGGAAACATTCCATTGAGGTTTTTCTTTATGGCAGTGGCATCCAAAGTATCTAGTTTAATAGATCTATGGTATGTCATTAGTGCAGAATACTAGGGAATAAGAATCCCTAATGTGATACAGACCCAATGGAGTGTCGAGTTTGTATCCATATGGGTCATCTTCATCACTTTTCCAGTACCTTCCCACTATCTTAGAGTGGGAAATGATCAACATCTACTCCACCTAAAAGGGCGAGTTGTTTTTTGCAGCGTTAAGTGAGGAGTTGGAGTAGCACTGGAAGGTCTAGTGAAGGTGGAGGTCGTAGTTGTGATATTTTGACCCTTGATCACCAGAAGCGTCAGCAAAGCATTCATGATCGTGGTAGTCCATCTGTTTCACAGGGACATGGATTGAGTTAGTTTCATGCTTTACAGCTGAAACCCAAGGAGTAGGCTGTGGGACTATCTATAGTACGAGGTACTATTCTAGTATCATCAACTATTGTATCCACTTTGTTTGATACATGTGCTTCATACGCTTTTATTTCTGTACCTATTTTTTAAAGTCTCAAACTAGATATATAGTATCAATATGGTGTAATAACACTAAATACACCATTACGAATATGGATGGACTAAATATTCCATTGTAGGGACTATCCCCTTGAGGTTGGTAGTTACCCTTTCTTGTGGAATCTCTTTTTCCTTGAGTTAACATTCTTCGATGTCTTTCTTAGGATGGATTGGTTAGTCCACTATCAAACCTTTGTAGACTTTTATTGCAGCATGGTCTCTTTTAAATCACCAGAATGTAGTATTGATCTTTTTAAGATAGAGTGGGATGTCTAAGCTAGGAGAGATGGACCGAAGCATCATGGGCTAGGTGAAGTGACTACCCAGATCGAAAATATTTTCATAGAGGATCAGGGTTTTCTTCAAAATAATTTCCCACAAATATTTCATTGTTTTATGGAAGTCTTTCCTAATGACTTTTCTAGATTACCTTCTAAGAGAGAGGTAGTGTTCAAAATTGAGCTTGTTCAATGAGGAGGTCAGTTGTCCATTCCTCCTTACATGATAGAACCTACTGAGCTTTAGGAGCTCAAGAAGCAAGTAGAGTACCTAGAGGTCAAAGGCTTCTACGTCCTTGTACATCCTCTTGGGGTTCACCAGTGAATTTTTTCTAAGAAGGCTGATGGAACTCTTCATCTATGCATGTATTTCAGAAGGTTGAACCAAATTAAAGTCAAAAATTGGTATCCACTTCCTCAAATAGATGATCTCTTTGACCAACTCGGAGGATAAATGGTGTTCTCTATGATTAACCTGAGATCGGGTTATCATCAGGTTTGAGGAAGACCATCATACATACCTCATACATCTTTCAGTAGAAGGTATGGTCTGTATGAGTATCTTTTTATTCCATTTGTTCTTATGGACACACCTTCTGTTTTCATGGATTTTATGAATAAGGTTTACACCCCTATTTGGACTATTTTTTCATGGTCTTTGTTGGTGAAATCTTGGTGTATTCTCTCACTCGTAACGATCATGAAAAATATCCTTAGATTGTTATGAGTAAACTGATATAGCATCATCTATATGCTAAGATTTCTAATTGTGACTTCTAGATTTACAATACACTTCTTAGGTCATACTATCTCTGAATCAGATGTATCGGTTGTCCCTGAAATGGTTAGTGTTGTAGTTTCCAGGGAGCATCCAAAAAACTTTTTTGATATTATGAGTTTCTTAGGGATCACTGGATATTAAAAATGTTTCATACAGGACATCTCATGTCTTTCTTAACCTCTTACTAAACTTACAATGAAGGGTGTTAAGTTATTGTGGTCAGAATCATGCAAGATAGCCTTTCAGGATCTGATAAAAAGGATTGTATCAGCACCGATTATGATTCTTCCAGAACCAGGTAATGGTTATACTATCTTATGAGATGCATTAGGGTTTTTCCTATGATAAGTCTTGACTCAAGAATACAAATTCATTGTAAACGGATCTAGGCAGTTGAGGCCTCACAAGAAAAATTACCTGACCCACGACCTCAAGCTAGAAGTAGTTTTCCTTGCCTTACATTGCTAGAGACATTATCTATTGGTTGAGTTATTTTCTGTGTATACAAATCACAAGAGCCTCAAGTATATCTTTTCTCAGTATTACTTGAACCCTAGACAATGGAGATGGGTCGTATATCTTCAATCCTAGGATTTTGAGCTTGCCTATATGCCTGGAAATAGAAATGTAGTCGTCGATTCATTAAGCCAAAAAACGAAAACATAGTCCTTAAAGGAATCCAATGATGAATGGAAGTTCATAGGCTTATTTTCTAAACATAATATAGAGTTTCATGATATTAATGATTAGCCTTACCTCTCTGACTTAACAATTTCCTCTTTCCACCTTGAGAAGGTGAACAGTAGGCAGTTTTCAAATCCCAATGGTTTTGCTCTCTGTGAGAGTATATCAAGAGATAACCCACCTTCAGATTGGTCTATGGATAGAGATTATGTCCTGTGTCTATGTGGACGTATATGGGTTCTTGAAAATATTATACAGGAGTTGGTAAAAGAGTCCCATGCCTCTCAGTGATTAGTTTATCCAGGAATATTAAAGATGTATCAAGATATTCAATGCTAGTATTGGTGACCTGGAATGACATTTCATATTGCAGTCTTAATCACTAGGTGTTATCACTGTCAGTGGGTGAAGGAGGAGCACCAGAGACCTACAGTCTAGTTATAGCCACTTTCATTCCTGGATTGAAAGTGTGAGGATGTCACTATGAATATTGTAGTTGACTTACCTAGGTTTCCATGGTGTAAAGATGCTATCTGGGTACTCATTTACTGTCTAAAAAAATCAAACAACTTCATTACAATAAGGGATACTTTCTAAATTTATGAATTGGGAAGAATATATGTCGGTGATATCATATGTCTATACAAGGTTCCAAGTACTATTATTTCAGATTGGGATTCTAGTTTCACTTCACAGTTTTGGAAAGGCTTACAGAAAGCTATAGGGACTCAGGTTATTCTAACTACATCTTTTCACCCATACACTGATGGACAATCAGAATGGAAAACACAGTTTTTAGAGGATATGCTCTGACCATGTGTCCTTGATTTTGTTGATTCATGGTAGAAGCATATCCCTCTTATTGAGTTCGCTTATAATAAAAAATTTCCAGAAACAATTCAGATGGATCCTTTTTATTCCTCATATGGTAGCCCATGTCATTCACCCTTGTGGTGGGTAAAGGTAGGTGAGGAAACACTACTAGTTACTATTCTCATTCAAGAGACTTCATTATAGTTTTAGCTGATCAGGAAGCATATGACTACTGATCAGTCTAGAAAAAAATATTAGATCGATCATCTTCGACAACCCCTTGAGTTTGAGGTTGGGAATTGTGTTTTTTTCAGGTATCGCCCAGGCTAAGGAATATACAATTAAGGAAGTGGGGAAATTTGTCACCTTGTTATGTCGAGCTGTTTGAAATTTGAGAGAGACTCAGGTCGATTTCTACTACCTCAGAGGTACCTTGCTATGCATGACGTCTTTCATGTTTCACAGCTTTGCAAATATCATGTTGAACTGTATCATACCATTGATCCCGAGGAAGTTGAGTTTGATGTTGATTCTACCTTAGATTATTTTATAATACACACCGTTGACTGAAGCACGAAGGCTCTCTGAGGAATGTATGTCCCTCTCATATAGGTGCTATGGCACCATAACTGAGTATAGGATGAGACTTGGGAGACGGAAGCCTATAAACATGCAGAGTAGCCAGAGTTGTTCTCAGATAGTGTTTCATTACCCTTAGAGGGTGAACTCAGGGGGAAGAGTATATGAACCCGTTTTTTAGTCAGGTATGGATCCTTTGATTTTTGGTTTTAGTCTTTAATTTGGACCTAATATGTATTCTTAATTAGTTATTAATGGTTCTGAGGGTGTTTGAGGCTTGTTCGGAGCCCAGAACCAATCTTTTTTGAGAAAACAAACTCTACGCACAGTTTAGAGTAAACCATGAGGAATTCCATAAGGTTTTACTATTCGTGCAGATGGTGTTTTTTCATATAGACCCATCATGCATGGTTGGTGCATGGCCATGTAGCCTAACTGTTTGAGTGCCCCATTTTCCTAGGTACTCATGCATAGTTTGCACATATTTTGATCAAACTGTGTGGCTAAACCTCTCAGGCAGAGCCTTCTCACATAGTTTGTGCAAGGATTCACAAACCATGCAGACAAACCATGCGTAGGCTGATTTTTTAGATAAATTTCCAAATTTTCCCTAAATGATATATTAATCCTCCTCCTTCCTCCAAATCTGAGAACCAACTGGATTTTGCTCCTTTTTCACCCATTTGGATCTTTTTAAAGGCCAAAGCTTCGGATTAATAAATTTTCTATGCCTGACATTGGATCGAGCTTCTTTTAGTCATGTTGGATGTGCAACGGTGGGTAATAGATTCCTCTATAGTCGTTATTGTTCTCTCTTGCTCTCATACTAGGTATCATTATGTGAGAGTTTTTTTAGCCTTTCTCATATATACTCTGATCTAAGGAAAATCAAGGAAAGATACTGTAGGAGAATGATCGTGCAACCCTAATGTGGGTGGTCTATAACTCATCCATAAAGTTCTTTAATTTTGGGAATATTCATGTGTGGCCCACTGATTTCATCGAAATACATTTCCTAAATTCACATTCTTTTACTATACTTGTTAGAATCATATGGTTATGCTCTTTCTAAATATGTGATTTCTTGTTAGTAGTTACACCAACAACTCAATCCACCCCATGTAGAAGGTTGTTCCATATTTGGGTTTTTAGTGTTTCGAAATGATTGAGCCACTATTCGGGTGTGCCTATACTTGACCTTCCTAAAGTTTAGCCTTTCCATAATAAATGTATTGTTATTAATGAGAATTGCATAATGGCTTGTACCATGTATTCTCACCACTTGTCCCACCTAAGGTAAGTGCTTCCAAATGATTATTAAATGTGAAATGTGAAATGAAAAGTATATTAAGTATACAACATGGCATCAACAAATGAGATTTAATAAAGGTTATATGTCTATAGCACCCCTTTCAATGGTAATGAAAGGTAGTAGAGTGAACCTATATAATTGAATATTCCTTATTGGTTAAATAAGACTTTATTAAATGGTTGCAAAGTTTCTTGGACTATCCACACTAATGGAAGACAGGTCATGGACAAATAAATAAATGGCTACAATTCCACTTGACATATCCACACTAATGAAAGCCAAGACATGAACCAAATGAATTATTACATGATTACTGTATCAAATAAGAATTGGATGGCTCGATCTCACCTTGGATTGTGAGAGGATAATAACATGGGTCTTAGGAACCCCATTCCAATTCAAGGTTACAGTTTAATTAGGTTGATACCCACCTAGACTCTAGTCTTTTTCCATTCCTAAAATTCCTAGTATACTACCGCATGGTCCTTTACATTATTACAGGATACCTCAGATACACTCCTGCGATCCACCTTTTCCTAGTAAGTGTCGTGGTGAAATCCCATAATGCCCCATATTTTCTTAGCCATGTCTTACCTTGGACAATCACCTTGGACTCAATAGGTGCCTTATTTTGTAATTCCTTAGATTACACTCCTAGTATTACACTATTACCCATTATCTAGACTCAGATACTTCTGAGTTAGCATTCCATGAGATTTAGGTTAGCTTGGTTATTACCCTAGAACTCTCTCATAGGATATCATTTTCAAGTTTACTTATTATGTCTAAAGACCTTCACTACATATACTATCATGAGGTGTTTTTAGTGTTAGATATGCCTCATGTGACCTACTAATATTAAATGGTTATTAATGAATTAATGAAGTGGTTACATGCTCAGACACCAGCCGAAGGCTGAAACAAGTACGTGGGTATTTAGTTATATTTTACTACTTTCCTTACATTATATATGCATGAATTCACACTGCTATATTCCATTACATAGGCCATAGGTTATAGACATTTTTTGTGGTGGCCCATTTAGATTTATCTCACACACTTTTTGGGTGTGGTTTGGTACCCAATGTAGATTACATGGTTGTAGTGATTGACAAAGGTAAGCATACAGTTTCCAACACTTGATTTCTTACTGATAGAACGGAGCTTGATAGTAGATGACCGATTGGGATCTTGGGATGCTTTATGTTTCATTTGTTTCCTTTACATTATGGAACATGTTATGCTTACTCTCTTGTTTCCATGTTTTACAGTTTTCTAGTGACATGTCATCACATCATCGTTTCTTCTGTTGATATAGTTATTGTTATTCTCATTTACCTATTGCATCAGTTTTCTTCTTCTATTTAATTATATTGTTTCTATTATTTATTATTCTATTAAATCCCTTATGATGTGATACACTCTACTAATGAGGGAATAGTCTTCCCATGGACACATCTTACTCCCTTGATGCTAATCAGCTAGCTATGGAATTTAGGAAGATGCACATGAGGCCTTGTGTCCCACCGGACTCAGGGCACTCGTTAAGTGGCTTCCGGGTATGGGACGTCACACCTATACTCACCCTACCTTGTGGTGGAGAAATATTTTTGATCTATAGTTATACATCCAAGAAGGGGTTGGGATGTGTTCTCAGGAAAAATGATATGGTGATATCTTATTCCTCATGAGATTTCAAAATCTAGGAGAAAAATTACACAACTCATTATTTGGAGTTAGATGTGGTAATCATTTCATTAAATATATCAAGTCATTATCTTTATGGAAAAAGGTGTGATAGTTATACTGATCATAAAATCTTAATGTATATTCACACACAAAAGGAGATGAATATCCTCAATAGAAGTGTAGGATCGAAATAGTGATCTATATGTATATTAGATGGTACAATACAAGAGGGGGTGAATTGTAAGTTTAAAAATGTTGTATTTAAACACTTAATACATAAATTATTTTAATAGGTCTTAAACTAATACAATTCACAATCAATATGATTTAACAAAAGGTCTTGGATTTGATAGATTTGATATGATGTAATACTATAAGTAATGTAAAATAATCATATTCTAATTGAATGAAATGATCAGGGTAACAAAAATGATGAACATTCTACCATACAACATTTAGAATCTATTAATACAATATTAATCATAATTAAAACACTTACAATGGAATTGAATATGAAAAGAAAGAGGAAACAATACAATTATTTTTTTAATACAAATAGAAGTGGAAATGTAAAAGTATTACAATTATTTTAACCCAAATATAAGGGTATACTTTCACCTAGGATACAAGTTTTGTCTTACAGAAACCTTGGTAATCCCTCGATACGATGATCAGCACATTTGTCTTGATATCCCCGCAAACTCTTGATTTTACAGGTAATCGGTACCTCTATCATTCAAATTTTTTAAATCCCTTGATACGATGATCTGTTTCACCCTCTATATATCTCAGGTAGCCCTTGATCATTATCACCTAATCGGTTTAACATATCAAAACAAAACACTTATTGAAATACAAAAGCTAAGAACAAGCCACTCATGTTTTGTAATACCAAGGCTTTCACATGAATCAAGAGATAAGTCATAAAGTCTGTCTCTAGAGCCTGATAAAATCAAAAGATGATCAAAAGTCATATCTCTATTTCAAATGACCTCCTATTTATAGGAATCAGGTTCCAACAATCATATTTTCATGAAAGTTCATATTTCTCTGAAAAACTCAGAGGGACATGGACACCTGGCATTGTAATGATCATATTTAAATAGAAAACACATCAAAGTTTTGATCAGTTTATAACTAACTCCAGGACATAATTTTGGTTAAAATATATATATATGAAAATTATAACAAGAGTACGATTGATATGGAACAGGTGTTTTGATAAAAAGAATAAAAGCATGAATGAGATAAAAATAAAATATGAGTACGATTAATATTACTTCGTGCAATGTATTAATATGATGAAATTTGAGTACGATGAAAATTGTGGGAATGATGAACATAGTTAGTATGGTAGACAATCAAAATAATATAAAGAGTCAGTATGAGAGACAAAGTCAGTAAGATTAACATAGTTAGTACGATTGACAGAGTTAGTATGATTAACATAGTCAGTACTATTGACAGAGTACGTATGATAGACAGAGTAATCGTATTAAAATTAAATCTTTTATTTGAGAAAAGGTTAAAAATAGATTTCTGATTTCCAAAACAGAAGACATAAAATTCAAAAGAAGACTTTTGACTTAACAATATCCCCCTTTTTGGAAGGCACCAAACAGAAACTAAAACTAGAAAGAAATACTTATTTCCCCCTGAGTTATGAAAACTCTTTTGAAAAATAAATTGAATACAAATAACTCCCCCTTAGGTATATATTTTTCTATGTATTGTATTCATATATTTTCCTTAATTCACAATAAACAATTATCCCCCTTATTGAAACATTATCTCATTTTATAAAAAATTCTTTCCTCTTTTATAAAATATTCTTCCCACTTGTGATTTACCAAAAGAATGGGGTAATCTTGAGTTCTCTTGAAAGTGTTAGAGAGAAACACAAAACTAATACAATAGAAATGAGAACATACAATGCATTACAGTTAAAAGTTTAGAGAAATTATAATAAAAACTAGGGAAGAAATATACAGAAAAAAATAATTTTTTTTCTCTTTATTTTTCTATGTTGATCGACTCATAAAGAACAGAATTCATATTCTTTATCTATTTATTGTCATCTATGATTGAATTAACCTGATATTTGATAATCTCTTGTTGGTCTGGAAAAAATTGATCGTGAATTTTTATAGTGTTGTCTTGCACCCAGATCACTTCTTCAAGAGTACCAATTCTGTTTTCCATATCCTTGTTTTATTTTTCCAACAAAATGCTTTGTTTCTTTAACATAACTATTTCATCTTTGAAAGTTGAAACCTTCTAGAATTCTAATTGTAAACCACTTAACCTATCTTGAAATTCTTTTACTAAAAGAGCATCATCACCCAGAGATTTTGAATCTGGTTCAACCAATCGATAGATTCCTTGTCAAGAATATTGAAAGCAATAGAAAGATCATTTTAGAGCCTCCTTAAGTATTAAATTTATTCTTCATGTTCATTTAATGAGATTTACATTTTGTACGACCACTTAGTCATCTTATTTCAAGCCTTCTTATGAGAATCAGAAGTATCACTCAAAACATTTAAACCAGCCTCTAGTGTCATTTCTCACATTATGAGCTCTCTAACTGAACTGAAATTCTTACTTTTATTGTCTGTAATGAAATCAATATATCCTTCCATTATAAGAAAGTGATTAATGGTCTTTTAAGTCATTCTCAAAACAAAAACAATTTAATCACTCTTCTTCAATAAAATTGTGTGTTCTGAATCAGTATCGTCATCAAACGATTATAGTCCATTTGATCGGCTAGAGTCTTCATCAGACTATTTTTCTTTTTCCTTTCTCATTTTGCTTTTCCACCCTTTTTACTTATTTTCTAGATCTTTATTCTTCAACTTTATCACTAAGGGAAATTACTTTCTCAACATGAGAACGTTGTGCCTTTTTCTTTACTGGAGATGAAATTCTTTTTGAATGAGATTCTAAGGATTGAACTGGTGTTTGATTAGATTGAGGATTATAATGTATTCCTTCACTTTTATTTTGAATAGAAGATTATTCTCTAACCTTCTTAGAACATTGAAGATATTCTATGAGAAAGCCTTTTTCCTCTTCTTCATGTTCCTGAACTTCTTTCACTTTTTTTCCTTTCTATTTCTCTGGAGAATCCTATCTAGTTTGTTATTGTTGAACTTCTTCTATCAGTTGGTCACTTTATAACTCAAAACTTTTGAGGATTTTAGAAAAATCAAAACAATGAGCTTTTCTCTTCAAAATATTCTTAATCTTCTTCTCATCCTATATAGTATCTTTTACCCTTATTTTCATAGATAAAGATTTAGTTGGGTCAAGACCAAACATAGAATAACCTTCATTTCTTTGTTCTTTCTCCTTTCTCTATTTGGATACAACCTATTTAATGTATTTGGGTTTCTTCTTCGACTGTGAACATATTTTAGGATCTTACTTTCAAGAAGAAACAAATGTTGGAACTTATTATATTAGCATTTTTGCCAATTGATTTGGGGTGGATTACTTTGGTTCTGATTCTGCTTCCACATATTTAACAAAGAGTTTTGATTCATTGTCAAAAAAACATTATATTACTTCATTGAATTCTTAATTATCCAAGAGGGCTTAAACTCTATCAATTCCCCTTTCAGAGGAATATTAAAAAGCATCAAACTTTCAAGAGTGAACTTTTTCAGAAAACATGGATACAAGATAAGATGATACTTTACAGCTCCAGAATTCACATTCTTGATAGTTTCGAAAATGTAACCCATGAGATTTACCTTTCTCATGTTTACAATATAATCTAGCATAAAAATGTCAAAAACCTTAAGAGTTTCCCTATCCCATTTCCAAGGAATTAGAAACCATTTCATCCAAAGGAAAACAAAATGGTTTTCATCAAAAATATGAGTTACTTTTATTTTCTCCTCATCAATAAGAAACAGTGACATTTCAACTGATTCCTTATAAAACATACCAACTTTCTTAGGTAGCTTATGAGATAGGAAAAAGGAATCATCTTGACTAGGAACATTTAGGAAATGCGTATTTTATTTTACGGACATTGAAAATTTTATATCATACACAGAAAAGTTAATCATCATATTCTTATAAAAAGAAATCATATTTTTTGAATTATCTAACCTCTTAAAAAAGAATAGGGTCTTGAGATATGGGTTTCAGGACACAAATATGTTCCCAACCTTGAAATAAAATAATCCTCTTGATTGTTGAGCCATAAATGTCAAAAAAACTCCCAATAAACCAACCTTTCTCTGAAAAAATACTTATCTGGGAAAGTCTTTGAAGAAATTTCAGTAAGAGTGTTGGTAGAAGACTGAGACATAAAGATGAGTGGAAAAATAATAGATCGTACAGATTCTTTAAGAAGATAGGCAGAGCTTCCCCAAATAACCTGAAAAACTGGTGTGGGTTTGAGGTGGGGGTCCTCTATTTATAGATGAATTTTGATGACCATTGCTCTTCTACGGTTGATATTAGAAGATAATGAATCCAATTGTGGAGAATAAAAGAGGTGTTGTTTTTTTGAAAAAAAACTTTAAAAAAATCAAAAAGATTAAAACCAAGAAATAATAATATGAAAGAAAGAAAATTCAAAAAAGAAGAGAGAATGTACATATCGTTGATTTCAACTAAGTTGTTGGTTTCCTAGTATTATGAAAGTAGACATAATAAAATAAAATAATAAAAAAATACAATCAACAACCAACCAATGAAAAATAAAGTGAATACGATCAGTTTTCAGACCGATAGAAAACAAAGTAATTGCTATAGGATGTCTAGCAGATGGAAAACAGATTCATTACCATAGGCTGTCAAGCCGATGGAAAAAAAGTCATTACCATAAGATGTCATGCTGGTGGAAAAAAAATTCATTACCATAGGTTGTCAATAATGTGGAAAATAAATTCAGACTGATTAATAGAATGTCAAGATGATAAATAGAAAAAATAACGTCAAAACGAATAACAAAAAAATGAATGTCAAAACGAAAATTGAAAAACAGAACATCAGAACGAAAATGAAATCGAATGTCATAACTATAGAAACAAATAAATATAACCAATCTTAAATAACTAAGATAAAATAAAATATAAAATATGAAATAATATAATATAAAATAGGTAAAAAAAAGAGAAAAATTCAAATGTTCCCCTCTAGGAAATGGAGTGTTTAAATGTTACAAGAAATGTAATAATAGAAAGTAGATGTGAATGATTATTTTTGTGTAATCATTCCTATATTATATTTAATAAATTAAAATCATTTTAAAGGTAATGGTTTTGTAAAAAATTCAGTAATTTTTTCTTGCATTCTGAGGAATTATAATATGATATCTCTTTTTTTTTGTGATCCCTAAGAAAGTGATTCCTAATATCTATGTGTTTTTCACGTGAGTGATGTGCTGGGTTTTTACTAAGAGATATGGAACTAGTATTGTCACATAGTATTTTAGTTTTGAAAAAACTCATGCCAAAGTCAGTTAGTGTGTGTCTTATCCACAACATTTGAGAACAGCAACATCCAGCAGCTATATAATCAGCTTCAGCAGTGGAAAGTGCTATTGAGTGTTGTTTCTTTCATGACCAAGAAACTAAAGAATCTCCTAAGAAATGACATGTTCCATATGTACTCTTTATATCAATTCTACAAGCACCAATTCAGCATCTAAAATACTTTTTAAAAAAAATCATTTCCAGAAGAATAAAAAAGGCCTAAATCCAATGTTCCTTTTAAATACCAAAAAATCCTTTTGAGGGCTTTTAAATGAGATTCTGTTGGATTTGATTGATATCCTTCACATAATCATACAAAAACATTAATTATGACTGACTAGCTGTCAAGTAGAAAATACTTCTAATCATACCTATAAAAGTTTTTTGATCCACTAGTTTCCCAACTTCATCAATATCAAGTGTATTTGAGGTAACGATTAGAGTGCTTAGACTTTTAGAGTTGTCATATCAATACTTTTTGGGTAATAATTTGATATAATTATATTGAGATATACAGGTTTCTTCTGTCTTTTAAGAGATTTAAAAACCTAAAAAGAATGTTAACTCACCTATCATACTCATTTTAGACTCAAATTTCATTAGATTCATGAAATAATCAGATAGAGATTACTGATTTGATCTTAATATAATTCCATCAACATAAATTTGGACAATCAAAACATGTTTTTCCATTTTTATAAAAAGATTTGGATCTGCTGTTCATTTTGCATATTTTTTTGTAAAATAAATCCTATAATTCTATCATACCATGCATTGGGAGATTGTTTAAGGCCATACAAATCTTTGGTAAGTTTAAAAATATTATCAGGATTTTATGGATCTACAAAACAAGGAGTTTGTTCTACAAAAACATCTTCTTGTACAAAACCATTGAGAAAAGAAAATTTAACATCTATTTGAAAAAGTTCAAAAATTAAAGTATGCTGCAAAGGATAATAGAATTTGTATAGATTTAAGTCTAGATACCAGATCATAGGTTTTTATATAGTATATTCCCACTTGTTGAGTATAGCCTTTAGCAACAAGTCTTTCTTTATTTCATAAAATGACTCCATTTTCGCGCCATTTGTTTCTGAAAAAACATTTTACACCAATTATAGTTGTTTCTTTACGTATTTCAACCAATGTCCATAATTTATTCTTTTCGATTCATTTAATTCATCTTTCATTTCTTTAATCCAATATTCATCACCTAAGGCCTCACTTGGAGTTTTTGGTTCAAATTGAGATAGAAAAGAAAAATGTTCTATTTCATTTCTTAATGAATTTCTGGTCCTGACAAGTTGATTTACATCTCCATTGATATTATCACTTGGATGATTCCTAAGTAACAACTGACTTGGGTTTTGTAAAAAAAATCATCAACATAAGATAGAAATTCTTATAGGGTAAATGTTTCAGAAAAATTTTCTTGATTATTCCCCTTATCAGAAGAGTTCTCAATCGTAGGTTGGTAATTAGTTTGTGGAAACACATCCCTTGATGCAGGTAAGGATTTTTTTAAAGCAAAGGGGTCAATTTCATCAGATTTAACATGGAATATTTCTTCAACAGTACAAGAGTGTTTTCTAGAACTCTATAATACTTAGAAGTTGTGTAATAACCTAGAAATATTCCTTCATCAGATTTGGGTGAGAATTTATGTAAATTATCTTGTGTATTCTATATGAATACTTTGCATCCAAATACTCTGAAGTATGAAACTTTAGGTTTTCAGCCAGTTCAAAATTCATAAGCTGTTTTATTAAGAAAATTTCTAGTAAAACATGATTTATAGTATAGCATGTAGTACAAACAGCTTCAACCCAGAAATTCTTAGCAATTGAGTATTCACTCAACATGTTTCTTGTCAATTTTTTAAGAATATGGTTTTTTCTCTCGATAATACAATTTTGCTGAGGGGTTTTGGGAGATGAGAATATGTGAGTAATACCTTTCTTACTATAAAAAGATTTAAATTCCAAATTTTGAAATTCACCACCATGATCACTATGAATAGTTATCAATGGTAGGATTTTCTTGTTTTTTATACGGGATCTAGAAGTTTTGAAATAAAAAAATTCTTTATATTTCTTTTCTAGAAAATTGACCCATGTGAATCTACTATAGTCATCAACTAAAACAAATATATAGTATCTTCCACCAATGCTTCCAGTTTGTGTAGGAATGAAAAGACCCTTGTGCACTAACAATAATGCATTAGAAGTTGAAATATTACTAATGTTTCTAAAGTTACAGTGTCCTAACCATCTGTTTCATAACCAAGAGTTTTCTTTGAGTGAACATAAGTAAGGTATTTCTTTGCTCCAAAAGTCTTCTAAGTTAATTGTGTATTCAATTTCATTCCTATGTTCAGAAAGAATTAATTCAACCTTGGAATTGTGAACTCAACACTTATCATTCCTAAAATTTACAATTTATCCTTCATCACAAAATTGACTTATTCTAAGAAGGTTGTGCTTAAGACCTTTGAAAAACAATACATTTGAAATTAAAACTTTACCAAGGAAAATAATATTACCTATACCAACAACATTTCCTTGAGAATTATCTCTGAAGGTAACTTTTTCACCTTTGTATTCAATAATCCTTTTAATAAAATATTTTTTTCCGGTCATGTGATGAGAAAAACCACTATATATGTACCAAATGTTCTTTTTGGTACATTTCTTGTTTTCCTAAAAAAAATTATTTTTTTCCGAACCGAAAATTCGTTTCAATCTGAAAATATTAGATAAAAGAATTTTGGGTATCCACATTTGTTTTGAAAAATAAGAATTGTACAACCCTAAAGATTTAATTCTATTAAGGGAACAATTTATTTCCCAATGTCCACCACATTGACATTTAGTACAGAATGGGGCACTTTGAAGAACAAAATAGTTATTACTAAAAATTGGATTTCAGTAAGTGTATCCAAATTCAGATGTATTTCTTAAAGGAATAATTTCATAATATATCTTATCAAAAAACTTATTACCACATGTAATGATTGATAAAAGTTTCTTAAGAGAAAAATTTCAGATTTCATTCTAATGGCTAAATTTTCATTCTCAGATGAAATTTTTTTTGAATCATTTTTTGTTTCAAAAACACTTTTCTTTAAAAAAAGTTGTTAAAAATCTTTATAAAGTTTAACATTATTAGAACATACTTACTTATGATACCTTAAAGTATTTTAAAATACGAGAGATTTATGATCAATATCTTTTGATAGATTCGATACTTCCTTCATAAGAAAAGATATTCTATAATTTTCCTTATCAAGATTTTTCTTGAGTTTTGAATTTTCATTCACAGGTGATTTAGAAAATCTAAAAACTTCTTCAAATGAAGGTAGATTTTCCTCTGTAGAGGAATATTCCTCATCCTAAGAGTAACAATGTTTCTCATTAGGGTAATTATCATTTAAAGATACGTTTTTAAGGGATTCGGCATTGTGTACCTTAGCCACGTAGTAATGATTTTCAATTGGTAGTCTAGCTATGCGTCATATATTTCACTAACCAAAAGATTCATAATTTGAGGATTCATCTGATAAATCACCACCACCTTCACTCAAAGTATCATTCTTTTTTAATCTATATTGAAAGTCTTTCTTTCTAACAAGCTTGTTCATGCTTCGATCAAGATTGGATAACTCATTATCTGAGTGATCACTCTCCCTTGATTCTGATATAATAACTTTCTTATGTTTGGATTTTGGCACCCTTTCTAGTGTCTTAGCTTTGGATATGGTAGTAAAGGCTAAACTCCCATTACCAATAATTTTATTATTAAAATCAGTATCTCTTTTCATTCTAGTATCGTGTTGAAGTAGAGTGCCAAATAACTCATCAAGAGTGATTTTAGTGACTTTCCTGTTTTCATCAATAGTTGTGCTTTTTGATTCACACTCGTTAGGCATAATATCAATAATCTTGTTTGCAAGTGATTCATCTTCAAGAACCTTTTCACCTATAGATTTTAGACTGTTGACTGTTTTCTAAAACCTTTATTTCACCTTGCATACTTGTTCTCTATAAGGAAAAAGAAACCTGTGGAATTCTTCTTGAAGGACTTCTCTTCTTGTTTCTATAACATTCGATGTACCAAAATGTTTGACCTCTAATTTCTTCCAGATAAAATTAGGTGCTTCAAATTATGATATCTAACTATATATAATTCTGTTCATAGAAAATAACAAATTATTGCATACCTTGAAATTCAGTGGATATTCTTACTTCTCTTGATTGATGAATGTACTAACTTCCTTGTCTGGGATTTTGTAACCTCCGGTAAACATGATAAAGTTGTCTACTCCAGTATTAATAACAAATGTCTTCATTCAGTCTCTCAATTACTCATAATCATTCCCATAGAATATAGGTGGTCTTGTTGGTTTTATATTGTCAATTGATCCAATATTCATTCTTCCGATCTTATAAAACAAAATTTTTCCACTCCACATATTACAGTAGTATGTTGTTATAAAAAAATATGTAAAAGAAATACAATTATATTTCCAAAGGAAATATAAAAAGTCATATAAAACAATGGAAAATTTCTTTTATTCCAATTATAGGATTAAAATAGTTATGTATATGTATATTATATGGAACAATACAAGAGGGGGTGAATTTTAAGTTTAAAATCATTGTATTTAAACACTTAAGACAAAACTTAGTTTATGAGGTCTTAAACTAATACAATTCACAATCAATACGATTTACCGTAGAGGTATTAGATCTAATATATATGATATGATGTAATACTATAAGTAATGTAAAACAATTGTATTCTAATTTAATTCAATGATCAGAGTAAAAAAAATGAAAAAGATTCTACCATACAACGTATTGAATCTATTAATACAATATGAATCATAATTAAAGTAGTTACAATTGAATTGAATATTAAAAGAAATAGGAAACAATAAAATTCCCTTTCTAATACAAATAGCAGTGGAAATGTAAATGTATTGTATTTCTTTTAACCTAAATAGAATGGTGTCATTTCACCTATGATAGAAGGTCTATCTTACCACCACCTTGGAAAGCCCTTGATACGATGATCAACACGTCCATCTTGTTATCCCCACAAGCCCACAATTTTATAGCTAATCAGTACCTCTTTCTTTCAAATTCTTGAAAGCCCTCGATAAGATAATCAGTCACACCATCTGCCTATCCCTGGAATCACTCGATCGTTATCACCTGATCGTCCACACAAAGAAAAAAAAGCACTTACTGAAATAAAAAATCTAAGAATGATCTGTTCATGTTTTTTAATTACTAGGATTTCATATGAAGAGACAAGTCACAACGTATCTCTCTAGAACTTGATAAAAGCCAAATATGATAAAAATTCATATCTCTGTTTCAAATCACCTCATATTTATAGGTCTCGCATTCCAACGGACATATTTTCTCCAATTGTCATATTTCTCCAAAAAAACACAGAAAGACTTGGACACCTGGCATTGTAATGGTCATATTTAAATAGAAAACATAACATCGTTTTGATTATTTTATAACTAACTCCATGAAATTATTTTGGTTAAAAAAAGATATATGAAAATGATAAAAATAGTACGATTGATATAGAACAATATTTTTTTATAAAAAGAATAAATACATGCATGAGTTGAAAATAAAACATGAGTATGATTAATATTACTTAGTGAAATGTATTGATATGATGGAAAGTGAGTACGATGCACAATGTGGGTATGATGAACACATTCAGTATAGGAAACAATAAATATAATAGACAGAGTCATTATGATAGAAAAATTCAGTATGATTGACAGAGTCAGTATGATTGATAGAGTCAGTACAATTGATAGGGTCAACATGATTGACAGCGTCATTACGATAAATAGAGTAATCATATTCAAAGTAAATCCTTTATTTAAAAAATTAGTAAAAAGATATTTGTGATTTCCAAAACAAAAGACATAAAAGTCAAAATAAGACATTTTACATAATAAAAAATGGTTTTATTTTATTATATATTGCGACTTCTCAATACATTACCACCCTAAAAAGCCAACAAGGTGGAAAATGCTTTGAGTTGACAAGACCATGCTTTCCTATCCAAGATGAGGATCACAAAAGATCCAATATTTATGGATTTTCAAATGATGGATCATGAAATATTAATGGAAGGGGAGAAATATTATCTTTCTCAAATGAATGTTCAACCATATATAAAATAGAATATCAAATAGGTGTAGAAGGAAGATATAAAGTTACAAAAGAAGGTTAAAAATGTTCCTGAATGAAACCTTTATTGTGATGAAATAATAAGGTTTAGAAAGTGGTTTTCTATTCCTCCCATGCCAGAATTAAAGAAGGAGTTATTGGATGAGGCTCATAGTTATTAATTCTCTATTCATCCTAGAAGAAAAAATATGTATAGGAACCTGAAAGAGTATTTTTGGAGGGATGGCATGAAAATAGATGTCGTTGAATAAGAATCTCGATGCTTGGTTTGCCAGCAAGTTAAGGATGACAGATAGATGTCTAAGGGGTGTTAAAAACATTACCCATACCACAATGGAAATGGGAAGACATGACTATGTACGTTATTTTCAAACATCCCAAAACATCAAAAGGCCACAATTCTATATAGGTTATAGTTGATCGCCTTATGAAATTGGAACACTTCATTTCTATTAGATAGGATTTCTCTCTTGATCATCTTTCTAGGATATATGTAAAGGAAGTGATAAGATTACATGGATTTCCACTTTCCATTATATCTGATCGGGATATGAGGTTTACATCAATGTTCTGGTAAATTCTTCAGCATGCTTTGGATAAATAATTAAATTTTAGCACTGCTTATCATCCTCAAGCAGACGGTCACTCAGAGAGGAAAATTAAAACTCTAGAAGAAATTTTGAGAGCATGCTCTTGAGATTTCAAAGGTGGTTGGGATCAAAACCTACCTTTGGTGAAATTTTCTTACAACAATAGATTTCTATCTATTATTTAGAATTCTCACTATGAAGCCTTATATTAAAATACGTCTAGAACTCTAACATACTGGGGTGAATTTGGGGAATGAAATCTATTAGGACCTGATCTTTTTAATGAAATAGAGAAAAATGTCAAATCTATTCAACAAAAAATGAGTGAAGATCCAAGTAGACAAAAATGTTATGCTGAAAACCAAAGAAAAGACCTAGAGTTTGAAGTGTGTGATAAGGTTTTTCTATAAAAATATTTCTGGAAGAGTGTAATTATATTTGGAAATATGGGAAAACTATGCCCTAGGTATATTGCTCCTTTTGAAAATATTGAACATGTTGGGAAGGTAGCTTTCCAATTTGAAATTCTACTGAATATCTCTCAAGTTCATGATGTGTTCCGTATATCTCTCATAATTAAGCACATACCTGATCATTCACATGTACTAAGCTCAGAAGTACTACTACAGAATAAATATCATTCTTATAAAGAACCACCAATAGTGATTCTGGATCGTAGTGAAAAAGGTCTATGAAACAAGACCACTAACCTGGTAAAAGTTTTATGGAGGAATAAACAATTTGAATAAGATACACAGGATCTTGAAGATTTAATGATGGAGAGGTATCCTCATCTATTTGTTTCAAATTTTTGAATTTGAGGGAGAAATTCTATTTAAGGAGAGTAGAATGTAACACCTAGATGTCTTTTTATGAAATGTTTCTTTAAATAACTTTTATTATTAGGTAGATTTGTTTATATGAAATCATGAGTTTAAAAAATTTGTGAGATGACCTTGTTATAAAATAATCGATATAGACTATCTGTTTGATTAGCAATAATAATTATAACTAACTTATTCAAAATGCATTTTGAATTTATTAGCTATCAATTATTTATGAAAAATATAAATCAATCAGATATTTTTATTTTTGAGTGAATTACTTTTTTTAAGGAAATTAATGAGATATTTGTGTGTTATATACTTAATAAAATATATTTTATATTCATGCAATAGGTATTTTTGTCATAGGATATAAACAAACCCAATTTGTTGTATAAAAATCGATATATTTTAAAAGGATGATTTTCCACCAATGAATGTAGAACCCCTTTTAAATTAAGATTTTGAAAAATTAATAATTTATATATGAGAATATAAACATGTTATTTTAAATCAGGATATAAAAATTTACTTTGAATGAATTTGTAATATTTTTTTTTTGATAACTTTTATGTTTGCATAAATAGTAAAAATACAATAAATTTTAAATAAAAATAACTTTTTTCATTGAAATAATTTACATTGTTAAATTATTTTATTGAAAGGTTCCCAATAATAAATATAATATATTTTTAACCTTTAATATAATTTAGTACTTTGAAATTAATTTTACATTAAATTTAAATGTAAAAACATTTCAATCTTCTGAAGTATTTTAACTTTTAAAACTCGTTTTCTCATTTCAATAGTGAGATTAATTTTAAATTTACTACTACAACTTTTATGTTTTGAATTATGAAAAATTGATTCCGTATTTGGAATCATTAGGTCAAAATTATAAAAATATATTTATTTTATCTTTGGAAAAATGAATAGTAACTTCGGTAAATTTTGTTAACAGGGTAAAAGGGTAAATCGAGTAAGTAAGGGTAAAAATAATATTATAAAATTACTCTGACACTAGTATTAATTGGATGATTTTAAATTTCCCAAAAACATACTTTTGTTGAAATGGTATCCATAGGGATCCACATGGATGATATTAGGACATTAAATTTATTCTATTTAAAGAAAATTGAAATATGTCTCACTCAAACATAAATAATAAAATTATTTTTAATATAAGGTTTCACAAAAGATAAATTAGATTATAAATAGTTATTTAAAAGATATTTTTTTAGTAATTAAATTTATTTTTAAAATAAATAACTGCCTTAAATACTTTTACCGGATGATGTAAAAATTAATTAATTAATGATAAATAAATAAAACAATATTTATTAAAAGATTATTAGTCACAAAAACTCCCAAACACTTGACCAAACCATATTGGTAGAGTATATATAAACCATAATCATCTTAGGGTATACTTATTAAACATTTCGATGCTTATATAATATATTATGATACTTATATTATATTATTTAAAGTGAAGATAAATTTGTCACATTCTTGTTTTAAGAGAGTATAACATTTTTAATGTTGGGTTTTTCCAGAGTTAAGTTTAACTAAAAGTATTATTCTGAAATATTGTGGATTTATATTCATCAGATAATTTTATTTTGAATTTTAATTCTACAAATATTTATATTAAATAATTACAAAAAATTGAGGTAGTAATTATTTCATTAATGATGAGATCAAATAAAAGTTATTAAAAATATTCTAACAAAAATAATTTTTACTAATTATTATGTCAAATAAATTTTCTAGAATAAACATACCCCTTAAGAATATAAAAAAATATTTTTATCTAGTTTTACTTATTATTTTTATATTTTTTTAAAATCCATGATATAAATAGTGTGAAAATTGAAACTGTTGATATTTTGTCAAAATAAGGTTTTCTAAAATAATTTAAAAATAATAAAACATTTTTTATAAATTTATAATTATTATTATAAGTTCTAAAATGCTCTAAAGTATTCAATTATAGTCTAATTGACCGCAAATAAGTTAATATTTTATCCTTTTAATATTGAAATATTTGTTACCCTAGTTAAAAAATAATAGAATAACTAAGTGTTAATTAAAATGATAATGCATAAATTGACATAAACACTTGTATAAATTTTTTTTACCAGATTGTCACCATATATCATCTCATATTCAAAATTGGGATATTTTAGAGGTTTTTAGGTGGGGTTTGGTTTTATTAAAAATTAATATTTTTTAGGTCTCCAAAAGTGTCCCTCACCTCAATTATAAAAGGGCACTTCCTCCCTTAACATTTCACTACATTTTGAGCCTTCGGGATAAACCAAACCCTACCCATTGCCTTTATAAACTTCCATAGAAACATTATAGAGGTCCTATAATTCATCAAATACCAACTATAGTTCTCTAAGAGGAGATTTAGAGGAGGCACGTCATAGAATAGGTAATATCATTTACCGATTCTTTCAAACTTCTTTCTTCTTCTACTTTCACATCATGAGTTGTTTAATTATAAATTAATAACTACAATAGTACTTATATTCTAATAGTTTATTATTATTATGAAACAATCATAATCTACCATCTACCCATCCTAGGAAAAATGAAATCACCACGCGTGCGTACGTACGACTTACCGTCTCCACCCCATGTTGTAATCCATTTTTCGCTACCAAATTACAAGGATGGTTATAATGATGGAATTGATAAGTATATGTATGACTAATTTAAAATTATATTTATTCTAAGAAACTATACAACAACGACTTCAATGGAATTTATCAATTATGGGAACGATTTTGTCGCCTGTGTGTGCGTACGACTTATCATCTCCACGATGCGATGTGATTTATTCTACATAAAATTCATTAAATAATGATTATACAAATGAATTTAACGAATAAATATGATATATATTATACTAATAACATGATTTAAATGATATAACTATAAATTAAAAATAGGAAAAAAGAACTTATCTAAAAAATATGTATAAGGGCATAAAGGAGTTAAGACCCGAATAACGAGTAACCATGAAAAGTAACTAGAAAAGAGATGAGAATATGATCATAAATGTCATAATAAAAATGATTATGATTCTGAAATAAATCATTAATAGTATTTAAATCATTATACAGGAGTTTTAGATACATATGAAGCATATGAAACCTAAGGTAAGGGATAACTTTACAAACTCATTTTTATCCAAGATTGTTTATTCGTAAGTATTTACTAGGGTATATTTATCATTCACATCCATGTTTCCTAAATATATATTTCAAAATATTATTTACATCATTTTATAATTTTATAAAGTCAATTTTACCTATTGGTAATGTTTTTCAAAATTTTATGAATGGAATCATTTTTGGTTTTCAATATGAGGTACTTTTTGACCTTTCCTGCAAAATTACAAGAATAGCGTTTTTTAAATAGTACAGCATGAATAGATTTTTAAGCTTTAATAATACCATATTTTGTTGAAAATTCCCCTAAACGATTACAAGTCGTTTTTACATAAAATTATTTCTTTTAAAATTGTATGGCCTTTTGAGGAAGAAAAATGTTTTTGAAGAAGAAAGGATATTTTCCTCAGAAATTAATTTCAAGTGTTTACTCAAAATTATTTTCTATCCAAGAGGACAATGTTTAAATAAGGTTTTATTTTTAACCCTGTTATTATTATTATTGGATTGTGTGTTATTTAGGAAATCCCTTTTTTATATCAATTATGATTGATGATTTTTAATAATCCTATTTTATTTCATGGGTTATGTTATGGTGAATGTTTCAATGTATTTGTGGAACATGTAAGAATGGTTTAATTATGAGATGGGTGGGACCTACATCTCCCTCCAATGACTTGGGTAAAGATTTATATATCATGATATATAAATTAAAAGAATGGAAAGTAAATATAGTTTAGTAATACAAGGCTGGAAGGAGGAGTGAACTCATTTTAGTAATGGAATTTGTTCACAATGATGGTCTCACCAATGAGCCTTGACTAATATGTAATGATTTTATATGGTTATGTGTGTATGCCACAAAATTTCATGTCTTATGTTATGAATATTAGGATTTCAGTACTTTTTTATGATTTCTCACATGACATGATATTAGGATCTTTTAAATGCCGGATAAGATTTTCAAATTTTTTATTCTTATGACTATGATATGATTGATATTTCCCTTGTTTACCCTTACTAAGAATTTGAGATCACCCTTTCATATGTTTATTTTCCCTAGGTCATGAAGAACGGTACTATGTAAGATATTTCAAAAAAGGATAATAGTTATGAAGAAATAAGTGGATGAAAATGTGGACGTTTTATGACATAGTTGTTTATGTTTCCCAGTTTTGGAGAAATTAAACCTATACAGTCCAGGTTTGATTTTTGTTATGTTAGGTAATAAATATTCATCAATTTTTAAGTAATATATCTATTTAAATTATGGGCCTTTATAATAAGGCGTCTTACATTTAGGGTATTACATAGGACAAGAGATACCATAATTTATATTGAGTATTATTAAACATAGAATCGGTTCTAAAACCTTAAATTGGTGAAAGATAACATTTTAGGTGGAAGTTTGTATCTTGATGCTTGTATAAAATTGTTAATTCTAAATATAAAGGATCTTATCCCTTTATATATCCATCAAAAATATGATTCATTAAATGAAATGTCACACCCATAATCAATTTATTAACATTGTACAATTCACATTCTACTTAGTCATTAAATTCCTTAAAATAAAGAAATTCATTTAATCCATTCATAATGGAGTATAACTAGTAAAACCATGTAGGATGATGCAGGCACCTAAAGTCTTTCATATGTGAAAGATACATGAAATCAACCTATGATGTGGTATATGAATTCACTTAACCTAAAAAATTGGGTGAAATATATTCTGTCATATATATCATATAAATTTGATTTAATGCATATCAAAAAATATCCCACATTCACTAAAATCCATCTAGACCACATACACAAATCTATAACTTTTTGTAAACCCATTTGATGCTTCTTTTGGATAAATTTTTTTCAAACTCCATTCATTTTGGATAAACACATTGTCCAAACCATAATAGTTTCCCAAAATCCTAACTATGTGACCTTATGGACCTTAGTATAATTGCTAAAAAATATTAATCCATATTTTATATATGTAATAAAATAGTATCCTCTAGAAAAACATCAATGCTACTAATAATTATGGTGTGATCACTATAAAATATACAAAAGCATTACAAGAACATTTCCACCAAAATAAGTACCATATAAATCATATTTATACCTCTATAATCATTTTTATAGGAAATAAAATTAACTATAGACATTGAAAATTTTCTATCCCGTATAGGTAATCCCATATTCACATGATTCTTAAAAAAACTAACTAGGTTGATGAATGCATCACATGTAATTCATAAAATGGATAAATACATCACTTGTACCTCGTTCAAGTAGATAAGAACATAATATGTCACCTAACTGTAAATTTTCATGTGTTTCTTAGTCTTATTAAATCAAAGAATAGATGTTTTACTCATTCATAATTTGGACATATTCTATCTTGGTTTTACTCTAACCAATGACATGATAAAAAACATACCCAAACACCCATGGATAGATAAGTAATTTTTGAATTACATAATTATAGTACCAAATTATAAAAATTCACATGTTAGGAATCTCACATACCTCATTTATGAAGTATTGGGAATAAAATGCAACACTATGTACATCGATGACTGTATGACATTCCATAAGATATACATTAGTGAAAAAATGCAAGTAATAATTCTCTAATTATTACCTTATGAATTTATTTTCTGAATATCCCATACAAGCCATTGTAATGAGTATAATAATCTATTAATTATAACATTAAAATATCATCAAAACCCACAATAATCTATGGTGATGATTAATTAGGGATAACTCTAAGTCCTACGTTGAGGTGATATTATCATTTGAAGGTTTATATATAGTAAATTCCCATATATGTGAATAGATAATAAATAGAGGTTTTGTATATTATAAAAAAATAATACATTATACAATGATTACAATAATCTACCAGTTATCTAATACCAAGAGGAAATTTTAGGACCCTCAAGATTCTGTGACAATAAGAATATCATTAACTCATTAAATTTCTACGTAATTGCCACCACAACTCTATGTGACCATCTAATAAAATTCTACCACGAAAAAATTTAATGAGAAACATTTAAGAGGTATCTTAGTTTGAATAACAGTGAGACATATGAATCATATTCTAAATTTTCAATTCTTTGAACATATTCAAACATCTAAACATTATAACATCAAACGTATTGATTTTAACTTCTGTTGAACTTCCTAGAACACTTTCTAAGAATAACATCATCATCCTTGGTATAATATTCTACTAAAAATTTACTTAAAATAAATTAAACTATTTAAATTAATTTTTACCATGATATCCTAAAAATCATTAATATAATGTGACATTAACTTTAATGAGATTAATCCTTTAGAAGACATCAAATATTATTATTACTTTAAAGTAGAATAATAATTTATTTTTTAACTTTTAACTTCACTAATTTCAAACATACACCCACTAGCCACTAATATATTAAAAGGCCTTTTTAAGTAAATTTCTAGGATTTTTAATAAATATTTTTGTGCTAGGAAATAACCCTTTTTTCAATTAAATGGAATATTTAACAAATAAACTATTTTTTAAAAATCACATATGGTTTTATTTTTGTTTTGAAAGTTTTAATGAAATGAAACTTCTTTCATAAAATATGTCACTACTGAGTAATGTGAAAATATTTTTATATATTTTAACTAGATAATTATTTTATCCTGCATAAAACACTTTTATCCTTATATTATTTTCTAAACATGTTATAGAATCTAAAAAATCATAATCTTTGTGTATCAATCATCTCAAAATTCATTTAAATAACAATTAATTTTTTAAAAAACTGTTATAGTCCCATAAGATAAATAATATAATGATAAAAAAACATTTATTTTAGATTCATTTTTGTAATTTATATTTACATTAAAAAAAATTATGTAGAAACTCTTTACTTTATCACATAAATGAAAATAATATAATTTATCAATTCTTCCTTTTATTTTGAACTAATATATATTTAAAACACATTTAAAATATACATTTTGTATCTCAGACCATTCAAATTCAAAAAAAAATATTTTATAACATTGATACCAGATAAGTACGTTCCATGTAGATTACTAAAACTTCATTAGGTGTCTTGGGAATTCTATCTTATAGAATCATCACTTCATCCAGATAATAACCAAAGGTTTAAAAATACATTTTTATCTATTAAAAGAAATAGTTTTGGACTCATAGATTAACCTTTTTTCCTTTGGTCTGAACATTCACCCATGTTTACTATCTATGTAGCACTATAGAATAGATAAAAAAATGTTAGGATTATTTATTATAAAACCATGTGAATAATGGTGTAAAATTTTATAAAATTCATCCACATAATTGAAGATAATAAGATAAATTTATTAACTAAAATAATCATTAAGGAAACATTAAGAGAACTATTCTATGCTTCACTTAAGAATATTAGACTCACCTATTGAATATGTTTAATAGTTTAGTTACTTAGGAAGGTATTGCATTAAAACATAGAATTAATTTTACTAAATTTCTCTTCTTAAACTACATGGGTCTGGTTTTTATTATATTAACTTACACATTTTATAAGTAAAGTGGTTACTTTGATGATGATGATGGTGTTATGTATCAAAAATAGATTCTTTTATCTGAAGAGTATTATGTTTTATATCTTTTCATCAAGGAATTTCAATGAAATTTCACCCTCATAAATGATATCCTTTTGCATTATATCTATTTAGTGATCCAAGATCCATATTTCCTTGTGAAATAATCCCACTTTGTAATTTCTCTCAACGGTAAGTTATTTAGGTAGGGAACCATTTCAATGAAAATAGTTTTGACTCTTGGATAGTTAAGTATAAATCAGTTTATCTATATCCATCATACAGATAAAACTCAATAGAATTAATCTCATAATCTAATACTATTAGGGTCTTCTGGCCAGTGTGACACAATCAAAACTCTTAGAATAATATAAAAATGATGAAAAAGTTTCACCGAACTTTTTCATAATCAACCCAACATGATAATCTAGAGTTATTCATAAATTAGTTTCCTTACTCAATATTAACAAGCGCCACCCACTCGGTTATGGTCAACCAAGCTATACGATTGAGGTCATGACAAGTGCTTTGAATAATCCGATACTTAATATTAAAGGGAATTTTCTTAAAATTTTCACCAATTTAATACACATCATATGCCAATTAAATTCAAAACCATTTCATATTATGTATTATTTATATTTTTCTTCTGTAATAAATTATTGTATTAATTATTCTAATTATTTAGTTTTGAAATATCTATTTTTTTCCACCATATTATTGTATTCAAACAATTTTAATGGTTAGTTTTTACATAACACACATTTTTCTACTATTCACCCAAAAAAAGAAACCAAGCATATTAACACACACATGAATGCATCATATATATAATGTAAATGAACTTTTTATATAATGGTTTATATTTATATGGTATTGATAAACTCCAAATGAGTAAACCCGAAGGGACCAATATCCAGCCCCTCACCTTTCTAGAACAAGGTAAAAGCCTCCTGGTCGATGGGAGGTCGAATCATAAGTTTCTCTCCCTGAGGGGGTCCTGCATAAGAGATAATTTGATTCAGGATATCTCAAAGTTTTACTACGAACAGACGATATTAAAAAACTATTCTCAAATTCATAACTCTAAAATAAAACAACTTCACTATAGATGAGAAACTAAATTTTATGGGGCTTCACTTATCATGTAATGAAAGTATCTATCTACAAGAAGAAATTTATTACATAAATAATGAACTCATTTTTTAAATTATTTAAATAATTTATAAATAATAAGTGGGAAAAGGAATAATTTATAAATAAATAAACAATTCATAAATTAAAACACAAGGTAAAAATATATAAAAGATTAAAAATTAAAATCTTGTTATTCAAATTTTTTAATTAAGAAAAATATTATGGGTATTACCTAATTTTGTTTATAAACTCATAAAATCACATTTCTAATATGAATGCTTACATATTATCTTACATTATTATGAATTTTAAATTTTTTATAACCTAATATTTATTCAATAATATATTTATGTAATAAAAATATCCTAAAATTAACAATTACATAAACGATTCTTAATAAATCCAGTATACATATTTGATGTTATCTAAACTATATCGTTAATGACTCTTTTAATTTGATCAAATAAAATTAAAAAGATTATGAGAAGTTCATAAATATAACTATAAAAACTTTTTAATTTTTCCTAATCGATGTAATTTTAAAACTATTTATAAATTATACTCATAATTATGATATAAATAAATTAATTATCATAAGAAAGTAGCATTAATTATCATATTTCACTCTATTCTTATAAAACATATTTTATAAATCCTAATACTTAACATCATTCATTTTAATAATATTTTATAAACATATTATAAATATAAATAACATAAAAGAATAAATAATTATTTTAGTTATAAATCTAAATTTCCATATTTGATTTTAAACTTATTAGAGAGATTTTTAATTAATCTCTCACTTCTCATTTATAATAAAACATTAAAGTATAAGATAAAAATTAAAAAACCTAATATTTTACAGTGGATTTTAAAAATATATGTTTATAAAATAATAAATCATACCATTTATAAAAAATTACCAGAAATTTTTTTTTAAAACATTAAAATTCCTATGATTATGCCATGCCCAACAAGCATATTAACCCCAATGAATCTTATGATTTTTTTCCTTGGATATAAACACTTTATATACACTTTCCATATGAACTCTTTCAAATTATCTATTATGTAAAATTTCATAGTAAATATGTGATGTTATTATTAACTATAAATATTTGTAATCTAATTAATTTAATGTAAACTATTTTCATAATATAAATATAACCTATTTAAGAATTGTTTAGAATATGAATAAATATATTATTAAAAAAAATTATGTCTTCTAAATAATATCAAAAAACAGTTCCACTATTAATTTCAAGAATTAATATTAATTAATTATTAGAAATACGTAATTTTAAATATAAAATTCATTATATTTTAACATTATTTATGTAATTTATAAACTCTTTATAATTTGCCCTTATGATTTCTAAATAAAAAATTTATTTCAAGTTCATAAGGAATGCCTTATAATGATTTTAAAAAACATTTTAAATAGTAACATTTAATATTTGGATGGTTTTTAATAAATGTTTAATAAACATTAATATAATAAATTATTAACTAATTATATTTAATTTACACTCTATACAATAAAATATTTCCAAAATACATATTATTATGATTTATAAAAAATTTATAAACCATATAAATTTGAAAAAGATATCAATAACATTAACTCATTAATATTATTGTAATATTTATAATAATGGGTTTAAAAAAATATCAACAATTAGCCATAAAACTTTTATACAAAATTAATTTATAAAACACTTTGATATATTCTATAAATATTCCAAAATATATGAGTACATTATTTATAAAGAATTTATCAATGAAAAGAAAATATGTGGTTATGTTTTAATGCAGTAGCAACGCAAGCTATGTTAAAAACATAATGAAAGATTTTTTTTCCACTTTAGGTTATATTATTAATTTAACATAACACCACGTGGCCCTCTCAAAATCACATTAACATATAACATTTCATAGAAAGTGGGAAACTAGGATTTGATTTAAAAAAACATGTTCTTCAATTAATAGTATAAGAAATATATAGACTCAATGATGATATTAGAACTCTAATATTATTAATGGGTAAGAATCACATTTCATCATATAGACATGTCTAGCATGAAATCCAAATGAAAATATCAAATAACTTTGTTACCCCAAAACTTGGACTATGAAGCTCTTTGCATCCGCAACCACCACAACAAAATAGATGGTCTTTTTATATTTATATTTTCTTAAACTACCGGAAAACACTTCATGTGATGGTATTTTGAAACTTCCACTAATGTTTTCATTGGAATCCAAATCATGTTGAATACAGCCCTTTAGAGTTTGTTTCTTGGACAAGTTTTAGAATGATTTTTATAGTTCATTTAAACCAAGATAATATTTAATAATATATAAAATAAGTTTAAACAATCGCTAATTTTTTTACCATATATATAGTCTATTTAAACCACTATTATATATTTATATAAAAAATATCTAAAACTATGTTCCCCAATAAAAAGTATAAATCAGGGATGTAAAACTCTGAAAATAACATAAAAAATAAATAGTAAATATTATTCATATAATAAATTCACAAAACCTAGAATTAAATAAGATTACAATTTCCATAACCAAATAACGAAGGTGTTAGATAATACATGAAAACAAAATAAAATCATATTTATATTCTAAATACAATAATATAACTACTGGAAATTGAGTTTTAACTAAAACATATTCCAAAAAATGACAAACATTTATGCTAGATCCAAATATAGACATTTCTATAACTGATAATGACTTATTATACATTAATAATTATAATAGAAAGTGAGAAAAAAGGATGACTAGAAGAAGAGTTTTAATATAGGATTAATTAATTCGTTGATATTAGTAAACACAAAATCTGGTTAACAAAGATGGAAAACTAAATCAAATAAAGTTACATTGAAATAAAAGAGATGTTCAACAATTAAAAGGTTAGCAATAAAATATAAAATCAATCGATTGGAAACATCATAAAGCAATATCAAACAAAAATTAATGAAATAACTTATCATAACATGAAAATACACCCCTAAAATCAATAAAAAAGAAGTTCCTAAGTCAACGCACAAAAAAAATCACCATGTTTTCACTTCATTCAGGATTACATATAACCACATTCTACAATATTACCACATCACTGCATACTGCCAAATTATCACATAACCCCATTATATATATATATATAACCCCATACATCATTTAACCACATCAATATCTCTACATATCCATTGCACACCTCTTTTACATTACTACCACACATCCTTATAAATCATTACCACATCATCACCAAAAAGCTTCCAACATAACAAAAATAAAAAAGTAACCTGCAATAAATTATGATAATAATTTTACCATAATAAATCATCCACATATCAATAAAATAATGAACTAATATACTATAATCACACTGATCATTCCTCAATAGATCCACAAATTTTAATAAAAACCCACTTTTATTTCATAAACTACACAACAACCCCAATAAAACAAGAATAAAAATGATAATATAAGAAGTAAAGGACAAAATTAAAACCTTATAAAACAATGCCATACATATAACCTCCTCATTATATGAGCCAACCTAACTCTCCCCAAAAATATAAGCCTCTTAAAATCCCTTCTTTCATCCTAGTAATAATATTCTACCCTTCCAAACTCCAATATATCATTTAATCAAAGGAAAAAAGTCCTAAGTATTTAATGGAAGTATATAATTGGAATCATTTAAAAAATAACCCAAAAGAGACCAATAATTATGATTATAATGTAAAATTCATATGAAAACATAGAAAATCCACCCAGCATATAGATTTCATGTAATGTAAGATAAATTCATATATCTCCTACCCTAAACTAAAACATGATTTCTTAATCACCATATCATTGTGTTAGTCTTTCATGATTCAATTTACACATCACCAATACCAAATATAAACTCAACCCTCGTCACTACCCAATGAAAAAATATAAACATTGTCTATGTATCCATATCCAATCCATATTACCGATACATGTTTGATAATTTTCTTGAAAATTAAATAGTGTTGTATATTTAAATTTAAACTTAAAACCAAAAGGTTTTTGTTCTAAATTGTTATGAAGTTGTGAGATTTATTTGCTTAATAAAATCATGCATTGATATAATATCACTGGGAACCCATTTATTCATCTTATAAATTAATTCAAATAATGCATTCTAAAGAGGCATGTGGCGTACGACACTAGGTTTCCCCTCGCCACCGAATTCCTCTCCCCGGTCCCTGGTAGGCCTGTGTTCCCATCGGTAATCCTCTCAGCATGCTTGCGATGCGGTTTCTCCAAGTAGTGGTGTCGCACGGACTCATTTTCATCCTAAGTGTATAGAATCATCTCTCAGCCTCCATCCCACTCTAGCCTGAGGTTTCTAATAGGTTTTCTAAAGGAAGAGTTATGCAGACTAGGGTGCGGGTTTCAGATGCAGCGATTTGGGGGTGTCTTTGGTTTTCGTGATGTATGAGAGTGATTTTGGTTGATCTGGTCTTCAGGTGTGGTTCTGAAGGCAGTGGTGGGGCCTGTTTATTGACCCCTGAAGGTTTTTGGTCATTGAGGTGGTAATTTTTCTCATTTTAGTGGTTCTGATTTTGTGTTTTGGTGACAGAATAGGTCCTTCTTCGGGCGACATCATTGTTTCCGATGATAATCATTTTTAATAATTTGGTGTGCAATGTTGAAGGCGATGATTTTTTGGTTTTTGGTTTTTCTGGGTATCATTCGTGGTGCCTCCGGCAAGGATGAAGGTTTTCATTTCTATTTTCTATTCTGTATTTATTTTGATATGGTTTCATCTGGTGGTTTGTTTGGTCCAGTTTGGGCACAGTGATGTTGTTTTTTTGCCTATGGAGGGGGTGAGGATATTTGTGGATGGGTCTTTGAATTTGTAGCGGTTAAGACACGGGGGGTTCTCGCCAATGAAGATCGATGAAGGCATGAAGTTGATGATGAAGGATTTGTTGGCAGGTGCGTTAAGTGAGGGCAGGGTTCCCCGTCGGTTGGTTTCGCCGGCTCTCTGCTCTGGTGGGAAGCTTGACGGAGGTTGCAAGGTTCGAGGTGGCGGTGCGTCACAAGGCGAGTGGCATATGGAATATGTCATATATTTGGTATGATGATGTTTTTATTTGAATTTTGAATTTGAAATTTGGATTTTTTTTGAAAATTTGAACCGATTACCCAAAAACTGGCTTTTTGAAAATGAAAAAAATGGTTTTCTAACTAAAGAGAAATTACCTTCACATCATGCATCTCTATATGACCCCCCCTATTTCTGGATTATGTACCCTTATATCTAAGCTGTGATTTATATATCAATAAACTTCATATGGACATATCATGGTAGGGAGTAACAACAACAAAAAGTAGATGTTGCTGCAATCCCTGATGACCCACAAAAGAGCTCATATGTTAATGGTATTGAACCCATCCGTACAAGTGGCCCAGAGGTTCCATCCCAAAGACATGACCAACTGGATCATCCTGGGAGACAAAGAAGAATTATTCCTGATTATAATCCCATAGTTCTTTTATTTTTATCTATAAATAAAATATTCATAATATTTAATGAAATAAAAATTAACTAAGTTTCAACTGATAATAATTTATTAAAATAAATAATTAATTCATGCCCAAACATAATTAGAAAGATCATTCACATATCTCCCATTAGATTTCATATTAACAACCAACCAAAGTTCCATTCAGTGGAGATGGTTCCCTAAATTAGTTAAATATATTAAACAAAAAAAAATCAATAATTTAATTAATAAAATAGATAATTTTATCTTATAAATTTTTAAAATATTTAAAATATTACCATAGTCGATCTATTTTTGGAAAAATCCCTTTGAAATGATGGCATGTGGGATGATTTTTTTAAATTAAATTGATACATATTTCTTGAAAATACCTGAAATAAATAACATTTAATTTAATAAAAATGTCTTAAATCTCATATCCTTTTCATATAAATGTATCTATGTAAACTGAAATGCATATAATAATATATTTTTCAATACCATGTGCTTCTCATAGTGATGACTATCTACAAACACCTTCCAATATTCCATAGGTACCCCTTCAGGTGCCTTATCATACAGCTATTGAGTGGTTAAGGATGCATCACTAAATTAATTCTATAATATTTATTTAAAAATTTTCCATTTCTTACCCAAATTGTTCAACAACCAATTTCTTGTAATAAGATCAGCACTCTGAAGTGAAATAACATTTGTAAAGAGGGATTAATTTTTAAAATATTATAATTTCATTAAATTATGGAATTCATTTGAGGCATAATTTATTAAAATTTTCTTTATCAAGAAATAAAATAATTCATTCTTACAAGATTAAAGAATATTCCTTCAATCTAAATATTTAATCAGAAGGGTAACCAGTTCAGACGCCAACTGGACACGAATCTGGCCAAATAATCCCCAAAAATAACCTATGGGGTCCCTATAACATTTATAGGGGAAAACAATCTTCTATACTTTCATATTATTGACATCTAAAATATTAATATTTTTCTCTATAGTAACATTGTTTCCTTTTTTTTTTGAAAAAAAGGTTTTTACTATAAAAAGTGCAATAACTTTATTCAAATTATAATGTGTACATAAAATTTTCAACCTCTAATATCGTCAAGAAGAAATAGGTGTGACCACATATTCCCTCTCTATAGAGTTGTTGTATGCTGAACTTACTAAATCGAAATGCAATTTTCTAGATAACAATGGGATAAAGAAGGAGGGTGTGTCAGACGTTGACATGATGGAGATGGAGGGTGGGGAAAACATGTATGAGGGGAAGATGGAGGTTTTCCTTGATTTTATATGGAGGGAGCACGATGGATCATATGATGTCTATCTTTTCAATACAATATCAACTAGGAGACAACTGGGATCATTTAAATTATTCTTCCATGGCATTCATATCATTTAAACAAGTAAAAATTACATCAAAATATATATTTCAAAAAATTGAAGTAGAAAAAGAAATTTAGAAATGATAATAGTTGGATAGTACTTACAAACAAAATATACATGGGTATGATAATGAATGAATGAACAAAAAAATATTACATTTACATATTGAAAATTAAAAAAATCATGAATAAATTTAAATTTAAATATAATAACATATCCACAGTACTAGAAATGAATAATATATAACATATGTGGTTGATATGTTAATGGATAACTGCACATAAAATCATTTTTCTGTCAATCTTTTCATTATCCTACTCCGTCATTACTTCCTATACTTCATCCACCCTTGAAAGATTAATATTGTGTATATCATAATGGAAAAATTTGTTAGTTTCTTATTGTTGATGGGATTCAATTTCAAAGGTCAAATATTCCACTTTATCACCCATATCAGAAAAATCCATTTGTTTTATGGGAAAAACTACGCCCCTCCCCTAATCCACAACATCTCCAAAATAATATACAACTATTTATTACGATGATAAGATATGTAGATCATGTAATTCATGGTCACCTACATCCATCGTTTGAGAAAAAAATCAAAAAACTAAATTTTTAGTAATCTCATTTAACACCCATGGTAATATTGACCCACTTGAATTTGAATAAAACAACTAAAAAATGATCACATCGGTTTAATTTGATAATATCAGTCAAAATTACATAGTATCCCAATTTCTAAAATGTAAATATACCATTATTATATGTTTTTAAACCCTATTGCCAATAAACAATACAAAAGTTGAAGTCATTAACATTATTAGCGTCAAAATTTCATGCCTGTTTTAGTGAACCTCGATCCAAAAACATCAAATCTTTTGAAAAGTGATCCTAAGTATAATTTTTCATGATCTAAAAAAGAAATATAAATTATTGGATTTACAAAATATAGGTTTCAATCTTATATCAATATTAATCGCAATATTTATGAACTTACCCAACATAGAAACAATTCTATAAGCTCTTTATTGAACTGTTTGGTTAGATATTTCTCATTTCGTGTTTGACTTATAATTTATATTTTTTTTTATCCTCCGATCTTCAATAAATGGATATAAAATTTCACTATTTGTAAACACATATCTATGTGCCTATAATAATTTCATTTTTATGAGGTTAATATTGTAGATCTTATCAACTGATTGGATAACAGTATGAAATATTTTTGATTTCTCATGTAGTTGAGATTGAGTAAATATTTTTTACACACATAAAACTTAATTGAATATTATATCAATATCATCCATATATCTAGAAAAGAAGGTAAGTCACTTCTCTAAAAAATAGACTTAAAATAGAGCCTTTAGGTAATGCTTGATTTTCATTTATGATTTCAAATGACCAAGGTATCTATGAAATAAAATAAATAAAAAATAATTCTATATTTAATGAAGTTCCAAGAATTTTTAACATGATATGAAAAATATATAAATAAATTACTTCACAATTGGATAAATCTATTAATAATTTATAGGACCTCCTGATTTAGTATCCCCAACCAAATTCATAGTCAAATGCATCGTGAGAGTAAAAAATGAAGTAAGAATTATCATCTCAATTGCACAATGTGTTAGTAAAAAATGATCATGAAGGTTGTCGAGATCATCTTGTTATAGATTTTTCTCACATTGTTTTTTAAGAATGTTAAAATTTTGAGTACAAATATAGTAACCTCTTTAGGTAATAGAGTATAAAATTCTAATGTTAGTAACTACTACAAGAAAATATCTAAATTATGAATTTTCAATCCAAGTAACCTATGATTCTTTTAGCCGATACACGTTGAGATGTTACTTGAATACTAATCATATACTTTTAAACGTTTTAAAATTTTAAGGAATTTATCTTGATCCCAATTTTCATTGAAAAAATAATTGGAATATACTTTCCATCATATTTTATAATTACTTTCAAGGATTGAGATGTTTATTCAATTTTCCATTAAAATTAAGTATTGTGAAAATCAAATGTTTTCAAAAATTCTTCTCTATAAACATAAAATCAAGATTATTATGCAATAAATTAAATACCCATTATGGAAGTTTAAAGAATATACTTTTTTATTTCGTTGTTGTGCTCTAATTTAAATTGATGAATCACTTAGAACTCATTTCCCATTATCATTAAAATGATTCACCTTACCAAAAAAGTTTTCAACATTTAAAAGTTATTATAATATTTTAGAACCTATCAGAAACATTGAAGGTGGTTTATGATCAATAGATAGATTGAATTTTCAATTATTCAACTAAAATCTGTGAGATTCGTCGACAAATATTTGATGATACCAGATGTTTATTTTTTCACTATATGGTAGTCATTTGGGATCAAAACTAATGTTTTAAATAGGAAAATCCAAATATTTGTAAGTGAACCAACTAGAAATGTTCCCAAATCCAAGGAAGTCACTAATGGTCCACATTAGAGAATCTTTCATTTTGAAGATTGTTCTAGAAGATTCATCATTTTTCTTAACACCATTGCTCCAAAAATATTGTAATTATTCAATATGAGGTCGCAAGTATACATCAATATCATTTTCAAGAATTTTTTCCCAAGAATAATGATATAAGTGATAAAATATATGTGTTTTAAACACATCCACATAGGTAGATTGTAAGGGATAAAAAACCAACCAAATGCTATATCTGGTACTCAATGTCTAAAATGGGTTGAATCCATTAGAATACAATAACAATTTCACATTCCTTTGATCAAATGAGAAACCTGTATGTAATGAATCAAATGTATTCCATGATTTTGAGTCTATTTGTTGTCACAATAACTCGTCATTATTAATATGAATAGAATGCCAATTTTTTGTGCTTGATAGTTTTTGATGAAAGGAATAATCTTTTCAACCAAGGTTTTAAAGGGAAGAAATTTAAAACATTTGAATATGTTTTTTCCTTATTCTTTATAGTATTATGTCTATTCAGACATCCAACATCATACATTGAATCCCATAAAAAAGATGAACATTTTTTACAAACCTATATAGTTGAACCCTCTCCTTAAAAGAGCATACAATCATAGAGATAAACATGTGTTTTTGTATAATTTATAACAAGCATGTTAACAAATTTTTTCATATCATAAAAATAATCCTTGATCATGGATTAATTAAATGCATCATGAAAAATTTAAATATCTTGTACATCACGTTATTTTTAATTCCTCATAGTAATTAAACATGGTATATCTTCTGTAGAAAATAATATTTTTAATATTTCAGACATCCAACATAAATCTCTTTATTTTCTTCATCAACTAAACCATGAAATTCATTTGTCTTCTCATTGAATTTATCTATTTCATTACCCTCCAAATAATCAATAGAAGGATCCAATGATATGTTAAGATCTTGATCTTGTAGTCCAAAAGTCAGGGAAAACATCAGTTTTCAAGTTAGTATTTATATCACCCTCAACTGGTTGTTATGATATGTTTTGATATTGATGTTTTAGCCGTTAAATTTAAAAATCATTATTTATCAGGTTTTGTCATTTCATTTTCCATTATTGATGACCTCGGGATATAATTCTAGTAACATACATTAGTTCTCAAACTTTTGGTATCGTTTGATTCTCGATGCCAAATGCAACGGAAATACAAAGTAGGAAATTTCTTCAATATGAAGTGTTCATGTAATTCATTTATCTCAATATATTTTTTAAAGTTATATTTAGGGCATTTAAATATTATTATCCGATCAACGAATCTATTAAAATAGAAAAATCTAAAAAAGACTCTAGAATCTTAACATACTAAGGTGTATTCCCTGGAAATTTGATCTTTCTTTAATCCATGTATCACAAAGTGCCTACACTTTGTTAAAAAAAATTAAGACACATCAGAAATATTATGGCATTTAAAAAACAGTTATTAATTTATTCAAAATCAATAACATAAAAATTTATTTATATGAAATAATTTGATTACATTTTTTGTTAACAACTTTTTTCATATATTGTTATTCAAATATCTATAATCCATCACAAAATTACATCTTTTCTATAAGTATGTTTAAAAAATTACAAATGTAAAATGGATATGATAGTATGGTGTTAAAAAAAATTCAAATAAATCAATAACCTTAGAATAGGGGATAATGAAGTGGTGTTCTGACATGGGTTACAGGCTATGGGGGAGGTAAGTATGGGAGACCATGAGGTAGAGGACGGGGGCTCTAAATTAGTGGTGATAGCTTATTGGATCGGTAGTTAGGGATTTGAAATGAGGGCTTAGTAGCATGGTATAAAGGGGTCAAAGGGAAATCCTAGAAGTGGTTAGGGATCATGGAGGAGAGGTGAAGGATCGAGTATGGCATTGTAAGGGATGAGGGCCTTGGGGAATGGAAGCTCATTGACCAGCAGTGAGGGATCAGGAAGGGCTTCAGGAGAATCAGATATGATGGATTAGGGTGAAATGGTAAGGGCTAAGTTAGGAAGTGATGAAAATATTGAATAGGGATTGGTGGTGATGGGGAAGGGGAGTGACAGCGATGGCTTAGGGGAGAGGGGGGCTTGGGGAGTGGTAGCGGGGAGGGCTCAGTGAGCTATTTTGAGGGATCGGTCAAGAGAAGAGGTAAGGAGTAAAAAATATCATCAACAAGCTCGGTTGGGGAGTGGGGAATGGGGGGAGGGGAGCACCAAAGAGGGATCAGGGGATAAGGGGGGATCGGGTGAGAATACAAAATCCTATGTAATTATAAATAGTAAATTTTCATATTTATTAATATTTTTGAATTATATAGTTGTTTAACCTTATAAAGGAGACAAAGTCTGACAGCTTACTCAACACGCAACCATGGGTTTCTCCAAAATCCTACGTTTCCAAAAATACTGAGTTATACCGAAAAATAATATATTATTAATATTACTATTTTAAATGGTTGTTATCATCTAGAAATTTTATTGGAAGGAACGAAAAAAACAAACTATATTATGTATATACATGTTTATTAAATAGTTATACTTTCTTCCAATAAATCTTTTCCCAAGCCCATAACTATTCATTTTTTAATTAATAGTGAAAAATAGCTTTTTTTAATTCAAAACTAATTTTTCATCTAATTTATAGATATAGATATGTTATCCTTAAAATTGGTTTTAATGTTTAATTAAATTTTGTTTTTATCATTTAATCCAATGTATATTAATAGAATCAATTTCACATTAAAATTTGATATAAAAACTATGTGAACTTTTAAACGTTTTTTACTTCAAAAAACCCCATTTTCTAGATCCGTCAACTAGATTGACATTAAATTATTTTTACCCATTATGTGAATTAAATTTTTAAAAATATTGATACATGGATGTAAAAAGTCTGAAAATTTTGATTTAGTATGATCAAAATAATTTTCGGTGAATAAAAACTATGGTAGTTTATTTTCCATGGTTAAAGGTAAATCTGGAAATTAACGGTAAAAATAATATTATAATATTTTAAAACAACCCTATAACTTTTCCAATTCTTATTGGATGATTAATTTTATTACAAGAAAATAAATGGACCAAAATTGTGGCCTCTCAATGCCTCTTGGGTGTGATTATGACAATAAAAACATTTTGTTTAAAGTAAAGGCAGAGATATCATAAATATGTATCTTATTACTAAAAAAATTAATATGGGGTTATATAAGTTTTCTCTTAAACTATAAATATTCTTTATAATAAAAAAATATTACCTACATAATGGTATTTTTTTATAATTTTTAGTAAATAAATATTTAATTTAATTCGGACATAATGGTGATGTAGTAATTGACATATTAAAGAAAGAATCAAATAAATGATATTAATAATATTAAAACAAATAAAATTTGAAATATTTCACACCATCCATGAATTTTATGGATTAATTTGACATTTTTGGGTTGATTTAATGTATTTTTTTCAAACGAATCAATTTGTTTTGATTTTTTAAAAAAATCATGTATTGAATAACGCCAAAATTGACATAATCCGTATCATAAAATATAATGAGTTTAATTAAAAGCTATAAATTTTTTAAATATCTAATATTGAGACAAAAATTTGAGATAATTATAAAAATGTAATTAATTACTCATTATTTGGACTTTTGTCATGATTTGGATATAATTTTAACCCTGTAATTGTAAATTACATGATAAAATGGTAAGAGTTAAAAGGTGTAAAAAAAGATAATGATTAAAAAGGTACTAATACATTTCTCATTTTCATTGTATGAATATATTTAAACCCATACCAAACCAATCTTCTAACTGAATTATTTGTTACCGTTTTTAAATCAAAAATGTATTTATATTAATTTAATACTTTTAATAATTACAAGGGTTCCCATCCCCTCTCCTATAAAAAAAACTTATTCCTCTCTATTACTCACACTTCAAAAAAAAATTAGATTGGAAAATATATAACCAAACCTCTTACTATAAATTCTCCTAACATTATTGAAGCCTAAATTAAGGTAGAACACCCTCCTTACTGGTGTTAAGGTGTTATCAAAAGGTGATCATCTAAAGGAAAGGTAATGTTCTTATTTAAGTATTTCTATTTTACTTCTTCTTCCACTTCATTAATATATTTTTCATCCACGATGAAATAATAACTATAGTATCCTAAATATACTAAGATTTTATTATGTTAATATCATCACCAAAATACATCTCCAATTCCATTAAATGGGAAAGAAATTAATCATTTGTGCGTACGTGTGAAATATCACCTCCACAAACGGATATAATAATTTTTACATAAACATATCCCAAGATTGGTTATAGAGATGGAATTGATGTTCATAAAACTGATAACGTCGTTCATGCTCATGTGTGTACTAACACATCCACGAAGCGATGTGACTCATTTTTATTCATTACATCACATTTTTTATATATATTATTATATTTTTATGATTAATATAATATTAATTATTTTATTATCATTCTATAAAAATAAAATTATACTTACCTTCTTTCCATAATGATCAATGAAAAATGTAAAATGTTAGTCATGTGTACGTACTATTTACCGTCTCCATGAATATAATGTTGTTAATTTTTCATAACCATAATAATTTGTTTATTTAAAAGTATAATTTATATATTAAAATGATCATTATTTCATGAATATAATTCTTTAGATGATGGATTTATGACCATGTGGACTAGTGACATCAAACCATGTTCATTTTTAACTCAGGTAACGAATATCGGCAAAACGTCTAACATGAACTCAAATAAATAACTAATTATTATAACATGGTAATTAATTATATTAATGGAGTAATAAAAATTATAATTTTATGAAGCATGTATAAATTAACCTAATTTTATTATTCAGGAATAACATGTAAATTACGTGACCAATTGAACTCAAGGTATAAAGTATCGCCCCAATCTCCTTTCATTGAGGCATATTTTTTTGTTATAAAAAACCTTCTTTTATAAGGGGTATAATCGAATCCTTACTTTTAATTTCATTAAAAGGTTTTAAAAAGGGATATTTTTATATGAATAATTTTACTTTCTTTACAAAATAACAAAATGAATGTTTTCTTTAACATATATGGGGACAATGACTTCTCTGTTACCATCACCATTATCTCATATTTGGATTCCTCTATAAGTCAAAATGTTTCTGAAAGGGAAAATAAATTCTTTATTCCATTTTTTGTTTATTTTTCTATTGAAAATGTATTTGAAATTTTTTTGAAAATTTTAATATAATTAAATTTTTTCTTTTGATTGGAAATAGAATTTTATGATTGAAATGTTGAAAATTACAATATTTTACGGGTCATGATTATATAATGGTACCTAGATATTTGATGGGTGCTTATATAATAAACAAAATATGGGTGGTTATGTGATAATCCAAGTATGGTTGGTTAAGTTATGACCTCCAATGCCTTGGGTATGTATGTCGGACATATGACTATTCCATTTGTAAGAGTGATATGTGTGGATGTCGATCGTATGGTTATTATATTTAAGTATGATTATGTCCAAGGTTACCTCTATTTATTATATGTTATTTATTTGGGTTATATAATAATATTTTGATTAAAAAAAGGTAATCAATGAGCTTATATTTAGGGAAGATTATTTAAAACTTCTTAAAGGTGAAAAAGTTTTAGTTAATGAAAAACTATTCATGGTTTACATGTTTTCATGAGGATAATAGTTTTACATATTTGTGTATCCATTAAAGATATTTTTATGCTCATCCCATATTTTGAAATGTTTTTCAAAGGATTTAAAGGATAAAAGAGTCAAGTATGGGATCACAGAAAAGTTAAGATGTTTAAAAATGAAACTAACCCATGATTCTAAATAAAATATTTTGTTTTTTGAATAAAATGGATAGTGAGTATAAATTTTTAATTTATAATATATAAGTTATTATTTATGATTTATTTCATAATTCTATAATACTCTAAACCTAAAAATATCCTCAAATTTAATTAAATTAAAATTCATGACTAAACTCAAGATTATGTAATGTTTAAGACTGAGGCCTTAAAGTTGGTATCAAAGGCAAGGTTAGATAAATTTAGGGGTTATAATATTTTTAAAATAATATAAATAAATGATTGTTTTAACATTTTTTTAAAATTGAAATAATATATAATTTAAATATTACCATGTTGATTTATATAATATACATCTGTTCAAAATGGTTTTCTATAGAGGAAACATGGAAGCTTTTCTGGGAAGGCATACAGAGGAAGACAACCTTCCAAATCAGCATCCAGGGATGGTCAGAATCGGAACTGAATAGTTTGTTGCAGTGATGGTTCTGGGGAATCAGGAAATAAATTTTGGTGGCATCCATGCATGAGATCAACCAGATCAACTGTAGATTAATATGTCAGTAATGGATCATTTCATAAGGCAACGTCCCCCATAATTTAGAGGATGATTTGACCCTGTTCTAGATGACTGGGGTATTAAAGTAATAGAAAATATTTTTAATGTAATGAGGTGTTTATACAATCAAAATGATAGTATTTCTATTTGTCAATCTAAAGACGAAGTCGATCAGTGGTGGTCTGTGGTTAAAAATATCAGAGGAAGTTAAGAGTCTAATTCCATGGAATGGTATGAATTTAAGAATATCTTCCATGAGAAATATTTTCTTATAATTGTTCAACATAGTATGGAAAATAAATTATTATAAAAATGACAAAAGGGGGACGATTTTTTGGTGGCGTATAATTAAAATTTCTTCTATTTGTCAAGGTACGTCCCAAATTTTATATGGTATGTTGATATTAAGATAAATAATTTTTAATGAGGATTGATACAGAAATATCAAAGGGAGTCATCTTCTTATTAGTTCAAAATCAATGAAATACTTTTCTGATGTGCTCATAAGGTAGAAATGGAGTTTTTTTATGATCGTATATTTCAGGAGAGTAACGAAAAGAATAGATCTCGTTAGAAGGCAATGGGAATGAAGTCATCAAAGAATTTTGGAGTTAATAAAACTAAATTTCCATATTGTGATAAGTATAGTAAAAAATCAAAGAGAATGTATCTCAATGTCAGAGAAGTTATTATGATGTGGTATGACTGGTCATATTGCTCATGACTGTAAGGGATTTGATCAGGAAAACAATTAAAATTTGGCGGTAATATTTTTTATTTGTAATGAGTTAGGGAATTATTCCAATGTATGTCCAAAGTCAATTACCTAGGCTAGAAAATATAATGATAGAAAGTAAAAGGGTGTGGAAAAATAATTTTCTACTGCAAACGTAAACATGGTTCCATCAAATGAAGTGGTGAAAAGTATGTTACGGTTTTTTTTCATAATATGACAATACTCTGTTTTCCTCAGGATCTTCACATTCTTTCAATTATGAGAGATTTGAAAGTAAATTGGAAATATCACCTCATTAATTTGATATATAAAATTTGGTAAAAATTATAGGTGGAATTATATAAGAAACCAATATTTATAGGAATCTTCCAATTATCATTAGTGGTATAGACTTTCCTAATAATCATGTTGAACTACCCATAGTAGAGTTTGATATCATTTTGTGTATGGATTTCCTTTCAGTTTATCATGATAAAAAAGATTTTAAATACAATAAAGTTTTATTCAATAATTTCATACCTTTTATAACATGCCAAGAAGATCAGATATTGGTTAAATATGGTAGTAATAGTTATCAAGATCATGTGCTAAAAAAGAAAGAAGCAGTTCTGACTAGTGACAATCCATGTGGGAATGAATTTACAGATGTGTTTCCACATTAATTGCCTAATATTATTCTAGATCGGGAAGTTGAAATTACTATTGATTTATTGGAAAATGATTAGCCTATTTATAAACCCCCTTATCTAATGGCTCATGCAGAATTAGTGTAATTTAAATAACAATTTCACAAATTTCTTGTTAAAGGTTTCATTCAACCTATTACTTCACCATGGGGTGCTCCTATTTTATTATTAAAAAATAAAGACAGTTTTATGAGGCATTGAATTTATTAAAAATACTTGAATAACGACAATATGAATAACTAGTATCATTTTCTTCATATCAATGATTCATTTGATCAGTTCCTGGGAGCTCAGTATTTTTTGAAAATTGATTTGATGTCTGGGTACCATCAGCTAAAGGTGAAAGATGATGACATTCCAAATACCGCATTAAAAATGATATATGGGCATTATGAGTTTGTATTTTTTTCACTTTGGTTTATCTAATTCACCTTCTTTATTTATGAATCTCAAGAATGGAGTCTTTAATTAGTTTTTGGATCAATATGTGGTTGTGTCTACAGATGATATTTTGGTATATTCTAAAATCCAAAAGAACATTAAAGTAACTTAAGGATTGTTTTAAAACATTAAAAGAAAATAAACTATATGTTAATTTTAAAAAGAGTGAATATTGGTGGAAAAAAATCATTATTTGGTCATATTGTTTCTAAATATGGCATAACTATTGACCCTTCTAAAAAAACGTTGTTGAAGAGTGGCCCAGACCTACCAATATCACAGAGATTCATTGTTTTCTTGGATTAGTGGGTTATTTCTAAAGTTTTTTTGAAATTGTTTTTCGGTTATCTATACCACTAACTAAGTTGACACTTAAGGGAGTTAAGTTAATCTAGACAAAAAATGTGTTAATTTTTTTTTGAACTAAAAAAATATTGATATATACTTTAGTTTTGGCCCAGCCTTCTATGAATGTTGAATTAATTATCTACAGTGATACTTCACTGAAAGGACTTGGTTGTGTCCTAATACAAAACAATCATGTAATTTCTTATGCATCATGATAGTAGAAACCTCATGAGTTAAATTACCCTACACATGATTTGGAATTATATGTTGTTGTATTTTTACTAAAAATGTGGAGGCATCATCTGTATAGTGTAAATTGTGATATTTATACTAATTAAACAAGTTCTAATTATATATTCACTTAGAAATAATATAAAATGATATAGAGGAGATTGATGGAATTAATCAAGTATTATAATTTAATGATTCATTACCATCTTGTAAAGAAAACAAAGTGGCTGATGCTATGAGTTGGAAAACTAATTCAACACTAACAAAGATACATTTGGAATGTGATCCTTTGGTTAGTGATTTGATAAATTTTGTCTTGGAAGTTTTTGGTGAAGTAAATTCCTCTATTTATTTCAGGTGTTAGTACAACCATCTTTACTGGAAAAAATTAAGTAAGCATAGAAGGAAGATAGGGAGTTGTAGAAAAGGATGGAATTGGTTTAGAAAGGTAAGTTACCAAAATTTAATATTAATAAAGATTGTGTTTTGAGGTTTGGGAAGAGATTATGTTTTCCATGAGATTCACATTTGAAGAAATATTTATTATGTGAAACTTATAGTTTTTCATTTTCAGTTCATTCGAAAAGCACTTAGATTTATGGAGACCTTCATGAGTATTATTGTTGGGTTGGAAAGAGAAGATATATTGCTTACTTTAAAATGATATGCTTGATTTTTTAATCCGTTAAATAAGATAGGTAGTTACTATAAGGGATGCTTCAAACATTTCCAGTGGAAGAGTGTAAATGGGAAAATATATCTATGGATTTCATAGTGGGGTTACCAAAGACTTATAGGGGTAACAATATGATCTGGGTTATTAGTGATTGATTGACTAAAACATCTCAATTTCTTCTTATTCAAGATACACTATCTCTACAGTAACTTTATCGGTTTTATATTAAAGAGATATCCAGGTTACGTTGTCTTCCCCTATCCATTGTATTTGACCATGATCTCAGGTTTACTTATACCTTTTGAAATGTCCTTTAGAAGTTATTTGTTGCTGAATTAAATTTCAGTACAACTTTTCATCCTCAATGAGATGGGAAGTAAAATTGAACCAATTCATAAATTGGAAGATATGTTACGTGCCTATTCAATGGATTTCCAAATAATTTGGGATCAATATATATCTTTGGTTTAGATTTATTATAATAATAGTTTTCATTTTAGTATACATATGGCACCATTCAAGGCATTATATGGAAAGTAGTGTTGAACTCCATCTCTTTTAGATGAAGTAGGTAAAAGGAAGTTGATGGGAAAGAACTTATTATAGGAAATGACATAGAATATTTAGTTGATTTAGAGACACATGAGTACAATGTAGAGTATGTAAAAAAGATATGTAGATAATAAAATGAAATAAATTTATTTTTAGGTTTGTGGTCATGTTTTTCTTAACGTTTCACTATGAAAAATTGTGACATGTTTTGGTAAAAAGGGGCAGTTGAGTTAATGGTTCGTTAGACCCTATGAAATCATGGATAAAGATGGATCAGTTTCCATCACAATGTATTTACCCCCAATTCTATCCCATGTACACAATGATTTTCATGTTTTAATGTTAAGGAATTATATATCGGATCGATCTCATGTTTTTATCCCAGAAGTAGTTCTGTTGTATGAGAATCATTCTTATAAAGAATATCCAGTTCAATTTCTTGGCCATGGATAGAAAGTGTTGCAGAATAAAGGGATTCATTAGATTAAGGATTTATGTAAAAACCATATGGTTGAAGAGGGAACCTGGGAATTTGAAAATTCTATGAGGGGGAAATACCCCCACTTAATTGATAAGTTAATAAAATTATGAGGATGAAATTTTCAAAAGGGGGGAAGGATGTAACATCTCAGGTAATTATAGAATAAGGCCTTTTAATATTTATTACTATTTATGAATTAGTTAGTGGTTTTAACTTAACAATTATTCTATGTCCAAGAGCTTACTCGATATGCAGCAATGGGTTTATCTGAAATCATTCATTGCACACAAGACTGAGTTATACCAAAAAATAATATATTACAAATATTATTTTTTAAAATGGAATTTATCAATTAGACATTGTATTGGAGGGAATAAAAAGAACTAAATATATTATGTTTACACATATTTACTATATAGTTTTACATTCTTCTAATAAATTTTATGGGTTTAAAATAAGAATAAATCTTATTTTAAGTATAAAAAGATGAAATATTTAAAAAGGTAGTTTTACCGCCTATTGATGGAGAACCTTTTTTAAAATATAAATTTTGATACTCTTATATGTTATAATTGAAAAAATAACCTCTTTATTTGGAATTGGGACATCGGAATTTACATAGGTTTAATTCTTGTATTTTTCTGTTAAATTCATTTTTTAATTAATAATGAAAATTACAGCATTTTAATTGAAAAATAAATTTTTTATATAACTTATTTATATAGTTATGTTATCCTTTTAATTGGTTTTATAGTTTAATTATATTATTTTTTACTCATTTACTCCAATGTAGGTCATTAGAATCAATTTCAAATTGAAATTGGATATAAAAACCTTCTAAAATTTTGCATGTATTTTCTTCTTCTAGATCTGTTAACAGGATTAAATTTAATATAATTATATAATAATTTTAAATTTAATTTAAAAAAATGGACATACATGGTTGTAATAAGTATGAAAACTTTTATTTAATTGGATCGAAATAATTTTGTTGAGTCGTAACTTTGGTATTTTATTTACCACAATTAAGGGTAAATAAGGTAATTAATGGTAAAAATAATATTATAATATTTTACAAATACCCTAACATTTGTCCAAATCTTATTTTATGAGTTATTTTTTACCAACATGATCCTTGGGCCGAAATTTAGTCCTTTGGAAGCCACTTGGTTGTGATTATGTCATTTATAACCTTTTATTTAAAGTAACACTAGTGCAGAAAACATTTTTTACGGTGGTTATTTTTTATTTTTAACGTCATATTTTGGCTGACGGTATTACATGAGATTTTATAAACATAGTTTTTATGTTCTTTAATTTACAACCGACGTCAAAAACACAAATCCAAATCATTTTTCACGTCGGATGATAAAAAACCAACGTGGAAATCTCTTCGGAGTTGTGGTTTATTACGTCGGTTGTTTAATAACTGACATGGTATATACTCTTTCACATTAGTTATATAATAATCGACGTCATAAAGAACTCCTCAGAAGCATTTATCACGTCGGTTATTTTTATAACTGACGTGAAAAACCTGTCTGCCAAGTGGTTTCCAACGTCGGTTATATAATAACTGACATAAAAGCATATCTATGACATCGGTTATAAAATAACCTACGTAAAAAACTATCCCTTTATATTTATTACATTAGTAATGAAATAACCAATATAAAAACCATTTCCCTTGAAGTTATTATGTCGGTTTTTAAATAATCGATGTTAAAACTAATAACAATGCATTTTTTACATCGGTTATTTCATAACCGACGTAAAAAACAATTTTTTTAAAATAAAACTGACCCACTGTAATGCCTAGCCAAATTACATGAAACAAAGCAAAACGTTACCAAAAATAGACCATAATAGACCAGAACCCCTCACCCCACTAGATAGACCCCACCACACCCCTGGACACCCCCCCCCCCCACACACACACCCCTGGACTCCCCCCTGGACAGCCCTCCACACCCTTGGACAACCCCACCACCCCCTGGATTTCCCCCCACACCTCTGTACAACCCCCCACCCTCATGTATACCCCCCACACCCTAGACAGCACTCCCACACCCCTGGACAGCCTTCTCACACCCCTAAAACAGACCAAAAAGTTACCAAAAACTAACTAGAACACCCCCCCCCCCACTGGGCAGCCCCCAACACACCACTGGACACCCCCACACACCCCTGGACTACCCCCACCCCCCCACCCCATGGATATCCCCTCACACCCTTGGATAACCCCACCATCCTGGATACCCCCACCCCCCACACACACCCCTGGACTACCCCACCACCCCCTGGATAGCCCCCCACACCCCTGGACAATCCCCCCAACCCTTGTATACCCCCATCCCCTATACAACACTCCCACACCCCTGGAAAGCACTATTACACCCCTGAAACAGACCAAAATGTTACCAAAAATAGACCAGAACCATCCCCCCCCCCCACCCCACCCCACTGGACAGCCCCCACCACACCCCTGGACACCCCCCACACCCTTGGACTACCCCCCCCCCCCCCCATCCCTTTGAAATCCCCCCACACCCCTGAACCCCCCCCCCCCCCCACACCCCTGGACTACCCCACACACCCCTGGACAACCACCCCACCCTCCTGTATACCCCCCCACCCCTGGACAGGACTGCCACACCCTTGCACAGCCCTCCCAAACCCCTAAAACAAACCAAAATGTTACCAAAAACAGACCAGAACCCCCCCCCCCTCTGGACATCCCCCCCTCTACCCCCTGGACACCACCCCCACCCCCTGGACATCACCCCCACCCCCCCCCCCTTGGAACCCCCCCCCCCAACCCCCTGGACACCCCTACCCCCTTGGACAACACCCCACACCCCCTTGGACACCACCCACATCCCCCTACGACACAACCCCCACCCCCACTCCCTTGGACACCCCCTAGACACCACCACCCCCTTGGACATCCCCCCTACCCCTAGACAACCCTACCCCCTTGGACAACACCCCCCACCCCCTTAGAAACCACACCCAGTCCCTTGGACACCACCCTGCACCCACTTGGACACCACCCCCACCCCCTTGGACACCACCCCCACCCCCTTAGACACCCCCCCCCCCCCACACACACACACACACAACCCCTGGACACCCCCCCACCCACCCCCTTGGACACCCCCCCCCCCCACCCACCCATCTGGACAGCCCCTACCCCCTGGACAGCCCCCACCCCTCTAGACCCCCCCTACCCACTTGGACACCCCACCCCTCTTGGACACCACCCCCACCCCCTACCCCCTTGGACACCCCCTGGACACCCCCACCCCCTTGGACACCCCCTAAACAACCCCCCCCCCCCCCCCCCAACACCCTAGACACCCCCACCCCCTTGGATACCACCCCACACCCCCTTGGACAGCCACTAGACACCACCACCCCCTTGTACAGCCCCCCCCCCCCCCCTCTGGATAGCCCCTCACCCCTCTAGACACCCCCACCCCCACCCAATTGTACACCCCCACCCCTCATAATAACTCTAGAACACATTTATTACTATTAAACATTCAATTTAAAAATGGCCAAACATCCCTAAAAATAGAAGGAATGAAGGAGAAGAATAAGTGGACGAAGAAGGAAAAAAACAAACAATAAAGGAAAGAGAACATGGAATAAGTAACTTATTTAAGGAAAGTCAATGAAATCCAAGAAAACCATGGGGCCTCCAACAGTTGATAGAAAATTGGAGAAAATGGAGTAAACCTGAGAATCAAATCAAATTTAAAATAAAATCTTGGATGGAGAAAATCACAGTGTAAAACCTATCATCATGGTACAATGGGGTCAAGATAACTGTGCATCTTTGAAAACTACGACATGGTCTCCCCTATAACCCATAATTTTATCATATTAAATGACTGTTCAAAATATATATAACCAAATTGAATCATATTTCAACATCCCTCATCTTTTCATAATGCTTGAATCCCTAAAAATCATAGTGGAAAACTCAAACATAGACTGTGCCAACCCCCTTGGACACCACCCCCAACACCGTGGACACCACCCCCATCCCCTTATACTAAACTAATAAATTATAGCCTAATATCCATGAAACAATACAATCATCATATCATAATCTCACAAACCACGATGCAATATTCAATCCCAAATGACACTTACCCCCCCACCTCCTTGGACACCACCCCTACCCCCTTGGACACCCCGTGGACACCACCACCCCCTTGGACACCCCCCCCCCCCCACCCCTGGAAACCACCCCCACCCCCTTGGACACCCCCTAGACACCACTACTCCCTTGGAAATCCCTCCCTCCCTCTAAACAGCCCCCCACCCCTTGGATAGCCCCCCTGGACACCCCCCACCCCTCCTGGACACCACCCCCCCACCTCCTACCCCCTTGGACACCCCCTGGACACCACCCAAACCTCTGGACACCCCCCCAGGACAACCCCCCAAACCCTCTGGACAGGCCCCCACCCCTTGGACATCCCTCACCCACCCATCCCCTTGGACAGCCCCCAGCCCCCTTCGACACCCCCACCCCCTTGGACCCCCCCCCCCCACACACACACACACACACTCAAACCCCTGTACTACCCCACCACCACCACCATGGACATCCCCAACCCTCTAGACAGCCCCCCCCCCCCTCCAGACCCTCTTGACACCACCCCACCCCCTTTGACACCCCATGGACACCACCACCCCCTTGGACAACCACCACCCCTCTAGAAACCCCCCCCCCCCCAACCCCCTAGACAACCCCCCCCCCCCCACACACACACCCCCTTGAATACCCCCACCCCTCCTGGACACCACCCCCCACCACCTACCCCCTTGTACACCCCCCTGGACACCCTTCAACCCTCTGGACAGCCCCCCCCCCCCCCCCCCGGACAACCCCCAAACCCTCTAGATAGGGCCCCACTCCCTTGTACAGCCCCCCCCCCCCCCACACACACACACACACACCCCTGGACTGCCCCCCCCCCCCCTGAACCCTCTGGACAGCCCCTCGAACACTCTGGACACCCCCCACCCCCTGGACACCCCCCCCCCCCTCTTTGACATCCCCTACACCTCCTTGAAAACCCCAACCCCCTTGGACACCCCCTACACCCCCTAGACACCACCGCCACCCCTTTTGACACCCCCACCAAATTGGACAGCCCACCCAACCCCCCTGGACACCCCCACCCACTTGCACAGCCCCCCCCCCCCCCTACCCCCTTAAAAACCCCCTGTACGCGTACACACACATGATAGAACACACAAAAATCGTAAAATTTCATGATATCACTTCCATAGGTTTATTTTACCAAAAACGAATTTAGAATGGTATATATGATCACTATAAAACTAACCATGATAGCAAGAACAAAGAAAAATAACATCTCAATAATGTAGTTTAGGGCATCGCGGAAAAAAATTGAAAAGGAATCATCTGAGGCTTACTTGAGTGTTGTGAGTCGACCTGATAGATCTTATAATAATAAATATGAAGATTGATGTTGAAAAAATGAGGCTAGACGGCACGACTTCGACGAATTGATTCTAGGTTTTCCGCGCGAGAGAGACGAGTCGCGGGTCGCCTGATCATAGAAAACAGAATGACTGAATACGGGGTGTGATAAATCATTTAAAAGATTTATCATGTCGGTTATTTCATAACTGCTATTATAAAATCCTTTGTTATTGTTTATAACATCAGTTATTTAATAACCGACGTAGAAACCTATTTATCACATCGTTTATTTTCTAACTGACGTGATATATGTCGCTTTATACTGACGTGATAAATTGCTGAGATTGGCTTTATCATGTCAGTTTTTTTATAACCGACATGGTAAAGCGCCAAGCTTTCCTTTATCACGTCGGTTATTTAATAACTGTCATGATAATGCTCTGAGATTTCCTTTATCACATCGGTTATTTTATAACTGACATGATAAAGCATGCCATATTTGATTTTCACATCGGTTATACAATAACCGACGTCAAAAAGCTAATCTCTGCATATTTAACGTCGGTTATAAAATAACTGACATAAAATATGTATCCTGATTGATATATCACATCAGTTATAAAATAATGGATGTGATATATCGATCATTAAATATTTTCATTTCGGTTATATAGAACCGATGTGAAAAATGACGATGTGTTAAACTTTTTTTCCACTAGTGTAAAGGAAAATCTGTCATAAATATGTCTATTATTACAAAAGAAATTTTAGTATTTGGTTATATAAGTGATATATTAGAATATATATAGTCCTTATAAACCTGAAAAAATTACCTACATCAGAGAAATTTATATATAATTTTTAGGAAATAAATAGTTAAATTTATTTGTCACACTATGGTGATGTATTAATTGATTTACTAAAGAAAGAATCAAAAAAATGATATTAATAATATCCAAATAAATATAATTTGAAATATTTGATTCTATAAATAAATTTTATGGATGGATATGACATTTATGGTTGATTTAATGTAGTTTTTTAGAAGTAATAAAGTTTTTATGATTTAAAAAACATGTAATAAATAGTGTCAAAATTGACATAATTCATATCTGAAAAAATAAAATATTTAATTAAATCATATAAAAACACTTAAATTATAATATTCTACCAAAAGTTTCTATAATTATTAAAATTTCATTGATGACTCATTAATTGGACTTTTTTCATGATTTGGTAATTATTTTAACCCTCTTAGTGTAAATTACTGGATAAAATGGTAAGAGTTAGAAGCCGTAAAAACAAAAGGATGAAGATTAAAAAAAGATAGAAATTTATAATATTAACTGTATTATTATATTTAGATCCATTATCATACTATATTATAACTAAATTTTTATTTACCATTTTTTAATAGACATTGAATTTATATTAATTTAATACTTTTAATAATTCGAAAGGTTACCCTCTCCTCTCTTATAAAAACACATTCATTCCTCTCTATTAATCAGACTTCAAAAACCATTTGGTTTTGAAAATATCTTTCCAAACCCCCTCCTAGAATCCATCCACACATTATTGAAGCATTATTTTAGTTATAACACCATTATTAGTGGTGGTAAGTTGTTAAGAAAGGTGATCATTTGAAATAAAGTTAATGTTTTCATTTTAGTATTTCAATTTTTTTTCTACTTCCATTTCCTTCAAATATTCTTCATCCATGAGGAAATAATAACTATAGTATCCTAAATATACTGAGATTTTATTCTTTGAATATCTTCACCACAATCCATGTCCAATTCTGTTAAATCAAAAATTAATTAATAATTCATTGGTACGTGTGAACTTTCACATCCATGAACTGATATAATTTCATTCCCATAATTGTCTATCATGAGTGGTTATAAAGATGTAAATATTTTTCGTATTTGATATTAATGACATATTAATAACTATATGATAATAATTTGTCAATTATGTTTTTACAATCCATGCACAGAAAAATGCTAACATCGTTCGTGCGTACGTGTAGACTATCACCTCCACGAAGCGATGTGACTCATTTTTATTCGTTACATCAATTTTATGATATATATGTATATAATTATACTTAAATGATTAATATGATATTAATTGTGTTATTATAATTCTGGAAATATAAAATAATACTTACCTTCATTCCATAACGATCAATGAAAAATGGAAAATGTTACTCATGCGTACTTACAATATACCATCTCCATGAATATAGAATTGTCCATTTTCCATGACCATACATCACGGTTTTATTTAAAAGTATAATTTATATATATATAATATAATAATGTAATTAATATTACTAAAAAAAAGTTTTAATTATGACCACATGGACTTGTTACATCAAACCATGTTCATTTTTGACTCAACTACCGACCATCGATAAAAAATGTGACATGAACTTAAATAAATAACTAATTATTATAACTTGATAATTAATTATATAAATAGAACAATAAACATTAAATGTTTATGAATAATGTATAAATTAACCTAATATTATTATTTAGAAAGAACAAATAACATACGTGATGATTCAAACTCAAGGTAATATACATCAACTTGATCTCCATTTATTGAGGCATATTTTGATGTTATACCCAAGCTTATTTTATGGGGTGTATAATCAACCACTTTAACTTTTAATTCCATTAAAAGGTTATAAAAAAAATTATTTTATATGAATCATTTTACTTTCTTTACAAAATTACTAGATGATTTTTTTCTTAAATATAAGCGGTGACAACGAATTCTATGTTGTTGTAACTATTATTTAATATTTGGATTCTCCTATAAACCATAATGTTTTTAAAAGGGAAAAGAAATAATTTATCCCATTTCTTGAGTATTTTGGTATTCCAAAAGTTTTTTAAAATTAATTGAAAATTTTAATATCTTGAAATAACTTCTTGTGATTGAAAATGTAATTTTATGAGTGAAATGTTGAAAAATAAAATATTTTATGCATTACGATTATAAAATGGTACTTGGAAATTTGACGAGTAGTTAGGTGATAAACCAAAGATAGGTGGTTTTGTGATAAACCAAATATGGGTGGTTACGTGATAAACCAAGGATGGGTGGTTGTGTTTTAACCTCCAATGCATTGGGTATGGATGTCGGTCATATGCTTATTCTATTTTTCGAGAGAGATATGTGTGGAAGTTGACCATTTGGTTATTAAATTTAAGTATGATTATATCAGAAGTTACCTTTATATTTTATATTTGATTTATATGGGTTTTATGGAAATATTTTTATTACAAAAAGGGTATGCAATGAGCTTATATTTAGTGAAGAGAATTTACTAATTTTTAAAGGTGAAAATTATTTGTTTATGATAAATTATTCATGGGTTACAAGTGTTCGCAAGGCTAACAGTTTTCCTTCTTTATGTATCCCTTTCAGAGATTTTTATGATCATCCCAGGTTTTGAATTATTTTAGAGGACTTAAATAATAATAGAGTCAAGGATGAGGTCATGGAAAAGTTGTGATGTCTAAACGTGAAAAGACACCATGTTTCTATTTAAATGTTTTTATTTTAATAAAAAAAATTGATAGTGGATAGAAATGTCTACTTTGTAATATTTTAGCTGTTATTTATAAGTTATGGACTAATTATCTAAATCTCTCAACCTGAAAATATCATCATTGTTAATTAATGTAAAATTCTTGACTTAACTCTATATTATTTAATTTTTAGGGTTGGAGCCTTATATAGAAAGGGTTGAGAGCTCATAGAAGTGTTCATTTAAGAAAAGGAAAACATTTATATGAAGCTTTTAAAAAACCACCACTATGTTTTGTCAGTTTTTTTAGTCTTGGTTTCTTAAACCATAGATCATAAGATCAAATTAAACAGTGAATTTAGTGTAGTGAATGGAACCCCTAATTGGAGAGACACACTTCAACACTACTCGTGAATAAGGGTTATAAGGAATTGGCTAAAATCATCAAACATAGTGGAAGAAACCCCATATATATACATGGTATACCATTGATAAAATCAAAATTTAATATAAAATTAAAACATAAACATGAATACATCATCAATATTTTATAGAGAACACTTAATATAAATAACTGTAACAACAGATGAAATTATACTACCTCTGAGGGGTTTAAACTGACAAAAGGTACCCATAAACTTTCTTAAGGATCCTCAAGTGTAGAAATGGTGATAGCACCTTTCCATAGTGATAGAATTCATCTCAAAAATTAGAGATTACTTCGAGTCTCACAAATAATTAGTAATTCCCAAAAATAAGGATCTCCTCACATTATATATTCATCATAAATGTTCTTTATTTGATCAAATGCATCATCCATATTCAATATCACCAAAATATTTTACTATATATCACTCCATTAAATATATTTATTGAGTTCAATTACTCATTTCACACAAAACAAAAAATGATAAAGTGTTGGGACATATTATTTGAATATTATAAATAAAAATATAAGTATAAAACCTCTAGAAAATAAAAGATATTGGTATCATGAACATATCCGGATTACTCATCTACCTGGGAACCTGACCCAATTTGCAACAAGGCCCCAAAGGAACTATTGATCCAGATAGGTTAGTGAGAATAACCTTTGAGTCTATAATAAATGGTTTTGAATTGTTGCTGACCAACCTGGAATAAAATTATTGACATATAATAAATGAACTAGAGTGAAAAAGGTAAGAAAAATAGAATTACACTAACAAAAATAAACATTAGAGGTGATATAACAACTTCTAAACAAGTCAAACCAACATAAAAAATCCAAAAACAAAACCAAATGTACTAAAATAGATGAATGCCTCCACATAGGTTATGTAAATAATTTCCCTCTGTCACATCACCAAATACACATTCCAGGTAAACAACGGATCATAATGCCTTATAGAGGTTCCTCTCCCATTTTAGCATCAGATAAAATAAAGACAACACACACCTGATCATTTGTGAAGTGTGTGAGAAAAACAAACCTAGTAGGATCCTACAATGATTTTCATATGAATTATTTGTTAAATAAATCCGCATATTCTCAAAATTAAGGAAAAAAAGGATTTAAAAACATTTTCTCAATTTAGATGAAAATCTTGGAAATTACACCGTTTTCAGACATGTATCAGTTCATATTATTTTCAATGAACATTATATAAACCATTTTCTGTTTATAAAATAATTAATCAATATAAAATTGAAAACTAAGAATTATAGAAATTACTCCTTGTATATCATTGGACTTTTCTATCAAGGTTTCTAATACAAAGATCAAACATGACTAATATGCACTAAACAAGTCATTTTCATGCTCCCCAAAGGAGTTAAGGAATACCTTGATGTGTAATTCACCAGATTGATTTCATGTTTTATAGTTTCTATTATGACTTCCAAATAATTATAAGAATACCTATATGTCTAATTCCCTTGAAAATCAATGAAATTTCTTGATATCATAACCCTTCCTAAGTACCAAAGGCTCCCATGTATTTTTATTAACAAAAAAAGAAAAGGCAATATCTCAATTCAAGAAACAATTCAACAAACCTTTTTATATCCTCAAAACCATTATTTGAAAAATATTATTAATAAGCTAAATTTTTGTGTTCAGAAATAATTCCATCTTTATCACTTCTCATGAAACAACTATTCATACTAAAATATATTTTACATGCATACAAAAAATTAGAGATCATGCTAAGATTAATTGAGAAAATAATTTTAGGTATCAATGAACACATTCAATTCAATAAACAAAAACATTATACAAAACCAACTACATGAAAAATTAGTTTAAACAATTCAAACATTGGATCCATGCACTAAGATGGAATGGATTGAAAGAGAAGACAATAGGATGACCTAAAAATCAATTCAATGTCTTATAAATAAAATTATCTAATAATAGGGATAATGTAGAAGAAAGGATATAACATACTTTTTCAAGCACGTGATCCAAACCTAAATAAAAATATTTGGCCTCTCATAACCAATTGCAAAAAATATCAAAAAAAAATAAGAGTGAGACTAAAAAGGATAAATAGATAAGATCATCGTAGAAAAAGGTCTTCTACTAAATAAAGGGAAGAAGGAATAATGGAAGAGATTATGTAAAACATACCAATTCTAACAAAACCGATCAAACTGAGATCGAAACACCAATTGAATAAGGTCAAGGGAGCTAAGAATATCCAAGTGAATCCTCTACAAGATACCTAGTAAAAATTATAATTGTAGGAGAGGGATTAGAAAATAAAACAAGTGGTTTAGTTGTAGAAAATGATGATACTCCCATTTTTGAGATAGTCTGGGTCAGTGCCACCAGCTAGTCGGTTGTGGCCACTAGGTTGGCCAATGGACACTTTAGAAGTGAAATGGATACTTCCCAACCTACCAGCTACCTTGGAGATATAGTAGAAAATTTTCCACTACCATACCCCTTGGTAATCCAGGGAGATCCCACCACTACCACAAAAATGGGTTTCTGCACTGCCACCCTTTATCAGCAATAAAAAAGCGCTGATAATGGTGGGGACTTTATCAGCGCTACAAAAAAGCACTGATAAAGAGGCACTTTTAACATCACTGTTAAAAGTGACCCTTTATCGGCGCTTTTTCAAGCCTTATTAAATCCCCCCTCCTCCTTTATCAGTTCTTTTTTTAGCACTGATAAAGGGGACCCCTTTATCAGCGTTTTTTTAGTAGCACTGATAAAGGGGGGCTTTATCAGTGCTTTTTCCTAGTGCTGAAAAATTTTATGTTTCAAAAATAATTCATGAAAAAATATATATTGTTGAATGAGTATATTTATATTGATATTAATAGGATATATATTTTTTAAATATGTTTTAGATAAGTATAAATAGACTATTAAATTTAATATATAAGAGATTTAGTTAAAATGGCATTAAAATATTTTAAAAAATAATATTAAAAATATAATTTTCTAATTATCATCATTTTATAATCTTTTAATAACAATTGGAAGACACAAAAAATCAAAAAAAAATAACAAAAGATCTACAATAAGTAGAAAATGTAACTCAAACTTCAAATGACCATAACTTTTGATCCAGGTGTCTATTTGAGCTCTAAAGCATATCAATAGAATCATGCGTTGAGTTCTATACGCTTGTGATCGAAGGGAACCTTTTGTCACATTTTTCAAGGCCAAAAAAGGCCTAGAAGGCCTCCAAATCTGAGTTTTTAGTCAGGATACCCCGACTTGTTAACATTAAAAGAGGTATAACTTCTGATCTGGATGTCAATTAGGCCTGTACCACATATCATATAGAACATTTTTTTCATTTTATTCAATTTGACAGGTTGTGGAGTTGAAACGGGCCTCTGGATTAGAAGTTATGGTCGTTTTAACATTCTATCACTTTTCAAATACACATATATATGTATTTATTCATAAATATATATAAATATTTGTGAGTCTCTGTGTGTGTTTGTGTGTTTGTGTGTTGTATATATGTATGTATGTAATTATTTATTTATTTATAAACACTCATAAAAAACATATTTTATAAATGTATTTAAAATGAATCTTATAAATATATATTAATATACAAAAAAATATACGGATAATAAATTATATCTAAAAATATATATGTATAAATAAATATAAATATATATTAATATAATAATGAATATATATATATACTAATATATGAATAAATATATATGTATTAATATATATATATATATTAATATAACTAAATGTATTTATATTAATATGAATCTATATTAATATATGAATAAATATAATTATATATATGTTAATATTCGAATAAATATATATATATATATATATATATATATATATTAAAATATGAATATATATATATGTGTATTAATAGAACTAAATATATTTATATTAATATGAATCTATATTAATATACAAATAATTATAACTATATATATGTAAATAGATATATCATTAAATAGAGAAAAAATGAAATGGCTTAGTGGTAAAGGTATAGGCGCGAAAGGGGGAGGTAGCGGGTTCGAGTTCGGGTGGAAGCAAGGAGGTTACCACATGTGGAGGATGCATGGGAAGGGCAGCGTGGGAGAGTGTTAGGTTGGGGGGTCTGCGTAGCGCTGATAAAGGGGGTTTCCAGCGCTGTTAAAAGCTCCCCCCCCCCCCCCGCATTATATAATTCTTTTATTTTTTTATTTTTTTATACTTTTATCAGTGATTTTTAAAAGTGCTGATAAAAGTCCCCATTTATCAGCGCTAAAAAATGTACTGATAAAGGAACCCTTTTATCAGATCTTTTTTTAGTGCTGATAATAGAGGTCTTTTATCAGCGCTTTTTTAGCGCTGATAAAAGGGAATCCCTATCATCCCCATGATTAACAGTTCTTTTTTCGAACTGTTAATGAACTTTTCAAGCACTGATAATGGACATATTTATAGTAGTGCACAAGCTGGCTAGTGGCCATTCAAGTCATAAATGACTATTTATAAATTTACCGGCTATCTAGTGGCCTTTCACAGCCACCAATAAGGCCAATCCACCAACCTAACCCTTTTATCCACCACCGACACCAACTTAACCTATATTTCATCCACTTAAAATAAAAAATAGAGACATATTGTGACTAGGATATGATAATTACTAAATTAAAATTACCTACATTTAGAGGATAAAATAATTTATATGGTTTAATACTAAAAATATTATTCCTTCCCAGATAACAATTTGGTAAATTGTTGTACATTTTATCCAAATTATTTAAGTCTGAAACTTTTAAATATTATAACATAATTCATTAAATTAAAAAAATATGAAATAATATTAAGAACACTAAATGTTTAAAAATGTCATTTTCCAATAAAAGAAGTTTTTCTTCATATTTTGTATTTTTATTTAAAATTTAAACGTATAAACATCAAAAATTGAATTCTATAAAAAGAACATAATTTATTAATTAATAATTTAAATATTATCTTAGAATGAATTATATATATATATATTTGAAATACATTATTTTTTGGTGAATAATAAAAAATATTGTTTTCACTAAAATTATAGCATTTTTGACTATATCAAGATATTAGTATAACTAGAAAATATATAGTACATTTTTCAAGATAAAATTTTTCTTTAAAGAGTAAAAATATACATTTAAAATAACTATTCATAATTTATAAAACCTTCATTTTATATTTTATTAAATTAAGTAATATTTTCTTGTAAAAGAAAGTATTTTTGTATTTTCCTTTAATTATTTATTCTATTAGAAAAATAAGGTTTCATATATAATTTAAATCAAAATATTTTTAAATTATTTAATAAAAAAAATTATCATGAAAATCCAAAAACATTAATAATTTTATGTTGCACATAAATTTTAAGCTAAAAAATACATGTTTTCTGAAAATTGGTTTTTTTGCAATACATGCGCTAATGTTATAATTAATTATTATAATAGAAATAAGTTTTATTTGATTAAATTTATTCCATATTTGGAATTATAAGGTCCAAATTATTTAATAATTCTAAATTTATTTTTATACAGTTAAATTAAATTACTTAGTTAAAAATTAATTCCTAAGGTAAAACAAAAAATAGAAAAGGTGAACAATCTTAGCATAAAATACTTAAAACCATGATACAAAAAGAAGTGAAAATAAATTTTTGGGGAATTAATTCACTTATATCTTACCCCAATCTATTATTTTCTACTTTAGATCCAACTTATATGTAAAAAATGTGATCTCATTATATTAAGAAGTTATATTTATAAAAATTACATTCCCTTCACCTATAAAAGTATATCACTTACACCCCATTTATCCACTCGTTATATATCATTATATTGACTGAAAATATACCCAGGTGTCTACTCAGCCTTATCTCTACATCCTAGAATATTTTTTCTTTCAAAAAGACCATGATAAGGATCATTAAGGTGTTACCGAAGGGAGCACATCCAAAGGGAGGGGTAATGTTCCCAACTAATCTCTTAATTATTTTCTTCTCCTATACGCTAAAATTAATTCTACCTGTAAAATCTTGATAACATTAATATTTTAAATATATTTAAATTTCATAATACTATTATATTATTAATTTTCTACCATCCTAAAAACCATGAGAAAAATGAAAATTCCCTCTATGTTATGTGTGGACCATAGCCTCCATAAGAAACATGATACATTTTTCAAAACAATCATAAATGGTCATTTAAAAGGGTGTATATACGGAGTAAATACTATATCTAAAATGTAATTAAGATTAAAAAAATATAAACAAATTCTTACCTGATTTATGTTCTATTTAAAAAAACATGCAACCCGTTCATATCTGTAGACTACCACCTAAACAAAAGTGACTTGTTTTATTTTCCTTATAGAGTTTAATTATCTACCAAACTCTCTTAAAATAGTATTATCGACACTAAATTCATATAAATAATATCATTATTATAAACAACATTTCCAATAGCTATAATTACCTTGGAATAATTAAATATGAATTTATAAATAGGAATCAACATTTCCATTATGAAAATAGAACTTAACAAACAATTCATGCATATTACATTCAATGATGAGAAAATATATACATAACTATTATATTAGAAATCAATGATAAAAAATGAGGTTTATTAAAGTTTATATTAATGAATTTGGCTCTTAAATATGTTATCAATATAGTCATTTTTCAAATTCTTGAGGTTTGCGAAGATTCGACTAGGCGGGATAAAAAAGTAATTAGTTTTTCATGACTCAACTTCTTTTCTCAAGTCATAATGATTTTTTTACTATGGTTATTATAAAATGGTTTTATTTTGTTCTATAATGAAATTATAATCCCTTTTATCCTTTTTTGTAGAATTTCATGTACAATCATCATTCTTTATAAAATATGATTATGTTAGGAATAATACAAATTTTTTCTAACTGAGCTAATTTCCTTACATATTCATATTCAGTATATGAAAATGTTCTCCTTTATTATTTTGAAATAAATATATATTTTTTGTAATATATAAATTTATTTTACCATTTTACAACAAAATATTAACCATCCTATTGATAATATGGGTCTTAAAAAAAGTGTTTTTAAAATATTAAAATGGATTTCCCTTTGAGGTTTATATATTTTCAATATCACATCTTTTATAGATAAACTTCAAATGATTCTAGGATTTATTATTTATATTTATTTGAATGTTATTTTCAAAAAAAATCTGGATAGACACTTGAATTTATTTCTTGAAAGTGATTCATAAACTTTTCTATTTATGAAAATGTAAATTATGGTATTCTAATGGATCTCTTTATAGTTTCTTTTTCATTTTCTCTTTAAAATATCTAAATCATATGGAGTTATATTTTATAAATAACCCTATAAATTCCTCTATGAAAAAATAATTTCTATAATTGAATATTGGTTTTGATTGATCAGATTCCAAACATATTTTTAGTGATACCATTTTGAAATGATATAAAACCCATTTTGTTTATTTTGGTTATGATATGATGTGAGGAATGAAACCCATTTTTTTCCCATGTGTGATTCATGATATGATGAGTGATTTATTTCTAGTAGAATACATATATATGGATTACTAGTCAGTGGGTTCCTATAATTCCCTCTAATGAAAAGTTTGTATCTGATGAGAGATATATATGTCGGTGAAATTACATTTTCCCAATAAGTGTGAGTGAGATTAGTATCACATTAAAGAATTCATCTGAGTAATAAATTATAAAGGTGGTAATACAATTTTTTTATGTCTTTGTTGTTATTATTTTTTAATCTATATTTCATAGGAATGTTACATTTCCATTCCATATGCCTATGATTATTATTCATTGCTCATGTTTATTATCTCCTGATTTTGTAATATTTTTTCAAGATATATGTTTGTTCACATAAGATTTCATGTCCTTATATATTGATATATAGAAAGAATTTTTGGCTCCATGTTTTTTTCAAAAGTATATTTCCTCCCTTACCATGTTTTTCCATTTTCTTATGATCTATATCTTTAAAAAATATAGATATGGTTTCTCTTTATTAGCATTTGAGCTCACACATTTCTTATATTTTTATTCCTCGAGTTATGAATATGAATATATCTTATGATAAGTATAGAATGTATCCTAGTGTGTATCAATTATAGAAAATTTTTTACAAGTATCATAAAATAAGTTTCTTATGTAGTTGATCCTCAAACGCACAAAACATTTCATTATTAGCATTTTGTGATTAATTGTGAGATTTAATGTTTAACCTAAATAAATGGTTTTAAATAAATATATTTTTATCTTAGGTAACCTTAGATTATATCAAATATAATGTTTAAAGAATTTTTTTAACAATGGACCCAATAATGTTGGTCTTGTGTCCCTTAGTTCATATCAGATAAAGGTTTATTTAATTTTTATGATTGGATTAGTTTTTTATTAGTGTAACGAGCCCGAATTTTTCTAATTTTACTTCCTATTATGATTATATAAATGTGACTTATTTAGTAATGTAGTATCACATAATGAACCTGTACTACATGATAGAACCAGAAACATTTTATTAACTTGAACTTCCCATTTAGAGTATAAATATATCTATAAGAAATTAAATTATTAAATTGGGAAAAATAAAAGAAAATAATATATCTATAATATGAATATTTGGATATATTAGATCCCCTATAATAATTGCAGTCAGGAAAAACACTATAGAAATGAAATAAAATATTAGTAATGTGATATTGACTTTGGAGATGAAAATTTATATAAATTTGATGGAAAATATTATTTAATGTAGAATTATGGAAATACCTGGTATTTATAAAAGGTGGGGAACACATACAACCATTACAAATATTACTGTTGGAATAGTAATCTTATCATTGGAATATTAAAATGACCATTAGAATAGTAACTACACCTATGTAATTTTAAAATAAAATTTTTTTTCCAATAAAATGAAAATATGGAAAATTTATCTAATGATCTAAATAAATAAATGTTTTAAAAATAATAACAAAAGTGTTAGTATTCCTATAACACATATATGTTTTATTTAAATTACTTTGTGATTGATATATGAACTTAAATGAAATACTATTTTCAAAAATTAGATTTATAAAATAATATTAATAGGTATTATAAATAAAATATAATTTTATTAGAACATAAGTAGCTTTTAAAAGGGTCAAAAAATTGATCATATTATAAAAACATTTTTTTATATAAATAAAAAATTTATTTGAAAATTAACTTTCTCAAATTTAGAAAAAAAATTAAAATGGATTACTTTTTATGTATTTACACATCAAAAAATCTAAAGGTAGTGTCTTTGGTATTTTTCAAAATTTTGTGACTTTTTAGTGAATGGTGATATACAAAAAAATATTTTATTTAACATTTATACTTATATACATGATTTATTTCATAAAAGATGGTGTAAGGACCCATTATCTCAAAATCACATGCACCTATTACTACATTTAGTCACAGTATTCATTACTATTGATACTCTTGAGAAGAAATATTAAAATAATTGTCACTTCCTGACCTAGGTCACTCCATAAACAGTAACTAGACTGGTTGGTGATAAGGCCACAAGCACACCTACCCCTACATGAGATGTTTCCTACTATCAGTGAGGGCTGAGGGTGTGTCTATAGGGAAACTATTAACTCATATAAAAGTAATCTATCTAAATAACTAAACATCATCCATAGTAGTAAGTTATCAGACAGTGGAAGAAATAAATATAGATTGGATGTTATTAACGAAATTTAGTAAAGACCTGAATAGATATATCATATATAAAAAACTAATTTCTCATTGGGATAATCACATATACATGAATGAAATAAATATAAAATAAAAGTGAAAGTCATTATTGTTACTCCAAGTTGAACCACATACCTTGTCTTTGAAGACACATTCAAGATGCTTAACCAATCATAAGATTAGGCATGAGAGGATCTACTATATCATACAACTTATTGCCACATCCCTATCCATCATGATTTTTTTTCAATTAGAAATAATACATAAGGTCCAAATGAACACTAGGTACATGTACAGGGGGTAGGAAATAAATCTTTTTTGGTTACCCCCAATAGTGAATTTATAATCGGTTTTCATAAGTGTGTGCTCATGAAAAATGCTCAACCAAACTGAAACACAACTAAAATAAATACAATAAAACCATTATTTTTACCTGTGTCTATGAATCATATTAAAAAAACAATGTTAGCTAGTTTTTAGGTGTCTCTGGCCATGTATCAATTGTCTTGCATCCTAAAAGACATGCAGGATACACGTTTATGGAAGCCCCAACCAAACCCCAAAAATTTACCTATGGTATCTTATTTGGTACCTAGGTATATCTGTCCCATGTACTCAAACCATCCTAATCTTTCCCCAATACTAAACCACACATGTGGAACACCATTTACAAACACCTCATCCATATCCTTATGTAACACCATGTCTACTACCCTCAACCAAAAATGTGGAACTCATTGACCACCAATCTTATCCATATATGTGGAACGTCATGTTCATTGACAAATTACATGTCCACCATTCTCAATCATAATTTTGAAACTCCATGACCACTATGTAGTTCCATGTCCACAAATATTTATCTTAATTATGGAATTCAATGTTCTTTGTGGAGCATTGTATCCACTAATTTCATCCATAACTATCAATCATGCCTATAACCTTGACCAATCACCCAAACCATGAAAAAAACTTTACTATTGATACAGAGTGTCCAATATCATATTCACCCTCAGGGATATCTGGAACCGTACATGTAGGGAATCATTTCCAACTCTCTCCTCTAGTGTATTCATTGTCACTAACCTAGGCTCCAACCATTAAAACTCAACCATATCACAATGTATCTATGACATAAAATAATTCTCATCATAGATAAATAAGCGAGAACATATCAAGTGATAGCTGAAATTCCATGCCCATCATCCCAAATTAACTCGATTAGCTCACATGTTAGTTTGGATCTCATGTGGGAACCCAAAAACCGTACTATCCAAACACACATACTCGCTCAGGTTCAATCTATCAATATGACACCCCCTAGGGTCCCCTAATTCAAAACCCAAGAGCTTTATCCAACTTGAGATCCTCAAGTTCAACATGTAGGAAGATTCACCCCTCTTGGGATCCTATAAGCCAAGACCTAACAATAGGTATCCCAAATGGGATCCACAGTATGTTTTATTAAGTAGTGTAATCCCACATGGGATCCTCTAGGTCTAAACATAAGCAAATAGATCCCTATTGGGATCCCATAAGTCCACATGCAAGTATGAGCATCCCTCTTAGGATCCTCAAAAATTATACACATGAAGAGGTATCCTATACGGGATACTAAGGAATGGTACATAGGTTGAGGCATCCTAAAAGGTATCCTAAAAAATAATATGCAAGTGAATTCATCATACATGGTATCTTCTAGTTCAAAAAATTAGAGAAGGCATCCCTCTAGTAATCCACAAGTATCATGATGTATGCAAAGGTATCATATATGATATACTCAGGTATATAATAGTATCATGGTGTAACCATGAATTCTAATGGTGTAAACTCATAGAACATCCCATTTTCAAAAAAGAAAAAGTCATTTAATCATTTTTTATGGTGATGGATCATGGCCCATATCCATTGAAGGTCTCACTCTAGGTTTCTCCAAACACCCAACCAATCTATCTCTTCTAGTCGTAGACCATCCCCACCAACCAGAGTCAATACCAAGAAAACCGAAAATGAGGATAGTGAATATATATTTCTAATTCAACTAAAAAATTAAATGACACTAAAATGGGTATCATCCCATGTATCACTCTAAAGAGACAGTTAGATTCAATAACCAAAGGAAGAACAACTCTATTCTAAGTCAAACACCCCAAAATTCCCTTTAGGAGACCAAAAATCACCTCAACAGTTTCACCATCATGATCTATGTAGAAAAATACAAAAAAATGGGATCTTCTAATTTCCAATTATGACTTTGGGGAGTAAAAAGCATTCAAAACCCTCTAATGGGTAATACAGTAACAATACATGGCATGTACCCCAAGTACACGACGTGATCTCCAAAATATCCTACCTTTCTAGGCACTTCTACATGACCTAGATCGCATGGGTACTAGGAATATACTACTACCTATCCAAGGCATAAATGGGCTCCATAATTTTACTAATATATGGCCATGTACACATCTTAGGTATGGTTGTTTACTTCTACATAGCATTCTCCCCCTTACATATGGTTTCTTTCCAAGTACCTAACTATATGGCCAAGTACTACTGAATAGTGTGTACCCAAAGTGAATGATATATACAAATTATCTGAGATTATATGATAGGGGTGAAATGACTATTTACCCGTATGAGTATCTAAAGGAGATAATTAAAATTTATATGCAATTTTACATTCTAGAAAAGCATAGTTCTATACAACCTCCCCAGTGCAACCCTTCTTATCTCCAAGAATCCATAGTGTTCAAACTGTATCTATGCTCTCATTCCAAGACTATAGATAGGTAATCTATCATGGCCATCCATTGATTGAACCACAGATAATGCACACTCTCCCAACATGAGTGACATTTAACTATGATCGATCTTGTAATACCCACCATAATATTATCCTTATCATCTATTTACAACTGAGCACTAGGATCCATAACCCATGCTCCATCCAACACTAATCACATTAACTGTAATGTCCAAAAACATTAATTCTTGAGTGCCAAACTATAAAATCACCCATCCTTACATTTTTAAAATAGTTCCAAGAAAACCGATGAATTTTTATTCATAATGAGTGTAACACCCCAAGCTTCCACGGTACGTTTCCCTTCGAATAATGTGATAGCGTGTGTTGTACGCAACCTCGAGTTCTAACACACACCACAACTAATTAAACTAGCCGTTTTGAATAGTAATACCTAATTTTTGAAATCATATATATTTTATATTTCAAAATGGACTTCATTTTTGGATTCGGAATATCGAAATTAGCCTAGGGTGAAATTTTGGTACTTTTCGGATAACTTTTATATTTTGATGAATAGTGAAAATTACTAAATTTTAATTAAAAACAACTTTTTTAATCAAAATAATTAATATTGATAAATTATGAATTTGAGTGGTTTTAAAGTTTATTTAGAATATATTTTTACCATTTAATATAATTTTGGTCATTGGACATAATTTTACAATTAAACCGAACATAAACAAGTGTCAATCTTTTGATAGTTATTATCTCTTAAAAACACGCTTTTTGTTTTGACAGCGGGAATCAATTTTAAATTAATTTCTGCCACTTCTGTGTTTTGAATTTAGGAAAATGGATTCCATATTTGGAATCAGGATGTTCAAATTATGTAAATAGGTAACTTTTATTTTTACACATTTTGAATAATTACTGCGGTAAATATTTTATTTACCATGGTTAAAGGGTAAATCCGGTAAATAAGGGTTAAAAAATAATATTATAATAATAAAAATTACCCTAAAATGTGTCCTAACCTTATTGATGGACACATACCCGACCATGGGCATCCTTGGGTCGATTTGGGGACCCCTTGGAGCCACTTGTATGTGGTAGGGACACATTATATTATTAAAGTTAAAATAAAAATAAAAATGTCATAAGCTTACATCTTTTAGAAGAACAATTTTTACATAGGGTTATACATGTTGGATTTTCGATTATAAATATTCATTAGAAAGATAAAACGATTTCCTACATAATTATATTTTATTTATAATTTTTAGACATCAAATAATTTAAATTATTAATGACACAATAATGATGCAATGTTTACCTCATTAATAAATCATTTAAATAAATAAGATTATAATGATTAAAATATTATCTAAAACCTGTCCAATTCTTATTGGTTGATGTTATTTAGAATATTAGTCATCTTATCTTCGACCTCAATGATTTTTGGACCATTATAAACCGAATATAATTATATTATAAAGTAATACTTTCACTCTTTCCTAAAGAGCCCCTCCTCTCCCTTATAAAAGGAGACCACTTCTACTCATTCCTCACACCTCTCAAGCCACTTGGCTCGTCCAAACCCTGCCCAAATAAGCTCCCCACATCCCTCTCCTCCTCCTTGAAGCTTCCCCTTAGGCAGAAATCATTTCAAGAAGTCCTTTGGTTCCAACGAAGGTGAGTTACCTAAATTAAAGGTAACGATTTCTCTTAAATTATTTTCATTTATTTTGCTTCTCCAACCCCCAAACTCTTTTTATTTCCTTTCTTTTGTAACAACACCAGTATCCACAATATACTAGGATGTTGTTGTAAGAAGGATTCAAACTACACATACACACAACTCCATCTAATGGATGATGAACATAATGTTTCTGTGGATGGCAAACTAACGCCTCACGAAACGATGATTGTTCAAATACATCTTACCGCCTCTCATGGTGGCCATTATGATGGCACTATAATTAAATATGATATTAATGATATATATTTTATATATAAGCTTCTGTAATTCCATTTTATTTCATACCATTATTCGTTTCATGTTGTATATACATACGATAATTTCATTTGAGGAAGTGTGGACTACCGCCCCCTTAAAATGATATGACTCGTTCATACCACACATGGAACATATAAAGGATGGTGTTAATGAACTTAAGTAACATATATAAAATATTATATTATACTGGAATAGTAATATACCTATGTATCATTTGGATTCGATTCTTTTAAAAATAAAAATTAAATGGAAGTAGCGTTCGTGCGTACGTATGGACTACCGTCTCCACGAACGCGATGAGATTCATTCTCCATCGTATCCATTCAAGTATAATTATCATTTGATGATTTAAAAATGATGTTTAAAAACTTGATATCATTCTGGATATGAATAAATATACAACCTATCCTTTACAAACATGTCTTACGTAACAAAACATATAAAAGAAAACAAGTAAGTTAACACCCGAAACAATGATAATACTAAGATATTATTATCAAATCAATATTAAAAGATCATATATGATATCATATTAATGTATATGATTCTTGTATAATTTAATAACAATTATTTTACCATTATACAGGAGGTTAACCTACCTCAACAAAGGAAAAGTACAAGGTAAGGGTTATTTCACAATCTCTTCATTATCCGAGGTTGTTTATATGTAATAATCTACTGGGATTTCTTTATCATCCACATCCATGTTTCTTCGAAATGTATTTAAAAACATTTTTATTATTTACAATAATATGGGTTAAATTCATTTATACCCTTGTTTGACTTTTTATAAGAGGTTTATAAAGGAATCTTTCCGTCGTTTTCAAAACAAGGTCCTTTTTAACCTTTTCGACAGAATTAAGGTAAGAATGTTTTTTTTAACTTATACGGCGGGTGCGGCTATTTTCCGCCATTATAAAATCTTCAAAGCTTCCCTTACAAGCTTATAAGAATATTTTCAAGAAAATGTTTTATTTTATATGGCTCTTAAATGATTTCAAAAATAGAAAGAGATATTTCTCTAAAAAGTGTTTTGATTTCATCTATGTCAACATCCTTTGACGGATTTTACGCTTATTTGAAGTTGATTTATTATGATACAAAACTTCTATATTGTATTGAAGGTTTTGTGATATGTTTGACTGTGGATGTGCTATTTTTATACCATTCATAGTTTATGGTGAAATTATTGACATTTCGTATGCTAGTTTTAATACGAATGCTTATGTTATGTTTAAACCTTTTCAAATGGGAATGCATTGGACTTAATATGTGACGGGTGGAGCCCGCTATAGCTCCTCGATGCATCGGTAGGTCTCATGAGACAAACTAGTGTCTTGGCACAAGGCCTTGGAAAAATCTTATTTGTAGTCTTGGCACGAGGCCTTGGCTATGTGGTTATGATAGTCTGGCATTATGCATTCCAACATTATGAAAGTGGTTATTGATATTGCATGTGATTATTCGATTAGTAGAATATCCATGTGAACAAGTAAATGGCATTATTTCATTTTACTTTTTCCATACTATGTTGAAGTTCAAGTTTAAAAGGCTTTTGTTTTAGTAATTCATTGCCTTAAATGTTTATGCTTATTTTTGAATGTTCCGCTATATTGTTATCCTTACTGGGCATTTGAGCTCACCCCTTTTCTATGTTTTATTTTTCCCAGGATGTGAAGATGTAAGTTATGAATGACCTGCAGGGATATTATGAGGGGATTATAGTGTGGACTGTGGAAACATTATGTTGTTGTAGTAGTTTTTCATTTTATGATGTAATGTAAAACTTATGAATATATCTAGTGTTTCCAAGGCTACTAAACCAATCGATCTTTCAAGATTTGATCTTTCTTGTGATCATGCCAATGTTATGTAATAATGCACTGACTCTGGGTAACTAGGGTCGGGGCGTTACAATGAGGGTCACCACCCTAAAATAGAAAGTGATAGAATCCCAACAATATGGATTTCCTTATAAAACTCCTCATATACAACCTCAACAACTTTAGTCACTAAACATACATCAATATTAATAATCCACAATCCTCATCATGTAAAAACCTGACTAGGATTGAACTAGATCATCCATTCCACCACACCTGATCCATTCTCAATGTCTACTCTACCATGGAAGATAATTTCTCTGTTCATCACAACTCATGAGAAAACCATGCTAGTAGAATTTAATTAGAGCCATTGATAATCGATTAACACATGGTCGCTCCCAAATTAATGAATTAAACCATAGAGTGAAAAAAAAGCACATCATTGATCAGAAAAGTATGTGTACAAACCCATACCACCCAATCATCATAACTAAACCTACACTTCTACTAGTTTTATGACACTGAATCTAATCTGATCATGCTATATGGAACATCATTATCGACACACCAAGAGCTCCCTCAGAGCCCCACTTAAAAATAATCCCCATAACATATTCCATGATTTATTCCTTGAATGTACCACACACTGTTTGTTTCTAGTCATTAGAATCTACACATAATGTTTAAACTGTATTATATTTTTATATGTGCATGGTCATGAAATATGATCTGCCTATCCAAAACGATTCTGAAATAGATACAATAAAACTATTGTCGATCCTTAGTTCCATCACTCTTACTAGCCATACCTACTTCTTCTAGTGTAGAAGAGTCTCTAAGTATGTCATAATGATTCTGTGTTCCAAAAAAACCATATATTCTCAGCATCAATGGAAAAAACAACCCAACCTCAGAAAATTACACATTATCAATTACATGGTATCTGGAAACATTATTCCCATATACTCAAACCATGTTAAAGTACCACTAGTACCTATCCATATATGTGGAATTCCATTTTACACAACCTAATCCATATCTTTAGGAATTCCAAGTCCAATAAAGTCATCGATGTCTTTTTAATTTAATGTCCAACAATCTCATCCATATATGTGGAACGTCATATCCATTAAGGAAATTCATTTCCATAAATATCAATCCTAACTATGGAATTCCATTTCCAATGTAGATATCCATTTCCACTAATCTCAATCACAGTTGTGTGATTCCATGTCAAATGTGGAGTAACATGTCCACTAATATCATCCATAACAATCAATGATTCCTGGAAACTAAACCCATCACCCAATCCATTAATAAAATATTTGGTAAAGATATAGAGTGTTATATCCATTATTCTAAATCATAGATATTTGGAACCATAAATTTAGTGTATCATGAAAAACTCTATTAGCTAGACCAGCCAATCTTTGTAATCTAGGATCCAATTGTAGAAACTCAACCATATGAAAGTAAAAATGTTCTGTAAATTAAGTCTCATTATTGACCAAAAAGTGATAACATATCAAGGGATAGTCAAGAATCCATGTCTATCATCATATCTCAACCTCACTAGCTCACATATTGGCTTGTATCCTAAGGTGACACCCACAACACTTACTAACCAAACACATGAACCCTCTCGAGAAACCCACTGGGGTTCCATAAGTCAAAACATAGGAGATTCATACTACTTGGGAACCTCGATCTCAACATATAGGGAGATGCACCACTCTTGGGATCTTTTAATTCATCACATAAGTAGAGGCATCCATCTTGGGATCCTTGGGAGAAGTTAGTAAGTATAAGAATCATACATTTAATCCTCTAGGTTCACACATAAGAAACAGTATCCCACTTGGGATTTTATATATTTACATGTAAACGGTGGAATATATCCCAGTATCCTCATAAATGGGACATAATAAGGGGAATCCTACATGGGATCCTTGGAAATGGTACATATAAAAAATCATCATATATGATCTTTTAAAATAGAATTCATACGGAGGCATTCCCCAAGGGATCTTGTATATCAAAACATAAGAAGAGGTATCTCTATCTGAATCCTTGAGTATCCTGAAGTTAGTGGATGTATCCTACGTGGGATCCTTGGTTATATACTAATCTCGCGAGTTAACCCTTCATTCAATAAATTTCAAAACCTAGAATGGAATATCGAAAAAAATTAAATTAATTTAAACATTGCTCTAGGGAGATGGTACATGGCCCATCTCAGTTCAAGGTCTCTCTCTAGGACTGTCTGAACACCCAGCCGATTTGTCTCATAAAGACACTGACTAGTCCCTCTAACCAAATACTATACTAGTAAAACACCAAATCAAGATAGTGGTGATCTCATTTCATGTCTACCAAACCTATACATAACCCTAAACTGGGTTCCATCCTAAGTCTCATGCCCTGGAGATTGGTGGATTCAACTGTTGGAGGTAGAACCTTTCAATTATAAGTCAATTACCCAAAAACACCTCTTAAGAGTCATTAAATCACCTAAAGGGTTTCAACATCATGATCTATGTAGAATAATAATCAAAATTTAATCCTATTATGACCAATTATTACTTTAGGGGTGTAAAATCACCCAAAAACCTCAAATGTGTAATAGGCGGATAGTAGACAACATGCACCCCAAGTACACAGTGTATAATCCAAAATCTCATACCTGGCCATGTGCTTTTACATCACCTAGATCGCATAGGGTATGATCATGTAATAATATAAAAATAAGGAAAAAATGGTCTTTGGTTGTATAATAACACGTAACCATCTACATAGGTCAGTTTTGGCCATTTACTTCTACATGACCATATCCACTTACATGGGGTTTACTCTCAAGTACCCAACTGCATGGCCAACTACCAAAACATGAAATATACCCAAAGTACAGTGATTGTAAATTCAAAAAGTCATATTAACCAAAAAAAGAAAACATATGACATGTTTTCTTTGAATCATGCACCATGTCCAATGGTTTTCCCAAATAAAAACCCCCAAAATCGACCGAGACACACAATTTTTGATAGTTTATCAATGATCATCCCCCATGGGTCCTTATCAACCATAAAAGGATATAAAATTCGAAAACATTAAATATATGGGTATTCATATAATAAAACTAAAATCATTCTACTTTTTTATGGAATCATATGATGCTTCACCCATATCCATGTTCTGCAACTGCCGCATGGTGATCAGATACTCCCGATCACCACGGCAGCACCTACCTTCTTCCCTCTCTATTTACCTCTCTCCCACTCCCTCTAATATCTATGTTATGGAAAAGGGTAAACTTTTAGGGTGAGTTAGCAATAATATATGTTAAAAATGGAGAAAAGAAAATGGGGAAAACAAAAATAAATAAAATGAATGAAAAGAAAATGTTAAACAAAAAGGGTTGCATCCCTACCCCACAACCAAACATGAGTTTATACCTCGAATAAGAAAACCCACAATTATAGACTCAACTAAGAAGATATAATCAATGTTTGATGCTCCATTAATAATATATCATTGAAATAACATATGTGAATACATTAATATCTAATTGATTAATTATTACGCTAAAATCTTAACAACTTAGATTTCCACAAAACTCTTTTACAAGGGAAAAACGTAATTCTAAGACCAATGGAGAGGTCATAAAAATTATATGAGATCATTATATGGGTTAAAATGGTCATTTTACCCATTAAAATCATCTGAAGGGAAAAATTAAATTTTCTACTCAATTTTATAGTCTGAAAATACTTAGGTATTTACACTAAGGAATGATATTTTTAGAAAAAACTCTATTCTCCCCTATTATATATATCTAAATTATTCATCACTTATTCTCACATAGTATAAACTTTTATCTTACCCAAAATCCTTCAAAATATCTCTATATCTCTCTCCCCATTTACATAGAATCTTTTTTTCTCCCAAAAAGACTAATCCAAAGGTTTCTTGTGTGGAAGCCTAAAAGAAGACATACAAAGGAGAAAGTAAAACTCATAACCGAGAATTATTTAATTATTTAATTATTCAACCTCCAAAATCCCTTCTTATCTATGATAGTGTGGTAAATTCATTATTATTAATATATTTAATTATTATTATATATATGGATTAACCCCTTCCTCTCTTGAAATATTATAAAAATGAAAACATTATCTATATTATGGTAGGTTCATCGTCTCTATGGATGATGAGATTATATTTTCCATTACCACTTTAATGGTAGGTTTAATTTCTTCTAATATGGTCAAATTGATATAAATTTTCATATTATATTTTCTATCACATTCTAGAATGGATAAATAGTCATAATATTAAATGAAATTTAACTGTTTCAGAATGGTCAGAAAATCCACCTAAATGAACTAATTGTATAGCTTTAAAACCTATACATTATAAATCATAATAATTCATGAACACTATTGTGAATTAATAATGATTAAAACTACTTGAAACATATAAAATCTTTGAAATCACACTTCTATACTTATAGAAAAATTATATAAGAACTTCCATACGAGCAACAATCTTTTTTTATTTTCAGAATAACCACTTTTAAAGGTTTGTGGGGGACCCATAAAATCAATTAATAAGATACAAAACAATTAAATTACAATGATGAAAACATAAAATTAAAACTAGAAAAACAAGAATAACTATTTTAAATTTCAAAATTCAGACCCCTATCAGGTGTGCGAAGTGACACCTCGGTCTTAAAACCACCTATGTTTGCCTCAATCCTGTATCCTACTACCTCTCATCACCCCCTAATATAACTTCTCTCCATCAATATTAAGCAACTCATCAGCACTAGAAAGACCAACTACTCTCTAAAAAAACATAACGTTAACCACCTTAATCGAAAATACATACTAGATGATCACACGAAAAAAAACAACATGAAAAAATTCACTGATGACATAGAGAAAACCGATGCAAAACCATAAAACAATCCCTAGCATCAATTCCACATCACACATTGGAAACCCAACCATCTCAAAAAAAACACCAAAGACATCATCAAGAATATTATCTCGAATACACCACAAAAACCTTCATATACACCGAGAACCACCACCGTAATCATCATCTTTGACCACATTGCTGCCAAGAAAACCATCATCTTAACTGGGTAGCATCACTATAAACCACCGTCAAAATAGAAGAACACCACTGTCAGGAGAAAATATCTGATGTCTCCCAAGGAATCCAATCTTGTCTTTACCATGCCACATAAGAACTTCATCATCAACTTCTTCCATGACAATAAAAAATACCAAGACATACGATAGGTATAAAACACCGAAGAAATAACATTGATAGCCAACATCAGAAACCCAAATGTAGAAACCAGAAAGGGGATTTAGGGGAAACTTGGGACAAAAATCTAAAAGAGGATTTGGGAAGGAAACCCTAGAGGTAAACCCAAAATAAAGGAAACATAAAGAAGATTCATAACTAGAAAAAACAAGAACAAGAAAAATGAAAGCTGGATGAAACCCGAACTAGAGGAATGGACTGAAACTCTAAGAAGAAGGTAGAACATTGGGAATTCTTGGAGATCTGTCTTCCAGCAAAATGATATCCTAAAACCTTGGTGTATCCCTTAATCCAAATATGACTAGGAGAGTAGATAATTAATTCAATATTAGTGAATAAAAAGGTGGATGGATAGAAAACGAAAGTTCCATCACAGTGCCAGGAGAGTCGAGTGGGGGAAAAAGAAAACCGAGAGAGAGAGCATCCCAAAGAGAGCAAGAGTGAAAAAAAATAACTGGATATGAGTTCTGTAGAGGAATCACCATCGGGGAAAGAAGGAATCTTATGAGAAATCTTATATCTCATAGTGGCCAGGATAGTAAGGTTCCATACCATAAGAACTTTAATAATTATAAATAAGAGATTTTACCTTGGAACTATGAAATGAATTTCCCCCAAGATAAACTTGATATATCATCGAAATAATTGTAAATGAAAATAATATAATTATATTAAATAAAATATAACTGAAAAATGATCTAAATTAATTAATTTATGAATCTAATTTGATTATTTTGGATTTTAAGTACAAGTGAATAATGATTATGGACCTAAGTTAAGGGAACTCTCAAACCCATCATATTTTCTTTAAGTTATGAATTCCCTATATTTACCTCACTTTATCTATATATTATTATTATTTAATTATTAAATATTCTATATATATGTGTCACACTTATATAACAATTTTAATTCACCCTCCCTTCGTTGTTATATACATTTTTTCTAGGTTCCCTTATTAATTTCTTTTGTTGAGCATATCTGATTAAAATGATCTTATCTATTTTGTTGCCTCATTTCATGTAAAACTCTATAAAATTTATTTAAAATAATATGGTTTAAAAAAACACATTTCATTATGGAAAAAAAATTAGTCTATTGTTGGTTTTTTTGGAAATTAATTTTTCCTTAACCTCTTTAATGAATCGTTACCCTTTTCCCTAAAGCCCACTTAATGGAATATTTTAAAAATAATTTCTCCAAAAAAAATTCATGTATTAAATTTACATGAATTTAATTTTAATATCTTGTGACTCTATGTTTTTCTATGAAAATACAATATCATTTAATCACTTTTTTAATTTAATTATGTATGATACTCTATTTTGAAATGTCATAAGACATGATTATGCAAATCATTTCCTTTCCATCAGTTTTTCTGATACATATGTCTTAACTATGATTTCCTTATGTTGAATGAATATTTATATATGGATTATAATTGGTTCATCTAGATATAATTATTATTAATTATTTAATTTTTATGTCTCATTAGATAATATTTATGAGATTAGGGAGCAAATCTAATCCATGATAGGATGTTGTCCACCATTTGATGTTGTCTTGGTTGTCAACCTTGACTAATGATTATGTGATATTCTCTATTACTAAATAATTCATATGAATACTTGATCTCATGTTTCATACATATTTTATTACACCATGTAATTACTCATGCAAATTTCCTATTATGATGTCATGATATTTCATTTTATTCATATGTTTTGTATCTTTGTCATGTTTATGCCCATACTCATTTTTATCTCACCACTTTTGTCTATGCATCCACTAGGTTATCAAATTAATTTTTAGGAGATAAAAGGGATTTAGGATATCATTATTGAGAATAAAATATGTATTTTTTAGTTTCATTTCAATTTATTATAAACCACGTTTCTAAAGAAATTATACCTCTAGATCCTAGGGTTGTGTTTTGCAGATCTTTACAATGAAAATAATGTAATAAAATGTGTAAAATTATTGGGTATCTATAATTGGTATTAGAGTATGGTTGACATATTTTGAGAGTTATGAAAAAATAGATGATTAAAAACCATAAAGATACATCTAAATATAGAAAAACAAAAGAAAATTTTGTTAAAGTATGGAGAGACTGGTTTCCATGAAACAGAATCCTTGTCTGGATACTAGAAGTGGATATATTAACTGACTAGAAATAAAATCAAATTGTAAAATTTGAACTAATTATAAATTAATTAACTTCAAAACTCATCTATGATTATTTTTTTACACATTATTTCATATATAGCATGTTTTGTATAACTATTCAAACATTGCCTCAAAACATAGAGGTTCAGTTATATTTGACAAGAGATTACATTAAAATTATTTTATCCCAAGTATATAATCAATCCCAAATCAATTTTTTTGGACTAAAACCCCAAAAAAAATATTATCAAACGTCATTTAGTGAAATTTAATGCTATATTGGGCATAGATGGGTTATCCATATATATAGAAAACATCAACTATTGGGTGAGGGAGATGAATATTTGCATCCTAAGTAATCATCAAGTTCTATATAAGTATAAGGAGGAGAATGAATCTATTTTAGATTATTTTTCTCAATACTGGATATTAATTCTTTATGAGAAATTATATCTAGCTCAAATTTTAGATACAATAGAGAGAATCTTACTTGAGGAAATTACTATTGTGTGGTACAACACTAATGTTTTCCCTAGAGAGTTTCATTGTCTTCCTCCTGACCAATAGGATGAGTTCACAATTGAACATATACCTGGATATCTTCCTAAATCCCCGAATCCCTAGAGAATAGAAAATATTAAATATGAATAACAAAATAATAATCTCTAAGAAAAAAATTAGAAGGGTTTTATACACTCAGAGTACTTAACCATGTGGTACACTAGTTCTCTTCATTAAAAAAAGGGATATGTGAATATGCCTCTACATTGACTGTCATGAACACAATAAAATCATGATAAAGAAAAGGTATCCACGTCCATGGATTTTTTACTTGTATGGTCAACTATGAGTGGCCTAGTACTTCTCTAAAGTGTTCCTGCAATCAGTATATCACTAATTAAAGGTGAAGGAGGAATGCATTCCCAATACTACATTTTTAACAAGGTATGGACACTATGAGTTCCTAGTGATTCCCTTAAGACTCACTAATGACCATAAAATATTTAAGTACTTAATGAGAAATATTAACTTGATAAATTTATGGTAGTCTTTATAGATGATATTCTAATTTATTCTTTCTGTTAGGAGGAGCATGAGGTGAAATTGAATAATGTGTTAAAACTTTGCGAAATGAGAATCATTATACAATGTTAAATAAATGCGAGTTTCGATGGTGGAAGTATCATTTTTGGGGAATATTATCATAAGTAAGGGAATATTTTTTAATCATGATTAGAAAAAGGAAATTGAGGAGTGAACCATACTAATAAAAATAAGGGAGATCCATAGTTTCCTTAGAATAACTAGGTACTGTCTACAAATTTTGATGAACTTCTCAAAATTTTCCAACACACTAAGCTAGATAACTCGGAAAAGTGTTAATTTTTATGAACCAATAACTATTAAGAGTTCATAAAGGAATTGAAAAATATTCTTATCACTACATTGGTACATACACTAACCTTAGGGGGGAAATTTTCATAGTATAAAATTATGCTTTAAAAGGGGTTTGGTATGTGTGTCAATAGAAATTGATAATGTTATTGTGTATACCTTAAGTCAGATCAAACATCATGAGAATATATCACCAATTCATGATCTAAATCTATTTGAAGTAAAGTTTTAATTAAATATTTTGAAGCATTGTCTTTATTGGGAGAAGTGTGAGATATATAAATATCATAAGAACCTCATGTCATGAACTAGCTTGATCCTTCCCTCTATTGAACACCCAACCTAGTTTGTGACAAAGGTTTTTCCTTCCCGCCATAAGATACAAAAATTTCATAGGAATTAGGGAATAACTACTTAGGAATAATTTTACCCATAAAAATTATTCTAAATAAGTACTGAAAAAACTAAAAAAATCTATAAGGACACTTTTGTAATTCGAACATCCAAACCTGAAAATAAAAAATAAAAAATAAAATAGATGTCATTTAAATACATTAAAAAATAAAAAAGTTGGAATAAAATAATAAAATACTTCTCTCACAACCATCCCCTCCTCCTATAAGAAAAATTGAATCCACCTCTAGTGACCTCCCAGCCTCTGGCAGATATATCTACCCTCCATCCATTAAAATAATTAATAAAGGTATACATTGCTGATGTGGGTAAAGAAACAAAAATGAAATGATTTACATATCTGAACAGACTATCTCCAGTGACTTAAGGTCACTCTCTATCCAAACAAACACACCAATCACTCTTAGAGTGATAAATAACTAGACATGAAACTGAAATGATGTATATAGGTGTGTTCTTAAAACTACATAGTATTCCACCATCCAACTTATCATAAGATTTACCTTCAATTATAGATACACTTTTATGGTATTTAGAAATCACATTAATTTAAAATGACGTTTTTTCTATTCCAAAAACACTTTAAAATCATATTATACCGTTAATTTATAAAATTGATTAGATTTTTTTAAAATTACCAAAAAGGGAGATCACCATAGTTTATCAATAGAATATAAATGGCATAGTAGTAAATGTAAAAATGGGAAAAGACATAAAATATAATAGGGTAGAAAATATTATGGAACTACGTATGATTGAAACATCATGTAAAAAAGTAAATAGAATATTCATCTAATTATTTTAAACATACAGATGGAAACTATGTAAAAAAAATTCAATAAGGAACCAAAAATGAAAGAATAAATAAAATAAAGTAATATGGGAAACCCTAAGGAACTAAGGTTAATTCCTATCATCCTAGGATCCTTATACTCTTAGTGTTCTCAGCATAAATAATCGTTCCCATGTACAATCAACTTGAGAAAATGAAACCAAATTTCCAGTGGTAACTAATCCATATCATCATTATGTAGTTCAGTTTGTGTTGTAGTCTAATCCAACAAGGTAGGGAATTCTAATGCCTAGGGTACTTCTCTTAGTCATCTAACCTAAGTACCCTGGGTTCCCATGTTATATTTCCATTACCTAAATACATAAGGGAGGTGAAATGGAAAAACGAAAACCCAATCACATAGGAATGAAATAATGACATATGTCATCACCTTACCTAAAAAAATAGAAATCTAAGTTTTTAGGTTCATCACATCACCTCTCTTCACTACCAATGTGAATCCCCTTTATTAGAATCATACTGACATGAAAATAAATCAAAATTTAATTCAAATAGATATCATAATATTTTGGGCTTCCATTAAAGTGCATCTCATTTTTCAAAAGTCTTTACAAGACGAAAACTAGGAGAGTAAAATTTATTCCAAAAATTAACCTAATTTTTTTTTTGAAAAGTTGAGTTATAGAACCAATTCTCAAATCCTCGATGTTTGTTATTATTTTTCTAATATAAAAATAAACAGACACATATATATATATTTCTCTAATTTCACAAATCAACATATTTTATTGTAAATTTACATACTTATATATATATATATTCATACCCATGTATACTAGAATAACCATTGGATACCTAGAAAAAATACATTTGAATAACCTCTCATTTATTTTATTTGGTCTTTTCTTATATTACTTTAGACATACTTGGATATATATTTATAGACATAAATATATTTAGACTATTATCTAAATTCACATATTCACACATCTTTATTTGAATATGTTCAATAGGGTGAATATAAATAATAATTGAAAAGGAATAAAACAAGTGAGTTTTTAAAAAATATCAATTAAACCAAATTGGAATAAAACATGTGAGTAAAATTAAATACCTTTATAAATTCATAAAAAATTTATAAACAACTGATAAGATATAAAATTTACAAATCTAACTTTATAATCTATCAAAAATAATTTTTTGGGAGAAGGAATATCATATTTTTAAAACCAGTGGAAACCGAAGGGAGAATCTATGGAAAGCCAAAGTTGAAGCATAATTTCATCATTTGTAATTTATAAAATTCTATAAAAAATTATAACATATCAAAAATATTTATTTAAAAACAATTCATTAAAATTTCCTAAAATTAAAGATACATTTATGGGGAAAGATAATAAGGAATTAGTACTTATTGATAGAATCCTAAAAGAAAGACTGGAGGAGGGTCCTCGAAGGAATTTGTAGGAACTAGGAATGGAACCAATATAGAAAGAATAGAAAATCAGAAAGCCCTATATCATAGGTTTCAACCTATGCACGATGAACCATGGGGAAAGAAATAGGAGGGAAGAAAATGGAAGAATATGATGATGAAGTGGATGAAACACTAACCTATTTTGATCACACACCAAATCAAAAGGAAAATGATGAAGAATAGAGTTTGGGAAAAATAGTCCATCTGTGAGAGGAATGGTCAGATGGGAAGATGTGTTGTATGAGTGGGATGGGAAGGTGGAGGAGAGTGAGTAATGAGGGGGGATTTGTTTAATTTTTTTAATTTTTTTATGGTCTTGAATAGATGTGTGGTTTCACCATATTCTTGACCAAACTACCCACTGATCGTGTAATTAGCATAGGTTAGGTGGTACACCTTCATGGTTGGTCTAAATGGTTTATAAAACAATTTATCATTAATGAAATACACCTCCATTAAAATATAGTTCTACCTATATGGTTTCTTCATGTTTTACCCAAGCATGCACCCAAATCATGGGACACACTATAAATCTTAATTTTTTTAAAAATATCTAAATTAAAAGAATCAAACCTCTAAAAATATATAGAGAAAAATAAATGAATAAAATAATCATTAAATTATATTTTAGTGTGACTTCTCTCCTTCCCATTATCCTTTCCATTCCTAGAAATTCATTTAACTCATTAAGGAAGACACACCAACAGATCTTAGGCTGAAGAAAAATCGCTCAACCAATTAAATCTAAACCACTCAGCCTCTGAAGAAGACCTATGTCATGAACCTCCTTCTCCAATATGAGGGAAAGGACATAAACATGCCTGACCTTCATTTTTCAAAGTGAATGATAGATAATGACCCCATATTCCGTCAATCAGTAGGCCACTGAATGGCGACTAGAACCAGGGGTATAGATTCTGAAATAAATGCAAGGCATTACCCACTTTATAGAACAAGATCGAAAGATAAGATGGTAAATCCCAGAAACACCAAGGACTAACAATAAATGTAAATCCAAGAATCCATTCCCATATTCATGTCCAAAAGTAAAAACCATAAAAAGTAAATGAAAACTCTGACAGAAAGTACCAAAAGAGAAAAAAAAGCGGTAATAAAAATTATCCCAATGACTGAGCTTGTAAGGTTCAGCATTGTCCTCAATGTCCTCTTAGAAACTTGAAAGAAGTTTTATATACATAGGGTGAGTATACAAGTACACTCAGTAGGGAAAAAAATCTCTCGTGCATAAATGGGGAGACATTCTTATGCATTGTGATAAATAGAGGTGCCCAAAACACCTAGAAAAGAGAACTACCCACCCAACCTCAGTAAGGAACACTCCCCAAGTAATGAAAGTCAAGTACAAATAATTGTAATAGAACATCTATATTTGGGTGCCCACACTACTTTCCCACTATTTATTTAGAACATCTTACACATCATACCTCCCCCAAAAATCCCACAACAGTCCCACTAACACCCCCAAAAACAACCATATGGGGCATCCTAACATCACATTTATCCTCCGAAAAAACACCTAGGACACCAAAACCACACATCCCGCCCCCAAATACATGGGCCGCCCCAACCACACTTCCAACCCGCAAATACATGGGCCTTATCCCAAAGACACTTGGGAATTTAAAAACCTACCCATACACACCTGGGTCAACTCATCACAACAAACCCTGTCCGATGATTCTTGGGCTATAATGAACCTCAGGTTGTCACAGCCTTCCTGATGAGTCTTGGGATTCTTAGGAGAGAGACCATAAAGGAGATAATAACCATCCATGCATTGTAATTTTAGAGAAAATACCCTCCCCCATGAAATGGGGGTGTTTGGCATGAAGTTCCCAATAAGGGTGGGGTGTGTATAAGGAACACAAGGTCTGAATTTTATACATATCGTTAATCAAGTACTCATCCAAACCTAAGGGTCTCGAAACCAACAACCATCCCACACACAACCACTCTCGACGCTCCCCCTAAAAACAGAAGTTCACAACAACCACAACCAGAGCATAACCCATTTCTGGAAAATAGCTTCCCATTGTACCCTTTCTTGTTATCATGTTCAAGTGATTCCATTTAAATATTCCTTCACTACCTGGAAACTAAAAAGCATAACCAAAATCCAAAACAACAACTGAAATAAAACATCCAAGCAATATTTTAAGCATTCACTCCCAGATCTCTTGTAAATAATAGCATCAAAATAGGATCTCATGAGATACCTCAAAGTACAAGAACCAAAAACAAGACCTAACTCACCAGGTCCAAAAATTTAACTTCGTCTATATACGGCCTCAGATTCACAAACCAAAAACCCCTCAACCAGATATTTCATTCCCCTTGATTTTACCCCACAAACATCAACTAGAAAAACCATGCATATCATTAGAACAGAGAAAGGGAGTTTTAATATTTTGCCAACACCATTCATTAAGTTCCTTCATTCTATTTGGTTAACCAGGGTGATCACACAATAGTTTTTATCCATCAAGAATCCATTTAATAAGCCACAATTATACGATTAATCAGTTTCCAGGTTACAGTCATTCTATCACAAGATTATCCAGAAAACAGTGCTTCATTAGTGCACAATAAAGGACCACCAACATCCACAATTTTTAGTGGACATGAACCCATACAATTCACAACATAAAAACAAAAGTAAAATACAACAACATCATCATCCTTCCCACCCCTTATTTTTTAAAAGTTTGTATATTATCTTCGTTAAAGTTGGTTTCATCTATGTCCCAAGGGAACATCATCATTCCCAGCCCGCATGATGCATAGTTTAGAGAGATGAAGGAAGAACCCCTACTTGGATGATCAAGGATTAAAGTTTTCTCATTGCGCCAACAGCAGGGGATGACGTGACTTGTAGGAAGAACTCCAAGGATGAGTGGGAATGACTCTATCGCGAGTGTACCATTCATCTTGGAAGGAAGTCTCGAGGAACACATAGAGAAACTAAAAGGAAGAAGGAAGAGAGGACCTTAGCTTAAGTGTGGTCTAGATCCTAAAATCAGGTTGACCATTTCAAAGTACTTAAATGTCATATCGTGGCTTGACCATGCCGCTCGGCAGTTTCACATATTGTAATAAATTGAGATTTAATAATTATTCTCTTAAATGGTTGAGATAGAATAGCGGAAAGCTGTAAGTTGATATATTGCATTTAAATGGAGAAAAACACATAACAATGGTGATTCTAGAAAAAATGGGAAAAACTAGAACACACAGCAAAGGGTGCGAAAGTGATAAAAAGACCCCATTTTTTGGTAATTCAAGGGTTTCCTAACTCTTAGAGGATTTAAAATATCTTTTGTGGGCCTCAAAATAGATATAAATCACTTTAAAAGAGTAATTAAAACACATTTATGTAAAAATAGGAATTATAGGAGTGAAACTATAGTGTCTTGGAAAATTTGGAAATGTCTCACTGATGGGTGAGTCACCGACACCAGAGAATAGATGTCTTGGAACCAGTGGGTGTGGCACTAATGCCCATCGATTCCACCAATGGGCGATCAGTGCCACTGATTCCCTTCAATTCCACTAAATCACATCTCTTCCACTGATTCCCATCGGTTCCACTGATTCCCATCAGTGCCCCCAATGCCCATCGATGCCACTGATGCCGTTCAGGGCCTCCAATTCTCCTTTGTCCCTCTGTTTCCCATCGGTGCCACTGATTCCCATCAGTGCCACTGACACTGATCGGTTCCACTAACCTCCATCGGTTCCAATGATTCCCATATGTTCCAAGAACGCCCATCAGTGCCACCGATTCCTAGGCATGGAAACAATGGTTGATCGATGCCACCGTTCGTTCAACCTGAAATTTGGAAAACTCCTTAATGAGTCCCCAATGGTATCTAGAAAATCTCAAACGTCCAGATTTGAAAAGTTAATGGACCATGAGGGTCTGACCCATTATATCAGATACCTCTCAAACTATTCTCTCCCTCAAGAATTCAAGAGTAAACATAAAGAAAAAAGGTCTGAACAACCATCCCTTAAGATACCTCTCAGGAGTAAACCACCCTACATTGAAAAATGGAGGGAAACCTCAATATACATGAACACCTCTCTCATATATATCCTAAACTACTGTAGAAGCACTAAGAAACCGCCACAACACCAAAATTCACATGTTTAGACTCATGAACTGGGGATCGCCTTCCTCCATGTCAAGATACTATCCACTTTGGGTAGCACTAACTCACCCACATGGCTTAATCACATACACATTAATGAATCTTAATTAGGGATCTAGTTCTCCCCTTCACATGGTCAAGAATTTTCAAAAAAACAGATAATGGTGAAAAAAACTTACCATATAGCAAGAAAGGTCAAACATTACATCCTAAGCAAGGAATAAAACAAACACAAGAGAAAAAATAAGAACATCTCTGGGTACTGGGAACACATAGGTGCCTCCCAATCCCATGTACTCTCGTCAAGGCCACCATGCCTCCACAACACATGAACCAATGAAATGGTCTATCCACGAAGCACCTTCCCCTTAAGATCCTTGATTCTCACTAGTCACTCCATGAACTTAGCATCATCCTTGACGTCCAACTCTCCTTAGTTGAGGATGTGTGAGTCATCATTTAGAGACCGATGAAGCTGAGAAACATGAAATATGTTGTGGATTATCCCCAACCACGGTGGTAACCCTAGATGATATGACACCTCACCAAATCATCCCAACACCATGAAGGGTATGATGGACCTAGGAGAAAGCTTAATTCCCCTACCAAACCTCTATTTCCCACATCGAGGGCAAACCTTCAAAAACACATGATCTCCAACCTCAAACTCCATGGTCTTCCTCCAATGATTGACATATGACTTCTTATAGGCTTGAGCAGCCCTGATCCTCTAACACTCTAGATGAGCCTTCTCTATTGTGCTCAGCACTACCTCTGGTCCAAGAACACTTGCCTCCCCAACCTCTGTCCAGCACACAGGTGAATGATAAGGTCTTCCGTAAAAGGCTTCAAATGGTTCCATGCCAATGGTTGAGTGAAAGATATTGTTGTAGGAAAACTCTACCAAGGGCAAGTGTCATACCCATGATCCTCAGAAGTCTATAACACATGCCCAAAGCATATCCTTTAGCGTCTGGATGGTTCAATCCGTCTTTCCATCTGTCTTAGGATGGAACATAGTAACAAGGCATCTATGGCTGCCAAACGCAAGTTGTAATCCCTTACAAACTCGTGAATTAAAGCATGTAAACCGATCAGAAATGATGAATCTGGGAAATCTGTGTAGCCACACAAATTTACCCATGTACTTCTGTGTTAGGGAATCCATTGTACTTCAGTCCTTAACTACTAACAATCTTTCCAATTAAGTCAATTGGCCCAATAGTACCAAGATGACATCATAGCCTCCCATAGACATGGGTAGTCCAGTGATGAAATCTATCGAGACATCATCCAAATTCCACTAAAGAACATCTAAGGGCTACAATAGACTACCTGGAACATGTTGTTCAACCTTCACGTGCTAAAACACGAGGCACTTTTCCACAAACTCTGCCACTGCCCACTTCACTCTAGCCCACCAAAACTCACTTTTAAAGCCCTGGCACATCATGGAGACTCCTGGATGTACTTGTAATGGTGAGTTTTAGAACTCACCAAGAACTCCCTCGTACATCACCATCGAGACAAATAGATTCCCTAGGAATATCATTCATTTTCGACCATCCTCCGACCATCACTCTATAGTGTCACCCTGGATAATAGGATCACACATCACCTCAGCCTCTGAGTCTCCCCACTTAGAATCCTCCACCTACCGTACCAAGAAATACTACATTTTCATATGAAATAGAAATCCTCTACCATTATCCACTATCATGCCTAGATGTAAAGAAGACAATTCCTCCATAATTCTCCAAGAATCCTCAGACTTCCAAACTACTCCTTTTGTGACTTCTTGCTCAAGGAATCTGCCAAAACATTCCCCTTTCCTGAGGTGTGGGAGATTTTTAAATCGTAGTCCTGAAGAAAATTCGTCCATCTTTGCTGCCGCAAGTTTAGGTCTCTCTAGGAAAAGACATACCTCAAGCTCTTGTGATCTGGGAAGACCACGAAGCATTACCCGATAAGGTAATTCTGCCACAACTTCAGTGTGAATGAAACTGCTGCAAGCTCCAGTTCATGGGTGGCATAGTTACATTTGTGAGGACGTAACTTCCTAGAACCATAATAGATCACTCTCAATTGTGGCATCATCACATACCCAAATCATAGATTTTAATCTTTATAGAATGCTTCTAACGTTACCCCTTCCTATAGAAACCTTGGTACTAGGGCACTGACCAGCTTCCCATTCAGATAATCGAAAGATGTCTTCCACTGCTCACTCCATACGAAAGCCTTGTCTTTTCTGGTCAAGGTTTTTAAAGGTACTGCAACTAGTGATAATTCTAGTATGAACCTCCAGTAGTAACCTTCAAGACCCAGGATACTATGAATCTATGTCACATTCTTGGGTGATACCAAATAAACAACCACTTCAACCTTCAACGGGTCTACTGCTCTTCCCTAATGGGACACCAAGTGTCCATCAATGTGCACCTCACATGTCCAGAACATGCACTTAGAAAACTTTCTATTGAGCTAGTGGTGTTAGTGGAACTCCAAAACTGGCCTTAGATGCTCGATGTGATCATCCTATGACCTTGAGTAGATCAGGATTTTGTCGATGAACACAACCAAAAACTGGTCCAGGTAGTCACAAAAAAAAGATTTCATGAGCCCCATGAACACAACTGGTGCGTTCGTAATGCCGAACGACATGACCACAAACTCAAAGTGCCCATAAATGGACATGAATGCAGTTTTCGGGATTCCAACCTCCTTCACCCTCAACTGGAGATATCCATACCGTAGTTCGATCTTATATAACCAACCTTCTTGCTTTAAATGGTCAAAAAGGTCATCGATCCTCAGGAGGGGGTAACAGTTACTGACCTTCACCTAATTCAGTCTTCAGTAGTCTATCTATAGCTTGAGACCAGAATCTGCCTTTTTTCCAACAAAATTGGAGCACCCCATGGTGACGCGTTTGGTCGGATGAAATCATTCTTTATTAGGTCATCAACTAGAATCTGCATCTCATGCAACTCAGAAGGTTACATTCGATATGGAGCCATCCAAATCGAACGTGCACCGAGTTGTAAGTCTATCCCAAACTCAAAATCAATTCAAAGGGGTATAGTCAAAACCTCTTTGAGAAAGACGTCCAGGAACTCACTGAATATCCTCATAACTTCCCCCATCTCTTAGTCTGTAGATTCCACTAACATCTCGAATAAAAAAGAAAGAAGGGGCTCCACATGCCAGCTTCCCTCCTAGAAATCCCACTTTCCAATAAAAGCTTCTAACTGGTTTCCCATATATGAGAACACAACCCTTCTCCAAAATCTGTCGATAATAGCGTGCACAGAAAATAGCCAATCAATGCCCTGGATGACATCGTATGGCTATATTTGCAGCAGATAGAGATCCCCACTAGACTAATTTGGCCCCAATATTTGTTGGAATCCTCAACAAACATCAAACAGTCCAGTCTGAGCACTAATTGGCATACTCAAAACCAGAAGAATGGACAATCTCACTACTTCTAGACCCAAGGCCTGGGCTATTTTGGGTGAAATAAAGGAGTGGAAATGTCCTAAAACAAACAAGTTACACATAATAGCACTAAACAGACTGATCATTCCTTGAATGACCTCTAGCCCTGTTGCAACTACTACCTCTGCAGTTTGAAATTTCCCACACTGAAATCCTCTTCCCCTCGGCTATCAGATACCTCCCCAACCATGCCATGTTCATGTTCCCTAAGGATTCCCATGAGTTCATCCTCCTCTTGCACCATCTTCCCTCGGTGGAGCGGGATCTCGCTGCCCTTGCTGATGGAAGGTCCTGGATGGAAACTGTTACTACTGAGGTGGGTGATGAACTTGCCCACTCCTACCATACTTCCGTCGATGATGGAACTGATTTCAAGGATACCCATGATTTCTATAGATAAAGAACCTCTGTCCTGGGCTTATGGAGAAAGGGAAAGGACTGGAATATCGGAACTGGAACTTGTGAGGCATGCTCCCCGCCGGCTGAAACCTTGAAGGCCTTGATGTTAGATTTATACTGTTGATAACCTATCCCATTGATGAACCCAACTGGCTCCCCTATTGTAGCACACCTCCCAGTGTGTGCATCCTCTCCACTACTTCATCCTTCTTATGAACCTCCAAGTACTTTGGTCGAGTGAAGAGAGTAATAGCATACTGACACTATTGGAAATCCTAGTTTTACCAACGGTTATATCCCAACGGTTTACTAAACCGTTGGGAATAGCCATCTATACCAACAGTTCTCAGAAACCGTTGTTATAGATGGTTTTATAGACACTTTTCCCAACGGTTCATTAAAACCGTTGGTATAGAGGAGTTTTTACCAATGGTTCAATGAGAACCGTTGGTAAATGTTGGATTTCGGTGACCTTTTACCAATGGTTCTCATTGAACTGTTGGTAAAGGTTTGGGCTGAATGTATATACCAATGGTTTTTAAAAACCGTTGGTAAAAATTTCCCCCAAATTGGCAGTAGCCCTTCCTCTCCCCCATTCGCGATCCAGAGCCCTAAACGGAAGCTATCGGCGATTTTGGAGGTGCTTCTGGTTCTCTTCCTCCATCCCATCCAAGGTGAGTTATTTTCTTTAACTTTTAGTTTTTATTTTCGATTTTGATGTGTATATGTTTCTCTTTAGGATGAGACCAATTTATATTCTCATATTCCCACCCAATTTATGTTCCAGCCCTATTTATGTTTCGGTTCTTTATTAAATTCCATGCATATTCCATCCCATATAGATTGCATTAGACGGTTGTCTAATTTTTTGATGTTCCTTTCATGTTTCATTACCAAGATATTTTTATTATATGTTATAAAATTCAATCACATGTTTAGTTTTAACATTCATAGTTACTTTATTATCTTGTGTCAATAATTTATATTAATAATCTTTTCATATATTCCATCAGTTGAGTGTTTTTACTTGTGCAATAGAATTCCAAGCTCATGTTACTTCATAGTGATTATTTAAATTTCAAAGTGTTTTATTTTTCATGTTAAATTAATTAAAAGGTTTTGGGGACTAATTAAAGTTATTAGATTTCAATTTCCATGCTTCTATGCTTGTTAAGAATTAAATGAAATATGATGGTTGTAATTAAATGAAATTAAATGGTCAATTTTTATCATGTATGGGTGATTAATAAATTGGAATGTGATGAACCATATAATTGAACCATTGTTGATGAAAATTATATTCCAAAAGGTTATTGAATAAAAGTTATTCTTTTGAATTTAGTTACATCATAGATAAAATGGTTGTGGTTATATGAGAGATACCTCCGATGGTTCTTTGATCATTGTTTTATGTATAATGAATGGTTTAGGTCCAGTATTAATAGTAGCTTCTAGTGAGACCAATTTAGTATAAGGGGAAACGAGATTATGATCTACAAGGGGGTGATTGAGTTGGTAGAGACCAAACATTGTTTGTTCCTTGTGTTCAAGAACCATAAATAGAGTGTTCCAATTAGGTGGTCATCAGTAAAGTCGTAGGTAAGATTTCCAAGTCCTGTTTCATGAAGTTGAATATGTGGTGCTATAGTGGTTTTGTATTGTTTGAGGTACCCTTAGTGTATTATAAACCCTCATTTGTTCCATATTCATTTAAATTGATTTAATATCATTTTTTTCACACACACCATTATATCCTCTCAAACTATATTTAGAGTGTATTTTCATTCGTATGGTGTTAAATATTTTAGTAAATGTCCATACTAGCTTCTTTTATGTGTTCTAGGGGTTTATACTAATGACAGGGCTGTATGATTATTGTGGGGGTATTCTTTTCATATAAATATACCTATACATCCCGACCCCCTTGGACAACCTGATCATCCCCATGGACAGCCCGCCCACCTGGACACCCAGACCCCCCTAGACATCCCCCCACCCCAGGACACCTCCGACCCCCCAGACGGCCCCACCACCCCCTAGACACCCCGCACCCCCCCTAGACACGCCACAACCCCCTTGGATAGTCCCGCCACTCCCATGATCCTCATCCTACTTCTCATCCAGATCTACTTGAAGAAGTTAAAGTATAAAACTCATATACTCCCAACAAGACCCTTAAGGATTATGTATTCCTTGATCCACTTCCAATATCTTACTGGTCAATCCTTGAATATAGGCATTAGAAATTTTGTATCTTATTTTCTTATATACACTTTATTTTGTTGTATTTCTTAATATGATTCTCATATAGAGTAATGTGTCAGTTATGCTTTTATATAGAGTAAACAATTGTCATTTACGTAAATATTTTTTTGATTAAACTTTAATATTATTTAATTTCTTTGAAATGACTTATTGCAATTTTTTTGCAGAATGGATAGAAGTTGGATGTACGAAAATGATCGGATTTCAACCGATTTTCAAAATAATTTGAACAGCTTTCTAGATTTTGCATTTGACAGGGCTTCAGATAGTGGTCACATACACTGCCCATGTTTTAATTGTGTTGGAAGATCTTGGTTGAGCCATGAAGAAGTTAGATATCATATAACCAAATATGGTTTCCAAACAAACTATTATGTGTGGTATCACAATGGAGAGAAAATGGAATCTAAAAATGTTGATGATCCAAATGATAGGACTGAATTGGAGAGTTTGATATATGATTGGTTTCCATTTATTCGACATCATGAGAAGGAAAGGATGTCCAGCCAACAAGATTTCGATACAAGCACACATGATGCGTCCAATGAAAATGATGATGTTGATAGGGTGAAAAAATTGAATGATGTTGCGACGACTCCAGTATATTGGCAATGTGATAAAATGAAAAAGTTGGAATTTGTAATCCGATTGTTTCATGGGAAAACTATGTATGGGATTTCAAATAATGCAATGGATTAAATTCTTACCTTCTGGAAGGACTTACTTCCAGATGATGTAGATATTCCCTCAAACCACTATATGGCATGGAAGTTGGTTGATGAACTTGGATTCTCAAAAAAAATTCATGCTTGCCCGAATGATTGCAGCTTATTTTGGGAGGAAACTGCTGAAAGAAATGATTGTATAAAATGCGGAACCTCCCGATGGAAGCCAAAAGATAATGGAACACCATCTCGTGTGCCACAAAAAGTAATGTGGCACTTTCCATTGATCCCCAGATTATAGAACCTTTTCATGTCTGATGAAATATCCATAAAAATGCGATGGCATGACACCAAGAGAAAAAAGAATAATGAAGAGTTGGTTCACCCTGCAGATGGATTTTCATGGGAGAGATTTGATGCTTGATATCCTGAATTTGCAGACGACGTCGTAATGTGAGACTGGGTCTTTCATGTGACGGTTTTAATCCATTTGGGCAGATGCTTACTTCGCACAGCACATGGACGGTTTTCATACACATTTATAACCTTCCCCCTTGGTTGTGTATGAAAAATCCTTACACTTTCTTGAGTATACTGATATCTGGCCCTTCTAATCCTGGTAATGATATAGATGTATACATGCAACCTTTAATAAAAGAGTTGAAACTTCTTTGGGATGTGGGTGTGCCCACATACGATGCATGTTCGAAAGACATATTTCAGATGCATGCTACACTTATGTGGACTATCAATGATTTTCCTGCTTATGCAATGATGTCTGGATTGAGCAAAAAAGGAAAATTGTAATGTCATGTTTGTATGAAGAATACTCGATCGAGAGGACTGAAATATCGTCGTAGTTTTAGTTTTATGGGACATAGACGATTCTTGCCAATGAACCATCCATATAGAAACAATCGTCGAAGATTTGACAATACCATGGAGAATGACGATCCACCTTAGCATATGTCTGGAACTGATGTTCTTAATGAATTGAAAGATTTCAGTTATTCATTTGGGAAGAGTGTAATGAAATCTAGAAAGAGGAAAAATGTTTCCAATGATACCTGTTACAATTGGAAGAATAAGAGTATATTCTTTGAGTTGTCATATTGGTCAACCAACTTGTTACGTCATTGCTTAGATGTAATGCACATTGAAAAGAATATATGTGAAATGTTGCTTTCGATTCTTCTAAATGTCAATGGGAAGACAAAAGATGATTTACGATCTCGGCGTGACTTGGTAGATTGAGGGATCAGACTAGAATTACATCCTGTCTGTATCAGTGAAAATAAATGGCAAGTTCCATGTTCTTCTTATGTGATGACTCCTACTGAAAAAAATCAATTTCTGGAAGTGCTAGAGACTATTAAAGTTCCTGATGGCTATTCAAGCAATATATCAAAACGGTTCAACAGAAAAGAGTTGAAGTTGAAATCTTTGAAGACTCATGATTATCACGTCCTTTTGCATGAGTTGATTACAATAGAAATCCTTCATCTCTTGTCCAATAATGTTAGAGTCTCAGTTATTCGGTTGTGCTATTTGTTTAGAGATCTTTGTGCTAAGAGGTTGTCCAAATCCCTCGTGCAAAAATTGTTGGCAGAGACACCATTAATTTTGTGTGAGTTAGAGAAAATATTCCCTCCATCATTTTTTACATGCATGTTGCATCTGACTGTCCATCTTCCGACCGAAATACTTCTTGGAGGACCCGTTTCTTTCCATTGGATGTATCCAACTGAAAGAAACATGTGCACATTGAAATCATATGTTTGGAACAGGAATTATCCCGAAGGTTCTATTGTGAACGGTTACTTGGCTCAAGAATGTATGGATTTCTGCTCAATGTATTTGTCTGATCATACTACGATAATAAACAGACCAATGAGAAATTAAGAAGAACAGTATGGGAAAATTGAACCCAGTTTTCCATCACTTCCTTAGACAGGAGGAATTCCGAGATCATATACATTGACAACATTAAGCCTTGAAGAGCGAGAGATGGCACATCGCACAGTGTTGTTCAATTGTGATTTGTTCGATGAGTATATCAAGTAAGTTAATTGTACATGTATCTCTTATCTTATCTCTTGTAATTTTAAATATTTGTTAAACTATTATTATTTTTATCTACAGGGAACATAAATAATTGATATATAGAAAGCATCGTTCTTTATCTTTGAGAAAGAAGGAGACTTTGCATAGCAAAGGGTTTTTTGCTTGGTTGAAACTGAAGGTAAAAATATTTCTGTAATAACTAAATAAAAATAATATTTAATTAAGTTTACTATTTTTTTATATTTTAGGTATCGAGTTTGCCTACAGACTCTATTTCTGAGGAAATAAGAGCTTTGGCTTTTGGTCCTAATACCATGGTTCGTACTTGTAAATCACTTGTGATCAATGGATACAAATTTATTATCATTGAACGAGCAAGAAACATGAGAACACAGCATAATGGTGTTATGCTAACTGCCACAACAGACTGTTATGCTAGTTCATCGGACACTAGACCTCGTTCTGAAAATGTTGCTTATTATGGTGTCGTGGAGAAAATAATAATTTTGGATTATTACTCGCATGGTCGAGTCACGATGATGAAATGTCAATGGTTTGATTCAATGAAAAGGCAAGTCACCTTTATTGATGATTGTGGATTTAGAGTTATTGACATGACTCGCACTCTTGCCACCGATGAACCATATGTATTGGCATCAATGGTGAAACAAGTTTTTTATGTCAAAGATAATCGTCATCCTAAATTCGGTGTAATTATTGAAGTAAATCCCAGAAATGTTTTTGATGACGGTGATGATGAAGTTGACACTATCCCTACTGCAATTGGAAGCAATCTGTTTATTACTTATGATGACCCCAACAGCTCAATTGTCAGAGTTGATTGTGAACCCAAATTTGTGGTGGGAAATATATAGAATCATACAGTCGTGTTCCCACCTACATGTTTCACCTACATCATTCAGAGTGTGTATCCTAGTACTTACCTTCATAACACCATAAATATTCTATTTCATTATGTTCTTTTTATCATCATGGTTTTTCTATATTTTGTTTTTTGGGTTACACATTAGTTATCTATTTCTAATTACTTCCATATTTGTTTTCATTGTAGGAAATGACACCCATTGAAGAGAGGCGGTGGAAAAAGATGACAGATAATAATCGTCGCATGGTACAGATGGGTGTTCCTCCACTCATCCCTGTTGTGAGTATTTTATTTCAAATATAAATATTTCAATAACTTATAATATCATGTGTTTACTTTTCTGTCAAACTTTTTTTCAGGATCCACCCCCTAGACGACAGATATCTGACGAGGAGCCTGATATTGCTCCCAGTAGAGAGGTTGGTGGTAGGAGGGGGGGTGGTGTCAGAGATGGACGATCATCTAGTGGTCCCGGTACTGAGGCCGGTGGTACGAGGGCTCGTGGGGCGAGAGCTAGACGACCCACTACCACAGACGTATCTTATACGCCCTATTTTGATCCTGGCGTGTCTTCAGGGACATATGAGATATTTAGACCTCCGATGTTTACACTACCAGCTGGCCAGACATCTATGCCATCATCTTTTTCTTCTTGTTCATTATCTCAGGGCTATTATATTCCACCTTCTTCGACTCCTGATGTGACACAGTATGTGGCTGAGGAGCATACACTGAGGGACACTCCACCTATACAGGATATTCCTTCAGCTTCTGCACCCATTGATCTGACTACCACAGGTATATTTATATAACTCTATCAAATTTTTATACCAAAACTTATTTTTATTATAACTTGTATTGATATTATTTTTCTTTAATAACAGATTCATCTACAGATAGGAGGTGGGGGAGGGGGCGTACTTGCTTGTGTGCGGTATGGAACCGCCAGACATCGTTGATGGTTGAATACAATGTTGATGGAAAAATGATTGAGAAATCTAGGCAGCAATGTTAGGGGTTTTTGGTGACGCTAGCCAAATACTCTGATATCATTCTGGTCAGCCCTCTCTCTTGGAGACATCTTCCACCCGAAGTCAAGGATAACGCGTGGGCACAAATATGGGTAAAAAATCTATTGGATTTAATGTAGTATATTTTTGTATTTAAATGAACTAATCAATTTGGTTTCAGCTTCGGTTTAACTTCCCAGATGGCGAACATGCACGACCAGCGCGTTTAAAAGATCTAGGAGAGATTTGGAGAGCTTATAAGCATGAGCTGTATGTTGGCTGGTGTGATAGAGTGGGCACGGAGTTAGAGACATTACCTATCGTGGATGACTGTCCGATAGAGAAATATCGCCAAATGATTACCCATTGGGCGACTGCCAAATTTAAGGTATTAATCTCATTTGAGTTATTTAAATGAGAGTTTTCATATTTTTCATTAATATAATCTTATTAATTATTAATCATTATTTAGGAATCTTCTGAAAAAAAACAAAAAAAACATTGATTCAAAGCAATACCTCCACACTTTGGGGTGCACAACTATGTAAGATAATGAGAGGCAGCAGGTACGATATAGTTGTTTATAATTTTTCTTTAGGACTTTCCCTTTTTAGTGGATCCTACTTAAATTTTGTGATTTATTTAATAATGAATATATGATAATACTTTCACTTTATATTGTTTCAATTTCATTACAGAAGCACAAAATGAATATTGAAGGACGTATCCCTCGAGCAAAATTGTTTTGCTCAAGTATAAGAAAAAAAGATGGAACTGCTGTAAATGAACTGACCCAAGAGAAGATTGTATGTTTTAATTTGTTTATCTCAATGTTTAATATCTAATTAGAAATTTAATAATCTATTAATATTTTTTACAGGATGCTTTAGAGGCTCTTGGTGCCCAGTAGCCTGACAATTTTGGGCCACACGATCATTTATATCAGGTTTTGGGAGATGAGTACTCTGGTCGAGTACACTGCCGACCTGGTAAGAATATAGTCCCGATGAGGTATTGGTCGTCTCCAGGTATCCATTCTAGTACCACCGAGTTGGAACAGGTCATGGAGCATGCAAGACAGTCTGATAAAAGGGTCACAGAGTTGGAAGTTCAAGTTCAAACAAGAGACAGAGAATTTATAAAACTGATGAAAGCATTATCTTCATCACTTCCACCAGAGGCTAGTGCGGCTTGTTAGACATTTATGTCGTCGATGGTTGCATCATTGTGACAACCCTGCTTTTTATTACAACTTAAACGTGATTTATTACATAAAACATCACTTGATACAACAAAGAAGATCTAGAGGTTTAGTTTCTTTGGGGCTTAGGATCATTACATAAAAACTTTAAACTTGAAATACAACATTTTTATTTAAAACTTCCTTTACATGACCACTACATTCCTTCGTACTTAGCATTTCATGGGATAACCTGAGGACATGCATAAGAAAAGGGTGAGTTATAAAGCCCAGTAAGGGAGTACACAATGAATAACATGATGAGTACAATACATGTTAGGCAATAGGAACATCAATAGATCATAAGAGTAACATGAACATAAAGGCATGATAAAGCATGATAATCATAACATGGAAATGTGGCAACAACACTTAACATTGAATTAGCATGAGCCAAGGCTCATTGAACATGGATCATGAGTAAACCCTCATTGCATTTGAAGCATGAGTAAACCATCGTTGCACTTGAATTATCATGAGTCAACACTCATTGAACATGATGTATCATGATACTATACTTTACCCAATACATTGGAGTGCTATAAAGGGCTCACCCTTCTTAAAAATTTCATTTCATGCATAAGTGTGCCATATGGATCATAAAACATGGATTCATAAAACATAATCATTTATTACACGATAAATGAATGTGGAATTCATACATGAAACTTTATAATCAATAAGTAAATGTGCATAAAGGTGAATACCCTCGATGGAGAAATGGGCATGGTATTCACTACACAATGATATTGGCTTAGAAAATCGGTGTGATTTCGGCAGCGTAACGGTGTGACATAAGAATTCATAAAAATGGTTGATGAGATAGAAAGGGGTTCCTCATCATATTTACATGTAATGGATAGTAAGGAGGTCATATAGATACATGTCCTGACAATTGAAATGGAAATTAGATTCATGATACAAAAGTATTGCTTGAATATAAAAGAGGATAAAAAGGTTCCTTTCGGAATTTCGGCATAGTAACGGGTGTACATGGGAGGCATTTAATGAGAGAGAAAGGGGTCTCACATCATTAAAACAATAAGAGGGCAGTATGGGAGAGGTGTAAAACCATACCCCAACATTCATAATTGAAATTAAAAGGGCAATACAACTTAAAGAAAATTGACAAAAATGAGAAAGGAAGAAAAACCCCTTACTTGGAAGTGTGCTTCCAAAGGCTAGAGAGAGGCTTGTGAGAGGATTCTTGGGAGCTTGGGGAACCTTGGGATGATTATAGAGAGAGTAGATCAGAAGTTGGACGAACTCCAAGGTATTTTAGTGAGGAGTAAGTGGGATCTTGGGTGGGTTTATATAGGAAAGGTGAGAGAATTCTTTATTATTTAGGTTTGGGACCCCTTATATTAAAATAATCCAAACCACAAACCATCCCATGGTATTTGCCCATGGTTTCTGGAAAAGGAAAAAGGAAAACAATATTTTACAAGGCCAAGGTCCTAACTTATTAAAAAATTAGGGTTTCTTATGTGAAGTTGAGTCACACTCCCATGGAAATTAATTTAAAAAGGCAAAGTGTTGAATAAGCCTTGAAGGCTCCATTAATGCTTTGAAAAGTAAGTCAAACAAACCCAAAACCTCATTATTTTAATGATAAAACATATATTGGCCGAACATAAGGATTATGGTATTTTATTACATCACCATTGGGTCATTATTATGTCATAAAACACATTATATATTTAAATCGTATTTAATTTTTACCCAAAATTTTGACTGTCTCAAAAAATTATGAAAAATTCACCGTTGGATAATTTTGACATTCTGATTCCAAAAATAATATTTATTTTATCTAAATAATTTTCTATGTATGTGAATTTTCACTTTTAAAATAAAAACTGACATTTATAAAAAATTCACGGGTTTTGACAGAAATGCCTTTCAGAACTTAATCAAAATTTTAATTGCGTTCATAAAATTATAAGATCATTTATATTTAATAAAAATTAATTTAATATTAATAATAATATTTTATTAAAATATTATTTAATTCAAAAATCCCTTAATTTAATAAAATATAATTCTTAATTAAATAATAACCAAAAACACCATTTGTACTTTAAAAACTATTTACAATGTATCAAAAATGACTAGAAATTATATTCATTATTATATACAAAAATAAATGTACATGAACATGGTACTACTTATTTGTTACATAACCCCTTAAGATAGCTGCATAAGACCTAAGGGTAAGGTGTGCGATGGTGACAGACTCTTGGGGCGGCTCGGATAACATCGCTCGAGTGGTAATCTCTATCAACTTCCATTTTTCCCTTAGACGATCACGTTCGAGCTTGACATAATGAAGCTCAGCTTCGGCTTGGTCAAGGGAGAATCCCAAAGACGCCACCGATTTTCCGAGCTCCGACAAATGGGCTTCGTATGGGGCAATTCTTCTGGATGAGGCCATCGCTTCCTTTGTCTGAGTAAAATTGGGTTCGTTAAAGCCATATATTTATACTAATCATGTGATCACTGTTCAACGGCTGTAAAACTAACGGTCACAAATCTTAACATAAAACCAAAGAAGTTGACATTTTATAAAAACATTTTTCATAAAGAAACATTTAACTGGATCAAGTGGGATTTTCCATTAATGAAACTATGGGTCGTTACAATATTCCCCCCTTAAGAAATTTTGCCCTTGAAATTTTTCTTTTCCCACACTAAAACAAATGTGGGTAACTCAGCTTCATCATATCCTCCGACTACCAAGTCGCTTCTTCAAACGTGTGGTTTCTCCACAACACCTTGACGAGGGGCATTGTCTTATTTCGTAGAACTTTTTCTCTACGATCTAAGATCTTCACTGGTTTCTCCTCATAAGAAAGATCATCTTCTAATTGTACCACCTTGGAAGAGAGTACATGTGAAGGGTCCGGTATGTGCTTCCTTAAGAGGGATACATGGAATACATCATGCACCTTGGCCATAGTAGGAGGAAGTGATAGTCGATAGGTCACAGCCCTAAAACGATTAAGAATCTCGAAGGGGCCGATGTACCTTGGACTTAACTTCCCTTTCTTTCCAAACCTCCTGAACTTCTGCTACGGAGATATGCGTAAAAAAACCATGTCTCCGACTTTGAACTCAAGGTCTCGTCGACGATTATCTGCATAACTCTTCTGTCGACTTTGGGCTACCTTGATATGCTGCTAAATGGTTTTCACCTTCTCCACCATTTCTTCGACCATTTCTGGTCCAAGCAGCTTACGTTCAACGAGCTCATCCCAACATGCCGGTGTTCTACACCTTTTCCCATACATGGCTTCATATGGTGCCATTTGGATGCTCGAGCGGAAACTATTATTATAAGAGAACTCAACCAGAGGAAGATGTTGATCCCATCCTCCTTTAAAGTCCATTGAGCACGCTCTCAACATATCCTCAAGTGTTTGGATAGTCCGCTCGGATTGGCCATCAGTTTGAGGATGATAGGTCATACTGAAGTTCATTTCAGTATTCAGAGCATGTTGAAGACTCTTCCAAAACTTAGAGGTGAATCTTGGATCTCGGTCAGACACAATAGATAGTGGTACTCCATGCAACCGTACCACATCCCTGATATATATCTGTGCCAGTTGATCCAAAGAGAAATCCTCTCGAATAGCAATGAAGTGTGTAGTCTTTGTAAGATGATCCACGATAACCCAGATTGCATTGTTGCCTTTGGATGTCCTTGGAAGTCTGGTGACAACGTCCATGGTGATGTTCTCCCATTTCCATTCTGGTATGGGCAATGGTTTCATCATCCCCTTAGACTTCTGCCTCTCTGCCTTCACTTGCTGACACACCAGGCACTTTGATGTATATTCAGTGATCTCCTTCTTCAAATTATCCCACCAAAGGTTTTCTAGGAGATCTCGATACATCTTTGTGCTCCCTGGGTTAATAGAGAAATTTGAACTATGTGCATCATCCAAAAGTTCCTTCTTCAGCTCCGGACTTGATGGAACACATAGTCTTTTCCCAAACCGCATAATTCCTTCTTCATTAACATTAAACTCTGAGGATTTTCCCTTTTTAATAGCTTCCACTTTTTCTTGGATTCACGCATCATCCTTTTGATCATCCTTTAACCTTTACAAAAGAGATGGATGAGCAATCATTTGTGAAAGGATTGATGATTTTCCCTTCTTTATGATTCCCACATCCATCTTCATCAAGTCTAAGAAGATTGGATCCTTCCCAATTCTCATCATTGATAGAATCACTGGATCCTTTCTACTTCGGGCATCCGCCACCTTGTTCGCCTTCCCAGGGTGGTAATGTATTGAACAGTCATAATCCTTGATGAGATCTATCCATCTTCTCTGGCGCATATTAAGCTCTTTCTGTGTGAATATATATTTAAGACTCTTGTGGTCAGTATATATCTCACATTTCTCTCCATAGAGATAATGCCGCCATATTTTCAAGGCAAAGATCACTGCATCCAACTCCAGATCATGCGTTGGATAGTTTCACTAATGGATTTTCAACTGCCTTGAGGCATAGGATATCACTTTATCGTTCTGCATCAGCACACATCCTAATCCCTTCTTCGAAGCATCACTTAATACAACAAAGAGCTCCCCACTTGTGGGTAAAGTGAGCACGGGTGCAGTGATAAGCCTCCTTTTCAACTCCTTGAATCCTTCTTCGCATTCATCACTCCAAGCAAACTTTACTCCCTTTTGAGTTATCTTGGTAAGAGGGTTGGACAATCGTGAGAAATTCCTCACAAATCGTCGATAATATCCAGCTAACCCCAAGAAGCTACGGATATCCGTTATCGATGTTGGTCTTGGCCATCCCTCAATTGCATCTGTTTTGAAGGGGTCCACAGATATCCCATTGCACGTGATGATATGGGACAAGAATGAGACTTCCTTCAACCAAAACTCACACTTGCTATAATTTTCATAGAGCTTCTCCTTGCGCAAAGTCTCTAGTATAGTTTTTAAATGCTCCTCATGGTCCTCCTTGGTTTTGGAGTATATTAGAATATCATCTATAAAGACTACCACAAATTTGTCAAGGTAATCTCTAAAGACTCTATTCATCAAGTCCATGAATATTGCTGGAGCATTGTTGAGTCCGAAAGGCATTACTATGAATTCATAGTGCTCATACCTTGTATGAAAAGCAGTCTTGGGGAAATCTTCCTTCTTCACCCTTACTTGATAATATCCCGACCGCAAGTCCACCTTGGAGTAGTATTGTGCTCCACGCAGTTGATAAAACAAGTCATCGATTCTTGGGAGAGGATACTTGTTCTTTATCGTGATTTTGTTAAGTTCATGATAATCGATGCAAAGCCGCATTGACCCATCCTTCTTCTTGACGAAGAGGACTGGTCCACCCCATGGTGATGCACTTGGGCGTATAAACCCTTTATCCAGATTCTCCTGTAGTTATTTCTTCAGCTCTTCAATCTCAACAATAGCCATTCTATATGGAGTCTTGGATATTGGTTGCGCTCCATGTATAATTTCAATTGAGAACTCAACATCTCTTCTTGGAGGAAGACCAGGAAGTTCCTCGGGAAACACTTCAGCGAATTCCCCCACAATAGGCATTTCTTCAAGAGTGGTTTCTTCCTTGGACTCAATCATCTGAGCCAGATATGCATGCTCATAGGGCTGTAATATCCATGCTTGAGATGATGGAGCTAAAGGAGATTCATCTTCCTCCTGACACTTGTAAATAATCGGGGGTCGATTCTCCATATGGAGTGTGATTTCCCTCTCCTGACAATTTATGTTGGCTCTATATAAGGAAAGCCAATCCATGCCAAGAATTGCATCAAATTCCACCAAAGGGAGTATGACGAGGTTCACCAGGAAATTAAATCCATAGATTATAACAGGGGAGGACTTATATTCATGGGATGCAATGATTGCCCCATTTTCTATACTCACCGACATCTTTACTTCTAGGATTTGTGGTGGTGCTGGGATTGTTCTACTAAACATTTGAGATATAAAAGAATGCGTAGAACCTGAATCAAAAAGTAGGTTCTCTATTCTTGAATGAATAACTAGCATACCTATCACCACTTCGTTTTCGGGGTTCACTTCGGCAGAAGTGATGGCTAAAGCTCTTCCTTGCTGTCTTGGAGGTTGTTGGTTGCCTCCGATAACCCTTGAATTAGGGCACTGATTTGAAAAATGACCCGGTTCTTTGCATTTGTAGCATTGAAAAACATGTTGAGGTTCAAACAGAGCATTCCTCGCCTCTGTCGCAGCCACGGGTCCTTCTTGCCGACAGTTAATAGCTAGGTGCCCTTCTCTTCCACACCTAAAGCATTTTCTCGTCCCCCTAAGGCAATTTCCAGGGTGCTTCTTTCTACACTTTTGGCAAGTGGGGTGCTGGAACTTCTTAGTGTCATTGGATTTATCCATCGGACCACCAGTATTGAAGTCCACCTTGCGCTTCTTGTCCCTATGATACCCCTGTGATTCTCTGATCTCTATTTCAACCTTGAGGGCACATCGAACAATTTCCTCATAACTTTTGAAGTCACAGATCGCTAATGCTTTCCGCAAACTAGGCTTCAGCCCACCAAAGAAGCGGTCAACCTTGCATTCGGGGGTAACGACAAAGCCGGAAGTGTATCTTGCATGCCTTGTGAATGTTGCCTCGTACGCTCCCACAGATTCTTCATCTTTTTGTTTGAGGGAAAGGAAGTCCCTTTCCATCTTAAGACAGAGGGAGCGTGGAAAATATTTATCAAAAAACATCTTCCGGAATTCCTTCCATTCCAAAGCCTCGATCTCCTCCTCAGGCTTCGTATTTTTGATCAACTTCCACCATTGATTAGCTTCACCCTCCATACGATAAGCCGCCAGGAGAACCTTCTCATGTTCATAACATTGGAGGATGGAGAATATCTTTTCAATGGATTTGATCCATTGTTCAGCGATCGTGGGATCAGATGATCCACTAAAAGTAGGAGGCCTTTGTCTCATGAAGCTTTCAATAGCGACTTGTTCTTTCTTAGTGGGGGTTTAACGTTCCTCTTGACCCGTGTTTCTATTCAAAACTTGAGTTAGCTGAGAGAGAAGGGTGACAAAGTTCGTGATTCCCGCTCCCATTGGATTGGGCATCTCATTAGTACAATCATCACACTGATCTTCACAACGGTTGTTAGCCTGAGTTCTCCTATTACTGGCCATTGGCTGGAATAAAAGGAAAGTTAGGGGTAACACATAAAGGGTAATCCAAAGACAAAATTTGATGACTTATAAATAAACTTTAATCTCTTTAACTCATGAGTCTATAGGATTCAATCCATACTTTTCATGATCTACCTTCTAACATATATTCTTAGGGGCATTTTTACCTTAATAAGGGTTCATACTAAGATTGTGAATTTATCAAAACATATCCCCCGGGAGTGTCGTAAACAAGAGTGTAGCAAGGCCCGTTGTCATGCACCAGTTCCCGTTCGAGTCTAGCTCAAAGCGGTGTTTTCGGGTTTTACCCCTAGGATACATCTGTGCCAGAGCCACCTCTACCTGCTCGTATCCAGACAGGGATGCATTTGTTTGATAAACCACTTACTTAGTATTTACCAAAACATAGGAATGTTTTTATTATACTTATTCTTGTATCTAAGGCTTTACTAGGGTTTCCTAATCCCAAAAATAACTAAACCTATCCTCTGATACCAACTGTGACAACCCTGCTTTTTATTACAACTTAAACATGCTTTATTACATAAAACTTCACTTGATGCAACAAAAAAGATCGAGAGGTTTAGTGTCTTTGGGGCTTAGGATCATTACATAAAAACTTTAAACTTGAAATACAACATCTTTATTTAAAACTTCCTTTACATGACTACTACATTCCTTCATACTTAGCATTGCATGGGATAACCTGAGGACATGCATAAGAAAAGGGCGAGCTATAAAGCCCAGTAAGGGAGTACACAATGAATAACATGAGGAGTACAATACATGTTAGGCAATAGGAACATCAATAGATCATAGGAGTACCATGAACATAAAGGCATGATAAAGCATGACAATCATAACATGGAAATGTGGCAACAACACTTAACATTGAATTAGCATGAGCCAAGGCTCATTGCACATGGAGCATGAGTAAACCCTCATTGCACTTGAAGCACGAGTAAACCCCCATTGCACTTGAATTAGCATGAGTCAACACTCATTGCACATGACGTATCATGATACTATACTTTACCCAATGCATTGGAGCGCTATAAAGGGAGCACCCTTCTTAAACATTTCATTTCATGCATAAGTGTGCCACATGGATCATAAAACATGGATTCATAAAACATAATCATATATTCCACGATAAAGGAATGTGAAATTCATACATGAAACTTTATAATCAATAAGTAAATGTGCATAAAGTTGAATACCCTCGATGGAGAAATGGGCATGGTATTAACTACACAATGATATTGGCTTAGAAAATCGGTGTGATTTCGGCAGCGTAACGGCGTGACATACGAATTCATAAAAATGGTTGATGAGAGAGAAAGGGGTTCCTCATCATATTTACATGTAATGGAAAGTAAGTAGGTCATATAGATACATGTCCCAACAATTGAAAAGGAATTTAGATTCATGATACAAAAGTATTGCTTGAATATAAAAGAGGGGAAAAAGGTTCCTTTCGGAATTTCGGCATAGTAACGGGTGTACATGGGAGGCATTTAATGAGAGAGAAAGGGGTCTCCCATCATTCAAAAAATAAGAGGGCAGTATGGGAGAGTTGCAAAACCATACCCCAACATTCATAATTGAAATTAAAAGGGCAATACAACTTAAAGAAAATTGACAAAAATGACAAAGGAAGAAAAAACCCTTGCTTGGAAGTGTGCTTCCAAAGGCTAGAGAGAGGCTTGTGAGAGGCTTCTTGGGAGCTTGGGGAACCTTGGGAGGATTCTAGAGAGATTAGGGCAGAGGTTGTACAAACTCCAAGGGATTTTAGTGAGGAGGAAGTGGGGTCTTGGGTGGGTTTATATAGGAAAGGTGAGAGAATTCTTTATTATTTAGGTTTGGGACCCCTTATATTAAAATAATCCAAACCACAAACCATCCCATGGTATTTTCCCATGGTTTCTGGAAAAGGAAAGAGGAAAACAATATTTTACAAGGCCAAGGTCCTAACGTATTAAAAAATTAGGGTTGCTTATGTGGAGGTGAGTCACACTCCCATGGAAATTAATTTTAAAAGGCAAAGTGTTGAATAAGTCTTGAGGGCTCCATTAATGCTTTTAAAAGTAAGTAAAACAAACCCAAAACCTCATTATTTTAATGATAAAACATATATTGGACGAACATAAGGATTATGGTATTTTATTACATCACCATTGGGTCATTATTATGTCATAAAACACATTATATATTTAAATCGTATTTAATTTTTACACAAAAATTTGACTGTCTCAGAAAATTATGAAAAATTCACCGTTGGATAATTTCGATGTTCTGATTCCAAAAATAATATTTATTTTATCTAAATAATTTTTTAAATATGTGAATTTTCACTTTTAAAATAAAAACCGACATTTTTCAAAAATTCACGGGTTTTGACAGAAATGGCTTTCAAACCTTAATCAAAATTTTAATTGCATTCATAAAATTATAAGATCATTTATATTTAATAAAAATTAATTTAATATTAATAATAATATTTTATTAAAATATTATTTAATTCAAAAATCCCTTAATTTAATAAAATATAATTCTTAATTAAATAATAACCAAAAACACCATTTGTACTTTAAAAACTATTTACAATGTATCAAAAATGACTAGAAATTATATTCATTATTATATACAAAAATAATGTACATGAACATGGTACTACTTATTTGTTACATAACCCCTTAAGATATCCGCATAAGACCTAAGGGTAAGGTGTGCGATGGTGACGAACTCTTGGGGCGGCTCGGATAACATCGCTCGAGTGGTAATCTATATCAACTTCCACTTTTCCCGTAGACGATCACATTCGAGCTTGATATAATAAAGCTCACCTTGGGCTTGGTCAAGGGCGAAGCCCAAAGATGCCACCTCTTTTTCGAGCTCTGACAAATGGGCTTCGTATGGGGCAATTCTACTGGATGAGGCCATCGCTTTCTTTGTCTGAGTAAAATTGGGTTCGTTAAAGCCATATATTTATACTACTCATGTGATCACTGTTCAACGGCTCTAAAAGTAACGGTCACAAATCTTAACATAAAACCAAAGAAATTGACATTTTATAAAAACGTTTTTCATAAAGAAACATTTAACTGGATCAAGAGGGATTTTCCATTAATGAAACTATGGGTCATTACAATCATCCAATGCACCAGGCGGCAGCTCTAGTGGCGATCGAGATGATGACGCTCCTGGTGATGACGAGGATGCTGAAGAGGAAGAGGGTGAGTAAGAGGATGTGGAAGAGGGCGAGGATGGGGCCGAGGGCGAGGATGGGGTCGAGGGCGAGGATGATGTCGAGGACGAGGATGAGGCCGACGATGAGCATGGGGACGATGATGAGGATGACGACAAGGACAGAGATGGCAGCGAGGATGAGGCTGATGATGATAGTGGTGATGGTGATGGTGATCAGAGGCAGATTGATCCATTACATTTTTTAGTTCTGTATAACTCTTTATTTTTTAACATGGTTTTCCACTTTGGGGTTTTCCTCTGCTTCATAGGGACGTTGCATTTGGATTCTGTTTTTTTCACTTGATTCTTATTGTATGATTAGTCTACTACCTTGACCTTTAGTATCCCTTGGTACTTTGATACTCATTTTTCTATTTTTTTTACTTAGCTTTCTTAGTTAGCCATGTATTTCATGTTTATGCATGTGGAAAATGATATGAAAAATTTGCTTTGAAGTAGTGGCCGGCACCACTCAAAGTGTCTAACTTTTATTTGAAATGGATAAGATTTTAAGTGAAAACAATAACTGGCATACGGAAAATAGACCAAAAGCATTTGGATTCTGTTTAAACTATAGGAAAACGATCCATGGGTCATATGTGATGTGTACGAGTCAACCCCGCCTCAATCCGAGGGATGGTGTGGCCGGTACCACTCAAAGTGTCTTTCTTCTGTTTAAAATGGATGCGCTATTAAGTAAAAAAAACCACATACGGAAAATGGAACAAAGGCATTCAGATATTATGGATACTTTAGGACATGTATCCATGGGTCATTTTTGGTGTGTAGAAGTCAACCCCACCTCAATCCTAGGTTCAGTGTGGCCGGCACCACTCAAAGTGTCTAACTTTTATTTGAAATGGACAGGATTTTAAGTGAAAACAACAACTGGCATACGGAAAACAGACCAAACGCATTTGGATTCTGTTTAAACTATAGGAAAACGATACATGGGTCATATGTGACGTGTATGAGTCAACCATGCCTCAATCTGAGGGCTGGTGTGGCCGGTACCACTCAAAGTGTCTTTCTTTTGTTTAAAATGGATGCACTTTTAAGTAAAAAAAACCACATACGGAAAATGGACCAATGGAATTCAGATACTGTTGATACTTTAGGACATGTATCCATGGGTCATTTGTGGCGTGTAGGAGTCAACCCCGCCTCAATCCGAGGCGTGGTGTGGCCAGCACCATTCAAGGTGTCTAACTTTTATTTGAAATGGACAGGATTTTAAGTGAAAACAACAATTGGCATATGGAAAATAGATCAAACACATTAGGATTCTGTTTAAACTATAGGACAATGATCCATGGGTCATATGTGATGTTTACGAGTCAACCATGCCTCAATCCGAGGGCCGGTGTGGCCGGTACCACTCAAAGTGTCTTTCTTTTGTTTAAAATGGATGTGCTATTAAGTAAAAAAAACCACATACGGAAAACGGACCAAAGGAATTCGGATATTGTTGATAAATTAGGACATGTATCCATGAGTCATTTGTGACATGTACGAGTCAACCCCGCCTCAATCCGAGGCGCGGTGTGGTCGACACCACTCAAAGTGTCTAACTTTTCTTTGAAATGGACAACAGTTAAAGTAAAAACAACAACTGACATACAAAAAACCGACCAAACCCATTCGGATTCTTTTGAAACTGTAGGACAATGATCCATGTGTCATTTTTGACTTGTACGAGTCAACCCTACCACAATCCGAGGCACGGTGTGGCTGAAACCACTCAAAGTGTCTAACTTTTCTTTGAAATGGATAACAGTTTAAGTAAAAACAACAACTAACATATGGAAAATCGACCAAAGGCATTCAGATTTTGTTGAAACTTTAGAAAAACGATCCATGCGTCATATGTGACATGTACGAGTCAATCCTGCCTCAATCCGAGGGCCAGTGTGGCCGGAACCACTCAAAGGGTGTCACTTTTCTTTGAAATGGACAACAGTTTAAGTTAAAAAAACAACTTCCATACGGAAAATGGACCAAAGGCATTCAGATACTGTTGATACTTAAGGACATGTATCCATGGGTCATTTTTGACGTGTAGGAGTCAACCCTGCCACAATCCGAGGGCCGGTGTGGCCGGTACCACTCAAAATGTCTTTATTTTGTTTAAAATGGATGCGCTTTTAAGTAAAAAAACCACACACGGAAAACCAACCAAACGCATTTGGATTCTATTGAAACTTTAGGACAACGATCCATGGGTCATTTGTGACATGTAAGAATCAACCCCGCCTCAATCTGAGGCGAGGTGTGGGCGGAACCACTCAAAGTGTCTAACTATTTTTTGAGATGGACAACAGTTTAAGTAAAAACAACAACTGACATACGGAAAACGGACCAAACACATTCAGATACTATTGATACTTTAGGACAAGGATCTATGGGTCATTTGTGACGTGTACGAGTCAACCCTGCCTCAATCTGAGGCATGGTGTGGTCAGTATCACTCAAAGTGTATTTCTTTTGTTTAAAATGGATACGCTTTTATGTAAAAACAACCGGCATACGGGAAACCAACCAAACGCATTCAGATTGTGTTGATATTTTAGGAAAACTATCCATGGGTCATTTTTGACGTGTACGAGTCAACTCCACCTCAATCCGAGGCATAGTGTGGACGAAACCACTCAAAGTCTCTCTTTTATTTCAAAAGGAAATCATTTTAAGTGAATACAACTGAAATTTACACTCATCAACGATAGTCGCAAACTATTTTTCATGAGTTGGGTAGTTTCACTAATAGGGTCATAAGTGACGAGACTCTTAAGAAAATACCTTTTCACCATATATTATAAACAATTCAAGTTCAATGCAAAATTCATCACAAATCATTACATACCCAAACCTAGGATCACAAAAAAAAGGGATTTTTTCCAATTTGAAATTATTATTCAACTCTAATAGATATTTATCAAACTATTATGCCTATTAGAATTTGATGGGGAGGTGTTCTGGTTGGGGGTTTGTGCATGGGTGAGGTGAATTACCACCGGATGATTGTTGTCATATGTGTTTTTTGGGCTATTTTCGGTGTTTTTTATACTGTTTGAAATATGTATGTGTTTTTTGTGATATTTTTTATACAGGTGTATAGTGGAGGATATATTGAGGGCTGTTGTGCAATGTTTTTTTATGCAGGTGGATGGTAGGGCTACTGGAGGGCTTCTGGGGGGCTGTTGTGCAGCAGCTCTGGAAATACTTATACCAACGGTTCAGAACCGTTGGTATATCTTTTTCCAGAATTCTGGAAAAGGCTATACCAACGGTTCTGAACTGTTGGTATAAGATTTTCCAGAAAAAAGCTATCCCAACGGTTTAGAACCGTTGGTATATCCTTTTCCAGAATTCTGGAAAGATTATACCAACGGTTCAGAACCGTTGGTATAGATATTTTCAGAATTCTGGAAATCTTATACCAACGGTTCTAAACCGTTGGGATATCTTTTTCTGTGGAATCTTATACCAACAGTTCTGAACCGTTGGTATAGCCTTTTCCAGAATTCTAGAACACCTATCCCAACAGTTTAAGTGAAACCGTTGGTATAGGGCTTTCCTCATGGATTACTAGCCAACAGTTTGGAAAACCATTGGTATAGTCTATACAAACGGTTTTCCAGCCTATAACAACGGTTCTAAACCGTTGGTATAGCCTACTTTTCCCGTAGTGTGAAGAGAAGGTTAGAATTCCTCCTCTAAGTATCTTTCCCATGACTCCTCATTCAGAAAGATATCCAGAGAAAAATGAAGGAGATACTTGAATTTGATCCCCAACACTCTTATAGATATACTCCCCTACTGTAGGGAGAGTAACTCTAGCCTCCTTTTGTCCTTCATCATGGAAGAAAGGAATTCTACCCAGAACTCCTTCTGAAAGTTAGTCCATGAAAAATTATCTTCCTTCTTCTCCCAAAGATAAAGTGTCCACCACTAACACACCAATCCCCACATCTAGATCACGGCCAAAGGAACCAAGTACTCTATCGGAGATCGGATCAAGCGTAAATCAATCACCAGCTCCTCGAGCCATATATCCATCTCCATGTATGATATGTTTTGACCGTTTTCTGCTAGAAATAATGAAGCATTTTCTTCCACTATTCACCCTCCTACCCTCGATCATCCCTCCGCTAATCAACCAGATCAACCTGTTGGGCCTCAACTACCAGAACTACTCGTGGATGATGTCTGGTTGCCATAATTGTAAGGAAAATATGGAACGTCTATGCCTGAGTAGTAAGGAATTTAATTAGGGTATTCTTTATTATTTATTTCGATTTTTTTCCAAGACACCCCAATTCAAACATTAACACAAGTCATTATGATGAATGTACCTTTCCTTGGGTGTGTAACCTACAATCAATATAGCCACACTTAGTCTATTAAAGGATTAGAGCCCTTACATAGGATCATGGTGGGGCCCTAAAATATTGTGTCCTAATAGGTCTTCCCTAGACTATATGATGCACTAAGATTTATTAACAATGTTTCCCTAACATCCCATGCAATCCTCACTATGCTTGACCCTGAAACTCTCCAATATATCAACCATCACCTCTAATACCATTCTGTCATGACCCGCCTTCTCCAAGATGAGGGAAATGATGGAAAGATGCCCCCCCCCTTAATTCTACAAAGTTAAGGAGATATAATGATCCCTAGTCCCACCTTCAGTAGGTCTAGGAGGGCCGACTAGCACCAAGGGTATAGAGTCTCACATAAATGGAAGGAGTTACCATTTTTATATAACAATATTGGGAGATAAGATGGTAAATCCCATAAACACCAAGGAATAACTATAAAATTAAATCCAATAATCCATTCCCATATGTATTTCCAAAAGTAAAAAACAATACAAAGTATAAGAAAACTCTAAATGAAAGTACCAAAATAGAAAGAAAAGCAGTAATGGAAATTGTCCCGATGCATGAGCAAGTAAGGTTTGGCATGGTCCTCAAGGTCCTAATTGAAACTTGAAAGCGGATTTATATATGTAGGGTGAGTATACAAGTATACTAAGTAGGGAAACCAATAGATCTCAAGAGAAAGTGGGGAGACATTCTAATGCCCCACGAGAAATAGAGGTAACCAAAACACCTATCAAGGAGAACTATCCACTAAGCCTCGCCAAGGCACACTACCTAAATAACTCAAGTGAATTAAAAATAATATTAATAGCACATCGATATTTAGGTACCCAGCACTACTTTCCCACTGGTTATTTAGAACGTCCTGTGCTTCAAGACTCCACTAAAAATCCCACTACAGTCCCACTACCTCCCCCAAACAACAACTATATGGGCCATCCCAAACACACATTTATCCCACCCTCAAACACCTAGGCCACCATGACCACACACTGCGCATGTAAACACATCATCTACAAAAGCTTCACTTCCTACATACAGACGCCTGGGCCAGATCCCAAAGACACTTGGGGATTAAACATGCATGTTCAAACCTGGGACAACCCATCGCAACACACCCTAACTGAATATTATTAGGCCATAATGAACCTTAGGTTGTCACATCATACTCAATGATTCTTTAGCTTCCTATGATAGGGAGCGGAAAGGAGCTAATAAGGATCCACTCAAAGGAATGTTAGGAAAAAACAATCCCCCATGAGATGGGGGTGTTAGGAACGAAGTTCTCGTCATGGTTAGGGTGCATATAAGAAACAAATGAAATAAATTTTATACATATAGCTAATCAAGAACTCATCCCAACCTAAGGGTCCTGTAACAAACAATAATCCCACACACAACCACTCTCGCGGCTACCCCTACATGCACAAGTACACAACAGCCACAACCAAAACAGAACCCATTTTATGAAAACGTTTTCCCATTGTACCTATTCTCATTATCATGTTCAAATTATTCCATTTAAATATTCCTTCACTACTCGGAAACTAACAAGTATAACCACAAGCCAAAACAACAAGTAAAATAAAATTGCAAAGCAGGGTTTTAAGCATTAAATCTCAGTTATCTTGTAAATAATAACTTAAAAATGGGATCCTGTGAGATCCATCAAAGTACTGGAACCAAAATAATCCCCTACTTACCAAATCCAGAACATTTATCGATTGCTCCACATGGCCTCTGATTCACAAAACAATAACCCCTCAACCAGAGATTCCATTCCCCACTCTGTCACCCCACAAACATCAACCAAAACAACCATTCATATCATCAGAATAGAGAAATAGAGTTTTCATATTTAGCAAACACCATTAATTAAGTTCCTTATTTTTTTTGATTAACCGAGTTAATCATACAAGGGTTCTTATCCTTCAGGAATCGATTTAATCAACAATGTTTATGTGATTAAACAGTTTCCTTGTTACAATCATTCAATCACAAGATTATCCAGAAAATAGAGCTTCATTAGTTCATAAGAAAGGACCACCAACTAACATGATTTTTAGTGTACATGTGTCTGTACAATTCAAAAAATAAAGAAGAAGGTAAAATACACCAAGATCATTATACTTCCCACCACTTCATTCTTTAAAATTCAATTTATTTTCTTCGTTAAAGTTGGTTTCATTTACATCCCAAGGTAAAATCATCATACCCACCATACATGATGCATAGTAGAGAGAGACAAAAGAATAAGCCCTACTTAAATGATCAAGGATCGATGTTTTCTCATTGCACCAAGAATAGGGTATGACGTGACTTTTAAGAAGAACACTGAGGCTGAGCAGGAAGGGCTACAACATGGTCGCACAATTCATCTCAGGAGGAAGTCTCGAGGCACACTTAGAGAAATGAAAACGAATAAGGAAGAGAGGACCTCGACTTAAGAAGAGGAAAGACCCTAAAATCATATAGACCATTTTGAAGTACATAAAAGTCAAATCATGGATGGACCACACCACTCAGCGGTTTCACACATTATAATTAAGTAGGATTTAATATTTCCCCTCAGAAATGGTGGATATAGACCATAATATGGCTATTATTTGATAGATTGCCATTAAATGGAGAAAAACATGTAACATGGGTGAAATCAGAAAAATTATGGAAAACAAGAACACATGGAAAAGGGTGTGACACCAATAAAAAAGACACATATTTTGGTAATTCAATGGTCTTCAGACTCTTAGGGGATTTAAAATATATTTAACGGGCCTTAAAACATCCTTAAATCACTATAAAAGAAGAATTAAAACACTTTTACGTTAAAAGAGGTATTACAAGAGTGAAGCTGGAAAGTATTGTAAAAACAAGAAATGGCTCGCCGATGGGTGATTCACTGACAACCTGGCACCGATGCCCTGGAAAAGGTGGGTGTGGCACTGATGTTGGTCGGTGCCACCAAGGCCCCTCAGTTCCACCGATGGCCGATTGGTTCCATAGTACGTTCAACATAAAATTTGGAAAACTCCTCAATGAGTCACCAACGGTCTCCAAGATACCTCAAACATCAGGATTTGACATAGTAATGGACCTGGAGGGTCCGAGCCATTACAATTGAGGAATCTAAAAACATAAACAAATTTACCAAAAAAAACTCATGACTACTTTGATCAAAATAAAAAAACAATGGAGACCCAGAGTGGATCTCCCTAACAATTTTTTGTTTTATTAGAATGGTGGATCGATGAGGCAAAGACACTCTTTTTTGTTACTATAAGCTATATCCTGGCTTCCCAAATGATGGGACTCATGAAAAAATTATGATAAATATTTCATCCATAATTTCACCATAACCACTAATACACCAAAAGTAAAAGTACTCAGGTATCCTAAATTATTGGTCATATGTTAAAACTATTGATACTAAATGAATAAGTGAGAATAATTTTAAAAAGGGAAACAATGTAATACCTAAAAATATTTACCTATCCATTCTCAAATAAGTATAAAATCTAAAGAGAACCCTACTGAATTCCAAATACAAGGACCACCAATAAACATGTCACCACACTATTATCTTGGAATATAATAGACTACTCATAAATTGTGAGCATGCCTCTTCAAAAAAAAGATGAGATCCACTCTGGTGTCAAAAGAAGAAGGGTAAAATAGAGCCTAAATTCCAAACCACTAACCATCACGATCTCAACAGTAGTCAATCTGACAATAGCCTAAGCATAAAATCAACTAGTGTGGGGTTCATCCTAGTAACTGAAAATAAACACCAAGGGTTTCCCATGTCTATTGAATAAAATTTAGACCCCCCACAATCCTCATCATGAAATTCCATGAGAAGATCATCCCCACTAAAATTTTTATATCATAACCCAAAACTTCTCAACCCACAAGAAAAACTAAATATATACCTAAATAAACATACACAAGAAAAGAATACATTAAGAACTCAATCGGTCAGTAATTCATAGTATGAAATCTTCAAGTCCCAACTCCACCCAATAGTTTTCTTAGAGTCATATTCAAAAAATAAGAAATATGAATCTCAAAAGAATACAAAAATCATCATGATAAAATAAATGAAAATTTATCTTCAAAACAAACAAAAAGATAACCATAAAATCTTGAACTTTTCATAAAATTAATTTTTTCCATATATATTTCTTTTTGAAACCCCTTTATATAATTGAGACACAATTTAAAATCCTAACCAAGAATACCTCAAATTTCCAATCAATAAGTCAAGAATTCAAATTAAAATCGCACTTTAAGCCTACAAAAAACCAAGTGAAACCATTAATTTATCATTTAAAATCAAACTTTAAATCCCCTTATCAAAACATCAAAAATATAATGAAAAACAATTTTGGTTTTTAATTTCCAATTTTGAAATCTTTGGTTCCCATTAAAACCACATTAAAATTCAACAATTATTTTACTAAAACTTCCAAATCCCATTAAAAATAATATTTCAACTTAAAAAGTTATCTCTGAAAACCCATCATGATTTTTAACAAACAAAACCCATTTCTTTTAGTTTAAAATAAAATCCTTCTTAATCAATTCAAAACACACTTTTACCATTTCGACCGAAAATTGATTTAAATATAAAATGGATCACATTAGCATGATACTTAGAAAAATTATGATTCTAAAAGAACTAAAATAAAACTCAAGAGGTGCTAGTGGTCATACACGGTTGGACTGCATGGTTTGATAACCCATAGAACAATCGTAAAACTAACATAGAGTGTTTTTTGGAACTATACATAAGGGATCCACATGGGTTTTCAGGCCACATGAGCTATGACTTCCCTCTATTACACTACCATTTAACCCCAAATTTTAAAAATACCCAGTAAGAATCCATAAAATATCCAAATAAATCCTAATGGAATCAGTTCCTAAATTAAATAAAAAAATAAAAAATAAGGTTCAAATTCAAAATTAAATTCTTAATATCCCCTTGTAACTCAAGTTTCACCCCAAATGGCATTGATCATGCACTATCACAAATAAGAAGGGAACTTTTAAGAACCAAAGTCCACTTTAGAACCTAGTTATATGATAATATTTTTTCATGAAAAAACCCAAGTTTCCCCTCTGTTTAACACCTAGACTGGTTCTTCACAAGTCCATAAGGGTGTTCCTAATCCCCACAAGTTGTTAAATGCTTTTGGGAATCAAGGAAGAACCACATGGGAATGATTTATCCCATGAACTTTAAATTGAAAAAATTAATGGAAAATCTAAAAAATCAAGCATGACCCATCCATAAGTAATACATACATACCACAAAAAAATACGAATAAAATAAAAAAAAATTGTTTAAATACTTTAATCAAAAGAAAAAGTTATAAGAAAACAACAAAATACTCTATTCACCAGTAGTATCTTTTCACTTCCATGAAAAATAGAGTTGTTTTTAGTTCCCTCAAAGTCTTCAATAGATATATCTACTCTATCTATATAAAATTGTAAAATTCAAGTGTAGACAATGAAAGGAAATGAATAAGAAAATATTGGAATACCATAACAGACTATCTCATATGAGACCTGAGGCCCCACACCATCCAAATTGTAACACCAATCCCCATGATATAAATCAAAAGTATACCAGAAAATAAAAATGATATATATAGTTCTGGGAATAAAAATTCTTAGGAGGCTACCACCCGCCTTCCCACATGCTTACCCAATAATTAAAGATCCATTGTTATGCTAGTTTGAAAATTAATTAATTTAAAATAAGGTTCTGTATATTTTATAAAAACAATTTAAAATCCTTTTATACCATTGATTTTCAAAACATTTGAGATTTTATTTAAAGTAAGAAAAGGGATAGAACCATAGGTTTTCAATAGAATTAGACCAACATAGTGGTAAATGTAAAATGGGAAACATTTATCAAAAATCATAGAAGATCTAATGGTCTGTAACTTCATTAAAGTAAAACATCAAATAAGTAAGTAAATAGAACATATTTTCAAATATTTTAAACATAAATATAGAAAATATGGAAAATAACAAATTAATAAGGAACCAAAAAATAAATATTAAATAAAAGAAATCAATATGGGAAACCATTAGGAAACTAAGTTTTTGGACTATCATCCCAAGATCCATGTACTCGTGGTGATCAAACCAAACATAACTATTCCCATACCCGAGCCATTAGTGAGGATAAACCAATGTTCCAGTTATACCCAAACTATATTATCATTATTTAGTTTAGTTAGTGTTGCATCATGATTATTCTAGGTAGTGTGTTCTAATTCATGGTATAATTTTCTAATTTATCCAACATAATCACCAATGTTTCCCATATTCAAATTCAAAAACCAAAATATGTAAGGGTGTTATAATAGAAAAAACAAAACTCAATCACTCAAAAAAGAAATGAAAAAATACATAATCACCCCACCTTTGTTCACTACAAATGCAAATCCCATTTTATAGAATCATAATGACATGAAAATCATACAAAACCTAACTCCAATAAATAACATAAAATTTAAGTATTCCATTGGAGTATATATCATCTTTTAAAAGGATTTATAAAGTTATAATCAGCCCTATGCAATTAACTATAAAAATTCACTTGAATATTTCATTTAAAATATAATTTTGAGAACCAATTTCTAAATCCATAAGGTTTCATCATATTATGCCAATGTATAAATACATAGATGTATAGATACTTCTCTAATTGAAGAAAATTTGCATGTTTTCATGTAAGTTTTTATATATGTGTATATATATATAATATTACCCAAATATGTTTACATAACCATCAGATACCTAAACATATATATTTACATAACCTCATAGTTATTTTATTAAAACCATTCTTGGATTAATTTATAAATACGTGGATATATATATATATATAAATACATATATATATACACTCCTAAAAATGCACATATTCAAACATAATTAGGTAAATATGTGTAGTATATATATATATATATATATATTAAAATTAAAAAGGAATAACACAAAAGATATTTAAAAAAAATTAAAATTGAACCAAATTGAAAAAATCATTTGAGTTAAATTAAATCAATTTAATAATTATAATAAAAATTAAAGGAAACTTTTGAGACTTTATAATACCCAATTTCACTTTAGAAACCATCACAAATATTATTTTGATAAAAGGAATAACATATTTTTCAATGTCAGGGTAAATTAAAGGGAGAATATATGGAAAAACCAAGTTGAAACATAATTTAATCCTTATATATTTTATAAACATCCATAATAAAATTATTAGATATATAAAATATTAATTTAAAATCCAAGAAATAAAATAGCATAAAATTAAAGATATGATCATGGAACAAACCTACCTTGATAAAGAATAAATTGAAAATATCCTTAAATAATGGAAAGTGTAGGGTCTTATGAGGAAGCTACATTCCCTAGAATGGAACCCAATAGAAAAAAATCAAAAATAATACAACACTATACCCTAGGGTTTTTCTAATTTACAATGCACTAAGTTTAATGAAATAAGAAATAAGAAAAGGTAATAATAAGAAATCAAAGAAGACGGAACCATAACCTACAATGATCACTCACCAAATAATTAGGAAAAACAAAAACAAATGGAGATTGGGACAAGGGTTTTCACATGATTGGGATAGCCATATGAGAGGGGCATAGTGAGAGTGGAGTGGGAAGGGGTAGACAGTGAGGCATGAGGGTTGGGGGATTATTTTATGTTTTATATTTTTCATTTTAATTTTTTAAAGGAATAGTAGAGATGCACAATTTGGTCGCACGATTGGAAAATTGTCTGCTAATTGTGTGATAGGAATTGGTCACCTTGGACACAAACATAATTGGGTAGAAAAAATTATGAATCAATGAAAAAACGATAATTATTTCCATTATTATCATAAAATCCCACACCCATATTTTTTTCATAGTTTATCTATTCTTATAGCCAAACTGTTCGATGTAGTGAAATGATAAAATATTTTAAAAATATCCAAATTAAAAGACTTGAGTTTAACATGCACCATTGGACATACTTAGAGATGATCAAGGATTTGGATGGCTCAATACACTACCATCCATGGAAGGTAGATACAATGGATTATCCTCTAAGTGGAAAGAATCATGAAATATTATCCATGATAAGTATTGAGGGAGATCGAATTATCTTAGTCATGAAATGGATGGACTTCAGAATCATAAAGGAACATCATCATTCCTTTATCTAATGATTTCCAAGTCATCCCTTATAATGAAAACTAAAGCTTCTTAAATGGATGATATGGAAATGTATGTATGATACAAGAAAAGGGAAATAATTTTAGTACAAAATTGAAGAAAAAAAAGTTAAAATATTTTGGTAAAGACTATTTTTATCATAAAATCACTATATAAATAAGGATTTGTTAAATGATGCACATAACTCGACATACATCATCCACCAAGGAAGAAAAAAGGGGTATCTTGATCTTTGTTAACACTATTAGTTGGAAAACAAGTAGAAGGATACTATTGAATATATATCAAAGTTTCTAGTATGATATCAAGTGAAGGGAGAAAGGAAAAATTCTAATGGTATGATGCAAAAATTACCTATACCCACATGAGAAATTGGAGAGCAGCAATATGAATTTTGTCATAGTTATTATGAAGATATATAAAGTGAATAATGAAATATGTTTTAAGGTGGAACATCATAGAAAAAATACTCATTTCATTTCCATATGAGAGGAATTATCACTCAATCAACTTTGGAGGATATACATTAAATAAGTTGTGTCTTTGTATCGAACACCACTACCAGTTGTATCGTATTTAGATCCAAAGATTAACTCTACATTATGGAAAAGTATCTAACATGATCTAAACAATAATTTAGACCATATTAATGTTTAACACCCCTTAAATAATTTCCAAATAGATTAAACTATCTAAACACATGAGGACATGTTGGGAGTATACTCGATGGACATCAAAGAAGGATGGGATCATCGTCTTCCTCTAGTTAAGTTCTCGTACAAAAATAGAATCCGGTGAGAATAAATATGGCTATATATATATAAATATATGGGAAGTGAATTATAACACCTAATTCTTGGGATGAATATTTTGAATGAAATATTTTTGGATTAAAAATGTTCAAAGAAATATGATAAAAGATTAATGTCATTGGACAACAAATCATGACAGCTTAGAATCTACAGATGAAATACACTGATAATCATTGAAGATACATAGAGTTTCAGGATAGATATAAATCATTACTCTGCATATTTATATGGAATATTTTCATGAGATTTTGGAAGAAGGGATATATAAGTCCTAGATAAATAAGCCCTTTTGATATTATTGATCACATCGTATTTGTGGTCTATCTACTAGCACTCCAACAAAACTTGTCGTAAGTACATTATGTGTTCCATATTTTCCTCTTGAGTAAGTTTATAGAAGATGTAACAACTCATGTAATGTTAAGATAATTTTTTTCATGTCTTATAAATATTCATTAATTATATTTTTTAGAGTTATATTCATAATAAGAATATTAATTAACTCATCCTTCAAAAGGAAAAAATCATTATTTCAAAAACAATTAGGTTCTCATGCATTATATAGTTTTATTTTAATGATTTATTTTCAAATTATATACTTTTAATTTAAAAAAATGAACTTAATTTCTGAATCAATCATGTAAAAATTATCTTCAGATTAATTTTTTGAGAATTTTCTGAAAGGTTAGATTTTTTAATAAATCGTAAAAAATAACAATATTTATTGAAATTTCATTTTTTCTATAATTTAAAAACTTTTAATTTCATTTTAAAAAAAATTCAAAGAAAAATTACTTTACTTATATTATTTATAATCAAATTATTGTATTTGGAATGAATTTTATACTTTAATTTCATATCAAAACATATTTATACTTTAAAAGAAAATTATTAAACCCATATATCGTCACAGATTTCAGTTTTAATTTTAAATTAAATTTTACCACTTTAGTGAATTGAATTTGATAAAATGGATATATATTTTATTCATAATAATTAATATTATGTAATAATTTTAACTTATTTTTTTTCATAATGAACTATAAAAATAGTAAAAATCCATTACTTGAAGCAACAAAGATGATGGAAAGTATGATACGTGTGAAAACTAATAGTGAGAAAAGTGCATGGATCGAAAAGAAGGATATTATAATGATCAAAGGCTTCAATAAAGGGAAGATAAACATATATGAGTACCTGAATACATAGGATAATCTAGAAAAACATATTTAATATCTAATAATAGTTGATCCAGACTTACATGTACCAACCCTTTCCTAGAAATTATTTAGGAATAATGCTTTCGGTAGGCCCATGTTATCTTTCAAAAATTATGTAGTTTATTTTAGTATTGTACCCAAGTGTTTTTTGGGTTTCTCACTATTTCCTTAAAAGTGTTTTTGTAATATAAATTTAACTCTTAGTCATTCAGTTAGTAAAAATCAATTATCATAGATAAGGTATAAACTGTTTTACCATGGGGATAAACTAAAGTTATAAGGGTTAAAATGAGCTATAAACACTTTTTAATTTTTATTTTATGGAGATATTTTTACCCTATATCATATAATATTTTTGTATGGTCTATTTTGGAGTTGTTTTTCTTAATTAGTACATTAATATATTTTATTCTTTTTAAAAACTCTAAGTGTGTCCTCTCTCCACTTACAAAAGGACACACCTTGCCCACTTATCTACACACTTAAATAGACTTTTATTCAGCTAAATCCTATAAAAATACCTTCCATAAATCCCTAATAATTTCCTAGAGTCCTCGGTTTGATCATCAAAGAAACCTAGTAATGATTTAGGTAAAAACCTAAATTCCATGTCTGGATAATTTGTATATCTCTTAACTGAATGTTTTCATTTTTTTATACTTCTCCCTCCTTCAAATATAGTTCAAACAATAAGAAATAATAACACAAATAAATTCAACATAAATTTATGTTTTTATGTTACTTTAATAACCTATATCCTTCTACCTCTTCTATTAAATGGGAAATGAAATTTTCATTTCTGTGTACGATGGAAAATTGACTCACGAATTGATGTAATTTTTTTTCCATCACTGCCTACTATGGCTCGTATTCAACATTAATTTAATGTATATATTTGATATTTATCATATATTTATAATTATGTAAAAATAATATATTTTTTCTTTAATTACATTTTCATCCATTAAAACATGATAATGTCATTCATTTGTACGTGTGGATTACCACTTTCATGAGGCAATGTGATTCATTTTTCATAACCACAAAATATTGGTACAATATATAAGTTTAAATAAACAATTAATATTATATTTATGATAAAATCATAATTTTGGAAATATAAAAATGATATTTACCTTATTTCGCTCATTCTCTTATGAAAATTAAAATGTTATTCAGGCGTACATATAGTCTACCATCTCTAATATTATAAAATAAATTACATTTCATAGTCATCATTTATGGTAGGTTTAAAAACTATAATTGATGTATAAAAATTATAATTATTTAATTATTATTATTTTGGAGATGATGTGACAATTACCTCTTTGACCATAATCAAATTTCCAAATTAATGTTGTACATATGAGCTGAATATCATCAAAACATCCGACAAGAACTTCCCTGATTGTCTAATTTTATATAACATGGTAATAAATAATATTAAAAAATAACCATGAAAACTGTTCTTTAGAAATTAAATAATAAACATAATTCTATTATTTAGTAATATTAGTAACATAAATGATGATTCAAACTTGAGGTAAGGGACACCTAACCATAAAAACATCATTTTCAATGTTTTACATATTTATTTTCTATATATTTTTATTCTATGTCTATATTCTTTAAATAATTTTATGGATGAATTTATATTGATGTAAATGAATTATAATCGAAATTTTATTTCAATTTTTAATTTATTTTATAGGTTTCTAAAATTAATCCTTTTACATAATCTATATATAATTCATTCACAAAATATTAAAAGGAATATTCTAATTTAACATATACAATGTCAATAGTTATTTCTTCTTCCATAACCATTATTTTATATTTGGGTTCCTTTAAAAGCATTGATGTATTATTCAAATAAAAACCCTCCTTCCCTTTATATTTGGTACTGCTAAAAATTTTTTAAAATGGAATGGATATTTCAATATCTGTAAATGTTTTCTTATGGGTGCAAAGAATATATTTATCAGTATGGTAATGTAAATGTAAGATTTCATGAATTATGATTATTTTATTATTCCTAGAAATTTTTTATGAGGATGGGTGAGCCTGATAAATCTCATGATAATGGGTGAGATAGATATAGCTCCTGATGACTAGTTAGCTTGATATATCTCTTCAATGCATTGGGAAAAGGGATAGAGTTAATTGGTAAAGTTACTCAAAATTATATTATAGGAATTTACCATGTAGGTTATTCCATTTTTTAGAGTGATTGAATTAGTGAAGTGAAAATGAAGATTTAATTTACCTATATGATTTTTCTTTTCTTGCTATTCGTTTTCATGGAAACCTTATGATCTTAAAAGGTAAAATTATGAGCTTAAGTATATAGGGAAGTTTATGCTACTTATTAAGATAAAAATATATAAATTTTCATGATCATTTAAAGATTTCAATAAAAACATTAAGAGATATATTTTCCCTATAAATTTTATTATGACATGTTTCATGAAAATCTTTTGGATGATAATTTGATTTCGTGTGTAATAAAATTTCTATTTTATTCCAAGAGTTTATGTTGAAAAAAGATCTCTTAAAGAGAATTCAGGGATGAATAGGTCTTTTTATTTCTTTTAAAATGTCCCTTAATAAGATTTTTGTGACCACCCCATGTTTTTTAAATATTTTTCACATCATTATAAGGATGGATAGAGACAAGGATTGTGTCATGACAAAAAGTATGAATATATGTCCCTAAAAGTAAAATTATTTTATTTAAAAAAATTACAAAAAAATGGGTACTAAGTGGTAGTTTCTAGTTAATGATATAATATTTATTTATGGTTAATGAACTAATTATCAAAAATACTAACCCTAAAATATCATCAAGATTGCAAAAAAATGAATTATTTTCTAAGGAATCAATTTTATGGATTGTTTAAGGTTTGGTTCTTATAGCTATAATCAAAGAAAAGGTTTATATATTTTTAGAGGTTGGTAAAATGTAACTAAATACCCTTAAAAGATCTTGCTTTATGATTATCAATATATATTATTTTAAGATTACCATATTGCGTCATTTAAACTATGTATATTCAGAATGGTTTTCCATAGAGGAAATAGTGAAGCTGAAGTATGAAAGCACCAAGAGAATAATATCCTTTCAAATCCGAAACTTGTAATGGTTTTAATAGGAACTAAGATGTTTTTTTTGACAGATAAGTTGAAATGGGATATAAGAGGTGGAGATATCCATGTTCAGGGGAAACTAGATCTACTACAGAGTAACATGTTATTAGTGGGGAATTTTATGAGACATCACCCTCCAGCAACCAATTGATCTTTTAACCCAGTGATAGCTGAGGGGTGGATAAAATATTTGGAATAGATATTTGAATTAATTAGTTTTAAATATCATTAAAAATAAGTCTTATTATTTATTGTTTTGAAGGTGAACACGATCCATGGTGTTTAATGGTAAATAATAGTATAGAAAGAGAAGATACTAGTGCTAGGTAATGTGATAATTTTAATAATATTTTCCTAGGGAAGTATTTTACTAAGCTCTTTCAATATTCGATTGAAAATAAACTCTTGGAATCAAGATAGAAGGTGGAATATTCAATGGATATGTTTGAAACAAATTCACTCGATTGGAAAGATACACTCCAAATTGTATTTGGGAACTTGATAGTAAAATTAATAAGTTTTAGTCAGTAATAAATCCATGATATAGAAGATCTTTGGCCTCTTATGAATTTAAAAGATGTGAAAAACATGTTTCATTTTCTAAGAATGTAGAAATGGAGTTTTATGATGATCATATATTTCGTGAAAATTGGGGAAAAGTGGTCCATGTAGAAGAAAAATTGTACGAATACATCAAATAAATATAAAGGTAACAATATAAAGTTTTCTTTTTTTTATAGGGGTGGTAAAAATAACCTTGGGGAATTTCCTATGAAATCATGGAACACATTATATTGTTATAATTTTGGGAAGATGTCTCATTATTTCAAATAAAAAGATATTGGTAATGGTAATACCAGTTATAATAAGTATGTAGTAAGTTGTTTTAAATGTACTGAAATGGATCATTATGTGGATTTGTGTTAGAAGAATATTACGGATGATAGGAAGAAAAAAACAATAAGAATAAAGCTGTGGTGATATAAATTGTAACTACATTGGAAAAATGTTGGGCCGTAAAATGAAGTGGTAATAAGTATATTAATCATCTATTCTAATTATGCTAATATCTTATTTGATTCGGGGTCTTTATATTCTTTCATTTATGAGACATTTCCTGATAAATGAAAATTTCACCTCAATAAATGAATTATAGGCTTTTGGAAAAAAATCATGTGGTAATATTAAAATAATAATAATTTACAAAGAACTTCTTATTATCATCAGTGGAAGATTTTTCCCTATAAACTTTTTTATATTTTCCAATGTAGACACAGATATTATTTTTGGTATGGATTGTATTTTAGTTTTTCATTCTAATATATATTAATGTACCAAATTCTTTATTTTTCTGAATGAGTGTATTTTTTTAAAATAATAAATCCATACAATGGATAACATATCAAGAAGTTGATAAATTTTTAAGAGATAGAAACAAAATTTACCTTGCTCATGTTTTTTAAAATAAACAAATAGTTAAGATTAATAATGTCCTAAAAGATACAAAATATATCTGGACATTTTTTTCATGATTTACCTGGTATTATACTTGATCGATAAGTTGAGTTTACTTTTAACTTTGAACCTAATGTTAATACAATTTCAAAACATTCTTATTGAATGGATCAAGTATAAAATCTAGAATTAAAAAATTAGTTACAGGTGTTACATGATAAAGATTTTTTTCATCATAGCACTACACCGTTGGTTTCTCCTCTTTTATTTCTTAAAAAATAACATGGTTCCATCCAGATATAAATTGATTATAGATAATTTAATAACATTCCTATTAAGAATATATATAATTCTCCCCATATCTATGATTTATCTGCTCACCTCCAGGGAGCTCAGTATTTTTAAAGGTTTATCTTTGGTTTAAGTTCAATCTGGTGAAGGTAAAAGAGTATAAAATCCCTATTAAAAAAATTTATACTAGGTATGGGAATAAAAAAATTATTTATTCCCTTTGATAAGATTAATTCACTGGTTATATTCATTGATCTTATGAATAAATGTTTCCAAGAGTATTTGTAAATGTTTATTGCTGTTTTTTATGATTTTTTTTGTTTATTTTAAAATTTATTAGGATCGTTAAAAATTTCTATGTATTGTTCTTCAAACCATGAATGAAAATTATTTACATGGACTGTTTTGTAAATTTAATTTTTGGTTATACTTAAATTCATTCCATTGATGTAACATAAATAAATAAGGCATAACTATAGATCCTACTAAAAATAGATATTTTTTTTAATGTACAAGACCAACAAATGTGTCTAATATTAGTAGTTTATTATGTTAGTGGTATATTATCATTGGTTTGTTGAAATATTTTTAGGGTTTTACATCAAACTAAATAATATTTCATGAAAAATATTTAGGTTCATTCATAAAAATGAATGTGATGATTGTTTCTAGGAATTAAAAAGAATATTAGTTTTTTTAAAGGTTGAGGATGAAGCCTCAATTTATTATTTAATGAAAAGACCTCTTTATTATGGCTATATGGAGACATATTACATAGCCTGAAGTCCCAAGGACAAGTGGCCTGAATACAAGGCTTAAAAGCCCATTTTTTGGCTTAGAGGACCCCTCGGTGAGTAGTACTCCTACAGTACCTGTGCTGCTACAGTCCCTCCACCGCTACAGTACCTACTTCAGTGCCTCTGCTGCTATAGTGTCACTACTGTTACAGTTTTGTCACTGCTACAATGCCCTAATACAGTACCAATTTTTTTTTCCCTCCCTGGATTTCATTGAAATGGATGGGATTTTTTAATATATGATTATTTATTAATTTCTTATTGTTCTATTTTATTCAAACCTCATTAGAAAAATTATACTACAACTTGCTTAGCACTAGTGGATATAGTTTTTACTTTCTGGATTTAAAGACATCATTTTTATCAAGTAATGTGTAAAAGATATAGTGATCATAAAATCTCAAAATATATATTCACTCAGAAAGATTAAAATAGGATATAGAGGAGATGGTTGGAATTTATACAGGATTATGATTGTATAATTCAATAGCATCTAGGAAAATAAAATAGAGTAGGTGGTTATTTGATTCAAAAATATAATTCTACCTTAATTATACTATGTCTATAATATGATCTTTGAATTAATGATTTCATGAATAGTGGATAACAAATCCTGGATGGTTTTTTAGGTGTCAATATAATCATCATTTTCAAATAGAATTATGAAAGCTCATAAGGAAGAAATTTTTTTATAGGAAAGGGGAAAATTAATTACTAAATGCAAGTTGCATGAAATTAATATTAACAAAGAATTTTTTCTGAGATATAGATAAAATTTATGGTTTCACCTAACCAATAATTGAAGAAATAATTATTGATTAAGGCTAATGCCTCTCCATTTTTTATTCATATTGGAAATACAAAAACATATAGAGACTTTTTGGAACATTTCTAGTAAAATGTAATGAAGAAATATATTTTTAATTTAACTATGAAATGTTTGGATTATAAATAGGTAATAACTGAATGACAGTTACTAAATTTGATGATTCAATATTTTCTAATGATAGAATGAAAATTTTAGAAAATATCCATGGATCTTATGGTTATATTACCAAATACATATTGAGGTAATAATTTGATATGGGTTATTTTTGGTCGATTTACTAAATATATGACTTTTATTACCTTTTGAGATAATATTAATTTGGATCACCTTTATTGAATTTATGTAAACTATATAATTAGATTATATGGATTCCCTCTCTTTATTGAATCAAAATTTGATCCTATGTTTAACTATAATGTTTTGAAAAGACTTTAGAAGTCATTGGGCAGTTAATTAAATTTTACTACACCCTTTCATTCTTAATATGATAGAAAGTAAAAAATTAATGGTTAAGAATTTGGAGGATTTTCATCAATATTGTTCAGTGGATTATTAAGGAATTTCAAATCAATTACTTAATTTCATTGAATTTTATAATAATAATAATTTCCAATCCATAATATTTATTGCACCTTTTGAGGAATTATATGGAAAGTGGTGTTGGGATTCAAATTTTTGGGATGATGTCATAGAAAGAAAATTGTTGGGGTTAAAATTAGTAGAATAAATAATTGAATATTATTCAATAGTGTATGAGGATACCATAAGGAAGAAATAAAAGTTATGTAGGTAGCATGAGGAAAGATCTTTCCTTCGAGTTAGGTGATCTTGTTTTTCTTAAAGTCTCTCCATAGAAAAGTGTTATGAATTTCATTAAAAATTTAATGTTAAGTATTTGGTTCATTGGACCATATGGATTCCAAAATAATGTTCTATTAGTTTTATATGGCATTGAATTTCCAAAAAATTTAACTTAGGTACATGATGTATTTCATGTTTTATTTTTTAAAAAATATGTGCTAGATTCATCTCATGGTTTAAGCATTGAATTAATTTGGTAACAATAAAATATTTCTTATAAGGAAGAGATGGTACATATTCTTGAACATTGAGACCAAGGGTTTAAAAATAAATTGATTTAAATAGTACATGTTTTTCGGAAAACTCATATGATTGAATAAGAAAAACAGGATTCTGAAAATACTTTGAAGGGAAAATATCCCAATTTTTTTAAGTAATAAATAAAACTAAGAGGATAAAAATTTAAAAGGAGATAAATAATGTAAAAAATAATTAATTTTAAGATTAAAAAATTCATGATTCATTAAAATTCATTAATTAGATATTATATAGTCCTTAAAAAATAAGAATACTTTATAATTCTTTAGTCAAAAGGGAAAAACATTATTTCTAACCAAATTGGTTTTTCATGAATTATTTGGTTTTATTTAAAGGAATGAATTTAAAATTATATAATTTTAATTTTAAAAAACGAAATTCATTTTTGAATTCATGATGACAAAATTATCTTAGGATAAAATTATTATAATTTTATGAAAGGTTTGACTTATAATGAATAGTAAAAATACAAATTTTTATTGAAAACTGTATTTTCTTTTTAATAATTCATAAAGTTAAATTTTGTTTTAAAATGGTTTAAAAGAGAAATTAGTTCTATTTTATTATTAATAATCAAATTATTTTCTTATCAATAAATTTTAAACTTGAATTTCGTATAAAACCATTTAGTACATAAAAGGAATTTTTTCTGAAAAACATTATTTATTCACATTTTTCATGTTCAATATTAAATTAAATTATTTCAATTAAATAAATTGAATCTGATAAAATGGATTAAATAATTTTAATAATAATTACTAATATAATTTAATAATTATAACTTATTTTTTTTTTCAAAATTAATTGTAAAAATAGTAAAAATTGGTTACCATATAAAATGTTAAAACAGGTTTTTAGGAGTTTAATAGTAAGTGATAAGTGGTAAAATGACCTAGAAACTTGTTTGAATACTATTTTGTGGATATATTTCAACCCTATCTCATCTTATATTTGTAAATGGTCCATCTTGTAAACATTTTCTTATTATTAAATTAATATATTTTACTCTTTTTAAATATTCAAAGTGTGTCCTCTCCCCCACGTATAAAAGAAATCCCCCTCTCATATCATATATACACTTAAATAGAATATTTTCACCAAATAACTACCAAAATATGTTCCTCAAATCACTATCCATATCTTATAGTACCTTTTTTTATTATAAAACCAACCAATGATGGCTTTAGTTATAAACCAAAAGAGGTTGTCTCAAAAGGAAGAGTAGTTCTAAACTACATGTTTTCATTTTATTTATTATTATATGACCATAAAATATTATTAAAGAATTATTATATTATAAAATAGGTATAATAAATATTCATATGTGTTTTAATGTTAATTTAATAACCAATATCCTTCGCCATCCTCCAAAAAAAATTAAACTAACCATCATTCATGTGTACAGAGGGTTATCACCTCGCAAACTGATGTAATACATTGTATATCACTACATCACATTGTAAGATATAATGATGCATTTAACACATATAAATTATATTAATGAAATATTTATCAATATCTAAAAATAATATATCTTCTTCTTTCTTACCATTCCATCCATTGGAAAATGATAATGTCGTTCGTGTTTGCATATGGATTGCCCTCTCCACAAAGTGTTGTGATATTTTTTTCATAACCACATCACAAGAATATTATATATATGTTTTTTAAATAAATAATATTATATTTATTATATAATAAAAAATTTATAATGAAATAATTATATTTACCTTCTTTCCTTGATTCCCTTGTAAAAATAAAAACATTACTCATGCATACACGTAGTCAAGAGTCTCCAACATTATAACGTAATTAATTTTTTAAAATAACCCTTAATTATAGGTTTTAAAAGTCTAATTAACATTTATAATTGATAATTTTTACATGATTATTATTCTGGATATAATGCAATAATGTCCACTTTGACCATAGTCAACATAACAAAGTGATTTTAGACATACGAGATGAATGTCATCCAAACAACTGATGTGAACTTAATTGATTAATTAATTGTATATAAAATCATAATAAATAAAATAAAAGGAATTATAAAATAGAAAAATTTTATTAAGTAGTAAATTATTAAAATTATATTGTTATATAGGAAGGTAAATAACTTATGTGCTAAATTAGACTCCTGGAAAGGGACACTTTACCTTGAAAAATGCTTTGAATGTTTTAATGAATTATTTTATAAATATTTTACTTCCATGTCCATATTCTTAAAATAATCTAATGGATCAATTTTTATGGATTTAAATGAATTATAAAGGAAATTTTATGTCACTATTTATTTTTAATCAATGGTTTTCAAAATTAATATTATTACATATTTTAGTTGGGATGTTTTGAAGAAAAGGTAAAAAGAATATTATATTTTAATGTATATAATATCAACGGTTCTTCCCGCCACTATAACCATTATTTAATGTTTGGATTACTTTAAGATATTTCATGTTTTGTTAAATTAAAAACCATCCTTCCATTTTTATAGCTATTTTCAAAAATTATTTTGATTAGAATGGGAATTTTAAAATCAGGAAATCTTTTCTTATGGGTGTAGAGAATATTTTTATGAGTATGATAATGGAAATTCATGGTTTCATGTATTGTGATATTTTAGAGCTCTTGGTAAATTTTTACAATTATGGGTGAGATATATATATATATTTACTAATGAAGTGTGAGCCCGATATATCTCATGATGATGGGTGAGCCAGATATAGGTCTCCAATGCATTTGGTAATGGTATAGAGTTGTTCGATTAGGTTTCAAAAAAGAGATTATTAGAATAAATTGGAAAAGCTATTCTATTTTTAATATTAATTATAATATTTTTATGAAAATCGTGTTTCAAGTTTCCGATAATATTTATATATGGTTTCTATGGTTTTTCTTTAAAATACTATTATTTCACAAGGTAAGCTAATGAGATTAATTTTAAAGGGAAGTTATTTCTATTTCTTAAATGTTAAATGTATAACATTTGATGATTTTTTCATGACTGCAAAGAAAACATTATGAGTTTTCTTTTTCCATAAATAATTTTTCATAAATTTCTTATGAAAATATTTAGGTGGAAAGTTTATTTCTTGGGAATGAAAACATTTAATTTTATCACAAAGTTTATTTTGAAAAAGGAATATTTTTAAGAGTATTCATGAAATAACAAGTTTATTTCATTCGTTTTATATGACTCTTACTAATATTTTCATGGTTATACCATGTTTTCAAATGTTTTTCCTATGTCTCCACATTGTGATATGATATTTATTTTTTTAGGGGTGATGACCTAACTCTCTAAAATCATAAACCTAGAAGATCTTTTGGAATGAAAAAAATGAATTATTTTCTAATGAATAAATTTTTTGGATTTTTTGAGGTTAGTTCCTTATTGAAAATGCCTCATAGTACTCAATAAAAAGGTTAGTACAGTTAGATAATGGTCTCTCTTATGAGGAGCATCTGGTGAAAATCGTTCATCAAAGATACAAAGATCTTCATAATAAGACAACTCACCAAGAAAAAGTATTATTTTGGAACCATAAGTATAAAAAAGAAAAATGAGAACCATAGGATGTAATTAATTTTAAGTAACCTCAGCTAGTTCCACCTTAGTATATAAAATAAAATTTAAATGATGAATTTTACCAAAGTGGGAAAATGAAATAACCCAAAATTTTATTAATGGAATTTCCCCTATAGATTGTATTTTTTTCATAAGCAGTAATATTGTATTTTATAAAACACATGCATCACATGATATTACTTAAAAAAATTTTATTAATATGAAATTTACATTTAAAGAATAAATATATCCATAAGAATATAAAGTATTTCAATGGAAAAAATTAATGAAAATATGATAAAAATAATATGAAAATTTTAATATGATCGATCCCCAATGATAATCTTACTTATAAACAACACTCTAAAAATTAAATGGAATATTAATAATTAAAAATTCATTTTGGAAATGAACAAATATATAAACCTGAGACATAATATATAAAATTATCTTACTGGTTATCATTTACATATTCTTATTCCATGTTCTATATTTTTTCCACATTCTTATGATGCTTCAATCCCATTATTCTGATGTGCTTATTCAATTCCTCCATGTGATCACCCATGTAAATTTTCCATTTTGATGTTATGCTATGTCATTTCATTCATATATTATTCCTCATCATTATGTTTATTCCATTAATAAACCCTTTATCACTCTTATTATTTTATGTATTCCCTAGGTTGTCATAGAAAAATTACACTCAAAGGGGTTTAAAATATCATTATATAAAAGAAGATAAATATGTTGTGTTTTACTCTCATTTTGACGTATTATGAACCTAGTCTTCCAAATATACCAGGACACTAAATCTTGGGTTTGGTTTAGGGAATTTTTATGTAAAAACATGTAATGACACATGTGAAAGACTTAGTACAGTATAATTCTTATTATGTAACCTTTTGACATCCCTATGGATGATTCGAAGTAAAGGATAACATCCTTGAATTTGTTAAAGATATTTGGATACTACCAAGTGGATGCAGTTGTGGCACAAATGAACCAAGGGGTAATCACCCTAAAAAATGTATTTTGTGTATCAAATCGATCTTTACACAGTTCTTGATGAGTGGACCTAAGACTGCACACCTGGAAAGACACACTAGGTGGATATGCTATAGTTAATTAACATTATCTTTAGAAACCATTATCTAGGATGTAAATAGAATTTTACGATTTAAATTATGACTAGTTAGTTATGATATAGAACCTAATTGGAAAATAACCATGGAAAATCTAGGCAAAACTGATTTAGTGTTAGGTTGATCTAATTATATTTTACTTGAACTGAAAGTATTATCGGTTCAAATAAATGTGTTGTTAGATAAGAAAATTTAGGATTGTGTTTTCATATTTATGTGATCATTTAATCCCATTTTAATTTATAATATCATAACTGTAACACCCCGAGATTTTATGAAAAATTTTATTTTTAATTTTATTGATGTCTTGTGTTGTACGCTACAATAAAGGAGTCTTGCACAACAAGAAACCCTAACTTGGCTGCATTACACGCAATCACGACCTTCCTCGATAGCGTGTGTTGTACGCAATACCGAGTTTCACTAAACAACGATATGCTATTAAAATATTATTAAAACTATCCATTATGAATAGTAATAACAACTTTTTGAAATTTTGTAAATTTCATCTTTCAAAATGGATTTCATTTTTGTATTCGGAATATCGAAATTAGCCTAGGGTGAAATTTTGGTATTTTTCTGAAAAATTTCAATTTTTGATGAATAGTGAAAACACTAGGTTACTATTTAAAAACCGACTTTTTATTTAAATAATTATTTATTCTATTTAAATTTATTTTAGTTCAAAATTGACACATAATACCTATATAATTTCAGTGTAATTAGAGTTATTTTATAATAATTTTAGATTTATAAAAAAAATAAACTTTTGACCGTCTTTTACCCACCTCCTAGGAGAATTTCCAAATTCACATAAAACATAATTTTACCGCTTATGTGAGTGTAATTTCAAAAATCTGAGAGACACGGTTGATGTCAGTAAGTAAAATGTGGTTCAATGAGGTGAAAATAATTTTTTCTGAATAATACCTTTTTACTTTTTTTACCACAGTTAAAAGTAAATAAGATAATTAAGGGTAAAAATGATATTATTATTACCCTAAAACATGTCCTAATTCTATTGGATAAGTTTAATTATACCAAAAACAACCTTAGGAATAAAATATGACCATTTAGGCCCACTTGGATTAGATTAGGACATTTATAATTAATTTATTTAAAGAAGGGTTAAAATAGTTAAAATCAAAGTTTAATAAGTAAATAATTTTTAATATAGGGTTATACCTGAGATAAATTCGACTATAAATATTAATTAGAAAGATAAAAATATTTCCTACATAATTTTATTTTATTTGTAATTTTTATACATTAAATAATTTAATTTATTTATGACACCAAGATGATGTAGTAATTATCTTATTAATGAAATATTGACATAATTGATGTTATAAATACCCAAATAAATGTAATTTGAGACTTTTTATGAATTACACTAATTTTATAGGTCAATATGACATGTTAGTATTGATTTAATTAACTTTTATTGAACTAATAATTCTGTTATCATTTTCACAAAAAATCAATTACTAAATAGTGTCAAAATTGACATAAAATAGTTTTTAAAACAAATATTATATTATTAATTGTTATTTTATTCCAAAAAATCTAATGATCGGAAAAAAGGACTTATATAAGGTTATATATATTAATAATAAACAACTTGGGGTTCTTTTGTCTTGTTATAGTAAGTTTATTAACCTTATAGTGTAAGAACACAAAAAGACACGGTAAAAGTAAAATTAACTAACATAAAGTTAAATCTAAATGATAAGGTTAAAATAGTAGACTAAACTTGTCCAGATTCTATTGGATGAGGTTATTTCGACCCATCCCTACCTTATCTTCGAAATAAATCAATTTGGATCTATTTAAAACCAAATATGTCTTTATAATAAAATAATATTTTTAGTTTTTAGAAAGAAGCCCCTCTCCTTCCTTATAAAAGGGAACCTCCTCCCTCTCTTCCTCACACCACTTTGAGCCTTCAAGCTCTGCCAAAAACTACCAATATTTCCTCTCCACTTCCCTGGAAATATCCTAGAGGTCCTGGTCTTCTTCAAAGACCAATTTTGCTACCCTAAGAGGAGGTCTCAAAGAGGCGCTTCAAATAAGAGGTAATGTCCGTTACCGATTTTTTCAACTTTATTTCTTCTTCCACTTCTTCTTATTTATTTTTTTCAATATTAAGTAATAACATCAGTATAAATCATATACTGATATGTTATTATAAGTATTAAACAACCATATTTCACCATCTATCCATCCTACGGAAAACGAAATCACCATGCATGCGTACGTACGGAATACCGTCTCCACGCCGTGGTGAAATCTGTTTTTCCACCAACACCTTACATGGATGGTTATAATGGTGTAAATAATAACTATATATGGTTATTATAACATCATACTGATTATGATATATTTTACCATCCACTACAATTCTATTAAATAATCATGGGAATGATATCATCGCTCGTGCGTACATTCGGAATACCGTCTCCACGACGCGATGAGATTCATTCTCAATGATTAACCATTCATAAATGATTATAAAGTATATATAATAAGTAATCATGAAATATATGAAATAATAAAGCTAATATATTTATGTATATATATATTTATGTCATCTATTTAGTTTCATTCAATTCAATAAGGAAATGAAAACAGCGTTCATGCGTACGTACTGCCTACCGTCTCCATGAACAGTGTATTTCATTCCTTTTATCGATCTATAATATATATATATGTATATGATGAATATATATTAGATATAAATCATTTTTTAAATTCTGGAATAATGTAAATCAGGATATAATTATTAATATCAAGAACTACAAGTTGAAACACATACGATAAATGAAATGATTTTACACAAAACACTACTTTAACATGGAATTAACAAAAGAACGGGTAATATAAAGCATTAGTGAAACATATATGATATCATAAAAAGGAATATGATTCTGTAATAAATCAATGAAATTATTTAAATCATTATACAGGAGTTTTGGATACGTACGAATCATATCAGACCTAAGGTAAGGGATAACTTTTCCAATCTCATTTTTATCTGAGATTGTTTATTCGTAAGTATTTACCAAGGTTATGATTATTATCCATGTCCATATGTTCTCAAAATGTTTTCATAAAATGTTTAATTTTCTTCCATGTATGTTTAAAGTTATTTTTACCCTTTTCTACTTTTACCACGTCGTATAGAAGGAATCTTTCTTTTACAATGTACTTTATTGACTTTTCCGGAAAAAGTACATGAAGAATGTTCTTTTAAATTATACGGCATGAAAGGATTTTTACGGTTTTATAAAGCCTTATTTTCATGAATCTTCCCCCAAAAGATTTCATGAATATTTTCAAAAAAATCTATTTCTTTTAAAATTGCATGAAATTTTGTGAAAAGAAAATGATTTTGAAAAAGAAAGGATATTTTCCACAAGAATTCATTTCAAGTGTTTTATTAAAACCATTTTTAATCTAAGGTTAAATTATTTAATATGTGTATGTTTCAAGTATAATGTCTCTATGATTTAAATGGTTTCACTTTTCTTATTATGAAATGATATCCATTTCTTTTATATGGATTATGTGATGATGGGATGATGTTTATGAAACCCATTTTATTTATTTGGTTTTTATGAATGATTTATGTTTATTTTGTAGAACAAGTAAGAATGATTTCATTATGAGATGGGTGGGACCTATATCTATCTCCAATGAATTGGGTAAGGATTTATATCTCATGATATAGACATGGCTGGAACGGTAAGTTAATCTGGTTCAGTGTTACAGGACTGAAACAAGGAGTGAACTCGATTCAAAAAGAGACCTTGTCCACTAAGATGGCCATGGAAGTAATGCCTTGGCTACTATGGAAATCATTACAGGTGCTTAAGGGATTCCACAATTACATGCTTTATTCTTATGCTATTTTATCATGATTGATGATCTATTATGATCTATGCCTTAGGTACTGCCATGTTTTATGTCATTGCTCATGATTTTGATGTTTAAATATTATGTTCATGTTTTTAAGTTCAAATGTATATGGTTTGTTTTATTTTCACCATGCTTATCCTTACTGAGCATTTGAGCTCACCATTTTTATGTTTTCTTTTCCCCTGGGATTAAAAGAAAGGTTTTAGTTAAGGAAACAAAAAGGGGAGGATCGTTATGGGAGATGTTGAAGATCTTTAAACATGGTTAGAAGTTTATATTACAAGTTTCCAAAGACACTAAACTATTACGGTCCTTATGTGTCTATATTTGTTATGTATTAGATATTCCAAAAAATTAATATAATGTCCATGAACGTCAAGCTTCGGGTCTCTACAGTTGGTATCAGAGGAAAGGTTTAGTCAACCTTTGGAAACTTGGATGCGAAAACATTAGTGAGATCCCTAGAGATATTTCTAAGGTATGTCTAGGGATGTACCTAAGGATATGTATATGTATAGGATATATTCCTAGAACTACGGTAACAATGTTAGAATTTAACCTAAGATGTTAGATATTAATGGTACTCCCCCTTTATTATGTTGTTTTCTCTAGCATGATTTTTGCCTCTCACACTATTATTTTTGGGTTTTAGACGATGGTTGGAACCCGAAGGAACTGTGTTGATCAATGTAATGTAAAATGCAATGATTGTCCTCCTGAACAAACCAATGTTATGGTATATGGAGTTCAAAATCTTATTTTTATACTTACACAAGCTATGAATCATTCTGGACTTCCAAATGAGCAGAGAAGGGAACAATATTTTATTGAGTCCTTCATGAGGAAACGTCCACCTTCTTTCAGTGGGTCTTCTGATCGACTTGTTGCTGAACAATGGATCAATACCACTGAAAAGATATTTTCAGTTCTTCAATGTTCTGAACATGATAAAGTCATCTTATCAATATATCGTTTGGAAGGTGAAGTTGATCAATGGTGGAATCTTATCAAGAATACGAGGCCAAGAGATGAAATTGAGTCCATGGAATGGGACGAGTTCAAGAACTTATTTTTCAATAAGTACTTCCCTTGTATTCTTCGAACAAAGATGGAGAAGGAGTTTCTTGAACTAAATCAAAAGGATGATAAATCTGTTGGTATATACAAAGCGAATTTTACAAGGCTTGAAAGGTATTCATTTGGCTTTATCATCCAACCTGAAAGTAAAGTTGATCGATTCTTCAGTGGCTTAAAACAAAATCTTCGAAGGGAATTAGCTATAAGAGACTTCTGTATCTATGAAGAAATTGTGTGTTGTGCTATCAAGGTAGAACTGGAAGTTGTTGTAACATATCCATCTCATGGTTTTGACAAGAAACGAAAGATGGAGTTCAAGCATAAATCTCAGAATAATGGTGAAAAGAAGATGAATGTTTCTTTATGCTCAAAGTGTGGAAAGAAGCATGGTGGAGATTTCCTAAAAGGTACTATAAAATGTTTTAAGTGTGGAAAAGAGGGTCATCGAGAAGTTGATTGTTGAAGTAATGGGAAAAAGGTTTCTAATGATGTGAATAGAGAAAATACTACAGAGAACTCTCCACCAACACTTCAATGCTTCAAGTGCAAGGAAATGGGGCATTATGCTAATAAATGCCCTAATCCAAGGGTTAGTGATGATCGACATGAGCAACCACTTAAGTCAAAGGACAAAGGGAAGTCACAGGCGATCACTATTGGTGATGTTAAATATGAAAATGATGTGGTGTAATGATTAAGTTTTTATGTAATGGGATTCCAAAATAATGTTGTATATAGTATCATGGAATATTGGAATATTTATGTATTGATCTATTGTGGTTTTCAATAATTTTATGGTACCGGTAACCATGGAAATTGATTGAGATGTTTTTGGAAATAATATGATATGCGCACAATGAAGGGATAAGGAGAAAATGAAATGTTTGACAGTATTCATGAGCTCATGACTAATATAAGGAAATAGTTATATCATGGTTTGAGTATGTAGAATTTTGGGGTTTTGGTATGTGGAAAGAGTTAAATTTTGACATCACTCATGTTTTCACTAAGGTTCAATGGGTATTCATTCATCAAGATAATAAATGATTAAGGTATTCACATGTTTGTAATTTGACCAACAAGATATATCTTATGATATATGGGTAATAAATGATGGCATTCACGTGATTGTTATGTGAAATTTCAAGTAATAATGAGCTTGGACCGAAGTATTTTAGATAAGAACTTTTTTCGATATTATTGATGGGATGTTATAGTAATGTAGTTTTAGAAAAAGGGCAACCTACAGAACGGGCGACATCCCATCACGTCGGACAAGGCTGTGGGAATCAAACCCACAACTAAAGCGTGACAGGCCTTTATCTCCTACCATTGTCCTATAGGAAGTCCCTGGTTAGTAGAAACTAGTTTTATTTTATTAAGCGGTATGATATATGAATTATAAGTTCATTTTTGGAATCATATATGATTAACCTCACCATAGATAGACTTATGTATATTTTATAACTTTTGATAACCTTTTTTTTGAAATAGATGGAATGACCCATCATTCTATCACATGACTTGTTAACACTTCACGAATAACAAATTCAACTTCATTTCTTTAAGAAATGAAGTGGAAATTGTTCAAAGCATGAACAACAGTGAGATTGTACCAAAATCAAGCAATTATTCAAATTTTTAAACCTTAGGGAAATGATATTGAACACCAAAAATGTTGCCCTAGTTCCCTTATATCCGATGAATCAGATGGTACCTTTAATCATCACAAATCTATGGCTTTGTGATTGTTGGCTTTTTCATAGCCATGTTCTCTACCACTCTCCATCAGAACATGATGGTTAGGTTTCTCTTCCATATCCATATTTTCACCTATGTTCTCCTATGTGGAAACCTAGTGATTAGTTAATTTGGGTAACCATTATGTTTCATAATTTAGTTTTTAAAGATTTGTTTTGTTAATCCTTTTTACGATGTGGGTTTCTATTAAAGAAACTTTTGAGTAGTAAACAATTTATAACCCTGGCGAATTTCAAGGGCGAAATTCATTTTAAGGGGGGTAGAATGTAACACCCCTAGATTTTATGAAAAATATTCTTTTTAATTTTATTGATGCCTTGTGTTGTACGCTAAAACAAAGGATTCTTGCACAACACGCAACCCTAACTTTGCTGCATTAGACGTAATCGCGACCTTCCTCGATAGCGTGTGTTGTAAGCAATACCGAGTTTCACTAAACAACGATATGCTATTAAAATATTATTAAAACTAGCCGTTATGAATAGTAATAACCACTTTTTGAAATTTTTTAAATTTCATCTTTCAAAATGGACTTCATTTTTGGATTCATAATATCGAAATTAGCCTAGGGTGAAATTTTGGTATTTTTCTGAAAACTTTCAATTTTTGATGAATAGTGAAAACAATGGGTTACTATTTAAAAACCGAATTTTTATTTAAATAACTATTTATTCTATTTAAATTTATTTTAGGTAAAAATTGACACATAATACCTATATAAGTTCAATGTAATTAGAGTCATTTTATAATAATTTTAGATATATAAAAAATTTATTGAACTTTTGACCGTCTTTTACCCACCTCGTAGGAGAATTTCCAAATTCACATAAAACATAATTTCACCACTTCTATGAGTATAATTTAAAAAATCCAAGAGACACGGTTGATGTTAGTAATTAAAATGTGGTTCAATGAGATGAAAATAATTTTTGCTAAATAGTAACTTTTCACTTTTTTACCACGGTTAAAAGTAAATAAGGTAAAAAGGGTAAAAATGATATTATTATTACCCTAACACATGTCCTAACTATATTGGATAAGTGTAATTCGACCAAAAAAAACCTTAGAAATACAATATGACTATTTAGGCCCACTTGGATTCGATTAGGACATTTATTATTAATTTATTTAAAGAAGGGTTAAAATAGTTAAAATCAAAGTTTAATAAGTAAATAATTTTTAATATTGGGTTATACATGAGATAAATTCGACTATAAATATTCATTAGAAAGATAAAAATATTTCCTACATAATTGTATTTTATTTGTAATTTTTAGACATTAAATAATTTACTTTATTTATGACACAAAGATGATGCAGTAATTATCATATTAATGAAATATTGACATAATTGATGTTATAAATACCCAAATAAATGTAATTTGATACTTTTTATGAATTAAACTAATTTTCTAGGTTAATATGACATGTTATTATTGATTTAATTATCTTTTTTCGAACAAATAATTTTGTTATTAGTTTTAAAAAAATCAATTACTAAATACTGTCAAAATTGACATAAAATAGTTTTTAAAAGAAATATTATATTATTAATTGTTATGTTATTCTTAAAAATCTAATATTCGGCCAAATGACTTATATAAGGTTATATATATTAATAATAAACAACCTGGGGTTCTTTTGGCTTGTTATAGTAAGTTTATTAACCTTATAGTGTAAGAACACAAAAAGACATGGTAAAAGTAAAATTATCTAACTTCAAGTTAAATCTAAATGATAAGGTTAAAATATTAAACTAAACTTGTCAAAATTTTATTGGATGAGAGGAGTTCGACTAATCCCCACATTATCTTCGAAATAAATAATTTTTGATCTATTTAAAACCGAATATGGCTTTATAATAAAATAATATTTTTAGTTTTTCCAAAGGAGCCCCTTTCCTCCCTTATAAAAGGGCACCTCCTCCCTCTCTTCCTCACACCACTTTGAGCCATCAAGCTCATCCAAACCCTGCTAATTTCTCCTCTCCACTTCCCTAGAAACATCCTAGAGGTCCTAGTATTCTTCAAAGACCAATTTTGGTGCCCTAAGAGGAGGTCTCAAAGAGGCGCTTCAAAGAAGAGGTAATGTCCGTTACCGATTCTTTCAACTTTATTTCTTCCTCCACATCTTCTTCTTTAGTTGTTTCATTATGAAGTAATAACATCAGTATAAATAATATAATGATATGTTATTACAAGTATGAAACAACCCTATTTCACCATCTATTCATCCTATGGAAAACGAAATCACCACGCGTGCGTACGTACGGAATACCGTCTCCACGCCGTGGTGAAATTTGTTTTTCCACCAACACCTTACATGGATGGGTATAATGGTGTAAAGAATAAATATATATGGCTATTATAACATCATACTAATTCTGATATATTATACCATCCACTAAAATTATATTCAATAATCATGGGAATGATATCATCGCTTGTGCGCATGTACGGAATACCATCTCCACAACGTGGTGAGATTCATTCTCAATGATTAACCATTGATAAATGATTATAAAGTATATATAATAAGTAATCATGAAATATATGAAATAATAATGATACTGTATTTATGTATATATATATGTGTTTTATCTATTTAGTTTCATTCAATTCAATAAGGAAACGAAAACTGCTTTTATGTGTACGTACGTCCTACCGTCTCCATGAACGGTGTATTTCATTCCTTTTATCGATCTATCATATATATATATGTATATGATGAATATATATTATATATAAATCATTTTTTAAATTTTGAAATTATCTAAATCAGGATATAAGTATTAATATTAAGAACGACAAGTTGAAACACATACGATAAATGAAATGATTTTAACCAAAATGTTGCTTTAAGAAGGAATTTACAAAAGAACGGGTAATATAAAGTCATAAGTGAAACATATATGATATAATAACAATGAATATGATTCTGTAATAAGTCAATGACATTATTTAAATCATTTTACAGGAGGTTCGGATACTTAAGAAGCATATCGGACCTAAGGTAAGGGATAACTCTTCCAATCTCATTTTTATCCGAGATTGTTTATTCGTAAGTATTTACTGGGGTTATGATTATTATCCAGGTCCATATGTACTCAAAATGTTTTCATAAAATGTTTAATTTTCTTCCATGTATGTTTAAAGTCATTTTTACCCATTTCTACTTTTACCACATCGTATGGAAGGAATCTTTCTTTTACAAGGTACTTTATTGACTTTCCCGGAAAAAGTACGTGAAGAATGTTTTTTTTAACTTATACAGCATGAAAGGATTTTTACGGTTTTATAAAGCCTTATTTTCATGAAGCTTCCACCAAAAGATTTCATGAATATTTTCAACAAAATATCTTTCTTTTAAAATTGAATGAAATTTTGAGAAAAGAAAATGATTTTGAAGAAGAAAGGATATTTTCCACAAGAATTCATTTCAAGTGTTTTATCAAAACCATTTTTCATCTAAGATGACATTATTTCATATGTGTATGTTTCAAGTATAATGTATCTATGATTTACATGGTTTCACTATTCTTATTATGAAATGATATCCATTTCTTTTATATGGATTATGTGAGGATGGGATGATGCTTATGAAACCCATTTTATTTATTGGGTTTTTATGAATGATTTATGTTTATTTTGTGGCACAAGTAAGAATGATTTCATTATGAGATGGGTGGGACCTATCTCTCCCTACAATTCATTGGGTAAAGATTTATATCTCATGAGATAGACATGGCTGGAATGGTAAGTTAATCTGGTTCAATGTTACAGGACTGAAACGAGGAGTGAACTCGATTTAGAAAGGGACATTGTCCACTAAGATGGTCATGGCAGCAATGCCTTGGCTACTATGGAAATAATTACATGTGCTTAATGAATGCCACAATTACATGCTTTATTCCTATGCTATTTTATCATGATTGATGATCCATTATGATCTATGCCTTACATACTGCCATGTTTTATGTCATTGCTCAAGATTTTGATGTTTAAATATTATGTTCATGTTTTTAAGTTCAAATGTATATGGTTTGTTTTATTTTCACCATTCTTACCCTTACTGAGCATTTGAGCTCACCCTTTTTATGTTTTCTTTTCCCCCAGGATTAAAAGAAAGGTTTTAGGTAAGGAAACAAAAAGGGGAGGATCGTTATCGGAGATGTTGAAGATCCTTCAACATGATTAGAAGTTTATATTCCAAGTTTCCAAAGACACTAAACTATTACGGTCCTTGTGTGTATGTTTTTGTTATGTATTAGATATTCCGCAAAATTACTGTAATGTCCATGAACGTCAAGCATCGGGTCTCTACAATAACCATTTTTGTCTTAGTATTTAAATTGGAAATATAATCATGAAAATGAAGTTTTGAATGGTTTTTCCCTAGAAACTCTTATAACCAACTAAGGAATCAAACTGGGTAAAAATTATTGAGATAAAGGGAAGTCTCAATAAAATACTTTTATGTTTAAAATTAGGAGACTCTTAGTATCAAATATTGTGAGTTTGATATATTATTATAAAAAATTGATTCTCTTATGGATCCATTAGCTTCTTTTACTAGTGAATGATTATTTAAATTGTGGGAATGAAATTTACTTAAGGGGGTATAATATAACTCCTCAATATTTTACTATATATCTTTCCTTCATATATATATATGATATGTTCAATAGCTTCATCAAAATTTAAGACTAACCTAAAATGATATGTGAAATATTAGATGAATATTATTAAGGAATTTATAAGAATATTAAAACCTCTAGTAAATAAAAATTTATAATTCATCTAAAGTTGTTTACATTTAGAGGAAGAATTAATTGATATTATTTAATATTAAAAATGATTCTTCATACTTAAATAATTTTTTTCTTAATGTTTTTTATATTTTATTCTAAAAAATTATGTTCAACAATTTTAAAATATTGGATAAATTTTATTTAAATTCTAAATTGATATGAAATAATATAAAGAACACTTAATGATTAAAAACATCATTCTTAAATAGAATTAATTCTTTTTTATATTTTATATTTTCATTTGTGATATAAATCTATAAATTTTTTAATTTAACTTTTATTAAATAAAATTAATTTTTCAATTTATTTTGTAAAAATTAGGTTAGCATGTATTTTTCATATTTTCATGAAATAATTTATTACAAGGTGAATAATGAAAAATATTATTTTTACTGAAATTGTTGTGTTTATGACTATATGAAGAAGTAAAAATAACATAAAAAACATATAATTCATCTTCCATGATCAAAGATTAATTTAAGGGGTAAAACTATACATTTAAAAAAATTATTTTGAATTTAGAAAACCTATTTATGGAATTTTAATTATTAGAGTAATATTTTCCAACAAGAGAAATTATTTTTTTTGTTTCTTTTAATTAAATTTTATTTTCATAAAATTTAGTTTTGAATTTATTTTAAATTCACATAAAATTCATTTAATTTATAATAAAAAATATTTTATACCATGAATATCAATAAAGATTGATAATTTTTTTCTAAACATAAATTTTAAATATAAAAGTTACTTTTTCATACATGGATTTTTACGTGTTACCTACAGTAATGTTAAAATTAATTCTTCTTACACAGAAATTTTATTTGATAAAATAAATTTAATTTTTTTAATTAGTAGTTTAAAACTATATTTAAAGTCCTATTTTAATTTTTAAAAATTAAAATTAAATTACTTCCATAAAAATTAATTAAGACTGCAAAAAACAAAAAATAGTAATAGAGAAAATTTTAAAAGGAAAAGACATGAATTTTTTTTCAAAATTAATTGTAGTGGTGTAATTCAAATTTTAACCTCCTTTGGTCCATTATTCTTTAATATTTTCCCACTTGACATGAAAAATATTTTCACACTTTATATTAAGAAGTTAAATTCATAAAAATGTCATTCCCCTCACCATTGGAAGGAGATCACCTCCACCCCTATTATACACTCATTATAAAGCATTGTGTTGAGAAAAAATCTACCCTAGTGTCTCCTCAAATCTCTCCCCACATCTTATAATCATTTTTCATTCCAAAATACCAATCTAATGGGCCTTAAGTTTTTTCCCATGGGAAAACATCCAAAAGAAGATGTGATGTTCTTGACCAATCTACCTTAATTATTTTCTTCTTATAACCAATAAAATATTTTATATAAATTAAATTATGATGATAGAATTATAATTAACATTCATAAATTTTATTACAATTATGGAATATCAATTTTCTACCTTCCTCTTAACAATTAAAAAAAAAGAAAATTCCCTGTGTTTTATGTGCGGGCTATCACCCCCATAAGCGATGTGGTCCACTTTTGATAATGGTCATAAATTTCTCGCTCAAAGTGGGTATTTAATGAATTAATATTTTACTTAAAAATAATAAGAACATTAAAATATAAACAAACTATGAAATCATTTACATTTTATGAAAATAAATGTGTCACTCATGTGTATTTACAGACTATCTCCTCAATGAAATTGAGGTGTTTATTTTTTTATCAATTCTTTTATTTGCCATTAAAATCTCTTAAATCATATTAAAAACATTAAAAAATATATATAATATCATTACACTTTTGTAATAATTAAATTATTCCAAAAAAATCACTTTTTTAACCATACTCACCATTAGATGATATTTAGTTCTTGTTTTGTTTGGTTTAACCACCTACATAAACAATGAAAAACTTTATATCATGGATGAATATGGAAACTTTGAAAAAAATTATGGAAATTAATGATAAAATAATTTTTTTAGAAAATTTATAATAATATTTATCATACTATCAATACCGTTATATATCTGTTAAAATTTTACTGAAACAAGCTCATAAACAACTTTACTGTCATGAATCACAAAAAAATACCTGTGAAATGAAATTATAAAACTATAAATAAATATAAAACATCTATTATAGTAATATAATGGTATTAAAATGATAAAACTTTATCTTATAAAAATGAATCAATACCACCATCATGAAAGTATTGTTAAACTAACAACCAATGATAATAACATCTTTTGATTAAAATAAAATATAACAAACTATTTTATTTTGAATAAATTGTTATATATTTTGTGTATAAATGATTATTGTTGTGAATAAGGTTCCATAATATGAAATTAAAATGGTTTTTTTTTATAAAAGATTTTATATAATGTTTATTAATTTCAGATAAAATGTAAGTAATTTGTTTTACTCAACTTATTTTATTGATTTATAATGATTACATTTTTATTATTGTCATTATAAGATGGTTTTCATATATTATATGATGAAATTATAAGGATCGCCCAAAATTTATTGGGAATTAAATAGAAAAAATTATTTATTTATAGAATTTTATGATGTTAAGAATAGTAACTATTCTTTCCAAATTATTTATTTTTCTTCTATATGCATTTTCAATCTTTCCACTAATATTTTCCTTTTTATTTTGAAATCCAATTATTTTTTATTTTTGGTAATCATTAAATTTATGTTTAAATATTTTCAAATTGAATATTTAACATTATATTTACTATGTGGGTTTTAATAAATCTTTTTTAAAAATATTAAAATGTATTTCCATTTTATGTTCATATTTTTTCTACATAGCATTTCTTATGGAAAATGTTTATGCCTTTTCAAGGTGACATTATTAAGATTTATTTTTCAGTTCTTTTAAAAAAAATATTTCCCTCTTGAAATTATTCTACAAAAATAATTCAAATAAAATTTTTTACAACAATCATACAAATTTTTTTCTAAAATCGTTTTTCATAGATTCACTTCAATTTCCCTCCTTAAGATATCTAACACCAATAGTGTTATGATTTATAAATCACCCAATAATTTTCTCTAGGAAATAATACTATAGGGGTTTATATATTAGTGTTGATCGATCTGATTCCAAAATTCATTTTATGTGATTTCATTTATAAGTGATATGAAACACATTTTCTTTCTCTAGGTTATTTATGATTTGATGACTTAAACAAATTTTTTCAATGGATTGTTTATGATATATGGATTTTTTATATCATTTGGAACGTATATGTATAGATTATCATTTGGTGGTGTCCTATATCAACCTCCAATGCATTGGTGAGAAATTTATATCTTATAATAAATCTACATGTGGATGAAATTAAGTGTCTACATCATAATTGATTGAAAGTTGTGAATCATGAAGGCATGGGTGAAAGTACTGACTCATGATGGTGATGATACCATTTTCTTATAGTTATTATGAATTTATTTGTTATTATATGTTTTGTATGTCTGTTACATTTCCATGTCAAATACTTATGATCATGATCCATCTCCCATGCCTATTATTTAATGACTTTGTGCTCTTTTCCCATGTAAAATGTTTGTTCACATGATATTACATATCATTTAATCATGACTTGTGAAAATATACTATGGTTCCATTTTCTTTTTAGTAATATATTTCTCCCTTACTCATGTTTTTTCATATGTATATGATATTACCCTTGCTGACTTGTCGATAAGTTTCCCCATGCTGAATATTTGAGATCAACCATTTCTTATATATTCATTCCCTAGGTCATAAAGATGAATATATCTTATGATAAGTCTGTAAGTTAGTCAAATTTGGATCATTTATAGAAAAATGTAAACATTTATTGAAAAATAGGTTGATTATGATGTTGATCCTCAAATACAAAAAACCTTATATTCCTGGTCTTGTGTGAATACATATTAGATGCAATCCTTAAATTACTGAAATAATGTAAACTAAATAAATGTTTAACATGGATACCATTAGTATCTATTAAATATCATGTTTAAAGAAATATTTTTTAACACCATAGCTAGGAGTATGTATCTAGGGTTCCTCATATTCAATGTATCATTTAAAATTAATTCATATTGAACTTATTCATTGAATTAATTTAATGAATTAATGTTATTTAATCCATTCATAAATGATTGTAAATAATGAAACAACATAAGAAGATGAACACTCATAAATTCCTGTTTATATAGCAAATTCATGCACTTTTCCTGTGAATTTTTAGATACATGAACATAGATTAAATTTTTGATTAAACCATATTCTATAATATATATTATATACATGTGTTTTTAATGAATAACAAACAAGTTTAATAAGAATAAATCATTTGAAATGTAATATAAAATAAATAAGGTTACCCATGTTTTAATAAAACATTCTATATCCTAAAATAAAATAATTTGTGGTGGAAATATGAGTTTATAAAAAATAATATCAATTAAATTATAGTAGAAAAAAAATATTCATGTTAATTTTTTAGGTGAAAAAATAAAAAAAAAATTGTTATACATTCATGTAAACCAAGATTTATAAAAATATAAACAAGATGGAGAATAATAACAGAAATTACATATAATACCAATCATCATTGAGTTTGATAATATGTATAACTTATGAAAATAGGGAAATATTTAAAACGAATAATATTAAAAGGATAATTAAAAATAATAACATAATATAATATAATAAGTATCATGTGTTAAACCAACCACTGGATTAATGATGTGTTACAAAAATAACACTCGGATGGATCTCAACTAGCATTATTGGATGGAAACCCCTGTTGGAAGAGTCTCACTATGACAATTAAGATAATATCCTGGGTATAATGTAAACTAGTATATCAACCATATATTTATTTCCCACTTATTTACCCCAGGTTCCCATGAGAGTTACTAAAAGAGCTGAGAAAAATAATCCATTCACCAAACCATAATATCCCTAAAATACATCCATATAAATCTCAAATATCACTTATGGACTCCATTCAAAATAATATCCCATTTCAATAATATCTATTACATAATAATAAAAATCCTTTTTATTGATTCATATCACTCAATAATATATAATTATAATAATCAATTCCAATGGGGAAAGATTTATAGGTTATAAGATAACAAAAATAAATTTATCTATCAAAATATATATAATAATTATCCATATTTTGAATATATACAAATTTTTATGAAATAGTTCTTTATGTTACATTAATAAAAACCATAGATATCATCAAAAGTGTTAAAAATAAAATATATTAGTCTTAGAGAAAAAAAAGTTTGAAGTACAAAAATGCACACTTAAATAATGAATATTTCAAGAAAAATTGATGTTAGTCAATTATAAATCTTAATAAATAGTTTTGTTAAATCCCTTATTGTAATTTTATAAAAAACTATGTCTCACATTTAATCAAACACCTTTTGTTCATTGTTTTCATGAAAATTAGTTTTTTGGTTTTATGCTTGGAAATATCCTTTGATACTAAATTAAATTCATAAAAACATTTAGAAATAAATATCACCATATTAGATAACTATTATAATATTTATTTCAATAAAAAAATATAGGAAAAAACATACAAGAACTCATAGTACCATAAATAAATGAAAATATAAGGAACAACCCATCGGTAATGATGAAATAAACTCACATCAATATAAACCAACCACAAGGGAGATATATAAACCATTAATGGATATTAGAAAACCTAAAAATGTACAATTACGAATTAAAAATCATAAAACATGAAGCCCTATTAAAAAATTCTATAGGTAGAAAGGTATGTGAATAAATTAGCAATAAGAAGATAAGTAGAGGAGAGAGTAAGAATATTGTTTCCAATAAACATGAAAAACAATACCAAGAAAATATATTCCCAAAAATAAGACACTTAAATAAAATGAAGAGAAGAGGTGGAGATTACTAGGGAGATGTTCTATTGAATGGGGGAAAAGGAGGTAATCCGCCTTTAAAATGCATCTTGAAAAAATGGGAACAAAAGTTTTAAAAATTGATAAGGGAATTGTGCATATGATGAGTTCCAATATAGGTATGTTGTGAAACTCAATTTCCTAAAACAAGAGATCCTTTTTCATTATTAATTTCCATGGGTTTCTATATGAACAATCACCTTTCCCATACAAGCTAAAAAACCAAAAAAATCTCAAATTTTGATCCAAAACCAAAACTGAAATTCATAACAGATAAGTTACAATGAGAATACCAATAAAATAAATTGTGGATGTCATAATATTACTCTTTATAAAAACCAAGCTTCATGTTACTTATATAAAAATGAAATCTTTTTTTATGCACACATATCTTAATTCATCTCATGTATGAGGTATATGAAACTCTTTCATGCAACAGTTCTGAAAAATTTAAAATAAAAATAATTATAATTATAATAATGGTAGGATAGGTATCTGACCTATACATTTTATAACAATCCCTGATCTAGAATGAAAAAAAAATTCAACCCAAATTCATATTATCCATGTATCAATGCACATGAGAGGCCTAAATTTAAATATAATATTGAAAATTAATATTTAAAAATCTTAATAAAGAAATTAATTTCAAGCTCAAAACCCACAAAAAAATCATAGTTATGGTTGAATGTAACTCAATATTATGTTTTCACTAACATGTAACTACTTATATGCATTGAATTACTTTTAAAAGATGTAGTTTAACACTTTAAAAAAGTATTTATAAAATCATAGTTTTATTTTTGTCTATTTCTGAATAATTAAATAGAGAATAAAAAAAATAAATGAATATTTTATAAATTTAGACATAACATAATAATTTATGAGAATTTTATAAATAAGATAATTATAAAAACTTTATAATTTCTAATTATTAATGGGAATTAATTAATGAAATAAGCGTGAGTATTTCATATTTATTTCAATATAAAATCTTTTCAATTAGTAATTTGTAACATATATAATATGAAACCATTAAAATTCAAAACAATATGACATATTTCAATAAACATATCATCAATCAAATAGTTTATATTTTTTAAAACATTTTACATAAAAAATATCATGCATTTTCATTAAATTAAAAACATTATAAACTCTACCAAAACACTTTTTTGAAGGATTTTTATAATTTATAAAAATAATTAATTTAATATAATTATTTTAAATTATCACATTGACATTTTTGTAATCATCTATATTTTATAATTGGTAATAAATTAATAAATATACCATGTAATACCAATATTTAAATATAAATGATGTTTTTTAAAATTCATTTGGTATGGTTGAAAGGACCACTACCTTCCTTAACTTTTATGTTGCCTGAAGGGCTCTACATTGTGAATGTTTTATAATAATATTAATGAATATAATTTTTAATTAAAATAAATAATGACCATTCATTAAAAAACCATGATATGGTTCCTACTAGGGGAAAACACATTCCAGGGACACTACAATTGTATTATTTGGGACAAGTAATTTTGGGTAGAACTTTCAAAAAATTATTTTTTATCACAAGTTGCGGTTTATCCGTACTAAATCATGGTCTTCTTAAGGTTGAATCATTATGATATAAACAATGATTTTTTTAGAAAAAAATCATGTTGTGAAATTATTATTTACCATTATCTTTAACAATTTTTCATTACAATTTTTATCAAACTAACCCTTAGTTTTATAAACTTTACCAAACCATGCTTAATTTTAATAGAACATTACAATGTTTCATAAATTGTAAAAAAATTATTGCAAACTACACAATTTTTTGAAAATTTTCAGGAACCATGCTAGTTTGAAAAAACATAACATTGTTCTAGAAAATTATATTTTCCCTAATTCATTATATATATATAAATAAATCCAAATATAATTTAAGTGATTCTTATAACATTGAATGTTATTTTTATAATACAATAATTATCTAAATATAACGGAAAAATCAATAAAAACTCATCTTTCCATGAGATCCATCAATACATTTAATCGGAATAAAATAATAAGTAACATGTGTATTTTTATATATTGAACCAGATCTATCCAAGATCCACAAAATGAGAATCATAGGTGTCATTGAGAAGTATTTATTGACTCTTTAATACTATGGTATACATGGGTTATGAAAATTAGGAAACATAATAGAAATACTTTCCTCAATCTATGGTCTATGAAACATTTTGGTTAATGGATTAATGATAATCAAGATCTAAAGAAATATTTTTTAGGAATTTTTTATAAATGAATCTCATATTCAAAAATAGAATATTATTATATGATTGTATCACCTTTTATATCAACCTAATGAGTCTCCTTGTAACTCAAAATGTTTGTATATTCAATGAAAATTTATATAAAGATTCAAACATTAAAACTCATTTTAACAAATTATCAATTCCGTGAATTGATTATTTTCCATTTAAATAATTCATAAGGATTTTTAGAGTCATATAATTATCATCACATGAAGTAAACATGATATCTTAGTTGGGAGAGAACCAAATAATAATAATGGTCTATTATAAAATATTCATTTTCATGCACTAAACCACAATGTGAAAACCTTTATTACCTTGTGGTTTACACCAATAGAAACCATGACATGGTTAACACTAAAATTTCATGGTTTTTATTGTAGTGTATATTTATACTGGCTTTTACTATATCCAAAAACCCAAAAACACCCTAAATGAAAGGTAAATTATTGTGTAATTTTTTTAATTCTTCAATAAGATCATGTTCTCACCATATAAAGAACTCTTTAAACCTATAAATCCTAGGTATACACAATTTCCAAATATAGAAAACAAATTCGGAAACATGATTATTTGATATGGTTCTCTCTACGAGGAAACTATAAAGGGGTATATGTAGACATTATGTCAAAGTAACATGGAATATCACTACTCACTATAGATGCTTACAGGGTTTAGCAATGGTTTACAGCATATCAAAGTGAATCTCCCACTTTATCCATATCTATTTATTACTTTAAAGGGTAGTTCAAAATATATTAGGACCAGATTATTTCTAATAATAATTATTCTAAAAGAATGAACACTAAAAAATAATGGGTGTACTCATTGTTCTTACATTATTCATATCAACTTAAGATCTTCAAAACAATTCATCAAAGAAAAAATATCTCTCTCAAAAATTATGATTTTTCAATTGCATCCTCAAAAACAATGTTATTTATACCTTGATCTCTTCAATATCAAGGATTCAAACTTCTAAAAATGTTCACTATAAATTTTTTTAATTATCACCATAAAATTTTTTCTGCATCACTCGACCCATCGGGGGACCATCTGGGATTGTAGTAAGCCTAGTGTGACATCCCAATCCCACCTTTAATAGGATAATGGCTTGTGATTAGAGTATAGTAGACATATCACGAATTATTGGTGGATTTATCATATGCCAACCTACAACAAACATATATAATTAATATATAAAATAAACATCAGCAACAGTAGTTTATATAAATTAATAATCAAAATACAACACAAGTACAAAACATGAATTAGAATAAAAATTATAGATCTAGCCATAATTGCCTCTACAACCATCATAGACAACCTTTCTAAACCATGGGTTTCCAAGAATCACCAAGATTCAGCTTTGAACAATCAATGCCAACTCCATATCCACCCAAACCAAGTTTGAACTTTACATTATATTCATAGACACAACACATGTTGGAATATATCATGTGTAACATACTTACTATGACACCCAAAATCAATAATGGAAAGACAGAAATAAGAAAACCTGAAATATAGGAAAATAATGAATATGTGAGTAAAATAATGTATGATCTAGATATTTAAACCACTTGAAATATTGGGGATGCAAAGAATTCCTTCTCATCACAACTCTAATCCTCAAGTAGTATGGCTCTTAAGAAACTAAGAATTCTAATACCGACAAAAAACCCACTAAGTCAGATGTTGATATACTAGTTTTGCATCACTCCTCAAAGGAAGAAAGGGGTTCCTTAGGGATCACAAGTTTGAAATAATAAAATTTGTAAAACCTCTCCAACATTCACTTTTTCATTGGAAATCATGAAGGAAGGACCACTCCTTCATGATGCTTATACATTAATTTATATAGAACCATGACTTAATATCCAACATTATCATTTCACTATAATAAGATCCTATAGGGGAATACCCACTTTAACAAATAATATCTACTTAAAAAGGGAGTAGTAAATCCTAGCATCATACCACCAAGAAATAAAAAAACCACGTAACCTAATAGAAACATTACTGGATAACTACACAAATTATGAGAGTAAAATATAATAGATGATGGTATTACATATAATATGATATAGAATATAAATCTAAAATATATAGGACACACACTCTTAGTATCAAACAATAAGAATGTGGTTGAAGGGTAGTTACCAAACCCAATCAGTATTATGGGGGACCTGTGCAACTTTGAGTACCATATTATAGATTAGGGAGTACCTAAACCCTCATAATTAATTTATCACCATGCTTGATCCCCATCATTGTATCTATATAGATAAAGATACTAAACAAATCATACCACATTACATACTATCTTTGATTACAAGGAGAATCACACAGTCACATTCAACATTCAAAAACAATCAATATGAACTACTGGTGTATCCAAATCCATGTCCCAAGAAAGGAGATATGAAAAAATATTAAATCTAAAAAAGTACATGGCATGTACTCAAGGGTTATAAGGTTTGTATACCCTTGTAGGGTTTCTAGTCATGTACTATAACCCACATGAAATGTGATATCAACAAACACAACATGTACAAAAAGTTAAACGGTGTGTACACTCCACTGGCTCACCCAACATGAACCACTGGCTACCTAAGTCATGTAGTCCCTGACTAAATGGCGTACCTCTTTGGAAACCTAATGTGTGGACCATTAAATTCACAATGGTTTGGTCATACTTCTCATGTTATTTTTTTTTCAGCCATAAATTTCATATATCCAAACTACATGGACAATGAATATGTGTATACATAGTGTCTCATCTATTATAAATATAGTGTAACTCTATATCATAGGATATGTGATATTAATAAATTTCTAGAACACTATATATATACCTATATAGGTACATGGTATTTATTTCATATAAACTACACACTGTGTGGTACTCTTCTTAACCCAAAATTATAGATCTATTAGGATTTCACACAATCATTGTGAAAAATCTCCCCCAATCACACAATCAGACCTCCCATCATAATCTAAGAACCTAGGGGGTCCTTTTAAACATCAGATCCATCATTTTATCCATTATCCAATTGTGTCAAAATATTCAATTTCACCACCTACTATTGATCCACCCTATAGTCAGACCTACATTATGATGTGATGGTTAGACCATCTCTACTAATACAAAACATCACCCATTACAACTGTTAGATCACCCAAGGTCAAATTGTCGACCTATGTAGAGTCCAGTGCAAATAATCATCTAAAAGTGAGAGGAAAGATAATGGAGAATGATAATTAACATGAATACCAAACATCCAAAAAATCATATTCCACACACACCATAACGAACACATGTAACAAGTTATTCCAACTGAAAAAACATAATGATGATTAAATGATCTCCTCATGAGAAATCATTATGCTAAAGTTATTTCATAAGACGTACTTCATCATGATACCTTAATACATTATTAATTCAACCAATATCCATCATCATAGATATATCCCCCTCTCCTGGGTTTATGTCAATGTAAAAAAGGGGATAACAATAAGAAAAGACTGTAAAAGGAAGGTTTAAATTTGCTCACTAGAGATAAAAATTATTTAATTGATTTAATTTAATCACACAACCATGATGGATTATCCTAAGGACACAAGATATGAGTGAATTTTACATCTCTTATAAGGTAAATCCTAAAGTCTAAACGGAGGCTCTTTGTTACAATTTTCATTCAATATTTATTTTAAAAGATAACATCATCCATTTAAATATGGTAAATAAATAAATAAATATTAAATATTAAAAATATCATAAAATTCATCACCCTAATAGTTTCACCAAAACAAATCTCAACTATTAAAAAAATACCCCATGATCAATAAACCCATCAAAAATTTATTTATGAGGTTGTATTCAGAGTTAAATACGTTTTTTATTCCTAGAAGGTTCCTGGGAAATAAAAATATCAAATTTTAGGTAATACTCAATCAGGAAAAAATTTATTACACTACATTATCCTAAATTTTAAAACCTCTTCAACCATAAAAATAAAAACAAATACAGTTCCAAAATAAGAAAACTCACCAAATAAACACATGTAGAAATAAACCCACTTTAACACACACATCCCCCATATTCAAAGGCCCATATTCAAAATTAACTTGGAAAACAACCACCTAGGAAGGGAAGATCCTTTAAAATCACTAATTTCATCATCTCCATGTCTTATCAAAGAAATAACTTAGTATAAATAAGAATATACTCTTTTAGAGTCTTTCCAAACCTCTACACCAAAAACTTTTCTCATCCTAAGTTCATCCCACCACAGCTGATGAAGTGAATCCAGGAATCACTAACATCCATCTCAAAATAGTTCGATGTAAAAGTTACCTCTATTGGTAGTTCTTTTCTCCCAACCTTTATAGATAATTCCTGATCGTTTTTAAAATAGAAAAACGGATCTATGTCATACACAACCACATGATTTGTTCATGAATAATTTATACTTACACCTAAATAGTTTCATGGTATTATACTTCTATGAATTCATTTCAGCTTATTTTTTACCTCAAATTCACAATGCACAAGAACCAATTCCATTGAACTATGAAAAAAATGTGACATGGGCCACTTTTCCCAACCTTAACATCTAAAATAATCCTCTATTTGAATCATAACCTATAAAAATATTTCATTAATTATCAAAGATCGTATGGTTGTGTTGGATTTTATCTTTCATGACACCATTGTCTGTCATGTTTTGAATCCCAAAAAAATTAAAATGAATGGTCCTGGTCATTTATATGATGTAACTCTATTATCACCAATCCCTAATATTTCACTTTCCAAACTTGAGAAATTTATAACTATAAGCTCCAAATAAAACAACTTCCTATACTAGAAAACCTTTGTATTTATATGATGGGTACACCCACAAATATCCTCTAGACATACCTCACTAATTTATTCACTTCAATAGGGTTATCACCACCCATTATTTCAAAACCAATATTAAATAAAAACAAAAATAGAAAATTATTATACAACTTGGGAAGTAGTAAATATTCTCCCCACATTTATGAAAATCCTTTTAGTCCATCACTTGGGAAAAACGAGCTACATATCTCCATGAATATGACATCACCACCATGTTACAATGTTATAAATGGGAAGAGTGGGGTTTCCACAATTGATTGAAGGTCAAAAACAACTCAATATCTATATAAGAATAATTTTTTATAAAGATATATTCTCAAGACGAAATTTCATCATCTAGAATCGATTAACACTTGAACGACATCTCCTGGTAAGGCTAGGAAAATTCATTGAATGCATAAAAAGATCCTCAACAAACGAATACATGAGAGGAATCAATCTTGATTATATATAAATTCCATAAGGGTGTTCATCATTCTTATAAGAAACACTTGAACATCATATCAAAAATTCATAACGATTCATCTACTAGTCTCCCATAAATGGATACACATGGGTCACCTTTTGGAAGCATTCTTCCATTCCTCCCAATTCATAGTAAGTAAACTATTATCTATGAACATAGTATAAAAAAATAGTTACCACCTAATGGGTAGATGACCATAACTCCAAGAGTGTTAGATCCTCTCACCACACCTAAGGGATCCCACTCCATAAAAGAGTAGGTCTCACCTCATTTGGTCAACTATAGATCACCTTGAATTACTAGAATATGTATTCAATCTATAATGAGGTAGGTACCATTGGATATCATTTCCTACATGAATTATTGTTCATGAAAGTCCTCTTTCACATCTAAGGATAAAATCACTCCACTATAATAGGTGAGCGAAAGATTATAATCATTTCTAGAAACTATCTAGCTTATAAGGGTCATGTTAGGGGTTCCATTAGAATCTTCAACTCTTAAAAATATATTGTAGAAATAATGAATCATTTCTAAACCATCTAGTTTGAAGGTCCCTCAAAAGTGGACATGAATCATACTGCAAACTTTGTCTTCTAGGATATGACTATAATCATCCATCATGCACACATTCTAGTAACTCTAACTTCCACCACATAATTAATGAAAGGAACTAACCAAATGTGGTAATTTTATGGGGGGTCAAAGAATCATACCTCTTTGATTGATCTTGATAAAATGGATATTGCACAAAATAGCTTCCCTATATGTAACTGAAAGAAAAATAGGGAGGTATCTAATCTCACTGTGAACTCCAATGTGGTATCAACTCCCTTTTGAAGGGTCTCTAGTAAAGTTTTTGTTCCACAGAAATACAACCATCACTTGATAACTAATCCTATAGAGTATCTAAATGAATCACTAAGCTTGAAAATATTCACAATAAAAATATGCCCAGGAAAACCTCATGAGGCCTATGGGCCCCTTCATAGACACAAACTCGGTCACACTAACAAATAAGGGGTCCAACATCCTCCAATAAAACTCTATCCTAAACAAGGGGTCAAAATACAAATATGGTAGTGAATTCCGATCACAATTTCAAAGAAAACATCATCTACCAACATCTCACAAGGTTATGTTGGGAGCTCAGCTTGAGAATTATCAATTGGTTAGCAATAGTAAAAACTAGATAGAAACATGAAACTCATAAATTAACCAAACTTTTGTCACCCATGGTTCAGGCTCTCCTCCCAAACATAATATGCCCCTACCATAAGAACACACAAATGATATACTTCTTATGGATTGTCTAATAAAACTCAATAAGAACTACCATTCACTCTATCATAAATATTTGTACTAATCATTAATGGGAGAAAAAATTCTTAGAACACATTGAAATTATATCTATCAAACTAGTTTCAAAAAAACATTTTTTTCTCATTTATTGGTGGAGAGAATCCAATATATAGTCATTGGATCATCGTGACCTTAAATTTATACAAAATATAGCTATTAGTGGGTATCACCCATCATTTTTTCAAATGTACCCACAGATATTAGAGCATATCTAGATGAGCTGACACAATAATGAAAAGAGAGATCATAACTTACCACTATATGATGCATGTAACAACTTTATTGTACCAAAAAATTAATTTTTTAGAACTTTGGGTTAACTATATGGTTATCAAATTCCTAGATAAATGATACATCATTAACCGCACCTATGTTGTTCTCACATATCTGATAACCAAACTCATGAAATCCTTGGCATCACTCCCCTGAATTCCAAATCTAGTCTTCAAATAACTACAATCCCCATAATCCATCCCTATAAATTTAAATATTCAATAAAATTATGACATGAAGTAATCAACCAGGGAACTTCTCTATCCATCAGTAAGTCGAATGTTCCACCACATTCCCACCTCCAAAAGTCTATGTGTTGATGACTAGATAATATTATCCAATCAAAAAAATGTTATAGTGTATACTATACCAAGCTACAAATAACTAATATATCTAATGCATATTCTAATCAGAAACACTTTTAGTATATATGTAAACTATAAAATTTTATACAAAAGATGGATTATACATCAATCTTAATCAAAAATGAGGATACACACTACACAAATTCATGTATGGTGGTTGCAGGAGAACATCACCTCACTCTCCACTGTTATCATGTCACCATTTTAGGAACATCTAGGGTAATCATTGTAGGACCCCGGGACACCCTGATAGGGGAGGGGTGAATCAGGGTGTCAACTTTTCTTTTTAAAACAAGGGTCTTGTTCCCACTTTCATAGGGAACACGTTAAACCTATAAGATGGATAAGAACAGAAATCAAACTATCTCATGCATAGAGACCACAAAACACTTTTACTTGGTTCACCACTAAGGGCTACATCTAAGGAGCATACATCGATAGAGTGTCTGTCATACCAAAATCCACTAAACATCACTGGCTATGGAATTCAATGGTTTGGTCATAGCCACTCTATTCCAGACTCACTACCTTTACAAAAATTCAGGGAATGCTCACTACATCCCTATGATCACTTACATTGACTCCCCGTAGCTCACTGCTCTAATAGAAGTTCAACTTAGTTAATCAACCTAAACGTTTCTTCAAAAACATAGCATTTAAGACTTTGCACCTAACTTACCACAGGACTCTTCTTGCACCGTAGACTAGAGATGAAGCACTTTGAAATTCTTATTCACTAAAACTAGATGTTCAAAACTTCTCTTCATGAAGCCTCTTTTCATGAAACAATCTTTCACGAAGAACCCTTACCTTCACGAAAAAACTGTCTTTGTGAATCTTCCTTGCCTTCACAAAACTAATTTTTTGAAACTCATTAAGTTAATGTGGAATACCTTATTCTCACAAAGTACCCTTTTCCAAAATCATGGGCATCAGTTGAGACTTATAGTCTCATCACAATGCACCAACTCTCTTAGAAATATATGTTTGAAAATATCTTCGTGAAATCGAAGAATATCCATATTTTTCATCAAAACTTTGATAAAAATTGAGAGTGGTAGACTCATATTTATAGACTTGTCCATTCGGGAAGCTCTACCAAGTCTTTATAGATTTTATGAATCCTCAAACATGTCTTCGCAGTGCTCCTACCTTCATAGAGAAAAATCGAAATCATCTGTTTTCAAGGCCCATTGTCATTGCAGATTTTTTTGTGAATTCTCTTCACAGTGCCCATAAATTTTGAAAATCATTCTATCGATGACCAAAAATCTCTGAAACTTGTAATTGCGGAGAACTTTGTCTTCATTTGCGAAGCCCATCATAATCGTGGAGCACACCGTTAGAACACTTTATGTCTTTGGTAAATGTAATTCGCAAATCCCATTATCACAAAACTCATGCCTTTTACATATTTTAATAATTTCTCTATGAAAACCCACTTTTCACATTAAAATACAACTTCCAAATTTGGGACCCCAATAATTTGTCAAACACTTGGAAACGATGCCATCGCTAATACTACTTTTGGTCTAAACTATATAATACCTTTCCTTGAAAACTCCGAGGTCTTATATGTGAGAATTGACAAAAAAACATAAAAAATTCAACTAAGGAATAGCCCTGGTTCTAAAAATCTCTCGCTTTGGGTTTTTTGGAATTTTTTTAGATAAATTTAATAAAGTGTTATCCACAATCAAGACTAGAAATGCAATTGTTTTTTACCTTAACATTCTCCTGTAACCAACCAACAACCAAAAAAATAGCTTCCTTCATATTTCCACATTGAATTTAGACATTTCTCCCCCATTTGCAATACACCCAATAACCAGTGTTTGAACTTTTTAGAGCTCAGAACATACTCCCATAGAATCTTATATCGCCCATAAACATGGATCAACTACATAAATAGATTATCACGGTTAAAAAGAGTGGGGAGAGGGAAATTTTGTAACCTCCTTATGCACTGGGAGGTGGATAAACACTGAGGTTCAACCGATGTTTCTCAAACAATGTCGCTGATAATGGCTTGGTCAGGATATTATCCACTTGTTCATTTGTTCCCACATGACCCATTTTAGTTGTACCTTTCCTTGAAAACTCACTGTTCTTCCATGTGATAATTTCCAACAAACAAATACTATACTTCAATTCAAATAACGAACATCCCAAGTTCCAATAGTCTCCCCCTTTGGGTTTATTGTAAATCTTGTAGATAAATTCAATAAATGGCTATCCACAATCAAGACTATAAATGCAATAATTTTTCCCTTCAAATTCTCTTATAACCAACCTACAACCAGAAAAAAAATTATCCTCCATATTTCCACATTGAATTAAGACATTTCTTCCCCATTGGAAATAAACCCAAGAACCAGTCTTTGGATGTTTTAGAGATCAGATCAAACTCCCACTGGATCTTATCTCCCCCATAAACCTGAATCACCTCCACAAATAGATTATCATAGTTAAAAAGGATGGGGAAAGGGGAATTTCATAACCTCCTTATGTACTGGGAGGTAGCTAAACACCAAGGTTCAACCGATGTTTCTCAAACACAGCTGCTGATAGTGGCTTGGTCAAGATATCAGCCACATGATCATAAGTTCCCACATGATCCATTTTAATCATGTCTTGTTCAACTTTTCCCTTGATGAAGTGATATCAAATTTCAATATGTTTCATATGATACTCCTCAATAGGATTCTTCATAAGATCAATTTCATGCTTGTTATTAGAGTAAATCACCATTGGTTGTTTCACATTATCTCTAATATCAGTCAATTATTGCTTCATCCAAAGTAACTGAGCACATGCCTCTATAGTAGATATATATTCAGATTAAATAGTACTAAGAGAATTACTTTCTTATTTCTTACTCAGCCATCCCACAAATTTTTTCTAATATATAATGCACCACCACTGGTGGATTTTCTATCCACTATATCTCCAGTCCAATCAACATCAGAAAATGCTGATAGTTCACTATCACTACCTGTAGAAAAGTGTAATCCGTAATTGTGAGTACATTAAATATACTTCGGGGTTCTTTTAACCTCTACCATATCTTATTCCTTTGGATTACTCTGAAATTGGGCCGATAGGTATGTTGCAAAGACAATGTTTGGTCATGTTATTATTAGGTAAAATAAGCTCCCAATGATCCTCATGTAAGTTTTGTGATCTATGGATTTCCCATCCTTATGTTTTCAAAGTTTTTTTCTAACTTCAATCGGAGTCGAAATTTTTTTGGAGTCATTCATATTAAATTTCTTCAACAGCACTCTTGCATGATTCTATTGGGAAATGAATGTATAATTATTCTTCTTAATCACTTGTAGCCCAATAAAATATGTGAGTTCCCCGATCATTGACATCTCAAATTATGATTTCTTTTGATTGGAAAATTCATCCACTGATCCCTGCTTGATTCCATAGAAAATAATATTATATGTGTACACCAATACCATGAATTAATCATTCTGAGAATTCTTCACATAGAGATTGTGATCCACTCTTCCTCTTTTGAATTCAAGACTTCTCATATAAGAATCCAACCAAAAGTACCACACTCTTAGTGTCTATTTCCATCCATAGAGTTCTTTCTTTAGTTTAAAAAACATCATTTCACCATTTCTAAGAAAGAACCACACGGTTTGTTCAATGTAGACTTATTCTTCTAAAATTCCTTTTAAGAACACAGTATTGACGTCTATTTGAGTCACTTTATAACATCTTTTGGAATTACATGGAATGTAATATCCTGATTGACTCTATTATTGTTGTTGGAGAAAATTTTTCCTTAACATCGAGAACTTCAATCTGTGAATATCCCTTAAACACTAATCGCATCTTATTTCAGATCACATTACCATGATCAGAATATTTGTTCTTAAAGATCCACAATGTACCAAACACATTGTGACCTTCAGGTTTGTTGAATAGATCCCATGTATAATTCATTTCAGTCTTATCTTACCCTTTATTCAAATATTTCATCCATGATTCCTTCTTTGCATCTTCTTCAAATGACAATGGTTCCACGACTGAAAGAAATTGATATTGTTCATTACTCATCATTCTTTTCATTTTTGTGGGCATAGTCCAATCCCCAATGATGTTGTATGTATCAATTTATTCTCTTATATTTCTTCTTTGAGTTTCAATCTAAATATCTCCATCCATGGTTTCATATTTAGATTCTTATTCTATGTAAATTTCATGATGTGTCTCTTGATAGTTTTGTATACCTTCCTCTATTTCTATATTTGTATTTTATTTATGTTCACATTCTTCCTTATCTTATATTTTATCAGCATAGGAATTACTTGAAGAATATTTGGTTTTTTCTACAATGATCCTAACAACACTACTTTCCAGAATCCTTCCCAATCGTGTATTCCTACATCTGCATTATCACCATACTTCCCTTGATTCCCTTATTTGTTTCAGATGAAACATTAAATTCTGAAAACACGGAATTATTTAAATGAAGGATTACTTCCATAAATTAATTCATATAATGTGTTTGAAATCTCCAATATAAATCCCCATTCAGTTTTGAATGTGCACTACATCTTCAACAGCTTGTTTCTAGTAATGCAGAGAGATAAAACTCACAATTAGCATAGTCCTAACCATGTTGTTGACCTATCGATTCCAGCGCTCAACTACCCCATTGTGTTGTGGATTTACCACAACAACTACCTCATGTTGTATTCCATGTTTTTCAAGGTAATTTTTAAAAAAAATGGATGTGTATTCCCATCCATTTTATGATTGTAGAACTTTGATTGTTCATCCAGTATCATTCTCATCAATTAGGTGATATGTTTTCATGTCCTTTAGAACTTGTTGCTTCCTGTGTATAACCATCACTAAAGCCATTCTACTATAATCATTGATGAAAAGGATGAACTACCAATATCCATGTTTTATGGCAATGTTTATCAGGCCACATACATTAGTATGGATGAGATCAAGAAGGTTTGTTTCCCTTTTCTTCTTTGACCGATACGAACTACAGACTAGCTTCCCCTATACGCCAGCATCCAAAGTCTTTTCCCTTTCACATTTTTGAATGTGGGTATCCATGAATATCTTAATCTTTGATATCTTTTCAATGTCTTTTTTGTTAATATGACATAGCCTTCGATGCCATAAGTTATTTTCTTCTTCAACAGACAGATAGAAAGAGTTCTATTTACTATCAACCTTATATAAGTTTGCAACTATTTTGCAGCCTTCCATGATAGAATTCCCCATATTTCTATTTATAGTGAATCCATTTTTATTGACATTTATTATAAGCTTTGATTCATAGATTTGACTCACACTGAGGAGATTTTGACATAGACCATCCACATAAAGAACTTCAGTCTTCTTTAGATCTCCATTGGATAGTGCAGTATTTCCACAACCCTTAATCTAAAGTTAACCATCTATAATAACCTCACTATTCCATAAAACATCTTCTTAATGTTCTTTAAAAGGTCAGATATTTTTTCATATGATATGAGAATCTTCTATCAAGAATCTAGGTGCTACTGCTCTTTGTAGATCGGAGAGTTACTTCTACAATGTGGGATTTCTCAATTTTATTCTTCTCTTTCCATGAGATATTAGATTTAGCATAGGAAATTGATGGAAATTAAATTATTTATTCCATATAGTCAGATTCTTCATACCCATACTCTTCTTCTAGATGAGAAGACATTTTTATGAGAACAAACCAGTCTGGTTGGTGGGTATTGACCTGTCTTTGAGAGTTGTTTGAATTTCTATTGTCATATCTCTACCTAAAATAAATAGTTTAATGGCTGAAGTTAGAATAGTGAAAGTAGTATCTATAGAAAATATTTATTCGATAACATGTTGGATATCAAATCAGTCTCCTTTTTTGACTTCCCATATCTTCCTCATTCAAATAGCTCCTTGCCTCTTCATAATATGACATGGTATGGCCCGGAAATACACTAAGGTAAAAGTTTGTGAGAGGAAATTTCTTCTCACTGATAATTATCCTCTTGCCTTCTTCCTCAGGAAAATAAGTTGACTCCCTATCATTTCTAAAAGATAGAGGATAATCTTCAGTTTTTATTTCAGTTTGGACTGATGGTTTCTTGTACATCACATCAGGAAGCTTTTAAATGTATCCAACTTTCATTTTTTTTTCTTTCTTTTCTCTCACTTTAGTTCTAGTAATTGATATCTCAGCTTCACAACTGATTCCACATTTTCAAATGAAAGCAAGTATTTGATTAATCAAGATCTTTTCAACCCCATCTGACCCCCACTTATATCTTTCCAGCAACTCATCATCTGATAATTTTCAAATTGTATTTTCTTCCATCCATATTTTATAATTGATTCACTCTTCAGTTTTTTTAAATGAGAAACAACTTCCTCTTCAAGTCCCTTTATGGTACTAGACTTCTCATCTAGTATGAAGGTATGTTCATTGATTAAATTTTCATATTCTTTGATTCTAAGCTTTAGTTCCACTACATCATCCATCCCTTCAATAATTGTTGGTTTTACTTTCACCAACTCTTCCAGTTGTTCAATTTTAGTTTCAAGTTGATCAACATATTCTAATTATTCTTCAACCATTTCTTTCCACTTGTTGCATCTCTAATACTTATTATCAAGATAAAAAGTCATCCTTAAGATGCAAGATTGGATTGACATTAGTTTTCAACTAGTTATCTCAAGATTTATCTGTCAATGGTTCGGACTTTTTAATGGTATCCATCATGAAAGTATGGCCTCCATTTTGAAATTCTAGTTCTTCTTCTTCGAAGTATTAATTATCATCATCTTCTTCTTCACAGAAAAAACTCTTCTTTTACACTTTTTTTCTAGATTTTAACTCTCCCTTTTTAAAAAATCTTTTCTAAGGCTTCTCATTGTTTTCATCTTCACTCTCTTCATCGTTGAAATTTCTTGACCACTTAGAGGCAATGTGCCTAACTCTGCTACAATGAAAGCAAGGCATATGTAACTTACCATCAAAATTCCCTTTTCCCTTTTTGAACATTGTGGAAATAAGAGAAATAATTTCTTTTTCTTCATCATATTCACCACCACTAACTTTATAAATTTTTAGTTTGATCATGGATTTTAATTCCATTTACTTACTCACACGAGTTTTAGTATCTTCTAGTTTGAATCTCATTTCATATTCCATGAGGATTTTTAGTAGATAATCAAGAGAATGAAAAGAAATATATCTTTATTAAAGGTCTGACACTTTTTCATTGTAAATGGATGGAAGTATTCTCAAGATTTTATTTATAATATCAATTTCATTGATTACTTCCCCTAGACCTAGAATTGATACTACCACATTAGTAATTTGATTGAAGAAGGAATTTATGTTCTCATCAGGATTCATCTTCATATTGACAAAGCTATTGAGCAGGACTTAAAGTTTTTACTCCTTCAATTTTATATCTCCTTCATAAATATTTTAAATGTTATACCACATAGAGATTGGTGAGGTGAAACTAATAACCTTTAGATAGATCTGATCAGAAAGATCGGGAGTTAGAGAATTCTGAGATTTAACTTATGCATCAAGAACTTTCCTATCTGTATCAGTCATAAAAATACCTATTGTATTAGTAACTTGTATTCCTTGCACCATAGCAAAGAGGACTTCCATTCCAAGAGATATTATATGAAATGTCATTATGTTCTTCCATATCTTAAAATTACTTCAATAAAAGGGAGGTACTCCCTGTGTAATGATTGAATTATCCATGACAGAAATGGATGGATCTAACACCTGTAAGCTTTAGCCTTTGATTCCACTTATAGGACCCCGGGACACTCTAAGAGGGGAGGGTTGAATCAGGGTGTCAAATTTTCTTTTTAAAATAAGGATAGTGTTCCCACTTTGGTAAGAACTCATTAAACCTGTATGAAATATAAGAAAACAAATCAAAAAATCACATGTCTAGAGACCACACGTCACTTTTAATCAGTTTGACACTAATGTCCACATCCAAGGAGCATACGCTGACCATGTGTCAGTAGTACCAAAATCCACTAAACTTCAGTGGTTGTGGAATAAAAAGTTCTAGTCATAGTCACTATATTCTAGGATCAATCCTTTACTAGAATTCATGGAATGCTCACTACATCCCTCAGATCATATCCATTGACTCCCCATAACTCACTGCTCTGAGAGAAGTTCAACTAAGTCCATCGACGTAAATTTAGCTTCAATAACATGGAATTGAAGACTCTATCCCTGACTTACCATGAGAATATGCTTTCACCATAGACTAGAGTTGATGATCTAGTAATTACATGTCCACTAAAATTAGTGGTTCAAAACTGCTCTCCGTGAAGCCTCTTTTCAAGACACACTCCTTCACAAAGCATTCTTACCTTTGCGGAATATACTGCATTTTCGGAACAAACTCTATTAGAAAATATTCCTTTCATTCATTGAACTATTTTTTTAAAACTCACTGATTCGACAAAGAATACCTTATTCTCAAGAATTACCCTCCTTCCAAAGTCATGGGCATCATTTGAGACTTATAGTCTCTTCGTGATGCACCAGCTCTCTTAGAAAGCACTATTCACTAATCTCTTCATGAACTCAAAGTGTCTTTTTATTTTTCCTAAAAATACGATAAAAATGGAGGGTTATCCTTATATTTATTATCTTGGCCATTTATGAATCTCCACTTCCTCTTTTTGGATTTCCCAGATAAAAAAACATGTCTTCAAGGTGCTCCTCCCTTTGCAGATAACCATGGAAATCATCTGTTTTCAAAGATCATCATCATCGTGGTGTCATCCATGAATTCCATTTGCAGAGCCCATCAATTTCTCAAAGCATTCCATCAACGACTACAAAGCTTATAAACTCTTAATCGTCGAGAACTCTATATCGATTCATGAAGCCCATCATAATCGTGAAGCATGCTATCAGAAAACATTATGTCTTCTTGAAATGCAATTCAAAAATCCCATCTTCAAAAAACTCACGACTCTTTCATATTTTAATAATTCCTCCATGAAAAACCATTTTTCACATTGAAATCCAACTTCCAAATTTTGGACACTAATAATTTGGAAAACACTAAGAAATATTTCCACCTTCAACACTACTTTCACTGTGAACTGTATGATACCATTCCTTGAAAACTCCTTCATCTTCCATTTGAGTATTGAAAAAAAACACAAACCATACTCCAATTCAAGTAAGGAATAGCCCTGGATCTAACAATCATCACCTCAACAAAAAATTATTCTTATCCATCAGAGTACTAACCCTTTCCATCATATGAAATAGGCATGAGTAAAAACCATTTCACCTCAGAAAAAATATTATAGAGATCCCACACATTATCGATTAGAACACAAAAGATGAGAGTAGCAACACACTGAAAAGGGTATCCATAATATTTAAGAGAGAATCAAAATCCATTATATATAGGGACTCCAATCTGATTAGGAAAGGGTAAGAACATAGTATATTGGAGATTAACAGACCCTATTAGTAGTATAAGGGACCTACATCGTACCGAGTAGCACATAGTAGATAACAGAGTATTTGACCACCAAAAATTATCTGATATCCATGTTCGATCTCCCTCATTGGCCCTACGGAGATAAGGAGTAAAAATATCTTGTATCACCTTCTTTTACACTTATGAGACTAATGATAAGTTCACTGTCATATTTTATATAGAAAAATTATAATTAAGGGCCAATTATATATAAATATTAGAGTCTGAATCAAGGATATCTAAAAAACCACTAAATATGAAAAAGAGAATACAATGTTCTCTAAGGGTATACACCATTTTTACCCTAATAGGTTACTTAGTCATGTAAAATCACCTAAATAGAGTATGAAATAAACCAATATGGTGTAACACTAGGTAAACTATGTGTTAACCCATCTATCTCGCTCATTATGGACCACTAGCTACTCGATTCATATAACACTAGACTACATGTCATGCATCAAAGGACACAGGGAATGTGTTCCACATATGTCACCACGGGAATGTACTACTACTAAAACTTTGTCTTGTAGACCACACATCAAATTTATACAAACTACACATCATTTAGAAAGAAAAATACTTAGTAGACCATCTAATCTACATGGAATGAAATACTAAAATACATGTCATATGATATTTATAAATTTATAGAACCTTGGTATCATATTTAGGTAGAAACATGATATGTGTGTTAATGAAATACATATCATGTACATATGTTGTTCACCCAAAATCTATGTTTCTTCCAAATATCACACTATTTCCAACAAAAATCATCTCAAATCACACTTTCGTTCCACACATCATTATCTAGGGCCACTAGAGGTCCTTCTTAGAACATGATCTATCGTCATGTCCTTCCTCTCATGGAGCCTATGTAGTTTGTTATATATCATGTTGTTGAGCTACCATTGAGTCACTGTGACTTTTTTTGGCATTTCCAAGATCATATCCTTTATAATGAAACACTATTCACTCACCTCTTATCTCACCCTAGGTTGAGACCATTGATAGTACAAGGGATAATAGTTATTGTTTGTATCCCATGAGAGAATAGAGGATTAAAAGCATTGATCAGTGTGAACATTAACCACCCAAATATCCAAACACAACATGCACATCACGTAAACTAAAGAAATGTGAAAATAAATTGATAAAAAAGTGGATATGAGAAATTAATTTAATCATGATAAATTTTTTCACCCAAGATATTCTGAAAGATTTAATTTTGGAGACCAATCGTAACAATATCAAATAACAAAAAAATAAAAAATAGCTAAATATAAAATTAAAAAAAAAATAGGTTATTTCCATAAATCTATTATCATGAATAATATGTGATACTTCCATAGGAAAAATCCATACCTAATGGTATAAAATAAATTTATTTAATTAGTCATTGACACCACAATTTCATCCATCATCACTTCATGATTTATTTTTCAATATAATATGGGATCTAATCCCTCTCCTACAGTCCATTGTCAATTTCTCCAAGATATATCCTCTCGCCTCTCTCCCTCTATAAGGTTTCTAGTGGAAGAAAATTTTTTAAATTTTGATAACTATATGGGGATAAAATAATGGTTTTTTAAGGTATGAAGATTCTTATGGGAGATGAAAATTTATTAATTCCAATTAATAACAAACCTATAATGAGCCTTCTAGAGGATGTAATATGAAAGTGAAGGCAATATCACCTATATGGTAAATCACATATTTAGGATAAAAAAATATGTCATAATTTATATTTGAACTGTTGTTTATAAGATATCATCATCCCTTCATGTGGGATAAATAAATATTTAATTAAAAAATAATAAAAATCTATTAAAATTTACCACCCTTATAATTTCACCAAGACTAATCTCGAGTGTGGACACTAAACTTCTATATAATTGGAACAATCCTAAAATTTTTCTCAATTCTTTTGTTCTACTGAATTTACCATTTTACCCCTCAGGAAGCCCCTATATTTTAAAATTTAAATTTAATGTTAATACTTGAACATGAAAAATATGGCTAGCTAAATTTTTCAGGAAAAATGATAATTAAAATTTTCTAAAGTCAATAATGATCCTAAAAATTTTAGGATTGATTTAAATTTATAAAACTTCTCGGATTTTGCTTCATTATGGTAGGACATTCCTTGTTATGGTATAATGCTCATCAAAACTTATAGGTTGTACTCCATCATGGTATGATCTATAATCAACAAACAAATCCTTGAAATTTGGATAATATCTATTATTTAAACCTATAGAAAATATTATTGTAATTTTATTAAAAGAAATAAAAAATGGGTCCTTTATCGACATTGGATTCTAATTTCTGCATGATCCAATCTACATTTAAATTCTAAACCCCACCAATTGTTCATTGTATTTTCATTCTGATGCAACCTTAATCTTCATGGAACGCTATAAAATATTATAGAAATATTTTTATCTTTTTCATAGAACCAACTCCAAGATTCTCAAATCACAAAATTCATTTATAGCTAGAATTTAAACCTGATACATCCTACACTCTCTCAATTTCGATGTGGAACTAGATTATTTAAACTTATACATACTGAGTTTTAGTTTTATAAAAGGCTAGTTATGGTTTGGTATATACCTTCATATAACACCCAATCAACAACAAAGAAATATTACTGTTACATTTACCTTAGTTAATCATACACATTTATAATTTTTCCATAGTCACCTGTTTCAAATCAAAATACCCTTCTAGATTTAGATTCATTAATTCTTTCACAACAAACCTTATGGTCTAGAATTGACTGTTACAGTGTGGCTTATAATGAATTAATATTACATAGAATTATATTTTTCATACATGATATGTATTTAATATTATGAATAACACATTATGGGATGACGTATATGTGACCTCATTTATATAGAACAAAATCAAAAAAACATTGGTATCTTCTAATCTTATCTAAGAATATCTAAATCTTATGATTTCAAAATATAAACCCCAAAAAATACACCAATCTAAACACCTTGGTCCCATACTTCTCCCATAAAACCAGGAAGCAAAACAACTCATTTTCTTGGTTCAAAAATTCTCTCCTTTTGTGTTCATTCGAAACGAAAATTTCCTCGAGATAAATTCCTCACCAATATGAAAAGTAATGAAATAGAACAACCCATTCATTATTTTATATCTATGGGATCCATGATCATTTTATGAAAATAAGAGTTATAGATATAATTATAGGCTTATCTATGTACCTTACCCTAGATCAGTTGATACCACTTGTTAATAAATTTTTCAAACTGCAAACTTTCAATGTATTCATTCCCTTCATGTTTCTCAAGCTTCTATTACCATTAATTACAAAACCCCTCTCCTCATACCAAATAATACATCTTAAATACTCCACTATAGAATGATATCACAAACAGTTTCTCCCAATTTAATAAAAAAATAAAAGGGTTGTATCCAATAAAACACAAGTAGTTAAGTGTTAATAAAATGGATGTGTATCAGGAGTAGGGATTTTATAATCCTTTTTCAAGTAAGGGAGATAATTGAAAACAATTTTAAACTAATGGTTCTCAAATACTAATTTGGCCAATGGTTTTGGGAATATTTTCATCAATTTTGGATTCATACTGATATTCTCCGGTATAATGATATCCCACACTAAAATATCCTAAATTAAATAAAATTGCATCTTAGTATGTTTTGTGCATGAATTTCATAATAGAATCTTAATCAGTTCAATTTCACTTTGTTATGGAAATAGACTACCATAAACTTTTTTATTTATTCTATAAGAATATTTAGTTTTTCTTTTACCCAAAAGTGTTTGGTACATTACAGTAGGTATAAAATATACTCCAATTCTTCTATGATCACTGAATTTTTTGCTTACTTATTATTGGCCAACTAATGAAATTTCTCTTAAAAAGGAAAACTCCTCTGCTATTTTATTTTCTATCTACGACATCTCGGGCCCAGTCTAAATCCAAATAATAATATAGTATTTCATCCTTTCTTACATAATTCACCAAAACAAAATTTAGGGTACAATAAAAGTTCCACATAATTATTTTCTCACCTAATAAATGTTCCATATTGGTATAATATTTAAATTGATCATCCAAGTATGTGGCATAAACTATATCTGGTCCTATTATTGTGATATATAATAAATATATGATTATATATTAGTACAGTCTAAGATCAACTTATCTTCTATCTTTAAACTTCTTGAGCATAGTTACAAACTATAATTGGTGTTGAAACATGTTTATTTAAAGTATTTAAAACTTTTTATGTAGTTCCCTTTATTATTTAATTTTTGAAAAAATAGTTTATGTAACTCCTTAATATTTTTCTGCCTAATTTTCCTATAAATAAACACGATTTGGTAGCTTATTTCACACAAAAAACCAAATTAAAATGAAACTTTGATACTATAAAAAAATAACCATTATAATATAGAAATTAAATTAGAAGTTATAAAATTAAGTAACCATATTATGAAATCTATAATTAAAAATTTAATAAATTACATTGGGTAGTTGAAGTATAATGAACCAAGATTTTCATATATAAATTTAATATATTAATTGATGAATATTCAATACATTTCATAAATACTTGTCTAAAGAAAATAAAGTTTTAGTGTCTTTATATACTAGATACAATATCTTCTCATTTCATGAAAGATATTCAAAATATCCAACAAAATATCTACCAATTTAGTAGTCTTCATAGACATACTGTAACACCCGAGACTTTTATGTTATATAAATCATCAAAGGAATCTTTTCTACACAACACTTGCTTGGCTTGCTTTACACGCAATCGCGACCTTCCTCGATAGCTTTCGTCGTACGCAATACCGAGTTTCACTAAATAACAATATGCTATTAAAACTAGCCGTTATGAATAGTAATAACCACTTTTTGAAATTTTATAAATTTTATTTTTCAAAATGGACTTCATTTTTGGACTCAGAATATCGAAATTAGCCTAGGGTGAAATTTTTGTATTTTTCTGAAAACTTTCAATTTTTGATGAATAGTGAAACCACTAAGTGGTAGGTTAAAAAACCGAATTTTGCATAAAACTTAATTTTACCGCTTCTGCGAATGGAATTTCGAAAATCCGAGAGACACGGTTAATATCAAGGACTAAAATGTGGTTCAATGAGATGAAAATAATTTTTGGTGAATAGTAACTTTTTACTTTTTTTTACCGCGGTTAATAGTAAATAGGGTAACTAAGGGTAAATATGATATTAATATTACCCTAACACATGTCCTAATTCTATTGGACAAGTGTAATTCGACCAAAAACAAACTTAGGAATAAAATATGACCATTTAGGCCCACTTGGATTAGATTAGGACATTTATTATTAATTTATTTAAAGAAGGGTTAAAATAGTTAAAATCAAAGTTTAATAAGTAAATCATTTTTAATATGGGGCTATACATAAGATAAATTCAATTGTAAATATTCATTAGAAAGATAAAAAGATTTCCTACATGATGATATTTTATTTTTAATTTTTAGACATCAAATAATTTAATTTATTTATAACACAAAGATGATGCAGTAATTATCTTATTAATGAAATATTGACAAAATTGATAATATAAATACCAAAATAAATGTAATTTAAGACTTTTTATGAATTCCACTAATTTTATAGGTTACTATGATATATTAATGTTGATTTAATCAACTTGGTTCGAACATATAATTCTGTTATGACTTTCACAAAAATCATATATCAAATAGTGTCAAAATTGACACAAAATAGTTTTTAAATCAAATATTATATTATTAATTGTTATTGTCTTCCTAAAAATCTAAGGTTCGGCCAAATGACTTAGATAAGGATATATATTTTAATAATAAACAATTTGGGGTTCTTTTGGCATGTTATAGTAAGTGTATTAACCATATAGTGAAAGAAAACAAAAAGACATGGTAAAAGTTAAATTATTTAACTTAGAGTTAAATCTAATTAATAAGGTTAAAATAATACCCTAAACTTGTCTAAATCCTATTGGTTGATAGGATTTCGACCCTTCCCCACTTTATCTTCGAAATAAGACCCTTTGGAACCATTATAAACCGATTTTGACTTTAATATAAAATAATATTTTGAGATATTCCTAAGGTGCCCCTCTCCTCCCTTATAAAAGGGCACCTCCTCCCCCTCCTCCTCACACCAAATTGAGCACTCAAGCTCGGCCAACCCCTGCCATTTTCTCCTCTCCACTTCCCTAGAATAGTCCTAGAGGTCCTGTTCTTCTCCAAAGACCACTCTTAGTTCCTTAAGTGGAGGATTCAAAGAGGCGTTCCAAAGAAGAGGTAATATCCATTACCGATCTTTTCAATTTCTTTCTTCTTCAAACTTCTTCTTCTTTAGTTGTTTCATGATAAAGTAATAACATCAGTATTACTTACATACTGATATGTTATTATAAATATGAAACAACCCTAATTCACCTTCTATCCATCCTACGGAAAAATGAAATCACCGCGCGTGCGTACGTACGGAATACCGTCTCCACGCCGTGGTGTAATCTATTTTTCCACCATCAACTTACAAGGATGGTTATAATGGTGTAATAAGTAACTATATATGATTATTATGAAGTAATATTGATACTGAAATAATATATATATATACTCCAATACAATTCCACGATCATAGGAACGATATCATCACTCGTGCGTACGTACGGAATACCGTCTCCACGATGTGATGCGATTCGTTCTACATGATCTTCATTTCATAATGATTATATAAATGAATTGAATGAATGAATATGGTATATACTACACTAATACCATTCTGTAAATGAATTATCTATAACCTAAAGATAAGAATAAGAATTTATTCGACAAAACACGCATAAGAACAAAAAGTTATAAAGACCCGAGTAACAAGTAACAATGAAATATTACTAACAAGAAGCTAATAATATGACCATATATGATATCATATCAACATGTATGATTCTGGAATAAGTCAATAACATTATTTAAACCATTATACAGGAGCTTCGGACACGTACAAAGCAAATTGGACCTAAGGTAAGGGAAATATCACAATCTCATTTTTATCCGAGATTGTTTATTCGTAAGTACTTACTGGGATGTATTTTATCATCCACATCCATGTTTCATCAATATGTAACATTATTTCCATCCACCTACAATTGTTTAAATCCATTTTTACCCTTAGGTGAGTTTTTAGTAAAGAATATGAAAGGAATCTTTTGTCGTTTTTCCGTACGAGGTACTTTTTTGACTTTTCCGACAAAAGTACGAAGAATGTTTTTTTTAACTTATACGGCATGAATGGATTTATAAAACATTATTTCCAAGAAGTTTCCTTTTCATGTTTTTAAGTTTATTTTTAAGCAACTTCTTTTAGTTTATAATTGTACGACATGTTAAGAAAGGAAAAGTATTTTTGAAGCAGAAAGGATATTTTCCTCAAGAATGAAGTTCAAGTATTTTATCAAAATTATTTTCCATCTAAGATAATAAAGGGTTCTGTTTTTATCGCTATTATTAAATTGATTTGATCATGTTGTGATGAAATTATTTTTATGAATTCCTTTATCTTATATGAGTTGTTTTATGATGTCATGTCGTTTAAGAATCTCATTTTTATTACATGGGTTATGCTATGATGTATGTTTTATGATTATGTGGCACACATAAGAAAGGATTCATTATAAGATGGGTGGGACCTATATCTCCCTCCAATGCATTGGGTAAAGATTTTATATCTCATGAGATAGACATGGCTGGAACGGAAGGTTATTTCGGTTCAGTGATACAGGACTGAAACGAGGAGTGAACTCGGTTCAGAAAGGGACTTTGTCCACTAAGATAGTCTTGGCAATAAGTCATGACTAACAAGAAATGATTTTCCATGATTATGTGTGCATTCCACAAAGTTTCAAGTTTCATGTTATTATTATGGGGATCTCATTTTCACTTCTATGATTTATTAAGATTTTATGATCTCTTTTGCAGGTTATGATTTTCAAAAAGATATGATATGATTTTTATTTCCTTTATTGCCCTTGCTGAGCATTTGAGCTCACCCTTTTATGTTTTCTTTTCCCCAGGATAGGAAGATGGATATTAAGTAGAATATGCTAAAAGGGACCCTAGATATGATGAAATAAATGGGAGGCACTGTAGAAGATTTATGAACCAGTTGTTTATGTTTCCCAGTTTCTAAAGACACTATACCTATACGGTCCTTTGTGGTTTTGTCATATGTTGTAATAAGTGTGCTTCAATTTTGAAGTATTAACAATGTATGTAAAGTATGGGTCGTTATAGTTGGTATCAGAGGAAAGGTATAGTCAACCTTTGGAAACTAGGATGTGAAAGCCTTAGTAAGAACCCTAAGGATAAGTCTAAGCATAGAACACAATCTTAGTGTTTTAGAAATGGACTTGAATAACCTAGGATAAGACCTTAAGCATGAAAATTTTATTCTTGAATTATGTGGTTTCCTATTATAATTAGTGTTGCTCACACTATTCTTCTTGGTTTTAGTCAATGGCTGGAACCCGAAGGAACCGTGTTAATGCGGAATGCGATGGGCAATGCAATGATTGTCCCCCTGAGCAACCAAACAATATGGGAGATGGAATGCAAAATCTTGTAGCCATGCTCACACAACTTTCTCAAGCTATGAATCATGCAGGAATTCCAAACGAGCAAAGGAGGGAGCAACATTCTGTTGAATCCTTCATGAGGCAGCGTCCACCTTCTTTCAGTGGGTCTACTGATCCATTAGTTGCTGAACAATGGATTAGTACTACTGAAAAGATATTTTCAGTTCTTCAATGTTCTGAACATGATAAAGTCATCTTAGCAGTGTATCGTTTAGAAGGAGATGCTGATCAATGGTGGAATCTTGTTAAGAATACGAGGCAAAGGGATGAAATTGAGTCTATGGAATGGGACGAGTTCAAGAACTTATTTTTCAATAAGTACTTCCCTCGTATTCTCCGAACAAAGATGGAGAAAGAGTTCCTTGAACTGAAGCAAAGGGATGATGAATCTGTTAGTACCTATGAAGCAAATTTTACAAGACTTGCAAGGTACGCTTCTGGTGTTATTATCCAACCTGAGAGTAAGATCGATCGATTCTTTAGTGGCTTAAAACCAAGTCTTCGAAGGGCGTTAGCCATAAGGGACTTCAATAGCTACGAGGAAATCGTTCGATGTGCTCTCAAAGTCGAGATGGAGATTGGAGTAACCCATCAGTCACATGGGTTTGATAAGAAGAGGAAGATGGAATTCAAAGGAAACTCTAAAGAGCACACTGAAAAGAAGATGAACTTTCCCTTATGCTCAAAGTGTGGAAAGAAACATGGAGGGAGTTGTCTTAAAGGGACAAGTAAATGTTTTAAATGTGGAAAAGAAGGTCATCGGGCATTTGAATGCCGTGATAATGGGAAGAAGATGTCTAATGATGCAAACAAAGGAAGGGATACACAGAATGATCCTACTACACTTCAATGTTTCAAGTGCAAGGAGATGGGGCATTATGCCAATCAATGCCCAAATCCAAGGGTTGATGATGATGGTCGACGTCAACAAACTCTTAAGGCTAAAGACAAAGGAAAGTCACATGCAATTTCTATCAGCGATGTGGAGTACGATAACGATGTGGTGAAAGGTACACTTACCATCCAATCTAAAGTAGCAAATGTTTTATTTGATTCTGGATCCACCCACTCTTTTATTTATGAAGACTTTTCTAAGGGTATCACCGTATTACCTCAACAATTAGATGTTGAGTTAGCTGTGACAACACCTAATGGCACATCAATCGCATCAAAAGTTTATAATTCTTCTCCGATCGAAGTTTGTGGGAAAGTGCTTCCTGCAAATCTTGTGATCCTTCCTTTAGTGGAATTTGATGTGATTCTTGGCATGGATTGGCTTTCTCTACATGGAGCTCATATCGATTTCCAAAGAAGGGAAGTCACATTTCATATTCCAGATCAATCTACGATCGTCTATCAATGCAAGGATGAACATAACCTTCCAGTGGAAATTTCTTCCATCTTATGGGTATTGATTCCACTAAATGAAGGTTATTTATCTCAAATGGTTGGTGAGAAACTCACGATTAAGAATATGCCCATTGTACGGGAGTTTGATGATGTCTTTCCGGAGGAATTGCCGGGTCTTCCACCAAATCGTGAAGTTGAGTTTTCAATAGAACTCGTACCGGGTGCTTTGCCTATTTCAAAGACACCTTATAGAATGGCCCCAATTGAGTTGCAAGAATTGAAGAAGCAACTCCAAGAGAATCTTGATAAGGGATTCATACGCCCTAGTGCGTCACCTTGGGGTGCACCTGTTCTATTTGTTAAGAAGAAAGATGGATCAATGAGACTCTGCATTGATTATCGAGAACTTAACAAGATCACTATCAAGAACAAATATCCTCTCCCACGCATTGATGACTTATTTGACCAACTACGCGGAGCTCAATACTTTTCCAAGATTGATCTTCGTTCAGGGTATCATCAATTAAGGGTCAAAAGGGAGGATATACCAAAGACGGCTTTCCGTACAAGGTATGGACACTATGAATTTATAGTGATGCCATTTGGTCTTACTAATGCCCCTGCTATCTTCATGGATCTAATGAATAGAGTATTTAGAGACTATCTTGATCAATTTGTGGTAGTCTTTATAGATGATATTCTTGTCTATTCAAAGAGCAAGGAAGAGCATGAAGATCACTTGAGAATTATATTGAAGACCCTGAGAAAGGAGAAGCTTTATGCCAAATTTACCAAGTGTGAATTTTGGCTTCAAAAAGTTGCATTTTTGGGTCACATAATCTCAAAAGAGGGGATATCTGTGGATCCAGCAAAAACAGAGGTTATCGAAAGATGGTCAAGACCAACAACAGTAACTGAGATCCGAAGTTTTCTTGGTTTGGCTGGATATTATCGACGTTTTGTAAAAGATTTTTCAGGATTATCTAATCCAATCACCAAGTTGACTCGGAAAGGAGTTAAGTTTGTCTGGACAGAGGAATGTGAAGAGAATTTCAAGGAGTTGAAAAGAAGGTTATCCAGTGCACCTGTGCTCACACTGCCTTGTAGTGGAGAAAGGTTTGTGATCTACAGTGATGCATCCAAGAAGGGATTGGGGTGTGTTCTTATGCAAAATGATATGGTGATAGCTTATGCCTCACGACAGTTGAAAATCCATGAGCAAAATTACCCAACACATGATTTGGAGTTGGCTGCGGTAATCTTTGCATTAAAGATTTGGAGGCATTACCTTTATGGTGAAAGGTGTGATATTTATACTGATCATAAAAGTTTAAAGTATATTTTCACACAAAAGGAGTTGAATATGCGTCAAAGAAGATGGTTGGAGCTGATTAAGGATTATGACTGCTCAATCCATTACCACCCTGGGAAAGCAAACAAGGTGGCAGATGCATTAAGTCGACAAGACCATGCTAGTTTATCCATGATGAGGATCACAAAAGATCCAATATTTATGGATTTACAAAGGATGGATCTTGGAATTATAATGGAAGGGGAAAAATCTTATCTTTCTCAAATGAATGTTCAACCATCTATACATGTGAAGATTAAAGAGGCACAGAAAGAAGATGTCGAGTTACAAAAGAAGGTGAGAAATGTTCTTGAATTCAACCTTGATTGTGATGGGATAATAAAGTTCAAGAATCGGGTTTGTGTTCCTCCCATCCCCGAATTAAAGAAGGAGCTGCTGGATGAGGCTCATAGTTCATCATTCTCTATTCATCCTGGAAGTACGAAGATGTATAGGGACCTGAAAGAGTACTTCTGGTGGGATGGCATGAAAAGAGATGTTGCTGAATATGTATCTCGATGCTTGGTTTGTCAACAAGTTAAAGCTGAGAGACAGAAGTCTAAGGGGATGTTACAACCATTACCCATACCCGAATGGAAATGGGAAAACATCACTATGGACGTTGTCACAGGACTTCCTAAAACATCCAAAGGCAATAATGCTATCTGGGTCATAGTTGATCGTCTTACAAAGTCAGCACACTTCATTCCTATTAGAGAGGATTTCTCTCTAGATCAGCTTGCCAGGATATATGTAAAGGAAGTGGTAAGATTGCATGGAGTACCACTTTCTATTATATCTGATCGGGATCCGAGATTTACCTCGAAGTTCTGGCGAAGTCTTCAGCATACTCTGGATACAGAGTGGAGTTTCAGCACTGCTTATCATCCCCAGACAGACGGTCAGTCTAAGAGAACAATTCAAACCCTAGAAGATATGTTGAGAGCTTGCTCTATGGATTTCAAAGGAGGTTGGGATCAACACCTACCTTTGGTGGAATTTTCTTATAATAATAGCTTCCACTCCAGTATTCAGATGGCTCCTTATGAAGCTCTCTATGGAAAGAAATGCAGGACTCCAACTTGCTGGGATGAAGTTGGGGAAAGAAAGCTATTAGGACCTGATCTCGTTGATGAGATGGCATAAAAGGTCAGATCTATTCAACAACACATAAGAGCAGCTCAGAGTCGACAGAAAAGTTATGCCGACAACCGAAGAAAAGACCTAGAGTATGAAGTGGGTGATAAAGTGTTCTTACGAATATCTCCCTGGAAGAGGGTTATGAGATTTGGAAAGAAGGGGAAGTTGAGCCCTAGATATATCGGTCCTTTCGAAATACTGGATCGTGTTGGGAAGGTAGCTTACCGATTGGCGCTTCCACCGAATCTCTCTCAAGTTCACGATGTGTTCCATGTATCTCTCCTGAGAAAGTACATACCTGATTCTTCACATGTACTCAGCTCAGAAGTTGTACCGCTGGAGCAAGATCTTTCTTATGAAGAACAGCCGATAGAGATTCTGGATCGTAGCGAAAAAGTTCTACGAAACAAGACCACTCGATTGGTGAAAGTTTTATGGAGGAACCACCAACTTGAAGAAGCTACTTGGGAGCTTGAGGATATGATGAGGGAGAAGTATCCTCATCTGTTTGTTACAAAGTGACGAATTTCGAGGGCGAAATTCTTTTTAAGGGGGGTAGAATGTAACACCCGAGACTTTTATGTTATATAAATCATCAAAGGAATCTTTTCTACACAACACTTGCTTGGCTTGCTTTACACGCAATCGCGACCTTCCTCGATAGCTTTCGTCGTACGCAATACCGAGTTTCACTGAATAACAATATGCTATTAAAACTAGCCGTTATGAATAGTAATAACCACTTTTTGAAATTTTATAAATTTTATTTTTCAAAATGGACTTCATTTTTGGACTCAGAATATCGAAATTAGCCTAGGGTGAAATTTTTGTATTTTTCTAAAAACTTTCAATTTTTGATGAATAGTGAAACCACTAAGTGGTAGGTTAAAAAACCGAATTTTGCATAAAACTTAATTTTACCGCTTCTGTGAATGGAATTTCAAAAATCCGAGAGACACGGTTAATATCAAGGACTAAAATGTGGTTCAATGAGATGAAAATAATTTTTGGTGAATAGTAACTTTTTACTTTTTTTTACCGCGGTTAATAGTAAATAGGGTAACTAAGGGTAAATATGATATTAATATTACCCTAACACATGTCCTAATTCTATTGGACAAGTGTAATTCGACCAAAAACAAACTTAGGAATAAAATATGACCATTTAGGCCCACTTGGATTAGATTAGGACATTTATTATTAATTTATTTAAAGAAGGGTTAAAATAGTTAAAATCAAAGTTTAATAAGTAAATCATTTTTAATATGGGGTTATACATAAGATAAATTCAATTGTAAATATTCATTAGAAAGATAAAAAGATTTCCTACATGATGATATTTTATTTGTAATTTTTAGACATCAAATAATTTAATTTATTTATAACACAAAGATGATGCAGTAATTATCTTATTAATGAAATATTGACAAAATTGATATTATAAATACCAAAATAAATGTAATTTAAGACTTTTTATGAATTCCACTAATTTTATAGGTTACTATGATATATTAATGTTGATTTAATCAACTTGGTTCGAACATATAATTCTGTTATGACTTTCACAAAAATCATATATCAAATAGTGTCAAAATTGACACAAAATAGTTTTTAAATCAAATATTATATTATTAATTGTTATTGTCTTCCTAAAAATCTAAGGTTCGGCCAAATGACTTAGATAAGGATATATATTTTAATAATAAACAATTTGTGGTTCGTTTGACATGTTATAGTAAGTGTATTAACCATATAGTGAAAGAAAACAAAAAGACATGGTAAAAGTTAAATTATTTAACTTAGAGTTAAATCTAATTAATAAGGTTAAAATAATACCCTAAACTTGTCTAAATCCTATTGGTTGATAGGATTTCGACCCTTCCCCACTTTATCTTCGAAATAAGACCCTTTGGAACCATTATAAACCGATTTTGACTTTAATATAAAATAATATTTTGAGATATTCCTAAGGTGCCCCTCTCCTCCCTTATAAAAGGGCACCTCCTCCCCCTCCTCCTCACACCAAATTGAGCACTCAAGCTCAGCCAACCCCTGCCATTTTCTCCTCTCCACTTCCCTAGAATAGTCCTAGAGGTCCTGTTCTTCTCCAAAGACCACTCTTAGTTCCTTAAGTGGAGGATTCAAAGAGGCGTTCCAAAGAAGAGGTAATATCCATTACCGATCTTTTCAATTTCTTTCTTCTTCAAACTTCTTCTTCTTTAGTTGTTTCATGATAAAGTAATAACATCAGTATTACTTACATACTGATATGTTATTATAAATATGAAACAACCCTAATTCACCTTCTATCCATCCTACGGAAAAATGAAATCACCGCGCGTGCGTACGTACGGAATACCGTCTCCACGCCGTGGTGTAATCTATTTTTCCACCATCAACTTACAAGGATGGTTATAATGGTGTAATAAGTAACTATATATGATTATTATGAAGTAATATTGATACTGAAATAATATATATATATACTCCAATACAATTCCACGATCATAGGAACGATATCATCACTCGTGCGTACGTACGGAATACCGTCTCCACGATGTGATGCGACTCGTTCTACATGATCTTCATTTCATAATGATTATATAAATGAATTGAATGAATGAATATGGTATATACTACACTAATACCATTCTGTAAATGAATTATCTATAACCTAAAGATAAGAATAAGAATTTATTCGACAAAACACGCATAAGAACAAAAAGTTATAAAGACCCGACTAACAAGTAACAATGAAATATTACTAACAAGAAGCTAATAATATGACCATATATGATATCATATCAACATGTATGATTCTGGAATAAGTCAATAACATTATTTAAACCATTATACAGGAGCTTCGGACACGTACAAAGCAAATCGGACCTAAGGTAAGGGAAATATCACAATCTCATTTTTATCCGAGATTGTTTATTCGTAAGTACTTACTGGGATGTATTTTATCATCCACATCCATTTTTCATCAATATGTAATATTGTTTCCATCCACCTACAATTGTTTAAATCCATTTTTACCCTTAGGTGAGTTTTTAGTAAAGAATATGAAAGGAATCTTTTGTCGTTTTTCCGTACGAGGTACTTTTTTGACTTTTCCGACAAAAGTACGAAGAATGTTTTTTTTAACTTATACGGCATGAATGGATTTATAAAACATTATTTCCAAGAAGTTTCCTTTTCATGTTTTTAAGTTTATTTTTAATCAACTTCTTTTAGTTTATAATTGTACGACATGTTAAGAAAGGAAAAGTATTTTTGAAGCAGAAAGGATATTTTCCTCAAGAATGAAGTTCAAGTATTTTATCAAAATTATTTTCCATCTAAGATAATAAAGGGTTCTGTTTTTATCCCTATTATTAAATTGATTTGATCATGTTGTGATGAAATTATTTTTATGAATTCCTTTATCTTATATGAGTTGTTTTATGATGTCATGTCGTTTAAGAATCCCATTTTTATTACATGGGTTATGCTATGATGTATGTTTTATGATTATGTGGCACACATAAGAAAGGATTCATTATAAGATGGGTGGGACCTATATCTCCCTCCAATGCATTGGGTAAAGATTTTATATCTCATGAGATAGACATGGCTGGAATGGAAGGTTATTTCGGTTCAGTGATACAGGACTGAAACGAGGAGTGAACTCGGTTCAGAAAGGGACTTTGTCCACTAAGATAGTCTTGGCAATAAGTCATGACTAACAAGAAATGATTTTCCATGATTATGTGTGCATGCCACAAAGTTTCAAGTTTCATGTTATGATTATGGGGATCTCATTTTCACTTCTATGATTTATTAAGATTTTATGATCTCTTTTGCAGGTTATGATTTTCAAAAAGATATGATATGATTTTTATTTCCTTTATTGCCCTTGCTGAGCATTTGAGCTCACCCTTTTATGTTTTCTTTTCCCCAGGACAGGAAGATGGATATTAAGTAGAATATGCTAAAAGGGACCCTAGATATGATGAAATAAATGGGAGGCACTGTAGAAGATTTATGAACCAGTTGTTTATGTTTCCCAGTTTCTAAAGACACTATACCTATATGGTCCTTTGTGGTTTTGTCATATGTTGTAATAAGTGTGCTTCAATTTTGAAGTATTAACAATGTATGTAAAGTATGGGTCGTTATACATACCTACTTAAAACAAATCCTCATAACCTGAGGAAAGAAAAAATAATAAAGTGTGAACTCATATTATCAATAAGGGTAAACATGGGATATATAAATTGACGATCATATGAAATCGTATGATAATCATAAGGGTATGAGATCATGAACATAACTTAAAAGGTTCATACCTAATCTCTCATGGATAGTAATAAAGAGGCTTTTAAAAAATGTTTAACATTTGAAAATTCATGAATCATAAGAGGGGGAAATCATCATAAATCCATCATGAACTAAAATTAAATGTCTTAAAAAATGCAGAAAATCATATGTTTATAAAAAATTTCATATGACAATGTTAACTACCAAGACCCTCAAGTCTTAGAGGATCTTGCATCAACACCTGTTTCTCATAAATATCAATCACATAGACTTGTTTCACATAAGAGATCAAGCACATAGATTTTTTTAGATAACTATCTAATGTGATATAAAACTATACCCAATGCATTGGACAGATATATTGGTCCCTCATATCATTCAGTATAATGTAACCACCGTCCTTGGTTTTAACTAAACCACCATCCATGGTTTTAATGTAACCACCATCCTTTTTAAAACAAAACAATTTTCACCTAATGAAAACCACACATATGTGTTCCAGAAGATCATAAATCAATCATTATATCATCACAACATTACCCGTTCAAATAAAATGGGTTTCATAGACATTTTATCTATTCATTATATAACAACACAAGAAAACTAAATGGGTTTCATAAACATATCATCAAATTTATCATTAACCATACAAATAAAGAGTAATAATGGAATCAATGTATCATGTACCTAGTAAAAAATAATTAAATTGATGGATTTTATAAAATTTTAAAATTCCATTAAAATGTCACTAAAATATTTCATGAGGAAAATAACACTTTCATTTTGAAAATCATTTTTCAAATACAATTATTTCCAAAATATTATGGAAATTTTTTTAAAAATGAAAATTGGAAACATGTAATGGAATATTAAAAACATTTAGTGTTAATAATGGTGGGAAATACCATTCATTTCATATATGTTAAAATAAAACCTTTGATGAAAATATTTGGTAAAAATGAAAAAGTACCATGTCTGGAAAATGACTAGAATATTCCTTTTAACCAGTTTTTTAAAAGTAAAAACATATTTAAAGTGAATTTAATAAATAATAGTATAATAGTAAAAAACAAATTGTAGAAAACATCAATATTTAAGAGAAATATTCCTCTAATGGAGACATAAACATAAAGAATCCAGAATAATAAGGACATTATGAATCAAACTATTACCAATTTGGTAACTTTTTATTCATAAGTCCCAAAAGTGAATGAAAATTTTATGGATATATAAATACTCATAAATTTCATAACAATAATTTTAAAATACATTCATGTGAAGTATATAAACGACAAAAAATAAATAAGTGGTGAATATGGCATCTGTCCCATGGAAATAAAAGTGAGATGAAAATCACTTACCTTGAGTTTGACTAGCTTCAAATGTTATTTAACTCCAATATAATAAATTTAAATTAATTAAAATTATATTAAAAAATAATTTAGATAATTATTATATCATATTTATTCATTATATATATATATAGTCATACATAAAATTATATATATATAAATTACATAAACCATTCAGGTTGATGGAAGGTCGTATGTACGCATGAACATTGTTCTCATTTTTCGATGGATTAAATGAACGAAATGTAGATAATAATTCAAAATTATAAAATAATTACTATATCATATATTTCATATATATTAATAAAAGTGCATCCTTCTTAAAATCCAATTAAAAAAGAAATGAAAAAGGAATCACATCGCTCTATGGAGGTGGCAGTCCAAATATATGCACGAGCAAAGTTATCGTTTTAGAACTATTTGGAAGGTAAGAAGGTAGATATGATATTTTCATTTAAGAAGCATAATTATTTCATAAATATAATATATAAACATTAAACCCATCATAATATCCACACATGAAATATGGTGATGGGAAATGAAGTCTAGCGCTACGTAAAGACATTAAGTCATATGTATGCACGAGTAATACTTTCACTTTGCATTTGATAGAAAAGAGGGTAGATAATTTTCACTTAATAATCATAAAAACATTTTGATATATTAAGGATACTGAATTTATTATTTATTTAGGAATACAAAATATTTTTATGTGGTAAAAGAATATTTTAAATGAAAGATATCAGTTTTGGCGATTACCTCTTCATCGAGAGAACTTCAGTGGATCTCCTATTAAAGATCATAGGGTTTCTCTTATTAGAAAACTAGTACCACTAGAATTTGAATAAGTAATTTTATAAGTGTTTTTGGTAGGGTATGGTTGATCTAAAATTATCAAAGTTAGGTTAATAAGGGAAAGTAGGGGTATCCTTTTATAAGAGAGGGAGAGGGTAGAATTTGAATTTCTTAAATGATTAAAATATTATAAAGTAATTATCAATCTAAATGGTTCCAAATGGAACATTAATAAAAAGGAGATGAAATATTAGATCATATATTATCCTCCATGTCATCTATTCATATTTTTATAAAATTTAAACAACTTAATAAAATATAATTTTCATAAAATATCATTATTTCCAATTTAGACACTATTCATTTAATTTTACATGAAAGACATAAATACAAAGTCAAAATTAAAAAAATAAAAATTTAATATAATATTAATATTTAAAATTTATATAAAAAATTTATATCACAAATTGCCTCAATAAAATTATATTACTTTTAATATTTTAAAAATCATTTATTATATTTTTTTAGTTATTAGAGAAATACTAAATTGTTGTTTTATAAGCATTTTATGTTGTTATATAAATACTAAAAATTAAAAAAAATATCAGGAAAATAATTTCAATAATCTCAATATATAGACTTATATTCGTTAATATAATTATTTTTTACCTATGTAGACACATAAAATTTATTTTATTCTAAGACGGTGAATTTTTGTAACATTCTTGGATTTATATATTATAATGGTAATTTCCATGGAAAAGTATCCATTAAACTAATAAATTTAGATCCTAAGGTGATAAATTTATATTTAAATTCATCCAATAAGAATTATGATAAAATATAATGGCCTTAACACTTAATTTTAATCTTGATTAACTTGATTTTCCCTTTAATGTGTTGATGAATTTTAAAAGAGTTATTATTCATATTGACCAAAAATAAAATGGGAATATTTAACAAATTGGAACCAACTAATTCCAAATATGTAATCCATTTTAATAAATTTAATACCTATATGTTTCATAAAATAATTTTTGCTTAAGCTCACAAAGTGTGATGAAAAATGATTCTTAGAAAAATATAGTTTTTAATCATAAAATCAAATTTATTATTATCATATGAATATAAAAATATTAGATGAAAGTAAAAAGATTTATTGAATATATCTTATATAAATTAAATTTAAATCATTCACCAAAAGTTATTAATTTAATTTGTTAACAAAAAAATATATTTCACTCATAAAAATTGTTTTTCAAAAAAACACCTCTTTTATTTTCAAATGATTATTATTTTTATTTATAGTTAATTAATAACCAATGAATTGACATTAAACATGTGTAAGACATAAATTTTAATATTTTATTTAGTTTTATTCATACTTTTCGATCTAATTTCTATGTGATAACATTAAATAATAATATTTTAATAGTATGTTGTGGTTAGTTTAAACTGAATGTTGTGTTTAACACAAGCTATCAAAAAGATTAAATATATTTAAAAAATATATACATAAAATATTGGTCTGTTAAATTATAACCCCATAAATATTAATTATTCCCTCAGTATTCATCATTACTATACAAATATATGAGGATAATTTAACCTCCTCACAACCTTGGCTACCCACATAGCTTACTCAAATTGATGGTTTCAATTCAAAAATTTGACCAAGTGGCCTTTTTATTGTATTTTCTTTCCATGATTTAGAATCTACACCGATTTCTGATCATAAGAGTGGTTTTGTTCTAGTATTATGTCCACTGATCACATTACATGTGAGGGATCACATATGTTCTTTCTTGGGAGAGATACATGTAAAACATCAAGAAATTGGGAGAGGTTTGGTGGAAGTTATAATAGATAAACTAATATCCAAAATTGATCATGAATTTAGTATAGAAAAATATACTAAGGGATAAGATTTCCATATTTTAAAATCTCATAACCAACTTCAATATAGATATTCATAGGAACACTTTGTTGCCAACTTCAAAATCTAAATCTTTCTACAGATTTTTTGTATAACTTTTCTAAAAACTTAGATATTACCGTATAAGATAGTAAATGTATCTATCCTTTTAATCCATTTATTCAGAAAATTTAGGTCCAAATAGTTTTCTTTCTCCAACATCATTCTATAACATCATAGTTTTTCAATACCTGAAATTGAGGGATTCATACGAAACTATCTGAATACTCGAGTGAAAGTTATTATTGTAAAAAAAATACTCTAAAGGTGTTGATGTAAAAAACCATTGAACTGCCTAGAGAATTATCTAAACATATTTTATAGGTTATAAATGTTCATATAATATTGATCATCTATCTGAATATGATAAGAAATCCAGAAAATTAGCTTCATATCCCAAGCCTACTGGAGGCTTCTCCAGAACTTTGAGGTAATCCTTGGATCCTGATCATATAAAATGGAATGTGTTACTTCATAAAACCTTACCACATCATTAATATATAACCTATAAATCTGATCCATATGTAAATCTCTCTAATGGAAATTAAGTGTACTGACTTTGTAAGGTGATCGACTATGACCCATATAGAAATATTTCTTTTATATGTTTTGGGGTGTCCGATGACAAAATCTCTGGTGATATTTTTTCATTTCCACTATGATATGGGTAATGGTTGAAAAATTCCCATGTACTTTTGTATCTCAACATTAAATTACACACAAAAAGAGATTCAAGACAAAATCTCTACAATTACACTCTTTAGACCATCCCACCAGAAATACTCTTTCAAGACTCCAACACCTTTGTAATTTTAGGATGAATAGTGAATGAAGAACTATCAGCCTTTTTAATAGATCCTTCTTCAAATATAGAATGTATGGAACACATTCACAATTCCAAAACCATATCATTCCATACCAATCAAGGTTAAACTCAGGAACACTACTGACCTTCTTTAGCAATTCCACATCTTCTATATATGTTTCTTTAATCTTAACTTGTACGGATGGTTGAACACACATCTGATCTATATACGATCTCCCCCTTCCTTCATGATTTATAGATCCATATTTTTACATACAAAAATATTGGATATTTTATGATCCTTATCATATATAAAATAGAATGATCCTTCTGACTCAAAGAATTGGCCACCATGTTTGATTTCACAGGGTGGCAATGTATTTCAAAATAAAAATCTTTAATTAGCTCCAACCATCTTATCTTGTGTATATTTAGATATTTCTAAGTGAATAGAAACATTAAATTTAATAGTTAGTATATATATCACACCTTTCTCTATAAATATAATTTCTTCTTATCTTTAATGAAATAATTACCACAGCTCACTCCAAATCATAAGATGAATAATTTTGATCATGGAATTTCTGTTGTTAAGAGGCATAAGATATCACCATATCATTCTATATAATAATGAATATCAAAAACATTTTTATGCATCACTATATATTATAAACCCTTCTCCAGTGCATGGTAATATAATAGCAGGTTCACTAACTAACCATCTCTCAAGTTCCTTGAAATTTTCTTCACATTAAACTGTCCAAAGAAACTTCTATCCTTTATGTCTTAACTTGGTGAGTGAATTAGAATTCCATGTTAAATTATCCATAAATCACTGATAATGTCCATCCAAACCAAGAAAACTATAGATCTTAGTTATCATGTTTGTTCAATTCCATTTATCAATAACTTCTATCTTTTAAGGATACACCATAATACCCTCATATGATATTATATAACCCAAGAATTAAACTTTATGAAAAAATAATTTACACTTGGTAAATTTTGTATAAAACATTTCCTTACATAGGGTATTCATCACAATTATAAGGTGATGTTCATTCTCTTCCATTATCTTTTAATATATATGAATAACGTCTATAAATACTACTGAAAAAGGATCAAGGTATTCATTAAATATTCTATTCATTAAATCCATGAAGATAATAGGGGATTTTGTAAGACCCAAGGGAATCACAATAAATTCATAGTGTCCATACCTTATACATAATATTTTCATGGGTGTATATTCAATTTTTACACTCAACTAATATTACCCAAATTGAAGAAATATCTTAGAAAACTATTGAGCTCCTCATAGCTAATTAAAAAAATCATTGATATGGGGTAGAGGATACTTGTTCTTGGTAGATATCTTGTTAAGATCTCATTAATCAATGAAGAGTCAGATTGATCCATCATTATTTTTAGAAAAAGAACTAGTGCACCTAAAGTTGATACACATAGATGTATAAATATCTTATCAATGTTCTCTTAGAGTTGATTCTTCAATTTCTTCAACTCAATTAGGTCCATTATATAAGTGTTCTTTGAAATAGATTTATCTCCATGCATGATTTATATCAAAAACCCAACATCACAAATCAGATGAAAACTATTAAATTAATCCAGAAACACATCCACAATAGCCCAAACAATTGGTTTATTTTTAATATTGTGTTCATCCCTAACCAACTGTGATAGATTCCCCTTCACTAGTAGGAATTAATACCCATGAAATTGATTTAGTTCCCATTGTAAGTTTGTATTCATCCACCCATTGATAAATGATCATAGTTTCATTCAAAATATGAAATGTGACTACTATTCCTCTAAAATTGATATAATCTATATATAGATAAATCTAATCCATTTAAAGAATCACATCGAATTAAACCAAAGTGGGAATCATAAGATTTTCAGGAAATAGTTTACCACAAACCTCAATCTTATAGGAATAATATACTTGAGTAGTTTTATCACTAACTCAACATATAATTATTGATTTGGTAAATATATACCTTTTAAAAATTCCTAAATTATAAAATACTGGGTAGATCTATAATCAAATAAAACATTATCTATTCTAGAGTTCTTGATAGGTGTACCTTTCACCATGTCATTCTTATAACTCACTTTTATAGTCATACCTTCATGATATTTCCTTTTTTATTTGTTTTTAAAGGGTTTATAATAGAGATAATCATTATAAACCTTTAGATTCATGCAATAGTTGTTATAATTACCATTCTCTTTATATTTGAAGCATTGTAGTTTTGGTGTTGTATTTATAGTAAAATTTATCTTCCCCATTCCATTAACCATCCAATTCATCAACTTTCATCATTCATAAGATTTATGGCCCACCTTTCTACATTTAAAGCACTATCCAATTCGATTCAATCAATACCCTTGATATTTTTCCTACAATTATAGATTTTATATGGATGAAATTTATTTCCTCCAAGTAATTTATTAATGTTTTCATGAAAAATGATCCATTATTTCCTAACAAAAATATAGTAATGGTGGGAATATCTAATTTTCATTTCAATATTGATTGTATATCAAATTATTTCTTCATAGATACTAAATTATCTTATATCTAATGCATTTTTGTTACTTGTTTTTAGTACACCAAACAATTAATGAATTTTTATTTCAGGGATATTGAGTAAACTAGAAACATACCTCGAACGTCTAGTAAAATTTTACTCATAAATAAAAATGGATTCATCCTCCATTTGATTAAGCTCAAGGAATTCCTTATCAATATTTTTATATAGAATCTGATGGAATCACTTACTAATAATTACACTCTTAAACTGATCTCATTCCATAGATTCAATGTCAAACACTTATCTTTTATTCTTAATATGGTTCCATAATTGATCTACCTTTCCATCCAAATGATAAATGACTAGGACAACATTTTCATGTTCCAAGCAATAGAAAATAGAAAATATCTTCTTAATGGTGTTGATCTATCATTTAGCTACTAGTGGATCAAAAGACTAACTAAAATAAGGTGGAATTATCTCACATAATACTCAATAGTTTTTTGTTCCCTCCTTTAATCATCTAGATTATCATTATGATACATTTCCTGAGAAAGTTGTGTTAGAATGGAAAAAAAATTCTACATTATAGTTCCTACAACATTAGGATATTTAGGTGGAAAAGAATTTTATTATATATAACTTCCATTGTTAACATGTTTTATTCTATTTCCTACCTTTGAAAAAAACCAAAAAAAATTGTGAGAGAGAATAATCATAGTGGGAACCCACATAATCAGGAAGAATTAAGAGTATTTTTTAATCATGAAACTTTATTTTATTATACTTTAAATTTAACCTAGTTAATTGATGATGATTACTAAACCATTAATATTTTATTCTATATTTAGACTTAAACACAAGGTTTTCACTAAATGTTTCTGACCCTATACTCTAAATATTAACTAAACACTACTATGATACCAACTATAATGACTCGGAATTTTAATACATAAATACAACATCTTAATAGATGAAATTTAAATACAGTTCATCAGTACACAATTAAGTATTGTAAATATTTGGTGTATTTTTATACTAGATACGTGATATTATTATTTCAAGAGTTATCTCCAACATCCCCCACAAATATATCCCTATTTAGTACTCTTCATAGACATACCATACTTAAACACTTTTTCATAACCTAGGGAAAGGAAACATAATAAAGGGTGAGGTCAGATGCTCACTAAGGGTAAACATAGGATATATAAATCCATTATCATATGCAATAATAATATAATAATAAGGTTATGAGATCATGAACATAACATAAAAACTTCATACCTAATCTATCATGAAAAAAAATAAAGATTCTTTAAATAAAGCTTTAACAATTCAAAATTTCATCAATAATAAGGGTAAGAACTCATCATAAATCAATCATGATCCAAATGTACATGTCATATAAAATGTGGAACCATCATCAGTATAGAAACCATTTCATACATCAAGGTTAACTACCAACACACTCAAATCATAACATATCAGGAATCAAAAATTGTTTCTCATAGAGGATCAAGCACATTGACTTATTTCCCATAACGTATCAATCAAAAGGAATTTTTTCCCATAACTATCTCATGAGATATAATACATTTCCTAATTCCTTGGAGGGATATATAGGACCCAACCATCCTTGGTTATAACATAACCACTATTATTGGTTTTAAAGTAACCATAGTTTATGGTTATAACATCACTATCATCATTGGTTATAATGTAACCCTAATAACATAATATAAACTATACATATGTGTTCCAAAATATCATAAAACAGTCATCATATCATTACATCAGTCCCCATTCAATGAAAATTGGTATTTTAAACATTTTATCCATACATCATATTATGACCCAAAGAAAATAAATGGCTTTAATAAACATCTTATAAACATAAACACTAACCACCCCTAGATAGATTAAGAATAGTATTGATAGATTATTTTCCCAGTAAATAATAATTAACATCAAAGGATGTTATTATTTATGAAAATTCCTTAAATAGAAAATAGAAAATTTCTTGAGCAAAATAACGTTTGTATTTTTAGAATCGCTTTTAAAATACAAATATTTCAAAAAAATTATAGAAAAAATATTCTATGAAAATAACATTGTAAACATATCAAAAAATAACATAACACATAGTAGTAATTATAGCGGTGAATTCTATTAATTTATTATAAGTTAAAAGAAAACGTTCCTTTCAAATTTTGGGTAAAAAGTCAAAAAGTACCAAATTTAAAAAATAACAAGAAGATTCCTTTAAAACATTTTTTTAAAAGGAAAAACATGTTTAAAATTACTTTAACCAATAATAGGAAAATAGTGAAATTAGTTTTGAAGTATTTTTATAAATCATGGATATGGAAGAGAAAAATTCCTAAAGTACATACTTTTATATAAATAATCTCAAAAAATGATGAGATTATGAAATAAACTCTTTCCATATTTTTAACTTTTGATTCATAATTCCCATACAAGAAAGAAACATATATGGATATATAAATTATAATAAATTTCATAATAGAAATCAAAAAATAAATTCATCGGTAGTGTAAACACCACATTAAAGAAAAAAGTGGTGAATATGGAATGTGTCCCATTGAAATAAAAGTGGGACAAAAATTCCTTACATCGAGTTCTACTAGCTTAAAAAGTTTTTAAACTTTTATATATAAATTTAAATTTATTATAATTGTATAATATAATTATATAAATAATTATTATATAGTATTTAATAATTATTTATATATTTATTTATTTATTTATTTTCATCCATAAATATAGACAAAGAAAAATGAAATACAACATTAATTGGGATAGTAGGGCGTACGTATGCATAAACATTATTTTCACTTTTTGAATGATTTAATGAAAGAAAGATTTATAATAATTAACCTTTAAATAATAATTGTTATATCATATATCTCATATATATTCATTAAATCCATCCTCCTTTCCATATAATTAAAATATAAATAAAAAATTAATTACATCAATTTGAAGAGGTGGTAGTCCACATGTTTGTAAGAGAGGTGTTATCATCTTCCAATGGTTTAGAAGCTATAAAGGTAGATATCATGATTTCATTCCAAAAGAATAATTATTCTATAAATATCAAATATAATCATTAAAAACATCATCATAACTATCTATAAAATATGGTGATGGAAAATGAGTTATATCACTACGTGGAGATGGTAAGTCCTTCGTATACAGGAGTGATAATTTTTCATCTCATTTGATGGAAATAAAGGTGGATAATTTTGGTTTAATAATCATAATAACATTTAATTATATTAATTATACTTAAATTATAATTTATTTAAATTTTATTATGACTTTTTTAGGCTATTTGGGACTCATGGATGGAGTCAGTGCAATGCATATCAGGGGTAGGTCTAAAAACTTATACTAAATACCGTGAGAAAGACCTAAAAGAGTGGAATTTAAAAAATGAGCATTGATTATTGCCTAGAGGAGATCAATAAATTCATCGGAGATATTCATTAGAAACTTAAAGAATGTTAAAATAAAGATCACTTTACTAAAATATTGTAGAGATAATATTTTTTGTCAGATAAGTTTTTGGAGATCGAGGGGAATGCAAGGGTAATATCAAGAGATATTTTGATTCCGGAGGAAGAAAATTACACTTTGTTTTAAAGTAATGTATGAGGAAGAAGAAGTTTTCTAGAAGAATCAATTTTTCCTTCTGGATGGATCTTTTATAGGGGGTGTTGAGGTGGTTGGGTGGCTTTTAATAGAGCACTTAAAGGACTTTTCGGTCAACACTCTCTACCACACTGAAAGGGGGATTTTTAGGTTGAATATAGAGGAAATATTCATAAAAAATATACCTAATATTGTGGATGAAATTTAAAATTATGAGTTAGTAGACTTACCATATGGAATAGAAATCTGGGAAACTATTACCAGTATGAACCCATAGAGAACATCGGGACCAGATGGTTTTTATGGGTGCTTTTACATTACTTCATGGAAAATAATTAAATTACATGTAATAGAGGTAGTCTAAGAATTCTTTAGAGGTGGATCTATCACAATGGTAGTTTGTGTGTCCACTTTTTTTCAGATTCCAATTATCAAATAGGCCAATTCTATTAACTATTAAAATCACATTTGTCACTGTAATTTTTCATATAAAATTATTATATTTTTCTTGAATAGAAGATAGGTAGTATGCTACTAAAGATCAATTATAAACAAGAAAATTGTATCATGAATTAAAGAAGTATTTAGAGGTTTATTTAAATATACAAAGAAGTACTGGATGATCTTCATCAAAAAATTATTGGGTTTAACATCATGGTTAAGGTGGATGTGAAAAACACACACAATCAGATGGAATAGAGTTTTACTTTTAGGTTCATGAGACAACTTAAAATTCATTGACTGGGTCTACAAGCTATTTTTTAGATGTTATAACTCTCCATGGCTCTCCATTTTTCTTATGTGGAGTAGTTTTTGTTTCTTCAAGATGGCGTGCAGTTTTTGGCAGGGCGATCCACTGTACCGCAGTATTTTTTGTATTCCATGGGAAGCTCTTATAAGAAATATTAAATGTGATGGGGCATAGGGGAGGATATTTATTTTTATAAATAATTTATGGTTAGTTTTTATTTATCTCTTTATATTCATAGATAACATTTTATTTTTCATCAGTGGTAGGAAAATATCAACGACCAGTTTCAACAGGTTTATGAAGAGGTACGATAAGTAGAGTGCACAATTGATTGATTAGGGGAAGATCAGTGTTTATATTGAAAACACCTATTCTCATAGGTGAATAAATATAATTCAAGACAAAATGGGGTCGTAGAGAAATAATATTCCAATTGTGTAAATAGGATCTCCCTTTTTTATGGAAAGATCAACAATATTCTCATCAAAGGCACCATTAGATGAATAAATAAAAGGATCTACAGTTGGGAAAATTGTTTCAAATCGTTTGGGAGTAGAATTGCTTTAGTGATTAGTGTTTTATCATCTATAATAATTCACATACTCAATATTATCAGAGATCCTAAAGGAATGATCAAAACATTACAGAAAATCATGTAATTGGTCATCTGAGATTCCAATCAAAGTGGTAAGTTCCACTCAAGTTCTTAGGAAGAAAATGATGAAACTGATTGGGTATGGGAGAGATCAACTTACACAATAAGACTAGTTCCTTGCAAGGCATGGAGAAAGGCTCATATGGGATATCTTCAAGGAAAAATCACTCTGGGTGAGATTCATGAAAAATAAATATGTGGAGTACTATATTTGGGGGAAAGAGGCGGTTGGATACCATCTAACCTAGCAGGAAACATTATTCACCATCTGGAAATATTATGAGATAAGGTGAATTGGGTTATTATATGTGGTGAAAATAATTAATGGAATGAGAATTGGATGGGGGGATACCCTCTTCTTCTTGGGATGTTAAGTTATAGATGTATCATTCAAGGAGGTGAGCATAAATACAAGGTTTATTAATGTGACTCTTAATGAGGATCAAGGTAAATTTCATAGGAATATCGTCTTGGTGGATGATATGGATAGATGTGTTTTTCTAGGTCGACGTGGGGTTTCTTTTGTACTATGGAGTAATACTTGTTAATTATTGAGGAGCATGAGACTGATGAGTAGTCATGAATACATTGGTGTAAATAGATTCTAACAAAGATGAATTTATCAGTTTTTCAGATGAGTAATAAGGTGTTACAAATTGATGATAACATGAAGAAGAAAGGAATTTTACTAGAAACAACATTTTGGTGTTGTGAATGTACGAGATTAGAGTATTTCGTGTAATTTTTCTTTAAATATAACAAGGTTTGGTTTATTTTTTGTTTCATTGGATAGAATATAGGGAGTTCATGATAGATTTTTAATCATCCTAGTATCAGGGGGTTGGAAACCAGGGCGAGGACATAAAAAATCAAACTATTATATTTTTAGTGGTACGTTGTATTCTTTGGGATACTAGAAATAATATGAGGGAAGGTATAATTTATTCTATACTTTAGTTACAAGTCCAACATAAAAAAAAGTATTGAAGTTGGTCTCTAGGATTCCAGGAGGAAGGACTTCAGCTTCTATAAGGTGTCTCCTTCTAGGGAACATTTCCTTATCTGAAAGACACAAAGGGGATTTTTTGGGAACAGGGTGAAATGAAATCCTCTAACAGTTGGTATAAAAACTTAATGTGGATAGATCTTGAATAAATATAGATATGAAAGGGGTGTTCTAGTGTGTGATAATAGAGAGACAATGATCCTTGTATTCATTTCTCTCTATAGTCTAGGTAACTGCATTGTAGTGGACACTAGGTCAGCATGCATTAGCCTACTATTTTGAAGGCTTTATGACATCCATATTGATGTGTTGGAATCTAAATCCAAAATTATTGTGGGTTACAAAATAAAACGAAAATTATCCTTGGGACCTGACTTAATTTATAAGGAGAGACAGGATATTCATGGGTTCATATAAATAGGTCATCCACACATGGAGAGAAGGGAATTTTTTTATGGATATCCTTTACATTAAAGGAGGTCCTAGAGAAAGCATCATTATTTATCAAGCTGTTGATTCCCTTAGATAATATTTGAATTTTTTTCAAAAGTGGAAATGAACTAGGGCATAAATAATTTAGGAAACCTTTATCTTCATAATTGTTGAATAAAAATTTAATTTTGATTGAGTAGATAGGACACAGTTGGAATTTCATAAAAAATAAATTATAATAAATTCATTTTCAAGGAAAATTGTTTTAAATGGATTGTAAATGCATAGGGGATGACATTTTCAACCATATATTATCCCATTTTTCCTTTTTAAATATTCTGATAGTATTAAAATAATTTAATAACATATTAATTTCATAAAATTTCATTATTGTTAATTTAGACACTATTCAGTTAATTTTACTAAAACCACATAAAGGAAAAAATTGGAATTTGAATATAATCCTTTATAAAACACCAATATTTCATATTCATCTAAAAAAATTTCGAACACATTATCTCACTCAAATTATATTACTTTTAATATTTTTAAAATTATTTGTTATATTTTTTTATTAATTGGAGAAATACTACAACAATGTTTCATTAGAATTTACGATCATTATGTAAATGAAAAAAATCAGAAATAAATTTTACCCAAAAAATAATTTCTCTAAGCTCAAAATGGACACTAATATTTGTTCATATCATTCTTTTGTCCCTATGTGGACAAATAAAATATATTTAAAACTATTATATTTAAATTTTGTAAGTTTCATTGATTTATATATTAAAAAGTTCATTTCTATAGAAAATGGTTCATAAACAAATAAAATTAGATCCTGAAGTGATAATTGTTAAATTATCTTCATCAAGGAATAATTATTATGAAATATTATGGTCTTATCACTTATTTTTAAACTAGATTAATTCGATTCACCTTTTACCAAAGTGATAACTTATGCCATTGTTACAATTATTATATACCAAAAATAAAAGTAGCCTATTTTCTGAATTTGAAAATCCTGATTCCTAATATAAAATAAATTTAATAAAATTCAATACCTAAAGGTGGAAAAACATAATTTGAAATTAAATTTTTTATATTTCGATGAAAACCATTTTTTAGAAAAATAAATTTTTTAAGCATAAAAATAAATTTATTCTTATACCATGCCAAGAAAATATTAGATCAATGTTTAAAAACATGGTTGAATATATAATATAAAAATTTCATTAAATTAACTTAGCAAAATTTATTAAATTAATTTATTAAGATATTAATATATTGACGACATAAAAATATTTTTTTAGAAAAAAAACACCTCCTTTATTTTCAAATGATTTTTATTTTTATTTCTAATTAATTGATATCCAATAAATAAATTTTATACATGTTTAAACCAAAAAAAATTATCAATTATTTATCCATGTTCATACACATAAATACAATGACTTTATGAAAAAATTAATTAATAATATTTAAACAATACATCGTAATTCATTTAAACAAAGTGTTTCTTGTAACACAAGCTATTTAAGTGATTTAAAGTATTTAAAAAAATACTTCAAAAAATCGTGTGGTGTTTCTGGAAGACTCCCTTATAAAGATCATTTATTTGATTTTTTAAAGTTGTTTGTTTCACTAGTTTTTTCTCTAGACCATCCCCAAGTGAAACATGAACAACTATCTTATGAGCGAATTCATATGTAATAGAAATTCAAGCTCGTTGAAATTTTCATGAGATCCATTCTCAAAGAATCACCACCCTCGGCAGCCATCATAGTTTACATTATGATTAGATCTTATATGGAGATATTTATAGGTTATATAACCAAATTTCATGAAATCCTAATCAGGTAATTATCCTTGTAATCAGTTATTTTCCACCTTAATTTTAACCATTTCACATTTTAACTTTTAAATAAAAAGGAATGATTATTTTTCTATAAAAAATAGTGTTTTTATATGTTTCATATTTAAAAAATAAATTTATGAATTTTGGAATTTAAAATATATGAAATAAAATAAATTTATGGATGCATCAAATAAATATTACCTTAAAATTAATTTTTGATAATTTTCTAGAATAATTTATATTTAAGTAAATACTGTCAAAATGGAAATTATAATAATACAATCACTATTATGTAATTATCATTAAAAAATGATGAATTATATTTTTCTAAAACATTTTTTTGTATATATATATATAAGGTTAAATGATATATTTAAAAATACTATGTTGAATTTATAAAACCCATGTTTAACATTTTGGAAACTTAAGTAATATTTTACTCTAAAAAATAATTTCATTATCTTATATTAAATAATAATTTTCACCAATTATAGAAATTAATTATAAAAATTAATTTCATATTTTATAATAAGTTCAACAATAACTTTAGGCATAAAAGTATTATTACAATGATTAACGTTAATGATCGTTAAAATGTTCAGAGGGTTTTTACAACGAATTATTTTATTAATGATGTTTCATTTATATATAAAACATTAAAATTATATATTCTATATAATGAATTTGATATGATTTTTTATTTGTATAAAAATATTACATCACTCATTTTACTTGTAACTAATGTTATATAACATTAAGAACACTTATTAGTGAAATTGATATTTTTATAAAATATTATTTCCCATATATTAAAAGTTTTAATTTAAAAGTTAATAACCTAATATTTTTAAATTAAGTTATATTATATGTATATTAAATTTATATTGAAGAAATATGATTTTTGTTCAAAGTTTCACCTTATATTCTTAATGAAATATAAATCACTAGGGTAAAAAATATTTACAAGGGAAAAACCCAGAAATGTAAAATGTAAAAACCTAATAGTAAAACACTTGAAACATGTTCAATTTTTTTTAAGATGTGTGGATGTGAGTTTATCGACCTTTTATCACCTTTTAATTTTTTATTTCTCACTTTTTATACAATTCACCCTTGAATAGTGTCATTGAATTATTGTAAAATAATTAGTGTCCATAAAAGATCCATTTTCATCACTTATAAAAGGGGATCACTTACACCTTATCAAAGTTACAAATCCCCATAAAAATATAATTGAAAACAACCCCGAATATCCCCTCTAATATTTATCTTGTATTTTTTAAATCCCATATTCCCTAAATTTTAAACCATTCGCTTCATTTCCAAGGCTATTTTCAAGAGAATTTTTAACATCCCAAAGAGAATATTAATTAGTCCTTGTCAATATCTTCTTAATTTCCTATTTAAAACCTACAAAAACCAAAGTAATATAATTATATTTATATCATTAATATATTTATTTGTAATTATATTAATTTAAAAAAACTTATTTATTCCTTCCCATCCACATAGTAAAACAAAAGAACATCGATCATGCATCTCTAGAGACTATCAGATCCACGAAGTGACTTCACCCATTTTTTACCACAACCTCTCTTCACAGGTTATAATGATATAATTAAAAGAATACATTTTAAATATATAATATAATTTTGTTTTATAAAATAAAAATAATAATACAGCTTTATTCTGTCTCATTCTCCATGAAATGAAAACTTTAACAATGCATGGTGCCGACCACTACCTCTAAAAATTAATGTTTTTCATATTTTATATTGACTTTAATTATTTATACAAAACACAAAAAATATAATTCATCAAATTTAAAAAACAAAATTATATAATTATTATTATATTGTAGCAATATTATATTCTTATTTAACCAAAATCACTCATTGAGTTATAGCGTGTACATGTTTGGGTCGTTTTGACCACCAACATGAACCACCCTACCAAACTCTTTCATGGATGACTATGTGAAGTTAAATACTAACATTATTATAAGTTTTTAATAAAATAGATTTTGTTTTACTGTTATAATATTTTTATATTATGTATTTGAATTATTATTATTATATTATCTTTGAATGATAATATTACTGAAATAATCCCACACAGATTCAATTTTTATTAAAAATAACTAAAACATTTAAAGAGTGAGATATATATATATATATATACCAATAAATTTTATCTATTACAATTCCTTTAATGGGTGATTAATTATCAACTTGGTATCAAATAATGGGTATGGAAATAGAAATCATAAAGTGTGCGTGAAACAATTAATGTTACTAACAACCAAGGGTAAAAATAAACTATAGCTAAATAATATAGTCAAACTAAATGTTCCTTAATGATGTATATAATAAGAAATTTATATGAATAAGGTTTTAAAATATAATATTAAGATAGTTATGTTTTTTATACATGTGGTTATAGTTTGTTTGGTTAAGTATAAATACAAGGTAATTGGTTATTTGTCTCAAATTTAATTCTTTGAGACATATTTATTATTATAATCCATTATAAATTTTATATTTTTTGATTACTACCTAATGAATTTATTTTTATAAATTAATTACATTCATGTTATTTGAAGATCCATACTTTTTTCTTTTTAAACGGTTCTTGATTCAAATGATACTGAGGTTGTGTGGGTTTTAATTAACTCAACTCCCTTCATTAATTTATAAGGTTTATTCTTAAACTATTTTCTCACAAGACTATATACTTCTATACTAAGTGTTTATTTCATTTTAGTTTCTATTTCTGTTTAGGGAAAATTTATTTTTAATGATAAACATAACTTTAGATTTTATGATAATGGTAAAAACATTTTACAAAAAATGTTTTACAGTTTCTCTCATCGGTTGAGAATTCCTCTTTGTAAACATTCAATTCAAGGTTTTAAAATTTTAAAAATTATTTCAAATCATGATGATATAGAAAAAAAATTAAATATTTTTTATATTTTATAAAATTAAAATTAAGGTTTTAAAATAGAATCGTTAATTTTAAATTGGATTTTAAAGTATTTTATTTTGAAAAGGTGGACTTCAAGTGTTTTTATATCATTTTAATGAATGTTTTTTATAGAATCATTGTCTCATAAAATTTAGTTTTTGAAAAAACTTTTCGAATGTTTTTCTTTAAATGTTTTATCAATATCAAGTATTTCATTTTAAAGAAACCTTTTTTAACGAGTTTTTTACCCTTAAAAAAGGATATCCCATCTTATTTTTGTAGTGACTTATCCATAGATCTTAAAAAGTTAAATTTCATCAGTTAAAAAATACTTAATACTCCTTATATTAGACTCAAGGTATTTTTTTAACTCCCCAACATACTTCTTTTATTGGATTTCTTAAGGAATGTACTAGGAAAAATCATTAATAAATTGAAATTTTAAATATAGATGTCTACATGTTCTAATGGAAAGTATATGTAAGGATGATAATTGTGTGGTTGGTGGTTTCCTATATCACCCTTCAATGGAATGGTAATGTTTTTAACTCATGAGGTCAAAAGGGAATGCGAGAAGATTTATCCCAATCCAAATGGTACATGAGAGGATTTATCCCAATCCATAGGATACATTGGAGGTTTTATCCCAATATGAAGGGTGTATAGTTGGATTTGTAACAAGAAAAAAGGTACACTGTATTATTTATCCCAAGAAAAATGGTACACAAGAGGATTTACCCCAAGAAAAAGTGTACAAGGCAGGATTTAACCCAATCGAAAGGGTTCATGAGATGATTTAACCCAAGAAAATGATTACACATGAGAATTATCCCAAGTTAAATGGTACATTGGATGATTTTACCAAGACCAAGATAGTATGAATTTGATTAGACCAGACATACTATGTGATAAAGGAATTGGTGGGTATCCTTGACAAATGATTTTTATTCTTATGTTTATCAAAATCTATTTTGTCAAAATATTGTTCCTATGATTATTCTACTAGATTCATATTTCATGTATCTATATTTTTTTTTAAAACCTAAGGTATATGTTTGTAAACTTAATATTTAATTTCTATATATCATTACTTATTGAAAAAAATTATTGTTCTATATTATTTTTAGTAAGATATTTCTATCATGATCATGTCTCTTAATAGATTATAATCTAAAACTTGATGAAATTCTGATAAGTTTTCCCTTAATGATAATTTCTACTAACCATTATGTATACTTCTATTCCTAGTGTTATGAAAATGAGTATAACTTATGATAAGTCTTAAAGGGATTGTAGTGTGGTGTTATTATAGAAAAATGTTCACAAGTATCTTAAATTATGTTTCGTATATATTTGCTCCTCTAATATGACAAACATCCCATTCCTAGAATTGTGAGATGGTATGTGAGTTTTAATATTTAACCTATTTATATGTTGTAATATAAAGGTGTGTTCATCTAAAGTTGTATCAAAACCAGTGTTTAAAGAATTTTTTTAAAACATAAGACCTATGAGTGCAGGATTGGGGTTCTAAAACTAGTAACAAAGTAGTTATTTTTTGATATTTGGATAAGAAAATTTTAGTTAAAATCCAAGGGATAATTATATGGGATAGTTCTATAGATATGATAATGTCTTCAAATTTTGGTAATGTTTTAAGAATGTGGTATTCCAAGAAACTACTTCCATGTCTGCATACTGGGGATTTGATTTGACTGTGGCACAGATGAACCTTGGGGTAATTACTATGAAAGTTTATGGTTTATTATCCACCCAATATTCACTTTGGTTCATGATTAGTCGGCTTATGACTACACACTTGGATTGAAACTCCCAGAGACATGATTTGGTTAATCACATTCAATTTACAGGATATTAAGAAGGATTTATATCATAAATACTTTACAGGATTAGGATAATATGTTTTATATGACACAATATAATTAACCTAGGTTTAACCAAGAGATAAATAGGTTGAATTGTGTAATACCCCAAGATTTTCAATGTATTTCCTTTTAAATAAACTTCAAGTATTTGATAGATTACTTTACACACAACCCTGAGTCTAAATGAACCATGATATAGTGATCCTTTATAAATAATCCATTAAATTGGAAGGTATTAATATTAATAACTAAATTATGAAAAATATGAATAAAGGTTTTAAATAAATAAAAATTTTTATTAATTCATAATAAATAACCACTTGATTATTATTTTAGTCATTCTATGCTTCAAATTTTTATTTTCTTTAATAATGGTTTTTATTATATTTTGTTTGTAGACTATAATTAAATTATTCCATTTTTTATAAATTTTATTTGAATAAATTAATACCATTACTTAAATTATAATATTAATATTATCTTAGGGTGAATTTTTGTATTTTTCTAAAAAACAATTAATAGAATAATGAAAATTCAGATTTTAAAAAAACTATCATTTATTTTCATGTAAAAGACCCTTTTTAATTTAATATTAAATTAAAAAAATAAAATATAATTATAAATAATATAATTAATTACATGGTAATTGTTATTATATATCAGCATAGTATAAGTTCATTTTTTAGTTTAAAATAACTTTTTATAAAAACTTTTTTTATACGTGGAACATGTTTTTATCTTAACGAATTAAAATAATATATGTTAATTAATGTTATTAATTAAAAATATGGTTTATATATTCAAAAAAAATATTCTAAAACACATTTTGTGGTTTTTTTAAGGCATGAAAGTGAATTAAATTCAGTTTTATGTTTAAAATATTTATTCTAAAATATGTTTTCGTTGAAGTTTGGGAGCTTATTTAAAATTAAATTCTTCTACTTAAGGAAATTTAATATAATAAAATTTAGTAAATATTTAAAATCAAAATAATTAATATAATTTAATAGGTTAAACTTAATTTCTAATCATATTTAATAGTAAAAACAGTAAATTTTTTTTACCATGGTTAATGCTAAAACCGGTTTACCACAGGTTAAAAAAAGAGAAAAGGGTAGTAATACCACCACAACTTGTGTAATTATTATTTTTTAAATATATATATATATTATAATCTTAAATTCAAACTTATTTTCCATTTCGATCAACTTTCATGTGAATTTGACCTTATATCATTGAATCTTTTAAGAAATTATGTGTGGGTGTCTCCCGTCACTTGTAAAATGGAACCTATTATCCTCCATTATTCAGAAATTTCAAGCCCTTTATTATATAAAGTACCTACTAAATGTATCCCTATACTACTTCCTTTCATTTTATATCTTTTTTTATTCTCCTAAAACCAACCCATCAAGGATTAAGGTACAATCCAAAGGAGGTCTCTCAAAGAATAGCTATAAATTTTATTCAATCCCGTTCAATTTTATTTTTCATTATACTTCTTAGGAATTATTTTTATCTATAGAAATGGGATTAATATAGTATCAAAAATATAATAATATGATATTAAATTATTTAACTACCATTTATCTCAATATCTCCATTAAATAGGAGATTAAGTATCGCTTGAGTGTTGGTGTGGGCCACTGCCTCCTCGTTGCGATACGATTAATTTTTTTCATCATCATTCATGGTTTTTTATTATGATTTATTTAATTAATATATATATTATTTTTTATATATCAATTATTCTTTGAATTTTAATAATTATTTAAATTTATTTTGTTTTATCCATTGAAAAATATAACCATAACCCATGTGTATATATGGACTACCGTCTAAACATATTAATGTAATTAATTTTCCATCAAAAATTTATATGAATGGAAATAAAAGTGTATATAGTAATTAAATAATATAATTATGAAATTATTATTATCTTTTAGATGATGGAAATGTAATCAATTTACATGGATAAGAACTTCTTAAACAAAACATGCATTATAAATGAAGTAGTTAACACACAAAATGATGACTATAATAAAGAGTTATTAATATATGGGTGTTAAAATAATATAAGTGGATCATATTTGATATTATATTAATTTATATGACTATTTTATATAATTATAATAAATAATAATTTATTATATAGGAGGTTAGAGTGGTTATGAATCAAGTTAGATATAAGGTAAGGATTCTTCTTCTCAATTTTATATCATTGAGACATATTTGATGTTATGAACCTATTTTTGTCAATGAGGTTTATATACTAATACATTTAAATGTTATATAATGTAACCTTATAAATTAATAATATTTAAATCTACATTCAAAATTATTTCATCCACGGGTTTTTTATTCAAATGTTACCAGAACGGTAAGGGTCTATTATCTCAAATTGTCTTATTTTCGACATATACTATGTTATACACCTATATTATTCTATAAGTTGAATATACTACCAATTTAATATATTATATCATTAATATCCTCATATTTATGGTATTTAAAATTTAATTTGAAGTTATTTATTTCAAGGGGGACATTAAAAAAAGGTACCTAAGCAGTAAGGGTTTTACCTTACATTCACATTTTTGTTAGGATTAATTATGATTAAATTTCCAATGATGAAATTATATAACATATCCATTACAAATATTACTTATTTTATTATACTCTATTAATTTTTGGAGTTACATTATTTCCCTTCATTTTTCCTTATTTGAGTACTCATGATACCAAAAAGAATATTTTAAAGAAAAAGTGAATTTATTTCTCTCTCTAGTAAGGAATATTTTTCTTACACATATATATTTAATTTAGAATGGTTTAAAGAATGTTTTTTACAGTCCCTAATTATTATAAAAATTCAATTTTATCCATTTTTTAATTTCAAAAAATATTTAAAAAAAATATTCTAGTTTCTTTCATAATAATTTTATTTTTACTTTTTACCCGAAATGTGAATGTAATATTTGTTTTAACATAAATAGCATGAAAGGAATATCCCAAAACCATGAAAAATCAATATTTTTAATCTTCCTTTACATTTTTTAATTGTTCTTTTCAAATAAAATGTTGTCTATAATATTTTAGAATTATTTATATTTTTTATAAGTGATTCAAAATACAGAGTATGTTCGTCATGTAATGTTTTAATGGTCTTTTAAAGGTGTTTTTATCCATAAAAATATCTTTTTATGTTTCTTATAATTTTCTTGGGATATTATTCAATGTTATCATCTTTATTCTTTCATTAGATGTTTCACGATTATGATCAAAAACTATTGATTAAAAAATTTTTATTTTATATGGGTGAATAATTGATGTAATTATAAATGTTTTCCTGATCTTGTGGCATATGTATACATGGATTATGATTATATAATCAATGGGTATATTAAATGACTTTAATTAATTGGGTAAAGACTAAGTTTTTCTGATCTCAAAGGCTACATATGAGGTTATTCCAATCCCAAAAAAGGGTGTATGAGAGGTTATCCCAATCCCAAAATAGGTTTTATTGGAAGCTATCCCATGCCCGAAGCTGTTACACTTCTGGATAGACCAATCCTAACATGTTATGAATACCTTAGTGGGTATCCTTTACATAATATTTCTATGATTATGATTTTTTCACAGTTTATTCCACTCATTTATGAAATCAATTTATGTAAAAGTTAGTCTCTCATGGATCATGTACTCTAGTTAATTTATGATTCATTTCTTATGAACTACCAAGATTCCAGAATTGAATCACAATTATATATATTTTATTATATGAATTTAAAATATAAGTGCAACACCCTAAGATTTCCAGAATTATTATTTTTTTGAATTAATTTAATATTTTTGATATTTTTCATTTCACACAACATTAAAAATAGTCTATTTTATATTAAAGTACTATTTTTTCATAGATATGATAAAAATATTAGATTTCTCAATATTGACCACTGAGGTTCGCTTTTGTTACACGCAATAAAAAATTTCAGCGATGTATTGCATAACATGCATGACCAAGTGTTACCAAACAATAATTTATTGTTAACATATAAACACAATAATATATAAAATATCTATTAAATTATATTTAATGAATATTATTCACTAACTTATGAAAAAATATGGTTTTTGCAAAATAAAAAATGAACTAATTTGTAAAAATATTTAGAAATGAATATAATAACCAAATTTAATATAAAGGGAGTATTTTTTATAGAAAATTATTATTAAGATCAAAAATTAAGTTAATTACAAATAATAAGTAATTTAAATTTAATATATAGGTTACATATCCTATTAAATATTTTTTATAGTCATCCAATAGGTTATATAAGAATATGGTAAGAATAAAACCAATTAGAAAATTAAAACCCTGTATTTTTATAAATGTAGTTTTACCACCTTTTAATAGGGAAACCTTTTTTAAAAAAAAATTGGTATTTTTATAGATTTAATATTTCAAAATAAACATTATATTTGTAAGAAAAACACAATAATTAGGTTCGGATAAACTTTTAGTATTTTTCTATAAAGTTTCATTTTTTAAACAATTGTTAAAAATAACCTATTTTAATTCAAAACTCATTTACATCTAATTTATTTATATGGTTAATTTATATTTTTAATTTATTTAGAAGTTTAATTATATAATATTTTTTTAAATAAATCCAATTTAAGTGATTGGAATCAATTTCAAATTGAAATTAGATATAAAAACACTTCAAACTTTTGAAAGTTTCACATTTAAAACCATCTATTTCATTTTTTATGTGGAATTAATTTTAAATCAAATTTTTAATATTGTTTTAATTGAATTAGGTAAAAAGGATTCCATATTTGGAATCATAAGGTAAAAAATTTGGTTAAAACATCAACATTATTTTTAGGTATAAAAATTTTACCATGGTAAAAAAATTATTTACCATTGTATAGGTAAAATTGTGACAACGATTAAAGTTAAATGGTAAAATCTTAACATACCGAAAAATTGCAACATTTAATGGTTGGTTACAGTGTTTCTGGACCCTAACCAGCCTACACAAAATTAATCAAAAGTAAAAAATTTTAAAATTAATTCCACGTCAATGTGGTTAGCTTTAAATATAAAATAATAAATAATTTAATCACTTGAACCCACCTCCCCTCGAGTATAAACACCACACTTCACCTCTCCATTACGACCCAAAAATTATTGTAGCTAATTAAATATCTTCCCAAAACTATCCCCCCCACTCTACCCATATCTAAGTGCTTCTGGTATCACCAAATACCAAATACAATGTCCTCAAGGGTCTTTTAAGGAGGAGATATTCAAGAGGACTTTCGGACACATATTAAAGAAGTTAGACCTAAGGCAAGGGATTATTTTTTCACTTTTATTTATATGGGAAATATTCCATATACACCACCAATTTCGTTTTTGTGGTATTTATGTTACCCATTAAAGTTATTATGATTATTATTATGATGTTTTTTATATTTAAATATGCATATAATTTTCTTTATTCTATGATTCATCTGATTTGATAGATTATAAATTGGTAAGGGAGGACTTTGCAATCTCATTTTTATTTGATATTGTTTATATGTTAATATTTACTAGGGAATATTTATAATGTATGTCCATGTTTCCTAAATTTTTATTCCAAAATATTCTTTATATTCTTCTAAAATTTGGTAAAGTCGATTTTACTTATTGTTGAATTTTTATTAAATATTCTGAAAGGAATCTTTTGTAATTTATGACACGATGTACTTTCAGAATTTTTCAACAAAATTTTGAGAAAAATGTTTTTTAAATTATATAGAATTAAAATATTATTATGTTTTCATAACATCTTATTTCTATGAAGATTCCTATAAAATATTTCAAGGTAATTTTCAATGAAATTATTTTCTTTTAAAATTGCACGGTATTTTTAGAAAAGAAAAAAATTTGGAAGAAGAAATGATATTTTTCTTAAAAATTAATTTCAAGTGTTTTATCAAAATTATTTTCCATATAATAAATAAATATTTAATTAGAATATTTTTCAAGTATAATATCCCTATTATTATTATTGTTTGATTATATATATGATATTTATGAAAAAAAAAATTATTTTATCCTAGGTTATGTTATAATGGAATGATATTTAAGAAACCCATTTTATCCCTTAAGTAATTATATGATGAGTGATTTATGTTTTTTGTGGCACACATAATAACGATTTCATAATAAGATGGCTGAGACCTATATCTCCCTCTTGTGCATTGGGTAAATATGGATAACTCATGAATTATTTTTGTTAAGTGTGAACCTGATTTCATGTTTACAATTATATGCATGGACCTAGCTTTCATGTCCATAATTTTATGAGTTTACCTAGTTTCCTTGTCCATATGTTCATTAAAGGGCCTTATTTCATTTCTTTAATTTAATGAGTGAACCTGTTACTATTTATACACATTTACAATGTTATATGTTTTTGTGTATGCCATGATTTCATATTTTATATTAATGTTATAATCTTATGGATTTTGATCTTTGATTTTCATTATGATTCAAGTTTTCTTTTAATATAAAGGGAAATATCTTCTATTGATATGATCACATTATCATACACTTTATTCTCATGTTAATGTTTAAATATCATCCTTTTTTACCCTTACTGAGAATATAATATCACCCCTTTTATTTTTCTTTTCCTGAGGATTTGAATAATGGTATTAAGTAAGATGTGTCCAAATTGCGTTCTAATTATGAAATATAATGAAAGAGATAATTTAGATGGTTTATGAACCAGTTTTTTACATATCCCTATTTCCAAATACACTAAAATAATATGGTCTTTTCATTTCTATTTGTTAAAATTATTAAGTATTCCACAAAATTAATGTAATGTACATGTATGCAAAGTATGGGGTCTTTACAGTAAGTTCATGTTCTCATACCCTTATTCTCATGATATTTATACATATGATAATTTTTTGAATTCTCCCTTGATAAACCTTATTGATAGTATAATCTCACTCGTTATTGTATTTCCTTTTTTCCAGTATATGGAGAGAGGTTTTAAGTATGATATTTCCAAAAAGGGTTCTATTTGTGAATAAGAAAGTGGGCGATGATATCTATATTTTATTTATATGTTGTTCATATGTCTAAGTTACCAAATAAACATAACCTTTATGGTTCTAGAATAGATTATTATTATATGTAATGATTTTTTATTTTATAAGATGTAATATTTACATATGAAAAGTATATGTTTATGCAATTAGTATCGTAGTAATATTTAGTTATTTTTATAAACTATGTTGAGGATACTTTTTTGATAACCCTTGTGATAAGATTATGTATAGGATAAAATTTTATTGTTTTCATAAGTTTTTTATTATGTGGTTTTCCAAATAGAACATCCCTATATTAAAATTAAAAGTGCATATGGTTTTTGAGTATATGTATTTAGGGGTCATAACCCAAAAATCAGTTGTTTGAGTATATCTCGATCATCATTCTGGTTCACAGTGTATGAGACCTTACTGTGCACCTATTTTGGAAACATTGGGGGATATTATTTGGTTAATTCACATTTTATTTATGAACTATTGTGAAGGATTTGAATATATACTAACCATGAATCTCCAAGATTAAACCTAATGTTTCCAAATTTTAAAGGAATGTTTAGAGATTTAGATATCATATCAATGAATTTTATAATTATATGACTTCCCACTATAATTATTATTACTCAAATTATGATTTTTTATTTCAATCAATGGGTATAACCAGAAGTAACCGTGTTTACATTTAATTTTATGTAAAATTATATTATCATCCTCAAGAGAAACCAAATGAAATGGGAGATAGAATACAAAAGCTTATAATTATACCTAACCATCTATTTTGAAACATGGTTAAAAAAATATGGGAGTTTCTAAATGAACCAAATAAGACTAAAATGGACTTTCATGAAGACCATGAAGGAAATCAGATTTGTCTTCCAATATGTTCATAATTTGGGAATAAGAACTCAAAGAAATTTCTAAAAGAAATAAGAATGTGTTTTATGTGTCGAAAATAACTACCTAGAGAAAGTAATTACAAAGTAAAAATTAACATTTTAGTTAAATAATTGGATTAGAATAATAGATTTCATCAAGTATCACTTGTGGTTGAATGTTTTATATGTGTTAAGTATGTTTATTATGAAAACATATGTCCTAAAGGTAAATATTGTGAAGATATTTAACATGTTTAAATGAGTAAAGGTTTTACTGTTGATAATAAAAGAGTCTACAAATGACATATGAAAGGTATGTATTATTTTAAAGGTATTTATTATGTTATATATAAGAAATATGATTAAGTTTATGTTGATGAAACTTAATAAATGATTCATATTAAATATTATAGCAAGGTAGTATTATGGAATAAGAAGACGAAGTCTGATTAACGGTTTAAGAAAGAATGGGAATGATTAAAGTGTTTATTTAATGATATTCAAGAATTATATTGTAGAAGTATTTTGTAAATGATATTATATTTATAGTAATCATGAAACATATAAGGAGTTTCCTATAGTAGTCTTTTATTAATTATTTACAGGCATATATTGAATGACACTGATAACTGAGAAAATTCATTTAGTGGTAAGGTGGTATTTTTGTAAAACACGTGATTAAGGGATAAATAACCCTTAATAAGTTTCTAATTTTGAGATAATAATGTTTAGTTTGGATGAAGACATGATAAATATAAATAAAATAGATTGCATAGTATTTGTGACCTTGATATTCATTATTGATTTGATGTAAAATTTATTTATGTTATATTTGATAAATTTTATTACATTTTTGGTTCAATGAAATTTATTCGATAGTTGGTGATTTTATTTTAGGAATAAGTATAGAGTAATTTTTTAGAATAATAAATGTTTTAATTTGATGTTTTATAGTGATTTAGTTATTAGATTTTTTTAGGAGAATATATGATTGAGGTATTCACATGTTCATTATGTGACATTAAGAGATGCTTTATATTGTCTAGGGATTAAAATTAGGTAGATTTTGGATATTTTTTAACCTTTTTATAAATATTTGGTTTTTGAATACTATTTAAGAATGAATTGATTATTTTTTGAATTTATCTATTGGAAGAATAAATTAAGTAGATATTTGGTTACTGAAATCTTTGTGTAAAATCTTTCAAATGATGGACTCTTCATATTTGGTATCTTAGAATGTAATAAAGTTTTAAATTTCTATAACTAAATAGAAATACTACGATTAGATTTTCATCCTTGTATATATCATATGATATATTATAGGTTTATTTCAGTTCTTTATTCATGAAAAAAATCATATTAATCATTCATCATTATAATATGGGATAAAAATATGTAGAAAATAATTGAAACAGGCAACCAAAGGATGAAAATACCTTTATGGATTTTAAGGATACAATTAATTATATTTTCACATATTCCAAAGTGAAATAATATTTCCACACTTGGGAAACGGAACTTGAAACTTTATTTTTTCCCTTTTTCAGATATTTTTGATGAATTGTTGTTATTTTTCACCCCACATTAATTTATGTTTATGTGGTCATTAACTTTTTCATGAACATGTTCTATATCACTATTTTAACAACACTTTTAATTTTAATATAAAACATTATTATGTTCAATGGTTATATTTTATAGATATATATTCACTATAAGAATATTAAGTAATTTTCTAATAAAAAAAGGAAATAGTTTAATTGTAAAAACATTTATTTACATATATTATATGGTATTATTTTAAGGAATGAATTCCAAATTTTATAAATTTAATTAGAAAATTTTAATTTAATTTTTGAAATAATAACATCAAAATTATCGTAGGTTGGATTTTTGATAATTTTCTAAAAATATTGATTTGTCAATCAATAGTGAAAATTATTGATTTTATTTGAAATGATATTTTCCATTCAAGTATTTAAAAACTAAAATTCTCTTTTGGATTAGTTTTAAAATTTTATTAGTTAATTCTAATTAAAAATAATCTAATTGTGGTATTTGGAATGAATTTTATACTTTAATTTAGTATAAAATAATTTTTTATACTTAAAAGGCATTTTTCTAAAAGATAGACTTTTATCGTGTTTTGTAAGAATAATTTTAAATTAAATTATATCACATCTATAAATTGAATATTAAAAAATAGATTACACAAATTTAATCAAGAGGTTCAAATTTGGTAAATATTTTTGGTTTATTTTTTTTAATTATGAATAGTAACTGTAGTAAATTTGTGTGACCACTACAAAGGTAAAATGGGTTAATTATAAATAAAACTAATGTAATAATGCTTCAAACTCATTCTAATGGATGAATTTAATTTATTTTATGACTATATTTCATAAATAATCATCAAAAATTATAAAATATAACCTTTTTATTTTATGTTTTATTTTTACCTTTATAATATTTAAGTGAAGGATAATGTCAAAAAATTACTCTCTTGCTTTCAATATCTATAATATTTTCTGACAGAGATAAAAGAAAAAAAATTGGTCATAAATGGTTACTCAAAAATTGAATTATTTTTTTATCAAATTTATATATTTTTAAATTTTCATGATTAAATAATTTTATTATTCCCTTATACAATACAGACTCAGTGTTTTTACATGTTGTAGAAAGATAATGTAAATGATTTTAAAAATTCTAAAAGTGATATTTTTTGGTGAGTTATATTTTCCCAGGAATTTTATAGATAAAAATAACATATTAGGGATATTTTAATCGATTTTATTATAATTAAATTGTTTTCATTATGTTTTTAAATTCAAATTAAATTAATAGTTCCAAAAATTACATTAATGAAATTTTATAAAAAAATAATATTTTATTAAATTATTTGAATTCCAAAAAGTTCTATCGTTAAAAAATTTAATTCTATATGGTTAAAACTATCAACCATGTTTTATTTATTTTTCACATTTACCTTTATAGTAACGGTTTTTACCCCTAAAGTATAAATAGCATCCATGCCACTGTAATTGTCAAACAGGTTAATGAGGGTTAAAAGAAAGTGAAAAAAGTGAAAAAATCAAAAAAAATAATAAAAAATTTTATTATATGAGATTAATTAGAATAATAACCATATTTTATTTTAAATATATCAATTTGGATCAATTTTTCTTTGAAAATAAATATATATAATTAAATATTTTTAGAAATTCCTAGGGTGCCCCTAACCTCAATTATAAAAGGAAACCTCCACTCCTCTCTTACTCTCACATTGGGAGAACTCAATATTGGTAAAATAGTACCAAATTACCTTCCACAAATCTATCCTCGGGTTCTAGAGGCTTTGGTTTGATCATAAAACAAACCTAGGAAGGTTATAGGTATAAACCTAAAGAGGTTGTTTGAAGAAGATGTATATTTCATAACCAAGCTTTATCATTTTATTTTTTCTTCTAACTCATTAAAATATTCTTCAAACATGATGAAATAATTATATTAGTATCTTACATATAATTTTATGTTATTCAATAAATTTAATAACATATATTCAACTCTTATTATATCAAATGGGAAATGAAAACATCATTCACGTGTATGGTGAAATACAGCCTTGTGAACTGATGTAATTCATTTTATATCACTACCAATCATTAATGGTAAAATGAAATATTTAATAAATATATATGATATTAATGAAATATTTATCATTATTTAAATATTATATATCATCTAAATTTTTACCTTTCAATCTATTGAAAAATGATAATGTTGTTCGTGCATACATGTAGATTACTACCTCCATAAAGCGATGTGATTTATTTTTATTGACCATGTCATATAGATATAATATATAATTATATTTAATTAAATAATACGATATTTATGATATTATCATATTTTTATAAAGATAAATACCTACTTCATTTACATTAGGTTCATTTAAAAAGGGAAAAGTTACACATCCATACATACGACTTACCATCTCTATGTTTCTAACATAATTAATTTTTCCTAACAATCATTAATGGTTCATTTTAAAAGTAAAATTAATATATAATAATAAAAAATATTTTTTGATTATTATTCTATGTATTATGAAATAATGACCAATTTGACAATATATACTTACCAAAGTGATTTTGAACATATGAGACGTATATAGTCAAAACATCTGATGTGGAATAAATTGATTAAGTAATTCTCTATAACATGGTAACATATAAATAAAATTGAAAAATAAAATTGAAATCGTTTATTAAGTAAGTAAATAATTAACATAATTTTATTATTTAGGATGATAAGGAATGTACGTGATGATTCAGACTCTGGGCAAGGGACACTTCACCTTAAAAACTGTGTTTCAAATGTTTTAATGGTCTATTTTTTAAATTTTTTTCTTCTATTTACATATTCTTAATATTATTATTTTTATTTATTTATATAGATGGGAATTAATTATAAATAAAAATTTTTAACACAAGTTACCTTCATGATTTATCTATGATTTCTATATATTTATATGGAAATCTTATGATTTCACAAGGTAAGCTAATGGGATCATGTTTAAAGTAATGTATATGTTACTTCTTAAGAGTGAAATTTATAACCATGCGAAATAATTTTCATGAGTTTTCATGATTTAAAATATAACTTTATGGGTTTTATTTTTCCTTTATGATGCCCCATGAAATGTTTTATGAAAATATTTGGGCAACAAAGAAGTTGATTTAATGGGTAATAAAATCTTTATTTTTACCTCAAATTTTATTTTTTAAAATGAAAAATTGTATGTGTATTCATTGACTAACATGTTACTTTTTTTAATTATTTCATTTTTATATTTCCCTTACTAAAATCTTTTTGATCATTCTATGTTTAAAATTTATTTAAAATAGATTTAAGGATGATAAGAGACAAGGATGAGATCAAGATTAAAATTGTGAAGATATGCTATGGAAATAAATAATGTCATATCATAAGTGTTTTGTATTTTGAGAAAAACTGGATATTGAGTGGAAGTGTCCACTCATTCATGTAATATTTATATATATTAGTTTGATGAATGAATCCTCTAAAACTATAAACCAAAAATTTCTTTACAAATGAATGAACGTAATTCTTGTTTAATGATACCATTTATAGATTGTTTAAGGATGGTTCTTTATAGTATGTATTGTAGAAGTGATTTATATAATTTTAGAGCATAAGAGAATGTAAATAAATAGACTTAATAGGTTTTAATTTATGGTTAACATGATATTTCATTTAAATATTACCATGTTTATTTGTCTAAAATTTGTCTATTAAGAATGGTTTTCTATTTAAGAAACATAGTAGATGAAATATAAATATGAAAACAAGAAAATATCCTTCAAAATCTATAACTTGTAGTGGTTGGAATTGGAACTGAGTAGTTTTTTATTTTGATGGGTTAGTTTATCTAGGATATAAATGAAGGTGTCACCCATGCTTGAGGGAAGCCAGATCTACCATAGTGGAACATATTTATAGTGAATAATTTTATGAAATAACACCCTCCATCATCTAGTGGATCTTATAAAATAGTGGTTGTTGATGGATTGATTAAACACCTATAAAATATATTCAAACTAATGGGTTATTCATATCATTAAAAGGAAACTCCAACTATTTACTGTTTTGAAGATGAATCCAAACAATTCTGGTAAATGGTTAGGAATACTAGATAAAGATAATATATTTAATTCATGGAATGGGATACATTTAATAATATATTCATTGAGAAATATTTCTCTAAGTTTTTATGATATAGGATGGAAAATCAATTTTTGTTATTATGGTAGAGGGAGGAAGATCTAGTGGCCCTATTTGAGTCTTAATTCACTTTATTGTAAAAGTACAAACCAAATATTATTCAATATATTGATAGTAAAATTAATCATTTTTACTCAGGTTTGAAGCCAAGATATCAAATTGAATTAGTTTCTCAAGAATTCGAAAGATATGAGAAACTATTTCAATGTTGTCAGAAGGTAAAAATGGATTTTTCATATGATTATATATTCTATGAAAACTGATTAGACACTAAATGATTCTAATATTAATTGTTAATATATATAATATTCATGTGATTTATTATTCATAAACACTATTTTAGTGCATTTTACACTTTGAACATCATTTCACATTATGATTGTAATTTCTTCTTAAAATGCACTATTATGTGTTAATTTTTTTAACATCATTTAAAGTACCCAATTATATTGATTTTATTTTCATATGTAATTTTCGGGTTTCTAATTATATTGGGAACAATTCATATTTATGGAGTGTTGGAAGATCCACATTGTAAGACCACCAAAATGGGATTTCATGCAAACAATTCTAGAGAAGTTAGATTGGACATCATCCCACTAATGAGACTGTGGGGCCCAACATACAAGCCCAATGAATCCCACCTTTCATGGGATGCTACAAGAAATGTAGAGGAACAAATAATTCTGTAGGATCCAGTGCTAATTCGACCTTCATGTTGGTTATTAAGGTGGCCCAATATGAAGATAAAATTCTGAGCCAGATTCTATGACCCAGAAAACATCCTACCACTATAATCATATCTCGTAATACACAACTCCATATGGATCCAAATTTTACATTAGGTTAGGATAAATTGGAAGATCCATTTTATTCTTCTATGGCCCATTCTAATTCGGCCATCTAGAAGGTCGTACAAGAACGTCTGTTCGGTGGTTGTAAGCTGGCTGCCACCTCCGGTCAGGAGTGGAAATGTCCAAGATCCACAAGCTTTCCACCACCCTAGGCCTACCATAATCAAGTTGGATGCTTTTTAATGTTGGAGGATCGACCCAAGGCTCCCAAAATTCCTATTTAAAGTAGTGGTTATGGAGGATTTGAGGATATTTTGTGCTCGATTTCGTTGTAGTGTTATGTTGTCGCTTTGTGTTTGTAATCGCATTTCTTTCTCATGTAAGTTATTTAATTCACCTTATTTTCTTAATAAAAGTTCATACTTTACTCTTATTATATTCTTCTACATATAATGTTGATATTTTTGGTTCAAGTTGTGAATTTTTTTACACCATACATTGTGATATTTATCACACAATGGTATATTGATAGATTTTTGTTGTTGTTTTTACTTCTTCAATTCCACCCTTGTAAGTCTACTTCTCGCTTCTTTTGAATAAATGTCATCAATGGATGGATAACTCTTTTATGGTTTTATCCAAGGAGTAGAAAGGGTATATATTGGTAGTTATTTATCACTCCATTAATGTCTAATCACATCTTTTAAATGAGATTTTTATTTGATGATTTTAAAACCTCTTCATCCTAACTGAATTTAAGATCACACATTTCAAGTGCTAAAATGAACCTTTACCTTGGAGTGCTCAAAAATTTGATCCTTCAAGTGTATAGGTGATTATTATTAGGGTTTTTATAAATAAAACCAGTAAGTGATAATTTTTTTTAATCGTCTTAAATGAACAAATCTCAAATATAAGAAATTAAAATCATTAAAAAAGGAATCCATCCAATCCACCCCGAGCTATAACCTAGGATCAAATCATTACCTTAATTTGAATTAAATTAAATCTTTTAGTGATCCTTTAAACCCATCTAAAATCAACCCAAGTTGGCCACTTAATAGTCAAAAACAATCCTGAAAATATGTGTGCATATAGGTTACTTTTTAGGTCTCTGAGGATTTGACAACCTAAGCTAGACTACAAGGACCATTCAACCTTCTTCTCTTGGGTAAAATTAAGCGTGAATCAAATTTTGGCACCATTTTCGGGGACCCAAGTAAGTCATCTAAACACCCATTCTATTACCCCCCCCCCACACACACACACACACATTTATTCTTTTCTCATCCAAATTATCTTATCTTGTCCCTTTCTCGTTTTTTTTTTCTTTTGGCGCATGTCCGCCTACACCCGCGATCAATCAAACTGTCTAGCTAGGGTGGATGGTCCTGGGGTTGGGGAGTCAAGTACACCAATGAAAATCATTCCATTGGATCCTAATCTTCCTAATAATCCAGAGTCTAAAATTGATCCCATTTCAATGGAGGTCTTCAAATAAACCAACTCATAAACCTGGGTGGAAACCAAAATGGAAACCCAAATGAGGCAGCCCCAAACTTGGGGAATGTAGTTGATCAAACCAATAATGAATACCTCACACCTACCTGAACCAATGACCCCTCATGCATTAGACACAATTCCCTAGGATATTCCAACTACATCTTTAAACCCCATGTCCTAAACCACCTTCCCACATTATATGGAATGGAGTCCGAGATGCCCTACCTTCGTGTTAAGGAGTTCAATGACATTGAAGAAACCATGTGTCCCCAACATCAACTTGAATCGGCTAAGATAATGATATTTCCTTTTTCTTTAAATAATGGATCTGAAAATTGGCAAACAAATTTGTGACCATCATCCATCAACTCTTGTGACCAACTACAAAGAGAATTCTACAAAAAATACTTTCCCCACCACAAAACAATTGCACTTAAAAAGAGTATCCAAAACTTTTTTGAAAAAGAGGGAGAGTCAATCTATGAAACATGGGAGAGGTTCAAAGACACCCTAAACATGGTTCCACACCATGGTTTTTCTATTCTTGAACAAGTGATAATTTTCTATGAAGGGTTGGGTCTGAGGAACAAACAATTCATTGACATGATGTGTAATGGAAATTTAAAAACAACGCCACAAATGATGCTTACGAGTATCTAGAAAGCCTTGCTGAACAAAACCAAACATGGGGAACTTCCCTTTATTATGAAAAGCCCCAAATAACTATTGGAATTAATACACTTACAGAAGAGAAAAGCCTTAGGGCTAAACTCGCAGCACTCTCAAAGAAGGTTGAAGAGAAAGACCGTAGTAAAGTCCATGAAATTGAAACTGTAGACCCTATTTTCACAATTTGTGACAAACATGACAATAAGACAGACAACTTCCCAACCATTCCATCCATCAAGGATGTTCTTTTAGGAGGACCCCCAGTGGAATTAAATGCTTTGAACTTTCAAAAGCCTCAATACCAAAACAACTTCAATCTAAGGTATAATGACCACCCAGGCTTCCGCAGGAAAGATAAACAGCAACCTAGCCAACCACAGGGACAAAATCCTTACCCCCATCAAAACTACCAAACCCACAACCAGTTCCAAACCCAACCTATCCAAACCAACAGCCACCGGTCCATTTTCAACAAACCTTCCCACCTCCAAAATATACCCCTGGTATAAACCAATCTTTTCAAGCACCAAACCAAACTGTTCCACAAATCCTACTCGAACAATTGTACAAACAAATGGAGAGGATGAACTCGGAAGTCTCTTCCCTAAAACAAGAACTTCAAACCATCAAAACTGGAAAGGCACCCATGCCTACTCAGGCGGTACCATCCTCAACTTCAAGAGGAGAGTCAAGTTGTACTCAAAAAACTCATGAACAACTAAAGGCTGTGAAAGTTTTAAGAAGTTGGAAATCAATTGAGAAACCTGAACAACTAATTCAGAACCCATATGAAGATTCAAACTTAGATGAAAATTCAAATGAACCAAATTATCAAACTGAAAAACACAAAAACAATGTGAAAAAAACAACTCTTCAAAAACAACCCCATAACTTGCACCATTTCCTCAACGCAAGAGTAGGAAAACCATTCTTGAATTGAGTGAAATTTTGAGGGAAATATTCTCAAAAGTCAAGTTGAACATTCCCCTTCTCGATGAAATCTAAACCATACCTACCGACTCAAAGTACCTTAAGGTCTTGTGCACTTTTAAAAGAAAATTCTCACATAAAAAACAAGTCCTTTTAGCTGCAAATATGTGTACCACCATTCAAGGGACCATTCCTCCTAAGTTAAAAGACCTGGGTTTCCCTTACATCATTGTTGAACTAGGAGAGAGAAAAGTTGTCAAGGCCTTGTGTGACCTAGGTGATAGTGTCAATCTCATCCCATATACTGTGTACTACCAGTTAGGCCTAGAAGAGCTCCAACCCACATCTGTCACACTTCAACTTGCTGATCGTAGCATTAGGGTTCCAAAGGGGATTTTAAAGGACGTTCTGGTAAAGGTTGAAAACTTCATCTACCCTTCTGAATTAATTATCCTTAACAACCATCCAAACATAGGAAATAAGGAACAAACCCCAATCATCCTTGGTCATCCTTTCTTTGAAACAATCAACTCTGTTATCCGAGTCTGAAATGGGAACGTGATCATCACCTTTGTAAACATGATTCTAGACTTGAACATCTATAATGAAAGCTCACAAAAAGGGGATGATGAGGACATTCATGAAGTAAAAATGATAGGAAGCATTGATATTGAATCCATAGAACATCAAGGAATATTTGATAGATCTTTAAGTTAGGATAATATTGATTTCCTTTGTTCACATGAAGGATGTTTATATCCTTGGATTGAATCATTTTCAAATTGCTCTTATGATGAATTCTTAGGTCCAACAATCAGTGAAACCTTTCAGGAAACCACTTTCATAGAGACCACTCCTACTTCATTCCCTAAATTTGTTCAGGACAATCTAGTACCTGAACCTTCTACATGTGGGGAATCAATACTATCTAAAACTCAAGGAAATAAAATTGTTCTTGATCCAATGTCCCAATATTCTGTTGAAATTCTGAACCAACCTGATATTGAATTGAGGTAACTTCCTGCTGCACTCAAGTATGCCTTCCTAGGAGACAATCAAACACATCATATTGTCATTTATTCTTATATTGAAGCCAATCATGAGAGAATGCTTCTAGATGTCCTTAGGAAATAGAAGAAATTCATTGGTTGGACCTTATCTGATATTCCTGGGATTATCCCACTTATCGGAACTTATAGGATTGTTCTCGAATCTAATTCAAAGCAATTTAGTGAAGGAGTTTAGCTTCCTTTCAAAAGCATTCCCTTCGTTTTATGCAATTCCCCATGAACCTTCCAATGGTGCAAGATGGGAATATTCTCCAACATGGTAGGGGATTTTCTAGAGGTCTTCATGGATGACTTCTCTATGTTTGGGGATACATTTGAGGGATGTCTAAGGAATGTGGAGAGAGTCCTGTCAAGATCTGAGGAAAAGAATCTTTCCCGAAACTGGGAACAATACCATTTCATGGTTAAAGAGGGACTAGTTCTAGGCCATCTGGTCTAAGGTAGGGGGATTGCAATTGATAAATACAAGGTTAAGATCATTCGTCACCTTCCATCACCCAAAAATGTCAAGGAAGTTAGGTCTTTATTAGGACATTCTGGTTTCTATAGAAGATTCATCAAGGACTTTAGTTCAATCTCACGTACCCTTTATGCTCTCTTAGTAAAGGATGCTCCATTTTTTTGGACAGAAAGCTGTGAGGGTTCATTATCAACCCTCAAATCCTCTCTCACCTCTCCTCCCATTATGAAATCTCCATATTGTAACCTTCCTTTCGAACTTATATGTGATTCTAGTTACTTTTTTGTAGGATCAGTGTTAGGAAAACATTATGATAAAACTCCTTATGTCATTACTTATGAAAGAAAATCCTTAAATAATGCCCAAATCAACTACACCACCACAGAAAAGGAGTTACTTGATATTTTGTTTTCCAAAGAAAAGTTTAGGTCCTACCTCTTAGGATCCCCCATCACTGTGTTCACTAACCATTATACATTAAAATACCTCTTCCAAAAACAGGATTCCAAGGCTAGACTAATTAGGTAGGTCCTTATCTTAAAATAATTTGACCTCACAATCAAGGGAAAAAAGGTGTTTAAAATGTTGTAGCTGATCACCTCTCTAGGATGAAATTCAAAGACAACTCAAATCACCTTTCTTTGTCTGATTCATTTCCTGATGAACACCTATACTCTGTGAGTGATTGCCCTTGGTTTGCTGACATATCCAAATTCTTAATTACAAGATTAATTCCAAAATTCTTAGGGACTCAATATTGAAGGAAATTCATTTTTGAAGTTGGGTACTATGTGTTTGATGATCCATACCTCTATAAGTTCTATCCTAACCAAGTCATTATAAGGTGTGTTCCAGAATCTGAACAAGAGTCCATCCTTAAATTCTGTCATAGTGAGGCTTGTAGAGATCACTTTTCCTCTAGGAAAACTTCCCCTAAGGTTCTTCAGTGTGGTCTCTTATAGCCCACCCTCTCAAGGGACTCATACACATTTTTTCAAAGTTGTCCTATGTGTCAAAAAGAAGGGTCAATCACCAAAAGGAATCAAATTCCACTCTCTCCCATCTTAGTGATTTAAATATTTGACTTCTGGGGAATGGATTTCATGGGTCCCTTTCCAAACTCTAGGGAATCCCTCTACATCCTCTTTGTTGTTGATTATTTCTCAAAATGGTTTGAAGACATCCCCAACAAGTCTAATGACCATCATGTTGTGATCTAATTTCTAAAAGAGCACATATTTTCTCGATTTGGAATTCTTAGGGCTATAATTAGTGATCGAGGAACCCATTTCTACAACCATCCATTCTCTTCACTCATGCCTATGTATGGGATTTCTCATAAAGCTTCCACTACGTACCATCCTTAAACCAATGGTCAAGTTGAGTTAGAAAATATGGAGATTAATAATATTCTTGAAAAAATTGTCAATCCTTTTAGGAAATATTGGTCTGAGAAAGTCTTGGATTCTCTTTCAGATTATCAAACTGCATATAAAACAATTTTAGGAATGTCCCCATATAGGTTGGTTTATGGTAAATCATGCCATTTGGCAGTGGAGATTGAACATAAGGCCTTTTGAGAAATTAATAAAATGAATTATGACCTCTCATTGGTTGAAACAAAAAGGAAATTAGATCTCAATGAACTTCAGGAACTTTGTATGGAGGTTTATGAAAATTCAAGGATCAATAAAGCTAAAGTACAAGACTACCAATCTCAAAATCATAACACTAAACACATTGTACTGGGTAAACCTATTCTTTTGTATAGTTCTAAACTTCATTTACGCCCGGGAAAGTTGAGGTCTAGATGGTCAGGTCCATACATAGTGCATAAGGTATACCCCCATGGGGCTGTATAAATTCAAGATCCCACCAATGGTCAAACCTTTAAAGTTAATGGTCATAGAGTCAAACGATTCATAGAACCATGCCAAAAACATGAAGAATTGTGTGGATGATGAAAATAATTAATCAATTAGGGGTCCAAGTCAAGCTAATGACGTTAACAAAGCATTGTATGGGAGGCAACCCATGGTTTTCAAGTTTCCAGTCATTTTGTTGTGTTAATCAACTTTATATTTTAAATAGGATTAATGAATCATTATGATATTTAAAAATAAAAAAAAATAGATTGTTGACAGGTTCTTCTATTATGAGTATGGATGGGTACGAAAGGGGAGCAACATATTCATCCATGTCACGTGGTGTGATTCTTGAGTAATACCTCACCCAGAAATTTAAAAAGAAGACAATGTATCATCAGTTTATTTTATTTTATTTTTATGTGTTTGTAGTTTAAAATAAAAATAAAAAATAAATAAATAAAAATATAATAATAATAATAAAGTCCACATCGTAGGTCGTGGGGCAAACCTCGTCACAACCAACAAAGCGCCGGGGATTCGAACTCGGGATCGAAGGAAGACAGGGGCACGCGCTTACCACTGACCTACAGCTTTTTGTGCTTCCTTATTTTATAATTTTATTATATATACATATATTTTAATATATATATATATATATATATATTTGTTTCCTTTTCTTTTTTTCTCCACTAGGGAATTCTCAGAGTGACATTGAGATCAAAGGATTAAAAGAGAGTAGCAAGAATTTCAACTCCAACCACCAGGTGACTTCATTACAAGATCCTCCTTTTCAATTTCCTTTTTGAACTCACATTCTCTAACTCTACCCCGTTATAAATTTTCTTTTCTTTAAACACTATTGACAGTGTTATTTTAATTTGGGGGGAGATAAAATAAAAAATTCTTTAGTTTCAAAAAAATGAATGATTTGAAAAAAAAAAGTGTGCCTTAATGGAAGGAAAAATTTTTTAACCTTGAACATGGTAATAAACATTGCACACTTTGAAACTAAATGTCAAATAATTTAGCATGCCATGATTCTGATTTTAATCCTTTTAAAATTTCATGAGCACAGATTTTGGAAAGTGTGGTTGTCCAATGTGATATTTCCTCGTTTATATTTCCATCCAAATAAAAAAAGATCACAATGCACGTCCTTTGGATAGTGGGGTATTAGTTTCAGTTCATGGGGTCCCACAAATAAATATCATTGGTTTGGTGATCAATTTATTTTTAATATGAGTACTCAATAAAAAAAATTAAAAAACAATAAATTTGCACCTAGAGCAATTAAATGACCTAATGTGTGGCTTTCAGCACTTAGGTTTCATGACTCCATAGTTGTTTGGACAAGAGTTAGTAATTTTATCTCCATTTTTGGTAATTTGAATTTGTTTTTGACTTAGTAAACTTGATATGATGCTCGAGTATGTGGTCTTCACTTGGTGCCCTAAGGTCTTTAAGCCTGGGAGTCATGGGAAAAGTCTCGCTAGAGGGGTTGACTATTTTAGTGCAATTTCAATTACCACGGAAAAATTGTAAAAAAAACAACAAAAAAATAAAATAATAAAAAAATTAAATACTCATCTTAATATTGAAATGTGATTCCACCTAGAGCTTCCATAATTTCCCTCTTGAATAAAGATTAACCCACATGTCTATTGTGATGTACAACACATCATCACTCTTAATTGATATTGGATGAAATATTGCGATAAATTTGAACAAAAGAATGGGATTGGGATTGGGATATTCTTATGAAAATTTCATGTATTAAAATGTTTTGATAGTTTTCATGATTATTTGGTATAAGGGTTTTTGGTAATAATTGTGTATTAAAAAAAATTTTGGAAAAGGGAATTTGAATTTCATATTATTGAGATATATTTTTCTCAGGACTAGAAAAACTCAAGTTGGGGGTGTGATTATCCACTAAATGAGGCTAATATTCATTGTAAATATATATAATATTCATGTGATTTATTATTCATAAACACCATGTTAGTGCATTTTACACTTTTAACATTATTTCACATTATGATGGTAATTCCTTCTTAAAATGCACTATTATGTGGTACATTTTTTAACATCATTTAAAGCACCAAATGATCTGGATTTATTTTTATATTTAATTTTCAGGTTTCTAATTATATTGGGAACAATTCATATTTGTGTAGTGTTGAAAGATCCACATTGGGAGACCACCAAAATGTGATTTCATGCATACAATTCTGGAGAAGTCATATTGGACAGTATCCCACTGATTAGAATGTGGGGCCCAACATACAGGCCCAATTAATCCCAAATTTCATGGTTTTATAAAAGACATGTATAGGAACAAATAATTCTTAAGGATCCAGTGCTAATTCAACCTTCATGGTGGTTATTAAGGCTGCCGAAATTGAAGATAAAATTCAGGGAAAGATTCTGCATCAAAGAAAACATCATACCAATATAATCATATCTCTGAATCCACAACTCCAAATGGGCCCCAATTTTACAGGCGGTTATGAGACATCTACATATCCATTTTCTTCTTCTATGTCCCATTATAATTCGGAAATCTAGAAGTTCTTCCAAGCACATCTGTTCGGTGTTTGCAAGCTGGCTTCCACCTCGGGTCAAGAGTGGAAAAGTCCAAGTTCTACAAACTTTCCACCACCCTAGGCCTACCATAATCAAGTGGTATGCTTTGTAATGTTGGAGGCTCAACCCAAGGCTCCCAAAATGCCTATATAAGGAATTGGTGATGGAGGAGTTAAGGATCTTTGGTGCTTTGTTTCATTGTAGTGTTATGCTGCCGCTTTGTGTTTCTAATCGCATTTCTTTCTCATGTAAGTTGTTTAATTCACCTTAGTTTCTTAATAAAAGTTTTTACTTTACACTTATTATGTTATTATACATATCACATTGATACTGTTGGTTCAAGGTGTGAATTTAGGAACTCAATAATTTGTGATATTTATCACACAACGGTGGAGTGATCCATTTTTGTTGTTGTTTTTACTTCTTCAATTCCACCCTTGTTAGTCTACTTCCCGCTTATGTTGAAGACATGTCATAAATGGAGGGATAACTCATGGGTTGATCCAAGGGATTAGAAAGGGGCTGGATTGGATGTCATTTCTCACTCTATTAATGTCTAATCACTTCTTTTAATTGAGATTTTTATTTGATGATTTTAAAACCTCTTCATCTTTATTGAATTTAAGGTCGCTCATTTCAAGTGCTAATACGAACCTTTACCTTGGAGTGCTCAAAACTTTGATCCTTCAAGTGTATAGGTGATTAGTATTACGGGTGTAGGAATTAAACTAGTAAGTGATGATTTTGTTTGATCTTCTTAAATGAACCCATCTCAAATATAAGAAATTGAAATCATTAAAAAAAGAATTCATCCAATCCACCCTGAGTGATAACCTAGGATAAAATCATTACCTTAATTTGAATTAACTTAAATCTATTAGTGATTCGTTAAACCCATCTAAAATCAACCCAATTTGGCCACTTCATAGCCAAAAACAGTTCTTAGAATGTGCGTGCCTATAGGTTACTTCTTAGGTCTCTGAGGATTCGACAACCCAAGCTAGACTACGAGGATCATTCTACCTTCTTCTCTTGGGTAAATTTGAGCGTGAATAAATTTTTGGCACTTTTTCCAGGGACCCAAGTAAGTCATATAAACACCCCTTCTATTCCCCCCCCTATTCTTTTTTTCTCATTCAAATTCTATTATCTTTTCCCTTTCTCATTTTTTTTCTTTTGGCGCATGTCCGCCTACACCCGCTATCAATCAAACTATCTAGTTAGGGTGGATAGTCCTGGGGTTGGGTAGTCAAGTACACCAAGGGAACTATTTACATTAGATCCTAATATTTCTCATACTTCAGAGTCCAAAATTGATCTCATTTCAATGTAATGTCTTCAAAGAAACCAACTCATAAACCCGGGTGGAAACCAAAATGGAAACCCAGATGAGGCAGCCCCAAACTTGGGGAATGCAGTTGATCAAACCATGAATGACTACCTCACACCTACCTGAACCAATGCCCCCTCATGAATTAGACACAATTCCCTAGGATATTCCAACTACATCTTTAAACCCTGTGTCCTATACCACCTTCCCACATTCCATGGAATGGAGTCCGAGATTCCCTACCTTCATGTTAAGGAGATAAATGACATTATAGAAACCATGTGTCCCCCACATCCACTAGAATCGGCTAAGATAAGGATATTTCCTATTTAATTAAAGGATCGAGCTAAAAATTTCTAAAAAATTTGATTCCATCATCCATAAACTCTTGGGACCAACTACAAAGAGAATTCTACAAAAAAATACTTTCCCCACCATAATACAACTACACTTAAAAAGAGTATCCAAAACTTTTTTGAAAAAGAGGGAGAGTCATTCTATAAAACATGAGAGAGGTTCAATGACACCATAAACATGGTTCCACACCATGGTTTTTCTATTCTTGAACAAGTAATAATTTTATATGAAGGGTTTGGTCTGGGTAACAAACAACTCATTGACATGATGTGTAATGGAACATTTAAAAAAAAGCCTGAAATGATGCTTATGAGTATCTAGAAAGACTTGCTGAATAAAAACCAAACATGGAGAACATCACCTTATTCTTAAAATCCACAAAAAACTACTAAAATTAATACAATTAGAGAAGAGTAAATCCTTAGGGATAAACTCGTAACACTCTCTAGAAAGGTTGAAGAGATAGACCTTAAGAAAGTCCATGAAATCCAAACTATAAACCATGTTTGCACAATTTGTGAAAAACATGAACATAAGACAGATAACTTCCCAACTATTCCATCCATTAATGATGTTCTTTTAAGAAAACCCACAGCGGAAGTAAATTCTTTGAACTTTAAAAAGCCTCAATACCAAAACAACTTCAAACCAAGGTATAATGACCACCCAGGCTTCCGCTGGAAAGATAACCAGAAACCTAGACAACCACAGGGACAAAATCCTTACCACCATCAGAACTACCAAACCCATAACTAGTTCCAAACCCAACCTATCCCATACCAACATCCACCAGTTAATTTTCAACAAACCATCCAACCTCTAAAATATCCCCCTCCTATAAACCAATCTTCTCAAGCACCAAACCAAACTGTTCCAGAAAGCCTACTAGAACAACTGTGCAACAAATGGAGAGGATGAACTCAGAAGTCACTTACCTAAAACAAGAACATCAAAACATCTAAACTGGAAAGGCACCCACGCCTACACAGGTGGTACCATCCTCAACTTCAAGGGGAGAGTCAAGTTGTACTCAAACAAATCATGAACAACTAAAGGTTGTGATAGTTTTAAGAAGTGGGAAAGCAATTGAGAAACCAGAACAACTAATTCCGAACCCATATAAAGATTCAAACTTCGATGAAAATTCAAATGAACCAAATGATCAAACTGAAAAACATGATAAAATGGGAATGAAACAACTCTTTAAAAAATAACCCCAGAAACTGCACCATTTCCTCAACGCATGAAGGAGAAAACAAGCCTGAATTAAATGAAACATTGAGAGAAATATTCTCACAAGTAAAGTTCAAAATTTCCCTTCTCGATGCAATCCAAACCAAACCTACCTACTCAAAGTACCTTAAGGACTTGTTCACTTTTAAAAGAAAATTTTCACATAAAAACCATGTCCTTTTGGCTGCAAATGTGAGTAACATTATTCAAGGGACCATTCCTCCTAAGTTGAAATACTTGGGTTGCCCTTACATCAATGTTGAACTAGGAGAGAGAAAAGTTGTCAAGGCCTTGTGTGACATAGGTTCTAGTGTCAATCTCATCCCATATGTTTTGTACTGCTAGTTAGGCCTAAAAGAGCTCCAACCCAAATCTATCACACTTCAACTTACTAATTTAGCATTAGGGTTCCAAAGTGGATTTTAAAGGACGTTCTGGTAAAGGTTGAAAACTTCATCTACCCTACTGACTTCATTGTCCATAACAACCATCCAAACAAAGGAAATAAGGAACAAACCCCAATCATCCTTGGTCATCCTTTCCTTGAAATAATCAACTCTGTTATCTGAGTCTGAAATGGGAACATGACCATCACCTTTGGAAACATGAGTCTAAACTTGAACATCTATAATGCAAGCTCACAAATAGGGGATGATAAGGAAATTAATAAAGTAAACATGATAGGAATCATTGATAATGAATCCATAGTACATCAAGGAATATTTGATGGATGTTTAAGTCAGGATGAGATTTATTTCCTTTGTTCACATGAAGGAAGTTTATCTCCTTGGCTTGAATCACTTTTAAATTTCTCTTATGATGATGTCTTAGGTCCAACAATCAGTGAAACCTTTCAAGAAACTACATTAATAGATACCACTCCAACTTCCTTCCCTAAATCTGATCAAACCAATCTAGTAGCTGAACCTTTTACATGTGGGGAATCAATCCAATCTAAATCTAAAGGAATTAAAATTGATCTTGATACAATTTCCCAATCTTCTGTTGAAATTCTAAACCAACCTAATATTGAATTGAAGGAACTTCCCACTACACTCAAGTATGCCTTCCTAGGGTACAATCAAACACATCCTATTGTAATTTCTTCTTCTCTTGAACCCAATCATGACAGGATGATACTAGTTGTCCTTAGGAAACATAAGAAATCCATTGGTTGGACCATGTCTGATATTCCTGGGATTAGCCCACTTATCAGAACTTATAGGATTGTTTTGGAATCTGATTCAAATCCATGTCGTCAACCTTAATGGAGAATCAATCATAATCTCATAGAATTAGTGAGAAAAGAACTTCTGAAATTGTTAAAAGCCGGTATCATCTATCCCATAACTAAGAGTGAGTGGGTGAGCCCAATCCAAGTGGTTCCAAAAAAGGCTGGAATCAGAGTGATAACCAATAAGGAGGGAGAGATTCTTCCAACTACGGTGAGTAGTGGATGGAGGGTCTGTATTGACAATAGGAAGCTAAACTCATTCACCAAGAAGGACCATTTCCCCTTACCATTCATTTACCAAGTCCTTGAGAGAGTGGCAGGTCATGCCTTCTATTGTTCCTTAGATGGGTACTCGGGGTATAATCAAATTGAGGTCTCCCTAGAAGATCAAGGGAAGACTATATTCACATGTCTATTCAGCACCTTTCCTTTCAAACGCTTTCCCTTCAGTTTATGTAATGCCCCTGGAACCTTCTAGCAGGGCATGATGGGAATATTCTCCAACATGGTAGGAGATTTTCTAGAGGTCTTCATGGATGACTTCTCTATGTTTTAGGATACATTTGAGGGACGTATGAGGAATTTGGAGAGAGTCTTGTCAAGATGTGAAGAAAATAATCTGGTCCTAAACATGGAAAAATGCCATTTCATGGTTAAAGAGGGACTAGTTCTAAGCCATATTGTCTCAAGTATGGGGATTGAATTTGATAAAACCAAGGTTGACATCATTTTTCACCTTCCATCACCCAAAACAGTCAAGGAAGTGAGTTCTTTATTAGGACATGCTGGTTTCTATAGAATATTCATCAAGCTATTTAGTTCAATCTCCCATCCCTTTTGTGTTCTCCTAATAAAGGATGCTTCATTTGTTTGTATATAAAGCTGTGGGGGTTCATTCTCAACCATCAAATCCTCTCTCACAACTCCTCTCATTATAAAATCTCCAAATCGGAACCTTCCTTTTTAACTTATGTGTAATTCCAGTGACTTAGTTGTAGGATATGTGTTAGGAAAACGTTGTGATAAAACTCCATAGATCATTTATTATGCAAGAAAATCCTTAAATGATGCCCAAATAAACTAAACCACCACTGAAAATGAGTTACTTTCTACTGTGTTTTCCTTGGAGAAGTTTAGGCCCTACCTCTTTGGATCCCCCATCACTATGTTCACTTATCATTCTGCACTAAAATACCTCTTCCAAAAACAAAATTCCAAGCCCAGACTAATTAGGTGGCTCCTTCTCTTAAAAGAATTTGACCTCAAAATAATGGAAAAAAAGGGTGTTGAAAATGTTGTAGCTGATCACCTCTATAGGATGGAATTAAGAGACAACTCAAATCACCATTCTGTGTCTGATTCTTTTCCTGATGAACACCTATACTCTATGAGTGACTGCCCTTGATATGCTGACATAGCCAACTTCAAGTTACAGGAGTAATTCCATAATTCTTATAGACTCAAGTTCGAAGGAAATTACTTTTTAATGTTAGGCACTATGTGTTTGATGATCCATACCTCTATAAGTTCTGCCCTGACCAAGTCATTAGGAGGTGTGTTCCAGAATCTGAACAAGAGCCCATCCTTAAATTCATTCATAGTGAGGCATGTGGAGGTTACTTTTCCTCTAAAAAAACTTCTGATAAGGTTCTTCAGTGTGGTCTCCTCTGGACCACCCTCTTAAGGGACTCATACACATTTTGTCAAATTTTTCTTAAGTGTCAACAAGTAGGGTCAATCACTAAAAGGAATCAAATGCCACTCACTCCCATCTTAGTGATTGAAATCTTTTACTACTGGGGAATCGATTTCATGGGTTTATTTTCATACTCTAGGGGATACCTCTACATCCTCTTAGCTATTGATTATGTCTCAAAATGGGTTAAAGTCATCCCCACCAAGTCTAATGACCGTCATGTTGTGATCTGATTTCTGAAAGACCACATATTTTCTCGATTTGGAATTCCAAGGGATATAATCAGTGATCGAGGAACCCATTTCTGCAACCTTCCATTATCTTCACTCATGTATAAGTACGGGATTTCTCAAAAAGTTTCCACTATGTACCATCCTAAAACCAATGGTCAAGCTAAGTTAGCAAATAGGGAGATTAAGAATACTCTTGAAAAAACTGTCAATCCTTTTAGGAAAGATTGGTTTGAGAAACTCTTGGATGCTCTTTGGCCTTATCAAACCACATATAAAACTATTTTAGGAATGTCCTCATATAGTTTGGTTTATGGTAAAGCATTCCATTTGCCAATAGAGATTGAACATAAGGCCTTTTGGGAAATTATGAAAATGAATTATGATATCTCATTGGCCGGAACAAAAAAGGAAATTATATCTCAATGAACTTGAGGAACTTTGGATGGAGGCTTATAAAAATTCAAGGATCAATAAAGATAAAGTACAAGCCTACCAATCTAGAAATTATAAAACTAAACACATTGTACCGGGTAAACCTATTCTTTTTTATAGTTCTAAACTTCATTTACATTCGGGAAAGTTGAGGTCTAGATGGTGTGGTCTATACATAGTGCATAAGGTTTACTCCCATGGGGCTGTATAAATTCAAGATCCCACCAATGGTCAAACCTTTAAAGTTAATGGTCATAGAGTCAAACCAATCATAGAACCATTCCAAAAACATGAAGAATTGTTTGAACCTGCCTTAGATGATGAAAATAATTAATCAATTAAGGTTCCAAGTCAAGATAAAGACGTTAAACAAAGCGTTGCATGGGATCCAACCCATAGTTTTTAAGTTTCCAATCATTTTGTGGTTTTAATCAACGTTATTTTTTAAATAGTATTAATGAATCATTTTGATATTTAAAAATAAAAAATATATACTATTGACCTATTCTTCTATTATGATTATGGATGGGTACGAAATGGGAGTTCCATATTCATATGTGTCACGTGGTGTGATCCTTGAGTAATACCTTACCTGGAAATTTAAAAAGAAGACAATGTATCATCGGTTTATTTTATTTTAATTTTATGTGTTTTTAGGGTAAAATAAATATACAAAAAAAATAAATAATAATATAATAATAATAAAAAAGGCCACATCGTAGGTCGTGGGGTCGCAGGGATTCGAACCCGGGATCGAATGAAGACAGGGGCACGCGCTTACCACAGACCTATGTATTTTTGTACTTCCTTATTCTATAATTTTATTATATGTACTTATATTTTACTATATAAATATATATATATATATAGTTGTTTTTTTTGTTTATTTATTTTTCTTTTTTTTATCCACTAGGGGATTATCAAAGTGACATCGAGATCAACGGATTAAAAGAGACCAGTAAGAATTTTAACTCCAACCACCAGGTGACTTCATTCCATAATCCTCTTTTTCAATTTACTTTTTGAACTCTCATTCTCTGCCTCTACCCACTTCTAAAGTTTCTTTTATTTAAACACTAGGGATAGTTTTATTATCAATTGGGGGGAGATGAAATAAAAAAATACTTTATTGTAAAAAAAATTAATGATTTTAAAAAAAAATGTGTGCCTTAATGGAAGGAAAAATTTCTTTAACCTTGAACATGGTAATACACATTGTACACTTTGAAACTAAATTTAAAAAAATTTAGCATGCCCTGATTATGATTTTAATCCTTTTATAATTTCATGATCATAGATTTTGGAAAGTGTGGTTGTCCAATGTGATATTTCATCATTTATATTTTCATCCAAATAAAAAAAGATCACAATTCACGTCCTTTGGATAGTGGGGTATTAATTTGAGTTCATGGGGTCCCACAAATAAATAGCATAGGTTTGCTGATCATTTTAGTTTTAATATGAGTATTCAATAAAAAAATTAAAAAAAACAATAAATTTGCGCGTATAGCAATGAAATGACCAAATGTGTGGCTTTCGGCACTTGGGGATCGTGAATCCATAGTTTTCTGGCCCAGAGTTAGTAATTTATCTCTATTTTTGGTAACTTGAATTTGTTTTTGACTGAGTTAACTCGATATGGTGCTCGAGTATGTGGAATTCACTTGGTGCCCTAAGGTCTTTGAGCCTGGGAGTCATCGGAAAAGTCTCACTACAGGGGTTGACTCTTTTGAGTGAAATTTCAATTACCATGGAAAAATTGAAAAAAATACAATAAAAAAATTGAATACTCATATTAATATTGAAATTTCATTCCACCTAACAGTTCCATAATTTCCCTTTTGAATAAAGATGAACCCCCTCGTCTAATGTGATGCACAACACATCATCACTCTTAATTGATATTGGATGAAATACGGTGATAAATTTGAACAAAGGAATGGGATTGGGATTGGGATATGCTTATTAAAATATCATGTATTAATATGTTTTTATGGGTTTCATGATTGTTTGATATAGGGGTTTTTTGTGATCATTGTGTGTTAAAATGTTTTTTGGAAAAGGGAATTTGATTTTCATATAGTTGAGATATATTTTCTCGGGACTAGAAAAACTCAAGTTGGGGGTGTGATAAAACACTAAATGAGGCTAATATTAATTTTCAATATATATAATATTCAAGTTCTTTATTATTCAAAAACACTATTTTAGTGCATTTTACACTTTGAACATCATTTCACATTACGACAGTAATTCTTTATTAAAATGCACCATTATGTGGTACATTTTTTAACATCATTTAAAGTACCAAATGATATTGATTTTATTTTCATATTTAATTTTCAGGTTTCTAATTACATTGGGAACAATTCATATTTGTGGAGAGTTGGAAGATCCACATTGGAAGACCACCAAAATGGGATTTCATGCAAACAATTCTAGACAAGTCAGATTGGACACCAGCCCACTGATGAGAATGTGGGGCCCAACATACAGGCCCATTGAATCCCACATTTCATGGGATTATAATAGACATATATAGGAACCAATAATTATTCAGGATATAGTGAAAATTCGGCTTTCATGGTGGTTATTAAGGCATCCCAATTTGAAGATAAAATTCTGGGCCAGATTCTGCAGCCCAAAAAACATCCTACCAATATAATCATATCTCAGAATCCAAAACTCCAAATGGGCCCAAAGTATACAGGATGTTAGGAAACATCTGTGGATCCATTTTCTTCTTCTATGACCCACTATAATTCGGCCATCAAGATGGTCTTCCAAGTGAATATTTTCGGTAGTTTCAAGCTTGTTGCCACCTCGGGTCAAGAGTGGAAAAGTCCAAGTTCCACAAACATTTTACCACCCTAGGCCTACCATAATCAAGTGGGTTTCTTTGTAATGTTGTAGGATCGACCCAAGGCTCTCAAAATGCCAATTTGAGGTAGTTTTGATGGAGGATTTGAGGATCATAGGTGCTTGGTTTCATTGTAGTGTTATGTTTCCGCTTTGTGTTTGTAATCGCATTTCTTTCTCATGTAAGTTGTTTAATTCACCTTAGTTTAGTAATAAAATTTCTTCCTATACTATTATTCTATTCTTCTACATATCATGTTGATACCTTTGGTTCAAGGTGTGAATTTATTTACACCATAATTTTTGATATTTATCACACAAAGGTGGAGTGATCGATTTTTGTTATTGTTTTTACTACTTCATTTCCACCCGCGTAAGTCTACATCCCTCTTCCTTTGAAGAAATTTCATCAATGGAGGGCAAACCCTTTTATTGGTTGATCCAAGGGAGTATCAAGGGGCTGGACTGGATGTTATTTCTCATTCCATTAATGGAAAATCGCTTCTTTTAAATTAGATTTTTATTTGATGATTTTAAAACCTCTTCATCCTTATTGAATTTAGGGTCACACATTTCAAGTGCTAATACGAACCTTTACCTTAGAGTGCTCAAAACCTTGATACTTAAACTGTATAGATGATTAGTATTAGGGTGTGTTGGAATTAAACTTGTAAGTGATGATTTTTTTTGATCTTATTAAATGAACCCATCTCAAATATAAGAAATTGAAATCATTAAAAAAGGAATTCATCCAATCCACCCCGAGTGATAACCTAGGATCAACTCATTATCTTAATTTGAATTAACTTAAATCTATTAGTGATACTTTAAACCCAACTACAATCAACCTAATTTTTCCACTTTATACCCAAAAATAGTCCTTAGGATGTGTGTGTCTATAGGTTACTTCTTAAGTCTCTGAGGATTCTACAACCCAAGCTAGACTATAAGAACCGTTCTACCTTCTTCTCTTGGTTAAATTTGAGCGTGAATCAACAATTATAATAATAAAAAATGTATAAATGAAATTAAATGGGAAATAATACATTAAAAAATCTTAACATAAGAAAACCACGTTTCTAGTTTGTGATAGGTGTGGTAAAAATAGCCTTAGTGAATGTATTAAAATATCATAGAAGTGTTTTTGATGTGTTAAGTTTAGGAATATGTATTATGATTTTAAACAAAAATAACATGGTATTGGCAAGATAAATATTGATAAAGAGACCAACAAGATTTTTTAAATGTCAATAATTGGGTCATTATGTGGATTTATGTATGAAGAAGAGAATAAATGATATGAAGATGAAAGACTATAAGTATAAGGTAGTGGTTAAAAAAATTTCAACTACTTCAGAAGTTGTTGGGCCATAAAATTAAATGTTAACATGTATATTACTTGTTAATTCATATTATACTAATGAATTGTATGATTCAGGGTTTATACATTCTTTGATTTTTTATAAATTTTCTAGTAATATGAAAATTTCACCTCAACAAATAATGTAGACTTTTTATAAAAACACTAGGGTAGTATTAAGGAAATAAAAATTTACAAGGATATGTATGTTATCATCTATAAAATATTTTCCCTAAAATCATTATTATCATTACCATTATAGAATTTGATATTATTTTGGGTATAGATTGTATTTTAGTCATTCTTTATAAATATAGATTGAAGTTCCAAATAAAATATTTTCTGAAATGAGTTTCATTTTAAATATAACAATGAATTCATTCCTTTTATAACATTTCAAAAATATGAGAAACTATTAAGAGACATAAATTAAAGTTACTTTACACATATTTTTAAAAAGAAAAATCTATTCAAACTAATAATGTTCTAAAAGTAAAAGAATACCTGGATATTTTTCTCATGAGTAACTCAATATTACACCTAAATGGAAATTTCAATATACTATTGACTTAATGTATGATTTTTATTCAAATTGAAACACCCATATCAATTGTATAAATTAGAAATTTTTGAATTCATAATGTTGTTACAGGGGTTTCGTAATGAAGGATTCATTCTTTCTATCACTTCATAATGGGGTCCTCCTATTTTTTGTAAAAAATAAATATGGTCCAATTAGGCTTTTCATTTACTATTATACATTAAATAAAATTATTGTTAAAAATAAGTATTCATTACCTAATATGAAATACTTATTTGATCATCTATAGGGAGCTTGGTATTTTTTTAAAGGTTAATCTAATGTCCATGTAACATAATCTGAAGGTAAAGTATGTTGATATTCCAAAAATATTTTTTTGTACTAGGTATAGTAATTATGATTTTGTGTTTATTCCCTTTAGGTTGAAAAATGATTCATATAACTTTATGGATCTTATAAATCAAATCTTCCCTTAATATTTGGATACTTTTTCACTAGTTTTTATTGATGATATTTTGGTTTATTCTAAATGTTATGATGGTCCTAAAAACATCTAATTATTATTCTTAAAACCCTGAAAGGAAATATGTTATATAGAAAATTTATTAAATTTTATTTTTAGTTACAGAGATTTACATTTCATAAATATATCATAAAGAAACGTGGTATAACAATTGATATATATAATACTAAAGTGGTTGATGAATTTTATTGACCTATAAATGTTACTTAGATTTATCATTTTATTGGATTAGTATTCTATTACTAGAGTTTAATTTTCAAAACATTTCATGGTTATTTATACCACTAACCAAGTCAACATGAAAAGTAGTTAGGGTAATCTAAAAAAATAATTAAAATAATGTTTAAAAAAATATTATTAGATACTCTAGTTTTGGCCCTACTATCCCAAAATGTTGACTTTTTACCTACAGTGATGCTTCATTGAACTGATTGGGTGGTGTTCTAATACTAAATAACCAAGTAATTTATTATGCCTGGAGTCAGTTAAAACCCCATGAGAAAAATTATCCAACACATGAACTTGAACTGGTAGTTGTATTGTTTTATTTAAAAAATTGGATAAATCATTTATATGGAGAAGATTTTGAATTGTATATTGATCATAGAACTTTTAACTATATATTCAATAAGAAATAGTTGAACATTAGACATAGGAATGAAGAAATGAATTACAAATTTTACTATAATATGTTAGATTTGTCAATAGATTAAAGGAAAATGAATATTATAAAAGGATATTGTTCTTCATTTTATAGTGCTATAATTGAAATTAGAGAATATATCCATGGATTTAATGGTGGGAATACCAAAATATCTCGAGGTAATAATGTGATTTGGGAAATTTTTTATTGATTAACTAAATATGCACATTTTTTTCTCATTAAAAATAATATGAAATTTTTTCAACATTATTGATTTTATGTTAAAGAGATAATTATATTACATGTAGTCCCACATTCCATTTTATTTAATCATTATCCTAGATTCACCTCTATTTTTTTGAAGGAATTCAAAATTCTTTAGGTGATGAATTCAATTTCAATACAACATTTCATCCTCAATCTGATTAATGGTCAGAGTAAATGACTCAAAATTTATAGGATATGATTTGAGCTTGTTCAAATGATTATATAGGTAGTTGGGATCAATATATAACTTTGGTTGAGTTTTCTTATAATAAACATTTTCATTCTAACATACATATGGAACCTTTTGAAGCATTATATGGAAATCAGTGTCAAATTCCATCTTATTGGGATGAATTCAGAAAAACAAATTTATTTGGAATATAATTTGTAGAAGAGATGGCGAAGAAGGTAAAGATGATTCAATGGCACATAAGGATAGCTCGGATCAGGATGAAAGGTTATGCATATAAGTGGATTAAAGATCTTTTATAAATGGTAGGTGATCGTATTTTTTTTAAAGTTTCTCCATCGAAAGTGTTATGTGTTTTGGAAAAAAGTGGATGTTAATTTTTGTGGTTAATTGGACAACAGGAAATCCTAGATAAATTTTCATCAGTTTCCTATTAAGAGGTATTTCCTAAAACTTTATCTCACATACATGGCTTATTTCATGTTTAATTATTAAGAAAATATATATTGAATTCATATCATGTTTTGAGCCTTAAATGAATTCAGTTGGAAAAAAATATTTCTTATCTGGAAAATCCAATAAAGATTTGTGAACACAAAGAACAAGTTTTGTAGAATAAGGTAATTCATTATGTTATGATTTTTTGGAAATCTATATGGTTAATGAAGAAACATGGGAATCAAAAAATGTAATGAGGGAAAGATATACCAACATGTTTAAGTAATGAATAAAATTGTGAGGACACAGCTTCAAAAGGGTGTAAAGAATTTAACAACATAATTAATGTTAATAAAAATAATTTTCAAGTGAATTAATTATATTTTATATAGATATATACCCTATAATAATCTTAAATATTTTTTTATGCCAAAATTAAATAATAATTTCTTAACTAAATTTTTTTATATATACTATATGATTTTATTTAAGAGATTAATTTCCAAATTTTAGAATTTTAATTACAGAAAATTAATTTCATTTTTTAAAATCGACATACCAAAATTACCTTTGGGTTATTTTTTATAATTTCCTAAAAAAATTTGATTTCTCATTAAATAGTGAAAAATGATGATTTAATAGAAGACTATATTTTATTTTCATGTTTTTCAAAAGTCAAATTAATTTTTTGATTAGTTTTCAAATATAATTATCTCCTTTTGATTTTAAAACTCTTATTATGGCCTTTGTAATGAATTTTATACTTGAATTTAGTATAAAAACATTTTTTTATACATTTAATATAATTATTCTAAAACGTCTTATTTTATTATGTATGAGAGTTTAATTTTAAGTTAAATTATACCAATTCTAGAAATTGTATCTCAAAAATGGATTCAAAATTTGAAAACAATATTTCTATATTTTTTAAATAGTTCCCCTTAATTTTTTTTCTTTATGAATTGTAACTATAGTAAGTTTTTGTTATCATGATAATGATAAAATGGGATAATTAAAGTCAAAAATAATGTTATAAGAGTTGAAATTCATTCAAATACATTCCATTATTTTATTTTATGTGTCCATTTCATCAATAATTTTCCAAAATTTAAAAATATTACTTTTTCCCATTTATTTTTTGTTTTTTACCTTTATAATATTTAATTAAAGGATAAAGTCTAAAATATTACTCTCTTTATTTTAATATCTATTATATTTTTATGGGGATAAAAAAACTATTTTCATTTATATTTTTTTCATAAGATGGATGATATTTTTTATCATTTTAATTGATTTTTAATTTTTAGTAGATAAACAGTTACATTAAGAGCTTATACAATTCTGAAACAATACTTGTGCAAGTAGTAGAAAATGATAAGAATGATTTTAGTAACTCTAAATGTAATATTTTTTGGATGATTTATAGAGTCTGAAAAATATTATAGATACAAATAACATATTAGGTATATTTTAATGGATTATATTCAAATTCCATTATTTTCATTTTATTTTCAAAGTCATATTAAATGAATAGTTCCAAAATTTAAATTACTAATATTTTATATTAAAAAATATGTTATTAAATGATTTAATTTTTTTAAACCCTATAATAAACCAATTTAATAGGATATGATTTAAAATATCAAACATGGCCTATTTTTTGTTCACTTTTCATTTTATAGTTAATTTCTTGACCCCTAAACATAAAAAAAGACTAATATAACAATTATTTTCAAAAAGTTAACAATGGTTAAAACAAATAGATAAGGGTGAAAAAATCACTCAAAGTTATATATTTTTTGTAAGAACCCTATTTTTGACTCAGGAATGGACCCTTTAATATTTGGTCGAATTAACTTTTATGGACCTGATGTGGATTCCAAATGAGTTAGTTGAGGTTTCTGGGGTGTATGGGGCTTGTTTAGAATATAGAACCCAGCTTTTTGTAAGAAAAAGGTTGGTCAAACTATTCATTTAAATAGTGTGATGTAGGCCACACATTTGTTTAAACTTTAAATGGTAGGATAGTGGGAAAATATCGGGTCAACTATTTGCCTAGAGTGTGTGAGTTGGCCCGCATGGCCATGCAAGAATGTTTACAATTTTAACAGATACGTTTCAAACAATTGGTGCATGGTTTCCCTAATCATAAAGTCTTGCCATGTGGGTGACCCTTCCTATAGATTCTTGTGAATGGTTTCTATATGGTTGGGCCAAACCATGTTTCCAAACCATATATCCAATCTTTTTTAATGGTGAATTTGGGTGACTTTTACATTTTTTCCCCTAAATTATATGATTTAATAAACTATTCCTTCCCTTTTGATCTCCGAAAGACAACCCCCCCCCCATTTTTTCCTCTTTAGAGACAAAAATCCACATATTCTGGTATTTCTAAGATATCATCTGTATAAGGTCTTATTCAACCTTCTTTCATCTTGTTTGATCAAAGCTGGTACGTTCTCAATTCCTTTTTAATCTTTCCTAGTTCTTCTTTATATCAATGATTTTATTTAGATATAGGCTCATATGCCCCAATTTTGGTGAGTTTATATATTCTTCAGATCTACTCTAACCCAATATGAACTAGAGGCTGATATTAAATGAGGAGAGTCGTATGAGTATGAGGTAGGTGGTCTATAACTCATCCCTCAATTTTTGTCATTTTATAAATTGTCTTCTCAAAGCACTGATTTCATTGGGTGTCATCTGTTGAATCTTTATTTCATACTTGTAGTCATTAGGATCATGTTATAAGACCCATCTCATATACTTTATTTAATGTTGGTGATTACATCTACAACTTCAACCACCCATTGTACGGTGATGTTCCATATTTGGGTTTTTAGTGTTTTGACACCTTTGTGCCACCGTTCAAGTGTGATTGAGCTTTAACATTATAATGGTAAGCCTCCTTTTAATAATTGGATATCTAATTGAATAATGTATATTACCATGGTCCGTTTAAAATTTATCTACCTAAGTTAAGTTCTTCAACCTTCATAGTAAATGTTTAAATGGTATTTTAAAAATTATATTGCATATGTATATCTTGGTACAATTAAATGGAAATTAACCTTGGTTGTATGTCAAAGAACTAATTTCCACTTATGATGAAGGTATCATATTGAACAAAGATAAATGATTATGATTTATACGAATTAAATATTAATATTATTCCCTTGGACTTGTCACAGAAATGAAAGGTAAGGCATGAGCCCCCTGACTCCTAAATGGTAAGACCATCACATGGAATTGATTAATTATAAAATGAATTAAACGTAAGGTGTATAATTATATATTTATATGTGTGTGTGTGTGTGTATACCTTGACATATCTATTTGGATGGTCATACTTGAGTTAGTTCTTGGATTCCTGAGGGAATTCCTTGAGCACTTGTGGATGTGATTCTTATTCAAGGATCTTGGTTGCCTTGGTTGAGACCTACCAGGAAGCCCTATCCTTGTCTATTAGTGAATACCCTATATGACACCATATAATCCATTAATTAAATTTATCAGATGCCTTGGATACACTCCTTGGTTCCTATATGGATTCTCCAAACATGAGGTTCCTTGGTTATATCTTTGGGCCTAGACATAGTTTATCTTGTTTTACCTTGGATGTATTCCTTTATCAAATTTTACTCATACTATACAGGAATTCCTTTGATGATGCTCCTTAGATTAAACTATTACCCTTAGCAGGGCAACAGTTACTACTGATTTAAAACCACTTTAGGTTTTGGTTTCCTTAGCTATTACCTAAGACCCCTTTATATTATCATCATCCTGGTTTCCTAATTACGTCTTGGAACCACTACTAAAATAATCATGACGTGATTTTAGTTCTAGATATTCCTCAAATGACCTATTTATATAAACATTAAATAATTAATTAATGAAATAGTTGCATGTTTAGACACCAATCGAGGGCTGGAGAAATTACTTGGTTATTTACATTACTATACTTCTCTCCACTTATATATTCATGATTTCACAGTTTTCAGTTTATATTACATAGGGTGCATGTTATAAATGTTGTTAGTGGTGGACTACTGAAATTTGTATCACACCCTATACGACCACCTATGGTACATGGGTAGAATATATGATTTCAGGTGTTTATAGAGGTAAGTGGGTAGCTTCGGACAATTGATTTCTTGCTTGCTTAGGATGGAGATGGTATCATATGACTGAGCAAGAGATAAAGATGCATGGGATAGTTTTTTGTTTCTTTTTTATAATTTTATATAGCATACTTATATACTACTTGTATTTCTATTTTCTAGATTTCTAGATACATGGAATAACATCATTAGTTTTTGTATATTTATGTCATTTGTTTCTGTTTTTATTATTCCAGTTTACTTCTATTGTGGTTTTCTATTTATTAAATTTCTTCTGCTACTTATCTCATATTGTATCATACTTATCTGATGTGCTACACTCTTGTAATTGGGGAATATTCTCCCCACAGACACACCCCAGGCCCTTACTGATAGTCATAAGCCTATGGTGTTGGGGAAGATGTGCTTGAGGCCATGTGGCCCACCGGGATTGGGGAACCTCTTAAGTGGAATCCGGGTCGACAATGCCACAAAGTGGTATAAAAAACATTTCATTATTGATTTACTATTTGGAGACAGTATATTGGAGATTAGGAATGCTATGTAACATGGCCATAATCCTTACCTTGGCATAGGGAACCCATGTTTAGGGTAAAATTCAAGTTGCCTGAATTATAATGGTTATTCTGTTTTTTCCTATTATAGTTGATATCATTTCACCATTTGGTGAATCACATCCTATGGGTTGTTAATGATTATCATTATGGTTGAGAACCTTATTTCATCCTTGGAACGATGATATTAGGGAAAAGGTCGTTGGTATATGCATTATATTAGAAACCTATAATTTCCATGTCATGCATATTTCCATGCCATATAGGTGCATTTTACTCTTTTAATTGCTTGATATGTTTGTGATAGTTGAGTGAGTATTGAATTGTATATATTCTTGAGCTACTTTGAAGATATGATTGACTGATATCATGTTTTAATTCATGATTTTTTATGGTCCCTCATGGGTTGGAATGAGTAATTTTCATAATCGAGCCTTTAAATTAGAAATTAAAATCAGTGTTAATCAATGTGATAAGGTTCATGGGATTGAATTCATAGGGATAGACAACTCATTTTAAATAGTACTTGATATATAGAAATAATTAAATGAAAACTTGAAAAGTAAAACTTTACTTTTAAACTGAAATGGTTTTACATCTTTATACCACCTTTCCATGTCTATGAAAGGTAAAGAATCGAACCTAGTAATTCAATATAAAATGAATGAAATGGTTTCCAGTAAATGATGAGGAAAGGTGTAGATGAAACTTCATCTACTATAACCACTATAACTTATTCTTGATAACATTCCTATACCTAGCCTTATTAGTGGGTATATGGGGGAGTATGATATGGGTAGTGATCCCTTCTTACATTCAGATTTCACTGAAGATGGTTTTTATCTATGTTAGCCTTGTTCTATGTTGTGTGGGTGGTGGTTGTAGACCAATGACACCACAAAATCCTTATGTTGTGCACTAAGAAGGTGGTGGAAACCATGCTCCAGACGTGTTTCGACCCGAGCAACCGATCATGCCTCTAAGAATTTCACTTGAGGCACTACCTGTTGTACCTGATTTCATAACTAACACCCAAGTTTGAGATACTTTTTTATACCTGATGTATTCCATGCATGGTGTTCCATGAACTGAACCTAAATTGGTTAATCTGGCTCGTGAGTTTTAATTGTACCATCTTCCCACCTTCTTGGGGATGGAATTCCATGGGTTAATGAGTCTTCAATGGAGTCCACCTTGAGAATATTTTATCACCTAGAGACACCACTAGAGCAGAGGTCAATATTTTTACATACAAGTTTCAGGATTTGGTCACGCAATAGTTGGAAGTAGTTACCGAGGATGGTTTCCATTTGGGAATGGCATGAGATAATTTATAGACTAATTTATATGATTATTTCTTTTCCTAAGAATTGAGAACTAACAAATCTAGAGAGTACATGAACCTCAAGCTGGGTTTGTTGTCAGTTATGGAGTATTCATCATATTTCATGGAGTTATAGTGCTTTTCAATGATTCGTGCTAGTGATGTGATTATGTGTGCTAGATTCTTTGAGGATGGGATTCAGTTTTCCATTTGTACTTAGGGGAATGTCTTTCACCTTCCTACTATATCTATAATATTAAATCATACTCTTATCATTGAGTGCAACCTAAGGGAGGGTGATAATAGTGGGTATAGAGGACCAATACTAAGGTAGGACAGTTGTTCCCCTGGTAGAAAAAAGTTATCTCTCAAGGTTTCTCATCATAGAAGTGGTATCTAGAGTACCTTTACTGGTATCTCTATGGTGTGTCATCAGTATAAACGATAGGGGCATATTAATCCTCAATGTGATAGAGATCCACTAGAGTGCTTGGCTTATACCCATATGGGGAATCTTCAGCATTTCTATTGGACCTTTCCATCAACTCCAAATGGAATAGGATATAAACCAAATCCACCTTCTAGGGCAGATTATTATATGCTGCATCAGGCGAGGAGTTATAGTAGCACTTGCAGGACTAGCCGAGGAGGAATTTGTGATTGTGGTAGCTAGACTCTTGATCCCAAACAGTGCCAGCAGAGTAGTTATGATCATGGTAGTCCAATTGTTATACAGGTTCATGGAACAGGCCAGTTTCATGCAATATAGATGATACCTGAGGATCAGGCTGTAGGAAAATCTAAAGTACAAGGTATTATTCTAGTATCCACCTATATAGTATCTGATTTATTTGATACAAGTTCTTCACACTCGATAATCTCTTTATCTATTTTTGAAAGTCTCCGACCAAAAATATAGTATTATTATGGTGTAATGAACCTAGATACACCATTGAGAATATGGTTTGAGAGATACGCCAATGTAGGGACCATCCCCTTGACATAGGAAGTTACCCTTTCTTGTGGGTCCTCTTTTTTCTTGAGATGAATGGATTTAATGTCATTATTGGGATGGATTGGTTGGTTCTGTATCACACCTTTTTAGAATTATATCACTGTAGGTTATAGTTTACATCACTGGAAGGCAACATTTATCTACATAAGGGTGATTGGGATGTCTAGGCTAGTAGATATGGACAAGAGCATTGTGGGATAGATTGGGTGACTTCCCAGATTTTCAATCTCTTCATTGAGGATTAGGGGTTAAATCAATCTGAATTTTATCTAGTAATAGATCATTTCAGGGACATCCTAATAGTTTTTCTATCTTACCTCTTGAGAGAGATGTAGAGTTTATAATTGAGATTATTCTAGTAGTAACTACAGTATGAGTTCCTCCATATAGGATGGAACCTACTAAGATCCAACAACTCAAGTGACAGATAGAGGATCTAGAGACCAAGGGTTTCATACGAACTAGTAATTACTCTCAGGGTTCACCTATGATTTTCACCAAGAAGGTGTAAGAGACCCTTCATCTATGCATAGAGTATAGATGGTTGAACCAGCTTACTTTCAAGAACTGGTATTCACATCCTCATATAGATTATCTCTTTGTACATCTCCATGGAGCCAGGGACTTCTCTAAGATCAACTTAAGATCGGTATATCATCAAGTGTGAGTCAGTCCATAACACAAACCTCATATAGCTTTTCATAGAAGGTATAGTATGTATGAGTACATTGTTATTCCATTCGGTCTTATGAATATGTTCACCATTTTCGTGGCTCTGAGGAATATGGGGTTCCACCCTTATCTGTATTCTTTTGTTGTGGTCTTTTTTGATGACATATTGTTGTATTATCACACCCATATACACCATTATAAGCACCTAGAGATCATTCTGAGAACATAAATGGAGCATTAAAATTTTATCAAGATTGATAAGTTACACTTTTTCATTAAAAATGATCACTTCTTAGGTCATATTATCTTTGTATCAGGATTCTCTTTTGACCAATAGAATTCTAGTGTCATGTTCTCCTTAGAAAATCCCAAGAACATGTTTGATATAAAAATTTTCTTAGGGCTGGTCGGTTATTACATGTGCTTTATATGGGACTTCCAATTTATTACTTAACCTCTTACTTATCTTAAAAATAATGGTGTTATGTTTTTGTGGTCATAAGTATGTGATAAATCCTTTGAGGAGATGAAAGGAAGGCTTGTATCAACACCTATTCTGATTTTTCCAAATCCAAGAAAAGGATATACAGTGTTCTGTGAGGCATCAAGAATCAACCAAAGATAAGTGATTATATAGGAGTATGGAGTTTTGAATATGGATCTCAAAAGTTGAGGCCCCAGGCAATAAATTATCTGATGCATGACCTCTATCTAGTGGCGGTTGTTCATGCCTTACATTGTTAGAGACACTATCTGACAGTTGAGTACTTTGTGGTGCATACAAACCACAAGAGACTCAAATATATATTTTAATAGCTTTAATTGAATCTAAAGTTGAAAATATGGGTTTAATATCTTCAGTTATTTGATTTTTATATTTTCTATATGCCTATAAAAGGAAATGCGGTAGCAAATACACTGAATTAGAATACTTAAGAAAATGTCATACAGGAAGCCAGTCATGAATGGAAATTAATAGCCCTCTTCTCTAAGCTACATATAGAGTATCATGACAGTCATGAGAAATATTATATATTATCCTTGATAGTTACCTCTTCACTCTATAATAAGGTGAATAGATTCAAATTTTAAGATTGTGATGGCTTGGTTCTTTATGAGAGTATTTCAAAAGATGACATACCTCTTAATTGGTGTGTAGACAAAAAAATACATCCTTAGTATACATGGAAATTTCTGGATTCCTATAGATATAAAAGAATATTTAATTCATGAATCCCATTCTTCTTAGTGGGAAGTTCATCAAGGAATCTCTAAAATGTATCTAGACATGTAATTCCAATAATGGTGGTCTGGGATAAAATGTCTGATAGTAGGCTTTATCACTATTTATTCCACCAATAATAAGGTTAAGGTAGAGCACATGATACCTTCATCATTATTACATCCACTTCAATTCTAGAAATGGAAATGTAAAAATATTACTTTGGATTTTATTGTTGGATTATCAGTGTTTCCTTGAGGTAGATATGTTGTATGGGTAGTCATTGATCGGCTGATGAAAGTATTCCACTTCATTCAAATATAGTAGAATTTCACATTTGATGAGATGAGAAGATTGTATTCCATGAGATCATTCAACTACACTGGGTCCCTCGTATTATTTTTTCAGATTGGGACTCTCATTTCTTGCCACGGTTTTGGAAGGGGTTGTAGAAGGCTCTGGGTACACAGCTTTTTCTGAGCACAGCCTTTCACCCTCAAACCAATGGACAATAGGAATGGATGATACAGGTTCTACAAGATATTATTTAATCTTTCATACTTGGTTTAGGAGGTTCTTAGGAGAATAATATCCTTAAAGTTGAGTTATCCCATAATAATAGCTTCTATGAAAAAATTCGGATAGACCATTTTGAGGCCTCATATGGTAGGTCGTGTCATTCCCCCCTATACTGGATAGAGGTACGAGAGGTTTCCCTACTTTTTCCTCATCTCATGAAGGATTCTTTGGATTAGGTTCATATGATCAGAAAGAGTATGTATACTACTTGGTCTATATAAATATCTTATCTTGATCATTGTAGACAACCTCTAGAGTTCGAGGTTGGGGTTTTTGTTTTCCTATGGGTATCACCCATGCTAAGGTATAGATGGATACATAAGCAAGGGAATATGTCTTCATGATTTTTCAGACCATTTGAGATTCTAGAATGAGTCAATCTGGTATCCTATCAGTTTATTCTACCTCAAAGGTATCGTTGCATGCACGATGTATTCCACATTTTACAGCTTCACCAGTATCATGCAGACCCATATCACATTTTTTATCCTGAGTAAGTTGAGTGAGATCTCGATGCTACATTTTAATATTGTCCAATATCCATAATTTTTAAGAGCATGAAGGATCTCTAATACCAGTCTATCACACCAGTTTGGGTTATATGGCAGCAAGACAATGTATAGGATGAGACATGGGAGTTGGAGGCCGATGTACATGCCCAGTGGCCAGAGTTGTTCTCTGATAGTGTTTATCCATCTTGGATGGTGAACTTAATGATGAGTTCCTTTAAGGGACAAGACTTTAAGAACCCATTTTTAAATTTTATTCTAATTCCCTTTTATGGACCTAATATGGATCCCTAATGAGTTAATGGAGGTTATAGAGTTGTATGGGGCTTGTTCGCAGCCCCAAACCTATCTTGTGGGTAGAAAAAAGGCATATTCACTATTAGTTTAAACTGGGAGAGGAAGGCTTTATGGTTTGATTAAACCATTCAAGGATAGAGAGTGCAGAAATATAGAAAACATTGTTTTCCCAGACCGTACGAGTTGGGTCTCACATCTATGTAAGAATGTCTACAATTTTAACAGAGATTTTTTGCAAAATTGGTGCATGGTTTCCCTAACCATGTAGCCTAGATATGTGGGTTCCCCTTACGACAAATACTCTTTCACGGTTTTTAGACAGTTTGTCCAAACAATGTATCCCAACCATACAAAGGGTAAATTTGGTGAATTTTACCTTTTTCCCCTACATGATCTAATTTAATAAACCCAAATTTCCAATTTGTTCTCTAGTGAAAAGAAACTCCCATTTATCCTATTTTCAGCCAAAAATTCACCTATTCTAGGATTTTAGATATATTATCATTCTGGAGTCCTATTCAACAACCATTCACCTAATCGGATCCTTACTAGTATGTTCTCAATTCTTTTTAAAAATTTTGTTGTTCTTGTTTCTATCAACGATATTATTTAGATGTTGGCTAATATGCCTCAATTTGAGGGCATTGATATGTTCTTCAGATCTACTACGATCCAGAAAAAAACTAAAGGCTGATATTGAGGGAGGAGAGTTGTATGAGTACGAGGTAGGTGGTCTATAACTCATCCCTCAATTTTCAACATTTTATAAATTTTTGTATCATCATGCCGATTTGATCCGGTATCATCTTTTGAATCTATATGTCATGATTTTTTTCATTATGACCATGTTCTAAGAACCATGTCATATAAATTATTCAATTTTAGTGGTTACACTCCCAACTTCAACAACCCCATGTACAGTGTTGTGCCATATTTGGGTTTTTTAGTGTTTTTGACACCATTGTGAAACTACACGTGTGTTGATGATCTTGACCATTATAATGGAAATACTTAATATAATAATTGTATGTTGAATTGACTGATGTAAAGTACCCTTTTCCCATTACACTTTACCCACCTGAGGTAAGTGCTTCATCTTTCATAGTAAATGTTCAAATGGTATTTTAAAAAGTATATTTTATATGTATAACTTGGACCAATTAAATGGAAATGAACATTGGTTTTATTCCATATCACCCCTTTCCCCATATGATGGAAGGTAGTTGATTTAAACAAGTTGAATTAATATGATTTATATAGATTTAATAGTGGTCACATGCCCTTGGTCATATCACACTAATGAAATACAAGGCTTGAACCTATTGACTCTAAAATTGTAATACCATCACTTGGATTTGATTAATTATAAAATGAATTAAATGTAAGGTGAATAATTATATATATATGGACCTTGAAATATCTATAGGGATGGTTAGAATTGATTTAGTTATCAGTTTCTTGAGTTAATACCACGAGTACATGTGGATGCCATTTGGATTCAAGGATGTTAGTTGCCTTGGTTGAGACCAACCTTGGAACTCAATACTAGTCTATTACTGGATTCTTAGTATGACAATATAGTATCATTTCCAAACTATAATAGGATTCCTTGTAAACACGCCTTGGATCCAACATGGCATCTATGGACATTAGGTTCCTTGGTTTCATCTTTGGGCTAAGCCATAGATTATCTAGTTTTATCATGGATGTATTCCTTAGACTCGGTTAGATTATACAATTATGGAATACCTTGGAATATGATTGATGGATTACACTATTAACCTTATTTGGGTTATAGTTACTATTGAGTTAGAAAACCTGGAGGTCTTGGTTTCCTTGTAAATTACCTTAGATCACCATTATATTATAATCATCACGGTTTCATTGTTAACTCTTGGAACCACTACAAATATAATCACGATTTGAATTCAATGTTTTATATTCCTCACATGACCTATTAATATGAACAAGAAATAATTAATTAATTAATTGGTTTCATGTTCAAACACCATCTACGAGATGAATTAAGAACTTGGGTATTTACATTACTGTAATGCTTTACTTTTATATATGTATTCTTGCACACATTTCAGTTTATATTTCACTGAATAGATGTTATATACATTATTTTTGGTGGCCTAATGAGGCTTATCTCACCCCTATCCAGGAACCTCTGGTAAATGGGAATACTATACTATTTCAAGTGTTGACATGGGGAAGTGGGTAGCTTCGGACACTTGACTACTTTCTTTCATATGATGGATGTGGTAGAAGATGATCGATATAGAGTTGGGGATGCTTTGGATAGTTTTTGGTTTCTTTATTCTAATTTCAATATCATTATTTTTTTCTGCTTTTATATCTATTTTCAAACTTTCTATATACATGACATATCATTATCAGCTTATTTATATTTATATCAATTGTTTTAGTTGTAATTATTCCATTTTTCTTCTGCTGTGGTTTTTTGTTTATTTCATTGCTTCTGCCTTTTATCATCTATTGAATAATACTTATCTACTTTTTTACACCATTTTAATGAGGGAATAGTCTCCACATAGACACATCCCAACCCATCACTTCAATTCAGTAGCCTCAACCATTCAGGGAGATGCATTTGAGGCCAGGTGGTCCACTGGGCTCAAGGCACCTCTTAAGTGGAGTCTGGTTCTGGGATTCCAAATTTATGTTATGAAATTATTTAGAATCATACCCATACCGTATTATAAATATATCAATTTGGATCCATTTTTTTAGGAAAATTAATTTATATAAATTTATACTTAAAAAATTTCATGAGTGCCCTTCCCCTGACTTATAAAACTGAACGCACTCTCCTCTCTTCATTGCGCCTTTAGATCACTCTATATCAAAACAACCCTAGACAAATACCTTAATTAAATCAATGACTATGTCATAAATACCGTATTATTATAATTAAACTAACCAAAAAATGATTTGGGTACAAAAATAAATAGGTTTCCCAAATAATTTTTTTAGTTATTAACTGTGCATTTTCATTTTATTTCTTCTTCTACATCCTTAAAATATTATTAAACCATGATAAAATAATAATATCAGTATATTTCACATACTAAGGTGTTATTATTTTAAATTAATAACCTATATTCATCTTCTCTTCCATCAAATGGGAAATGAAACCGTCGTTAGTGTGTACAGAGGGCTATCGTCTCATGAACCGATGTAATTCATGTTCCATCGCCACCTATCACATCTAGTTATTATGATGGATTAAAGTTATATATATGATATTCATAAACTATTTATAAATCAATAAATGTGATATATTATCTACTTTCTGACCTTTCCATCCATTCAGAAATGATAAGGTCGTTCAAGCATACGTATGAATTACCACCTCCACGAAGCGATGTGAATCATTTTTCATGACCACATAACATGGATACTATATATAATTATATTTAAATAAATAATATTATATTTATTATATAATCATAATACTATATAGATAAAAACATTATTCCTTTCTTTCATGTACTTTGAAGATTTAGAATGTTACTCAAGTGTATGTATGACCTACTGTCTCCATGATTGTAATGTAATTCATTTTTCTTATCCATAATTCATGGTTTATTTTAAATGTATAATTAATGTATAAAAATGATAATTATTTCATTGTTATTATTATCTATATGATATAATAATGACCTATTTTACCATATTAATCTTACTAAATTTATTTTGGATATATGAGTAGAATATCGTCAAAACATCTCACATGAACTTAATTGATCAAGTAATTGTTTATAAAAATGGAATAAATAAAACAAATGAATAATAAATATGAAAATGGTTATTAAGAAAGTGAACAATTATAATAAGTTTATTTTTTAGGGTGATAACGAATGTACTTGATGAGTTTGACTTAAAGTATGGGACACCTAACCCTAAAAACCCAATATTAAATGTTTTAGACATTTATTTTCTAAATATTTTCATCCATGTTGATATTCATAGAATTATTTTATTAATGTATTTATATGTACATGAATGAATTATAAAGTTCATTTTATGTCACTTTTGAATTTCTTTCAAAGGTTTTCAAAAGGAATTTCTTTACATATTTTGTATGGAATGTTTTGGCAAAACGAAAAAAGAGATGTTCGATTTTAATATATACAGAATAAATGAGTTTTTCCATCATCATAACCAATATTTTATGTTTGAATTTATATATAATATTTTATTTTTTATTAAAATTAAAACCATATTTTCCTTTTTTAGTCGTTTTCAAAAATTGGTTTTAACTGGATTAGAAATTTTTATATCTGAAAATGTTTTTCTTATGGGTGAAAACAATATTTTGATAGAAATACAATAATTCATGTGTTAATATTATATTATGGTTATTAGGAATAGGTTATGATGATATGTGGTTTTGTTTTAAACCAAGTATGAGTGATTCTATTATAAAAAAAGAATGGGTTCTTTCATTATAAACCCTGAATGGGTGGGTCGGATATAGCTCTTCAATGAATCAGGAAAAGGTATGAAGTTAACTAGTTAGGATTTCCATAAGAGATTATTTAAATTTACAAGGTTGTTTATTACATTTGTAAGAGTGATGAAAATTATTTCTTAAGTAACCTTCGTGATTTATCTATTCTTTATATTGGTTTTTACATAAATGTTATTATTTTACAAGGTAAGCTAATAAATTTATGTTTAAAGAAAATTATATGATACTTGTTAAGGGTGAAATGAATAACATTGTGAAAATTTTCTCATGAGCTTTCATGATTTTAATGATACCATTATGGTTTTGTTTACTTGAGATTTATTATGAAATGTTTTTTGAAAATATTTGGGTAGGGAAGCTGATTTCTTGGGTATGAAAATTTTTGTTTTAAGCTCAAAGTTTATTTTAAAAAAGGCCCATTCTTATGAGTATTCATAAAAAATTGGTGTTCTATCTCTTTAATTTTTGTATGTCATTTACTAATCTCTTTACTAATAAACACATTATTCAAAATATTTATAAAGGTTTTAAATAATTAAAATTTATTGATAATTTCATAATAAAAAAGAGCTTAATTTTGAGTAAAGTCATTTTATGATTCAAAAATATGTTTTATTTAAAAATGATTTTATTGAATTTTGGGAAAAGAAAATATAATTAATTTCTACCAATTTTAAGAAAATTTATTTTAGTAAATTGATATCATTTTAAAAAAATCTAATATTATCATAGGGTTATTTTTTAGGATTTTTATAAAAAAGAATTATTTTTCAACGTATAGTGAAAATTTTGATTTCTCTAAAAACTATCATTTATTTTCAAGTCAAAGGCACATTATATTTTCAATTTTATCATAAATTATCATAAATAAACCTTAATTAAACATAATCTAATTAATTTCATTGTAATCATCCTTATACTTGATTTCGGTATAAGTTCATTTTTGGGATTAAAAATACATTTTTCTAAAAACTATTTTTATGCATAAAATGGATTTGTATCTTAATGAATTAAATTAATATATATTGAATAACATTTTTAATGTTGGGATTGTATATTCAATAATGTTTTTTAAAATGTGTTTTATGGATTTTATAAGGCATTGAATATAAATAAATTTATTGTTATCACTATTGGAATGGAAGGCTATACTAACACCCTCATCCCAATAGTTTGGCCATACTGTTGGGATAGGCAAATTTAGCCAAAGATTTTACAATCATTAAACCATTAGTATAGGATAATTTAGCCCAGTATTTCCCATTTTTTTTAAAAAATCATTTGAAAATACCTTCTATTCCAATAGTTTTTTAAAACCGTTTGGAAATATCTTCTATAAATCTACAGCCCGGCCATTCCTCCCCTCCTCCCATCGCAATCTAAACCAAATACCTCCCATCATCCCATCCATATTCCCTAACCCTAGCATCACTCACATCCATAAATGAGCCATGGAATCACTCCCATCTAAATCTTATCCAGAACAAAAAATGACGTGCACCCCTCCCCTCCTACCATCCAGATCTATTCTCAAACCCCAACAGTAGTGACATTCTATTGTCTTCCCAATCTACCAAGCGATCTCCCTGCATGATTTCATTTCATTATTATTCAATATTAAATCATTGGTAACCAAATTAGTGAGGTATTATATCAACCATCCATTTTTTATTATTAGTCTAAAACACCAGTGCATATTCTTATTTTTTTGGGTATTTAATTTATTTTGATATTGTGGTTTGATTTAGACTTCTTTCTATTCTGTTCATGTATATTTGGGTTAGTTCAAACCAGTTTTTTTTTGTTTGGGTTTGTTCTATTTAATTTTTTATTGGTTCATTATTATTTTTTCAACTTCATTTTGGTTCTAGTTATTTTCTTCCAATATCTATATTTCAATTTTAAATTCAAATAGCTATAAAATTATTAGGTTTGAAACATCCCCTTACAACATTAAATCATACAAAAAATTACTACATAAATGTTTAAATTTTACTTATTATAAATGGATTATGATTCATCATTAATATTTATTAGAATTTGATATATTCATCCCGATGTGTGATATTTGATAATAGATTTTGTTTACTTATAGCAAGACATGTCAAAGTACGTGGATTTAATACCTATTATATATTTAACTAATTTAATTATTCTTATTAGTTATTTAATATTTTCCATATTTTCTAAAAAATATTATCTCGATATAAAATGTGTTTCTTAGATTTATGACTTTTCATATTCAATGATTATTTAAAAATAAAAAATAATAATAATAATTTCTATTACTTTTAGTGATTTTGAATAAAAATTATTTTTTGTGAAAAATGGTATTGAGAAATGACTCTCATATATGTGAAATATTTTACTTGTGGATTGATATGGTATGATTTAATATCTCTCGTATAGTTTTGTATGTGCATAATATAAATTATTCAAGTAGATTATGTTCTAACATATATACATGAACAAAGAGCCTATTGACATATTTTACCCTTCGAAAATTGAATATTATAATATGGGTTTCCTAATCTATCTTCATGATTTTTAAAATCCAAAAACTTAATTCTCAGTTATATAACATTTTTTCCAATATTCTACCTTAAAAATTACTTTTCCCCTTGACCTCAAAAGATATAAAGATATATATTCTAGTAGATGACACATTCTTCATCCCGCACACGTGTACAGTTTTAATAGAAATCTTATAAGTACGAGAATATTTTTTCACTGATATTTTTTCAAATATAAAATTTTCATTTTCATGTAATTTTAATATTTGGAATTTTTAGATAAGATCAAAATATATTTTTCATGTTAACATTCCATTTATACTATTTAAATGCATTTCTCCATTTTTATATAATTTCATGAAATTATTCATTTATACTAGCTCATTATGTTTTAAAGGGTTATAAATATATAATATGCATCTATACAACATGAGATAAAGTGTATATTCAATTTGTAATTTATTCAATAATTTAAAAAAAATATCATAATGTCTTATATTAAATTTTCTAACTTTATTACAAATGTATGTATGAGAAGATTGTTCAAAATGATCAGTAATAGGTATACATATTATTGAATTAATATTTATGGAATTAGTTTGATTTGAAACATGTTAAATTTATATACCCCTAACATTATTCCCACACAAATGAGAAATAAAATAAATAAAATGGGATTCCAAATTCCTTTTCCCCTATTATGGTTTCGATATTATTACTTGAATCAATTATTTTTTATGTTCTAAAATTTTATGTGTAGGTTCATTGAAGGTAATATAGTTAAAGATCATCATTAATTTGAGAGTTACTCTTTGCTAATAAAAAATATATCCAATATTTCGAATTTAAATTGCTAACAATAGTTATTTCTAGTCCTATAACTCTATTTTTTCCACAAAAAATATTATATTAGAACATGTCTCAGTTGTAGGGTGGTGACTTCTTACAAGGTATATTATACAAAAATTATTCATATCAATATATAATATGTGTAAACATCCTTTTATATGAGTACTTGATAATGAAAATGTCCTACAGAAGGTAAGGGTGAAGACAGAATTGCCACCATCCCTACTCCTATTAGACCCAATCAATTTATTACTTATGATGAATCCAATACTTCAATTTTCATAGTCAATTGTGAACCTCAAGTTATGGTGGGAAATATATAGAATCATACATCTATGTTCTCACTTATTTTGGATTAGGTTGACTTGACTCGTTGAGGTTAGCGGTATACAAATTGATTTACTATTGATTAAAAATATTTTTTATCCAACTTGACATTCATGTGCATTATCAATATTTACTGGTTTCAATTTTATTTGAGTTTCATTTTTTAATACTGAATTGAACTGTATTCATACCTGTCAAACCAAAAAAAATTGAAATAATTAAATTGTAAAAAAAAATAAGATGAATTTAGTTGGACATATTAAACTAATTGAAATGAAAATCAAAACCAATGAAAATAATGAAAACCATAAAAAATGGAAAATTTTCCAAATCTAAAAGATAAATCCAATGACCTAAGACAAATAAAATAGAGAAATAACATGATCAATTAGCTAGAATAAACCAAATTACCTAACCAAAATTTAATTGGATCAAATTGAAAAAAGAAGAAAACTTATCGCACCCTTGCTAAAAATTCTAATTTGAACATATTGTATTTTATAACATGTATTATGTGTTGATATTATTTCCTCTATATATAAAAAAAATTTGTTATATCACTACATAAACTGTATTTAGTTTGAAAATTTGTATTATTTAATTTAGTCATGTCTCATATTATTTCTTGTTTGGGTTAAAAATTACTTATGGATATCTAATTAATTCCATATTTGTTTTCAAATGCAATAAATGAAAAAAAATGAAAAGATACAAAGAAAAAGGATTCCATAAAACAATATTTGACTAAGTGAGATGGGAATCCCTCCTTTAGTTTCTCTTGTGAGTATTTTATTCCAAAAATATATATCAATAACATATAATGTCATGTTAATAATTTCTATTTTAATTTTTAATTTGGGTCCATGACCTAGGTACCAGTTATTCACTAACCATCCTAGTAATTCCACTTCTAAGGATGACGATGCGACAACGTGGTACTAGAGCTAGGTGATCAGGTTGGTACACCCAATCACACCATGTCCCTCCCCCTAAAATACCATCTACCTCACCTACTAATCCCACAGTTTCATTATAGAGACCTAGGATATTTATGCCACCCATGTTTTCACTATCATTTTCATTTGAGACTCTTCACCCATATTTCACTAATCCAATTTTGATTCCCACTCATCAACCATATTATTCATTTTCATAATTATCTATTTCATCTTCTTTTAATTATACTTCCTTATCCATGAGCTTTCACATTCATTCTTCTTAAACTTCTTCTCTGAAGCATTCGAAGGCTATGCATCATACACTGGGACCCACTCCATATGTATAGGTTGATGCTCCTTCAGTTCCTGGGGATCTAGTGATTCCTACTGATCAAATTGGATCATTTATATTTCTAGAACCCTATTAATTGTTTATTACCATAATTTATTTTCATTATAATATGTATTGATATAATATTTTTTTTCTCTTATTTAATAGTTGTATCTACCAATAAGTGGTGTGAGCGTACATGCATGTCTGCAGTGTGGAACCACTACACGGAGCTGATGTTGGTGTAAAATGAAGAAAACCTAGTGATTGAGAAAACATGGAAGAAATTTAAGAGTTCATTATTGATGCATTCCAAATACTCTAACATCATTATCATCAGTCCATTGTCCTAGAGACACCTTCTTAATGAAGTAAAGGATAAATCTTTGGAAAAAATATGGGCAAAAAATTCATTTTATTTAATGTTAAATTATTATTTTATTTATATAAATAAATATTTTGGTGCCATATTCATTTTAATTACCATGATGGTGAGGTTTTGAGGCCATCACGTCTCATGGAATTTAGTTAGTTTTGAAGAGGCTATAAGCATTAGTTGTATACTAGTTGGTATTATAGAGTTGGAATAGATTTAGAGGTTACACCTATCATGGATTACTTTTGAATATATTATTATCATGAAATGATTACTCATTAGACGAGCACCATGTTCAAGGTATTAATCAAATTTGAGTTTCTTAAATGAAAATTAATGTGATTTACACTAATAATATTTTTATTATTGAATATTATTTTTTAAATATTGTCATGAATAAATAATTAAAACAAGGATGCCAAAAAATACCTTCACACTTTGGTTTGGAATATGATTTCATACCAAGAGAGGAATTAGGTATTCCACTTGTTTATAATTTCATGCTTAAATAAATAGAACTCTAATTTGGTTTCCTCGGTGGAAAAACTAAATAATGTGCAGTACAGTAAAATTGAACACACTGTTACTCCTTTAAAACCTGTTAATGCTCCTTCTAATATTGATCTTGTTTCTCCTGTTCTAGGAGATCTGAAACCATCAGCAAGTGCTGGAATCATGCCTTTTTCGAGGGGAGTTTATTATGAAGCTCATATTGACAATATGCAGGTTCCTGTTATAGCAAGGAATGATGGTGACAAATCAGAAGCATAGGATCGCAGTTGGCACAAGAAAGAACAAGGAGACAAAAGAAAAAATAAAGAAAGGAAGAAATGAAGAAGAAGTAATATGATCAAGCTGCCAGCTCTGATGAAGATATCGAAACACTTTTGCAGCAAGCTCAAGAAATTTCAGACTGCTACTTTGGAGTAAGAGGTCGGGGGCGTATCAGCGGCAAAATTTGGAAAGAACTGAGAGACCAAGAACGCAAAATTGGAGAAAAGATAAGGAAAAATATTGGTTCCCAAGGTAGGGAACTTTAATGCATTTGTTTTTGCACTATTTCTCTTGTATTTATCCCCTTGACTTTCTTTTATAAATAAATTTTTGGGGCTTGTCCCATCACCTTTCAAAAAATCATGCTTAAATACATGTATGTTTTATACATCCATACAAATGACCGCTACTAAAAACTGATGACCAATTCATCCAAACTATTATTAACTTCTATGAAAGATACCTCTAAAAATATAGTGGTAAACCCGTCCTCACATTCCTTGTCAGGTTTATACATATCTCCAATGTTCCTAAATGTTTGGTTATTAGAAATTAACCAAAACTAAAGACCATAATTCAACAATCATTTATCACCACCCATGACATTTACAATTGCCACCAACAATATATCACCAAACCAGATCTCCCCATTAAATGGAAGGTTAATCCCATAACATTTCAATTTAATGAAATATTTTATCACATCCCATGGATAACCAAATTACCACACATGACCTTAGTCCAACCATGAACTAGTGCCACATGAAAATAAAAGGAAAAATCACACATATACAAAACCATTCTTACCCATATGAGTAAAATCCTATATATTTATCAAGAACAATAGATTATAGAAGTGGTTCAGTTCCCAATCACTCAAGTGAACAAACTATGAACATATATTACATGATTAATGGACCCAATTTTTACATAATCAAATTATTTTCACCACCTACATTGTATTATAATTAGCCTTCATTTTAAATATTGTCATCAAATTTTGCTACAATAAAATTTAATCCTAAATAAGTAGAAAATTATAACTTAATAAATAGAATATGATTAATAATGTAATTGTGATATATCAAGAAAAGTATCCTCATAATGAATAATAACAGTATATCTGATAAATCCCTATTATAGATGTTTCAAAACACATTCCACTAGTATATTAAATACATCTTATAGAAGAGATGAGGTCGATGAGTACAGTATGATCTCCCCTTTTTTCTATCTCAAATACAACCAATTTCCCATATTATTAAATAATTAAATAAAATAAATAAAACATAAAAAGGGTAAAGGGTATATCAGAGTGTATCCCATTTTACTCATACGGCACCCCACTACATGGGGGACAAACCAAAATCTCAACAACTATTCCCAGGTTCCTATCATAGTGTGATTCATTCCTTTATTGAATAAACACTACCCCTTAGTTTTTATTCACAATTCATTACCTTGACTATGTTGGATCACATTCATCAAAATTTCCTCAATGGGAAATCCTTATTGTTTTTGGTGTGATCCATTAGTATACTCAAGAAAATTAATCTTATTCGTGAAATTTTTAATCCCACACAACAACACACCAAAAAATCCTATTTAGTAATTGTGGTTATCAACTATCCCAAAAATTCTAAACTTACAACACCCCTCACCACACTTTAATTCCCTTGATTACTATGTGTTCATCTACCTACTATATCGATTCAAAACTATTCCATAGAGTAATTCCCAAAAATCAACTCTCAACCTATTTTAAAACTCATACAATCTCAATTACGCCAAAATATAAATGATTAAACAATAATTACACAAACCTTTCAACACCCATACACCTAATATATCACAAGAAACACGTCATGAAAAATGGAATTCACTCATATATTGTAGCATTAAATTAGAAATACTTAAGTAATACATCTAAAATCCCAAAATGGTCATTTACAGAATGTAGTGTGTATTATTAAGTCATACCCAAACATAATTACTTTATGTTATAATCGTGATTAGAGTGTTGATAACCCATTAAATCATAATTCTTTATGTTATAGTAATACTTATTCATCTTATAATTAGTTATAGTGATCACACTGCCACCATATAATTGATTATTTTGATGACATGTTCACATATATATATATATATATGTTATACTTATTGATAACCCATTCATTGATACTCAGTTATAATTCATATACCATATGTTTTTTATTATAAGATTCATTTAGAATAAATATCCATTTGATTGCAGTTATGAAATTTATTTTTAGTAATATATTTTCAATTATGTAGTTCTATAATCAATGTCATTGCAGAGGTAGGATTTAAATATAGAAGGATGTGTGCCTCGAGAAAAACTAATTTGATCGAGAATAAATAAAAAATATGGAAGCTTGGACAAAGAACCAACACGGCTGCATATAGTATGTTTTAATTTGTTGATTTTAAATTTTAATATCTATTTTTTACGTTAACAGTCTATATTGGTAACAGTGTGCTTTGGAGGCCCTTGATACCCCGGAAGCTAACAAATTTGGGCCTAATAATCACTTACATCATTTTTTAGGAGATGAGAAACATAGAAGATTATCTTTTCGACTAGAAAATATTATTTTTCTAACTAGGTATCGGACCACTTCAGGATCCAGTTCTGGTAGCACAAAGTAGGAAAAAGATAATGCACGGGCAAAACATTCTAATTTTGAGGCAGAAAAGGCTGAATGAATGGTCATAGAGGATCATGAGCAGAATAAAATGGAAAATACTAAATTTTTGAATATTAGAGAAGTTTTATTTCCATAACTTCCACTAGATACCATCTTGTCTTATTATGCATATATATATTGATAATGTGTGCATTATATAGAGCACAAATTACTAGTGGTGGTCCGGAAGATAACGTTTCTGAAGATCGTGATGGAAAGGATAATGGTAAGAAAGAGGGTGGGGATGATGGAGAGGGAATGGATTATAGATAGGGTGAGGGTGAGGGAGAGGATAATAACAAGTAAAAGAATGAGTATGAGGATAATGGTGATGAGGGAGAGATTGATCCATTTCATTTTTTACTAATATTTATAACATTTGATATTTGAAGATTTTAAGTTAATAATCCCAACCCTTATGCTCATTATATGCCTGTATATGAACGTTGTATGATGTCACCCTTGTTTACCCTTATCGATCATCTATGATCACCCCTTATTGTGTTTATTTTACCCCAGGATATGAATAAAAGTTTTAAATATGATGTGTTTAAAAAGGATTCTTTTATTAAATTACTTAGTGGGAGATGATATAGATCTTTTTTGTAGCAATTGATTATATATCCATGTTTCCAAATATACTAAACCTTTTTAGTTCTAGTGTATATTATAAATATATGAAATGAATATTCATCAGATATGATGTAATAATTATGTATGAAAATCAGGATTCACTATAAACCAGTTTTTTACAATATACCATAGGTTGAAATGAAGGTGACATTATATGATACATATTATATTTTATATTTTATATTCACATGATCATTTAATCATATTTGTTGGTTATTATCTTTATTTTAGATTTAATATTTCATTGGAAATATGATCTTGAAAATCAATTTCTAGAGGGTATGTCTCTATAAACTCATATGATTTACATATAGATACACCTTTATAAAAAATATTTGAGTGACTTAATGTATGCCTATTGTAAAGACCCTGACCCAAGTATCCCAGATTCAGGGGTTACATTATTACATTAACATAATATACAATGAGACGAATTCAGAAGGATCTAAATATTTAGTAGCTTTAGAAAACTATATACATACTTGAATCTTACATTACAATTGAAAATATAAAATACAACATAGTTGATACTTTTATAACACCATTATTCTCCAAGCTTAACCTTGTATATCAATCATAACAAATTTATTTGAATCTTGGTGGAAAATATAACATAAGAAAGGTGTGATCTAAGATGCACAGTATGTATATGCATAAAGTGGAAGCTATAATAAATAATCATAAATGATATGGAAAGGTAAATAACTAAAACATATTCCATTCAATCACTAACTTCATCATAATATGTCATGAATAGATAATGATCAAATAATGCCATATAAATAATCAAATGAACTTGAAAACTTAACCATGGATATTCTTATATTCAAATAATCACATGTATATCAATAAATAAACTTATAATGAAGTAATTCATAATGTTGGACATTATAAACAAACTATCAAGTATTTTTACAAGACACCATACATAAATGGGTAATACATTAACCAATACCCAAACTAGTTTGTCTCATTAGAACTACCGATTCATCGAGAGGATATAGTAAGACCCACCCATCACTGACTAAGTATAACTCATTTCTCATATGAAAGGGGTGAAATATATACAACATAAATTTTCATATTGAAAAAATAGCATACAAAATGTGAATACATCCCCAATCAATAAATATAACCATAAACATCTAAAATAATATGATGAATGGTATCAAAATATAACTTCTTCAATAAAATTTATTATAACCAATGAAAATAAATAATAAGGATGATATCAATACAATATAACCATATTGAATCATAATTATATTAAATTATTCACATCATTGATGAAAAAAATATCTTTAAAAACATTGTTTATGAAAATATATTTTTCAATTTTAAAATCACTATTTTAAACTAAAATTTCACAAAAAATTTTGAAAAAAGTTTTCTTGGAAAATAAATTTTTAAATTTATAAAATAATATTAAAAAACATTTTATTGGTCAGGATGGCTCAAAATTTCATTCAGGTTGTACACATTAAAAAATAGATTCATTTCACTTTTTCAGGAAAATCCAAAGAGGCATTGTTTTGAAAACAATGAGAATATTCATTGGAAAACACTATATAGAAAATAAAATTGGGTAAAAATTTATTTAATAAATCATTTTGAAAATGTTAAAAAATTGAAAATATTTTTAGAAAACATGGTTTTGTAAGAAAATATATTTACAACTGGTGAACGAAATGAATTCATATTTTATTAAAAATATTTTATAAAACATTTTAACTACCAAAGAGTGGAAAAATGGTACTATCACTTAAAATTATCATGTATAGTTAGATTAAGAAAAATTTAAATTGTTTTATTGTAAAATGATCAAATAATTTCCTTCAATATAAGTTTAATAATAAACATCTCGATTAGAATGAGGTTGTGAAATAAACCCTCAAAGATCATAATGTTGAAGTTATAATTAATCAATGAATAGATTATCTGTATCAACTATAAATCTACATAAAACAAGTGGAGATACAACATATGATAATAAAAATTCATTACACCCATAATATTATCCTGACATAATCAATGAATTATAATTTTAACCTCATGAGTTGAAATTGAGTTAAGAAATCTCTTACTACTTTATAATCAGTTGAATCATATACCACAAAAAAGTAATAATTATCAAATGAAAAATTTAATATCATTATGGTAATTATATTCATGATATTATATATAAAAATATTATTATATACACCACAAAAAATAAATAAGTGGTTAATATGGTGTATATCTCACAAATGTGAAAGAGAGATGAGATACTCTTACCTTAGGTCCAAAAGCATTCTATAATTAAACATAAATTACCATTTAATAAAATTATATTTATTAATTATTTAATTAAGAACCTTTTACATATATATTTTATTTACTATAATTTTATAAAGTTCATTTAGGGATATTTTAGTGCTTTATAATGATCAATTCCATCGTTCTGGGAGCATTCATTTCATGGATTCATAGTCTTTTCACTTGTGTATAATAATAGATTTTCTATTAAAATGGAAATAAAACACCAGAAGTTAAATTAAATGGAATTAATGAACTTAAATAATATTATATGGACCAATATATCATTTTTTCTATTATAAGGATGATTTATTTAACAAAACACTAATGATAAATATTTAGTTTATTTAGGTGGTTTTTCTGACCATCACCAACTAGTTTTGTTTTATTTAATATTATGTCTATATATAGTTACATAACATAAAATTTGTTATAATATATGTATAAAAATCTTATTTAACCAAAATAATACTTTTTTAACAATCCTTAAAGTCTCCAATTGAAAAATCCCAAAATCATTATCTTTGGAGACGGTTAGCCGTCATAATTTGGATAATGGTTTTATTTATTTGAATAAGAGGAGATAAGAAAAAGGGTGGGTAAAATAAATTTCCTAAGAAATATAAAATTTTTGTATATAAATGTTACTTTAGTTATTATAATTTTATTGATTTTGTAGATGAAGATAATGTTGAAGAAGAAAAAAAATTAAGAGAGGTTGTTTTATAAAGTTACCTCTTGAATATCACATCCTTGAAGGACTACTTAAGGAACATTGAATCGGTATTTGGGTGAGACCAGAAGAACTATCACATGGGAAGAGTAGGTAGGAGTTTTTTTTAGATATTTTAAAATATTCAAGGCTTTTGAGTATAAATGGGTGGTGAGGGGTGGTATTTGTACTTGGGTAGGGGTGGTTTTAAGTGATTAGATAATTTTTATTTTATAATTAAAGGCAACCACCTTTTGGTGGAATTAATTCCAACAAAATTGGATAAAAATTAATTCATTAATGGCTGGTTAGGTTATATAAAAAAATAAAACACCAATTTAATGTCATATTTTTAAGTATTTTACGATTTTACCTTTTAACTTTAACCATCTTCATTATTTTACTTATGTTGTGGTAAATCCTTTTTTTAACCATGATAACTTTTTGTATGCCTAAAAATAAAAATGACCTTATATACTGATTTGGACCTAATGATTACAAATATGGAATCTATTTTAATTTATTCAATTTATAAAATAGGTAAAAATCAACTCTAATGTGATACATGTATAACTCATAAGAACAGTTGTTTTTTTAAAGTTTAAAATAATTGTTTTCAAAAATTGTAAGAAAGGGTTTTTGAATGTAACACCTTATAAATTATGTCATTCCATAAATATATTTCTATCATCAATAAGGGTTAATAAATTTTAAATAATCATATAACAATTATTTCTTAAAAATTATGTTATTTTATAAAAAAACATTATTTTCACTTTGTAACCTATAAATTAATGTTTTTTTAGATAATTATAAAAAAATTACCCTAACAGAATTTTGAAATAATGAGTAAAAAAATGAAATTAATTTTTCAAAATAAATTTTATAAATTTTTCAAAAATTAATTATATTAATTTTCCCATAGAAACTAATAAAAATCACTTTTTGATTAAAACATATACTTAAAAAATAAAATCAATTTAAAAAAATTGTGTCTATTTCTTATAAATGAATAAATAAATTTTTCATATATATGAACTTCTTATATTTCATAATATAGTTAATATTATGCACACCATCCAAATTAATTAATATTTTATAACAGTCTTATTAAAATAATAATATTTAATAGTAGGTTCAGGTTCGTTTAAGCTCGGTGTTACATGAAATATAAACTAGCAAAAAATTAAATTTACTTAAAAATAAATATACAATAAAATTTTGGTATGTCACATTATCCCTTAATTCAATAAATTTAAGCCTTGCAATTTGAAATTTCAATTTAAAAAACAAATGTTTATGTTTTAAAATTATTTTTTGGGAAACCCACATCATAAAAAGTGTTAATAAAACTTATTCTTAAAAAGGTAAAGGAAAACAAGAAGGTAACCAAAACATGGATTCTAAATAGTAAATCACTAGTGGGAAGTGAAAATATGGATATAGAATAGAAATATCACTATCATGCTCTAATGGACAGTGATTGAAAAAATGATCATGATAATGTTAACTACCACAAAACCTTAAATCTATGATTGATTAAAAGTACGTTGATTTCTCCTTAATAAAAGTAAATGGATAACATTTTGTTTCAAAAATCCTTTTCCTAGAGTTGAGTAATTCTTTTACTATATAGATAAGTCACTCATGAAACAAACTTACATGATTTCACTCTATGTCAGGAGCATAATCTCATCCTTTAGTTGTGGTTCGATATATTCCTACTTTATATCTTATGATTTTTTAGGGACATTCAAGATGGATTTTTATACCTGAAGAATTTTCAATTAATCATAAGATCCACAAGTCATTCCTTCATCCTAAAAAATTTACTAAAAGAAAAATGGTTAGCACAGATTATCCAATATGATAAATCATTCTTTAACCCCAAACAATAATATTCAATGTTCAACTTAATCCATTCTAAAAGTAGTTAAACTTAATAAAAGTCCAAAAATAGCTTTCCAAATTAGAATTCCAAAAATTTATAAGGAAGGTCGCTAAATTTACAAAATCAACTTAACATCATATTTTACCCAAAAAATATAATGAATCTCTTATTATCACACACCAAATATATGAATATATTGATCACCATTAAACCATAATAAAAAAATGCATGCTTCCAAAAATAAAAAATCATTGGTTACTAAATATATTCCTTAAATCAAAACATGTAGAAAACTCCATCAACGATATCATAAACCATCAAATTACTAAATAATTTCATAGTCACCCATACTATCACATAAGCATATCTTTATAATTATTTTCTCAACATCAGGTATATATTTATAATTAGCCTCCCCAAATCATATGTTTTCTAAAAGATTTAAATTTTATGGAATCGCTTATCTTGGCTATGAGTAACATTCATCATATACATCCAAATCATTCAAGAAGAACTACTATAGTAAAATCCTTATACATCTAATGATTATTATAAACAAAATATCATTGATAAAATAATACTACAAAAATAATTTCTGAATCCAAACAAAATAACATTAATCATTCCATTGCATTTTAAACCATTAACTATGACTCATCATCTTAATCCCTAATACCTCCTTACTTTCATATATCATTTTTTTGTATCTTAATCATCAAAAATATAACAATTTATCATAAAAATGTGTTTATTTTATCTATAATATTTCACTAAGGGACATAAATTTTCATCATTCCCCTATTTAAAACATTCAACCATTGATAATACCTTTGGGTGACCATTATTCTCATCTATTTCATTAACCAAACTTTTCATTTTTCCTTAAAAATTACTTTATTCGTTTCCTTCTATTCCAAAACCAACAAATATGTCCATTCCTAAAAGACCTTCACTTGGGTGTTTCTTCTCACATTCTTGATGTATATGAAAATTAATCTTCTTTCCTCCATGGGATCCACTACTCGATTTATCAATGAACTCTATCCTTATCTTCTTTTGTGAGTCTGAGAATTGGTTAAAGTGCATGTTTTTAATTATATATCATGATAAATGATTAGTAATAATCATAATATACTTTAATGTAGTCATCATCCTAATTGGTTTCTCATCCACACATTGTTTATCAAATTCATTGTTAACTGAGTTCCTTCTGGATATCACTATTCACTACAAACCAAAAGCTAAGTATAAAAATTAAACTAAACTAATTAAAGTGAGCTATCAAATAAACAGGAAATATAATTCAAAGTATGTATAAATCATAACATGTTCTTCCCAATTTATGATTCATTAGGATTCACCTAGGTTATTTGTGATCATTAAAAGATTTATAGGATAATATCCTATGCATACACTTATCCTCAAAGTCAGTCATAGGGTTATCTTCCTTTATATATGTTGTCCTAAATTTAATTCTCAAGGTTTCAAAAAAACTTCCTCCAATATAAACTATAAAGAACCCGACCCTAGTGTCCCAGAGTTTTTAGTCACTTTATTACATTTTAATAATATAAAATAAATTGCATCCTAACGAACCGAACAATTTTGTGGTTTTTCAAAACTATAAAAATAATTGAATATAAAATTAAAATTTAAAATTTAAAATACCACATCATGAAACTTTTGATAACACCATTATTCTCCTAGGTTAACCCATCCTATCAAACATAATTAACTTCTTTGAATCCAAAGGAAAAATAAAACAGAATAAAAGGAGTGATCTCAGATGATCAGTAAGGCTATGCATACAAAACCATTTATAAAAAATAATCATAAAACATCTGGAAAGGTAAATAACTTAAAAAATCCATTTATTCAATAACCTGATCATAATATTGCATGAATAAAAAATTGTCAAATAATTCAATAAAAAATCACATGAGCTGGAAAACATAACCATAGATATTATACTAATCTAATAATCACATTGAAATAAATAAATAATATCATAATGAGGGAATGAATAATTTCATACATTATAAACATACCATCAAGGCTTCATCCAAGACACTATACATAAATGGGTCAGACATCAGCAAATTCCCAAACTAGTTAGTATCTTGAGACTATCGATGTATCGAGGGGATATATAGGTCCCCAAAAATCACTTAATAAGTATAATATATTCCATATATTAAATAGTTGAAAAATAAACAACAAAAAAATCCATATCGAGATATTAGCATATGAAAAGTGAATACTTTCTTAAAACGATAAACATAACCATAAACCATCATGAGAAATATGATGAATGGTATCCAAATAGAACATCCAAAGTCAATCTGATGATAAACTATCCAAACAAAGAATAAGGATTATATCAATAAAAAATATCCCTAGTGTATCATAATTACATTAAATGGGTGATGTCATTGATGAACAAAAATATCTTTCAAAAAATTCCTAAGGAAAATATCTTTTTAAATTCAAAATAATCTTTTAAAATTTAAATTACAAAAAACATTTGGAAAATTATTGTCATTTAAAACAAATTTTTCCCTTTATAAAATAATATTTAAACATATTTTATTAGTCACAAAGGATGTAAATTAAATTAATTCCATACACATTAAAATAAATATTCCCTTCACTTTTTTGGTAAAACCCAAATTGGTATCCTTTTGAAAACGAAATAAAGATTCAATTCAAAACATTTTATAGAAATAAAAAGTGTGTAAAAATTTCTTTAATAAATACTTTAGAAAAGTTTAAAACTCTTTTGAATACATTTTTATAAAACATTGTTTTACAAGAAAATATATTTCTTATTATAGAGCAGAATGAAGTCTGATTTTCTTAAAAATGTTTTCTAGAATATTTTAAGTACCAAAGAGTTAGAAAATGGTAATATTACTTTAAAATGTCTTGTATAACTATAGTATTATAATATTAAATGGTTTTATTATATAATGGTTAAATAATTTTCTTCAATTTAAATTTATTAATAAATTATCTCAATTGGAATGAGATGGTGAAATAAACCCTTAAAATGATTATAACACTAAAGTGGGAATTAATAAATGAAGAGATTATGCATATCAAATGTAAGTCCACATAAAAAAGAGTAGATAAAACATAATATAATCAAAATTAATTACACACATAATCTTATCATAAATTAATCAACGAAGTATAATTTTAAACCAAGGAGTCAAAATTGAGTTAAGAAATCCCTTGCTACTTTGTAATTAGTCGAATCATATGCCTCATAAAAGTAATAATTATAAAATGAAACATTTAATACCATAAAGATAATGATATTCATAATATGATATATCATATCGAAAGTATATACACCACATAAAATAAATATGTGGAAAATAAGGCATATATCTCACAAAAGTAAACGTGAGATGAAAAACTCTTACCTTAGGTTCGAAAGTGTTCTAAACTTGTACTAAATTTAATGGATAATAAAATTATTTTTATTAATTAATTAATTAATAAAAATTTAATATATATTTTATTTATTATTATTTTATTTATTTCATTTAGGGCCATCTAAATGAATTATTATGATCAATTTCATCACACAAGGATCATATGATCATCTCTTCTTGGTCATTTCACTTTTGTATAATTATGGATGTTCTTCTCAAATGGAAAAAAAACTCCAAAAGAGAAATTAAATGGTATTCATTCACTTCCATAGCTTTAAATGTTCCCATATATCATTTCTTATTTTATGAAGATGATTAATTAGATAAAACTTAAATGATAAATTTTTAATTTACTTTGGAGGTCTTTCCGACAATCATGAACTTGTTTTGTTTTATTTAATATTATTCGTATATATTAGATACATAACATTAAATTAGTCATAATATACTTACAAAACTCTTATTTAACCAAAATAATACTTTTATGACCACCCTTTATGGTGGTAATGGGAAAATAAAAAAAATAATTATCCAGAGAGACAGTTAAACACAATATTTTGAACAATGGTTTGGTTTCTTTGAATGAGATGAGATAAGAAAAGGGGGTAGAATATATTTCATTAAACACATAAAATTATAGTATATAAATGATATTGTAGTTTTTTTATTAAGTAGTTTAATAGAATTTATAATAATAAAATAAATGAAGAGATGTTGTTTGAGAAATTTGCATCTTAAATATCACCTTCTTGAAAGACCCCTTAAGGAACATGGAATTGGTCTTCGGTTAGACTTGAAAAATAAGGATTTAGGGAGAGTGGGGAAGATATTTTTGTCTATGATTTTAAAATATTTAATGATTTTGAGGATAAAGGGGTGTTGAAGGGTGGTATTTATACTTGAGGAGGGGTGGTTTTTTATAATTAAATAATGATTATTTAATATTTAAATCCAAACACCTTTTTGTTCTTTTAATTATAATGGAATTTCTTGAAAATTAATGTTTTAAAAGATAATTATGGTCAATAAACACGTAAAACACCCATTTTATTTTATATTTTGAAATTAGTTTAAGCATTTACCTTTTAAATTTATTCTACTTCATTATTTTACCTATACGGTAGAAATTTGTTTTTAACTATAGTGACTTTTTAGCATAAAAATGAAAATGACATTATAATATAATTTTTACATCCTAATTAAAAATATAGAAACAATTTAGCTTTATCTAATTTATAAAATTTGTAAAAATCAATTTCAATGTGATATCTATATAATTCATAAAAACATTAGTTTTTTAAAGGTTAAAATCATGGTCTTCAAAAATTCAATTAAAGTGTTTATCAATGTGACACCTTATATATTATGCCATTACATAAAAATATTTATCAAGAATAAGGACCAATAAATTTTAAAGGGTTATTTAATAATTATTTCATAAGAATTAGGGTATTTCCTAAAAAATAGTATTTCCACTTTTTAACCCAAAAATCAACATTTTAAAGAAAATTCCCAATAAATTAACCTAATCTATTTTTGAAGTTCTAAGTACAATAATGAAATTAAGTTTTTCAAATAAATTTTATTTAAGTGTCAAAATTTAATTATATTAATTTTCCTATATAATGAAAAAAAAATCACATTCTCATTAAAACTTTTATTTGAAGAAAAAAACGTCTTTAATAAAAACCGTGTGTTTATTTCCTATGAATTAATAAAATTATTTATATTTAATATGACCTTAATATATATTTCATAATATATTTAATATTATTCCCACCCCCAAATTAATTTCTAGGTCACAACGATCTTCCTAATATAATAATATTTTATAGTAGGTTGTGGTCTGTTTAAGAATAGTGAACTGTGTAATGTAAACTATCAATGAAATTAAATTTATTTAAAATGATTCATACCATAAAATCAGGGGTTTTATGTTCTCCCATAATTTAATAAATTCAATCCTCCTAATTTGAAATTTCAATTCAAAAAACAAAGGTTGATATTTAAAAATTCATTTGTGGGAAACCCATATCATAAAAAGTGATAATAAAAAATACTCTTAAAGATAGTGAATATAAAATAATAAGGTCACCATAAAACTAGGATTCAAAATAATATATTTTTATTAGGAAGTGAAAATATGGATGTTGAGGATAAAGCTAACTATAGATTTCTAATGCCTAGTGATAAAAAAATGATCATGAGAAATTTAACCATCACAAAACTTTAAATCTATGATCGATTAAAATACCATTGATTACTTGGTAAGAAAATAAAATGGGTAACATTTTTTATCCAAGATCCTTATCCTATAGTTCCGGAATTATTTTACTATCACAATAAGTCACTAAAGAAAATAAACTTACTTGATTAGTTCCATGTATAAGGCCCCAGCCTTAAACCTTACTAAATCTTGAGTTATTACAAGATTACACATTGAGGATCTTTTCAGGTTTAGAGTTTTAGAGAATTAGATCATGAAACTTGCATTATATTCCACATTTAAACAAAGTGGTTACATAAAATACAGTATTCATTCTTCCCATCAATGGAAACATATTTAAAATGAAACATGGATTCTTTATTGACACATCCTAGACATTATCATCACATCATGTACCTTTCCCTTGTCCTGTGAAAAACATTTCAAAAACTTGGGATGAGCATAAAAAGCTCAGTAAGGGTTATAAAAAATATGGAAAGGAAACATGAGTTCATATATACATAAGAATGAAATCATACTTTACCCATAAAACATAGGCATATCAAATCATGAATAAATCATAGAAAACATAAGACATAAAGGTAACTTGAGGCATTCATAACATTCTTACGTAGGGAGTAACCCTCTTGGTTACGTTTGGAATACCCATCATAGTATATTCCCTAAATCTCTTCGGAGAAACCTTAACGTTTCACTCCTTCGCGTTACCCAATGCATTGGAGAGCTATATCGGGCTCACCCGCCCTTAGTTTATCACGGAACCACCCGTTCTTCATAACAATGCCCAAGAACCATAACATAATCGTATCACATAAACATGAATAAAGGAAACATAACATTTCCACATTTCAATCACAATATAACATTTTAGGATATTGAAATAATGAATCCATTCAAAAAGAAACCATTTCCAAAACCATTTAAAACATTTAATAAATAGATTTTTGAATCAAAGTGTCCCATACCACCTTGAAGCTTTTAACATTTTAAACCATTAATATCCATATAAATAAATCCTTAAAACCATTTTGAAAACATGGATATTAATAAGAACAAATAATTAAAACATTTAAAACGATATTTTGGTTAAAGGGGTTTTACCAAAATTAGAGACACTTGAATACAATAATCAAGGAATAACATTTAGTCAGAATTTTATAATATCATGAGAATAAAAGGATTCATGATATAATACTCCAAAGGACAGTATACACACCATATAAGAGTGAATTGGTGCATAACAACAATGAGCCCTCAATAGAAATGTCAAATGTGATGAAATCCCTTATAAAGAAGGTATCGTTAAATTAAGGACAAATAAATCTCAAAAAATATGTGTGACAAATATATATACACCCAATATAAGTGGATATTAAGTGTAAAACAATAAAAGGTCATTCACACATATTCAATGGATGACATATTCAATGACTACAAGTTGAACCCAAAGAAATCGAAATTGGGTTAAAAAGTTCCCTTGACAGCCTAACGGCATCACATCAAAATGAGTTGATGAGAGATAAAAAGTGTATCTCATCACTTGGACATAAAATTTACATCAATAAGGATGTATGAGAACATATCCCAACATAAAAATATGTAAATTAAAAGACCCAATAAAAGAAGTCTTTAAAAAAAGAGGAGGGTGAAAGGTTCCCTTACCGACTTGGGTATCTTTCAAAACATACACCCCATGAAAGAAAGACAATAGGTCATTGATGTAAATACTCATAAACGAAAGTATATTATACAAAGAGTAGAATAATGGGCAGTACATACACCACTCAATGGAATTTGTGGCAAATGTATCATAAATCTCACGGGAATAAAAGTGAGATGAAAAATCCCTTACGAAAACTCGGCAGCCTAACGGCGCCACATAAAACTTCCGAATATGGATTGATGAGATCAAATAGGGTATCTCATCACATTAGAATAAAATGTACAGAAAGAGGAATATAAAAGAACATCCCCCAACATTACAGAGAGGAGCTTAAAAGAAGTGACATAAAGGAGAGTACTTAAAAAGAAAGAGAGAGGTTAGATCTCTTACGAAAGTTCGGCAGCCTAACGGCGCCACTCAAAACTTCCAAAATGGATTGATGAGAGAGAATACGGTCTCTCATCACATGAAAATATAAATTACAGTAAGTTTAATATAAAAGATCATCCCAATAACAAGAAATATGAGCTTTAAAAGGAATGACATAAAAGTGTGTACTTAAAAAGAAAGAGAGGAGTAGGATCCCTTACCTCGAGTCCGACTTGACTCGATCGTTCTTTAATCTCCTGAATAATAAACTTGAGTTAATTTCTACTTGATTAAGAACCTTTTTCAATCTTATTATTCCTTTTATATCACTTATTTCCTTGTTATAAACACTATTTAATCATTAAGTTAATAATGATTGTTTTGTCGATATTTGGTTCTTAAGTCGAAAGTGGACTTCTTATAATTACATGTTGTTCGTGTGGCCAAAAGTTTATTATATCCAGAATTGTATTCATGATGTATATGTCATATATTTCATATATATCCAGTACATTCATGCATTTATTACATTTCATAATCATTTAGAGGTAAGAAATGAAATGCACCGTTCATGGAGACGGTAAGCCGTACGTACGCATGAACGCTACTTTCATTTCTATTTCATATTTTATAGAATGGAATAATACTGATATAAAGGTATATTATAATTCCAGTATAATATAATATATAATATCATAGTTCCATCCTTTATACGTCCCACATATGGTATATAACGAATCAAATCACTTTGAGGGGGCGGTAGTCCGCACTTCCTTAAAATGAAGATATCGCGTATACCCATAATGGAAGCCATCAAGGTAAGACAAAAATGAAAAATAAAGAAGCATAAGTAAAACATAAACATATTATATATCATATATAAAAATACTGACATCATAATGGCCACCTTTTAAGGTGTTAAAATAGTTTTGAACAATCATCGTTTCGGGAGGCATAATTTCTCCATCCACGGAAACTGTATGTTCTTTAACCATTTGATGTAGTTGTGTGAGAGTGTAGCTCGAATAAATATTATAACAACATCCTAGTATATTGAAGATACTGGTGTTGTTACAAAATAAGTAAATAAAAAGATTTTAGGGGGTTGGAGAAGCAAAATAAAACAAATGAACATGAGAGAATGAATTACCTTTAAAAGTGTAACTCCTTTTGATTTGAGCCTAAAGGCTTCCTTTGAAAGGATTCTGCCCAAAGGTAATCCTCTAGGATGAGGAGAGGGATGTGGAGAGAGTAAATGGGCATGGGTTGGCCGAGCCAAAGGCTTGAGGAGTGTGTTAAATGAGGTAGAGGTGGGGGCCTTTTATAAGAGGAGAGGAGGGGCACTTTTCGAAAGTAAAGAAATATTACTTTATTTGAAAATGTGTTTCGGTTTAAAAAGGTCCCACATTGATATAATTCGTGGGTAAGGTGATAAGGCTTCGAAATCCACTCATCCAATAAGTTTTGGACATGTGTAGTTCATAGAGTTTACATTATCTTTCCATTTTATTTAAATCGTTAAATAATGATGTCATCGCTGCATCATTATTATGTCATAAATAATTTAATTTATGTAATGTCTAAAAATTATAAAAAAAAATACTATGATGTAGGAAATCTTTTTAGCTTTCCAATTAATATTTATAATAAAAATTATGACTTGTATAACCCCACTTAAAAATTGTTTTAGTAAAACATATCATGTTTGTGTCAATTTTACTTTTACATTAAATAAAATGTTATTTATGTCATTTCCCAACCAAAGTGGATCCATGGGGTCCCCAAGTTGACCCATGGCTTGTATTGGTCGGCCATGATACAACCAATGAGGGTAAGACATGTTTCAAGCTCATCTCATTTTATTAAAGCATTATTTTTACCTTAAACTACACTAATTACCACTAATCGCGATTAAAAACTTAATAAGTTACTATTCACCAAAAAATTATTTTAATCTCATTGAACCACATTTTAATTCTTAATGAAAACCATGTATGTAGGATTTTTGAAAATCAAAACACAATGATGGCAAAATTTCATTTAAATGGAAAATCAGTTTTTATAAGTACCACTTAGTGGTTTCACTATTCATCAAAAATTGAAGTTTTTCAGAAAAATCCCAAAAATTCACCCTAAGCAATATTTGATATTCTGAATTCAAAAATGAAGTCCATTTTACAAAATTCAAAACATATAAGTCACATTAATTAATTTAATAATTAATTCCCGCTGTCATGTCAAATAGCGTGTTTTATGAAACAATAAGTATCAAAAGATTGACACTAGTTTAAGTCTGGTTTCAAAGTGAAATTGATTCCAAAGAACACTATTGGATTTAATGGTAAAAATATTTTCTAATTTCACTTTAAAACCAATTCAAAATATAATCTAATCATATAAATAAATTAGATTAAAAAGTGGTTTTGAATTAAAATACAACATTTTACACTATTCATTAAAAAAAAGAACTTTATCGGAAAGATACCAAAAATTTACACAAAGTAAATTTTGATGTCCCGGTTCTTAATAAGAGTTTTATTTGGTCCAAAATAATGTATAAGAGTGATCAAAACTATATTTAATGACAGTTCGCCATCAAAAGGTGATAAGTGAACCTTTAGTGAAAACTAGGGCATATACGCCTAAAATTGAATTCTTTCCGTATTTTAAGCCATTATCTTTTATTGGATAAATGTAAAAACATTTAAAAACATATATAATCATATTTTAGTTATTTCTATCCATTCCCGCCATTACAACGGCTACATGTTAACTGCCATTTAAAATAATATTATTTTATTATTAGAGTGCAACGTAAGATTCCCAAGAAACTCGTTGTTGCGTGTTGGGTACGCCATCGAGCATAGTGTCCCCTTTAAAGTCATATTAATATTTTATTCACAAATATGGATAAATATGAAAATGTCATATTCTCTATTTACCTAGGGTGTTACACCATGACATAAGTATAATCTCATCCTTTAGTTATGCTTAGATCCATTCCCACTTCATATCATATGCTAGGGAAGGGAAATTCCGGATGAATTCTTATTATTTAAGCACTTTTAATTAATCAAAATATCCAAAATTCATTCCATTTTCCTTTAAAAATTTATGGAAAGCAAAATGGTTAGAACTTATTATCCAACATGATAAATCATACATTAACCTCAAACAATAATATCCAATGTTCACCTTAATCCATTCCATAAAATAGTTGACCTTAAGACTCATTCAAAATTCATCTTTCCAAATTCAATGTCCAAAAATTTAGACGGAAGATCCCTAAATTTCCAAAATCAACTTAACATTAGATTTTTTCCAAAACAGCATAATATATCCCTTATTGTCGCACACCAAATATATTAATACCTTTATCACCTTTAAACATTAATGAAAACATGAATTCTTCCAAAAATAAAAATCTAAAATTATTGAATATATTTCTTAAATCCATACATATAGTAAACTTCATCAATGATATTATAAAACATCAAATTACTAACAAATTTCTTGGTCACCCATACTATAACATAAAACATATCTTTATCATTATTTTCTTAAAATAGGTGACATATTTAAGGTCATATTTTCTAAATTATATTTTTTCTAAAAGATCAATAGTCCATAGGATCATTTCTCTAAGTTACTAGTATTATTCATCATATGTTTCAAAATTATGAAACAAGAAGTACTATAATATAATCCTTATACATCTAATTATTCTTATAACCAAAATATCATTGATAAATTACTCCAAAAACATAATTCTTGAATCCAAACTCAATCACATTATTCATTACACTACATTATTAAACCATTAACTAGAAATCATCATCGTATTCCTTAATACCTCCTTCATTTAATGTCATTTGTAGTATCGTCATTATTAGCAATATAACCATTCCTCATACAACCTTGATAATTATATTCAAAATATTTCACCCAAGGACATATATTTTCACAATCACCCCATTTAAAACATTCAGTCATTAATAATAGATTTGGGAGACCATTATTCTCAACCATTTCATTAACTAGACTTTTTATTTTTCCTTTACAATTACTTGATTTGTATCCTTCTTTTCCACACGTAATACAACTTTAATTAATATAATACAATCACTTGGTTTTTATTATCACATTATTGATATAAATTAAAATTAATATTCTTTCCTCCATGGTCTCCACTACTCAAGCTCTCGGTGAAATCTATCATTTTCTTCTTTGGTACATCTGAGAATTGGTTAAGGTGGGTTTTTTTAGTAATATATCATGAAAACTGATTAAGAATAATCATAATATCCTATACTTTAGTTATTATCCCATTTTTTTTCTCATCCAAACAATATTGAACATATTTAATGTTAACTCAATTCCTTATAGATCCCACTATAGACTAAAACCAAAAAGCCAAGTGTAAGCATCAAACTACACTGATCAGAGTGAGATATCAAGAAAACATGAATTTTTATTAAAAGTATGTATGAATAATGACACGTTATTCTAAATCTATGAGTCCTTAGGCTTCACCTAGGTTATCCATTATAATTACACAATCTATAGGATGTTATCATATACATAGACTTATCATCAAAGTTATTCATAGGGTTATGTTCCCTAATCTATGTTGTCCTGAATCTTGTTTTTAAGGTTTCTAATAAACTTCATTTGATACGAACTATAAATACCCCAACCCTAGTAGCCCATATTTGGTGGTTAATTTATTAAATTGACATAATATACAAGAAATATCATCATGAAGGACCAAACAGTGTGGAATTTTTTAGAAAACTCGATACATAATTTAATCTTACATTACAATTGAAAATATAAAATAAAACGAAGTGAATAATTTTATAACATTGTTATTCTACAAGATTTAAACTACATATAAATAATAATAAACTTCTTTCTATCCTATAGAAACATAAAATACAATAAAGGGGTGAGATTGGATGCTTAGTAAGGATCTACATACAATTGAAGCTATCATAAATAATCATAACATATATGGGAACTTAAATAGATAAAATACATTCCATTTATTCAATAACTTGGGAATAATATGGAATGAATAAAACATGATCAAATATAGATATATAAATAATCGCATGAGATTTAAAACTTAGCCATGGATATTCTACTAATCATATAATCACATGGAAATCAATAATTTATCTCATAATGAGGGAATGCATAATTACAGACATTATAAACATACATTCTGGGATTTAGCCCATAAATCATACATAATTGGGTAAGACATTATCTAATAAACAAACTAGTTTGTCTCATGAGACCTACTGATGCATCAAGGGGATATAGAGGGCCCCACCCATCACTTACTGTGTTTAATGAATTCCTCATATGAAAGTGGTGAACCATAAACAAAAAAAACATTCATAATGAAAAACAAAGATACGAAATGTGAATACTTTATCTAATCAATAAACAAAACCATAATCCATCCAGAGTAATATAATGAATGCTATCAAATTATCAATTTGATAGTCAAATTAATCATAAACCATCTGAATAAAGAATAAGGATGATGTCAATAAAATATATCTTTATTGAATCATAAGTACATTAAAGGAGTGATTTCATGGATGAACAAAAATATATTAAAAAACATTATTGAGGAAAATATCTTCTTCAATTTAAAAAACACCTTTTAAAAATAAAATTTCACAAAGCATAAGAAAAATTGATTTAATTTAAAAAAAAAATTTAAACATAAAAAATGATCTTTAAAAACATTTTATTGGTCATGAAGGTTGGAAATTCATTTCATGATGTACATATTAAAATAAATGTTCCTTTCACTTTTTGGTAAAATCCAAACATGCATTTTTTGAAAACGACGTGAAGATTCCATTGAAATTTTTTTATAAAAATTAAAATTGGGTAAAAATTTCATTAATATATTATTTAAAAAAGGTTTATACATTTTTTATGACATTTTCATAAAACATGGTTTTCGAAGAAAACAAATTTCATACAAAAGATCGAAATGAAGTCTGATTTTTTTAAAACAATTAATTACAAAAGAGTGATAAAATGGTACTATTACTTCAAAATATCATGTATAACTAGAGTAGGAGAAAAGGAAATTGTTTTATTAGACAATAATTAAATAATTTCCTTCAATTTAAATTTATTAATAAATAGTTTTTTAGAATGAGATTGTGAAAATTAAACCCTTAAAATGATCATAATTTTGAAGTGAGAATTAATAGATTAATAGATTATGTGTATCAACATTAAATATACATAAAAATTTGTATATAAAAAATAATATAATCAAAATCCTTACAAATTTAATATTATCATGAAATAATCAATTAATTATAATTTTAACCCAAGGAGTGGAAATTGAGTTAAGAAAACCCTAACTACATTGTAATCAATCGAATCATATTCTCTTTAAAAGAAATAATTATAAAATGAAACAAAAAATACCATAAATATGATGATATTAATAATACTATATATCAAAAGCTTAGTATATAAACCACTAAAAATAAATAAGTGGTGAATTAGGCATATACAACATAAAAGTAAAAGTGACACTAGAAACCCTTACCTTAGGTCTGAAATCATTGTACACCTAAAATAAATTTCATAGATAATAAAATTAAATAAAATTAATTAATAACCTTTTACATCAATATTTTATTTATTATAATTTTATTAACTTCATTTTAATGAGTTATAAATGTCAATATCATCGTTCTGGGAGCATTCTTTTATCTTTTCATGGTTGGTTCACTTGTGTATAATTATGAATGTTCTTATAAAATATAAATAAAACATCAGAAGTGAAATTAAATGGTATTAATGCACATAAAGAGTTTTAAATGGTATAATATATCATTTTATATTCTATCTTGAGGATGGTTAATTTAATAAAATATTAATGATAAATGTTTAGTTTATTTTGGATGTTTTTTCAACCACTGCGAACATGTTTATTTTTATTTAATATTATGTCCATATATTAGTTAAAAAAATTAAATTAGTTATAATATATCTATTAAAATATTATTTTATAATAATAATACATTTATGACCATATTTAAAGGTGTTAATAGAAAAAAACAAAATCATTATATATAGAGATGGTTAACTGCCATAATTTGGATAATGGTTTTGTTTCTTAGAATAAGATCAAATAATAAAAGGGGTGGGTAGAATTTATTACATTCACAATATAAAATTCTAATATATATATTGAACAATATTTATTATACTTTTATGGATGAATGAGATGAATATAAGGTCCTAAAAATTAATAGAGGTTGTTTGAGAAATTTTCCTATTGAATATCACCTCCTTGAAGGACCCATTAAGAAACTTGTAATAGGTATTTGGGTGATAAAATAGGAACTTAAACATGGGGAAATTTTATAGTAGAGGTTTTAGGATATATGTGAAAATATTTAAGGCTTTTGAGGGGAAGTGGGAGGTGAGGGTGGTATCTATTTTCAAAGAGGGGTGGTTTATGTTATTAAATGATTATTATATTATATTTAAAGACAACCATCTTTGGGTGGATTTAATACCAATAAAATTGGTTAACAATTAATGTTTTAACGAATTTTTAGGGTCTTTAAACACATCAAAAGCTCACTTAATGTTGTATTTTTTATGTATTTTAAGCTTTTGACTTTTAACATTAACCCATTTCATTATTTTCCCTATATTTCATAAAATATTTTTTTTACAATTGTGACTCTTTTATGCCCAAAAAAATTAACTTATAACCTAATTTTTAAATCAATATTCTACATATTTAATTCATTTAAATTCATTAAATTTATAAAATTGGTAAAAATAAATTCTAATGTGATAACTGTATAACTCATAAAAACATTTTTTATGTTTAAAATTGTGGTTTTCAAAAATACTAAGCATGTGTTTATAAATTTAACACCTTAGGTATTATTTAAACAAATACATAAATTATTATTAATAATAAGATTTTATCCTATAATAATTATTTCTTATAAATTATGGTATTTCCTAAAAAATGGTATTTTCACTTTTTAACCCAAAAATCAACATTTTTTTAGAAATTTACCAATAAATTTCAGTAATCTAATTTTGAAATTTCGAGATAAAAAATGAAATTTATTTATAAAATATATTGTATAAATGTTAAAAAAATTATTTATATTTATTTTTCAATAGAAAATAATAAAAATCAATTTTTGATTAAACCTTATTTTTAAATAATAAAATGAATTTATTAAAAATTTTCTGTTTATTTCCAATCCAAGAATAAATAAATTTTTATTCAATATGACCTTAATATTTATTTCATAATATAGTTAATCTTATTCACACTCAACAAATTAATGGAAATGTTATAAAGGTCTTGTTAAAATGATAATATTTAATAGTAGGTCACGATTCGTTTAAGCTGGGTGTCGCATGAAATATAAACTATTAAAGAAATTAAGTTTATTTAAAAAGTTACATACCAGAAAATCATGGGGTGTTTCACCAATTATGAGAAAATTTATAATCTACCTACTCATTCCTAATATATAAATTTTTTTATCTCATATAAAATATATCTTTAGTAATGATTATCCTTGGTACACTTATGTATTATTAAAAGGAAATAATATTTAGAATTATGAGGAAGTAATTTATTTAAGGATCAGAATGTAACACCCTAAGATTTTACAAAATAAATTTCCCATAAATAAATAGTATTAGATATCTTATTTCAAATTCCACACTAAACTAAAAATAAACCAAGAAAATTTAAAATAAAATTAGACAGTTATAATGTAATCATTAAATTAGCAGGTAAAAATGAATGTAACCATATTATGAAATCTATGAAGAAAAAAAGAAAATAATGGCATCATTTAGTTGAAATACCCATTAAGTTCCATGTATATTCGAGCTTATGAATGATGTGGCTTCGGTATGGTTTTCTCCAGAATAATTACAAGGTGAAATAAAACAATTATAGTATGAGGGAAATCATATGTGAGAGAAATTCAAGATCACGGAAATTAACATGACATAAATTCTAGTAGAATTACCACCATCAACTACAACCAGATCTTACCTTATGATTATATCTTATGAAAATATTTTTTTGGGTTATATAAGTTGAAGTTATGATTATATAATCAGGTAATTATTATGCAATAAGTTATCTGTCACATGTATTTATGAACTTTTTTATATTTACTTTTAATGAAAAAGGAATGTTTATTTTTCTATAAAAAATATATTTTATTTATATATAATATTTGAAATGGTAAATTAAAAAAATTTATAATTTTAATTTTATGAAATAAACTTCATTTATGGATCTGTCAGGCTTATATAACCATAAAATATATTTTGATATATTTTTAAAATAATTTTTTATATGATATGTGGAATGCCCATTTTTAATAATATCCTCATTTTTAAGTAATTACCATAATAAAATAATGATTTAATATTTTTTGAAAAAAAATTATAAAAATACTTGTTAATTAAGAAAAATTATTTATTTAAAAGTACTATGTTAAATTTATAAAACCCATGTTTAACATTTTTTGAAACTTAAATATTATTTCCCACCAAACATAATTTTTATTTTCTTATATTAAAAATTAGTTTTCATCACTAATAAAAATTAAATATAAAAATAGATTTAAAATTTTAGATCAATATTTTCAAAATATATAATAATTTCAATTTCATTTTGAGGTATAAAAGTATAATTAATAAGATTAATGTCCACGAATGGGATAATGGTGAATGGGTTATTTTCAATGAATTATTTTATTATTATTGTATAATTTTTATTTTAATTAAAATGATATATTTTATATAAAGCACTGATTTTATATTTTTACTTTTATAAAAATATTTTATCTCTCATTTAATTATTAATTAATGTTATATAATATTAAGAACACTAAATGGTGAAAAAATATTTTTTTTCAAAACAGTTTTTTTATATATTAAATGTTTTAATTTAAAAGTTAATTTTCTCTTATTTAAAAATTTAATTAGATTATATGGATTACAAATTTATTTTTACAATATCATATTTTGGTTATAAGGTTACATAATTGTTTAATTAAATATAAATTACTAGGGTAAAAAATAGTTTCCAAGGTAAAAAACCAAAATGTTAAAATATAAAAACCAATGGTAAAAATTTAAAAAAAATTAAAAAATCTTTTAAAATGAGTTTCCAAGAATTTATTGACCTTATATCATCCCAAAATCTATTATTTATCACTTTTCTAACTATTGACCCTTGAATATTCTCATTTCATAATTGAAAAATATTGAGTGTTCACAAAAGTGTCTTTTTCTTCACTTATAAAAGGGGATCACTTAAACCATATAAAAGATACGTATACCCTTATAAATTTACTTAAAACCATACAAAAATTTCCTCTATTATAACTACCTTTCACTTCCCAATTCTTCCGGTCACTATAAGTATCCTGAGACCTAAATTTCAAAGGACACATTCAAGAGAAAGTTCGTGGTTTCAAAGTGAGTATTACTTAATTCTTATCCTTTTATAATTAATATTTATCAACCAAACATAACCTAAAAACTTTAATATAATTACATAAGTATCATTATTATAATTAATTAATATTATATTGATTGAACAACACTTATTTATTCCTTCTCGCCAACTTAAAATAACAAAAGAACATCAATCGTGTGTTTGTATAGACTACTGGCACTACGAATGGACATCTACCATTTTTCAACACTTATTATATTAACTGGTTACATGGATTTAATTGAATAATAAGTGTGAAATATATAATATAATCCTTAATATGAATATAAAAATTATAATCCACCTATATACCCTCTCATTCGTTGGGAAATGAAAATGTTAACCTTTTGTGGTGGGGATTAACATCTCCATGAAGTAATATATTTTTTAATATTGTTTTTTATTATTTATAAATATCACATAAAATATTATTCACTAATTTTAAAAAACATAAATAATATCATTATTATTCTATCATAATGATATTATTCATTTCTTTAAACATACTCACCCAAAGAGTTATTGTGTATTCTTATCAAGGTAAGTTTAACTACAAACATGAACTACACTATAAAACTATATCATGGACGAATATGGAAACTTAAATAATAATATTATTATAAGTTATTAATAAAGTAATTATTTATTATAGTCCCAAAATGTTTATATTTTTTATTAAACTTATTATTATTATGTCATCTTCGGTTACTAAAATTACCGAAATAAGTGGACACCTATATAATTTTTTGAAAAATAACTAAAACTCCTAATGAATGAGAAAAAATACTTATAAAAAATAGGTTATATATTCTAGTACACTTAATTATCTAGGAATTATGAACTTGGTATCAAAACATTTTTACTGAAATCGACATCATGAATCATTGGTGAAACAATTAATGTTACTGACACCCGATGGTTTAAATAAGATATAACTAACAAATATATTCATAAAAAATAATCATAAATGATTTATATAAAAGGTAATAAATTTTAATTATTTTATAAAATATAATATTAGGATAGTTATTTTTATTGTAAATGAGGTTATATAATGTTCGAGTAAGCGGGAATACAAGGTATGGGGTTCTTTGTCTCAAATTTAATTCCTTGAGATATATTTATTATTAGGCACCATGATATCATTTAAATGGTTTGATTAATTCCTTATCAATTTATATTTTTATATTCATAAAATTAATGAAGTTTTAAGATTCATATCAGGTTCTTTCTTTAAATGGATCTCGATTTAAAGGATATTGAGGTTCTAAGGGTTATTATTCACTTAACTACCAATATTGAGTTATAATAATTATTTTTGAACTAATTTCTTTCATGATTGGTTAATTACACCCTAAGAGATCATTTTAAGGGTCAATTTTTACATATTTTAGAAAAATGAAATTTGAATGTGACCCTTAACTTCAACATTTATGAGAATGATAAAAAAAATTCCTAAAAAACTTTTACATTTTCTATCACTTTGTGAGAATTATTCCTTACAATGTTTCCTTAACATGTTTTAAAATGGAATTACAAATTATTTAAAATCATGGATATTTTGAAAATAAAATAAAAAATTATTATATTTTGGAAAATTAAAATTTTGATTTCTAAAATAAATTATTGATTTTAAAAGGTAATTTAAAGGCTTTTTTAAAAAAATAAGCCTTCGTGTGTTTTTTTATATCATCTCAAAGAAAGTAATAATAAGAATATTTTTTTGAAGATTTTTTTAAAACAATATTTTGGTTAAAATATTTATTTTTAAATTTTTTTATCAATATTAATTATTTCATTTTAAAGAAACCAATTTGGGGAGATTTCAAGCCTTTAAAAAAAGGGATATGCCCTCTTAATTTTCAAGTGATTTATCTAAAGATCTTAAAATTTTATTTATTATATATGAAAATGTAATTAATAATATTTATGTTTCACTAGTGATATTTTTTTAAGACACCATAAAAATTATTTCTATGGATATCTTATGGAATGTTCTAGGAATTTTTTTCATGAAACCCTCCTCTTTTCCATGGGTTAATTATGTGATGTCTTGAGAAGGAATTTTTTTCATCTTCTAATGGAATGTATATTTATAGATGGTTATTATGTGATGTGTTTGGTCCAATATATTCCTTCAAATCATTGGTTGTGGTTATATATCATGAGATCAAAAGCTTACATAGGAAGATTTATCCCAATACAAAGGGTACAAAATAGGATTTATCCCAAGCTAAAGGGTACATGGGAGGATTTATCCTAACCCAAAGGGTGAATAGGAGGATTTATCCTATGTTTTAGGGTAAAATAGAGGATTTATGTCAATCCAAAGGGTGAACATAATGACTTATCTAAAACCAAAGTGTATATTATTGGATGTATCCCTAGATAAAGAGTACATGGAAGGATTATCCCTACCCATGGGTATATGGGAGGATTATCCCAAGCCTAATTTGGTACTTTAGTGATTATACCAAGCCTACTATGTGATGAAAATCATGGTGCATATATTTAATATATGATGTGTATTATTATGTTTATGCCAAAATCCTATGTCATAATATTGTGCCTTTGATTATTATCCTTGACTCGTGTTTAATGACTTTGTATTCCACACACTTTTTATATGGTATATGTTAATTAATTTGAGATTACCTGTCAATATATCATAACTTATGGAAATACATTATTATTCCATGTTCTTTTTAAAAATATATTTCTCACATTCTCATGTTTCCTTATATTCTTTTAATCTAACCTTTAAGGACATATTGAAAAAAATTTCCATACTATGAATTTAAGCTCAAACCTTTTTCTATTTACCTTCCCCACGTTATTAAGATGAGTATAATTTATGATAATTCAACATGGGAGTCTTGTGTGGTTTGATTATATAGAAATGTTCATAAGTATCCTAAATTATGTTTCTTATATAGATAACCCTTAATGACACAAAACCATTCATTCTTAGGATTATAAGATGATTTATCAATTTTAATATTTTAATTACCAAAATATTGAAATTTAAATATCATTCTATCTCAAGTTGCATCTTTAGAAGTGTTTAAAAAAAAATTGTAGTACTATACTGAGGAGTTTGGTTCTAGAGAAATTCAATGTATTAATCCTTTTTATTTACTTTCAAGATAAGGTAATATCTAATATATCAATTCATTGTTTTTTTAAACCCCCAACTCATTAAGGGTTTAAAGTAATCCACCAATTTTACTTTGATAACCCAAAATATGAAATTTTCTACAAAAACAAGCACCATTAACTGGTCTTCCTTGGTGGATTTCAGAAAATTATTATGATCTAAACTACCTCATTAAAATACTATCTTCTCTATGAAGACATATAATCAAGTATAATATGATATAAGAACTTTTTTCAAGCCATAAATAATCTTTTTTACCCTTTACACATTTGATTAATCATCATTGATCAAGAAACCCACTAGTTGATCTATATATACTTTATCCTCAAAATACTTTTTAAAAATTTATCCATAACATCCATTTGATAAATTATAAAAATTCATTTGAATTTACATATCAATAAAGTGTCTTATTGATTCATGTAATTATACTAGGTAAAAAGTTTCTTCAACATCAACACCTTTGAATTGTGAATATCATTTTATTACAAGCTATTCCATGCTTCTAATTTCCTTTTTATTTTTCCAGAATCTTAATTTTGATAGACATAAATATGAAAGAAAATTTTGAAAACACCCTTATAAAAAAAATACTACTAAATGTTTTAAAACACCAGGATATTTTTTAATTATGTTCCCGAACTATGAAGGACGCACACCCTAACCACATCACTCAATTTTCACCACTTTAGAAAAGGGATTCAAAATCTTAAGGAAATAGAAGAACATAATCAATGAAATAACACTTGGAATGACAAGGTTTGAGATATAATCCAACTATATGTGAGAGATGACTATGTTAATAAATAAATTATAAAAATTGAGGAAGAACATTACAGTTATAAGGATATATATGTACCACAGACCTTATCTAATCTATCAATATTACAGGGGTTCATTCTTCCACAAACCCTTCCTATATGAGAAAGAAGATTTCAGTAATGATCCCATGATAAATAATTTTTGTATATTCTCATAATATTATGAAAAAAGGGGATGACTCTGGATATATACTATACTCTATCAAAACCTCTAATAGATCTTTATATTATGATTATTCATCTTTTAAATTCAAACTTTTTCTCTTTTGGACTCTTGATCTTCTATCTTCCCCATCTCTAGGATTAAATCATTTGGATTTCAGTTCATCTTAAAAACTTATCTAAACATCATACAAGTGTCTAGAACCCACTTATTTAAATGAAATAATCTATAATAGTTATAAAATTCTATTGGTCTCATTGAATTGTGATATTTATATCTATCCACCTCTTGATGATTAAAACCTAAAGCGTCATATTGAATGCATCAAATCAAATTTTAAAATATAGTTAATAGTTCAGCTTGATCTTACATATCGCATTAAAGAATATAACATGACCTTTAAAAATACCTGATTACTCTAAAGCATCTTCAAAATTACTCCACTAGAATAAAAGTTTCAATAGTCACATTATTCCACAACCAAACTTCATAATCTAGAATCAATCATCACCGTTATGGTTACCTACCACTGGACATCAATAGTTCAAAATAAATTCCACTATCTATTTCCAGACATGATCTTCCAAAAAACACAAATTCTTGAATTTACATCAATTATCTTGAAAACATTTATTTTACAAAAACAAATTATAATTTCACATGAAAAATATTCGTACATAACCCTAACAATATTCCTCTTAAATAAAATTTTCAAGGGTTTTATTAATTACTCTCGCTACATATATATAAACATATCTCTAATAATTTCACCATGGAATAGATAATATTTCTCAAAAATTTCATCAATTAGAACATGCTTCCAGACACCCAATATTAGAAGTAATTTCAACATAAGACATAATGGATCTAAAAGTGATTATGATCACCTAAACTCTTTTCTAGACTAGTTTTTCAAGTTCCATTCCCCAAAAAATATTTGATTTCTCTATGAAGTTTCCCCTAAAATAGTAATTGTGGGAACCATTTGAATTATTTTAATAGATTCAATATTCATTTACCACATACCCATTATCATTTACCAATTTATAACATATACGAATATACCATTATTCTAAAAAATATTTTCCCACTTAGAATTTTTTTTACATAATAGTTCTAAAACTAACTCAAACTTTTTCAAGCCACTTATAATTCTACTAAATTAACCTTTTTTGGTTTTCACTATCCATAACAAATAATAGGTTTGTTCTATATTAAAAACTATTCACCAATCATTATTACATAATAGAACTCCTCATACATGAGAGAAATAAATCATTCTTTACTATATCTTCATAACTATTCATTGAGACTATGTATTCCTTATGTTTTGAATACTTATAGATTTAGAAAAATCAATGGAAATTAACCTCCATCAAAAATTAAAACTTTATAAAAGTATGGTATCTTAGAAATAATGAACTCTCTAGAAAAATACATCCTCTAAAATTTCATCCCCAAATAACCTCAGCATGTGTCAATACTTTATTCCCAACAAAACCTTCCACTTAGTTTCAATACTTCATAAAATCCCCCCCCCACATCATATAGGACAATCAAAAATTAGATATACCATCCATAAGTTGTTATTTTATATCCAAAAACCAAATATTCATTTCTACGTATTCTAAGGAAACATGCCTAACACATTGGGATGTTCCTCTTCCGTTCTAAAATTGATATTCTCATGGATGACATCATCCAAAAACTTTACATTGGTAGGTATTAAACACTTGTATTTAAAAATATACACCAATAAAAGAGAAATATTATATCAAAAAATAGTCTCATTTTCTGCCATAATTATTCATTGGATGATCAAAAAGAACATGGATGTTTTGGTTGAGAAGTAAGACCCAATACTTCTGTGTTGTGTCATATATACAAGTAAAAATGTGTATTGTGACATTCCATGTGAATGAATTTTATGTAACCCATAATCATATATATGTACAAGAACTAACATCCTACTCTCAGGTTTTTATCCTTCAGGAATAATGGTCACTTTTTGTCTCCTTAAAATGATACACTCTCCTTCAAGTTTTATCCTTATAGAACTCGATCACCTATATAACTTTTCAATAAATTTTCACACCACTTCTCAACCAAGTAATGGATAAATACATTCCATAACACATTAATTCTGAAATTATTTCTAGCATACAATACTCCTTTATAATTCATGGTTTGATGCAATGTTATAAATGAAACTTTTCTATAATCAATAACCCATTTCATGTGAACATCAATATTAACTTAATAGACATGAATTATAGAAACCTGAATCCTTATAGTGTTTCACTAAGATCCGAATATTATGAAATAACAGATTAATAAACCTTAATTATAAATAGAGAAAGTACTTATTCTATAATCTAGATAGAAATATCACACATCCACGAAATTAATATTATCATCATTTAGAAAGTGATCTAATTTGAAAAAAAATATAGGAAAATTACCATGAGTCCTCTCTCTTGAATATAGAGTGAAAATACCCTAATTTGGAGTCCCGTGACATAATTATACTAGATAAATTTAGAAAGAATTTATTCAAAAAAATTTGAATTAAATTTTTACATGAAACATCTGAAATAAAAACCATCGAGAATGACTATTCAGACCCTACAGAACTTCTCCAGCAAAATCCTCCTTCTTTACAAGTGAAGAAAGTAGATCTGGGCCCAATAAAATCATATCATATTATTCTACTTATATATATTTCCTACATATCAATAATAGAAAATTCATAATACTTATTTATATACACTAACCCTAGAGCAATGAAATTAGGTTTAAACCCACAAGGAAGGACTTGTGTGAAGTACAAAAGAAAATAAACAAAAAACATGAAAACAAAAAACCAACGAAAAAAACTAAAGTGTAATCAAAAAAAAATTATGATGTATAGTAATTAATTAACCAATGATGATACTGATATAAATAGGATGTTTTGAAATAATAAATCACGAATATCAAGAAGATACTGATCAAATAGTTAATGGAAAAGGGAAATTTTCATTATTTGATCATGATAATATATTCCTTTAATTATGTAGATATTTAATTAGATAAAAATTCATAGAAGTGTTTTTAGATACACTATAAAAAAGTTACTAGTGTGTGGGTAAAATTATATATTTTTTTAAATAAGGAATTTGAGATTTCTATCGGAAGAGGGTGAAATAGTCATCCCCAAGACCGAATTTTCATATAAACCTGGTGTGTTACTATTTTTTTAATTTGAAAACTTTTTTAGTTGATTTTAAAAAAAATATATTCTTATAAACTTTATTTTGAAGTTCAAATTTAACTATAATTATTTTTTAAAAAATATAAAATGATAACTGATAGGGGAGAACAATAAAAAGTGTAGTAAACTGATTTAGAAAAAAATAGAACTTGTAAAGTAAAAAAGTAGGATCAAATCAATCCCATTCACAAAGATAATTTTAAATGAAAATAATTTTTGATTCAATGAAATATAAAAATTACCTATTAAAAATGGTAAATAAAAAGTATGAAATTAGTGGATAAAACTTATTTATAGATATAGATCCTTTCTCTAAGATCCATCATCCTCTCGACCACCACTTTTGATTTAACATATTGAATTTTCCATGACTTCATGTTAACTTTCTCTCTAAGTAAAATTTTCAATCCTATTGAAATTAGTTTATTAAATAAATAACAACTCCTACCCACTTAAGTATAATTCCCCATATCCAATAACTCAATGATTTTAATTTCGAGTCTCCAGGTGGTGTTTTTTATTATTCATCTCCTCCTTCAAGTGTCTCAAGTAGAACCCATATAATATAATGTGCCCAACAATATATATCAACATTGAAAAATAAATATATGGATAAATTTTTTTCTATATTAAACCATTACATCTCCACTTGATATTCTCCAATATCTTCCTAAGAGAACCTATCATTGATCTTGTTATTCTCTCTTGTTTCATATTTAAACTAAAAACTATGGCACATGTAGCATTTAATTGGATTCTAAATCTTAAAAAATTCATTTAAACATTTATTTTTTAAAAACTATGGGGCTTTAAATATCCCAAAAAATATTACATATCACATAATCATTTGGTTTCAAAAAAAATCTAAATCCCACATCTTACATATAACTTATTTAGTAAAGGAATATTATCTGAAAAATGGCAAGGGATAATATTATATGAATTTCATTTACAAGAGAAATAATCTGTTGTATGCACTTTATTGGACTTTGAAAAAGCATAGCATGCCACTTGTCACTTCTATCCTATAATAACATCTTATATATGAATATCAACCTCTAAAAACATCTTACAAAATTAACTTACTTCAAAATTACACAAACACTATGATGGTACAGATATCCTTGCTATAAACAAATTATATTGAGTATCAAACTCTATTATGGTACACAATTACACAAACTATAAGATGGTACACATCTCCCATTACTAATTTTTAAAATTTCCCAAGTATGAATTTAATTATCAATATTCTTCATCAAAAAACCAAAAAATAATACTTATGAACCTAAAATGAGTATTTTAATAGTTTTTTAAAATTATCAATGCAATATGAAAAATTAAAATTCAAAACAGGATAAAAAATAAATTCAATATTTCAAAAAAAAATTGAATGTGTTTTATCTAATCTTATTAAAGATATAAATGTTTAGAATTTGAAATATTAAATACCAGAAAAATTAAAAATCACTTCAATAACTATTCTAACAAAATTTTAATAGTATTTGATCTTAAAACATATGGAAGTTAAATCAAAGAATCAATTGGTCAGTTTAGAAAGCAACCCTTATTTTCATACAAATAACAATAGAATAAAATTTTCAACATATAATGATCAAATTGAAAATATTTCCAATTAAGACACATTCAATGTCAAAAATAACAAATATTTCATAAGAAATATGTGGAAAATATGTAGTAAAATAAAACTGCATAAAATTCACCGAAGCATAGGCAATATTTTCCTTTAATTAATTAAATAAACAAATTTTAGTTAATAAAAAATTGTATAAAATGAATGAATTGTAATGGAAATAGAGATATTAGTTTTAAAAAATTACCCCCACTGAACTCTCTTAATAAGATCGATATCCTAAAAAAATTTTAAAAAATCCTAACTTAAAAATGGAGATCAAATTTTGAAAAACAATTATTGAAATTAACCAACTTCATTTTTCATTAAATTTTTATTGAAAACATATAATTTACCATCTTAAGAATTAATACACGATTAATGGATGAATGGATTAAATAATAAATAATTTACCTTATTAAAATCATACATCAATTTTAACACACACATCTCAACCATTATTAGAAGTTTATTTTCAAACCATAATATTAACAATATTATTAGTTTAAATTCACTCTAGAAATATACATTCAATAATAATTATAGAAATTACCTGTAAATTTTACTAAAAACATAAATTTAAAATAGATAAATGAAATTATGTTGTTTAATTAAAATCAAAGAGAATTGAAAATTATTTATCATCTCATGGTATAGAAACAATCACAAATATAATGAAAAAAATTTAACAACTAAATATAAAAAATAAAGATCAAAAATAGGAAATTACAAAATAAATTGGGTAATTTTATGTGTTTTCTAAGAAATATAGTTTATCACAAATGATGTACCCTACCCCACACATAAAACTCAGCCTTTTCCTCAGTGTTAATCTTCATTGTGGAAGAAAAACATAAATATATTAATGGTTAAAATAATTTTCAATTATGTGATTCAAAATAGGTGTTTAGATGATCATATTCAAGATCAAAAAGAATATTTTCCATACAAAAAAATCATAAAATAAATTTAGATTATGGAAATATTTTTCTTGTCTAGAAAACACATAAAAGTTTTAAATGTTGATGCATGATTTTCAATAAAGGTTCATTATTTATGTTCAAGTTAAAAAAAATCCATAATGAATAGAAATCATTATGCAACACTATAATGTAAACAAAAAAGTAATATAAAATAGTATTAGTAACAAGTAGAATTTCCCATATTTTTCAATTGATAATAGTTCCTAGAAACCAAATTATAAATTCTAAGAAATAAATAGCTCAATATAAGATTCCATAAAGTTTATCCCAAAATAAAATACAACCATAATTTGATTTAAATTGTATGTGACTCAAAATTTCCCCAACCTTAATATTCCCCTTATCTTTGAAACTAAAAGATTTATATCATTTATATTACAATAAAATACATAGTAAGTTGGATTTATTTTTTAACACAAATTGAGACAATAAATGAAGTTTATTTTTGTTCCATGCTCTAAAAGATAACCAAAATAATTATAGTGTGTAAAACATGGAATGTTTTCTATTAAATAATTGATGATTTAACTAGAAGAAAAAAACAATAGTTTAATACTTATATAAAAAAATATAAACATAAAAAACAATTATAAATACCATTGGTTAACTCCTATAATGAACTGATTTTAAAGTCCCTCATTGTACTTAGAAAAATATAAAGTTTCTAGAAGAAAAACAACAACAAATCCATTTTGTTTCTCCTTAAGGTAATGATTGATTGCATTACATTTTATAATAAGGGTAATATATTCCTCAATAAATAACTCAACATATCCATTAACTAACAGTTTATGGATGCTAAAATTTCTTGAAATTTAGATTTGAGTAAGCTATGAAATACCTTAGGTCTAGAATTGAAAACTACCATCATCTAAACAGCCTTAAAGTCATTGTTATGGATGATTAAGTCGTGAAAATACTAAGTAATTTATTTTTAAGACCTATAGTTTTCATATGATTCTCACCAAATCTAATAAAATCCAACAACTCATGTAATACCCTCTCACCAGGAGTCTTAAGATAATAATTTGAAACCTTCACATCCTTAGAGTATTTGTTCTATAATTGCATAGAAAAGTAACTTGATTTTATAAAGATAAGTATATATGGATACACCCTTATGGGTTTTTTTAAAATAGTTTTATAATCCCATAAGGCTTCATTGGGCTTCAAACACCATTATTTCCTAGAATACTCATCGGTTTTTTCTAGAATTTTTTTCATCCAATTGTTTAAAATCATAGTACGTCCACAAGACTATGGATGATAATTAGTTCAGGATTTATGAACATTTATATATTTATTGTTTGAATATTTGAATTTAATGGACCTAAATTAGGTTTCATTATAAGAGATAAAATCATTAGACACTCTAAATATAAAAAAATCATGAGCAATGTACTAACATTAGGATATTTATTGTTTGTAAGTGAAACAATATCAACTAATTTAGATACATAGTCAATATCTATAAAGATATACTCATTCGCATGAGAATGTGTAAATAGTCCTATAAAATCCAAAATCCCATACATAAAAAATCTCTTCTTCTAAATTTTTTTTGAGGTAGATATTTCCTTCATCCAATATTTCCCAACTATTAGTACTTATCTTAAATAACTACTAAAATCCTAGCATCCTTGAAAATATTTGTCCAATTAAATCCAATATGAAATTTATTTGGAATATCCTCTCTCTCCCATGGTGTCTCACTCATGGTAAAGGGTGAAAACACTATAATATGTAATTCATATCTTTCTTAGGAACACAACTCCTAAAAATCCCTTCAACACACTCTTAAGAAGAACTGGGCCATCCAAAAGGTAGTATTTATGATTAAAAATTAATTTATTCAATTATTTTTTGGTGAGAACATTATTAATAACTCAAAATTCTATTAAATTAAGAATATTCACAAACTAGGAAGTTTTTATTGCTAAAAGACTAATAAATTTTTTAATTTGGGAATGATGAATAGATTTACTTTTATCATTGTTTTGGGTAATAGAAAACATAGAAAGATGGTCAAAATTATTTTTCAGCACCTTGATTATCACTAATATTTAAATAAAACTCATTAAATAATATATTTAATCTATTGAGTCTTGGGTGTGAATTTTTCTTTTAAAAATGTATTTTAAGGATAAATGATCAGTGAAAATTATGATTTTTTACCCAATGAAGTATTGCCTAAACTTATCAATAGAAGATGTAATAACAAATAATTACTTTTTAGGTCAGATATAGGTCCTTTATGAGGCCTTTAATATTCAAATAGCATAATTCATCCCATGAAAAAAATATCCTTTATTTACCCAAGAAAATTCCCCAATATCTAGGTCAATAGCGTCACACATAATCTTAATAGGAAATTTTCAATCAGGGGAAGTGATAATGGGTGAACAAGTCAGTTTTTATATAATAATGTTAAATAATTCTAATAACTGACATCAAATAAAAAATTTATATCATTGGCTGATAGGGAACATATAGTCCTTGTAATTATTAAAATTTATTTAATGAATCTCATGTAGAATCAGCACAACCTAAAAAACTTTTAACACTCTTAATGTTTTCAAGAGGGGGAACCTTTGAATAACCTCTACCACGATAAATTCAACTTCTATTCCCTTCCAATACACTTTATTTCTAACAAAAGTTTACTTGGTAACCATATATTGACATTTATACCTATTTAATATATCTTTATTCTCTTTAAACCTTTTAAATACTAATACTATATTCTGTAAAAAAAATATCAAATATTCTCCCAATAATGAAGAAATCACCCATGAACACATCAATTATCCTCTCTATCATGATTGAAAAATAGCCATCATGTAGCATTAAAAAGTAATTAGAACTCCACAAATAGAAAATGGAATAATATTTTTCGAAATTATATAAAGGAAAATGTGAATTTGGTTTTTTTAGATCTTCGGGGGATGTGGTGATTTGGTTAAAATCAATATAGACACCAATACAGGAATAAAAATAATTTCCAACTAATCTATCAATAATTTTATCAATGAATTACATGGATAAATGGTATTTTTTAGTTCAATAATTTAACATTCTGTAATCAATTTGAACTCTCCATTTGTTTTTCTTACTAGTCTAAAGTTTATCATTCTTTTCATTTGTGACAACAGCGACACACACTATATTTGGTACAACTTGAATAGAACTGAAAGAGGGGATATCTATGATAGGATAGTTTATTCTTGAATCTAAAATATTTATAATTTCTTCACTAATGACATCCTTTATGATAGGATTTACCCTCCAACCCTAAACTCTTGGTTTGTGCTCAAGTTATAAGGGAATCATATGCATGAAAAATGATGGAATAATCTATTTTTAATCAATAATAGTAAAAACTTTAATAATTTTATATTCTCTTATGACTAGTAAAAAATATTATTCTTGATATTCCCCTAACTCAGATAAGATATTGAATATAGTTATGGAATTTCCACCCTAAAATGATTACTTTAGATGAAATTGAAAAGGATTAATATCCACTTTAAGTGTTTCATGGCTAGAAGGTAGAAGTTTTGGTTGGGGTGTCTCAAGACCCTTAGTTCACCTCTTAAATAATGAATGACAGCCAGAAAATACATCCTCCTCACTATTATCCATAATGGATCAAATTAATCTGTATACTTAGAACTCAAATATATTTAAAGAATGTTATGCCTACAAAATTCATAAAGGGGCTACAATAACTCTATTTCAAAATCATCAAAAATACATTTTCCAAAAAAAAGTAAATCTTCAGGAGAGTTTCTTCAATTGTGGGTTTACATTATAATTATTCAATTAATCCCAATAATTCAACTTTAAGTTTATCAAAAAGGTCCTCATATTTCAAAATCTCAACTCTTGATCATTTTTAATCATGTAAGGATTCCTTAACACTTCTCAAAATATGGAACTATTTTCATTATTCATCAATGTTAAAAAATAAAATTTCCATTTGAATAATCAATAATAGATCTATCAGTAGCCAAGAAAGGCCTACCATAGTTGATGGGTACCTCCTTATCATGTTCTATATCTAGTATAAGAAAATAATAATATAAAAATAACTTTTTTAATTAGGATAATAGGTTATCCACATTAAATAAAGGGTGAGTGATAGATAAGTCATCTAACTATAGATCTATTATGCTGGGTTGAAATTTTTCTAACCAATGTTGTTGAATAGTGAGAATGGTATAAAATTTATATTAACACCAAAGTCATATAAATATTTTAGTTGGATACTATTATTAATGTCTATGGGATGAAAATGTCTCTAGGGACTTTGATTTTAGTAGGAACCCTATTTAGAAGGATAACACTGCACTCCTCAATCAAATAGTAAGTGGAAAGCTCCTAAAAATAATTTTTTTAAAAAAACTCTTTCGAGGATTTAAAATATGATTTTATTTGAATTAAAGGTTAAATTAATGGTATTTTGAATTAAATCTTGTTGAACAACCCAAATAACTCAAGTAGTTCACGTTTTTTATTATTTTTCTTAACTCTTTGAGTGAACTGGATGGGTGGGAAAAAATTTATTGTTATAGTTGGTATCCCCACAAGTTCTACCCCAACTTTCTACTTCCCTTTATAGTTTTTCATTTTAATATCTTAATTACATTGATATTTAAGTGTAAAGATATATTTAATTCAATTTTGGACTTTCTATCTCCATTTATAGATTATGTGTTTTTTAAATTCTAAATTCTAGATTCTTACACAATCTCAAAGTAAACTTCTCTAGGGTAATCTCTTAATTTCTTATGAGTTTTCAAACCACTCTTAGTGGAAAAAAGCATAAGTTTTCTCTTAGGGTTTATTTTTATAGTACATTGAAGTTTCCATTTTCCTCTCCCACCACACACACTTTACATTTGAATTATTTGAGATTATAACTTCTTCATCATAGATTCAATGGTAGACCTCTGAGACTCCATCTTAGCCTTCTAAATATACTCTTCAAAATCCATTATATAAAGAATTTAATATATCATACCCTCTAGTTTCCCTTTAGAATTAGAGGAATCTATCCAATACTTATTTTAACAATGAGGTCTTGGAAGTTGTGGGAATATGAGGGAATCATCTTATCTAAAAACACCCAACTCTTTCCAATCGATATTTGGGTAAAACCTATAGAAAAAGTTTTAGTTTTTTGATAAGGATACATTACTATCTTGATTTATGGGTCCATATCCTAGAAATTCGGAATTCTGAGGGGACTAAGAAGGTATATCAATTTTAAGACAAAAAGATCTAGAATTCAAAAACATGACATAGCGATAAAATTACTCTTTAAGTAAAATATCATGATTTTCACTATAAAATCAAGAAAATTGGATATGTTTTTAATTATAAATAACAAAAAAAATATTTTATATGTATGGTTATTGTTCTAGGGAATTTTTTATGGGGTTATGGGAAAATTTATTAAAAATTAGTTTCATCACCTTGGTTGTTTTATCATAGAAGTCACCACTGGAATAATGAAATATTAATATTTGTTACTAAGGGTGATACCATTATATAATGTTTCCATCAAAAAATAAGGAAAATCTAATTTTTTGAACTCTATTAAATGAGAATAATTAATCTATCCCAAGTTTTATAGTACAGATCACACTAATCTTGGAAAAAATTGGTGATTATTATGACTTACATTGGTTATCATTCTCCTTGGATAAAATTTCATAAAAAACATTAAATATAAGGTCCCATGTGTTAAAGATTCCCTCATGTAGTTGTTAAAATTAACTCTTATAATTTTAATTTAATAATAAGGGAAAACACTTAGATTAATCTATTTCTCTCTAATTCCATATAATGGAAGTTACTATAGAACATTATTGTACTCCCAATTGTTAATAAAGAGTCTTCATTTGGTAGAAAATTATAAGATGGAAACATGGAATGGTATGACCACTTTATCTAAATGTTTTTATACTCAGGATTCATCCGAATATAATATGGTTTGTTTGATACAGAGAGTAAATGAATATCTCAATGTCAAACTATTTTAGCTACTTTATTTTTAGATTAAGGTTGGATGATATTTTCATTATGATTAACAACTTAGCTAAGGTCTTCCATTTGATTTCTACATTCCAGTTTTAGTGCATTGAATTGATTTTCTATTTTAGTAATTAAGAAATATATCTTTTCATATTTTTATATAGTTTCTATAAACAAAATATTTTTAAGATTTTTTTAAATAAATTTTGAGAGTTTTATTTTATAGTTTTATTTTTATTTATATTTTTTTATTCATGTTACCTTCCCTGGAAATGAAACTAAATTCTAATTAGTTGTTAGAAAATAAAATATATTTATTTATTCATAATTAACCTATTTTAGTGGAAGAAATTCCAACCCCACATGGAAGGACTTACATTCAATCCAAAATAAAACTAACTCAAAGAAATAAAACAACAACCTGATAATAATAAAACAAAATAGTAGTGAAAAAAATTATGTATTTTAAATCATTTAATGAAACAGTGATGAAAATGATATAAGTGGGATGGTTTAAAAGAAGATACCACAAAAAAAAGAAAAAGTAGTGAAAAAATATTTAATAGAAAAGGGGGATTTTTTTTATCTGGTACTAAAAATATTTTCCTTTATTTTTTAGGGAGTTGACATATAGAGGGTCAATTTTTATAGTCTTTCAACTATAGGTTTCAACACAACCATGTGAAGTGAGAGATAAATTCACCAATAATATTAAATTTTCATTCAAACATGGTGTGATACTATTATATATGAATATAAAAACTTATTATAAGGTAATTTAAAAAAAAAATATTATTTTCATATTTTTTTAAAGTTTAAGTTTAAGAATCATTTATTCTTGAAATAATGTAAAATGATAAGTAGTGAGTGAGAATAAGAAGATGATCAATAACCAAATTTAGAAGAGATTGTAAAAGTGAAGTGAATATGTATGATCATATAAATATAATTCACTAAGAAAATTTTGGATGATAATAATTTTTGATTCACTGAAGTCCAAAATTCTATATAAAAAATTGTATAATAATGGAAAATATAGTAAAGGAATATTATCCATAGAGTTTATTCATCTCTCAAAACTTCAACTTCATTTGTGCACCACTCTTTATTAAGCTTGTCAAATATTCCTATGTATACTCAGGCCCTTTCTCTCTTGGAAAATGTTTTGAATACTCTGCTAAATTAAGTCATTGAATGGAAAAGAAAGATGTCACACCCACTAAAACTCCTCACATCTATCAACACTATTATTTGAATCCTAGTTCTCCATGTGGAATGTGTGGAAATTCATAATCTTCTTTAAGTAACTTTAAAATAACCCTTTTAATATATTGTACCCCCCATGACCAACATCCTTGAATAATCAATACCAAGACACATTCATGGTCAAATTCACCATTCAAATATTCACTTGATGTTATTGAGTAGCCTCCATGGCACACCAATCATCAAGATCTTGTATCCGCCTTGTTTTATTTTCAAAATAAATCAAAACACATGTTGAATTTAATTTGGATTTAAATATTAAAAGATTTTTTTAACCTTGATTTTTTGAAAAGGATGGAATATTAGATGTCACTCTAACATGTTACATACCACTGGCTCAGTTGGTTCCTTGAAATATTTAATGTCCGGCATCATTCATTTTATATCTTTAGGGAAATATTCTTCTCTAAAATTTGATGAAGGATAATATTTTATCCATTACCTTCACTAGATAAATCATCTTAAAAATTAAATTCACTATATTTTAAAAAATAATATCTCTCTATATATCACTTGTATCCTCCAATAACATCTTATGTTTGAACATATCCTTTTAAAAAACATTTTATTTAATGAACTGGATTCAAATTTTCTTAAACTCTATGATTTTACAAATCACCCTACTATTAAGAATTATGTTATTTATTATATTCTAGTGAGAGAAACATATTACCTATCAAGTAACTTTTCTAATTTTCCAACTTTTACAAGGTATAATATTAAGTATCACTTTTCTTCATAAAAAAATTAATAGATCACAAATATGAACCCGCAATAAAAAAAATTAGTACCTTGTGACAATTATCAATTTAACCTAAAAAATTAATCTTTAAAATAATATAAAAAATAAATTTTATATCTAAAAAGAATAATTAAAATTTATTCCAAAAATAAAAAAATTAAATTCGAAAACTCATATCAATGGAAATATTAATTCACAAAATCCAAAAACATTTAAGAAAAACTTCCAGAATTATTTCAATAAAATTTTCATAGTATTTTATCTTAAAAAATATGTAAGTTAAATAAAATAATCAATTGAATAATTTAATAAAAAAACCCTTATTTTCATAGAAAATGATAAATGATATTTTCAAATCTAAAATGATAAGAATTTAATATTTCTATAATTAAGATACATTTACAGCAAAAAAATAAAAAATCATCAGAAAAACACAACAAAAATGTAAAAATAAATCCACATCACCCATTGTTTCAATCAACTAAAATATTAACACTCTTTTGACCGAATGTTAAAAAGAAATGTTTTATGAAAACTATTTCAACTCCCTCTAGGTGGATTCTTTTTTAGTATCACATTATTCTTTGACCTCACTTATAATTGAATATCACTAATCTAAACTAAACTATCTCCCATGTTATCCATATAAAATATAACTCCCAATGAAATTTAATATAGGAAAGGTTGGAATCGACTTTTGATCTAGCACACCAAACTCTAAAACCAAGATTTCATTCCACATGTTATTCTAAAACCTGTATTTCAAAACCACTAACCACTAATCTATAAGATATTTCCAGAACATCATTTATGGAAAAATTCACTTGGAATTCCTAAAATTCATATAACACAACTCTAATGTTTTGAAACTAAGAAGAAAACACACCCCAACCACCACACCAAATAACCACCATGATAAAAATACCTTCAAAATCTAAACAAAATGGAAGAAAACAATCAATGAAAGAGTTCCAGGAATAAAATGGTTCAGAAATAAATCATAATCCATTAGAAAATTAAACTTCATATATTAAAGAGAGAAACAGGGACTGAACAAATGAGTTAAAGGTAATATATCTACCATAAACCCTTTCCTATCTATCTGAGTTAAAAGATGTTCTTATTTTGGGAATCCTAACCTAATATAGAAGAATATTATACCAATGCTCATGTAATAAATACCCACCACATGTGCTCTAACTGTGAGGACATAAATGGAATACTTTTAGTATTTTATAGAATACATTATCACCTATATAAGCTATTTATCTTTACAACCTTCATCGACAAAATTTTAACCCTTTAAGTTCTATACCTTCTGACTTCACTATATCTAACATCATAACATTCATATTTTAGATCGGTACACTAAATTAGCTCAACATCAAAAATATAAACTCCAACCAATTATTTTTAATTAAGAAACCATATTAGAGATATAAATCCCTTGGTCACACCAAATTTCAATATTTATAACCATTTATCACTTGATCAAGGAAGAATTTAGAGGATTTAAATTTTGGCCTTACAGTAGTATTTTCCCTCTACTCTCTCTTCGCAAGGGTATCCCTAAGGGTCAAATAAGAGAAGGTGTCTTAATATATATCCCCATTTACTGAATATTAATCCTTGTTTTCATTATTTTATACTTTTTGGTCCTATTTAATTGGTTTATTTGTTTATTGACTTTATTTTTCATGATTTTAAATGTGTTACCCCTTTATATGATTATATTTTTTGTCACTAAATTATCTACACATCTTTTTGTATCCTCATTTTCTTTATACCTTTATTCTTTCTTTATTTTGTTTCCCCTTAGGCCACACCTTTGATTTTGAATATTAATTTTCAGTTTCCTCTAATGTTCATGATTATGATGATCCCTTCCCATATATGTTTTCTGAAGATGTATTTCCCAGGTCCCCTCTTTGATGATCTTCTTGGTCTACTTGGTAGGCCTTCCAAACCAAAGTGGTGTTAAATCATAATTTTGGGCCTTGAGACATATGACTCTTCATCTAGGGATGAGATTCAATATTCTATTCACCTTAAAACTATTTAGTAGAATTCTATGACAGAAGAGTATTATTTTGGTAGTATTTTTCATGTAATGATCCTCATCCACCATTTCTTTTATTTATCATTATATATAGTTCATCTAAGACTTCAACTATGGTGAAAACTCTGATGATAATTACTTTTGATTTTTGGTAGATTGGTTTTTGAATCAATTCGATTTTGTATTAGGATTATAGTTTGATTTATATTTTTTATTTCTTTATTCTCTTGGGTTTACTTTTCTAGAATATACTTTAGATTATAATGGAAATTAATTTCTCATTCAGAATTTACTTTATTTTTAACACATGGTTTGTTCCTACTCTTCATTTACCAATCATATATGTTTTACCATCTAACTAGCAAGGATTGGCACTGGTCATGGGTGATTTGTGGTGGCATAAGGCATAGTGGTGGATTGATAAATGCTTAAGTTATGGTACATATATAGGGTAGTGGATGTTGGTAATTTTGAGAAGTGATCACATAGAGGCATAGGTCTCATGGTTAGTGGTGTTATCCAATACCCCTAGACTTCTTGGGTTACTCACCAGCACATCATTTTCCTATTGATGTTGTAAATTTTTAAGTGGTTGGACTGGTTGGTTGGTTTAATTTTTTGGATGGTGTTATTGTTTTAATTCCAACTTTAACCCCTAAGAGTGTAACTTTTTAAAATAAAAAATGGATTTTAGTAAATTAAGCTCTTGTTGCATGATGAATATGATAACTTAACTTTTAGCACCAAGTAAATAGTGCAACATAGTCACACATATCCCTTTAAAGAATATATCATATCCATATTAAATCGAAGGAAACATTAACACATATTTCAAGTTACTCCTACGCAAGGATACAAGAATCCATAATCACATATGTTTTCTACTACACTTTTTCATCTAGAATCATTCATCACTGTCATTTATGGTTACTATAAAACATCCCTGGTGATGGTAAAATATAATCATCTAGTTCTGGACTATAGCTTTTAAAAAACACACCTTCAAAAAATTCCATCACTAATCCAAAAATATTTATCACACCAAAATCCAATAATCATCCAGTTTAGAATTTTTTTACAACTAAGCTTCGTAATTTTTATACTCATCATATTTATTTTTAAAACCCCACTTTGTTATGCTATTTTTGTGATCTATTTACCTCCTTAAAAGTTACCAAGTTTAATCTCTCTCTATTTAATCCAACTTCTCATTCATAGATTAGTCCATGACTCATATTTTTCTTACTAGAATAATTATTTATCCAATTGAGACAAAGTGTGGTATTCTCTAAAATCCTTATTCTTTGAGTTTGGAGTGGATTTATCACCAATGATATATTATTCTTAATCTTTTTCTCATCTAATACAATATTTTTTTACTCTTAAATTATATTTTATGGAATCTTTATATTATGATTAAATCTTAGAATCATATTTACACATCAAATTAGTAAGATTCCAAAATTTGTAATAGTCTGAACCTCCTCTTCTGTAAAATATTCACAAAATTTTGAAATTATATACTTATTTCTAGATTTTTTTTCAAAAACTAAAATATTTTTTCATACTATAATATTTTTAAAACACTTCATAAGTAACTTTTATTCTTTAATCTATAATTTTAATCCTTTGAATATCTATTCATCCAATACATCTTCGTATTTTCCCATAATCCCCTCTTTGTTTGAGATGTAGCATTTTCTTCTAAACACATTAAATTTACTGGGTCAAGGCTTCATCTAATGACACATTTTTTATGGATACTTCTTCTTCATAGTGGTTATACAACCCTATTATCTTTTTTACAAAACTACTTATATATTTTCCTTAGGAAAGTTTTGAGATACACCACTCTCAATGTGAAATGTTTTTAAAGGCTATTCACTAAATTTTTGTCTATCAAAAAAAAAATTTATAGGGGTTTTCTCACTAATGTGACTTGCTTCTTGATGCCATTCTCTTATAGGTAACCCTTCACCTCATTATTGGTTTATTTTGTTCAATTTTACAAAAAAATAAATTGATCATTCATCTCAATTCATTTTTAGCTCTCCATAGAAATCAACTAATACCTTTAATTACATAATTTTTTGGATATATGAATATTATAAAAACCATTCTTCAATAATCATCAAAAAAAGATAAATTAACTCTAATGGTTTATTTCAAGAATATACAAGCGACAACACACATCATTGTGAATTAGGTCCAATAAGTTTGAAGTTTTTTTATTCTTAGGATAGTGGGGATTTAAAACTATTTTCCATCTTACAAGTGTATCACAAGTCTCCTCCTGATCACCTCTAAGATTTAGAATGTCAATTCAAACCTTCAACATTTATAAAAAATCATTCATTGTTGGTGAATATACTGGGGACTCTGATATAAGTGGTTTTTTATTCTTCTTCCTTAAGAAAATATATGTTCTTCTTTTGATCCACTAGATATAAGTTTCCATTTATTCCTAAAACTTCTATAAATGAATTTATATACTTTAAATTTATCATTAATCCCCTCCAATTCAATTTTACCTCAAGTCTCAATAAAAAATTCTAACAAAACTCAAAATATTTTGTCATGTACCATCCTCATAGAGAAATTTGAAATTCTTTGGTCATCTACATAGAGCCTTATATTTCCACATTCTTTGATTTTTAATGATTCATCACCTATAAAATAAACCATTACATAAATAAATCCTTTCAAATTTTCATGATTTTTAGTTTTATAATAATAGGAATGAACACCCTGTTTCAAGAATCTAGTTGTTGTTTTTTTAAGAAATGTTGGCCTTGATTTTCATCCATTTCTTCTTCATTTCATTCTAAAAGATTATTGGATGGATTGTAACATAGGATAATATATATTTATTTTCTTTTACATAGGCAGTGTGGTCGTACTCTTCTCCCTCCAAAGGTTGAAAATTATTTTTAAATGAATCACATTCATCTGAATTGCATTCATTCTTTTTTTATTTCAATTGGATGTATTTTTTATCATTAGTTACCTAAAATCAATATCCTTATGAGAAAATTTATAATGTTGATAATAATATTTATAAAATTCACTCTTTTTATAAGGTGAAGTATATTTTATTATTCCCCTTTATAGACTACTGAGTGATTTCCATTTCAAGTATCCTTCATGTTCCTTGCAATAATCCATTATATTGTCATGATTGCCCTAAAATTAACAATTAATCAATCAAAAGAACTTATCTATATATATCCACTAAAATTTACAAATTCTAATTGTCTTATAGGTTTTTGATATGTTCTATATGTATGAGAGTTATCACAAAAATTTTATTTTTATTTGTATCTAGCACTACTAAAAAATTGTGTTTATCCAGTGCAAGGGCTTTAACTGTGCTAACTAGAAATGTTTTTAAAGACCCCCTTTTCCAGAACTTTTAAAGGGGTCCATTAACAGTTTTTTTTTACAAGTACTTATAAAGTCCCACCCTTTATTAGTGCTTTTAAAAAATCACTTATGAATGGGGTCTTTTATTAGTGCCAGCAAAAATGAGTTGATAGATACCTCAGTTTATTAGAGCTTTTTTAGTAGCGCTGATATGGGTATACTTCAAAAAAAGATATATTTCATTAAAAATAATATATTAATATAAAAATATATTTATATTGATATAAATAAAATATAAATTTTTGAAAATATGTTTTAGATAAGGTAAATAGGTATTTACAATTAATATATAAGATATTTAGTGAAAATAGCATTTAAAATAATTAAAAAAATATTTTAAATTAATAATTTTCTTATTATTAATGAGTAATTGTTATTTAATATAAATTTTAAGAAAAAAAATACAATAATAATAAAAGATTAAAAATAATTTGAAAACACAACTCGAACTTCAAATGGTTATGACTTTTGATTCGGGTATCTGTTCGGCCTCTACTATAGGTAAAATAGAAGCTTGCGATGAGGTCTACACCATTTTGATAAGGAAACCTTGGTCAATATTTTTTTTAGGCCAAAATAGGCCCATAAGGCATCTAAAACTGAGTTTTTAGTTGAGGTACCCCAATTTTTTAACATTCGATGGATTTTAAGCCTCATTTAAGGGGGTTTTATAGCCACTTTTTGGTGGAGACTGAATTTATTCTCATGGATTACTTTCATATTAATATCATGGGGTTTAAATTTTATAATTTTTCATCATGTAATTTTATTTATAATTAAATATATTCATGTTTTCTTGTATTTTCTTATAATAAATAACTCATATAAATACACATATCAACATATTTATGTAAAAATTTATATTCTAACATATGTAAATAAATAAATATTCTAAAAATTTATTTTAAAAAAAATCTAACCATTTTTTTCGACATAAAAATATATTTATAATTTTTTATATATACTTATATGTGTGTATTAATAAAAAGATATATATTATTATAATATTCTTGTATATGTAAATGAATATAATATATAATATATTTAAATAAATATAAGTGTATATATATATCACACACACATATACTATATAAATGTATTTAAAAATAATTATGTAAATGTATGAATAATATATATATATATATATATATATTTATATAATTAGAAATAGCATTAAACAAACAATAAAATAACATGGTGTAGTGGTAAAGGCATTCCATCGTCGAAGTAGTGGTGCAAGGTTTGAATCCAGGTAGGCGCATATGAGGTTAAAAATTCATAAATCACTAATTAAATGAATGGTGGGGTGAAAAGCACTGATAAAAGTGTGGGGAGATCAATTAAAGGTGTCGTAGAAGTGTGGATAAAGGGTTCGCCATGGACATCAAAAATTGTATAATTTTATCCCATTTAACAGCACAATCTTTATTAGTACTAAAAAATCACAATTAATGGACCCCTATAAGAGTGAGAAAAAAACATAGTTAAAAGATAACTTTAACAGCCCTAAAAAAGTTTTGTCAAAGGGACCTTTTTAATGGTGCTTTTTTAGATCTGTTAAAAGGGTCCTTTAATAGCACTTTTTTAGCACTGATAAAAGTTTCGGTCTTTTAACTGTGATCCGGTTTTCAACACTTTTAGTGCCGATAAAAACCAATTCAAGCATTATTAATGGCCTCTTTTGTAATTGTGAAGTAAAAACCTCTTATGTTATAGATGATTCCCCTACATAACTAAGTCAACATTTTCTCTAGTTTTTGTCTCTTTGTTAAATTATAATTTTCACAACACTCTTTTTACCTCATCCCATTCTCTCTATCAGTTTTTTATTAATTAACTTTCCCAATATAAGATTATTTTCATCCCCACCTTATTTTTCTTCGTATTTTCATTTTTTTTTCAAGGTAACAACCTCTTATTTAGGTGTTACAACTATTTTTGTTATATATTGGATCTGGTCATTAAGTTTATCAATAATATGTATTTATTCTTTAAACCATACCATGAAATCCATAATAACTCTAGATATAATTTGAGAAACACCATATTTTCCACTATCTTTTATACCTTGTTAAGTTTATATTTGAGTTGGTTGACATATTCAGATGATTCCTTCTATATCCCAACAATTTTTTAGGTTTTTACCCACTATAGATCAAGCATCCAATGAATTAATTATACATCTACCTTTTTGTCAAAAACATTTTCTGATAAATCTTATTACTAAATTTAAAGTTTATATTTATCAATTATTTCAATAATTACATCCCCCATATATGATATTAACACAATTAAATCATCTTTAAATAATTACTCTTCTTCTTCTTCATCTTTTCTGACCAATTATTTTTATTGAAACATTTTAAAAGACATATTTATGGGTTTAAAATTTTATTTAAGGGGTATTTTCTCAAATATTTTGGTATGTTATTGTCTTCATATTCCTTGTTATTCTTATTCATCATCGTAATGATATAATCCCATCATTTCTATAAATAAACTAAGTTAGTGGTAGCTTACCTCCATACCTCTATTTTCCTTTCCGGAATTTTCTTTCTACTAGTAATAGAAATCCATCACTAGAATATTCTTTTTTAAGTTTAGTATGAACTAAATTTTTATTATGAAAGTAAATACCTCTTTATATCTAGGAATAGGGAGACTGAATACATAACCCTTAGGCCCAAGGCCAAGTATCCAATGAACATGGCCTAAAATCCCAATGCATCATTATGTCTGCATCATCCTGCCTCCGTCACCACCTTCCTGTATCATTCCTACATCACCACCTACATAAAATATCCCCTAGAGGGATTTCTAGGGATTCAACCCTAGACTTTTGGATACAATATTATGGGTTTTACCACTATTGAATCATCGTAATATTCTTCATTGTTTACAGAATTGTTTATATCAAGTCTCTCCAAGGCTATAAATGTGATATCCTTTAATGATTATTCTGATTTACTCTTGGGATTTATTGATATTTAATATTCCAATAACATTCTATTATGATCATTAAGATAAAATTCAAAATATTTTCTTCTTTGAGTTCCAATAGCTCTGGATTTTACAATAATGGTAATATCAAAATAATTTTCTCCACAATTTAAAAATCTGTCATTTCATCACTGAGTCTATGCATAAATTCTACAACTTTAATAATATGGTTGAATAAACTATTAATGTTCACATTTGGGATCATTTTCAAATCATCAAACCCATTATGAAACACATAAATGTTTCAATCTTTTACTTTGGTGTCTCCATCATATATATTAGAAAAATAATCCTAAATTACATTCACTGAAGAACAATTTATCACCTTTATATATATTTTATTTTCAATATATCTATACAAATAATTTTAAGACTTTTCAGAAACATTTATAAGCTTCACATCCTCTTCATTCATCAACTATTCCATATCATCACATACATTAATTCCATTCATCACTGCTGAGTAAATTTTGAATCTAAGAGATCATTGATGAGATCTTATTCGATTCGACCAAATTTGATAGTTTCATCTATTAAAATGAACTTTTTTTATATTGGTGGAATTAACTATGTTTGAAAGTCCCTTATATGGTTCAATGGACCCAATAATCCATAAGCCCATATAACACTCTTCATATTGGAGATGACTCGAAGGACCAAGAGTTAGAAAACATTCATGGAAGGAACTAGTCAAATGTCTCACCAACCCTCGTCTAGAGAAACTACACAAGTGCTATGAGTTAAGGATACAACATTTCCCCTATCGATAATTGTGTTGTGGTGGATTGAAAAAATGTGGTAAGGAAACCCTTCATCCAACTTTGGAGTATGGGGGAGGATTAGACGAAAGCTTCTAGAACACCCATCACTCTGTTTATCCACCACACAATTATGATTACATGTAACTTGCTATATCGTTAACATAATTCTCTACAACATTTAACTAAGTGAAAATCCTATGAGAAACTGGTGAGGTCTTGGAATATGAAGGTCAATTTGATCATTCCATAACTGAAAGAACACACTGTAATAAAAAACAAATTTGGGAAAGTTTGAGATGATCATAATTTTTTTTCTAAAGGGTTATATAATATATCTCACTCATTTTTTATTAATGTAGCTATTTAAAAAAGATCACACTGTAGTGAATATAATCATGGTGAAAACTGGAGGTTTTGAAGAGTGTTATATTAAAACAAAAAACACCACACCATAGAGAAGGTAAATCTTGGAAATTTTGGAAATTTAAATCAATCCTAGATTTTAGGGAATCCAAATTTACTTTTGCAAAGTTCAATGAGAGGTTTTTAAGAAATTATTAATGGGAGGTTTTGAAGACCTAATTAATGAGAAAAATATTGTATACTTATGAGAACATTTTTTGATGTTTGAACCTTTAATATAGGAGAGATCAAGGAAGAAATGGAAGTATTTTTTGAAGTGTCAATTAATACATCTAGAGGTTTGAGAGAGATATTGTTTATACCATTAATTTCATTGATGATCTGGAGTTTGTAAAATAATGATAGAATAATGATAACATTTATGATATTTTGGGAAAGTTTGAGATGGTCATAAATTTTTTTTCTAAAGGGTTATATAATATATCTCACCCATTTTTTATTGATATAGCTATGGAAAAAAGATCACACCGTAGTGAATGTAATCATGGTGAAAACTGGAGGTTTTGATGAGGGTTATTTTAAGAGTATGTAAGTGATGGTGTGATTGTTTTTAGAAGATGTTCAATATATGGTTATATGGAAATGGATATAAATAAATATAGATGGGCATGAATTATCATGGTGATGAGAAATAGAGGCTTTGGGAGAGTTGTTTTTAGCCATCATTTGTGTTTTTTCTAGTAAAAGAGTCGATTCCAGTTTTCACATTTTTCAAATAATGTTTTTGGGATTCTAGAATTTTCCTAACTACATAGCATGTAGTCTCCAGTCATATGTTTTGTATGTAAATATTATTCATTTTTTCATTATAATGAATTCCATGTGTTATGTAATCTTAAAAAATATGTTTTTTGAGTTAGAAAAGGTGGATCTAGGGTTTCATGTGATTTTAAATATCAAATTTCATGTGACTACGAGTCACATATTGTGTAATGTAGAATCAAGTTCCTTAAGATTTACACCACATATATCCTAGGTCTAAAGAAGGAACTAATTTTTTTGTGTGCCTCTAAACATTTCATATATACTATGAAAAGTGGATCAACATGTATAGGTTGTACATTCTAAGTATCCATGTAAGTCCCACACACCAAGTACCCTAATGTACATGCCAGGATTGTTGGCTTCACATGAGATGGTCGATGACAATACATGACCTGTGAAGTGATCCATGTAATTTTTTAGGTATTTAACTTTTTATAAACCATGATAAATAATTATAAATGGTTATTGAGATTTATTTTAATCAATTTGTAATGTTTGAGAGATTTATTTAGATGAATTGTAAGTGATTTTAAGGAATTCAATAATAATGTAAAGAAGCTAAAAATTGGAAAAGTATAATATCATAAGGATCATGAATAAGTCCATAAGGATTCTTCCCGAGTTCATAAATATGATTCGTGATTTTTTAAGTATGACCCACAACTTATTAAGAATCATCACTGAGTTTATAATGATTATCATTGATTTCAAAAGTATCAATCCAACATCATAAAGATTATTCTAGAGCTCGTAAGGACAAACCATGACTTCATACGAATGATTCATGAGACTATAAGGATCATTTAATCTCTATAAGGATAATTAATATTCCCTTAAGACTCAAAATTTGATAATTTGACAAATTCATTAAGACTCACATCTCTATAAGAATCATTTTTTGAACTCTAAAAGGATTCCTCCTAAGTTCATAAGGATTAGACAGAGTTTGTGAGGATGGATGGTGTCATCGTAAGAGTCATTCATCCTTATTAAATATCAATTTTCCAAAACTTTAACACAAAAAACTCTTTATAAATAATATAAGGATTACCTTTAAATTTCTTGAGAGTTTTTTTAGTCCAACACTTTATGAAAATGTGAGATTTTAAAATTATGAAAAATATAAAAATTCTAGAATAAAATATACTGACAGGATTTGAATTCGATGATGCTCAAACTAATATTCATTGATTAAAAAATAATATATGAATTATTATTCAAGATGAAAAAATAGATTATTATTTTCATTACATGAATAACATGATCACATGGGAAAAATTGAATGAGAGAGAATCAACTGAAAATGATTCTATTTACAAGGGAAAGTTAAGAAAATGGTTTGAAATTTTAAATGGGAAGATGTTGTCTAGTTTTTCATTTCATACATCACATGAAAACGATCATGTAGTGATTCAATATTATTTAATAAAGTATCATAATTTTCAATTGCTTTTAAAAATTGAATATATCCTTGACCCCATGAGTGGGTTGAATAAGATGGAAACTGAATCTAAACTAGTGGAATGAATAATTGATCACTAATGGGTATTTCTATAATTTTAAAAAACATATGTTTGTTAATTATTTTAAATAGTGATCATAGCTAAAGGTTTTCCCCAGAATTAAGATTTAGGTGAAATGAAAGGAAATGGAATAAGGTTTTTTATGAATTTCACTAAAGATAATGGTAAAATAAAGGAGAAAATATTTGGTGATCATGGGAATGTGACCATGTGGTAATCTCATTAAGAAAACTCATAGAGGATATTTTTTCCATTCATTTATGAGAAATATCAAGAATATGAGATCAAAGTAACTGTGAGAAATAAATTAATTTAGAAATTTTTAAAATTTATTATTAAGGGAACTGTTTTTTAAAAACATCCATACTTAATAAGACTAAAAATAGGGGAAAATATAGACAAAATATGATGTTAAATATATGTAAAAACATACATGAGCTTTGGAATTTGGTTATTTGTGGTAAATAAGAAGATTAATAAGAATATCAATAACTAATACTGCATTTTTTTAGAATTTCCTTCTAATATTTTTCAATCATAAATGTAATAATATGTATAATTTCATAAAGAAGTGAGTATAACTATTCTGATATTCTTAAAGGCTTAAATATGAGAACATAAAAATTTACAGAAAAAAAATTATCAAGGTATATTACTCAAACTATTCATATCACATTATAAATACTTTGAAGTTGTGTATGTTTTAGGGAATACAAGGCTACAAGATGATATGAAGACTTCACACTTATAATATATGATGCATTATATGTGGAAAATATATAAACCATTTTAGAAACCAATCATAGTAAGGAGTATTTTCAAACACTAGAACCAAACCATTTTAATAATTATGTATTCTATATCCTTATTTTATTTCCTTATTCATTTGGGGTATGAAGATTTTCACATTGAGAAGATCTAATATTAGCCAATAGTGATGGTTAATTCTTAAAAGATAGAAATTTTTAAATATGGACACCACTAATTTACCCCGCTCTCTCAGTAGTACAACAAATGTTGGGGCATATCAAGTGGTATCAGTGTGATCAGTTTCACTTTATCATATCCTTGAGTGGATAGAGATGGAATATATAATATTCTTGAATATTAGTTAAGTTATTAATATAAATAGAAAGAACTACCATGGTGGGAATAATATTAGATCATGAAATCTTATGTATCTTTTCCTAGAAGTGATTGATATGGTAACAATGGGATTTTCACTATTTAATCAAAGTTCACAGATGTCATTTTCATGTGAGAATAATTTAGAGAATGAAAACAAATCCAAGAATTCAATTCTCATATACCTATTTTAAAAGTCAACACTAATGTAATGGGACTTCAAAATACTAATGAAATGTAGGATGTGATTAAAATTATGCATGAAATAAATGAAAAAGTTAAAGAAGTTATGTTAAAGATTTATAGTTATAGACTTAAATACATCTATATATATGAATATGAAAACCTAAATGACTACTTTACAAGAGTCAAAGATATTATAAGATACATAAGAGGATATGGAGAAAATCTAGAAGATACAACCATGTGATGAGAAGATTTTTGGATAGGTTTGGTCCTAATGATTAAAGATTGGAATATTTAAAGTATCTTAACCTTGATGGATTGCATAATATTCATGTCTCATATGAAATGATAAAGTCTCATATATTAAAAAAATAATGTTAAATAGTAAATGAAATTTTAATCTATGAGGAAAGTGAAAATAAAATACAAACACTACCACAAAACTGGGCAAGGCCTGCGCCCCCCTTTATCAGCGCTAACAGTTTAGTGCTGATAAAGGGTCAGGCCTTTATCAGCGCTAAAAAAAGCACTGATAAAGGCCACCTTTATTAGTGCTAACGGTTTAGCGCTGATAAAGGCCCACCCCTTTATCAGCGCGTTTTTAGCGCTGATAAATGGATTATTTATCAGTGCTAACAAAGCGCTGATAGAGGTTGTCTTTATCAACGCTTTTCATTTTAGCGCTGATAAATACACCCTTTATCAGCGCTTTTTACTAGCGCTGATAAAGGGTCCTGCGGATTTGTTAAAAACCTGCGGGTCCTCTTCCTCCTCCCCGCACACAATCAAGATCTCACGGAAGCCCTCGTCTTTGCCGCTGCCGCCACCTCCTCCTCCTCTGTCGCGGCCGCCGCCTCCTCCTCTGCTTCTACTCCTCCTCCTCCTCCTCCACCAGCCTCATCCTCCTCCTCCTCTGGTGCCTCCGCTGCTTCCGCCCTGCCTCAGCCCTGCCTCTGTGCCGCTGCCGCCACTGCCTCCTCCTCCACCGCGGCCTCCTCCTCCTTTGCCGGTGCCTCCTCCTCCTTCGTCGGTGCCTCCTCCTCCACCGCGGCCTCCTCCTCCACCGCGGCCTCCTCCTCCTCCGCCGGTGCCTCCACAGCCTCCTCCTCCTCCGCGGCCTCCTCCTCCTCTATTGTGCGGTATGCTATTCCCAATAATTGTAATTTGCTTTGTTTTTTGTTTTTGTTCTATATTTCAACTATCATGATTTGTGTGAATCAATTTTATTTGAAGTGGGGGGGTGCAGGTGCTGCAGGGGGTGTAGTGGGTGGGGGGGTGTGCAGGTGGGGGTGTTTAGGTGGGGGAGATGTGCAGTGGGTGAACATGTGTAGGTGGGGCGTATAATGGGGGGTCTATTGGGTGTGAGGTGGGGGGGTGTACAAGTTGGGGGTGGGGGTGGGGGTGGGCTGTGCAGGTGGGGGTGAGTGGGATATGCAAGTGGGAGGGGGGGTTGTTCAAGTGGGTGGTGGAAAAGAGAGTGTTCTAGTTGGGGGGGGGGGTCTAGGTAGGTGGGAGTCTGTTGGTGGGTGAGGTTGGGGGGTGTACAAGTGGGGGGTGTGAAGGTGGGGATGGGGGAGGGGGTTGTGCAAGTGGGGGGGGGGGGTGTAGTGGGTGGATTGGAGGGGGGATGTACAGGAGTCTGCTGGGGGAGATATGGGGAGGGGGGATGTGCATGTGGGAAGTCGACACTTCCATAGTTTTCCAATAAGCACTGGGAATTCATCACTTTTAGAGATTTGGATAGGCCTGAGGCCTCTTAGGTTTTCGTTCTTGTCTATTTATCTTGATGAGTAAGGAATCATATGATCTAAAAGTGACATCAACTATAAATGATTAATTCTTTCTCCCACAAAACAATTTTCTAAAAATAATATATCTTTGGAAGGTGAGGGATCCTTTTAGAATTCATTCATATAGAGACCAGTCAAGGAAAGTATCCATATATATCCACCTAGAGTAGGGACCTCTGCGGCCGCCACCTCCTCCTCCTCTGCCGCGGCCACGGCCTCCTCCTCTGCTCCTGCTCCTCCTCCTCCTCCACCAGCCTCATCCTCCTCCTCCGCTGCCTCCGCCGATGCCTCCTCCTCCTCTGCTGGTGCCTCCGCGGCCTCCTCCTCCTCCGTCGGTGCCTCCGAGGCCTCCTCCTCCTCCGCCGTCACGCCGCGGTCAAGCCGTGGTCACGCCGCAGTCATGCCGCGGTCACGCCGCGGTCACGCCACGGTCACGCCGCGGTCACGCCGCGGTGACACCGCGGTCACACAGCGATCACGCCGCGGTCACGCCGCAGTCACGTCGGTGCCTCTGCGGCCGCCGCCTCCTCCTCCTCCGCCGTGGCCGCCGCCTCCTCCTCTGCTCCTGCTCCTCCTCATCCTCCTCCACCGGCCTCATCCTCCTCATCCTCCGCTGCCTCCGTTGCCTCCGCTGCCTCCGCCCTGCCTCCGCCCTGCCTATGCGCTGCCGCCGGTGCCTCCTCCTCCATCGCGGCCTCCTCCTCCTCCACCGCGGCCTCCTCCTCCTCCTCTGCTGCCTCCGCTGACTCATCCTCCTCCGCCGCGGCCGCCGCCTCCTCCTCTGCTCTTGCTCCTCCTCCCCTCCACCAGCCTCATCCTCCTCCTCCTCCGTTGCCTTCACTGCCTCCGCCCTGCCTTCGCGCTGCCGCCAGTGCCTCTGGTGCCTCCTCCTCCACCGCGGACTCCTCCTCCTCCGCCGATGCCTCCTCCTCCTCCTTTGGTGCTGCCAGTGCCTCCATGTCTCCTCCTCCTCCGCGGTCACGCCGCGGTCATGCTGCGGTCACGCCGCGGTCACGCCGCGGTCACGCCGTGGTCACGCCGCGGTCACGCCGCGGTCACGCCGCGGTCACGCCGCGGCCACGATGGTGCCTCCGCGGTCGCCGCCTCCTCCTCCTCCGCCGCGGCCGCCACCTCCTCCTCTGCTTTTGCTCCTCCTCCTCCTCCTCCACAGGCCTCATTCTCCTCCTCCTCCGCTGCCTCTGCTGCCTCCGCTGCCTCCGCCCTGCCTCCGCCCTGCCTCTGCGCTGCCGCCGGTGCCTCCTCCTCCACCACGGCCTCCTCCTCCTCTGTCGATACCTCCTCCTCCTCCGCCAGTGCCTCTGGTGCCTCTGCGGCCGCCTCCTCCTCCGCGGTCACGCCGCGGTCACGCCGCGGTCACGCCGCCGTCACACCGCGGTCACGCCGCAGTCACGCCGGTGCCTCTGCGGCCGCCGCCTACTCCTCCTCCGCCGCGGCCGCCGCCTCCTCCTCTGCTCCTGCTCTTCCTCCTCCTCCTCCACCAGCCTCATCCTCCTCCTCCTCCGCTGCCTTCGCTGCCTCCGCTGCCTCCGCCCTGCCTCTGCCCTGCCTCTGCGCTGCCGCCGGTGCCTCCTCCTCCACCGCGGCCTCCTCCTCCTCCACCGCGGCCTCCTCCTCCTCCTCCGCTGCCTCCGCTGCCTCCCCCTCCTCCGTCGCGGCCGCTGCCTCCTCCTCTGCTCCTGCTCCTCCTCCCCTCCACCAGCCTCATCCTCCTCCTCCTCTGATACCTTCGCTGCCTCCGCCCTGCCTCTGCCCTGCCTCTGCGCTGCCGCCGGTGCCTCCTCCTCCACCGCGGCCTCCTCCTCCTCCGCTGATGCCTCCTCCTCCTCCGCCGGTGCCTCCACGTCTCCTCCTCCTCCATGGTCACCCCGTGGTCACGCTACAGTCACGCCGCGGTCATGCCGCGGTCACGCCGCGGGCACGCTGCGGGCACGCCGCGGTCACACCAGTGCCTCTGCAGCCGCCGCCTCCTCCTCCTCTGACGCGGCCACCTCATCCTCCTCTGCTCCTGCTCCTCCTCCTCCTCCTCAACTGGCCTCATCCTCCTCCTCCTCCGCTGCCTCCATTGCCTCCGCTGCCTCTGCCCTGCCTCCACCCTGCCTATGCGCTGCCGCCGGTGCCTCCTCCTCCACCGCGGCCTCCTCCTCCTCCGCCGATGCCTCCTCCTCCTCCGCCGATGCCGTCGGTGCCTCCGCGGCCGCCTCCTCCTCCGCAGTCACGCCGCGGTCACGCCGCGGTCACGCCGCGGTCACGCCGCGGTCAAGCCGTGGTCACGCCGCGGTCACGCCGCGGTCACGCCGCGGTCACGCCGCCGTCACGCCGCGGTCACGCCGCGGTCACGCCGCCGTCACGCCGCGGTCACGCCGCGGTCACGCTGGTGCCTCTGCGGCCGCCACCTCCTCCTCCTCCGCCGCGGCCGCCGCCTCCTCCTCTGCTCCTGCTCCTCCTCCTCCTCCTCCACCGGCCTCATCCTCCTCCTCCTCCGCTGCCTCCGCCGATGCCTCCTCCTCCTCTGCCGGTGCCGCCGATGCCTTCGCGGCCTCCTCCTCCTCTGCCGGTGCCTCCGCGGCCTCCTCCTCCTCTACCGTCACGCCGCGGTCAAGCCGCGATCACGCCGCGGTCACGCCGCGGTCACGCCGCGGTCACGCCGCGGTCACGCCGCGGTCACGCCGCGGTCACGCCGCGGTCACGCCGCGGTCACGCCGCGGTCACGCCGCGATCACGCCGGTGCCTCCGCGGCCGCCGCTTCCTCCTCCTCCGCCTCCTCCTCTGCTCCTGCTCCTCCTCCTCCTCCTCTACCGGCCTAATCCTCCTCCTCCTCTACTGCCTCCGTCGATGCCTCCTCCTCCTCCGCCGGTGCTGCCGGTGCCTCCGCGGCCTCTTCCTCCTCCGTCGGTGCCTCCGCGGCCTCCTCCTCCTCCGCTGTCACGCCGCGGTCACGCCGCGGTCACGCCGTGGTCACGCCGCAGTCACGCCGCGGTCACGCCGCATATTACAATATATAGGAGGAGTACTTTGATAATCTGGAGGTTCTTTGGGTCTTTTTAGAGAGCTTTTTATTTATTAAAATATAATCAATTACCCATATTTTGTTTAAGAAGTATTGTTTCATGGTCACATTATTTCCTTGGAAGGAGTTTTATGTTATCCAGAAAAGGTTCGAGAATGACATAAACTTTGGAAAACAACACCAATGACATACGGCAAACCGATCAAACGCATTCAGATTGTTTTGATAATTTAGCACAACGATCCACGAGTCATTTTTGACGTGTACGAATCGACCACACCTCAATCTGACGCACGGTGTGACCGGTATGGCTAAAAGTGTCTGATATCAGTTTTAAAATGACATAAACTTTAGAAAACAACACTACTGACACACGGAATACCAAGAAAACGCGTTCGGATTGTTTTGAAACTTTAGAACAACGATCCACGAGTCAATTGTGACGTGTACGAATTGACCGCACCTTAATCTGACGCACGCTGTGACCGGTATGGCTAAAAGTGTATGATATCAGTTTCAAATTGAGATAAACTTTGGAAAACAACACCAATGACATACGTCAAACCGAGGAAACGTGTTCGGATTGTTTTGATACTTTAGGACAACGATCCACGAGTCATTTTTGACATGTACGAATCGACCACACCTCAATCTGATGCACGGTGTGACCGGTATGGCTCAAAGTGTCTGATATCAGTTTCAAATTGAGATAAACTTTGGAAAACAACACCAATGACATACGGCAAACCGAGCAAACGCGTTCGGATTGTTTTGATACTTTAGGAAAACGATTCACGAGTCATTTTTGATGTGTACGAATCGACCGCACCTCAATCTGACGCACGGTGTGACCCATATGGCTCAAAGTGTTTTATATCAGTTTTAAAATGACATAAACTTTGGAAAACAACACTACTGACATACGGAATACCAAGCAAATGCGTTTGGATTGTTTTGAAAATTTAGGACAATGATCCAAGTGTCATTTGTGACGTGTACGAATCGACCGCACCTCAATCCGACGCACGGTGTGACCGGTATGGCTAAAAGTGTCTGTTATCAGTTGGAAAATGACATAAACTTTAGAAAACAACACCAATGACATACGGAATACCGAGAAAACGTGTTCGTATTGTTTTGAAACTTTAGTACAATGATCCAAGAGTCATTTGTGACGTGTATGAATCGACCGCACCTCAATCTGACGCACGGTGTGACCGGTATGGCTAAAAGTGTCTGTCATCAGTTGGAAAATGACATAAACTTTGGAAAACAACACCAATGACATACAGCAAACCGAGAAAACGCGTTCATATTGTTTTGATACTTTAGGAAAACGATCCACGAGTCAATTGTGACGTGTACGAATCGACCGCACCTCAATCCGACGCATGGTGTGACTGGTATGGCTAAAAGTGTCTGATATCAGTTTTAAAATGACATAAACTTTAGAAAACAACACTACTGACACACGGAATACTGAGAAAACACGTTCAGATTGATTTGAAACTTTAGAAAAACGATCCACGAGTCAATTTTGACGTGTACGAATCGACTGCACCTCAATCCGATGCACGGTGTGACCGGTATGGCTAAAAGTGTATGATATCAGTTTCAAATTGAGATAAACTTTGGAAAACAAAACCAATGACATACGGCAAACCGAGCAAACGCGTTTGGATTGTTTTGATACTTTAGGAAAATGATCCACAAGTCATTTGTGACGTGTATGAATCGACCACACCTCAATCCGATGCACGGTGTGACCCGTATGGCTCAAAGTGTTTGATATCAGTTCCAAAATGACATAAACTTTAGAAAACAACATTACTGACATAAGGAATACCAAGACAACGCGTTCAGATTGTTTTGAAACTTTAGGAAAACAATCCACGAGTCAATTTTGACGTGTACGAATTGACCTCACCTCAATCTGACGCACAGTGTGACCCATATGGCTCAAAGTGTTTTATATCAGTTTCAAAATGACATAAACTTTAGAAAACAACACTACTGACATACAGAATACCGAGCAAACGCGTTCGGATTGTTTTGAAACTTTAGGAAAATGATTCACGAGTCATTATTGACGTGTATGAATTGACCGCACCTCAATCCGACGCACGGTGTGATCGGTATGGATAAAAGTGTCTGATATCAGTTTCAAATTGAGATAAACTTTGGAAAACAACACCAATGACATACGGAAAACCGAGCAAACGCATTCAGATTGTTTTGATACTTTAGGAAAATGATCCATGAGTCATTTGTGACGTGTACGAATCGATCGCACCTCAATCTGACACACGGTGTGACCTGTATGGCTCAAAGTGTTTGATATCAGTTTCAAAATGACATAAACTTTAGAAAACAACACTACTGACATACGGAATACCGAGAAAACGCATTCGGATTGTTTTGAAACTTTAGGAAAATGATCCACGAGTCATTTTTGACGTGTACGAATCGACCTCACCTCAATCAGACGCACGGTGTGACCGGTATGGCTAAAAGTGTCTGATATCAGTTTCAAATTGAGATAAACTTTGGAAAACAACCCCAATGACATACGGCAAACCGAGCAAACGCATTCGGATTGTTTTGATAGTATAGGAAAATGATCCACGAGTCATTTTTGAAGTGTACGAATCAACCGCACCTCAATCCAATGCACGGTGTGACCCGTATGGCTCAAAGTGTTTTATATCAGTTTAAAAATGACATAAACTTTAGAAAACAACACTACTGACATAGGGAATACTGAGCAAACACATTCAGATTGTTTTGAAACTTTAGGACAATGATCCATGAGTCATTTGTGACGTGTACGAATCAACTGCACCTCAATCCGACGCACGGTGTGACCGGTATGGCTAAAAGTGTCTGTTATCAGTTGTAAAATGACATAAACTTTAGAAAACAACACCAATTACATACGGAATACCGAGAAAACACGTTCGGATTGTTTTGATATTTTAGTACAACGATCCACGAGTCATTTGTGACGTGTACGAATCAACCTCACCTCAATCCGATGCACGGTGTGACCAGTATGGCTAAAAGTGTCTGATATTAGTTTCAAATTGAGATAAACTTTGGAAAACAACACCAATGATATACGGCAAACCGAGAAAACGCGTTCGGATTGTTTTGATACTTTGGGAAAATGTTCCACGAGTCATTTGTGACATGTACGAATTGACCTCACCTCAATCCGACCGATGCACGGTGTGACCGGTAAGCCTTTTTATTAGATAAAGAATCAGTATATATTAAATGAGACAAATCAATCAAAAACATATTGATTTTACATTATTCCCTTTCATTGTTTTGAAAATGAAAACATTTGAGTTTAAAATTTCATATTTTAGTTTCACATTTCCATATTAATGTATTCTTTCATATTACTATTTTAATTTCTTTCATTATTGCATTACTAACATAATATTTGTTTTCTTATATAGGTGAATTTTTTTCCTTGAGTTAGGATGCTTTTTTCGGCAACAAATACCATCGAGAGCGGATCACAGATATCAAGGGATGAAACATGAATGTTTATAACTGTTTTTGAATAATTGTAATTGTAACCATGTAAAACAATGTTTGAAATGTATATAGAAATGTGTTTTTTTGTATTCATGATGTTAAGTAAATGTATATACCGTTGTCGGTCAAAATATTGTGTGCGGTTGTTAGGGTGTGCAGGTGTGCATGTGCTACTTTGTGCAGGTATTCTGGTGTACAGGTGTGCAGATCCTGTTTTGTAGGTGCAGGCGATGGGGCCTTTATCAGTGCTTTTTTAGCACTGATAAAGGACACCTTTAACAGCGCTAGAGGAGCACTGATAAAGGAATACTTTATCAGCGCTCCGTTAAGCGCCGATAGAGGAGACCTTTATCAGTGCTAAAATAAGCGCTGATAAAGGGTTCCTTTATCAGCGCTCCGAGAAGCGCTGATATAGGCGACCTATATCAGCGCTAAAAAAAGAGCTGATAAAGGCGGTCCTTTATCAGTGCTTTTTTTTGCGCTGATAAAGGGGACCCCCCCCCCCCCCTATATCTACGCCGGCATTAACAGCGCTTTTCTAGCGCTATTAATGCTGGTTTTTAGCGCTAATAAAGGTGCAGTTTGTAGTAGTGAAATAAGTTGGAGAGTAAAATGATTCAGAGGATAAAGAAGAAATGAGTTTTATAAGAGAATTGTATCTCTTATATCAAAGAACACAAAAAAATGATTGGGAAAATACAATGGTTGTCGCACCCATTGGTTCATTGGTATGCATATAGTTTTCCATTTCATTTAATTTCGTTTGTAATTTTTAGGAGTTTGGGGTTCAAAAATGAAACAGTTTTTGGAAAAATAGTCTCAGACATAGGGTTTGAACATGATTAGTACTGACTATGTTCCCATCCATGTGAGTGAGATTAAGGGATTCCAGTTCTATTTTTCATGATTTAATCATGGTTTATCTAATCATGTGTATTCTTCTAGGAAACTGTGAATATTATTTTGTAAAGGTAGAGTAACCAATGTAGTTTGTTTATGGTTTGTAAACAATGCATAAAAATCATTCAATCAACTAATATAACATAACAATGTCAAATTACAATGATTAATCATTTGATTTTAACCTCCATTTCATCTCCTCTTCTGAAAATTCAGTCAAGAAATCACCTCCAACCATGGAACTCTCTTTTACCTTACTACCTTGGTAGATTCACTTGCATTCATGGTGGATTTATTCAATGTAATAGTTTATTTCTATTAGTTTCCTCATTTATTCCTCCTCTTAACCCTTATTATTCATTTATCTTTGAGTTTTGGAAGCCTAGGTGTCCATGGGGGTGATCCTAGTGCTATGGGTGAATGTTTAACAGAATTTAAGAGTAATCTATATTCATGGAGATCCCTTTTACCTGTTTCTTATGATTTCTGGTGAATTTGATGGGTTTAACTCTAGTTTTGGGGTACATGTATCTATATAATGGGACATTCCCAATGAATACCATAAGTACCTAAATCTTATTTTGTTTAAAATGATAAATTTTGAAATATATTTTTTATTTTGGGATTTCGTTTGATTTTTTTGATGTGGTTATTAGAGTATATCTAATTAAATGGTGTGTTCAAGTGGTCTTTCCAAATAAATAATTTTTTCCTTTAAAGTGTTTGATGAGTTGTTTTTAAGAGATTCTTGAGAGATAAATGATTTAAAAGAAGGATTTGTTTTCAAATGGCTTTCCTTGAAAATTATTTATATTCCAAAAATGAATTTTAAAATCTTTTTAAAGGGGAGTCTTGATTCATGCCTATCGTGTGGTATATTCAAAAGCAATATTAATTTTTCTTAGTGTAGTACATAGGCTGACTAGGGTCGTCTCACTTGAGGAGGCTTCTCAATTTCATTCACTTTTTCTAATTCACAAAAATTATTTTTTTTTGGTTTTTAAATTTAATGAAAATATTTTTGGTTATTGATTAGATTTTAAAATTACATACAAAAGGAGAATTTAAACTATCAAGTAATCTTAAACAAAATGAGTTAAGGAAAAAAGAGCACGGCCTAGTGCTTAGTTTTTTATTCAATAATTATTATCTTTTATATGTATGATTTCAGTTTGATAATGCAAACATGAAATATCATGTTTGAACTAATATTCCTCATTTATAAATTGTAAAAATCATTGATTTCCTAAGAAATCAAAATTCCATCACCACCATTAATCAAGATTTAGGACACATCTTCATCTAGGATGTTCTATATTTCAAGACCCAACCCAATCAATATTGTTTCATCCATAGATTAATTCAACTCCATCATGTAAATAAATAACCAATGGAGATAGGGGAAATTGATTATACAAAAGAATAGAATAGATTGAGTTGTATATCATTGGGTGTAGTCACTATATCCGAGACATTTGCATCACTCATACATGCTACTCAAATTAATTAAAAACATAAAATAAAATTTAAATAAAATTCAAGAACACCTTAACCTCCCCTGAAGCCAAGCCTCAACATCATAACCTCATTTACAAGAGTAAGAGATCACTTGGTGGAGTGGGTGGAAGAGAACAAGAAGAAATAGAATAAAATTCAAAAAAAATTGAAAAAAATGGCGATGAGAAAAAAATTTTGAAATAAAATAGAATTGGGATGAGAGAGAGAGAGTAGATAAAATAAGAAAAGAAAAAATAAAATAACAAAAATGAAATTATATAATTTATAAGGAATAAAAACATAAAAAATAATAATAATTTATTATTATTATTAAGAGAAGAAGAGATTAAGGAAGTAAAAAAATAAAATAAAAATATTAAAAGAGTATTACTAATAATTATAGTAATAGAAATAATAATATTATTAATAATAATTTTAATAATAACAATAATAATAATATTAATATTAATAATAAAATAGGAGGAATAATAGTATAGGATAGAGAATGGGTGGAAACAAAATTTAAAACATGCATGCATGAATTAATTTTATTTAAACTAAAATTCAAATGATAATTTAAAATGATAATTTAAAATAAAACAAAATTAAAAAAATGAAGAAACGTAATTGGAAGAAGGGTAAACCAGCTGGACTCCCTCATTGGATATCTCCTCCATGGTTCCCTAAAAGATTTGGAAAGGATGGGTTCACCTCCTTTTATAGGTGAGGGGGGACATTTTTGGGCTCCATAATTCTTCCTCCAAACGTTTTGGAGTTTTTGACAAATTAAATAGATGAATCAGGATGTGGTATCTTTATAAAAGTTGTTCCCAACTATCTTTCACGTTTTTTCTCCAAATATCACCTTAGTTATCCATGTGTATAAGACGTTATAGTAAAAATAATCAAAGTTTTTATTCTCTCTGAATTCACCTAGAATCATCCTTCAATGTTGAGAATCCAATTATCACACTAATAAGTAAATAACTCATTAATATTTAATTAGGAATTGAACCTATGATTCATATTTCAAATCCAGGTGGAATCACCTCTACTAGAGGAATTTATCATGATTTATCCCTCTTTTTCAGAGTAAGATCCACTTTGTCTTCATGAATAATTTTCCAAATTTTTTGTTTTTTTAGTCCACTATATGTTCGAATAACATCATGGTCAAGAATAAAAATTCATATCCCATAAATAAGGGAATAAAGAAAAATAATCACATCATGTAGATAGATAATTTAAATTTTAAGATCACAATAACACAATGTTTAAAATCTGTCAAAATTACAAAATTAATAATTTTTATATTTTAGCCACTATTCATTTTATAATTAAAATTACCCATTATTTTAATAAAATATTTAAATACATGAGTTTTATCATTATAGATAATGAAAAAATAATTATAATTTGAATAAAAAAATCAATTAATTTTATTCTATTAAATACCCCCACACATAATCCTTGTCTATACTCAAAAATAAAATCTCTCTAAGGAGTTAAAGGGGCACTGATGTAATCAATATTTAATTTTTAATGTAATAAATTCAAAAAAAATTCAATTTTAAATAAAATTTTTAAATTCCATATAAAATATCAATTAAATTTCTCATTTTTCAAAGAAAAAATGAATCCATGTATTTTACTTTTTCCCTTTTAAAATTGATGGAGCTTCTCCTATCATTCATTAAAGCCCCTTGATTCATTATTACCAAAATATTAAAGTAATTATTAAAATAAATTTTGATTCTTTTATATAATCACTCATGATAAAAATCAAGTATAGTTATGCTCATATCAGGAGAACATGCTTCTTATCCATAATTTTTAGAAAGAAATACTTTCTCCAATTTGTAAATACAAAAGGCACATAAAATCACGAGGGCTTGAAATTAAGGTTCAAATGTCCATAAGGCTTAAGGTTGGTGGGAATTGATGTTTTAAAAATAAAGATCAATGAAGAGGTTTAACTCTTAAAGCATAAATCAAGATATTCAAAGTAAAAACAATTAATAAAATTCCCCCCTTCAAATTATAAGAACTCCAATTTTCTCAAAGCTCAAACTAAATATCATGATTTGTTTAATCATAATGAATGATTTATGCACTCTCTTGAATATTTTTTTCTATTATTATACTCATTTTTTTCTTTTTCAATGAACCTTTTCATTTTTTTCTCTTTTAAAAAATCTATAATTTATAATAAAACTCACACTCACCAACTAATAACATATGATAGAAATAATAGGTCTAGTAATGGTGATTTTTTGTTTTCCCAAATCACAACCCATTTTTAACTTTTTTTCCATTTTTTCGTTTACATATTTTTATATTCAATAGGGGAATAACATTAGAGTACAATGAATGATTCTATAACCTTTTAAAATTACCATAGTAAGCACCCCACACTTCTCATTTATAATGTAAAACATCTCACTTTCCATAATTCCCTTCACCTCCACACTTCAACTTTAAAATATCATAAAAATAATAAGATGATGGTATGAATGGATTAAAATAGCTTAAATCATGGCTCATTCCTCTAAAGTTAATTCATGGTATCTATGTTATAAAGAAGAATATATGTAAAGGTGGTCTTTTTAGGATAATTGGTTGTCAAACTATGCCTCAATCATTTGGAACATGTTTTCACAATCATAGATTTGACATATTCAAATGCAAGTTATATCATGTGGCATGTCCCAAGATCACTCAAGAAATATTCTCAAGGTAAAATATAAATTACTTGGTCTATAAATCCTCTTAGAAATGGTCATATGTTATTGGACAATCACTCAAGGCATGATTAATAATAATAAATCAATTCACATAAATTTAGAAAATGCAAAGCATGAAAAATGGTCGGGAAATTTTATTTAAATGAATAAATTAATTCCTTCAAATCATTAGTCCTCATATTAATATCCATGCTTCACTTTAATCATTAAATTTTCCATTTTATTAATTCAATCTCATTGACATTGAAATCTAAAACATGGAATCACATTGTTACTAATAAACTCATGTCTCCTAGACAAGTTAAGTAAAGCATAATCCAAGTGTGGGCATGAAATTTCACTTTAAACCTCAAAACATGTTTTTGGAAAAAAAATGTAAGGATTTTATAAGATAACAAAAAGTCAAATCTCTCTTCTAAGAAGCTTGGTCCTTCCCCTTCACTATATGAGGATGCCATCTACCATTATGAACTTATAAAATAGTAATACCCAATTAAGCACAAGGATCATGTCATTGAAGCTCAAAAATATAGGATAGAGAAGGTTTAATACTAAAATAAAACTTAAGTAATGAAATTGAAATCTAATTTCTTAGAAATAAAGTAATGATAAATCTTGGTATAATCTCCTAAGTACACCCTAAATTTTTATTGCCTCCAGAAAGGAAGTAAAATCTGTTATCCATAATCTTTCAGTTGGTGTATTTTCTTATATTTGAACCACTACATGCGGTTTCTTATAGTTTGGACTTATTCTTATCTATTAAGGAGAACTCTATTGATATATTACAACAGATCAAACCCATTCCCAGTGTGGCACGGTCAGGGTAGGATATAAAATGAAACCTCCACCCCTTTGGTTGTGATGTATACATCCATTCTTTCTCCATTCAGTATCTTCTCTAGGTATGGTAAATTAAAATAATAGTCAAAGGGAGAGTTGAAAGGCGATTTTATTTTAACAAAATTACATTTGAAAATTCAATATCAGATACTCCCCGTTTTATAAAAGCAAAATGAATCTATGGTTCTTTAGGAAGATCCATTGGTATCTATTTATGGGCATCCTCTAGTAGATGTTCAATATGTTTAGGGTGCTCTATGAGTTCCTCTACAAGTGAATTTTGTTTCTCATCATCTTCCTCCAAAAAAAATATGAGTCATTTAAAAATATAAAATCAAAATAGCAGGTTGTGATACTAAATTCAATATCAATAAAATTGGAAGATAAAGAGTTCATAAAAGGTTCAACTCCCTTAATTGAATTGCCTTGAATCACTTATTTAATTGAAAGTGCTTCTTGTATTTTATCTTCACCGAAAGGAGGTAGGTATTTTGATTCCTCATATCTTTCTTCAAATTCCACCACTTGGGTGGTTTCTTATTTTTCTAAGTCTAGAGATAGGTATGGTTGTGGTGATTCTTCTAATTTGTATAGAATGAGGAGATCATGTTTTATTTCAATTTCTGCCTAATTACTCCAAAATTTATATAAACTCCCATGATATCCCTCTTGTAAATTAGAAAAAAATGATCATTCATATATCTCCACTTGAAATTTATGATAGAGGTGGAATGAATAATTATGTATCTCCACCTTTACCTCATCGAGTTCTTCAATTTCAAAGATGAGTGGTAAATTTTATTCCACCACATACTCAGGTTCTTATTCCGACTCAGAGCTGGTTTTCTCCATTAATTCATGAACTTATTCAAATTCTATTCCATCTTTTCTTTTTAGTTTTTCTATTCTTTATCTTGGATATTGCACCTAATCTCTATTATAATTTTATTCTTCTTTTTGTTGTTGTTTCTACTATTACAACTATGAGTATTATACCCATGTATAATAATCTAAATTTTAATATAATATAAAAAGATAATTTTTTGTGTTTACTTAAATAAAAATAATGAGAATATGTCACAAATGTGAAAACATAAAAAACTAAGTAAATTACTAACTGGATACCTAAAAACATCACCATTTTTGACACACACCTATCATGGGTAATGTTCAAAAGTAACATGAATTTTTCCTTGTGCAGCACAGAGGCAAACTAGGGTTGTATAATTTGAGTATCCTTCTCAATTTAGTTCACTTACTCTATCTAATTAACCTAAACTAGTACTTTTTATGGTTTTGTAATTTAATGAAAATATTTTTTGTTTTTGGTTAATTTTTTAAATTATATGTAGAAGGAGAATTAAAACTATCATATAGCCTTAAAATGGATGAGTTATGGAAGAAGGAGCATGGCCTTGGGTTTAGTTTTGGATTCAATAATTATTCTCTTTTATATGTTTGATTTTAGTTTGATAATTTATACATAAAATATCATGTTTGAACTACTATTCTTCATTTGTAAATTGTGGAAATCATTGATTTCCTAAGAAATATCAATTCCACCTCCTCTTTTAATCAAGGTTGATAACACATCATCTTCTAGTATGTTCTATCTTCCATGACCCAACATAATCAATGTTGTTTCATCCATTCATTAATTGAACTCAATTATTCGAATAAATACTAATGGAGAGAGGTAAAATGATTAAATAAAAGAATATAATAGATTTATTTGTATGTCATTGGGGGACAGTCACCACATTGGGGACATTCACCTCACCCATAAATACAACTCAAATCAATTACAAACATAAGATAAATTTTAAATAAAATTAATGAATACCTTAACCTCCCCATGGACCAAGCCTTGGGGTTAACCTCTCATTTTTTAGAGTAAGAAATCACTTGGTGGAGTGGGTGAAGAATAATAAATAGAATAAAATAAAAGAAAGAGAATTTAAAAGAATGTTGATGAGAAAATTAATTATTAAAGTAAAATAGAATTGGGATCTGAGAGATATATATATATTAAGAAATAATAAAAAAATAAAAAAATTAAAAAATAAATTTATATAATTTATAAGGAATATAACAATAATAATAATTTATTATTATTATTAGAAGAATAGATTAAGAAAGTAAGAAAATAAAATAAAAATGTTAAAAGAGTATTAATAATTATTATAATAATACTAATAATATTATTATTATTAATAATTATACTATTAATAATAAAATTAAGAGGAATGAGAATAGAGGATAGAGAATGGGTGAATAAAATTTAAAACATGAATACAATATTTAATTTTATTTAAACTATTATTTAAATTACAATTTAAAATGAAAATGTAAAATATAAAAAAAATAAATAAAATAAAATAAAATAAAATGAAGAAGGAGAAGGGGGGAAGGTTCTATAAACCAGCCTTACTTAGTGGATATATTCTCCTTGGTGCCCTAAATGATTTGGAAAGGAGGGTTTCGCCTCCTTTTATAGGTCAGAAGGTAGATTTTTCATCTTCATAATTCTTCCATAGAAAGTTGTTTTGTGTTTTTTGACCCATTAAATAGCTGAATTGGGACATGGTTTATTCGTAAAAGTTGTTCCCAATTGTCTTTCACACTTTTTCTCTGTATCTCTACTGAATCAACCACATATAAAATAAGTTATAAGCAAATCACTCCAGGTTTTTATACAATATAAATGAATACTAAACTATATTTTAATGATGAGCATCCAACTTCCACCTTAAAGAGTGAATAACGAATTTAAATTTAATGTGGAAACACTGATATGATTCATCTTCCTAATCTAGCTAAAGTCACCTCAATTAGAGGTGTGTAGTGTGATTTAGGCCTCTTTCTAGAGTAGGGTCCACTCTATCTGGCCAAACAATTTCTCATATTTGTTGACTTTCTTAGGCCTCTAGATCTTATAATAAAATTTTTGTCTAGAAGATAAAGTTATATCCAACAGAAAAAAAAGAATCCCAAAAACAATAATTACATCAATTGTATCGATAATTTAAAATTTGTGATCAAAATACGAAAAAGATTAAAATCTATCAAAATTATCAAATTAATCAATTTTCATATTTTAGTCACTTTTCATTAAATAAATAAAATTACCCATTTTTTTAATAAAACATTAAAATAAAAGGGTTCTATCATTCTAAATTATGAATAAATAATTAGAATTTAAATAAAAAAATTTACTTAATTTTATTCTATCAAGTCTTGAATCTAAGGTGATTTTATTGGATCATTTTCAAGAAGGTGATGCCCAAGAATTAGGCATGATGATATCCAGGGGTCATTTTTTATGATGCCTTGAGAGGCCTATGTTGTATTAATTATTAGGATCGCATAGGTCAATTGTTTCTCTATGACTAGGTTCTTTTTTCCATTGAAACTTATAGTTTGGATCTTCCCTCAGGTTTCATGTGAGGTTTTTGGTTAATATATGTTACTTCTTATTGCCAATTCATTGAGATTTATATTGTTCATATCATGATACCCCTTATTTTACTTATGATTTCATTATGTATGTTATTTATGGAAATCAAGTAACTTTAAATAAAACCAAAGGATTTGATGTAACGACCCAGACTTATTAAATGATAATTCTTTCATAAATAAATTTTTGTTATTTAATATTATATAATTATTATACGCATAGAGCACATAAAAAACAAAAAATAACTTAATTCATTAATAAATATCATTACATTATTTATACATGAAACCAATGAAAATTACAAGCATTGAAACTGGAAAAAAAATAAAAAATAAAAAATCTAAAACGGAAAAATATGGATCTCCCCAATTGGTTAGAATCATCACCCCCATAGCCAACGCTATAGATTTGAAAAATATATATATTATTAAACCAATAAATATCTTAGAAAATGAGAATATATAAACATGGGATGAATTTTGGATAATATAGAGTTAAATAATGAAGTGGTATTTATAGGAGGTAATGTGACTGCTGTAATAGTAACTTGACCATTGGGAATAGTAATCTGACCATTGGAATAATAATTTAACATAAAATAATAAATTTAGATATAAAAAAAATTATAATTTTTAATATATGTAAATATAAATATTATAATTTGGAAAAATAAATATCATGATTAAAAAACTAAAATAAAATGTGCAGTCATATTTAATAAACTATATTTTAAAGTATTTTGTAAAAATTATATTTTTTATATTAAAATTTAAAATTTCCTATGTCAGAAAAATATTTTGACAAAATTAATACCATTTTGAATTTAGAACCGTGAAATTTTCCATGGGTGAATTTTTAGTACTTTTTTTATATGCTTCAATTTTCAAGTAAATAGTGAAAATATAGTTTTCTACATAATTAGTGTATCTTAATATAGACATTTATGATGTAATAATGACCCGATCATTTCTAGAACATGATTTTTAGATAAAACTTATTTAATTTAATAAATGAGTCATTAAAATTAAATAAAATCAACTTCCAAACCTAAAAAACATTTTCTAAAACCTAAAGTCAAAAGTGATCCCTAAAAATAATATTTTTTTCTTTTTTCCCACTTTCCATTATAATAAACTAATGGATTTTAAATATAGAGAGGATTAAAGTATTTAAACCCATTATATTATATTTATATATTATTTATATTTAAAAAAACACTATTAAAAGTTTTTTTTGAAATATCATTTTATTTAATATTTTTTTCTAAAAATACCTCTCTCCGGAGGTATAAAAACCTCTCTCCCTCCCTTTGAAAAAACACTCCTCCAACCCATTACAGAGCCAAAAATCTACCCAAATAATCTCTATCAAGCCCCTTATAACACCTAGAGTTTTTGTGGAGTCAACTAACTCCAAATATTAATTTATACTTCTTATGTATTCTAAGAACACAGATCTTCTTTTTAGGTATGTCTTTCATTTCTATTTGTTTTTTAGAAAAAGAGGATTTACTGTAAATTTCAGGAGTACACATCATGCACTTATATGTACACCGTATGGACTAGGTTGTCATGGGTAGCCGTGTGTAAGCTCTGTAATGGCCCAGCACATGGTCGTGTGTGGTGACCTGGAGAATACCTAAATCAGGGGTCGACTAAGGCAAGTACACACCATGTACTTCTAAAGTACACGTCGTGTACTTTCTTTTTATATCATCAAATGGATTGGGGTCGCGTCTAATCGATAGAACCATCTTCTTCTTTTCTTGTCTCATCCAGGAGGGATCATACGGTGTGAATCTTCACCGAGCCCCCGACTCATCGTCCATTCTCCGATTTGACCACCATCGGTTGCCTTACAATCGCATCGGTGAGTTCTCCTTTCTTCTTGAACTTCATCTCTTTATTTCTCCTCTTTCACAAGTTATCCTTAGTTGAATAGTTTTAACATTTTTGTAGATCTATGGCGTTATAAGGAAATTTAATTCATGAGGTTCACGTATATCGATCTCACGACGCCGAGGTAGGTGGTTCGTGCCTTTCTGTAGTTAGTATTTGAGTTATATGTGAAAAAGTGCCCAATACCTTGTTCGGGGTATTGTGTGTTTATTGTTTTTATCCCTATTATTTCATCATATGCCCTATTGTTTGGATATAGGTTAATTTTTATAAATAGTGTTAACATTTCCATGTTATGGATGTTTTTCCCATGTTTTCTCGTTTTGATCATTTGGTCTAACTTGCCTATTAGGCTGCTTTGCTTTCCATGCCTAATATTGTTAGAATGTAGTTAATTTATCTGCTATAATGTTATATGTTCTATACTATTTAGCCAAGTAGTTCTTTAGGTTTACTTTGGATTCCATATATCATTGTGCACGATTGACTTACATAGGGAAGTGGAAACCTGGTTTAGTATACCATATGGAGAATGGATGTTGAGGGCTTCTCCAGAGTGTCTGTTTACTTTTATATTGCAAGACCATAGGGGGATGGACATAGGTGCTCCCTCAGAGTGTCTATAGTTCCACATTGCAAGACCATAGGGGAAATTGTATGTTGAGTGCATCCTTAGAGTGTTTATAGTTACCGATATGAGACTATAGAGGAAATTAACAGTGAGTGCTTCCTTAGAGAGTCTTTATAAAAGTTGAACCAGATGGGTTAGACTATGTGTTCATCTCAGAGGGATTCTTGTATTGTTTTGTTAAACCAGAGGGGTTAGGCTATGAGTACTTCCTTGAGGGTTACCAATTTGTGATTAATTGCTTAACTAATATATGAAATCTAACGCAATAGAACTGTGGGATTGTTTACTTTTGAGTTCTTCCTTGTTTACTGCTTCTTTTTGCTTATTTTCTGCCATATATATTCACTGATGATTACACATAGATCATAGGGTGGTTGCCTACTGGGATTCTTCTCACACCCTGTTTGGGTCATGCTTTTGGGCCCAAATAGATAATATTGTTACAGGTCTAGAAAAGGACAAGTGCCCTTCTACTTCAGGTACTTCACTACTTCTGAGTTGGAGAGAATGGGACCAAGCTAAGGCTTGAAATGTTGTGGAGATGCTTACTTGTTTTTCCTTGTACTTTGGTTTAGTATTGTTTTCTATCATTGTGACATGTTTGGATGCTTTCCTAGACATATTTATCATGTATCATATATATATATATATATATATATATATATATATATGTGCACAGTTGTTATTACTTCTTGTCTTATGTTGTGAATTGTTGTATGTTATTATTACTGCTTCTGCTATTATTATCTGTTTTACTTCCATTGTGTTACTCTTCCAATGAGGGAATAGTTTCCCCACTATCACACTCATGGACCTCGCTGCTAGTCAGCAGCCTCTAGCATTTTGGGAAATGCGCTTGAGGCCATGTGAACAACCGGGTATGGGGCACCTCTGGGCGGCACCAGGAACCAAGACATTACAAAGTGGTATCAGAGGAATTATTTTCTTCTTGACTTACTATTTAGATCCTATAGTCAGGGATATGAAGGAATAGGTACTTGGTAATAAGTTTTGCCTGGGAGTAGCTAACCCATATACAGGGAAAATCCATTTTACCGCGTGTATTGCAATTTTTCTGGTTTTTCAATCATTACAGTTTATTTTATTTCACCGTTGGCTGATTCACATGTTTTGTGCTATTATTGTTGATATTATTAAGGTTCTATTTTTGTTGCAACCTGATGAGATGAGGGTATTCCATCTCATGCATCATATAGGCACTTGTTATGGATCACATGACATTCATTCTTTCCATGCCATTTAGGGTGAATTTATAATTTCATATTATTGTGATATATGATGTTCTAAATATGCATGATTTTTTGATAGATGCCTTGATAGAATACATTCTATTTTATACGGTACTGCTAATGTTTATGGTTTCAATTGAATGAACACCAAACTTTGGGTCCTGAGGTGTTATGCCCTCATAAATCATAATTTAGTGGATCATCGCTTTGTTATGCTTGTATATGACTTGCATAATATTACAAGCTTTGATTCGTAGGGAGTATGGGCCCTCACGAATCGGAATTTGGCACTTTAATGTTCATTTCAGTGTTTTTCTGGGTTCTGAAGTAGTTTTTGGGGCTTACTGTCTAGAAAAACCCATAATACAAGGCATGTAATTATAAATACACGTTATGTATCCTTCTGTTCAAGAGGGAACTGTTTTTCTTAAGTAAACTTTGTGTACTATATGTACATACCGTGTAGTCTCTAATTGTGTCACTGTTGTGTGGGAAGAGACATGGGGTTAGGGAATCTTTGGTGGGACACGCCGTGTATCGGATGTACATATCATGTTGTGTTGGCCATTTTTTCACCTGTCTAACTAACGACACGGATGGATGAAACTTAGGTTATACACGCCATGTCAAGATTTAACATGCCATGTAGTGTGACCCTTGTATCCAGTCATGTAACAAATAACACGGGGCTATGGAATCCTTATAATACACACTGTGTCCATCTGGAACACGCCGTGTAGAGTGAGGTGTGTAACTATCCATGTGATGAACAACGCGGTCAGTGAAGTTCATCTAGTACACTTCATGTCTGGTACTAACACACCGTGTAGTCTTGTTCTAGGATAACCATGTGGGTTATCCATGTAAGGTAACTCGTGCAGGGGAAGAGGATTCAAGTACACATCGTGTGTTTGGAAAACACACCATCTGTTTGGTGTGTTACATGACCTGGGTTCGAAAAATTACATGCATTTGTGAAGGCTTAAGGGAAGATGTCATGTAGTGTTCATACACGCTGTGTATCCATGATTTGAAAAAAAAAATGAATGTTTTTCTTTCTCTTGTTCCCTTCTTACACTTCTAAGTTGTAGTCCTTGATAATCTTGATCTAAGGTGTGTGCTTGACCTTGCAGATTCATTCCACCAAGATGTTCTCTGGTTTTATTCCAGTTACAGGGTAGTGATTAGAAACTGGATATGGCTGATTAGGGACTACCAGTAGATCCTTCTATAGTGTCAGTCTTAGCACCATCCATCATTCTGGACACAGGTGCTGACACACAATTTCGAGCGGGATTTATGAGGTTTATGTAGCCTTTCCATGGAGTACTGCATTCTGCCCCTTCTATGGCAGAGTTGACGTGGGTTTTCTAGAAGAAACATCCTCCCACCTTTACTGAGGATGGAGGACCTCAGGATGCAGAGTCATGGTTAGAATCCATGTGTTCTATCTTCGAGCATCTGGATACACCTTAACAGAGGAGGGTGAAGCTCGCTACGTACATGCTACGGGACTCCACCAAGAGATGTTGGGATGTGATCTCACAGGAGGGACACTAGCAAGGTATATCTTGGGATGAGTTTTAGTATGCCTTCTACAACTACTTTTATCCAGAGACTTTAAGGGTCGATCGAGCCCAAGAGTTCATGAGTCTGAAGCAAGGTACTCTTTCAGTTATAGATTATTCTTCTCGCTTCACAGAGTTGTAGCGCTTCACGCCCATCCCAAGAGGTGATGAGTTATTCCTGGCAAGGAATTTTGATAATGGTATCAGGCATGACATCTAATCACTGGTGAACATCTTGAAGTTCACTTCTACCACTTCTATAGTCAACTAGGTTCTAATCATGGAGTGAAATCAGAGGGATTCTGGAGTGGTGAGCCAGGGTGGCTCGACATCTGGAGTTGTAATCCTTCCTACTGACAATAGTAAGAGTTGTAGAGAGTCTACACATAGAGATACAAGGAGACAATACACTTCTTCCACTAGCCGGGTGGTGTGATACCAGTGCAGGAAGAGTGAAATATGATTCCACTTTTCCTAAGAGAACCGGTGGAGTGCCGATCTTGCGTCAAGATGGGCCATCATCAATGATTATGTCAATTCTTCTAACCAGTAGCTGGTGAAATAGGTTCTTCTATGACTCCATGTTTAGGAGCAACACCACCAGTTTCTCATCAGTCAGGGAACTGGAGTTCTTCTGGCCGTTTAGCCTGAGGTAGAGGTTGTGGTCGTGGTAGCCAGTTGTCAGGCTTTCAGCGACAGCAGGGTGGATCAGCTCAAGGTGGTCAGGAAGGGTCACAGGTCCGTAGTGTAGGATAGAATTTTGTAGTGGAGAAAACCCAGCAGGATCCGGATTCAGGACCCTCTACAGTTCAAGGTATGATGCTAGTTGCCTCAGTTTTATCTTCTGCTCTTTTTGATACAGGGGCTTCCCATAGCTTTATATCTAAGTAGTTTTGGAGAGCCTTTGGCTCTATATCATTTATTCTTCGGATGTCTTGACATTAAAAACTCCGTTAGGGATAATAATGGCTAGTGTACGACAGTGCAAGGAGTGCCCTCTTGAGGTTGGTGGGTGTTGCTTCTTATAGGATCTCTATGTCTTAGAGATGATGGGCTTTGATTTCATTCTCAGAATGGACTACTTAGTTCCCTTCAAGGATTTTGTTTACTATTACCATTGTAGGGTGAGTTTCACATCACCAAAGGATGGGTCGTTTCTTCATAAGGGCAAATGGGATTTCTAGGCAAGCAGAGCGGGACCCGAGCATCATGGGATGGGAGGAGTTGCAGCCCAGTTTTCTAGTCTGTATATAGATAACCAGAGGATTTCACAGATAAACTTTCCTCCAGTGGTCAATCATTTCAGAAATGTCTTTCCAGATGACTTTTCAGGTTTCCCTCTAGAGTGAGAGGTAGACTTTTCTATTTAGCTTGTTCTAGGAGCAGCACCGGTGTCCATTTCTCCTTATAGGATAGATACAACAGAGTTACAAGAGATCAAGAAGCAGTTGGAGGATTTATAGGCAAAGGGTTTCATCCGACCCAGTACTTCTCCTTGGGGTTCACCTTTCCAGTTTTTGAAGAAGGTGGACGGTACCCTCAGACTTTGTGTGGACTATCGGAAGTTGAACCAGTTGATGATCGAGAACCGATGTCTCTTGCTGAGGATTGATGATCTCTTTGAACAGCTTCAAGGATCTTGGGTGTTCTCGGAGATTGACTTGAGATCTGGTTACCATCGGTTGTATTTTAGATCATCTAATAAACCTATTATAGTCTTTCAGAGCAGGTATGGTATATAAGAGTATGTGGTTATACCGTTTGGTCTCACGAACATGCCTGCAGTCTTCATGGCACTGATGAACTGATTATTCCATCCATACTTGGATTCTTTCATGGTAGTCTTCATGGATGATATATTAGTGTACTCTCATAATCTACATGACCATGCTACCTATCTTGAGATCATTTTGAGTAAACTGAGAGAGCATCAGTTATATGATAATCTCTCAAAATGCCACTTTTGGATGGACTATATTCACTTCTTGGGTCATGTTGTCTCGGAGATAAGAGTATCAGTAGACCCAAAGAAAGTGAGAGTAGTAGTTTATTGGGGGCAGCCTAAGAAAATATTTGAGGTATGAAGTTTTCTAGGGTTTTCTAGATACTATAGACATTTCATAAAGGACTTATCATGGTTAACAGTTCCACTGAAGAGCCTGACTAAAAAGGGTGTGAAATACTTGTGGTCAGATTCTTGTGAGTCAAACTTTCAAGAGATGAAAGGGAGATTGACTTCAGCACTGAAACTAGTTTTTTCAGAGCTGTGAAAGAGCTATACTGTGTATTATGATGCATCAGGTATTGGTCTGGGAGTTGTGCTTATGTAGGGGGAAGGATTCGTTGCATACGGTTCTCGGCAGTTGAGGTCACATGAGAGGAACTACCTAACGCATGATCTCGAGTTGGATGTAGTTGTCCATGATTTACACTGTTGGAGGCACTACATTTTGGGAGAGCATTTTGTGGTTTTCACCAACCATAAGAGAACCAAGTATATATTCACTCAGCATGATATGAATATGAGACAGCGAAGGTGGGTTGAGTACCTTCAGTCCTTTGACTTTGAGCTTGCCTACATGCCTTGGAAGGGCAACGCAGTGGCTGATGTGCTGAGAAGAGGGACTCAGATACTGGAATTTCAGGAGGCCAATAGTGAGTGGTAGCTTATGGATCTATTCTCTGAGATTCATTTGGAGGTTCATGACAAATAGGGGTAGACTTTCCTTTATTCTGTATCTATTAACTCTACTCTACTTGATCAAGTACGAATAAGGAATCTATCAGATTCTTAAGGCCTTGTCCTACGGGAGAGTATGATGGGAGATAACCTTATTCAAAGATGGATTGTAGATGAGGATGTGATCTTACATTTTCATAGGCACATGTGAGTGTCAGCATATATACATGATGAGCTAATGCAGGACTTTCATTCCTCATTTTAGACAGTTTATCTTGGTGTCACCAAAATGTATCGTGATCTACACCGTTAGTATTGGTGGAAAGGTATGAAGAGAGATGTTGTTGGTTTTTTCATGAGGTGTTCCACCTATCTATCGATAAATGTGGAGCATCAGCGACCCTCATGGCTTTTACAGTAGTTACACATTCCCGAGTGGAAATGGAATGATGTCACGATGGATTTTGTGACATGTTTTTCAAGTTATACTTGAGGGGATGATGCAGTATGTGTTGTTATTGAAAGACTCACAAAGGTTTCCCACTTCTTTTCGGTCAAGGAGACCTTTAGTGTTGATGAGCTTGGGAGGTTGTACATCTGAGAGATTGTGCATCTACAAGGGGTTCTACATGACATTTTTTCAGACAGGGATGCTCATTTAACTTCTCGAGTCTGCCAGGGACTTCTGAGGGATTTGGGTACACAGGTACTTTTGAGTATAGCATACCACCCCCAGATGGATGGCCAGTCTGAGCATAAGATTCAGGTCCTGGAGGACATGCTTTGGGCATGCGTTCTAGACTTTGGAAGTTCTTGGTAGAAACACATACCTCTTGTGGATTTTTCCTAAAATAATAGTTTTCAATCAACTATTTATATGGCTCCTTATGATGATTTCTATGGTAGGCTATGTCGATCACCCTTATGTTGGATGGAGGTAGAAGAGGTAGCTATGTTGGGACTTCGTCTTGTCTAGGAGACCATGGAGCAGATAGAGTTGATTTGGAAGAGGATAGATACTACACAGTCAAGACAGAAGTCTTATGATGATCGACAGAAAAGACCTCTGGAGTTCAAGGTCAGAGATCAAGTTTTTCTACATGCCACACTAAGGTTAGAAAACATAAGGATTAGGAGAACTGGTAAACTTTCACCAAGGTAAGTCGGACTGTTTGAGGTGTTGGAGAGAGTCGAGCTGGTTTCCTATAGGTTGCAGTTACCTCAGAGGTATCAGGATATGCATGATGTCTTCTACATTTCTCAGCTTCTATGTTACTTCTCAGACTTGTCTTATGTTTTCCAACCTGAGGAAGTTGAGTTAGAGGTGGACGCTTCGTTCGAGGAGTGTCCTATCCAGATTATTGATTAAAGTGATAAGGTTCTAAGTGGATGGTATGTTCCTATGGTATGAGTTCTATGGAAGCAAGGGTGTGTATAGGATGATACCTAGGAGAGGGATGTCGATATATGATCGTAGTGGCCAGAGTTGTTCGAGGATTATTCTTCTACGCCACCTTGTTAGGGAAATTCAGGGACAAATTTATTTAAGGGGGGAATTTTTTAATAACCTAGATCTTCTATTCAGTTATGTCTTTCATTTCTAGTTGTTTTTTAGAAAAACAGGAGTTTCTGTAAATTTCAGGAGAACACATCAAGTACTTATATTTACATGCCATGTACTAGGTTGTCGTGGGTAGCCGCGTGCTGGCTGTGTAATGGCTGAGCACATGGAAGTTTTCGGTGACCTGGAGACCACCTAAAGCGAGGGTCGACTAAGGAAAGTACACTCCATGTACTTTCTTTTTATTACATTAAATGTACTGAGGCCGCATCTAATCGACAGAACCATCTTATTCTTCACCTGTCTCATCCAGGAGTGACCGTACGCTGCAAATCTTCGTCGAACCCCAAACTCATTGTCTATTCTCTGATTCAACCTCCATCAGTTGCATTGGAATCACATCGGTGATTTCTCCTTTATTCTTGAACTTAATCTCTTGATTTTTACTCTTTCATGATTTATCCTCAGCTAAACATTTTTAATATTTTTGTAGATCTGCGATGTTATAGGGTGATTCAAGGCCTTAGGTTCATGTATATTGATCTCATAATGCCTAGGTAGGTGTTTTGTGCCTTTACATAGTAATATATCAGTTATATGTGAAAAATCTCCAAATACAATGTTTCGGGTATTGCGTATTTTTGGTTTTTAGCCCTGTTATTGCCTGATATGCCTTCTTGTTTACATATAGGTTAAGTTTTTATGAATAGGGTTAACTTTTCCAGGATATGGATGTTTTTTCCATGTTTTCTTGTTTTGACCGTTTGGTCTAGCTTTCATGTTAGTTTGTTTTGCTTTCCATGCCTAGTATTGTTAGGATGGAGTGACTTAATTTTCTATATTGGGATATGCTATAGAATATTTATCCAAGTAGTTCTTGAGGTTTACTTTGGATACCATATATCATTGTGCACGATTGACTTACACAAGGCTATGGGAACCTGGTGTAGTAGACCATATGGAGAATGGACATTGAGGGCTTCTCTAGAGGGTTTGTTAACTTTTTTGTTGCGAGGCCAAAGGGGGGATAGACGTAAGTGCTCCCTCGGAGTGTCTATAGTTCCACGTTGCGAGACCACAGAAGGAATTGGATGTTGAGTGCTTCTTAAGAGTATATATAGTTACCGATTTGATACTACAGGGGTAATTCATGGTGAGTGCTTCCTCATAGAGTCTTTACTAAATCTAAACTAGAGGGGTTAGACTATGTGTACTTCCTAGAGGGTTGCTTGTGTTATTCGGTTGAACCAGAGGAGTTAGGTTGGGAGTAATTCCCAAAGGGTTACCTGTTTGTGATAAGTTTCTTAACTAATATATGAAATCGAATACAATTGAATTATAGGATTTTTTACTTTTGAGTACTTCATTGTTTACTACTTCTTTTTTCTTATTGCATGCCATATATATTCACTCACTGTTAGGCATAAATATTTGGGTGGTTGCCTATGAGGATTCCTCTCACACCCTATTCGCGTCATGCTTTTAGGCCCAAACAGATTATATTTTTTCAGGTCTATATAAGGGAAAGCGCCCTTCTACTTTAGGTACTTGACTGCTTTAGAGTTGGAGAGAATCAGACCAAGCTGAGGCTTGCAATGCTATGAGCTGTTTACTTTATTTTCCTTTTACTTTCTTTTAGTATTGTATTCCAGCATTGTGACTTGTTTGGTAGTTTTCCTAGACATATGTATCATGAAGAATATATATATGTTCTAAGTTTTTATTTCTTCTAGTCTTCCATTATTTATTGTTGAATGGTATTATTACTGCTTCCGCTATTGTTATCTTTTTTACTTCCATTGTGTTACTCTACCAATGAGGGCATTGTTTCCCCACTATCACACCCAAAGGCCCTCGCTTCTAGTCGGTAGCCTATGGAATTCGGGGAAATGGACTTGAGACCATGTGACCAACCATGTACGGGAACATTTGGGTGGAACCTAGAACCGGGATGTTACATGTATAAATTACCCAAACCAAAATCGAGAAATTGAAGAGAAACGAGAAATTTTTAAGGAAAGCCTGATATCAAAACAATTTGACTTCAACAAGGTAAATTAATAGATATAATTCAATGATTATAATTTATAAATAGTGATATAAATTTCCATAATTCACTATTGTTTCAATTTTTTAACAAATCTATTTTTATTATTTAGGAGGTGTAAAAGTGATAAAATAAAGCATGAATCAATAGTAGGGGATTCTTGAACCCATTCCTTTTCTTTGGGTTATCACTCTTTCACATCATATTCATTATGGATATTCCTCTAATGTTTAGTAAATATTATTTAATAATTCTTCCCTTCTATTTTTGTGGATATAAATGTTTTCACCTTGATTTTTAATCCAAATATAAATATATTACCAAAATATTTTCATTCCAAAACAATCCTTTGATTGTTCATGTGTTGTTTCTTACCAAAGAAAAATGATCTTTTATTCCAAAGTATGATCTCAATTTTTCATTTAAAAACCCCAACATTTATTCATCAATTTCTTCTTTATGAAATCATTACAAAACCCAGTCTTTTTAATGGTTTATTTCCTGACTATAATTGTTATACGTTATATATAACATGTATTATTATTTAAATATTATGATGTGATGGGTGGTCTCAGAATTATATATACCTACAATGTGTTGGGTAATGTGATGTATCTTCTGAGATAATGTTTATTATGAATGAAAATTATGTTATCCTTGTTCACAATAATGAATTCATGATTATGCACATATGTTTTGTGTGAACATGATGTTATATTTGTTCACAACTATGTGTGGTATTTGACCACTATGACATGATGTACAATTTTTATGCATTGCCACAATCCATGACTTTACCAAATGTTACATCATTAATAATATTGATGATCATATACTTATTATATAATTATTATTATTATTCTCACCCATTTTATATTGATTCATGTATCTTATTCATCCTCTTACTGGGATTTTATCGCATCCCTTTCTTTGATGTATATCCTTAGGTTACTACATGTACTAAGGAGAATATGATCTTTTTTAATGATAAATTATAATGCTTTAAATAAATGTTTATAATTCATCATATATAAGTGATGTATGATCCAAATTTTCTGAATCTACAAAACCTTTCTATCATTGAATGTATAGTTGTTAAGTTGTTTATCTTTAAAATCTTATACTAGTCATAAAATAAATATTAGGTTTTCTTTAGTTGGTATCAGAGGTATGGTTTAGTTATTTTGGTATTTGGAATTAGAAAAAATTAGTGATAACCCTTAGGATAATTCTAAGTATATGTAAACATCCAGTAAACATTGTTTTAGAAAAAGAATAAACTTAGGTATTCCATAAGAAATGACTTTAGAGTTAATTGAAAAAAATAATAAATTATTTATTCATTCTTTGTTGAATTATGTTTTGTTCAAACATTTTCTATTTTGAAAAATGGTTGGAACTAGGAGAAACCATGCCAACAACCCATGTGAGGGACAATGCAGTTATTTTCTGAATGATATCCCCAATTCCAAGGGATTTGGAATTAAAAACTTTATAAAAATTATTACCCATTTTAACTAGGATATATACAATAACTAGAACCATGTGGAACTTCCCCTTTTTACCCATAAGTACTAACTAGATAATGAGACTTCTATACAGAAAAGACCCCCAACATTTAGTGGATCTTTTGAACCACTTGTCATGGAATAGTAGGTTAACTCAATGGAGAATATCTTTTCTATGCTCCACTATACTAATACGAAGAATATGACTCTGTACATCAATCATTTAGATGAATAATTTGATCAATTTTGGGCATTTATAAATAAAACCAAGATAAAGGATGAAATGGAAGAGATGGAGTGGGAATACTTTAAGAAAATTATTCTTAACATGTATTTCCATTTAACTATTCAAATAAAGATGAAGAGAGAATTTATAGAGCTAAAGAAAAAGGAATGTGAATCTATCGTGAATTATAAGGAAAATTTTACAAGGCTTGAAAGATACACCTTGGGTTTTGTTAATAATAATGATAAAAAAATAGATATATTATTTTGTGGTTTAAAACCACACATTTGGAAGGATCTAGTTATCTGAGACTTTGGGAGTTATGAAGAAGTTGTTCGATGTGCTCTCAAAGTAGAGATAAAGTTCAGATATTGGACATTTTAACTTGGGGATAATAAGAGAATAATGGAGTTTCAATATGTTGGTTCAGATGACAAGGGAGGAAATCGAATCTAACCACCCACATGTCAAAAATATTGGAATAAGCATCATGGTAATTTCCTCAAAGGAATGGTGAAATTATTTAAGTGTGGGGGAGAAGGACACCAATCTCATAAATATTGAAGAGACATGAAGATGCCAGAAAACATGATGGAGGAAATAAAGGAACCTATTAATGTACAACCCATAGTTTAATGCTTCATATGTAGGTAGAAAGGGCATTATACAAGCTAGTGCGCTAAACCATGAGTCATTGAGGGTAATCAGCATCATAAACTACTAAATCTAAAGGATCAAGGTAAATATTATGTCATCATTGCTAATGAAGTGGAACATGAAAATGAATTTGTACAAGATATACTTATTATTCACTCAATAATGGAAAAAAATATTTTATTATGGTTCTACACATTCCTTTATATCCCACAAGTTTGCTAGAACCATTAAATTGAACCCCTGATACCTTAAAGTTGATATATATGTAAAAACACTGAGTGGTGAGATCATTTCAAACAAAATTTTAGACAATTAATCCTATTAGAATATGTGAGAATATCCATCCATAAAATCTTTCAATACTTCCCTTGGTGGATTTTGATTCTATACTGGGAATCGATTGGATCTCGTTATATATTGCAAAAATCAAATATTGGGAAAAGGAAATATCTTTATATATTTTAAACCATCCAATTCGCCACTATAAATGAATTTAATGTGAGTGATTTTCTTTTTACAATACATAAATGGTGTGGTTATTGATACCCTATGAAGAAGCATACCTTTCCTAAATGGTTGAGTCAAATGAAGGTATCAACCTGGAGGAAATTTCCATTGTAAGGGAATACACTGATGTATTTCTAGAAGAGTTACTCAGAATTCCTCTGGATCATGAGGTATACTTATCAATAGAACTTATACCTGGATCCAATCTTATCTCTAAATACCCCAATAGGATAGACCCAATCAAACTGGAGGAGTTAAAGAAGTAGCTGTAATAGAATTTGTATAAAGGGTTCATATTCCCTAGTGCCTCACCTTGGGATGCATCGGTGGTTTTTTTATGAAGAAGGATAGCTCGATGTAGTTGTGTATCGATTACCGAGATCTCAACAAGATCACTATAAAGACCAAGTATACTCTACCAAGTATTTATGACATGTTCGATCAACTATGAGTATATCAGTAATTCTCAAATATGGATCTTCGTTATGGATATCATCAACTAATTGTGAAGAAGGATGATATTTAGAGGATATAATTCCATGCAATGTATGGACACTATGAGTTCATAGTGATTCAGTTAGATCATACTAATTCCCTTGTAATCTTCATGGATTTGATTAATAGTCTTTAGACACTACCTTAAAAATATATGGTAGTTTTTATCAATGATATTCTCATTTACTCCAAGAGAAATGATGAATGAATAGAATATATGAATTATGATAGAAACATAAAAAAGGAGAAAATGTATTCTAAGTTCATCAAGTGTGACTTTTGGATGTGGAAAGTCACATTCTTGGGGTGTGTGATCATAAGTGAGGTAATTTATATGGAACCATGAAAGAAAAAGGAAATTTTGGAATGGCCTAGACCCACTTGTGTCATGGAAATCCATAGTTTTCTTGGATTAGATGGGTACTACCAACATTTTGTGAGAAATTTATCATGATTTTATAGCCCACTAAATAAGTTAACATATAAATGGGTAAAATATGTCTAGATAGAAGAATGTGAGGAAATATTCAGGTAGATCAGGGAGAGGCTAATCACTACACATGTACTCACACTACCAATAAGTGAAGAAGGTTTTGTGATATATAATGATACTTCAATGAAAGGATTGGGTTGTGTACTAATGCAAAATGATAAAGTGATAGCATACACCTCATTATAGTTTAATATCCATGAGAAGAACTATTTTACACATGATCTAAAATCAGAAGCTTTGATATTCACTCTAAATATTTGGAGGCACTACCTCTATGGTGAGAAGTTTGAAATATATATGGATAACAGGAGACTTCAGTATATATTCACATAGAAGGATCTAAACATGTGTTAAAAAATATGGTTATAGAAGATCAAATATTATGACTTCTTTATTCACTACCATCATGGGAAGGAGAATAAGGAAGTTTATTCTCCTGGAAAAAAATAACATGTTAATTTATCCAGGATGTGTATTGAAAAAGAATCTATCTTCATGGATATGAAAAGGATGGATATAGAAATCATAATGGTGGGGAATACATCCTACATTTTCCAAATGATTACCTAACCATATTCTAAGATAAGATCAAGTAGGCATAAAGTGATGATATAGAGATTAAAAAGAAAGCAAAATAATTAAAGGTAAATAGGAGACATGAGTAACATATCAATGAGGATTGTATTATAAGATTTAGAATAAGACTGTGTGTTCCTACATCACCTAAAATAAAGAATGAACTATTGGATAATGTGAAAATATAATATTTATCCATCCATCATGGAAGTACCAAGATATACCATGGTTTGAGAGAACACTTTTTGTGGTACAACATTAATAAGGAGATTGTTTAGTGCATCTAAAGATTCTTGGTATGTCAGTAATTTAAAGTAGAGAAAAATAAGTCTAAGGGGATGTTATAACAATTTATTATACCTATGTGTTAATAGGAGAACATCTCCATGGAATTTGTCACTTCTATCCTAAATACATCTAAATGAAACAATGCAATATATGTAGTGGTGGATTGGCTCACCAAGACTACCCACTTAAACTCTATTCTAGAATATTTCTCGCTTGAATAACTTGAAAAGATATATGTAAAGGAAGTGGTGAGGTTGTATGGGGTTCCAATTTTATTCATCTCTAATTAGGATCTGTGGTTTACTTTTAAATTTTGTAGAAGTTTTCAACATGATTTTAATGTTGAACTGAATTTTAGTAAAACCTATCACCCTCATAATGATGGTCAATCTGAAATGAACATTCAAAAACATGAGGACATACTGATATATTTCTCGATGGAATTTAAAGGAGTATGGGATCAATATATCCCATTAGTTGAGTTCTTATGAAAAAATAGCTTCCACTCAAGTATTCAAATAGCTCTATATGAAGCACTATATGTGAAATGATGTAGAACTCTAACTTATTAGGATAAATTTGGAGAACGAAAGTGTTGGTCAGAGTAGGACACTCAAGAGGGGGTGAATTGAGTTCTAATAAAAATTTCTTTTAAAAATTTATTTAAAGGATTACCCGAATTAAAAATAAATCCGGCCAGTTAACCCTGGTAGTAAAGTTATAATAGATTGACTGTTCAAATAGTTTCTTAGAAGATTGATTACTTCTTAGTTATATCAATATGATATATTGATATAACCTTTGAAACAATTCTAATAAGAAAAAATAGTTATAACTACTATCCAGTACTAACTATCAAAGTAAAATTTAGTTTTCTAAAATATGAGTTAAAGCAGAGAAAGACTAAATTAAAAGACATAGTAGATAACACAAGTGGTTTAGTAACAAAATGAGAACTAATCCACTCCACTTGGTGATCACCTACCGCCAGTAAAAATATAAAAAACTTTGATCCACGCCCTGGATTGGAGATAACAATAGTACATAGGACATTCCAAGTCACAAGACCTCTACCACTGTTCTTTGTGGGAAAACTAATATCCAAGTCACATAGGACCTCTTCCATAGTTATACATGGGTAAAAAATATGTAAAAAGATATTTGAGTGAGGATATCTTATATCCTCTAATTCAGTATATGAGATAGTTTGTGCTTTAAATACAGATACACACACTGCTCAAAGGGTAATAAAAAATTATATAATAGATCGAAATGTAATGAGAAAGAGTTCAGAAATCTCAAGGTGTTGTGAAATATAGATATGGATTCTTTTGATGTAGTAGATGCAATGTTGAAGTCTTCTTTTGAAAATAGACGGTTGTGAGTCGAGTGTTCTGGTTCTCAGTGCAGTGATATGTTCTTCTTCTTCCTTGAGTTACTTCAAGGATGCTCTTAAAATGGTTCATAGTAGGTTATTCTTTATTTATAGCAAGTAAGAATTAAGAGTTCTTCCTTAAATGTGTTCTTGAATTTATGGGTGTTATTCTCTTTTTTCATTCATTCCACTATTATCTTTTATGCTCGAGTGCCATGATTTTATTTTCTTTCGGCTACTTATGTTGGATCTAAAAAGATGCATGATCTACACACCTAGAACCTCATACTGTCTACTGATAGGACTATATAAAATCATTAATTATATCAGTTTTATTAAATGACTCAAATATGACAGTTGAAAACAACTTTTAAATTCAATTAGAAAAGACAAAAAAAATGGTTAAGTATGGAACAGTGTCAAAGTTGTGGTGAGACAGTCACAGTGCCAAATTTTCGGTGAGATCTATAACTAGTAGAAAAGTTATAGTGTATGGTCCTTATCGAATTCTAGAACCAGTAGTAGGATTATAGTGTTAGATAAGTGGTGTCTTAGATATGGTAGCACGGACATGGTGTCAGGTCCTTTGTGAAAATATGGAACCGGTAGAAAACTTATGGTATCACCGACTTGATCAAATATCTATAACCTTTCATAAGAAGAACTCTTCATAGAATGGATTAAGATTAAACATAATCATATTAAAACATAATAGAACAAGATTAAACAAAGTTCACAGGATTAAAATGTAATGTGTGAGTATTAAAACAAGAGGTTTGTGAGCATTAAAACAGGAGGAGTCCAACAGTATCCCCTGTTTTGATGATCACAAATCATGGAATTTTCAAACAGAATATTTTAGAAATAAATAACCAAAATCCTGATCATATCAAGAGAATAAGGCATATCAGTAATAAATATAATAAAGTGTAGTTATTTTCTCATGTCTTTTTTTTAGTTCTCCCCTTAGTATTTCCTTACATTAAATTCCTCCTTATTATTTCTCTCCTTTTGGGATTATAAAAAATATAGAATAGGTTAAGATAAAATGCATAGATTAAAATAAAATAACAAAATAATAAACAACAGTAGACCACGATCTATTCAATAAAAGGATAAAGTCCATTAAAATCAAGAAAGAAAATACAACAGATCCCTATAAAAATCAGAATTCACTTCTCAATAGAGTCATCAAACTTGGATTTTCCTTTGTTAGAGACATTAGATGGAGAAGAAAGAGGTGTATAAGTGGAGGTGGTAGAATCATTGGTCAGGGAAGTTAATGGAACTCCTGCAATTATAGAAGGTGAAAGGGTCGGTATACTGGAACACCGAGGAAAGGTTTGCTTGATAATGAAAGGTCTGATCTGATTTAGATCCTAAGAAATAGACATAGTCACTGGGGAAAATGTTATGGAGGAAGAGGGATATATAGCATAAGGTAGACTAAGCCTCAAAGAAGTATCTACAGGATCAACAATTGTAGTACTATGAACATGGAGATAATGTTTTAGGATATTTATAATGTCTATTATGATCTCTCCACCATACTACATGGCCTTCTCAAAATTATCCTTGTTTTCCAGAAACTTCTCTAGAGTGGGTGTGAATTTTTTGATCTTCTACAACTTATCCTTGAAGGATTTAGTTACTGAAGGTATCTTCAAATTCTCCATAAGATACAGAAATGATTAATCAACTCATTCTTTAAATAAATTCTATTAAAGTAGAAGTAAACTTTCTTAGAGATTACTTATTGAGTATTAGTGTAAATATTTGAATATACCCTCACCAAATCAAGAACATGGTCATTGTTCTTTATGCCAGCAAAGACGTTTCCTTATTAACACCACTCAACACTAACTGAATCTCTTCTTTGAAAACCGATTTGATCAAGTCATTGTCCAAAGGCTGAGATGGTTTTCTAGAGGAAGATGAAGCTAAAATAGCTTATTTTAGAGACTTAAGTTGAATTATAAACTTTTTTAAACAACATTTATATTCATCGGTCAGCTTATTAAGTTCAGCGACAAGCCCATGCAACTCATTGGCTATCTTGGTATTGCTCTCAATCACCTTTTCATTCATAGAAATCAGGTTTGGTTGAATCATAGATACAACCTTCTATAGAATCTTTTCATAATCATCCTCACTAATATTAGAAATGATACCTTGACTAGTTTTCAAGGTTTTCTTCATATCTTCAACCATAGTTTTTAGATATTTAACCTCATCACTCAAAATATTTTTCTCAATCCGAACTTTTCGAATTTCATACAGCATATTCAATTGAATCTTCTATAATTTTTTCCATCAGCAATGCAACATCCCTTTCATTGAGATTTGTCAATAGTGTGGGTTGAGACTATAACAGAGTTGTTCGAGGATTATACCTAGGAGAGGGATGCCAATATATGATCGTAGTGTCCAGAGTTGTTCGAGGATTATTCTTCTACGCCACCTTGTTAGGGAAATTCAGGGACAAATTTATTTAAGGGGGGAAGTTTGTAATAACCTAGATCTTTTTTTCAGTTATGTATTTCATTTCTAGTTGTTTTTTAGAAAAACAGGAGTTTCTGTAAATTTCAGGAGTACACGTCATGTACTTATATTTACATGCCATGTACTAGGTTGTCGTGGGTAGCCGCGTGCTGGCTGTGTAATGGCTGAGCAAATGAAAGTTTTCGGTGACCTGGAGACCACCTAAAGCGAGGGTCGACTAAGGAAAGTACACTCCATGTACTTTCTTTTTATTACATTAAATGTACTGAGGCCGCATCTAATCGACAGAACCATCTTATTCTTCACCTGTCTCATCCAGGAGTGACCGTACGCTGCAAATCTTCGTCGAACCTGAAACTCGTTGTCTGTTCTCTGATTCAACCTCCATCAGTTGCATTGGAATCACATCGGTGATTTCTCCTTTATTCTTGAACTTAATCTCTTGATTTTTATTCTTTCATGATTTATCCTCAGCTAAACATTTTTAATATTTTTGTAGATCTGCGATTTTATAGGGTGATTCAAGGCCTTAGGTTCATGTATATTGATCTCATAATTCCTAGGTAGGTGGTTTGTGCCTTTACATAGTAATTATATCAGTTATATGTGAAAAATCTCCAAATACAATGTTTCGGGTATTGCGTATTTTTGGTTTTTAGCCCTGTTATTGCCTGATATGCCTTCTTGTTTAGATATAGGTTAAGTTTTTATGGATAGGGTTAACTTTTCCAGGATATGGATGTTTTTTCCATGTTTGCTTGTTTTGACCGTTTGGTCTAGCTTTCATGTTAGGTTGTTTTGCTTTCCATGCCTAGTATTGTTAGGATGGAGTGACTTAATCTTCTATATTGGGATATGCTATAGAATATTTATCCAAGTAGTTCTTGAGGTTTACTTTGGATACCATATATCATTGTGCACGATTGACTTACACAAGGCTATGGGAACCTGGTGTAGTAGACCATATGGAGAATGGACATTGAGGGCTTCTCCAGAGGGTTTTTTAACTTTTTTGTTGCGAGACCAAATGGGGGATAGACGTAAGTGCTCCCTCGGAGTGTCTATAGTTCCACGTTGCGAGACCACAGGATGAATTGGATGTTGAGTGCTTCTTAAGAGTATATATAGTTACCGATATGATACTACAGGGGTAATTCATGGTGAGTGCTTCCTCATAGAGTCTTTACTAAATCTAAACTAGAGGGGTTAGACTATGTGTACTTCCTAGAGGGTTGCTTGTGTTATTCGGTTGAACCAGAGGAGTTAGGTTGGGAGTAATTCCCAAAGGGTTACCTGTTTGTGATAAGTTTCTTAACTAATATATGAAATTGAATACAATTGAATTATAGGATTTTTTACTTTTGAGTACTTCATTGTTTACTACTTCTTTTTGCTTATTGCATGCCATATATATTCACTCACAGTTAGGCATAAATATTTGGGTGGTTGCCTATGAGGATTCCTCTCACACCCTATTCGGGTCATGCTTTTAGGCCCAAACAGATTATATTTTTTCAGGTCTATATAAGGGAAAGCGCCCTTCTACTTTAGGTACTTGACTGCTTTAGAGTTGGAGATAATCAGACCAAGCTGAGTCTTGCAATGCTATGAGCTGTTTACTTTATTTTCCTTTTACTTTCTTTTAGTATTGTATTCCAGCATTGTGACTTGTTTGGTAGTTTTCCTAGACATATGTATCATGCAGAATATATATATATGTTCTAAGTTTTTATTGCTTCTATTCTTCCATTATTTATTGTTGAATGGTATTATTACTGCTTCCGCTATTGTTATCTTTTTTACTTCCATTGTGTTACTCTGCCAATGAGGGCATTGTTTCCCCAATATCACACCCAAGGCCCTCGCTTCTAGTCGGTAGCCTATGGAATTCGGGGAAATGGACTTGAGACCATATGACCAACCATGTACGGGAACATTTGGGTGGAACCCAGAACCGGGATGTTACATGTATAAATTACCCAAACCAAAATCGAGAAATTGAAGAGAAACTTGAAATTTTTAAGGAAAGCCTGATATCAAAACAATTTGGCTTCAACAAGGTAAATTAATAGATATAATTCAATGATTATAATTTATAAATAGTGATATAAATTTCCATAATTCACTATTGTTTCAATTTTTTAACAAATCTATTTTTATTATTTAGGAGGTGTAAAAGTGATAAAATAAAGCATGAATTAAGAGTAGGGGATTCTTGAACCCATTCCTTTTCTTTGGGTTATCACTCTTTCACATCATATTCATTATGGATATTCCTCTAATGTTTAGTAAATATTATTTAATAATTCTTCCCTTCTATTTTTGTGGATATAAATGTTTTCACCTTGATTTTTAATCCAAATATAAATATATTACCAAAATATTTTCATTCCAAAATAATCTTTTGACTGTTCATGTGTTGTTTCTTACCAAAGAAAAATGATCTTTTATTCCAAATTATGATCTCAATTTTTCATTTAAAAACCCCAACATTTATTCATCAATTTCTTCTTTATGAAATCATTACAAAACCCAGTCTTTTTAATGGTTTATTTCCGGACTATAATTGTTATACGTTATATATAACATGTATTATTATTTAAATATTATGATGTGATGGGTGGTCTCAGAATTATATATACCTACAATGTGTTGGGTAATGTGATGTATCTTTTGAGATAATGTTTATTATGAATGAAAATTATGTTATCCTTGTTCACAATAATGAATTCATGATTATGCACATATGTTATGTGTGAACATGATGTTATATTTGTTCACAACTATGTGTGGTATTTGACCACTATGACATGATGTACAATTTTTATGCATTGCCACAATCCATGACTTTACCAAATGTTACATCATTAATAATATTGATGATCATATACTTATGATATAATTATTATTATTATTCTCACCCATTTTATATTGATTCATGTATCTTATTCATCCTATTACTGGGATTTTATCGCATCCCTTTCTTTGATGTATATCCTTAGGTTACTACATGTACTAAGGAGAATATGATCTTTTTTAATGATAAATTATAATGCTTTAAATAAATGTTTATAATTCATCATATATAAGTGATGTATGATCCAAATTTTCTGAATCTACAAAACCTTTCTATCATTGAATGTATAGTTGTTAAGTTGTTTATCTTTAAAATCTTATACTAGTCATAAAATAAATATTAGGTTTTCTTTAGTTGGTATCAGAGGTATGGTTTAGTTATTTTGGTATTTGGAATTAGAAAAAATTAGTGATAACCCTTAGGATAATTCTAAGTATATGTAAACATCCAGTAAACATTGTTTTAGAAAAAGAATAAACTTAGGTATTCCATAAGAAATGACTTTAGAGTTAATTGAAAAAAATAATAAATTATTTATTCATTCTTTGTTGAATTATGTTTTGTTCAAACATTTTCTATTTTGAAAAATGGTTGGAACTAGGAGAAACCATGCCAACAACCCATGTGAGGGACAATGCAGTTATTTTCTGAATAATATCCCCAATTCCAAGGGATTTGGAATTAAAAACTTTAAAAAAATTATTACCCATTTTAACTAGGATACATACAATAACTAGAACCATGTGGAACTTCCCCTTTTTACCCATAAGTACTAACTAGATATTGAGACTTCTATACAGAAAAGACCCCCAACATTTAGTGGATCTTTTGAACCACTTGTCATGGAATAGTAGGTTAACTCAATGGAGAATATCTTTTCTATGCTCCACTATAATAATACGAAGAATATGACTCTGTACATCAATCATTTAGATGAATAATTTGATCAATTTTGGGCATTTATAAATAAAACCAAGATAAAGGATGAAATGGAAGATATGGAGTGGGAATACTTTAAGAAAATTATTCTTAACATGTATTTCCATTTAACTATTCAAATAAAGATGAAGAGGGAATTTATAGAGCTAAAGAAAAAGGAATGTGAATCTATCGTGAATTATGAGGAAAATTTTACAAGGCTTGAAAGATACACCTTGGGTTTTGTTAATAATAATGATAAAAAAATAGATAGATTATTTTGTGGTTTAAAACCACACATTTGGAAGGATCTAGTTATCCGAGACTTTGGGAGTTATGAAGAAGTTGTTCGATGTGCTCTCAAAGTAGAGATAAAGTTCAGATATTGGACATTTTAACTTGAGGATAATAAGAGAATAATGGAGTTTCAATATGTTGGTTCAGATGACAAGGGAGGAAATCGAATCTAACCACCCACATGTCAAAAATATTGGAATAAGCATCATGGTAATTTCCTCAAAAGAATGGTGAAATTATTGAAGTGTGTGGGAGAAGGACACCAATCTCATAAATATTGAAGAGACATGAAGGTGCCAGAAAACATGATAGAGGAAATAAAGGAACCTATTAATGTACAACCCATAGTTTAATGCTTCATATGTAGGTAGAAAGGGCATTATGCAAGCTAGTGCGCTAAACCATGAGTCATTGAGGGTAATCAGCATCATAAACTACTAAATCTAAAGGATCAAGGTAAATATTATGTCATCATTGCTAATGAAGTGGAACATGAAAATGAATTTGTACAAGATATACTTATTATTCACTCAATAATGGAAAAAAATATTTTATTATGGTTCTATACATTCCTTTATATCCCACAAGTTTGCTAGAACCATTAAATTGAACCCCTGATACCTTAAAGTTGATATATATGTAAAAACACTGAGTGGTGAGATCATTTCAAACAAAATTTTAGACAATTATCCTATTAGAATATGTGATAATATCCATCCATAGAATCTTTTAATACTTCCCTTGGTGGATTTTGATTCTATACTGGGAATCGATTGGATCTTGTTATATATTGCACAAATCAAATATTGGGAAAAGGAAATATCTTTATATATTTTAAACCATCCAATTCGCCACTATAAATGAATTTAATGTGAGTGATTTTATTTTTACAATACATAAATGGTGTGGTTATTGATACCCTATGAAGAAGCATACCTTTCCTAAATGGTTGAGTCAAATGAAGGTATCAACCCGGAGGAAATTTCCATTGTAAGGGAATACACTGATGTATTTCTAGAAGAGTTACTCAGAATTCCTCTGGATCATGAGGTATACTTATCAATAGAACTTATACCTGGATCCAATCCTATCTCTAAATACCCCAATAGGATAGACCCAATCAAACTGGAGGAGTTAAAGAAGTAGCTGTAATATAATTTGTATAAAGGGTTCATATTCCCTAGTGCCTCACCTTGGGATGCATCGGTGGTTTTTTTCATGAAGAAGGATAGCTCAATGTAGTTGTGTATCGATTACCGAAATCTCAACAAGATCACTATAAAGACCAAGTATACTCTACCAAGTATTTATGACATGTTCGATCAACTATGAGTATATCAGTAATTCTCAAATATGGATCTTCGTTATGGATATCATCAACTAATTGTGAAGAAGGATGATATTTAGAGGATATAATTCCATGCAATGTATGGACACTATGAGTTCATAGTGATTTAGTTAGATCATACTAATTCCCTTGTAATCTTCATGGATTTGATTAATAGTCTTTATACACTACCTTATAAATATATGGTAGTTTTTATCAATGATATTCTCATTTACTCCAAGAGAAATGATGAATGAATAGAATATATGAATTATGATAGAAACATAAAAAAGGAGAAAATGTATTCTAAGTTCATCAAGTGTGACTTTTGGATGTGGAAAGTCACATTCTTGGGGTGTGTGATCATAAGTGAGGTAATTTATATGGAACCTTGAAAGAAAAAGGAAATTTTGGAATGGCCTAGACCCACTTGTGTCATGGAAATCCATAGTTTTCTTGGATTAGATGGGTACTACCAACATTTTGTGAGAAATTTATCATGATTTTATAGCCCACTAAATAAGTTAACATATAAATGGGTAAATTATGTCTAGATAGAAGAATGTGAGGAAAGATTCAGGTAGATCAGGGAGAGGCTAATCACTACACATGTACTCACACTACCAATAAGTGAAGAAGGTTTTGTGATATATAATGATACTTCAATGAAAGGATTGGGTTGTGTACTAATGCAAAATGATAAAGTGATAGCATACACCTCATTATAGTTTAATATCCATGAGAAGAACTACTTTACACATGATCTAAAATCAGAAGCTTTGATATTCACTCTAAATATTTGGAGGCACTACTTCTATGGTGAGAAGTTTGAAATATATATGGATAACAGGAGACTTCAGTATATATTCACATAGAAGGATCTAAACATGTGTTAAAAAATATGGTTATAGAAGATCAAATATTATGACTTCTTTATTCACTACCATCATGGGAAGGAGAATAAGGAAGTTTATTCTCCTGGAAAAAAATAACATGTTAATTTATCCAGGATGTGTATTGAAAAAGAATCTATCTTCATGGATATGAAAAGGATGGATATAGAAATCATAATGGTGGGGAATACATCCTACCTTTTCCAAATGATTACCTAACCATATTCTAAGATAAGATCAAGTAGGCATAAAGTGATGATATAGAGATTAAAAAGAAAGAAAAATAATTAAAGGTAAATAGGAGACATGAGTAACATATCAATGAGGATTGTATTATAAGATTTAGAATAAGACTGTGTGTTCCTACATCACCTAAAATAAAGAATGAACTGTTGGATAATTTGAAAATATAATATTTATCCATCCATCATGGAAGTACCAAGATATACCATGGTCTGAGAGAACACTTTTAGTGGTATAACATTAATAAGGAGATTGTTTAGTGCATCTAAAGATTCTTGGTTTGTCAGTAATTTAAAGTAGAGAAAAATAAGTCTAAGGGGATGTTATAACAATTTATTATACCTATGTGTTAATAGGAGAACATCTCCATGGAATTTGTCACTTCTATCCTAAATACATCTAAATGAAACAATGCAATATATGTAGTGGTGGATTGGCTCACCAAGACTACCCACTTAAACTCTATTCTAGAATATTTCTCGCTTGAATAACTTGAAAAGATATATGTAAAGGAAGTGGTGAGGTTGTTTGGGGTTCCAATTTTATTCATCTCTAATTAGGATCTGTGGTTTACTTTTAAATTTTGTAGAAGTTTTCAACATGATTTTAATGTTGAACTGAATTTTAGTAAAACCTATCACCCCCATAATGATGGTCAATCTGAAATGAACATTCAAAAACATGAGGACATACTGATATATTTCTCGATGGAATTTAAAGGAGTATGGGATCAATATATCCCATTAGTTGAGTTCTTATGAAAAAACAGCTTCCACTCAAGTATTCAAATAGCTCTATATGAAGCACTATATGTGAAATCATGTAGAACTCTAACTTATTAGGATGAATTTGGAGAACGAAAGTGTTGGTCAGAGTAGGACACTCAAGAGGGGGTGAATTGAGTTCTAATAAAAATTTCTTTTAAAATTTTATTTAAAGGATTACCCAAATTAAAAATAAATATGGCCAGTTAACCATGGTAGTAAAGTTATAATAGATTGATTGTTCAAATAGTTTCTTAGAAGATTGATTTCTTCTTAGTTATATCAATATGATATATTGATATAACCTTTGAAACAATTCTAATAAGAAAAAATAGTTATAACTACTATCTAGTACTAACTATCAAAGTAAAATTTAGTTTTCTAAAATATGAGTTAAAGAAGAGAAAGACTAAATTAAAAGACATAGTAGATAACACAAGTGGTTTAGTATCAAAATGAGAACTAATCCACTCCACTTGGTGATCACCTACCGCCAGTAAAAATATAAAAAACTTTGATCCACGCCCTGGATCGGAGATAACAATAGTACATAGGACATTCCAAGTCACAAAACCTCTACCACTGTTCTTTGTGGGAAAACTAATATCCAAGTCACATAGGACCTCTTCCAAAGTTATACATGGGTAAAAAATATGTAAAAAGATATTTGAGTGAGGATATCTTATATCCTCTAGTTCAGTATATGAGATAGTTTGTGCTTTAAATACAGATACACACACTGCCCAAAGGGTAATAAAAAATTATATAATAGATCGAAATGTAATGAGACAGAGTTCAGAAATCTCAAGGTGTTGTGAAATGCAGATATGGATTCTTTTGATGTAGTAGATGCAATGTTGAAGTCTTCTTTTGAAAATAGACGGTTGTGAGTCGAGTGTTCTGGTTCTCAGTGCAGTGATATGTTCTTCTTCTTCCTTGAGTTACTTCAAGGATGCTCTTAAAATGGTTCATAGTAGGTTATTCTTTATTTATAGCAAGTAAGAATTAAGAGTTCTTCCTTAAATGTGTTCTTGCATTTATGGGTGTTATTCTCTTTTTTCATTCATTCCACTATTATCTTTTATGCTCGAGTGCCATGCTTTTATTTTCTTTCGGCTACTTATGTTGGATCTAAAAGGATGCATGATCTACACACCTAGAACCTCATACTGTCTACTGATAGGACTATATAAAATCATTAATTATATCAGTTTTATTAAATGACTCAAATATGATAGTTGAAAACAACTTTTAAATTCAATTAGAAAAGACAAAAAAAATGGTTAAGTATGGAACAGTGTCACAGTTGTGGTGAGACAGTCACAGTGCCAAATTTTCGGTGAGATCTATAACTAGTAGAAAAGTTATAGTGTATGGTCCTTATCGAATTCTAGAACCAGTAGTAGGATTATAGTGTTAGATAAGTGGTGTCTTAGATATGGTAGCACGGACATGGTGTCAGGTCCTTTGTGAAAATATGGAATCGGTAGAAAACTTATGGTATCACTGACTTGATCAAATATCTATAACCTGTCATAAGAAGAAGTCTTCATAGAATGGATTAAGATTAAACATAATCATATTAAAACATAATAGGACAAGATTAAACAAAGTTCACAAGATTAAAATGTAATGTGTGAGTATTAAAACAAGAGGTTTGTGAGCATTAAAACAGGAGGAGTCCAACAGTATCCCATGTTTTGATGATCACAAATCATGGAATTTTCAAACAAAATATTTTAGAAATAAATAACCAAAATCCTGATCATATCAAGAGAATAAGGCATATCAGTAATAAATATAATAAAGTGTAGTTATTTGCTCATGTCTTTTTTTTAGTTCTCCCCTTAGTATTTCCTTACATTAAATTCCTCCTTATTATTTCTCTCCTTTTGGGATTATAAAAAATATAGAATAGGTTAAGATAAAATGCATAGATTAAAATAAAATAACAAAAGAATAAACAACAGTAGACCACAATCTATTCAATAAAAGGATAAAGTCCATTAAAATCAAGAAAGAAAATACAACATATCCCTATAAAAATCAGAATTCACTTCTCAATAGAGTCCTCAAAATTGGATTTTCCTTTTTTAGAGACATTAGAAGGAGAAGAAAGAGTTGTATAAGTGGAGGTGGTAGAATCATTGGTCAGGGAAGTTAATGGAACTCCTGCAATTATAGAAGGTGAAAGGGTCGGTATACTGGAACACCGAGGAAAGGTTTGCTTGATAATGAAAGGTCTGATCTGATTTAGATCCTAAGAAATAGACATAGTCACTGGGGAAAATGTTATGGAGGAAGAGGGATATATAGCATAAGGTAGACTAAGCCTCAAAGAAGTATCTACAGGATCAACAATTGTAGTACTATGAACATGGAGATAATGTTTTAGGATATTTATAATGTCCATTATGATCTCTCCACCATACTACATGGCCTTCTCAAAATTATCCTTGTTTTCCAGAAATTTCTCTAGAGTGGGTGTGAATTTTTTGATCTTCTACAACTTATCCTTGAAGGATTTAGTTACTGAAGGTATCTTCAAATTCTCCATAAGATACAGAAATGATTAATCAACTCATTCTTTAAATAAATTCTATTAAAGTAGAAGTAAACTTTCTTAGAGATTTCTTATTGAGTATTAGTGGAAATATTTGAATTTACCCTCACCAAATCAAGCACATGGTCATTGTTCTTTATGCCAGCAAAGACATTTCCTTATTAACACCACTCAACACTAACTGAATCTCTTCTTTGAAAACCGATTTGATCAACTCATTGTCCAAAGGCTGAGATGGTTTTCTAGAGGAAGATGAAGCTAAAATAGCTTATTTTAGAGACTTAAGTTGAATTATAAACTTTTTTAAACAACATTTATATTCATCGGTCAGCTTATTAAGTTCAGCGACAAGCCCATGCAACTCATTGGCTATCTTGGTATTGCTCTCAACCACCTTTTCATTCATAGAAATCAGGTTTGGTTGAATCATAGATACAACCTTCTATAGAATCTTTTCAGAATCATCCTCACTAATATTAGAAATGATACCTTGACTAGTTTTCAAGGTTTTCTTCATATCTTCAACCATAGTTTTTAGATATTTAACCTCATCACTCAAAATATTTTTCTCAATCCGAACTTTTTGAATTTCATACAGCATATTCAATTGAATCTTCTATAATTTTTTCCAACAGCAATGCAACATCCCTTTCATTGAGATTTGTCAATAGTGTGGGTTGAGACTATAACAGAGTTGTTCAAGGATTATACCTAGGAGAGGGATGCCGATATATGATCGTAGTGGCCAGAGTTGTTCGAGGATTATTCTTCTACGCCACCTTGTTAGGGAAATTCAGGGACAAATTTATTTAAGGGGGGAAGTTTGTAATAACCTAGATCTTCTTTTCAGTTATGTCTTTCATTTCTAGTTGTTTTTTAGAAAAACAGGAGTTTCTGTAAATTTCAGGAGTACACGTCATGTACTTATATTTACATTCCATGTACTAGGTTGTCGTGGGTAGCCGTGTGCTGGCTGTGTAATGGCTGAGCACATGGAAGTTTTCGGTGACCTGGAGACCACCTAAAGCGAGGGTCGACTAAGGAAAGTACACTCCATGTACTTTCTTTTTATTACATTAAATGTACTGAGGCCGCATCTAATCGACAGAACCATCTTATTCTTCACCTGTCTCATCCAAGAGTGACCGTACGCTGCAAATCTTCATCGAACCCCAAACTCGTTGTATGTTCTCTGATTCAACCTCCATCAGTTGCATTGGAATCACATCGGTGATTTCTCCTTTATTCTTGAACTTAATCTCTTGATTTTTACTCTTTCATGATTTATCCTCAGCTAAACATTTTTAATATTTTTGTAGATCTGCGATGTTATAGGGTGATTCAAGGCCTTAGGTTCATGTATATTGATCTCATAATGCCTAGGTAGGTGGTTTGTGCCTTTACATAGTAATTATATCAGTTATATGTGAAAAATCTCCAAATACAATGTTTCGGGTATTGCGTATTTTTGGTTTTTAGCCCTGTTATTTCCTGATATGCCTTCTTGTTTAGATATAGGTTAAGTTTTTATGAATAGGGTTAACTTTTCCAGGATATGGATGTTTTTTCCATGTTTGCTTGTTTTGACCGTTTGGTCTAGCTTTCATGTTAGGTTGTTTTGCTTTCCATGCCTAGTATTGTTAGGATGGAGTGACTTAATCTTCTATATTGGGATATGCTATAGAATATTTATCCAAGTAGTTCTTGAGGTTTACTTTGGATACCATATATCATTGTGCACGATTGACTTACACAAGGCTATGGGAACCTGGTGTAGTAGACCATATGGAGAATGGACATTGAGGGATTCTCCAGAGGTTTTGTTAACTATTTTGTTGCGAGACCAAAGGGGGGATAGACGTAAGTGCTCCCTCGGAGTGTCTATAGTTCCACGTTGTGAGACCACAGGAGGAATTGGATGTTGAGTGCTTCTTAAGAGTATATATAGTTACCGATATGATACTACAGGGGTAATTCATGGTGAGTGCTTCCTCATAGAGTCTTTACTAAATCTAAACTAGAGGGGTTAGACTATGTGTACTTCCTAGAGGGTTGCTTGTGTTATTCGGTTGAACCAGAGGAGTTAGGTTGGGAGTAATTCCCAAAGGGTTACCTGTTTGTGATAAGTTTCTTAACTAATATATGAAATCGAATACAATTGAATTATAGGATTTTTTACTTTTGAGTACTTCATTGTTTACTACTTCTTTTTGCTTATTGCATGCCATATATATTCACTCACTGTTAGGCATAAATATTTGGGTGGTTGCCTATGAGGATTCCTCTCACACCCCATTCGGGTCATGCTTTTAGGCCCAAACAGATTATATTTTTTCAGGTCTATATAAGGGAAAGCGCCCTTCTACTTTAGGTACTTGACTGCTTTAGAGTTGGAGAGAATCAGACCAAGCTGAGGCTTGCAATGCTATGAGCTGTTTACTTTATTTTCCTTTTACTTTCTTTTAGTATTGTATTCCAGCATTGTGACTTGTTTGGTAGTTTTCCTAGACATATGTATCATGCAGAATATATATATGTTCTAAGTTTTTATTGCTTCTAGTCTTCCATTATTATTTGTTGAATGGTATTATTACTGCTTCCGCTATTGTTATCTTTTTTACTTCCATTGTGTTACTCTGTCAATGAGGGCATTGTTTCCCCACTATCACACCCAAAGGCCCTCGCTTCTAGTCGGTAGCCTATGGAATTCGGGGAAATGGACTTGAGACCATGTGACCAACCATGTACGGGAACATTTGGGTGGAACCCAGAACCGGGATGTTACATGTATAAATTACCCAAACCAAAATCGAGAAATTGAAGAGAAACGAGAAATTTTTAAGGAAAGCCTGATATCAAAACAATTTGACTTCAACAAGGTAAATTAATAGATATAATTCAATGATTATAATTTATAAATAGTGATATAAATTTCCATAATTCACTATTGTTTCAATTTTTTAACAAATCTATTTTTATTATTTAGGAGGTGTAAAAGTGATAAAATAAAGCATGAATTAAGAGTAGGGGATTCTTGAACCCATTCCTTTTCTTTGGGTTATCACTCTTTCACATCATATTCATTATGGATATTCCTCTAATGTTTAGTAAATATTATTTAATAATTCTTCCCTTCTATTTTTGTGGATATAAATGTTTTCACCTTGATTTTTAATCCAAATATAAATATATTACCAAAATATTTTCATTCCAAAACAATCCTTTGACTGTTCATGTGTTGTTTCTTACCAAAGAAAAATGATCTTTTATTCCAAAGTATGATCTCAATTTTTCATTTAAAAACCCCAAAATTTATTCATCAATTTCTTCTTTATGAAATCATTACAAAACCCAGTCTTTTTAATGGTTTATTTCCTGACTATAATTGTTATACGTTATATATAACATGTATTATTATTTAAATATTATGATGTGATGGGTGGTCTCAGAATTATATATACCTAAAATGTGTTGGGTAATGTGATGTATCTCCTGAGATAATGTTTATTATGAATGAAAATTATGTTATCCTTGTTCACAATAATGAATTCATGATTATGCACATATGTTATGTGTGAACATGATGTTATATTTGTTCACAACTATGTGTGGTATTTGACCACTATGACATGATGTACAATTTTTATGCATTGCCACAATCCATGACTTTACCAAATGTTACATCATTAATAATATTGATGATCATATACTTATTATATAATTATTATTATTATTCTCACCCATTTTATATTGATTCATGTATCTTATTCATCCTCTTACTGGGATTTTATCGCATCCCTTTCTTTGATGTATATCCTTAGGTTACTACATGTACTAAGGAGAATATGATCTTTTTTAATGATAAATTATAATGCTTTAAATAAATGTTTATAATTCATTATATATAAGTGATGTATGATCCAAATTTTCTGAATCTACAAAACCTTTCTATCATTGAATGTATAGTTGTTAAGTTGTTTATCTTTAAAATCTTATACTAGTCATAAAATAAATATTAGGTTTTCTTTAGTTGGTATCAGAGGTATGGTTTAGTTATTTTGGTATTTGGAATTAGAAAAAATTAGTGATAACCCTTAGGATAATTCTAAGTATATGTAAACATCCAGTAAACATTGTTTTAGAAAAAGAATAAACTTAGGTATTCCATAAGAAATGACTTTAGAGTTAATTGAAAAAAATAATAAATTATTTATTCATTCTTTGTTGAATTATGTTTTGTTCAAACATTTTCTATTTTGAAAAATGGTTGGAACTAGGAGAAACCATGCCAACAACCCATGTGAGGGACAATGCAGTTATTTTCTGAATGATATCCCCAATTCCAAGGGATTTGGAATTAAAAACTTTATAAAAATTATTACCCATTTTAACTAGGATATATACAATAACTAGAACCATGTGGAACTTCCCCTTTTTACCCATAAGTACTAACTAGATAATGATACTTCTATACAGAAAAGACCCCCAACATTTAGTGGATCTTTTGAACCACTTGTCATGGAATAGTAGGTTAACTCAATGGAGAATATCTTTTCTATGCTCCACTATACTAATACGAAGAATATGACTCTGTACATCAATCATTTAGATGAATAATTTGATCAATTTTGGGAATTTATAAATAAAACCAAGATAAAGGATGAAATGGAAGAGATGGAGTGGGAATACTTTAAGAAAATTATTCTTAACATGTATTTCCATTTAACTATTCAAATAAAGATGAAGAGAGAATTTATAGAGCTAAAGAAAAAGGAATCTGAATCTATCGTGAATTATGAGGAAAATTTTACAAGGCTTGAAAGATACACCTTGGGTTTTGTTAATAATAATGATAAAAAAATAGATAGATTATTTTGTGGTTTAAAACCACACATTTGGAAGGATCTAGTTATCCGAGACTTTGGGAGTTATGAAGAAGTTGTTCGATGTGCTCTCAAAGTAGAGATAAAGTTCAGATATTGGACATTTTAACTTGGGGATAATAAGAGAATAATGGAGTTTCAATATGTTGGTTCAGATGACAAGGGGGGAAATCGAATCTAACCACCCACATGTCAAAAATATTGGAATAAGCATCATGGTAATTTCCTCAAATGAATGGTGAAATTATTTAAGTGTGGGGGAGAAGGACACCAATCTCATAAATATTGAAGAGACATGAAGATGCCAGAAAACATGATGGAGGAAATAGAGGAACCTATTAATGTACAACCCATAGTTTAATGCTTCATATGTAGGTAGAAAGGGCATTATGCAAGCTAGTACGCTAAACCATGAGTCATTGAGGGTAATCAGCATCATAAACTACTAAATCTAAAGGATCAAGGTAAATATTATGTCATCATTGCTAATGAAGTGGAACATGAAAATGAATTTGTACAAGATATACTTATTATTCACTCAATAATGGAAAAAAAATATTTTATTATGGTTCTACACATTCCTTTATATCCCACAAGTTTGCAAGAACCATTAAATTGAACCCCTGATACCTTAAAGTTGATATATATGTAAAAACACTGAGTGGTGAGATCATTTCAAACAAAATTTTAGACAATTATCCTATTAGAATATCTGAGAATATCCATCCATAGAATCTTTTAATACTTCCCTTGGTGGATTTTGATTCTATATTGTGAATCGATTGGATCTCGTTATATATTACACAAATCAAATATTGGGAAAAGGAAATATCTTTATATATTTTAAACCATCCAATTCGCCACTATAAATGAATTTAATGTGAGTGATTTTCTTTTTACAATACATAAATGGTGTGGTTATTGATACCCTATGAAGAAGCATACCTTTCCTAAATGGTTGAGTAAAATGAAGGTATCAACCTGGAGGAAATTTCCATTGTAAGGGAATACACTGATGTATTTCTAGAAGAGTTACTCAGAATTCCTCTGGATCATGAGGTATACTTATCAATAGAACTTATACCTGGATCCAATCCTATCTCTAAATACCCCAATAGGATAGACCCAATCAAACTGGAGGAGTTTAAAGAAGTAGCTGTAATAGAATTTGTATAAAGGGTTCATATTCCCTAGTGCCTCACCTTGGGATGCATCGGTGGTTTTTTTCATGAAGAAGGATAGCTCGATGTAGTTGTGTATCGTTACCGAGATCTCAACAAGATCACTATAAAGACCAAGTATACTCTACCAAGTATTTATGACATGTTCGATCAACTATGAGTATATCAGTAATTCTCAAATATGGATCTTCGTTATGGATATCATCAACTAATTGTGAAGAAGGATGATATTTAGAGGATATAATTCCATGAAATGTATGGACACTATGAGTTCATAGTGATTCAGTTAGATCATACTAATTCCCTTGTAATCTTCATGGATTTGATTAATAGTCTTTAGACACTACCTTAAAAATATATGGTAGTTTTTATCAATGATATTCTCATTTACTCCAAGAGAAATGATGAATGAATAGAATATATGAATTATGATAGAAACATAAAAAAGGAGAAAATGTATTCTAAGTTCATCAAGTGTGACTTTTGGATGTGTAAAGTCACATTCTTGGGGTGTGTGATCATAAGTGAGGTAATTTATATGGAACCTTGAAAGAAAAAGGAAATTTTGGAATGGCCTAGACCCACTTTTGTCATGGAAATCCATAGTTTTCTTGGATTAGATGGGTACTACCAACATTTTGTGAGAAATTTATCATGATTTTATAGCCCACTAAATAAGTTAACATATAAATGGGTAAATTATGTCTAGATAGAAGAATGTGAGGAAAGATTCAGGTAGATCAGGGAGAGGCTAATCACTACACATGTACTCACACTACCAATAAGTGAAGAAGGTTTTGTGATATATAATGATACTTCAATGAAAGGATTGGGTTGTGTACTAATGCAAAATGATAAAGTGATAGCATACACCTCATTATAGTTTAATATCTATGAGAAGAACTATTTTACACATGATCTAAAATCAGAAGCTTTGATATTCACTCTAAATATTTGGAGGCACTACCTCTATGGTGAGAAGTTTGAAATATATATGGATAACAGGAGACTTCAGTATATATTCACATAGAAGGATCTAAACATGTGTTAAAAAATATGGTTATAGAAGATCAAATATTATGACTTCTTTATTCACTACCATCATGGGAAGGAGAATAAGGAAGTTTATTCTCCTGGAAAAAAATAACATGTTAATTTATCCAGGATGTGTATTGAAAAAGAATCTATCTTCATGGATATGAAAAGGATGGATATAGAAATCATAATGGTGGGGAATACATCCTACCTTTTCCAAATGATTACCTAACCATATTCTAAGATAAGATCAAGTAGGCATAAAGTGATGATATAGAGATTAAAAAGAAAGCAAAATAATTAAAGGTAAATAGGATACATGAGTAACATATCAATGAGGATTGTATTATAATATTTAGAATAAGACTGTGTGTTCCTACATCACCTAAAATAAAGAATGAACTGTTGGATAATGTAAAAATATAATATTTATCCATCCATCATGGAAGTACCAAGATATACCATGGTCTGAGAGAACACTTTTAGTGGTACAACATTAATAAGGAGATTGTTTAGTGCATCTAAAGATTCTTGGTATGTCAGTAATTTAAAGTAGAGAAAAATAAGTCTAAGGGGATGTTATAACAATTTATTATACCTATGTGTTAATAGGAGAACATCTCCATGGAATTTGTCACTTCTATCCTAAATACATCTAAATGAAACAATGCAATATATGTAGTGGTGGATTGGCTCACCAAGACTACCCACTTAAACTCTATTCTAGAATATTTCTCGCTTGAATAACTTGAAAAGATATATGTAAAGGAAGTGGTGAGGTTGTATGGGGTTCCAATTTTATTCATCTCTAATTAGGATCTGTGGTTTACTTTTAAATTTTGTAGAAGTTTTCAACATGATTTTAATGTTGAACTGAATTTTAGTAAAACCTATCACCCCCATAATGATGGTCAATCTGTAATGAACATTTAAAAACATGAGGACATACTGATATATTTCTCGATGGAATTTAAAGGAGTATGGGATCAATATATCCCATTAGTTGAGTTCTTATGAAAAAACAGCTTCCACTCAAGTATTCAAATAGCTCTATATGAAGCACTATATGTGAAATGATGTAGAACTCTAACTTATTAGGATGAATTTGGAGAACGAAAGTGTTGGTCAGAGTAGGACACTCAAGAGGGGGTGAATTTAGTTCTAATAAAAATTTCTTTTAAAAATTTATTAAAAGGATTACCCAAATTAAAAATAAATCCGGCCAGTTAACCATGGTAGTAAAGTTATAATAGATTTACTGTTCAAATAGTTTCTTAGAAGATTGATTACTTCTTAGTTATATCAATATGATATATTGATATAACCTTTGAAACAATTCTAATAAGAAAAAATAGTTATAACTACTATCCAGTACTAACTATCAAAGTAAAATTTAGTTTTCTAAAATATGAGTTAAAGCAGAGAAAGACTAAATTAAAAGACATAGTAGATAACACAAGTGGTTTAGTATCAAAATGAGAACTAATCCACTCCACTTGGTGATCACCTACCGCCAGTAAAAATATAAAAAACTTTGATCCACGCCCTGGATCGGAGATAACAATAGTACATAGGACATTCCAAGTCACAAGACCTCTACCACTGTTCTTTGTGGGAAAACTAATATCCAAGTCACATAGGACCTCTTCCATAGTTATACATGGGTAAAAAATATGTAAAAAGATATTTGAGTGAGGATATCTTATATCCTCTAGTTCAGTATATGAGATAGTTTTTGCTTTAAATACAGATACACACACTGCTCAAAGGGTAATAAAAAATTATATAATAGATCGAAATGTAATGAGATAGAGTTCAGAAATCTCAAGGTGTTGTGAAATGCAGATATGGATTCTTTTTATGTAGTAGATGCAATGTTGAAGTCTTCTTTTGAAAATAGACGGTTGTGAGTCGAGTGTTCTGGTTCTCAGTGCAGTGATATGTTCTTCTTCTTCCTTGAGTTACTTCAAAGATGCTCTTAAAATGGTTCATAGTAGGTTATTCTTTATTTATAGCAAGTAATAATTAAGAGTTCTTCCTTAAATGTGTTCTTGCATTTATGGGTGTTATTCTCTTTTTTCATTCATTCCTCTATTATCTTTTATGCTCGAGTGCCATGCTTTTATTTTCTTTCGGCTACTTATGTTGGATCTAAAAAGATGCATGATCTACACACATAGAACCTCATACTGTCTACTGATAGGACTATATAAAATCATTAATTATATCAGTTTTATTAAATGACTCAAATATGACAGTTGAAAACAACTTTTAAATTCAATTAGAAAAGACAAAAAAATGGTTAAGTATGGAACAGTGTCACAGTTGTGGTGAGACAGTCACAGTGCCAAATTTTCGGTGAGATCTGTAACTAGTAGAAAAGTTATAGTGTATGGTCCTTATCGAATTCTAGAACCAGTAGTAGGATTATAGTGTTAGATAAGTGGTGTCTTAGATATGGTAGCACGGACATGGTGTCAGGTCCTTTGTGAAAATATGGAATCGGTAGAAAACTTATGGTATCACCGACTTGATCAAATATCTATAACCTGTCATAAGAAGAAGTCTTCATAGAATGGATTAAGATTAAACATAATCATATTAAAACATAATAGAACAAGATTAAACAAAGTTCACAAGATTAAAATGTAATGTGTGAGTATTAAAACAAGAGGTTTGTGAGCATTAAAATAGGAGGAGTCCAACAGTATCCCCTGTTTTGATGATCACAAATCATGGAATTTTCAAACAAAATATTTTAGAAATAAATAACCAAAATCTTGATCATATCAAGAGAATAAGGCATATCAGTAATAAATATAATAAAGTGTAGTTATTTGCTCATGCCTTTTTTTTAGTTCTCCCCTTAGTATTTCCTTACATTAAATTCCTCCTTATTATTTCTCTCCTTTTGGGATTATAAAAAATATAGAATAGGTTAAGATAAAATGCATAGATTAAAATAAAATAACAAAAGAATAAACAACAGTAGACCACAATCTATTCAATAAAAGGATAAAGTCCATTAAAATCAAGAAAGAAAATACAACAGATCCCTGTAAAAATCAGAATTCACTTCTCAATAGAGTCATCAAACTTGGATTTTCCTTTGTTAGAGACATTAGATGGAGAAGAAAGAGGTGTATAAGTGGAGGTGGTAGAATCATTGGTCAGGGAAGTTAATGGAACTCCTACAATTATAGAAGGTGAAAGGGTCGGTATACTGGAACACCGAGGAAAGGTTTGCTTGATAATGAAAGGTCTGATCTGATTTAGATCCTAAGAAATAGACATAGTCACTGGGGAAAATGTTATAGAGGAAGAGGGATATATAGCATAAGGTAGACTAAGCCTCAAAGAAGTATCTACAGGATCAACAATTGTAGTACTATGAACATGGAGATAATGTTTTAGGATATTTATAATGTCCATTATGATCTCTCCACCATACTACATGGCCTTCTCAAAATTATCCTTGTTTTCCAGAAACTTCTCTAGAGTGGGTGTGAATTTTTTGATCTTCTACAACTTATCCTTGAAGTATTTAGTTACTGAAGGTATCTTCAAATTCTCCATAAGATACAGAAATGATTAATCAACTCATTCTTTAAATAAATTCTATTAAAGTAGAAGTAAACTTTCTTAGAGATTTCTTTTTGAGTATTAGTGGAAATATTTGAATGTACCCTCACCAAATCAAGCACATGGTCATTGTTCTTTATGCCAGCAAAGACGTTTCCTTATTAACACCACTCAACACTAACTGAATCTCTTCTTTGAAAACCGATTTGATCAAGTCATTGTCCAAAGGCTGAGATGGTTTTATAGAGGAAGATGAAGCTAAAATAGCTTATTTTAGAGACTTAAGTTGAATTATAAACTTTTTTAAACAACATTTATATTCATCGGTCAGCTTATTAAGATCAGCGACAAGCCCATGCAACTCATTGGCTATCTTGGTATTGCTCTCAACCACCTTTTCATTCATAGAAATCAGGTTTGGTTGAATCATAGATACAACCTTCTATAGAATCTTTTCAGAATCATCCTCACTAATATTAGAAATGATACCTTGACTAGTTTTCAAGGTTTTCTTCATATCTTCAACCATAGTTTTTAGATATTTAACCTCATCACTCAAAATATTTTTCTCAATCCGAACTTTTTGAATTTCATACAGCATATTCAATTGAATCTTCTATAATTTTTTCCAACAGCAATGCAACATCCCTTTCATTGATATTTGTCAATAGTGTGGGTTGAGACTATAACAGAGTTGTTCGAGGATTATACCTAGGAGAGGGATGCCGATATATGATCGTAGTGGCCAGAGTTGTTCGAGGATTATTCTTCTACGCCACCTTGTTAGGGAAATTCAGGACAAATTTATTTAAGGGGGGAAGTTTGTAATAACCTAGATCTTCTTTTCAGTTATTTCTTTCATTTCTAGTTGTTTTTTAGAAAAACAGGAGTTTCTGTAAATTTCAGGAGTACACGTCATGTACTTATATTTACATGCCATGTACTAGGTTGTCGTGGGTAGCCGCGTGCTGGCTGTGTAATGGCTGAGCACATGGAAGTTTTCGGTGACCTGGAGACCACCTAAAGCGAGGGTCGACTAAGGAAAGTACACTCCATGTACTTTCTTTTTATTACATTAAATGTACTGAGGCCGCATCTAATCGACAGAACCATCTTATTCTTCACCTGTCTCATCCAGGAGTGACCGTACGCTGCAAATCTTTGTCGAACCCCAAACTCGTTGTCTGTTCTCTGATTCAACCTCCATCAGTTGCATTGGAATCACATCGGTGATTTCTCCTTTATTCTTGAACTTAATCTCTTGATTTTTACTCTTTCATGATTTATCCTCAGCTAAACATTTTTAATATTTTTGTAGATCTGCGATGTTATAGGGTGATTCAAGGCCTTAAGTTCATGTATATTGATCTCATAATTCCTAGGTAGGTGGTTTGTGCCTTTACATAGTAATTATATCAGTTATATGTGAAAAATCTCCAAATAAAATGTTTTGGGTATTGCGTATTTTTGGTTTTTAGCCCTGTTATTGCCTGATATGCCTTCTTGTTTAGATATAGGTTAAGTTTTTATGAATAGGGTTAACTTTTCCGGGATATGGATGTTTTTTCCATGTTTGCTTGTTTTGACCGTTTGGTCTAGCTTTCATGTTAGGTTGTTTTGCTTTCCATGCCTAGTATTGTTAGGATGGAGTGACTTAATCTTCTATATTGGGATATGCTATAGAATATTTATCCAAGTAGTTCTTGAGGTTTACTTTGGATACCATATATCATTGTGCACGATTGACTTACACAAGGCTATGGGAACCTGTTGTAGTAGACCATATGGATAATGGACATTGAGGGCTTCTCCAGAGGGTTTGTTAACTTTTTTGTTGCGAGACCAAAGGGGGGATAGACGTAAGTGCTCCCTCGAAGTGTCTATAGTTCCACGTTGTGAGACCACAGGAGGAATTGGATGTTGAGTGCTTCTTAAGAGTATATATAGTTACCGATATGATACTACAGGGGTAATTCATGGTGAGTGCTTCCTCATAGAGTCTTTACTAAATCTAAACTAGAGGGGTTAGACTATGTGTACTTCCTAGAGGGTTGCTTGTGTTATTCGGTTGAACCAGAGGAGTTAGGTTGGGAGTAATTCCCAAAGGGTTACCTGTTTGTGATAAGTTTCTTAACTAATATATGAAATCAAATACAATTGAATTATAGGATTTTTTACTTTTGAGTACTTCATTGTTTACTACTTATTTTTTCTTATTGCATGCCATATATATTCACTCACTGTTAGGCATAAATATTTGGGTGGTTGCCTATGAGGATTCCTCTCACACCCTATTCGGGTCATGCTTTTAGGCCCAAACAGATTATATTTTTTTAGGTCTATATAAGGGAAAGCGCCCTTCTACTTTAGGTACTTGACTGCTTTAGAGTTGGAGAGAATCAGACCAAGCTGAGGCTTGCAATGCTATGAGTTGTTTACTTTATTTTCCTTTTACTTTCTTTTAGTATTGTATTCCAGCATTGTGACTTGTTTGTTAGTTTTCCTAGACATATGTATCATACAGAATATATATATGTTCTAAGTTTTTATTGCTTCTAGTCTTCCATTATTTATTGTTGAATGGTATTATTACTGCTTCCGCTATTGTTATCTTTTTTATTCCATTGTGTTACTCTGCCAATTAGGGCATTGTTTCCCCACTATCACACCCAAGGCCCTCGCTTCTAGTCGGTAGCCTATGGAATTCGGGGAAATGGACTTGAGACCATGTGACCAACCATGTATGGGAACATTTGGGTGGAACCCAGAACCGGGATGTTACATGTATAAATTACCCAAACCAAAATCGAGAAATTGAAGAGAAACGAGAAATTTTTAAGGAAAGCCTGATATCAAAACAATTTGACTTCAACAAGGTAAATTAATAGATATAATTCAATGATTATAATTTATAAATAGTGATATAAATTTCCATAATTCACTATTGTTTCAATTTTTTAACAAATCTATTTTTATTATTTAGGAGGTGTAAAAGTGATAAAATAAAGCATGAATTAAGAGTAGGGGATTCTTGAACCCATTCCTTTTCTTTGGGTTATCACTCTTTCACATCATATTAATTATGGATATTCCTCTAATGTTTAGTAAATATTATTTAATAATTCTTCCCTTCTATTTTTGTAAATATAAATGTTTTCACCTTGATTTTTAATCCAAATATAAATATATTACCAAAATATTTTCATTCCAAAACAATCCTTTGACTGTTCATGTGTTGTTTCTTACCAAAGAAAAATGATCTTTTATTCCAAAGTATGATCTCAATTTTTCATTTAAAAACCCAAACATTTATTCATCTATTTCTTCTTTATGAAATCATTACAAAACCCAGTCTTTTTAATGGTTTATTTCCTGACTATAATTGTTATACGTTATATATAACATGTATTATTATTTAAATATTATGATGTGATGGGTGGTATCAGAATTATATATACCTACAATGTGTTGGGTAATGTGATGTATCTCGTGAGATAATGTTTATTATGAATGAAAATTATGTTATCCTTGTTCACAATAATGGATTCATGATTATGCACATATGTTATGTGTGAACATGATGTTATATTTGTTCACAACTATGTGTGGTATTTGACCACTATGACATGATGTACAATTTTTATGCATTGCCACAATCCATGACTTTACCAAATGTTACATCATTAATAATATTGATGATCATATACTTATGATATAATTATTATTATTATTCTCACCCATTTTATATTGATTCATGTATCTTATTCATCCTCTTACTGGGATTTTATCGCATCCCTTTCTTTTATGTATATCCTTAGGTTACTACATGTACTAAGGAGAATATGATCTTTTTTAATGATAAATTATAATGCTTTAAATAAATGTTTATAATTCATCATATATAAGTGATGAATGATCCAAATTTTCTGAATCTACAAAACCTTTCTATCATTGAATGCATAGTTGTTAAGTTGTTTATCTTTAAAATCTTATACTAGTCATAAAATAAATATTAGGTTTTCTTTTGTTGGTATCAGAGGTATGGTTTAGTTATTTTGGTATTTGGAATTAGAAAAAATTAGTGATAACCCTTAGGATAATTCTAAGTATATGTAAACATCCAGTAAACATTGTTTTATAAAAAGAATAAACTTAGGTATTCCATAAGAAATGACTTTAGAGTTAATTGAAAAAAATAATAAATTATTTATTCATTATTTGTTGAATTATGTTTTGTTCAAACATTTTATATTTTGAAAAATGGTTGGAACTAGGAGAAACCATGCCAACAACCCATGTGAGGGACAATGCAGTTATTTTCTGAATGATATCCCCAATTCCAAGGGATTTGGAATTAAAAACTTTATAAAAATTATTACCCATTTTAACTAGGATATATACAATAACTAGAACCATGTGGAACTTCCCCTTTTTACCCATAAGTACTAACTAGATAATGAGACTTCTATACAGGAAAGACCCCCAACATTTAGTGGATCTTTTGAACCACTTGTCATGGAATAGTAGGTTAACTCAATGGAGAATATCTTTTCTATGCTCCACTATACTAATACGAATAATATGACTCTGTACATCAATCATTTAGATGAATAATTTGATCAATTTTGGGCATTTATAAATAAAACCAAGATAAAGGATGAAATGGAAGAGATGGAGTGGGAATACTTTAAGAAAATTATTCTTAACATGTATTTCCATTTAACTATTCAAATAAAGATGAAGAGAGAATTTATAGAGCTAAAGAAAAAGGAATGTGAATCTATCGTGAATTATGAGGAAAATTTTACAAGGCTTGAAAGATACACCTTGGGTTTTGTTAATAATAATGATAAAAAAATAGATAGATTATTTTGTGGTTTAAAACCACACATTTGGAAGGATCTAGTTATCCGAGACTTTGGGAGTTATGAAGAAGTTGTTCGATGTGCTCTCAAAGTAGAGATAAAGTTCAGATATTGGACATTTTAACTTGGGGATAATAAGAGAATAATGGAGTTTCAATATGTTGGTTCAGATGACAAGGGAGGAAATCGAATCTAACCACCCACATGTCAAAAATATTGGAATAAGCATCATGGTAATTTCCTCAAAGGAATGGTGAAATTATTTAAGTGTGGGGGAGAAGGACACCAATCTCATAAATATTGAAGAGACATGAAGATGCCAGAAAACATGATGGAGGAAATAATGGAACCTATTAATGTACAACCCATAGTTTAATGCTTCATATGTAGGTAGAAAGGGCATTATGCAAGCTAGTGCGCTAAACCATGAGTCATTGAGGGTAATCAGCATCATAAACTACTAAATCTAAAGGATCAAGGTAAATATTATGTCATCATTGCTAATGAAGTGGAACATGAAAATGAATTTGTACAAGATATACTTATTATTCACTCAATAATGGAAAAAAATATTTTATTATGGTTCTACACATTCCTTTATATCCCACAAGTTTGCTAGAACCATTAAATTGAACCCCTGATACCTTAAAGTTGATATATATGTAAAAACACTGAGTGGTGAGATCATTTCAAACAAAATTTTAGACAATTATCCTATTAGAATATGTGAGAATATCCATCCATAGAATCTTTTAATACTTCCCTTGGTGGATTTTGATTCTATACTGGGAATCGATTGGATCTCGTTATATATTGCACAAATCAAATATTGGGAAAAGGAAATATCTTTATATATTTTAAACCATCCAATTCGCCACTATAAATGAATTTAATGTGAGTGATTTTCTTTTTACAATACATAAATGGTGTGGTTATTGATACCCTATGAAGAAGCATACCTTTCCTAAATGGTTGAGTCAAATGAAGGTATCAACCTGGAGGAAATTTCCATTGTAAGGGAATACACTGATGTATTTCTAGAAGAGTTACTCAGAATTCCTCTGGATCATGAGGTATACTTATCAATAGAACTTATAACTGGATCTAATCCTATCTCTAAATACCCCAATAGGATAGACCCAATCAAACTGGGGGAGTTAAAGAAGTAGCTGTAATAGAATTTGTATAAAGGGTTCATATTCCCTAGTGCCTCACCTTGGGATGCATCGGTGGTTTTTTTCATGAAGAAGGATAGCTCGATGTAGTTGTGTATCGATTACCGAGATCTCAACAAGATCACTATAAAGACCAAGTATACTCTACCAAGTATTTATGACATGTTCGATCAACTATGAGTATATCAGTAATTCTCTAATATGGATCTTCGTTATGGATATCATCAACTAATTGTGAAGAAGGATGATATTTAGAGGATATAGTTCCATGCAATGTATGGACACTATGAGTTCATAGTGATTCAGTTAGATCATACTAATTCCCTTGTAATCTTCATGGATTTGATTAATAGTCTTTAGACACTACCTTAAAAATATATGGTAGTTTTTATCAATGATATTCTCATTTACTCCAAGAGAAATGATGAATGAATAGAATATATGAATTATGATAGAAACATAAAAAAGGAGAAAATGTATTCTAAGTTCATCAAGTGTGACTTTTGGATTTGGAAAGTCACATTCTTGGGGTGTGTGATCATAAGTGAGGTAATTTATATGGAACCTTGAAAGAAAAAGGAAATTTTGGAATGGCCTAGACCCACTTGTGTCATGGAAATCCATAGTTTTCTTGGATTAGATGGGTACTACCAACATTTTGTGAGAAATTTATCATGATTTTATAGCCCACTAAATAAGTTAACATATAAATGGGTAAATTATGTCTAGATAGAAGAATGTGAGTAAAGATTCAGGTAGATCAGGGAGAGGCTAATCACTACACATGTACTCACCCTACCAATAAGTGAAGAAGGTTTTGTGATATATAATGATACTTCAATGAAAGGATTGGGTTGTGTACTAATGCAAAATGATAAAGTGATAGCATACACCTCATTATAGTTTAATATCCATGAGAAGAACTATTTTACACATGATCTAAAATCAGAAGCTTTGATATTCACTCTAAATATTTGGAGGCACTACCTCTATGGTGAGAAGTTTGAAATATATATGGATAACAGGAGACTTCAGTATATATTCACATAGAAGGATCTAAACATGTGTTAAAAAATATGGTTATAGAAGATCAAATATTATGACTTCTTTATTCACTACCATCATGGGAAGGAGAATAAGGAAGTTTATTCTCCTGGAAAAAAATAACATGTTAATTTATCCAGGATGTGTATTGAAAAAGAATCTATCTTCATGGATATGAAAAGGATGGATATAGAAATCATAATGGTGGGGAATACATCCTACCTTTTCCAAATGATTACCTAACCATATTCTAAGATAAGATCAAGTAGGCATAAAGTGATGATATAGAGATTAAAAAGAAAGCAAAATAATTAAAGGTAAATAGGAGACATGAGTAACATATCAATGAGGATTGTATTATAATATTTAGAATAAGACTGTGTGTTCCTACATCACCTAAAATAAAGAATGAACTGTTGGATAATGTGAAAATATAATATTTATCCATCCATCATGGAAGTACCAAGATATACCATGGTCTGAGAGAACACTTTTAGTGGTACAACATTAATAAAGAGATTGTTTAGTGCATCTAAAGATTCTTGGTATGTCAGTAATTTAAAGTAGAGAAAAATAAGTCTAAGGGGATGTTATAACAATTTATTATACCTATGTGTTAATAGGAGAACATCTCCATGGAATTTGTCACTTCTATCTTAAATACATCTAAATGAAACAATTCAATATATGTAGTGGTGGATTGGCTCACCAAGACTACCCACTTAAACTCTATTCTAGAATATTTCTCGCTTGAATAACTTGAAAAGATATATGTAAAGGAAGTGGTGAGGTTGTATGGGGTTCCAATTTTATTCATCTCTAATTAGGATCTGTGGTTTACTTTTAAATTTTGTAGAAGTTTTCAACATTATTTTAATGTTGAACTGAATTTTAGTAAAACCTATCACCCCCATAATGATGGTCAATCTGAAATGAACATTCAAAAACATGAGGACAAACTGATATATTTCTCGATGGAATTTAAAGGAGTATGGGATCAATATATCCCATTAGTTGAGTTCTTATGAAAAAACAGCTTCCACTCAAGTATTCAAATAGCTCTATATGAAGCACTATATGTGAAATGATGTAGAACTCTAACTTATTAGGATGAATTTGGAGAACGAAAGTGTTGGTCAGAGTAGGACACTCAAGAGGGGGTGAATTGAGTTCTAATAAAAATTTCTTTTAAAAATTTATTTAAAGGATTACCCAAATTAAAAATAAATCCGGCTAGTTAACCATGGTAGTAAAGTTATAATAGATTGACTGTTCAAATAGTTTCTTAGAATATTGATTACTTCTTAGTTATATCAATATGATATATTGATATAACCTTTGAAACAATTATAAAAAGAAAAAATAGTTATAACTACTATCCAGTACTAACTATCAAAGTAAAATTTAGTTTTCTAAAATATGAGTTAAAGCAGAGAAAGACTAAATTAAAAGACATAGTAGATAACACAAGTGGTTTATTATCAAAATGAGAACTAATCCACTCCACTTGGTGATCACCTACCGCCAGTAAAAATATAAAAAACTTTGATCCACGCCCTGGATCGGAGATAACAATAGTACATAGGACATTCCAAGTCACAAGACCTCTACCACTGTTCTTTGTGGGAAAACTAATATCCAAGTCACATAGGACCTCTTCCATAGTTATACATGGGTAAAAAATATGTAAAAAGATATTTGAGTGAGGATATCTTATATCCTCTAGTTCAGTATATGAGATAGTTTGTGCTTTAAATACAGATACACACACTGCTCAAAGGGTAATAAAAAATTATATAATAGATCGAAATGTAATGAGACAGAGTTCAGAAATCTCAAGGTGTTGTGAAATGCAGATATGGATTCTTTTGATGTAGTAGATGCAATGTTGAAGTCTTCTTTTGAAAATAGACGGTTGTGAGTCGAGTGTTCTGGTTCTCAGTGCAGTGATATGTTCTTCTTCTTCCTTGAGTTACTTCAAGGATTCTCTTAAAATGGTTCATAGTAGGTTATTCTTTATTTATAGCAAGTAAGAATTAAGAGTTCTTCCTTAAATGTGTTCTTGCATTTATGGGTGTTATTCTCTTTTTTCATTCATTCCACTATTATCTTTTATGCTCGAGTTCCATGATTTTATTTTCTTTCGGCTACTTATGTTGGATCTAAAAAGATGCATGATCTACACACCTAGAACCTCATACTGTCTACTGATAGGACTATATAAAATCATTAATTATATCAGTTTTATTAAATGACTCAAATATGACAGTTGAAAACAACTTTTAAATTCAATTATAAAAGACAAAAAAATGGTTAAGTATGGAACAGTGTCACAGTTGTGGTGAGACAGTCACAGTGCCAAATTTTCGGTGAGATCTGTAACTAGTAGAAAAGTTATAGTGTATGGTCCTTATCGAATTCTAGAACCAGTAGTATGATTATAGTGTTAGATAAGTGGTGTCTTAGATATGGTAGCACGGACATGGTGTCAGGTCCTTTGTGAAAATATGGAATCGGTAGAAAACTTATGGTATCACCGACTTGATCAAATATCTATAACCTGTCATAAGAAGAAGTCTTCATAGAATGGATTAAGATTAAACATAATCATATTAAAACATAATAGAACAAGATTAAACAAAGTTCACATGATTAAAATGTAATGTGTGAGTATTAAAACAAGAGGTTTGTGAGCATTAAAACAGGACGAGTCCAACAGTATCCCCTGTTTTGATGATCACAAATCATGGAATTTTCAAACAAAATATTTTAGAAATAAATAACCAAAATCCTGATCATATCAAGAGAATAAGGAATATCAGTAATAAATATAATAAAGTGTAGTTATTTTCTCATGTCTTTTTTTTAGTTCTCCCCTTAGTATTTCCTTACATTAAATTCCTCCTTATTATTTCTCTCCTTTTGGGATTATAAAAAATATAGAATAGGTTAAGATAAAATGCATAGATTAAAATAAAATAACAAAATAATAAACAACAATAGACCACAATCTATTCAATAAAAGGATAAAGTCCATTAAAATCAAGAATGAAAATACACCAGATCCCTATAAAAATCAGAATTCACTTCTCAATAGAGTCATCAAACTTGGATTTTCCTTTGTTAGAGACATTAGATGGAGAAGAAAGAGGTGTATAAGTGGAGGTGGTAGAATCATTGTTCAGGGAAGTTAATGGAACTCCTGCAATTATAGAAGGTGAAAGGGTCGGTATACTGGAATGCCGAGGAAAGGTTTGCTTGATAATGAAAGGTCTGATCTGATTTAGATCCTAAGAAATAGACATAGTCACTGGGGAAAATGTTATAGAGGAAGAGGGATATATAGCATAAGGTAGACTAAGTCTCAAAGAAGTATCTACAGGATCAACAATTGTAGTACTATGAACATGGAGATAATGTTTTAGGATATTTATAATGTCCATTATTATCTCTCCACCATACTACATGGCCTTCTCAAAATTATCCTTGTTTTCCAGAAACTTCTCTAGAGTGGGTGTGAATTTTTTGATCTTCTATAACTTATCCTTGAAGGATTTAGTTACTGAAGGTATCTTCAAATTCTCCATAAGATACAGAAATGATTAATCAACTCATTCTTTAAATAAATTCTATTAAAGTAGAAGTAAACTTTCTTAGAGATTTCTTATTGAGTGTTAGTGGAAATATTTGAATGTGCCCTCACCAAATCAAGCACATGGTCATTGTTCTTTATGCCAGCAAAGATGTTTCCTTATTAACACCACTCAACACTAACTGAATCTCTTCTTTGAAAACCGATTTGATCAAGTCATTGTCCAAAGGCTGAGATGGTTTTCTAGAGGAAGATGAAGCTAAAATAGCTTATTTTAGAGACTTAAGTTGAATTGTAAACTTTTTTAAAAAACATTTATATTCATCGGTCAGCTTATTAAGTTCAGCGACAAGCCCATGCAACTCACTGGCTATCTTGCTATTGCTCTCAACCACCTTTTCATTCATAGAAATCAGGTTTGGTTGAATCATAGATACAAACTTCTATAGAATCTTTTCAGAATCATCCTCACTAATATTAGAAATGATACCTTGACTAGTTTTCAAGGTTTTCTTCATATCTTCAACCATAGTTTTTAGATATTTAACCTCATCACTCAAAATATTTTTCTCAATCCGAACTTTTTGAATTTCATACAGCATATTCAATTGAATCTTCTATAATTTTTTCCAACAGCAATGCAACATCCCTTTCATTGAGATTTGTCAATAGTGTGGGTTGAGACTATAACAGAGTTGTTCGAGGATTATACCTAGGAGAGGGATGCCGATATATGATCGTAGTGGCCAGAGTTGTTCGAGGATTATTCTTCTATTCCACCTTGTTAGGGAAATTCAGGGACAAATTTATTTAAGGGGGAAAGTTTGTAATAACCTATATCTTCTTTTTAGTTATGTCTTTCATTTCTAGTTGTTTTTTAGAAAAACAGGAGTTTCTATAAATTTCAGAAGTACACGTCATGTACTTATATTTACATTCCATGTACTAGGTTGTCGTGGGTAGCCGCGTGCTGGCTGTGTAATGGCTGAGCACATGGAAGTTTTCGGTGACCTGGAGACCACCTAAAGCGAGGGTTGACTAAGGAAATTACACTCCATGTACTTTCTTTTTATTACATTAAATGTACTGAGGCTGCATCTAATCGACAGAACCATCTTATTTTTCACCTGTCTCATCCAGGAGTGATCGTACGCTACAAATCTTCGTCGAACCCCAAACTTGTTGTCTGTTCTCTGATTCAACCTCCATCAGTTGCATTGGAATCACATCGGTGATTTCTCCTTTATTCTTGAACTTAATCTCTTGATTTTTACTCTTTCATGATTTATCCTCAGCTAAACATTTTTAATATTTTTGTAGATCTGCGATGTTATAGGGTGATTCAAGGCCTTAGGTTCATGTATATTGATCTCATAATGCCTAGGTAGGTGGTTTGTGCCTTTACATAGTAATTATATCAGTTATATGTGAAAAATCTCCAAATACAATGTTTCGGGTATTGCGTATTTTTGGTTTTTAGCCCTGTTATTGCCTGATATGCCTTCTTGTTTAGATATAGGTTAAGTTTTTATGAATAGGGTTAACTTTTCCAGGATATGGATGTTTTTTCCATGTTTGCTTGTTTTGACCGTTTGGTCTAGCTTTCATGTTAGGTTGATTTGCTTTCCATGCCTAGTATTGTTAGGATGGAGTGACTTAATCTTCTATATTGGGATATGCTATAGAATATTTATCCAATTAGTTTTTGAGGTTTACTTTGGATACCATATATCATTGTGCACGATTGACTTACACAAGGCTATGGGAACCTGGTGTAGTAGACCATATGGAGAATGGACATTGAGGGCTTCTCCAGAGGGTTTGTTAACTTTTTTGTTGCGAGACCAAAGGGGGGATAGACGTAAGTGCTGCCTCGGAGTGTCTATAGTTCCACATTGCGAGACCAAAGGAGGAATTGGATGTTGAGTGCTTCTTAAGAGTATATATAGTTACCGATATGATACTACATGGGTAATTCATGGTGAGTGCTTCCTCATAGAGTCTTTACTAAATCTAAACTAGAGGGGTTAGACTATGTGTACTTCCTAGAGGGTTGCTTGTGTTATTCAGTTGAACCAGAGGAGTTAGGTTGGGAGTAATTCCCAAAGGGTTACCTGTTTGTGATAAGTTTCTTAACTAATATATGAAATTGAATACAATTGAATTATAGGATTTTTTACTTTTGAGTACTTAATTGTTTACTACTTCTTTTTGCTTATTGCATGCCATATATATTCACTCACTGTTAGGCATAAATATTTGGGTGGTTGCCTATGAGGATTCCTCTCACACCCTATTCGGGTCATGCTTTTAGGCCCAAACAGATTATATTTTTTCAGGTCTATATAAGGGATAGCGCCCTTCTACTTTAGCTACTTGACTGCTTTAGAGTTGGAGAGAATCATACCAATCTGAGGCTTGCAATGCTATGATCTGTTTACTTTATTTTCCTTTTACTTTCTTTTAGTATTGTATTCCAGCATTGTGACTTGTTTGGTAGTTTTCCTAGACATATGTATCATGCAGAATATATATATGTTCTAAGTTTTTATTTCTTCTAGTCTTCCATTATTTATTGTTGAATGGTATTATTACTGCTTACGCTATTGTTATCTTTTTTACTTCCATTGTGTTACTCTTCCAATGAGGGCATTGTTTCCCCACTATCACACCCAAGGCCCTCGCTTCTAGTCGGTAGCCTATGGAATTCTGGGAAATGGACTTGAGACCATGTGACCAACCATGTACAGGAACATTTGGGTGGAACCCAGAACCGGGATGTTACATGTATAAATTACCCAAACCAAAATCGAGAAATTGAAGAGAAACGAGAAATTTTTAAGGAAAGCCTGATATCAAAACAATTTGACTTCAACAAGGTAAATTAATAGATATAATTCAATGATTATAATTTATAAATAGTGATATAAATTTCCATAATTCACTATTGTTTCAATTTTTTAACAAATCTATTTTTATTATTTAGGAGGTGTAAAAGTGATAAAATAAAGCATGAATTAAGAGTAGGGGATTCTTGAACCCATTCCTTTTCTTTGGGTTATCACTCTTTCACATCATATTCATTATGGATATTCCTCTAATGTTTAGTAAATATTATTTAATAATTCTTCCCTTCTATTTTTGTGGATATAAATGTTTTCACCTTGATTTTTAATCCAAATATAAATATATTACCAAAATATTTTCATTCCAAAACAATCCTTTGACTGTTCATGTGTTGTTTGTTACCAAAGAAAAATGATCTTTTATTCCAAAGTATGATCTCAATTTTTCATTTAAAAACCCCAACATTTATTCATCAATTTCTTCTTTATGAAATCATTACAAAACCCAGTCTTTTTAATGGTTTATTTCCTGACTATAATTGTTATACGTTATATATAACATGTATTATTATTTAAATATTATGATGTGATGGGTGGTCTCAGAATTATATATACATACAATGTGTTGGGTAATGTGATGTATCTCCTGAGATAATGTTTATTATGAATGAAAATTATGTTATCCTTGTTCACAATAATGAATTCATGATTATGCACATATGTTATGTGTGAACATGATGTTATATTTGTTCACAACTATGTGTGGTATTTGACCACTATGACATGATGTACAATTTTTATGCATTGCCACAATCCATGACTTTACCAAATGTTACATCATTAATAATATTGATGATCATATACTTATGATATAATTATTATTATTATTCTCACCCATTTTATATTGATTCATGTATCTTATTCATCCTCTTACTGGGATTTTATCGCATCCCTTTCTTTGATGTATATCCTTAGGTTACTACATGTACTAAGGAGAATATGATCTTTTTTAATGATAAATTATAATGCTTTAAATAAATGTTTATAATTCATCATATATAAGTGATGTATGATCCAAATTTTCTGAATCTACAAAACCTTTCTATCATTGAATGTATAGTTGTTAAGTTTTTTATCTTTAAAATATTATACTATTCATAAAATAAATACTAGGTTTTCTTTAGTTGGTATCAGAGGTATGGTTTAGTTATTTTGGTATTTGGAATTAGAAAAAATTAGTGATAACCCTTAGGATAATTCTAAGTATATGTAAACATCCAGTAAACATTGTTTTAGAAAAAGAATAAACTTAGGTATTCCATAAGAAATGACTTTAGAGTTAATTGAAAAAAATAATAAATTATTTATTCATTCTTTGTTGAATTATGTTTTGTTCAAACATTTTCTATTTTGAAAAATGGTTGGAACTAGGAGAAACCATGCCAACAACCCATGTGAGGGACAATGCAGTTATTTTCTGAATGATATCCCCAATTCCAAGGGATTTGGAATTAAAAACTTTATAAAAATTATTACCCATTTTAACTAGGATATATACAATAACTAGAACCATGTGGAACTTCCCCTTTTTACCCATAAGTACTAACTAGATAATGAGACTTCTATACAGAAAAGACCCCCAACATTTAGTGGATCTTTTGAACCACTTGTCATGGAATAGTAGGTTAACTCAATGGAGAATATCTTTTCTATGCTCCACTATACTAATACGAAGAATATGACTCTGTACATCAATCATTTAGATGAATAATTTGTTCAATTTTGGGCATTTATAAATAAAACCAAGATAAAGGATGAAATGGAAGAGATGGAGTGGGAATACTTTAAGAAAATTATTCTTAACATGTATTTCCATTTAACTATTCAAATAAAGATGAAGAGAGAATTTATAGAGCTAAAGAAAAAGGAATGTGAATCTATCGTGAATTATGAGGAAAATTTTACAAGGCTTGAAAGATACACCTTGGGTTTTGTTAATAATAATGATAAAAAAATAGATAGATTATTTTGTGGTTTAAAACCACACATTTGGAAGGATCTAGTTATCTGAGACTTTGGGAGTTATGAAGAAGTTGTTCGATGTGCTCTCAAAGTAGAGGTAAAGTTCAGATATTGGACATTTTAACTTGGGGATAATAAGAGAATAATGGAGTTTCAATATGTTGGTTCAGATGACAAGGGAGGAAATCGAATCTAACCACCCACATGTCAAAAATATTGGAATAAGCATCATGGTAATTTCCTCAAAGGAATGGTGAAATTATTTAAGTGTGGGGGAGAAGGACACCAATCTCATAAATATTGAAGAGACATGAAGATGCCAGAAAACATGATGGAGGAAATAAAGGAACCTATTAATGTACAACCCATAGTTTAATGCTTCATATGTAGGTATAAAGGGCATTATGAAAGCTAGTGCGCTAAACCATGAGTCATTGAGGGTAATCAGCATCATAAACTACTAAATCTAAAGGATCAAGGTAAATATTATGTCATCATTGCTAATGAAGTGGAACATGAAAATGAATTTGTACAATATATACTTATTATTCACTCAATAATGGAAAAAAATATTTTATTATGGTTCTACACATTCCTTTATATCCCACAAGTTTTCTAGAACCATTAAATTGAACCCCTGATACCTTAAAGTTGATATATATGTAAAAACACTGAGTGGTGAGATCATTTCAAACAAAATTTTAGACAATAATATTATCCTATTAGAATATGTGAGAATATCCATCCATAGAATCTTTTAATACTTCCCTTGGTGGATTTTGATTCTATACTGGGAATCGATTGGATCTCGTTATATATTGCACAAATCAAATATTGGGAAAAGGAAATATCTTTATATATTTTAAACCATCCAATTCTCTACTATAAATGAATTTAATGTGAGTGATTTTCTTTTTACAATACATAAATGGTGTGGTTATTGATACCCTATGAAGAAGCATACCTTTCCTAAATGGTTGAGTCAAATGAAGGTATCAACCTGGAGGAAATTTCCATTGTAAGGGAATACACTGATGTATTTCTAGAAGAGTTACTCAGAATTTCTCTCGGTCATGAGGTATACTTATCAATAGAGCTTATACCTGGATCCAATCCTATCTCTAAATACCCCAATAGGATAGACCCAATCAAACTGGAGGAGTTAAAGAAGTAGCTTTAATAGAATTTGTATAAAGGGTTCATATTCCCTAGTGCCTCACCTTGGGATGCATCGGTGGTTTTTTTCATGAAGAAGGATAGCTCGATGTAGTTGTGTATCGATTACCGAGATCTCAACAAGATCACTATAAAGACCAAGTATACTCTACCAAGTATTTATGACATGTTCGATCAACTATGAGTATATCAGTAATTCTCAAATATGGATCTTCGTTATGGATATCATCAACTAATTGTGAAGAAGGATGATATTTAGAGGATATAATTACATGCAATGTATGGACACTATGAGTTCATAGTGATTCAGTTAGATCATACTAATTCCCTTTTAATCTTCATGGATTTGATTAATAGTCTTTAGACACTACCTTAAAAATATATGGAAGTTTTTATCAATGATATTCTCATTTACTCCAAGAGAAATGATGAATTAATAGAATATATGAATTATGATAGAAACATAAAAAAGGAGAAAATGTATTCTAAGTTCATCAATTGTGACTTTTGGATGTGGAAATTCACATTCTTGGGGTGTGTGATCATAAGTGAGGTAATTTATATGGAACCTTGAAAGAAAAAGGAAATTTTGGAATGGCCTAGACCCACTTGTGTCATGGAAATCCATAGTTTTCTTGGATTAGATGGGTACTACCAACATTTTGTGAGAAATTTATCATGATTTTATAGCCCACTAAATAAGTTAACATATAAATGGGTAAATTATGTCTAGATAGAAGAATGTGAGGAAAGATTCAGGTAGATCAGGGAGAGGCTAATCACTACACATGTACTCACACTACCAATAAGTGAAGAAGGTTTTGTGATATATAATGATACTTCAATGAAAGGATTGGGTTGTGTACTAATGCAAAATGATAAAGTGATAGCATACACCTCATTATAGTTTAATATCCATGAGAAGAACTATTTTACACATGATCTAAAATCAGAAGCTTTGATATTCACTCTAAATATTTGGAGGCACTACCTCTATGGTGAGAAGTTTGAAATATATATGGATAACAGGAGACTTCAGTATATATTCACATAGAAGGATCTAAACATGTGTTAAAAAATATGGTTATAGAAGATCAAATATTATGACTTCTTTATTCACTACCATCATGGGAAGGAGAATAAGGAAGTTTATTCTCCTGGAAAAAAATAACATGTTAATTTATCCAGGATGTGTATTGAAAAAGAATCTATCTTCATGGATATGAAAAGGATGGATATAGAAATCATAATGGTGGGGAATACATCCTACCTTTTCCAAATTATTACCTAACCATATTCTAAGATAAGATCAAGTAGGCATAAAGTGATGATATAGAGATTAAAAAGAAAGCAAAATAATTAAAGGTAAATAGGAGACATGAGTAACATATCAATGAGGATTGTATTATAAGATTTAGAATAAGACTGTGTGTTCCAACATCACCTAAAATAAAGAATGAACTGTTGGATAATGTGAAAATATAATATTTATCCATCCATCATGGAAGTACCAAGATATACCATGGTCTGAGAGAACACTTTTAGTGGTACAACATTAATAAGGAGATTGTTTAGTGCATCTAAAGATTCTTGGTATGTCAGTAATTTAAAGTAGAGAAAAATAAGTCTAAGGGGATGTTATAACAATTTATTATACCTATGTGTTAATAGGAGAACATCTCCATGGAATTTGTCACTTCTATCCTAAATACATCTAAATGAAACAATGCAATATATGTAGTGGTGGATTGGCTCACCAAGACTACCCACTTAAACTCTATTCTAGAATATTTCTCGCTTGAATAACTTGAAAAGATATATGTAAAGGAAGTGGTGAGGTTGTATGGGGTTCCAATTTTATTCATCTCTAATTAGGATCTGTGGTTTACTTTTAAATTTTGTAGAAGTTTTCAACATGATTTTAATGTTGAACTGAATTTTAGTAAAACCTATCACCCCCATAATGATGGTCAATCTGAAATGAACATTCAAAAACATGAGGACATACTGATATATTTCTCGATGGAATTTAAAGGAGTATGGGATCAATATATCCCATTAGTTGAGTTCTTATGAAAAAACAGCTTCCACTCAAGTATTCAAATAGCTCTATATGAAGCACTATATGTGAAATCATGTAGAACTCTTACTTATTAGGATGAATTTGGAGAATGAAAGTGTTGGTCAGAGTAGGACACTCAAGAGGGGGTGAATTGAGTTCTAATAAAAATTTCTTTTAAAAATTTATTTAAAGGATTACCCAAATTAAAAATAAATCCGGCCAGTTAACCATGGTAGTAAAGTTATAATAGATTGACTGTTCAAATAGTTTCTTAGAAGATTGATTACTTCTTAGTTATATCAATATGATATATTGATATAACCTTTGAAACAATTATAATAAGAAAAAATAGTTATAACTACTATCCAGTACTAACTATCAAAGTAAAATTTAGTTTTCTAAAATATGAGTTAAAGCAGAGAAAGACTAAATTAAAAGACATAGTATATAACACAAGTGGTTTAGTATCAAAATGAGAACTAATCCACTCCACTTGGTGATCACCTACCACCAGTAAAAATATAAAAAACTTTGATCCACGCCCTGGATCGGAGATAACAATAGTACATAGGACATTCCAAGTCACAAGACCTCTACCACTGTTCTTTGTGGGAAAACTAATATCCAAGTCACATAAGACCTCTTCCATAGTTATACATGGGTAAAAAATATGTAAAAAGATATTTGAGTGAGGATATCTTATATCCTCTAGTTCAGTATATGAGATAGTTTGTGATTTAAATACAGATACACACACTGCTCAAAGGGTAATAAAAAATTATATAATAGATCGAAATGTAATGAGACAGAGTTCAGAAATCTCAAGGTGTTGGGAAATGCAGATATGGATTCTTTTGATGTAGTAGATGCAATGTTGAAGTCTTCTTTTGAAAATAGACGGTTGTGAGTCGAGTGTTCTGGTTCTCAGTGCAGTGATATGTTCTTCTTCTTCCTTGAGTTACTTCAAGGATGATCTTAAAATGGTTCATAGTAGGTTATTCTTTATTTATAGCAAGTAAGAATTAAGAGTTCTTCCTTAAATTTGTTCTTTCATTTATGGGTGTTATTCTCTTTTTTCATTCATTCCACTATTATCTTTTATGCTCGAGTTCCATGCTTTTATTTTCTTTCGGCTACTTATGTTGGATCTAAAAAGATGCATGATCTACACACCTAGAACCTCATACTGTCTACTGATAGGACTATATAAAATCATTAATTATATCAGTTTTATTAAATGACTCAAATATGACAGTTGAAAACAACTTTTAAATTCAATTAGAAAAGACAAAAAAATGGTTAATTATGGAACAGTGTCACAGTTGTGGTGAGACAGTCACAGTGCCAAATTTTCCGTGAGATCTGTAACTAGTAGAAAAGTTATAGTGTATGGTCCTTATCGAATTCTAGAACCAGTAGTAGGATTATAGTGTTAGATAAGTGGTGTCTTAGATATGGTAGCACGGACATGGTGTCAGGTCCTTTGTGAAAATATGGAATCGGTAGAAAACTTATGGTATCACCGACTTGATCAAATATCTATAACCTGTCATAAGAAGAAGTCTTCATAGAATGGATTAAGATTAAACATAATCATATTAAAACATAATAGAACAAGATTAAACAAAGTTCACAAGATTAAAATGTAATGTGTGAGTATTAAAACAAGAGGTTTGTGAGCATTAAAACAGGAGGAGTCCAACAGTATCCCCTGTTTTGATGATCACAAATCATGGAATTTTCAAACAAAATATTTTAGAAATAAATAACCAAAATCCTGATCATATCAAGAGAATAAGGCATATCAGTAATAAATATAATAAAGTGTAGTTATTTGCTCATGTCTTTTTTTTAGTTCTCCCCTTAGTATTTCCTTACATTAAATTCCTCCTTATTATTTCTCTCCTTTTGGGATTATAAAAAATATAGAATAGGTTAAGATAAAATGCATAGATTAAAATAAAATAACAAAAGAATAAACAACAGTAGACCACAATCTATTCAATAAAAGGATAAAGTCCATTAAAATCAAGAAAGAAAATACAACAGATCCCTATAAAAATCATAATTCACTTCTCAATAGAGTCATCAAACTTGGATTTTCCTTTGTTAGAGACATTAGATGGAGAAGAAAGAGGTGTATAAGTGGAGGTGGTAGAATCATTGGTCAGGGAAGTTAATGTAACTCCTGCAATTATAGAAGGTGAAAGGGTCGGTATACTGGAACACCGAGGAAAGGTTTGCTTGATAATGAAAGGTCTGATCTGATTTAGATCCTAAGAAATAGACATAGTCACTGGGGGAAATGTTATGGAGGAAGAGGGATATATAGCATAAAGTAGACTAAGCCTCAAAGAAGTATCTACAGGATCAACAATTATAGTACTATGAACATGGAGATAATGTTTTAGGATATTTATATTGTCCATTATGATCTCTCCACCATACTACATGGCCTTCTCAAAATTATCCTTGTTTTCCAGAAACTTCTATAGAGTGGGTGTGAATTTTTTGATCTTCTACAACTTATCCTTGAAGGATTTAGTTACTAAAAGTATCTTCAAATTCTCCATAAGATACAGAAATGATTAATCAACTCATTCTTTAAATAAATTCTATTAAAGTAGAAGTAAACTTTCTTAGAGATTTCTTATTGAGTATTAGTGGAAATATTTGAATGTACCCTCACCAAATCAAGCACATGGTCATTGTTCTTTATGCCAGCAAAGACGTTTCCTTATTAACACCACTCAACACTAACTGAATCTCTTCTTTGAAAACCGATTTGATCAAGTCATTGTCCAAAGGCTGAGATGGTTTTCTAGAGGAAGATGAAGCTAAAATAGCTTATTTTAGAGACTTAAGTTGAATTATAAACTTTTTTAAACAACATTTATATTCATCGGTCAGCTTATTAAGTTCAGCGACAAGCCCATGCAACTCATTGGCTATCTTGGTATTGCTATCAACCACCTTTTCATTCATAGAAATCAGGTTTGGTTGAATCATAGATACAACCTTCTATAGAATCTTTTCAGAATCATCCTCACTAATATTAGAAATGATACCTTGACTAGTTTTCAAGGTTTTCTTCATATCTTCAACCATAGTTTTTAGATATTTAGCCTCATCACTCAAAATATTTTTCTCAATCCGAACTTTTTGAATTTCATACAGCATATTCAATTGAATCTTCTATAATTTTTTCCAATAGCAATGCAACATCCCTTTCATTGAGATTTGTCAATAGTGTGGGTTGAGACTATAACAGCTTCCCAAATCCACACAAAAAGTTGTTTCCAAAAACATTTAAATCACTATGACTTACAAAATCATAAGATTATTGAGCAGATTCTAAAATAGGAACTGAAATTGGTTCAGGTTCGATAGTAGTGGATAATTCATTGGCCAATATTGGTTTCAACTAATACATAATTGAAATATCTATCCCTTTTACCCAGTCCTCTTGGGTATCATTCACATAAAAATAACTAGGAAACCTATACTAGGTATCCATATAACTTGAGTCAATAGGGTTTTGAAGTTTAACACATTCTAAGCTGGGGTGTTTCTCCCCCTCAATAGGTTCATCTCATCTAAGACTAAGAGACTCAATCTATTAGTCGGTTACTATACCTCAATCTCAATCAGGATCACCCATATCTTCTCTAGGAAGTTGAAAGGAATGTTACATCCTTTCCTCACTAGATAAGATTACTTCTATTTCACCCTTTTCTTCAGGCGGTTCCACAATAAGAGGCTCTTCCTCAACAGCAAGATTTTTCTCAACAATAATCTCTTCCTCTATACTAACACCTACTTTAGAAGTAACTTTAACCTTTTCACTTGCATCAACATCACCATTATAGAGATGTGATGTCTCAGGAGACATTCTTACAAAACATTCACTAACATCATCATCTTTTTCTTCACCCAGATATTCCATAATCTCATTAGCATATAATCTAGGATTAGCTGTGTTTTTATGTCATGAGGAATTTTCAACAAAGTTAAAATACTCATAAAAACTATAATTATCCTCAATAAATTATTTCTTCCATGGATTATATCCTATTTTCATTCTCCTACAAGTATACTTAGAGATACAGAAATCACATTCCTCAAGCACTTCTTCATTTTGTCCAACCACACCTTTGGATAGAAGAATAGAATAAATGAACCTTGAATAAAAAAGGGAAGTAGAAATTGATATAATTTTGAGAATATCACACATGTAAAGTATAATAAAAATACACAAGTTGATTTTGTGTCCATTCTTTAAAAGTTTAATTAAAAATACATCCTGATATTTAGGAGTGGAAAATCCCCTTTCCTTAGCCCGAATGGCCTGAAGACCCTCATTTTTATTGATTTTTGATAAACCCCTTTCAAGGGATAAGGTGGAACCCTTACAAGGCATGTATGCTAAAAGATTACATGGCCCATAGGCTTAGGAGATTACATGACCCAAAGGTCTTATGGAATTAAGCCAGACTATCTACAAGGAAATACCCCTCCCCAGCAACTACATCGTGATAGTAAAATCCACTTTCCTCAGGAAAATGATATTTTGAATGAACTTGACTATAAACCTCAACTCACTATCAAACTCTATAGAAATAGGTATTCTATTCTTCCTATTCACAATAAAACTTCCAAGAGCCTCTTATAGGAAAAACACGTCACTAGGTGGAGGATGACCTCTCTAGTAGTCCTCAACAATTCCTTCATGAGGTATTCATAGATAGGAATCCCATAACCTAGAAGAAAAGGTGCATCATTGACCATTTACCCAACTTCTTATCAAAAAATCATCCTTTGAGTAGAAGGTAAATTGTACATACCAATAAAACTCAAAAAATATCTTTGGATAAATGGGTCTCTCATCTTTATTAAACTAATCCAGACAACCTTGTTCTTTCAGAAATATTAGAACAAGAGACTTACTATTCTAGATCCACTTTGCACATATTTATTTTTCAAGCATGACTTTTCAATCCTCAAGACTATATTTTAGAAGTTTCTTAGGCATCACAACAGGAGCCTTATTTTATTTCTTTTGAGACCTGTATTTATCTGGAGTCAATGAAGATGGATACTTCATCTTGGTCATTCAACATGGGCTCAAGAAGGGTGAGAAGGGGGAAAGTAGTTTGATAGAGATAGAGGGTTTTAGTTTCGAGATAAATGGGCTCAAGAGAAGTAGAATAACAGGTATTTATCATTTAGGGAGTTAAAATGTTGAAAAAAAACGTGAAATAAATAAATAAAATGCACAATAAAAAAAGAAATATTTAAAAATAATGAAACTCTGAATAATAAATTAAAACTTGTCCAGGTGATCATGGTTTTAGTATTACAATGTGACTCAATACGGTGAGACCAAAACGAATGAGACAGTGAACAAAGACAGCAAGTTGTGAGATAGTAATCCTGAGATAGTGGACTGAGATATTAATTATGAGATAGTGAACTGAGACAGTAATCCTGATATAGTGAACTGAGATAGTAATCCTGAGATTGTAATCATGTTCACTCAAGTTTAATCATTCATAATTCATGTATGATGTAATTAATTATTTCTGAAATTAATGGCTTATTGAAAATTCCAGCAAGCTGATGTTTATTGTCAACGAATTCTAAAGTAATATCACCTTTTTGATATTGATCTCTCAAAAATTGATGTCTTAAATCAATATATTTTTTATAGAATGATAAATAGGATTCTTTGATATGTTAATATCACTTGTGTTATAACAATTTATAGAGACATGCCTGAATTGATATCTATAGTATAGAAAAGCATGTTTCATCTCCAAAATATGAGCACAACAACCACCAGTAGCTATGTATTTAGCTTCAGCAGTAGATAATGCAACATAATTTTTCTTTTTACTAACCATTAAACTAGTGACTTTCTTAATAGGTGACATGTTCTAGAGGTTCTTTTTCTATCTAACTTACAACCACCAAAATCATCATCAGAATAGCTCATTGAATCAAATGATTTTCCTCTAGGATAGAATAGTTCTATGTTGGTACTATGTTTGAGGTATTTGAAAATACTTTTTAACATAAAGAAGATGTGACTCTTTTTTATTTTCTTGAAAACAAGAACACATACACACAATAAACATAATATCAGGTCTACTGACAGTCAAGTAGAGTAAACTTCCAATCATTTCTCGGTAAGAGGTTTGATTATCATATTTACCATTCTCATCAAGATATAAATTATAGGGGGTACTCATTATGTTATCCCTAATTTTAGTATTATATAAACCAAAAAGTTTTAGAATATCTTTATTGTATTTAATTTGATTTAAAAAAATACCTTTGTTATTTTGAATGATTTGAAACCAAAGAAATAATTTCAGTTCACTCATCAAACTCATTTCAAATTCATTTTTTATTATCTTTGAAAAATTAATGCATAATGAATTTTTTGAAGACCCAAAAATAATATCATCAACATAGATTTTAACAAGTAAAACATCTTTATAAACTCTTTTTATAATGAGATTAGGATCAGTTATACCTTTTGTAAACCCATTGGAGATAAGAAAACTACTTATTCTATCATACCAATCTCTTGGATACTATTTTAAACCATAAAAAGATTTTGTTAATTTAAAAACATTATATAGAAAATGAGGGTTTGTAAAACCAGGGGCTATTCAAAAAAACGATCCTCAGCTATATACCCATTTAAGAATTCACTCTTGATATCTATTGGATATAGTTTTAAATTTAGATGTTTTATATATAAAAGATAGATTCTAATGGCTTTAAGTCTAGCAACTGGTGAAAAATATTCCTCATATTCAATCCATTCTACTTCACTATAACCTTGAGCAACCAATCTATCTTAATTTCTTAATATGGTAAAATATTCATCTACTTTAAATCTAAACACCCGTTTAGTGCCTATGGTCTATATGTCTTTAGGTCTATCCACAAGTTTCCATACTTTATTTCTTTCAAACTAATTTATTTCTTCTTGTATAGTCATCACCCAAAATTCATCATTAATTGCCTCATTGATGTTCTTAGGCTCAATCTATGAAAAGAAAGCTTAATGTTCAACCTAATTTCTTAGAGAAGCTCTATTCTGTGTTCCTTTATCTGAATCTCCAACAACAGCATCTAAATTATTGTTCTTAAGGGTTTTAACATATATAGAAAAAGGACTAGTAATTTCAGGTTCCTCAGTAGGTTCGGGTTCATCATGGCTCGAATCTGGAGAATTTCCAGAACTAGAAGTTTCAACAAATTCCTTCATAGTATGGTCATAAGATTTTTTATTGATTTCCATATTTGACATATCATCTTTAAGATTTTCTAGGGAGGTCTTAGGTTTCTAGAGAATTGTTTCATAAAATTTGACATGTATAAATTCTTCCACACATTTGGTTCCCCTATAGATTACTATACTGGATTTACTAGAGATTGAATAACCTAGGAAAATAACTTCATCTCTTTTGGAGAAAAAATTGTCCATATTATCCTTAGTGTTAAGAATATATAATTTTCAACCAAAAACTTTTAAGTAGTTAACCTTGGGTTTTCTATTGTTCCACAACTCATAGGGAGTTCTTTTAAGAAGTGGTATCATTTAGACTCTATTAATTTTATATAATGTTATATTGAAAGCTTCAACCCAAAAGTATATAGGTAGGTTATATTCATTAATAATTTTTTTATATATTTCTTGTAAGGTTATATTTATTCTTTCTACACCACCTTTTTATTAGGTGTAATAGGGGCAGAGAAGTTATGACTATACCCATATTGTGAGAAAAAAGATTCAAACTCTTGGTTCTCAAACTCACAACCAAGTTCACTTATTAGATATTTAATTTTATGACCACCAAGATTTTCGATAGTCCTAGAATACTTAGTGAAATTAGAGAAATATTTACTTTTGTGAGCCAAAACGAAGGACCAAGTATATCTAGAGTAGTCATCTACAAGAACATAGACATAGTGATTCTAATTAAGACTTGAGGCTCTAAATGGTCCAAATAAATCCATGTGAACCAACTCAAGATTTTGATAAGTTGAAACTTATTTCTTTGGTTTGAAATAGATTTTGTTTTGTTTACCCTTTTGACAAGGATTACTGACTTTTTCATTTGGAAAATCATGTATGGGTAGATCCTTGACTAAGATTTTCCTTATAAGCTTTCTAAGTGAGTGTATATTGTAGTGTCCAAATCTCTTATGCCAAATCCAAGACTCTTTGTGAAATACATTTAAGTATGAAACATTTTGATAGAATAAATTATATAAGTTAGCAGCATAAACATTTTCATTTCTAAAAGCATAAAATACTAATTCATTCTTGGAATTAAAGACACTGTAAGAAATATTTTAAAATTTAATATTAAAACCATCATCACATAATTGTAAAATACTAAGAATATTATATTTCAATCCATCAACAAAAAGTACTTTAGAAATTAAAACTGAGCTAGAGTTACCAATATAGTCAAGGCCAATTTTTTCCTTTAGTATTGTGACCAAAGGTGACATTACCATCATCTATATTTATTAGGTTTTTGAAGCATGAGTAATCTACTATCATGTGTCTAGAAAATCCACTATCCAAGTACCATAGACTTTTATAGGATCTCTTCAAACAAATTTCCTATATAAGGATCAAACAAAATAGGATTTTGGTACCCAGATTTTCATAGGTCTAGAAAAATCCGTAATAAATGATTTGGGAACCCATACTTACTTCATGGGTTTACTTTATGAAAATTGTAAATCATTTGAAAAGTAAACTCTCTTTGGTCTTGATAAATTGGAAGCAGTAAAACAGTTCACAGTACTAGGACTTGAAAAATATTTATCAGTTTTATGCATAAAAATAGTTTTTCCTTATTTTTCAGCAAATTTTATTTTTCAAGGTTAATTTATTATACCAGTAGTATACCTAGGAGCTACTTGTTTACCAAGAATTTTTGTTTGACTATTCTTTCCATTGGAAAATTTTTTATAAAGACCTTTTTCTATTTCTCATTTGATAATTTGTGTTCATTTTTTTCTTTAATAAGTTGATAATTTTTCTTTGTTTCTATAGTAAGTTCATATTTAACAGTGGTGGTCAAAGCATGTTGTTTTTTTAAATATTTGTATTTATTTTTATGTTCATTACAAGTGTATTATATCATTTTTAAATATTAAAACATTTTCTAATTTCTCATATTTTTAGAATCACTTTTATCTCCAGAATAATAATAAAAAATTATAATAAACTCAAGGGTTACCTATGATGTGTTTGTCATGAAACGCGTATTGTCTTTGTCAGACTTTTCATCATGTGAAGACTTTGAGTCACTTGAGCAGTCCTCAAAATAAATCCATGTTTCTTTCATTTCCATTTTATACTTTCTATATTTGTCCTCATATCTATTCTTATATTTTAGCTTGGGACAATCAGCCTTTACATTTCCCTATCTCTTAAATTCATAGAATATTATTTTACTGGAAGTATCACCTTTATTCCAATCCTTTTTTCAGTTTCCCTTGTTGTCATATTTACCTGTGTAGTTATAGTTCCTAAATAATTTATTCCTTCTATAAAACTTCTTAAATATTCTAGCTAATTGAGAGATTTTCTTATCACTATCAGATGGTGAATCTCCATTATTGGTATTTTCATAATGATTTTGTATCCTATCCTTTTCCTTAGATTTAGAATTAGTGGTTTTGAAATCCTTTGACTTTCTCATTGGTTCATCCTCTTCTTCCTTGTTGACTATTAATCCGCCCTTATACATCATTAGCTTTCCTATTATTTCTTTTATATGTAGTTTACTAATATCACAGGATTATCTAATTGATAAAAAAGTCTATCTCTATCTATCTAGTAAGAATCTGAGTATTCTCTTGATTTTCTCATTGATTGTAACATCACTTACCAGAGAGATAAAAGTATTCGTGATTTCATTAAACCTGATATACATGTTAGAAATAGGATCATCATGCTTCATTTTAATGTTATCATATTTAATATTATATGTGTTAAGTATCATTTCTTAAACACTAGATATTCCTTCATGGGAAACAGATAAAGTGTCTCAAATATCATGGGCTGTTTTACATGCAAAAATTCTATTAAACTCTTCATCTCCTAAAGAACATTATAGGTAATTCACATCTTTTTAATTATTATTATAATAATCCTTAGTTGGGTCATCCCAAGTATTCCTATCAGTAGCAGGAATAATATATTCATATATAATTGAAGTCAAAATCTAAAAACCCATACTTTCTAGGTGAATTTTCATTTTAATTTTCCCTTCTGAATAATTTGTTCCATTAAATAATCGAGGTCTGTTGGAATCATCACCTTCCAATCTATTATTCATGATAATGAAATAGGATTTTAATGAATTAGAAATTTATAACTAACAGGAATATATAGATCTTTAAAATACAACAAAATTAGAGTTGATAAGTATTTTAAAATAGATATAAATATTTGAAAGCAGCAACTTGAAAACAACCCTTTGATACCAAATTTTGGTCAGAGTAGGACACTCAAGAGTTGGGTGAATTGAGTTCCAATAAAATATTATATTAAATAGTTTATTTAAAAGATTCCCTTAATTAAAAATAAATCTATCCAATTAACCAAGGTTGTAAAGTTATAATAGCTTGACTATTCAAATAGTTTCTCAAAATATTGATTAATTATCAGTTGTAGAAGTATGAGATATTGATAAAATTTTGAAACTATTCAAATAAGTCAAAATAATTATAACTACTATCCAAGAATAATAATCAAAGTGAAATTTAGTTTTTTGATATATGAGTTATAGCATAGAAAGACTAAATTGAAAGACCCTATGGATTAAACAAGTGGTTTATTCTCAATCTGAGACCTAATCCAATCTACTTAGTGATCACCTGCCACCAAGAAATATATAAAAATATTTCATTCACACCCTGGATCGGGGTTAAAAATACTACACAGGACTGTACATGTCATAAGACCTCCACCACTATTCTTTGTGGGAAAACTAATACCCATGTATCATATGACCTATTCCACAGTTATACATGGGTAGAACAAGATGCAAAATGATATTTGAGTGAGGATATCTTGTATCCTCTAGCTCAGTGTCGGAGACAGTTTATGATTTAAATACATATACGCACACTACTCAAAGAGTAATAAAATAGTAGATAATAGAGTTAAATGTAATGATATAGAGTTTAGAAATCTCTGTGTGTAGTAAAATGAAGTTATGGATTCTTTTGATGTAATAGATTCAATGTTCCAATCCTATTCTGAAAATACAGTGTCATGAGTAGAGTGTTATGTTTCTCAGTGTAGTGAGATGTTCTTCTTATTCCTTGAGTTACTAAAAGGATTCTTTTAAAGATGATTAACAATAGGTTCTTCTTTATTTATAGCTAGTTGGAATTAAGAGTTCTTCCTTCACTGTGTTCTTGCATGCATGGGTGTTCTTCTCTTTTTTCATGAATTCCACTGATATCTTTTAAACTTGAGTGCCTTGATTTAATTTTCTTTTGGGTGCTTATGTTGGAGCCGACAAGATGCATCATCTCCACACCTCATTATTTATACTTTCTAGTGAAAAGACGATAGAAGATCATTAATTATATCAGTGTAATTAAATGGCTCAAATATGATGGTTAGAAATAACTTTTAAATTTACTTTGAAAAGATAGAAAAAAATGGTTAAGTATGGAATGGTGTCACATTTGCAGTGAGATAGTCATGGTGAGACAGTCACGGTGAGACAGTCACGGTGCCACAGTTACGGTGAGATTTGGAATTGGTAGAAAAATTGCAATGTTTGGTCCTTTTAGAAGTTTGGAACTGGTATTAGGATTACAATTTCAGTTAAACAGTGTCTTAGAAACAGTAGCATAGAAACGGTGTTCAGTCCTTTGTGAAAATCTGAAACCAGTAGCAAACTTACACTATCACAGACTTAGTAAAATATCTATAACATATCTTAATAATAAATATTAACATAATGTATTAAGATTAAACATAATCATATTAAAACATTATAGAATAATATTAAACATAGTTCACAAGATTAAAATGTAATGTGTGAGTATTAAACCACAAGGTTTGTGATCATTAAAACATGAGGATTCCAAAAATCTCTAATCATGATTTTTGAGCATTAAAATAGGAGGATTCCAACAATATCCAATCATAATTTGTGATCATTAAAACATGAGGAATCTAACACAAATCTATATAGACTTGATCTTGTTCAAGAGATGAAATAAAAGGGTTAATCCGTCCAATAACATATAAAATTTGTTGGAGTCATAAAAAAGAGTTTTGATGACAACCGTTGAAGGGAGTTGAATTTTTAGGTTGGAGACAATGTTTTCCTTCAAATATCACCATGGAAAAGAATCATGTAGTTTGGAGAGAAATGGAAACTTATCCTTAGGTACATTTTCCCCTTCAATATCCTTGATCATATAAGAGTAGTGGCCTATCAGCTTGTACATCCACCAAATATGGCTCGTTTTCATGATGTGTTTCATGTATCACATATAAAAAAGTACATAACAAATCCCTCACATGTACTAAAACTTGAGGTGGTACAATTGGAGAATTACCTATTTTATGAGGATAACCCAATGAAGATCTTGTACTATAGAGGATAACTCACATTGTCAAAGTTATTTGGTCGAACCATAAGTAAGAAGAGGCAGCATGGGAACTAATTGGAAAAATGAAATAGAAGTACCCTCACATATTCTCAATCGAGAATATGTGTTAAAATTTTAGGAATGAAATTTTTAAAGGGGGGATAATTTAATGACCTAAAATCTTTTATTGATAATTGTTTTATAAAAAAATGTGTGTTGTATTATATTATAAAAGTATTATACACATAGAGAAAATAGATAACCAAAAAACACTTTAATTAATTAGTAAATACCATTACATAGTAATCTAAAAAACTAATTAAAATTTAAAACATTATAACTAGAAAAAAAATATAAAAGCTAAAATGCGAAAATATAGATCACCCCAGTCCGCTAGAATCATTTCCCCCAAGGAAAACTCTAAAGAAATGAAATAAAATATTATTAAACTGATCAAAATTATAGAAAATTAAAATATATAACACTGGGAGTAATTTTAGTGAATATTTAGTGAAAAAAAGTGGTATTTGTAATAGGTAATGTGATCATTGGAATAGTAACCAGATTGTTAGGAATAGTAACCTGGACATTGAGAATAGTAACATAACCATTAGAATAGTAATTTAACCTCAAAATAACAAAGTGTGATATAAATAATATTTATCAAGGGTAATAAAAGTAAATATAAAAATTATAATTCCAAAAAACAAATATCATGATTAAAAAACTCTAAGAAAATATAGGCATATTTTTAATAAACATTATTTTAAAGTATTTCGTAAAAATCATAATTTATATATTAAAAATTAATATTAACTATGTTATAAATTTATTTTGATAAAATTAATATCATTTTTTAAATCATTATGTCAAAATTTTATGAGGGTTATTTTTTGTAATTTTTTTAAATACTTTAATTTTGAGGTGAATGGTAAAAATACAATTTTTCACATAAAAGATGTATCTTAAATAATAGCATTCGTGATTTAATAATTAACTAATAATTTATATAACTTGAGTTATGGAAAAAACCAATTTTATTTCATGAATTAGTTATTAAAATAAAATAAACTTAACTTCCCAACCTAAATATCATTTTCCAAAACCAAAAGTCAAAAGTGATCCCTTTAAATAAAAATTTTTCTTTATTCACACTTTTTTTTTAATAAACTAATGAATTCTAATTGTAAAGATTTTAAAATTATTAAAAACATTCTATTATATTTATATATGATTTATATATTCAAAAATTAATTATTACAAGTTTTACCTTCGATATATTGTTTTATATAAATTTTTATTCTAAAAATAACCCTCTCCAAAAATATAAATAACCCCTATCCCTACCCATGGAAAAAAATTCCTTACAAACTTTAAAAATCCAAAGATCGACCCAAATACTATCTTTAAATTCACTTATAATACCTATAAATTTTCTAGAGTAAACCAACTCTGAACATTAAGGGAGTTTTATTGTCAAACAAGAGAAGTTACGTCGAGAAAAGAGTAAATTTCTATCAACTCTTATCTCTTTTTCTTATTTTCTTTTTTTAATTCCATTAATAACCAAATATTATAAAATTAATTAGGAATCATGTTAAAATTATATTAATTATTTTAGTATACTAGAATTATCATATTTATGACAAGCATAAATTTCAAACTTCCCTTTTCCACTCTTTCAGTAATTTCCCTTCAACAGTCGGTTAACCACCAATAAGGATGGTTCCAACTTCTTAAGATGTTAAAAATCTTATGATTTGTTAAAATAAATTATTTATTATATATAAATGTATAAATATATTTATTTTAATGTTAAATAATTTATTCAACTTATATATAAACAAACTTTAACAAAATAGAGAAATCGATGCGAAATGAGAAATTTTTAAGGAAAACATTGTATAAAAACCCTTCAACTTCAACAATGGAAACTAAGAATTATAATAAAATTATTATAATTGATAAATAGTAATATTAATTAAAATAATTCACCATTTTTCAATTTTTTAATAAATTTATGTTTATTATTGAGGAGGCATAAAATCGAAGAAATAAAGAGGGAATTGTGGTTAGGGGATTCTCACCCATGTTATATTGATCCTTGTATCTTATTACTTATCTTACTATGATTTTAGATCATACCTTTATTTTATGTATATCCTCAGGTGACTATATGTACTAAGGAGAATTTGATATTTAATAAGGATAAAAAATAATTAATTAGATAAATGTTTATGATTCATTATTTATAAGTGATGAATGATCATAATTCTCCCAAGATAATAAACCTTTTGACCATTGAATTTACAAATATTAATTTTTTTATATTTCAAATCATCTAGTGGGCATGTAATAAAATGTATATTCACTAAATTTGATAAGTTTATTCTAAATGAAAAAGATTATTTCAATTATTTTTTTTCAAACTTAGAGTAATGATACACATTAAGAAAGGAATTATATAGATTTATTGTGGTATCTTACTGGGAATTTCCCAACACCCTATATATGCCTTTGTGTATATATATACTTGTATTTTTAATATATATTTAGATAAAGAGGTTTCATTTATATAATGATAATTCTTGATAAAAATAATCCTTCCAATGTAGGTTTTTTTTTTGTGACCAATTGCCATATGATAGTTAGCCTCATGATAAAATTTATAGGATCCTCAGTGGATTTGGGTTATTGGTATCAGCCTTATCAGTCCTGAATGTATTTTGGTTGGTCACTTATTGTGGGTGTTGAATATATATTGCTTCTTAGTTCTAATAAATGCTGGTTATTTTTTTGGGTATACTATAGATATGTTGATTATGAGCTATGGTTCATGGTTGTTGATATTATATAATCTATTTTATTTATTATGTATTTTAAAACTATTTATTTGATAGTGTGGACATCCAATATACAAACTGATCATGTTTAATTATAAATTGAATCCATGTGATGTGGTTATTATATTACAAGCATGAAACCATTCTCAAATGGTTAAACATTTACACCCAAGTTCTTATCACCATACCATGGTGATTGGGAACATGTTATAGGCCTTGTTTCAGAATATTCAGGTTGACATGGTAGGTATACTGGGAATGATTTGTGAGAAAATACTATGATATACCCCTCTTGTTATTTGAGGTCCAAGATTGTAGAATAGATAATACTATCATCATATATCAATATGTAGATCACGAGTATGATCTTGATCACCACCTCACATGATGAGACTTGAGTTTCCATAAGAAATTTAGAGTTTAATCATGATTTTGGAGTTATATCTTCAGTTGTTTCTCATGCATCTTGATCAGAGATGGTGATTTGTTGATCCTAATTGGAGATTCATGAGTTTTTTTTTATAATTTTAAAGTTGTTTGGTGTAAGTGGGGAAGGAACCGGGGTTTCTTTGTCTAGAAAATCATGGGGGCCCATTCAAATGGCTCTAAACCCCTTCTAGAGGCTATTTTACTACTTGTGTATGGTCTTTCAAACCATGCATAGCTCCATAAAACCTTTTTATAATTTTTTTCTTCCATTTCCACAAATTAAAACCCTAATTATGTTTAAGATGAGATTGAAGTTTGTTAAAGGAGTTTTTATTGTGGGGTTAATTATTTTATGATTGTTTTAATTAATGTTTTATGATGTATTTAAGATTTGGGGTTGATTATTTAGGAAGGTTTCCTTTAATTTTTTTAATGTGAGTTGTGTGTGTTGGTTTTTTGTTGTATGAAGATCTTAATGAAATTATTTTATTTATAAAAGTATTTTAAAAAATTTTAGACCATAATAACATGAATTTTGGGGAAAACTATGAAATGAATTTGGACAAGGATTTATGTTTTAATCAAACGGGTTGTTATAAAATGATTTAGAGATTTGAGTTTTATTTTCAAATGGTGATAAATATTTATAATATAAATCATTATGAGTTTTGGAAAAAGGGGATCCTCTAGATTTGTTTAATTTGAAATGAGGAATTAATGCATATTTTCAAATAGGTTTTGATTTCAATAATGTATTTTGATCCAAATAAAATGTTTTGAAGGGGTTTTATGATTATGTTATAAGAAATTTTTAATTTTAGTGGGTGTTTTTAAAATTATATAACTCTATAATTAAATGTAGAAATTGTATTAATAAACCATGAAGGCTTTTATGTGGTTTGGGTGAAACATTGGTTTGAAAGGGAGTAACAGTTTCAAATCATGGTGAGATTTTATGGTGGATCTTTTTGAGTTTTTTAAATATGTAAAATAATTGGATGATAAAATGTTTTAAAGTGTGGATCATGTGAAAAAGAGAATTCCAGTAATCTTAAAAATTATAAATCAAATTTTATTCCATAAATGTAATAAAAAATTTTAGTTTCATGGATTGTTTTTAATTAAAGGGAAGGTTTCATCATGGATTTAAATCATTAAGTTTCTTTATAAAAATTTAGTGGAAATAAAATTTAACTTTTGATAGGTGTTTTCATTATTAATAGATTTTTTAATCAAATTTTTAAAGTATTTTAAAAGATAATGTGTTTTTTTTTAAAATTCATGGTAATGTAATTATGATTTTAAATTTTATAAAATTTATGAAATGGAATGTTTTAAAAGGTTAATTGTTTTTAGAATGTGCATAATTTTTGTGAAAGAGTATGCGGATTCTTTCCAGTGGTTGTGGGATTAAAGGTGGAGCTATTGAAATATTTTATTCTTAGTGATGTGTGGTTTTGAGTTGTTTATTTGTAAATGATGGCACTCTTTGATTTGGGTGGTGAGACCTTATTTAGTGGATTCAAATTTTTTTATTATTTGGATTCTTTCCCAACTAAAGGCCTTAATGAAGAGTGAATTGTTTCTTCATTGGAATTATCCTATAATAAATTCATCTCTTTGTATATAATCAGTCCCTTTATTTCTCGACATTAGCTAAACTGAAATATATGTGGTGGCATTAGAGTCCTCATGCTCTTATACATCATCTAAAACATTTTCAACCCACATCTAATTTCCTATTGTGATGGTCAAATTTGGATTGAGGTAGTAAGGTGGTTATAGAGGATGATGAGATCTCTACTCCTCTCAAAACACCTAGATCTTCAAGGTTAAATATCATTATGGTCTTTCTCAAAGAGTTTATCCAAGCATGTTGGAGGGTCATTTTCCAAAATCACCAATTTAATAACATTTCCTAAGAACCTTTTAAGAAAATTTTTACATAATGGTGGTGAAATAGTGGGAGAACCCATTACAATTTGAATCCTTTTTCAGTGTGAGTGTGTGATGGAGGAGTGTTTCAGGTGTTTCTTAGAGTTAGGGTTCATTTTTTAATTGAACTTCATGTTGTGTTCTTCTAGCTTTATTTTTTAGTGGAGGGATTAATTGAACCTTAGTATGTATAATATATGGGGGTTTGGTATCAGATGAAATTTGATCTAATTTGGAACTTATATTGATGAATTTAAATTTTTCAAGGTATTATTATTTTTTGGTATAATACCCCATGTTTTTATGGGTGCTTGAAGAACAAATGGTTTTTTAATTTTATATTTAGTGGATGGATAATTTGGAGGAGCCGTATTTGGAATCAAATTTTGAGAGTTTTGTCACATTAAAAGGTGTATTTAGATGGGTAATAAGTCTTAGGAAGTGTCCCAAGAGCTCAAGAGGGACCCAAGAGTAGAAAACATGGATTTTTTATCCTTGAATAAAGTAAGTTATCATCCAGCTGATGGATTTTAAAAGGGTGAAATTTACATTTTCCCCGATTAAATTATTTTAAGGGGAGACCCTCCTATAAATCAATTGTTTCTCGAACATTTGGCGGTTAGCTCCCCGATACCTCCTCAATTATAAGGCCCCAGCCTTAAACCTTACTTAATCTTGAGTTATTAAAATATTACACATTGAGGATCTTTTCAGGTTTAGAGTTTTAGAGAATTAGAACATAAAACTTGCATTACATTCCACATATAAACAAAGTGGTTACATAAAGATAGTATTCATTTTTTCCATCAATGGAAACATATTTAAAATAAAACATGGATTCATTCTTGACACTTCTTTGACACTATCATCATATCATGTACCTTTCCCATGACCTGTGAAAAACAATTCAAAAAAACTTGGGATGAGCATAAAAAGCTCAGTATGGGTTATAAAAATATGGAAAGGAAACATAAGTTCATATATATATAAGAATAAAACCATACATTACCCATAAAACATAATCACTTTAACATACCTCATCAAATCATGAATAAATCATAGAAATCATAAGACATAAAGGTAACTTGAGGCATTCATAACATTCTTACGTAGCGAGTAACCCTCTTTGTTACGTTTGGAATACCCATCACAGTATATTCCCTAAATCTCTTCAGAGAAACCTTATAGTTTCACTCCTTCGCGTTACCCAATGCATTGGAGAGCTATATTGGGTTCACTCGCCCTTAGTTTATCATGGAACCACCCGTCTTCATAATAATGCCCAAGAACCTCAACATAATCGTATCACATAAAACATGCATATAGGAAACATAACATTTCCACCTTTCAATCACAAGATATCAATATAACACATTGATATAAAAACATTATGAAAACCATTTTCAATACCAAAACAAAAGAAAAGTAAAACATGGTATATATTTTTCTTTTAAAAAAAGGTATAGCTTGTAGAGGAAGCCGAAACTCAAATAATGGTCATGGCGGCGGAGAAGTCGTTGTCGCCGCATACGTACGACAAAAACATTCTCTTTTGTCGTTTAGTAAAATGCTTCGTATAAAAAATATTTATTTTGGATAAACATAAAATTCAAAGGGGTTTATACACTTTATAAAATAATGTTGTGTATAAAATAAAATATGCCTCAATGAAAGGAGATTGAGACGAAGTCCCATACCTCGGGTCCGACTTGACTCGGTCGTTCTTTAATCTCCTGAATAATAAACTTGAGTTAATTTATACTTGTTTAAGAACCTTTTTTAAGTTCATTATTCCTTTTATATCACTTATTTCCATGTCATGAACACTATGTAATTATTTAAGTTAATAACGGTCGTTTTAACGATCATTGGTACTTGAGTCAAAAATAAACCCTTTATAATTACAAGTTGTTCATGTATTCATTATATCCAGAATTATAATCATGATGTATATATCATATATATCATATATATCCATTATATACATGCATTTATAATATTACATAATCATTTAGAGGTAAGAAATGAAATGCACCGTTCATGGAGACGGTAAGCCGTACGTACGCATGAACGCTACTTTCATTTCTATTTCGTATTTTATAGAATGGAATCATAATTATATAAAGGTATATTATAATTCCAGTGTAATATCATATATAATATTATAACTCCATTCTTTATATGTCCCACATATGGTATTTAACGAATCAAATCACTTTGAGGGGGCGGTAGTCCGCACTTCCTTAAATGAAGATATCGTGTTTACACATAATGGAAACCATAAAGGTATGCCCAAAATGAAAAATACAGAAGATTAAGGAAAACATAAAAATATTTTATATCATATATAAATATAGTTTCATATTAATGGCCACCTTTGAAGGTGTTAAAATAATGTTGAACAATCATCGCTTCGGGAGGCCGAAATTCGCCATCCACGGAAACAGTATGTTCTTTTACCATTAGATGTAGGTGTGTGTAAGTGTAGCTCGAATACTTATTATAACAACATACTAGTATATTTAAGATACTTGAGTTGGTACAAAATAAATGAATAAAAAGAGTTTAGGGGGTTGGAGAAGTAAAATAAAACAAAAGGACTCAAGTGAAGACATTACCTTAAAATCGGGTAACTCCCTTTGGTTTGAGCTCAAAGGCTTCCTTGGGAAGACTTCTGCCCAAAGTGAGGCTTCAAGGAGTAAGAGAGGGATGTGGAGAGATAAAATGGGAAGGGGTTGGCCGAGCCAAAGGCTTTGGAAGTGTGGGTAAGGAGGTAGAGGTGGGGGCCTTTTATAAGAGGAGAGGAGGGGCACTCTTGGAAAGTAAATAAATGTTACTTTATTTTAAAATGGGTTTCGGATTAAAAAGGTCCCACATTCATATAATTTGAGGGTAAGGTGAAAAGGGTTCTAAATACACCCATCCAATAGGTTTTGTACATGTTTAGGTCATATATTTTACATTATCATTTCTTTTTATTTAAATCCTTTATTAATGAGGTAATCACTACATCATCATGATGTCATAAATAGATTAATTTATTTAAAGTCTAAAAATTGTAAAAAAAATACTATGATGTAGGAAATTCTTTTATATTTCCAATTACTATTTATAATCAAAAATATGACTTGTATAACCCCATGTAAAAATTGTTTTAGTAAAATAACTCATGTTTGTGTCATTTTTACTTTAACATTAAATAAAAAGATATTAATGTTATTTTCCTACCGAAGTGGCTCCATGGGGTCCCCAAGTTGACCCATGGATTTTCTTGTTCGGACATGAAACATACAATAAGGGTAGGACATGTGTTTAGGTCATTTCATATTATTAAAACATTATTTTTACCTTAAACTATACTAATTACCACTAATCGCGATTAAAAACATAAAAGTTAATATTCACCAAAAAATTATTTTAATCCCATTGAACCACATTTTACTTCTTAATTACAACCATGTATGTCAGATTTTTGAAATTTAAAACACAGAGGTGGTAAAATTTCATTTAAACGAAAAATCAATTTCTTTAACTACCACTTAGTGGTTTCACTATTCATCAAAAATTGAAGTTTTTCAGAAAAATACCAAAACATCACCCTAAGCTATATTTGATATTCTGAATTCAAAAATGATGTATATTTTACAAAATTCAAATAATATGAGTTTCATTAAATAATTTAATAATTAATTCCCCCTGTCAGAGCAAATAGCGTGTTTTTATGAAACAATAAGTATCAAAATATTGACACTAGTTTAAGTCCAATTTCAAAGTGAAATTAATTCCAATGACCACTATTGGATTAAATGGTAAAAATATATTCTAATTTCACTTCAAAACCAATTCAAAATATAATCTAATCATATAAATAAATTAGATTAAAAAGAGGTTTTGAATTAAAATACAACATTTTCACTATTCATTAAAAAATGAACTTTATCGGAAAAATACCAAAAATTCACACAAAGTAAATTTTGATGTCCCAATCATAAAGAATAAGTTTATTTTGACAAACATAGCTTATAAAATTGTCAAAAGATAGATTTAAAAATGGTTTTCCATCAAAAGGGAGTAAAACAATCTTTTAAAAATATTAGTGTATTCCATGCTTAAGATTGGATTTATTTTCATTTTAAGCCTCTAAAATACTATCTAATTCATTAACATACATAGATAAAAATATCTATTATTAATTACTTACTTGGGATGTTACATCCTTCCCCCCTTTAGAAAATTGCGTCCCCACAATTTATTTACTTATCGAATAAATGGGGGTACTTATCCCTCAATGCATTTTCAGATTCCCATGTTGCCTCTTCCATCATGTGGTTTTTCCACAAAACCTTTACCTGATTAATCACCTTATTCTGTAACACTTGATCCCTGTGGTCAAGAATCTGGACCGGTTGTTCCTCATAAGATAGGTTCTCTTCCAACTGAACTACCTCTGGACTCAAAACATGAGATGGATCTGGCATATACTTTCTCAACATCAAAACATGAAAAACATTGTATACCTAAGATAAAATCGGAGGTAAAGACACTCGGTAAGCAACTGATCCAACTCTCTCCAAAATTTCATATGGTCTAATGAACCATGGACTCATCTTTCCTTTCTTACCAAATCGCATCACACTTTTCCATGGTGATACTTTGAGAAAAACATGATCACCTACCTCAAAAGAGAGATCCTTCCTCCTGTTGTCTGCATAACTCTTCTGCCTACTCTGAGCTGTTCCCATGTGTTTCGGAATTAGCTGAACTTTTTCTGCCATCTCTTCAACCAATTCTGGTCCCATAAACTTCCTTTCACCCACTTCATCCTAGAAATCTGGAGTTCGACGCCGCTTCCCATATAACGCCTCAAATGGTTCCATCTATATACTGGAATGAAAACTGTTATTATATGAAAATTCAACCAAAGAAAGATGTTGGTCCCAACTTCCCTGATAATCCACAGAGCAAAAATCTAGCATATCCTCCAATATCTGAATTTTTCGTTCTGACTGCCCATCTGATTGAGGATGAAATGTTGTACTAAAATTTAATTCAGTACCCAACGACTTCTGAAGGCCCTTCCAAAAGTTAGAAGTAAACCTGGGATCACGATCGGATACAATAGAGAGAGGAACTCTATGTAACCTGACTATCTCTTTAAGATACAAACGGGAAAGTTGATCTAGAGAGAAAGTATCTCGTATAGCAAGGAAATGAGCAGATTTAGTCAAGCGATCAACAATAACCCAAATTGCATTATTACCTCGACATGTCTTCAGTAATCTCACAACAAAGTCCATGGATATATTCTCCCATTTCCACTCTGGCACTGGTAAAGGCTGAAGCATCCCTTTCGGTAACTGCCGCTCTACTTTAACCTATTGACAAGTCAAACACTTCATAGTAAAATCAGCAATATCTCTTTTCATTCCATCCCACCAGAAATACTCCCGCAGATCTCTGTACATCTTAGTACTTCCAGGATGAAATGAAAACGGAGAACTATGAGCTTCACATAACAACTCTCTCTTCAACTGTGAATCACAAGGTCAAAACAATCTCTTCCCAAATCTCAAAATAGAATCATTATCAATTTTGAATTCAGGCAACTTACCCTTCTGAACCAGCTCTACCTTTTTCTACAACTCACTGTCTTGCTTCTGTGCTTTCTTGATTCTGTCTGATAGAGATGATCTCACTGATACCTGAAACAAAACATAATAACTTTCTGCTCCAACAACTTCTATGCCAAAGTTCATCAAATCCTTAACCAAAGGATCACGTTCCAAACGCAACATTGTTAATGAAGAATTACTTTTTCGACTCAAAGCATCAGCCACTTTATTTTATTTTCCCGGATGGTAATGAATTGTACAATCATAATCCTTGATTAATTCTATCCATATCCTTTGTCTCATGTTCAATTCTTTCTGAGTGAAGATATACTTTAAACTTTTGTGATCGGTATATATTTCACACTTTACTCCATACAAATGATGCCTCCAAATTTTTAAAGCGAAAACAACAACAGCTAATTCCAAATCATGTGTAGGGTAATTTACCTCATGAGTTTTCAACTGTCCTAAAGCATAAGCAATTACCTGATCATTCTGCTTTAGGACACAACCAATTCCTTTCAATGAAGCATCACTGTAGATAACAAACTCACCATTCCTGTAAGGTAGTGCCAAAACTGGAGCATTCACCAATCTTCTTTTCAACTCCTGAAAACAATCATCACATTCTTTTGTCCAGATAAACTTAACACCCTTCCGAGTTAGCTTAGTCATTGGAATAGATAACCGTGAAAAAATTCTAATAAATCTTCGGTAATAGCCTACCAAACCAAGGAAGCTACGAATCTCAGTTACATTTGTGGGTCTTGGCCAGTCTTCCACAACTTTTTTTTTTTGCAGGATCAATAGTTATCCCATCTTTTGAAACAATGTGACCAAGAAAAGAAATTTGTTGCAACCAAAACTCACACTTGCTGAATTTCCCATACAATTTCTTTTCTTTTAAGGTCTGCAAAATAACCCTTAAATGTCTTTCATGCTCCTCTTTACTTTTAGAAAACACCAAAATATCATCAATGAAACCCACCACAAACTTATCCAAGAACTCATGGAAAATTCTATTCATTAAGTCCATGAATACAGAAGGTGCATTGGTTAGCCCAGAAGGCATTACTACAAATTCATAATGGCCATATCTTGTACGAAATGCAGTCTTCGAAACATCTGCTTCCTTTACCTTCAGCTGATGGTACCCCGATCTTAGGTCAATCTTTGAAAAAAACTGAGCTCCCTGGAGCTGATCAAACAAATCATCGATATGAGGAAAAGGATATTTGTTCTTAACAGTGATGTTATTCAAGGCTCTATAATCAATGCAAAGTCTCATAGAACCATCTTTCTTTTTAACAAATAAAACAGGAGCACCCCATGGTGACGTTCTAGGTCGAATGAAACCTTTCTCTAATAAATCTTGCAATTGCTCCTTCAACTCTAAAAGTTCAATTTGAGCCATTTGATAAGGGGGTTTTGAAATTGGATTAGCATCAGGAACTAAGTCAACAGTAAACTCAACTTCCCGATCTGGTATTATTCCAGGAAACTCATCAGGAAAAACATCAGGATACTCATTTACCACTGGCACATCATTAATCTAAACAGTTCCTTTATTTTCAATGATGTGTGCAAGGTAACACTCATTTCCATCTTTTACAAGTTTCTCGGCCTCTTGATATGTTATCAACAGTAAGGGTTCATTCTTGTACACAAACTGAAAGTATTTCTGAAAAGAAACTTCTTTAGCTCTACATTAAATCTTATCATGGTAAATAGAGAGCCAATCCATACCCAGGATAACATCAAACTCTACTAGAGGTAGAACAATAAGGTTTTCAAGTAGGGTCTTTCCACAGATAAGGATAGGAAGATTATTATAAATTATTTTTGCCTCAACATTTCCCCCAGGTGTTTTTACCAAAAGTTTAGGAGTCATTTCTTGAGATGGTATTCCCATTTTACTAGAAAAGTTTTCAGAGATGAAAGAATGTGTAGACCCCGAATCAAACAACACACTGGAAAAATTTGGAAAAACAAACAAAGTACCTGATACAACTTCATTTGATGGCCCGACATCTGCTGAAGTAGTTGCAAAGGATTTCACCACCCCTTTCTACTTGTAGTCTAACTGCTTCCCATCACTCGAGCTCTTTTTCGGACACTCGTTTGCATAGTGACCCATCTCATTGCACTTAAAACATTTCACTAACTGTAAAACAAATTTTAACTTACCATCACCTTGATCTTTTTCAGTGCAATCACGAGCCTTATGTCCCATCTTACCACATCGGTAGCACTTTCTAGAATTCAGAAGACATTCCCCAGCATGCCTTTTTCCACATTTATCACAAACTGGAAACTTAGATTTCTTACCATCAGACTTTTTTAAAGAATTCTTCCCTTTCTCCTGCAACCTCAGTCTCTTCTTCTGCTGGTTGTTATAGGACACTTGATCATTGGCAAACTCCATTTCCACCTTCTCAGCACATCGAACAAGATTTTCATAACTTTTAAACTCAAGAGAAGCTAATTCCCTTCGATATTTTGGCTTTAATCCTGAGTAAAAACAATTGATTTTACTATCAAGGTCTCGGATAAAATTTGGAGCATACCATGCCAATCGAGTGAACCTTTCTTCATAGGTAGCCACTGAGTCTTCCTCTTGCCTCAATTCCAAGAATTGTTTTTCCATCCTAAGTCGAACAGCCTTAGGAAAATACTTTTCAAGAAACATACCTTTGAATTCATCCCAGTCAAGAGCATCAATCTCATCAGCGTCCCTGATATTTTTAACCATCGACCACCACTGATCTGCTTCACCCTCCAAACGGTAAATAGCAAGACTAACCTTTTGATTGTCTGAACACCCCATGACATCGAAAATATTCTCTAGTGCTTTAATCCACCCTTCAACTAGCACAGGGTCAGATGATCCTCTGAATGATGGGGGATGTTGCCTCATGAAATGTTCCACCACTGACATGTTCCTCTGCGGTTGATCTGGCTGATCTCGTGCATGGATACCACCACCATTTATCGCTTGAGTCAACTGCGCCATTACTACAACAAACTGTTGAGTTCCAATTCCGACGATCTCAGGATGCTGATTCGGAAGGTTATTTCCTTCTGTATGCCTTCCTAGCACTGCTACCCAGTTTCCTCTGTGGAAAACCATTCTGAACAAACATGTCTTAGATGAAGCAACATGGTAATCTTCAAATGATATATCATTTCAATTTGACCATAAAAAAAATATTTTAGGATAATCATTTAATAGAATTCTAACTCCTAAAGTTATCTAAACTGACCTCTGATACCAACTATAAGGACTCAGCCTTAAACCTTACTTAATCTTGAGTTATTACAAGATTACACATTGAGGATCTTTTCAGGTTTAGAGTTTTAGAGAATTAGAACATAAAACTTTCATTACATTCCACATATAAACAAAGTGGTTGCATAAAGATAGTATTCATTTTTTCCATCAATGGAAACATATTTAAAATAAAACATGGATTCATTCTTGACACTTCCTTGATACTATCATCATATCATGTACCTTTCCCTTGACCTGTGAAAAACATTTCTAAAAAACTTGGGATGAGCATAAAAAGCTCAGTATGGGTTATAAAAATATGGAAAGGAAACATAAGTTCATATATACATAAGAATGAAATAATACATTACCCATAAAACATAATCACTTTAACATACCTCATCAAATCATGAATAAATCATAGAAATCATAAGACATAAAGGTAACTTGAGGCATTCATAACATTATTACGTAGGGAGTAACCCTCTTGGTTACGTTTGTAATACCCATCACAGTATATTCCCTAAATCTCTTCGGAGAAACCGTAACGTTTCACTCCTTCATGTTACCCAATGCATTGGAGAGATATATCGGGCTCACCCGCCCTTAGTTTATCACAGAACCACCCGTCTTCATAATAATGCCCAAGAACCTCAACATAATCATATCACATAAAACATGCATATAGGAAACATAACATTTCCACCTTTCAATCATAACATATCAATACAACTCATTGATATAAAAACATTATGAAAACCATTTTCAATACCAAAACAAACTAAAAGTAAAACATGGTATTTATTTTTCTTTTAAAAAAAGTTATGGCTTGTAGAGGAAGCCGAAACTCAAATAATGGTCACGGCGGCGAAGAAGTCGTTGTCGCCGCATACGTACGAAAAAAACATTCCCTTTTGTATTTTAGTAAAACGCTTTGTATAAAAAATATTCCTTTTGGATAAATGTAAAATTCAAAGGGTTTTATACACCGTATAAAATAAGGTTGTGTATAAAATAAAATATGCCTCAATGAAAGGATATTGAGACGAAGTCTCATACCTTGGGTCCAACTTGACTCGGTCGTTCTTTAATCTCCAGAATAATAAACTTGAGTTAATTTCTACGTGTTTAAGAACGTTTTTAAAGTTCATTATTTCTTTTATATCACTTATTGTCATTTCATGAACACTATGTAATTATTTAAGTTAATAACGGTCGTTTTAACAATCATTGGTACTTGAGTCAAAAATAAACCCTTTATAATTACAAGTTGTTCATGTATCCATTATATCCACAATTATAATCATGATGTATATATCATATATATCATATATATCCAGTATATACATGCATTTATAATATTACATAATCATTTATAAGTAAGAAATGAAATGCACCATTCATGGAGACGGTAAGCCGTACGTACGCATGAACGCTACTTTCATTTCTATTTTGTATTTTATAGAATGGAATCATAATTATATAAAGGTATAGTATAATTCCATTGTAATATCATATATAATATCATAACTCAATCCTTTATATGACCCATATATGGTATTTAACGAATCAAATCACTTTGAGGGGGCGGTAGTCTGCACTTCCTTAAATGAAGATATCGCGTTTACCCATAATGGAAACCATAAAGGTATGCCCAAAATGAAAAATACAGAAGCTTAAGGAAAACATAAACATATTTTATATCATATATAAATATAGTTTCATCTTAATTTCCACCTTTTAAGGTGTTAAAAGAATATTGAACAATCATCGTTTCGGGAGGCCGAAATTCGCCATCCACGGAAACAGTATGTTATTTTACCATTAGATGTAGGTGTGTGTAAGTGTAGCTCTAATACTTCTTATAACAACATCCTAGTATATTTAATATACTTTATTTGTTACAAAAGAAATGAATAAAAAGAGTTTAGGGGGTTGGAGATGTAAAATAAAACAAAAGGACTCAAGTGAAGACATTACCTTAAAATCGGGTAACTCCCTTTGGTTTGAGCTCAAAGGCTTCCTTGGGAAGACTTCTGCCCAAAGTGAGGCTTCAAGGAGTAATATAGGGATGTGGAGAGACAAAATGGGCAGGGGTTGGCCGATCCAAAGGCTTTAGAAGTGTGGGTAAGGAGGTATAGGTGGGGGCCTTTTATAAGAGGAGAGGAGGGGCACTCTTGGAAAGTAAAGAAATGTTACTTTATTTTAAAATGGGTTTCGTATTAAAAAGGTCCCACATTGATATAATTAGAGGGTAAGGTGATAATGGTTCGAAATCCACCCATACAATAGGTTTTGGACATGTGTAGGTCATAGATTTTACATTATCATTTCATTTTATTTAAATCCTTTATTAATGAGGTAATCGCTGCATCATCATGATGTCATAAATAATTTAATTTATTTAAAGTATAAAAATTATAAAACAAATACTATGATGTAGGAAATCTTTTTATATTTCCAATGACTATTTATAATCAAAAATCTGACTTGTATAACCCCATGTAAAAATTGTTTTAGTAAAATAACTCATGTTTGTGTCATTTTTACTTTAACATTAAATAAAAACATATTAATGTCATTTTCCTACCAAAGTGGCTCCATGGGGTCCCCAAGTTGACCCATGGATTGTCTTGATCGGCCATGACACATCCAATAAGGGTAGGACATGTGTCTAGGTCATTTCATATTATTAAAACATTATTTTTACCTTAAACTACACTAATTACTACTAATTGCGATTGAAAACATAAAAGTTACTATTCACCAAAAAATTATTTTAATCCCATTGAACCACATTTTACTTCTTAATTAAAAACATGTAAGTCGGATTTTTGAAATTCAAAACACAGAGGTGGTAAAATTTCATTTAAACGAAAAATCAGTTTCTTTAACTACCACTTAGTGGTTTCACTATTCATCAAAAATTGAAGTTTTTTAGAAAAATACCAAAACTTCACCCTAAGCTATATTTGATATTCTGAATTCAAAAATGATGTCTATTTTACAAAATTCAAATCATATAAGTTTCATTAATTAATTTAATAATTAATTCCCATTGTCAGAGCAAATAGCGTGTTTTTATGAAACAATATGTATCAAAAGATTGACACTAGTTTAAGTCCAATTTCAAAGTGAAATTAATTCCAATGACCACTATTGGATTAAATGGTAAAAATATATTTTAATTTTACTTCAAAACCAATTCAAAAGATAATCTAATCATATAAATAAATTAGATTGAAAAGAGGTTTTGAATTAAAATACAACATTTTTACTATTCATTAAAAAATGAACTTTATCGGAAAAATACCAAAAATTCACACAAAGTAAATTTTGATGTCCCAATCATAAATAATAAGTTTATTTTGACAAAAATAGCTTATAAAATTGTCAAAAGATATATTGAAAAATGGTTTTCCATCAAAAGGCAGTAAAACAATCTTTTAAAAATATTAGTGTATTCCATGCTTAAGACTGGATTTATTTTCATTTTAAGCCTCTAAAACACTATCTAATTCATTAATAGACATAGATAAAAATATCTATTATTCATTACTTAATTGGGATGTTACATCAATACCCCTTAAATTGGGAATGTTTTTCTTGGTGATTATAAAAATAATGAGATGTATGACCACCCTATTTCTCCCTCTTCTCCTTTTTATCCTATTTTCTGTTGATTTTAGCATTGGTTTGGTTTGGGGAAAATTTAAAAATATAAAGGGAAATTGGTGAAATAATCTGTTTCCTTTATAAGTTTCATGCAGGCTACATAAGGGATGACCTGAGAAAACATCAGCCTATCATTTCTTATAGATTCATAAAAGGTACATTTCATGGTGTTTTTCAAGGATTTTTTAGGGTATTATTAAATTAATTCGTGTTTTGGTTATGGTTCTTAGATATTTTTCTCAATATGGTGTTGGAGGTGTGGTAAAGAACTATGGTAGGTGGGTGGGTTGTTGAGGTTCTGGTGACACGGTGGTGGTCAGTGAGTGGTTTAGAAGTTATGATATATTGAATAAACTTGGAATTAAAATTTGAAATATTTAAAAAATAAGTATGTCTTTATTGTAATTAATTATTTTTGTTGGTAATGTTTTAGAGGATAGGAATGGTTGAAGAAGCTTAGAAATACCTCAGTGGGAATTAATAGAGTTTTTATCCATTAAATGAAAATTAGAAAGATTCATGGAGGAGGTAGGTGGTCTGTGAAATTTTCATATGGAATTTATGCTTGGTTTATGATGCATGAGATGTGTAGTCACACCACTTAGGGCGTCAATGCATATAATTTAATTTTTTTTATTACCTAAAGTTAATTTTCCCATTTAAAATTAAATTCAATGGAATAAATATAATTCCAAGGACACTTATGACCTTGGTAACAAACTTTATTCCTCAATCATAGATGTTCAAGGTTTCATTTCATGTTTCCCTAAGATAACTTAGAGTCATTAGGCTTGGTGAGTCATGTTGGTTGAGTCGACCAACATAGGATGACTTGGGCCTTCAAGATAGAGCATGGGTAATCTCTTTATATTGTTACCTATGAGGAATATCTTATAAGGATTAAGATTCCTTGTTATATTTATGAGTTTTCAAGGGAAAATATTTCCTTTGAGCATTAGATGTTGAACCAAAAAATTAGATTTAATAGGAGGATCCCAAGTGGAATTCATTTAATCCAATAATAGCCTTGGGAACCCTAACCAGGTGCATGTGGATATAGATAGAGGTTATTGGGTGTGTCTCCCTAGAACCATAACCAATGATTAATCCCTATAGGGATATGATTTTATGTTTGGGAGTGGGAATTCATCCAAACCTTGTTATGATTTATTTTATTTTTTTATGGATATGATATGTAAATTTTTAGGATTCTTGGAAACCATCCTTTAGGAATTGTATTATTGTGATTTCTTAAGATTCTTGGGAATCACTGGTTGAGATGGATGATCCCCTGGAATTCTTAATATGTTTAAGATATAGTAACATGGTTTATTGTTGGAGGATTCTTAGTGTGACTATCATCCAGTTTGACTATGGTTGATGTAGCTATGGATTCTTAGAGGTGGTTCCTAATATCCAGCATCAGATCTAGTGATGATATGTTTATATTAATTCTCGATATTCTAAGGATTCCTTTGATATATTGAGACTACTATGAATTCCCAAGGTGTAAATATTCAAATGGAAATACTATCATTTTGAATTCCTATTACCTACAATATTTGAATAGAGATATGAGGTTCCAGGTGGGAATCTATCCCTGAGCAAGGATATTGGACTTCTCAAGGGAGACTTTTGGATCCCCTCGATCAATGCTTAGGATATCCCCTTGGATTGAGTGGACATACTAATGATTATTTAGATGAGGTTCCATGATATGTAATTGCGCTAGTGAGTGTCTATGGGATTGAGGGGAGATTCCATTTTATGGTATGGGAATACCAAAAACAAATCATAGATGGATGTACAGGATTTCCTAGGGCCTTCCCCCTACTATGAATCAGATTTCAACCTGACAATGATGAACTCCCATGTTCTATAGTGCGGTTTAGCCTAATGGATTGATTATGAAAGATTCATGTTGATGCATAAGGGTCTAAAACTTATCATGAAGGAGACATGATAAACTAATCCATAAGGGTTATATATAGGTTCCCCTAAGGTGATTCTCTTGCTCTAAAACTCCTTGACACTAGTTGGACCAGGTATGGTCAATTGGGATCAAAAACATAAGGATCTATGATGGTTAGTGGGATTGTACATGGTTGTATGTATACTCTCTTATGTTTTTTAGATATTCTGGTTGGTGTGGTCATCACGAGGTGCTCAGAGAGATTCTGGAATCATGCTAAGTTGTGTACTAACAACATTTGCAGTCCTCCATCGCATAGTGGTAACTAAGAAAACTCACTGATTGAAGGGATAAGTAGGTTAGAGCCTTGGTCTTTAATCATAAATCGTGATATCTAAAGTTTAGGATATTAGGATAACGTATTCATATTGCCTCGGTGTATTTATTTTATATATGAGCCTGAACGTTTGAGTTCACAAAATTTATTCCATATAACATAGCATGTTTATTTTTTTGATTTAATTTATTATTTTGTGCTCTCTGATGAGATCATGTTTGGTTATTTTTATTATTATTTATATTATGAAATAGTGGGTATAGTATCCCCACAATACCTTCACAGACACCCACCACTAGTCTGTAGTCTTTTATGTATGTGGAGGAGTTCTTGATGTTATGTTGTGAATTAGGACATGGAACCACTTGATTGGACATTAAATTGAGATGTTATAATGTGGTATAAAATATTTATTTTTCTTTTTTTTATAATTTTGGGTATGGCTCCCAATAGATATAGGGATGTGTCATATCTTGGGTTGGATATCAAGATATTACGTCATGAACACCCATTATGATAGGAAGTCCAAGTTACTATGGAAAAGGATTGCTGTTCTTAAAATATGGTGTTATAGTTGTATGATTTTCAATTTGTGTGATGAACATGTGATTTGATATTTTTGATTTATTATTTATTAATTTGTGGCTCTTGGTCATTGGAAATAAGACCGTTATTGGATTTGGAACTTGGATTGTATAGGAAAGATTCATATCATTCATCATTCAAGGAATGTAGGGATTCACATAAAATGTGGTAGAATACCATAGTGAGATATATGTCACTGATGATAGGTTCAGCTATTGGAAGTTTCAAAATTGGGTTATACTGGATTTTCCCATATAATCACTTAGTGGAATTCTAATCAACTAGAACTATATGTGTATACTTATTTATTATCATAGTTCATGTGGATCCATTGGTGATAATATCAATGGCGATGGTGATAATACAGTCCCTCAATGTTGTGGATGTGTGGAGACCCTATTAGGTTAGTGTACGCACTAGATGCCTTGGTGATGAACACCTTATGAGTAATTAAGAAATGGTTTTGGTTATATATATTATTAGTAATGACCTATATGGTGTTTTACCAAATATATTAGAATTACATTATACTTAATTGAACCATGTCTCTATGATTCTGTTGATTTTAATATTCTAGGATGATGCCATTTATTTTGATAATAGTGACCAGTTAGTTTGTGATTCTCAAGGGAGTAGTTAGGCAGGTGGATGGACAATGAGAATCAATTACCTAGTGGGTGGATGACTCAGTAAAAGGTTCCAAATCTATTTGCATGTGTGAGACACTCCAGTTGGTGTTGGTATATAATATTATAGGTTACAACTAATAAAGGAGAGTGTTTGGAATCTTGTAGTTCATTAATTATATAAGACTATAGCCTTGAGAAATGTGGGATGACCTAGACACCCTTTGTTTTGAAACAAACATTAGTGAGTTAGAGAAATATATGACTCAGGGTAACCTGTTAGAGTGGTTAGCTCTTGTTTTTAATTTTCATTGAGGTGGAAAGGAATGGGTAGATACCTTGGGTAAAAGATAGATGAATGGAAGTTATTATCATGTATATGGTATATACATGAGAGTATGGGTGGATGATAATGACTTGGAAAAGAAAAGGCTTGTGGCTAAGAATGTAGTTGTCCTATTAATGGGTGGTGTGTTAGGCTTTTGGATGAGAAACTTTGGGATTATTTTGTCCAAATGTGATGACGTGTTGTGCATACATTGTTAGTTGTTTTGGGAAGTGATCCTTCGACCATGTGATATGTTATGCCCTTATATTCAGGGGGTCTCGGATGCACAATGTACTGATATATGTATCATTGAGATGGATTAAGAATTCATTTTCCCCACAGATTTTTTATGCACCTTTAGGATTGTGGTGGGATCAAGGGCAGACATTGTGGTATTAGGATTTACACCGACTGATAGGCATACATTTGATTGACATGGATTGATGTTATTGTTTCTAGAGATTATTTGATGAGAGGAAGTGTGTTTTATATGTATAAATTAGATCAGGTAGTCCGTGTTGGTCACACATGATTTCTGATGAGCTGGGATCAAAGATCCACTCTTGTGGGATAGAGACCGATGAGTTTTAAGGACTTACCTAGGGGCCTAGTATCCCTAGGCTTATGGTGTAAATTCAGGTGTATCTGCAAAGAGAGGTGAAAACCTAAATTTATTGGTTATAGTTTTTTGAACAATATGATTTATACCTAGATAGAATCAATCATGGTTGAAAAAGTGATTAAGTGTGGCTCGGGTGGAGAGACATGCATGCTTGGAAATGGAATCTGATGAGGTTTTTCTCACAGAGTGGGGTAAGTAAGGTTTTATGGTAGGGGAGTGTGACATAGACCATGTGAAGGCATATCCATTGTTAAATGTTGAATTTTATAAGGATTCATTGATAACATTCCCTATATATAGAAATGGCTAATGAATCGTGTTTTGGGTTGGAGATCGGGAATGAGCAAGTTTTACCACGCTAAGTATCATGTTCAGTGGTAGATGGGGTGTGGCCTATAGTAATAGAGAATTTATTTTAGTAGTGTTATGAAAAGGATACTCCAATGTTGTGGGGAATAATGTTCGTTATGGGTAATACAAACTTCATGTTGAATAACCACGGGTGAATGATACTGGAGGTTAGACTTTCATTTTGGGCATTGTAACATCGGTGAACAAACGGATACATGTTATTCTAGAATCTATGAAGAATTCCATAGGTGAGTTTCATAATGATTTCAGGTGGATTCTGAGCATCTTTTTTGGGCTCAGAATAAATTGATATGACTGAAAGTGTTGAATCATAAATGTGTTGGTGCTTGTAGCGTGACTGGGGACAAAGAATTGTTTTGTATAGTTGGAGATTAAACCATGGAGAATCTTCAAAAGTCGGATATAGACTTTGGTGGCCATATTAAAATGAACATGGTATTCCTATGGGTATAAAGTGATCAAGTAATTTAGAATTGGGTCAGTAGGTGAAGTGGGGCGTCTTTGAGAGAGGTAATAAAAAGGTCTCTTGATCAGTTCTTTTGCATGTAAATGGATTTGATGAGTTGAAAACTGCATCTGGAATTATGTTTTTGATACTATAGGAATATTTTGGGAGTAGTCCAAGGATTTTCAAGGAAAATAAGGCATTATTAAATTCAGATTAGATGGTGGAGACATGTCTTCTTTGAACGAGAAGTTGTATGTGAGAGTTGGTATCAGCATTTTATCATTTCCCTCACATTTTTTGAGGTTTAGTTTACCGATGACCATGCCGAAAAATTCAAAGGACCACTAGAAATGTATTTTTTTTCTAGTAATTAAAATGGTTTGAGGAACCGAATATCAGATTTAGCCTCTTTTAGTTAGGTCCTATGGTGGGTATCACTAGAGGATGGATGATCAATTAGATGATGATACTGTAATGTATCAGGGTATATGGAGTGTGGGAGATATTCATCTCATGGTGTTAACATCTCTAATTTAATTTATTTATTACCATATAATAATTTTTTAAATTAAAATGAGATTTAATGGGATGAATCATATTCCAAGGTCACTGAGGACCTTGTGTGCCATCTTTATGCCTCGTATTGTAATGGTTGAGGATTGATTATAGTGTTTCCTTAAGATACCTTGGAGATATTGGGCTTAGTGAGTCGGGTTGGGTGAGTGGACCAACCTAGGATGACCCTAGAATTCAATAAGGTACTCAAACCATCTCTTTAGACCATTTCTTATGAGGCATACCCTATTAGGCATAAGAGGCTATGCTATATTTATGAGGTCTTCCAGGGTCATGACATACTTTGAGTATATAACGTTGTTCTAAAACCTAGTAGGAGACCAAGGGTCCCATGTGGGATGGCTTTGGTCTAGTAATGACTTTTCTAACCCTAAACAGGTTCATATGGATATAGGTAGAGGTGGTTGTGGATGTCACCCTAGAACCCCAAGTAATGGTTTAGCATTATGGGGCTATAATGGTGTGTTTGGGTATAGTAATTCATCCAAACATTGTTATGATTTATTTTATTTATTTATGGATATGATATTTGATAGCCTAGGACTCTTAAAAATCATTTGTTGGACCTGGAACTATTATGATTTTCTAGGACACACAAGAATAACCAATTGAGATATATGAGACTCCAGGATTCCCGTTATAACTGGGATCTAGTATCACGGTTTACTAGGAGTGGATTCCTAGTCTAATTAGAATCTAATGTGATTAAGATTAATTTAGTTGTTGATTTTGATAGGTGGCTCCTAGTATCCATCATCATAGAAGGTGATTGAATTCATGTAGGAATTCCTAATATTCCATGGATTCCTTTGATATAGTGAGACCATTTCAAATTCTCATGGTGTCGTGATTTGACTGGTTAGATTATTATTCCATTGTTAATGTTTGGTGTCATTGATATTATAATGGAGGTATGAGGTTTCAGGTGGGAATATATCACAAAGAAAGTATGTAATATAATATGAGGGATACTATAAAAACCCCTGGATTGATGCTTAGAATACACCCCTATGATCGGGTGGACACACAAGTGATCATTCTCCGGAGACACTATGATATTTCGATGATCCAGTGAGTGATTTTGGATCTTGGGGGTATTATATATGGTTAACAAAGTCTCCCATGAATCATTAATGACTTGAGATATAGGATTTCCTAGGGCTTTCTCCCTCTATGGAATCTGACATCATCCTAACAATGATGAACATCATGGCACCGCCATAGGGTTCAGCATGGGGGCTTGAGGATGATGGATTACTGGTGACGCCCCAGGTTCCTCTACTAATCATTATATATGTATGAGTGTGTTATCCCCATGGGTGGATGGTGGTTATCTTGAGGTGATGTTTATACTCAGATACACTGTGGAACTAGTTAGAAAAAGTATGGTCAATAAGGGTAGTAGATAAGAATATTTGTGATGGTTAGTGGGATTTTCCCAGGTTATATGTACATTCCCTTGGGGTATTTGGGATATACTAGTTGGTACGATCATCAAGAAATGATCAGATACACTCTAACATCAGGTTCAATTAGGTATTGTTGGTGGTTTTATTTATTGATTTTTAGTAGTTATTTACCTTATTAGGGCATGTCACGTGACCATATCACTACATTATAGGTTATGTATAGGGCCACATTGGTGGTACCCTATTTAGTTATGTACTCACACCCTTCTCAACAAACCATTACAATGGGTTACCCATAAAGACGCTCACTAGTTACAAGTACAAATTGGGTAGTGTTCTGAGCTATGATCCTAGAGTAGGATATCTTAGGTTTATGTGGTTGGTATGATGTATTCAAAGGTCTGTGATATCTTTATTTTATCTGTGAACATAATAATTTGACTTTATATGTTTAAATACATCTGATATAACATGTTTCTATTTTTAGTTTTATTTATTATTTTATGCTCTCCAATAAGATTAGGTTTAGTTATCTCCAATGTTTTTCATACTCTAATGTAGGTGGTAAAGTCTCCCCATGGTACCTTCTCATATCCCTACTTCTATTTATAAATATCTAGTTTATGGGGAGGTGCACTTGAGATCATTTGGTGAACTGGTTTGAGGCATCAGTTGAGTAGCCTCTGGATCAGGCCATTATAGTTGGGAGGAGAAATCTTAGCTTTATTCTAACATGGATTTTTCTAGAATCTGAGTTTAATGTATTTTCGTTGATATAGTTTTAGGTAACTCTCCTTGGAATCAATTTTTCGGTTTCTTTGGATATTCCTATATAATATGAATTTATCCAATTTTAATCTTTTCATTTACACTAGGTGTATTCGTTAAGGTTTGGATTGAAAGTATGGTAGTAAAGATGCTTGATTCTGATGGTTTTCAAGGGGATGATTTGGATGTATGGTTTGTTTTTATGACCCAAGGTTAAGACTGATGAAATTTATTATTTAATTATGTTAATGAGTTTCCATTATCTTTAATCCTAGTTGTAAGGTGTTGATGAACCCTGACATCATTGAGTTTTTCTCTTGAGATTCATTATTTTCTTTTGATGAAGTCTCATTTTTTGAAATTATGGAGATCAATTCATTTTGGGTGACATTTTTTGGATATGTTACTTTTTTATTAAAACATTATAGGAAGATTATAAATGGTTGGGAGAACTTGGTTAATTGATTTCAACCTTCAATTGATGTATTATTCTTGGAAAAAAATTTATACTTCCTTGAGATTAGAGATGGGAGTTTTATGAGAAACCCTATTTCTTATCAAACATGTTATTTTATTCCAAATATATGGTTTTTCTATGTGAGTCAAATAATCACTGAATATATGTTCTAATAATGTATTATAAATTAGGATTTATATATGTCATTTCAGGATTTGGTGTTATTTTTTTATGTATTTACAGGATTGTATTTGATAAGATAGTGTTTTCATTTGGTATTTCTGATTAAATGAGTTTTTTATTGTAAAGTTGTGTGATAAGATGTTTCGATTTGATTCTTGACTTGAAAATAATTTAAAACAAAGTTTGGGATTCAAATGTGTTTCCTTTAAAAAAATATGCCCAAAATGATTTTGAAAAATTATTTTAAGGGGACTCCTGAGTACAAGGTGATTCTAAAGGATCCATTTAAAAAGGAGTGTTTTCCTTTACTTTAAGTGTTATTAATATTGGAATTATTTGGAATTTGATTTTATTGTTCGGGTTATATATTGATTATTTAATACACATGGATGACTTAGGTATGTGGGTGACTAAATGGGTGTTTCTCTAGACTTAGTGATGATTCTAGCTATGGTTTTTTGTTTGTGATGCCTTGATAATCCCAAGTTTTATTACTTACAGGGATCACATAGGTTGGTTGATGTTCTGTGATTGAGTCATTGTTGCCTTTAGAACTTATAGGTTGGTTTTTTCCCTTTTTGCATGTATGTTTTTTGGTTGAGATATGTTATTTTTTATCTCCCATTAATTTATCATCATATTTTTTATATCATGATTCCCACTACATTACTTGTGATTTCATTTCATTAGTTATTTATGGAAATCAAGTTACTTCAAAGAAAATAAAAGGATTAGATAGGGTTTTTTTAAATGGAAAATGGATTTCAATTTTTTTTCAAACTTAGAATAATGGTTCTCATGGGAAATACATTATATATATTCATAGTGGGATCCTACTAGAATTTTCTTCACACCTTTCATTTGTCTATAGGAATATGCGGACTTGATTTTTCATGATATGAGTAAATAAGGGTGTTTTAAGAATATAGTGACACTTCACTATACCCATTTCCCTTATTAATTAGGTTTATATTAGTGATAAGCTATCATGTGATGGTTGGGATAATATGAATCATTATGGGATCCTTGAAGGTTTTGGGTTATTTGTATTAGCATTATCATCATTGATAATATTTAAGTTTGTCATGTATTTTGAGTATTGGTTATCTATTTCTTCTTAGTTTTAAAGTGTTGTTGGTTATTTTTTTGGTTATACTTATGGTATTTTAATAATGATTTATGGTTCATTGTTATTACTATGATATAATTTTTTTAGTTTTTAATGTATTTTAAAGCTATATATTTTATGGATTGTATGTATAACTTACAGATGGGTAAAATTGGATTCTCTATGGAATCCTCATGATATGGTTATTGGATTGTGAGGTGGAATTAATTCCTAAATGTTTGAAAATTGATACACTAGTGATTTTCACCATCCTAAGTATATCAAAAATAAAATTTTATCATTATAGATAAATGAATCGGGTTATGTGTTGGGTTGACCTCGGTTAGTTCACACCAAAAGAAAAACTCCCACTTAATAATTCTCATGAGTAAATAGGGGGATGATGATGTCTCTTCAAGAATATAATATGAAGAAGAATTTTTTGATAGATTTATTAATATTATGGATTATATGGATAAGTATGAAGAGTTATCAATTAGTGAGTAAGAAAAAAGTGAGATAACTTACATGGAGCACATTATAAAATCAGAATTTGAGGCATGTCCGGAGAAGAATACTAAACTCCATAATGAAATAATAATTTTAAAGAAATGATATCTAAATAAAATTTGATCTATGGTAAAATATTTTTAAGAAAGAATTTGAGTGCATTGATGAAATTAAAAACCAAAAACTGAAAGCTACTGATTAAGGAAAGATGGTGAAATATCATGAAGAGAAACTCAAACTAATAAAAAAAATATTTAATCAATACACAAAAAATAAATATTTATATTGGAAAATAATTAAATAAAATGAGGTATGCCTTCAATAAAGTATCCTAAATTAGATATGAGACATCAAAAATAGATGAGAAAATAAAATCAAAGAAACAGGTTAAATCTTTACCTAAAAGTAGTCTTATTATCCTAATAGTAAAGGTTTAAACTCTAAATCCGACCATTTTTTTAGACAATAAAAGTGATGAGAAATTATCTTATACATTAAAATAAGATATGAAAATATCTAGAATAATATATTGTATAATACAAAAGAAAAAACCACACATGAACATCTAGGATAAATAACATTCTAGAAAATTTCTTTTATTTTGTAAGAACCAAATCAATGAATATTATTAGTGATATGGGATTTTTTGTCATAAAGCCTACTCATGATGGAACAATATGTCTCTTTCAGGGATAAGGTATGAATAAATGGGGATTATCTTTGATAAGATAAGAAAATACTCACAAAAGAAGCGAATTGTGAGTAATAAAATCTATTTATACAAAGTAGATAAGGATATTTTAATTAAATTTACGACAAATGTGACCAAAAAGGTCATTGTATTGAGAAATACATAACAAAACTACCTAAAAAACATTTCCTATAACGATAAATTTAATGGAATGAAAAGGGTTAAATTATGAATACATAAGAAAGATTCATCTCTAAAGGATAGAGAAGAAGTGGAAATCTATTTAAAATTAGCAATCCAACCAATTCTTGATACTTATGTACCAAATATGATAATAAACTTTGGAACGGAAAACTTGGACACCATGTTCAAAGAAACTTAAGAAAAATCTCCAAGAATTATGTGGAAAAATTATTTTCAACAGTCAAAATTAAGAGAGATATTGTATGTGGAACATGATAAATGGGTAATTTTTCTCAAAGATCATACAAAATAATAGATATTCAATCCACTGTGATATTAGAGTTAATTTATACAGAATTATGTGGCCATGTGATAAATCGATATTAAGAGATAATTTGTACTTAAATACCTTTATTAATTATTTCAGTTAGATGAATATTATTATTTTTTATGAAATAGTTATAATGAATAAAATATGATAAAAATATTTTGAATACATATTAACAAAGATATGAGACTTTACCTCATAAATTATAGATTAGATAATGATAGAAAATACACATGTAATTCTTTAAAAATTTATAATTAAAATAATGGGATCAAGAAAAAATTCAGTGTACACTACACTTCCCAATTGAATGGAATAGTTGAGAGGAAAAAAATAAGTATTATTGATTAGGGAATAACTATGTTGGTTGAGTAAAAACTTGAAAAATTATTTTACAAAGAATAAATTTATATTTTTGTACATATTCAAAATATGTTCTTTTTAGGACCTTAGACAAACATGACATTTTATGAAATGTGTTAGAAAATAAATCCAAAGATGAATTACTTTAATATTTTTGGAATCCTAGTTTCATGATGATAAAAAATATTAATCATGGAATAATTGAAGAAAAGGGAGAGAAAGAATCTTCATGGGATACATAGATAATTTAAGTGGTTAAAATTCTATAGTAAAAGAAAAAAAACTTTCTAGTTAATACGATATCAAAATTATTTAAAATCAATCCAAGACACAAGTTATAATTGAAGTAGCTGATGAAAATGTTGAAGTTAGAAACATGCATATTTTTGAAAAATAGTTTGAAAAAGAAGCTGGAAGGGGGTAATTTTATAGATATTGATTCTGTTCAATCTAAATATGAAGGTGAAACTACTGATAACTAGAGACTGAGGAATTATATATTGAATAATCCTGTTGATTCTAGAAAAATAATTTTTAATCAAGAGGAACAAGTTCATGGATGAAAAATATTGGGAATTTAAAATAAAACTACACTCATTTATCAATATGAACTACAAACTGCTCCAGAAGTAGTTGAACAAGAGGAATTAATCCATGTTATTAAAAATAACCTCATTAAATTTAGAATAACCCCACTTAGGATCTTATTCAAATACCTAAAAATAAAAATGTAATTATTATTAAGTGGGTTTTCAAAAACAAATTCAACGAGAAAGGTGAAGTGTTAAGAAACCAAACTGGAATTGTATAAAAATAAAACTCACAAATAGAAGGGATGGAAATCGAAGAACATTTACACCAGTAAAACTCTAGAATAATTTAGAATGTTCTTGGTAGTGGTAGTATATAGACATTATAAGGTTTATCAAATGGATGTAAAATCTACCTTCCTATAAGGAGACCTATACGAATAAGTTTTCAATATAAATCCTAAAGGTTTTATTTTAGAAAAATAATTATCATGATTTGTATGTTAAAGAAAGCATTGTATGGATAAAATAGGACTCTAAATCCTGATATTCACAATTCAATATTTGTTTGAGAGATAAAGATTTTTAAAAGGTAAATGTTAATAGAAACCTATATGTTAAAGAGTTATACACATTTACTCTAATTGGAATTGTATATATTGATGAGATTATATTTTTTAGAGACAAAGATTATCCCTATGAATAATTTTAAAAGGAGATTAAAAATAAATTTGAGATGTATATATTGGCTGACAAGAACGATGTTATGGGATTATAGGTATACTAAAATATAAATTTACCTTTTTATCCCAGTAGAAATATAACAAAAAATTAATGATGAAATTTTCTATGGAATATTATAATTAAATTAAGACACCCATTTTAGTTAGTACTAAGTTGAGTAAAGTTAAATTAATAATCAATTTTAATAATAAATATTTGGGAAGAATCAATGGTAGCCTCCTCAATCTAACTACATCAAGGCCAGATATTTCTTATTTTGTGACTCTTTATGAGAATTTGTACACTGGTCCTAATGAGTATAATATATTTTCTACTAAAATAATATTTAGATATGTCAAATATACTCTAAAATATGGCATGTTGTATAAAAACATATGACATTTGAACATTCAGCAATGCACTAATGCAGATTAAGTATGAGCTTGTTCTGATAAAAATTCCATATCTATTGGATAATTATTTCTTGTTGAAATATCTGTAAGTTTTCATAAAAAGAATCATAATTTAGTTTCATTGATCATAGCTAAGGTAAATTATATTTCATCTATTCATTCTTGTACACATATGATATATATTCATGTATATTTGGTAGATTTGAATTTTGAAATTGAGAATCAACTAAAATTTTCTTATTATAATCAAAGGGTTGTTGATCTATAAAAGAACCCAAAACCATACTGAATATCAATTAATATTAATATCATATTTTAGTTCCTTAAAGAGATATTAGAATATAGTGATGTGAACTTCACTACATTTACACTAATGATCATATTGCATATATTTTAAAAAAATAATTGTAAAGAGATATATTTTGGGAATTGAGGTTGAATCTTATTGTTCATACTTCCCCTTTCACTTAAGGGAGTGTGGATGTATTCCTACAAGTCCATGTATTATATTTTCAAAACAGAGAAACATAAATTACATTACTCTTCTGAAAAATTGTGGAACTCTTCTATAAAAAATGGTCACTATACTCTTTCCTTGTCTGTTTATAATCTAAAGTGTTGCTTATTACTAAATGGTAGAAAATTTAAAGTTTTTATTGAGGGGGAGAACATCAAAGTCACCAGTCCAAACTTTTCTTGTCCTTGAGAGATGGAATTATATCAAAAACATTACCCTATCCAATATATGGTGTTAAGAGATTTCATTTTCAAAAGTATATGATTTAATGATTATATCATATTTTTTTTAATTTCTTATCATACTTGATAGAAGTTAAAAGATTGTAATGGAGTTAAAAAATCCAAAGGGGGATATTGAACTGTCATATGGAATTTTTGAGGGTTTATATTTTTTCAACCATGATTTAGAATTATTTGAGGCAGTTATGATGTTGTTTAAACAATTTTTAATGTTTTTCATATACCTTGAGATGAATTAAAATTTATTTGAATGAATTATATAATTTTTGTGAATAATCTGGAAGTTTTGTTAGTGTAATTCTATAATGATCATCTCTGAGTTTATACGGTTCATTTCTAAATTTACAAGGATGGTCCATGATTCCATAAATATTATCCCTAACTTTTCAAGGATCATCAATAACTTTATAAGGATGATCAATTAATTCATAAGGATTGATCCCACTTTTTAAGGATCGCACAAAAATTTATAAGGATGATCCATGACATTGTAAGGATGATTCACAAGTTTTTAAGTATTATTTATTCTTTATAAGGATGATTTAGATTCCCATAACAATTAGAGGTTGAGAATTTGATATAGGCATGAAGACTCTAGAATTTGTAAAAGTCTGGTTGAACATAATATGTATCCCTCTAGTATTTTTAAGGATGTGCTGGAGTTTGTAAGGATAGCCTCTGACTTCATAAGATTCATCCATCCTTACGAAATATCAATTTTATAAAAATTTGAAAAAAAAGGCTTGGATTATATCTAAAGATCATTAGGATAATTTTACGATTATAAAAAGTAATTTTTATTCCAACACTTAGTGAAAAATTTATATTTCATAAGTATGAAAAAATACAGGGAATTTTAGAATAAATAATTCTAAGGAAATTTAAATCAGATAATTCTCGAACTGATATTCACTAATTCAAACATCACAAATCATTTTTGATTCAATCTAAATGAAGAGATGGTGATATGTATTATATGAATAACAATATCAAATGGTGATAAAGAATAAATGAGGGAGAATCCAAAAATAATAATTATTTATAAATGATAAAAATTAGATGATGGTTATTAATTTTAAATGGGACAATTATGTGTTGTTTTTTTATTACATAAATAACATAAAAATGATCATGAAATGATTCTATCTATGTTAATCAAGTGTCTGAGTTTTCTATTGTTTTTATAGTGAAGAGATCCTTAAATCTATGATTAGGTTGAATAATATGGAAAATAATTTTGATTCATTGGAATGAAGAGGATATCACTGTTGGGAAATTCTATAATTCTCAAATACATATGTTTCTGAATTATTTTAAATGGTGATCACAATTGGATATTTTTTCAAGAATTATATTTCATTTTAATAGATGAGAAATGGAACAAGGTTATTTTTATAATTTCACTAGGGGTAATAGTTAAATGAATAAGCTAATATGTGTTGATTGTGGGAATATGTCCATTTCATCGTTTAATTGGGGAAATACCTTGAGGATCTCATTGTATAATTTGGTTATGAGAATTATCTACTAGCTAAGATAAAATTAATTTCATGATTAAATAATTTTTGGAATTTTGATAATTTATAATTAAGGATATTATTTTCATGATAACTTCCATACTTGTAAGAATTAGAAGAAAAGGTTGAAATTTATAGACTAGGTATATATTTCAATAGAGGGTGTAAAAACATACATGAGCCTAATAATTCAGTGATTCATCATTGATAAGAATATCAATAATTGACACTATATGTTTTGATCATGGTTGATCGATCTGATTTTATCATAAATGTTACCAAATATTGATGTTATTGAAGAAGTGGGATTATCTATTATGATATTATTGAAGGATCAAAGTGGATGATCATAAAAAAATTGTATAAGAAACCTATATTTTCAAGTGATCACACTCAAATTTATTAGACCACATGGTAAACAGTGGGATTTTAAATCTCCAGTGGGATTCAATGAATGTTTTCGGAAACACGTGGCTACAATATTATTACCATCCTATACACTTGTAATTGGTGATTAATTATTAGAAGAAAATATAAATAAAAATATATAAACTTAATTTATCAATGATTATGTCCCTACACTAGGAACAAACCTTTTAAAAATTTGAGGGTTCCTTGTCTATCTTTCATTTCTACCTTCATTCGGGTAAGGAATAGTTGCATATTTTGAGTATCAAATCATAAATGGAATCCAAGGTTAAATTCTAATAGAAAATTTGTAAAATATTAGCACCATTGATTCATCTTTCTATGTTGTCAGGGGTGCACTAATTCCTAGGGCATATACATCATCTTTTCCAAGTGACTCACATGTTGTGTGGCCTATATAAACTCACCATACACTGGTAAATTTATAATAATCTTTGTATCTTTCTACCTGGGTTCCAATTTAGGATTTTTGAGTAGTCCATCCTGAAAAATTTTCCATATATAATGAAAATGTGAGTATATCATTATCATTCAAGGTTTATATTTGAGGCATTTTATTAGACTGGGTTTCATATATTTAATAGATTTTATGTGTGAGGGTGGAGATTTAGTGTATCTATAGGGTTTTTAAATATCATATAGCATATTATTTTTGATGGAATGGGTCCAAATTATATTTAGAGGAATAAATAACCCTAATATAGAGATAAGTCATGCTTCCTCCGCTCATTTAGTGGGTAACCCTCTCAGATGATTCACATTACACACATTGGTGAATGGGTCCTCCATTGGTGTTGGTCTTCCCTTGACTAAGGTGTCTTCAAGTAAGGCATGGGTCCCCCAAACTATTACTATTGGGGGATGATGTGGAAGTGACTGATGTGAGGTAGTTTGGGTGCCTTGATTTCAATAGTGCTATAGTTATTTTAGGTTCATTTTAGGTGTTTGAGTTCATTTAAGATAAATTGTTTCTAAAAATAAACATTTTGATAGTGGTTACTTATTATCCTAAATTCATGTCTATTTTTATTCTTTTGAGATGATTTTATATCATATTTTATTCTTATAATTTTTGGGTTTCCTACTGTGTATATTGATACTCACCCCTCTATGATCCTTGTTCCCACATGTGTTGTATCTATATATATGATGCATAATTTAGTGGTGGATTCAAAAGAAGTAGAGTTGGTGTGTTGGAGAGATTGGTGTTGATTGTTATTGGTGGTCCTTATGTTGGTGTCAAAGATCTATAGAGTTTTATTTGTTCAATTTTTAGAGGTTAGTTTTCACCATAGGATATTGGTATTTATACTTTTACTTGTTTATGACTTTTGTTTGTATTACATTATAGGGATATTTTTCAAGGTCCTATTCATGATGTAATTTATCTGATTTATTTATACATAGATTAGCAATGTTATATAAATTCTATCATGGAAATATATGAAAGTTATAACTTCATATGATAAGGCATTTCATATGATATTTATGTATTATTATTACTTATCATGAGACCCTACCATATTAGAGGTGGTATTGGGGTGGCACACACAATTTATTGCCTCTAGGGGGGTCCTAGTGGGTTTAGTCATGTCTAAACGGTGTGAGAGTAGTTTGAGTCTTGGGGTGGAGTTTAGAGTTCATGTTCTTATGAGGATTATTTTTTTATTCTAAGTTAAATATTGTTAAGGAATATTGATTTAAGTTAATAGACAAATTAATTAAGTTATTGGTGTGAATGACCAACATAATCTTTCCCCAAGGCTCTAGAAACATGTTAGTCAACTCAAAAATTGAGACATAAACTACATGATTTTATGGGACAACAAATGCATCATATAACCTATCATTTTTATAATCATTCACACTTTATTTTAGTCATCTATTATAGATATTATTTAATAATAATGGGTTTTTCTTGTCAAATTTAAGATTCCACGCCATTGATAGTTAACTCATATTCAAAGGTAGGGTCACATTGATCTCATAATAGTGAATCAACCTATTGTTTCAAATGATTTGAGTGATGAGGATTTAGTTCAGATACCTAATAGGGAGATGTTTCTTACACCAGTAGGTTGGAGGTTTGATCCCCCACTAGTTAAGTAAATAGAATACCCACTCACAACACATATGGTATTCCTAGAAGAGAAAGATGATATTATCCATAATTTGAGTGCACTTCATGATTTCCAAAGACAATGACCACCTAGATTTCAAGGTGATCAAGATATTCAAGTTGTAAAGGAATGGATAGATTTTATTTCTCAATTAGTTTATCTAGTTAGGACACTCTCCAACTAGATATAAATTCTTAAGATGATTCATCTTCATGTAATAGTAGAAAAATGGTGATAATTGAACATAAAAACTTGAGATGAGGATACCCTACACTAGATAGTGTTTGAGCATCTATTTAAGGAGGAATACTACTCAGAAACATTACATGTGAATCTATCTAAGGAGTGTTTTAATCCTTGGTATGAAAACATGATGGTATACCATTATACGATCTGGTTCTATATCATCATTAGGTATTCATAAGATAGGATTCGTGATGGATACCATCATGATCAGAAGCTTGAGTGTGAACTTTGACATGAAATTCATATTGGGAATATACCCCTGTTTACTCCCACCAATATCAGTGTTCATGAACATGATTTGGTGATTAAGAGTTTCTAGAAGGAGTCCCAACTAGGAGCTAGAGAGAAGTCATCAATGGTAGTTAATTGGAGATGGCCATTAGGATTGTATCATTGGAGGAATCCATATTTTCAATCCTAGTTTTAATGAATAAAAGTCGAGGGATCCCTAGCTGATTATACATAGTGAGAAGATATATTTTTTTATATTTTTTGAGGTAGAGGACATCTAAATTGATTTTTACTGACTAATCAAGAAATATATGGTAGTAAGGGTGTCATATTGGAAATGCATCCCTGAAAAAGGTAGTTCATAGACCAATAACGTTCTCAAGGTGGATAGGGTGTCCCTACAAAAGGAATACAAGGTAGAAGAGTAGTTAAGGGTGGGAAAATTTTTTATCAACCACCACCACCACCAAGTGAACCACAGTAGCCAAAAAGTATAGGAGGTCGAGGTAGAGGTCACATGCAGGTGATGGAGGGCTTTGAGTAGCCATCCCCAAACATGTTTTGAGTTATGAAATGAATCTTATCTAACTTAGAACTCATATTTATCAATACTGGTGTGGGATATTCATTTGTTTTTTCATTATTTTTTCATGAGCAAGAGATCCCATAAAAATACTTAGACTGAATTCATTAGATAGAGTAACCTAATAGAATTGATCATCCACTCACTCATATATATTATTAATATAAGATAAATCTCATTAGAGAAAACTTATATTGGGACCTCAACATAGTAGTGATGAGTCCTTATAAAATCACCACGAAATGGATGGGTTATATGAAAGCTATGCCTTGGTAGATTACTATTGGCACATATTTATATGTTATTGTGTAGATAGGTCAAGGATTAACTTTACTAGTGAATGGGACCCTCTAGAGACATGATTAGGGATAAATATTAGAATATTGTAGCTGATATCCCACCACATAGGGATCCTAGAACTATGTTCTACAAATTATGTGGAAGATAATTTTCTTATAGAAGTTGAGGAGTATGTTGATATTTTATAGGATGAAGTTCTCAAGTTACCTACTTATCATGAGGTCAATTTTGTTATTGAATTTTACTTAAATACCACACTTATTTCCTTAGAGATAAATAATATATCCCTTAAAACGTTCAAGGAGATGAAGGTGTAGTTAGAGAACCTTGTAAATAAAGGATTTATTAGAACTAGTGTGTCCCCTTTGGAATCTCCTATTCTATTCTATAAGAAATAAAATAGAATCTTAAGGATATTTATTGACTATCATCACATTAATTAGTTGATATTCATGAATAAAAACCCTATTTTTTGAATTGAAGATTACTTAGAGAATCTTAAAGGAGAAACGTGGTTCTCATAGGTTGATCTCTGGTCTATGTATCACTAGCTTCAAGTATGTGATGGGAATATCTCAAAGATAACATTAAAGTTTCACTATAGACACTATGAGATCCTTTTGATCTCATTCAGCATGAAAAGCCCCCTATTACTATTCATGGGACTTTTTAGTTTTATTTTTATCCATGCTTGGATCGGTTCATAATGGTCGTTATTGATCATGGCTTCATTTTTTCTCAATTAGGGGAGGAGAATGTTGAGTATTTAAGGATTATTCAAGAATTATTTCATGAGTATCTATTATATGGTATCCTATCAAAATTTAAGTTTTGAATTTGGGAGGTTCATTTTCTTAGGCACATTATTTTAGAGGGTGGTGTTTTAATTGATCTCATGAAGTTTGAGGTAGTGATAGATTGAGAGCCACCCAAGATGGTGTTTGAGGTGTGTCGTTTCCTTAGACTAGTGAGATACTACTAGAGGTACATGAAAAACCTCTCTCATACTATAGAACCTATGATGTCACTTTCCTAAAAGGGGTAACAATTCATTTGGATAATAAAATTCTAGAAATATTTAAAGTAGTATAAGAAGGGTTTGAATAATGCCCCAATGTTATAACTTTTAGAGGAAGTAGTAGAGTATAATGTATATTTCAATGCTTCCAGTTCAAAATAGGTTTCATGCTAATGTAGAGGTGAGTTGTGGTATCTTATGAGTCTAAATAGATAATACCACACAAACAAAACTTTGTGACCAATAACCTAGAGCTTATGGTTGTTGTGTTTTCCTTAAAGATATGGATACATTATATTCTCGGTGAGAGATTTGGAGTGTACTCAGATCAAAAGATCTGAGAGTATATATATTCATATAGGGACCTCAATTTCATAGAGGGGTAAGGGATGTAGTTTCAATAGGACTATGATTTGAGGTAATTTATGCTTCAGAGAAGGATTATATTTTAGATAATAACTTTAAAAAGAAATCCTATACTCACTAATAGAAGAAGTTTCTAACAAGTTAAATTCTTTTTTATTGTATTTTATAGAATAATGAGACATTTCTTATTTTAATTTTATTGTGTTCTCCCCAACACTTCTTCACTAAGTGAAACAGTCCCAACTAGGTGATATCTATTATGAGTTTTGGTGAGATCAGATTCTCTTTAGATATGCACGTGATGGATTTTATGAAAGTTTGTAGTGTTCCATCCTCTTCTAAGGGTGATTTGTGATTCCTACATCAATCCATGAGGAGGTTTTGGCAAAGTTTCATACCTTCCATTTAGTGTTACATCCCATCATGATAATGTTATACAATTATATTGAACATCAGTTATGGTATCCAAGAAAAAATTAGAGTGTAGCTGAGTTGATTTTATACAACATCGCATATGGATAGGTAAAGGTTGAGTACCAGGACCTCATAGGTTTTACCAAACATCTTGAGGTTCCAAATTGTAGTTGGGAATTTCTGTAAATGTATTTAATGAATAAACATTCACAATTGGTGAGTGTTTATGATGGTTTGGGTGATTATTTATCAGATGATCATGTTATCTAACTTCCTTCACATTTATAAGTAGAATTCATTTGAGAGATTTAGAAATTTATACATGTCAGGATTAACTCATTGATTACTAGAATTTAAACCATTGAAACTTTAACATGTAGATAAAATTATAAGAAACTCATTCAAACCTAATGAACCACATACATTAATGTTCTAGAACTTAGGTAACTACATGCATCCTAAATCACTGTATCGAGTAAATTGATATACACAAACTGATACAAAACTCACATATTAGACAATAAATAATGAAATATAAAATTAAACTAATGAAATAGAAATGAATTATTACATGGTTCATATCTTATTCCAACATACACAAAAGAACACTAATGCACTTTGATTAATGATAAATTATAAAGATCGCAATAAATGGTGATAGTTCATCTGACTTGAGAACTAATAGCATAAATATATATATATAGAAGTGGTCCTACACACTTATATTTATCCCCAAAAATTGAAACTATTTCTCTAAATTTTGGTATTTCTAGATGTCCCTCCCTTTAGCATGGTAAACCTCAAATGCCAATAGCTACCCTGGTTTTGACTACCAACTTACAATAAATATTAAAAGTTACTTTTATATTTCCCAACATGACTATAATTTTCTATACTTTATAGAAAAACTATGAGTAATAACACTTACATATATTCATCAATAGACACAATGTATTATCATAACTTTCATTTATTCCCCTTATAGACCACTGACTAGTACACCCATCATTTGCAACATAACTTCTATACACCCTCCTCTGTTAGATTCTAATATCACTACCATAATCAGGACAAAAATATCTTCTAGATATTATCATTTTGGTTATCTAAATCAAAAAATGAACAAAATTCACCAGTCCAAATAATATCCCACATGAAAATTGATTCAATCAAATTGTGAAAACATCCAAAACTTAGGCACAATTCTAATATTTTATCCCTTTATCATAAAAAATATTTTTACAGCCAATCGATAACCCTAGTCCCAATAAGGTACAATGTTTCCTCATACTTTCTTTGACTAGAACCCTAGTGAACATTATACTTACATTATATCTTGATGAAATCTTTTGCATCTTCATATCAATATTCTCCAACATATTCTTAAAGAATGTATTTTTTAGGTTAATTTACTTCATAAGTCAAGGAAACATTAGGTTTTGAGCCAATTAGATTGTAATATATCTATAATAGAAGAGTAATCCACCTTCATGACTTTTTTCAACCTATTTAAAAAGATATCTCAACCATATTCATTATTTATTTGTAACTATTATGAATATATATATATAAATCACTTTTATTGAAGATAGTTCTAATATTGGTTGTAGTCTTGATATCCATCTAACTATCATTCCTTCGAATGTAAACACATAATCGATTATACTCCTTCTAGTGTTTGAGTCTCCCCTAAATTCAGTGTATATATACCCCTCTAATAAATAATATATCCAAAAATATAATGTTGTATCTTTTTATCTTTCATACACTATAAATTCTTCTTTAAAACTTCTTGGTATTATCTCCATGGATTTTCCATGAATTGGATGATGAATCACATTGAAAATTAAATTCCTAGGAATTTATATATCATTGATACATCATACTACCTACTTATGATGAAAATATAACTTTATCCATGTATTTTTCATTATATTATATTTTCAGTTCTTTTCCCTTGGACAATTTGAAATGTTTATCCAATTTATTTGAGACTATATTATATTTAAACACTCCAAATATTTTGATTATCTTATAGATTTACTTCCTTTGAGAAAAAAACAAGATTCTTGTTTTCGTGTATCTGTTAGTCCTCTTCCCCTAATATTTTCTTAGCCACCATATGATATTCCATATATAATAATCTAAAAAAATCATCCTTCAACTCTTAGATACTTCTTATTTTTAGACTTTTTAGAATCATGTTATCCATATACTAGATAAAAACATGACACTCCCATCCTTAAACACATTTTAGTAGTAACGGTATTTCAAATTGCTCAACATGAAACCTTTCTCATCCATGAATATATTGAAATTTTTTTCCCAATTCTTGGTTCTTATTTCAAACCATAAATACTCCTTTTTTAGGTTATACATCAATTTCATATTGTGATTATCCTAAAAACTATTTGGTTTCTTTAAGTACATTTCCTCCTAGAAGTCAACATGAAGGAATTCCCTTTATGTATCCATTTCATCCAGATGTAATATTTCAAATAAATTAGATTCAACATTATCTATATGGTATAGTACATAACTGTTGGTGAAAAAATATTTGATAATCCCTCTCCCTCTTTCTGTTGAAATCCTCTTACCATAAGTATTTATCTATACCTCTTTCTATCATTAGTCAATTATTTAAAATGGAAGACCTATTGATCTATTAAACTATCTTCACCTATGGTTTTCCCATTAGATCTCAGGTTTCATTTTTATGTAGTCAATACAACTCATCAATCATGTAAAACTCACCCTTTGTAAATTCACTTAGACTAGCTGCTTCTTTTTAAATTTATAAATCTCATTAATTTATTGTAATAAATAAGTTCACATAATATCCAAGCCTATATATCATCCATATAACCCTATTATATCTTTAAAATTATACGTATGGCTCTACTAATTTAAAAAAATGTAACTTATATAACTTCACCTTTTGGTACTCTGATCCAAGTATTTGTATCCCTGGATTAAACTATAACTTCTATAACTTCTGGTCTAACCTTGTCACTTTCTATTCACCAAAAAATCTCTATAAAAAAACCCTTTTAGATATTCCATTCAAATAAACTTATATCTGGTTAGTTAATTATTTGTTCTCAACTTATTTTTCTACCATGTTTTGGTCTATCCATAATACATTGTCATTAAATAGAACATTCTAAAATCTGACTATCATCTAATTTTCATCATTCCAAATATAAAAGAAAAAGTTTTCATCACCACATCCCACAAAAAAACATACAGGGTACTTATATTTAATTTTTTTCCTATCCTTGGAATCCACATAAAAATAGGAAAGGAGGAAAAAAACATTGAGGTGGTTATTTTCCATTGTTTTGCATGTTTAAAAATTCTCCCAAATCTTCTACCCTAATGGTGTGGATGGACTTCTGTTAGTAAGGTATTCCACATTATTTATTTATTTCACCCAAAAATATTTAGATATTACATAATAAAACCTCACTGTATATGCCTTATATGATAACATTCAATTTATACATTCCACTACACCCTTATTCTCTACTGTTCTGGTAATAGTTTTTTCACACTAGGTTTCTTTCTTCTAAAAAAAGTATTCAAAACCTTTACTTATATAATCACCGACATTATCAAACCGTAAGAATCTAAGTATACTCCCGATCTCTTTCTCATACATGAATTCCCATTCCATGAATAATTCAAACACCTCAACTTGGTGCTATATAAAGTAAATTCATACTTTTCTTGTTGAATCTTAAATGAACATGATAAAGTACATTGATCCTTCATGATAATATACTAGGGATGGGCTCCAAATGTAACGAAACTAAATTTAATAACCCAAAGTTAGTGTCAACTTTATTATATTGGTATAAGATATAAGGGTTTACTGAATGAAGGATCAATCATTTTAGTATTTTTGGGAGACTATATACATATAAAATTTACATATTACATTGTAAAAAATAAAACATAGCAAAAAAACGTTCTTACATCCTTGAAATTCATTCAATGATCCCTTATTCATATCTAAGGGTAAGGAAATAATTATAAAGGGTGATCTCAAAAGATTAGTAAAGGAAATCATAGAATCAAAACTATCAAGTTTGAATAATGCAAAACAATATGGAAAAGTAAATAATCAATACATATTTAATTTAATCAATAACTTGAGCATGAAATACATAAATGGATGGAAGTAAACACTTGGATGATGAAACCAAAATTCTCAATAAAGGAAATGAACAATGATTTAAATTGATCATCTTATCACCAAGGTATTTCACCAAGACATCATGATTATTATCGTCAATGCCTTATAATGAGACTCTTTCATTAATCAAGTTGGTATACACTAAATACCCAACTAATAAGGAATGCCAACTAGTTTTTTTCATGATACTAGTCAATACATCGAGGGGATATCTAAAACCAAGGACCATACATGACTTACATATATCTAATGAATTCTTCATATATTGAATCAAAAATTTTAAATATAATCAAAATTTTCTAGCAATCAACAAATATCTATATTGATTCAAGAATATAGATCATTGGTATTTCTATAGAAGATGAAATAATTATATTAATAAGCTTCCTCTAACTAACACCATATATTGAGATAATATGGTCTTAAGAAAATATCAAATTTGTATAAATGATAATAAATATATCTATGATACTATAAATATAGACATGAATAAGAAAAATAATGTATAATTAATAATGGAGAGTTATATAGAACATAATCACAAGAAAGTTAATGATTATAAAATAAGGCCTAATTTATAAATAAGTAAAGTATTATAGAAGACCATCAATTCATAAAAAAAATAAATTTTTTAAATAAAGTAAATACTTTTGAGAATTATTGAGTAAAATGGAATAAATCCATTAAAAAAGATCTTTTATTAAATAATTTGTATCTATTTTGTGAAAATTAAGTTATAAAACATTTAAAAAATTCTTTTCAACCTTTTAGAAAATAATACTTTTTCGAATATAAAAAAACAAAAAAAATCACATAATAATGGAAAATGTATTTTATTTCAAAAAACCATTGAAACTTGTATATAAATATTGATACTGAATAATAGTTATGACGATGGAAAATTCATTCATGTCATATACATTAAAAAAAGAACATTCACTTCACACTTTTGTAATAAAAAAAACCCATTTGGAAAATTTTAAAAGTATACCTTTCTTAAATCTAGTAAAGAAAGTAAAATATGTTTTAAAATTCATTTTAAATATAACATAACATTATTGATATATTTTAGAGAGTCTCTACTTGGAAAAAAAATATTCCCAACACAAAAGAAGAAATAATGTTTGTTTTTATTAAAATAATATTTTTGTATTTGAATACCAAATACATGAATGGATGGAATAAAAACATGAAAACCCTATATATAACTCGAGGATAAGAAAATATATGTGGTTTATGAATATAAATTAAATATAATTTTTCCAACATTAATTTAAACATAAACAATCCTGAAGAAGAGTGAGGTTGTAAAATAACCCTTTATGGATTTAATAATTTTTTAATCATATCCCGTTAAAATATAAAACATGAATTGAAACCTAAAATACCATGAATAAAGATTTATTAATTATATAATATGTAAATTGGATAGCATATACACCATATAAAATGAATTAGGCTAAAATATAAAATATATCTTAATAGAGTGGAATTGAGATGAAAAATCATTACCTTAGATTCCTAATTTTATAGATAAATTATATCATCCTAAATAAGAAATTTAAATTTATCAAATACTTTATTTAGAATATTATTTATCTATATTCAGTTTTTTAAGTTTCTTTTATAATTCTTTCTTACATCGACCACCTAATGTTGTTTGGTCAATTTTTTCAAAAATAATTTAGTATGTAGACTGTGGTCAAAGTGTTCTGAAATGGTTCCACCATCTTAACAGTGTTAATAATGGAATTAATACTATTTTATTTAAATATATAAAATTTAATAACCATCCTTGCATGTTTTTAATAAAAAAATTAATCACATCGTTTCATGAAGTTGGAAGTCCACATGTATGCACAAGCAGCGTTAGCATTTTCCAATTGATGGAAGGGTAAGAAGATAGATGATATATTTCATTTATATAATAATTATTATGTAATAAATATATTATAAATTCGTTATTTTTATTTTTATAACCATCCAATTAAATTGGTCAATAAAAATAAATTACACCACTATGTGGAGATGGTAGTCCATATGTATGAACAACTTGGGTTTTTATTTTCCAAAGGATGGAATGGACATAAAAAATGGATATAATATTAATATAAAAACATATTATTATTGTGAATATAAGTATTAAATTATTATAACAATTTTATTGAACATTTTTTGGAGTTTTAATAAAAATGGAACTTGGTAAAGCTTGCTAAGAACATATACCACTTCTTTTAGTAATCTCCTTTGGGTTGCACTTTAAGGCTTCTTAAAGTGGTATTTTAGTGGGAATGGGACCTATCGTTCAAAAAAATAAATTTTTTAAGGTATCAGGTAAAGTCTTGGTAGATATAAGTGGCTCAATTATTATGTATAAGAGAGGAGATGCGGTCCCCTTTTATAAGTAAGGTGGGTGGAAAGTTTTTAAATACTTGAAACATTATTACATAATATATGCCTTAATCAAGTTAGGTGGATCCAAATTATCAAATATTTGAAGATGATAAGTTTAAATTATAAATATAACAAACCAATGATTTTTAATCAAGTGTTTTATGTTATATTTAATCCTTATGCCTTTATTTTAACCCTTTTAACTCATTTTACCCTTAACTAAGGTGATAAATATTTACCATGCTTAGTATTCATCAGGACCAAAAATTCATTTGTCCTCATTACCTAATTATATTTGTATTTATTTAAAATATAGTACCTATTTTACATTATTAAATTTCTATTTTTGGTAAAAAATTATTAATATATGTTCGCAAAACACAAAGAAAAATATATTTAGAGAAATTATTGTTTTAAGAATAAAAAAATATAGAAAATAAAGTATAATATAGATTATAATGTAATTAATTGAACTATGTTAAATAAAAATGATAATTAATTTAATTTTAAACCAAACCATAACTTAAATAGACCTTGTGAACACTTTATTAAGATATAATGCCCAAAAATAATTTTTATTTCAATAAAAATAGTACATTGATTCAAAAAAATTAAAAAAATTATTTATAAGTTCAACATTATATTTTTATAATAATATATTACATATTAAAAATATATTTGGTATAGAAAATGGTTTCATAATATTTAAATTCATTATTATATCCTAATGATGTCTTAAATGTGACATTATTTACAAAATCGGTACTTTTCACAATTCACACCAAAAATCTGTTATTTCTAAAAAAACTTAAAAAATCACCCTAAAAGATTTTTACATGATGAATTAAAAAATTAAATTAAATTCCTAAAATTTAAATTATAAAATTTTATAATTTTGTTTTTAATCTCATTCTTGAATAATTTCATGTGCATTATGTTATAGTTTATTTAGAAAGAAAATATTATTTACTATAATTGAAGCTCGGGTGTTGAATTCGTCCCCCGTTTAAAACTTTCATCCTTAAAATTTATATAATATAACTTCATGAATATATGTGGGTAGTTATTAATTATAACTTCTTTAGGTTCCCACATTTCCTCTTCTATCTTATGATTTCTCCAAAACACCTTTACCAATCGAGTCATCAAATTCCTTAACATTTGTTCTCTAATGTCAAGACTATGGATAAGCTCATCAGAATAAGATAGATCAGGGTCTAATTCAATTTTTTTAGGTTTGTACATGAATTGGGTATTAAATATATTTCTTAATAATTATATATGGAACACAATGTAAACTTTAGAGAGGCTGGGTGGCATTACCAAGCGGTAAGCCACAACTCTAATTATTTCCAAAATCTCAAAAGGCTCAATATAATTATGTCTTAGTTTCTATTTTTTTCGAAACCTTATAACACCCTTCCATTGAGATACTTTCAAGAAAAAATGATCCCCTAATTTAAATTTCATATCCTTTCTTTTTTTATCTTCGTACCAATTTTTCTTGCTTTGATCTAACTTGATATGACTCTCAATAGTTCTCACATTCATCATTATAACCTCAAAATTTTCAAAGAATAAAAGCTTCCTTTCACCGACTACATCCCAACAAAATAGTGTCTTATATAATTTCTCGTACAAAAATTCATAGAGTTCCATTTGAATTCTGTAATAGAAGTTATTATTATAAAAAAATTACATCAATTGTAAATACTTATCCCACCTACCTTGAAAGTAATGTAATCAAGACCTCAACATGTCTTCTAATGTTTTAATAGTCCTTTCTGACTATCCATCTATCTAAGGATGATAAGTAGTGCTTATATATATCTTAATGTTGATGGACTTATAAATAATTTTGAAGAATTTATATATAAATCATGGTTCATTATTAGATATAATCAAAATAGGTGAACCATAAAGTCTCATGACTTCATTAATATAGCATTCTGAAAGTCACTCAAGTGGTTGAACCTCCCTTATAGTGAGGAAATGTGCATGATTAGTATGGTGATCAATAATCATCCATATAAAATATTTCCTTTAGGAGTATTTTTTAATCTAGTGACAAAGACTATAGTAATATTATTCTATATTTACATAGGGATAGAGATAGGTTTCATGACTCATATAGGACATTATCTTTCATCCATTACATACTGACAAACCAAGAATCTTGGTACATAGTCATCAATTTCTCACTTCATATTATCCCATCAAAAAAATTCTCTTAAATCCATGTACATATTGGTTTTACCAAGGTTTATAGTGAAATTTAAGCTATGGGCTTCCTTAAGTAACTCCCTATTTAGCTCAGGTATTGTTGGAACACATAGCCTATTTCTAAATTTCATCACAGCATATTCATAAATAAATTCTTCAATTTCCCATCATTCATACCATTCATTTTATTTTTTAAACTTATATTATCAAGACAGTACATTTTTACCTTATCTAGTAAATATTTTTTGGAAATAATTTGGAAAAGAAGTCATTTTTACCCATCCATAATAATTCCCATATCCAAATTTACTAAATCCATGAATAGAGGATCTTTTTCTATCCTCATTTCACCTAGAACTCCATGATATTTTCTACTTAATGTGTCACCCACTTTATTTTCCTTTATAGGGTGGTAGTTTATTAAGTAATTATAATCCATGAGTATCTCTAGGAATCTCATTTATCTTATGTTGTGTTTTAATTTTGGAAATGATGAATTTCAAACTTTTATAATTCGTATATATCTAGAATATTTCTTCATAGAGATAATTAGTCTATATCATCCAGTAAAAAAGTGTATTTTCCTACTAAATATCACGGTTTGGATAATTCTATTCATGGATATTTCACCATCTTCATGCAAGAGAAAAAACTTTATCATTTTCTATAAGGATGAATCTAAGTCATTTCTTTTTGTATCTCTATATAACATAAAACCATCCCTTACAAACGGTATTGTCCATATATGTTTATTAAACAATATCCTATTCAGTTATTTATAACTTTTTTTACATTATTTAGACCATATAAACTTAACCCATTTATGTGTCAACTTGGTTAATGTTTAGATAATTGAGAAAATCCTGAACAAATCACCAATAGTAGCCTCCTAATCCAAGGAAACTGCATATCTCAATTATATACTTAGGTGTGGGTCATTCTTTGAATTTTTTTATCTTTGAAAAAAAAACTAATATTTCATCCTTGTATAAAATATATCCAAGAAAATAAACCTCCTGAAGTCAAAAATTTCACTAACTAAATTTCTCATATAACCCCTTTCCTATAAGAGTTTCAAGAATGATTCTCAAACGGACCTTGTTATATTTATATATTTTCATGTTTCACAAGATAAGACAAATAAATACCATAATGAAATTATAAATACAATCATTAAATACTATTTTTATTAGTTTCATAAAAATAGAGGGTGAATTAGTCAATCCAAAGGGAATTACAATAAAATTATAATTTCTATATCTTGTTTAAAATATCATATTTCGAATATCTTCCTTCCTTACTCATAATTGATGATACCTAGAATGAAGATCAATATTTAAAAAATATTTTTATCCTTGAAGTTGATCACATTGGAAATAAATTTGAGGCATGTAATTTTTTATTAATAGTAATGACAATGATTTCACTCTAATTGACACACAAATACGTAGACCCTTATTTTTTATTAACATAAAAAATAGGGTATCCTCAAATTGAAAAACTGGGGTGAATTAATCCCTTATTATAGAACTCTTTCAGTTTTTTTCTTTTTCCAATAATTCCACTATGTTCATTCTTTAGTGATTATTAGATATGGTTTTTCCATCAGTAATGAATTCAACGGAAAACTAAACTCAATGCTCAGGTGGATTTCTAGGTAACTCTTCAATAAAAACATTAATGTATTTCTAAAAATAGACACATCATTTATGATAAGGTTAATTTTACCATTAATAAGTTGTATCTTCCCTTCTTCTCTATTAATTTTATTAAGGTGAGCTACTAGAGTTTGATCCATACATGATTCAGATGATGAATTTTTTCCTCTAAAGACAAGGGATTCCACATCTCCTTTATGAATCGTAATCTCCATTTCCAAGAAATAATTTTCTGAATTATAATTTCAAATACAATCCTTACTAAGGATTATATTAAAGTAAATCATAGGTATAATAACCAAATTTTCAAATAGGTTATGTCTATACATCATAATGTGAACTAATTAACATATCCTTATTTTAATAAGATTTCCACTAGGATTCTTGATTGAAAACTCCCTTCTTAAGTTTCTAAGGGATGATTTAATGTTCTTAGAAGACATGGAAGATACAAAAGAGTTTGAAGATATAGAATCAAATAAATAATTATCTAAATTTGGTTTTATGGTCAAAGTACCAACCACCACATCTTTGGGAACTTCAACTTTAGCTGTAGTAATCACAAAATCTTGGCCTTCCCCCATTGGCCTATTTTTTTAAGGGATCCCAAAATGATTGGGGAATTGGTTTGAATAATTCATCATCTATATATAGTTACAGCACTGGATAATAGTGGTTTCTTTATTTCCCTTTCATTGATGAGCCATACGTCCCTTTTTACCACACTTGAAGAAAACTTAAATTTGTGTTATGAATTTACCAGGATATTTCTTTTCAGAATTATCACATTGTGGAAATCAAATATTTATTATCATCTTCTTCGACACATTTATTATTTATTAGTTATCGGTCAACCACTTTTTTTATTGATTTCCCATGAAGTTATAAGAACTTTTAAATTCTCTCTAACTTGATGGAACATGATACTATATCAAATTTTGATGAAAATAATTAGGATACTAGTGCCCTTAAATGATTCTTCTTAATACCATCAAATAAATGTTTAATAACTATTTCTATATTATGTATGTATCCAATTTCCTACCTTGTCAATATTGAGAAACTATCCACATATTCAGAAACACATTCCTCTTCATTTACTTTAGATTGAGAGACAGTATCTCCATTTTATCTCATTTCTATTTAGGAAATTATTTCTCAAATAATATCTCTTAAATATTCACCATTAAATGCTTTCTATTTCACCCTCTTTAGTATTATAGATCAATGAACACCATTTATTAGCATATCCCTTTAAACAATAAACTATAAGGATATCATTTTCCCTTTTATTACTTAAAAAATCCTGGAATATATTTTAAAGTGACTTGATCCATTTATCATCTACCAATGGATTAGTAGTTCTATTATGGGATGAGTGATTCTGATGTGAAAATTTTTCCAACATAGGTACATCACGCTATGGAACAATAGGATACATAAAATAATCATTGATATTTTTCATAACCTGGTTGAGTTACCATAATATTTCCATGGCATTCTCAACTCCAACACCTATTTTATTGACTTCCTCATAAGGTGAAAACCAATATTGATTATAGATGTTGACATTATTTCCATTCCTTTATTCTGGTACCATATCTAAAAAAAGCCACAAAAATAATTAGCTTAGAACATATTTAATATTTATCAATAACAAAAAAAACCCTAAAAAACCTCAATTACTTTAAGGAATTACCATAATTCTCATTTTATTTATGTTATTTTAAAATATAGTTTCCATGAGTCCTAATAAACTTTCATTAATACCAATGGTAATGATCATTCCTCTAATAACCTAGAATTTGTGTTGAGTTTATTATATTGGTAAAGATAAAATGGATCGTACCATGAAGGGTCGATCAATTTAAAATCCTTGGGAGGATAGAAGTATACATGACTTCTATACTAAATTGGTAAAATAAAACATAGCATAAAAAAGATTCTTTTTTCCTTGAAAGTTATTCAAATATATCTTCTTCATATCATGGGGAAAGGTAAAAAAAATAAATATTGATCTCAAATTCTTAATAAATAAAATTTTATTATGGAATATATCATGAGTAAATAAGGTAATAATATAATAGAGTGAAAAATAAATATATATTCCATTTAATCAATAACTTGACCAAGAAATACGTCCATAGATGAAATTAAACCAAAGTATAATGATAATATAATTCTCACTAAAGGAAATATATAATTTTATACATTCATGATTTTACCACCAAGTACTTGTGCCAAAACATTATTAATTTTTTCACCAATTAATTACACTAATACACTTTTAATATTTTGGTATGTATACACCAACTACTCAACTAATATGGCATGACGACTGGTTTTTCTCATGATGTATGTCGATTCATAGAGGGGTTATCTATAACTAGACCCCACACATCAATTAAATATGTCCAATTCATTCCTCTTATATTTAATAAACAATATTAAACATAGTTAAAATGCCTTAGTAATCAATAAATATCCATGTTGAATCAAGAATATAAAACATGAATACTTACCTAGTGGATGAAAAAACTTTATTAATAATATTCCTTCAACTAACATCATATATTAGGAGATTATATGGTTAAGACAATGTAAAATTAGTAAAAATGATATTAAATACAAACATTGTAATGTAAATATGGACATGAAGGAGAAAAATAATGTTCAATGAATAATGGAGAGTGATATATTACATGATCATAAGAAAGTAAATGATAATAAAATAATGTTTAATCCATAAATCAGTAGACAATGTTATAAGACCATAAATTCATTATAAATTAAGATTTTAAATAAAGTAAAGTATTTTTATAATTATAGAGGAAAATGGAAAAAAACTATAAAACATAACATTCCTTAAATTATTTATTACTTTATTATGGAAATGATGTTATAAATTATTTCTAAAATCATTCAAAGATTTTAGAAAAAAAATACCATTTTATTTTAATATAAAAACTAAAAAAATTATAATAATTTAAATGGATTTTATTTTAAAAATCATGTAAAATTATAGATAATACTTGGTAACAAATAATGATGTGGGATTCAAAGAATTCGTTAACACTGTATACATTAAAAACGACCATTCTTTTGAAAAATTTGTAAAAAAAATAAAAACACCCCATTGGAATAATATTTAAAAAGATTAATTTAAAAAACCTTGTAAATAAATTAAAATATTATTGAAAATTACATTACACAATCATTGGATAATACAAAATAAAATTCTTGAATCATTTTATAGAATCTCAATATTGAAGAAAAGTATTCCCAACCCAAAAGAAGAAATGAGGTCAGTTCTCCTTAAAAACATATTTCAATATTTAAGTTCAAAATAGAGGAAAATATGGAATTAAATCATGGAAACCATAAATATTAATAGTGTAAAATAAAATAGATTGGTTTTAAGGAGAGAAAGATCATATAATTCTTCGAACATAAGTTTAAACCTGAATAATCTAGAATAAGACTGGGATTATAAAACAACCATTTATCACATTAAAATTTTTTGAATAAAAATGTATAATAAATATTAATTCATGATATAATATGTATAAATGGTATTACAAACACAATATATAACAAATTACGTGTATAATATAAAATATGTATCAATAGAGTTGATTTTATATGAAAACCCCTTACCTTGGATTCGTTCTGGATCTAGCATAATATATTATCCTAAATAATAAATTTAAACTTACTAAATAATTTAATAAGAATGTTTTTCATATATATTTTATTTTTTAAGGTCCTTTTATAATCATTTTTAAATCCATTCATTCTATAGTTCTTGCTTACATCGACCACTTAAAGTTGTTCGATCAATTTCTCCAAAACTACTTCGGTATGTTGATCATGTTCAAATGTATTATAAAATGGTTCCATAATCTAAAAAATGATAATAATATGATTAATATAATATTTATTAATAATATAAAATATTATAACTAACCATTCATATTGGTAATTTAAAAATGAATCACATCATTTCATACAGGTGGTAGTACACATGTATGCACGAGCGACGTTATAATTTTCCAATGGATGGATGGGTAAGAAGGTAGTTGGTATATTATATCTATAGAATCATAATTATTTATTTATTATAATATATATCCATTAATTCCAGATTTATAACCATCCAATTAAAGTCGCGATGAAAAATGAATTGCACCACTACATGTAGATGGTAGTTTGTATATACACATGAGCGATGTTTTCATTTTTCATGTGATGGAAAGAAGATACAAAATATATGTACCATTAACATAAAAACTTCTTAGTATGGTGAATATACTTATTTAATTAAGTAAATATGATTATTGAATATTTTTATGTGGTTTAAGAATAAAGGAACTTGGAAAATATCTGTAAGAACAAATACTTCTTCCATTGGTAATCTCCTTTTCATTACACCTTAAACCTTCTTGAAGTGTTATTTCAATGATACAAAGACCTCTAGGTGAAGAAAAAATTTGGGAAGGTATTTGGGAGGTTATTTTTTAATATAAGTGTCTCAAGTTCTATAAAGAATATATGAGACGGGGTTTCCTTTTATAAGTTAGGTGGGTGGAAAACTTGTAAATACTTGAAACCCTATAATATAATATAAGTCATACTCAAGTAAATGGGATATAAATTATCATATAATAAAATATAATAAGGTTAAGGTTAAAATAAATTAATTATTTTTAAGAAAAAGTTTTTTTCATTATCTTTGAGCTGTATCGATATATTTTAACCCTTTTAACTCGTGTTACACATAACTGAGGTGTTAAATATTTACCATGGTTACTATTATTTATGACCAAAAATTAAGTTAAAATCATTAACTAATGTTTTTTATGTTGATTCCAAATAAATAAACCACTTTAAAATATTTAATTTCTATAAGTGGTTAAAATTACTTTTAATATATGTTCTCAAAAAAGAAAAGAAAACTATTTTTATAAAAATGCTTATTTTAAGTAAAAAATGATTTTATTGAAAAAATAAAGAATAATATTTATTAAAATGTAATTAATTTAATTAGTTTAAAAAATGATACTTATTTTGACTTTGAAACCAAACCAAACACTATAATAAACCTTTTGAACACTTTATAAAGAGATAATAACCAAAAATAGTTTTTATTTGAACAAAAACATTACTTACATTTCTCAAATGTTAAACATAGATTTCTAAGTTCAAAATTATATTTTTTTTTAAATGTATCATATTACTTATAAAATAAATATTTACTCTAGAAAATGTTTTCATAAAATTTAAATTCACTCTTCTATCTTGATAATTTCATAAAGGTGACATTATTTGTGAAAGTGGTATTTTTCATTATTCACCCCAAAAATAAACTATTTTTGAAAATTATAAAAAATTCACCCTTGGATAATTTTAACATGATGAATTCAAAAATAAAATTTATTATAAAAAATTAAAATTATAAAATTTGGTAATTTATGTTTTAATCACATTCTTGAATAAATCTTTGTGCATTATGTTATAGTTTCTTTAGAAAAAAATGCTTACTATAATTGAATTTTGGTGGTTACACTAATCATTCATGTGCACAAGCTCTAACTTCTTGAAATTAATTATTATTGTACTCAAATTGAATGAATTTTTTTACCATGTATATAACTCTCACAACTTTTAAATTCCATGTTATATAGATTTAGTATAACTTTTCCCACTAAAACTCACATATTATTATCATTGAGATATATGATACAACAATTTCATAACTATAATCATTAAAAATTTATCATTTCAGTGGTTTTTTCTCTATATGAATTTATCATCATATATAATTCCCCATCCTTAAAACCTTTTCCCACTATAATGGATCCCCTTGTAATTTTCCTCACTCTGTTAGTAAATCTTGTTCCAAATTTTTCTTCCTCCAACTGACCAATGGAAATTTGATTCTTCTACAAACTTGGTTTTTTTCAAACTACCTTCTAATCAAGGAAGCATTAATTTTTAATTTAGATTCTAACATCTCCCTTCCTCATGATCTCAAAATAATCCTCATCAGCTAATTTCACCTTTTTGAATCTTATAATTACATAATTCACCATGTATCTCTTTTCTACTATGGAATAGAATAGTGCTCCTGAATTAATAATCCATGATTTCACTAAAATTTCACACTTGGAAGTAAATTACTACCACCTTCAAAAATAGTATTAAAAAAACATTAACTTATAAAATCTACCCTTCTATAGTTTTTCTTACAATCCTTAAAATACTTATTGAGAAGACAACTTATCCCTCAGTGTCAACAAGAGGGTTTGGGTATGGTAAATGTACCTTAAATACTCTATTTATACTTGTCTTTTGATTTATTTACTCCTATTTGTTAAGGAGACTATAATTTTTCATTTGTATTGAATTAACTTCTATAAGTTTCCTGAAATTCCCTTTATTAGAGATATTTATTCAAAATAATCCACATAACATCCTCAAACACAAGCTCATATTTCTTATGAGAGTTACATATGGAAGTTTCTATCATGTCCTAAGACTCTAGTAGTTATTATAATAGTAGAACTTCCCATACAACTAATATGAACTTAAGATTTACTGATTCAAGTAGCCCTTAGATCATTTTAAATTCATTGAAAATATCTTCTTCAAGTTTACCTTATAAAATTGGTATATCGAATAACCTCTACATCATGAACACATTGTTCATAATTATTGGTTTTCATACATGTCTTCTAGATATTCCATTATATTTCATGTGCTCATCAATTTCTAGATGTTAAAGGATACATTCCAATCGAATTACATCCTAATCCATCCTAGAACTTTTCTATCTAGACTTTTCCATATTTTTTATATATTTTTTTATTTGACTCCACTCAACAGGATGTCCATTTCTATATAAATAAGATTTCCTTCGATCATCATCCACTAGAATCCAATGTATTTCCCATTGAATTTTTTAACCAAAACATTTCCTTATTAAGATTTCATAACCTATTCTAATAATAAACTTTAACTAAATCAAAATTACATCAATACGAGAGTGTTTACCTAAGACAGGTAATAAATGTGCATTGTCGAGCTATAAACCAATATATGATACAACATGTTGGGATTTTCCACTGATTACCATAAGTTGAACCACAAAAACTTCAATATGAAGAATAAATTAATTTTAACTCCTCTAAACTAGATCAACCCCAAAATTCAGTATTCTAGAATATAGGAAGTTACAAGAACCCTAAATCATCACTTTTAGTCAATCGATATAAACACACTCATACAAAACTCATGGTAAAAATAATAAACAATGAAATATAAATTAAGGAGAATAAGGGACACATAATGATTATGTGATTCATACATTCTTCTTACATCCATAAGAGGACACTAATAAATTTGATTAATATTAAATTACAAATAATAAAATCAACGTTGATATGTCTTCCAATATAATAACGAATCGCATCCACATACATATACAAGTGGTCTCACCCACCTATAGAAGGTCATAACTAAACAAATGGTTACAAAAACATCTAATATTTTTTTAAGTCCCCAAATTTATCATGGTATCATTTAATCACTTGTATCTACCATGGCCCTAACTTCCAACTCTCAATGAACAAAATAAGTTACTTTTATGTTTCTTTGAATAAAACTGAAATTACCTAATTTACATTAAAACCATGAAGAATAACACTTTAATATCAATATCAGGAATAATAACACATTTTTATAACTTCTATTTGTTCATTTTCCAAACCAATGACCAACACACCCATCATATGGAATGTATCTTCTAAACACCTGCATCTATTAGATTCTTCTTTCATTGTATTCATCAGGCTAAAGTTTACATTCATATATTCTCATTAAAGTTATCTAAATTGAATCATAAATATAATTCACCGATCCTAACAGTAAATAGATGATATTATGAGATTGTATGAAGTACCCTCAAATATTGTATCTGACTGTGATTCTTATTCTATGTCCCAATTCTATAAGAGATTGAAAGAGGGTTTGGGGACCTAGAAATGTTTGAGTATAGAATTACACCCCCAAATATATACAGATATTTTGAGAAATATATATTATCTCAGGGATATATTGAGGGACTATGTGCTATATTTTTCTAGGAGTTGGTTTAATCATCTCACTCTATTAGAGTTTGAATAAAACAATAGATACCACTATAATTTTATTATGTCGCCTTTCAAGGCCTTGTATGGGAGACCATACAGGTCACCCTTTATTGGATATAGATTCATGAGTCGTCTATTATGGGGACCGATCTAGTCTGATTGATGATAATGTAGTGTATCATATCCAAGAGAATATGAGGACAGTGTGGAGCCATTATAAGTACTACATAGATATGAGAAGGAGTCCCTTGGAGTTTAAAAGTGTACAACCAGTGTTTTTTAAGGTCTCTCCTTAAAGGGGTTTGAGGAGGTTATTGAGGGAAGAAAGTTATCTCTTAAGTTCACCAAACCATTTTGGATTCTGATAAGGATAGGTGAGGTGATGTATCATAATGTTTTATCTCTATATATGGATCGGGTACAAAAATGTTTTCCATTTACCATAACAAAGGAAGTACGTGCATGATCTGTAAAATTTATCAGTAAGGGTGAGATGGATTTCAAGGATGAATGTACCTTCTTAGAGTACCTGGTGGATATCAAAGATCAATAATAACATATATTTTTTTGGGTAAGTGATTTCAATGGTCAATTTTTGTGTAGGAATGGGAATATTTAGGAGTGATCGTGATAATGCAATAATATGAGACCTCAGTACCCTCGCATATATGCATGATTAATTCATTTTAGGATAAAAATATTTAATGGTGGGGATAATGTAGCGATCCACTTTTTCTAAAAAAATCCTTCGAAATTTTTTAATAATATTCTTAAAAGTAGTTGTAAATTTTGTTCATTTATTTTCGCATCGTGGGACTTTAAAAAATATAAAGCATATTCTATATATTTTTTTTATCCATTAGTGTGAGAACATATGAAAAATATTAAATGAAGTCTGTAATAGAAATTATGACACCATTATTGTGTTCTAATCAAAGGGGTTTTCTTATTAGAGGTATAATTTTTATGTTAAGTCCTAAAAACCCGAGATTTAGGATTAGTTGTCTTTATTTATATCATTAGTTGTCTGAATAAAAATAAATTATTTTTATTTGTAGATAGTGATGTGGCATCAACATTCCACAATAGTACATTTGTGGAATATTATATTATGGTGCTAGGATATTTCAAATTTATTGACTATGTTTTAATGAATTAATTTAATTAATGATATTAAGAGGGGAATTGATCTATGGAATTAATGTTGGATTTAAGAAACCAATTTATGGAAAGGAAATATTTCTTTTACTCTAATACAATTTATATCTTTGGTTGTAAATATGACTCATCCCCATCCCTTTTCTTCACTAGTGGAATAAACACTTTTGGAAAACCCCTTACTCTCTCTCTCACACAAACTTAGATTGGTAAATGGAAGGTTCTATTCATTGTTCTTAACATTCTTTATGGTGGTGGAGATAATGGAAAGTGAAGTTCATTATGGTATCATCAATTGATAGTTATTCACTAGAAAGGTAAGAATTTTAATGTTTTTATCACCTCATTTTTATCCATAAAAATGCTATTCTTCTAAAAAATATAACCATTAATGAAAAACATGATTAAAACTTTAAATAAAAATAATTTGATATTCAAAAAAGATTAATATTTTAATATATTATTTTTTTTTCTCAAATATCATGAAACGAATATGAATTTTTTATTTTAAAATTTTTGTTTGAAAGAATAATTATTTGAGAATTTATATTAATATAAAAATGGTAAGAAATTGATGAATATTTGATAAAATAATTGAATTACAATAATTTATCATCATATGAAGAAATATTTATATATATATAAATAATATTTTCATCAATGATCATAAAATATAGAACAGTTTATTAATTAATTTCAATATTCAAATAAATGTGGGGATGAATCCACCATGTTTATCAATATTTCTATTTAAGTATTTTCCATGGATCCTACCTCTAATGGATTTTTTTCATGGGTAATATTAATAATAATACTTTTCATTTTAATTTTATTTATTAGATAAATTATAATTTTATTAAAAATTTGCATCACATTAAGAGATTTCTACTGTGAATATCAAATCTATCCCTCTCTCATATCCACATTTTTCAATTACTATGAATTTGAGCCCATTCTTGGGTGGGTGAGAATATTTTTAACCACCACCTCTTGAATATTACTCCTCTGTTCTTCATGAATAATTTCATTCATGCTTCTACGATCTTACAATGGATGAAAATTGGAGAACCATTAGTTTAAGACTATGATAGCGATGATAAAATGGGTTAACAATGTTGTTTGATAAACCATTAGACAACAATGTATTGGATGATGATGGATAGTTATAAATCCCCATGGAAAGTTTTGATAGAGGATTAGAGGGTGTCAGTTTAAGTTGAAAGTAAAGGTGTGGCTGGTAACAGAGGTAGAAGTGTTGTTCATAATATGAAGAATGAGTTTTTGGTATTTTTTAATTTTTATGAATACAAGGCATGTTGTCTCTAATCACACACTTTTTATATCTCCATTGGTGATTTCCATGTTTTAATAAATATCACACAACATGTAATCCAAATAAATCAATGTGTGAATTAGACTCGGTGGTACTAGTGTTTTAAGTGATTTTAAATATATCATTCCAAGTTATTGTGGGTCACATGACATGTAACATTAAACCAAGTGACTTGGTGTGTAATCTACACACACACCAAGTAGATATGGGGAACTCACACATCATGAATACTTCTACACAAGTTGTGTGTTCTAGGAAAGGTGGATTTGAGTGTAACTTTTTTACATGCTTAGTAGCCATATAAGACCCACATACCATGTACCTTATTGGACACATCATTTATATTGGATTATATGAGTTAGTATATTTCAATACATTACCATCCCACACGAATGTCTCACATACCATGTAATATATGGGGACACGTAATCTATTGGGAATTTTATAGTAAATTTTATATATCTCTACCTAGGTTTTAGTTTAGGATGTGTGATTTTTTGGAGTTTTAATCGTTTAAAAAATGTTCACAAAATAGTTTTTTATTTTTAAATTGTAAGTTACAGTGTTGGAATCCAGCATTTAATAATAATATATAATGGGATTTCCTATATTCAAGGGAACATTTTTATAATTATTTAAAATTGAATTCCTTGGGTCTAATGAGATCACTGAGAGAGTGAGGGGGTGAATTAGTTTTTATTTTCACAACCTTTTTATTTTTAAATCAATATCTATGGACAGTTAAAATCTTGATCTACTCTTCTTCTATCTGTAAACCATTCATAAATAATGCAGTAAATAAATCCATAATACAGATTCATTTTTACATAGTTCATCCCTTTTTTGGAAAGCATGCTCATTATTGTGATTGCTTAGTCACCCCAATCAAAGATTCTTCCACTATATATGTAAGTGGTTACAATGGGTAGGAATCACCCTAGACCATTTAGTGAAGCACACACCTTACATAGCATCACATCATGCCCTACTGTATCCCATTGTATCATTCTTCATCATACAAAATATCTTTTCATAAAAGAGTATTTATCCCTCACAGGAGGTACCCCCTCCCACCCCACCCACCATTGTTGGATTCCTCACACAATATTTGAATAGATTCTTTCATGAACCTATGAGTAGTACTCTGACCACATCTACCTTCTATAGTAGAATGTTAGTCATGATATTCATCCTTAATCTTCTTCAAATAATTCCTCAAGATCACCTTCTTTGATATAGGTGTATCATATGACTTTTTTTCTTCTTCCTTGATGCATAGTAAGATCCTTGATATTATCAGATGATTTTACTTTGACACTTGTATGATATTTTGATTGTAGAAATATTTAGTTCTCTTTCTTCAAGTAGTTATAGTTTCTTTAAAATACAATGGTGTCGAACAATTACTCTTTTTCTCTTAGAAATAAAACAGTTCCTAGAGAGTAGTAGTATTAATCAATATTTTTCAATTCTTCCTCTACCTTTTTTATATTCATAATATCTCACGAATATTATTACGATATTTAAATTATGGAAACTCCCATTAGATTCAGGGTAGAATATATATTATCATTCAAGTTGGTAGATATTTTATAGTTTGAATTATCATTTAAATTATAAATAAATATCTTCATTTAAATATCTAGAAGACTCAAGATTTACTTCATATAATATTTAAATTATCACGACTTCCTTTTCTACAAAAAATACATTGAATTTAATTTCATTCCATGAATTCGTGTTCATGAAGTATTGTAGTGGGGAACTCCTACTTATGGTGTGGTAATAAATCTCAAAATCTAAATCATTAATTGGTTGGTTCATAAATATGAAATTGATTGAATCAAATTTATATTTTATTTTGTTTTTTATTCCCAAAAAGATCAATTCATAACATCATCTAATTTAATTGTCCTTTTAATATTTATCCTATAATTTATTAGATATTCCATACTTATAAAATTTCATAATTTCACTGATTAAATTATTATGATTCTAGTAGGTATCTCATTTAATAAGACTTCTAAATTCCCATTCCTTTTACAATTCTCAAGGTGGTAAATAATTTTCAGAAGTCATCAATTTATTATGAAGTACCTTTAAAATTATTACAAAAATTGATTTACTTAATGCATTATGTTGGCACCAAAGTCTTATGAGATCTTCAACAATGTCTTATGTACCTTTACTTTGAAATAATTTAGATAACTAAAAATTATTACGTAAAGACATAATATCTTATAAGATTCCTATAGTCATATGCCTTTTAGTGAAAGTCTTATAGTTTTATGAATTATTCTATTTCTAAAAAATTTATAAGACTTATGGTTTTGATCAATGTCTTCTAGTTTCTCTACAATGTCTTAAGAAACTAGTTAAAGTATTGCTGAAACAACTCAAAGTATTATGAACTCAAATACGTATCCATTTTTTCACCTCTAGAACCTAATACAATAGTGTGTATTCTTAGTTCTCTATGGATAGTCTCTCCAACATCCATCTAGATCTTTATTTATTAATATAGTGCTTCAATATCCCCCACAATCAGGATGCTAAACTTCTATATGTTATTGTAGTATAAAAAACTTTTCTCTATCTTTAGTACTTGTATTCACCTTGAAGAATAGTCAGATAATCATAATATATCAAGGATTCTATAGTAAATCTATTTATTATTGTTATAGGAATATCCATATTCCTTTTCCATTTATAATGGCATCATCACACTCATATTTAATGGGATGTTACTTCAAAACCCAAAAAATGTATTGAAATAATTATTGCAAACAAATTAAATCATAATTCCTTAAGATATTCAATCTCACCCTTTGTATTTTCTTCCAATACCATAAATTTTTTTAGCAAATTAATTTCAATATGTGTTAATCAGTTACACTATTCTCTCCCTTATTGATAATAAAAATAAGGGTAAATGTGAAGCAAATTCTTCTCATCTCAACTCTATGATTCCTAAAAGAACTTCTTCTCTCCATTTTTTCAAGAATATATCTTCATCCAATACTTTGGTAGAAGTATGGAATCATATTTTCTTTAGAAATGATCCATCATAATTATAAGTGTGTGTGCGATAATCTAATATTAAAAACAAGAGCGATTAACCTAGTCTATAAAGCTATCAACAAATTATCCAACATGTGAAAAAAACTCATGTTTCTCATTAAGGGGATATATAAATAGATTCATCAAGATATTTAATAGCCTTTCTCCATTTTTCTATATACCTTTTCAAGATTATAGTTTTTCATTAAATAAATCATTTTTTGTAGCTTCATATTCAATTTTATATCATGTTTATTTATAGAAATTATGGACTTCAACCTATTTTGATATTTCCTTTTTGGTGCAATATCCTTATTTACATCATCCATAAATTCGCATTCATAAAGTGTTTCTTCAAGTTTTTTTTACTCAAAACTATTTTTTTTATTTTCAGAATAATCAATTTTATATGGTTAAGTGAGAACCAGTACAACCATACAGCAGTCAACCAAATACAACACAGAACCCAATTAAAATTTCAAAATTCAAAACTCACTCCATGGGAATCCCACAAAACAAAAATTCAAAACCTTAAAACCTATGTTGTCACACTACTGGAAAATGGACCTATTCCCACAGTTTTCCCCAAAACTGTGGGGATAGGTACCCCTATACCCATGATTTTTGAAAACTGTGGGCATAGGTAAATTTTCAAGACCTACACCCACGATTTTCCAAAACTATGGGTATAGGCTGTTCTATCCCCGCGGTTTTCCAAAACTGTGGGGATAGGTCCTAAAAAGTCACCTATACCTATGGTTTTCCAAAAGCGTGCGTATAGGGGTACCTATCCCCATGGTTTTCCCCAAAACTCTGGGTATAGGTTTCCCGTGTGTGCGCGGGAAAAAAAATTCTGCGGGAAGGAAATTTTTTTTGGCGGGAGTCCTAAACCCACGGTTCTTCCCTCTATACCCACAGTTTATATAACTATATTTACCTAAATATAAATATATATACACATAGGTGATGTTAGGGTAGTGGTTAGATACGGTGTTTGCAGCGAAGAGGTTGTGGGATCGAAACTCACTACCTACATTATTTTAGGATCTATACCCACGGTTTTGAAATCGTGGGTACAATCCTTTGACACCGTGGAAATTGGGTATGTTTCATTGACACGGTGGCAGAACACCTATACCCACGGTTTTGGAAAACTATGGGTATAGGCTAGGGACCTATACTGATGCCTTTCTAGCAAACGGTTCCCAAAACCATCGGTATATACTATACCCATGCTTTTGGGGGCTATACCCATGGTTTTGAACCATGGGTATAGGCCGTTTTTTCAGTAGTGTCAGACCAATTTGGGTTGTATGCCTGGAAAATCTTCATCGATCACCACAATGAGAAATATTAACCACTATGAATAAGAAACATTGTTGAATAAAACCAGTGACTCCACCATGAACTGGATGTGATCCAAGAACCTTCAAGAAACCAACACATAATAACTAGAAAAAAAATCTATAAACACAAATTCATTATCCAAGAATAAACTCCCCAAATAAAAATATAACCAACAGAGAAAACACAGGCTGAAGAAGACTGCATCGCGACCACTCCCACCGCTACATTCCCAAACCACCCTAATGAAATCAACGCACCTAAATTAAATAGGGTTATTCATGTTATACTAGGATGGTAGAGCAAGGGTGAGAAAGAGGGGGACGAAGCCACTCAGAGATCCAGAACTCCGTCAAAAAACTCAGGTCATAGAGAATGAAAACCAAAAAAACCACCAAACCTACAGGGTCAATGAGAATAGCCCTCCAAAACTTAGAACTTCACAAAACACCAGAGATCTAAAAAATAAACACTCCCAAAATCAATCAAAATGAACCTCCTTAACTGGACCAAATCCAACATTAGATACAACACTTCCAAAATCGTCACTGGAATAGAACCACATGCCAAACTGGATAAATCGGAATCTCCACCAATATAAGACTATGCTATCGAAGTTGCACTATCAATATATTCCTTTGAAATTTAATGATTCTACCAAGACCAACCCAAAATTTCCACAACCACCTTCATACTAGACTGAGATGGAGTTTAGTACAATGGGATAGGAATCAAGAGAAGAGGTGGGTGAAAGGGCCAACATGAATATCCACCAAGAATCGAATCCAACTTAATCCCAAACTACCATATCCACTTAGATTCAAACCAAAGTGGGGTTTGAAATGAAGGTTCAGGAAATAAGAGCATGGAACAAATAGTTGTGGAACAAAACATAATAGAAAATATCTAAGAAAAACATTACAAAACAGAATGAAAATCCAAAAGAAAAAATAAGAAAACCCAAGAAATGAAAGGAATCCTTTCAGAAGAGAAGGTCAAACCAGAGATCCAACCACTTTGAAATCCAGTGCAAGGATCATTAGGTGTAAGGGAAAGGTACACCATGATAAGTGAGGAAGAGGGAGAGATATGGGATAAAACCAAAAAATCATGGAGGTAGATGACTCCACTAAGGCAGGATAAGAGGAACCCTAAAGCTTGGAAGAGGATATGAAGAAGTGAAGGACTGAGGGAGGAGAGAACCCCACTGAGAAGGGTGAATATTAGAAAAATAAAGTGATGATAAGGGGTCATTTCCACCATAGGAGAGTATAGGAAACCCTAGAAGGAGGGAGAGATCGAGATCTACACAATCTGGGAGAATGTGTGTCCATGTAGGTTTATTTTTCATCATCTCATTTTTTCTAAATAACCAAGTCATGCAGTTATTAGTTGAGTGACTATACTTGTTACATCTTCCATATAGCTATTTAAGAACTCTTGGGTCATCATTAATGGATAACCTCTCATGAAATTCGTGTTCTTATTAATTTGAAACAACTTTCTTCCCTTTAACAATTTAACTTGATTATTCTTTATCTATTTTTATATTCATTCCTAATTGTATAAGATAAATAGGAATTCCTTTTTAATATTCACAGTATTATCTAGTTTTCACCCGGTTTATTAAAAAAAATTAGTTACCATTTTTAGAAAACTCTTCTAAATTATATTTTAGGATGTAAACCACTAAACTAGTCCTTTTATCCATCCCTTGGATTGATTCCCTTATTGAATTCAACTTTCTTCATTTAATTATGACTTTGATGAAATTTTGTAATAGTATATGGTGTGTCCCTTCCTACCATAGTATAATCACATCCACTTGGGTTTGAAATCTTCAACATCCTTATCTGGGTTTTTTGAAGTTCTTTTCTAATCACTTTTATTTTTTTTTACTCCTCAAGGTATACTTGTAATCAATTTCATTTTTCTTCTTATACTATTATGGTCTTATTTTCTTATCATCCCTTATAGTGTGCTTAGTTGGAATATACCTTCATTACTCATGAATATGACCACTTATGTTGTAGTAATAATATAAATCTTTCAAGTATTTAAATTTGTTCTTGGTAGAGAGTCTCATCCTCTTTTATGAATTATACACATGTATTGTTGGTCTTTTATTCTTTTTAGATCATATTACCCTTAATCTAGGCCTTATTTATTATTCATATATTGACATTTTATTACAAAATTAAATATCCCTTTCCTTGAAATTCCAATACCACCAAAAATGGCCAATGAATCTTCTTCTCTTGGTTGTAGATACAGTCTAGCTAAGAATTTCAACTTATAAACCATACTATTTTTGAGTAGAAATAAAGCTATTTTTGAATCTTCTAGGGAAGCTACACTTAATTAAAATGCTAACATATACCTATAATTTATTAGTTTACACAATATATTTTTTATCCACCAATATTTTCTAGATTTTGAAATAAAACCTATACTATCATATAAACCAGAATTAGTACAAATAGAATTAACTTGGTTATGGGTTTTGTTTTTTCAAAATATTTATATAGTTTGATCAAGGTATAAAATTAAACTCATTTTTGACAAATATGTGTTTCTTTTAGAAATAGACTCTCAAAAAAAAATTGAGGAATTCTTCTTCTAAATAGTTTGGGAAGTTCTTACTTGACTTGATTCAAAATTTTATAATTTTAACTCAAGATAAAGACATTTCATATTGAGAGAAATATTATGATCCTCAACTAAACTAAAAATATCATCTCATTCTCTTTTAAGATTCTAAATATGATCTTTATGAATCTTTCTTACCACTTGTATGGAATATTCAATGTCCTTGGTCCTTTTGGATTTTATCTTAAATTGGGTATCCCCTATATCAATAGAATCTTTGGGATTTTCTTCCAATTCATGTTTATTATATTTATATTTATTATAAATATTTAATAGAAATTATTCTCATTACAATTATGATGTTTTGTAAATAATTTTTAGATATTAATCCTTATATTTTATTTCCTTGATGAGAAAATTAAAAAATTAAATTTTGATGCTAAATATTTTTTATAGATTTTTTATCTCTAACAAGTTATATATATTCATCATCTAGTTCCTAAATAAACTCAAATATAAGAGCAAAAAATTCATCAAGAAATTTATCCAAGTAATACATAACCCCATTATAGTGGTTTTCATTGAAGTTAGTAGAATCATCCTCTTCAATATCTAAACATACTTCTTCAAAAGGATGATTCTTGAAAGTCTTATCAGATATACTACCATATTGACTATATCTAATTAGTGGTGTCCACTTTTTCTTATTCAAATTATTCCTTAACTTCTTTTCCTCTTTCTTCTATCTATTTTTTAGAGTTTTGGTTTAATCCTCTATGTTTCTAATTATAGGACTAACTTTCTTATTCTGTGACTAAGGTATATAAAATTCTTCGGTTAAGGTTAGATCTTTCATAGGATACTTGGTAATATCTGATACCACTTGAAGTAACAAATTATAATGAGATCACTGAGAGGAGGAGGAGGTAAATAAATAATCATTTTTTAAGATTTATTTTCCTTCTAATTTAATATCTATGACTAGTTAAGATCTTGATCCACTATTTTTTTGTCCCTCATCCTTAGTCGAATAATTTAAGAAATAAAGGCAAATGATCTGTTCATTTTTATAGGGTTTGCTCCTTCATAAAATCCCACTCCATGTTATGATGGTTTAGTCACATTAATCACATTCTTACACTATATATTTAAGTGGTTATAATGGAAGGAATCACCCTATACACTTTGGTTCATCATGAAACTATCATATCATTATATCATTCTTTACAGCATCCCACCATGTATTCTAGTATCCCACCAGAGATCTTTATACTATATCACATAGTCTTCAGACCTCATAGATTATATGTCCTCCCACTCATGTTTATTGCCTCACATATCCCTTGAATGGACCCTTTCATGAACCAGTGAGTAGGAATTAAACCACTTTTATCTTCTATATAATCACATCGGCCTTGCTCTTCCTACTCAATCTGCTCCTGTGGATTCCTCGTGATCACCTTATATAATATAGGTGTATTATGGTCCATCATATCCTTCTTCCTCAATACACAATAATCTCTTATGTCCCATCGTGTAATTTTACTTTTATACTTGGATGATCTTATGATTATAGCAATATCGATTTCTATATCTTTGATTAGCTAGAATTTATTCAGAAAAATGTAGTGTTGAAGGATTTCTCTTTTTATCTATAACAAAAAAAAATTGTTCTTCTAGACTATCAGTATTGGTCTCCTTTTTTAAATTATTTAAAAACCATTTTTATATTCACAATATCTTATGAATTTTGGTTCTATTTTTCAATTATCAAAACTCTCCTTTATTCACAGTGGAATAGATTATATTATTCAAACTATTGGATATTTTCAGGTTTGAATTCTCATTTAAATTCCTACTCAAGATCCTTATTTAAGTCTCTAGAATAATTTTGATTTCCATCATGTGATATTTGAATTACCACGTATTATTTTTTCTCAACTAAATATATTTTTCATCCCATGTTTTCTTGGTCATTTATTATTATGATGTGGCACTCCTCCTTGTTGTGTGGAAATAACTCTCAAACTCTAGATCATTCATCAGTTGGTTCTCTATTCTCAAAAAACTTAAATCACAATCATATTTTATTATAATGCTTATTCCCATGATGATCATCATATATCATAAACTAGTTTAATTACCATATGAATGTTTATTCTTTAATTACATAGATATTCCAATTTTAGAAAATATCATAATTTCACCAATTAATTTCTTATAATTTTAGTTGGAAGGTCATTTTATAAGAATTATAAATTTTCATACCTTTACTGATTTTCAAGATGAAACTATTTTTCATAAGACTTCAAATTCTTGTGATGTACCTTTTAAAGTCTTATGGAATGTGTTGGTTGGAGTAGAGTACTCAAGAGGAGGGTGAATTGAGTGTCTATAAAAATTTCTATTATAACATGGATAATTAAAAATTCCCCAATTATAAATATTATCTAAGTTAGTTTTTAGTGAATATATAAGAATATTGAATGTTTATTTACTTTCTCAAAATATTGATTAGTTCTCAGCTATACTAATCTAAAATATTATTACAACTTTTGAAACTAACCTACTAGTTCAAAATAGTTATAAACACTTGCTAAATGAACTATCAAAGTTTAATTTAGTTTTATAAAATATGTGATAAAAATAGAGTAAAAACTAAAAGGTAAAAACACAGTGGATATAAACAAGAGGTTCAGTCTCAATTTGAGACTTAGTCCTCTCCACTTTGTGATCACCTTCCAACAAGAAGTTTAAATTAATAAACAAGTTTTGATCCACACTCTGGATTGGGGTTCACAATAATAAACATGGTTGTTCAGGTCACACTTGACCTCTACCACAGTTTTTGTGGGAAAACAGCTAGCAGGTCACACTTGAAATCTTCCACAGTTTTACATGGGATACAAAAGGATAAATAGAGTGAGAGTTTGAGGATATCAAGTATCATCCAGTTATTCATAGTAGTCAGTGTGTGTACGATAGATAGATATACACACTGCTCAGAAATGTAAATAAAAGAACACAACAGAGCATAAGTGTGTAGAGAAAGGTTTAAAAGTCTCTGTGTGTTATGCAATGCAGCTCTGGACTCGTTTAATGTAGTGGATTTGAAGTTTGAGTCCTTATCTAGAAGTTGACTCCAAAACAGAGTGTTGTAGCCTCTTTATTTTGGCTTCTAAGAGTATTAGATATTCATCTTCTTTGTTCAAAAGATGTTTAGGTTAACTCAACAGGTTCATCTTTTCTCCTTGATCTCCTCATATGTTCTTACTTTATGTTCTTGGGAATTTGGAAGTGTACCCGAAAGTTGCAGGAGTTCGCAGGTTTTTCTTTTATTATTACTTTTTAGCACACCCAAATGACCCTGCTTGTAATTATTTTATACTTCGAGTTCTAGAAGACATAATGATCTCTCCATGTGCATGTACCTAGTAATTTTCTTTGAATATCCTACAGACAACATTAAATATGTCAAAAACATTAATTTGTCTAAATATGACTATTAGCTATAAATTTGACTTGATAAATTAAAAATAGTTTTTATGACTATCGGTGAGTCCTTATCATCGGTCTGTCAGCATCATTCTATCAGCATTAGTGACTCTCTATATCGGTGAGTCCTTTCCATCAGTATCAGTGACTTTGAGCATCGGTGTGTCATTTCCATCGGTGTCAGTGACTCGTGGAATCGGTGAGTCATTTGTGCTATTGGTCTATCTGAGCATCGTTGAATCATTATTAGGGACTCATTTTGAACTATTGGTGTGTCACCCATCGGTGAATCATCCATTGTTAAGTCCTTTGAACTAACTTTGTGTCATCTATCGGTGAGTCATCCAACGGTGAGTCGCTTGGACTATCGGTGTGTTGTTTTGTTTCTATCGGCGAGTCCTGAATCGGTGTCTTCTTCGATTGGTGAATCCTCATCGGTGAGTCAGCCAATGGTGAATCCTTTGAACTATTAGTGTGAGGGACTCTGAAAGACTTACAAAGTTCCTAACTTATACAGAACAGTATCAGATTAAGTGAAATTCATAAATACATGTAAATATACATTTTTAAATATATTGAAACACAAATATCCCTAAATTATTGACTTATTGAAATTCATTATACTATTTGACATAAGTTATTATTTTGTAAATATTCATAGACATGATTAATATTAGTTATAATTTAATATATAAATTAATAGTATTTGTAGATTTGCATGAAATGTGATTATTAAAACAACTATCTCACAAAGGGTCCAACAATCTCCCCCTTTTTGATAATAAAAAATCATGGCATTAATGAGTTATAAAATATGTTAAATAATAAGAATAACTTGACTTAGCATATCAAAAGTGAGTATGAATTCTCAATATAACTAAGTTATTTCCTTTTAATCTCCCCCGTAATTATTATATCATAGGAGATATATAGAAAGTTCCTTTTAAGAGAGTTATATCAGAGCATTGTCATGCTCCCCCTTAGTAAGTTGTATCAGAGGTGGGATATAAATATAGTGTATCTTGATTACATTTCATCTTTCCTATGCCAGAGTTCTCCCTCTTAGATTAAGAAAATATTCTATCCAGTGGGATATAAATATAGTGTCTGTTGATTACATGCCATATTTCCTATGTCAGAGTTCTCCCGCTTAGATTGAGAATATATTCCATCAATATCTTTCTCTACCTTTTTGGATTAGAAAAAAGGTTAAAAGAAACATAGGGAAAAAATAAAAATAACACAAAGAAAACTGGAAACATGGTGAAGGAAAAAATAGATATTCATTAAAGTACAAAGATTACAATAATCAATATGCAGTCATAAAAAGAAAAGTACAAAGACCTATCAAATAGATGATCCATAGCTAAAGTTTGGGCATTTGAGGAGCTTTTCCTTTGACTGAAGGGTCAGCAGTAGACACAGTAGGTGGTGTGGTGGATATAGGAAGGGCTAATCCAATAATTACATTAGGTAAAGAAACACCGGTAGGAACATTTGTTGCAAGGATTAGTCTCCTTTATAATAGAACATGACACTGAGATTGGTCTTGAATTAATGGAATAATCTAAGATAAGGATTGAGGTACTGACATATGATTAGGAGGAATAGAGCTAGGTCCAATATAATTAGTTGTTGATACCACTATGGCTTCATCGTGAACATGAAGGTATGGCTTCATAAGCTTAATAAAATCATTTATGATTTCACCTCCATACTGTATTGACTTTTCAAAATCCTCACTGTTTTCCATAAACTTTTCCAAAGTAGCAGTAAAATCCATCAACTAACCCACTTTCATCTTGAAGGCTTCTATAACTGGAGGGATTTTGAGATTCTCGGCCAAGTACTTAAAGTTTTTAATCAAATCAGACTTGGTATAGATTTTCAAGAAATACTTGTCCTCCTTTTATCTGATCTTTATTTGGGCAGTAGATGCCTCATTTTAACACTATCTCACCATGTTATAAATAAGGTTAGTGTTCTTGTGTAATTTTTAAAGAGTCTATTTATTACAATCACTTTGAATAGACCTCAGTTCATCTCTCATCATAGTCTTGTGGGACTTCATATCTTTTGCAGCAGGCCTGGTACCTTTAGAAATAGAGGCACTAGATATCATATTTCTAAGATCCTCCTTTAACTTCATCAAATCTAAACTCAGTATATATGTAACTAAGCTCCTAATAACCTCTATAACATCACCAAGTGTGGTATTGAAATTAGTGGTCAGAGATTCCAATCCATTACTTATCCTATTCACTTCTTCTCTCAGCATTGTATTATTTCTAATAATAATCTTGGTTGTAGTGATTGTGTTAGGCTGAATCTCCTGAATCACCATTCTTGCAATCCTAGCTGCATCAACCTCTGAAATACACATGGAAGTGGAAGCTTCATTATTTATTATAATAGAATATCTCACTGACTCACCTATATATTATTTGAACTATTCTAGATCAACCTTGGTGACATAGTCACTAGGAATTACAAGGACAACAGGCTCATCACCAGGAGGTACTATAGGTGAAGTTGGAGAAAACTGTTCCACTCCATCTTGTAGAGCAGGAGGAGGAGGACCTACCATCTCCTCATCTGAGTCATAACCCAACCCAAATAGGATATAACATTTGTTTCTATTCTACTCACCAGAATAGTTTTGGTCTCGAGGCTCCACGGTTTCAATCATTACTCTTCTTCTTTGAGTCTCATCTTCAACTTGTGCTTCATCTTCTTCTTCTTCCTATCCTCTAGCCAAAACAACATTTTGAGGTACTGGTACTAACTTAACTTGATCTTCTTCTCGAACTCCAGCCACTCCAGCCACTTGAGGATCTTCCTCTATCTAAGGCATAGGTGCAATCTGATCCTTAGCCTCTTCCTCTTGTCCCCCTACCATAATATCATTAAGTTCCTGATTGATGCCTTGATCATCATTAGGGTGGTCAGGTCTGTCCTCATTTCCATTATCTTCAGCAGCATGATCAACAACATCCTATTCAATAGGATCAATATCCTCCTATCTATCATCCCCATCATCATCTCTATGTATAGATTCCCCACCAGAACTGGATCTATATTGTATGGCTTCTATTGACTAACTCACATGATCACATTCATCATCCTCATCAACACCATCATCATACTCATCATCACCATTATTTTTTCTTACATATCCTTCCACTCCAGAGACTTTAGTATCTTCCTCATCTTTATCTCCCAACAAAGGTTCTCAAAAATTTAAATCTAATGGTGGACTCAAAATTCCATATGACATGTCTTTCGGGATATCAACAATATCTAGGTCACTCCTATCATCAATAGAAGACCCCTCTTCCCTTGACACCTCAGGCTCAACCGGTTCTTCATCAGAATAAACAACATGCTCACTAGGTTTAAGTCCTAGATCATCTTGATCCCTTTGTCTGGTGGGATTATCAAGGGGTTAAAATCTTTATATAATATTTCCCCATCTCCTTTACAACATATCTTCCATGGGTTCTAAAAGATTTTCATTATTTTGAAGATATCCTTGGACAATAAAAAGCCACTACAGGCGTTGATCATCACATCTCTTTCCTATACACATCCTAGACTCTTTAGAATTGAAAAAATCATCCTTGGGTAGTATAAACATGTTTATTTCTTGGATGGTTTGATCATATAAGAAATATGTAACATAAGGTACCTATAAAGATTTACCTTCATCCCATTATTGAGTAAATAAATCAGGTAAACATCCTGATACTTCATAGCAGGAAAATATTCCTTCCTTGGGATGATTTGGTGTTTAATAAAATTGAAAAGAAATATGGCAACTTCATATAACTCTTTAGTTGTATCTCTCCTTGATTAATCATACCTAGTCAATTATTTCAATGCATTTTCATAGGAAAATAAATGTGATCATGGTGGAATATTACCCTGGTAGTCAGCATATATTCCCTCATGAGGCATCTCCAAGCACTCGGCCCATTCATTTTAAGAAAAATAAATTTCTTCTCCCTTTACTACTAACTTCATCCAAGCCTCATTGGCTCCTTACAAAGACACTTTTAAGTTAAGATAAAACTCATGTACTAGCAGGGGATAAAGTGGTCTCTCATTGTTGGAAAACTAGCTGATCTACCCTTGAGATTCCAAAACTCTCAACAAGAGAGACTTATTCGATAACAGCCACTCAGAAAACACATCCTTCTTAGCAGTTACCACATGGATTCCCAATCCTAGATTCATATAACCTACGACACTACTATATTCTCCTTTATAATGCATGATAATCAATTATTTGCTTGGTCCTTCCATCACACGCTATGTTCTCTCCATTCAGAAGGTTTGGGTTTGAAGAGGTAGTCAAAAGTTCGAAGTTAGAGAGGTATAGTGTTAAAAGGTAAAAGGTTAAAAGGTAGTGAGGGTAGTGAAAATTCATGGATTGAAATAATTTTATCATTTAGGGATTGTAACTTTTAAATTAAAAATAGAATAATGGTAGGATAAAATAATGAAACTATGTCATTTTAATTAAAAAACACAGACTGATTTACCAAAAGGTCCCAAATGGTATCGGTTTTAGACCAATGATATTACACTATTTGTAATGCCCTGACCCCAGTTACCCATAGTTGGTGAATTATTACATAAAATTGGCATGATATAAAGAATCATGTTCTGAAAGACCAATCAGTTTAGTATCCTTGGAAGTACTAGATACGTACATAAGTTTTACATTACATCATGAATAAAAAAACAACATTTTGTCTCTTTTTAACACAATCATATCCCTTATACTATCCCTGCAGGTCATTTATAATATACTTATTCGCATATTGTGAAAAATAAAACATAGAAAGGGGTGATCTCAGGTGCTCATTAAGGATAACAATATAGCGGAAACTTTCATAAATAAGCATAAACATTTAAGAAAATGTATAAGACTAAAACACAAGACTTTTAAACTTAAACATGATCATAATATAGAAAAGATAAATCAAATAATTCCATTTACTTATTCACATTGATATTCTACTAGTCGAATAATCACATGTAATATCAATAGCCAATTTCATAATGATGGAATGCATAATATCGGACATCATAACCACATAGTCAAGGCCCCATGCCAAGACTACAAATAAGATTTTGTCAAGGACTTGTGACAAGATACTAGTTTGTCTCCTGAGCCCTACTGATGCATCAAGGAGCTATAGTGGGTGTCACTCGTCACTTACTAAGTCCAATGCATTCCTCATAGGAAAATGTTGAAACATAACATAAACATTCATATTAAAACTAGCATACGAAATGTCAAATACTTTAACCATAAACCTTGAATGGTATAAAAATATCATATCTACAATCAAACATATCAAAAAACCTTCAAAAAAATATAGAAGATTGTATCATCATAAATCAAATTCAAACAAACATAAAATCCAACAAAGGATGTTGACATAGATGAAATCAAAACTATTCAAGAGAAATATCTCTTTTTATTTTGAAATCATTTAAAAGTCCAGTAATTTTAAATGAAAACATTTATTTTGAAAATATTCTTATAGTATTTTAAGGTAATTTTCGAAGGTGTTAAAATGGTAGAAAATAGCTGCACCCTCCGTATAAGTTAAAAAAACATTCTTTCCTTAATTTTGTTGAAAAGGTCGTAAAGGACCTTGATTAGAAAAAGATGGAAAGATTCATTTATAAACATCTTATAAAAAGTCAAAAAAGGGTATAAATGACTTAACCCGTATTCTAGGAAATATTAAAAATGTTTTGAAATACATTTTTAAGAAACAAAGGTGTGGATGATAAAGAGACCCCAGTAGATACTCACATATAAACAACCTCAGATAATGAAGAGATTGTAGAATTAAGCCATACCTTGTACTTTTCCTTGATCAAGGGTATGTTAACCTACTCTATAATAGCTAAATAATTGTTATTAAATTATAAAATAACCAAATACATAAATATGATATCATATATGATCTTCTAATATTGATTTGTTAATAATATTTCAGTAGTATCATTGTTTCGGGTGTTAACTGATTTGTTTTCCTTTATATACTTGGTTACGTAGGTCATGTTTGTTATGGATTGAATGTATTTTATTCATATCCAAAATTATATTAAGTTCTTAAACAATATTTTTAATCATAAAATGAAAATTATTCTTGAATGGTTATAATGGGGAATGAGTTTCATCGCGTTCGTGGAGACCGTAATCTGTACGTACAAACAAGCGACAATATCATTCTATTAATGGGGAAATAATATGTAATTGGATGGTATATCATATATAATGAATCATTAAAATGTTATATTTATTATTTACATCAGTTATACTCATTATTATACTCATCCAAATAATGAAGTGTTTGAATAACAAACTACACCACGAAGTGGAGGCGGTAAGTCGTACGTACGCACATATGGTGACTTGTCATTCATAGGATGGATAGAATAATTAATATGGTTGTAACATATTTATAATAACATCACATTATGTATAATGTACTAGAGTTATTATTTTGGTATGGAAACAACAAATAAAGAGGAAGTGGAAGAAGAAAAGAACTTTGAAAGAGGTGGTGAAATTATTACCTCTTCTTCAGGAGTTTCCTTTTGAGTTGATCAAAAGGGATCCTTAGGTTGGATTTATGATCAAATTAAGGCATCTAGGTTGAATTTAGGGTAGTTGGGAGGATATTTGAGTATGATTTGTCCGAGCCAAATGGATTTGGAGTGTAATTTTGAGAGAAGGTGAAGTACCCTTTTATAGGAGAGGCGAGGGTCACTTTAGGAAAATCATGAAATATTATTTTATTATACAATCATATTCGATTTATAATGGCTCAAAAATGATTTATTTAGAGGATAAGGTAGTGATGGGTCTAAAACCTCTCAACCAATAGGTTTTAGACAGGTTTATGTCACCATATTAACCTTATCTTTTAGATTTAACTCTTAGTTAAATAGTTTAACTTTTACCATGTATTCTTGTATTATTATAATAAATGGTTAATAAAAATAATATAAAAATCCAAGTGAACCCAAAGTAATTAATTATTAATATATCTAACTTTATCTAAGTCCTTTATCTGAACCTTATCTTTTTAGGAATATTATATCAATTAATAATATAGTATTTGTTTTAAAAACTCATTTATGTCAATTGTCACACTATTTGGTATTTTGTTTTTGTGAAAGTCATAACAACTTTATCACTTCGAACAAAATTTATTTAATCAACCCTAACATGTCATATTAACCTATAAAATTAGTGGAATTCATAAGAAGTCTCAATTTAAATTTATTTGTATATTTATAATATCAATTATGTTAATCGTTCATTAATAAGGTAATTATTGCATCATCATTGTAATTTAATTATTTAATGTCTAAAAATTATAAATAAAATACCATTATGTATTAAATATTTTTAGATTTTTAATGAATATTTATAGTCGAATTTATCTTATGTATAACCCAATATTAAAAATGGTTTAGTTATTAAACTTTGAATTTAACACTTTTAACTCTTCTTTAAATAAAATAATAACAAATGTCCTAATCTAATCCAAGTGGACCAAAAGGATCATATTTTATTCCTAAGGTTGATTTTGGTTGAAATAAAATTATCAAATATAATTAGTACAAGTGTTAGGGTAATTATAAAATCATTTTTTACCTTTAATTACCCTATTTACTTTTAACAGTGGTAAATAAAAGGCAAAAGTTACTATTCACCAAAAATTATTTTCATCTTATTGAACCAAATTTTACTTTCTTATGTCATCCATGTCTCTCATATTTTGGAAATTCAATTCACATAAGCAGTAAAATTATGTTTTATGCAAATTTACAAACGCGCCTAAAAGTTGGGTAAAAGACGGTAAAAAGTTCAATAAAATTTTATATATCTAATATAATTATAAAATGACTCCAATGAATTACATTGAACATATATAGGTATTAAGTATCTATTTTTAACTAATATAAATTTAAATAAAAAAACTAATTATTTAAATAAAAAATCATTTTTAAACAATAACACAGTGTTTTCACTATTCATCAAAAATTGAATGTTTTCATAAAAATACCAAAAAATTCAAGCTAGGCTAATTTTTATATTCCGAACCCAAAAATAAATTACATTTTGAAAAATAAAATTTATAAAATTTCAAAAATTGGTTATTACAATTCATAACGGCTATTTTGATTGGTCGTGGTGTGTTAAAACTCCAAGTTGCATACAACGTAAGCTATTGTATTATTCAAAATAAAATGTACTGTGGAAGCTTGGGGTGTTACATTCTACTCTCTTTCAAATAATTTCGTCCTCGAAATTTCTAGAATATTTTTTCATGAAAAGATTTGGGTGGTTCTTCATCATAAGTTCCTCAAGTTCCCACGTTGCCTCTTCCATCTTATGATTTCTCTATAGAACATTCACCAGACGAGTCATCTGGTTTCTCAACACTTGTTCTCTGGTATCAAGAATTCTGATAGGCTCTTTCCAATAAGATTGGTCAGGTTCCAATTCTATTTCTTCATAGGTGAGTACATGTGTTGGGTCAGGCATGTATTTTCTCAACAGTGATACATGTAACACATCATGAACTTTGGAGAGACTTGGCAGCATTGCCAAATGATAAGCTACAACTCCAATTCGTTCAAGAATTTCAACAGGTCTAATGTATCTAGGACTTAATTTACTCTTATTACCGAAACGTATAACACCCTTCCATGAAGATACCTTCAAGAAAACATGATCTCCTACTTGAAATTCCAAATCCTTACTTCAGTTATCAGCATAGCTCTTTTTCCTACTTTGAGCTGCTTGGATGTGGGTTTGAATAACCTTCACCTTTTCAATTTTTTCCTCAACAAGTTCTAGGCATATGAGTTTTCTTTCACCAACATCATCCCAACAAGTTGGTGTGCGACATCTCTTTCTATATAACGCTTCATATGGTGTCATCTGAATACTTGAATGGAAGCTATTATAATAGGAAAACTGTACCAGAGGTAAATATTGATATCACATACCTTGAAAGTCAAGTGATCAAGATCTCAACATGTCTTCTAAGGTTTGAATAGTCCATTCAGATTGTCTATTATTTTGAGGGTGGTAGAAAGTGCTCAAATGAAGTTCAGTATCCAAGGCCTTCTGAATACTTTTCCAGAATCTTGATGTAAAATGGGGATCATGATCAGAAACAATCAATAGGGGTACTCCATGAAGTCTTACAACTTCATTAATATATAGTCTTGCTAGACGTTTAAGTGGTAAATCTTCTCTTATAGTAATAAATATGCTGACTTGGTAAGATGATCAACAATGACCCATATTACATCATTCCTTCTAGGAGTATTTGGTAGTCCCATGAAAAATTCCATCGTAATATCATCTCATTTATACTCAGGTATGGTAAGAGGTTGCATGACTCCTCTAGGATGTTGTCTTGAAGTTTTTACTTGTTGAAAAACCATACATCTTGACACATAATCAGCAATTTCTCTCTTCATGTTGTCCCACCAAAAATGCTTCTTCAAATATCTATACATCTTAGTGCTACCAAGGTGTATAGAGAAATTGGAGATATGAGAATTATCCAAAAATTCCATTTTTAGATCAGGTATGTCAGGAATACAAATTCTCTTCCCAAATTTTAAAATTCCATCCTCATATACGAAGTCGATCAATATCCCTTCATTAACAGCTTTAATTTTCTTTTGAAACTCCTCATCATCAGTCTGAGAACATTTTTTCCTTTTTAGGAAAGATGGTTTAGCAACCATTTAAAAAAGTATTGATGTTTCACCTTTCCTGATTATTCCCATATCTATCTTTACTAGATCCATGAACATAGGATCCCTTTAAAATCTCATCTTGTTCAAAACTCCATGATCCTTTCTTCCCAAAGCATCTGCCACCTTATTTTCCTTCCTCGGGTGGTAGTGTATAGTGTAATCATAATCCTTGAGTAGTTCAAGCCATCATTTTTTCCTCATGCTGAGTTATTTCTGTGAGAAAATATAATTCAAACTCTTATGGTTGGTATATATCTCCCATTTTTTCACAATAGAGAGAGTGTCTCTATATCTTTAAAGAAAATATTACAGCTGCTAACCCAATATCATGAGTTGGATAGTTTTTCTCATGAATTTTTAGTTGTCGTGATGCATAGGAAATAACTCTATCATTCTTCATAAGGACACAACCAAGTCCTTTCTTTGAAGCATCACTATAAATAAAAAATCCATCATTCCCCGATGGTAGATTCAAGATAGTATAATTGACTAATATTCTCTTCGATTTTTCAAAACATTCTTCACACTCTTTTATCCATACAAATTTAACCCCTTTACGTGTGAGCATGGTTAATGGGTTAGCCAATTGGGAAAAATTTCAGACGAAATGCCGATAATAACCTACTAAACCAATAAAACTGCGTACCTCAGTTATTATCTTCAATTATAGATATTATTGTATTACTCTTTTCTTAGAAGGATCAATAGAGATTCCATCCTTAGAGACAGTACGGCCAAGAAAAGAAATTTCATGAAGCAAGAATTCACACTTGCTAAACTTCCCATATAATTCATTTCTTCTGAGGGTTTTCAGAATAGTGTGAAAGTGATTTTCATGATCTTCATAGATTTTGGAGTAAACCAAGATATCATCAATAAATACCACTAAAAATTCATCAAGATATTCCTTTAAACTCGTACTGCCCGTACCTTGTTCGAAATTCTGATTTCGGAATGTCTTCCTTCTTCACACACAACTGATGATATCCAGATTGAAGGTTAATCTTTGAAAAATATTGAGCTTGATGAAGTTGACTGAATAAATCATCAATGTGAGGTAGGGGATACTTGTTCTTTATTTCTATAGCATTTATCTCCCTGTATTCATTGCATAACCTCATAGATCCATCTTTCTTCTTAACAAAAAGAACAGGGGATCCCCATGGAGAAACACTAGGGTGAATAAATCTTTTATTACTTAATTCCTATAGTTTTTTCTTTAGTTCTACTAATTCCATAGTGTCCATTCTATAAGGGGTCTTCGATATGGGCCTTGAACCTAGAATTAAATCAATGGAAAACTCAATTTCTCATTCTGGACGATGTCTAGGAAAATCATCTAGAAACACATCAACATATTCTTGCACAATAAGTACATCCTCTACTTGAACATTATTTTCCTCACCCATATTTATTTTATTCTCTTCCTCCCCAATAATTTAATTTAGTTGAGCTACTAGGGGTGGATCTAGATAAGAATCAGGTGGTGACATTTCTACTCTAAACATAAGGTACTCCTTATCATCATTGAAAATTGTAATCTTCTTCTTCTTATAATAAATTTTTGCATCATGGTCCGAAAGCTAATCCATACCGAGGATTATATCAAATTCAATCATGGGTATGATGATGAGATCAGAAGATAAAGAACATTTATATGCCCTAATGTGGACTGATTCAGAAAACTTTGTTTCAATGATACTTCTCTTAGGAGTTTTGACTGACAACTTTCTTATTAAATCAAATTTGAAATATCTAATTTTCTTAGAAAAATGGGAAGATATGAAGCAATGTGATGATCCATAATCAAATAAAGCATTGGATAAATTTAAGGAAACCATTAAATTACCTACAACCACGTCATTCAGAGCTTCAACCTCAGCAGTAGTGATTGCATAATCTTGGCCTTTCTCACTTGGCCTTTTTTGAGGTAAGTTTCCTTGGCTCTTAGGACATTCATTTTCATAATTCCCCATTTCTCTACAATTGTACCATACAAAAATGATATCCTCTTTATTTTCCTTACAATCAAGAGCTTGGTGGCCTTTTTCACCACACTTGTAACAGACTCCCATTCCCTTTAGGAAAGTACTGGGGTGTTTTTTCACAAATTTACCACAGGATGGAAATTCAAATTTTCCATTCTTCCCCTTATTTCCATTTATAGAGTGTTCATAAGATCTCTTCTTCTCTTTCTTTTTTTTCAAGTCGTAAGACTTCGAGAATTCATTTTCTATATTGATTTCACATGAGACAATATCTTTGTATGATGAGAAGGATTATGAGACTAATACTCGACGAAGAAATGTTTTTAACCCATTTAAGAATTGATTAATCTTACCCCTTGGGTTATGTATATAATATGATGCATACCTTGCTAACCTTGTAAAGTTAGCCTCATACTTTGTGACATTCTCATCCTACTTTTTCCTCAGACTCAGAAATTGTCTTTCCATATCCGCTCGATGGTCATGAGGAAAATATTTTTCCAAGAAAAGATCTTTAAAATCCCTTCATTACATATTTGATACTTCTTCATCTTAATTTGTGTTTTGAATTAATGACCACCATTGATCTGCATCTCTCGTGATGTGATAAACTACCATGACAACTTTTTCCATTTCTCTACTCCCCAAAGCATGAAATATTTTCTCTAAGGAACTTATCCATTTCTCTCCTACAAATAGATTTGTAATCCCACTGAATGTCGATGGTTGTTACCTTATGAAGCATTCTAACATTGATCCTCCACATTGTAGATCAGGGTGCTCCATACAGGTAAGGTTATTATTCATAACCTGAGTGAGTTTTCCCAGTATGGTGATAAGTTGACCAGCACCAGTTGCATCACCAGCTCCACTATAATTATCTTGAGTAGGAGGGAAATTCCTACATGGATTACGTGCATTGATACGGTTTACATTCCTACCAATAGGCACCATTTCTAAATAATGGAATACAGTAGATTAGTTTATGAATCGTAATACATAATTCCAAAATTTTAAAACACTTAACATAAATTGAATAATTTATGGATATAATCCATAATCATAAAAATGTTTTCTTTGAGGAGGTATATACTCATAAATCCTTCATAATTGTTTGTAAATAAATGTTAATTATCCTAATCATATCCTCTAGGAGTGTCTTAATCAAGAGTGCAGCAAGGCCCATTGTCGTGTACCAGGATACCCCAGGTCAAGACCGAAACTCCTTATTAAAGTTTTCACTCCCAGGTACATCTGTTCCGGATATGCCTCTACCTTCTCGTATCTAGATAGGGATTTATTTCTTGGAAAACACACAAAATCTCTACATTAGCAAAATTCTAGGAAGTTCTTCTATACTAATCCTCAAAGACTATCTTAGGGTAATGTTCTCTAATCAGAGTTTTCTAAATATAGATTTCAAGATTTGTACTAAACTTCCTATGATACCAAGTGTAATTCCCTGACCCTAGTTATCCAGAGTCAGTGCATTATTACATAACATTGGCATGATACAAGGAATCATGTCCTGAAAGACCGATCAGTTTAGTATCTTTGGAAGTACTACATACATACATAAGTTTTACATTACATCCTGAAATAAAAAAACATTGTGTCTCCTTTTAACACAATCATCTCCCTTAGACTATCCCTATAGGTCAGTCATAATATACTTCTTCATATCCTGGGAAAAATAAAACATAGAAAGGGGTGATCTCAGGTGCTCAATAAGGATAAAAATATTGCCGAAACATTCATAAATAAACATAAACATTTATGGAAATATATAAGACTAAAACAAAAGCCTTTTAAACTTAAACACGAGAATAATATGGAAAAGATAAATCAAATAATTCTATTTACTTATTCACACGGATATTCTACTATTCGAATAATCACATGTAATATCAATAGCCAATTTCATAATGATGGAATGCATATTTCAGACATCATAACCACATAGTCAAGGCCTCGTGCCAAGACTACAAATAAGATTTTGTCAAGGCCTTGTTCCAAGACACTAGTGTGTCTCATGATACCTACCTATGCATTGAGGAGCTATAACAGGCTCCACTCATCACTTACTAAGTCCAATGCATTTCTCATATAAAAAGGTTGAAACATAACATAAACATTCATATTAAAACTAGCATATAAAATGTCAATACTTTAACCATAAACCATGAATGGTGTAAAAATATCACATCCACATTTAAACATATCACAATATAGAAGATTGTATCGTAATAAATTAACTTCAAACAATCATAAAATCCAACAAAGTATGTTGAATGAGATGAAATCAAAACTATTGGAGATAAATATCTCTTTATATTTTGAAATAATTTAAAATTCATGTAATTTTAAAAGAAAACATTTATTTTGAAAATATTATTATACTATTTTAAGGGAAGCTTCGAAGGTGTTACAATGGAGAAAAATAGCCGCACTTGTCGTATAAGTTAAAAAAACATTCTTTCCTTAATTTTGTCGAAATGGTCGTAAAGGACCTTGTTTGGAAAACGACAAAAAGATTACTTTATAAACATCTTATAAAAATTAAAACAAGGGTATAAATTAATTTAACCCATAGTCTATAAAATATTAAAAAAAATTGAAATACATTTTTAAGAAATATGTATGTGGGTGATAAAGATGTCCCAGTAGATACTCACGTATAAACAACCTCATATAATGAAGAGATTGTAGAATTAACCCTTACCTTATGATTTTCCTTAATTGAGGGTATTTTAACCTCATGTATAATAGTTAAATCATTGTTATTAAATTATAAAATAACCAAATATGTAAATATTATATCATATATGATCTTCTAATATTGATTTGTTAATAATATTTCAGTAGTATCATTGTTTCGAATGTCAACTGATTCATTTTCCTTTATATGCTTGGTTACATAAGTCATATTTGTTATGGATAGGATGTACTTGATTCATATACAGAATTATATTAAGTTCTTAAACATTATTTTTAATTATAAAATTAAAATTATTCTTGAATGGTTATGATGGGGAATGAATTTCATCGTGTTCGTGGAGACTGTAATCCGTAAGTACGCATGAGCGACAATATCATTCTATTAATGGTGAAATCATATGTAATTGGATGTTATATCATATATAAAGAATAATTAACATGTTATATTTATTATTTTCATCAATTATACTCATTATTATACCCATCCAAATAATGAAGTGTTTGAATAATAAACTACACCACGAAGTGTAGGCGGTAAGCCATACGTACGCACGTATGGTGACTTGTCATTCATAGGATGGATAGAATAATGAATATGGTTGTAAAATATTTATAATAACATCAAATTATGTATAAGGTACTGGATTTATTATTTTGTTATGGAAATAACAAAGAAAGAGGAAGTGGAAGAAGAAAAGAACTTTGAAAGAGGTGGTGAAATTATTACCTCTTCTTCGAGTGTTTCCTTTTGAGTTGATCAAAAGGGATCCTTTGGTTGGATTTATGATCAATGTAAGACCTCTAGGTCGAAGTGAGGGTAGTTGGGAGAATATTTGAGTAGTTTTTGGCTGAGACAAATGGCTTTGGATGTGTGATTTTGAGAGAATGGGAAGTACCCTTTTATAAGAGAGGTGAGGGTTACTTTAGGAAAAGCATGAAATATTATTTTATTATACAATCATATTCGATTTATAATGGTTCCAAAATGATTTATTTCTAGGCTAAGGTGAGTATGGGTCGAAAAACTCTCAACTAATATGTTTTAAATAGGTTTATGTCACCATATTAACCTTATCTTTTAGATTTAACTCTTTGTTAAATAGTTTAACTTTTACCATGTATTCTTGTATTATTATAATAAATGGTTAATAAACTTACTATAGAATCCAAGAGAACCCCTAGTGGTTAATTATTAATATATATAACCTTATCTAAGTCCATTGTATGAACCATATATTTGTAAGAATATTATATCAATTAATAATATAGTATTTGTTTTAAAAGCTCATTTATGTCAAGTTTGACACTATTTGGAATTTTGTTTTTGTGAAAGTCATAAAAAATTTATCACTTAGAAAAAAAAAATTATTTAATCAATCATAAAATATCATATTAACCTAGAAAATTAGTGGAATTAATCAGAAGTCTCAATTTACATTTATTAGGATATTTATAATATCAATTATTTTAATCTTTCATTAATAAGGTAATTACTGCATCATCATTGTAATTTAATTATTTAATGTCTAAAAATTATAAATAAAATAAAATTACGTAGGAAATATTTTTATCTTTATAATTAATATTTATAGTCGAATTTATATTTTGTATAACCCTATATTAAAAATGGTTTGGTTATTAAACTTTGAATTTAACACTTTTAACTCTTCCTTAAATAAAATAATAATAAATGTCCTAATATAATCCAAGTGGACCAAAAGGATCATATTTTATTCCTAAGGTTGATTTTGGTTGAAATACACTTATCCAATAGAATTAGGACATGTGTTAGGGTAATTATCATATCATTTTTTACTTTTATCTATTTACTTTTAACCGTGGTAAATAAAATTCAAAAGTTACTATTCACCAAAAATTATTTTCATCTTATTGAACCACATTTTAATTAATGATTTCAACCTTGACTCTTGTATTTTTGAAATTTAATTCACAGAAGTGGTAAAATTATGTTTTATGCAAATTTGAAAATGCGCCTAGAAGGTGGGTAAAAGACGGTAAAAAGTACAATAAAATTTTATATATCTAATATTATTATAAAATGACTCCAATGAATTACATTGAACATATATAGTTATTATGTATCTATTTTTACCTAATATAAATTTAAATAAAATAACTAATTATTTAAATAAAAAGTCAGTTTTAAACAATAACGCAATGTTTATCACTATTCAACAGAAATTGAAAGTTTATAGAAAAATACCCAAAATTCACCCTAAGATAATTTTGATATTCCAAATCCAAAAATAAAGTCCATTTTGAAAAATAAAATTTATAAAATTTTAAAAAGTGGGTATTACTATTCGTAATGGCTAGTTTGATTGGTCGTGGTGTTTTAAAATTCTAAGTTGTGTACAACGCAAACTATTACATTATTCAAATGGAAAAGTACCATGGAAGCTTGGGGTGTTACACTATCAACTTCATATAATCAGTTACACATGATCGGTTTCACTCGATCGGTTTCAATAATCGGTTCCATTTATTGGTTTCACTGAATTGTTTTCACAGATCGCTTTCACAGATCAGTTTCATAGATCGGTTTCACATATCGGTTTCAGAGATCAGTTTCATAGATCAGTTTCACATATCAGTTTCAGAGATTGGTTTCATATATCAATTTCACAGATCGGTTTAATAGATAAAAATATTTTTCTAAGAGAATAAAATTGGATAGTCTTTATATATTTATCATTCCTAGTTCATGTCTGATGTATCTCATTCTATAAGAGTTTAAGGTTTGGTAAATATGTTAGCAAGATGATGCTTAGTCCCAATAAACTCAAGAGTTATATCACCTTTTTGATAGTGGCCTCTCAAAAAGTGAGGTCTTACATCAATAAGTTTTGTTCTTGAATGAGAAATTGTATTCTTAGAAATGTTAATAGAACTTTTATTGTCAAAATTTAATGGGATGTGTCTAAATTGAAGTCCATAATCTAATAAAGTGTATTTTATCCACAAAATTTTTTACACAACAACTACCAGCAGCTATGTACTTTGCTTCAGTAGTTGATAATGCAATTGAATTTTTCTTTTTATGACACCATAATATTATAGATATTCATAAAAAGTTACATGTTCTAGAGGTTCTTATTCTATATAATTTACATCCACTAAAGTCATCATCAGAATAACTGACCAAATCAAATGGATGTCCTCTTGGGTAGAAAAATCCTAAGTTAGTTATATATTTTAGGTATTTGAAAACTCTTTTAACAGCATTTAAATGTGACTCATTTGGGTTCTCTTGAAATATTGCACACAAACACACACTAAACATGATGTCTGGCCTACTAGTAGTTAAGTAAAGAAAAATCTCAATCATTACTTTGTAAGTAGTTTGATCAATAGATTTCCCATTTTCATCACGATCCAGCTTACAAGTGGAACTCATAGGTGTTTCACTACTCTTAATGCCATCAAATCCATTTCTTTTTAAAATATATTTAGTATATTTACTTTGATTTAAAATAATAACTTCTTTGTTTTGAAATATTTTAAATCCAAGAAAATATTTAAGTTCACCCATCAAACTCATTTCAAACTCACATTGCATTATTTTTGAAAAATCATTACATAAATAATTTTCAGAAGATCCAAAGATAATATCATATACATATATTTGAGCTATTAAAACTTCTTTATAAATTCTTTTTATAAATAAATTAGTATCTGTAATTACTTTTGTAAAACCTTTAAAAATTATAAAGTTTCTTAACCTATCATACCAAGATCTTGGAACTTGTTTCAAACCATATAAATCTTTAGTTAATTTGAAAACATGATTTGAGAAATATATATTTGTAAAACCTTGGGGTTGTTCAACAAACACATCCTAAATTATATAACCATTTAAGAATTAACTTTTAACATCCATTTGATAAATTTTGAAATCTAATTGTGCTGCATAGTCAAGTAAGATTCTAATGGCTTCAAGCCTAGCTATTGGTGCAAAGGTCTCTTCATAATCAATTCCATCTTCTTTATTATAGTCTTGTGCAACCAATATAGCTTTGTTTCTAACTACATTTCCATATTCATATACTTTATTCCTAAACACTCATTTAGTTCTTATGATTAAGGTATATTTTATTCTATCAATAAGCTTACAGACTTTATTTATCTCAAACTGATTAAGCTCCTATTGTATAGCCATCACCCAAAATTAATCATTAATTGCATCATTGATATTTTTAGGTTCATGACATGAAAATAATGCCTGATGTTCAACCTGGTTTCTCAATAAAGCTCTATTTTGTGTTTCTCTGTCTAAATCTCCAACTACAGCATATAAGGGATGGTTTTTAAGGGTCCTAATTGGTCTAGTAAAAGTAGGTCTAGTTATTTTAGGTTCATCACATGATTCTGGTACATTATGTAAATATTCTAAATACTTTCTATATCTGTAAGTTTTAGTAGATTCTTTTATAGGATGGTTTGAAGGTTTAACATTATTGTCCAAATTGGACATATCCTCCTCAAGATTCCCAAGTGAGGTCTTAGGTTCATATGGATCTGTTTCATCAAACTTCACATGTATAGATTCCTCCACACATTTGGTTCTCTTATTAAATACTCTATAAGCTTTTCTTGATGTTTAATATCCAAGGAATATTCCTTCATCACTTTTAGAGGAAAATTTATCTAGATTATCTTTAGTGTTAAGAATATAAACATTACATCCAAACACCATAAAATAATTTACCTTGGGTTTCCAATTATTCCACAACTCATAAAGAGTTTTCTTAAGAATGGATCTGATTAATAATCTATTTATTATGTAACAAGATATATTAATAGCTTCAGCTGAAAAATAAATAGGTAGGTCATATTCATTGAGCATTGTTATGGCAATTTCTTTTAGGGTTGTGTTTCTTCTTTCTATCACACTATTCTTTTGAGGTGTCCTAGGGGATGAAAATTTTTGCCTATAGCCATTTTGTGAGAAAAAATATTCAAAGTATTGATTTTAAAAATCATGTCCATGGTCACTTCTTAGAGATTTAATTTTAAGTCCACTAATATTTTCTACATTCCTAGCATACTTGGTAAAATGAGAGCAAGATTCACTTTTGTGAGCTAAGAAAAAGGTCCAAGTATACCTAGAGAAGTCATCTACAAGAACATAAACCTAATGCTTTACATTGAGACTTTAAAATCAAGATGGTCCAAACAAGTCCATGTGAACCAACTCAAGAGGTTGATAAGTTGTAACTATTTTCTTTGGTTTGAAATTGATTTTATGTTGCTTTCCTTTTTTACAAGGATTGCACACTCTATTGTCTGGAGACTCTAGTTTGGGTTTGTCTTTAACTAAACCACTTTTGGTCAATTTACTAAGGGAGTGTATATTAAAATTTCCTAGTCTTCTATGCCATATCCAAGACTCTTTGTGAAAGGCACTTAGAGAGGAAACATTTTGTGATACTACTGTTTCTATGTTTTCAGCATATACATTATCATTTCTAAGAGCAATAAATACTAAGTTATTCTTGGAATCAAAAACCTGGAATCCATAAATTTTAATTTTAACATTAAATCCATCAACACATAGTTGAGATATTCTAAGAAAGTTATACTTTAATCCGTCAACATAAAGTACATTGGAAATTGAAATAGAGTTAGGGTTACCAATCTAGCCTTAGCCGATGATTTTTCCATTATAATTGTCATCAAATGTGACATGCCCTCCATAAATTTTGATGAGATTATTGAAGCTTGAGTAGTCTCTTTTCATGTTTCTTGAACATCCACTATCTAAGTACCAAAGTTTTTTACAGGAAATCTTTAGGCATTTTACCTACAAAACAATTCATCCAATAAACGATTTTGGTAGCCATATTTTTTTAGGTCCAGAAATATTATTAATAAAAGCTTTAGGAACCCGCGATTGTCTTATGGGTTTCCTAAATGTATAATATAAATTATTTTAAAAATAAACATGGTTGGTATAGAAAAACTCAATGCAGTAAAAGATTTAGTAGAACTGGAACTAGAAGTAAAATCATGATTTTTGGGAAAAGAAGCAGATTTTCTAGATTTAGTCATAAAATGTTTTTTTGATAAATTTATTTGGACAAGATGATATCCAATACTATAAGTGTACTTAGGAGATATCTTTTTACCAATCATTTGAGTAAGAGTGTATTTTCCATTGCTAAACTTTTCTAAATCCTTCTTCAATTTCTCATTAGGCATTTTTAATTCATTGTTTTCCTTGAGCAGTTGAGAATTCTTCTCCTTTTTAGTAGTAAGTTCAGACTTAATAGTTACAGTAAGAGCATGTTGTTTCTTTAAATACTTATATTTATCTTTTAGTTCATTACATGTATCTTACATCATGTTACAGTATTCAAATATTTCATCATTTTTCATATTCTCATACTTACTTTCATTTTCATAATAATAAGAATCACTTGAGGGGGGGTCTAGGGTCACCCCAAATGTGTTTGTCAGGAAACACATATTTTCCATGTCATATTTCTCATCATGAGATGATGCTGATTCAATGGATTTATCCTCAGAGGCACTCTAGGTGGCTTTAATAGATTTCTTATACTTCTTATCCTTATTTTCATACTTCTATTTGTATTTTAACTTTGGACAGTCATCTTTGACATTTCCTCTCCTCTTGCATTCATAGCAGACAATCTCTTATGATTTTTCAGGATTCTTCAAATCCTTTTTCCAATTTCCCTTATTGTTATATTTTCCTTTAAAGTTTGGTTTCTTGAAGAACTTTTTATTTCTATAAAATTTTCTAAACTTTTGGCCAGTTGGTCCATTTCCTCATCACTTACTGAAGCTGATTCTTCACTACTTGTGCTCTCAATAGTAGCTTGTATTTTCTATTTGTCTTTACCCTTGGTAGTGGTAGTCTTAAAGGCTACAGATTTTCTTTTTGTTTCATCCTCCTCTTGATTCACTTTGAGTTCCTCTTCATACATCATTAACTTTCCAATCAATTCCTTCACTGACATCTTATCAATGTTGTGTGATTCTATTATGGATACTGATGTCCCTTTCCATCTCCCTAGTGAGCATCGTAGAATTATCATGATTTGTTCCATTTTTGTGACAATTCTTCTTAAAGAAATCATGGTATTCACAATTTTATTGAATCTGAGATGCATATCAAAAATAGATTCACCAGGCTTCATTCTAAAATTTTCATATTTAATAGTATAATTATTTAATCTCATTTCATTCAAATTAGATGTTCCCTCATGGGAAACAGACAAAGTTTCACAAATATCATGGGGAGTTTTACAATCATAAATGCGACTAAAAAATTCATCTCGTAGTGCACTGTATATATCATTCATTTCTTTAACATTATTTTTTTAGGCAGCCTTGGTGGGTTTATCCCAAGTATTTCTGGTGGTTTCATAGATTTCATAGTTACTTTCAATTGCAATCTAGATTTCAAATCCCACGCTTTCTAAGTGTATTTTTATTTTAAGCTTCCACTGAGCATAATTTGTTCTATTTAAAAAAGGTGGTCTATTTTTAGAAACTCCTTCTAATCTATTATCCATAATATATATTATGAACAGATTTCAAAGATATAGAAATTTTGAAATAAAAAAAATAAAATCATTGAAATACAACTAGAATCACAGTTGCAGAGGTTTGAAAAAATCATTGAAAAATGAAAAATTCCAAACCCTTTGATACCAAATGTTGGTCGGGGTAGAGTAATCAAGAGGGGGTTGAATTGAGTGTCTATATAAATTTATTTCATAACATGGATAATTAAAAATTCACCAATTATAAATATAATCTATGTCAGATTGTAGTGAATTTATAAGAGTCCTGAATGTTTAGTTACTTTCTCAAAATATTGATTAGTTATTAGCTATACTAATCGAAAAGATTAATACAACTTTTGAAACTAACCTACTAGTTCAAAACAGTTATAAACACTTACTTAACTAACTATGAATGTTCAATTTAGTTTTATGAAATAAGTGATAAAAATAGAGTAAAAACTAAAATGTAAAAACACAGTGGATATAAACAAGAGGTTTAGTCTCATGCTGAGACTTACGCCTCTGTGCTTGGTGATCACCCACCACAAAGAAATTTAAATTAATAAACAAGTTTTGATTCACACCCTGGATCGGGGTTCATAATAGCACATAAGGTTGTACAGGTCACACTTGACCTCTACCATAGTTTTCATGGGCAAATAGCTAACAAGTCACACTTTACCTCTTCTATAGTTCTACATGGGATACAAAAGGATAAATAGAGTAAGGGTTTGAGGATATTAAGTATCCTACAGTTATGCACAGGAGTTAGTGTGTGTGTGTGACAGACAGACACACACTCCTCAAAAATGTAAATAAAAGAACACAACAGATCATAAGGGTGTATAGAAAGGTTTAGAAGTCTTTGTGTGTTATGCAGGGTAGTTATGGGCTTGTTTGATGTAGTGTAGTTGAAGTTTGAGTCCTTCTCTAGATGTTGAATCCAAAATAGGGTGTTGTAGCCTCTATAGTCTAGCTTCCAGAAGTATGAGATGTTTAGCTTCTTTGTTATAAATATGTTCAGGTTAACTCAGTAGGTTTAACTTTTCTCCTTTATATACCCGTATGTTCTTCCTTTGTGTTTTTGGGATTTTGGATGTGTACTCAATAGTTGCAGGAGTTCACGGGGTTTTCTTTTATTACTACTTTTCAGCAGACCCAAATGATCCAGCTTGTAATTCTTTTATACTTCGAGGTCCAGTAGAAAGATGATCTCCCCATGTGAATGTACCTTTTATTATTCTCTTAATATCCTATAGACAACATTAAATAATGTCATAAACATTAATTTTTCAAAATATGACCGTTAGCTATAAATTTGAATTAATAAATTAAAAATAGTTTTTATGACTATCACTGAGTCATAAGTATCAGTGAATCCTTATCATCGGTCTTTCATCATCGTTCTATCAACATCGGTGACTCTCTATATTGGTGAGTCCTTTCCATCGGTATTGGTGACTCTGAGCATCGGTGTGTCCTTTCCATCGGTGTCAGTGACTTGGGGCATCGGTGAGTCATTTGTGTTATCGGTTTGTACGGGCATCGGTTAGTCATCATCAGTGACCCATTTTGAACTATCGAGGTGTCGCCCATTGATTACTCATCCATCAGTAAGTCCTTTGAACTAACGGTGCATCACCCATTAGTGAGTCATCCAACGGTGAGTCGCTTGAACTATCTATGTGTCATTTTTTTATTGGTGAGTCCTGCATCGGTGTCTTCTTCAATCGGTGATTCCTCATCGTTGAGTCAGCCAACGGTGACTCCTTTGAACTATCAGTGATATGGACTCTGAAAAACTTACAAAGTGTCTGTCTTATACAGAATAGAATCAGATTAATTGAAATTCATAAATACATGTAAATATGCATTTTTAAATATATTGAAACACAAATATCCACAAATTATTGAATTATTTAAATGCATTATACTATGTGACATAAGTTATTCATTTATAAATATTCATTGATATGATTAACATTAGTTATAATTTAATGTATGAATTAATAGGATTTTTATATTAGCATGATATGTGATTATTAAAACAACTATCTCATAAAGGGTCCAACAGTTTGAATTCACTCAAAGTCTTACACTATCCAGAAAGTCTTATGAGATCTTCAATAAATATCTAATGCCTACCCTTTGAAAAAATTTTGCTAAGTGAAAACTCTTATGTGTAGACAAAATGTGTTATGTGATTTACAACTTCTTATGGGTTTTAATGAAAGACTTGTCGTTTTCTAAATTTTTCCATTTCCAACAAAATGAAAAGTCATAATTTTTTATCAATGTCTTACAGTTTATCTTCAAAGTATAAAAAATCATCTAAATTTTTACAATATCAACTCATAGTCTTAAAAAATCAAAGAAATATCAATATTTCATATCTAAAACCTACTATAATAGGGTGTATGCTAAGTTCTCCATGGATTGTATCATCAAATTTCCACTAGCTCTTTCTTCATTAAGATGGTAATTTAATCTTCCCAACTAGTTGGTTACTCGACTTATATATGAAATTGTAATAGAAAATAATTTTCTCTATCTTTATTACTTTTCTTCATCTTGAAGAAAAATTCAGAAATCATCACATATTAGGGTTATTATATCAAATATGTCTAACTAAGTTCCAAGTATCTCCATATTTATTTTCATTTTGTAATGGTATTAGATCTCTCATCTATTATAGGATCTTTCTTCAACACCCAATGAACATATTGACCAACTTATTAGAAAACAATATAGTCATAATCAGTTGGGATCTTTAAAATTGATAAAGGAAAAGAGTTTTTTCTTGTGGGGTAGTTGCACCACACCATCCATGTATGTGCACAACCATGAAATGTGGAACATTTTATGGCACAATTTACATGTCACATGTTGCATCGGTGTGAGGTTATTTGAGGTGCCTTTATTTTTTTCAATAATTCATTTGATTGTATAGGTTTGAAAAAATTCCTGAATAGGTAAGCTCATTGGGTTGATCCAGTTCATCAAATAGGTACAATCTGAACCATTAATCATATTAAGTGTCATCTAGGCCATATATTTGATCAGGTGCGATCCTACGGCCATGATTAAATATAAAAATTATTTCATTTCCAAAATAGGTTTCTACCCAATTCCAAGGGATAAGATAACTTATATGAATGGGTGTTTCTAGACCTACAAAATGGAATCTCCATTGGACGTAAAATTCAATTAAATAAAAACCAAAAACTCTAAATACCTCTCATATATTAAGATTCGTATCTTTTTCTTGTACAATAATCAAAGATCATTTTTCTAGTATGATAGTAATGAATCTTACAATACTATCTTGATTCCAATGCTTCTACTTTCTTACTATATACTAAGTACAAGTGTAGAATAGTGAGACACCATTATAGCATATAAATGATTAGCCAACAAAATATTGTACTACCGATTTGGTGGGGGTGAATCTACTTTTACAAAGAGTGACATCATAACATTTCATGAAAATATCTATATCATATCATCTAAGAAAAATATATACCATTACCCACTTAAATACCCATCAATCTTAAGAGTATATTCATAAAAACATATATATGGTGGCACTCTACAATGTCATGGAGGTGAACTGATTTGAAATCAAAAAAAAGTATTTGGAAAAAGATGATAAAATTTCAAATTTAAACTCTCAATATGGTGCATGCGTTTTCAACACCAAAGCCCCCCAAATTTAAAGATGATACAATACATACCCCTCAAATAAGGTAAAAATTGGAGAATAAGTATCTCATTTTTTAATTACACATACTCAAGTAATTGGGCAATAATCCCTTTGACACATATCAAACCCATAAAATAGATCTAGGATCATTTAGAACAAAAATACATTATAAAGGATACAGAAAGAAAGAAATTTCTTGTGAAAAAATTATTTCATATAAAATAGTGAATAATAGATCTATCATTGAGTAGATTTATAAAATTAAACTCATATTAAAATATTTAAATCAAAATTGGGTAAAATAGATAATTTAACCATTATCACGTCCACCATTGATAACCCCCCCCCAGAAGAATGTAAATCAATATCTAAAACAAAAGGATGAGGATATTTTCCTCAATGAGTTACTCAACTCCCTAAAAATTTAGGAGGAATATAAAATAAATGCAGAGGAAAATAAAATTAAGGATGATAAATCCAAGTTCCTTAGGGAAGAGGGTGTTGACCCATTCAGGTCTTAAAAGATGAAAAAACATTCAAAACATCCTTTGAAAGGAAAGTCTCAACTCAATAAGAATAAAGGTCCATGCTACATCTATTGAAATATAGGAAAAATAAAGTAGGGATATTATATCTATAAGAAGAAATATGGAAAAACACTCCAAAAGAACACTTTTTGGACATTCTATTTGAAGCTAACATACTTTAGGATAATTCTTCTTGGTGGATTGATTATGGGGTTACATGTCACTTGTGTAACAAAAAATCTCTCTTCAAGAAGAAGAAATCAATAAATGATGGGATATTTATCTATATGTGAAACACTAAAAGAATAAACAAACAAGGTAATAGTGTGGTTGATCTTAAGTTTATCTTAGGAAATACCCTCACTTTAAATGATATCTTTTATGTGATCAATGTTGGTAGGAACTTTGTTTTAAGTATCTTGTTAAACAATAGTAGGATTAAACTTGTGCTTGATGATGATAGATTTATTTTATCCAAGTGTGGGATCATTATTGGAAAAGGCCACTTATATGATATATTATTAAAATTAAATAAAAATATTTTTTTTCTTACTTAATAGAGTCCTTTGATTTATGGAATGTTTTTCTAGGTAACATTAATTATAAAAAAAGGCATAACATTTCAAAATAGAATTATTACCTACAATGGATAAATATGATCAAAAATATGTTACTTTCATGCAAATTAAATTAGTTAAAAAAAGTGTTTCCAACTATAAAAATAAAATTTAATTTTTTAATATATAGTGATGTATTTGATCTGTATGATATACCTACCAAAGGTAGTAATAAGTACTTTATGTTAAGAAAGTGCCAAATCTACTTTCATTTTTTGTTTCCTATCTCTAAAAGATGTGAATCTGAAACAAGGGAATTGGAATTATTGAGGACCAAAAAATAAAGAGACCAAATGGAAATAGGCATGGGATAGAAGGGATGATTCTAGAACTATTGGCAGTTAGTTTTTCCTAGATGGTGGTGTGTCGGAGTGGTTTCTACATATACTATTCTCTATTATCGCATCAGATATTTTTTAGTTTTCCAAAGGATGTTTTAAGAATGTCTTGAGGAAGATGAACTATTCACTGAAGTAATCAATTAAGATATAGTGTCCTATATACAATAAAAGTTTTCCATGAAAAATGGTGGGTACTTCATGAATATCATAAGGTAGTGGAACTAGTTCAGAAATTGGGCCTTACTATAAATAGATTGGGAGTGACCAATCAAAATTATAACTATGATAGTCCTACTATCGGTTGAATTTTTTATTTTTATTATAATCTTCTTCTTCACCCATTTGTAAAAAAGATATTATTTTTCACCTATAGAAGTATGACTAAATTCCGAACCACATAAAATCCTTTTTTTTATTAAAGTGTGTGTGAGTTCAGATAGGGATTTTTTTCTGTGAGTTGATTTTTTATTGAGTTTGTGAGGGTAGAAAACTAGTATGGGGTTTGGGTGAGTTTTTTTCTTCTCAGTTCCAATATATTGAGTTTGTGAGGTTCATACATTTTTAGATGTTCTATAATTTATTCCATAGTATTGATTTTATAGAGGTTTTTCTTCTAGATCAATGGTTCTGAATCCAAATAAGTGGTATCAAAGCTATTATTTTTGAAAGTATTTTCACTCTCAATAGAATAATATTCAAATCACATTAATACCTATATTATTTTTATATTTTATCTGTAAGATCTAAATTTCATAATGAATTGATTCAAAAGAAGGCACGGTCATGATAGACAAATTTAGTGGGATGTATTTTAGTTTTTTGTTGGATCTAGATATAAGATTATCTATTTTAGAAGGATATTGAGGTTTCATTGAAAGTATTTAATGTAGGATAAATGGATAAATAGAAATGGTAAAGGATAGATAATAAGGAACATTGCGTGATATAGATTTCATTGGCATGGTATTTTTCTTATAACATCTGAGATGTGAAAACCATTGTAGAGTTTATACAATCCCTTATTAATATATATGATAATATAATAGTAATGAACAAAGTTTTCATGATATGGAAATTATTCAGCATGATAATGTTGTATGGAAGACCAGTGGAAGATCATATCAATGACTTTAACATGATCTGAAGTTATTTGAAATATGTAGGAGTGAATTGTCTAGATCTTACGTGGGATTTGTTGTTATTATCATCAGTTCTGGAATCTTGGTACACAATGGTGACTACCATGGGAAATTATTATGGGAAGATCAAACCATTGTTTGAGGAAATTCATGATCTCCCTATAAATAATGATCTTAGGGATAAGGGAGCCTAGGAACCATCCAGAACCATTCTCGATGTAGAAGGTACAGTACATTCTGGTTAATGAAAAGGTTATAGGAAATCAGATGATAGATCAATGGAAATATGTAAAGGTAAATTGATTGGTCTAAGACATTTATTTTTGAATTTCTAGAATAAGGGTAATATAAATAAGGGTCATATGGATAATAGAGTTAATTTTATAAGGGGATATTCTATATGTTTAGGTTTTATAAATACCAAAGTTGAGGGTGAGAGAATTTTATATCTAAGTGTTAACATTAGATTGGATTTATAGTTCATTTATTTTGGGGATTCATTCTATTATATAGATATAATAGGATTTATAGTGAAATATATATCTAAAACGCTTGATAAGTTTCAACTTCCCAATGATGAATCTCTCATGATTGTGGAGCAGGGATATGTAAAAGACTGAATGTTAAAAAAATATTCCTTGAGTTACATGGATTTTGGAAAAACCATGTTTATGGAAGCATTTAATTTCTATAGGTTAGATAAATGAAGCAAGTTTTGGAGAAATATTCATAGATGGAATGTGGAATATCACTTAGGGTTCTATAGTAGTGGACATAGGTATTAAATATGAAAATTTGTATTTGATAGGAAGATCATATAGAGAAACAATATATAGAATAAAAACATTCAAAATTCTAGATTTGTGGAATTTTCATCTTGGTAACTTAAGTAAGAAAAAAATTTGAATGTTTGGGGATAAATTTTAGAAACCATTATTCCTTATTATACTTTTTAATATTTCAACATATATTTTTGGATCTAGGTGATGAGACAGCATGCGTTTCTAAGGCCCGGTGTTCTCCGAATTAATTTTATAAAAATAATAAATATATTTTATATTACATACACATAGTTTCTAAAAGAAAATGGGATAACTCTTAAATGTAATCTAGGATTAGGAATTTGAGATTGTGGTTGAGTTCAAAACATGATTTTTACCCTAGGCATGACCTAAAATTGGTCTACGTGGGGTGTTCCGATAAAATCAGCCATTGGCAGTGAATTTAGTGGGTTAATTAAATAATTATTTTAATTAATAAATTAATTAAATTGATAATATTTACCTTTAAATACACCATTATGGATAATCCTACAAGGTTATCCACATAAACCCTAGAAGGATCATGAGACGTTCTTCCCCTCCACTATTGGAGAATTGACATCCGACGATAATGAGACTTCAGATCGAAGTAGATGAAAGCATAGTGAATGCAATGAATCCTATCAGTAGTTGTTGAATGCATTATTCTATGAAAAATGATCCAATATCTAGGTATTACTCATCATTTTTGAATTATTCCTCATTTTATTTAATTAATTGAGCAGGATAATATTGTTTCTTGATCTACACCAATTTATAGACATTGCATGAACCCATGTATTGAAATTTAATTGATTATTATTTTATTGCCCACACTGGATATCCATGTTTGTGTTCATTGGCCAATAACACTTGGAAAAAAAATTTAAAACTTTTATTTTGATTCCTTTCTCCCCATATTTATTCTCATTATTCATCATTAGACCATAGGGTCGTGATTTGACATTTCTAGGTGGGACTAAGCCTAATAGGACCCTCGGATTCATGAAGGATTCATGTGTGAAAAAACGATTGGTGATAAAAGAAGGCTTTAAGGATAAACCATGTTATAAATGAGTGATTTTATCATATATTCAGGATATGAGACCGAAGAGGGATGTAAGAGACAAACTTTGTGTGCAGAATCCGAACGAACAAATAGGAATCCTATTTCTAGCCACCGGATGGCTGGAAATGATAAACAAGGACCTTACCCTATGATTTAGGGTAAAGAAGAGGGATAATTCAAAGTGGAGATTCCAGATCTAGATGGCCAATCATGTATTTTAATTTCTTGAAAAATCCTGACTATGTTTCATATAGTTCGAACAATACCTTGCATTTTGGGCCCTAGCTACGGTGACTACTATTTCAATGAATTATAAGTAACACATGTCATGTGGGGCCCCGAAATGCCATATGAACTTGTGTTGGAGACCCAGTGTGTACTCTAGGAATACATGGGAATGGGTATTTCTAGGTGTACACCATGTACTGAGATATAGGGACAAGGATAGAAACATGGTAAGAACCCTGTGTGGAGAGACATGTCATGTACCGAAGTACACGGACGCAGGCTAGATACACTAACCGGACTATGGAATGCAGGGAGGACCATAGGTGACTAAGGAAGATTATGTAGTGCTACATGGTTAATGATCCATGTACCTTTAGGCTCATGTCCAAGTGACAGAGTGGGACCACACATTGTGTTAGTCCCCTCACACATTATGTGCCCCTTCTTTCTTTCTGAGGAAACTTCAACCTCCCATATCTCTTTTGTTTGGAATCGAATTTTGGCCTATGATTAGCCTATACTAAGTATTTTTTTCATGTAGGACATGATGTTTGAATACTTAATGTATTATTATATACAATTTTCTACATTCAAGTGATTATACTTATTTAGGAGGTGCTTGATTATGGCAGTGATCAAGTGAGATCACCAGTGGCATTAGAGTGGCACCCCTCTATTGGGTTGGGTATGAGTTATCTACCTATTTATAGAGTGGTACCCTCATAAAGGATAGGTAATGAATCCTATATAAACTTTTAGAGTGTAACCCTCATGTTGGGATAGTTAATGGTTCCTCTACCTATCTGCTGAGTGGCACCCTCCGGTAGAGACAGGGCATCAGTCCTCAACTATGAGAGTGGCACCCTCCAACTCGGCTAGGCATGGGTACTCTATCTTCTATATTAGTGGAACCCTCTTGATGTATCATATAATGGGTCCTTGAATATTAAATTGGAACCCTCTTACAGGGATAGGTCATGGGTCCTCAACCAACTATTATAGTCATACCCTCCATCTGAAACTAGGCATGGGTCCTCTACTGACTACTTGAGTGGCACCCTACTATTGGACAGGGCATGGTTCCTCTAGATATTTACTAAGTGGAACCCTCCTATTGTACCAGGGAATGGTTCATATATCTATATATTGTCTCCCCTTGACTTTGTGGCATAGTGTTGAGGTGTCGTGTGACATGGATGTTTTCTATTGGGAAGATGCGTAGGATATTGGGCATTATTGATGGAATTTTGGTATTGATGGCACTCTTTCCTTAGGTTGAGATATGGAGATCCCCTTCTCTCTCATTTGGGTTTATTTGGTTTGATAATATATATCTATATCCATATTGTTTTTTTTTTTTGCTTCTCTCTTGCTATGGTTGTAAGATACACGACATGTATTCCACCTACATGATGTGTTGAGCTCCCTATGGTTAGATGAGGTCACTTCCTTACTTTGGGTTGATTTGTTTACTATCTACTTTATATCATTTCCTATAGTTTCTATTAATGATCCCCCTTCATCTTTTGGGTCATCCTATTGGGTCTGTATATACTCACCCAAACATGGGATTTTCCTGAATGTTTCATGTCTTATGGAGATGATGAACAAGTTGGTGGTGACTGCAGAGAATTATAGGGATTCTTGGGGATTTAGACCATGTATGGTGGTTGGAGCTTGGAGATCATGAGCTGGGATATCTCGAAAATTTTACTAGGTTGTGACATCTTTCTGGTTGGGCATGTATTTTTTCCCTTTTCCTTTAGTTTTAATTGTAGTACTCTTGTACACCATAGAGGGTTTCCATGCTTAGTTTATGTTATAAATATTTAATCTTTTTACTTTATTCCTCTGTACTTATGTATTGAGATGGTGGAGTGTGTGTGTACAAGTACATTAGGAAAAGGCCTCCAATATTAGATATGTATTTTAACACTGGTCACCAGCCCCTGTCCTATGTAGGTGGGCTTGGGGTAGTTGAGGATTGAACCCCATTAGTTCAGGTCCTAACAAAAGGTTATTTAATTTTATTCATATGAATTTCAAATCTAGTGAGATTTTTATCCTAGTAAATAATATACAGGTTTCATTTAATAAAACTCAAAGGATAACTTAGTCTCATAAGTTATAACTCATGGACATGGATTTTTAGGGGCCTACCACAATTCATTCACTTGGTGGGTTATTGTACTTGGTTACATTCATCATTAATTCAATAAGGAATATATGTTTTTTATTCCTTAAAAATAAGTTTTAGGTTTTCAAAGTGTATGTTTCATGGAGCCTTGTTTTTTAGAAAGAGACTCAAAATAACCTTAAGTGATTAAGGTCTAATAATAGTGGAGATTATAGTAGTAGTGATTTTTGGAGGTTCTTCTACAGAATAGAAATTAGGGTTGAGAATATTATTCCCAAGACAATAGATTAAAATGGTGTAGCATAGAAGATGAGTCAAATACTGACTGAGAAGGCATAAATAATGAGGTTTCATGTAGAGATTTCTAAGATTTTTGGGCTCAATCAGTCAAATTTTTTTATTATCTCATGAAAAAAGTCCTTTAGTGCCTTTGGAAGAAGATATTCCATAATAGTTTTGGTCAGAAAAAGTAGCAAAATTTTCCCACCTAAAAGTTTTTAAGAGTATCACATATGTCTATATTGATGAAAAATATCAAGATAAATATGAAGAAATGTCCCAAGAATATTTCTTTATTGGTTATTGTGATGAAAATTTTAGGTTTTACCTTTAGGATAATAACAATCAAAAGATCATTTAAAAATTGAATGTTCTATTCAATGAGAATATCTTTTGGAAATATTAGAACATAGTGGAAGATAGATTTGAGAACAAAGAATCAATTGACCGTATACAAGTTAGTCTAAATATAAATTCTATAATATAAGAAGTTTTGGAATTTTTAGGTAACATGGAAAGTTCATGAGATCAAGAAAGTTCAGAAGAAGTGGTCGAAATATATAGAACTACGGAAGCTCTAGGTAGAGCTCCAAAAAGTAAAATTACAGAAGTACTGGTACAAAAAAGAGTTCAATTATAGGTGTAATTATATAGGTATAAAAGGATAGGAAAACTAGATTAAAATTTTGTAACTAATCTACATTAGTTGCTTCTTACATATGGAAGTGAGCTCAAGAGCCTATAATAATGGGTTATTCTCAGTGATTCCAAAAATTGGGTGTTATTTATGGATGAAGCAATTGATTTGTTAAATTAAAATGGAACGTGGGTGATCATGGGATTAAAACGAGGTAAGAATGTACATCATAAAAATGGGTTTTATTATTAAAGTAATAAGTGATAGGTAAAAAATTTACAAGTCATGGTTGGTTGTGAAAGGGTTTCAATAAAAGGAATGTATAGTTTTCTATAAAATATTTTCTATTATTTTCAAACATACAAACATCCAGATAGTGTTGGGTTTTGTTTCTTCTAAAAGGATGCATATTGACCATATGGATTTGAATATGATGTTCCTTCATGGAAATTTGATGGAGGATATCTATATGAAATAGGAGGTGGGTTTTGGGTATAGATGGTATGATTGACTTGTGTGAAATTTTAAATGGGGATTTATGGTTTTATGTAAGCATAAAGGAAATGGAACCAAAATCATGATGAATTTATGGCTAAAATGGGTTCATCTAAAGAAACACATACCATTATTACTACCAAAAGGTGTTCAAGGATAGGTGTTACATCATACTTCCCGTTTATATGGATGAGATTCTCTTATAAGGTCTAGATATGAGTCAGATTCTGAAGGTGAAAGCTATTTTTTCTATAAAAAAATCGAGATGAAAGAACCCAAAAAAGACAAGAAGATTTTGGGGGTGTGGTTTGAAAGAAATAGGTTGAATGTAACATTGTTTTTTTCTTGAAGGGACTACATTAGGAAGATCCTTGAAATTTTTGGAATGAGTGGATGTAATCCTGTATTGACCCCATTGGTCAGACACATTAAGTTATCCAAAGAGAAATAACTGAAAGTAGAAGATGAGTATAAGTATAATGGGAATGTTTTATTTTCATTAGAGGTTGAAATATTGATATATTTCATATTTTGTATAATTACAGACATACATAGATTGGTATTTTTTTGGTTTATGTAAAATTTAGGAAAGGAATACTAGGAGGATATGAAGTGTATTCTATGATATCTCAAAGGATTGGAAGAACTATACCTATGTTTTGAGACACATGATATATTACAAGGGTATTTATATTAAGTCATTGGTGGAGATATTTATTCATGGAAGATTACCAAAGGATTTTGTTTACCATTGGATGAAAAACTATATGTTGGATAAAAATTTTGCAGTCGGTTGTTTCACAATCCACAACGAAAGAAGAATATGTTTTCATTATGGAAGTAGGGAAGGAATTAGTCTTCTTATAGTGATTGTTATAAGAAATAAAAAGGATTTAGGAAATTGGTTTTTTCTATTTGACATTCATAGTGAAATTCATTTGAATAATAATCTATTATTTCACTCATGAACAAAGTACATTTAACTAAAGTACGCTTTCTTCCAGAAGATGGTGGAGGACAGAGTTCTTGAACTGCAAATGATTAGATGAAGTTTGAATATGGATGGAATATTTTTCAAGGTATTAGTTAGGAAAATTGTATGGAAGTGTTATGCCTCAGTGAGACTTGGGTGACTGGAATTTGGAATATAGACACTGACTGTTGCTTCAAAAGATAGAGTGAATCAAAATTTTCTTAAGTATTAGTGGTTTCCATAAATCCTTGAAAGCAGTTTTCATGTGGGTAATTTTCATGAAAGTGTGAAGTCTATTTAAATTTATATTACCTATATCTGAAAATAGTGACTCCAAAATAAGGGGTGTGGATAAATAAAGGCTCACAAAATTAGAACACCAGCAAGAGATAGGCGTGTCCTGGAAGGGATGATTTTAGAACCGGTGAAAGGTGTCTTGGTCCAAATGAAAGTGTGTGGAAGAAGTTTCTATTTGGGGTGTGGCCTATGGTTACACAAGAGTATCTTGAGTTTTCCAAAGTTTATGTGATAATGGATTACAAAACAAGAACAATTTACTAGAATAAAATGGTTAAGGTATAGAAACCTATGGGAAATCAGAGTTGGTCAAGACCAATGGTGGGACCTCCATGAGTCATGGAAGGCAGTGAAACCAATTAACTGGTTGAGCCCCACTATAAATAGATGGGGTGTAAACAATTATAATTGTAACTATGATATATCTAATATCAGTAGACATTTCTAATTATGATTGTAATACTCTTCTTTATCCACTTGTAAAGAAGTGGTAGTATTCAAACTTGGATATAGTTCGAACCATATAAAATCCTTACTTTCATTCATATTGTGTGTGTGATTTCTTCATGGGTGTTCTTTGATGAGGGTTTTGTTTTGATTGAGTGTGTAATAGTGGTGGTCTAGTGTAGTGGCTATGGTATGATTTTTACTCATTTTTTGTACATCGAGTTTGTGGGGTTCATTTGTTTCTTGAAGTTTTGAACTTTGTTCCATGGTTGAAGTTATATAGGTATTGTTTCTAGATTGATGATTCATAATCCAAACACTTTGTAATATTCATTGATGAGTGTTCTATATTTTTCCATGTCTATATTTTACATTCTAAATATAAATTTATAAATAAATTTAGCATATATAAAAATGAATATATGTTATCTTCTGATGCATCTCTTTATAAGGAAGTTGTAAATGATGAAATGGGCTCTATAAACAGGAAAAATAATTGGATATTAGTTCATCTTCCTCAAAGTTCACAGCTGAAGGGTTATAAGTGTGTATTTAAAAGGAAATGAAATTTCAATGGTATGGTAGAAAAATATAATGATAGATTGGTAGCTAAGTTATTTTCTCAAAAGGAATGATTAAATTATTTTAATACCATTGGTCCTGTTTCTTAGAGTGCTTCTGTTAGAATTATTCTCACTTTAACTTCCATATTTAATTTAGAAATTTATGAAATTGATTTTAAAATGTCATTATTAAATGGTGAATTAGATAAATAAATGTTTATTGAACAACTGTATGGATTCATAGTACTTGAAAAATAAAAAATGGTTTACAAATTGGAACGGTCCCTATATGGTTTAAGAAAAGCATGAAAATAGTGGCATGATAAGTTTAATGATGTAGTTTTATCAAACAGATTTGTAATCAACCAATAAAATAAATGTATTTATATCAGGTTCCATAATAATTATAGTGTTGTTATTTGTTTATATATTGATGACATGTTAATATTTAGAACTAATATGAATCATGTTAATCTGTATAATTATATTTTATCTAGAAAATTATATATAGAATACTTAGGTAAATAATGTTTTATGTTAGGAATAAAAATTGTTAGAAATAAAAATTATATTTTTCTTTATCAATGTCATTACAATGAAAAGTTCTTAAATAGGATTAAACAATTTAATTGTTCACCAGTTTCTACCCCATTTTCTTTTGGAAGTGGGATGCTACCATATCCTAGTAGGGAAATTGCTCAACTAGAATATTAAAGGGTTTTCTAGTGTCTCATGTATTTCATGAAAGAAATAAAACTCGATAATTCATATGTTGTTGGAAAATTTGAGTAGGTATATAAGTAATCGAGGTTATGCATAAATGGATGTGGTTAAAAGAGTAATTAAGTATCTAAAGGGTACTATGGATTACTGTATATGTTATAATGGAAACTCAATGGTGTTGAAGGGATTTTCCTATGCAAGATTGATTACTAATCTAGAGGATCATAATTCTATGTGTTGTTGTCTTTTTACACTTGGAGGTGGAGTGATCTCTTAGGGATTTAAGAAACAAACTTTTATGGAAAAAAAACTTGATTAGTCCATCAAATTCAATTTTTCACAAAAAATGTGATGGTATGTATATATTTGTCATCTTGGGTTTAAATTTGTAGTGTTTGAGTAGATTGAGTTTTGTTGCTTTATAGAGATGATGATGTGTGTGAGTGAATGTATAGAGCATCCAAGGGGTCATTAACCCTCTTGGGGAATATTTTTTTCTGAGGCATGGGTTTTACAAATATTTAGTGAAGTAGGAAACCCTCTCGTATGGATGAGGAATGGATCCCCCGATCAAGGAGTTGGTAACCCTCTTAAACAATGAACACTACACAAGTTGGGGCACAATCCCTCTATTGGGGTCAATTATCCCTCGATTGAGGTGTCTTCCAGTGAGTTGTAGGTCCCCTAAACTACGACCACTGAGGGAAGATGTGGAAGTGATTGTTGTGAGATAGTTTGGGTGCTTTGGGTTCTACTATGATTTTAGTATTTTCAATTCCTTTTCAGTGTTAGACTTCAGTACAGCTGAGTTTTGTCAGATGATAATCTTGTTGAACTAGTTACTTGTTATCCTAAATACATATCTAGGTTTATTCAATGGAGTTGGGTTTTTATCCCAAATTATTCTTGTTATTTTAGGGCATCCAACTGGGTATATTTATACTCACCTTTACACAAACTTTGTGCCTACACATGTTGTTTCTGTGCAGACGACGTACAATTCAATGGTAGTTTTTGAGGATGTGGACCTAGTGGAGCTGGTGCATAGGAGTGCTTGGTGGTGTTCATTTTTGGCGGTGCTTGTGTTAGTGTTAACATGACATGGAGTTTGTATCTTCCATTGTTCAAGGTTGGTCATTATCATGGAAGGTTGGGATTTGTGCTTTTCCTTGATAACAACTTAAGTCCGTATTACATTAATGGGATATTTTCCATGGTCACATGCATGATATACTACAATTGATTTATTTATGCACTATAAAAAATTGATGTTTCCCATTGGTTTTTTACGACGGTTTTTTAACCACTGCTGGATATTTAGTGGTGATTTTTTGTTTTTTTATAATTTGTTTTTTTTATAATTTATTTTTTTATTTATTTAAAAAAAATATTTACATAATTAATTAAATTATTATTTAATATTATTATTTATTTATTATTCATCCTACCATGCATACATATGTCATGCATGTCATACATAAATCTAGCATATATATGTGTTGTGAGAGATTCAAACCCCTTACCTCTTGGTTATTCTGCATAGATTTTACCACTCCAGTAAGCTCTTTATGTGGTGAGAAAACAGTATGTAATATATCTATATATATATATATTTAAAACAAATAATGATATTAAAGAATAATAAATAACGAATATATAATAAATAAGTAATAAATTAATAAATAATATATAATTGATAAATAATAAATACATAATAAATAAGTAATAATTAAATATTAAATAAATAAATAATATAAATAAATAAATATAAATAGATAATAAATAATAATAATAATTAATGGTAAATAACTAATAAATAAATAATAAATAATAAATACGCAATAAATAAATAATAATTAAATATTAAATAAATAATAAATAACCAATAAATAATCATTAAATAATAAAAATAATGACATAATAAATATTAATATATATTAATAAATAATAATAAGTATAATTAAATAAAAAACAACTAATAATTAATTAAATAATAATTAAAAAAATTAGAAATAAATAATAAATAACTAGTAATAACAAAAAAATAATAAATACTTCATATATAAATAAAAAAATAATATATAAATAAAAAAAATAAAAAAAATATAAATAATTAATAATAAATAGCTAGTTCATAAATAATAAATAAATTTTATATAAATAATAAATATATAATTAATATATAATAATTAAATATTAAATTAATAATCAATAATTAATAGATAATCAATAATAAATAAATAAATAATAATCATGAATAATAATAAATGATAATAAATAATAACTAAATAATAAATAGATAATAATTAATTAATAATTAATAATTAATAAAAAATAAATATTAATTGATTGATTGATTATTATTATTAATATTAAATAAATAATAAAAACATTAAATTAATAATAAATATGTAATAAAGAAATAATTTTAAATATTAAATAAATAATAAATAATCAATAAATAATAAAAATAAATTAATAATAAATGTCAACAAATAATATATAGTTAATAATTAATAACTAATAAATAACTAATAAATAAATAAAAAATATATAATAATTAATAATAATGAATAAATATATAATAAGTAAGTAATAAATAAATAATAAATACATACTAAATAAATAAATAATAAATTATAAAGACTCAGTTTTTTCCTTGTAAGACTTTTAAAGGTTTATACATATATTTCCAAAGTCAGGTACTAAGACGGTGTGTGATTCTGAGGTTCGATGATCCTGGGATTAATTTTATAAAAATATTAAATATATTTCATATCACGCACGCATGGTTTCTTAAATAATGTGGGACGAAAGCTCAGATCACAAATATGAGACCAAGGTTGAGTCTGGAATATGTTTTTTACCCTAGGTGCAACCTAAATTAGGTCAGCATTGGGCATTCAGACATCTTTCTCATTGGCGATACGTTCAGTTGATTAATTAATTATTTAATTCATTCATTCCTTCATTTAACCTAATTATTTTTTCCTATAAATCTATCATTATGGGGAATATCCAAGGGTTAGTCTCATAACCCTGGGACCTTCAAGAACTTCTCCTTCTTCCAGTTGGAGAATCACCTCATACGACGATGAAATGTTGGATCGGAGCAGATCAGAATGTAGGGAATGCAATGAATTCTTGCGATCATTGGCAAGGACGTTATTCAATGATAAATGATCTAATTCAAGGCTTGACTCTTCAATTTTTGGTTTGCACCCTCTTTGATTTAGTTTATTGAGCATAATCATATTGTTTATGATCTATGTCAATTGTTGGACTTTTATAAGTGCATGCATACTGATTAATTCAATTTATTCAATTGTTTTCTAACTTTGATTATCTCTATTCTTGATTGTTGGCCAAAAACAACTAAAAATTATTATCTAAACATTTTTTCGGTGCATTTCTCCCAAATTTCTTTGAGTTCATCACCAATAGAACTTTGTGGTCCCGGTTCAACATTGTTGGGTGGTACCGAGCTCAATCGGACCCCTAGAATCATGAAGGATTCACATGTGAGGGACAGTTCGACAAATCATGGGTAGATCTAGGTTCTTTGAGAGCTACGGGATATCCTTTCAATGATCAGAGGATAGATCTTCAAAGTCAGAGGAAATTGTGGTGTGTGAGACATGCGATGAATGTCTGATGCTCAATAGAATCTATTTCCAACCAACAGATTGGCGGAAATGATAGATTAAGACAAGATCCACTATTTTTAGGAAGATTCAAGGCTAAAATCAAAGGCCGATGTATATATCTATTATGTGGGAAGAAGATTTGGGAATTTGTGAATATCCCGACTTTAAATCATGTATCATAATGAACACATGGTATGTAGTCCCCTAGCTGTGGTGGCTAGGGTATTAGAGGTTTATAAAGATGGAATAACGTGAATCCCTCCTACACACTGTCTACCTCATCCCTGGGTGGATGATCCATGTGATGGATCAAACGAGTAGGAGTTCATGTGAAATATATGGCTATGTACCAAATTACACATACACGAGGTCAAGAACACAAACACGGCCAGAAGGACACAGCCTGGTCCCAGATAGTTTGGACTTATCGTTTAGTGCACTTGCACAGAGTGTAATTCTACTTGGATTTTGAGTCGGGTGCTGGATAGGGAAATGACCAGGTGGTAGAGTGGGACCACATTTCATGTGGGTCCCCTCACACGTCGTGTACTACTTTATTTCTTTTGAGAAAATTTCAAGGTTCCATGTCTCCATTGTTTGGACTCTGACTTTTGGTCTGTGAGTAGCATATCCCAAGTGTTTTTTCTCCTATAATGCAATAGTTCCCTGGGTTGTGGATTTTGGTATATAATGTGAAATGTTCTGGCCATGATACTTGATAGGCGATGTTTTATGATAGGAATAATCGTGGAGGATCACTAGGGACTTCTAAAGTGGAACCCTCCAGCTGGGTTGGGCATGGGTCCTCTACCATTAGAGTGGAACCCTCTTGTTGATACAGGTAATGGGTCCTCTATAGACTCTATAGTAAAACCCTCTAGTTGTTCTGGGCATGGGTCCTCAATAATTTTAGAGAGGAACCCTCTAGATGGGTTGGGAATGGGTCCTCTACCGACTACTAGAGTGGAACCCTCTTGTCAGCAGAGGGCATGGGTCCTCTAAAGAATTCTAAGTGGAACCCTCCTATTTTTCTGGTCATGGGTCCTCGATGACTAGAGTGTAACCCTCCTATAATCATGTGGCATGGCTCCTCTATATACTTTTATAGTGGAACCCTCATGTCAGCACAGGTCATGGGTCCTCTACTGACTTTTGGAGTGGAACCCTCCAGTTGGGATGGGCATGGGTTCTCAAATATCATAGTATAAACCCTCTACTGGGTAGGGAATGGGTCCTCCATTAACTATTAGAGTGGAACCCACCTATTGTACTATTAAATGGGTCCTCTGCATATCAATTGTGGCCCCTTTAATGTGTGTTATAGTGACAAGGCGTGACATGACTTGGACAGTTACTTATGGGCACACACGTAAGATTTTGGGCATCATTGATGGACTTTTGGAACTTTAGTCTACTCTTCTTCCTAGGATGAGATGTGATATGGAGATCCTCTTTTTCTCTTGTTTGGGTTTTTTTGATTGAGCATGTATATATATTCACACTTGTATCCATACCTTTGGATTTGGTTACTCTCTTTCCATGAGAGGCAAAGATGTGTGGGGTATGTCGTGTGCTTTCAATGTTTAGATTCTCATGGTTAGATTAGTTTACTCTTCTACTATGGGTTAAAAATACTCTATGGGTGGTTCATCTACTCACCATATCAATCCCCCTCTTCTTGGAAGAGGTTACTCTTTCTTTTTCTTTGGGTTGAGCAACATCTTGTTTACCACCTACTGTCTTTTTATTTGTTTTTATCTCTTACTACTCCCCATTCATCTTTCAAGGTGTCCTAATGGGTATGTATATACTCACCACTACATAGGCTTTTCCCACATGTGTCATTTCTTATGAAGACGACGGATAGGTTGGTGATGACTTCAGATGAGCATAGGGATATCTGGTTCTTTGGGCCACGTATGATGGTTGGAGCTTGGAAATTAGGAGTTGAGCTCTCTCAGTATTTTACTTTTTTAGTTTTGTCGGTTTGGGACTTTCTTATGGTTGGGAATGTATTTTTCCCTTTTATTTTCATTTTACACTACCATAATTTTATTCTTTCTAGAGGTTTTCCATGCATGGTTGTTCCCATAGCATTTTTCTTCTTTTACTTTTACATTCTTTATACTTCTGCATCGAGATGGTTGTGTGTGTGCATAATAGTACTTAGGAAAAGGCCTCCCCATGTTAGTTATGTCTTCGTCACTGTTCGACTCCCCTTGGCCTATGGAGGTGAGCATGAAGTAGTTGTGGCTCGATCCTCGGCTTGGGTTGGGTCATGACAGATTGATATTAGAGTAGTTCATTCATTGGGATGTTATTTGGAGTAGTCCCCTTATGAGGATTTTGTTTGGATTAGTAAAATGGTGTTAGAGTGTCTCATGTTTGGATCTCAGGCTAGGGAATCCAATGATGGTGTGGGCATCTAATGTCTCCATTCAGTAAGACCTTGACTACCTATTTGTCGACTCGGTATAATGAGACATTGGTTGTTGGGATCAATGATACATGCATCATATGGGATTGATTCTTTGACTTTCATTCTTGATTCAACTCCCCATTTTTAATATATATGTGTGTGTGTGTGTGTGTGTGTTCATTCGACCATGGTACATCTTGATAACATTCAAGATGCCTTCATGATGATATCCAACCATGATACCAATTCTGAATTGTGACGAAAATTCAATGAGTGATGAGGCCTCGGTTCAAGGTCCTTCCGGTGAGATTCTTCCTCCAGGTGGTCAAGTAGCTGAACCCCCACCTATTGAGAAGTAGATCATCCTAGTATATAAGGATGAGGATGCACTCAAGCTATGAGCTCTCCATGAGTTTTAGCACCAAAGGCCGTTGAGGTTCTATGGTGACACATATCCTCAAGCAGCATAGGATTGGCTAGAGTCAGTGGTCAGTATCTTTAGGCTTATTCAGACCCTAAAAAATCTGGTGATTTCACTAGTAGCAAGCCTTTTCCACAGAGTAGCTGGGCACTGTGGGATCCTTGTTACATAGATGCACGATAGTTTGTAACTCTTATGGCTCGACTTTCAGAAGTTATTCCTTCAGGAGTAATACCCCTCCTATTTTCACTCAGTTCAGATTCAAGAGCTTCTAGAGTTGTAGCAAGGAAAGATGAAAGTGGATGAGTCTGCAACATGGTTCACATACCTTATCTATTACTCCATTAATATGATCTGCGATAGCTACATCCGAGCATCGAAGTTTGAGCAAGGACTTCGCAGAGAGATTCATGCTAGTGTGGTACCCTTGCGCATCCCCACCTATGTCAGGGTGCTGGAGAAGGCACTAGTGACAATTAGATTTCTGTTAGAGGGACTCCAGACAATTGGATCTAGTAGTGGGAATCACAAAATTGATTTGTTTGTAGCAGCTAGTAAGTGTCAGTCAGTGGGATCTTTGTGTTGGAGATCCTTTCCCAATTAGACTCAGGCGTGTAGTTGTGTAGTACAGGGACATCCCAGAGTACCATGGATTCCCATAGAGATTCAGTGTTATACTTGTGATGGGGGTGGTCACATAGCATGAGACTACCTGACCAAACATGTTGAGGAGCACAAGTAGGTAGCTGATGGACCGCCATGATCGGGGCAATACCATTATCAGGGATATCCTAAGTGGGGGTAGGGTGGTCCCCATGGAGGTGGAGCTAGAAGAGAAGTAGGAGGATCTATGGGTGGTTTAAAATACTATGATATCCATCTAACACCGCCACCAGATGGCCCATGCTAGGATTAGGGAGCTGATTGATGGGGCCACAGATAGCTGCATGCATTAGAGGCTTATGAACCCACAGTAAATGAGATGATTAGAAGTGCGATATGTGTTTGTTATACTATTGATTAAGTATTAGTAGACATAGATACTAGTCATTATTTTATCTTTATACTCCTAGTGTGGGGGATGGATCTCCCATATGAGGTGTTAGCTTAGTAGCTTCTCCATGAGGTTCCTATAGGGAACACTACTTCTGTATCTTTTATTTGTCAGAAGTGCAATCTATCACTAGATGGAGAGAGATTCACATGGGAACTTTTGGTCATCATGATGGAAACCTATGGAGACATCTTGGGCCTAGATTGTTTTTCCACAGTCTGAGACCAGATTTATTGTAACTGTAGATGAGTTATATGCCTTCACATTGAGGGGATGAGATTCACCTTTATGGTTGAGAGATATCTCATGGTGGGATGAGTGGGTCCTAAAAATAGGAACCCATGAACCATCAGCTATAATTTATTGAGTATATCCCTTGGTGAAGAATGGTCTTTATAAATCTAGAATCTGTCAATTCTAGAGGATTATATAGACGTCTTCCCCGAGGACGTTTCAGGACTACCTATGAGGCAGGAGATGGAGTTTTTCATTGACTTACATCCCGGGATCACTTTGATATATATCAGATATCCCCTACCAAGTTCTGAGATCTTCAATTACAATTTTAGTAACTTTAAGAGAATGGTTTTTTTAGGACCAAGGTGCCCCCCTGAGCAGCTCTGGTGTTGCTTGTGAAAAATACAAATTAGAGATTAGGGATTTGTGTGGACTATCATGGCCTAAACCAGGTCATGATAAATAACAAGTACCCCTTGAGGAGGATTGAAAACCTCTTTAAATAGTTGTAAGGAATGATATGGTTATCGAAGATTGATCTCAGGTCCATCTACCACCACTTGAGGTTTCATGAGGTTGATATTTCAAATATGGAATTCTGATGTCTTTACAGACACTATGAGAACCTAGTGATGCCTTTGGTGTGATGAATTCCCCATGCCATGTTTATGGATTTGATGAACCAGGTCATCCAACTATACTTGGACTAGTTTGTGGTAATTTTCATCTACGATATACTCATCTACTCTGAATTATAGGAGAATAAGGAAGAGCACTTGAGGATGGTTCTAGATTTTCTTCGATAGAACCAACTTTATGGAAATATCTCAAAGTGCCAGTTATAGATTCATGAGGTTCTCATTCTAGAGAATGTCATTTTAAAGCATGGTTTAGTTTTTAACCTAGTGAAGATAGATTCATTTCTTTATTGGGAGGAATCCAAGAGTGTGTTAGAGGTGTGGATCTTTCTTGGTTTGGAAGGGTACTATAGGAGGTTTATGGCAGAATTCTCTAGGATTGCAGCACCTTTAACTACCCTAATGTGGAAAGAGAAGTTGTTTACCTAGATTTAGTATTGTTAGAGATCTTTCAAGGAGTTTAGGTCGAGACTGAAGAGTGCTCCTATGTTGAGACTATCGGAGGAGGGTGTGGAGTACATAGGGAGCTAGGCTCAGTTGTGTGTTAATGCAGCATTATAAATTTATCACATATAGGTTGAGGTAGTTGAGGCCCCATGAGTAGAACTACACAAATCACAAACTAGAGTTAGAAATGGTTGTCTTATCCTTAAGGATGTGAAGGAACTAACTTCTAGAGAATCTCTTTATGGTTTACTCAGACCATCAGAGTCTCAGGTGCGTCTTCACAAAGAGAGACTTGAACCTGAGATAACAGCATTGGTTGGAGTTCATGTAGTACTATGAATTTGAGATATTATATACTCTAGGGAATGGAAACTTAGAATCAGATTCCCTTAGCATGAAGTACCAGGCTCACTTGGTGTGGAAGGATTCTAAGTAGTTGGTCTCTCTATAGCGGACCCTAGTAGAGCAGGAGGGTATAACTTTTCTACAGTCGATGGTGTTGACTCTGCCTCTTCTTGAGCATGTGAGAGAGTCTCAATTGGGATATATTGACAATGAGGTCTTAGTTGACCAGATATCCATGTGGGATTCACTAGTTGGATATTATAAATGAGGTAATCACATAATATTTTTTATGGATAGACAGTGGTTCTAGTCACGATACAGGGGGAGGTGATGTGAGAGTTCCACACTTCTCCCCTAGTTATACATCCCAGTGTGGGGAAGATGTATAGAGACCTTCAGCGGTAGTTTTGGTGGTCCATGATGATATGTAGTGTAGCTAAGCTTGTCTCGTGATGCCTCACCTGTTAGTAGGTGAAGGATGAGCACCATGTTTCTGCAAGTTTGTTGCAACCCCTTGATATCCTAGAGTGGAGGTGGGATGACATATCTATGGACTTTGTGATAGGGATTCCATGAATAGTGAAGGTTCATGATGTCATCTGAGTGATAGTTGACTAACTCATGAATTCAGAACACTTCCTTACTATTAGGAAGAGGGGTTTGGTTGAAGGTTTGGGGTATTTGTATATATAGGATATTGTTTTCCTTTATAGGGTTCCATTGATGATTGTCTCTGATCATGATGTGTGGTTTAAGTCACTATTATGGAGAGGCGTGTAGAATGAATTCAAAACCCAAATGAAGTTGAGTAAAATCCTTCACCCCCAGATAGATGGGAAGACCGAGTGAACTATCTAGGTGTTTGAGGATATGTTGAAATATTTCATGTTAGACTTCGACCATAGCTAGTAGGATCACTTTCCCTTAATAGAGTTTACTTAAAAAATATCTACCACTCTACTATCAACATGACACCTTTTGAGGCCCTGTATGAGAGACCCTATAGGTCACCCTTGTGTTGGAAAGATATTGGTGAGACATCTCTTCTGGGTCCATAGGTGGTGTAGGCCACGACGAAGAAGGTCCAAGTCATATGTGAGTAGATGAGGATGACCCATAGCAGGTAAAAATCATATATAGATTGTCATTGTAGGCCCTTGGAGTTTGATAAGAGAGACCAAGTTTTTCTAAGAGACTCCCCACGAAGAGGATTTTAGAGGTTAGGATAGGGAGAAAATTTATCCCTGAGGTTCATCAGGTCATTCAAGATCATGCAGAGGGTTAAAAAGGTTGCTTACCACCTCTCCCTACCCCCATACCTGGAGTGGGTCCACGATGTCTTCCATGTGTCATAGTTTATGAGATATGTGCATGACCCTACACACGTTATCGACTGGGAGAGTTTAACATTTAGGATAGAACCAACATTATGGAGCACCCTGTGGTGACTAAGGATCGACAGAAGAGGACCATGAGTAGACAGACCATGCCATTGGTTTTCATGTTGTGGCAGCACAAGAACGTGTAGGAGAGTTCTTCAGATTGGGGGAGTCAATTGCAGGCTTAGTATTTCAATTTGTTTGTTTAGTTTCTTTTTGGGAAAAAAATCACGAAGGTGGAAATGATGTTAAGACCCAGTTTTCCTTATAAGGATTTGAAATATTTCTATATATATTTCAAAAGTTAGGCACTAAGATGACATGAAATTCTGAGGTCCAGTGTTCTTGTAAATAATTTTATAAAAATGTTAAATATATTTTATATCATGCATGCATAGTTACTTAAAGAAAGTTTAATAACTCTTAAAAGGAAGCTTGGATCCAAAATTTAATATTACAGTTGAGTCTAGAATGTGTTTTTTACCCTAGAAATGACCTAAATTATGTCGGTGCAGGGTGTTTGGACATCTCACCCATTAGAGGTATATTCAGTGGATTGATTAATTAACTAATTAATTCATTAATTCATTAATTCATTCATTCATTCATTCATTTAACCTAGTGATTTTTCCTAAAAACTATTATAATGGAATATTTCCTAGGATTAGCCTCATAACCCTAGGACCATCAAAAGCTTCTTTTTTCTCCTTCCATTGGTGAATCACTTCAGACGATCACTAAATGCTAGAATGGAGCCGATCGGGATGCAGTGAATGCAATGGATTATTTTGATCATTGGAGATTTTTTTCTTCAACGACAAATGATCCAATCTCAAGGTATTACTTTTTAATTTTTGGCTTACACCCTCTTTGATTAAATAAATTGATCAGAATCATCTTGTTTATGATCTTCACCAATTGTTGGACCTTTCCATGCACCCACATACTGATTAATTTGATTTATTCAATTTTTTTCTAACCATGATTATCCCCATTCTTGATTGTTAGACAAGAACACTTGGAAAATATCATTTAAACATTTTTGTGGTGTATTTCTCCCTATTTGTTTTGCGTTATTCACTGGTAGGACCGCGCAGTCCTAGTTCGACATTGTCGTGTGGTACCAAGCCTGATCAGACCCTCAAAATCATGACGAATTCACATGCGAGGGATGGATCAATGAATCAGGGATAGATTTGAGTTTTTTTATGAGCTAAAGGAGTTCATTTCGATGATAGGAGGATGGATCTTCAAAGGCATAGGAACCCATGGCATGAAAGACATGCGAAAAAAACTCCCACGCTCGATGTAATAGATTTCCGACCAATAGACGACTGAAAACAACAAATATGGAAAAGATCCACTATTTTTGTGTGGATCCAAGGCCGAAATCAAAGGCAGAAAGATAGATCTACCTCATGAGAATAGGATTTAGAAATCAATGAAAATCCAGACTACAAGCCATGTCTCATAATGAATACATGGCGTGTAGCCCCCTGGCTATGGAGTCTAGGGTTTCGAAAGTTTATAAATATGGAATGGAATGTATCCCTCCTACACATCATGTAACTCATCCTAGAGTGGACAATCCATGTGATGGATTACATGGGAAGGAATCCATGTGGGAGTATACAGCCAAGTGCCAAAGTACACGAGCATGGTGTCAAGAATATGGACATGGCCATAAGGATATGGCCTAGTCCTGGATACTTTGGATATTCCATGTTGTCCACCTGTAGGGTGTGTACTTTTACCGGGACAGGAAGCCATGTGTTTGGAAGGGATATGACTAAGTGGTGGAGTGGGACCACAAATTGTGTGGGTCCCATCACACATTGTGTACTACTTGATTCCTTTTTAAGAAACATCATGTTTTCATATCTCTTTCATTTAGAGTTGGGTTTTGGTCTGCGATTAGCCTATCCTGAGTGCTTTTCCACGTAGAACACGATAATGCCCTTCATTGTGGATTTTGGGATATGATGTGGAATGTTCCGAGAACGAACCTTTGTTAGGTGATGCTCAGCGATGAAAATGATCATAAAGGATCACCAAATACCTCTAGATTGGAACCCTCTAGCTGGGTTAGGCTTGAGTCATCTATTGTTTGAGTGGAACCCTCCTATCAACACGGGGCATGGGTTTTCTACAGATTCTCGAGTGGAACCTCCAGCTAGGCTGGATATGGTTCCTCGATGATGTTTTGAGTGGAACCCTCTAGCTGGGCTGGGAATGGGTCCTCTACTAACTCCTAGATTGTAACTCTTTTATCAGCTCTAAGGATGAGTCCTCTATAGAATTTCAAGTGCAACCCTCCAGCTGGGCTAGGCATGGGCCCTCAATGACTACTATGGAATCATCCTATCAGCATAAGTCATGGGTCCTCTGTAGACTTTTAGAGTGGAACTCGCCTATTAGAATAGGGAATGGATCCTCTACATACTTCTAGAGTGGAACCCTCTAGTTGGGCTAGGCATGGGTCCTCAACTATCGGAGTGGAAACCTCTTGTTGGTCAGGGCATGGGTCCTCCATCAACTATCAGAGTAGAACCCTCCTATTGTATCAAGGCATGGGTCCTCTACCTAAATATTATGGCCCCTCGACTTTGTGTCATAGTGACAAGGCGTGTCTTGACTTGGATGGTTACTTCTAAGCAGACATGTGAGATTATAGGCATTGTTGATGGACTTTTGGAACTGTTGGATACTCTTCTTCATGGGTTGAACTGTGAGATGAAGATCCCCTTTCTCTGTCATTTTGTTTTCATTTAACTAATCACACACACACAAATATATATATATATATATACACACACTCACACTTGTATACATATCTTTGGATTTTGTTACTCTCTTTCCATGAGTGGCGAAGACGTGCAGGGTATACCACATGCTTCCCATGTTTATATTCTCATGGTTGCATGAGTTCACTCTCCCTATGGGTGGTGAAAACTTGACGTGGAGTTCATCTTATCATCATGTCAACCCCCCTATGCTTGGATGAGGTTACTCTCTCTCTTTCTTTAGGTTGAGGTGCATCTTTTTTACTACCTACTGCCTTTCTATTCATGTTGTATCTCTTACTGCTCCCCCTTCAACTTTTGGGGACTCCTACTAGGTATGTATATACTCACCCCTACCTGTCGTGTCTTGTGCAGATGACAGACATGTCAGCAGTGACTTTAGAGGAGCTTTGGGATACCTGGTACTTGGGATTACATAGGGTGGTCACAACTTGGAGATTTGGAGCTGGTCTCTCTCAACAGTTTACTTTTCTAGTTTTTTTAGGTTGTGACATCTTTCTGGTTGGGCATGTATTTCACCTCTTTTCTTTTCAGTTTACACTACTATACTCTTATGTTGTTTAGTGGTTTTTCATGCATGGTTGTTCCCTTGGCATTTTTCTTCATTTACATTTAATTCATCCATGCTTCACCATCGAGATGGTTGTCTGTGTGTGTATAGGTACATAAGCAAAGGCATCTCCATGTTAGTTATGCCTTCGGTGTTGGTCGCCACCGCCTGGTCTATGGAGGTGAGCTTGTGGTAGTTGTGTCTCGAGCTTTAGTATGGGTCGAGTCATGACATAAATAATAAAAATCAATAAATAATAATCAATAATAAATAATAAATGATAATAAATAATAAATAATAAATAAATGACAGTAAATTCTAAAAAATATTAAAGAATAAATTAATAAATTATAAATAAATAATGACTATATAACAAATAAATAATAAATAATACATAAATAATAAATTATTAATAAAAATTTAATGATAAATATGTAAACGATTAAGCAATAAAAAATAAATAGTGAAAAACAATAAATTAATAATTAAAAATAAATCAATATAAAACAAATAAGTAGTAAATAAATTATAAATCGGTTTAATAAATAATAAATAAGTAAAAAATAAAAAATAAATAAATAATAAATAGTAAATAGATAAATAGATAATAAATAAATACTACATTAACAATAAATTAATAATATAAATAAATAAATTATAAAAAATAAAGATTATGTAATAATATATAATTAATAATTAATGATTAATAATTTAAAAATAAATTAATAATAAAAAATAAATGGATATATAATAAATAAGTAATAAATTAATAACTAATAAATTAATAACTAATAAAAGAATAAATAATAAATGAAAAATGAAAAAAAATATTAAATATTAATTGGAAATAATATATATAAACACAAACACAAATATATATATATATATATATATATATATAATTTTATATTAATATATATATATAAAGACCGATAAATATAAATATATATACACTACAAAATAATTAGCTTTTTCCAACATGGGTATATCTGTTGGTAAAAGTGCATTTTCTGTTGGTAAAACGTTTTACCAACAAAAAATGTCATGTCACTAAACTGTTGGTAAAAACTCTGTCGCAAAATGTTATTGCGACAGATAAAATAGTTTTGTTACAAATATAATAATACCAACATATAATATATATGTTGGTCAAAAAAATTAACAACAGATTCATATGAAAAATATTTTTTTTGGTAATAATATTATCAACGTATAATATCTATTTATAAATTATATTTAAATAAAAATTATAAATTTTTATTGCTAATAAAATTCCATATTATATTTATTAATTTATCGTATATAACACCTATTTAAATTATCAAACTGAAGATGATTTTAACACATATGAAAAATTAGAAAAAAATTTATATTAATAATGGAATTTAATACAAAATTAATCATATAGTTGAAGTTGATTGATACATAAAAAGATCTTAAATACACAAAAACTCAAGATCCATCTACGCACCTACCGATGCTTGCCCCCCTCCCCCTAAATGAAAAAAGGCATGTCATCTCTTGAATGCAATCCTCCAACACCCATCATGATCGAATGGTAGAATAATAGTTACTTCCACCAAATGAAAAAAGGGCACGCTGTCTCGTAAATGCAATCCTTCGACACCCATCATGGTAAAACGGTAGAATAATAGTTACTTCCGCCAAATGAAAAAAAGGCATGTCATCTCTTGAATGCAATCCTCCAACACTCATAATGGTAGAATAATAGTTACTTCCACCAAATGAAAAAAGGCATGTCGTCTCTTGAACCTCAAGTTGATGTTATGTCACACTCTTCAGCTCCAAGATCTACACCACACACAACCAAAGAGAAAACCCACAAATCAGTGCAAAATATCTGCATGAATTGAAAAAAAAATGAAAGTATAAAAAAATAATCTGCATAAAATGAGAATTTTTCCAATACCAGTGAGGAACCTCAAGGCGTTGTTATGACACACCCTTCAGCTCCAAGATCTACACAACACAACCAAAGAATATACCCACAAATCAGCCCAAAATATCTACATGAATTGAAACCAAAATAGAAATCAATGAAAATATAAAAAATTAATCTGCATAGAATGGGCATTTTTCATTCATCATCTATGTTGACATCTCAACAAATCAAGTAATCTCCAATACCTATGAGTAACCTCATGTCGCTACTATGCCACACCCTTCAGATCCAAGATCCACATCATAGACAACCAAATACCATACCCACAAATCTATGCAAAATGTATGCATGAATTGAAACCATAATATAAATAAACAAAATTATAAAAACTGAAGTGAAGGTGAATGATATAATAATCATGCAAACATTATATAACGTTTTGAGTTTCCTAATTGAAAGTGTTTTTTAAGATAGTGGATACATGGTATGGGAATGAAAATGTAATTTTGAAATAAATCTACTTAGTCTTTTCAGTCTTCATTTTATCAGTCATCCCATTTCTCCTCAAATTTGTGTTGAGGTTGACATTTTTAAGGCGTCGATGGATGATATTTGGATTGAGATTAAATGGGAGCATCAATGTAATAAATAGGTGTGCTATGAATCCTGGGTAGACTTCTGTTTTTCATTTAATCAATTGGGTCATGCCCAAACTACCTGTCAGCAAGCTCCTAGGAAAGGTACTTCCCATGAGGTTTGCTTTGCAGGAAATTCAGAGAAGGAAGTTCATGCTAAAGTTCAGTTTCATCTCAACCCCTCCAGTGATGTTCTGGACAGTGCTAGTTCTCCCAATAATCTCACAGAAGAAGAAATTTTGGCTCTATAGGAAGGTGATATCATCACCAATAACAATTAAATATTCAACCCAAGATGGTCTGGTCAGGTTCCTCTGGCTCGCTCTGACCCTTCAGATGCTTTGAAGGAGGGGATCTTAGTAGCTAAGAGGATGAAGAGTGTTCAGTGGAAGGATCCACTTATTTATGGAATATTTTGTATGTTGAGGCATGATATCAAAGGACCTACAGTATACGCACAGGCCTAAATCCTCTAGCAAAGGAAGGCATGTGTTTTTAGACTAGATCAATTGATCAGTCACCTTTAGTACTAAGAATTGAGCACCCTTCCTATGCATAAGTAGTGAATTGTATTCCTAATACATGAGATAAACTCCAAGTAGTGGTTGTTGGAGAGTCTTCTATATCACCTTTAGTGACCTCAATTGATGACCAGGCTAAGTCTAGTTATCAGGTCTTGGGTAGAGGTAGAAAAATTGGTGAGTAGGCTCTTGAAGGGCAGGTATGCAACAAGTATCCAATGTAGGAAATCCATCCTAGAATGGAGCTCAGAAACTAGTTTCATAAGTTACAGGAGGTCAAAATAGATAATGAGGCGTGGAAAATGGTACAGCCTGGTAAGAAGAGGCAACAGGTCTTCTAGGATAGGGTGGTGGAAGAGGAAATCTCTTTGGATTCCTTGGAAATTGAGGAGGTAATCAGTGAAAAGGTACACTTTCGCACAGGATTGAAAAAAGGAGGAAAGGGATTTAATCAAAGCAGGGGGTCATCCATTGACTTTAGGTAAGTAGTAAAGGCATTAAAAATATTACTCCATCTTTCCCAAGACCCTGAGGACCAGGTCAGGAAGCAAAGCAGGTGAAGTCTTAACAGCTGAACTTCATACTCTTCAAGAATCTAAAGACCCGGTGGAAGAAACAAAAGTAGTTGGTGAGGCTTAGAAAGACCCTGTTGGGTCTCGAGAGAAGCTGCAGCCTGATGACCAAGGGACAAAAGTCTTCCTAGGAGGTCAGGACTCCAAGGACCTTTTCCCTCCTTATTTCATTGAAAAAATGATAGAAATGTGTGATTATTTTGGTAAAGCCATAGAAGACAAAATCTGGGAGGCTCGAAGTTCTGACCTGGACTCAACTATGGAGGAGTGGGGAGAGATGTCTAGTCGATCATGCCCTCATGGCCTTGAGACAGACTTGTGTACGTGACTTGACTTCCAACTGGACATTAGTTTCATAAGCTTGAACAAGGTTAGATTCTCTTTAGAAGATTTTATTAAGGTCTTGATTTCCTTAACCTGAACAACCAAGGATTTCTTCGACTTCATTACGATCAAGGCATTAAAAACTTGTCGTGGGAATACTGGATCAACTCTTTAGAGCCTTAAGCTATTTTTTTGCATTGTTTTGGTCTTGTTTGATTCTTGGTGTCTCATTTTCTGGTGGTTGTGTTTTAGGGGTTCCCACCTATCCTAGAAAGTGGATTTTCTTAAAATAAAAATATATGTTCAGACAAGGAATGATAATGTTTGAAGTTCACAAAACCTAGAAGAGTCCGCATAACCATCAAAATAAAAAGATAAATAATACATGAGACCAAGATCCCAAAGCATATAAGCCAACCAAGAATGATAATCACAAATCAAGATAATGATACTAATTTACTTCCATTCAATAAAATTATTCAATCAAGCAGATGAAAGTAGATAGTACCAGAAATTTTACATTTCAAAAGTTTTTGAATCCCGCTTACAGTTACATTTTTCAATGCATATTATAAAGAAGCATATAGTACTGCATAGTAAAACTTTATAGTAATATGTAGGCATATTGAAACTATACATTACAAAGGCTAATAAATGCATAATATATCATAGTTGTTGGATTGAAACTACATATTAAACCTGCATGTTATAGTGTTATTGAAATTTCATAGTGGTACTGAAAACTATACATGAAAAAGACTACTAAATCCAACTTATAGTAACTTTTTTGAATGTATATTATACAGAATCATGCAGATTGAATGCATGCTGAAACTGGATATAAATTCAAAGTGACATAATATGAATTTGTATTGAAACTACATAATTATATGCATATTTTTTATTACAGGCACTTAATCTGGTCATCGAGCATCAGATTACAGTAAAAAACATAATATTTTGTAATCATTTAATGTTTACCCTATTTAATAAACATAATCAATGAAACATGAATGAAAAAATAAAGAAAGAATATGGTTTAATGGATAATCAGAAGTAAAAGAGAAAGAATCATTACATGACTTGGCAAAGGTTCCGGAGAAGAGAGTACATGTGGAAGTCCACAGTGGGGTCAAACCAGAGCTCCATCCTTTTCTCCCAGTTCCCTTCTCCATTAACATACACATTCGCCTGAACCAAAAGAGGCTCCCCACTGGAGCTTACCAGAAACTCGAGTCTGATGACATCTACCACATTGAATGCACTAAAAATTAGCCACTAATGAATAAATCAAAGGAAATCATGTTGCAGTTCTCTTAAATCACTGTACAATTAATCAGAAAGTGACATCAACCCATTAAAATCTATGCATGATAGAGACTTCAAGGTGATTCCAATAGAGACACGAGACTGTAATGACCCCAGGAGGTGAAATAAAGGGAAACACCATGTTGTCTTCACCCAATAATGAAAAGAATACATTAAAAGGAGGAGAATGGGCCCATCAATGAATTCACACAACTAAGCATAGATCCATCCCACTTTACCAAACATGAACAACATGCTAGAGTCAAGAAAAGAGAGATGAAAATATCAAACAAATAATCAGTTTGGAAGATTTAATGAGCTTACATAGAAAAAGGTGGCAGTCCACAGTGGAATCCCCAAGTACCAACTTCATTTGAACCAACACCTTCCCATACAGATACTTGTTCTTAGATGTGAACCCAACTCTTGAAATCAAAAGAATTTAAACATCATAAACCATACAAAGGAAGGAATCCCAGTAAATCCACATCTAAGAAGAAACAAATGGAAAATACCAGCATGCACTGACACATAGAACCAGGCACAAGGTGAAGAGAGGTTTCTACCAGAAAAAACTCAAACAAATAATTAGTATGGCAGATTTAATGAGCTTAAATATAAAGCAGTGGCAGTCGCAGTAGAATCGCTAGGTACCAACTTCATCTGAACCAATGCTTTCTCATACAAATATTTGTTCTTTGATGTGAACCTAGCACATGAAATCAAAAGAATCCATAATGTGAGGGAAGGGATGGAAGTGAGCGATGGGCATGGATCCTGGGGACAGATAGGGTTATGATAGGGTGTTGGGGATAGAGTGGTCGCACAGGGATGATGGTATAAAACGTTGTGGACATCGGCGGTCGAGGTTGGGGATGACAGCTTGGAACACTTGGGAGGAGGGTTCATGCGATGATGTCAGAGGGGGAGGCCTGCCGGGAAGAGGGAGGGGGTTGGCTGGGAAGAGGGAGGGTGATTCGCATGCTGATGTCAGAGGGGGACGCCATCCGGGAAGGGGGGAACAGGGAGGTGCTCATGTTGGAGGGGGATGCTGGTTGGGAAGGGGAAGAACATAGAGGTAGGGTCGGGGTCGGGGTCGGGGGGGACGTTCGCCGCTGAGAACGAGGAGAACATGGAGTTAGGGTTGGGGTCGGGGGGTGTTGCCCACTTTAGTGGTTTTTTGCATATATGTGTATATATATAATAAAAAAAGTTATAAATAAATATATAATTTATATATAAAAAATTATTATATAAGGATTATGTTTATATATATATATATTATCAATAAATATTACTAGATTATGAATTTTTAATTAATCATATATTTTTATTACCAAAATGATATGTTTGTAATGAGTAATATATATATATATATATATATATAGTTTTTGGTAAAATATTTAAAATTATTTATTTTTTTATTGAAATAGATTTTTATAATGGTAAACAATTTGTTGGTAATAATAATTTATAATAACAAATTCATTTATCAGTAAATCAATTATTGGTATTATTATGATATGACAACAAATTTAAATGTTAGTAAAATATTTTTTGGTATTGAGCTACTAATATAAACAGATATATCTGTTGTTAAAAAAAATTATTGGTACCACTGGTTAATATCTATAGAATTTAATATCTGTTGGAATTAATCATTTTTACCAACAAATATATTATCTATTGATAATTTTCTATTGGTAAAGGTCAATTTTTTTGTAGTGATATATACATAAATATGTATAAATATTTACATATATGTGTAAATATAGACAAATATTCATAAATACATATAAATATTCATTCATAGATACAATTATATATAATTTTAAATAAATAATGATAAAAATATATAAATTTTAAATAAATATAAAAAATGTATAAAATTACATACAAATATATATATATATATAATAGATAATAAATCACCAAGAGAGGGAAAACCACAAAAATTGCAACATCATCAAATTAATAGGAATTTAAATAAATGGAATTAAACCATAAACAACCTAAAAAGAAAAGGAAGACACTCTTAAATGAAGATGAAATCTCATAGAATGTTCAAAAAACAAGATATCTGAACAATAAAATTTGTTTTGGAGGCATTTGGGGCCTCTTTTTATACTGAAAAATAGTTATTGGGGTCGCATAATTCACCATGTCATAGATATCATCACAGAATTTGGTTTTATATGTGGTAGAGTCTAAACGGATACCCAAATCAAAAGTTATGATTGTTTGAAGTTGAGTTCAATTTTCAACTTTTCTTAAAACTATAATAAATTTTATTCCATTAGTTGTTACCTAATTGTTATCTAACATGATTGTAGTTCATTTTATAAGTTTTGATTTGACTTGTTGTGAAGTTAAAACAGACACCGAGATCAAAAGTTCTATTCATTTGATAGTGAATTTTGCTTTGAAATTATACAAAATTCCATATTACTATTAACTAATAATTATATATAATTAATAGTTAGCACATTACAATTAAATAAATTTATAAATAATAAAAAATAAATTAATATAAATAATAAATCATAATTTTAAATAATAAATCATAATTTAAAATTTAGTATTTAATATTTTTCCCCATTAATTTAGTGGCGGTTTTTATAAAAACGACCGCTATTTAGGGGTGGTTTTTATAAACCGATGCTAAAAGTAATTTTTTTAAAAAAAAATATAAATTAGGGGCGTTTTTATAAAACCACCACAAAAAAATAATAATAAATAATAATAAAACATTTAGCAGCGGTTCTTAAAACCGCCCCTAAAAAACCGCCGTGAAAATTTTTTTCGGAATATTTCACAGTGGTTTTAAAAAACACCTCTAAAAAACTATCATGAAACCCCTTTTTTCTTATAGTGATGCATGGGTATCATTGTTATATATATATTCTGTATTGTAGATATGTGGATGTTACAGGTTCATAGTCTAAGGATTTTCCATAAGAGATATATGTCTTCTTAGTGCTTATTGTCAACCTCTTTCCTATTATAGGTGATCTTGAGGTAACACACTCATCTTACTGATAACTCTATTTTGTATACATATTTTGATGTGTTTTTATATGCATTATCATTGAATATTAATTTATTTAATATAATATTCATGCCAGATATTAATGTTTTGTGAATTATTTTGTAGAATTGACATTAGAAACAATACCAAGGAAAACATGGAAATTGAGAAAATAAACAACACTTTGCACCATGAGCACATTGAAGCGGCGTGACACTAGATTTTTAGGATGATTAGGGAGTACTTTTGGAGAAACAAAACTGAAGAAACATGAAAAAACAGAGATTCCAGTGTTGAAATTGCATTTTACACGTCATGTAACATCATTACATGATGTGAAGATTCAAGTCGTGAATTTTATATAGGTAATGAGAATAAGGAAACATATATGAGGATTACATAATTTTTAAACATATTACACGTCGTATAATTCCCCGATATAGAAAAAATATTGATTTCCAACAAATCTTTGACGAGATTTCTGAAGATCTTTTCAACCGGCCGGCCATTTAACTTATTCTTTGACTTAGGTAAACACTTTGAATGACTATGAGGCTTATAAAAGGGGGATTACAGCCTAGAGAAAGGCATTCCATACCACATTTAAGGCATGACCATTGAGAGGCTTTCGTAGGGTTCCAACCAACTGTAGATAGGTTTTCATTATGTTTTTCTTTCCTTTATCTTATGTAATCATTGGATAATTTCTATTTTAATTTCAATATCACTCTTTTATTCCTTTTCCTTATCAATCCAAATTTTTTATTCTCTTCCTCGTGGAATAAGTTTTATTCATCATTAGGGATCACCCAAGGATTATTGGCTAAATCCGTAGGGGGGAGGGAATCGTATGAAATGGGTGTGTATCAATGTGTTTTATTTTATTATTCATTTTCATAATAATTATATTCAATAGGTATTGTGTTTCATAAAAAAATGTCATTTCTCTTTGTAAATCGTGAACCAAGTGTGTTTATATGTGGATGAGAACCAACATGATTAAGATAATTAGTTCATGACCAATGAATGTTATTATTATTCTACAATTGCAATCCGATCATAATACACTCTAGTTATTTTAATTCTTCATACAACCATGAATTGAGATTCTAGGATATATTGATAGGATTTGACCATCTCTCCTACTGATTAAATATGATTTATTGCATAGGGATTGAGTATTATTATTTTGAAAGTGTAGTCATGATTTATTTTTAGAAGGACCTCACATGGAAACTCAATTATCCTCCATTTTGTTTTTCTATTTTAATTAATTTATTTTAATTACATCATTAGTTTAATTAAATCAACCATAAATTAGAATGACCTAACCTTTGGTCTAGAATTTTCATTGTTTCTTTCCCATCTCTCTGTGGGTTTGACCTCGTACTTTCGCTATGTTGCACCATTATAGCCAATATTGTTTGGGTTAATATAAATTTGTAATTTGATCTACGCTCGGAGGAATTAATGACGTCTCTAGGTGCATCACTTACTGCCAACGCAGTTAGGGTCTTGATGGGTCAAGTCATGTAAATATCCATTTAAATACAAAATCATGTCATTTTATATATGTTATGTATGTACTTTGAAAGAAAACATATTATACATTTAATTCATGTTTGTGAGATCAAATTCACCCAAATTGTCATTTCCCATTATGCCCTTTATTTAGAGCCACCATCTTATGACTCAATTATCCAATTTTGATTTCATCTAAGTGTCCAAGTTGTGTCCATTCCATAAAAAAACTATTTGATCTCAAATTGATCTTGTAATTCTAATCCATCATAATAATTAAATGAACTTTTATTTAGATTTTTCCTTTGTGAGTGATGCATTTTTTAAATTTATTTATAAAACACTAAAAAATATTTTAAAACTATCTTGAAGAAATGTGACATGATATTCAAACATAAGTCATCTACCACTTGTCATATAATATATAAACTTTTTTCATGCACGTATAATTTATTAATCATGTCATTGGATTGTGATGTGTCAAACATACTATTTATTTATTATTGGATGAATGATTCTTTTAAATTTGGTTTCAAAAAAAAAGTAATATATGGATTGAAAAGGATTTAAAAAGTTTACTTTATGTTAAAAAAAGAATAAAATGATGGGAAAATATTAACAAAAAAGGCCACCGCACAATCATGTTTAAGTAGCATAAAAAGGGAGGGGAACACAGCGGCCCGCCATCTTGCTATTAGGAGTCTCTCTGAAGTTCCTCGTGTCTGGTTGGATTCTTTCCCTAGATGGTTTTCCTCTCTTATTTTGAATGACCTTCTTTCTTAGAACCACATTTCCTTATCTTCTAGGTTTTCTAGGGAACCTAAATGACACTTTGTGGGAATTTATGGCTGGTCGGGTGCTAGCGACAAGAGGAAATCTTAGGAGTTGATTAAATCTGTTAAAAATAAGATTCATGGTCCCAATAGTTTTTTGGGGAAATTTCAATCAATTACTATACCATTATGAGAAGTATAGTGGCACTAGATAGAGGGATGCCTCCATATAGTAATTCCAAGTTTTCTTGCACCATTCTAGCCTATCCGATCTGGGCTGCTTAGGGAGTCCATTCACTTGGTTCCACGGATGTGACCGCACCTCCAGAAGTTTTGAAAGGCTTGATAGGTTTGTGGAATCTAGTGATTTTTTGATGTCATTCCTGAGGTATGAGGTTTCCCACCTTCCTCCAGTTTCATCTAATCATCGCCCAATTTTTCTTCAGCCGCGTGTAGTATCTTTGGGTGAAAGACATTTTAGAGGATTTCACTTTGAATGTATGTGGATCTATAATGAAAAATGTTGGGAGGTGGTCCAATATATTTAGTCTTCCTCCCATGATCAAGTCTGGGATAAGACCAAGTTGATGGCTTTATAGCTACAACACTGCAGCTGATAGAACTATGGGAATTTTGATCAGAAGATTCTCAAGCTTGATAAAGCTATTTGGAGTTACTATGGGAACCACATTCCTGGAAATGATAGGCAAGAGGAAATTTCATTGGAAAAACAACTGGATGAGGATTTGAGAGATAAAGTGAGCTACTAGTTCTCTAGATATAAAGAGGCCTTCATTTAATAGGGTGACCAAAATACAAGGATCTTCCATAAAAAATATTCTTCTAGAAGAATAAATAATTTTATCTCTAAATTGGAAGTCGGGGATGGAAACTTTTCTTATGATGGGGTTACGATTCAGAAGCATATAATGTCTTTTTTCAAGGATATATTTCATTTTGAGGGTGGTGCCTACTTGGTTGATCTTTTGATCCAAGTGAGGCATGAAGTTACTGCGGAAATGCCATTAGAGCTGGAGTTGGACATCTCTGGGGAGGAAATTGTGGCAGCCCTAAGGAGTATCCACTCTTCAAAGGCGCTAGGCCTTGATGGTTTTCATAAAGTATTTTTTAAGAAATTTTGGCATAATTGTGGGTATGGATGTTATCTCTTTAATGCAGGGTTTATGGGTTAGTGAAATTGGCACGGAAAAGGTCAATGAAACCCTCATTGTTATGATACAAAAAATTTCTAGCCCAGTGCGTATCTCTGAATTTAGGCCTATTAGTTTGTGCAACATGGTTTACAAAATTTTCTTAAAGGTCTTGTCTCGCCACTTGGGGAGGATCCTGCCTTCCACCAGTTTTTAAAATTATAGTACCTTTTTTCCAAGAGACTCATTTCAGATAATGCTTTCATGGGCAAGAAATATTTCTTTCTATAAAAACCTGCTCTTCTTCCAAGAGGGAGACTATGACCACGAAATTGAATATGTTTAAAGCTTATGATAGGGTGGAATGGGCTTTCCTGGAAGCAATTATATGTAAGTTGGGTTTTGGTCCAAAGTGGATAAGAGTATTCATAACTTGTGTTAATACAATTTCCATTAATGTTAAGGTTGATGGTTTTCTCACCAAGAAGTTCAAGCCATCCATAGGCCTTTAGAAGGGTGACCCGATTTCCCCCAATTTATTTCTCAATGTTGCTAACATTTTTTCTCATCTCTTATCAAAAGAATCTTTGGAGAGGCATTTCAATAGGGGGAAGGTTTGTCTTCATTGTATCCCCGTTAATTACTTATTCATTTCGGATGATTTTCTCCTCTTCTCAAGAGCAACTCTCCAAGAGTGTCAGGAGGTCCTTAAAATTATTGACACTTTCACTAATGCTTTGGGAAAATATGTCAACTTCGAAAAATAAAATATGTATTTTATTTGGGGTGTTCAAGAGGGAAGAATAACTTCTATCTCTAGTTTGTGAGGAATTAAATTGGTGGAAAATCATAAAAATATTTGGGACTTCTGACGGTCTTTGAGTGATCCAAATGATATTTCTTCTCCTTTATTCTTAATAAAGTCCATAGAAAGATTATGGGACAGTTTGACAAGAATATTTCTAGGGATGGAAATGATCTTCTTATCTGAGGAGTGGTCCAAGAAGTTTATTCTTATGTGATGTCCTTATTCAAACTCTCGAATTATTTTAATCCCCAACTTCATTCATATTTTGTGAATTTTTGGTGGGGTCGTAATAATGGGAAAAAACTTCATTGGGTTTCATGGGGGAAGCTTTGTGGCCCTAAGGCTAGCGGTAGCATGAGTTTCAGATATTTGAGCATTTTTAATGATTCACTTTTTTCTAAACAAGGTTTGTGCTTACTTCAGGATCCAAACAGTTTTTTCATGAATGTCAAAGCCACGTATTTCCATCATGGAGACTTTATGGCTTCGAGTTTGGGCCCTATATCTAGTTTTTACTGGAGAAGAATTTGGGGATCAAAATTTGTTCTTAACCACGGCCTTTTTTTAAGAATCTCTTATGGTTCCCTGGTCAACAATTGGAAGGATCCTTGGATTCCTGGTTTTGATGGTTTGAGACCATGTTCTCTTCCTTCACCTGGCGTTGAGAATGCTTCAGTTATGGATATTACGACTGATGATCTAAGCAGATGGGACCCCTAGAAGATTGATTATTGGTTCTTTGTGTAACTCTCTGAACCTAGTTACCCAGAGTTTGTGCATTATTACATAACATTGGCATGATACAAGGAATCATATCCCGAAAGACTGATTAGTTTAGTAGCCTTGGAATTACTAGATACATTCATAAGTTTTACATTACATCATGAAATAAAAACATCAACAACATTTTGTCCCCTTTTAAACACACTTATTTTCTTATCCTATCCATGTGGGTCAACCATAAAATACTTCTTTAGATCCTGGGAAAATAAAACATAGAAATAAGTGATATCAGATGCTTAGTAAGGATAAAAATATAGTAGAAACATTCATAAATAAGTATAAACATTTAAGGCAATGAATAAGACTAAAAAAAGCCTTTTAAACTTAAACTTCAGCATAATATGGAAAAGATAAAATCAAATAATGTCATTTACTTAATCACATGGATATTATACTAGTCGAATAATCACATGCAATATCAATAGCCACTTTTATAATGATGGAATACATAATGCTAGACTTCATAACCACATAGTCAAGGCCTTATGCTAAGACTACAAATAAGATTTTGTCAAAGTCTTGTGCCAAGACACTAGTTTGTCTCATGATACCTACCGATGCATCGAGGAGTTATAGTGGGCTCTACCTGTCACTTACTAAGTCTAATGCATTCCTCATATGAAAAGGTTTAAACATAACATAAAAATTCGTATTAAAACTAGCATACGAAATGTCAATACCTTATCCATAAACCATGAATGGTGTAAAAATAAAACATCCACAGTCAAACATATCACAAAACCTTCAATACAATATGGAAGTTTTTTATTATAATAAATCAACTTCAAACAAGCTTAAAATCCATCAAAGGATGATCACATAGATGAAATCAAAACTTTTTTAGAGAAATATCTCTTTCTATTTTGAAATAATTTAAAATTCATATAATTATAAAAGAAAACATTTATTTTGAAAATATTATTATAAGCTTTTATGGGAAGCTTCAACGATGATATAATGGTGAAAAATATCCACACCTACCATATAAGTTAAAAAAAGACATTCTTACCTTAATTTTGTCGAAAAGGTCATAAAGTACCTTGTTTGGAAAATGACGGAAAGATTACTTTCAAAACATATATGGTCAAATAAGGGTATAAATGACTTTAACCCATAGTATAGTAAATAGTAAAAATGTTTTGAATTACATTTTTAAGAAAACATGGATGCGGATGATAAAGAGTTCCCAGTAGATACATACGTAAAAACAACCTCGAATAATAAAGAGATTGTGAAATTAACCCTTACCTTGTACTTTTCCTTAGTCGATGGTATGTTAAACTCCTATATAATAGTTAAAAAAATTAAATTATAAAATAACTATATACATAAATATGATATCATATATGATCCTCTAATATTGCTTTGTTAATAATATTTCAATAGTATCATCGTTTCAGGTGTTAACTGATCTGTTTTCTTTCATATGCTTGGTTACATAATCCATGTTTTTTATGGATAGGGTGTATTTGATTCATATACAGAATGATATTATGTTCATAAACATTATTTTTAATCATAAAATGAAAATTATTCTTGAATTATTATGATGGGGAATGAATCTCATCGCGTTTGTGGAGACGGTAATCCGTACGTACGCATGAGCGACAATATCATTATATTGATGGTGAAATCATATGTAATTGGATGACATGTCACATATACAGAATCATTAACATGTTATATTTATTATTTACATCATTTATACTCATTATTATACCCATCCAAATAATGAAGTGTTTGAATGACAAACTACACCATGACGTGGAGACAGTAAGTCGTACGTACACACGTATGGTGACTTTGTCATTCATATGATGGATAGAATAATGAATATGGTTGTAACATTTTTATAATAACATCACAGTATGTAGAAGATACTGGAGTTATTATTTTAGAATGGAAATAACAAATAAAGAGGAAGTGGAAGAAGAAAAGAACTTGAAAGAGGTGATGAAATATTTACCTCTTCTTCGGGTTCTCCCTTTTGATTTGATCAAAAGGGCTCCTTAGATTGGATTTATGACCAAAGGAAGGCCTCTAAAATGAATGGAGGAAAGTTGGGAGGATATTTGGTTAGGGGTTGGCCAAGCCAAATGGATTTGGAGGTGTGAAATTAAGATAAGGGTAAGTTCCCTTTTATAAGAGAGGTGAGGGTCACTTTAGGAAAATCTTGAAATATTGTTTTATAATAAAATCATTTTCGGTTTCTAATGGCTCAAAAATGAATTATTTCAAGTATAAGGTGGGGATGGGTCGAAAACCCCTCAACCAATAGGTTTTAGACAGGTTTAGGTCATCATATTAACCTTATCTTTTAGATTTAACTCTTAGTTAAATAGTTTGACATTTACCATGTCTCTTTGTATTTTTATATTATATGGTTAATAAACTTACTATAACAAGCCAATAAAACCCCAAGTGGTTCATTATTAATATATATAACCTTATCTAAGTCCTTTGGCCAAACATTATATTTTTAGGAATATTATATCAATTAATAATATAGTATTTGTTTTAAAAACTCAATTATGTCAATTTTGATACTATTTAGTATTTGGTTTTTGTAAAAATCATAACATGATTACTTCTAAAAAAATTATTTAATCAATCATAACATGTCATATTAATCTAGAAAATTATTTGAATTCATAAAAAGTCTCAAATTACATTTATTTGGATATTTATAATATCAATTATTTTAATCTTTCATTAATAAGGTAATTACTGCATCATCGTTGTGTCATAAATAAATTAAATTATTTAATGTCTAAAAATTATAAATAAAATACCATTATGTATGAAATATTTTTATATTTCTAATGAATATTTATAGTTGAATTTATCTTTTGTATAACCCTATATTAAAAATGGTTTAGTTATTAAACTTTGAATTTAACACTTTTAACTCTTCTTTAAATAAAATAATAATAAATGTCCTAATCTAATCCAAGTGGACCAAAGGGGATCATATTTTATTTTTAAGGTTGTTTTTGGTCGAATTACATTTATCCAATAAAATTAGGACATGTGTTAGGGTTATTATAATATCATATTTAACCTTAATTACCCTATTTACTTTTAACCGTGGTAAATAAAAGTAAAAAGTTATTATTCACCAAAAATTATTTTCATCTTATTGAACCAAATTTTACTTACTGATTTCAACCGTGTCTCTCAGATTTTGTAAATTCAACTCATAGAAGTGGTAAAATTAAGTTTTATGCAAATTTGCAAATGCTCTGAGGAGGTGTGTAAAAGACGGTAAAAAGTTCAATAAAATTTTTATATATCTAAGCTTATTATTAAATGAATCCAATGAATTACATTGAACTTATATAGTTATTATGTATCTATTTTGACCTAAAATAAATTTAAATAAAATAAATAATTATTTAAATAAAAATTCGGTTTTAACCAATAACGCAGTGTTTTTCACTATTCATCAAAAATTGAAAGTTTTCATAAAAATATCAAAAATTCACCCTAAGGAAATTTCGATATTCCGAATTCAAAAATGAAGACCATTTTGAAAAATAAAATTTATAAATTTTCAAAAAGTGGGTATTACTATTCATAACGGCTAGTTTGATTGGTCGTAGTGTGTTAGAATCTCGAAGTTGCGTACAATGCAAGTTATTGCATTATTCAAAGGGAAACGTATCATGGAAGCTTGGGGTGTTACACTTTGAGCCAGAAAAAAATGTTATTCGGGTTGTTCCAGTGGTTCCTTGGGTTGGGTTGAAAACATTGTGATGGAATGCTAAATTCTCGGGTTGTTACTCAGTTCGATCATAATTTAATATTTAATATTTTTCCCTGTTAATTTAGCGGCAATTTTTATAAAAGTAGCCGCTATTTTGTGGCGTTTTTTATAAACCGCTTCTAAAAATAATTTTTTTTTTAAAAGTATCTAAATTAGGGGATTTTTTTCTAAACCACCACAAAAAAATAATAAAAATAAAAAAACACATTTAGAAGCGGTTCTTAAAACCGCTGCTAAAAAACCACCATGAAATTTTTTTTCTGAAATATTTCACAGTGGTTTCGAAAAATATCTTTAAAAATTGTCGTGAAAGCCCTTTTTTCTTATAGTGATGCATGGGTATCATTGTTATATATATATTCTGTCTTGTAGATATGTGGATGTTACAGGTTCATAGTCTAAGGCTTTTCCATAAGAGAGAGATGTCTTCTTATTGCTTATTGTCAACCTCTTGCCTATTAGAGGTGAGCTTGAGGTAACAAACTCATCTTACCGATAAATCTATTTTGTATACATATTTTGATGTGTTTTTATATGCATTCTCATAGAAAATTAATTGATTTAATATAATTTTCATGCCTAATATTAATGTTTTGCGAATTCTTATGAAGGATTGACATTAGGAGCAATACTAAGGAAAATATGGAAATAGAGGAACGAAACAACACTTCGCGCCATGAGCACAGTGAATCGGCGCAACATTGGATTTTTAGGATGATCATGGAGAACATATGGAGGCACAAAACTGGAGAAGCATGAAAAAACAGATATTTCACTGTTGAAATCGCATTTTATAAGACATATAACACCATTACACGGTGTGAAGTTGCAAGCGGTGAAATTTATACAGGTCGTGAGAAAAAGAAAACATGTCTGAGGATTAAATAATGTGTAAACATATTACACACTGTATAATTCCCCGATATAGAAAAAACGTTGATTTCCAGCAAATCTTTGACGGGATTTCTGAAGCTCTTTTCAACCGATCGGCCATTTAACTTATTCTATGACTCGGGTAAACCCTTAGGATGAATATGAGGCTTATAAAAGGGGTATTATAGCCTAGAGAAAATAATTCCATACCACATTGGAGGTGTGACCACCGGGAGGCTTCCGTAGAGTTCTGACCTGCTTTAAATAGGTTTTCATTGTGTTTTTCTTTCCTTTATCTTATATAATCATTAGATAATTTCTATTTTAATTTCAACATCTCTCTTTTATTCATTTTCCTTCTCAATCCATCTTGTTTATTATCTTCCCTATGGAATAAGATTTATTCATCATTGGCGATCACCCAACGATTATTGGCTAAATCTGTAGGGGGAGGGGAATCATTCGAAATGGGTGTTTATTATTGTGTTTTATTTCATTCTTCACTTGCACAATAATTATATTCAATTGGTATCATGTTTCATATAATTATTATCATATATCTTAGTAAATCATGGAACATGTGTGTTTATATGTAGATGATAACCAACATGATTAATATAATTAGTTCATGGCCATTGAATGTTATTATTCTTCTATAATTACAGTCTGATCTTAATACACTCTAGTTATTTCAATTCTTCAGACCACCATGAATTTAGATTCTATGATAGATTGATAGGGTCTGGCCATATCTTCTATCGATTAAATATGATTGATTTCACAGGAATTAAGTATTATTTTTTTGCAAGTGCAGTAATGATTTATTTTTAGAAAGACTGCCCATGGAAACAGGATTCCCCTCCCTTCTGTTTTTCTATTTTAATAAGTTTATTTTAATTACATCATTAGTTTAATTAAATCAACCATAAATTGGAACTAACTAAACTTTGATCAAGAGTTGTCATTATTGTGTTCCCGGCTCTTTGTGGGTTCTACCCCATACTTTCGCTATGTTGTACCATTATAGCCAGTATTGTTCGGATTAATATAAATTTCTAATTTGATCCACACTTAGAGGAATTAACGACGTCTATGGGTGAATCACTTATTGCCAATGCAATTAGGGTTTTTATGGGTCAGGTCATGTCAATATCCATTTAAATACAAAATCATGTCATTTTAGATATGTTATGTGTGTAATTTTAAAGGAAACATCTTATATAGTTTAGTCATGTTTATGAGATCAAATTCACCAAATTTGTTATTTCTCATTATGCCCTTTATTTAGAGCCACCATGTTCTGAATCAATTTTCCAATTTTGATTTCATCTAAGTGTCCAAGTTGTGTCCATTCCCTAACAAATCAATTTGATCTCAAATTGATATGGTAATTCTAATCCATCATAATAATTAAATGAACTTTTCTTTAGAGTTTTCCTTCATTAGTGATGCATTTTTAAAATTTATTTATAAAACACTAAAAAATATTTTAAAACTATCTTGAATAAATGTGACGTGATATTCAAAGATAATTCATATACTACTGTTCTTATAACATATAAACTAACTTCTTCCATGCACGTATAATTTATTAATCATTTCATTTGAATGTGATGTGTTAAACATTCTATTTATTTATTATTGGAAGAATGATTCTTCTAAATTTGGTTTCAAAAAAAGTAATAGATTGATTGAAGAAGATTTAAAAAGTTTACATTATGTTAAAAAAATGATGGGAAAAGATGAAAAAAAGGCCACCACACAATCATGTTAAGTAACATAGAAAGGGAGGGGAACACGGCGGCCCACCATCTTGTTATTAAGAGTCTCTCTGAATTTCCTCATGTCTGGTTGGAGTTTTTCCCCAGATGGTTGTCCTCTCTTGTTTTAAATAACCTTGTTTCTCAGAACCACATTGAATTCTCTTTTGGGTAACCTAGGGAACTTGAATGACACTTTGTGTGTATTTATGGTTGGTCGGGTGCTAGTGATAAGAGGAAATCTAGGTAGTTGATTAAATATGTTAAAAATAAGCTTCCTAGTACCACTATTTTTGGGGGTTATTTCAATTAATTACTCTACCATAATGAGAAGTATGGTGGTGCTAGATAGGTGATGCCTCCATGCAGTAATTCCGGTATTTCTTGCGCCATTCTGGCCTATTGGGTTTGGGATGCTCGGGGAGTCCATTCACTTGGTTCTGTGGATGTGACCACACCTCCAGAATTTATGAAAGGCTTGATAGGTTCGTGGAATCTGGTGATTGGTTGATGTCATTCCCGAGGTATGAGGCTTCCCACCTTCCTCTGATTTTATCTGATCATCGCCTCATTTTGATTCAGCTGCATGTAGTATCTTTGGGCGAAAGACATTTTCTAGGATTTCACTTTGAATGTATGTGGCTCCATAATGAATTATGTTGGGAGGTGGTCCATGATGATTGGTCTTCCTCCCATTATCAAGTTTGGGATAAGACCAAGTCGATGGATTTACAGCTACAGCGCTAGAGCCGAAAGCACTATGTGAATTTCGATCAGAAGATTCTCAAGCTTGAGAAATCTATTTCAAGTTGCTACGAGAATGTCATTCCTAGCAATGACAAGCAAGAGAAATTTCATTAGAAAAACAACTAGATGAGGCTTTAAGAGATAAGTAGATCTACTGGTTCTCTAGATCTAAAGCGGGCTTCATTTAATAGGGCGACCAAAATACAAGGTTCTTCCATAAAAATTATTCAGCTAGAAGAAGAAATGATTTTATCTCTAAATTAGAAGTCGAGGATGGTAGCTTTTCTTCTGATGGGGTTACGATTTAGGAGGTTATAACATCTTTCTTTAAAGATATATTTCATTTTGAGGGTGGTGCCTACCCGGTTCATCTTTTGATTTGTGTGGTGCATAAAGTTACTATGGCTATTCCATTAGAGCTGGAGTTGGACATCTCTAGGGAGAAAATTGTGGAATCCCTGAGGAATATCTACTCTTCGAAGGCACCAGGTCAATGGTTTTCATAACGTATTTTTATAAGAAGTTTGGGCATAATTGTGGGTCTAGATGTTATCTATTTAATGTAGGGTTTATGGGTCGATGAAATTGGCATGGAAAAGGTCAATGAAACCCTCATAGTTATGATTCAAAAAAAAAATTAGCCCAGTGCATATCTCTAAATTTAGGCTTATCAGTCTGTGCAATGTGGTTTACAAAATTTTCTCAAAGGTTCTATCTCACTGCTTGGGGAGGATCCCACCATCCATCATTTTTTAAAATCAGAGCACCTTTGTTCCCAAGAGGCTCATTACGGATAATTATATTGTGGGCCATGAAATATTTCTTTCTATGAAAACCCTCTCTTCTTCCAAGAGGGGGACTATGGCCTTGAAATTGAATATGTCTAAAGCTTACGATGGGATGGAATGGGATTTCCTGGAAGTAGTTATGTGTAAGTTAGGTTTTGGCCCAAAGTGGATGAGAGCAGTCATGAGTTGTGTTAATATAATTTCCATTAATATTATGGTTAATGGTTTTCTCACCAAAAAGTTCAAGCCATTTAGAGGCCTTCGGTAGGGGGGGGGCCTTTCCCCCTATTTATTTCTCATGGTTGTTGACATTTTTTCTCATCTCTTATCAAAAGAATCTTTGGACAAGCATTTCAATAGGGCGAAGTTTTGTCTACATTGTATCCCCATTAATCACTTATTCTTTGTCGATGATTTTTTCCTCTTCTCAAGAGCAACTCTCCAAGAGTGTCTGGGGGTCCTTAAAATTATCGATGCTTTCACTAATTCTTCGGTCCAATGTGTCAAATTCAACAAATAAAATATGTATTTTAGTTGGGGTGTTCAAGAGGGAAGTAGAACTTCCATCTTTGGTTTGTGTGGCATCAAAGTGGTGGAAAATCATAAAAAATATTTGGGCCTTCTAATGGTCTTCGGGCGATCCAAATGGGATTTCTTTTCCTTTATTCTTGATAAAGTCCATAGAAAGATTCTAGGACGGTCCTATAGGAATCATTCTAGGGATGGAAATGAGTTTCTTATCAAAGGAGTGGCCCAAGTAGTACATTATTATGTGATGTCCTTATTCAAACTCCCAGATTTTTTTAATCCCCAACTTTATTCACCTTTTTTGAATTTTTGGTGGGGTTATGCTAATGGGAAAAACAAACTTCATTGGGTTGCTTGGGAGAAGCTTTGTGTCCCGAAGGCTAGCGGTGACATGAGTTTCAGAGATTTGCACATTTTTAATGACACCCTTCTTGATAAAACAGGGTTTGTGCTTACTTTAGGATCTAGACAGTTTGTGCATGAATGTCAAAGCCAAGTATTACCCTCATAGCGACTTTTTGGCTTCGATTCTGGGCCCTAGACCTAGTTTTTTTTTAGAAGAATTTGGGGGTATCAAATATTTTCATTAACCACAAACTTTTTTGGAGAATCTTTTGTGGTTCCTTGGTCAAAAAATGGAAGGATCCTTGGATTCCTGGTTTTGATGGTTTGAGACCTTGTTCCCTTCCTCCACCTGGCATTGAGAATGCTTCAGTTAGGGATATTATGACTGATGATCTAAAAGGATGGGACCCCTAGAAGCTTGATTATTGGTTCTATGAGCCGGAACAAAATGCTAACTGGGTTGTTTCAGTGGTTCTCGGGGTTGGGTTGGACACATTGTGATGGAATGATGAAAGCTCTATTATGGCCCCTGAGGTGTTCCCTTCAATGAAAACACGTTCGGCTGTGAAGAGGAATTATGGCCTGGAAATTGGATATGACTAAGGAATATGATAGGGGGAATGACATTTCCTCTGGTTTTTTATGACCAAAATCGGTTTTTGTTCAAAATGGATTGATATGATCATGCAATGTGTTTCTTATGTTTCTTTCAGGATCAATATCATTAGTGGACTCTCTCAAGGCTTCTCTCCCACCTGTGGCCATCGCCATGGTGACCCCCTACCATTTTCTCTTAATTTTGGTGGATGATGTTTTTTCCAACCTCATCTCCATGGATGCTTCCTCCAACTCGCTTCATAGGGAAAAGGTGTGCCGGAATAGTCCACATATTTCTCATCTTTTTTTGCAGATGACTTCCTCCTCTTCTCAAGATCTACTCATGATGAATGTCTCTCCATATGCAATGTGATCCATCTCTACAAGAGGGCTTCTGGATAGGTGATTAATCAGCCTAAAATGGAAATCTCCTTCAGTTCAGGTGTCCCACTAAATAAGAGAGTGGAGCTTTGTCTCACTGCTGAAATCCAGATGGTCGACAAACATAATAATTACCTCATGCTCCCCACGATGGTAGGCTGGTCAAAAAAAGAATTTTTCTTATCCACTGTGGATATAGTAGAGAAAAAAATTCAGGGGTGGTCTCCAAATAGAATTTCTAAAGAGGGAAAGGAAAAACTCATCAAGGAAGTCATTCAGTCTATCCCAAGCTATATCATGTCTCTATTCAAACATCCCGGGGCAATTGTTGACCAGATTCACTCTCGTATTGCCAAATTTTGGTGGGGCCATTTGAATGGAAGGAACAATATTCATTGGATGGCCTAGAAGTCTTTATGCGCCCCTAAAGTGGGTAGTGATATGGGTTTCTAGGACCTTTGACTATTTAATGATGTCTTGTTGTCTAAGCAGGGATGACACCGTCTCACTTAGCCTTCATCTCTTTGCGCGTGGATTCTTCGAGTAAAATCTTTTCCTCACTCTGACTTTCAAATCTCCTCTCTGGACCCACGGCCTAGCTTCCTTTGGAGAAGTATTTGGGGATCATAAAAACATATTGATAAGGGTATTGGTTGGCGATTTAGAGATGGAACGATAGTCAGCATTTGGAGAAATCATTGGTTGATTGATAAAGATAGCATGATTGCTACTTCCCCGGTCTTTCCTGAATCTAAGAAGGCCACAGGCTACTGCGTGTTTGATGACCTTGGTTCTAGTTGGTGCCTGAATAAAATAAACTCTTGGTTTAATGAAAGGAATAGAAGTATTATCCTTAGCATTACATGTGTGATGGATGTGGGGCATGACTGTCTCTTTTGGAGAAATGATATCACAGGCTCCTATTTGGTGAAATCAGGATACAGAATCACTTTTGACGCTCACATTGATGATATAGGGGGGCTCTGGAAAACTCTTTGGCATCTGAACTTTCCCTCAAAGATCTGTTACTTTTGGTGGTAGATTTTCACGGGTATTCTCCCCACCATGAACTTCCTCTCCTTCCGTCATGTCACGGAAAACCGGATTTTCCCCCTTTGCTCAAATGATTCAGAATCCCCTATGCATTCTATCATCCATTGTTCAGGGGTTATGGAAGTTTGGACGTCTTGTGCTTCTACGGAGCTTTTGGTGGATGTGGTGCTAGATCTCTCATCGCTGCTGATGATGTGGACCTCTACATTCACTACTGATAAGGTTGTCTCTGTATGCATTGTGGCTTTAATTCTATGGGTTAGACGTAATGATTTCACCTTTAATCACACCTCAAAACCCCGTGGGTTCTGAATTAAAGTGGTTTCTTGGATTAAAGTTTGGAATTGGGACCCAGATCAGAATGTGTTATTTGAATCTCGACCAGCTAAAGCTAGATGGAGTCCCCCTCCTGAAGGGATTTTTAAGATTAATATCGACGCTTCCTTACCCGAGAGTGGTTTTATTGGAATCAGTTTGATGTTCTGTGACCATGGTGGCAAGATCATCGCTGTCAAACAGTAGTTGATCCTCGCTTCGTGGGACCCCGCTGTTGTCGAAGCAAACGTTGTCCTTGCTAGCCTGACCTTCACAAAAGATTATGGATGAAATACTATTCACATTGAGTCTGACTGCCTCAGCATTATCAACGTCATCAACACAAATGATTTCGGTCTCCAATCCTTTGACTTCCACATCAGGAAAATCTAGTATCTTAGTCGCACCTTTATCATTTTCTTTTTCACATTCACCAAAAGACATAGAAACGAAGCAGCTCATCATCTGGGTTCTCATTGCATGTCTTGAGAAAACCACCTTTAACTTGATTGATTTCCCTTGTGGATGTTAGATCTTGTTACACTCGATCTTTTAGTTGGAGATGTTTATTTCAATATATATATATATATATATATATATATTGGTTTGGTGGGCATAATAAAATATGGGATTTTATGCTATCATCCCTTTTTTTGAAATTTAGGACTCAATATTCCACACAAAAATATCCTAGTAAACCATAAAAAAATATCTGAAAACATGTTAATAAAATAAATCAATAAACATCTAATAGTGTTTTATCCGAGTAATTATGACACCCAAAATATCGAGTAATTATGGCACCTGAAACAGGATTGAAGTAGAATACGTGGATATACTTTCATAAGAAATCTATTTCATGGGAAAGTAGTGAAAAAAATTGTAGATTTCCAAGAACATGTCCTAATGGGGAGGGACCCTATGGGGCCTTCTTTTTTCTAAAAAAGAGAGGAAACTGTAACACCCTAGGTAAATAGAGAATATGACATTTTCATATTTATCCATATTTGTGAATAAAATATTAATATGACTTTAAAGGGGACTCTATGCTCGATGGCGTACCCAACACGCAACAACGAGTTCCTTGGGAATCTTACGTTGCACTCTAATAATAAAATAATATTATTCTAAATGGCAGTTAACATGTAGCCGTTGTAATGGCGGGAATGGATAGAAATAACTAAAATATGATTATATATGTTTTTAAATGTTTTTACATTTATCCAATAAAAGATAATGGCTTAAAATACGGAAAGAATTCAATTTTAGGCGTATATGCCCTAGTTTTCACTAAAGGTTCACTTATCACCTTTTGATGGCGAACCGTCATTAAATATAGTTTTGATCACTCTTATACATTCTTTTGGACCAAATAAAACTCTTATTAAGAACTGGGACATCAAAATTTACTTTGTGTAAATTTTTAGTATCTTTCCGATAAAGTTCTTTTTTTTAATGAATAGTGTAAAATGTTGTATTTTAATTCAAAACCACTTTTTAATATAATTTATTTATATGATTAGATTATATTTTGAATTGGTTTTAAAGTGAAATTAGAAAATATTTTTACCATTAAATCCAATAGTGTTCTTTGGAATCAATTTCACTTTGAAATCAGACTTAAACTAGTGTCAATCTTTTGATACTTATTGTTTCATAAAACACGCTATTTGACATGACAGCGGGAATTAATTATTAAATTAATTAATGTGACTTATATGTTTTGAATTTTTTAAAATGGACTTCATTTTTGAATTCAAAATATCAAATATAGCTTAGGGTGAATTTTTGGGATTTTTCTGAAAAACTTCAATTTTTGATGAATAGTGAAACCACTAAGTGGTACTTATAAAAACTGATTTTCCGTTTAAATGAAATTTTGTCATCATTGTGTTTAGATTTTCAAAAATCCGACATACATGGTTGTCATTAAGAAGTAAAATGTGGTTCAATGAGATTAAAATAATTTTTTGGTGAATAGTAACTTATTAAGTTTTTAATCGCGATTAGTGGTAATTAGTGTAGTTTAAGGTAAAAATAATGCTTTAATAAAATGAGATGAGCTTGACACATGTCTTACCCTCATTGGTTGTATCATGGCCGACCAAGACAAGTCATGGGTCAACTTGGGGACCCCATGGATCCACTTTGGTTGGGAAATGACATAAATAACATTTTATTTAATGTAAAAGTAAAATTGACACAAACATGATATGTTTTACTATAACAATTTTTAAGTGGAGTTATACAAGTCATCTTTTTTATTATAAATATTCATTGGAAAGATAAAAAGATTTCCTACATCATAGTATTTTTTTTATAATTTTTAGACATTACATAAATTAAATTATTTATGACATAATAATGATGCAGCGATGACATCATTATTTGACGATTTAAATAAAATGGAAAGATAATGTAAAATCTATGAACTACACATGTCCAAAACTTATTGGATGATTGGATTTCTAAGCCTTATCACCTTATCCACGAATTATATCAATGTGGGACCTTTTGAAACCGAAACACATTTTCAAATAAAGTAATATTTCTTTACTTTCCAAAAGTGCCCCTCCTCTCCTCTTATAAAAGGCCCCCACCTCTACCTCATTTAACACACTCCTCAAGCCTTTGGCTCGGCCAACCCCTGCCCATTTACTCTCTCCACATACCTCTCCTCATCCTAGAGGATTCCCTTTGGGCAGAATCCTTTCAAAGGAAGCCTTTAGGCTCAAATCAAAAGGAGTTACACTTTTAAAGGTAATTCATTCTCTCATGTTCATTTGTTTTATTTTGCTTCTCCAACCCCCTAAACTCTTTTTATTTACTTCTTTTGTAACAACATCAGTATCTTCAATATACTAGGATGTTGTTATAAGATTTATTCGAGCTACACTCTCACACAACTACATCAAATGGTTAAAGAACATACAGTTTCCGTGGATGGCGAAATTATGCCTCCCGAAACGATGATTGTTCAATACTCTTTTAACACCTTCAAAGGTGGCCATTATGATGTCACTCTTTTTATATATGATATATAATATGTTTATGTTTTACTTATGCTTCTTTATTTTTCATTTTTGTCTTACCTTGATGGCTTCCATTATGGGTATACGCGATATCTTCATTTTAAGGAAGTGCGGACTACCGCCCCCTCAAAGTGATTTGATTCGTTATATATCATATGTGGGACTTATAAAGGATGGAACTATGATATTATATATTATATTATACTGGAATTATAATATACCTTTATATCAGTATTATTCCATTCTATAAAATATGAAATAGAAATGAAAGTAGCGTTCATGCATACGTACGGCTTACCGTCTCCATGAACGGTGCATTTCATTTCTTACCTCTAAATGATTATGTAATGTAATAAATGCATGCATGTACTGGATATATATGACATATATGATATATACATCATGAATACAATTCTGGATATAATAAACTTTTGGCCACACGAACAACATGTAATTATAAGAAGTCCACTTTCGACTTAAGAACCAAATATCGACAAAACAATCATTATTAACTTAATGATTAAATAGTGTTTATAACAAGGAAATAAGTGATATAAATGGAATAATAAGATTGAAAAAGGTTCTTAATCAAGTAGAAATTAACTCAAGTTTATTATTCAGGAGATTAAAGAACGATCGAGTCAAGTCGGACCCGAGGTAAGGGATCCTACTCCTCTCTTTCTTTTTAAGTACACACTTTTATGTCATTCCTTTTAAAGCTCATATTTCTTGTTATTGGGATGATCTTTTATATTAAACTTACTGTAATTTATATTTTCATGTGATGAGAGACCCTATTCTCTCTCATCAATCCATTTTGGAAGTTTTGAGTGGCGCCGTTAGGCTGCCGAACTTTCGTAAGAGATCTAACCTCTCTCTTTCTTTTTAAGTACTCTCCTTTATGTCACTTCTTTTAAGCTCCTCTCTGTAATGTTGGAGGATGTTCTTTTTTATTCCTCTTTCTGTACATTTTATTCTAATGTGATGAGATACCCTATTTGATCTCATCAATCCATATTCGGAAGTTTTATGTGGCGCCGTTAGGCTGCCGAGTTTTCGTAAGGGATTTTTCATCTCACTTTTATTTCCGTGAGATTTATGCTACATTTGCCACAAATTCCATTGAGTGGTGTATGTACTGCCCATTATTCTACTCTTTGTATAATATACTTTCGTTTATGAGTATTTACATCAATGACCTATTGTCTTTCTTTCAAGGGGTGTATGTTTTGAAAGATACCCAAGTCGGTAAGGGAACCTTTCACCCTCCTCTTTTTTTAAAGACTTCTTTTATTGGGTCTTTTAATTTACATATTTTTATGTTGGGATATGTTCTCATACATCCTTATTGATGTAAATTTTATGTCCAAGTGATGAGATACACTTTTTATCTCTCATCAACTCATTTTGATGTGATGCCGTTAGGCTGTCAAGGGAACTTTTTAACCCAATTTCGATTTCTTTGGGTTCAACTTGTAGTCATTGAATATGTCATCCATTGAATATGTGTGAATGACCTTTTATTGTTTTACACTTAATATCCACTTATATTGGGTGTATATATATTTGTCACACATATTTTTTGAGATTTATTTGTCCTTAATTTAACGATACCTTCTTTATAAGGGATTTCATCACATTTGACATTTCTATTGAGGGCTCATTGTTGTTATGCACCAATTCACTCTTATATGGTGTGTATACTGTCCTTTGAAGTATTATATCATGAATCCTTTTATTCTCATGATATTATAAAATTCTGACTAAATGTTATTCCTCGATTATTGTATTCAAGTGTCTCTAATTTTGGTAAAACCCCTTTAACCAAAATATCGTTTTAAATGTTTTAATTATTTGTTCTTATTAATATCCATGTTTTCAAAATGGTTTTAAGGATTTATTTATATGGATATTAATGGTTTAAAATGTTAAAAGCTTCAAGGTGGTATGGGACACTTTGATTCAAAAATCTCTTTATTAAATGTTTTAAATGGTTTTGGAAATGGTTTCTTTTTGAATGGATTCATTATTTCAATATCCTAAAATGTTATATTGTGATTGAAATGTGGAAATGTTATGTTTCCTTTATTCATGTTTATGTGATACGATTATGTTATGGTTCTTGGGCATTGTTATAAAGAACGGGTGGTTCCGTGATAAACTAAGGGCGGGTGAGCCCGATATAGCTCTCCAATGCATTGGGTAACGCGAAGGAGTGAAACGTTAAGGTTTCTCCGAAGATATTTAGGGAATATACTGTGATAGGTATTCCAAACGTAACCAAGAGGGTTACTCCCTACGTAAGAATGTTATGAATGCCTCAAGTTACCTTTATGTCTTATGTTTTCTATGATTTATTCATGATTTGATATGTCTATGTTTTATGGGTAAAGTATGATTTCATTCTTATGTATATATGAACTCATGTTTCCTTTCCATATTTTTTATAACCCTTACTGAGCTTTTTATGCTCATCCCATGTTTTTGAAATGTTTTTCACAGGACAAGGAAAAGGTACATGATGTGATGATAGTGTCGAGGATGTGTCAAGAAAAAATCCATGTTTCATTTTAAATATGTTTCCGTTGATGGGAAGAATGAATACTGTCTTTTATGTAACCACTTTGTTTAAATGTGAAATATAATGCAAGTTTCATGATCTAATTCTCTAAAACTCTAAACCTGAAAAGATCCTCAATGTGTAATCTTGTAATAACTCAAGATTTAGTAAGGTTTAAGGCTGGGGCCTTATAGAAACTATAAAGAATAATTTGTAACATAATAATATTATAAAAAAAACAACTCTACAAAAAAAAAATCAAATTAAAATTTTGTTCCAAACAATAATTTAACAATTTTCAAATTTTGATATATATATCAAGAATCGTGTAAATTGAAAACCAAAAAATTATTTTATCACAAATAAATAAATGTAAAATAATGCAATATTAAATCATAAAACTTGGGTTATGTGCTTAATTTTATATTTGATTTGAAAAATTTATATGCTTGGTCATAAAGGACATATATTGTATGTTTGGCACTTCCTTTTATATGAAAATATATTTAATAATATGAAAGCATGTTTTGTTATGAAAAAAAGGAAGTTTGGTTTTTTCCATTAAAAAACTAAAAATATAATGTATTATATTCAAAAAAATCAATAAAATAATACATAATGCACATATTGAATTATATTAAAATGTTTATAAAATATTTACGGTACAGAAAAATTAATAAAAAATAATTTTAAAATATATGTTCTTTTTAACAATACAAATTTAATAATTTCATATTAGGTAAATGTATTTAGCTACAAAACACATTGAAAAAAAAAACAATAGAACATGATGGGAGTCCCTTAATTCTAGTTAAAGGCCTCTCATATTTTAGATTAAGATGTAATCTCATTTTATTTAAAAATTTATAATTTTTTTTATCAGTCATTTTATTTTTCGATGTTTTTTGTCTCAAACCGACATTAAATCATTGTTTTGGTGTTGTATCGTTATTTTCGGTAAAAAAGGACCTTTATTGATATTTTCAGTACTGGTGATAAAAAGAAGCCCCTCCCATCTACCAAACCTACTTTTCTATAGAATCCAAGTACGATATCCTGACTTAACTACTTTTTAAAAATATTTTTTATTAATAATATATAATATAAAAAATCTCGATTCATTATTTTTTTCTTTCTGAAATTAACAACCTTACACAATTTCGTTAAAAATGGTAAAAAATATATATAAGATAAAGTAAAATTTAAATAGTGGCAATAAATAAATCACTCATAAGGATAACAACTCGTTGAGTGCCCGCTATTTTTTGGACACCCAAACCCAAACCCAAACCCAAACCCAAACCCAAACCCAACCGGATTATGTTTTAGACAACCCGAACCCGGTTATACCTATTTAACTCCGACCCTAACCCGAATCAAATTAAATAAATGGTGCCCGTTTAAGTATCCAAATCCATTTAATTTTAATGTTTTTAATTAATTCTAACCGCGTGAACTGGTGGGGGGCGCCCGTGTGTAGGCGTGTCTGGGGGGTCTGGCGGGGTGGGTCCCGCATGTAGGCACGTTAGGGGCGCAGGGGGCGCGGTAGAAATCTAGTGCACACGCGTTAGTTTCAATATCCATTAAAATAAGAATTTTAGAATTAAATTCAAACGGTGGTTTGGCCAACTCGTGTTCACACGCATGAGTCGTGACGCCATTTGCCATGTTTATCACACAAAAAAAGAAAAAAAGTATATTAGAATTAAAAAATAATTGGGGTTCAGGTTTTTTGATACCCTATTAATGATACAAAAACACCACATGATTAAGGGATACCCGAATCCAATTTAATCGGGTCGGGTACCTGATAAACGGAGTTTCCATTTCCACCCCTAGTCATGCAAATCTTTTTTTATATTTCAATTCTCTTTTCAATTTTCTATATTTTAAGGAAGTTGGGCGTCCAAAATTTTACAAACTAACCACAACGTGGATAATGGACTTCTATCACACAATCCATCCATATTCCTAATGAAAACCATATAAAATAAATGGTGGGTGGTGCTCACCAACTTTAACTCATTTTAAGACTTCTTTTAATGTTCACCGTCCATTATCCTGCACTCATTTTAAGACTCTTCCTTTAATGTTCACCATCCAATATCCTACATCAGTATTCCATACAAATGTCATTACACAAGGGATCCATATATCCAGATGCTAAGAGATAGGGACCCATTGTTGTTGGGGTGGGTGATCAACGACGTTTTGGATCCCTTCACCAAAACGGTGGGGCTACGGATGTAGTACATCCTCTTCAAGGTCACCAACAACGGTGAATTCCGACAATCTCAAGTCATAAACCCTATAAAGCCCCACATGCATGACTACCTCAATTACATGATTTTAATGCAAATATTGCATTACAATATATTCTCGTGATATTGTAGGTTTATAGTTTAAGATAATTAAGATAAAACATTAACTAACAAAACTCAATTCTTTTTTGACCAATGGACATTTTTTCACTGCTATATAAGCAACTTTTTAATCTATATCAAGTCTTTCAACATCTTTCAAAATTTTTCCACATAAGATACTTTTCTAAACATTTCATACATTATTTTTATCTTTATAACATAGGGAAATAAAAACATAAGAAAGAGATGATCTTAAATAATCAATAAGGGTAAACATAAGCGATAATGATCAATGATCATAAGTGAGCATAAGATGAGCAAACATGTATAATCAAAGTACATAAGAATATCATACCCAACAAAGCATATACCAAAAGTCGTGAGTTCTAGCATAAAATCTGGCATAATACAAGACATGAATCAAAAAGAGTGAAAAAAAGTGTCAATAATCACGAGTCATGAGAGCCTAATATAGTCCTAAGAATAAGCTTAAAAGTGTAAAATGAAAATGTAATGTATCTTGGAACTGAAAAACATCATAGAGTTATGACATAACATGAAAAACAACTTAGAAATATGGGACAATCATAATCATAGGAAAACCTTGTGAGCAAACTCAATATGTCCACACCTATGTGAGCGAATTCATTATGTCCATGTATGAAAATGCGAGCAAACTCATTGTGCCCAATCCTATTTAGACAAACTCATTATGCTCATGGCTGACTATCTCATGAGTCATCAACTTAAACAAATGCATTAGAGGCGATATATCCCACCACTCATTATACAAACATGTAAGTGCCACTTGAAATCAATTATACATCACATCATAAAGGTCTCATGGAAATAAAATGGGTTTCCTATCCTTTATGTAAGAAAAACATTCATAATTCCATCAATAATCATAACATGACATACCTATGGAAAATAAATGGGTATCCAAAGATTTTTAGTAAAATTCAAGGTAAGTACCCTTCAATCAATATAATAGACCATATGGTATTTATACTGCATAGATAGAGGGTATACAGTTAAGTCAATGATTCCCCCAATCAATCAATGTATGACATCTAGCTTGAGTTGTCCATGTGTTGATTTTATTTTTTATTAATAAGGAAGTCAATTTGTGTCAACGTTTGGATGAGTTGGTGCCATTATTCATGGTAAAGAAGAAAAGAATGAGTTGGAGTTGTTTCTTGACACTACTACAAAAACAGGCAAGGGAAGCGCTACCCCTTTATCAGCGCTTTTTTGTAGTAGCGCTGATAAAGGGAGGATTTATCAGCGCTTTTTCCTACCGGTGATAAATTTTATGTTTAAAAAAAATCATGAAAAATAAATTATTGTTATATAAGTATATTTATATTGATATAAATATAATATATATTTTTTAAATATGTTTTAGATACGTATAAATAGACTATTAAATTTAATATATAAGAAATTTAATGAAAATGACTTTAAAATATTTAAAAAAATATTATTAATTAATAATTTGGTAATTATTATCAATTAAAAATCATTTAATAACAATTTGAAGACATAAAAAATCAAAACAATTAATAAAAGATCTAAAATAAGTTGAAAATGTAACTCAAACTTCAAACGACCATAACTTTTGATCCGGGTGTCCGTTTGAGCTCTACAGCATATCAAATCGAAGCCTGCAATGCGCTAGTGACCCAGGTAAAGTCTCTGTCACATTTTTTGACGCAAAAAAGGCATAGAAGGCCTCCAAAACTGAGTTTTTAGTCAGAATACCCCGATTTGTTAACATTCAAACAGGTATAACTTCTGATTTGGATGTCCGTTAGGCCTGTACCACATATCATATCAAATATTGTTTCATTTTCTTCGATTTGACTGTTTGTGGAGTTGAAACGGGCTTCTGGATTATAAGTTATGATCGTTTTAACGTTCTATGGCTTTTCAAATACACATATATACGTATTTATTCGTAAATATATATCTGTCTCTGTGTGTGTTATATATATGTATGTATGTATTTATTTATTTAATTATAAACACAAATAAAAAACATATTTCATAAATGTATTTAAAACAAATCTTATAAGTATATATTAATATACAAATAAATATACAGATAAAAAATTATAACTAAATATATATATATATATAAATAAATTTAAATATATATTAATATATGAATGAATATATATATACTAATATATGAATAAATATATTTATATTAATATGAATCTATATCAATATACGAATAAATATAACTATCTATATATATATATCATTAAATAGAGAAAAAACATGAAATAACTTAGTGGCAAATGGGCAACCGTGAAAGGGGGAGGTTGCGGGTTCGAGTTCGGGTGGAAGCAAAGGGGTTCGCGTGTGAGGATGCGCGGGAAGGGAGCACACGGGAGACCTCCTGGCACTGATAATGTGGGGGGTCAAGCGCTGTTAAAAGCTCTCCACACAATTTTTTTAATTCTTTTTTATTTTTTTAATTTTTTTGACCTTTATCACCACTTTTCAGAGCGCTGATAAAAAGGACCTCCCTATATTAACGCTGATCTTTACATCGCTTTTTTAGCGCTGTTAAAGCCCGTTTTGAGCGCTGATATAAGCCGTTTTTGTAGTAGTGTGAAGAACTCATGGAAACAGTTTCAAGCAACCTTAATATGTGCGATGATTGATAAATTATTCTTAATTCTCAAATACATGTGCTAAATTGTTTGAGTAAAGCACACGATCTACAACATTTGTGAAAATGGACTATGGTTGAGAAAAAAATAATTACTCATTTGAAGAAGAAGATTAGAGGAGGCTGCCAATGGAATCCACTTAGTATTTTACTAAATGATGAGAGGGTTTGCAAAAAAGGGGTCAACTTAGGCTAGCCATAGGACCAAGAACATCCACTGCTTTGGTGGGTGCCCAGTCAACCACAGCTAGCCTAATTGTGGGAATTTGAGGAATTGAGTTCGAGCAGAGTGTAATCCAACATGCGATTGGCACACATGGGATATATAGGGGTGCACATGGTCAGACACAGGTGTGCATGCATGAGAGCACGGGGTGTGGTGCCACCATGAAAGGGCGTGGCACAACAATATAAGGCGTGTATGTGAGTGTGTCTGGGAGATGACCTTGACACCTTGGTTGAGCGTTCATGGAAACCGAGGTATTTATTAACTGGTGTAACATTGAGTGTATCTCTAATGTGGGATGAAGCTATGCTAGTACTGTTCACCCATCTTTAAAAGGCACATATATCCAAGTTCATTTGACCACTGATGATCTGATGCTACCCGTACCTCCATGACATCATCTTCTCCACTGTGTAGGGTTTCGGTTATATGCACCACACAGTTGATGAATCGTCCATACATTCATGTTGAGGATCGACCACATGAGTTACGAATGAGATCAAACACACAAACACTAAAGATACCATGCATACAAGGATTGAATGTGAGTATAATAAGATGATCTTCCATGAGTGATAGTAAGCACAAAACTTTCGTGGCGCATGCATGTTGGATCGTAAGAGTTACAATGACTACAATATAGAGGATGAATTGTAGTTTAAAATATTAAACTAAATAAAAAACACAAATCCTCTTGAGTAAAAAATGATCGGACACAGATATTGTCTGATTATCAAAGTGTTGGAATCAAAACTATATATTGTTCGATTATATTAGAGTTTGTTTATCGGTATCATAGATACACCGATATAACATTTTTTCTGAAAGATATGTACAAAACTAACTTTATTACACACATTCACAATGGAAAATATTACTTATAAAAACAATAAATATGAAAGTTTATAAAAGTTAAAATGACTTACAAACTTTAATAAATGAATTTACTCTTTAACCTTAAGAGTTAAGATAGTTAGAAATCCTAACTAAAGATATCCACAGTTTTATACCTACTGTAACGTTCTATATTTCTTTACCAGGAATGCCATTGATACAAATATTGGTCTCTGTCTTCCAATCCCCTGAAATCCATCAATACAATGATTGGACTCTGACTTATTAGACCTGGAAGCCCTAGATCTGATGGATCAGATTCACCATATTCCTATCCTTCGAATCCCAGTACCATTATTGGGTTCACAAAATAAAAAAGAAAATAGTTATAAGTAATTTACAATCCTTAACAAGGGTTACTTAGAACATTATCTCTCTAAAAGATTACAGAAATTTGGAATAAGATGTTCACGCAAAGCAATCTTCATATGACTTGAGTTGAAAATACATAAGCTCCCAGCTCTTCAAATGACCTCATATTTATTGGCAACCCTCCGACAATCATATTTTAGAGTTGGTTGCAATGACCTCAAACAACTTACACTTGAAAACCCATAATGATATAGATCTTGAACTTAACAGCTAAGGATTTCATTACTCGACATCGTTTAGTTTAGCACTATTACAATGATATTTTGTATTCCATCTAATAGAAACAAATCTATATACTTTGATTATAAATCATGTACAGTCTGATGGACTACACTATTGATTTTCAATATGATAAACTGAATAGAGGTCAATACGATGTATCAATACTAATTTCAGTCTGATGGTCATGAATTTTTTCAGTTTGATAGACAAGACATAAGTTTAACCACTGTACAGAACAAAATTTGATCTGATGTATCAGATGCACCCTTTTTCTGATGAATCATATTGAATAATAAAAGTTTATATTGGTTTTATATTATAAATATTTCTTTGTTTGGTATAAAATAATGTTTTCTACAAAAACATACTAAAACACTTGGGAAATATAAAGTTAGTGAAATAGTGTTTTATGAAGGTGTTTGTGATTTCCAAAACTAAGGAGAGGAAAAGTATAAATTATTACTTCCGACTAAAAAATACACCCATTTTTGGATATCACAAAACACAACACTTAAAATGAAAATAATTAACTTTGAAAAACATAAAACCCTTTATTCTTTTAAGACTTGAAAGATTTGTTTCATATCTTAACTCCCCTTGAGTTTATGATTTCTTTATGATCCAATGAAAATAATAATACTTTGAATTCTACCTTTTGTAAAAATATTCTTTAGAAAGATTCTCCCCTTAAAGAAATACTCTCAAAACTTCTTTGAACTTTCTCCCCTTAAACATCTCAAAGACTTCTCACCTTTTAGAACTCCCCCCCTTAAACATATCTTCCTAAAAATTATACCCCTTTGTGATTTTCAAAAAGAATAGGGAAGGAACTATAATTTTCTAAAAATTTAGAAAATAAATGACAGAAGAAACAATTATATGTGTGAAACAACCATTTATCCAAGATATAAAATAAAGAATATACATTAAAAAAATTATAAGACATTCAAGCACAAAAATTTGAATAAAAAGATAATTCACATTGATCATTTATTGAAATTTCTTAAAAAATATTACATCCAGATTTCAAATGAAAAATGTTCATTATTTATTTAACATTTTTTTCACAACCACCTTCATATTTTTAACATCATCATGATCATTAAGAGCTTCTGCAACCGATGCCTCAATCTTGACAATTTTTTCCTCTATAACTGCATGCTTCCGAACTTCTATCTCTAAGCTTTCAACCCATTCACATAACTTTTTATTATCTTCCTTAATAAGGAACAATTTATCTTCACGTGTTTTGAGTCTAATATTTTCTAACTCCTAGTTAAGAAAATTTTCTTTCACAACTTCCACTTATTCATTATGATCATCAATCATGTCTCTGAAATATTCTACAAACATGATTCTATCTGAGACATCTATTGATAACTTGTCAAAGGATTCATCCATTTCAATTGAAAGTTTATTCACTTATATGATGTAACTTCCCAACCCCAGTTACCTAGAGCCAGTGCATTATTTTAATACATTGGTATGATTACAAGGAATCATGTCCCAAAGGACCAACTAGTTTAGCAGTCTTGGAAAATAGAATACATACATGAACGTTACATTACAATTTCTAACATAAAACACAGAATAACTAATCCTTTGAGAATTCCATTATTCCCCTAGCTTAACCCTACATATCAATCATAATATACTTCTTGGAATCCTGATAAAATAAAACATAAGAAATGGGTGACCTCAGATAATCAGTAAGGGTAAATAATTCAGCAGAAGTTATAAAATTTTAAGGCAAGATATATAATAAAAACAACATCCATCTAAACATAAAACATGAAAATAATATGGTAAAAATAAGTGAAACGTTACCATATAAAAATTCATATGAATATTCTAATAGTCGAATAATCACATTTAATAACTAATTTCATAACGAGGGAATGCATAATGTCGGACAATATAACTACTACGTTAAGGACTTGTGCCAAGACCATTCACAAGTATTCTATCAAGGCCTTGTGCCAAGACACTAGTTTGTATCATGAGACCTACTGATGCATCGAGGGGCTATAGCAGGCTTCGTCCGTCACTTACTAGGTCCAATGCATTCCTCACATGAAAAGTGTGAAACATAACATAAACATTCGTATAAAAACTAGCATACGAAATGTCAACACATTAATCATAAACTATGAATGGTATGAAAATATAACATCCATAGTCAAACATATCATAACTCATTCAATAAAATATGAAATATTTTATTATAATAAATCAACCTCAATCAAGAATAATATCTAATAAAGGATGTTGACATAGTTGAAAATAATCAATAAAACTCTTTGAGAGAAATATCTTTTTTTTTCATGAAATCATTTAAAAGTCACACAATTTATAAAGGCAGTCATTTAAAAGTGATTTTTGAATCAAAGTATCCCATACCACTTTGAAACTTTTTAAAGAAATTAACATTTTAAAACAATAATGTCCATATAAATAAATCCTTAAAATAATTTTGTAAACATAAACATTTATTAAAAAGATTTAGAAAAATAAATCTTTAAACATTTTAAATGATTATCTTGTTAAAGATTGCCTTCCACAAAACCTTAAAATATTCCTTTCAAGAACATTTTTATGAAACATTTATATTGATGATAAATATGTCCCAATAAATACTTACCATATATAATCTCGGATAATAATGAGATTGATGAATTAACCATTACCTTGTACTTTCCTTTAGTTGAGGGTACGATTAACCTCCTGTATAATGACCATAGTATGTTGTTAAATTATACCAGAACCAGAACCATATTTATATTTATGATATCATATATGATTCATTTATGACTTTATATTACCCATTTATTAATAATTTCCACGTTAAAGTAACATTTTGGGTAATAATCACTTTCTTTACCGTACATGTTTTAACTTGTTATTCTTGATCATATCACTTAGATCATGATTTACATATGTAAAAAATATAAAAAATTATTTATATATCACATATATTCATAATATAAATATGTATAATAGATAGATATATGAAATGAAAACATCGTTCATGGAGACGGTAGTCTATACGTACGTATGAACGTTGTTTCCGTTTTCTTATCGTATAGTATGGAAGTAAGTACATGACATATATTTATCTACATAAATATATATTATTCTAGTATAAATATTATTTCATATATCTAATACTTAATCAATATATATATTTTTATAAAAATTCCTGAAAGGTGATTTTTGAAGATGAATCTCATGGCGTCGTGGAGACGGTAAGCCGCACGTACGCACGAGCGACAATATCATTCTATTGATGGTGAAACGGTGTTTAATTGGATGATATATTATATATATAGAATCATTAAAATTTTATATTCATTATTTATATTAATTATACTCATTATTATACCCATCCAAATAATGTAGTGTTGGATAACAAACTACACCACGACGTGGAGACGGTAAGCCGTACGTACGCACGTATGGTGACTTTGTCATTCATAGGATGGATAGAATAATGAATATGGTTGTAACATAATTATAATAACAACTCGTTATGTATAAGGTACTAGAATTATTATTTTATTATGGAAACAACAAATAAAGAGGAAGTAGAAGAAGAAAAGAACTTTGAAAGAGGTGATAAAACGATTACCTCTTCTTCGGGTGCTTCCTTTTGATTTGAACAAAAGGAATCCATAGGTTGGCTTACTAATCAAAGTAAGGCCTCTAGGTTTAAGAAAGGGTAGTTGAGAGGATATTTGAGTAGGTTTTGGCCGAGACAAATGACTTTGGAGGTGTGAATTTAAGAGAAGGGGAAATACTTATAAGAGAGGTGGGGGGCACTTTAGGAAAGCTTGAAATAATAATTTATTATAAAATTATTTTCGGTTTATAATAGCTCCAAATGAGTTATTTCGAGGCTAATATGAGGATAGATATAAATCCTATCAACCAATATGTTTTAGACATATTTAGGTCACTATATTAGCCTTATATTTTAGATTTAACCATTAATTAAATAGTTTAACTTTTACCATGTCTTTTTGTATTTTTATACTACATGGTTAATATAGTTACTATAAAATGACAAGTGAACATAAAGTGGTTTGTTAATGACATATGTAACATTATATAATTCATTTGGCCTAACCTTATATTTTTAGGACTATTATATAATTTAATAAAATATTATTTTTTTTAAAAAACTCATTTATGTCAATTTTGACACTATTTAGGAATTTTATTTTTGTTAAAGTCATAACATCTTGATTCCTTCAAAAAAAAATAAATTTAATCAAACCTAACATGTCATATTCACCTATAAAATTTGTGTATGGCATAAAATGTTTCAATTTACATTTATTTTAATATTTATAATATCAATTATTTTAATCTTTTATTAATAAGGTAATTACTGCATCATCATTGTGTCATAAATAAATTTAACTATTTAATGTCTAAAAATTATAAATAAAATACTATGATGTAGTAAATATTTTTATCTTTATAATGAATATTTATAGTCGAATTTATCTTATGTATAACCCTATATTATAAATGGTTTAGTTATTAAAATTTGAATTTAACACTTTTAACTCTTCTTTAAATAAAATATAATAAATGTCCTAATCTAACCCAAGTGGATAAAAAAGGATCATATGTTTTTCCAAAGGTTGATTTGGGTTGAAAAAAATTTATACAATAGAACTAGGATATGTTTTGGGGTAATTTTATATTATTATAATATTATTTTTACCTTTAGTTACGCTATTTACTTTTAACCGTGGTAAATAAAATTCAAAAGTTACTATTCGTTAAAAATTATTTTCATCCTATTGAACCACATTTTACTTACTGATAACAACCATGTCTATTGGATTTTTGAAATTCAATTCACAGAAGCGGTAAAATTATGTTTTATGCAAATTTGCAAATGTGTTTAGAAGGTGAGTAAAAGACGTTAAAAAGTTCAATAAAATTATATATATATAATCTTATTATAAAATGACTCCAATGAATTGCATTGGACTAATATAGGTATTATGTATCTATTTTTACTTTAAGATAAATTTTAATTAAAAATAATTATTTAAATTATTTTTTATGTACTATGAAGTATTTTTCACTATTTAGCAAAAATTGAAAGTTTTCATAAAAATACCAAAAATTTACCCTAAGCTAATTTTAAAATTCCGAATCTCAAAATGAAGTCCATTATGAAAAATAAGATTTATAAAATTTCAAAATGTGGGTATTACTATTCATTATTGCTTTTTAAGTGGTTAGTTTGATTGGTCATGGTGCGCTAGAACTCGGTGTTGCGTACATCGCACACTATTGAATTATTTAAAAAGGAAGCGTACCATGAAATATTTGATTGTTACATATGAACATATATTCACCGTACTTGAGATATTTTTCAACTTTTTTTGACCACTTAACTTTCTAATTGTAATATCTATTTTGTACCTTGGTTTTTTCTTTAAAATATTTCAAGTAAGCTTTAATCTGAACAAATGAAACTATCAAAACATTAGTGATTCTGATTTTTCATTTAGGGTATTATGAATCAATTTACATTTTCCTTTATGTTTGTAATATATGGAATAAAATCACTTAACCTTTTCAAGGTTTGAAAAATATATTCAAATCCATTTTGAGAAACTGTTGCTTTAGAGTCCGATGATTTTGATAAAACCCAATGAGAATTTTGATGACTTGGCCCGATGTATGATTTTTCATTTTTCTCAACCTTATCTTCACCTTTCTTAGAAACTTTTCATCTTCTAAAACTCTTATAACATCCAATTCTTTATCTGACTCAGCCTTGTCAGATAATTTTGTGTGAGATAGTTGATCTTCTACCTCTGCTTTTGTTGATGATTTTTCTTCTTCTTTGGATGATGAATTTTCTTCCCCTGAATTTTCTAATTATGGATCCTTATCGGGTAGGGAAGGTAATAGAGTTTAAGATAAAGATGAATTTGGTGACCTTTTATTTTCTTTTGACTCTTCATCGGTTTTCTTCTTCTTCATCACTCACTTCCTCTTCTTCTTCCTATTTTTTTCTTTTTTGTATTCTTTTTATTCACCTTAAACTTATTTTAATTATTCTTATTCAACGTTTTCTAATTCTTTCTCTAACTACCTCAAAGTTTTGAGAAAAAATTTAGTAACTTTCTTATCAGATTTTTGTTTTTCCTTCTCAACAATTTTATGTACCTTTTCTGGAACTGATTTTGAAACTTCTTCAACCACACATTTCCTTTTTCCATTATCTAAAATTATTGGTGGAATGATTGAAGTTTCAAAAAACATTAATTTGGAATCTGGGGTGATTGGATTGGTGTGAGTCACTTTTCTAAATGGTTGTGCTAGCTGTATCAATGATAGAGGAGATACTGATAACACTGGATTTTTTGAAGCTTTCTCTACATCCTTCATCAAAATTTTATCCATCTTAGATTCTATAAGATTTTTCTTCTATTTCTTTTTATTTTAAACTTCATTCAACTGATATTCAGTATTAATCTTCAAAGCCTAGGCGTTAGCCTTATCAAGCCCAAATTCTAGATCCAAAGGTTTCTTTTGAGCCTAATGATCCATGAGTTTCTTGAACTCATCAACTTTCGTTTTCTTTATTTTCTTTAGATTTTTTGGTGGAGATGATTTGGACTCTCTTTTTTATTTTTAAACTTCTTTCTATTCCAGTATTCATGTATTAGACTCTGTTTTATCAACTCTATCATCAAACCTTTTCAACTCAGAATAAAAAATTAACTCCATTCCTGAAATTTTTTCTTCATTGATCAGGGAAATCTTTTCCCACATTGGATAAGTCTAATTTTTAATCTTGAAAACTTCCTTGAAATTCACAAGAATTATTTTTATAAAACAAGGAAACATTAAGATCTTCGACTTCATCGAGGCCTTCTTAATTGATTTCACTATAATGAAAAAAACTTAACAAGATTGATTTGCCTCAAGTTCATGAGATAGTCCAAAACAAAAATGTCTGAAACTTTTAGGGTATCCCTATCACCCTTTCTTGATGTGAGATAAACCTGCATCCATAACATGATGACCCTTGAATATGGTGAAAGATACAAATCCTTTCTGACTTTATCATAAGAATTAAATAAGGATGCCTCAACTTTCGACTTCACAAAAATTCCATTCTCATCAGGTAACTTGTTTGAAGGAAGATAATCTTTACCCTGATAAGGAACTTCCACTAACTCTAAAACTTGTCCAAAAGAGAGTCTGTAATTTTCACCAAAAAAAGTAAAATATACTTCCTATTTATCATCCTTAGAAAGAAACTAAAGAGAAACATAAAGTTCAATTACTATTTCTGGGTAATGTTTGTCAAATTCCTTATCTAGTTTTTCGATGAAAATTTTCCCATCCTTGATGAGTAATGATATTTTTAAGAATTGAATCATACATTTTATACCATGAACTTTTGATGAGTCTTTCTTTGAAAGCATCTATCTTCATAAAATCATCTATAGTGTCCATATGATAGATTCATGTATCGATGATCGAACGAATGGAAAAAAATCAGAATGAGAACTAAAAGGTGTGGAAAGAGTTGGTGCCAAAACTTCTAAAAAAGGATGTGGTACATAGGATAACCCACCCTTATATAGGCATGATGATGATGGTTCATCTTCTATAAAATTTCAATTGATGAGATTAAACACCTTATTCTGATCTGACGATCAAGATTTAATTGAAGAATGTTTTTAGATATAAATTTAAACTCTTAATTTTTTTTAAAGAAAACCTTTATCAGAGTATAAAACAGTCCAATTATAAATATTTATATTTGTATCAAAACAAAGTTTATAAAAATAAAAAAATATTTACAACAACATTTATAAACTAAAATAATTAATAAGTACAAAAACTAAAAGAATAGAAGAGTACCTTTCATAGTAGAAAAGTTTCATTGGTATGAGTAACATGTTCTTATTGGTTTCTTTAACATAAACTGATTACAATATAGTTAATAGAAAAAATACTGACTGCTAGTTTTATACCAATATTCTATTCTGGAATTTTTTGACTCTGAATAATATTTTACAAAACATTTTGGTTCTAGAGAGTTTTTTGTAAAACTCACTCTGAAAATTTTATATTTTTTTGAACCCGATACAGTGATTACGATAAAACTTTTAGAAATCTAAAAATTTTTAAAAACAAAAGTATTTTTAGAAAAACATATATTTTTTTTAAAACTAGATGTTTTAGAAAAGTAAAAGTTTTAGGAAAATAAAAGTTTTTGAAAACAAAAGTTTTTAGAAACTTAAACAAAATATATACTCCTCCTTTGAGATGAAGTTCATTAATGTAAGAAGATTAGTAAACAAGAAGTAAATAATTACTTGATATTTATCATTCCTATATTCTATTTAATGTATTAAAACCTATCATAACTAAGGGGTTTAGTGAAAATATCAACAAGTTGTTCTTGCATTCTAATGAATTGTAAAACAATATCTCTTTTTGTGTGATATCCCAAAGGAATTGGTGTCTTATATCTATGTTCTTATCACGTAAGTGATGTGATGGATTTTTAAAAAAAGCAATGGAACTAGCATTGTCACAAAGTATTTGAGTTTTAGTAAAATTTGTGCCATAATTAGTGAGTGTGTGTTTCATTCACAACACTTGAGCACAAAAACTTCCAACTGCCAAATATTCAGCTTTAGAAGTGGAAAGTGCTATTGAGTTTTGTTTCTTACAATACGAAGAAACTAGAGATTATCCTAAGAAATGACCTATTCCAGACGTAATTTTCATATCCATTCTACATCCACTGAAGTCAGCATTTAGAAAACTTTTAGTTCAAATTCATTTTCAAAATAATAGAATAAGCCTAAATCCATAGTTCCCTTAAGGTAACAAAAAATTCATTTAACATATTTAATATGGGTTTCTTTTGGATTGTATTTATATCTAACACATAATCATACTAAAATAATTAAATTAGGATGACTATATGTTTAGTAAATTAAACTTCCAATTATACCTCTAAAAGTATTTTGATCAACTGGTTTCCCAGCTTCATTTAGATCTAGAGTATTTGAGGTACCGATAGGAGTACTAATACTTTTAGTTTTGTCATACCTGAATATCTTAAGTAAATCTTTTATATACTTAAGTTGAGATATAAACGTTCATTCTAGTTTTTTTTGAAATTTGAAAACCTAGAGAGTATGTTAACTCACCCATCATACTCATTTCAAACTCAGATTTCATAAGATCTGAAAAGGAATCCATGAAAGTCTTTTGGATAGAACCAAATATAATGTCATCAACACATATTTGTATAATAATAATACTTTTATTAACATCTTTTATAAAAAAATTTGGATATGAATCTCCCTTAATAAAATTATTTTGTAACAAAAATTCAGTTAATCTATCATACCAAGCTATAAGGGCTTGTTTAAGTCCATAAAGTTCCTTGGTAAGTTTAAAAAACTGTTATGGATGTTTTGAATTTTCAAAACTAGGTGATTATTCTACATAAACTTTCTCTTGAATATATCCATTAATAAAATCACACTTCACATGAATTTTAAATATTTTGAAATTTAAGAATGGTGCATAAGCTAGAAGTATATGAATAGCTTCAAACCTTGCTACAAGTGCATAAGTTTATTTACAGTATATTCCCTCTTATGGATAATAACCCTCCGTAACAAGTCTAACTTTATTTCTAACTATTATTCCATTTTCATCACATTTATTCTGAAAGATCCATTTTACTCTCATTATAGAAGTATCTTTAGGCCATTCAAATAAATTCCACTCTTGGTTCCTTTAAAACTCACTGAGTTCATATTACATAGCTTTTATCCAATACTCATAAACTAAAGTATCATAAATATTCTTTGATTTGAATTGTGATAATAAATCTAGATTTTCAATTTCATTTCTAAATGAACTTCTAGTCCCAACTGGTTGATCTACATCACCAATTATGTTATCACTAGGATGATTCCTATGAAATAACTGATTTCGTGGTTTTTTAAAACTCTATTCTTAAATAATAAGTTGAAAATTTTATTGAGGAATAACTTCAGAAACATATTCTAGAGTTATTTTCTCATGAGAACAGCTTTCTAACATAGTTTGGAAATCAGTTTTAAAAATAACATCTAAAGATGTAGGTGGGGGTCGTTTAAAAACAAAAAGATTAGTTTCATCAAATTTAACATGAATTGTTTCCTCAACCGTACTTGTATTTTTATTGAAAACTCTTAAGCCCTACTAGTTGTGGAATAACCTAAAAATATTCCTTTAATATATTTTGGTGAAAACTTATGTCAGTTATATTTAGTATTCAAGACGAATACTTTTAATCCAAAAACATTGAATTAACTTTTGGTTTTCTTCCAATCCACAACTCAAAAGGAGTTTTATTAATAAAATGTATCATTAAAAGTTGCTTTATAGTATAGCAGGCATTACTAACTGCTTTAGCCAAAAAATATTTATCAACCGAGTATTAAATCAGTATGGTTCTCATAGTCTTCTAAAGAATTCTATTTCTTCTTTCAACTATACTATTTTTATGTGGTTTTCTAGGCGATAAAAAGTTGTGTATAATAATTTTCTTACTACAAAAAGTTTCAAAGTTAGAAATTAAAAATTATCCACTATGATCAGTATGAATAGTTATGAAGGAGAGGTTTTTCTCATTTTTAACTCTAGATACAAATGTTTTAAAATTACCAAAGGCTTCATATTTTTATATTAGAAAATAGACCCAAGTGTATCTAGTTTAATCATCAACTAAAACATATGCATAGTATTTGACACCAATAATTCTAGTTTTTGTAGGAACAAATAAGTCTATGTGGACTAATTGTGAAGCATAAAATGTTGAGACTTCACTAATATATTTGAAACTTTACTTATGTTTCTTACCAAATTAACAAGGATCACAAACTTTAGAATTATCAAACCTATGTTTCTATAGATCCTTAACAATTCATTTATTATAAAGTTTAGCTAAAGTTATTAGATTAAAATGTATTAATCTTATATTCCATAACCAATTTTTGTTTTCCATTTCACTAAGACAAGGTAATTCTTGGCTCCTAAGGTCTTCTAAGTTTAAAGTGTAAACATTCTCATGCCGATTTTTAGAAAGAATAAACTTATATTTTTAACTATGAACAATACATTTTTTATTCCTGAAGTTCACAAAATAACCCACATCACATAATTTTCTTATGCTTATAAGGTTGTGCTTAAGTACTCATACAATTAAAACATTTGAAATTAATGATTCTACAAGAAGAATAGTGTTACCTATACCTATAATATATCCTTGAGCATTATCTCCTAAAGTGACTTTTCCACCTTTAGCCTTTATAACATTCTTAAAAAAATATTTGTTTCCAGTCATATTTACAGAGTAACCACTATCCATAAAACAAATGTTCTTTTTGTTGGTAATTTCCTTATTTTTTCTAAAAAGAAAAATATTAGTGTTTTGGAACCCAAACCTTCCAGGGTCTGGTATTATCAGTAAATAAAATTTTAGGTAACCACATTTTTACAATATTTCTACATTGAAAAAATTTCATTTATTTTGAAAAGTAACTTTTATGAATTCATAAAGACTAAACTCTATTTAGAGAACATTCTTTTTTCTAATGTCCACCACTTTGACATTTTGTGCAAAATGGAACACTTTTTGGAACAAAGTAATTATTATTAAAAATAAGTTTTTTATTAGTAAAACCCATTCCTATAATATCATTATGAGTTCTAATTTGTTTATAAATTTTATCAATGTTTTCCTTTCCATAAGTAAACTTGGACAAAATATTTTTCAAACTAGAGATTTTAGATTTTAGTTTGATAACTATGTTCTTATTCTCATTGGTAATAGTATTTTAACTAAGTTTCACAAAACCATTTTATAAATTATTTTTATCAGAAATAGATTTTTCAAGATCTTTAGAAAGAATGTATTTTTCAAAATTAGACTTATCAAGATCTTTATAAAAATTTGATATTTATTCAGTTAAAGTAGTAATCCTTGAATATACCTTAACAAATTTTTCTTTGGAATTATCATATTTTTTATAAATTTTACAATTATCATTTTCATGAAGTTTTGAAAATCTAGATACTTCTTCAAAACTAGGTAAGGTATTATCCTCATCAACTGAGGAAGATTCATCATTAGAATATGTGGAATTTTTCTCATAATTACTTTTAGGATAGTTAGTATTTAATGAAAGATTGGTAAGAGATTCAACATTGTGTACCTTTTCCATGAAATAGTTATTCACCTTTAGTCTCTATCTAAAATTTTAATTGTCTAAAGAATCATCTAAAGAAATATATCCTCCACTTGCACTCCAAGTATCATAAGATTTTAAACTCTTCTTACTCTTATGATTTTAATTATTCTTAGAATTTCTATCAGTATTCCTCTCTTTATTATCCTTCCTTTCCAGCTTAGGAAAATCCAGTCGAATGTGTCCAATATTCTTACATTCCTAACATATTACTTTAGAATATTATTTCTTGTCATTGTTATCCTTATGAATTTTCATGTATCTGTATTGAAATTATTTCTTTCCCACTATCTTATTCATCTTTCTAGAAAGATTTTATAACTCATTCTTATAAGGTTCTGATGAACTAGAATCTGATTCAATAATCACTTTCTTCTTCTTTAGAATATTTCATAACTTTTTCAGAAGATTGAGTTTTAATAGACACATTAGATATTATTGCAAAAGAAACTCCTCCATTTTTATTTTTCATTTTCTCAGTATCTCTTTTCAATATACCTTCATATTTCATGAGGGTATCAATAAGATCATCAATCGTTAGATTTGTAATCTTCCTTGTATCATCCATGGATTTCCTTTTGGATTCCTATTAATTTGACCTTTTGTATTCCTATTAATTTGGCATGATTTATATAATATTTTCAACCAAGATTCCATCTGTAAGATCTTTATCTCAAAGATAAAGTGAATTATTTCCAATATTCATAAATATTTGATTATTTTTTTCTACTGATTCTCCAAGTAAGAAGTAAAAGGATTGATAGTCTACTATCATTTCATTGAGTCTCAACAACATTAAAAGTTTTAAAGTGAGTAACTTATAACTTATTTCATATGCTATTTTTATCTTAACATAAAGAAATTTGTCTATATATATTCCTTTTAATAGAGCATAGTATAGTATTCCTTACTCTATAATTCAGTTGATATTCTTGCTTTTACTAATTAGAAAAAGTAGTAACTTCTTCCTCATGAATCTTATAATCTCTAGCAATCATTACAAATATATCCACTTTAGTATTGATAATGTAAGTTTTTATTATTTTTCTACATTACTCATAACCATTTCCATCAAAGATAGGTGGTTGAACGAGATTCATATTTTCTAAAGTGTCAACATTTAGACCCGCCATCTTAAATTTAATATAAACTATTTTCAATAAGAAAATGTTAGTGTAAAAAAGTTTTTAAACAAGAAGTTTATAAAAAAACATGATAAAATTATAGTATACAAAGAATTTAAAAATTTTGAAATTAAATCAGTATAACCTGATCTGATACCAATTATTGGATCGTAAGTTTTACAATGGCTAAAAGAGTGGGGGTGAATTGTAGTTTAAAAATTTAAACTAAACACCAAACACAAATCCTCTTAAGTAAAATATGATTAGAGTCAGATATTATCCAATTATGATAGTGTTGGAATCAAAAAAAAATACTCTGAGATTATATCAAAGTTTGTTTATCAATATCGTAGATACACCAATAAATTTTTTTGTCAGAAAAATAAGTACAAAAATAACTTTCTAACACACATGCACAATATAAAATATTACTTGTAAATATAATAAATATGAAAGATTATAAAATCAAGAATGACTTAAAATCATCAATAAAAGAATTTACTCTTTGATATTAAGAGTTAAGGTAGTCATAAATCTTGATTAAAGATTTCCATAGTTTTTTACCTACTGTAAAGCTCTGTATTTTCTTACCTAGAAATCCCTCGATACGAATATTGGTCTCTATCTTCCAATCCCCAGGAAGCCTTGATATGATAATTGGACTCTATCTTCTTAGCCCCAAATCCCTCGATCTAATGGATCAGATTAACTATCTTCCTATCCTCTAAATCCCTCAATCAATAACATGATCAGATTCAAAAATTACAAATGAAAATAGTTATAAGGAATTTACAATCCTCACAAGGGTTCCTTAGAACTTCAATTCTTTAAAAGATTAAAAAATTTGGAATGAGATGTTCTTGTAGAGAAATATTTAGACAAATTGAGTTATGAATACATCAGATCCCAACCCTTAAAATGACCTTCTATTAATAAGTAATCCTACAATGATCATATTTCACAGTTGGTTGCAATGGCCTCAAAAAAATTGCACTTGACAACTCATAATGATCTGGATATTGAACTTGACAGCTAAGAATTTAATTGTTTGAAATCCTTTAGTTTAGCACTGTTACAATGGTATTTTGTATTCTGTCTGATAAAAAAAATCTATAAACTCTGATTATAAACTTTGTACAGTCTGATGGATTATACTATAGATTGACAATACAACAAAGTGAAAAGAGTTCACCATGATGCATTAGTACCAATGTTAGTCTGATAGTCATGAATTTTTTCACTTTGATAAACAAGATATAATTCTAACCACTAGTCAGAACAAAAGTTGATTCGATATATCAGACACACCCTTAATACCATGGATCATATTGAATAATAAAAGTTTATATTTATTTTTTATTAGAACTATTTCTTCATTCATTATAAAATAATTTGTTATATAAAAACATACTAAAACACTTGGGAAATATAAAGTTATTGAAATACTATTTTAAGAAGGTGTTTGTGATTTTCAAAAATAAGGAAAGGAAAAATATAATGTATAAATTTCAACTGAACATGGCATTCCATGAGTGATGAGCTACTACCAGTACAAAATTTCTCTGTAATGAATAAGCATCCATGAGTAAAATTAGCTTCTATGAATCGAGCTCTATCCTTCTATGGGAAGAAATTAGTCAACCGTGAGTGTTTGAAGCTACTGGGATGCAATGTCCTAGGTTCTTGAGCAGGTCAAAATTCCTTAATTTTTTTTGAAATTTTCAATTTTTTGGTTGGTCCAACCTTTATTTTGATCTTCGAAACCCAATTATGAGAGTTTCTTTAACCCAATGCCTTATTTAGATGGGTTTTAGGCCCAAAAAGTGCCTCTGAGTTTCAGATGGGTATTGGGTGTGTCGGTTATGGAAACCCACTTTTTCAGGGAGTGAAGACAGTAGCACATGGTTAGATTTTACTATGCAGCCTCCCAGGAGAAACCGTCTAGCCCACCAATTTCCCTGGACACAGTTTGTCAAACCATACAGGTGGGGGTGCACAGATGTATGGGACCTCTACAGTTTTTGATAGAGGGGATTCACACTGTTTTCACACTATTTGGGAAACCATGCACCTAGCCCGTGTGAGGGTGGTGCTTGGATAGTGAGCACTGAACAGTTGGTGCAAGGTTAAGATAAACCATGTGGGTCTTCAAAAAGTGAAAAATTAACAAATTTATCCTCCCTCCTATTTATGTTTTTATCCATTTTCTTATCCATTTCACATGCACACATAGTAGCATCCTCCAATTCCCATCCCCATCTAGGTTTTGAGGAATCTTTGTCATATGAGCTCTAATATGATCTCTGTTGATCTCATTAGAAGTGTACCAGTAAGGCCTTTAATACTCTTTCTTATATTTCTTGTTTATATCACCATATGGAATTTTAAATCAATGTAAGATCTTTTACCTATTTTTAGGGTGCTTTTCTAAATCTTTGATTTCTCTCCTTTCAGATCGAGTTAGATGCCAATATCAGACAAGCGATCACTTATGAGTATAAGGTATGTGGTTATATATTTTCCCTTGATTTTGTGGGTGTGTTCTATATAATCCATGGGAATAGTTCGAGAGAGACCCCTAATTAAATAATGTTTTATTTTAAATTGTTAAAATGATGTTGTGGTATGCCTCTAATAATTCCCTAGACTATTTATATTGAAAAGATGGTTAAGGGGATCATGACCACTTGGGAAGTTTAGGATGGGTATAAATTTTAAATTTATTAAATTGTTTATATTTATTTCCATAGTTCCTTTGGAAAATAAAGGTTTTGGCCCAATGATTGAGGCAATGTTGATCACTTGGGCTGAGGTGAAACGGTCATCAGGCTGAGGGCGTGGCCCGAGATACATGGGGGTGATGATAATCTATAGGTTGAGGTGATGAGGTCGTTGGGTTGAGGTGATGAGGTTGTTAGGATGAGGGAAAGGCCTGTGTGAATTGGGATGATGCTGACCATTGGGATTTAGTGACAAGTTTGATGGTGCATGAGGTGTATGATGATGTGGCTTAGGTTGTTTGGTATTTTCCACTCACCATGATTGGATAATGCACCCTTGGAGTTGTGTGCATACAGATAAGACTCATATGAGGTGTTGTTGACTGTTCATTGTGGGTGGAGGCCATTGTAGACTATGCTTCTTAGAAAATGGTGTTGACCATCAGATATGCTGGGGGTACTCACCGTAGAAATACACATGGATGGTGATGGACCATCAATTAATGGTGTTGAGGCCATTGGTAGAGGGATGAGGCTCACCATTATTCTTGAGGCCATTGGGATAGGATTATGGGAGGATGAATATCACCATGACTTGGGATGTCAGCCTATTGAGCTGACAAGGTTTATTTATGTTTTGGAGGATGGACATCACCTTTCCTCGGGATGTTGAGCTATTGAGCCAATAGGGATTTTCGAGTAGAGGTCTGAGGGACTAGGGACTTTATGGGAATGTTGTTGGGCATAAAATACTTTTTGATGACACATGAGGTGTCAGTTTGCATGATGTTCTAGTGATATGATTATGGGAGGCGCATGAGGGCTCTCCATTTGTGATATTAATTAGGGGATGCCTTTGGCATTACGCCATGGATCTTACCCACTGAAATTATATATATGCAGACATGTATTTAATTACATATATATAATTTTGGGAATATGTTCAGAGATTACACCAGCATTGGATGAAGCAAGTGAACACTTCTTTACAGCTGTTGAGCACTAGGAAGTGGGTTATTTATTATATGTAGCGCATTACCTTTTTACCTTATTTTTCATATACTTGCATAATTATGGTTGTAAGATAGTCACAAATTTTTGGTGGACTAATGAGTTCATTCTCACACCCTACACAGTCCCCTAGGGATGAGTGCAGGCTTTATTCTTTTCAGATCAGGTAAGGATTTAGTCATAGGAGAAGAATCTTAGTAATCGTAGATGTACCTTTTGAATGGGATGGATGGCAGTGGACCAAGTGGTTTCTATGCATCAGGACATACCTTATTTTTTGTTTTATATATTTATGTACTTATGGTCATCCATAGGATACATTTCATATCTGTTTTTATTACCTGTTGTAGAATTTTTTTTCTACATGTAGTATTGTGTGCCTTTGGGATTATTTATCACTACTGTTCTTTATTATGCTTCCATCAAGTTCTATTTCTTTCTTCTGATTTTTATGATCCTTCTTCCTTAATTATATACATAGGGACCATTATTATTCTCACAACTAGAGGGTATAGTATCCCCACTATCACCTCTCAGACCCAAACTACTAGTCAACAACCTTTGACATAAGAAGAGGTGCGCCTAAGGACTAGTGTCCAATAGTCCTGGAACACTATTTAGATTGGAAACCAAGTAGGGATTCTAAAAATGGTATCAGAGGAGATTTATTTTTCTTTTTTGGTATTACTATTTGGGTTATGGTAGACTGGATACTAGGATGTAGTCAGAACTGGGTACATAACTCCTGTTTGGGTGCCTACAACCCCAAACATGGGGGACAAACCAAGTATCAAGGGGTGGGAAAATTGATGTTATGTTTTTAATTTTTAAATTTGATTGATTTCCATCTTGAGTGACACACTTGGATGTGATATTTATCTGCTATGTGGTTTTGACCCTTGGCCTAGTATTCCAAGGGAGGATTGTTTATGCATCATAGTAGGCATATAGGGTGATTCGATATATATATATATATATATATATGCCTATAAATAATTTCTTGGAACTTGGAATGATATAAGAGGGTATGGGATGGTTAAAGTGTCAACAAAGAAGTTAAAAAATATTTTCCTACTTAGCCTTTTTGTGGAATTATACTTAGTCATCCCATAAATGTGGTTTCTGGTGATATTGATATGTGATATATGGGTCTGACTCTATTATGAGTAGGAAAGGATGGTAAAATGGGGTGAGTTGTTTAAAGTGTCAACAAAGAATCTAAACTATGTTTTCCTATATAGCTTCTTTTGTGGAATTGTACTTAGCTACCCTAGATTGATATGTGATGTTTGGCTCTATTATGGTTAGGTAGGGGGCTATGAGGATGGATGATACTTGGTACGTAACTCTAATATGGGTATTTAATGGGCCTTGAGGTTGAATGTCATGTGACAGGGTAAAATATGGGTGTGTAAGGGTGATGATATGCAATACCTATTTAGATTTCCCTATCTGAGAGATATATATACTGTTACATCTCTTTGACCATGGTATTTTGTATTAACATGATTCCACCAAGATATATTCTGGTGGAATGTCAGGGGGGTGGAGATATGGTTTGACAAGATCATGAAAGGGATGGGGCCTCTGAGGGTCAGGATGAGGCCCTAAAGGGTCGAGATAATCATGATCCACAGGTACTGGATTTGGTATAGGGGGATAGACACAGTAAATGGTAGATTTTGGGACATGGTTGGATGAGTAGCTCAGGGCGAGCTTGGTTTGGGTCATACAAATCATTGGACAAGAAGCTTAGGAAGTTGATCCATCTATGGTGTATCTGACTCGTGAGTTATAGTATCATCACCCACCTTTATTTTAGGGTGAGGGTGGACTACAGGTGGTAGAGAATTGGATTGATGTAGTGCATATGATCTTCGATCAGCTTGAGACACCCCTAAGGCGGAGGGTGAAGCTGGCGAGGTACATGCTCAGAGGATTGGAAAAGTGCTGGTGGGACATACAGGTTCAGGCGGAAAGACATGAGGGACTATCTTAGAAGGATTTTGAGTCCAGGTTCTTTGAGCACTTCATTCCAGAGATGCTGAGGGAAGATAGAGCCTGCAAGTTCATGAAGCTGTAGTAGGGAGACATGACTGTTATGGATTATGTAGATAATTTCACAAACCTATCCATTTTGCACCTATTATGGTGGGTGATGATATTTATAGGGTGAGGTTTTTTGAGGATGGTTTATATCATGCCATCAGGTTTTCGGTAAACATCTTTAGGTTATCCTCATTCTTTGAGGTGATGAATCAGATGCTGATAGATGAGGGAATACTGAAGGACCAGTCATATTCAAGCCGGGTGGTGGCGCCTGATGATTTCAGTAGTATTGCTTTTGGTAGTAGGATGTAGGGCTATAAGGAGTCTCAAAAGGGCAGTCAGGACAGGTATTTAAGTAGACCACTATGGAGGGGGCCTTATGCAGTGTGCTTCCAGTATAGTCAGCCCAGACATGTTTAGACTCATTACGAGTGGCTCCCAAGGAGTTCCGGGCATGTGGATAGATGGGGAATCTAGAGAGGTTCTATAGGAATCCTTCTCGGATATCCAGAAGTCAGGGACTGAGTAAGACTTAGGGATTTGAGGTCGGACTGGTAGCAGTACCAAGAGCTGGTAGTCGGGATTCAGGTATATGCGAAGGTCTTGGTAGGGATAGAGAGACCTTGCAGTGGGGTCAATGGTCAGAAACTATAATACTCTAATATTTTATGGTATGTATCTTTTTAAATAAATTTAATTTCTTTTATAGTTTACATTTCACACAACATCGAGATTAACCAAACAACAACATACTATTAAATATTATTATTTTAACATGAATTTTATCAGCTAGCCATTAATTTGATGAGTGTGAATAAGATTAACTGTATTATGAAATATATATGAAGTTCATATTCAATAAATATTTATTTATACATTCATATGAAATAAACACACAATTTTTTTAGTAAATTCATTTTATTTTTCAAATATAAGAAATAATGAAAAATTTATTTTTATTTCTTTATATTGGAAAATAAATATAAATAATTTTTGAAAATTTTAGAAAATTTATTTAACAAAATAAACATTATTTTTTGAAATGTAATACCAAAATTATATTATGATCATTTTTTTGGGAATTTTTTGAGAATATTTATTTTCCAGTGAATACTGAAAACTATTGACTTTTTTTAATAAAATTGTAATTTTCTTTATATTAAAGGGGACCTTTATGATTTTAATATTATATGAAAGTAACTTAAGTAATATTTATTTATATATAGTCTAATTAATTACATTTAAACAATATTTATACCTTATTTTTGTATAATTACATTTTTAGGCTTAAAAACATATTTTTCTGAAAACTATTTTTCTGAAAACTATTTTTCTTTGCGTTTTTCCGGTTTAATTTTAAATTTAACTTTGAAAATTATGTGTTTTGAATTTTTAAAAATATATTCTATATTTTAAATTAAGATGTTTAAATTAGGTTATACGGTCATTTTTATTTTTAGGCATAAAAAAGATACCTTGGTAAAAAAAATATTTACTATAGTATAAGTAAAATAATGCAGCGGATTAAAGTTAAAAGGTAAAATCTTAAAATTACTAAAAACTAAAAAATTAAATGGGTGTTTTATGTATTTCAAGAACCTATAAAATCTTTAAAACATTAATTATCAACCAAATTCATTGGAATTATTTCCACACAAATGTGGTTTTCTTTAAATATAAGATAATCATTATTTAATCACTTTAAACCACCCCTTCTCCTCAAAAGCATTGAAGATTTTTAAATTTCTACCATACCCTATGCTACCCACTATTCAAAAATCCAAGTTATGTTGGTATCACCCAAATTCCAATTTCAAGTTTCATAAGGTGACCTTCAAGGAGGTGATATTCAAGAGGTTACATTCTCAAACAACCTCTCTTGATTTCATTAATTCTTCTACATTCTATTCAACCCCATCATCCATCAAAGCATAATAACTCCAATATCATTTATATAATGAAATTTTATAGTTATAATGGAATATATTCTACACACCACTTTTTTATCTCCTCTTTTTCAATGAAACGAAACCATTATCCAAATTATTGCAGTTAACCATCTTCACGGATAATGATTTTTTTCGTTTTCCATTACTAACTTCAAGGCTGGTAATAAAAGTATTATTATGGTTAAATCATATTATAATATGTATATAATAACTTACTACATATTCTAGAACTAATATATATATATACACATAATTTTAAATAAAATTAAACTAGTTTGTGATGGTTGGAAAAACAACCAAAATAAACTAAACATTTATCATCAACATTTTATCAAATGAACCATTATCTTGAAAAAATCATATATGAGACCATTTAAACTTATATAACTTCATTAATACTATTTTATTTTACTTATGGTGTTTTATTTTAATTTTAAAAGAACATCTATAATTATACACAAAGGAACGGACCAAGAAACCAAGAAACCATGAAACGAATGCTCACAAAATGATAGAATTGATCTTTATAACTCATCAAAATGGCCATAAATGAAGCTAATAAAATTATAATAAATAAAATATAGATGTAAAAGTTTATAAATTAATTAATTAAAAAATTTAATTTGATTATCTAGGACATTAAGTGCATGTGCAGAACACTTTCAGACTTAAGGTAAGGGTTTCTCGTCTCACTTCTACATGTGTGAGATATATGCATTATTCACCACTTATTTATTTTGTGTGGTGTATATAATTGACCTTTTATATATATAATATCATTAATGTCATTTATTCATGGTATTCAATGTTTAATTTAATAATTATTACTTTTATGGGGTATATGATTCGATAGAATTCAAAGTGGTAAGAGATTTCTTAAATCAATTTATACTCATTAGGTTAAAATTACACTTCATTGATTATGTCATGCTAATATTATGTGTATAAATACTTTGGAATATATTATATTGTATATTCACTTTTGTTATGTGGATTTACAATTGATACACATAATCTATTCATTAACTAATTCTCACTTCAACGTTATGATCATTTTAAGGGTTTATTTCACAAATTGAAGAAAATTATTTGATCATATTCAAATAAAACCATTAAATTTTTTACTCATCAAGTTATAAATTTTATTTTAAAGAAATATTACCATTTTATCACTCTTTGTTACTTAGAATTTTTTATATTTTTTTTAATAAAATCCATCTTCATTTCGCTCTTCGGTGAAAAATCATTTTTCTTCCAAAACCATGTTTTCTAAAAATGTTTCCAAAAATTTATTAACCCTTTCCAAATGATTTATTAAAGAAATTTTTACCCATTTTTACTTTATATAATTTTTTTCAAAGGAATATTCATGTCGTTTTTAAAAAAATGCCCATTTGGATTTTACTAAAAATGTGAAAGAAGTCTTTGTTTTAATGTGTATATCGTGAATGGAATTTCTAACTGTCATTAACAATAAAATATTTTTAAATATTATTTTATAAGTTTCAAAATTTATTTTCAAAGACAATTATTTTCAATATTTTTGTGAAATTTTATTTCTAAAAGGTGATTTTCAAATTGAAAAGGATATTTTCTTCAATTTTTTTAAAGATAGTTTTGTTCATCAATGACATTACCCATTTAATGTAATTTTGATCCACTGAGGGTATATTGTATTGTTATAGTCTTTTTTCTTTCTTTGGATGGTTTATGATCAATTTTATTATGGATGTTCTATTTTTAAACCATTCATCATATTACTTTTGATGGTTTATGGTTATGTTTATTGATTGGGGAAAGTATTCACATTTCATATGCTAGTTTTTCAATATGAATGTTTATGTTGTTTATGTTTTCCCCCTTTAATATGAGGAATGAATTAGACTTAGAAAGTGATAGGCTGGGCCCTCTATATCCCCTATATACATCAATAGGTCTCATGAGACAAATTAGTTTGGTTATTGGCTAATGTCTTACCGGTTTATATATGGCATCTTGGCAGAATCCTTGACGATATGTTTAAGATGTCTGAAATTATTAATTTCAACATTATGAGATTAGTTATTAATATTCCATGTGATTATTCAATTATTACAATATCCATGGTTAAGTTTCATTCTAATATGATTATTTATATTCCATTATTTGATCACCATTTGTCCTTTCCATATTATACTCAAGTTATTTATTAAATGGTAAATGTTTTGGTTATTTAACTTGAAATAATTTTTATGACTTGTTTTATTCATAGATTTTTCTATTTTCTCACCCTTACTATGATTTTTATCTCACCACTTTCTTATGTTTTATTTTCCACAGGATATGAGGAAGTGTTTTGTGATTGATAAATAGGGATACACTAAGGGAAATAATGGAATTCTCAAAGAATCTTTTTTTTATGTTATGTTTGAAATTTAATGTTAGTTTTAAGTATGAATCTAGATTATTAAGATTACTAAACTATTAGGTCATTCAAGATGCAATTCCATGAATCTTATGATGATGTAATAAAGTAACAACCAACTCTGGGAGACTTTGGTTTGGGTATTTACAATCGGTATCATTGTAAGTTTAGTAGAATCCTTGGGAACTACATTTAGGAAAACTTTGATTAGGGATCATAACCCTATGAATGAATTTAAGGAAAAATATAAGTAAAAGATAACATACTAGAGATTTTGAAATGACCATCGATGACTTAGGTTAAACCTAAGGAATCATAAATTGATAATAATGTTTCATGATTTAGATATCTTTTGAATAATATTTCATGATTATTTGACACCTCACTTTTATTATTGTATTTTAATAATTACACTTTGATTTTTAGTTTTAGTCAATGAAGGGAATCAGAAGAAACTTGTTTAAAATTTAATGTGATAAACAATGTATTGAAGAAGTATTTCACTATTATAATTATTGTTCAGTAATTTTGTTGATATTGGAAGAATACATGATTTCATTAACTTAAGAGTTATAGACACCATCATGGGTTTATGAGTTTAATATTGATCATAAGTTTAAATTCATTAAAACTCTTTTTAAGTTTTATGTTATGGGAGTTAATCAATATTCAGGATAGTTTGGGAGATATTTGTGGCAATACAACCCATTAGTTTAGTTTATGTTTTAGTGAAATAGTCATTAAATGAATAACACTTTTACGTTTTGTGGACATAAGTTTAAAATTAAGTATAAACTTTAGGGTTTATATGATTTTTTATTTTAAGGAAACTATGGTTTATCATATATTTGAGAATGAAAAATGAAATGTACGAGATAACCTTTGAGGTCAAAACATTTCATTAATGTTGAATATATAAAGGTTATTTTTGATTATATTTATCACATTTTTTGGAATGTTGTAAGGATTATATTTATATAGTTTTATAAAAAAACAATCTATAGGTTGGGAGATAACCCAAAATGTTTGGAAATGATACAAGGCTTAAACCCACAACTGAAGAGTAATAAGGGTGAAATGCCTACCATTAAACTATATGAAGCCTCATTACTTTTGAAATTTTCTTTTAGTTAAATGATTTGATATATGAAGTATAAGTTCATTTTGAGAACCATATATAATTAAGGTAAATATAATATTAGGGAATTTTAATTGAGTAATAAAGGTCAAGTTGTAATTTGGAGGAATATATGATTTTATTATAGATTTATGCTGATTTAGGTTATTTATTGAAAAGGTTATCATATCATGGAGATTATATGTTTAGGGAATGCACATTATTGGAGATAAATAGTAAATTTATTTTGAAAAAACCATGTGAACTAATCCCTTTGATTTTTGGGTTTCAATCTTATGATGAAATATTTTTGAGGACTTTTAAGGATACTTATTTATTAAGTAGTCTAAGTAGAATTTTGGGTATTACTGTTGAATTTTGGGAGATTGAATTGGATTTCCTCACATGAAGGTTTATTATTTTGGGAATTATTTTATCTTTGGTTTTGGTTCATTTATAAATACAGGAGGAATAGATTGTTTTTTCTTTTGTGAATTTTATCATCCATATAAGTTTATTCTTGTTCTTTAGGCATGAAAAATAAATTCATACTCATAATTTGGAGAGAAAGATGAGTTTGTGGTGAAAATTGTTTAAAGGAAGAAAATCTACCTGTCAAGTAAGTATATTTTCTTATATTTATACTATATATAGTAAAATAATTCCTCAACTCTAGGAAAAGAATTTTGGAACAACTATGTTATCCATTTACTTTTATTATAGAAAAATCAGTGGCCTTTTAACCCCTCACAGATTTACAATTTTGTGATGGTTAACATTCTAATGACCATGTTCTTTATCACTCTCCATCAGAACATGATACTTAGATTTCTCTTCCATTTCCATATTTTAACTTTAAAATAATGTTCTCATAATTGGAATCCTAGTCTTGTGGTGGCATTTTTATTTTACTTTCCCTCTTTTTAAGTGGAGGTTTTATTAACCCTTTTTACGATGTGGGTTTCCCACAAAGGAATTTTCAAATATCATCCTTTGATTTTCAAAGTTCAATTTAAAATTACGAGAACAAAATTTATTGAAGTATGGGATAATTTAAATCCCCAAGATTTTATGGTATGTCTCTTTTTAAATAAATTTAATTTCTTGGTAGTTCACATTGCACACAACACTGAGCTTAACTAAACCACGACATACTATTAAATATTATTATTTTAAAAGGACCGTTATAATCTAGCCATTAATTTGAATGGTGAAAATAATTTTAGATTAATTTCAATAAAAATTTATTTATTCATTCCAAGGAAATAAACACACAATGTTTTGGTAAATTTATTTTATTCTTTAAATATAAGTTTTAATCAAAAAGTGATTTTTGTTGCCTTCTATGGGAAAATAAATATAATTGATTTTTGGAACTTTTATAAAATGTATTAGATAAAATGAAATTATTATTTTTAAATTGGAATATCAAATTAGATTATGGTGATTTTTCAGTAATTTTTTGAGAAGATAGATTTTCCAGTGAATAGTGAAAAATACAATTTTTTTTATAAAACTGTCATTTTTATTATATTAAAAAGTCCCTTTATGATTTTAATTTGATATAAAATTAAATTAAGTACTATTTATTTAGATATTATATAATTAATTACATTTAAACAATACTTATATCTTATTTTGGTATAAGTACATTTTTTGGATTAAAAACACATTTTCCCGAAAAACTATTTTTCATTACGTTTTTCTAGTTTAATGTTAAATTTAATTTTTCAACTTATGTGTTTTGAATTTTTAAAAACATATTTAATATTTGGAAGCAGTATTTTCAAATTATTTTATAAGTTCATTTTCATTTTTAGGGAAAAAAGTTTCCATGGTAAAAAAATATTTACGGCAATATAAGTAAAATAATGCAGTGAGTTAGACTTAAAATGTAAAATATTAATATAACTAAAAACTAAAATATTAAATGTGTGTTGGATATGTTTAATGACCCTAAAAAATCTTTAAAACGTTAATTATCAACCAAATTCCTTGGAACTAATTCCATCCAAAGGTGGTTGGCTTTAAATATAAAATAATCATTATTTATTAACTTTAAACCACCTCTCCTCAAGTATAAATACAACCCCTCACCACCTATTCTACTCAAAATATTTGAGGATTTTAAAATTTCTATCAAAACCTTTCTTCTACACTCTCCCAACATCCAAGTGTTTTCTATCTAACCCAAATACTAATTCCAATTTTTTTAAGGGGTCCTTTAAGGAGGTGATATTCAACAGATAACTTTCTCAAACAAAATTTCTTAATTTATTTTCTTCTTCCACCTTCTATTCACCTCCTTCATCCATAAAATAATAATAAATTCAGTATCATGTATATAAAATAATTTTATATTTATAATGTAATATCATATACCCACCCCTTTTTCATATCTCCTCTTATTTAAAGAAACAAATCATTGTCAAAATTATGGCGGTTAACTGTCTCTATGGATAATGATTTTGTTCATTTTCCATCACTGCCTTATAGAATGGTAATACAAGTATTATTATGGTTAAATCAGATTTTAATAGGTATATAATAACTTATTTCATGTTCTATAACTAATATACAGAAATAATATCAAATAAAACAAAACTAGTTCGTGATGGTGGGAAAAACTGCTAAAATAAACTAACATTTATCTTTAACATTTTATAAAATGAATCATCCTCATGAAAAAAATGATATATGAGACCATTTAAACTTATATAAGTTAATTAATACCATTTAATTTCACTTTTATAGTTTTATATTCATTTGAAAATAACATTCATAATTATACACAAGTGAACCGACCATAAACCCATGAAATGAATTCTCTCAGAAGGATGAAACTGGTCTTTATAACTCATCAAAATGACCATAAATGAGCGTAATAAAATTATAATAAATAAAATATATATTTAAAAGTTTCTCAATTAAGTAAATAATGAATCTAATTTTATTATCTAGGGAATTACGTACAATTAAATAGTACTTTTATACCTAAGGTAAGGGTTTCTCGTCTTACTTTTACTTCTGTGAGATATATGTCTTATTCCCCACTTATAATTTTTTTTGTGATATATATACTGAACCTTTGATATATAATATCATGAATATCATAATATTCATGGTATTTAATGTTTCATTTGATAATTATTACTTTTATGGAGTATATGATTCAACTGATTATAAAGTGGTAAGAGATTTATTAACTCAATTTCTACTAATTGGATTAAAATTCTACTTCATTGATTATTCCATACCAAGATTATATGTGTAATGAATTTTTATTTTCTTATGTTTTATTTCCACTTGTTTTATGTATATTTATAGTTTATACACATAATCTATCCATTAATTAATTCTCACTTCAATGTTATGATCATTTAAGGGTTTATTTCACAATCTTAATCTAATCAAGACTGTGTATTATTAAATTTTAATTTAAGGAAATTATTTGATAATTTTCTAATAAACATATTTAAATTTCACCTCCTATGTTTAAACATGATATTTTTAAGTAATAGTACTATTTTCCTACTCTTTGGCACTTAATTTTTTTAGGAAAATCTGACTTCATTTGTCTCTTCAGTCATAAATCGTTTTTCTTCCAAAACTATATTTTCTAAAAAAGATTTTAAAATGTGTCAACATTTTCCAAATGTTTTATTGAATAAATTTTTAACCAAATTTTTATTTCTATAAATTTTTTTCAAAGGAATCTTCATGTCATTTTCAAAGAAATGCTCATTTAACTTTTACCAAAAAAATAAAAAAAATAATTGTTTTAATGTGTATGATATGAATGGAATTTCTAGCTGTCATGACCAATATTTTTTTTAAATATTATTTGATAATTTTTAAAAGTTATCTTGAAAGAAAATTATTTTCAATTTTTTGGGTGAAATTTTAATTTTAAAAGTTGATTTTAAAATTGAAAAGGATATTTTTTTCAATAATATTTTAAAGATATATTTTTTCATCAATGACATCACCACATTAATGTAATTATAATCCACTGGGGTTATGTTTTATTGATATCATCCTTATTCTTTCTTTGGATGGTTTATGATCAGTTTGTCTGTGGCTGTTCTATTTTGATACCATTCATCACATTACTCTAGATGGTTTATGGTTATTTTTATTGATTGGGGAAAGCATTAAAATTTCATATGCTATTTTTTAAATATGAATGTTTTTTGTAACATCTTGACCTAGGATCCACTTAACCGGTGCCCCTATTTGGTAGGTCACCTGTCCTCAAGATTTCCTCCCTGTATGCCAGAAGTTTTCAACTAGTAGCGAGGGTATAATATGGTATAATGGGGAGACTATAACCTCATATCAGAGTATCACATGGGATATAATAATGGAAAATAAAATAGAGTAAGAATATATAAAAAAATGGCATAGTAGAAACAAATATAACAAAGAACTGTGGAATCATAAATAACCAAGAAACTTATCAATAATCAAAAGCCCTTATGCTGAGTTATATAAAATGATGTCATGGAATGGTGATATACAAAAAGGGAAAACATGGGACATGCATATAAAAAATTCTATACAAAAAAAGTCTGAAAGACTGATCCACTAGAATCATAATCATATTTCTAGTTCTCTGCTCCCATGATCTATGCTATAATTAAATTAGATCAAGTATCCACAATAGGACTCTTGCACTTATAAATACCCACATACATGAGGTTTACTTGGGTACCAAAGTAAGCCCAAGTAGGGTGTGAGATGCACTCATTAGACCACCACCAATAGTGACTAGAAATAATCCATCCATTGTACATGGATAAGTAGTGTGAAGGTATAAGGAAATGAAAAACAAAGCTGAACAAAAAATACCAACCAACTCAGTTTCCAACAGGACACTTAGTTGGCTCTACCTTCTTTGGAATAGGTTTATATAAGAGTATGATTAGTAACCATATATATAGTAATTGTATATATATGCATATATATAGTTATATACTATAGACACATATATTAAGTATGTGAGGACATAAGTAGGAATATACATGGATACTAGGTGCTAGTTAGACCTAGGGTGTAAGTCTAATGAGCTATTAGCTCCAAAAATGGTACTTTTCCAGAATCTCATAATAAATGTGAGACATCATGATCAATAATCTAGATAGGTGGGATGAGAATTCACGCCCAACAGCCGATATAGAGGAACATGGAACATCATTCCCATTTCCCAAATAAAATTTTAATGGTGAGAGACGTCTTGTTCAACACCCTATTTATGGGAGAGTGGAACGTCATGATCAATAGGTCCCTTAACCATCATCTAATAATCCATGATAATGAAACTACAACAAAAATTAACTTTAGCGACAGTTTTGGGAACCGCTGCTAAACCCTTTTTTAAAATGGTTTCGCAGTGGTTTATAATAAACCGCCATGAAAAAATTTTCTTTACACTACCGACCCTTTCCCCCCACCCTTACCCCCCTTCTCACCCCACGACCCCGCTTCCCCTAGCCCCCCGCTTCCCCCGCTTCCCCTGGCCCCCCGCGACCCTGGTGACCTCGCTTCCCCCGGCGACCCTGCTTCCCCCGGCCCCCCACAACCCCGACGACCTATACAAACCCTAAGGTTTGAATTCTAGTAATTTTACCTCAATTGTTGTCTCCTTATATTATGAATTATGAATATTTATGGTTGATTTTCCATTCGATTCGTTAAACATACACATAACCCGTGTTTAATATGTTATCCTTGATAGAAAAACTTATTATCACTTTGTTATTATTTATGTTTAATCCCTGTCGACTATTTCAACAACTTAAGTTGTTCAAATGGAATCTCCCTAGGTATTGTGCATTCTTAGGTGACCAAACCACATTATATGTGGTTTTTCTTGAATCTTAATTGTAATGACTATAATGAATTTGATGAGAAGGGTGTCATGAGACCATATAACCTGTTTCTACATAAAAAAGGATACTCCCTTGTTAAACTATAATACTGATAGATTATAATGCCTAATTTACTATAATGAATTATACACTTAGTTATGGAGTTCCTTATACTTTTGATACTTGATCATGGAGTCCATAAAACATGTGTTACTCAAGCATAACATCCCTTATATGTGTGGTACTTGGGCATTGTATCCCTTATACTTGTGACACCCGAGCATGGTGTCCCTAATACTTAGAATAATTAGTCATTGAATCCCTTATACTTGTAATACATGGTAATCACATCCCTAATTATAGTATCACTAAGGTCTGGAGTACCTCATACTTGTGATATTTGGTCATGGAAACCCTTATACTTTTAATACATTTGCATGGAATCCCCTACTACCATATGAGACTCTAGTAACTTTATAGGGATTCCTGAGTAATGCCTTAGATCATGGATTGTTACTCACAAGTTGTAATATTTTCTTTTTGATAAAATGGAATGTTGTAGTGTTTCTCCCTTAGAAGCCAGAATTTCAATCCAAACAACATAAAACAGAAGTGTTCTTTCGTACTGTCATTTAATTTACTTTGCATAAATTTATTTTGTGTGTTGAAGTGAATGGTATTGAATTCATTCTAACTTATTGTAGTGGTTTGGATGAACATAATTCTTCCAAGTTCCCGAATATAATTTTTAGAGAGAATTCCTTCTGGGATCTATTTCCACCTATGTGATTCTGATTATCTTATTATGTTGTCCTGGAGGATAGTACCAACACCCCACATTTCATCTCCAAATTCCCAACATGATTCTACTATGAAACTACAAACACCAAGCCCAAACACATCAACTATTCTTCAAATACCCTAGTTTGATCCCCAAACCACATCAGCCACATCTTGAACGACATTTATGATGTGGTCTCCACCTTACCACATCCATTTTTATGCAAAAACACTAGTAAGTCCTTCTCTAGATGAATTATACCGAAGGCACTCAATCCCACCGACCAATGCGCTATCATATCCCGACCACGATGCCTTAAAACTAAAGGAATAAAAAAAATGTTCAATGCCCACACCGAAGTCTGAATCTGACTCTTAGTTCAACTCCATGGTCAGATCGTCGATCGTCCCATTTAACCATAATTCTCCACTCATGAGCACTAACACATATATGATCCAAATCACCCTCAAGTCACACCACCACTCTTTTCTATGTGAATGCACCAAAGAGAGGTCTAGGAATTCAATCCACACAAGGTTCGTAGAACCTCAAAACCTAATCTCCCAAGTTATTTCATCATGCATTTCCACAAACACCACCACTTATCATTCCTCAAGACTACCACACCTCACATGGTTTTTTCCACTCCAAGGAACAAACAATGAATTCATCCAAATCTAAGGCCCCAACCCCTTATGACCCTGTGACCCCGGCGACCCTGCGACCCCGGAAACTCCGCTTCCACCAGCCCCCGACGACCCCAGCGACCCCGCAACCCCGGCGACCCCGCTTCCCCCCCCTGCGACTATGCGACCCTGGCGACCCCGACGACCCCGACCCCTTGCGACCTCGGCGACCCCACAACCCCGGCGACCCTGCTTCCCCCATCCCCCCGCGACCCTACGACCTCGGTGACCCCGCTTCCCCCGACCCCTCGTGACCCTAGTTATCCCTCTATTTCCCTTGTTTCCAACATTGGGTATGTATCACATGGGATTTGGGGTTTTAGATCTATTTTCTCATTAGTATTACTGAGTTTACCTCATACTACCATATGATGTGAAACTTTATATTGAACATATTTACCACATGTAATTAAACATTACATTATATACCCCCATCTGATGACTTTAAACTATGTGATAACTTAGTCCATTCTTATGTGGAGGTGTCTTTCCTTATCTTGATTTTATTGTACCAGTGGTGTGGTGTTTTGTATATGTATTTATCCTATTTTATTTCCCCTATGGTGTTATACTTATCATTTTTTACTCCCATTATGCATTGTATACATTTTAATGGTTCCTTTATATATATTATAGGTATTTTTGGTTATTTTTCATATTGAGGATGCATATATATTGAAGGTTATTATAGGGTATGACCTCAGTTATTATAGGATATGGACTCCTATATTATGTGATATTCCTACTCAGTATTTTTCACCATTCCCTGGCCTATTGGAGTTAGGATTTGGTTGGTACACTTAGTTTATCATCATCCTACTTTTGGTCTCTATGGGGTAGGTCATGTTAGGGTGGAATTAGATTGGTTAAAGTCCTAGGAATATATTTTTGAGTTATTATTCACATGAGGACTAGTTTAGGAATTTAATTTTGTGATTTCATGGGGTTTTTTATTTTAGTAATCATACCAATGAGGCTAGAGTAGGTGTGGTTGTAAATGTATCCTTTCACCGAGACATTGGTAACCTGTTAATCAACCCAAATCTATAAATCATCATATATAGGGTAAAATTAAGTTGATACATGAATAATATAGTTCTAAATCATTATATTTAATGTAAATCCTATTTTAGTTGATTTAGATATGCTATAATCATTATGGGTTCATCCTATCAAATGAATAATTCCACCCACACAAAAACAACTTTTTTTAGAGTTAAGTTTGTGAAAATCCTATCTCAGTGCTTGATGATTTTTCCACTTTTAATTTAAGGGATGAGGTGTTGATTTAAATACTTATATAATAGATATACTTTCCCTATTATTTTAGATAGCTTCTCTCCCATTTTTTAGTATATAACTTCTCAAAAAGAAGACAATAGTTCCCACTGATGGACTACCCATAAGCAAACTGTGTAACATGAATTCCAGTAGTTGAGGCCTCCTAGATTCTGAGAAGCCACTAATCCTCTTGTGGTATAGGATTTAGTGGAGTCATCAACTCATGCAATTCATCTATTTCGGAAACCCACAAACCATATGGTGATCCTAGAACCAAGTTATCTACACACCACACTAAGTTTTTAGTGGATGATGTTTTCTCAAACTCATATGGTATTAATCTATTATGGTTTTAATTTAAGCCCTTATTCTAGATGATATTCTATCCACAAATACTAAGGATAGTTTGAGTTCCGGAGATTTTAAACCCTTTGTAGGGTTGCATGACCATATCTAATAATGTGTCGAGTTTTGTAAGCATCATAAGGTTTTCCCTAAACATTATTTATAATAGATTTATTCGATATTAGAGTTTTATATGAAGACTCTATAGATAACATAGGTTGGGGTTTTCTCTTACAAAACTCCACCTCTGTTGGAGTCCTAATGTGAGTGTTGTTAGGTTGAGAATTCCTGGTAGGGATGTATCCAAGATTTAGGATAAGGTTATAGTTTTTATTGAAAATTTCTAGAGAAATGATGTTCTAAAACCTCTAGATTAGAAGTAACATTGAGGTCATAGACTCTACTATTATAGGATAATTGAATTACTTAGAATTGGTTTTGGTTAAGAAGCTGGTGGTATAGGAGTAGTAAGAGATGAGTGACACTTTAACACACTCCCATAATCACCACATTGGATTTCTCATACTCATATATAGCTGCTTTATAAGTTTTCGAAGAAAACTCATCTTCTAATATCTTTAGTTTATCCTCTAGGGTGCATTTGGTGTATTTTTAGGAAAAGGCTACATCCTGCCATTTCTATGCTTCTTCATTAAGATTGGAAACATTATTTTTTTCTACATAAATTGTGATTCCAACCAAGTTATGCTTATGCTAATTTTTGTTATCTAATATTATATTTTGATGCTATAAAGGATTTCAAAAGTCAAGGGTTGAAAATTTGGAGATTTGGGAGAAACATGATAGGAATACTGTTTATCATAACTTTTAGTATTGACCATGTGGTAATTGAGTAATATGGCATTGTTGGTTCTATTGACAATTTTTATTATTTTAGTATATTTTTCTTAACCATTCATTTCCATGAAAACCATTTGGATGAATGGACTATATTATATATGTTTTCTCATAACTTATGAATGATTTTTATATCCACATAGTTATTCCAAATTAATAATGTACTTTGGTTTTCATGGTAAAGTAGCTACCACGTTGTTAGCACACTGTTTCTCTTTACCAAAGAAACTTCCCCTATCCCAAACACTAGAGGGTTCATATCTAACTCAGGGGATCATATTTATTATATTATGTTTCTGTAATCTTAAACTATCATATATATGAATTTCTTTCTCTATTTAGTAGTAACTATGTGTTTTAATTTTTTTTATTATTGTGTAGGCACATTGTGATATACATGGATAAAAGCTGGATCACATTAATGAGGAACACACCTCAGCATGTTAAGGGTTTGAATGAGTTTTTAGATTTTTCAATTTCTAATCAATCCGTTGAAGGGAGAATAATATGTCCATGTCCTAAATGTAAATTTAGAACATGGTTGAAGAGAGATGAAGTTTATGAACATTTAATACTGAATCAATTCCCTGGTCAATATTTGTGTTGGATTTGGCATGGAGAATCGAACATTATAGAAAGATTGAGAACTGATGTTAATCCACAGAATGAGGTCCCAAGTTCATTGACAATGGAAAATGAAATGCAAAACCTCATAAATGATGCATTTGGCACTGCAAGACACCACTATCAGCATCAAAACATATCAGAACAACCAGAAGAGGGTGCTACAAATTGCAACATGACAAGTGATGTTTTTGAGACTGTAACACAAGTAGATCAAGATTGTAACATATCATTGGATCCTCATCTTGATTCTGTGGAGCCAAATGTAAGATAAAACTTCACTGAGGAAAATGCGTTTCATGATTTAGTTGACGATGGAAATCAAGAGTTGTATAGTGGGTGTTTGAAATATTCAAATCTTTTATTTCTGCTGAAGTTGTACCATATCAAATGTCTACGTGGAATTACAAATAAGGCAATGTCCATGATATTGAAATTTATTCGTGATGCATTTCCCAAAGAAAAAATCCCAGAATCTTTTTATGATATGAAAAAAGTTGTTAACAAGCTTGGTCTAAATTATACAAAAATATATACGTGTCCCAATGATTGTATGCTTTATTGGGGAGAGGATTCAAGTAGACAAAATTGCAATAAATGTTTTTCTTCTAGATGGCAGTCAAAGGGTGATGTTGGAAGTCTTAATGAACACAATTTCACAGAGAAGAAGAAAAGGAACACACCTGTAAAGGTTTTGCACTACTTTCCTTTGAATCCTCGATTTAAAAGAATATTCATGTCATCGAAAACCACCGAACACATGAAGTGGAATTTTGTAGATAATAACAATGATGGGTTAATGAGACATCCATGAGATTCCCAATCATGGAAGAAATTTTGATTCATTATATCTATATTTCTCAGCTGATCCTAGGAATGTTCGATTGAGATTGGCTGCCGATGGATTCAACCCATTTGGGACTTTGAGTACCAGTTATATCATTTGGCCAGTTGTTTCGATCCCTTATAATCTGCCTCCATGGATGTGTATGCAACAAACATATTTTATCATTTCGATGATTATTCCTGGAAAACAAATTCCTAGAAATGATATTGATTTATACTTGCAGCCTTTGATTGATGAATTGCAGGAGTTATAGAGCAACGGTGTTGAGACATTTGATGTTTCTTCTAAAACAATGTTCAAAATGCATGCTGCTTTAATGTGGACCATTAGTGACTTCCCTGGGCTTGAGAATTTATCTGGTTGGAATACTTACACATGTTTGGCTTGTCCCGTTTGTAACTTTGATTTTGAGCCGAAACGGCTACCTCACAGTAGAAAATGGTGCTTCTTGTGCCATCGAAGATTTCTCGATGCATCTCATATATTTCGGCTGAACAGATCAAAATTTAATGGTTTCATTGATCCTAGACCACCTCCAAAGTTGTTAACTGGTTCTGAAATATTGAAAAAAATTGAAAATGTTGAAACAGAATTTGGAAAGGTTCATCATTTGAATGATAGAGGAAAACGGGTCAGAAGTGCATCGTCAAGTGAAATCAGAACGAAACAATGGAAGAAAAAAAGTATATTCTTCAAACTTATGTATTTGGAATTTAATTTGTTACGGAATAATCTTGATGTGATGCATATTGAGAAGAATGTCTGTGATAATTTTATTTTCACATTACTTAATGAGCATGGAAAGTTGAAGGATCATCTCAATGCTTGCAAAGACTTACAAGTAATGAACATAAAATGTGATCTCTAGTCAGATGAGAATGAAAAGTATGCTCCAACCATTTTTGCAATGAAAAATAGGGATAAAGATGCATTCCTTATAATTTTAAAGATTTTAAAGGTATCTGATGGGTATTCGAGTAACATATCGAGGTGTGTTGACTTGAAGAATCATAAGTTACATGGATTGAAAAGTCATGATTCACATATTTTGTTACAACAGTTACTACCATTGACATTGCGTACATTATTACCTGAAAAAGTTATTGCAGTTGTACTCTAATTCTGCACATTTTTCAGGAAATTATGTGAGAAATATTTACATCCATTTCAGCTTGACAACCTCCAAGAGAGGTTTGTATTGACCCTTTTTGAAATGGAGATGATCTTTCCTCCACCGTTTTTTACTGTCATGATGCATTTAACTGTGCATTTGGTCGAGGAAGCTAAATTAGGAGGCCCCGTTCATTATTGATGGATGTATCCAATTGAGAGATATTTTATTTGTATTTTTTTTCAGTTAAGTAAACAATTTTTTGCATTTAAATAAATGCATATTATTATTATTTTATTTGACAGATATCTTGGGAATTTGAAAGCATACATGAGAAATAAAGCTCAACCAGAAGGCTCTATTGCAGAAGGATATTTGGATGAGGAGTGTCTTACCTTTTTTTCCAGATATTTGGATGATATTAAGACAATATTTAATCAAGTTGGATGTGTTGACGATACATCAACTCAATCTAAAATGCATCAGAAATCAAAAATATTTCCTATTATTGGCCGATCAGTTGGGAGGACCTCAAATGTGACACTGAAAGAATTGGAATTATTACAGGAACATAGATATGTGCTGCTGAATAGTGAAATTACAGATCCATTTATTGAAGAGTTGAGGATACAAACAAATAGACAAATGAGATGCCTAACACAAAATGAGAAAGATATAACGAAAATTGTGAATAAAGAGCTTGTAGAATGGTTTGCACGACATGTAAGTTCATAAATATTGCAATAAATACAAATATTAGTTTGACACATACATTTTGTAAATATATTAAATTATATTTCTTTTTTCAGATCATGAATACTGATACTCAAGCAAACTTGTCATAAGATTTGAAGTTTCTTTCTAGAGGTCCTATAAAACAAGTTAGAAAGTTCGATGATTATAATGTGAATGACTTTAAATTTCGTACAGTCGATCAAGAAGTGGGTTTGAAAACACAGAATAATGGTATATTTACATTTCCTGAAGTGGGATACTATGGAAAGATGCATGATATTATTGAATTAAACTGCCACAAACATTTTTCTGTTGTTTTATTCAAATGAAAATGAGTCAATATTATCATAGGTGTTAAAAGAGATTCCTTGCAATTTACTTATGTGAACTTCTCTCGCTTGATGGATATTGGTGATCGTGAACTGCATGATCCATATATCTTAGCATCGCAATAAAAAATGGTATATTATTTGAATGATGTTTTGGATGAAGGGCGGAGTGTAGTTGTTCACGTAGTACAAAGAGATTTGTATGATATGGGTCATGAAGTGGAATATTTGACCTCTGAAATTGAGTTTCATCAACAACAGGAAGCAGAATTATTTGCCCATCATGATATTGAAAATATTAGTCTATCAAGGATGAATGGAGTGGATGAAGAAATGGAGAAAGAAACTGACATGATTTAAGGAAAAAATGATTGTATGTACAATTATTTATTCATTCAGCAACCACTTGTTTCATTTCTGCAGTCATTCATTATCATTGTTATATATATTTTATCTGTTAGTACTGGGCATAAATTATCATTTTTTATTTTTTTTTCTGCATAATTTTTTAAAATATATATTATGAAATTAATTTTATTTGATTAAATGACAGGGATTCCAAGAAATAAGCGATATACTATTTCATCTAGTTCTGCAATGGATGAAGATCCATCTGCCTCCCTCCCCACGGCATCTGAGGCACCAGCTACCCACACCCCTGCACCATCTCCCCCTGCACCATCTCTCACACTATCTATGGGTGTCCCATTAGAGGCTGACTCGTTGACTCCCCCTTTAGGAGCCTCAGTAGTGGGGCGGAGACACGCCCCTTCCAATTCATCATGGACATACTAGAGTGTCACTGTCATAGGTAAAAATTTTAATTAAATAAATTTATTGCATTTTGTTTATACTAATTGTTTGCTCATTGAAGATGAAAAAAATGCAACCGTGGAGAAAAAAATAAAAAGTTCAGATGTTTTGAATATGAATGGTGAGAAGATAGTCGTGCCATTTGATTCTTATGGGGTCCCTATGGATGACGCCACGAGGTTACTTGTCCAGATTCTAGGCTAGCTGGTAGCGGAGCCCATTTCCCTTCCTATTTCTTATGATGATTGGATAAATATGCCTCCAAGATGGAAAAATGAAGTTTTTGATTCCCAAATAAAGTTAATTTTATTACATTATGGTTTAATTGAATGTCATGTTACTAATATGTTCAAAATGAATTTTTGTATATAGATGTTCTTCCACTTTACAGTTGATGATGTGATAGCATGAAAGTGGATGTTGAAAAATCTTGGTAAGAAATGGAAAGATTTCAAATGGAGATTGTGGTGTGATGTCAACGATACTTCGTTGACCATGCAACAAATGTATGAGAAGCTACCCAGTGGGGTACCGAAAGAATAGTGGAAAGTTTTTGTTTATAGACATCGTGATGAGAAGCGGATGGTATTGAAATATATATTATTATATTATCATCATTTTACATTTATACACGTATATGAAGAGGAGATGAAATTGAATACATTAATTTTAAATTTCATTTTATTTATTTCAGGATCTCTCAAGATAGAATGCATCAAACCAGGCTAAGCAAGTCATCCCTCACACTACGGGCTCAAAAAGATTTTCTAGAAGCCGAACGACATTGGTAATATTTTAATTAGTTTAAATATTTATAAGACAATATTATCTATTTAATATATTGAATTGTTGATTTATCTTTGCTTAATGCAGTCACAGAGTTTAGGGCATGAAGCATCCCGAACTGAACTGTGGTTGGATGTTCACAAAAAATAAGATGGAAGTTTTGTTAATGAGCCTGCCAAAGAAGTTGGGGTATGAAGTCAATTTTTTATTATAATAACTTATTATCAGTTTTACTGTGTTAATATATATTGATATTTGATTTATAGGTAAAAATTAAAGAACTATGGGATGCCAATCCTGGGCAGTCCTACTCAGTCTCCCAGGATGACCCAGTTGCTAAAGTCCTTGGGAAGGAGCTTCCTGGTAGTGTGCGCGGGATGAGTTTCGGACCCGTACCATCTAAGGTCTTTGGCATGCCACCAAGGATTCCAGCTACATCTACTCTTGGTTATAGTCAGTCCATACTTGAAGATGCTCGGAGGGATATTGCTTCTCTACGAACCACAATTCAAGACCAGGGGGCTCAAATATCCACTTTGCAGAAAGCGATGACTGATATACATTAACAGATGAGAAGATATGCCCTCAGTGGTAGTGGATCGACTGGTGGTAAGCAGGTAAATCACAAAAAATCAAAATCATTTAGTTTGAAAACTTTCATTGGTTTTAAGTTTTAATATAAATATGCAACAGTATTTAATTTTCAATATAATTTTCTTACAGGTGATAGCAGAAAGTGGAGATGGAGGTGGAGAGGGTGACGATGCATCATCGGGCCATGAGTAGTTGTATTGTTGATGTGTTGAAAAAATATGGGAACAGTTGGTTTGTATATGTAACATGTGTGGCACATAGTTGCCACCAAACATTTTCATGTCCTAACATTTTCTTGATTTCTCATGTTTCCTTTTATGCATTTTATTTATTTTTGATGTTTCCTTTTATGTCTTGATTTCTCGAGTGTGGTATACATCATTCCATTTAGGCCTGTGCTTGAATTGGTAGTTGAGATTTTGGATGACTAAGAGTTAAACCCATTGTTTATGTGTTGAACAAATTGGGTCATTTCATAGTGATCAAGGGGATAGTGTTGTGGACACTTTGGTGAGGAAAAATGTGTAGATAGTGAATCTTCACACATTGTTAATGGTTATCATATTCCGTTCATGATGATAAAATATGGTCATACCCCATATAAAACCTAGGTTCCTCTTAATGGTAGATGGTATTAAACCGTATAAAACTGGGATTCATTGTACGATGTGTATTGGATGATCTAAAAGTGTTACACTATATAAAATTTGGATTCCTCTTACAATAATTATGATATGTTCAAAAACATTACCTCATATAAAACATAGAAGCATCACATTATGTGAGATGAAAAAAATCATTTTCTTCAAGACATGACATTAAACTTTATCCTTATCTCATTCCTTCGAAATGTGATGCCTCGTGATAATCATTATATTCCAAAATTTCCTCTATATATAGGATTACCCCTAGTTCCAATGTTGTTCTTATACTATACCATATTCTATAACAACATGTGTCTTGATTCACACTCTCATGGGATACATAATGATGCTTAGACGTCCTTTTTTTGGGTCTAGATATAAATTTATTAAGCCTTTGGCCCCATTACTCCATTTACAATCCACAGATTATAACCTTAAATAATGTTTAGTTCATATCAAAATGTTCATGTGGTACCTGGGACTACATTAACCCCTTATACATCAGTTTTTACCCATACCATGACACATAGATACCATGTAGAGAATCATCATCCTTGTCCATGAATCATGACGTTAAATTTTTCATCATGGTCTTGGTTATATGATCTTACACTGTGTGCAATCATATCCAGGATTTCGTCATGGGTTGAAGGGCCTATTTTATCCTATAACCCCAGGTTTTATTCACCAAAAAAACATTCTTGATTCCCCCACCTCACTAATCTATACTATAATAGTTTATATCAAGAGATCCCTAGTCCAAGCATTATGACAATAAAATATGCTCATACATCAATCACATGGGTTTATTCATCCCTAGAGTTTCATCAAACATCTATTTCCACAACATTCTAGAACTATGGGTGGATTGATTCCCATTTCCATGGGATACATATTGATGCATATATCTTATATCATTGAGCCTAGCTGATTATTCACCATATAATAATCCATTACATAAGGTGTCATTGCCCCAAAACACTCACATGAGCCTCTTTTTTAGCAATAATATCCTTTCATTTATGTTGACACATCAGTGGGCCAAGATGCTCTCATTTCCTGATATGAGAAAGTAAATAATGGGTATATAGATGCAAAAGACCTTCTAAAATCCTAATAAGATGAATTTAAACTATATCATTACCCCGTGTAAAATATATATACCTATTAATGATAGATAATTTAACCCCATAAAAAATTGATATGTCTCTTAAAGAGAGATAATTTCACCTCTTATAAATTCTTGATGCCTAATATTATAATATGTAATTATTCAATATCATCATCCAAGAAGGTAAACCCTTCTGGAATTGGTATCCTATGACACCATGAATCATAAAAACATGTGGATTGATTCCAATAATCACGATATAAGTAGTTACATATAAATATTTAATCCAGGGAACAACCCTATCACCGAATCATTATAGGTTTCTCCCTTTTCTATTTACTTTGGTCAAAGCTTGGAGACCTCTAACTCAAACCTATTCCTATATTTGGAGCTCTAAGAATTTAAACTAGTTGTAGTCATAGTCTATATTGTATGATTTTAAACATCAAAGCCCACTGTCCTCAGCAAACAATGTTAATTAACAACCATACCCTATTAAATGAAATAAGGATGCCTCATCCGATAAGTGTGGGATGATTATAAAAATAATTACCACATATAAAACTGAGATTCCTTATATGATAAGTATGAAATGAACCACACATTACCCGTATAAAACTTGTATCTCTATGAATATGATATGATATGATATCCTTGCCAGAGATGAAATCACTCCACCGACAATAGTCTCTTACCAGGTCACACATCAAAACTATGTTTGTCTTGATGCCCATTATGAGGAGACACATATTGATGAATGCATATTTCATCTCAGTCCCACCCCTACCAAAAACTCATCATGGGGACGTTTCCCTCTGGTCCAGGCTTGAATCTTTTCAAAACACATGTTTAAATAGAACATTTGAGCACATGAGGAAATATCTCCCATGGAACCTAATATTCTATATGGTACATCCCCACATACACTTGTGAGGTTCACACATTCTACTATTTGGATAATCCTCACCCTACCAATCTGAAAAGCATCTCTAATGAAATGATTCATGGACATAGTTTCTTACATACCATCTCAGGCTCATTCAATGAAGTATATAAACTGATAAAAAGCGGATCTCATGCTTTGATCTCCATGAATAGTAGATCATGATATTTTTCATCCTATCCTCAACCAGCTCAGGTATCCTATGTTTCAAACATGTTCAATAATAATTCTATTTCTTTCGATTACTCCCATTTCACTTCCCAGTTCTCAAAAGTTGTAATTTTCATCGTGATATTTTTCAGGTCACTTATTCCCCTCATTGGGTTCACCCCTATAATCAATTATAACTATATAAATATCCTTTATTCTTGAATCAATCATGGCTCAGTAGGGCTTAGGGGTTGGGAGGAAGTCCACCTCAAGCATGGTTGAGTTGCATGATCACCACATGGTCCTAATTCAATAACCTTAAATGAGTATTACATGTCCATGAATCAGTAATCTAAACTAATTTTAAATCAACCTTAGAATGTGTTGTGTGATGTTGTACCCATTCTCTATCAATTCAGGTCATGTTTTTACTCCTCATCACTACACATATCCATTTATGATGTTCCACTATATTTTCCAAGCATCACAACCATAATTTTTTTACTAGTTGTCTCCATTCTTTTTTAAATTTTGTGTGCATTAATATGTTAGGCTATTGGTATTTCTGGTTTGATTTGTTTTTCAGGGCAGTGGTGTAGTAGAAGCAGAACAACTATTTTTTTTTCTGGTCAGATTTTCGCGGTGGTTTTAATCACCGCTAAAGTATATTGGTAAGACATTAGTGGTGGCTAAAACCGCCGCTATTGGCTTACATTTAGCGGCGGTTTTAACCGCCGCTACAGAGTCACATCACTCACGTGCATTCTGCGGCGGTTTTCATGACTTTAGGGGTGGTTTTACAGCCGCTGGATTTTATTTTATTCATGGCGGTTATAACCACCACAAATAAAATAAAATCCAGGGCCCGTAAAAACCGCCGCTAAAATCAGTAAAACCGCCACGAAATGAGGCAGCTATGACACTTCCCTTAAACCACTGGTAAATGGAAATAACTAGCGCTAATAGATTGCCGATGCCCAATTTAGCTGCAGTTTTTGTAAACCACCGCCCAACCATATAACGGTGGTTTAAACTGCTGCTATATGCAAAAATAACCGCCACTAATAGGCGGTTTTCTTGTAGTGTTTCATAATCATAATAATAATAAAAATAACATGAGTTATCACCTATTTAACATTATAATCATTAATCCCCAATACAACTAAGGGTTTCACAGTTCATATAATCCATAGAATAAAACATGTGTCACATGGCATGGCCTTGCCACCCATTTCCATTTCATTTAAACAAACCATTTAATTAATCATGGAATGGAAATTCATAAAAAAAGAATGAAAATTCATAATAAAACCATTGTAATTATTATTTTTAATTAATTAATCAAGAAAATTAAATTCAAGGTCAGTAGAACACTTATATGGTGTTTTGACCCATTGAACAATTTTATAAAGGAGGAAAATTCCATTTGGTACACCAAAATGGGTGTCTATAATTGAGGTCTGTAGTGTATATCCACTTAGCAATGTTAATCAAGAGTATAACAAAATTAATATACTTATTTAGAAGGAATTAACTCGTTTTAAGGTAATGTGTGGGAGTGGTTGGCTTACGACACAACAAAAAAGATATGAAAATAAATCAACATTAAGGGAAAACAACTAGAACACATAACTTAGGGTCATATAAAACTCCTCATCCAATATCAGCTTCATATTTGAATTAAATCGGAAGAAAAATGAAGAAATATCCAACACCCTGAAAATAGGGTAGATGAGCTCACACCAAAATAGCACAAGATATGGAAAGAGAAACTAATAATAGAAGCAAGAGGTTTCATGTTCTTACTGACGCATATCTAATGATTCCAACAATACCTGATTTGGATTTTGAATCAAGGAGTTATCATAGAACCAAGAAGAGTCTTAAGGGAGATCCTTCAGTAGGAGATAGAGGGGTTTCACATTGGAAATGGGAAGGGTAATAGGGGTTTTATGTTTTAAAACATTTAAAGGAAAAAGAGGTAATTTCACCATAAAAAATGGGGTCACAAGGTTTGGATTCGTGGTTTTCCAAACCATGAAAAACCCATGTGATTTTCCTCTATCAAAATGTGTAAAATTTCCATCTAGGTGTGCACCTCAGTGCACACGGTTGAGGACAAATCGTGCGGCCTCTTACTGTACAAAAGTGCCCTGCACAGTTAAGCAGCATAGTTTGTACTAACCATATGCTAACCATGAGGCCCACTTTATTTTTCCATTTTCTAGAACTCTATGTTCTTAACAAGAACCAAATTCTCCAGGAACCTTAATTAGGATTTAGTTCACGTTTACCAATAGAAAACAAAAGATAAAAAAAAAACGAGTCCCACCATTGAGAAAAGTTGGTTCATTATAGCATCCCCTCCATAAAGAAACTCATCCATGAGTTAGGATTATAAGGGTAAGGACGGTTCATCTGAGGAAATCTCTAGCCACTGGGCTCATATATCATCTCCCCACTCCCAGATCTTTTCTTGTACTCGGTCATGCTACCATAACACCCATACTAAAGGAACTGACTCACCTTGGAGTGTATTCACACTCTAATCCAATACATGCATTGGATAATCCTAGAATGAATCATCCATATCTAACTCAACCTCATCAGGTTGGAAAACATGAGACATGTTTAGATAATATCGGTGAAGTTGAGATACATAAAATATATCACGTATAGACCAATATATTTGAGGAAGTGATATCCAATAATACACTTTTATGATCCATTTAAAAACATCAAAGGGTCCAATGAATTTATGTGAAAGCTTAACTCGCCTCTGAATTCATCGATGGAACAACCTGGAAAAAACTCAATAGAAAACCTAATCTCTTACCTTGAAATCTAGGGGCCGTCGGCATCGAGTAACATAAGATTTCTATCTGGACTGATCTGTCAACATCTGCTTTCTGATTAATTATACATGTTTCTAAGTCTCTTGAACAAGATGTGGTCCAATCAATGTTTCCTCCCCTACCTCTAACCATCACAGATGTTATTGGAAAGGTCTACCATATAAAGAATCATAAATATCCATCTGAATGGTAGCATGAAAATTTTTATTATAAGTGAACTCAACAAGGAGTATATGTTTCTCCCAAGAACCCCCAAAGTCAAGGACACATGCATGAAGCATTTCCTTTAACACCTGAATCATACAATTTTTTTTCCATTTGTCTGGGGGTGATAGTCTGTGATCAGAAGTACTAGTGTGCCCAAGGCCTTATATAACCCCTTATAGAATCAATATGTGAAACAAGAATCCCTATCCGATAGGATAGATCAAAGATATCTATGGATATATATAACCTCCTTCACATATAGCCGCCCCATATTGTATATCGAGAAGATCTCTTGAAGAGTTAAAATTGTGTGACCATCGTCAAATGATCAAAGACTACCCAAACAGTATCATTTCCATGAGGTGATCTGGGTAAACTAGTCATGAAATCTATAAAGACATCGTCTCATTTCCACTAAGGAATGGATAAAAGATGCAAAATTCCTATCAATCGCTGATGTATTGACTTCACCTATTGATAGGTGAAACACTAAGTGATAAAGCCGATTATCTCCCATTTCGTACCAGGTCACCAATATTAGTGACATAAGTCTCAATACATCTTGATAACACTTGGATTTAATTTCCAAATCAAGGCATGAAATTCATACATCAAATTCTCTACAATGTCTGTTGGGACCTAAACACGCCTATGAAAATGTAAAGTTTTATCCTCATCTATAGTCCAACTAGAAGATGAATCATCATATGAGGTTCATTACCTTTAGACCAAGCCTTTGGGATCTAAAATTTTTCTCATTCTTACTTGTTCTAGAATGGTATTGGTCATTGATAAAGCTAATAGTATTTCCTTCCCATGATCCTCTTGAACCTCAACATGTATATCTAAAAACAATGTCATGAGCTACCACTCGCTGCTAGCCTCCTGAACTACCAGTGTCCAAGTCTTCTCGGTCAAAGCATTGACTACAAAATTTTCTTTTTTAGGAATATAGGAAAGATCAAAATCAAAGGATTTTAGGTACTCAACCCACCTGTGCTGCCTAATATTTAGATCACACTGTGTGAATATGTAATTGAGGTGTCGCTTTGGTGGTGGCGTAGTGGTGAAGTATTGGGGTACAACACCACCATTATTTGGGAGTTACAGGGTTTGAATCCTGGAAACCTACTCTTAGTAGAACATCTCCTTCCCCCAGGATCCAATCATCTTGTCAGGTCACCCAGTTCCTGACTGGTTGTGTGAAATGAGATGCGACCCATTTGTGCTGATGGATTTCTATATCGAACTATCACCTATCTAGTCATCACCTTCTGGGATGCTCTATCATCTCGGCTAAAAATAGCTCATTCTTGATTGGGGCTTTGTCCATAGTGATCCCTTCATGGGGGGGGGGGTTATTGGTGTGGAGGGTTTGAAAAGGACACACCTTGGGATTCCCTTTCTAATAGGAGAGATGTAATTGATGATTTTGTGTTATGTGAATTCCACAAAATGCTCCCTAAGTAAATAGTGTCTCCAAAAGTGTAATTCAGGAACAATAATGACTAGATCAAGGTATTTCATCATGTAATTCCACTTGTGATGCCTCAATTGATGAGATCTGTATGCTATGACTCACTCATCTTGCATCAGAACAACTCATTGACCGATATCTGATGCATCACATTAAATAGTATAGATCCTTACTATCTTTAGTAGAATCAAGATCAGCGTTGAGGTCAATCTTCCCTTAAGCTCTTGAAAGGACACTTGATAAGATTCTAACCATATGAATTTCACACCCTTCTTAGTCATGCCTATAAGAGGCACTTTTAGGTATGAGAAATCCTAGATGAGGAATTTTTAATACCCAAATAGCCCCAATAAACATTGTATATCAAAGACATTCTTGTGATGCTCCAAGGAAAATATAACTCTCACTTTTTCTGGGTATAATGAAACTCCTAAATCTGAGATGATATGGCCCAGGAAGTGGATTTTTTCAATCCAAAAGTTCCATTTAATGATCTTAGCATAAATTTGATGCTCTCTATATGTATTTATAATGATCTCAAGTTGTTTTTTATAGTTTTGTTTATAATGATAATACATTAACATGCCTTCCATAAAGACTACCATGAAAGAATCAAGATCCAGGTGGAAAAACTGATTCATCAGAGCCATAAAAATTTCTGGCGTATTCATGAGACTAAACGACATTACCAGGTACTCATAAATACCATACCCACTTTATAAAGTTATACGAGTTATGTCTAAAGATATGACTCATACCTGATGATATACTGAACACAAATCAATCTTTAAAAACACCCTCGGTCCTCAAAGTTGATCAAAGAGGTCGTCTATTTGAGGCAATGGATACTGGTTCTTTACTATGATCTTGTTTAACTATCGATAATCCACACACAACCTAAGGGTATCATCTAAATTATTGGAAAAAAGAACCACTGAACCCCAAGGAGAAGTTTTGAGGTATATAAATAATTTAGGATCCAAATATTCTAACTATTTCTTCCTGTAAGGAGGAATAGACACGGGTGCTGCTCCTAGAACTAGCTTAATAGTTAATTATACCTCTCGCACTGAAGGTAGCCTAAAAATTTATTATGGAATACATCCTTGAAATGATCCACTATAGGAGGTAAAACAACTAGTACTAACCCCTTACCATCCCTGAAAATACTGGGAACCTAGGATGTCACTCTTCCCATCCCTTGATGATCTAGTCCTGATTACGCAGCTTGAATATCCAATTCTCCCTTATTCACATGTCCACCACCCTATGGTGATGTAAAAGTCACCATCCAATGATAGAATTCAATATGGGCTCAATAGAAATATAACTAGTCCAACCAAATGATCACATCAAGCCCTGTCACATCGAGGATGAAAATATTCCATACGAAGAGATATACACCTATCTCAAGGGGACAATCCTTAAAATTCAGAATTCTATTTGATTAGATACCTAGAAGGGTATCAAGCATCATCACTCCACATAAGTGCTCAATATTGAGGCCCAAAATATCCATAACTAATTTAGATATAAAATATTGTGAAGCACTTGTGTCAAATAAACCAGACACTAAAGTCGAGACTACTAGAACAATACCTCAAAAAGTATAAGGTTCAATGCTCTACTCCTCTAACATAGGCTACACTACATATAAATGGCTTGTACCATGACCCTAAGTTATATCCTGAATTCCCTGACAAAGTCCAGTCTGTTGGCACTGAGAAACCTATGTGTGACTACCTCGGGATTTACCCTCTTTCAAGGATGTGCTTTATAGATCCCAACCTTCAACTTCAGCTTCTGTATTTCAGTTTCCGGTGGTCCCGGTGGTTGCTTGGTCTTCCTCGGGTGATGGTCTCCCAGTCCTCCCATTCTTGGCTCTGGACTTCTCGTCGGCTTTGGATCATCTCAAATGGACCATGGTCATGCTCTTTGGATTAGACAAGCCTCCTTTCAGGATTTTCAGAAAATTTGTTGACTCCTGGGATGTTTTTCTCCCATACAAGGTTTCTTCCTTGAATAGGCGAGATTATTACATGGTCCTAACATACTTAGAGGACTTTTCTCGTGTTTGGAGCTCCTACCCCAGATCCTTTGGTCGTTGGTGTTTCCACTTGTTTGGATGGTCTATGGATTCTCATTTGGGTCAGGATTTCCCACAAGCGGCAGTTTGGGTTTCCCTTCCAGGTTTTCCCCTTCCAATGTATAACCTTGGCTTCTTGAATGGGATTGTGAATGATCTTGGTTCCTTACTATGTGAATACTTCATAACCTTGCATCTTGAAGACTCTATATCCGCCCAGATTTTTGTCGACATCAATCTTTCTCAGTTGCTCCCCACGAATATTCTGCTTCAGGTTGAGGGTATGGATGACTGGTTCCAGGTTTTGTTTTATCTGTTGGCCTCTAGTTCTGCATATTATGTCTTCTTTAGGGGAATTATTTGGCTTGGTGTCGTAGGCATCGTCATCCTCCGCCCGATAGTTTACTTTCGGTTCCATTTGGGGTATTTCTTGCACATCAACCACAATCCCTCAGTGATTTTTCCTCACTTCCCCCCCCATAGGTGGATAAATTGTGGGCCTCAGAGGATGCTGCTCTGGCTAGCTTGGAGTAGGATATTCCTCCCATTGAGGACACTAGACATCTCTATAGGGAGGTCTCTCCTTATACGAACCTTCCATATTCAGGCCATCCGGTGCGGGTGGCTTCTCCTGCCTCTTTCCTGTCCTCTCTCCTTATCCCCATGTCTCCTCGGGTTTTGGTGATTCATCTCGTGTGGTGGATTCTCCTTCTATCCTACTTGGAAAAAGGTTTGCGCAGGTTTTTGAGGCAGATGATCGTCGGTAGTGTTCTCTGTATCTACTGAATGGTGCTTCTACCACTTCGTCTTCCAAGTTATCTTCTACGGGCACTCTGATTTCAAATCCTGGCACGAACATCTCTACTATCATTACTGTTGAAGAGATAACCTCTTCTTTGTATGACCAAGAGGACGATACAAGGTCCATTTACTATTGTGATTTAGGATCATCCCATTCTTCTCTGGTTCATATGTCTAACTTGTTCAAAATTTTATCACATGTCGCTGAGGATACTTCTACCTCGGAACCCTCTCGTTCTTTGCTTCTGAGTAGAGTGTGTATGAGATCCAAGTATAAACAAGGCTTTGTTTGTTCTCCTTTGCATTCTACTTTTCGTGCTTCACCTGGGGCCAAAGCCAGGCGTAATCTATCTAGATGATTTCCTTCATTGTGTGGAATGCTTGTGGTCTAGGGACATGAGTGAAAACAAATTTCATGTCCAATGAAATCTCAAAGAATAAGGTGTCTTTAGTGGAGATTCTTGAAACAAAAAAGAATCATTCCAATATTACTTATTTTTCTGGCAAGATGGGTTTGCATAACTACATGCATGGTGATTATTTTAACCCACACATCTTGATTTTCTTGAGTAACTCAGTTTCTATGGATCATGTATCTGTTTCTAATCAATACATCACCATTAAGGTTTTCTATGAGGATTCTTTATGTTTTATCTCATTTGTTTATGCTAAGTGCGACCCAAGATTAAGGGCCCAATTGTGGAGATACCTTGAATCCTTTGATCCTGGGAATGTGGCATGGCTGATTTGAGGGGACTTCAACATGATAGTCGTTCCCTCAGAGAAGAAGGGTGGGAGGGCTCATCACTGGGAAGATATGTAGGAATTTTCTTCCTTCTTGACTTGAAAGGGTTTATTAGACATTGGGTTTGCTGGAGAGAAGTACACTTTGTGCAACAATCAAAAGGAAGGTCATCGCCTTTAGTGTAGGCTTGATCTCTGTTTAGCCAACATTCATGTTATTAGTGAATTCCCCAACACAAGTGTCCTTCACTTGGTTCGTGTATTTTCTAATCATTCTCTGTTACTGGTTTGAGTTTCTCCTAGAGAGTACGCATCTCAAACTCCTTCCTTCTCCAAACAGTGGACCTGAATTCCGGATTACCATTCAGTTTTTTTATAATTCCTGGAATAAACCCATGTAGTACTCTTCCTGGCTCAGCTTCCACAAAAAACTCTGGCAGTTGAGAGGGGACCTCCAGTCATGGTTCAAAAGGTAGCCTCACAGGTTCCAGGAGGTTGAAAGATTGGAACATGAAATTGAGTTGAAAGAATCCACTCTCAAAGAGGGATGGGATGATGCAGTTTTTTCTATTCTTGTTGATAGGAAGAAGGAGTTTTCATATTTTCTGCTTTAGCAGGAACAAGTTGCTAGGAAAAATTCCAAGAAAAAGTGGCTTAAGAAGGGTGACCAAAATACTGAATTTTTTCAAGATTGTATTAAAGAGAAGAAGCAGAATATTCTTCCAAACATACGCTTGGAGAATGGGTCTTTTATGAATGATGTGAATGTGGTGGGTAGGATGGTGGAGGATCACTTCAAAACCCTTCTAGCAGGTGTTAACCCAGCTATACAGGAGGGGTACCCAAGAGGTCATTTGCTTTTAGGGGAGGCCATTCCGAGGGTGGTTCAAAATGATGAAAATTTGAAACTTGATAAAATTCTGAATGAAAGTGATATTTGGGAAGTCGTTAAATCTTTAAACCAAGAGAGATCCCCTGAACCAAATTAATTTCTACGTTCCTTTTATGTGTCTTCCTGGATGATGGTTAAAGATGAGCTGGTTAATAGTATTCAAGATTTCTTTTGTGGGGGTAGCCTGCCAAGGGTGTCTTATGCTACTTCTCTTATTCTTTTTCCATAGGTCAAGGATCCTTCGTCTATAAAGCATTACAATACAATTAGTTTGTGTAAATTCCCTTACAATATTCTTACTAGTGTGATTAAAAGGAGGCTCTCTAGGATTCTGCACGAGTGGATTTCAAAGGAGCATCATGGGTTTATCAAAGGAAGATCTGCGCAGGCTATCATTGATATTACTCAGGAGATGGTTGGTGACATTAACAAGAAGACTCCTGGATCTAATGTCACTCTTATGATGGACATGGATATGTCTTATGACAGGCTTGAATGGGGCTTTGTCCCGAAAATTCTGGCTTCCATGGGCTTTTCTCAATGGGCTTATGACTTAGTTTTTAGGTGTTTTATCTTGGCTTGGTTCTTGGTGAAATTCATGGGTTAGAAGTGCGATTTTTTCAAAGTAGTGCATGGGTTAAGATATGGAGATCCTCTTTCTCTTAGTCTATTCATTTTGGATTAATATTTCTTTAGAAAATTCCTTTACAGCTTTATATATAATAGAACCATTCTGCCTTATATATGTAGAATTCATTTCAATGAAATCTCTCACCTCCTCTTTGGATACACCATTATTTTTTTCATTAATGGGGGTATAATATCTCTCTAGGTATTATTGAAGGTTATGGAGGAGTATTGAAAATGGAGTGGCCAACATATCAATATGACAAGAGAAGCCTTTATATCTCCAAAACTTGTTCTGAGTGTCAAACTTGGATAATTTAAGACTTCATGAGGATTCATAGAAAAGACTTTCTCATGGATTACTTGGGCGCACCCATATCTTCGGGAGGTATTCGTATTCATCACTTTGATAATATTCTATCAAAAATATCATGCCACATTAACAATTAGAAGAAAAAATTCCTTTCCTTTGAGGGTGGATTATGCTGGTCAACCGTGTTCTCTCTTCAATACCTATGCATTTTCTTTCAGTACTAAAATTTCCTAAAACAGTTGTGAGAAATGTTGAAAAAATCCTATCTTCATTTGTTTGGTACACTCATATGGAGGGCTGATACCACTGGGTGTCTTGTACCCGAACAAAAAAACTGGTCAAGGTAGGTGGGATTGGGACCTGGAGTGTGGTCGAAACTATGCCCAATTTTCAATCAAAACTGGTCTGGGAAGCTTTTAAAGGGAAATCACTTTGGGGAAGTTTTTTTAATGGAAAATACAGAACTATGTTGGATGATCCGTGTGGTCACATTTCCTCACAATGGAACATGCTGCGTAACCATTTACCTAATCTTCAGCAACAATCGAAGTGGATTATTTGGTGTAGTGATATTAATTGCTGGAAACATAACTGGGTTGGCAATAAACTTGGATTTTCGGGATGTCCGACCCCTGATATTACTTTTGCAGAATCCATCTCCTTCCCTACCTTTTTTCATGCTACCCTCGATGAGTAGCAACGTGATTTTTTAAAAAAAAATTAGTTTATATTTGGCCCCAGATAATTTGGTTTATATTGGCAAAATTTTGGGGAATTTTTCAGACAGAGAGTGTCATCGTTCTTTGATGACCAGTTTAGGCGAGGGAGAAAGTAATCCGCTTTGGTGCAATGACCTTCCGATCAAATTCAATTTTCTTGTGTGGAGGGTATGGAAGTGCGCTCTTCCAACCGATGATTCTATCAAGAGCAAAGGTATCAGTATGGAATCCTCATGTTTTTCCCCAAAGAATGAAACCTTACATCATCTATTCTTTGATGGGGACTGGGCAAGGTCAGTTTGGAGCAGTCTCGGACAGCTGATTGGAATTTTAGTTCTAGTTGATGATGGAAAGGCCTTATGATTGTTTTGGTTTCACGGTCTGGATGTGAATGAATTGGAGAAGAAGTAGAGGGTTTCCTTGATCTATACTGGTTTCTAGGTTTTATGGGATGGCTGGAATAATTCTCGGGTGAATGAGTTCACTAGTTCTTGTCAGGCACTGCAAACCCAAACCAGATTTCTTGCTGTAGATTTGGGGACTCTGTTGAAAGGTTGGGAAAATTATCTTTCATTGTGGCTCACATTTCATGGAATAAGGTGTAAACCGGTTCATCAACAATCACTTTTTCCTGGTAGATGGGTTCAGTGGAAGTCTCCTTGTAATGGACTCAAGCATAACATTTATGGCTCATACATCCTCGACATCATGAGAAGAGGTGGGGTGGTCTACAACTCCAATGGTTAGGTGGTGCTTACTTTTAGTAGTTTTTATGGTCCTGATGATCCTATCATGGTAGAAGCAAAGGATTTAGTTAATGGGTTGGAGATCTGTCATCCTAATAAGATTCAACTCACAGAAATTGAAATGACTCCTCAGTTATATGTGACTCCCTCCAAGAAAGGTGTAATTCTCCTTGGACTATCATTTACCTTATTCACCAATGTAGGAATCTTATTGGTGGTGCATTTCTAAAACATACTTTTAATTAAGGGTACTTTTTTTGTTGATAGCCTTTCCTCAAAGGGAAGCCAAAACAACCCTAGTATTGTTTACACCAATTTGGGTTCCTTACCTGATGAGTGTGCGGATTTTTATAAGGATGATGCTTTGGGTCTTCATTATTTTAGGCCACCCTAACCTGTTGTGTTTGTACGATTCCCCTCCTTATTTTAATAAAAATCTCATTTTGATGATGATATGTCCTGGTTTTCTGCACTGATGAAATATGAAAAAAATATCAGTATGAACCGTTATACTGCTACTAACCCTACAAGAAACCTAAAAAATTCACTTTCTACCACTAGAAGAAACACTACCAGGTCTTGGTGTTAAACCATCTCAGTTCCCAACATCGGCTTCCCTCAAATTCAGCTTAGTAATGAGGGTCTGGTTGACTATATTAGAAAAAATAGTTATCCTAAAATAATCGACCTATGATTGGATTGCATATACCATCCCATCCTCGAATCGCCTTGCAGTCTTAATATCATCACCAGATAGAGTCAACATGAACTACTATAGCTCTGTTAAATGATCTGAATACTCCATGATAGACATAGATCCATGCTAGAGGTTCATGAACTCCCCATCTCAATCATCCCTCAGATTCTATTAAAATAATTAGTCATAAAAGACTATATGGAATTCCATTTTGATCATATCATGATGTTGGTCTATCTGGGAAATAACATCCCACCATCTATTGGCAGAATCTCATAGCATATAAGTAGTGAGCTTGACCCTCTACTCTGGTGGCATCTCCAGATGCTCAAAAATAGAAATAATGGCCTCCATCCATGAATCTATAGCATGAGGTATTCGATCCCCTGAAAAGGATGGAATAATATAATTTTTTAACTCCTGAGTCAACTCTTCCATAGTCGGGGAAGGTCAAGAAACACCTTTCATATTTTTCATCATGATGAAAAATCCTTCTCAAAACTAGGTGTTGGTGCCCATATCAGGAACAACATGTGGTACCATAGGTGGAACTACAGGAGGAATCACTAGTAGCTCAGTTCATACCACCTCTAGTGCATGGTCATCACTGCCTTCTGAGCATACGAAACGAGGCTATTGTGGTGGCATGATTCTACAATTATAAATGCACACATCATAAGAGAATCCAAAAATTGTAAGAATCAAAAATAGATAAATAGTACAGGTACAAGAGTTCTTACACATAAGATCACACCTCTTTGTCTGATTCAAAATTCAGGTCTAGGCCATAAAAAACCCATATCATGTTATAGGAACCATTAGAGACACCCCAACTACACACTACTAAGGTTGGGTTTGAGTCTAGGTCTTATATAACATGACAAGGGTTATAGTATATGGAGTTTCAGTTGCAAGGTATAGAGGAAAACACCCTTTAATTTGCAATGGACATCCCATTAAGCGGTAACCATTTCAATTGTAAGGATTTAATTTATTTTTATTTCATAATATATATATATGTATATATAAAGTACATAGCACAATCCATAACTAGTAGTTCTAGAACCCATAACATGGTATAATTGGACAATTAAGTTGTCACCACCAATATATATGGTAAAAAACCATTTAGATTGATTTAGGCACTTTCATTAATCCAATTATACCCCCTACAAGAAATTTCACCACCTTTTAATATATAATAGTTAGGAACTAACCATATGCATAAAGTAAATGTAGCATGAAAAAATACATGGCATATTAGTCATAGTGTTGCTATAATGATGCATGAACTAGAACGACCTCATTTCATCATCATATAAAAAAGAAATCTCATTACAATAAAACCAATATTAATAACATCACAAGATAAGTGTTTCACCCAATAGTGAAGTTGTATCAACTGTAACAGGAATAATCAATAGCTACAACATCCCATCCCATGTAATTTGAGTTTTTTCAAGTACGTGGGTTATCTATGCTTTATAATAGTCTAATTTCCAATTTTTTTTACATCCTAGTCTCCTGTCTAATACCCAAATAGTAAGACCAAAGGAAAAAGAATGATCTGATACAACTTTGTAACGTTCTGAACCAGGATCCACTTAACTAGCGCCCCGAGCCAGTGGGTCACATGGACTCAAGCATGCCTCCCCATACACCATAGGCTTCCAACTATTAGCAAGGGTATAAGGTGATATAGTAGGGAGAATGCACCCTCATATCAGATTAGCATGAAAAATATAATAAATAAATATACAATAGTGTAAGCATAAATATAAATATGGGACATCATAAAAAAATATAGCAAAGAACTTCATAAGTGTAAATAACCAAACAATTGATCAATAATCAAAATCCCATAGGCTGAGTCACATATAATTATTTCATGGCATACTGATATACAAAAATAGGAAATAGGGGACCTACATATACAACATGCTATACAAAAAATACAAAAAGGTTAAAACACTGATCCATTAGCATCACAAGTATATGAATGGTCTTATACTCCCATACTTCATGCTATAAGTAAAATAGAACAAGTATCCATAGTAGGGAGTTTTCTCTTTTCCATATATACATATATGATGTCTACTCAGGTACTAAAGGTAGCCTGAGTAGGGTGTGAGATATACTCAGTAGGACACCACCAATGGTTTTTTGAAATAATCTAGCTAGTGTACATGGATAAGTAGTGTGCATGTATAAGGAAATGATAAAAAAAGATGAACAATAAATATAAGTCATCTTCAGTTACTGCATGATAGCTGGATGACTCTACATGCTTCGATATAGGCTGATATAAAAGTTTGATCTGTAACCATATATATAGTAATTATATATATACATATATATAGTTATATACCATATAAAAGTATATAAACTAAGTATGTGAGGGAATAAGTAGGAATATACATGGATACTAGGTGCTATCTAGACATGGGTTGAAACTCAAGTGTCCAAAACTAGTCTAATGAGTTATAGGATCCAACAATGGCACATTCCTTAAATCACATAATTAATGTGATACATTGTTCTCAACACTCGCGATAGGTGGTGTGAGACATTATGCCTAACAACCGATGCATAGGAACATGGAATGTTGTGCCTATAACCCAAATAAAAGTATAACCGTATGTAAGGGAGGGTGAAACATCATGCTCAATAGGTCTCTTAACCATCATCCAACAACCCATGATAATGGCATAATAATAATAATAATAATAATAATAATAACCACATGAGGTATCACCTCTTTAACAATATAATAATCAATCCCCAATACAACCAAGGGCATCACAGTTTATATAATCCATATAATAAACCATGCGTCACTTGGTGTGGCCTTTCCAACAATTTCCATTTCATTTAAACAATCCATTTAATTAATCAAGGGATGAAAATTCATAAAAAAATTCATGGAAATTTATAATCAATCCATTATAATTAATTCCTTTAATTAATTAAGAAAGGAAATTCAATTCAATGTCAATCCAAACCCTTATAAGGCATTACAGTCCACTGAACAATTTTATAAAGGAGGGAAATTCCATTCGGTACAACCAAAGAGATGGATATAATTGATTTTATCATCATCTAACCACTTTGTAAGGATCCTTGGTAGTATTACAACATGTATATACTTATTTAGAAGTAAATAAATCATTTTAAGGCAACATGTGATAATGTATGGTGTATGGTATATTGAAAAATCTATGAAAACAACTCAACCTTGAGGGAAAACAACTAGACCACCTACCTTAGGGAATTAGATGACTCTTTATCCAATATCATCTTTGGATTGTAAGTAGATCAGAATAAAAATGAAGAACATACCAATACCCTAAAAATAAGAAAGACGAGCTTGCACTAAAATAGCACAAGAGATAGAAAGAGAAACTAATAAGATAAGTAAGTGGATTTGAGTTCTTACCGATACAAATCCAATTCTTCTGATGGAACTTGATTTGGATTTTGAATCAAGGAGTTATCAAAGAACCTTGAAGAGGCTTGAGGGAGAGCCTTTGAGAGGAGATGTAGGGGATTCACATTGTAAATAAAAATGGTAAGAGGGATTTTATATTTTAAAACATTTTGATGGAAAAAGGTAATTTTTACCTAAAAAATGGGGTCACACATTTTACTGCACGGTTGGACAAACCATGTTCAAAAGTAGTGATTTCCCTCTGTTAAGTTTTCTACAATTTCCGTACAGGTGTGCGCCTTGGCTCTCATGGTTACAGACAAACCGTAGGGTTTCCTACTATACAAAAGTGCCTCACATGGTTAAGAGACCTGGTTAGTACTAATTGTGCACTGATTGTGGGGCCCACTTTTTTTGTCTATTTTTCAGAACTCCAGGATTCGAACAATATTTGGATGATTCTGGAACATTCATTAGGTTTTAGTGCATGTTTACCAAGATAAATAAAATATTTGAAAACAATAAGTCCTACCTTTGAGAAAATACAAGTCCTTACATTTATGTTGTTTATGTTTCACCCCTTTTATATGAGGAATGAATTAGACTTGGTAAGTGATGGGTGGAGCCCAATATAGCCCCTTGATGCATCAGTAGGTCTCATGAGACAAACTAGTTTGGATATTGGATGATGTCTTACCTGTATATGTATGGGTTCTTAGTACAATCCTTGACAATATATTTATGATGTCTAAAATTATGCATTCCACCATTATAAGATTAGTTATTGATATTCCATGTGATTGTTCAATTTGTAGAATATCCATGGTTAAGTTTCATTCTCATAGAATTATTTATATGTCGTTATTTGATCATCATTTATCTCTACCATATTATGATCAAGTTATTGATTAAATGACATATGTTTCAATTATTTACCTTTCCATAATGTTTATGACTTTTTTATTCATAGATTCCTTTATACACTTACCCTCACAGAGCATTTGAGCTCACACATTTCTTATGTTTTATTTTTCCCAGGATATGAGGAAGTGTTTTGTGTTTGATATGAAGGGATGATATAAGTTGAATAATAGCTATCTCAAAGAAAATTATTTGTGTATTTTATGTTTTAAATGTAATATGAATTTGAGCTTCCGGGGTTAGAATAGGTCTGAGACCCAATGATAGTGAGAGGTACACAGAGGGTGTTACCGAGTTTCTTTTTTTTTGGCATAACCCTTTTTGTATGGAGTGTCTAATTTTGATGTACATGGTACATGTGTATTATTTTTGGACAGACCATGCACTGGTTAGTACATTAAAATCAATAATGATGTATGATATGTATATGAGGTGCATAGGAACTGTTATTTATACATGGGAATCGATGAAATATGGGTTTTTATAAGGTGAATAGGAATAAGGATTATACTAGGAATGAATATGTAAATATGATGTAGGATTAATTTGGACATCTTTTGATATATAGGATTTATGGAAACCTGATGAGGTGCAGGTTTTAGCGAGTGTTGTGTGTGGAACCTGTACTTTTGGTCATGTGATGTGATATGTGATTTGATGAGTGTTGTGTATGAAATATGAATGATTTGAGAACATATTGAGGTGTATGAATGATGATGCATCATGGGGGGACTTTTGAGTCTTGGGATGGTGGGTGGATCATAGGAATTGTTTTAAGTTTTGGGTCAGGAAGTGATTGGGTAAGTAATTCCTAAAGTGGGGAGTCCACAAGAGGAATTGGCCTAATATTTTATAATTGGTGTATAATATGTTGGTATGATTAGATAGGCATGTTTGGTACCATATCTAAGTAAATATTTATAGTTTGGGGATGATGTATCTTAAGGTTGGGAGACTGTAACATCACATTTTTTTGAGTGGATTGAAATTATTCAACCTTTTTTGAATTTTTGATTTTGGTGGTTGAACCAAAATTTATTTTGATATTCGAAACCTAATTATGAGATTTTATTTAACCCAAGGCATGGGTTTTAAGGGAAAAAAAGTTCCTCAGGGTTTCATATGGGTTTTAAGTGTGTCAGATCCTAAAAACCCACATTTCATGAATAAAAGACAGAGCCACATAGTTAGATTTAACCGTGCGGCCTCTCAGGAGAAACCTGAGGCCCACCAATTTCACTAGACATAGTTTTTTTCAAACCATGTTGGTGGCGGGACATGACCTTGTGGGACCTTTTTAGTTTTTTCCAGAAGTGATTCACATGGTCTACGCACGGTTTGGTAAACCGTGTGCTTATCCCATACGAGGGTGGTGCTTGGACAGTGAGCACCGCATTGTTGGTGTATGATTAGCCAAACCATGTGGGTATTTAAAAAGTGGAAAATTTCCAAATTAAAAATCCCTCTTAATTAAGTTTTCCTCCCTTTTCTTCTCCCTTTTACACACATGCACATGGGTCTCCTATATTTCACATCCACTTCTAGGATTTCAGGGATATTCATTGTCTAAGCTTCAATCTGAAGTCCATTGGTCTCGTTGGAAGCATATTAATAAGGAAATTAATCATATTTCTTATCATTACTTTTTTTTCTCTCCATATAGAGTAAAAGATACATGTAATCTCTTTTACCCTATTTTTTGGATGTTTTTCTAACTCTCTAATTTCTCTTGTTTCGGCTCAAGTTTGAGTATGATATCAGACGATAAAGCACCTATGAGTATAAGGTAGGTGGTTACTAGATTTCTCCTTGATTTTCGAATGTTTTGATGGTGAAATATATATACACCATGTGGGTAGTATGAGTGATACCCTTGATTAAATAATGTTTGTTTATAAATTATTAAATTGATGTTGTGGGATGACTCTAAGTATTCCACATACCATCTACATTGAAAATACAAGTAGGTGGATTGTTAACACTTGGGAAGTTTAGGCTAGGTATTTATTCAAAATTAATTAAATTATTTATATTAATTGCCTGAGTTCCTTGGAAACGTGATGGTCTAGGCCTAAGGACTGAGTTGATGTTTATCACCTAGACTAAGGCGACATTATCATTAGGATGAGGGCATGGCCTGAGATACATGGGGTGATGATGATCACCAGGATGAGGTGATGAGTTCATCAGTTTGAGGTGATGAGGTCATTAGGATGAGGGCAAGGCCTGTGTGAATTGAGATTTTGTTGACTATTGGGATTTAGTGACATGGTCACTAGAGCGTGAGGTTCCGGATGATGTGTCTTAGGTTGTTTGGTGATTTACGCTCACCTTGATTGTCCAATGCACCATTGGAGTCATGTACACACAAATATTAATCTGATGAGGTGGTGTTTATAACTCATTATGGGTGAATCCCCCTTAGACAATGCATATTAGGAGATGGTATTGACCATCTGATATAATAGGGGTGCTCACCATATAAAATCATGTGGATGGTGATAGACCATCGAATTGTGTTGTTGATACCATCGGTTGGGGGTTGATGCTCACCATTATGCTTGAGGCTGTTGGTCCAGAATTATGGTAGGATGGATATTACCATTCCTTGGGTTGTTAGGCTATTGAGCCAATGGCGTTTATTTATGTTTTGGAGGAAGAACAACATCGTGCCTTAGGACGTCGGGCTATTGATCCAACATGAATTTTTTGAGTAAAGGTCTGAGGGACCATGGAATTTATGGGAATGCCATTAGGAACTAGATACTTGTTTATGACATGGTAGATGTCAGTTGGTATGAGGTGTTGGTGATATGATTATGGTAGGTTCCTGATGGATCTCTATTTTTGATATTCTTTAGGGTATACCTTGGGAATTATGCTATGGACCCTATCCACTATAATTATATATTTTTAGAAATTTAGTGTATTATATATATATAATTTGGGGGAAAATTTTAAGATATTATTCTGGTTTTGGCTGAAGCATGTGTATTCTTCCTTGTGGTTGTTGAGCACAAGAGAACTGGGTTATTTATTATATGTGTGTGTATTACTGTTTTACCTTATTTTTCATACACCTACATAATTATGGATTGGAGGAAGGTACATGTAAATGGTGGCCTACTGAGTTCATTATCACACCCTACACAAGCCCCTCAAAACAGGTGTAGACTTTATGATTTTGATATCAGGTAAGGATTCAGGCCCAAGAACTGGGTCTCAGTAATCATAGATGTACCTTTTGCATGAGATGGATGGATCTAGACCAGGTGGTTCCTCTACATTAGGATGGACCTTATTTTGGGTTTTATAAATTTTTGAACTTATATTAGGCAATATGATACCTTTCATATCTATTTGTATGACCCATATTGGAATGTTTTTTCTACATTTGGTATTGTGTTCCTTTGGGCTTATTTACTACTGCTGTTGTTTATTATACTTTCACCAAGTTCAATTTCTTGATTTTTCTACTTATGGTCCTTATTTCAGTGTTTTATATTTAGGGAACATTATTATTATAACCACAAGATGGTATATTCTCCCCACACTCACCTCTCAGACCCTCGCTGCTAGTTGGCAGCCTTTAGTGCATGGGAAGGTGCTCCTAAGTTGTTGTGGCCAACTGTCCTGGAGTACAATTCAGGTGGAAAACCAGGTTGGGATGCTACACATGAGGTCTTCAATCTACCTCACATCTATCCATGATTTACCACATGTGTTTCATACTGTAAAACCAACTGATATTAATCATGAGTCTTTAGATAATGTGTGGGTGTGTTCAAAAACACCTTTACATACATGAATTTACACATGCTTGTATGAAATTCTAATAAAAAGGAAAAGAATCATTATTTTGGCTCGAAGAATTCATGATAATTGTGCATAAAAAACACCAGAGTAAAAATTGGGCATGTTTGATATTCATGTAGACATTTACACATGAATTGATGAATTTAGATCCATGAAAAAATTCTTGTTTTATACTATAAAAAAATGCAGATGAAATTAATTTCCATATATAGGTTTTAATAGTTCAAGAATAATTATGAAGTCACGGTGAATAACAAAGGAGTTAATGGGTATGTTGTTATTCTCATGAAAAAATGAGAAAAACATGATTTTTTGGGTATTTAAATATGAAAATGCGTGTGAGATATTCTTCATGGTTTATATATCATTATCAATTGAAATGATCAAGATCCATGTGATATCAAATAAATATTTATTGGTGAGTTGATTTTCACACTAGTAGTATGTTTCTCACGTGGAAGTTGTATATTTCCATGAACGTGAAATTTTTCAAATGTTTTTTAAAACATAATTTTTATGGAAAGTGAGACTCAATATGTCACGACCAGATCTACTAGGGCCTTCCTAGCCAGTGGAAGGATAAAACGTGACTACCTAAAGCCATCTTCAATGCGGAAGGGGATGGAAACCAGTGTTGAGTAGAAATATCACACACATGGGAGAACTTAGCCTATAGTATTTATACACATTCATCCACATACATATCCATGAAATAGTACAGAGATAATAATACAAAAAACGAGTTCTTATATCTATGCACAACAGAGTATGAAAAAAGTACTGGAAGAGTAAGGAAAAAAAATCCCACAAAAAATTTCTAAAGAGTCTAACCTACTCATAAGGAGGAGACTATTATAAAATGAAATGACCAGTACACTCTTTGGTCAACCACCAATAAACACCTCAATCTATATAGATCTATGTGCTCCGCCTACTCCAGGTCCTCTTAAGACTCTGTCAAAAAACCTCTCTTCTGCATAAAACACAACATGTGTTTATAGAGCCCATGTAGGGGTGAGTATAACAATAATCATTAGGTGACCCAAAAACCCAAAATAACAGGGAGAAACTAAAATAAAAAAAATTCTCAACCCATATCTTAAGGGTATAGAAAAACCATAGTGAAATAGATCAACCACTCTACCTCTACTATTCGTTTATATCCGACTGGTATGCTCATCACCACATGGTATGTATATAAATATATGATACATTCCACAAGGTCTCCTAGAATCACCCAAATATACTCATTATAGACTCCCAGTCTAAAGAGGTCCCAACCTCCCTACTATCTACATGATTCTACTCGAGGATCCAAGGTACGCTTGTCTATGCGATAACTCTCCCCAAGCCCTACCATCCTGAATGAAACTCATCTAAGAGGTATCATTCATAGGGTATCACTAAGATGATGATACATCCCAACCATCCCTGATGGAATCCATCAGAGAGAACATGATCATCAGGTCTCTCCATGAATGAATTCATGCTAACACACTATGGATCTCAATACTCAGATAGGGGATGTATCCCATCATTGATGGGGGTGGTGCTCCTCGAACCCTACTAGAAACACTTAATATCTCATCATATATATTAGAGATCACACTCGGGACCATTGGGGGACACCACAAACCAAATCTGGTACTCTAGATATCATATCTCTTAGATAGGGGATCACTCACAGGACTTCTGGTGGACACCAAAAACCCCATCTGGAATAACTTTCTAAGTAGGGGATCATATTTGCAATGATGCCGCAAACCCTAATAAATATGCTCACTAAGTAGGGGATTTTATAACTGAATATACCACAATCCCTTTTGGTTAAATCTATTAGATTTTATACCGTAATGTTTTTAGTAAAAATCAATGGAGGAAATATTTTATTTTTCTATATCTCAAGTAAAGAGATGCTTTAGAAGGCAAGATGGGAATGAAGGATGTTGGATGAAATATGGTGATTTTTTTTTTCAAATGGAGATATGGGAATGTAGGATAGTCAGGGAGTTGGATTAGAAGGGTAAAAATGGTGTAGGGAACACAAATGAAGAGGGAGGAATACAGGATAAAGGAAAAAAGAGATAAATTTTATATAAAGAAAATGGGGAGGCATTTGGGAGACAAAAAAGGGGATGGATTTTTAAAATTAGAGAGAGAGGAGGAAGTAAAAATGTCTTTAAAAACATGTGGGAAAAATATCCCTTTTAACAATTGAAAAATAAAAAATAAAGAAGAAATAAAAAAATGATGGAAACTTATGCTTAACAATTGATCATCTTCATATTTCTTCTAGTGGTGTAGTTATGTAGTAGGTATAATAGAGGGGGTAGTTTTTAAGGGTTTTTTTTTAAAAAATATTCAACAAAAAGACGGGGTTTTTGATATTTTTGAAAATGGAATTAGAGAAGCGTAAACCCCATTCATTTTGTCCCAATCCTAGAGAGAATCATGATCATTGTTCATGGTTCCTTCACATAATTTAGAAATGAGGTATGAACAAGATTCATGCCTCTTGGCCACCCATTTTATATAAAAGGAGGTGCCTCCCCCTTCAATTTTCATTTTCCTCCTCTGGATTTTTCTACAAAGCTCTACAGGAATTTATTCTCCATAGATATTTTCATCTTTTTATGTATGTGGTTATATGATTTGTAATAATTGAATTTTCTTTTCCTCATTGATGACCTACGAGTCATCACTCTCTAAGTTTGTAAGGAACTACATGTCTACATAAAAAATGTTATGTATTTCATACCCCTAGACCCCCTCACTTGCATATGAGTAACTTTGTGATAAAAATATGTTTGAAAAGAGCCATTTGAAAAGCGATTTTAAAAAAGAGATGTTCAACAAGAGACATTGTTATTTGAAAAGAGATTGGTTGTTGTTGAAATATGCCATAATAGGGACTCTAAGAGTTTACCCATAGGTTTTGGTTAGTTTATCAAATAATTATAAACTAATCCATAGAATAGGTCTCAAGATCAAGTCATATTTATTTATTCATAAGTAATTAAAATTTATGAACATTTTATTAAATTTTCTTTGGTAATCATATCACTATCAATATACTTCAAAAGTGAGGATATTTATTCCGATTAAGGTTTTAGTTATAGTTTTTCACATGTAACAGCAAAAAATATTCATGAAAGTATAAATATAAAAATATGTATATATATATATAATTTATTAAATATAGTAATAAAGTGAAAAGATTTAGAACATAATAAATATCTTAAAAAAACATGTTAGCAATCTTGAAAGTTTACTGACCTTAATATGTTTGTCTAATGTATAATTCAAATTTCTGGGTGTATTTTTTTCTATATAATTATTTAATTTGTAATAATTGGATGATCTTTAGATGAGTGACAAATGTATGATTGAAATTTCATGTCTTGTTTTTTAGTAATATAATTTCTAATAATTTCATTTTATTTTCCATGTTGATGACCTTCTTTTCATCTCTCTCTCTCTATGTATGTAAGAAATTTTTTATCCTCTTAAAAAATGTTATGTATCTAAAACCCCTATACCCCCTCAATTGAATGTGAGTATCATTGTAATAAAAGGGTGTTTGATAAAAAGTGTTGCTGTTTAAATCTGGATTTTTACACCATGCATGAGAAGAGACTGATGGTAGTTGAAATCTGAGCTAATAGATTCTCAAGGACCCCCCTTAGGGTTTGGTTGGTTTATCAAATAATGATAAAACAATACATAGAAATAGTATACAGATAATGTCAATTATATAATCATAACCAGTTTAAAAAAATTAAAAATTTCATGATGTAGTATATAATATTTTTTGATTATTTTTTTCTAGGTAATCATGTCTGGGAAAATATATTGCAATGATGTGGTAATTTATACTGAGAATGGTTTTATCTAAATTTTTCCACCATTAAAAGTGGGAAATCTTTGTGATTGTGTGACATTAGATGAAGGTATTAAGAAGACTTATAGTTGGTTAAAATCAAGGGATGATCAATAAATTACTTTAATAACATATCGACATCTTCAATATCATAAACATTTATGGCATATTGAGTATCTTCTGGTCAATGATGTGGATTGGATGGATGTATCATTGTTATCCATGAAATAGTGTAGTAGTGTTCTAATGTAATTATATTTTGTGATTTTTAATATTGATGTGGTGAAACCTACTACTAGAGAACAATGTTTTGTGAGCTCTATGGAAGTCGGTCCTTAAAAAAACTCTCATTCATTTCCTACTCATATGAATCCTGTGATATAAAAAAATTATAAAGAATATGATCAATATTTGGAAGAAAATGTAGGGCGAATCCATGTTTATACTCCTGATATACTGAATGATAGTTTATTTGATGAGAAAGTATCTGGTAAGGAATCTGGAGATGATGTGGGTGAGGGTGATGTGTGGAATGAACTTTTTTAGGGTCCTCTGATAGATAGGCATCCACCAGTTAGTGGTACTAATCATACATTATTTCAATCCTTAGTCGAAGTAATGTTGTCTTCACATCATTTTGATTGGGATATCATTACAAAAACTACTAAATTTCTTGGCATTATAGGGAATAGATGATCATCAACCGACAACACCACCCATGACGGGCATGAGTTTGAAAGTAAAGTTTCCATGAAAAATGTGATAAAAAAATACCACAAAGAGTGGAATTTCTCATTTGTGGTTAATGAGTTGAAGAATAAAAAATATCTTATTCAATGTGAAAAATATGGACCAAAATGTAAATTCTGATTAAGGGAAATATATGATAATTTTTTTTCATGTTGGAAGATAACCAAATTAGAAGGTCCACACACTTGTGTACATCCAATTTTGTCACATGATCTCTCTTAACTTGATGTAGAGTTTATATCAAATGTTTTTTTAAATATTATATAAATGAGTTAGGACATTCCTATGTCCCTTATTATGGAATGAATACAATAGTTGTTTAACTATAAGATATCCTATGGAAAATATTATAATGAAAAATAAACGAAATTTGTAAAAGTGCATGGTTATTGGGATGAATCATATGTAATTTTTAAACAACTTATGGAATTATTGTATCTCAAAAGTCAGATTATTTATCATTTGGATGTTGTTGAGTATGTGTCCCCCAATCACCGAGTTGATCAATCATAGGTGAATTTCAGTGGGATGTTTTGGGAATTCAGGCCATGTATCGTTGCTTTCCCCTATTGTAAAAAATTCATTCAAGCTGATGAAACTTTTATTTATGGAAGGTTAACAGGTGTTCTACTTATTGAATCCGTACTGTATGGTAATCATGCTCCTCTACCAATTAAATTCGTTATCTTGGAGATGAATAATTTTGAATATGAGAGTTGGTTTTTGGCATGTATACGCATTCATGTCACACTAAAATCCGGGAGTGTATCTGATATTTGATTACCATTGAGCAATTATATAGGACATTAATAATGATTGAATTTCCTAGAGAGAATTGAATACTTATCATTGATATTTCATTAGACATATTGCAAGTAATGTGCATAAGAATTTCAGAGATGAGGTAATAAAGAAAGAAATCATCAAGTTGGGTATGTTTTTATAAGCGTACTTTTTTTAAAGAAAATTTAATATCATTTTAAATAAATTATTCTCTTATAGTTTCAGCATATGATCCCAAAAAAAAATTGTTTGATCAATTTCTTTAAGAAATTTGAATGGATAATGAAGATACATATAAATATGATGTAGATTTTAAAGGATAAATGGTCATTATTATATGATGGTTTCATGAGATATGTTTATATGACCACTAATATAGTGAAGTTAGTAAATGGGTTCCTCAAGTGTGTGCACAAACTATTGATTGCAAGGTTAGTGCAAGTGAAATTTTATAGATGTGTGAAGTACTTTGTTGAACGGTCCCAAATAACCTATTAGAGGTTGAAAAATGGAATGCATTTTACTCAGCATTTCAAAAGTGCCATTGATGGGATACTACATGATGCATTAGGATTTTTTGTTCTAACCATTGACTGGGTATAGATAAACTTTCAGGTAAGATATTTATATGGATGGGTTATATGCAATAATGGTTGAGTGCTGGTGGTCATGTTGGATAACATGTACTATGATTGTGGTAACTTCCGGGCATTAGGATATCCATATGAACATGTTTTTTCAGCTCTTGTATCAATGAAAATATCATGGGATCCCTATGTTGACCCAATGTATCACATGAGCACTCTAGAAAACTATTATAGTGCACCTTAGATGCATGTTGGTGACTTTAATTCTATCACCTTATATGCTGATCAACAGAATTCCATCCCTCATATTTCCATGTTTCGTATTTTGGTTTTTTCATTTATGTTTTTTTATTTCTTACATTTATCAATTATTGACTTGATATTACCAAGTTGCTCCCCCAAGGAATACCAAAGTCTAATTGAATAAAAAATGAGATAGACTATCATCGACATTGGGGAGGGGGACTACGATACAACATTTGTCACGCAGAAGGGAATACTCATAAGATATGTCTCCAAGTGGATGGACATAGCTCCACTTCCCATCATCCATGATTGATTCTATGTATTTTATCATGAATTTTTATATAGTTTTTTTTCATATATAGATGTTTCATTAATAAATCCTTTTATTTCTAACTTGCTCCATTTCTGACCTATTTCAACTCTAATTTGTTTCATTTTTGATTCAATCAAAAATAATTTTATGACACTATAACTATTAAAAAATAACCAGACAACAGAAATGAATAAAAATAGGTTTAATCTCTAAATTAATTATCTTGAAATCTGTCCTTCAATTTACACGTTTGATTGAATATATCATGTAGCCACATGTTCTATGCAGATTTTTCATCATAGATGATTTACATAAAAATATTCCAAAATAAGTGAAACTTCACTTGAGATCAATAAAATAAGAAATTGATAGAGTAAACAAAAAAATCAGTCACATATATTTGTTTACCTCTTCTTTCATCGTAATGATTAATTTTACATGCTAATTTTCTATATCATTTGGATTGTTGTAGTTTTTTTAATTTTTTTAAAAACTTTTATTTAGTTAAATATAAAAAAGTAAAGATGATATCAAATGTGAAGATGATAGGTCATCCATTAATCACATTCCAGGATAGGCATGGTTCACTTCTAGTTTTAGAGGGAATTATAGTGCTTGATTTGAGTGTACAGAGATCTCATCATTTTCATTATGCTACACCACCATATTCTATCATCCCCCATCTTCTTCACATTTGGTTCTATGAAATAGTGATGTGCGACTTCACATTTTTCGATCATCAGCTCATTTTTTTTCTTGTAGAGAGATGAAGGTTAGAGACAAATATATTTCACTTTAAAAAGGGGGATATGACTATTAACTTTTAGGATGTTTCCATTATGTTGGGCCACCTCATCGGCAATGTGGCTGTGATAGGTCAAGTCAAAGAAGATTGGTTTGATCAGGTTCATAGATTACTAGGAATTGAGATCCACGATGATGACAGGTCCATCATCGGTAGTATATTAGGCATGCCATGGATAGACCACCAATTCGCACCCATCTTGATGATGATTATCATGAGATCATTTTGCTATGATTTTCATGTGCATACATTTTGAGGCTGATCAGTGGAATACAATTCATTGATCATTCTACTACATTTGTATATTTGATGTATTTAAATTTATTGGAGGACTTGGACTAGGCAGACCGATATAGCTTGGGGTATGCATGTCTCGCATATACATAGAGGGAGCTATGAAGCACATGTCACATTGATAAGATGCATATCACATGATTCCTTATTCTTATACAGATGTGGATATATGAGCACATACATTTCTTCGATCAACATGTACGTACACTATTACCTGCTAATATTGTATTAGAGTCTCAGCGTGGACAATAGTATGTTATTCCTATCTTTTACTATCTTAATGAAATATAAAACTTTCTATTCTGAAATATAACTATAAAAATGTTATATACAGGTGGATTTAGGAACATCTACATTCAGATATAGCCAGATATGATGTCCACGCCTATAGGCTTATGCTGGACCGACTTCGGCCAGACGACGTAAGTGGTTATTATTTATATAATTAAATCATTATTCTATATTTTACATGTATTCATTTATTAATTTATTATTCATTTTTTTGATTTCATTGATTCCATACACTAAGGATATCATCCAGAGTCTCCCACCATATTGTACGATGATGATTACCTTTAACTCCTGCATTGTTCTTATGATTCATTTTCATATTTTTTTAGTGAAATCTGATTGATAGGGTTATGAGGTAGTTCGGATTCTATCAGCCCATTTCTGTACCACCCAGTTATTTACCTTCACTTCATTCACTGAATATGTCAGGGAAGCAAGACTTTGACTGGGGGAGATATCATGCAGGACATATTAACCTATGGTAAATATGACATAAGTCCTAATTATGAGGGGCATACACAGTACATATGCATTTATTTTATCATTTGGATTATGCACCTTGGTACCGCATTTACCAAGTCATATTTCTTATGCAACATGGATGTGGATATCATGACTTGGAAATAATTATTCCTTCCATTTTTGAATAGTTTTTTATTAACATTACTTAACAATATTTTTTTTTCGCAGGATGCTTGTATCACCCATCTCCTCCACATCTCTGATCCGGTAGAGGGAGGTGCATTGGACCAGGCATATTTTCATAGAGCTGTGATAGAGTTGCTTCCTCCTATTAATGAGATTTATCTTGGGATTTTATTTGATCCTCCAGGCGATGTTGAGGCTATTGAGTCTTATATAGAAGTGTGAGAGGGTGATAATCCTGTTATTGATGCAGATGTGGCATAGGGGGAGGTTGTTCATCATGATAAACCAAATACTCATCTAGATTCTATTGTATATGAGTCACACCCATAGCTAGAGGCAGAAGAACATACATGGCATTTAGCATGCCAGGTTTTCTTTCACAAATAGACACTGACTAGTCTATGTTGCATTCTTTTTTAGCCTCTAGTCCACAAACATCCGTAGCACAACAACCGTCTTATTAATATATTGGCGGGAGTTCCAGTCAGCAAACACTATCCTTAGAGGCAGGACAGAGTATAGGCTGTGTGAATGTATATCCACTTCCTGCCACATAGGATAATGTGGAGGTGGGTGTCATGGATGATAAATAAGAGCAACATATGACCGAGTTAAGACATTGACATACACGGTGTAGACACATTATACATACACATGGTTGTGGCACATAGGAGTATCTGAATCGTAGATGTAGATTAGATTAATGATGCATGTTGTATGTTTTTGAAATCATTATTTATAAATTATTTTAAAAAATATTAATATATTACATAATGTTGCATACATTAATTAACTCATATAATTGGAAATTCTTAAAGATAATTTTGAATTAATAATAATCATTAATATGAATAACTACGTTAGTAATATTAAAAATTACTATTTGTTTTTTTATTATTACTTATTAATATTATTATCCATATTATGTATAATAAATAATATTCTTAAATTTATTTTTAAATATTAATAATATTATTATTTTGAATTCAATTAATATTATTAATATTTAATAATTAATTTAAGATGATTATTTATTATATATAATATGGATTAAAATACTAAGTATTAATAAAATAAATAATCACATTAAATTAATTTTTAGATATTAATAATTTTATTATTTTCAATTATATAATTAATATTAATATTAATAACAAATATTATCTTATTTCTTATATAAAAAATTAATTAATAATACAACATAATATATTAATAATAATATAAATATTAATCAATAATTTTTCTCTAAATAACAATTATTCTATTTACATTATTATACAATAAATATTATCTATAATGCTATTAATTATATTAATACCATATTAATATATTATTAATTAATAATAAATAATATAATTGATAAAAAATAAATTATTTATGTATTATAAAAATTACAAATAATTATATCAACAAAAAATTTAACAATGTTTTTAAATTAAAATCATAAAAGATTAATATAATTATTAACTAGTATATATTTTTCTAAATAAAAATTATTTTATTTACATTAGTATAAAATAAATATTAGCTATAATTATATTACGAAAAAGATCTTGTGAGAATAAAAGCTCTTGACAATTTATTAAAATAAATAAAAAGAAAACAGGGGAAGTAGATGGGGTCAAACAAAGGGACATTCCCTCATCCAGAATACCAGTTAAAAAACCATAATAATAAGGATCATTCCTGTAATCATAATCAAACTCATTAGCTGTTTCCCACTCTGACTGTGAGCTACCTTGGTTGAGAATCATAAGGATCTCTACCTTGGAACTTTCCTTCTTAGGGGTGATCTTGACATTTGAAGCCTTAGAAGATGATTTGGTAAACACATTCCTTGGCAGGTTAGAGTAATCATTTTGTGACCTTATTTTTGTAGGGTGAATCTTTCCTCCAATGAAGAAATCCTTAAAATAAACACCACTACCTGAAGGCTTGAGATGAGTAGTGTCAAATAAAACCATATGCCTCTCTTTATCATTTCTATTATCTAAAAAATTACCCTACTTCTCAACTCCTAAAGAGAAGAATACATTATGAATCTCCTGATGATAATTCATATCCTTCTGAAAATCAGGTTTCCTGGACCCATCATCATGTAGGACCTGTCTTGAGAAGTCCATAGTTAGTGGATGTACTACAGAACCTTTCCCTTCAGGCTATGAAGAAGCATTCTGTGGTGTGGCACACTGAATAAGAGCCTCATTTACAAACTACATTGGATCCTCACTTTTCTAAGTGTCATCCCTTGCATGCTGCCCATGAATTACCATTCCATTAGAAAAAGAGGGGACAACTTGGTCAGGGGTAGAGCAAAGCTCAAGATCACAACCCTACATTTTCTACAGCATGGTAGACTTATCTTATCTACCAATTCTAGTAACACACATTACATTATTCCATTCATGTTCTGAGTGATCATACCTTAGAATAAAATCTCTTCTAGGATACATAACACCATCACTAGAAATGCCCTATAAGGAAATATAACTTGCATATGAGCCATGTGTACCTTGAATCGGTTGCCTTGAGGGACCATGATACAACTATTGTGGACCCTTCTTATCATGCTGCTCATATCCTATTTGAGTCTACTTATTATTTCCTTTATTTCAAATAGATGCATCACTCCCTCTAATGAAGCAAGATGAACAAACAATGAATCTTCTACCATTGTCCAAAGAATGTCCAATTGTCTTACAGTCAGAACAATAATAAGGAATATTTTCATATTCAACATGAAGGTTTAGTTCATCATTATCAGTGGATAATATAACCTTTTTTGTTCAGTGTTGATCTTAAATCAACATCCATAATAACACTTTCAAAAAGACTAAACGTTTCTTGTTTTTTTCATGTTTATCTTAATTGGGAAACCAATTGTAGGAGAAATATCAAAAAAAATATTTCATGCCATAAAACCCAATTCAAACCAATAATTTTATCTCAAACATGTTTATAAGGTTTCTATACTCATAAAGGTTGAAACCAAAATTCCACTCTTGATGCCTAAGCATACCAAGATTCATAGAAATCAAGTCGAAGACCCATTTTATTTTCATCATTTTAGAACTTGGAAAGAGAATGTGATAGAAGAAACACCCCATTATAATGCATTTCATGTTTTAGAATCCCCAAACAGAGGATTAACGATTGATTAGATCCTCCAATATTCACAACTTCGCACCCTTAGGTAGCACAACATGACCAATGATGATATTATGACACATTTCAAGCCTCTCAGAGACTTATTCCTATCTTTCCATCATGCAATCAATGTCACCCTTTTTAAAAACCCTACCAGAATCAGAATCGCTCAAATAAGAGTACAATTGTCAATTCAATAATTCCAAAGATTTACCATCATCCATATTTCTCATGGGTGCCTCCTTGAAAGAAACACCTAAATGAGTATCCCACAGAAAACCATCATACCTTATCGGTTCAGGATGATATTCACTTGAATATTGATGTTGTACAATAGTATTCTCAAGCCCTTCCAGTAGCTGAGACTATTGAGTATCACATCAAGTCTTAGGAGCCGAAGACAGTACTCAGGTCATTGAAGGTCTTCATGCAGCATCCATGCCATTCACTACCACATCAAAACCAGTCGACATCGATGTATCCCTCAGAACTCTAATCAAATCCAATCCAACCATAGATTGACATGAAGAATCCTCAATCGCCCCGACTCCCTTGATATCAGCCTATCGAGCACCAATCATAGCCCAAATAATGTTATCCATACCACCAACCAAGCGAAAAAACCTGAGTAAATGTGATATTTTCATGATCAAAAGACCTAAAACGAAATTTTAGAAATGCCATCGAGGAGCAGCTCACAAACCCTCATCGCTTCACTGCTCTTTAATAAAAAATCATTAACTATAATGGTATTAATTATATTAATAACATAATTATCTATTATTAATTAATAACAAATAATAAAATTCATAACTAATATTTTTTTTACATATTAATATATTAATAATAATTATGTCAACACAAAATTAAACAAATATTTATAATTAAAATATTATAAATATCAGTTTTTTAGTATTAATTAATTAATTAATAAAATAATATTAATTATTAATAAATAATAAAATTCATTATTGATAAATATATTATCTATTAACAAATTGGTAATATTTTATATCAATAAAAAAATTAACAAATATTTATATGTAATATTCATAGAAATTAATATTAATAATAAATATTATATCAAATTGTTAATATATATATATACACAAAGAGGCATAAATGAGTTTCATGCCTCATTTTCTGGGAGGAAGAAGCATGAACCCCATTCACACTTCTTTCTCTAAATGAGAAGTGTGGATGGGGTTCATGCTTATTGGGACACATTTTTTAAAATACACCATATTCCATCCCTTGAAAAAAATTAAAACCCATTTAAAAAAACCTTTGATGGAACCCTAAAAAAAATAAGCACCTTCAAATATTTTATACCACTGATGGTATATTTTTTAGCAAAAAACACAAATGTAGAATCATATGATAACAATAAAAACAGATGCAGAATCAGATGAAAATCACTGGAGGTGGTTGCAAAAACAAAATTATAATGGAAAAACTGATTTTATTTATTAAAATTGAAATGATATTACAATGAATAAAATAATTTTTATTTATAGGGATACAAACACACACAAAAATATATGATGAAAAACAAAAATTAACAATCAAGTATTTTCTGAAATTATATTCATATTGGTGTTGTAATTGGTGGTAATGGTTGTGCAGAGGGTATGAGGTGGGGGTGCCTAATACCACCGGTGGTTTGTGTTCGTTCTGTTCAAGGAGTTGGGGAGGAATATGGAGTTCTTAGTACCATAGTTCCACATGGTCGACATAGCGTGTATCCATCCTTACACTAAGGCTAACCACTAGAGTTTCAATACTTTTACTATCATTAATCATACGGCGGTGAAAAATAGTCGTGGGGTCTATCTTCGTCAGAAATAAATGTCAGCACCCGTTACTAACTGGAGTGAGTATTGCTACTACAATATAATTATTTTTTCTCCCCTATTACTATAATTATTGATTTATCATTTTTAAAGGAAATATGGAAATAAATTCAAAAAACAAGCCTTTTTTATTTTCCCTTGAAAAACCAACAAAAAATAAATTTAATAACTCTTATCATTCCCCCTTTGTATGAATACTTGATAACCAAAAAACTGAAACCTTTCTTGAAAATTTACCACTTCCTATAACAATATTTGAAAACCTTGAAACACTTTTTCAATGCACACTATAATGAAACACAAAAAAATGCTGGTTGACAAAATCAATACTCAATAAAAATCCAACAATTCGACGTCTAAGAAAAGAAATAATAGATAAATTAATTAATAATATTTATATAAAAAACTTTAACAAAATCCACCCAAAAAATATTGAAAAAAATAAAAACTTATGTTAATTACCATTTGAGTTCGGATATAGATTCATATGTGGTATTTTTAGGGACTCTTTATTAAAAAAAATAATAAAAAATAAATTGACAGATCACAAAAGATTTTTCTGATGATGATATTCTATGGGATCTTTAGAAAATTTATTCCACAAAATCCTTGAGTCTAGATAGATTTCATGATCTTTTCTTCAAGAGATACATGCATATTATTGGTCTTGAAATCTCTTCTCTTATGAAAGATATTTGGGACGAGAACATAAATCTTTTCAATCTCAATGAGACCATTATTACCCTTAACCTAAAGATCAAGAAACCTCTATTAGACTCATACTTAAGTCCAATTAGCTTATAAAATGTTTCATACAATATTTTATCAATTATTTTAGTCAATCAACTGTGCATGTGTTTACCTTCTATTATTTTTGAAAGCTAAAGTACCTTTGTCGTGAAAAGGCTCATCACTGATAATTCTATTGTGTCCCATGAGGTGTTCCATTCTATGAAAACACACTCTATTGAAAATAGAGGAATTTTGTCTTGGAAACTGGATATGAATAAGGAATATGATAGTGTGGAATGAAATTTTCTCTAGATTTTCATGACTAAAATGGGTTTATACTCAAAATGGACGAAAATGATCATGCACTATGTTTCTTATATTTCTTTCAGGATCAATATCAATGGTGGACTTACCCAAGGCTTTACCCCTACTTGTGGACTTTTCTAGGGTGACCCCTTTCTCCTTTCCTTTTAATCTTAGTGGATGATGATTTTTAAAATCTAATTTCTTTGGAATATTCTTCTAATTTGATTCATAGGGAAATGTGTGCTGGATTAGTCTGCTTATTCCTCATCTATTTTTTTTGTAGATGACTGCCATCTCTTTTAAAGATCCACACATAAATAATTCCTCACAATTTTTCATTTGACTCACCTTTATGAGAGGGCTTCAATACAAATGGTTAATCATGAAAAATCAGAAATCTCTTTTAGTGCTGGTGTTCCACCAAAGAAGAGAGCATATATTATCCTTATTGTAGGTATCCAAATGGTTGATAAGCATTATAAATATCTTGGGCTCCCCATGATGGTAGGCCATTCAAAAAAATAAATTTTCTCATCCAATTTTGGTATAATTGAGAAAAAAATTCAAGGTTGGACCCCTAAAAGAATTTTAGAAGCGGGAAAAGCAACTCTTATAAAGGCAACTCTTCAATCTATCCAAATCTACGTCATGTATTCAAGCTTCTTGGAGCGATTTTTGACTAAATTCAATCCTACACTACGAACTTATGGTGGGTCCACAATAATGGAAGATATAATATCTACTGGATTGTATGGAAATCACTATGTTCCCCCAAAATGGGAGGGAGAATGGGCTTCTGAGCTCTCTAACTTTTTAGTGATTCTCTTTTGGATAATAAGGGTTGGTATCTTACGTTTCAACCATCATCTCTCTATGTATAGATTCTCTGTGAAAAATATTTTCCCCACTCAAATTTTTGTGACTCTTATTATGGCCCCCGCCCCATCTTTCATTAGAAAAATATATGGGGATCACAAAAATTACTTGCTCAAGGAATTGGATAGTGGTTTAGGGATGGAATGAAAATCAATATTTGGAATGATCCTTGGTTGATTAATAATAATGGAATGCTTGCTACTTCCTTGGATTTCCTTGGATCTAATAATTCCACCATCTGATGCCTTTTCAATGATGTTGGAAATGGTTGGTGTATGGATAAAATTAGTTCCTGGTCTAACGAAAGCGATGAAATGATCATTCTTATAATTCTCTATATGATGGATGTGGGGAAAGATTGTCTCTTTTGGAGAAACAAAAATTCAGGATCCTATTCTATGAAATCAAGATATAGGATTGCTCTTGATTCTCATATTGTAGATGGAGACGAGCCCTGGAAAAAATTATAGAAAATGGACATCCCCCCAAAGATCCACTACTTTTGGTGGAAAATTTATACAAGTATCCTTACCACTATGGATTTAGTCTCGTGTTGACATGTTGCTAATGATCCACAATGTACCCTATGTTCTGACGAGTTGGAATCTTCTATGCGTGCTATCATCCACTATTTAGGGGATAAAGCAGTTTGGAAAGCATGGAGATCTCTTACAGAGCTTCTGCTGGATAAAACACAGGATCTCCCATCATTGTTGACAATGTGGTCTTCCAAAATCTTTAATAATAAGGTCACATTGTTGTTTTTGGTGGCTTTGAATATTTGTGTTAGACAAAATGATTTCATTTTCAATAACTCATCAAAATCTGTTGCTTTCTTGATTGAATTGGCCACTTCCTGGATCGATGCATGGAATCATGATGCTTCCCATATCAAGTTCTCTAGTATTATCTCTACTGATGCTAGATGGAGCCCCCTGAAATGATCCTCAAAATAAATTTTGATGCTTCAATTTTAAGGGAAGGAATTATGGAGGTTGGTTTGATGGTCCGAGACCATTGTGGTAAGATCATTGCTTCCAAATAAGAGTTGCGCCACACCTTTTAGGAACCTACTATTGTTGAAGCCCACATTTTCCTTATCAGTCTCACCTTTTCAATGAATTATGGATGGAATGTGATCTTAATTGAATCTGATTGCCTTAAAATCATCAACACCATCATCATAGTTGACTATGGTCTCTAATATTTTGTCTTTTTTATTAGGAAAATCTAGTCTCTCAGCCACAAATTTGTAGTTTGTTCTTGCTCCTTCATGAAAAGGAAAGGAAATGAAGTAGCCCACCATTTAGCTACTCATAGTCTGTCTGGAGAGGACCACCTCTGGTTTGACTATTTCCCTCTGTGGATGGTTACTCTTATTTCTTCGTATCTTCGTGATTAATATATAATTTCACGTTTTTAAAAAAAAATTATATAGAAAATTAGTATAAAATGCCAAAAAAAATAGAACTAAAAAGCCTACTTTTATGTAGTTTCTAAAAAACACCATTAAAGGTATAATTTTAGAAAAACCTTGATAATTATTTTAAAAAAATCCCACCAATGATTTTAATTTCTTCTCCCTACTGAAACCTCAAACCACACAATTTATATTTAAACACAACATGAAAAAACTTCACTATGGGATAAATATTGAGAACAAAGTCTAGATTTGGAAAAAACAAAAGAGGCCCTAAAATTCTCTTTAGTATCCCAATGGTGGTCGTTCTAGTGGTTTCCACACCGACACTTGATATTTAAAAAAATCTATTAAATTATAGAATTTCATTATATTTATTGATTATTATAAATTTGGTTAATAATTTGTAAAATTTGATAATTTCTAATTTTGATCTAATTTTTTTTCAAACCCCAACCATCATTTCATAAATACAATAAAATTTAATTTCAAATAAATGTTAGTGGATCCAACGCAATGAGAAGGTCATCCTATTTTGGCTGAGTAGAAGGAAATGAGATTTCCCCAATGTGTGTTTGCAACCACTGATTGTTGATTATTCTAGCTATGATGATGGCATTGCCACTGGGAAAAAGTAGGAGGAAGTTCCCTTCACGATGACTATTAATGATAGAATTTAGGAGGGTGGTCATGTGATTGTTACCGATTGTGTTGAGGCCATTGCAAGTTTTCATGTGCATAATCAAAGTAAGGTTTCTCCTAAGTTTTTTTTAATATAGGTTTAAAAAAAATATTTATTTAATTATTGCTAGATTTAATTTTTTTAAAACTAATGGGTAAAGACTACTAATCCCTTATCACCTTTGGTCTGTTTTTTTCCGAGCCAAAGGTGGAAAGTGTCTTACCACCTTTTCCTAAATGAAAAAAATTACTTAATTTAAATATAGATGTTTTTACATTTAATTTTATTTTTATTTTTTTGTATTGTATATATATATAATAAAAATTTCTAGCATAATTAACTGCTATTTAAAATCCAGTATTACTACCAATAAAGTAGCCAAAATTTTTGATAGAAACCACCTACGAGGTCTCCCTCTTATAAGGGGGTTTACCTAGGAAATCATTCTAGATTTCCAATGTGGGATCCAGGTCCTCCATTTCCTGCGAAGAATTAATAATGTATTTTTTTTATCAATTATTACCTAATTAATAATATATAATAATTACTGATAAAAAATAACAACTAATTAAAAATTAGGGACTAATTAATTAAATAATATGATTTAACAGTTTAATAATATTACTTTATAATTAATACTAATACTAGTTAATATTAGTTACTAATAAATATTATAATTATTATTTTCATTGTTATAAATAATGATATGATTATTAGTTATTAATTAATTAGCAATCAAGCAATATTTAATTACTTATTAAAAATAGTACTTACTTAATAACTAATTAATTATTAATTTATTAATAAATGTTAATAAATATCATTAACCAATTATTGATAAATTTTTAAAATTATTATTTAGTTACTAAATATTAATAATAATGTTTAAATTATTAATTTACTAATTGTTAATTAATTTTTATTATATCATTATTAATTAATTAACTAATTATTGATTTTAAATATTAATTAAAAATAAATATTAATTAAATAATATAATTTAATATTTAATAATATTAATTTTAGATAAATATTAATTATTAACTAATGTCAATTACTAATAAATATTTAAAATTATTATTTATCAACTAATTATTAAAAATAGTAATATAATTATTAGTTATTAATTAATCAGTAATTATACAATATGTAATCACATATTAATAATATTATGTAAAAATTAGTTAAGAAATTTTTTATTAATTAACAATTATTAATAAATTTTATTATAAAATTACTAATAAATATTTAAAAATATTATTTATATACTAAAAATTATTAATACTTTTTAAATTATTAAAATAGTAGTGATTAATTAATTATTATTAAATTAAATAGTATTTGGTAATTAATATTAATTACTAATAAATATTTAAAATTATTATTTAGTTACTATTTAATAATAATTATTATTATACATTATGTATTAATTATTTATTATTTTGTTATTATTAATATTATTTTTTATTAATTATATATTATTTATTTTCCTATTAATTAAAACCTGTTATTTATCATTAACTATTTAGAAGTTATTTTTTTAATAATATTGTTAAACATTAATTAATAGAATTAATTAATATTGTTTAAAATATTATGAATATAAATTAGTTAATTATTAATATTTACTAGAAAACATTAATTATTAATTTATATTTATTTGTAGTTAATATTTATTATTAATTGATTAAAAATGATTAATAATAATATATTATTAATTTTGCGTAAGAAAGGAAGAACCTGAATACCACATCGGAAATCTAGAATGATTTCAAGGGAAAGCCCTCTTATAAAAGGGAGTCATAGGTGATGATTTCTATCAGAATTCCGGACTTCATTAAGGAATGTAATTCTATATATTAAATAGTAGATAAACTCTTCTACAAAATTTTGTTTTATTTTTTACTTATATAAACAAAAAAATAAAACAAAAATAAAAAATAAAAATAAAATAAAAAATAATATTAAAATTTTAAATGTAAAAATTGGTATATTTAAAATAATTATTTTTTGCGAAGAGGCAACATTAGTGATTCCACCTTTTGACATTACATTTCATTTTTTTAAACTAAGGTTATTTGAATAAATATGTTTTTTTCCAAAGATGTATATAAAAAGCCCACTGCTACTCTTGGACCTCAACAAGGGTGGGATGACCTTGCTATGTTGTGTGGCTCTATTGATCAGCATGAGTAGGCCTGTTTGGGAAAAAATATTCCCTTGATGCACGGTTAGTTTATTGATGTCCAACTCATTAATGTGAACTCTACTGAGGCTAGATGAGAGGCTCAAGGTAAAGTGATAGTATAGTGGGGAAACCAAGTTCCCAAGACCACTGGCAATGGTGGGTCCTCCTCTTTTAATAACATTTTATCAAAAGGAAAAGAATATGTGGTTGATAGTGAACGATTCACTTCAGTATCACTAGAAAAGAGACTACACAAGGATTATTCCAGTCTCCTAAGAAACGTGACCTCTAAATCATCCATGAATTCTTCAAAATCCAAGATTATATATGAGAAAGAGAGGACTAACACTGAGTTCTTGAAGATCATTTTCCAAGGTAACCCACATTTTTACTGGGAGAAAACTATTGAGTATGATTATGTAATTGAATTTTTGTATTATGATAACTGATTTTCTCTTTTTTCCTTCAATTTGGATGAGGGTAGATCCCTTTGTTTGAATCTTTCCATGCTCTCTTTTCTCTATACATGTTTTCCTTTTTAAATATAGGAGGAGAGACCTTTTGTATTTTTGGTCAAACCATTTCTATATAAATTAATGGTTCTAAATACACTTCATATCATATTGATGTGGTGGCCATTTCTATAAGTAAAAAAATAATAAAAGACCGTTTTTATGAAATTTCATGAAACTCTAAGATGGATTGCTAGGTTGAGATCATATCACTTCTCTTTTAATAGTTTTTACTCTAAAACAGAATTTTTGATCATTATGAACACACTACATATTGGATCGACACTTCTTCTATTTCAATATGTCACACATTAATTAGTGATCCTTTTCATAGCATGAAATCCTTATGAATATTTCTAAACACTATTAAACTTTTAAAAACATAATTTTAAACATTCTAAGCATGACACATGTCAGATTGATGTGATATCTATTCGAACATGTGAAAAAATAACCAACAATAATTTTCCAATGTTTTCACAATAATCCAAGGTTGTTTTCAGGATTTTGATTATATAACTATTTTTAATTCACCCTTGTACTCTAAAATTGTTTCTTTTTTTATTTTTACCACACCAGGTGTCACATTGACACGATCTCTATTCACACACACACACTCATATATTTAATCAATTATTATAATCATATGATTTCATAGAAATGCAATATATTTTTCTCATTTTTATTATAATTTTTTTTAATCCCATAATAATAAAAAACTATTTATTAGTCATTACGAACACACCACATGTCAGATTGATATTCCATTCAATCCTCTAAGTTAATAATTAATTGTTGGGCTTCAGTTGTGTGAAATCTATTTTCTGACTAGGAGCTTAATCTGACAGAAGAACAAACTCTAGAATACTAACTTATGATGCTTTGATAGAGATGTTAGAGAGACATCTACAATGCCTAAAATTCATGAAGTAAAAGACTTGAAGATATCTGTCTGAAGCATGAAACTAGATGTTACCCTTGACTTAATCTAATAAAGTCAATGTGGAGGCACAATGGATTTGTGTGAATGTAACTATGGGATATGTAAGAGTCTTTCTAAAGGGAATATAATAGTCTTTCTATTTTATTTTTCTATAACTTGAATATGTAATGGGATTAATATGATATATATAACTAAACTCAAGAGAGTGTCTAATCATGAGCACTGTTCACCTAAAGGAGGAGTTTAGGTAGAAGATTTATTTTACCGAACCAAGATCATAAAGATATAGCATATGCAGATATCCTTTCTATGATGATTGGTAGAAAGAGATACAAGTTACACCATATGGAATATTCTTTAAATAGTAGGGTGTGAAAATTTCTTCGATGAATTTTGATCATTGTAATCATCTTCAATTTTAAATAATAATTATTTTTTCATTCACCCTATAGATTAGGACTAACATCCAAACCAAGTTAAAATCTTGTCTTGTTCTTTTCTTTGGTTACTGAAAATCATTTTCTTTTAGATTTCTTATTTGGGTTCTTTTGAATGTGTGCATTGTAGTGTAGTGTCTTAAGTATTTTTTTTCATTCAAATTCCAATGAATTTTTGACACAGGTTGATTCTGATACTTTTTTCCTCGTTAATTTTTTTAGAGTTGTAACATATGATGGTTTAATAAGATGTTTCATGAGACCTAGAAGTGGTATCAATTATTTGATTTCAAAGCTTCAGATTGTAAGACCCAAGATAAGGTGTTTGAGAGATCAGTTCAGTAGAATTATTATTCCCTTAACCTTATAGGTTACTTATAGTAATTATTTACTAATATATATTATATGTTTTAGAATTTAGTGGGATTTCACTATCTATTAAAGTTATAGCATTGGATAAGGTTATGTTTTGGGTGGAGATGTTTGACAACAATTACGTCATATTACTAAAGATATAGATAGAGGATTGTTTACTTTAAAATGATATTAATCTTCCATTAATGGAAACCATGATGGAAGTGATAAAGAAGGAATAATGAGAAAGGATATAAAAAAATAACTGGCTATAATTCGAATATCACAAGCCCATAATGTGTCTTATAACATCAGAGAGGTAAAGATTGCTTCAAAACATATAAAAAAAACATACTGATATTTATGAGATGCTGACCATAATGAATAAGGTGTTCCTTTTTCTTAGTATATTCGACTCTAGGATGTTGTAAGGTAAGAAAACAACTAATCAAATCAACCACTTCAACATCATTGAGAGTTAGTTTGAATCAGTGAAGGTGAGATTTGAAAATTCATAGTGGGAATTTCTATTAGTTGCATCACTCCTAAAATCCAGGGGTGTGATGTTTACCACATTGAGTAACTAGAGTGGTAAGATCAATTTGGTGTTCAAGGATGTTAGACATCTTATTTTTGAATAATGTAATTTATCATAAGAATATCCAACCATCTATTTAAAATGAATATAGTGTGCACAATAGTTGATGATAAGCAAAAACAATTTTACATGTTGGACTGGTTCACTCTATAGTAACTGAATTGAAGTTCTATATGACCTTAAGAACACCTCCCTATATGCCACAGGCTGCCGACTAGTAGTGAGGATCTATTTCAATATAATGGGGAGACTATATCTTCATGAAATAATAGTATATATAGCATAAATATCATATAATACATAATTACAATATTTGAAAGTATAAATAAGCATCTCAACCAATTATAGCTAGAATAAATAACATATCACAAGCTAAAAAAAGTAACTATCCAGAAATGTCACATATGTCAGATCGACAACAACAAGATCTCATATGGGAAGATCATATACAACCCAAACCAAAACTAAATAAACTAAACCAAAAACCAATCTCGAGTCCTGACTCGACTTCATCTCTCGAATCTATCCAATCTAACCAGCTGAATCTTCCAACATAAGGTTTCTACCCTACATTTACCTATTATCATGAGGTTTTTTGGGTACTAATGTGTAAGGTCCACTTGAGCAATTGAGATTAAAACTCGTGAAGCCACCACCAATGATGTTCTCATCAAAACTAGTAAATACATATCATATGTAATGTGTTATACTCATAAAAATGAAATAAAGAATGAATGTGTAATAAAATAATCACTATCCATTATCTAGTTCTAAGGTGACAACCAAGGTTGACCATAACTTCTTTGGCCAATACTGGATGACTCTGATAATGATATGTCCAGATCAAAGTAGAAATAGATCCATTATCTATATACCATCATATAAGACACTTTATTGGGGTAAAATAATCTTGATACTAAAACTATATGTATAATAATTGGGGATATAAGTGTCCCACCTAGATATTTTTATATATAATAATCATCAGGTGACAAGAAACCCATTCTTATATCACCATATTCATCAATGGGATAAGTAACGCACCTTGACATCACCATAATCTTTAGGGTATAATCATTCCATCCTATTATCACCGTAATCACTAGGTAATAAGTAGATTGCATGAATATCCCCATATATAATCTTCAAGAGGAATATAGACTAACTAGTAATACCATCATGTATCAAATTTTTGGGGGAATAATGCCCAACCAGTAATAACTGAAGGACCCCATAACCCCAAGTGAGTGTAAGGGTGAATCAGGGTGTTAACGTTTCATTCTAAAGTGATGGATCTTGTTCCCACATTTTTTAGGAACATGTTAAACCTGTATGATGGGAATGTAAAAAAAACAAACAATCACATGAAAGAGAAAACACCACAATTTTTTACTTGGTTCACCACTAAGGGATAGTCCAAGAAGAATACATAGAAAATGTTCTGGTTGTACTTAAATCCATTAATCTTATCTAGTTATAGAATACATATGTTTAGACATAGTCACTCTGTGACAGAAACATCATCACCCATTCACGACGCTCCACTTCTCATAGTCACTGAGAACACTGTCATCCTATCACTCACTTGATAAGTTCAACCTTTTCAAAACTTAGTCTTCATGAAACCCATCTCTTTACCATATTTATGAAGATTTGATTCCAAAAAATAACCCTTTGTGGTGCTATCCTTTTTCTCCGAATTTCGAGCCCAAAAATTTAGAAAACACTGGGAAATAATGCAACCTTCAATACTATAGTCATATTGTACTATAAGACCTCTTTCATCACACACTGCCTGATCATGAAAGTGTAGATTGATAAAAAACATAAGCCTGACTCTATTTCCAGCAAAGATAACCCTGGTTCCAAAAATAACACCATACATCATTGAGGGAAAGGCACCCATAGAGATTACCATCCCATGTAACTGGGTGGAAAGCCACACAACCTTGAATACCATTTATATATCATACACAAAGGGGGATGAACAAATTTACCTAGAACCATCTCATATCTATACACTTATGGGGAAGAGTGGACCACCTTGTATCCATCAAATATATCATAAGGTAACATGGGTTGGTGATATGCTCAAAGCTGATATGAATTTCCTAGTTTGACCTCCCATGCACACAACCCATCCTCATCACCACATCTATTCTTGGAAATCACTTTACAATCCTCTATATAAAAATCTTTTTTTAGGACAAAAAAATACTGGGGCACCCACTTTGGTCACCTATGCCACATGAAGGTATGAAAACCCCAGATGGATTCATTTTTTTCCTTTTGAAATATGGGGTAAAATCCCAAATTGCAAGGGCATAACATCACTCACCATGAAAGTGATCCCACCATGGAATAATTATCCACACTTTTATTGTAATAAATGAATCACAAAAAATTGATATAATAATACCCATCCCACTCTGAAATTTATCTTGGTCGGTTCTTTCATACCCAAACTACACATAAATCCTTCCCTTGGAATACCCACATGGGGACTCATCCACTAGTGGAAGAGGAATATTGCTACCATTCACTAGTTAACTTGGAAAGAGGGTATGATGTATCCTAAGATTTCTTGATTTCCCACCACTAGGTCAAAAATATATAATACATCACTATACCCTACTTACAGGGATGCAAGGGAACCTATCTCTAGGTCCACTATAATTTATTTGATGAGTTCTCTCCCCTTTAAGGTCACTATCTAAAAAAACATTTTATATGGTTAAACAATGACCATAAATGAACGAGTCACAAACTAGATTTACAGGATCAATTGTGGTCCAAGACACTTTGGATCTACCAATAGGAGTTTAAATGCATCTATTTATTTTAATATTCAAGATCAATCACATATAAGTGGTGAGACCACATATCCCATACTATATAAGTAAATTAAATAATGCCAGGGAGATGATTAGGGACCACCTACCTAACATGAATGTTGTATTTTATTTATTAAATGTCAAAAATAACAACACAACACCAAACAAAAAAGGTAATTAGGGAGGGTGAAATTTTTTAGGCTAAGTGCATTTCCTCTAACAATAATCGCAAATTTTGGGGGAAGTGACCCCATATTAGTAAATATAGTGAGATGTCCATCCAGATTAGTGCGTGAGGCAAGAAAGTTCGCTGCCTTATTACCTTCATACCATGTGTGACTCAACCACACTTGGTCCCTTAATAGAAGATTAATGCACTATATGATATAACTAATTCTCCATGGGATAACCTATTTCCTATAAAGGGAGTTGTATATGATTATTGAGTATGTATCCACTACTTAAATATTTACATTTTTGGTCATACAAAGTTCCATGCCAGTGAGAATTTTCTAATAATCTGCCATAAGAGAGTCTATATGCCCATAGTAGGAATATAAAGCAAGTATCACCAAGCCCCTATCATCACAGATCACACCACCACCCCGAGAAAATCCATCCGAGTAGGAACCATCATCATTAAATTTTGGATTGGTCTGAGGTGGGTTTCATTTCACCCACCTACCCTGTGAGGAAACCTGTGAAAAAAATATATTGGATGTATGGTGGAGCACAACACTCTTAGGAAAGGCGATTTATTCTAGTCTCTCTAGAGTAGGCTGATCTTAATAGCCATACTATGTGACCTTTCCAATAGGGTGAGCTATGAACTCCTCACCCCCTCATGCCGATATTTATTTTGAGCCATCCAAATGGACCAAAAATCCACATCAAACATAATTTATATATACTTATGCTCATATTTGTTACTACTGGACCCGCTGAACCATCTATGAAAGAAATACTCAATGGATCCAATATTCCCTCTAAAATTTAAAAACTCTCCTATATTTTTCCTAGTAAAAAGTTCGCCCTCCGCAATCAAGAAAAGATGAGTTGTTAACTCCTCGATTGGCACTGAGAAGTAGAGGAATTTATAAATAATTATGATGCCTTTACACCGAATCTCTATATATATGGGATGGAATTATTCCTTATATTCCAAAAAAGGAATAAAAACTTATCAAGAATTTCCCTACACCAAAGGATCCCCCCATTCATTCCTATTATCAGAGTTACAACAAAGAAGGAAGAGGTCTTTGGCATTGAAGATACTAAATGAAGAGAACATGAACACAAATATATCATCTCCATCATTAATCCTTATATTATCAAACAGATTATATTACTACATATTAAGAGTATTTTTAATGAGAATTGGATACTTTCTATCCTCCTTGAAGGAAATACATGGGGTAGGAAAACCCAGAAACCCTATCATCGATCCTACCAAATTATGACTCCAAAATATTATATCACTATGTCCAATTATCCAATGTGCATGTTGCTGGATCTCCCTAACATGACCTTGAATTATTTTCCACATTCTTGCAACTTGGTCATTTGGAGCCTATAAATCTAACTTATAGTTCCACAAAATAAACTTACCCCATAAGAATCGACCTTCAAGGACCTCCTAAACAATCTTTTCTTGTATAAAATGCATAGCATCCTCCACATTTCTCACATTAATACCCTGGACTCTGGTTCTCTGAAAATCCTTTCCCATGCAACATAATGACATCGAACATCATCACTATAATCCCAAAAAAACTTCACAAATATTTTATCCATTCTTTCAATCACCATATTGTAAACACAAAGGGAGGACATTATATGATGGGAATGGAAGAAAGCAGACAATTAACCAACATGATTCATACTTCAAAAGAAAGAAACTAATTTTTATAGTTGTTGATCCAACATGGTATTCTGTACATGGGCTCTTTGAAGTGGTGAATGTAGATTCTACCTGGTGAAATATGATCACCTATATAAACCAATGAAAACAACGTCCTGAAGATACAAAAAATTTCTTCAATCCCCCTAATTATCCTTTTAGGGAATCACATTGAAATGAGAATATAATTATTTTGTTTGTTGATAAGTTTTCCACTTAACTTTCTATACTCATTTAGAACCTTGTTGAGATGGAAGATAGACCAGATGCCTTCATTAATAAAAATAACAATATCATCAGCAATAAGTAAGTGTGAGATACCATTGATATTTGGTCTGTAGTAATAGGCTAGAATGGATCCATATTCCATAATCCTTATGATGTATCTACTAAGGACATCCCAATCAATGATGAAGATTCTTGGTGATAACTTATCCACTTTCCTTAGACTACAAACTCCTTTAAAAAACCCAAAATTCCTCTCCATGAAAGTTACTAAAAACCATGTCAAGCTATAGAAAAGATAGTCAATTACCCACTTAGAAAATCCCATTCTTGACATAAATTTGATAATGAAGATCCATTCCATTATATCATATGATTTTTCCATGTTGAATTTAACTAAAATATTAGAATTTTACATTTTGATGTTAAAATATACGATCATATTATATGATAGACCAATTGGTCCCTAAATATATCTCCCTTGAATAAACCCATTTTGTTCCTCTGACACCAATTTTTACAAATGGGGAGAAAAGATTCTATTGATAATACTGACTAACACCATGTAAGAGAAGTTGCACATACTAATGGGCCTAAAATTATTGACAGGGAAAAGATATTTGAACTTATGAATAAGGAAAATAGTTGTCGTTCATGCCACCCTTGGAAGACCACCTCCCCTAAAGAAGTCTTGGATATTTCCAGTAAAATCTATTTTAATGATATTCTAGGATTCCAAATAGAAGGATCTAGGGAAGCTATTAGGTCTTACAAAACTCTCAGGATTGAGAGACTTGACCACCTCCGAAATTTCAACTTTATCTAGTATGTTGTTAATAGAACAATTCACCAACTCTGGAACCAATTTTTAAATGTTTTCAAATATAACTTAACTCCCAGTCGGATAGCCATCTTGCATGTAGGAATTAACATCACCAAGAATATTTTTTTAAATGATATCCAAATATCCCTATAACTATGACAAGATTAGTAATGGAATTACCATCCTCCTTTTGAAAGTTAGGAGTGGATGATATCTTATTTTCCCTGATACAAGAGTGAAAAAATAAACCAATAATGACCCCATAATTAATTTTTTAACTCAATTATTTTATATAACTAAGTAATTACTCACCTGTAATTTCCTTAAGACTAAAACCATAATAAAAGTGGTGTGCACCACCCCTAATAGTCTCCTAGACCCCTATCATATGAAATAAACTATTTACATAACTCAAATCACCAATAAATTTCATTCAAATCAATAACAATTCCTAAATAAATAAGGGTAGTGACTTACCTTTAATGAAATGGAATAATACCTAGTGTTCTTACCTAAAAACCAAATCCCTATGAAGCAATATGATTCCACTATTATATGGTGGGATCATATCCTTAGAACCCTAATAGAGAAAACCATAATTAGAGAAAAATAACTAAAAATTAAAAGGAGGAGAGGATAAAAATCATACTTAAAACTATTGTAGGAAAACACCTTCAAATCACCCATATTTAAGGAAGATATAAAGGATAAAGGATGGGGGGATCCAACCAAAATGTCCCTCTACTAATGATTCCTTTCCCTAATAAAAAGGGAGTCAACCTAGAAATGATTGTTATACCCCAAATTATTAAAATTTGGGTGAGGGGAATGTCTCAACATGTCCCTATGTGTCACTGTGTAATGCCCCAACCTAGGACCTAGTCATGACATGGACCAATGGGGTCTTGAAGTGATGATACCCCTAGTCAACACTTGAGGGTGTGACCACTATAGTCACACTATATGATGACACCCTTAGCTAGAATCCAAACATAGACCCCCCTTTCTTCACAATGTAACCTCTCTATCAAATGGAATGGTTGTTTCCTTCTATGTCATGGCCTTCACCCTCACACTGTGGCACCTCCCCATGTGAAACCCACAATGGAATAGCCCATAGGTCAAAGTGTGCAACCATAACCTTAGGAATAACCAGAATTCACCAATCTAGGCCACCACAGTGTTGCACCACCACCGTGTAACACACCCTCACCAAACTCCATGGTATGACCTAAAGGTCATGAATTGACCACATTTTCTCAAAAACGTTTTATAAAGGAAATCTATAATATATTCAAAATAATATTTAAGGACTTATTAATGAAACAAAACATTTTTAATACCATAATTATAAACATTACATGATGCCCCAACCATGGTGTGGCTCCCCATAGGTATGTAATTTTCCATTGTTAATATATTGCACAAAACATGCCACACTGTGAGACCCATAATCCATGGTGTGACCTTATACTATCATACACTTCCTTGTTGTGAGAACCACTAGTCACGATGCAAGATGATTCCTTCACTGTATGGTTCCCCTCATGACCACGATGTGATTTCTAATTAATGAATCATTGTATAAGGATCTATCCCTATCAAAAAATGATTATCCTTATATAGAAAAAAAAAAATCAAAAAATGAGTCATACCAACCCAAAACATCATTTTGGCTCTAAAAAAATCTAAAAAAACCTCTGCAATATAATTCAAATCTTGATATCCTAATTCAAATCACAATTTTGACAATTTCCCTAGCACAAAGGAAAAAAATATAAAATTAATCTAATTTTAAAAACCTGTAGTGATGAGGGTCATTGAAACCTCCTCACCACAATGATTTCCATAGTCAAGAAGTCACCATGTGCATCCTTTGTAATACATCCTAGTTAATGATATCTGATTCATGTCCCAATTTCTTTGTCTCATGTTTGTTTTGTTTGTGACAATATCACACATAAACAACTCCGCTACTCAAAACTCTACCAGCCCACACATTTCGATGCTGTTTATTTCCACTAACTCCATAAAATGGTCTCAATTATAGTTGAATTCATAAATTCACCACTTTTCCTTATCACACCCCATCGATTGATGTTAATGGTCTATATCAAACCATCACTCACTCGACATCACACCTACATGTCATCCAAATATTATTATCAGAACTAATAGTATTACTCCAAAGACTATATCTATAACACAAGACTCCGCCTTAAGCATAGAAACTAGCATAAATTTCCTTGAGTACCAATGTTCTATGGATCTGGTCACACTGTGGTATTGTTTTCTAAAATTCACACACGGTTATATCGCCTCACCTCTGTCCCAAATTTAACTTAGTTCATTAACCAAATACATTGAATCCAGTCAATTTTCATCAATAAAAACCCACATATATGTATCTTACTTTTAACACACATAACCAACCACTTTGATCTATGAAACATCCCAAAACCACAACCACCACCAGGATGCATCCACTAATAAGTCACTCTCGATGTTCAAATAAAATTGATCAAAACAAGAATCACCTACATAGATCATTTATGTTACGCTTAACACCACCTGAGTTTAGTTATTATCAATCAACAAGAATTATTGTTCAAAACATCCACTACTATATAATCACTAACACTCACAATTTCCACTCATGTTTCCTCAAATCAGTCAACATTCTGAGCTCTGATGGAGAGTCTAAGGATACCATGGTTCCCACACAACTATTTTCTAACTCTTCCAAAAATTTGATGTTTTATACCTCATAACTATAAATATAACTTAAGATCCTTGAACTTAATCATCATCTCATGTCTCTCTTGTTCTATACCACTATGGGCTCTACTTTGTACCACTAGTGAAATATATTAACATCAGTGCCCAGATCCCCATATTTAAGGGACTCTATTATTTCTTTTAGCCATTAGAACAATCCATTAAACCCCCTATTTTTTCAATAACCAATAACCATCTTAGCACATTCTAAATTTCATAAAAGTTTATATCTCCTCCTTCAACAGAGATGATCATTTGTCTTAACGACAATCCTCAGGACTCCTTGGTCATTCCATTATTTCATTACAAAGATCTCATCTCACACAAGATTCAATTCTTGATGCATCAATTCCCACAAGGAAAATTATACTTTTCCACACCCTAATGTAGCCCATGATCTGAGTAACACACCTTATAGTATCAATGGTCATCACCCTTCCCTTATATTCCATGACCATAATAAGGTATATCACACCATCCACCATCATATCATATCCAATCATCACCCAAACATGATTATTCGCCGAACCCATCAATAATATATAACTTAACTCCATGCAATAATGGAACTATGGATTTTTCAACACCATCAAAACATATGGGAACTAATCAAAGTCTTATAATGATATATCCCATCCATACACTAAGAATGAATTTAATACAACCACTATTCATTTACTTAACCTGTTATTATGAACTATCCCTAAGAGTCATGAAACATACACAACTCTATCTATATATCCCAATATTTCCCCAAAAACACCCATCAACATTCCCCACATGTCATCCAAGGCCAATATCACATTATAAAACACTAAACTAACCTCGCTCGGGCTAAGAATAGGTCTCACCAATCAACTTAACATGTAGGTTAAATAAATGATCCCTCTCTTAGGAAATATAAAGAGAGTCTATATATAACCCATAAAACAAAAATGCTCAACAACCCTCATTACCAAAACCAAAATTATCCAAAAAGACATGAAGTTTGGTGATACACTTTAATACCACTCTATTCATACCAAATTGAGTTGTATCTCATTAGTCTGAGGCTCAAACACCCAAAAAAATGACTTACCATGCCTCCCATATATTTCAAACTCATCTCACTCATAATTAATCCTATTTTATTTTATTACCAACACAATAACCAACACACTCCATATATGGAAATATCATATACTCGACAAAACATCTCATGTATCAATCCAAATCAAAAAGTGTCTACCATTTCTTTCTATATTTGAAGTCACTAAAAATCCTAGATTAACCCCTTTACCTGGTTACCATTGAACATCACAACTAATCTAAACCATAATAGAAAATTGGTATGTTATTTAATTACAACATTAACACACCAATATCTTAGTTTACATATCAACATCACTAGGATCTCTCACCTAGAAAATAATATGAAACCCTTATGGGTCGTAGCTCACAAAGCATCATCCACACTTCTACCTCAGATATAAAAAGGAAAATCACATGCTGATACACATCAACTCTAGGATTACCATACATATATAAATCAAGAATATCATTCTTAAGATAACTAAGACTATAGGGTAATAATTCTCACCAGAATCTATTTACTAGAATTTCCTTACATGATCAACGTCACATCCATGTGTATATGATGAAATCAAACCTATGGAGATTCATATAAGAAATAACCATACCCACATGGGTTAGTTATATATAATTCCATTAACAAGTTATAAAGAAAATTACATTATAAGTTTTCATTGGAATTTTATTTACCCGATATGGTATGGTTAATAGAATAATTTATAATACGAAACAATAATATAACCACATAAAGAATCAATTAGATAATATTACACCATCAAATTATAATGGAAAACAATATATAAGTTTTTACTAATAGATAAAATATCTGACCCCTATTTCTATTTCCAAATACAATGTCATAATCACACAAAATCTTGGACATGTCATGTGAACATACATACCTTATATGAGGAATAGATGCATGCATCTTTCCACCTCAGGACAAGAGAAAAACCAATAAGTCATGAATACAAAATATCACACATAAAAAGAATAAACTAAACCATAAAATATAAAACCAAGAAAAAAACCCTAAATACCTAGTACAATGGACTTTAGTTCATATAGGTACAGGCTAAGCACAATATACAACATCTATCTCATGTTACAACCAGTATTATATCATATCTATCATATCCCAAATAGTATGTAAAATAAAAAAATTATACAATACCTATTATAATAACTCAATCTTCCCATATTATAGATTCATTTTTATTTGGGAATCACCCACAAAAATTTGTTTTTATTGGGCTCACAGGCCTATGCCTCCCCCCCAAAATGTGTGTTGATGGTTAAGGTGATAGAGCTGATATTTTAATAAACTTTTCATTGAATTTCAATGATTTAATCCCCATAATTGTTACGTTTTAAGTGGAATTATATATTTTTTATATTTTTTTATGATTTCTTGGAATTCCTGTGAAAATGGATAAATTCATGATTTTATGTATTTTTAATCATTTTTGGAATTATTTGAATAATCTATGATTTTAATTATTATTAAATTAATTATGTTTAAAAAGAAATTTTGAACATGAAATAGGAATTTTTTTAGGCCTAGGCCTCCTAAAACTTTTTCCATAATCCCTTACAACTTTTGCCACCTCATAAGAATTTATTTTCCTATACCATATGGTGTGTATTTGATTTAATTAGATATTTTTAATCCCATAATATCTTTTTTGGAATCCATTAATATGTTTTCACTAGATCTCGTATGAATTTTTGAATTTCAAATGATTTTATGGAGTCCTCATATTAATTTTCCATATTTTAAGCCTATTCCTATATAAATTTTGTAAGGCACATAAGTATTTTGAAATATCATACAGAAATTTTACTTTTCAAAAAATATGATTTCATATTAATTTCTTTGATTTCCCATAATATTTTTTTAGATTTGTTATGACTTGGAAATCATAATACTTATGAAGTCTTACAAAATTTCTAAAATTATCACGAATGACTTTTTTACTTTGTGAAGTTTCAGAAATTAGGAATTCACATTGCAATCATTTTGACCAAACCAAATCTTGGCCACATCATTTCATTTAAATGAGAGATGAAGAGTCAATGGTTTTGGGGTGATTTAAAGATAAATAAAATATTGTTTCCCACATGAATTAATTATAATATATATGCACCATCATCCCATTAATATGAAAAAGAGACACCCCTACTGCTGCCACCTGGAAGAGTGTCATAAAGATTAGTGCATGTGTGTGGATATTCCATAAGAAATACTTGAAGTGTATCATTAATTTCAAATACTTTTACCACCACCATGGAATTATAAGGGATAGATAACCATGATTGTAAGGGAATCTAATGAGTGGAAATTGTATCATTCCCAACTAATCTCTCATGAGTCGTGAAGGAAGATAGAGGAATAGAGGAAAAAGAGATAAGATCTAATTTATCCATGCATGGATAAACTCCAAGGGGTATGTAGATATTGAGACCCTATGGAACTTCTTTTTTTGAGTTTTTTACATTTAATTATCATAGTTGAATTTCTATGGATACTATATCTTTGAATAAATAAGGTTTTTTTATTTCTTATGTGTAATTTCATTTAAAATATTTTGAATACTTATCAATTCTATGAAGTAAAATAATTGATTTTGTTATTTAAATTTATTAAGTGATGTATCTCTTTGGAGCATAATAATTTTAGTTAGGTATAACTACCTAGATGTATTTGGGTGGATGAATCACTTCCATAGGATGGAAAATAATAATATAGACGTCTTCGTATTATAACACCCCAGATTAGAGGTATTACATTGTTTTATGATTTTAATTTTTCATTTTGACTCAGTGGTAAAATGTATTGGAAATGTTCATAGGATAAAATGGATCAGATCTTTGAGTTTGGCTGTTGAAATTCTCTGAAGAGGATAATTATGTTATAAATGTCTATCTTACAACATAAATGTTTCTTACCGAGTCCTTTGCTAATAAATTTATGATGTAAATAAAATTTATATATTAATACTTATTTTTCTAGAATAATAAACTGAGGCATTTAGTTTTTCAGAATATGTGACCATTATAGATTTTAGAACATAAATTTGTAATTTAACCTACAAACCCAATGAGTTTATTGAATTTATTTTCCACCAGTAGATGTAAACTCCCAATTCATTTTCTCTTCCTGGAACTAAACATACAAGGAACTGTTAGGAAATTCTTATCGATACTTGATGTTTGGAATCTAATTTCAATGGAACTTCAAGAATGAGTTTGTGGAAATCATGTTTTTCATCTTGTTCTTCTTTCCCGACTTAGATGTCTATGTTTTTTCATGAATTCAACCATAAAACTGAATCAGAATACTTGGATCTATGTGTTTGGATATGTCCTTATGATATCTTCTTGGGTTTTGTTAGAGTAATGAAAGGAATAATAGATATCGACACTTTGATCTTAAATCCTTTCTTCTAATCAATTTGATTTGAGGTAGGTGGATTCCCTCTTACTCTAAGATTATAGAATTGGAAGGATTAGTTTTTTTAAAAGGTTTTCCTTGGATTTTATTTAGTATCTTTATCTGAATTCATAGAAGTGATTGTATCGTTTTTTCTTTGTAAAATTGGGTGGATTTTGGAAATTTTTTTTGCTATGATTTTAAAATGGTTATTTTTAAAATCGTGAAATGATTTGAACATAATAAAATTATTTTTTAAAATAAATTCATTGAATAATTATTTTGTAAATTTTTTTGGCATGTAAATTGGTATGATTGGGTTAGTGTGTGTTCAAGGGGTTGGATTTGGTCAGATGTGCCGCCATCAAGGTTGGATAGGTTATATTTAGAGAGTAGCACCATTAATGGTAACAATAATATTGAGTATATTGTGTGTATATGGATAAGTGTGTGTGGGTGGAAGAAAACATAAATGATTAGGTTGAACATGGGTAATGGTAATTTTCTTGTTTATGGTTTACCTCACATGATTTTAATTGAGTCATTATATGAAATGATTAATATTTTAAAAATGTTTTATATAAATTGTGCAAAAGTTTTTGTCAAAATGGTGTGAGTTAGGAACTCTTTGGGGGGAATTCTACCAAGTTTATTCTCACACTCTACTTAGGAACTTTGGTGAATTTATAGATGTTAAACATCAAGATAGAGGGAATAAAAAGGTATCATATTTATCTAGTGATTCATCTTGATACCTCAGTCTTGGAGGGGGTGTTGGATGTTGGAGCTTATTCACGTGGTACTTGTGATTGGGACTTGATGTATTTGAGTCTTTTTTTTCTTTTGGATTATTATCTCTAGTTTCTTTTGGAACTTTGATATTATTTTAAAATTGGTTTAAATTTGGTTTGTATGATTTTATTCATGCATCATATAGTGGTGGGATGTTTATGTGGTGTCTTTTAATCCCATTTTATTTTATAGGGAAAATCATCCCACAACAATTCCTTAAGACCTTGGAATTTATTTACATCCTTTTATGTATTAGGTATATCACCAAATCCTACTATAATTATTTTACCCTCTCAAGACAATGGGTGAGGGACATGATGTGATGGGTATAATCAAGAATATTTAGGTACATAACTTTAGGTCTTAAAGTTTACATTAATAAATTCAAGCAGTTAATATTTATAGAAAATAAATATTTGAGTTTTTTAAGGGTTGAATCATATCAAATACTTCTAGTTTTAAAATATTATTTCACAATCCTTGTTCAGCCTAATTTTAATTTGTTTTAAAATCTTTTAATATTTTATTTAATTTAATTAAATATTTTATTTAATTTAATATAATTTTGTTTAAATTTTTTAAATCCTATTTTTTTCTTTTATATTGAAAATATATAAAAAAAGTGACATTTTTGAACTTAACCTATAACCACCTTGATAAAGAACCTTGGGAACCACTATACTAAATTTCTTAGGGGATAATTTTTTTGATTGGGGATCTAATACAAATAGCCTCCTCTTGTTAATTGGAACCATTTTTGGGATTTTACGTAAGTTAATTTACTTTTTTTATATGTCTAAAGGTTCAAATCATGATTTAGTTCCTTTAGACCCTAATATTGATATTTCTTATCATTTTAATGATTGATCTGTTAAGGGTACTAAATAAAAATCCCAATTTGGTTGAACTAAAAACCAAAATAAAATTTCAAGTACTTATATAAACACACCAAAAATAGAACATTTTGAATATGAAATCACAATGGATGAAAATTATAATTTTAAAAGAATGAGCTTCATGTTATGAATACAATAAATAAAATCATGTGAAAAAACCCAATGCCCCTAATGATTTTGAAATTAAATTTTTATTTATTCATCAAATTTCATAATTTAATACTACTAGGAGATAACCCATACAAATATCTTGAATAATTTAGTTATCTTTGTGTTAATATAAAACCATCAAAAGTGAATGACTTTCAATTGAAACATAGGGATTTTTTTATTTAAGAGTTTAATAATAATGGTTTTTCTATTCCCACTCCATATTGGCTAGATATTAGAATGAATTGTAGAATATGTTTCTTGTGAAAATTTTACTTAATTTTAAAACTACTGTAATTAAAAAAGAAAACTATGTAATTAGAAAAATTCCAGGTGAGATTTTACATGAATACTGAGAAAGATTTGAGAGATTATCTTTTAGTTTTCCCCCACCATCAAATCAATCAACAACTTTTGATCCAACAATTTTATGTGGGATTGTGACTTATATACAAAATCATGATTCATGTTACAACAAGAGGTTATTTAGTCAATAAAACCTCAGATACCACTAGGACTCTTTTAGAAAACATGGAACCAAATGTTAAAAAAACTGGAATAAGAGGCCTTTTCTATGTTAAATCTGCTTAGAAAATTCCCACTACTAGCTCTAAAGAGAACATGATTATAAGTCAAAAAGGTGGTATTACTGATGTGGTGGGATCAATGATGTTGTCCAATACTTCAAAAAATTAAAATAAACATTTGAAATGTTTTAAATATCATGTTTATTGTAGAATTTTTTCTTCAAATGAACATTTTAGTGATCAGTGTCAAAAAATTCAAGGACATTTTTAAGATTATAATGTTATTTTATGGGAATAAATTTATTAAAAAACCAACAAAGTCCTTTTAAATTTAATAAAAAATTAATCCCTGTCTAGAATAATCATTATAATGAAAGATTTAGACATCTTGAACAAACATTTTCATTGTTAGTTAAGTAATACTCAACCAAGATATTTGAACTAGGACGAAAATTGTCAACCTGGAAAGAATTTTCAACTTGTATAATCAAATAAAATATTATAAAAAAACCTATATTAAACTATGATACAATAATATATTATGTTTTTTTGAGAAAAAAATGGTATAATTTCCGACTAATGTTGGTAGCATAAGAAAATAGATTTGTGGAGATCAACATTCACAACTACAATTGAATCATGAGGAAAATTTTAAAAAAGTATTTTAGTGAAATTAAATATAGAAATATCACTAAGTTGAACAAACCCAAATCTTAGAGTTACAAACTTGTTCCCAAACCGGAAAATATTTGAAAGGGTTTGACACTTGATTCACTTAACATAGACCCTATTGATGAAAGTCTAACTACTGCTGAACCCAGTTGAAATTATAAACTTGTTTTATAAGAAAAATTATTGTCAAAAAATGAGTATATGATTAAAACAACCAATAAATATTGTTAAAATATGATAATATATTATATATATCAAACTAGTTGTCAAAATTATCAATAAGTGCCAAAACCACAACATCCTTACCCCACTAAAAGTATACCAGTGAAAAATTGTATTGAAAGTGATTTGGATTATGAAATTTTTGAAACAAGAAAGAATGTTTAGGTAAATATACATTTTAATAATGCAGTGGAATAAATTTCAAGGTATTAAAAGTATTTAAAGGAAACATATTCTCATAAGAGAAAATTCATGGGAGGAGAGAAATTAATCCTAGTAAGGAATGATTCCTCAATTAATTAACATGTGTTACCTATTTTATTCAAACACACAAGGGATTTTACCATTCCCTCAACTATAGGGTATTAATAATTTAAGGATGTCATGATAGAATTAGGAGACTCTATAAATGTATTGAAAATTTTTGTATACTCTAATATATAGGTTTTAGAGAAAAGTTTTTCTATAATTTTCATCCAATTGTCCAATCGAAGTAAAACTAAACCTATTAGTGTTATTGAACATGTTTTAGTACAATTAGAAGAAAAGATTTTTCTTGTTGATTTACATGTCTTAGATAGGGATGAAAATAGGTTTAGTATAGGTAAACCTCTTATTCTTGAGATATTTTTTCTAAAAATTTATTGGAAAACCATTAATTTTTTTAAAGGAATATTTTCACCTTAATTTATGGGAGAATTAGTTCATTTTAACCTTTTTCAATCCATGAAATAATTAACGGATGTCCACTCATATTTTTAATTGAACATGATTTATTTATTGTTCATTAAGTTATTTAAATTTTTTTCAAGTAATGAGACCCTAAATTCTTAAACTAAAAATGAGTCATTATTTTATTTCAAAAAATGTTCATATGAGAGTTAATATTTTATACAAAAATAAAATTCTAATGGTATTATTTTGTTTTAAATGTGCACACAAAGTGTTTGATAAAATGCCCGGTTGGCTTTCATATGTGATTTTTGGATTTTTGAGCATGGTTTGGATTTTTGAATGTTTTTGTGACAACAAAATGGTAGGTTTTTTATTTCTAAAATGGATTTATAACTATTATTAAATTTAAAAATGGTGGGTGTTTGGTTCTTTTAAAATTAAATGTCATGTGATGATGATATGTGGACCATTTGGAATTTTGATGAAAGTTGTTTTTTTTGAACATGGGGTGTAGGAAATATAAATGGATTTTTATAAATGGTTACAATTTGAAAGTGGTGAATGTTTGTGGTTTGTAAAATGGTTTGGCATGTGGTGGTGATTAATGGTATGTTTGGAATTTTTATAAAAATGGATTTGGATTGAAAGTTTTATGCTAATGTTTCGAATACATTTTTATAAAATGATTGTGAATAAAAAAATGGTGTTTTTAAAATCCATTTTTAGTGAGGAATTTGGTTCTTTTGAATGTTATGGTTATCTGTAGTATGGTTGTGGCCTGTTTAGCAATTTTTTGAAAGTGGTGAAAATGTTTATTATGAAAACTCTCCTTGGATAATTCTCTTGATGAGTTTATTTTTAAATGGACAAAAATTCCTCAATGTGGTATCATTGTGATCCATTTATGTGATTGGGTGGGATGTCCTTAGTGTGGAATCCTCAAGACCCATTTACTTAGTGTGAAAATGGGAGATCCTCAGTATGTATTCCTTTGTAATCTATGTATTGTAAGGAAATATATTGATCCTTGGAGTGGCTTAGGGTGATTCTTATCGCATAAATTATTATATATGATATATGTGAATGTTATTTGATGATTAGTTGACATAAGTTGGTACGTTCATATTCTATACTCTTGAAATGGAGAACCGGGCATAACTATTTAATTTTCTAAGAACTATTGCTACTCTATGTAGGTTACACACTAGATAGTGGCCTATAACACGAGATTTTTTTTATTTCTATGGTATAGTTCTCCTTGGCATGTACCATGTGAGGTGTGGATGAGTTTGTTGGGAGTATTTGATTTCATCGAGTGAGGCATGCATTATAGGATGAGTTAACATATATTAGTATGTTCTGGATTGTTTACATGCTCCTTGGATCACCCATGTCTATTGAAAATTAGTTAGTTCTGGTGGATGATTGAGATGTAGGATTGGTTTTTTACTCTCATGTTCTTATTTTCATTACCTTTATTATGTGATTATTGTAGTTCTATCATGTGTGGTGAACTTCTTTTTAAAGTGACGAGTTAACTTTCAAAGGTTTATAGAAAAATGTTTTAAGGTGGAAATGTTTCATACTTTTATGCCTGCTTAAAATGAAAGAATAAATTTACCTTTGAAAATGTAAATGTTTCTTTTCTTGAAAAAGGAATTTGGATTTAAATGTAAAAATGGGGATGGAATGTGTTTTATTTTAAAGTGAAAAGTGTGGAAAATATTATCTTTATATATTTTATTTCAAACCTGAAGTTGATGTTTATTTTATTTTAAAAGAATTTAATTAGAGAATATATTTGTTCAAACATGCCTATCGAGTTTTAATAATCATGAATATAGTTCTTTCTTGTTTTTAGATGGTGGTTCATGCCTCATCTTGGTTATGATTGTTGTGGGTGATGGTTGATTTTGAAATCAAGGAGTGACCCTCAGGGTCACATGGAGTTATTTTTATCGTTAGGATTGAGTTTGGGTTTTGTTGTATAGTTTGGTAGTACTATCTGGTTTAATTTGAAAGATGTTTAGTTTGGATTGATATATATATATATATATATTGGGTTGATTTGTTTATTTTCATTTTTTAGTTTATTAATTTATTTATATTGGGTGAAATCCTTACCTTAGTTACATTTTTATGTACGAAATTAGTATCCAGCCTATGGGGATCAGAAATGCCCTTCGTTCCTTCCCATGAATCATCTTGGGTGACCAATTTGGGGTCAAACTAGGTTCATTCATGAAAAATAGTACCATAGAAGGTTGGTTCTGTATTAGACCTAGCTTTCAGAGCACCCTTTGTTATTTGGGATGTAAAATTATATAGTGTAGAACTTTCAGAACTTGAGGTAATAGTCTGGGGGAGTGTCTAGACAACATATTCTGTACCTATCCTTGAGTTTCAAGGGGAATTTAGGTTTGATCAGTTTTTTTGGTTATTATTGTTGTATGGGGTTTTTGATATGAAAAAAGAAGTTGGTCTAGTGGTATTTGGGAGATCACAAGGCTTAGAAATCCATGTGGATCTTGGGATATGGTCCTAGAATACTCTCCATGATAGTGGTGTGATTGGCGTATGGATGCTAACTATATGACCAAGTCATCCTTTGAAACTAGTTTCCCTTTTGATCTTCTTTGGGTCTTCTTTGTTTATGAATATTGTTTTCAGAAATCTTATTTTTGAAGTGTGGAATTTTTTTTTGAAATGGTAATTGTTTTTTAAGATAGAAAATGAATTTTCAAAATCATTTGGAAAATGGCTTTAGAAAATGAATTTTTATGAGATGGATTTTGGTTAAAGTTGGAAGTGTTTTAATGAGATTGAATTTCTATTATCAAAATTTGTGCTTTATCAAAGTTTATTTTGACTTTGAAAAGTTTTTTCAGCTAAAAATTATGGTGTATTCTCTCATTATTGGAAAGTGATGTTCATGTTGTGTTTTGAGTATTGAATCTTTTTGGTGATTTGATTTTGAAGTAGTGTTTAGAGGACCTCTTTATTTTTTTGAGAATATTTGAGCTGGTTTCCCCTTTTTTGTTGATATCTAGTCAAAGAATGTTTTGGTTAATGAGTTGGTTTTGATCGAGATATTGGATTTCTTATTGTCAAGTATTCTCCCCCATAGAGATTCGATGAATGTTTTTGATGTAATAACGGGTGGTTCCCCATTATAAGGCCTTAAAATTGATCAAACTAAGGATTTTGTTCTTGAGTTGTCACGACCCATCCTCGGGGCCCGTGCCGTGACTACCCTAAGCCCGCCTTCCATAGGTCAGGGGCTGACGACTAGCACCAAAGGCGTAAATGCCAAAAGAAGGGAAGGTATTGCCTTTATGAAGTAACATACACAACAGAGTACGCAAGCGAAGTAAACACTAAGAAAATCTGAGTACAAGGTAAGTGCTGAAAAAGTAAATTGGCTAGTATACAAACCAAACTGAAAGTACAGTACAACTGAAAGGAAAGTACATCAGCAGAAAGTAAAACAGCAACACCGAGTCGTCCTCTGGAAATCCCACCTGAAGGGTGGGTACAGATAGTCTACTCAGCTCCTCGGTCCGACCGTCCGCTCCGTGTACGTCCCGCAAAGTGGTCCACCTCTGGGTACCGACCAGCTCCACAAGCCTCCACCTCGATTAGTGGTGTCCGTCGTCTGCATCCAACATAATGTAGTACGGGCATAGCCCGTGCAGGGGTGAGTATACAATACTCATTAGGGACCCCGAGACCCCCAAAGGTCTCTCATAATCCACGAAGGATAATCAACAAAGGAAAGATACAATCACGAAGTATCAATAACACTACTTAGGTATATGAACATACATATACCTAAGTCATCAGTTAGAGTTTTTCTCCAGCTCCCTAGCCCAAGCACAGCCCAGTCCACATAGGAAAGCACAACCCAATCCACATAGGAAACCACAACCCAGTCCACATAGGAAAGCACAACCCAGTCCACATAGGAAAGAACAACCCAGTTCATATAAGAAAGAACAACCACATCAATGATAATGATTGAGAATCAAGACTCATCTCACACAGGTATACACTTCGTAAGGTGATAGAGACGATCAGATGTAGCCACTGATTCATCTAAGTTATCGGACCCACATAGGATACATGACCAGCTAAGCTGTCAGAACCATATAGGATACAAGACCAGCTACTCTTTCAGACCCACTCAGGATACAAATACAGAGGTCAATACTACCGGACCCACGTAGGATACAAGAACAATAGTCATCACTATCGGACCCACAAAGGATCCCAGTACAGTCGTCCTCGCTTCCAAACCCAAGGAGGATCCAAGTACAGTCGTCCTTGCTGTCGAACCCATAGAGGATCCAAGTACAGTCGTTCTCCGTGGGTTCGGCAGCGAGGAAGACTGTACTTGGATCCTTCATGGGTTCGACAGTGAGGACAACTGTACTGGGATCCTCTGTGGGTCCGATAGTAATGACTACTGTTCTTGTATCCTACGTGGGTCCGGTAGTATTGACCTCTGTACTTATATCCTGAGTGGGTCTGACAGAGTAGCTGGTCTTGTATCCTATGTGGGTCCGATAGCTTAGCTAGTCTTGTATCCTATGTGGGTCTGATAGCTTAGATGAATCAGTGGCTACATCTGATCATCTCTGTCTCCTTATGAAGTGTATACCTGTGTGAGATGAGTCTTGATTCTCAATCATTATCATTGATGTGGTTGTGATTTCCTATATAGAATGGGTTGTGCTTTCCTATGTGGACTGGGTTGTGCTTTCATATGTGGACTGGGTTGTGCTTTCCTATGTGGACTGGGTTGTGATTTCCTATGTGGACTAGGTTGTGCTTTCCTATGTGGACTGGGCTGTGCTTGGGCTCGGGAGCTGGAGCCAAACTGTAACTGATGACTTAGGTATATGTATGGGCATATACCTAAGTAGTGTTATTGATACTTCACAATTGTATCTTTCCTTTTTGGATTATCCTTCGTGGATTCTGAGAGACCTTTGGGGGTCTCGGGTCCCTACTGAGTATCGTATACTCACCCCTACACGGGCTATTCCCGCCCTACATTGTGTTGGATTCAGACGATGGACAACATTGATAGAGGTGGAGTCTTGTGGAGCTGGTCGGTACCCGGAGGTGGAGCACTTGGCGGGACGTACAAAGAGCGGACGATTGGACCGAGGAGCTGAGAAGACTATCTATACCCACCCTTCAGGTGGGATTTCTGGAGGACGACTTGGTGTTGCTGTTTTACTTTATGCTGCTATACTTTCCTTTCAGTTGTACTGTACTTTTAGTTGGGTTTGATTACTAGCCCATTTACTTTTTCAGCACTTACCTTGTACTCAGTTTTTCTTAGTGTTTACTTCGCTTGCGTACTCTGTTGTGTATGTTACTTCATAAAGGCAATGCCTTCCATTCTTTTGGGATTTACGCCTTTGGTGCTAGTCGCCAGCCCATGGCCTATGGAAGGCGAGCTTGGGGTAGTCACGACACAGGCCCTGAGGATGGGTCGTGACATGAGTTTCAAAAGTTAAATCCACCACTCTTTTATGATCAAGTGGATTATCTTTTAGAAGAATAATGGATGTGGAAAATTGAAAGGAAATTTAACCACATTGAGTTTCAAGAGTTGTTAAAGGTGAAGTTTTCTACCTTTATTCTTAAAGTACGGCTATGTAAGTGGTAGATGTCGATGTCTTTGAACAAGCCTTAGAAAGATATTATATGGGAGTTATTTAAGTACTTATTCATTTAGAAGTATTTTTATGAGATTGTGAAGTGAGGAAGGGAACGGAGATGTTTAGTTTTTCGCAAGGATATGGAATAGTATTTAAGTTCTTTCGTCATTTTTTGGATCTTATTCCTTTCACTCCAGAGTGGGTCATAGAAAATCCATCAAAGGCTAGAATATTTGAGTTTGTGCTTCATCATGTTCTACAGTTGAAGCTTTCCTAGTTCAATATAATATATTTTGCTAACATGGTAAGGCAAGTTTTTTGTGTTAAATCTATTTTAGCAGGAGTGCTTAAGGTAGTCTTCCGTCCTTTAATTCCTGGAAGAAGTGAGATAAATTCAATAATGGAAATAGGGAAGTGGATTTAATCTAGTGGTGTTGGTCATGGTATAAAAAGGCTTATGGATATTTTATATGCCTATTCTATGTGCAGGATCATGGTGTTTCATCAGTGCAGAAAGATAGATCATAAGAAACCATTATTATTAAGTGATCTGAAGTCCTATTGTGCCTGTGGATGCCTAGGCCACTTGTGGAGGTTCTATCTAAGTGTTTATAAGAAGTTTCATGGATCCATATCCACCTCTTTGAAGGATACCCCATCTCAGTTGTATGAGTAGTGTTCTCATTGGGCTCAGTTTAAAATCTCTTTCTCTTGTGCTGTTTCTTTCTATTGTGGCTGTTATGCCTGGTGGTGTTCTCTTTTGTTTAAGATGTGAGGGGATTTTTTGGATCTTCTAAGAACTCCTATTTCAATGAAATCATGTTTTTTCCTTTGTAAATTTGGAAAATTATTCTGTTCTAAGTTGTGGTGTGTTTTTTGTGTGCATCTTATAAGTCCCTATTTGGGTGAGGGTGCCTTGTTAAAACAAGTGTATTTTACAGTGTTATGATTGTCTGTTTCTACCTGGAGTTCCATGTGGATACTTGTGGCACCAAAATAATGAGTTCTAGTCATATATCAATAGATATTCGATATGGTGAAATATATGCTTTAAACATCAGATCCACAGCTAAAGGATTCAGAGTGAATCTTTTCACACAATCAAAAAATCTTCGGGGGTGTGGGGAAGTTTAATAAACTATTATCTCCAACATTGGGGTGAGATAATTTAAATTATCTTGTTGAATTTCTACATGTTTTTTTGATTTATCCCTTGTCATATAAAGTTTTGTGGTCTTATCATCTTGAAATCCTGGTAGAGGTGCCTTTTCAGATGTGAAACATTAATTGTTTTTCCTTGTGTGGTTAGACATTTGGGGTGGTTCTCTTTCTCCACCCTCCCCCTCATCCTATTGTGGTGGGGATTTATTTTGTCATGTGTGGGAGAAATTTTGCTGGTTCGTTCAAGTTAGTGGGTTCTTAATCATGGGGAGACCCACGGTAGGTCACTTTGAAATTTTTCCTTGAGTAACTTAGTGTTTTTTTTATAATGGTGGGGTGTCTGTTCTGGCCTCCCGTGTTGAGACACTACCACAAAACTGGGCAAGGCCAGTGCCACCCCTTTATCAGCGCTAACGAAAAAGCACTGATAAAGGGGGGGCCTTTATGAGCGATTTTTTTAAAAGTGCTGATAAAGGGTTCGAATTCAAAAAAAAATTAATTAAAAATAATATATTAATATATAAATATATCAATATAGTTATATTGATATAAATATAATATATAATTTTTAAATATATTTTAGAATAGTATAAATATACATTTACACTTAATATACTTAATATATAAGATATTTAGTGAAAATGGATTATAAAAAATTAAAAAATATTTTTAATTAATAACTTTCTAATTATTATGGAGTAATAGTCATTTAATAACAAATTAAAGACTAAAAAAATAAAAAAATTTAAAAAAGATCCAAAATATGTTGAAAACGCAACTTGAACTTCAAACGACCATAACTTTTGATTTGGGTATCTGTTGGAACTCTACCACATATCAAATCGAAGCCTGCAACGAGATCTACGTCGCTGTGACCTAAGGGGATCCTGATCAAGGTTTTTTTGAGGCCAAAAAAGGTCCAGAAGGCCTCCAAAACTGAGTTTTTAGTCGGGGTACCCCGATTTTTTAACATTTTGGGGATTTTCAGCCTCATTTAAGGTGGTATTATTGGATTTTTTTGGTGGGGACTGAATTTATTCCAAGGTATTACATTCATATTGATATTATGTCTTTGAAATTTTATCATTTTTTATAATTCACTACTATTTATAATCAAATATATAACTATATGTACATATTTTTTATATATTCACACCTAAAAATTTAATTTTTTAAATAAATAATTAAACATATTTACATATAAAATATATTAGATTTATCTAAATAATAACTAATATCCATTTTATTTAAAATACCAATATATGAATATTTATATAACTATATATATTAATATAACTATATATATATTAATATAGCTATATATATTAATATAACTATATTACTATACAAATAAATATATCTAAATATATATATAAATAAATATATATATCATAAATAAGAGAAAAAATCAATATAGGGGAGTGGTAAAGGCTTTAGGTGCACAGGGGGGAGGTATCGAGATCAAATCCGGGTGGAGGCAGGGGCGCGCGTGTAAGGGTGATTTAGAGGGACTAGCGCTGATAAAGGGTGTAGGTGGTGCGTGTGGGCACTGGAGGTGTAGCAAAGTGCTGATAAAGGGGGGATCAAGATCTTTAAAAAGCCCCCCCTGAGATTGGCAGTATTTTTTTAATTTTTTTTAGTTTTATCAGTGCTAAAAAAAGCACTGATAAAAGGTGTCTTTTATCAGTGCTAAAAAGAAAGAGATGATAAAGGGGACCCCCCTTTATCTTCTCCAGTATTAACAACACTTTTCTAGCACTGTTAAAGGCTATTTTTAGCGCTGATAAAAGCTATATTTGTAGTAGTGAGAATACGATTGAGGTCTGGTTTAAAGTGTCTTATTTTTGAATTTTGATTCAGATCTATTTTCGGTTTGGGTGGACGTTAGGATTTATTAGAGTATTCCCAATAGTCTCTTTTGAGGCATGGTTGTACAAGGATGTGCCTCAAATTTCTATGTTGTTTCTTAGGGATTGGTTTCAATTTTTTATTTTGTTTTGTGTAAGAGGTGTATGTTTTTATTGGATATGATTGATATGTTCATGGTTCAAGATGTTTGATCTTATGGTGGTGGGATTCCTTTATCCTTAATAAATTAACTAGTTATGTTGGACATTTCGGGGGAAGAAATTTTTCATGGTGGGGAGAATTGATGCACCCGAATTTTTCTTTTCATCATTTGTTCTGGTTCAATTTTGGATCCCATTTTTTCTTTCAAGTTCTAGGTGTGATAGGTCTTAAATTTTATGGTGTTTCTTTGTTTATTTTTTTGATCATAAGGTTATTCCTCTTTTTTTTGAGAGTTATTGTTGAAAAGTTGAGTTTATAAGCTTGGAAATAGCTTATGAACAATTTTATAATGTTTATAAGAAAATGTGAAGCATTCTCTAGGAAACCGTGTTGGCCTTGGGGCACTTCCAGTTGAGGGAGAACAAACTATGCATGGTTAGAAAACTAATATTAAAGCATAAAGAAATCCAATGTACCTTATAAGAACCATTCTTTATAGTTGGTTCATGGTTTACCAAACTATGCAACTAGCATGTGTTGGTTCCCAGGTGTGTCTGGTATGGGGCACACCATTTGGTTAACCATGCGTCCAAAACATGTGTGACACCCATATCATAGATATTATTAATTTTCTAAACTACCCCTTGAGATTTTAGACCCAAAAAATCTCCCCTCTTATTCTCCTAGTTCTTATGACCCAAATAGAGTCCATCCCTTTCTCTTCAAGTCTCTAATCCTCTCTAATGTTCTGGATATAGGGTTTTCTCCAAGTTTCAAGGGTGATTATTCAATGTATTCTCTTATCCTCTCTATCCCTCTTTATTCCATTTTCACTTGAGATATCTTTAGCATGTGGATGATTAGACTTAAAGTTCGTGTCTCCCCTTAGTTTATGTTTGGGGTTTTTCTTGTTTAAGGTTCCTCTTAGTAGATTATGGATCTTGGAACCTTTGTGGTGTAATTTTAGGTGTGTATTGTTGAAGCACTGTGAGATTGGGGAAGGTTTACCTTTTCACATTCTTTTTAATTTAAGATTGATTAGTTTATTTATTTTCCCACCTTCCTTGAATATGAAATAGTAATGTGTGATCTTTGGATTATATTTTTTTGGGTGAAAATTGGTGGTTTATACCTAGTTTTGTGATAAATGTTATTGTTTTGTTATAAACATGCACACCAAGTGTTTGATAAAATACCTGGTTGGATTTCTCATGTTTTTTTGGATAGGTAAGAATGTTTTGGATTTTTTAATGTTTTTTTGACATCTAAATTGTGGTTTTATATTTTTAAAATGGATATATAAATGGTTTTGGACTTGAAAATGGCATATGTTTGGTTATTTAAAAATTAAATGGCGTGTGGTGATGATATGTATATTGTTTAGCATTTTGATGAAAGTATTTTTGTTTTTAACATGTGGTGTGAGAATTTTAAATGTGTTTTCTAAATGGTTCTAATTTGGATGTGGTGAATATTGATGATTTGGAAAATGGTTTGGCATGTGGTGGTGATTAATGTAATGCTTGGAATTTTTATAAAAATGGACTTGGGATGAAAGTGTGATGTGAATGTTTAAAATAGATTTTGTAAAATGACTGTGAAGTGGAAAATGGTGTGTTTATAACCACTTTTTTAATATTAATTTAGTTATTTTAAAAGTGATGGTTATGTGAAGTATTCTGGAGGTGGGTTTGAAAATTTTGTTAAAATGGTGAATGTGTTTATTATGAAAACACTCCTTGGATAATTCTCTCATCGATTATTTTTTTAAATGGATGGGTTGTCCCTACTGTGGAATCCTCATGATCTAATTATGTGAATTGGTGGGATGTCCTCACTGTGGAATCTTCATGACCCATTTACTTATTGTTTAAATAAGAGATCCTCAATGTGGAATCCTTTGTAATATATGTTTTGTAAAGTAGAATATTGATCCTTGGAGTGGATTGGGGTGATGATAGTTGTGTAAATTATTATACATGATATATGTGAATGTGATTGCATGCTCGGTTGGAATTAGTTGGTACACCTCTATTATATACTCTTGACATAGATAACCCGACATAACTATTAATTTTTTTGAGAATGATTTCTACACTAGTTAGTTTACATACTAGATAGTGGAATATAGGTGAGGGGATATATTTTGTTATTATTTTTACAGGATAGTGTCCGTAAGTCTGTACCATGATGGGTGTGCAAGCATGTTGGGCATATTTAATTTCATCGAGTGAGGCATGATTTTTGGGATGAGTCATCATGTATTAGTATTTTCTGGATTATTCACGAGATCCTAGGTTCACCCATGCCTATTGGCACTTAGTTACTTATGGTGTATGATTGAGATGGATGATTGGTTGGTTACTCTTGTGTGCTTATTTCCATTTCCCTTGTTATGTGATTATTATAGTGATTTCATTTGTGGTTTATTTCTTCATAAAGAGAAGAGTTGTCTTTCAAAGGTTTGTAGAGAAATGTTTTAAAGTGGAAATATTTCATACAGTCTTGTGACCATTTGAAATGAAAGAATCACTTTCCATTTGAAAATATAATTGTTTCTTTTATTGAAAAAGAAATGAGGATTTAAATGGAAGAAGGGAAATGAAACATGTTCAGTTTTAAAGTGAAATGTGTGGAACATATTATCTTTATCTACTTTATTTCAAACATAAAGTTGATGTTTCTTTTATTTTAAAGGAAGTGAATAGGAAATAGATTTTTTCAGGCATGACTAATAATTTTTAATACTTAAGACTATAGTTCTTTAATTTTTTAGCCTGTGGTGCAGGTCATAACATCATTACATCACCATGGGAGGTGATTGCTTTTGGTATCAGCGAGTGAACCTCATCATCACATAGTGTTTTTGTTGTCTTCATGTTTCCGTTTGAGTTTTGTTGTACAGTTTGGTTGTACTTTTATTTTTAATGAGAAATATGTTCTATTTGGATTCATATATATATATTGGTTTGATTTTTTTATTTTTTTATTTAGTTTATTTTTTTATTTATATTGGGTGAAATTGTTTCATTAGTTACTATATTGATGCCCAACACTAGTTTCCAGCTCTTGGGGATCAGGAATGCCCTTTAGGCCTTACCATGGATCAGCTTGGGTGACCGATTCGGGGTTGACCTAGGTTGGTTTGTGATAGAAAAAAGAATTTTTATTAGCCATGTTTTGTATAAAGATAGAATTAAAATTGAAAAATATATGTATGGGTCATTTATTCACTTCTATAACTATAAATAATCATATATCTGAGATATTTTCTTAGACATGCTAGTTTTAATAAAAAATTAATAAATTAATTCATCAACATAACATTGTCTATATCTATATTTCTCAAAATGATTCAATTTGTTTAATCAGGGATATTAAATATCCTTTAGATAAATGAAATAAAACCAAGTATCCCTACCTATTTTTCTACCACAAAATGGCTCTTACCCTTTGAGTTAAAGAAAAATGCTTCTCATTTTTTCCTTGGGGAAAGTTTTGTGTCAAAAGTTGTAAAATAAGTCTCATGTGATAGATTATGCATCTAAGAAATTATATCAATCTCAAGCCAACTAAAAAAATAAATAATTTTTTGTTGACTATTATTTATACAAGTTTAGATGTTTTTGGTTAGCCTCTAATGTGATCATTTTCTTAGACTATTCTATAATATGATTTTTAATGAAGAATAAAAATTCAAAACTAAGGTTTTTTGATGAATTTCACGATGTTTAGAGTGAGAAACTGTAGTTTGTTAATATTGTGAATTATCTAGTTACAAATTATGTTCCTCAAAAGTTTGTAAAAATAATGTTTCCAAAATAGTGATTGAGGAATTAAAATACATTGAGGATGATCACTATTTGTGGGATTTTGGTAATATCCAAATAATCATGTGATTCATCCCAGATTCAAAATTTCAACCCATGCAATTTTTCCATATTTTGTGTTATGGCAGTCAATTTAGACCCCAAATAATATCTAATAAGGTATGAAATTTTGGTTTATATTTATCCAGTATTTTTGGATATACTTTTGAATTCAATAAAACATATAAAACCATTTAATTTCATGGTAACATTTCAAATAGGAATGAAATGCTTAAACAACCCCTTTTTATTCTATGGCATGTTTGATGTTTAGGGTCTAGAATTCATAGGACCATTTCCTTATTATTTTTAATAGAATTAAATATTACTTACTATTAAATATATATCCAAGTGGGTAGAGGATAATCTTACTATTATTGATGATGGGAATGTTGTTTCTATGTTTATGAATGGAAAATCTATTTTTCAGATTTAGATTTCCAAAGTTTATCATCACTGAATAAGGTACTCATTTTTGTAATATAACTTTAGAATATTCATTTAATTCATTTCCAAGTAAATTTTAGTCTAAATGATCTGAATATTTCATTTTTACTCATGTTTTTTCATTTTATGCTGTGCAGATTGATGAACAAAGAAATGAAACACTATTCATAGTCAATCGGAAAAGATTAAATCTTTTTAGATATATTTTTCAAGAGATTTTTGGGGAGGGTATTGACCTTCATAATAATGAGTACAATTGGACACCAAGTTGGGACCTTCTAATCTACTTATTTATGTCATGTCCATGATTCCTGACATTTATTTATCATATAAATTAATTTATAATGAGGAAATTTTATAAAATATATGTCATGGGAGGAAAATTCTTTAATAGTTTAATATTTTTTTGTTTTTATTATTTATTTTATTTTTTTTCACTATGTTTTTTAATACATTTTGTCTGAGTTTTTTCCTTTTTCTAGTTTGTTTTTTTCAAACTTTTGAGCTCAAAGGAATACCTTTGTAGCTTTTGAACCCCATTTTATTGAATTAACTAATATGGACCATGTAATTAAATTTAAATTAATTCTAAAATAAACCACATTTTAGATTCAATTTTTTGGGTAATTATTGAAAGTACTATTGATTTTTATATTCCACATTATTATCTATTATCTAAATTTTTATATCACTTACATTTGATGAATATAGCCCATTTTTAAATTTCCCCCCATAACATCATTTCATGAGTAAACTAAAAAATTATTTATTTGAAGAGAATTTTATTTTTTTTCTATAAAAACCTTAGTGATTTAAGGATATTATTTTTATGATAATTGATGTATTTTTATTTTATTTTAAAATTCCATTTTTATAGAAATAATTTTTTTTAGATTTCCCTTTACATTATATCATTGTAATCCCCTAATGTATATAAAAAACCTATTTAAAATTAAAATTTCAATCCTAAAACCCCAATATAATCTTTCTTAGAAGTAAAAATATCACGATCTAGTTGAACTTATGTGTGGGGGATGCTTTCTTGTGTTTTTGATGCATCATTGGGGGGTATATTAGGGAATAAATAAGATATAAAGGAGTTGTTTTTAAGTGGTACTACTGAAGCTACTTTGAATAAGATTTATAAAAAATGATGAAAATATACTGTAAAAAGCAAAGAATAATAAATACTTAAAAGATAAAAATAAGTGATTTCATTTAAAATTCGGTTTAGGAAGTCACACACTCATTAAAGATTCAAATAATCTTTAATTCCTTTAGAAATAAATCTGTATTGAATTTGAAAAAACCAAAATCAGAAATAAATTCATTTAATGGATATTTAGAAAAAAAATTATTGGGACTAAAATGATGAAAGTTATGAACCACCCTTAATGTTTTCAATCTTTTTAGAAATAATTAGTTATCAATAAGAGTAATGAGAAGACCATTCATCAGTGAAAATTTGAATAATGCATTTTTTCTTCAGAAAGATCCAAAAATCCTTATTCCACCTCAGGGATTTGACATATAAAACCTACCCACCCTAAACCTATGAATAGACCTAGAATTTTTTTCATTCTAAACCAAATTTCTTGACACAATTATGTGGAGATTTAAGATCTCTTTAAGAATATTGTGACCCTTTTATGTGTTTGGATGAGAAAAAATCAATTAAAAATCTATATATTTCTCTAATTAGATAAATTTTCATTAAGATGAGTAGTTTGTGTTCATTGAAGAGTGATTGAAGTGAGAGTGGGTTAAATAAATAGAATATGGAATTTTGAATAAATATTTTTTGATCTATTTTATGTTTTTGTTCCTTAGTTTTTAAATTTACTAACTCTCTTTTTCTTTTGTTTTGAATTTATATTGATATTATTTTGGGTTCTTACACTTCTAGGAGTATAACTACTAGATGTGGGGGAATTGGTACAGATGAAATTTTTATCACTTTTTATTTTTAATATCAATTATTTAGTCACAACTATTTTTATATTTATAAATTATTTATATTATTTTTATATTTATAGTAAATTTTTGGAATTATTGTAAAAATAGATAAATCTATGGTTTTTAAGGTGTTTAATCATTTCTGTAATTCTTTGAATAATACATTCCAATAATTATAATTCTTTGAATTATTTAGGAAAAGTAATTTTGAACTTGTAATAGGATACTTTAGCTGATTTTAGGTTTTTTTATGATTTTCCATAATCCCATGTGACTTTTGGCCACCTTGTATAACATTTTATTCCAATAATATATAATATTTCTTTGAATTAATAATATTTTTTTCATCCCATAAGTTTTTCCCATATTCATATTATACCATTTCATTGGATCCCATGTGAATTTTCTATGTTTCGTGTGAGATCTAGGGGTCCTCATAAGACTTTTCTAACTCATATGACTCTACTCGTATGACTTTTGTGAGCTTTATAAGTATTTTGGAATCCCATACAACATTAACTTTTCCAAAATCATAATTAATATACATTATCCTAGATTTATCATATCAGTTTTTGATATGTCGTATGACTCGGAATCCATAAGACTTCTAAAGCCTTATGAAATGGACAAACTTCTCACCTATAATGTTTTACATTATAAAATTTCATAAATTAGGCATTCATGTTGCATGCATTTCATCCAGAAAATATATCAACCATGTAATTTCATTTTTTTTGGAAATGATTATTCAAAGGTCATGGTATGATTTAAAGAGTATTAAAATCTTATTTCCACAGGAATTAGTCCTCATACATCTGCACCACCATCCCATGCACATGAAAAAGAATCACTCATGTTGCTGCGACATGAAATATTATCATAATGATTACTGCATGCATATAGATATTCCCTACTAAAGACATGAATTCATTAATCAAAAAATATTTTCCCATTTATAATGGAATTATATGGTAGAAATAACTATAATTATATAGGATTTCAATGAGAAGAGTTTACACAGACCAATGTTTCCATTTAGGAAGTTGTGAATGAAGATGAAAAAAAATAATATATAGGAGATGATTTGTCCATGAGTTAATAATCTTTTAGGTAGATGTTGATATTGGGTACCCAAGAATATATCTTTTATAAGCATTTTTATTTTTTTATACCCTTTTACATTTATATGGAAATTATATCTTTGAATGAAGGTGGATGTTTTCTTTCGTAAGTGTGATTTCTTTAAAACTATTTTGAATAGTTATTTATTATATGATATAAAATAATTTATTTCATTTTTTACATTTCTTAAGTGAGGCCTATGTTTAATAGAATTTTTATTTTACCAAGATTTATCTACGAATAGGTCAGTGGGTTGTCGAATCACTTCTATAGGAAGGAAAAAATATTACCTAAGCCTTGGTATTATATTGAAGATTATTTTGGTTTATAATTTGAAGTCATGAAGTTTACATTGAGAAACTTAATTTGGTAATATGTTTTGATAATAAATATGGGAGTGACTAAATTTTTGAAATTTCTCCATTGTTTCTGCATTTAGAATTTGTTTTCACACTCATTTTTTATTCTAATTTTACATTAATTTCAAAGAAATAAATATTTAATTTATGTTAATTAAAAATATTTTAGATTCCTTTTAATCATGTTCAAATTTTTTAAATCCACCTCTTTTCCTTCATTATAAAAACAGAAAATAAAATTGAAACTATAGAACTTATCCTACAACCACCTTGTTAGACAAACTTTAGAACCACCATGCTACATTTTCTAGGAGATAATTTTTTTATAAGGGATCCACAAGAAATACCCTATTTCATTTTGAAACCATACCAACTTATAATTGGGTTCCACATTTATCTCCACCTTCATTATGGGATTAATTTTCTTCCCCCATTGGAGGTCCCAACATCCTTTCCAGAACATCAACTGGAAGTGTCTTTGATACAGCTTTCTAACATCCCTATATTGTTCATTTCATAATAATAGTATTTGAGGGACACATGACCTCAAGTGATTTTCCAACACGCTAGAGTATATGAAGCAGTAGTGAGGTTCTAAGGTTATATTTTTTAGATACTATACCATCATGATAGAGTAATAAAAAGTATGGAGATATTATAAAATCAATCATCAAAATAACTAAAAGAATAAATAAACAAATTACCTAAAGTCGGATAAAACAAATAATTTTTTACATGCTATAAAAAATGAACTATATAGTCATATCACATGATTCAATAAAATGAAAAAAATTTATCTTATGGTAATAACATATATAAAAAAAACCAAATATAAATAAAATAAATCAAAACCTATTTCTGAGTCCTGACTGAGTTCAATATTATGACTCTGTCCATGCTAACAAGATCAATCATCCAACATTAGGCCTCAAAACTTCCTATACTAAATATTATAAGGTGTACTAAAGTACCAATGTGCTATGGCCTCCCAATAAAAGAGTGAGTAAAACTTTGGAGGCCATCACCAATAGTGTCCACAACATCACCAATATAAATAGTGCATATGCAATGTGATATTATTAGAATAACAAAACTAAGCATGAAAGTAAAAATAAAATAATCCCGATCAATCATTGAGTTCAAATGTGATTCCATAGGTTGACAATAACTACCTCAACCTATGCTAGAGGTGTCTGAGCCAGATACATTAACATCTAGAGGTTAATAATGCACAATATAACGCACATCGTAATGCGTGAAAAATTTCAATATTTATTAAACTAATAATTACTATATAAGTTGAGGGAAGGGTCTATCCATAGACAGAATGTGAATAAACACTTGAAAAATCCTCTAAAAATAATTTAGGATAAATAAGTTCTCCAATTTTTTTAACAATCGAAAATGATAAAAAGTACACAACCATTTAAAAACGATTAATTAAATTAACTAAAACTATCTAAGAGAACTAATTTAATATATGGAAGAAATTTGGATAACATGGAAGTGTCAGAGTTTTGATGTCTATTCTCGTGTATGCAACTCCAATTATTTAATTTCCATATCTAAATATTTATTCACTAAATTATCACTAATTCCAAATTTAATCAAAGTACAATCAGGTCTCATTCTCTGATGTTAGAAAATATTTTAATTTTCACACAAATCATCCATCATTTCATTCTCTAGCCTGGTGAATAATTTACGTGTCATTGTAGAACTGAATCACTTAGTTAAATACCACAACCTATTTCTCACAAAGTCAAAGTATCTATCTTTGTCAGGTTCGCTTGCATGAGATCACTTATTAGGTATCAGTCTTTCAAGTTTGGTGGTTAATGCTAAAAAATATTAATTTTTCAATTAATATATTTATTTATTCAGAATTCTCTCATATTCAATTTACGATTCTCTCATACATGTGATTGAATTATAAAAAAATAAATTCTTGGATGATTTCTCACCTGTGATTACTTATTAAGTATCACAAAAACTTACACAAAAGAAACTGTTTGAAACCCATATAAAAAAAGAAAATTAAAATGATGATATAATTAAATAATTAGACATAAATTTTAAAAAAATCAATTTAAAAGGCAATAATACATGGAATAAAATTAATGGTATGAAATTCCATCACTTTCATCACAACTATAATTTTATGGAGTTTAGCCCGACATCACAACAACCTGACACATAAAATAATAAACAGATGTTATCAGCTTGTCTATGTCATCATTGTGGTCACTAAAAGACTTCCCTCAATGATCACAACATTAAAATCATCACTTTTACAATCACTATAATATCGAACCAAACCATCATTCCAACCAAAAAAAGATCGGATCTACATTCACTCTTGCTGTGAAAATCAATGTGACGCTCGTCAATCTATGAATGCAAGAAAAACCTATGTACACATCAAAATTGTTCACTAAAAATGGATCACCCACTTGGAATCAAATTCTTGTAAGCAACGATGATGATGTGTTACAACAGAGAGAAGAAGTGGTGGGTCACCGCTAGTGGTGGTGCAATTGAGATACATCAGTCGTGCACTGGTGGTGATGGTATAGTGTGTTTCAACAATGAGGAGATGCTTTCATGGTGGTGTACATAAACAGGAGGAGAGGAGGGTGGTGTGCTATCATGAGAGGATAGGTGGTGGAACAAGTTATTACAGGAAGTGAGGAAGAGTCCTACACTTGGGTTGTGTGCACAGGGGGGAGGTAATATGGAAGGGTTTGTGGTGTGCACTATTGTGAGAGGGAGGCACCTGATATGATGAATTTTGAGGAAGAGGACATTGTGATGATCATTGGAGTATAGGAGGGTGAAAAACTGCTTAGAGAAACTGGGAGGAGGCACTACATATAAAGAGGGATCCCTTGCATGAAGAGGTGGTCTGCTGCTGTGGTTGGAGGATGTGTTGGAAAAAGAAAAAAAATCATGATGGTTGGGTTTTTCAATCGTGTAAAAACAAATGTGTATTCCCCATACGATTCCATTTTTTAAGGTGCCTGTTTCATTTCATTATGCATGATATTTAATTTTTCTACAATAAATGATTTTTATGATGTAGTATTTTGTATCTTTCTATTTTTTTTGGGAAATTCTATAAATAGGATTATGTATTGTCTGTTGATTGTAAGTGAAATAAAATCTTTAAAGAATTATTGTGTTGTCCATTTTTCTTCCCTTCATTTCCTGGCTGTATAGCCAAAAAACTGGTATTATTTTTGGTACAAATTCATCCTTTATTTTCCGAAGATGGTGACCACAATCCAACTGCATATTTTGAAGTTGTCTAAGGAAAACTATAAGAGGTGGTGCATCTAAATGTAGGTGTTGTTTGGATCACAAGAACTATGGTAGATAGTCACTGATGGGTATATAGTACCCACTATGGAGGAAGAATCTACCTTTATAATTGATGAAAATAAAACTCTAAAAAATTAAAGGAAGAAAGACAATATGGTGTTGTTCTTCCTCTATCAATGGTTGGATGAATCAAATTTTGAAAAGATTATTGAAGCAACATCAAGTAAGAAAACTGGGGATACCCTTGGTACCATCTTCAAGGGCGTCGATAGAGTGAAGTAGGTTTGTATTTAAACACTATGAATGGAGTTTGAAGTGGAACACATGAAGGAAGGTGAGAGTATCTCTGACTACTTCTAACATTTAATTATTATTGTTAACAATTTGAAATTAAATTATAATAAAGTTTGGGATATTCATGTCATTGAAATAGAACTTAGATCTCTCACAAACAATTTTGAGCATGTGGTTCTGGTAACTGAAGAATCAAAAGACTTAAAAAAACTATCCATTGAAGAATTTATGAGATCATTGAAAGTATATGAGCAACAAATTGAAAATAACGTTGGTTTAATTCTAGAGTATTTCTTAGAGTATAAGTTGACTCTAAAAGAACAAAATAATAGTAAAACACAATGTGGTGGTCATGTAACTAGTAATCATGAAAGAGGCAGAGGGTGTGGATATCATCCAAGTCATCAAAAAATGGAACAAAATTTTCCCAGCTTCTGAGGATGAGCTAATTGTTGAGGCTGATTTATGCATGGTCATGGAAACACAAAAAATGTTCATTGTCGCAATTGTAAGAAATTATTCCATTATTCATATTATTGTTGGAGAAAAATGCGTCATGAAGAACAATCCAACTATACCGAGTCATCTCACCATGAAGAAGCAGTCACCAGACTCCTCCTCACACAAGAAAAGACATGTGAATGGCCTGATGTGTAGTATCTTGACACGGGTACAAGCAACCATATGAGTGCTAACAAATATTTGTTGGAAGAACTCACAAAATAAGTTCATGGTAATGCAAGTTATCGATACTCATCAAAGGTACCCGTGATTTTCAAATGTAAAATTAAAATCTATCAGAAGAATAGTGAGTGAAATCAAATCTCTGATGTGTATTATGTAGAAAACATGAAAAAAAATATCATCATCATTGGCCAAGTCCTTGAGAAGGTGTATTCTATACACATGGAGAACTCTTCTCTTTATAAAAGAGATGCTCACAGGAGACTTGTTCCTCAAGTACAAATCAAGAAGAATCACATGTTTTTGCTGCATATTAATAGAATGGTTGAGGGTTGTCTCTTTGGGATCATGAAGAATGACTCATGGAGATGGCACTATCGATTTGGTAATATTCATTTAAGTGGCCTTAAAATTTTATACTCAATAAGCATAGTGGGTGGCTTGCTGGTGATTGACGTTTCAAATCATGTATGTGAGGTTTGTACACTTGGTAATAAAAAAAGGAATTCCTTCCCAACTAGAGTGTCCAAAAGAGAAAAGGAACCACTTCGGTTGGTTCACATTGATATTTTTGGACCACTTGAAATACCCTCACTTAGAGGTAATAATTACTTTATTACCCTTATTGATGATTTCAACAGAAATATTTTAGGTGTATTTCATCAAATAAAAATCTTCCACCTTTTCTATATTTAAAATGATCAAAGCACACATTGAATCATAAAGTGGTCACAAAATCAAAGTATTCAAATAATATAGGGGTGGAGAATACACCTCAAATGAATTTCAAGATTTCTAGAGGGAATCAGGTATCAAGAAGTAATACACTACAACCTATACGCTACAACAAAATTGCATTATAGAATGAAAGAACTGCATTATCCTTGGCATGAAGATGGCCATGTTGAAAGAGAAATGCTTGAAAAAGATATTCTTAGAAGAGGCAATTGTATGTACTACCAACCTACTCAACCAGTGTCCAGGCAAGAGAGTCAAAAATTTGACTCCAGAAGAGGTATGTCGAAGCTTCAAACTGAGTGTGGCGCACATAAGAATCTTTGGGTGTCTCACCTACGCTCAAATTAAAAAATAATGAAGAAGGAAGCTTGATGATCATGGATAAAAGTGCATCTTCATCGGTTACAGTGAAGTGTTTAGATCCTAAAATATCTACAATCCACAAACCAATAAGGTATTGGTGAGTAGAGATGTGATATTTATTAAGAATGAAGCTTGTAAATGTAATGATGAAGAATAAAACAAATATATTCCAGTTGAAATAGAAGATCCTGAAGAAAGGCACGATCAACAGAAGTAAACACCCACAATACCTTCCTCAATCACATAATCAGTAGATAGAAGTATTGGAGTACACTCTATTACTCTTGAAAGCAATCCATTAAGTCAAAATTCAGCAATCTCATCCTCACCCATGGAATCTATAAAAAAGTGGATCTTAAGAGACATCTATGAGAAAACAAAGGAGGTAAATATTTTTTTCTTGTATGTAGATCATGAGCTTATAACATTTTAGGAATCCATAAGAGAAGAATGCTAGATAATATCTATGTAATAAGAAATTCATTCCATAGAGAAAAATGACACGTGGGAGATGAATACACTTCCTAAAATACAGAAAACCATTAGTGTCAAATGGGTATACAAGATAAACCAAAACTCTGATTATGAGATCGATAAATACAAGGAAATTCTTGTATCAAAGGGGTATAAACAGAAGTACAAGGTGGACTGTGAAAAATTCTTTGCTCATGTTTCTCACCTTGACACTGTGAGGATGATTATATCTCTTGCAGTCTATCATAGTTAGATGATCGACCCAATGGATGTGAAATTTTTATTTCTGAATAGAATTCTAGAAGAAGAGGTCTATGTTGACAAACATTAAGGCTTTGTTATGCAAGGGGAGTAATACATGGTGTATCGACTGAAGAAAGTTCTCTATCGTTTAAAGTAAGCTCTAGGTGCTTGGAATGCATGAATGAACAACTATCTTCAAGAGAACGACTTCACACAATATTCATATGAGTATGAATTTTACATCAAAAATAATTCTTGTGGTGATATGCTTATAGCATGCCTGTATGTGGATGGTTTTTTTATAGGGAACAATCAACCATTATTCGAGGAATTCAAGGAGTCCATGTTTAAGAAGTTTGAGATGACCGATGGAGGACTCATTTCATTTTTTCTAGGCATTGAAGTAATGAAACAACATGGTGGAATCTATATATCTCATAAGAAGTAAGCCAAGGAGTTTATATTAAATTTCCAGGTGGCCAATTTCAATACCGCCAAACTCCAGTAGCAATAGACTTAAAAATGAGAAAATATAGATAAAGAAGAATAATTGACTCGAATTTATTCTAGGGTTTGATTGGAAGCCTAAGGTACCTCACAATCACAAGGCCATATATTTTCTATATTGTTGGTATTTTAAGTAGGTACATGGAGGAATCAAAAGAGTCAAACTGGCTAGTCACAAATATAATCCTTAAGTACGTAAAAGGAATAGTGGAATTTGGACTTTTCTATCCATACAATGATGAATAAAGGCTATATGGATACTTAGACAATGATTGGGTAGGTGTACAAGATGGAATAAACCAACTATTATGTGTAATCCATTGAAAGTAAGTGAAATAAAAGCTTGAAAGAATTATTATGTTGTTCTATTTTTTCTTCCACTCATTTCCTGGACTGTATGGCCAATAAGATGGCTAGCCGCCTGTTATTGTGCACTTTTTGGTGGTCTAGAAAGAAAGAGAGCGACATCCTTGTGTTTTTCTGAGAGGAGAAGGCTGATGGTGTAGTGTATAGTGGAGGGGAAGTCCAACAGCTTGGTTGCAGCAGAGGAGGTGGTCACACTGCATATAGAGAGGGCCAATCGACACACTTGGATATTGGGGGAGGAGGTCCAGTAGTCGACATGTGAGAAAGATTTTCAGGCCGATCAGCCTGGTGCGATCCGTGGGCTGCTGCTATGGTTTTAATAGCCCCCTTGTGATGAAGATAAGCACCCCTATATATAGGAACTTGCTGAAAAAAGAGACAAAAAAAATAAAATTCAAAATTTAAAATCAAAATTATATATAATGAACTAAAAATAGAAAATAATAATGAACAAACTAATAATAATAATAATGAAAAAAATAATACTAGTAATAATAATTGTAATATAATTAAAAATAAATATACAAATTAACTGTAAAGAAAAACAATTAAATGAAAATGTATTAAAATTGAAAATAAATTGAAAAATATTTATTAACATGCAATTAAACACTCTAAAATATAGATATAATAAAAGTATGATAAAGATACTACTACTATTAAATATAATATAATAAAATTAAAAAACTAATAAGAAATTATACTTTAATTAATAAAAAACATAGAAAAGAATAAAAAATAATACTAATATAGATAATTAATATATATACTAATAAATATTAGAAAACTAATAATGAAACTAAAGTTAGTGAAAATAATAATAAAAATTATATAGTGTTAAATATAATATATAAAATTAATATTACTAATAAAAATACTAAATTATTAAAATAATTATATAAATTAACTTAAAATTATCAAAATATCTACAATTCTAAAAAACTATCAAAATAAACTAAAAACTCTAAAAAATGGTTAAAAAATAATTAAAACTATATTAGAAAATTTTAAAAAATGCCTGAAATGTCCACGTGCATCACACATCCCTATATACCACCATATAATAAATTTTATCAGGGGAAAACTAACCCTCCATTATAACTATATATATATATTCATTGAGGGGATAAGGGACCTATCTAGATATCTCCATATATCATAACAATTTGGGGATAAACAACCAACCTAAATATCATGATAATCATCAAATGGATAACCAACCCATCTATATATCACCATAATCATCGAGGGATAAGAGGCCAACCCAAATATCAATATAATCATTAGGGGAATAAGAGACCCAATTGGATATCATTATAATCATATGTGTGATTGGTGTCTTTCCAAGATATCACTTTATATAATCATTGGGCCGAATAATTCCTACCATGTAATACCATCATATATCATATCATTAGAGGGAATGTTTTCTACCCCGTAATACCACCATACATCATATGGGAGAAGGATTACCATCATAGAATAACACCATATTACATTAAGGGGAAAGGTTACCACCTCAAAATAAAATCAATATATCATACACCAATTGGAGAAGAGAGTCCCACCCAAGAACTATCTCAAATCTATACACCATGGGGGGAAGAACAACCAACCTTATAATAATCTCATAACTCATGAATTCCTATGGGTTTTTTACCCACCCGAAACCAATGTACATTTAAAAGGGCTATATTCCAAGCACACAATCCTTATAACCACATCAATTCTATGCTATCTCCATTATAGCCTCCCTAATCCTATCCAAGGTCAACATAAGAGTAGGGAACCTACTGTGGTCCACTAGATAACATCACATTTAAAAAACCCCGTATGGTTTACGTTTTCTCTTTCTTAACTCTGGGGTCAAATCCCAAAATTCTTAGGGCATATAATCCCTTAACATAACTATAAGTGCTAGTGGGATCATGTAAACACCCCTGAGGGGGGAGGGTGAATTAGGTGTGACCAATTTTTACCTAAAAACGAATCTATTATTTTAATTTCATTTCATACATTTAAATATTCTAAACCTATATTGTTATTTTGGAAACAAATGGATCTATTTATCTTTTTTCCAATAAGACACAACTACATGAAAATTCAAATATAAACAAAAGATCAACTTGCATTAATTTTACAAGGTTCAACCCCATGTTGGGAAACATAATTCTTACTGTGTTCAACTACTACTGAGATATTGATTCTCTAATACAATATTTTTACCCATTACAATGGTTAGATAGTAATTATCCTAATTTTGTTTCCATATTATATAGGTTGGTTCATAAGATGACACATGTAAACTAAGGGCTACAAGCCACATATGTATAATGCTGACATCCCACCAGTTTTTTCAACAATCTCCATACTCAAGGTGTTTTTCACCACTAATGCATATGACATTAATGTATCCATATATTAGAACATCTTTCGCAACTCAAAGTCTTTAAGTAATTATAGATTTTCAAGATCACATCTTGAAACTTAGTTTATTGTACTCTTGGAACATCTTCCCAATTCGTCTAAAACTCATTACTGGCTTACTAAAACTTATATTTCTTAACACTAAAATCATAGGTATATAAATTTATCATAGAAAAATAATCCTTGGCCTCATTAAATACTAATCCTTTTTTTCCTGACTAAATCCAAACATTATAAACAAATCAAATATCTTATTTTTTCTTATTCTCTATCTTCAAAATATATCTTCATCACTCAATTATCTAACTCCACTTCCACTCTACATCAAGAGTTTTATTTCTCTCAGATTAACACTATATTCTTATTTCATATGAAATTATTCTATATCAAATTCTCTCTTCCCATATTCATTCTTTGAGAGATTTATATATTCTCTTAACAATCTCACAGTTCATATAACACCATAAATATATCAAGAAACCTCTTTTTCTTTAGAATAGTTCCACTAGTTCTGAGAATCACACAAATGTCTCAAATTTATCTATATCTCATCAATTATTCTAATAGTCAAATCAGATTTCTCTAAATGTAAATTTATTTAGATATTCATGAATGTTAAAAAATCACCCCAAAATCCTCTATATCTCTTCCTATGGGAAACACATGGTTTTTTCTCCATGAACTCACTGACTTCATGTATCCTATTTTTCATAAATGTTCACATATTTCAATTAATTACAATTTTTATTCTTGTATGAATATATCATCAAGTATTTCTTCTAGAAACCTCATCTTTATTCACCTCAAAACATCACAAAAAATTCCACATTTAAATCTCTCCAACTGTATGAATATAACACACGAATATACCTCTTGATGTGGAAAACTTTTTTAGTGTTAGATAACTAATAGAAAACTATCACAACTTCTAAGTTTTAGACCCATACACTTCAGTTGGATTCTTAACACTTATTCATTTTTATCCAGCTTGAATCATAAGATCTTTATGATATTAACATTTTTAGGAATATAACCAGCATCGAATGAATTTATTTCTAGATTTACTAAAATATTATGTTCTTATTTCAGGATGAAAATAATTTTTAAAAATCCACCCCACCTCAATCTTCTTTTCTTTAAATAAAAATTCCTCAAATCATAAATATTTATGCTTTGATAAATAGGATAATATTCAACTCATTTTCATCTATATTATACTTCAAAACCCATGATGTTTCTCAAGAATATCATTAAGATGATTTTACTCAAAAATCGGATTGAATCATGGATAACCAATCATATTGATTATTAAAACTTGAATATTATCTCTAGCATCATTAGATGTATTTTTAATCAGAACATACATTTCTAGAAACTCAATTTTTAGACTTTAAAAAGTATCTCATTTTTTATCCTACATTTATATTATTTTCCTACATTTATGCTTATATTATCTAAATTCATAGGCTCTAATTATAATCCAATTTGAGTTTTTTTTGTTTAGGACACCAAAGAACAACTTTGGTATCATCGTAATTGAATTGATCTTTAGATTATTAAATATAGAAACATTAATATTTAGTATTTAGAAACATAGAATATTCTCTATGTGTTGATGGTTACATAGTAAAACATTATTCTTATTCATAAATAGAAGACATTCATTCATAAAACAATCTTGGTTAAATGACATATTTGATGGTTATGTAGCCTTGGTTGACACCTTTGTAGCTCTACCTGATGGTTAGGATAGATAGAATCCATGCATAGGTAGCACTAGTTGATCCATACACAACCATAAGGTGATCCTTACACAATGCTATAATAATTATTATACATCTATGAATTTTAGATTTTTCAATGTTTCCAGGCTTGGATGATGCTTACACACATTAGATATGTGATTCTTGTGTAGCGCATAGAATTAACCATTTTTTAGAAACATAGAATATTCTCTATGTGTTGATGGTTACATAGTAAAACATTATTCTTATTCATAAATAGAAGACATTCATTCATAAAACAATCTTGGTTACATGACATATTTGATGGTTATGTAGCCTTGGTTGACACCTTTGTATCTCTATCTGATGGTTAGGCTAGATAGAATCCATGCATAGGTAGCACTAGTTGATCCATACACAACCATAAGGTGATCCTTACACAATGCTATAATAATTATTATACATCTATGAATTTTAGATTTTTCAATGTTTCCAGGATTGGATGATGCTTACACACATTAGATATGTGATTCTTGTATAGCGCATAGAATTAACCATTTTTTAGATTATTTCAAATGACTTTAAGGAAATACCATATGAAATTTTCACTTTTCTAGATTTCATCAAAGTGTTTTATATCATTGATTCCACCAAATAAAAAACTTAATAACATTGAGTTGGTTTCTTAAAAATTTATGGTGTCTTTATTCCTTGAAAATGTTCTCTTCAATATACTCATGGACTTACTCATATCTCACATATACATACTATTATAGACATCACTACACATCCTTTTAACTTGTATTTGACATTAAGACCAGCTCGAAAATACTCATATGTATTGGGTTACTCACCAAGAAACTAAACTCATATTTCTTTTCCCAAATCTATTGAAATCCTTGTTACTTTCTACAGGCAACACAAGGTAGATTATCCTTTGTGTGTACAATGGTATAGTCCATTATTATTTACCACACATTAACATATGTAGGTTAACAACAAATATAACTCAATATTTTCCAAATCCAAGTTTACATCATTATACCCCTCTAGATTTTTTGTCAATAACAATTACATTGAAATTTAATTCCATTTATTCCCCCACCTTATTAAAAATAAATTAATCCCCCTTATTGAAATTATAAGGATAGAAGTATCATTCAAAACTAATCCATTTAATTTTAAGAAACACCCATTCTACTCATTTGTTTCTTATCCAACTTTGAGAGATTTGTTCAACATGTATTTGGGAGAAGTATTACACCACATGTTCTCTTATAAATTATCCATAAACTCATAAATTATAAATCTATTTTGGATAACCATTAAAATAAAACTAAGTGAATGTTTTTGAAAATAATGTTTTCCATTTAATCACATCAATGTGGTACCGCATCTGACTTAATTTCTTTTGGTATTATCATAATAGATTGTCAAGAAGTTTTATAAACATGTACTTAACTTAAAAACACACATCAAAACATTTCATTTTTTTATATATTCTCCAATAGGATTGATAACCACCAACTTGAATAAAAAAATAAATATGATGAAAAAAAATGATGGGAGATTGAAAATCATATATCATCCTTCAATGTTGAAGGGAGATTTTAGAATTATAAATTATATATAATTTCATAAATCTTTAATATCTTTTAATTATTAGATAGCTCCTCCTCAAGGGATACTCTTATTTATTAACCATGGTTGTTTCCAATCTTGTATGATACTAGTTTATATGACTGATATCAATTGAGAGTTGAATTCCACTTGAGATATTTCATGGTGGATATCTTACCTCAAGATATATTGAATTATTTCTTTAAATAGTTCTCATTTTCTTTAAGTATCTCATTTAATTACCTTCATATAAGCTCAACCAATCTGATGTGGAAATAAGGTGGGTCTCTTCAGCTTCTCAGTTGGAGCAGTTGGGATGAGATTTATTTCTCAACCCATGTAGCTTCTTTTTGGAAGCTCTAAAACATTAATAAATATTTATGCTATCAACTACCTTAATTTTTAAATTTTGTTCACTTATGGGTGTAATGGAGTTATTTTCATGTTTTACTTTCTCATTAGATGAAATATGATTCTAAATTTAACCAAAAAAATCAATTTGAATCTTCTAAACATGGTACTACTTATTATCCTTCCTAAATTCATTTGGTTATATGGTAACACACTCTTTCTTCAAATATTAAGATTTATTTTTATATGTTAACTCCATTTTCAAATTAGTATTTTTGATGTTAGGATTCATTAGTGTTTTTCCTTTGTTCATTATTTAACTAAGGAAAATAGTCATAAAATTTTTATCACTATATCCTGACTGTTTGAACCTTCTAAATAAGAATTCCAAAGATTTATGGTCACCGTTTGGGGAATCCTTTCTACCTCTTCAATAAAAGTGTCAAAAACCATACCATTATGAATATATCCTTATTTAATTGATTCCATTTTAGATTCTATATTTCTCCCTTATTTATTGATAATCATGGGAATTTTTTAGTGGTCGATGATATGGCCTATTTTTCCACAATGGAATCATTTATTTGTTATAGGTTGTGCACCCTGATTAACATTTATTATTATATTTTATGGTCTATTCTTGTTCACTTATTTAGAACCTATGGATGATACAATTATTTTTATTTTTTTATTGACCTTTTGTTTTGGTCTTATTCTCTCATCAGCATAAGCATTATGTTAGATTATAACATACCATAATTCATTATATCAATGGAAATATATTTGACTAAAAACATAAAAGTTTTATATCTTTCAAATGTGTTTCTCTTGGATAGATTTTTCCTATTTTTGGAAATATTTTTTCTTTTAATAAGTTTTCTCTTGAATTCATATATTATCCCATTTCCTTAGGGATTTTATAATATCCCATGGTTGAAATGTTGTGACAAAATTCAATAGGTTTATTCCCAAACAACTGGCTACATCAATATCTCCAAATTAATATTATTCTTTTTCCTATACATGAAATATATCTATATTTTAATGATTATTGTTTTTATATCATAACAAAAACATTTTAGGATCTATTTGGGGTGAATTTTTTCTTGGACATTCCTACATTTACCATTGATAATGTGGTAAATTTTTTGGAATTTTTATCTTTCCAATTTTTAATTTTTTTTTGTTTTTAATGGCCTTTATAGAAAAAATAGATTCAGTTTTAACTTAATGAATTGTATTATGGGATACCTTTCTTAATGAGGTGGTGGTACATGCTTATCTTAGTGGCCACAAGAAATTTTTCCACCATTTTTTACTCAAATTTTATGAAAAATATAATTTATAGTTTGTGTAGAATAAATTATATTATGAACTATCTTTTATGAATCAACTTTTATTGTCTATAGATTTCTCAATTTTACTTCCTTCTTTAAAATCTTCGAAGTGAGAGTACTGTTTTCATACAAAAATGAGTGCTATATTTCTTCCCAATTCTCCTTTATCTTTTGAAATTTGACCTCATGCATTTTACTTGTTAAAATTAGATAGATTACTTGATCAATGATTATTTCTTCTTTATCTTCTAACTGGGCATACTTGATATCCATAAAGAGTTTATTTAGTTTCTCCAATGCATGGAACACTTTCTTAATTTTTTTAGAAAATTTACTTCTCTAATAGTCAAATTTAAATTACTAATAAAACACTGAAATTATTCCATTTAAAAAAAGATATTTTATACATTTACCTTTGAAATATTTGTGAGAGTGTTATATCCACCCATTTTCTTTTACTAATTTTTCTTCCATTGCACCTGAATCTTCTTCCAGACATGAAATATCATCATGATTCACCAAGATTAATATGAATATATAGGTTATTGACTAAATATGGGATTTTTTTATAATCCTTAAACTCAAGATAATATGTTTTAACATATTCAATATAGCCTATTTTTTAGTTTAATCATAAGTTTATATAGAAAAAATAATTGATTGTTCAGTAAGACACACACCATTCTGATCACATTCAATTAGTGGTTAATCCCCTATCTTATTTGAGATTTTTTTACTTACTGGCCTCTTTATTATTATCTCTTTTCAAGATATTGGTTGAGACATCATGTTCTATTTTAACAAGGATGGAAACCACATCTTCTATCTAAGGCACTTCTTTGATTTCTTCAAATCATCACTTCAATTACATCAAATAAAAATGATGAGGAAAAAAATTTATATCTAATAAAATATATCCATAAATATAATATAATTTTTATATAAATATATATATAATTTTAAGGAACCTATTCTTTGAAACCAATTGTTAGTTTTAGTGGGATTATATAGACACACCTATGGGGGGTGAATGAGGTGTTAATAAGTTTTACCTAACATTATTATTTTAAAGTTCATTTAATCCCTTTGGTTTTATAATCCACTATGTTTGGTTAGGAAATTAATGGATCTCATTTTCCATTAACCAATAATATAAAATAACATGAATTTTTTTTAAGCATGTGATCAACGCATTGTATTTTTATAAGGTTTGACCTCAAAGTGGAGAACCTACTCCTTGTCATGTTAAACTACTATTGATACAAAAATTATCTATTATAATTTTTTTAATTATAATTTGTGTTTAAGGATTATCTTAATACCTTTTTTAATATTACACAGGTGAGTTCACAATACGACACATGTAAACTAAGGGCTATATCCCAAAACTCCTTTACACTGAAATTCTTCTAGTTTTATCCACAATATTCATCCTCTTGAATCCAGTCATAACTAATGCACAAGATGTCTCTAAATCTATAGAATATAACAACATCTTCACCTTAGAGTCATTGACTTCATATAGATCTTCAAGAAAACTTATTTCAACTTGGTGTCTCATAATCTTAGCATAGATCCCCAATTCTTATTGAAATTGATTTCTAGATCACTCAAAAGTGGACTTAAAAACACTAAAATATTGGTTCATTAAATTTAACACAACAAACTCAACCTTAACTTTAGAAAATCCTCCTTATTATTTATTGTTCCTATATTAAATTTGACTAGTAAAAATAAATCACCTCTTTCAATATTTTCTTTTTATTATTCTATTTCTTATAAAACCAATTTACAGTATCTCTTAAGTACTATTTTTTCAAAATCCACTTCCATTATTGTTAGACATTATTAGTTATATTATCTTAACAATATCTTTTCTTTTGAGAGGATTTTACACTCTCTTGAATTATACCATCACTTATTCTTTAATTGATAGGTTTATAGATTCTATTAGCTAAATCACAGTTTACAAAAAACCAAAAATATCTTAAGAATTATATTTTTCTTTTGGAAAGATCCACTTATCTCAATAGTCATGCAGATTCATCAACTATAAAGGTGGATCCTTACAACTAACATTTCTAAAAATGAAAGTATCTTAGGATACTCAAAAATGTAAAAAAATTCACCCATGATCCTCTATATCCATCCTAAGAGGAAAAAAATGTTTTCTCTCTTTGATCTCACCAACAACATGTGTATAGTTGTCTTACAAAAGTAAACTTCTTTAATTTCCTTATCATTATTAATATTGTTTGAAAATATCTTTAATTATTTCTTCCAAAATCCTCATATTTATTTTTCTCAAAAACATTTCCACAAACTAGAAAATTCAATCACCACAACTCTATATAAATCACATAAAATTTTACCTTACTATGTGGATAACTTTTTTAGTGTGAGATAAATAATAGATAAATAGTTTTACTTTTATTTTTTGAACTAGTAAACTCTAATTTTAATATATTATTTTTTTTTATCTCCAACATGATTCCATCATATGTTATTTTTGATATTTAAATTTTGATGAAAAAAACCATCATTGAATGATTTAATATTTCATTTCTTGATTCAGTAAAATTTAGAAGTTATCATTCCAAAATAAAATTAATTATCTTAAATTTATCCGACCCCAATAATATTCTCAGAAACTAAAAACAAATCAGATTATAAATCTGTTTTCTTTTGATGAATAGGCTAAGCTTTGACTCTTTTTCATTTTTATTATTCTAAAAAACTGATGAGGTTTATCAAGAATATCATCCAAAAAAAATTCACTCAAAACATACTTGAAACATGGAAAACCATGAAAAATTATTATTTGAACTTGAATATCAGCTCTATATTTTTAGTTATGTTTTTCATAAAAATATTAAATTCTAGAAACTAAATTTTTATAATTTGAAATATACCTAAAAAATTATTCCCTTATATTGAAAACTTTATCCAAGATTTTAGACTATATTTTTAAAATTTACAATACTTAATCACACACCCATTTCAGTTTTTGTGATGTTTAGGACCCTGAATAAGAAATTTGGCATCATAAAATTTGAATTTATCTTCAGTTTCTTAAATCTAGAAACTTTGGTTTTCAATCTATAGAAACATTGAATTTTCTCTAAGTGTTTAATGCTTCATAAACATAAATTATTCTTATACATAGATAAATAACTTGTACATATACATAAATCATGGATACATAGACTAGTTGATGGTTATGTAAGCTTGGATAATGCTTACACAACTTTGTGTAATGGTTATGTAGGAAAACCTTCATGTATACACAACACCATTTCATGCATTCACATCCAAATGATTATGTTTATGTAATGAAATAATTATGATTATGAATACCATACTTTTTTGTCCTTCAATGACTATAGGATTAGATTATTCCTATATAAATCAGGGAGAAAATGCTTACACCACACATGAACTTATCAATTTTTTTAGATTTTCTTAAATGAAATCAAGGATATTATAACTCAACTATTCCATTATCAATATATCATAAATGTATTTTATAAGTATTTTTCTAATAGGAAACATGAATAACAAATCTTATATCTTTTTTCAATAATTTTATCTAGATTTATTTTTTGAAAAACTACACTTCAATCACTTTATGTACTAGATATTCTCTCACTTCTCTTAACTATTGTATAAATTACTCTAAAACCGTGATAGTTGTGTTTATGACTATAATTAGCTCAATAGTTATAAAATGTAACTAGTTTCACACCAAGCATCCAAACTAATCTTACTTTTCCCAATGTTATGGGAAACTTCTTTACATTCCTTTTCCAAAACAAGATAGATTCTCATTTTTATATACTATAGAACCGTCATTTATTCTTTAGAACACATTGAATTAATATATATTGATGAAAAATAAAACTCAATATTCTTCAAATCGAAGTTCATTTCAATAAACATGATCCCATTATGAAATAATCGGCTATAATGGTATTGTAGTACATGAATTATACAAAAGGGATGAAATAATGTATGTACCAAATTTAAAGTAATATAGGTTAGTCATCTCATTCCTAAACTACACATAAGTCTTTACCATGGTATAACCACCTAGGGAATAATCTAACAGTGAGGGGGAAATCTCACTCCATTCACTATTCTCTTAGCTAAGTGGCTATGAGGTATACCAAAACATCTGGGTATCCTACTCTATGGTAAAACATCTCTAATCTATTAGTATTTCCTACATAGAAGGAAAAAATGGAACCTATATCCAGGAAAAATATCTTTAATTCATTGATTTTGTTCCCCTATAGATCCTTCATATAAAAAAACAAATTTTCTATGTTTAAACCAAAACCAACAATGCCTGGGGCACCAACTTATTTTCCGGGGTCCATCATGGACTAAGAAACCTCTGTTATACTTATAAGAGTTTAAAGGTAACAATTAATTTTAAAATTCAAAGTGAATCAAAGAAAATTGGTAATACCTCATATCAAATTCTATATAAAGAAATAAAATATCCTTAAAGATAATTTTATAGACTACCTAATGCATTCTGCGTTATTACCTTTTAGAAATCCATCGCTAGTATATGCTAAGCTCATCCACGATCATCTGAAAATTATTTATTAACATGAGGAACTAGATCTATTAAGAGTCATCCAAATTAGTTAAAAATAAATTATAATTTATTTATAGATTATACCAACAATAATTTATTCATTAATTACATAAATAAAGTCATTATCATAACCAAGGAATTACTCACTAGTGATTTAGTAGTGACCAAAAACTTAAGAAAAGAGGTAAAAAACCCAAATTATTCTCCTAGTGAATGATAATTAAAAATTTTAAATATACATAACTAAAACCACCCCTAAATTTCCCTAAAATCATAGAAAATACCTACATAAATAAGGGTTGTGTCATTCTTTTAGTGGAATGAAATAATACCCAGTGTGTTATTTTTTCTGGAATCTCTTCTACAATCCACAAAACCAATCCACATTAAGTGAGAATATTGCACCTTGAATTGGTTAAATAATCTCCCTAAAATACAAACCAGGTGAACCAAATTATATTAAATCAAGGTAAATGAACAATGAGGAGAAGAGGAAAATCATACCACAAACCACTATAGGAATATAACTCTAAATATTCCCTCTTGAAGGGTGATAAAAAAGTAGATTGAAGAGGGTGGGATCAATTTTAAATAGACCCCTAAAAATGTCTAATATCCATAAATATGAATAGGGAAAAAAGTATAAATTTTTGGTCTTACCATCATTTTTATAAACTAGGCATGGGGTTTGTCACGACATGGCCCTTTCTGTTATAGTGTGATGCCCCAACCTGGGGTATGGTCACGGTGTGACCCCTGGTGGTCATGATGTGACAACACCATATTATCTCCCATAAATGGAATGAACTTCTTTGAAATTATATGGGATATCTCCCCTAACCAAATTCAAATCCCTAAGGCTCCTACTTTCATGGTGTGACTACACTTTCTTATGGAGGAAAATCCACCCTTCATAGCCAGACATTCACCCTCTCCCCATTAAAGCTCCCCATGGGATACCCTTTATAGCATGGACCATAGGTCTCCTTGTATCCCCATAACCTTATAAAACCCTTATATTTTATAAAATTTTTCTTTCAAATATATTTAACTATATCGATAGCTTGAATTACATATAACCATGAGTTTAGGAAAACAACGATATACTATTAAAAATATTATTATTTAATGTTATCACCAAGCCATTAAATTATTCCATATGAATACGATTAACTAATTTAATAATTATATAAAAATTTGTTACGAGATATAAATTCTTAGTGACTAATAAATCAATTTTTAGAAAAGTAATTTTACTCTTTAAAAATACGTTTTCTTAAAAAATGATTTTATTTTTTTTGTGGGAAAAATTATAATTAATTTTTGGAAAGTTTGAAAAACTTATGCTATAAAATATATTTTATTTTTTAAATCATCACACCAAAATTTTCTTAGGGCGTAATTTTATAAATTTTCTAAAAATCTTGATTTTTCAATGAGTAGTTCAAAATGCACATTTTTAATAAAAAATATATTTTCTTTTCATGTTTTTTTAATGTAAAATGATGTTCTGGAGTAGTTTCAAAATTTTATTACTTTTTTAATTTAAAATAACCCCATTATGATTTTAAATGGATTTATAATTGAATTTATCATGAGAACATTTTATATTTAAAAAAGTGCATTTTTCTAATAATTTATTTTTCATAGTGTTTTACTGATTTGATTTAATTTAAATTCTACAATTACAATGTTTTGAATTTTTAAAATTGAATTACATATTTGGAATCATATGGTCTAATTTTTTTAAATATTCCCCATTTAATATTATTCAAAATTAATAGAAACCATAGTAAATTTTATTACCACACTAAAGGTTACATTGGGTAATTAATGGTTAAAAATAAAATAAAAAGGACTCAAAAAATGACCCCAAAACTTTCCTAAATTTTAATGTTTGAGTATATATCTCCATAATCTTAAAAATATATAATATATGACCTTATTTTATTTTTTTGGGTTTGATTATGACCTTTATAATATTTTACTTATAAAAAAGTAAAAAAATATCATACTCTTGTTTTTAATAACCATAATATTTTTAAAATGCGAAAAAAGGATATGTTTAGTTATAAATCGTAATATGGAATCTATTATATTAATAATGGTAATTAAAATTTAAATTTTCGTGAATAAATAATTACCCTAAATACTTATACAACAATGTGAAAATAATTATTCACTTATTAAAAAAATAAAATAAATGATATTGAAAAATCTAAAAGTAATATATTTTGAGATAATTAATGTGATACATGAATTTTATATATTAAAATAACATTTAGGGTTGTAATAAAATATTTTTTTGTTAATTTTTATTGTTTTCCTGATGTTATTAAACTAAAATTAATGAATAGTTTTCAAATTTACATTAATGATATTTTAAAATAAATAATATTGTATTAAATGATATAAAATTCATAAAAATATTATATTCAGAAAAATCACTAATATATGGTTTATAATATCAAACATAGTCCATTTATGGTCCATTTCTCTATTTATAGTAACTATATTGACCCTCAATAAGTAAAAAAACTTGATGTCATGATAAGTTTTAATTGGGTTAACGATGGATTAAAACAAAAATATAAGGGAAAAAGAATTGTCCAAAATTTTCTTATTTTTATTGGATGAATATAATTATACCTCTAATCACCTTATAAATTAAAATTATTAGTTTAATGAACACTTTTATATAAAAATTAATTACATATTATTTAAATCAAACAAAGTAACAAAATGTCACTCTCTAAGTTTTTGAAACCTTTACGTGTGAAATAGGGAAAAAAATAATTATGAATAAATATTAATATTAATTTTGGTAATAATAAAATTATACTTATTATGATATTTTTTATATTCTTTAGGTATTATATAATTACGTTAAATGCTTGTACAATGCTAAAACAATATTTATTCAATTAACGGAAGAATAAAATAAATGATTTTGAAAACATTAAAGGTGATATAATTTGTATAATTTAGAGTGATCCATGAATTTTATAGTTTAATATGTCATATTAGTTGTGTTTTTAAAACATTATATTCTAATTCAAAATTTTTATTTATGTCTTTTTTATAATATTAAACGAACAGTGAAAAAATTGGCAGGGATGACATTTTGTCAAAATAATATTTTACTAAATTATTTAAAAATTATAAAAATCTTTAAATATTAAAAGGTTATTGTTATATGGTCTAAAATTTCATAAAGTGTCAATTTTTGGTTGAATTTTTATCTTATAAGTTTAAATTACAACGCTTTACTATTAAAAAAGTGGTTACTTAGTTATAATTAAAATTTTGTTAACTAAGGGTTAATCAAAATGTTAAGGTTTTAAATGACATAAAAAATTATCTAAATTCCATTAGTTGATGGTATTTGAACTAAATACACCTTATATTCTAATTAATTTCCATTTTGGTCATTTTTATTGATAATGAATCTATTAAATTTAATATTTTTGGAAATTCCAAAAGTGCCCCTCTTCTCAATTCTAATAGGGAACCTAATCCCTCACTTATTTACATATATTTGTGTCTTAAAGATCAAACATAATCTACCAATTTCTGTTATTTAGTTCCCTATAAACATTATAGAGGTTTTGTTCTTCCCAAAAGACTAACCCTAGAGCCCTTAAGAGAAGATCTAGAGGATCCATTTCAAAGAAGAGGTAACAGACTTAACCAATCAATTTATTTTTGAATATTATTTTACCTCATATAAATCTATTATATTATTAATAAAATAATAAATTAAGTGTCCTAAATATGATTAAATTTTATTATTATTAATAAACCATGATTATCCACCCCCGTTTCATCAACTGAGAAGTGAAAGTATCCCTTGTGTGTACGTACGACTTACCATCACCACATAGCAATACATTTCATTTTATATCACCATATTAATTTTATGGTTATTATGATGGGTTTAATTTTTATATTTTATATTTATGAAATTATTTTTAATTCTTAATTATAATATTATATCTACGTTCTTACATTTGAAACTGTTGGAAAATGATAATATCGCTCGTGCGTACGTGTGGACTACCACCTCCACAAAGTAGTGTGATTCATTTTTCATTTATATTTTACATGTATTGAAAGGAGAATGGATCTAATGAATATATGTGATATATTTTATATAATAATTATTCATCAAATTTTACTTACTATTTTCAATTATTTCATTCCATCCCTTGGAAAGTGAATACAATGTTCATGTGTATGTATGACCTACTGTCTCCATGAACTGTGAAATTCATTTTATATATCTACTATTATGGATGACTCTAAATATATGTATATAATAAATATATATGATAAAAAAATCATGTACATTATTATTAAGTATAATTATAACAAAATTTTAATTTTTTATATAGGAGGCTAGAACTCTTTCGAAGTTAGTGGAACTCGAGGTAAAGGATTTTCGTCTCACTTTTACTTATATAGGATACATTTCATATTCACCACTTTTTTATTTTATGATGTTTATATGATTCCCATTATTTCATTTTAAGATTATTCTAATGAAAATTTATGGGATATAAATATCTATATAAGGTTATTTCTTTTATTCGGATTATGATTCAAAAGTTACCAATGAAGTAAGATTTTATTTTATATTCTCAGTATTATTTAGGATTGTTTATGTGCAAGTCTCTACTAGGGAGAATTTATCTTCTTTATCTATGTTTTATTTTAAATTTATTTCAAAATATTTTTTTACCACCTTCCAAATATTTATTAAAAACATTTTTACCCATATTTTACTTTTAAAAAATGTTTTAAAAGGAATATTCTTGTCATTTTCCAAAAGATATACTTTTTGACCATCCAAAAAAAAATATGAAAGGAGTTTTTTTAACTTATGTATCATGAACCTAATTTCCATCCATCATAAACAATCAATGCATTAAATATTCCTTTACAAATTTTCATATTTATTTTCATGGAAAATATTTTCCTTAATATTTTCAATTTTTTTTAGATTTTAAAGAATTCATTTCAAATTGGAAAGTTTATTTTCCTCAAGAATGTTTTAATGATCTTTTTATTCATCATCAACAACAAAATTTAGTGGTTTTTATGATTTTTTGGGGATATGATCCATGGATTCCATTATTATTATTTCTCTAGATGGTTTGTGATTATTGATGATTAGTAGTTTATAAAAACCAATTAGTTTTATTAGGTTATTCTCTAATGGATTAATGAAATGATTGTAAAACCCATTTTATTTCCATGGGTTATGATATCGTGAATTTCTTATGATATTTTGGAGAAAAATATGTATGGTTTTCAATATGTAATTTCTGGAATTATATATCACTCCAATTCATTGGGTAAATCTTTATATCTCATGAGACATCAATAGAAAGCAAGTCATTATACTTGATCCACAATAGGAAACATGTTTGTGGACTTGATCCACAATGGGAAATAGGTCATTGGGATTGTTCCATTTTGGGAAAGAGGTGATGAGTCCTATTATACTATGTTTTATGATCTTTATAGTTAATCTTAACACATAAAATGGTTTCTATACCTATGCTAGTGCCAAAATTTTATAAAACGAGCTTATGGTTCATGATTTATTTATAATTTTTTCTCATGCTTATGATGCATGTGTTTTGGAATAATAATTATCTTTTCTATGAGTCATGTTTATAATGTATGATAGATATGGTATGATATTTGTAAGTTATGTTCATGATCTCATACCATTTTTTATATCTTGTTCTTTTATATGATCTTAGATTAATATCTCCCATGTTTACCATTACTGAGCATCCAAGGTTACCCTTTCTTAAGTTTTCTTTCCCCAGGTTATGAAATTTTTTTTTACTAATGATATTTCTTAAAAGGGTGCTAGTTATAAAGAACCTATTGTGGGAATTTTATGAAACAATTTTTTATATGTCCATGTTTCTCAACATAATAGACCTATACAATTCTAGCTTGGATCACAATGTTGTGAAATTAATATTAATCTATTAATATGTGATATTTATGTATGAAAATAATGGGTTAGTATATTTGGTATTAGATCAGGGTTTACTTAACCTTTAGAAACTAAGATGAGAAAAATTTAGTGATAACCCTATGGATAAATCTCTGTATAGAAAAAAATATTAATGTTTTGGTAATGATCATGAATGACTTAGGTTGAAACTGAGGTGTCATAGAAGAAAGTTTCAAATTATATAAATGATTTTTTAGGATCCCACATTATGACTATTATTTCCTACACACTTAGTTTTGGTTTTAGCTAATGGTTGGAACTAAGAGCATTCATGTTAACTCTAACAGACAATGGAATGACTGTACTCATGATAAACCAAATGAAATGAGATCTATAATGAAAAACATTGGGATTATGACTAATCATTTGTCTCATTACATGATTAAAAATAACAACTTGGGTTAATTTCCTAACACACCTAATATGAAAAAAATTGAGTTTCATGATGACCATAGTAGAAAGAAGATTCATCTTTCCACATGTCAAGAATGTGTGCCGAACAATTCAAGGGAATTTCTTAATAGAATGAGAAGATTTTTTCTGTGTGAAAACAAAGCACATATAACAAGTAATTTCTGAGAAACAAAAATGAATAGTTTGATGGAGTAAAATTAATTCCATCCTAAGGATCCATTTATAGTTCAATTTCTCATGTGTCTGGAATATGGGCATTATCTGAGCCAATACACTAAAACAATTGTTAAATCCTATACGAAAGAAAGACCTATGCGATTCCAATATTTGAATTTAAGAAATTGAAGTGTTTTTCCATTAGGATATAACAAAGTTATTACACTTTTGGGGATATAATATAAGAGGTATAAGATAACCTTTGACGTTAAAATATATTTAATATTGAGGTTGTTGGGATCGTTCGGTATATAGGGTTATTTATGGAAATAATTTCTATTTATTGGAGACTATGTGATTAGGGAATATATATTTCTAGTATATTACTTTATGATTTACTAATGATGATTGGAGATCAATGTTAAATTAATATTTGAAGAATATTTTATCAAATAATTATGATTTTTATGTTTCAAACCTGGTAAGGTGTATTTTAAATAATTTTTAGGATAGTTATTTATAGAATAATTTACTTTAAACTTTGAGTATATCTATTAAATTTTTATTAATGTATTATTTCTTAGTATGATGATTTTTTCATCATGGGAACTACCTTACCTTGTTTTAAACATTTTAGTTTTTTTAATATCTAATGAGATGAGGAGTATCTTGTTATACTTTTTTGAATTATGTGATCAATTAGAAGTTGAACCTACTACTTCAGGAATGAAAAATTCATCTTAAATACTCATCATTTAGATAAAAATAATGATATTGTGGTGGTAACTGATTAAGGGATAAAATTCTACCTTTCAAGTAAGTATATTCCTTAGGTTACCAATCTAGATGGGATAAGAGTTACACATATCTAGGAAAATGATCTTAAAAAAAGGTGTTATATAACCTTTAATTTTGATGAATTTATTATCTTTAACTCCTCACCAGTTTATGGTTCTATGGTGATTCAATTTCTACTGTCCATGTTATCTATCACTCTTTATCAATCTTTGGGCACTAATATTTTCTTCTTTTTCCATGTTTTCACTTCCCACAAATGTTATCATATTTATAAACCAATCTACGTGTTATTAAATATTAATTTCATTTTTTTCTACCTATTTTTTCAATATGATGTTTTATCAACTCTTTTTACGATGTGGGCCTCCAAAAAAATTTTAAAATGTAAAACCTTTGATTACCAATCACAAATTACGAGCATGTAATTTATTAAGGGGGGGGGGGGTATGTAACACCCTTATATTTTATGAAATTTTTGTTTCAAATATATTATCTTCTTCGATACCATGTGTTACATGCAACCACATGTTTAAGAGAACCATGATATACTATTAAAAATATTATTATTTAATGTTGTCACCTAGATGTTAAATTAGAAGGGATGAATAATATTAACTAATTTATGAATTATAAAAAAAATATCCAAGTCAATATAAATTATTTTTGACTAATAAATCAATTTTTAGAAAATTCATTTTTTCTTCAAAAATACATTTTCTTCAAAAATAATTTTATTTCATTTTGTGGGAAAATATTATAATAAATTATTGGAACTTTTGAAAAATATATTTGATAAAATTAACTTCAGTTTTGAATCCTAAAAAATGGATTATATATTTGGAACCAGATGATTAAAATTTGGTAAATAATACCATTTTATTCATAATCAAAACAAATAGTAACCATAATAAATTTGATACGATGATAAAGGGTAAATAAGGTAATTAAGTTTTAAAAATAAAATCATAAGGACTAAAAAATTACACCAACACTTGAATAAATTTTATTTAATTAATATATATCATCCATAATCATAAAAATGATGAATATATGACATTTTTATTGTATTTGGGTGTGATTATGACCATATAACATTTTATTTAAAGAAAAGTAAAAAATGTCACACTCATGTTTTTAATAACTATAATATTTTTTACATGTGTAAAAATAGAAGATATGTTCTATTATAAATATTAATTTGAAATATAAATGATTTATATTAAACATAAAAATTTAATTTTAATTTTTAGTGAGGAAAAAATTACCCTAAATACCTATACAACGCTTATGTGGTAATTATTCAATTAATTAAAAAATAAATAAAATAAAATTGAAAATATTAAAAGTAATATATTTTGTGGTAATTAATGTGATCCATGAATTTTATAGATTAAAATAATATTTTATTAATGTAATATTTTTTTTAAATTTATGTTATTTTCTTGATGTTATTAAAGTCAAATTAACGAATGATTAATGATATTTTAAAATAATTATTACTTTATTAAATGATATAAAATTATGAAAAATAATAAATTAGAAAAAGTGATGAATACATGGTTGATAATTTCAACCATGTTTTATTTATAGGCCATTTTTCCATTTATAATAACTATATTGACCCTCCAAAAATAAAAAACCCTGATGTCATGGTTGGTTTGAATTGGGATAATGATGGATTAAAAGTAAAAGATAACGGTAAACACATTGTCAAAATAGGTATAATTTTTTTGGATGAAGGGAATTCAATGAATAAAAAACTTCATCTTGAAATTTATTAGTTTACTGTGTAGTTGTTCATGAAAAATATTTTTATATTATTTAAATCAAAGAACATAAAAAAATGTCACTTCATAAGTTTTATATATCCTTTATGTGTGCACATAGGGACAAAAATTAGTTATGATTTAATATTAAAATTAATTTTGTGCATAATGAAATTATATTCATGATTATAATTTATTTTTATTTTTTAGTCATTATATAATTACCTTAAGTAGTTACACAACACCAAATCATTATATATTCAAATAATGTAAAAATAAAATAAATAATATTGAAAACATTAAAAGTGATACAATTTAAGAAATTTATAATGTTATAAAAATTTTATAAGTAAATATAAAATATTATTTTTGTGTTAAAATATTATATTTGAATTAAAACTTTATATTTATGTCTATTAAATCAAATTAAATAAATAGTATAAAAATTGTTAGTAATGATATTTAATCAAAACAATATTTTATTAATTTATTTAAAAATTATAATATTTTTACATAATATAAGGTGTTTATGAAATTGTAAATAATTTCATAAAGTTTCCATTTTATTCCAATTTTAACCTGATAATTAAACATTATAACCCTTTATTATTGAAAACATGGTTGTTAGAGTTAAAATTAAAATTTGTTAACTAAGGGTTAATAAAAATGATAATGTTTAAAATGAAATTCAAACTTGTATAAGTTCTATTGGTTTTTGGTATTCAAACATTATCATATCTTATATTCTAATCCATGTACATTTTGAGGAATTTTTATTGATTATAAATTTCTAATAATTTAATCTTTTAAGAAATTACTAAAGTTATTTTCACCTTAATTATAATAGGGAACCTCTTATATTACTTATTTAGATCGCATTAAGCCTCCAATATTGACCAAAATCTACCAGTTTATATTATCAACTTCTCTAGAACCATTATATAGGATCTATTATTCCTGAAATACCAACCCTATATCCCTTAGGAGAAGATCAATAGGATCCATTTCAAAAAAGAGGTAATCTCCTTAATCAATAAATTTCTTTTTTATTATTATTTTACCTTATATAAATATGATATATTTTTCATAAAACAGTAAATTTAGTATTTTAAATATTCTTAAATGTTATTATGATTATTAATCCACCATTATCGACCCTCTTTCCATCAACTAAGAAGTGAAAGTATCACTCATGCGTACGAACGGTTTTCCGTTTCCACATAGCGATACGGTTAATTTTCTATCACCATATTTCATGGATGATTATTATGACAGGGTTTAAAGTTTATATATTATATTTAAAATATTATTATATATTTTTTAATTATAATATCATATATAACATTTTTACTTTCCAAACCATTGGAAAATGATAACGTCGCATGTGTGTATGTGTGGACTACCACCCCCACAAAGCGATACGATTCATTTTTCATTTCTATTTTACTTGGATGATAAATATGATGGATATTATGAATATATATTATTTATTTTGTATAATAATTACTATATAATGGTGAATTATTATTTACCATTTTTCATTCCATCCATCTAAAAGTGAATACAATGTTCATGTGTACATATGACCTACCGACTCCATGAATAGTGTAATTAAATTTCTATATCTAACATTATATATGACTATATATATATAATAAATATATATGATATAAAATCATTTACATGGATCTTAAATATAATTATAATAAATTTAAATTTATTATATAGGAGTTTAGAATGCTTTCATAGGAAGTGGGACTCGAGGTAAGAGTTTTCATGTCACTTTTACTTCTATGGGATACTTTTCATATTCACCACTTTTTTCTTTTATATGGTGTATATATTTACAATTAATTTCATTTTTGATTTTTCTCAAAAAATTTCATATGGTATACATATCCATCTAAGGTTATTTATTTCAAAGGGATTATGATTCAAAAGTTTCCAAAGCAGCAAGGTTTTATTTCAAAATCTCATCATTATTCAGGATTGTTTATGTTGAAGGCTCCAATAAAGAATATTTATCTCCCATATCCTTGTTTTCTATAATTTGTTTTAAAAACATGTTTTTATTATGATCCAAATATTTATTAATTTTTTTTACATATTTTATTTTTTTAAAATTATTTAAAAGGAACCTTCTTATAGTTTTTCAAATGAGTTAATTTTTGAATATGTGAAGAAAATATGAAAGGAATGTTTTTTTAAATTATATGGCATGAACATAATTTCCCATCTTCATGACCACTCGTTGAATTTAATATTACATTAAAAATTTTCATGTTTATTTTCAATGGAAATTCATTCCATAATATTTTAGAAATTTTAATATTTTAAAGAAGTGTTTTTAAATTGGAAATTTTATTGTCCTCAAGAATGTTTTTAATGAAATTATTATTCATCAATGAAAAAACCTTCAATACTGATTATGATTTTTGGGAGATATTATTCAAGGATACCATTCTCATTATTTCTCTGAAATCATTATTATTATTAATGATAAGTTGTTTATGAAACCCAATTCTTTTTCTTGGGGTATACTATGATGGATTTATGAAATGATTATGAAACCCATTTTCTTTCCACATGATATGATATGATGAATGTCTTAAGATATTGTTTCACACATATGTATATATTTCTTTATATGAGGGGTGTGACCTATATCCCCCTCTAATAAATTAGGTAAATATTTTTAGCTCATGAGATAATAATGGGAAACAAGTCTTTGGACTTGATCCACAATGGGAAATAGGTTGTTGGAATTAATCCATAATGGGAAACAAGTTTTTGGACTTGGTCCACAGTGGGATAAGGTCATTGGGATTGATAAACTATGGAAAATATGTTATGAGTCCTGATCCACTATATTTGATGATCATGGTAGTTAACCTTGACATATGAAATGTTTTCCATACCTACTATGGTTCCACACTTTTATAACTTGAGATTATGGTTAATTATTGATTTATTATGAATTATCACTCTTAAGTTTCATGTGTCTGAGAGTGATAATTCTTTATTCTATTAGTAATGTTAATGAACTATGATATATTGGGTATGAAATTCGTATGTCATCTTCATGATCTCATACCGTTATTCTTATATTATGCTTTCATATGATCATAGATTGATATTTATATGTTTACCCTTATAAATCATCTGAGATCACCCATTATTATGTTTCCATTCCAGAGGTTATGAAGAATGGTTTCAGTACTAAAATATATAACATAGGTTCTAGTTATGAAAAACATAATTGAACACTTTTATGAACCAGTTGTTTATATGTCCATGTTTCCAAAGATTCTACACCTGTATGATTCTAGTGTGGATAATTATAGTATATAATGAATATTAATATACTAAGATGTGATATTTATGTATGAAATGTATGGGTAAATATAATACTCATGTAGAATCATAATTCTTTCATGTATGTCTCTGGTTCCTGGCACCCTCACTGCGCTGCGTGCTTTGGATATCCTCTACGATATGACCCATAGGTCATGAAATGTCCCAATTTCCATATGAATTGTTTAAAAAGGAAATAAATAATATTTAAAAATTAAACATATGGATTTATAAATGAAGGATAATAATGATAAAATATTTTCCAAAACATGATTTCCAAATGACAACATAGCCCCACAAACATAAGGAATTCTCCATAGAAAAAATCTCATACAAAACATCCCATAATATGACACCCACTGGTTATGGTGTGACCAACTACTACTATGCACCATAATTATATGACACCCACTAGTTAGGGAGTGACCTAATTATTTCATATTATAGTTCCACTCAAGGATGCAATGTCATTTCTCACCAATACCTTGTCATAGTGGGAAGTTCACCTGTCATAGAATGATGATCCATATACTATAAAAATTAAAAAATAGGTGACCCCAATTCTCCACCAAGTCTCACATGAGAACCGAAAACGTCATTCAGGACTCTAAAAATATCCAAAAAACACATTGGAGATATAAATTCTAACTCTTAATATCCTGATCCAAATCTAAATTCATAAAACATCCCTTTAATTGTGACACAAAATTCAAATTTCCCGTAATTTTACAATCCTCTAATAATGTGGTTCATTTCAATAAAAAATTCCCATGAAAGGGAATGGAATGAGAAGTAAAATTCATATTAATCTATGAATGGTGGTCCCATGTGTTTAAATTTTTGGAAGGAAGTCCACTTGAAGATATGTTTCAGTGATTGAGAGGTAAATTTTAAAGGACACACTTCTAGAAATGCATCCGAAAATACCATATTTTATGATATTAGTTGAAATCTATTTAGTTTCACCAATTAACTTCAGTATTGTATTATAAAATCTAGATATTCATTCTATTCTATATGTAATAGACAAAATATGGGGAATTATACTTTAGAAATATATATAAAGGTACATCATTGAGAGAGTGCCACACTCTATATATAGGAAAAGGTGACATTTCCATCCAAACAAAGAACAAAATTTTACTAGAGGTGTAAGAATTGCGAAAACATATAGGTTAAGGAATAAATTAATTTAAATAGTATATCTTTATGATTCAAGTTTATGTACAGCCTTTATAGATAGAGCATATATAATCACACAAAATTCTATAGCTATGGACAACGGAGTATAGGGTGGAACATTATTCCAAAAAGAGTATTAGATGATGTGTTACATTCATGATATTCATTATATATAAATTTTTGTCATAGATATCTCAGTTACATATGTGATAATGGGATTAAAATCCATAATACTAAAGTAATGCTAAAAATAGGAATCATAGAGTATGAAACATGAAAATAATGTATCTTTGGAAAGTAGTGGCATGTATCATTCCAAATAAAAGGTAAAATTGCATAAAGTCTGAAGTTATAAATATGTTTTAGGGAAATACCCAATTCAATCTCAAGATGAATTATTTTTCTATATAATCTTCATCATTTATGTGACATAGAAGGTATGTATATTTTTTCTAGTGAAAAAGTCTAAGGTATTAGAGAAAATTTTCCAACAGAGAGACATTATGGGAAAAGAGGTTGGATTCAAACTAAAGTGTTTGAGTTATGATAATGGCATGGATTATAGAAGTAATTAGTTTTGAATATTATTCTGGTTATTAGGAAAATGGATTGAGAAGAGTGTATATGGTACTACAAAATATAGTAGAGTCATGGAGATAATGAATCAATTATTTTTTAAATAACGGATAAGGAGAATTGATATATGATTCCCCATGGTTTTTTTGGAAGAAACCATGAAATGTGCATCCTACAAGGTGAAAAATATTTGATCATATTTATTAGGATAGAATTTACTAGAATCTTATTGGTATAAAAGTAATGTTGAAGTTATCCATCACAATGTCTTTAATTTGCTCACCAATGACTGTTAATTTCAAGGAAAGGGCTAATCTTGAGGCTCTGTCCTAAGCATGTTAGTTTGAATGGAATGATAAAAAATGGTTTGGTTTCAGACTCTAGGATAAAAACTCTTGGAGGGTTTTCAAAATAATTTTTTTTGAATAAAGATATACTTTTAAATAATTGAATCCATTTTTTTGATGAGATCAAAGCATCACCACATGTTAAGGTTTAACTGAATAGATTCCCAAACATTATTAATGTTCTGGATAATTTAGGGAGAATGTTAGTTTGAGAAACACAAATCTATCTAGTATATGTTATAGAATATAGTCATGTTATAATTATGTTTCCTTTAATGGAAGTAATAGAGTGGTCAGGAATCATGGAATCTTAGAGAAGAGATTCGAATGTTAAATCTCAAGATGTAGTAGTTCTAGAAAAAGCATAGTTGTAGTGACATTTTTGTAGATATACAAGGTTAAAGATCCTTGTTCAAATATGTTATGTTATCTTAGACTACACACTTCTCATGGATGATAGAGATTATGAGTTCTTGGTGGATGTAACATGTCTAAAATACATGAAACAATGAGAGTTAGTGATTATAGGTGAAATTGATTCCTTACATGTATTCAAAAAATGGAAGCCTACAGAAACACCAACTAAGAGGAAAAAATTTAGAATAAAGGGGATTATTGGTTGATGAAAGAAGTGGATGATAGACAAAATTACAAGGTAAGAATTATTGTGAAATGGGTTTAACAAATAGAAACAATATATTTCTCTAAGATATTTTCTTTGGTAGTCAATGATGGATCCTAATGTATTAAAAGCACTTATCACGACTAATCCCGACTAAGTAAATATCATATTCGATGGATCATTCAAATATTATAAAAACTTTAACTTCATGACCAAAAATTGTTTTCCAAATAATAATTCAAAATAACATGTCATTAAAACCAAGTGAATATATTTTCATGTTAAATTAATAATCAATTTAATTAAATCAGAGAAAAGAATACCTCGCTCTTGATATCTTTCATCAAAGTTGATGTTGATCATCTGAAACACTTTTTTTTAGTTTGTCATTGCACTTGTAGGATCGAAATTTAGAATCATTCTATCCATGATCCACACATGAAACTATGATCTATGAATGACACTGATGATTTTATGGGTGATAGCATGGTCAATTGATAATCTTGAGTTGTTCGTATTGATCTCTTTACATTTCATTGGTCTTGAAATATTTCCCTTCATCTTCTTGTTCTTTAGAGGATGTGAGAAAGAAGAGGAGGATTCTATATAGCAATCCATTGTGTACAATGATTCTTGATTAACCTCTCTAAGAATGTATTAGTAGTCTATTTATATATTTAAGGTTAGGTCTTGTAATTTAATTAATTTCACAAGAGTGCTTAATAAAATGTTAAACCCATGTATAACCATAGACCATATTTTAAAATAATAATATTATTTTTATTCCACATCGTGCACTAACATTCCAAATGATAAATATCATTTTACCAGCTTTTAAATTAATATTTTTTATCAGACTCAATCTTGGTACACTAGCCCTCATAGACATTTTTTGAAAACCCAAATAAATTGAATATTTATTAATTTAATAAGTAAATAAAGTGATATTACATATCTGTGTAATTTAACAATTACCTTGAGAATAAATATTTATTTAATTTATGTGATCATTTATCTGGAATAAAATTATTCCTCGATCTTGAGAATAATATTTATCCCAATAATTAAATTAAAAATAGAGTTTAATTGAAGTCAATAAAAACACATTGTGAGTGACCCTCTAGGATTCTTTATCACTAGACTTAGGTGGGTTTTCCTCAAGTATAAGATTATTTTCTTGAAATAGGTATTGGAAACCAATATATAGAATTTACTGTTTCCACATTGATAAAAACATATGAACACTCATGTAATATAATACCTTTTTCATTATATCTCACCAAGAAAGTTACACACCCAAGTCAACAACCTATATACTTGATACATATTTGTTTGACTATTTGGAATAAACTAATTGTTTCAGCATATCCATGGAATTTCATTTGATGATTCTATTTAAATATATGGGCTAAGATATCAACTTCTATAAATATGATAGGGACAAATCCTTCCACTATTTATTCATTAATAATAGGTAATTCATGATTCACCCAACATAAAAACTTTTCCATAAAATGGCATCATCATGATCTACAAAAATAGATCTAAGTTCTCAAGTCATGACAAGCATCAATAGTAATCTTAAAATCTAAGGACCTTTACACACACTCATATATAGGAATATCCAATGACACATAAACATGTGGAATTCCTACTGGAGGGTTTTTTCACATAATATCTCATATTAGAGATATCAAGAGAGAACTTTATAATGAGAAGTATCATCTATTTATGAGAAATCATACCTAAGATTTAACATTCTATAATCCCAATCATATAATGCTATCTGACTATAAAACTCATTGTAAGAATATCATCATAGAATTTAATGGTTCTCATCATAGTGGGTAATTTCAATGCCCTTTTCAATACGACATATACAATAATAAATTATTACATTACTGTCACACATAACTATGAATGATATGAAAATTATATTTAAATTAATATTCACTTCTTTGAATATATATGAAATCCAATTTACAAAAAATGGTTATAGAATACCAACTCCAACAAAAACATACTTGGACTAGAGCCAACTACCAATGACATTCAATCTACTAGACCTCAAATATTGACCATGTTTCTACGAAGTTAAGTCTTTAGTCAATGGGTTCCCCATGTTGAATTCTATAGAGACTCTTCACATTATGACTTCAGCTCTCTGAGAAAAATACCTCGAGACATGATATTTATGAAGTATGTGTTTTGTTTTTTGATTTGATATTGGTTCCATTGAAAGGACCACCATTATAAAATTATCATAATAGAGCATGATATGGTCTTTACTATTATAAATCACATCTATTTATGGGATAAAGATGCAAATCCATATTTTTTAGCTACCTAATATTCCACAATATACTTAGACTCTTCTATACAATCTGTTACTATGACTTTCTTTGAGACTTTCCATCTCACACCTCCTTAATTGAGAGTAAATATGTATCCCATCTATGATTTTGAAATTATCTTAATCTATTTGGAATCAGTTATTTATATATTCTATGATGTCTAGATCCTCATATCCTCCATAGATTAGGAATATATCCTTAATTCACCTCAAATACTAAATGATAGTCCTGAATTCCATCTAATTGAGAGAAACTTGGTCATATTGATATCCTCTTACCATACTTAAGGCATAGGAAACATCTTGCCTAGTACATAACATAAAATAAATGATTTACCCAATCACTAATGCATATGTAATACTTGAAAAAATTTATCTTTCCTCATGTATTTGATGGAAAATTTTCATAGAAAGTTAAATTCTATGTGACCCTGGAAATAATCCCCTCTTGGATTGTTCCATAAAGAAACTTTTTAGTGTCTTGTCAATGTAGATACATTGACTTAGATTGTACAGCCTCTTAAATATATCATAATGGATATTGAACCCAAGAATATATACTGCTTCACCTAATCCTTTCATGTAGAATCATTTGTTGAACCAAGATTTAATAGAATATTTGGCTAGTATCTTTTTTACAACAAGAAACATGGTATTAAAGTAAAATATTAAGAAAAAGGCCACACTCTCGTTAAAACTCTTATAGGAACAAGGCTTGCATTCATTATTTATTAAGAAATCTATTATATCTTTTTCAAATTAAACTTTCCATGACTTAGATGAATGCTTTATCCCATAAATAGATCTTTAAAATTCACATAACTTATTGGAATCTTTTAGAGTCACAAATACTTCAGGTTTTTTCATATAGACAACTTCCTAAAGGTTCCTATTAGGGAAGGATATCTTAAAATCCATTTTATAAGTCTTAGAGTCCTGGTATTACATAATAAAAAGTAGAAATATGATATATTTTATCATAGAAACTGGTGATAAAGTTTCCTCATAGTCTATGACTTGAAACTATTCACACCCTTTTGAAAATAGTCATGCCTTATAAGTACTGAATTTTCTATTCTTGTCAAATTTCTCCTTGAATATGCATTTATAACTAATTATATTTACATCCAATAGAAGATCAATTAACATATAGAATTGGTTTGGTAAATGGAATCCATTTCATAATTCATAACATTTTTCACTTGAAAACATCTATGCCACTTACTCTTTCTTTATAAGTTATAGGGTCATTATTATCAACTATTAATAAATCATCATCCATGGTGACTAGAAAACCATATCATTATGGTTCTATAACCTCTCTCATACTCCTATGTAGTACTTGTGTTTTTGGAATTTATTTTCTCATGTGGCCTTGTATAATATGTTCCTATGAAAACTCTTGTGTAACTTGAGCCTATACTTTATTAAAGTGTATCTTTCTCCTGCTATCTAATCTAGAGATACGATCCCATTATGGAAAGGTGGGACATATATTATCCATGAAATTCTTGTCTATAGAATCATATAGATAACATACCTTAGTTTCCTTAATATACCCTATAAATATAAACTTAGTGCCTCAGGGTGAAATATTGTTTCCAAAAATTACCTTTGTATATGATTTTAAACCTAACACTTGAAAATGAGATAACGTGAGTTTATTTCATTAATAAATATTATATGGAATAACAATTTCTACTAATATTTGGAAATATAATTAGTATATATGCTGTTGTCTACAATTCATATACCCAAAATGATAATGGGAGACTCACATCATTGCTCGCACCATGTATAACAAGATACATTTCCTAATTTCTCTTTCCCCATTCCATTCTGGTGTATAAGAAGAAGCGAGTTAGGGTTCAATCCCACCCTCCTCTAAAAAATAAATTAATAATTTATTAAGATATTCTCTACCACAGTCTGAGTGAAGTTTTCCAATATTCTTACCTAGTTGGTTCTAAACTTCATTTTTATATTCCTCGAATCTCTCAAAGGAATATGAATTATAACTACTTAAGTAGACATATCCATATCTTCTTACACTACAAAAAATGGCATGATTAAAGGGGGGAATTTTTTAGTTTAGAAGTGGTTTTAAGTCCCTCTAAACACATTAGGGGTGGTTGTGAGGAACCGCCGCTAATGTGCTCACTGACTCTAATTAGAGGTGATTTTAAAGAAGCGTTGGTAAAGTGATAGACAAATTAGTGGTAGTTAGATTAGAGGCAGTTAAACCCCCCTCTAATTTCATCAAATAACCTCAGATTATAGGGGGGGGGGTAAACCCCCTCTAATAATTTTTCTATAATAGAGGTGGTTGTAAACCATCACTATCTTAATAAGGAGTTACATATTAGAGACAGTTTTGAAAACAACCCCTATTGAACGACTAATTAGAGGGGAGGGGGGTATAACCCCCTCTAATAGAACACATATTAGAGGCCATTTTCATAACTGCACCTAATTAGCTATTTATTTTTAAATAGTGAGTGCCCATCTCCTGTTCCCACCCCAGATAGCACCACTCCAGTCGTGCTCCCCTCCAGTACTGGTCCCCCCCTCCAATTCTGGTCCTTGCCACCCTACCCGGTCTATTCTCACCCCCTCCGGTTTCAGTCCTCCTACCCACCCTATCTAGTACAGTCCCGCCCCTACTATCTCGCACTCGGTACCCGGTCTGGTCCCGCCTCGACCTTCCCTCTAATGCTCTATGGTTCACCTCATCGACGCCTTTTTTAAAATTTATACCCCGATGGGTTTTGAACAGCAGACCTACTGCATATTCAGTGCACCACCATTCCACTATGCCAAACCTATTTTCTATCATTTTTTACACATTTTTATATTTAAATATATTTGTAAGGTGATTCAATTATGTATTATTTGAATAAATACTTAAATAGATATAAATATTTAAATATGATATATTTATGTATAATATTTATATATAATATATTTTTGTGTATAATTTATAATATATATATATATATTTGTGTATAATATATATAATGTATTTATGTATAATATATGATGTTTATATTTTTTTTATAATATATATATATATATAAAATATTTGTGTATAATATATATATATATTATATCTATGTATATAATAAATATTTAATTATATTTACATATATAAATATATATGTATACATACATATGTAAATAATTTTATATTTTTGTGTGTGTATTTATGTAGTTATATAATATTTATATATTAAATATTTTTATAGTATCTATATTTATATATTAATTTTTATATATTTTTATATATGTACGTGTATGTAACAATAATATTGTTTATTATTATTATTTTTATGAAACCTATTTCTTAAACTATAAATATTATATATTAGTTTAATAAATACTATACATTTATATATTTTATTATTTATATTATACATATATTATATTAATTGCATTTATATTATATATTTATATATTTGATTATATAAATTTATATCATATCATATATATACACACACATACAAAACTAAATACATACATATAATTGAAAATATATAATATAATTTAATGATATATATATATACATACTAAATTAATTAATAATTAATATGGTATACTACAATATATATAAAATAATTATATAATATATAGAAAATAAATATATAATATATATAAATTTATATATAGTTAAATATTTATAATATAATATATATAATATAATAATATAATATATATATAAATATATATGTTTATTTATATATAATTTTTTCAATTATATATATTTGTATACATAATATAATATAAATGTATTTATACAAAAAATATAAAATAAAAAAGCATTTAATATAATATATGTATAACATCAATTATAATATAAATTTATACTATTTATAAAACCATATATAAATTTTATAAATTTTAATAAATATATTTACACTTACATTTATATTATGTATACCGGTCTTTATATATGTATACATTTTTATTTATATAGATAAGTATTTATTTAAAGTATTTTTATAATGTCCTTATATATATATATTTATAATGTATTTAAATACATCTATATAATGTGTTTATGTAATATATTTATATATACACACATGCACACATACAAACATATATTATAAAAATTGAATTTTTATGAGATTTATTTTAAAAAATAAATAAAAATTTAAGGGCTGTTTAAAAGACAGTCTAATAAAAGGGATTAGCAGCTGTTCATGACCCCATAAAATTTCTAGAATTAGAGGGGTTCAAAACCACCTCTGATGTCATCAATTATAGGGAATTCAAACCCCCCTCTACTGTCATCAATTAGAGGGGGGTTCAAAACCCCCTTTAATTTTTAAATTAGACGGGGTTCAAAACCGCCTCTAATTTAAGGGATGAGAGGTGGTTCATGAATGCCCTCTAATATCATAAATTAGAGGGTGTTGTGAAACCCCAATGTTTCCTTAATATATATATATATATATTTAAATGAATATTATATATATATATATATAGATTCTCTAAAATCAAACTGAATATATAGCACCACTACTTATTAAATTAGTGGCGTTTTTGACATAATTTCCTCCAAAATCCATCCAAATGCTAAAAATTTTAGAGGGGGTTGTGAACCCCCTCTAAATTTGATTATTAGTGTTGGTTATGCAGAAGCCACTCCAAAATAAATTTATAGGGGGTTGTTCATAACCCCCTCTAAAAAACTGCCATTGATTTTCTTTTTTTAGTGTAAAATCATTAGTAAAGTGTACGATGTATGAGTACCCACCCTATTGCATTCCTGTTACAGGGCACTCAACAAAATATTTTTTTGAACCCGAGAAAATTTTATTAAAAAGGATACTTGGGTTTTATCAAGAGAATATATTGTTGTGTGAGTTTTGAATACTATTTTGTGGATTCATTTGAAATAAATAGTAAGTGTTTTTTTGGGTTTTAAAGTCAATTAAAGAACCAATGGTCCATGATTGTATAATTCTATGATTCTCCTATATAATCATTAATCAATTGGTTTCCATTAATCCTAACATCAATCAAATCCCATTGACCTCCTTTATGAATGTTATTTCAGTTCATATAGGGAAATACAATGATCACTATATTAGGTACCTTTTCCTAGCCTGATGATTGGTTACCTTAATTCAATCTCAAATTCCTTCACTTCATTCTATCACATGTAGTGAATTAAATCCAAGTGAATTGTGTGTGTAATAATGATAATAAGAAGAATAATTTAAAAGTTAAAACCATAAGAAACATCTACTGATTAAAACCATTTAGATACATAGAGGAGTTAGTACATTGAATGACCATAATTCATCAATAGGAGGGAATGAGTGGATTCTCCTTTGCATGATAAGAAACATCCTAGTGTGCCACCATCAATGTTTTTACAATAGTTATTTAAATAAAATGATAGTCATAGCCAGTGGTGAGTGATAGAATCCTTAAAGAGTGAGTTATTCTATGATACCTTCTTATGGTACAATGAATTACTTTTATATATGAATGCTCAGATATCATGATTCCCTCCATGTTAAGGTAATGTGTTTCTTCATAGAATTCAGGAATGTCTTATTTTAGCGTGGAGTATTTTTACATTTTTCTGGATGGTTGACACACATCTATAGTGATGGGTATGGAAGAATTTTTTAAGGCATAAGTGCTCCTCCCACGATCCATCCCATTATATTTTTAATGGTGGAGTGTTTCGGTGCTTCAAAACATGGTGGGTTTCTTCATTATGTTATAAGGGAAAAAAATTATTGGGATTTAGTTGATTAGACTCATTATTTGTTAATCATCTGGGAATTTTTGTTTTTACCCATGAGATGTCATACACTGGTAGTACAGCTTGGATTTCCCATCATTAAACAGTGAATGCAAACCATATCTTGTCAGTGGAACTTTATTACTCAAAAAGATGGATTTTATTTCTCACCACATGATTGAAACATACATCCGCCAGTGGTTTTATTTAATAGTGAAGGGAGATTCTAAAAGTCTTCAAATATTGTGAACTTCAGTTCGATGATGCTCCCTTGTTTCTCTAAAATTATCATTGGAGCTTAGTCCTTCATCGTGTTATTCTGGTGTCAGAAGGCAGCAATATCCTTTATAACTGAGTGTAATGTTAAAGCTACCTTAAAGGTTATGTTGGCAGGGCTGTTTCACTCATGGTACATTCATTTTGATCTCATTCTTAGTCAACAAAAAGCTCATATTAGATCAAAGTACATCAAAAAATATCCTGAAAAATGTGGATTTACTCCATCATTATCCCAAATCGATGGTTACCGACAAAAGGTAGCATTGATAGGGTAAGAGAAAACCTAATTTTTCTTAAGGAGGTGGTAGATAGGTGGTGGTGGAAACATCTAGAGTAGTGTCCATCCTCTGAATCATCTTCAAGCTTCAGTCGATAAGGTTCTTGTTCTTCACAGGAATTAGAGACTTTGGGTCTGTTGATTGCCGCATGGCTACATGATATGGAAGGGTACAATAGACATAGGTGGGAAATACTCACGATAAGCATGTCTACCATGAAATACACTATCAGAATGCTGACCATGATATGGTGTTGAAAAGGGTGTTTACGATAGGTATACCTATGGTGAAAAGGTTTTACAGTCAATAAATATTCTTCATGTGGTATGATATTTTTTATATTTAAATAATTTTTGAGCATGCATGGTCAACTGATGGTGTTCATGGTAGGTATACCTACAATGAGAATGAGGTGGGTTATGGTAGGAAAGTGACCATGAGAAGTTCTCATGGAAGGTTAAAGGCATGATATCTATACCTACCATGTTACAGTAGGATCTTAGTGCATAAGATTGCGCTTCGTCAGTACCTATGGTTAGCATAGTGTTCATGGATGGTGTAGTCACTTTATCCTTTTTAATTTTTCAACATTCAGAACAAAATAATTCCCATTTTTTTCTTAGTGAAATATTTTTCTACAATGAAAATTCACTATGATAATAGAAAAAGATACAATTACATTCAAAATCATGGTTTCACAATTTATATAAAAAGATCAATATATCAGTAAACACCAAATCTAAATCCAATTTCCAACAAAGTTCCAATTTCAGATAGTTAAAAAAAATCACAAATTACTCAGGAATTGAATTTAAATTAGGGTAGTTTCAATTCATAATAGAGAATAAATTTTGAAAATTCTTACTGATATCACACCCCAGCACTTAATCTATATCATTCCTAATAAATATTATCATTGAATTTAAATTTATTCAAAAAGAGGTCATCATTCCTATATCAAAATTTACCAGTCAGAGAAGAAGTAAACTGAGACCTGATCCACTATGAAAATTATCATGCCTCATATGCAAATACAACAACTACCTCACTTCAATTAAATCAAAATTTCAGTTCAGGAGTGGATCAGATTGGATTTAAGTGAAATCAAAATTTTAACAAAAATAAATTCCATTTTATTTCTTTCATAAGATTCATCAAAACAAATTTTGATTTTACAATTTTTTGATAAAACATAAATGAATGTGGTATAAGTAAATTTCTCCCCCTTTATGGGTTCAATATTCCCCCAGCTAAATGAACTCATTTTTGACAAAAGCATTTATTTGATTTTTTTTCCTGCCATAATTTTTTTTTGAAAAATTCTATTCATATCACTTATTCAGATTGAAAATAGATTTATTTAATTACAAAAATTTACCCAGTTTCCTTCTCTTAGAGATTCACCATGGGCTCTTAATTTTCCATTTTTATTCCAGGTTTAAAGGAATTATATCATTTTAATTTAAGTTGGGTCCCTAAGTTGTTATATCTCATAGAGGTAAAATTACTTCATATTAATTTTAAAATTTTAGTTAATTTAACTTATAAGATTGATTCCAGAATATTATTTTCACTCACAATCCATCTTATAGTTCTATGAACAGACTTCCATAAAATCAGTTTCAATTTCCACTCAGCAATCATCTATGTATCGTAATTTCAGAGTCAATGAATTAATAGACTCTAGAATTAGTATTTTAAAACTAGGTAGGATGTCAATGAAGTTCAAGAAATGTTTGAAAAAAAAAACATAAAACTATAAAAAATAGAAATGTATGGAACTATATTTATTTAAAAAATTATTTTTTCTATTAATATATTATTTTTTTATTCAAACAGTTTTATCTCTCCCCCCAAAACATGGTTAAAACACTCTTCCATTTGAATTACAATATTCGTTTTTTCCAGAAAAATTGTTCAATATAAAATAAACAACTTGACCCAAATAATGGAAAGATACATCCTGGACGTACATTATTTATCATTAGTATGGAGGAGTTATGAATCCTCCAAAGGTTCTTTCTGAAATTCCTTTTACTTATTTAGTTCTTTTACATTTATCTTGTAAGTCTATTTTCAATATTATAATTTAATCTCAATGGCACCATAAGGAAAGGTATCAATTACTGCATGTGGACCAATCTATTTTAAAAAAATATTACTGTGGAAAAGTTTCATCTCTATATAGAATAATAGTTCTTTGTATCCATCTTGATATTCTATTTTCTATATCAATTTTTCATGGGATTATTTGGTTTTCTCTTTGTATAGTAGTGGGTTCTCATATTCCAATCTCATCAACTTCTAAAGCTCCATTATTATTAGTTTCTTATGTTCTCAAGCCTTTATAAACTCCAGGTTTAATCTTTTGACATATCATTAATCCTTTTGTTGTCGCTCTATAGAAAAGTGGAAACATTTACCATAAAAAATTTGGCAGGGGTATATACCTAGTGGGATCTTTTAGAAAGTTTTTTATGCCCATAGTGGATCTTATATTTTATTTCTCTAGTCCTTACATTTTTATTGTGCTGTTTTCTACAAAATTATTTTGACTTCTCTATTATAAATCTTGTCCAGTCCATTTGTCTATAGTTGGTAGGTAGTAGAAGTTTCATAGTACAATCCACATTTCCTTATAAGGTCCTCCATATTCTTATTGTAGAAGTGGATTCCTTGGTCACTGATTAAATCTCAGGGTATTCCAAACCAACAAAAAATATTTGATTTTAGATATTCCATCATAGTTTTTGAGTCATCAGTGTGAGTGGATTTTGCATCAATCCACACAGACAAATAGTATACTACCAATAAGATATGGTAAAATAAAAATAACATAAGATATGGCGTCACACCCACACCTATGATGTTATTTTATTTTAATTATTTTTTGGCCTTTATGTATTGTTGCTGTGGTCCGGGGTGAGTCTCGGATGAAGTTTTGAGTTCGTGTTAAAAAAAAGCGCGTTTTATGTTCGACATTGTTGGGTGCATGAGCGGAGTGCGTTTCCGAAACCCTACGCGGCTCTGCCCAGGTAGCGGTGCGACTGCCCATTCTCAGAAAATAAAAATACATGATTTTTCAATTAGAACAAACTTTAATTGCATAATTTAAATTTTTTATTTATATTATTTTTATGACTATTAAAATGAAATTAATAATTTATTATCTTAATTTTTATCTTCATGATTTTATTATTAGAATTATTCTGTATTACTATTATTACTATTACTATTTTTATCACTATTATTTTTTCCATATAATAGTTATTATTATTCCTTCTATTATTATTATTAAATACATTAATATTTATCTATTAGGAGTTTAGACCCATATATATATATATATATATATATAGTTTATTTTTTCTCATTTATATTTTTTCTCTTTAACCTTTAATTTAGGGTTTGATGCGCACCTCGTTTTTTTCTCCTCTGCGCGTAGCCTTGCACCCAGTCTCCACCCTCTACATTGGCTTCCCCCTGCTTCCCTTCTTTGACCATCGTCGCCCCCCTTTCCCCTTGCTCTGCACGTCGCGTCTTCCCCCCTTTTGGGGTGCCTCCCGTCGTCGGCCCACCTGGCCTCCCTTGCCTTGAACACTACCTCCTCCGCAACGCTCAGGCCAACCCCATCACGACCTTCACCTGCACCACCCAGCTCAACGATTCCTTTCCCCCCCTCGCTGTGGTGTTTTATGGTGACCCATAGCCATCAGCAAACCCAGAAGCTGGACCTAAGCCTCTCTCGCTTGCACCAAAACCGTCGCTGCCTGGTGCCCTCCTTGCTTAGCAACACCGTCTCATGTTCCTCCTATCTGACCTTTAGTCGAGACCTCCGGCTCCCCTGCTAAGCGGTATATCCGGTGCCATCACCCTCATCCAGACCTCCTCCAGCCAAAAACACCTTTGTTTACCCCTGCTATGGCAAGATACCCCTTTGGCCAAAATCCTCCGGCGGCCGCGACCTCTCCAGTGGTGGCCACGCCCCTTCACCCAAGCCTCCGACATGCCCTCCCTCAAGTCGTGCAGCCCTCTCCTGGCTAGCGCGCACTTCAGGCACCATCCTTCTATTCTTCTGGCTATCCCGTAGCCTCCGTCCGACCTACTTTCAGCCGAACAGACCTTCACACACTCTACCCACTGACCGCCTCACACCGCCGCTGTCCGGCGGCCCTCGCCACAACCACCAGTAGGACTACGTCGAGCCACGCGGATGCCCTACGCTGGTCTGACACCTTTTCCCTGACCGGTTAGCATTATCCTTTACCAGAGCGCGCCCCCTGACGGTGCGTACCTCACTAACAAACCCTCTGCTCATGAGCACAACAACCCGCGTTGCCTTGCTTCGACACCTGCTCTGTCGGTGTTGCCCTGACCAGCCCTCCGGTAACCATTTTCCACTCCGGGTGTGTTTTTATCTTTATTTGCATTATTATTATTATCCTTTTTTATTATTTATTATTATTATTATTCTTCCTTTGGTCTTTGATTTGTTAGTTGGTTTTGTTGATTTATGTTTGTTTTTGGTAGGATTAATGTTTCAGGACCCGCGCAGGGTGTTTTCGAGAGAGCTTCATCATCATGCCTTGTTTTCGAAGTTTCCTTGTCATCGCACCTTGGTTCCGAGGTTTCTTTGTCGTCACACACTGATCTTAAGGTAGGTTCCCGTTGCACTGCTTTTAAAAATTTGAGTTACATTTATTTCATGATGCTTGCACCCTATATATATATGTGTGTGTGCTAAATATTATTGTGCAACTTATGATTAATTCATTTAGTATGAAAATTTATAATTAAATTCTTGTGGTATAAAAATGGTGTTTTTTTTGTGTTTGCGCCCGCCAATTGTTTGATTAAATATTTTATTAATTTTAATAAATATTTAATTGTTTTATATAATTACTTTTTAAATAATAACTTGATGTAAAAAAATGGCTTTTTATTTTATACAGGACACTTGAAGTATTTTCTTGATGAGCGGACGCACAATAGTGAAAGAATGCCCATTTGGATTTTAAACATAATTCCTGAAATTTCAAGTAGAGTTCTGGTTTTAATGATAAATTATTTATTAGGAAGCGTGAACAAGTGTTTTAGTTTTTTTTAAGTGGTGATTGTGAAATGCGTTCAATGCCCATTTGACACTTTTCAGAAAATGATGAAAATGTTTTGATAGAAAACCTCCTTGGATAACTCTCCTGCCTTGGTTGCAATTGATTGTTTAGGAGGTTGCGCTTAGAGGATCTTGGGTAGTTGAGTAGTTTAAAGGCAAGAGGTTGTCCCATGGAGTGACTCGGGGTGATGCCTATTGTGCTTTATATATATATATATATGATTGGATGCTCAGTTAGCATCAGTTGGCTCACACCTTTTTCAAACACTTGAGACATGGGATCTGGCATATTGAGAGATTATTCTAAGAATGATTACTGCACTAGTAGGTTATGGTACTGACCTGTGGCCCATAGTAGGTGGATATATTGGGTTTATTACTATGGGATTTTCCCTCGGCCTACCTAAGAAAGGATGGTCGAGAGTGTTGAGCATTTTGATTTCATCCTGAGTGGCATGTCAACGAGGATGATTTCTCATGAATTGGTGTCTTCTGGTTTATTCTAGATCTCCTAGGTTCACCCATGTCTATTCCGCTTTTGTTTCTTTCAGTAGTGATTATGATGCTTATATGTATACCTACATTTCCCTTGATGTGTGTTTTACTTTGTTCATTTTTGGAGTGCTGTTTTCCTTGGAAAGTGGTAAACTGCTTTTGATTAGGTTTCTAAAAATGTTTTTCAAATGAAAGTGTTTAATCCTCTTTGTACAAATTTGAAAAGATAAAAATCACTTTCCCTTTCTAAAAATCCATTGACACTAATGAAATGAAACCAAATTTATAAATGGTTAAGGGAAATGGTTTGTAATTTGTTTTTAAGTAAAATATTTAGAAAAATATAATTTTATAAATTGTAGTTCAAACATGAAATTATGTTTTTTTTATTTTAAAGGTAGTGCATTGGGAATAGATATCGGGCAAGAATACTAAGTTTTAATACTCACGCCTATAGTTATTTTCTCTTTTTAGTGTTTGTGCAGGCTACAGCTTGAGTGAGCTCGCCTTGGGAAATGCTTTATCGTTGAGTCGGGGAGTGACCCGCGAGGTCACACGAAGTTAGTTTGGATGTCATGTTTGGTTAGTTTTATTTTCCTTTGGTTCCTGTTTGTTCATTTTGTTCTGTTTATTTTTTTCTACATTGCTCTGTATTATTCATGCTACTTTATTTGTTTATATTGGGAGAAATCGTTCCCAAAAACTCTGTTGATGCCCTGGTGCTTGTCGCTAGCCCGAGAGGATCGGGAACGCCTCTCGGGCTAGGTCGCTGATCGGCTCGGGTGACCGGTTCAGGATCGACCCGGGTTGGTTGGTGACAAAATGGTATCAGAGGCAGGTTAGCTCTTAACAGACCTCACTTTTCAAAGTGCCCTTTGTTATTTGGGATGTCAAGGTAGATGAAGTAGGATTTTTGGGATGCGAAGGGTAGCGGCGAGAAGAGCATCACAAACTCTTAATCATTCTGATCCCCGGGTTTCCATGGGAAGTCCGATTTGATTAGTTTCTTTGGGTTTTTTATGGAGATGTTTTGCGATTGGGATATGAAAAAGGGAGTTGTACTAATAGTCCTAAGCCACATGGATTGACAAGCCATGTGGAGCTGGGGGAATGGTCTATAAAGACTCTTCGTGTCGGTGATGTGATTGACATATGACCGCCAACCATATGGTCAAGTCGCCCACCGATACTAGTTACCTGTTGAATTGTTTTGAGTCTCCTGTGATTTTTGAAAGTGGTTTTTATCTGATTTTTTTTTGAAAAATGGTTGTTTGAAATGACATATTTATTTTTGAGGATTATTTTAAAGGAAGTGGTATGAAGGGTTTGTTTTTAGAAAATGAAGTTTCTTTGTTTTGGTCTTGGTGTTCCTATGGGTGCTCACATGCATAGTCGTATGTTGGAAATGTGGACGGATTTATGGTATGGTGGATGAATGCCCGGGGTGGCACATATACATGCTTGTGAGTGAGACTCTAAGGGATACTAATGGAGAGGGTTTAACTCACCAATCTTGTTTTAAATTAAATATTTTTTCAAAAGAAATGTTTTTGATTTTATGATGGCTCGTTTTCTTGTGTTTAGAGCCTTTTATATATGCGGTGTTGGTTTTTGAGGATGTTTATTTATTGATTTGGACTTGAATGTGTTTTGACTTTACTTGTCTAGTGGTTATCCATTGAAGCTTAGATTACTGACCATAGTGCGGTTGATCAACCTATAGATTTTATGCTTGAGTTTCTAAAGGTAGATCCACCTATCTTTTATGGTCAAGCAGAAACTTCCATAGTAGAGGAGTGGATGCAGAAGATTGAAAGGGAATTTGACCTCATTGAGTTACCCGTTTCATTGAAGGTCAAGTTTGCGACCTTCATGATTGAAGGTTCACCGTGGATGTGGTGGAAGTTAGTGTCTCAGAACAAGCCCCGTCAAGAGCTTACTTGGGAGTTTTTCAAGGCCTTGTTCATTCTTTAGTATTTCTCTGAGGAAGAAAGGGAGAGAAAGAGGATGGATATTGGTTGTCTACTGCAGGGCGACAGATCCGTGTTGGAATATTTCCAGCACTTTGTGGATCTAGTCCCTTATGATTCAGGGTATGCCACGAATGACCCCATGAAGGCTCGACGCTTCGAGGTGGGTCTCTGACATGATCAATAGTAGAAGGTGTCAGAGTCCAACCTAACTTATTTTGTCAATGTGGCGAGACAAGCTTTTCATGTCAAAGCCACGATGGTAGGAGTGATCAAAGTAGTCCTCCCTCTTTCGATCCATATGAGCAGTGGTGAAGATTTTGGAAAGGAGATGAGTAAGAAAATGAAAGTGTATGGACCAGGTCATGGAATCAAGAGGCCTCATGATCTATCATGAACCTCTTCTGAGTGAGATATCCTCATGTGTCATCAGTGTGGCATGCCGGGTCACAAGAAGCCATCGTGCGCAAGCGCTCCGAAGCCCTACCAGGCATGTGGACTCCTGGGTCACTTGCAACGATTCTATCGGGGCATTGCTAGAAATCATCACGGAGGAAGTTCTTAGAAGTGATGTGATTTGGGGGGTTTTGTTCAATGTTTCTGGTGTAAGTTTCCTTTTAGTGTAAGGGATCTTTAAACATTGCAGTTGTACTGATGGTGTTTTGGTTTTAGACATGTATGGGATATTGTGGGTCTTTTGATGAACTCTGGTTTTCAATGCCAGTGTGATTTTTATTTTAAAATATTTCACTTTATTTTGTCAAATAAAAAGATGTATGTTTCTCATTGAGATTATCAGAACCTGACTGTGAGGCAGGAGACGCTTCATCCATCAGAGCTCCGGCCAAAAGTCCTCGAGTGAAGCCATCACGTAGTCAGGAACCTGAGGAATTTTAAGGAGTATGGTTAAGGTTGCGCCTCTATCGTTGGGGTGAGGTAGTTTTAGCATTTCTTTTTTGGTTTCTTTGTCGTTATAAATTTCCTCTTGTCTCAAAAATCATGATGGATTTATCCCTCACACAATATCAGTAATTGTGCCATTTTGGATGAAAAGTGCTGATTAGTGACCTTGCATGGACCACCCATGTGAATCAGTTGCGGCCCTAGTTTGTTTCCATCCCTAAGTGGTGAGTCGTGAGTGGTTTTCCATACAAGTTTCAATGATCCAATAATTGGGCCCTCCCTCCCCACCCATGGGGTTAGGGTTTATAGTTCGTATAGAGTTTTTGTTTAAGCTCATGTCCCTTTCGGAAGAGGGTGAGTGGTCTGAATGTTTTTTCTATGCTTCTTTTAGCTTGAGTAAAGCCTGGTTCTGGCCTAAGTTAGATTTCTGGTTGGTTGTTAAAAGGCCAGTCCTTTATGGTGGGGAGACCCATCGTGAGTCTCTTTCGGTTTTCTCTTAAGTCGTTATCGAATGCTAGTTGAGTTCTTATAGTGGGGAGCCTGTTCAGGCCTCCCCTCTGTTGGTGATTTATTACGGGCAATGAGGTTCAATCCCGCTGGTAGCCGGTGTGATGTCCTTGTGTTAAGAGTTTGGATTGTGTTAATGTGGAATCCTTAGGTGTTGATCGATTGGATGGATGGTCTTATGGATTTTCGTGGGCGGAAATCATTATGGTGGGGAGAATTGTCACACCCCGACCTATGATGTTATTTTATTTTAATTATTTTCTAGCCTTTATGTATTGTAGCTGCGGTCTGGGGTGAGTCTCGGATGAAGTTTTGAGCCCGTGTTAAGAAAAATGCACATTTTATGTTCGACGTTGTTGGGCGCTCGAGCGGAGTGCGTTTTAGAAACCCTACGTGGCTCCGCCTGGGTAGCGGTGCGACCACCCATTCTCAGAAAATTAAAATAAATGATTTTTCAATTAGAACAAACCTTAATTGCATCGTTTAAAATTTTTATTGCAATAATTTTTTATGACTATTAAAATGAAATTAATAAAATTATTATCTTAATTTTTATCATCTTGATTTTATTATTAGAATTATTCTATATTACTATTATTATTATTACTATTTTTATAAATATTATTTTTTCCATATAATAATAATTATTATTCCTTTTATTATTATTAGATACATTAATATTTAGCTATTAGGAGTTTAGATTAGTATATATATATATAGTTTATTTTTTTTCCTTTATTTTTTTTCTCTTTAACCTTTTCTTTAGGGTTTGACGCGCACCCTATTTTTTTCTCCTCTGCGTGTAGCCTTGCACCAAGCCGCCACCCTCTACATCGACTTCCCCCTAATTTCCTGCTTCGACCATCGTCGCCCCCTTTCCCCTTGCTGTGCACGTCACATCTTCCCCCCTTTTGGTGTGCCTCGTGTCGTCGGCCCGCCTTGCCTCCCTCGCCTTGGAAACTACCTCCTCCGCCACGCTCTAGCCGACCCCGTCACAACCATCGCCTGCACCACCCAGCTCAACGCTGTGTTCCACCCCTCGCTGTGGTGTTTTCTAGTGACTCATAGCCAGCAACGAACCTCGCAGACGAACCTCATCCTCTCTCGCTTGCACCGAAATCGTCGCAGCCCAACATCCACCTTGCTCAGCAACACTGTCTCAGCTTCCTACTACCTGGCCTTTGGTTGAGACCTCCAACTCCCCTAAAAAGCGGTATATCTGGTGCCGCCACCCTCAGCCGGACCTCCTCCAGTCGAAAACACCTTTTTTCACTCCTCCTATGGCTAGACACCCATTTGGCCAACATCCTACGGTGGCCGCGACCTCTCCGGCGGTGTCCACACCCCTTCACCCAAGCCTTCGGCAAGCCAACCCTCAAGCCGTGCGGCCATTTCCTAGCCAACACATACTTCAGGAACCATCTGACTATTCTTCCGGCTAGCCCGCAGCCTCTGACAGGCCTACTTTCAGCCACGCAGACCTTCGCGCACCCTGCCCACCGACCGCCTCGCACCACTGCTATCCTACGGCCCTCACCATAGCCCCCAGTAGGACTGCATCCAGCCACGAGGATTCCCTCCGCTGGTCCGACACCTTTTCTATGACTGGCTAGCATTCTCCTTTACCAGAGCACGTCCCCTGATGGTGCGTACCTCGCTGGCGCACCCTCTTCTCATGAGCATAGAAACCCGCATTGCCTTGCTTCAACACCTACACTGTCGGCGTTGCCCCGACCAGCCCTCCAGTATACCATTTTCCACTCTAGGTGTGTTTTTATCTTTATTTGTATTATTATTATCCTTTTTGTATTATTTATTATTATTATTATTCTTGCTTTGGTATTTTCTTTGTTAGTTTGTTTTGTCGATTTATGTTTGTTTTTGGTAGGATTAATGTTTTAGGACCCACACAGGGTGTTTTCGAGCGAGCGTTGTCGTCGTGCCTTGTTTTCGAAGGTTCCTCATCGTCACACCTTGGTTCCGAGGTTGATTTGTCATCGTACAAAGATCTTGTGGTAGGTTCCCATTGCACAGCTTTTAAAATTTTGAGTTTCATTTATTTCATGCTGCTTGCACCATATATATATATATGTGTGTGCTAAATATTATTGTGCAACTTATGATTTATTCATTTAGTATGAAAATTTATAATTAAATTCTTGTGGTGTAAAAATGGTGTCGTTTTTTGTGTTTGCACCCACCAATTGTTCGATTAAATATTTTATTAATTTTAATAATTATTTAATTGTATTAGATAATTAATTTTTAAATAATTACTTGATATAAAAAAGGGCTATTTATTTTATACATGACACTTGAAGTATTTTCTTGATGAGTGGACACACAATAGTGAAATAATGCCCGTTTGGATTTTAAACATAATTCAAAGAATTTCAAGTAGAGTTCTGGTTTTAATGATAAATGATTTCTTAGGAAGCATGAACAAGCGTTTTAGTTTTTTTAAAGTGGTGATTGTGAAATGTGTTCAATGACCATTTGGCACTTTTTGGAAAACGATGAAAATGTCTTGAGAAAAACCCTCCAAGGATAACTATTTTTCCTTGGTTGCAATTGATTGTTTGGGAGGACACACTTAGAGGCTTCCGGGTACTTGAGTAGTTTAAAGGCAAGAGGTTGTCCCATGGAGTGACTCGGGGTGATGCCTGTTGTGATTTATAAATATATATGATTGGATTCTTGGTTGGCATCGGTTGAATCCCCCCTTTTTCCAACACTTGAGACATGATAATCTGGAATATTGAGAGAATATTCTAAGAATGATTGTTGCACTGGTAGGTTATGGTACTGACCAGTGGCCCATAGTAGGTGGATATATTGGGTTTATTACTATGGGATTTTTCCTGGGCCTGCCTGAGAAAGTATGGTTGAGCCTATTGAGCGTTTTGATTTCATCGTGAGTGACATGTCAAAAAGGAGGATTTCTCATGTATTGGTTTCTTCTTGTTTATTCTCGATATCCTAGGTTCACCCATGTCTATTTGGCTTTTGTTGCTTGAAGTAGTGATTATGAGGCTTATATGTATACCAATGTTACCCTTGCTGTGTATTTTACTTTGTGCATTTTTGGAGTGGTTTTTTCCTTGGAAAGTGGTAAACTACTTTTGATTAGGTTTCTGAAAATGGTTTTGAAGTGAAATTGTTTAATCCTCTTTGTACAAATTTAAAAAGATGAACACCACTTTCCCTTTATAAAAATCCATTGACACTAATTAAATGAACCCAAATTTAGAAATGTTTAAGGGAAATGGTTCGTACTTTGTTTTTAAGTGAAATATTAAAAAAAAATACTTTTATAAGTTGTATTTCAAACTTGAAATGATGTTTCTTTTATTTTAAAGGTAGTGCATTAAGAATAGATATCGGGCTAGCCTACTAAGTTTTAATACTCATGCATATAATTCATTTATGTTTTTAGTGTTTGTGTAGGCTAAAAATTGAGTGCGCTCGCCTTGGGAGACACTAGATCATTGAGTTGGGGAGTGACCCGCAAGGTCGAACGGAGTTAGTTCGGACATCGTGTTTGGTTATTTTTATTTTCCTTTGGTTCCTATTTGGTCATTTTTTTTGGTTTACTTTTTTTTCTGGATTGATCTGTATTATTCCTGCTGCTTTATTTATATATATTGGGAGAAATCGTTCCCACAACCTCTGTTGATTCTATGGCACTTGTTGCCAGCCCGGGAGGATCTTGAATGCCTCTCGGGCCAGGTCGCGGACTGGCTCGGGTGACCGGTTCAGGGTCGACCCGGGTTGGTTCGTGACAAATGAGATAATGAATTAAATTATCCATGCCTTTAATATCTCACAAAAAATCAACAGTTTTAGGGTATTTCTTGTCTTTTGGAAACTCGACTAGTAAACTGGATTTTTGAGATTTTTTTATAAAAATAATGATTTTTTTTAAAGATTAAGTTCCAAAAAAATTCATCTTACAAAATTTTTCTTGTGGTTATTTAAGATTTAAAATGGATTTTAAATGAAAGTGTATGATAAAAAGAAACAGACAATTTATTTATTCTTTGGGAATGACCTTTCTAATGACTCAGTCATTACAAAATTTCCATAAATATGGGTCTACCCAAAAATAGTGTTTTGATTCAAATCTCAATTTAGCAGTTTGATTCTTAGAGAATAAGGAAGGTACCTCTGTTGTTACCAAAAAATTTACTATGTCAGTGTACTAAGGAACTTGGTTTATGATGTATATTTTCTCACTAGGTAATGAATAATCCAAACTAGTATTTTGTATTGGTTCTACTTCAGCAGTGTGTGGCAGCATGCTCATGTGTCCAACCAATGTATTCTCACATCCCTTTGGTCCTTAATCTCTAGGTCAAAAATCATGCAGCAACAAAATCCATTTCACTAGTTTGTGCTTAGCATCAGTCTTCTTGATCAAATTTCATAAGGATGCATGAACATAATAAATAATTAATTTTTTTCCCAAGAGACAAGATTTTTTTTCTAAATCTTCAAAAAGAGACAAAAAATTATTTTTTTGTTATTGTGTAGTTAATATGAGTAGTTTCAATGGTTTTTTAAGTGTTGACTATCACTTGAGGAATACTATAATTTTTTTGGGACAACACAAACCCTAAAACTCTATTGGAAGCATCACATATCATCTCAAATGGGTGAATCTAGTTTGGTGGATATATAATGGGAGAAGCAGTTAATCATTTCTTCAATTTTTTGAAATCTATCCTGTGTTAATAGTAAAATAAAAATTCAATTTAATTCTTGAGTAGGTAAGTTAGGGGAAAATAATTTTTTCTAAATATTATATTAAACCTTATATAAAATCCATCATAACCTAGAAATGAACTAATGTTCCTAACAATGTCATGTTATGATAGTTTATAAATGACCTCACATTTGGATTTATAAAATTCAATTCCATCCTTAGAAAATAAATTCCCTAAAACATTTAGTTTTTCCACCATAAAATAGAATTTCTAAAAATTCAAAACGAATTGTTTCTCAATACATCTTTCTAAAACTTTTTAGAAACTCTCTAGATAGTTTTGATTGATATTTCCATATATAGTGATTTCCTCAAAGAATACGACTAATAGTATATCAATAAGGTCTGTGAAAACACTTTCCATGTAGTGTTGAAAGGTACCTAGAGAATTTTGGAGACAGAAAGGCATCCTTCAGTAGGAAAACCTACCAAAGGGACATGTGAATGTGGTATTGTCTTTGTAACATAGAGCTATTAGAAATTGAAAATATTTAGAAAAACCATCAAGGAAACAATAATGTCCATTACTAGATAGTCTCTCTAGAATTTGGTCTACAAATGGAATAAGGAAATGGAATTTTCTATTCACATGGTTTAATCTCCTATAGTTGATACTCTCTCCAATGGCCCGAAGGCCTCCATTTTTTATTGATTTTTGATAATCCACCTTTCAAGGGGTGAGGTGGAACCCTTACATGGCCCGTAGGCGTAAGTATTACATGGACCATAGGCCTTAGATGAATTCATTTCCCGTAGGCTTCAAACATTACATACAACCCAGACTAACTACTTGGAATTAATCCTCCCCATTATATTCATTGTGAAATCATCTCTCCACCTTCGCATGGCTGTTCGGCTGGGCTTTCCCGTGCATGCACAGGCTTTATACAAACTCTCCAACTATTCTATTTTTTTGGGGGTACTAATTCATTATTTTAATTTTTCAAAATTGTGTAACATGTTTTCTTTGGTACAATTTTATTGGGACTCACCCATTGGGAGTTTTAGATGGGATATATTATTTCATATTTTAAAAGTATTTCTACTTCCATTTTTTCTACCTCCAGGATAGTAGGGTTGATCCTTCTTTGGGGTTCTCTCATAAAGTTGTATCCTTCTTCTAATAAAATTATATGCATATAGGTGATTGGGATAATTATTAGAATATATCCCAATGTCCAACCTATGGCCCTAGAATTATTTTTAAGAGTAATAATCAATTCGTTTTGTTTTCTAGGATCTATATTCTGGGATATTATGACTGATAGCTTCTTATCCTATTTTAAGAATGCATATTTTAAATTTGAGGAAAACATTTTTTATTCTAACTCAGGGGGGATTTATAAATATGTTTTCATTTTATCATTCTCCATGTATTTTTCCTATTCATGTAATGTATAAATAGTAGTGTTAAATATAATAAACTAATCAAAGTAACTTTCATTAATTTCTTCCACTTGAACAAAATTTCAAATTATCTCCAGATTTAGTTTATTTTTAAAAATATATATTTTCAGGATGTTGGGTTTTTCCAATGCTTATCCTAGTCTAATTTTGTCATTGAACATTTCAATTTCTTCCCTAGAGGAATAGGGAAGTTCAAAATGTTTTAATGTGAAAGCAGAATGTCTTTTATGTGGGTGTTTCATTGAATCTAGTATATTAAAATGCATTGTTTCTTTAAAAAATGTCATTGAAAGTGTTCCTTCTTTTACATTTATTATTTTCTTAGCATTTTTGAGAAATGGAATACCCAATATGATGGAGGAAATATTATTATCCTTTTCTTCCTCCATGTTTAGGATATCATAATTAGTAGGGAATGTGTACAATTATACACTTACCAGGATGTCTTCAAGGACACTTAATAGGTAGGTAGTGGCTCTGTTGGAGAGATTTACAACCACACAAGTGGTTTTAAATTCAATCATAAGTAAATAAGAATAAATGGAATAAGGAATAATAGTAATTGAATCTAAAAAATTACATAGTACATTTGAAAAATTCATCTTTCCAATTGTGTAGGGAATAGAAAAGTACCTAGATTTTGGCATTTTAAGGGGATTTAAGGGGTTATAAGAGAAGAGACTTTCATACCTTGTCATACCTTTTTATTTATTTTTAATATCCTTTAAATGGTTCATATTCCCTTAATACATTTTATTACTTTGGAATATAGAGAATGGATTCCAGTAAGGGAATGTTGATATACACTATTTTGAAGACTTCCAACATCTCTTATTGCATTGATTCTTACATGGTTTTCTTATGTTCCTACATCCTTATAGGGGAGGGTTGTTGGGGTTGTTGTTGGTATTCTATGTTGGATTACCCTTTGTATTTCTTTTATAGTTCCCTCACTTCCCCTGATTTAGTTTATTTTTCTTGTGTATATTTCTCATATTCATGCTCATGTTCCCCTCAAGATTCAATTTCCTGGGGCATTCTTTTATTGTTTACCACTTCCTTTATAATCATCAATGTAATATCACTAAAATTTATTTTATGGTTAAGAATTGGTTGACCAAGAAGCTTACCCAAGAATTTATTTACCATATTATTGTGGGTTGTCATGAACTGGATGAACTGTCCTTTAAATTCCTTCAAATTTGATACATTAGTGGTGAGAGTGGTTTTTTGACTATTTTGAGATTCTATTAGCTATCATAGCATGTAATTTAATGGGGTTTCTTGTGGTTATACATAATGGAGTCTTGTGGACGATTGAAAATTATATCCCGGTAATAGAGGGGGTTTAAATGATTGTTGAGAAGCCTGTTAAAATAGTGTTATTTGAGGATATTGGTTCCCAAATCCAAACTGGTTGGTGGGAAATTATCTAAACCCTTGGTCTCTACCTAGATACCTTTTGAGTTTAATTTAGTATATGGAATCATATGTTTTAATCCCTTGTACTTGAGGGAATCCATCAATAAAATTCTGTTGGGAATATCTCAACAGGTTGACCCTTAGGGGAATTTTGGGTGATGATTCTTAGACTCTGTTCAAAACAATATGTCTCATATGGGAAGTTGGTTCTTAAATTTTATTTTCTATCAAAAGTGATTTTGTTATTTTTAGATCATGCACTCTTCTAGGTGCATTACTCAAACCAAATTATTGGGAATTTTGGGAGATTCTTTCAATCATATATATGACTTCAACTAGTGACTTATTGATCAGTGATCCTCCTAAGGAATCATCATTTTGGTTCTAATAATTATCCCTAAATTCTTGGTAGAATAATTCATTTAAGGTATGTTCTTCATACAGATGGTGTGAAATTATGTGGTTAGTTTCTTTAATCTCTCCCAAAACTCATAAAGAGTTTCTCTAGTTTCCTGTTTGATTCCATATATTTCCTTTTGAAGTTGATCACTACATGAAGTAGGAAATAATTTCTCAAGGAAATTCTTCTACAACTCCTCCCATGAGTTAAATTACCTTGAATATAGATTGTAGAGAAACTCCTTTGATAACCCTTCAAGTGATAGGGGGATATCCTTCCAGATGATTTGATACTCAGTTAATCCTCTAGTTCTGAATCGATTGCAAGCTTCATTAAACACTATTACATTTCTATTGAGGTCTTAAACAGATAGTCCATTAATCTTTGGTAGTATTACTATCCATCTAGTTTTGAGCTCATATTCATTTTGATCATTTAATTATAATTATTGGTTGTTAATATTGATATTAGGTCTATAAATTTCATTTAAATTCTTATTAACTTGATCTAGATTACTATCCATTTTCCTATTATTATTATAGAATTTTCGGAGGAATAAATTTAGGAGGGATAATCAGACAATTTGAATGGTGAAAAACTCTCTTTCATAATGTTATGTAGTATTTAGAGTTGTGAATCTTTTGATACAGTTCTATCATCCTCTAGATCAAAATTAGGGTGGCTATAAGAACTATATCTGGTAATTTGGAAACATTTTAAAACAAAATATAAACCAAACACTGTCTACCATGGAAATGATTCCATGTTTTTTGCGTTACTATCATAGGGAACTTAGCAAAATGATTTTTTGAACCTGAGAAAAATCTAGTAAAAATGGAAATTAGATTGTTACCAGAGAAGAAAGTGTTGTGTGTGTTTTGAAATCATGTTTTGTGTGTTAAATTTGAAAGAAATAGTAAGTGAAATTTGTTAGTGTTAAAGTTGATTTAAGAACTAGTGGTCCATCCTTGGATTGTTCCCTCATTCTCCTGCTGAGTCATTATTAATTTTTTTCTATTAATCCTCTCATCAATTCAATCACATTGATTACTTTTATCAATATAATTCTATTCAGATTGGGAAATACAATGATCAATATATTACTTAACTTTTTTATCCTTGTGATTGGATACCTCCAATCATCCATGTATTCCCCCAATTCTTACCATCGCATGTAGTGAATTAAATTCAAGTGTCATGTGGGTGAAATAAAAATAAAAATAAAAGACATTAAAATCTATAACTAGAAGAAACCTCTACTTATTAAAACCATTTTGATCCATAGAGGTGTTATTACATTGAGTGATATGAATTCATCAATAGGGTGGAATTATGGGATTATCCTTAGCATGAACAAAAATAGTTTGGTTTTCCATTATCAAAATTTTTATAACAGGGAATGAAAATAACATGAGATTCACAACTGGTGGTGAGTGATGGTAGCCTTTAAGAGTGAGTTATTCCATTATACCTTCATCCATCATGGTTGATTCCATTTATATATGAATTATTAGCTATCATGATTCACTCTATATAACAAGAACATGGTTATTTATAGAATTTATAAATATATGCTTTCAGAAGGAATAAAGTTTACTTTCTATTGGATGGTCTACATGTATCTAGAATGAAGTATCTGTATGAATTTTTTAAGGCACGAGTTCTCATCTCATTATCAGCCCAATATCCCTTTAATGTTTGAGTGTGTTGGTGCTTCATGACATAGTGGATGTCTTTATTATGTTCAAAGAGAAAAATGGCTTGGGATTTAGCTGATGGGCCTCATTATTTGTTTATAATTTTGCATTATTGGTTTTAACCGTGACACATCATACACTTATAGTATCTATATATCATATTTCTCATCATTTTATGGTAAATATAAACTATCACTTATCAATGGAGCTATATTTCTTAGTAGGATGAATTTTCTTACTTACCTAAAGTTTGAAACTTACACATGATATTAGTTATATTTAATGGTTAAGGGAGATTCTCAGAATCTCTAGATAGAGTGGACTTTAATTCTATGTCATTTAATTTTTTTCTTCACACTCTCATGGGAGTTTTTTTTTCTTCATCATGTGACTCTCATGTCAAAAGGAATTGATCTTATTTTTAATTGAGTGGAATTAAAAATCTCCTTTAGAGACTTTTTTGGAAGGAAGGTTTCACTCATAGAACATTCTACTAGATCTTAGACTATTTCCATGCGTAACTCGGATTGGATCAGAGTACAACCATAGATCTCATCGAAAGGTGGATTCACTCGATCATCATCCCAAATACATGGGTGGAAGATGAAGGTGGCACCCATAGGGAAATTGGAACCCTTATTTTCCCTGAGGGGGTGGAGATGGAAACATCTGGAGTTGTGCCCAACCTATGGACTTTCTTTAAGATTCAGTCAATAGGGTTCCTGTTGTTCAAGGGAAGTAGAGTCTTGGGGTATTTTTATAGCCACATGGTAGCTAGATAGGTAGGTTATAGTAGGCAGAGTTAGTAAATTCTCACGGTAACCATTCTCAACATGAAGGAAACAGTTTGTATGCTTATTGTGATACAATGCTGAAAAAGGGGATTACGGTAGGTATGATTACCATGAAATGGTTTGCATGGTTAATATATTTTCTTCATGTGGTCAGTTTTTTTCCATTGTGGAATTTTTGAGCATGTATGTTCAACTGATAGTGCTCCCGATAAGTATACCTACCGTGATAATGTGGTGTGGTAAGGTGGTAAAGTGACCATGAGTAGTGCTCACAATAAGTTGAAGGCAATGTATCCATACCTACCATGTCACAATAGGTTCTAAATATAGAGTATATCACATGGTCAATACCTATGTCTAGCATAGTGATCTTGGATGACACAATCACTTCAGAATTTGTAGAATTTCAACCTAAAAAACAAAAGAATTCACATTTTCTCTTAGTGTAGTATTTTTCTTCAATTAAAATTCACTTTAATAATTCCAAAAGAGAAAATTCCATTCCAAAACATAGGTTCATAATTTATATCAAAATATCAATAAATCAGTAAAAACTACATTTAAATCCAATTTACAACTAATTAATAATTTCAAATTGTCAATGAAAAATACTATTTACATAGTAATTGAATTAAAATTAGTTTATTTTCTATGAATAACAGACAATATATGATGAAAATTCCTTCTCACATCACACACCATTCTTTAACTAAAATTTTTCCATACACAATGGTATGAACCAACTCAAGATGGTTAGTGGCCATTTCACCTTTTCCACTAAATGAAGATTCAATCATTTTTCCTTATAAACATGCATGACATAAACCAAGTGGTTTTGGTTTAATGGAATCTAAATATACATATTGGTGTAATATGGTCAAATATTTTTTGTTTACATGAAATAATTGGTGATTCCATAGTTGGGTGTGGTATGAATCTTGTGAACTATTCTAGTTATAAATTTATAATACATGTTTTTTTAATACAACATGTAAAGGCCGTTATTTAAATATTCCTTACCACAAAAAATTATTTATTTATAAAATAACAAACAATTATTTCTAAAATTGAAAATAAATAAATCTATATAAATTGTAGATACATATATAATGTTTTTGGTTATTGATGTCACATAAAGAAAATATTTCAAAACCAAGATCATTTCCATTGAAAATGTGAGATGGTATTCCTCGATTCCCACAATAGAATGCGTTGATTTGTTGGTTTCTCATAGATATAACTCACCCTATAAATTCATCTGAAATATACCTAGTTTATATACTTGAATACATATGTGAGAACCACATTCCATTTCTAATACTTAATTAATAGAAACAGATAAATTGAACTTGATAACAAACACACTTGAAGCTTCCATTTGATTCTTTTCCACTCTTTATTTTTTTTTCCAGTAGCCAAACATGCCACATGTGAAACAAAGAGAATTCTATTCCATTTCTTACGCCTTGATCTTTATCTTCTTTGAAGGTAATTGTAAATAGTCTTTGGACTTAGAGCCCTTTTATTGACCTTTCATTCTATTCACAATAAGCACATAAAGATGCTCATGCTTCATATCCTAGTTAACTTGGAAAAGAAGAGTGAGAAGATATAAGAGGGATTTCTATATTTTTTTCATAGTGAAATTAATAAAAAAAATTAGAATATCAGTGAGAGTGATGAAATAATGAGATCAATGCACATTACACTAGGTATTTTAACCTCTAGAACTTCTAGGCGCTCAATATAGCTAATGTGTTAGAGACTACATGGGGCATAATTAGAGAAACTTATCCATGTTTTATCTAAAGGATAACCTTTCATATCTCAAACCATTAATATCTTGATCTCTCTAGATATAGACTACATAGATAATAGAGAATACTATAAGAAAATATGCATTCATTTGATTTCTTGAGTTTATTAGACATGGAAGAAAAAAATTAAGTACTAAATGTCAACTGTGTCACATAAGATTTTATCACAGATAGATAAATCATCATAACTCTCCCCCTTATCATGTTTATTAGGAAGTGAGAGTTCTTGAACCTAGTATATCTGTTCATGGCGCAACACTACCCATAGGTATTCAAAACATTCTTGAATTTACTTCCATTTAGAAGATTTTCTTTTTACATAATTGATTGTAGGGATAACGTGGTTGAAAAACATTCCATTATTCTACAATATAAAAAGGGAATATTATTAATACTTTACTTAATTACAAATTATGTGATAAATAATAATAATTTTAATTTTATTAAGACTCCCACAATTATATTAAGTCTCAATGGACCTCACCATGAAATCGGAATGTCCCATCACTCAAGGAATTCTAGTAGCAAGGATCCACATTTCCCTTCCTTATGATTCAAACTATTCCCATGAAAACCTTAATAAGATATCTAGGTAGGTATTATTTCCAAATGAAAAATGAATTTTCCTTAAACCATTGAGTAAAATCCCCAATACATAAATCCTAACAAGAATTTTCTTAACACATTCCAAATATTTTTTATAAGACAAACTATAGACATTAAATTCAATATAGTTTTGGTTGAGTTAACCCATCATCATAGTTAAGATTCTATAATAGTTAAACGTGCTTCCAAATATAGATTCAATCAACACTTTAACTATAGTTTCATCTTAATTTAGATGATGGAATGTATAAATACTTAATATTAACATAAGGTATTTTTTATTATGTATAATTTGTTTCTTATTTTATATATTACATCTCTGTTAATATTAAGTGGATTTTAATTAAGTGATTAACCATGTTTTGAAAAAACATTTATTCATAATCCATTGATTTAAATTCCATCTTATAATATTAGTATATTTATTTTTGTGATCATGGTCTTGTATCCATATAATAATTCATTCATTAGAAATAAATAAGTAAATAAAATACTCGATCATGACTTCATCTAATGGTTGATTTATTGAGTGGATGGTAAATAAATCTATGACTCTAGGGGAAAATAATTTTTCTATTATTGGGATGAGATGTATTATTCTACATGTCCACCTCTGTAACACATGAGTTGGTTTCATCTTAGTTCCCTCATGAAGCACCTTCATATGCCTTGGGATACTTATTTTATTACACACATTTAAAACTCACACATTATTGAGGGGAACCCAAGGATTGGTTAAGGGAAATTATATAAAAAACCTTTTATACTTAGGGATTATATAATTAAAGAGGGAGGGATGACCTACAAATAGTCATATTTAATTTAACAATAAATTATTGCATACATATGCTATAAAATTAAATTTAATAAAACCAAATCATACTCATGTCTAGTCAATACTCATGATTGGTCATACACATGAAATAATTATTCATTTAAAATAAATACCTATCATTCATGCCTATTCATTATTTAATAATATAAACATGCATGAATTAATTTTATTAATTATCATATTAATCGATTAGTTTATTTTATCTTATTTCATCCAATTTTCCTCAAATTCTCATCTGATATGATTTTAAATAAATAAATAATTTTTTTTAATTAAAACTCAAAAAAATTGTACACACCTTTGTACTTGGAAGAAACTCAGTTATTAATTGTTTGAAATACTTAATATGGTTTTAATTGTAAACAATGAACTCAAAAAACATATTGTTTATTTGACGTGTGACATAATTTTATGGAGTGTACTTCCAATTTATTTTCACACAGAACACATGGAAATAACATAGCCTATATAATTTGATGGGTTGAGTTTTTAATATACAATAACTATAAATGATTCATAGTTTAAAAAATTACACTGAATTAATTAAGATTTTATTATAATATAAACCTTAATAACCGATGTGTATTGTCAAATTAATGGCCCAAAAAAATCAGGCTGATGATGTTTAATAGAGTAATTAATTAAATTTAATATTTCCATAAAAATTGGAAAGGTACTTGATATGTGAAATCCAGCCACACAAAATGTACTTTTCTTCATCATATATCTATAGTATATTCCAAGAAACTTAGTGTGTACATCCCATAGGAATTTATGAAATAAATTTCACATAAAAAGAATAAAAGTCATATACTTCATGTTATAGTGATGCCATTCTGTATTCTTCATGTATTAATTGACATGATGTATTAATTACATGGCACTATTTGACCCTTTTTCTTTTTACTTGAGAAAACATGGACTACACGATGCATAGTCAAACAACAAGACATATACTCTGACAAGACATGTGCCACCCTAACTATTCAATATATGGTGCATTTTTTCATGAAAAATTTACTAATTGCATGATGACCCAAAATCCATGCGGGAATCCTTATAAAATTAAAAAGGATACACAAGGTATAATAGAGGATTGCATCCCATGTAGTATTTTATTATATAGTCAAAACCATTAGCACCTTCATATGGGTTCTCCAGAAGTAATTTTCAGTAATTATTAACTAATCTTGGTAACATGAGTGAAGAACTAAGAAGATGAAGAATATATTTCAATGATATATCAATAATGAATTAAAACATGGATTTAATTTTTAATTTTAAATCCATTATGATAAATAATGAAATAAATAATTATAAATTTGAACATGAATTATCTAATACCACTTGATGGTTTCGAGTGTAGCTGAAGCACTTATCAGGGATTATGCTTACACAATAATTTTTAGATTCAATTGATCATTGCCATATTGTACAAGACGTAAATGTCATGACCAATAATATCTTTCCAAATAATATTGACCAAGAAAAGGTCATCAGGACCAAGATTTCATTTCAAGTTTAATTTATGATTAATTTAATTAAATAAGAAGAAATAATACATCATTCATGAGATCTTTATTCAAATTAGATATTTATCATTTGAAAGATTTTTTGATAATACATTGTGGAACTTGTAGGTTCTTAGTATATAATCCATCTAGAATTGATCCACATGTGCTCCTATGATCTTCGAATGACACCAATGAATCACTGCATGAAAGAATGGTCAATTGATCATCTTGAGAACTTCATATTTATTTGGTATTGAATAAATTCCATTAATATTCATGTTCTTAAGAGGATGTTAGAAGGAAGTAGAGTACTTTAGAGTGAAAAATAAATAATTATTGATTAACGTCTAATAGAATATATTAGCAGTTTATTTATAAAAACAGGGTTGCGGTTTGTAATTTAATTTATTCTAGAAGTTATCTTAATAAAATGTTAAACCCATGTCTCAATCCATGCCTTGTATTAAAATAATAATATTATTTTTATTCAATATTTTGCGCTAACTAGCACAATGATAAATATGATTTTACTAGCTTCTAAATTAATATATGCCACCAAACTAAATATTGGTTCACTAGTCCTCCTTAAAATTTATTGAATACCTGAATAAATTAAATATTTATTCATTCAATTAATAAATAAATAAATATTATATATCTGTGTAATTTAATTATTACCCTCAAAGTGAATCTTCATTTAATTTTTGTCAATCCTGAAAAAATTATTCCACGATCTTGATAATGATATTTCTAAGAATAATTAAATTTAAATATAATTGGATTATTATCAATGGAAAAACGTATTATATGACCATCTAGGTTCCTTTATCATTTAGATTACATGGGAATTCCTAAATTTATATATTACTATCTAGAAGCGGGTCACGACACCCAAGGGAAAGTAGTTAATTACACAATATTGAAAAACGTATAAAAACTCTAGTTGTGTAATATAATCCCTTTATCACAACATATCATCAGGAATTTCGTACACCCATGTCATCAATATATATACATTATAAATATTTCTTTGAATATCTAAAATAAACTCATCATTACCCCATGTCCATGGAATTTCATGTAATGATTCTATTTCAATAAAATAGACAAGATATTAACTTCTAGAAATATGAAAGTGACATATCCTTACTTGACTTATTAATTAATAATTCATCATTTGTGAGACACCGAAAATATCAAAATTCACCATGAGCTGGTATCATCATGGTTAATGACAACACATATATGTTCATGAGTTGTAAAATGCATTAATAAAATCATAAAGTCTATGGACCATTACATATGTTCACAAACAAGAATATCTAATGAAATATAAACATTTAGAATTTCAATTGGAGGATTTGTTCTCATAATATCTCATCTTGGAAAGTACAAAGTGACAACATAATGATAATAGGTCTCATATGCTTATGAGTACTCACACTCGATAGTCAACATATTGTGTTCCCAAATATAGAATGTTATTTGACCATAGAACTATGTTTAAAAATATCATAATGGCATTTCAAGGTTATCATCATAGAGGGGAACTTCTATTTCTTTTTCAACATGATAGATAATCTAAGATATTATTACATTAAAGTCATAAAAAACTACGAATGATATATTATAAGTTATTTAAATTAATATTCACTTAATTTAATATACATGTAGTCCAAAGTATACAAATTTGGTTCCATAACACTAACTCCAATATTTAAACACATGACTATTCATAAATTACTCATTATGGTTACCTTAGAAGGACCTTCACTATGGTGAAATAGAAGAAGAGATTTATATAGAGAATCCATAAGGTTTTATGGATAGAAAAATCATAAATATTACGTGAAAGGTGAATCAGACCCTTTATTATTTACAGTAAGAACAAATGTAGTAGAACCAAAATTTTAATGACTTTATTGTAGAATGATAGTTCATCCAGATGAATGTTCAAAATTGGTGTTACCTAATGGTGTCCAATGATGAGATATTTATCATATTAATAATTTATATTGATGACATGCTTATTTCAGGTCTGATAAAGCAACAGATAAACAAGTTGAAAATTTAATTATAGAAAAATTTTGAGAAGAAGAAACCTAATCTATTTAAGAAAATGTTGGGTACAAAAAAATCAAGAGTCTTATGTTCTATATTTATATTTTTGACTTTTATATACTATATCTAAATGGTGATCAAACACTTTGGTATAAGTGAGGTGAAACTAGTTACCAATAACTCGACCTAACATTTGAAGTTAAGTAAGTGGAATAGACCATGAATGAAAGATGAGGCTTAGTACATGGAAAATGATCTTCTTTGAACCAAATTTTAAAATATTAAATTATAAAATGGTTTTAACTTGGTTTGAAGTTTCCCATGAAATGGGATTAGTTTATAGATTCATATAAATTCCACATATAAGGAATAAGGAAGTAGTGGTGTGGATCCTTTGTTATCTCAAATGATCAGAATATAAAACCACATGCTTATTAATGAATGATACATTATTGGGGATTGTAAATGAAAATGTTAAAGGATATATAGACACATAGAGAAGTACCATGGGATATGTGTTCATTTTTAGAGGCATGAATATGAGTTGGATATCAAATAGTTAACTAATAGATTCACTTTCAACAATGGAAGAAAATTATATATATATTTAGTGGAAGTTGGAAAGGTGATGATCTCACTGAAGAGAATATTAGAATATATCAAAAGACATAAGGATGTTGAGGTTATATTTTTGATTCACTATGTGTGATAAAATTGATCAATAATATGATGTTTTATTCCTGAAAAAATCGTATTCAGTTGAAGTATCACATTATATGGAAGTTGTTGGAAGAAAAAGCACAAGATTTATTGAAGATAAAACAAGCTGAAAATATGGTAGATATGATAAAAAAATATATAGTCTGGGATACTCTAGAGTGATGTTATCCTTTAGTTAGGTAAGGATGAAAAATATCATAGTGGGGGAACTATGCAGCTATAAAGGAACTTTTAGAGTAAAATAGGTTTGTAGATACTAATGGAGGACTTAGTAGTGAAGCGTGAAAATATCATATTGGGGGGACTATACTTATTGGTTTTAGCTATTTGAATATTGTTTTCTATCTAGGAATGAAATATAGTTAAAGGAGGAAATCTATAATACTAAATTTTTATGACTAGATGGAGTTGGGAGAGTGACATCTACATTATCCATAAGTTCATAAGTGGCATTGTGGAAGATATTAGTTGCATGAAAGAGACTGAAGTTACCCATGAAATTATCCGATAAAGGTAGTGTGGGAGTGAAAATGACTTTAATGAAATTAACTCTGTGATATGTAAGAGTATTTTTGAGGGTAATATAATATTATTTATCTTATAAATTGTATAAAAAAATAAATACTTAAAGGTATTCTTAGGATATATAAGAGTAAAATTTTAAGACTTTCTAGAATCACTCACTGTTCACAAAAAAGAGGATTTTTGGTGATTGATGTATTTTATAGAAAAAAGTGGTTTCCAGATAGATAGGATCTATGTTGAAATCCCCACAATGGAGGTCAGAAGATAGCACTATTGGATCCATTTGTTGGACTCTACATTAATTAGTTGGGGTGAAAGAAATTTCAATGAAATTTGAACATTGTAATCCTCTTCCATTTTTGAAATAAATTAGATATCACCACCCCTACTATGGATTAGAACTAATTTATTAACCAAGATATAATATTTTTTTATTTGCCTTTTTTTATTTTAATATTTTTTCTTTCAGATTTATTTCTTGAGTTGTTTTCAATTTTTTTTCATTCAAGTTCTAGTGTATTTTTTGTCTGGGTTCATTTTTTTTCTTTATTTCCAACTTTTAAGTTTTGGAGGTATAATATATGGTGGTTTTATTGGAGGTTTCCTCTGATCAAACATTAACCTATGATCACTGTCTTAAGATTTCATCATAATTTAAGGTCTTATACTTTGTTTTTATACTCTCAAATATTCTTTTAAATACTTTTAAATGTATAAATAAAACATTTTAGTCATTATGGTCACATAGAACATCATATTGATGCTAATTCCATTCATATATGTCAAAAATTAATCAATGAACGATTAAATATGATTTAAAAAATATCCAATCTTGTTTGTTCAGTTCCTACCATATCACTTATTCTCAATCATTTTTTATTTTAAAGCTATTATTTGGAAATTCTAACCATAATTCACATATAATTGAATGTTTAAAAATTCTAGATGTTAGATTTTAATTGACTATAATTATACTATAATTTCATAAAAAGCCATGGTTGTTTTCTCATTTTTGTTGTTGGCTTATTTTAAATCATTTTAATCTAAAACATCATTTTTTATAAAATATAACCAAGCTACACATTTTATTGAAGTTCTATCATTCTCAAATGTCAACAATTAATCACCAATCATTTTCATGATATTTAATGGAAATTTATGATCTTTTTCATTGTTTTGAACACTTGAGACACATTTTTATATTATTTTAAATCAATAAAAATTCACTTTTGGTCATTTTGATCCCATTAAATATTGGATTTGAATGATTTATATACCCAAATTTTATAAATTAATCTAAAATTATTTTCCAAATACTTAAATAGAATTCAAACATTATTCCTTAGTTTTGAACATGTTATGCATATTTTTAAATCCTTTTAAAATTATAAAATGAAACATTCCTTAGTTTTTAGAAAAATAAAAATTTTATTTATATTATACCTATACTACCATGTTAAAAAATAGTAAAATATATTTTCCCTATGATTTTATGACAATCCAAGGTCATTTTCTCAGTTTTGACCATGTCCTTTTTTAACCACTTTTTAGTCTAAAGTTTCCTTTCATTCATTTTAACCACACATAAAAGTGGATTGATGTTCTATATATTACAATATATCAAAAAATAATTAAATATCATCGTGTTATAATTTCATGAAAATAGATTTTTTTTTCTTATTTTGATAATATGAATATTTTAATCACTTTTCAATTAGATACTAATTTTTTAGTGTTTCTAACTACAACACTTGTTAAATTATTTCATATTTCACTTATAAATATATTAAATTAGTCAGTGATAATTGTACTAATATTTCAAGGTAATCCAAGATCCTTTTTTTAATTTGGACCATCTTATGCATGCTTTTAAATTTGTAATTATATTAAAGAGAAATTTTAGTCTTTCTGAGCACATCGTATATTAGAAAAACACGGTTTTAATTCATAAATTAATGAAATTAATAAGTTTTAATTTTTATACGATGTCCTAATGATACAAGGTTTTTTATTTGTTTTAACCATTTAACAGTTGTTTTTAATGTATTTTATTTCTATAAAAAATGAAAATTCAATAATTCTAGGCGCATGAAATTTCAGATAAATATTCCATCTATTTGTATATTTTAGAAATTAATTGATGATAAATGTTCATTAGTTTTAGTGAAATATGATTTAGTTCACTAGTTTTTAATCTTATCACTAGTTTTTAATAACTTTTTAGTATAAATTATTTTTATCTATTCTGACCACACTACATGTCACATTGATATGAAAAATATTCCTACATGTCCCAAATTAAACTATGATTACTTTAAAATGTTTTCAAGATAATTATATATAATTTGATAGCTTTTTACTCTATCACCGGTGTGTGAGACTCATATTTTGAAATAAAAATAAATTTTAGATTTAGAAAAGTGTATTTTAATTATTATTTTAAAATTAATAATTAAATAAAAATATTAATTGAACATACCATATGAATCTAGTATATGATCCTATGGATCTCTTATAGACTCACACAATTTTCTATTTTCTATATATAGATCCTGAAACAAATTAATATCATATATTATAAGAATATTAAAAAATCAGTGTAAAAATAACTTCATTCATTTTTACCAATGAAACTGGAGCCTATGTGTCATCAATAGGTGTAAAGAACTAATAATAAAATTACACCACCTCCTCTTGATGTTCCATTATTCGTGAAAATAAATCCTCACATTCTTTATACAACTACCCAAACCAAGTATCTATATTATACTATATAACTTGAACCACAATATCTACCATTTCTTGTGTAAACATCACTACATCTCCAAGTGGACCTATCATATCTGATGTCACAACTAGATAATATAGGAATACTATTCCTTACATCAATGAATAACTATATCTATCATGCCCTATAAAAATTAGAAATATTTTATCTCTATGTATAATAATATGTCACTACCCCTCTCACAGTTTTTCCAACTAAATGTGAAACTATTCCCATTAAATATGTAAAATTAATTAATAAAAGTATCAATATTCTATCACAATATATATAGAAATCAGTTGAATCCAATATTTTATTTCTATAACACTAAAAACAACCCTATAAACATCCCATTGAGTCCTCAACCACACAAATAATGGATTGACAGGATTAACTCACTAGTGGAGCTAGATATACAAAAATCCAATTTAATATTTATATCCATGTTATAATTGAAAATTTTAAATATTTTTATTAAAAATTTGTTATAAATTTAGATAATGTATAATATATGACACCTAATGAGTTACAATCCAATTAGGAATCACCAATAGTGTCCAATTACACAAATTATGACCATATAAAGTCTAATTTCAATGTATTTAATTGTTAAACATATAAAATATTTAACATGTTTGAATATTTTGAGCATCCAATCTCACCACTAAAACCTTACTCAAAATGTAGTCAACCATTTAAATCCACTGTGTTGGAAAACTACAATGCATGAATCACTATAAGATATATATATATATATATAACTTGAAAATTAGACCCAATGTTCTCCATTAAATGTTCCCTAATAGAAATTCCATATTTCTCAGAATTTGGTGATACAAACTGGCTAAATATCATCTGGATAGGATATTGAATTATCATTTTAAAATATTATCACTAATAATAAAAATAATATGTAGAATATAATGAAAATTTTAATTATTATTTTATCAAAATATCCCTCTATAATCTATCAACATAATTTATTGAGAATAATGTCTACTCATTAGTCACCAAGGAGAATCTTTTGGGGACACATATTAAATTCTGCAACTGATAAATCATTTCACTCAACACCTCTGTATTCAGATGAAACATGTTGTCAAATAAGAACACTATTCAAGTACTAAAATTACAAGAATATATCCCTCTATCAAGGCCCTTAAATTTTCTTGAATTTTCACCAAATATTACTAATCACAAATTTGAATTTTTGTAAATAATATTGTTTTTTTGAAAAACTAGTACTTGGAGAAGAATAGATGTATATAAAAATAAATTACATTTATATTAAATTTAAATCACACATACCACTACTTCTAGAAGAAACTCAATATGTTCACTATAATATATCTACCTTTATAGAAATAAACTAAAGTTAATTCATCTAAATTTTTATCAAATAATACATACACATTTTTAAAAACTTGAAACAATTTTAAATATAACGGAATAAAATGGAAATAAACCTTTAATTGATCAGTTATATTAAAAATATCTCCTTAAATGGACTCCTTGATCAATTAAATATCTTATTATCATGAAACTATATTGGTTTTATGAATATATTTATTAATAAAATTAACAATATTAGGCTCCTCCAATTTAATTAGAAAATCCACCTTTGAGTTTTTTTTTCTCTCAAAATATTCTAGTGTGAATTAGTGAAAAAAAATCAGCCCTATTCTAATTATAACACTAATATAAAGGAAATATTAATTACTTGACTATATTTATATAAGTTATATTTAAATTTTACAACCATAAATATGTAATTTATAAATTATTTTCCATGTATATTATTGACCAAATAAAATATAAAAAATATAAATTTTGATCCAAAATTATATATAACATCGATTAGGTTGTTCAAAAGGATGTAGTAATTAATAGCATCAATAGGTGGATAATTGATTCCAATATTTTTCATTAGTGAATTAATGTCAAAATAACTAATAAAAAATAAAAATCCATTTTCATATAAATACTTTAAACAATGAGATGTATCAAATAAACCATTGAAAATTTGACTTCTTTCATCAAAATATTTATGAGTAATCGATTCATTAAATTTTTAAACCTACCAATTCCACATAAATCAATGAAAGTAAGTGATGAAAAAATGAATCTATGATATATTTTAATAAAAAATAATCCAATTTTATATAGTTTCATAATTTATAGACCACTCATGAAAAGAATTGAAATTATTATTTTTGTATATAATAATAAGTAACATATGACCATTCTCATTTCCATACAGTGATATGTGTCCTAAAATATTAAATGATAAGAGGTATAAAAAAATAAAATATATAAAATAAGTATATAATATTTTAACTATATGAATTATTGTATCAATTTCATTATTAATAGAGTGTTTCAATACACTTATCTATGACCTTAAACCCATTCATTATGGAGTATGTGAAATGTTTTACCTGCTCTAATTTGGATTTCATTAATCCATGAGTGTATATTATTTTATTTAAACATCATTATGATATAATACACAAAAATTGGTGGATTCATCCATCATATAACCCTCATCTATTAATGATATTTAGATGAGAGTTGTTATGAACATACTTTAAGGAACCATAAGTTATACACAATATATTACATAACTTTTAAAAAAATATCCATATAGCTCACCAATAAATATATAGGTCTGGTGCCTATTGTAACAGCCCAAGTTTTTCTAAAAATAAATATGAATTCATGGAACTTTGTTTTAGGTATATATTCATAACTATCCTTTTAACATAATTTTTCCACTTCTATGTTTTGAATTTCATGAGACTCTCATCTACAATTGTGTTCAGTATGTTATTTGGAGTCTATTGGAACCAACTTGTTTTTTGGTGAATAGTAACATACCCTAATGAATATTAATATGAATAGTAATATGAACCTAATGAATTTTAAATTTTATTATTATTTTATTTTCCTAAAGATAGAAGATAATAACATCTTGGTTAATTTTTCATTGTGATAAAGAAGAAGTTGTAGAATTAGAACTGTTAATTTTTGAATTAAGTATGATTTTATTTAAATATTAAAATAATAATATTTAGAAAATTATTCTCAAAAAATGGACATCATTTTTGAAATCTACACGTCAATAAATGGTTAGTTTGAATTTTGGGATTTTTTTTGAAACATTTGATTTTTCAATGAATAGTAAAAAATACAGCTTTTAGTTTTGGTGTATTAATGACATCATTAATGATATAATAATGATTTCATAAATATGGTATACTTTTGTATAGTTATATAAGGTGTGAGGTGTCCCAAGTGTCTTATACCATGAGAAAATACCATGGGAAAGCCCATGGTTTTGCAAATACCACCCATGAGGTGTCCCTTGAAGATTATTAATATAATCCCTCACTTTTCCTATAAATACCAACTCTTCCAGTCATTTAATTCATTCCCAATTCTCCATAAACGAATATCTCGCCTCCTTACCTTCATAGTATCCCTCCCAAGGTTTCCTCAAGCTCCCAAGATCCCAAACTTCAAGTTATAAGGGTTACTCTACAAGGTAAGAAAATTCTCAATTTCTTTCTTTTTCCTTTCAAATTCTCTTTTATGGGGTATAATTTTTAATTTTCCATACCATGTTCTTATTATTTTATTATAATTGATCTTATATATATTATGATTTATTTCTGGATGGGTGAAACTTGTCCCCTCTCTTTTTAATATTTTCTAAAACCATGTTGTGTAGCCATTAGGCTGCCGAATTTTTGTAAGCGATTTCACAATTTTTCTTTTATTTTGAGTTCCTTCCTTATCATTTCTTCATATCTCCTTACCCAAGAGGAATTAATTATCCATAAATCATGTATACTCTGGATTTTATCATTTTTATGAGAAATTTATCATATTTATTCTTCTCATCTCCCCAATTTTTTAAAGAATAAAAAACGTTGTCCGTTTGTGTCGAATTACCGACATCGTGGACGATGTGATTTCAAAATCCATTAATTCTTTCAAGTCTAGTCATGAAAACGTTTATATGGTTGAACCAGGTTATAATATATTTTTTATGACTCATATATGGTTCTGTAATTCTTTTGTACTCATGGTTCTAATTTATAAGACAAAACAAGGTTGTTATTATCAAAGAACCACTAAAAGGATCTAAACGAACATCATTAATGTTATATATTATGAATCATCTTAATGTAAGAATTAAAAATTATAAATGGAATAATTTATGTTACTGGTTATATGAAAATACTATTCCATTCCAATTCCAGAGTTTTACTTCCAATCAACAAGAACGATTCATCATGAACCGATCGTGAAAATCATAAAAGAACTCACCCAAAATAATGCAAGGAACAAAATACTAACAATTAAGGGGTGAAACGAGGTTATGAAATGACCATATAAGATGTTATAAACATGAAAATGTTTCTGTAAAATAATAATAACACTCTTTTAACCATTATACAGGAGGATTAAACAAGTTTGAAGTAAGACAAGCCTAAGGTAAAGGAATTCTTACCCCGATTTCCATTCTTTGGGTTAACCTTATACTTCATTGTTATGTGCTATTTAAATTTTTTGGGTGATGGGTTATGTTTATATTATGTTTTATTTATAGTATATATATACATACTCCGTCCACCCTATTAATTCTCTCTTCAATTGTATGATATTTATAAGGGGCTTTTCTTTAAAAATCCTCTTTTTTAAATTCTGTTTTACGAAATTCCAAAGCAATGTTTTTATGGAATTATTCATGTTGTATGATTATGTTTTGGATCTTGGTAATTATTTATGATGAAGGGTAGGACCTATATTTCCCTCCAATTTATTGGGTATGAGTAAGTTTGAGGTCGTCTATATGGTTACTCCAAGTGTAACTGCGATGGTTCCACAAAGTAAGGTAATCGTGAGGGTTACAAATTTTAAGGTAGCCAAGATGGTTACAAGATTATGTAAGTAATGCCCCAAGATAAATTTATGATTATATTTATGTTCTCATATTTGTGTGGATCTTGTGTAAATCCCATGTTACACGAAGTAAGTATATATGGGTGAAAATCATGTCTTTTGAAAATGTTTTCATATGTTATGAGTATTCATGGACTAATGTGATTTTTCCTTATTTTCCATACCTTACTGATCTTTTGTGCTCATCCCAAGTTTTTAAATGATTTTTCACAGGTTAATGGATGTGCAATATAAGGAAGGAAGACACGTTAAATGTTGAAGAATTTTCAAGGAGTCTTGTTTTAAGTTTTAATGTTTTATATTTTGGGAAAAATGGACACTGTTTTTATGGTATCCACTATGTAACAATGTGTAATATTATGAATGTTTTTTCCTAATTATCTAAAGCTATAAACTTGAAAAGATCCTCAATGTAAAAGGAAGTGTTTTCTTGACTAAACTCAAGATTATGTATGTAATAAGGTCGGGTCCATATAGTTGGTATCAGAGGATGGTTTAGATAACTTTAGGGGTTAGGGTGATGTTAATATAAAACCATAAATGATTTTTACTCTATGTTTAATTTGAAATGTTATAGCATATAAAGATTAACATGTTGCTTTATCTAAGAAATGTTTGTTCAGAATGGTTGTCTGCAGAAGGAACAGGGATGCTGAAGAGGAGAGGCACCCACAAAATTACATCCTTCCTGATCTGCAGCCCGGAATGGTAGGGATTGGAAATGAGCAGTTTGTGACAGTAATGGCCCAGCTAACACAGGCAATAAATGGTGGTGGCATCCATGCAAGAGGACCAATAGAGGTACGACAACGAAACATGATAGTGGTAGAAAATTTTATGAGGCAACATCATCCTGCATTCAATGGATCTTCTAACCTAGTGGCAACTGAAGGATGGATCAATGCCCTTGAAAAGATATTTGATGTTATGGGATGCTCAGAAAATCAAAAGGTAAGTCTTTCCATTTATTATTTTGAAGGGTAAGATGATCAATGGTGGTCAATGGTAAGGAATATCAGGGGTAGAGAATATTTTGATGCCTTTGAGTGGGATGAATTTAAAATTCTTTTCCTTGAAAAGTATTTTCCTAAGGTGGTGTGACTAATAATGGGGAATCAATTCCTTGAATTGAAATAGGAGTAAGATTCAGTGGCTATGTATGAAGCTAACTACATCCGACTGGCAAGGTATGGCTCCAATAAAACTTCTTGAATTGAAAAATCAGTTGCAGTATTTGCTTGACAAAGGCTTCATTCGTCCTAGAACTTCACCATAGGGAGCCCTTGTTTTGTTTGTTAAAAAGAAAGATGGTTCCATGAGACTTTTCATTGATTACAGAGCTTTGAATAACATCACTGTTAAAAAAAAGTATCCTTTTCCTCATATTGATGACTTGTTTGATCACATCTAGGGAGCTCAGTACTTTTCCAGGATTAACTTGAGATCTGGATACCATCAGCTAAAGTTGAAGGAGGATGACATCTCAAAAGCGGCCTTTCGTACTAGATATGGGCATTATGAATTTTTTATTATGCCGTTTGGATTAAATAATGCACCTGCTGTATTCAGGAATCTTATGAATAAATTATTTAATGAGTTATTGGATAAGTTTGTGGTTGTATTTATTGATGACATTCTGGTATTTTCTAAAAATAAAGAGGATCAAGAAAAACATCTAAGGGTTGTGTTGAAAACTTTAAAAGAAAAGAAACTATATGGAAAATTCAGAAAGTGTGATTTTTGGTTGGAACAGATTTATTTTATTGGGAACATTGTAAATAAGGATGGAATAACAGTTGATCCTTCCAAAACAAAAGTAGCAGATGAATGACAAAGACCCACAAATGTTACAGAGATTCGTTGTTTTTTGGGCTAAGCAAGTTATTACTGACAGTTTGTTAAGAAATTTGCACAGTTATCTAGCCCGATAACCAAGTTAACACAAAAAGGGGTTAAATTTGTTTGGACATAGGAATGTGATGTTTGTTTTCAGGAACTGAAGAAGATATTGGTGAATGATCCAGTTTTGGCCTTACCTTCCCGAAATGGTGAGTTTTTCATCTACAGTGATGCTTCTTTGAAGAGACTTGGTTGTGTTTTGATGCAGAATGATCAGGTAATTGCCTATGCTTCGAGACAACTTAAACCTCATGAGCTAAATTATCCCACACATGATTTGGAATTGGAAGCTGTGATTTTTTCTTTGAAAATATGGAGGCATCATCTATACGGAACCAAATGCCAAATATATACTGACTATAAAAGTCTAAAGTATATATTCACTCAGAAGGAATTAAACATGAGGCAGAGAAGATGGCTAGAACTGATAAAGGATTATGACTGCATGATCAATTACCATCCTGGAAAAGCAAACAAAGTGGAAGATGCCTTAAGTTAGAAACATCATGCATCATTAACCATGATACATCTGGAATATGATCCCTTTATTAATGATTTGATGAATTTTGGCTTAGAAGTTGTTGGTGAATGGAATACATCTGTTTTGATTTTGGTTTCAGTGCAGTATTTGTTTTCAAAAAGAATTAAGCAAGCGCAGAAGGAAGACAATGAACTACAGAAAAAGGTAGAATTGGTTAAAATGGGTAAGTTTCCAGAATTAAATCTTGATAAAGATTGTGTTTTAAGATTTGAAAAAAGGTTGTGTGTGCCTTTTGATTCCCATTTGAAGAAAGAATTGTTGTGTGAAGCTCATAGTTCTTTATTTTATGTTCATCCTGGAAGTACTAAGATGTATAGAGACCTTCAGGAGTATTATTGGTGGAATGGGATGAAAAGAGATATAGCTGATTTACAATGAAATGTTTGACATGTCAACAGGTTAAAGCACAGTAGCAGTTACTGAAGGGAATGCTTTAGCCTTTTCCAGTTCCAGATTGGAAATGGGAGAATATATCCATGGACTTTGTGGTGGGACTACCAAAGACTTCTCAAGGTAACAATGTGATTTGGGTTATTGTTGATCGGCTAACAAAGTCTGCGCATTTTATTTCTATTCGAGATACAATGAATTTGGATCAGATTTCTCAATTTTACCTCAAGGATATTGTCAAGTTACATGGAGTTCTTCTTTCCATTGTGTCTGACCGAGATCCCAGGTTCACTTCTAACTTTTGGAAGGGACTTCAGAAGTATTTGGGCACAGAGTTAAATTTTAGTAATGCTTTTCATCCTCAATCAGATAGGAAGTCAGAACGAATGATTCAGACTTTCGAGGATATGATTCGAGCTTGTTCAATGGACTATCAGGGAATTTGGGTCAACATATTTCTATAGTTGAGTTTTCTTATAATAACAATTTTCATTCCAGTATTCAGATGGAACCTTTTGGGGCCTTGTATGGGAAGCGATGCCAGAGTCCATCATTTTGGAATGAAGTTGGCGAAAGAAAGTTTATGGGGCTAGAATTAGTTGAAGAAGTGGCTGAGAAAGTGAGGATGATCCAGAAACACATGAGGACTACTCAGAGCAGGTAGAAAAGTTATGCAGATAAAAGAAGGAAAGAATTCTATTTCAAGGTAGGTGACCATGTTTTCCTTAAAATCTCTCCTTGTAAAACTGTGATGCGTTTTGATAAGAAAGGTAAACTAAGTCCACGGTTCATCGGTCCTTTTGAAATCTTAGAGAAAGTTGGAATAGTTGCATACCGTTTAGATTTTCCTCCAAGCTTGTTTTAGGTACACAATTTTTTTCATGTTTCGATGTTGAGGAAGTATGTGCCAGATTCATCACATGTCTTGAGCCCAGAAGCAGTTCAGCTGGAATAGAACCTTTCTTATGAAGAGAAACCAGTTTAAATTCTTGATCGAAGGGAACAAGTATTGCAGAATAAGGTAATCCACGAGGTAAAAGTTTTTTAGAGAAACCACATGGTTGAAGAAGCAACATGGGAGTCTGAAAATGCTATGAGAGAAAAATACCCTCATTTTTTTAATAAGTAAATAAAATTGCGAGGACACAATTTCAAGAAGGTGGGGATAATGTAACACCCCAAGTTTTTCTAAAAATAAATATAAATGCATGGAACTTTTTTTTAAGTATATATTTATAACTATCCTTTTAACACAATTTTTTCCACTTCTATGTTTTGAATTTCATGAAATTGTCATCTACAATTGTGTTCAGTATGTTATTTGGAGTCTATTAGAACCAACTTGTTTTTTGGTGAATAGTAACATACCCTAATAAATAATAATATGAATAGTAATATGACCCTAATGAATAGTAAATTTTATTATTATTTTATTTTCCCAAGTCTAAAAGATAATAACATCTTGGTTAATTTTTCATTGTGATAAAGAAGAAGTTGCAGAATTAGAACCGTTAATTTTTGAATTAAGTATGATTTTAATTAAATATTAAATTAATAATATTTAGAAAATTATTTTCAAAAAATGGACTTCATTTTTTAAATCTACACGTCGATAAATGGTTACGGTGAATTTTGGGAATTTTTCTGAAACATTTGATTTTTCGGTGAATATTAAAAAATACAGTTTTTAGTTTCGGTGTATTAATGACATCATTAATGATATAATAATGATGTCATAAATATGGTATAATTGTGTATAGTTATATAAGTTGTGAGGTGTCCCAAGTGGTTTGTACCATGAGAAAATACCATGGTCATGCCCATGGTTTTGCAAATACCACCCATGAGGTGTCCCTTGAAAATTATTGAAACAATCCCTCACTTTTCCTATAAATACCAACTCTTCCCATCATTGAATTCATTCCCAATTCTCCCTCAATGAATCTATAGACTCCTTACCTTCATAGTAGTCCTACCAAGGTTTCCTCAAGCCTCCAAGGTCCCAACCTTCAAGTTATAAGGGTTACTCTACAAGGTAAAAAAATTCTCAATTTCTTTCTTTTTCCTTTCAAATTCTCTTTTATGTGGTATAATTTTCAATTTTACATACCATGTTATTATTTCCTTATTATTCTTGATCTTTTCTATATTATGATTCATTTCTGGATGGGTGAACCTTTTCCCATCTATTTTTAATATTTTCTAAAACCATGTTGCGTAGCCGTTAGGCTGCCGAATTTTTGTAAGCGATTTCACAGTTTTTCTTTTATTTTGAGTTCCTTCATTATTCTTTCTTCACATATTCTTACCAAAGATGCATTAATTATCCAGAAATCATGTATAATATGTATTTTATCTTGTTTATGAAAAATTAATCATCTTTATTCTTCTACTCTACCCACTTATTTAAACAATAAAAAACGTTGTCCGTTTGTGTCGAATTACCGACATTGTGGACGATATGATTTCAAAATCCATTAATTCTTTAAAGTATGGTCATGAAACCATTTATATGGTTGAAAAAGGTTATAATATATGTTTTATGACTCATATATGGTTCTGGAATTCTTTTGTACTCATGGTTCTAATTTATAAGACAAAACAAGGTTGTTATTATCAAAGAACCACTAAAAGGATCTAAACAAACATCATTAATGTTCTAACTTATGAATCATCTTCATGTAAGAATTAAAATTGATAAATGGAATAATTTATGTTACTGGTTATATTAAAATACTAGTCTATTTCAATTCCTAATTTTCACTTCCAATCAACAAGAACGATTCATCATGAACCGATCGTGAAAATCATAAAAGAACTCACCCAAAATAATGCAAGGAACAAAATACTAACAATTAAGGGGTGAAATGAGGTTATTAAATGACCATATAAGATGTTATAAACATGAAATTGTTTAAGTAAAATACTAATAACACTCTTTTAACCATTATACATGAGGTTTAAAAATGTTTTAAGTAAGACAAGCCTAAGGTAAGAGAATTCTTAACCCGATCTCCTTTCTTTGGGTTAACCTTATACTTCATTATTATGTGATATTTAAATTTTTTATGTGATGGTTTATGTTTATATTATGTTTTATTTACAGTATATATACATAATCCATCCAACCTATTAAGTATCTCTTCAATTTTATGATATTTATAAGGGGATTTTCTTTAAAAATCCTCTTTTTTAAATTCAATTTTATGAAATTCCAAAGCAATGTTTTTATGGAATTATTCATGTTGTATGATTATGTTTTGGATCTTGGGAATTATTTATGATTAAGCGTGGGACCAATATTTACCTCCAATTCATTGGGTATGAGTAAGTTGGAGGTCGGCCATATGGTTACTCCAAGTGTAACTGCGATGGTTCCACAAAGTAAGGTAGCCGTGAGGGTTACAAATTTTAAGGTAGCCAAGATGGTTACACGATTATGTAAGTAATTACCCAAGATACCTTTATGATTATATTTATGTTCTAATATTTGTTTGGATCTTGTGTAAATATCATGTTACATGAATTAATTATATATGGGTGAAAATCATGTCTTTTGAAAATGTTTTCATACGTTATGAGTATTCATGGTCTAATGTGATTTTTACTTCTTTTCCATCCATTACTGAGATTTTGTGCTCATCCCAAGTTTTTAAATGATTTGTAACAGGTTAATGGATGTGTAATACAAGGAAGGAAGACATGTTAAATTTTGAATAATTGTCAAGGAGTCTTGTTTTAAGTTTTAATGTTTTATATTTTGAGAAAAATGGAAACTGTTTTTATGGTATCCACTATGTAACAATGTGTAATGTTATGAATGTTTTGTCCTAATCCTATAAATATATAAACTTGAAAAGATCCTCAATGTAAAAGGAAGTGTTTTTTTTGAATAAACTCAATATTATGTATGTAATATGGTCGGATCCTTATACCTATGGTAAAAATGAAATAAAATACAACATTGTTTTATATAAAATACATAGTTTTTATACACATATTTATAAACCCATCCAAGAGAGACCCATATTCCAGTCCCAATATATGTTATCATAGGGACATTATTAAGGTAAAGGGTGTGACATAAATATTATTAAGGGTTTAAAACAAGGTAAATATAGGGTGATATATCACGAGAGTTAATTTTCATAATATGGAATGTGTAATAGATTTTTTTTATAAAACTGCTATATGGAGACATGAAATAAGAAAGAAATATTCCATGAGCATGGTAATGGGTCTCCCTCTACCCTATCAAAAGAGGTATTTTATATAATAATAAAATGAAGTTTCAACTCCAACCTTTTAAAAAATACATATTATGGGAAAAGTTAACCATATCATGTCTATAGATAACATATTAGAAAAAGATAACAACATAATGAACATGAAAAAGGATATCATTAGATATATTGAATTACTTGGTTAATTTTTGGTATATATAATTCTAGGCCAACCCATTTTAATAAAATTTCATTCATATCTATGATACATAGAATAAAATCATACATAAAGCAAAAATTTGAAATAAAAACATGAGAAATAAATAGGCAAAAAAATAAATCCACAAATAATTGACTATTTAATTATCATATAGTCTCCCAAGAAAGAGTAGATTAATAAATCTTGGAAATATATTGTAAAAAATGAGGAGTAAATCAAGAAAATGGTCTCATTTATCAAACTTTGATTTTTTAATTTAATCTTTAAAAAGAGTAAGATAAAAGTGTTTACCCAAAAATATAATAACACATCACATTTTATGTCAAAATGATATATGTTTTCAGAAATCATAGAATGAAAATAATTGTTTTATCTTAGGAACATTAAAAGGAAAATGAAATAGAAATGTTTCATATACTAGGATTAATTTAAAGAAAATATTATAAATGGAACTTGAGATACATGATTATAACCAATAAAAAGAATGAAATAATACTATAAAGAACATAAATAAAGAATTTAAAATATAATACAATGAAGATAGATATATTTAGTGATAGTCAACATAACCATTATACTGAAAAAGCGTGATAAATAACACTTTCTTCAATTTTGGACTTTCTTTAGATGCTCCCATGAAATCGTGAATAATAATGTATTATTTATGAAATAATTTTTTCATAACTTTATGAATATTAATCCCTTATAATTGATTGACTATCATATTTTACTAATATTTTAAATTTGTTTTATTTGTGACTAGTTTTATGATTTTGTTCTGTTTATGACTCCAAATATACTTCATTTTATTTCAATGACCAATGGTGTTCATTGTATGTTTATATAAGCTCTATAAATGTATTTTTATGGTATCTATATCATTATAATAGCATAGAAGTCCCACCATTCAATAAATGTCCCAAATTGTTTCCATATTATTTTATATTCAATGGAACACACTTTAAGGGTATTTTTATGGTGTCTTTATTATTCCAATATAATATAATATTTTCAATTCAATAGATGGTTCAAAGTGGTTTCCAATTATGATATTCTTCTTTAAACATAGTTCATTATATTTATAGAGGAATAAGAAGAAATAAATGGAAATAAATAAAAGATTTTTAGATCATAATACTTTATTGCATGATATGGATCCATAGGATTACACCTTAAAACTTCAAAGATTCATGTTTTAGTTAGATTGTGTCTTTAAAAACGTGTTTAGTAGGGTTAGGGGGGGGGTATTTTGGTTGATATTTAGTGAGCGAAAGTTTTTTGAAAGTAAAGAGAAATTGGTGGAATAGGGGTGCATTTTTAAGTGAATGAGAAAGTGGTGTTTTGAATAAAATATTGATTAATTGATTTTTTTTAAGAATATGAATAAAATTGATTATTTTGGCTAAAAAACAGAATTAATTCATTTTATTTTGATTTGATGGATTCTTTATCATATATAATTTATGACTATTATTTTTCTCCATGTATTTACTTCTTAAAAAATCACTTATTTTACCATATTTCTCTATTTATCATGTTTCATTATTTTTTAAAATTACTAAAACATCACCTTTTTCTTATTTTGATATGATGATTAAAAAAATAGAATCTATTTTTCGAAAATAAATTTATAAATTATATAATTTGAATAATTATTTCTAGTAAAAAATTACTATTTTAGCGAATTACATAAAACATGTTTTTACAAAAACTATACACTTATAATTGCATTATATTACAATGATTGGGTTCTTGTTTTTTTGGTATTTTTATATTTAATTATTTAATGAATGATAATTTTTTTCTTAGGTTAATTATTAAAATAACCTAATGTTCGTTATACTATTCCAATGCTTAGGTAACTATTATAATAACTATTTTACCATAATAATGGTCAAATTTATAATGGTTGTATAATTTGACACCTCTTACCAAGAAGTATTATTTCAATCATTCTTTATTCACTCAATTTTCTCACAGGGTTCCTGATATTTCATTTAAATAATTGAAATCATATTTCTAATGATTTGTTTCATTTTTATAGTGTTGTTTTTAGGTCCTATATTTTTAGGAGACAATGAACCTATAAATTTCCAAAATCTAATTATGTTAATTATTTTTTATTATCCCACTATATAAATTTTTAATTTTTGGGGGTATATTTATAATTTTATACATATCTATCTATATAAATGGAATAAAAGAGTGTTCATTTTTTAGAGGGTGTATATGATTTATTTATACTATAGATTATTTCTAAATATCAAACACATGTATATTGAGAATGTAATTTTTTTACATAGAAAATTGTAGGTAATTACATTCTTCCAAACATAAAAATTTCATCCTTGAATTTTCATCACATAATCTATGATGATAAGAGATATGGATACTTCTATTTCCATATATCTTAAGGTTCCCATGTTGTCTCTTCATATACATAATTTATCCATAGTGCATTGAAAAGGTGAATTGTATCATTGTTTTTAACTTTATACCTATAAACAAAGATCATTACCATATCATACTAGTAAGAGAGATCATCTTCCAACTACACCACATTTGGATACAATACATGTGAGGGACTTGGAATGTACTTCTATAAGAGGTATACATAGAACACATCATGTACTTGAGATAGTTTTAGTGGATGGGAATGTCTAATGGCCATAACTCTAACGTGATCATGTATCTCGAAGTGGCCAATATTTTTAGAACATATCTTTCCCTTCCTCTCAAGACTTATAACTATATTTCCTTATGATATTCCTATGAATAATATATTCTAAACCTTAAACTTCAGAACAATTATATTATTTTCATCAAAATTATTTTGTTGATCATGAGAAAATATTCTATGTTATGGTATGGATTAGACCATTTATGACATATATTTGACCAATTCATGTACGAATAGAAAAATCTATCCAACATCATCCAAGCTTGTTGGTGTTTGACACTCATTCCCATAAAGGCTTCAAAATGAGCAATCTAAATGATCTATTCGAATCTTTATTTGTACGGAAACATGAAAAAATGAAATTTTTGTTCCTATCCTCCATTAAAGGAGAAAGACCAAGATTTGACCATGTTTTATAATGTTTAAATGGTCCTATTGGATTGAAAATATATTATAGAAAGATATAATGTTGTAATTTTAAATTCTATATTTGGTTACTTAAAAATACATCTCTATAACTTTTAGGTGGACCTCATATCTCAACTAGACATAATTGATAGTTTTATTCCATTAAAACTCACGAATTCTTTGATTTATATCATATAAGGTAGATCAATTGAGAAGTCTTCCTAAATAGAGATGAAGAGAGAAATTATTATAATAAAATTCACAGTAAACCATATTGTATTTCTCAATTGAAATTTCATTTTTAGACTCATAAAAATATCCATTGTGTTCCCCCCATTTCTATGTTCTTATAGATAATGGTTGAATCATCACCTTCAAATTTTATTGGATTTCCTTATCTTACCAGTATTCCAATAACATTTATGTATATACTATGATCATCTTCTTCATATTATCCCAATATAAATAATTTTTGAGATCTTAGTATATCTTTTTTATTCCATAGTGGATAGAGAATATAGATCTTTGAGAATCATCTAGCAGATGATTCTTTATTATAGGAATGATGGTATATATAATCATGTCTATAATCTTATAAATCCATTTATATCAATGATGAACTCAAGTATTTTCCATTTATTTATTTATTACACTTTATTTTAGTCTCTACATAATCCAGTTGAGATTTATTAATCTACTCCAAGATGGATGGTAAAAAAAGAATTTGATAAAATATAAAATACCATACTTTTTCTTTTTGATTTTGATGTCCAACTACGTATACCTAAGAAGATTGGATTTATTTCATTCCTCATTAATGATAATATTGTGGAATATTTTTAGATTATCACATCTAGAAATTTATATTTCTTTTGAGGATATATGCAATGATTCGTGCTCTCTAGGTCTGTTGCTTTGATGGTTTTGGTTGTTGGAGGTGTTTTGGGGTGGTTTCGGGAGTTCTTGGTGGAAGATGGAGGTGCAACCAATTTTTTTCAATAAATACACATCATGTAAGTGTATTACATGATGTGAAAGTTAGTTTCATGGCATGTGTAGGGTTAGTTCTTGACGTGTAGGTATTTAGGTTTGAATAATAAAATACATCATATTTTTTGACAGAACTTATAATCCTGGGATTACACAACATGAAAGGGGATTACACATTATGTAATTTATTCGACGCTATACAATTTTATGGTTTTGTCCACTTGGGTTATTTCACAAACCCTATAGTATATCCTCCCTCTCTTATTTTGGATGATCAAGCGATGCCCTATTCTAGAGATTAAGGTTCTTTTTTATGGGGATTGATTTAAGGCACTCCATCGTTGATTTGTGGTGGGTTCTCCTCTCATTATCATATATTTTCTTCCATTCTTATCCTGAGGATCTGATATAGTGGCGTTTCTTTGTTTTGGAGTGTGTTTGGTTTGTTATTTTACCACCCTTTGGTGCGGTGTAGGCTGATCTACAAGTTTCTTGTGAAACAATGTTTTCTAAGTGGTTTCTTATTCTCCCTATGGTGCATAGTAAGTTGAAAATATTTCATGAGGTAGGATTTCCATCATATCTCTTGATTATGTATCATACGGGAGGGGGTTACTTTTTTTATCTATGGATTATGGTTGTTCTATATTGATCAAAGATAAATAATTGACTAATTTAAATTGAAAGGGGGAGAAAATTGTTCAATTCACATGCATTTTATAGGTTTAAAATTATCTATGATATTGTGGATTGATTGGGCTTCATGCCCTTCTGAAAATTATAGCCATTGGGGGATATATTTGTGTTGGATATGTGTGATGTGATTGTTTTTTTTGGTTGTCATTGTTTTTATTATCACAAATGGAAATTGGTTAATTAATTATACCTGGATAATGAAATGGTGACCCCAAGATTTTGGTTTGTGTGATAACACCCCTAAATTAAAGAGTAATGTGATAAAAGTCTATTTGTAAATATTTAAATAGATCTTTATGTTTTGTTATGTGTGGCTGTGCTTGTGGTATGACGGTTTGTGGTTGTAATGGGTTTTGGGAAAATATGCAGTTTGTTTGGTTTTTCTTTTGGGGTGGTGAGAAGTTGGTCTGTTTGGTCGCAATTTTAGGGTTGGGATGTGATGGTATGATGGAGATGTTAATCAGTTTGTGATATGTGGTTTATTTCTACCAGATGACTGAGTAGTGGTGGAATAAATAAATAATTGTTTAATATTGTTTGAAATGACATGGGTTTGTTTGGTTAATGGTATTGGAATTTTTAATAAATAATTTAAATGATGGGTTGTGTGATTAAATGTGGTGGATGATAAATAGTAAAATCAATTAGTGTTAAACATGGAAGAAATGTGAATCCGAATTGGATTTTCTAGGATCTTCACCTTTTGGAAATGATTATTGAAGATACTAATAAATTAATTTAGGGGTGGAAGCAAAGGTGAAGATATTGTGAGTTGTATTTTTTTTGAGAACCCATAGGTTGGGATTAAGTGTTTAATACTATATATAGACTTGTATTTTCCTTGTTATTTCTAAATTTAACCCACACACATTGAGAACTATGTGGCGAACACCCACATATTCATGCAGGGGGTTTCCCCCAACATCTGGTGAAGAGTACAAATGTCTAGGTACTCACAATTTCCGACTATCTCTTCCAGGTGATGTTGGTATTTCATGGGGTATGATGGATATAATTTTATTAGTGAATTATATGTTGGTTGTGATTACCCAGGTGTATTTGGCCCAGATGTGATGGCCCATTTGTCTTCGGCTGATATGTGATGGATCATATGTCTTTGGGTGAGATGCAATGGCCCAGGTGTCTTTGGGCGAGATGTGATTGGCCAGGTGTTTTTGAGCGAGACATGACGATGCTTGTTGTGTGGATTCTATAGGGGGTCATGCATGGTAGGAGGAGGGAACAAGGTTGATTTCTTACATGTTCACGACACCCTACTACTCTGGTTATAGGGGTGGTTGGGTTGTGGACTAGGTGTTTTCGGGTGGGATGGTATGTGGTTGTAATTGTGGGGCGGTGAGCCCAGGTGTCTATGGGCGAGGTGTGTTCTGATCATACTTGTGGGATGGTGTGGTATATGTAGGAGATGGGGGCTCCAAGACGTATTAAATTGTGTGTGAGAGTGACATACTAGTGGAAAAGTGGTCTAGGTTACCCTTATCGATGTGCTTTACCTTATATTATATTACGTGGCTTGGTTTATTTTGTGAGCATTCCTTGGTGAGGTTGGGATGGTCAGTATACATGTTTAGGTGCTGTTTGGTTCCTCTATTTTATCAAAGGTTCATTAGTATGCTTCTTTGACATGCACATGAGAGAATTTGGTTCTCCTACTGTGTATATTTGTATACTCAACCTACGTCTATAAAACTATTTTTAGGTTTCTACGAGGATTATGTGGACTGTGATGGGTGTTACTAGCTCAGAAATTGGGATAGTTGCAGTGTTTCTGCTCTAGTTTGGTTTTTGGGTATTTACTTTGGATAATTTTATCTATATAACTTTTTTATACATGCATATCAGATGGTTTGAGATTATATATATTTTTATGTGTTGGAGTTGTTTGTGGATGATTCATCATATCTCCCTATCTTGTTTTCTTATAAAGGGAAATGCCTCCCATTTTGTGATATTTGTACACCCTTTGTTCTAGTCGCCAAACATGGGCCAACTGGAGGTAGGATTCAGGGCTCATTATCTTGCTCCCTTCATCATGGTATCTTTGGAGGGAGAGGGTCATGATAATCTGGTATTAGAGATTATTGTTGAGAGGTAAGATGAATTTTTGAGTTAGGAACCATGAGGTTTGCATGGGTTGGTATGGAAAAAGCGATAGTTGATCATGGTATGTGACTAAGCGAAGGATACTAGACAAGACACATGATTTTAGGTCCACCCGTGATCCAGTGCATGGAATCCAAGCTTATAGAATGACCAAGTGTGATAGACCCGCTTATAGGGTAGAGACCTAGGAGAGGTACATGAACCACAATGACTTGTGTTCATTTTTGAATGGGTTGTTTTAGGAATGTTTAAATGGATAAAAAATGAATTAAATGAGTTAAAAATAATCTTAATAAAATTCCTCACTACCAGGCTTAGAAAATACTTGGTTTTATTTCAGTTATGGATCTTTCTCTTCATTTTCCTATGGCTCAGGCAATTGAGGTTCGACAGGATGGTCCACTTGATCACCGTAGGGTTGATCCTGTAGAGGAGGATGATCAGTGGTATAGGATGTTGTGTGAATTCGAGCGATAATATTTGGGAATGTATGAGGGTACTGTTTTAGATGTGGAGATAGAGAGATAGCAGTAGGATCTCAATTTTTTTTCATTTTGATCTAGGCCCTGATAGAGTACGAGGTCCCTTTAGTAGTTAGTCATATGTGCTGAGCTATATGTTAGTGGTATATGCTGTATCTGGGAGAGCGGAAGGAGGAAGATGTTTTGTGGGTCTACTTTCAGAACGTGTTCTAGGAACATTTCCTTTTTTCATCCATGAAGGACGTTAAGAGGAAGATTATTCTTTCCCTTTAGAATGGGAGCGTGTAATTATAGAAGCTATGAATCAAGTTTAACGATATTCTTCATTTTGTTCTAGATATTATTCCAAACGAGGAATCTTGTGTGATGCATCTTGAGGAGGTACTTTGTCCTTCTATCCAGTATGTAGTTACTCCTTTTATTTTGTTGACATATCTAGAGGTCCAGAAGAAGGAAATGATGATCAGGTGGATGCACTCTTGAGGTGGTTCAACACAAGAAAGTAGCTAGAAGAGTTCCACAAAGGATTGAGTTGTCAGTGGAAGGTATGAGGTGCTAGGATCTTTGAGGTTTTGACTGACATGGTGTCTTCCTCAACAACTCCCCTTATTGCCTTCTAAGGCTAGTGGTTTTTATGATTTTCCTTGGAGTTTAATTCTAGTTTTCTTTTTGGTTTTTGAGATCATGGAAATAGTCAAAAATAGTTTCGAATGGTTCCCCATGCTCAGTTTGGTGGAGGTGGATAGATTCAGTGCCAACATCAGTAGTAGTTTCTCGTGAGACCGTTTTAGCAGTAGGGGCAACAAGTTTTCCCTATGTTGAGGGGAGATGGAGTGGGTAGAGGCCAACCTCATGTTATTCCTCATGTTCAAGGCCTTAGAACTAAGCATGGATGTGGATGCGGTCATTAAAAGAGAGGTATATGGGTTGGGCATGTCCAGTTGCATGCAGTATGGGTAGAAGTTCCAAAGGGGACACAGGTTGTCAGAGGTACGATCAGTTTGTTTTTTACCCTTTTTTGTGCCTTATTTGATTTAGTAGATTCACATTCTGTTATTTCATCCATAATGGCACATGCTCTGGGACTAGACATAGAGAGGATTCTCATACCTCTAGTGTTGAATATGATAATTGGAGTCCAGACCAGCTTTTTGGATGTGTTCTGGGGGTGTAGACTGATGATGGGGCCACATCAATTCCATAAGTACCATTTCTTATTACATATGCAGACATATTAGGTTATCCTTGGTATCCAATGGTTGTATTCTATACATCCTATTATTGACTTCTCTAGAGGAGTTTCGTGTTTTCATATGTGGATGGTCAGTGTGTGGTTGCTTCGGTGAGTGGAGTTATCATGTGGTTAGTCGATGTGTGGAGCCCCTTCTTTACTTGTTGGCTGAGTTGTCGGTGGAAACATTAGACGCTGGGATAGTAAAGGTTATCAGGGTTTTTGGGGAGTTCTTGGAATTTTTTCTTGAGTAGGTTATGCCACTACCTATTTGACACAGTGTTGAGCTCGAGATAGACTTGTAGCCTAGTGATTCTACAATTTCGAATGATTCTTATTGAATGGAACCTTTTAAGTTATGATAGTTAAGGATTCAAATAGATGATCTAATGCAGAAGGGTTTTACCTATCCTAGTGTGTTACCATGGGGTGATCTAGTGTTTTTCTCCAAGAAGGTGGATGGTAGTTTAGGGTTGTGTATAGACAACTCGAGGTTGAATTAGGTCACAGTCAAGAACTGTTACCATATTTAAGGATGGATGATATTTTTGGATAGCTAAGAGAGAGAGATTTTGTTTTCTAAGATCGATCTGCGGTTAGGATATCACCAGTTGAGGGTGAAGGAGGATGATATCCTAAAGAATGCATTCATATGTATGTATGTACACTTAGATTTTATAGTGATTACATCCAGTGTGACAAACTCACCATTTATGTTCATTGGTATTATGAGCACCTTTTTCCATGCGTTCCTAGACTATTTCTTTACCATATTCTTCAATGACACCTTGATCTACTCAAAGTCATAGTAATAACATGCTGAGAATCTTAGAAATGCCTTTCATGTTGTTTGATGCCATTATCTCTATGAAAAGTTTCCCATGAAAGAATCATTGATATATTTAACCAAGAAAGACCAATCTTTTATTTGGAGAGATCAGTTCCATGAAATGTTCAGTTTCATGAAGGTAATGTTAGTTAGTGCTTCAATACTAAGGTTTTCATAGGAAGGGGTTTTTTGAGGTGTTTTGTGATTCTTCCCATCTTTTATTAGGATGCACACTGATGTAATTGTTGGTGAATATCTTATGGGTCTTGGTAGTTATGTCCCCATGAGCTTAACTATGCCACCCTTGATCTAGAGCCACCAATAGTTATGTTCGTTATGAATTTGAGGTGGAATTACCTCATTGGGGGAGTGCTTCGTGGTCTTCATAAATGACAAGAGTTTGAGGTATATCTTTTCCCTGTGTGATATAAACTTGCGATAGTAGAGGTGGATGGAGTTTCTTCAGGATTATGATTTTTGGATCTCTTACACCTCAGGAAGGGGGAATTTTGGGGACGATTCTTTGAGTAGGAAGTCATCGAGGAGTGTTGTTCGAGAGTCCATGGGTTTTTGGAGAGAAATGGAGGAGTTAGAGTCCTTTCACTTAGATGAAAGAGTGTATGGTGGTAGAGGATATTTGTTTCAAATTATTGTGAAATATTATCTAATATAGTATGTGGAGGAGTCTTAGTGGAGAGAATCATATGGAGAGGTGATGCACGAGATACTCTTGAGGGATGGTTAGAGGATAGTCAGAACCAGATGTAGTTTCATGGAAGTCTATTTGTTTTAGTATAAATGTGCAAGGGAATTCTTTATGAGTTTCATAACTCACCTTTGGTGGTATTACCAATAGTTAACAAGATGTATCGTGGATTGAGGATGCACTTTTGGTGGATGAGATTAAATGGGAAGTGGTAGAGTTTGTTGCTTGGTGTTTGGTGTCTTGTTTTCCAGCATGTAAAGGCTAAGAATCATGTTCCTGGTGGTTTTTTGTAGGCCTCAGATGTTACTAAGTTGAAATGGGATGAAATATTGATGGATTTTTTCATAGGGTTACCTAGAGGTCTGGGAGGATATGATTCTATCTGGGTGATAGTGGATAGGTTTATGAAATATGACCCCTTCTTAGAAATAAAGGTGTTAGGGAAAGTGGATGACTTAGCTAAGAGGTATGTGGATGAGGTGGTGTATTTTCATGGATTTATGAGGTCTATTATCTCGAATTGGGATTCACAATTCACCTCACGAGTGTGGAGGGGATTGCAGCATACTTTTGGAACTCAATTATGCCTCATCACTTATTTCCACCTATAGATAGATGGCCAGATAGAACAGACTATCCATACATTGGGGAATATGTTGTGGTCATGTGTCTTGGACTTTGGGGGGTCTTGGGTACGACAGCTGCACCTGGTAGAGTTTTCTTATAATTATAACTATCACTCTTTCATTGTTATAACCCCATTTTAAACTTTTTACAGGAGTCTGTGTAATTCACTATTGTGATGGATAGAGGTTGGGGAGACAACTATTCTTGGTCCTGATGTGGTGTAGAACATGATAGATAAATTTCATCTTCTTCATGAGAGGATAAAAGTAGTGTAAAACCGGAAGAAGTCTTATGATGGTCATAGGATGAGGCCCTTGTAGTTTGATGTTCGAGACCACGTGTTCTTAAATATTTTCCCTCGACGTGGGTAGTGGAGGTTTAGTAGATCTAGTAAGATTTATCCCAAGTTTTTTGGGAACTTTGAGCTATTGGGGAGAGTTGTAAAAGTGGAGTGCTAGTTGGCATTGCCACCATTATTAGAGAGGATCCACAATATCTTCCCATTCTTTCATATTTTTCAGTATCTTCATAATGAATCCCATTTCATTGACTTGGGAGATTTGGATATCAAGGATGATGCAAAATTTCAGGAGTGGTTAGTTTAGATTTAGGATCATCAAGAGAAGATGTTTTGTGGATAGACCATTCCTTTGTTTTTTTTGTGGAGGCATGGTGGCTTGTAGGAGAGTACTTGGGAGTGAGATTAGTAGATACGTTCCCAACACCTAAAGTTGTTTTATGTTTTTATTTTCTCTATTTTTCTTTATAATGTGATGTTTAAACCCTATTTTATGAGATGAGTTGTTTTCCTTTGTTTGTGATGTGTGTGGTGTGATGTTTGATATAGTCCTAACATATGAAAAGTTGAGGAACTGATTCCTAATCAAGATACATTAACTACGATGCGATTAAACCCGTGTGGGTGAGTCAGTGCCACCTATAGTTGATAGTATCCCGACTTGGAAGATATAATTACCTAATTCATGTGTTTGGGATGGTGCGGTTCATTGGTTCTAGTAGTTGTTGGTTTGGGATGCATGGATTTTGAGATGGTTTTACAGTGGTTGTATAGTTTTGCGAGAGGAGACAGATTGTAGTTGTGGTTTTGTAGTGATGAGGTTGAGAGAGATGTTTGTGGTCATTTGTTTTGGCATGTTTGGCTAGTGGTAGAATTTTAAGTGTGACGAGACTCTTGATAGGTGTCTCATGGGGTGGTAGTTTGGACCCCTATATCTCCTGGGATTGGTTTTGGATTATCTAGGGAAAGAATCATTTGAGAGGTATCTGATGTAATGGTCCATGCCCTCCTGGTCCATTACTTTTATGGTTTTTGTTATTGTAGGTGTTCAGAGGAGGTTTTAGGTGTTCTTGGTAGAATATAGAGGTGCAACAGAGTTATTTTAGGAAATAAATGTTGTGTAAGTGTATTACATGATGTGAAATTTGGTTTTACGGATTATCTAGGGTTGGTTCACGACATATAGGTTTTCAGGGTTAAATAATAAATAGAAATGTGTTTTTTGAAAGAACCTAGAATCCTGGGATTACACGACGTGAAAGGGGATTACACATCATGTAATTTCTCAATGCTATATAGTTTTATAGTTCCTACCACTCATGTTATTTATCAAACCATACAAATGTGCTTCCCTTTATCATTCTGGTTGATCCAGTGAAGCCTTCCTTGGTCATTTATGGTTCTTTTTTATGGGGATTGATTTTTGTCTTTTCGTCTTCGATCTATGGTGATTTCTCATCTTGTTCGCATCACTTTTCTTCCATTATTCTCCTTGGGATCCAATTTTGTGGGGTTTATTCAGTTTGGGGTGCGTATGGGTTACTCTTTTGACCACCCTTTGGTGTGATGTATGTTTATCTTCAAGTTTCTTATGCAACGGTTGTTTTCAGGCGGTTTTTTATTCTCCCCATGGTGCACAACGAGTTGAAATTATTCATTAAGGTAGTATTTACATCGATTATCTTTTTTTTGTATGATAAGGAGGGGTTTAGTTTTTTTAGCTTTGGATTATGGTTGTGTCAGCTTAATAAAAGATAAATAATTGACTAATTTAAATTTAAATGGGGAGAAAAGGGTTTGATTCGAAAACTCTATACAACTTTGATATTATTTTTGATATTATGGATTGTTCGGTCTTGATGCCTCACTAAAAATTTAGACTATGAGGGGATATTTTTGCTCTAGATATGTGTGCTGTGAATTGTTTTTTTGTGATTGTTTTTTATCACCCTAAATGGAAATTGGTTAATTACTTATACTTTTAAAAAAATGGTGGCCCCAAGATTTTTTTTCATGTGATAATAACCCTAAATTAAATAATAATGTGATAAAAGCACATTTTTAAATATGTAAATGGATCTTGATGTGTTGTGATGCATGGAAGTGATTTTGGGGCGATGAAAAGGTTTTTTTCCATACTTTTGGGGTGGTGAGGTGATGGTATGATGGGGATGTTGATCTTTTTGTGATATGTGGTTTCTTTAGGCTAGATGGATTAGTAGTGGTGGAATAAATAGATAATTTTTTATTAATGTTTTAAATGACATGGGTTGGTATGGTTAATGGGATGAGAATTGTTAATAAATAATTTAAATGATGGGTTGTGTGATTAAATGTGGTGGATGCTAAATAATATATTGAATGGGTGTTAAAAGTGGATTAATTTTGAAGCCACATTAGATTATTAGGGCTCTTCATCTTTTGAAATGACTCTTTTATATACTAATAAATGCATTTAGGTGTGGCAGTAAAGGTGACGGTATTGTGAATTGGTTGTTTTTTTGAGAACCCATTAGTTTGTATTAAGTGTTTGATACTATATATATAGTTGTATTTTCATCATGATTTCTATATTCACCACACCCACATTGATCACTATGTGCTGAACAACTGAATAGTCATGTTGGGGGTGTTTTTCATAACATCCTATGAGGTGTACAAATAGATGCATACCTGCTCATTCCCACTCTCTCTACCAGGAGAGGTAGATATTGCACAAGATATGATTTTTAGAGGTTTTTAAGTGAATTAGATGGTGTTTGTGATGGAACACATGTATTTGGGAGAGCTTTGATGTCCCATGTGTCTTTAGGAAAGATATGATAGCCCAGGTGTCTTCAGGTGAGATGTGATGGCCCAAGTGTCTTTGGGAGAGATGTGATATCCCAGGTGTTTCTGGGTGTGACGTGACAATGCTTGTGGGGTATCTTTTGGCGGGGGTATTTCATGGTAGGAAGAGGTCACGAGGTGGATTTCCTACATATTCATGATACCCAACTACTCTGGTTATGGTGGTGGTTGTGTTGTGGTCCCTTTGTTTTTGAGCAGGATATATTGTGGCCATGCTTATGGGACGGCGATGCCAGTTGTATGTGGGTGAGGTGTGTTGTAATCATGACTGTGGGTTGGTGTTGTTTATAGAAGATATGGGATCACCAAGACTTACAATATTGGTTGTGAGAGTGGAATACCATTTCCTTGGGGAGGTTGGGATGGTTAGTATACCTATTTTGGTGCTCTTTAGTTCTGATGTTTTCTCATAGGTGAATTAGTATGCTTATTTCACATGTGAAGTAGAGAATTTAGTTTTCCTACTACATATATTTTTATACTCATCCTACATCCACAAAACAATTTTCTTGTTTTTAGGAGGATTAAGTGGACCGTATTGGGTGTTACTTGCTCGGACTTTGAAATATTTATTGTGTTTCTGCTCTAGTTTTTTTTTGGGTATTTACTTTGGAAACTTTTATCTCTATCAGATTTGTTTATAAATGCATGTAGAATGGTTTGGGTTCCTCTTTTTTTTCAATTATTTTATGGAGTTATTTGTTGATGATTCATTCTATCTCCTAATCTTGTTTTCTTATAAAGAGTAACGCCTCTCATATTGTGTGATTTGAACACCCTTGGTGCTAGTCTCCAACCTTAGGCCCACTGAAGGTGGGACTCGGGGGGGGGGGGGGGGTCATTATCTCTCTCCACTCATTCAGACATCTTTAGAGGTAGGGGTCATGACAATAGTAATGGATTGAGAAGTCAAAGTAATTGATTAGTTCTAACCACTTTATTAGTGTATGTTGAGATCATTTTGTGTGAATATTTATTATTAAATTTTTTCAATAGTATATATGTCACAATTTTCTATATGGATATAATGATTCCCAATAATTATGGAAAATATTCTTATATCCAACTCTAGATAATGTGTTTTTTAATTTTTCACACACTCCTTTATGTACCTTTATATATTAGTTTTTTTCATTTTTTCTGAGTAAAAAAAAATAATTTGTTTAATGAATTATTGTATATCAAAAATCCTTCCCTACAATAGTTTAATGTGAATAAAAGTTTTTTAATTTTTCTTTCCTCAAACAAATTTAATCATTTTACACTTTCAACCCTATAACCCAAATTTACCCCTTCTTGAGTCATCTTGGTTGGTGGGTTTTCCAGTAGTGGGAGGTATATCACAAAGCACTTATACTACCCATCTAATATGAGGATTTTAAAGACCTATATAATAGATTATGCCATGAGATACTCTTTAATCACCATATTCTATTAAAGATCAATAAATATCCCCTATATTTTATATCTTTCCCAAAGAATATGACTTTTCCCTTGCCAAATTCACATATACTATAATATGGATATAATATCTCATTTCATAATGTTTTTAACACAATTATAAAATGATATCCACCCTAAATATTTGGTAATATCATTAACAATGACCTTGAAATATCTATTTATTATTCTACAATGAATATTTCCACCAATTATATGAATATTTATGAAGACTTTTTGAGATTGAATGGCATTATTATGAACTCTTGGTGTCCACATATTGTATAAAAGGTATTCTGTGAGAATATTCCCATTCTCTACCATTAGTTAATGATATCTTGATATGAGATCCACCTTTATAAATTTCTAATCCACACAGAGTTAATTTAATATATCATAAATCTTTGGTAGAGTTTTCTTGTTTATTATCATGATTTTGTTGAGATCCTGATAATTAATGAAAATATTCATTAACCCATACTTCTTCTTGATAAAGAAGACTTGGGCTCTCTAAGAGGAATCTCTAGAGAATATATTACCCAATTCTATGTTCTTGACTAGTTGACCCTTCAACACTTCTAGATCCATGGGTTCCATAGTATATATACACTAGGATAAGTGAAATTCTCTCTGTATATATTCTACAGGGAACGTAGCCTATCAATTAGGTTGAAGTCTAGGAAAAACATCTAGGAATTCATAAATATACTCCCTAACTATAGGATTATATTTGAAAATAATAATTTACTTTATCTCAATAATTTGATCTAGATATAAAAACTTATAATGTAGTAATATCCATACATTAGAAGGATTTTCTAATAGAGTTTCATAATTATCCTTGAATATGTATAGAATTAGTGGATGACTGGGAATCTGAATTGTGATTTCACTCCATCAATAACTGATATTGGATCTATATAAGTAAAATTAGTCCATGGACATTATTATATTGAAATACAAAAAATAGAGAATAACAAGATTTACTGGAAGATTATTTTCACAAATGTTAATTAGGGTTGAGTAATATACTAGTGATGCATTAATAGAAACACTTGTTTTCATCACCCATAGATGAAACTCGATTTCTTGAGGTTGTGTTTTACTACTCCCTGAGAATTTTCATGATATGAAAACTATGTAGAACCATAATAAAATATTATATTTTCTATTTTTGAATTAATGATTAGTGTACCTATCACCACCTTATTTTCATGATCCACCAAAACCATAGTGATATTGTAATCTCTTACTTGTTCCATTCGATATATTTCCTTTAGTCATCTATTATACTCTACAATCCATGTCTTGGTTGAATTATGTACATATTTTCCAAGTTCCATACAGTTGTAACAATTGACCATGTGGGAAATTTTGAGTATAACCATCCTTTATTATATCAATTTTATTAGATTATTTGTTTTTATTTTTTATTCTTGGTCTTGATTTCTGTAAAGACCCATGTCTCATATGAGTGTTTTGATTTAAGTAATGTTTGATTCCATCCATTTGGTGGAGGGTTCATTTTCAAAACTAATCATTGAAATTGTATTCTAAGAGTTAGAGAGCCTCAATGGGATGTTTTTGGATGTTATTTTAGGTTCAAGGGGAGTCTCGAGTTCCTAGATTAGCCTCAAGAGCTTTTGGATTCAAAAATTTAGTTTCAAGGGAAATATTCTATGTTGCATTATTAGTGTATAGTTAATGAAAACCAAGCACCCCAACTGTGCATCCATTTTTTCATATGGGTGTGGCTTGTTTAAACCATGCGAGGGGATCTAGTGAATCATATAGTTGTATGAAAAATTTCCTAGGGACTTATATAGTTAGAACATGGTATGTAATCTATGCACTATAACTATGAGAGGGGGTTTTTGTTTTAGAAAATGAGTCTGTATGGTTTAAACATGGTTTGTTAAACCATGTGAAAAAACTATGAACCTTATTTAAAAGTCAGTAAAAATGATTCCCCATCCATACTTAAATGTTTATACCCCAGTTTTACTCCCTCATTTATTTATGACCTCCTTAGTGAATTCCACTTCTTCTCATCATCTTCCTTTGGTGGTCTTCCATTGATTCCTCGATGAATCTTGTGCCGTTTCTTATGATCTCAAGCCCTTGGTGAGTCCAATACTCCTCATACATCCTTTATTTTTTCTTCACCTATCTAAATATTACAATTGTTCAAGATAATATTCCATATTTTCCAGGATATTGTCCAGTTCTCTATTTTCTTCCATTCTTGCTCGAATCAAGGGTTGATATTAGATGAGTGCAGATTCCTAAGGATAAGGTAGGTGGTCTAGTTTCCTTTAGCTCAAATTCTTGATGTTTTATAACACTTGTTAATGTTTTTTTAATTTTGGATACCCAGTATCAACCTAGACTTGTACTTTAATTGTATTCATATTTTTATGGCCCAAAAAGAATTCATGTTTCCTAAGTTGTTTCCTTAAATTTTTAGTCTGGCCATGTTCCAATTATGGTCCATGGAAATTTGATTACATAACCTTAATTTTAGTAAGTTTCTGATTAAATTAATGATCCTATTTAAGAGATTAACTATTATAATTTATTAATAAATCAGATCAATTTGTTCCATGGACCAATTAAGTCCTATAGAATAATATTGAACAATTATTTGGATTTCCCACGAGGTTACCTTTATGAATAATCTCATTCTAAATTAGATAGAGTCTCTTGGAGAGCTATAGATCATGTAACTACCCAGATAAACCATTTATGAATCAAGTTTATTCCCATGTTAGTCAACTCACCTTTTCAAATGACCCATAATTGAATTAGATAAACCAAGTGTGTAAATAACATGTATGTAATGAGACGACTTGAGGTAGTGACTTTTTCACTTGAACCTAGGTCAATTGTAGTGCCTTAATCTAGAATATAGGTTCAGAAACCCTGTCCCCTTAGGTGATTTGGTGTGATCAGATTCTGTATAATTAAATGATAACCTCCGGAATCCCAAATTTGAGTTTTGAGACTAATAATAGAAATGTTGATGATTTGGGATTCCATTAAGTAAAAGAATTAATGTAATGGTGTTAGGGAGTCATGTTACCCTTACTGAAGTGAGATAATTTAGGAAAAATAAAATGGAGCCCAATGGAATATAATTAATGAAATGATTGTGGTGTGATTTAATATATATACTTTATACATGTTTTATTTAAATTACCTTCCTCCCCAATGGGATTGTATGCTTTATAGCTTTTCTTATACAATGACTGTAACAACCCGAGATTTTATGAGAATTATTCCTTTTAATTTCATTGATGTCTTGTGTTCTATGCTACACCAAAATTGGCTTGTGATATAGGCAACACCGTATTAGCTTACAGTATACGCAACACTATTCTTGGCTCGTGTTACACACAATTTCAAGTTCGTTTTGTGGAAATTATTCTACGCAACATTAAGTATAGATTTTGTTTAATGTATAAAAGAAATAAGTTTCAATTATGTTATGCGCAACACCAAACGGAGCTTTCACGACACGCAGCCCTGACTTGGCTTGCATTAAACGTAATCAATAATTTCTTCGATAACGTGTGTAGTACGCAATACCGAGTTTCACTAAACGAGATATTATTAAAATATTATGATGAACTAGCCATTATGAATAGTAATACCCACTTTTTTAAATTTTATAAATTTTATCTTTCAAAATGGAATTATTTTTTGGATTCGGAATATCGAAATTAGCCTAGGGTAAATTTTTGGTATTTTTATGAAAACTTTTAATTTTTGATGAATAGTGAAGACATTGGGTTACTATTTAAAAACCGACTTTTTAGTTAAATAATTATTTATTTTATTTAAATTTATTTTAGGTAAAAATTGATACATAATACCTATATAAGTTCAATGTAATTCATTGGAGTCATTTTATAATAATTTTAGATATATAAAAATTTTATTGAACTTTTCACCGTCTTTTACCCACCTCCTAGGAGAATTTGAAAATTTACATAAAACTTAATTTTACCACTTCTGTGAGTGGAATTTCGAAAATCTGAGATACACGATTAATATTAAAAAGTAAAATGTGGTGAAATAAGATAAAAATAATTTTTGGTGAATAGTAACTTTTTTACTTTTATTTACCACGGTTAAAAGTAAATAGGGTAATTAATGGTAAAAATGATATTATTATTACCCTAACACATGTCCTAATTCTATTGTATAAGTGTAATTCGACCAAAAACAACCTTAGGAATAAAATATTACCCTTTAGGTCCACTTATATTAGATTAGGAAACTTATTATTATTTTATTTAAAGAAGTGTTAAAAGAGTTAAAATCAATGTTTAATAACTAAAACATTTTTAATATAGGGTTATACATAATATAAATTCGACTATAAATATTAATTAGAAAGATAAATAGATTTCCTACATAATAATATTTTATTTATATTTTTTAAACATTAAATAATGTAAGTTATTTATGACATAATTATGATGAAGTAATTATCTTATTAATGAAATATTAACATAATTGATATTACAAATACCCAAATAAATGTAATTTGAGACTTTTTATGAATTACACTAATTTTATAGGTTAATATGACATGTTAATATTGATTTAAAGAACTTTTTTCTAACTAATCATACTGTCATAAGTTTCACAAAAATCAATTACCAAATAGTGTCAAAATTGAAAAAAAAATAGTTTTTAAAACAAATATTATATTATTAATTGTTATTCTATTCCTAAAAATCTAAGGTTCAAAAAAATGACTTATATAAGGTTATATATATTAAACCAATTGGGTTTCTTTTGTCTTGTTATGGTAAGTTTATTAACTATATAGTGTAAGAAGACAAGAAGACACGGTAAAAGTTAAATTATTTAACTTTGAGTTAAATCTAAATGATAAGGTTACAATAGTAACCTAAACTTGTCTAAAACCAACTGGTTGAGAGGATTTCGACCCATCCCCACTTTACCTTCAAAATAAATCAATTTGGAGTTATTATAAACCGAATATGACTTTATTATAAAATAATATTTGAAGTTTTTCCGAAAGTGCCCCTCTTCTCCCTTATAAATGGTCACCTCCTCCCTATTCTATTTACACAATTTTGATCCTTTAAATATCCACCAAACCCTGACCATTTCCCTTCTCAGATTCCCTAGAAACATTATAGAGGTTCTGGTGTCCTCAAAAGACCAACTCTAGTGCCTTAAGAGGAAGCTTAAAAGAGGTGCGTCGAAGAAGAGGTAATCTCTTCTACCGATTCATTCAAGTTTTATTTCTTCTTCAACTTCTTATTATTTATTTTTTTCATTATAAATAAATAACATAATTATCAATAATATACTGATATGTTATTATAAATATGAAACAACCCCATTTCACCTTCTATCCATCCAATGGACAATGAAATCACCGCGTGTGTGTACGTACAGAATACCGTCTCCACGCCGTGATGTAATCTGTTTTTCCACCACCACCTTACTTGGATGGGTATAATGGTGTAAATAATAACTATATATAGTTATTATAACGTCATACTGATGCTGAGATATTATATTATCCAATCAAATTCAATTCAATAAGTATTAGAACGATATCATCGCACGTGCGTACGTACAGATTACCGTCTCCATGAAGCGATGAGATTCATTCTCCATGTTAACCATTCAAGAATGATTATAAAGTATATATAATGAATAATAATGAAATATATGACATGATAAAGATACTAGATTAATTTATATATATATGTCATATACTTACTTCCATTCAAGTCAATACGGAAAGGCAAACAGCGATCATGCGTACGTACGACCTACCGTCTCCATGAACGTTGTATTGCATTTCATTTATCTATCTATTATATATATATATACTGAATATATATGATATATAAATCATTATTTACATTCTGTAACTAATTAAATCATGATATAAGTAATAATAATATCAAGAACAATAAGTCAAAACACGTATGATATATAAAACGATTTTACCCAAAACGCTGCTTTAACCTGGAATTTACAAAAGAATAGGTAATATAAAGTCATAATTGAACCATATATGATATAATAAAAATGAATATGATTTTGTAATAAGTCAATGAAATTATTTAAATCATTATAAAGGAGGTTCAGATACGTATGAAGCATATCAGACCTAAGGTAAGGGATAACTTTTCCAATCTCATTTTTATCCGATATTGTTTATTCGTAAGTATTTAATGGGGTTATATTTATCATCCATATCCCTATTTTCTAAAAATGGTTTCATGTATGTTTAAATTACTTTTTAACCATTTTTTACTTTTACTACATGGTATGCAAGGAATATTTCTTTTGTTTACCATACAAGGTACTTTTTGACTTTTGCAGCAAAAGTACGAGAATTTTTTTTTAACTTATACGGCGTGAATTGATTTTTACGGTTTCATAATGACTTATTTCAATGAATTTTCCTATACAAAATTTCACGATTATTTTCAAAAAAATCCTTTTCTTTTAAAATTGCATGGAACTTTGAGAAAATAAAATGATTTTGAAGAAGAAAGGATATTTTCTTCAAGAATTCATTTCAAGTGTTTTGTCAAAACTATTTTCCATCTAAGATGACATTATTTAGTATGATTATTTTCAAGTATAATGTCTCTATTATTTACATGGTTTGATTTTTCTTATGATGAAATGATATCTATTTCTTTTATATGGATTATGTTATGTTGGGATAATGTTTATGAAACCCATTTTATTCATTGCGTTATTATGAATGATGTATATTTATTTTGTGGAACACGTAAGAATGATTTAAATATGAGATGGGTGGGACCTATATCTCCCTCCAATTCTTTGGTTAATGATTTATATCTCATGAGATAGACATGGATGGAACGACAAGTTAATCCTGTTCAGTGATACAGGACTGGAACGGGGAGTGAACTCGATTCAAAAAGGGACTTTGTCCACTAAGATGGTCTTGGCAGCAATGACTTGGCTACAATGGAAATAATATCATGTGCTTAATGGTTTTCCACAATTAAATGTTTTATTACCATGCTATTTTATCATGATTGATGTTCATTTTTGACCTATGCCTTACATACTACCAAGATTTATTTCACAAGTCAAGATTTTGATGTGTAAACTTTATGTTGATGTTTTGAAGTTCAAATGCATATGGTTTTTTTACTTTCTCCATGATTACCCTTACTAATCATTTGAGCTCACCCTTTATATATTTTCTTTTCCCAAGGATGTGAAGAAAGGTTTTAGGTAAGAAAACAAAAGGGGAAGATCTTAATGGGAGATGTTGAAGATCTTTCACCATGATTAGAAGATTATGTTCCGAGTTTCCAAAGACAATAAACTATTACGATCCTTGACTGTTGGTTTTTGTTATGTATTAAGTATTCCAAAAAAGTAATGTAATGTCTATGTATTCCAAGAATGGGTCTCTACAGTTGGTATCAGAGGAAATGTTTAGTCAACCTTTGGAAACTAGTATGCAAGAACTTTAGTGAGATCCCTAGTGATATTTCTAAGGTATATCTCGGGATGTCCCTAAGGTTAAGTATAAGTATAGGTTATAGTCCTAGAATTGATGTAACAATCTAAGAATTAAACCTAAGATGTTAGATATTGAAGGTACTCCCCCTTTATTATGTTGTTTTCCTAGCATGATTTTTTCCTCTCACACTGTTCTTTTTGGATTTTAGACGATGGCTGGAACCCGAAGGAACTGTGTTGATCAATGTAATGGACAATGCTATGATTTTCCTCCCAAGAAACCAAATGTGGTGGGATATGGAGTGAAAAATATTATTTCTATACTTACACAAGCTATGAATCATTCTGGATTTCCAAATGATCAGAGAAGGAAACAATATTCTATTGAGTCCTTCATGAGGAAACATCCACCGTCTTTCAATGGGTCTTCTGATCCACTTGTTGCTGAACAATGGACCAGTACCATTGAAAATATATTTTCCATACTTCACTGTTCAGAACATGAAAAAGTCATTTTATCTGTTTACCGTTTAAAAGGAGAAGCAGTCCAGTGGTGGACTCTAATTAAAAATACAAGGCCCCAAGATGAAATTGAATCCATGGAATGGAATGAGTTCAAGAACTTGTTTTTCAATAAGTACTTCCCTTGTATTCTTCGAACAAATATGGAGAAGGAGTTCCTTGAGATTAAGAAAAAGTATGATGAATCTATTGGTATATACGAAGCAAATTTTACAAGGCTTCCAAGGTATGCATCTGGATTTATCATCCAACCTGGAAGTAAAGTTGATCGATTCTTCAGTGGATTAAAACCAAGTCTTTGAAGGGAATTAGCGATAAGAGAATTAATTAGCTATGAAGAAATTGGGCGTTGTGCTATCAAGGTAGAACTGGAAGTTGGTGTTACATATCCATCTCATGGTTTTGACAAGAAACGAAAGATGGAGTTCAAGGAGAAATTTCAGAACAATGGTGAAAAGAAGATGAATGTTTCTTTATGGTCAATGTGTGGAAAGAAGCATGGTGGAGATTGTCTTAAAGGTACTAGAAAATGTTTTAAGTGTTGAAAAGAAGGTCATCGAGTAGTTAAGTGTCAAAGTAATTGGAAAAAGGTAGCTAATGATTTGAATAGAGAAAATATTATAGAGAACGCTCCAACAACACTTAAATGCTTCAAGTGCAAGGAAATGGGGCATTATACTAACCAATGCCCTAATCCAAGGTTAAATGATGATCGATATCAATAACCTCTTAAGGAAAAGGACAAAAGGCAGTCACATGCGATCACTATTAGAAATGTTGAGTATGACAACGATGTGGTGGAATGATTATTTGTTTATGTAAAGGGATTTCATTTATAGTATTGTGGAACATTGGAATATCTATGTAATGGTTTATTGTGGTTTTCGATAATTATATGGTACAGGTAACCATGAAAAGTGTTTGAAATATTTTTGGATAGAAGATGATATACACATAATGAAGGGATAAAGAAAAAATGAAATGAGATCATGACTGATATAAGGACAAAGTTATATCATGGTTTGAGTATATAGAAATTTTGGGATTTTTGTATGTGGAAAGTGTTAAATTTTGACAGCATTCATGTTTTCACTAAGGTTCAATGTGTATTCATTTTTTAAGAGAATACATGATTAAGGCATTAAAATGTTTTGAATTTTACCAACAAGACCTATCTTATGATATATGAGGATAAATGATGATATTTACATGCTTGGTAGATGACCTCTATATCAATATTTTTCCTTATAATATGAGTTTGGGTAAGCTTAAAGATTAAAATAGATTAAGTTAGACTTCAGATAGTATTGTTTAAGGATATAAATTTTCGATATTATTTTTGGAATGTTACAATAGTATAGTTTTAGAAAAAGAAAAACCCATAGGTCAGGAGACAACCCGTCGCATCGGACAAGGATGCAGGAATCGAACCCAAAACCAAAGTGCGACATGCCTTTTTCACATACCACTGGCCTACAGGAAGTCCCTGGTTAGTATAAATTAGTTTCAATTTATTATGTGGGATGATATACGAAGTATACATCCATTTTAGGAACCATATACAATTAATCTCACCATAGATGGAATTATGTATATTTAATAACTTTTTATAACCTTTAAATGAGATAGATAGAATAACCCACAATTCTATAACATGATCTGCTAATTCTTCATGAATGAAAAATTCAACTTCATTTCTTTAAGAGATGAAGTGGAAATTGTTCAAGGCACGAACAACAGTGAGATTGTACCAAAATCAAGTAAGTATTTCTTCTAATTCAAAAATTTCAACTTTAGGTAAATGATATTGAAAAACAAAAATGTTTTTCTAGTGCTCTTATATTCGATGAATCAGATGGTACCTTAGACCATCACAAATTTATGGCTTTGTGATTGTTGGCTTTTTCATAGCCATGTTCTCTACCACTCTCCATCACAACTTGATGGTTAGATTTTTCTTCTATATCCATATTTCCACCTATGTTCTCCTATGTGGAAACCCATTGATGAGTTAATCTGGGTAACCATTACATTTCTTACTTTACTTTTTAAAATTAAGATTCAGTATTCCTTTTATGATGTGGGTTTTTACAAACGAAATTTTAAAGTAGTAAATGATTTATAACCCCGACGAATTTTGAGGGCGAGATTTATTTTAAGGGGGGTAGAATGTAACAACCCAAGATTTTATGAGAATTATTCTCTTTAATTTCATTGATGTCTTGTTTTGTATGCTACACCAAAATTAACTTGTGCTATACGCAACACCGTATTATCTTGCAGTATATGCAACACTATTCTTGGCTCGTGTTACACACAATTTCAAGTTTGTTTTGTGGAAATTATTCTATGTAACATTAAGTATAGATTTTGTTTAATGTATAAATGAAATAAGTTTGGATTATGTTATACGCAACACCAAACAGAGCTTTCACTACACACAGCCCTGACTTGGCTCGCATTACACACAATCAAGACTTTCTTCGATAGCGCGTGTAGTACGCAATATCGAGTTTCACTTAACGAGATATTATTACAATATTATTATGAACTAACCGTTATGAATAGTAATACCCACTTTTTTAAATTTTATAAATTTTATCTTTAAAAACGGACTTCATTTTTGGACTCGGAATATCAAAATTATCATAGGGTGAATTTTTGTTATTTTTCTGAAAACATTCAATTTTTGATGAATAGTGAAAACACTGGGTTACTATTTAAAAACAGACTTTTTATTTAAATAATTATTTATTTTATTTAAATTTATTTTAGGAAAAAATTGATACATAATACCTATATAAGTTCAATGTAATTCAGTGGAGTCATTTTATAATAATTCTAGATATATAAAAATTTTATTGAACTTTTCACCGTCTTATACCCACCTCCTAGGAGAATTTAAAAATTTACATAAAACTTAATTTTACCGCTTCTGTGAGTGGAATTCAGAAAATCATAGAGAAATTGTCAATATCAAGGAGTAAAATCTGGTTCAATAAGATAAAAATAATTTTTAGTGAATAGTAACTTTTTTACTTTTATTTACCACGGTTAAAAGTAAATAGGGTAATTAAGGGTAAAAATGATATTATTATTACCCTAACACATGTCTTAATTCTATTGTATAAGTTTAATTCGACCAAAAACAACCTAAGGAAGAAAATATTACCCTTTAGGTCCACTTGTATTAGATTAGGACACTTATTATTATTTTATTTAAAGAAGAGTTAAAAGAGTTAAAATCAAAGTTTAATAACTAAAACATTTTTAATATAGGGTTATACATAAAATAAATTCGACTATAAATATTAATTAGAAACCTAAAAATATTTCTTATATAATGATATTTTATTTATAATTTTTAGATATTAAATAATGTTTGTTATTTATAACACAATGATGATGTAGTAATTACCATATTAATGAAATATTAACATAATCGATATTATAAATACCCAAATAAATGTAATTTTAGAATTTTTATGAATTAAAATAATTTTATATGTTAATATGACATGTTAATATTGATTTAAAAAACTTGTTTAGAACTAATCATCCTGTTATGATTTTTACAAAAATCAATTACCAAATAGTTTCAAAATTGACATAAAATAGTTTTTAAAACAACTATTATATTATTAATTGTTATTATATTCCTAAAAATCTATGTTTAGGCCAAATGACTTAGATAAGGTTATATATATTAATAATGAACCACTTGGGGTTCTTTTTTCTTGTTATAGTAAGTTTATTAACCATATAGTGTAAGAAAACAAGAAGACACGGTAAAAGTTAAATTATTTAACTTTGAGTTAAATCTAAATGATAAGGTTAAAATAGTAACCTAAACTTGTCTAAAACCTAGTGGTTGAGAGGATTTCGATGCATACCCACTTTATATTCTAAATAAATCAATTTGGATCTATTATAAACTGAATATGACATTATTATAAAATAATATTTTAAGTTTTTTCTAAAGTGCCCCTCTCCTCCTTTATAAAAGTTTACCTCCTACCTCTTCTATTTACACAATTTTGAGCCTTCATGCTCATCCAAAACCTGCCCATTTCCCTTATAAAATTTCCTATATACATTATAGATGTTCTGGTCTCCTCAAAAGACCAACTCTAGTGCCTTAAAGAGGAAGCTTAAAAGAGGTGCGTCGAAGAAGAGGTAATCTCTTCTACCGATTCATTCAAGTTTTCTTCCTTCTTCAAATTTTTCTTCTTTAGTTGTTTCATTATAAAGTAATAACATAAGTATCACTAATATACTGATATGTTATTATAAATATGAAATAACTCCATTTCACCTTCTATCCATCCTACGGAAAATGAAATCACCGCGCATGTGTACGTACAGAATACCGTCTCCACGCCGTGGTGTAATATGTTTTTCCACCACTACCTTACTTGGATGTGTATAATGGTGTAAGGAATAACTATATATAGTTATTATAACATCATAATGATTCTGAGATATTATATCATCCAATCCAATTCAATTCAATAAGTATGAGAATGATATCATCGCTCATGCGTACGTACGAATTACCGTCTCCACGACGCGATGAGATTCATTCTCCACGTTAACCATTTACGAATGATTAAAAAGTATATATAATGAATAATAATGAAATATATGACATGATAAAGCTACTGAATTTATGTATATAAATTTTAAGAACCCGGATCTTCGTTTCAAGTATGTCTTTCATTTTTCTGGAGTTTTTGAGAAAAATGGAGTTTCTGGAAATTTTTGAAGTACACGCTGTGTACTTTCTGAGTACACGCCGTGTAATCTTTTCCCGCTCGAAGCTGTGTTCTGGCGGTGTCCGGGCCACACACACGGTGTGTAGGGGTGATGTGGAGGCCGATTTTGGCGGAGTACGGAAAGACCTAGTACACACCATGTACTCTAAAAGTACACGCCGTGTACTTTTTTTTCATTAAACGGACCGGGGTCGCGCCTGATCAAAATAAACATCTTCTTTTAGGTCATGTTCGTCCGGGATCACTGGGAATCCGCAGATATTTGACAAGGCACTGTTCCTTCATCCGTTCTCCGATTCGAGCACTGTCGATTGCATTGGAATCATAGCGGTGAGTTCTCCCTTCTGCTTGAGCCTTGTTTTCCAATTCCTTCTCTTTCTCAAGATATCGTGGGTTGAGCGTTTTGGGAGTTTTCTAAGATCTATGATGTTCAAGGGAGAATCAGTCGTCGTGGTTCAAGTATATCAATCTCCTAGGATCTAGGTAGGTGGTTTTTGACTTACCGTTCAAATTTCTTGAGTTTATGTTCAAAATCCCCCAATACCCGTGAACGGGGTATTGCGTGTTTACCTTTTTGCCCTTGTTGTTTTTTCTGCCTTGCTTGTATGATTGTGTAGAGGTTAATTAATCATGTTAGAGGATATTTTTTGTGCTTGGATGTTTTTCCATTCTTCGTTCTGGTTACGACTTTTGGGTTTCGTTTGCCTTTGGCTGTTACCCCTATTTCCGTGCCTTGTGTCTATAGGATGGAGTGTTTTTGTATAACATGTTTGTTTCCCTGTAGACTATTAGCCAAGTAGCTATATAGGTATAATTTGGTTATCCAAGTAGCTCTATAGGTATACTTTGACCTTATAGAAATCTTATGCACTGACCGGCACGCAACTGAGAGAACCTGGTGCTATAGACTATAAAGGATAGACTTAGTGAGCTCCCAGAGAGTCTTGGATTTTTATAGACTACAGGAGGGTATACCGAGTGTGCTTCCTCAGAGAGTCTTACCTTGTTTGATTTCTCTTTAAAAACCTTCCCAGGATAGAGGAGGAATTGACCGAGTGAGCTTCCTCAGAGAGTCTATGGTATAACTGAGGCTATAGAAGAAATTGACTGAGATAGCTTCCTCAGAGAGTCTCTAGACCTTGGGGATAAGAGGGTTAGACTGCGTGATCTTCCTCAGAAAGTCCCTAACAACCCTAGACTATAAGAGGAATTGACCGAGTGTGGTTTCCCAGAGAGTCTCTTAAATTAATATGACCAAACCAGAGGGGTTAGGCTGAGTGCACTACCCAAAGGGTTGTGGTACTTCTTGGATAGGACCAGAGGGGATAGCTGCGAGTACTTCCTAGAGAGTTTCCAGTTTGTTAGCTATTTGCTTCACTGTTGTTGTTGGTTATGGATTTATTACTGTTGTGTGTCATCCTGCTTTACTACTTACTGTTTATTTCCTATTGCTTTTATGTTGCTGTTTACTGCTTATTGTACTTTTACCTGCCATATAATCACTGACTGTTAGGCACAGATCTTCAGGTGAATGCCTACTCGGATTTAGTCTCACACCCTTTTTGGGTAATTCTTTTAGGCCTAAACAGACTATGTTGTTGCAGGTATAGACAAGGGAAATCACCCTTTGACTTCTGGTACTTGATTGCTTGGAGCAGGAGAGCAAGAGACCAAGGTTTGGCTTGTGATGCTGAGGAGCTGTTTACTTTTCTTTGGTAATTGTTTTGATACTGTGGTGTTTTTCAGTATTGTGACTTGTTTGGCTATTTTCCTAGATATGTATCTTGCATCATTCCATATATATAAATATGTGCTCCAATTGTTGATTTAGTCTTCCGCTATTTATTATTGTTGGTTATTTACTGCTTCCGCTATTGCATGTTTATTTATTTCCTCTGTGTACTCTTCCAATGAGGGAATAGTTTCCCCACTATCACACCCAAGGCCCTCACTGCTAGTCAGAAGCCTCTGACATTTGAGGAAATGCTCTTGAGGCCTTGTGGCGAACTATCTCGGAGCCCCGGTTAGTGGCATCCAGGTCGGTACGTTACAAAGTGGTATCAGAGGGAGGTCCTTTTCTCTTGGTTTACTATTTGGAGACCTTAGCCAGGGATAGGACGAATTTGGTACTTGGTAATAAGCTGTGCCTGGGAGTAGCTAACCCATGTATAGGGAAATTTCATACTGTCTCTTTTGTTGCAGTTTTTTGGTTTTGAGATTTTACGGTTGATATGATTTCACCTAGATTGATTCACATTATTTGTGCTATTATTGATATGATATTATGGTTCTATTTCCATCGCAACCTGATGAGATGAGGGTATGCCATCTCATGCATCATATAGGCACTTATTAGAAATCACATGTCATGCATTCTTTCCATGCCATCTAGGGTACATTAGTGATTTCATGTTGTTGTGATAGACTCTGTGTAGATTATGCATGCTGTTGTGATAGATGCTTGATAGAATATATACTGTTTTGTAAGAGGATTGTTTGTTTTGTACTTCTCTTAAATAAATGCCAAATTTTAATTCTTGAGATGTTATGGGCCCTCTTGAATCAGAAATTGGTTGATCATGAGCCTGTTTTCTCTTGTCTATGACTGTACGTGATGCTAAGCTTTGATTCGCGGGGAGTATGGCCCCTCACTGATCAGAAATTGGCACCTTCGTGCCTTGTTTTCTATGTTTTCTTGGCTTCTGTGCAGTTTCTGAGCTACTGCCCAGAAAAACCCAGAATACACGACATGTACTTTTTGACTACATGCCGTGTAGTTTTTAGACCGTGTGAGCAGGGACACGCTGTTGTAGAAATTCCTTCAGAAACACACTGTGTATGGTAGGTACACGCCGTGTAGTTTAGAGTCGTGTACCTGACCATGTCACTAACAACACAGGATGGGGAAGCTCGAGTAGAACACGCCGTGTTGGTGAGGAGAACGCCGTGTAGTTTTGTTCAGGTACCCAACCGTGTCATGAACAACACGGGTCAGTGTCACCTTCTTTCATACACACCGTGTGGGTAAAGAACACACCGTGTAGTCTTGTACCAGGTATCAGGTCGTGTGACGAACAATACAGGTCGATGTTACTTCTCTTATACACGCCGTGTTTGTTCGGAACACACCGTGTAAGGGTCAGCCATGTAGACAGCTGTGTAACTAAAAACACCGGCCGCCTAGACCGTGTCTAGTACACGTCGTGTCCCTAGGTAACACGCCGTGTAGTCTGGGGTTAGTTGGACCATGTGGGTTAGTCTTGTAGGGAGACTCGGTCAGGGGTTTAGAGTTCAAGTACACGGCGTGTGTGGGGAGAACACACCATGTAGTTTGGGGTGTTACATGACCAGTAGTGGCAGGAGTACACGCCCATGTTAATCAATTTAACGGACACACCATGTAGTTTTTTATACATGCCATGTAGTCATGTTTCGTAAAATATGAATGTTTCTTCCCCCTATTCCTGTTTTTTACTCCTGTGTATTCAGTCCTTATTAATTTTGATCTAAGGTGTGCTTTTGATCTTTCAGAGTTATGCCTCCAAGACGTCCTCCAGTTGTAAGTTAGTTGCCAGACGGTGATCAGAAAACAGATTTGGCCAATCAGGGACCTCCTATTTATCCTCCTGCAGATCCTCCTGCTGTGCCAGCCTTGGAACCAGCAGTTGTACCCGTCGCAGGCACGGATACGCAGTTTAGGGAGGACTTCCTGAGGATGTTGCATACTTTTCAGGGAGTGCCACCTCCTGCCCCGTCGATGGCTGAATTGATGAGGGTTTTTCAGCAGTAGCATCCTTCTACTTTTTTAGGGGATGGAGGACCCCAGGATGCAGAGTCGTGGTTTGAGGCCACCCTGACTATCTTTGAGCATCTGGAGATACCCCCAGAGAAGAGGGTAAAGCTGGCCACCTATATGCTCCGAGACACCACCAAGAGGTGGTGGGAGGTGATCTCACAATTAGGGCGTCAGTAGGGTATGTCTTGGGATGATTTTCGATGCACCTTCTATGAATAATTCTATTTGGAGACCCTAAGGGCCGATCGAGCCTAGGAGTTTATGAGTTTGCAGTAGGGTACTCTTTCTGTCATGGAGTACTCATCTTGCTTCACTGATCTGCAGCGTTTCACGTCGATCCCAGCAGGTGATGAGTTGTTCCTTACTAGGAAGTTTGAGGATGGTCTCGGGTAGGAGATCCATTCCCATGTGAATATCTTCCAGTTTACTTCGATACCTTCTATCTTCAACCAGTCACTGATCACTGAGCGCAATCTGAGAGGCTCTGTGGCAGTGAGCCCCGACGGTTCGTCATCCAGAGCTGGTGTTCCTCTCAGGGATAGTAGGAAGCATTGTAGAGAGTCTTCTCAAGGAGATCGAGGTTCGCGGGGTGCGTCTTCTGGCAGCCAGGTTGTATTCTACCAATGCGGTAGGAGTGGGAATACTAGGCCTCAGTGCCAGAGGGATCTGATGGAGTGCCGGTCTTGCAGCAAGATGGGCCATCTTCAGTGTTTTTGTCAGATCTTCTCACCTTCAGCTGGTGGTAGGGGTTCCTCTATGACCCCGTGTTCTGGATATGTTTCGCCATTTTCCAACCAATTTGAGAATTGGAGTTCTTCCGGCCATTCGGGCCGAGGTGGAGGTCACGGCCGTGGTGGCTAGTCACCAGGTCATCAGCGAAAATAGAGTGGATCAGCTCAGAGCGGTCAGCCAGGGGCACAGGGCCGTGGTGCCGGCCAGTCTTTCACCATGGAGTAGACCTATTAGGAGCAGGATCCCGACCCTTCTACAGTTTGAGGAATGATCTTAGTAGCCTCAGTTTTATCTTCACCTCTTTTTGATATTGGTTCTTCCCTTAGCTTTATCTCTGTTGTGGTTGTGGAGAGCCTTGGGCTCTGTATCTTTTCGTCGGCCGACTTGTTGAATGTTGACACACCGTTGGTAATGAGGAAATCTAGCGTATGTCAGTGTAGAGAGTGCCCTCTTGAGGTTGCAGGGTGTCACTTTTTATGGGACCTCTCTGTCCTAGAGATGTCGGGTTATGATGTCATTCTCGGGACGGACTGGTTGATTCCTTTCCAGGAAGTTGTCGATTTCTATCGCCGTAGGGTGAGTTTCGTATCACCAGAGGGCGGATCTTTTCTTCATAGAGGTGAGTGGGATGTCTAGGCGGGTAGAGCTGGACCCGAGAATCCTGGGCTTGGAGGAGTTATAGACTAGATTTCCAGTCTTTATCTGGATGATTAGGGGACTTCACAGTTAGACTTTCCCCCGGTGGTGGATCATTTCAAGGATGACTTTCTAGAGGACTTTTTAGGTTTTCCTCCAGAGCGTGAGGTAGACTTCTTGATTGAGCTCATGGTAGGAGTGGCACCGGTGTCCATTCCTCCTTATAGGATGGATAAACCTAAATTGCAGGACCTTAAGAAGCAGTTGGAGGAGTTACAGGAAAAGGGTTTCATTCGACCCAGTACTTCTCCTTGGGGTTCGCCTGTCCTATTTGCGAAAAAGGTAGATGGTACCCTTCGACTTTGTGTGGATTATCAGAAGCTGAACCAGTTGACGTTCAAGAACCGATATCCTTTGCCGAGGATTGATGACCTATTTGATCATCTTCGAGGAGATTGGGTGTTCTCGAAGATCGACTTGAGGTCTGGTTATCATCAGTTGCACGTTAGACCATCAGATATACCTCTGATAGCCTTCAGGAGCAGGTATGGTCTATATAAGTATACATTCATGTAGTTTGGTCTCACGAATGTGCCAGTATTTTTCATGGAACTGATGAACAGAGTGTTCCATCCTTATTTGGACTCCTTCGTCGTGGTCTTCATGGATATATCTTGGTGTACTCTTGTACTCGACACGACCATGCTACCCATCTTGAGATCGTTCTGAGTACACTAAGAGAGAATCAGCTTTATGCTAAACTCTCGAAGTTCAACTTTTGGATGGATCAGATTCACATATTGGGTCACGTCATCTCAGAGGCTGGAGTATCTGTGGACCCAGAGAAAGTGAGAGCTATAGTTTCCTGGGAGCAGCTGAAAAACGTCTTTGAGGTACGAAGTTTCCTAGGGTTGGATGGATACTACAGACGCTTCATTCAGGAATTCTCGTCCGTAGCAGCACCGTTGACAGGTCTGACCAAGAAAGGGGCGATGTTTTTATGGTCAGATTCTTGTGAGTCTGCCTTTCAGGAGCTGAAGGGGAGGTTGACGTCAGCACCGATACTAGTCTTGCTAGAGACGGGAAAGGGATACACTGTTTATTGTGATGCTTCAGGTATCGGGCTAGGAGCTGTGCTTATGTAGGTAGATGGAGTCGTTGTGTATGGGTCTCGACAGTTGAGGCCACACAAGAGGAATTAACCTACGCACGATCTGGAGTTGGTATCTGTTGATCTTGCCTTACGCTGTTGGAGACACTACCTTCTGGGAGAGCACTTGTGGTTTTCACCGACCACAAGAGTCTCAAGTATATCTTCACTCAACATGATCTGAATCTGAGACAGTGTAGGTGGGTTGAGTATCTTCAGTCCTTTGACTTCGAGCTTTCCTATACGCTGGGAAAGGGCAATGAAGTGGAAGATGCGTTGAGTAGAAGAAATCGGATTGAGGCACTTCAGGAGGCCAGTAGTGAGTGGAAGCTAATGGATCTGTTCTCTGAGATGCACTTGGAAGTGCATGAAAGGTAGGGACAGACTATCCTATCTTCTATATCTGTTACCTCTACACTTCTTGATCGGGTACGGATGAGGCAACTATCAGATTCGGAGGCCTTAGTCTTGCGGGAGAGTGTGTTAGGAGGGGACCCTCTTCCTGGATGGACAGTGGGCGAGGATGAGATCTTGCATTTCCAGGGATGTGTATGGGTGCCATGAGACATACGCGAGGAGCTGATGTGGAATTTTCATTCCTCAATTTGGGCAGTTCATCCTGGCGTCACCAAGATGTATCGTGATCTACACTGCCAGTACTGGTGGTTAGGTATGAAGAAAGATGTTGCTAGTTTTTTCATGAGATGTTCTACTTGTCCGAAGGTGAAAGCAGAGCATCAACAACCAGCAGGGCTTTTGCAGCAGTAACCCATTCCCGAGTGGAAGTGGAACGACATCGCAATGGACTTTGTGACCGGGTTTCCGAGGTCACCTCGGGGGAACGATGCTGTTTGGGTTGTCGTCGACAGACTCACGATGGTCGCACACTTCTTGTCGATCAAGGAGACCTTCAGTGTTGATGATCTGGGACGGTTGTATATCCGAGAGATCATACATCTACACGGAGTTCCACACTCCATTGTTTTAGACAGGGATGCGCGCTTTACTTCTCGTTTCTGGCAGGGACTTCAAAAGGCTTTGGGTACACAGTTACTTTTGAGTACAGCATACCATCCCTAGACAGATGGCCAGTCCGAGCGCACGATCCAGGTGCTTGAGGATATGCTCCGATCTTTCATTCTAGACTTCAATGGTTCTTGGGAGAAACATATTTCTCTTGTGGAGTTCGCCTACAACAACAGTTTTTAGGCGACCATTCAGATGACACCAAACGAGGCTCTATACGGTAGGCCATGTCGATCACCCTTATGCTGGATGGAGGCAGGAGAGACAACTTTGATGGGACCTCATCTTGTTCAGGGGACCTCTGAGAAGATAGAGTTGATTCGGAAGAGGATGGCTACAACACAGTCTCGAAAGAAGTCTTATGCTGATCAGCGGAGATGACTTTTGGAGTTCGAGGTTGGGGATCAGGTTTTCCTGCGTGTCGCACCGAGGTTGGGACACAAGAGGATTCAGAGACATAGTAAGATTTCACCGTGGTACGTCGAGCCGTTTGAGGTTTTTGGAGAGAGTTGGGCCGGTTTCCTATTGGTTTCAGCTACCTTAGAGGTACTGGGCCATGCACAACGTCTTCCACATCTCTCAGCTTCGACGTTACTTTTCAGACCCGTCTCATGTATTTCATCCCGAGGAGGCTGAGCTCGAAGCAGATGCGTCATTTGAGGAGAATCCTATCCAGATTTTCGATCATAGTATGAAGGTTCTCTATGGGTGGTATGTTCCTTTAGTATGGGTGCTTTGGCAGCATAGGCGAGTACAGGATGAGACCTGGGAGAGGGAGGCCGATGTACGATCGCAGTGGCCAGAGCTGTTTGGGGTTTCGTCTTCTACGCCTCGCTAGGGAAATTCGGGGACGAATTTCTTTAAGGGGGGAAGTTTTTAAGAATCCGGATCTTCATTTTAGGTATGTATTTCCTTTTTTTGGAGTTTTTGAGAAAAATGGAGTTTCTGGAAATTTTTGACGTACACGCCATGTACTTTCTGAGTACAAAAAGTGTAATCTTTTCCCACTCAAAGCCTTATTCTGGCCATGTCCGGGCCACACACACGGTGTGTAGGGGTGATGTGGAGGCCGATTTTGTCAGAGTACGGAAAGACCTAGTACACTCCGTGTACTCTAAAAGTACAAGACATGTACTTTTTTTTTCATTAAACGGACCGGGGTCGTGACTGATTGCGATAAACGTCTTCTTCTAGGTCCTATTCATCTGAGAGCGCAGGGAATCCACAAATCTTCAATGAGCCACTGTTCCTCCATCCGTTCTCCGATTCAAGCACTATCGATTGCGTTGAAATTGTAGCGGTGGGTTCTCCCTTCTCCTTGAGCCTTGTTTTCCAATTCCTCCTCTTTCTCAAGATATCATGAGTTGATCATTTTGGGAATTTTCTCATATCTATGACCTTCAAGGGAGAATCAGTCATCGTGGTTCAAGTATATCGATCTCCTAGGATCGAGGTAGGTGGTTTGTGCCTTACCGTTCAAAGTCCTTGAGTTTATGTGCACAATCCACCAATACCCGTGAACGGGGTATTGCGTGTTTACCTTTTTTCCCTTGTTGTTTTTCCTTCCTTGCTTGTATGCTTGTGTACAGGTAAATTAATCATGTTAGAGGATATTTGTTGTGCTCGGATGCTTTTCCATGCTTCGTTCTGGTTACGACCTTCAGGTTTCATTTACCTTTGGCTGTTACACCTGTTTCTATGCCTTGTGTGTATAGGATGGAGTGTTGTTTTATAACATGATTGTTGCCCTGTAGACTGTTAGCCAAGTATCTCTATTGGTGTACTTTGGTTATCTAAGTATCTCTATAGGTGTACATTGACCATATAGAATTATTATGCACTGACAGACATGGGACTGAGAGAACCTGGTGCTATAGACTATAAGGGATAGACTGAGTGAGCTCCCGGAGAGTCTTGGATTTTTATAGACTACAGGAGGGTAGAACGAGTGAGCTTCCTCAGAGAGTCTTACCTTGTTTGATTTCTCTTTAAGAACCTTCCAAGGTTAGAGGAGGAATTGAAAGAGTGAGCTTCCTCAGAGAGTATGTGGTATACCTAAGGCTATAGGAGGAATTGACCGAGATAGCTTCCTCAGAGAGTCTCTAGACCTTGGCGCTAAGAGGGTTAGACCGTGTGATCTTCCTCAGAGAGTCCCTGACTACCCTAGACTATAAGGGGAATTGACCGAGTGTGCTTTCCCAGAGAGTCTCTTAAATTCGTGTGACCAAACCAGAGGGGTTAGGCTGAGTGCACTGCCCAGAGGGTTATGGTACTTCTTGGATAGGACCAGAGGGGATGGCTATGAGTACTTCCCAGAGGGTTTCCTGCTTGTTAGATGTTTACTTCACTGCTATTGTTGGTTGTGGATTGATTAATGTTGTGTATCATCCTGCTTTACTGCTTACTGTTTACTGCTTACTACTTTGCTATTGCTGTTTACTACTTATTGTACTTTTACCTGCCATATACTCACTGACTGTTAGGCACAGATCTTCGGGTGAAAGCCTACTGGGATTTAGTCTCACACCCTGTTTGGGTCATGATTTTGGGCCCAAAAAGACTATGTTGTTGTAGGTATAGACAAGGGAAAGCGCCCTTCGACTTCTGGTACTTTATTGCTTGGATCAGGAGAGCAAGGGACCAAGCTTTGGCTTATGATGCTGAGGAGCGGTTTACTTTTCTTTTGTACTTGTTTTGGTACAATGGTGTTTTTCAGTATTATGAATTGTTTTGCTGTTTTCCTAGATATGTATCTTGCATCATTCCATATATATACATAAGTTCTCCAGTTGTTGATTTAGTCTTCCGCTATTTATTATTATTGGTTATTTACTGCTTCCGCTATTGCATGTCTATTTATTTCCGCTTTGTACTCTGCCAATGAGGGCATAGTTTCCCCACTATCACACCCAAGGCCCTCGCTGCTAGTCGGAAGACTCTGGCGTTTGGGGAAATGCAATTGAGGCATTGTGGAGAACCGGCTCGGAGCCCCGGTTAGTGGCATCCAGGTCGGGACGTTACATATATGTCATCTACTTACTCCCATTCAAGTCAATAAGGAAAGGAAAACATCGTTCATGCGTACGTACGGCCTACCGTCTCCATGAACGGTGTATTTAATTTCATTTATCTATCTATTATATATATATTTATATACTGAATATATATGATATATAAATAATTATTTAAATTCTGGAAGTAATTAAATCATGATATAAGTAATAATAATATCAAGAACAACAAGTACAAACATGCATGATAAATAAAACGATTTTACCCAAAACACTGCTTTAACCTGGAATTTACAAAAGAATGGGTAATATAAAGTCATAAGTGAACCACATATGATATAATAATAATTATTATGATTCTGTAATAAGTAAATAACATTATTTAAATCATTATACAGGAGGTTCGGATACATATGAAGCATATCAGACCAAAGGTAAGGGATAACTTTTCCAATCTCGTTTTTATCCGAGATTGTTTATTCGTAAGTATTTACTGGTGTTATATTTGTCATCCATGTACCTATTTTATAAAAATGGTTGTTTAAAGTCATTTTTACCCATTTTTGACTTTTACTACATGGTATGTAAGGAATCTTTATTTTGTTTTCCATACGAGGTACTTTTTGACTTTTTCGGCAAAAGTTCGAGAAAAATGTTTTTCTAACTTATAAGGCACGAATTGATTTTTATGGTTTCATAATGACTTATTTCAATGAAGTTTACTCTAAAAAATTTCACGATTATTTTCAAAAAAATCTATTTCTTTTAAAATTGCAAGGCATTTTGAGAAAAGAAAATTATTTTGAAGAAGAAAGGATATTTTCCTCAAGAATCTATTTCAAGTGTTTTGTCAAAACTATTTTCCATCTAAGATGAAATTATTTAGTATGATTATGTTTCGAGTATAATGTCTCTATTATTTACATGGTTTGATTTTTCTTATGATTAAATGATATCCATTTCTTTTATATGGATTATGTTATGTTGGGATGATGTTTATGAAACCCATTTTATTCATTGGGTTATTATGAATGATGTATCTTTATTTTGTGGCACACGTAAGAATGATTTCATTATGAGATGGGTGGGACCTATATCTCCCTCCAATTCATTGGGTAAAGATTTATATCTGATGAGATAGACATGGATGGAACGACAATTTAATCCGGTTCATTGATACAAGACTAGAACAAGGAGTGAACTCGATTCAGAAAGGGACTTTGTCAACTAAGATGGTCTTGTCAACAATGCCTTGGCTACTATGGAAATCATATCATGTGATTAATTGTTTTCCACAATTAAATGTTTTATTCCCATGCTATTTTATCATGATTCATGTTCCTTTATGACCTATACCTTACATACTTCCAAGATTTATTTCACAACTCAAGATTTTGATGTGTAAACTTTATGTTCATGTTTTGAAGTTCAAATGTATATGGTTTGTTTTATTTTCTCCATTATTACCCTTACTGAGCATTTGAGCTCACCCTTTATATGTTTTCTTTTCCCCAGGATGTAAATAAAGGTTTTAGGTAAGAAAACAAAAGGGGAAGATCTTAATGGGAGATGTTGAAGATATTTCACCATGATTAGAAGATTATATTCTGAGTTTCCAAAGACACTAAACTATTACGATCCTTAGGTGTTGGTTTTCGTTATGTATTAAGTATTCCGAAAAAGTAATTTAATGTCTATGTATGCCAAGATTGGGTCTCTACAATGACATTGGTTATAGTTATAATCGAGGCATGCCATGGTAAGAATTCGATTCCATTATCAAATGAAAAGTATGAACCTAATGGATTCCACATGATTAATTGTTTTGAAATAAAGGGGAAATCCCACCTTGGATCTAATAAATGTCTTATATTCATGAATTATTCAACTTGGTTCTATGTATTATCATGTGAAATTTGGAGACATTAGAATTCTTTGGATGAGCTCCTAGATTTGACTTGATTTCCTTCAACACTAAATGATTTGGATTATCTTCTTGGATCACAATACATCCTTTTCTAAAATTACCATCGAATTTATCCTTAGTATTGGTTATATCCATTTTAAAAATTGGAATACTGATAGTTCATCCCTCATATTCTACTCCAGATCTTGACACCATGGCTTGATCAGAATTAGATGGCTCCCCAGCTTTACATAGAGAATGCCTTTGAGTTTTCTTTAGATTAAACTGGTTCCATTGTAGTGGTAATTATTGGAACCTTACATGGATTAACCTTTTATTCTCACACTTGGATTCATAGGCTATATTCCATGGGTCCATCGATAAATTAATTTGCATATGAAAAGAGACAACTGACTTTGGCTGAGGTAGGTGGTATTCCTTCAATTCACCTCTACTTTACTACATTATTTTTTATATACTGGACACTAATTAGTTTTATATTCATATATTGGAAATCATTAGAAATCATGTCTGGTGGACTATTGAGTTTTTATCATAACCTATTCAGGATTCCACTTGGTACCTAAGAAGATATCACAACTGTAGGTTTGGACTATAGATAAAACCTCTTTACTAATACATGATGGTGTCTAGGACTTGGCATGGGATTTATAGACCCAACATATAATAAAATGACCTATAAAATCCTAGTTCTGTTTATTATTTATTTATTCCCATCTAGATATGCTTTATGTATCTCCTGTTGTATGCATTTTTTTTCTATAAATGTAGTGTTTTTATGTTCATGCATTGATGTTTTTATTTATCACTTTCCTCGTTTCTATATTATTATTTTAAACCTATAGTTTAATTATTTTCATTAATTTAGGTTTTATTTTTTACAGTTCTGGAGGGTATATTCTTCTAACGATACCACCATTAGACCCTCACTATTTGTTGTTAGCCTATGGCACACAGGGAGATGCGCTTGAGGCCATGTGGCCCTATGGATCAATTATTTTTGATTTAATCAAGTTGAGGATGTCACAAAGTGGTATCTAAGTTGCCTTTTCCATTTTTATTACAATTTTGGTCTAGTATACAAGAAGTTATGTATGTTTAAGAACTTTATGAATAGCTCATGTCTGGGAAGGGCCAACCCACACATGTGGGAAAGACTAAGTTTTTTTCGAATGTGACTTGTTGTTCATGAATTTTGTTGTTATAGTTGATATTTTTTCACTCAGAATGATTGGATATCATTATTTTGGTGAGTAATTTATTGTATTTCTATCTTGGTTAGGTTTGGAAAGGGGGGAGATGTGGTCATTCATAATTTCAGGAACATAAGATTCATATTCCATTATCATACTTTCTTGTGTACCTTGTTTGTGTTATTTCCTATATTGTATACTCATATTGTTTTCTTATGTGATAGTTTGTGTTGGAATCACCTATTTTGATAATCCCAAATACTGTTTCATTTATGTGATAATCATGTTTTCATTATAGGATAATCGTGTGTCATTAATATTCTTAGTTTCTATCAAGTGATAACTATGTATCTTTAATCTCACTACTCACTTGTTTAAGCTTATAGTGAAAAATTTCTCTAAGTATGAAAGGTCACCGATTAAGGTCACCGATGAAGGTCAGCGATGAATGGTCAGTGTTGAAAGGTCACCAATGAAAGGTCTACAATGAAGGTCACCAGTGGAAGGTCATCGATGAAAGGTCACCGATGAAGGTCACTGATGAAAGGTCACCGATGAAGGTCATCGATGAAGGTCACCGATGAAAGTTTACCAATGAAAGGTCCCCGATGAAGGTCATTGAAAGAAGGTCACCGATGTAAGGTCACAGATTAAGGCTACCGATGAAGGCTACCGATGCTGTCTACCATTGAAGCCTACTGTTGAAGCCTACCATTGATAAGGCTACCACTACTAGTCTACCGATGCTCACTCTTCTACTCCATACTTTTTAAAATTCTTAAGATTATTCTAATGGTCATATTTGGTAAATTTAATGCTTTTGAAATTAATTAAAGCTGATTACAGACATATCAAGAGACCATATCAGGAGATAGTATGAGGTACAAGGAGGACCACACATGATTTACTTATTCCTATTGTCAGACCTCAAATATAAAATGGAAGACTGAGGAAGAAAAGAAAAGTGTGAGAAGCATGCCAAGAGGTGAAGATATAGATAAGTGCATGAGAAATAGCCTACTCACTAGATAAAAGAGAACAAGAAAAAACCATATATCACTTACACTAGGAGCCTCAAGAAGATCATTTTAGGAGAAAAAAATTCATGATTGTCTTCAGTGCTTCATCAAATCTCTGTAAACTCAAGAAGAAGAACGCTCAGTTCTTAGAAGCTAGACCCTAGAGTTGCGACACTCTATTTTAAGGACAACTTCCAAAGAAAGACTCGAACTACAAATTTTTCACTCCAAGGAGTCAAGAGATGAACTATAAACACACAAATCTTTATAAACTCAATCTTATTATATTATCTCTATTGTGTTTTTTATTTTACATTTCTAAGAAGTGTGTGTTTGTCTATTACACACACTGCCTCATATTCTTGAATTGGAGGATACTGAAAATCCTCACCTTAAACTTCACTTACACCTTTTTTCTCACGTGTAACTGTGGAAGAGGCCGTGTGTGGCCTGGTTGTGTGTTTATCCCATGAAAAACTATGATAGAAGGTGTGATCCCTGGACATTTTGTGAACAATGTTGTAAAGATAGATACAAGCTGTGTATCAAGTTTATTATTTATATAAACTGATTGGTGGAAGGTGATCACCAAGTAGAGAGGATTAAGTCTCATCTTGAGACTGAACCTCTTATTTTACTCTACTATGTACTATATTTATTTATACTCTATTTTTCTATTTTCCGCTGCTCATAATTTCAAAAATAGAAAAATGTATACTTTGACTCTGATAGTTAGTTATGGTTAGTGTGTGTATGTGTTTAATTTAGTAAACTTGCTTCAAAAGTTGAAGAATTGTTTTACACTGATTCAACTGAGGGCTAATCACCATTTGAGAAACTTGTTGACCAACTAAAAATTTATATCTCTACTGCTTTAATTAACTATGCTGATTCAAAATTGGGGGATCTTTATCATAAATTTTTTAACATAAATTTTAAGTAGGAACTCAATTGACCCCCTATTGAGTTTTCACTGCGACCAACATTTGGTATCATAGGATTAATTTTTTTATTGCTACTATCTGAACTTTTGTTCAAGTTTCCAAATTCTTTTCAACTATTATTTTAGTTGTATCTTAAAGATCTTAAAATTTCTGTTATATCTAAATTTTCAGTTCTTTAAATTTTAATTAACAAAAGATAATAGATTTTAGGGTGCTGCTACCAACATTACACCTTTATTTAATGGTAATAACTATGCTCAATGAAAATTAAAAATGAAAATGTATCTAGAGAGCATAGGTCCTAAAATCTGGGACACAATAGAAGAACAACGTGCATTGCCTATTACTGCTAGAGAGACATGGTCTCATTTGACTAAAGATACATACAATAATATCTATAAAGATATGAATGAATTGTACTATTCTCTAGGTGATGAAGAATTCAATAGAATATCTACCTGTAAAACTGCATATGAAATTTGGGATACTTTGACTACTTCTCATGAGGGAACAACCAATGTTAAAGAAGTGAGATTAAATACTTATACTATTAAATATGATAATTTTAAAATGAATCATGATGAACTTATATCTAAAATGTATCTCAGGTTTGATGAAATAGTAAATACCATGAGTCTTCTTGGGAAACTAGTAGACAACAAGGATCAGATTATGAGGTTGCTTCGATGCCTACCTGACAGATGGAGAAGAACTTCTATTTCTATCTGAGAATCCTGTGACATAGGCAAGCAACCAATGAAGGAACTAATTGAAAAACTTATGATGTACGAATAAGAGCTTAAGGTAAATCAATATGTAGATAAAGAACCAAGAAAGAAATTTGTAGCATTCAAGACTTCCACCTCAAAGATAAAAGATAAAGAAATAGTTCAAGCTCTTATAGACACTTCTACTAGTGAAGATTCATCTTCTAACAGTGATGATGAGATGGATCATCTTGCAAGGAAATTGAAGAAGTTCCACCGTAATAAGAAGTTCTTTAGAAAATCAAACTACAAAGGATGGTATGATAGTAAAGGAAATTAGAAAAAGGATATAAAATGGAATGACAACACAAATGAGATAGTTTGATATGATTGTAAATGAAAAGGCCATGTGAAGGCTGTTTTCCCCAAGGTGAAATTTAAAAAGAAATATGAAGATAAGGTCAGGGGATATAAAAAGGATATGAAAGCTTCTTGGAGTGCTTAAGAAGATAGCTTCAGTGGATATGACACTTCTAAACATGAAAACCTGTGTTTCATGACAGAAACATCTAAGGTAACACCCAATTCTCCTATACATAATGCTTACTATTATGGGAATGAAAGTGAATCAAATAATGTTGAAAATATGTCTGAGGATGAACTATTTGAATATTGTGGAATGTTTGAGGATACATTTAATGAAATCAAGGATAAATATAAATTATTGAAAAGACAACTTGCTTTAAATGATTATTATAAGTCTGATATGGATATTGAGAAATAAAAATGTGCTCAGCTATTAAAAGAGAATACTGAACTTAAATTATCAAATGAGAAGTTAAAAAAGATATTGAGAAGTTTACTGTAGGTAGAGATACCTTGACTCAGTTTCTAGGGAAAAAATTGTTCCAAAATACACAACTGGTCTAGGATATCAACTAGGACAGAGAAGAATTATTAATGAACAAAATTTTCCAAAATCTGGACAGTTCACTGCCAGTTCAAGTTCTGAACCATACTTTAAAAAACACTTTTATAAAGGACCTAACAAAGTGTTCATTTCTTGAAACATATCTGTTGATTATAGGAAACCTGTTTGACAAGTATGGGTTCCAAAAGATTTACTTGCTAACCTTTCTAGACCCAAGAAAATCTGGGTACCATTGTTATCCTACACTTAATCTATTTTGAAAGAAAATCATTTAAAGTGCTCCTGTAAGACTCTCTGGTACTTGGAAAGTGGATGTTCAAGAAATATGACAGTATACTATTCATTCTTTAAGATACAAATTAAAGTTGATGGTGGACATGTCACATTTGGTGATAATTACAAAGGGAATATTGTCGGCTTAGTCCATTTTGGTAACCCTAATACAATATTAATTTTAAAATTACTTTTTGTTGATGGGTTAAAATAAAATCTACTGAGTATCTCTTAGTTGTGGGTAGATGATTTTAATGTCAAGTTTGAAAATTATGCATGTAATGTTTTTAATTCTAAAAATGATTTAATATTCACTACTCTTAAAAGTGAAAATGTATATGCTATTGATTTAAACTCTTTATCTAAGAAATTTTTTTCTTGTTTAGATTCTTTTCATAAGGAATCTTGGTTATGGCACAAAGGATTAGGATACTGCAATGTGCACTCACTTAGAAAACTAACTTGGAAAGGTTTAGTTAGAGACTTACCTAAATTGGAATTCCCACTTAACAAAGTTTGTAATCCTTGTCAAAAAGGAAAATAACTCAAAGTTTCTTTCAAACCAAAGAAATATGTTTCCATTTCTCAACCACTTGAGTTAGTTCACATATATTTATTTAGACCATCTGGAGTTTCAAGTTTAAATGGGAGGCACTATGTTTATGTTTTTATAGATGATTTTTCTAGATATACTTGGGTATACTTTCAAGATCACCATACGGAAGAATGTTATTAATTTATTAAATATTCCAAGTCTGTTGAAAATCTTAGTGGACTTTGAATTAAAACCTTGAGAAGTGATCATGTCCATGAGTTTGAAAATCAGGAGTTTGAATCTTTTTCCTTACAAAATGGCTATAATCACAATTTCTTGGCTCCTAGAACACCTCAACAAGATGGAGTTGTAGAAAGAAGAAATAAGATACTTCAAAAGATTTCCTGGACTATGCTAAATGAGTATAATATGCCCTATTTATTTTTGTGATGAAGCTGTTAATACAGCTTGTTACATCATCAATAAAGTCTTAATTAGAACTGTTCTTAAGAAAACCCCTTATGAGCTCTGGAATAATAGGATGCCTAAGGTTAATTAATTTAGAGTGTTTTTTTGCAAATTATTTATTCATAACACTAATGAAAATCTTGACAAATTTTCTTCTAAAAGAGATGACAGAATTTTCCTAGGATACTCAATCTCTAGTAAAGATTATAGAGTATTCAATAAGAGAACAAAATGTGTAGAAGAATCATTTCATGTCAAATTTGATGAGACAAATCCACATGAATCCAAAACCTCAATTGAACATCTTGAGTAATATATTTAAATTCTGGACCTTAATGATAGATAAAGTGAACCCTTAGTAAAACAACTAGTTTTGGAAACTTTCCAGAATACTAGAATGGTGAATTTGAACCCATAGAAAACCATGAGAAGTCTAGTTCAACTCTTTCTAGAGATATTAGAACTCTCAAAAATCATCCTCTAGATGTTGTAGTAGGTGATATAAATAGAGGAACAAAAACTAGAGCTTCTCTGAGAAACTAGGTTGAACATCAAGCTTTTATTTCATAGCATGAACCCAAAAATATTAATGATTCAATTAATAATGAATTTTGGGTGAAAGACATGCAAGAAGAATTAAATCTGTTTGAAAGAAACATACTTTTATAATTAGTATAAAGTCCTAAAGACACTTTGATCATAGGCACTAAATGGGTATTTAGATATAAAGTTGATGAATCCGGTAACATATTTAGAAACAAGGGTAGACTATTTGCATAAGGATATAGTCAATAAGAAGGAATAGACTATGATTAAACCTTCACACCTCTAGCTAGACTAGAATCAATTAGGATACTACTTTCTTAAGAAGCTCATCTGAATTTTAAAATTTATCAAATGGATTTCAAAAGTTCATTTCTAAATCTGTACATATTTGAGGATGTATTTTTTGAACAACCCCTTATTTTACAAATCCCCAATTTTCAAATCATGTCTTTAAACTTTTTAAAGCTCCATATGGTTTGAAACAAGCTCCAGGAGATTGGTATGATAGAATTAGTTATTTTCTTATTTCAAAAGGTTTTTTTAAAGGAATAGATGATCCTACTATTTTTATTAAAATGATTTCTAAAGATGTTTTAATAGTACAAATTTATACAGATGACATTATTTTTGGATCCTCAAAAAATTCATTATGTACTGATTTCTGAAAAATGATGCAATATGAATTTAAAATGAGTTTAATGGGGGAACTTAAAATTTTACTTGGATTTCAAAATTTTCAAAATAAAAATAGTATTGTTTTAAATCAGAGTAAATATACTAAAGATATTTTCAAACATTTTGGTTTTGATAGAAATAAAGGTAGCAGTACACCTATGAGTACCACTTGTAAGTTGGATGCTGATGAAACTGGTAAACTAGTGGATCAAACCAATTACTGAGGTATGATTGGGAGTTTTCTCTAAATTACTGCTAGTAGACCTGATATTATGTTCAGTTTGTTAAGATTCTGACTTTTCTAGTTGCAAGTTAGATAGAACTAGCACCTCTGGAACATGTCACTTATTGGGAAAGTCACTAGTATCATGGGGTAGTAAGAAATATAATTCTGTTGCATTATCTACTACCAAAGATGAATATATAGCTATTTGTAGTTGTTGAGCTCAAATTATGTCGATGAAACACACTTTACTAGACTATGGATATCAATTCAAACATGTCCCTATAAACTATGATAATAGAAGTGATATTAACATCTCTAAAAATATAGTATCTCATGCTAGGACAAAGCACATTGATGTGAGACATCACTTCTTGAGAGATCCTTATCAAAGAGGTAATATCATTCTTGAATTCATTGGCACTAAACATCAATTGGCTGATATATTCACAAAACCTTTGTATTCTGAGAGGTTAACTTACATCAAACACGAGTTAGGTATGATAAACAGTTAAGTTTGTACCTCACCGTTGGACCTCACCATTAGGACCTCACCGTTGGAACTCACCATTAGGAACTCACCGTTAAGACCTCACCGTTATCACCTTACCGATAGTTGACCTTTCTTGGACTTCACATTTTTCTTCCAGAATCTGAAACATTTTTAATCATAGTTATTTATTTTACTAGATTTATTTTTTGATCCCTAAATGATAAAAATAAAGTACACCCCACATTTCTATCCACTTCAATCCTCTCTCAAACCTCTTGCCCCTGAATCTTAGAACCTCACCACCTACTGAAACCCTAGAATTGCTTTAGATTGAAATGGAAAGACTGAAGAGGCCACTGGTTGATAATGAATGAGATGCGCCGAACCCTAAGAGACCTCGATCTGGGTCTAATATTTGAAGCAATGTAGTGGAAAATCTGATCAATCCACATTGGTCGAAGAGGGAAATCGTGGTTGAGAAGTAATTAAGTTCCGAATGGATGCTGTCAAGAAAGTCTCTAGTGCTGAAGGCACTTGAATTTCAAGATTGGGTCAAATTCTTTGCAAATAACAATGGAACTTACTACCCAAAGCTAGTTAAGGAGTTCTATGAGTCTCTAAAGTTTGAGCAGTATGAGAATGAGAACCGAATGTATTAAAAGGTAAATGAAGTAAGTGTGAGCTTATCCTCTCTTGAATGGGATGATTTTTTGAGAGTCCCCCATGAAGGTATTTTTGATTACTACTCAGAAGTGGTGCCTCCCACTAGTGAGTTATTCTATTATAAAGAAGATTTGGATGAACTGATAGGGAATGAGATTCCTTGGAAGGTGATTGTTGCTGAAATGGAAGAGGAAGGTAAGTTGTTGTTTAAATTTGTTCAACATGTATTAAGTCGCAGGAGAGGGGACTTTTCTACCTTGAAGTGTCAGGACATATTTATTTTTTATCTGTTGAAGCATGGATATAAGATAAATCTATGTAGGTTGCCGATGATTCAATTAAAGGATATGACAAAGCCTAGTTCCAATCCCAATTCTTTGTTTCATGCCATATTGATATCCTCGATGTTGAAAGTGAAATGAGTTTCTAGAAATAGGGAGGAAATAGTTGTTTTAAGGGGAAAATTCTGCATTACCAAGATTATATTCAAGTTTATGAAGATCAGCTGGAACCCTTGGCAAAGAAATTGGGTGAATTATGAGGATAAGATGTATGAAGAATTCAACCCTTTTACTCATCCTACTAGGCATAAGAATAAGAGAGACCCTGGTCTAAAGCCTGATGAAGTAGAGACAATAGACTCAGTTGAAGAGGAGGTGGCTGCTATTATGCAAGAAAGAGAGGATTCTTCTATAGATGAGAGGAGTGATCCGAACCTTCCTTCAAGTCCTCATGCCAATACTATTTTTTTTGGTGAGAATAGACCACAAAAAAGGTTTCCCAGAAGGGAGACTATCCGAAGGGACTCTAATGATGAGAAAAATAGTGAAGAAGAAGGGGAATGAAATGTCTTAAAAGACATTAGAGAGACCTCAGAGGAGGAAGATGAAACTGAATATTGTCATGATGATTTTGAGGTAGCTGCTCATGAAAGTGAAGCAGAATTCGTAAGCCTCAGTCCTCTGATAGGATATAAAAAAATGGTAGAAAGTGTATATGAAGAGGTTTCTGAATCAGTTGAATATGGAATTACAATGGCAGTAGTTTATGATTCTATAGAAGAAGTGGTAGTGGACTCTCCTTTTGATGCAGTTGATCAAAGAGGTATAGTTGAAATGGATGTAATTGATCAGGAGAATGCTCTAAGTGAGGGGGAGGAACCTATTTCCACATGTTCAGTTGTTGTTTCTCATGGAATAGAGGATTGGTTAGAAGATCCTAGATTTGTGGTATTGGGCTTAGACTATGGAGACTCTAATGATAACAAGCCTAATAGAAGCCCTCTAATTCCTTCTGTGTCAGAGACTACTATTGTGCAACCATTATTTCTTTTACCTCAAGACTATGTAAAGAAGGATGATTTAGAGTCATTAAAATCATATTTGAAGAGACACTTTGATGATAAATTTGTTGATATAGAGAGAACAATGGCCCTAAATAAAGAAGTTGTAGCATCTTCCATAGAAATAGTAATTTCTACCTCTCACTCAAATTTGATACATAAAGTGAAGGAATGTCAGAATTAGGTCAGGACCTTGGCAGAGTCTATGGAATCTGCGAAAAAATCAATTTCCATTTTAGACTTCTATATGTATTTAAGGGTTCAAGTGGAAAAAGACCTTAAATATGTTAAAAGTGTTGTTCAGCAGATGGTCACTGTGTTTTAGGACTTCAAGAAGTCTATAGAGGGACATGTGAGTAGTCAGGATGATGATGTGAAGAGGTTGATCAGTGGTTTGACAAAGTCTTTTAAGGGGACAATGGATTTTACAATAGAACTTCTGGGTGCATCAACTGCCTCTTCAGGCTCTCCTTATATTGATCTAGAATCTTTCAGATTGGTTGTTAGAGAAGAAGTGGAGAAGTTATTTGATGCAAGTACATCAGAACCTCATTCTATGACCCATGTAATTTCCAAAACCATAAAAATTCATAAGCTTTTGGGAGATTATTTAAGGCTACTCACGATCAGAAGGAAATAAAAGATCAAGTTGATTTCTACAACAAAAGGGTGTACACTAAGCATCATATGGATGGTCACTTTAAGATACTCTTGAAAAAATTGAGGATCCCACCTATCACTCAGGCATTTTAGTATCAAGTTTGTAGGATTAAGGAGTCGACACATGACTTAGAGAAATTTATGGAGAATAAGGATGATTTTATCACAGCTATGGAAAGAGGCAGATGCATTATTATGGATTTTAGAAATCTTCTTTTACCTTTCCTCCATGTGGACTGCACTCCTATAATTGCTCCTCCAGCCTTTCCTTATTCCTTAGCTACCTCAGGATCTACCAGTGTTTCCCTGTTGATGACTCCTGCACAGGCCATTAGAATCTTGACCCCTATGATTCCTTAGAGATTTACTCACTATAGGTATACTGATACTTCTGTAGTAGCTCCTCCTTCCCTGCTCACTGCCATACCTCAGCCTATCCGTCTATCTTATGAACCAGCCTCTTTAGCTTTCAAAGACAAAGCTCCCTTGGACATTTTTGATGTGGATTGAATGTGGGATGTCTTATTTGATAGGGATCTTTGTAACCTTTTTTTTATCATGTATTCTTGATTCATTAATAATACAATCCTCTTTTTTCATCTCCTTTTGTATTACATACTTTTTTTTAATCACAAAGGGGGATATTTTTTCAGTTGACTGAAGCCCTTGCATTTATGTTCTAATCTATTTTACACAATGATCATGGATCAATTTTACTTATATATAATATATGTATGGTAACACCTCTGAAGAAACTAGAAAATGTGCATAAACCTGATTCCATAATACTTAAATATAAATTTTCACTGACATAATTTGTGATTATCCAAAAGGGGGAGATTTTTGGACTCGCCTGTTTTGATAATCCCAAATCCTGTTTCATTAATGTGATAATCATGTTTTTATTATAGGATAATCATGTGTCATTAATATTCTTAGTTTCTATCAAGTGATAACTATGTATCTTTAATCTCACATCTCTCTTGTTTAAGCTTACAGTGAAAAATTTCTCAAAGTATGAAAGGTTACCAATGAAGGTCACTGATGAAAGGTCATCGATGAAAGGTCAGAGATGGAATGTCACCGATGAAGGTCTCCGATGGAAGGCCACCGATGAAGTTCCCTGATGAAAGGTCACCGATGAAGGTCACCGATGAAAGGTCACTATTGAAGGTCACTGATGAAGGTCACCGATGAAAGGTCACCGATGAAAGGTCTCTAATGAAGGTCACCGATCGAAGGTCCCCTATATAAGGTCACCGATGAAGGCTACTGATGCATTCCACCATTGAAGCCAACTATTGAAGCCTACCATTGAGAAGGCTACCACTACTAGTCTACCGATTCTCACTCTTCTACTCCATACTTTGTAAAATTCTTAATATTATTCTAACGATCATATTTGGTAAATTTAATACTTCTGAAATTAATTAATTATGATTGTAGACATATCAAAGAACATATCTAGAGATAGAATGAGGTACGAGGAGGACTACACATGATTTACTTATTCCTATTGTCTGACCTCAAATATAAAATAGAAGACCAAGGAAGAAAAGAAAAGTGTGAGAATCATGCCAAGAGGTGAAGATATAGATAAATGAATGAGAAATAGATTAATCGCTAGATAAAAGAGTACAATGAAGATCCATAAAACACTTACACTGTAAACCCAGGTGCCTCAAGAATATCATTTCCAGAGAGAAAATTAAAGACTGTCTTCTGTGCTTCATCAACTCTCTACAACTCATAAAGAATAACACTCAGTTCATAGAAGCTAGACCCTGGAAATGTGACACTCTGTTTTAAGGACAACTTCCAAAGAATGAATAAAATTGAAATTTCTTCACTCCAAGGAGTCAAGAGCTGAACTGCAAACACATATATCTTTCTAAACTCAATCTTATTATATTATCTATATTGTGTTCTTTTATTTTACATTTCTAAGAAGTTTGTGTTTGTCTGTTACACACACTATCTCCTATGCTTGAACTGGAGGATACTAAAAATCCTCACATCAAACTTCACTTACACCTTGTTTCCCATGTGTAACTATGGAAGAGGCCATGTGTGGAATGGTTGTGTGTTTATCCCATAGAAAACTTTGGTAGAGGGTGTGAGCTTTGGACAGTTTGTGAAAACTATTTTAAAGCCCGATACAGGCTATATATCAAGTTTATTATTTATATAAAATGCTTGGTGGGAGGTGATCACCAAGTGGAGAGGATTAAGTCTCGACCTGAGACTGAACCTCTTGTTTTACTCTACTTTGTAATATATTTAATAATACTCTATTTTTCTATTTTCCATTGCTCATTATTTCAGAAACATAAAACTGTTTTACATTGACTATGATAGTTAGTTCTGGTCAGTGTGTTTATGTGTTTAATTTAGTAAACTTATTTCAAAAGTTGAAGAAGTGTTTTACACTGATTCAACTGAGGACTAATCACCCTTTGAAAAACCTTTTTACCAACTAAAAATTTATATTTCTACTTCCTTAATTAATTAGGTTGTTTCAAAATTGGGGGATCTTTATCATAAATTTTTTAACAGAAATTTTAAGTAGGTACTCAATTCACCCCCATCTTGAGTTTCCACTCCAACCAACAGTTTGAATTGTTATGGTTTTGGTTTAAATTTGGGTAAATAATGTGTTTTCATTATCCTAATTGGTGTTTTACTATGTAGCTTGATGATAAAATTATATCTAACTGACCTGAAGTTAAATAATGAAATGAAATATCCTAAAAGAATTAGTAATTAATTAAAATATAGATATTAATGATAAAATAATATGGGTTTCCTTTTAATAAATCTAAGTGGAAATTTATGGATTTCCTTTAGATGGTGTTCCAATTAAAACTTATAAATTCTTTTACCTTAATAACTTGGAAATGGTAACCGTATAATTGAATCCTTTTATGTTCAATTCGACCCTTATAGGTTATTCATAGAAATACATGTCTACAAGATGAACCCTTTGTGGGTTTGTGTTAAAATATTTAATAAATTATCTATTAATTGGTCTCAATTAAATGGTACTCTAATTGTAATTCATTGAGAATTTCCACCTAATTTGGGAATAAAAATATATGGAACTAAACCTGGATTGGCATGAATTGAACCTTGTAGATTGAAATTATCTTTATATGACTTGGTACTTAACCCCTATGGGGTATGATTACATTAAATGTGATGGTTATTTTAAGTGTCTATTACAACTCAAACGATTTTCCATATAAGTGTATGGTGTAATGCTACTTAACTGATTCTCATAAAATGATAAAATTACTATTGAATGTTTATAAGCCTTATTTTTATGAGGAATTAGTTAATTAAAATGTCAGTAATAACCCAAATAGAATTTATACTATATACTATGATTAAATTTATATTAACAGAGCTCAATTTTGAGAACTCATTGATAAGTAAAAAATTTAAAGGAATTATGAGATCTTTTTCCTGGAATGGTATACTATGTCAGGTAAATAACATTAGAAGTATAACTTATAAAATGATCTGTTCTATAAATGTTACTTTACATATCATTTACTCGATCCTCCATAATAGTTATGTTAAATGTGAACTAATGTAATAGCCTAAATAAAACATGGAAGCGTGGGTACAAAAGACACTATTATGGGAGTTAGTTTTAGTGTTCCTTAATAAATTATTACCATGGGAAAGTTGATGTCTCCTGTGAGTCTCAGTTCGTGGTTTTATTTTATTGGGAATTGGTATTATGTGGGATATCATAGCGACCTCGTAGGTGTGACCCTAGAATTAGAGTCAGTGCCTCATGTTATAGTCAAGGGTAAGAAAAAGTTTGGCACTTCCCTTGGAGATAGAAACCATTGGTGGATGATTTCATTGAGTTTCAGATATAAGAAGTTTTATTAGTGTGCCATTTCAGAATAGATATGACTCATAGTTTGTGGAATGGATCCTTGTGTAGGAAATTAACTATGTGGTAAGATAATATTATTGTTTTTTGTGAAAATCATTGATATTTGAGATCAATGGGGCTGACATGCGAAGGGCATGGTCAGATGCTTAGATTGTCAGGTGACCTTTATAATTTCAATGATGTATAACTCAAAACGTTATTAGTATGATAATGTTCATGTGAAATACTATGACTTTTTAGTTTAATTTTTTGAGAGAAAATGTTTATACTAAGGATGTGTGATTCCTTTGGTCATGTGAGTTGCATGAAAGGGGTGCACCCATTTTGATGAAGAAATAATGATGTAGTGCATTTTTACATACATGGTGTCCATTGAAGTAAGGATAGGAGGTATGATATATGAATATTTTGAAATCATTGAAGTATTGATATTTTGAGTGATAAAATATTCGTAACACCTTTGTGGGTGTGAGTTATTGACTTCTTGGAAAAATGTGATGTGGGTTGTTGAAGGCTTTTTTTAGGGGTCACTCTAAGAGTAGGGTAAACTGGGTGTTAATAGTTTCTATATGAGAAATATTTCCATTACCCATTAAAATAAAATTTGATTTATCCTAGTTCTCAATATGACCATGAAAAAGGATCAGGTGTTGTTATACCACTGATATGGGTTGGTTTTGGTTTTACAATTTAGTGCTAATAACATGCATGAGCATGCCTCCAGAAGAGCATGACACATGCATATATGAACATACCTATTACAGTTACAATTATAAGTATATGGAGTAAATATATATGGTGGGGAGAGAAACACGACCTTTTGAAAGAAGGAATCTCTATCATTATCATGGATTCACTGAGTTCTAGGGCTAGTGTTTTGTGTTGGTGATTTTTATAATCTTGTTTTCTATGACCAAAAACCACATTCTACGGTGGATGGAGTGTGTTTCATGAAATAATTTTATATTTTTAGTGAAATTATTACTAGGACACTCTTATGGTGGGGAAAATCACACCATCCTTGGAGAGTATGACCTTCAAGTGAGAAAGATCGAAGTTGTGAAAAGACAAGTCTTGATAGGTCAAAATGTATTATGGAAGCTAGTGAGTTAGTGAATTTGAGATTATTATACTTGAAAAATATATAAAAATTAAGACATATTTATCATTTTGGATAGATTCTGAACATTAGATTCATGTTTGGGATAAGTAAGCAACCCATAGATGTCACAGACCGGTAACACATCAGTGCTTAATGTATAACATGACAGTGGAAGTGTTTCCGGAATATAAAACCATTAAAGTAAAAATTGATCTAGATTTATAATTTTGTGAGTATGTCAGAATAATCATGGGTACCTTTTGGATCTATGGTAATGTGATCGATTTTTCAAATCAGACGTCAAATGTTTAGTTGGATGTATTTTAAACAGGTCTACCTAAAGTAGTTCGATTATAGTTTTATAACTCAAAGGCATTCATTGGGATATGAATACATTTTTGTGTATCATGTTAAGTATGAAGAGTGTTATTTGGGTATAAAAATTATGTCTGAACTATTAGAACTAGGGGAAAAAACAACTTTTTTATAAATGGATGTAGCGGGTTACGTGAGGAACCACTATAAAAAGAGGTTTCAAGTGAGCTCAAGAGAGAGCTCTTCTAAATGATACATGCATATCTCATAAATTATGGTGTATAAATTACATTAATATCTACTAGTGTTGTTATCATGGATCAATTTTAGAAAATTTCTATGATGGTGAGACACCATAGAGTAGTCAAGCATGCGACGCTTGCTTCAATCAGTTTCACAAGAGTGCCCCTCCTCTCCTCTTATAAAAGGCCCCCACCTCTACCTCCTTACCCACACCTCTCCAGCTTTGGCTTGGCCACGCTCTGCTCAGTTTGTCTCTCCACATCCATATATTTATCCTAGAATCCTTACATTTGGAATAAAGTTCTTCAAGAAACCCTTTTGGTTCAAACCAAGAGGAGTTACCCGATTCAAAGGTAAAGTCTTCTCTAATGCTCTTTTGTTTTATTTTGCTTCTCCAACCCCCTAAACTCTTTTTATTCATTTATTTTGTAACAAAACCAGTATATTAAATATACTAGGTTGTTTTTATAATAATAATTATAGCTACACTTACACACACCTACATCTAATGGTTAAAGAACATACTATTTCCGTGGATGGGGAATTTCTGCCTCACGAAAGGATGATTGTTCAACACTCATATACCACCTTCAAAGGTGTCCATTAAGATGCCACTATATTTATATATGATATATAATATGTTTATGTTTTACTTAATCTTATGTATTTTTCATTTATGGCATACCTTTATGGTTTCCATTATGGGTAAACGCGATATCTTCATTTTAGGAAGTGCGGACTACCGCCCCCTCAAAGTGATTTGATTCGTTAATACCATATGTGGTACGTATAAATGATATATTTAATGATATTATATATTATATTATATTGGAATTATAATATACCTTTATATCATTATGATTTCACTCCATTAAGTAAGAAATAGAAATGAAAGTAGCGTTCATGCGTACGTACGGCTTACCGTCTCCATGAACGGTGCATTTCATTTCTTACCTCTAAATGTTATGTAATATTATAAATGCATGTATATACTGGATATATATGATATATATGATATCTAAATCATGAATATAATTCCGGATATAATGGATATTTTACCCCATGAACAACTTGTAATTATAAAGAGTTTATTTTTGACTCAAGTACCAATGATCGACAAAACGACCATTATTAACATAAATAATTACATAGTGTTCATAACATGGTAATAAGTGATATAAAAGGAATAATTAACTTGAAAAAGGTTTTTAAGAAAGTAGAAATTAACTCATGTTTATTATTCAAGAGGTTAAATAATAATCGAGTCAAGTCAGACCCGAGGTATGGGACTTCGTCTCAATCTCCTTTCATTGAGGCATATTTTGTTTTATACACAACTTTCTTTTATATAGTGTATAAACCATTTTAACATTTACTTTTATTCAAAATGACTATTTTTTATACGAATCATTTTACTAAACTAAAAAAGGGAATGTTTTTGTCGTACGTATGCGGCGAGAACGACTTCTCCGCCGCCGTGACCATTATTTGAGTTTCAGCTTCCTCTACAAGCCATAATTTTTTTTTTAAAAATGAAAAATAATTACCATGTTTTACTTTTATTTTATTTTGGCATTGAAAATGGTTTTCATAATGTTTTTATTATATCAATATGTTGTATTGATATCTCTTGATTGAAATGTGGAAATGTTATGTTTCCTTCATGCATGTTTTATGTGATACGATTATGTTATGGTTCTTAGGAATTGTTTTGAAGATGGGTGGTTCTGTGATAAACTAAGGGCAGGTGAGCCTGATATATCTCTTCAATGCATTGGGTAACACGAATGAGTTAAAGGTTAAGGTTTCTCCGAAGAGATTTTGGGAATATACTATGATGGGTATTCCAAACGTAACCATGAGGGTTACTCCCTACGCAAGAATGTTATGAATGCCTCAAGTTACCTTTATGTCTTAAGATTTCTAGGATTTATTCATGATTTGATGAGGTATGTTAAAATTGTTATGTTTTATGAGTAAAGTAGGATTTCATACGTGGACTAATGTTTTCTTTTCATACTTTTATATCCCTTACTAAGCTTTTTATGATCATCCCAAGTTTTTGAAATGTTTTTCACAGGTTAAGGGAAAGGTACATGATGTGATGATAGTGTCAAGGAAGTGTCAAGAAAGAATCCATGTTTAATTTTAAATATATTTCCGTTGATGGGAAAAATGAGTACTATCTTGTATGTAACCACTTTGTTTAAATGTGGAATGTAATGCATGTTTTATGATCTAATTCTCTAAAACTCTAAACCTAAAATATCCTCAACATGTATTCTTGAAATAACTCAAGATTAATTAATGTTTAAGGATGGGGCCTTATAGTTGGTATCAGAGGTCGGTTTAGATAACTTTAGAAGTTATAATTCTATTAAATGATTATCCAAAAATATTTTTTTATGGTCAACTTGAAATGATATAGCATTTGAAGATTACCATGTTGCTTCATCTAAGACATGTTTGTTCAGAATGGTTTTCCGCAGAGGAAACAGAGAAGCAGTGCTAGGAAGGAATGCATAAGGAAATGACCTTCCGAATCAGCATCCTGAGATGGTCAGAATTGGAACTGAACAGTTTTTTGCAGTAATGGAGCAGTTGACTCAAGCAATAAATGGTGGTGGTATCCATGCACGAGATCAGCCAGATCAACCGCAGAGGAACATGTTAGTGGTGGAACATTTTATGAGGCAATATCCCCCATCATTCAGAGGATCATCTGACGTTGTGCTAGCTGAAGGGTGGATTAAAGCACTGGAGAAGATTTTCAATGTCATGGGGTGTTCATACAATCAAAAGGTTAGTCTTGTTATTTACCGTTTGGAGGGTGAAACAGATTAGTGGTGGTCAATGGTTAAAAATATCAGGGACGCTGATGAGATTGATGCTCTCGACTAGGATGAATTCAAAGGTATGTTTCTTGAGAAGTATTTTCCTAAGGTTGTTTGAATTAGGATGGAAAAAAAATTCTTGGAATTGAGGCAAGAGGAAGACTTAGTGGATGCTTATGAAGAAAGGTTCACTCTATTGGCAAGGTGTGCTCCAAATTTTGTCCAAGACTTTGATAGTAAAATCAATCGTTTTTACTCAGGATTAAAGCCAAAGTATCAAAAGGGATTTAGATTCTAAAGAGTTCAAGAGTTATGAAAAGCCTGTTCGATGTGATGAGAAGGTGGAAATGGAGTTTTACAATGATCAAGTGTTCTATAACAACCAACAGAAGAAGAGACCGAGGTGACAAGAGAATGGAAAGAATTCTTCAAAAAGGTCTGATGGTAAGAAAACTAAGTTTCCAGTTTGTGATAAATGTGGTAAAAGGCATACTGGGGAATGTCTTCTGAATTCTGGGAAGTGCTACCAATGTGGTAAGATGGGACATAAGGCTCATGATTGCACTGAAAAAGATTAGGGTGATTGTAAGACCAAATTTGATTTACAGTTAGTGAAATGTTTTAAGTGCAATGATATGGGTCATTATGAAAACGAGTGTCCGAAAAAGAGCTCGAGTGATGGGAATTAGTTAAACTACAGGCATAAAGGGGTGGTGAAATCCTTTGCAACTAATTCAGCAGTTTTTGGGCCATCAAATGAAGTGGTATCAGGTACTTTTTTTGTTTTTTCAGATTATGCCAGTGTGTTGTTTGATTCGGGGTCTACACATTCTTTCATCTCTGAAAACTTTTCTAGTAAAATGGGAATACCATCTCAAGAAATGACTCCTGAACTTGTGGTAAAAACACATGGGGGAAATGTTGAGGCAAAAAGAATATATAAGAATCTTCCTATCTTTAGCCGTGGAAAGAACCTACTTGCAAACCTTATTGTTTTACCTCTAGTAGAGTTTGATGTTTTGCTGGGTATAGATTGGCTCTCTATTTACCATGCTAAGATTGACTGTATAGCTAAAGAAGTTTCTTTTTAGAAAGACTTTCAGTTTGTGTACAAGAATGAACCCTTACTGGTGATAACATATCAAGAGGCTGAGAAACTTGTAAAAGATGGAAATGAATGTTAGCATGCATATATTGTTGATAACAAAGGAACTGTTCAGATTAATGATGCCCCAGTGGTAAATGAGTATCCTGATGTTTTTCCTGATGAGTTGCCTAGAATAATACCAGATCGGGAAGTTGAGTTTACTGTTGACTTAGTTTCTAATGCTAAGCCAATTTCAAAACCCCCTTATCGAATGGATCAAATTGAACTTTTAGAGTTGAAGGAGTAATTACAAGATTTATTAGAGAAATGTTTCATTCTACCTAGCACATCACCATGGGGTGATCCTGTTTTATTAGTTAAAAAGAAAGATGGTTCTATGAGACTTTTCATTGATTATAGAGCCTTGAATAACATCACTATTAAGAACAAATATCCTTTGCCTCATATCGATGATTTTTTTGATCAGCTCCAGGGAGCTCAGTATTTTTCAAAGATTGACCTTAGACCGGGTTACCATCAGTTGAAGGTAAAGGAAGCAGATGTTCCAAAGACCGCGTTTCGTACAAGATATGGCCATTATGAATTTGTAGTAATGCCTTTTGGGATAACCAATGTACCTTCTGTATTCATGGACCCTATGAATAGAATTTTCCATGAGTTCTTGGATAAGTTTGTGGTTGTTTTCATTAATGATATTTTTGTGTTTTCTAAAATTAAAGAGGAGAATAAAAGACATTTAAGTGTTATTTTGCAAACCTTAAAAGAAAAGAAATTGTATGGGAAATTTAGCAAGTGTAAGTTTTGGTTGAAACAAATTTCTTTCCTTGGTCACACTGTTTCTAAAGATGGGATAACTATTGATCCTGTAAAAACAAAGGTTGTTGAAGAATGGCCAAGACCCAAAAATTTAACTGAGATTCATAGATTCCTTGGTTTTGGAGGCTATTACTGAAGGTTTGTTAGAAAATTTTCATGGTTATCTAGTACAATGACTAAGATAACTCAGAAGAGTGTTAAGTTTATCTGGACAAAAGAAGGTGATAATTGTTTCAGGAACTGAAAAGAAGATTGGTGAATGATCTAGTTTTGGAACTACCATTCAAGAATGAGGAGTTTGTTATCTACAATGATGCTTCATTGAAAGGATTTCGTTGCATTATAATGCAATATGATCCAATAATTGCTTATGCTTCATGACAGTTGAAAACTCATGAGGTAAATTACCCTACACATGATTTGGAATTAGCTGCTGTTGTTTTCACTCTAAAAATTTGGAGGCATCATTTGTATGGTGTAAAGTGTGAAATATATACTGATCACAAAAGTTTAAAGTATATATTCACTCAGAAATAATTGAACATGAGACAGAATAGATGGCTAGAATTAATCAAGGATTATGATTGTACAATTCATTACCATCCGGGAAAAGAAAATAAAGTGGCTGATGCTTTGAGTTGAAAAAGTAATGCTTCATTAACAATGTTGCGTTTGGAACGTGATGCTTTGGTTAAGGATTTGATGAAATTTGGCATAGAAGTTGTTGGTGCAGGATTTACTTCTGTTTTGTTTTAGGTATCAGTGAAATCTTCTCTATCAGACAGAATTAAGCAAGAACAGAAGCAAGACAGCGAGTTGCAAAAAAAGGTAGAGCTGGTTCAAAAGGGTAAGTTTCCTGAATTCAAAATTGATAATGATTTTGTTTTGAGATTTGGGAAGAGATTGTGTGTGCCTTGTGGTTCACAGTTGAAGAGAGAGTTGTTATGTGAAGCTCATAGTTTTCCGTTTTCAGTTCATCCAGGCAGTACTAAGATGTATAGAGATCTTCAGGAGTTTTACTGGTGGGATGGAATGAAAAGAGATATTGCTGATTTTACTGTGAAGTGTTTGACTTGTCAATAGGTTAAAGTAGAGTGACAGTTACCGAAAGGGATGCTTCAGCCTTTACCAATGCCAGAGTGGAAATGGGAGAATATATCCATAGACTTCGTTGTGGGATTTCCGAAGACACCTCGAGGTAATAATGCAATCTAGGTTATTGTTGATCACTTGACTAAATCTGCTCATTTCCTTGCTATACGAGATAATTTTTCCCTAGATCAAATTTCTCCATTGTATATTAAAGATATAGTCAGGTTACATGGAGTTCCTCTCTCTATTATATCTGACAGTGATCCCAGGTTCACTTCTAACTTTTGGAAAGGCCTTCAGAAGTCGTTGGGTACTGATTTAAATTTTAGTACAGATGTTCATCCTCAATCAGATGGGCAGTCAGAACGAACAATTCAGACTTTGGAGGATATGCTACATGCTTGTTCGATGGATTATCAGGGAAGTTGGGACCAACATATTTCTTTGGTTGAGTTTTCTTATAATAACAGTTTTCATTCCAGTATACAGATGACACTATTTGAGGCATTATATGGGAAGAGGTGTCGAACTACAACTTTTTGGGATGAAATGGGTGAAAGGAATTTGATGGGACCGGAATTGGTAGAAGAGTTGGCATAAAAATATCAGCTGATACAGAAACACATGAGAACAGCTCAGAGTAGGCAGAAGAGTTATACGGACAATAGGAGGAATGATCTCTCTTTTAAGGTAGGTGATCATGTTTTTCTCAAAGTTTCACCATGGAAAAGTGTCATGCGATTTGGTAAGAAAGGAAGGATGAGTCCAAGGTTTATTGGAACCTATGAAATTCTGGAGAGAGTTGGATCAGTTGCATACCGAGTGGCTTTACCTCTGAGTTTATCTCAGGTAAACAATGTTTTTCATGTTTCAATGTTAAGGAAGTACATGCCAGATCCATCTCATGTTTTGAGTCCAGAGGTGGTTCAGTTGAAAGAGAATCTATCTTATGAGGAAAAACCGGTCCAAATTCATGACCATAGGAAGCAAGTGTTGCGGAATAAGGTGATTTATCAAGTAAAGGTTATGTGGAAGAACCACATGAGTGAATAGGCAACATGGGAATCTGAAATGCAATGAGGGATAAATACCCCCACTTATTTGATAAGTAAATAAATTGCGCGGACAAAATTTTCTAAAGGGGGGAAGTATGTAACATCCCAAGTAAGTAATGAATAATATATATTCTTATCTATGCCTATTTATGAATTAGATAGTGTTTTAGATTATTAAAATGAGAATAAATCCAATCTTAAACATGGAATACACTAATATTTTTAAAAGATTGTTTTACTGCCTTTTGATGGCAAACCATTTTTAAATCAAAATTTTGACAATTTTATAAGCTCTATTTGTCAAAATAAAATTATTCTTTATGATTGGGACATTTCAATTTACATTGGATAATTTTTTGGTATTTTTCTGACAATGTTCATTTTTTAATGAATAGTGAAAAATACTGCATTTTACATCAAAACTGCTTTTTCATATAATTTAATTATATGGTTAGATTATATTTTTAATTGGTTTTAAAGAATAAATAGGATATATTTTTACCATTTAATACAATAGTGTTAATTATAATTAATTTCACTTTGGAATTGGGCATAAACTAATGCCAAACTTTTCATAGATATTGTTTCAAAAAAACCCGCTATTTGTTTTGACAACGGGAATTATTTTTTAAATTAATTATTGCAATTTATGTGTTTGGAATTTGGTAAAATGAATTCCATATTTGGAATTATAAGGTCCAAATTATGTAATTAAGACTCTTTTGTTTTTGGACTTTGTGAATAGTAACGACGGTAATTATCGTTAATTATCTTGATTAATTAGTAATCGTGTAGTTAAAGATAATAAAATAATATCATAATAATAATAAATGACACCAAAATGTGTCCTAATACTACTGGTTGTGTCATGACCGACCATGGGATGTCTTGTTCCAAACTTGGAGACCCCATGGAATCACTTTTGTGTGATAATGACTTTTTATCTTTTTATTTTTTTTAATGTAAGTAAATATAACAAAGAATGAATCACATGAGTAAAACATTTTTAATTTTGCCAAAATAAATGATATATATGACTACAAATAGACATTAGAAAGAGAAAAATATTCCCACATCATAGGATTTTTTTTTATAATTTTTAGAAATTAAATATATTAAATTATATATGAGACCATGATGATGCAGCGATTACCTCATTATTTAACGATTTAAATAAAATGAAAAGATAATGTAAAATATAAGACCTACACATGTCAAAAACCTTTTGGATGTGTGGATTTAGAACTATTATCACCTTATCCTAGAAATAAATCAATGTGGGACCTTTAAAATCCGAAACTCATTTGAAAATAAAGTAACATTTTATACCTTTCCAAGAGTGCCCCTCCTCTCCTCTTATAAAAGGCCCCCACCTCTACCTCCTTACCCACACCTCTCAAGCCTTTGGATCAGCCAATATATGCTCATTTTGTCTCTCCACGTCCCTCTATTCATCATAGAAGCCTTACCTTAGGAATAAAGCTCTTAAAAAAACCCTTTTGGTTCAAACCAAGAGGAGTTACCCGATTCAAAGGTAAAGTCTTCTCTAATGCTCTTTTGTTTTATTTTGCTTCTACAACCCCCTAAAATATTTTTATTCATTTATTCTGCAACAAAAACAGTATCTTCAATATACTAGGATGTTTTTATAAGAATTATTAGAGCTACACTTACACACACCTACATCTAATGGTTAAAAAACATACTGTTTCCATGGATGGAGAATTTCTGCCTCACCAAACGATGATTGTTCAACACTCATATAACACCTTCAAAGGTGGCCATTAAGATGCCACTATATTTATATATGATATATAATATGTTTATGTTTTACTTAATCTTCTGTATTTTTCATTTATGGCATACCTTTATGGTTTCCATTATGGGTAAACGCGATATCTTCATTTTAGGAAGTCCGGACTACCGCCCCCTCAATGTGATTTGATTCACTAATACCATATGTGGTACATATAAAGGATAGATTTAATGATATTATATATGATATTATAATGTAATTATAATATACCTTTATATCATTATGATTTCACTCCATTAAGTAAGAAATAGAAATGAATGTAGCGTTCATGCGTACGTACGGCTTACCGTCTCCCTGAACGGTGCATTTCATTTCTTACCTCTAAATGTTATGTAATATTATAAATGCATGTATATACTGGATATATATGATATATATGATATCTACACCATGAATATAATTCTGGATATAATGGATATTTTACCCCATGAACAACTTGTAATTATAAAGAGTTTATTTTTGACTCAAGCACCAATGATCGACAAAACGACCATTATTAACATAAATAATTACATAGTGTTCATAACATGGTAATACGTGATATAAAAGGAATAATTAACTTGAAAAATGTTCTTAAGAAAGTATAAATTAAGTCAAGTTTATTATTCAGGAGGATAAAGAACGATCGAGTCAAGTCGGACCCTAGGTATGGGACTTCATCTCAATCTCCTTTCATTGAGGCATATTTTGTTTTATACACAAATTTCTTTTATACGGTGTATAAACCCATCTAACTTTTATGTTTATTCCAAAGGAATCCTTTTATACGAAGCATTTTACTAAACGACAAAAGGGAATGTTTTTTTCGTACGTATGCGGCGACAACGACTTCTCCACTGCCGTGACTATTATTTGAGTTTCGACTTCTTCTACAAGCCATAATATTTTTAAAAAAAATGAAAAATAAATACCATGTTTTACTTTTCTTTTATTTTTGTATTGAAAATGGTTTTCATAATGTTTTTATTATATCAATCTGTTTTATTGATATCTTGTGATTGAAATGTAAAAATGTTATGTTTCCTTTATGCATGTTTTATGTGACACGATTATGGTATGGTTCTTGGGAATTGTTATGAAGACAGGTGGTTCTGTGATAAACTAAGGGCGGGTGAGCCCGATATAGCTCTCCAATGCATCGGGTAACGCGAAGGAGTTAAACGTTAAGGTTTCTCCAAAAAGATTTAGGGAATATACTGTGATCGGTATTCCAAACGTAACCATGAGGGTTACTCCCTATGTAAGAATGTTATGAATGTCTCAAGTTACCTTTATGTCTTATGATTTCTATTATTTATTCATGATTTGATGAGGTATGTTAAAATTCTTATGTTTTATGAGTAAAGTATGATTTCATACATGGACTAATGTTTTCTTTTCGTACTTTTATATCCCTTACTGAGCTTTTTATGCTCATCCCATGTTTTTGAAATGTTTTTAACAGGTTAAGGGAAAGGTACATGATGTGATGATAGTGTCAAGGAAGTGTCAAGAAAGAATCCATGTTTTATTTTAAATATGTTTCCGTTGATGGGAAAAATGAGTACTATCTTTTATGTAACCACTTTGTTTAAATGTGGAATGTAATGATTGTTTTATGATCTAATTCTCTAAAACTCTAAACTTGAAAAGATCCTCAACGTGTATTATTGAAATAACTCAAGATTAAGTAATGTTTAAGCCTGGGGCCTTATAAATGACTCTGATGTAGAGGTAGGAGTTTATTTCCTACGGTTCATGTTTGTGGAGACCTTATGATATGACGTATGAGACCCATGATCTTGAGTTAGCAGCAGTAGTATTTTCACTAAAGATATAGTAATTCTACCTGATGGGAGAGAGGTTTATTATCTATTATGATCAAAAGTTCCTTAAATAAATATTCTCTTAGAAGGACCTTAACATGAGAAAAATATGATTTATAGAGTTCCTTTAGGATTATGACTTCAAAATTTTTTACACTCTTAGTAAGGATAATGTTTCCACAAATGCTCTCGACATGATATCTTGTTCACAGTTACTAAGAATGGCCTCATAATAGTTGTCCTCATTATGTTTATCCATTATGAATGTATATGGATCAAATTACCATCATTAAATAGTTGTTACCCCTCTGTTTTTATAGTGAGTCAGGGAGTCACAACCAGGGGATGCCGGCTGGGAAACCGTATGTGCTTAGATATCCTCTGGACATGCTCTTGATGGAATTTATGAATATGGGGAGCATGTTGTTCTTTTTCGAGGATTCACAATATTACAAGTCATGTTGTGGGAATTTTTTATGATATAGTTTCATTCATCTAATTTGGTGGTACATCCAAGAGTAAAAAATATGTATCAGGACCTCTAACATCTATTTTGGTGGCTAGGGATGAAGAATGGAGTTTGAGAGTTTGTCTCTTGATGCCTAACATTTTACAAAGTTAAGGATAAGAACCAAGTTCCAATGATTTTAGATCAAACCGTTGAGGTTACAGAGTAGAAGTGGGATGGGATATCCATGGAATTAATGATGGGATTACCACATACATCTTGGGGACACAATGCTGTTTGGGAGGTTATAGACCAACTCACCAAGTAGGCCCACTTCTCATATTTCTGATAGAAGATTTTAGTAGAGATATTAGGACACCTCTACATGTAGAAGATAGTTTGAATCCATGGAGTTCCAAAGATGATGATTTCAGATAATGATGCTCGCTTCACATATCGGTTGTGGAAGGGGTTGTAGGATGATTTTAGGACTTAGTTATGCCCAAGCACAATGTTTTATCCTCAAAATGATGTCTCGAAAAAGCAGACCATTCAGGTCCTGGAGGAAATATAGTGAGATTTCATGTTATAATTTGGTCCTATTAGGGATGATCACCTAGAACTGGTGGAATTTACGTATAATAATAGTTACAATTCAACCATTGGTATGAACCAATTTACGGCTTTGTACGAGATTCCTTGTAGGTTACCATTTTGTTGGACTGATCTGGGAGAGTTAGTACTTTTGGACCTAGATTTGTTGTGAGAAACTAACAAGAAGGTGCAGATAATTCAAGAGAAGATGAAGAATACACAAATCTATCAAAAGTATTATGTGAAAAGATGAAGAAGGAAATTGATGTTTGAGAAGGGAATGAATGTGTTCCTACAGGTTTCACCTCAACGTAGATTTCATAGATTTGGTAGGGGTAGAAGGATATCCACAAGATTCATTGGTCCTTTACAAATACTATGTAGAGTTTTTGAGGTGGTTTACCTCTTAGATCTACCGCCATAGTTAGACAGGGTACACACATCTTGCACATGTCACAGTTGAGGAGGTACGTGGATGACCCATCACACATCATCGACTAAGGAAAGCTGGAAATTGAGGATGAATCTACATTTTCTGAGTACCATATAGAGATCAAATATCAGTAATAGATGATCCTTGGTGGGAGATTGATTCCATTAGTATATGTTTAGTGGAAACACAAGTATATCCATGAGATCCCTTGGGAGTGGGATGCTCATATAGGTGCTCAGTATCCACATCTCTTTGTGTAGACCTTGTTCTGGCTTATCGGGATATAAATCCCCAAGGTGGGGATAATTTAATGACTCGTATTTTCCATGTATTATTTTTAGATATTTTTTGGATTGTTTTTGAGACCAAGGTTTAAGACGACATGTGATTCTAAGGCCCATTGTGGCCAGAAAAAATGTTTGAAATATATTAAACTAGTACTTACCCGTGCATTCACACTGAAATACGTTCAATAATTACTTTCAAGAAGAAAAAAATATACTTCAATATTAATAAAGAACATCAATATTGTATATATAGAAAAAATAGTGATACTTAATATTGAACTATAATCGGATAAAATATATAGAATTGAAAACATTAGAAAAAATAAAAAGAAAATAACATAGAAGAATATATAGGATAATATTGAAAACATATTGGAGAATATATGAAGATATATAAGGAAAACATAAGTATACCATCACTGTATAAAATAAACCATACAAATGCATGATGGAGAATATAAGGAAAACATATAAGAGAATATAAAAGGAAAGTAAAATTATTTGAAAACATATAATCCATATAGGATAATATAGTGGATAACATTCAATTGTAAACAAAAACAACATTATTGAAAAAAATTGAAATGAACGTGTATGAAAACATAAAAGAATAAGGAAAAGTAAATAGGTTATGTTGTATAAAAAAACATAAGTATCCAACTTCAAATAAATGAATAAAAAGAAAAAATGTACAGTAATTAGAAAAGTACATTAAAAAACGAACATGAATAAAATTACATAAGTATTAATGCCACTGATATATTATGACAAGTACATGAAAGAATTATTATACAGAAATACTATAAACAACATAATATTCCAATGAACATGAATGAAAAGAAAATTCAAATGGAAATTTAAATTTCAAAACATACATCATAAGTCTTTATGTCCCCGAGAAATTATGTCACAGTGTACAAATATCCAAATGCAAATGCCTGAAAAACATTTCTGCATAGAAAAAATTGTTTATAATAAGAACACCTGAATTTGTAGAATAAAAAAAATAATAACATAAAATTATTAATTAGAAACCAAAATAAAAGAAGTTGAAATTTACCTTTGAAGCCTGCAATGAAAACCAGAATGCTTCTTCCATGCATGCCCTCAACATTAATGACTTTCCGTACTTTGTTTTTGTCATCGGATTGTACCCTTCCCTTCAGACCATTTCGGTAGACCAAATCTCCAATTTTTACCAGCTAAAGTGGAAACTCTCTAAATATTTTGAGTCGATGGTAATCAAGGTGCATGTCGTAGCATATATATCTGCATAAACCCCTAAACCTTGCAACATGAGTCTAGAAATCTATTCAGATGGCTGAGAAGTGGTCGTTTGGAGACAGTCAGTTTGACTAAGATTAAATTCAGGTGATGGATTGGCTGAAAAGCTAGTGGACCATAGAGACCATCGAGCCTTGATCCCGTAGATGTACTTGGACGAGAGGGTGGAGGGTAACCAGGAGTATGGTCTGATTCTGTTCTATTCCAGGGTGTTGGGGAGTTGCATGACTTCACTTATTTAATTGTTCCATAAAAAAATCATGGGTTTTAAGGAAAAGGGAATGCCTTCAATATTTGAAGTGAGCTGTGTTTCATCTTCCCATCTCAAGAAACCAAAAACCGAGAAAGGCTGGGGAAGATAAAATAGTGGATGCCTTCTGCTGCCAATACTGAGAGAATAGGGGATGCAGGTTACATGACGACATTTCTTGTATTAAACAAAAAAAAATAAAGGGTCCTAATGTACCAAGATTGTGTGGCCTTGTTGTGATGGGTCTTCCATATGAAAACCTCCATTGTCTGCTGGCCAAGCAGTTCTCTACTGCCATATTTTTTTTTCAGGTTACAAAATTGATAGGACCAAAATCCATGTCTAGAACCATCTGTATTATTAAGGATTTGCCAATATGATCTCCCCTTAATAAAATTACGATGCATCAAGCTACTGACATGGGAATACATTACTCTAGACTTCATTTCCAATAGAAAAAAAATAGTGCAATGAAAACTCTCCATGAGGTAACAGAATAAAACATCAGGCATTGCAATTATAATTACACAGAATTGGAAGACCAAATGAAAATATATATTGATGAACATATTCCAAAATTACTTCAAGAAGAAATAAAGTCAATGAAATATAGTAAGCATGAAACAACATCACACAGTGATGCTAAAAAAATAGAACAACTAAAAATAAATATCCTAATTAATGACTACAGACTATAGTAAACATCACCCATTTGCTTCTAATGGAAACAAAGGATCTAGTATTCATTGCTTAAACTTGGTACATCATCCATTTTCCAAGAAAATGTATCAGAATAGTATACTATAACTACCATTGAAGCATTCCATTTGGTGTTAAAATAGATATATTATTTATGTCATCACTACTGTTTGGTTAATAATATATGAAGATGAACAAAGTATATTTTTAAATCCAAGTAAATATATAATCATCCCAAAACTGTAATGACATATAGATCAGGATGTGAAAATTTTACAAGGTTTTAATAATGTAGAGGATCGATATAGGGGAAATATATCCAAGGAAAGAATAGAAATAATAAGTGAATATGAACAGGAAATAAGTAAATATCACATAATTCATACAGTGAGTCTGATATAACATCACAACATAGCAGGAAAACTCAGAATTTATACACTGCTATGCTGAAATGTAATTACAGTTATGACGAAAAATGTAATTTTATGGTACATAGTGTAATGGGATTCTTCCTTAAACGTCATAATTTATTTGTTGGAGGGAATGAGTGTGTACATAATTGACTCTAGGTAGTCGCTCTTGTTTTATAGGGGTGGTTACTAAGAATTTGAGACTAAATAAAGGATGAAAGTACGGTTTGTTGACCATAAGGAATACCATGTACCACTGCTCAAAGCTGGATGTAAATTGGAAGCCACACTAACTTCAAAGAGTCCTCGGTTGAGTTGTACACCATAGGATGTAGATTTCTGGAGGTCAGTACATGCATCCTAGCTAGTTCTGAGTGCTGAAGCCTTTTGTACTTTACATTTATTGGTCTTTCTGGTGTTATGAGGCTGAGAAAATTTTCCGTTTTAGAAAAATGATAAAAAATAACCCAAGAATATGGAATAAACATGAATACTTCAGCGTTTGATGAATAATATACCTTGTTTCAGTTCAGATCATTTGAATAAAATGGTCTATTTGGTGCGATATATTCAAGACGGCTGCATTCGTTATATGTTTGAAAATATATAGTAAAAAATATAATTAATCAAACATGAGATTATAATGGAAGTATAACCAAATGAAATAACATAAATCCAACTCTGTTGAGTTGGGAATAAATGGCAGCGAAGAAAAATAATAATATAGAAATAAAGTGTCTTGTGCACCACAGATATCCAATTACCTCATATAAAGAATTTACCGATGATCTTAAAAAAATCCACTAGTCAAATTAAAAACTATGTCAACTGCTAAAATAGAGTACATGATCCATTATTCAGAAACATATATCAGAAGTGACATATTAGTAAAACTACAGTTCTTGTCAAAGTTATGTAATATGAATAATCAAAATTCAATATCCTCCTAGTAAAACCATGATTCGTCGATGCAGAGAAGCAGCAGTTCACCAAGTTTGTAGACAGTTATATTGATCCCTGAAACAGGTAATTCTACTTTAGTGTAAGTAAATAACACATATTACTATGAATAAAGAACAGTTGACATGCATAAATTTAACTATATTCTAATTTTCATCCCCAAACATGAATGTTATATTCACATTATACTATTATTTTATAGCAGTAAAAAAGCATGTCTCAATTTATAATGTTATTTAATTAAGAAAAAAAAGAAACCCAAGATTGTAAACAATATGCTACATCACAGATCTAGGATTTTGGAAGTAAGTAAATTAATTAAACAATACAGACTTTACAAAACATCAAATATTTGTTTCAAATAAAAAGAAACTATCATAGCAAGGTCCTTAGTTCACACCTCCTTCCAGAACGCAACCGATTGACAATGAAGAGACATCACACAGTATGTGTATATTTTCGAATATGAAAATGGAAAGTTGAAACTTAATGATTTTCCAATAGGCCTCCATTACATTGGAAATTCATGGATACAGTCAGTCTAGTTTTTCAGCTTTTTTGTTTATGTTATCCATTATATGGAGATGTAGTTCATTGGAATCAGTTGGCGCAGAGTCTATAGACAGCGAGTCATTGCCTTCGACTGTATCTTCAGCATCGAAGTTAGTCAGTAGGTTTTTCTACATGAAGATTTCATTGTAACGAATGAGTAGTAGTCAGAACTTATAAGACACACCAATGAAGCAACAATAAAATATTTAACAGTTGGCATATCAGAAAAACAAATGTACTGCATTTGTAATGAAATGAAAAAAAAAAACAACATGATGGAAAAAACAGTATTGTTTACAAAATTTACACACTAACAGTAACAATAAATGAAGATAGAGAAACTATACTTGAGTTGAATATATAGTTGTACTTGTTGTATCGAATCCAACACCACTATTGCAGCTAACTACTGAAGATCCAGCACGGTGATGTTCCTAAACTAGATGGGTGAAATGAATATCATAGGTATGTGGTGATTTGTTTGTAAGTAAAAGGAATGCTAAATAAGGAAGAATAAAATAATATTTCGTAATAAAATTACTGATAATATTGTAATAAGAAATTCGTAAGAGTTGGAATTAAATATTTGGGGAGTAATTACTCTATTTACATGACTATCTGCAAAACTTTGATAGTAGGTGTTGATATTATTTTCGTTATTACTGATGAAGAGAAATGTGTTAGTGTTCAGTTCTAAAGAACATTTTTGATTATGAATGTTGTAATTTGTGACATCTAGTGGCATCAAGATTTTTTTTTGTTTTGAAAATGTTAAGCTCTGGGGGGAAAACCAAACTCATCATTTTCCTATTATATAATGAAACAGAACTGTGAGTTAAAAAATAACATCAAATACATAAAGAAGATACAATAGTTCAAGAAGAATACTTGTATCAGAGAATATCTCAACTGAGAAGCTGTTTTTCTTATGAATTGCATAACGTGCTTGTTGAAGAGAATGACAGAAAGGGAGTCTATTTCATCTCCCACAAGTAGTTGAACTCTAAACCTATTGTATTTATAGTTGTTAGAATCCATGAGGTTGTATCAGTAAAATTAAATTTGTATAGTAAGCCTATACCCAATTAATATTTATCAATTAAGGAACACATTAAATGAATACCTTGGAGTAGTGCATCATGGTTGTTTTTTACAATTCTAGCACCAGATATTTCCATCCGGAGATTGAACTTTTTTTGAGTAGTAGTTGCATGATTCAAAATACTAGTTATGAGTGCTTTGATGTTTAACAATTGTAGAATAAATCAAACACCATGTTAGCTACGTGACAAATTTTAATATGAATATATATTCATGAAAGTAGGTCTTACATTAAATAGTGTTGTAGACATCATAGTGAAATAAATAAATCAGAATATTGACCTTACCTCCAGAAGTTTTTGTACATCAGCAATAATTTTTTTGTTATTCCAATAAGGCAATGTTGTAACTAAACTGCTTGAATTTGTTGATGGAGGACTTACAAATTGTGAATGACTGATGATCCAAAATCTGTTAAATGCAGAAAATGCAGCATTAAAGACAATATTTTAAGCAATTGTGAATCATGTTGTTGGTATTTGTAGATACAATTGCTGGACAAAAAATATCAGCTATAATTTTACCTGCTTTTGAAGTTCTGGACTACTGGGATGTCCAAGTTCAGTAGTATTTTTTATGAATTTATTGAAGTGGTGATAATAACAGATGCTGGAACATGTTCAAGAGCATAAGAAAATTTAGAAGTGTATAGTTTTAAGTAAAATATTCAATGTGTGGAACATTGTGTAGAGTATAACTTTAATTTATAAACATTGAAATTTGTAGTTAGGCATTAGTGATGTTAGGAAATTGTATTTTTCAATAAGTCCTAACAGAATATTGTAACACATAACCTAGTGCAACATTAAACATTTCATTTTCCATTAACGAATTTCAGTTGTTCGAAAATAATAGCTGCTGGATATCTGTAGTTTGATAAAATTTAAGTTTTTAATTATATATTAAATATTAATGTACTGTTAATGCAATAAGATAGATCATGATTAACATCATAATCATATTTTAATTGACCAACTGAACATTATAGTTTGCAGTATGAATGATTTCATAATTTGTAGCTAGATTTCTTACAGCTTAGTCACTTTTCTCAGACCATTTGCAAGATCAGTATTTTAGAGGAGTCATTGGTGTCTTCCAAGAACTCAATCATTATGTTGAAAAACTTCCCCCACAAGCTACAGTTTAGTCGCAAGCCTCTGAAAGATCTCATAATAGTTGTGTTGGTAATAGCAATATCCTTTGGAAATTATTGTGAGAAGTCAAGGATGCATACCTATCATCCTCTAAAACAATTTGAATCTTTTTGTTGGAAGTACCGATAGACTGTATAGTATATGATTGTCTCAAATGTCCAATAATTATTATAATAGGTAAAACTAATGCAAAACTATTATTTTTTATGAGAAGGGTATCCCCCTTATCAGTGTGTGAATAACACAGTAATTGAGAAAATTAAATAGTACACTATGTAAGATCTGTATTTTTGGACTATATTTATTATGAACATGTTGTAAATATGAATTTGAAATTTTTAGTTTTTACCAGAAATAGAGTCGTAATGAAATTTACTTATTAATTGTTGTTCATGAATGACTTTGTTAATAGTGTCACCAAAAGAAGTGAACTCAAAGCTAAACAGTGGTAGTTGGGCATCGGTAGGTCCAACATATGTTATTGTTGTAAAAAAATTCAGCAAGAATGTCTTGTCCCCAAATAGCTCCCTTTATTAGGAGCAATTTGGAAGTTTTGTATGATGTAGCATAGGACTTCGCGCAGTAGTTGTTTGAACTTGCTGATTAGCTGGCGGTTAGTAATTGTAAAGTGAATTTTGGTCTCCTGCATAATTTATTTAGAAAGAAAACCTTTAAAAATCATATTACACATATCAGATGGATAGAAGAAACTTCAGAGTTGGGTGATGAATTACACCACATATTCAATACACATACTTGTATCTTTAATGTTTCATCAGCATCAATAGTAATCTCATTCAAAAGACACGTTCTTCATGACATATTTTGGTTTCTGTATGATTTCAATTAGTCTACAGATATAACATACTAAGAAGCATCATAATTAATCATATTATATGTATATATAATTGATAAAAGAAAAGAAATGTATATATATTTAATGAAAAGATTCCTAATAAAGTCTATCAAAAATTTCTTTATAGACAATGTTTTTTGTATAGTTAGAGGTTGGATTATATCTATCATCAAGAACAATTTTCAAACCCCTTGGTGATGTAACTCTAGATACAACAACATAAAGCTGTCCATGATAGAACACAGGCTTGCGTAGATATAAACAAATAGAAGATAGAGATTGACCTTGACTCTTATTAATAGTCATTTTATAAGAAATAGAAGGATATTGCCTTCTTTGTAATTTGAAAAGCCATTTGTCGTCATTGTGTGTCATATTAATTCTTGGAATGAATGCCAGATACCCGGAGTGACTACCAGTTAAAATTTCAGCTCTGATGACATGGTCACCCAAGTGTGTAACAATAAGAAGAGTACCATTGCATAACCCTACTGATTGATCTAAATTTCTATGAAACATAATTGGTACTCAGACCTTCAAAGTAATTTTGTGTGCAGGAAGTCCAGAGACATTGATACAATTTAAAACGTATGTTGTATATATGTTCTTAGGCCGATCGGTATCAAAAATGGCATTGCTAACTGAATCAAAACTGAAGTAATCTTTTCCTTCTAATGTAGTTAGGGTTAACATGTTGTCATTGACTTCCTGAACAATGTCACGAGTTGGTGCTAATATAGCATGACCTTTTAGATACGAAACATCTCCATAGTTATTGTTGAAATATAGGTATGAAAATTCAATAGCTGCTTCCCAAGGTGGTTTATTTGTTCTCAAGAGGTATGTTGATGTGATTTGAATACACCCATCCCCATCTTTGAGCTCAATAATGTGTCCCTCACCAATATCAAAAATCCACTTAGAAAATTGTTTCACCTCATTAGAACCATCATTTGAATCTGTAGATTAAAACCTCATGTTTTTGTTCAATGTTAAAACCTGACAGTGTTTCCATAGAGATGATGAACTTATACTTGAAAATACAATGTCATTTCTTTCACCAGCAGGGATAACTAGAAGTATTTTTCTGAAATCTCCACCTAGGACAACTGTTAGACTGCCAAATGCTAAATTATGGGAATTTTAATTCTTTTCTAAAATTATATCTCTTAATGTATGATCAAGAGCTTCAAAATAGTTTTTATGAATAATTGGAGCCTCATCCCAGATAATCAATTTTTTTGACTGTAGTAGTTCTGCAACATCACTCCCTTGTTGAATATTGCATACTGAGTGATCGTTTGTAGATATGGGAATACGAAATTTTGAATGGGTTGTCGTCCCACCTGGTAGGAGTAATAATGCTATTCCACTGGAAGAAACTGCAAGAAAAATTTTACCTTCTAAACTTAGTAAACATGTTGGGAATCTCCATATTAAAGTCTTACCCATCCATACAAATCCATGCAAGAAAAAAAATCCCCCAGCATCAGAACATAACGCATACATAAGTCTCCCAATAACTTGTTTTTGTTCAACGGTAAGCATATTGTGCAATGATGAGTACTTAGTATTAAGTTTTTCATTATTGTAATTGAGATCTTCTACGATTAATTGATTTGGTTGAGCAGTTAATGAGTAATCAGGAATGGGAATTGGAGGATAACATTGTAGAGATTTACCATTGCTATGCAGAATGTTGTCTATTTCAATCAAACCTAAGATTTGTTTTTGATGATCCGTTATTGTCAAGTCTAGATGATAGAGAAATAGTATTAGAGACCAATATACTAACATAGATATGTATTGAGAAACATGGTAAGTTGTCTATACCTTGTATTTGCATGAGTTGTTATTGGGAATATACAATATCTTCGGTTAAAATCTTCAAAGTTTCAATCCAAACAACGTTAGGTCGGGAAATGGTATTTGAGAAAAACATTCTGACAAAGAGTATTCGCAATGAGTGTCCCATTCCCCATTGGGAGACATCTTTTAGTGCTTAAATGAACTCATTATCATCAGCTAACAGTCCCATTGCTGAACAGGTTTGTCTAAATGTACTATGAGTAATGTTGTTCACCATTCTAATATAATTGTATGAAGTCGCACCTCTGACCTTTGTAACTAGAATCCCCAAGTAGTATAGTTCTCTCGAATATGGTGGAACATAGTACAGTCTGCCAATACTAAATCCCTATTTTCACGGGTACCATTTTTTTCATGATAGAGGAAGAAAAATCTTTTTGGGAATTATGCATATGTTAGACTTTTGTCCTCTGGGTACAAAAAATTTGCTTGAAACCAGGATGTGAACATGGTATTAGAAATGTTGCTATTATTTAAGATGTCTTTAATATTGTCACAGTCTGCATACATCACGTTGTTCTGTCCAGGTAAATGAAACTGCAGTCTATCAACTGGAGGATATCTAAAATGGATATCGTAAGAAAAGATCCTTCAATAAGCTTCATAGGGCGAGATGTACCGGCAGTCATAGTAAATTTTAATCTCATCGACACTGTTATTAGATAGATGGTTGTTGTTGTAAAATAGTGCCGCAGTGACATGATCATGACCTTTGCTTTTATATTTAAAAAGTTACATGATAGAGGATGATTGATTGCAAATTTCAATATTCAGATGAGCTTTATATTTTAGAAGCAGAACTGGATTGTATGGCACAACAAACCAATTTTCTAATGATAATCCATTTTTAACAACTGTACATCCAGAATTACCTTTCTAATATAAAACATAACCATCATCATCCGTTGTTGTATGCTCAACAAATTTATTTGGATAATATTTTGAACATTTTCCATTCCGCATACAAGGTGAGTAATGATTCACATCCCCATAAGGCCCATGGATCATAAAATTTGCAACCAATTCATGATGTTTGGGAAAGGTACCTTTATTTTGAATTTCAGCCGTAACAATTCTGTTAATGTCTGTTGGAGTGACAACTTTTTCTTTATGGCTAAGAAATAATATAATGTACACAATCGGTAGTCCTCTATTCTATAACTCTATAGTACGAACAACTACATTAGAAGATGAAGGATATATGAGAAATCATGTGGAAGAATTGTGTAATTTGCTGCTAAAAAATAATTAAAATAGTAGATTTAATTAGTGAAGTAGTTTTGTACCTGCTCGAGACTTTATGAAAAAACATCCTTCACCTAAATCTTTCATTAGTTTCCCCACCTTAATATTTAATATTTGTGAAAGTATATGGGGCCAGTCTGATGGGTTAAGATTTTGTACCTTAACAAATCTCGAAACTTCAGGCCACATTGGATTACATGTAAATGTTAAAAAAAGATCTAGATACCCCGCCCAATTACAAATTGACATTGAATCTTGGTAATTTTGAATCATATATCTCGGACCACCCATAAATGTGGAAGGTAAAATGATACGCTTCCCACATAGAGAACCATCTTGATCACCTCTAAGGAAAGCATCCTGCAAACCATTGTAAAGTTATGACCTCAAGCGCTTTTGATTGAAGCGAATAGAAGATAGTCTTTGAGACTAAATCATTGTATATATGTCCACAATAAACTGTTATAGAAGCCTCCTTGAATAAAGTAGACATGATGAATCATTGTAACGAAATTTAAGGTGATATGAGAAATATTCTCTCATTGTAACTTTTCTTAGTTTTTCACTTTGATTGAAGGCGGTCACATGATGGAATATGTTATCAACATATCCATACTCTCCTCCTGTGAAAATCAATGGATACTGTAGAGGGAGGTAAAGCGGGTGAAGCTCATCTATGCGTTGAAATTCACCACTTTTTTTTTGAATGATAATCTCTCTCTCATGATTAAGATCTTTAATATCACCAACAATCATCATTGAGATATCAGATGTAGTTGGTAAGTTGTATATTTGTGCATCACTTCTTCATCTTCTAAGTAGTCTTAGCTTTAAATTTTTAGTGCCAGTACTTTCAATAACATCCCTAGTTGTTCTGAATTGTCGTGATAAAGAATTTATTTCGTGGAGCATATCTTTTAGTTTCTTAACAACACTTAATTGTATAACTGAGGCTTCAGTCCTATCGTCAAGGTTGCATATGAAATTGTTAAGTAGTTAAAATCAGAAGACAAAAATTGAAATCTTACCACTTAATATAGTAGTCACATGATGGCCTATATTCTGTTGTGAGCCTCATTTTCTGTGTCATATACATATAGCTGAGAAAACTTTGGTGGTTGTTCATCAAGAGGACATAAAATTCCAATACGATGGTATTTATGTCCATTTAAACTAAAAACATTTGGAGACCCTCCACAGTTCATAGATTCTCTACTTTGCTGCCCAATGATGTGAATGAAAATAGTGAATTGTAAATGTGAATGTGGTCTTGGAATGTTTTCGAATGAGTAGAGGTTGAATTGAAAACTAAGGTTCGAAGGTATTCTGGACATTCAGGAAACTATTGTAATGCAATTTTTTGCAGTGAGCAACATAATGAAAACCGTGGGATATGTCTGTGGCTATATTTTTTACTCCTCTCTTCATACCAGAATGTTGAACCGCAATACTCACAAATGTTAGTAGGGTCTCCACAATCTGAATATTCTGTAGGAGAAAATTGTAAGTATAGTTGAAATTATTGGGGATAGAAATAGTTTTTTAATTATAACGCATAAAAATACAAGGTAGTAATTTGAGTACTACTTAAATGTAAATAACCTGTTTTTTCAGTACTTTGAAGTTACAGTGATATATCTGCAACATACAACTTGAAGTTAGTTGTTATTAATGTCAAAATAATAATAGAAAACATACAATGAAATAGTTTTTTTTATTGAAAATACAATGTAAAGTACGACAGACATGTGAAGTTAATAGAAGAACCTCTTTCAGTGTTTGTTTAAGGAGTAGTTTCTGTGGTTTTATGATTCCTTGCTTTCAGTTTCTTGGGCGGATGTGTAGTACCTGCATGCCCCCATCGTTAGAATAACTCCATTGGTTACAATGTTATTAAATTATATAAAATGAGTATTATATTAATGTAATTATCTTATTTATTCAGGACTTTGTACGTGAAGTGATTTATTTACAACATTTGACTTGTAGTTATTCGTTATTAATGTGTAATTAATAATAGAAAACATTCAATGAAATATAATTTTGTTGAAAATATAATGTCAAATTTGACATACCTCTATATTTTATAACAGGAGACATGTCATATTTTGTTGATGCAATAGTTTCTCCGATCGTCTGATTCGTCGTTTTCTGTTCATCAGTACGATGTTTAGTACCAGCATGGTTGTGTCATTAGGACAACACTATTAATTACATTGTTACTAAAAAGTATAAATTATAAATATATAAATAGATAGATATGAGAAACCTGTAATGGTAGTAGGACTGTAGTAAATTCCCGTGGATGATAAAGGAATGCAGTTTCCGATATTAGTAAATGTAGTATTGTTCATTGTTGAAGGAACATGTGTATAATTCAATATTGCACTGGCACAGAGTAAATCATGTAGTCAACTAATTTATACTTACAGCGATGAGGAGGCATCAGATGGCTCTGTAAGAGTACATCCATTTTTATTCGTACCTTGTAAGAGTAATTTTGAGACATGAATATTCTTAATAGATGCAACATATTGTCCATTTATTAAAACAAAGTTCATTTACAACATTCTTATAGAATGAAAGACTATGTTGTATCATGGTATTTGGTCGTTGCTTTTTTTGTTTGATCCATCATATATTGTTGATAGATCTGAACAGTTTTGAGGGACTGTGAAACACAAAGATGAAAAGTTTTAACAACCTATGATTACGTATTTTGAAAAATTAAATATATTTATTTAAAATGGAGATAGTAAATTGAAATTACCATTGATGCATATAGGTGAGAATGGAATGCGTCGACGTAGTACTGTGTTATTATCCGGTGTGACAACTTCTACGGTAAAACATTGTCCCGCAGTTAGTTTTATCGTAATATTCACAGTAATGATTTAATATATATTGCCAGGAAGAAAGATATTATAGTAAAGTGGTATGATATTTTGATTCAAAAAATTTTAACTAAAAAAATAGTTATGGAATTCGTAAATTGTACTAATAATTACTGGATATTGGTGAAAAAGGCAACCAGACACCTCTTTTCATGCTTACTGTTGGTGTTACAGGTTCACTTGCATTAATGTTTTCAGTAGACAATCTGCCTGTGGAATTGCAATTATCACAAAATTAGAATTGGTTTGTTTATAAATAACAAAACAATATCTAGAATGGTAGGACAAAATAAGAGAACCTGATTGTTGTTGTTGTCGTAGTAGTCTTATTTGTAGTTGAGCGTCTTTGTATCTCGACGGGGAGTGCATGTTTATATCGTGTATCTTTTTATTTGATTGTAATGAATAGAAAGGAACCATAAAAATAGGAAATGCAACATTGTGATCAGATGATAGAAAATATATATTATGAAGATAATTGTACCTTAGAATGTGGATGTAGTCACATTTTAAGTGTTGTATCTCCAAATGGTACATATGATAGTTACTTACTATAGGCATTCAAATATAAATCTTGATATTTCTCATCAGTCGTTGATAAAAGGATTATAAAATACTACATGGCAGTATTATGAATATATCATTGAGAATGTAAATGCTGAAAACAAATAATAATTACAATCTTCATGAATAAATGCTTTGATTGGATGTGTTGTCACATGTCTACATACAGTTTAAGATAAATGGCGAAGATAGTTAATACTGTCATTATTGAATTACGATAAAGTATTATAAAATTGTAGTAGTCTATGTAAATCCAGAAATAATGTGAACATGAACTAAAGGTATAGGTATGAAAGTTGAGTATCCAAACATACCTGTTTTAGAAACTTACAGCTGCTGCCTGGTATCTGAGAAAGAAATTTTTGAGACCGAAGAGTTCCAGCACTGAGTATAGTAGGTTCTAAAACCCTTGTTTGCAGTTTTTCGTAGAGATGCATATGGTGTGTTGAAAAGAATTTTTGGCCGTTGATTTCTGAGAAGTATGTTACCTTTGACTTCAGTCGATGATGAGGCAGTAATAGTGGAGAAATCAGATCCTGTGAATGGGAATATTTTAGGCACGATAGCAGAAATATATGTTGGCGAGAAGACGATGTCTTGAAGGAGCGATGATGAGGAGTTTCGAATAGAGAATTTTGTAAATTTACGATATGGAAGATGTTTTCTGTAGGGGAGATGAAGGTTACATAGGAATATTCCAATGAAGAAGGTGGCTATCGAGGGGTTTCTCGATGGCTGAGCGGTAGAGGTAAATCACGAAGGAGGAAAATCATGACTCAGGTTGGATAATTAGGCCGGTTGAATTAGGTCTGGGATGTGTGCATGGAGGGGAGTTCTGTGGGAGCGACACGTGTCCGAAAAAATTCCTACTTTAGTATATATATATAGATATAGATTTATTAAATAGTATACTCATGAAAGTTTCTAAAATAGTGGATTAAATTATAATTGGGGGTCTAGATAAAAAATTTAGCTTTGCGTTCAAAATGTGGTTTTTACCCTAGGATCAACATAACCTTTTTCTATGTGAGGCATTTTTGTTAAAGTCATCAAGAGAGTAACATAAATAAAATAATTTATTTTGAATTAACCAATAATGAAATGGAATAATGTTTTCTTTAATTTCACATTTATGGAAAATTTTTGGGGTTATACTCATAACCCAACAAATAATTGTAGAGCTGTTTGAGAGAGTGGAATGAAATTCCATTGATGGGTGATGACTAAATCAGGGATCAATGAATGGTGCGAGACAGAATTAATGGATCTTTCCAATGATCATGGAATAACTTCATTCTTCATTAGAAATAAATCAAAATCATGTTAGGATATTGTTTTGTTTGAATTATTTCTTAGTTCTTAATTTCTATGATGAACACAGATCAATCAACCAACATATTGATCTTTGGATCGGTTGTTTACAAGATGTGATCTATTGTTGTGATTTTATTAGGAGAATTTATTATAATTTTATTGATTATTCATTGAAATTATATGGAAAATGGATCAAGGAAATCACAAACATTGGATGAGATTTGTTCTTTTTTATTTGTGGTTGTGCATTTCTCCCATATTTATTCATCCATCACATATGTTCTTTGTTTGGCCTGTGGTTCGACATATACTAAAGAATCAAAATTTTCCCACATGATTCATGGTGAAACGGTTTGAGATCATAGATCTAGGCTCATTTGGACACAATGGTGTTGTGATGATAGAGGAAATAGTGGATCAGATGATGTAGATACCACTTTTCATGCTCTTTGGTGAAAAATGAAGAACATCGTTCGAAGGTGTTTTCTGAATGAATCGATGGGCCAAAATATGTTAATCTAAGATGGAGTGAATCATAAGGAAATGGTTCTTGAGTTTTCCATGATAATGTTTTTCATAAATAATTATGGAAGAACGACCAAATATGTTGGATCTAGATATGATAATCTTGAAAATCTTGTAGTACATGATGCATCAGTCGAAGTGAAATTTCATGTGGGACACTTCTTGTCCCAGTTATAGTTTTAGGAGTGAGTTAAGTATCACATGGTGTGTGACCTTTTCACATGTTGTGCGGTCCCCCTTTGTTATCTTGGCGTGTACCTCAAAGGGTGAACAGACACGGGTAGGAGTACACTGGTATCAACACACCATTTACTACCACACGAACATAAATTGGTCCGGTGTACGTGGGCATACCTATTTACTAGTACACGAGAAGAGTACATAGGAATCTACACACCATGCACTATTACATGAACACAGAAATGAGCTATTTACATGGGCAGAACCTAGGGTCAAAGGGACACAACATGTGAACTTGATACACGTTGTGTACTTCTTTATTGCTTTCTTGGATCCCTTATCCTCTATATCTTTGAAAAGTTTTGTTAGGGTGTGTTCTCCATATTATATCCATGAGGGTTAGTATGTAATCTCTTCCTACTCCTTAGAAAATAATCCATTCAGAATTACTTCTTGGATAGAGTTGTTTTAATTCTTCCATGAGGCCTAGAGTGAGATCCCCTATTCATCATCATACCCTAGGTGGATTTCTTGGTATCGTCATGACCAACACTTTTTAGGCACCAATCCTCTACTTAGTGAGTTAATCTAGATTTAGTTATTGGTATACCCTATGTCCTTGGGTGTGACACTCATATACATATCCTATCACTTCAAACTTAAAATGGGTACTTACATTGGAGAGACCCAATGAGAATTACCTATCAGGCGTGCGTCATTAGTGCTTTCCGTATCAACAGTTTGTTCTCTCAGATGATTGCTATGTGGAACCATTTATATGGAAACATAGGTTATTGTTATGGCTGTGAATTACCTTTAGACTATGTATATTTTTTTGAGTATATCTGTATATTCTTGTTATATGTGTTGTAGACATATATAAATGTAGATATGATTACATTAATTTTTTGTATGATTTGTGGTTTCAAGGTGTCCTAATAGGTATTTTTATACTCACCCTTACATAGGATTTTCCCACCTGTGTCTTGTGTTCTGCAGATGGTTAACCTTTTGAGAGAGTCCTAGACCGATTAAGACCAAACAGTGCTTAGTTAGACTAGATAGACCGAGGTGTTTTCCTGTAGTATTTTGATAGGAGTCACTTATTTTACTTTCAAGTTGGAATTGATTTTATACTCTTTGTGGTGTGATTATATTTGTCCCTTTTTTACTTTACTTCATATCGTACTATGTTTGTGGGGTTTAGATATATACATATAATGACCCAAACTTAAAACATTACATAATCTTGAGTTAAATCAAGAATTAACATTGAAGATATTTTCAGGTTTAGAGTTTTATAGAATTTGTCCATAACTATTACAATAAATCTCATACATTAAAAAATTGAAACTTCTACTAAGTATCCATTTTTTTATAAAATAAAAACTCTTAAAAGAAAACAATAATTAATTTATTGATATAAATCTTCTTGATTTCTTCCTTTCTATTACCCTTCCTTATACCCTATGAAAAAAATTTCAAAAAAATGGGATGAGCATAAAAATCTCCATAAGGGTTATAAAAGAAAGAAAGAAAACATTAGTCCATCAATACATAAAATAAATAAAATCATAATTTTCCATCAAAAAACATAATCTCTTTAACGGACCTCATGAAATAGAGGATGGATTAAAATTCTCTCATCCCGCCCGTTCCTTCAATGCTCTCTGACGGCATGCCTGGATCTTCTGTGTCCGATGGTGGTGTTGCTCGCCCTCACCCATCTTCATTCAAGGATTCTCTTTAGTGACCTCCACGAGGGCATGGTCTGGCTCAGGATCCCTCGTCGTTGGTCTCATTACCTGCTTCCTTCTTCACGGAGAAGGGATGCCCTGTGCTTGCGGTCCCGACAACTTCTTTTGAGGCAGCTGCCAAGGATCTACGATTGACTTTGATAATGCATTTTGGTGTAGATAAGACCCCTATTGTTTTCCAGGACTATGTGCGAGGATGGGACTTGGATCTCACGACTATAATGTTGATCTAGGATTAGAATTCCTTCTGTATCATTTTGGATTTGAGGTATGATTTTGTTCAAGCTTGGAGTAGTAGCACATAGTTTGTGGGGAGTTGGAGGCTTTCCCTATCTCACTGGTCAATGGAGACCCATTCCAGTAAAGAATGTACCAGTGCGGTAGTTTGGATCTCACTTCTAGGGATCCATATTACCCTTATGAACAAATCCTTTCTTAGGGTGATTTGGGATTCGTTGGGATATTTTTTATGAAAGAATGACAGGATGAGTCGCATGGAGGAGGCGTCTATTGTTAGAATCTTCATAGAGATGGATATTTATCATCTTCTTTAGAGACACCTGGCGATTTGGATCGAAGGGATGGTAGACCATTTTCAACCTATGATATACCCTACTGTTCCTTGTTTTTGCTCCTTTTTCTACATTTTAGGTCACACGTTGCAGGTTTTCCACAAAGCTCGACTAGGGGCCTTCAGATCTCGAGATTTATTGAGGCCTTTTATATGGTTTTCTAGCTTATGATGCTCCTCAGGATCATAGGGATGTGATAAGGGTAAAGGAGTGGATTCTCCTTAGCTGGAATCTAATGCCTCCTCATCCTCGCAATTCTTTAGTCGTGAAGCTCAAGTGTCTCTAAGCCATGACCTGGTGCTCTTCAACAAAGGTATGGGTGGGGATCCATCTCTTTAGCTCTAGGATAGGGGCCTCCCCTCTATTGGGGAACTGATCAGCAATGCATCTCAGCTATGTTCTCCTTCTCTTGATCCGTGGTTTGTCTCCCGTATTTTTATTTTGGTGATTCTTCTGATAGATTCGGGCTTTGATGAAATTGAATAGGCGATGCCAACTTCACCTAGGGAGCTCTCTCATTATCCAGTGGTGTCTTACCGCGCATGGTCGCCTGTTATGATAGTGAATTCCTCTCCTCCATAATAATCTCTAGTGTCGACTGGGTTTGATAAGATCCAGGTGATCAATCAGTGCTTTGGCTCTTTATAGAACTTATTCAAGGTGATGTACAATGGCCCTCACCCTCTTGTGTTAGTTAATTCGATGGTACAGAGTATTATATTCACCTAGTCTCAATCCAGAATTGGAGTGGTTGTCTCCCCGGTTTTGTCTCACAATGTCAAGGTCTAGGAGTCTAGGTACAAAGCCAGATGTGCTTATTTCAATGTTTAGAATCCTTATATGGAATTCTCATGGTCTCAGGGCTTGGGAAAAATATGATTTCATAGTCAATAAACTATGTAACAATCTATATCTATGGTTGCAGTTGTCAAATATAAGAAGGTGCACAGTAAGACCAAGGAGTATGATCAAAGTTTTCAAGTGCATGGTATCATGCGCGGAGATTATCTAAACTCTCAAATCTGGTTGTTCTAAAAGGAAAACATCATGGTTGGTATGCATAGTGTGTCAGATCCGTTTATGGCCATGAAAATTTCTATTGGGTCTCATTCATTTATCTATTCCTTCATCTATGAAAAGTGAAATGCGCAAGATAGAGAGATGTTGTGGAGTTATTTGGATGATCTCATCTCAGATAATATTCCTTGGATCATTGGTGGAGATTTTAACATCATTTTAAGACCGGGGGAGAAATAGGGGGTAGCGGTTTTCATAGTAACGCTATACAAGAATTTGTCTCGTTCATGGTGAGGTGTGGCCTTTTGGATGTGGGGTACGAGGGAGATAACTTCACCTAGTGTAATAAGAAATGAATAGGACGCCAGGCCTGGTGTCACCTTTATTGGTGATTGATGAATGAGGATGTATTATCTATTTTCCTAGACTCCAATGTCTTTCATATGGTGAGTTTCCTTTTGGATCACTCTCTGCATCGCATTTCCTTAGATTCAGGGTTTTCGAGAGGGGAGCAGTTCAGGTTTTCTAATACCTAGGTAGAAGAACCAGGATTCAATGATGTGGTTAGGGAGGCCTTCAGCCTCCAACATATAGGAAACCCATGATTCACAAAACATAACAAGATGAAGCGACTTAAAAATATTTTATGTTATTTGGGGAAGGATATTAATGCATGTGATAAGGACTTGGTTGATGTAACGTCCCAGACCCGGGTGCCACGCAACGGGTGCCCTGAACTCGGTTCGCCACATGACCTCAAGCGCATTTCCCCAAACGCCAGAGGCTACCGACTAGTAGCGAGGGCCCAGGTCTGATAGTGGGGAAACTATGACCTCATTATGTCATAGTGTAGCGCAGCGGAATTTAAATAAAACATACAACAAACAGTGGAAGCAGTAAACCATACACATCTGAAATACAACACAGCATTGGACATAACCAATAATATATAAATGATGATGCTACATATCTCAAGTTCTAAGAAAAAAACCAGAACATGTTTTCCATCAATACGATACAACCAAAAGTAGAGTACAACAAAACAAGGAAAAATAGCTGGAAGCGGCATCACGAGCCTAGGCTCGGTCCCATGCCCTCCTACTCCTCGGCAACAGTCAAGTACCTGTATAGGGACTCTTTCCCCTATCTACACCTGTAGAAATGTAATCTGTTTGGGCCAAAAAACGTGACCCAAACAGGGTGTGAGAAATATATCTCAGTAGGCACCCACCAAAGGCCCGTGACCAACTGCGTGTAAGCATGAAACGATAATGTGCAGTAATAAAAAGCAATAAAGTAAGGAGTACTAAAAAGTAACTAACTTAACAATTAAATTTCTGTTTTATTATTCATTTAATTTACTTAATTTAGTAACATTCTTGTTCTCAACAGCACCAAGACTTCAGGCCAACTAGAACCGTGCCCTCAGGCTAAGATAATAACCACACCCTCAGGCCATACAAAATCCAACCCGCAGGTATTTCCCTCAGGCGTAACAGAAATTGCCCTCAGGCGTAAGAAGTGTCGCCCTCAGGCACAGAAGTCAAGCCCTCAGGCATGAAAGGTTTCCCTTAGGTGGAATAACGGATTCCAGACGAATGCCTAGTGGATCTTCGAAGATCTGGTCTCCTCCTTTGGCTCTAAAATGGCTCAAATGCCTCCTCTGCCAAATGAGGAGGCTACTGCCTGTTTTAAGATGAAAAAACAAATTACACAATGTGTACTTCTGATTACGCGGAGTGTACTTATTTCATTTAACTGTTCATTTGGCGGCACAACCACACTGTTCGTCCGTCGACCTGAGTACATGGCATGTACTCCCAAGTACATATCGTGTACAGTCGTCCAGCTAGTGGTGACTCCACTGCCTTACTATCCAAGCCTGCCGACTGACTACACGATGTTCAAGGTACCACTACATAGCGTGTAGTCGGTTCCTACACCCCTCGTCACCGACAAGGCTACACGCCCCGTGTACTCATCACAACACGGCCAAAAGTACATGGCGTGTGGAAAAATTACACGACGTGTAGTTTCGAAAACTAGCATTTTTTTCCATTTTCCATATTTTCTAAAAAACACTTAAGGAAAAAGAAAAAGGAAGAAGCCCGTACCTCAAAAATAAGAACCGGGTTCTTACAGTTGAGATCAGCAAGGAGGTCACTCATATGGGGGATGGTCTGGAGAAAAAATAGGATGAAAACATTTTTACAGAGTTAAGGATTAAAAAATATATTCTCTCTAATACCCTCTTGAGTTAGGAATATTCAGCTAGAGAAGGAGCTATAATTCACTATCTTCAATAGGGGGACCAAAACACCAGTTTTTTCCATGCTTGTATTAAGGAGCGTCGACGCATTAAGAGACTGGATATTCTAAGGGAGGATGGGTCTTATTATAGTGATCATGATGTGGTTGGATTTCTTCCCAATGACAATATCAAACCCTTACTGGAAGGCCCCAATCCTTTTTTGGCTGTTGGGTATCCGAGGGGTGGTATAGAAATTCTTGAGAAAATATTTCGCTTTTTTTCATAGGAAGTTGACAAATGTTTGAGGAGGACTCCAGAGGAAGTTGAAGTGCAAGAGGCAGTTTAGACCCTGAACCCAGAGAGCACACCAGGGCCTAATGGCATTCCAGGTTCTTTTTATAGGGCATATTGGGTCTCTGTTAAGGGAGATTTAGTAAGGTCAGTGCATAATTTCTTCCATCGAGGTAATGTTTTACGAATTTCATGTGCAAACAACATGGTTATGATTCCAAAGATATGAAATCCACTCTACATTGATCAGTATCAGCCCATGGGCATGTGCAGTATGCCATACAAGTTTTTGGCCAGCATTCTCAATAATAGGATAGCCCTTAACTTGAACACATAGTTGTCTCCTCAATAATATGGTTTTATTAAAAGGAGATCAATTCAGGGGTAAATTGGAGTGGTTCAAGAAATGTTTAGTGAAATTAACCAAAAATCTTTTGGTGGTAACTTAGTGATAAAATTAGATATGAGAAAGGAATATGATAGATTAGAATGTGGTTTCATCTTAAGGGTGCTGGATTGCATGGGGTTCTCCATCTAGACTACCGATATTATTTTTCGTTGATTTAGTTCAGCCTGGATATCAACATCATTTATGGGTAAGTAGTTTGGGTTCTTCAAGTAATGCAGAGGTCTCAAGAAAGGGGATCCTCACTCCCCCACTCTCTTCATCATTTCTCAAAATATTTTTAGATACAATATCCACCGGGGTCGTCTCATGGGGAATGTCCTACCTTATAGGAATATGCATAAAACAAGGGGTATATCACATTTGATGTTCGTGGATGAAACAATTTTTTCAATCAATGGTAGTAGGAGATCAGTGTAGGGGATGAATGGGATACTAGTAGACTATTTCATGTGGATTGGGAAGGTGGTGAACCGGGGAAAAAGTATTTATTATATAACCAAGAATATCTCTGAGAGCAGGGTTATTATCCTTGATGACATCTTGAATATAAATAGGGGTTCATTTCATATGGAGTATCTTGGGGCAATGGTGAGTCCTTTCTCACTTAGAATTCATCATTTTGATAAGTTGGTTACCAAGATTATAGGGCGCATCTACAATTAGAATAATAGATTCTTATTGTTTGGAGGCCGCATTACCCTGGTAAATAGTGTTCTTGTTTCCATTACCATGCATATAATGTCCACCTTGAAGGTCCTCAATAGCATTATCAAAAACATGGGAAGGATTATCATGTCCTTAATATGGGATGGGAAGATGGAAGTTAGGGGGAATTAATTTGAGGAGTGTTTCATTGACCATGAAAGGGCTCCATGTTAAACTAGCGTGGGAGGCTATGAAAGGGAGAATAGTATGGGGTAGGAAAATGCAGGATAAGTATGGCCTGGATGTGAATAAGCAGAGGATGAAGACCTCAAAAATTTGGAACCTGATTCACCCATACATGAAGTGCTTGCATCAACACTATAGGTGGATGGTGGGAAGTTGTAACATCAACATACTGCTTCAAGATTGGGGGCTGGCAGGTTTTGTTTCCCAAGATTCCCCACACCAAATCTTTCATTTCGAGAGTCTAGCGGCAAAACCAGTTTAATTCAGGACATTATTGATGAGAATCAATGAGCTATTTTCAATAACATTGTTACTAATGAAGAACTTGATAACTTCATTTTTAAAGGCTTCCCGTCAGGTGCGTTTTTATTAAAGGCATTTCTCGTCTGAGGAGGGTTGATATCGAGGATAATATATGGGGGGTGACCATGTGGTGCAAGGAGGTTCCCTCCAAATTTTACTTCTTGTTGTATCAGGTAAAGAACCGATATTTTTCCACCGATGATAACATTTAGTGCATGGGAGTCAACATTGCCTCCTGGTGCTTGTGTTTCCATAATCCCAAGCCAGAAATGGTGGGGAATCTGTTTTTTGATAGTGAATTTTGATTAATGGATCTGGCAGTCCATTGGTGTTTTCACTAGATGGAATGGCCAGGGAGGGATTCATGAAACTTTCTTTAGTTCATGGTTTCAAGGTGCGGGTGACACTACTACAAAAACGGCCTATATCAGCGCTCAAAACGGGTTTTAACAGCGCTTAAAAAGCGCTAATATATGGGAGGTCCCTTTTATCAGTGCTTTAAAAAGCGCTGATAAATGCCACTTTTATCAGTGCTAAAAAAAGCACTGATAAAAGACCCCTTTATCAGTGCTTTTTTCTAGCACTGATAGAAGGAGCCCTTATCAGTGCTTTTTTAAAAGCGGTCATAAAAGTTAAAGTAAAAATAAGAAAAATAAGAAAAATTAAATAATGCACGGGGGGAGCTTTTATCAGCACTTGAACACCCCTTTATCCGCGCTATGAGGTCTCCCGCGTGCTGCCCTTCCCATGCATCCTCACACACACACACCACATTTTCCTCCACCTGAACTCGAACCCACAACCTCCCCTTTCGTGGCGGCACCTTTACCAATATGCTATTTCATTTTTTTCTCTATTTAATGATATATCTCTTTATATATATATATATATATAGTTATATTTATTTGTATATTGATATAGATTCATATTAACATAAATATATTTATTCATATATTAGTTTATATATATTAATTCGCATATTAATATAGATTTATATTTATTTTTTTTATATATATTTTTTAGTTATAATTTTTTATCCGTATATTTATTTGTATATCAATATATACTTATAAGATTAGTTTTAAATACAGTTTTTAAATATGTTTTTTGTGTGTGTTTATAATTAATTAAATAAATACATACATACATATATACAACACACACATACACACACACACACAGACACATACACAGACACACACAGACACAGACACATACAAATAAATACATATATTTGTGTCTTTTAAAATCCATTAAATGTTAAAACAACCATAAATTATAATCAAGAAGCCCGTTTCAACTCCACAACCAGTAAAATCGAAGAAAATGAAACAATATTTGATATAATATGTGGTACAGGCTTAACGGACATCCAGATCAGAAGTTATACCTGTTAGAATGTAAAGAAATCGGTGTATCCCGACTAAAAACTCCATTTTGGGGGCCTTTTGATCCTTTTTTGGGATTGAAAAATGTGTGAGAGGCATTGACTCGGTCACCAACGCGTAGATCTTGTCGCAGGCTTTGATTTGATATGTTGTAGAGATCAAACAAATACCCGGATCAAAATTTATGGCTGTTTGAAGTTTGAGTTACATTTTCAACTTATTTTAGATCTTTTATTAATTGTTTTGATTTTTTGTGTCTTCAAATTGTTATTAAATGATTTTTAACCGATAATAATTAGAAAATTATTAATTAATAATATTTTTTAGAAATATTTTAAATCCATTTTCACTAATTTTTTTATATTAAATGTAATAATCTATTTATACATATATAAAACATATTTAAAAAATATATATTATATTTATATACAAATAAATATACTTATATAAAAATAATGTATTTTTCATGATATTTTTTTGAAATATAAAATTTTTCAGTACGGATAAATCACCCCTTTATCAGCGCTACTAAATGAAGCACTGATAAAGGGTTCCCCTTTATCAGCGCTCCAAAAAAGTGCTGATAAAGGGGTAACGCTTCCCTTTCCCATTTGTTTAGTAGTGTGATCATGGTATTAAGAGGAAAGTGAGGGATGCTATCATATTGGTAGGATGCTGGACCATCTAGAAAGCTAGAAATTATGTGCGACACAAAATCATACATGGTTCTTAGGCTAGCATTCTCTTTAAAATGAGGAACCCATTTCAGGATCTTGTCCAGTTATGTGGCGACTACCATGATTCACCTTAGGTTAAATCCATCATCCCATGCCATTTTCTTTCGCATCATAATAGTTAGCCGGGTTGAGGGAGTTGGGTTTGTTGGCACCCTCTCCGCCTTAGGATGAAGCTCAATATGGATAGATCTCTTATCGGGGGGGGGGGGGAGTTGTGAGGCAGAGGCATCATCCAAAACTGGGAGGGGTCTGTTGTAGCAGCATTCTCTACCTTCTATGGTAGGGGTGGTGTTTTACAGGATGAATCACAAGTTATGATCATGGGTTTGAAGATGTGTGGGTAGTGGGACATCAGGCTTAATGTATTGGAAACAGATTCTCTAATTCTCTTCAAAGCATTAGCATGTACAGGATGAGTTCAGTAGAATAGTGTATATTTTATCAGGAAGTGCCAACAGATTCTGGGAAATCTCATTAAGATCACCCACACATGGTAGAAGGGGAACCAAGTGGAAGATTTATTAGCATTCATGGCATCACCAAATCAAGTTATTTCATATTTCATTAGCATTGGCCCATTTCCTAGTGAGGGGATGAAGTTTGTTATTAATGATGCTTTGGGCTTGCACTTTTTTTGACCCCTGTTATTTCTATTGTATCATGTGTTTCTTTTAAAAATCAATAAAAATTTTAGTTTTCAGTTAGTCCTGAAATAATAAGATTTATTAATAACACATATAAATCATAAATCTTAAAGGTAACTTGGTCAACTCATAACATACTTATGTTTTAGCTTTCACAGATACGTAGGGAGTTACGTTTGGAATTCCCATAATAGTATATTACCTAAATATATTAGGCAAAACATTAACATTTACCTCCATTAAGTTACCCATTTCATTGGAGAGAAATCTTAGGCTCACCCTCTCAAGGTTTATCATAGAACCACTCGTATATGTAAATAATTATCACGAACCATAACATAATCATAACACTTGAACAAAGCATAAAGGAAAGATAACATTTACACATTTCAATAACAATATAAAATTTCAATATATTGACATAATAAATCCATTATCAAAAATATTTTCAATACCAAAATATGTAATAAGAGTATATGGTATTTATTTTCCTTTTAAAAACTTTACGACTTGTTAAGGAATCCAAATATAAAATAATGCTCACAGCGGCGGAAAGGTCGTTGTCACTGCGTATATTAAAAAGAAACATTCCCCCAGTCATTTTGTAAAATGCTACATAGAAAAAATATTCCATTTGAATTAAATTAAAACTCAAAGAGGTTTATACACCGTATAAATGAAAGTTTTGTATAAAACAAAGTATTCATCAATGGAAGGAGATTGAGACAAAGTCCCTTACCACCAGTCCAAATTTTCCTGTATGTTCCTTATTCTTGCTGAATAATAAACATAAGTTAATTTAAACTTACCTAATAAAATTTTTATGTTTCATATTTCTTTTATACCACTTATTACATTTCTATTACAATTACTTAATTATTTGAGTTAATTTCAAACATTTTTTCGAAGTTTAGAACTTGAGTCAAAAATGAACTTATTATAATTACAAATTTTCCATGTGGTCTAAAGTCCATTATCTCTAGAATTATATTCATGATTTAGATATATTATATATCATATATATCTAGTATATATGTATTTATAATATTCCATATCATTTGGATATATGAAAATTAAATACACCATTCTTGGAGACGGTAAGCCGTACGTAGCCATGAATGCTACTTTCATTTCATTTTTTATTTTTAAAGGAATGAAAGCCAAATGATAAGTAGGTATATTATTATTCAATTATTATATAATATTTTATATATGTTACATAAGTTCTTTAACACCATCCTTTATACGTTTTATGTATGGTATGAACGAGTCATATCACTTTGAGGGGGCGGTAATCCACACTTCCTCATAAAAAATTATCGCATTTATATAACATGAAAATCATAAATGTATCTTATAAATGAGAATTATAGAATAATAGAGATAAAATAAATATCATAAATATCACATATAATTACATTTACATCATAATTTACACCATGAGATGTAGTAGCGGAAAATAGAACAATCATCGTTTCATGAGGCCACAGTTCATCGTACACAGAAATGGTATGTTCATTTCTATTAGATGGAGGTGTGTGTAAGTGTAGTTAGAATACTTCTCATAAAAACAACCTAGTATATTGAGGATAATTGTGTTGTTATATAAAAAATACTAATAAGAGAATACGGATTGGAGATGGAAAAATAATGGAAAGAAACTTGAGAGAAGATGTTACCACAAATCATGTAACTTTTTTTGATTTGAGGCAAAGGGATCTGTTGAATTGACTTCTACCTAGGGAAAGGCCTATAAGAGGAAGATAGGGATGTTGGGAGCTTATTTGAATAGAGTTTGAATTAGGAAAATGGATTTACAGGAATGATTAATGGGTTAGAGGTGGTGTACTTTTATAAGAGGGAGAATGGGCTCTTTAGGAATGCTTGAAAGTATTATTTTAATATAAATTGATTTTCGGTTTCAAAAGGTCCAAAAACCATTAAATTCAAAGATAATATGGATATAAGTCAAAATAATATCATTTAATAATATTTGGATATGTGTTAGATATTTTTAATCCTTATCTTTTTTATTTAACCCTTTGTTATCTTATTTAACTTTTACCATGTTTTTTTGTATATTCATACTATATGGTTAATATATTTACTATAAAATGACAAGAGACCAAAAATGAATCATTGATGACATTTGTAACATAATATATGTAATTTTTCTGAATAATATATTTTTAGGACTATTTTATCATTTAATATAATATTCACTGATTCCAAAACTCATTTATGTCAGTTTTTATACTATTCATATCATGAATTTTTAAAAAATTCATAACAACTTGATCAATTCGAGAAAACATGATTAATGAGGTAATAATTACATCATCATTGTGTCATAAATAAATTTATTTATTTTGTGTATAAAAAATTTAGATAAATACCATGATGTAGGAATTTTTTTTAGATTTATAATTTCTATTTATAGTCAAATATATCAATTATATAACCCAACATTAAAATTGTTTTAGCAAAACAATACGTGTTTATAAATTTTTTTACTTAAATAAAAAGTTATTAATGTAATTATCTTACCCAAGTGGCTTAAAAAACCCAAATTTTCAACCCAAGGACTGTATTGGTCGACCATGACTCATCAAATAATGTTAGGACAAGTGTTAATGTAATTTTATATAATTATAATATTATTGTTACCTTGAATTTCCCTGTTTATCTTTAACCATGGTAAATAAAAAAATCAAAAGTTACTATTCACAAAAAATTATTTCCATCATATTGAACCACATTTTATATACTAATGACACCCATGCATGTCAAAATTTTGAAATTCAATTTGCATAAGAGGTAAAATTTCATTTAAATGAAAAAGTCAGTTTTTTAACTACTATGCAATAATTTTCATTGTTCATAAAAAATTTATCATTTTCAAGAAAATACCAAAAATAAACAAGAAGCTAATCTTGATATACCGAATTCAAAAATGATTTATATTTTAAAAAATTAAAATCATATAAGTTTCATTAATTAATTTAAAATTAATTTCTGTTGTCTAAACTAGAAAGTGTGTTTTTAAGAAGTAAAAACCACAAAAAGATATGCACGTGTTTATGTCCAATTTCAATGTGAAATTACTACCAATGACAAACATTGGATTAAAAGGAAAAAATATCAAATTAAACTTTTAAAACACTTAAAAATATAATCTATCCATATAAACAAATCAGATAAAAAGACTGTTTTGAATTAAAATGTAGTATTTTTCACTCTTCATTAAAAAAATGAATTTATCAGAAAAATACCAAATATTTACCCAAAGTAAAATTTTATATCCCACTTATATAGAAGAAGTTTATTTTTTCAAATTGAACATATAAAAGTGATAAATACTATATTTAAAATAGGTTCACCATCAAAAGGTGATAAAACAACCTTTTAAAAATATTAGAGTATTTATGCTTAAAATTTGATTCATTCTCATTTTAAGCCTATAAATTTTATTGGATAAATGTAAGAACATTTAAAAAACATGTTTAATCATAATATGGTTTTTTCTGTTCATTACTACTAATAAAAAGTATAGGTGTTAACTACCATTTAATATAACAATATTATGTTCTTATTTTTCAGTATGACTCAGCCTTGTGTACAACATAAGATTTCGTAGAAATCCATTGTCGTGGGTCAGGTACGCCATCGAATATAGTATCCCCTTTAAAGTAAATTTAATATTTAATTCACAAATATTAATAAATATGAAAATTTTATATTCTTTATTTACCTGAGATGTTACATCCTTACCCCCTTTTGGAAATTGTATCCTCACAATTTTAAAATTGGGCTCAGAAACTTCATTAAAAGACCCGCATCGAAAAAAGTGTCAATAAAACTATCACATTAAAAGAAATAAAAAGAATCAGAAAGGTCACTTGGGATAACACATACTAGGATTCCTTGTATGAAAACATGGATATGTAGTAGAAACTAATTGTCATGTTATGATGGAGAGTGATAGAAAACTTGAACAGGATAAAGTTAACAACAAGAAAACCACAAACTTGTGATGGGTTAAATGATCATTGGTTTCCCAGTAGGAAAAGTAAAAGAATTTTTTTTTGTGTTAAGTTTCCTTTCATAAAGTTGGAGAACTTATTTTTTAGATTGACTAAGGACATAAGGAAATATACTTAATCTTCAAGTAGAGTTTTATCCTTTAATAAGTTTCTACCAAAAACTTATCTTTTCTCCAAACGATGAGTATTCAATATGTCTTGGTCACACATGAAGAGATAGAATCAACTTCTAGAGAATCAAATAATCCAATAAAGAAAAACTATATATATTTCCCTTATCTTTATATGTTAAAAAAACCAAAATGGTCAGTAGGAGTTTAGATAATCCTCAAAAGGATAATTATTTATAAAATGAAATACTTATCTTAATCTCCAAAATTCAAAAAACAGTACCAAAATTTCAACAAAGACCTTTCAATAAACAATTGTCCTTAAAATCCTTCAAAATAATCCAAACTATTATTGAATCTCAGAATTTATAATGATTTGATCACATAGTATTCCACAATAAATCTAAAAATTTATCTCCAAATAATATCGAATACTCTTCAAGTCTCATACTGAAGTGTAATTAACCAAATCATATATTCTATATGTTAGGTTAATCATTTACAAAAATAACCCAAATCGCCATAAGTCTAAAATAAAACATAGATTCTTCCAACATAAAATTTAACCCATTACTCTCCAAATGAAATCCCATATCATTCTATTTTCCTTAGGCATATAGTGTTCCCAAAAGAGAGAACGTCTTCTAAAATAACATTTATCACTTAATCACCAAATAATTTTCCTATTTTAGGGATATCCATTTGATAAATCGTAGGTTCCCAAAATCAATTTATTCTTGAACCATAACACAATTTAACTAAAAAAGTATAATTCATACTAACCAAGGACTTCACGCAGTCTTATGGTAGATGATAAATCCCAATCGCACTTCGGTTTTGGGTTTCATTTTTGCGGTTTTGACTGACATGATGGGTTGTCACATATTATTCATGTTATTATTTTTCAAAAAATTATATAATTTTATAACATTCCCAAAAATGATATAAATTCCAAAAAATAAACATAAAATATTTTAACCACAAATGTTATCTCATACCTCACATTTTCATCCCAAAAAGTAATAACCTTTAGTTGCCTCTAATTCAAGGATCATATAAACCAAAAATGGTTATTTGTAACTATACCCACAAAATAAAAAATAATTCTTCCATGAATAACATTTTCACAAATGAAGCATCAGGATTACACATTCTAGAAAAAGTCTTTCTACATAATCCTATCATTATTACATTTAAACATATCATCATCCATAGATCCAACATAACTCTTTAATTCTTAAAATGTAGACATCTTAATCATCGAACATTCTTCTGGATCCTTTATCCATGTTTTTCCCTCTTATTATTTTATACTTTTTTCATAAAAAAAATCATTCATAATGTCTTAATATTTCATTAATGTCAAAAATTGATCTAAGAAATAATATATACCTTCGATAGGTTATTTTCAGTTTCCTCATCTTCAATTGAAATTGCATTAGGAATTAGTAAAAATATATTTTTACGGTCCTACTGATCCCATTCCCGAACCTTATTCCTAGGACATTTATTTTTATAATAACCCTGAACACCACATTTAAAACATTCAACTGATCCTTTAGAAATAACTTCTTTCCCTTTCCAAGAGTCAACTTGATGCTTCCTTTTTCCATGGAGAGTTATTGCTTTATGACCTTCATTACTACATCTGAAATTTTTTCCCATCCCTTTGAAGAATTTTACTAATTGTTTCTTTCCATATCCTTGACACATAGGTTTTAAATACACTTACCTTTATGATTATTACCTGAACATCCATTGGGATTTGTTTCTCACATATATGATGACTTAGAAAAATAACCGTGGTTCAAGTGGTCAACCATGACTCCAGATAGTTGGTAAATATTAACCAAAATAGTTCTCATTGCATCTCCCATTTCATTTGGTTTCTTATTCTGAAAACCATCATAGTTTTCTCCACATCCATTGTTACTTTGGTGCATGCTAGATCCACCCCATTTACTAAAAAAAAGGTTAGTATGAGTATATCAGAAAAATCATCATATATTATCTTATGAGGAGGGTAAACACTAAGATATAATTATTCCTATTGTCTTAAACTCAATTAATATATCTGAAATAACTATGACTCTTTCTAATATTTTAACCATTATGGTCATGTCAATTATTCTTAAATAACACCCTAAACTCTAAAGTTTTCTAAACCGACCACTAATACCAAATATAATGCCCCAACCTTAAAACATTACTTAATATAGAGTTAAATTAAGAATTAACATTGAGGATCTTTTCAGGTTTAGAGTTTTAGAGAATAAGGCCATAACTATTACATTACAAATCAAATATTACAAAGTAGACACTTATACTCAGTATCCATTTTTTAATAAAATAAAAAATCTTAAATGAAAAAAATAATTATTTTCTTGATACTAATATTCTTATATTATTGATTTATCTTACTCTTCATGATAACCTGTGAAAAATATTTCAAAAAAATGGGATGAACATAAAAAGCTCAGTAAGGGTTATAAAATATGGAAATAAAACATTAGTCAATCAATACATACAATAAATGAAATTGTACTATTCAATCATAAAACTCAATATATTTAACATATCTCATGAAATCATAATATTTATGAATAACACATTAAAATCATAAATCATAAAGGCAACTTGTGGCACCTATAACATACTTATGTTGTACCTATCAAAACTACGTAGGGAGTTATGTTTGGAATACCCATCACAATATATTCTCTAAATCTCTTAGGATAAACCTTAAAGTTTACCTATGTCATGTTACCCAAACCATTAGATATCTATCTTGGGATCACCCACCCTAGGTTTATCATGGAACCACCCGTATATGTAAAAAACTCCCACAAACCACAACATAACCATAACACATGAACAAGCATAAAAGAAAGATTAAATTTCCACATTGCAATCACAATATAAAATTTCAATATATTGACATAATCAATCCATTTTAAAAACCAGTTGAAACACCAAAAAATGTAAAAATAGTATATCATATTTATTTTCCTTTTAAAAACATTACAGCTCATTAAGGAAGCCAAATATCAAATAATGCTCCCGGTGACAGAATGGTCATTGTCACTACATATATTAAAAATAAACATTCCCTTAGTATATTAGTAAAATGCTACATATAAGTAATATTCCCTCTGAATTAAATTAAAAGTCAAAGGGGTTTATACACTATATAAAATAATGTCGTGTATAAAATGAAGTATGCCTCAATGAAAGGAGATTGAGATGATGTCCTGTACCTCAAGTCTGACTTGTCTTGTATATTTATTGTTCTTCCTGAATAATAAACTTAATTTAATTTATACTTGATTAAGATCCGTTTTAAATTTTATTATTCATTTTATATCACTTATTACCTTGCTAAAAAAATTAGTTAATTATTTTAGTTCATATCGATGTTCAGAACTTGAGTAAAAAATGAACTTATTATAATTTAAAATTGACCATGTGGTCAAAATTACATTATCTAAAAAATTATATTCATGATTTAGATATCATATATATCATATATATCCAGTATATATGTATTTATAATAGTCCACATCATTTGAATATATGAAAATGAAATGCACTATTTGTGGAGACTGTAAGCCGTACGTACGCATGAACGCTACTTTCATTTCATTTTTTCATTTTTAAGGGAATGAAAACCAAATGATACATAAGTATATTATTATTATAGTATATTATCTTATTCTATATACATTACTTATGTTCATTAACACCATCCTTTAGACATTCCATGTATTTTATGAACGATTCATATCACTTTGTGAGGGTCGTAGTCTGCACTTCCTCAAATGAAATTATTGTATTTATATAACATGAAAAGAATAAATTTATATTATAAATGAGAATTAAAGAAGCATAGAGATAAAATAAATATCATAGATATCATATATAATTATATTTCCATCATAATCTCCACCATGAGAGGTGGTAGGGGAAAATCGAACAATCATCGTTTCGTGGGGCAACAGTTCGCCGACCACAGAAACAGTATGTTCGTATCAATTAGATGGAGGTGTGTGTAAGTGTATTTATAATCATTATAATTAAAACCTAGTATATTTAGGATATTGGATTTGTTATATAAACAAATAATAAAAATATCATAGGGAGTGGAGAAGAAAAAATAATGGAAAGAAACTATAGAGAAGACAGTACGTCAAATCGGGTAAATTCATTTGATTTGAGCCAAAGGGCACTCTTGAAATTACTTATGCCATGGGGAAGGCTTATATGAGTATTATAGAGTTGTTGGAAGATTATTTGGGATGAGTTAGGACCAGACATTTGGCTTGAGAGGTGTTTGTAATGGGTTAGAGGTGATGTCCTTTTATAAGAGGGAGGAGAGGCTCTTTAAGAATGTTTGAAAGTATTATTTTATTATAAAATAATTTTTGGTTTCAAAAGGTCCAAAACTCATTAAATTATAATATAAGATGAATATAAGTAGAAATAAAATCATCAAATAATAATTTGATAGGTTTTGGATATTTTTAATACTTATATTTTTTATCTAACCCTTGGTTAATTTGTTTAACATTTACCATGTCTTCTGGCATATTCATACTATATGGTTAATATATTTACAATAAAATGACGTGCGAACAAAAATGGATCATTAATGACATTTTTAACATCATATATTAGGACTATTTGAATCATACATTTAATGAAAATTTTAATATCATATATTTTTAACATCATACATTTTTGAATCATAGAATTTTAGGACTATTTGATCATTTTATAAAATATTCATTGATTTAAAAACTCATTTTTGTCAATTTTTATACTATTCATATCATAAATTTTTTAAAAATCCCTAACAACTTGACCAATTCAAAAAACTTAATTAATTAAAAGATAAAAATTCATAATCATTTATAAAATTCATATATGGGGTAAAAGGTTTCAAAATAAAATTATTTTAATATTTATAATCTCATTTATTTAAAACATTCATTAATGAGGTAATAATTACATCATCGTTGTGTCATAAATAAATTTATTTATTTGATGTCTAAAAATTATAAATAAAATACCATGATGTAGGAAATATTTTTAGCTTTATAATTACTACTTATAGAAAAATATACCAATTACATAACCCACATTAAAATTGTTTTAATAAAACAATACATGTTTATGATATTTTTATTTTTAGTTTGAATAAAACGTTATTAATGTAATTATCTCACCCAAGTAGCTTCCAAAAGCCAAAATTTATACCAAAATATTTTATTGGTTGACAATGACTCATCCAATAACTTTAGGAAAAGTTTTAATGTAATTTTATATTGTTATAATATTATTTTTACCATGAATTGCCCTATTTACCATTAACTGCGGTAAATAAAAATCAAAATTTACTATTCACCAAGAAAAATTTCATTCTATTAAACCAAATTTTACCTATTTATGATAACCATGTATGTTGGATTTTTTAAATTCAATTCACAGATGCAGTAAAATTTCATATAAATGAAAAAGTTAGTTTTTTAAATACTATGCAGTGTTTTTCACTGTTCATAAAAAATTGGACATTTTCAGAAAAATACCAAAAATTCACCAAAAGATAATTTTGATATTCCAAATTCTAAAATTTTGACTATTTTACCAAATTAAAAACATATAAGTTTTATTAATTAATTTCCATTGTCAATACTAGAAAGAGTGTTTTTAAGAAGTAAAAAACAACAAACAGATTGACATGTGTATATGTCCAATTTCAAGGTGAAATTAATTCTAATGACAAAAAATGGATTAAATTGTAAGAATATAATCCAATTAAACTTTAAACCCATTTAAAAATATAATGTAACCATATAAAAAAATTAGATGGAAAGACAATTTTGACTTAAAATGCAATATTTTTTTACTATTCATTAAAAAAATGAACTTTATAAGAGAAATACCAAAAATTTACCCAAATTAAATTATGATATAATAATTCTAAATAATAAGTTTATTTTTTCAAATGAAACATATAATAGTCACAAAAACTATATTTGAAATGGGTTCGCCATAAAAAGGCAGTAAAATTACCTTTTAAAATTATTAGAGTATTTATGCTTAAAATTTGATTCATTATCATTTTAAGCCTCTAATTTTTATTTTATAAATGTAAAAAAATTTAAAAAACATGTACGGTAAGTTTTTTTCATTCCCTCCAATACAATAGATAGGGGTTAACCACAATTTAGAATAATAATATTATGTTATTATTTTTCAGTATGACTCAGCCTTGTTTGAAACATAATATTTTAGAGAAACAGATTGTTTTGTGTTGGGTATGCCATAGAACATAGCATACCCTTTAAAGTAAAATTAATATTTAATTCTAAAATATTAATAAATATGAAAATGTCATATTCTTTATTTACTTGGGATGTTACAATACATGAATGGTTTTTCAGTTGTTTTTACATTTCAACATTTTATTGGTGTGGAGACGTGTGTGTGTGTGCATACATGTAATTAAACTAAGTCACCATATGTTTGTGATATGCATACATTGTGCTAGTATCCAACCCTTTTCCTATTAGAGGTGGACTTGGGGAGTTGCGACACGTGCCCTGTTGGGATGAGTCATGACAACAAGGGTAATATATCATTCCATTTAGCACGTATTCACATTAAACTATTATATTTTCATAGTTATTCCAAATTAATATTTATTATACACAAACCTGATATGGGTTTGACTATTCTTGGATGGACATTTCCCAATATAACCACAATGTCTAATAGTTGAACTATCATCTCAACCACCAATATATAAGAATAATTCAGTAACTAAACAATAAAATAATTTTTTTGATTATTAATAAAATAAATAATCATTCACCTATAGTATGAGAGAGAGATATATCTATATCTGCAATGTGATAAGTATCTCATACAACCTTTGAATCATAGAGAGGTGAAATTCCATCAGGGGTGGTAAGATAAATAAGCATGGGGAAGGGGATAAAAGTACTAAGGGGTGATAATATAAGAGTATGTGGAATATGTAATGACATTGATATTATCATTGGATATGGACACAGATATAAGTAAGAAACCTAAGGAATTAAAGGTAATCCCAAAAAATATAGAGGAAATGAAACCCAGAATTTCAAGTAATTTAGATTAGTCATGGGTTATGATGTAGTAGACACACTTGATAAACCAATAAAAGGTAGAGGGTTAAAAGGAGGTCTCAATGTTTGAATTCATAAAAATATATAATTCAGGAGATATAATATAACATAAAAATGAATGATATTATGAAAATAGACAGTATAAAATTATTAGGGAAATAAGTGGTTTCATTCCATTATCTCGATTACATTTATTATTTCTAGCCAACATTTTCCTCCTAATATCATCCCAATTAAATATAATTTGATATAAAAAATGTAATAAAAAAATTTAGCGAATGTAAAAGTAAAATAGTTATTTAGTTAATTTTATAAAGTATATACACAAGTATTAAATATATATATCAAATTATAAAATAATATATAATTTTAGAAACTGTACATTATTTGTAAAAATATATAATGATATTGGTTAATATTGATAAAATTATAAAATTATAGTCATTAATTCACTTATAAAAGTAAAATTTAATGAAAAATATAAATTTTTACAAGTATATACTTACAAAATATATATAATTTATAAAATAATAAAATGTAATCTCTTATACTATATATATAAAATTATAAAAACACCAAATTCATTTTAAAATTTTTATATATTTATATTGGTTAATATTTATATATTTATATACGTTACAAATGTATATGAAAATATAGAGAATAATTTGTTAAATCATATGAAATAAGTAATTATCATCCTTAAATATGATCTAATTTACAAAAAATTCATTTTCAACCAATAATAGAGAACCAAATGAATATGTGAAATGTCAATACCTAATCAATAAGTAAATACTATAAATTGATACATAAATAAATAAAAATTTCTATAATCATATAATGTAAATAATATATCAAATGTAGGGTTGGTGTGTCTATAAGGAAAGAGAATATAGGGGAAAATATTGGATAGAAAATTAGAGACATCATGAGAATAAAATGGTGATGACTGTTGTTTTTTTGGTCGACAAAAGCATGGGAGGAGGCTCATCGTGTAGGTAACTATTGACATTGGTGTGGGGTCCATATGGGGGGAGGGAAATTTTTTTTCAGGGGGGGATCGACTATATAAAAACTTCAAATCCCTTGTTAAGGATTAGTAAAACAATAATTATATTTTATTTGCCATTATTTTTAAATAAAATGCTACAAAACATTATTTAATATTATTATTTTATAAAACCCTTAAATAGTGTATCAATTATCATCATTCAAAAAACTGTGACAATAGTACCACGGGAATAACCGAAAAAATTTGAAGTTTGAGAAAGTATCGCTATGAGGTTCTTGAATCTCTCTCCCATCTTATAAGGTATCTCATTTGAGAAATTATTACAATGCCCATCGCTTTGGGTTTTCACATGATTCCTTTTAGTTCATATAATTTACATAGAACAATTTATTGTTACAAATTGTAATACTAAATATAAAAATCATTTAAATGATATTTTATAAACATGGAATGAATAACTCATAAATCACTTGTATATCCAAACATATGAATTTCAATATTTAAATCTATGTTGGTTATGATTTATTTTATAATAATCTTTCTAAACTAATCCATATAAAACTAGAATGTTCTACCATTGCAACTATAATGACCAAAATCACATAAAAAAGATAATAAATCATTTTCAACATATAAATCCATATATAAGACCCATAAATCTAGTGGTATAATGTCATTGAGAAATTCAGAATATAATACATCACTTGTTTAAGAAAGAATGTAATAATTTATTCCCATATTTATATAGTTGTGGTGGCTCTTAAGCGGTAAACCCTGTAATCCTACTTCCAAAAATACCAAGGTTATAATCCTAACAAGTCCCTTTGGTGACATTTGTTGCAGGCACTAACACATGTGTGAACATTGAGAGTGGTGATGTAGGCATGATATAGGAAAGTAGTAACACAACCCTGATGTGAGAAGATGATGATACAAGCATGATGCAGACAACTTTACCTTGGGCCTAAGGGCTATGTAATTGGTCTCCCTCTACCCAGATAGAAATATGTATTTTCTTTCATAATAAAATGTTATTTCGGTCCTAATTTTTTTAAAAAAATAATCCCATCTTTAGAAACTACTAATGGAGCTTATGATACTCCTATCACTATATGGGATATCCAAGGTACATGTATAAAATAGTGGGTGAACCCTAAATCTAATAAAGGGTTTAAAATAAGGTAAGCATGGGTTGAGATATATTTAGTATCATTAATCATAACATGAAATAATTAAAACATAAGTATCATAAACCCATCTCATCGAAAAATAACATAAGAAAAAAAAATATTAGAGAAGGATTGTAATCATGAGAGTCATATTAATGTGGAAAAATAAAAAAACATGTCATAATACACATAATTCAAGGCTCATCACCAAGATATCACAAAATTTTGGATGAAGATAAGAACATCATCCCCATGCATATTGTTAAAAAAGATAACCACATTATTCCCACACACAACGTTACAGGAAAAGTTAAACCCATCATGACCAAGCCTAATAATTTCAATAAATATAAAAAATTACCTAATTGATTAGGGGTATATATAAATTTTGGTTCACTATTCATTATTAAATGTCATGGATATTTGTGGAACATATAAATAAATCATACATAAAGAAGAAACATGAATTAAACTCATGAGAAAGAAAAGGGTAAAATAATAAATAATTAAACATTTAAGCATTGAGGTAAAATTATAGACCTAATAAAATAAGTTATAAAGGAATATTATATATTTATTGTTAAAAAATAATTCATTATATATGAAAATATATCTCAAACTGAATGAAAAATAATAAATTTGAAAATGAAATCAAGAAAATAAAATCCGTTATAAATCATTTATCAAATGTGTAAAAGGTCAATTATAAGGGACTATAGAACATGGGTTCCATAAAATTATAAATTATAAATTATATTTTATGTTAATACAAGGTGGATTTTTTGAAATCATGTAAGAAAAAGTACATTTATAGGATTAAAATATGAAAGAGTAGAAAAAATTAAAATATTGATACTAGTGCTTTTAATTAATGGAAATGATTATGAATAGAAACTGATTGAAATGAACATACTTAGAAAATGGAAGGATATATAACCCTATAAAATATAATTAAATAACAAGATATATATAAAAATATATGATAGAGAAATGGGGTGATTGAGAGCATATCCATTGTAACAAAAAAGAGAAGGAATGAATCCTTTACTCAGAACTTGATTTTTTTGGATTCTCATTTGAGATCACAAATATTCAAGGTTAATTTATAAATTTATTTATTTATAACCTTATTTATCTTTATTTCATCCCTTATTATCCAATTACTAACATGTATTATTCTTTATAAAATCATAATTGTTCATGTCGATTTTTAAGGACGTTCAATTCAAAATTCCAAATCAGCTTCAATATATAGAAATGTAAAATGGTTCTTATTCCGTGGTTACATAATATATATAAGTAAAATATTTGTATTATTTATTTTCCATTAGCATATAAATTCCATGGTTTACTATATTTAAATAAGTGTTTTAAAATTTTAAAAGTTGTATTGGGATGCTCATTTTATGCGGTTAAAATGGCCATGATTGTTTATTGAAAATATATTTAAAATAATAATAAAATTTTCTTTCTATAATTAAATTTTATGAATTATATTTATTCATTGAATCTTTTTTAAAACCACCCATATAATGTGGTAATATTCTATTAATAACTTTATCCATAAAGGTGGTTAAAAATGGAGATGACGGAAAAAATGTTATAAGTAATTATGAAATGAATTTTATTAATTATAAGATAATATGATTTATATAATTAATTTTACAATTTTAAAATATTCTTTTAAATATTTATTATAATGAAGAAGAATAATTAAAATAAAATAAATTGAAAATCCTTATATTATAAGACTTACCTTTTCCCTTCAGATGTCTCTATAGGAATACACCTTAAGGCTTATAAGATTGATATTTTTCATATATTATAGCATTATAGATATGTATATGAGGATTTTGGAAGGGATTTTATTATATCATTTTCTACAATAGTTTTTTTCGAAGTGAGGATAAATTTGTGTAAGATGGGTTTATTTATTAGTGAAGAAGAGGATATTTTTTTAGTAAAATATTGATTAATTTATTACTTTTACTCATGATTATGAATTATATTGATTCATTTTTCCAAGTGTAGTATTTAATTCATATGTGCTCATGATAAAATAAACTTACCATATATATACTTCCTAGATGATTTTTTGTCCATGTTTTTACCTTATTCAAATATACAGTATTTCACTATTCAGTTCCATATTTCACTGTTTATGCATTTTAAAAAAAAATCAACAATACATAATTTTGACCCAAGGATCCCAAAAATGACATAAATTCTTATAAATATACAATTATAAACAATTTAATTATAATATTTATTTCAGGTTCAAAAATTAAAATTTTATTGGATACATTAAAATATTTTTTACTACAAATATACATTTATATTTACATTATATTATGGTGATTAAGTAATTATTTAATTGTATTATATAATTATATATACTTACTAAATTTATGGTAAAAATTATTTAGAATGTTAACTCATTATTTACCCTAATGTTCTTTTTACCATTCCAATGATCAGGTTATTATTCTAATGGATAGGTTACTATTATAAGAGTAATATTTCTTATATTGATATAATTTTAGACATACAGTAAATACCTATTTCTATCATAACTATTAATTGCCTTTCCATTAACACAGTGATATAACAGAATTCTAAAATTATGTATTCGCACGGTGATACTGTTCAATGCTATTTTGATGAAGACAATACTACATTTCAATGTCACTAATGAACATGAATATTAAATAGTTTGAAATTACAAAATAATGAAAATTATTATTAGAATAAAATTGGACATAATATGGATACTTAATTATAAAAGTAGAATAACTTTTGGGTAAATAAATTTCAAAACCTAAAGAATAATCTATATGAGATAAAAAATTATTTTCATCCTCGAGGTGTTAATTAAATGAATTAAAAGAACATTGAAATTAACATTTGTAATTTTGGTAATTATGTTAAATAATGTTGTAATTGAGTCCATAGTAATGTAAACAACAAAACATGGAATAATTTATTAGATTAAAAAAAATATTATGTTATAGTAAAATTGAATACATAAAATTGGAAGAAAATATTAAAAAAAATAATCAAAATAATGAAAAAATAATATTTATTGCAAGACAACTCAAACAGACGTAAAGTTATGTAAGTAGATCAGAAATACATGATACAAATTAGAATTGTAGAAAAAGGTGCATATAATAAGTTCCTCCGAGAGAAAATATCACCGTGACAAAAGGACTAGAAAAAAATACAGCATGTTCAATTACTTGAGGGAGTACACCCTAACCATCATATGGATACTGGTTAGATTATCAATACGGTCAGTGATCCCCTACACATGGATTAGTCATTATAGTGAAGACCGATGATGGAATATGAACCTTTAAATCATTCTGATTTAGTTTGAGTTGGTTTGTAGTCCCCTGCACAAGGAATAGTCATTGGAGTCAATAGTACAACATCCACTGTATCCTCTGAGTATTCTGTATGACTACCTTAATTACAATCTACAGTACCTAACAATATATTTTCAAAGTAATATTGGCCCATCATTCGTTGTACATTCACGTCTGCAGTCTAATACACATCCTCCAGTTGAAGGTAGATTCTATGTGTCACGTGTTTTTCCATCAAGGACGCATGAACATATTTTATATTCCAGTATACCTCCATGAGTTGCAAGACTTGATATCTTTCTATAAATTTTTTCAACCTCTAGGAGTTTTCCAGTACCTTAACAACTTTTGATGCAGAAAATAAAGAGTACCTTACTTTGACCAAAAATAGTATAGAGGTCCTCTCGATCAACTTGTCGTATCGAGAATATCCGAACAACATCAATGATGAAGTTGCGTAACTATTCATTATTTCCTATTTATGATTGAAAGTAAAATATAACCATGCGTGACATATGGATGTAAATAGATTCAAGACAAAATTAAATATAGTTTAAGGAAATAGAGCTATTGTTTATCCTAGCCTTAAATTTCTTTGGAGTTCTTGCGGTGGAATAAGAGGTAATATTCTAGGAGCTCACGACCTAAAAAATCAGTGAACATGTCTATCTGCAGATACAAAGAATGTTTTAAATTAACAATACATTCTAATAAATAATGAAATTAATGAGTAGAATCTTTAAATGATATATGAAAATGGAGAGATAAAGGAATGAATTTCTTCAAAATGATACCATGAAACGATCCAACAGTGAACTTGGACTTTACCACCACATCAGGATTTACCATTGTGATGTCCCCTTCATGAATTGATGATGCTGTAGGCTCATGACATTAGAAGACATTGCTGTAGACTTCTATTCAAACAGAAAAAATACACTTCAATGTAAACACCCCATGAGGTAACACAATAAAACAACAGGCATTTCAATTATAATTAAACAGAACTGGAAGAGAAAATCAAATTATATATTTATGAAAATATTCCATAATTATTTCATGAAGAAAGAAAGTCAACATAATATAGTAAACCTGAAACAACATCACAGAATGATGCTAAGAAAACATACCAACTAAAAATAAATAAACCCATTAATGACTATAGACTATAGTAAACATCACCCCTTTGCTTCTAATAGAAAAAAAGGATAAATTATTCATTGCTTAAACTTGGTACATCATCTAGTTTTCATGAAATGTATCACAATAGTATACTGTTACTACCATTTAAGCCTTTAGTTTTATGTTAAAATCGATATATCTTTTATGTAAGCACTACTTTTTGGTTAATAATATAAGAAAATTCACATAAAAAATTTATAAATTTTAGTAAATATATAATCATCCCATAACTGTAACGTCATAAATATCAGTATGTGAAATCTTTACAGGTTTTTAATAATGTAGTTGACCGATATAAGGGAAATATATCCAAGGAAGGATTAGAAATAATAAGTGATTATGAACAGGAAATCAGTAAATATCCCATAATTCATACAGTGAGTCAGATATAACTTCACAACATAGCAGGAAAAATCAAAATTTATGTCTTGGTATGATTAAAAGTTATTACAGTTTTTAAGAAAAGTGAAATTTTATGGTACATACTATAATGAGATTCTTCCTTAAATTTTATACTTTAGTTGTTGTAGGGAATATGTCTGGACGTCATCAACTCTAGGTAGTCGTTGCTCTATTCTATGGGTGGATACTGAGAATTTGAGACTTAAGGATGGATACCAATCCTGTTTGTTGGGAATAAGTAATATCACATACCACTGCTTGAAGATGGATGTGAATTGGAAGCCATATTAACTTTGGAGAGTCCACAATTGAGTAGTACACCATAGGATGTAGATTCCTGGAAGCCAATACATGCATCCTAGCTTGTGGTGATTATTGAAACCTTTTGTACTCAAGAGTTCTCAGTCTTTCTGGTGATATGGGGCTGGGAAAATTTTCCATTGAAAAAAATGATAATAAATAACCCAAGAATATGGAATAAAGATGAATAAATCAGTGTTTGTTGAATAATTTACCTTGTTATAGTTCAGATAATTTAAATAATTCTATCCATCTAGGGTGATATAATCGAGACTACTGCATTCATTATATGTTTGAAAATATACAGGGGATAATCTAATTAATCAAACCCAAGATTATAATGCAAGTATGACTAAATGAAATATCATAAATTCAACTATTTTGAGTTGGGAAGATTTGGCAGAGGAGAAAACTAATACTGTTGGAATAAATTGACTTGAGCACCATAGTTATCCAATGCCCTCATATAAAGCATTTACCAATGATCTTAAAAAATATCCAGTTGTCAAATTTAAAACTCTATCAACTGCTAAAACAGAGTACATGATCCACATTTCAGAAACATATAGCAGATGTGATATACAGTAAAACTACAATTCTGGTCATAGTTATGTAATATGAACAAGCAACATTAAATAACCTCTGAGTACTACCATAATCCATTGATGCAGAGCAGCAGCAGTTCATCAAGTTTGTAGACAATTATATTGATCCTAGCAATAGGTAATTCTACTTTATTGTGAGTAAATAACACATATTAGTTTGAAAAAACAATAGGTGACATGCATAAATTTCCCAATATGCTGATTTGTAGCCCCAAACCTGAATGTTGACGTCACATTATACTGTTCTTTTATAGTAGGAAAAAAGAATGACCATCATTTTATAATGTTATTTAACGAAGAATGAAAGGAAACCCAAGATCGTAAACAATCTAATACATCATAGAGAAAGAATTTTTAAAGAAGACAAAATTAACATAAGTAAATTAATTAAATAGTACAAACTTTAGAAAATATCAAATTTTTTGCTTCAAACAAAAATAAACTAACAGAGAAAGGTTTTTAATTCATACCTCCTTCCCAGATGCAACCTTAACACAATGAAGATACATCAAACAATATGTGTATATTTTTAAATTTTAAAATGTAATGTTGAAACTTATTTATTTTCCAACGGGCCTCATTTACCGTAGAAATTCATGGAAAACAGTCAGTCTAATTTGTTAGTTTTTTTTGTTTTATCCATTATATGGAGATGATTTTCATTGGCATTTATTGGCGTGGATTCTATAGCAAGTGAGTCCTTGAATTCGACCTCATCTTCAACATTGAAGCCAGTCAATAGATTTTTCTACATGAAGATATCATAGTAACGAATGTGTAGCAGTCAGCACTTATAAGACACACCAATGAAGCAACAATATAATATTTAACAATTGGCCTATTAGAAAAAAAGATGTAGTGAATTTTAAATAAAATTTAAAAATAAAACAAAATTAAGGAAGAACCAGTATTTTTTATAATATGTACACAATGTCAGCAACAAAAAATGAAAATAGAGAAACTATACCTGAGTTCAAGACACAATTGTACTTATTGTATAGAATCCAACATCACTGTTGCTACTGAATATTGAAGATCCAGCATAGTGATGTTCCTAAAATAGATGGGTGAAATGAATATTATAGGTATGTGGTGACTGGTTTATAACTAATATGAATTCTAAATAAGGAAGAATAAAATAATTCCTCATAATAACGTTACTGAGAATGTTGTAATATGAAATTCGTAAGGCTGAGAATTAATTTTTTTGGGGTGAAATTACTCTATTTATCTGACTGTATACAAAACTTTGATGATAGGTGCTGATATAATTTTCATTATCATTGATGAAGAGAACTGTGTAAGTGTTCAATTCCAAAGAACATTTTTGATTCTGAATTTTTTAATTGGTGATATCTAGTGCCAAAAATATTTTTTAAAAATGTTTAGCTCTGGGGGAAAACCGAACTCATCCTACTCCTATTATGTAATGAAACAGAACTGTGAGTAAAAAAATAATAATAAATACATGAATAAGATAAAATAGTTTAATAAGATTACTTGTATAAGAGAATCTTTAAATTGAGAAGCTGATTTGATTTTCAATTGCATGATGTGATTGTCGAAGAGAACGATAGACAGTGAGTCGTTCTCATCTGTCACTAGTAGTTGAACTCTAAACCTGTTGTATTTATTGTTTTTAGAGGCCATGAGGTTGTATCAGTATTATTAAATTCATATAGCAAACCTATACCAAAGTAATATTTATCAATTAATAAAGACATTAAATGAATACCTTGGAGTAGTGCAACATTGTTGTTTTTTACAATTCTGGCACCAAATATTCCCACCCGCAGTTTGTACATTTATCATGAAAAAGTTACATGATTCAAAACACCAGTTATGAGTACTTTGAAGTTTAACTATTGTAGTAGAAATCAAAAACCTTGTCATCTACAAGACAATTGTTCATATTAATATATTCATGAACGTAATTCTTACATGTAATAGTGTTTTATATGACATAGTCAAATAAAAAATTCAGGATATTGTACTTACCTATAGAAGCTTTTTAACATCAGAAATAATTTTTTTGTTATTCCAATAAGGCAATGGTGTAACATAACTATTTAAATTTGTTGATGGAGGGTTTTCAAATTGAGAATGACTGATGATCCCAGATTTGTTAAATGTAGAAAATGCAGCATTCAAGATAACATTTTATGCAGTTGTCAATAATGTTGTTAGTATATGTATATAGAATAGCTGGACAATAAATATTAGTTATAATTTTACCCGCGTCTAAAGTTTTGGACTACTGGGATGTACAAGTTCAGTAGTGCTTTTGAATCATTTATTGAAGTGGTGATAATAACAGATGATAGAACATGTTGAATAACAAAAGAAAAATTAGAAGTGAATAATATTTAAACAAAATAGTCAAAGTCTGGAGCATTGTGTAGAGAAAAAATACAATTTATAAACATTACAGTTTTCAATAAGGCATAACTGATGTTAGAAAATTATATTTTTTAATAAGGCATAACTGAATAATGGAACACAAAAGCTGGTGGAACATTACAGTTTTCAGTTTGTATTAAAGAGTATCAGATGTTAGAAAATAACTGCTGATGGATATCTATAGTTTGATAACATTTAAGTTTTCAATAAGATATTAAATATTAAAGTGTTGTTAATGAAATATTATAGAACATGTTGAACATCATAAGAATAATTTTAATTGGCCTACTAAAAATTATACTTTGTATTATGAAAGATTTTTTAATATGTAGCTAGATTTCTTATAGGTCAATCACTTTGCCCTGACTAGCTGCAAGTTCAGTATTTTAGAGGAGTTGTTGTTGTTTTCAGTATACTCAGAAATTATGTTGAAAAACTTCCGCCACAATCTAGAGTTTATTCACAAGCCTCTATAAGAAATCATATCATTTTTGTGGGTAATTGTAATATCCTATATTAATTATTGTGAGAAGTCAAAGATGCTAACCCATCATCCTCTAAAACAATTTGATTCTTTTGGTTAGAAGTACCGATAGAATGTATAGGATATGATTTTCCTAGATGTCCTATAATTTCTATAATAGGTAAAAGTGATGTAAAACTAATAGTTCTTTAGGAAAAGTGTATCCCCTTTAACAGTGTGTTAATAACACTGTAATTGAGAAAATTAAATAGTATACTATGTCAGATCTGTATTTGTGGACTGTATTTATAAAAAAAATGTAGTAAAGAAGCATTTGAAATTAGTAGTTTTCCCCAGAAATAGATTTGTAATTAAATGTAACTATTAATTGTTTTTTGGGAAAGAATTTTTGTAATAATTTCAGCAAAAGAAGGGAACGCAAAGCTGAACAGTGGTAGTTGGACATCGGTTGTTCGAACATATATTGTTATTGTGAAAAAAAGTCAGCAAGCATGTCTTTCCCCCCAAGTAGCTCTATTGATTAGGACCAATTTGGAAGTTTTGTATGACGTAGCATAGACCTTCACAGAGTAGTCGTTTGTACTTGGTGACTAGCTGGCAGTTAGTAATTGTACACTGAATTTTGGTCTCCTGCATCATTAATTAACAATTTAATCCTTTAAAAATCATATGAAACATATCAGTTACATAAAATAATGACCTGCAATAGAAGTACATAACATTAGCATTGTTAAAATAGTACAGAAACTCTATCTTCTGGTGAGTATAAACTCACTTCATCATCACAAAGAATCAGATAGATAGAAGCAACTTCAAAGTTGGGTGATGAATTACACCACAGATTCAACAAGTAGACTTTTATCTTTAATGTTTCATTATCATCAATTGTAATCTCATTAAAAAACACATTTTTCATGACATGTTTTTGTTTTTGTATGATTTCAATTAGTGTACAGATATAACATAGTAAGAAGTAAAAATATTAATCTGTTTATATATATATATATATATAAAATTGATAAAAGAAATGAAATGTATATATATTTAATGAAAATATACCTAATAAATGTTATCCAAAATTTATTTGTAGACAATGTTTTGTATACAATAAGAGGTTGGATTATCTCTATCATCAATAAAAATTTTCAAACCACTTGGTGACGTCACTCTAGATATGAAAATGTAAAGTTGTCAATGACAGAACACAGGCTTGCGAAGATATAAAAAAACAGAAGACATAGATTGGCCTTGAATATTATTAATAGTCATTACATAAGAAATGGTCAAAGGATAATGTATTCCTTATAGTTTGGAAGGCCATCTGTCATCATTGTGTGTCATATTAATTCTTCAGATGAATACCAGATACCTGGAATGACTACCAATTAAAATTTCATCTCTGATGACATGGTCTCCCATGTGTGTAAGAATAAGACGAGTACCATTGCATAACCCCACTAATTGATCTACATTTCAAAGAAACATAATTGGTACTCCAATATTCAATGTAATTTTTTGTGTAGGAAGTCTAGAGTCATTAATACCATTTAAAACATCAGTTTTATATATGTTCTCAGGCCGATCAGTATCAAAACTGGCATTGCAAACAGAATCAGAACTGAAGTAATCTTTTCCTTCTGAAGTACTAGGAGTTAACATGTAGTCATTAAATTCCTGAACAATGTCATGGGTTGGTGCTGATATAGAACGAAATTTCAGATATGATACATCTCCATAGTTATTATTGAAATCTTGGTAAGAAAATTCGACAGATTCTTCCTATTGTGGTTTATTTGTTCTTAGAAGGTATGTTGATGGGATTTTAATACACCCATACCCATTGTTGGGATCACCAACATGTCCCTCGCCAATATCCAAAATCCACTTAGAAAATTGTCGCACCTCATTAGAACCATCATTTGAATCTGTAGACTACAACCTCATGTTTTGGGTCAATGTTAAAACCTGACAGTGCTGCCACAGATATGATGACCTTATACTTGCAAATACAATGTCACTTCTGTCACCACCAGGGATTACTGAAAGTATTTGTCTGAAATCTCCACCGAGGACAATCATTAAACTTCAAAATGTAAAATTAGGGGAATTTACATTCTTTACTGAAATTATATCTCTTAAGGTACACTGAAGAGATTCAAAACCGTTTTTATAAAGCTTTGGAGGATCATCCCAAATAATCAATTTTGTTGACTGTAGAAGTTCTACAACATCACTCCCTTGCCGAATATTGCAGATTGAATGACTATTTATAGATATTAGAATTTGGAATTTATAATGGGATGTCTTCCCACTTGGTAGGAGTAATGATGCTATTCCACTAAAAGCAACATCAAGAAAATTTTTTCCTTCTGACCTTAGTAAACATGTTAAGAATCTCCAGATTAAAGTCTTAACCATCCCACTAAATCCATGCAATAAAAAACCCCCCTAGTAGCAGAAAATAACACAGACATAATTCTCCTGATAACTTGTTTTTTTTCAACAGTAAGCATATTGTGCAATGATGTGTACTCATTAAGAATATTTTCTCTATTGTAATTGAGCTCTTCTACGATCAACTGATTTGGTTGAGAAGCTAATGAGTAATCTGGAATGGGAATTGGAGGATATCATTGTTGAGATTTACCATTGCTTAAGAGAATATAATCTATTTCAATAAAACCTAACATTTGTCTTTGATGATATGTCAATGTCAAGTCTACAGGAGAGGGAACTAAAGTTAGAAAGAAATATACTAACATAGATATATATTGACACAGATAGTAAGAGTTTTGTACTTTGTATTTTCAGAAGTTGTTTATGGAAATATATAATATTTTTGGAAATAATCTTTTAGGTTTTAAGCCAAAAAATGTCAGGTCGGGAAATGGTATTTGAGAACAACATTCTAGAAAATATTCTTCACAAAGAGTATCCCATTCCCCAAGCGAAGACATCTTTTAGTGTGTGAATGAACTCATTGTCATCTTCTAACAGTACCATGGATGAACATGTTGTTCTGAATGAACTATGAGTAATGATGTTCACCATTCTAATAGAACTGTATGAATTCGCACTTCTGACCTTTGTAACTGGAATCTGAAAGTAATATAGTTCTCCAGAAGATGGTGGCACATAGTAAAATCAGCCAATACTGAATCCTTTTTTGCGTGGGTGTCATTTTTTTTCACGATAGAGGTAGAAAAATATTGTTGGGAATTCTTCACATGTTAGACTTATGACTTCTTGGTACAACAGATTTTCTTCAAACCAAGATGTGTACATTGTATTAGAAATGTTGATATTATTTAAAATGTCTTTAATATTTTCACAGTTTGCATACGTCATGCTATTTTTTCTAGGTAAATAAAACTGCAGTCTATCAACTGAAGGATATCTAAAATGGATATCATAAGAAAGGATCCTCCAAGAAGCATCACAAGGTAAGATGTATCTACATTCATAGTTCATTTTAATCTTTTCGACACTATTATCTGACAGATGCTTGTTGTTTTCATAGAGTTCTGCAGTGACTAGATCATGACCCCTACTTATATATTTAAAAAGGTATTTGATAGATGATGAATGATTGTAAATTTCAATATTCAAATGAGCTTTATATTTTAGAAGCAGAACAAGATTGTTTGGAGCAACAAAACGATTGTATAATGATATAACATTTTTAATAAATGTGCATCCAGAATTTCTTCTCTGATATACATCATAACCATCATCATCCATTTTTGTATGTTCAACAAATATCTTTGGATAAAATTTTGAGCATTTTACATTCCGAATACAAGGTGAGAAACGATTCGCATCACCCTAAGTCCCGTGGATCATAAAATTTTCAACCGATTCATGAAGTTTTGGGAAGGTACATTTATTTAAAATTTTGGCCATAACAATTCTCTTATTGTCTGTTGGAGTGACAACTTTGTCTTAATGACTAAGAAATAATATAATGGGCACTTGCTGAAGTCCTATTTTCTGAAACTCCACAGTATGAACAAATACATTAGAAAATGAAGGATAGATGAGAAAACATGTGGAAAAAATGTGTAATTTTCTAGTAAAAGTTATCATTAAAATAATAAAAATTATTAGTGAAGAAGTTTTGTACCTATTAAAGAATTTCTAAAAAAACTTCCTTCTTGTAAATATTTCATGAGTTGTCCCACCATAATATTAAATATTTGTGAAATCATATGAGGATAGTTCGTTGGACGAAGATTTTTTAACTTAACAAATATCAAAACTTCAGGCCGCATTGGATTACATGTAAATGTTAAAAAAAGAGCTAGATACCCTACCCAATTATATATTGACATAATATCTTGGTAATTTTGAATCATATATCTCGGACTGACCGTAAATGTGGAAGGTAAAATGATATGCTTCCCACATAAAGAATCATCTCGTTCACCTGTAAGGAAAACATCTTGCAAACCATTGTCTAGTTCTTCTCTCAAGAGCTTTTGATTGAAGCGAATAAAATATAGTCTTTGAGAATCAATCATTTTATATGAATCTACAATAAAATTTTGCAGAATCCCCCTAGAATAAAGTATACAAGATGAATCATTGTAATGAAATTGAAGGTGAAAAGAGAAATATCATATCATTGTTACTTTTCTTGGTTTTGTACTTTGGTTGAATGGTGTCGCATGATGGAATATGTTATCAACATATCCATCCTATCCACCTGTGAAAACTAATGGATATTGTAGAGGGTGGTATAGTTGGTGAAGCCCATCTATGCACTGAAATTCACAACTTTTTCTTTGAATAATGATATCTCTATAATTATTTAGATCTTCAGTGTCCCCAACAATCAGTATTGCGATCTTAGATGTAGTTGGTAAGTTTTATATTTGTCCATCTTTTCCTCATTTTCTAAGTAGTTGCAACTTTAAATTTGTAGTTACCATACTCTCAATAACATCCCTAGATATTCTGAATTTACGTGATAAAGATTTTATTTCACGGAGTATTTCTTATAGTTTTGGAATAAATCTTAATTGTATAACAGAGTTTTGATTCCTTTCATCAAAGTTGCATATGAAAGTTTTAAGATGTTTTAATCAGTGGACACAAAATTTAGATTTTAACACTTAATATTGTAGTCAACTGATGTCCCGTACTCTATTGTGATCTTTTTTGTAGTGTCATATACATATAGCTGATCAAACTTTGGTTGTTGTCCATCAGGAGGACATAAACATCCTATATGATGGTAGTTTTGTCCATTTAATCTAAAAACATTTGGAGACCCTCCATAGTCCACATAATTTTATACTTTTCCACCCAATGATGTGAATGAAAACTTTGAATTGTAAATGTGCATGTGGTCTTGGAATGTTTATGAATTAGTAGAGGTTGTAATGGAAACTAATGTCTTAAGGTATTCTAGACATGCAGGTAGCAGTTGTAATGCAATTTTTTCCTAGTGGGCAACATAAAGAAAATAGTGGGATATGTCTTTGGATATATTTTTTACTCCTATATTCATACCAGAAGGTTGAACCGCAATACTCAAAAATGTTAAAAGGGTCTCCACAATATGAATATTCTGTTGGAGAAATGTCTAAGCATAGTTACTATTAATGAGGATAGAAATAGTATTCTAATTATAATTTATACACATACAAGGTTGTAAATTGAGCACTAATTAAATGTAAATAACCTGTTTGTTCTGGAATTTGAAGTTATAGTGATTTATATGCAACATTAAACATGAGGTTATTTGTTATTAATGTCAAATTCATAATATAAAACATAAAATGAAACAGTTTTTTGTTGAAAATATTATCAAAACTATGAAAAACCTCTGAAGTTTACAGCGGGTACTCTATTAGAGTTTGTTGAAGGAGTAGTTTATGTGGTCGTCGGATTCATTGCTTGTAGTTCCTCGTGTAGATGTGTAGTACCTGCATGCCTCCATCTTTAGAATAACCCCATTGATTACAGTGTTAGAAAATATTATAACTTGAGTATTACTTAAATGTAAATAACCTGTTTGTTGAGGAATTTTTAGTTGTAGTTATTTATTTGCAACATTTTACTTGTAGTTATTTGTTATTAATGTCAAAATAATAATAGAAAAAAATACAATGAAATGGTTTTTTTGTTGAAAATATAATCTAAACATTGATAGACCTGTGAAGTTTATAGTAGGAGCTATGTCATAGTTTGTTGAAGTAGTAGTTTTTGTGGTCGTCTGATTCATTGCTTTTTGTTCCTCAGGAAAATTTGTAGTACCTGCATGATTCCGTCGTTAGAAAGAAACCATTGGTTACATTGTTTTTAAATATTCTAAATTGTAAATATATAAATATATAAATATATAGAGATGAGAAACCTAAAATGGTATTTGGACTCTAGTACATGCTCATGGATGAAAAAGGAATGCAGTTTCCCATAGAAGTATAAGTAGTACTTTTCATTATTGAAGATGCATGTGTATAAATCAATATTTCACTGATATAGGGTAAATCATTTAGTGAACTGATTTATTCTTACAGTGATGAGGAGGCATCAAATGGCTTCGTAATAGTACATCCATTTATAATCGTACCTTGTAAGAGTAATGTTGGGACATGAATTTGATTAATATAAATGCAACATATTGTACATTTATTTAAACAAAGTTCATTCACAACATGCTTACAGAATGAAATACTATGTTTTATCATGGTATTCAGTCGTTGATTTTTTTGTTTTATCCACCGTATATTGTTGAAAGATCTGAAAAATCATGAGGAACTGTGAAACAGGAAGATGAAAGTTTTAGCAATATATGATTACCTATTTTGTAGTATGAAATCAATGTATTAAATTTGGAGATAGTAAACAGAAATTACCGTTGCTGCATATAGGTGAGAATGGAATGCGTCAATGTAATATTGAGTTATTAGCTGGTGTGACAACTTCAGCTATAAAACATTGTCCCCCAGTTAGTTTTACCATACTATTCAAAATAATGCTGGAATATATATTTTCATACAGAAAGATACTATAGTAAAGAGATATGATATGTTGAGTTGAAATATGTTAACTAAAAAAACAGTAATAGACTTAGTAAATTGAACTGAAAATTACTAGGTATTGGTGAAAAAGGTAAATGAACTCCTCTTTACGTGCTTACTGTTGGTGTTATAGGTTCACTTTCATTAATGTTTTTAGTAGACAATCTGCCTGTGAAATTTCAATTATCTAAAAATTAGAAGTCTTTGTTTGATAAATAACAAAATAATATCAGTACTGCTGGGACAAAAGAAGACAACTTTATTGTTGTTGTTGTCGTAGTAGTCTTCTTTGAAGCCGTGTGTCTCTGTATCTTAACGGGGAGTGAATATTTATATCATGTATATTTTTGTTTGATTATAATGGAATAGAACAAAACCATAAAACCATGTAATTAAATCTTGTGATCAGATTATAAACAATATATATTCTAAAGATAATTATTCCTTAGAACGTGCATGTAGTCACATTCTAAGGGTTGTATGTCCAAATGATACATATGATGGTTACTTACTACAATCATTCAAATATAAACATTGATATTTCTCATCAGTTGATGATAAATAGCCAATCAAATATAACATGGATACTTGGAGGTAGTATTATGAACATATTATTGAAAATGTTAATGCCGATGACAAATAATAATAATAATCTTCTTGAAGATACTGCTATGGTTGGCTATCTAATTTCATGTCTCCTTACAGGTTAAGATAAATGATAAAGACAAATAATACTGTCACTATTGAATTAGGATAAAGTTAATGAAATTGAGTAACCCTTTCTGATCCTGCAAAAAAATTAATGATGAACTAAATTTATAGGTATCATAATCAATTATGGAAACATACCTATTTCATAAGTTTACACCTACTGTCTAGTAACTGAGAATGAAATAGTTGAAACCCAATAGTTCCGACACTAAGTGCTGTAGGTTACAAAACCATAGTTTTTGGATTTCTATAGAGATAGGGGAGTTGTGTCACAAATATGTGCTGGCTGTTGAATTCAGAGAAGTATCTTGGTGTTGACGTCAGTCGATGATGAATCGAAAGTAGAGGATAATTTTGATCTTGGGAATCTGAATATTTTAGGCGCAACAGCAGGAGTATCTGTTGGCGAGAATATGATGTATCTAAGGAGTGACGGTGTGGAGTTTTGAAGAGTGTTAGATCTAATAGTGATATGTGGAAGATTTTGTTTTGAGACAAGCTGCTGATTCTGGAGGATTCATCAGACGAAGAGGGAGGCTACGGTGGGTTTTCAGTAGGGTGAGCGGTGGAGGGAAATCGTGATACATATGGATGGAAATGAGGTGGTAGGAATGAGGTCAGGTATGTGAGTTAGGAGGAATGAGTTGTGGGAGAGACATGTGTGGGAAAAAAGACTTCTTTAGTAAATATATAGATTCATTGATTTGTTTTTATCCCATGGTTATTTATATTTGTTTGTTGGAGTTAGAAACTCAAGATGACGGGGGGGGGGGGGGGTGAATTGAATTCCTAAAAGTGTTCTTGTCTTAAAAAAATTATTTAAAAGTTACCCATTTTAAAATAAAATATGAACTATTTATCCAAAGTAGAAGATTTGTAAAAATTTTAATTTTTTGAAAGGTATCTCAAAGATTGATCAGTTCTCAGTCAAAAAAATATAGATTATTATATTGGATTTTGAAATCAATATACTAAACCAAATTCCAATATAAACACTATCTAATATTAACTATCAAAGTGAAGTAAATTTTTCCAATTTGAATAATACAGTGGAAAAAAATTGAAAGAAACATTGGGTTTTAAAAACAATAGGTTCAGTATCAAGATAAGACTTAGTCCTCTCCACTTGGTGATCACCTATCACCAAAAATTTATATAAATAAATAGGGATCCACCCCTGGATCGGGGTACATAATATCATACACAAATATCTAGGTCTACTAGACCTCTTCAATAGTTTTTTTTGGAAGTGGAAATTATAACAGGACACAAAGGGAACTCTTCTACTATTATCCATTGGAGTGTAAAGTGTAAAAAGGTAGGTTTGTCAAGATATAAATCTATCTTCTAGTAATACATAAGAAACAGTGTGTGATAATTAAACAAAGACACACACATTGCTCGAAATGTAAAACAGTTAAAAAAAAGAGCATAAGTTAAATATAATAGAGTTATAAGGCTTTGTGTGATGTTCTTTGCAACTTATGGACTCCTTAAAGATAGAAGAAGTGAAGTTGAAGTTGTCTTCTAGAAACAGACAACAAAAGAGTGTGTCAAGAGTGATTCCTTCTTCTATATCCAATGATGTCTAGTTTAGATGATGATCTATTATCCTTTCTTAGATTTTTACTTAAAGGATGTTCTTCAGTTATTTTTCTTAGCAATATCTTGGTGTTCTTCATGTTTATGTTCTTGGGTTTTCATAGTCACATAAGATCTCTGTCAGACTTCATGGATCTTATTTTCTTATTTTGATCATGTATGTGCTTTATATAATGCATTAAACAAGAGAATGTACCTTTTTTCCTTATACTAGTCTCTGAAATCCATTAATTATTGTCTACAAGAGGTAGAAAATATCATTAATGTACTAAGTAGTACTAGGTTTGATAAATATGACCGTTAGAAGTAATTTTAAATTTAAATGACAGATAATGATTTTTCTAAGTCTTGAATGGTACCTCAGATATTTAGGTCATTCTATCATTGTCTTGGACTTGTATCAGTAACTCATAATCGGTAGTTCAGTCAATCTGTAGGTGATGCGTCAGTAACTCAGCTATTGGTAGAATATACTTAGCAAAAATTCTGAGTATCAGTCAGATGGTAGGTGATGCATCAGTAACTCAGCTATCAGTAGCTTATACATAGAAAAAATTATGTGTGTCAGTCAGTTGGTAGGTGATGCTTCGGTAACTCAGCTATCGATAGCTTATAAATAGAGAGAATTCTGAGTGTCATTCAATCGCTCTTTTAGTTGGCCAAGTTGTCACTGACTCATTCCATCAGCAACTTAGACTTCAATGGTGTCTCATCTATTGGTAGTTAAAGAGTTAGTGAGTTATCCTTATCAGAGAATTTTTCTTATCCAAATTCTATTAACCTTTATTAGGAGTTAAACACTAATATAAGATATCAAGGTTATAGTCAAACATGAATAAATAATAATTAACTTAATAAAAAATAATTAACAATGATTTGTAAGAATTAAATTAGAGGATTCCAACAATATCCCTCTGTTTTGATGATCAAATATCATGGAAGTATATACCAAAAAATTTTAATTATAATGATTAATGGAAGGTATTACAAACATAAGATACAAATCATAATAGGTGAAATTATAAGATAAAAAAAATATTATTAGGATCACTTAGTAAGTTTTCTATTAATCTCATGATGAATCTTTTTTCTAATCTCAAACTTTCTGAGACATATTCCATTATATATTCCATGCACATTATCCCCCTTTGGGATTGTCAGAAAGGAAACAAACAATGAAGAGAAATAAAAAAATTAAATGAAAATATAGAATATATATTTCCTTAAACAAATAGTACATGACATAAAAAATAAAGATAAAAAATATCCCTATCAAGGATCCATCCAATAACTAATTCTTCTAAGTAGAACCCATCATGAATTTTCCTTTATTAGGAACAATGGTGGTAGGTTTAGGAGGAGAAAAAGAGGTAGTGGCTAGAGTTATAGTTTGGATACTAGTGGAAGGAAGAGGAACACCAGTAAACACAGAAGGGGAAAGGATTGGGAAAGAAGAGGTAGGAGGGCCTATAAGTTCCTGAAGATTTCCATGTCTGATTTGAGTAAGAGCCTGAGAAAGAGGCATGGAAAATAGTGTCAATGGTGTATAAGAAAAAGCATAGGGGTGATGGATAAGTCTGAGAGGAGGAGCCACAAGATAAAAAATTATAGTAATCTCAATATACAGGTAGGGATTCAATAGATTGATAAAGTCCATTATGATTTAGCCTCCATGTTCTAGAGCCTTTGTAAAATCCTCCTTATTTTCTATAAACTTTTGAAAAGTATGAGTTAATTCATTAAGCTACATTAATTGTTATTTATAGGATTGAGTGGTCAGAGGTAGTCTCAAATTCTCACCCAAATACTTGACATGACTATCCAGTTGATTATTAGTATAAACCCTCTTAAAGTAGAAGTCTAATTTCTTTGTTGTCACTTCTTGAGCATTAGTGGAACCCTCAGTGTAGAGTCTTAACAAATCGTGCACATGATCAATATTTTTCATAATTTTGGCTAGGATTTCCTGATATGTTCCACCCTTTATAGTATGATTCTCTTCTATAATTACAAATATGATCATCTGAACATCAGAAGTATGAGTAGCAGAAGCAGCTGAGGTTGATGCCCCCTGAATTACATCTTGAAATACTATTCTCAACTAATTCAAACAAAGGGATGCAGATGAAGGAGTAATATCCTTAGAAGACTAAGAAGTGGTGTCTCCAAGGGCTTTTAGAACCTTATCTAAAGATGATATATATTCAATGGTTAGACTATCAATGGAAGAAACCATAAAAATCCATTCATTTCACATATTTTTATTGTTTTTTAAAATTTATTCAACCCCTGTAATCATACAAGGTTTAATTTTAGAAACAAAATTTTCTATTAACATTGTCGCATCACTTTCATTAAGACTTGCCACTAGAGCTGGTTGATGTGGAAGGACAGATCTAAGTACTGAGCACAAATCCTCCTTAAAAATATTGAGGTCATTATTATTCACATAATCTGTAAGATCCGGTACAACCATAGAACCAAAAAAAGGAGATACTCATTTATTAGTTTCAACAATAGTTGTTCCTTCTAACACTGATCCCTTAAGATCAGTTTTCTCACCCTTTGAATTGGGGTATTCCAATCACAAAGTAACATAGCCTAGTTCCATTTCACATTCAAGAACAACTATATCATCATAGGGTGTAAGAATATCAATTATAATCATTTTTGATGTCTTACCCCATAAATAGATACTTTCCTGATGACATATACTATTTCTTCCACTGGTGTTACTAGAACATAATTTTCACCATGGACTTCTTCATGCATATGAACATATAGAGCTCTCTCATCCATAACAGCTGACTCAAGAGCATCATGAGATTACAAAACATACACCTATTCCACTAAAGGAGTATCAGTAGGATTTTTTGGCCCAACATTCTCTAGATCAGGATCAGTAGGTTCTTAAATAGGACCTTGATCATCATCTGAATGGTTTAATCCAGTATCAGATTCACCACTTCTTTCTTCCCCCTCATCACTTCCATCATCTGAACTTTTTTCCCCAGATCTTTCACTAAATTCTTCATTATCTTTTTCATCTCTATCAAAATCATCCTCTTATTATTCCTCACTGCCCATATTTCCTTCTTCACCATTTGAATCTTCATCTTCTTCACTATTATTTTTTCTCTCATACTCAATTTTTTTGATTATTCAGTTTCCTCATCATCATATTCATCTAGGAGAGGTTATTTATAGGAAGAGGTGTAGGAGGGATATAATGTACATAGATAATTATCTCTTGACTTCCATAAATATCAAGACCACCTCTATCATCAACAAATTATTCATTTTCTTGGTTTTCCTCAACTTTAGTTTCCTCATCAGAATACTCAACAACCTCATCTAGTCATAGACTAGGTTTAACCATTTCTCTTAGCCTTGAGGGGCACTGAATAGGATTGAAATCCCCATATATACTATCATTATAAAAAACCCAAAGTTTATTATATAGATTACAATTTTCCTTTATCATCTTACAAATTATTTTTTTGATGAAAACCCCATCATAGTTAGTTACTGATTCTTTACACCCATTCACCAAACCATTAATGTCTAGAATTGCCAAAATAATCTTGGAATAAAACAAAACATTTGTCTTTAAGAATGATTTTATCATATAATTAATATTCACCATAAAATAACTTAACAAAATTGATCATATGTCACTTTTGAAACAAATATAGAAAAGACACATCTTTTTATTTCGGGGAGGTAAAGACCCCTTTTCTTGGACATAAATGATGTTGAAAAAACTTGAACAACAGTTTGTATTCTACATCCAACTCTACTTCTATTGTCCTTCTATGAGTTCCATTACCAGTAATCTTAGACAAGGCTTCCTCGTAATTGAGAATTTCACTAATTGAAGGCGAACTTCACTAATTATCTTCAAACACACCCTTGTGGGGTCCATCCAAGAATTCTTCCAACTACATGGATGTAAAATAAATTCTTCTACCATTTACTATAAACCTAACTCAAAATGACTTTGAGACTTTGTGAATAAATTCTACATACAGATATAACTCATGCACGATCCATGAGTAAAAAGGTATTTTTTTTGTTGGAGAATCACTCCAACCATAATTTTGTTTTTAACACATTCAATAAGATAGACTTACTTTTCAGTAACCAACTAGTATTCACTTATTTCTCTCAAGTGATGATTCGTCTCGTGAGTTTGGTATGGATAGGTTTTGTTTTATATTCACTGGATTCACCAATATTTTTATTATAAGGATGAGAATCATCAATATACTTCTAAAAGACAATATTAACTCATTCCATTAGTGATATTTGAGGGTTTTAGATTCAAATAAGAAAGGAAACATAAGTTTGGGTGTATAGACCCAAAGCATGATGTATATGGACATTACATTACCTTTTCAGAATACTTAATACATAACAAAAACAGACATTCAAGGACTATAATAGTTTAGTGTCTTTGGAAACATGGAACACAATCTTCTAATCATGGTAAAAGATCTTCAACATCTCCTATAAAGATCTTTCCCTTTTGTTTTCTTACCTAAAACCTTTCTTTATATCCTGGAGAAATGAAAACATAAAAAGGGTGAGCTCAAATGCTCAGTAAGGGTAATCCTGGAGAAAATAAAACAAACCATATATGTTTGAACTTAAAAACATGAACATAATGTTTAAACATTAAAAATTGAGTTGTGAAATAAATCTTGGGAGTACATAAGGCATAGATCATGAATGAACATTAATCATGATAAAATAGCATGGGAATAAAACATGTAATTGTAGAAAACCATTAAGCACATGATGTGATTTTCATAGTAGTCAAGGCATTGCTGACAAGACCATCATAGTGGACAAATTCCAATAATGAACTGGGTTTACTTGCCGTTCTAACCCTGTATTACTTAACCAGATTTACTTTCCGTTCTAGCCATGTATATCTCATGAGATATAAATATTTACCAAATGCATTGGAGGGAGATATAAGTCCCAACCATCTCATAATTAAATCATTCTTATGCGATACACAATATAAACCATTCATCATAACCCAAAGAATAAAATGGGTTTCATAAGCATCATCCCATAATAACATAATCCATATAAAACATATGGATATCATTTCATCATACAAAAAATAAAACCATCCAAATAGTAGAGGCATTAGAATTGAAACATAAAAATACTAAATAATGTCATCTTAGATGGAAAATAGTTTTGATAAAACACTTGAAATGAATTCTTGAGGAAAATATCCTCTTTTCTTCAAAATCATTTTCTTTTCTCAAAATGCCATGAAATTTTAAAAGAAAAGGATTTTATTGAAAATAATCATGAAATTTTGTAGATTAAGATTTATTGAAATAAGTCTTTATGAAACCGTAAAAATCCATTCACTCTGTATAAGTTAAAATAATATTCTTCTTATACTTTTTGCGGAAAAGTCAAAAAGTACCTCGTATGATAAACAAAAGAAAGATTAATTCCATAGAACATATTAAAAGTCAAAAAGGGTTAAACGTGACTTTAAACATACAAAGAAGAATATTAAATACTTTATGGAAACATTTCTCTAAAACATGGAAATGGATGATAAATATAACCACAATAAAAACTTATGTGTAAACAATCTCAAATAAAAATGAGATTGCAAAATTATCCCTTACCTTATGTCCAATTTCATCCTTATGTATCCGAGACTCCTGTATAGTTTGTTTAAATATTTTATTAACTTGTAACAGAACCATAATAGTTTTTATTATATCATATATTATTCACTTATGACTTTATATTACCTGTTCTTTTGTCAATTCAATGTTAAAGCAACGTTTTGGGTGAAATCGTTTCATTTATCGTACGTGATTGAACTTTTTGTTCTTGATATTATTCCTTATTACCTGATTTAATTAATTCTAGAATTTAAAGCATAATATATATTCAGAATATAAATATATATTATAGATCGATAAATGTAATGATATACACCGTTCATGGAGATGGTAGACCGTACGTACGCATGAATGTTGTTTTTGTTTCATTATTAAATTTAATTGAAGTAAGTAAATAACACAAACATAAATCTAGTATCATTATTATGTCACATTTTCCATGATTATTTATTATACATACTTTATATTCATTCTTGAATGGTTAACATAGAGAATGAATCTCATCACGTCGTGGAGACGGTAATCCGTACGTACGCACGAGCGATGATATCGTTCTCATAATTATTGAATGGAATTAAAGTGGATGATATTATATATAAGAATTAGTATCATGTTAAAATAATTATATATAGTTATTTTTTACACCATTATACTCATCCATGTAAGTTGGTGGTGGAAAAAAAGATTACACTACAGCCTGAAGACGATATTCCGTACGTACATATGCGCAGTGATTTCATTTTTCGTAGGATTGATAGAACGTGAAATATGGTTGTTTAATATTTATAATAACATATCATTATATTAGTGATACTTATGTTATTACTTTATAATGAAACAAATAAATAAGAGTAAATATAAGAATAAATAAATTTGAAAGAATCGGTAAAGGATATTACCTCTTCTTTGATGCGCCTCTTCTAAAACTCCTCTTAGGGCACTAAAGTTGGTCTTTTGAGAAGACCAAGACCTATAATATGTTTATATGGAAGTGGATAAGGGAAATGGGTGGGGGTTGGCCGAGCTTGAAGGCTCAAAATGTTGTGAGGAGGAGAAGGATGAGGTTCCCTTTTATAAGGGAGGAGGGGTTCACTTTTTGAAACCTCTAAAATATTAATTTATAATAAACTCAAATCCCATATAAAAACTTCCAAAGTGACTCAAATTCGGATATGAGATAATATAGGGTTGTAATCCCATCAACCAATCAAATTTGTACTTTTTTTGATTTTATTCTACACATTATCATTTTGATTTACCCTTATTTAATCTATTTAATTTTATTTGTGGTAAAAATGTTATAAATTTTAAATGTTTATCAATACTTATGTGTTGTTAATTGTACATAATTTGATACTTAATGACATTTTAGACCATATAAATTTTAATTTTTAATTTTTAAACATTTTTGTGATTTTTAAACAATTTAATAATAAGTTATTTTCATAAATTATCAATAGTGTCAATTTCGACACAATTCATTTATTTGAATTTAAATAAAACCCATAAAGAATATATTAAAAAAAATATTTAATAGATTCCTAAAAATTCATATTTATCTATAAAATTCGTCGATCACATTAATTAATTCTTATAATATTTATTTTAATACTTTTAAAATCATTTATTTGATATTTCTATTAATAAAATAATTACTACAATATTTTTGTTAAATTATTTAATATATTTATTTGTTGCATAAAAATTAGAAATAAAATACTATGATAAAGATAAATCTATTATCTTCCATAATAATATTTTTACTCTAATTTATCATTTTAAAATCATAACATTTAAATTGTTATATTTATTAAATTATGAAGGTGACAACTTTGACATTATTTAAAATAAAATAATATAAATCTCATAATCGCTTTTATAAGGCTCCAAATGGTAAACAATTCGACAATTGGATGATTATGGTTTAGGTATGCATGAAAAATAAGTTTTTGTCAGGTGTTTGGGCCTTTTATGGGTATTATTATTTGAATAGAAACTATATTATTGATTTTTCACTAAATAATAAATTTCTACATCATTAATGTATAAGCTATTTAGGTTATTAAATATTTCTTAAAAATTAAAAATAATTTTCCATTAAAAAGAAAAGAAATCTAGATTTAAAATGAGTATTTATAATCTAATTTATATCTTGTATAACCTTATATTAAAAATACTTTTATTATTAAAGTTTGAGTGAGACATATTTCACTTTCTTTAAATAAAGTAAATTAAAGGTCTTAATCACATCCAAGTGGGTCCCAATAGATTCCATTTCGACTCAATTATGATTTAAAGAGAATTATAATCATCGAATTATATTAAGACAAGTGTTAGGGTAATTTTTTAATATTATACTTAACCTTAATTACCTGATTTACCTTTAACTATGGTAATTTTTTTACCGTTGTTACTATTCATAATGCCTAAAAAAAGTGGACTATTAACATAATTTGGACCTAATGATTCCAAATATGAAATCCATTTTTCCAAATTCAATATACAGAAGTGGCAGTATTTAATTTAAAATTAATCCCACTGTTGAGAAAACGTGTTTTAAAAGTTAAAACATTACAAAAGATTGAAATGTTTTTACCTATGAATTCAATTTAAAATTAATGATAATGACTTAAATTATATTAAATGGTAAAAATATATTCTATTTATACTTTAAAACCATTTAATATAATAATTTAACCATATAAATTATCTTGATGAAAAAATTTGTTTTTAATTAGAATTTAGCGTATTTTTACTATTCATCAAAATCTGAAACTTATCAGAAAAATATCAAAAATTTATCCAAAGTAAATTTTTATATCCTGATTCCATGTAAGAAGTTTAATTTTTCAAATTTAACTTATAAACATGTCAAAAAATAGATTTAAAGTGGGTGCGCCATCAAAAGGTGACAAAACTGCATTTTTTGAAAAATACTCATTTTACCCGAAATATTTATTTTGTTCTCATACCATGTTCTAGAATATGTGTAAGATGTATTATATTGTTATAAAATTCAAAATTTGGTTAATACTATACATAATGGATAGTTTATAAAATATCGTTGTTTAGTGAAACTCGGTATTGCGTACAAGACCTGTCATTGAGGAATCTCGCTCTTGCGTGCTACACAAGCTAAGAATAGTGTTGACGTATACTACAAGCTAATACGGTGTTGCGTATATCTCCAGCTAATATTGGTTAATCATACAACACAAGACATCAAATAAATTAAAAGGAATATTTCTCATAAAATCTCAGGGTGTTACATTCTACCCCCTTAAAATTAATTTCACCCTCGAAATTCATCGGGGTTTTAAATGATTTACTACATGAAATTTCTTTCATAGAAACCCACATCGTAAAAAGGAATACTGAAACTTAATTCTATAAATTAAAGTAAGAATCATAATGGTTACCCAAATTAACTCATCACTGGGTGTCCATATATGAGAACATATGTGAAAACATGGATATGGAGGATAAACCTAACCATCAAGTTCTGATTGAGAGTGGTAGCGAACATGGCTATGGAAAAGCCAACAATCACAAAGCCATATGTTTTTGATGATCTAAGGTACCATCTAATTCATCGGATATGAGGGTACTATGACAACATTTTTAGTTTTCAAGATCATTTCCCTAAAGTTGATGATTTTTTCCATAACGATAAATACTCACATGATTTCAGGGTAATATCATCGTTGGTCATTCCCTGAACAATTTCTACTTCATCTCTTATTTAATGAAATGAAGTTGAATTTGTCATTATTAAAGTATTAACAGATCATGCGATATAATGATAGGTCATTCCATCTGTCTCTATCGCAAAAAAAGATAGCACATGATATTAAATATACATAAGTCCATTTATCGTGAGATTAATCGTATATGGTTCAAAAAAATGGACATATTCTTCATCTATCATAATGATTAATAAAATAAAACTAATTTCTACTAACCAGGGACATCCTGTAGGCCAGTAGTAGGCGATAAAGTCCTATCACACTTCGGTTGTGGGTTTGATTCCCACATCCTTGTCCGACGTGACGGGTTGTCGCCTGTCCTACAGGTTGTCCTTTTTCTAAAACTATACTATTATAACATTTCATAAATAACATAAAAAAGTTCTAGCCATAAACAATACTATCTGATGTATAACTTAATCATTCCAATCTTTAGGATTATCCAAAATACTTCTATCCAATCTCATAGTATAAAGAAAATGATTTCTAGAAAGATCATATAACAAGCATGTCAATACAATCATTTATCCCCCAGATATCATAAGATATAAATGTTGGTCACATTCCAAACTTGTGAATTCTTTAACCATGTATTATCTTGAAAAATTAATACCCATTTAACCTTAGTGGAAATATGAATGCTGTCAAAAGATAACTCTTTCCACATACCAAAATCCTAAAATTTCTATATATTCAAAGCATGATGTCACTATGTCCTTAAATCATTCATGAGCATATCAATACCATAAAAAATATTATTTTTCATTATCCGCATATTATCTTCTTTCCAAAAATATTTTAATCACCTATCATGGTTACCAATACCATAATATTATTGAAAATCACAATAAACCAATACATAGATACTCTAATATTCCATGATACTATAAATGAGATTCGTCAACATTATTTTGGAATCCAATTACATAAACCCTTAATCATTCCACCACATCGTTGTCATACTAAAAATCGCCAATAGTGATCACATGTGACTTCCCTTTGTCCTTTTCCTTAAGAGGTTTTTGATTTCGATCATTATTAACCCTTATGTTTGGGCATTGGTTAACATAATGCCCATTTTCTATGCACTTGTAGCATTGAAGTGTTGGTGGTACGTTCTCTACAGTATTTTCTACATTCACATCATTATCTTCCTTTTTTAATTACATCAGCACTCAGCTACTCGATGACCTTCTTTCCCACACTAAAAACATTTTCTAGTCCCTTTAAGACAATCTCCACCATGCTTCTTTCCACATTTGAGCACTACGAAACATTCATCTTATTTTCACCATTGTTTTGAGATTTTTCCTTGAACTCCATCTTTCGTTTCTTGTCAAAACCATGAGATGGATATGTAACACCAACTTCAAGTTCTACCTTGATATCACAACGCACAATTTCTTCATAGCAACTGAAGTCTCTTATCACTAATTCCCTTAGAAGACTTGGTTTTAAGCCACTGAAGAATCAATCAACTTTACTTTCAGGTTGGATGAAAAATCATGATTCATACCTTGCAAGCCTTGTAAAATCCACTTTGTATATGCCAACAGATTCATCATCCTTTTTCTAAATCTCAAGGAACTCATTTTACATCTTTGTTCGAAGAATACGACAGAAGTACTTACTGAAAAACAAGTTCTTGAACTCATCCCATTCCATGGATTCAATTTCATCTTGGGGAATTGTATTCTTAATTAGAGTCCACCACTGGTCTTCTTCACCTTCTTAATGGTAAACAACCAAAATGAGTTTTTCATGTTTTGAACAACAAAGTATGGAAAATATCTTTTCAATGGTATTGATCCATTGTTCAGCAATAAGTGGATCAGAATACCCACTGAAAGAAGGTGGACGTTGCCTCATGAAGGACTCAATAGAATATTGTTCCCTTCTCTGCTCATTTTGATGTCCATAATGATTCATAGCTTGTGTAAGTATAGAAATAATATTTTTCACTCCATTTTCCATAACATTTGGTTGTTTAAGAGGGCAATCATTGCATTGTCCATTACATTGATCAACACGGTTTCTTCGGGTTCCAACAATCGTCTAAAACCCAAAAAGAATAGTGTGAGGGGAAAAAACCATGCTAGGAAAACAATAAAATAAAGGGGCAGTACCTTAAATATCTAGCATCTTTGGTTTGATTCTAAGATCGTTACCATATTTCTAGGACTATAACCTATACATATACTTAATCTTAGGGACATCCCTAGACATAATTTAGAAATATCTATAGGGATTTCACTAAACTTTTCGCATCCTAGTTTCCAAAGGTTGACTAAACCTTTCCTATGATACCAACTGTAGAGACCCAAATCTTGACGTATATTACTTTTTTGGAATACTTAATACATAACAAAAACAAACATCCAAGGACTGTAATAGTTTAGTGTCTTTGGAATCTTGGAACACAATCTTCTAATCATGGTGAAAGATCTTCAATATCTCCCATAAAGATCTTTTCCTTTTGTTTTCTTACCTAAAACCTTTTTTTTATATCCTGGGGAAAAGAAAACATAAAAAGGGTGAGCTCAAATGCTCATTAAGTATAATCATGGAGAAAATAAAACAAACCATATATGTTTGAACTTAAAAACATGAACCTAATGTTTAAACATTAAAATCATGAGTTGTGAAATAAATCCTGGCAGTACGTAAGACATAGATCATAAAGGAACATTAACCAAGATAAAATATCCTGGGACTAAAACATTTAATTATGTAAAACCATTAAGCACATGATATGATTTCCATATTAGCCAAGGCATTGCTGCCAAGACCATCATAGTGGACAAATTCCATTACTGAACCAGGTTTACTTGCCGTTCCAGCCCTGTATTACTAAACAAGATTTACTTTTTGTTCCTACCATGTCTATCTCATGAGATATAAATCTTTACCCAATGAATTGGAGGGATATATATTTCTCACCCATCTCATAATGAAATCATTCTTATGTGTTCCAAAACATAAATCATTCATCATAACCCAAAGAATAATATGGGTTTCCTAAACATCATCCCATCATAACATAATCCACATAAAACATGTAGATATCAATTCATCATAAGAAAAATAAAACCATGTAAATAATATAGACATTAGAATTGAAACATAAACATAATTAATAATGTAATCTTAGATGGAAAATAGTTTTGATAAAACAATTGAAAGGAATTCTTGAGGAAAATATCCTTTCTTCTTCAAAATCATTTTATTTTCTCAAAATGACATTAAATTTTAAAAGAAAAGGATTTTTTTTCAAATAATAATGAAATTTTATAGATGAATATTTATTTAAATAATTCTTTATAAAACCGTAAAAATCCATTCACTCCGTATAAGTTAAAAACCAGTCTTCTTGTATTTTTTCCGGAAAAGTCAAAAAGTACCTCTTATGGTAAACAAAATAAAGATTCCTTCCATAGAACAAAGTAAAAGTCAAAATGGGTAAACATGACTTTAAAAATACATGGAAGAATAATAAATACTTTATGATTTTTTTTTCTAAAACATAGAAATGGATGATAAATATAACCCTGGTAAATACTTACGTATAAACAATCTCAAATAAAAATGAGATTGAAAAATTATCCCTTACCTTATGTCCAATTTCTTTCATATGTATCTGAGAATCCTATATAGTGGGTTTAAATATATTATTAACTTTTAATATAACCATAATAATATTTATGATATTATATATGATTCACTTATAACTTTATATTACCCGTTCTTTTTTCAATTCCATGTTAAAGCAATGTTTTGGGTAAAATCATTTCATTTATCGTGCGTGTTGGGACTTGTTGTTATTGATATTATTACTTATAACCTGATTTATTTAATTTAGTAATGTAAAACATAATATATTTTCAGCATATAAATATATATGATATATCGATAAATGGAATGAAATACACCGTTCATGGAGACGGTAGGCCGTACGTAAGCATTAATGCTGTTTTCGTTTCCTAATTAAATTTAATTGAAGTAAATAAATAAAATATACATAAATCTAGTATCATTATTATGTCACATTTTTCATGATTATTTAGTATATATACTTTATATTCATTCTATAATGGTTAACATAGAGAATGAATCTCATCGCGTCGTGGAGACGGTAATCCGTACATACACACGAGCGATAATATCATTCTCATAATTGTTGAATGGAATTTAAGTGGATGATATAATATCTCAGAATCAGTATCATGTTATAATAATTATATATAGTTATTACTTACACCATTATACCCATCCATGTAAGGTGGTGGTGGAAAAAAAGATTACACCACAGCGTGGAGACGACATTCCGTACGTACGCTCGCGCGATAATTTTATTTTTCATATGATGGATAGAAGGTTAAATTGGGTTGTTTCATTTTTATAATAAAATATTAGTATATTAGTTATACTGATGTTATTACTTTATAATCAAACAAATAAAGAAGAGGAAGTATAAGAATAAATAAATTTGAAAGAATCGGTAAAGGATATTACCTCTTCTTCGATGTGCCTCTTCTAAACCTCCTCTTAGGGCACTAGAGTTGATCTTTTGAGAACACCAGGACCTCTAATATGTTTTTATGGAAGTGGAGAAGGTAAATGGGAAGGGGTTGGCCAAGCTTCAAGTCTCAAAATGTTGTGATGAGGAGAGGGAGGAGGTTTCCTTTTATAGGGGAGGAGAGGGGTACTTTTGGAAACCTCTAAAATATTAATTTATAATAAACTCAAATCCAACATCAAAACTTCCAAAGTGAGTCAAATTTAAATATGAGATAATATAGGGTTGTAATCCCATCAAACAATCAAATTTAGACTTGTTTTTATTTTATTTTAAATGTTATCATTTTGTTTTATCATTATTTAATCTATTTAATTTTATTTGTGGTAATAATGTTATAAATTTTAAATGGTTATAAATACTTATTTATGTGTTCTTAATTGTACATAATCTGATACGTAGACCATATAAATTTTAATTTGTAAATTGTATATATTTTTGTGATTTTTAAACAATTTAATAATATGTTATTTTCATAAAATATCTGTGGTGTCAATTTTGACACAATTCATTTATTTGAATTTAAATAAAACCGACATAGAATATATTTTACAAAAAAACTATTTAATATATGCCTAAAAATTAATATTAATCTATAAAATTCGTGGATCACATTAATTAGTTCTTATAATATTTATTCTAATACTTTTAAAATCATTAATTCGATATTTATCTTAATAAAATAATTACTACAACATTCTTGTATAATTATTTAATATACTTTTTTGTTGCATAAAAATTAAAAATAAAATACTATAATAAGGATAAATCTAACATCTTCCATAAGAATATTTTTACTCGAATTTATCATCTTAAAATCACAACATTTAAATTGATATATTTATTAAATTATGAAGGTGACAACTTTGACATTATTTAAAATAAAATAATATAAGTGTCATAATCACTTATATAAGGCTCAAAATGGTCCACAATTATACCATTGGATGATTACGGTTTCTGTATACAGGACCAATAGGTTTTTGTCAGGTGTTTGGGCCTTTTATGGGTATTATTATTTAAATATAAACTATATTACTGATTTTCACTAAATAATTAATTTCTGCATCATTAATGTATAATATATTTAGGTAATTAAATATGTTTAAAAATTACAAATAAATTACCATGACAAAGAAAAACATTTTAGTTTTCAAATGAGTATTCATAATCGATTTTATATACTATATTACCTTATATTAAAAATACTTTTATTATTAAAGTTTGAGTGAGACATATTTCACTTTCTTTAAATAAAATAAAATAAAGGTCTTAATACCATTCAAGTGGGTTCAAATAGATTCCATTTCGACCCAAGTATGATTTATGAAAAAATATAATCATCCAATTATATAAAGACAAGTGATAGGGTAATTTTATAATATTATATTTACCCTTTATTACCTGATTTACCTTTAACTATGGTAAATAAAATTTACCGTAGTTACTATTCATAATGCCTAAAAATAAAAAGTAGCCTATTAAGATAATTTGGACCTAATGATTAAAAATATGGAATTAATTTATCCAAATTCAATATATAGAAGTGGAAGTATTTAATTTGAAATTAATCCCACTCTTGAGAAAACAGGTTTTAAAAGTTAACACATTGCAAAAGATTGAAATGTTTTTATCTATGAATTCAATGTAAAATTAATGATATCTACTTAAATTAAATTAAATTGTAAAAATATATTGTATTTATACTTTAAAACCATTCAATAAAATAATTTAACTATATAAATTATCTTGACGAAAAAAGTTGTTTTTAATTAAAATTTTGCGTATTTTTACTATTCATCAAAATATTAAACATACCAAAAAATATTAAAAATTTAACCAAAGTAAATTTTTATATCCTAATTCAAAGTAAGAAGTTTAATTTTTCAAATTTAACTTATAAAAATATCCAAAACTAGATTTAAAGTGGGTGCGCCATCAAAAGGCGGCAAAATTGCATTTTTTTGAAAAATACTCATTTTACCCGAAAAATTTATTTTGTTCTCATACCATGTTCTAGAATATGTGTATGATGAATTATATTGTTATAAAATTAAAAATTTGGTTAATACTATTCATAATGGATAGTTCATAATATATCATTGTTTAGTAAAACTCGGTATTGCATACCAGACATGCTATTGAGGAAGCTCGGTCTTGAGTGCTACACATGCCAAGAATAGTGTTTTCATATATTTAAAGATAATACGGTGTTGCGTATAGCACCAGATAATCTTGGTGAAGCGTATAACACAAGACATCAAAGAAATTAAAAAGAATATTTCTCATAAAATCTTGGGGTGTTACATTGAGGGAAAAAGGTTTGAAGTCAAGAGTGATAGAGCAGGAGTCTGAGAGTGAGAAAATGAGTTTGATTGACTCTAATTTTATAATTTAGGGATTTAAAATAATAATATAAAAAACATATAATTAAAATAAAATGAAACAAAAAAATAATGTAGTTTAAAATTCCATACAGAGAAATGATAAAGTTGATTGCTGAGACACATCGGTGATTCCTATCGGTGAGTCATATCAGTGAGTTATATCAGTGATACAACATCGGTGAGACATCAATGACAAGACATCGTTAGAGTGGAATCATAGGAGAGACATAAAAAATTAATCATTATTAACTCATGTCTGATGTAACTCACTCTTTCAGAATTTAATGGCTTAGTAAAAATATCAGTAAGCTGATGTTCAGTGCCAATGAATTCAAGAGTTATATCACATTTTTGATAATGATCTTTCAAAAAGTGATATATTGCATCAATATGATTTGTTCCTGAATTATAAACTATGTTGTTATAAATTTTAATAGCACTTGTGTTGTCAACGTTTATAGGCACATGACTATATTGATATCCATAGTCTAGTAATGTGTGTTTCATGCACAAAATCTGAGCAAGACAACTACCAACAGCTATGTATTCAGCTTCCGTGGTGGATAACTCTACAAAATTTTACTTTTTACTACACCCTGAAACTAGATAATCTCACAAAAAGTGACATGTTCCAAAGATTCTTTTTGAATATAACATGAAACTTCTTAATTTAACATCAGAACAACTGAGTAAGTCAAATGGTTTACCTCTAGGATAGAACAGTTTTAAGTTGGTAGTATACTCGAGGTACTTGAAAATTCTTTTAACAAAAAGAAGGTGTGGCTCTTGAGTATTTTCTTTAAAATGAGAACACATACACATAGTAAACGTAATATCATGTCGGCTAGTAGTCAAGAAAAAAAGACCTTCAATCATACCTTTGTATTTGGTTTGATCCATTGATTTTCCATCTTTATCAAGATTCAATTTACAGGTGGTACTCATTGGATTATCATTACTTTTAGAGCTATCCATATTAAAAAAAATTAATTTTTTTAGTATATTTAATTTTATATAAATAATACCTTTTTTATTTTGAAATATTTGAAATCCAAGAAAGAATTTGAGTTCACCTATTAAACTCATTTCAAATTCATTTTGTTTCATTTTTGAAAAATCAATACATAACGTATTTTTTTAAGATTCAAAAATAATATCATCAAAAAATATTTTATCAATTAATTTTTTTTATAAATTTTTTTATGAAAAGAGTAGGATCAACAATCCCCTAAAAAACCTTTAGAAATAAGAACTGTCCTGAGCCTATCATATCAAGCTCTTGGAGCTTGTTTTAAACCTTAAAAAGCTTTTTTAGTTTGAAAACTTGATTTAGAAATGAGGATTTGTAAAACTAGAGGGTTTTTCCATACAAATATCCTCAATTATAAACCCATTTGGGAATTCACATTTTAAATCCATTTGATAAATTTTGAAGTTCAGATGTGCTGCATAAGCTAGAAAAATCCTAATGGCTTTACGTTTGGAAACATGTTCAAAGGTTTTTTCATGTCCAATTCCTTATTCTTGACTATAACCTTGTGCAACTAATGTAGCCTTATTTATTACTATAGTTTTAACCTCATGTAATTTGTTTCTAAACACCCACTTAGTGCATATGTTCAATGTGTATTTAGGTCTGTCAATAAGTTTCCAAAAATTATTTCATTTAAATTGATTTAATTATTTTTGCATATCTATCACCCAAAATTCACCATTTATTTCATCATTGATGTTTATAGGTTCAAGATGTGATAAAAGGATTGATGTTCAACTGGGTTTCTTATAGAAGATGTAGTCTGTGTTTACTTATCTATGCCCCCAAAAACAGTATTTAAAGGATGATTCTTAAGGGTTTTAACAGATATGGAAAAAGATGGGATAGTTTTTTAGGGATCTCATATAGTTTCGGGTTCACTATGATTAGAATTTGGAGATTTTATAGAAATAGAAGATTTTTCTGCTTACTTAATAACAAATTTAGAAGGTTTAGAATTCAATTCAAGATTTGAAAAATCATCCTCAATATTTTCAAGGGAGGTATTAAGTTTATGTGGATCTTTTTCATCAAATTTGACATGTACAGATTCTTACACCCACTTGGTTATTTTATTAAAGACTGTATAGGATTTTCTAGAGGTTTAATAACCTAGAAAAATTCATTCATCACTCTTGGATGCGTATTTGTTTATATTATCCTTTTATTAAGGATATAGAATTTGGAACAATTTTTTTAAAGTAATTAACCTTAGACTTCCTAATATTATAAAACTCATAGTGATTTTTCTGAAGGATAGGTCTAATTAAAACTCTATTAATTATGTAACTTGTTGTATTCATAGCTTCTTCCCAAAAATAAATAGGAAGATCATATACATTAAACATATATCAGGATATTTATTATAAGGTTCTATTTCTTCTTTCTAAAACTCTATTTTGCTTGGGTGTACAAAGAGTAGAGAAGTTATGACTATAACAATTTTTTGAGCAGGAAGATTCAAAATCTTGATTTTCAGACTCACAACCATGATCAATTCTTATGTTTTTTATTCAAATATAATTAGGTTTTTTACTCACCTAGCATACTTGGTAAAATAAGTGAAAGATTCAATTTTTTGAGATAAACATAATTTCCAAATATAACTATAAAATTCATCAAATAAAACATAGAAATAGTTATTCCAATTTAAACTTAAAACTCTAAATGGTTAAAACAAATCCATGTGAACCATCTCAAGAGGTTGAGAATTTGATACTTATTTATTTGGTTTTAAAGATATTTTAAACTGCTTTTCTTTTTGACAAGAATTACATACTTTATAATTTGGAAACTCAAGTTTAGATAGATCCTTCACTAGTCCTTTTGTAGTAAGATTTCTAAGAGAGCGAATTTTACAGTGGCCTAGTCTGCTATGCAATATCCAGTAATCTTTATGAAAGGCACATAATAAAGAAACATTTTAAAAAACTATGGAATCTAAATTAATAGTATAAACATTTTCATTTCTAAAATTCGTAAATACTAAATAATTTTTAGAATTGGAAGCATTACAATAATCATTTTCAAATTTAACATGAAATCCATCATCAGATAACTATGAAATGATAAGTATATTGTAATTTATAACATAAAAAAAATTTAAAAAGTATTATTAAATTATTATTACGGATTTGGACAATGCCAATTTTTTTTCCTTTTCCATTGTCACCAAAGGTGACATGCCCACCATCAATCTTGATAAGGTTCTTGAAGATAGATTAGTCTAATGTCATATGTCTTAAAAACCCACTATCTAATTACTATAATCTATTTCAATAACTATTAACTCATCTTTCCTATAAAAATATATCAAATAAGAAAAGTCTTTAGAACTCATATTTTCTTGTGTCCAGTAACATTAGTAATTAATGATTTGGTAATCCAAATTTTCTTCATGGGGTTTCTATTAGTAGTTTGTAAATTCTTATAAAAAAACTCTATTAGATATATAGAAACTAGAAGCAGTAATTACATTACCAATTCTGGATCGTGCAATATATTTTTCAATTCTTGGCAGAAAACCAAAATTTCAAGATTTTGATACACAATTATTTTTAATAAAATTTCATTTAACTAGTTGATAACCTATACCAGTAGTGTAGTTTGGAGTAACTTTATTTCCACTAATAGGAGTTATTGTATTTTTACCTTTTTTAAATTTCTATAAATACTTATTTAATTTCTTGTTAGATAGTTTAAGTTCATTTTTCTCATTGAGGAACTATTTATTATTTTCCTTTTCAATAGTAACTTCAGACTCAGTAGAAATTGAAAGAGCATGTTTCTTCTTGAGAGATATATACATATCCTTTAGTTCATTTCATGTATCTTCAAGTATTTTATGGTATTCAAATATCTCTTCATTTATCATATTTTCAGAATAAAATTCATATCCATAATAATAAAAATAATGTATAGGAGATTATAGAGTTACCTTAGATGTGTTTGACACAATACACATGTTGTCTTTTTCATCCTTCTCACCATGTGGTGATTCTGAGTCACTAGAGCTATCCTAAGAAGCACTCCAAGTGTCCCTTATTTCCTTCTTTTTATTTATACCTTTTTCCTCTTACATATTTTTGCACTTAAATTTTGGATAGTAAACTTTTACATGTCCTCTTCTCTTGCACTCATAGAAGACTATCTCAATAGTATTATAACTTCTATTATAGTCCTTTTTCCAAATTCCCCTGTGGTCATACTTTATTTTATGACTGGTATTTATAAAAAATTTCTTATTTATATTGAACTTTTTAAATATTTCTAGCTAGATAATCCATTTCCTCATCACTGTCACTTGGTGATTCTTCATTTTTGTAAATTTTAGCATGAACATGAATTTTATCTTTTTTTTTCATTGTGTTTATAAGTAGTTGTTTTAAAAACCATTGAATTTTTTTGGGTTCATCAAATTCTTCTCCATTAACCTTAAATTCTTCCTCGTATATCATCAACATACCTATAATATCCTTTAAAAGCTGTGAATTTATTTCGAAAGACTCTCTAATGGATACAAATTTCTTTCTCCACCTTTATGGTAAGCATCAGAGGATTCACATGATCTTTTCCTTTGTAATAATTATCTTTTTAAGTGAAATCATATTATTCATAATCTCATTGAACCTGAGATACATATTATAAATAAGTTCCTTAGGCTTTATTTTGAAGTTATAATATTTAATGGTATATGTGTTAAGCCTCATTTCCTTAACATCAGTGGTTCCTACAGGTGAAACAGATAATGTATACCAAATATCAAAGGCTTTTTTACATGAATAAATTCTATTGAATTATTCAAAACCCATACTTTATAAATGTAATTTTATTTTAATTTTCCACTAGACTTAATTTGTGACATTGAAATAGGGAGGTTTGTTGGTAGAAACACATTCTTATATGTTGTCCATTTAAAGTAAATTTTAATTTTTTTAAAGAACTATAAATTTTGAAATGATATAAATTTAAAGATCTTTAAAACATAATGAAAATCAAAGTTGACAATATTTAAAGACTTTGGAAAGTTTGGAAGTAATAAAACAACTAATACTAAATGTTTGTTAGAGTTGGACACTCAAGATGGGGTGAATTGAGTTCCTATAAAAAATTCTATCTTAAAATACCAATTTAAAAGTTCCCCAATTTAAAATCACATATGACATAGTTAACCATTTTAGTAGATTTATAAAAGTTTTTATCTTTTAAAGGGTTTCTCAAAGATTTACTAGTTCTCAGCTAAAACAATATGGATTATTATTTAAGCTTTTAAAATAAATCTAATAAACAAAATTTTAATATAAACACCATCAAATATTAACTATCAATGTGAAGTGAAGTTTTCTAATTCAAATAAAATAGTGAAAAAAGAACTTTGAAAGACATAATGTATTTTAAAAACAAGAGGTTCAGTCTTATGATGAGACTTAGTTCTCTCTACTTAGTGATCATTTTCCACCATGTTATTTAATTTTGAAAATTACTATCATATTTCTAATGTTTTTACCTTTTCATAATGTTTTAAATGTGTGTTATATTTTTTGATGACCATGAACCTATAAGATAAAAAATTAAACTCATGTTATTTAATTTTGTTTATTTCTCCATTGTACATTTTTTTTAAATTTTTGGTTATATTTACCCTTTATATGTAATACTACATATCAATGAAATGAAATACATATAATTTTTTATAGGTTTTGTGTGATTTATTAATACAATACCTTATATATGAATATCAAAACACATATATATTGAATAACAACACATATATATATTAATAAAGGAATATCTTGATAGAGAAATATATAGTTCAGTAAACATACTATTTAAATTTATCTGTGTATTGATCAATTAGATATATCTAACTAAATTGGATGAGGTAACCATAAGTGATTTCAGTAGTTACATATATGGTTTATTTGATGATGATATTAAAAAGAGGTAGAAATTGTTTCTCTAAATCAAAGTGTGATAATAATATTATATTTTATATTTTTAAAATTATTAAGGTGATGATTTCTTAAACTGAGTTGTTGGAAATAACTGGAAACATCAATCAATGACCCAAAACATGGGCAGATCAACAACCAAGAGTTATAATTGGAAATAAGTTTTTAAGGAATATATGATTGTTAGGGATTTTTGACCTCGATAATGTCTTTCTAGCCATATTAACATTCTTAGAAATATTAAAATAACAAATATCATGAACCTTGACCATATATTTTTTTAATAAATTTCCCCTTTTAATTTTTTTAGTCATCATATACTATCCAATAGAAATATATTATTTATTACCCTCACCCAAAAAAATTAATAGTTTTATCAATACTATTTATCAGAAACCATTTCTTGTGTTGGAACCATATTTTGATTTCACTTAATGATCTAAATGATGCACCCAATATTAACATTACAATTTTTATCAACATAAATAAAATTCATATTGTGAATTAAAATTTCATCCTTATGATAAGTAAATACAAAAAAACATAATTTTTCGGTTTAAATAACTATTATTATTTTTTGTTTAAGTTGGAATATATAACAATGATGTGGGAAAAAATATAAAATCTTTACATAGTGTGAATTTTTTTATTAAATTCCTCTAATAAATTTGATCCCATTCCCTAATTTTTTGTACTAGTCCATTTTCCTTATTCCCATAAAATTACAATATTTATTTTTTAAAACTTCTTTAGTAAAGGTTGGAATTGTCTATGAAAAAGTTATTCCTACTTTATAATATACTTAACATATATTTATTTATTAATTTTAGTATTATATGGACAACAGAATTATATTTTTATATGATTACCTAATAAAATAATCCATATGAGGAAGTTATTAATTATCCATGACCTAGAATCCCATTATTTAAACATTTCATTACCCACTAAGTTAAAATCTAAAACACATTTTGAGTAAAATTATTTTTGGTCGTCAATCAAATGTTTCTTATAAAACATCATTTTTAAACTTGGTAACATAGTTTAATGATAAAACTAGAAAATAAAAAATTATTACTTAATACATATCAAGGGATAAATGTTTTTGGAAAACAACACTTCTATCCATGCACTATTTTTTAAAACATTCATATACTCAAATAGGTTAAAACCATTAACTTAAAAATTAATTTTTACTTTATGAAAATATTTATAAAATTCAAAGTGACTCTTATAAAACTCATTAATTTAAAAATAATCTACCAAGTGAGTCGGAATTTTTGTTTTCCTATTATTTTTATAATCACATGTCATTAATTTAGTGATTTTAGATTATAAAAGAACTATTCAACCTGAATTTCTTTTGGAAATTACATGTCTACATTATAGTGATCTGCTTCCAAGGGTTCAGGACTATTTTACCCTACTGGATAAAATGGTCACTCTGAAATGGTAAGGTGGGGGTGTATTAGTGTGTCTCTATTTTAATAAATTAATATCTATTTTATTTTACACTCTTAACATTTTATTCTTTTAAATAGATGATATAAAAAAATATATTGATGATATCCCAGCAAACCACATCACATGAAATGTAATAAATTATCAAGATAGTAGCACATATTATTTTTACAAAATTATATCCCTCTTTGGTAATCTAATTATTACATTATTCGGGATGAGTATGATAGATATATTTTATAAATCATAAAATATAGACATTATAAAATATTATAATATATCATCCTTAAATCAACACTTAAAATGAGATTAATGTTATCTTCCATAACCCTTAGGAAAGTATCATCTATATCCTAAAAACCATATCCCAATGGTAGTTAGTATTTTTATTACTTTAGATAATATTATATTAGATCTATCCAATACTCAATAATCCTTTATATAGGCTCCAGAAAATCCTCTCTTGGTTTTCAATGCATCAGTTGGTGATATATTCTGCCATATAATCAAGTCTTAAACATATAATACATAAATATATATATATATAATTATGAACATAATCCTTGGTGTCTCTACTTATTGTTAGAATGATAAATACACATAAATATTAAGTTTCTTCATGTCTTCTCCTTCCTCGTTCCTTTTTAAGATTGTTGAAAAATATAATTTATTTTTGTACAACAACAGTGTCATTCTTACTCAAAGAAATTCTTATTATTCTTCTTATTCCTTGGATTCAATGATTGGGATATATTGTACGAAATTACCTCACTTGAACATCTCCACATATTTTCCACTTATTCGATGAAGAAAATATACTTTAATTGAGTATCATCAGCTTCTCATTTTCTATATATTTGTTATATAGAATTAGTAGTTGAACATAATATTAACATTCTTTCCAATATTTTTTAACAATAATTTATTTTATTTTTATTGTCTTGTGAATTTAATTTATATTATTTGAATATTGGAAAATTATCTTTATATTTCATCCGACTTATTCCCCATTTAAAATCTATCAAAATATATCCCAATAAAGGCTCAAGTTTGATCACTGCAATTATTTTTAAATATTATTATATGGACCCCCATAATTATGTTTTAATTATATCCTTGAATCTAAATATTTATATTTTTATTACCTCCACAAAATCCCTTTTAAAATTATTACAAGTCTACATGAGCATATTCTAAAACCCTTATGATTTGGAAATAATCATATTGAGAGAAATTTATTCCCAATTACCATCTCTATTATTCTCAGCTATAATACCAAAAATTAAAAGCATCATGATATTCAAACATAAATACTATTATAATATAGCAAGAATTTGTTTCTAGACTCTTTGAAATTTTAAAACTAAAAAATCCTAAGTCAAGAATAGAATATATTTTTTAAAAACTTAAAAGATACTAAACATATTTTTGATGCACAAGTGTATCTTATATATGTATCATGAGAGTCTTATGTAATTGAAACTATATTCTTCTTATTGGTGAATCTCTTTTATATCAGATAAAATATATTATGCACCATAGTGGGTATGATTATTTCCTAATTTCCAATCGATGACATCTTTTATGAAATCATTGATATATTATGTATTCTCAAAATATATTATGCCTCATAATTTTATTTTTACCTTTAAAGAATTTGGCCATTTAATTTAGTAAATATGATCCATTTTCTAAAATTATCTTATATATCATTTTTGTAAATTTACTCATCCATTTTTTGATATAAAATTAAGCATATATCATATTATGTATCAATGTATGATCTTTAATTTACTATTCCTATTGACACTTTAATAGATTTATTCAATTTCAAATATATCGTACATATCCAATAAGATATTTCACTTTTCCTTTTTTCATACAATCTTTGTTTAATATCATCTATGTACAATGGCAGACATTTCCTTCCATCAGAAATCCTGATGCACCATATAAAATATGTTATATATCCCTATTTAATGTCACAAGTACATTGTAAATTCTTCAAATTTATCTTAGTGTGCTTCTTATATATCATCTTTTCAATATTAAATATCGAAGTGATCTCTAGTCGGTTTCTGATATTTTTTGAGAGATATTCCATTAGCATTCCCAAATTTTCTTCTCTAACTTAATTTTCCATAAAATATTTAAATTAGATCATATATTCTTCAAAAAATATCAGTGAATCAATAATTAAGAAAATTTTACATAAAAATATTTATTTTTTTTGAAAATTAATAGAATATTTCTAACCCTCATCGGTTTCCTTTTAGTATCCTTATAGAATGTAATCACTCTTACCAAGTCGTTCCAAGAAACATAATTTCCTAATCAATTATATACTCAAACTCTTCACTCTTTATCTATTTACAAAGTATTAAAATAAATATATATAGAATGGATCATTCTTTATAACATATGGAAGTATTATCACCAAATTCAATATTAGTATTCAAACTTAATTCATTCTTCTTCAACACAACTGACTCCCAACACAATTTTTTTGCCTTTAATGTTCTTTATACATATACCGAATGTGTAGAATAAGGTGATTTAATCACAAACCTATTACAAAATTTCATGGATCTAATAAAACCCCAATACCATACTCGTCATATATATTTTGCTTCATAGTTGAGTCTCTTTATCCAAGAACATAATGTAACATAACTTTCCCATTATCAAGGGAAATATCACAATCATTATATTCATTTTCACCAAGAAAATTAATATCCCACACATAATGTAATATAATAGTGCATAAAATACATTGGAATATAAATTTTATCTGAAACCTTCAATATCTTCATTTACTTAACTATTCATAATCACCCAACACATATTAATTTTTTTTGAAATATTAAAACAATACAAAAAATAAAACATTCTTCATCCAAATCCATTTATTCCCTTTAATCTCACCCTTGGGATTAATTTTCAATGCACATTTCAATTATACCAATTTCATTTATATATTCAATATCATTATCCACAATATTTAAAATAAATGAAAAGGTATAAGGTTGGTGGTAATACCTACCCAACACATGGTTCCCCCGTTGTTTAAATTTCACCATCTCCCACTCAATAAAACCTGATCCCCTTATAATGAGGGATTAATCACATTTATCTAAATAAATATTCAATAAATTATCAATATTTATATCAATATGATATATACCAATGTGGAAAAAAAGTTATTATCTATGAAAACAGTGATATCCATAAAAAATTTCAAAACATAATAACTAATCAAAAATTTATTTCTAGGAGCCATTCAGGTAGATTCTCAAGTAATATATCACATGAACTAAACATAACAAACATATAAAAATAGTTAAATGTATTACATTTTCTCCCCCTTTAACCATACTTTCAACTTAATATAATATCCCCCATAATAATATAATTTTATACAATCAAAATAGTATTGGGAAAGTGTGATTACCACATCTCAATAAAAAATTACATTAAGTGCAATCCATAATTATAGATTTGTATGAAATAATATCATATGATAGGTTTTATTCATGTTATCTCCCATCAAAATATAATCTTCATCATTATTTACCATGATAATTCTTATTCAAAATGAAATTTAAGAATCAATTTTGATACCATTTTAATTATTCGAATGTGGTAACAAGATACGATTTAAGCACTCCATTATGGATAGTTCTTTATGATGTATAGTAATCCTGTCATTAAATTTTTTTTCCTTTTTCTATACATAACTATAAATTCTATATACAAAGAGACATCAATAAAAAAATATAGGGATAATGTGATTTATACCTTTATTATTTATGATAACAAGAGGGTTGATATTTTATTTTGAATACAAAAAATATATACCCATCAACATCAATATCATGAGAAATCATAATGAAATATCATTCTTTTATTTTCTATACATGAAATTATTTTGGAATCCCGATTTTCCATTTATATTCAACATCTTTCTTATATAAAAGTGGGTTTTTAACATTAGATTCCAATGAACATCAATTATTTTATCTTTTATTTATTTATTTATCCATTTATAACTCTAAAATAAAAATAATAAGGCATAATTTAAGAACATACTCATATTTATCATTGGGTGGGAATTTTTATCTCGTAGTATCATTCATGGAACCTGGAGTCAATGGTGATTTATTTTTGTTTCTCATATTTATTGTCTATTATACTAGTCATTGTATACATTTTAAAAATTTATTCCAAATTTTTTTATACTTTCATATAGTTATCTATATCATTCAATTTACCCTTCCTTAGAAACTTATATAATTATTTTTCTGGGATATCATCCACCATACCAATCCACTTATTTATTTCATTGAATAATTGATTACTTCTTTATTCTAGTATAATTCCATTGAATTCAATATTCAAGAGATTCTTGAAAAGGTCAATAATGTGAATTTTTCTTCTATAATATATGCATATATTCTTTGGTTTAGAATCCATCTCAAACATCTTATTGGGTGTGATTTTTCAACACCTTTTTTGCATATACACAAAGGTTGACTTCCATTCATTACCTCTTCCTTTTATATTCTTGTTTTAATGTGTCCTTATTTATTCAGGTTACTATATTATATACATGTTTGGGGTAAAATTGGAATCACCATTATAATGTCTAATTTTGTTATAATTTATATAGAAATTATCCAAGCTTCCAAATAATTTTTCATAAAACAAATTTATCTTTTTAGTGTGTTTTTTAACTTAGTAGGATTACTCTTCATTCCAATTATAATTGTCATTCTTATAAGCCTTATATAATATTTATTAATTGAAAAAGTATTACCAAATTACATTATATTCAGTATGAATTAACTATGTAACCATTGGTGGTCAATAATACATTCTATTTGGGATATTGTTTTAGTTTGGATAGATTCACTCAATTGCATTGTTTGACAAAAAAAGTATTATTTTTATAATTACATTGGGTTACAATATTCCTATACATTTTGAAACCCACCCTTGATATAGAGTTGGTATTATTTACATATTCTTTTACCTATATTTTACCATATTTTTATTTATAACATGTTCTAGAATATTAAAGAACATTAGTAAAAAAAGATTTTTTATAGGAAAAGGGTTACTCTTACCTTGATATTTTAAAAAACTAGTCATAATATGATCCAAAGTCCTTTATATTACCATTAGTCATTATGGAAAGAGTACTTTAAAAAAAATCATGGAATCAACACTTTTTTAGAAGTTTATAAATATTCTATATATGTTCATTGTTGGTTTATCAATTTTAAATCTAACACAAAATACATTATGTTGAAGGTATTTTTTTCGAAACTCAACTAAAACTGATATGTTTTAAAATTTTCAGTTCACCATCTCTATATGATCTTTATATATCTATATCTTTTATTTTACACTATTTCCAATCAACTTTACCCTTTTGTATTTGATTTTTAATTGATCATTCATAACACGAATGACTTAATTATAATTCACGAAACCTTTATTTAAAGATTCTATTAAATTCAAATTTCGTACTACTTCCTTTTTGTAATGATTATTCTAAAAAATTTAACTTTCCTTTGATATGAAATATTGTTTATTCTTTAGCTTCATGATTTTGGGTGAGAGTACTATATTTTTCAAATTTTTAGCCAATTCTTTCTATATATCATCCATATCCATTTCCTAATATGTTTTCTCATGATATAGTTCCTTGACAAACTTAAGTATATAATTGAAAACATCAGTTGGAACATTATACATGTAATACTTAACTTTAAAATATAGATCTTTGATATATTTAATTAAAAAATTCTTCTAATACACCTCATATCCCTCAACTATTATTTTAAAAGATTATGTTGGTTCTGATAGAGATGATAGCTATAATATCCATCTGAGGGAAATGTGAACCTTATTAAAATATAAAAATAATATATGAATAATAAAATAAACTTATCAATAAATAAGATCCAATCAGAGAAATTATATATTAGATCTGCTACCAATTAGTGCATCCAATTGGATCATGCAGTCACACTTAAAGGGGTGGGGGATGAAGTTGTGGGCCCTTATTTTAGTGAAATATTATCTCTTTTGATTTATACACTTTACATTTGTACTTCACGATTTGATTAGATTAATAGATCTACTTATGATATCCAAACATACCAAGTCACATGAAAATCAATAAATAATAAATTGAGAAACATAAAATATTTTTTATATGTTAGATCCCAATATAGAAATTCACTATGTTGTGTTTTGGTTGAGTTTGAGAAATTGATTTTAACATTAATCAATTACAGTGATTGTAAAAAGTGAGAAGGCATCATCCTTAACTCATGAAAAACAAGGGGTTGGAAATTTTCATCCTTTAAAAAAAAATTATCTCCAGGTTATAGGCTATATGTTGGAAAGTTTGTCTGAGATTATACTAGATACCTCTTATATTCAATAGTCTTGGATATAAACTGTTGATCCTGATCTAAAATTTTCTATTAGATTACATTGTATTAACTGGTGAGATATTCTTCCTTTGGAATATGTTTGGATATACCAATACCTAAAAAAATAAAAAAATTCACATTAGCCTTATTTTTTCAAATTAATCTTAGAATGATCAAATCATATAAATAGGAGGTTTAATTATGATGTCTTATTCCTCATTTATTTTCAAGATCCTTCACACATAAAATACATATCTAAAAAAATTACTTTCATCCTTGATAAACTCACTTCTTATCCTTTCTTTGACTATATGATATAGAGATATTATAGAGAAGGACCTCAATCTAGATTCTCTTTATTTCACCCTTATATACTGGATATATTTTATTATCCCTAATTAAAATCATCTTCTTAGTTTCTCTCCCTTATATGTATAGAATATACTATAGAATATAGTATTAGTTATTGTTAATATTTACTTCTTTTCATTAATTAATTTATAGATTCATGTTAATATCATTTCTATATTTTTGAATTTGGAAAAACTATGAAAAAATGGGGTATCCCTATTCCCCATTTTAAACTAGCCAAAATATCTCATGATAAAATAACTAGTATGATAACCATAATTAGTTTCAAATATTCTTATTTGAAACCCCATAATTATTTTTCAATGTTATCCTCTAGTATTAATATTTTATTTTCTTCTTACTTATTTAATATCTATATTATCATTATTTGATACCTGGTTGAGTATATGTTGAAACCCTTATGACATGGTAAACCTAAACAAGGAAAAAATTTCTTCCTCAATTATCACCTCCATTATTATTAGTTTGAACCAGGGATATTAGAATCATCGGGATATTTAAACTTGATTATCATCATATAATTTTATTAATCCAGTTTAAGAATACTTAATTTTTCAGTCTAAATAACCTTAAGTTTGAAATAAAATATCATGTGTAATTTTTTAATAAGATCAAATATATCACACATATAGAATAATATATTTTTTATTCATGATTATAGTCTTAAGACTTATCAAATATCCTTCACAAACCATTGAATATCATTAATATTAGATGAAATATATTAAATACCATAGTGGGCTTGATAATTTTCCAATTTTCTAATCACTAATATCCTTTATATCATCTGTGATGTGTTACATTTTCTCTAAATATCCTATGTATCAATATATGGTTTTCTCTATTTCCAAATTTCTTCATGCACTCTTAAAAATACATTAAGTATGATTCAATTATTTTATATATTACCATATTATCTTTCCTTTCACATATATATTATTATACAAAAACATATATCATCTTATGTATAAATTAAATTTTATACTTGACTTATATTATCACAGTAAAAAATATTCATTCCATATGAAAAATATCATATAAATCATGTAAGATATTTTACATTTTTTAAAGTACAATATTTTGAAGATACCATTTTTATTCAATGGGATATATTACCTTACATCAATATCCCCCATTCTTGTTAAAAATTGTATGTATTCTCATCTCAATCAACCTTAATCCTCCATCCATATTCATTATTTTATAATATTTCCATCTCTCTATATAGTTCTAGCTAACTTTGACCTCTATTAATCTTGGTCATAATTTTTAGAATAAAATCCTTCAATCCCCATCCTTTCAATATATTAATAAATTTATTAAAATATATTGACAATAAATATCATTTATATTATACCACATCCTTGAATAAATTTATTCGAGGACTCTATGTACAGAAACTATCCCATTATCAAGGGAAATATCTCAATCTTCATCTTCATCGCTAACATGTGAATATATTTCAAATAAAAATTAATAGATAATAAATCATATAATTTTTTTAAAATTTAGTGTTATATCACAAATTCAATTTCTTCATTCATTGAATTCTTTAGTATCACCAAAGACAAATTTACATTACTCTTTATTAACATATTGACATCTAATACAACATTATTCACCCCAATATAATTTGGAACTTTAAAGAACGTATCTTAAAAAATATATAGAATTTTATTTACATTATTTTACTTTAACTAAGTTGAGTTAGAGATAACATAATCAATGAGTTATAAACTCTATTTTTTAAAGAATATATAACTATTGATCCATGCATTAATAATCTTATATGAACTATCTGTACTATCATAAAAAATGAAATCATGGTAGGATAACTCTACAATCATCATTCCATTATGGTGAATCTTTTAAAAAAGTCAAATAATAAATAAAAATAGGTGTCAAACTACTAATTCATGGTATTTGTATGTAATGAATTTAGAAAAATTGATAATTTATTGAATCCACTATATATTGGATTTATTTCTATATGGAAATCACCAAGAATGTCAAATATTTTAAATTCTTCCCCATAGATATTATATTAGGTATTATTACCTCCCACATCATTATTGTAGCACCCCCAACCCTCACTCCAAAATCTAGTTCCAGAAACACACACATTACATACTAGGTTTGATACCAACTGTATATTTATAGACATATCTGTCCCATAATTACATGAATTAATAAAAATATTTAATTATATATATTCGCAAAAACATTTAGGTTTATTTACTTATAGAATTAATAAAAATAATTAACTAAAAAAATCCATGTATTTTTAAACTAAATGACATTTTTTACAATATATGTCAAACTACTTAATCCATAACAAGTCTTCTAAATCTAACAAACAATGTTCACACTTGTTATTTTCTTATAGAAATATCATGTGATGTAATTTTATTCATAAGATAGGGAAATGTAAACATAATAAGGGAACAATCAAATGATACTTAAGGGAAAACATATATAAGACACTATTATGACATCAATAATATGATAAGAATAAATAAGAGTAAAATAATAAAATATAATTAAACATATGAGTTTGAAATAAATCCTTGGATGACAATGTTATATAAAAAATTACATGTATAATAATAAATTAATTAATGTTGATGGAATTAATTATTCCATACATCTATATCTTTATTGTCAAGTCTTCATCCAAGAAATCATTCTTTATACCCAGTTTTCAACCAAGACATCAATCATGAATTGGGTAGGTATAACCCAAATACCCAAACCCTTTATCTCATGAGACTAACTAATTCATCGAGGGTCTATATAATATTGGACCCCACCCAATAATTCTAATGTAATAACTATATCAGAGATGTTAATATCAATACAATGCATTATCAAATTGCCTTAGTAATCCATAAATATTTGTTTTGGGACACAGAAATATTAAATGTAAATAATTTTATAGTTAATAAATGAACATATTCCATATGGAGAAAGAAAATAGATTGTTAAAAAACAATTTATCAACATCTTTTATTAGTTAGGGAACATCTGTATGGGAATACCAAGTATACTAACTGTCAATACCACCCCAATCGATAAGTATAATAGATTTAAATATAATCATTCAAAAAATAACATAATATAGAGAGTGGTGTATATGGTTATGTTAATAATTTCCTCAATCATCTGACTTGTGAAATATCGATGAACACCCTACAATCCATGGAAATACAGAGTGTTCAAAACAGGAAAGGCATTGGAAGGTAAATCATACCTATAAATAGGATGATTTGGAATGTCAAAATTAGTGATAGATCTTTTATTTGGTAGGAAAGAACATTACATAAGCTATATAGAGAAAAATAGAGGATAATATCATATAAACAATGTTTACGATCATGAATAATATATCTTAAAGAGAAACAACTTAAATGAAAAACAATATTTTTGTATTTTAGAAAAATCACATTTGAAATAACACATATCCTTGATCATTGGAATTTTTTTAAAGGAAATATTTTATGATATTATGATATTATGATTTTTTAAGATGCGAAAACCTCGATATGAATTTTTTTGGAGAATAAAAAAATTGCATAAAGATGCGCTCACATGGTAAGCATTAAAATAGACACTTTTCACAATTTGACAAAAAGGATCCTTATGGAAAACAATAAAAATTTATTTTAAAACTCTTTAATGAAATAACTAGTAGTGGAATATTAACTTTATCAATTATTGATGCATTTATAATGAAATTTAAAAAATAATTCCATAAATGAGAAAAAAATAGTGGTTCCGTATTGGCAAGAAAAGACATGGCAGGTTGTCTTACAAGAAACACTTTGGGTAAAATATGGGTCAAGGGGAAATAAAATTTTTATGGGACATGTAAAAACCCATGAATATCCAAATAAAATTAAGAGAGTATTTATAAATAATACAAATTCCCTAGATGGATTATCTTATAGAATCTATGTTGATTTGAAAATAGGATTAGAAATGAAGCCTATATTAATTGAGTAATATTTTAATCAAAACACCTAGAAAGATAGGGATAAAAATATAAGTTAAAATACCATGAATAAAAGAAAATTAATCATATAAAATATCAAACAATATGTCCACATAGCAGATAAAAAACATGGTTCACAATATTCAACATGTCCCATGGATATAAAAATGAGACAAGGAAACCCTTACCTTAATTACCAACATCCACATAAGTGATTAAATCTCCAGCATAAAAAATATAAATATCTTGTACCATCCTTCCCCTTATCAATGGATTGGGATAGTAGTGGGATGTTACTATGACATAAGTGACATCCCCAATATGACAAAGGTCAGAAATAAATACTGAAGGGTTTCAATACATGTGGGGGATGATTTTCCCTTAAATAATAAAACAACTAACCATAAAATATTTAGTGGAACGAACCTCTCCTATCCATTACATGGTGAAAAATACAGTGGTATACTTTTTATGGGAGGTCAAGGTGACTTGTTCAATTTTTTTGGTTTTTTATGTATTTAGGTTCTTCAACGGTAGTTTGCAATTGTGATTCACAACGGTGAGTCATAGTGATGAGTTAGAATGACGAGTCATAGTAGTGGGTTGAAATGGTGAGTCATAGCTGTATATTTTACCAGTGACTAGCACTAGTAGCTCACACTGGTGGCTCACACTGGTGGGTGGAACTGGTGGCTCTCCCCAGTGGATCGTATCGGTGAATCGCACCGGTATCTTGCACCAGTGACTAGCATTGGTAGCTCTCCAACTATATCCCATAGTGACTCGCATCAGTGACTCACATCATTTGCTCGCACCAGTGAATCATAGTGGTGACTCACCTAATGGTGATTCATTTCTAATATTTTGTCAATTTTCGTAATTCTTACAGTTGTTTTTCTAGTTTCTCCCATTTAACATTTTATTTGAAATAAAATGAATTTAATACTATATTTACTGGTTTTTGGAGACATTTCGAATCATATTTAAATTATAAAAACCTTAAGTTTCCTGTGAATTCCAAACTACATGCTCTTGGTCATGATCCCCCTTTAATGGATTATAAAAACTGTTTATCCTGTAGATTTAGGATCTAGACTTTCTAAAGCCAAGATCTTCTCTTCCTTATGTGATTCCTTTTCTTTTGATTCTGAATATTCCCAGAACTTTTCTTCCCCAAGGAGTTGTGCATTGTGTTTTATCCTCTGGACCATGTTTTCCCTATAGTCTCTTTCTGCTGCATGTGAACCCCATTATTTTGTGTATTAAGGAAGTGATGATCGCATATTCTTCCAAGAAGGTCTTCCCTGATATCTGTCAATTTTGTATCACGTGGGGTGGGTGTACGAATGTATTCTTGTAGATATAATTTAATCCTAATTCAATAAATATAATCGAATCTGTTTCAAATTAACAATCCAGGGTTTGGAAATGTGATGTATGATGGTACTATTTTATTGATATTTTGATCAATGTTGTGAATTTTTTGAGCTATATGCCTACTAAAAATCTTGGTCGTTTGGGGTCCTTGGATGTGCATATGCTATTTATGAATGCATGTTTGTATTCTTCTCATTAATAAAATAAATTGAATCTATTAACCATATATATTTAGAAAAAATAAATGCATCCCCTAGGATTATATTATTTTATGATAACTCCTAAATTAATAAGTGTAAATAGAATGAGGAATTCCTTGATAAATATGAATATTCCTTGCCTTGGTCTGTATGGTGGTGTGATGTGTGTGGGTCTATTATGAGTTGTGATGTAGGAGGGTTGTGGTCATGGTTGTGTGATGTGGGGTGGTTTCTTTGGTGTAATAGAATTTTAGTTTTAGTGATTGATTGATTGTGGAATGGATGGGAAGTGTTGTAGAGAAGATCTATGATAGGGTTGTGCAATTTTTTTTTCAATATGCAGATTTGAGTTGGGGTTTTCACTATTGATAGGATGGATTGGGAGGAATGAATTTGATGAATGATAATGATAGTGGTTGGCATGGGTGTCAAACGTAGAGGAATGTGAAGCAAATTTATTTTATTGACTTTTCACCTTCTGATATGACTTTGGATGTGTTTCTTTTTTGGGATTATGGTTATTAGTTTCTCGGGTAGATATGGAATGAATAAATTAGTCTTTAAATAAAAAATTATAATCGATTAAATCAATTTTATGGGGGTTTTAATTGAGTTTGTGGCTAGTTTTTTGTTTGGGAATTTAGAGGTAACAACCATGGTGGTATCGTGAGTTGGTTTTTGGTTGAAAACCCATAGGTTGGGCTTCAATGAAAAAAATAATATATATATATATATACATGTATTTCCTTTGTGATTTCTATACACACACCACCCTAATTTTGAATTATGTGTTGAACACCCCGTCGTCACTGCAGAGGGTGTCTTTCCCCGACATCCTAATGGGAGGATGACTGGCTGGCCACCCGCCCTTCCCGAATCCTTCTTTTAGGTGATGGTAGACAAAGATTTTTTAAGTAGTTATTGGTTTGGGGGGGGGGGGTGTCCAAGGGTGTGCAGGAGAGTTGTGATTTCCCATGTGTCTTCAAGATGAGATGAGTTGTGTTTTTCCAGGTGTCTTCATGACAAGATGTATTTTCCTTTCCCAGTTGTTTTCAAGATGTGATGTGGTATGTGGCCAAGTGTCTATGGGAGGGATGTGGTTGTGAGGCCCAGGTGTGTGTGGGAGAGATGTGATGTGCTTCATTTTCCCATGTGATGGGATTTTCTATGACGCCCACGTGTGTGTGGTATGGATGTGATGTGCTTCATTTTCCCTGGATACTGGACTAGATGTGGGGCCCAGGTGTGTGAAGGCGAGTTGTGATGTGGTATGTTTTGAAGATGTTGGAGCACTAAGACCTTTCCATTATGCTATGATAGTGGATAATTAGTATTATTCTCCCAATTGTGTATGAGCGAATTTTGTTTTCCTACTGAGTATATGTGTATGCTCACCGAATGTTATAAAACTACTTTCAGGTTTCTAGGAAGAATATGTGGACCATGTTGGGAATTACTAGTTTGAACTTTAGAGAAATTTCTATGTCGCTCTATAGCCTTACTTTTGGTACTTACCTTAGAGACTTTTGTTTTATTCTAGTTTTATTTTAAACACCTATGTGGAATGAATTTTGGATTTCCTATATATATATATATTCTTAGAGTTGTTTTTGGGATGAACCATCTTATTTCCCAATCTTTGTTCTAAAATAAAAAGGGAAATGCCTCCCATTTTGTGAGAATATATATACCCTTGGATCTAGTCCCTACCCTATGGCCTACTAGAGGTGGGACTCAAGGGTCATTATATCCCTTTCTTTATTTCCATCCCAGGAGGGGTATCTTGTGTGGGAGTGGGTTGTGACAGCTTAGGATCATAGATGATGGTTGAGAGATAGGATGGAGTTTGTATTTAGGAATAATGGGGATTGTATGGATTGGTAGGGAAATAGTTTCATGTGATATTGGTGCATGAAATAGTCCAGGGAATATATTCATGGACATTTGATTTTAGGGCCCCCATGATCTCGTGAAAGAAATATAAATTAACAAAAATACCAGGTGAGGCGACACCATTTATAGGGTAGAGACCTTGGGAAGGTAAATTCATCATAATGACTTGGGTTATTGTTTGAATTTGGGTGTTTTGGGAAATTTGAAATGGATAAAAAATTATTTAAATGGATTAAAATGAATATTAAATAAAATTTCACACTACCTAGGCATAGGAATTCCTTATTTACTTTCATCTATGGAAGCCAATTGTCGTTAGTGAGTGGCTAGGACAGTTAAGGTCTAATAATTTGATCCTGTTGATCAGTAGAGATTTTATCTAGTGGAGGAGGATGTCTAGTGGCAGAGAATATTACTTGATTTATAGCGGTAGTCTGTGGGAATGTACGAGGGCATCATTTTAGACACGAAGATAGAGAGTTGGACTGAGGATCTTGAGATAAACTTTAGTTTAATCTAGTATACTTTTCTAGTGATCCAAATGTGGGGAGATGCGCATCAGTGGTGGATGCTCTATCTAGGGGAGTGTAATGATAGAGACGTGTTATGGGTCAACTTTCTGAAGGAGCTATGATCTAAGTTCCTTTCATCAACTATGAATCATGAGAAGAGGTAGGAGCTACTCCCCCTTTAGTTGGGGAGTATTTCTGTATGGGATATGGGGATTAAGTTCAAGGAACTCCTTCGTTTTTCCCAAATCTCTTTTTAGATTAGGATTTTAGTGTGTGATGCCTAGAGGAGGGACTTTATCCTTCTATGAAATACACTATTACTCCATATACTTTTCCAATGTACCTGGAGGTTTAGTAAAAGAAAAATATAATTAAGTGAACACACTCACAAAGAGGTTTACTATGCGAGGGGAATCATCAAAGTTCTTTAAAAAGGTTACTACCAATAGGTCTAACCTTCCAGGGTTTCTTTGATTTCGACTGGAGGGTAGTCGACTTTAGTAGTTCCCATTTTAACCTTTTGGTCCTCAGGAATTTTATATGGACTTGGGACAGAGGTGTTTCATCTATGAATTATGTGGGAATTTTTAGGATAATTTTCTAATGGTCGTTCGATCTCAGTATGGTGGAGGTGGAAATTCTCAGTGTCTGCCTGAGAATCATTTTTTAGCTAGGCCTTTTCAACAGAAAGGGAAACTAGCTCATGCTTCATCAAGGGGAGACAAAGTATCTAGTGTCCAACCTCATGGTGTTCCTTAGGGAACTCAACTTGGGAATGGATGTGAAGGTTGTCATCAGTTGATGGATAGAAGAGATAGGTGTGGCCAATTATTCACAATTGTGGTTGAAGATCCAAAAATACAAGAGATAGTTTGAGGTATGATCAAATTGTTTAGTACCCTTTCTTTTTATTTGTTTGATTTAGGAGCTTTGCACTCAATTTTTTATACTAGTATATCCCAGTCTCTAGGACCAGAAAAAGAGACTCTTAAAATTCCCCTGGTGTTGAGTATGCCTGTCAAAGGTCAGATAATATTATTTGATATGTTATAGTTATGTAGACTGATGATTGAGACACCCTAGTACCATGTAGATCTATCATTACTAAAGATGAAACTGTACAATGTCATTATAATCATTGAATGTTTGTATTCCATACCACACTATTATCAACTACTTTTGGAGAAGAGTTTTATTTTCATACGTGGATGGACAGTGTGTGGTTTTCGTTGGCAAGCAGAGCTGCCAGATGGGTAGTAGGTATTTAGAGGCTCTTCTTTCCATGTTACTTGAGATTTCAGTGGAATTGGTGGATGCTATGATTTTGGAAGTACCCAAGATTGTTCAAGAGTTATTGGATGTTTTTCTGAGGAGTTTTTGACCCTACCCCCTTAACATGACATTGAGTTTGGAATAGAACAATAGACCAGTGATTCTATGAGTTCTATGGATCCTTATTTGTTGAATTCTTCTAGGTTGTGGGAGTTGAGGATGATGATATATGCTCTGATGAATAATTGATTTATTTGGCCTAGTGTGTCATTGTGGTGTGCTTTGGTGATTTTTGGAAATAAGTCATATAGTGGTCTGATTTAGTGTATACACTACAGGAAGTTTAATCAGGCGACAACCAAGAACTTTTACCCTCTTTGGAGGATATATGATCTTTTTTATGAGATGAAAGGGGTGATTTGGTTTTCTACGATCAATCTGCGGTCAAAATATCACCAGTTGAGGGTGATGGAGGGAGATATTCGGAAGACAACTATAAGGCCCCATCCTTAAACCTTACTTAATCTTGAGTTATTACAAGAATACACCTTGAGGATCTTTTCAGGTTTAGAGTTTTAGAGAATTAGATCATAAAACATGCATTACATCCCACATTTAAACAAAGTGGTTACAATAAAATATAGTATTGTTTTTTTCCCATCAACGGATACATATTTAAAATAAAACCTGGATTCTTTCTTGACACTTCCTTGACACTATCAGCACATCATGTACCTTTCCCTTGACCTGTGAAAATCATTTCAAGAACTTGGGATGAGCATAAAAAGCTCAGTAAGGGATTTAAAAATATGGAAAGGAAACACGAGTACATGTATACATAAGAATCAATGAAATCATACTATACTCATTAAACATAAGAAATTTAACATAACTCATCAAATCATGAATAAATCATAGAAATCATAAGACATAAAGGTAACTTGAGGCATTCATAACATTCTTACGTAGGGAGTAACCCTCTTGGTTACGTTTGGAATACCCATCATAGTATATTCCCTAAATCTCTTTGGAGAAACCTTAACGTTTAACTACTTCTCTTTACCCAATGCATTGGAGATATATATCAGGATCACCTGCCCCTAGTTTATCACAGAACCACCCATCTTCATAAACAATTCCCAAGAACCATAACATAATCGTATCACATAAAACATGCATAAAAGAAACATAACATTTCCACATTTCAATTACAAGATATCAATAACACATTGATATAATAAAAACATTATCAAAACCATTTTCAATACCAAAATAAAAGAAAAGTAAAACATGGTATTTTTTTTCATTTTTTTAAAAAAAGTTATGGCCTGTATTGGAAGCCAAAACTCAAATAATGGTCACGGCAGCGGAGAAGTCGTTGTCGCCGCATACGTACGAAAAAAACATTCCCTTTTGTCGTTTAGTAAAATCTTAATATAAAAAGAGATTCCTTTTAAATAAGTGTAAAAGTAAAAGGAGTTTATACACCGTATGAAAGAAAGTTGTGTATAATACAAAATATGCCTCAATGAATGGAGATTGAGACGAAGTCCCTTACCTTGTATCCGACTTGACTCGATGGTTCTTTAATCATCTGAATAATAAACTTGAGTTAATTTATACTTTCTTAAGAAAATTTTTCAAGTTCATTATTCCTTTTATATCATTTATTACCATGTCATTAACTCTATGTTATTATTTAAGTTTATAACGGTTGTTTTAATGATCATTGGTACTTGAGTCAAAAATGAACTTCTTATATTTAAAATTTGTTCACGTAGTCAAATATCCATTATCTGAATAATGATATTAATGATTTAGATTCCATATATATCATATATATCCAGTATATACATTCATTTATAATATTACATAATCGTTTTGACGTAAGAAATGAAATGTACCGTTTATGGAGATGGTAAGCCGTACGTATGCATGAACGCTACTTTCATTTCTATGTCATATTAATGGAATTAAAACTAAATGAGAGATATGTATATTTTAATTCCAGAATTATATTCATCATTTAGATGTAACATAAATCATATATATCAATTATATATATGTACTTATAATAGTACATTACATTTGGGGATAAGAAATGAAATACACCGTTCATGGAGACGGTAAGCCGTACGTACGCATGAACGCTACTTTCATTTATATCTCATACTTTAATAGAATTAAAACATAATGATACATAATAGTATTATAATTCCATTATGGTATCATATATAATATCATTAAATCTATCCTTTATGCATACCACATATGGTATTAACGAATCAAATCACTTTGGGGGGGCGGTAGTCCGCACTTTCTAAAATGAAGATATCGTGTATACCCATAATGGAAGCCATAAAGGTATGCCATAAATGAAAAATACAGAAGCTTAAAGAAAACATAAACATATTATATATCATATATAAATATAGTGACATCTTAATGTCCACCTTTTATGGTGTTAGAAAAATATTGAACAATCATCGTTTCGTGAGGTAGAAATTCTCCATCCACAGAAACAGTATGTTCTTTAACCATTAGATGTAGGCATGTGTAAGTTTAGCTCAAATGCTTGTTATAACAACATCCTAGTATATTTAATATACTGGAGTTGTTATAAAATAAATGAATAAAAAGAGTTTAGGGGGTTGGAGAAGAAAAATTAAACATAAGAACACAAGAGAAGACACTACCTTTAAATCGGGAAACTCTTTTTGATTTGAGCTCAAAGGCTTTCTTGAGAAGACTTCTTCCCAAAGTGAGGCTTCTAAGAGTACTATAGGGATGTTTAGATACAAAATGAGCAGGGGTTGGACGATCCAAATACTTGAGAGGTGTGGGTAATGAGGTAGAGGTGGGGGCCTTTTATAAGAGGAGAGGAGGGGCACTGTTGGAATGTTACAAAATGTTACTTTATTTTCAAATGCGTTTCGGATTTTAAAGGTCCCAAATTGATGTATTTATAGGATAAGGTGATAAGGGTTCGAAATATACTCATCCAATAGGTCTTTGACAAGTGTAGGTCTTAGATTTTACATTATCGTTTTATTTTATGTAAATCCTTAAATAATGAGGTAATTACTGCATCATCATGATGTCATAAATAATTTAATTTATTTAAGGTATAAAAATTATGAAAAAAATACTATGATGTAGGATATATTTTTATCTTTCCAATGAATATTTATAATCCAACATATCATTTATAGAGACAAAATTAAAAATGTTTTACTCAGGTGATACATTCTTTGTTATATTTAACTTTCTTTAACACTAAAAAGATAAAAAGTCACTTGCACACAAAAGTGATTCCATGGGGTCCCCAAGTTTGGAACAAGGCATTCCATGGTCAACAATGAGACAAAAATTAGAATTAGGACACATGTTGTGGTCATTTGTTATTATTATGATATTATTTTATTATCCTTAACTACCTGATTACTCATTAATCAAGATAATTAAAGATAATTACCATCGTTACTATTCATAATGTCAAAAAACAAAAGATTATTAATTACATAATTTGGACCTTCTGATTCCAAATATGGAATCCATTTTACCAAATTCCAAACATATAAATTGCAATAATTAATTTAAAAATAATTCCTGTTGTCAAAACAAGTAGTGGGTTTTTTTGAAATAATATCTATGAAAAGTTTGGCACTTGTTTATGCCCAATTCCAAAGTGAAATTAATCTCAATGACCACCATTGGATTACATGGTAAAAATATATTCTATTTAAACTTAAAAACCAATTAAAAAGATAATCTAACCATATAATTAAATTAGATGAAAAAGTAGTTTTGATGTAAAATGCACTATTTTTCACTCTTCATTAAAAAACGAACATTGTTAGAAAAACACCAAAAAAATTATCCAATGTAAATTTCAATGTCCCAATCATAAATAATAAGTTTATTTTGAAAAATAGAGCTTATAAAATTGTCAAAAGTTTGATTTAAAAAAAGGTTTTCCAATAAAAGGCTGTAAAACAATCTTTTAAAAATATTAGGGTATTCCATGCTTAAGATTGGATTTATTCTCGTTTTAAGCCTCTAAAACACTATCTAATTCATAAATAGATATAGATAAAAATATCTATTATTCATTACTTACTTGGGATGTTTCATCCTTACCCCTTTAGAAAATTACGTCCCCGCAATTTATTTACTTATCAAATAAGTGGGGGCATTTATCCCTCATTGCATTTTTAGATTCCCATGTTGCCTCTTCAATCATGCAGTTTTCCCACAAAACCATTACTTGATGAATCACCTTATTCCGCAACACTTTCTCCCTATGATCAAGAATCTGAACTGGTTGTTCCTCATAAGATATATTCTCTTCCAACTGAACTACCTCTAGACTCAAAACATGAGATGGATCTGGCATATACTTTCTCAACATCGAAACATGAAAAACATTATGTACCTGAGATAAACTCGGAGGTAAAGCCACTTGGTATGAAACTGATCCAACTTTATCCAGAATTTCATATGGTTCAATGAACCTTGGACTCAGCTTTCCTTTCTTACCAAATCACATCACAATTTTCCATGGTGAAAATTTGAGAAAAACGTGATCACCAACCTCAAAAGATAGATCCTTCCTTCCGTTATCCATATAACTCTTCTGCCTACTCTGAGCTGTTCTCATGTGTTTCTGAATCAACTGAACTTCTTCTGCCAACTCTTCTACCAATTCGTGTCCCATCAACTTCCTTTCACCCACTTCATCCCATAAAGCTAGAGTTCGACACCGATTGCCATATAACGCCTCAAATGGTGCCATCTGTATACTGGAATGAAAACTATTATTATATGAAAACTCAAACAAAGAAAGATGTTGGTCCCAACTTCCCTGATAATCCATCGAACAAGCACATAGCATATCCTCCAAAGTGTGAATCGTTCTTTTTGACTGCCCATCTGATTGAGGATGAAAAGCTATACTAAAATTTAATTCAGTACCCAACGACTTCTGAAGGCCTTTAAAAAAGTTAGAAGTGAACTTGAGATCATGGTCAGATACTATGGAGAGAGGAACTCCATGTAACTTGACTATCTCTTTAAGATACAAAGGAGAAAGTTGATCTAGGGAAAAAGTATCTCGTATAGCAAGGAAATGAGCAGATTTAGTCAAGCGATCAACAATAACCCAGAATGCATTATTACCTTGAGATGTCTTCGGTAATCCCACAACAAAGTCCATGGATATATTCTCCCATTTCCACTCTGGCACTGGTAAAGGCTGGAGAATCCCTTTTGGTAACTGCCGCTCTGCTTTAACCTGTTGACATGTCAAACACTTCACAGTAAAATCAATAATATCTCTTTTTATTCCGTCCCACCAGTAATACTCCCGAAGATCTTTATACATCTTAGTACTGCCAGGATGAACTGAAAACGGAGAACTATGAGCTTCACATAACAACTCTCTCTTGAACTGTAAATCACAAGGCACACACAATCTCTTCCCAAATCTCAAAACACAATCATTATCAATGTTGAATTCAGGCAACTTACCTTTCTGAAGCAGCTCTACCTTTTTCCTGCAACTCACTGTCTTGCTTCTGTGCTTGCTTGATTCTGTCTGATAGAGAAGATTTCACTGATACCTGAAACAAAACCAAAGGACATCCGACACCAACAACTTCTATGCCAAATTTCATCAAATCCTTAACCAAGGGATCACATTCCAAACACAACATTGTTAACGAAGCACAACTCTTTCGACTCAAAGCATCACCCACTTTATTTTCTTTTCCCAGATGGTAATGAATTGTACAATCATAATCCTTGATTAATTCTATCCATATCCTCTGTCTCATGTTAAATTCATTCTGAGTGAGTATATACTTTACATTTTTGTGATCGGTATATATTTCACACTTTACTCCATACAAATGATGCCTCCAAATATTTAAAGCAAAAACAACAACAGCTAATTCCGAATCATGTGTAGGATAATTTACCTCATGAGTTTTCAACTGACGTGAAGCATTAGCAATTACTTGATCATTCAGCATTAGGACAAAACCATGTACTTTCAATGAAGCATCGCTGTAGATAACAAACTCTACATTCCTGGAAGGTAGTTCCAAAACTGGAGCATTCACCAATCTTCTTTTCAATTCCTGAAATCAATCGTCACATTCTTTTTTCCAGATAAACTTAACACCCTTCCGAGTTAGCTTAGTCATTGGATTAGATAACCGTGAAAAATTTCTAACAAACCTTCCGTAATAGCCTGCCAAACCAAGGAAACTACGAATCTCAGTTACATTTGCGAGTCTTGGCCATTCTTCCACAACCTTTGTTTTTATAGGATCGACAGTTATCCCTTCTTTAGAAACAATGTGACCAAGGGAAGAAATTTTTTGCAACCAAAACTCACACTTGCTAAATTTACCATAAAATTTATTTTCTTTTAAGGTTTGAAAAATAACCCTTAAATGTCTTTCATACTCCTCTTTAATTTTAGAAAACACCAAAATATCATCAATGAAAACAACCACGATTTATCACCTGAGTCAACTGAGCCATCACTACAACAAACTATTTAGTTCTGATTCTGACCATCTCAGGATACTGATTTGAAAGGTCATTTCACTCTGTATGCCTTCCCTGAAAATCTGTTCTGTTTCCTCTATGAAAAACCATTCTTAGCACATAAATATCTTAGGAGAAGCAACATGGTAATATTTAAATTCTATATCATTTCAATTTGACCATAAAAAAATATTTTTGGATAATCATTTAATAAAATTATTACTCCTAAAGTTATCTAAACCGACCTATGATACCAACTATAAGGACCCAACCATAAACCTTACTTAATATTTAGTTATTACTAGAATACACCTTGAGGATCTTTTTAGGTTTAGAGTTTTAGAGAATTAGATCATAAAATATGCATTATATCCCACATTTAAACAAAGTGGTTACAAAAAAAGATAGTATTCTTTTTCTCCCATAAACGGAAACATATTTAAAATAAAACATGGATTCTTTCTTGACACTTCCTTGACAATATCATCACATCATGTACCTTTCCCTTGACCTGTGAAAATCATTTCAAAAACTTGGGATGAGCATAAAAAGCTCAGTAAGGGATATAAAAATATGGAAAGGAAACATGATTACATGTATACATAAGAATCAATGAAATCATACTCTACTCATAAAACATAAGAACCTTAACATACCTCATCAAATCATGAATAAATCATAGAAATCATAAGACATAAAGGTAACTTGAGGCATTCATAACATTCTTACATAGGGAGTAACCCTCTTAGTTACGTTTGGAATACCCATGACAGTATATTCCCTAAATCTCTTCGGAGAAACCATGACGTTTAACTCCTTCGTGTTACCCAATGCATTGGAGAGCTATATCGGGCTCACCTTCCCTTAGTTTATCATGGAACCACCCATCTTCATAAACAATTCCCAAGAACCATAACATAATCGTATCACATAAAACATGCATCAAGGAAACATAACATTTCCACATTTCAATCACAAGATATCAATAACGCAATGATATAATAAAAACATTATCAAAACCATTTTCATACCAAAATAAAAGAAAAGTAAAACATGGTATTTATTTTTCATTAAAAAAAGTTATGGCTTGTAGAGGAATCTGAAACTCAAATAATGGTCAGAGTGGCGGAGAAGTCGTTGTCGCCGCATACGTACGACAAAAAAACATTCCTTTTGTCATTTAGTAAACGCTTCATATAAAAAAATTCCTTTTGAATAAGCGTAAAAGTCAAAGGGGTTTATACACCGTATAAAATAAAGTTGTGTATAAAACAAAATATGCCTCAATGAATGGAGATTGAGACGAAGTCCCTTACCTTGTATCCGACTTGACTCGATCATTCTTTAATCTCCTGAATAATAAAATTGAGTTAATTTCTAATTGATTAAGAACCTTTTTCAAGTTCATTATTCCTTTTATATCATTTATTACAATGTCATGAAAACTATGTTATTATTTAAGTTTATAACGATTGTTTTAACGATCATTGGTACTTGAGTCAAAAATGAACTTCTTATATTTACAAGTTGTTCACGTAGTCAAATATCCATTATCTCAAGAATGATATTCATGATTTAGATGCCATATATATCATATATATCCTGTATATACATGCATTTATAATATTTCATAATCATTTAGAGGTAAGAAATGAAATGCACCGTTCATGGAGACGGTAAGCCGTACGCATGCATGAACACTACTTTTCATTTCTATGTCATATTAATGGAATTAAAACTAAATGAGAGATATGTATATTTTAATTCCAGAATTATATTCATCATTTAGATGTAACATAAATCATATATATCCATTATATATATGTACTTATAATAGTACATTACATTTGGGGATAAGAAATGAAATGCACCGTTCATGGAGACGGTATGCCGTACGTACGCATGAACGCTACTTTCATTTCTATCTCATAATTTAATGGAATTAAAACATAATGATACATAATAGTATTATAATTCATGTATGGTATCATATATAATATCATTAAATCTATCATTTATACGTACCACATATGGTATTAGCGAATCAAATCACTTTGAGGGGGCGATAGTCCGCACTTCCTAAAATGAAGATATCACGTATACCCATAATGGAAGCCATAAAGGTATGCCATAAATGAAAAATACAGAAGCTTAAGGAAAAAAAAACATATTATATATCATATATAAATATAGTGACATATTAATGGCCACCTTTGAAGGTGTTAGAAGAATATTGAATAATCATCGTTTCGTGAGGCAGAAATTCACCATCCATAGAAACAGTATGTTCTTTAACCATTATATGTATGTGTGTGTAAGTGTAGCTCGAATGATTATTATAAAAACAAACTAGTATATTGGATATAATGGAGTTGTTACAAAAGAAATGAATAAAAAGAGTTTAGGGTGTTGGAGAAGAAAAATAAAACATAAGAACACAAGAGAAGACACTACCTTTAAATCGGGTAACTCTTTTTGATTTGAGCTCAAAGGATTCCTTGGGAAGACTTTTTCCCAAAGTGAGGCTTCTTGGAGTAAGAGAGGGATGTGGAGAGACAAAATGAGTAGGGTTTGGCCGAGCCAAAGGCTTTAGAGGTGTGGGTAAGGAGGTAGAGGTGGGGGCCTTTTATAAGAGGAGAGGAGGGGCACTCTTGGAAAGTTACAAAATATTACTTTATTTTCAAATGAGTTTCGGATTTTAAAGGTCCCACATTAATTTATTTCGAGGATAAGGTGATAAGGGTTCTAAATATACTCATCCAATAGGTCTTTGACAAGTATAGGTCTTAGATTTTACATTATCTTTTTTTTATTTAAATCTTTAAATAATGAGGTAATCACTACATCATCATGATGTCAGAAATAATTTAATTTATTTAATGTCTAAAAATTATGAAAAAATAATATGATGTAGGATATCGTTTTAGATTTCTAATGAATATTTATAGTCCAAAATATCATTTATGTAGACAAAATTATTTTTTTTACTCAGGTGTTACATTCTTTGTTATATTTAACTTTCTTTAATAATAAAAAGATAAAAAGTCACTTTCACACAAAAGTGATTCCATGGGGTCCCCAAGTTTGGCACAAGGCATCCCATGGTCGGAAATGAGACAACCAGTAGAATTAGGACACATGTTGTGGTAATTTGTTTTTATTATGATATTATTTTATTATCCTTAACTACCCGATTACTCATTAATCAAGATAATTAAAGATAATTACCGTCGTTACTATTCATAATGTCCAAAAACAAAAGAGTATTAATTACATAATTTGGACCATTTGATTCAAAATATGGAATTAATTTTTACCAAATTCTAATCATATAAATTGCAATAATTAATTTAAAAATAATTCCCGTTGTCAAAACAAATAGCAGGTTTTTTTGAAATAATATCTATGAAAAGTTTGGCACTTGTTTATGCCCAATTACAAATTGAAATTAATCCCAATGACCACCATTGGATTAAATGGTAAAAATATATTCTATTAACACTTTAAAACCAATTAAAAATATAATCTTACCATATAATTACAATTAGATGAAAAAGTAGTTTTGATGTAAAATGTAGTATTTTTCACTATTCATTAAACAAATGAACATTGTCAGAAAAATACCAACAAATTATCCAATGTAAATTTCAATGTCCCAATCATAAATAATAAGTTTATTTTGAAAAATATAGCTATTAAAATTGTCAAAAGTTGACTTAAAAAAAGGTTTTCCACCAAAAGGCAGTAAAACAATCTTTTAAAAATATTAGTGTATTCCATGCTTAAGATTGGATTTATTCTCGTTTTAAGCTTCTAAAACACTATCTAATTCATAAATAGACATAGATAAAAATATCTAATATTCATTACTTAGTTGGGATGTTACAACAACTTTCATTTGAGGGTATTGGAACTTTGAGTTCATAGTCATGCCTTTCAGTGGTTTTAAAAAACTATTTTTATTAAAGGGACTCATGGAATCCATATTCCATGATTTACTGGATCTGTTATTCATTGTATTCATCGATGATATCTTGATTTAATCTAAGTCCTAGGAGGAGCATGCTAAACATCTTTGAACCATCTTGTAGGTTCTTTAACGCCACTATCTCCATAGAAATTTGTCCAATTGGAAGTTCTGTATATCGGAGGTGAATTTCCTTGGGCATGTTGTGTCTCATCAGGTTGTGGAAGATGAACTGTAAAAGTTTTAAGTGGTTTTTTCTTGGGAAACACATGATAATAATGATAAAGTGCATAGTTTTCTTGGGCTCGTAGGCTATTATCGGAGGTTTGTACCATATTTATCTCGATTTGTAGTTCTGTTAACATATATGAATAGAAATAACCAATATTTTATGTGGAGTGAGAAATGATAGATAACATTTGGTTATATGAAGGGTATGTTGGTTAGTGATCTAGTGATCTGGTTCCATGAGGAAAGAGTAATGTTTGAGGTGTTTTGTGATGCTTCCCATCTAGGCTTGGGATGAATATTGATGTAATAGAGAGGAATATTCTATTATTAGGTCTAGGTAGTTACGTAACCTAAAAAATAATAGTTTAATACATGATTTAAGGCTATTATAAGTTGTGTTTATGCTGAAATTATGTCAAAATTACCTCATTATGGAGGTCTTTGTAGTCTTCACATATCACAAGAGTTCATGGTATATATTTTCCTAGAATGATCTAAACTTGCGACAACAGATGTGGATAGATATTCTTCAGGAATATGATTTTGAGATCTCTTAAACCTCAAGAAATTGGAATGTCGTGCTCGATGCTATTAGAAGAAAGTCACAAAAGGAGGTTGTTCGGGAATCTGCAGATGCTTGTAAGGTACAGGAGGAGTTTACCACCTTGCACATGGATGTAAGGGTGGATAGTGGTAGAGGATGTTTGTTTAAGATGACATTGCAATCTTATATGATGGATCAGGTGGAGGCGTCTCAGTTGGTAGACTTATAGGCAGGGGATAAGTGTGATCACATTGACCATAGTGATGGTCAGAATTAGATGTTGTTATAAAGAAGGCTATTTATTCTATTGGCGATGTGTGAGGGAGTCCTCCACGAGTTTCATAGCTCACCCTTAGCAGTACAATCAAGAATTACCATGATGTACCATGTCTTGAGGATGTAGTTTTGGTGGCCTGGGATGAAATGCCCAGTGTCAGATTTTGGGGGGAAGCACATAATGTTCCAATAGGTGAAGGCTGAGCACCATGTTGATGGTGGTTTTTTGAAGCCCTTAGATGTCCCTATGTTGAATTGGTATGACATCTCAATGGATTTCTTCATTGGGTTATTGGCAGCTCATGTAGGCTATGATACTATATGGTTAATAGTGGATTGATTGTGGAAATTGGCCCACTTCTTAGTGATTAAGGAAAAGAGCGTAGTGTATGCATTGGTAAAGTGGTATGTGTATGAGTTGGTACAGATGCATGTAGTTCTGAGATCCATTATCTCAGATTGGGGTACACATCGTACCTCGTGAGTCTATAGGGGATTACAACATGCTTTTGTCACTCAGTTATGTCTTAGCACTGCGTTCCACCCTTAGACAGTTTGATATACACAACAGACAATCCAGACACAGGAAGATATGTTGCGAGCATGCATCATGTACTTTGGCAGATGTTGGGTACAAAAACTGCCTTTGGTGTAGTCCTCTTACAAAAACTCTTCCATTAGGATGGATCCATTTGAGGCATTGTACAAGAGACCATGTCATTCTCTATTGCGACAAACGGTGGTTTTGGAGATAGTTGTCCTTAGATAGACATGGTGCAAAGCATGATAGATAAGGTTCATCTTGTTCATGATATAGTGAAAGTGGAGGGGGACCAAAAGAAGTAATATGTCGATATTAGAAGAAGGCCCTTAGAGTTCAAGGATTTATAACACTTGTTCTTGAATGTATCCCATCGATATGGGAAGAAATTTTTTGGTATAGTAAGTAATATTTATACAAATATTTATTGAATCCATCGAGGTGTTGGGGTGAGTTGGCAAGCTGGACTACCAATTGGTGTTTCCACCATAGATAGAGAGGATCCATGATGTATTTCACACATCCTTACACCATCAGTATCTTCACAATGAATCCATGTCATTGAATGGGGGAATTTGGATATTGAATATGATGGGTCATACATGGAGTGTCCATAGAGATCCAAGATCATCAGGAGAAGGTTCCATGAGGGTGGACCCGTCCTTTGGTTCTTTTGTTTTGGAGTCATGGTGGCCTAGAGGAGAGTATTTGGGAGTGATAAGTAAAGATGAGTGTTGAGTACCCCTATTTGATTTGAGTTTTTCCATGTTATTTTTTTCTTTGTAATGTAATACTTGAACCTTGTTTGTTTAGAAATGAGTTGTCTCCCTATTCCATGATGTGTGACAAATTTATGATGCATAAAAATGATAGGACCAGATTCATAATCAAGATGAATTATTTTCAATCTGATTTAACATATGTGGGTGATTCATTTCTACCAAGAGCAGATAATATCATGACATGGAGGATGGAATTCCCTAGTTCGTGTGTTCTGATAGTATAATAGTTGTGCTCGTGTGGTGTGCCTTGTGGTTGTTTTGGATAAAAAATTTTAAAGGAGGTGTTCTTGGATGAGGAACTTTCCACTCAAGATTTCAAACAACATAGGGTGATTTATTATTATATATTGATGTTTTTGGTCGTTAGCCGTGTTTCTTGTGTAGCAGGATCCTTGAGAGGTATCTCATGGGGTGGTTTTTCAAACCCCTCGTTATCATGGGCCTCGTTTTGGATTATTGAGGGTGAGAATTGTTTGAGAGTTATCTGATGAAATTGGTCAGACCTCTCTAGTCCACTAATTTGTGAAAATATGATGGTTGACGTATTTTCGGAGGTCATGGAAATTTTTTCAACACTCCTCAGTTTTTCTAGTTTTTTAGGTTCTTCAACAGTAGGTACCGATAGTGAGTCACTACGGTGAGTTGTAGAGGTGAGTCACAGTGGTGAGTAAGAACTACGAGTCATAGTGATGAGTCATAATGGTGTGTTGCATCAGTATCTCTCACCTGAAACTCTCAAATGTAGCTTGCACCAGTTACTTGCACCAGTCACTCTCACTGGTCACTCACACCGGTCACTTGCACTAGTAGCTCGCACCGGTGACTCGCACCAGTCAGTTGCACTAGTAGCTCGCCCTAGTGACACGCACCGATATTTCACCAATGGAAGCTCATATTGGTGGCTCGTACTAGTAGCAGACACTCGTGACTAACATCAGTGGCTCACCTAATGGTGGGTAATTTCGAACATTTTTTCAATTTCCACTATTCTTCATGTTTTCTTAGTTTTCCCCTTTAATGCTTTCATTGATATAAAATGAATTTAATACTATATTTAATGGTCGTTGGAGCCGTTTCCAATCATATCTATCTTTTAAAAATCTAAAGCTTACCTTTACTTCAAACCACATGGTCTTGGTTATGATCTATCTTTAATGGATTTTATGAATCATTTCTTCCATAGATTAAGGACATGGCCTTTTTAAAGATGAGATATTTCCTTCCTTGTGTGATTCCCTTTATCTTGATACCAGACATCCCTAGAACATTTCTTTCCCAAGGATTAATTCATTTTAGTGTAGCCTTCGGACCGTATATTTCTCTTGAGGCTCTTCCTGCTGCATGTGCCCCCCTACTTTGGCGCATTAAGGAAGTGTTGATCTCTTCTTCTTACAAGTAGGTTTTCCTTTATCTCTCTTAATAATGTATCATGATGGGTGGGTGTATAAATTTATTCTTATAGAGATAGTTGAATCAAAATTCAATTAATATAATCAAAATAGTTTCAAATTAACAAACAAGGGTTGGGAAAAGTTATGTATGATGGTACTCTTTTATTGATTTTTTTATCAACGTTATGAATTGTATGGGTTATATTCATACTGAAAATCATGACCATTAAGGGTCCTTGGTTTCTCATAGAATATTTATGAATGTATGTTTGTATACTTCTCATTAAACAAATACATGGAATCTATTAACCACCTATATTCAAATAAAATAAATGGATACACTAGGATTATATTGTTCCGTGATAACCCCTAAATTAAAAAGTGGAAATTGAATGAGTAATTCCTTATTAAATCTAAAAATTCCTTGCCTTGGTCTATGCAGTGGTGAGATGTGTGTGGGTTTTTTATGACTTATGCTGTAGTAAGGTAATGGGAATGGTTGTGTGATGCAGGGTGGTTCAGGTGGTGTAATGTAATCTTAGGTTGAGAGATTGATTGATTGTGGAAGGAATGCCAAGTGTTGTATTGTAGGGCTGTAATCTGGTTTTTTGGTTTTGTTTTTCTAGGTGTGGATGTGAGTTAGGGGTTTTCTCTATTTAGAGGATGGATTAGATGGAAAAACTTGGAAGAATAATGATGGAAGTGGTTGGCGTGTGTGTTAAATTTAGAGGAATGCGAAGATAATTTATCTTATTGGGTCTTCTTCTTATGTGATGACATTGGATTTGTTGCCTATTGTGGTTTGTGTTTAGTATTTTCCCAAGTAGATATGGAATGAATAAATGAATATTTTAATAAAAAATGATAATTTTTTAAATTAATTTGCTGGGGGTATGAATTGAGTTCGTGGTGGGTTGTGTGGTTGTGCATTTAGAGGTACTAGAAAAGGTGGTATCATGATTTGGTTGTTGGTTGAAAACCCATAGGTTGGGCTTGAGTGTTTGGTATTGTATATATACATGTATTTCTTTTTGATTTCTATACCCACCCAAACCTAGTTGAGAAGTATGAGCTGAACACCCCCATCATCACGGGGGAGAGTGTCTTTCTCAAACATCATGGTGGGAAGGTGGATGGCTGGCCACTCACTCTTCCCTGCTTCTTCTTCTAGGTGGTGGTAGCCCATGATTCTTCAGGAAGGTAGTTGTTTGTGAGGCCCAAGTGTGTGCAGAAAAGTTGTGCATTCCCAGCTGTCTTTGGGATGAGATGAGTTGTTTTTTTCCAAGGTGTCTTTGGTATGAGATGCGTTGTTCTTTCCCAAGTGTTTTTGGGATGTGGCAGGGTAAGTTGATAATGTTTTTTCTATAAGGATTTGGTTGTGAGGCCTAGGTGTGTGTGTAATATTTGTGGTGTGCCTCATTTTCCTTGGTGACAGGACTAACTGTGAGGCTAGGTGTGTGTGGGTAGGATGAGATGTGATTTGTTTGACTTGGTGATATGACTATATATGAGGCCCAGGTGTGGGTGGGTAGGTTGTGATGTGGTTTGTTATGATGGGGTTAGAGCACCAAGGCATTTTTTGTTAGGGTGTGAGAGTGGATTATCAGTGGGAAAGTGTTACAGGGTACCCTATTATCAAATATCTTACTATATTACATTACATAATTTGTGTTACTTGGTTAGTATTACTTGGTGATGTTATGATGGATAGTATAGCCTTTTAGGTGCCTTTGGATCTTCCATTTTCTCACAGGATAATTAGTATGCTTCTCCCACTTATGCACGGGAGACTTTTTTTCCTATTGAGTATACTAGTATGCTAACACTATATTATAAAACCACTTTCATGTTTTTAGGAGGAATATGTGGGCCATGCTAGGAATTATTATCTCACACTTTGGGGTAGTTTATCTATTGGTCATTAGCCTTATATTTGGTACTTATCTTGGAGACCTTTATTTTCTATCAATTTTATTTAAAACATGCATGTGTGATTGGTTTTGTCTTATATATATATATATATATATGTATTGGAGTTGTTTTTGGGATGGACCATATTATCTCCCAATATTAGTTTTAAAATAATAAGGGAAATCCCTCCCCTTTTGTCATAATATCTATACCCTTGGTTCTATTCTCCACCTAAGGGCCTAATGGAAGAGAGACTTTTGGGTCATTATCTCCCTTTCTTCATTTCCATCCTAAGAGGGGTATCTGTGGAGGGAGGTGGTTATGACACAATCCATAAACAAACAAATAAATATATGATACATGATAACAATGAAATAAAACTTGACATTTAATTTATCAAAATCACATTAAAATCATGTACCATAGAAGAAGACTAGCATATCAAAGTTAACAGCAGAAGACAAACTAATAAAAAACAAATACAACCGAAATTCTCTTAGATACGCATGCTCTATATTCTAACATCACCAAAAATCCCAAGTATCATGACGTAGTTCCAAATACATGTGATACTTTTCCTTTTCCCATGTCCTAGTAGACGAAATCTGAAAAATCACCAATGTTACAAAGTAGGGGTGAGTACTAAAACTCTGAAAGTTTTCCCCAATGACTTCCCTACTCATTCCACTTGAATAAAAAATTTAGAATATTTTATATAAAGTATTTTATATAAAAAAATTTCCAAAATATATTATAACTATATATAAATAAGTACCATATCAATCGGTTTTCCATGAAAATCTATTTTTCAAGCAAATAAAAAAAAAATTCCCTAAAAATAATTTCAAAAGTTCCCTTTCGTATAGCCATTCAATTTCTCACATCTACAACACCAGAAATGCATGCATCTTTATGAATGTTCCATTCTCATGGGTGGTTTCACATCGATCTACAAAGTTTTCAGAAGGTAATTATATCCCATATCCAATTACACCTTTGGAACTGAGGACAAGGTCATATTTTAGCCATGCCTCATAAATGAACTATGGACACAAAAACAAAGTGTTCTTAAAATCCTTAACAATTAAAAAATGACAAAAAAATATCAATAAAAAACTCTTTTTATCAAAAAACATTTTCAAAAAACCCATTTCAAATTTCCAGCAAACCAAAATTTGAAAATCAAGAAACTAAAGAACCTTTGACAAAAAAATCATCCCAATTCTATAATTTCACCAAAAACTATAAATCATCACCAAGATGGATTTATATCATGATTTGCACCAATATTTCACTATCAACTTCAATCAATTAAATATATTTTAAACTAATCCAATCGATTCTAGCAAGAAGTGTTGAGAGTGAAGCTACCTACCTCAAGAATTTTGGTGAAAATGATAAACGACATGAAAAACGTCAAAAAACCTAGTTGAATATCCATGAACCCACCTTATATCTCTTAACCTATCATAAAAAAGATATATATAATCATATTTGGAATCTATAACATTATATATACCCATAATGTGCATAGATCTAAGATATCGAGAGAGGGGGTAAAGTAGATCAAAGAAAAACATCAAGAACGATCACTTACTACAAGGAATAAGGTTCTAATCCCCAAGGGAAGCCTTTAGATTACCTTCAAATCAATGTAAGAACCTTACTTGGCCTTTTTTATGAGATAATATTGAGTTAGGGATTCATAGGAGGAAATACAGGGGTGTTAGAGGGTAAAACGAGTGAGATCCACAATTTTAGGAACTCACTTTCGAACTGTGCACGGTTAGTCACACTGTTAGGAAAACTGGGCACTAACTTGGTGTTAGACATTACCTCAAGAGTGAGTTTCACATAGTTAGTTCACATGGTTTCCCAACTATGTGTCGGTCACTCTAAATCCCATTATCTCAAGTTTCATGGTTTCTCTTTGGATTATACACGGTTTGGACAAAACGCGCACCACTCGTTAGCCTTCCCTTTAGCCCCTAACTCACTCTGCACTATTTACTACATGTGTTACATGGTTTCCATGAAACACCTGTGAACCTATTTAAAATCCAAAAATATGCTCCAAAAGTACTCCAAACTCTCCCAAAATATACCCATATAATTTATATACTTAAAAAGCACAAAGAATGAGTTACTTACCCGAAATCAGGGGTGCCATATTACTTAATAATAAATTTTAGGAAATTATTCATATATATAAACATTTATAAACATCATTTAATTTTCTTATATATGTATATTAGTTAATTATATCCATATTCAATATTAGATGTGAAGTGTACTGATTGTTTTGAATTAGTATCATAATATCAATGTTTTTATTCATTCTTCTCCCAAATTTCATCATTCATAGATCATAAAAGATACTAGAATTGAAACATCATAATTATTAATAATTTATCATTTCATTCTATTATAGTTTTTTGTTATGGTTATTTTAGGCAAAATTGGGGACAATAATGTGTCATTTATTCTTACCAAAGGAAGGATTAGATTTTAATTAATGAGTTTAATATTAATGTTATCATTGACAAAAAAAACAGAATATTTATTTTATTATTTATAACGTATATTATTAGTAAATAAATTCTCATATTCATCAATGATATTATTTTACAGCACTGTTCAATAAGGTGGTTAAACCGACCTATATGTGAACACACCATAATTAATGGATGATTATGATTTTGAAAATGAGTTCTTTTCAGAATAATATCATTATTTAAGAAGAATAAAGATATTATTTAGATAATTTTATGATGCAAAATTATATTTTAAGATATTTTAACAAATAATAAAGAAATTAGATAAATAACATGATATGTTACGTTGTGGAGGAAGTAATCCGAACAATGCACAAATGACATTTTTGTTTTTTATAACAGGAAAAAGAGAAAGGTGGTAAATAGTTATTAACATTTAATAATAAAATTAAATATATAGAAATATAATGATTTAATTATACGCGAATCATAAATATATATTTCATAATTGATAAATAAAAGAAAAGAAGTTAGGAAAAATAGTACCCACATTGAGGACCTCGACTTTCCCTTAGAGGACTCGTTGGAAATGGAGGTCGTAGGACAATATCCTATCATGAGAGGCTCAAGGAAAAGGAATAAAATTCCAGGGGAAGAAAAAATTATTTATTTTAAAGAGTAAACCAAATTTTTACTGTGGTCTTGAAGCGGTGGTGAGAAGAAAATTTTGTAAGTATTAAGAATGACGTTTTTGTAAATATTTCAACTTAATATAATGAGAGAACATGCTTGACCAGTGAAGAAGACTCCAAAATGTAAAATAACTGATAGAGAGATTATATAAGGTCACTAATACCACAAAAATTTATTTTAACACATGTTGGAAATATTTTTTATGTGCTTTACTCTTAGAATTTTTATTTTTACCATTTTTTATATTACTGTGGTAACCAATTTTTACCTAAGTAATTTACTATTAATTCATAATAAAAAATGGGTACTATGAAGTAATTCGGGGCTAATTATTCATATATTAAATATATTTTATAAATTAAAATTTATATGTGTAATAAAAATAAATTTTAACGTTAATACATGTAACATAAAAAAACTCATTTTTAGAAATCGATCATTTTTAAGATTAAAATTTATGTGTACGATAAAATTATTTATGTTTTTAATTTTTAATTTATATATTATTTTATTATAAATAAAATAAATTTTATGTTCCTTTAAAAGTAAGTGAAAAGTGAATTTTACTATGATAGAATTTAATTAAAAAAAAATTCCAAAAAACATTTTCATTTAATGGAATATATTACGAATGTTCGTAAAATGTTAAAAATTGGTTTTATATATTAAGAATATTATTTCAAAAAATATAGTATTACTCCTTAAACATATATTTTATCAATTAAAAATTTTTATAAACATTTGGTTCTTTCTTATTTAATGATAAATCCATAACTTTTATAGTTTTTGTTAAAATGTTATTTTTTTACAATTCACCTAAAAAATACTATTTTAAAAAAATTATAGAAATTCATCTTAAGATAATAATGCAATTATGAATATAAAAATGAATTTTATTTTTTCTAATTTAAATTAATTTTTTTTTATAATTTTATAATTAAATATAAACATAAAAATATAATAAAAATCATTTTCAATGGAAAATAAATTTTAAGAATATTAAATATTATTATTATTATTTTCAAAATTTTGTGTTAAAATATTATTCCAATAAATATTATATTTTCTCCATAATATATTTATTACCTTAAAAAAAGTGCATAAAGGCCATTTTTAGAAGGGTTATATTTTAAATCATAAATCAATATTATAAATAATTAGCTACAGTAATTGAATTTTCATCAATGTATTTGCATTAATAATGATCTAAATTTTTATTATATGTACATTTCATAATTTATTTACATATATTTTTTCTCACCAATTATATGTATGTATTTCATTAGAGATATACTATTTCAAGATCTATTATGGTTTGGTGTTGTGTCTATCACACATTGTCAAAAATATTAGGTCTCAAATGAATTTTTAAATTTAAATATCAAGGTGTTACCTAATTCTACTTTAATAAATTTTATCCTCATAATTCTAGTCATAACATTGTAATAAAATTATTCAAGGGTATCTAATAGGTATATACTACACAAGATATAATTTCAAATGAGGTTTCTACAGTAATATATTAGTTATGAATATGAAACACATATTTTCCCTAATCATGTTTGTTAATTGATTCATAATCTATTTTCATATTATTTTGTATTCTATCATTTTCCACACAAATTGACTCTTACCATTCCTTTAAGATATTCTTCTTGTGTATTTTTACCACATTTCTGACATGACAGAAATTGAATCATATTTATTTTCACCATCTTCATCACAAGAGGATCCCCAAGACACTATTGTTATCATCTTTGTCATGTTTGGAAACACGACTAAGTCCACATTGTTAATTATAATTCATGATATATTATTAGGCATAACCATAATATTTCTCACTCTATCTCAAATCCCGTTCATTTTCTCATTTGGAAAATCATCATATTTTCCTTGGAATCCATTATTATTATTGTTCCTTTCATCTTTTAGTCATTACTAAAACCCACAAGTGTTAATAATCAATTATGAAAAATTAACACCATATAAGAATAATTTTATAAAAAATTCATATCAAAATGTAATAATCTTCAAAATTATTTTTTATCTTTTAGTTCAACCTAAATAACTCTCAATTTCATCTAGTTTTATTTATGTTAGGTTCAATTATATTCCTTAACTGAATTCCTTATAATAATAAAAACCTCATATTGGTATGTTAATATAATTTTATTTAACAAAGAATATACTCTGGGAGTGTCCAAACAAGTGTTTTGTATTAGGCCCACTCATAATTAACCAGAGTGAATATTGAGTTGAAAGTAAACAAACCTTTTTGAGGTTGATTACCCCTAGATGCATCTAGGCCATGACAACATCCACTTTTTAGAATCTGGACACTGATGTAATTTCTAGTATAACCACACAATCTCTACTTTACCAAACGATCAGGATGTTATCCTAGACTTATTATAATCCTTTAGATTTATCCCTAAGGGTTTGACTAAATTTCTCTTATCCAAATACCTAAAATGTTTAATATTTCCAATAATAACTTAAAAGGTTATCTATAACTTTTAACTTATTATTTAAAATATTTTATCAACCAATATTTTATCCTCAAATAAAATCTTATACTCTAAAGATATCTGAACCCTAATCTAATACCAATTTTAAAACCCCAGACCCACAATCCTAGTTCAAGTTCGAAAAACACATATTTACATACTGGTTTTGATTACAACAATAGATTCCCATAAATATCTATCTAATAGTTAGATGAATTTTCAAAAATATTTCATTTCATACATCCCCATGACCTTTCTGGTTTAGAAAAAACATTAACATAAAAACCATGTATTTTTAAATAAAATAATGTTTTTACACTATATAATAAACTACTTATTCTATAATAAGTCTTCAATATCTCATACAATATAACAACCCAAACCTTTACTCTTGAAGATAGTTCTAAAAACAAATTCTTTCTATTTTTTGCTTTGATACCAAAAACATGACCTAATTTTATCCATCCAAAACATACAACATCAATCATAAATATTGTGTCCCTTACATACCTAAGGATCTCTTTTTATTATATTGTTGTATAAAAATTAAAAACACTTTAAAAGTAGAAATTTATATACAATATCTATTTTCCCACAAAACACGTTCTTTATGAAGACACATTTTCCTCATTCAAGGTAACATCATTATCTAAAACTATGACTTTATTAATATTTCTACTCATCCTTATGATATATGAAAAATCATTTTAAAAAGTGAGATGATAGAATAAAAGCACATTAAGTTACAAATAAAAAAAATGAAACCTGTTAAAGCACATTAAAGTACAAATAAAAAATAATGTAATAATGTTTTTCTTTAACATAATAAACTTCGAGAAAAAATAATCATTACTTACACATGATATTAATTTACATCTAAAAGTATTTCATAAAAATATTTGTAAGATTAAATAAAGAAAAAATCATAATAACTTGGGTTTCTTAAATAAACATGAGAACATTTTAATTTTTTTTCTTAGAAACATAAATTTTACACATAAAATACGTAATAACTCATTTGAAAAAAGATCATTATCATTTAATAAGAAATGAAAAAACTCTCAATGAAGATTAATTTTCAAGCATGAAAATTTCATGTAGGTGTCTTGGGACATCATCTTCACTGAAACTTTTCAAGATCCATTAAAAATGGGATAACCTACTTGGTTAATTTCAAAATAATTATTCTATGAACATAATAATTTTCCAATGCATTGGAGAGTTATATAGATCTAAACCATAATAATGAATAATTTACAAGGATCATAACATAAACTAAACCCATAAAATATTCCATTTATATTTTTAAACTCATAATAATATACTTTTTGAACACATAAATATATTTTTTGGAAATTGATTTATCCATTTACTTCAAAAAACCATTTTCAATACTAATATACCCATAAAATGGGAAGAAGGTTTCTTTATTTGAATAAAACATGTAATGTTGTAATGAAGTACAAATATCAAATAATGTCTGTGGCGATGCGAAAATCTATTAACTTTTTAGATTTTAGTAAACAACTTTATTTACTTTCTAAATTTTTTCAAACATTCCATATGAAATACACAAAAAAATTCCATTAAAAGTACATTGTAAGAATGTTAAAGGAGAGATAAAATGAAATTTTAAATTCATTTATTTATTTATTCACACAAATATAAAATTAAATGTACATAATTTAATTTTTTTATAAATTTATTATTAACATTTTAAAACCAAGTTTTTAGATTGAATATCCCTTTAAACATGATAGAATTTGAACCAATGAATCATTAAAAGAATAAAAATTGAATGTATTGGTAAAACATTTATTTTTTAGAGAATAATGATAAAAAAAATCCATATGGTAGATTACACACCACATAAAAGAGACAATGTGGTGATAATAGCTCAAGTTTCAAAGAAATGGATCTGAGACTAGAAACCCCGTAACATTAGTCAAACATGTCTTGTATGTTTTATTATATTTATCTATAAAAATGTTTTTTTAATTTTTTAATAGCTTAAGAATCATTTTAAGGATTATCAACTTTTTATTACTCATTTCTATTTTACTTTTTACTATTTCATACTTAATCACATAATAGATTAAGTTTACATTAGATTTTTTGAAGCTGTTTGGTTTATAAGTTTTAAGATGTCTTTGGTAGGATTAATATGGTCAAATTGATATTGATCATATAATTTATATATTTTTATCAAGTTATAATTCATATTTTCATACATTAATTAAAATTTTAGAACTATCTATGTAAGGTGGTTTTTAAAAATGAATTATGTTACATCATGGATACTATAGTCCAAACATGCACATGAATAATGTTTATATTTTTTTAAAAAATGGAGGGAAATAAGGAAAGTATTATTTGATGTTTTAAAATAATAATTATATCATAAATAAAATACTATTAATGAAAATACTACTATATATACCAGCCATGTGAGGCAATGAGGAAAAAAAATACATCAGTTCATGTGGCAGCAGTCTGCACCTATGCAAGAGCAATGTTTTTATTTTTTATTTTGGTTCTTAAATAAAGAACAAGAATATTTATTTAATATTATATAATGAAACTAATATCATCTATATAATATTATTTAATTTATATCTATAATTATGACTAACCCTAATACAAAGTGATGGAAAATGGAATACATCATCTTCATGAGGTGGTAGTCCACATGTACACATGAAATATGATTTTATTTTACATTAGATGGATAAGTAAAAGACACAGGGTTATATAAAAAAGATAATAATATTTATATATGTGATATATTTATTGTAATTCCCCGACCCCAGTTACCCAGAGTCGGTGTATTATTTTAAAACATTGGCATGATTATAAGGAATCAAGTCCTGAAAGACCGATCAGTTTAGCAGTCTTGGAAAATAGATTACATACATGAATGTTATATTACACTTTATAACATAAAAAACAACAAAAATAATCCTTTATTAATGCCATTATTACCTCGGATTAACCCTTGATATCAATCACAATACACTTCTTGGAATCCTAGATAAATAAAACATAGAAAGGGGTGAGCTCAAATGCTCAGTAAGAGTAAGCAATACAACAGAAAATGACATAAATATTAAGCATGGTGAATAATTGATACTGCATGCCTTTACCAATAATAAACATGAATAATTTTATGGCAAGAATATGTGCTGAGTAAATAATGACATAATAAAACATAATCATGGGTATTCTACTATTCAAATGACCACATGAAACATCAATATTATTTCCATAATGAGGGAATGTATAATGCCGGACATTCTGAAACATTTTGTCAAGGCCTCGACCAAGACGTCTAAAAATGATTAAGGCCTCGGCCGAAACCATATATCAAATTGGGAAAGGGCCTTGGCCAGTTCCACTTCTAGTTGTCTCATGAGACCTACCGATGCATCAAGGAGCTATAGCGGGCTCCACCTGTCACTTACTAAGTCCAATACATTCCTCATATGAAAAGGTTTAAACATATCATAAACATTCGTATTAAAACTAGCATACGAAATGTTAATACTTTAACCCTAAACCATGAATGGTATAAAAATAGCACATCCAGAGTCAAACATATCATAAAACCTTTAATATAATATTGAAGTTTTTTATCATAATAAATCAACTTCAAACAAACTTAACATCCATCAAAGTATGTTGACATAGATGAAATAAAAATTCTTTTTAGAGAAATATCGCTTCTATTTTGAAATTATTTAAGAGTCACATAATTATAAAGAAAATATTTATTTTGAAAATATTATTATAGGCTTGTAATGGAAGCTTCGATGATTTTATAATGGCGTAAAATAGCCGCACCTGCCGTTTAAGATAAAAAAGACATTCTTACCATAATTTTGTTGAAAAGGTAAAAAAGGACCTTATTTGGAAAACGACAGAAAGATTCCTTTCAAACCATTTTATAAAAATTTAAACAAGGGTATAAATGACTTTAACCCATAGTCTAGTAAATAGTAAAATTTTTTGGAATATATTTTTAAGAAACATGGATGTGGATGATAAAGAGGTCCTAGTAGATAATTACGTATAAAAAACCTTGGATAATGAAGAGATTGTGAAATAAACCCTTACATTGTACTTTTACTTGTTCGAGGGTAGTTTTACCTCCTGTATAATGGTGAAATAATTGTTATTAAATTTACAAAAATCATATACATTAATATGATATAATATATGATCTTTTAACATTGCTTTGTTAATAATTTATTAGTATTATCGTCGTTTTGGGTGCTAACATATATGTTTTGTTACCTAAGCCATGTTTTTTATGGATAGGTTGTATCTTATTCATATTAAGAATGATATCAAGTCTTCAAACATTATTTTTAATCATCAAATGAGAATTATACTTGAATGTATACGATGGGGAATGAATCTCATCGTGTTCGTGGAGACAGTAGTCCGTACATACGCACGAGCGACAATATCATTATTTTGATATTAAAATAATATACAATTGGATGTTAAATCATATATAAAGAATTATTATCATGTTATATTTATTATTTACATCAACTACACATCATTTTCATACCCATCTAAATAATAATGTTTTTAATAACAATTACACCACGACGTGGAGACGGTAAGCCGTACGTACGCACGTATGGTGACATATCATTAAAAGGATGGATATAATACTGAATATGGTTGTACCATATTTATAGTAACATAACAGTACCTAGAATATATTGGAGTTATTATTTTAGAATGTAAATATCAAAGAAAGAGGAAGTGGAAGAAGAATGGAACTGGAAATAGGGTGGTGAAAACATTACCTCTTCTTCAGGTTCTTCCTTTTGATTTGATCAAAAGGGATCCTTAAGTTGGATTTCTGATCTAAATAAGGCCTCTAGGTTGAAGTTAGGGATGTTTAGAGGATATTTGGGTAGGGGTTTTCCAAAACAAAAGGCTTTGAATGTATTAATTTGAGAGAAAGGGGAGTACCCTTTTATAAGAGGGGTGAGGGGCACCGTAGGAAAAAATTAAAAGATTATTTTATAATAAATTTATATTCAGTTTATAATGGCTCAAAACTAATTTATTTAAAGGATAAGGTAAGTATGGGTCGAAATACACTCAACCAATAGGTTTTAGACAGGTTTGGGTCACTATATTAACCTTATCTTTTAGATTTAACTCTTAGTTAATTAGTTTGACATTTACCATGTCTCTATGTATTTTTATATTATTTTTTTAATAAACTTACTATAAGCTACCAAGAGAACCCCAAGTGGTTAATTAATGACATAAATATCATAATATAAGCCCTTTGGGAGAACCTTAGATTTTTAGGAATATTATATCAATTAATAATATAATATTTGTTTTATAAACTCCTTTTTGTCAATTTTGACACTATTTAATAATTGATTTTTGTTAAAGTCTTAAAAACTTTATTAGTTCTAACCAAATTCATTTAATCAATCCTAACGTGTCATATTAACCAATAAAATTATTTCATGGAATCTAAACTTTAAATTAAATTTATTTTAACATTTATAATACCAATTATTTGATTCTTTCATTAATAAAGAGAATACTGCATCATCATTGTGTCATAAATAAATTTAATTATTAAATGTCTAAAAATTATAAATAAAATGCCTTTATGTTGGAATTTCTTTATCTTTCTAATTTATATTTTTAATATAATTTATCTTATGAATAACCCTATATTAAAAATGTTTTAGTTATTAAATTTTGATTTTAACGTTTTTAACTCTTCTTTGAATTAAATAATAATAAATGTCCTAATATAATCTAAGTGGACCAAATTTTTTCATATTTTATTCCTAAGGTTTTTTTGGTCAAACTATACTTAGCCAATATAATTTGGACATGTGTCAGAATAATAATAATATCATTTTTCCCTTTATTACCCTATTTACTTTTAACCGTGGTAAATAGAAATAAAAAGATACTATTCACCCAAAATTATTTTTATCTTATTGAACCACATTTTACTCCATGATATTAACCGTGTCTCTCGGATTATCGAAATTCCACTCACAAAATCAGTAAAATTCTGTTTTATGTGAATCCGCAAATTCTCCTAGGATGTGGGTAAAAGACTGTGAAAAGTGCAATTTTTTTTATATATCTAAAATTATTATAAACTAAATCCAATGAATTACATAAAACTTATATAGGTATTATGCATTTATTTTGACTTAAAATATATTTAAATTAAATAAATAATTATTTAAATAAAATTTCGGTTTTGAACTATAACTTAGTGTTTTTCACTATTCATCAAAAATTGAATGTTTTCAGAAAAATACCACAAATTCACCCTAATCTAATTTAGATATTACGAATCCAAAAAATGAAGTCCATTTTACCAAATTCAAAACATAGAAGTTTCATTTATTAATTTTAAATTAATTGCCGTTGTTAGAACCAAAAGGCGTATTTTTAAGAAACATTATCTATCAAAAGATTGACAGTTGTTTATGTCCAATGTTAAAGTGAAATTACTTAAAATGACCAGAATTGGATTAAATGGTAAAAATATAATATATTTATACTTTTAAACCATTAAATTTTTTAATTTAACAGTATAAATTATTTTTATTAAACAAGTTATTTTCAGTTAAAATATAGTCCTTTTCACTATTCACCCAAATATGAAAGTTATCAGAAAAACGCCAAAAATTTATTGAAAATAAATTCTTTTGTACCAATTATAAATAAGAAGTTTATTATGTAAATTAGAATATATAAAAGTTTCAAATATTGGATTTAAAAAGGGTTCACCATTAAAAGGCGATAATAGTGCATTTATTGAAAAATACTTCTTTTATCTGAAAAAAATGAATTATGTCTAAGAAACTCATAATATGGATTCTTAAATTATAAGGATTATATATAGTTCCAAATTCAGTTAATACGATTCATAACCACTTTTGAACTACTAGTTTGGTAAGTTATGGTGCGCTTGAACTCGGTGTTGTGTGTAGTGCAAGTTATTGAATTACTTTGAAGAAATAACGTACTATGAAATATTGGGGTGTTAAATTCTTCCATAATTTAATAAATTGAATCCTCGCAATTTGAAATTGTTCTTAAAAAATAAAAGGTTGAAAATTGAAAATATCTTTGTGGGAAAACCCACATCCGAATTTGGGTGAATAAAATTTAGTTTTAATAAGAGGAAAAGGGCAATTAAAAAGTCACCACAAAATTATGATCTCGATTAAAAGAAAATTGGTGGAAATTAGAGACACATAATTGGAGGGAAAATGTAAATATTTATAGGGAGTGATTTATGTCATCAATCACAAAAAATTGTAGAATTTTGGGCCTCAAAGCCACCAATCTATGATGATTTAAAATACCATCGGTTCAACAAAACGTAAGGTATTAGGATAAAACATTTTTGGTTTTAAAATGCCTTAACTAAAGTTTAAGAATTTATTTCTTCATAGAATAAGAGAAGAAAAATAAAATGTATACTTATCAAGAAGTGTTCGATCCTTTAACTAATTTCTACCACAAACTAATCTTTCAGTTTAAAAGATAATAGAACTTCAAAAAAATTCTATTTATCTTGTTCGTATGGGGTTAAAAAAATGAATTTAAAATTCATCAACCAGAACCATTAAAAAAACTACATTATTGAATCCAGGACATCAAGTGGGTCAGTGGTAGGTGATACACCATTGTCACCCTTCGGTTGCGGGTTCAAGTCTCGTGACCTTGCTGGACTAGACGGGTTACCGCCTGACCTTTGGGTTGTCCTTTTTATGGAAATCCAAAAATAATCTCAAACTAGACTTTTCCAAAATACTTCTGTCCAAACTCACAGTCCAAAATTTATAGGGAAGATAAACACAATGAAGATCCTTTTTCCACGGAATAACATGTGAACACCTTCATCATGTGTTCTTTTAAAACACTACAACACCCTGAATTACCATAAAACCATATTGATTACATTCATGCTCCCTTATTCATTATAGAATACTGGATATACTCCTTCTATCCAAAAATGTTGTAAACTCGAACAATGATTGAATTTAAAAATAATTAATCAGTTTCAAGGCATTCAAGAATATCTAATATAATTTTTCCAAATCAATCATGTATTATTCCAAAATCACTACCTCGGTATCAAAACCATATTATGGTTTATCTTTCACTCAACCACATATTTTCCAAAAATTTAACCTGCTATTGAGTCACTTTTCTTGGTTCCACACAATCTCAAGTCCTTAATGAAATAGTACTGCAGTACAATCCTTATATATTCCATAATTATTATAACGAGTACATCGTTGATACAACACTCAAATAACATAATTCTTTAATAAAAACATAATAACTCTAATCATTCCTCCTCATCTATGGTAGTATTATAACTTTATTATAATCCAATAGCATCATTTGGGGCATACTCTGATGATTTGAATGTTGGTTCGCATAGTGTCCCAACTCCTTGCAGATGAATCCTTGTACATTTGAAACATTTTTTTTACCCTTGCAGTCATGTACTTGGTTTCCTTTTTCTCCACACTTATAAAAAACTCTCATTCCCTTCAGGCATGTTCCAGGGTGTTTCTTCCCACAGTTATCACATATGAGAAAATTCTTCTTTTCCCTCTTCCCTTTATCCATCTTTCACTCTTCCATCCTTTTCTTCTCTTTCTTCCCTTCATAGCCATAGGACTCAGAGAATTATTTACTTATCTTATTAACACATGATTCTATTTGTTCATATGTTGAGAATACATGGGAGACTATTTACCTTCTTACTGTTGGCTTAATACCGTGAAATATATGATCCTTCTTACTCTTCAGATCATATGTATTGTTGGAGTTCACATTCCTTCTACTGGGTGCCATTTCTATACAATGGCATACACTAGGCCGGTTTACAAATTTCAATTAATAATTCCAAACTTGTAGAATACCTAACATAATTTAAATATTTTATAGACTATAAAGAAAATGAGATTTATCCTAAGCATATCCCCCATGAGTTTTGTAACCAAGAGTGCCGCAAGGCCCGTTGTCATGCACCAGTTCCCATTTGAGTCTAGATCAAAGTGGTGTTTTCGGGTTTTACCCCTAGGTACATCTGTGCCAGAGCCGCCTCTACCTACTCGTATCTAGACAGGGATGTATTTTCTTGGAAAAATCACAAAATCTCTACATTTCCAAAAGTCTAGAAAGTCTTCTATACAAATCCTCAATGTCTATCTTTGGTCTATATGCACTAATCAGAGTTTATCTAAATCTAGCTTCCATGGTTATTGCTAAACTTCCTCCGATACCAACTGTAACCCCCCGACCCTAGTTACCCAAAGTCAGTGCCTTATTTTAATACATTGGCATGATTATAAGGAATCAAGTCCCGAAGGACCGATCAATTTAGCAGTCTTGGAAAATAGAATACAATACATGAATGTTACATTACACTTTATAACATACAAAACAATATAAATAATTCTTTATGAACGACATTATTCCCTTGGCATAACCCTGCATATAAATCATAATACACTTCTTAGAATCCTGGAAAAATAAAACATAGAAAGGGGTGAGCTCAAACGCTCGGTAAGGGTAACCAATACAACAAAAAATGACATAAATATTAAGCATGGTGAATAATTGAAACCACATGCCTTTACCAATAATAAACATGAATACTATTATGGAAAGAATATGAGCTGAGTAAATAAAGCCATAATAAAACATAATCATGGTTATTATACTAGTCGAATGACCACATGAAACATCAATATTATTTCCATAATGAGGGACTTTATAATGCCGGTCATTCTGAAACATTTTCTCAAGGCCTCGGCCAGGACGTCTAAAAATTATTAAGGCCTCGGCCAAAACCATATATCAAATTTGGAAAGGGCCTCGACCAATACCATGTCTAGTTATCTCATGAGAACTACCAATGCATCGAGGAGCTATAGCGGGCTCCACCCGTCACTTACTAAGTCCAATACATTCCTCATATGAAAAGGTTTAAACATATCATAAACATTAATATTAAAACTAGAATACGAAATGTCAATACTTTAACCATAAACCATGAATGGTATAAAAATAGCACATCCACAGTCAAACATATCTGAAAACCTATAATACAATATGGATGTTTTGTATCATAATAAATCAACTTCAAATAAACTTAAAATCCATCAAAGGATGTTGACATAGATGAAATCAAAATCCTTTTTAGAGAAATATCGCTTTCTATTTTGAAATTATTTAAGAGTCACATAATTATAAAGAAAATATTTACTTTTAAAATATTATTATAAACTTGTAAGGGAATATTCAATGATTTTATAATGGTGTAAAGTAGCCGCACCCACCAAATAAGTTAAAAAAGACGTTCTTACCTTCATTTTATCGAAAAGGTTAAAAATGATCTTGTTTGGAAAATGACGGAAATATTCCTTTCAAACAATTTTTTAAAAATTCAAAGAAGGGGATAAATGAATTTAACCCGTAGTCTAGTAAATACTAATTTTTTTTTGGAATAAATTTTTAAGAAACATGGATGTGGATGATAAAGAGGTCCTAGTAGATAATTACGTCTAAACAACCTCGAATAAAGAAGAGATTCAGAAATAAACCCTTACCTTGTACATTTCTATGGTCGAGGGTAGTTTAACCTCCTGTATAGTGGTGAAATAATTGTTATTCCATTATACAAGAATCATATACATTAATATGATATCATGTATGATCTTTTAACATTGCTTTGTTAATAATATCTTAATATTATCGTCGTTTCGAGTGTTAACTTATATGTTTTGTTACATAAGCCATTTTTTTTATGGATAGGTTGTATCTTATTCATATAAAAAAAGATATAAAGTCATTAAACATTATTTTTAATCATCAAATGAGAATTATACTTGAATGGATACGATGGGGAATGAATCTCATCGCGTTCTTGAAGACAGTAGTCCGTACGTACGCACAAGCGACAATATCACTCTTTTGATATTAAAATAATATATAATTAGATGGTATATCATATATACAGGATCATTATCATGTTATATTAATTATTTACATCAATTACACATCATTATCATACCCATATAAATAATAATGTTTTGAATAACAATTACACCACGACGTGGAGACAGTAAGCCGTATGTACGCACATATGGTGACATGTCATTCAAAGGATGGATAGAATACTGAATATGGTTGTACCATATTTACAATAACATCACAGTATATATAAGATACTGGAGTTATTATTTTAGAATAGAAATATCAAATAAAGAAGAAGTGGAAGAAGAAAGGAACTGGAAAGAGGGTGGTGAAAACATTACCTCTTCTTCAGGTTCTCTCTTTTGATTTGATAAAAAGGGATCCTTAGGTTGGATTTCTGATCAAACTAAGGCCTCTAGGTTGAAGGGAGGGAAGTTGAGAGGATATTTGGGTAGAGTTTGGCCGATCCAAAAGGCTTTGAAGGTATGAATTTTAGATAAGGGTGAGTGCCCTTTTTTAAGAGGGTGAGGGGAACCTTAAGAAAAACTTAAAATATTATTTTATAATAAATTCATATTCGGTTTCTAATGTCTCAAAACTGATTTATTTCTAGGATAAGGTGGGTATGGGTCTAAATCAACTCAAAAAATTGGTTTTAGACCGGTCTGGGTAACTATATTAACCTTATCTTTAATATTTAACTCTTAGTTAATTAGTTTGAAATTTACAATGTCTCTTTTTATTTTTATATTATTTGGTTAATAAACTTAATATAAGCTGCCAAGAGATCCCCAAGTGGTTAATTAATGATATAACTATCACCATATAAGTCCTTTTGAATAACCTTAGATTTTTAGGAATATTATATCAATTAATAATATAATATTGTTTTTAAAAACTCCTTTATGTCAATTTTGACACTATTCAATAATTGATTTTTGTTAAAGTTCTAAAAACTTTATTAATTCTAAAAAATTAATTTAATCATTTATAACATGTCATATTAACCAATAAAATTCATTTATGGCATCAAAACTTTCAAATTACATTTTTTAACATTTATAATACAAATTATTTGATTCTTTCATTAATAAGGAAAATACTACATCATCATTGTGTCATAAATAAATTTAAATATTAAATGACTAAAAATTATTAATAAAATACCATTATGTATGAAATATTTTTATCTTTATAATGAATATTTATAATCGAATTTATCTTTTTTATAACCCTATGATAAAAATGTTTTAATTATTAAACTTTGATTTCAACTTTTTTTAACTCTTCTTTGAATTAAATAATAATAAATGTCCTAATCTAATCCAAGTGGACCAAAGAGGTTCATATTTTATTTATAAAGTTGTTTTTGGTCGAACTATACTTATCCAATATAATTAGGACATGTTTTTGGGTAATAATAATATCATTTTTACCCTTAATTACCCTATTTACTTTTAACCGTGCTAAATAAAAGTAAAAATTACTATTCACAAAAAAATATTTTTATCTTATTGAACCACATTTTAATCCTTTATATTAACCATGTCTCTCGGATTTTTGAAATTCCACTCACAGAAGTAGTAAAATTATGTTTTATGTGAATTTGCAAAATTCTCCTAGGAGGTGGGTAAAAGACAGTGAAAAGTTCAATAAATTATATATATATATATATAATTATTATCAACTGACTGCAATGAATTACATAAAACATATATAGGTATTATGTATCTATTTTTACCTAAAATAAATTTAAATTAAATAAATAATCGTTTAAATAAAATTTCTGTTTTAAACTATAACTTAGTGTTTTTCACTATTCATCAAAAAATGAAAGTTTTCAGAAAAATACCAAAACTTTAACCTAAGATAATTTCAATATTCCAAATCCAAAAATTAAGTCCATTTTACCAAATTAAAAACATAGAATTTTCATTTATTAATTTAAAATTAATTCCCATTGTCAAAACCAAAAGGCGTATTTTTAATAAACATTATGTATCAAAAGATTGACACTTGTTTATGTCCAATCTCAAAGCGAAATTACTTAAAATGACCAGAATTGGAATAAATGTTAAAAATAAAATCTATTTATACTTTCAAACCATTAAAATGTATAATTTAAAATTATAAATTATTTTGAATAAAAAAGTTATTTTCAGTTAAAATATAGTATTTTTCACTATTCACCCAAATATGAAAGTTATCAGAAAAACACCAAAAATTTATTGAAACTAAATTCTTAATTCCCGATTCTAAAGTAGAAGTTAATTATGTCAAATAGAATATATAAAAGTTTCAAATATTGGATTTAAAAAGGGTTCACCATTAAAAGGTGGTAAAAGTTTGTTTTTTGAAAATACTTCTTTTATCTGAAAAAAATGAATTATGTCTAAGAAAATCATAATATGGATTCTAAAATTATAAGGATTATATATAGTTCAAAATTCAGTTAATATTATTCATGACCTCTTTTTAACAACTAGTTTGGTAAGTTGTGGTACGCTTGAACTCGGTGTTGCGTGTAGTAAAAGTTATTGAATTAATTTGAAGAAATAATGTACTATGAAATCTTGGGGTGATACATTTATATTATTATATCATAATGTTGAGGATATGTATGAATGTGGTATAAGAATAAATAAAAGAAAATACTTTGTTAAGAACTATACATCTTCTTTGGAAAACCTCTATAAATTTGTACCTATAGCCTTATTAGGATGATATTATGATAAAAAAGGACCTATTACACATGGGTATAGATTTAACCAGCTAAGAGGCTCTTGAAATATGGATAAGTGTGAAGAGGTGGTTTCCTTTTATAATTAAGGAAGAGGTCACATTTGGATTTTTTTTTAAAAGATTAAAATATATTAATTTCTCACTCTAGAAATATGGCTCAAAAAATAATCATCTTTAAATATGAGATGATATGAGGAACCCAATATGACCATAATATAGGATTTAGTTTCTTTTTTCATTTTAACCCCTATAATTTTGTTTTTAACCATTTTTATCTATTTTTATCCTTATCATGGTAATTGAATTCTTTACGAAAACCACTATTCATAATGAAAAAATTAAAGGGGAATAAATAATTTTTTTTGAAATAATGATTCTTATTATTGATTAAAATTTAACAAATTCAATTTCTACTAGTGAAAAAATTAATTTAAAATCAAAACATCAAAATGTGATGAAAAAAAGTTTTCCAGAAAAATTCCATTTTAAGTTTAAATCCTTTTTTATATGAAGATTTACTATAATATTTATCACAATGATATTTATTATAATATTTTTAGTCATCAGAAAAAAATGAAAATTTAAAAAAAAATTACTATAGAATGTTACTTTGTAATATCATGAAAGGAATGGCTGTTTTTTCCTAAAAATTTGAATTTTCTATAATTCACCAAAAAAACAACTTTTTCAAAAAATAAAAAAAATTCACCCTAAGTTAATATATAAGTACTAATTTCAAAAAATATATTAATTTCCTAAAATAAAATGTCCAAAAAATATAAAAATGAATTATAATTCTTGTAAAAAAAATGCACTAAAAACCATTTATGAAGAAAATAAAATTTAAATGACTAAAATGACTTTACTAAAAATTGAGAAATTATTTAGTATGAATTAATAAATAAATTTTTAATCATATAAATAATTTATAAATTATTTTCCATAATGAAATTTTAAATTTTAAATTTTATCTCATGTATGATAGAAAGGGTTTAAAACATTTTCAGAATCAATTTCATGGAGTGGAAGATAAAACATATGATCTTGAAAGGAAATCCATTTAAATATTTAAAAATAAATTTATTGAAAGATCACATCATAAAAAGGTTTTATAAAAATTCATTTTTGAAAAGTATAAAAGGTAAATATGAAGGTATTTCAGAATAATATAAAATCAGACTCTAAGATAAAGAGATCATTTGTGAGAAGTGAAAATATATACATGGAGGAGAAAAATAATTTTCAAGGAAAATAAAGTGTAATAGAGGACATGGTAATAAGAATGGTAATAAACAAAAAACCAAGAATCACTATGGGATTAATAAGACCATCAATTATTCATAAATGAAGGTATAAGGATAACATCCTTATTTCAAGATCCTTTTAATAGAGTTGAGGGATTATTTTAAATTCAAGATAGGGAACATAAGAAAATAAAATTTCTTGATTTATTTGCATTTCATAATAAAATATTTATCCTTTGGTTGTGAATTGATCAATATACACATTGATTTCATCTCTTATTCCATGATTGAAAATTTGGGATGAATTTTCATGCCTGAAATACTAAAAGAATCTTCTAACAGATAATATGATCCAAAAAGGATAACAAGTTATTAATACTTCATTTTTTATATTAACCAAATTAAAAAATTTAAGTTTTCATATCCTTATATCAAATTAAATTTTTTGGTTTATGAAGCATTAGGTTCTTTGGGGAGGCCAAGGGTAGGTAAACTGGAGTTTTGAAGACAAAATTTTATTTTAGGCGAAGTTCAATATGTTTATCGTGAATCAAAATGCGTGAGAGAGTTGTTTATGGATAGAATTGAATTCACAGTATGAGAAGGGTGGTTTAGAGGGTGAAACTCGTGATGTGAACCAAATAATCATGTAATAAATAGATTTGGGGTTAGATTTTTTGAATCTATAACCAGTGATGTAAAAATTTGGTTCATCATGTGAATTAATCATAGGTTTTTTAGATCTTCGCAAAATTGTTTTCAGCTGGTATTAAACTCAATACATTCAAATCTTGAATAACCCATTCAGACCACGAAATCATGTCTAGAGAAATACCTATAAATACATGGGAACCCTTCACTTTTTTTTAAAAACTGTTTGTTCTTTCCCAACTCCATGGGGATTGAGGAGAAATCTCAAGGTGTTTCAAATCTATTTTGAATGTGGTTGATCCCAAACATTCCAAGTTCAATATATTATGATCCAAGTTGATTTTTCTCTATTTCTCTTATGGATTCTTATTGGATTGGTCTTTCATCATCCCATAATTTTTTTCCATGGTTTGTTAATCTTATTCATTGTTATAGATTTATTTTGTTGTTTTTATGGTTGTGGCACGAAATACAAGGAGGATATAGTTTCCTTGCATGAATGGTGGTCAGAGATCAGTATTTCTATTATATTCTCACCCATGGAATGTTGAAATCCTTAAGGTTGGGGATCCATTTCTTGTCTTTTTTCGGTTTAATCATTGAGTTATCATTCTTTAACCCTAATAATGATGGTGGAATTAAACATAACAAATAATAATCTTGAATAATGAAACAAAAGGTTCTTGGTCATAAAGATCACATGTTTTTTCTATTATGATAATAGTTTACATCTCAATTTACTATATTGTGTGTTATATATGTTCATAAATGGGTTATAATGTTTGTTATGGGTTGTTTTAGCATGTTTAGTGTGATGAAAATGGTTAAATAAATTATTGTTGAGAATGTTGGTTTGCTAAAACAATAATAGGAACATTTTATAAACTATCTTTCTTATGTTTGATGATAAATAAACTTAATGATTATTTCATGTATAGTTTATTTTTTCATCCTTGTGTTAATGAAATTGGATAAAGAGAATGAATATGATTTGCTTGTTGATGAAATGATAAAGAGGGATATTTATTGAAAAATAGTTCCTTAAGGTTTGATGAAAATTTAAATTATTATGAACAGCATGATGAAATAATTAATTGCTTCTAATAGTCAATTTCTTATGTTACCTCCAGTTTTAACTTATGATAAAATAATAATTTAATACATGATTGTAATGAAAGAACTAGTATTTTATAAAGATAAAATTTTAAGGATGAGTGAGCCTGTTTAAATATGAAAGACGAATGCCATATTCTTAAGACTAAGATTATCTTTTGAGTATTTTTGTTTTTTTCAGAATATTTTGTGTTTTATTTGGATATCATACTTTATATAAGATTATACATGAGCCTCTTATGGATGATGGTTGATGAGACATGGTTGGTGAGGCCTGAGTTTGTGTTAGTAGTTGGATCCAATGATGGTAGTATGTATGGTGATATGCATGGAAATATACACGGTGATATGCATGGTGGTGTGTGGGATGGAACAAAGGTATATATAATGGTTTTAAGCTATTAATGGATATTTTATTTTTGATAGTTCTGATGATTTCTTATTAATGAATATTATTAATATCTGGATGACTGAGTTTCTTATTTACCCACATTTTATCCCACTTCTTGATGTAGTTGATTGTGATTTGTTATGAATATCATTTATGGTAGCATAGGATGGTTCCAAGAGTTATAGGAATTATTTAAATATAACATATAATAAATTTTTTAACCCATGGGGTTTGTTTTTGGTGGGATATAGAAGATGATAATCTTGAGGCACCATGGAATTATGTTGTTTATGATTGGAGGGAGTGGGAATTTGTTGTTAATCTTTTTAAGCAATATTTAATCATGTTTAATTATTATTTAAATAAATTAATGGAATTGATAAATTTTTAATATAAATAAATAATTAAATCATATTCTTTGAATATATTTTATCTTGTAGGATATCTTGTGCTTTGCAGTTGCAACTGGGTTTCCAATGGACAATAACTGTAGTTGAGATTAATACTAGGTTAAATCCAATAGGGTTGTTGTGAAATATATTATATCACATATGTTATTTGATTTCATATGATACCCCACACATATCGATAGATAAATGAAACCTAGTGGATTCTGGGAGGGGGTTTCCCCGAACAACTAGGTTGGCGAGGAATGAATGGATGACCACCACCTACTTCCCCAATGTCTTCTCTCGGTAGATTTATGTTTCGATACCATGACGGTAATAATTTCCCATATATATTTTTAGAGGGTTGTAATGGATTAAGGTTACTTTATACACATGTATCTACAGATATAGTATCATATGGATTATTATAGTTATGTCGTGTATGGGATGTGAGGGATTGAGGTATAATACACAAAATCTGTGCTATGGTGGATCCTGAAAACTACTTAGTTTCTATTTAGAGATCTGGAAAGGGATGGTGAAATAATATTATGCATATAGTGAATGTTATGTGATGGGATGATGTTATTCATGAGATGCATGAGATGATACTATAAATCAGGTGTCATCAAGATGGTTCACTTTGGGACATAGATGGATTAGGATGTGTGATATTAAGGAAGAGTGGGAAATTAATGGGGACATGGTAGTGTGGATCCAATAATTGATATTATATTATATGATTAATTTTATGAGATACTTTTTGTGAGTTAACCATAGGGAGGCTTGGAATACAATATACTGGTTAATGGAATGGGTTAAAATCACCTTTTGTTCATTGGGCTTTTGTATACCTCATTTTTCATTATCATAGGAGGGTATGGGGATGATTATTCTTAGTATTCTTGTTATGTTGACCATTTGTATATATAAACTATTTTTTAGATATGTATGTGATCATTGATTAGGCTAGATAGTACTATCTTGTGAACGTTTTTAGGAGATGTTTGGACATCATGGTCACTACCTAGGATATAATTAGGTATTTATAGTTCTATGTTTCTAGTTATTTCAGTTGTATGACATTCGATGCATGTACTTGGGATATTTTACTTTAATCATGAGTAGGATTTTTTGGGGGTTTCAATATTATATCTCTTTGATTATGCTCTTTATGGGGTAATTCCTCCCATTTATGTGTGTGATATACCCTCAGTGCTTTTCACAATCTCATGGCCTATTGGATGTGGGATTCAGGTGTCATTATACCCCTTCCTTCATTTCTATCCTATTAGGGGTTCCTTGGGGGGGTATATGATAGAGTGGTATCAAAGGTTTAGTTTTAGTGATATGATGGAGTTTGGAGATAGAAATATGTTACGACTATATGGGTTGATAAGGTCCTGGTGTCATCTAAGTTTATTATGTGACGTAGAAAATGGATTCTGGATAGAACGTAGGTATTTTTAGCCCCATACGATCTATTTCAAGGACCATTAAGTCTACTGATCCTATTAATCAAATTGATTTTTTTTTCGGGTAGAGACATAGGAAATAATCATACATAATTGTTCTTTGTTCCAATGTTTGAAATGAGTAGACATTGGTATTTTTTTACCTTATGTATAGAAATAAACAAATAATCTTAATTACTTCATATCCTAGGTTCAGAGGTCCATTACTATTTGATTTTTTTGTAGGTATGGCACCATGTTAATGTCCCTATTAAGTTTTTACCATGTATTTTAAAAAATATGCGCTAGAATATATTCATATGGTTGATGATGTTGAAACATAAAGGAATCTATGCGAGTTTCAGTGATAGTGTTTAAAAAAAATGTGATGTCTCTATTTTGGAAACTGTAAAAGAAGTATAGTTTGAGGTGATAGAGATAGTCTTTAGTTTGATCAGTACACGAAAAGAGAAGTACATTTCATTGGAAATGATGATGCTACATGGATTAGTATGAAAGTAGTGGTTTTTGTTCCTTGAGGATCATGGGGTGTTGGTAGTCTCAATAGAGAAGTTCCAAGACCAATTTTGAGAAGAGTTTATTTCCTCAAACGTGAATGCAAGCAATCTTCTATATTTTCTTACCCTTCTTTGGGGGATATCCAGGATCCAGGAGTTCTGGATCTTTTTTAGGACTATTCTCTATTATTTTTTGGGCCTATTTCTAGATTAAGGAGACAGAGAGAGGAATTTTGAGGATGATTTATTTTCTATAAATCTATCCAAGTTCACCCATTTTATGCCATCAAAATATCTTATGGTGATGGTTAGAGTAGAGGTTGTTGAGAGGTTGGTCTCTAGGACCAGCTTGATACAAGATGGGAGTCATCAAGATTCCTCAAAAATTAGAGATATGGTATGGAGTTCCCAATTTTTCGGATCGAGGATCTTTTATATAGCTAAGTTTATGTCCCATCTATTATCATATTATTTATCCTTGGGTGGAAGAACTCAGTCCCATACCAATGTATTAAACACATGTTTTTTTTGTGTATTATAATGTGATTACTGGAAAGTGTTCCCATCCTTTATGAGTAGGAAACATATGGTAGGTTTTCACCTTCAAGTTACTCTATTGAGGTAGCTTTAGTTGGGAGAGTAGCAGCAAGGCGCTGTCTTTTTGGGTCATTATACTAGGGGAAATGTAGGTAGAGGAAATCTCCATAATTCTTTTCATCCACAGAGATTAATGTGAGAGGAATAGAGGAAGCCTCCATCAGGTTAGAGAAGATATGGGGTAAGATATTTTCAACTACATGCTCTAGAGTTTCCATCGACTAACAGTATAGACATAATTTATAGTGCACATTTCTTGTTTTCTTCTTGGGTTCATGCTTTGTTTTTTGATTCATGAGTCACCCATTCCTTCATATAACCTACCTTATCCCATGCTTTGGGATTTGAGGTGGAGAGGATTCATGTTACCTTGGAGTTGAGTATTATAGTTAAAGGTAAATCATATCAATATGAAGTATGTAGAGATTTTGATATAGTACTTGGAAAGTACTACTCTTGGGGTGAATTTCTATGTTTACAGATACAACCATACAACATCATCCTTCGTATGGACTGACTGTATTTAGTGAAAGCTATAGTGGATTACATTAAGAAGTGTATTGTGTTCTATGATGCTGATAGAGAGTCTGTCATGTTCTTTATTGATCAGGACCCTCAGATAGGTTAGAGGTGTGTTACATCATTTTATTCTTTAATATATGATATGATAGTAAATTCATTTTTAATTCAGTTGATTATATTTCATAGGGTTTTGGAAGAGTACCATGATGACTTTCCTGAGAAGGTTGTGACATTACCCCCTAGAAGTGATATTGGGTTTGGGATAGATATAAAGTTTGCTTCTTCCCCAATCTTGATGTCTCTATATATGATGATTTCTTTTGAGTTGTTAGAGTTGTGGGTATAGATCGATGATCTTTTATAGTGAGGTTTTTTAGGTAAGAATTACACCTTAGCGTGCTCCAGTTTTTTTATGAAGAAGGAAAATGAAATTATATGTATCCATATCAATTATAGTTAGTTGAATTAGGTGAAAGTAAATATCTTTTTTCCACTTCCACGGATTGATGATTTATTCAATCACCTAAAAGGAGATAGTTGGTTATGAAAGATCAATTTGCAATTGACATATCATCATATGTGGGTGAAAGATGAGGATATACTCAAGACCAATTTTCTGATGTCCCTATGGGTATTGTTAGTTTATTGTGATGCTGTTTGGTGTGATAAAAGCTCTACCATTGTTCATGGGTTTAACGAAAAAAGTGATCAAAGGGTTCTTCAATTTTTTCAAGGTGAGTTTCATTGAGAATACGGTTATATACTTCACATCCAAGGAGGAGCACATGGAGAATTTGTGTTCCATTTTGGTTGTTCATGTTTAAAATTTGTTTGGAAAGTTATCAATTTGTGATTTTTGGGATCATGAAGTTAATTTCTTGGGTAATTTGATGTCCCAACATGGAGAATGAATGGATCTTTGAAGATTAAAGAATTTGTTTCTTTGGAATCCCTAAAGACTGTTGTAGAGATGTGGAGTTTCCTTGGCCTTTTAGGATATTCTAGGGTTGTCATACATGACTTCTAATTGATTATGACTCCTCTAAAATTCTTGACCCTAAAGGACTAGGAGTTATTTTGGAATGAAAAATGTCTATTTTTTTTGAGTATTTGAAGGAGAAGCTGATCAGTTCTCATATTATTCATTTTTCATAGGAAAGAGTTCTCGTTGAAGTTTTCTATGATAATTCTTTAAATAGACTGGGTAGTTTCTTGTTGCAAAATAGATCAGTTGATTCTTATGAGTCTCGCTAATTATATTCCCATTAGTATAACTATGGCACCCACAATCTTGAGTTAAAAAAATTACATTTTCCTTATTGTGTTGGAGACATTACCTCATCAAGAATCATTTTTTATTTTTCATTGATCATAAGAGCTTGTGTTATGCATTCTTCCAACATTACCAGAACTTGAGACAATAATAATCGTTGAAATTCCTATTGGAATACAACTTTGAGATTTTATATTCATCAGTAAAGGGTAATTTTTTAACTAATTCACCATGTTGTAAGACACACATTGATACTTTGTGAGAATATAAAGATCCTTAGAGAGTGATTAAAGGGATATCAGTTATGCATCATGATATGTGAAAATTTTGAGAAAGGGGATTCCTGTTAAAAATGAAAGTGTAGTTATCTTTAGTGAAAAAAAGATGGTGGAGTCCCAGTTGAGGGATTCTATGGTGAAGGTATAGAGAGACCATGTTGTCTATAGTGATAGCCATGATGGTTGGTTCATGTATGAATAAATTTGGGTGTTGCTTGAAGTTAGGTATTTTGTTCCTTCAATGATGTGTTGGGTGGATCTCCATGAATTTTATAACTTAATATTAGAAGTACACCCTATAATAGAAATGATGTATTATTCTCAGAAATGATAGTTTTTGTGTCTTTTGTTAAGGTGTTGTGTTGCAGAGTTTATGTCTTGATGTTTGGTCTACCATAAGGTGAAGGCCAAATGTCATGTTCCCAGTGTATTTCTGTAATTTATATATGTTCCTATGTGAACATGGGACAAAATTTTAATATAAATTATGACTAGTTTACCCCAATATTAGAGAGTATATGAGACTGTACGTGTGATAGTGGGCCTTTTGATGAAAACAACCCACTTTATTGTGATTAGAGAGTTGAGCTTAGTGGAGTTTTATTCGAGGTAGTACCTCAAGGAGGTGGTGAGTCTCCATAGATTCCTGAAGAGAACTATCTCAGATTGTGATCCTCATTTTACCTATAGGGTGTGGAAAGATCTCCAACATGATTTCTGAATCTTAATTATAACCTAACATTAATTTTCATTTAGAAATGGATATAATGATAGAGTAGACTATTCATACAGTTGAGTAAATGTTCCATGCATGATTCATGAATTTTGGGGTTTCTTTGATAAGGAACCAAACTTTTTGTCAAGTTTTCATACAATAATAGTTTTCACACCACCATTGGAATTCCACCAAATGAATCTTTGTATGGTTGAATTTTCCATTCTCTATTGTATTTTATTGGGGTCACAGAATCATAAATTATCATGCTGAGACTATTGAAGATTGCAATAAAGTTGGTTTTGGTGATTTATGAGAGGATGGAGGAAGTATAGGATCATTAAAAGTATTATACACACTATAGGATGAGATCTCTAGATTTTGATTTTGGAGATCATGTGTTTTTTATGGTAAATACCCAACGTGGGTAGTGAAGGTTTGGTCATGGGAGTAAGCTTTCTCACTAGTATGTCAGAAATTTCATGGTGTTATATCATGTTATAGACCTGAAATATTAAATAGAACTACCCCCATAGATGATATAAATACATAATATCTTCCATGTGTCACATCTTCTATGTTATCTCCATAATGACTCTCATGTAATCAATTAGGGTGAGATCAATGTTGATGATGATGAGACCATTGGGGAGGGGCCTATGGTGTTATAGTACCACCATGAAAAGTTATTATGGAAGTGCGTTATTACCTTGGTCCATCTATTATGGGGACATAGTGGTGTGAATTAGTACACAGAGGAATGTGATTCATATATACATGCTCAGTATCCTAGGTTGTTTGATATTTACCCTTTTGTAAAAATGTTTTGAGGATGATATAATTTATCATATTTATGATATTATATTATTTTAATTAATTACTTATTTGATTTCTAGATTTTTTTTTGAAATGTATCTCCCCTGAGAGAGTATTTGGGTGTGGTTGTTTTGTGTTATTTAGTTTTTCACCTTCTCCACATGAGTGAGGTGGTTGTTCTTCTATGTTAGAGAGATTATTGAGAGGTATTATCATAGTGTGGTTGTTCAGAAGACCCATTTATTTTTTTCCATCCTCTCTCATATTTTTTTAAACTCGAAAGGGTTTGAATTATTTGAGAGACATCTAATGTAAGGAACTAGATCCTTCTATCCAATTCAACTTTACGTTTTAGAATGTAGACCTGTTTGGGGGAGGCCTAGAGAAGGTTTGGTGGAGTTTGGTAGATAAAATATTGATGAATGAGAAGATAATAATGTGAAATATGGATCATGATGTGAGATATATATATATATATATATAGAGTGTTTTATGACCTGAATAAGAATTCACATCCTAATAAGTGTGGTTTGCTAAGTAAAATTCATGAAGTTAACCATAAGATTTTTATGTGAATGGATACGTGGTTGGATTTGGTGTTACTCTCTCAAAAAACACACAACATGAATGTGTGTTTCATGATGTGAATTAATCCCTGGATTGTTGTGTCTAGGAAATTTATTTTTATGTTCGTCTTAAAGTCAATACATTCATGACATGAATTACTTATTCTTTCTATGGAAGTATAATTGTAATAATTCTTATAAGTCCTCTCACACTCTGAAATTTAATAAATTCCTTCAATTATCTCTCAAATGAAATCATTCATAGGATATATATCAAGGTGTTTCGAAGCAATTTTAAAAATAATTGATCATTTTTTCCCCATGTTCAATATTTTTTCAACTAAGGTGAGTTTTCCCTTATCATTTGATTTCTTTTATGTTTGGTCGTGTTTACTACATTCTTTCATTCCATGATAAATTAGTTGATCTAATACATTCTTATGTAGCTATTTTTTTAGTGTGGTTTTGAAATGAAATCCTAGGAGGCTAGAGTTTCATTATGGGATAGGTGATTTAAAGATCCACATTTACGTTCCATTATTGGTGGATGAATTTTGAATTCTTTGAGGACGGGGATTCATTTATTCAATTTATTTTTTTGTGAAATTGTAAATTTATGATTCTATATTTGATTTTAAGATAGTGGAAATAATATTAATAAAGAAAAAACTAGAATAAGGAATTAGATAGTTCATGGTTGTAGGGTTCACTAGTTTTTTCACCATGATAATAGTTTTCCTAAAGATTTACTTGATAGTGTGATATCTATGTTTATTTTTGGGTTAGCATGTTTGTTGTGTTGTGGTTTAACATGTTTATTATGATTAAATTAGTCAATAAAAGTAAAGCTAGTAATGTTGGTTTCATAAAATAATTAAAATAGGCATGTTTTATAAGCCATCCTTCTCATGTTTGATGGGAATTTAAAAGTAATGAATATTACATTTTTAATTAATTTTTCTTCCAAATGTTAATGGAATTTTCTAATTAACTTAATTATTGTGTGATTGTTTATGAAATGATAAAGATGAATGTTAATTGAAATATAATTCCTTAAATTTGGATAAAACTAGAAGTTATTATTGCTAGAATGCTTAAATAATTAATAGATTGCAATTGTTGAAACCTTAGGTTACCCATAGTTGTAACATATGATAAATGATTTTTCTAATAATTAAAGGTAATAAAATATCTGGTTGTTTGAAAAATATAAATTTTTAGGGACCAGTTAGCATGTTTTTAGGTGAAGGTTAAATGACTTCTTTTTAGTGACTAGTTTATCTATTGACTCTATTTTTAATTTTTTTCAACTCTGTATGTATTTTCTTGATATGAGACTTATAATGTGATGATAGTTTCTCATTGGATCATCAATTATTGATGATACATAGGAGGGGAGCCCTGAGGGTGTAGAAGTAGTTGGTACCTGATATGTTTTTATACATTTTGATATGAGTGGAGATATGAAGGGTGATATACATGGTGATGTCGAGGATTGAAATAAGATTTATAGAATGGGTTGAATATAATATTTCTTGTTGTTGTGATGAATTATTGGATTCTTTCTTGTTAATTAATCTTCCTAAAGTATGGATGAATAAGTTTATTGTTTACCTGTATTCTATTCCCCAATACTTAAGGAAACTAGTTATACTTGCTTATGGATCTTCTTTATAATAGATTAGGATGTTTCCTAGAGTACCTATAATAATAGAATGATAATGTTTAATAAATGTTTTAACCCATGGGGTTGGTGCTTGGAATAATTCAAAAGATGATGTTCTTGAGGAATGATGGAATTGGTTGGGTTTTTCTTGAAGGGAATGAGAATCAATTTTTAATCTTATTATGTAAAATTTAATTGTGTTTAATTATTATGTGTAAGAATTATTGTAACACCCCAAGCTTCTACGGTACGCTTCCCTTCGAATAATGCGATAGCGTGTGTTATACGCAACCTCGAGTTCTAACACACACCACAACTAATTAAACTAGCCGTTGTGAATAGTAATACCTACTTTTTGAAATTATATATATTTTATATTTCAAAATGGACTTCATTTTTGGATTCGGAATATCAAAATTAGCCTAGGGTGAAATTTTGGTACATTTCGGATAACTTTCATATTTTGATGAATAGTGAAAATTACTAAATTTTATTTAAAAACAACTTTTTTAATCAAAATAATTAATAGTGATAAATTATGAATTGGAGTGGTTTTAAAGTATATTTAGAATATATTTTTACATTTTAATATAATGTTGGTCATTGGACATAATTTTACAATTAAACTGAACATAAACAAGTGTCAATCTTTTGATAGTTATTATCTCTTAAAAACACGCTTTTTGTTTTGACAGCGGGAATTAATTTTAAATTAATTTCTGCCACTTCTGTGTTTAGAATTTAGGAAAATGGATTCCATATTTGGAATCAGGATGTTCAAATTGTGTAAATAGGTAACTTTTATTTTTAGACATTTTGAATAATTACTGCGGTAAATATTTTATTTACCATGGTTAAGGGTAAATCCGGTAAATAAGGGTTAAAAAATAATATTATAATAATACTAAATTACCCTAAAACGTGTCTTAACCCTATTGGTTGATACATGGTCGACCATGGGCATCTTTGTGTCAATTTTGGGACCCCATGGATCCACTTGTAAGTGATAATGACACTTTATTTTAATTAAGTTAAAATGAATACAAAAATGACACAAGCATATATCTTTTAGAAAAACAATTGTTACATAGGGTTATATATGTTGGATTTTAGATTATAAATATTCATTAGAAAGCTAAAAAGATTTACTACATAATTATATTTTATTTATAATTTTTAGACATTAAATAAGTTATTTTAGTTGTGACACAATGATGATGTAGTAATTACTATAATAGTGAAAAATTAAAATAATTGATATTATAAATACCAAAAAAAATATCATATGAAACTTTTAATGAATTAAACTAATTTTCTAGGATAATATGATATATTAGGATTGATTTAATTGACTTTTTTCTAAGTAATCAATCTGTTATGAGTTTCACAAAAATCAACTATTGAATAGTGTCAAAATTGACATAAAAGAGTTTTTAAAACAAATAATATATTATTAATTGATATTAAATTCCTAAAAATCTAAGGTTCGGCCAAGAGACTTATATAAGGATAGGTTCATTATTAATGGACCACTTGAGGGTCGCTTGGATGTATATAGTAAGTTTATTAACCATATTATATAAAAATACAAAGAGACATTGTAAAAGTGAAACTAATTAACTTAGAGTTAATACTTAAAGATAAGGTTAATATAAGTACCCAAACCTGTCTAAATTCTATTGGTTGAGTGGTTTTCGACCTATCCCCACCTTAGTCTTTGAATAATCAACTTTGGAGCCATTAGAAACCGAATATGAATTTATTATAAATTAATATTTCTAGCTTTTCCAAAGGTGCCCCTCACCCCTCTTATAAAAGGGCACTCCTACTTCTCATTTCTTCACACCTTCAAAGCCTTTTTGTCTCGGCCAAACTCTGCCCAAATACTCTCCCAACATCCCTCACTACAACCTAGAGGCCTTAGTTTGATCAGAAAGCCAACCTAAGGAGCCCTTTTGATCAAATCAAAAGGAAGAACCCGAAGAAGAGGTAATGATTTCACCACCCTTCTCCAAGTTCATTTCTTCTTCCACTTCTTCTTCCTTTGTTCTTACCATTCTAAAATAATAACTCCAGTCTCTCACATATACTGTGATGTTATTATAAATATGGTACAATCATATTCAGTATTCTATCCACCCTTTGAATAACATGTCACCATACGTGCGTACGTACGGCTTACCGTCTCCACGTCGTGGTGTAATTGTTATTCAATATAATATTATTTGGATGGGTATAATAATGATGTGTAACTCATGTAAATAATAAATATAACATGTTAATGATTCTGTATATATGATATACCATCCATTTATATATTATTTGAATATCAAAAGAATGATATTGTCGCTCGTGCGTACGTACGGACTACCGTCTCCACGAACGCGATGAGATTCATTCTCCATCGTATCCATTCAAGTATAATTATAATTTGATGATTTAAAAATGATGTTTAAGGACTGGATATCATTCTGGATATGAATAAGATACAACAACCATGGCTTATGTAACAAAACATATAAAAGAAAATGAGTAAGTTAACTCCCGAAACGACGATAATTCTAAGATATTATTAACAAATCAATGTTAAAAGATCATATATGGTATCATATTAATATATATGATTCTTGTATAATTTAATAACAACTATTTCACTATTATACAGGAGGTTAACCTACCCCAACCAAGGAAAAGTACAAGGTAAGGGTTATTTCACAATCTCTTCATTATCCGAGGTTGTATTATACGTAATAATCTACTGGGATCTCTTTATCATCCACATCCATGTTTCTTCGAAATGTATTTCAAAACATTTTTACTATTTACAAGAATATGGGTTAAAGTCATTTATACCCTTGTTTGACTTTTTATAAGAGGTTTATAAAGGAATCTTTCCGTCGTTTTCAAAACAAGGTCCTTTTTAACCTTTTCGACAGAATTGAGGTAAGAATGTTTTTTTTAACTTATACGGCGGGTGCGGTTATTTTCCGCCATTATAAAATCGTCGAAGCTTTCCTTACAAGCTTATAAGAATATTTTAAAAGAAAATGTTTTATTTTATATGGATCTTAAATGATTTCAAAATAAAAAGAGATATTTCTCTAAAAAGTGTTTTGATTTCATCTATGTCAACATCCTTTAATGGATTTTACGCTTATTTGAAGTTGATTTATTATAATACAAAACTTCTATATTGTATTGAAGGTTTTGTGATATGTTTGACTGTGGATGTGCTATTTTATACCATTCATAGTTTATGGTGAAACTATTGACATTTCGTATGCTAGTTTTAATCCGAATGTTTATGTTATATTTCAAACTTTTCTTCAGATGAATGTGCTAAACAAGTATGTTCCGGGTTGGGGACCGGTAAAAGTAAGCCCTCCAGGTTGGGGACTGGTTAAAGTAAGCCCTCCAGGTTAGGGACTGGTAAAAGTAAGCCCTCCGGTTTGGTCTCCGGTTATTAGAGGTACTCCGGGTTGGTGTCCGGTTATTAGAGGCACTCCGGGTTGGTGTCCGGTTATTAGAGGCACTCCGGGTTGGGTTCCGGTTAGAAGTAACCCCTAGGTCTTGGGATGAGGCCTAGACAATGAAATTAATGTTTGACATTATGCATTCCAACATTATGAAAGTGGTTATTGATTTTTGCATGTGATCATTCGATTAGTAGAATATCCATGTGAATAAGTAAATGGCATTATTTCATTTTATTTATGCCATACCATGTTGAAAGTTCAAGTTTAAAAAGGCTTTTGTTTTAGTTATACATTGCCTTAAATGTTTATTCTTATTTATGAAAGTTTCCACTATATTGATATCCTTACTGGGCATTTGAGCTCACCCTTTTTCTATGTTTTATTTTTCCCAGGAAGTGAAGATGTAAGTTATGAATGACCTGCAGGGATATTATGAGGGGATTATAGTGTGGATTTTGGAACATTATGTTGTTGTAGTAGTTTTTCATTTTATGATGTAATGTAAAACTTATGAATATATCTAGTGTTTCCAAGGCTACTAAACCAATCGGTCTTTCGAGATTTGATCTTTCTTGTGATCATGCCAATGTTATGTAATTAATGCACCGACTCTGGGTAGCTGGGGTCGGGGCGTTACAGTTGGTATCAGAGGAAGTTTAGTACAAACCTTGGAAGCTAGATTTAGATAAACTCTGATTAGAGCACGTAGACCTAAGATGAACTTTGAGGATTAGTGTAGAAGAACTTCCTAGAATTTTGGTATTGTAGAGATTTTGTGAGTTTTCCGAGCAATACATCCCTGACTGGATACGAGCAGGTAGAGGTGGCTCTGGCACAGATGTACCTAGGGGTAAAACCCGAAAACACCGCTTTGAGCTAGACTCGAACGGGAACTGGTGCACGACAACGGGCCTTGCTGCACTCTTGGTTACGACACTCCTGGGGGATATGCTTAGGATAACTCTCATTTTCTTTACAAATCATTTTGAAGGGATTATGAGTATATACATCCTCAAAGAAAACATTCTTATGATTATGGATTATATCCATAAATAGTTCAATTTATGTTAAGTGTTTTATAAGTATGGGATTACGTATTTTGATTCATAAACTGATCTAGTTTATGCCATTGTTTAGAAATGGCGCCTAGTGGAAGAAATGGAAACCGTATCAATGCACGCACTCCATGTAGGGATTTCCCTCCTGCTCAAGATAATTATAGTGGGGCTGGTGATGCAACTGGTGCCGATCAGCTAATCACCATACTGGGACAACTTACTCAGGTTATGAATAATAACCTTACCCGTATGGAGCACCCTGATCCGCAGCGTGGAGGATCAATGTTAGATCGATTCATGAGGCAACAACCACCAACGTTCAATGGGAGTACAAATCCCTTAGTAGCTGAGCAATGGATAAATTCCCTAGAGAAAATATTTCAGGCTTTGGGGAGCAGTGAAAGGGAAAAAGTTATCATGGCAGTTTACCGCCTCACTGGAGATGCTGATCAATGGTGGTCATTGATTCAAAATACGAAGGAAGATGATGAAGTATCAAATATGGAATGGAGGGAGTTCAAAGATCTGTTTTTAGAAAAATACTTCCCTCGCGACCATCGATCAGATATGGAAAGGCAATTTCTGAGTCTGAGACAAAAGGAGGATGAGAATGTCACAAAGTATGAGGCTAACTTTACAAGGTTAGCGAGGTACGCTGGTGATTATATTCGTAACCCAAGAAGTAAGATTGATCGTTTCTTTGATGGGTTAAAACCATTTCTCCGTCGAGCGTTAGTCTCACAATCCTTTTCATCGTACGAAGACATTGTCTCATGTGCTATCAAGACCGAAAAGGAATTCTCTAAGTCTTATGACTTTAAAGCAAAGCAAGAGAAGAAGAGACCTGCTGATCAATCTGGGAATGGAAATAAGGGGAAGAAGGGAAAGGTTGAATATCCATCTTGTGGTAAATGCGGGAAGAAACATCCTGGTACTTGCTTGAAGGGAATGGGAGTCTGTTACAAGTGTGGTGAAAAAGGCCACCAAGCTCATGATTGCAAGGGGAAGAAGGAAGCTACCAACATTCAGTGCTACAATTGCAGGGAGATGGGGCATTATGCAAATGCATGTCCTAAGCGTCAGGAGAACTTACCTCAGAAAAGGCCAAGGGATCAAGGCCAGGCTTATGCTATCACCACTGCAGAGGTAGAAGCTCCAAAAGACGTGGTGGCAGGTAATTTAATGGTTTCTTCAAGTTTAGCAAATGCATTATTTGATTCTGGATCATCGCATTGTTTCTTATCTTCCCAGTTTGCTAAGAAAATTAGATATTTCCAATTTGATTTAATAAGGGAATTGTCAGTTAAAACTCCTAAGGGAAGTATCGTTGCAACAAAGTTTTGTGAATCAGTCCCCATTAGAGCACATAAATTTTCTTTATCTGCTGATCTCATCGTCATACCTATGATTGAGTTTGATATAATCCTCGGTATGGACTGGCTTTCGGACTATGATGCAAAGATTTATTGTAAGAATAAAGAGGTTACGATTCTTGATGATAATGATAAGGAACACCTTATTTTTAGAGCAGAATCGTCACCGCCTAATTCTTATTTAGATCCACCCCCAGTAGCTCAACTTAATTCAATTATTGGGGAGGAAGAGAATGAAATAACTGTCGGTGAGGAAAGGAATGTTCAAATAGAGGATGTACCTGTTGTGAAAGAATTTGTAGACGTATTTCCAGAAGATTTACCTGGACATCCTCCAGAACGAGAAGTTGAGTTTTCCATTGATTTGATTCCTGGATCAAGGCCTATATCAAAGACCCCTTATAGAATGGCCACTGTAGAGTTAGTCGAACTAAAGAAACAACTAGAGGAATTGAGTAATAAGGGATTTATTCGCCCTAGTGTTTCTCCATGGGGAGCCCCTGTTCTTTTTGTTAAAAAGAAAGATGGATCTATGAGGTTATGTATCGACTACAGGGAGATCAATGCTATAACGATAAAGAACAAGTATCCCCTACCTCGTATTGATGATTTATTTGACCAACTGCATGGAGCTCAATACTTTTCAAAGATTGACCTTCGATCTGGATACCATCAGTTGTGTGTGAAGAAGGAAGACATTCCGAAAACAGCATTTCGAACCAGGTACGGGCATTACGAGTTTACTGTAATGTCGTTTGGATTGACTAATGCACCCTCTGTATTCATGGATCTAATGAATAGAGTTTTCAAGGAGTATCTCGATGAATTTGTGGTGGTATTTATTGATGATATCTTGGTATACTCCAAAACCTACGAAGATCATGAAAATCACTTGCGCATTATCTTGAAGACTCTGAGGAGGCATGAATTATATGGGAAGTTTAGCAAGTGTGAATTCTGGCTTCAGGAGATTTCTTTTCTTGGCCATATTGTCTCTAAAGATGGAATCTCTGTTGATCCTTCTAAGACCAAGGCAATCCAAGAATGGCCAGCACCTACGAGTATAACTGAGGTACGTAGTTTTATTGGTTTGGCAGGTTATTATCGACGTTTCGTCCAGAATTTTGCCCGATTGGCTAACCCATTAACGAAGCTCACACGTAAAGGGGTTAAATTTGTTTGGACAAAAGACTGTGAAGAATGTTTCGAAGAACTGAAAAGAAGATTAGTCAATGCTCCTATATTGACTCTACCATCGGGGAATGATGGGTTCGTTATTTATAGTGATGCATCGAAGAAAGGACTTGGCTGTGTCCTTATGCAGAATGATAGAGTTATTGCCTATGCATCACGACAGTTGAAAATTCATGAACAAAACTATCCTACTCATGATCTCGAGTTAGCAGCTGTGATATTTTCTTTGAAGATATGGAGGCACTACCTCTATGGTGAAAAATGTGAGATTTATACTGATCACAAGAGTTTGAAGTATATTTTCTCACAAAAAGAACTCAACATGAGGCAAAGGAGATGGCTTTAATTACTCAAGGATTATGATTGTACGATACACTACCACCCGGGGAAGGCAAACAAGGTGGCAGATGCTTTGAGTAGAAAAGACCATGGAGTTTTGAACAATATGAGAATTGAAAGGGATCCAATTTTCATGGATCTAGTGAAGATGGACATGGGAATAACCAGGGAAGGTGAAACATCAAAGTTTTTTCAAATGGTTGCCAAACCATCTTTACTAGAAAGAATTAAGAGTTCTCAGACCGATGATGAAGAATTCCAAAAGAAGATTAAAGCTGTGAATGATGGGAGATTGAGAGACTTTGTGTATGAAGATGGAATTTTGAAATTCGGGAAGAGACTTTGTGTTCCCAATATACCTGATCTAAAAAGGGAATTGCTGGATGATGCTCATAGTTCCAATTTCTCTATACACCCTGGGAGCACCAAAATGTATAGAGATTTGAAGGAACATTTTTGGTGGGACAACATGAAGAGGGAGATTGCTGATTTTGTGTCAAGATGTATGGTTTGTCAACAAGTGAAAGCTGGAAGGCAACAGCCTGGAGGAGTCATGCAACCTCTTCCCATACCGGAGTGGAAATGGGACAATATTACGATGGACTTTGTCATGGGGCTACCAAAGACTCCTAGAAGGAACGATGCAATATGGGTTATTGTTGATCTTCTTACCAAGTCAGCACATTTTCTTGCTATAAGAGAAGATCTACCCCTGGAAAGTCTAGCAAGACTATATATTAATGAAGTTGTGAGACTTCATGGAGTACCCCTATCAATTGTTTCTGATCGTGATCCCCGTTTTACTTCAAGGTTTTGGAAAAGTCTTCAGAAATCCCTTGATACTGAACTTCATTTGAGCATTGCTTACCACCCTCAGACAGATGGACAATCAGAACGGACTATTCAAACCCTAGAAGACATGTTGAGATCTTGCTCACTTGACTTTCAGGGTATGTGGGATCAATATTTACCACTGGTAGAATTTTCCTATAACAATAGCTTCCATTCGAGTATTCAGATGGCACCATATGAAGCGCTATACGGAAAGAGATGTCGTACACCAACCTGTTGGGATGACGTTGGTGAAAGAAAACTTGTAGGCCCAGAACTGGTGGAGGAAACGGTGGAAAAGGTGAAAGTAATCCAAAATCACATCAAAGCAGCTCAAAGTAGGCAGAAGAGCTATGCCGATAATCGAAGGAAGGATTTGGAATTTCAAGTCGGTGATCATGTTTTCATAAAGGTATCTCCGTGGAAGGGAGTCATACGTTTTGGTAAGAAAGGTAAATTGAGTCCCAGGTACATCAGACCTTTCGAAATTCTAGAACGAATTGGGGCTGTAGCTTACCGATTGGCAATGCCGCCAAGTCTCTCCAAAGTTCACGATGTGTTCCACGTATCTCTGTTGAGGAAATACATGCCGGACCCAATGCATGTACTCACCTATGAGGAATTAGAACTGGAAACCGATCTTTCCTATTGTGAAGAGCCCGTCAGGATTCTTGATACAAGAGAACAAGTACTGAGAAACCGGACGACGCGTCTGGTAAAAGTTTTGTGGAGAAATCATAAGATGGAAGAGGCAACGTGGGAACCCGAGGAACTTATGATGAAGAACCACCCGAGTCTTTTTATGCAGTAATACCCTAGAAATTGCGAGGACGCAATTATTTGAAGGAGGGGAGAATGTAACACCCCAAGCTTCTACGGTACGCTTCCCTTCGAATAATGCGATAGCGTGTGTTATACGCAACCTCGAGTTCTAACACACACCACAACTAATTAAACTAGCCGTTGTGAATAGTAATACCTACTTTTTGAAATTATATATATTTTATATTTCAAAATGGACTTCATTTTTGGATTCGTAATATCAAAATTAGCCTAGGGTGAAATTTTGGTACATTTCGGATAACTTTCATATTTTGATGAATAGTGAAAATTACTAAATTTTAATTAAAAACAACTTTTTTAATCAAAATAATTAATAGTGATAAATTATGAATTGGAGTGGTTTTAAAGTATATTTAGAATATATTTTTACATTTTAATATAATGTTGGTCATTGGACATAATTTTACAATTAAACTGAACATAAACAAGTGTCAATCTTTTGATAGTTATTATCTCTTAAAAACACGCTTTTTGTTTTGACAGTGGGAATTAATTTTAAATTAATTTCTGCCACTTCTGTGTTTAGAATTTAGGAAAATGGATTCCATATTTGGAATCAGGATGTTCAAATTGTGTAAATAGGTAACTTTTATTTTTAGACATTTTGAATAATTACTGCGGTAAATATTTTATTTACCATGGTTAAGGGTAAATCCGGTAAATAAGGGTTAACAAATAATATTATAATAATACTAAATTACCCTAAAACGTGTCTTAACCCTATTGGTTGATACATGGTCGACCATGGGCATCTTTGTGTCAATTTTGGGACCCCATGAATCCACTTGTAAGTGATAATGACACTTTATTTTAATTAAGTTAAAATGAATACAAAAATGACACAAGCATATATCTTTTAGAAAAACAATTGTTACATAGGGTTATATATGTTGGATTTTATATTATAAATATTCATTAGAAAGATAAAAAGATTTCCTACATAATGATATTTTATTTATAATTTTTAGACATTAAATAAGTTATTTTAGTTATGACACAATGATGATGCAGTAATTACTACAATAGTGAAAAATTAAAATAATTGATATTATAAATACCAAAAAAAATATAATATGAAACTTTTAATGAATTAAAATAATTTTCTAGGATAATATGATATATTAGGATTGATTTAATTGACTTTTTTCGAAGTAATCAATCTGTTATGAGTTTCACAAAAATCAACTATTGAATAGTGTCAAAATTGACATAAAAGAGTTTTTAAAACAAATATTATATTATTAATTGATATTAAATTTCTAAAAATCTAAGGTTCGGCCAAGAGACTTATATAAGGATAGGTTCATTATTAATGGACCACTTGGGGGTCGCTTGGATGTATATAGTAAGTTTATTAACCATATTATATAAAAATACAAAGAGACATTGTAAAAGTGAAACTAATTAACTTAGAGTTAATACTTAAAGATAAGGTTAATATAAGTACCCAAACCTGTCTAAATTCTATTGGTTGAGTGGTTTTAGACCTATCCCCACCTTAGCCTTTGAATAATCAACTTTGGAGCCATTAGAAACCGAATATGAATTTATTATAAATTAATATTTCTAGCTTTTCCAAAGGTGCCCCTCACCCCTCTTATAAAAGGGCACTCCTACTTCTCATTTCTTCACACCTTCAAAGCCTTTCTGTCTCGGCCAAACTCTGCCCAAATACTCTCCCAACATCCCTCACTACAACCTAGAGGCCTTAGTTTGATCAGAAAGCCAACCTAAGGATCCCTTTTGATCAAATTAAAAGGAAGAACCCGAAGAAGAGGTAATGATTTCACCACCCTTCTCCAAGTTCATTTCTTCTTCCACTTCTTCTTCCTTTGTTCTTACCATTCTAAAATAATAACTCCAGTCTCTCACATATACTGTGATGTTATTATAAATATGGTACAATCATATTCAGTATTCTATCCACCCTTTGAATAACATGTCACCATACGTGCGTACGTACGGCTTACCGTCTCCACGTCGTGGTGTAATTGTTATTCAATATAATATTATTTGGATGGGTATAATAATGATGTGTAACTCATGTAAATAATAAATATAACATGTTAATGATTCTGTATATATGATATACCATCCATTTATATATTATTTGAATATCAAAAGAATGATATTGTCGCTCGTGCGTACGTACGGACTACCGTCTCCACGAACGCGATGAGATTCATTCTCCATCGTATCCATTCAAGTATAATTATAATTTGATGATTTAAAAATGATGTTTAAGGACTGGATATCATTCTGGATATGAATAAGATACAACAACCATGGCTTATGTAACAAAACATATAAAAGAAAATGAGTAAGTTAACTCCCGAAACGACGATAATTCTAAGATATTATTAACAAATCAATGTTAAAAGATCATATATGGTATCATATTAATATATATGATTCTTGTATAATTTAATAACAACTATTTCACTATTATACAGGAGGTTAACCTACCCCAACCAAGGAAAAGTACAAGGTAAGGGTTATTTCACAATCTCTTCATTATCCGAGGTTGTATTATACGTAATAATCTACTGGGATCTCTTTATCATCCACATCCATGTTTCTTCGAAATGTATTTCAAAACATTTTTACTATTTACAAGAATATGGGTTAAAGTCATTTATACCCTTGTTTGACTTTTTATAAGAGGTTTATAAAGGAATCTTTCCGTCGTTTTCAAAACAAGGTCCTTTTTAACCTTTTCGACCGAATTGAGGTAAGAATGTTTTTTTTAACTTATACGGCGGGTGCGGTTATTTTCCGCCATTACAAAATCGTCGAAGCTTTCCTTACAAGCTTATAAGAATATTTTCAAATAAAATGTTTTATTTTATATGGATCTTAAATGATTTCAAAATAAAAAGAGATATTTCTCTAAAAAGTGTTTTGATTTCATCTATGTCAACATCCTTTAATGGATTTTACACTTATTTGAAGTTGATTTATTATAATACAAAACCTCTATATTGTATTGAAGGTTTTGTGATATGTTTGACTGTGGATGTGCTATTTTATACCATTCATAGTTTATGGTGAAACTATTGACATTTCGTATGCTAGTTTTAATCCGAATGTTTATGTTATATTTCAAACTTTTCTTCAGATGAATGTGCTAAACAAGTATGTTCCGGGTTGGGGACCGGTAAAAGTAAGCCCTCCAGGTTGGGGACTGGTTAAAGTAAGCCCTCCAGGTTAGGGACTGGTAAAAGTAAGCCCTCCGGTTTGGTCTCCGGTTATTAGAGGTACTCCGGGTTGGTGTCCGATTATTAGAGGCACTCCGGGTTGGTGTCCGGTTATTAGAGGCACTCCGGGTTGGGTTCCGGTTAGAAGTAACCCCTAGGTCTTGGGATGAGGCCTAGACAATGAAATTAATGTTTGACATTATGCATTCCAACATTATGAAAGTGGTTATTGATTTTTGCATGTGATCATTCGATTAGTAGAATATCCATGTGAATAAGTAAATGGCATTATTTCATTTTATTTATGCCATACCATGTTGAAAGTTCAAGTTTAAAAAGGCTTTTGTTTTAGTTATACATTGCCTTAAAAATGTTTATTCTTATTTATGAAAGTTTCCGCTATATTGATATCCTTACTGGGCATTTGAGCTCACCCCTTTTCTATGTTTTATTTTTCCCAGGAAGTGAAGATGTAAGTTATGAGTGACCTGCAGGGATATTATGAGGGGATTATAGTGTGGATTTTGGAACATTATGTTGTTGTAGTAGTTTTTCATTTTATGATGTAATGTAAAACTTATGAATATATCTAGTGTTTCCAAGGCTACTAAACCAATCGGTCTTTCGAGATTTGATCTTTCTTGTGATCATGCCAATGTTATGTAATTAATGCACCGACTCTGGGTAGCTGGGGTCGGGGCGTTACAATTATAAAAACTAAGAAATCTTAAAGGTAATAAATAACTAAATTATTTTTCTTTAATGTTGTTGTGCTTGTAAGATATCTAGTACTTAGAAGTGGATTCTGGGTGTCTAAGATATGATAGCTGCAGTTGATCTTAAGATTAGGTTAATTCCTATAGTTTGGTTATAAACTAAATTATATAATTTATGATATGTGACTTCATGAAATTCCTCACCCATGTCATTAGGGATATTGAAACTGAGTGTACTCTGAGGGGGTGTTTTCCGTAACATCTTGGTTAGAATGGAATGGATGATGGACTACACTTTCTTGCCCAACTCTCTTATCATGGCAGATTTATATGCCAGTATACACACTAGTTATGATTCGCTATATATATTTGTTGAGGGATATAATGGATTGTAGTTATTTCAGACACATGTATCTTTAGATATAGTTTCTTATGGATTATAATAGTTATTCCTTGAATGGGATGTGAGGGATTGAGGTATAATAAATGACATATAGGCTATGGTGGAACCTAGAAACTACTAAACTATGATGTGGAGATGTGGCACAATATGATGAGATGATGTGATGTATGGGGTGCATGGAATGTGATGGGAAAATGGAATTTATGTGATGCATGTGATCATATTATAAACTGGGCATGTTCGGGGTGGATTACATTTAGAGAAAGATGGACCAAGATGTACGATTTTGGGGCGAAGTGAAAAACCAATGAGGAATTAGTAGCAAGGTACTCTCTTTTGATATTTTATTAAAAGTTCTCTTGTGTACAATATTTTTTAAGTGTTATCCTTGGTGAGAATGGGAATATAGAATACTGTTTTAGCTAATTATTTCACCTCAACTTTTGTTTATTAGGGTTTAAAATGATTTCTTTGTCTTTTACACGAGAGGATTCAGGTCAGATTCTACTAATTATACATGTTATTCACACCCTATATATATATATACTTTTTTTTATAGTATTCAATATTTTTTTGATTGAGATTGAATGAACTATCTCATGGAGGTTGTTCAAGAGATGTTTGGGCTTCATGGCCACTACCGATTATATAGTTTAGTGCATGTAGTTCTCTTTTTGCAGTTTTTTAAGTTGTATAACATTACATTCATGTACATGGGATATTTTACCTTTATCTTTAGCCTGAGTTTTTGGATGTTTATATCTTATATTTTTTCCTCATGTTAATTTATAATGAAATACCTCTCATCCATGGGTGTGATATACCCTCAGTGCTGCCTTCAAACACTAACCTATTGGATGTGGAATTCAAACAGCATGATATCTTTTCTCTGATTTATAGCCCTGAAGAGGTGACTTGGGGGGGGGGGTGACGCAAATGGTTAGAAGAATGTATGATATTATTAATATGATGAAGTACACCATTAATCTTAAAATCATAAATAATAACACCAAATGTTAAACATTAATCATTACATAAATAAAAAATTCAAAAACATTAAAAATATTATTGACTATGTTGCAATCCCAAAAATCCACAGTACTTAATATCATATTCTACTGAGATTAGTAAAACATTTATCCCCAAACAACATTAGTCACACATAAATTCATATTCATGAAAATATATTTTTCTTTATCATATAATATAAAAAAATATGAAAATATTAAACATAAATAACTTGAATCACTATAGATCGAAAATATAATCATATATAGTTCCAAAAGATAATTCAACATTTATTATTAATTTTTTTATCATATGAAAAAGTTTTTCTGTTTTACGTAATCATATAATATTCCAAAAATAGTGAACTTATTCAAAAATATCATTAATCACATAGTCACTAATCAATTTTCAATCCCATAGTTATATATAAAATTAACCATATATTCCTAAAATATAATAACCCTTTTATCCAGATTAACCATAATTACCTTAACATCAATTATCATAATAACACGAAAAGTTATCATTTCTATTAAATGTGTGTTTACAAAATAAAAAATCATTAGTCCTCAAATAAAATTTTCACTAATAAAGAATTTTGACAGAATGAATACATATACCTTGAGAATTTAATAAAACTTATTAAATGTCTTCCAAAGTACTCGCATCACATAAAACATCAAAATAGTATTGATTCATTTTAAATTATGATCATCCTTTAATTTATTAGCACCTAAAAACTCTTGAATCCCTATATATAGACACTTTAATCATTTAATATACTTCATAACTCATTGATTGGGATTTTTTATATAATTCCTTAGTACACCCTACCAATAATAAAAATATGAATCATGTCCTATGTTTTATTAATTTTAACATATATTTTAAAATATAATCCATACATTTTATATGTCATTCAATGTTTCCTAAAATTTAAATATAGTTAAATTAATAATTTCTAAACCTTTTTCCATACAATATTTCTTATTAACTTTTTATGATTTCCCCACAGGACATCATTTATCATAATTACCATACTCCCTATATTTAATGAATTCAATTCATAAACTGGAATTATCATTATTTACCTTCAGGTTGTTAACCGAACACTTTCATTTTTTCCTTTTTAATTTATATCCATATACCATCTTTTATCATATTTAAAATATATCTTTATTAATTTAAGAAATTTATATAGGCACTTCTTCCCACATTATTAACAAATATAATATTGAATATTTTTACCTTTATGAATCTTATCACCTTAACTTCCATGGAACTCAATTTTTCACTTATTTGGTGAATTGATAAACCCACCTAGGTTCATTTTTTCAATTATAACTAATGATAGATGGATAAGAATAACCAAAATCATTTTCACAACAGTTCCCATTACATTCAGTTTCTCGATCAGAAAAAACATCACATTGTCCTTCACATCCTTTGATAATTTTGGACCCGTAGTTTCTATCCATTTACTATAAAAATTATTATTGTGAGGACATCACATATAACTATAATAAACCATATTATGAGTATGAAATGCATTAATATATACTTTACCAAATAATTTTTTATTTAAATCATTTGATTTATCCAAAATAACCATAATTATCCCTACTAGACTATCATTTTTGTTTGTAAAGACTTTTATGTTGTTCTTAAATAATATCTTAACCTGTAAAGTTATCTAAACCATTACACTCATACTAATTATAATATCCCTAAACCCATACTCTCAAATCTGATACTAAAAAATAAACTTTACATTGATGACTTTAATCTAGTAAACATGACCTAAGATCAGCTATCAAAAAAAAAATATAATATTTTTTAGAAATCTTGAGACACTTATATACCAATGGAACTTTTAGTTCTATAGTTCTAGATGTTTGAGACATGCTATTTCAAAGAATAAATTTCCACTTGGTATCCATTTTCCCACAAAACAGCTTCTTTATGGAGTCATACTTTCTTAAAAATTTCTTTTATCAATTAAATGGTTTTATACAATTCAAGGTCATTATTATATAATGAAAAAGTTAGAAAATTTATGTTTATTGTAAAAACTGTGTTTTTCACTATTCACTAAAAATTATTATTTCAGAAAAATAAAAAAAAATATATCTTTAGATAATATTGATATGATGAATCTAAAAACTGATTTTTTAATAAAATTAAAATTCTAAAACATTATAATTTATCTTTTAAATAAAAACATAAAAACATAATGAAAATTGTTTTCAATAGAAAATAAATTTTTAAATACATTAACTATTATTATTATTTATATTAATTACTTATAAATTTTATTTTTAAAATATTATTTATATAAATAATATCATTTATCCATAACATATTTGGTACCTTAAAATAAAGATTATAAAGGCTAATTTTTGAAGTGTTACATTTTAAAGAATAAATAAGTATTTTTAGATACATAACTATAATAATTTAATTTTTATAAATACCCTAGTATTAGTAATGAATTTTATAATTTCTACTTATATTTCATAATTATATTACACCTCTTTTTTCACAACAATTATATGGATACATTTTAATGGCTATATACTATTTTGTCATTCCTTGTGGGTCTGTGTTGTGTTTGTCACACACTGTTAATCATATTAGATATTAAAGGAATATATATTTTAAAATCTCAAGGTGGTATAATCAATCTCAAATATACTCTATTTAGTGGAAACTCACATATCATGTTATTAGGCATTCCATTTATTATATTAACTAATATAAGAAAATCAGGAATTTAAAAACACTTTGATAAGCGATAAAAAAAAATACTCTTCTCCATGAAATTTTCAATTCGTATTTTTTTTCAAAACCAATCTGAAAAAAATATTCCTTGACAAAATGTAATTCTAACAAATTATAATTTTAATATATTCTCTGAGGAAAACTAATAAATTTTATGTATGAAACAAAATCAAACCTAAAAATTGATCACTAGAACAATATTTAAACTGAAAATAAATTTAATTACTTATATAGAAAATATTATATCTACCATGTAACGATATGAAATTCTATACTTCGTTAAACTGATGTTATGTTTGATAAATGTTGTTTGACTCTACTCCCAAAGTAAATTTACCACAACATATAAGTACAAAATCATTAATAAAGCTATAATAAACACTAAAATGGTAAACAATTGAAAGATATTATCATTGGAAGATAAATAATTATTATGAGTTAATATTCAAAATGATTATTTTCAATAAAATAAATTTCTTTTATATTATGGAATTTATTTCAAAATATAAATTTAAAAATTCTCAAATTTAAATTTGGTAAAATAGAATTCATTTTTTGAGTTTATCACATAAAAATTTACTTAGTATAAATTTTTTATTTTTTTAAAGTTAGTTTTATTAGAAAAATACATTTTTTGTGAAAATAATAATTTTTATCATTTTATCATTATGTAAACGTATCTTCTAAATTTTTAAAACAGTTTACATAATAAAAAAATATATTTAGTTAATAATATTATACATTTTAAAATATTCATTGAATATATAATTCCATTTTGTAACATTTTTAGAACTAAATTAATTTGTTAAAACAATAAAACCAATTTTCAATTTTTTATTTTTACAATTATGTGTTTTGAGGATGAAATTAGATTTTTTGATTACATTGATATCAAATTTTTTAAATTTTTTAATAAAAAATTTTTATGTCATAAAAAGATGTATCTATGATATCTTAATATCATACATAAAGTTTTAAACTTAAAAACAAACTTTTCAATAAAAAATGTTCTCACCCATTATATACATTTATTTCAAATATAATAATTAAAACCCTTAAATTTTATTTGGTTAAATGATTTAAAAATTTGAAATCGGAAGGATAAAATTAGTTAAAATTTCTAATTATAATTTTTTTTCGTTAATATTAACTATTATTGTTAAAAATTAATCAACAATATAAAAGTAAATTTGGGTAAAAGATAAAATGTTAAAAGATAATTAAAAAAAACCATATATTGTATCTAAAATGAATGTATTAGAATAATATGGACCAAAAACACATCCCTTTCTTTTTTGTACATTTTGGATCCATTTACCATTGAATAGTAATATTACACTTTTTAAAATGTAATTATTACTTCTAGAACTACCATTCTTCCCACTTATAGAAGGGAAAAACCTTAACCACATAAATAATCACCTACCCTTATAACTTATCACTAAAAATATTTTAATTTCATCCTATTATAAACTTATCCAACATTCGTATTCTTGTTTTTACCATCCATTTACATAAGGCCTTCATTAAAAAAAATTTTACAAGAGAAAACCCATGCATCCAATGTGAGTACTACTTTCACATACGTTTTTAGTTTACTCTAGTACTTACTAAATAATATATAACCAAATTAATATAATAATATATGTAACATTTATACTAAAATTTCATTATATTAACTGAAAAAATTATCCTTTACTTTCATTCCACTTAGAGATTCTAAAACATCGATCATGCGTATGTGCGGACTGCCACCACCAAGAAATGATATAGTTTGTTTTTCATAAATTCATATTAATTATATTTTCAAGGATGTATTTGATTAATAATTATGTTTTATATGTAACAAATAAAATTATAATATGACCATTTTTATACACCTTCATTCCTCCCATTCATTACTAAACGAGATCATTAATTGTGCATATGTCCAAACCCCTGTTTCCACAGATGAAGAATTTAATTTTTTAACACTGAACATCATTTATGGTTATTATAATGGATTTAATTAGGATATATGATATTTACAAGATTTTTATTCTTTATGTGTCACATTATAAATTTATAAATACATCCACTTACTCATTAAATCATTTTACTCATTTCCATATGGGTTGATTTAACCGCCTATTCTAATGATGTTATAATGATTATGTCGTCAAATATTATGGGTTGACATATAATGGTAATATAATTTAATAATTATATATATTTTGGTTTAATTATTTTATACATGAGCACTTAATATTTAAATTAATTATTAATATATCACAATTCGATCATTAAACACATCAAAAACTAGTTCTTCACCGTTTCCATTTTCAATGGTTTTATTCATGTATTTAACCTAATGAAAATGGGACTAAAGTAATAATTAAAAAAATATTATTTTATATATAATGATATGTTAATGATTAAATTGAAACCACTTTGTGATAATCAATCTAATCTTCTTGAATTTTATAAGAAACAAACAACTAAACGTTCTAAAACCCAATAATGAAAACATACTATAATTATTTAATATATTTATAATATATGGTTGAAAAATAATTATTTAAATTGGATTATTTTTATATTAAGTTCATAATATAATTATGTAAATTTCTTATCTTCATTATATAAGAGTTCAGAGTGCATTTCAACTAAGAAGAAATAATGGTATGAGTTTCTTATCTTAAATGTTAACCCCTTGAGACATATTTATTATAATATACCATATTTTATTTATAATAGTGTATCTATTGATCCTTTAATATTTTATATCATTATCCTCACATAATTCCTGGTATTTAATTTTTAATTTTATATAATATCCTTTCAAGGGTGTTTGATATGATAGTTTCTAAAGCTGTATAAGTTTTCATGGTCTTAATTCAGATTCTTTGAGACATGTTACATGTTACTCACCGTGTTTCTTTTCTGTTACGTTATATTTATTTACTATATCTTTAATGTTAAATAATTTATTTACTTGTAATAATTGTTATATAATAATACAAATGAATTAATGTTTTTTAAATTTGATTGGATTCCGGTGTTATCCTAGTCATAAGACAATTTGAAAATTCAATTTTCCTTTATTGAGTTGTGATCATTATCTTGAACTTATTTTGTATATGTTGTGTATATTTTTCCATTTGATTTTTATTATGTTGTATTCTGTCATTGTATATATGTTTACCATATAATCCCATTTTCAAATATTTCATACTTCCTGGAGTATGTTTCTCAGAAAGGATATAGATATCCCAAATCTTCCTTCTTTGAATTATAATATTTTATTATAAAATTTGTTCTTATAATACCTTTTATTTTTTAAATACCTTTTTTCAATTACATTGATTAAATGTTGTTCACCAATATTGTAGATATTGATTGATTGGGGATATTATTGACTAAACCATATACCCTTAATCTATATAGTGAAAATACCATATACAATTTTATCTTAATGGAATTGTTTTTATAAAAAATATTACTAAATATATTTAGATACGTATTTATTTCAAAAGGATATTTTATATTATAATTATTTATAAAATTAAGGAATTTATCCTCTTATGATTACATTTCAAAGGTTTATGAAACCAGTTTTTTCATGTGTTCTTCATGATATGATGTTTATTCATTTTTTATGGTACACATATGTATGGATGATAATGATTGGGGTCCTATGTCACTCTCTAATGCATTGTTTAAGGTTTTATAGTAGATATATTAAATATAACAAGAGTGAGAATTATTGGGATTAAATACATTCTCAATATTGAGAATGAACCCAATATTGATTAGAAACGTTCAGATGATTGAGTATGAACATGATGCAAATTAGCTGCATTCACAAGATTGAGCATGAAAAGGATGAATATTAACAGTATTCACAATATTGAGATTGAACATGTTTATGATTATCTATGTTCACAAGATTCAACATAAAAATGATGTAAATTATTTATATTTAAAATATTGTGCATGGACATGATGTATATTATTTTCATTCACAATATTTTTCAAAAACAACATGAAAATTATCAATGTTCACATGATTGAGTGAGAAAACAATGTGGATTAGATACATTCACATTATTGAGCATTAACACAATGAGTATCATCTATTTTCATTATATTGAGTGTGAACATGACATGTATTGCCTACATTCACATGATTATTCATGAATATGACACAAATTAATTATATTCATAATATTGAGCATGAATATAATTCCTACTGTCTATATTCATAAGAATGAGCTTGGAATCAGTGTGTTTAACATTATTAAAAATGTTATGAAGACTTATTATTATGAATATCCCATAATTCTATGCTATATTAACACATTATTCTCCTTGTATAAAGTTTATTATTTCATTTTTACACTCTTTTTCCATTGTATATGTTGTTATTTTAATATTACATGCCCTTCCATAAAGACTTATTGACAACTCTTATTGATATTTGTTATTTTAATAAGATATTTATCCCCTGTAAATGTTCTCTCATATTATTATGATATAACGATTTATATCATATTGACAATATTTCCATTACTGACCATTTGAGCTCACCCCTTTCTTATGCTTCCATTTCTGCAAGTTATTTTTATAGGAAATATATGGAATTAACAGAAATATTTTTGATGTGGAGAATATATAGGAGATGTTGAAGGCTCATTATAGATAAAATATTTTTCATATAATGGAAAATTTTCCAATAGATACAATTAACATGGGTTTTTAGTTAATGTTTTGGCCTAATTTACTAACACTCTAAAAATATAAGACCATGAGAATTTATTGTTTTAAAATATTTTCATTAATTATTTTAATCAATATGATTAGATATATAGGCTGTTGTAGTTGGTATCAAAGAACAATTTAGATAATTTTAGATATTATGTTTTTATTGGTTGATGATAATTTAGGAGTTATAAATTTAGTCAATTTATGATAAGTCAATGTTTTTGAGAATTTAAAAGGAGTATAAAACTATTTAGGTTAGTGGAGGTAATATAGAATATTCTTGACATTAGGATAAGATAAATTTAGTGAAAACCTAATTGAAAAGTCTACGTAATAAGTCTATGTATAAGATAACATACATAAGTATTGGTAAAGTAAAGATTGTGTTGTGCTCTAAGAAATTACCTACCTATCTATATAGTACAAGTGGATGTGTGATATAACACAACTGTACCTAGGAGTACTAACCTTGAAAAGGGTGTGTTATTTATCAACTCTATCACCACATGGTGTTCAAAAAATATTCTCAACTGTACACCACATTTGGTACTCCCAGGGGATATGCTTTAGTTAATCACATTCTCTTTAAGAAACTGTTTTGAATAATTTGTGTATGATAAAAAATCATTGTGTCAGAGAACTAGATATAAAATGAACTTTGATAACCAATTATTGAACAATGATAGTAATGGATTGAATTGAAAGTTTCATATGTTAAATACAAATTTATCATGGTGGTATACATACACATACTTCTATTTTCTTATTCATACTTTGGGAATTGTCATATCTTTTTTAATTTTTGTATATGGGTGAGATAGGATCAAGAAAATGAAGCTGAGAAAGGAATATGTCTAGATAAATAATATTTCTTATAACTGAATAAGGGGAATATTTAAATGGTTTATAATCATCATCTATTCCAATTATAATGGAAAGTATTAGTTTATTAGTCTTTCTTAAGTTAGTTTGGTTGATAAATTAGTGAAAATAAACTTTTTATTTTTTTTATCTATTTTTATTAGTGGGTGATATTTTTAGATGATATTATGGTATATTTTAAAAGTTTTGAAGATTATTTTAAACACCCAATGATGATTATTTAGTAATTTTTCATTAATGGTTTGAAAATATATTTTAAATAGTATCAATAACCTTGAGAAGTGTTGTTTTGACAAGGTTATATTTTTAGGGACAAATATTGTAAAATAAATGATTGAGATTTTGATAACTACTTGGTTTAATATATGATTTATGTTGAGATAATAAACAATTTATTTATTTTAAAAAAATAAGTTAGATAGTATTGGTAACCTTTGCATTCATAATTGATTCAATATATTTTTGGGGAAGTTAATTTAGTTCTTGGGATTTTGATATATATTGACTGGTGTGTGATATTATATTGCACGAGGGTTAAATTTAATTTTAATTTCTATAAGGATATGTGGTTTTTCTACGGTTTAGTATCTTTCAGATTCATATGGTTTTGGAAAATGTATGTTATGGAGAATATTTGACTTGGGAATATACATACTTGGGTATATGATTGTATGAATGGATAATTCTCTTTGGACAATGATATGTAACTTAATATAGCCTAATATAGTAATGTATATTTCATATTATAGGTCACGACCTGAATGAAGAATACGTTAATAATACCCTCAACTAATTTCCTTAATTTTTAATCATTAAAATTTGTAGGACACAATTTTTTAAAATGTGGGAAAACGAAACAAACATAAATTCTAGACCTTGTAAATCATATGTTATGTTGGACAAAATGCATTACATACCACACAAAATTTAATTGAACCACAAAATATTAAAATAAGATTGTTTATAATGCTATAAAAAATACTATTATGGTAAACCCTTAAAATATATTACTTTTGAGTGGTAAATAATTAATATGATTTAATATTGGAAAAGTTAATTTTCAATAAGAACTATTTTATTTAAATAATAAATTATATTTTAAAAGAAATATTTAAAAACTATACAATATAGATTTCATAAAATAAAATCCATTTTTTAATTATTCAAATTAAAATTATCTTATAATAAATGCTCTATTGTTTTATGAAAAAATATTTTTCTAACATAAAATACAATTTTTAAAAAAATTATAAATTCGATGATTTTATCATTATGTAAGAGTACCATAGATGTTTAAAAAAAGAATTGTAAAAAAATAAATTTAAGTTATAAAATTATTCATTTTAAAATATTATTTAATTTATAAATCCTATTTACAATATTTTGATAACTTAATTAAAATGTTAGTTTAATAAAAACAATTTTTGGTATTTTTGTCTAATTAAGAGTTTTGAGGGTGAATTTTGGTTTTGGATTTATTTTAATTCCATGTAACATTATTTGTTTTATAATAAAACATTTTATGTCATTAAATTTGGTATATTTTATAATCAAATCTTTTATATAATTTTTTAACCATAAAAATATTTATAACAAACTATTTTACCTTTAATGTATATTTGTTTTCAATTTGTCTTTTCAATAACATAAATTTTTTTTTTGGGAAAAATTATTTAAAATTTTGAAATCCTAAGGTTCATATTAGTTAAAATTTTCAATATTAATTTCTCTAATATTAATTATTATAGTTAAATATTAAATGACAATCTAAAATAAAATAAATGTAAAAGTTAAAAAGACAAAAAAACTACTAAAAATAAGCTATATTAAATTCAATGTTAGTGGATGAGGATAATCTTGAACCACACACACATCCATTACACTTATTAATACTTTAGTGAAACTATATTTTGAATAGTAACATAACATTAATCAAAATGTAATGATTAATTCCAAAAATAGAACTTCTCTACACTTATAAAAAGTTAACACTTCTCCGACTTCAAGAATCACCTATCCGTAAAATACCTCCATGAAACTATCATGAACCAACCAAGATACACTGGATTAAAAATACTTGATTTGGACCTAACATGGACCAAAGAGACTTCTAGATCCCCTCGAGTGGGGGACTAGTGACAGGTCATAAACTAATGGTAAAAGGGAATGATTTCACCCTAATAATAAATAATCAATACAGAAAAATAGAAGATAAATTAGTACACATTCGGAATTCCAAACACACCTTCATGAGAAAAGTATTGTAATAAGATAGATAAAAATACCAAAGTAAAACATCATCTAAAATATTGCAATATCCACTGAAGAAAAGTCTCTAAATCCCCATTTAAAAAGTAGATCACAACACTACTAGTCAAAACCATCACCCAAAGACCCTTACTGAAGAACAACTACAACATCTAAGTGGTTATTTCCCTGTTCTTAGACCTAGGAAAACACAATCTAAAATTCCCAATAGAAAAGGTAGGGTGTGATTTAAGCAGCATTATTGGATCTCAATAAGTGTTCTATAAGTTGTTCCAATATGATAAACCATTAATATTTCAATGTACATAATACATGACATGGTAGATCATTTCATATTTTCAATCAAAATATTATTTAAAATAAATTAAATGGAAGATATATCAGAAATGGATTAAATGATTCTTTTCATAAATAATAATTCACATGAATAAAATAGTTTTATAATCAGTAAGATGTAATAATCAAGTAAAAACAATGAAACATGTTCAAATTACTTGAGGTAGTATAGTTTCTAGCTACAAGATTCTCACACTACTCAGTCAATAATCATAACTCAAAGTGTGTGCACACAAGTTTAGGAACCATGCCATTGTGATAATCAATAAAAACCCATCCTAAAAAATGATGCCAAATATTTTCTAGTTAGGGGTTTCATTATAAATCCATTTATAGGGATTTAGAGTTCGATTATGCTTATCCTAATCACTAATGAACCACTGAATCTCACATGTGATTTCAATCACTCAATCATGGAAGAATCAAATCAATTAAATTAAAATAATCATTCATAGTTCAGTTTCATGAAATAAAGAATTAATATGCCACTTCAATTTCAAAACAAAATTAAAGGTTTTAATGTAGTACATACCTTGAAAAATAATATTTTATTTAAATTAATTTTTCTCAAGTATTAAATTCAAATCATTTCTCATTTCAAGAAATATTTTCTCAAAATAAAAATATAATTTCAAATCCTTTAAAATCAATCATCAGAATCATTATAATTCAAGATTTTATAAAATAATTGAAAAACATTTTAGTTAAAGAAAGAAACGAAGGATTAAATTATAAGGAAACATATTTTAATACCACATAAATTTAATTAAATAAAAACATGATAAATAAAATACCCAGATTGGTAACCTGCTACGTATTTATAAAGGTGATGAAGATGAAGGAGGAATCCTATAGAGAGTTTAATTACATCCACCTATGCCTTAATCTGAGAAAAAGTGATGTTGGAGGAGCCAAAAATCCTATTTGGAGCCTAAAAATATAATGGTTCATGTTTGGTTTGAGTAGGGGAATTTTAGAATAGAACAATGGTACAAGATTCAAAACTAGAAAAAACAATAGACCATGAAACATCCATCAGCACTACATTGAAGCACTTATGAAATGGTCCAAGATACAAGGTTGTAGAGGAGACCACAAAACATGCACCCTCAAATATATAATCTACAGAGAAGACATTTTCTATATACTCGATACCCGACGTGAGGCTACAGTTCATCAAACACAACACACCATATACGATAAACATATCCACGTTGTAACACCGATCCACAGCACAACTTTAGAAAAAACGATAGGACCATTAAAAAATAAACCCATTTCCTCCAAACTACAACCTATAATATGACACAGCTATACCTAAATTTGATGAACTATTAAAATCCTCCACACAGTAGCTGAGCCATCCACATCTCAACCATGCAAGAATTGGTAGAGACCCTAAAACTAGGTATATTATAACTAGATTTCCCACACTATAACCCCCATCACCACACCACACAACAACCCCTCTAAACATGGTTTAAACCCCTACATCTGAAATGTTAAAAATAAAAAATCTCCCAAAATGTCCTTGAATGAGGATAAAAAGATTTGGATAAAAAAGATGGCATAAAAGTAGATGAATGATGGTAAAAAATGATATAATCACCACATGAAAAATGATTTCTCCCACAAAAATCTTATCGAGAAGACTCCATATCAACAAGATGAGGCCGCTATTCTCTCATAAGATCCTCATGCTCACAAGTCTCATGAGAATGAAAACCATGATTCCATAACACCCAAATCAAGGATATAGAAATTCCATGAAGAACCTTTTTCTCATAATCAACATTATGAAATAGATGCTCAGTCATAATTAAATCATCTTCAACATTAATGTCCTCCCTGCTCCAGACAATATATGGGTTAGAGAGATACTTTCTAATCTAGAATAATTGAAATATGTTTTGTATCAATATAAAATTAAGTGGACACAAAAATAGTAAGCTACCTTACAGATCTACTAAATAATAACATAAATTCTCATATATAATGGGGATAAATTTACTTTATTTCCAAGACATTGGTGACCCAACCGTGGTGGAAATCACAAAAACCCCCTTTTCTTATCTAAAAATCAAATGGAAATTGATAATAATCAACATAAGATTTAAATTTTCCCTGAACCATCACCATTATTTGATGAATCAACTAAATGTTCTCCATATTCAATTAGTCCACACTAGGACCAACTATAAAAGCTTCATGAATATTCAACCAACACAACATATATTTACATGGGTGTCCATACAAGGCGTTAAAAGGTTCCATTAAGATAGATGACTGGTAGCTATTGTCCTTGGAAAACATAAATAGTCCCATGTGGCTATCCCAATATCCACCAATGTTGGGGATACAAGAATAAATAATTCATTATAAAATTTGTGTAACTCATTCTATTTTCCCATCCATCTATAGATAATATTTCATGAAAGAAATATTGATATCCCATTATCTCATAGACGCCACACCAAAAATGACAAGTAAATTGGGGATCCTTATATGTGACTGTAATATATGGAACTCTATGAAATTTAATGATGTCATATATATATATATAGGCTACACAAGGCCTCAAATTTTGTTATATCTCAAATGGGGATTAAGTGTACTGATTTTGTTTTCCAATAAATCACAACCTATATCACATTTTCCCTCTAGGGGTACATGACAATCTGATCATGAAGTCCATCAAAATATATTCCCACTTCCAAGTCACCACTGTAAGGTGATGAAGAAAACCCAAATTTCTTTGGTTCTAAACCTTGACTTACTGATTGGTATAGGAATGAGAAAAAAATTCAGGGATGTATCATCTCATAATTGTCCTCTAAAATCATCGCCGAATACCATAGAATATTTTCATGGTTTCATAGTGTACTTTCCATTAGAAAATATGAAAAAATTCCAAAAACATACTTTCTCATAGGTGAAGTTATGATGTATTGGTTATGAAATCATAGGAAAATCTCTTAAGAGAATGGACACTCACTAATGGTCTCCTCACCATAAAGAGTGTCTTGAGTGTTAAAAACTCAATCACCAATCTATTTCTCTTGAATAATCATATTTATAAGTGAAGATTTTAATGGGAATATTGGGAGGAAATTTTTGGTAACATCCTCTTTAAATCCCAAAATCATATAATCAAATAGATCCATCAAATTCCACTCTTCATGTTATTCATTAATAGCTGGAGTTAGAAGATTACTTCTAAAGAATTCCCCTATAAAATTATCCTTACTATGGGGTTTAAAAGAAAAAATACAAAGACTAAAGGTACTCCACCCAATTCCTATGATAGATATTTAAATTTTTTGAGATAATATATAACTTAAGATTTTTTTATTGGAAATTACGGTAGACCATTCTTTGAAAAGGTAACGATGTTATCTCTTAAGAGAGTTAATCACAGTTTCGAGTTCAAGATTGTTAGTAGGGTTGTTATTTTTATGTGTCATAAGATATTGGGAGCGATAGGAAACTTTGCGATCATACTACATGAGAATGAAACCCAGAAATGGACATAATGATTCAAAAAAACCTCTTATCCGTACAAAGCCTCTGAAAGAGTCAACACTAGAATAGAAGTCAAAAGGTGCTTAAACTCATCATAGGAACTCTGAAATTTTGAATCCCAAAAAGTGATTTACTCTTTCTTAAGCGATATATGTAAATAGAAAATCTAACTTTTAGAAATCATCAATGAATCAATGGTAAAACATTGATATGAACAAGAAGTTTAAAATATCAAAAACATTCCACGATTGTTCCCATGTCACAACAACTTTCACCATTTCAATATCGACTGAAATCCCATGTTCCAAGACCACCTGTCCCAAGAACATAACTTCTTGAATCCAAAAACTATATTTTTATATCTTTATATAAAGATATTGACCTCTCAAAATTTCCAGAACATCTCTCAGATGATGTTCATGGTCCTCCTTGGGTTTAGAGAAAACCTAGATGTCATTCCCAAAGGTTACCAAAAACATGTCATGTTACTCATGGAATATCCTATTAAAATTTTTCATAAAAACTAAAGGATAATTTATAAGACCAAAAGGCATACCAAGGTACTCATAATGGGTATACCTAATCTTTAAGGAACTCTTCAAAAATATCGGATTCTTTAATTATCAATAATTTTAACCCAATCGAAGACCAATCTTCAAGAACCACTTATACCCCTTTTAACTGATAAAATGAATCATCAATATATATAAAATGACAATTTATATTTATCATAACTCGATTAAGGTGTTGGTAATCAATGAATGGTGAATAATTCCATTTTATTTCATTGAAAAATGAATAGGTTCTGCCCAAGGTGACACACTTGGGTGTGTAAATCATTTATTTGATAAATTATCGAACAAAGTATTTTACACCTTCAGTTGAGATTTTTCCATTCAGTAAACAGGAATTAAGATAGGCTCTGTACCTAGTACAAAGTTGATAGAAATATTTACCTCCGTCACCAGTGGTATGGTAGGGAAGTCAGATAAGAACTCATTGGGAAACATGACAACCAATGGAGGAAGATCCCTACTCAAGGATTCTGGCTGTAGATTAAAAGAAAAAAGAAAAATTACCCAACGCAATAGACCACACCCTAACTGGAAGGCATGAAATATGACAGTATGATTAGTAAATGAGGCCCACTAAAGATAATAGTCAATCTAGTATTTTTGGAAAACCAACCAATTTATCCAAAAAACGACATCCAAAGGTTTTATGTTGAGAACCATCAAATTAAAGGTAGGATCGACCTCCAATAAAATTAAATCATTAGAAGGTAATAAAATACCCTTCTCACTATTATTTGGGAGGGGCATAGTGATATATATCACATCAGACATAAGTTCAGGGTGTAGGTTTATAAAATTCAAAGTATGAGTCGATATAAATGAATGAGATGAAATGATATCAAATAAAGTTCTCACTAATGATAAATCTATAGTGATGGTTTCTCTCACTATCGATGGACTCACATCTCCTTCCTATAGAGGCACTTCCACTGAATGAATATCTTCATTCTGAATTCCTATGGATGGAACTCATTAGTTATTTAAGTGATTGATTACAACATAGCACCTATAAGAGAGGAACCTTGCTGTTTCATGTGAAGGAAATGATATGGAATAACTTCTATAGGTTACCTGAGTGACTTAACTAACCACAAATCTTTGATTCCTCAATAAAAACCCTATTTGAGTGGCCAACCATTCCATACTGAAATAAAGACTATGAGCCTATAGCAGGTACTGTAAAAGGCCTAGATAAAGCCTTCTATCAAGATACACTATGAGAATCATCAACATTTCCCTTTCCTTAAAAGTAAATAACAAAACTACCACTTAGAGTAGGATGAACTCCCATCAAACCTGACTTACCTATTGGGTTAAGCTCAACCATCAACTCTATATCCATCATGTTCCTAAAATAAGCGTGATTTATCATGTAAAACTGTGATCAAATATCATATTTATAACCCATATCGAATATTTGTGCCTTCAATTTCTCATTTTTACCACCTCAGGATAAACCTAAATAATTTTGAAAAACCAGTTTTCATATTGAGTCAGAGTTCTATCACCTTGTTGATGGCCAAGGAAATTCATGGATTTTTTTCAAAAACCATTTACTCTATATAGAACTATTCTATGAAAATGTGTCTAAATTATTTCCACTTATATCATTAATTTTTTCTTTTCCATATCCATTGTATCCCACCACCTCATGATAGGTCCTTCAATATTAAAGGTAACACATTTCACCATTATTTTTTTGGGTTTTCCAACAACTCAAAAACCAACCCACTACCACTTTTTGATCATTTAACCCTTGTAAATATGGTGTTTTTTCTAATGAAAACCCCAAGGTCAATCTATAGTATCATATATTCATGTTTCCATAACTAGTGCTTGAATAGAAATGGGTGTAGGTACATATCCGAAAGCATGGATGACACACACCACTATCTCAATAATGTTATGTTTAACTTGAGGGTTCTCTTTCCATGTTTCATTGAATGATCCATCCTGAGGGAAATTCAAATTTCTTCCTTGAGGCACGATACTACAAACCATTAGTAACAATCCTGAAAACATTTATAATGAGACTCACACCAAAAAATTAGTTAAAAGATATATGAATATAAATCCCATAAGAAATAATTCTAGTTTTTGGTATTTAAAAAACAATCATACAAAATTGGGAATGACTTGAATAAAATCAATTTATTCCTTAAAGTCACTTTTCCCAAACACCAATGTGGACCTAAGGATTACTATGATGAGAAATTTATAGGAACTCACTTATAACTACCCTATTTTCCAAAAATCCAACCATGTGTCTACTAGTACATACCATTATGCATAACAACATTATGGAAATAAGGAAAATGACTGTTTATACTAATTTTCATGAAATGACCTAAATACCCTTGCACACAGATACTCGATCCAACTCTGACATGGACCGAAAGCTGTTTTGGATTCCCATGGGTTAGTGACTATCATCTGGGCAACAACTAATGGAAAAAGTTAATGTTTTCTTGACAATAATAAAAAATAACTATAGTATAGATAAAGATTAATCCAAATATAGTTGGTATTCCATACACTGCCCAATTAGAAAAGTACCATAGGTAGATAGATAAAAATCACTAAGTAAAACATCATCCAAAAGTTACAATATCCACTAAGATAAATTTTCACAATCCCCATATAAAAAGTGGATTTGAGATCCATTTTTCAATGCCATCACCCATGGTCCCATGCTCAAGCACAATCTCCACCACCAAGTGGCGCTTTACCATTTCCTAGACTAGTTATAATAAAATCTATAAACACCCAAAGAAAATGTTATGGTGTTTTCTAAATATCTCAATAACATTTCACTAAGTGTTCCAAAAGAATTTCCAAAACAAAAAACTGTTAATAAACTTATTTAAATAAAACAAATCATTAGAGTTAATTTTATATTTTCAATCGAAATATTCTTTCAAATAAAGTTGATAGAAAATTAATAAAAACTAGATTAAAAGAAAATTTTCGGAAATTGTAAAGAATATTAATAAAACATTTATATAATAATTATCTTATAATAATAAAATAAAAACGAAGAAAAATATTCATTATCCTGAATATTGGTCAGTTTCTGGATATTGGATCCTTACACTACTCAATCAGTCATCAATGCCCAAATTCTTTACACAAATCCATCAGTAATAGAAAATATTGATAATAAATAGACACCCCATTAGGAAAATCAGACAAAAAATGGTTTAGTTAGATTTTTTTTTTCAATCCATTTTGAGGGATTTAGATACCTATCATGCCTATTATAATCACCCACTAACTACTCATGACCAAATGTGCTTTCAATCAACAAATCATTACAAAATTAATTGAATTGAATTCAAATCAACATACACATTTTAATTTCCCAAATTCAATTTTTAATATTTCATTTAAATTTAAAAACCAAATCAGTGGTTTTAATCAAGTTTTTCCTTTCAAAAATATCTTTCATTTAAATCCATTTTTCTCATGATTCAATATAAAATCATTTTATCAAACAATTTCTAATTTCAAGGAACCTTTTTATAAAATCGAGAAATATTTACTAGTTCTTTGAAATTAATTATGATAAAAACAAAAATTAATAAATAATTAAATAGATAAAAGTATATTTATATTCATGTATATAATTATGGTTTAGATTTTAGGGAAGATCCATATAAAACTACCTAAAAATAATCAAACAATGAAATGATAAGTCAAACACCAATATCTGGAACCAAAAATAGAGAGATGAAGGAAATTAATACTAAGGAGTAATCCTAGATGGAGATCAACTTCATTCATAGGTTCATTGATATGAAAATAATAGAGGCTGGAGGATCCAAAAATATTATTGTGAGCCTCTAAAAGTAAATGGGCCATATTCGATTTAAGAATGATAAGTTTGGAATAAAATGGTGGTTCAATATTTTAAACTTGAGAAAAATAGATCAACCCTAAATATAAACACCACAATATAGAACTTATAAAATGGTATAAGATAACACATAGTAGAGGAGACCACTCCCTCACCTTGGGAATCTATGGTGTCGACCTAACCCAGATCCTTTATACCCAAGTTAAGGCTATGATGCAGCTCACACACCATGTTGTAGTGCATAACCACTTCCAAAATTCAACAACCCTAAATTCCATAGACACTATTGAAATTGTAGAACCATAAAAAAAGTGAACCTTGATCGTCCATGCCAAAATATTCTCTCTGGGCAGGAATTGTGCCTAAAATGGTAGAAGCGTCAAAATCTACCAAACAACATCTGTGTTGTCCCTGCCACTACCATGCCAGAATTGGTTGTGACACCGCAAATGGATTTAAATCTGCCACAAATTCCACACCATATCCATTATATTCGCACCATATATCTTATAATGATAGTAAAACACCCAGTCGAAAAGAACATAATTCTCAAGAAACTCTCTAAAGACCCTTAATGATAATAAAACAAAATGGGATGAAAAAGAGGGTATAGAATTACTAGAAATCTGGTAATAGGATATTACAGAAACTATTTCACATTTATCCTTTTAAAAACCTATCCCACTTCCATAATCCTCAGGTCATATTTAGTTTCCATTAGACCTTCATTTCCATGTAGTTTTCCAAGAGAAAACCCACGCTTCCAACTTGAGTGTTACCTTAAATTACTCTTTTATTTTACTATTCTTGTTAATATATCACATATAAACTCATTAATATTATTATATTGATATCATTTGTATTATTAAATTTTATTATATTAATTTAATGACAATTATTTATCACTTTACATCCACCAAGAGAGACTAAAATAACAATTGTGCTTATGTGTAGACTACTACATCCACAAAGAGATATGATTCATTTTTTATCACTATGTATCATGGATGCTATAAAGGATGGATTTGATTAATATATATATGTTTTATATGTCCCAGATAAAAATATAAATTTTTCATTTTTCATATAACATCATTCTATGTATTCATTGAGAAATTATATCATTAATCATGTATATTGGAAGACCACCTTCTCCACGATTAATAAATTTCATTTATTTTTACCACCCATAGTTGATGGTCTATAGAATGGATTTAGTGAAATTATATGATATTAATTTCATTTTAAATATTATTTATATGTCACATTATCAATATCAAAATACATATCCTTATTCATTAAATCGATATAACAAGATAAAATCTACGCCTATTTAACCACCTTCGAAAATGATGTTATAATGGTAATTTAAAAAATGATTATGGGATTTCATATAATGGTAATATAATATAATATTGATGTATTTGAGATGTTTATATGATTTTGTAAACATGTATTTTATATTTCAAATATCTATTAATTTCTAACCAATTGATCATTAAACAAGTCAAAAACTAGTTCATCATGATTTCCAATTTCACAAGTCATATTAATTTATTTCAAATGATGAAAATGGGAATTAGGTTATAATTAAGAAAATTTATTTTTATATCTTGTAAAAACTAGGAATGATGAACTTATAACCACTTAGTGTGAATAATTTGTGACTTTGTGAAGTCTATACAAAACAAACAACTGATTGTTATAACACCCAATATTGAAAATAATATCTAATTGGTTAAAATATTTGTAACATATGGTTACAAAATAATTATAAAAATGTAAGTATGGTCAGATTGAGTTTTATGTAAAGTTATTAAGATATTTATGTTGATTATACACGATGAAAACACTCATTTCGAATAAAATAAAATAAAGGTATGGGTTTTTATATCAAAATTTCACTCATTGTGGAATGATTCTTATTATACATCATGTTTTATTTTTAATGGTGTATATACTATACCTTTAGAATTTTATATCCCGACTACCACATTATTCATGGTATTAAATCTTCAATTTCAAATTCCATTCTTCAAGACGGTTTGATCTGAATGATTTTAATGTCATAAGGGTCTTATTGGGCTCAATTTTGATTCTTATATATTTGTTACATTCTATGAACCATGTTTCCTTTTAATTATTTTATATTGATTTACTATCCTATGATAGTTATCTATTTTATTTCCTTTTAAATAATGAGATATACTACACGAAATCAAGCTTTTATCATTAAATATCATTTGACTTGAGTGTTACCCCAGTCTTAAGATTTTTTGATAACATAATATTCATTCATTGAGTTATGATCATTCTCATGATCTTATTTTATATATGTTTCATACATTTTTCTAATTGATTTTCTTAAGTGGAATTATCTCATTGTTTTAATTTTTACCATATAAACCCATTTTGAAATATTTCATGCATCATGGTTCTTGTTTCCTATAAGGGATATTGATAGCTCAAATATCCTTGGCTTGAGTTATAATTTTTTATCTTAAACTTTTTTCATCTAATTCATTTAATTTTTGAATACCTTAGTTTACATTCCTTTTATTGAAGAGTTTTTACCTTTTTTATATTCATCAATTGATTGGGGAAAACATTTTTCACACTCTGATTTTTTCAAATTTAATTTATTTTATCATTTTCTAGGCTTGTAAATTTTTTGTCAGGGTCCAGGTTAGAGATAGTTAAAATTTTCCGTACTTACTAAAAATTGCACATTTTGGACTTAACAGTGTTCAGCGCACTGTCATTGATGTCGCTCGACCTCAGTTGGGTCATCGTGTGGTCTCGCTCGGTTCTCTATATGCTTGACTGATGGTCAACTAATTAAATTCAATTAATTGATAATGAAGAAATAAAATTAAATGTGTGGTAAAATAAAAATAAAATAAAATAAAAAAAGTGATAAAAATTTAATAAATTTCTCTTTAATGATAATAATAATAAAATCATTATTATTTGAGGATATTATTATTATTGTTGTTGTTGTTATTAGTTTTATGTTTTATTTTTTTAATTGTTATTATTATTTTTTCTTTCCCCTTAGGGTAAGTGAATGGACATCCCCCCTTGGGTCTCATTTTCTCCACACCTACAGGCTCCCCTTGTGCAAAGTAGCTGGGCACTGTCACCCCCCTCCCGGCTAGGCTGTCCAGCCCAGCACGTTATAGCTAGACGCCGACACTTCTTCACCTCTCCCTCGCAACATAACCCCCTCTTCATCCTACCTTAGACACCCCTCGTTGCCCTCCCAAACGCCGGTTATGATGGACCACCGTTTCCCTCCTTGGCCGGCCATGCCAGACCTCCCTAGTTCAAACTCATCTCGGCCAGCCCCTAGACATGCACCGCCCAAACTTCAGGCCATCCCCATTATGCCACCATACTCCCCAGAAAAGTCTTTGCCATTTCTCTTTGAGTTTTTGGATTCTCCTATATGTAGTGTGTGGGTTTTGAGGTTCAATATTGACATCGTGGTCCGATCTTCTTGATTTTGGGTTGCGCTTGGTTCATTGTGGGGAAGATGGGGTGCAAGTGTGATTTTTCATCATATTCCAGAGGAATATTCATGAAAGGTAGGTGGTTCCATTCCATAACACTATTATATGATTTAATTTATTTATCTAACTAATTTTTAAACGTTATATAGTTATATCGGGTATTGAAAATTGTGTTTTAAAAATATTTTACATGAATACATGACGGAATTGGGTATCCTTTTAGAAATAGTTATGTTTTTATTGTGGTAATTGATGTTAGAATTATTGAAAATGTTCACTTCATTATTTTTGGTGTGAAAAGTATGTTTTGGTTGTAACCAAATGCATGTTTATTTTATAAATGAATTTTCCACCAAAATAAATACATATGTATTGAGTCTGTATTTTTTAATGGAAATGGATGTGTTGTGTGTGTGTGTGTTAGGTTGGTGTTTCATGGATTTGTTTTATGGGTTGTTTGAAAAAAAAATACTAAGTTTTAAAAGGCATATAAAGTGAGAATAGGTTTGGAAGTAGTTTCTTAAAGTAAAATGACATATTGTGGCATGTTAAACATGTTCTTCTGTTCCAAATGTGAATTTTAAATAGTTTTGAAAGATGGAAAGATTTCTTTAAAATTAGTTTAAAGTATGAGTGGTTTTATGAAGTATTTTCCATTGTTTTAGTTGTTCATAATTGTGTTTTTACTTGTGTTATAAAAAGGGAATTTGAGAAACTGTACAAGTGGTGATAAATGTATGTAGGGTGAGGTTTATCTTGTTTCGTTTTTCAATTTGGTATTTTTTGGAGGCCTTGGTAATTTATAGACTTCTTTTTATTTTTTTAGTGGGTTTTGTTCATCAAGATGTGGATTTTGGTCAGCAGTGACAAAGAAATATATGTATATACATGGTTAAGCATTTATATATGTATATCATCCTTGAGAATATTCCCTCATGTCATAGGTAATATGTACTTGGGTCAAAGGGTATATATATAAATATGAAAATATATAAGCTTGTAAGGTGAAGCGGTCTAGGGTTTCCATCGTCAAAAGATGCATTATTTTAGGTATGTACATTTATCTTGCTGGTTGGTTTTTCATTTTATTTATGATTTCCTTTTGATGTTTTATGGTTAGGTCTGATTCTTGTGTAGTGTGATGGGCTATTTGATGCTGTTTTGAGTCGCCAAGTCTAGGGTGACTTGCCTACGTATGCATATGTATGTATATATATATATTCTTTCCGTACATGAATATTCATGCATGGTAGAGTTTATACGTGTATGAGGCTAGGTGTGCCTATGTGTACATATATAAGTGAATGAGTAGGTGAGTGGAGATGGGCATATGCATATAAGAACATATGTATGATCCTCTTGCACATGTCGTGGCCATGCACAACTGTGCATAGGGGCCAGGTGTCCTTGCATATATGTGAGAGTGTGTATTCTAAGTGGGGGAGTATTAGACTTGATTTATAATGCCTGAAGATCCAAAGTGGATGACTTGATTCCACTTTGAGGTTGGTCCCCTCTGCCTATGACTTTAATTTGAATTTCATATTTTCTTGCTTGTTTTAAAAATATGTTTTACTTTTATCATATACAAACATTCAATTAAATCTGGTTGCAGTTATAGAAATAATTATGAATTTGTTTTTGGAAATTGAAATGTATTACTAACTCCATTGGAATTAAGTGACTTTTCTTGAAAATTGATTTTCTAAGTGGGTTTGAATTGATAATGAGTATTTATAAAGGTGTTTTTTCTTTTGGCTGGTTAGTTATAAAATTTTTTCCCTTTATGTTATGAAGACCATTTGGCACCTTAAGAATGTTTTATGAAAAAGAAAGACCCCTCTTGAAGCATGCCCCCTATTTTTTGAAAATTATTTATATGTTGTATGTGTGATTATGTGCCAAATGTTAAGGCTTATGCATTATGAGACATGAAAGATGTGGGATGCACATGAGGGGGTAGAAAAATGGTAAGGGGTTAAATGAGTTTTGAACAAAGAAACTGTTATTTACATATATGTTTGATTGATAAAGAAAAATCCCCACCACTTAAAATATATCACAATGAGAAACATGGGTTTCTTGGTGGGTGAACCCGGACTAGTACGCTATATGAAGCGACATGGGTTCGTCTCAGTTTCTTCTAGCTGTATTGATGCAACAACACTAACTAAACATATGAATGACTGAGGTTCATGGTTTCTAAGCCACTTTTTTGAGGGACATGGTTTTTAAGCCACATTTTTGGACGGTCATGGTTTCTAAGCCATGTTTCACCGAGGTACGGGGTCTGTAGGGTCCCACCTGTGCTTGTTACCTATAGGGATTTCCCACGGTTCACATTTGAGACATGATTATTGTGATGTGATTTTCAATTTAGTTGTTTTATACTTTATGTCTCATTTGTGAAAAACCATCATTAAATATAAACTTTTTTTTAGCTTGCAAGCTATTTTGAAAATACTTTGAAATTGAAGTGTTTTCCTTAAAAATGTTAACTTGTGACTTGAACATAAAAAGAAAAAAAGAAAACATTCTTTTATATCTTAACTTCAAACTGGCATAATCAGATTTATTATTATAGGCAAGGGTATATGACGTTGCTATGTTTTGGCATTCCCACTAAGCATATTATTGCTCACGCCTATATTAATTTTTAGTTTTAGGTTTTAGTCTTGGATCGCTCTTGGAGAGAGCATGGTTTTATATTTGTTGGTGACCCATGGAGTCACATGGAGGTATGTCTAGCTGGTTATATTTATTTTTATTTTCGGCTGTTACTATTTACCAATTTTGTCTAGATTATTTCTGTTTATCTGTCTTTTTTATGGGATAAATCATTCCCAACAGCTTTTCATTTGATAATCGGGAACTTGTGTTGGCCCGTGGGGATTAGGAACACCCTTTAGGCCTTTCTGTGGACCTCATTTGGCATCAGGTCTGATGGCGACCCAGCTCAGTTCTCGACAAAATCAACTTAACCAAATATCATTTATTTATATTTTTTAAATGCTAAATGCTATATTATCTTCGTGGAATGGTATTTACCACGAATGTTACTAAATATATTTGGATACCCATTTATTTTCCATGAGTATATAATTTTATGATTATTGATGTAATTATAAATGTTTTCCTTATTTGATTTAACTTTAAAGGGATATGAAACCAATTCTCTTTCCATGAGTTCTTTATAACATAATAATGACTTTTTTAGAACACTTATATATAGATGATGGTGATTTGGGATTATATATCCATCATATGTATTTTTTATGTTTTTAAAGATCATAGTTTAAAGACTTTGATTGATAATATGATTCATATAATTTATGTTCATAACAATGTAAATTTTCTATGTTTAGAATAATGATTGTGAAAAAGATACAAATTAACTATATTCAAAATATTGACCATGAATTAGATGAAAATTTGATACATTCAATATATTATACTTGAACATGATGAAAATTAAACACATTATCATGATTGTGCATAGACACAATGCAGATTAGATATGTTCACCAAATTAAGACTGAATAAAAAGAAGGCTGGGTACTTTCAGAAGATTGATCATGAAAATGATGAAAATTATCAATGTTTACATTATTAAGCATAGACACAATTTTTATTCACTAAATTCAAAATATTGAGTGTCAACATGATGATGAATATCTATTTTTACAATATTGTGTATTAACATGATGTGCATTGGCCAAGTTCATGTTATTTAGCATGAACATGACATGGATTATCTATTTTCACAATATTGAGTTGTAACACATTGTAGATCAGTTTTTTTCACAAGAATAATATTGAAATTGATGTAGTTACCTATTATCACATTATTTTGAATACTTTTACTTTATCCCTATGACATAATTATATGTTATATTCTTATGTTATTATCCATGGTTCGTGTTTATCATATCCTATTTACACACTCTTCATTACATGTTATATGTTGTTCTTTTGAGATTATACGCATTACTATCACGAATTATGAAAAAAATATTATTTTTCTATATTATTTCATTAAAAAAATATCACCTTATTATGATTTGTTAGATACTTATGATCTAACCATTGATGTCATGTTGATAATATTTCCCTTACCAAGTATTTAATCTCATTCCTTTCTTGTCTTTACATTTACTCATTTTAATAAAATCGAAAAAGTATATAATTTATAGAATAGTTTCTGATTTGGAAGATTTATAGGTGATGTTAAAGACTCACTATGGATAAAGTTGTTTCATATAGAATGGTAAAATGTCCATGTGATATAAAGGACCTCGAGGCTGATAGTTATTTTTTCTTAATTATATAAAACCTTAAACATAAAGTATTAGGGAAATGTATTGTTATGCAATATTTTATTTAAGTCATGTAATTGAGGGGATCAAATCATCAGGTTGTTATATATAAAAGTGCACAAATGAAAAATTAAGATATTTTTTGACATTAAAAACAGAATGATGATGATAAAGAAGAATATAATTATTTTTTATTTGGATTAAAAATTAAACCCAAACACCTTAATGTAAATAGAAAAAATTTCACTAAATAAACATTTTAAAAATTAATATTTTCATGATCACTTTGGATATTTCCAACACTGAGTGAGGGGGGAATTGTTTTATAAATTATTTTTATATTACAAATCATCCCATTGTTACCTTTACACTTCTTCAGTGGAGGGATACCTATTTATAATTCCTCTAACCTTTGGTTTAAATTATTATAATAATGAAATAAATTAATGAAACAGGGTCACGATGATATATTTTTGGTGTTTTTCTCTAATATAGAGGACTACATCCTTAGTGTATAATTGTTTTTATCCCAATTAGACCTAAAAATTATTTTATTATAATTAAAATATTAGGAAATGTTATATCCCTCGACTAACAATCCTGTCACTAACTAAGTATAATATATGCATGTACCTGTAGTTTAGTTGATTCAAGTAAACAAATTTCACCTCCTAGATGTAAGATTAGATGTACAGGATAATGTACCTCCTATAAATATGGAAATAATATTATTCCTCAAACATTAATAATCACTAGGGTATAAAAAATTGTGTAAAAGATTATGATATATAATTTTTTGGGTTGGGCTTATTAATCGTTTTCTACTTCAGATTATTGATAATTATAAATATAAAGTCCAATATTTTTCTTCTTCCTCTTGTTATTCAACCCAAATTACTAACTATAGTTACATTATTGGAAGTCATTGATCTTTGAAACATAGATTATTAAATTAAATAGAAGAGTTATCTCTCTTTCTCATCGATACACAAGTTTTCAACAAAATCACTATCGACTACTTCTTATCATTTCTTCTAATATGCATAGGTTTATTCAAAATATATTTGTGTTGAATTATAAATTTTTTCTTATTCTTACTAATTTTTATATGATGTTTCAAACAATAATATTTTCATATTTGGAAATATAAAATTTAATTGATTTAGGGAATAACATCTTCTTCTTAATTTCTATTTAATCCTAGTAAAATATTTCATTTAAATATCTATGAGACTGAAGATAATATTTCCAGTTAACATCTTAAATTATCACATCATGCCTTTCCATCTTGTTTAATTCTAAACGGTATAAAATTATTCATATTACATTTTTATAACTCATCATGTAGTATCTTGATTGTGAAACAAATCACTTGATACATTCTTTATTAACACAAATTGTTACATGGAAATCTCCATATGGTGTGAAGACCAGTTCATATTCTTCATCACCATAACTTAAAATTTGAATCATGGTTTGAATAGAAGAATCATAATATTTATACATTATATAATAACATAGAATTATCAAAATTAACACCAAAAGGTATTTTTTATTAAATTATCAATCCTTAAAAAACTTTCTATGTGTAATAACTTGTATAATAAAAAATATACATATCAGAGTGAGATTAGAATAATTATTGTGAAATTTTATTTCCTTTTATATTTTTTTTATTTCAAGATAAAAACATTATATATATATATATTCCTATAACAATTTTTTTTATCATAAAAATATTGTTTCCATTATATATTTTTCTTCCTCAACTTAGAGGAACAACTTACAAATGATTTGAAAAATTGAAATATCACTCACTTTGTCATTTTATTCTTCCTCAAATAATATTAACAACTTACACATCATCAAAGATGTTATCTATCTATTCCTTTACCAAATTTTCAGGCTCAATGTAGTATAAAAATTATATAACTTAAGCCTTAGGTAAAATTTCAACTACTTTATGTATAAATACTTATTTACACATGGATATCACAAAAAAATTATATTTTTTAAGTTCCAACCCAATTTTTTTTAATTATGAATTATTACATAAAATAATATACTTAAAACTATATAAACTCATCTCAAAAAAAAAATAAATAATTAAAATTCATATCAAAATGATTAAAAATACAATGAAGTAAATAAAATATCTCTAGGGATTCCTAATGATTTTTTTACCTCAACATTTTTTCTTTATCAAACACCATCTAAGTTTACTTTCATTTTTTACTTCTCAATATTGATAAATACATGGATGCAAATTTATCAAGATATTAACTTAAGATATAATTTTAACTAGATTCTTAAAAAATTGATATTATTTTGAATTATAAACACTCCATATAACATTACTCATTTTCACCAAATATAGTTTAAAAAATATACTTAAAATAATTATCTTTGTTCTAAGAAAAGCTTTTCTAAAAATATATTATTTATGCTATGTAATTATTATGAGAAACAAAACTATATTAAGAAAATTTCCTTATGTTAGTGAATCATTGATCATATCTAAGGGAATCATCTTTAAAAAAACTCATCTTGAACTTATCAAATAATGAATAATAGATTATATACATATATTCCACATATAAACATCATTCATTTCCATAGGAGTACTAAAAAAATTTATTTATTCTATTCCTCTACTTCATAAATAATGAAGGAAGCAACATCTTTCCAAGATTCAAGGTGTATCTATAATACTCACTTATTGTTCACAACATAAAACATATTTGAACAAATATTTGTGAGCACCAACTTCCTTCAATGATAGATTTCTTCTATAGACATTAAAATTATTCAAAAAACCTTCTTGATTATTAACAATTATTTTCAACAAATAAATAAAAACCTAAAGTGGGTTCATTAATCCCCCTTTTTATTTTTTTCCAACATTTATACTATAAAATAAAATTCAATATGTACTTACATATTCTCATATTTAATATATTTTGTTTTCCCTAATTTACTCCTTACTGAAAATAAATAAAATTAATTGGGAAAATATGGTATCAATTCACTATAAGTAATATTCCATCAATTTTTCTACTACAAGTCTATGTAATCATGTATCTATGTTGAAATTAAGAGATTTAAATATAGATAAAAAATATTTCCATTATATAATTAGAATATTAAACTAACTGATATAAAATAACCTAATAGTATTATTCAGGGGTTGTTCAAATGACATTACCTAAAAATATTTATTCAATTAGATAAATATATTATTTAAAAAATATTAACTTAAAATTCTAGAACTCATCTCAAAAAATTCACTTAAAATTTCAAAAATTAATTTCTAAATTTAAATTTTAAAACCAACCATAATACATATTATCATTTTTATGTCACTATTAAGATCAGATTTTAACTGTTAAGAATTTTTTAATTTCCAAAATATTAATGAAACAATTTTTATATATGCATATTTAATGATATATTTTTAACAAGTTTCTTTAAATTTATTATTTTAATAAAATAAATAGTTATGGTGGTTACTAACATTTCACCCCCCTCAAAGAAAAATTAGCAACTTCACTTCATCATGTAAGATATCTTTATTAGACATATTTTATGATATCAATTTTTAATACTTTATAGATATAGAAACACCCATTATATTGTTAAGTCTCAAAAACTTTCTCATTACCATCAAGGATGATCTTTTAAAAAAAATCTTTAGGACACCAACAATTATATCATATAAAGATGGTGAATTTATTATACACTATTATATTCTGATAATATTCTTATTTTATCTAGTTCTATCCCTAATAAATTGAATTACCGTATAATTATAATATAATAGCCACAAAAATAGAACACAATTTACATGTGAATAATTTGGAACTTATTTTCTCATCAGTAGAGTAATAATCTTGAGATTTTATTCTAAACCAAGTTAATTCTTATTTTTTTGATCTAGATTTGGTAATTTTATTTATTATTTCTATTATATTTTTTAAATCAGTGCTCAATTTTGGTAGAATGGAATCATTAATTCTTTTAAGAAATTCTATGCATGGAATATTCTTCTTTTATTTTTCAATCAGGTGACATATACCATCTGGTTCTTTCCTAATATTTTTTAGAATATGTACATGAGTTGGTAGAATAAATAAACAATACTTTGAGATATGTGTATCCTAGTTTAACATTCTATATAGATTCTTATATAATAACATGTTATCACCCATTTAAAAAATATTATATAATTATATTTATTATTCATTTGAATTATTTTTTACCTTTATCATTTTCACATTTCAGGTCTTATACCACGTTTCTTCCCATTTACAATTGACCTGTACAAATAACTACACATTCATTAGATTCTTGGTATAATTTCATAGATCATACACCTATATTATTTGGAACTCTATCTAATAATACATTTATTTTTATCTTCTATTCGACTATAATTCAATTGAACTAATGATTTATTAACTAATCCCAACATGAATGTTTTTTTTCAAAAGTCTATGATCTGTCATCTTCCAACAGAATAAAAGTGGCTTCTTCTTTTTGGTGAAGCTTTTTTATTAGACTTCTAGGGTTTATTTGGAGAATCATTTATTCATTTTTTATTCATTAAGGATAACTCAAATATATTTTTTCATTGATTGTTTTTGTGTTTTATGCTTAAAATATTTCTTTTACTTATTTCTCCAAGGGAAAATGTATCTTTTTTTCCCATTCCTAATTTGATGTTTTGAAAAATATTGTCCACTATTGTTAAAAAAATTTAATAAAATTTCAAGAAAAGTATTATAGTATCCCAAATATAATATTAATAAATTCATTTTTAATTTTATTTTATATTTTTTGATTTATCTTAGTATCACCTCTCCTTAATCTAGGATTTAATTAATTTTTTGAAGTTGATATATTATGATAATAATGAACATCCTTGTACCTAAATCTACTATAGAACTAGAAATGGCCTCTCAAATCATGAGTTTTTCTTTGATTTGTAATATATAGATAGTTTATTTCCTGATATTTTTTATTTCATTCTTTTGTTGATCTTCTAAAAGGGAACATATTGCCTTATAAATTCATATACACACCACACATTTATTATTGGGTTTTCCACCATTTTTCTTTATTAATCTATGTATATAATTTGATTTAGTACCTGCACTATATATGAAACTGAAATAAACCTAAACACACTATATTTGAATTAATGTTACTTTTTTATTTGATCATTCTATTGGTTTATAATTAGATGATCCCAATCTACTATTTCTATTAGATATAGTTCTTTTATTGTAATGTACCTCTTGGGAAGTATATGAGGCAAAATCCTACCTCTCAACTTTTTTTGAAGAATTATCTTATATCACTTCCTGATTAGAAAGTTTGATTTCCCAATTTAGAACCCTTCATGTTGAGGTTATATTTCAAATCCAATATTGAATTTAATATTTAATCACAATAATTTTAATCTTCTCAAGTTTATATTAAATTATTTTATTCTATTATTATAATAAATTTTCAAAATCCTCAATCATATTAGATTTGATCACCAATTGAGAATTTTTGACTGTTGTTACTTATTCTAATGAAAAAGTGTTTTCTTTAATCATTTTTTCACTTCTTCCCTTTAATGTATTGTATTCAACCACTAATTTTAAAAACCCAAAATCCATTCATCATGATATATATTATTGGAATTTAGATCTCAAATATTCTTTATTAATTTTAAAATATTCATTAAATTTTATTCCAAATGCTTCTCTAAATTCTTTGAGCACCACTAAAGTTGGGTGACATCGACTTGTATAATTTTAAAGTAGCTATAAATGAAAGTTACTATTTCTATAGTATTGTTAGGAATTATACTATTTAAATCACTGAATGAACCACCTTGTGAATGCATCAAAATATTTTCTTCCCTACTAGTTGTTAGGTCTTCTATAAGACTTTTTTCTAGAAACCTTATATACCACATAATCCTTTAAGGATTTATAAACATATAATTAATAAATATTTTCCATATTATTTCCTATGTATTCAAACATATGGTTTTAATCTTGAAATATAGACCTATATTCAATAGTATTACAACATGAAGAATCAAATTTTTCCTCCAAACTTTTTAATTGGGTAGAATTATATTCACAAGATCCTTTAAGGGAGTGATTATAAATAGATACATTAGGATAAACTCTACTACAATTTACTTCAAATAGAAGAGATCCATTTTTTTCTTCGTTCTTAGATGACAATGCTTTTTGAAATATTTACCATTATTTTATTTTTATTTATAAATCTATTTTCAAATATCACATCCATGATTACATCGATATGATACTCACATGCTTCTTTAAATTTTAAATTCATAAATCATTGAAAATAACAATAAAAAATGTTAAATTCTCAAATTTCCTGATATTCCTATCAGATCTTTATCAAGGCTCTGATTCAATATGTTAGGAACACATGGTATATGTCCAAAATTGAGAGAGGGGTGGGGGAGAGTGTTGAATCAGTGTTGGATGACTTATTGGAAATTTATCAATCTTTTTAACTTCTTTATTTCATGGATATCTTATTATATTTCTCCTAAACTTTGGTTTTCATGCATGTACTAAATAAATAAACTAACATGGAAGTTAGAATTTTTCATTGAGGTTTACTTCTAATATGGATTACTACATCACCAATGTAAGGTGGTTGTTGTACAACTGACACATGAATCCTATTTTATTATCCTGAAATGCTCAAGAAATGGTTTATCCTTAGGAAAGCAATCCTAGATCCGTCTAGGTAAAATTAAACAATGATAATACTATTCTTGTTATATTATAAAAAGACCTTCACCTCATTGAAATAATATAAATTGTATTGGAAAGGGTCCCTCCTTAAAAATTGTGGTCTGATTATCTTCCTCAAACTAAAAAATCACAAGGAATCCTCTAACTCATTTAGGGATTTTCATATAAGATATCATTTGATGGTCATTGTAATATTATTCTACTTCAGCCTAACTAATAATAAATATGAAAAAAGATAATATATATCTTTTCTCTTATTCAATAATTTAATATATCAACTCTTTCACCAATAATGAGACTATTTTATCCTTGAAACATAGAGTATGATGTAAGATTGTAGGTTTGACACCACAACACTTTAACACCAAAGTATTATAATAAAATCTATATGAGATACTTTTTATCTTTTTTTCTTCAAAATAAGTGTTTATTATAATTATAATAATTTGGAACTCTTACAAATTTTGTTTTCTTCTTCCTTTTTTTATTAATAGTCACATGAGATTATTTCCCAATTTGAAAATTGAAATTTTTATAGATTTGTGATAGTGTATGTAATTTTTAACTTCCATATTTTTCTTCGTTAGATATTTCATTTAACTCTCCATGAGAATTTACATTATATTTCTAGTAAGAATTTTCAAATATCACAATATTACTACCCCTCAATTTTAATTATATCATAAGTTTCCTTATTTATAATCCACATCGATATGGAAACATGTAATTGATTTTACAAGGAAATAATTTATTACCAATGTCATCCTCATCACACACAATTATGTGGCCATATATTCAAGGTGCAAGGAACAATTAATCTTTATCATCATCATACATAATATCTTGATTCATGTCTTGAACATAACCATCACTATATTTATACTTTTATTAATAACATAAAAAATTTTAAATTTAATCTTGAAAATATTTTCAATAAATTATATATTTTTAAAAAATAATTAAAATGTAAGAAATTATAGAATATGATAGACAACATAAAAATTTTAATAAGATTCAAACAATGTATGAAATTTTTATGATCTTTCCCTTTCCGATTTTTATTTTTTCACTCAAGAATACACCTTTTGTACTCCTAAAATATTTTAATGTGTCATATGCATTTTTTTACTTTATAGATTTTATTTCTCAAATCACAGGAAGAACATACGTTTAATATATGTAACAAATAATCCTATGCTTCCATCTAACTTGGTACTCATCCCAGTCATCCACAAGGCCCAATGTGCATTCCAGATCTCCATGGGCTGACAACTAGTGCCTAGGAACCACATGAATCCATTTACGAATGATTTTGAAAAAAAATAGAGAAAAAATAAAATGAAATTAATAAATATAAGAGTTAAAATAATATAAAAATGAATAAAATAAGGAAATCTAACTAGAAAAGAATGGTTAAAATAGATAAAAAGACAAAATAACCTCAATGTGACCTCAAGGGTCACCACCCCCAAACTAACCCCGTGACCATGATCAGTAATAACGTCCAATAGAGAACCTAATTCCTAAAATGGTTGTGGTGTTGGTTAAAGATTAGTAGGCCACCACAACCCTTGAAAAATAAAAATTTTCTTTCATATTACATCCTAAGATTTTTAGTTTGAAATATGATAGAAAAGTAACCATTTTCTATGTAGTTATAAAATAGAAGAAACATCACATCATAACTTCTATACCAGTTTTACAAATCATGTTTGAAAAACAACTGTCCATAAAAAACTAGGCATAATGGCCTAAAAACCAATTTTCTACTATTCTCACTAGAGAACACATTTCAAAATAATTTCTAAGCATAGTTAGAAAGCAATTTTAATTCAATATTTCAGTTCCTTATATGAAAAATATTTCACAAACACTTGTTAGAAAATTTAAAATGTAGGCCATAGAATCATGGAAGGATGCACTCAAATATGCACCAATATGATCAAGTTATATAAGAATAACAAACAAGTGACAAGTATATATGTGCCAATAAATAAGTAATGAAATTGAAGATATAATAAAATCATAATGGAAAACCTGTAAAATGATCCAAAAGATCCTAGTGTCGTGGTTCTAACCAATGGTCTCTAAACAAGAGCTATTTTGACTCAAAATTATTCTAAGCTAAACTATATCACAAAACAAGACTTCAAATAGGTGGAGGCTGATGCAGCCCCCCTGGGTTGTCACAGTCCCCACTGGGGCGCTCTTGGTCCCCAACCACCCATGAGCACACTTGGTCTCAAGGGGAAAGATTCCCTCAAATGATCTATTTTAGTACTAGGGAAAATGATTCTAATCACTAACCTAGGTTTGGGATTTAACTACCTTAACTAACTACCCCATGATTTCATTGCCGAGCACGTCAAATTAGGTGCTTAGTTTTTATTATAATTTCTACAGTATTACAAGAACACTTCGTAATCTATCAATAGAGTCTTAGATCATTGATTTAATAAAAAAATTATTATTAAATTAAAATGGGAATTATATTAAGTTGGGTTGGGGGATTTATGATTTTAAAATAAAAATATAAATATAATTACTAAGTGAGATAAATATGTTCGAAAATTATGATCAACCCTAGTGAATGTGAATTGAGGCCCAATCCATCATTTACCTAATGGGATTGAGAAGGATAATTGATTACCTCATTTATACAAACTGAAATGAGTATGTTATGTGATCTATTATAGGGTTATCACTGATGATTTGATTGATCAATGATATTGATTACCATCGACCACTCAAAATCAATAAAATTGTATCAATGTAAAAAATGAACTCAATCAAGGAATCACATCAACAACACGATGTGATGACTAGATACTTTTCAGTGTTATAATTTGTCCAAATATAAGAACATGAATATTTATGGGTTCAATAATCGGGAATTTATAAATTTACATAACCCATTTGCACACTCGTGAATGGGAAGGGGTGAGAAAGTAGACAAACACACTAAAATCCACACTGGATCTAGGTTATGCATGGAAGCTTGTGGAATATTGTTCTTTTGATTTTTATTTGATCATAAAATAATAAAAAAAATTATAAAGGTAGAAATTAAGAACAATAGACTACAAAACTATAAATTCAATCACCTTCCAAATAATACAAGCATTGAGGTCGAGAATACAACAAAAAACACCCCCTAAATTGATCTCTAAAAAGTTTAGAAGTACATGATGTATAAGTTGGAGAAAAAATATGGAGAAAGATATAAAATTCATCTCACCCATACCCATGATTGTGACACATATGATAATGTGGGAGAGGGGTTCTTTATGGGCATATATATAAAACTTTCCACAAAAAGAAGTCAAGAATCTATTGGGCTAGGTTACTATTCACAGAATAACTTTTACTCCCTTATATTGATGGTTGACTGAAAAAATGTGTAAAAATATAATTTTATTTTATTGAGAGGTGGTTCATCATGGTGGATGTCCAATGGATTTAGAAGCCTCCAAATTGGTGAATCTATTCCCGATTTGTATTCTAAATATAGAAGGGTAGTCTAATATAGCCCGCTGAAATTTCTTCACATTATGGTCCTATTTTGGGCCTCCAAATAGATGAATTAGTATCCATTTTATTTTATAGAAATATATAACACATGCGTTTTCAATTGGCCACCAATTTTAACCCTTTTTGGATGAAAAATTTAACAATAGTTTATATTAAATTCTACAAGTGCATTCAGTCTTTTGTGCAGTTTAACCTGTTTTGCTCGAATTCCATCGTGGGCCCTCAAAATCACTTATACCTATAATGAAATAATCAAAATAATGAAAATTAACCTGGTTATAAATTATAACCATTAAATTATTGAATGAAACATGATTTTTTTTATTTTCTATAACAATTAGAATTCAGAATACGATATCTGTTTAACACAGAGGTGTATGGGTGAAAATGAAAAGTGAATCATGGTGTGATCACAACCTCATGCCTAAACATTTTCACTGTTGGGAAAATAAAAAAAATTATGCAAGACCATAAGATAAAATTTGGAAAATTTAATATTAAATGAAATTTCAATTCCATAAAGCAATAAGATCAAAGAAAAAACCACACCAATGGGTTATTCCCTGTGATCATGGAAAAAAGTGTCTCATAAATTTTTAAGAATAAAATTAAAAGAGTTAAATGACACTGAATTGATAAAGGAATTAAAAATTAATCCATTCCAAAAACTTTCTATGTGTGTGTGTGAAAATCATTCAATTATATTCTTTCCATTTTATATCTAGTAAATTTAGTTTACTTTATAATTTCTCTTCTTAAATTATCTTTTACACTGAGCCTTCCCAACATCCTTTGCAATAAAATATCCAAAACCAATAAATTAATCATTCATGGAAGTTAAACCTTAATCTCCATACCTAGATATCCCCATTTGTTGTAAATTTAATCACTCCCCTAAATTATTATAATATTTTTGGTTGTTTTTTTAAAATTTTAATTTGGAACAAATCTCACACTCATTACTCAACACTTTCTTGATCTCCTCATGACATTAATTGTAATAGTTATAACAATATCAAAGGTTTAGGAATAGTGTTTTTTGACCTTCCTAAGATACAACCAATATTTTTGTGTTCAGTTTTTTTATTTTTATTTTTATTTTATTTTTTAGGGCGTAAAATAATCAGATAATAGGTACACATGCCTCGATCAGTTTGGTATGTTAATGAAATATAACAGATAAGGAATGAACATATGGGAAATTGTTTTTGAAAGATGATAAATATTAACCTAACATATATTTACCTTCTATTAAGTGAGAAAAATTCACACATCATGTTTTTGTGAAAAAGTGTGTGGAGATTTTAAGTGTCATAATTTTTCCAAAAACTACTCACACAAGGGGTATCAATCATCTCAATGTTTTAATAGAGATACAACCATTTATATCATTTAAAAAAACCAATTTACTAAAATCACTCCCTAGTATTAAGCTCATGAAAAAATTAATTCCATAACTAAGAAATTTTTTCATTATATGTTAAAACAACATAGAATCAAGAATTTTGACATGAACATTTATTAAACTTCATGATTTAGTGAGCATAATAGGGGGAGATAAAAAATAATCAATAGAATGAAAAAACAAGAAAAAATAGAAAAAGAAAATCCTAGTGAACTCAATAGGGTGTGGAAAATTAAAAATACTATTCATAAAAAATAAAAATAAAAAAAAAGAAAGACAATAAAAATCCTAAAGAATCCAAGATTGTGCCTACCCCAGACCTAGAGTGTACAATTTTCTCACTATAATAAAAGATAATGTGCGAAGGACAGATAAAACCTAGTGGTATTTAATGGTATGATGCTTCTTGAAGGCATATTTCTTCCACATATGCTTCGAAAAATTATCATAAAACAGTTTTAAGTATTTTACAATTAATGGTATCACTTTAGGTACTGTAGTCATGAAAAAAATAATATTTCATTAAATGGGTAAACATTAGTAATAGCATGAGGTCCAAGAAAGTGGGAATGAAGCTTAATTGGGTAGATCTTTTGCCTAGAATTTTATATGTGGACCTTCTCAAAAATATGAAACTTATATTGTTGAATCATCCTATCATGGATAACCATTTTCTCCTCTTTATACATTTTAAATTTCCCACATTCATCATTTGAAATTTCTTCCAAATCCAGAATCTGAAACTTCATATGCTCACTTTCATCTAATAGATTCAAATTATATTTCTCAATAGACCACTTTTTATAGTGATCTACCTCTAAAAGAAGGTGAAAATTCTTTCCAAACACAATCCTATATGATCACATTTTTATCGAGGTTTTAAAGGCTATCTGGTATGCCCAAAGAGCATCATCCAAGAACAAAATCTAGTCTTTCCTATTAGGGTGTACTGATTTTTGTGAGATTTTCTTAACTTCCTAATTTGAAATTTCATCTTGTCTATTAGTTTGGAGGAGATATACATTGGATAATTTATGAACAACAACATACTTACAGATAATGTTTTATATTTTTTGATTACAAAAATTTGAACACTTATAACTAATTATGATTATTGGAAAACCAAAACAACTGAAAATATGTGACCACAAAAAATAATCAACCACTCGAGAGTCATCAGTCCTAGTAGCCTTTTCTCCACCCATTTAGAGACGTATTCACAAGATAGTAAGATGTATATGAATCTAAATGAATTTGGAAAAGGCCCCATGAGGTTAATGACCCATGAATTGAATATTTTAAAAAATAACATGGGTTGGTAGAAAATTTATTTCCACTTGGAGATATTCCCAATGAATTGGAATTGAGTACAAGACATAAAAACCCGATTTGAAGCAATATACAATGTCATCCAATAAATTCCTAAGTCAAGGACCTTATGAGCTATATGTTGAGAGCCAAAGTGACTGCTACAATTCAAAGCATGGAAGAAGATTCAAACTGAGGAGAACTCTTGTTTAGGTAAACACCTATGAATAATTTGGCCACAAAAAATTATCCACAAATAGGGGTCATACCATATGTAACATCAATAATAATGCTTATTTCTATGGGATTTTGAAGTGATGAAATTAGTTTAGGGGATATATGTTGTTAGAAAATGTACATTGTCATCATGCTAGGGGGTATGTTGTACAACATGAAAAAGGTTCCCCTTAGGAAATAATTCTCCAATGGGGAGTGTTGAGTAAACATGGTGGTCTAGTAGTGGAGAAATCATACTAATTTGGACTGATACAATACTTTCCAATCCTCTCTAATCATGAATCACAAGGATAGACTCTTGGAGGAGGAGCACCCACCGTATGAGGCAGGGCTTTGATTTTGTTTTCATAAGGAGAAATCAATGGGAAACATGTTTAGAAAATACAATGACTTTTGACCCAATAATATTTGAACTGAATTTTTACATGGAAAACACAATATAAAGGATATATTTTTCAGTGTTTGTGTATTTAACCTAGGTACAGTCAAGGGTATGAGAGGAATAAAAAATTAGATGAGGAGCCTTCTCAACACATTGTGATAAAACTGGACCAACTACAATGTTAGAGGCATCACACATAAGTTCAAAGAGGATATTACATCTTAGTTGTTGGATAATGGGAGGTAACGAGAGACTAATTTTTAGTGAGTTGAATGCATCCACCTAATATTTATCAAACATGAATTAGGATTCCTTTTGTAATAATCAAAACAAGTGATGTGTGATCTTACGAAAGTGTTTAATGAATTGGAAATACAACCGTCATTACCCAAGAAAGGTCACACCTCAAGAACAAATTTTGGTTATGTAAGGGATGTAATTGATTCAATTTTTGATTTATCCACTTGATTTACATCATTTTAAATAATATTCCCATGAACTATCCCCCACTCAACTGTGAAATGGAATTTCTCATAATTTAATATTAGATCTTTTTCAATGTAATGGTGGAGGATAGAACCTAGGTGTTACAATCATTCCTTAAAAGAATTTCCATGTACATTGAAATCATCCATAAAAACTCCAACACAATTATCAAGGTACTCAAAACAAATACTCCATATACATTACTGGAAATTACCAGAAGAATTAAATAGAACAAAAGGCATCCTTATATATACACGTGTTATGAATTGATAGGTAAATGTTGTCTTTTATTGATCCTTAGGGGCTATATAGATTTAGAAGTAACCCAAATATCTATAGAGTAAAAAACAAGTGGACTTACCATCCAATATTTCTAAATTTTGGTCAATGAAAGGAAGAGGAAAGTGGTCCTTTTGCGTGGGTTGATTCATTTAATAGTATAAAATACATACTCATGAACTATTTTTCACATGGTGTGGAACCAATTCATTTTATTCATTTTACACAACCATTATACTAGTTTTTAGGCACTATTTACATCGAGATAACCCTTTTACTATCAGATATAGGATAAATGATCCTGACAGCTAGTAATTTATGAACACCAAATTTTACCACTTCTAAGAGAGTGGGATTTAATAGGTGTTGAGCTTACATTATGATCTTAACCTCATCATTTAAATGTTTATGGTGTATAAAAATAGATTTTCTAATCATAGGAATATCATCCAATGTCCATCCTATCACCTTTTTACACTCTCTCAAGAGATCCAGAAATTTTTATTCCTATAGTGGAGAGAGGATATAGGAAATAATTATAAGAAATTTGTGAATACCATCAAGATATAAATATTTTAAATTATATAGAAGTGGGTTTAAAACCAACACTAGTGATTTTTTTACTGGTGTATGGGATTTATTGGGAGTGAGGACTATGAAACTGTATATATGCTCATGTTTATTCCCTAAGGAAAGAGAATCAATAGGAATTATATTTTCAAAAACATTGACAGTCATGTGTACATCAGAACGAACACAATCATGAATTAAAGAACAAAATTTACACTATAAGAACCCACACAACACTCAAAACATGAATCAAAACTCAAATATTCCTATGATGTAGAAGAGGAAAATGAAGTAGAGTATGGATCAAGGGGATAATTTTGTGTGTGTGTTGTTAGAGAGCACTTACATTGAATAGATAAGAAATTTGTAGTGATCTTAAATGTGGTGTTTTCGGGAAACAAGGATATTAAAACTTGGCTTTTATCCACTAAACTCCATTAACAACATATTATTGTGTATGTTGATTATCTTATTTTCTATATTGGGGAATGTACTCCCATTTATAAGTGGAGCATGTCCCTGGGTTTGGGTGTCTTCCATCTCATGTATTTAGAACTCTTCCAGGATGATGTGATTTTTCACTCTTACAAGTACACTATTGATCACCCCAGATGGGTGTTTTGTGCTTCAGTTGGCAAGATGCACGATGCTGCTGGTTGGGAGATGTAACACCAAGATATTTTTAGGAAATATTTTTTCTAAGTAATTTTAGTTTCTGAATAGTAGTAATTATACAAAATCATGAGTTTAAACGAACCACTATATGCCCTTAGTATAAAATTACCATTTTAACTTAGCCGTTATGTTAGTAGGAATAAATTTAACTAACTTATGACAATGTATGGTGAAGTAATTCGCCACCAATTATTTATAAAAAATATTAATCAATTATATATATATATATACTGTTTTAATAAACTGAGTTTGTTACTATTAGTAAATGAAATTAATGAAATATATATGTTATATACTTTATAAAATATTTTTCATATTCATCCAATAGATATTTTTGTCATAGGGGATGAATAAGCCCAATTTAATGTATAAAAACCTATAATTTTGAAAAGGGTAATTTTCCTCCTTTTAATGGAGAACCTCTTTTAAATTATTTTTTTGACACATAATTTTTTTTATACGACAACATAAACATGTTATTTATAAGTGGGACACAAAAATTTACTTTGGATGAATTTTTAATATTATTCGGATAAATTTTAAAATTTGATGAATAATAAAAATGCGCTAAATTTTAATTAAAAACTACTTTTTTCATCGAAATAATTTATATGGTAAAATTATAATATTTAATGTTTTTAAATTTTAAATATAATATATTTTTATCATTAAATATAATTTATGTCATTATCATTAATTTTATATTGAATTCAGATATAAAAGCATTTCAATCTTTGGCAATGTTTTATCTTTTAAAACCCATTATCTATTTCCAACAACATGATTAATTTTAATTGAATTACTGAAACTTATATATTTTGAATTTTTAAAATATATTCTATATTTGGAATCAATATTTCCACATTATGTAAATATATTTATTTTATTTTTGGGCATTATGAATTGTACCTTTGATACTTTTTATTAATACGATACCAGGGTAAATAGGGTAATTAAGGGTAAAAATAAAATTATAATGTTACCCTTACACTTGTATTAATATCATTTGATGATTTTTTTCTACCCAAATCATCCTTGGATCAAAATGGTTTCCTTTTGAATCCACTTGAATGATATTAGGGTGTTTAGTTTTTTTATTTAAATTAAAATTAAATATGACCTACTCATATTTTTATAAATATGTAATTTTTTTATATAAGTTTATACCGAAGACAAATTTTATTATATATGCTCATTTGAAAGATAAAATGTTTTTCTTTATTATGGTAAATTATTTTTAAGTTTTATGAAATAAATAATTACCTTTAATGATTATACTCTAATGATGTAAAAGTTAATTAATTGATGTGAAATAAATAATTTTTTTTAAATTATAATAACCCTCAAAGGACCTAAAAACCTGACCAAATCATATTGGTCGATTATATATATACCGTAAACATCCAAGGGTCGAGTTAGTGACCATTTTTAGTCTTAGAGTAGAGATTTTGACACTTATATTATTTTAGTTAAAGTAATTTTACAGTTGTCACATTTATAATTTAATTTGTATAAAATTTTAAAAGTTTGATTTTATAGAAGATAAATTAAATAATATTTATTATTATGAAATATATTAGATTTATATTTACTATGTATTTTATTTTTCATTTTTATTCAACATGTATGTATATTAAATAATGATACAAAATTGATGTAGTAATTATTTTATTAATAAGGATTACAAATAAATGTTATAAAAAATGATAAAATAAATATAATTTGGTTTAATTAATATCTGTAATGAATTTTATAGATTACCTTTACTTCATATTAATATAATAAAATAGTTGTTTTGATGATAAATTGTTATCTTAATATTCTTAAAAATCATTGAATTGATTAGCATAAAAAATGACAATATTGATATTTATCAAAATAATTTTTATTAATTATTTAAAAACTAGAATTTTTTTTAAAAATATATAATAATTATTATATGGTCTATAATTTTATAAATTATTTATTTATTTTCTAATTTGCATCAAATAAGTAATTATTGTACCATTTTCTTATCGAAATATTTGTTACAATAGTTAAAAATGAAATAGAATAACTAAGTTTTAATTAAAATTATATGGTTTAAATTGAAATAGAAAGTTGTATAAAATATATTTTTTGATGATATTACAATTATATATCATCTCATATTCAAAATTAATTTTTTTTTGAGTTTTCTTGTATGGGGTTTGATTTTATATTAAATTAATATTTTTGGAGATCCCAAAAACGCCCCTCACCTCAATTATTAAAGGGAACATCCTCCTCCTCCTCTTCACTTCAAATTGAGCCTTCATTCTTGGAAACTCATACCCTTTTAAATAATAAACTTACCTAGTTACATTATAGAGGTTCTGGTTTTCTTCCAATACAAAATCTAGTGTTCTAAGGGGAGATTTAGAGGAACCACGTCGAAGAAGAGGTAATCTCCTCTACCGATTCTTTCAAACTTGTTTCTTATTCTACATACTCTTCATGAGTTTTTTAATTATATAGTAATAACTATAGTATCAATTATATATTGATAAATTATTATAACTATTAAACAACCATATTCCACCTTCTATCTGTCCTACGAAAAATGAAATCACTGTGCGTGTGTACATACGACTTACTATCTCCACATCGTGGTCTAATATGTTTTCACCACCACATTAATTGGATGGGTATAATGATTTTAATAACAAATAAATATTATTATTATAATATTATATTTATTCTAAAATTTTATACACCATTCAATTCAATACCATTCTACAATTATTGGAATGATATCATCTCTCGTGCATACGTACGACCTACCGTCTCCCCAATGCGATGTGATTCATTCTATATGATCTTCATTAAAGCATGATCATATAAATATATAGAATGAATAAATATTATATATATTATGTAAATGTAATTTTTTAATGATATAACTATGACATATAAAATAGTAATAGAACTTATTGAACAAAACACGTGTAAGAAAATGAAGCAGTTAATTACCGAATAACAAGTAATAATGAAATGTTGTTAACAAAAGGATGATAATATGATCATATATGATATCAAAAAAATTAATATGATTATAAAATAATTTTATTTAATTATTTAAATAATTATAAAGGATCTTTAGATACATATAAAGGATATCAGTTCTATTGTAAGGGATGATTTCACAATGTCATTATTATAAGAGATTCTTGATACGTAAGTATTTACTAGGGTATATTTATCATCTATTCCCATGTTTACTAAATATGAAATATTATTTATATTCTTATAAAATTGTTTAAAGTCAATTTTTCCCATTGGTGAATTTTTATTAAATGGTTGAAAGTACTCTTTTGTCGTTATTCGAAACAGGGTACTTTTTGACTTTTTCAGAAAAAGTACAAGAAGAATGTTTTTTTAACATATACGACATGAATGGATTTTTAGGTTTTCATAACACGTTATTTTTTTGAATCATTATAGAAATGATTTCAAGATTATTTTAAAATAAATTATTTTCTTTAAAAATTTCATGGCATTTTAAGAAAAGAAAATGTTTTTAAGAAGAAAGGATAATGTCCTCAATAATTAATTTCAGGGATTCAAGAAAACATTATTTTCTATATAGTATGACATTATTTAATAGAGTTATGTTTCAAGTATACTACACCTATTATTATTATGGTTTTATTATTGTGTTTATAGAATTTTCTTTATGAAATTAAATCGTTTTACATTGATTATGTTATGATGGAGTGACGTTTAAGGAACCCATTTATTCCTTGGGTTATGCTGTGATGAATGATTTATGTTTTTATGGAACACATAAGAATTATTTAATTATGAGATTAATGGGATATATATAAACTACTAATTAATTGGGTAATTTTTTATGTCTCATGAGACATACAAGGGTGGAATGAGAAGTGATCTCAGTTCAGTAATAAAGGGATGGAATGAGGAGTGATCTCAATTAAGTAATGTACTTTTTCCACTATTATGGTATTGTCAACAAGCCTTAAAAATATGAAATTATTTTCTTTTCTTATTTTTATTACACAAAACATAATATCTTATTCTAGGACTTTTGGAAATAAGTTCATTAATTCTTATAAACATTCTTGATTTATCACATGGAATGATACCATGATCATTCATATGTAGGATACTATTTCCAAATGTTATCTTATTATATATTATTTTTATTATATGATTTATATCTCTCTTGTTTACTGTTACTGAGAATATAGTATCACCCTTTAATATGTTTCTTTTCCCCAGTTTATAAAGAAGGGTCTTAAGTAAGATATGTCAAAGGGGTCTAATTTTGGATAAATAAGTGAGAGACAATTAAGATGTCATATGTTCTAGTTGTTTATGTTTCCATGTTTCTAAATATAGTATACTTATATGGTCTTATTGTGAATTTTTTATATTTTTTAATGAATATTATTCAAATTTGAAGTAATATCAATATATGTAAAGTATGGGTAGTTATAGTTGATATTAGAGGAAATTTAGAGTTAACCTTTAGAAATTAGGATGGGAAGACCTTAGTAAGAACCCAATGGATATGTCGAAGTATTGGTTACCATCCTACTATTTTAAAGTTGTTGATGAATAACCTGGGATAAAAACTAAAGTTTCCTAAAATTAATTTTATTCTTTCTTATGTGGTTTTCTAATTATGATTAGTGTTTCTCAAACTATGCTTCTTGGTTTTGGTCAATGGCTAGAACCTGAAGGAACCACGTTAATGTTGAATGTGATGGGAAATGCAATGCAAGTAGTCCAAAGAAACCAAATGTTAATGGAGATAGAATGAAAAATATTTTAGATATTCTCACAAAACATTCTCAAGATTTGAATATTGTATGACTTCTAAATAAGAAAAGGAGGGAACAAAATTCTGTTGATTCCTTGTTGAGGTAGCATCCACCTTCTTTCAGTGGATCTTTTAATCTATTGGTGGATGTAAAATGGATCTACATTACCAAAAATATATTTTTAGTTCTCTGATGTTTAGAACATGATAAATTCATTTTAGCAGCCTATTTTTTGGAAGGTGAAGCTGATCAATGGTGGAACCTTACTAAGAATATGAGATAAAGATATGAAACTGAATACATGGAATGAGATGAATTCAAGATATTATTTTTCAATAAGTAATTTCTTAATATTCATAAAACAATAATAGAGAAGGAGTTAATTGAACTTATGCAAAAGGATGATGAGTCCACAATTGCCTAAAAAGAAAATTTTATATGATTTTTACGATTTGATTCTGAAATTATTATCCAAACTGGATGTAAAATTAATCAATTCCTTAGTGCCTTAAAACCAAGTCCCCAAAGGGAATTATCTATAAGGGACTTCAATAGCTATGAAGAAATAATTCTATGTTCTCTCAAGGTTGAGATGGATATTGGAATAACACATCAATTATATCGATTTGATAAGAATTGAAAATCCGAATTCAAAGGAAAATCTAAAGAAAAAACTGAAAAGATGATGAGTTTTCCCTTATACTCAAAGTGTGGAAATAAACACAAAGGAAATTGTGTTAAATGGAATAGTAAATGTTTTAAGAGTGGAAAAGAAGGTCATAAAACATTTTAATGCCAAAGCGATGGGAAAAATATGTCTAATGATGCTAATAGAGAAAAGACTACACAGAATGTACCTTATAAACTTTAATGTTACAAGTGAAAAGAATTGAGGAATTATTCCAATCAATTCAAAAATCTAAGGGTTATTGATGACGATTGAACTCAACAAACTCTGAATGTCATAAACAAAGGAAAGTCACATGCGATCACTATTGGTGATGTGGAGTATGATAATGAATTGGACTCTAGAGTAGAAAATGTTTTATTTGATTCTAGATCCACCCACTCTTTTATCTTTGAATAATTTTCAAAGGGTGTCACTATATTACCTCAATAATTAGATGTTTAGTAAGATATGAAAACTCTTAATAGCACAAGAATCACATCAAAAGTTTATAATTATTCTCTGGTTGAAGTTTGTGGGAAAATGATTCAGGAAAATATTGGGATTATTCCTATAGTATAATTTTATGTGATTATTGGTATCAATTCAATTTCTCTATATGAATCTCATATCAATTTTCAAGGAAGGGAGGTTACATTTTATATTCCAAATAAATCTAAGATCATCTATCGATGTAAGTAAAAATATACCCATTGAGTACAAATTTATACCATATTGTGGGTCTTCATCCCTATAAATATATGTTATATATCTAAAATGGTTGGGGAGAAACACACAATTAAGAATACAACCATTTTTGAGTGTTTGATGATTTATTTTCAGAGTAATTTCAAGGTATTCTACCAAATCATGAAGTTGAGTCTTTAATAGAACTCATACCTGGTGTTATTCCTATTACAGAGACACATTATAGAATTGCTCCAATTGAGTTATAGGAACTGGAGAAGTGACTCTAAGAGAATATTGAAAAGGGATTGACACTCTCCAGTGCATCAACTTTGGGTTTATATGTTCTATTTGTTAAGAATAAATATGGATCAATGAGACTATGCAATGATTATAGAGAACATAACAAGATGACTATCCAGAAAAAAATACCCTCTTCCCCACATTGATGACTTTTTCGACCAACTATGCAGAGTCTATAATTTTCCAAGGTTAATCTCAATTCATGATAACATCAATTAAGGTTCAAGAAGTAGGATATACTAAAGACTAAATTTAATACATGGTATGGACACTATGAATTTATAGTGATGCCTTTTGGTCTTATTAATTCCCCCACTATATTCGTAGATATAATGAATAGTGTCTTCAAAGAATATCATGATCAGTTTGTGGTAGTCTTTATAGATGATATCCTTATCTATTCAACTATTAAAGAATAAGATGAAGATCACATGAAAATTATACTGAAGACCCAGATAAAGGGGAATATTTATGAATAATTTACCAAGTGTGAATTTTTCCTTTAGAATGTTTAATTTTTTGGTCACATAATCATAAAAGAGGGGATATTTTTATATCCAACAAAAACAAGTTATTAAATGTTGGATGAGACAAACCATGGTAACTGAGATCTGATGTTTTCTTGGTTTGGATGGATATTATCAACATTTTGTGAACGATTTTCACGATTATCTAATATAATCACCCAGTTGAATTCAAAAGGATTTATGTTTTTGTGGATGGAGGAATGTGAAGAGAATTCCAAAGAGCACAAAAGAAACTTGGCTGGTGCACCTATACTCACACTTTTTTATAGTGGATAAAGGTTTATGATCTATAATAACAAATCAAAAAAGGGTTTGGGATTTATTCTCATGAAAAAATGGTATGGTGATATATTATGAATCGTGAAAATTGAAAATCCCTAAGAAGAAATACCCAACTCATGATTTGGGTTATCTTCAGTAATATTTGCATTAAAGATTAGAAGACATTATCTTTATAGTTAATGGAGTGATATTTATACTGATTATAAAAGTTTAAAGTATATTTTCACACCAAAGAGTTGAGTAAGCGCAAGAGAAGATGGTTGGAATTGATTTAATATTATGAGTGCTCAATAAATTACCACCCAGGGAAATTGAACAAGGTGGAAAATGATTTGAGTCAAAATATTAATGCTAGCCTGTCCATAATGAGGATCAGAAAAGATCCAATATTTATGGATTTGAAAATGATGGATCTTGAAATTTCAAAGGAAAGGGATAAATATTATATTTATCAATTGAATGTTCAACCATCTATACAAGTGAATATTAATGAGGCACATAAAGATGATGTAGATCTACAGAAAAGTTAAGAAATATTCTTTAATTCAACCTTTAGTAGGATCTAGGTACAGTGTTAGGATTCATCACCTCTTATCATCATTATATAGATGGTTAGTCTCAGGAGACTATTCAAACTATATAGGACATATTGAGATCTTACTCTATGGATTTCAATTGTTGATATGATCTATACATACCATTGATGGAATTTTGTTACAATAATAATTTTCACTCCGGTATTCATATGGATCCATATAAATCCCCCTAAAGAAATATGTACATAAATCTTACATTTAGGAATGAATTTGGCGAAAGAGATCTATTTGGACCTAATCTTATTGTTGAAATGACAGAAAAGGTCAGATCTATTCAGTAACACATAAAAAGATCTCAGAGTCGACAAAAAAGTAATGGTGATAGCCAAAGAAAAAACCTTGAATTTGAAGCGGGTGATAAAGTGTTTCATTGAATATCTCCTTGGAATAGAGTAATGATATTTTAAAAGAAGGGATAGATGATCCCTAGGTATATCGATCCTTTTGAATTTCTAGATCATGTTGGGAAGGTAGCTTACCGATTGGCGCTTCCAAAAAATCTCTCTTAGGTGCGTGATTTGTTCCACGTATCTTTTTTAAGAAAGTTCATACCTAATTCTTAACATGTAAAAAACTCATAATCCATACCGTTGGAGTAATATCTTTCTTATAAAGAACAACCAATAGAGATTTTGGATCATAGAAAAAAAGATCTATGAAATAAGATCATTCAGTTGGTTGAATTTTTGTGGAGGAACCACCAGTTTCAGGAAGCTACCTGGGAACATGAGGATATGATGAGGGAGATATATTATCATATATTTGTATCCAAGTGGCTAATTTTGAAGGAAAACATCAGTTTAAGGAGGTTATAATATGACACTCAAATATTTTTATGAAATATGTTATCTAAACAATTTTAAATATTTAATAGCATTCATTGCACAAAATTGTTAGTTTAAATGAACCTCTATATCACCTTAGTATAAAATGAATATTTTAAACTAGGTGTTAGGTTAGCGAGAATAAATATAAATAACCGATGAAAATTTATGGTGAAGTCATTTGTTACCAATTATTTGGAAAAAATATAAATCAATTATATATTTTTATTTTTTTATTAATAAATTGAGTGAATTTCAATTAGTAAATGAAATTATTGAAATATATATGTTATATACTTTATAAAATATTTTTGATAATCATCTAATTGATATTTTTGTCATGCGGTACGAATAAACCCTCTTTGATATATAAAAACCTAAAATTTTCAAGAGATTAATTTCCCACATTTTATTGGAGAACCCCTTTTAGTTAATTATTTTTACACATTAACAATTTTTATATGACAAAATAAACATTTTATTTGGATTAATAATATAAAAATTTACTTGGGATTGATTTTTAATATTTTTCTGATTATTTTCAAATTTTGATGAATAATAGAAATTCACTAAATTTTAAGCAAAAACAAAATTTTTCATCAAAATAATTTAAATGGTTAAATTTTAATATTTAATGGTTTTAAATTATAAATATAATATATTTTTATCTTTTAATATAATTTATTTTATTATAATTAATTTTACATTGAATTCAAATGTTAAAAAATTTCAATCATTTTTAATGTTTTATCTTTTAAAAAGCGTTCTGCCTTACCCACAATGGGTTTAATTTTAGATAAATTATGAAAACTTATGTTTTTTTAATTTTATAAAATTGATACCATATTTGGAATCATGAGTTCTAATTTATGTGAATAGATTTATTTTATTTTTGGGCATTATGAATAGTAACTATGACAATTTTTATTAGTATGGTAAAAGAGTAAATCAGGTAATTAAGGGTAATAATACCATTAAAATGTTACCCTAAAAATTTTATTATTATCCTTGGATGAGTTTTTTTCTACTTAAATCATCCTTGGGTCAAAATGGTGTTCTTTCGAAGCCACTTGGAAGAGATTATGACATTTAATTTATTTTATTTAATAAAAAATTAAATTTGTCTTACTCAAATTTTAATAACTATATAATTTTTTATATAAGGATACACTAAAATTAAATTTTTTTATAAATAATCATTTGAAGGATAAAATGTTTTGATTTATTGTTCCAATTTATTTGTAATTTTTAGAAAATAAATAATTACTATAAAAGATTATACTTTGATGATATAAAAATTAATTAATTGATGAGAATTCAACAAAAAATTATTATTATAAATATAATAACCATAAAAGGATCCAAACACTTGACCTAATCTTATTGGTCAAGTATATCTCAACTATAACCATCCAAGTGTCAAGTTAATGACCATTTGGATCCTTATATAAGAGATTGTGACACTTATATTATTCTATTTAAAGTTATGTTAAAGTCGAGACATTCATAATTTAATAAGTTTAACATTTTAAATGTTTTATTTTACATAATTTAAATTCATATAAATATATTATTATAAAATCTAGTATATTTATCTTCATCACAGTATTTATGTTAAATTTTTATTCAACAAATAATTATATTAAATAATTACACCAAATTGATGTAGTAATTATTTTGTTAATAGAGATAACAAATAAATGTTATTAAACATGTTAAAAAAAATTGTAATCAAGGATAATTAATATATATAATAAATTTTATATATTACCTTTACCTCTTATTAATATAAATAAATATTGTTTTCAAAGTTGACTGGTTATCTTATTTTTTTTTAAATCTAGGATTTGAATAGTGTCAAAATCTACAGTATAAATTATTTACCAAAATAATGTTTTATTAATTTTTTTAAAAAACATAAAACATATTTTAAAAGATATATAATAATTATTATATAATATAAAATTTTATAAAGTATTTTTTTATGGTCTAATTGACCTCAAATAAGAAATATTTACCCTTTAATATCAAAATATTTTATACTATCATTAAAAATTAAAAAAATTAACTAATTTTAATTAAAATTATAATGTTTAAATTGACATAAAAATTTGTCTAAAATCTATTAAATGATTATATTACAATTGTATCTCATACCATATCATAAATTGGGAAATTTTGGAGGTTTTTAGGGGGTTTGATTTTATATTAAATTAATTTTTTTGTAGATCCCAAAAATGCCCCTCACCTCAATTAGAAAATGGTAAATCCTCCCTCACCCATTAACTTCGATTTGTGCCTTCGAGCTATTAAATACCCATATATTTTCCCTTATAAACTTACTTAGTTACATTATAGAGGTTTTTGTTTTCTTACAAGACCAGCACTGGTGCTTTATGGGGAGATTTAGAGGAAGCACGCCGATGAAGATGTAATTTCATTTACCGATTATTTCAAACTTATTTCTTCTCATACTTCCTCTTAAGAAGTTGTTTCATTATAAATGAATAAAAATAGTATCATTTATATACTGAGATGTTATTATATTTATGAAACAACCATATTCTACCTTTTATCCATCATACGAAAAAAGAAATCACCACGCTTGTGTATGTATGACTTAACATCTCCACACCATGGTGTAATATTTTTTTCACCACTAAATTACATGGATTGAAATAATAATAGAAATAACAACTATATATAATCATTATAAAAAGAAATTTATTCTTAAATATTATACACCATCCACTTCAACACCATCCCACAATTATTGGTATGATATCATCGCTCGTGCGTACGTACGACCTATCATCTCAATGATGCGATGTGAATCATTATAAGTGATCTTAATTAAATCATGATTATATAAATATAAATAAATAAATAATATGATATATATTATGTTAATATCAATTTTTATGATAAAACTGTGACCTTTGAAGGATAACGAGAACTTATTCTACAAAACATGAATAATAAAATGATGCAGTTAATTCTTAAATAACAAGTAATAGTGAAATGTTGTTAATAAAAATATGATAATACGATCATATATGATTTCATAAAAACAAACATGATTCTTAAATAATTCAATCAAAATTTTTAAATCATTATATAGGAGCTTCAGATACATACAAAGGATATTAGATCTAAGGTAAGGGATAATTTGGAAGTCTCATTGTTATCTAAGATTTTTTATACGTAAGTATTTATTAGGGTATATTAATCATCCATGTACATGTTATCAAAATATATAATTTTATTTATATTGTTATAAAATTTTTTAATGTCAGTTTTACCCATTGGATAATTTTTATTAAACGATATGAATGGAAGCTTTTGTCGTTATTTGATATACGGTACTTTTTGACTATTCCATAAAAAGTATGAAGAGAATGTTTTTTAATTTATACATAATGAATGGATTTTTATGTTTTCTTAATGCCTTATTTCCACGAATATACCTCTACATTATTACAATTTTATTTTTAAATAAATTATTTTCTTTTAAAATTGTGTGTTATTTTTATAAAACAATGTGTTTTTAGACTAGAAAGGATATTTTACTTAAGAATTAATTTCAAGTGTTAAATAAAAATTATTTTTCATCTAAGGCAGACTTATTTAATGGGGTTATGATTTAAGTATACTTTCCCAATTATTCTAATTGTTTTATTATGTTTTTTATGGAATGTTATTTATAAAATCCATTTGTTTTAAATGGATTACATTATGATGGAGTGATGTTAAATAAACCTATTTTATCCCAGGGGTAATGCAATGATGAATGATTTATATTATTGTGGAAAAAATAATAATGATTTCATTATGAGATGGGTGGTACCTATATCTCTCTACAATTCAATGGTTAATGATTTTTATCTCCTAAGATATACATGGATAGAATGGAAAATGATATTCGTTTAGTAATACAGGGTTGGAATGAGGAGTGAACTCAGTTCAGTAATGGACTTTTTCCCCTATGACATTCTTGGCAATGAGCCTTGACTAACATGAAATTATTTTATATGATTATGTGTATGATAAAAAAACATAATGTCTTATTTTATGACTTTTTGGATTACATTCATTTATTCTTAGGAACATTCATGATTTATCCCACGACATAATATCACGATCTTTCATATATAGGATAATATTTTAAAATTTCATGTTCCTATATCTTATCATTATGATATGATTGAAATATCTATTCTTTTAAAATTATGGATCATCTAAGATCACCCTTTCATATGTTTCTTTTACCCAGTTCATGATGAAGTTTATTGAGTAAGATACGTTAAAAAAGGTCAAGTTATGATGAAATTAGTGGAAGATAATGAAAATGTCTGACGAACTGGTTATTTCTATTTCCTTGTTTCTAAATACACTATAACTATAAAGTCTTGTAATATATTTTTTTTATATATTTTAGTTAATATTATTCAAATTTTGAGTAAAATTAATTAATGTAAATTATGGGTAGTTATAGTGGAGTATCTCCAACACAAAAAGAAGTGTACATTGGGTAAGAAATCAAATTTGTTAAAGAACCCAAATCAAGCACTGTATTTGAAAAGAAGGTATCCCCTATAGTGTGAGGTATCTTGAATGTTCTCTGTTCCTTGAAATTGGTTTTATTTTTTGGTTGTATCAAGTCCGATACATTTCATCCTTGGGTTGAATATATCATTCCCTTTCATTCTCACTTTACTGGTGAAAATATCTTTAAGAAATTTGGCGTAATGATTGATTTGTTTAAATAAATCCAATAAAAACGTTAACATGCACCTTTTTAAATGTACCCATTATTTCCTTATCATATCATTATCAAGAAATTAATTATTCTTAGAGATTATTTGGGAGAAAGGAAGGGGAATGGATTGTTTAACAGAATCCTCAATGATAATTTGTTTATACATTTTGTCTTGATGAACTGATTGTGTGGTCTATTAGAGCTAGATCTTCTAGGATTACATTTTTTTATCATTTCCTCAAGTATTGGTTTATATTTTAGAGGAGGAAGATTGTTTTGAGATTTTCAAGGACAAGAATGTTGCAAACGTTGGCCATGTTGATAGTAGTTTTGTCTTGGGTAGCACGAGTTTCCTCATTATTAGTACTGTGGTTGTTCTTTCCACCAAGGGTTTGGATTTTTTCTGAATGGTTATTGCATGAAGGGTGGTTGTTTCTAAAAAGGACACCCAAGGAATGTAGCTACAAAAGACTCAGATAAATGTTGATGTTGTGGGCATTGGTCTTAAAAATTATTTTTATCAAAACCGATATCATAATGAAATGGAAGCGGAAGAGAGTGTGAATTAACTTGTTATTGAGAAAATTTTCTTATAAGGGTATGAATATTTTTGTTTTAATTCTCTAAATTTTTTTCTAGATATGAATTAATTACCTCATGAACTCCTTGAGTGGGTGACATTTCTCTTGTACCAATATGTTGTTCATTTTAAGCCATGTTGGAAATTAAGTCATGATTTACAGAAAGAGTTTTATCAACTATTGAACCACTACCTATAGCATCAATCATACCATGACCCATGGGGATGATTCCCTCATAGATTTATTGAAATAAAAAAATTTCACTAATTTTGTGGTGGGGAAAACATGAAAAAATACTTTTTAATCATTCCCAATATTCATGAATGGTATCTTCTTGTGATTTCATAATGACACCGATTTATTTTCTAATTAGTGAAATTATATTGGTAGGGAATAAATTCTCTATAAAGAGACTTTTCAGGTCATTACAACCCCAAATTTTAGTAATAATATATTTTATCTATTCATTATTGACACCATTAAGGAATAAAGTGAAGGAAATAATTTTAATGAGGTCCTCAGACACATTTTGGGGTTATAATGTGGAGAAGACTTTGTGAAACTCTTTTTTATGTTTGTGAGGGACCTAAAAAAGAAGAACATGGAATTTATGAAGGACTTGGATGAGGAATGTTCACAACTCTAAGTTGGATGCTTTCTCGGGATATTGGATGTACACAGGTTGGTACTTCAAATTGGGGGATGGTCAGTTATATTAGGTTTCGATTATTGGAGGCCACAATTTATGGGTTCTGATTTGGTTCAATTTTTTATTGTTTTTTGACCACTTGAGGTGTGACAAGGATTAAATTTTTATTTATTCATTACCCTACACTACAAAACCTACTACTTGAGAAAAGTTTCTTTTCAATCTCTCGGTCAAATTCAAAGAGTTTTTCTTTTTTATTTTGGTTTAAGAAAATAAGATGTGAATTTTGTTTTTTTATATTTTTTTATGATTAAATATGGATAAAATAAAATCACTTAAGGATAATGAAAGTAGATATGAGAAGAGAATTGTACACTACAAAATTAGAGAAAGAGAGAGAAAGTGAGGAAGAGAGAGAATAAGAAACAAACAAAAGAAAAGTAAAAAAATAATTATCAAAAGGGATGTGCGATATTTAAATGTGTAGTAATTAAGAAGGAAAATAAATTAAAAAATTAAAGAAAGAGAAAAAAATTATCTTGGATCCCCATCAATGGTTCCAAAATTTGATCGTGTTGTCGAGCATGTCAAATTAGATTATTTCTTTTGACTATAATTTCTGAAATACATCAAGAACCCTAGGTCATCTCTCGATAGAGACTTAGATCTTTAATTTAATAAAAATAAATATATTATAAAATTAATATGGCAATGAGATAATTTTTTTGGGGGTTTTATGATATTAAAACAAAAATTGAAATAATATTTCTATGTGAGATAAATAAGTTGGAGAAATAATTATCAACCTAGGTGAGTGTCCCTTGATGCTCATTCCATCATCACTATAAAGGGAATGGGAAGGATTATTGATTCTCTGATTTATACACATTTCAAATATTATGTTATGTTATTTAATACAAGGTTAATGCATAGGATTTGATTGTTCAATGATATTGATTACCAGCGACTGCTCAAAATCAACAAAATTGTGTCGATGTAAAAACCTAACTCAATCAAGGTGTCACATCAACAACATGATGCTTTGACCAAATTTATTTCAAATATATAATTTTACCTAGTTAAAGAACATTCATATTTTTGGAATCAAGATTATAGATTTTATCTACTAACATTACTCATTCACACTGTCATGAAAGTAAGGGAGTTATAAATGAGATGAACACACTCAAATTATCACAAGATCTGAGTTATGAATGGCATCATGGGGATTCATGTTACCTTGATTTTTATTTGATCATACTAGAATAAAAAAATTAAATTTTTCTAAATGATTAACAATAAACTAAAAACCTAAAAATTCAATCAACTTTCAACAATTACAAGCATGGAGCTTGGGATTACAACCATGAACACCCCTCACATTGATTAAGGATAAGATTAGAATTATATGATGTAAAAGAGGTAGCAAATGGATGACTATAGATCTGAAAGTTTACATAACCTTTCCCCTAGTCATTCAACATTAGATAATGGTGTTGATGGGTGTTTTTGTGGAAAAAATTCATCAAAAGTTTCATAAAAATAAGTCAGGAATATATGGGGCTAGGTTTATATTCATGGAAAACTTTTTTACTTCTACTTTATACTACTGGTTAAATGACAAAAAATCATTTAAATGTCCTGAAATTAGGTGTAGAGGTTCGAATGTTATGTGGATGTCCAATGGACGTGGAATCATCCTAATTGGACGTCTTATTCCTATGTTATACCCATATAAAGATGGGTGGTCCAATATTTCCCGCCTAGAATTTCTTCACATTGTGGTCTTATTTTGGGCATAAAAATTGATGAATATGGATTCATTGTATTCAAGAGAAATGTGGCCCACATGGTTTTTTATTTGGACACAAATTTTTATCCTAATAGGATGCATGATTTATTTATAGTGGATATTGAAATCTACTAGTGTGCTTTGGCTTTTGTGCAGTTTGGCCCATTTTTATTTAATTCCATCATGGGCTCTCCAAGTCACCTCAACCTACAATGCAATCACCAAAACAAGTGAAATTAACATTTTTAAAAGTTATAAAAATTATATTATTGAATGGAACATTAAGTGAAATTTATTATAATAAGTGTAATTTACAATAAAATATATATTCAACAAAGTGGTGTAATCATGGAAATGAAAAGTGAATCATAGTGTGATCCCCTCATTTCTTAAGTTCTACCATGACATTTCAATGGAGGTGTTCACAAATAGAAATTCTTTAAAAAAAGATAGAGTTCATTTCAAACAACATGCAAACCACCGCCTACCATAAAAAAAATCATCCACATTCCCAACAAACAGAAACTATGTGTACAATGCATCAATGATAAATATCCCCTTGTGGGATCACATGCCTTTATAGAAACAAAACAATAATAATGGGATCAATAGGGTTTTATAAAATATTTAAAAAATCATTTTATAAAATTTCCAAAAAGTCACTTCTTTAAAACAAAACATGCTCGGTATGCTATTCCATTTAATTGAAACATTTGTTAAAATAAAATGTAACTCTTCCCATTTTTTAATCACCTCTGAAAAATATTCAAAGGAACACAAGCTTCAAAATAAATTCCCCAATGGTTAACTCACCCCTTTTGTATAACACAACACAGTTTTAAGCATTTAACCATTTTTCAAAACTCCCATTAACTTGTTTGAGAGGCACTTTATTTCATGAACACATTTTAAAAAAATATGTTGATGCTTTATATCATATTAAATGTAAAAAAAGAATTATTTTTGAAAATAAAATTCGAATTTATAAAATTTCAGAAAGGGGATCATATTCGATGAAAATAATTATGAAGCACTTTTATAGAAAATTTTACCCTCATAGGTAATATATATTTTAATATAACCAAAAATGAAAGTGTAATTATTTAGAAAAAACAAGCATAAAAAGGCATGTAATATAATGTGATAGTAATATAAAACCTACATAAAAATTGTGAGAGTCAAGAGGAAACATCTCATAACTCATCGCCTTTAACGAATATCCCCCAAATAAACCACTATGCTTACACAGATATACCCATATATATATATATACATATATACACAACTATACCCATTGTATATATTCACTCCCCCGTGAGTGAATATATACCAAAGAGAACATATGTATATATATATATATATATATATATATTATATATACATACCTATATATGTTCAAATGTGTTGGTTACCTTCAATAAACCACACAACATACAAAAATCAATGTAATAATCAATGAATTTGGTAACCATGGTTTTAACTAGCCTCAATAGGACCCAATAACCCTAAATATCAAGAATGTATAAAAGGAATAGAAAAAAATCATTTAGGGTCTAGTCATAGAAAATGGACCACAAAAAATTAGAATACAACCAATGATAAATGAAATAATATATGTCCCATGAGAGGAAACACTCTCTAGAGATGATCAAAATAAGAATCAGTATAAGAATTAGCAAAAAATTGAGGCCTTGGGAAGGGGGTGGTGCACAGTTTGGAGAGAGAGGAAGAATAATCATCTTGCATCACATAGGGGGGGGGGGGGGTGGGAGAAAGAAATAATTTTTTTCTAGAAGTTTTATTCAGTTATTCCCAACATATGGCATAAAAATGCAAAGTTATCTTCTTGAAGGATATTAAGAATTGATTTTAAAATTATCCTATGAAATTTATATGATTTTTTAAGGAATTTAAAATAATTTATGGCCGCATTAATTAAGTTAATTTTTCTGGACACTGAATACTATTCCAACTACCATTGTTGACTCATTAAATGGTTTCCTTAATGTAATAATTTATCCATGATATTTAATTTTAATTCAAAACATAGATTCATATTTCTAATCTAGATAAAATTACCTCATTTTGATGTTGGTATCACAAGGTACTCCTCATTTAATGAGGTAGCTTCCATTTTCCTAACTCGATAATCATGATCACTGCATGGTTTCATTAAGATAGTTGCATAGTTAGAAAAACCATGGTCTAACCATGCCAAAAAAATTCTAATAACTAACCCCCACACATGGTTGTAGCATGGTTAACATTTACTATTCGTAACCTATGAACATTACCCTTATCCATTGAAAATATTAAAAATTTCCACAAAAAATTATCACAAACTCACAAAAACATAAATTTAAATTAATTAATTAATTAAGAAAACCATTGTGACATGACGAATGTCATAAAATACCCACCATAAAACTTTATACCCCCAAAAATTCTTAGGTCCAAGTAGCAATCAACAAGAGAACAAATTTCTTTTAATAATCTCCGAAATAATTATAAAATCTCATACAACCTTAAAGTCTTCAAGCAATTACCTAATCAAGAACTGATCAACAACATAATGAGAATCCCTAAAAATGTAGACCAAGAATCGAACTCCACACAATTTATAAATGAACTAAAATAGTGGAGAAACCAAAAACCTCATACACAAGGAGATAACATCACCAAGTGATCACATTTAAAATATATCTTAATGAAATATCAAAACATTATCAGCCAAATTCAACCTCAAGAAATTGGTTCACTAGAATGAGGACAAAAATAGTATAAAAACACATCAAAGGATCATGAATCTAGATTAGAAAAACATGATATTCGCACATGGATCTTTCAACATAAGATATTACTTTTTATGAAATGATAGGGCTCTAACCTAAATGTCACATTCAGCTTATATGTATGTTTCGGTTGAACTCCTCCGAATACCATCAGATGGTTATTTTTTTATGGAAATCACAACCTAATTGAATTAATAGCCCACCAAGAAATAAAACTAGACCTCAAGTATCTATACATTCACCCTAGGTTATTTCCAAATTTAAATAGAATTCATATACTACAAGGGGAAACAACAAAATAAATCCACATTATTAAGCGACGAGGCATGAAAGATCTAGAAAAAAGGAAACAATTTCTATATCATGAAACCAATGAAGAACCTGAGAATAGATAATAGATATATTCTTCATCCAATATCACACTAAATTCAATGAGTGATGATCCCAAAACATTAGTTCATCTATAAAAACTCATTCATCTTCAAAAAGAAATAAGGAAAAAAACTAAAATAACCTATATTATCATTATATATTCTAAGAAAACTGATCTAAACATCAAAAAAAGTTCATGGGTTTAAACCATTGGACCCAAGAATCATCGAATGGTATAAGAAAGAAGAAATTGATCATTTTAACCGATAAATTATACTCAAAAAAGGTGACAACACATGCCACTCCATTTAGAGTCTAGGAAGTGTCAGGTAAGAGGAGTAAGAACACATAATATTACCTCTATACCTTACACTATACCTTTATAGGAGGTTTAAATTAAAAAAAATTATATATTCCATCATATGATGATGTCTGTAAAACCACACCAACCTTTCATGGAATACAAAAGGGACAAAAAGAGTTTTTTTATAAAAAGAAGTTGGGTTCTTTTTCAAAACATCATTTTGAAAATCCAGGAACCAATAAAATTGGGCCTCCTTTATTTCAAAACCAAATAAGAACCATTTTAAAAACTCAAACCCAATATCCTAACCTGCTGTGGTTCATTTTAAAATGATTCAAAAACCAATTTAAAAAAACCCCACTTGTTTTAAAATCGAAATATCCTTTTGGGTTTCATAATTAAACACAAAATCATTATTTTAAATATTTTTTAAATATTAAACCCTTTTTAATGACACCCACTAAGGGTAAAAACCAAATTTGGAAAATACTTATTTCCTTTAAAATATTGAACCCAACCTTTAAAAAACCTTGTTCACTTTGTTTCAAAACTAGTCACACATATTTTTTTCGCCAAATTTAAAGTAAAATTAACCATTTCACAACACTGTATGAAAGAAAAATCACCCTAAAAATAGTCACTAAGCCTTAATTTAAATACCAAAAACAATTTTCCTCTAAAATCCATTTATTTTAAATCACACAAAATAAAATTGACATTATAATAACTATATCATAAAAAAGGAATAACACAATCCTTAATAAAAAAGTTCTTAAAAAAATGCAAACATACCACAAGAATAACCATGAACCTTTCCCACTTCCCAAACCCAAGGAAATACAAGGGGCAAGTGGTCTAAGTAACAAAGTTAATTGGGTTGTGGAGCCATGACTGAATCAGACATATAGTTGATGACCACATGCTGTCATGAAATGTCTCATAGAATGTGTCTATAATTATGAGTTTTGGTGTCATATGATTTTTCAAGCCCTATTAACCAACCCAATATCCAGACTTCCTTATTAATCATCATTCGGGAACATGACACACAAATCATAAGGTAACTCAAGCTATGTAATTGAGGATAAAATCACAAAATTCTTATGAATAACTATAATACAACAACTCCATTAAATGGAAAATAAAAATCGATAGAATAAATCCTAACTTCCCTTGGAAAATTGATGCTCAATATGAGAAAGAGATTGTGAATCTTTTCTAAAACCTACCCCCGAGTCCCAATAATCTCATATCCAAACTATCAGAAACCCAAAAAAAAGGTCATTCCAAATTAGTAGGATTATATGTAAAATAAGAACCCAAATATTTATACAACTTTGTAAAGAACCGCTAGGAGATTCCGTCTTACTAGACACTTGACAAGGTCCACCACATGGCTCGAAGGGAGTTCTTGATCATCATGGGTTGGAAAATAGTTCCTGATCAACACATGAATTCATTTGAGAAGTTTTTTTTCCCAAAATTAAGATAAACACCAATAGAATAAATATATTAAAGAGCTAAAATAAAATAAATAGTCATAATAGAATAATATATAACTATAAAATTAAAAATAAAATAGAAAATAAATCCAAACTAACCTACATGTGACATTGAGGGTCATCACCACCCAACTCATCCCATGAGTATGATGATCAATAAATTCTAACATAGATCATGAAAAATAAAATGATATAGTTGCGATAAAAAATCCCAGTAGGTCACCTTAACCTGTCAAAACTAAGAAGTCACTTTCATATTAATTTCTAATCAATCTAATTAGAAATAAAATTTACAAGTATCCATTTTACAATAAATTATACCATAAAATAAATATCAAATCACAAGTTCTACAATACTTATCTTCCAAATCATGTTCAAAAACTAATTATACATAAAAAACTAGGCATAAGGTCAAAAACACCATTTTCACACTTTTTTTTATAGGAGAAGACTTTTCAAACTCATTTCTAAAAAAGTTTAAAAATAATTTAAATTAGATATTTATATTTCCGTCTTAAGTTTTCCCATAAATTATTTTAAAATAATTTGAAAAGTAAACCACAAAAATAGAGAAAAAGGCACACAAATAGGAAACATTATGGTCAAGTCATAAAATAAGATGAAACAAATGAAAAGTAGATATATACCAAGAAATAATATAAGAAATAGGTTATACAATATATTCCTAAATGAAATCCTTTAATATTATTCAAAGGATAGTGGTGTCATGGTACTAACCAACATTCTCTAAATGGGTGCTAGTGTTACTAATAATGACCCCAGGATAAACCATGTCACATAACATTTCTACAAATAGGTGGAGTCTTACACAGTCTTCCCTGGGCCCGAACGATCCCCATTTGGGAACTTTTGGTCCCAAACCACCCATGAGAACACTCGACCTCAAGGGTAAATTCTCACTAAATGAGATCTCTCGATCTCGAGGGAAACAATCTTAATCACAAACATAGGCCTGAGATTCAACCACCTCATCCATCTAACCCATTTCCAAAGGTCTACCATGAATACTCAATTTAGGCGTTCACAATAAATTATTCTTTACTCAAGTAGATAGAGAATTTAATACAATAGAAATACTTCCTCATTCCCCCACCAAACCTATCTCATGAATAACAAACATAAACAACATATACAATGCATCAAAGATAAACATCTCTTAATGGGTTTAGAAGTCATCATAGGCACACAAGAATTACAAGGGGATCAGGTGGTTTTAACACCATTTATGAAAAATCTTTTTCATACAATTCCAAACAAGCCACTTCTATAAACTAGAAAATTCTGGGGATTACATGCCATTTTATTGATATATTTTTGAATCTAAATTGGGAAATTTATATTCCCTTTATAAAATAACCTTTAAAAATATTCAAAAATATAAAATTTTAAAAATAAATTCCATATTGGTTAACTCTCTTATTAAAATCACACAACCCAATTTTAAGAATTTAAACATTTTTAAAAACACACAACAACTAGTTTGAGATCAACATTAATTCAATGAAAATTTTTTTAAAAAAAATATTGATGCTCTTTTTCAGTTTTAAAAACTAAAGTAATTCTTTAAAAAAATAACTGACTACTTTTCAAATTTCTGGCATGGGATTTCATCCCATGACAAGATTTTAAAAAAACGTTTATAGAAAAATTATCCATCATAGGAAATATGTATATGGTTTAATCATACTTGAAAGAAAAATATTTTTAAAACAATAAGAATAAAAGGCATGTAATATAAAGTGATGAAAAACTAACACCTATCTAAAAATGTTTATAGGCAAGTAGAAACATCTCAGAGCTCATCACCTATGATGACCATTCAAACCCACCCCTACAGTTACATATATATTCCCATATATATATATATATATGAACACTTATCCCCATTGTATATATTCACACCTTCATGAGTGAATATTTACAAAGGGGGAACTTACACACACACAAACATACGTACTTTATTTATGCAAAAATGTGTCGGTCACCATCAAAGAACTATAATACATCCAAAAAGTAATGAAAAACTAACTACCTTCATCAACCGTATCTCAATCGATCATCAACGGGACCCAAGAACCTGAAATATCAAGAATCAATAAAATAAATACCAAATATCTAGATTAGGGAACGTCCACATAACACACAACACATGGAAGTGGAATAAAACCAAGGAAAAATGAAATATATGGATGAATGAAGATAGAAAACACTCACCATAGATAATCAAAATAAGAATCGATAGAAGAAAGGATCAAAAATTAAAAGCATGGGAAGGGGTTGGCGTACAGATGGGAGGGGTAGGAGGGCTGTCCATCTCACATTTTATAGGTGTATAAGAAATAAAAAAAATAAAAGATGGAAAAAGAAATGAAAAAAGAAAAAAGAAAAAGGAAAAGAAAAATATTTCATTTTGGAAAAATCGCATGGTTTTCTTACGGTTTACCAAACCACGCCCCAACCCTGATATCCGTGATAGAAAATCATGAGGCACTATATGGTTAACTCTAGGAGAGTTACATGGTTAGACATACCTTGCTACAAAAATACAAAATGGAACTGTCCTAATGATAGAACCTCTTGCATGGTTTCCATATGGTTACTTGTGACCACACACAACCGATGTACAATACCATTATCCCTTAAAAATATAAAATATTTCTCCATGATTTTTTTAGAACTCAGAAGGACTTAAAATTAATTAATTAATTAACCCAATATGACATGACATGTGTCAAAATATAAAAAATTTACATATTAGTCCCTGTCATTTTATTTATCCCCAACTCTGATAAACAACAAACATATCATCAAATATTTTATATATCTCTTTGTGAAATTTTATGGTATAACCTAGTAAAACACTTGAATATCTTATTCCTTTGAAAAATTTCAACTTCTCTATACACAATAATTTATATATACAAGGACCCCCAACACTTTTACATTTCTATAGTTTTTATAGAAAAACTTGTTATGTATGAATTATGACTGATGAAAATCTATTCAAAATCACTAAAACATATCTAATTTCATCTTAAATACTTAAAATTTAACTTAAATTGATTCTTATTTTAATGAAACAAAGAAATACTCATTAGAGAATTATAATGAATCTTTTTTCACCTCAAAATTATTTATTGTTTAAAGATCAACCATTTGTATTTCCATATTGAACTCATAAATCATGATAAATAAAAGGATGTAAGCTTTTTAGTATACATGATTTCCTTAAAATTGTTTCCATCATCTTCCATGAAGCATAATATTTGTCAATTTGGTAACTCGATAGAAGTTTCATAAATTTCATCAAATCATCTTGAAAAATTATACTTATAAACTTTAGTGGCTTTCTTAGACCATCCCTGGAAAACCTATATTCATAATGAAATTTAAATATTTAAAGTATATCAAAAATGTTAAAAAAATTTCCATGAGTGCAATAATCTTGAAGCATATCTAATGGAATCATCTCCAAATAAAATCATTTTCAACTTGAAAAATAAATTATAAAAAATATCCACATATTTTCCTAGTAGTAGTGACAATATTTATTATGTTAATACTCACAATAATTCATTATTTCATTCCATTTACACATAAATTTTAGTGTAAACAACTTCCTTCCAATATATAAGGTGTAACATCCATCCTCATTTATTTTTTAGAGATTGAAACATATAGGAATACGTAGTTTGTAACACAAACTTCTTTCAAATATCTTCTTATTCTCAATATATTTTTATCATGTATAGCACTTTTAAGCTTGTTAACACTAATTTATAAAAAATAATAAAAAAAACCAAAAAATGGGTTCAATAATTCCGTTCATCATTATTTATTAAAATATGAACATTTTATATAATAATTTTAATAAATCTTTTTTGAGAACTACATTATTGATACATAATCTATTTATACACCACTGTTCAATTTGGTGAAATATCAAAATTTCTAAAAAATAGATCCAGAATAATTCAATGTCTATATATATTGGCTTATCTAGTTGCCATTTTAATAGGATACAATCATTTAATATACTTTTTTCTGTTTATTAACTATATCTTTTCCATAAGAATTAAAATATTATATAAAAAATAATGTATTGACACTGGATTAGTTTATAAAAAAACTCTATATCAATTTTTAGAGATGTTTTTTTTGAATTATAATTTTTCTGATGCATATTAATATTTTATCTTTCATTTTTGTTATTTTTTGTGTTTTGGATAACTGACTAGGATTTTATACATTTTATTTTCCATAAAAAACAAGGGTATAATATTTTAGAATATGGTTTTATGAAAACTAGGTGCACCATTTAATAAAAAAACACTGTATTATTTCCTTGATTATGAAAATTACATATAGAGTAAAAATATTCTATTTAAAATTATAATTAGTATAATGTGACAATAAAAAAACAAATAAAATAACTAAAATTTTATATTATGGAACATTATGGTCTTAAAAAATAATTGAACTAATGAAAAAACACATAATATTACCGAACATAATTAATATAATTGAAATTTTGAAAATGATAGGTATTGATCATTGAGGGGAATTAAATATACTGATGAATATTGGAAATAAGTGGTATTTATAGGAAGTATAAAAATATTATAACTATTGGAATAATAACATATCCTTTAAGAGTAAAAATATGGCTATTTGGGATAGTAATCTAACCATTAGAATATAATCTTGACCATTAAAATTGTAAAATGCATTGTAAATAATATTTATTATTTATAATATAAGTATATATAAATTATAATGTGTTATTAATTAGAAACTCAAATTAAAAAATTTAAAATATGTATAAGAACCTTTTTAATAGTGCAGTTTTATGTATTTTAAAAAACAAAAAATTTTATATTAAACATTTAAATTACATTAGATAAAAAATTATTTTGATAAAATGAATTTCATTTTGTGAATTAGTATATTTAAGTTTTATATTTGTAAATTTTTATTAGTTTTCTTAAAACATGATTTCTTTTTATATTAATAGAAAATATGTTTTATGAAATATCGATGTTTTATGATATAATAATGATATAATAATGATGTAATAATGATCTGATTAATTATAAAATGATTATATTTGTTAAAAATTTATTTAATATGATAAATCAATAATTTAAAAATAATAAAGAAAATTTCAAAATATTTATAGTATTTCTTATATTCAAAAAATATAAAGAACATCTTTAATTTTTTTTTTCATTTTTATCCATTATTTATAAAAGAAAAAACATTTGGTGTCAAAGGGGCAACAAAGAAAAAAAAATTAAAAAAAAATATAAATTATAATGTCAAATATACCACTTTTTAATTTTTTAATTTCATATAATAATCTGGTTAGCACTATAACCCAATAATACTCCTCCCCTATTGTATAAATACATTATCTCCCCCTTGAAAAATCATAAAAAATCACTTCCAATCCCAAGACTCATAGTATCCATGTGATCTTCTAGTGTTATACATATCTAAACCCCCAATACTTGAGTTCCATTATAAGGGGGTAAGCATTAATGATCTGGTAACCCCAAAATTCTTTTTTCCCACTTTCTTCTACTCTCCTAATATATTTTCTTTTCATATCACCCTACACAATTTATTTCACTTGCATAAAAGATATTTATTTTATTATTATTTTTTATTACAGTACTAAATAATTTATTATATAAATACTTCCTCTATTCTTATTTTTGATACATCCTATTATTGGTCAGTTTAATCTGCCTCTGAGAACATTATCAATTTTTTTAATTATCCCTACATTCATGGCTTCTTAATATAGCTCAAATGTAATATATAAAAATTCAATTTATTTTTAATTTTTCCAATTCTATTAACAGTACTAATTGATTAATAAAAATGATTAAAAATGAAGAAATAAAAAATTAGGGAAAGTCAAATATAAACTTCATTGAAACCTTATATTTTAAATTAAATTGTAATAAAAAAATATAATGATTATAATTGATAAATATTTAAAAAATTATTGTAATATATGCATTTATTATAATTTTTTATTAATTTTTTATTATATTAGAGACATAAACATATTAAAACAAATAATATATATGGTACGGGTGTCTTGAACCCTACTCTTTCTTTGGGGATTATATTTTCTACCTATTTTTTGTATTTATTCAAAAAATACCATCTATTTTTTATTTGATAATATAGGGATATATATTTTCTTAATTTGTTAGGATGAATTATAATTCACCTTCAAAATTACTGTTTAATTGTTTTTCTCGAATCTTTTCTATGATTCAACTTATTTTCATTATTATCCTCTCTAAGCTCAATGAAAGTTTATTTGTAAATAAAAACCTTAAATTACAAACATAACATTCTCCATTCTTCTTTTGATGAACTACTATATTTTTTAATTAATATATTCCTTATAAAAACATTAAGAATCCAAATTTTTTATAATGGGTTTATTTCATGTGTATGCTTTTTATAAGTCCCATTTATTTATTGAACTCATTATTATGATCATTTTTTGATGTGACAGGTGATCGAGGAATTATATAACTATTTAATTCACTCGTCCTAGGGATATATCTCTTGATTTTTTTGTGTTATTAATGAATATGTTTCTAACTTTATTAATATTATTTATAGTATGATTTTTATAGATATATTATGTGTTAACATTATGATAATATTAATAACAATTATTTTCCAGATTTTTCCAAAATGTTATGATGTCTCAATGTTATGCATGTTTCTGATTCCATGTCTCCTTCAAGTTATTTCCTTATTATTATGATGATTTTCCTATTATTATGATATCATTATAATGATTATACTCTCCCAAGAACTATATGGATTCAAGTCTCTTATTCTTTCTTGATTACCCCTCAACTTACTGGACATTGGGTTAACCTTTTATTGAAGTATGTCCATGGTTGATTACATGTTTAAATATAGTTATTCATGGTTTTGGGAGGAACATTCCTAGGGATTTAAATAATTTTTAAAAATTTTATTTATCATCATATGGTACGATCTTAAATTTTCAAAGATAGTAAATCTTTTTATTTTATAATATATTGTTGTTATTTTATTTGTTATAAAAATGATATAGTAATCATTTATTATTGATAAGAGTCTCTATACATGGTTTCCAAAATTGGATTATTTAATTTTATAAGTTTTTTAGTAAAAGATGAATTTTAAAAAACTTAGATACTTCTTAAGTTTATATTTTAGAGTTGATTTAAGCATTTGAATAAGTTATTTACCCCTGAATTGTTGACTTATGTTTTGTTGAAACCTTTTATTTTTTTAAAAAGTGTAAGTAACCAAGGGAAAACTAACCAAACACCCATTTTATAGACATTTAAATGATTTTTCAAACTAAATTCCAAATGCAATGGGTGTTGGAGTTTAAAACCTCATGGAAGTACATACAAATTTATACTAAGTTTTATACAATTACTAGAGTTATGTGGAATGTCTTCCTTCACCAAAGAGGGATAAATTGAATATTGAATAATTCATACAATAAAACCTACATTTATTTTGTTAATATTTTATATATCTTATTGGGGAATAATGGGTTAACGCCATGGAAAATATATTTTCCATATTTATTATATCTAGAAGGGGAAAATCATACTGGCCATCTATTATCTAAAATTATAAGTTGATCAATGTAAGAAATTAATGAAAAATAGGAGGGAAAAGGATGATGTTGTAGATATATAACGTGATTAGTTCTATAATATGTTTATTTATAAGTAGTTTCCTTTAAGTATTCATATAAATATTGAGATTGAACTTTCAGATCTATACAAAAAGGTGAAAACTTTGTTGTGACATACATGTAGAATTTCACATGGATTTTTAGGTAGGTGTTAGGATTTATCATCAATAATGATAGAAAAATAGAAATGTGGTTTATTAATTTAAAACTATTTATATGAAAAGATGTATAAAACCAAGATATCAGGAGTTCTAATGTAGTGGTTTGGTGTTAAACTAAATTAGAGTTGGAGTTTATAGAATACCCCCATGGATATGGAGATAAGAAATAAATGTTAGAGTTTGAATATGAAGTATCAAATGATAAATGAGAAAAGAAGATATAGACAAAAAAATTTAAAATATATGGATAGAAGAATTATGTAAATTTAAGGAATATAATGTAGAAATGCATCATGTGTGGAAAACAATTTTAGAAAGAACATGAATAACGAAGGGAAATGAAGAAACAAACTAATATTATGTTGTAAAAGAAGGTAACGCCTAATGAACCACCTATAGCTAAAAGATTTAGAATCAAGAAACATGTTCACTATGTAATATATTGTACCAAACTAAGGGTATTTAAGGGTAAACAACATACAAAAATACCTAATACATTGGGGGAATATAAGTTTAATTCCATCACTACTACTAAGTTAGAACATGAAAATGAAGTAGTACAAGGTATATTAACTATTTTCTATAGAATGATGAATATTTTCTTTTATTTTGGTTGAACAAATTGCCTTTATATCCTATAAATTTTTTGAACTATAAAATCAACTCTTTAATTATATGATTTTTGATATATTTATGAAATCATCTTAGGATGTAATCGTTGAAACCAATTTGATGGACACTTCCCTATTTTTCATAGGTTTTACAAATATTCCCTAAATTTTCATAATTATTTTAGTAAATGGAAATAAATTTATATATCCAAGACATTAAGGTAATTTATATTTATTGAAATGAATGTTATGAATTTTATTTTCAAAATATTGCAATGGTATGGGTGATGATACCCAATGAATAAACATAGATTCGTAATTTTTTTGAGATAATTGAAAGCATAAACCAAAAATACTTGCATATTTTAAGGAATATACCAATGTATTCCACAAATAATTTCGGCTATGCACCCAAATCCCTAGGTAGAGTTCTCAATAAAATAATTACCCAATGCAATACCTATATAAATATACCCATATAGGTATTCCTCAATAGAACTAGATGATTTAAAGAAGAAACTTCTTGAGATTTTAGTATAATGTGTTCATAATCCCTAGTGCATAACCTTGGGGGTGCACAAGTGATCCTTTTCGAGATAAAAAATTAGTTAATATGTATTTTAATGAACTAAAAGGAATGAACATAATCATAATAAAAATGTTTTCATTAATAAGAATTGATGATTTTTTTGATAAACATTAAATATATCGATACTTATCAAAAGTAGATATATATTTGGGATATCATCAGTTGACTGTGAAGAGAGAGAATTTTAAAAATACATATTTCCAAGAAACATTTTTATAATATGAGTTCAGAGTTATTCAATTTGAACTTATAAATGACCAAAAAATATTCATCGATATTGTTATTAGAGTCATAACATGAAACCTCAATAAATTTATAGTGGTATTTTTTGATGATAGTATCATATACTCCAAGGCTAATGAAGAGTTTGAGGATTGTCTAAGATTCTTTCTAAATAAATTTAAGAAGGGCAAGTTGTATGATAATTTACAAAGCATTGAATTTCATATGATTCAATTGGAATTTTTATTGAATGTGATAAATAGAGAAGAAATTCCAATAGATAATTTTAAGAAAAATAAAAATGATTAATGGCCTAGACGTACTAGTTGTAAAGAACCAAAAAATTCTTGGAATTTTTTTTAAACACATGGGAAATTTATGAGTCCGCAGTTTCTGACGGCGCTTGATTCTGAGGCCCGGTGTGCCCAGAATCAATTTCTGAAGTTTTTTTGGGTACATTCAATAAATGTACAAGTTGGATTATATATCTTTTGAACCAATGCTCGAAATTGAAATCTGAAGGCACCATTGAACTCGCAGCACCGATATTCTCTTAATGAGACCTTTACCACAATTGCGTTCTAATGAGAAGGGAAGTTAATCTTTGGGGTTTCTAAATAAAATTAAATACAAGTAAATGTACTTATTTTTATTTATTTGTTGGTTAAAACCACCAAGTGAAGGTTAGAGGTGGGGCCCACCACACCCTAACCTCGCTTGGGAGGATGTTATTAGTTGGGGACCAACCGAGCCCTTTAACTTCTCTGACCCCCTTTAATACCCTTGAACTCCCCATAAATGGGGGAACTCTTGAACTTCCACATAATGGTGCCAATTCACCTAAAAATCAATTAATGGATTCAATTAATTAATTTTTGAAATATTTTGAATTTTTCAAAATACATTCCAACAATAAAATAATAGACCAATGTATTATTTTATTTTTATTGGAAAATCTTTCTTTGGGTGGAGCTTTGTAGAAACTAGGGAGAACTTCTTCCCCTTGACGAAGAACATGAAGAACGCTCCTCATCTCCGAAAAACGATGAACACTATCTTCTTCCTTCTTCAATGGGGCAAGAAAGGGAAGCACCGCCACCCACGAAGAACGCCGATGACTTCATCTAGACTTGTCTCCTCCAAGATCTTCCTTCTCCAACATTGACTAAACGAAGTCCGTCTTCTGTGACTCCGTCGTTGATCACCGAAATCGAGGTAGGGGGTTTTTGAGTTGTTTTTTATTCCCAAACATTGTCGTTCAAATTATGGTTGAGAACAGAAAGATAATACCATAACGAAGAGGGCTTGGTGGAGCGACGGTGGCCGAGTCGGGCCAGCCACGAAGGAAACCGGTGACGCAAGGATGCCGAAAGGGCATGACACCGTCGTTTCTCGCAGAGGAGCCGAGGTCCGCGGCCAAACGGGGCCACGAAGGAGGAGGAGCAATGCCGTCGCGCCGCGCAGAGGACCAGGGGGCTGCGGCCAGGCCGATCCGCGGTGGGGAAGGCACAGTGCCGTCGCGCCACGTGGTGGGAAACAGGACTGCAGCGTCGTCGCACCACGGTGGAGGTGTAGTGGTGGCAGGCCGGGACGACCGCCGTGGAGCCGGAGCAGTGGACTGCTCGGGCCAGCCGGGAGGAGCGGGACCCCATCGGGTCCTGGGTGTGCTTGACCGGCACCACCGTGCGCCAGTTTGGTTCACACCCGAACGACAGAGCCGTTCGGGTGCCAGGGGGTGCACGCATCCCCCCTCAGTGCGGCTAGGGCAGGCCGTTGGGCCGCCCACAACCAGGCCGCCCTCAGGCCGGTCCACCTTCAGGCTGGGCTACCATTGGCCGGGCCGCTTTCGACCGGGACGCCTCGGGCTGGGCCGCCCTCGGGCCGGCCCGTCCCTTCGGGCCTGACCATCCCCTCGGCTCAGGCCATTTTCTCGGACCAGGTCAAATCTGTGGGCCGGGTCGGGCCCCTGTATAGACCGGGTCGAGCCGGGTCGGTCAGACTGGGTGAGACCGGACAAGGACTCGTTTATCCAGTTTATACCTTTTCGCCCCTTTTTTGGGCTACGTGTGTCTGATTGATGAACCGCCTGAGGCGGTGGAAGGCTTGGATTGAGACGGTTCTTTTTTCATATCCCACTTGAGGTTTAGACGTAGTTGGGGTATGACCGGGTTGATTTGAACCCAAAAAATAACTGGGCCCCTGGAACGGAAATGCCAATAACTCACAGGCTGAGTGTCCGATTGACGTGCCAACGGTCGAGTTGGGTTCCATATGACAAGACGGAACTACTAGATACATCAACTCGAGTCTTCGTTATAGTTGATGTATCAACACTTGGATCGAGGAGTGGACCCTACCAGAATCGAGCGTGCTATGTGCGGATACCCTAAGGCTAGCTGCGACTGAGATGATAGGATCCTACACGGACTTACTACGGTACATGAACCCTCTTTGGGTTCGACAGTGATGGGACTAGACCAGGATCCTCTGTGGGTTCGACAGAGACGAGACTGGACCTGGATCCTCCAAGGGTTCGACATTGACAAGACTAGACCTGGATCCTCTATGGGTTCGACAGTGATGAGACTGGACCTGGATCCTCCGTGGGTTCGACATTGACAGGACTGGACCTGGATCCTCCATGGGTTCGACAATGATTAGACGGGACCTGGATCCTCCATGGGTTCAACAACGTTGAATTTTGTACTGAGATCCCATGAAGGATCGATAGCTTTGATAGACTATTGTTTTAGGTTTCTACAGATATCTACCTTTCGATAGTGAAAGATGATTCAGTGGCCACAAATAATTATCTCTTACTCTCTATTAAGTTGTATACACCTGGTGTGAGCTGAGTCATTAACTTCGTGTTTACCTCATGTATGAGATGTGTACTCTTTACGACATAGGTATATGTATGGGTATATAACTATGTACGGGGGGATGTTTGTTCGTGGATGTTTCTTCGTGGTTGAGTTGTGGTGAAGCCCACACAGCTTTCTTCGTGGAGCTGTACCTATAGGATTCACCTTGTGTTGTAATTTCTTTTTGGAGTGTTTCAACACTTGTGGAACAGAATGTAGTTCAGATCAAGAGTTGGAGCCAGATTGTGATTGGTAACTTAGGTATATGTATGGGCATATACCTAAGTAAAGATGGTTGATACCTTGTGAGTGTATCTTACTACTTTGGTTTATCCTTAGTGGATTCTGGGAGACCTTCGGGGTCTCGGGGTCCCCTACTGAGTATTGTTATACTCACCCCTGCACGGGCTTTGCCCGCACCTCGTTGTGTTGGATGTAGACGATAGACAGTGCTGACAGAGGCGGAGTGTATGAGGACTGGACAGTACCCAGAGTTGGACCTCTCGACGAGATGATACCCGGAGGAGACAGATGGACGTAGAGCGCTGATGAGGCTATCTATACCTACCCTTCTATTAGGATCTGTGGTGGATGATCTAGGAGCTGCTAGACACCTCCCATCTATTTTATCTTTTCCTTGTACATTACTGTGGGGCTTGTATTTTTGGCCCCCTTTACTTTCACCAATACCATTGTATTTAGTTTTACATAGTGTTTTGCTTCCAGTTGTGTAATCTGATTGTGTGTGTTTAATTTTTATAAAGGAAATTCCTTTCCATATTAGGGATTTACGCCTTAGGTGCTAGTCGTTGGCCCCTGGCCTATGGAAGGCGGGCTTGGGGTAGTCATGGCATGGTCCCCGAGGACGTGTCGTGACAAATTGGTATCAAAGGAGTCGGTTCTACCGTAGAACATAGGACTCTGATAATTGTTTTCTATGAAGCAATATTGTTAAGGGTACCGAGTGTGGTTTTTAGTTCAGAGAGTCCAGTGTTGGTGCGGTGGCCGACACATCCATACACCAGGACCCTGACATCTGATTTCCAACTCAGTGCATGAAAACACTGATTGCGTGTGTGTTTTCAAATGATTTCATTAAGTCATCTCAACCAGGTCAGCTCACTAGGTATAACTTTGACCGTGTCTCATTTGTTCAAGATGCCTCCACGGAGACATCCAGTTAGTGTTACAAGAGATTACATGATGACAACCTATCGAGTGAAAAGGCTCCGGTGCAGGGCCCTCTTACTATGTTGGCACCTTCAGGTGGTGTACCAGCAGCACCACCACCTGTTGGGAAGCAGATTCCACCAGCCGCACTGGCATATGATGCACACCGATTGAGCACATAGCACGAGTTCCAATGGCAGAGGCCTCCGAGTTTACGAGGTGAGACATATTCCCAGGCATTAGAGGTCTGACTGGAGGCGATTTCTAGAGTTCTCCACCTAGTTGAGACCCCAGTAGGGAATATGGTGAACTTAGCTACTATTATTTCCCAGTGAGTGACCATGAGGTTGGTCTGCATAGTGATGAGGCTTTGGTATGTGGACCGTTTCCCAAGATTGTACCTTCAGGTAGTGTGTCAGCTATATCACTGCCTGTTGGTCAAGAGTTTCAACCAGCGGTACCGGTAGATGAAATATGTAGGCTTAGTGCCTTACAGGTGTTTGAGCATTACATATCCCTCATGTTCCGAGGTGAGCCCGACTTACAAGCGGCTGAGGACTGGCCTGAGAAGGTGCCTAAGAGTTTTCTAGAGCTTCTACAGCTTCGGTAGGATAACATGTCGATAGATGAGTATTCATCGAGGCATACCGATCATTCCCAATACTTGATGAATACGTTACGATCAGTGCTTTGGGACTCATAATACCATGCGAGTTGTGTTTTACGACATTCGAGCCAGCACCGTTTCTCTATATGGTAGAAAGAACGTTTGCGGTTGAATGTTCTTTGGCTGAGCAAATACATCCAGTGAACGTTAGCAGTGGGAAAGTAGGAAACTGGTGCCAGTCTCAGAGACTTGGGCATGTAAACTATTTTGGAAATAGGGAGTGTTAAGAAAATATGAATCTGCAGAGCAGCAGACGTGGAAGTAGAGCTAGAAGAGCAGTATGAGGTGGTGTACATTTTGACATGTTACAACCACCCGTCTTTGTAGTCCCCGCCAGGATCACGAAGCTGGAGGGCAGGGGAAGAGAGTTGCTGCATGTGGTCAAGGAATGTGTCCCAAGGGCTCTAGGAATTATTTGAGGTATGATTTGTGTCTACTACTAGCTTCCATATAAGTAGACATAGTTACCAATCACTCCTCCTTCCTTCCACGAATATTGTTCCAAACCTAGAGAGTTTCAGTTTAAGTTGTTGACTTGACCCTCACGTCTGGAGATACCTTTGGTAGGAGAAAAGATAATCATACTTACACTGATAGTGTGATCTGAGCCTTGAATTGAGATTTTCAGTTGGAACCTCTTGGTGGTAGCATCGAGGCCTTACGACGTTAGTTTGGGTATGGACTGGGCAACAACAGTTCATACACAGATTGAATGTATTAGGAAAAAATTTTGTGGTTTATCTACAATGTTGGGATAAGGTTTTCCTTAGTCAGCGAAAAAGGAAACCTAGGCAGCACATGTTAAACTCATGCATAGGATAGTGCAGCCGATCACTCTTGATCGGCCAGCCTTAACCTCGTGGCAGCAGGAGTTCTGAGTTTTCAGTTCCAAACTGGAGTGACAGAACATGGGGAAATCTTTTCAAAATATGTTTCCTGAATTACCCCCAATGGGGGGGAGGGATTTCTACTTTTGCTGGATACTACTGGAGATTCATTCCAGACTTCTCTAGAGTTGTAGGACCACTATCATCCTTGATGAAGAAGGGGAAACCCTTCGTGTGGTCGGTGAGATGCCAGCAGATCTTTCAGGAGATGAGACAGACATTGACTAGTGCCCCCATCCCCAGGCTTCCATAGGAAAGTGTAGGGTACGTAGTCTATTGAGACACATCAGGGACCGGACTCGGGTGTGTACTGATGTAGGAGCGAGCAGTGATCACACAAGGTTCTCGGCAGCTGAGACAACATGAGTAGAAATACGCTACCCATGACCTGGAGTTAGCAGCATTGGTCTTTGTCAGGAAGATGTGGTGGCACTATATGATGGGCGAACATTTTACTGTGAACTATGATCACAAGAGTCTCAGGTATATATTCTATCAGAAGTCGTGAACCTGAGACAATGACGATGGCTTGAGTTCCTCCAAAACTACGACTTCGAGATATTTTATTCTCATGGGAAGGGAAACGTTGTAGAAGATGCTCTCAAGAGGAGATCTAGTATACAACTTCTAGGAGAGGTGACAAAGAAGCTAGAATCTTTACAGATATCTTTCCTGGATAGAGATAGAGCATCCTATCTACAGTCTCTCAGAGTCACTCCTCCAATTCTTCAGTGAGTGAGGGAGGCGCAACATGGGGATACTGACTACAAGACGCGACGTGCTTAGATATCCACAGGGCAGACACCTGATTGAATTTCTAAAGGTGGGGAGCACGACATCCTCTTTAGAGGACGTACCATGGTACCAGTAGCACTTCAGGAGGAAGTGTTGAGGGTGTTCAACACGTCTCCTTTAGCAGTACATCTAGGATTGGTGAAGATGTATCAGGACCTCCGACGACAGCACTAATGGCTGTGTATGAAGAAGGTAGTAGCAGATTTTGTCTCACAGTTCCTCACTTTTCATCAAGTGAATGCAGAGCACCAGGTACCAGTAGGCTTGGTTCAGCCTTTAGAGGTCCTAGAGTGGATGTGGGATGGGATATCCATGGACATCATGATGAGTATTCCATGTACATCTAGGAGTACCTTCCTCGATTGTATCTGACTGTGACACAAGCTTTACTTCTCGACTTTAGAAGGGGTAGCAGGAGGCTTCCGGGACACAGATTCGTCTGAGAACTGCCTTCCATCCTCAGATGGATGGCCATACTGAGAAAACCATTTAGAACCTCGAGGACATTCTCTGTGCATGTGTTATCAACTTTGGTCACATATGGGAGGACCACTTAACTTTGGTGGAGTTTTCCTACAATAATAGAAATCACTCCACAATCGGTATGGAACCATTTGTGGCCTTGTATGGTCGACCTTACAGATCGCCACTATGCAGGACAGACCCACAGAAGTCAGCAGTAGTGGGACCAGAGATGGTACGGGCTACCATGGAGAAGGTGAAGATCATCCAGGAGCAGATGAAGACTACACAGAACTGGCATAAGTCGTATGCTGACAGGAGATGGAGACCTCTGGAATTCGAGGATGGCGACCACGTCTTTCAACGGGTCTCACCTCGATGAGGTCTATATAGATTTGGCCGAGGTGGCATGTTATCTCAGCGATTCATTGGAACTTTCCAAGTCCTCAACTGGGTAGGCGAGGTGGCTTACCGCATGGCTCTTCCACCTTAGTTGCACCGGGTGCACGACGTCTTCCACGTATCTTAGCTGAGGAGATACATGCACGACCCATCCCACTTCATCGACCATGGGGAGATGGACATCGATGACAGGGAAAATTTCACGGAGGTTTCAGTGGATATTGAGGATTGATAGGAGCAGGTCATATGTGGATGGTTGATACCTCTGGAGCGCATTCGCTACTAGCATGGGAACCTCAAGGAGAGCACATGGGAGCGAGAGGCTTAGATGCATTCTCAGTACACCAATTTGTTTCCTTAGTGTGGGTTGTAGCTTACAGGGATGTAATTCTCTAAGGTGGGGAGAATGTAAAGGCCTAGAAATTTGGTGGATTTTTTTAAATACATGGGAATTTTACGAGTCTAAAGTTTCTTACGACGCTTGATTCCAAGGCCCGGTGTGCCCAGAATCAATTTATGAAGTTTTAATTGTGTACGTATTGTAAATGTACGAGCGAGATTTTATATATTTTGAACCAATGCTCAGAATTGAAATCCAAGGGCACAGTTGAACTCACTACACTGATATTCTCCTAAAGAGACCTTTACCGCAGTTGCGTTCTAACGATAATGAAAGTTAATTTTTGGGGTTTCTAAATAAAATTAAATAAAAATAAGTGTAATTATTTTTATTTATTTGGTTGTTAAAACTTCCAAGTGAAGTTTAGAGGTGGGGCCCACCACACCCTAATCTCCCCGGGGAGGATGTTATTAGGTGGGCCCCACAGGATTTCTTTAACTTCTCTAACCCCCTTTAAACCCCTTGAGCTCCCCATAAATGGGGGAACTCTTGAACTTCCCCATAATGGTGCCAATTCACATAAAAATTAATTAACAGCTTCAATTAATTAATTTTTGAAATATTTTGAATTCTTTGGAATACATGTCAACAATAAAATAATAGACCAAACAGTTATTTTATTTTGGTTGGAAACTCTTTCTCTGGGAGAATCCTTGGAGAAACTAGGGAGAACTTCTTCCTCTCGATGAAGAACATGAAGAACGATCCTCATCCCCAAAGAATGACAAACACCATCTTCTTCCTTTTTCAATGAGTCAAGAAAGGGAAGCACCACCGCCCATGAAGAATGCCACCAATGTCATCTCGACTCATCTCCTACGAGTTCTTCTTCCTCCAACATTGTAGAAACGACGTCCGTCTTCCACAATTCTGTCGTTGATCACCAGAATCGACGTAGGGGATTTTTGAGTTGTTTTTTATTCCCAAAATTCGTCGTTCAAATTATGGTTGATAACCGAATGATAATACCATAACAAGGAGGGATCGACCACAAAAACACAGACCAACCATATTCCTTTTATTACCCTTGTTATTGATGACGGAGGAGGAGCGACGACGGAAGGCGTTGGGTCTGTCGTGAAGGAAACCGGCGGAGAAAGGCCACCGGAGAGGCACAATAACTTTGTGTCACGCAGAGAAGCTGAGTGCCGCGACCAAACCGGGCCGCGGCGGAGGTAACGTGCCACCATCGCGTCACGCAGATGACCAGGGGGTACGGCCAGGCCGGGCCGCGGGATGGATGGCGCAGCTCTGTCGTGCCGCGTGGTGGGTAGCAGGACCGCGACACCATCGCACCGTGGAGGAGGTGCCAGGGCGGTCGGTCGGGCCGACCGCCATGGAGCCGGAAGGGCTGGCCGCTCGGGCCAGCCGGAAGGAGCGGGACCCCATCGGGTCCCGCCTGTGCTGGACTGGTTCCACAGGGTGCTGGTTCAGCTCACACATGAACGGAAATGCCGTTCGGGTGGTAGGGGGTGCGCGCCTCCCCCCTGGGCGTGGCTAGGGCTAGACGCCGGGCTGCCCTTGGTAGGGCCGCCCTCAGGTCGGGATGCCCGTCAGGCCGGGCCACCTCTTCGGACTGGGCCATCCCCTTGGCTTGGGTTGTTTTCTCAGACATGGTCAGATCTATGGACCGGGTCGGTCCGACTAGGTCAGACCGGACCCGAACCTGTTTCTCCAGTTTACACCTTTTCACCCCGTTCTTGGGCTACGGGTGTCCGATTGACAAACTGCCTACGATGATAGAAGGCTTGGAATGAGATGGTTCTTTTCGCATATCCCACTTGAGGTTGGAATGTAGTTGAGGTACAACTGAGTTTATTTGAACCCAAACACCCACTGGGTCCCTAGAATGGATATGCCCATAACTCACAAACCGGGCGTCCGATTGACGCGCTGTCGGTCACATTGGGTTCCTTATGATGAGAGGGAACTACAAAATACATCAACTCGAGACTTTATGGTAGTTGATGTATAGAGACTTGGATCAAGGAGTGGAACCTCCCAGAATTAAGCATACTGTGTGTGGAAACCATGAGGTTGGCTGCGACTGAGATTATAAGATTCTATGCGGAACTACTAATGTACCGGGATCCTCCGTGGGTTCGACCGTGAAGAGACTGGACTAGGATCCTCGTGGGTTTGATAGTGACGAGACTGGACCTGGATCCTCTGTGGGTTCGACAGTGACGAGACCAGACCTGGATCCTTTGTGGGTTCGACAGGGATGAGACTGGACCTGGATCCTCCATGAGTTCGACAGTGACGAGATTGGACATAGATCCTCCTTGGGTTCGACAGTGATGAGATTGGACCTGGATCCTCCGTGGGTTTGACACCGATGAGAATGGACCAAGATCCTTTATGGGTTCGACATCGACAACTTTTGTACCAAGATCCCATTCAGGATTGACAGCTTCGATAGATATCCATTTTAGATTTCTACGGATATCTATCATTCGACAATGAAAGATGATTTTGTGGCTACAACTAAGTATCTCTTACTCTCTATTAAGTTGTGTACACCTGGTGTGAGAAGAGTCATTACCTTCATGTTTACCTCATGTATTAGATGTATACCCTTGACGACTTAGGTATATATATGGGCATATACCTAAGTAAGGGTTGATGTTTCTTCGTGGATGTTTCTTCATGGTTGAGTTGTGGTGAAGCCCACACAGCTTTCTTCTGTGATCCGTACCTATGGGATTCACCTTGTGTTGTAATTTCTTTGTGGAGTGTTTCTACACTTGTGAAATGGAATGTGGTTGGGATCAAGAGTTGGAGCCGGATTGTGATCGGTAACTTAGGTATATGTATAGAGATATACCTATGTAAGGATGTTTGATACCTTATGATTGTATCTTACTACTGTGGTTTATCCTTAGTGGATTCTGGGAGACCTTCAGGGGTCTTGGGGTCCCCTACTGAGTATTTTTATACTCAGCCCTGCACATGCTTTTCCCACACCTCATTGTGTTGGATGCAGACGGCAGACAATGCTGACCAAGGCAGAGTGTACGAGGACTGGATGGTACCCAGAGTTGGACCTTTCGATGAGAAGATACCCGGAGGAGATGAAAGGACGTGTAGTGCTGAGGAGTCTATCTATACCTACCCTTCAGGTTGGATATGTGGTGTATGGTCTAGGAGTTTCTAGACACCTTCCAGCTGTTTTGTGTTTTCCTTGTACTTTACTATTAGGCTTGTATTTCTGGCCCCCTTTACATTCAACACTACCTTTTTATTCAGTTTTAATTAGTGTTCTACTTTTAGTTGTGTACTCTGATTGTATGTGTTTACTTTTTATAAAGGCAATGCCTTCCCAGATTAGGGATTTATGCCTTTGGTGCTGGTCACCAGCCCCTGGCCTATGGAAGGCGGGCTTGGTGTAGTCATGGCACGGGCCCCGAGGATAGGTCATGACACTAATCGTATTGATATCTATAGTTTTCCTTTTTTTGTTGGGTACTATAGATGTGTTGTGAGAAAATTTTAAAATGTTTTCCCAGTCATATATTAAATATATTATCAAGAAAGAATAATTAAATGGTCTATATATTCAAATGAACATGATAGAAACAAAATAAAGGATGAATCCTTAATTCTATATTTAAAATGTTAGATTCATTCAGTTTAATATAAAACTCTATATACCATCCTCACCTGAGATAATGGTATATATACTAGATGATGAAAATTTCCCATCTTTCTCCATCCAATGTGAAATTATTTAGATATACTAAAATTTTTAATAGAACGTTTTTCATGTTACACAAAGAAAGAGATATCCAAGTACAAATCGAAGTGTTTGGCATGTTATAATATTAAATATGTTCACCAGAATTAAAAATAATAATAAACTTTTTTAATACAACTAAAAAAATAGAATAGTTTGATCATACAATTTATCATAGGTTTTTTCAAATAAATTAAATGGAAACACTAAAATATGGGTTAGAGTGGATTATATCAGTAAGAATACTCACTTCATTGCTATTTATGATGATTTATTTATTAAAAAACGTGTGATGATATATGGTAATAAAGAGGTGTGGTTACATGGGGGATTATTTTTTATCACATATCATTGAAATTTGAGGACCAACTCTGAGTTTTAGAGGAGTCTTTTATATGATCTGAATACTGATTTAAACATTAAACCATCTTATAACCCAAGACTGATTGGAAATCCAAATAGACCATCTAGACACTCAATGATTTGTTAAGAGATTTCATGATGGACATAAAAGGAGGATAAGATAAATATTTTCCACTGGACTCCAACATGTTGGGACTGAGTTGGTTAACATAAGATGATTATACCCTAAATTAGGTAGGAAATTTTGGAGGAATTTTAATCTGTTCAATAAAACATTAATTCTTCTTAGATTTTGACAAATATCCATGCTAACAATAATTGAACTGGATTATAGTTTGATGTTGGATACAAATATTTCCTAATAATATAACCTTGAATGATATTGATGAGGTTTAGAGATTAGGGAAAGCCAATGCATATAAATACTATCTCCTTTCTGGTCCTTGATAACATATGATCTTTGGCATATTGACTAGAAGGTCCATCAAATATGGATAAAATTAATTATGTGTTCCATGTATCTTAGTTTAGGATGTTCTTACATAATTCCGAAAATTTTCCAAATTCGTAAGTGAAATAGAAGATCTTGAACTCTCTAATGAGGAGCAGTCAATGAAGATCAAGGACTGTAAAGACAACATTAAATGCAAAAAGACAACATAATTTGTGAATGTACTTTAGAAAAATTGGTATAAAGAGGAAACATGGGAACATATGGGTGAAATTAAAAATAACAACCCTCTTAAATTCTCTACCAAGTATTTGAGTTGAAATTTTGAGGCTAAAGTTTCTAAAAGGGGAACAATTTAACAAACCAAAATTTCATATATGTAATTTTCATTCTAAATATATATACATGTCCTATTTAATAATGTGGTATAGTATAAAATACATAAATAACCTGATCAAAAGTGATACTTTATTTTATTAACTTTTAAAATTACCTGTAGAAAATACTCCATAAAATTTAATGTGACACATTGGGATAATAAAGACAAAAAATAGCATAAATGGGAATTATAATTCTAGAACATCACAGTCCTAAAGAATTATCACACTTATTAAAAATTTATATAAATGGAAAAAATTAATAATATAATCCTTATTAAGTAAAATTTGACTACAAAACTATGATTTTAGTTGATGTGAATGATGAATATGAGGTATTTTTTAGAAGTATACAATATATATAACCATTAGAATAATAACTTTAATGATATAAAAGAAACATGACTATTAGTACAATACAATAACTTATAAATATTATTTGTTATAAATAAATTAATTATACCTATCTGTTTTATTATTATAAATAAATATAAAAATTAGTGAACTCAAAAAATATTATAGGTGAGTTTTTTTATTAATGTGTATTTTTAAATATTTTAAAGATACTTAATTTTAATTTTAAATATAAAAATTTCTTTAATTAAGAAATTATTTTAATAAAACAAATATCAATTTTAGAATCAACATGTTGGAATTATAAAAGGGGGTTTTTTTGGAAAAACACGTATTTTTAGTCTAATGGGAAAAATAAATTTATTAAAATAAAGATGTTTTATGATATAATAAAAATGTATAAATTATTCAATTATTTTTAGAATGGTTATATTTATAAAAAATGTATTTAAAAAGATAAATTACTCATAAATAAACTAAATTTTAAAACCAAAAAATCAATTTCCAAACTCAAATGGATTAAAGTATATCATTGAAGATGAATTTTTTATTTTTCTTCCATATTTTATTATAAATTGATAAATTTGGAATTAAAGTGATTAAAATTTCATTTAGACATGTAATTTAAATAAAATATAATTCATTATGTTAGAAAACCCACTACTTGATGTTTTCATAAGAATAAATAATTAATTCAATAATTTAATCAAAAAGTACACATCCCCTCTTATAGAAATTATCCCTCTAAGTCCCCTTGGAATTTCACTTATGAATCATCTAAATTATCAAAATTTCAGCCTAATTACCTTCTCTAATTCCTCCAAGTATAATTAAGGACATTTACATGTATTTTAATTTTAATCTATCAATGTTTTTATTATATAGTAAGGAACCAAGAATGAAGGAAGTGGTAACCCCACAATCCAATTATTTTCATTTTTTTACTCATGTAATCCCTTTTCATTCTCTATATTCATGAAAAATTTATTTGGAAATGATATAAAATATTTTCATTTTAATGATACGTTATATCTATTTTAGAGAATTTATAATATAGATACTTCCTCTCCCCCACTTTTTATCATGTAATGTTAACGGTTTATTTCATCCACTTGTGAGGAAACTGTTAATTATATTATTATTATCACCTTTTTAGTTGGTTAGTATAGTAAATAGATAATATATAAACATGTATATTTTGTATTTTTGTATTTTTAGATTTTTATTTTCTAATTCATAATTAATGAACATTTGAAATCATGAAATCAAAATTAAAATGGTAACAATCAAATATAAACAATATTGATCCATTCTCAGATCCATTAAATATTAAAAAATAAAATCAAATGAATATAAATGTTCATGAGTGGAGAAAAATTAATATTTTTTTACATATGTAGTATTTTTTTGATAAATTGACATCTTTTATACACGAGGTGTAAATGTGGAAAAATAAAACAAGACTGAAGGTAAGGGAACTATTGAAACCTTCTCTTTCTTAAAGGATTATCGTTTATACGAATATATTTCTCTAATGTTTCTTATAAAACACATTTTTAATGTATTTTTATTTTATTTTCTTTCTTACTTGTGGGGATATATCTCTACATACGTTTTTGGGTGAATTATAAAAAATATTCATGATTAATTATAATCCTTTTATCCACAATGTCTTGAATCTTTATATGATAATTCTTATCTTATTAAAGATTTATGAAAATATATATATTAGAACAACACATAAATAGATAAAAGGATGTTATCCATTATTTTTGAGAACCGCTATGTTTTATTCATTGATATATTCATTACGACCCCATTATGAGTCCCATTATTTTCTCTTAGGTCTATTTGATGTTTACAATTTTTATAAGTTTTTTCCCTATATAGAGTGAAATATTATGAAAATTTCTTGTCATGAAGAGTGGGAATGGAATTATATATTTTTGTAATTCATTTGGTATAGTGATATGTCTCAGGATACTATGTATATTATGAGTGAACCTGATGATGGATTCTTTCACATTCTATGTAGTAATATTTATGCACATATGTTATACATGATCATGATACAAGGTTTTTCTACACTCTATATGTGGGTTTTTTCTATAATATTATGAAGTTTCATCATTATTCATACTCTATATTTCATGTGTTCTTCAAATTATTAACTTATGCATATGTTTATAATCTAATGATTATTATATGGGGATTATGATTATTTACACCCAAGACCTTCATTTATTCACGTACGATGATCCTTCACTATTACCTATCCCCTTACTAAGATTTTAGCTCACAAATTCATTGATGTGTGTACGTAGGTGATTATATGTATTAATAATATTATGCATATGAAATCATGTTTTACAAACCTAATTTTCACAAGACAGAAATCATTTTGATTATAGAATATATTATTCATATGTTATTTATAATAAAAGTAATGTAAAAATATTTTTGAAAAATATAAAGGTTTATATATTTAGTTATCTAAAATATTCGTATAATTTTTCTACAATTTCAAATTTCTTCCAAATAGTGTCACTTTTTTGAAAATAAATTCTTAGTTATATTTTAAATAAAAAATTGTTTAACAACTAAATTAAATTAATATTGTTGAGACCAACAAGATATTATATAGAACAAAAGGCACATATAGTTGGGTGGGGAATCAGGATATTGTAGAATTAGAATGTTTTCACTCCAACCTTCACTCATCATTAGATACGGTCCCCATGCTGTCATGAATTATTATCAATATATCATTCCCTTGAATGAAATCACTCTAAATATTTAATTCAAATAATGAATGAAAATCATATAAGAACTTATGGATTTTAGCTGGTTTAACTAAGTGTGATTCAAATAAAGAGTATAAATATGATAATATACCAGTGTTACAAAATCTATTATTATACTCTATTTAATGGAAAGAAGGATTATTAAATTTCTATCTTATTCCAATGTGTACACTCCGGAAAAATGATTTTGGGAAATAACACTGTACTCCCAATATTCAAATCTTCTACTTTCTAATATGTGAACAGATTCAAGGAAGGACAGATATTTATAAAGGCATTTATGTATCTCTATATTAGTATGTGTAAAATGATGTGACGATGTCAAAAATATCCTGATATGTCTATCTATATAAATCAACTTTACTTTATCTTCACTCTATATGTAGGAAGTAATCAACAATTTATTCAGAAAGTTGAATCAGTTTCATTAATATGATATATAGAACATCATTTTCATCCTCATTTAAGATTCTATTTTATATAAATCCATTATTAATGGTTTTTTCTATGTCAGGATTTATTTTATTATCAGTATTGGAATTTTTTCAGGTATTTCAATGGTCATCCAAGAATGAGCATCTCTCTCTGGGAACTGGATATTGGAATTATTTTCCAATATCTATCTATTTATATATATCTAGTATATAATCCATTTATATAGAGGATACTCACCACCAAGTCCTAGAATTAAGGGTTATATTTATTCTATGTCATCATTCCATGATTAATCACCATAATGATATAAATATACCATCTATATCTCCTCTTTTAATTATTATACATATCTTATTCAAATATATATAATTTATTCTTTTTATCTTACATTAATATCTCTAAAATCAGTTCATAAAGTATTTTACACTCAATAGAACATAGGTATTTTTTGTTAAACCAAAATATAGAAACTATAAACCTCTTTAGTTAAACATTAATTCCATATAATTAATCACTTACACTTTACATATTTAGTATTCAAAATCCACCAAATCTGCAAAGTAAAAATTTCAATAAAACTCCATATATGTTTCCAAAAATTTAAATTATACCATATATAATATATATTCAGATTCTATTTAGTCCATAACATGTTTTGCTCTATTCCATGATATATTCATTTCAGGTCAAAACATTGACTCAAAAAACCATTACTTTCTCATCGACACATCCTAATAAATTTACCTTTTTTGAAATTAAATTTTTTATCACTACGAACTATATTGTGGAACACTCTTCAAAACTTCATAGTGATTAACACATTAATATATGTTATGATACAACATCCACCATGACCACTCTACCCATTTCCAAAATAACTCCATAAATCCAATACATAAAATTTCTTTTTTTATGTTGTGTTTAATATCATAAAACCCATTTTTATTAATAATACATTAACACCATGCTCTTAATAATTCCCATTTACATCATTTATCATTTTAAAATTAACTATTCATTTCAACCATTATTTTAGTGTTTTTAGTATGAGTGACCAAGATCACATGTAAAATACAATCCATATTTCTACTAATATATCTATTAAATTTGGATAATAATTATTGGTAATTTATAACACTGTGCGATAACATTGTATTAAATACTAAGAATCCCAATTTATCAATTATAAGACTCTAACCATTTCATCGTAAGACATAATCTTTTTTATTCACTATTATTAGTTAACTTTAGTGATTTGAACATAAAATGAGTTCTAGACCCTCAATTTCTATAAAATCACATTTATCGATAGTCAAGATGTGGGGAAAAATCTTTCCAGACTTTTTCTATTGTGATATAAGATTGAATCCTTAAAGAATATATGCTCTAAATGGTATTATGTAAAAAAAGTTGAAAATCACCCTCTATTTTTCTTATAAATTGGATCCTTGGGCCCTTTATTTGTTTTTTTTTCAGTGGAGAGATTTTTTTTACATTTTAGAGAGTGATAAGGTTCCTCTAAAAATTTTATAAGTTTTATGTATATCTAATAATATTATTACCACAAGAAGGATGGTGGAGTTCCATATGAGATTAATTTTTCACCTAATGGCAAGATAAATAGTGGCCGATCATTTTGAGGGTGTTACACCCCTGAAGAGAGAGTTCCACCAATTTTTTTCATTTAGTTTCAAGCATTTTATTTTTTAAAATATTTCTATTAGTTGTATCTTGACATGTTTGTACTGTTAATTTTGTTTTTTAATATTATTTAATGATTTTTAAAATTTCAAGACCCATTTAAGTGAAATTTTTAGTGCTTTTTTATATTAATAAATTTATAAAATTCTTTGGATTTTTTAGTTTGAAAAATTGAGATATTAGTGGAATTTGGTAACTATAATGAATTGAAGATTATCACAATATTCACGAAATGATCATTGGGAAAATTTTATGATTTTGATGGCCTATCTTGAGGGCTAATAGAGAAATATGATATTGGTTTTCATGACCTAAATAATTTCCTTAATCCAAATAATAATTTTAGAAAAATAAAATCCAAAATATATGTACTAAATTTGTAATCATCCCCATATAATTAATCTTGAAACACCCATTCACTTTTCAAATTTATTATATTTATTTTAGTAATTTTTGGATTTGAGTAAAAATATTTTCAAAATCTATCATACTATTAGTTGATTTATAACACATATTTAAAATTCACACTTTAAACATTCAAATATCTTTGGTAGATAACCCAGGATGAACCCTATATTATAATTGAACATTTAAAACCTTATTTTATTGAGGTGTCAGAACATCTTGAAATTTTTTTGTATCATTTTCAGGGAGAACTATATGATTAGATCTTTTTTTATAAGAAATATATTTATTATATAAATTATTATTTATACCATTTCTACTCTTAATCCTTTAAAAAATTATTATGTAATAAATTTTTAATTCTATATTTTTGGCATGAAACATTATTATTCTGTTGAACTTCTTACTTTTGAACCCCAACCATAGAGGATACCACATCATTGACCACATGAATCCTGAACCAATCCTTATTTGGAAGAAAAAAATAGAATAAGAATCTTTTTAAACCTTATTTTTATTTAACTATAGAAATAATAAATTAAAGTTGTATTATAAGGAAGGATATAGCCCACAATTAAAGGATTTAACTTCAAATGATGTGTGTATTCAACCTGTATATATTCAAATAAAAGATGGAGCACCAAACATCGAACTAAAACACACTCTAATTAATTTATTGAGAAAAGTTCATGAGATTTTTAGATTAGGTCCCTCAAAAACATAAAAGTATTCTTTACCATGGTCAAAATAGTAAAACATGTAGGTTTGGTGGAAGAAAATATAAAATATTGTGATTTTATACTCTCAATAGAAGTAATTGAAGTAGACTGGGAGTAATATATAAACTATCTAATTAGTGGTTGGTTTGACATGAATTATCTTTTATGGGAAAATGTTTCCTATCCTATAAAAATTTAACAATAAGAAAATAAATATGTGTAATAAAATAAATTACTATTGATTCACTTCATGAATACATCAAAAAATTTTTTTAATTTGTTTCATGATTTTCACAACAAAAAATTAACTATAAAATTTTAATATTATATTTATTTGAATGTTTAATTATTTTTTAAAAAATATGATTTATACTACTATTGGTGGTTATATAGGGAAAAATACCAAAGTAACTATAAGGTTTCACATCCAAAAAATGGCACAATACAGTCATTGGTTTGGTTCAAGGTCCAGTATACACATTAGACAATGCCATGAGGATAAATTTTCTAATTCTAAGAAGAAGTTAGACACAACATTTGAAGAGGTTATTACTATACTCCATCAAATTATAATTTCCCATAATAAATCCCAATCTCATATTCTAAATCATTAAAATTTTAATGTCACCTAAAACCACTATTTAAACCAATTCACTCTATAAGATAATATTCTATTGGTTATGAGGCAACGTTTCTCAGGTACACTTACAACCAAACCCTTAGGTAAGAATGATACTACATATAAAACTTTATAAGGAAAAATAATGAATCCTCTAGAAACCGAGTTATTCCATGTACATAATTGTATATTATTTATAGATTTTGGTGCTGAAGTTGTACACTTTAACAAATATAATTCTATGAAGAATACCTCAAGATAAAATTCCTCCCAAGTAATTAGTTTTATTGATTTAATCCATACTCTCAAGGAAATGTCAATTTATTATCATGGTCCTATTTTTGTGGTTTCATCATCGATAAATATTATAATTTTGAGAAAAAAATACATTGAAGTTTTTTTAGTAGTATTTATCTATAATAGTAAATAAAAAACTTTAAATGGAGTTTTTAATGTCATAAAGGATGCTAAAATTGATTTATGAGTAACTGAAAAAGATATATCTTGAAGTTAGAAATATAACCATAACATGCTAGGTTATCTTGTGGAACCTTTAGTCATGCCACTACTATGCTAGAATAGAAGATCATACTACTCAAGGAATGCCTTATAAAGAGGTATGAAGTGTGACAAGTTTGATAATAAAAATATATTGCAAGATTACACTTTAATTTTTATAGCATTAAATATAACATATAAAGAGTATTTTTTGATCTATTTTTTAATTATAAATCTCTTCATGAGAAATGAAGTTGTGCCATGGACTAATTTTTCAAAATATTTAAGAAAATATAGATTTGGTTCTCAATTATTTATTTAGTATGAAAATTTTGGGATTGAATTATATTGATTGGAATATTATGACTATAAAAAAACATCTTGTACACTTTGCATGATCTCAGTGGGATAGAGAATGGAGAATCATCACAACCATCAGATTAAGTGATATCTTTGAAAATATTGTAATAATTTATTACAATGTATTGAAATAAATGATTTATCATAAAAAAAATAAAAGTGTGTGTTCCATGCCCTGATATAAAAATTATAGAGGAGTATTTCTAATAGTTCCTCTCTCTAAAATGTTTTGTATGTTCATCCGGTGGAAAATGTGAAGCTGGTTAATACAGTAATCATCAATTTACTTATTGTTTTTATATTAATGAAATTAAAAAAAGAAATCAAAGGAGAAGTGAGTTCCCTAAACACATAAAAGTATTTAATTTTTTATCTTATTTGGGTTATAAGACTAGAGTTTTAGTGTGGAGACTATAAATTACAAATTTTCTCCTACTGAGTTTTTTAGTACATCAGCACATTGTTGGAATCTTCTCCTTAAATTGTCATAGTTTGGGTGAATAAAATGAAACAATTGTATCCCTTTTATCTATTATTTATAAATATATATTTAGCGATATGTATATAGTTTTCTTATTAACAATGTAATAATATAATTATTGAGGGTTGAAAGAAATGATCAATATAACCTGATTCACCCAATTTTACGGTATTTTGTTTTATTTGGACAAAAAATTAATATTTGAGCTCAAGGTTCATGAAGAAGTTCATTGTCTTTGAATCTATGATAGATTTATTAAACCACAATTGGTTTATGATATTGGAAAAGAAAACCATCAACTATAGAATAATATGATATAACACTATTTCTATTCTTTTTGATTTGAGTGATATAGAGCTTCCATTAATGGAATTTTCACTAGGATAGAGAGTGGATATTTCTCAAAAAAATCATAAAGAGAGATAAAAACTTATGAAAAAGTAGTTAATGTGTTGAGATAATTATTATCCAATTAAAAATATACAAGTTTTATTTCATTTAAATTATGAAACATAATATGGGTAATACATCGCAACATTTTTGGAGGTGATTTCAAGGTATTTTAAGATAAATTATAGGTTGTATGGAATAAGTACAAGGATTGAGGATGCACTCGAATGAAACCAATGATGAATTATTTTATCAAGTCTATATTATTTTTAAGGATATTTAAGGACTCATACAAAATATAAACCATATCCAAATCCTAAAGAGAATAATAAAGGGAATAATACTATTGCAGCCAATGATTTTAATATATATTTGTCTTCAAATAAATTTATTTATAAGCTTAGAAATATATATTTTCCAGAAATTGATTTCTATTTCTTTTTGTGATAAAGTAATATAATTTCTTTTTACTAAATTTAAAAAATTTATTAAAAAATGAACTTATTTTCTAAATATTCATTCTATTATTATGTTAAGGTTAATTTTTTAGATTTTTCTGAAATAATTGACTTTTCAATGAATAGTGTAAAATGTACGTTTTTGTTGAAAATTGTCTCTTCATTTAAATAATTAAAAACATAATATTTTATTTTAAAATTGTTTTAAAAGTAAAATTAGTTCATTTATATTATTAATTAAACAATTTTGTTGAATATAATCAGTTTTATGTTGTACGTTTCTATAAAAACGTTTTATACTTAAGAGAATATTCATTCTGAAAAATTTCTTATCATCACATTTTATGGGTTAAATTAAAAATTAACATATGGAACTTCTATGATATCAATTTAATAAAATTTATTCCTAATTTTTAATCATCATTCCCCAATTTGTTAATTGTTCCAGTTTTAATTTTGGTCATCATGAACAGAAAACTTGGTTAACATTTGTAACCCTATTAAGTGTAAAATGTGTAAAACATTTCTAAATGATTTTTGTAAGGCTTTAAATTTTCACTAAGACATATATTTCTCCTCTTGGACGAGTGTATTTCAAATATTATCATCCATTTTCTTTAATATCGTTAATAATTTTCATAATCAGAAAAAGACGTTTTGTTCTATTTTAAATGTTTATATTAAATAAATTTTTTATATCATGGAAATTTATATTTAATTTTTAATTATTTATTAATTAACTTAAATGATTACTCTATGCTGGTACAATATGTAATCCATTAATTGAAAAATAAAATAAATTATTTTAATAATTATAAAAGAACTATAATTTGGAATATTTAGTATTTTATAATACTTTTATAGATTAATATAACATATTATATATGTTTAATGTATTATATTTGAATTAACTATTTTTCATGCAGTCTTTAATGTCAAACAAAATGAATTCTCATAATGACATTAATTATATTATATAAAAGAAATATTTAATTAAATCATTTAAAAATAATTAAAAACATGAAAGAGTGTAAAGGTGAAAATATATAATAAATTATTTTATACCATTTCCATTTATGAGCCAATATTCAACTTATATGTAAAATTATAACCCATTAATATTGAAAAATTCATTACCATGATTAAAGTTAAAAATTGTCAACCAAGGGGTTAATTCAAAGGATAATGTTTGAAATAATATCTAAACCCATAAAAATTTTATTGGATAATTAAATATAGACCAAATAGTCTATATATAAAAATAAATGAAATTTTGGAACCATTTTACATGATTTGGACACATATTATGTTATAATATTTCATAAATTTCCAAAATTACCCTCACCTCACATATAAAAGGATACATCATCCCACTATTGTTTACACCACATTGAGAAATATATATAAAAAAACCATGAAAATTTATCTGATAAGAATAATTTTAAAAGTTATCTAGTTATTGTTTTCCCAAAATACTACCATAGATCCTTTAAGAGTGGATTTGAAGCAAGTCTACCGAAGAAGAGGTAATCATCTTTACCAACTCTTTTAAATTTATTTCTTATTCTTCTTTAATAAATTTGATGTGAACATAATAAAATAATAAACCTAGAATCATAAATAGAATTATATTTTATTAATATCATAATACAACTATTTTCTATCACATTGCCATCCTATGAAAAGTGAAAACATCACTCGTTTTTATACCGTCTCCACACAACTGTGAAATTTATTTTTAATCACAATTCTATTTGGATGGTTAAAAATATTGAAACAAAAAATATATATTATATTAATGAACTAATTTTTCTTATATATTTATTATATCATATATATCATCTTACCTTTTAATCCACTGGAAAACTATAACGTCGCTTGGGCATATGTGTGGACAACCATATGCACAAAGAGATATGATTTATTTTTCATTTTAGATTTACATTGATTGTAATAATTATATATTTAATTAATTTATATGATATATATATATATATATTAATTATTTTTTAATGATTATTTATTATTTAAATTTTATTTTATTCCATCCATCAAAAAGCGAGAACAACATCTGTTTGTACATACAACCAAGCATCTCAATGAAAAGTTCAATTAATTTTTCTATCTCTAAATTTAATATTTTATTACATATATATATATATATATATGATTTTATTCATATGAATATGGTTTTGACTTTTAAGTATAGTAAATCTAATTTTATTATACAAGAGGTGAAAATCACTTATGAGGCATGTTGAACTTGAGGTAAGGGATTTCATCTCTACTTCCACATCATTGAGACATATTTAGTGTTATAAATTTATTTATTTTTTATATGTTGTATTTATATCAACTTTTATGTATTTATAACTAACAAATATTGTAATTCCCCAACCTCAGTTACCCATAATCGGCACATTATTACATAACATTGGCATGATTCAAGGAATCATGTCCTAAAAGACCTATCATATTCATAGCCTTGGAAGTACTACATTTGTACGTAAGTTTTACATTACATCGTGAAATAAAAAAAATTATGAACCTTTTGAACACTCTTATATTCATTATCCTAGTCCTATAGGTTAATCATAATATACTTCTTTGCATCCTAGGAAAAATAGAATATAAGAATGGGATGAGCTCAGATGCTTTGTAAGGATAACAATATAGCAGAAACTGTCATAAATAAGAATAAACATTTATGGCAATGTATAAGACTAGAATAGAAGCCTTTTAAACATAAACTCTTGTAGAATATAGAAAATATAAATCAAATAATTCCATTTAATTTTTCAAATGGATATTCTACTTTTCGAATAATCACTTGTAATATTAATAGCAAATTTTATAATGATGGAATGCATAATACCAAACTTCATAACCACATAGTCAAGGCCTTGTACCAAGACTACAAAAAAGATTTTGTCAAGGCCTTATGCCAAGATTCTAGTTTGTCTTATGAGACCTACTGATGCATCAAGGAGCTATAGTGGGCTCCTCCCATCACTTACTATGTCCAATTAATTCCTCATAAGAAAGGGTGAAACAAAATCTGAACATTCATTTTAAAACTAGCATACAAAATGGTAATACTTTAACCACAAACCATGAATGGTATAAAAATAGCACATCCACAGTCAAATAGAACTCGTTAAATACAATAAGAAAGATTTTAATATAATAAATTAATCTCAATCGAGAATAATGAACGATATTGACATAGTTGAAAATAATCATCAAACTATTTGAGAAAAATATCCCCCTATTTCTTGAAAACATTTAAAGGTATCACTATTTATCAAGAAGATGTTTAAAAAAGATTTTTGAATCAATGTGTACCATACCACTTTGAAACATTTAAAAGGAGTTTTTATTTTAAAAAATTAATGTCCATATAAATAAATCCTTAAAACTATTTTTAAAACATGTAAATTAACGAAAATGATTTAGAAGAATAAAATTTTAAAACATTTAAAAAGATATTTTAGTTAGAGTTCCAAACCAAATGAGAGACATTTGAATAAAAATAATTGAGGTAATCAAAACGTAATAAAATACTAAAAATAAAGGGATTACCAATATATTATGTCAAAGTATAGTATATACACCAAATAAAAGTGAATTGGTGGATAACAACAACGAATTATCAATGGAATGTAAGTTGAGATGAAATCCCTTATAAAACTGTATCCTTAGGTTAAGGATAAATAAATGACATAATTATGCATGAGAAATATAAATACACTAAATTTTATTTGATATTCAGTGTAAAAAAATCATAAGACATTCACATATATTCTTGTAACAACAACATCAATGACTTTGATGTTTAACACAATGAATGAAAATTGAGTTAAAATTACTCTTATCAGGTTCATATAGATGACTTGAGAATTTATCAACAGAGTGATTATGTGCATAAAAATAATAACCACACAATGGGGATTGTAAATTACTATATATATAAATAAATAGTGATTTTACAGATAATATTGGAGTAAAATAGTCAATGATGTTTTCGTAAAAACCAATTAGTGGAAATAGAAATTAGAAATTCCTTTACCGATTTGGTTACTTAAAAAACATACATACCATGAAAGAATGATCATACATTGAAATTTTAAATTCACATAAATTAAAGTATATTACATAAATAATACAATCATGGGAAGTACATACACCACACAAAAGGAAATAGTGGCAATATAACATGAATCTCATGAAAATAAGAAGTGAGATAAAAACCCCTTACCATGTTGTAATCAATCGAGTCGTATGAAAAATGTTAATAACCACCAAATTAATCCCAGAATACCATGAATATATAGATAATCATGATAATATATATCGAAGGGTACTACACAACACACCACATGCAATAAATAAGTGGCAAACAATGGAAATCTCATGGAATTAAAAGTGAGATAATAAACCCCTTACCATGTTGTAATCAATCGATTCGTATGACCAAAAGTTAACAAATATCAAATGAATCACAGAATACCATGAATATAAATAGAATCATGGTAATATATATCAAATGGCAGTAAAAAATACATCACATGAAATAAATTAATAGTGAACAATTGAAATCTCATAAAATTAAAAGTTAGATAATAAACCTCTTACCTAATACTTTTTCTTAGTATATGGTAGGTTAACCTTCTATATAATGGGGAAATCATTATTATTAAATTATAAAAGAACTAAATACGTAAATATGATATCATATATGATATTCTATTATTGCTTTGTTAATAATATTTCAGTAGTATCATCATTTCATGTGTTAACTGATTCATTTTCCTTTATATGATTGGTTATGTAAGCCATGTATGTTCGGGATATGATGTATTTTATTCATATACAGAATAATATCACTTTCATAAAAATAATTTAATCATAAAATGTAAAATATTCTTTAATTATTATTATGGGGATTGAATCTCATCGCGTTCATGGAGACGGCAATCCGTACCTTCACATGAGCGACAATATCATTATTTTGGTGGTAAAATAGTATGTAATTGGATGGTATATCATATATAAAAAGTTATTAACATGTTATATTTATTATTTAAATCAGTTATAATCATTATTATACCCATCCAAATAATGAAGTGTTTGAATGACACCCTACACCATGACGTAGAGGTGGTAAGCCGTACATACACACGTATGTCGACTTTATAATTTATAGGATAGATAGAAAAAACGAATATGGTTGTTCAATATTTATAATAACATCATAGTATGTAGAAAGTACATGATTTATTATTCTGTTATGGAATGGAAAAAGAAATAGGAAGTGGATGAAGAAAGGAACTTTGAATGAGGGTGGTGAAATCATTACCTCTTCTTTGGGCATTTTCATTTGAGTTGATCAAAGGGATCCTTAGGTTGGATTCTGATCAAATTAAGCACTCTATGTTGATATGGGGGAAGTTGGGAGGATATTTGGGAAATGTTTTTCTGAGAAAAATAGATTTGGAGGTGTGAAATTAAGAAAAGGGGAAGTAACCTTTTATAAGATAGGTGGGGGTCACTTTAGGAAAACCTTGAAATTTTATTTTATAATAAAATCATTTTCAGTTTATAATGGCATAAAAATAATTTATTTCAAAGAAAATACAGATATGGGTCGAAAAATTCTCAACCAATAGGTTTTAGACAGGTTTAGGGTACCATTTTACCCATATCCTTTAGATTTAACTCTTAGTTAAATTGTTTAACTTTTATAGTGTCCTCTTCTATTCATATACTATATCGTTAATAAACATTATCTAAACTTATAAAAGAACCTCAAGTGGTTCATTATTGACATATATAATATTATTTAAGAAATTTTTTGATCCTTATATTTTTAAGAATATTATATCAACCAATAATATAGTATTTGTTTTAAAAACTCATTTATGTCAATTTGGACATTATTTAGTATTTGTTTTTTTGTGAAAATCATAAACACATGATTAATTCAAAAAAAATTATTTAATCAACTCTAACATGTCATATTAACCAGAAAAATTAGTGGAATTCATCAAACGTCTAAAATTACATTTATTTGGATATTTATAACATAAGTTTTTTAATCTTTCATTTATAAGGTAATTACTACATCATCATTATGTCATAAATAAATTTAATTATTTAAAGTCTAAAAATTATAAATAAAATACCATTAGGTCTGAATTTTTTCAGATTTCCAATGAATATTTATATTCTAATTTATCTTATGTATAAACCCATTTTGAAAATGGTTTAGTTATTAAACAATGAATTTAACTCTTTTAACTATTCTTTAAATAAAATAATAATAAATGTATTAATCTAATGCAAGTGGACCAAAGAAGATACTATTTTATTCATAAGTTTGTTTTTGGTAAAATTACACCTATCCAATAGAATTTGGACATGTTTTAGGGTAATTATAATATCATTTTTACCCTAAACTATCTTATTTACTTTTAACCGTGGTAAATAATAGTCAAAAGTTACTATACACAAAAAAAAATATTTTCATCTTTTTGAACCAAATTTTTCTTACTGATGTTAGTCGTGTCTCTCATATTTTTGAAATTCAACTCATAGAAGTGGTAAAATTATGGTTTTTTTCAAATTTTCAAATGCTCTGAGAAGTTGGGTAAAAGACAGTAAAAAGTTCAATAAAATTTTATATATAAAAACTTATTATAAAATGACACCAATTAATTACATTGAACATATATAGGTATTATATATCTATTTTGACTTAAAAGAAATTTAAATAAAATAAATAATTATTTAAATAAAAATTCAGTTTTAAACAATAACGCAATGTTTTTCACTATACATCAAAAATTGAATGTGTTCAGAAAAATACCAAAAATTCACTCTAATATAATTTTGATATTACAAATTCAAAAATTAATTTTATTTTACCAAATTAAAAACATAGAATTTGAATTAATTAATTTAAAATTAATTCCTATTGTTAAAACCAAAAAAGCGTGTTTTAAAAAATAAAAACTATCAAAATTTTGACATGTGGTTATGTCAAATTTAAATGTGAAATTACTTTTAATGACCTAAATTGTAATAAAGGATAAAAATATAATCTAATTATACTTCCAAACCATTCAAATGCATAATTTAACACTATAAATTATTTCAATTAAAAAAAATTCAATTAAAATTTGGTATTTTTCAGTATTCATTATATAATAGTTATCAGAAAAGTACCAAACATTTATAAAAAAAGGTTTTATCTCCAGAATCTAAAGAATAATTTAGTTTCATTAATTTGAATATATAAAAGTGTCAAATATTGGTTTTAAAAAGGGGTTTCTATTAAAAGGTGGTAAAATTACTTTTTTTTAAAAAAATCCTTCTTTTATCTGAAAAATTGAATTTGTTCTTATATTATGTCCCAAAAACTCATAATATGGATTCTAAAATTCTATATATTATATAAAAATAAAAATACATTTAATACAATTCATAACCACTTTTTGGATGACTAGTTTGTTATGTTGTGGTGTGCTTGAACTCAGTGTTGTGTGTAGTGAAAGCTATTGAATTACTTTAAAGAAAATAACTTACTTTGAAATATTTGGTTGTTACATATATTAATTCATGATGAATATTGTTTCAATTGAATTTTAATATTTCTCGAGGTTACAATTTAAATGTCACCCATGAAGTAAGAATTAATTTTAAAATCTCATTTCTTTGGGATTGATCTTATTTTCATTGAATGAATATTATAATATATCCTTAATAAAATCTATATATTTTCTTATCCTATAAATATTTAAGTATTTTACATATTTTATTCAAAATTTTACAGTCATAGGAACTTTAATCAATCAAATAAATGTCTAAAAAAATCAAATCTTATTTCACTTTTTGAGGGGGTTTATTATTCATCTATGTCTATATTTCTAAAAAATCATTTTAAAAATTCCTTTTAATTTTATCATATAATTTGTTAAATAAATTTTATGTTATTCTTGTTTTTTTATTTTTTTTAAATTAATCCATTGAAATGTTTTCCAAAAGGGACATTTTTGACATTATTTCCAAAAAGTTAAAATTAATAACTATTTTTTACATATACGACATTAACATATTTTCCCACGACCATAAATATTTTACTACCTTTAGCTTATTCTACAACATTTAAATGTTTTTACAAAGAAAACACTTTTATGAAAACATACTTTAAAATTTTCCCTTTCATTTTATTATATTCTTTAAAATTCTTGATTTTACTATGAAATCAACCTTTCTTATGAATTAATGGTCGTATCATATTTATTGAATAATTTTATGGTCAATGAATTCCTTTTGAAACATTAACTTTCTAGTGATTATTATTCATTAGACATTATGTTTCACTTAAGTATCCTTATTCTTTGTATCATTGATATGATTATTTCCCATGTTGTATAGAATTTATACATATTTTGTTTTTCTATGAATGTTATTTTATTGATGAGAGAAATATTTATATTCCTTATTCATTACTCAATACTGATATATTTAATAAGTTATATTTTTCAGGAATTAAAGTAATCATTCAATATATAAGGAAATAATTGGACATAAATTGATGAATGGGGACTGAAATTATATAAACCCTCAATGTATCGATAGGTCTCATGAGAAAAACATGTTTTCTATCTTTATTAAATGGGTTTTTGTGTATGCTTACCCATCGATTAAGATATATTTTAATAAGGTCTTGATTGTAAAGATATAAGCGGTTTAAGATCATAAAGTCCAATATTAATCATTTATTCAAGTGATAATTCCATTATTATTATCCATGATATTAATACATTGATATTATACTTATATTCATTTTTTATCATTTTTTTGATTAAATATAATTTTTTAGTTATTTACATTTTCATATTAATTATATCTTATTTAATCATGATATATTCTACTATATGTAACCCTTATTGAGCATGTGAGCTCACAAATTTATCTATTTTTCTTCCCCTACGATTTGAATAATGATATTATTAATAGTATTAGGGGTAGAATAATGTTTATTATTCTATGTAATTTATATTTTCAATGTAATATGAGCATTAAATATGTATCTGGTTCTTTAATATTAATAAAAATATTGGTCATTCGGGATAATATCCGTTTGTATCTTATGCTAATATGCCAAAGTAAACACCGGTTCTAGGTTAATTAATTCCGGTTTTATATAGTTGGTATTATAGGAAGTTTAGTAGAAACATTGAGAACATGATTTAGGGAAACATATATTAGGTATAAAAAATATATTATTGACATTGATTATAAAATAATTTATATGTTAAGATTCAAATTTTTTAGTAAGTAAGAGATTATGTGGTTTTCCCAGTAATACATACTAGTTCGTATACTACAAGTTGACATAGTTTTGACATAGATGGATCAAGGGGTAATAAATCTGTTAAGAGTTGTTTTATTATACTTTAACCATAATTGTAGTGTGTGAGAAATCTTCCCTTACTGGACATCTTGTTTGACACTACTGAGTGATATACTTGAGTTAATTCACATTTTCTATATCAACCATTATGATGAAATAAAGAATATAACATGTAGAAATATATGATTTTATATTGTGATGTTGAATAAAAATAAAATTTGATTAGCATGATAATTATATGGTTGAAACTATTTTCAAAAGAATAGATACCACTTTTGAGGTTTACATATTGTAAGTTTGACAAAATTAATGATATTTTTAGATATTTTTTTAGCATAACACCATTTCACTTGGAATATTTTTTTTAGTGAAATGGTTATTTGGTGAAAACAATTTCATATTTTTGGGAAATAATTTTAATGTTATTGGAAAACATTAGGGTTTATAAGATCATTGATGCTATGCTAATTATGGTTGACTGGGATAAAAGTTTTAGTATATTTTGGGAATATATCTTAATGAAAACCATTAGATTGGAAAGTTATTTAGTGGTTAATTGATTAATATGAAGTACACTATATTGGGAATATTATAAGATAAAGGTATTTTTTTGAATAATATGTAGATATTTAACTTTGTTATAATATACTATTTTATTGAGGTTTCATGGTGATTCTGGTAATTAGTATATTTTCAGTGAGTATATGATCAAGGTATTCTAGTATTTGGTATATGACATTAAAATATACTTTTGTTTCTTTGGAGATTAATTTTAAGTTTATTTTTTGATCTTTTGTGAACTTCATTAAAAAATTTTGTATTCTGAATTTTCCTAGACAAATTGTTGATGGGTATTAGGGTTAACTACATACGAAATGATTTATGTTGAATTTTGGGTGTTATTTTAATATTTTTTTTGTTTTCGTAAATATATATTTATTGGTGGAATACAATTTGTTTCTTTTAAGGATCTTATGATCCGTTAAATTTTAATTTTCATGATTTATGCATGAAAAATTCATATTTAACATCTATTCCTTTGAGTAATAGATGAAATAAAAATTGATCTAAGCCTAACCCAAGGATGAAATTGTGAATAATAAATGGGAAAAATTAAGTATAATTATGTATTTTTCTTATATTAGTAAAAAAAATAAATTTTTTACATTAAGGAAAAGTGTCTTGAAGTGAAAAAATTTATACTTTTACTTCAATTTTTGGTGAATTGATGGTCTTTTCACACATAATGGTTTTTTATTATTTTTTGGTTGTTAACATTCTCAGTTCTTCTTTTGAAGAGATATTCTATTATTATTCTGCATAATTCAGGGTTTTAAGAAGGTATTTTAAAATATTGATGCTTTGATGACTGATATCAAATTGAATGGTTAAAATTTATTCAAGGAGTAAAATTTTAGACCCCAATATTTAATGATATATTTCTATTTAAATAAATTAGTTTTTTTGATATCTTGTGATACAAGAAAACCAAATACTAAATGAAATATAATATGATATAAAACTATAACCCTGCCTTTATGTTTATTGTATGAATTGGAATGACCACATTTTTTGTTTTTTTATAAAATTACTTGTATTACATTTTTTCCCTAAATTTGTGTATTTACTTTTATTTGAGAAAATAATATAATTATTAACTGAAAATTTTAGAAAAAGTATTTGAAAAAATGAAATTAATTTTTGAAATCAGCTTGTTAGAATTATCTTAAGGCAAATTTTTGATATTTTTCATAAAAGATTCATTTTCCAATGAATATTGAAAAATATAGATGTTTATTGAAAACACTTTATTCTTTTAAATCATTTAAAATGATCCATTTTATTTTATCTTGAAAAAAATTAAAATCAATTAGTTTATATTATTAATAATATAATTAAAATGATTATAAATAATTTTTTGTTGGATTTTTGTATAAAAAATTTATATACTTAAGGAAACATTTCTTTTGAAAAACTACTTTTCATCACATTTTATAGGTGAAATTTTGAATTATCATATATAACATCTTTGTATTGAATTTTATGAAATAGATTACATATATAGAAACATAATGTATAAAATTGGAAATCAAGGAACATTAATTTTTATTTATCAGGAATTGTAACCTTCATAAACGTTTGTCACCTCGATAAGGGTAAAATTAGTTTAACATGGTAAAAAAGGTTCCATTGGGCTATAAAATATCACTAAAACTTGTATTATCCTACTTTATGAGTGTTTTTCGACTGTTATCATCCATGTTTATAAAGTATATAAACTTGGTCTCTTTTTTATTTGATATTGATCATCATTTTATATTAATATAAGAATAAATGTAAAATGTTACTCTCTTAGATTTACTATTTTTAATATGTTTTCCATAACGATAAAAGTGGTTATGTTAGTTTTAAATTTTTATTTTTAATATGAATTAATTTTTTATTATGGTAATAAATTTTTTATTTTTAGTGATTAATATTTTTCAATTATGAAAATAAATTTTGTTTCTAATCACAATTTTAAATAAATAGTTATAAGGATAGAAATAACGAATCTATATTATATTTATGGAATAGTTATTATTTTATAATTATAATAGAATGTCTACCTTCTTATCTTCCAATCTATCAGAAATTGATAATGTCACTCGCGTGTATGTGCAGGCTACCACCTCCCTAAAGTAATACGATTCATTTTTCATTTTTCTATGGATGGTAATATGAAAAAATTTAATTAATATATATATTATATATACTATATATTAATTATTTAGTAAAGGTTAATTATTTTTTACCTTTATTTCATTCCATCCATCAAAAAGAGAAAACAACATTGATATGTCTGTACAACTAATCAACACCATAAAAAATGTAATTCAATTTTATATATGTACCTTTTATTGTTGAATATATATATATAATTAATATATATGATATTTATATGATGGTTAAAATTTTTGATATGATGGAACCACAATAAATGTATGAGAATTGGAGCAACCGAGCTGAAATTCTCACAAGAAACAAAGTAGTTAAAACTAGAAACACTGATAATAGTCAACGATTGATGAAACATTGGTCATAAGATGTTATAAATGGATAATATATGATTTTATATATTTTTATATGGTTATTTTATGAAAGCATAATATTTTTATATTTTTTATACATGAGTTAAAAATCACTCACAAGGATAATCGATTTTACGGTAAGATATTTCATCTCAATTTCCACACCATTGAGACATATTTGGTATTATAAAAAAATTTATTTTTATGTTATATATATACTACATATTTTAAGTATTATAATATATCCTACACAGTCTTTATATATTTTATTATACTATTTATATGTAATTATTTTATATTTTCTCTTCCAAATTTTCCTCTTATTGTAAATTGAATCATGCAAAGAAATGTTAAAAATAAAATATGACCTTTTTTATCCTTTTGATTGTGTATATTTTTCATTCCATGTACATATTTTAAAAAAATTATATTTCAATAGTATATTTTCTTTAATCAAATGAATTATTAAATAATTTTTATATTATCTTTGATTTTTTTGTGATTTTTAAAAGGAATACTTTCATATATTCTCTAAAAGTTTCATTTTCTAATTTCTTAACAAAATGTATAAAGGAATGATTCTTTTAAATGCAGACAACTGGGAAAAAGTTTCCCACCACCGTAAATATTTTATTCTCTTTAGATATTTAAATAAGATTTGTATGGTTCTAACAAGAAAAATAGATTGTGATATCATTTTTTATATTTCTCAAATTAATTTTCTTATATTTTTTAAAATTCATGATTTTCCAACAGAATTTACTTTTCTAATGAATTGATATTCATTTATAATCAATTGATTATTTTTTTTCACTGAATTTCTCTTGAAAGATATACTTTCTTTGTAAATTTTTCATTAAAAATTTTATTTCAGTTAAATATACTTATTCTTTGTTTCATGGATATTATTATTTTCTAAATATTATTCCAATTCTACATAAGATGTTTTCTTATGGAAGTTATTGGATTGACAGAGGAAGTATTTATATTTTATATTCCTTACCCAATATGGATATTTATTGATAAGGTATTTTGTTCATGGATTAAATTGTTCATTCAATATATTAGTAATTATTTAGATATGTAGTGATGGGTAGGGTCCAGAAGTATATATCCCATTAATGTATTGGTAGAAATCATGAGAGAAACTACTTGGATAGCCTTATTAAATGAGGTTTTTGTTCATACCTACCCATCAATTGAACTTTCCCAGTGCAATGTCTTGATGGTAAAGGTACGATGATGTTTGAGATCATGATTTCCTACATTAATTATTTTCTTCATTGATAGTTCAGTTATTATTATCCATGAGAGGACTATATTAATAATATCTATAGATGAATTTTGTGCCCAATTAATTGATTAAATGAAATTTGTTTTCATTTATTTACCTTTCCATATTTATTATTCCTTATTTACATAAGATATCACCTGTTGTACGTAACACTTACTAAGATTGTGATATCACTATTTTATTTTTTTTCCATTACACATAATATGAAGAATTATTTTATGATTAATATCAAGGATGCAATATTGTTTCTTATTATATGCATTTTATACTGCCACTATAATATGATAATCATGTATGAATATGATTCTTCAAGACTTAAAAACTGATCATTCCTTCTGGATGAGATCCCTTGTGTTTTGTAGTAATGTTTTAGACCTCTCCGATCCATTAATTTGTAATAATCAAGTGTATGAGGTGTTCCTAGAGATCAAGATGACTAATTCCAATAATTTTCCAATACCTATTTTCCCAATGGTATCTCATTCTAATAGAGAGTCATTCTAATTGTTTTCCCAATTTCAAGTTTTCTAATGGTGGCTAATTCCAATGATGACTCATCCAAATAGTTTTCAAAATTTCTTGTTTTCCAATGGTGAGTTATTACCAACATGTTTTGAATAGTGAGTCAGGATGGATAGTTAGGGCCGTTGAGTTGGGATGGTGAATAAGGAATGGTGAGTCAAAAATCCTGAGTTAGGATGATGAGTCAATATCGGTGAGTCTGGATGGAGAGTCAAGAATGGTGAGTCAGGATGTTTAGTTAGGACATGTGAGTTAGGAAAGTGTGCCAGGAATGGTGAGTCCAGACTGGAGAGTCATGAAACGTGATTCCAGACTATTGAGTGTGGACAGTTAGTCAGGAATGGTGAGTTAGGACTGGTGAGTCATAAATGGTGAGTCAATATACTGAGTCAGGATAGGTGAGTCTGGATGATGATTCAGGAATAGTGAGTCTAGACTGGTGATCTAGGAGTGATTGTCCATGAGTAGTGAGTCATGAACAGTGTGTCAGGGGTGGTGATACATTTCCAACAGTTTTTTAAACTTCCAGAATTTTCTAGTTTTCCTAGTTTTTTCTTTTTAACACCTCTCTTTGATTTAAAATGAGTTTAATACCATAATTAAGTGGGTTTGAAGCTTTTTCAAGGGGTATAAATCATATCATTGATATTCTAAATATCGTGAGGCTTTTAAATGGTCTAAACATGTGATCTTGTTCAAACACAATATTTAATAGAAATTATATGCTGTTTTAAATCTCATGAGTTCTGAATCAAATCATTCAAAGAGGGAGACCTTCCCATAGTTCTATCCTTCTAGTTTATCTTGAAACAATATGTAAAAAATCCTTCCTCCCATAGGAGTCCATGAATGATGTTCTTCAGTTGGTTTGGGTCCATCTTGAAGGAGTTCCCTCTGGTACTCACCCCTCGTTTTGTGTAGAAACTATGGGAAAAATAATTATTACTTAAAAGTAGGGTTTTCATTCATTTCTCTTTATGTGTATAATTCAAAATAGGATTATTATTATGAAATATTTTGAGCATGGTCTTAATATGATTATGAGAAATAATTATTCAGTTTATATTCAATTTATAGTGGATGGGGAATGTGACGTATGGTCCTACTATTTTATTGATATTTTGATCAATATTGGGAATTTCACAGGTTAGATACCCACTAGAAATAATGGATGTTAGGTGTCCTAGTTTTTAACCAATTTATGGGGTTGTGGAATGCATTCATGTAATGTGGCTATTGTCATCACTTATTGTAAAATGGTTAACTACGTACATTCAGTTAAAATAAATTAATTCCATAGGATTATACCATTTCTGTGACAACTCCTTAAATTAAGTGAAATTGAATAAGGGATTCCCTACTAAATCCAAAAGTATTTTTTCATTTATTATATGTTGTAACATGTTTTTGGACACTATTATGTGTGGGGGATAGATATTGTGATATGATGGATCAAATATGGATGTGTTGTGTTATGTGGGGGGTTGTGGATGAAATGTGGTTGTTCATTGGTGTTGTGATTGTTGGTATGGTGCAGTGGTGCAATGGGGTTTTAATGTTTGTTAGGGTATGGATGTACAGAAAGGCTGTAAAAAGGGGATGTGAGTGTGAATTGGTAATGATGTGGGATTTTGGTAATAGAGTAATGGGTTGTTGTGTGGTGCCAATTTATTTGTGTTGGTTATTTTATTATGTGAATTAAATCATGTTTTTTGGTATTTATGTAACTAAAGTGGAATATCTGTTCATGGGAAGAATCTGGAAAAATGATTTGTTTTAAATGTAATTTTGAACGTGAACATAATATAAATGAAGGATAAGAAGCTGGAATTTGGTGAACCAATACGTTGTTAATATGGTATTATTCTATATTTTTGAAATCCGGTAAGAAAAAAATGTTGATTAAAAGTATATTTTGACTTATGACATGTGTTCTACTTATATGGTGTTGTTCTTATACTATGTTGTTTGTTCGATAATATCTACTCTAGTATTAATACAATTATTACTATATGTCAATAATTTCAAATGGGAATGATTACTGAGGAAATTTATTCTTGGTTGAGTTTATTAACCTTTTAACTTTTATATATAAATCAATGAGTTTGAAATATGAAATAAGATGAAATTGGTTTCCTGATGAATGTTGATTACACCAGTCAAGTGACTGATAAAGTAGAAATTATTGATAAAAAAGACTCTCGAATATAACCTAAAGGTTGAAAACGTATTTTTGATTGTGTTTGGTGTGTGTTTTTTATGTAATTAGATATGGAAATGATTGTGTGGGTTTTGTGAGATGTTTAGTTCTTGTTATAAACCCATTGGAGGGGATTTTGTTCTATAACTCTTTGTATATACATTTTATGTTCTATTGTGATTTTTATACATACCCCACCCTAGTTGAGCATTATGTGCCGAGCACCCACATTGTAGAGACCCGTATCCTGATGTACATTGACCTTACATTACATTTGCGGAATACTTAGTACATAACAAAAACACACACACAAGGATCGTAATAGTTTAGTGTCTTTGGAAACTCGGAACGTAATCTTCTAATCGTGGTGAAAGTTATTCAATATCTCCCATAAAGGTCATCCTTTTTTTTACCTAAAACCTTTCTTTATATCCTGGGGAAAAGAAAACATAAAAGGGTGAGCTCAAATGCTCAGCAAGGGCAATAAAGGAAATAAAAATCATATCATATCTTTTTGAAAATCATAACCTGCAAAAGAGATCATAAAATCTTAATAAATCATAGAAGTGAAAATGAGATCCCCATAATCATAACATGAAACTTGAAACTTTGTGGCATGCACACATAATCTTGGAAAATCATTTCTTGTTAGTCATGACTCATTGCCAAGACTATCTTAGTGGAAAAAGTCCCTTTCTGAATCGAGTAATCCTCGTTTCAGTCCTGTTTCACTGAACCGAAATAACCTTCCGTTCCAGCCATGTCTATCTCATGAGATATAAAATCTTTACCCAATGCATTGGAGGGAGATATAGGTCCCACCCATCTTATAATGAATCCTTTCTTATGTGTGCCACATAATCATAAATCATACATCATCGCATAACACATGTAACAAAAATGGGATTCTTGAAACATCATGACATCATAAATCAGTTCATATAAGATAAAGGAATTAATAAAAATAATTCCATCACAACATGATCAAATCAATGTAATAATAGGGATAAAAAGAGAACCATTTTTATTATCTTAGATGGAAAATAATTTTGATGAAATACATGAACTTCATTCTTGAGGAAAATATCCTTTCTTCTTCAAAAACACTTTTCTTTTCTTAACATGTCATACAATTATAAACTAAAAGAAGTTGATTAAAAATAAACTTGAAAAACTTGTAAAGGAAGCTTCTTGGGAATAATGTTTTAAAAATCCATTCATGCCGTATAAGTTAAAAAAAACATTCTTCGTACTTTTGTCGGAAAAGTCAAAAAGTACCTCGTACGAAAAACGACAAAAGATTCCTTTCATACATATTACTAAAAACTCACCGAAGGGTAAAAATGGATCTAAACAATTGTAAGTGGATGGAAACAATATTACATATTGAGGGAACATGGATGTGGATGATAAAATACACCCCAGTAAATACTTACGAATAAACAATCTCGGATAAAAATGAGATTGTGATATTTCCCTTACCTTAGGTCCAATTTGCTTTGTATGTGTCCGAACCTCCTGTATAATGATTTAAATAATGTCATTGACTTATTACAGAATCATATTCATTGTTATGATATCATATATGGTTCATTTATGACATTATATTACCCGTTCTTTTGTAAATTCCATGTTAAAGAAGCGTTTTGGGTAAAATCGTTTCATTTATCGTAGGTGTTTTGACTTGTTGTTCTTGACATCATTATTACTTATATCATGATTTACTTACTTCCAGAATATAAAATATGATTTATATATCATATATATTCAGTATATATATATATATATAATAGATAGATAAATAAAATGAAAAACATCGTTCATGGAGACGGTAGTCCGTACGTACGCATGAACGCTGTTTTTCTTTCCTTATTGTCTTGAAATGGAAGTAAGTAGATGACATACATATGTATATATATACATAAATACAGTAGCTTTATAATGTCATATTTTTCATTATTATTTCTTATATATACATTAAAATCATTCTGAAATGGTTAACATGGAGAATGAATCTCATCGCGTCGTGGAGACGGTAGTCCGTACGTACACACGAGCGATGATATCATTTCTATAAATATTGAATTGAATTGGAGTGGATTATACAATATATCAGAATCAATATTATGTTGTAATAACTATGTATAGTTATTCTTTACACCATTATACCCATCCATGTAAGGTGGTGGTGGAAAATAGATTACACCACGGCGTGGAGACGGTATTCCGTACGTACGCACGCGTGGTGATTTCTTTTTCCGTAGGATGGATAGATGGTGAAATAGGGTTGTTTCATACTTATAATAACATATCAGTATATGAGTGATACTGATGTTATTACTTCATAATGAAAAAACCTAATAAGAAGAAGTGGAAGAAGAAATAAATATGAAAGAATTGGTAACGGTAATTACCTCTTCTTTGAAGTGCCTCTTTGAGACCTCCTCTTAGGGCACTAGAATTGGTCTTTGAGGAAGACCAGAACCACTAGGATGTTGCTAGGGAAGTGGAGAAGAGATTTTGGCAGGGGTTGGCCGAGCTTGAGTGCTCAAATTGGTGTGAGGAGGAGGGGGAGGAGGTGTCCTTTTATAGGGGAGGAGAGGGGCACCTTAGGAATATCTCAAAATATTATTTTATATTAAAGTCAAAATCGGTTTATAATGGTTCCAAAGGGTCTTATTTAGAAGCTAAAGTGGGGATGGGTCGAAATCCTATCAACCAATAGAATTTAGACAAGTTTAGGATATTATTTTAACCTTATCAATTAGATTTAACTCTAAGTTAAATAATTTAACTTTTACCATGTCTTTTTGTTTTGCTTTCACTATATGGTTAATACACTTACTATAACATGTCAAAAGAACCCCAAATTGTTTATTATTAATATATATATCCTTATCTAAGTCATTTGGCCGAACCTTAGATTTTTAGGAATAAAATAACAATTAATAATATAATATTTGATTTAAAAACTATTTTGTGTCAATTTTGACACTATTTGATATATGATTTTTGTGAAAGTCATAACAGAATTAAATGTTCGAACCAAGTTGATTAAATAAACATTAATATATCATAGTAACCTAGAAAATTAGTGTAATTCATAAAAATTTTCAAATTACATTTATTTTGGTGTTTATAACATCAATTATATCAATATTTCATTAATAAGATAATTACTGCATCATCGTTGTGTCATAAATAAATTAAATTATATGATGTCTAAAAATTACAAATAAAATACCATCATGTAGGAAATCTTTTTAGCTTTCTAATGAATATTTACAATCGAATTTATCTTATGTATAACCCCATATTAAAAATGATTTACTTATTAAACTTTGATTTTAACTATTTTAACCTTTCTTTAAATAAATTAATAATAAATGTCCTAATCTACTCCAAGTGGGCCTAAATGGTCATATTTTATTCCTAAGTTTGTTTTTGGTCGAATTACACTTGTCCAATAGAATTAGGACATGTGTTAGGGTAATATTAATATCATATTTACCCTTAGTTACCCTATTTACTATTAACCGCGGTAAAAAACGTAAAAAGTTACTATTCACCAAAAAATTATTTTCATCTCATTGAACCACATTTTAGTCCTTGATATTAACCGTGTCTCTCGGATTTTCGAAATTCCATTCACAGAAGCGGTAAAATTAAGTTTTATACAAAATTCAGTTTTTAACCTACCACTTAGTAGTTTCACTATTCATCAAAAATTGATGTTTTTCAGAACAATGCCAAAATTTCATCCTAAGCTATATTTCATATTCCGAATTCAAAAATGAAGTGTATTTTACCAAATTCATAACATAGAAATTGCATTAATTAAATTTATAATTAAATCCCGCTGTTAAAATAAATAGCGTGTTTTTAGGAAACAATATATATCAAAAGATTGACACTTGATTATGTCTGGTTTAAATGTGAAATTACAACCAATGACCAACATTGTATTAAATTGTAAAAATATATTCTAAATATACTTTAAAACCACTCAAATTAATAATTTATCACTATTAATTATTTCGATTAAAAAAGTTGTTTTTAATTATAATTTAGTAATTTTCACTATTCATCAGAATGTGAAAGTTATCCGAAAAGTATCAAAATTTCACCTTAGGCTAAATTCGATACTCCGAATCCAAGAATGAAGTTCATTTTGAAAAATAAGATTTACAGAATTTTAAAAAGTGGTTATTACTATTCATAACGGCTAGTTTTAATAATATTTTAATAGCATATCATTATTTCGTGAAACTCAGTATTACGTACCACACACGCTATCGAGGAAGGTTGCGATTGCGTGTAATGCAAGGCAAGTCAAGGATGCGTGTTGTGCAAGCTCCTTTTGGTGTAGCATACAACACAAGACATTAGTGAAATAAAAAATAATATTTTTCATAAAATCTCGGGCTGTTACATTCTACCCCCCTTAAAATGAATTTCGCCCTCGAAATTCATCGGGGTTATAAATGGTTTACTATTCGAAAGTTTCTTTAATAGAAACCCACATCGTAAAAAGGAATACCAAAACTTGGCTTTAATAACTAAAGTATGAAATGTAACGATTACCCAAATAAACTAATCACTGGGTTTCCACATAGGTGAAAATATGGATATGGAAGAGAAATCTAACCATCATGTTCTGATGGAGAGTGGTAGAGAACATGGCTATGGAAAAGCCAGTAATCACAAATCCATAAATTTGTGACGATCTAAGGTACCATCTGATTCATCAGGTATAAGAGAACTAGGACAACATTTTTGGTTTTCAAGATCATTTCCCTAAAGTTAAAGAATTTGAATTAGAATAAATACTTACTTTATTTTGGTACAATCTCACTGTTGTTCGTGCCTTTAACAATTTCCACTTCATCTCTTAAATAAATGAAGTTGAATTTGTTATTCGTGAAGTGTTAGCAGATCATGTGATAGAATGACGGGTCATTCCATCTGTCTCAAAAGGTTAGCAAAATTTATATACATAAGTCGATCTATAGTGGGATTAATCATATATGGTTCCTAAAATGGGCTTATACTTCATATATCATACTGCTTAATATAATAACACTAGTTTCTACTAAATAGGGACTTCCTGTAGGTCAGTGGTAGGCGATAAAAGCCAGTCGCACTTCGGTTGTGGGTTTGATTCCTACAGCCTTGTCCGAAGCGATGGGCTGTCGCCCGTCCTGCAGGTTGTACTTTTTATAAAACTATATTACTATAACATCCCATCAATAATATCGAAAAAAACTTCTATCCTTAAACAATACTAACTTATGTCCAACATAATCCATTCTAATCTTTAGGCTTATCCATAATACTGCAGTCCACTCTCATAACATAGTGAAAATGATTACCAGAGATTTAATACCATCGTTGATCCCCATAAGATATGTCTTGTTGGTCACATTCTAAACATTCAAAGTCCTTAATCATGTATTCGCTTGAATACCTTAGTGAAAACATGAATGCAGTTTAAAGTTAACACTTTCCACATACCAAAATCCTCAAAATTCTATATACTCAAACCATGATATCACTTAGTCCTTATATCAATCATGAGCTCATGAATACAATCAAACATTTAATTTTCTCCTTATCCCTTCATTATGCGCATATCATCTACATTCCAAAAATATCTGAATACCCTTTCATGGATACTGGTAATATTAATCATACACTTTTCAAAACACAAGGAAAGACAACAGTGTAACAATCCATAGATGTCTCTTTATTCCAAAATTACACATGATAAACATGTAATCATGCCACTACATTCTCAAACCATTGACCGAGCTTCAAAAATTCTTTCATCTCACATATCATTTGTAGTCTCTTCATCATCATCCACATAAATACTACCCATATGACCATACTGATTCTCTTCATGAGTCTTTCCCTTAGGGAATTTGTTTGCATAATGCCCATACATTCCACATTTAAAACACTTAACCATTTTTGATGTCGTAGCATTACCATTATCCTCATCCATGGTGTTAACCGACCCTTTTCCTTTGCACTTACTTGCTTTGTGTCCTTCTTTTCCACACCCAAAGAATCTTCCAGTTCCCTTGAAACATTCTCCTTGATGCCTCTTCCCACATGATTTACATAGGGGAAATTGAACTTTCTTTCCTCTATGATCATCATGAAACTCCATCTTTCTCTTATTAGCCGAGTCAGGAAACTTACCAAATTTTACTTTATTAATCATATTATGAGATTGCTGATTCGGCATAATAATGATGTTTGGACTTCCAAATCCCATTTCATTTGGTTGCTCATAAAAAATATCATTCCATTGTCCAGCATATCCTCCATTATCATGAATCACCTTGTTTCCATCCATTTTCTAAACCCAAAAAGAATAGTGTGAGAGGCAAAAATCATGCTAGGGAAAACAACATTATAAAGGGGGAGTACCTTCAATATCTAACATCTTAGGTTTAATTCTATGATCGTTAGCGTAGTTCTAGTACTATAACCTATACGTATACTTAACCTTAGGGACATCCCTAGACATACCTTAGAAATATCTCTAGGGATCTCACTAAAGTTCTCGCATCCTAGTTTCCAAAGGTTGACTAAACCTTTCCTCTGATACCAACTGTAGAGACCCGTATCCTGATGTACATTGACCTTACATTACATTTGCGGAATACTTAGTACATAACAAAAACACACACACAAGGATCGTAATAGTTTAGTGTCTTTGGAAACTCGGAACGTAATCTTCTAATCGTGGTGAAAGTTCTTCAATATCTCCCATAAAGGTCATCCTTTTTTTTACCTAAAACCTTTCTTTATATCCTGGGGAAAAGAAAACATAAAAGGGTGAGCTCAAATGCTCAGCAAGGGCAATAAAGGAAATAAAAATCATATCATATCTTTTTGAAAATCATAACCTGCAAAAGAGATCATAAAATCTTAATAAATCATAGAAGTGAAAATGAGATCCCCATAATCATAACATGAAACTTGAAACTTTGTGGCATGCACACATAATCTTGGAAAATCATTTCTTGTTAGTCATGACTCATTGCCAAGACTATCTTAGTGGACAAAGTCCCTTTCTGAATCGAGTAATCCTCGTTTCAGTCCTGTTTCACTGAACCGAAATAACCTTCTGTTCCAGCCATGTCTATCTCATGAGATATAAAATCTTTACCCAATGCATTGGAGGGAGATATAGGTCCCACCCATCTTATAATGAATCCTTTCTTATGTGTGCCACATAATCATAAATCATACATCATCGCATAACACATGTAAAAAAAAATGGGATTCTTGAAACATCATGACATCATAAATCAGTTCATATAAGATAAAGGAATTAATAAAAATAATTCCATCACAACATGATCAAATCAATGTAATAATAGGGATAAAAACAGAACCCTTTTTATTATCTTAGATGGAAAATAATTTTGATGAAATACATGAACTTCATTCTTGAGGAAAATATCCTTTCTTCTTCAAAAACACTTTTCTTTTCTTAACATGTCATACAATTATAAACTAAAAGAAGTTGATTAAAAATAAACTTGAAAAACTTGTAAAGGAAGCTTCTTGGGAATAATGTTTTAAAAATCCATTCATGCCGTATAAGTTAAAAAAAACATTCTTCGTACTTTTGTCGGAAAAGTCAAAAAGTACCTCGTACGAAAAACGACAAAAGATTCCTTTCATACATATTACTAAAAACTCACCGAAGGGTAAAAATGGATCTAAACAATTGTAAGTGGATGGAAACAATATTACATATTGAGGGAACATGGATGTGGATGATAAAATACACCCCAGTAAATACTTACGAATAAACAATCTCGGATAAAAATGAGATTGTGATATTTCCCTTACCTTAGGTCCAATTTGCTTCGTATGTGTCCGAACCTCCTGTATAATGATTTAAATAATGTCATTGACTTATTACAGAATCATATTCATTGTTATGATATCATATATGGTTCATTTATGACATTATATTACCCGTTCTTTTGTAAATTCCATGTTAAAGAAGCGTTTTGGGTAAAATCGTTTAATTTATCGTAGGTGTTTTGACTTGTTGTTCTTGACATCATTATTACTTATATCATGATTTACTTACTTCCAGAATATAAAATATGATTTATATATCATATATATTCAGTATATATATATATAATAGATAGATAAATAAAATGAAAAACATCGTTCATGGAGACGGTAGTCCGTACGTACGCATGAACGCTGTTTTTCTTTCCTTATTGTCTTGAAATGGAAGTAAGTAGATGACATACATATGTATATATATACATAAATACAGTAGCTTTATAATGTCATATTTTTCATTATTATTTCTTATATATACATTATAATCATTCTGAAATGGTTAACATGGAGAATGAATCTCATCGCGTCGTGGAGACGGTAGTCCGTACGTACGCACGAGCGATGATATCATTTCTATAAATATTGAATTGAATTGGAGTGGATTATACAATATATCAGAATCAATATGATGTTGTAATAACTATGTATAGTTATTCTTTACACCATTATACCCATCCATGTAAGGTGGTGGTGGAAAATAGATTACACCACGGCGTGGAGACGGTATTCCGTACGTACGCACGCGCGGTGATTTCTTTTTCCGTAGGATGGATAGATGGTGAAATAGGGTTATTTCATACTTATAATAACATATCAGTATATGAGTGATACTGATGTTATTACTTCATAATGAAAAAACCTAATAAGAAGAAGTGGAAGAAGAAATAAAGATGAAAGAATTGGTAACGGTAATTACCTCTTCTTTGAAGTGCCTCTTTGAGACCTCCTCTTAGGGCACTAGATTTGGTCTTTGAGGAAGACCAGAACCACTAGGATGTTGCTAGGGAAGTGGAGAAGAGATTTTGGCAGGGGTTGGCCGAGCTTGAGTGCTCAAATTGGTGTGAGGAGGAGGGGGAGGAGGTGTCCTTTTATAGGGGAGGAGAGGGGCACCTTAAAAATATCTCAAAATATTATTTTATATTAAAGTCAAAATCGGTTTATAATAGTTCCAAAGGGTCTTATTTCGAAGCTAAAGTGGGGATGGGTCGAAATCCTATCAACCAATAGAATTTAGACAAGTTTAGGATATTATTTTAACCTTATCAATTAGATTTAACTCTAAGTTAAATAATTTAACTTTTACCATGTCTTTTTGTTTTGCTTTCACTATATGGTTAATACACTTACTATAACATGCCAAACGAACCCCAAATTGTTTATTATTAATATATATATCCTTATCTAAGTCATTTGGCCGAACCTTAGATTTTTAGGAATAAAATAACAATTAATAATATAATATTTGATTTAAAAACTATTTTGTGTCAATTTTGACACTATTTGATATATGATTTTTGTGAAAGTCATAACAGAATTAAATGTTCGAACCAAGCTGATTAAATCAACATTTATATATCATAGTAACCTAGAAAATTAGTGGAATTCATAAAAATTTTCAAATTACATTTATTTTGGTGTTTATAACATCAATTATGTCAATATTTCATTAATAAGATAATTACTGCATCATCGTTGTGTCATAAATAAATTAAATTATATGATGTCTAAAAATTACAAATAAAATACCATCATGTAGGAAATTTTTTTAGATTTCTAATGAATATTTACAATCGAATTTATCTTATGTATAACCCCATATTAAAAATGATTTACTTATTAAACTTTGATTTTAACTATTTTAACCTTTCTTTAAATAAATTAATAATAAATGTCCTAATCTACTCCAAGTGGGCCTAAATGGTCATATTTTATTCCTAAGTTTGTTTTTGGTCGAATTACACTTGTCCAATAGAATTAGGACATGTGTTAGGGTAATATTAATATCATATTTACCCTTAGTTACCCTATTTACTATTAACCGGGGTAAAAAACGTAAAAAGTTACTATTCACCAAAAAATTATTTTCATCTCATTGAACCACATTTTAGTCCTTGATATTAACCGTGTCTCTCGGATTTTCGAAATTCCATTCACAGAAGCGGTAAAATTAAGTTTTATACAAAATTCAGTTTTTAACCTACCACTTAGTAGTTTCACTATTCATCAAAAATTGATGTTTTTCAGAACAATGCCAAAATTTCATCCTAAGCTATATTTCATATTCCGAATTCAAAAATGAAGTCTATTTTACCAAATTCATAACATAGAAATTGCATTAATTAAATTTATAATTAAATCCCGCTGTTAAAATAAATAGCGTGTTTTTAGGAAACAATATATATCAAAAGATTGACACTTGATTATGTCTGGTTTAAATGTGAAATTACAACCAATGACCAACATTGTATTAAATTGTAAAAATATATTCTAAATATACTTTAAAACCACTCAAATTAATAATTTATCACTATTAATTATTTCGATTAAAAAAGTTGTTTTTAATTATAATTTAGTAATTTTCACTATTCATCAGAATGTGAAAGTTATCCGAAAAGTATCAAAATTTCACCTTAGGCTAAATTCGATACTCCGAATCCAAGAATGAAGTTCATTTTGAAAAATAAGATTTACAGAATTTTAAAAAGTGGTTATTACTATTCATAACGGCTAGTTTTAATAATATTTTAATAGCATATCATTGTTTCGTGAAACTCAGTATTACGTACCACACACGCTATCGAGGAAGGTTGCGATTGCGTGTAATGCAAGGCAAGTCAAGGATGCGTGTTGTGCAAGCTCCTTTTGGTGTAGCGTACAACACAAGACATTAGTGAAATAAAAAATAATATTTTTCATAAAATCTCGGGCTGTTACACACATCATCACACGGGAGGGCGTCTTTCCCAAACATCCTGGTGGGAGGATGGATGAATGGCCACTTACTTTTCCCTATTCCCCCTTCTAGGTTTTGGTAACCCAAGGTTATTTGGGAATGTTGTGGTTTGTGAGGCCCACGTGTTTGTGGGATAGTTTTTCTTTCATAGGTTTCTTTAGGATGAGATGTGTGGTGAATTCCTATTTTTTTTGGATGAGGTGTGGTTTGTGGCCTAGGTGTCTATAGGTGGGATGTGATTTGGTGTGATGTGGCTCAGGGCCCAGGTGATGGAATGATATATGGTTGTAGATTTGGTGTTTGTGGGTGGGATGTGATGTGTTGTGATGTGGCTTGGGGCCTAGGTAATGAGATGGGATATGGGTGTGGCCTGAGTGTCTATGGGTGCGATGTGATGTGTTTGTGGTGTGGCTCATGGCCCAGGTGATGAGACTAGATGTGGTTGTGAGGCTCAGGTGTCTGGAGGTGTGTTGTTATGTGGTTCTTTCAGAAGCGGTGGGAGTACGATGATGTTTTCTATTATGAAAGAGTGGCCAAACTAGGGGTAAGTGGTGTGGGGTTACCAACAAATAGATGTGATTACTATATTACTTAACTTGAATTGTGTTACTTGGTGATTCTGCCTTGGTGAGGTTTCAATTGTTATTATACCTGCTTAGGCACTGTTTGGTTATGCTCTTTTTGACACAGGTGCACTAGAATTCTCGTTTCACATGTGTACGAGGGACATTGGTTTGCCTATTGAGTATATATTTATGCTCATTCTATATATATAAAAACCTTTTCAGGTTTCTCGATGGAATTTATTGACCTTGCTAGACATTTCTCATTCGGGACTTGGAGCTGCTGATGTATCACTGCCTTTTCATTTATTGTTTTTGGGCTTTAATTTGGATTCTTTTACATATATCTGTTTTTATTTATAGATGAATTATTGGATGGTTTAGATTTATTTTACAATATTTTATGGATTTAATTTTGTTTGATACATCATATCTCCTGATATAGTCATATTATTAAGGGTAATACCCCCATATTGTGTGATCTTCATACCCTCAGTGATAGTCACCAACTCAGGGCCTACAGAAGGTGGGTCTCAATGGTCATTTTCTCTCTTTCTTCTTTTCTAGGATAGAAGGGGTACCTTTAGATGGAGGGGGTCATGATATAATGGTATCATAGCTGATGGTTGAGACATAGGGTGGAGTTTGGAGTTAGAAAAAGTGAGAATTTCATGAGTTTGTATGGAAACCATGTTACTTGAACTTGGTGTGTGACATAAGTCTAGGTGAATGGCTCAGACATGGGATTTTAGGGAACCCCATGATCGAGTGCACAAACACTAAGCCTACCGAATACCCTTGAGAGGTGTCACTGCTTGTAGGGTAGATACGTATTATAGGTACTTTCATCAAAATAACATAAATTTATATTTTAGTTGGCTGATTTTGTGAAGATAAAATGAAATAAATGAATCATAAAATTATATGTGTGTTTCTCTATATTTTCCCATACTTTTATTTCTAAAAAAAATCATTAATTATTTTCAACATTATTCATATAAATAGGAGGAAAAAGTAATATGTTGGTTAATTGCTAGGAATTGTTTGTTTAAAACCTTCTTGAATTTTGAATATGTTGTTTCCTTTCCTCTTGTAATATGATTTAATTTTTTCCCCTATTAGAAATATATAACAATATTCTAGTTTTTTCAATGTTTTAAATTTTTAGAGAAATGTTCTTAGTGTATTTTGTAAATACCATCTACTTAATTTTAAAAATGCTTATGAAGCATGTAACCTCAATGTAGATTTCATGCTAGTATGAGAAAATAAATTACTTTTAAACCATAATTATAAGTTCTTTAGTTTCCATTTGAGCTAATATGTCTTTTGTTCTTTTATATTTATAATTTTTCATAAGAATGATTTTCTAATCCCTGAAATGATTAATTAATGCTCATTCTGAGAATGATAAATCATTAAATATAGTAATACAACTTGCGTAGTTTATCTTTTATTGTGACAAATTATGTTTTACTTTGTTAATAATATAGTATCATGTTGTTTAAAAAATTTATTATATAAATTGAACATGGGATCAAAGAATGTTGAGTTTTTTAAATGAAGTTAGAAGTCTATTTCCTTGATAATAATATGTACCTATAATTTCTTGTTTAACAACATTAAACTTGTTGGGTTATATAACATGTGTGCTATTTTGTATTCAACTTTGATGCTTTTTAGAGCCATTCAAATGTACGAAATTATGTTTCACTATAAATAACATGTAATTGTTGAGTGTTGTCTATGGTTTCAATGTTATTATTGCATTGGTGTGCTAACATACCTTGACAAAAATAATAGTTGTTGGAAACCACGTGGTTCTTTGATTATTGTAGATAATGAGACACTTGATTTTAATTTATGATTAAACTCAACATGAATTGAAAGGACAATCTATTATATATGGATAATTAACTGATTCCCCATGGAATTTTTAAAATTGTGTGAATGTTCCCAGGATAAATAATTAGATAAAGTAAAATAGACCCCTGGATAGTTATGGAAGATTATATGTGTTACTGTTTTATGCGATTATTCTTGTTGTGATTCCTTGAGTGAGATGTATTTTAGAAACCATCAAGTAAACGAAGAGGAAAAAACCTTATCCCTAATAGAGACACATTATTCTTTGACACTATTAAAACTGTAAGGGAGATTCAGTACCGCCCAAAGAGGATAATATCTTGACATGGGATGGGGAATTCCTCGATTTGTGTGCTTTGGGATTCGTGTGTGATGAAAATTGGGTTAGTTGGTTGGGGATGTATGGAGGATGATATGGAAGTGGTGGTTATTTAAAAAGGGTATTTTCTGGGGGATAATAAAGTGGTGCAGTGATGTGGTTGTGAGAAATGTATGGTGAAATTTTTGTTGGTTGTGATGTTTGGAAAATGGTTGTGTTGTGTAGTGATGGTGATGTGTGGTGGAAGAGTTGTGTGGTTGATGTGGTGATAAGAGTTGTGTTATATTGCAATATTTTTTATTATATTTATATAATCCCTCACCTCCCTTAAAAATGATAATTACTTAAATGAAGTATTCAAATAAACTGTTGATGTCAGAAATCATGAAATCAAAAATGACTGGCTTTCCTCCCATGCCAAAATTATTTTATAAAGGAAGTATTGAATTTTTATTAAAACCACCATGTTGGATTATTTTTTTGTGATTGATTTTATTTTAATGACATGAGTTATAACCTCAAATATATTAATAAAGGGAATCCATTTTCCGACATCAATACACATTATATTACAACACGTTGTAAAAACCATGTGGGAGAGTCTATTCCACCCAAAGCAATCAATATCATGGTGTGGGGATGAGATCCTTTAATTTTTATTCTTGTTATAGATCATTTTAAATTAAAATATGTTTTCTTGTTGGTAGAAGAATACCATTTGAAACTCTTTCAAGTAATAAAATCCACTTGTGAAAAATAGAAATTTGAAATGTTGAACCCCTTGCTGCTTCTGCAGAAGTATTTTCCTAGTAATTAATCTTTTGATAAAAAAATAGGAGAAAATTTTAAAATATGATAAGATAGTGAATTTAAAATTCATTTCAAACTTTTGATGTGTTTATTATTTTATTTCTTGTTTTCTATACTTTATGGTGAATTATGTAACTTGGTGAAGGGAATTATGGAGTTCTATTAGTAGAAAAAAATAAAAATTCGTGAACAGATGAAACTTATAATCTACGTAGGTGTTCTTGAAAAAAATGTTGATGAAAAGTTGTTTAAAAAAATGTTGACATAAAATGAATAACTATGTTTTCTCTTATATGAAACAATTCTTCCCATTTGAAATAATGTGAAGATTTTTTTGAACGTGCTCTCTTCCTTGGTGTTATTATCATTGTTTGATTGTTATGAATTGCATACTGTACTTGTTATACCTATCAATATAACTGTTTTCCTTTTTGATAAGTATCTTCATCAGAAGATTGTGTTTAATGTATTGTGTAGTTTGGAAATCTTTCTCTAGTTCATGTTGTGTTCCAAATAAAATGAGAAACTTGAGAGGCATCTCAAGGGATGGTTGTTCAGACCCTTCCTCTCCATTATTTCATATTTGATTTTAATTCTCAAGGGAGATAAAAGTTTGAGAGGTATCTAGTGGAATGTCTTGGACCTCTCCAGTCCAATAATTTGTTATAATCTGGTGTCTGAGGTGTTTTGGGAGTTCAAGGTGAATACTTAAAATAGTTTTCCAATTTGAAGTTTTCCAATGGAAACTCATTCCAACAGTGAGTCATTCCAACATTTTTGTAAATTTCTAGCATCTAATGGTGGCTCATTCCAATAATGACTCACCCAAAGAGTTTTCCATATTTCTAGTTTTCCAATGGTGGGTTAGGACCAGTGAGTCAGGAATGGTGAGGTAGGATGGTTAGTCATGAATGCAAGTTAGGATTGGAAAATCAGGACCGGTGAGCTATGAAAAATGAGTTAGGATTATGAGACTGAACTGATGAGGCCGAATGGTGATTCAGGAATAGTGAGTCAGGACAATTAGTCAGAATCGATGAGTTAGGATAGTGACTCAAGAATGGTGAGTCAAGACCAGTGAGTCAATAATGGTGAGTTAGGAATGGTGAGTTTGAATGGTGAGTCAGGAAGAGTGACTCGCGATGGTGATTCATGAATTGTGTGGTTTGACCAACGAGCCAGGAGTGGTGATTCAGGACCGGTGATTTAGGATAGGTGAGTCAGGACCGGTGTGTCATGAGCCGTGATACATTTCCAATAGTTTATAAAATTTCCAAAAAATTTTATTTTTTCTAGTTATTCTCTTTTGATATTGTTATTTGACATAAAATGAGTTTCATACCATATTTAAGTTGGTTTAAAGCTATTTCTAGAAGTAGATGTCCTATACTTGATTTTCTAAAAATTACAAGTATTTTAAATGGTTAGATTGTGTGGTCTTGGTCAAGATCAATCTTTAATTGAAATTATTAGCAATTTCAAATCTCTTGAGTTCTCAATATAATACATCAAAGATAGAGACTTTACCGTAGTTTATTAAATCTCATTTCCCTTGACACTATATGTAATGAATCCTTCCCCCATATGAGTCTTGAAATGAGGTGAAATAGTTGGTTCAAGTCCCCACTGAAGTATTTTAGTCCTATATGCACCCCCTATTTTGTTGCAGAAACTATGGGGAAATGATTCTTCTTTCAAAGTAGGGATTTCTTTCATTTATCTTTATGTGTATCGTATGAGTTGGGATTATTGTAGTCAACTCTTGTGAACATGGTCACAACTAGATTAAGAAATATAATGAATGATATTATATTTAATTTAAAGGGGGTTAGGAATGTGATGTATGATCAAACTATTTTATTTATATTTTGAACAATGTTGTGAATTGTATAGGATAAATACCTACTAGAAATCCTGGACATTAGTGGTTATTTTTTGTTAACCTATTTATGTAGTAGGTGAATACAAACATGTTATGTCACTATTGATGTAACTTACTATAAAATGGTTAACCACGTACATTCGAATAAAATAAATGGATGTGTAAGGATTATATTTTTACTGTGGTAACTCCCTAAATTATGTGAAATTGAACAAGGGATTCCCTACTAAATCCAAAAGTATGTTTTTCCTGTTATGTGATGTATCATGTTAGCTGAAATGATTTTGTGTGTGGGTTGGCTTTGGTGATATGATGGATGGAATATGGATGTGTGGTGATATGTGGGGATAGTGGATGAGATGTGGTTGTTCAGTTAGGTTGTGATTGTTGATATGGTACTGTGGTGAAGTGGGGTTGTAATGATGGTTTGGGTGTGGATGTGCAATAATTCTATAAAAGGGGATATGGGTGTGAATTTGTGATGATGTTGAATTTCGGTAAGAGAGTAATGGGTTATTGTTTGGTGCTACTTTTTGTGTGTTGGTTATTTTGTTAAGTGGATTAATTTTAGTTTCTTGGGAAGTATATAGCTGAAGTAGAATATCTGTTTTGGGGAAGTATCTTGAAAAATATTTTTTTTGAAATGGAATTTGGTATGTGAACAACTAATCAATTAATGATAACATGATGATATTTAATTAACTAATGTGTTTTTAAATTGGGATTATTCTATATTTGTGAAATCTGTTAAGAATCCAAATGCGGATTAAAAGTATAATGTGGCATGTGACTTGTGTTCTAATTATATGGCATTGTGCTTGTTCTATACGGTTGGTTATGTTATATATTCCCATGTTTTATTGGAATTAATGTTGTATGTTAATAATTTAAAATGATAATGTTTAATGTGGAAATTGATAATTGGTAGTGTTGATTAACTCGTTAATGTTAAGATATAAACAAATGAGTTGGAAATGTGAAATAAGATGAAATGGATTTCCTAATGAATCTCGATTACACATATCGTGTGGCTGATAAAGTGGAGATTATTGATAAAACAAAGACACTGTAATATGTCTTAAATGTTGAAAATTTATTATTGATTGTGTATTTTTTTTGTTTTTATGCATTTAGTTGTGGTAGTGATTTTGTGGATTCTGTGAGATGGTTAGTTCTTTTTATAAACACATAGGATGGGATTATGTGTATTAACTCTATATTTATTTACATTGTACATTATCTTGTAATTTATATACACATCTAATATTAGTTAATAACTATGTGTCTGACACCGCCATTGTCATTGGGGAGGGTGAATTTCCAAAACATTCTAGTGAGAGGATGGATGGATGGCCACCGGCCCTTCCCTTCTCCCAATTCCAGGTGGTGTTTTCCTAATATTATTAAATAATGTTTTGGTTTGTGAGCCATAGGTGTGTGAGGCTGATTTTTTCTTTCCAAAGTTTCTTCTAGATGTTATGTTTTATGCCTTAATTGGTTATTTCAGGATGAGGTATGGTTTGTGTCCCAGGTGTCTGCGGGTAGGATTTGATGTGGCGGGATATGTCTTTGGGCCCAGGTGATGGGATAAGATATAGTTGCGGATGAGGTGTATGTGGGAGGGATGTGATGTGGTGTGATGTGGCTCAGGGCCCATGTGATGGGATGCTATATGGGTGTGTCCTAGGTGTCTGCGGGCGGTATGTCATTTGGTTGTGGTGTAGCTCGGGGCCCCAGTGATGAGAGAAATGTGGTTTTGGGGACCAGCTGTATATATATGGGTTGTGACGTGGTTCTTTCAGAGGAGGTGGGAGCATGAGGAACTTTTCTATTAGGAGTGAGTGGATAAACATATGGGAATCTGGGTAGGGTATCCCACTCATCGATGTGCTTACTATATTACCTTACTTGACTTTCATTACTTGGTGAGAGTTCCTTGGTGTGGTTGGGATGGTTAATATACCTTCTTAGGTGCTGTTTGGGTAATCTATTTTCACATGGGTGCATTAGTATTCCCTTTTCACTTGAGGATGAGAGACTTTGGTTTTCCTATAGAGTATGCATGTATTCCCACTCTATGTATATAAAAACAATTTTCAGGATTCCAGGAGGACTTTGTGGACCGTACTGGACATTTCGAATTCAGGCATTGGAGGTATTGCTTTGATGCTACCTTAGATTTTATTCTTTTTGGGCTTTCCTTTGGAGTCTTTTACATGTATTATTTTTGATTTATACATGAATTTTGGGATGGTTTGTTTTATTTTATAATATGTATTTTATTTGATTTCTATTCGTACAACCTATGTCAAGACCTTGTCTTATTATAAGGGGTAATTCTTCCCATATTGCCTGATATTTATACCCTCAGTGCTAGATTGAATCTCAGAGAATACTAGAGTCAGGACTCGGGGTGTCCTTATCTCTCTTTCTTCATTTCTATCCTATGAGGGGTATCTTTGGAGGGAGGGGGTCATGTAAGAGTGGTATCATAGCCAATGGTTGAGCAATAGGGTGGAGCTCGAAGTTAGGCAATCTAAATAATACATGGGTTGGTATGGAAACCTTGTCACTTGACCTTAGTGTGTGACATAGGCCAAACATATGAGTTTGGACATGTGATTTTATATCTCCCCATGATCCAGTGCATGGAAACTGATCATACCGAAAAACCAAGTGAGGCGGCTCTGCTTGCAGGCTATAGATGAAGGAGAGGTACATGAATCATAATGAATTGTTTTCTTATTTGAATTGGTAGATTTTTTAACATCAAATAAAATAAATGAATCCTGAAATTTTTTGTGTGTTTATCTGAATTTTACCATACATTTATATCTAATATAATTGACTAATTGTTTTCTTAATTATTTATATAACCAAGTAAACAGATTAATATAATGTTTAACTTCTTTCAATCGTTTGATTGAAACTTTATCGAGGTTTGAATATGTTGTTTGATTTCCTCTTAATTTGATTTTTGATTTTTATTACCTTGTTAAAAATATATTGCTCACCATCTATTTTTTTAAAGTATGAAACTGTTAGAGAAACATGCTTAGTGTATTTTTTTAATACAATGTTATTAATATTGAAAACCCTTATGAATCATATAACCATGAAGTAGATTTTACATTGGCATGATAAAATAATTTACTTTGAAACAATTCTTATAATTATTCTAGTTTCCATGATAGCTAATATGTATTGTATTGATTCCCATCCATTATATTTCATAATCATGTTTTCATGAGAAATGAAATGATTAAATAATACTTAGTCAAGAATGATAAATCATGAAAAGTATTAATACAACATGTGTGGTTTTAATATTATGTCTATAATCCTATTTCACTTTTATAAGTATAGAAACATATTGTTTATCAAATGTAGTATATGAATTAAACAAAATAATATAGCATTAAGAGTTTTTCAAATGAGGTTGGAAGTGTATTTCATGGATAATAATATAAAACTAGAATATATTGTTTAACAATATTGAACATGTTGTGTGATATAACAAGTGTGTAGTTTTGTCTTGAAGTTGGATGCATGTTGGAGATATTTAAATGCAAGAAATGATGTTTCACTTGAAATAACATGGAAATGATGAGTTTTTTTGTGGTTTCAATGTTATCATTGTATTGGTGTGTTGATATATATCACAAAAAATAATAGTTCTTAGAAACCTTCTTATACAGTGAATGTTGTAGATAACGAGACCCTTGATTTGACTTCTTGTTTAAACTCACCATTAATGCAAAGTCTAATCACTTATATACAACAAATGAAATGATTCCCCATGGAAAATTAAAAATTATTTGAAATTACCCACACTAAATAATGAGATGATGTAATATAGACCGTTGTATAATTATGGATTATTTTATTTGTTATTAATATATGTGATTTTTTGTGTTTTGATTCCTTGAGTGAAATGTGGTTTAAAAACCTTGCAGTATACCAAGAGGGGGAAACCCAATCCCTAATAGAGATGTGTTATACTTTGATGAGATTAAAACCAGAAGGTCAAGTCAGTTCCGAACAAAGTAGATAATATCTCAACATGGGAGGAGGAACTATTTGATTTGTGTGTTTTGGTTACTGTGAGTGATGATAATTGGGATAGTTGGTTGAGGATGTGGGGAAGATTTTATAGAGGAGGTGGTTATGTGAATTTTTTTTTGTGGATTGTAAAGTGGTTCGGTGATGTGATTGTGTGAAATTTCTAGTGAAATATTTGTTGGTTGCGATGTGAAATGATGGTGATGTGTGGTGGAAGAGATATGTGGTTTATGTGGTGATATGAATTGTGTTTTTGTGTGATGTTTTGTGATTATATTTATAGAATCCATCACCTATCATAAAAATGATATTCACTTAGTGGGATTAATAAAATAAACCATTCATTTTGGGAATCTTGAAATCAATAAAGATGATATTATCTCCCATATCAAAATCATATTATAACGGAAGTGTTGAGAATGTTTGAAACCCACCATGTTGGTTGGATTCTTATTATTGATTTTATATTGATGACTAGGTTTATGACCTAAAATATATGAAAAAAATGGGAACTCTTTCCCTTCATTAAGAAGCATTATATTATGATACATTTTAAAAATTGTGCTAGAAGATTTGTGCCACCGAAAGTGGCAGATATCTTAGTGTGGTGGATGGGTTCCTTTGATTTGAATGATTATGGTAGCTTTTCATATATTAATATAAGTTTTTAGGTTGGTTAAGTTTTAATGTTGGTAGATTAATGCTATTTGAAACTCTTGCAAGTAATGAAATGCACTTGTGGAAAATAGAAATTTGAAAAGTTAAAGCCCTTGATGCTTTTGTATAAGTATGTTACTGGTTATTAATATTTTGATGAAAAACATAGGAAGAAAATTTAAACATGAATAAGATGTTTCATTTAAAACACATGTAATACTTGTGATGCATTCCATTTGATAATTCTTGTTTTCTAAATTTGATGTTAAATTGTGTATTGTTGTATAGAGAATGATAAAGTTATATTAGTATTTTTTTTTGAAAGCATGAGACCCTCCAATTTGTGTAAGTGGTCTTGGGAAACATGTTGATGAAAAGTGGATTTACCTTAATTGTTGAAATAAAAGGCATAATAATGTGTTCTATTATTTGAAGCAATTCCTCCTGTTAGAAATAATGTGAATATTTTTCTGAATTTGCTCCCTTCCTTGGTGTTAATATAGTAGTTTGATTATTATTCATTTCATAATGGTCTTGTTATACATAATTATGTAAATCAGTTATTATTAGATAGGTATCTCTCTTGAGAGATTATGTTTTATGTATCATGTAGATTTGGAATTTTTCCCGAGAGACTATTGTGTTCCAAATATATCGAGAAACATGAGTGGTATCTCAAGGGATGGTTGTTTGGACCCTTACTCTCATTTATATTGCGATTGTTTTGAATTCTAGAGGGTAATAACATTGTGAGAGGTATTTAATTTAATCGAACAAACCTCTACTATCAATTAATTTTTGAGAATCTGGTGTTTGAGGTGTTTTGGGAGGTCAAGGTGACAAATTCCAACAGTTTTCCAATTTATAATTTTCCAACTATAGCTCATTCCAATTGTGATTCATTACCAAAGTTTTCCATATTTTTATTTTTCCAAAGGTGGATCATTTTAATAGTGACTATTCTCAAGATTTTTCTAAATTTCCAGTTTTCCAATGGTGAGTCAAGAACGGTGATTTAGAAAGATGAGTCAAGACGGTGATTCTGGAACAGTGAGTTTGGAATGATGAGTTAGGAACGGTGAGTTGAGATGGTGAGTTTGGAATGATTAGTTAGGTCTTGGGAGTCAAGAATGGGGAGTCAGGAATGTGATTTAGGACCGGTGATTTAGGATGGTGAGACATGAACATTGTGTCATGATAGGGGATTCAAGAGTGGAGATCCTGGATGAGAAATTTCCAACAGTTTTTCAAATTTCTAGAATTTTCAAGTTTTTGCATGTTTTACCATTTTGACGTCATTTTTTGACCTAGTATGAGTTTAATATGACGTTTTAGTGGATTTGATACTGTTTCAAGGGGGATATAAATCTTATCATTCGTTTTCTAATAATCCAGATGCTTTTAAATGGTCAAAACATGTGTTCTTGGGAATGATACATATTTAATGGAAATTATAATCTAATTCAAATATTGTGAATTCCAGATATAATCCTTCAAAGCTGAATACCTTCCCATAGTTCATTACATCTCCTTTCTCTTAACATGGGATATACCAAATCTTTCCTCCCATATGAGTCTTGTAATGAGGTGTTTTAGTTTGTTTGAGTCCCCCTCCCTAAAGAAGTTCCTAATGATACTCACCCCCTGTTTTGGTTCACCTACTCTGGAAAAAACAATTATTCCTTCCAATTAGGTTTTTAATTCGTTTCTCTTTATGTGAATCATGAGAGATGGGATTTTTATTGTTAACTATTTTGAACATGGTCACAAATAGATTAATAAAGATAATTAATTAGTTTATATTGAATTTAAAGGGGGTTTTGGAATACATGCATGTTATGTGGCTTTTGATGTCACTTATTGTAAAATGGTTAAACACATACATTCGGTTAAAATAAATGGATGCCCCATTAATATATCGTTTCTATAATAACTCCCTAAATAAAGTGAAATTGAATAAGAAATTTCCTGCTATATCTGAAAGAATATTTTTCTCTATTATGTGTTTCAACATGTTTTTGGACATGATTAAGTGTGCGAGTTGGATTTGGAGATATGATGGATGAAATATGGTTGTGTTGTTATACATGGGGGTATTGGATGAGATGTTTTTGTTTAGTGGTGATGTGATTATTGATACAGTACAGTGGTGTAGTGGGGTTACAATAATGGTTACGGTGTGGATGTTCAGCAAGGTTGTAAAAAGGTGTTGTGGGTGAGAATTTGGGATGATGTGGGATTTTAGTAAGAGAGTAATGGGTTGTTGTGTGGTGCTAATTTCTGTGTGTTTGTTGTTTAATTATGTGAATTAATTATCATTTCTTGGGATGTATGGAACTAAAGTGGAATATATGTTCTCGAGAAGAATCTAGAAAAAGAGTTATATTAGAAATGTAACGTGGAATGTGAACAGCCAATTAATGAATGATAACATTGTGTAATTTAATAAACCAATGTGTTGTTTATATGGGATTATTTTATATTTGTTAAATCTCTTAAGTATCCAAACGTTGATTAAATTTATAATCTGACTTATGACTTGTGTTTTGATTATATGGTGTTGTTCTCATGCTATGTGGTTTGTTCTATTATATCTACCCAAGTATTAATTGAATTTATACTGTATGTTAATAATTTTAATTGGGGATGTTTAATGAAGAAATTGATGAAGGGATGTGTTAATTAAATTGTTAATGTTTATATGTAAACAAATGGGTCTGAAATATGCAATAATATGAAATGGGTTTCCAAATGATTGTTGATTACACAAATCAAGTGGCAGATAAAGTGAAAATTATTGATAAAATAGAGACTCTGGAATATGGCTTTAAGGTTGAAAATCAATTGTTCATTATGTTTTGTTTGTGTGTTTTTATAAATTTCGATGTGGCATTGATTATGTGGATTCTATGAGGTGGTTAGTTCTTGTTATAAACCCATATGATGGGATTTTGTGTTGTAACTCTATATGTATATACAATTTACATTCTCTTGTGATTTATATACACACCACACCCTAGTTGAGCAATGTGTGATGAACACACCCATTGTCACAGGGGTGGGTGTCTTTCCCAAACACCCCAACAGGAGGATGAATGGATGGCCACCCACTTTTACCTTCTCCCTATTATAGGTAGTGGTAGACCTATATTCTTCAGGCAGGTTGTGGTTTGGGAGGCCCCGGTGTGTGCGTGCAAGTTGTACTTTTTGAGGGGTCTTCTGGATGAGATGTTTTGGGATTTCATAATTGTTTTTGGGATGAGGTGTGGTTTGTTGTGCAATTTTCTATAGGTGGTATGTGATATGGTGTGATGTGGATTGGGGTCCATGTGATGAGAAAAGATATGATTGTGGCCCAGGTTTCTACGAGAGGGATGCGATGTGGTGTGATGTGTCTTAGGGCTGAGGTGATGGGATGAGATATGGTTGTGATCTAGGTGTCAGCGGGTGGGATATGATGTGGTTTTGGTTTGGATAAGGGCTTAGGTGATGAGATGTGATATATTTGTGGGGCCCAGGGGACTATGGGTGGATTGTGACTTGGTTATTTCAGAATAAGTGGGAGCATAAGGACAATTTTCATGATGCAAGAGTGGCTAAACTCGTGGGAAGTGGTGTTGGGTAACCAGCTCATCGATGTCATTACTATATTATTTTACATGACTTAAGTTACTTGGTGAGGATTCCTTGGGGATGATGGGATGGTTAGTATACCTTTTTTTGTGTTGTTTGGTTCTGTTGTTTTCACATGGGTGCATTAGTATGCTCTTTTCACATGTGCATGATAGACTTTGGTTTTCCTACTAATTATACATGTATGCTCAAACTAAATATATAGAAAATATTTTCAAATGCCTAGGAGGAGTTTTTGGACCATGATATACATTACTAGTTCAGGCCTTGGAGCTGTTGTTGTGTCACTGCATTATGTTTTTTTATTGTTGGGATTTTATTTGGAGTTTTTTACATATATAATTTTTTATTTATACATGCATTGTGGGATTGTCTAGGTTTATTTTATGATATGTTATGGATTTGATTATGGTCAATACATCCTATATCTATATTTTAACTTATTATAAATTGAAATGCCTCCCTTATTGTGCGATCTGTATACCCTTAGTGCTAGTTTCTAACCGGGGTCCTGCAAGAGGTAGGACTCGGGGGTCATTATCCATCTTTCTTCACTACTATCCCAAGAGGAGTATCTTTTTGGGGAGAAGTCCATGACACTTATAACAATGTAATAATTTTGACACTGAATCTGGGTTACTGGATTCAGGGTTTCTACAGAAACTAAATTTCCATGAGAGTAGAATTTGTTTAATGGAAAGGATCCAATGGATGTGATGTTTCATTGTCTTTATATAACACTCACGGAATAAAATATGAGTAATAATGATAATGAGTGTGAAACGAAGGAGGATTCTCAATAAAGTTGAATTGAAGGAAATAAAATAAACATTTTTTTCAAGAGGATACCAACTAAAGGTAATTTCATGATGTGATGTTTTTCCTATCATAAAAACATAAAAAGTTAAAGGGAATATTAAAATATAATTTTCAACATTAGATATTTTTCTATAGAAAGTAGTGCGTAAAACTAGAAAATGACCAAATAAATTAACTAATGATGGTAAAGAAAAATATCCCATAATGAAACCACTTGAGGGGGAGAGATGAAATAGGAGTTTATTGTCTATATATTTCAGTAAAAGGAAAATGTTTTTAGAAGAAAATTATAGAATAGAAGAAAATAAATTAGAAGATATTAAGGCCTATAAAGAACTCAATAAAGAGTTTTTTTTGGTTTTTACTGATATTCCATAATCAGAGAACAATGAAGATAAATAAAACAATGTTGAGATAAGAGTTAACCTCATGGTTGAGTTGGAATATTCTTTTAAAGATATTTATGTTTGTCTGGGAAAAATAAAGAATTAAATTAGAGTTGTGCATGAATTGAAACTATATGTACAATAACTATAATAAAAGTATTCCATGTTAAAGGATAAGATGAAATATCTTATGTCTAGAAATTTATGAAATGAGAAAACTAAAAATTATCTTATCTCAAAATTAAATATTAGGTTTAGATTATTGATGTGCTGATATATTTTTACAATTATAATTTTTGAAAAATTAAATAACTCAAAGGTCAATTCACATTGATTTGGTGAAATCCCGATGATCATGAGATACATCTATCAGCCAACGTGGAATTATAAATTTCTAGTATATGAGCTATCAGAGTAGATAAAGTGGAAATTAGGGAGATATCTAGAAAAATAAATTAATTTTTTCTGGTATAATATCTTTAATGAAAATGAAAATTAATTGAAGAGTTTTTATAGATCAATATATTTAATGTCAGATTCAAAACCACAAACAACCATTCCCCAGATAAATTTTTATTTAAAAGACTCACAAAAGACTAGAAAAGTTATAAATAGTGTAGAAAATTAATGTAACAATACACTAAGAATCTATTTTTACTATTTCTAAAACATAGAATAAAATAAAATTTCTGTTACATACTGAAAGGTAATCTGAGGTATATACAAAAACATAAAATGTTGAGAAGAAATTTCTATTCTAGATTTGATTTTAATAGCTAATCTTTTTCTTGTGAATATTATATAAACAAAGACATGAATTTTACATCAAGGGTAAAAAATAAATATACTATTGGAGACCTAGAAAAAGATATATTAGTAACATGAAGAATCATAATGTGGGATAGATAATCCTAATATATTTCCATACATATATGATGAGGATTGTGAAATGGATTTTTATGTGAAATAATATTATTCTCTATAAAAGGAAGTGAGGTAGTGGATATGGACCAAGAAATAAAAGGAGAATAAAGAAAAAAGTTCCAAAATTTTCATTTAGAGTAATGAAATGAGGTTTACTATAGATTCTGGATAGAAATTTTTCATCCAATATAATGGGATATAAATATCATATTATAGGAATCAAATATAACAAATATTGTGTTTTTTTACGTTGTAAATGATGAGGTGTTGAATATTATTGGCTACAAGAAATCCAAAATTAGAGGTATTGACTTAAGAAACATATATATATCAGTGTATTAAGGACTCAAAAACAATTTCCTATGTGTAAAACAATTATGTAAATTGTAGAATGCAGTTAATTTCTTCATGGATAAATGTATCATCAAATTAAAATAAATTTATTTTATACTACAAGTAATGGTCATGAAGGGGAATAACTATCTCATTAGTGGAGTAGAAGATAAGTTCTTTTTATATAAGATTGAAGTGAACAATTTTTGGCAAAAAACACTTTCCCACTTAAGGTAAAAATACTTATAAGAATTTTGGGAGAATAATTGATCTCACAAATTTCCTAGAATGACATGTGATTGTATTAATAAATGAGATAATTATGAAAAGGGATTATCATTCATCTGACATAGAAGTTGAAAGACAAGAAATAAAGGTGATTAATTGAGTTGGTTTACATTGGGGAGTGTTTTAAAATATCTCCTAAATAAATGTATGGAAAATTTATTATGTTATATTCATTGATGATTTCATCTAGATGGGATGAATGACAGTTATCTCCCAAAAATAAAATGTATTCATGTGTACTAAACATTTAAAAATCAACAGGGGGAGTTGTTTGTGGTAAAAATTTAGATTTTACAGAATAATAGAGGCATGGAATTCACTAATAGTTAGGTGAATGAAAATACTGAAAATCATGATAGTTGGAACCGTGCAATAGTGATGATGAATCCTTAAAAATGTTTTTATGGAGAGGAGGTACTAAATAATAAGCAAGATAGACAAAAACATGTTACTTGTGAAATATTTATTATTAAAATATTATAAATAACCATTTAATAGATTAATATATATCTTCAATAAAAATATTCTTGTCTTAGTGAAGAGAGAAATCCCAATGAGATATGGTTGGAGAAGAATAAATAATTAGAATATGATCAATTATTCAGAAGTAAATGTTTTATTCTCAACAAGAAAAAAATTGAATGTTTAAAGAATAAGTGGATTGAGGTATTTTCTATGGATATTAAATGATAACAGAATCATATAATTTATATAATAAATTTCATAGAAAATAATTCAAATTAAATACTTCATAGTTACGAATTCAATGTTGAATTCAAAATCTCGTGGTAGGATTTTTCTGTAGAAAATAGTAATGAAACATCTGAGGAATGTGATGTAAAGTGAGAAACCCATATAGTAAATCCAGTAATGTTAATTTTAAATCAATTTAATTAATTATAATTATTTATAAATGCAATTTATAGATTCAAATATAAATTGAAAATTTATATGTCTTTTAGTTAGAAAAAAATGGTTTAATTATAACCAAAACGTTTTCCATGGAATATTTTATTTTATAAATGAGTTAAAATTTTAAATTTTAAATATTTATAATGATAAAAGGAACTATTTTTTTGGATTTAGGGTGTCTATATTATCTTAGGATGAGTTTCTGGGAGTTTTTTTTAAATGGTCGATTTTGGGAACATACTAAAAAATATCCATTTTTAGAGTTCACATTCGTGTTTTATAATTTATTTTTACAACACCTATTAAGTGAATATTTTAAAATGGTTTTTTATTTTGAATTTGAATTTTAAATATTTTTTAATTTGTTTAATTTCATCTTTAGTAATTAAAAATAGTATCCATGGTTGTATATTATATCCTCATAAAGGTTAAAAGGGTTAAAGAAGGTGAGTAGGGGGTAACTAAGAGATAATTCATCAAATATCTCTAATATTTAAATAATTGTGAATTTAAACATTTTAATAATTAAATAAAACATTATAATAAATGATAAAATGGTAATAATAATAATAGGATGGTATGATTCCACATTATCCTAGATATAACCTTCACTCTCTCCACTCGGTGCCCTCTAGGGTTTGCTCCTAAATCTATTTATAAAACAATTGACGACATATGAAATCAAATAAACATTTTTTCCCTTCTATTCCACTCATCATCCCACTCATAGTGAGTGTTTCTTCTAAGTGATTCTTCTTAGCGTCCCACATTCCCTCATCATTCCTGGGTTTCCATCGCATCTCATTGGTGGAACTAATTTTTTGAATATTTAGTGGCATGGAATGTTATGTCTCTACTTTAATTAATAGATCTATTGTGATAATACCAATTTGGATTCATATGATGGTTCTCTAGTTGTATATTACTTTTTTTTGGGTGTTTTGTGGATTCTTCCATTAGTTTTCTTGTATAGTATTAATGTTTTTAGGTTCTCAAACACTGCATTCACTATTCTTATCACACAACTCGTCTTGTCAAAACCCCATTCTAGTTTTTTATGATGGTGTTTAATTGGATTATGGTTGTTTTGGACTTGGATTTTGGCAGTTCTTTCTTCGTTATCATGATTTCACATTTCTATTATCATGATACCAATCCCTTTATTCCAGAACCAATTCTCAATCATGTATATTGTAGATTATGGTAGTTTTGGATTATACGAGTTGTGGAACTCGACATAAATGTATGTGTTCTGATTCTCAGGTTATTTTCTCTACTTATCATCTTATGGTATTCACTTATTTTCAGTATCATCTTAGTTATCCCCATAATTTTCAATATTTTTAAGCATTTTTATTATTTTTTCACTATCTGTGGTGGTTTGGTTGAAGTTTCTACTCTTTCCCTAAGTTCAAGGTGAAGAGTATATTTTTTTGCCTCTCATGTTAGTGGATGTTATATTAATGATGATATAATAGTCTTCTTGTTTAGTTTTCATTTATGGTGATGGATTTTAGAGGTGAAAATTAGAGTGTTTTATAGTGGTTTGGTGTCTTGTTTTTTTTTGTGATGAAAAGTTTTGGATTATGATGGTTGGTCCCACTTTTAGGGTTATTTTTGATGATATTAGTTTCTTAATAATATGTGGGGCTCTAGGTGGCTCATTATATGAGGTGAGTTCATGTTCTATTCTTTTTGAAGTTTTAATTTTAAGGGGGAATATAATTGGACCTGAATATTTTTTTTGTATTTTATTAAAATTTATATTCATGTGGATTTTTGTCTTTATTTTTTATTAGATTTTGTAGTTTTAGTGTAATGGATGGTTTCTATATTCTGTTACTATGTGTAAGGTTTCCAATAAACCAAAAATTTATTTATTCTGAATTATGAAAAGGTTTATTTTATATATAATAGAATAAACATATAAAATGTTCCTATGAAAGTATAAAACTATTATAATTTTATTACTCATGAGGGATGACGTACAATATAAATGTACTAGGACTTGAGGTAAGAGAGTTTTGTTTTAAAAATTTATTGGTTTAATATTTTTTTCGCCAACTATTCTTTAATGTTGAAATTATTTTAAATGTTTCAGGAATGTTTTTTTTATTCTTGAAAGGTTTCTAATGGGAACATTTTATTATTTATAAAATTATTTTTAAAGGATTAAAATATAATGTTTTTAATTTTTTCCATATGGTTTAGTTTATAAAATTTTAAAAAGTATATTAATATTACTTTAACATATACAACATGGATACCCATTCTAGACATCATAGTCAATATTGGTTATCAATATTCCTCAAGAAGTGAAAATCGATTTTCAATGAGGATAATATTCCTGATATTCTGAAAAAAAATTTAATTTTTTTTCTATGAAAATGAAAATTTCTTCTAATTTTTTTGATTTGACTATAGGTTTTATATATTGTGTGGTTAAATAATAATTCGAAGATATATTATAATTAAATTACATGATATATGCGTTTTATTCATTTTAAGGTTTATGAAAATTTTATATGAATGATGGGTGAGTCTAAAATAACTCTAATGATGTGTGACCCCAATATAGATCTCTAAAAAAATGGGTAGTATAATAGATTTTACCGGGGATCGGTTACTCTTAAGAGATGTTAGAATTTTTCTATTTTTTGATTCCATTATAACTGTTCTTGTTGTTATGAATATAAGGATAATGTCCTTTAGTTTCTAAAAGATACGCTTGAAAATATTATTAAAGGAAATATTTGACTTTATAAAAAATGTAAAACATGTGTGAGTATGTATTTTATGGAGATTTATATCCTTTTAAATAAATAATGGACTATTTTTTAAGGAATGTTATTCATTATTCTTCATTTGTTTTACCAGAAACCCTCATGATTAAGATTTTATTCTTTATGATATGTGTGAAATGTTTGATGAAATATATTGAGAAATTAATTTATTTCATGTATAAGTAAATGGTATTTTTTAATCAATATTTATTATGAAAAAGAAAAAATTTCTCTTAGATTTTTTGGGTTATAATGGTCTAATTGGTGGCTTTTTATATTTTTCCATTTCTGGGAATTTTTCTTCTCATCCCACTTTTTAATATGTTTTTAAAAGTTATTGAGGAAGAGTAGAAATGTTAATAATGTTTTAACATCCTAACCCCAGGATCCACTTAACTGATTCCTCGATCTGGTGAATCACATGGCCTTAAGAGAACTTCCCCATACATATGAGGTTTCCCACTAGCAGAAAGATTCTAGTGTAGTATAGTGGGAAGACTACACCGTCATATCTAAGTGGAATATTAGATATAATAAATAAAAATACAATATTGGAAGAATATATAAGCATATGGATCAGTGGAAACAAATATAATTATATATTTTGTAAGCATAAATAACCTAGAAACTATAATAATATGAAAACACTAAAGTATGAGTAATATACAATGATGTCAGGGAATACTGATATACATAAATTGGAAATAAAGGATATAAATTTATATTATTTTATACAAAAAATAAAAAATTTACAAAATGCTGATTCAATAGCATCGTGAGTATATGATTGGTCATCTTCTCTTATGCTTCGATCTATAATTGAAACATATCAAACATTTGTAGCAGTGTTACTTACTTTATCAATACTTACCGAAATGTGGTCTACTCGGGTAACAAAGGAGGCCCAATTAGTGTGTGATAAAAATTCAGTAGGCCACCACCAATAATGTCTAGAAATAATACAGCTAGTGTAAATAGTATTATAGTGTGTGGATAATATGAATAATTAACAAAGCTAAATAAATAAATGCTAGCCCTCTCAGGTCCCTATGGGAAACTTGTATGGCTCTACCTTAAATAGAATATGAATATGTAAGAGTCCATTTAGTGACTGTATATATATTAATCATAAATATATAAATATATAAAACTATATACTTCATTCATGTATTTGAACAAATTAAGTAATAAAATAAGTAGGCATATACCTAGATACTACGTGCCATCTATACATCAGGCATAAATCAAGCATTTATAACTAGTTTAACAAGATACATGCTCTAAAAATGGTATAAGGCATGAATCACATAATGAATGAAAGACATCATGCCCATTATTTTGGATAGGTTGGGTGAGATGTAATTCCCAACACTCAATGCAAAGGAACATGGTGAACCTTGTCTATATTCCAAATACAAGTATAATAGTGACATATGTTATGCTCAACACCCGATATAAGGGATCATGAAAAATCATGCCAAAAAAGTCCCTTATCCCTTGTCCGACAACCAATATCAATGGAATAATAGAAATAATGATAATGAAATGATGGATTAACTTTAAGGAATTATAAACATCCGACCCAATACAACCAGTGAATCATAGTTAATACAAGTCACATAAATAAAATCATGAATCATTTAGCATAGCCTTTCCAATAATTATCATTCATTATAACTGATCCATTGAACTAATTAAGTAAGGAAATTCAATTTAAGGTCATTCCAAGCACATAGATGGTGCTTTGGTCAACTAGATAACCACAAAAAACAGGTAAAATCCATTTACAATTCAATAATAACACATAAAACGTGTTCCGTTCCATTTAGAAATTGCATAGAATATGGTATATTGCAATTTAAATACAATTTTTACACTTAAATGCTGTTTGAATCTCTCAAACATTTACATAAGAGTTGAATTACATTTGGAACACCTAAAGAGGTGGCTATGATTGAGGTTACAATCCTGCAGTTACTTGGAATGGATCCATGGGAGTATAACAACATGTGTGAAATTATTTATAAGCAATGAATATATTTTAAGAAAATACATGAAAATGAGACACATGTAATGTAATAGAGAATCATGGAAAACATCATGACTTTTAGGGGAAATAACATGACCACACACCATAGGGCCATAAATGACTCCTCAATCAATATCAGATCAATACTTTAAGTAGATCCGAAGAAAAATGAAAAACATTCTAGCACCTAGAAAATATGGTGACTAATCTAACACCAAAATAGCGCAAGAGAAGGGGAGAGAAACTATGATAGGAAGAAAGAGGATTAAGTAAATTACCTCTATTTATCCAATTATTTCAATGATGATGTGTTTAGAGTATAGATAGAGGAGAAATGGAAATCCCTAACTTGGGATGGGGGAAAACCCATGAGAGAGGATAGGAGTCTTCATCCATTTGAAATGAAATAGGAAAAGAGAGGGTGATGTATTTTAATTCATTAAGGAAAGGAGGTACAATTAGCTTTGAACAATAGGTCACATGGTTATGCTACATGGTTGTCCAAACAGTGTGCCAACCATGTGAACCTACTATATAAGGAAGAACCTTATATGGTTTATATGCATGGTTTTCTAAACTGTGTGAAAACCATGTGATATAGATATTCTAAAGAATGTTATTATTCTACATGGGCATGTCCCTCAGCTCTTATAGTTGCAAAAAATCCATAAAGATCCTTTTACCCTTTATAATTCCCTATATAATTACTTATAAACATGTAACTTAGCATGTTTCCTCTAAATACAAGGGTTCTAGGTTCCGAACAATCCCTATAAGCCCTTGTTACCTCCATGATATCATTACACAACATTACAAGGGAAAAATAAATGATTTAATCCAAAAAAAAACAATTCATACATTCATGAATATCCGAGTCATTATAACCCTACATTCTTAAAGAAACTCATCCCTGAGTATTCCATTTGAGTATAAAGTGTGTTCATCTGAGAAAAACTATGACCACTAAGATCATATGTATGCTTTATTCTCCTAGGTATCCTCCAATAATTATTCATTCGGCCATAACACCTATACTAATGGAACATACCTTCATATGAGTCTCTTCATGCTCCAATCCACAATACAAACATGATACTTCTCAATGTTAGCATCCATATCAAACTCAATATCATCAGGTTGGAAAACAAATGATGGTTCTCAATAATATCGATTGAGCTGAGAAACATAAAAAACATCTTGCATAGACCGGTATCGTTGAGGAAGTTATATATAGTAATCCACTAGACTTCGTAACTTCAGAACCTAAAAGGGTCTAATAAATAGTGGGGAAAGCTTAAGTTTCCTTTGAATATGTTGATGGCCCAACTTGGGTGAAACTTGCAAGAAAAACTGATTTATGATCTGAAACTCAAGAGGTCATTGACATCAATTGGAATATGAATTTTTTCTAGACCTAATTGACAACATGAAATTTTTGATTAACTGGTCATTCTTGGTAGTATCTTGAATGAGACATGGTCCAAGGAAATATTCCTCCCTTGAATTTATCTAGAAATGTTGTGATAGGAAAGAACTACCATATGAGGCTTCAATTGGATCCCTCTCTATGGTAGCCTGAAAATTGTTCTTATATGAAAACTCAACAAAGAAAATATGTTTCTCCAAAGAACCCCTGAATTCTAGGACACATGAATAGAGCATTTCATCTGACACTTGAATCATATACTCTGTAAATCCCTCGATCATATGGTGCCAAAGGCCTTCTGCATCCCTTTCCAGAACTGAGTTGTGATTCCATCATCCTTGTTATATTTGACTAGTCATGGATCACCCTTAATACGTATGACCTCTTTAACATATATAATCCATAGATCATCTTCTAATAAGGTTGATCAAATAGAGAAAAAGTGTGTGGATTTTTTCAAATGACCAAAGACTATAAAAATGCTATTGTTTCCATGAGGTGACCAACTTAAACCAGTCATGGAGTCCATAGAAAAATAATCCCATTTCTACATGGGAATTTTCAATGACTGTAAATATCCTACCAACCAATAACATTATGCCTTCACCTGTTGATAGGTGGAACATAAATTGATGAAGTAAGAAATCATTAATTTTATAGATGGCCACTAATACTAGCTACATAAGTCTCAATACATCTTGGTGAATCTAGTATGTATAGGTCAAACTGAGGCACGAGGTTCTTTCATCATATCCTCTCTGATGTCTACTGTCACCCTAACATGCCCATGAAAGGGTGAGGCCTCATCCTTATCGATAGTCTAACCAAAAGATGAATCATCATATGAGAAACTTTTACTTAGAACTAATCCCTCTGAATGTCAATGGTTCCTCATTCTCGCGCACTCAATAAGATTATAGGTCACTACTAAAGCTTAGAGGATAACATTACACTATTCCTCTTGAACCACAACATGAATTTCTGAGAACAAATTCCTAAGATGAAACTTTCCACTAGTCTCCTGAAGTTCATGTTCCTCATTCTTCTGACTCAGATCATTGGATACAATATTTTCTTTCCCAATAATATATTAATGATTGAAATTGAAAGATTATAGTTACTCAGCCCATTTGTGATGCCTCATATTTATATCACACTATTTAAATATGTACCTGAGGATTTTTTGATTCGTGAATACCAAAATATTATCTCTATAAAAATAATGTCTCTAACAATATAAATCATGAATTACAACTAATATCTTAAGGTCATGTGGTGGGTAATTCTTCTTCTGAGATATCTTCTATCAAGACTCGTACGTTACGACTCGATCATCCTATATCAAAAAAGCTCTCAACTCGATACCTGATGTATCAAAATATACAATATAACTCTTTCTTATATTCAAAGGAATTAGGATTGTGGATGAAGTCAACCTACACTTCAATCCTAAAAGGATACTTTACAATATATTATCTATATGAATTTCACACCATTATTAATCAGGATCATAAAAGGAACTTCTAGGTGTGATAAATCCTGGATTTAGAATATTGAATACTCATCTAGCCCCAAGAAACTATGTATTTCCAAGTCAGTATGAGGATGACCCCAAAAAACTATAGCCCTTTTTATATGGGTCTACTGATACCTCTGTATTCGAGATGATATCATCCGGGAATTGTACTTTGTCAATCCAGATGTGGAATTTGCTAACATTAGTGGAAATTTGGTTCTCTCTCAATGTATCCCGAACAATGTCAAGATGGTTGGAATGATCGTGTCGAAATAATGAATAAACCAATATTTTACCCACAAAGGCTTCCATTAATGAATATAGATACGATTGGAAAACCAAATTCGTTAGACTCCTAAAGACTACTGACACATTCATGAGACCTAAGGAAATTACTATGTACATGTAGAGACCACATGTACTTTAGAAAGATGTGTGAGGTATGTATAAAGATATGAAACACACAAGATTATATCAAGAACTCAAATTAAACTTTTAAAACACAGTTTCTCCGTAGATCTGAAAAAATTGGTATTCTATTCGAGGTAGTGGATTTCTATTCTTAACTGTAAGTTGGTTCAACCACCAATAGTTCACATAGTGTCAGTGGGTAATATACACCCTTTTGAAAAAAGGAACAGTGAACCCCATGCCGAAGGGATGGGGAATATAAAGACATTATACTCCATATATCCCAACTATTTCTTTAGATCCAGAATATTTATAAGTTCCATTTTACAATGTGGAACATACATTGTGTCAGTCCTAGCACTATATCAAAAGTGAATTCTTACACTCTCACTAGAGGTAGCCCAAATTATTTTTAAGGGAATAATTCCCTCAAATAATCCACTACAGGAGGAAAAAAATATTTCTCAACCCGTAATCATCTAAGAAGAGGCTCATAGTAGGAGCTATCATTCTGCTTAGCCCCTGATGCACTTGTCCATCTCGAGATTCATGGACATCCCATTCTACCTTTCTTAAATTCCTACCATCCTCTGTTGATGTAAGCACCACCCTATGATGATAAAAATCATTATGGGATTGAGAGAAAACCAACTAGTCTGTATTGATAATTACATTAAGCCCTATCATATCAAGAATGAGAAGATTACATATAAAGTGATATTTTCCTATCACAAGGAGAAAATCCTTACAACAGATAACTCTATATGATCAAATATATGAAGGTTTATCAAGAACCATTACACCACATAAGTGTTCGATCAAAAGTTCCATAATCTCCATGATTTTATCAAATATAAAAGAGTATGATGAACATATGTTATATAAATAAGACACTATTGTAAGGGATACTCAAATAGTTCCTCATATATTACAATTCCTAGCACTCTTCTCCTCTAGCATAAGTTGTACGGAATGTAAATGGCATGTAACATGACCATGAGTCACATCCTGAATGCCCTGAGAAAGGCGCTCTATTTCCACTGAGAATCAAGAGTTTGATTACCTCTCACATGACCACGAAGTTTTCCTAAACGTCCAATGGTATTCTAGCTACCTACCAAGAATGAAACTAAGGGCACTTCTTTAGATTATGGGGTAGGTGTAGATCCAAAGTCACAAGGAACTGATGAAACAGTCCCACATATGCATTGGATATCCCCATCACACCGTAACCTCTACATTCAACTGGATCCTACACACACTGAGGCTCGTATGTCATGGATTCCAATACTTGTGAAATATAACGAAATTTTTAGCACATGCTCTATGACTTCTTATACCCCCTTATAAACCATGATGCAAAGCTTTTATTCTCATATAGAACCATCAGTAGGTATAGGTGATAAAGCACATTGGTTCCCACCATCAGAATCCCTTGAATTTATCTCAGTATAGAGGGCCTAGTTGGCTATCATAAAAATATTCAACAGCCACAAAACATTGACCTATTATTAGATGTTTTATACCAACCCATCCAGGAATAGCCTCACAGTCATAATATCATCACACGATAATATCGGAGTGAAACTTTATTGCTCAGTAAATTGAGAAGAATATTGTACGACATACATGCCCCTATAGTAAAGGTTCATAAACACTATATATAAGTCATACCTTAGATTATATGAAAATATGTTTTCATAAAAGCACATATGGAAGACCATCTATATCATCTCATGATATCGGTCTTTCTAGGTAATGGAATCCCACCAATGTTTGGAAGAACTAAATAACAAATTAGTAGCGAGATTGACCCTTTTATCTAGAGGTTTCTCAAGATACTAAAAGATATTAATAATTTCATCTAGCCATGGCTCTCATGTGTGTGGTCATTCATCCACAGAAAATGTGGGAGGATGCTGCTAATGGAACTTCTTAGTAACATCTTCCATAGTTGGGGTAGGGTGTGCAACACCTTTCATATTATGCATCATATGAAGAAAGCCCTCTCAAAACTAGGAATCTGTGCCCATATTTGGAGTAGAAGGAAATTACCTTTGTGAAAGTGAAAGAGGAATCTCAGTTGGATGAGTACCCACCACCTCCATTGCATGGTCATCATTTTCCTCTAGGTGACTAATCAAGGATGTCTTTTTGGAATAATTCTACAATTCCAAACACATGTCAAAGAAGAGAAATCAATAGATTAAATAATTACATATAGATAACTAGGATAGATATACAACCTTCCTATAGAAAATATCACACTTCTATTCTTTATCCTAAAGAATGTTCTAGGAGATAAGAAAGACCATAACTAGCCATAAGAACCATAAGATACCGCCCAACTAACCTGTAATAAGGCCATGTTTGGGAATCAGTCTAATATAACATGATAGGGTTTCCAGTATATGGAGTTTCTATTTCAAGGTATAGAGGAAAACAACCTCTAATTTACAATTAGAATCCCATTTATTGGTAACTATTTTTTTAAGGATCTAAATTCATAATCTTGTATATAGATTATACATATGACAGTCTAGAACTAGTTAGTCCTGAACCCACATTACATTAAAATTGTATAATTAAGGTTTGATAAATAATATAAATATGAAAACACCATTTATAATGATGCATGAACTATAATTAATCAAATTATACTCTTCCCACAATAAATTTTAGGACAATTCAATATTTAATAATCAGTCCCTAACTATATACAATACAGAAATACATGAAGAAAGTATAAATGGCATGGAACAGTTCATGGAATATTAGTCCTATTGTTCCTATAATGATGCATTAAATGATTCTCCCCCATTTTATTGGGAAAATTAAAATAAATCTCAATGCAATAGAACCAATTATTATTACAACACAAGACATGTTCATCAACCAACTTGGAAGTCATATCGACTCTAATAAAAATAATCAATAACTACAACATTCCATCCAATTACCAAATTCTCTTACCTCTTAGTATCATTTTCACTACCCAAATAATAAATCAATACGTAAAATTAGATCTAATGCTCATTTTAAATATCCCAAACCAGGATCCACTTAATCGGATCCCTAAGCTAGTGGTTTACATGGCCTCATGTTCACCTCCCCTTCTCTAGAGGCTATTTAATACAAGAGACTATCTAAGGTGGTAAGATGGAGAGATTATAACATTATATTAGAGTGTAACTACATATATAATAAATAAAAAAATAATAGCAGATACATATATAAGCAAAAGACCTAGTAGAAACAAACATAATAATATACAATGTAAGCGTAAAAAACCAAACAACTATAATAATATCCAAATCCAAAGCCAAAGTCATATAGAAATATGTTATGTAATTCTGATATAGAAAAAGGGGAAAAATAGGATAGATATATACATCATGATATAGAAAAAATACAAAAAAAAGGAAAAAATATTAATCCACTAGTATCACAATCAAATGATATGTCCTTAGCTCCCATGATCCAAGATATAAGAGAAACATATTAGAAATATTTAAGAAGGATCCATCCCTTATTTATACCTCCTGACATGTGGTCTACTCAGGTAATAATGGAATCCAGAGTTGGGTGTGAAATTAACTTAGAATTCCACAACCAATGTCATCTAGAAATTATTTGTCCAGTTTACACAACATAATAGTGTGCAAGTAAAATTAATAATGAATAAAGATGAATAAATAAATACTAGCTGGATCGAGGTTCTCTGGGAGACTTAGATAGCTCTACCTGCATTGGAATAGGACAGTGTATGTGTCCATTACGAAACCATATATAAAACAATATTTTATATAAATTATGTACATATATTCACTATGTACAATATGACACAAGTAGGAATATATGTGGACACTAGGTGCTAGTTGGGCATGGAAAAAAACTCAAACATCCATAACTACTCTAATGATCTATATGCTTAAAAAAAGGGTAAAAGACCTGAATATAATGATGAATCTGATACATAATGACTGTCATTCAAGATAGGTTGGATAAGACATCATTTCCAATACTCAAATCAAGGAAACATGGTACATCACACAGATCATCAGAATACAAGTATAACAATGAGACAATTCCTGCTCATCACTCGATTTAAGGGAGCGAGAAGAATAATTTTCAACAAGTCCCATATCTATTTTTCCATACCCAATGTCTATTGAATAATAATAATAATAATAGTGACATCATTTGGGATCATGTATAATGAATCATAAATAGAAATCCCAATAAAATAGAGGCATCAAAAAAATTATATAACTCAAATAGATAAAACCATGCATCACTTGGTGTGGAATTTCCACCCATTATCATTAATTATAATTGATCCATTTAATTAATTAAACTAGTATATTCAACTCAAGGATACATCAAGAAAATTTAAGGTGATTTGGTCAGTTAGATGACCAGAAAATAGGGAAATTCCATTTACAATTCAATCTGAACTCTTAAAATGTGTTCTAGACCATTTAACAATTATATAAAATTGGAAACTTTCCATTTCCAATCAAATATGAACCCTTAGATAGTGGTTGGTCTCTAAAACAATTAAAAAATATAGGCATTATATTTGGCGCACCCAAACAGGTGGCTATGATTGAGGTCTACATTCTCTAAACACTTATAAAGGTACCGTGGGTGTATAAATACATGGGTATAATTATTTGGAAGGAAAGAACACATTTTAATTCAACACATGACAATAGAAGGTGTGAGTCAAAACAACGAAGCTATTATGACATCATAACATTTAAGTAAAATAATTAGAACTCCTAACTTAGGTTCGTAGACAACTCCTAATCCAATATAGTTTTTATATTGGAATTAGATCAGATGAAAAATGAATGATGGACCAATACCCTGGAAATAGAGCCAATAAGCTTTCATAAAAATAGAAAAATAGAGAGGAAGTGAAACTAATATTGGAAGAATAAGTATTAATGATATCACCTCTATATATCCATTTCTTCCAACTATTATCTGTTTAGAGTTCAGATGGGGGATCCATGGAAATACCTATCTTGGGAGGAGGAAGAAATCACGGGAGAGTAGAAGAGGATTCAACTACTAGGAATGGGAGGGGAAATGAGAAGGTCAGGTACATATATTTATTAAAGAAAAAAATGTAAATCACCCTTCAATACTGGGTATCATGCTTTGCATATGTGGTTAGTCTAACTGTGTGCCAAACCTGCACACCTCACTATCTAAAGAGGGGACCTACACAGTTTATGTAATCTAATTTCCAAACTATTTATATACCATTTGATTTTCTTTTTCTAAAAATTGAAATCATCTAACACGAGCACGCATATCAGCTATAACAGTTATAGGAAAACATTTCTGCTACTAATTCCCTCGGAAACACACTACACAGTTATGGGAAACTGTGGGTGATAGATGTTATGGTTTCTTTTAACTGTGTGGCCTAGTCTGTTTTCTCTATATTTCATGTATCTAGGCTCCAATAAATCACCAAAAACCCCTTTTACCTCTTTGTAGTCATTAGGTAACATTATAAGGTCGAAATTAATAATTTAAGATGAAATATTAGCATATCCATCCTGAAAAGATGATTTGTTACAAAAGCCATCGATCTAGTTATGGGAGTTTTCTTGAATGTAGTGGGATTGACTTTATAAATATTTTTTTGTGTGTTAAATGTAAATTATTTATAAGTGTTAAATTCCTAATGTAATGAATTTTATTGTATCATCCTAACCCGAATTTCAACTCAAATAGTGTTTCTGGGCCGGTAGGCCACTAGCCTTGGGCACGTATCCCCATATTCCAAAGGCTATCGACTAATAAAGAGGGTGTAATTGAATAATTTAGGGAGACTATACCCTCTTGGGATAGATAATAATACTGATCCAAGTAAATAATATAACATTTAGTAGAAAGGTAAGACTTAGTAGACTCGAACTAGAACCTACAATGAAAGTAGCACAACAATATCAGATAAATTGAAAAAAGGAATAAATAAATGATTATAGTGTAATGGAAATAGATCAACATTCTAGCAAACCACTTGTATCCTATACTAAGAAAAAAAAAATAAAAACATGCATTTTCGAATAGGCCATGGAAGTCAATATAAATAGGTGTGAAAATGGCTAACCAACATAGCCACACACATAAAAGCCTGTTGATATAGAAATAAAATATAAACGAAAGTATATCTCCAGCATGGCATAACCTCAAGGTCCATTCCAACCTCCATGATAAAAAGAATATATGAAATATTTCATAAATACAATCCATTACTGAGCATAAATTCATAATTTTTATAAGCTCCCAAAAGGTCTCGTGTAGGGTGAGTTACACATCTCAGCAAGATACCAACAAATTGTGCCGAACTAGCATATATGTTCATGAAGGCATGCAGTATAAAATAAAAGTAAAGAATCTCAATGTGTAATGTAACCAAAGTCTTCTCTAGTTCTCACCAGCCACACAGAATCCATCAGCTGACTCCTAAAATGTAGGAACACCATAATTAAAGAGGGTCCTTCTCCCATGGCCCAAGGTACCCATGATGTCAACCCTAGGTAAACCCACATGTTCAACCTAAAATCGAACAACTTGGAACCTAATACCTCCTGAAACATCGTGTATCAGTATGTTTTGGAATCCCAAAGTCCCTCTCAAATCATTTGAATCTAGTCCCTTAGACCCCTTCTCAAAGCACCCATTGTCTTGTAGCCCGATTCTCGAAGGCACAATGGTGTCTGTACTAAAAATTAATCAAGGCCCATGACCCCAATCAGGATGATCCTTATCCCCAACAGATAACCTCATTACTATCCACAAAAGGCTCCTCACCTTCCAAGTGGATTAATATGAAAATATCTTTAAACCATTTTTAATGTCACACTACTCAGGGCCTCTACCAATGGGAGTGGTTAAAACCACCTCATCATAGAGTCAACCTATATGAACATGACTGAATTTTGTGATTTGGCCATCACTGGATATCACAGATCACCAAATATAATTCATAATCCAATTAGAAATGGCTCATCATTCCCCTGTAACCATGTCACTCAAAACTAATGAGCTTGACATCCCAATATTATGGGATACTCCCAACCTGTTGGCCTCACAACCTCAATCTGATGTCAATGATTCCCAACTAGTTATCTCATCGACCTAGTAATCCAGGCCTGGACTAACAAGATTATATACATTCCCTCCATACCAATGGTCGTGGAATCCCAATATTAGGTCAATCCCATCATGAACCCATGGGTATAATCACACACATCCCTTGAATTTCACATGTATAATTCACATGAAAAATTCAATTTAAAATAAATAATTTACAAAAATCACCTTATATAATCAATTAAATTTTGATTATTTAATTGTGTAATATAAACAACCATAAGAATTAAATATAGAGGTATTTAATGCCTTAAATTCAAATAAACAACTTAATTTTATTTTAAAATACATTTTAATTTAATTAAGCACCCCAAACAAATCACTGAAGGAGGAACGATCTCTAACCCGAACTCGCTTGAATGAAAAAGGATTGGGAATTCCTAAAGGCATCCCATAGGGTCACACACTCATTTTAATATGAGGAAACATATATAAATGATCCTCTCACACAATACCCAAATTCATGATAAAATTTTCATCCACAATACAACCACTAAAAAAAAGTAATATATACATCACCTACCTTAGACCCGTAGACATATGCTCATCTGATATCGAGCAGTATCTCGAACAGGATTGGCATAGATAAGAGTTTCCAAAAAATGGCCTTAATGTAGGGAAATACATTTCAAATGGATATAGCTTTCTATAAGGGAAAACGAAAATATAGATAAGGTAAGGTGACGTTATACTTATTGAGACAACTCCAATGCACCTGACCAATATAAAATCGGAGGCCCGACGGAGGAGGGAGACTTATCTGAAGGAGGATGGGAGGAAGATGTTTTCCTAATATGAATCATGTTATTAAGGGAGAGGAAAGGGAAAGATGAGGGAAAATATAAAAATAATAAAAACAAAATAAAAATACCATATACAAGCTTCACAGTTTACATAAATGGTTTTCCAAACTGCGCAAAAATCATACGAGCTATAATGCTGATCTACTTACCAAAAGAAAAACTTTATACGACTTAAACATAATTTTCTATAACCACGCACAAACCACACAGAATGCCCCTATAGAACCAATGGAGAAAATCTCATGGACTCACAGTTTACACAAACCATGATCTAGTACAAAACTGGGTTGTACGGTTCACTAGAAGGCCCCACATTTTTTCCCTAAACTCTGCACCTTGATCTGCAACCCCAAAACAGGTTGTTTGGCCTCCAAAACACCAAAAAACAAAACCAAAACTCTCAAGGCACTCTTCATAATATATAACACAAAAATCATGATATAATGTTTATATAATTCTCAGAATTTAGTTTTGGTCAACGATATAGAAAAAGAAACCCCTACAAATTGAAAAATTCAAAACGGGGGTTATTTTTAACCTAATTAAAAAACCCAAGATGTTAAATTTTAAAAAATAAAACACTCTAAATCTAATAATGTCTTTGAGATGTGAGAGATTAAATATAAAATATAAATCAGGAAATTTTTGGGATGGTTCTATGTTGGGTTTTATAAATTGAATCATAGAAATGTTTTAGATAAATTTTATGGATTTGCGGATGTGAATAGATAATATTAAGAGATTTTAATTTATTTTTATATTATCATGATATTTATTTTTAGGATTTAATCATTTATAAACCAATTTTATGTTTATTTATAATTCTTTTTTATATTGGAAAAAGTGCAACTCACATAGAAAGGCTTCTAGAGGATAATATCCTTTTAAAATGGAAATATATATAGTTGGAATTGTATCATATCGATTTGTAAATATGTCAAATCAGTTGAATCAGGCAATTAATAGAGGTATGAATTTAAGGGATTGACCATATTCTACACTTAAGAATATGCTGATTGAAGATAATTTCCTGAATTAACACCCTATGACTTGTTGTGGATCCTCATAACTAATGAATTATGAAGGGTTGGTTAATGTTTTTGATAAGAAATATAATGTTTTTGGAAATTCATGAAACCATATGGTAACAATTTATATTTATTATTTTGAAGTTCAAGCTAATAAATAGTGGTATTTGGTTAGGAACAAAAATGAAAATGATGAGATTTCAACTATGCAATTTAAATTATTAATATTTCTCTTGTTTGAATTTTATTTTATTAATTTTATTCAGCCATGAAATAAAACCAAATTGCTTGAGTAAATTGAAAATGAGGAGGAATATATATTTTTTATGAATAATACTTTAAAATATTTTCTAGGTATGGAAACAATTTAATTTTAGAACTTTATAGTAAAATTGATTTATTTTTCTCTGGATTGAAGTTAATTTTATAAAGTCCTCTGGTTACTAATAAATTCATAAGTCATAAGAAAATTTTCCCATGTACTGGGAATGTTGAGATTGTTTTTTGTATTTTACAATAATAACGATAAAAGGTGATCTATGTGGATGTCAATGGAGAATAATTCATTGATGAAAATTGACAGAAATTAAGTTAAATTACCCTATAATAATTACTGTGGTGAGATGAATTCCTAGGATTGACATATTAATTTTGTGAAGTGTTGAAAATTTAAAAATATTGGACAAATGTATTGTGATTAAAAAGGAAAGATAAATTTTAATTGTTTGAGAAATTAGGAAAATAGGAAAGTCGAATTATTTTACTGTAATGATATGGGACATTATAAAAATTCATTTCTAAAGAATGATAGGAAGGATAATGATCACCATGACTATAAATAAAATGGCATGTCAAAGTCATTTTATATTTTTAGGACAAAAATGAAGTGATAATGGATACATTACTGATTTAATCTATTTATTCTAATGTATTATTTGATCTTGGATCAAAATATTAATTTATTTAGAAATATTTAAGTAAAATTAGAATATAACCTGAAGAAATGGGGATAAAAGTTTTGGTAAAACTCATGGTAGAAGTGTTAAAGTAGCATATATATATGTTAACCTTACTATCATCACATATTGAATGGTTTTTCTTGAAAATAAAATTATCATAACCTTAGCAGAGATTGATGTTACTTTGGTTATGTATAGATTTCTGTTTATCATGCTATGAAAAATTATAGAGATAAAGAAGTCATATTAAATCCTCATTGTGAGATTCAATTTGTTTATAAGAATGAGTTAATACTTATCATATCATATCAAAAAATGTGATAAATTGATTAAAGGTGGGAATGAAGGATATCTCAAAAAAATTATTGAAATTAAGTAAACTGTACAAATTAGTGATATACCAGTTGTGAATGAGAATTTGGGTGCATTTCTTGATGATCATTCTATTTTTTACTTATTTAGAGGTATAATTTATTGTTGACATAGTTCCTGATGCTAAGACCATTTTTAAACCTTCTTATCAAATGTATTTTACTGATATTGTATTATTAAAAAATTTACTACAAGAGTTATTTGATAAGGGTTTCAAAAACCCTAAAATTGACATTAGGGTGATCCTATTTTTTTGCTAAAAATTATGATGTTTATATGATATTGTTCATTGATTATAGATCTCTAAATAACAAAAAAAGTAAGAAAAAATATTCTTTTCTGCATATCGATGATTAGTTTTATTAGCTCATGGGAGTATAATATTTTTTTTCGTATATCTACCATAGGTTTGGGTTTCATCAGCTAAATGTGATAAAATAGGATATTTTGAGTATGGTGTTTAAGATAATGTATAAACATTATGAGTTTTTGGTTATACCTTTTGGGTTTAAAACCACACATGTTGTATTTATGGATCCAATAAAATGAGTTTTCAATGAATATTTGGATAAATTTTTCATTGTGTTGATTGATGATATTATGGTATTATTTAAAAGTTATGAGGATGATGAAAAATATATGAGGATTTTTTATAGACCTTAAAAGAAAATTGGTGGTATAAAGAATTATGTGAATATGAATTTTAGTTATAATATATTTCACTCCTTAAGATTGTATATTTAAATATGGAATAATTCTAGATCCTCCTAAAAATAATGTGGTGGAGGAGTGGTCAAGTTCTATAAATTTCATGGAGATTAAAAGATTCCATATATTAACTTACTACTACTATTAATTTTTTTGAAAAATTACTTGATTATCTATCAAATTTATCAATTTAAATTGAAGAGGTATTAAACTATCCTAGACAATGGAATTGGATTAATGTTTTCTAAAAATAAAAAAAGATAGGTTAATCCTCCAGTGCTAACCATTCCATCTTGAAATATTGAGTTTCTTTTTTTTCATCGATTCTTCATTGAATGGGTTTGGCTGTGTCTTGATGAATGATTATTCTATAGTAGCATATTAATATAATTAATTGAGAACATGAAAAAATAATTATCATGTGATTGAACTTCCGTTGGTTTTAGTAGTATTTTGCTTTATAAAGTTAGGGTCATCAGCTATATGAAAAAAAGTTGAAAAATATACTTTTCATATAATTTTACAGTATTTATTTAATTATAATGAATTGATAATGACTTAGAGATGATGGTTGGAAAGGATTATGGTTTATGATTTCATTATTCACAATAATCTACATAATGAAAAATGAATTGGATTCCTTGAGTCTAAATGATAAGGCATCATTAACTATGGAAAATTTTAAACCTAATACTTTATTTAATGATATAAGGAATGTTAGACTATAAATTATATATATATATAAACTCATTCCTTTTTTGGGTTAGGTAATAATGTAGTCATATTTTTCATAAATAATATAAGAGTTTGAGAAAAAATATCATGGTTTGTAAGAAAGAGTTTAATTGGTCAATATGGGAAAAACTCTTTAGTTTAATATTGATGATAAAGGTGGTGTCATATTTGTAAAGAGGTCATGTGTTCAGAGTGGATCATAGTTGAAGATGAAAATTTTGATTTAAGAATATAGTTATCCATTTTTTATTAAGTATTGTTTCACTAATATATATATATATAAACCTTCAAGAATATTATTTGCGTAAATGTATTAAGAAGGATATTGTGTATTTTATGTAGAAATGTTCGTCTTTTTGGTAGGTTGAATTATAATTAAAACTATGAAAGGGAATACTTAATCCATTATAAATTCCAAAATAGAAATGGGAAAACATATCCACTGATTTCATGGAAAGATTATCAAAGATATATTTGTGTTATAATGAAATTTGGTATATTATTCATTAATTAAAAAACTATTTTCATTTTCTTTCTATTTGAGATAATATGTATTTGGATCACGTTTTTAAAGATTATTATATAGATATAGTTAGGTTTCATTTATTTTCACTCTATATTATGTCACATCGTGATCCTAGATTTACATTTATTTTAGAAAGAGTCTTCAGAAGTCATTAGGTACTGAGTTAGAATTCATTATAACTTTTCACCCTATATCTAATTGGTATTTAGAGAAGATAATTCCAATATTAGAGGATATTTTTCAATCATTATCATTATATTATTAGGTAATTTAGGATCAATATATGTCTTTAGTTAAACATTCCTATAAAATTATTTCTCATTTGAGTATTCAAATGTCAAATTTTGAGGAATTATATAAAAACAAGAGCCAACATCATCATGTTTGGTTGAAGTCCAAGACAAAATATTTTTGAGACTAAATTTAGTTGAAGAGATTATTGAAAATTTGAATATGATTCAACACCACATGAGAAAGGAAAATAGTAGGAAAAAATTTATACAGTTAACCAAAGGAAAGATTATTCATTTGAGTTTGGTGATAATGTCTTTATGAAAATATCTATTTCAAAGGTATTTTATTGTTTGTAAGAAAGTAAAAGCTAATCCCATAATTTATTAGACACTATGAAATTCTGCATAAAGTGGGATCAATTTTCTATTTGGCATAATTACCCTTGATATTATCTAAGGTACATGATATGTCTCACATATCATTACTGAGGAAGTACATATTTGATGCATCTAATTTTTTGATGCTGAAGGAGGTATATAAATAGTAGAGTATATATTTTGTTGAATGAATAGTTCATAGTCTTGATAATAAAGAGAAATTATTTTAAACAAATTAAATGCATCTTGTTAAAGTTTTACAGTGAAAACATATGATTTAAGAAGAATCAAGAGTAATTGAAGAGGCTATGAGGAAAAAATACCCTCACATACTAATAAATTAATAAATTTACAAGGAGATAATTTCTAATTGGGGAAGAATTTGGGAATACAGGTAATGTTTATAATATATTAATTTCATATATTACTAATGTTTAAATATATATTTTATGGGTTCATATATGATATCATAATTTTATATGATTTTTCAATTGAAAAATTATTATTTTTTATTTTGACTAAATTGTTTTTCATGAAATATAAGGTTTTATTTAAAACATATATTTAAATATTTTATAGTTTAAATTAGATAAAATGAACATAATTTTTGGACTTAATATACGAATATTAAATTAGTGTGATTTTTTTGGAAAAATGTCTTTCTTTGGAGACATTTTTAAAAAACTATTCTTCATGGTGTTACACTTTCTCATTTTAAAATTTATTTTTACCAAATATAGAAATTTAATCATAAAAACTAGTTTTTATGTTTAGAATCAAAATGTACAAATTTTTCATTGTGTTTAGTTTCATTTTTTAATTATTAATTCTTAATATGGAAATTTTTTATCATCCTGTAAAAGGTTATACAGTTATTATATCACTAAAAAATGGATAAATGTGATTGGTTGGGTGGATTTTTACATTAATATATGTTTTAAATGAATATTTTTATTTTATTCCACATTACCATGAACAAGACATTTGTTATTTTTAAATGATTAAATTTTTTACAAGATTTATACTCCTTTCACTTATAAAAGGGAAAGTCCCCCCCTCACATCTTCCCACACATTGAGCCACTTATGATTCCAAAAATCCCACCCCACATCATATATAACCTTTTATTCTCATAATACTATTCTTAAAATGCTTAAGCGGCGAGATAAATGGATATTTCTATGGAAGAGGTATAAGACTTTACAAAAGTATTTAATGTTTAATTGTTCTTCATGAAACATAAAATATATTATAAATACTATATCATAATAACAAAAATATGTTCTACAGACTAAAATTTAATAATGTTAATGTGACAACTCTTTTCCATATCCTTTTTCATATTATGGGAAATGAAAACCTCACTCACATGTACATATGTACTACCACCTCCATAAGGTGATATGGTTTATTTTTCACCAACATGTTTAGTGGATAATTATTATGTGCAATAAAAGGTATATTTATATATATAGATATGATATTTATAAAATTATAATAATTTTTTAATTAATATATATTACTAACCATATTATTCTTTCATTCATTTGAAAATGATAACTGTACTTGTTTGTATATGTGGATGACCATCTACACGAGACAATGTGTTTACTTTTTGTTGACCGCATTATATGGTCATTCTAAAAATATATTGAATGAATAAAAAAGTTAATTATAAAAATATTAATATTCATTATATTACAAAACCAAAAAACCTTTGACCATAGTAAATGTACCAATGTTATTTCGAGGTTATAAAATGAATGACCCCAAAAATACAAATTTTAAATTTACCATTTTAGTAACTAAATAAGAAATGATAATAAATTAAATAAAGAGAATAATTATAATGAAAAAAAATAAAATGGGTTATTATTTAATTATTCATATAATATAATTTTATTACTTATTAAGGTAGGTGTTTGAACAAAAATAGTAGGGACTCAAGGTAAGAGACTTTTTTTGAGAAATTATTTTTTAATGTTTTCTTTACATATCTTTTTCATCTATATCACAGTTCTTTTAAATTTTTAAAAATGTTATATTCCATGATTTAATGTTTTCTTAAATTCTTTTTTTAGAAATTTTTACATTATTTACATTATATAAAAATGAAATATTTTCAATTCTTTATATGGTTCGTTTTCTACTATTTACAAAACTATATTTTTTTAAACATATATAGATTGATAGCCCTTTCCCACCATTATAGTTTTTATTAATTATCAACATTCTTCTATATTTTGTCATACATTTTCAAATAATATTTTATCCTTACTATTTTATAGTTTTTTAGTTTTAAACTTTTTTATATGTAATAAAAAATCACTTCTCAAATTTATGAGACAACATGATGTTTTTTTAATTGTGGGATGTAATGAAAATAGAAATGTGTTTTATTATTAAATTACAACATACATGTTTTTTATTAATTTTATTGTTCTTATAAATTATATATGAATGATGGGTGAGTCTGAAATAGATCTGATAGTGGGAGATCTTTATATAGATATCTAATACATTGGTTAAAGTGAGAGACTTCATCAATGATATGTTATTACTATGATATATAATAATTATCTTGTTATGTGATTCCATTATAAGGTTTTTTTAAGGGTGAATGTAAGTTTAATGCCACAAGTTACATACATGATATTGTTGAGATGGTTTGTAAGTGAAATCTATCAACTTAAAATAAGTAAGCAACATAGCTTATGTTTTTATGGAATATTTACATAATTTTTGAAGGTAAATTTTTTATTTTTAATGTAATGTTTTTCTTGATTTTTTATGTTATATATGGAACCCTAATTATTTTTGTTTCACATTTATGATTTAATATGAAATTTTTTATGAATACTATTGACAAATTAATTTTTTTCCTTGGAATGTAAATAGATATTTGAAATAGATGTTTAATATTAAAAGGGAAAACATTCTTATAGATTTTCTAATTTTAGAATGTATTAATAGGTTTTTTTACTATATACCTTACTGAGATATTTTTTCTAAAAACTAAAATTTTTAAATGTCTTTCACTGGGCTTAAGGATGAGTAAGAATTTTAATAAATTTTGAGATCTAGTTATGAGAGTTATCTTGATTGTAATAGGTGTATCTATATAAAGAACTTGTTTTTTTGGGAATAATGGAAATTTTAGGGATGCTTTCACCTTGTAATGAAATATTTTTTCATATTCTCTTAATCTCTAAACCTAAACATTTCTTTTTTATGTAAGTGATAAAATATATTCCATAAATTATTTAATTTGTTAACCATTTATGTGTTAGTTTTTATATTATTAGGGAAGTATATGGGGATGAGGGATACTAGTAAGAAGACACCGATGATATAGAAAACACATCATGTTCATGAACAATATATATTGTTTTTAATATGTCTGTAATTATTGAGCATAATATTTTTGGTACATAGAAAGATCCTATGAAAAAAAAAGATGGATAATAAACAAAAAACCCCTCTCTTATCCCATGTATAACCTAAATAATTTTTATGATTCCACCAAATATTAAAATTTGGTTATGGATATATAAGGGGATATATAATAAATTGAGAGGAATAAAACATGTGAAACTTTTTTAAGGCCAAAAGATAATATTTTCATTGAAAAAAATTGTTTGATTCAAAAAAAACTCAATGAAGTTGTAAAGGTCACTAGGAATAAATAATGGATATTGTGAAAGGGTTATTATGAAATTATGGTAATTGATTTTGATGATCCATTATTCCTTGTATCATAATTGGAAATCATTCATCATTATATGAAATGGCAGTGAAAAGGCTTTTCCTTGTTAACCAAGTGGATGTTAAATCAACATTTCTAAATAAAGTCTTTATGGATGAGTTGAAAGTAGAGAAACCATATAGATACCTTATTGATATAATTGATATCAATCCACGTAAATGGAATAAGGCTTTTTATAGACTGGATATACCACCAATATAATGGTATTCATGGATAGATTAATACTTGAGAAAGCATGGACATTAATAAGGGGGAGTTGAAAGAAACTTATACATCAAGTTGAAGAATTATCAAATGATTTTGGTGTATATATATATATGTCAATGGAATAATTTTTTATGGATCAGATGGTGCATAATGAAATCCATATGCAAAACACATGAGTCGAAAGTTTTATTTTTCAATGATTGGTGAGTAAACTACTTTCATTTGTTTATAGGAGACTAAAGGTTATCATGGAACATTAATTTCCCAAAAACAATATTACAAATAAGTGCTTATGATGTTTTTAATGGATTATTAAAAGATAAATAAAACACTGATTGATATCGATAGGAAGATATATAAAGACTATGTTTATAAATAGGTTAATGTAATAGAATATAAGAAAATAATTTAGAGATAATTGTTTCTAATATTGAAATGAACCAACATAATGTTTCAACATTTCATGCAACATAGTAACATTTTTTTTCCAAGGAATAAAATATACATATAGTGAAATGAATACATAATTATGTTAACAACATTGTTTAATTATGGATATTTTTTCTTCGAACAGAAAAGTAAGTGATAGTGGGATATATGGATGTATATTGGTGAGGATAAATGGATGATCTCAAGTCAACATATGGTGTTTTATATATTTATTAGTTGAAAATTAAGAAAGACTTAATTTCATTGATCATTGTGGAATATGAATACATGGTGTATATGCAATCTCGTATTTAATTACAATATATGAAAAAATATCTATATAAAGATGGAATTGAGGATTACTATCTAATCAAGAACAATAACATGAGTGAAATTAATCTTAATAAAAATCTTATCTATTATTCAATTTAAAATCCCAAAGAGATGAAGCCTAATTCAAATAATGATATAGATGATTAAGGGTAGGTGAAGCTATAATACGTTTTAATATAAGATAATATTGTTGAAATCTTGAAAGATTCACCACAAAAATTGTATTTTGATAATTATTGGTTGAATATTAGAGTCCCACCACCCCACTTTTTCTAGATATTTTATTGATGCAACTCCTACTCCATTATAGTATTTTTTATTTTTATTTAAATATATAAATTATTCTATATTAAATGTTGAATTTATTACCCATGTATATTAACTTTTAGATAATCACTATTTGGGTTCATTGGCAAAGGGGGAAAGGTTTTTAAAGAACAACGTAAAAGAAGTTTTCCATTATTAGTGATAAAGGAAAATGAATTTTTCCTTCCTACTTAAAATGGGGTAAAATTTCTATGTATTTCTTGAGAATGGGGGAGAGTGGTTAAATGTTTATTTAGGGATATAATCATGGAATAGTGTGTGTTTAAGGTCTTTATAAAATCACGAAGCTATTATTTTGGTAATTATTTGACTTAAAGAAAACATTTCATTACAATACATTCGAAATACCTTTTATTTTTACATTTTTGGAGAATTAGTTCAAGGATTTAACTAATAAAATTCATTCCTTTTTCAACTAAGTGAAATTTTTTCCATTATATAATAAACTATTTAATCCACAAAAAGTATTAAACATCCCTAGAAAATTATTCTAATAATATAACCTTCTATATACATCTTACATAATACATATCTTTAAAATGTTTTGAAATGGGAAGATAATAAAGGGGTGGGATTAGATTCTAAGAAAGTGTAAACATAAGTGGTAACCCTAAAAAATAATAAGATAGAATAAGATGAGAATATGAGTATAGTAAATATTCATCAGAAAAACATACACATAAAATCTTAGGTCATAAATAATGGCCTAAATATTTGAATTAATTAATACATATTTCAAATTTGCGAGCTGATAAACATGTTCCATGTGATCTTAACATTGTCATGAGAATAACATAAAACTATAAAAATCTTTCAACTTTTGAACAAAAATTATTATAGAGAAAAATTAATTTCATGATCCACAACATCAGGTCAAACACTTAGGGAAATCTAAAATGTACTCATGAATACTTATCTCATGAGATGTAAAAATTAAACCAATGCAGTAGAGGATGATATAATACATCACCACCCATCATTATCCATAATTATGAGTTCCATATGAAATTAATACACATATCACACCATAAAGAACCAATGGAAATAAAATGGATGTCATCAAATATTATAAATTAAAATAATTAACTTTTACATCATAAATAAGAGAGGGAAGGAAATTGGTTTTTGTTCAAAACATACTTAAGAACAAATGGAAAGAAAATGGGTTTCAATTTCATCGAGTAAATTTCTAGGTAAATAAAATTCAATCAATATTATAAATCATATCTTATTTAAATTAAATAAATAAATGGTATAATTTTAATAAAATAATTATCCCCAAAAAATTTATGTATAACATTTAGGTTTAAACCCTTCAATTATTAGAATTATGAATACGGTATTCAAAGGGAAAATACATTTGAAGAAAAATTGCAGTTATACACTAAATAGTACTAGAGAAGTTAAAGCTAAGGATTGATAATTTCTCCATAAGATGATTAAATTACGTAATCCATCCATATAAATAAGGTGGATTGATGAGAAAGAACATATCCCCACTGCAACAATGGAAATTCAGAAGAATGTTTAAATAGATGAAAAATTATTTTCAAAATAATATTTTAAATGACATCTTCCAAGAAAGGATCATGAATAGAATTATTTTATACAATGAGTTTAATAATAAAAATTATAAATATATATGTTTATTAGATATTAAATCCTAAAATAAAAAATCCAATAGTTTTAATACTTCTGAATATGAAAATAAAATAGTGTTGAAAATATAAAATGGATTTTATAAAACATTTTTATCATTAATGTAAAATAAAAACATTCATTTCACATTCATTAGTAAATTTTGGAAGGGGGAAGTGACATATTTTGAAAAAAATTTAGTAATTTTTTTTCCAATAATGGAGACTTGAAAATGAAATAATTTTTTCAAATAAAAATGTGGAACCAAATATAAAACATTTTCCAATAAAAGGAAATGATCCATTTATATAATTTAAAAATACTTTTATTGAAAACAGACATTTAAAAAAGATTAATAAAACATTATTTGAATTAAAAAATAATCATCCCAGGGATAATTTTAAAATACCATGTAATAAAATATTAGAGTGGTAGAAACCAAACATAGAAGAAGAAAGTTCACTTTGAAACATTATATCTCAAGGAAAAGAGATTTGAGTTTTCAATATTCCGTACATAAAACATACTCCATGAAGCATTAATATATTTGAAATGGGGTTTTTTATTAAAATTGTAAAAAATGATATAAATTCACATAATACAATAAAAGGGAATAATTTAAAAATATTATATAAAATGAGGTCAATATAATGATCATAACTCAATGAAGGAAAAACATGTTATGAAAAACGCTTATTATCGAGGAAACACTTGGGTTAAAATAAATTTGTAGAAAGGAAAATGATTTTGATTAGTATATAAAATATTTAAAATTAAACAAATTTTATGTCATTTATGTGATAGTAAATTAGTAGAACATCATACAGTGTAAACATGGTGCATAACATGCAACATGTCATAAATAATAAAAATTGAGACTAAGGAAATCCTTATGAATTGAGTGACACTTTAATCATAGCCCCTTAAAAGAGCGAGATTGAAATTGAACATAAAATTATAAGATGAAAATATAATTCAATACATGATATCTAGAATAGTAATTATATACACCACAAAAATGAAATTAGGTTCATAATACCAGACATGTCTCAAAGAGAGGAATTTCATATGAACAACCCTGACACCAGTCCTAATTATTTATTTACTTACACTAAATGAATAAAATAATTAAATGATGATAATTAAAAAAATTATCAAGAACCTTATAAATAACTATATAAATTTATTATAATCATTTTTACTTATTATCTATAGATAAATATTTGCTAGGTTTTGACAATTTCAAATATCGGTTATATTTAAACTTTATAACATTGAACTAGTTTTGTAAAAGTTAAGTTGGTATCTAATCATTTTAAAAATAAAAAAAATATTTTATAATATAAGTTATTGGAATTGATTTTACATTATAGTCACCATTGAATATTTTTAATGAATTGTATTTTTTGTTACAACCCATGAATATGAAATCAGCCATGACAATGTTTTAGTGATTCTTAATGACTGAAATTATTTTTCTTAATTAATGATTTAAATGTTGACATTTCATTATGAGAAAAATAAAATAATTATTTTCATATTAATATAATATTATATAAATAAATATTTTCTTAGGTTCATTAATGATATAAATGTATTTTATATCTCATATAGGTGGTCAAACCGACCCAAACATGAACCAACCATGATTAATGGGTAATTTTGATGTGTTTAATTAGTAAAATCATTATAATAGAAGAATAATGATCATATTTGGTTATTTTTACTGGGATTTATGAAAATTTTAAATACTTATAATGATATTATATTTTATATAAATCCATACTTAGAAAAATGAGATCAATTTCCTCTTAGTTTTCTGGATTTAAACTATTGAATTAATGATAATCATTTGTAGATCATATCCTTAATAGGTTATAAAATTTGATATAATAAAACTATAATAATATCATAAAAATTATATTTATCCTTAAATCCTATCTTCTTTACCATCCATTTAAGGCAATGATAAAAAGAAAAATCAAAATCAATCATTACATGGAGGAGGTAGTCCACACATATGCATGATTGAAAATTTTGATTTCTATATAACGAGTGAATGGAGTAACAAGGTTTATTATTTTAGAACAATAAAAGTGATGTAAAAATAATAATAATTTTTTATTTTTAATTTATATATATACATATTTCCTAATACAATTACACCTTTTCATTCCCTCTAATCCATGGACACAGATTTAGTGGTCATACTTAATATTTATATATTTAATAAAATAAACAATAACATATTTTTATTTCAGTGTTGTGTATAGAGAATAATACTAAACAAATTGAATTAATTAAAGGTATTAATTTATTAAAATTATAGTGTTTTACAGTCTCCCCTCATTAAATAAATTGGTTTGTTAAAATTTGAATCATAAAATGAGAGTAATTTCTAATGGAAACTAAAATTTAATATTCACCACTAGATGATAATGGGTTTCCTTGGGAAGGTTAATGATATCTATATGTGTGACAAAATATTATATTTTATATACAAATAAATATAACCCACTTAAAATTTTATATACTATTATACTAATAGAATAAGATATATATTTTTAAGGAATAACTTCCCCCAAAACATCGAAACGATCTATATGATAATTGTACAACTATGGTTTTTTTATAACTCAAAAAACATTTTTTGCAGAAAATGTACATGACATAGGTCACTAAAGACTTGAGTGAAAATACACTATTTAATATATTATTAGTATTTTCATAGTATTTTTATTGTTCTCATGGTTATTAGTGATTATATCCCGCATTGGCCCTTGGATTAGGATATTGAGTCACATAAATTCAACTTCTCTTAGAATTGAATATTTTTATATATATTATCTCTATCCCTTACACATGTGAATTTAATTACCTTCATATCTATAATTATAGTATCTACCTATCACATTAAGTAAATTTAACTTAATATTTTTACTTCAATTTTTAAATTAGGAAAATTGAATCTTATATCCATCATCATATTGGTCACATAAATTTATATGATATTACAAAATTATATTATTGGTTGTGTTTAATATTTATAATCTGTTTATGTTGTTAATTATTATTATCTATATCTATTTTTACATAATCTCAAAATTTATCACTCCAGACCTTATCCCATAAGTTTTTTAAGGTATGGCTTCCAAATTCTCCATGAAATACACTATTATCTTGGTTCCTATACGATTCATTCAATACTAAAACCAAAAAAGTTAACATGAGTACTGATAATTATAATATAATTTTTATAAATAACAATAGGAAAATATAACTTTAGTTGTCTCACTTTATAATACTATTATGTTGGCCTAGAGTTCTTACAAGAAAAATTGTAGCATACTTGGTTCATCTAATATCATCCCTAGTTTCTCCTATATCATTCTTGGGTCAAACTATGTTAATTTTTAGTTGGGTTCTTTAAATTATTAACCTAATAAAATAAATTGATAATAAAATCAATCCTTAAAAATTACTTGTAAATATTATATTATTAATCAAAATAAAATACACTAGGAGTTTTAAAAAAGGTGTGTAGTTAAGCCTCTTTTTCATGGACTAATTGATGATAAAGTTATTGCCCTGTCCTTTTTTAGGGTTACTAACACTAGGTACATCTATTTAAACTCATTCATCCACTTATAGTATATAGTATGGATTTAATTTCTAGAATAACCATGAAATATAGTAGCTTAAAAAACTTCATTATGTTATCCTATACATATAATTCATACTTAGAGATATCGATAGTTTTTTCACTAAAGGTTTATTATCATAATGAAAAAAATAAAAACTGTATTATTGCCTTAAAATTAAAACATAAACATTCTAAAAGGGTTATATATACCTTTGAAATTATGGTCAACCTTAACTTTTCAATCATTATATTATCCCAAAAAACATCATAATCTCCATAGTTATCTTAACCTAGCTATGATACCAACTATGGAACCCCAAGCCAAATCATCCAGAAATTACATGACATAAATAAAAATATTCATCATAAAACATTCCTAATACCTTATAGGTTTATATTTTTATATAATTTGGATAAAAAATAACTAACAAAACTTGAGTCTTTTTCAATTATTGGAAACTTTTTCCAGTATATAATCTACTAAACAATTATAAACAAGTCTTAAATGTCTCCAAAAAAATTTATCTCATAAGATACCATTTTAAACACATCATATGTATTTTATCACTTTATATTTTGGGGAAATGGAAATATTAGCATGGGATGGGATCAGATGCTTAGGAAGGGTATAAATAAGGAGTAAGAATAAAAAATCACAAGTGATCATAAGATGAGAATGTATAAATAATCAAGATACGTAATAAAATCATAAAAAAGATTATTTCATAAATGATGGTATTACACTTAGCCTAAAATAATTCATTAATAAAATGAGTGATTCGGTAAATATGATCCATGACATATTTCATAGTCATGAGAATAAGTATAAAATTGTGGAAAATATTTCAATTGTGGTAGAAAAATTAGAATATGTATCATTACATTGATTAACCTAACCACCAGTTCCCATACATATGAGAAACTAAAATTTAATCATGAATACTTATCTGATGAGATATAAACATTAAACTAATCCATTTGTGTTAGATATAGTACCCTACCCATAACAATCTTTAATTATGAGTTCCACTTGAAAATAAATTTCATATGACATCATAATAAACCCATAAAAATAAAATGGGTTTCATAAAACCATCCAAATAAAAACATTTAACTTTAATATAATAAACAGTGAATTTAAAAATAATGGGTTTCATGTAATACATCTTAAATAACCCTTTTAAAGAGAATGGTATTCCATGACATCACATTACATTCTAGGTAAATATAATTGAATCGAGATAATAAATAATATTGTATTTATACCATATAGATAAATATTTTTGGGTGAAATAAGTAATTCTCCCTAATAAATAAATTTGTAGAGTCTAGTTTAATACCCTTAAATAAATGGAATCAATAAATGGGTTACACAAAGGGAAGGAATTGGAAAAATAATATGTTTATACACAAAAAAAGGTTAGTAAAGACAATAAAAGTGATGGGAAATTTCTCAAAAAGAAAAGGAAATACATAATACAAATAGTTTAAAAAGGTGGATGACTAAAAAAGAATATAAACCTTCTGTAAAAAATGAATCATTGAAGGATGTTGAAAATTATGAAATATATCCTTCCAAGAGAATGTTTCGAATGGTATCACACTTGAAAGGATCATTAATAAAATTGTTTAATATCATGAGTTCAGTATTGTAAATTATAAATATATATATTATTTATTGAATAAATCACTTAACATAAATTCTATGTTTGTATATACCTTTTAATATGAAAATGAAAATGAAGGTGAAAAAAATATATTTTAAAAATAATTTTTACCATTGAAATAAAATACACTATAAATTGTCACTTTTAGAAGTAAATATTGAAAAGGTAAAGTTTAACATATAAAATATTAATTTTTTTAAAATGATATCCAATAAAGGAGATATGAGTATTACATGTTGTTTTCTATTGGAAATGTGGAGAATAAGATAAAAAATTTGATAATTAAAGGAAATAAACCTTTATAATACTATAAAAACCCATTATTAAAAATGAACATTATAAATAGAGTAATAAAATATCAATATCATTAAACATTTATTTTACCAATTAGTATTATAAAATGAATCATAATTAATTATCAGGATAAGAGAACCCAAACCTGAAATAAAAAAATTTATGATAAAACATTATAAATCAAGGAAAGTAGATTTGAGATAGGAATGTCCCTTACTAGAAATATACTATATTAAGTAAGATATATTTTTAAATATTCCTATGTGGTATAAATTTAATCAATGATATAATAACATACAACAAAACCAATGTAAAAAACTTAATCATCTTATATGAAATAAATTCATGGTAACAATCACAACTCAATGAATGAAAATTGCGTTACCAAATACTCTTATGAATTATATGACACTTAATTCATATGAACTATGAATAAAACAACCTGATTTGGATTAGTATAAATAATAATTATAAAGAAATAATTTATAAAATGTTAATGGGATAGTAAATCAATAGAAAAAATAAAGAATACATGGTATATAACATGAAACAGAGGTTTGGTAATTGAACTTAAAATACAATGACTATTATTAAATTAACATATCCTATCTATAATCGGTATTATATACACCAAATAGATAAAATTGGGTACATGATACCAAACGTCTCTCAAAGAGAGGATTTTGAGAAGAAAATCCTTACCTCTATCCAGATTCAATTTTCACTTACACTAGATGTCCTAAATAATTAAATTCAGTTCATTAGATACATACTGGGAAACTTTATTCATAACTATAACCTTATATCATCATAATTTTTAGGCATTATATATATAAATATAAATAATAGTTAGTTATTTCATGTTGTCAACATCGGGTGTAAATCATCTCTATGAATTTGAACTGGTTTCATAAAAGTGGTTTTGGTATTTACTATTTTTTAAAAATTGCATCATTATTAAATCATTTAATGTGATGGAATATATTTAACATGATAATTATAAAGGTATGTATTCATTCCATGGTCTTTATATTATAATCAATGAAGATGAAGTTAATGATTATCATACTTTAGTGATTCTTAATGAATGAAAGGTGTTTTTGATAACTAGTGAGAGTAATGTAGATTTAACCGTACTAGAATAAAATTATTTATATATTTATATTATATTTTACCAATAAATAATTTCTCAATATTCATCAATTGTATCATCCCAATATTTCAGTATAAATATTTTATCTTTAATAATCTTTATTTTGATATCTTTCTTCAAATACACATAAGTGATGATAGTGATATATTATTAAATTAATATAATAATATTTAAAATATCCTTATGATATATATAATATATCATTATATGATATTAAATATTAAAATTATTAAAATTTAAAAAAAAAATTGAAATGAAATTAGAAACATTTAATGTTTAAGAAGGTATTTCAAAAGAAAAGTATTTTATCATTAAATTTTTATTATTGTATTAAAGTTAACTATATTATATTTATAAATAAAATTTGTAAAAAATTAATTTATTTTTGAATTTATAATATCAGAATTTAACTAGTATGAAATTTTGATCTTTTTTAGAATATATAAATTTTTAAGTCAAAATTGCAATTTTATTAAAAAAATCACGATTTTATCAATATATTAGAATGGAATAGTGGGTGAAAAATTTTTAAGTGTTCAAATTTTAAAATAAGGAAAAAAATTATGAATTTTTTAAAGATATTTTTACTTAGAGAACACATTACCAAAATTTTAGGACCTAAAGTAAATGGTTACTTTAATTAAGAAAATTATTTTATGACTTTTCATTCAATTAATAAATATTTTGTAAAATTTGGATTTAGATTGATTTTAATTTAAAATAAAAAAATTATTTCTAAAAATTAAATTTATATCATAATTAAATAAATAAATAATTTTAACTCACATGTAAATTTTATGGTTTAAAACACAGTTTTCTTAAAAATATTTTACGTGTTAAGCTTGTATATTTTAAAATTAAATTTTAATAGTCCTAAAAAATATAATTTAAAAAATTAATATAATATATATTATTGTAATAATAATATTTTTTGGTAAGATCAATAATAATTGAGATCAATAAAACTAGTTAATATGGATGAAAAAAAAAGTTACCCTGGAAAATGTTCACTTTGGTAAAATGAAAAGTAAAAGTAAAAGAACCTAAATCACTCTTGTTTAAACAAAACATTAGTGGATGGGAGGTTTTTATACTTAACCATGATAAAAAAACATATTTTAGAGATATTTTATTCAATGACCATGAATAGTGAAAAGAAAACAATTTAACAATTTAATATAACTCCAAAACTACCATTCTCTTTAGTTATGGAATGTACCATTTATACCCATTAATTACATACCCATTAATTAGAATTACATTGTTAAAATACTCTTATTTTATCAACCTATAACCCAATCCCATGAACTTAAGTCTTTTTCTTTCTTTAGTTATTTTAATTACTTCATTTCAAAGTATAATTTAAAGGAAAATCAAGGTTCTCGACACTAGTAACACTCACCACTTTTTTATTATTTTTAATTTTTCAATTCTGAATATTAGAATAATTTTATTTAATATAATTAATTTAGTATTATATATATTATAAAATTTCATTTTATTAACTTCAAGTCAATTATTTTTTTAATTCCATATAATATTCTAAGAAAAACAAATGCTATGATCATTCATACGTCCGTATTATATGATCCAGAACACAATGAAATTAATTTTTATTCACTACCTCTTACGGATGGTATAATGGATGGGTTTTATTAATAATTATGTTTTTCATGTCACTTATACAGTGATGAAATGGTCACCTTCAATATTTATCTTCATTCCTTCCATTCTTTAAGGGAAGAGATCTTTAATCATACGTATGTTCAGACTACAAATTCTATGAACGAAAAGTATGATTTATCTTAAACACCTAAATTTTCGGAACTAAATGGGTAATTAATGAAATAATAATAATTTTTAAACTTATAATTATTATTTGGTAATTATTTTGAGTATATCTTGACTCCGTTCATCAATTGAGAATATGGTTCATTAATCGTGCATATGTGTAAACTACCACCTCCCGGAATGATGAATTTCATTTGTCAACACCAACCCTAATTATTTTTTATAATACTTAATTTTATGGATATATATGATATATATTATATTTATAATATTTTGTAAATGTTATATTAACAGTTTATAATAGAATATTCTTACTCATGCAATCATTTTGATAGGATTTTGTTGTGGTCGGTTTATCACAAACTTAAGTGATATTGTACTGTTTATGTAGTTGATGTTTAAGTAATGTTATATCATATTAATGAAATTTAATAATAAGTTATTAAATATTTTTTAATGGTTTAGTATTTATAATAAAAATATCAAACCAATTTTATAATATATCATCTTTGTTTATAAAAAACTCTCTAAATGAGTTTATCTCCAACTTCATCTTCATGAGTCGTATTTAAAACTCCCATGGGATGAGAGTGGAAAATTATTAATAATAATTAGTTTTATATTAATGAAAAACATGTAATGCAGTCCTTGTTAACATGGTTTCAACGACTAATGATTAATAATAAAATTAAAAATTATGTGCAAGACAATTAAAAGTAATAACACCATATGTAAAAAAAGTTTTAGTAAACAACTAAATTAATAGTAAATTATTATAAATGAAGTATATAAATGGGATATAGAGATAAATAAGGTTATGAAATAGATTTTTAATTTATTTATAGTTTTATTACATTATGTTAGAGTGTGATCAACAATGCGTGGAAATAAGGTAATGAGACTCTTGTCTGAAACACGCTTCATTGAGATATGGTTTACGTTATGCACCATTTTAATTTCATATGGTCTATATACTAACCAATTTTATTTTTTAATTAAATTTATTTTATTAATGGGTTTTTTTGTTCATTTTCAATATATTTCTCCTTCATTGGTTTTCATTAAAATGTAACCCAAGTCATAATTGTTTTCACAACTCAAGTCCTTTTTTATACGAGTCTTGAAGTATCTTCTTGATTATTATATTCCACGTGTCTTTATGCTACCATTAAATTTTAAAAGGGTATGTTTCCTTTTTATATGGATATATTATTTATATTCATTAGTGTCCTGCCCTTTTATGAAAAAATTTGTAAAAATATCATGATTTTGATGAGAATAACATGTATACTCTTTGATGTATGATTTTATTCCATAACCTAGATTTACTAATCAAAATTAATATATATAATGTTTCAACGTACCTTCATACTCATTTTATCATTATATCAATTAAATTCTTTTTCGTCCTTTTTATAAATTGTGTTACACTAAATGGTAAATTGGAATTTAACTATTTTCCAAATGACTGGTATTTAATTTTTTATTCTAATATATTGATTTAAAATGATCAAAAATTTATTCATTCAAAATTGCTTTAATATGGGATCTTTCATGTATATTGAATTTTTAAAAAAAGTGAAAAGAATGTTTTTATGTAGAAATACAGTACATTTTAATCCAAAAGGAATCTATTTTACATGTTTCTATATGAACATATCTTTCCAATTCAATTTCCATTTTTCAGAGAATTCTTTTCTACCCTATCATGTTTCCAAAAAAGGACAATATTATTATCATGGTCTAATAACATATTCCTTTGACTAAATTTTCAAGGGATAAGGTAAAATATTATTTTTGAAAAAAAATATTGATGCTTCTAGGAGTTTTCATAATATATTTTTTATGTTTGATAAAGAATATTTTTCAAATGAATGAATCCGCATTCTGTATCTTGATGTATTATGAAATTATCTTTTATATCTTTGGGATGATCTATCAATACAATTGTATTTTCCAATCGTCCACCTTTATAAGGATTGTTTTTTCCAATTCATTTATTATAAGAATTCTTTTTGTTACATAACTTTTATATAATATTATTAATATAAATTCTTAGTATATCAATAGAATGTGAAAATTACTGTCTAAACTATATATCATTATCCTATATAATGTATATACCATATATTTAATTGTATTTATTAGGTGGTATTTACCTAGAATGTTTCTTAATTTAAAATGATACCCATTTATTTTCTGTGAGTTTATCATTTCATGTTTTTCATGAAATAATGAATGCTTCTTATATGAAAAACTTGTAAAGTATATGAATCCAATTTAATTCAATAGCATTTTGTGATATATTTTGAAAAACATTAAGAAGAAATAATTATTATTTTTTGTATGCAATATGTTGGAATAGAATTATATATCCCTTTAATTCATTGGAAAATATTTATATCTCAAGAGATATCATGGTGTGTGGGAAGTGATCCTAGTCAAATATGGTGTTAGGGAAGTTTTCTAAGCCAGGTATATTGTATTAACAATTCAGGGATCCTTTTATTATACATATGGTGTCAAGTATATGTTGTCACCAAATTCCTAGGATGCAATTCTCTTATGTTATGACCATTATTTAATATGTCTACATATGATATAATACCTATATTACGTTCTTCTATAAATCTTTTTCATTAACATTATGATATCATCTTATTCCACATGTCTCTCATAGTATGCTTTATTATTATGTTTTCCATTATGGGCATCTGATTTCACCCATTATTTTTTTCCCAGTACCTATTTTATAAAGGAAAGTCAGATGTATAATGTGTATGGAAGAGTTTCTTATCAGAAGTGTTTTTGGGAATTATCTAAGGCCTATTGTGAATTTATTAGCTTCTCATATAGTGGAAAAAATTTCTTTTTGATAAAAAGGAATGATATTTTTTTTTTATTTTTAAGAATTGTCTATAACTATAAAATAAAAATTTATTGGATTATAAAAATGGGAATGATATTGTAATCATAGATATGTATTAAATACATTATTGTAATTTATTTTATTTTTGACATCAAATATGGAATAGAGGGTCAAAGGGTGATATAGATCATATGAGAGTAGTGTTTAGATAAAATTATAGTTTATGATGTTAATTTTTTAGGATGATTTATGACATATAAATGAAATCAATTGTTTATTATATATAGATTATCTTTTTTTCAATATCTAGACAAACCATTTGTCTTCAATTATTGAATATTTTAGGTTGTAATGGGATTATTATAAGTGAATATTAGTAGAAATAATTTTAATAAGTCTAATCATAGAAGAAACTCATGAAATTTTGGTAATGTAAATACTATTGGTTTTTAGTAGAAATAAATAACTATCTAGATACCAGAAAGTTGATATGTTTTTTAAACATATGAATCTATGAGTAACAACCCAAAAAGAGTTATCATGGTAAGTATTGATCATCATTATGGCGCACAATCAGTGTGCACAACTTCACTTATATCTTGAAACTACCAAGGTATATAATTTTGTTCATTCATATTCTATTTAGAAACCATTATAATGGATTGGAATAAATTCTATTATTGATGTTATCTAGATTACAAACATAATAAAAAATGATTATAGATAGTATATATCAATGTTAAATACTCATAATTTAGGGTATGATCCCCATTAATGTATCATTTATTATATACACAAAGTTTTCAATTTTTACATTAACTAATTTAAATATTCTCCTAACAAAACTCTATTTTAATGTAACATATTGAGAAATGAGGAACCTAGATAAAAATTGTTGAAATGGACAACGTGGTGATTATCTTAACCTGTAATTTATTAGGATAAAGATCCAGGGATAAAAATATTATTATTATTAAAAATCAACTATCATGAATTATGATTAAAAAAGTGAATATAGTTTAATTACTTATCAATCCAAAGAAGAGAAGGATGTAGTATCATGAAAATTTAGGTGATAAAGATGATTAAGGAAAAACTATACAATTTTATTCAAGATAAAAATAGAGGAATAATCACACTAGGAAATGGATCAAAGGATCTGGAACATGTTTTATGTGTAGAAAAGGAGTTAAAATAGGGTAGAGACCCGACCTCATAATGTGTGGAGATGGTGTTGTGCTACCATTACATTGGAAGAAGATATAGGTAAATCACATCCTGAAGGACTAAATAGTTTAGTAGTCTTGGTAACTAGATACATACATGAGTATTTTTTACAAATGAATACACTATTTACAACATAATTTTTTTATCAAGGATAATAATTTCATTCCATCTAGAATGTATTTGAATAAATTTCTCAATACACATTGGGGAATCAAGGTGAATGGAAACAAAATTTAGGGTGAGGTAAAATTCTCAGTAAGGGTCTTGTATAAATAATGGAATAATGAATCGATGAGAACAATAATTTTGGAATTTTATATAACTGAAAACACATACCATGTAATCAATAAACCGAGAAGAATGTGCATAAAAAATAGGTCAAGGTAAATAAATAGAAATTCATTCAATTTAAAATTATTGGATAATGCTTAATCAATACCAAAAGGTAAGAAACTAAAACACAAGCCATTTAATCAATAAAATAAGAATGAAATGAATCCATATATTTTTTCATAGTTAAAATCTCATAGATAATTATTAAGGTGATTCTTAATAATTGGATGTCATATATCTAGTACATGATCAACTATACTATCAAGATCAATCCTTAAAACAATTTATATATGTGGGTGGAAACCCATATATTCTTCTTGGAAAAAAACTCGAATGGTTTGTTTCTAACAAATTTTATCTCAGTAGACTACTGATGCTATAACACCCCAAGGTTTCATAGTAAATTATCCCTTTAAAGTAATTCAATAGCTTTCACCTCACACAACACTGAGTTCGAGCATGCGACGACTTACCAAACCAGCCGTTCAAAAGTAGTTATGAATAGTATTAACTGAATTTTGAATTTTATATATTCCATATAATTTTAATATCCATATTATGTGTTTATTAGACACAATATAAGAACAAATTCATTTTTTTAGATAAAGGATGTGTTTTTCAAAAAATGAAAATTTACCACCTTTTAATGGAAAACCCTTTTTAAATACAATATTTAAAACATATATATATTAAATTTGACAGAATAAACTTCCTATTTAGAATTGGGACATAAAAATTTGGTTTTGATAAATTTTTGGTGTTTTTATGATAAAATTCATATTTGGGTGAATACTGAAAAATACTAAATTTTAATTAAAAACAAATTATTTAATCAAAGTAATTTATAGTGTTAAATTATCAATTTTAATGGTTTGGATGTATAATTAGATTATATTTTTACCATTTAATCCAATGTTGGTCATTGGATTTAATTTCACTTTAAAATTATACATAAACAAGTGTCAATCTTTTGATAATTATTGTTTCTTAAAAACACGCTATTTGTTTGACAACTAGAACAAATTTTAAGTTAATTAATTCAACTTATATGTTTTTAATTTGGTAAAGTATTAATCATTTTTTAATTTTTAATATCAAATATATCTTTGGATGAATGTTTGGTATTTTTCTGAAAAACATCAATTTTTGATGAATAGTAAAACCACTTAGTAGTAGTTAAAAAACTGACGTTTTCATTTAAATGAAATTTAACCACTTCTACGAGTTGAATTTCAAAAATTTAACAAGCATGTTTATTATTAGTAAGTAAAATGTAGATCAATAAATGAAAATAATTGTTGGTGAATAGTAACAGTTGACTTTTATTTACCATGGTTAAAGATGAATTGAATAATTCAACGTAAAAAGAATATTATAATAAAACAAATTACCTTAAGACTTGTCCTCACATTATTGGATGAGTCATGGCCAACCTTGGGCATCCTTGGGTCGATTTTGGGACCCCATGGAGCCACTTATGAATGATCATGGCACTTTATTTTAATTAACTTAAAGTGAGGATAAAAATGACATTAACAAATATCTTTTAGTATATCAATTTTTACGTGAAGTTATATAAATTATGATTTTGACTATAAATATTAATATGAAATATAAAAATATTTCATACATTATGTCATTTTTTATAATTTTTAGACTTCAAATAAATTAAATTATTTATGACACAATAATAAGGCAGTATTCACCTCATTAATAAATGATTTAAATAAATAAGATTATTAATATTAAAAAAATATCCAAAACCATTACAATTATTATTTGATAATTTTATTTCAAACATGAGTCATCTTATCTTTGAGTTTAATGAGTTTTGGACCTTTTGAAACCGAATATAAGTTTATAATAAAATAACATTTTCAAACTTTCCAAAAGAGCCCCACCTCTCCATTATAAAAGGACACCACTTCTAACCAATTTCTCACACATCTGAAGCCCCTTGTATCATCCAAAACCTTCAAAAATAATCATTCAAGATACATATATTCCACCTAGAAGCCTTAACTATGGCAGAAGTTACTTTAAGAAGTCTTTTTGGTTCAAACCAAATGGAGTTACACAAATTAAAGGTAATGGTTTCTCTTAACTTCTTTTATTTTATTTTACTTCTCCAACCTCTTAAATATTTTTATTCCTTTATTTTATAACAACACCAGTATAGTCAATATACTAGGATGTTTTTATGAGAATTATTCAAACTAAACTTACACACACCTTCGTATAATGGGTAAAGAACACACTATTTCTGTGGATGGAAACTAAAGCCTCACAAAACCATGATTGTTCAATTATCTCTTTCCACCTCCCATGGTGGCCATTAAAATTTCACTCTATTTATATATGATATATATTATATTTATTTTTTATTTATTCTTCTGTATTTTCCATTTATATCATACCTTTATGGTTTTCATTATGGGTAAACGCGATAATTTCATTTGAGGAAGTGCAGACTACTGCCCCCTCAAAGTGATACAACTTGTTAATGACATATATAGGATAGATAAAGGATGGGGTTAGTCATATTATATATTATATTATACTGAAATTATAATATAACTATGTATAATTATGTTTTAATTCCATTAAAATAAAAAACAGAACTGAAAGTAGCGTTCATGCGTACGTACAGCTTACCATGTCCTTGAATGGTGCATTTCATTTCTTATGTCAAAATTTTATGAAATATTATAAATACATATATATACTGGACATATAATATATATATGTTATCTAAATAATTTATATCTTTCTGGATATAATGGAATTTTGACCACATGGACCAATTGTAATTATAACAAGTACATTTTTGACACAAGTTCCGAACATCGATAAAATATCCAATATGAACTCAAATAATTAACTAATTTTTATAGTAAGGTAATAATTTATATAAATGGAATAATAATGATGAAAAATTTTCTTAATAAATATAAATTAAATTAATTTAATTATTCACGAAGAATAATGAACATTAAAGACAATTTGGACTTGAGGTAAGGGGTTTCTTATCTCACTTTTAATTTTGTGAGATTTCCATTGTTCCCCACTTATTTATCTAATGTAGTGTATTGTGTACTACAATTTGATATATATTATCATTATTCTATTTATATTAATGTTATTGTGTGATTTATTTGGTGGTTATTAACTTTTGGTCATATGACTCGATTGATTACAATGTGGAAAGGGGATTACATCTCACTTCCTATTCCCATGAGATTCTTGATATATTTACACTATTTCCTTTTGTGTAGTGTATGTACTAGACATTATTGAATTACTTGTGTAAAATTATTTAATCTATTGGTATTTTCAACTTAATTGTATGATAATTCTTTCATGGTGTGTATTTTTTATGAGTTACCAAATCGGTAAGGAAATTTCAAATTTCAATTTCCACTCATTGGGATTACGCATACTTCATTGATTATTTTACTCCAAGATTATGTGTGGAATAAATATTTATTATTTATGTAGTAATTTCCACTCCCCTTTGTGTGGATATTATTTTGATACACATAATCACTCCATTGATAATTTCTCAAGTCATTGATATGAACTTCATAAGAGTAATTATAACTCAATTTTTATTCATTGAGATACAAATCCAAGTCTTAGGTGTTGTTTTTGAAAGAATATGTGTGAATTCCGTCTGGTTGATTTAAATTGAATATCCAATCATATAGAGTGTATTCATATTTTTTACACATAATTATGTCATTGATTTATCCTTAACCTAAGGATAGGGTCTTTATAATGGATTTATCTTAATTTACATTCCAATGATACTTCTTTGTTGTTATACACCAATTCACTTTTATATAGTATATATAATGTACTTTGAAATAGTATATCATTAATACTTTTATTATCATGATATTATAATGTTTTGATTAACTCAATTCTTCGTATTCAAGTGTCTCTCATTTGCTTATGAACTCTAACAAAAATATCATTTTAAATGTTTTAAAGATTTATTCTCCTAAGAATTTCACAATAATGTCCATGTTTTAAAAATGGTTTTAAGGATTTATTTATATAAATATGATTTTTTTAAATTAAAATTCATTTTAAAAGTTTCAAAGTGATATGGGACACTTTGATTCAAAAATATATTTTAAATGGCTTCTTGATAAATAATGGGACTTTTAAGTGATTTCAAGAAAAAGGAGGATATTACTCTCAAATAGTCTTGAAGGTAATTTTCATCTATGTCAATATCCTTCATTATTCTTGATTGAGGTTAATATATTATAATAAAATCTTCCATATTGTATTGAATAAGTTATTTTTGATTGTGGATGTGCTATTTTTATGCCATTAATGGTTTGTGATTAAAATATTGACATTTCGTATGCCGGTTTTATTACATATGATGAGATTATGTTTTAACCTTTTCAGATGAGGAATAAATTCAACTTAGTATGTGATGGGTGGGGCCCACTATAGCTCTTCAATGCATCGGTAGGTCTCATGAGACAAACTAGTGTCTTGGCACACGACCTTGAGAAAATCATATTTGTAGTCTTCGCACAAGGCCTTGACTATGTGGTTATGATATCCTACATTTTTCATTCCAACATTATGATATTAGCTATTGATATTTGATGTGTTCATTACACTAGTAGAATATCCATGACTATGTTTTACTATGGAGTTACTTACTCAGCTCATATTCCTGCCATAAAGTTTTCATGTTAATTATTTGTAAGGGCATGTGTTTTCAATTATTCACCATACCTAATTTTTATGTTATCTTCTGTTGTATTGATTACTCTTACTTATCATTTGAGATCACCCCTTTCTTATGGTTCATTTTTCCAGGATATGTGTGTAACATCCCAAGTAAGTAATGAATAATAAATTTTTTTATCTATGTCTATTAGTGATTAAGATAGTGTTTTAGAAGCTTAAAATGAAAATAAATACAATCTTATGCAAGGAATACACTAATATTCTTAAAAGATTGTTTTGCTGCCTTTTGATGGAAAACCATTTTTAAATCTATCTTTTGACAATTTTATATGCTATGTTTGTCAAAATAAACTTATTTTTTATTATTGGGACATAAAAATTTACTTTGTGTGAATTTTTGGCATTTTTCCGGTAAGGTTCATTTTTTAATGAATAGTGTAAAATGTTGTATTTTAATTCAAAACATCTTTTTAATATAATTTATTTATATGATTAGATTATATTTTGAATTTGTTTTGAAGTTAAATTAGAATATATTTTTACCATTTTATCCAATGTTGGTCATTGGAATCAATTTCACTTTGAAATTGGACTTAAACTAGTGTCAATCTTTTGATACTTATTGTTTCATAAAAACACGCTATTTGTCATGACAGCTGGAATTAGTTATTAAATTAATTAATGCAACTTACATGTTTTGAATTTTTTAAAATAGAAATCATTTTTGAATTTGGAATATCAAATATATCTTAGGGTGAAGTTTTGTTATCTTTCTGAAAAACTTCAATTTTTGATGAATAGTGAAACCACTAAGTGGTAGTTAAAGAAACTGATTTTTCGTTTAAATGAAACTTTGCCACTTCTGTGATTTGATTTTCAAAAATCTGACATACATGGTTGTTATTAAGAATTAAAATGTGGTTCAATGATATTAAAATAATTTTTTGGTGAATAGTAACTTTTAAGTTCTTAATCGCGATTAGTGGTAATTAGTGTAGTTTAAGGTAAAAATAATATTTTAATAATATGAGATGAGCTTGACACATGTCCTACCCTCATTGGATGTGTCATGGACGACCAAGACAATCCATGGGTCAACTAGGGGACCCCATGGAGTCACTTTGGTTGGGAAATGACATAAATAACTTTTTATTTAATGTTAAAGTAAAAATGACACAAACAAGAGATGTTTTATTAAAACAATTTTTACATGGTGTTATACAAGTCCTATTTTTGATTATAAGTAGTCATTGGAAAGAGAAAAAGATTTCCTACATCATATTATTTTGTTTTATAATTTTTAGACTTTAAATAAATTAAATTATTTATGACATCATGATGATGCAGTGATTACCTCATTAATAAACGAATTAAGTAAAATGAAATGATAATGTAAAATCTATGAACTACACATGTCCAAAACCTATTTGATGGGTGTATTTCGAACCCTTATCACCTTACCCACTAATTATATCAATGTGGGACCTTTTGAATCCGAAACTCATTTTAAAATAATGTAACATTTCTTTACTTTCCAAGAGTGCCCCACCTCTCCTCTTATAAAAGGCCCCCATCTATACCTCCTTACCCACACTCCCAAAGCCTTTGGCTCGGCCAACCCCTGACCATGTTTTCTCCCCACATCCCTCTCTTACTCCTTGAAGCCTCACTTTGGGCAGAAGTCTTCCCAAGGAAGCCTTTGAGCTCAAACCAAAGGGAGTTACCCGATTTTAAGGTAATGTCTTCACTAGAGTCCTTTTGTTTTATTTTGCTTTTCCAACCCCCTAAACTCATTTTATTCATTTATTTTGTAACAAATACAGTATCTTAAATATAATAGGATGTTGTTATAATAAGTATTCGAGCTACACTTACACACACCTACATCTAATGGTTAAAGGACATACTGTTTCCGTGGATGGTGAATTTATGCCTCCCAAAACGATGATTGTTCAACATTCTTTTAACACCTTCAAAGGTGGCCATTAAGATATCACCATATTTATATATGATATATAATATGTTTTTGTTTTCCTTAACTTTCTGTATTTTTCTTTTTGGGCATACCTTTATGGTTTCCATTATGGGTAAACGCGATATCTTCATTTAAGGAAGTGCGGACTACCGCCCCCTCAAAGTGATTTGATTCATTAAATACCATATGTGGGACGTATAAAGGATGGAACTATGATATTATATATGATATTATACTGGAATTATAATATAACTTTATATCATTATGATTCCATTCTATAAAATACGAAATAGAAATGAAATTAGCGTTCATGCGTACGTACAGATTACCATCTCCATGAACGGTGCATTTCATTTATTACCTCTAAATGATTATGTAATATTATAAATGAATGAATGTACCGGATATATATGACATATATGATATCTACATCATGAATACCATTCTGGATATAATGGGTACATGAACAACTTGTAATTATAATGGGCTTATTTTTGACTCAAGTACCAATGATCATGAAAATGACCGTTATTAACTTAAATAATTACATAGTGTTCATGACATGGAAATAAGTGATATAAAAGGAATAATTAACTTGAAAAAGGTTCTTAAACAAGTAGAAATTAACTCATGTTTATTATTCAGGAGATTAAATAACGGCCGAGTCAAGTCGGAGCTGAGGTATGGGACTTCGTCTCAATCTCCTTTCATTGAGGCATATTTTGTTTTATACACAACGTTCTTTTATACATTGTATAAACCCCTTTGACTTTTACGTTTATTCAAAAGGAATCTTTTTTATACGAAGTGTTTACTAAATGACAAAAGGGAATGTTTTTGTCGTACATATGCGGTGACAATGACTTCTCCGCCGCTGTGACCATTATTTGAGTTTCGGCTTCCTCTACAAGCCATACCATTAAAAAAAAAGAAAAATAAATACCATGTTTTAATTTTCTTTTATTTTGGTATTGAAAATTGTTTTCATAATGTTTTTATATCAATGTGCTGTATTGATATCTTGTGATTGAAAGGTGGAAATGTTATGTTTCCTTTATGCATGTTTTATGTGATACGATTATGTTTAGGTTCTTGGGAATTATTATGAAGATGGGTGGTTCCATGATAGAATACGGGCAGGTGAGCCCGATATAGCTCTCCAATTCATTGGATAATGCGAAGGAGTGAAACGTTAAGGTTTCTCCGAAGAGATTTAGGGAATATACTGTGATGGGTATTTCAACTGTAACCAAGAGGGTTACTCCCTACGTAAGAATGTTATGAATGCCTCAAGTTACCTTTATGTCTTATGATTTCTATGATTTATTCATGATTTGATGAGGTATGTTAAAGTGCTTATGTTTTATGGGTAAATTATGATTTCATTCTTATGTATATATGTACCCATGTTTCCTTTCCATATTTTTATATCCCTTACTGAGCTTTTTATGCTCATCCCAAGTTTTTTTGAAATGTTTTTCACAGGTCAAGGGAAAGGTACATGATATGATGATAGTGTCAAGGAAGTGTCAAGAAAGAATCCATGTTTTATTTTAAATATGTTTCCATTGATGGGAAAGAAGAATACTATCTTTATGTAACCACTTTTTTTATATGTGGAATGTAATGCAATTTTTGTGATCTAATTCTCTAAAACTCTAAACCCGAAAAGATCCTCAATGTGTAATCTTGTAATAACTGAATATTAAGTAAGGTTTAAGGCTAGGGCCTTATAGTTGGTATCAGAGGTCGGTTTAGATAACTTTTGGAGTTAGAATTATATTAAATGATTATCCAAAAATATTTTTTTATGGTCAAATTGAAGTGATATAGTATTTGAAGATTACCATGTTGCTTCATCTATGACATGTTTGTTCAGAATGGTTTTCCGCAGAGGAAATAGGGAAGCAGTGCTAGGAAGGCATACAGAAGGAAATAACCTTCCGAATCAGCATCCTGAGATGGTCGGAATTGGAACTGAACAGTTTTTTGCAGTAATGGCATAGTTGACTCAAGCGATAAATGGTGGTGGTATCCATGCACGAGATCAGCCAGATCAACCGCAGAGGAACATGTCAGTAGTGGAACATTTCATGAGGGAACATCCCCAATCATCATAGGATCATCTATCCCTGTGTTAGCTGAAGGGTGGATTAAAGCACTGGAGAAGATTTTCGATGTCATGGGGTGTTCCAACAATCAAAAGGTTAGTCTTTCTATTTACCATTTGGAGGGTGAGGCAGATCTGTGGTGGTCTATGGTTAAAATTTCAGGGATGCCGATGAGATTGATGCTCTTGACTGGGATGAATTCAAAGGTATGTTTCTTGAGAAGTATTTTCCTAAGTCTGTTCGACTTAGGATGGAAAATCAATTCTTGGAATTGAGGCAAGAGGAAGACTCAGTGGCCGCCTATGAGGAAAGGTTCACTCGATTGGCAAAGTATGCTCCAAATTTTATCCGAGACCTTGATAGTAAAATCAATCATTTTTACTCCGGATTAGAGCCAAAATATCGAAGGGAATTAGCTTCTCGTGAGTTTAAAAGTTACGAAAATCTTGTTTGATGTGATGAGAAGGTGGAAATGGAGTTTGCCGATGATCAAGTGTTCTATAACAACCAATAGAAGAAGAGACCGAGGTGGCAGGAGAAACGTAAGAATTATTCAAAAAAGCCTGATGGTAAGAAAACTAAGTTTCTAGTTTGTGATAAATGTGGAAAAAGGCATGCTGGGGAATGTCTTCTGAATTCTGGAAAGTGCTACCAATGTGGAAAGATGGGACATAAGGCTCATGATTGCACTGAAAAGGATCAAGGTGAAGGTAAGACCAAATTTTATTTATAGTTAGTGAAATGTTATAAGTGCAATGAGATGGGTCACTATGCAAACGAGTGCCCGAAAAAGAGCTTGAGGGATGGGAAGCAGTTAGACTAAAAGCAGAAAGGGGTGGTGAAATCCTTTGCAACTACTTCAGCTGATGTCGGGCCATAAAATGAAGTTGTATCAGGTACTTTGTTTGTTTTTTCAGATTATGCCAGTGTGTTGTCTGATTCAAGGTCTACACATTCTTTCATCTCTGAAAACTTTTCTAGTAAAATGGGAATAACATCTCACGAAATGACTCCTGAACTTTTGGTAAAAACATATGGGGGAAATGTTGAGGCAAAAAGAATTTATAATAATCTTCCTATCCTTATCTGTGGAAAGAACCTACTTGAAAACCTTATTGTTCAACCTCTAGTATAGTTTGATATTATCCTGGGTATGGATTGGCTCTCTATTTACCATGCTAAGATTGACTGTATAGCTAAAGAAGTTTCTTTTCAGAAAGGCTTTTAGTTTGTGTACACGAATGAACCCTTACTGTTGATAACTTATCAAGAGGCCGAGAAACTTGTAAAAGATGGAAATGAATGTTACCTTGCACACATCGTTGAAAATAAAGGAACTATTCAGATTAATGATGTGCCAGTGGTAAATGAGTATCCTGATGTTTTTCCTGATGAGTTGCCTGGAATAATACCAGATCGGGAAGTTGAATTTACTGTTGACTTAGTTCCTGATTCTAAGCCAATTTCAAAACCCCCTTATCGAATGGCTCAAATTGAACTTTTAGAGTTGAAGGAGCAATTGAATGATTTATTAGAGAAATGTTTCATTCAACCTTGCACATCACCATGGGGTGCTCCTGTTTTATTTGTTAAAAATAATGATGGTTCAATGAGACTTTGCATTGATTATAGAGCCTTGAATAACATCACTGTTAAGAACAAATATCCTTTGGCTCATATCGATGATTTGTTTGATCAGCTCCAGGGAGCTCGGTATTTTTAAAAGATTGACTTGAGATCGGGGTACCATCAGCTGAAGGTAAAGGAATCAGATGTTCCGAAGACTGAATTCCGTACAGGATATGGCCATTATGAATTTGTAGTAATGCCTTTTGGGGTAACCAATGCACCTGCTGTATTCATGGACTTAATGAATAGAATTTTCCATGAGTTCTTGGATAAGTTTGTGGTGGTTTTCATTGATGATATTTTGGTGTTTTCTAAAAGTAATGAGGAGCATGAAAGACATTTAAGGGTTATCTTGCAAACCTTAAAAGAAAAGAAACTGTATGGAAAATTCAGCAAGTGCGAGTTTTGGTTGCAACAAATTTCTTTCCTTGGTCACATTGTTTCTAAAGATGGGATAACTATCGATCCTGAAAAAACAAAAGTTGTGGAAGACTGGTCAAGACCTACAAATGTAACTGAGATTCGTAGCTTCCTTGGTTTGGCAGGATATTACTGAAGGTTTTTTAGAAATTTTTCATGGTTATCTAGTCCAATGACTAAGCTAACTCGGAAGGGTGTTAAGTTTATCTGGACAAAAGAATTTGATGATTGTTTTCAGGAATTGAAAAGAAGATTGGTGAATGCTCTAGTTTTGGAACTACCTTCCAGGAATGGTGAGTTTGTTATATACAGTGATGCTTCATTGAAAGGACTTGGTTGTGTCCTACTGCAGAATGATCTGGTAATTGCTTTTGCTTCACGATAGTTGAAAACTCATGAGGTAACTTACCCTACACATGATTTGGAATTAGCTGCTGTTGTTTTTGCTTTAAAAATTTGGAGGCATCATTTGTATGGAGTAAAGTGTGAAATATATACTGATCACAAAAGTTTAAAGTATATATTCACTCAGAAAGAGTTAAACATGAGACAGAGGAGATGGATGGAATTAATCAAGGACTATGATTGTACAATTCATTACCTTCCAGGAAAAGCAAATAAAGTGGCTGATGCTTTGAGTCGAAAAAGTATTACTTCATTAGCAATGTTGCATTTGGAACATGATCCTTTGGTTAAGGATTTGATGAAGTTTGTCATAGATGTTTTTGGCGCAGGATGTTCTTCTCTTTTGTTTCAGGTATCAGTGAGATCATCTCTATCAGATAGAATCAAGCAAGCATAGAAGCAAGATAGTGAGTTGCAGAAAAATGTAGAGCTGGTTCAGAAAGGTAAGTTTCCTGAATTCAACATTGATAATGATTGTGTTTTGAGATTTGGGAAGAGATTGTGTGTGCCTTGTGATTCACAGTTGAAGAGAGAGTTGTTATGTGAAGCTCATAGTTCTCCGTTTTCAGTTCATCCTGGCAGTACTATGATGTACAGAGATCTGCGGGAGTATTACTGGTGGGATGGAATGAAAAGAGATATTTCTGATTTTATAGTGAAGTGTTTGACATGTCAATAGGTTAAAGCGGTGTGGCAGTTACCGAAAGGGATGCTTCAGCCTTTACCAGTGCCAGAGTGGAAATCGGAGAATATATCCATGGACTTTGTTGTGGGATTACCGAAGACATCTCGAGGTAATAATGCAATATGGGTTATTGTTGATCGCTTGACTAAATCTGCTCATTTCCTTGCTATACGAGATACTTTTTCCCTAGATCAACTTTCCCGTTTGTATCTTAAAGAGATAGTCAGGTTACATGGAGTTCCACTTTCCATTGTATCTGACTGTGATCCTAGGTTCACTTCTAACTTTTGGAAAGGCCTTTAGAAGTCGTTGGGTACTGAATTAAATTTTAGTACAGCTTTTCATCCTCAATCAGATGGGCAGTCATAAAGAACAATTCAGAACATGGAGGATATGCTACGAGCTTGTTCGATGGATTATCAGAAAAGTTGGGACCAACATCTTTCTTTGGTTGAATTTTCATATAATAACAGTTTTCATTATAGTATATAGATGGAACCATTTCAGGAATTATATGGGAAGCAGTGTCAAACTCCAGCTTTCTAGGATTAAGTGGGTGAAAGTAAGTTGATGGGACCAGTATTGGTAGAAGAGTTGGCAGAAAAAGTTCAGCTGATACAGAAACACATGAGAACAGCTTAGAGTAGGCAGAAGATTTATGCGGACAACAGGAGGAAGGATCTCTCTTTTGAGGTAGGTGATCATGTTTTTCTCAAAGTATCACCATGGAAAAGTATGATGCGATTTGGTAAGAAAGGAAAGTTGAGTCCAAGGTTCATTGGACCATATGAAATTATAGAGAGAGTTGGATCCATTTCTTACCGAGTGGCTTTACCTCCGAGTTTATCTGAGGTACACAATGTTTTTCACGTTTCGATGTTGAGAAAGTATATTCCAGATCCATCTCATGTTTTGAGTCCAGAGGTAGTTCAGCTAGAAGAGGACCTATCTTATGAGGAAAAACCGGTCCAGATTCCTGACCTGAGGGAGCAAGTGTTATGGAATAAGGTGATTAATCAGGTAATGGTTTTGTGGAAAAACCACATGATTGAAGAGGCAACATGGGAATCTAAAAATACAATGAGGGATAAGTACCCCCATTTATTCGATAAGTAAATGAATTGCGGGGATGCAATTTTCTAAAGGGGGGAAGGATGTAACATCTCAAGTAAGTAATGAATAATAGATTTTTTATCTATGTCTATTAATGATTAAGATAGTGTTTTAGAGGCTTAAAATGAAAATAAATACAATCTTATGCATGAAATACACTAATATTCTTAAAATATTGTTTTACTGCCTTTTGATGGAAAACCCTTTTTAAATATATCTTTTGACAATTTTATAAGATATGTTTGTCAAAGTAAACTAATTATTTATGACTGGGACATCAAAATTTACTTTGTGTGAATTTTTGGTATTTTTCCGATAAAGTTCATTTTTTAATGAATAGTGAAAAATGTTGTATTTTAATTCAAAACCTCTTTTTAATCTAATTTATTTATATGATAAGATTATATTTTTAATTGGGTTTTAAGTGAAATTAGAATATATTTTTACCATTTTATCTAATGTTGGTCATTGGAATCAATTTCACTTTGAAATTGGACTTAAACTAGTATCAATCTTTTGATACTTATTGTTTCATAAAAACATGCTATTTGTCATGACCGTGGGAATTATTTATTAAATTATTTAATTCAACTTAAATTTTTTGAATTTTGTAAAATAGACATCATTTTTGAATTCGGAATATCAAATATAACTTAGGGTGAAGTTTTGGTATCTTTCTGAAAAACATCAATTTTTGATGAATAGTGAAACCACTAAGTGGTAGTTAAAGAAACTGATTTTTTGTTTAAATGAAACTTTGCCACTTCTGTGATTTGATTTTCAAAAATACGACATACATGATTGTCATTAAGAAGTAAAATGTGGTTCAATGAGATTAAAATAATTTTTTGGTGAATAGTAACTTTTAAGTTCTTAATCGCGATTAGTGGTAATTAGTGTAGTTTAACGTAAAAATAATGTTTTAATAATATGAGATGAGCTTGACACATGTCTTACCCTCATTGGATGTTTCATGTCCAACCAAGAAATTCCATGGGTCAACTTGGGGACCCCATGGAGCCACTTTGGTTGGGAAAATGACATAAATAACTTTTTATTTAATGTTAAAGTAAAAATGACACAAACAAGAGATGTTTTACTAAAATAATTTTTACATGGGGTTATACAAGTCAGATTTTTGATTATAAATAGTAATTGGAAAGATAAAAAGCTTTCCTACATCATATTTTTTTTAATAATTTTTAGACTTTAAATAAATTAAATTATTTATGACATCATGATGATGCAGTGATTACCTCATTAATAAAGGATTTAAATAAAATGAAATGATAATGTAAAATCAATGAACTACAAATGTCCAAAACCTAATTTATGGGTGTATTTAGAACCCCTATCACCTTACCCTCGAATTATATCAATGTGGTACCTTTTGAATCCGAAAATCATATTAAAATAAAGAAACATTTCTTTACTTTCCAAGAGTGCCCCTCCTCTCCTCTTAAAAAAGGCCCCCACCTCTACCTCCTTACCCACACTCCCAAAGCCTTTGGCTCATCCAACCCCTACCCATTTTGTCTCTCCACATCCCTCTATTACTCCTTGAAGCCTCACTTTGGGCAGAATTCTTCCCAAGGAAGCCTTTGAGGTCAAACCAAAGGGAGTTACCCGATTTTAAGGTAATGTCTTCACTTGAGTCCTTTTGTTTTATTTTGCTTCTCCAACCCCCTAAACTCTTTTTATTCATTTATTTTGTAACAAATACAGTATATTAAATATACTAGGATGTTGTTATAAGAAGGATTCGAGCTACACTTACACACACCTACATCTAATGGTTAAAGGACATACTGTTTCCGTGGATGGTGAATTTATGCCTCCCGAAACGATGATTGTTCAACATTCTTTTAACACATTCAAAGGTGGCCATTAAGATGTCACTATATTTATATATGATATATAATATGTTTATGTTTTCCTTAAGCTTCTGTATTTTTCATTTTGGGCATATCTTTATGGTTTCCATTATGGGTAAACGCGATATCTTCATTTAAGGAAGTGCAGACTACCGCCCCCTCAAAGTGATTTGATTCCTTAAATACCATATGTGGGACGTATAAAGGATGGAACTATGATATTATATATGATATTATACTAGAATTATAATATACCTTTATATCATTATGATTCCATTCTATAAAATACGAAATAGAAATGAAAGTAGCGTTCATGCGTACGTACGACTTACCGTCTTCATGAACAGTGCATTTCATTTATTACCTCTAAATGATTATGTAATATTATAAATGCATGCATGTACTGGATATATATGACATATATGATATCTACATCATGAATACCATGCTGGATATAATGGGTACATGAACAACTTGTAATTATGAAGGGCTTATTTTTGACTCAAGTACCAATGATCGTTAAAACGACCGTTATTAACTTAAATAATTACATAGTGTTCATGACATGTAAATAAGTGATATAAAAGGAATAATGAACTGGAAAAAGGTTATTAAACAAGTATAAATTAACTCAAGTTTATTATTTAGGAGATTAATGAATGACCGAGTCAAGTCGGGCCCGAGGTATGGGACTTCGTCTCAATCTCCTTTCATTGAGGCATATTTTGTTTTATACACAACCTTCTTTTATATGGTGTATAAAACCCTTTGACTTTTACATTTATTCAAAAGGAATCTTTTTTATACGAAGCATTTACTAAACGACAAAAGGGAATGTTTTTGTCGTACGTATGCGGAGACAATGACTTCTCCACCACCGTGACCATTATTTGAGTTTCGACTTCCTCTACAAGCCATACCTTTTTTTAAAAAAGAAAAATAAATACCATGTTTTACTTTTCTTTTATTTTGGTATTGAAAATTGTTTTCATAATGTTTTTATATCAATGTGTTGTATTGATATCTTGTGATTGAAAGGGGGAAATGTTATGTTTCCTTTATGCATGTTTTATGTGATACGATTATGTTGAGGTTCTTGGGAATTATTATGAAGACTGGTGGTTCCGTGATAGACTAAGGGCGGGTGAGCCCGATATAGCTCTCCAATGCATTGGGTAAAGCAAAGGAGTGAAACGTTAAGGTTTCTCCGAAGATATTTAGGGAATATACTATGATGGGTATTCCAAACGTAACCAAGAGGGTTACTCCCTACGTAAAAATGTTATTAATGCCTCAAGTTACCTTTATGTCTTATGATTTCTATGATTTATTCATGATTTGATGAGGTATGTTAAAGTGCTTATGTTTTAAGGGTAAAGTATGATTTCAGTCTTATGTATATATGTACCCATGTTTCCTTTCCATATTTTTATATCCCTTACTGTGCTTTTTTATGCTCATCCCATGTTTTTTTGAAATTTTTTTCACAGGTCAAGGGAAAGGTACATGATATGATGATAGTGTCAAGGAAGTGTCAAGAAAGAATCCATGTTTTATTTTAAATATGTTTCCATTGATGGGAAAGAAGAATACTATCTTTATGTAACCACTTTGTTTATGTGTGGAATGTAATGCAAGTTTTATGATCTAATTCTCAAAAACTCTAAACCCGTAAAGATCCTCAACATGTTATCTTGTAATAACTCAAGATTAAGTAAGGTTTAAGGCTGGGGCCTTATAATGTGGAAGTAAGATATGAGTGACTGGCAGAAATAATCTAGGAAGCTTGGATGTTTCTAATGGAATAATTTAGTTTTTTTCTTTTCCTGTTGTAATGTTGAACTTATGTATGAATATTGTTTCCAAGAATACTAAACTAATTGGACATATGGGACTAGATTCATTACAATCATGCCATTGTATTAAAATAATGCATCGGATCTTAGATTCTGGGGTCTGGGCATTACAGTTGGTATCAGAGGAAGTTTAGTACAAACCATGGAAACTAGATTTAGATAAACTCTGGTTAGAGCACATTACCCTAAGATATACATTGAGGATTAGTATAGAAGAACTTCCTTGAATTTGGTAATGTAGAGATTGTGTGTATTTTTTACGCATTACAACCCTGTGTAGATATGAGCTGGTAGAGGCAGCTCTAGGATAAATGTACCTAGGAGTGAAAAAATCAATAAGGAGTTTCAGGCTAGACCCGGGGTATCCTGTTACACGACAATGGGCCTTTCTGAAATTCTGGTTACAACACTCATGGGGGATATTCTTCGGATAATTTACATTTTCTTTAAAAACTGAGTTGAAGGATTTTAATATAAGAAGAGAATAAGTGATCCTGGTTAATCCTAAGGAGTTTCAAATTGCAAATATGGTGTCATGATATTCTCTAAATTATATTATGACTAATATTACTCACACAATGCTTTCTGGTTTTAGTCAATGGGTGGATTCCAAGGAATTCATAGTAACATTGATCATGATGTATAAGGTGGGAATGGTGGTGGAAATGAGAAAAAAAATGGATTGTCGATAGGTGTAAAAGATATCGGGTTCATGACGAATCAGTTTTCCAAAAATATGATCAACAACCTATATATTAACCAGATCCTGGACTCAAAAAAGAAGAGAAGGGTGATGAATGATAAGACCTCCAGTAGTGGAGACTATGGAGAAAAGAAATGTCAATTTCCCTAATATTGGAAATTTTGAAGAAGGCACCCTGAAATGTGTCTCAATGGAACAAAGAAATGATTTATGTGTGGGAAATAAGGACATAAAGTAAGGAATTGTCGAGAAAAAATGAAGAGTACTATGGTTGAAAATAAAAATTGTCTCAAGAATCCATTTACAGTAACTTGTCGTAAATTTAGGGGACGTGGCCATTACCTGAGTGAATTCCCTACTCTATGGGAAATCCTCTTGGACAAAGAAGAAGCAATGTTTAAATAAATCAATGGTGAGATGTTTAAAAGTATTCATTCTCTTTGTTGATGGGATTACTTTGGATAAATTTTATCTTGTATGTGTAAACCTGTATTTTGTCATGTGAAAATTATATTTGAGGAAGAATTATCTTTTCTCTTGTCGATATAGTTATAAATAACCATTTGGTTTTATATGATCATTTAATTGGAGGGAATTAAAAGTTATAGAATTTTGGGATGAAAATGTGAGGTATGAGATTACATTTGTGGTTAAATTAAGTTATTGTTACTTTGAGGAATTTATCTCATTTTGGTAATGTATTAAAATATAGTTTTTGAGAAAGGACAACATGCAGACCGTGTGACAACCTATTGCGTCAGAAAAAGCCATGAGAATCGAACTCACAACCAGAGTGCGATTGGGATTTATCGCCTACCACTGGACTACGTGAAGTCCCTAGTTAGTGTGACCAATTCATTTTTACTTAAATTATTTTATTAAGTTTATTTGGGACATTATGTATTATTAAATGGATATCCATATTTTAGGAAAATGATTTGTTGATTAAGTGATAAGTGTTATTTTGGAAGACGTTCACTCTCATGGGAACACTATATGCCTAAGGAAAATAGAATACTATGGGATTTAATTTGAGGATAAATGGGGGATATTTTTTAGATTTTTTTTATTATGGATTTGTAGATATTTGGGTTATTTATAGAAATTATCAACCTATAATAGAGAAAATGTGATTAGGTTAATTACTTTTAAGTATGTGACTTTAAGAGTAGTCGATGTTATTTGGAGATACAATTTAACGTGGACGACTACGTAATCAAATTCTTCTGTGTTATGGGTTTGAATCTTAGTTAGGATTATATTTATGGTTATTAAGTACAATTGTTCATTTAGAGGTATTTTGATGAAATTTGGGTATTGTTGGTTTAATTTTTGGAGACAAAGAGTGGTATTTTTTTCTATAAAGGATTGTCTTTTGGGGATCAAATGGAAATGTACTGACCATTTTGGTATTGGTTAATGTTTAATGACAAGGGAAATATATAGATCATCCTTTGTGGATTATGTGATTCTCTGTAAGTTGATTATAGCACTTCAGGTGTTACCAAGTCATCTTTAATGCTCATCATTTGGAGAAAAGATGAGTTTGTGGTAGAAATTTATTAATGGATGAAAGTATACTTTTAAAGTAAGTATATCTACTTACAGTCTTACTCAATACCATAAATAAATTCACCATCATTATGAAAAGGAACATAAAATAGAATTTTTTTTGTTTACTTTTCCTATTGGGTAATCAAAAACCATTCAACCCATCACATGTTTATGGATTTCAGATTGTTAAATTCTCTTAATAATATTCTCGATCACTCAACATCAAAAATTGATGATTATTTTTATTTTCCATATCCATGTTTTTCTACATGGAACTGTAGTATGTGTTATTTTCGGAAACCTTCATACTTACCTTTATTTATTTTAAAATAGAGGCCTCATTAATCCATTTTTGTTGTGGGATTTCAACTAAGATATTTTGAAATGTCAAAACCCAAGTTTTCAATCCCATGCTGAAATTGTGAGGACACTATTTATTTAAGTAGGGGATAATGTAACACCCCAAGGTTCAATAGTACATTATCTCTTTAAAGTAATTCTATAGCTTGCACCTCACAGAACACTAAGTTCGAGAGCACATCGACTTACCAAACTAGCCTTTAAAAAGAATTTATGAATAATATTAACAGAATTTTGAATTTTATATATACTATATAATTCTAAAATCCATATTATGTGTTTATTAGACATAATATAAGAACAAATTCAGTATTTTTAGATAAAGGATGTATTTTAAAAAAAATCCAAGTTTAGCGCCTTTTAATGGAGAAACATTTTTAAATCCAATATTTGAAACTTATATATATTTAATTTGACAAAATAAACTTCTTATATATAATAGGGACATAAATATTTGGTTTCGATAAATTTTTGGTGTTTTTCTGATAACATTAATATTTCGGTGAATAGTGAAAAATACTAAATTTTAATTGAAATTTTTTTTAATCAAAATAATTTATATTGTTCAATTATAAATTTGAATGGTTTGTAAGTATAATTAGATTATATTTTTACCATTTAATCCAATTTTAGTTACTGGAATTGATTTCAGTTCGAAATTATACACAAACAAGTTTCAATCTTTTGATAGTTATTGCTTCTTAAAAACATGCTATTTGTTTTGACAACGGGAATTAATTTTAAATTAACTAATGAAAATTCTTTATTTTGAATTTCGTAAAATAGACATAATTTTTTAATTTGGAATATCAAATATAGTTTAGGATGATTTTTTGGTATTTTTCTAAAAAACATCAATTTTTTATGAATAGTAAAACCACTTAGTAGTAGATAAAAAACCTACGTTTTCATTTAAATGAAATTTTACCACATTTGTGAATTGAATTTAGAAAATCTAGAATACATGGTTTTTATTAATAAGTAAAATATGGTTCAATAAGATGAAAATAATTTTTGGTGAATAGTAACTTTTGACTTTTATTTATCGCGGTTAAAGATAAATAGGGTAATTCTAGGTAAAAAGAATACTATAATAACACAAAATTAACTTAACAACTGTCTTAACGTTATTTTATGAGTCATGGATTACCATTGGCATCCTTGGGTCAATTTTGGGACCCCATGGAGCCACTTAAGAGTTATAATGACACTTTATTTTCATTAACATAAAGTAATGACAAAAATGACATTAACAAATATCTTTTAGTATATCAATTTTTACATGGGGTTATATATGTCATATTTTTGATGATAAATATTCATTGGAAAAGTAAATTTTTTTCCTACATTATCGTATTTTATTTATAATTTTTAGACATCAAATAAATTAAATTATTCATGACATAATAATGATGCATTATTCACCTCATTAATAAAAGATTTAAATAAATAAGATTATTAATATTAAAAAACATCCAAAACCTATCCAATTATTATTGGATGATTTTATTTGGAACACCAGTCATCTTATCTTTGACTTTAATTAGTTTTTGACCTTTTGAAACAAAAGATAAGTTTATAATATATAACATTTTCAAACTTTCCAAAAGGACCCTCCTCACCATTATAGGAGGAAACCACTTCTAACCAATTCCTCAAAACTATAAAGCCCATTGGTAACTTAGGCAGAAGTCACTTGAAGAATTCCTTTTGGTTCAAACCAAATGGAGTTACCCAAATTCATGGTAATGGTTTCTCTTAACTTTTTTTCTTTTATTTTATGTCTCCAACCCCTAAAATATTTTAATTCCTTTCTTTTATAACAAAAACACCATCCTAAATATACTAAAATGTTTTTATGATATAGATTCAAACTACACTTACACACACCTCCATCTAATGGGTAAAGAATACACAATTTCTATGGATGACAAACTAACGCCTCACGAAATTATGATTATTTAATTATCTCCTACCATCTCTAATGGTGGCCATTAAAATGGCACTGAATTTATATATGATATATATTATGTGTATTTTTTCTTTATGCTCCTATATTTTCCATTTATAGCATACCTTTATGGTTTCCATTAGGGGTAAATTCTATAATTACATTTGAGGAAGTGCGGACTACCGCCCCCTCAAAGTGATATGACTCATTAAAGCCTTATGTGGGATATATAAAGGAAGGATTTAATTATATTATATATGATATTATACTATAATTATAATATATCTATGTATAATTATGTTTTAATTACATTAAAATACAAAATATAAATGAAAGTAGAATTCATGCGTATGTACTGCTTACTGTCTCCATGAACGGTGCATTTCATTTCTTATCTCCAAATGTTATGTCCTGATATTAATACATATATATACTGGATATATAATATATATATGATATGTAAATCATTTAAATAATTATAGAGATAATGGAATTTTGACCACATTGACAAATTGTAATTATTACAAGTTCATTTTTGACTCAATTTCCGAACATCGATAAAATATCCAATATGAACTCAAATAATTACCTAATTGTAATATTTAGGTAATAAGTGATATAAATGGAATAATAAAACTGAAAAAATTTCTTAACCAAGTATAAATTAACTTAAGTTTATTATTCAGTAAGAACAAGGAACATACAAAATGAGTCAGACCTGAGGTAAGGGGTTTCTTATCTCACTTTTAATTCTGTGAGATTTCCATTGTTCACCACTTATTTATTTAATGTGGTGTATTTTGTACTTCCATTTGATATATATTATCATGATTCTTTTTATATTCATGGAATTCTATGAATTATTTGGTGGTTATTAACTTTGGTTCATTCAACTTGACTGATTACAACGTGGTAAGAGGATTTCGTCTCACTTCTTATTCCTGTGAGATTCTTGATATATTGCCTCTATTTCCTTTTTTTAGTGTATGGACTATCTATGAATGTATTACTGGTGTAAAATAATTTAATATATGGGTATTTACATATTCATTTTATGATCCTTCTTTCTTGGGGTGTATTTTTCTTTAATTACCAAATCAGTAAGGAAATTTCAAATTTAAATTTCCACTCATTGGGCTTTACACATACTTCATTGGTTATTTTACTCCAAGATTATGTGTGAAATCACTATTTATTATTTATGTAGTAATTTCCACTCCCCTTTGGGTGGATATACTGTTGATACACATAATCACTCCATTGATAATTTCTCAAGTCATTGACATGAACTTGATAAGAGTAATCTTAACTCAATTTTTATTCATTGAGTTAAACATCCAAGTCATTGGTGTTGTTTTTACTAGAATATGTGTGAATGTCCAATGATTTATTTTCATTGTATATAAAATCATATTGAGTGTATTTATATTTTTCACACATAATTATGTCATTGATTTATCCTTAACCTAAGGATATTGTTATTATGAGGGAGTTCATCCCAATTTAAATTTCATTGGGAATTCTTTGTTTTTATATACCAATTCACTTTTATAAACTGTATATAATGTACTTTGACATAGTATATCATGAATCCCTTTATTATCATGATATTATAATGTTTTTTATTATATCTATTATTTGTATTCAAGTGTCTCTCATTTGGTTATGAACTCTAACTAAAATATCATTTTAATTGTTTTAAAGATTTATTCTTCTAAAACTTTCTCATTAATGTCTACGTTTTAAAAATGGTTTTAAGTAATTATTTATATGGACATGAATGTTTTAAAATTAAAATTTCTTTTAAAAGTTTCAAATTGGTATGGGACACTTTGATTCAAAAATTTATTCTAAATGACATCTTGATAAATAGTGTGACTTTTAAATGTTTTCAAGAAAAAGGAGGATATTTCTCTCAAATAGTTTTGAAGATTATTTTCATCTATGTCAATATCCTTCTTTATTATCGATTGAGGTTAATCTATTATAATACAATATTCCATTTTGTATTCAATGGGTTATGTTTGACTATGGATGTGCTATTTTTATGCCATTCATGGTTTGTGGTTAAAACATTGACATTTTGTATGCTAGTTTTAATATGAATGATGAGATTAGGTTTCAAACTTTCCATATGAGGAATGTGTTGGACTTATTAAGTGACGGCTGGAGCCCGCTATAGCTCCTCGATGCATTAGTAGGTCTCAAGAGACAAACTAGTGTCTTGGCACAAGGCTTTGACAAAATCTTATTTTTAGTCTTGGCACGAGGCCTTGACAATGTGGTTATGATGTCCGACATTATGAATTCAATAATTATGATATTGCTATTGATATTTCATGTGTTTATTCAACTAGTAGAATACCCATGACTATGTTTTATTATGGCATTATTTACTCATCTCATATTCCTGCCATAAAGTGTCTAGGTTAATTATTTATAAAGGAATTTGTTTTCAATTATTCACCATGACTAATGTTTATGTTATCCTCTGCTATATTGCTAACTCTTACTGATCATTTGAGCTCACCCCTTTCTTATGTTTAATTTTTCTAAGATATGAAGTAGTTAGTTATGAGTGACTGGAAGGCATAATCTAGGAAGCATGGATGTTTTTAATGGAATAATTTTGTGTTGTTTTTTTAAGTTGTAATGTTGAACTTATTTAAGTGTCTTGATTCCAAGACTACTAAACTCATCGGTCCTTTGAGACTTGATTCCTTGTAATAATACCAATGTATTAAAATAATGCACCAGCTCTTGGATTCTCGGGTCGGGGCATTACAGATGCATCATGGGGCTTGTATTAACTGATCCCCAATACATTGGGACTAAATTAAATAGGTCTTAAACAATTTCTTTAATGTCCAAATAATTCCCCATATATTGATTAATTCATTTAATTATTAAAAAATATGCCTTATTAAATATCTGTATTGAATAAAATATACAGATTTATCAGCAAGTCTCTAGTTAGTAAAATAAAATTCAACATGAAAACTTTATATAAAATGGTATACGGTTTAGGAAATAATAATATCCATTTCATGAGAATATGGATATTTATGATAAATGTAATTTATTGTAAAAATGGTCACAAGGTAGTGATTGCTTCAATATATATTTATCCATCAAAAGATGGTGACATTGCAATTACAAGCTTTTATCACTTGGTAATTTTAAATTCAAACCCAATTACATGTGATAATTCAGTGTGAAACAGAAAATACCAAGAAGTGTGAGTGAATAATGATATTAAATATAAAAGGGGAATGATATGTACCAAATTAATCTTTATTGGTTTATAATAATAAATAAGTCTCAACTGAATGTAAATTGAGATGAAATCCTTTACCACTTACAATATTTTGAATTATTATCCTTATGAATGAAATAAATTCAAATGGAACAATAAGTTCCAAGAAGATAAAATTTTTCATAATTTGAAATAAAATATGGTAAGTGGATACCCTCTATAAAGTCATTGAGTGGTGAATATGACATTTATCTCACAAATGTAAAATGTGAGAAAAAATACCTTACCTTGCATTTCCTTTTGGATGAAAATCATTTAACATCTTGTATAAGGGGTTTAAACAAGTTATTGTCTTATACTAGAACCATAATAAATTTTATAATATCATATATGATATTTTTATAATATCTTATTATATTTTCTTAAAAATCATTCATTATTTTCACTATTTCAGGTGTTAATTGCCTAATTTTTCAAGTATGTTTTAATTTTTAATTTTTGTGACTATTAATTAGATCCTGACACAATCATAAAAATAATGTAATACATGATTTAATTTTAATTCATATTAAATATATAAGTATTAATAATAATCCATAATACTTGGAGGTAGTAAATGAAATTCATTTTTCATGGAGATGTTAGGCCTTACGTACCCATGAATGCTACTTCCATTTCTTTGTAATATTTTAAAGAATGAGATGTAAATGATATATAAGTATATTAAAATTAAAGGACCATATTTATATCATATATCAAATATTTTTTTAACCTTCCCTTATACATTTCGTGTATAGTGTGAAAGAATCACATCTCATGGAAAAAGTGGTAGTCCACACTTCCACAAACGATGTTATCATATTCCCACAAAATGCAAAGAATGAAGGTGGGTGATATATAAAAATACAAGAAGAAGAAAAATAAATAATAAATATCATATATATTTTATATAAATATCATTTCCATCATAATTTCCACTATGATAAGAGGTAAATAAAGAACGAACAATCATCATTTCATGAGGTAGTAGTCCGCTGTTCACAAGAATCGTTAGATTGTTACACTTTAGATGGAAGTGGTTATAAGTCTAGATATAATACATAGAACAAAAACCTCGGTATATTGAGTATAATTAGGTTATTATATAATCATGGGATAATAATAGATTAGTGGGTGGAGAATGAAATAAAATTAAAGTGATCATTGAAGAATGTTACTTCGTTATTGGGTAATGTATTTAGTTTATACCAAAAGACATTGTTTGATTTATGAACAAGGTGAGAATTATAATATGAGAAAAATATTTTTGGGAGATTATTTGGATAGATTTTGGGTGATCCAATGGGCTTTATAGATGTTAATTAGTGGAAGGTATGAGTTCCTTTTTATAAAGGATGAGGAGTGACATTCTTGTAAATTTTTGAAAAGGGAATTCGACCAAACTTTTTCCCATGAAATGTGGATAGAATGATGAACTAAATTTAATAAAATGGAATATAGGGTCCAAATATGAACTAAAAATATATTTTTGAAAAGCTCCAAGGACATTTTTGTCTTTATATTTAAGGTTTTTTCTTTTGTTAGGCTAATTTTTCTCTTAGTCATGACAATTAATTTTAATCACATTCACTATTGTGTTTTGTCAAAAAAAGGATTACCTTATTATAAATTAGAAATTATTTATATTAGAAATATTGATTCTATTTTTACCAAGTTAATATAATATAAGTGACAAAAATTAATTAATATTTTATCATATAAACGGGATGAAAATGTGGGGTTTTAATGTAAAAATGTTCAAAATATTAAGATGTTTTTTATATCCAATTTCCAAATGAAATTGATTCCAATGACCTAAATTAGATCACTCTATATAATTTTTTTTCTAAATAAAAATTAAAAATATAAATAAAAATATAATTTATCCTTATTAATAAATTAGATGAAATAATAGTTTTTAATTAAAAATCAGTATTTTCACTATTCATCAAAAAATAAAATATTTCCAAAAATAATTTTTTTACCCTAACTAAATTTTGATGTTTTGACTTAAAAAATGATTTATATTTTTAAATATAAAATTTATTATTTTTCCAAAAAATTAGTTTAGAATAGGTTCTCCAGAAAAAGGTAGTAAAAGTAACATAAAAAAATATAGGTTTTCATGTGTAAAATTGGGTTTGTTTTCATCTTATGAATTTATAATAAATTGGATAAGTATGAAAAATATTATATTTAATATATTTCAAATTTATTTAATTAATATAATTAAAAATTTTGAATTAATTTATGTTATTCTAATAAAACACCACTGTGAGTAAAAAAACATTTCCTTTTATATTTAATTAGTTAATATTTTGTTTTAATTAATTGGTAACCGTTGCATTTATCTTATATTTGTTTAAAATATTTTGATAAGTTAGTTAATTCTATTCAAAACCAATAATTTAATAGATATTTTATATTTTATTATATTAAATAATTATATTTTTTTAATTTATTATGGTTTGGTAAAACTTGGTCTTAGATGTAACGTGAACTATCCAAGAAACTTTTTGTGGCATGAGATGAAAGATAACTAAATATTAAATGCATTTGAAGCAATAAAAATTATATTATATTTATTTAAAATATTAAATATATCATATAATCTTTTGTTGTTATATTCTATTCTACGTTTGTTTTTACACATCATACATACTATTGAAAAAAAAGATTACCCTCTTAGAATTTTTGAGGAGTTATATAAAGAATCTAGCTCTGAGGGTAAAAATAATCATTCAGTTAACTCGATAGAGGAAGAATATTTTTATTCTAGTTTTACTTAATATATTATGGTATAAATTTTATTTAAAGTTCTATCTTAAGTAATGTATATCTTTTTTTGACTTTCTCAATTAATGAACATTGTTTTATCTTAAGGAGGTGAGAATGTGACATCCTGAGAGTTCAACATATATATTTTTATTTAATGAATATAGTGTTTGATATCTTTCTTTATAAGCAGTAAAACAATGGTCATGATACATTATTAATTTAAATAATCATCTTTATAATATAATTAGTATAGAATATAATATATCAATATATTTTATACAATATTAAAATTATTTAAATTTGATAGTCGATATAAATAACAATTGAAGCACATAATTTTTATGGACTTTTTATATAAAAGAAGTTTATCATTATATTTAGTTTTTTATTGTAAACAGTATATATATAATTTTTAAAAATAATATCAGTTAAAATTAATATTATATTATAATTTATAATATATAAATTTACTTAGTATTGTTTTTATAATTTTCATAAAATATTGATATTTTACTCAAACAATGAGATTTTACGAAAATTATAATTTTGATGAATTTATAAATATATAAGAATGGTCAAGAAGGTGAAGAAAAAATTTTAGTGGTAAAATTTGGAATTAAAAAAATATATTATTCATTTTAATATATTATTAGAACTTAGAGAACCCATGTGCAATATTTATAGAACTAAAGTAAAAGTTTACATTAATAATGAATACAAATTTATATTTTTTCATTCAAATAATTAATATTTTGTATAAATTAGTTTATTTATCTATTGTAATTAAAATAAGCTTAAAATTATTTATAATTAATCAATTTCAGCATTAAAAAATAATGAAATTATTATTTTCAACTCATATATAATTTTAATTATTCAGAACACGATTTTCTTAAAAATTGTTTTTAAATGTTAAGAGGGTTTATTTTAAAAATAAATTTTCTTAATCATATTAATTTAATTGATAAATTTAATAACATGTCTAGGATTACAATGCTAAAATTATTTGGTAATATTAATATTATTTTAGATCATTTTAATTATTTAAAATGGATCAAAATTAATGGTACATAGGTAGAAGTACAATTGAGTAAAGAAAAAATTAAAAGAAAAAGATAATAAAAAATTAATTTTTGTCTCCAAAATGATGGTATGGGAGGATTTAAAACCTTAACATGTCCCAAAATACATATTTTTTAAATTTGAGAATTTTTTTCCATCAATAGTGTAAATAACTAACTTAATAATTTAATATAAGTCCAATAATTCACATCTATTTTATTATAAAATGACCATTTATATCCCTAATTTAAAATAAAATTCCTTGTAATTACTTTGGTAAAATATTAAAAATATTCCATATGATAAATGTCTCCAAAAATATTATATTTTTTTGGCTTTTTTTAGTTACCTAAATCCCTTTATTTCCAAGGACAATTCAAAGGAAAATCAAAGTTCCTGACATGTGTGTTACTTTCATCTTAGTCTTTTTTTAATGTTGATCTTCCAAATATTCCATAAATTTTTTTAATATAATGAATCTAGTGTCATATATGTACAAGAATTTTATTATATGAACTTCCAAATAATTATTCATTCATTCAATAAAATTTATTAAGAAAAATCAGCACATAGATCATGCGTACCTACATCAAACATCTTCCACAACGTGATACATTTTGTTTTGTCATCACCAAATATTTGGTATTGTATAAATGATGAGTTTTTTGAATAATTAAATTATTTATATCACTTATACAGTTTTAGATGATTGATTTTTTACATTAAAATTTACTCAGTCTATTCGTTAAGGAATGAGACCATCAACCATGCATATGCGCGGACTACCGCCCCCAAGAATGGAATGTCTTATTTCCCATAAATACATAAATTAGTTATAAATAAAAGGGTAATTAATTAATTAACAAAAATTTTATAGAATTATTATTATTATTAATAAGTGAAAAAATTTCATATACTATCACTCCGTCCATTCATTGTGAAAGGGGTTTGTTGATCGTATGTATGTGTGGACTACCACTGCAAGAAATGATGAATCTAATTTCTCAACACAACCCACTATTAATGATAATAATAATTTGTTTTATGGGGATGTAATATTTAAATAAAATTCATAAATTCTATACATTTTATATTAACACTACTTAATATAACATTCTTACTCATTTAATCATTACAACATACTATTATTTTGGTAAGTTTACCACCTACTTGACACAGGACACTTGCTTACCGATTTACCTTGCAACGATATAGAGATTAATCATGTTTTAATAATGGGGAGGGGAAACTTCATTCCTTCAGTCTGGTTTTAATTTCTTTTCCATTAGGTGTGATTTTTCGTTTTTCCATGAAGTCTGTGCGGGTTTCCCCCCTTCTTCCCTTAAAAGGGGGTTTTATCATAATAAAAAAATTTAAGGCCTTTGGGCAGTCGAATGTATAATTAAGGAATTATATATACATTGAATGACATTTAGTAATAATTTTTTTTATTTTTTTAAATTCTATTTATTTATAATATCCATATATAAACATTTTAATAACATATCATATTCTTTAATTAAAAAATATAAGAAATTTTTTATCTCTGAATTTATATGCATGAGTCGTAATTAAAAATATCCTTGGATGAAAGATGAACATTATAAAAAATAATGGGATTTATTTTACATAAACATATCTAATATAGGAATTTTGAAAGTGACATAATATACCAAGGATAAAGATATATATTATAATGTATGTGTAAGAAAATTAAAACTATTTACACCGGTTGATAAAAATATGCTATAATGAACCACTATATTCAGAGTAAAAAAATTAATATGAAGTATATAAAATGGTCATAGAGATAAAAAAGGATCTAAAATAGTTGAATAATATATTTATAGTTTTTATAGGATGTTAGAGTTTGATCAAATTAAAAGGAAAATATGGGAAGAGTTTTTTTATCAAAATCCCTTTAATAAGAGATGTTTCAATTCAGCCACAATTTCCTTTTATGTTGTGTATCTAGTTAATTATTGTTATTTTATCATGAAAAATATTTTATTCATGGAATTTGAGGTTTATTTTCAATCTCATTATCCTTTAATAATTTTGATTAAAATGCTTTTCAAGTCATATATCCTTTCTCATCTAAAGTACTTTTACTCATGACTCATGAAATAACTTCTTGATTTGGATCTTATAAGTCCCTTTTACCTACCATTATTTTTTCAAATAGTGTATTACATTTTCCATTAGAATATTTATTCTCATTATTATTATACATCCCTTTAGGAAACACTTACCTAAATAAAATTGTGATTTTGATAAGAATAACTCTTATATTTTACAATTTATATTTTCTGATATATTCATGATTTACCTATAAAAATTAGTTTATATAATATTAAAATTTAGCTTCATAATTATCTTAACCAATTATAAATGAAATATTTTATCATTTATTTTACTATGTGGGTTGTATTAAGTTATATTAATATATGTTAACCATTTTTCATGTGACTAGTCTTCAATTTTTTTTAATGTTTTTTTTCAAATGTTACTAAATGATATATTTCCAAATAATTTTAAAAATATATTTTTAAACTACCTTTAATTTATTAAAGAAATATTTAAAATAAAATACTCCAAACATATATGTATGATTGATTTTCTATAAAAAGGATTTTCTGTTTTACATTTCCATGTGACTATATCTTTCCAAGTATATTTCCTTTTTTAAAAGACATCATATCTATAGAATCATGTTTTCTAAAAATGAAATTAAAATTCGCATGGTTTAATAAAATATTAAATTTTAATTTTTTTCAATGTACAATGGAAATTCTTATTTTTAAATTAATATTCCTAATTCTTCTAAAAGATTTATTCATCTTTATCTTATATTTTATCAAGGGTATCCATTTAATGATACCATCCTCTTGATTTGTTTTTATGGATTAGGAAATAATTATATAAGATATGGTATTATCCATCATTTTTTTTTCATTCCAAACCATCCACTTTTATAAGAATTATTTTCTTCCAGATCATTTCCTTTATGAATGCCCTATTTTACATTAAATTTATTTAAGTGTATTCAACTTCATTTCAAATAAATCAATAGAATTATCAATTCATTATCAAAATCATATATATTGTTCCTATATATTGAAAATACAACATTATTAATCATATGTATTGAGTTTCATTACATAGAATTATTCATAAAGTCAATGGATACCCATTTTTTTCTATGGGTTTATCATGTATTGTTTATTAATGAAGTCATGAATTATTATTTATTGGAACCACTTATAAAGGATATAAAACCCATACTATTTCTTTGGGTTTTAATGATATATTGATTGAAATCATGTTTCACACACATTTATTGTTTTCATTATTTGATCAGTAGTCCTATAATTATACATCCCCAAAATGCATTGGTTAATGTTTTAATCTCATGAGATATGATGATGTATTGGTAGTGATCCAATCCAACTTCAATGAGCGGGGAATTATCCTAACCAACTATGTTATGTTAAAAGGGTTGGATCTTTAAATTATTCTTTTGATTCCATGTTAATTTTGTCATAACATTATTATGATTCCATAATCTTATTTTCTGATCATTGTTTAATCAATTTACATATGGAATCATCTATTTTTTTCATTCTTCTATGCGTAAAAAAACCCTCATTATGAAATTATTTTATTCCTCAAATATCTCAAGTTATGTTTTATTTCTATGTTTACCCTCACTGAACATTTGAAATCTTCTATACTTCTGATTCCCTTTACCAAACATGTGAAGTAAAGTAATATGTGTGATGTTTCTATAGGATTATCTTTTGTAGGGTCTTTATAGAACTTATTAAAGAACATTTTTTGATTTATTACCTCTTATTTAGATAAAAAAAGTGTTCTTCAGATTAGAAGACTTGAGATTTATTAGATAGTGATTTATCCTAATTTTCTAAAAATCTAAACTAAAATTTCCGTTGATTTTAAATTTGATAATGATATTGTAATATTAGATTGATATCAAATCTATTGATATAAGTTATGTGCATTTAGCTTCGTATCTGTTAGGATGGGATTGGGGGTGCTACATACATGATCTAAACACATAATTTTATTCATTTAGGTAGTTAAAATGAACTAAAAATGAAACTACCATTATTAATGGGTGATTATTTTGTGGTTTAGTAGTATGTTCATTATACCATAATAATGATGATCTTATTTTAGGATTAATTATTTTATTATATCGGAATTACAATGAAGTAAAAAAGATAAAATAAATTAAATAAATCCACTACTTTGATATAAGCAATCATTTTATTCTTAGTTTGATCGTTTTAAATGATTTAATTAACAATATTTGTTTTGGAACATATCATTAATATGATCTGAAATTTTCCATACCAGAAACATATTAACATCATAAGAACTATATTTATCTTATAATATCATCATATTGACCATCCATGGATGGTGGTGATGAAAAGAAGAATGAAAATCAATCATTCCATATAGGTGTTAGTCCATGTGTACACATGGTTAGTGATTTAATTTTCCCCTAAATAAATGAAAGGTGTGTAACAAACCAACTCAATTCATCCTGAACTGACTCTCAAAATGATAGTCTACATGACCTAAAGAGTGTTCCCAATCATGATGGGTTAGAGAAGAGCACTAGGAATAATGGGTAACCTCTTTAGAATGGATTCTCCTTGGGTAAATCAGCGTGACCCATCCATAAAATGAAATTATCAGACTATTATAATTAGAGTCAATCAAATAATAAACATCCAAACAAATTGACCAATCAATGAATAAAAATAGACACCTTAAACAACCTCATAACACCATATACATAACATCTCAAAAAAGGACATAAACATGGTATGTTATATAAAAAGATAAAAACCCAAGAAAAAGGATATGAGCCAATCATGGATAGTATATACATCCACAAAGTAACAAAAAAAACACCCAAATAGATCCTCATGATCCAACCTGGTGATATCACATCTCCTATAACAAACCATGAATGATGGTAATAAAAAAGATCCACCTTTATATATAGTTCCCTTACCTTCACCCATGTCATGAAAAACAATATATACAAATTAACAAAGGTTTTTTTTTGGTTTAAAATTAAAAACCAAGTAAGATATGACCATAAATATATTTAAGGATTTTAAACCATAAAAACCCGAGAACTAGTTTTGAAAACTTATTTTCAAAAACCACTTTAATTTGAAAAAATCTCATTCAGAATCAGTTATTTGAAACCCCTTTGGGTATTATTTTTAATGATTTTTTTCCAATGCACACACAACATAGATAAGGATAATAGTTAAATGCCACTAAAAATTACCATCTTAAAATACCCTAATAAATGTATAAACAGATGGGTTAGCACAATCATCATATATTAATAAAATAAAAGATAATGGGAATGAAATATGATATGAAAATCATCCAGTCACTAGAATAATTCCTAAAAAAACAAAAACCTGGCATGAGTAATGATCACTAAGGGCTTTAACCATAAGGTTATAATGTGATTGAGTCTAGACTACAATTTTATAGAAAAATAAATATAATGGATTCTCTCATGGTATTCCAATGGACCAAATTCCAAGATCTCTCATGGTATTTGGGTCAAGAAGTTGAATCTCTCCAAGAGTTCCTGCAAAAGGTTCTCACAGTCCATTGAAAAGAAAAATCTCACACCCCAAGTATCTCACATGTTGATCATTGATAAACACATGATTATCAAAATATCCTAACACAAAAATATCATTCAAAAATACATTTTAATAACAACACAATCTTGTTTTGATAAAAAAACTTTCCTCAAGGTAATAATTTTTAAAAAATTACAGTAAAAATCCATTTAAAACTGTAATATCATTTTGATCCATTTTATCATATATTTGGAGTAAAATTAAGATACCTCCCTTTGGAAAATAAACATTATACTTTATATTTCCAATAAAAAACATATATCACATTAATCATGGAATAATAATAAATCACAAATCATTTAAATATAAATTTATCAATAATAAATGAATTGAAATTAATAATTTAATGGTAAGACCTATAATAAAACCTTTAATAGAGACACTTATATAAAAAACTCTTCCAAAATCATCACCTTCAAAGATATCCACTCCACTTATGAATAAGGGGACCCCACATACCAAAACCACAATAAATCATACCAACACCCAAATTTAATCCCATAGGATGATCCAAACCACCATTTATAGTTTTTCAATTCCATTAAAATAGATGAAAAAAAGAAGACGAGTGGGAAATATAGAAATAACTTGAATAAGAAGGCTTACATCAACCCAAAACACCCAAGATTAATGTATAGTTCTCCAATGAGGAGAGGGGAGAAGAAAAAACACCAAGGGGAGGTTTTATTCATGAAATTGGGTAAAATGGGTAGATTGATGATTAAAATCATGTTTGAAAATTAAAAAAAATTTATTATCTAGGAAAAAGCATGGATTGGCCACATTGTTAGAAAAATCATTTTCCAACTATGTGGTATCTAATATCTCCCCTAAAACTAATCTATTTAGTTACTCCTAGGCATTTAGTGGTTTGAAAAAGTATGCCTAAATTGTAAAAATGTTCATGGTCCGTCAATAATTCACCTTCATAGTATTAGTTACATAGTTAATGAAACCATGCTCTAATTGTATCCCATGGTCTATTTTAAAAAAAAAACTAATTAAAACACCTAAAACTAAGAAATTACAAGAGTGAAAAAAATGATAAATAAAAACTCAAAAATAGATATATTGGGGACAAGGAAGGTGTCACCAGTATCTTCATCAAGACACTTTCTACCGCCATAAAGTCCTCTGGAATTCTTAGAATAAAATAGATAGGGCCACTACTTTCTCACCAAAGATTCCATTTCCCATGTCTCGTTGATATCTCCATGATGCTTCCATAGAACATTGACTAATGGTATTAAATTAATATGAAGCATCTTATTATGATAATACGTGATATGAATATTTAGCAACATAGTGATGAAATCATGCTCAACCTCCAAATCCTTCCATTGAATCACATGAGATGGGTTTGGATGGTATATCTTAAACTAGGTACCAGGAAAGATTTCATGGAACATGGTCAACCAAGTCAGAAACAAAAACTAATAATCTACTTTATAATAATTTTTACAAATAGAAAAACCACAAAATAACATGACACCAACTTTACTTGTTTTACCATGTTATTGTGTGATGAAAAAATAAGTTCCCTAAGAAACACCTGATCACCCCCCCTAAATATCTAAAGGGTGATGAAATCAATCTGTAAATCGAATTTGGAGGCTTTGAGAATCCATTAACCATTTTTGAATTAGCTAGATAGTCTCCATATTATCATGTATTAACTCAGTCTTTACATGGAACACTGACCCACCTCAACCAAATACAAAAGTGGTTTGCATGGAAACCCATGTAACACCTCAAATGGGCTATTCAGATTGATTCTTGATAACTTTTATTATAATAAAACTCAACCAATGAAACTGAATTTCTCACAATCCATGAAAGTCAAGAACACTTACTTGGATCATATCCTCAAGAGTCTACATAGAATTACATACTTTCCATATTTTTCTGGATGGTGCATGATACATAGCCTTATATTGGTCCCCAAATCCTCATGGAGTCCCTTTAAAAACCAAAAATTAAAAATTGATTCTTGTTTGGAAACTACCTCTATAGGAACTCTTTGAAGCTTTACAACCTTTTGGATATAAAAGTGTCCAAGATCATCTTCCTTCATCAAATCCTTGATGAAATAAGATGTGATGATATCATGAAATGGCCTACATTCACCATTAGATGACATTTACCAATTAGTTTATAATGTAGTCTGATCATTAAATTCATTAAGATCACATCCCACTTCGACACATGAATGTGGAGAGACTACAAAAAATACACTAGTATCTAATGCTAATAAAAAACTCACTTATTAGTCAGAAAATAGGTGAAAAAGTGTTGAAAAAAACATCTTATCCCAGACATCTAATACTATTCTCTCAAGGTGTAAAACATCTTTTTTCCCCAGGGTTCAAAACCCAACAAAAATGATTCCCCTCATGAATCAACTACCACCTCTAACTTAGAGGAACTACTGGATGATCCCTGAAAGGGATAAAACCATCATGAGACTAGGTCTAATAACCCAAGGTCACCCTACCATTTAAAACACTTCTAATCACCTAGAAGTCAGTATTAGATACCTTTTTTACTCTCTACCTGATCAATAAGAGCGGTTGTGACCTGAAAACTGGTGAACAACACCTAATATCCGTCTTGTGAAACCTCCAAAGTCATATAAAAAAATAGTCTCATCTCACACCACTCATCTTCTGATTTTCAAATAGCCTAAATTAGTAGCATCCAACTCAATGAATCAAGGAAAAAATTTCTCATCCCTAGGATATATGAAATTTTAAAATCAAAATTATAACGTTACTCTACCTAATGTATTTGTATTAGGATTATGTATCACTAGGTAAATATGTAATTTAGGATTTTATGATCTGAAAAAAATGTAATATACACTTAAAAATGCAATAATTACTTTTATTTAGAGAATTCACGATGAATTCAAATTCTACATTATGCATGGGGTAATTCCTCAAATGCAATAATTTATTCCAATAACTTTATGCCACCACACGATAATACTGCATAATAACACACCAAAAAACACAAGTAGATGAATAAAAACATACTATATATTCTCTTCCAATATCAAGAGGAAAAAATGGAATAGATTTCAAACATCCATGAAACTAGTCGAATGAATGATGAAACTTCTCATCCCATGGAAACATCACCCCCTTCTGGTCCACACCATCAAGGGAGATGATACCTTTGATAATTCCTAAATGAAGTGCCTATAATACCCAGGTAAACCTAAAAATATCAATACCTTGAACTTATTATGGGCCATATACAAATTCATTTCTACTCAAACTATCTTACGGTCCACTGAAATTCCTCTATTGGAAATCACATGGCCTTAGAAATTTTTTCCGAAATCAATAATAGTAATTTATATAGTGTTGTATATAGATGATAGTCCCCCCAGAATCCCGAAAAAACCTCCCTATAATTAGAAAGATCCTCTTCTATCATGGAATACAACAAAATATCATCATAACAAACAATAATTATGGATTACATAAAAAATGGAAGATCCGATTCACAATGAAATAAAAACCAAATGATCATTGTTAGGCCCAAATCAAATAACAAATTACTACAAATTTCTAAACCATCTTTGAAAGGGGGGTATCTGGGATATGATCTTCCCATACACACAACTAGTGTTACATGGATATCAATTTGATCATTGAAAACTATAAATCACACCTGACCTTATCGAAATGATCATAAATTCTAGATAATAAGTATTTATTTATATAGTCACCTGAGTAGATTTACGATCATCAATGAAAATTTAGAGTCTTCAGTCCACTTTATTTTAAAATAGAACTGGTGAAGCCCATGTTAACATATTGGGGAGGATCAATCCATTTCCCTCGAGTTCCTCTATCTAAATCATTATATGTATCATTTTAGATTAAGTTATATGGTATAAAGAAAAGAAAATGGGGATTCTCTCATCAGGTAAGATCAAGGGTAAACTCTACCTATCTTAAGGGTCAAAAGCCTAAAAAATACTCTATAAAAACATCAAGGTAACTTCTCACAACCACCGGAAGAGCCCAAATTAAATATTATATGAGGAATAAAAGAAAAAATAAAACAACTATAATGAAATCAAACACATTTAAGATGAAAATTTTCCTTCCCTCCCTGATAAAAACTACCATCATACCTAGAACATGTGGGGGCTCACATCTGAAGTTAGAAACTGAACCCTATTATGATAATCTATTGTTATCTTGGATTCATGATGATTGTGAAACAAGGACTCTAGAGAAAACAGTATGGATTTTTGTTCTTAAGTAGTGATTGGGTATCCCATGTGTGGTGGGACTTTTGGGATTTCATGGGGTTTTATATCTTGGATCAGATGGACCTTTCCTTTCCCGATCTCTATTTCCATTGTACATGGAATTTGGTCTTGAGAGGATATCTCGTGCCAGTATTTTTGTAATGGGGTGTCGGTGCATTTGGTTGGATTATAACAAATCCAGGTATGAGGGGATACTGTGCATTTGTAGGTCTTTAGTGGCAAGATAAAAGTTCCTTCTCCTTGATATGGTCTGCTCATGCAACAAAATGGCATGATTTTCCCCCTCTCAGACCACTTTAGGTGGGTTCATCTAATTTTTATTCAAATAACCATGGTCATTGGGTTCGATGGTTCCATCATATTCTCAGAATAAAGATCACCTTTGATGTTTCATGCTATCTAAATGACATTAAATGTGGAGGTGTGGTACGGGACCCCTTTGGGCGAGTTATCATTTCTTTTACTGGTAATTTGGTTAATGACACTCCATTTTGGATGAGGGTCTCACAATGCTTACCGGTCTCAAAATTTTCAGGAATTAGAATTTTAATATTACAGTGGTTGCGGCTGAATCTATCATCCTCCACGACACCATTCATGGAAAGGGGAATATTCTGCAGTCCTTTTATTATATTATGAGAAGGTTTGAGACTCTTATTAGCACTTAAACATTTATCTTGCACACTTGGAGGGTGGAAAATAAGGTTTTGGGCCATCTTGAATATATGGATCAGTTGGGTCACAATGTATTTCTTACCACAGACATGAATTATTTCTCAATTGAAGGGAAGAATCTGATTAGAGGGGATTCTCTAGGTACGCACTACTCTAGGCCTCCCTCGTTTTCTTCTTTTCATCTATTTCATTATTTTTTATCTTTTATATCTTTTGGTCATGTTGTTATAAACTCTCATTATTTATTAAATAAAAGGATAGTGGTAGTGGTGATAATAATAGACATGTTCATTTAATCTAATCAAACAATCCATACAGATAATAAAGTAAAAACATTTATGTCTAACATGAAGAAATCCCAAATGACTTCCATGTCTGTAGCAAAAACTGAACACCATGTCCACTTAAAACCACTCTCCTTCATACCCAATGGTGTATGAAAATCCCTAAAAAATTCATAAAATTCTATCACATATCTAAATAATCATGAAAAAATAGAAAAAAAGGAATCCTACAATATCTAAATAAATAAATTCCATATAAGAAACAATAATCGTATTACCTCTCATGGTGTCTGGTCCACATTCAGAGTCATCTAGTATGACATCATCCATAAGAATATTTCTTGAATTAGGCCTACCATAATCATTTATTTTTATGTTGGAACTTCCTTTAACCAAAGTGTGGTATCATCTAACCTTAGAAGCATCATAATGTTCTTGATAAATCTTTGATAACTTATTTTCTAATGGAAACAATAACACTAAACCTGATGACTGTTGTGTACTCTTTCCACTACCTAGAAATGATTCATCCAGCTTCAAATTCTTACCTGAAGAAGTGTTCCGACTACCACCCACTAAAGGAACATCATTTAGACCTATCTCACTAGGAATTCCTTTCTCCACCATATCCACATTATCAATGACCTCAAATTAATTCGGTAATAATAGAAATATTTACATGGAAGTGATCTCAATCTTCAAACCCATCTTAAAACACTGATCCTTTAGATGATATTTCACAATGATTTTTGGAAAGATACGAACCCACCCAGTTAATCGAGCTTCATACTATTGAACCAAATGGTCCCCTTTGTCCAATATAAAAAAATCATGGTCATTCGCCTCCCTATTCATTTTCGGGTACAACTATTGATTAAATTCCACTTTTATGATTGACCATGTGAGCTCCTCATGCCGCCTTTCCACACCATAGATTTCCACCATTTTCTTCCTTATCATTATATCATATAAGTGTAAAAGCCAATAGTTTGGAGCTCAGGGGACTTCAAGAACTCAAAGATTCAATAAATCTATTACAACCACTCCTTAGGAACTTTGTATCAATTATTAAAATTGAAAACACATGGGTTTTTTCTAGTAAATTCCTATGTGTGGTCCACCATATATGGATTCTCCAAACCACCCATGTAACCCTAGGATTGGATCACACATATCAGAGACTCCACCGAAGATGTATCGACTATATGATTATCCTATGAGGGTTTCATTTCAAATCCCTCTCTAACCCTATATGATGCTCTTATGTGATGTATGGTCTATAAACATAAACAACAAGTTCAATAAATTCACAACTGAATCTCAAACATCATCAATTATTCCAAAAGATACCATTGAAATAGGTTTTATCAAACCATATTATAATTAATATAAGTTTAGAATGAAAAAGTTGTTAAAAAATCAGAATGTTAATTATTTTAACACTAATCATATTCTATATATATGGTTAGGAAATCTATGAGCCCGCCATGTGAGGGTCATTAGAAATTGATAGACCTGGTTGAATTGTTTCTGAATAGTAATTACTAACAACACACCAATACCATGTACCTCTTACAGACTTCCCCATTTCACTTTTAAACTCAAAATAACCAATGATCTCAGCCAGTATCTAGATATATGGTTAGGAAATCTATGATCCAACCATGTGAGGGCCATTAGATATTGATAGACCTAGTTGAACTGTTTTTGCATAGTAATTAATAACAACACGCCAATACCATGTACCTCTTACAGAATTCCCCATTTCACTTTTAAACTCAAAATACCCATGATATTAGCCAGTATCACATAAACAACAAGTGAAATAGAACAATTACAAAAAAAAATCCAAAAACTAGGCTAAAAATTTAAACATTGTCGCACTCAACCCATGAAATCATGAGGTTTAACACAAATAAGAGATATCCATGTACTCCCCCAATCCTTCCTCTCTAGTCTCGATAATATTAGATCTCATATACCACTACCGCAAAGATAGTTATGATAACTTTTATTAAAATATCTAAACTAGTTTTTTCTAAATTGACACCTGGGACAGTATGCCACATGACCCAAATTGTGTTTTCGATCATCACTAGTTAGAAACATGAACTTAGTATAAAGAGTGACTACTTGAGAATTGTTTCACCAAAGTTAAACCAGTGTAGTCCATCCATAAATGGGAAGGTCATAGTATGCTAATAAAATTAAATAGAATAATAAACAAACAACCAAATTAACACAAAAACGATAGAAAATAAACATAGTAAAATATATTATAACACCAAATACATAACCACATAGAAAAAATAAACATGGTATCTCAAGTCAAAAGCTCATTTTTTTTTTGAAAAAAAGTACCATAACCAAACAAAGTATGTAAATAAATCCTAAAGGTACCCAAAAAAGGACTCCAAAATGGCACTAGATGAGCCAAGTTGTGGAGATCACATCCCCTTCTATAAAACTCAAAGGATGTAAATCAAGAAGATCCACCTATATACATGAGTCCCTTGACATTACCACTAACCTAAAAAATAATCAATATACACCCAAAGGAATATGTGTGGTGTGAGACACAAATCCAAGTAGGATACCACCAGGAATATTTTTATGAATTTTAATATATGGAAAGCAATAAAATGGTTTTAAGAACTAATTTTTTGAAACCAATTTTTTTTGAAAACCCTTATTACAAAATATATTCTTTGAAATACATTTCGTTATTATTATAAATAAGAAATGTTTTCCAAAATACACAAAACATGGCTAAAGATAAGAAATAAATTCCACTCAACATAACATTCTAATGGTCTTACCTAGAAACAATCTCTAATATCTTTCATTGTCTCTTGGTAAACAAGTGGAATCTATCTTATTCTTCCCCCCAATGGCTCTAAAGGTACCATATAAAACAAAAAGTCACATAATTCTTTGAAAATACCACTTTACTTTTATAAAAACTTGGAAAAACCATCTTTTTTATAACCCTTTTTCACAAAATCAAATCAATCAATCTTTCAATTACATTTATAAATACGTTTATAAAATTGGAGCTACCAATGTTCACTGAATATACGTTAGGGACCGAACCACCTACCTCAAACTCTAGTCAAACACTATAGAAAATATGATCCACCATCAATGAATTGAATGAAAATACAATTATTGAGGCACTAAAAATGGTTCCCACATTCAATTGATAAAAAATAATGAAAAATAAAATATATCAAACATACCTTGAAAACCTATCACCTTCCGTTCCATAACCAATAAAAGACTAGCCGCTTGAAGAAGATCACACCCTAGATCAAGAAAGAAACAACAAATCATCAGCACATGATATACATTATCCAAAACTTAGTGTTATGCCTTTACTGTGCCTATGATAAATGAAGAAGTAGATAGGAACTCTTACCAAAGTTGGAGAAACACAAACACCACGTAGATCGATTTCTGAACAAAGATATCTAGATGAAGAGGAAACACCCAAAATTTCCAAGAATAATTTATGTATCGAGGGATGATACCTGCATGATGAAAAAACCAACGGAATTATGTGAGAAACCACAAACGCTATTTGTAATGAGGTTTTAATTGTGTAAAACGTAGTTTTAGAATATAAATCCCCAAAATTAATATATGCTAAAAAATAAATTTCCTCTAGTTTATTTACTTCTGAGAGACGATTTTATATTATATTATTATGATTTATAACATAAATCCATTTTATAGCCAATTAGATTTTATAGACAGAATCCTTTCCAAGACTTGTGACTTATGTGGGTTATGTTGTTATTCAGGGATTTATAAAGTAAATACCCTATGTATCCCAAACAATAGTATATCCCCTACCAAAATACCGAAAAAAGTACCCCACCATTCGAATATAAAAGAATGGATTTTAAAAAAGAAAAAGATCATATATTAATGTATTATATTTCAAAATCTCACAACCAAAGAAAATTACTTTCTTGAGAAGTAATGAAAATGAAGGATATGTTAGAAATAGGGGAGGACACTACACCCTCCTTGAAAATTTATGTTCTAAAGTATCATGAGAATATTATCTATTTCAACACAACACTCTGACTAAAATTATATACTTTCTTTAAAAAAACATTCTCCAGAGAATCCATGATATCAACTAGTTTTTTACAATAGAAAAACCTATCTAAAACTGAATATTCTCCCAACTCAAAACATGAGAGGGATCAAAATGATATATCCTGAGCCAGGGAATGTAAAAATAATCATGATTAACCATAAACTGAGCTGAGAATACCAACTAATAAGTAGCATGCCCAATATTCTCAATGACCTCAAATGTTACAACATATCTCAGAGCCATATTTCACTATACCCCTATTTTCCAAGCCGACACTGACCCAACCGATGAGAAACCATCAAGAAAACCCAGTCACAAAAAAAGGATTGCATCAATGATTCGAATACAATTTATGATGACTCAGAGCTATAACCAAGCATCAATATATATCATGAATCCATTTTGATGTCTTCTGAACAAGACTCAGTCTTACCAAATAGGCTCTCCAACCTTTTAAAAAAAATAGGTGACCAACCTTGTGGACTATATAAAGGCTCTATGGGAACCATTCTGATCAATGACTAGTAACTATTTTTATAGACAATCTCAACCGGTAAATGATCAATTTCCCATAATCATCCAAATTCAAAGATGTTATAACGAATCATATACTTTGTGTTGTGAATAAAACCCTATGTCTGAACATCTGTATGTAGACGTTAAGATATACTCAACCTGACATGAGACCCCATCATGTCTTGAAGACTCCTCCAAAACTAGGAGGTAATCCTAGGATCCCTATCTGAGAAAATATAAATGGGAACCCCATGAAACCCCAAAATATCATGCACACAAAATATACCCAAATATTCAATATTAGCGGTGTCCCTAATCTTAATAAAATAAAAACATTTCATCAATAGATCAATAAACACAAAGATATAATTCTTCTCATGGGATGTTTTTGGAAATACAACAATGAATTCCCTGGATACCTCATCCCATTTCCCAACTGGAACTGGAAGAATCTAGAGAAAACCAATAAAATTTAGATTCTCTCTCTGTATTTGCTGGAAGGTGTAACAGTGAGACATAAAATCAGTGATTTTCTAATTCATAATCATCCACCATAATAACCATCTCTTGTCATAATAGATATTCATAGAATTAATATGAATATCCCTACAAATAACTATAATATTTAAAAAAATTTAATTCCACACTTATTCTAAGATGATAAAATAATCCCCAAAGTAGAGAATACCATTTTAAGGGAGAGGAAAACAAGAAATTTCCCCCCACTATTGAGGTCTTATCAAATTTCAATGAACTCATAATCCTACTACTGAACCTATATAATAGACTGAAGGAGAGTCTATGATAGATGAACACTAGTTTGAGCCATACTTGAACCATACTCTTGAGCATCAGGATAAAATTGGGAAAAGCGTACAATCATATTCTACTATTCCTTTGATTATAAAATCAAATGAGGTGGATCAATCAAATTGAGGGAATCTATGATGAAATTCTCATTCCATTGGGTGTAGGTGATGTCAAAGTCCAGCATCTTATTGTATTTCATCGACTGCCACTTTTTTAGAATAATTAATTTTTTTCTAAAAAATATAGATCAGAGTCATATGATCAAAAAATACCATGAACCACTCCCCCAAAAGAAAGTGCAACAGCACTTATGCACATTTATAACCATGGAAATATCTAAACCATGAGTGGGTAGTTTTTATCATGTGTCTATATTTGACTAGATCTTTATGCCACAACATGATCATCCGACATCAGTAAAAATCCTCGAATATCACTAAAATAATCACTATAAACCAAATAGACCTTATCTAGATTAGGTAAGATAAAAATAGGAGACGATTTAAGAATACATTTCAAATCATTACAAGAAGTGTGAAATTTATTTTTCCATGTGATCTTCAATAATTTCTTGGTAAGAGTTGTAACGTCCCAGTTCTGGGTTCCCCCCAAAGGTGCCCCATACCAGGTTGGTCACATGGACTCAACCACATTTCTCGGATTTCCAGAGGCTTCCGAATAGTAGTGAGGGCCTTGGTTGTGATAGTGGAGAAACTATTCCCTCATTGACAGAGTAAAAAAGTGGAAACATATAATAAATTGTAGAAGAAGCAGTAATTACATACAAAAGAAGTAAGCAACAGAAGATGAATAATATAAACAACTATAGAATATATAAATAAATGGTGCATGTCACAAGTATCTAAGAAAGTTTCCAAACAATTCAGAATTCTATAAATACAAAACTGAAACCAATTTACAAAAAATAGTAAACCCCAGCATCATCGTAAGCCTCAGCTTGGTCCCATGCTCTGCAGCTGTATTGCAATAAATTACCTAGTGAATAAGGGTGCATTGCCTTATCTATAACTGAAACCGTATAATCTGTTTGGGTCCAAAATCATGACCCAAATAGGGTGTGTGATGATCCTTAAAAGGAAGCCACAAAAATACTTGTGCCTAACTGTCAGTGAATATATATAGAAGGAAATATGAAAAATGAAGCAACAAACATGAAAGTACTCAGAAGTAAAAAATAATATAGTTTCCAATTACATTCATTCTAATTTATTAATTATTAAATTCATTGAATAATGTAACTTGGAGATCTAGATTATTCTTTTTATCCCCTTATATAAATGTACCAACCAACATCTCAGAAGACTATCTAAACCAACCAAGAAATACTGAGTCTGAGATGGTGCTTTGGCTAGATAGATTCGTCAAAATCATTCAAACTTTCAAAATAAACCGTCTGGGAATGTTCTCTCACCCTGATCCCTCTATTTTAACATATTATAAATTCCATAAAAAATAAATACCCTATGGGAATGCTCACACAATCTGACCACTTTGGTCCCACATAGCACTAGTCAATGAAAAATGGCCACTTGTGTAGCTCTCATGGGCAATACCCGAAGGTCAGAATATCAACAATAATTATAATGACCCATGGAATCTCTCACAGTAAATTCCCTATTGTCAAACATTCTTTTAATAAAGACCCATTGTGTATCTCTCATAGTTTAACTATCTGGTATATGACCACCAGGCATCTCTCACAGTCAATATATGTGGGTCAACATAACAATAATTATACCTAAAAGTCCCTACCTTGGGAATCTATCACAGTCAATTAACCTTGGTCCTACTTTTACAATACAAATCACATGCATCTCAAATAAATAGTAACTCCATCCTAACAACACGATACATAGAAAACAAAGAGTTCCTAACTGGAATTCTAGACCAAACAGCTTTAATCAATGACACATGAAAACACACACCCATAATCAAGGTATTAATCTTTATACATAACAATTACCCTTTTATCAATCTACCATATCAAAATAGGTAATAAACATGGTCAAATTCCAAAATATGTAATACCCTAACATAGGTCTTCAACACTTTTAGCATATATAATCCAAAGGAAAACATGTAAAGGCACAAACCACCTTCCTTGATGTTGTATGAAGAACAATTTTGAGACTTGGATCTTGAATTGGACTAGAACAATATAGATATACAAAAAGGGTAAAAAATATCAACCCTCGATAACTACCAAGAGAGGGGAAATCAAGAATAGAGGATGTAGGGGAAGAGAGAAATCACACATGGAAATCCAAGGCACCTAGCGGCATCTAAATCGGTTCTCGGACAGAGGAACATGAGGAGCTTGAAGATCTTAGGTTGTATGTCACTCCCATATATGTATCACGGGAAGAAGATGTTTGTTCTGAAGATGAGATTTGACCCCACTTTTACTTATCAAATAAAAAAGAAAAGTACACAGTGTTTTCATTTGATATACGCAACGTGTACTAGCTTCAACTAGCCCTCCACTTTAGGTTGTCTGCCAGGTTACTAACACGACCATGTACTCATCCATTACACGAAAATTACATAGTTATGCGCAAAAACCAAGTACACAATGTGTACTTATAAAATTTTCCAACACTTTCTTTTTCCAAAAAAAAACCCCGAAATAAAGATCCATACAAAAAATAAAGATTTGTGTTATTAAAAAATTCCCCGTTAATGAAAATCGTCCCCAAATTTCCTTTGCAAGGGTTGTAAAGAAGAAAGTTAAAAAAAATCTAGCCATTGTGATCGTACTTTGGCCTTCGTCTCCCAAGTCTCATCTTTTTATCACATGTGCTGCCATAACACCCATTATAGAAGAACATACCAGCCATGAAGAACCTTCATTCTATGATCCAAAATTCAAAAAGGATGCTTCTCTAAGGATTAATCCAAATCCAACTCGACATTATTGGGTTAAAAAACATTATATGGGTCCACAAAATAACATTGTAGCTGAGAAACATGAAACACGTCATGCATAGCCCGGTACCTTTGAGGTAACTACAACCAATTGGGAAACGACCTGAGTCTCTCTAAAACATCAAACAGACAGACGTATCTCAATGAAATCTTCCCATGTCTTCTAATCCTCTTGGCTCCTAGCCTTGGTGTGACACGTAAAAAAACCTGATCGACGACCTTAAACTCCAGTGGTCATCTCCGTCGATCAGCCTAAGATTTCTGGTGAGACTGTACAGTAGCCATCCACTTCTGAATCAACTCTACCTACTCAGTGGTCTCCTAGATGAGACAAGGTCCCAACATAGCTACCTATCCTTCCTCTGTCCAACATAGTGGTGATCAGCATGGCCTCCCTTAAAAATCCTCATAAGGTTCCATTTGAATCATTGGATGAAAACTATTGTTCTAGGAAAACTTCACTAGGGGTACGTGTCTCTCTCAAGAGACCCCAAAATCTCGGACACATGCTTGTAGAATATCCTCCAAAACCTAAATCGTGTGCTCATACTAGCCATCTATCTAAGGATGGTAAGTTGTACTCATAAGTACCTATATACTGGAAGCCCTCTGTAGTCTCTTCGAGACATGAGAAGTAAACCGGGCGACACTATCTGAAATGATAGAGTGTGGAACCCCATGTAGAAGTACAATCTCTCAGATGTAAAACCTTACAATCTCATAAAAATTGAAGGTTTCCCTGATCATAAAAAAATGTTGAACCCTTGTGAGTGTGTCAACAATAACCCAAACCTCATCATTCCCTTGAGACGTCCTAAGTAACCCTGTCAATAAATCCATCTCGACATCATTCCACTTCCACTCGAGAATGGGTAACTGTTGTAGAATCCCCGCTAGTCACTAATGCCATACCTTCACCTGGTAACAGGTGGGACATCTCATAACAAAATCATATATATCCTTCTTCATACCTGGCCACCTATTCTGATGGTGTAGATCTTGATACATTGTGGTACCACCAGGATGAACTTCCCAAATTGAATTATTGAAATTTCGCATCAACTCCTCATGTATGTATGCTGATATTCATATGCACCCATGAAAAAACAAGACCTAATCCTCTCCTGCGTTCCATCCATAAGTAGGTTCCTCTCCTGACACACTCTCCCATAGGCCTAGGCATTTGAAATCTGATAGATTCCTCATCCGCACTCGATCCAGTAGAGTAGTGGTAACAACTATTAAAAATAGAAACATCTTTACCTGCATATCGTGAACCCGCAAAATTCATCTTAGAGAATAGAGCCATAATCTTCTACTCATTACTAGCCTTCTGAATAGACTATATTAGAGTATAGCTGCTCAACGCATCAGCCATTGTGTTACCTTTACCTGGCATGTAGGCATGTTCAATGTTAAAATACTAGAGGTACACAACCCACCTTCATAGCCTCAAATTCTGGTCACGCTGAATAAAAATATACTGTAGGATTTTGAGGTCAGTGTATACCACAAAAATGATATCCCGAAGGATAATGTCTCAAAAAACACAAAGCATGAAAAAATGTAGTTAACTCGAGATTGTGCGTCGGAAAATTCCACTAATGTGGACTCAACCACCAAGACTCATATGAAATGACTTCGTCCCCCTACATCAGCATTGCTCCTAGTTCTATACATAATTTATGATAGTAAATGGTGTAACTCTTTCCCAGATCTGGAAAAACCTATATCGATGATGAAGTCAATCTCCCTTTCAGATTCTGAAAGGTTAAATCATAGGAGTTTGTCCACAAGTACTTATCACCCTTCTTATTCAAGCACATCAGTGGCACTGCAAAGTGTGAAATGTATTGTATAAAGAATCAACAGTTACCAGCTTATCCCAAAAAAATGCCATACCTCAAGGATGTTCTTTGGCTGCATCTAGGCTACTTCTAGTCTCACTTTATTTGGTTATACTAAAAATCCTGTCTCTGAGATAACATTACCTAATTTTTGAATCTGGTTAATCAAAAATTGGCACTTTGAGAGCTTTGAATATAACAGATTTTCTCTCAGTGTACTCAATACAATTTCAATATGGGTGGCATAGTCTTGTCAAGTGTGAGAGTACACCAGGATATCATCCAAAAAGACTACAACAAAAGAGTCCATGTAAGGATGGAACACTCGGTTTATCAGTTCACTTTATACTACTGGTGTCTTTGCGAGATCAAACAAAATAACCGAATACTTTTATAGAACATACCTACTCTGAAAGGAAGTAAGAGGTATATTAGATGGTATAATGTACAAATGATGATAATAGGGTCTCAATTAAGTATTTGAGAACACCCAAGCTCCTTTAAGTTGACCAAGGAGGTCATCAATCATCAGCAAAGGTTATCGGTTCTTAACTGTCAACTAGTTCATCTTCTGATAATACATGTGAAGTATGAGAGTACCATCTGCCTTATTTGTAAAAAGGATAGGCAAACCCCAAGAAGAAGTATTGGTTTAGATGAAACCCTTTTCTTGAAGCTTCTGTAATCACCTCTTTAGCTCCTTTAACTCTAGTGTAGCCATCCTATAAGGAGGAATAGACACCAGTGCCACTCCAAGAACAAGATCAAAAGTAAAATATACCACTATCTCTAGAGGTAAACCTGAAATTTCATCTAGAATGAAATCTATGAAATGATCCACCACTGTGGGAATGTTCATTGGTGAAGTCCCTAGGTCATCCAGATATAAACTAGAAATTTGTGCTCTAAATACTCCTAACTGAAGATGCTCGGGTCCAGCTCTACTCGCCTGGACATACCATTTACCTTTGTATAGAAGATACCCTCCCCTGGTGATGTGAAAATCACCCTGTAGCAATAACAGTAAACAAAGGCCTGAAAGGATACTAACCAATCCATTCTGATAATGAAATCGAATCCCATCATCTCTAAGACATAGAGGTCCATAAGAAGTGACACTGGCCAACCTAAAGAGGAAAATCCTTGCACTGATTTACACTATCCATCCTAATCCCCAATAGAGTGTCTAGTATCATAACATCATCATACAAAAAGATAGAGAGTCATAGGATCACCACAACGGACTCAAATATAACAGTATAAGAATCCCCTATATCAAAAAGACCAGATGCTAAAATTGAGGCAACTAGAATCGTACCTATAATAACAGATAATTTCAGATCCTACTTGTGCTGGGTCCACTCAACTATAGATGTTTGACCTAAACCGCGGCCCTATGGCCTCACCTAACTATCCTGAGCTGATCCACCCTGATGTTTCTGGAAACCTACCCTATAGATACCATAACCATAGTAACCTTCTCATCCTAAACAGTCTAAAAAACTTTATTTCATTGTCTTATGAGAAACTGGTGTCCCTCCTTCTGAAAATGGTGTCATATCAAAACCCATGTCACTCGCTGCTGATGAGAACACCCAAAAAAAAGGCTAATGGTTTCCCATATTTCTGCAAGACTGAAACTCAACTAGGTCCTTTGGGAAATGTGGTCTCGTATTCCCACTATTCCTGCATTGGTATCATACCACTTGGATACCAGGAGAAACATCATGTGAAAGATCCCTACGATGCTTCAGACTATCTATCAAAGGAGTACCAGCCCTGGATGTGGAATCACCCTGGATCACTGCTCCCAACTCCCTCAGATTGTGCTCGGTAATTAGTCACTGGTTCACTATAGTCATCACTCAAGTCATTTTGAATACATTCACCTCTGATTAGATGTCATAGCTGAGACCATCCTAAAATCACCTAGACAAAGTTAACTCATTATATGACAGAATATGTGCGTAGTGCTGAAGCTCTGTAAAATCATAAGACTAGCGTGTCACTGAAAGAGCTCTCTGCTCCAAATTCATTAACTCTCATGCTCGATCTTCCCTCAACACCTCTGAATAGAAATAATCATAGAAGGTAATCTGAAACTCTTCTAAGGAAATATCCCAATGACGTCATGCCTGTGAGATAACATCACAACACCTCTTGGTTGAATCACATAGCATATACGTCGCAAGCTTCAATAACCACTTCGGAGGCATCCCCAGATTCTCAAAGATAGAAAGCATGGCCCCTAAACATGATTATGAAACCTATAGACCTCCATAATCTAAAAAAGTTATAGGATTCTACTGTTATAACCCCCACGTCCACTCTTATACAAATGGGGCAGGATGTGGTGATCCGTAATAAGTCTATAACATCCTCAAAAAGCCTTCTCGGAACTATGCATCAACACCAATGTCTAGTATAACAGTTGGTTCCTAAATGGGCATGATAGGAAGATCTTATGGTAGTCCCAAATCTACCATTTATGGTGTCTACTCATTGCCCTATATTGAGTATACAATCAGATGACATCTCGATGGCATGACTCTGCAAGGTCATGTGAACACTTCAGCTCATGATAATCAATGGAAGAAACTTAGAAGTGCAAGAATGTAATAGGAGAAAAAAACAATCATGTTTGGAAAAATAGGGTTACACGACATGTATATCCTCTACATGGCATGTACCCTTTCAATATTACATGGGTGTGTACCTCTTCCAAACCTGGTCTTGTAATACCCCTACACATGAAATGTTCCTAATAAGACAGGGTGTGTATTTGAATTTTTCCAGATTCCCAAGTTCTTCTACATGGATAAACTACATAAGATCTGTCGGTGTAACAGTACATGGCATGTTCACCCTAGGCAGGGCGTGTAATACTTATGTTCTAACAACCCGTTTCATTAGTCACATAGTCGGAGACATGGTCGACTCTACACAGTATTTATAAATGGGACACAACATGTACAACCCATTTTTCCTCCACCCGTGTCATTAGTCACACATTTGAGCACACGGTATTTTCAACACAGAGTATACTCTCAGTACCCGGTGTGTTCTACAAAACAATCATCAACCCCATTTCTCATCTCACATAGTCAGTCATAGGGTTAAGTACTACACGGTGTGTACTCTCATTACACGACGTGTACTTATGAAAAGTTTATTCTTCCAGAACAGAAGAACACATGGCATGTGTTTATAACACCAGACGCCATGTTGTATGGGTTTCCGGATGGTAAGCCTCTGAAACATCTTTGGAATCCTTGAATACTTAGAAGTTTTTCCAAGGCATGAAACATTAAAACCCGTGAGAGCCTATACTCCCTCTAATCATATTTTGGAATCCTTTTTCACATCATTACTTGAAAAAATTCGATTAAAGTCCAAACATGATCTAGAAAATTCTGATCCAAGAGGTCCCATAAGACCCTAGGGACCAAAGGTTGGCATCCATCCCTGTGAAAGTTTATAATTTCCAATAACCTATCAAAATAGAAAGTATTCTATCATGGAATCTATCGAAACAACATGTATATCTAGAACAACATCTATCACAATAGCATGCCACCAAAAATATACCCGAAATGGCATGACATGAATGCATAGAAAGTGATATCTAGAATGGACTTATATGATGCAAGAGATGGAATACCCACATCTCATTGGTTTTAAACAGAAAGGAATGTCAATGATATAAATCCTAACAACACAAAACAAGTGTGTCACCCAATGGTAAAATCAAATCAACTATAATAATTGAAAACCAAAGAAATTTCAATATTCAAAGTAAATTAGATTTTCTATATACATGGGTTATCTAGTTTTGGGCACAAATTATTACCAACTACATATTCCTTTCTATCCCTATCTATAAAATTTAAATAATAAGGAGAAGTAGAAAAGAAACTCTTTTGATACCACTTAGTAAAGTACCAATTCTGGGTGCTGCCCAAAGGTGCCCCATAACCAGTTGATCACATGGCCTCAAGCACATTTTTCTAAAAGGCAGAGGTTTTTGACTAGAAGTGAGGGCCTTGGGTGTGATAGTGGGAAATCTATGCTCTCATTGGCATAGTAACAATATAGAAACAAATAGTAAATAGTAACGGAAGTAGTAATGTCGTACAAGAGAAGTAAGAAGAAGAATATGAATAGTATAAACAACCTCAACATATATAAATAAATGATGCATGTTACAAGTATATAAGAAATCTTACAAATGATTCAAAATGATAGAAATACAATTCTGAAACCAAAGAACAGAAAACATTAAACTCCAACAGTATCATAATCTTTAGTTTGGTCTGATGCTCTCTAGCTCCATATCAATCAAGAACATGATAAAGAAGGGAATTACCATTATCTATACCTAAAAACATATAATATGTTTGGGTCTAAAATCATGACCCCAACAATATGTGATTTGAATCATATTAGGAAACCACCAAAAGATCTGTGCCTAACTACTAGTGAATATATATCAATAAATATGAAAAAATAAGCAATAAACTAGGAAGTACTCGAAAGTAAAAAATCCAACATTTTCCAACTACATTCATTTTAATTTATTAATTATTCAACCTGTTGAACAATATAACATTGGGATCTATCCTAAGATTTATATCTCAATGTATAAAACCAACCACCAATTTCTCAGAAGACCATCTAAACCAACAATGTAATACCGATTCCAATCTTGTGATTTGGATTGGAAGACTTATCATGATCATTCAAACATTAATAAGAAACAGTTTGGAATGTTCTTATAGTCTGACCCCTCAGGTTTAACATATCATCAATTCCATAAATAATAAAGAAACTCTAGGAATGGTCACACTGTCTAACCCCTTAGGCCCCACATGGAACTAATCAATTACAAAAGACCACCGAGGTATCTCTCACGAGAAATACCCCTTGGTCTCCATAGAAACAGTAATTATAATGACATGTGGCACCTCTTACAGTAAATACCCTATGGTCAAAAAATCATTTAATAATGACCCTATGGTTATCTCTCATGGTTTAACCTCTATGGTCTATGGCCACCCAAAAGCTCCCACAATCAATACCTATTGGTCAACATAACAACAATTATACATAAAAGATCCTAACATTGGAATCTTTGATAGCCAATTCTCTTTGGTCTTTCTTTCACAATGTGAATCACATGCATAAAAAATAAACAGTAAATTCATCCTAACAGGATGAGGCTTGGAAGAGAAAGAAAGCCTAATAGAAATTATATACCAAATGGCCATAATAAATCAAACATGGGAAAATAAACACATAATCATAGTATTTAACCTTATACATACCAATTACTTTTTATCAATTAACCATAACATAACAGGTAACAAAAAAGGTCAAATTCTAAAAAACTCAATACACTAACATGGGTATTTGAATCTTTTAGAACATGTAATTCAAAGAAACACAAGTAATGCCACAAAACACCTTCCATGATGTTGTACAAAGAACACTATTGAACGTCTTCCTGTAAATCGTCCTAGAACAAAATATATATACAAAAAGTTTAAAAAATATCAACCCTTGATAACTCAAGAGAGATGAAGAATCAGGAATAGAGTCTATAGGGGAATAGAGAACTCATCGGTGGGAATCCAATGCACCTAGAGGCATCTCAATTGATGCTCGGATGAAGGAATGGGATGAGATCAAAGATATTCAGCAGTACGACTCTCTTGTATAAGAAACACAAGAATAAGAAGTTCATTCTGGAGATGAGACATTACCCTGATTCGATTTATCAAATAAAATAAAAACTACATGATTATTTCATTTAATGTACACGTCGTGTACTATCCCCAACTAGCACCTACTTTATGAAGTCTTCCTAGTCACCCACACATCCATGTACTTATCCTTTACATGGCCAGTACATAGTTATTCATGGGAACCAAGTACACTATGTGTATTCAAAACTAAAAAGTGTGAACTTAGGATATTTCACAACTCTTCCTTTTTCCTAAAAAACAACCAAAAATAAAGATCCTCACCCAAAATGGAGATCTGGGTTCTTAGAAGAGTATTAAATGGTGATTGTACCTTCAACAAACCCTTGAAAAACTGCAGATATTATCTAGTAAGACCTAGAAGGCTTCAAATCTCAAGGGAATTCCATGGACCCTCCCATGAAAGGACATCATTAACCTGCTCATGATCAACTATTAATCTACCCTCAGAAATAACATTCCTAGATAACTTCATTTTTTTTATTCAAAAATATCATTTAAATATATTCCCATATAGTTTTTAGATCCTCATAATTTCTAAATCCATATTCAGGTGGTTCTCATGATCATGCCTAGATCGAGAATAAAAGAAAATTTCCTCCATAAACACAACCATAAATGTAACGAGATACTGAGAAAATATTCAAATCATCAATGTAAAAACAGATATATAGTGATATTTAGTTGAATGGAAACAAAAATATATTCATAATAGCCATATATTTTTTGGTAAGACATCTTCAGTATAGTAGATTCCCAAACCCTAAGATAATGTTATCTACACATGAAATAAGATCTTTAAAAACTAGTTATCCCTATTTAAATGATCAAAAAAATCATCCATATCGGGAGAATGATACCTATTTTAATGGTTAATTAGTTTAACCTTTGATATTCCACACACAATTGTAGTGAACATCATTTCTTCATAGAATAGAGTACAACATATACCTAAGTTGAATCACTATGATGAAAAAGACTTTATCATTAAAATAATCCAATTTAATATTGGTATCTTTCATTTCTTATAGATGATTATGATAAGAGTGTGTTGAGATCATCTACATAATCGACAAAAAATAATTTAGAAACTCCACACCCCTCTCTATAGGAATACTGGAGCAATCTTTTTAGAAGGAAATAGGGAATTCCCTAAAAAACCAAGGAAAGATCTCTAACAAACGAAACTACATCAGGATAAAATTATTTATAAGACAAAAAAATCATGGGATATGTGCAAGAAGGTCATGTATAACAAGAACACAGATCCCACTATCCATAAAACACCCGATATCTCCAATCGGTAATAAATAATGAGACCCCCTAATGATAAAATATCAATCTTAGTATGATAAGAGATAATACAATCTATACCAATACTGATGTTATATCGATCAATAATAATAACCAAGAAATTATATATTAACTATACATCAGCTATCAAAAAATAATTTGATAAAAACGGAAAACCCCACTCAATCCTTTTCATAATAGGTGTCATAAATGTATTAAAAAAACTCAAAACCGTTTTAAGTTTCAACACATAAATAAAATGGGTATATATAAATGATTGGGATGTACCTATATCAAAAAAAAATTATCTATAGAAGATGAAGTAATGATATTACCTATCACTATCACTGAACCCACACCATCCTTTGCCAAGAAAACTTATATAGCATGAAAGTGCTTAACTCTTGAGGCTTATAGATGGATCCCTATAGTCTTTGAAGTATCTGACTTGACATAGTGAAATTTTGTGTTGAAGATCCCACACCATAAAAAATCATAAACATCTTTTGGTAGAAAATTTGTAGATGACCATAGTGGCCATATGAACATATAATTTTTTAGGGATAGGGAAAGATTGTTGGGTCTGTCCGACCTTTCCGAAATGGTAACCATTAAAAGGTTATCTATTTGTAGCTATAGATGGTGTAGAGAAGGGCCACTTCTGAGAACCACCTCCAACACTCCATGATCATGCATGTTCCTCTTGTTCCCCTATAATCTAATAATATTCCACTGTGTGGAAGAGAAGGTTCAGAGTAGACAATATTTCCTTATCTGTTTCCTTCATCCATCATATCCCTATCATGTGTCTCTACGTGATTGGAAATAATCAGTATAAATACATTAAATTTGATATACGGTTTCAAAACCTATAGGTATTTATAAAATTTTAACCGGTCATTCCTCACCACATGGAGAGAAAAATGAATTAGATTCACAAATAGATCAGAGTACTATAAAATTATATGAAATCTCAACTATTATGATAGGAACTTGAAGGACATATTCATTATCAGAGAATCGAGGATTAAAATTATGTGGAGGAGGGGTTTTAATCACATCCCATCCAAGAACATGTGAATATCTTCCTATACCATGTAATACCACTATACCTTTCTGAGAGTCTCAATTTTGAATTCAATGCACATCACATTGAAGTTGAAGATCAAATTGATCGATCGATCGATAAAATGTCCGAACAATATTTTCAAGCTTCACCTTTGCCACTTGAGGCTCATTAATGACAATAAAATATGGGATCTTATTGTTTATGAAATCAAGAGATCAAAATCTACGTCATCCATCTCCTAGTTGTGCCTAAATAGCATGAATCTAAAATTTCAGTACATTTTTTTCATGACACAATCTGCATGCATGATAGACACTATAAGATTCTAATATACTGGAGGATTCCCTTGAGGAGCATCTGATTCACCCTCTAATGGAACCCTTGTAATAAATGAGAGATGAATATTATGGAACACCAAAAACATAATAAAATAATTGAAAAATGATAATATCATCTTAAAGTAGAAGACTATAAGAAGAAACCAAGATTAAAGTCCAACTTAACATAGATGACACACATATCCCAAAATCAAATGGCAACATGAGTCTCATAATCATATGAGATGGAAAGACACTAACTACAACCTACCTATCATGTCAGGAAAATCCCATCTCTTATATACAAGATTTACCAAGACATGGAATCATAAGGAAAACAACCTCTTACAAAAACTTTTAATGTTCTGACCCGAGTTACCTTTCATAACAATGCCTAAATTCATCTTCCACATAACCGAATGGAATTTTTAATCCCCATGGGATAGAGACTAGAACCTTCTCATTAAACAATTGCCAATAGGGAACCAATTTTTCTCAAAATTAATTAGACAACAAGGAATATATATACAAGTGAAAAAATAGTGTATAATAACTGAAATAATGATACTCCATAATCCATGAAAATAGCTGTAAGGGCACAAATCAGTACATAATAAAAAAAGGTAGAGGTCAAAACACAAAGTGAAACCAAAATTAAAAACCTCTAACCTATTATATGGGAACCCTCCCTCCATCTCACTAAAAACTAGTAATACCCAACTAACATAAATCTCACTATCTCACTGCACCTCTATTCCCTTTCTTATAAAAAAAAGACAATATGAAGTATATACACTACCATAGGGGTTTGTCAGGTGTGGGGAAAATAGTCCTTGTATAATCCCACCAACGTTTACCATAACAAGTCTATATATAAATTATCCAATTATCTTAGTTTAAAGGGAAAATGGTATGATAAGAAAAAACTTATTTTTATATCAAAATAGTGGTAAATATTTCACATTTTTAACTTTTCAAAATAATCCAAGTAAAATTGTTTAGTAAGATAATTTCATCAAAGAAGATATATTTCATCAAAACAAAAAAATTTATCACATATCATGTTAGTAAAATAGTACAATCCAAAGAACAATAGTAAACAAGATAAGGATTAATAAAGGTTAGGATAACAGGGAACTCGTTCCATAATAAAATATTGCTTCACACCAAAATTATTTAGAACATAATCCTACGGAGAATATGAAAAAACCACATATAAAACCCCTACAATTTAAATTTCAAGTACCTTTAACAATATTCCTAGGGAGTATATGAACACCCCATGAGTGAATCCCCAAATGGTAATATGTATGAGGCGTTATATTAAACCTTCCATCAAAGTACCAAAGGATTTCCATGTTTTATAATTTTCAAATCACTTTCAAAAGGCTTCACATTTTAAATTTTTTTTAAACAAACCCTTTAATCCATTTAAAAAATTATTTGGAAACCTTTTCATAAAAACCACATTAGAATGATTCGAAAATACCAATTTACTTTTTCAAAAACTAAGATAAAATTATATTTAATGAAAACCCATTTTAACAATAAAAAATAAAGCATTATTTCCATTATGTTTAGTAAAAATTTAAAAAAAATGAGAAATCAAGGTTTACCCAACATAGGATAGTGATGCAACCACCTACCTAAAACTCGGGTCAAACACTACCTAAGAAGGGATCTACCAACAGTAGATGAATTGAAAATACAATAAAAGAGTTCCTAAAAGTGATTCCTATATCTCAGAATGCCTTCCATGAATGAAAATGGATGATAGAGAGGATATATCACTCATACCTCATAAAACATACACCAATTGTACTATAACTAATAAAGAACCATCCCTAGAAGAAGGTCTCACAATAATTCAAAATGAAAACAACCAATCATCACCACATAATCAAAATCACCCAAAATATAGTGCAATAAAACTTTTGTAACTATAATAATCAAAGAATAATAAATGTAAACTTAACAAAGGATGTTAAATGAAACCACCATAGATATTGAGTTCCGAAAAATGGATTCATAAATAAGAATTATATCTATAATCTCCTGGAAGAGCCTAGGGTTTGATGTAGGCTTCTTGGGAGATGAAAACACTGCAAGATTTATTAGAGCAGCCATGAAACCAAATACTAATCATGGGTTTATGGATTAAAAAATTGTTTTTATGAAATAAACCCCCCATAAAACATGTGTGTCAAAAAATACATTTCCATAAATTTACCCAAGAGCGATGATTTCAAATTATAGGATTTGGATTTACTTCATAAATGACTTTTATGGTATAATTTTTTTACGGCCTATACCATTTCTATGGATTGTTCCCAATGAGAGATATATATCATAAGTCAGATATTTATGGTGTGAATACCTATTAAATCATTCAAAAAACTGAAGCTCTTTGGATGAAATTAAAAGAATAACTCTCACATCCTTCAAACCCAAAAGATTTTATTTTAAATAAATAAAAAGATAATACCTTAATATTTATGATGTTACACTTATCTCCTACCAAAAATCCCCCTGAATAATGGAGAATCCCCCACCAAGGAGTGGGGAGAAGCACCAATGAAGAGGAGATAGACTACACAACAAGTGGGAGAGGAAGTGTATAGTTAGCCTTAAAACAATGCCAAGAAATTTTGGAAAAAAGATAAAATTTTTAGGATATTGAAAAATCGGATGTATTGATTTCATTATTAGGTTAACTATGCACTAACCATGGGAGAGATACTATATCCCCAAAAACTGAGTGGTATGGTTTCTCCTAGGTATCACATAGTTTTGCCAATCATGCTCAAACTATATGAAAGCTCAATGCCCCCTAATTATCCGCCTTCAAACGGTTAACCACATGATTAAACAAACCATGATCCAACCATTTTCTAGTGCCTATTTTTTCTATATGAAAATATGTTTTATTATTTTAGATAAAAAAAATGATATAAATATCATAATTATTTATTAAATAACCATTTAAAACAACCATATTAAGGTAGTTAAGGAAAAAACATGTTGATTCATGGAGGCAGATATCTACACATCATGTGAATTACAATTTCATTTTTCTTAATAGAAAAGGGGAAATGTGATCAATGATTAATCACATTGAATAATAAAATTCATTATAAAACCAATATTTATTTGATTAAATAGGTATTTAAAAATTTAAATTGAAAAATAAAATAGAAATGTTTGATGTCAAGTAAAAATAATTAGTCACGTTGAGCACTTTGAGATTTCCTTTGAAGATCACCTAGAAATTGATTATATAAAACAATCTATTATGGTAATAAGCTCAATAGAATGATATATTATTATAGGTGAAGATTAAACGTCATGATTTTAAGTTTAAAATGATTTTTTAGTAATAGCTTAAAGGGGTGGTGATAATATCCTTTTATAAGTGGCGAGAATGAATTTCTTATTAATATTTCCACTTAATATAAAGAATGAACATGTGAAACATGTCATGTGGCTAAAACATTATTGAAATATTTGATTAGGGAAAATATAAGGTTGATACAAATGTCATATAATCAATTATAGATATGTTTTATCATGTTTTAATCCCTTTAGCCGTTTAATTATTACTTACCATTTCAAATATTACCATTGTTGTCATCAACCCACCTGGACAGAACCTGAACGAGTCACTCGATCAGGACCTTGGCGTGGACTGATGTGTGTTACCGATCCCTAGGGGATGGAAACTAGTTCCTATCATCAAATATCAATCACTTGGATTTATTTGGACCAAAAAAGATAAATACATGAACTAGAATAAACTGAACAATAAAACTAAACTATTGTAGAAGAAAAAATAAAGTAAAACCAAACATACCTCCACGTGACCATCCAGGTCACCACAGAACCAAAGGATGACCTTCCTACCATAATGAAAAACTCTTCCAAGATAACATGAGAGAAGGGGACCTGCAAATGAAATGATAAAATAGGTATGGGGATTAAAAATGCTTAGTAGTGTTGGCATGATAAATAAAGGAATTCAACGTCTCCTTTCCTGAAACAACACAATAACACAAGTTTGAAATACAAATATAAAAGTAGGGGTTTTATGTTTTACAATAATAAACATGTTTTCCCATTTAAAAATCCAACACATGATACATACCATTTCCAAAATCATTTGTCATTTTATAATCAAAACCCAAAACAAAAATATCCCAAAGCTAGGATAATGTAGAATAGGTAAATAGTGCCAATTGAATATAAACTAGTACGAAGGAAAGTGAACAAGACAATGAAAATAATCTAGTAACCATGGGTGATCATAAAAATCCATTGAAAACCCCTAGAAATACTTGGTTTTGAAACACCTGTCGGCGTAGGGTGAAGCTCCTAAGTCTATAACCAACTGGCCGTCCTATAACCGAAAAATCGAGTGGCAAAGATCGCCTGGACTAACAACCAATACAAGGGGTACCAACCCATCTAATATGGGTTGATCAGAAACTATTACTCAATCATCTAAAAGAATCTCTAGAACACATGGTGTTTATAATAATATTGTTTAAGTAGGATGCCCTTCCATTCATGAATCCTCTCACCGCACTTGCCTATGACAAACACAGACATTCTATATGATAACCCATTAATGGATATCCCCCTATATAGGTACCCCAAAAATACATATACGTATATACATATGTCATATCATCAACAGTTCTAACCGGGCCATTATTTCATAAGACCATTAAAACAAATTTATACTATTTAAAATAATAATAAAATTGTTAAATGGGAATACAATAAAAAAACACTGTATTTCCAAAGGATCAACAAAATAATTACACTGAAACTCAATGTGCCAAATAGTCCTTGACCTCTATGTAACTCTGACATTATTAAAACATCTCCCAGACACTATTTTGTAATTACAAATCCATGTGGGCCCTTAAATTCAAAAACGCACACCAAATCATTTCTCAACTACCAAACAAGCCTTTATCATTTTCAAATTTATGCCAAAACACATTTAGGAAAAAATGACCGTTCTTTAAAGGACACATTTAAAGTCTTCCTTAGAAATTTCTCTAGGGAAACCAACTGTATTTGAAAACCAAAAACCATTTAAGTCACTGAGGCTTAAATAGGAAACCATTTTCAAAGTTCCATCTTCATTTAAAAACACATCCAATGGTTCAACAAACACCCAAGTTAATATTTTAAAACCCTTTCCACTATGTCATCACTTGATTTAAAAACCAAACCCAACCATCCACAATAATTGGAAAAAATAAAAAACAACACCAATAAGACCATAAAACTCCCTACAAGAATTTTAACACATAGATTTTTTATGAAGCATTACTCCTTCCTTTAAAACCACAAAACCATTTAAGAAAACACACAAGGAACAAAACGCCATTTAGAAAGAATGAATCATTTTCAATAAATTACCATTCCCTTTCAAACAAAACCCAAATTCACACGAAAACACTTTGCACCCATTTTTCTAATTTCAAACACGATTAGACAAGACATTTACTCATTTAGTAAATGATTTCTCAAGGAAAAAAGAAATGCTTACATCCCTATCTCACCAAGTTCACATGATATTACCATTTTAATTTCCTTTGTTAACACAATTGAAAATTTAAACATCCGCAAAACATATGCTCCAGACCAAGTTCACCAACAAGCAGATACCATCACAAAATAATTAAATATAATGTTTTGTAAACCCCCCAATTTCACCTTATAATCATAAAGAAATTTTATCCACCATTTTGGGTTCATAAACACATCAAAACATTTTTTGAAACCAGAATAATCAAAATTAAAACCCACATACAAAACTTTATTAAAATAAAAATTGGAATTTATCAAGCACCTTTGGTATTGGTGTAGATATTTATACTTAATAAAATGAGTTAAAAAATTATTTTAGAAACTTCTAGAAATTTATAAAACATTATATCATACCATATAAGTGAAGAAAAAAGATTTGACTTAGATAGAAGAAATAATTAGAACAATGAAAATGTATAAGGAAAGAATTTGTAAGAGTCAATATAGGATTCATCTACATCAATGGAATGTGAGAGTGACACCGCTTCCATGGAATGAAGGTCAACCCATTACATACCACACACAAACCTAAACAATGAAAAACAATTACTTATCTTGGAATTAGGGGTTAGGTTATCCAAAGGAAATCACGAATTCAAAGGGAAGAAGTACTGAGAGGGAGGAATCAATGTTCCAGGTAAGAGGCGGTGTCACTGAAAAGGGTGTTCAGGTTCTCAGGAGGTGGCCGATGCCAGCCATAGTGGGAGAGGAAGTTAGACTGGCCGTGCAAAAGATGGTTTGGATGCGGTGCTAGCCGGAACAAGGAGAACCGGGGTACGACCTGACAGGAGGCCAGAGGCGGGCTTGTGGGAGCACAAAGGCTGGAAGTGGAGGGATGAAGTATGAGTATGAGACCAATACAATGTTGGGGGTAGAGGGTGAGGGTGAGGGCCCAGGTGTGGTGAGAGGTGGAGGCCAAGACCTTGGACGGTCGGGGCACAGAGGTCCGGGACATCAGGTGGTCGAAGCACGAGACCTATAGAGGGGGGCTGGTCAGCTAGAGCAACTGGGTGGGCGGCCTGGTGTCCGAGGTCTAGCACGCGACCTGGAGGAGGAGGGGCGAGGTGGGGAGTGTGAGCGAGGTCGCTGTCATACAAAAAAAAGTCAAGGCGGAGATGACAAGCGTGGAGGGGCGAGAGGCGAGGACGTGGGAAGGCAGGGCGTCGGAGGACCAAGGTGCTGGGAGATGAAGGGTGGAGGTATAAAGTATGAGGGGTGTGCACAGTGTGAGGGTTAAAGTATGGATGGGGGAGGGGGAGATGAGGGTAGGCCTAGGGTTTGGGTTTTTTATAATAATAACATAATAATAATAATATAATGAATAATGAAAATAATAATAATAATGATAATAATAATAATAATAATAATAATAATAATAATGAGCAATTTCATGATACGTGGGCCGACTGAACGGCTACTGCCAACCACACGGTGGTGGTGACCGCACGCAGGTCCAAAACACAGTAAAATCATTAAACATCAAAATATTTTGACCTGCACTCAACCCGCACCTCGAAGAGGTTAACCTAATCCAAGAAATAATAAAATAAAAAATAATTTAAAAAGATGAGTGTGGAAATTATCCCCACCATAGACACTTTATTCTCTAAGAAAGTCACCCCTCTAAGAAATAGACTAAACAAGAATCCATTCTTGATTTAAACCGAAGGAAACCACAATACAAAAGAACTGGAAAAAATGAGAGGTTTCTCCCTACCACAAGAACTCAACTAGTGTAGAAATTTAACACCCAAAAATATCACCTCGAGAAGGGGGGTTGCTGGAGGAACTCCCAACCGATCCAAACTAACTTATATAACATGAGAAAAACAATACCTTCATTGGAACTTGTTACTCTCGACCTAGTCCAAAAACTCAAAACACTATGGGAAAAATCTGAGCAGAACTTACCTAAAGTAGTGAAACTGATCATAACAACAAACATTGATTCTTCCATAGGTACTTACATCTCCAAAAGAACACAACTAAACCAAGATAAATCCAGACAAGGGACAACCACACTTTTAAAAAAACACATGATTCAAAAGACTATAATCAAGAAAAATGGAACAATTGAATTACAACAGAATGGGTCCATCAAAACCTCATGAAGAAACAATGAACTTACAAAAACATCAAAACTTTAACAGAATAGAAACAATAACTAAAAGACTTTCAATGTTATACTTCCAACACGAAACACAACACTCAAATCATAGCTTCACACCCCTGGAAACTCCAGACAACGTGTGAGCTTCACCCCAATACCTGTAGCTGGGTATCTAATGGTTGAAGCGTCTAATGACTCATAGTCAGGCACTGGAATCCCCCAGTCACAACATATTCTATAGGAAAATATTCCTACAAAACTTCTCTAGATGACCCAAACACCTGAATTGATGTCAGGTCTTCCAAGTGATACGATATGACGGCCTCGTGCTCGATAAACGTCCACACTGATGAAACACCATTGAATGGTCCAATGAACTAGAAACCAAAACCACTACAGATGAATCATTCAAAATAGGTCTATCTGACAAACCCTACTCACCAGATGGGGAACCTTCACGAGAAAATGGATACGCTGGATTTCCAACCATTTGCACTTGAGAGTCCAAATCAGAGAAGAACACTTCATCCACCATATTTTCAAAATGATGGTCCCTAGAAGGGTGGACCCGCTCCTTGATCTCTAGAAAATGACCCCCAATAAAGAGGGATGTCTTTATCAAATATTTTGATGCTACATCTAGAGAAAAAGAAATCCAGTTCCTTGAAATGGTCAACTTATGCTTTCACCGTTCAGTGGTCTTATTGAATGCACATTGGTTCTTCCCTTTTCTTCGTCTTCACCTCTTCAGGTATAAACCGTTGGAAGAAGACAGATTTAAAGACATCCCATGTCATACCAACTTGAATTGATGGTAGGGAAAACAAATTACATTTTCCAAGATCTAGACATTCAAATAGACTCGAAATGACACACACTCTTACAGCTTCAAGATTTCCCAATACCCGGAAGACACGCTAGATCCCTTCAAGCCACTCTGCTACCTCTAACGGACCCCGATCACTATGAAGGACAAGAAACATTTGAGAAGGACCAAAATTGTCGATGACTTATTAGAAACCATGGGGACCTTTTTGGGAAGAATTTTTTGAACAACATGTAAAACACAAATCCAAGCCCAATATTCAATCAAAGTATAATTATATGTTACATCTGGAGCCAAAATTACCTGCTCAAAAACCAATCAAATAAAAGGAGAACCCAAAATTAGCTTTCCATTTTATATTTTAAAACAACCTAATTTCAAGTTAACTTTCAAAAAACCAAACCCACTTTTCACACCAAATTAAATTTTCAAAATTATTTCCCATTTTTAAAAGCACTTTAGAAAAAACAAGGTCAAGCCTTTAATTCCAAGCGCACACCCTAGTAATTCCATGAACCGTTGCACATGTATTCATCCAATTTCATCCATACTCACCAACACACACTTCTCATGAATCTTATCACATGTGAAAACGTTCATAAAGAGTACTTGAGGTTGCACGCACACCATTTATCTACCAATTGCATACAAACAGTAGATTTTTAGACCAAGATATTTCAAATTTAAAACTAATTTCACAAATTTAAATCCATTTAAAAAAATAAATTTCATTTTAAAACCTCATTTTCATTTTTAAATTCACAATTATACTAACCTGAAGCAAGACGACACTCAACATGCATCAAAATATAGGATTGAGTGACTAGTATTCATGCTTAACCTGGTGACATGGTAGTGGGACATGCCCCAAGTAAGCATTAAAAACCAGGAGGAACATAAAACATGTACTCTTACTCGATATGGGTCACTAATCCATTTGAAATCATGTTATAACATCATATTTCCTCGGTTGTCATCCCTCAATCTTAAAAAAACCAGAAAACGATATATAGGGACTCAATTCCTAGACTACCCCTAGTGACTTGAGGTTCGGAATGAGAGAGGGTTCATGGAACCCTTCCCATACCTACCTCCCGATTCCTAACATTCCTAATCCTCATCTACCAAACACCCCAAATATAAAGGGTTTGCTCTGATACCATTTTTTCACAAACCAACCCGGGTTGACCCTGAACCGTTCACCCGATCTGGTCCGTGGCATGGCCCAAGGGATATTTCAGATCCCCATGGGCTAGAAACCAGTGCTGGGCATCAAACATATATCACTGGGAACGATTTGGCCCAAAAAAAATAAATAAATAAACAATAATAAACCGAATAATAAAACTAAACCCTAGTATTGGAAAAAGAATGTAAAACCACACATACCACCACATAAACAGCCAAGTCACCACAAAACCAAATGTCTCCCTTGGTCCATTAATGAGAAACTTATCCAAGAGAACCTAAGAAAAGGGTACATGAAACTGAAATTATAAAATTTGTTTGAGCATTAAAAATTATCAGTAGGGTTTCCAAGATAAACCATAGAATCCAACGTCTCTTTTCCCAAAACAACCCAACGTCACGGGTTTGAAATAAAAATATAAAATTAGGGGTTACACATTTTAAAATAAGAAACATGTATACCATTTAAAAATACTACAGTCACTACATACCATTTCCAAAAATAAATTTACATTTTATAATCAAAACACAATAAAAATATCTCACAGCTGGGCTAAATTAGAACAGGTAAACAGTGCAAGATGAAAGTAAACTAGTATAAAAGAATGTAAAAAAGCAATGAAAATAATCTAGTAACCATGGGTGATCCTATAAATTACTAAATTAACCCTGGACGTACTCAGTTCGGAACGACCTACCGGTATATGGTGAAGCTCCTATGTCTATAACCAACTAGCCACCCTATCACTAAACAATATAGTGGAAAAGCCCACCTGGCATAACAAGCAATCCAGGGGCACCAACCCATCTAGTCAGGGTTGATCAACAACCGTCACTCGATCATCTAAAATATACCCATCAACCCATTCTTGTTATATAAATATTGTTTAAGTAGGAGGCCCTCACATGAGGGACTCACCTCAACACACCTGCGTACCCCAAACATGGACACTCTAAACGATAACCCATTAAGGGATATCCCCCTATAGAGGTTCCCCAAAAATACTCATACATACATAAATATGTCATATAATTAAAAGTGCCAACCAAGACGGCATGGCGTGAGATCATTAAAACCTTTTGAAACTATTTACAAAATAATAAAATTGTTAAATGAAAACAGAGTAAACAGAACACAATCTTTTCAAAGTATAAACACAAGTTATACACTAAAGCTGAAAGAAACATATGGTCCTTGACCTTGATGTAACTCTAAAATTTCTCAAAACATCACAAAAATAATGTTACGTAATTTCAAAGCCAAATGGGCCCTAAAATTTCAAAATGATCACCAAATCATTTCGATACTACCAAACACGCTTTTATCAATTTCAAAATCACACCAAAACACATTTCAAAGGAAAATGACCATGCTTTAGAGGACACATTTAAAGTCTTCATTCGAAATCTACCAAGGGGGACCAACTTTTTTTGAAAACCAAAAACCATTTAATTCACTATGTCTTAATTAGAAAACCTTTTTTCAAGTACCATATTTATTTAAAAACACATCCAACGGTACCCAAAAAACCCAACAGAATATTTGAATACCCTTTCCAAAAAGTCATCAATGGATTTAAAAAGAAATCCCATCCATGAACAACATTTGTAAAAATACAAAACAACAAAACAAGACCATAAAACTCCCTCCAATAATTTTAACACAAACATTGTTTAGGATGAAAAAATCATTACCTTAAAACCACAAAAAATATTATAAACAACACAAAGAACCCAACATCATTTAAAAGTAGAGATTCATTTTCACAATATTATCATTCCCCTTAAAACCAAACCCAAATGCACACTGAAAAAATTTTCACCCATGTTTCACATTTCAAACACCATTTAATAAACCGTTTACTCATTTTTTAAAACATTTCATAAGGAATAAACAATGGCTTGCATCACGATCTCACGAAGTTAACATTTGAATTCCATTTTCATGTTCTTTTTTAACAGAATTGAAAATTTAAACATCCAAAAACAATATGCGCTAGGCCAAGTTAACCAACAAGTAGATACCATCACAAAATATTTAAATATAATGGTTAGTAAAACCCCCAATTTCACCTTACAAGTGTGAAAACAAATTTCTGATATTTTGGGTTCATAAACACATAAAAACATTTTTTGAAACAAGAATTATCCAAAAATGAAATCCACATAAAAAATTATTAAAACAAAAATGGGTATTAAAAAAACTCAATTAACATTGGTGTGGAAAGCATACATAATGAAATTCATTAAAAAATTTATTTAAAAAACTTATAGAAATTAAAAAAACCATTATAGAAGACTATAATAACCCTGCTCTTTATTACACACATAAAACTAATTTATTGCATAAACTCTTCGCATGATACAACATAGAAGATCAAGAATCCTAGTGTCTTTGGGGATTAAGATCATCACATAATAACTTAAAACCTAAAATACATCATCTTTATTGAAAACTTCTTTTACAGGACCACTACGTTCCCTCATACATAGCATTGAATGAGATAACCTGAGGACATGCATAATAAAAGGGTGAGCTATAACATCCCTTAAGGGAATAAACATTGAATAACATTAGAAATACAATACATGTTATAAAATAGGCATATCAAGGCATAAAAAGAGAAACATTTACATAAAGGCATGATAAAGCATGATAATCATAACATGGAGATGTGGCAACAAAACATAACATGTAATTTGTATGAGCCAAGGCCCATTGCACATGGAGCATGAGTAAAACCTAATTTCACATGAAGCATGATTAAAACCTCATTTTACTTTAATTAAAATGATTAAAAAATCATTTCTCCTGGAGAATCATGATACTATACTTTACCCAATGCTTTAGAGTGCTATCAGTGTGCACCCTTATTAAACATTTCATTTCAGGTATTAGTGTGCCACTTGGATCAAAAAACACGTATTCATTAAACCTAATAATTTATTCCATGATAAAAGAATGTGGAATTAATAAATGATACTCTATAATCAATAGGTAAATGTGAATAAAGGTTAATACCCTTAATAGAGAAATGGGAATCGTATTCACAACACAATGACTTGGGCTTGGAAAAATGTGGTGCAATTTCGACTACATAACGAAATGACATAAGAATTCATAAAAAATGGTTTATGAGAGAGAAAGGGGTGTATCATAATATGAAAATGAAATGGACAGTAAGGGGGGTCATATAGATAAATTTCCCAACAATTGTTATGAAATTTATATTCATGATACAAAAGAATTTCTTGAATGTAAATGAGGAGAGAGAAATTCCTCTCAGAATTTCGACATAGTAACGAGTGTACAGGTGAGGAATTTATTGAGAGAGAAAGATGTATCTAATCATTTAAACATAAATATGGAAGTATGGGGGAGGTTTGAAATCATACCCCAACATTTATAATTGAAAATAAAAGGGCATAACAATATAAGGATACTTGGACATAAATAATAAAAGTGAGAATCCCATACATGGAAGTGTGATCCCAAAGGCTTGGGAGGGGTTCGAGAAAGGCTTCTTTGGAGCTTGGGGTAAATTGGGAGGATTATAGAGAGAGGGGGGTTGAGTTTTTACGAACTCAAAAGGCTTTTAGTGATTAGGAAGTGGGAGCTTGGGTGGGTTTATATTGGAAATGAGATGGAATTCTTTATTATTTTTGTTTGGGACATCTCACATTAAAATAATCAAAACCACAAACCAACACTTGGTTTTTTCCCAAGGTTTTTTGCAAAGGGAAGTGTAAAAAAATATTTTAAAAGTCCAATATCCCAACTTCTTAAAATAATAGGTTTGTTTATGTAGAGGTGAGTCACACTCTCAAGGAAAACAATTTAAAAAGACTAAATGTTTTATAAGCCTTGAAGGGTCCACTAAAGCCTTGTAAAATAAATAAAACAAACCCAAAATTACATTATATTAATGGTAAAACGTATATTGGCCGAAAATAATGTTTATTTTATTTTATGAAATCACTATTGGGTCATTATGATGTCATAAAACACAATATATATTTAAACAATATTTAATTTTTACCCAAAAATTTGACCGTGTCAGAAAATTATGAAAAATTCACTTTTGTATAATTGTGATGTTCTAATTCCAAAAATAATATTCATTTTATCTAAATAATTTCCTAAATATGTGAATTTTTACTTTTAAAATAAAAATGAATATTTATCGAAAATTCACGGGTTTCGGAAATAACAACTTTTGAACCTTAATAAAAATTACAATTGCATTTATAAGATTATACAATCATTTATACTTAATAAAAATTAATTTAATAATAATAATATTAATACTTTATTGAAATACTATTTAATTCAATAATCAATTAATTCATTAAAATAGATTTCTTAGTTTAATATAAAATAAAAATACTATTTGCGCTTTAAAAACTATTTACAAAATAACAACAATAAAATGAATTTATATTTATTATTATATAAAAAAATAATGCACATATTCATAGTGATAATGTCTTGTTACATAACCCCTTATAACACCCACATAAGACCGAAGGGTAAGGTACGCGATGGTGATAGACTCTTGGAGTGGCTCAGATAACATCACCCAGGTGGTAATTTCTATTAACTTCCACTATTCCTGTAGTTAGTTATCCTCAAGCTTAATGTGTTCAAGATCAGCTTGGGATTTATCAAGAGAAAATCCCAATAACGCAACCTCTTTTCCAATCTCTGAAAAATGGGCTTCGTATGGGTCAAGTCTACTGGATGAGGCCACTGCTTCCTTTGGCTAAGTAAATTGGATTTGTTAAAGTCCAACATTTATACTAATCATGTGATCACTATTCAACGACTATATTAGAAAAAGTCACAATTATTAATGGTATTTTAAAATCCAAAAACATAGAACCAAATAATTTCAAATTTTATATAAACATTTTACATAATGAAAAGTTTAATTAGATCAAGAGGAATTTCCATTAATGAATGTTTGGGTCGCTACAATCTTCCCCCCTTGAGAAATTTCTCCCTCAAAATTTCCTTTTCCCTCACTAAAACAGATGTGGGTAACTCTACTTCATCACTTCTTCTGATTCCCATATCGCTTCTTCAAACATGTGGTTTCACCACAACACCTTGATGAGGGGCATTGTATTACTTAATATAACTTTTTCTCTACGATCTATGTTCTTCACTGGTTTCTTCTCGTAACAAAGATCATCCTCTATCTATACAACCTACAAAGAGAGTACATGTGAAGGGTCTAGTATGTACTTTCTTAAGAGGGATATAATAAAGATATCATGTACTTTGGCCATGGTAGGTAGAAGTTCTAGTCGATAGGCTACAGCCCCAACACGATCAAGAATCTCGAAGGGACCAATGTACCGATGAAATAACTTCCCTTTCTTTCCGAACCTTATGAACTTATTCCATGGAGTCAAGAATAGAAATAACATGTGTCAACTTTAATGTCAAGGTCTCATCGATGGTTATTAGCATAACTCTGATGTCGACTCTGGGATGCCTTGTTATGCTGCCAGGTTTTCACCTTATCTACAATTTCTTCGACCATTTATGGTCCTAGGAGCTTATGGTCACTGAATTTATCCCAAAACACTAGTGTTCTACACCTTTTATAATAAAGGGTTTCATATGGTTCCATTTTTATGCTCGAGTGGAAACTATTATTATAGGAGAATAAAACCAGAAGAAGATGTTGATCCCACACTCCTTTAAAGTCTATTGAGCATGCTCTCAACATTTCCTCAATTGTTTGGATACTATGCTCAGATTGTCCATTGGTTTGAGGATGATAAGTTGTACTGAACTTCAGCTCAGTATCCTAATCAAATTGAAGACTCTTCCAAAACATAGAGGTGAATCTTGGATCTCGATCACATACAATAGATAGTGGTACTCCATGTAGCCTTACCACTTCCCTGATATATATCTGTGACATCTGATCCAATGAGAAATCATCCTGAAATGCAATAAAGTGTGCAGACATTGTAAGACGATCGACAATAGACCAAATTTCTTTTTTTCCTTTGGATGTCTTCGGAGGTCCGATTACAATGTCCATGGTGATGTTCTCTCATTTCTATGCTGGTGTGGGTAATAGTTGCATCATCCCCTTAGAATTCTGTCTCCCAGGCTTCACTTGCTGACACACCAGGCTCTTTGATGTAAATTTAGTGATCTACTTCTTCATATTATCCCACCAATAAATCTCTTGTAGTTCTCAATACATCGTTGTGTTTCTTGGGTGAATATAAAAAATTGAACTATGTTCATCATTCAAAATTTCCTTCTTCGACTCTAAACATGATGGAAGAAATAGTCTTTTACACAATCTCACAATTCCTTCTTCATTAACATGAACTCTAAGGATTTCCCTTTTCTGATAGCTTCCACTCTCTTCTAAATTCCCACATCATTCTTTTGAGAATCCTTTTAACCTTTCCAAAATATACTGTTGAGTAGTTATTTGTGAAAGGATTGATGATGTTCCTTTCTTTATTATTCCCATTCTATCTTCATCAAATATAAAAAGATTGTATCCTTCTCAATTCTCATCAATGATAGAATCGCTGGGTCTTCTCTACATAGAGAATTCGCCACCTTGTTCAATATCTCAGGGTGGTAATGAATTGAGCATTCATAGTATTTGATCAGATGTAACCATCTTCATTGGCGCATTTTCAACTCTTTCTGTGTGAATATATTCTTGTGGATTTTGTGGTCCGTATATATTTCACACTTTACCCCAAGGAGATAATGCCGCCAAAATTTTAAAGCAAATATCACCACATCCAACTCCAAATCATGTGTTAGATAATTATTCTCATGAACATTTAATTTCCTTGAAACATAGGCAATTAATTTGTCATTTTTTCATCAACACACATCCCATTCCCTTCATTGAAACATCACTGAATACCAAAAAAAGTTCTCCACTTGTGGGTAAAGTGAGAACGGGTGCAATGATAAGCGACCATTTCAACTCCTTGAAGTTTTCTTAACATTCATCACTCATATAAGTCATTACTCCCTTCTGAGTTAGCTTGTTAAAAGGGTTTTAAAATCAGGAGAAATTTCTCACAAATCCTCGATAATATCCAAATAACCACAAAAATTTAAGGATATCCGTTTCCGATGTTGGCCTCATCCATTCTTTAATTGAAGCTGTCTTGGAGGGATCCATATATATTCTATTGATTGTGATGATATAGACCAAGAATAAGACCTCTTTACACAATAACTCACACTTGCTATACCTTTCATAGAGATTCTTTTTTTACAAGGTCTCTAGTAGAGTTCTTAGATGCTCCTCATAATCCTCCTTGGTTTTAGAGTATATCTGAATATCATCTATAAAGACCACAAAACATTTGTGGAGGTAATCTCTAAAGATTATATTCATCAAGTACATGAATATTTCTAGATCATTGGAGAGTTCTAAAGTAATTAATATGAATTCATAGTCCTTGTATCTTGTACGAAAAGCAGTCTTGGGGATATCTTCCTTCATTACCATTACTGGATAATATACCGACCAAAAATCCACCTTGGAGAAGTATTGTGCTCCATGAATCTAATCGAACAAGTAATCAATTCATGGGATATGATACAAGTTATTTATCGTGACTTTGTTAATCTCACGATAATCGATGAAAAACTGCATTGACCCATCCCACTTCTCGACGAAGAGGACTGGTGCACCCCATGGTGAAGCACATGGGTGGATAAATCCTTTATCCAGATTCTGTTGTAGTTTTTTCTTCAGCTCCTCAAGCTCCAAAACATCCACTCTATATGGAGTATTGGATATTGGAAATGCCCCAAGTATAAGATCAATTGAGAATTCAACATCTCTTCTAGGAGGAAGACGAAGAAATTCCTCAGGAAACACTTCAGTGAATTCCCTCACAATATGCATGCCTTCAAGAATGGTTGCCTCCTTAAACTCAAAAATCTAAGCCAAATATGCATGCTCATAGGGTAGTAATATCCATGCTTGAGATGATGTAGCTAAAAAGAATAATCGTCCTCCTTGAATTTTTACAGAATTGGGGGTTGATTCTCCACATGGAGAGTGATTTCCCTCTCATGGAAATTTATGTTGGCCCAATATAGGAAAAGCTAATCCATGACAATAATTGCACCAAATTTTACTAGAGAGAGTATGATGAGGTTTTCTAGCAAGTTCAATACACCTATTATGGCAGGGGAGGTGTTATATTCATTAGATGTAATGATTCCCCCATTTGTTATACTCATCGACATATTTACTTCCATGATTTGTGGTGGTGTTGGGATTGTTCTACTAAACATTCAGGATATAAAAAATGCATTGAACCTGAACAATGCATTGAAGTTTGAATGGATTTGTAGCAATGAACAATGCATTGAGGTTCGAATGGAGTGTTCTACTGCTTTATTGTAGCCGCAGGTTTTTCATGCTGACAGTTAATGGCTAGGTGCTTTTCTCTTCCACACCTATAGAATTTCCTCGTCCACTTCAGGCAATTTCGGGGTGCTTTTTTTACATGATTGGAAAGTGGGGTGATGGATCTTTTTAGCATTGTTGGATTTAACCATCAGACTGCTAGGATTGAATTTCACCTTATACTTATTATCCCCATGCTACCCCTGATATTTTCCGATCTTCATTTTGACCTTGAGGGCACATCGAACAATTTCCTCATAGTTGTTGAAGCCACGAAACACTAGTTCTTTTTGTAGTCTAGGTTCCATCCCACAAAATAAGTGGTCAACCTTACATTTGGGGGTAACGACAAAGCTGGAGGTGTATCGTTCAAGCCTTGTGAAGTTTTCCATGTATGCTCCGACAACTTTTTCATCCTTTTTCTTGAGGGTAAGGAAGTCCCTTTCTATATTAAACTGGAGGGTGCATAGAAAATATATATAAAAAACAACTTCTAAAAATCCTTCTATTCTACCATCTTGATCTCATCTTCAGGATTCATATTTTTGATCAATTTCCACCATTGATCAGCTTAACCTTTCATATGATAAGCTTTCAGAAGAACCATCTCTTGTTTGGGACATTGAAGTATGAAGAATATCTTTTCAATAGAGTTGATCCATTGTTTGGAGATTGACGGATCAGATGATCCAATAAAAGTTGGAGACCTTTGTCTCACGAAGCTTTCGATAGTGAATTATTCTTTCTTGGGGGGGGGGGGGGGGTTGAACGTTCATCTTGACCCATGTTTCTATTCAAAATGTGAGTTAACTATGTGAGAATCATGACAATGTTTGAGATTCCAGCTCCCATTGGATTGGGCATCTCATTAGCACAATCATCAAATTGATCTTCACATCAGTTGTTAGATCGATTCGTCATATTATCAGATATTAGATAGAATAAAAGGAAAGTTAGGGGTAACACCTAAAGGGTAAACCAAGAAAAAAACTTATGACTTATAGATAACTTTTATTTCCCTAAATTATGAATCCATAGGCTTCAATCTATGCTATTCATGATCTAATTTCCAACATATATTCTTAGGGTCATTCCATTAATAATGGTTCATACTAAGCTTATGAATTTACCAAGGAATATCCTCTGGGAGTTTCATAACCAAGAGAAAAACAAGGTCTGTTGTTGTGAAGTAGGATACCTCGGGTCATGCCTGAAACTCTTTATCGGGGTTTTCACGGCTAGGTACATCTGTGCCAGAGTTGCCTCAACCTACTCGTATCCAGACATGGATGTATTTGCTTGATAAAGGATTTACTCAATAATCACTAAAACATAGGGATGTTTTTATTATACTTAGACTTGTCTCTAAGGCTTTACTTGGGTTTTCTAATCCCAATCCCGAAAATAACAAAACCGATCCTCTAATACCAACAATAACTACCTTGCTCTTTATTACACACTTAAACCTGATTTATTACATAAACTCTTCACTTTATACAACATGGAAGCTTGAGAGGTCTAGTGTCTTTTGAGCTTAGTATCATTACATAACAACTTAAAACATGAAATAATGCATCTTTATTGAAAACTTCATTTGCATGACCACTACATTCTCTCATATTTAGAATTGCATGGGATAACCTGAGGACATGCATAAGAAAAGGGTGAGCTATAAACCCACATAAGGAAATAAAAGTGGAATAACATGAGGAATAAAATAAATGTTAGACAATAGGCATATAAATGGGGTAAAATAGAAAAGTAAACATAAAGGAATGATAAATCATGATAATCATAACATGAAGATGTGGCAACAACACTTAACATGGAATTAGCATGAGCCAAGGCTCATTGCCCATGGAGCATGTGTAAACCATCATTGCACATGAAGCATGAGTAAACCCTCATTGAACATGAATTATCATGATTCAAAACTCATCAGACATGACGTATCATGATACTCTACTTTACCAAATGCATTGGAGCGCTATCAGGGCACACCCTTCTTAAACATTTTATTTCATGCATAAGTGTGCCACATGGATCCTAAAACATGGATTCATTAAACATAAGAATTTATTCCATGATAAAATAATGTGGAATTCATAAATTAAACTCTATAATAAATAGGTAAATGTGCATAAAGGTGAATACCCTTGATAGAGAAATGAGCATGGTATTCACAACATAATGACTTGGGCTTGAAAAAACATGGTGCTATTTTGGAAGCATAACAACGTGACCTAAGAATTCATAAAATAATGGTTGATGAGAGGGAAATGGGTGTATCATAATATTTACATGAAATGGATATTAAGGGAGGTAATATAGATACTTGTCCCAACAATTGTAATGGAATTTAGATTCATGATACAAAAGAACTGCTTGACTGTAAATGAGGAGAGAGAAATTCATTTCGTAATTTTGACGTAGTAATAGGTGTACATGAGAGGTGTTTTATGAGGTAGAAAGGGGTCTATAATCTTTCAAACATAAAGATACATGTATGTGGGAGGTTTTATATTATACCCCAACATTTATCATTTAAAATTAAAGGGAATAACAATATAAGGAAACTTGAACATAAATAAGGAAAGTGAGAATCCCTTACTTGGAAGTGTGATCCCAAAGGCTTGGGAGGTGCTTGAGAGAGGCTTATTTGGAGCTTGGGGAAACTTGGGAGGATTTTAGAGAGAGGATGGAAGATGTTGGATGAACTAAGTAGGCTTTGAGTGAGGAGTAAGTGGGAGCATGGGTGGGTTTATATAGAAAATAAGAAGGAATTATTTATTATTTAGGTTTGGGACACCTCACATTAAACTAATCCAAACCACAAACCAGCCCATGGTTTTAGCAGATGTTTTTTGAAAAATGGGAGTGTAAAACAAGATTTTATAAGTCCACTATCCAAAGGTCTTATAATAATAGGTTTTCTTTTGTGGAGGTGAGTCACACTCTCAAGAAAAGCAATTTAAAAAGACAAAATGTTTATTAAATCATGAAGGGTCCACTAAAGCTTTGTAAAATAAATAAACCAACCCAAAATCAAATTATTTTAATGGTAAACCATATATTGGACGGACATAATTTTTTATAGTATTTAATTACATCACTATTGGGTAATTATGATGTCATAAAACACATTATATTTTTAAATGGTATTTAATTTTTACCCAAAAATTCGACTATCACAGAAAATTATGAAACATTCACCGTTGGAAAATTTGGATGCCATGATTCCAAAAATAATATTCATTTTATCTGAATAATTTCCTAAACATGTGAATTTTTTCTTTTAAAATAAAAACCGACATTTATAAAAAATTCATGGGGTTGGACAAAAACATCTTTTGAACCTTAATAAAAAGTAAAATTGCATTCATAAGATTATACGATCATTTATAATTAATAAAACGTAATTTAACAATAATAATAATATTTTATTAAAAAATCCATTAATCCATCAAAATAGTTTTCTTTCTTTAATATTAAATAAAAATACTATTTTTTCTTTAAAAACTATTTACAAAGCAATAATAATAAAATGAATGTATATTAATTATTATATACAAAAAAATGAACACATTCATGGTGATACTGTCTTGTTACATAACCCTTTATAACACCTACATAAGAGAGAAGGGTAGGTTGCATGATGGTGATAGACTCTTAGGGTGGCTCGGATTACATCCCTTGGGTGGTAATATCTATTATATTCCACTTTTCCTATAGTCGGTTCCGTTCAACCTTAACATGTTCAAGATCAACATGGGAATGGTCAAGAGCGAAGCCCAATGATGCCACCTCTTTTCTGAGCTCAAAAAAATGGGCTTCGTATAGGTCATAATCTCTATTAACATCCACTTTTCATGTAGTCAGTTCTTCTCATGCTTAACGTGTTCAAGCCTGGCTTAGGCTTGGTAATGTGCGAAGCCAAATGACGCCACATCCTTTCCGAGCTCCGAAAAATGGTACTTGTATGGGGAAAATCTACGAGATGAGGCCATTGTTTCCTTTTTCTATGTAAATTGGATTAGTTAAAGTCCTATATTTATAATAATTATTTTATCACTATTCAATAACTATATTAGTAATAGTCACAATTATTGATGGTATTTTAAAATCCAAAAACATAGAACCAAATAAGTTCACATTTTATATAAAAATTTTAAATAATGATACATCTAATTATATCTAGATGAATTTCCATTAAAGAAATTTTAGGTCGTTACATAGACCATCTAAGGGAAAAATAATGCTATGAATCAGATAAACAAAATATTTGGAACAACGAAAATGTAAAAGGAAATCATTAGATAAAGAAAAACTGGGATTCACCTACCTCAATGGAATGTGAGTGCGACACCACTTCAGTGGAAGGAAGGACAACCCATTTTAGACCAACCACACACCTAAACAATGAGAAAAAACTGGAAATTGCCTATTAGGGAACTAGGGGTTGGATAAACCAAAGGAAAACATGAATTTAAAGGAGAGAAGCACCGAGATGGAGGAATTTGCTTGATAGGGACGATGTGGAGGTGTTGTAATGGGGGTTGGGTTCACTAGAGGAGGCCATTGTCCGTCAGAATGGGATAAGAAGTCGGTCTAGTCGTATATAAGAGGTTTCAGATGCATCTATGGCTAGAGCAAGGAGACTGTGGGCGTGGCCTAGCCAGAGGCTGGAGGTAGCCTTCTCGGAGCGTGAAGGCCAGAAGCAGAGGGTCGGGCGGAGAGCATTTGTGTGAGGCACCGCTGGGGGTCAAGGGTGAAAAAGAGGGCCTTGGTCTGGTGGGAGGCAGAGACCTGGACCATGGAGGGTCGGGGCGCAGATGGAAGAGATGATAGGTGGCCGAAGTGGGAGGTGGAAGTAGGTGGCCTAGTCGAATGGAGCAACCATGTGGGAGACCGGGTGTCGGAGGGCTAGGACGCAGCTTGGAGTAGGATGGGAAAAGTGTGGAGTGTGAGGGTGAGCGTGGATAGATGCAAAAAGGTGAGGCAGTGACAGTGATCATGGATGGGGCGGAGGTGTGAGGTGAGGACGGGGGGAGGCAAGGCACTGGTGGACCAAGGTTCTAGGCTATGCAGGGAGGCAGAACGAAGCAGGAGGTGTGTTCCCATCATGAGGGGTAAGGGTGGGAAGGGGGTGGGGGCGACGCTGGTAGGCCCATGGTTTGGGTGTTTTTATATTAATAAAATTATTAAAATAATAATAATAATAATAGTAATAATAATATAGAGAATAATGATGATAATAATAACACTGACAACAACAACAACAACAATAATAATGATGAAAAATTGCGCGAGACCTGGGCCGACTGGACGGCTACCACTAACCACGTCATGACCACCCACGGGTCTGAAACCCTGTAAAATCATTAAATGTCAAAAAAAAATTGACCCTTGCTCAACCCGAACCTCAACGCAGTTAACCGAAGTTTGGAAATAATAAAGTAAAAATTACTTGAAAATTTTGGTTGTGACAATGGTAACTAGTTTTTACCTAAGGTAACGAAATCCATTTTCATAAAATTTGGTGGTCCTTAATGGATACTTTGTACCTATTTATTATAAATTCTTAACCAATTTTACATCATTCAATTTATAAGTGTGATAAAAATAAATTTTAAATTAAAAATTAAAAATGTATTTAAATCAATGTTTAAGAAAATATTACTTATGTTCTAAAATATAAAACATAGATTTAGATATTAAATCCAAAATTTTTAAAATTATAAATTAAGATATAAATAAAATATTTCTTCTTATAAATAATATTTAAATATTTAATAAATTTTGAAAAACTATATTTCCACAAAGAAATAATTCTTGAAAACTCATATGGCCTAGATGCATGGTTAGGATAAATGTAGATGAATGGTGTAGGAGACACTGTCTCCCTGAAAATTGAGCCACACAAATACTCCAAGGCCTCACATGGTTTTAAAAACCACACTCTAACCATAAAAAATCACATTATACTTCAATCATAAACCCCCGAAAGAAAGAAAAATCCTTGCACCAGTGGTGATTGAAGGTTTGTTTGACTTAAATCACTTAAATCTTGTTGTTAAAATATATGTAACACCATGAAGGATCTTTTCTAGAATACATCAAAGGCATGGAGTTCCCCTCAGACTATTCAGTAGATTCTTGTGAATTTAAGGGGTTGTTCAAAAAATAATAAGGATTTATTTTAAATATTATTTGAATAAGAATATTCATTATAGAGTGACAGTTTTGGTCACATAGTGAACCAGCTAAAACAAAAGTGATAGTTTCTAAATGGAAGTTTCATAGGGAGGCATATTCCATGAATAATTTGAGAATCAAAATGGATTAGAAGTTCCACATCATGATTTATGGTGGAATTTAATATAATATATTTTGTAGATTTATTTTATTATGTAATTTAATTTAAATCATGCTTTAAAATTGGAAATCACACTATATATTATTTTTTCTTGATTATATGAAATATTTATTCGGAGTTATAAATTTATGGTTTGTCAAAATATTCCAGTTACTTACTCTACTTGATTTGAACATTATGATAATTTTAAAAAGTACAGTACACATGGAACTATCTCAATGGATCAAATAAAAAATAATTAATCCTAACCATAATATTATAGGATGAATTCTTAAAAGATTATAAAAATATATTTTAGTAGTGCTTAGGAAAAGAAGTAATTCAGAAATAGAATAAAAGATGGAATTTTAGGATAACTGGTGGAAAACAAATAATATGTTTTCACGGAGATCATCTATGTATGAATATTGTGAATTTCATATATTAGATGAATGTAGAGATAACTAATGCAGTATTCTAGGTTTAACTTCTATTTTTTTGTTCATTGAAGAAAAAATAGAGTACTCGATGGAGTAGTGTGTTCCTTAAGAGTAAAAGAGAATTTATATCTCTATCTTGAGTGGGTTGTAAACCAAGAGCGTTTCTAATGATGAATTTAATTATAAAAATCATTTCTACTAGTTTTTTGTGCATCAAACCATAATCAGTGTATGCCCCTTGGATTTTATTATTTGGGTGGACCATGTGCAATTTTATCATCCCCCTTTTTTATCGTTTATCAATTCATATTCAGTGTGTGGGATATATTCTTCTTATTAATGATATAAAAAGATACTTATTCTAAATAAATGACAAAAATATCTTATTTATCTCACATTTGGCTATTTACCATTATTTTGACCTTCATAAAAAAATAATTCAAGCATTGAATGTTATGATGGTCAGTAAAAATGGCATGCAAATTTTTAATTTGATAAATTATTATGCACTGAAGACATAATTACCATCAATGATTCTAACCCGCATGTAAAATATTTCTCCTCATGTAGATATTTTTTTCATTATTTAGTTAAATAGGTTCACAGATATCTCACATACCCTCTCATCAATCCAAAATACCTTATAATTGGAACATATTACACAACCTAAAAACTAAACAATATTCATATATTAAAAAAATAGGTATCCAATTATAATTGGATGTTCAATCCCTTCATATAAATATTTTAAAATTATTTACCTTTTATGGGAGTATAAAAAATAAAATAATTTGATACTTATTTATATCCCCAACTTTATACCATCAATTTGAATGAATCATATATTGTTGAACGATGAAGATAAAATCCTGATACTAGAACCACACCAACTGAACCCAAACATCTAGGATGTCTTTAAAAAGTAGGCAACCAAATAATTACCTCCTAGAATTTGTTAAAATGCCTTTAATATAAAATTGTTTTATCCATTTTTGGCTGTTCTTAAGAAACTAGTTTTAATGGTAACTAATAATAAAATTTATTAGTTGGTTTTAATGGATGTACATAAATTTTTTTGTGTTTTATAAGAAATCCATGAGTAAAAATATATATATAAAATTAAAATTTCCCATTTATTTTCATTAAAAAATTGAATATTGATTAGTAGGTAAAATTTTATAGGGACCTGTGTATGAAATAATTTAATTATCAAGAGGGGGGATAAAATTATCTTTTACTGAAATTTTAAGCACTTGTTAGTATAATTTAGAGAAGAAAATAAAATATAGTCAAAACATATTTTATAATATATTTGATAATGTGATCCTATGTATGATATTCATACATATAATGCATGGGAATGGTACCCCCTATAATGGTGACTTGAATTTTGAATTGAGTAACAACCATTTACCACTTCCTTTTTTAACACCAAGAGGCACAACAAAATTCATGAATTTTTCACACATGGATTCGTAAACTAGATCCTTCCTTTTCAATTTGAGGAAGACCAAATATGCATTTATCTGAACCAAGGAAGAACTAATTCTATTTATTTTTTTATATATAGAATAACCCTACATAGCTTTTTTTGGTAGTATAAACCTAACACTTATATGAAAATAAAATATTTAAACAATATTTTTTATACGAGTTTGGATTTAATTGATCCTCCACCTACTCTTAAAAATCACATTGTATAAGAATAGTAACCATTAAAAATAATCATACTTTTAGAAGGAGTCACAACTACTTATAACAAACTTTCCGAAAATTATAGGCAAAACCCTAATCGTGAATTTTTCACACCCATAATCACAATTTGGAACACACCTTTTGAAGTGGTGGAAGAACCATCCTTTATCTAAACCAATATAGAAACAAATCCTATATCTTTTATCAAATATAGAATAACCTGAAAACCCTTTTTTAGGGGTAATACAAATATAAAACTAAGGTATTTATTTTTTATAAAAAAATTTAATCCACATATAAAAAAATGATAGAATAAATTAAAAACCCCTGAAAATATTCAAAAAAGTATAGATGGAGTGTAATAGAAAAAATATTCTCAATTGATATCGAAGGTTTATAATGATGGCTTCTAACTCATAGTCCTTCTATAGTAATACATTTTTTTATCACATAGTAGAATAATAAAATAACCTCAATCTCAATTACATGGGAACTTTTTCAGTGATTTTTTTATAAATTGTCACCATAATTCATATTCAAAGTATTTATCATTTCATTTGTCATTTTTTGGAAGTTTTTGGTATGTATGTCATTTGAAAAAACAACATCAATGTTTTTCACAGTTATTTTTCAGATAATGCCTCATGTGTATTCTCTATTTGATTATCATGCATGGAATAATAAATCATATTTGAATTTGATCCTATATTTATTTAAATAATAGTAACTTTAGAACAGATAGTAAATTATAAACATGCATTAACCCTTGTGATCATCATTTAATCTTACATAATATGATTCCTTGTAAATTTTTGCTGGATCAAAATAATTAATGATTATTTTTAGAGAAATTATATCAAGTAAAACTTGGATAAAAATATGAAATAAATAGATATATGAAATGATATATAAAATAAAGCATATTTCAAATTCAATAAAAAGGTATATAATAATCATTTTTATCTTGTTTATAAATGTAATTTTTTGTAAGCATAATTCTCTGTATCCTTCATTTTAGAGTTTTACTAAGCATAATCTATCTTTAGAACTAAATTTTGTATGTATCCACATGCCTTAAAGATGATCAAAATTTTGATCAACAATTTCATTTGTAGGTATCTTATAATATTCCATAAATATAAAGTTATTCCACATATCAATTATTTAATGGTGTGTACCAGTCATTTTATATTGGTTAATCATCATTACAAATTATAATCATAATTTATTGTTCTATTTAAATAAAAATCTTCTAAAACATAAGAATCATTAATTTATTAATATTAGTTTTTTGTAAAAATCATAAGGATCATTTGGTATGGAAAAAATGTGTGAGGGTGATTTGGTAAATCTGTAATGATCAATCCTGAAACCATAAGAATAATTTATAAAATAAATAAATAGTGATATTTGAAATTATAACTAATCTATTATAATGTATTTTGAATATAAATTATACCAATAATCGTATTAAAATGGATTTTCACTGAGATTATTTCATTATTCATATTTCAAATATGGATAAAAATTCAAGAATTAATATTAATAATAATATTTTTTCTACAAGTAGTGAAAGCTTAAAATTCATTTATTCACTCATGTTACATGGAATAAAATTATTTTTTAAATACTAAAAAACATATACATCAAAGGAATAGTAGTAATTATCAAATTAAGATAATAATTCAAGGAGCCACTTGATAATATCTCAATTTTGGAAAATTAAAATATAACATTTCTTTACAAATTTTATAAGGTGTAAAATAATATTTTCAAATTCAAAACATAAATATCTAATAATAATATTTTTAATTATCAAAATAAGATATTGTGGAATTGATACATCCAAATTATTCCCTTTTATAATTTAAAAAACTATTATAATTCCAAAAAACCTCCCCCTTTTTTAAATTTCCAAACAGATAAAAACAATTAAAGAAAATATCTACCTATAAACTTAAATAAAATATACTCCTTAGTAAAAAAATTCTATCCCCTTGTAACATCATAAATCAGGTGGGAATTAATATAAAATATATCCTCCTATGATAATATTAAACTAAGGGTTAGATATTAAATTAATGGGATATGAAATGAAAAATATATTTTAAGAACAGTTATAGAATATTCCTAGAAAAAAAATAATGACCCCCCAAAATTAATGTATTCTAAAAACATAATAAACTGATAAATTGTAAGTAGAAGAGTTATATATTAAGGAAATAAAACATATAAATACTACCCCTTATTATAGTAATTTCATCATTCATTAAAATTGTATAACTAATAAACCATTTATTTAGATTTTAATATCCTCTCATATAAAGTAGTGCCAAGTACTCTTGAAATTTACTCTAAATAATAAAGGATACAAATTTTTATTTTTGTAGTAAGATTAAAAGATATTAAAGTAATTAAATAGTAACTAATAGTGAGAGTATATGACATTAAATAAGAGAAAGTAAGGTGAATTCATAATCACTAGACCGATAAAGAAATCAAATTTATTTTATTGATAGTAAACCCTAAAATACAATATGATTATAAATTTTTACTAACAAAACCGTATAAAAAATTATGAATACAAAACTGTTAGTGTTGATGTTATTGGGGTCCCTAGAGTTGGAATGATTTTAAAGTGAAGATCCACCCATTATCCACGAATATATTCTACAATAAAATTCAAGATGATTTAGTTCATATAGATATTTATATCTTCGAATGTGATAAGGTCATATTTGATACACTCATACATAGTTTAATCTAGTGGTTTAGTAAAGATATCTTCAAGTTGATCACCATTATAGAAATATTTTAAAAAAATTACACCTTTTTGAACATGGTATCCAAGGAAATGATATCATACTTCTTTATGAATTACATCAAATGATCAAAAAGGTAATTTGAATATGAAATATAGGAATAATTATCATATAAAATATGTAATGTTTAAAAATAATCATCAATGTAAGATAATTTTTTATCTAAACTAAGGTGATTGAACATAAAAACTACAAGTAGTAGTGAAATATTTTTATAGGGAACATAAATCAGTGGATTTTTTTTTCAAATACAAGACTCTAATAATTTTTATAGGAAATGATAAAATTAAATTTTTAATTTTATACATCTTTCTCAACCATAGAAATCATAATTTCTAAAACATGATAACTAAAAATGATAACTTATAGCATAATGCAGTCTAAGGATTAATGAATCCTTATTATATTAGATCACTCTTTCAACATCTATTAAATGATTTTTTTAATATTAATTAAATATTTTTTATACACATAAACAGAAAAAATTAAAATTTTTTAGTATAAGCAGTCAAATAAATAAAACTATTAATCATACTTATATAAAGTTTTTATCTATAACTTTTCCTTACTGATCAATATCAAATTTACATGAACTAAACATAAGATTATTTGTTCTTTTACAACTATGTAATTCAATTTTCAAAATACATTCATGTGAATATTTTGATTGATTTGAAAATATTTTATCCACTATTTTTTAATATTTTAATTATAAGAATAAATTTTAGTCCTCCCATGAGATTCATATGAAATAATATTTCACTAATTCTGTAAATTTATTACATAAATAATCTTTGAAGATCTAAAAATAATATCTTCCTAGTAGAATTTTATAAAAAAAATTTTAGAATATTTCCTGATAAATAATTTTGGATATACCATTTAATTATTAAATCCATTTTTTGAAAGAAAATTATATAATCATTTAAACTAATATCTACGATCTTGACTAAGAAAATAATTTTTTAATTAGATTAAAAATATGATCACAAAATTTTAAAATTTTAAAATATGTGGGGATTTATAACACATAATATCTTTATACATATATATATATATATATATAAATTAACTTTTAAAATCTATATGTAATAATCAAAACCCATGAAATTCTATATTAACAAAATATATTCACATAGATTATACCATAGTAAGCATGGAATTTTTTTCTCATAATATGAACCCTCTTCTTGAATATAAACTTGGACTGATAATATAGGTTTATTTGTTAACATATTTCTAAATTAATCACGTTTATTCTTATAAATCATACTTTTAAGGGTTTGTTCATTATCAGATTGTTACCTTGTTAGTTTTGGTGGTTGGTGGTATTTCAAAGGTGGATTGTGAATGTTTTCTATTGGTTGGTGGTGCAATAGAATTTTAGTGGATAATTCACATCATAAAAGTGGTACACAACAAGAGTTGGTGATTTATGTATTGTACAACCAGTGAACTCATGGTTTGTATATGGCTGGTGGAGGAATCTGTGAGACGGATTCACATAGTTTATGGGTCACACTATATGTTGAAAAATAAAGAATGATGTCAAGTGAATTTAGAAAGAAGCTAAAGGTGTGTGTGGATTCACATGTTATAAAGAATTCATGGATTTAAAAAAAATTTCTTAAGGTAATTTACACCATGGATGGGTCACATGACATTAATGTTTCAGTATCTAGGATATTTTTACCCCTTTCAGGAGATTTAAATTCATTTGACCATACCCATCTACCTATCATTTTGGATAGACCTTAGACACCCTGGTGAGAGATTATATCCCATATCTCCTTACATAAACACTTAGTTATCTATGGATTCTTATTAGTGATCATTTTTAATTCTTCCTCTCAAACTTTTTTTATTCTTCTGTTATTCTCCCAAGGATCAACAATGGAGAGGTGGGATTTTATTTGGGATGTTTATGGGTTGTGTTGTGATGATACCTTGACATGGTGTTGGTTTTTCTATAGTCCTCTTTTTCTACTGTGGTTGCAGATTCTTATTATTCTATCTTCAATATGTATCAAGATCATAAAGATATTTTGATATATAGAATCCCCCAGTTCTCATTAATTTGTTTTATGTTTGCGGGTGGGGGTTTTCTTTTTTATCTTTATGAATATAGTTATAAACATCTTAATGAATATATAAAAATGTATAGTTTTAAATTTAAAGGGTTGGAGTTTGATTCATATGAATATATAGTTTAATGTTCTTATCTGATATTGTGAATTTTATGAGATAAATGCCTAGTGAAAATTATGGCTATTGGTGGTCTTTTCTTGTAAAGTAGTTATTTTTATGTGGGAACCCTGATGTGTTCTTTTGTGATATCACCGTAAATTAGAAATTGGATATTCAATTATATTAAGATAATAAAATGGTTTCCCAAGGATTTTGCATGTTTGAAAATTACTGTAAAATAAACATGTTGAATTAACTAAATCACCTTGATAAATCTATAAAATGTTTCGTATTATGATGTGATGTGTCAAAGTGTGGTGGGGATGGCATGTGCAGTTGTGATGTGTGGTTCGGGTATTTCGAGCTGATGGGTGTTATGTGTCTATACTTTTTGGGTGGAGAAGTGATGGTTTATTTGGCCATTATTTTGGGGTGGAGAGGTGGTGGTTTTATGGGGATTATGAGTTTCTTGTTGTGTGGTGGATTCGAATGTACTAGTTGACTTGGTAACATTGGAATTAAATAAAAATGTTGAAATGAGATGGCATGGTATGAATAATTAAATTAATGGTATTAATGAATGGTTTTGGTTGATATTATTAAATATATAAAATGGATTAAACTATTAAAATATTTAAGGAACGTGAAATGTGATTTGTGTCTTGTTGTGTGGTGTTATTCATTAAAGTTGGTAGTAAAAGTGGGGGAGGGATGATGATATGATTTGGTTTGTTCTTTTGGTTATTAACCTATATGTTGGTCATGTATGTTGCTAGTTTCTATATTTATATATTACTTATTATATCTATATGCACCACACGTTTATAGATATCTATGTTCTGACACTCATATTTATAAGATGGGTGTTTTCAACAATTTTTGATGGTGAGGATGAATAAATGGGTACCCACTATTTCCAAGTCTCTCATTGAGGTGATGTAGGTATTACACATGATTTTATGGTTTCAAGCCTAATACTGAACTAGATAATGGATTTTTTATCCTAGGTTTATTTGAGAGAGATGTGGTGTGGCCAAACTTTTGGGGCGGTGAGATGTGATGGAGCTCGAGTGTCTGTGAGAGAGATGAAATGTGGTGGGATGTATTATGGTGTAATTCAGTCATTTTAGGGAAAGGGATCAAGGTTGATGTTCTTAATGTTCATGATATCCTAATACTCTTGTTACGGTTATGGTTCTAATGAGCTTTCCTAGTCTTTTTCCTGTAATATATTACGTGGACATCCTATGGGTTAGTGAGACGAGATGTGATGTGATTTAGCAATACTGTGGGGTGGGGATACATGATGTGATCTTGTTATGGTTTTTTGTTATATTTGGAAGACACAAAATCTCTAAGATGTATTATTTTGTGGTGTATGAGTGATTTACTAGAGGGAAAGTGGTGTGGGGTACCTTTTAATCAGTATGATTTTTATTATGTTATATTATTAAACTTGTGCTATTTAGTGATGTTCCATGGTGTGGTTGGGTGTTTATAGTTGACCTGTTAAGGATCTATTATATCTATTGTTTGATCATAGTTGCATTATTATTATCTCACATGTGCATAACAGACTTTGGTTACACTACATTGTATAACTATTCTGCACAACCTATATACATGAATTGATTTTTGGATTTATAGGATTTTTACATGGACTGTTCTAGACATGACGAGCAGAGAATGTTTGACCACTACTGCATCACTGATATAGTTTTTCTTTTTTTAATTTTCTTGTGAGACTTTTATTTTTATCATTTCTATTTAGACATGCATGATGGAATGGTTTAGAAATTTATTTTATATAATTTAATGGGGATGTTTTAGTTGATTAATCAGGTCTCCTAATATTTTTTATATTATAGAGGGTAATGTGTCCAATTTATCAAATTTTTTATATACACTTTGTGGTAGTATCAATCCCGAAGACTACTAGAGGTGGGACTCAAGGTTCATTACCTCTGTCCCCTCCTTGAGGTATATTTTGAAGGGAAGCGGTCATGATAGAGTGGTATCATAGGTGATGGGTGAGTGATATTATGTAGTTTGGAGTTAGTAATAGTGAGTATTTCATGGGTTGTTAAGGAAATGATGTTTGTTGACTTGGAATGTGACATAGGCCAGAGAGACAGGCTACAAAAACATATTTTTGGGCCCCCGAGATCTATTGGATGGACTCTACGTTTATCTAATGACCAAGTGAGGTGGAACCAATTATTGGGTCTAGAACGAAGAGATGTAAATACATCATGATTACTTGGATTCCCTTTTGAATTGGGTGGTTTTGAAATTTTTTTAAATGAAGTGAAGATGAATTTAAACGAATTAAAAGGAGTCTTAATGATCATTTTATACTACTAGGCATATGAAATACTTTTTTCCTATTCAATGATGGATTTTGGATGTCATCTTCATGTGTTTAAGAAATTATAGGTTCTTAAGGCTGACCCAATTGGTCGCTAGAGAGTTGATCCAGTTGGGGATGATGATCATTAGTAGAGGACGTTGTGTGATTTCCAAAAATTAGATTTTGTAATGTAGGTTGGTAATAATTATAATCTAGAGATAGAGAACTGTTTGTAGAAGCTCAAGATCACCATCATTTTGAACTGGTCCCCGATGTAGTAATGGGTCCCATATAAGGTCATTTGGATGTGAGGATATAAGAATAATTGATGGATTTTGTTTATGAGTGAGAAGAGGTAGGAAGATTTTCTTTTGGTTAACTTTCAAAAGTGTTCCGAGCATAAGATCTTTCATCAGCCATGAATGAAGTAAAGAGGAAGGATAATCTCTCTTAATTAAAAGAGAATGCTAGATTTGGATTTCGAGATCAGGTTGAAGGACCTCTTACCTTTCCCCTAGATGTTTTCCTAATTAGGATTCATAGTTGAGGTGTGTTGAGGAGGGACTCCATCCTTTTATCCCATATGCGGTTACTTCCTTTACATTGTCGACGTATCTAGAGGATCCAAAAAACGGAACTGTGATTAATCAGATGTAATCACAAGAAGGTTTACTATGAGAGGGGATCCATAATGGTTCTTCTAGGGAGTATGGTAGTCATTATTAGGTCTCAGGTTCCAAGACCTTTGGGGTTTTGAATGGCAGGGATTTGAGCTCAGAAGCTTCCTTTTGAACCTTTTCAGACAAGTTTCTTCCATTGTATTCTTGGAGGCTTTGGGATAGTGTGTTTTTTCTATGAGGTTCATGACCATCATAAAAAATATTACCCATTGGTTCTTCATTTTTAGTTTAGTGGAAGCAGTCTGGTTCAATAATTTCTAGTGACGCCATTTTAGTAGTAAAGGAAATATAATTTTTATAAACTGTGGGGAGATGAAGCAGGTATGTGTTGGCATCGGGATGTTCCTCATGCCTAGGGAACTGAACCTGAGTGTGGTCATGGAGGTGGACTTTAGAAGATATGTAGAGAAATTGGAATAGTTATTTATAGGTTTTGGATAAATTAGTGCTCGAGGGGCTAGAGATCATTCAAGGTTTTCTTAGTTTGTTATCTACCCATGTGTTTTCGTTGTTTGATTTTAGAGCTTCCCACATTATTTTTCCTCTCACTCTTGTTTGTGCTCTGTGATTGGATGTTGAGAGGCTTCCCATTCCCCAAATATTGGTTAACCTAGTTATAGGACAAGACATATTTTTTTTGTTGTTTTATAGTGATGTATAATAATAATGGTTACACATTAGTTCCATGGAGATATTTTTTCTATAGATATAGTTGTATGATTTCTTTATTGAAATCAAAATTTTCTTCTCTATGAATGATTTTTTCAAATTAATTTGAATGATAGTCCGTTCATTAGATTTGGATGTAATGCGTGAGGTTTTATTTTGTGAGTAGAGTTGTTAGTTCGGATGTAGACTCATGGATCCCATTATTTACTATGTGGTTAAGTAGCTATATAATCAGTGGAAACTGGGATAGAATATGATCTTAGTTTTTTGAGATATATTTTTTGGATGTTTTCCCAAGGAGTTTGTAATGATACCCCCTCAGTATGAGGTTCAGTTCTTGATACACGTATAGGTATGTGATTCTCTAATTTTTATGGATTATTATCAGATGGACCCTTATGAGCTAAGAGATCTGAGAATTCAGATAGATGATCTTATTTAGAATGGATTCATCTAGACCAATGTGTCACTGTGGGGGACTCTAATGTTGTTTTCTAAGTATCTAGATTGTGTTTTGAGGTAATGTATAGACTACATAAGGTTAAGGAATGTAAATATCTATAATCAATACTCTCTTCTAAGGACTTGTGATCGGTTTGAGTTTTTGAGGGGATATTGTTGGTTTTCTATGGTTGATCAATGGTCTGGATATCACTAGTTGATGGTGAAGGAGAGTGATATCTCAAAGACTACCTTAAAACATAGTAATGGGAACTTTTACATTATGGTTATGTTATTTCAATTCATGAGAACACCAGATATGTTCATGGGGATCATAAACACTATTTTCTATGAACTCATACACTATTTCAGAGTTGTATTAAATAATGACATTTTAATCCACTCTAGGTTAGTAGAGGATGTTTTTAAGCATCTCTGAGCTATTTTTTTTGGATTTTAACACCACTGGAATTATGTAATGTCATTTAAGTGAATGTTTTGGAAACAAGGTGTGCCTTTGATCGAGAATGTGATATCCTATAAGGGGTTAGCAGTAGACTCATCAATTGTTGAGATAGTTTTTTCTAGGGAATTTCGCAAGAATGTGGTAGAGGTTCACATTTTCCATGGTTTCCTAGGTTATTATCTATGGTTTGTACTTGATTTCTCTTGAATTTCACTCCCAATAAAAACATTCATTTAGAATAAATTATATTTTTTATCGACTAAATATAGTGATGTTTTATTATTTTACCAATAGTGGATGTTATTCATTTGTCTAGTGATTTAGTTTCCAGATGGAGGAGTAATGTTTGAGGCATTTTGGGATTCTTCCCTTCTATAATAGGGATGCATATCAATACAACTAAGGAAATTTAACTCTTATGTGTGATGGTTGTTATGAACCATCAGTTCAACTATGAAACCTATGATTTGGAGCTAGTAGTGGTTATGATTGCACTGAATATTTAATGAAATTACCTTATTGGGGAGTGCTTTGTGGTTTTCATGGATCACAAGGGATTAAATTATTTATTTTATCAACACTATATAAATCATTATAAGTGTAGGTTCATGTATTTTATTGAGGACTATTATTTTGGGATATTCTAATCCTTTACGAAGGGGAATATTATGTCTGATTATTTCAGTGTAAATTCATGAAAGGATGTTGTAAAGGATTTTGGAGATTCTTGGAGGGAAATGGAGGGGTTTACAGCCTGAAACATGGATGTGATGGTGGTTTATTGTATATTATTCTTGTTTTATATGATATTACAATATTCTATGATGATGTGGGTGGTGGTGTCTTGGTTGGGAGAGTTAGATGCATAGATGATTGATGGTCGTTTTGTCCATGGTGATTCTATGAAGTGATAAATAGAGGTTGATTAAAATAGATGTTGTTTAATGGTAGGTTGTTTGTTCTGATAATGATTCATGAGGGATATTTCAATGAGTTTCATATCACACCATTTTTAGTATAATAGGGTATTCATAGTATGAACCATATATTGAGGATGCCATTTTGGTGGTCTGGGATGAAACAGGAAGTGGAAGAGTTTGTGGTTGTTGTCTAGATTTCTAGTAGTTAAAGGTTGAGCATTGTGTTCGTGAAAGTTTTTTATAGCCTTTATATGTTCCTAAGTGGAAATGGGAATTAATAACATTAGACTAAATCATAGTATTACCCCAATCCTAGGGAGGATGTGATACTATTTGGGAAACCATAGATGAGTTGATGAAATCAGATTACTTTTTGGTGATCTGTGAGTTAAGTGTCATTGATGCCTTTAAAAATAATATATGGATGACAGGGTGTGGTTCCCTGGAGCTCCAAGGTCCATTATCATGGGTCAGGATGTACATTTACCTTGTGATTCTGGGTGGGATTGCATTATTATTTCGTCACCCAGTTGTGCCTTAGCACTACCTTCCACCCTTATACATACAACCAGAAAGGGGAGACCATCCAAATTATGTATGATATTCTATGGGAAATAATTTAGATTTTATAGTATCATTGGTGAGGCATTCACCTTTGGTTTATTTTTTATATAACAATATCCATATCTCTTCCTTTGGAATGACCCTGTTTGAGGCATTGTACATGCATCCATGTTATTCTCTATTATGATGGAAGGAGGTTGGGGAATCTATACTTCTTGGTCCTGATGTAATGTATATCACAAAAGATAATGTTAATCTTATTAATGAGAGGATGAAAAAAATGGCTGGAAAAAGTCTTATCCCTGTCATAGGATGATACCCTTGGTGTTAGATATTGGAAGCTATATGTTCCTAAGAGTCCGCCATCGATGTGGGATGTGAAGTATTTATTGGGGAAGTAAGATTTTTCCCCTATTATTTTGTCCCATTAAGGTGTTAGTAAAAGTTGGAGGGTTGGTGTATCTATTTTTATTACAACCTCGAATAGAGACGATATGTTAAATCTTTGACATGACTCAAATTTATCAGTATCCTCATAATATCTCCCACATTATTGGTTGGGTAGAGTTGGATATTGAAGACATGATGAATTTTTGAGAGCCACCATTGGAGATCCAGGATTTACAAGTGAAGGAGATTCATTAATGGACCATTCTATCTGTTCATGTGTTGTGGAGGCATGGTGGTGTTTAGGAGATTACTTGTTAGTGAGAGATAATGATGCATTCCAAGAACTTGAAGAAGTTTTGAGTTATGATTTCCCTTGTTTATTTTGATGATGTGATGTTGAATCTTTATATTTTATGAGATATTACTTTTCTAGATGTTGTGATATTTGATGAATGATAATGTTCCATAGTATAAAAATGGGAGTAATGGATTAAAAATCTTGACTAATTGTACCTTGATGCGATTAAAATAGTGTGGGTCAGTCAGTGTCTTCTAGATTAGATAATATATTGACATGGAGTATGAAATTCCTTATTTTTTCCTTAGTTCTATTCTATGTTTATTTTGGTGGTTGTTTGATTTAGTTGTGTGTTTTCCAATGATGTGGTTATGTGGTATGTGGAAGTTTGTAGCTGGTAAAATATAATATGGTGTTGTTACCAATGCTATGTGGTTTTATAGTGGTGTGGTGATGCATTTTATGTGATATATTTTGTGGAAGATCCAATGTGGTGTGCTTGGATGGGTTTGAATTGGTGGTGTGATGAGATCATTGAGAGGTATCTAAAAAGGTGCTTGTTCTAATCCATTTTCTTTTTTTAGGTTTGAATTTTTATTATCAAGGATGAAAATTGTTTGAGAGGTATCTGATGTAATGGCCCGTCCCTTCTAAAACAATTACATTATCAATTTTTATGATTGGAGGTGTTTCATAGAAGTATTGAGGAGGATCTTTATAGGATGGAGGTGAAAAAGTGCTACAGAGGGAAATTCACTTCATGAAAGGGAAATATGATGTGAATGGGTGATTCACAACATGTACAGATGGTGAATTCATTTATTGTATGTAGTAAGTGGAAGAATATATGGAAAAAAGTCATAGAATTTATGGGTTACATGACATATAATGAAATAAATGTCTAGGCGGCATGAATTTTAGTAAATGTTGAAGGCATTGGGGTTTTGCACCTTTTAAGGGTTTTAAAGCTTGTAAACCATTGGACTCAAGGGAATTAACATCATGAATGAGTTACACTAAGTTAAAGTGTCAGGTAATAGATTATTTTTAACCACATCACCCAATTTATTTTTTTATAGGTTGTACCCTTTGGATGATCCCTAAGAATATTGGGGAGATATGTTTTTTGACCAATAATTTTTTTGACCCCTGGGTTCTGGTGGATTACTATTGGTGATTGGTGGTAATACCTCATCTATTTTGTGGGTTTTTTATTTCAATCTTGTTCAGAGTGTCTGATTCGATGAGGTTGGCTTTGTTCAGGGATGTGTTTGTGTAGTGTTTTGATGATCCCTTTACCTTGTGTGGGTTGGTCTATGATCCAATTGGGTGGTTATTATTGAAATCATTTCTTCCTCACAATGCAATACGCAATGAGATCATAAATATATTTTTAGGTAGGGAGTCCCTTTTTCTCATTATTCTGTATCATCCGAGATTTGTTTGATATTTTTTGTCATTAGGAATAAATTTTTCAGTTACATAGCAATGATAATGAATAGTTAATTGAAAACTGAAATGGTGACTGTATAATTCCTATGATTTTATAGCTTTATGTGATTATATGGTATTGTGAATTTTATGGGAGAAAGAGCCTATTGAAAATTAAAGTCATTGGTGGTCTTTTATTACATAGTTGTTTGTGTTATATAGGATCCATATTTTATATTTTTGATATTACCCTAAATGAGATACTGGATATTAACTTATCTTTTGATAATAAATTTTTTTCCCAAGGATTTGGATTGTATGATAATGCCCCTAAAATAAAGATGTGGAATTGATAAAATTTCCATGAAAAATCGTTAATATTATTTTTATGATGTGGTGTTATGTTTGAACCTATTGTGGGGTGATGATGTATAGTTACATTGTGTGGATAGAGAATGTGGAAAGATGGGTGAGATGTAGTTGTGCTTTTGGGGTTGTGACGTGGTGCTTTGTTTGGCTGTACTTTTGGGGGGGCAGGTAAGTGGATTGATGGGGATGATGAGCTTCTTGTTGTGTTTTGGATTCAGTTGTGATTATCTCCTAAGTAGTATTAGAATTAGACAATAATTTTGAAAATATATGGAATGTGATGAATAATCAAATGAACATAATTGATGAATGTTTTTGGATGATAATGTAAAATATATAAAATATAATAAACTATTTAAAATGGAAGGAATGTGAAATGTGACTTTTGGTTTGTTTGTGTGGTGTTCGACATTAGAGGTGGTGATAAAAGTGTGTGTGTGTGTGTGCGGGGGGGGGGGGGGGGGGGGGGTTGATATGATTTGTTTAGTTCTTTTTATTGATAATATATAGGTTGTAGTTGTGTAGGTGTATAATATACTTTTTAAATTTTCTTTGTGATTACTATATGTATCCCACCTATGTCGAGCAATATGCGTCGACCCTCATATTTTTTTGGGGTGTGTTTTTTCCAACATTTGATGCTGAGGAATAATGACTAGGTGCCCTATCCATCCCTATGTCTCTTCCTGGTGAGTTAGATATTTCATAGTATGTTATGGAAAGAGTCCTAATTGTGTACTAAATGGTGGTTTTGAAATCCCAGAAATCTTCAAGAGAGATGTTCCTGGACCGTGATTATGGGGCGGTGAGATTTGATGAATCCTAAGTGTCTATGGAAGAAATTGGATGTGGTTAGATGGGTTATAATTGGGGTCTTTTATGTTATTATGAGGGATCATGTTTTATGTTATTCATGTCTATGATACCCTACAAATCTTTCTAGGGCTATGAATTTGATGAGATGACCCAGATGTCTTATGGAGGGATATGATGTGGCTATGGTAAGGGGTGGAAATATCATATGAGATGTGATGTGGACATGTTGTGGGGTAGGGAGACATTATGTGAATATGATGTTGAGTGGTGTTTTAGGTTGAATATATGTATGAACTAGTACGTATGATGTTGGGGTGTTAGAGTGGTATACTACTGGGAAAGTGGTGCGAGTTTCCTTTTTTATCAATATGATTATATTATTGTTAAATTACATTACTTTTTCTATTTGGTGATCATGATACGGTGAGGTTATGTGTAGATAGTTTACCTTTTAAGGTCTTCTTTGTTATACTATTTTCTTATATGTTTAGTACTATGTTATTTGGACGTTTACATAAGAGACATTTGTTACCCTACTCAGTATACACGTTATGTTCACCATATATATGTAGACTAATTTTCCGGATTCTAGGTGGATTAAATGGACCTCATAGGACATTACAAGATCATACCATTAGAGAAAAAATGTATCACTGCCTTATCTTTTCTTTTGGGTATATACTTTAGTGATTTGTATTTTTATCTACTCTATTTTTGCATGAATTGTGGGATATATTTCATCTTTATATTATATTATTTCATGTTTCTAATATGGTTGATTCATCCTATATCTTGTTATTTTATAAATTATGGAGTGAAATCCATCTAATTTGTGAGTTTTTAAAAATACCCTTGGAGTTAGTCACCGACTTGGGGCCCACTGGAGGCCAGACTCAAGGGTTATTATTTCTCTCCCCTCATTGTGGTATCTTTGGAGAGGGGGTTCAGGTCACTATTATATATTATTACATAAGAATATTTATTATATTTTACTTAAATGTGGTCATTTTTATAGTAAACTAATTTAACACTTATTTATTGAAACGTATCTAGTTAGAATATGATAAATATCTATCAATAATGTTGTGAATACAATCAGAAAAAAATCATGATAGGCACAAAAATTCCTTAAAAAATATACGGTTTGAGCTCTTAAATTGATATTTCTTGTTAAATTATTTAAAGGGTGATGTATTTGATGTTTCAATGAAATATAATGGGAATAAATCTACCCCCAACATTTTTCATTATTATTTTATTGATAAAAATCTCCATAATTAAAATATCTAAACTCTTATTCATATTGATTTAAATTATAATTTATTTCTATCTATATTTTTAAAAAGAATCACATGTTTTAAATATTGAACAACCATATATATATTTTTTATGAAATCTATAGGAATTACTGTAGTTTGAATAACCTAAAAAGATATATTCATTTAATTTTAATCATATTTATCCCACAAGTCCTTTTTTATGATTCTTAACATAATAATCGAATATTCAGGTTTTTTTGTTTTTTACCATTCAAATGGTCATAAGGCATTTTCATTAAAATCAGTATTAAAATAACTCAATTTTGTGGATATTTATATATGTATTGTACAAAAAAATATCTTGGTGGTTTAAAATATTTTAATATGGTTCTAGAAATTTATTATATTGTTTTATTTTCCCATTCCATATAACCATTTTAGGGTGTTTTAAGTGCTGAAAATTTTTAAGAATCCCCACTACATTATTTTTTATCCAAATTATAATTGTATAAATCCTAGTACTCTATCACTTTTAATATATAAAATTTAAAACAATTTTTCATTTTGAAAAATATTATAAGAAGAAAATTTTTTTTCAAATATTTATACAGTTATGATTTATAATATGTACCCATCTAAAAATTCTCAATTCATTAACAATAAAAAACACATTCCTTTTTACACTAATAATTTTATTACATATTAGTATAAATAAATATATATATATAAAATATATAAAGTTATTACCATATAAACACCTTAATAGGTTTAAAAGAATCATTATGGTGTTTACCTTTTATACATGAGTTACAAAAGTAGGTGTTCTCCATATTTATACAGTTATGATTTATAATATGTACCCATCTAAAAATTCTCAATTCATTAACAATAAAAAACACATTCCTTTTTACACTAATAATTTTATTACATATTAGTATAAATAAATATATATATATAAAATATATAAAGTTATTACCATATAAACACCTTAATAGGTTTAAAAGAATCATTATGGTGTTTACCTTTTACATTTACTACACCTTTTAAATTATCACAAAACATAACATTACCTCGTTCACATTTAATGAATGTTATAAATTTTTTAGTATCAACTATCATATTCCTAGAACACCAATTGTCCACATACTAGGTTTCTCTTCAATAAATTTCAAGGAATATATCCAAAAAATATAAATTTAATAGAATTTTGGTGCCCATGAATAATGGGGTTGAATCGGGTCAGATAAATGTTTCCTAGGATCCTAGGGTGATATCAAACATTTATTAATATATAATTTATAATTTGGGGTCATTTGAATAAAGAATTTGGTTTTAATTTTTTTTATAAATCTCAATGAACATGAACATTCACATTCATATTATCATTTTATTCAAAATTTAATTTATGTCACTAACTAAACATATCATTTAGAACTTTGTAAAAAATATTATTCTATATTTATTGAAATATTTTATCATAACCAAGACATATATTAAATTTATTAAATTTATTCAGATATACTATTTTTTCATAGTTTTCCTCTAAACAAATCTGGCAAGATTTGAATTTATTATTTCAACTTAATTTCTTAGAGTTTCATATTAATCAATAATAGTATTAAATATAATTTATTGGGTGGAATTTTTATATAAAAGACAATCCTAATGTTAAATATTTTTATTTTTAAATAATTTAATAGAAGAAAATATTTCATTTTTAGATCTTAAAGAATAATTTATCAAATTTAGATTCTTTCCTTGAGTTAACTTATTTTCAAGAATGAGTTTTTTATAGATACTTATAAGAACATTATGTATATTTAAAATTGTAGAAACATCATTCTTTAATATTTCTATTTTATCATATAACTAATACATCAAATATTTATAAAAAATAGAATATACAGGGAGATGTTCAAAACCACTTACCTGATTGGAGATTTCCATGAAACAAATTTTTTTTAACCAATTTTCTGAACGAGATTCATCACATTAATTAGAGTATTTGGGACGGCTCTTGAGAAAAACATGATATCTCTTTATATTTTTTTCTTATATTCTTATCACTTCCTTTTATATTTTTTATTTCATATTTCATGTTCCATAATATTCATGGTATATTACTTTAAGAATTTAAGTAGAATTATAATTATCTTTTTTTAATTATCATATCTAGAATAATCTATCTTATATTTTATTGAATATCCTATCATTTTACTGTAATATTATTTGGTGACGAGTGAATATTCATCACGGTTAATTCTCTACAACTCAGAACTGGATGAGTAGCAAGGAAAACTAATATTTTATTTGAATGAAATTCATTTTATTTTACCGGATTATTCTTCATGAATAATTTTAAATTTTATATATAGTATAATACAGTTTCAAAAATATCATCAGGATTATATTCTTTAAAATTATTAATCTCGTCACATTATAAATCCTTTAAATGCCATTTTTTATATATATATGTCAATTAACTCTCATATAGTAATATATTTATAAATATTATCTAACAAAATTAACGTAATTTATAATGCTAGAAAAATGATGCAATAATTGATTCAATGTTTTATTTATATATTTATTAAAATCCAAATATCATTCTCTTAGAAGTCCAAAATTTATTCAAATTACTTTTTCTGAACCATAATGAATAGTTTGTAATATTCTCTTTATATCATGTGCAGTTTTACAAGCTAAAATGTGACTGAATGAAATTTGGTTAATAGAATAATAAATTATGAACATGATTTTTTACCTAAGGACACATTTCAAAGATCCAAAGCACTTATGAGTAATAGGATTTTCCTCAAGGTGCTTTCAAGATTTTACCATGGCTTTCTAATTATAAATATTTATTTGTATAAGGTATGCATCCATCCAAACATAAAAATATTAAAAATGGTAGTATTTGTGGGTCATAAACATCATTGAATCTTGTTGCTAACATCTCAAATAGATATTTTAGGTATAAATTTATTTCTTATATAAAAGTGATATATATATATATATATATATATAAAGGATATATAATTATATATTCATAATCCAATATCTAATAAAAAATTTTAGCCCATAAAGGTTGGGTAGTTGAATAGTTAATAGTGGGATCAATTAACCTCTATATAATGTCTATCTATGATTTTAAAATAAGAAACATATTTAAAAACAATAACACTAGTAAGAGTTTTAGGATTATCCTCAAGGTATTTTCCAGGTTTTACTGTAGTACTATAATGATAAAAATTTACCTATTTAATATTTTATTCCCTATAAACATGAAAATATAAATAAACGGTGGTCCTTGTTGAGCATATCCATTGTTAGAAATTATTCCTGCAATCCAAAATATATATCTTAGATGAAAAATTATTTACAGGAAAACATTTAGCAACAAGATACATATAAATAATTTATAATGATTTATTCAACATCAAATATATAATACAACCTGATTGGTACCTATAGGTTAGATAACTAAATGTTCAAGAGTGGGGTGAATTTACAATTTTGTAAACTTCTAAATACGTAACAATGTTAATTTATTTTTCAATAGATAATAATATATAAACACAATATTTTCTATATATGTGTAAATCAAATTGATATTATGTATAATCTTTACACTATCAATGTGAGAGTATGGTTCCCACTATAAATGTGGCTTGAATTTCAAATGGAGTTAAAATCTTTTAAAACTATTGTCTTAACCATTTGAGGAACAACTCAAATCGTGACTTCTTCACACATGGAGTGAAACCCCAAATTATTACTTTGGAATTTGTGGAAGAACCAACCATTCCGTTTTTTGGAGAATGGTACAATTGAATCCACTTTATTTTTATAGATATTTCAAAACCATACATTCTTTTTATAGGAATATTGTAAACCTAACACTAATTTCATTCCTTTTTATGAAAAAACATTAAAAAACTAACATATTCAAACAATATCATAAAAATTAAAAACCAAATAAACTAGGTGAAAAAGTATAGTTTGAGTGTTTATGAAGAAGTATTATATTTTAATTTTAGAGGATAGAAAAGATGAATGCCACCTAAGAGTCTTGTTTTGATTATCTAAAGAGTGTATCACATGGTTCTATCTAAAATAATCCCCAAACTCAATTCCATTTTAATTAGTTATATCAATCTTTTTTTAGAGTTTTTTATGGACAACATCATGAAAATATTATCAATTGAATTTATTATTTTCCTGATGTTGCATGAATGACTGGGAATGAAATGAAATAATTAATAGATATTCATTACCTATTTCTCAATTAATTCACCATATTCAGTCTCTATTTAGTGTTCATGCATAAAATAATTAATCTTATTGAAACTCATCCTATATTGATGAAATTACAAAAAATTGAATAACTCTAAATTTTTTAACACACTTCAACCCCTATGATTTAAATTTAATCTTACATAATATGTTTCCAAATCAATTGTTATTGGATGAAAATAAATAATATTTAACTATAGGGAAATTAAATCCAGGATTTTTTTGAATAAATAAATATAAAATGGATATATGAAACAATGTTTAAAAAAAATATTTCGATGTCACTAAAAACTGTAAAAATATTCCTAAGAATAATTTTTAACTTCTATATATATAGTATTGTAGAGAAATAAGAATTATTTATAACAATTATTTTAGTGTTTTAGAAAATAAAAAATCTTACCCAAAAATTAACCGGTATATACATCATCTGACCCTAAAGGTGATCTACATATGCATCATAAATGTCTCATGTTGGAATTATCTTTTATTCCATAAAGATCATGATATAATAGGTCAAAATACTTTTATTGGATGTAATAATCTTTCTATGTATCGTAATAATCATTCTAAATTGTTAGCGTGAATTTTTTCCTATGTGAATATCATTATTCTATAGATTAAGCATCCTTACATTGTGAAAATTAAAGTTTTCTACAATAGTAAGAATAATTTTATTTGTATTAATATTTTCATATATTATTTTATTATAACATAAATATCATTCATAAAAAAATAAGAATAATTTAATAAATAAGTAAATAAGTATGTGAGGAACTATAATTACTCAATTATGGTGGATTTAGTATGTTAGTTATAACATGGCTCACACAAAAATGTAATTTTATTCAAATAATGTTTTTAGGATAGATAGAAAACATAAGAAAAATTGAATATAAACATTAAGATCAATATTTTATTCTAAAAATATCTCATGTCGAAAATACATTTATTTACTCATGGTTGAAAAAAATATAATTTTCTAAATATGAAAACATAATTTTTTAAAAGGAATATGTGTAATTATTATAACAATATAAGGTGTTAAAGATACACTCTCTAATTCCACTATGATTTCCTAAATGTGTGTTTTAGATATATGTAATTTTATATTTCCACCATAAGTAAAATATTACCTTTAATTACCGATTTGGATAATTTTCATATATATATATATAAGAGTTATTTAGTATATGCAATGATTTAGGTAACTTCCAGTGATGCTAGTTTTTGATTTTTTGGTATTATCTACAGAATTACATGAAAGTTTTCACGGATGAGTTCACTATCTATTATTCATATTTGTTGAGTGTTTGATTTGTTCACATTATTTACGTCACCAAATTATATAAAGGAAACTTATATAAAATTAATTGAAATGGAATTAATGGTATAGAAATGGAAAGTAAATGGAAATTATATTTATAGAGATGATATCAAAGTCAATAAATCAAATTATTTATGTCATTTATTCCATAACATTCCCCATAAATGTATAATATGTGTTATCTTTCTTCGGTCACATAGTATTTTTCCACTCATTAATTTTTGAATTTAGTATAATTATTATTCCCTTCTCTCAATTACCAAAAAATGAAAATTTACTTTCATTTGATAAAAACTATAATGATTATTTTAATATGTTGGTATAGAGTCTCACATCACCCTTAATAATCCAACAACCCATTTGGATTTACCATTTGATCTACTATATAAAACAACAAAATAGGTAGTTGGGTTAGTCTAGTCAAAAAGTTTTATTTGATATCCATATTTCATTATATACCGTCATTCACATTGGTCCCTTCACAGTAACAGTAGAAAACATCAACAAAAATAATTCTATTCAATTATTATCATATTAGATAAATTTAGTTCATATATTTTATAGTACATTATTTTTTTTCTAACCATGAATACCTCAAGTATCTCCTTAATAAATAAGAATCCTAAGCAGCTGTCATTATTTAGATAATCCACCATTAATAATTAAATTTAGAATATATAAATTAAAATATAATAGAGGATGTGGCACTTGATATAATCATTAAGATCCTTCCATCCTCAAACATTGAATAATCACCTTGAATTAAAAAAAATTACATGTTTCCTAATGGGAAATTTATTGAGTGCATGATGATATTCCATGGTATCCTCACAAAGTATAATGTTTGGAATAATTATTTATTATATCAAATAACATTAAAAACAATTTTGATAATCTAAAATGTGATCCCCGTTGATACTTTATATATAAACCCAAACATTATTTAACATGTATTGATTATGTCCTTTGGTGTTTCAAACTCATTGGTGAGTTTTAGTGTATCCCAGAGTTTTTTCACACCATTTAATTTGGGGTCATCTTAAATCACTAATATACTACTTATAAGATACATGATTCTATAATATTTTTTCCAAAATTTATTTTATGTTGCCTATGATTTTTTTTCAACATTTCATAATTTTCATTGGACATGGAAGGTGTCCAAATGATGGGAGATTCCATAAAAACATTATTTTTCCTGAATTTTTTAAATTTTGGGGCCCTGAATTTATGATTTCATTTAATAAATCATTTAGAAACTTTTAAATTCTTCAAAAAATGTATTATCGATCAAAATGGATAGAATCATGTTCCCAATGTATTGATTAGTCAGTGGTATAAGGGGAATTATCCTAACCAAACCTTTTAGTTAGATTAAATATCCTATCTTCATCATCAATGGACAAATTTTATATTTTTCAAACTATTTATTGAATTCAATTTTACATAAATATAGGTTCAAGAATATAGTTTATATAGCTTATCATAACTAAGTTATTGGATAGGATGACGTCTATAATATAGAGGAAAAAAATATTCTATTAAAAAAATTCAAATAAAATATATAATATTGGATTCTAAGACCTGGTGATGAATTGTGGGCCTACTGTAAAATTTAAATAATTTCATTGACATGTCAACTTATTGGCTTAAATTTTGATAGGGTTTTCACCTCCCTATTGGAATAAAGCATTGATCTTATTATACTATTACATAATTTAATTATAATATTTTGGTTATAAATTTTCAAATGAAACTTTGAACTAAAGAGTTTTAGTAAATAAAAATATATTTATATAAGAACTCTTTAATCCATAAAAAAATAACTAGGTAATAAGTTATTTTAAATGGAATTATATTTGTAAAATTGAAATGGGAAAAAATAAAGTTTAAGAGAATTTAAAACAGACACATGATAAATTAGTGTCATGGTTTCACATGAATTTAATTTCCATTATTAGTATAAATAATATCTTTTAATTTTTATCTAATACAATTTATGGGATACTTCTGTCCAAGATTACTAAAATTAACTAATTATTGTGGTTTATAATTTTCTCACACTGTTTCCATAAATTCAATTTCCATTTATTGATAAATATCATTGAAGTAGGGAATATATTTATTCATCATTTTAAAAAATACGACTTTACATAGAGTGAAAATGTTTATTTGTGAGGGCTTCATTTAAAAGAAAATTACTATTCATTTCAACATTATAAAGAAATTTTTTAATTTATTTTGCGTTATAATTTATCTACTGTATAATCATTTGTTCCATATATATAATTTATTAAATTCTTGATAAATTATATTTAAAATGAAATTTTCACTTTTTTAACATTTTAAAGGCTAGTAAAATAGATTTGATGTGACATATATTAAATTCTAGAAAAAAGGGAAAAAACTAACCCCCCCCCCAACACCCATGTGGTCATATATCCGCATTTTTCATAACATGCCCTTTTGATTGTTAATTTTTAAATTTAATCAATATAAATGTGGGATATAATTATCTTGAATATTAGAAATCCAAATTCATCCATTAAGAAACTCAAATAGTGCCAACATTAAATGGAATCCCCCTATTTATAGTTAGGGGTTCACCTTTTTAATTTGTAAATAAACCCAATTATATAACTCCAATATCAAGTAAATTTATTTTTGAGATATTAAAGATTTCAGTCATTTTTTTTGAATTTTTAATAAAATTAATTATGACTTCATTCTATTAAAAATTTAGGTTGTATATAGCATTATAAAAATATTATACAAAAATAATTACCAACATTGTCTATAATTTGGATCCTATGACACTGTATTTTTATATTGAAATTAGGAATTTAGGTTTTTTATTTAACAGTGTTATAGTGTTTCCATCATCATACAATAAGTTTTAGAGATCTCTATCTTCATTGGGATAGTTCAATACAAGCTTCTTCCCCCTCTCATTGGAATTTTAAATAATGGGTGATAAATGGTAGAGAGATACACACCTAGAAAAGGAGTAATATGATATTTTTTAACTTTTGGTTTGATGTTTTTGAGATTTTATTTTATTCTTTAAGTTTTATATAGACTTTTTTCTGATTTTAGTGATGTATATAGGCATGATTTAATTTAAAAACATTCTTTTCAAAACTAATTTGTTTTATATTTTATTATTTTTTTGTATTTTTCTAATCAAAGAATATAATTTATTTTTTATAAGAAAAAAAGTGATATTGATATTCTTTTTATCCACCATTCCATGAAATATATCTAAATCTTTAATATTGAAATGTTATCTTCTATATTTTCTATTTATAATGAAAAAAAATATTGAAATCTTGGTTTTAATCAACAAAATAAATAAATAAACTAAATAACAATTTTTTGAAAGGTACTAAAAATATGTGAAACAACCTTTAAATTATCTAATTATAATTTATTTTACAACCTTATTACACATTCTAACATTTTCATCCATTGTTTTAGTAATTTTATTCAATTTTTTACATTATTTGTTTTTCAAAATTGAAACCCGCTTTATGTTTTTCTTATAAAATAATTGAAAATTGTTACAATAATCCATCAATACTCATTAAGAGTCGAAATTGGGTCCTCTCAATACTATAAATTAATATTAAAAACTAATAAATTTGGTTTTTAATCATAATGTGATCAATCAACCTTTTTGAAAACTTGGAATTTTGAAAAAAACAAAACACCCACTATAGTCTGCTCCATGATAATACCATTTTATCCTTCAACTTCTTATGACCATCACCAATACATCCATTATGATATGGAATTATTCAAAATCCTATTTTTCTATTCTGATATAAGAACATGATCATACATATTCATAAATTTTTATAGGTCTCTCTTTTTCATTATTCTAATTGATTTACTAACCCATATTCATTGCTATTAAGGGGTTAACAGGAATTCCCTACTTCAAGAAGATTTGAATTAACCTTTTACTGCTATCTGTTCTCCTCTATATGAATATTTAGTTTTTATGTTCCACAATTTCCAATAAGATGGGTATCCAAATTTGTTCATGGTGTATAATAATTACACCTAATCCTTTTTCAAACCGCGATAATTAATACAACATTAACCTTGATTACTAAACCTATTTAGACATATCTATGATATTGCGTGTGCACCACCATAACATCAGGTTATCTAAATCCAATAAATATCTTCTAAAATTCTCCAAATGATTCTATAAGAATTATTACATCATCCAATACCCTGATATAATAAATAATTCTTACAGCCTATAACAACCTTTTATGATAGATTAACTAATCATCAATTATATCATATCAATTTATTAAATAATTTTCCTTGTACATCCATAATAATACACTAACACCTTTCAATTTAAAAATTCCCCACCTTTGGATCATGTTCAAATTATCACCAACATCATCATCTAATTTGAATAAAAATAATCATAGTTAACTTTGATACAAACTATTAAACATTGATCTAAATCCATTAGAATATAAACAATACCACTTTGCTATAATATTTCCACAACTTTGGATGTCTTTGACCACATTTCCATTAATGTATCTTCATGGAGATGCTGACGGCCGGTTCTGAGTAACGGCCTACCTTTATGGACGGCCGGTTTTGAGCCACCGCGGCACCCAGAAGGGGTCCCTTCTCATGGAGATGCCGACGGCCGGCTTGGCCGGCCTCCCCTAGTGGTCCGCCACGGCCTCAGGCCGCGGCTCGTCTCCCAGGCACTATGCGACGACGTTACACCTCTCCGTTACGGCCCGCTCTGGCCGCGGCCTTCCTCGGCCTCTCCGGAACGGCGTGATGGTGCCGTGCACCACCACCGTGGCCCGCTCCAGTCGTGGTCCTCTACCGATCACTACACGGTGCAATGGCACCGTGCGCCTCCGCCTCCAACATCATCGAAGATCAACAAAGAAGAGGGGAGGAGAATCAGTCGTGTTTGTGCGGTCCGATCTCCTCCCGTTACGACGATATCATGTGGCCAATCCTTAATCAACAAAGAACGATAATTAAAACTTGAACAAAAATAAACCCTACCTCGTGACGTGATCTGCGGAGAGGTGGTGTCGTTCGTTGATGTCGGAAGGTGACGTCGCTTGTTCAATCGTCAGAAGAGAAGGTCCCTTGGTGGTGCAACAATAGTGGAAGAGGAAGAAGAGGAAGGGAGGAGGAGAAGAGAGGGTTTCTCCCGGGGATGCCCCCTCATCTAATAAGCTACTCCCTTATTTAATTAAGGGGGAAGTTTATTTGAATTAATGTGAGTGGTGGTTCCCCACATTAATTCAAACAAATTTGAATTCCACAAAGGAAGAATAAAAATAAAATAAATTTTATTTTTATTTCATGATGTCTGGAAAACTAACTTCCACACTGCCCCGACTACATTCAAGGTGAAGGTCCTCTTAAGAAATCACCGACACTGCGAGTTCAATGGTGCCCTCAGAATCTGATTCTGAGCACCAGTTTAGAAGGTTCCAAAACCCACTTGTTCATTCACTGAACGTTCTCGAGCTAAACTTCGGAAATTGATTTGGGGCACACCGGGCCTCAGAATCAAGTGTCGTCAGAAATTGCGTACATGTAAAATCCCAAAGAATTTAAGAAAAACATTTCCTTGAAATTTCTGTGTCTTTACAGACATCAAATTTGGTGGTAAGTTCAAACGATAAGCCACATTCCCAATCCTCTCAACGATATCAAAAGAAACCATAATCTTTATTGCAAGAATGAATTCCAAGTAATAAAGAAATATCATTTTGAGATGTTTTCTAAATAAAAATAAACAACCTAACAATTCCAAAGTCCAAAAAATATTTTTTCTTAAGGTATCAATAAATGGGTCATTCCCACATATATAAAATACAATTAATGAAACTCAATGAAAATATTAATATATAAATAATTATATAATCCACTCAAAATATTTAAAATATATTATATCAATATATAACAAAATTCAATAGGTATATACATTAAAATATATATTTTATGGAGGACACACCATGCGTAACTAAAAAATGTTGAGTATAAATAACCTCATCCATGTAACTAAAAAACTATATGATCCAATTAATCATATTAAACACCATGTTTAAATTACACTATACAAAACACTAAGTTATCTTACATTACATGCAAGACTGAGTTTTCCCAAATTTTAATGGTGGACCTATTTTAATTTTCAAATTTTCAAATTTCATATTTTTAATATGAAAAAAATATCTTAATTTTTTAAATATAAACTAAAAAATTATTTTGGGGTTAATTTTTGTTATTTTTTTGCGAGTTTCATTTTTTGATGAATAGTGACAAATATTTTATTTTAATTCAAAACTAATTTTTCATCTAATTTATTTAAAAAGATTAATTGTATTTTTAAATGAGATTAATGTTTAATTACATAAATTTTATATTAATTAATCTAATTTACATAATTGGAATTATTTTCACATTGAAATAGAATATAAAATCATCTCAAACCTTTGAACATTTTTACATTAAAAACCATCTTCGCCCTCTAGTATGTGGGATTAAATTTGAATTATTTTCTCCCACTTATATGATTGGAGTTTATTAAAAATGAAGAAGTATTTGTAAAAATTATAATTTACAATGTATAATAGTATAATCTTATTTTTTGATAGAATTTTTTTACTAAAAGTAATTAAAATTAATTACAACGAATAAGGTAAAATTACACTTAACAAGGGACTAAACATTAAACATCAGAGAGACAATGACATAGAAACTTATAAAAAAATTTATGTCCATATCGATACAATATCCCTAATTGGTCAGAATTTTAGGAGTTATAGGGAAACATTTTCATGACAGTGACCCATATAACAAGTTAGGTATGGAAAAAGACAAAAAGGGAAACTCAGATAACTTTAACATTTATAAACATTTAGAGTAAGGAAGAATCTACATAGTTTTTTTTATAAAAATCATTTTTAATGTAAATTATTTTTTATTATTTTAATTTAACTTTAATTTTTATAGATGATATAGTTACATTAAACTCCTCAAAAATGCTAACAAAATGATTATTTACTTAGTATTTAAATATGATAAATGATGCTAAAAACAATAAGATTAAATTAAATTTAATGAATTATTATGTTACATTATTTTTTAGAGTAACATATCTTGTTAAAAATATTTTAAATTAATATAGTTTAATTCCATTAATTATTTTATATTTTAAAAATAGTATTAAAAGTTTACTAAGAAAATTAACATGAATGTTAATTACAATAAATGTTATTTTTTAAATGATTTAAAATTAATAAAAATCCTATTATATTCCAAGTTAATTTTATGTGTTAATAAATATCAAATATGTTTCATTAATGGAAAAAATTTTCTTTATTAATTATCATATTTACCCATTTATAGTAAAAATAAAATTATTAGTATGGTCTAGGTTAAAGCAATGTTTTTCCAAATTAGATGCACTTGTTTTAATATAAATTTCCAAGACACATGTGGTTTTATTAATTAAATTAGATATAATATTTATAATACAGTGGGTATATATTTTATAATAAATCTCACTTTAATTATGTTTTAATGGTTAAATTAAATATGTTATAAAACTAGTTAACCAAAATGAAAAATATAATAAAACATAAAGAATAAGGAACAAAACGATAAAAATTGACTTATTTTTGGGTGGTGGAGACTTTTTTCAACCATAATTTATATTTAATTCATTATTTTTTATTTTTGATGCATATGTAGTTTTCGATTCCTCCCAAAAGTGATTACCTTTTTATATTTACAATATTGTAACTCCTCAGCCACAATAAGAAGAAATTCACTCATTCTCTTCCTCACACCTATGAGACTTTTTTTCATATCTAAAATATTCCAAAATAAGCTCCAAAAATTCTTCTCCCCATCCTAGAAGCCCCACCTTGTCTGAAAAAGAAACCCAAGGAAACCCTTTGGTACAAACCAAATGTAGTAACCAGAAAAATAGGTAACATTCTTCAATGTGTAATTATGTTTTCTCTGTTTCTACACCCCTTAATTTATAATTATTCCATTCAAATACAATAACATAAGTATACTCAATATACATAAATATTGTTATGTTAAGGGTCTTACCTTAACCTATACACACTTCCATCAAATGAGAAATTAATTTTTTATTTGTGGGTACGGTTGATTATCGCCTTGTGAGAAAATGTTGTTCATTTTTCCACTAGCACATCTCATTGTTGGCCATTACAGTGGAGACATTATTTATACATGATATATAATATATTTATTATTCCTTAGTTATTATATAATTTATATATAACACATAACTTTATGTGTTCCATTTAGTGTAAATTTGATAACTTCGTTTGGGGACATATGGACTACCACCTCTTCAATGAAATGTGATACGTTCACACTTTACATGGAATGTATTAAAAATGGTTTTAATTATAAAATATGGTAAATTAATGGTATAGATATGATTTTAATGAAATAATAAACTTTTTATAAGTATAATATAACATTTTATTTACTACCCCTTTCACAAACTAAAAAAAAGGGATAGCGCCATTTGTGGATGTGTGGACTACTACCTCCAAGACATGATGTGATACATATTACATCATAAAAATTATATATATATATATATAAGTATAAATTATTAAATAAAATGGTATTTGGGATATATAATGATCATTTTAGAATGTTAAAGTGTTATTTTGCTTCTTTCCAGAATGATCACTGATAAATGGGAACGTTACTCATGAGTATGTATGACCTACTATCCCATTGATTGTAACATTGGTTCATTTTAAAAAACCAACATAAAAAATTGTTTATTAGAGTATAATTTATGTATAAATATGACAATAATTTCATGATTATTATTCGAGATATTTTTATGTTGTCCTGGCCCTCTCCCCACAAAGTGTACCCCTCCTAGGTCAGTAGTGGGATAAGAGAGATTGTGACACCCAAGTCCTGCCTCCTGTAGGCCCCATGATGGTGACTAGAACTGGGGGTATAGTAAACACACAGACATGAGTCGTTTCCCACCAAGAGAATACATGTTAAAGAGAGAGATAAGATAGACACCAACCATCTCCATCTCAAAATACAATATAAAAGAAAACCCAAGTGCACATATGTAATTTCTTACAACAACTATAGTAACTGAAAGGGAAAGTGCAGTACTAAAAAAAGTAAAGGTGATAGTGACCAAAACGACCAAATAGATCTTGAAAATTAAAAGATAGTAGTCACCACTATTATCCCCAACCTGATCCAACTATCCAAAATAATTATATACATAGGGTGAGTATAACACTATACTCAGTAAAATCCTCCCAAGAGCCTCTTGTGAAAAAGTCAAGAAAGCATGAAAATGTAGAGTGAACAAAAAGTGAAACTAATTAATCACATAAGTAGGTATACTAAGTTCATAGACTCAACATGGATACTCTCACCATGTATCCTACACAAGTGAATATTATATAATTAAGAATATCAAGGGTACCCAACTACCACATCCCCCCTGGTTTTTTGTTTTTACCCAATGTCGCATGTTCTGAGTATCTCTCACAAAAAAAATCCATCTTATAGACACTTGGGAGATGTACCACAACATGAACCACATAATACACACACCAAAAAATACCCATAACCAAAAAGTAAATAGGTAGTTTCTAGGTGCCACCACAACCTGTATAACATATATTATACAACGAGTATTATAACTCAATCTATTACAGCCCATACACCAAGTAAGGATCCTCAACCATCCCAATCTATACACATTATACCAATGGTAGTCCATAGGCTACTATATCTAGAATATATTTGTCTGAAATAACCACAATACATGACATACCTCTATACACATATATGTGGAAAACTAACCACTATGCATACCAGAAAAATTAAATACGAAGAGAAGAGAGCGAGGTCCAAGGGGTAGTTAGTAGTCCATTCTCTCACCATGATGTTTAGTAAAACACCCCCATTGATCAGAATCCCCAGTGTGTTAGTTTCCCTAATTGAATGGGTGGATTTTCATACAAAAACACAAAACTTACATGATATAATATAGCTCCAAACTACAGTATGAATATAAAATAGTCTCAAGAACAACTATATCTAACGTCTCTCAGACTCTAGATGTCCACTACTTTGGCGAGATATCATATAAGAACAAAACCATTTAAAGAGACTCATTAAGTTATCTTATTTTTTTATGAATTTAAATTTAAGTTAATTATGTTATCATCCATTAGTTTACTATTTTCATTTTCTACATTTCATAACATTATCATCACAACAAAGTTCTATTCCCTCCAGGAAAAACCAAACAGAGTCCACAGTTTCATAGAATTATAACATCATCATTGCATCCCAACAAGTTCCAACCCCATGGGTTAACAAATTATTCATTTATTAACAAAATTTTCACTATCCATATTTCTAGGTATTCTAGAATAACATTCTTAGCTAACAAACACATGTGGCTCAATACAGTGAGTAGATGTACTACCCATAGAGTAATCCCCACCAATATCAGGAGAATAAAATCATCCAACTATGAGATGATAAACATGGAAAGAACATGGAATGCCCCATATGTTTTCTCTTTTCTTTAATTAAGAGTAACCAAAGTGATCTACCTCAGGCAGTGGGGAAAAGAAAGTAGACAAACAAATAAAATATTCAAACAAGCATCCAACATTCATATAAATGGGTAATCCTATCTTTAACTAGTTTTCTCATCTATAGTGTCCTTCATGACACCCACATGTATACCCCAATGCATCCCACCATTATAGGTATCAACTGTTACCACATCAACCGGGCCTTCCCACCCCACATACCAAAACATCCCACCATGCTCAACCATCCTTGGCTCGCATCATAACTAGGCCTCCCTACACCACATACCACTATAGCCATCCAAGCTCATCCAAACCAGGCTCCCATCATAACTGGGGTTCCCTGCCCCACATACCATAACATCCCTCCTAGATCTTCCATCCTAGGCACATGTCACATCATAATAAGTATAAAACTAACATAGTAATCATTCTTTTTCCCTCAATTAAGGCATTCATCATTTACACCTAATAATCTATCATTACTCCAAAGCATATGAAACTTGTCCATAAAAAAATTAGGAAACTCAATACCTACAATGAATTATATTTTACCAAAAAACTGTTTTAATTCTGTCTTTAATTAACTTATTAATTATCATATGTTCTAACTATGTGAAAAATAGGAAACAATATATCATAACTATCACAAATTAATAAAATAATTTATTTAAAATGCATTTAAATAATTTTACAACAACAATCAAGATGATGGTGGTTCTTTAAACACTTTAATTAAACATTAATTACTTCATCAATTTTATTATCATCAAACTACAACTGCAAATAGATTCATTAAACATGACTCTTTAGAACTTTAGAAAATTAATTATCAATTAATTCTAGATTTATGTTCTATACCAATTTCTATAATGAATAGCTTGCCAATCCAAGCCAAAAATAGATATTAGACTATCTAGAAAATAAATAGGCAACCCACTATCATGGTACAAGTAACAAGATGTCCGTGTGATCAATACCTACTCTTTAATCCACTTCACATAGATTTTAGTTTAATTTTACTATGATTCAAGGGAAAAATAATTATATCTCTAAAATTTCATGGTAATAAATAGATAAGAAACAAATCCCCAAGTTCAAAAGGACTTATATATTCCTCTCTTGAGAACAAAACATGAAACTGATCTCCGATAACCTCCCCCACAAGAACTACATTTATTCGAAGACTCTATGAAAAATCCACATGAACCGAAAACAAAGAAAAACGCTATTAGAAACATGCTATATCATCTTACATTGCTTGGAAAAAATAACTGTAATAAAAAGAGATTAATCCAAAAGAAACCACTGGAAAATGAAGGAACAACACACCTTGGATAAACCCATGTCACCACAAATCAAATATGGAATCTTGGAACCGATCCTTAATGAATTTATCCCCAAAAAATTGAAGAAGTTTTCACATGGGATAAATAAATATCTGATAAAGCCATAGGTTGAAAACTATCTAGAGTTTTTGGAAATTATTAAAACACACCACATTGGGGGATTACATGATTTGAAATCCGCTTTCATGTCATATAATCCCTAGGATTTGGTTTCCACCGAAAAAATGTTTTCTGTTAATTTTATTTTATTTTTCTTACCCGAATATATTACATGTTGTGAAACGCATATTAACATCATGTAACAATTTTTCATAATGGGAAATCCCATTAAATCTATCTTCTAGAAACCAAAAAACTTTATACTTCCTCCAATCTCCTCTAAGAACCTCGATTTTGAGAAAATGCAATGGGTTGATCCATGTGTATCTGGTCCCTTACATCAGATACCTCTCAAAACATTATCGTCCATGAGAATCCAAAACCAACCTGAATAGGAAATAGAAAAGGGGTCATCTGAAATGATAACCCATAAGATACCTCTCAAGGATCTTTCCACTATAGGAGCTCAATCGCTTTATAAAAGGAATAGTGTAAAATCATTCATCAACTGAAAATAACTCCTAAACCATATCTTGGGGAAGATACATCTCAAAAGAGAGATAATCCACAAAAATCAATAAGATAAATCCACATATTAACCAGAAAAGGTCTAAAACCACCCAAAAATAGTGTTACAATAGAAGAGATAAACATAAAAAATATTAGGGTACTGAGCATGTATATGTGACTCACATTACTCAGTACTCTCCTCCAATCCACCATGATTCTCCAAGACATGAACTATGGGGGTAGTATTCCCACAGAAAAAAACTTCTTCTAATGGTCCTGGATCTCTACAGGCTGCTTCTTGAAGGTATCATCATTGTTAAAATCAAGTCACCCTAATTAGTGATATTATATTCATCATAAAGATAATAACGGTGATGAAACTTGTGACAAACGTCGTGTATGCAGATCATCAGAGATAGAAATGATATCTGGCATGCCACATCTTTAACACAATACAACCCCTATAAAGACCCAAAAAACTGAGGAGAAAACTTACTCCCACAACCAAACATTTTCTTCCCACAATACAAAGTAACCTTTAGGAACACATGATCCCCAATGTCAAACTCTAGATGTATCCTCCTATAATCGGCATATGATTTATGATGAATTTATTATGCTTCCATCTGATCACGAATCATATAAACCATTTTTATTATATTCTGAACCAGTTTTAGCCTGAGAATTGCTAACTCTCTGACACCTATCCAGCACAATGAATAATGAAAATGATATCTAGAAAAGGATTCAAACGACACCATTGTGATCTAAGGGAGAAAACTATTTTTAAGAGAACTCTTCCAAGGTAAGGTTCCTCATCCACGAACCTCCAAAATATAGAGCACATGAGTGCAATGTGAGCTTAATATTCTAGATGGGCTACTCCTTCTGACCATTCATCTATAGATGAAAATAAGTTCTAAGGAATAGATGAGATCCAAAATGATACTGGAGATCTCTCCATACACTTGTGGAAAAAATGAGGATCTCAATCAAATATGATCAACCTCATGACTCTGTGGAGTCTCACCACCACCTTTAGATACTTCCTCGACAAAAACCCCACTGATCTCAACTCCTTGATTTCTATAAAGTGGGGTTGATTTTCCCAAACAATCAACTACCACCCATATAGTATCAGAGCCTCCCTAATATCAAGGTAACCCATTCAAAAATTCCATCAATATTTCCTCCCACTTCCACTGAGGAACATCTAATGGATGGGGAAACCACCAAGCACATGGTTTTCAGCCTTCACTATCGGGAAGAACAAACATCCTGACAAAAACTATTCAACTATATGCCTAAAAATGGACCACAAAAACTAACCTATAAAATCTTGTTACATCATTTTCATGCCAGGATAAACATCCAATGGAGAACTATAGAATTATTTGAGAACTTTATCAAGCATCGCTAAAGGAATGAAATGATTTCCATGAAATAAAACTCAGTACAGCTCATCCTTTGACCAACCATCAGGGGACTTATCATAAACAACTTGTTCACTCTAGACCTCCAACTCATGAACCCATAACTGGGACACCTCCACCTGCTTCACTAGTCATGACTACACTATTATCTTAAAATGACAACCTTTTTCCTTTACTTCTCCCATATCTAGATGAAATGATTAAAATTATTCAATAACAATTTAAGAATCGCCTAATTCACACATTTCATCATGGTGTGACTTCTTTCTCAATGAATTGGCTACAAAATTCACCCTTCTCGGTGTATACATGATTTTGAAGTTGTAATCCAATAGAAACTCCATCAGCCGTTTTTGTTCCATGATCAAGTCACTCTGGGTGAAGAAATACCTCTATCTTTTGTGATCGATGAAGATAAAAAACAATATCTAATAAGGTATTTTCTTCACAAATTTAGGTCAAATCCCACCACCACCAACTCAAGATCATGAGAGGAAATCCTAAATTTTTGGGGTTGTAACTACCAATACCCATAATAAATGACCAAAATCTACTACATCAGAGCATAGCCCAACCCTAGATGTGAAGCATCATAGAAAACCCCAAACTGAACACCCTTTATGGGCAGACATAGAACTGAAACACTGGAAAACTTCACATTCAAATGCTTGAAAGCTTCTAAACACTAATTAGTCCATATAAACACCATATAATTTCTGTTCAATGCTCTTATAGGAGTCGCAACCCATGATAAATAAGATATGAACCTCTTATAATAGCTTAGAGGACCTATAAAACTTCATACATCAGCCAATTTCATGTGGGCTTCCCAAGACACAACTTCTTCTACCTTTGATGGATCCATAGCTACTCAATGTTGGGATTCTAAATACCCCATGAAACAGACTTATTGATTGAAAAAAACACACTTAAACAACTTCCAAACTAGCTACTCACAGATAAGAAATCCCTAAAATTGTATGCAGATACTCTAAATGCTCTTCCACAAAGGCAGAGTACATAAAGATGTAATTGATGAAATCTACCATGAAATTATGTAGGAACTGATGGAAGAAATATTTAATTATCACCATGAACAAAAATGGAGCATTCATCAAACCTAATGACATCACAAAAAAATCATAATTTCTATGAGACCAATGTAGAGTAGTCTTTAGGGAATCCTCATACATTACATGCATCTGATGATATATTGACCAAAAATAGATATTGGATAATGAACATGAAATCCTCATTTTATTGATTAAATCATAAATCCATGAAAAAGGATAGAAGTTATTTACTATCACTTGGTTCAAGTGATGATAATCATTACACAAATGGAGACATCAATAATCTTTATTCATGAAAAAAATTGGTGCACCCCATGGTGACACACTCAGTCAAACAAAAATTCACTACAATAGACCATAAATTTGTATACAGAGCTCTTGAAACTCAAAAGAAACCATCCTATATGAAGATATCGATGTAGGAGACACGCTAGACTGTAGCTTGATCATGAAATCAAGCTCTCATCAAGGGGGTTAAGCTATAACCTTCTACGGAAATCCATCAATGAACTCTTCTACATTCCTTGGAAACGTCAACTACTGAACCTCTTACGAACTCAGAATCAGTATATCCATTAAGGATGACAAGGATAGAATAGGCCTATGACCCATCTGAAGGTCTCACTCACCAACCAACATTTTTGGCTCTCAATTATCATCGAAGAACAAAACATGCCTCCTAAAGCAATCCACGATGTCCTACACTGAACACAAACAATCCATTCCAAGGATAATGAAATATGGTTGTATAAGTAAACGTAGTAAATATCCACAAGAGCGGTGCTACCCCATCACTAGCTCACCATCTATACATAATTCAAAAAATTCCACTCGACCTCCATCTAGAGTAGTCAGCACCAAGTAAACTCGTATCATCACTATTGGATATTTTTTGTATACTGAAGGTTTTAAACAATCAGTATAGGATAGAAAACCATTTTTATAAACTATACTGATGGTTTTCCAAAGCATTGACAGATGAGGTGTGGGGATAGATATATACCAATTTTTACTAAATAACCATTGGGATGAAACATTCAAAATCACCTTATCTCAATGGTTTGTGACAACCATTTGGATATATTTTTTACAACAATTTATGGCATTGGTAAATGAATCTATTTCAATAGTTTGTCAACCATTGGTACATAGGTTTACTAATATTTTCAGACCAACTGTTGGTATATATTGGTTAAAACTCATATCTATACCAACAGTTCTTAGAAACTATTGGTATAGACCACAAAAAATTTCTATACCAATGGTTCTTTGAAATTGTTGGTATATTGTTTTTCCATTAAAATATCCTAACAGCATGCATCCCTCCCAACAGTCTTCATCAGCCTACATCCCTCCCAGCACCCTGCATGCATCCCTCTGTAATTACTACCAATAAATCACAGCATGCATCCCTATACAATTACCATTTTAAATACCCCCCATATTTCAAAATATAGCCAATATGTACCCCACTGATATATGTATCTATTTGTATAACTCTATAGTTAATTTAAAACTATATATAAATTAAGATATATACTTAAGAATTTACAATTCACAATTACCACATGAAGAATAATAATAAAAGATAGAGAAGAAGTATTTAGTATTTTTACAGGGTTTGATCCCAATGTGGGTATTTAATCTGTGGTTTGATTTAGTAATGTCTAAGACTCATGTATTCACTACATCACTGAAATAGATAAAAGTTGGTTATCATCAAAAAAGACATTACTATCTGTCGATAGTTTTAATGTATCTTGGTTAATTAAAATATCTCAACTACTCTCTTTATACTTGATACATTTAGTTTATAATGGACCCTTCTTACAAACTATTGAACATTATTTTCAAGATATTTTAGGATGTCACTACATCATCATAATAATATATTATTCCTTAATCAATGTCTTTGATAACCAAAGGACAACATGGTACAGTCACATGTATATTGGTATCTTTATCTCAATTAAAACTTCTTTATGATATTCAATATCATAAATATACACAATAATAGGATTTAGAGTCTTAATCAGTCAATCATCTTCTCCTTCTTCAACAACGTCAAATCACAGATCAAGAACTAGTAGTATTAACATCAACCTTTACTCTATTCTACTTCTTATTTTTGTTCCTTCTTCATATTTTTTCTTCTCTTATGTCTTAGAAGAAAACTAAGAATATAGTTTTAGTATCTCATCAACTTCTTTCTTGTCTAATACATTGATACACATAATATCTTGGAATATTTCCGTATCAGGCTCCATCAGATTCACCACAATTAATCTTCTTCTTCTATTTTATATTCATAAAGTCACATGAATATTATATCTATATTTTTAATATAGAAATTCTATGATAATATGAATTATAATCTTTCCAATAATCCCATTTAATTATCAAAAACCTCATTACCTTTTGATTACCCCAATTCATTGCCTTATGATTACCCTTATGTATTTCCTATGAATAACTATGATAAAACTTATATATAAAGCAATTAAATCTTACATATCATAAAGAATCTAGTACTTTTTTCAAATTTCATTCTACCCATTTAGTACCTTTACACAACCCTTTGAGAAATATATAACCCTCCTTATTTAATAACCTACCTTGATAAAACATAGTGTAACTAAGGAATTTTACTATTTCTAGTATTCAAGGTATTTACAATCCCTATATATCTAACATAATTTCATAGGTACTCTTACATTTTTCTCAAATGCTTTGATTGACTCTTATATATCATCACAAGTACCCTTATGCATCCCAATGACTTCTGAGATCATGCCAATAATGTCACAACCCCAATATATGTAATTATGTTTTCTCTTATGATTTATTAGTGTCTTATATTGGTTTTGGGGTGTATAGGATGAGTATGTTGTTAAAAATTGAGGATGGGATAATATGGGATTTACCATGCCATAGTGGTCGGTGTGGTGGAGGTTGTTATGCTCGACATACAGGTGTCTATGGTCATGGTGAACTGGTTGGGTGGAAAGACACTATTGTGACATAACATGGGGCATGGATTTGGGTGTAGTATACTAGTATTATTCCAATGGTAAATGGAAACAACACTATAACGGATGGGTTGGTTGTAGAAGAACATGGGATTAACAGCATTGAAATAAGGGTGGCTTGGAAATTGGGAGTACAGATTCACCACTACATAGTCGATGTTTTGGTACTTGAAAAATGACAAAGGGGTGTCATTATAGTTTAGTATCTTTATTTTATGGTTTTTTTAGAACATGGTTGACCTTTTCTTATAGTTTATAACACACTCCAAGGTAGTGGAAGTGGATGTGGATGTTTAATGACCATTTGATGCAATGGATGTTCATCTGGAGTAATGATGACCATTTATATTACATAAAATTGGCATGATAAGAGGAATCATGTCTCGAAAGACTGATCAGTTTGGTATCCTTGGAAGTAGTTGATTCATACGTAAGTTTTATATTACATCATAAAATAAAAAAACATTATGTCCCATTTGAACACCCTTATATCCCTTAGCCTATTACTGAAGGTTAATCATAATATACTTCTTTTCATTTTGGAAAAAATAAAACATAAGAAAGGGGTGATCTCATATGCTCTGTAAGAATAAAAATATAGAAGAAACTATCATAAATAAGAATAAACACTTAAGGCAATGTATAAGACGAGAACACAAGACTTTCAAACTAATAGTTCATTATAATATAGAAAATATAAATCAAATAATTCCATTTACTTATTCAAATGGATATTCTACTAGTACAATAATCAAATGTAATGTTAGTAGCTCATTTTATAATGATGGAATGCATAATGCGAGACTTCATAACCACATAGTCAAGGCATTGTTCCAAGACTACAAATTAGAATTTTTGAAAGCCTTCTGACAAGACAGTAGTTTCTCTCATTAGAAATACTGATGCATCGAGAAGATATTGGGTGCTCCACCTGTCACTTACTAAGTCCAATGCATTCTTCATATGAAAGGGTGAACCATAATCTAAACATTCGTATTAAAACTACCATACGAAAAGTCAATACATTAACCATGAACCATGAATGGTATAAAATAGTAAATCAACAGTTAAACATAACTCATTCAATAAAATATAGAAAATTTTATTATAATAAATTAACCACAATTGAATATAATGAAGGATATTGACATAGATGAAAATAATGAACGAAACTATTTTAGACAAATATCCCCTTTTTTTGAAAACATTTAAAAGTATCACTATTTATCAAGAAGCTCCTTAAAATAGATTTTTGAATCAAAGTGTCCCATACCACATTGAAAATTTTAAAAGTAATTTTAATTTTTTAACATTAATGAACACATAACTAAATCCTTCACACCATTTTTAAAACAAGGACATTAATGAGAAAGATTTAGAAGAATAAAATTTTAAAACATTTAAAATGATAGTTTAGTTAGAGTTCCTAACCAATTGAGAGATGCCTGAATAACAATAATTGAAGTAATAAACACTTTATAATATCATGAGAAAAAAGGGATTCATGATATATCATGTAAAATTACTATATATACACCAAATAAAAGTGAATTTGATTATAAAAATAAATTTTTCTCAATGGAATGTATGTTGAGATAAAATCCCTTATAAAACTAAATACTTAGGTTAAGGATAAATAAATGACATAATTATGTGTGAAAATATAAATAAACTAAATATAATTGGATATTAAGTGTAAAACAATCAGAGGACATTCAATCAAAATCTTGTAACGACAACACCAATGACTTGGATGTTTAACTCAATGAACGAAAATTGAGTTAAGATTACTTTTATCAAGTTCATATCGATGAATTGAGAATTTATCAATGGATTGATTATGTGTATCAAAAGAATAAACACAAAAAGGGGAGTGAAAATTACCACATAAATAAAAAAATAGTGATTTTACACATAATATTGGTGTAAAATAATCAATGAAGTTTGTGTAAAACCCATGAGTGGAAATCGAAATTAGGAATTACCTTATCGATTTGGTGACTTACGAAACATACACCCCATGAAAGAAGGATAATACAATGAAGATTTAAATACCCATAAATTAAAGTATATTGCATAAAAAATAAAATCATAGGCAGTACATACACCACACAAAAAGAAATAGTGGCAATATAGCATGAATCCCAAGAAAATATGAAGTGAGATGAAAACCCCTTACCATGTTGTAATCAATCGATTCATATGACCAAAAGTTAATAAAAACCAAAATAATCACAGAATTCCATGAATATAAAAAAATTCTTGATAATATTTATCAAATTTAAGTACACAATACACCACATGCAATAAATAAGTCGGGAATAATGGAAATCTCATGGAATTTAAAGTGAGATAAGAAACCCCTTACCTTGTTGTAATCAATCGAGTCATATGAAAAAAAGTTAATAAACACCAAATTAATCATAAAATACCCTAAATATAAATAGATTCATGATAATATATATCAAATGGCAGTACCCAATACACCACATACAATAAATAAGTGGTGAACAATGGAAATCTCACAGAATTAGAAGTGAGATAAGAAACCCGTTACCTTGTACTTTTTCTTAGTATATGGTAGGTCAACCACTTGTATAATGGTGAAATAATTGTTATTAAATTATAAAATAACCATATACATAAATATTATATCATATATGATCTTCAAATATTTCTTTGTTAATAATATTTCATTAGTATCATCGTTCTGGGTGTTAACTGAATCATTTTTCTTTATACGATTGGTTATGTAAGACATTTTTGTTATGGAAATAATGTATATGGTTCATATAAAGAATTATATTATGTTCATAAAAATTATTTTTAATCATAAAATGAAAATTATTCTTGAATGATTTAGATGGGGAATGAATCTCATCACGTTCATGGAGACGGTAATCCGTACGTATGCAAGGGCGACAATATCATTAAATTGATGGTAAAATATTATGTAATTGGAGCTTATATAATATATAAGGAATAATTAACATGTTATATTTATTATTTACATTAGTTATACTCATTATTATACCCATCCAAATAATGAAGTGTTTGAATAACACATGACACCATGATATGGAGACGGTAAGCCGTACGTATGCACGTAAGGTGACTTTGTCATTTATAGGATGGATAGAATAGATAATATGGTTTTACCATAGATATAATTAAAAAACATTATGTATATGGTACTAGAATTATTATTTTGGTATGGAAACAAAAAATAAAGAGGAAGTGGAAGAAGAAAATAACGTGAAAGTGGGTGGTGAAATTCTTAACTCTTGTTTGGGTGTTTCCTTTTGAGTTGATCAAAAGGGATAATTAGGTTGGACTTATGATCAAAGTAAGGGCTATAGGTTTATTTGAGGGAAGTTGGGAGGATATTTGGGCAGGGTTTGGCCGAGACAAATGGCTTTGTAGGTGCGAAATTAAGAGAATGGGAAGTACCCTTTTATATGAGGGGTGAGGGTCACTTTAGGAAAACCTAGAAATATTATTTTATAATAAAATAATTTTAGATTTCTAATGGATCAAAAATAATTTATTTAGAATATAAGGTGGGGATGGGTCAAAAAATGTTCAACCAATATGTTTTAGACAATTTTAGGTTACCAATTTAACATTATATTTTAGATTTAAATCTTAGTTAAATAGTTTAGCTTTTACCGTGTCTTCTTGTATTCATACACAATATGGTTAATAAAATTACTTTAAACTTACAAAAAAACATAAATCAGTTCATTATTGACATATATAATATTATTTAATCCCATTGGATGACCCTTAGATTTTTAGGAATATAATATCATCCAATAATATAGTATTTGTTTTAAAAAATCATTTATGTCAATTTCGACATTATTTAGTATTTGGTTTTTTTTGCGAAAATCATAACTGCATGATTACTTCAAAAAAAATTACTTAATCAAAAATAACATGTCATATTAAACTATAAAATTATTGGAATTAATCAAATGTCTGAAATTACATTTATTTGGATATTTAAAATATCAATTATTTTAATCTTTCAATAAAAAGGTAATTATTGCATCATCATTGTGTCTTAAATAAAATTAATTATTTAATTTCTAAAAATTATAAATAAAATACAATTAGGAAGGAAATATTTTTAGATTTATAATTAATATTTATAGTCTAATTTATCTTATGTATAACCCTATATAAAAAATGGTTTAGTTATTAAACTTTTTATTTAACTCTTTTAACTCTTCTTTAAATAAAATAATAATAAATTTCTTACTAAAATCCATGTAGACCAAAGAGAATCATATTTTATTCATAAGTTTGTTTTTGGTAGAATTAAACATATCAAAAAGACTTAGGACATGTTTTAGGGTAATTATAATATCATTTTTAACCTTTATTACCCTATTTAAATTTAACTGTGTTAAATAAACGTCAAAAGTTACTATTCATAAAAAATTATTTAATCTAATTGAACCAAATTTTACATACTGATGTTAACCGTGTCTCTCGTATTTTTGAAATTCAAATCACATAAGTGGAAAAAATAAGTTTTATGCAAATTTTCAAATGCTCTTAGAAGGTGGGTAAAAGAGAGTAAAAAGTTCAATAAATTTTTATATATCTAAAGTTATTATAAAATGACTCAAATTAATTAAATTGAACATATATAGGTATTATGTATCTATTTTGACTTAAAATAAATTTTAATATAATAATTAATTATTTAAATTAAAAGTCAATTTTAAACAATAATGTTGTGTTTTTCACTATTCATAAACAATTGAATGTTTTTAGAAAAATACCAAAATTTACACTAAGATAATTTTGAAATTAAAAATTATAAAATAAATTCTATTTTACCAAATTAAAAAAAAATAGGATTTTCATTAATTAATTTAAAATTAATTCACATTGTCAAAATCAAAAGGCAGTTTTTAAAAAGTAAAAACTATCAAAAGATTGAAATGTGTTTATGTAAAATTTAAACGTGAATTTACTTATAACGAACTAAATTATATTAAATGATAAAAATATAATTTAATTATACATATAAACTATTAAAATAAAAAATTTAACATTATAAATTATTTCAATTAAAAAATTTGTTTTCAATTAAAATTTAATATTTTTCATTATTCATCAAAATATGAAAGTTATCAGAAAAGTACCAAAAACTTATCCAAAATAAATTTTTATGTCCTGATTATATTGAAGAATTTAATTTAATTAAATTTAATATATAAAAGTATCAAATATTGGTTTTAAAAAGGTTTTTCCATTAAAATGTCATAAAATCCCATTTTTTTAAATACTTCTTTTATTAGAAAAAATGAATTTATTCTTATATTATGTCTAAGAAACACATAATATGGATTCTAAAATTATATTCAGTATATAAAATTTAAAATACGGTTAACCCTATTCATAACCTATTTTAGGATGGCAAGTTTGGTAAGTCATGTTGCGCTCGAACTTGGTGTTGCATGTAGCGCAAGATATTGAATTACTTTAACAAAAAAAACTTACTATTAATTATTGGGGTGTTACATTCTTCCCCCTTTTAGAAATTTCATCCTTACAATTTTAAAATTGAGCTTGGGAACTTCATTGAATGTCCCACTTCGGAAAAAGAGTCAATAAAACAATCATTTTAAAAGAAAGAAAGAGAAGTACAAAGGTCACCCGAGTTAACCCATACTAGGATTCCATCCAGGAAAACATGAATATGGAAGATAAAATAAGTGTCATGTTCTAATAGAGATTGATAGAAAACATGATCAGGACAAAGTTAATAATAATAAAACCACTAAATTGTGATGGGATAAATGACCATTATTTTCCCAGTAGGAAAAGTAAACATTCAATTTTTTTTGTTTTAATTTCCATTTCATAATGTTGATGAAATTATTTATAAGATTGAGTAAGAACATAAAGATATGTACTTACTCTTTATATAGAGATTCATCCTTTAATAAATTTCTACCACTAACTTATCTTATTTTTAAATGATCAGTACTCTAAATGACTAGGTCACACCTAAGGCGCTAGAATCAACTTCTAGAGAATCAAATAATTTAAAAAGGATTAACTATATATTTAACTTGTATTTAGAGATTAACTAAATCCAAAATGGTTAATACAAGATCAAATAATCCCCCAAAAGGATAATATTTTAGAGAAATAAATACTAATCGTAATTTTTAAAATTAAAACAACAATACCCAATGTTGAATAAATACCATTCATTAATCCAAACTAATATTGAAACCCAAAACATAGAATAAAATGATTACATAGTCTTCCACGTTAAATTGTATCTCAAAATAACATCGACTACTCTTAAAGTCACATATATAAAGTAATTATCCAAAACACCAAATCATTTTTCAATACTAAGGATATATATTTGATCAGAAACAAGATCCCAAATCAACATATTATTGATCAATAAATTTATTGAACTAAAAATAATTAGTCACACTAACCAGGGACTTCACATAGTCTAGTGGTAGGTGATAAATCCCAATTTAATAACATGTAATTTCCTCAAATTCAAGGATCATAAAAACCCAAATGGTTATTTATAACATTATCAAAAATAGAAAAGATAATTATTCCTAAGATATCATTTTCACATAACAAACATCAGGGTTACACATACAAAAGAAAAGCCTTCCAAAGTAATCCCATCAACAAAGAGCACTAATACTTTTAAACATTTCACCATCCATTTATTTCCACATAAGTTTTTCCATGATCAAGGGGTTATCCTACAAAATAGGGCATTCAAAAGGGTAATTTCTAGGTCCCCTACATTTATGTAAAATGACTATAAATTGATTCTTGTGAACATTTTTTTTCTTCTATAGTACTCTTCATTTTTCATTAGGAATTATTTACTTTATGTCCTTCTTTCCCACACATAAAGCTTTTATTTGTTCCATTGAGACACCTCCCTTGTGTCTTTTTTCACATTACTTGAATGATGGAAATTGATCTTTCTTTTCTACAAGGTCTCCAATGTTGGATCTCTTATCATTGACCACATTTTTCTTCTTTGTTGAGTCTGGGAGTTTTTTAATATATATGATGTTGATCATATTTTTGGAAAAAACGATTCGGAATGAACATGATATCTTTTACACCTATCAAAAATCCATTTTTTTTCTCATTTTCACCACCATGCCCACCGTGTACATCATGTTCAATGTTACTATGACTTCCTAGGAATCCATCCATTTAATAACAAAAGAAAGCATAATGTGAGTCATAAAATCATTTAGAGAATATCATAACAACTTATTTTCGATCTAAATCACATTAGGATTAACCAAGTTAATTTATTCTCATCTTATATTATAATAATTCCAATTAGGTTTTAAATAAAATAGGAATTATCCAAAGCATATCTCCCAGGTGTGTCATAACCAAGAGTGCAGCAAAGCCCGTTGTCGTGTAAAAGGATACCCTAGGTCAAGCCCAAAACTCCTTGTCCGAGTTTTCACTCCTAGGTACATCTGTTCCAGAGTGGCCTCTACCTGCTCGTATCCATACAAAGGTGTACTTCTAGGAAAACCCACAAAATATTTACATTACCAAAATTTTTGGATGTTCTTCTATACTAATCCTCAATGTCTATCGTAGGGTAGTGTTTCCATATTAGATTTTTTTCTAAATATATCTTTCAAGGTTTGTACTAAACATCTTATAATGCCAACAATAATCCCCAGACACCAGTTACCCAGAATCGGTGAAGTATTACATAAAATTGGAATGATAGAAGGAATCATGTCCCGAAAGACCAATCAGTTTAGTATCCTTGGAAGTACTAGATACATACATAAGTTTTACATTACATCATGAAATTAAAAAAATAACATTATGTCCCGTTTTATCACTCTTATACCCCTTAGCCTATTCCTGCAGGTTAATCATAATATACTTATTTTCATCCTAGGATAAATAAAACATTAGAAAAGGGTGAGATCCGATGCTCAGTAAGGATTACAATATAGCAGAAACTGTCATAAATAAGAATAAACATTTATGGCTATGTATAATACTAAAACACACACATTTTAAACTTAAAATTCATCATAATATAGAAAAGATAAATCAAATAATTCAATTTACTTATTAACATAGATATTCTACTAGTCGAATAATCACATGTAATAGTAATAGCCAATTTCATAATAATGGAATGAAAAAACCTAAACTTCATAAACACTTTTTCAAGGCCTTGTTCCAAGACTACAAATAAGATTTTTTCATGGACATGTGCCAAGACACTATTTTTTCTCATGAGACCTACCGATGCATCATGGAGCTATAGAGGGTTCCACCCTTCACTTACTAAGACCAACACATTCCTCATATTAAAGGGTGAAACATAATTTAAACATTCATATTAAAACTAGCATATTAAATGTCAATACTTTAACCATAAACCATGAATGGTATAAAAAGAGAACATCCACAATAAAACATAACTCATTCAATACAATATGGGATATTTTATTTTAATAAATTATCCTCAATCGAGAATAAAGAAGGTTATTGACATAGATGAAAATAATCGTCAAAACTATTTGAGAGAAATTTCCCCCTTTTTTGAAAACATTTAGAAGTATCACTATTTATCAAGAAGTTGTTTAAAATAGATTTTTGAATCAAAGTGTCCCATACCAGTTCAAAAATTTTAAAAATAATTTCAATTTTAAAATATTAATGTCCACATAAAGAAATCCTTAAAACCCCATTTTTAAAACATGGTCATTAATGAGAAAGCTTTAGATGAATAAAATTTTAAAACATTTAAAATGATATTTTAGTTAGGATTCATAACCAAATGAGAGAAGGTTGGATTCAAATAATTATGGTAATAAAAACTTAATAATATAATGAGAATAAAGGGATTAATGATATATTATGTCGAAGTATAGTATATACACAAAATAAAAGTGAATTGGCGTATAACAACAAAGAAGTTCCAGTGGAATGTAAGTTGAGATGAAATCACTTATAAAAATGTATCCTTGGGTTGATGATAAATCAATTACATAATTACGTGTGAAAAATATAAATACCTTAAATATGACTGGATATTCTTTGTAAAAAAATCAGAGGACATTCACACATATTCTTGTAACAACAACACCAATGTCATGGATGTTTAACTCAATGAATGAAATTGGAGTTAAGATTACCTTTATCGAGTTTATATCATTGACTTGAGAATTTATAAATGGAGCTATTATGTGTATCAAAATAATAACCAATCAAAGGGGAGTGGAAATCACCAAAAAAATAAATAAAAAGTGATTTCACACATAATATTGGAGTAAAATAATCAATGATGATTGTGTAAAACCCAATGAGGGGAAATCAAAATTAGATATTACCTCTTCAATTTGGTGACTTACGAAACATACACCCCATGAAAGAAGGATCATAAAATGAAGTTGTAAATACCCATGAATTTAAATATATTACATAAAGAATAAAATCATGGGTAGTACATACCCCGCACAAAAGGAAATAGTGGCAATATAGCATGAATCTCACAAAAATAAGAAGTGAGATGAAAACCCCTTACCCTGTTACAATCAATCGAGTCGTATGACCAAAATTTAATAACAACCAAATGAATCATATAATACTATGAATATATAGATAATCATGATAATATATATCAAATGGTAGTACACAATACATGACAAGCAATAAATAAGTGGCGAACAATAGAAATCTCACAGAATTAAAAGTTAGATAAGAAACCCCTAACAATGATGTAATCAACCAAGTCATATGACCAAAAGTTAATAACCACCAAATAAATCCCAGAATACCATGAATATAAAGAGAATCATCATTTCTGGTGTTTACTGATTCGTTTTCCTTTATATGATTGGTTTTGTAAGCCATGATTGTTCTGGATATGATGTATTTGATTCATATACAGAATTATATTATGTTCATAAATATTAGTTTTAATCATAAAATGATAATTATTCTTGAATGATTATGATGGGGAATGAATCTCGTCGCATTCGTAGAGACGGTAATCCGTACGTATGCACGAGCGACAATATCATTATATTGATGGTGAAATAGTATGAAATTGGACAGTATATAATATATACAGAATAATTAACATGTTATATTTATTATATACATTAGTTATACTCATTATTATACCCATTAAAATAATGAAGTGTTTGAATAACACACTACACCACGACGTAGAGACGGTAAGCCGTACACACGCACGTATGGTGACTTTGTCTTTTATAGGATGGATAAAATAATCAATATGGTTGTACCATATTTATAATAAAATCATAGTATGTAGAAGGTACTGGATTTATTATTTTCGTATGGAAACAAAAAATAAAGAGTAAGTGGAAGAAGAAAAGAACTTGAAAGGGTGTGGTGAAATTATAACCTCTTCTTTTGCTATTTCCTTTTGAGTTGATCGAACTGGATAATTAGGATGGATTTATGATAAAATTAAGGACTCCAGGTTGATTTGAAAGATCGTTGGAAGGATATTTGGTCAGGGGATGGCTGATCCAAATGGCTTTAGAGGTGTGACATTTAAAAAAGGGGAATTACCCTTTATAAGAGAGAGGAGGGTCACTTTAGGAAAACCATGAAATATTATTTTATAATAAAATTATTTTCTATTTCAAATGGATCCAAAATGATTTATTTCAATGATAAGGTGTGTATGGGTCGAAAAACACTCTTCCAATAGGTTTCGGACAAGTTTAGGTTACCATTTTAACCTTATCTATTAGATTTAACTCTTTGTTAAATAGTTTAACTTTTACCATGTCTTCTTGTATTCTTACACTATATGGTTAATAAAATTACACTAAACCTCCAAAAGAACCTCAAGTGGGTCATTAATGACATATATAATTTTATTTAATCCCTTTTTGTAAACCTTGTATTTTTATAAATATTATATCAACCAATAATATAGTATTTGTTTTAGAAATCATTTAGGTCAATTTTGGCATTATTTAGTATTTTTTGTAAAAATTATAAAAAAATGATTACTTCAAAAAAAATTATTTAATCAACCCTAACAAGTCATACTAACCTATAAAATTAGTTTAATTCATCCAAAGTCTCAAATTACATTTATTTGGATATTTATAATATCAATTATTTTAATCTTTTATTAATAAGGTAATTACTACATCATCATTGTGTCATAAATACAATTAATTATTTAATGTCCAAAAATTATAAATAAAATAAAATAATTTAGGATATTATTTTAGATTTATAATGAATATTTATAGTCGAATTTATCTCATGTATAACCCTATATTAATAATGGTTTGGTTATTAAACATTGAATTTAACTCTTTTAACTCTTCTTTAAATAAAATAATAATTAACATCCTAATCTAATCCATGTGGACCAAAAAGGATCATATTTTTTATCTAAGTTTGTTTTTGGTTAGATTACACTTATCCAATAGAATTAGGACATCGGTTAGGGTAATTATAATATCATTTGTACCCTTAATTACCCTATTTACATTAAGACGTGGTAAATAAAATTCAAAAGTTACAATTTAGAAAAAATTATTTTAATCTTATTGAACAAAATTTTACATGTTAATGTTAATCATGTCTCTCAGATTTTTGAAATTCAACTCACGGAAGTGTAAAAAGTATGTTTTATCCAAATTTTCAAATGCTCCTAGAAGGTGGGTAAATGACAGTAAAAAGTTCAATAAAATTTTATATATCTAAACCTATTATAAAATGAATTCAATGAATAAAGTTGAAAATATATAGGTATTTTGTATTAATTTTGACATTAAATATATTTAAATAAAAAAAATAATTATTAAAATAATTATTTGGTTTTAAACAATAACGCACGGTTTTTTACTATTCATTAAAAATTGATTGTTTTCAAAAAAATACCAAAAATTATCCCGAAGATAATTTTGATTTTATGAATTAAAAAATTAATTATATTTTACCAAATTAAAAACATAGATGTTTTATTAATTAATTTAAAATTTATTCCCGTTTTCAAAACCAAAAATGATGTTTTAAAATATAAAAACTATCAAAAGATTGACACGTGTTTATGTCAAATTTAAACGTGAAATTACTTAAAATGACCTAAATTTTATTAAAACATAAAAATATAATCTAGTTATACTTTTTATCCATTAAAAAGAATAATTTAACACTATAAATTATTTCTATTAAAAAATTTGTTTTCAATTATAATTTAGTATTTTTCAGTATTCATCAAAATATGAAAGTTATCTGAAAAGTACCAAAACTTTATCCAAAATAAATTTTTATGTCCTGATTCTAAAGAAGAATTTAATTTTATTAAATTGAATATATAAAAGTGTCAAATATTGGTCTCAATAAGGGTTTTCCATTAAAAGGTGGTAAAATTTCAATTTGTAAAAAATACTTCTTTTTTCGGAAAAAATGAATTTATTCTTATATTAGTTCTAAGAAACACATAATTTGGATTCTAAAATTATATGTAGTATATAAAATTCAAAATTAATTTAAAATTATTCATAACCTGTTTTCAGACAGCTAGATTGGTAAGTCATGGTGCTCTCAAACTCAATGTTGTGTGTTGCGCAAGCTATTGAATTACTTTAAAGAAAATAACTTACTATAAAATCTTGGGGTGTTACAAATTTACTATTAATTTTTTCAAAATTCTTCAAATTTTATTTATTTAGAATCCATTTATTATTTTCAATTTATATTAGTTCAGTGAATGTTAGGACTATTTGGGAGAGTTTTATTTTTTCTACTTCATGGTAATTTTTATATATGTGGTAAATTCTATTTTACTATTTTTAGAAATGTATAGTCAATTTTATGGTAGATTATTTTTTATTGTTTGAATGAATTTTAGATTATTTTATTTATGACATTTTAATTTTATTCAGATTAGTAAGGTTATAATTTTTAACTACTCATTATTGTTAAACAGAAATATTCACATACTCTATTAACTCTATATATACTCATCAATATACCTCAGGATAATTGTCTCCCTCAATCTTTTGTATCTACATAATGAGTTCCCATGCAGAATTTATAATGATCTTGAAACCCTGAATAGAATAAAATAGGGTAATGTGAAATAATATGAAAAAGCTAAAGTATAACTGACATATAATGTTGGATAAAACCAAACAACGAGAACACACCACACTAATCTCTTTATCTTTGTCAAGATCAAACCACTATGATTTAAAAGGTCTAAAATAATATAATTCGAGGAATTACAAGACAATATTGCAAACAAGATTGAGGTTGAAGTGGAGGAAATGTATGTATAAACTGAAGGAAACTACTTTTGTTATTCTAGAATACCTATAAAAACAATGAATAATAGAAATAATATATGCTATAAGAAATGAAAAATTTATATTGGTAGCACTGGATTAAAAAAAGTTAGCCTAAGAAATCATATTTAACAATGAAATGGACAAAATTACATGATGATATATTTGTTTGAAAATGAAATAAAACTCAATTTTTATCCCACTTGATAATAAAATATTATCAGAGGACACAATTTCTAATCAAATATAATATATCATATCTTAAAAAAATAAAAAAAGGGTTATGTACTATAAAAAATAATACTATTAGGACATAAAAACTTAATAATTAAATGTAATTCATATTTTTATTGCTAGTGGCTTATTTTTTATCACCAATTTCAACCCATTTAGTATCAGAGAAAAAATTCATACCTATATCCTGTAAAGGGATGATCGACAAGGTAAACCTTAATGGGAAATGGAAGGTTCCATGTCTATGATAGTGTGGTATCTACCATTATAGTTGAACTACACCATGATAATGTTATAATCCCATATCTAGCTACAATCAAACATACAATAACTTTACTATATCCCTTAAAACACAAAATAATTAGTTTGCATAATCATTGATCTAATGGTGTTATTTTGATCCATTATTTGGTCCTGAATACCTCCTAAATTCACATCTGTAACTAAGATGTGAACAATATATCTTGTTATGTAGTGACCATATATAATACCTCATTCAATTAGAAAATATAATTTATTTATAAGAACCAAAATCCATCTACAAAACAGAAACCATGAATAGGAACACAATATTATTACATGATTTAGTCTCAAAACTACCCAAATCCTTACTCCTTACTATGGTAATATGTTCCAATAATAGATTCTCCAATATATAATATTATACTTTTTTATAATCCAATATGAACTGAGTAGCATGTGCTTACTTATTTATGATTCTTAACAAGAGATAATTTAATTATATTACATTATCTATAAAATATCACCAGATTAGATATGTGGAAATTATAGAAGCTTTTTTTATTAAAGGAGAGGTATAAATTCATTGTGAATATCAATTATTTTTTAATATATCTGAAAACTAGAAGAGTGAAAGATCATTATAATTTACTATAAGAGATTAAAAATATGCATAATGAACAAAATCAAAATATTAAGAGAGATTAAAATTATTTGAGGTTGAGAAATATTACCACCTTATGAAGTTTTTAGAGCATGGACCAAAACTAGAAGAATCAAGATTAAACCAAGGATAATCCTCCAAAAATAACTGAGAAGAAAAGTTTTACCACTCAAATTACATTGAATATATTATACTAAAAAAAGATTCATACTATTAAAAAATAAATCTTTAGATCATTTGGAGAGTCCTCCACTTCATCCTCATGGAATAAAGTATCCCACTACCCTAACAAATTTATAATGGCTAAGTCCTTTTTATTCATAAGTGTTGTACAAAGATCAAAGTCTATAAAAAACCTAGTGATATAAAATATAAAAAAACTCACCAATATATTAAGAGAGAATGTGAGAATATTTATGAAGATTAGTTCTCCAAACCAGTCCCAAAATTATGGTGAATATATCTAAATAAATCAATGAAATAAATATAGAAAAACAACCTTAAATGATAAAGAAATGATATTTTTTTTAAAATATTGGTGTTTTTGGAAGTTTTTTCACATTGAAAATGATTATTGGTATATTAACCAAAGGGGATCTTAGACCTAGGAGGGATACTATTCGAATGGGGATTCCTGACCTTCTCGACCTTGGGGGTATTCTCATCTGGTGCAGAAATTCATGACCTAGGGGGGATTCACATCGGGTGAGGGAAAGCTCGACCTGCGGGGGGGGGGGGGGGGGGCGACCTAGTAGGGGATGCTCGACTAGAGGAGGCTGTGGAGGGAGATGTGTGACCTTGGAGTGGATTCTCTTCTAGAGGAGGATAGTAAGTGGGGATGCACGTTGACTAGAGGAGAGTGGGGTGCAGGGAGTGGGGAGCGGTGAGCAGGGAGCGGCAAATGACGAGCAGCGAGGGGGAGTCAGGATGAGAGGAGGGGATCCCGAGGAGGATGAGAGTAGCTGAGACGGGGAGTCAGGATGGGAGTGGCAACAAGGAGGGGGGAGTAGAGAGGTATGATAGGGATTGGAGAAGTGGGCGAGAGGGGAGTCCATGGTGGGGGAATGTTTTAGGGAGGTTTATACCATTAGTTCTTATGAGAAATTTTTGTATTCAAGTATTATTATATAATGGTTTACTAAATCATTGGTAAAACCCAATTTATATCATCCTATACCAACATTTATATAAGTCCATTTGTATATGTTCTTTATCCAAACAGGTTTTTCAAACCATTGAGAAATAATTTTTGGTATTGCTAGGATTTCCACCAGTACATCTCTACCTCAAGTCCCAAAGTATATAAAAGGGTAGGTGTGATGAGGGATTTTGTCACTCCTAGAACAAACAAGGCTTTCATCGAAGTAGAAAACAATAAATGGCAACCTCAAATGATTTCTGCCTCACCCAATGCTGGATACTCTAAAACATGAAGCTGACCATGATCAGTTCCATGGACTCTCTAACCTCGAATGATTTCTTCCTCACCCAGAACAACTGGTGCATGCTGACTGCTTATAAAGGTTAAGAAATTCCTCTTCTTATGACCTTGGAATCCATAAGAAAAACACATTTATAATCCATTAGAAAATTCTTGAGAGATTTCAAATATATAAAAAAATGATATTTATGGATTGGACCTACCACAGGCTAACCAAAAACCCTTCTTCCCTAAAAATTAGGAACCTTGGACCATAGATCTGTTTCATGAGAAATCCTGATGACTCCACTCTCATGACAATACAGTTCTGAATAATGTACCCTTGATGACCTCTACTCTCACCAGGACCTTAAGATATGTCTTCATCATAAATGTGATGAACTAGCGTTGTATATCAAGATGAAAAGCCAACTCCAAATGCCTCACTCTAGAATCCTCATTTGTAATTAAGTTTGAAGCATATCACATAAGGTTAATGAAATGGATCTTGAACTCTTTCACACTATAGATTCCCTGCTTAAGGGTAAGAACCTCCTGGAGACATTCCTCCTTCATGGTAAAAGAAATAAAATCAGACCTAAAATTATCTCGGAACTTCTCCAACAAGGTTGTAGACCTGAATCCATGGATGTAAAAAAATAAATAGATATATCTTATTAACATATAATTTGGAAGACATTAAAATTAATTATTATTTTTCTTTTGTTCATTTTTTATTAACCTATACTATGGTCTATTCATGAAATCACAAAGGCAAAGAAGAATAATGATATATCCTTTCCTAGGTCTCTACCCTGAAACCAATATCACCTTTTTAAATAGCCACTATAGGAATAATGTTCAGTGCATCATATTTCAATGGACCCTAAATACCCATGTATTATTTGGTGTGATGAGTTTAAATAACTTTATAAACATAGCTGACACTATTTCCTTAAAAACCCATGAAACCTCACCTATGCTAAAATCCAAACTCTATAATATCTATCAAACAGAGCTCTGATACCACATTTTCATGACCCCCTACCCACAAATTATACCCTCCTAGGCTGATTGTGGGAGAAGAGAGATTTTGGAAACCAAGTCCCACCTATAGAAGGCCCTAGGATGGAGACTAGAATTGAAGGTATAGTAAACACACAGATGGGTGGAATTCAACTCAATGAAAACACATGTCAAAGAGATATATAAGATATAAACTAACCAAATCCAGATCAGACTAAAATATAAAAGAAAAACCAAGTACACATATATAATATCCTTCCATAACTACTACAACTTAATGGGAAATTTTGGTACTAAACAAAAAGTAATGAAGACAGTGACCACGAAGCCCAAACAACACCTGAAATCCCATTTCTATTAAGAACTATCTCCATCTCTAACCAACTCCAACTAAACTGAAAAAAGTATATATATGTAGGGTGTGTATAGAAATATACTCCATAAGATCCTCCTTGGCATCTCTCATGAAGAAGTAAAAAAAGAATTCTAAATCATAGTGAAAAAACAAGTGAAACTAACTCGTCACCTAAACATGTAAACAACATTCTCAACCTCATCACGGCTACTCTCACCAAGTTTCACATACAAGATAAAATAATAAAATAAATAATTTCAAGGTTACTCCACTATTGATTCCCCACATGTTTTTCACATTGACCCAAGATCACACGTCCTAAACATATCTCTCCAAAAAGACTAGCACGTACACACTTGGAAACATTGCCACACTGTGAATATCATACAACACACACCACCATGTCAACAAAATAAAAAATAAATGGGTACTTTCTAGGATCCACCACATCTCGTATAATATGTATTATACATAGGGTATTATACCACAATCCACTAAAAACTATACATAAAGTATGGATCCTCAATCCATCACAACCAATACACTTTATGCCTATATTAGTCTACTGAATACTAAATCCATAATACATGTGTCCGAAATAACCACAAGACATTACATCAGTCTATACCCATATATAGAAAAAATAACCACCATTAATTCCATCACATGTAACTGCAAAAATATGAGAGTGAGGTCAAAGGGTGAAGTCAACCATCCATTTCCCCACTATGATATTTGGGAAAACACACCCCTCCCATCAAAAGCACAAGATCATTGGGGTTTCATTTACCCTAACTAATTGGGTGGATTAATGTAAAAAAAATACATAAACCTAAATGATATAATATTGCTCACGACCACACTATGGGACTAACCCAGTCACAAACAGAATAGCAGCTAACATCTCTTGAACTCCCTACCTCAACTACTTTGGCCAGATATCCTATAATCACACATCAATTTAAATATTTACATTAAGTCATCCTATTAATTTTTATCAGTTTCACTTTATGTTAATTAATTATTTATACATTAATGAACTGTAATCTTTTTCACATTTAATTACACTAGCATCACAACAATGGTCCATGGCCTCCAGGAATAAGCATACAGAGTCCACAGTTTTGTAGAATTATAAAATCAGCATTACCTACAGGAAATATATAACCCCATGGGTTGAACATTTATTCATTTATTAAAAACATTACCACAATCCTTAATTCTAGTTATCCTATAAAAACATTCTATGGTTCCAAACGCAAGAGACTGAACATGGTGAGTAGATGAACTACCAGTCCATTCTTCACCAACAATATACGGAGAGTAGACTCATCTAATAAAAAGAAGCTAAACACAAAAATCATCAGTTATACCTTGAACATATTCAACTATCTTGGATAGAGAGTAACCAAAACCATCAGACTCAAGTTTATGAGAATGAAAATAATATAAACAAACAACATATTCAAACATGAATCCATCATTTATATCAAAATGTATGATTATATTCAACTAGTTATGTCATCTCGGATGTCCTCCCTGATACACACATGTATACCCCAATTTAACCTTCCTTTACAAGCATCAATTATAGCTAAAAGAATTGGAATTTCCTAACCCACATAACATAATAGTCATCCTGGATTAGCTATCCTAGGATCATTTCACAACCAGTCATCCATGTCCCATATACCAAAACATCTCCCCTGGATCATCCATCCAAGGCCCACATCAAAACCCGGCCTCCCCACCCCACACACCATAATAGCCCTCAAATCTCAGCCATCCAATGCTTAAATCACATCATAAGGAGGAGGAAACAAACAAAAAAACCCATCTCACGTCCCTAAAGCTTGGCATTCTGCCTTCACACAATGAGCTCTAAAAGATCCAAAGCACATATCACTTATGCTTAAGATAAATAGGTTAACTCATACCCTACAAAGAATTATCGTTTATATGACAACCAGTTTTTATTCCATATTGAATTAACTAATTTATTATCATAGGTTCCAACTAATGGAAACCTATGTAATAAGCTATCACAACTATCACCTATTAATTTAACAATTAATTTAACATGCCTTTAATTACTTTTACAAAAAAGAATCAACATGCTTCAGGTTATTTAACCAATTTTGGTAAACATGCATACCCACATCAATTTGATTATCATCAAATTAATACTACTACACAATTCATTAAACATGCCTCTTTAAGACTATATCCAATTAATTATCAACTAATTGAAGATTTATTTTCATTAACAATTTCCATAAAGAAAAAAATGGTAATCGAAGAAACGAATATATATATTACACTATCTAGAAAATCAATAGGCAAAATGTTATCATGGTATATGCAAAAAAATCATCACATAATTGATATAAATTATATTTTTAAGATCAAGTAACTGTTATTTAAATATAATTGAGGTCTAACGGGATAAATCTTACTAGATCTATAATTTCATAGAAATAAATAGAGAATCTATGAATACCAAAACTCAAAAGGTTTTCAATATACTTCACACAAAAATGAACCATGTAACTGATCTTTGATCACCACTCCCACAAGAACTTTATAACATCAAGGATGTCATGACACACCCACTCTAACCAAAAACCAAAATAAACCCCGTAGTAAACATGAGAGACCATAGTACATTGAATAGAATGGATAATAGGAATAAAAATGGATCCAATTAGGAGAAATCATTTGAAAAAGAAAGAAATACACACCCTAGATCAAACAAGGCCACCAAAGATCGACGATCGAAGCTAGGAATTGATCCATGATGAAGAAATAACCAAATAATTCCAAAGGGGGTCAATGAGTTTCACTGAATGGTGAGAGAGCCAGTAAATCTATAGGGATATGAATTTCCCAAGTGACTAAAAACACTTAAAACACACAGCATTAGGAATTATATGACCTGTAATCCCTTATGATGTCGTGTATTCCTCAGGGTATATTTTCATCCAAAAAATGAATCTCTCATAATTTTATTTTTTATTTGAACCATGATATATTACACACTATGAAACCCATATTCATGATGTGTAACCATATTTCACAACGTGAAATTTACCTACATCCATATTTTAGCAACCGAACTACTCTAGAGATCCTCTGAGCCCCCTCTTAGAACCTTTGTCTTTGGGAATATGCAAAGGGATGATCCACATAGATCTTGGACCTTACATATAGAATGACCCCTTTTACAGTAGTCAACCTACCAAATTGGTTTTTAACACATAAAACAAATTTGGTTAAACGCTCGATGTAAACTTAATTTTTTATGTAGTTGTATAAAAAATTGAAATAAGTAATGTGAAAGTAATTATAAACATGAAAAGGGTTATGAGAAAAGTAAATAATTAGCATAATTTTAAAATTTATGATTATAAATTCAAACATGAAAATTCAGAATCAAGGTAAGAGTTTTCATATCAATTTATATTCCATTGAGACTTATTTGTTTTTATTCACCAATTCTCTTTAATATCGTGTATATACATATCTTTATTATATTATATAATGAAACTACTTACTAAAATGATATTATATGTTCCATTTAATGTTATACTTTCATTGGATTATTATTCAAATGTTTTAATGTGGTATGGGACACATTGTATTATTTAAATGTTCTTTTCCTCATAATGTTTTAATGATATTTCAATGGTATTTAAATTCATCAACATTAATAACCCTTTCTGTTACTTATCCCCTACTGGGGAATTTTGATGAATTCATTTTATACAATATATATATTTTAGGATAAGGAACATTTTTTTACATAAATAAATTATTTGATATATGAGGAATGATTTGGATATGCAAGACATGGGTTGGGGGCCAGTTAATGTAATCCCCTTGATGCATCAGTAGTATCATGAGACAAAATCAGATGATGTAAACCCCTTAGATTTTTTAATCATAGTAGATATGTATCAACCCATTGGCTTAAACCATCTAGTGAAATGTCTTGATTCTAGTAAATCATGTGCTAGATACATGACATCCAAAAATTAAGCATTTCCTTCATTTCATCTATTATTTATCCATGATATTTTTTCATTTACATTATCTATGTATGCCTTTAATTTTAATTTTATGTATTAAATATCATGATTTTTTTATATACCATTCCATATTGGTTATGCCTTTTCCAGTTGTTTAAATAGAATTTGTGTTCAGTTATTTACCATTATATATTGATTATTATTATTTAATTATTATTAATTCCACTATATGTACCCTTAATAAGCATTTGAGACACCCTTATTATGGATCACTTTCCAAGGTTATGAAGATAAACCCTTTTAATGAGTCTCAAGGTTACTAAAAATTTACTTATGTTGTGAAATATTTTATATCCCTAATGTAAAATTCGTTTCTTGTATTTAATTTGGTTTTCTAAAACTACTAAAGTGATTGGTACTTCATGGAATGATTCCTCTCAATCATGTCAATGTAATAAAGAAATGCACTAGCTCTTACATTATAGGGTTAGGGCGCTACAACTTTTACCAAAGGATGTTTATAATCAACCTTGGAAACTAGATTTAGAAATGTTATTTTAGGTAACATAAACCTATGATATAAATTTAGGTTAAGTATATAATAACATCCCCAAGAAACCATGTTTTTGATTTTGATAATAGATACACTTATCTTTTTTAATTTATGTTAAGTATTTTTATTGTTTTATAATTATATTTAATGTTTCATAATGATTTGATCTAATAAAAAATATTTCATAATTTAGAAATGGAACCTAGTATAAGGAATGTAAACCTCATCAATGCAGATGATCAAAAGAGTAAGAATGATCATATTATTTTATGGTCTTAAGCCAATATTTCAAGGTTAACTATTATAATAAGTATTCATATCATATGGGGACATAGTATTATGTGATAATAAGATAGATAAATAACTCTCTAAGTATTATGTATTTTTAGGGAAGCACGAGAGGAAAGAGAAAACTCTACATTATTAAAAGGAATGATAGATTGAAACAAGTGTGGAAATAAATGCCACTATTGTTATGATTTCATGAATAAGAAAAAGGTTCCCACTATATAATGCTTTAACTGCAAGGAGATAGTACACTACACAAATCAATGTCTCTAGTTTCAATATAACATACCCAAAAATATCCTATGAGATAATGTTCAAGATTTTACTACCACCATAAAGGATGAGGAATACCCAATATTTTTGTGTTTGGTATGCTATGATTAGAGAACCACTTCCTGTTATTGGGATTAATAATAAGTTCACTTTAGAGATTCATAAACATTATTAATAAAAGGTTTAGATCATAACCATTAGGAATATTTGGCCATTTATGAAATAGTTTAAGTGTATATTTGAATTATATTTTTGAGATTAGTGTATTAATTCACTATATGAAGAATATTATGCTAAGAGATGAAGTAGAAATAGTTCAAGGTGTAATAAAAGGAAATGATTTTGTTTATAGAAACATATATTTACTTATATTCATTGAGTGTGAATGATTTTTTCAACTCTAGGAAAAGTGCAATTTAAAAAAATTGTTATTTTATTATCATGGTTTTTTATGATATCAATAACCTTTTTCATAATTGTTGTTTAAGGATTTTTGGTCATCAGCTTTCAGCTGAATATGTTCTCTATCACTCTCCCTTTGATCTTAAAAGTTATACATCTCATCCTTGTCTATGACTAAACTATTTTTCTTCAATTTTAAATCCTTGATTTTTTATGACCATAACATTTTATTTTCCCTCTCACTTAGAATATTTTTCGTTGAGCCTATATTTGATGTATTTCTTTCTTCAATGGTTTTTTTCAAATATCAAACCCTTAATTACTGTGATCAAGGTTAAAATGGGAGGAAGAAATATAATTATGGTGGGTTGAATGTCACACACAAAGAATTTAAAATACTTTCATTTAAAAATAATATACTATTTTTTTCTTATCTTTATTTATATGAAACACCATGTTAAGCTAACACTACATACAGCACTGAGTTAGCTCGTATTACACACAAGACTGATTTGGTTATTTTTTGGTATATTTTTGTGATTTTTTATTTTTAAATTTATAGTGGAAGATAGTATATTTTAATTCAAAACTGTGTGTTCATCTAATTTATTTATATAGATAAATTATGTTTTTATTTGGTTTTAATATTTAATTAGATAAATTATATATCAATTAATATAGTTTAGTTCAATGGAATAACTTTCACAATTAAATTTGATATAAAAACATCCCAAACTTTTGAACATTTTTACTTTCAAAATCCGCTTTATCATCCCATCCATAGAATCAAATTTAAATTAATTTATACTATTAACGCGATTGGAAATTTTAAAAATGGATTCCATATTTTAATTATAATAATTTATAATTTATAATAAGATCAAATTATTTTTTGGCCACAAATATTAGTAATAGTAATTAAAATTAATTATTGTGATTGTGGTAACATTACGCTTAACAGGGGAATCAACTTTAATCATTAGTGCCAAATTGACCAAGAAACATGTCAAAACCCCCTTTTATACCAATATTAGACAATATTTCTTATTGGTTTTAATTTTATGAGTTATTGGGACACACATTTTTTAGATTTAACCATATAATAATTTAATTATGGAAAAAAGACAAAAGGGGAAACTTCCTTACCTTAAACATTTATAATGAATTAGAGAATGCAAGAAGCTACATATTTTAGATTATAAAAATTATATTGTAAGGTAAATTATTTTGTTATCGTGTTAATTAAAATTTAATTCATAGATATGATATAATTACATTAAACTCTTAAAACGTAAATTCGTGGACTATTTAGTTGATTATTAAATAAGATAAATAACGCTAAAAACAATAAAAATAAAATAAAATAAATTAATTATTGTGATACATATTTTTTATAATAATATATCATGATACATAGATATGAACTAAATATAATTTAATTACAATAAATTTTTGATATTTTTAAATTAAAATAGAATAAATAATGTCAATATTGACCTTAATGTCATTTTAAAATAGATGATATTTTATTAAAGGATTTAAAATTAATAAAAAACCTATAATATAAATGGTGAATTATAAGTTTTAATAAATATCTCATATTATTCATTCATATAATAATTGATCCTTTATAATTAGAATATTAACCCATATATCATAAAAACATTGTTATCCTGATCCTAATTAAAGTAGTGTTTTTGTGTGTAACATGCTCTTGTTTTGAAATTAATATCCAATACACATGGGATTTTATTATTTTAATTAAATATCATATTAATAATAAATTCATTATATATTTTCTAATAAATCTAACCTTAATTTAGTCTTAATAGTTTTGTTATATAGGTTGGAAAACTAGTTAACCAAAATGAAAAATATAAAGAAACATATAGACTAAGGAACCAAATTATAAAAATGCACTTATTTTTGTGTGGTGGAGATTTAGATCCAAAATAATTTCCAATTAATACATTTTTGTCAATTTTGGAGAAACATGAGGTAAGGTAGACCTCCAAATCGTGTTTACCTTTTATATTAACTAGAATGCCACTCATCCTCTACTATAAAAAGGAATTCACTCTTCCCAACCCTAAAATAACTCTGGACACTTTGTATCATCCAAAATATGTGAAAATAAGTTCAAACATACCTCCCATCATCATATAATAATCACATTTGGAATATATCAAACCAATAAATCCCTTTAGTGCAAACCAAAATGAGTTACCCAAAAAAGAGTTAACATTCTTTAATGTGGCGTTATGTTTTATCTATTTCTCAACCCATTAATTTCTAGTTATTTCATGATTATATAATAAAATAATTATCCAAATTAATTTTAGTTTTTTGTATTTTTAGGTTTGTACATACACTTAAACACACTTCCATCAAATGGGTAATGACTTTTCTGTTCATGTGTACGGTAGACAACTGCCTCACAAAACTATATTATTCGTGTTTCATTTACTACCTCTCATGGATGGTTATTATGATGGAAAATAATTTCTATATGAAATATATGATACTTATTATATATTTATTCATCTTTAATTTTTAGATAATATGTACCATTATGAGTTGCATTTGTGTAAATATGATAACTTTGTTTGTGGATGTGTGGACTACCATCTCCTCAAAGAGATGTGATATGTTAACACATTACATAGAATGTATATAATATAGATTGAATTAAACATTTTTTTCATCTATACAAAATTTATTATATTAATTAAATAATTAAATTTATCAAAAATATAATATATTGTTTTATTTATAACACTTTTCACACACTAAAAAAGGGATAATGCTATTCGTGGATGTGCGTACTACCACCTCCTCAATGCTATGTGATTTTTTTTCATCATAATAATTATATATATATATATATATATGTATATGTGATTAAATAACCTTTTATTTGGGATAAAATCATCATTTTTAAAATATATAATGTTACTTACATTCTTTTTATATCTATCATTGACAATTTGGAATGTTAATCATACATACATAAGCCCTATCATCTCAAAGATTCTAACACTAGCTCATTTTTTAAAACCATATTATATAATATGTACTAATAATATAATTTATATATAAATATGATAATTATTTCATTATTATTATTCTGGATATTTTTTTATAATGTCCCTTTTTTACCATTGTCATCCTACCAAAGTCATTTTTACCACATGTACTGAATCTGGTCAAAACAATCGATATAAACATAATTGTTTATGTAGTTGTATAAAACATTGTAATAAGTAAATTAAAATTAATTATAAATTGGAAAAAGGTTCTAGAGTATGTAAATAATGAACAAAAGGTTTTTACTCAAGAAGATAAAAACACACATGATATGTCAGACTCAAGGTAATGGATTTCATCTCAATATACATTCCATTGAGAATTATTTTTTATTATGCACTAATTAAATTTTATATAGTGTATATACTACCCTTCGACATTTTATATCATGAATATCAATAATATCATGATATTATAAGTTTCATTTAATTTTATTCCTTCATATAGATTATGATTCAAATTTTTCAATGTGGTATATGACACATTGTAATGTTTAAATATCATATTCCTCAAGAATGTTTTAATTATATTTCAATAAAATTTCCATTCCTATATGTCAAAAACAATTATTGTTACTTCACCCCCACTATAAATATTTTTAAAAATATATATCTTTTATTAAATATGTATATGTTAGGATAATGTACATTGTTTACTAATTAAATTGATTATTCGATATATGAATAATTACTTGCATAGTCAAGACACTGGTTGGGGACCTGTTAATGTAAGCACCTCGATGCATTGGTAATCTCACAAGTATAAATTTTTTGGTGGAAACCCGTTGGTGTTAGATTGAAAGTTGAATAGTTTATTTTCTACTCACATACATAAAATATATTATGAATGGTATTGAAGGTAGTGGTACATGTTCCCGATACATGAAGTCCAATAATTCAGTATTTTATTCATTTAGTTATTATTAATCCATGATATTTTTTCCATTGACATTATCTACAGATGCATTTAATTCTCATTTTATTTATTAAATGGAATGTGTTTCAGTTATATACTCTCCTTTATTGGATATCCCATATCTAGATTCATAAATGGAGATTTTGTTCTACTATTTACCTTTTAATTTTGATTATTCTTATTGAGATATGCTTACTCTTTTGATATTACCCTTACTGAGCATTTTTTCTCACTTTAATTATGTTTTATTTCCCCAATCTATGAAAGGGAACACCTTTAATGAGTTTCAATGTATCTGATTTTTTTTTGTTTTTTTATTGAATTTTTTATATCTTCAATGTGAAACTATTTTCATGTATGTAATCATGTTTTTAAAAAATGGTAAACTGATCGCCCATGTGGGATATGATTCCTGGTAACCATACTAATGTAATAGAGTAACAGACAAGCTCTAGGATTCTGGGGAAATAGTGATACACGTATTACTTAATATATATAATATTAATATAATTACTATTATTATATATATGATATTACATTAAAATATATTCAAGAATGATAACATTCATGAAAAATATCGAATGATAAAATGTGAAAATTAAAACCCTAAACAATGAAAATAATAAAATATATTTGATGAATGAGGAATGAAATGAAATAATAGGACCATATATAATATTATAAATATTAGTATGGTTTTTATTTAATTAATAACTTTCTTAAAACCATTATATTGGAGGTTAAATAATGTTCAACTAAGGGAAAGTGTAAAGTAAGGGATTTGATATCAATTTATATACTATTAATACGTTTTCATTATTATGAACTAATACACATTTGTGTGGTTTATGTTATAACCCCTTTGACAATTAATAACATTAATACTTCATTATTCATTTTATTTTATGTTTCTATTTGAATTATTTAATTTAATGGGATAAAACATTATAATTACCATGTAAAAAAAGTTATTGAAAATTATCACTTTCTTTTATGATGGTTAACTGTATCTTGAAAAAGTGTCTTTATTGTAATTAATTATCATTGTATATTGAATTTATGTTAAAAGTACATATTATATTATAATGGATTTGATTATTTCGTAAAATTTATACCACATTTACATACAGTGTTTACTATTAATTTTATTTGACTCAATGGGAAAATGTTAATAAATATTCATCTTTTACTGAATAAGGTTATTTGATAAGGAACATTGTTATGAATTGAATATATTATTTAATATATTATGAATGACTATAACTAGTGTAAAATGTGCAGGGATAGTTGAAATTAAGACCCTCAAAGAATCAGTCATCTCATATGATGAAATCTGTTGGCCAAAACCTATGTGTTTGTAACAAATATGTTTTAGGCGGTCTTTTGAATCATATTTATAGTAGTTTGTTAAAACACCATGTGAAAGGTCTTTAAGGTAAACATATTATGTGAAAAGGAAAAATTACAAGTGAGAAATAATAATTACCTTGATTTAGTATTCAGTTATTAGTGTACATGAGATTTTCATTATGAAAAAAATATATAGATGCATTTTATTCTCATTTTATTGATTCAATTGCATGTGTTTTCAATTATTTACCTTTCCATATAAATTATTTTTTATCTTATCATGATAGTCATCTTATTCATAAAATGGAATGTTTTTTCCATTTATTTACCTTTCCATATAGTTTACACACATCTTTCTCATTTTATTGACTACATGGAATGTGTGTTCAATTATGTACCATGCCTTGTTGATTATGATAATTGATTCATAATTTATTTCTCTTTACACCCCCCTTAATAAGAATTTGATCTAACCCTTATTTTGTTTTCTTTTACCCAAATTCGATGAAGTTAAGTTTGACATATATATAGTTATATGCTAGAGGTAACACAGTAAATATTGAAAAAGAGGTTAGAAAATATGTTGTAATTTGTGTATTCAAATTTAAAATGTGCATCATGTATGTATCCTGTTTACCCGGACTAGATGAAAATTAAGTCCTTTGGGATGTTATTCAAGGTACCCTTTTCCAATGTAATTTTAGAATAAACTATCTCAAAGATACTAGGGTGGGTGAGTGTAAGTAACATAAAATAAATTCATGGTTTGTATATACACCCCACAAAATAAACAAGTGGTGAATTTAGAATATCTCATAGAAATAAAAGTGAGGTGATGAACCCTTTCCTCATGTCTTATATCACATCATATGACTTCCAATATTATTTATAATAATTATAGACTTATTATAAATATATTAAGAAAATATATTCATACCAAACATACAATTCATAAATCCTTTATAATATCCAATTATCTTTTTATTAATAGTTTCTTCATTAAAATGAACATTTTTGTGCAAACTAGTATATTTTTAATTTATGATTTAGTCAGATGGTTCATGTATAGAAACCTTGGACATGGTTTAGTCATCAATATAATCTTAATCATGAAATATGTATCATAATTATTTATCATATACGATTTTATAATCATTCACATAAAGATGAGATGAAAAATTAGTTACATTACTATATGGAGATGGTAGTTTGTACGTATGCACATTTGATGTTTCCACATTCAAGGGAAGAAAAAAATATAGTTAAATAATAAATATCCTTTACAAAATTATAATATTTTAAATATAATATATATTTTTTAAATCTATGTTTATTACTATCCATGTATATAAGAAACAAAAATCACATCACATCACTTGGTGGAGGTTGTAGTCAACATGTATGCATAAGAAACATTACTATTTTCTAAACGATAGAAAGGTAAGAACATAGATATGATATTATAATTTAAAAAATTAATTATGTCATAAATGTCATATATAAACATTAAATACATCACAATAACAAACGACGTGTGATGGTGATGGAAAATGAATCATATCGATACGTAGAGGCGGTAGTGTACTCATAAGCACGAGCGATACATTCATTTTCCATTCGATGGAAATGAGATTGAAAATAGTTATCTCAAAATAATAGTTAAATCTATGTATATTGATTAAACTTTAACAATCATGTTGGTATGGATAAAGTATATTTATAGGGTGTATAACAAGAGATAATCATTGAATGAATTGGGAAAGACTATTATCTCTTCTTAGAGAGAACCCCTTTGGCTTACACCTTAAGTCTTAATAGGATTGAATTTGAATAATTAATAGAGTTAAATAAAGAAGGGGATAAATCTTGTAAGGGTTTTGGGTAGGGATTATACAATATGGAGTGCTCAATGTTTTGGAATAAGTTAGTATACGTGGTTCCATTTTATAAGTGATACAATATGCACAATTAAAATTACAAGAATGTTTTAAATATTATATATATCATAATCATATAAGGTGGACTAAATATAAATTATTTAAATATTTAGAAATGAAATTTAAAAAAAACTTCAAATAATATAATTTATAAATGTTTTTGTTTGTTTTTAAAAATTATGTTTTGGTTTAACCCCTTTGTTAAAACTTTTTAATATAAACTGCAGCAACACACTTTTAGACTCTAAGGGTCATAAAATTACATATATAGTGAAAAGTGGCCCAGAAATGGTTCATGGACTATATTTTAGACCATTTTTATATAAATTATGAAATTTAAAAATTATTTTATATTTTTAATCATTTAATAAAATATTAGTTGACATAAAATATGATTTAAGTCATTTTTCGTACTAATCATTTAATTTGACATCAAAGTATTCAAAAAAGTAACCAAATTTAAATTTAAACACATTTAACATCTTTTAAACAATATAATTATTTATTGAATTCATGTAATACAATAATTAATCTCAAACATATTTTTTTGTATTATTTTTAATATCATTTACTAGAATTTTTTACTGTTTACCTAATCACTTTATTGGCGTTCCATAAGAAATTAAGGTAATTATATTATCATAAAAAATTAAAAATAAATTTAGTTATTAAAATTAATTTATTATTATTAAAAATAATTATTTATAATTTATATTAACATATTTTTATCCTAATAAAAATATATTACAGATATTAAAGGAAAGTTAGTGACATTGTATATTTATTCTTTACTTAAAATAAAATATATTGCATTATCACAGGAAAATGGAACCAAAATTCCATATATTCTATGTTAGTACTTATTTTATTTATTTACTGCCATAAAATGATATAAAGGAATCTTTTGTGTATATTTTGAGACCTTATCTTATAGTTTTAACATCTTTTTACAGATTTGGTCGTTATAATGATGAAAAATGTATATCATGATTACTATTCAAAATGGCCAAAAATAAAAGAGACCTATTTCCAAAATTATAAAACTATAATTCCAAATATGTAATCTATTATTAAGGATTCAATTTATGTAATTTTTAAAAATAAATTTTAATATATCCCTGTAAAATGCAGTGAAAAATAAAATTTATAAAAATGTGTTTTTATGCATAAAAATGAACTTATAAAAAAAAGTACAATGTTGATTCATATGATATTAATTATATAGTTTATAATTAAATTTAACTTATGATACTTTAAGATCAAATTCCAAACATTATTATACTTTTGATTTACCTTTTTAATGAAAAAATGTCAGTTCTACCAAAATCTGAATTTTTCTCTATTTAATAAAATTTTAATCTTTTTATATTAATCAAAACAAATCAATTTAAGACAATATTTATATAGTGATTTTAACAAATGATGTTATTTTACTCATAATAAAATTTTAAAATGATAAAAATTAATTATAAAACTCGTGAAAAAAAATAAATTATAACCAATTTTGGAAGAAAACATATTTTTTAAAGTGTTAAATGAATTTACTATAAATCGTGAACTAATTTATTATGTATTAACAAATAAATTTTCAATATAAGAAAAATATATATATGGTTCTTTAATATATTTATTCCGATTCATAATTTCAACTTAACTGTTTGGTTATTATATAATCGAGTTCATTTTTAGCTCTTGTGTTGCCTGCCAAGCAAGTTATCAAACACTTAAAATTTATTTAAAGGAAAATATATTCCAAATTATTAGAGTGTTCCATTTTGAGTCTTCAGAAAAATATTCAAAAAATATTAATTATCTTCATTGGTTATTTAATGAGGAGAAATTTCATCGATAAATAATCCCACAAACTAATGATTGTAATCTCTAAAAACTATTCCTTGAATTCTATAAGATAGATGGGCAATTGGTAAGTCTAAATGGAATCACTATAAATTCATAGTACTGATACCCCATATGTAAGAATACCATTTATATTTCCTCCTTTTAGACCCTTGACTAATGATATCCATATTAAAAGAAAATCTTTTTATTGTATTGACCTCCATGAGATTGATCAAATAAATAATCAATTCGAGGTAAATGATAATTTTTATATGTAGTAACATTTTTATGTTCTTGATAATCAATTAAAAGATTCATTGAACAATCTTTATTATTTAAAATAAGTACATGTGCTTCCCATGGTGATGAACTTGGCTAAATGAACCCCATATCAAGATTATCCTAGAGTTGTTTCTTCAGTTACTACAACTCAATGTGGGCGATTCTACAATGATACATTGAAATAGGCATAACATCGAGTATGAGATCTATTGAAAACTCAGTAAAGTGATTCTAGGGAATACTATGAAACTTTATGATAAATACATCTACATATTCCCGTAGAGTATATATGTTTAAATGTTAATTTTCTGTCCATATATATGATATAATTACCCCACATGAAAAGGTACGAGTAGCCATTTACTGAAATTAGTTTCTATGTATATTTATATTCATACTCACACTAATCGAAAATAATTTTTTATTTGTTATATCAAACTGAACTTCCTCTCTATATAAATTGACATGGTATCTATATAGATTGAAATGATCCATGCCCAAATTACATCAAACATAACTAATAGAAAAATCACAAGATTTATAGGAATAACATTCCCACAAAACTATATCTTATATTTGTTATATACATTAGATTTGGTCCTCATGCCATTTGGGTTTTTCAGTGATAATTCAACATCTAATTATTGTAGTGGTGAAATGATACCCAATGATTTTTTTAGATATATAATACTTGGTAGATATTGAATAACATAATACATTTTCAGTTTTAAAGTGAATGATAAGTACACCTTTCTGAACGTTATTCTTAGACCCCCTTTGAAATTTGAGATCTCATGAGATTTACACATATATATTTTCTTAAAAATTTATTTATGTCATCTATCTTCATAAACCCTTAGATTAATTCAATGGTTTTTATAATTCCCATATCCATTTCTATTGTAGAATTGTATTCCTAATAGTGGATTTAGCTAATCTTCATCCCCATTTTTCAACTCCTGGCTGCTTTTTATCTCTTCAATATTAACTTACTCGATGGAATTACTTTCCACACATTAAAAATTTACCAATACCTTTTGAAAAAATTATTTACTGATTCTTTTTACACTTCTAGAATAAAATAAGATTTGTTGTATTTCTTCCATAGGTTTTATTATTTGAACTTCATTGAAACTCTATGTTTGTATTATTTTTAGACCTAGTAGAGTGATGAGATTCCTTATTTTCCATTTCCATGAACAAATCACATCGAAAAATTCCTCCATATATAATAAATCCCCTTACGGACAATTCCGTTCAAAAGAATGGTTTCAATACACTAATGAATTGATCAATTTTTTTAGGTTTGATGATAAAACTAGCCGCCTAAATTGTAATTTGTGTCTCATAGGTACCAATATAACAATCATACTCATTATTAAGCTCACATATTTATCATTCCATTTTTATGAGATGTGTTTTTAGAATGTAATTACTAAAAAAATTACTTCTTAAACTCATTCCACTTTATGGTGTTAATATAAAAATATATGTTTATATTGATAATAACTTTCCACCATTAATTTTATTTCCCTTCAAAATTATATACCACCAAGAAAAATATATTTCTTTCTTTAAAAAATGGATAATGGAAAATATATTTTTAGTGGTATTGATCCTATACTCATTAACTAGTGGATAGGATGACCCATTAAAGCAAGTGGGTGTTACCTTATGAAATTATAAATGGTTTTTTGGTTTATTCATTTATAATTTTAATGTTTATAATGATTCATTTATTATGAGTGTTGTGTAATCATGAAAACAATATTTTTCATCCCAAATCCATTTTTTTAGTTGGTCATGAGTAAGATCATTTAATTGTACACACATTACTTTTCAATAGAATTATTTTTTGTTCTAACCATTGATTGATCCCAAAAATAATATTGTAAGCATAAAGAAACATTATTCATTGTGAAAAATCTTATAAAAGATAAAATCATTCATGTGATGTCTTAAATTATTACACCTTATTACAAACATAAAACACATTTTAGTTCACATTATATCACATTCAATTAATTATACACTGTTTGATATTAATATCCTTATATTCTTTATAACATATTCTCCAAGAAAAAATAAACACTTATCTAATAGTAGTTGAGGTGACCAAGGAAAATCATATATACATATTTAATAATTTTAGATATAATAATTAAATATTATATAATAATTCACACCCCCAAACCATAAATTTTTTTTGTATTTATAGACCTTAATAACATAATCAAATTATTTCATGAAATATCATCATTACCTCTAATAAAAATATTCTCTCATTGTAAACTTCTTAGAAATATTCTACTTTGAAGGTTTCATATTACCATATGGAAAAGAGAACATAAGTGTGTGTTCCGATTCTTAGTTGGGAAAAACACAGGAGAAATAAATTGATGATAATATGAAATCATAACCTAACAATAAGGTAATGATATAATGATCATAACTTATTAATTTCATATCCAAATAGTCATACGTCATAAATCAAGGTTTGTGTAATGAATCTTTATCTTTTCAAAAGTCATCAGTCATAATAGTGAGGAATCCTCATTAATCAACCATGTTCCATGAGAAAATAGAATAAACATAAGGCCATGTAAAAGTAATTGTGGCCCAATAATAATCATAGAAAATCATTTTTGTTGTAAATAATCACTAGTAAGACCATCATTAGGAAGCAAAAAAAGTCCCAATATGTTTTGGGTTCAATCCCTAACCTCATTACATATATAGAATTATTTAACACCCTATCCTACTCATATTTCCTCATGAAATATAAATCAATACATTATTAAATTGATGGATTTAACCAGACCACCCATCAAATAATTAAAACCATATATATGTGTTTTTCAGGACTATAAAACATCCATCAATTCATCTTAACATATTCTGTGAAAATAAAATGGGTTTAATAGAGAATTACTCACTATGTAATCATATGCCAAAAGAATAAATTAATGTATTGTACCATTTAATCATATCCAGATTAAATTAATATAAACATCAAAGGGTGTCGACATAATATAAAAATACAGTTTAAATTGACTTTTAACATTTCATAGAAAATAGTGAATGAAATCCTTTCTATTTTAGATCATTTAAAATAAAAAATTCTATAAAATTTAAAAAATGATTTTCAAGAAATATTTCCAATGAATCTTGTAAATGAATAAAAACAATAATGGTCATGATAGTAGGATAATCCTTTCTTGTATTATATGTTTAAATTAATATTCCTTTCACGCAGTTGTATAGAATGAAAAAAATGAACCATTCAGAAAACCGTAAAATATATATTTCTATAAAAATAAAAATAAATATATAAAATTTCAAAAAATACATTACATATAAAGTTAGAGTATAAAATTAAATAATTTAGTTGTTTTTTAAAATATCAAAATCATTGGAATATATTCCATACTCAAAAGAAGAAAAAAATGCTTTTTTTATTTAAAAAACATATTTCAGTCCCTTAGTATTATTGAGTGGAGAATTATGGAGAAAATAATAAAACCCTTAAAAACAAGAGTATATAATATTTTCTTTCAGGGGTATGGGGATTATAATTCTCCCTGTGGATATTCATTCGTGAAAATAATCGATGTAAAATGAGAATACAACATTAAACTGTAACCCTGGTACTAAATGTTTTAGTACGCCCTCTAAGGGTTTTATATAATAAATTAATATTTATAGTAAATATATAAAAAAAAATTATTACACATATATTTTATTATATAATTCTATTATAATTTTTAATTACCCATTTATTATGAATTCATTATTAAAATTAACATTTGAGTTTTTGACTATTTCATTTCCCATGTATGATTTGGTTCGGAGTTTGTAGTTATTGAAATTTTTTCATTTTTTAATCATATAATGATCCTTAATCATGTTATAAGAGTAATATTTTTTTGATTATATTCACTTTTATATCAATTATTATACGTCTTTATGAAAAAGTTGTTTTATCATTTACTGAAGATGGTCTTCCCTACACACGCATGAGTAATGCTTAATTTTTAAATAAATGGAATGAAATAATAGTAAATAATATTATATCACTAAAAATTAATTATAACTTCATGAATATTATATATATTCATTAAATCCATGAATATTACCCTCAATTAATGGATGACATAAAAAACCAATCACATCGCTTTACGAATGTGGTAGTCCACATTTGCATATAAACAATAATATCATATCTCATTGGATGGAAGAGAGAGAAAAATTGGATATAACATTAACATGAAAACATTTAAGAATGTTAATTATACAAATTTTTTCATTTCAATATGTTAATAGATTATTTTTTAGGATGTATAATAATAAATAAAATTTAATGGATTTGATTAAAATGATTATCCCTTCTTTGAGAAAACTATTTAAGATAAATTATTCAGGACCCTTGGGTTGGACTTTTCAGAATGAAAAATAGAAAAATAAATTTTTTAAAAATATTTATTGATGGTTTCTTTGATCTATTTTTCTCGATAATAATTTTATAAGAGATGATAGGGGGTTTATTTTTTATAAGTGGGGGGTAGCACTCTGTAAAAACATAAAAATTTAAAATGTAATAAAGACGTATTCCCATGATATTAGAACCATGAAAACCCAAATTTGAATGTAATATATTTAAATATTAAAATATTATCAAAAAATAACTTTTAGGCAACTAAATTGATATTTTAAACTCTATATTTGAGTTTAACCACTTATTAACGGGCGAAATTTTTTACAATAGTTTGTATTTATTTTGACAAAAATGAAAGTGTCCTAATTAAAAATTTTAATTATTTGATTTATAAATTTTAGATCAGTTTATAAAAAATCATTTTACAAAATTAGTAGAAATTAATTTGTAAAAAATTACACAAAATGCAAAGAAAATTGTTTTGAGGAAAATGCATTCTTAAACATAACACTGAAGTTAATAAAATTCCATTCATAGTATAAACAATTGGATAAATGTTATATTTTTTTATATATTATCCTTAAATTTCATTAATATAATTCATAAATTTTTATGAATTTAATATATTAAGATAAAAACACATGTTGTGCATTACATAGTTTTTTCGGAAAGACATCTTTTTATTATATATAAATGATTTTATTTTCATTTAAACCCAATTAATGAAAATGATTAATTTTATAAAAGTTTAAATAATATTTTTTAACTTTTAAATAATTTTAATAAATTTTTAAATAAAACATGTATTAATCACACTGTTCTCATAAAGAAATATTTGAAAGATACTCTTTAGGATTAATAGTATTTTTAAATGAATTAAAAGTTAGTTATTATAAATTATATTTCATGTAAATACTTTATAATGTGTTTAATTTTTGATTTTTTATAATTATTATTATGGTTCCATGTTTTAGTGCTTTATAAGATATCAGTAACATTGAAAATATATTATAAAATATCAGAGAGTTACAATATCTCTCTGGATCTTTTTCTTGAATATTCATTAAGGATGTGGTATTATTACCCATAGTACTGCATTATATTATTTTGGATCAAGTTATAATGTTTTATTAAATGTAATAGAGAAGTATTATGAATTATTTTAATATATATTTTATCCGTAGAATGTCATATCAACCTTAGATAGGGGGCCGGTTGGGAAAAATGAATTAGAAAAGCTTAGGGTGTTATGATTTCTCTATACTAATATCTCTATGGAATGAAGTAAAAACCTCCTATATATAGGGATAATGTAGCTGACATAAATATATTGGGCTATAAAATACCAATTTAATAATTAGATAAGGTTTTATTCATTTTGAAACACATCGTAGTATCCAAAAATAAATTGAAAAGTTATAATTACAATTGAGGGAGAGATCTTGAGTTCAAATTTGCTGACAAGGTATTACTTGAAATATATCATTGGAAGAATGTTATGAAATTTTGAATTAATTTGAGGATAATATTTATATATATCATCTAATTTATGATTCCTAATTATATTAGTATGATGTATTTTTACTTGGTACTTCTACGAAACCTCTCCCATGTTCATGATGTGTTTCATGTGTCTTTTTTGAGAAAGTACATATTTGATCTCACAATTGTATGAAAATATTGGGTTTTAATAGTGGATCATGATTTTTCATAATAGTATAAGTTATGGTTATTCTTGATCGAATAGATAGTTTGAAAAAAAATAATAACACTTATCTGATTAGAGTTATTTTGTGGAACCATATGTTAGATGATCATATTTGGGAACCCAATGATGTGATGAGTCAGATGCATCCTTGTCTCTTTTTTTTAGAGTAACAGAATTGAATGGTAAAATTATTATAAGGGGTATAATATAAAATAAAAATATTTTAGAATATATATTTATGTATATTAAATTTAAAGTGTTTGATATCTTACTTTACATGCTACACCGATTTTATATGAATCGTGACATACTATTGAAATATTATTATTAAATGTGATGGTTATTGCATAAACATTGTATATAACGGTATGCATAAAACTAAATTACTTAATATATATATATATATATATATATATATATGTGTGTGTGTGTGTGTTTGTGTGTGTGTGTGTGTTTTAACTATTGAAAATGTATTAATTAATTATTAGAAAACAAGTGCCCAAAATTTTAATGATAATAATAAAATCATATAAGACCTTATTTTTTTTAAAAAAATAATTCTATATGTTATATATTTTTATCCAAATAAACTATACTAACCACATCTAATCAATGATGAAATATATTGAATATTTATATAAATAATAATAATAAATATTTATTCAATTATTATTATATGATTATAAATGATGAAAAAATCATTTTAAGGTAAAAAGAGATATTTTTTATAAAACCGTTTTATTAAGCATAATGTATGTTTATCATAAAAATGAAGAATAACAACTAATGATGAATATTTTTAATGATGTTTTTTTGGTTATATACTCTCTAAAATATTCTAAAATTCATATAATGCTTTTTACCAGACAAGAAATGAGTATAAAATCATATTTATGCATAAAGACTAATTTTATCAAAATGTGGTCATTAAACATTTTTATGTGGATATTAGAATTACTTAAATTGAATTATAGTAATTTAATATTAAAAAATCTCTTCTATATTTTGAATCATTAATATTAATATTATGATATTATTTTCTCTATATTTTTATCCATAATGTATAGATTCCATTGTAAAATTCTTGTTACCCATGTAAGAATAAAAACTCCGAAAAGAATGGTAAACCAATGAGATAAGGCCAAAAAGTACAAAAAAATAACACATAAATCTCATTGAATGATTTTTTTCTATATTAAAATTACTTTATTATAATATTTTAATTTTGTGCCATAGAAATTGACTAAGACATATATTATATTATTATGTTTCAATTATTTACATGTTTGGAACCCACCACAATTATATGAGGGAACTTAACCTTATCACTTATAAAGACCAAATGAAAAATGAATTTTAAAAAAAATCATCCCAAAATACCATACTGACTTTACTCCCAATGTCTTAGAAGTACTGGTATTGTAAAAAGACCAACTCAATATTTCTTAAGTTGTAAGATTATAAAAGATACCCAAATGAAGAGTTAACTGTCTTTACATCCGTATTTAGAGTTTCATTCATCATTAACAACATCTGAATATTTTATAAATGTATAAAATTACTAAATAAGTATAATTACGATACTATAATATTTTTCTTTCAATTATAAAACCATTTTAGATCACTTTCAATTCTGATGAAATATAACCACATCACTCACAAGTACATACACACTACCGTCCCAATGAAACGATTATTTTTATTTTTCATTGTGGTCTATCATTCATATTTATATTGATGGAATTAATAAATATATATTATTTTTATCAAATTATTATTTCTATTTTAAAACTATATTTTACCTTCCTTATTACCCTTCCATCTGTTGGAAAATGATAATGTCACTCATCAGTATGTCTGGACTACCACCTCCACATAACGATAAGATTATTTTTTTAATTTGTAAAAATCGTGGTTGGTAAAAATGATATATTAAATGAAAATATTTGGTATATATGGTATTATTATTATTAAATAAGTATATATTATTATTTACTTTTCTTTCTCTCCATTCATTGGTAAATGAAAACATCACTCATGCAACATACAGACTAACACCTACATGAAATGATACACCTCATTTATCATCACCGGTTTATTGTAATAGTTATAAAAGTGTATATAATGAAAAAAAATTATACTCATGAAATTATTAATAATCTATAGATTATTAAACCATTAAAAAGATATAAGGACTATAACCTTTGAACTGAAACATTTATTGAAAAAAAGAGAAAACTCCAAAATGATGATTTTAATGAATATTTTTTAATAAATGGTTTATTGAGAATAATAAGAAAATGTAATATTGGTATATAAGTATGAATATATATCTTTTATGTAACGCCCCAACCCCAGAAGTCCAGAGTCAGTGCATTATTACATATCATTGGCATGATCATAAAAGATCAAGTCTCGAAAGAGCGATTAGTTTAGTATCCTTGGAAGTACTAGATACATTCATAAGGTTTACATTACATCATAAAATGGAAAACTACAACAACATTGTCTCCATAGACAACAATGAGATCCCATATATTATCCTTGGAAGTCATTCATAATATACTTCTTTGCATCCTGGGAAAACAAAACTTAGAAAGGGGTGAGCTCAGATGCTTAGTAAGGATAACATTATAGCGGAGAATTTCATAAATAAGCATAAACATTTAAGGAAGTGTATAAGACTAGAATAAATGCCTTTTAAACTTGAACTTCAGCATAATATGGAAAAGATAAAATCAAATAATTCCATTTACTTATTCACATGAATATTCTACTAGCCGAATGAACACATGCAATATCAATAACTACTTTCATGATGATTGAATGAATAATGCCAGACTATCATAACCACATAGTCAAGGCCTTGTGCCAAGACTACAAATAATATTTTGTCAAGGCCTTGTACCAAGACACTAGTTTGTCTCATGAGACCTACCGATGCATCGATGAGCTATAGCGGGCTCCACCCATCACTTACTAAGTCCAATGCATTCCTCATATGAAAAGTTTGAAACATAACATAAACATTCGTATCAAAACTAACATACGAAATGTCAATACATTATCCACAAATCATTAATGGTATAAAAATAACACATCCATGGTCAAAAATAACTCATTAAATACAATATAGAAGATTTTATTATAACAGATTAACCATAATAAAAAACAATGAATGATATTGACATAGATGAAAATAATCATCAAAACTCTTTGAGAGAAATGTCCCCCTTTTTCTTGAAAACATTTAAAAGCCACACTATTTGTAAAGAAGCCCTTCAAAATAGATTTTTGAAGAAAAGTTTACAATACCACTTTGAAACTTTTAAAAGGAATTTTAATTTTAAAAATTTAATTTCCATATTAATAAAACCTTAAAACCGTTTTTAAAACATGGAAATTAATGACAATGATTTTGAATAATAAATATTTAAAACATTCAAATTGATATTTTAGATAGAGTTCCTAACCAAAATAGAGACACTTGAATACAAATAATTGAGGTAACATAAACTTTATAATATCATTATAATAAAGGGATTCATGATATAATATGTAAAAGTACATTATATACACCATATAAAAGATAATTGGTGTATGACAATAAAGAAGTCTCAATGAAATTTAAATTGAGATAAAATCTCTTAAAAAGACCATATCCTTAGGTTAATGATAAATCAAAAACATAATTATGTGTGAAAAATATAAATAGCCTCAATATGATTGGATATTCAGTGTAAATCAATCAGAGTACATTCACACATATTCTTGTAAAAACAACACCGATGAATTGGTTATTTAACTCAACAAATAGAGATTGAGTTAAAATAACTCTGATCAAGTTCATATCGATGACTTGAGAATTTATCAATGGATTGATTATGTGTATGAAAATAATATCCATAGAAAGGGGAGTGGAAATTATGACATAAGAAAATGAATAGTTATTCCACACATAATATTGGAGTAAAATAATCAATGAAGTATGCGTAAAGTTGAATGAGTAGAAATTGAAATTTCAAAATCCCTTATCAATTTGGTAACTTACGAAACACACACCAATGAAAGAATGATCATACAATGATGATTTAAATATCCATAAATTAATGTATATTACACAATTAATAGAATCAAGGGCAGTACACACACCACATGCAATAAATAAGCGGGGAACAATGGAAATCTCACGGAATTAAAAGTGAGATAACCAACCCATTACTCTGTACTTTTTCCCTGGTCGAGGGTAGTTTAAACTCTTGTATAATGGTGAAATAATTTTTATTGAATTATATAAGAATTATATACATTAATATTATATCATATATGATCTTTAAACATTGATTTGTTAATAATATCTTAGTATTATTGTCGTTTTGGGTGTTAAAGGATTCATTTTCTTTTATATTCTTTGTTATGTGAGCCATATTTTTTATGGATGGGATGTATATTATTAATATCCATAATTATATCATGTCTCTAAAAAATATTTTTAATAATAAGATGAAATTTATTCTTGAATGGATACGATGGGGAATGAATCTTATCACGTTCAGGGAGACGGTAATCCGTACGTACGCACGAGCGACAATATAACTCTTTTGATATTAAAATAATATATAATTTGATGGTATATCATATATAAAAAATAGTTATCATGTTATATTTATTATCTACATGAATTAAAAATCATTATTATACCCATCTAGATAATAAAGTATTGAATAACAATTACGCCACGATGTGGAGACGGTAATTAGCCGTACTTACGCACGTATGGTGTCATGTCATTCAATGGATGGATAGAATAAGGAAGATGGATGTAACATATTTATAATAACTTCATATTATATATATGATACTGAAGTTATTATTTTATAATGGAAATAACAAAAATAATAGGTGAAAGAAGAAAAGAACTTGAAAGAGGGTGGTGAAATTATTACCTCTTCTTTGGGTTCTTTTTTTTGATTTGATAAAAAGGGCTCCTTAAGTTGTCTTTAGGACCAAAGGAGGGCCTCTAGGATAAATTGAGGTAGGTTTAGAGGATATTTGGGTAGGGTTTGGCCGAGCTGAAAAGCTTTGATGTTTTGAATTAGTGAGTAGGGGTAGTGCCCTTTTATAAGAGGGGTGAGGGTAACCTTAGGAAGAGCTAGAAATATTATTTCATAATAAATCCATATTCAGTTTATCAGGGATCCAAAGTGGATTATTTAAATTTTAAGGTAGGTATAGGTCTAAAACCACTCAATAAATAGGTTTTAGATAGGTTTGGGTCACTATATTGACTTTATATTTTTTATTTAACTCATAGTTAAATAGTTTCACATTTACCTTGTCTCATTGTATTTTTATATTATATAGTTAATAAACATACTATATACTTCCAAAAGACCCCAGAGTGGTCCATTAATTATACAAATATCATTATAAAATTCTTTTTGATGAACCTTATATTTTTAGAAATGAATATCAATTAATAATATAATATTTTTAAAAAAACCCATTTATGTCAATTTTGACACTATTTTATAATTTATTTTTGTTAAAGTCATAAAAACTTTATTAATTCAAATAAAATTCATTTAAACAATCATAACATGTCATATTAAACAATAAAATTCTTTTATGTCATCAAAACATTAAAATTATATTTATTTTCACATTTATAATACCAATTATTTGATTCATCCATTAATACAGAAAATACTGCATCATTATTCTGTCATAAAAAAATCTAATTATTAAATTATTAAAAATTATCAATAAAATAAAATTATGTATGAAATATTTTTATCTTTATGAGGAATATTTATAGTCAAAAATATAACATATATAACCCTATATAAAAATTGTTTTTCTAAATGATATATGCTTTTGTATTTTTTGTATTTACTTTAACTTAATTAATATAAAGTGTCATTATCACTTACAAATGGCTCCATGGGGTCCACAAATCGACTCAAAGATGCCCATGGTCGGAAATGTATCAACCAATTGGGTTAGGACACATTTTAGGGTAATTTAATATTATTATAATATTATTTGTTTGCCATTATTTACCAGATTTATCCTTTAACCATGGTAAATAAAATATTTACAGAAGTAATTATTCAAAAAGTATAAAAATAAAAGTTAACTATTTACACAATTTGGACCACCTGATTACAAATATGGAATCCATTTTTCTAAATTCAAAATAGAGATGTGGCAGAAATTAATTTAAAATTAATTCCAGTTGTCAAAACAAAGAACTTATTTTGTTAAGAAATAATAACTATCAAAAGATTGGCATTTGTTTATGTCTAGTTTAAATGTGAAATTACATCCAATTACCAATATTGGATTAAATGGTAAAAATATATTCTAATTATATTTTAAAACCTCTCAATTGTATAATTTATCACTATAAATTATTTGGATTAAAAAAGTTGTTTTTAATTAATGTTTAGTATTTTTCACTATTCATCAAAATTTGAATGTTTTCAACAAAATACAAAAAATTTGCCCTTGGATAATTTCGATATTCCGAATCCAAAAATGATATCCATTTTTAAAGATAAAATTTATCAAATTTCAAAAAGTGGGTATTACTATTCATAACGGCTAGTTTGATTGGTTGTGGTGTGTGTTAAAACTCAAAGTTGCGTACAACACATGCTACTGTATTATTCAAAGGGATGCGTACCATGGATGCTTGAGGTGTTGCATTCTACCCACCTTAAAATAATGTTTTCCTTTATTTTTATTTAAAATTTGGCCTGGGAATCTAATGGAATGTCCTACATCAGAAAAGAAGTCAATAAAACTATCACTTTAATAGAAATAAAGAGAAGTAAAAAAGGTCACATAAGATAACCAATACTAGGATTACATGTAGGAAAACATGGATATGGATGGCAAACTAAGTGTCAAGTTCTAATGGAGAGTGATATAAAACATGATCAGGAGAAAGTTAACAATAAGAAAACCACAAACTTGTGATGGGACAAACGATAATTAGTCTCCCAGTAGAAAAAGTAAATGGACAACATTATTTTATGTTTTAAGTTACATTACATAAAGATAAGGAATTAATTTATGAGATTGACTAAGAACATAAGGAGATATACTTAATTTTTAAGTATAGTTTCATTCTTTAATAAATTTATACCACCAACTCATTTTTTTAAATAATGAGTATTCAAGAAGACTTGGTCACATTGGAAGAGCTAGAATAAACTTCTATAGAATCACATGATCCATGATGGATAAACTATATATTTACCTTGTATTTAGAGATTAATCAAAACCAAAATGGTTGATATATGATCTTATGATCCCCCTAAATGATATTCAATTAGAGAAAGAAACACTAATCTTAATTTCTAAAACTAAACCAACAATACCCCAAAGTTAAATAAATACCATTCAATAAACAATTGTCCTTAAAATCCTTCATTATATTCCAAACTAATATTGAAACACAAAACATATAAGAATATGGTTATGTAATCTTCTATGTTAAATTGTATCTCCAAATGACATCAACTACTCGTAAAGTCACATACTTAAATTTAATTAACCTAATCACATATTCTCTATTATTGGTTAATCATTTACATAAACAACTCAAATCACTATAAATTCATAATAAAAACATAGATTAAAATACACCATTACTCTTCAAATGAAATCCCATTGTATTCTATTTTCTTTGGGCATATAGTGTCTCTAACAAATCTAACATCTTCCAAAATAACATTTATCACTTAATCACCAAATCATTTTCCTATACTAAGGGTATTAATTTTATAAGACATAAGATCAAAAATCAAATTATTATTGATCAATAAAATCATTTAACTAAAAATAATTAGTCAAACTAACCAGGGACTTCACGTAGTCTAGTGGTAGGTGATAAATCCCAATCACATTTTGGTTGTGGGTTTGATTCACAAAGCTTTGTCCGATGCGACGGGTTGTCACATGGTCTCCGTGTTGTCCTTTTTCAAAAACTATATTTTAAAACATTACCAAAATGAGATAAGATCCTCAAAATAACCAAACATGATTTAAACAAAAATGTGATCTCATACCTTGAATTTTTATCCCAAAATATAATAACTTGTAATTGCCTCAAACCCAATGATCATATAAAACCAAATGGTTATTTATAACTATATCCATAAGAGAAATGATTAGTCTTCCTCAAATATCATTTTCACATGACAAACTGCAGGGTTACAAATACAATCAAAAATTATTCCAATGTAATCACATCAATGAGGAGTGTAATACTTTTTAAAAAATTTTACAACCATTTATTTCCACATAGCTTCATCTTTGACCAATAAAATATCTTATAGAATAGGGCATTCACTATGGTAATGGACAGGTCCCCTACATTTACGGAAAATGACTGTAAATGGAATCTTGGGACCATTTTTATTTTCTTCCATAGTACTATTCATTTTTCCTCAGCAATTTTTCACTTTATGTCGTTATTTCCCACATGTAAAGCATTTATTTGTTCCATTGAGACACTTTCCTGGGTGTCTCCTTCCACATTTCTTGAATGATGGAAATTGAGGATTCTTTTCTCCATGGTCTCCACTGCTGGAGCTCTTATCATTCATCACCTTTCCCTTCCTTGTTGAGTCTAGGAGGTGTTTAATATATATTTTATTGATCATATTTTTGGAAAACTGATTTGGCATGAACACGATATCTTTCACACCTACCAACATTACATTTTGTTTCTCATTTACACCACCGTTCCCACTTTTTACATCATTCTCAAAGTTACTATGACTTCCTCAGAATCCAACCATTAACTAAAACTAGAAAGCATTGTGCAAGTAACATCAGTCATAAAATCATTTAGAGAATATCATCACACCATATTCTCAATTTGAAACATTTTAAGATTAACCAAGGTTATTTATTCTAATATTATATTAAAATAAATCAAATCAGTTTGTAAAGAAAATGTAAATTATCCTAAGCATATCCCATGGGAGTGTCGTAAACAAGAGTGCAGCAAGGCTCGTTGTCATGCACCAGTTCCTGTTCGAGTCGAGATCAAAGTGGTGTTTTAGGGTTTTACCCCTAGGTTTATCTGTTCCAGAGCTGCCTCTACCTTTTCGTATCCAGACAGGGATGTATTGCTCGGAAAACTAACAAAATCTCCATAATACCAAAATTATAGGAAGTTCTTATATACTAATCCTCAAAGTACATCTTAGGTCTATGTTCTCTAATCAAAGTTTATCTAAATCTAGTTTCTAACATTTGTACTAAAATTCTTCTGATGCCAACTGTAACACCACGACCCCAAAAGCCTAGAGTCAGTGCATTATTACGTATCATTGGAATGATCATAAAAGATCAAGTCTCAAAAGATCGATTAGTTTAGTAGCCGTGGAAGTACTAGATACATTCATAAGGTTTACATTACATCATAAAATGGAAAACTACAACAACATTGTCTCCATAGACAACATTGAGATCCCATAGATTTTCCCTGGAGGTCAGTCATAATATAATTTTTACATCATTGTAAAATAAAACATAGAAAGGGGTGATCTCAGATGCTCAGTAACAATAACATTATAGCGAAAACATTTATAAATAAGTAGAAAAATTTTAGGGAGTGTATAAGACTAGAATAAAAGCCTTTTCAACTTGAACTTCAACATAATATGGAAAAGATAAAATAAAATAATTCCATTAACTTATTCATAGGGATATTCTACTAGCTGAATGGTCACCTACAATATCAATAACCAATTTCATGATGATAGAATGCATAATGCCCCACTATCATAACCACATATTCAAGGCCTTGTGCTAAGACTAAAAATAAGATTTTTTCAAGTCCTTGTGCCCAGAAACTAGTTTGTCTCATGAGACCTACTGATGAATCGAGGAGCTATAGTAGGTTCCACCTGTCACATACTAAGTCCAATTCATTCCTCATATGAAAAGTCTGAAACATAACATAAAAATTCGTATCAAAACTAACATATGAAATGTAATTACTTTATCCAAAACCCTTGAATGGTATAAAAATAGAACATCCACTGTCAAAAATAACTCATCCAATGCAATATGGAATATTGTATTGTAACAGATTAACCTCAATCAAGAATAATGAAGGATATTGACATAGATGAAAATAATCATCAAAACTATTTGAGAGAAATGTCCCCTTTTCTAGAAAACATTTATAAGTCACACTATTTGTCAAGAAGACCTGTAAAATAGATTTTTGAATCAAAGTGTCCAACACCAATTTTAAACTTTTAAAAGGAATTTAAATTTTAAAACTTTAATTTCCATATTAATAAAACCTCAAAACCATTTTTAGAAAATCGACATTAATGAGAATGATTTTGAATAATAAATTTTTAAAACATTAAAAATGATATTTTAGTTAGAGTTCATAACCAAAAGAGAGACACTTGAATACATATAATTGAGGTTATAGAAAAATTATAATATCATGAGAATAAAGGTATTCATGATATACTATGTCAAAGTATATTATATACACCATATAGAAAAGAATTTTTGTATGACAACAAAGAAGTCTCAATGGAATGTAAATTGAGATGAAATCTCTTATAAAGACCGTATCCAAAGGTTAAGGATAAATCAATGACATAATTATGCGTGAAAAATGTAAATACACTCAATACGATTGGATATTCATTATAAATCAATTAGAGGACATTCATACATATTCTTGTAAAAACAACACCAATGAATTGGATATTTAACTCAATAAATTGAGATTTAGTTAAAATTACACCTATCATGTTCATATCAATGACTTAAGAATTTATCAATGGAGTGATTATGTGTATAAAAATTATATACATAGAAAGGGGAGTGGAAATTATGACATAAGCAAATGAATATTTATTCCATGCATAATCTTGGTGTAAAATAAATAATGAAGTATGTGCAACGCCGAATGAGTGGAAATTGAAATTTGAAATTCCATTATGAATTAGGTAACTTACGAAACATACGCCCATGAAATAAGGATCATAAAATGATGATGTAAATATTAAAAAGTTAAATTATATTACACAATGAATATAATCATGGGCATTACACACACCACATGCAATAAATAAGTGGTGAACAATGGAAATCTCACAGAATTAAAAGTGAGATAAGAAACCCCTTACTTTGTACTTTTTCATTGGTATAGGGTAGGTTAACCTCCTGTATAATGGTGCAATAATTTTTATTAAATTATAAAAGAATTATATACATTAATATGATATCATATATGATCTTTTAACATTGATTTGTTAATAATATCTTAGTATTATTGTCGTTTTGGGTGTTAACGGATTCATTTTCCTTTATGTTCATTGTTATCTGAGTCATATTTGTTATGGATGGGATGTATCTTATAAATATACATAATTATATACTTTCTTCTAAACATTATTTTTAATCATCAAATGAAATTTAGTCTTGAATGGATACGATGGGGAATAAATCTTATCACGTTCGTGGAGACGGTAATCCGTGCAAACGCACGAGCGACAATATCACTCTTTTGATATTAAAATAATATATAATTGGATGGTATATCATATATACAGAATCATTATCATGTTATATTTATTATTTAAATGAATTAAACATCATTATTATACCCATCAAAATAATAAAGTATTGAATAACAATTACACCATGACATGTAGACGGTAAGCCGTACGTACACACGTATGGTGACATTTCATTCAATGGATGGATAGAATGATGAAGATGGCTGTATCATTTTTATAATAACATCATAGTATATAGATGATACTGGAGTTATTATTTTAAAATGGAAATAACAAAAATAATAAGTGGAAGAAGAAAAGAACTTGAAATAGGGTGGTTAAATTATTACCTCTTCTTCGGGTTTTTCCATTTAATTTGATCAAAAGGTCTCCATATGATGGATTTATGACTAAAGGAGGGCCTCTAGGATTAATTTAGTGAAGTTTAGAGGATATTTGTGTAGGATTTGGGTGAGACAAAAGTCTTTTAAGGTGTGAATTAGTGAGTAGGGTGAGTGCCCTTTTATAAGAGGGGTGAGGGGCACCTTAGGAAGAGTTAGAAATTTTATTTCATAATAAATCCATATTCAGTTTCTAATTTCTAAAAAGTAGATAATTTAGAGGATAAATTGGGGATTGGTCTAAAACCACTCAACCAATTTGTTTTAGACTGGTTTGGGTGACTATATTAACTTTATATTATTGATTTAACTCTTAGTTAAATAGTTTGATATTTACCATGTCTCTTTGTATTTTTATATTATATAGTTAATAAACATACAATATTCTTTCAAGAGACGCCCAAGTGTTCCATTAATGATAAAAATATCATTATATATGTATTTTTTTTGAACCTTAGATTTTTAGGAATAGAATATCAATTAATAATATAATATTTTTTAAAAAACTCATTTATGCCAATTTTGACACTATTTAATAATTGATTTTTGTTAAATTCATAATAACATTATTAATTATAAAACAATTCCTTTAATAAATAAAAACATGTCATATTAACCAATAAAATTTGTTTATTTCATCAAAACTTTCAAATTATATTTATTTTATCATTTATAATACCAATTATTTGATTCTTTCATTAATAAGGAAAATACTGCATCATTATTGTGTCATAAATAAATTTAATTATTCAATGTCTAAAAATTATAAATAAAATACAATTATGTATGAAATCTTTTTATCTTTCTAATTATTATTTATAGTAAAAAATATAACATATATAAACCTATATAAATTTTTTTTCTAAAGGATATATGTTTATGTCATTTTTGTATTTACTGTATATTAATTAATATAAAGTGTCATTATCACTTACAAGTGGCTCCATGGGGTCCCGAAATCGACCCAAATATGCCCATGGTCAGAAATGTATCATCCAATAGGGTTTTAACACGTTTTAGGGTAATTTAAAATTATTATAATATTATTTTTGTACCTTTATTTACTGGATTTATCCTTTAACCATGGTAAATAAAATATTTACCAAAGTAATTATTCAAAATGTCTCAAAATAAAAGTAAAATATTTACATAATTTGGACCTATTAATTATAAATATGGAATCCATTTTTCTATATTCAAAACACAGAACTGTCACAAATTAATTTAAAATTAATTGTCGTTGTCAAAACAAAGAGCATGTTTTTTTAAGAATTAATAACTACCAAATGATTAACACTTGTTTATGTCTAGTTTAAATATGAAATTACATCCAATTACCAAGATTAGATTAAATGGTAAAAATATATTTTAATTATACTTTAAAACCTCACAATATTATAATTTATTACTATAAATTATTTGGATTAAAAATGTTGTTTTTAATTAATGTTTAGTATTTTTCACTATTCATCAAAATTTGAATGTTTTCTAAAAAATACCAAAATGTCACCCTAGGCTAATTTCAATATTCCTAATCCAAAAATTATGTCCATTTTGAATGATAAAATTTGTATAATTTCAAAAAGTGGGTATTACTATTCATAACAGCTAGTTGGATTGGTTGTGGTGGGTGTTAGAACTCGAAGTTGCTTACAACACACGCTATTATTCAAAGGTAAGCATATCGTGGAAGCTTGGGGTGTTAAATTATATATATATATATATAATAAATATTTTATATACATGATAATATTATTTCATATAAATAATTGTAGGTCTTGAGTTAAGGCTTTATATTATAATCTCATTTCTTTTAAGGGTTGTATATGTTAAACTTCAATGTTGTATATATTATGAAATTTTTATTTTAATCCCCATATATTTTATTCTTCTTTATTTTTTTATTTGGGTTTCATTTTTTGTCTATGTTCTCCTCCCTTGGGTACTTAAAAAATTTATGAAGTCTATTTTAATAAAATCTAACATTATTTTGACTTTTTAGAGTGAAATACTTCTCTTCTATATATATGTTCATCAAATTGTTTTATGGAAGTTGTTCTTTATAGTTAAATGTTTTGAAAAAATCATTTTCAAAACATTTGATATTCTTAAAAAAATTATTGAAAATAATTTTAAAAAAAATCTACATGACTCTCTTTTGGCTATGTACAAAAGTGTGAAAAGAATGATCTCATTTAAACCATACTACATGAATTGAATTTTTCGAGCATCATATATTTACTTCATCCTGAAGCTTCTATTACATGTTTTGGATATTTTATATCTAAAATTATATTCTTATTTTTATTCAATTTTTAAGTGTTAAAAAATGAAAAGGGGTGTTTAATCTTGATTTTAAAGGGTATTTTAAATGATTTAATAAAAATTATTTTTAATATATATATAAACACACATTAAGGAATGTTATGCTTCACTGAGGATATGTTCATATGATACAATCCAATTTATTTCTAAGGATGGTTTAATTTGATGATATTTTAGGATGATTTAATAAAATATATTTCTCTTTTATGATTTTATTACTCTGTTATGAAATTATAAATGTTTTTATGATATTTTTTAACACGCACACACATATATATGGTTTTAATTATATGATGAGCTAGCCTAATAATTTTTACCCATCCAATTCATTAGGTAATGATTGAATATCTTGAGATAATATGAATATGGATGTACAATTAACCAATTTCTAGAATAAAAATAGGTTTGAGAGTGAACTAGATCCATTATAGGAATTTTTCCACTATGTGACGATGGTCTTGGAATTGAACCATGAATAGAGAAAGGATTTTATATTATTATGATTATACCATACACTCATTTTAAATTATTTCATACTTATGATATTATCTCACATATCATGATTAATTATTGATTATTCTACACCCTAATTAAGCATGCCTCTTATTATAAACGTTTTTAATTCTATTGCTCAAAATTTTAGGTCTATGACCCATTTGGATTGATATTTGTAAGCTATGATCATAGTCTCATTCCCCTTTTCATATATTAAGACAAATTATTTAATTCAAATGATGTATCCAATGTTTGACCTTACCAGTCATCTATGTTCACATTTTTAATGCTTTCCATTTTAACTAAGTAATTAATAATGTTTTTAAGTAGAATATGACTAAGATGGGTAGTGTGAGAAAATAACTATATGGGAGATGTTGAAGATCATTCGGGAAATATATTTATGATATATATTGTCTCCAAATAAATTGAATGATTATGAGTCTCAAGTGTGTTTATTTTGTAATATATTGAATTTTTTTCAAAAATGATGAGATATATATGTATGATATTAATGTTTTATAATAAATTGTTTATAAGAGAGTGTATATGTTACCTGATCTACCATAACCTAGGGATTTGGAATAGATTACCCTAAACTCATGATCCACATTCTTCTAAACCATCTCAAACAATTAGAAATATAATTCCAAAATCAGATGATGCTAAATTCCCAATATTTATAAATCAAACCCATTACTATTCAACTATTAAAAATGTCAAAATATATACAAGGAGAAGATATTCATGAAAATATTTCTTCAATATATTGACCCAGAAATCCGTGATCCTTGAGAACCTCCAAATTGGGGAATAAATATACAATAATTACTTGTCAAATTCCCTTGGTCAAGGGACCATGAGTGATAGGGGAATAATCACCCATAAATCACTTTAATGTGAAAAAATATATATTTTAATGGATATATTATGTGAATGATAACTAAACCTCATGACCCTTTATTTTGTGCAAACAACCACAGTTTTACTCTAGGAGGATTTTTTAGCATCCATGGTTAGAATGTGTGGGTTATACAATGGATGAATTCAAATATTCTTTTTTATCTATCTCAAACAGTTTTCTTGCATAGTACCCTAGGAATGATGCACAATCATAATAATATGAACATATATATGAATCCTCTATAGACAATCCCAAACAAGAATATTTCACCCTTAATGTTATCTAAGCATCATAACCTAATTTTATATACATTATACATGTCTCCAAATTAGACTTCATCATTGAACATACCATCCATGAGATTTTAGAGTGTGTTAATGTTTGTGAAAATATTAGGGTATTCTTGGAACATTAAATATTCTTAATCCCATATTTCCTCTTCATGTATACAATGTATCCAAAGCATGAACATGTATGGAATTATAATAATAAACAATATTTACTATTTATAATTAAAAATATGATGTAAGTCATGTGCAAGAATCACATATGTGTTCAACAACATCTGATCCAAACCGATAACTTATGAAAGTTCCAACATTTATTATACTATGTGATGTAGTAAAAATCATTCATAAAATTAATAAGGGTAGGTATTTACAATAAGTGTCAATCATGCCATAATCAATAAGTAACCTCAAAGGGTCAAACATATCTTGGAATTTTTTTGAAACATGTTATTTTCTCATAATAAGTTGTAAAAAAATGAATACATATTCTATTATTACATAATAAAATGTCCTTTTATGGTGATTAACATATTAATTTATAACCTATTGTATTTTCCTAGGTTGTAGGACACTCAATTTATTCAAGGGCCTGGTTCTCCACCTAAAATTTTTCATGTATCATCTTATACTAGAAGTTGATGACAAATGGTAGGGCTCAATGGTAGTACTAGAGGGAGATTATACACCCATATTAGATTTTACAACAAAGAAGAATAATCAAATTTATCCCATTATTGTGAACAAAGAACGTAGAAAAAATAAATAAATAAGATTCATAAATAATAAATATGAATGTATTCATAGAAAGACATCAAGAATGATCTCCCATAAGTTTGATAAAATATAAAAAATGGATATATATTAATGAATAAATATACAAGAGGCTCTAATACATATTAGAGAATCTCCTAAAACCAATCTCTAATCTTATATGACAGTTCCTACTCAACCATAATATCTAGAGTCTCTTCGCAACTTGAACTTTTGACCCATGAAGACTTCTCAGTTACCCAATTCCATGGCCACCTAAGTAGGATGTGAGTACAACTTAGTAGGTAACCATAAAACCATTCTCGTTTATAACTAGTAAATATAGATTCAATTCATGTGATATGATTGTAATAATAAATAAATTATTTAAGAAGAACAATAAGGTAAATTATTATCATGAAAGATCCTCGGGTTCTTAAATGGCCGCTAAGATCAACCCACACCTACTAAAATAAATGTAAGAGCATATTTGATTGTAATACATCTCATCAAGTGAAAAAATTCCATACAATATGATACCACACTCATCCCTCCAGCAAGAAATAAACAAAAGATTCCCATAAGTACATTGGGTATTTATAAAGTGTGAGGCTCAATCTAGACCTTAGGGATGTCATATAAATATAAATGTTGAAGGATTAATGAATATATCCTTAAGGATTCCAAGTCATCTCTCGATAACACTATGTCATTAGGCATAAAGTTGTTTCCCATAAACCTTTGAAAATCAAATATCAAAATCAGAATGCTTGACTAGATAGATATTATATGTTACTGAGGAATACTATAATAAAAATATCACCATGCTCAAATTGATAGTTCTTAATAATCCTATGAAACCCACAAAATCATATGATCAATAGCTAGATACTTAGAATAACAGCCAATAATAAATATAATTTTATCAAATCTAGTGGCTAAAACCCTGAAATACTGGGAATCCTAGGGATCATTTCCATCCACGGCATTCCATCTGACTAGAAGGTTGAATCACAACATACTTATAATTCCACATCAGTAGCTGACAAAACTAAATCCATGGGGGAATCATCCCACAGAATTTTGAAGATAAAATACAAATATATAGTGAAAAACAATAATCATAGGCATATATACCAATGAATTCTTGCACTTAGGCCCGTGGCCAAATCCCAAAGAGTCACCCATTCATTCCATTAAAAGTCGCAATGGTTGTACATCAGTTTCTTAATATTAAAAATCTAAATAAAATAATAATCATAAAAGGGTTGGATAAACACCCCAAATCATCATGCATGATTATGATTGGATTACCATACTCGTGATCTAGCTTATCGTGGAATTTACCATCTCATACCACTGATCCGGTTCAATGTTGACACATGTGATAATCTACCCATTCCACACTATATCTCTCAAGGGTCATCACATTATCAGGGAACCCACCAGGTCTCATTGGTGCATTCATGTCTAGAAACCCCACATTTGTTTTGTTTTTAACTCATCTATCCTAATTCAATAAGGGGGACTAAAGATCTCCCATGGACTACAAGCTCCAATCATTCCATATCATCATGTCCTTCTACATGGATGTCACTCGTGCACCTATACTATGGGACACAAAAATCATTTTACTATTTAACGCCTCACACCTCAAGGTATTATAACATCCAAGACATTAATATAATTAAGGCCATAGTCCTTGACAACTAAGGTGACAAGCTATAGCCAAGGGTTCTCAGTAGTCTATTCACTCTGTTCAATTATTTCTGGATATTCATTTTAATTAAACATTTAATATAATAATCTAAAAAATAAAATTATTTTTTTCTAGAGGATTGATATCTATATTGGAGATACTTTATACAACTTTTTATACAAATAATATATAAATTTACTATGGTTGATTTATAGGGATCACTTAACTTCTTCCTAATCCATTAATTTTTAAAGAATACCCTAGTCATTACTTCCTAGGACAATCGAAGTCCATCCGGTCCCACCAATAAATGTCCACACATTAAACATCCTAGACTATTAATTTGTTATAAAATTGTATAATTTTTTATCTAATCCAATATAAAAATTTGAAAATTTATTTAAAATTAATTCAATTTAAGCATACTCATAGAATGCCTCACTTAGAGATCCCATCACACCTAAATAGAAACCAACCTCGCCTGAAGGGTCTATGAAACAACCCCAACATCACCTTAGGTAGAATAGAAAATAATAATCACCCAATTTCATAGAGTCAAAAATCAATTTAAAAGAAAACTAATGAAAAATTAACATGGTTTTGTGCCTTTGTCAAAAATTAGAGCACTGGCTTCTAGACATCACTATGAGACCCCCGCTATACATTCAAAGAAAGATACGCATAAAAGTGGGTGATTTCACCATGTTTCAGTGAAATCGTCATCCAAAACCTAACTATAGAAATCAAATTTAATAAAGGAAGTGGAAGAGGAGAATAGATTCCAACAAAAGGAGTGACTCACCAAGAATTACTATGAAATATCAAAGGATCACTAAATATTCAAGTGAAGAGAAGTGGGGAAAGGAGGGGAGAGGTAATGGAAAAAATACCTACCCATATCCCAATATCACTAGAATATGAAAGGGGTGGGATGGTAAAGTTACTATACTGCCCCATTTTAGAAAAAAATTCCCAAAATGCTCCACCATATTGCTAATCTAAGATCACCCCTAGTTGATAATCCTAGGAATCCTACTAGTTTACTGGACATTCCACCGGCTAGCCAGTGGTTTCTGATGTAGTATAGACACCCTACATTTTTTTATAAGAATCTATCAAAATCATGAGCCACCACTAAATACCTATTGAATATTCAAAAACATCACATTAATATGTTGAAACTTTAAAATTTAAAATATGATCTTCTCTTCAAAACTATACCCCTTACAAGGAAAAAAATAAAAAATTATACTAAATATTGGGTATTATAATCTGCCTTCTATAATACTATTTCATATCTAGAAAACACCACTTCACAAACCAATTCATTGTCAACCTCCTGATGCTCCAGCTATAGAACATAACTCAAAACAACAGATCCCGAGTCAAGACACTTTCCACCACCAAAATAACCTTTCTAAACACATATACAATGGTATGATTATTTGACCAGTGTTGAATCTATCTAAAAATACAAAATTGTATACATAAACACTAGAAAATGGCTACAACCACTCTTGGTCCCAATTACTCACTAATTTGGACAACTCTCCATCACTTATGAAATAATCCTGAACACGTCTTCGTTTCCATGAAAATACCACTATGATCCTAAATACACATCGATTTTGTCCAAAATTGTACCCTATTTTATTTACAGACTATTCCACCGATATATAGTAAAACATTCAGTTAGGCTTCTTCTGGCTCACTTATCTAACAACTCCTGACATCAACCAACAACACACTATCAAATCACCCAATCCTGATGCATTTTGGATCCATAGTAATTCAAAAATCATTCAACTCTCTCCTCATTGTTAAAAATCAACATTTAGTGAAATTTCATAGTGGTATCTTAACTATACTCAATATCAACCTTGATCTCACAACATGAATCAACACACACCACTAATCAAACACATGTCAGAATCACATAATTTTAATCTTGGGACAAATTCTAATGCTTGAACTCTATCTATAAGTATATTTAAATATCAAATACCACATAACAAAAAACAAGATAAATTAGTTTTTATATATCATCGATTACCAAAATGAATCGCAATCATCTATAGACCTACATCACACATGCCCGACCCTACCAACATGAGGGTCATATTCTTACAACCAATGTAATGATCCCCCTACTAGAGTACATCCATCATTGATAAATATAATAAAATTACCTATCATCGTAACCCACAATCCATCAGTCACCAAACATATAGACTAGTAATGGATTTCCAACACATTTCCTAGATCCATTAAAATTAAAAAACATCATCTCACTACCCTTTTATAACATGAAAAAATATCATCTTTGGTAACCCAAGAAAAATTCACCATCATAAATGATTGTAATTCCCCAAACTAGCCAATGGTGAAATACCAACAATTTTCCTTTACTTATAACACTCCTAAGAGAGCCAACCCATATTGGTCTAATCATTACCCCATTCATGCTAGTCCTCTCAATCTAAACATTCACATTGAATTAACACCCAGCGACACATTGAGGTGAAAAATTGGCTAGCTCATCACACCTCACCCAATCCACCACTGATTACAATCCCAACAGGATAGGAAATAGAAAATAAGTATTATTAAAGATCTCATCACCCCATGCTCAAAATCATTTCATTGAATTCAAATTGAACCATGGCCCTTATACAAACACTCACTGTTCCAAAACTCTAGAGGCACCATGTGTATCCAAAATGAACTACCTAGAAGTCACTAAATCTTAATGGGAACATATTACCATATCGACTAATACAAATAATAAATGTAATGAAAGATCCTGTAATACACTTTTCCTCGTGATTTTACCAAATCTATATGTTCTAATGATCATGTGAAACCTGATTGAAATCCTGACTCATACTCTCTTATGTTTCCAATCACTAGAATTAGGCTCATGCACTAATGTCACTGACCATACTCTATGGAATCATAGTTCAATCAATACATAGTCACCCTCAGTGTTTACCCAATGAAATAACACATTATATCAATCTATGGTCATCCCCATGAAAACCCCTAAAAGATTTTCATCCATAATCTGAAGGGTATAAACAAGCTCAATTCATGATATTAAAATTACTTTGTGATTAAATAGGGTTAGAAACTCAACTACTATTGACCATTAGTTCCAAATTCTATAACAATGATTTATCACTCAAACTTCCTCACATGTAGAAACTATAATGTACCCTATATCCCAACCCATGCAATGACCAAAATCTTAACCCTGTAATACTTATGTTATGTTTAGAATCACGTATTGCCTGATACACCTAATGTAAAAAACCAAAAAATATTATGAGAACATTATTAATGATTTTATATTATTCAATAATATGGTATACTATTACAATAAATTACCATTAAAAGGTATATAATTAATATGGTTTAATACTCAAAAGGATTAATTTTAATAAATTATGTTTTCTCGATATTATAAATTTTTTTTAAAAGATATATTTAAAAAAAATGCAATTTTGCATTTGAAAAAATTAAATTATTTTTTTCATTCCTCTAATAAAATTTATATTATTATGGTTTTCCTAATGAAAAGGTAGATTTTAGATGAAAATTGTGGTTTTTGCAAAAAAAATATATTCTTATTTTATTATTATGTCAGTATATCACAGAAGATTACAAACCATTAATGTAATAAAATATAAATTTATGTAATAATGTTATTAATTATAAATTATTAATTGAACTTATAAATCATATATAAAACATTTTTAGTACTAGATTAAAATGATACACAAATAAACATGATTTCAATAATTTTCTTCAAATAAATTTTTTTGATGGTGGAATTCTATTTTGACTTTCTTTTAAGGTCACATTACTCATTTTTTTTAAAATAAATGCATACATTATATAATTATTATTTTAGATGTTAATATTATATTTTTTTTAAAATAAACTTATTAATGAACTTTTACTAAAAATATGTTTTTACTTGTTATGTTCATTTATTTTTAAATTTAAATATCAATAAAATAAAAAATATTTTGAAAAATGATTTATACATTGTAAACTTTATTATAAAATATGGTAAATGATCTATTATTATTAGTTTCCTTAATTTTAACTCAAAATATTAAAACTTAATAACCTAGGTAAAATTACATTAGAGTAAAAGTTAAAAAGTGAAAATAGAATTCCATTAATAAATTTAGTTTTTCTCTAAAATGAATACATGTGAAAAATATTGACCAAAAAGCACACAAAATTCCACTATTTTTTACATTTTGTTCCATTTTCCTTTGAATAGTAAAATTGAATTATAGAAATTTAATGGTTACTTCAAAAACTACTATTCCAAACAATTATAAAAGGAAAACAATTATGCCACTTCAAGACTCACATATACTTTAATTTCATTCTTAAAAAAATGAAAATTTATTCCTCATATAAATCTATCCCACTATCAATATCTTCTTCTCACTATTAGTTTGGATAATTAATTCATTTATAAGGTGAAATCCAAAAAAAATTCAAGTCCCAAACATTAGTATTATCAACTATATAAATTTTATTTTTATTTATCCTCTTTAAAATTTATAATAGATTTATTAATATATTGATATTGGTGTCATTTATGCATTTTAATGTTATTATATTAATATTATTATCATTATTTATAAATCTGTCCTCGTAATATATAAAATCAATATCATTATTTAAATTACATACGTGCAGACTACCTCCTCTATGAGCGATGAAATTTATTTTTCCTCACCACCCATAATCGATGGTCTAAATAATTATTCTAATAAGGATATGTTATTTTTCAAAAAAATTCTATCTTCTAATAACAATGTGATAAATATTTTATAATGGATTGTGGCATCATAAATGGTATTATTTGTGATAAATAATTTCAATGAACAATTATTTAAGGCTGATGAAGGATCTATCACAAAAGGTTCATGTAAGAGTTTTAAATAACCTTTTTGTGTTGATCTATTACAAAATATGGATTGTCTCAAAAAGATATTTATGACGGATACAACCATCCATTTCAAATAATAATTTTTCCCAAAAAAAAACAACTTAATAAATTAATAAAATTGTATAAAAAATATAAAATAAAATTAATAAAAAAATTAAATAAATCATATATTTTAATAATTTATAAATATTAACTAAAATAAAATTAATTTAAAAAATAAATATAAATAAAATAAATAAAATAATTTAAATTAATGAAATTAAATAACTTATTAAATATATAGAAAAATAATATGAAATATATATATTTAATAATAATTTTAAATACTAAAATTAATTAAAAGATTTTAAAACCCTTACAAAATACTAAATTTACAAATATTTAAAAATAAATACAAAAAAATTAAACAAATTAAAATAGACATAAAAGTAATATGTCAGTTAAAAAATAACATGTTTGTCATACCGAATTACAAAAAAAATCATAAACACTTCATAAATCATCAGTTATTGCGTGGTGGAGGAAGATCACTCAGAGGACCATGGGGTGTAAACTCTATACCAACACCATGTGAAAGTACCCACATATACTCCATCATTTGGAGATCTCTCAAACAATGCTACTCACACTCCTCCTCCCTCTTTTTCCGCATCTTCTATATCATCTCATCATGACCTCTCAACCACTCCTCAAACTGTGAGGCAGGGGACGACGTTAATGGTGGCTCTCATAAAGCTCCCTTCGTGGTCATTGATTACATCATAGAAGTACAATAATAACTCATAGGTGTCGGTGGAGAACCAATACCAATCACTCGAACATTCTCTACACCTTGCGATGTTGCTTGTATCCAAGTCCCCTCAACAAAACACGAATCAATAATGACATCTTATTCCGTATCTTCTTGACTCTCTCATTGAGGAGATGTTGTAGGCTCAAATGTTTCCTTTCAATATAATGACAAAGTATAATAACAGTAAAATTAATAATAATGACCTTTTAAAAAAAACTAACTAAAATATGTCAATTCCATTTGCCTACAACTTCTCATGTACAGGGATCAGTATAATTCTTCTTATAAACATCATACTATGGAATAGATGTGTTAGTAGGGGCCTTTATAATATAACAAACATGTTATAGTTAAAATATATATACAATAAAAAATGATATCACTTACCATATGTCATCGATGTATGCCAAATGTACGACTCCCAGCCTTATGGGTGACCTATTTCCTCCACCCAATTTTACATCTAGCTAATGATCTTCTCTTAAATGTCTCTCCTAGACAAAAGGTGTCCAAAACTTCCCATACCTTAGGTGATATATAGTCGGGGCGATGGGGGACACAAGGATGATTGAAAATGATATCAAAAGCATTATCTATAGCTCAATTTCTTAATGTTGTGTAGAATCTAATTAAAGTTATCACATATACAACTATCCCATGCCTTTCAGATAAGACTTCTCCGGCTATCCGAAATTAGAGAAAATAAAATCATCAAGTCAATTAAAAATAAAATTTACAGATTAAATAAATTTTATATATTTAAAAAATATTTAATAATATAAAATGTTGTGGTATAATATCTGGTCACTCATAGTAATGGTTACCAGGTCCCATGAAACACATGGCTCGAAAAAATAATTTCTCATAGTCACACCAGTTTTCCTGATGGATAAATGCGGAAAATATGAAAATACAAGCAAATAATCATAATATTATTGTCAAAATTAATTCACTTATTTCATATAAAATAAAGATATAAAATAAATTAAATATACATTCATAAATTAGGATCAAAATATATATTATTTCATCTCAATAGAATAGGATCCGGAATCCGTAATCGAGTAAGATAATTCCCCCTCTTAGTTGGTGCACTAGCCTAAAGAGGAGGATCTGAATCAGGATCATCAGCAGGAAGCCCGATATAAGTGAGAGAACGTAATAGATCATTAGGATTATATTGAGCCATATGAAAAAAATATTCTCACCTATAATAGATTTTGAAGATAGATATGAAATATAAAAAACTAATAAATTTCAAAATAAAATAATGTTACATGTAACAGTTTGTTAATACAAATATTAAATTTTAGTAACTAATAAATAAAAGAATAGAATAATTACATATATCAAAAGGCCTAAATATAATACATCAATCATCATCTTCATCACCATTTTCATCAACATCGATGTCTTCATCCTAATATTTAGCTATATTAACTTTAATATGACTTTGAGTTTCATCATCCCTTATTATGTCATCAATATTATATATATCATCAGCCATTGACTAGGGAGTTTCATCATCAATATTTATATCCTGTCAGTTAAGAGATATATTTTGGGATTTTTCATGAAAAATTTCAATATGTTTCACTTCCACATAACTGATTTCATTTTCAATAAACATATTTTCATGTGATTTAATTTTTATCACACTACAAAAATCCTTTAAATATCATGATAAATCACAATAGTTTTCATTATAAACTTGATGTTCTTGATGTTCCAACATCAATGGTTTATTTGATGCTAGAAAACTGTTATATTTAATGTCAATGACTCCATGTCATCGATAAACACACAATCACTAATTAGTATCAAACCAATCACATTTAAACATTGTAACATAATTTGGTCCTAGATAACATAACTCAATTATTTCATCTAGTATACAATAAAATTAAAATTCACTTTCATTATGATGATATAATTTCAAACACAAACCACTAATCATTGATTTCTTTGGGTCACTATATATGCATGTATGGAATGGAAATACATTAACTAAATACCCATTATATGATTTTACCAGTTTTAATTAAGGGTTTTTAAGCACATATAGTTGACTATGATTTCTATTTTCATGTTGAGTTACCTGTAAAAAATATGAATTATTAATAATATATATCATTGGAAAAGGGATTTATTATTCCATTGAACAAAACATAACATACCCGTCTTTGAAACCAATATGCAACATTTTCTTTCCGACCTTCTTCCAGTGAAGTAGATTTAAATTTTATAACGTATTTTTTGATATGGTCATCATATATCCTACTAAAAAGTTAATTCAAATAAATTTATATTTTATAAAAATCTTAAAAAATAATAAAAAATTAGTACTTACTGCACAAATCATGTATTTTTCTCATAATTGATTAGAACATAAGTATGATCCGTGTGTAGTTCCTCATCTGAAATCTATCACTCACAATAACCACCAAAACCAATATCAAACAAATTAAAAACTAACAACTGATGGTTTGTCACACCATCAACATTTTTCTCATTAAATACCATGTGATTATGTTTTGGATGATATTCTGACTGAAAATAATAAGAGCAGCAATTTAATATTTTCTCCAACAAGTATGCTTCTGCAATAAACCATTCACCTGATGCTTTTTTACAAGCATTCTTCTTTAACTTTTGCATACATCTCTAAAATAGATACCTCTATTAGAATTGTACCATCCTTACACATTTAGCTTCATATGGAAAATGAAATATTAAATGTTACATGGAATCGAAGAATCTTGGTGGGAATATTTTCTCCATTTTACATAAAATTAAAACAACATCTTTTTCTTGAAAACTCAATGCATTATAATCTTAATGGGCCATAAAAACAGCTCATTAAAATATGATATTTCATTCAAAATGTTCCTGATTAAATAATTAAAAATCACATAAAGAGAAAAATACAGTAATATTTCAATTATGACATGAATTTCCTGACTTCTTAACCCCGTGAAATACATATTTCTGAAAAAATGAGACAAATTAGAATCATAACCATCTGATAACCTCAAATATTAAATCCATTTATAGAATAATAAATGAATTTACTTACTAAGTAACTTATCTACTGTTAGATTCATTAATTTTTGTGATATTTCATCTTCAAATAATTCATGTTCAGAATATTTTTAAACCTGTGAAAGATCTAACTATGTCTTTACATTATATTTGTTCTTTCCAAGTGTGTCTACCATGATAAAAAATTGTTATCAAAATCAATCCTCTTGATATTCATTACATATAACATGTTATGTACCAAAAAATCAGACCTATATATAAGGTCCTAGAAAAGTACTCTACTTTTTCTAATTATGATATCTCTAAAAACCATTTATCTGTTATTTATTTATTGTTGGTCCAAAAGTAGCATAAGTTAATGCAACGATAATATATTTTAAATGATTACTTGAAATCACTGTGGGATGTGCATCTGTTTCAATTAATTTTTTTTTTAAAATTAACTCTTTCCCAAGAAAATGGGGATCCAAAGGATAAAATGTCTTAATATAGTAAAATTAACTAACATTTCTCCCATTTAAAACAATAAATTCTTTGTTCTCATCCATGAAGTATGAGCATGATTTTAGACCTTATGTTCTCCATCTATATAATATTCCATATGCTGAAAAGTCACTAATAATCCTTATAAATGAAACCTTCCATATAAAATTATGATCTGTAGTTATATCAAATATAGTCACAATGTTATTTCATAATGAAATTAACTCATCAATTAGTGGATTCAAATAATCATCAATATTCTTCTTTGGATACCCTGTAATTAATAGTTTTATATTTATATTTATGGTTACTTCATCAAAATATAAGGAGGAACATTGTAAGGAGTAATGAAAATAAGAAAAAAGAAGAATATTTATTTTTGTAAGCACCAAATGGAAAAAAATAAATACAAAGGCTTAGCTGTATGTTATGAGGTTCTGAAAGAAAAACAAGGATTATTCTGATTAAATTGTTTCCATGAATCACCATCACATGAATGATTTATGGTTTTTATGATGAATATATCTGGTTTTCTCCATGTAATCAATCCAACTATGTTGTGAGAAATAAATAAATTTTTTGAATGGGGTGTTATTTAAAAATATCCCAAAATTTTCATAAGAAATCTTTAAATTATTTGTTGTTCCTCTTTATACCTCGATTCTCCACACGTTGAACAATTAACCAAAGATTCATAATCACTATAATATAAGATGGATTCTTTTGAACATGCATGGATATTATGATAACCTAAACACAAATTATGAACCAACCTTTTACTTTTCTAGATACTTACAGGTAATGTATTTCTACAAGGCATCAATGACTTAACCAAAGATAAAAACTGATTGAAACAACTATTAGAAATTCCAAAATCTGATTTGATAGCCATAAAATTTGTAACAAATTCAGGTTTTCTCATATATCTTATCAAATATAAGGAATCCCTAGTGGATGTCAAAAATTTGTAAAACTAAGAGGGTTCTTATTCATGATTTGGAATATCATTCAGATTTTTTGTTTTTGGAATAGATAGAGAAGCAACCTCAGGTATTAAATTCTAAAATGATAGATCTAGAACAAAGAATTTTTTATTTTCAACTGATTTATTTTCTCAATGATGATACCTAAATATATAATAATTCAAAAAACCATATTTCAATAGATGAATTCCAACATTGTCAAATTTTTTGAATCGCCTAAGATCACATTTCTGACGCATACATTTAGTTGTTCCTTCAGAAATAAAATATAAATTTAATGACGAAAATGATATAATGGTTTCAACACCTTAAATGTAGATAGGATCAAATCCAAATACATATGGATTTTTTTTTGAATATTTATGCAATCAATATCACATAATAGATACTGGGGCTTACTCCCCGAGTACATAGTTATCTACTAAAAAAATGAAAACAATTATTACATATCATTTTGGAAAATTACTAATTATTATTATATTTTAACACCCTGAAATATTATATAGAATATGATTAGAGTGAGGCACTAGGTTATCACTAGATTATGGGGCCCATAGAGTCTTGGCATTGATAAAATAACAATTATAAATATATTATATAAAACACACACTATTTTTTTTTGAAAATAATAGAATATCTCTAAAACAATGTCTCGTATGGGAAATTTGTGACCACCATTTGGTATAAGATGTGGAGTTTACCCAAGATGTGACATTACATATGTGTGTGTCCGGTGTTTAATTACATTTCATGCGAGAGAAATTCATTTAATATTTTTTTTATAATTTTTTATGAAAATTTAAATAATCTTCTAAACTATTTATCATATGAAAAAGTAGCGACCAACATTGGGTCCAGGATATGGGGTGTAGCTTAGGCATGACTTAACATTTGAATTTATAATAAATATTAGTATTATTTGAAAATTAATTATATTTATTCTTTTTTTTGAAAAACATTCGTAATTTCTTCATATTTTCAAATTATTAACAATATTTTGTAACTAACACTAATATTTACTATGTATTAATAATATTGAATAATTAATTATTAGATATTATAAATTAATAAAGTATTATTATTAATGTGATTTTTTACTTGATTAGAAATTTTTTTCTTATATATATATATATATATATATATATTACAAATTATTAATATGATTTTATAATCATTTGTAATATTAGTAATTTATTAATAATAATGACTCATCTATTATAAAATATTTTAAATAATTTAAACTAATAGTATATTTTTAATAAATAATATTTTTTAGTAATTTTTAATAAGTGTCATAATTAATAGATTTTTTTTAAAATCATTGCAAAAAATTATCCTAATTATTATCATCTATGTTTTTAATAAATATTAAATATTTAAATTTTTATTAGTTTTTCATTAACCAAAATTTTTAACGTTTTTTAATATTAAAAATTCATATAAATAACGTTTAGTTAAAATGTTTTCTATAAATTTATTTTCTCATCATTCCTAAAAAACAGTCATTTCTATTTATTTCGTACAGTTTATGTATATAACACAATCAATTATTTTTTACATAAAATTGATTTTAACATGTTTATTCAAACAAATTTACATATCAAATCTATATACATATATACATGCCGAGACACAAGAATTTTAAATAAATTTTTTCAATTTTTCAAATTATTAATAATGTTTTATAATTAACACTATTATTTAAAATTTATTATTAACATTAAGTAAATATTTATTTATATTAAATTATTTATTAATTAATATATATGTACCAAAAAATTCTGTAAATTTTTTTAAACTAATATATATATATTAAATTTATATATACAAAGATATAATCACATACAAATATTTAGTGCCAACGAGCATGTATCCATGTGGTAAAGGCTCCTTCTTGGCATCTAAAAAGACCCAGGATCAAATCTGGGCAGGGACTAATTTCCAGGGTATTGTAGCAGTGCTGTAACAGGTCACTGTAGGAGCACTGTAGCAGTCGTGGAACTGTTGCAGCGGTTTCACTATAGCGGTGGAGGCATTGTAGCAGGGACTGTAGCGGAGGCAGTACTGTAGCAGGTACTGTAGCAGACCCGGTACTGTAGAAGTACTATTCACCGAAGGTCTCTTTGGGCCAAAAAATGGACTTTCAGGTCTTGTATTCAAACTACTTGGTCTTGGGACTTCATGCTATGTAATGGGTCCCCCTCTACCCAGTTTGAAAGAGGTCTTTGCTTTAAATAATAAATGAGGCTTCGACACCAACCTCTTAAAAAAACATACAAATATTTAGTATTTATAAATAATATTGAATAATTAATTATTAGTTATTATTAATTATGAATTGATAATTATTAATTAGTTAAATTGTTACTAAATTTTTAATAATTATTATATATATATATTTATAACATGATTCCAGAATTAATATAAATACATAAAATATATTGTGTCAATTTTTTGAAAAAATGTACATATCAAATATATATGTATATATATTAAACATTACATGCATTTTTAAAATGTTTATATATACATATTCAAATGTTAATATATATATATATATATTACATGATTTCATAATCAAATATATTTTACATGTTTTTTGAACAAATATATATTTAAGATAAATATATGAATACATACATTTATATATATATATATATTAAAAATATTATCTGTCTTTTAATGTTTATATATGATTATGTCTTTGTATATATAAAATTAGATGTTTTTTTAAAACAAATATTTATATATATTCACAAACAAATATACATAAATGTATATATATATATATATGAATATATTTAAAACCATACACATTTTTCAAAATATTTATATACATATTTATGTGTTTATATAACTATATCATAAACATTGCAAGTTTTTAAATATATATATATATATATATATATTTGTTTGTGTGTGTGTTTACATGTTAATATACAAACATGTATGTATATATATATTAAAAATATTACAAAATTTTTTATATAAATAATTATATATATATATATTAAAAATTACACATTTTTAAAAATTATAGTCATATAATCCGAATGTATTGTTTACATGTACTTATGCTAAAAAAATATTAATTATTCAGAATGTATTATTTATATATATTTATGTTTGAAGATTTATTAATTAATATCAATATATCAAATATATTTTAGCAATTTTTAAAAAATAGATATGCCTATGAAATTTATATATACATATATAAAAATATAAATACGGACATAGATATGTGTATATATATACCTATCAAAAACCATAAATATATTTTCAATATCATATATATATATATTACACAAACCAGATTAAAAAAATAATCATGCAAATTAGTTAAATTCCTAAACCTAAAAATACATGAACCAGATTAAAAAAATTACCATAACCATATTAAAAAATACACGATCATGATTAGTATAATACCTAGAAATCATTGAAAATAAATTATATAAACCATATTAAAATCAAAACATAGATTAATAAAATTACTTCAGTCCTAAATATCAAATAAATCATGAATGTTAGTTAATTTTTAAACCTAGGGTTTGACCAAAGCAGTATATTTTACATTGAACCAAAATAAGAAAAACAAAATTTTTTAAGAACATAAGGAAAGTCCATACCTCGTAAATCGGATCAAAAATCTAAAAATAGTCAGGAAGAATGGAGTTTCAAGGAGCAGGAGGCCGGGGTAGGGTTCGTAGAGGCATTTATGAGAGGGAGGAGAAAAGAGAAGGATGAAGGGTGTTAAATTGATAGGTTTTTTTGTGACAGACTATTTACGATGGAATTAATATCATCGCAAATAGTTTTTTCATAAATATTACTTCTTACGGACACTAATTTCCATCACAAATAATCTGGATGTAATCAGAATTTGTGATGGATTTTAGTATCCGTCAAAAATGCTTATCACGATTACTTTTTGCATTGTGCGGTGGGAATACCCGCCCAAACTATTTTCAATGGATTATTTATTCCATCAGAATATAAAATTATTTTTGATATCATATTAATTAAATCACAAATAATGATGGGATAAACACTATTTGCGATGGGTCATCTACCTATCACAAATGAAACATCAAAAATAACAAAAATTTTAGTACTTTATTTGACTCTTATCTTTTTACATTTATATATATTACACTATTGTCATTTTATATTGTATATAAACCATCTATTTATCGTAATTCTTTTTTTACATTGATGTATTCTTCCTTGTTGATTATATTTTCCCATGAAAATTCATTTTTATATGACTGATTAACATTTTTAATGGCCTTTTCTATCCTTATCCATTTTTTACATCTTTCTAATAGTCTCATTTAACTAGAGGAAGTTGAAATTATATTTCACTCCAATGATCCTTTTATTCCTATTTATTCATTTTTTAAGAAGTGTTTCATTACCCTTTTAACAAAGCATTGTTTTTTATAATGGCATATTGAAATATTTAAAAGGATTTTCTGTTCCATAGTCTTGTATTATTCCCTTTTAATTATCATTTTTGAATTTTTTTTATTTTTTATAATGGTCACTTTATTATAATTGTTGGGGGTAAAAATTTAAAGATTTTTTTTCAAATAATGGTCTTTGGAAATTGTCTTGAAAATATATTATTTTAAATATTACATTATGAATCGTTATTTAATTTACAAGTATATTTTAGTTATTTTGTTCTCTTTTCATAAGATTCTTCTAGAATTGAGCGATGGTTCAAAAAATAAATTATATATGAATATTTTGGATACTCCTTTTGGGAGATTTTTTTAGTATAAAAAATTCATGTTTTTTATGTGATTCTATTTAGAAAAGTTATAAATCATATTTCCATTTAATTGGATAGTTATAATAAGATGAATGATTTGATTTTATGTGGAATTTATATGTATGTATGATGATCAGTGGGGTATTATTTCACCCTCCAATGATTTTTTTAAGATTTAATATCTGATGAGATAAAGAATCATGGACATAAAAAGATTTTTTTCAAAAACTAATATGTGTGAATAATTTGTTTTGTTAATAAAATTGAAGCTTTTAATACTTGAAATTGGTCATAATGTTTTATTATGCTTATGTTTTATCTAATTATATGAAATAATCCTTATTTACTAGCTATACCAAATGAATATGATATTACATGTTATAAAGATGTTTATCTTTCTTAAGTTATGATTCCATTTTTTTATTTTTTTTATCAGTTTATATACCATGTTTTGATGACCTTCATTTGGTAGTATGATTATATAAAAACTTTCTTTAATTATAAATTATTTTTTATTATTGAAACATATAATCCATAGATATTTTGTTTGATTTTTCTCCCTTCATGTGTTTTCCCCCATGTTTAAGAGATAACGATAATTACTAATTGATATGTTTCCCTGGTGGTGCATTCATGCTCAAACATTTCATATATTTCCATTCCCAGAGTTAGAAATATGATCATATTATATGAGATGTTTAGAAGAGGTCCATGATGATAATGATGATAGGGATGTTTTCAATAGTGTTGTAAAATAATTTGTTTATTTAGCTAGTCTCCAAATCACTAAACCATTAGATCATTGTGTTGTGAGACTATTTTTAATATGTATTAATTAAACCATGGATTAAATTTATTATTTAAGTATGGTTGTCTTGTGTCACAATTATTTGTGTCTATGTACAATTTAGTTATTTTTAGAGATTACTTTTGAGAACTTCAGTGAAACCATATGGATATGTCTAATGGATTAGTCTCCATATTGGATAACAACATTAAATATTTGAAAATTTCAGACTATATGGTTATCTTAGAATTTATATCCCAGTTTAGATACTATAAGTTGATGAAGGGTTTAGCATAAATATACAATGGAGTAGTAAACACCACTATATATAATGCCTTTAACAGTGGTAAAATAATCCTTTTTCAGTGCCAATAAAGAACTAACAATCAAAGAGAGATTAAAATCCATTGGTTTTTATAAGCACTATTCTGAGTGCTGATAAATAAACATTATACTAAAGTGTTCTATTAAAATTATAGAAGAATTTAGAAAGAAAAAAAGATGAAAATGTGGGAGACAAAACATTCATCAAATATACAATTATAAGAAAAAACACTCTATAATGGAAATTTAAAACATCGGTTTGTATAATTACATGAGTGAGTACAAATTATCAAAGAAATTATAATACATAAATGTTGATTTTCCTTTCCCCCAAACACAATGTCATTATATTTTCAAAAAAACCACCCCAACTCATGAAAAATAATGTACCTATATAAGAAATAATTTCTTGTGGAAGTAATATTATATAGAAATAAAATAAACACAATGTTTAAATTTTAAAATAGAAACATATACATATATTCATACTAGGAACACCATGTATCAAATTGAGTTACAATTGATTCTTACATGTCAAACAATTTATTATTGTTCTCAAACACACATAATCTTGAATTGTATCTCATATATGCTGATAAAAACTCACTATAATGAGATCCAGTTCAAGGGGCCTTTATTTCTCAAAAACTATTTCAACTAGAACACCATTTCTTAATCATCATTAAGCATTACCTCCATGAATATTTACCAAATAAGTATAAGATAAAAATGATAAATAAATAAATTAATTATTATGAGATACAATAATGAAAAAAATATGAGCTCATTTTCTTAGTTTTAGTGATGTGATGCGTATTTTAATCAAATATGGAACGTATATATTGAAAACATATAATTCATGTCATAATGACTACATATTGTGTTACATAGATGTTTAGTTGATTCCTACACATCAAAAATATATTATGGATAATTTTTTGAGGGTTTTAAAACAATTTGAAATCTTTTTTTGGGCTTTTACAATTTGATCTATGTTTTAAACTAAAATGAAACTTTTATATTTAAAACATAGACATCCTGTTACACTGACCACTTTGAGTGTAAAATTGACGTGAGTTCAATTACTACACAAAAAAACATAATGTTGATCATTGTAGAAATTTCTAAAAAAAAATCACGCTTTTTTTCATGGTTTTCAAAATTTGATATGTGTTTTAAAAAAAATTGAACTTTGGTAATTAAAACATACAGCTTGAGTTATATAGACTACATCATGTGACATATTTATGTGAGTTCAATTATAGGTGTTAAAAAAGAATTAGGGATCCTAATATAATGTTTTAAAATAATCTAATCTTGTGTATTTATTTTTGGCTCTTTGATGTGTGTATTAAACTGAAATTCCACTTTTGTATTGAAAACATGAACTTGGAGTTATATCCCACACATCCTGTGTTAGATTTATGTGTGTTCAATTACTAAAAATGAAAAATGAAATATGGAAATCTTTATTATGGTTTGAAAACAATATGTGGTTTTTTATTTGTTTTGGATAATAGATGCATGTTTTAAACTAGAATGTCACTTTTGTATTGAAAACACACACTTCAATCCATACCCACCACATCGGTTTTCAGATTGATGTGTGGTTGATTTCTATAGGTTGCAAATGTATTATGGGCTATTTTTCAAAAGCTTGAGAATAATCAGAGCTGTTTTCAACATTTTGAATATGTGATGTGTCTTAAACTAAAATGATATTTTTATATTAAAAACCTACACTTCAAGTCATGTCAACCACATCAAGTGTCGGATTGGCTAGTGGTAAATTCCTACATGTTTTACATGAATTATCGATCATTTTCCAATGTTTAATGAAATATGAGATTGTGAGCCTGGATTTGAGAATGTGACTTGAATTTTAAATTAAAATGCCAATTTCATATTGAAAACATGTTCTTAGGGTCATAATGAACACATTGGGTTTCATATTGATTTGCAATTGACTCCTACACATCAAAGATATATTATAGATCTATTTCTAATTGTTGCAAAAAAATCTACAATTTTTTCCTAGTTTTAGATATTTTATGTGCGTTTTAAACTAAAAAAACACTTTTATATTGTAAACTCTCACTTCAAGTCATACTGACCACATTTGGTGTATGATTTATATGAGGTAAATTCTTAGATGACAAAGATGAATTATAGAACATTTTGATAATGTTTGAAAATATCTTGATCTCGTTTTCTTAGTTTTGACTATTTGATGTTTGTTTTAAAATTAAATGGTACATTTTTATTGAAGACATTCCGTTCTAGTCATTCAGACTAAATCATGTGTCACATTTACATTTGGACAATTCCTATTCCTGAAAAATGAATTATCGATTTTTTTCAAAAATGTTGAAAAGAACATGAGCTTTATTTTCTCAATTTTTTCATCTTGATATGTGAGTTAATCTAAAAGGACACTTTTGTATTGAAAACACACACTTAAAGTCATATGGAGTACATCATGTGTCAGATTATTGTGTTGTCAATTACTTCATAAGGAAAATGAATTTTGGATCATTTTCATAATATTTTTAAACAATCGAAACTTGTCTTTTCATTTTTTGATATTTGATGTTTGTTGTCAAGTAAAATGAAACTTTTGAGTTGAAAAATCACACATCGAGTCATTCTGGCCACATCAGTGTCAGATTCACATGTGGTCAATTCGTATAGGCAAAAAATGAATTATATAACATTTTACTAATGTTTGAAAAATATCTAAGATCATTTACCAGTTTTAGAAATGAGATGCTTTTAAAATAAAAAAGAATGTTTAATATGATGAAAAACTACATTGATTCATATTAACCACATCATGTTTTGGATTGTAATTCAGTCAATTCATACATGTTAGAATTTAATTATGTATCATTTTTCTAATGTTTTGAAAATAATTGAGATTATTTTCTCTATTTTCATAATGTGACACATGTTTTATACTAAAATGAAACTTTTAAATTGAAGACACAAGTATAGAGTCATACGGACCACATTGGCTTTCAGATTGACATATACTAAATTCACAGACACAATAGAATTTTTATGAATAATTTTATTAAATTTTGATAACAATATGATTCTTTTTCTGATTTTTTACTATGTAATGTGTGTTTCAAACTAAAATGACACTTTTATTTTGAAACACACCCTTAGATTAATATTGACCTCCTCATAAGTCTTATTGATATGAGTATTAGTCCTACTCCTAATAAATGTATTGTGGATCTTTTTCATAATTTTTTAATACAATCTTATATCATATTCTATATTTTGGCTATTTAGTGTATGTTTTATTCAAAAATAGAAAATTTTTATTAAAAACACAATCATAGAGTCATATTTACAACATTATGTGTTAGATTTATGTTTCGTAAATTTCTATATGTGATAATAAAATTATGAACCATTTTTCTAATTTTTGAAAACATTCTTAGTTTTTTTGCTCGGTTTTATCAAATTTGATGAATTTTTTAAATTGAAATGATATTTTATATTTAAAATATTCACTTCAAGTCATACCGATCACAACTGGTGTCATATTGACATGTGTTAGGTTCCTATAAGTCAAAAATGAATTATGGAAAAGTTTCCTAATGTTTGATAAAAATATGATCTCATTTTCTTAGTTTTTTCTAAGTGATTCATATTAAACGGAAAAGAATTTTTTATATTAAAAACAAGAACATTGAGTCATATGGATTATATTGTGTGTCATATTGTCATGTGTTCAATTCCTACATATCACCAATAAATTCTGTATTATTTTCCTACTGTTTGAAAAAATTATAAGATTATTTTCTTAGTTTTGATATTATGATGTGTAGTTTAAACTAAAATGGAAATTTTATATTGAAATCACGTAATTGAAGTTATACTGACCATATCGGGTGTGAAATTAAAATATGGTAGAATACTACACATAAAAAATATATTATGAAACATTTTTGAAAATGTTTAAAAATAATATAATATGTTATTATTATTTTTACAATGTGATTCATGTTTTAAACAAAAATATAACTTTTATATTGAAAACAACCACTTCAAGTCATACAGATCACATCGTGTGTTAGATTGATGTGCAGTCAATTCAAACACATAAAAAATGAATTCTGGATCATTTTTATAATTATTCAAAACAGTATGAATTCTTTTCTTTGTTTTTATTATGTAAGGCTATTTTTATACTTAAATGAAATATATATTGGAAACACACATTTTTCATTATACCGGTTATATAGTGTCATATATTTTTTTCAATTCATACATGTTAGACATATATTATGGATTATTTCACCATTGTTATAAAATAACAAAACTTTTTTCCAAGTTATTGATATGTGATACACTTGTTAATCTTAAATGACACTTATATGTTGGAAACATATACTTCAAGTTCTACTGACCAGATTAGTTGTCGGATTGATGTGTGGTCAATTCCAAGACATGAAAAATGAATTATGGATTGTTTTCTTAATATTTTTTAAATCATAGATCATTTTTGAGATTTTGTATGTGTGAAACAAATTTTTAACTAAAAGAATAATATTATATTGAAAACATGTACTTTGAGTAGTACCGATCATATCGTGATTCAGATTGTCTTGCAGTTAATTCCTACAAATCTTAATTTTTTTATGGACCATTTACCTAATTTTTGATAAGAACATGATGTATTTTTCTTATTTTTAAGCTATGTGATTCATGTTTCAAACTAAAATGACACTTTTATACTAGAAAACAAACTTTGAGTTATACAGGTTTCACTGAGGGTCATATTAATGTGTGTCCAATCCATCATGTCAAACATGACATATAGATAGTTTTTCTAAAGTATAAATAAAAAATGAAATTTTATTTTAGTTTTGAGCATCTCACATAGGTTTTAAACTGAAGTGTAAATTTGAAAAAACAATTATCAGTTAATAATTATAAGGAAATTAACTAAAAAATTTAGATGATATGATGATAAAATTTACTAAATAAGTAGTTGGAAGTCACATATTCATGATGTCTATATATATTCTAACACTATGTGTTATACCCATTAATTTATAAAAAATTTATTTCCTAATTTATACTAATCCTTATGAAAAAGAACACAAATTATATATAATTGTTATGATATTAATTCTTCACACCTCAAATATATTTATAAAGTTATAGCTTGTACTATATCACAAAAATTGAAGGTAACCATCAAAATTTAAATTCCAAAACATTGAACACTTCCCACTCATCTAAAAACAAATTTACTTGTTCTTATTACTATATAAATTGTTGAAAATCTGTGTAGTATGGAGAAAATATAGACAATAAAATGATTTATAAATATATTTAACGTAATAGTAATTACCATAAAAAATCACATATTTTGGGATTCTAGTATTTTGATGGTTCATGATATCTTTCATAAATGTTTAGACATAATATATAAAATCATTATTGTTATTTTTATTTAGAAACTATAGAAAAATTGACCAAATTAAGTAAATTATTTTTAAATATGTTTTGGTAGTTAAATATTTCTATATATATCATAATCTATTTTAATTTTAAATTATCAATATGCTTCATATATTCTGTCACCGACTTCCGAAAGTGATTTAGGATATATTTAGTGATTTTTGTATGATAAAAAATTATTGTTAAAATAAGAAATAAAACATATAATTCAAAGTTCATATTTTAAATGTTGATTACAGTGCACTCAATATTCACAATACACATAATGTGTGGTAGCTTTGATTAGTATCCACACATTGGATTCAAAAAAATGGGGTTTCTAGATTGAAAATGATCAGCATCCATTGCTTCCTAATAAAACAAAAAACAAATAAGTAATGAAAAAACAAGAATATATTTTATATGAATAGATTATATATTTTTACACATATATTTTTGGCATAAAAAAGAGTCTATCATCAATTATTTTCTAACAAAAATCTAATTTAGCTCATCATTTCTATTAACTATATATTTTGACATGAATTTAATTTCATTCATAGAAATGATATATGGATTAATGAATCAAAATTTTTATTCATAAGGTTTTACCTTTGGATTGTACTAATATAAATTATTGTAAGAAATATTAATATTCATTAACATTAAAGAACATATTAGATCAATTTTTGGATTGACAAATTATGGAAATGTACCTTATGGTTGTATTGAAAACAGAGATTATCAGCTATTCAAACCTAAGAATCTAATTTTTACTCTTGAAACCAACATCAATTGTAATGAAAGTTCCAAATAATTGTTATTCATATAGAATATAAGACAGAAATACATCATTGTATGTGGTTAATTTTTGATGTTGTTATGAAAATATATATTTAAGTTGAATTAGAGAAGATAAGGAACTCTCAGAATATCTTTTTGTTTTCTTGGTCGATTTACTAGATTGTCTTTATTTTTTATTATATTTCCCCATCATTTTATCCATTTGTAATACCATTCTTCACTCCGAATATTTTTTTATCAAAATTTATAGTGTTTTAATTTTAAAATTTTGTTGAGGACATACATAATGTGTCATTATAATATTAGATCTCCATGCTATGAATGTTCTAAAGGAATCATTGGCTATTGTAATAACCTAATCCTCTAGTAGAATAGGAGACCCATTGATCAATTATTGATATAAATTAATTCCAACAATCATGTGCCATTTTAGGAGATATTTTTTCTGTATCATGTCTCCCAGTATATTATAAATCGTACCCATCCCACCATGCTGGTTCATTAGTGTTGATAGATAAAAATATTATACAAATTTTCCCTACAGAATTTTATTAATATAAAGTTATCAAAAGTTATTTGATTCTCTTTTAGGATAAAGGGAAATTAAAAAAATGATTACAAAATTTAAGGTATGAGTTTGAGTGGAATGAACAGACACAAATATATCATGGTCATTTGGTTGTTCTTGTGTTGATCATTATTCCACTACCATTTCTCATTGATCATTTCAATCATATTTGTATACCAAAATAGACCAGATAAAAATAACTTTCAAACAAAATATTTTTACGTTAATCCTTCAAAAATATTATATATATATTATAGAGTATTTTTATTCATGAAATATACTCTAGGAGAAAACTAAAACCTACACCTTTAATGCAACGATATCGTTATACATGTTTGAATGATACTGAATTTATATTTTCTTCTAGTACAGTCACTACTAATTCATGAACTTGAACCATATAGAAAATATGACCATAAATAGGTATTTTTATGTAATGATATTATAAATCATAAAAATTACTATTATTTCATTCTTATATAAGATTCCAATACATTATTTTTTTCATTTTCTTCAACCTGTTTACCCTCTTTATTTACACAGGCCTCCTTCTATAGCCCATGACATGGGTTAGAAGTGAATTGTGATTTTAAATTATCAATATACATATAAATAATGGAACACATGTTGTTTCAAATCACAAAAAAAATATTTTTTTATCTAAAATACACATCATTTTATTCTCTAGTGATCTATTCCACATCCTTGCTTTGTTATTGGGGTACATTGGTTTTTATTCACATTTTTTATTTTTATAACCGCTTTTATATTTCATAAATTACCATATTTGAATAAAATTGTATAAATAAATAATTTAAAATAATATATTGTTGACTATAATTCACCTGAAAAGATTTCTCAACCTGATAACTAATGAAATAAATATATGTTTCATTAATAACCTGTGCATATGTAACTTATGGGTGAGGATTTATTTTCCCTCAGCATCCATAAGATAAAACATGGTAATAAGAGTCTGGAAGCCTCTATAAGAATTTATAGTGGACAATAAGACATATTTATTATGAAAATAATCTAAAATAAATGAACACCATAATTAATAATGAAAAATAAATAAATAATTCATTATAAAATTTTTTAGCAAAGAAGATAAAGTATATCGTAACATTACATTTATATATTCTCAAATGGTTTTAATCATTATAGGATATACATGGAGCCATGAATCTATATCAATCATTAAAATTATCAATTTTTTTACCCATTATAACTAATGAACATTAACTTATTAAGGTCAAATGGTAAGCCTAATTGATTCAATCCATCCAAAAATTTTATACACATACTTCTTTCTTAGATAAATTTAATTAACACTAGGATGTTGTGTCGTAATTGTTTTCTTCATTAACATGGTCTTTATCCCCTAGAAATTCAGAAATTTTACCATCAACTGCATATTATTTCTTATGATTGGGAACATCATCATGTGTAGAAGACCTTATATGCATAAATAGTCAAACATTTAATTTTGATTATGTAAATATAATAGAAAAAACACTATATTATGGGTGAAAAATAGTGTATTTAAAACAATTTAACCTGATAATTGAACTCTCATTATTTTCATTGAAGGATGAATGGATTTGGACTATTTATTGAGAATCCAAATCCAATATTTGTGGTCCCCTATAACATACATTATATTGTCTACATTGGGACTACTGTGAAATGATTATGATATCCTAATTAATGAGTAGTCCTAGTCTCAATTTTCATCTAACCATAAATTTGTTTTAGTCATAAGAAGGATAATTTACCAATTCTATTTTTTTGGATCTGATACATAAACCACTTAAAATTAAAGTGATTAATTTCTTTAAAGATCATCAATTTCCACATAAACATTTAAAATCACCTCTATGAAGCCCATTTCATCACCTTTAACTATTCTTTTTGTCATCCAATCTAAAACAGAAAAATATGCACATGAAATGTTGTATAATCTTACACATATATCTGTTTGATGATACCAAAGAATGAAATATTCACATAAGATAGATTTCAATCCTTGGTACCAGATATGTGCTTCTCTTTAGACATAAGTGTAAATCCATTGGATTTCATTATACTATGGTCATTTTGATCTTTTGTGTAGAATGTATAACCATTGATTATAAAACCAGTGTATGAAAAAACATATGAAGTTAGTCCATTATTTATCCATTAATATAATTCTAAAATTAAAGTCATATTTTAGATAACCCATTATACATATGACCTCTAAACTATACTATAAACTATTGGTTATGTGTATATCATATCCTTACACCCTCCCTTGATAGATTCAAATGTCTATGAATTTATTTGTGGGATTAAAAAAATAAAACAAAAACTTCAATATTATTTAAAATATAAGTTGAATATTGATCCCACTCTATGATGGTAACTGTAGCAACATCTCTTCCAGAAACCCCTTCTCTGATATGGATTCCATTATTATGAGTCTTTGAGAGACCAATTTCGTTAGCATCGGATAGGTAATATGAAATGACGTAAATAACTTCTTCAATAATATATTATTGTACCATATATCCTTCTATATCACTTAGATTCATGATATAACCTTTAACAATATTCCTATACCATTCAATAGGGTATATCCATCTCTAATGAGAAGGACCACATAGTTGAACTACTCTAACCTAGTGAACTATCACGTGGCCCATTATATTAAAGAATGATTACAGAAAGAACATATCAAATTCACATATATGACTAAAAACATCTTATTAATTATTGGAATATTAGCGAAGTTTATAACTATACTTTGTATGGAATTGAAAAAAACATATTCCGGTTAATGCATGTCATATTTTTTTTAGGAAAAATGAAATGTAATGTGACATTAATAAAATATTTTATCGAAACCTGGAAATTGTGTGATTTTAGTCCCTATAACTTTTCATTATTCAATAATTTGAATTTATAGATATTTTATGAATACCCCAATGAAAAATTTAGACCACTATGGAAAATGAAAATTTCGTTTTCCTAATATAGTTTATGATGCTGGAGGATGAAAAGTCAGACTGTTACCCATCACTGATGCTAACTCATTCCTCATCTTCATTTCAATCATCTCCAATCAAGCCTTGATGGTAATTTTTTTTACAAGAGACATTTATTAATATACCAATAACACTAATAAATATTTTTTCTTCATTAATGAAATCATGAAATTGGTTTACATATAACCAACTCTAGTGGAGTAATTCAAAGAAATTTTAATCTTTTTCAAAACATATTTTATAAGGTTTTTCAAAAAATATTTACCAAAAATAGTGTGAATATATTTTAGTTTAACAAATAATTGATGGGTAATTTTTGGATACAATGTTGTACCTTATTTGTTATTAACATATAACACTATTTTATAGGATATAAATTTATGTCTCTAAGGTAATTTGTTTTTTATATTCTTATAAAATAGTATTCAATGAGTGTTTCAACCGAATTGAGATTATCCATTCTTTATAAATGGGTTAACTCAACATTATTTTAATGTTATAGTCAGAAAAAATTCATAATGAGTAAATTAATTTACCTTCCCATAAAACATGGCCCTAAATGTGAATTCTTCACTTATATGATCATCAACCACTTCAACAGTTGTTTCCGATAACAATTTTTAATCTTAGATATTTCCGGAAAAATAGACATCAAAATCATTTCATGGTTTTTTGGTCTATATATAAGTAGAGACAACATAATTTATATGTAATTCATGAATAACCATGTAATAAACTTATTATGTACCAAGAAAAATTGGGCATGTATTACGAATATAACTCTGTACAACAAAAAGATTCATTTCTTCTATAAAAATAAAAGAAATAAATTTCTGGGATCATTTCTTATTCACGAAACTCATAATCATTTTTTACGCTAAGGAGAGTATACTGGATGAAAAAGTTTCTCATATATAATTATTGTATCTTTGTTCCTTTTCAATTGTATCATGGTTTTTTACATCAATAGTCTTTTAACACTTGGAATGATAGTAATGTACCATACAACATTCAAATGATTTGAGTCGGCTTTCTTGTATCAATATATGCTACACTTAAGGAATTTTACAAGTGATTCATGTAACTTGAGAATAAATATGAATGTATTTGAAAAAAATAGTGTTTTTAGAGGTCATTTCCATTTAGACTAGTATTTTTTCAAGTCATATTTTCAATAAGGAAGTTGATTATTTTCCGGTAGCTTATAACTTACAAGACCAAGTAATTGTGTATTGTCGGTGTTTCTCCATCCACTTACAAAATTCAAATTATATAACTTCATTACAACAAACAATGTTGTATATTTAGTACAACTAGAACATAATGGTCTCTTATAAAATCTATTTAACTTCTCAAAAAACATTTAACAATCACAATGGTAATCTTCAATTTCAATTTTAATTTATTCTATATGATCTCAATCCTTATTATCCCTAGTATTTCTATAAAATGATCCATAAACGAAAGTTTCATACTAATCAGTGTGCATGTTTAGTCTTTTCTTGTGTTTAGTATAAAATATGTAGCTCTGATCTATTCCATGACATATCAAATGTTCTTCCAATACGTTTAATTAAATTCTTGTTAAATAATAACAATATAAACAAGTATAAAGGATTTGATAAAGGTAATATACATACTCTATTTCTACATTGATATATTAATTAGCTCCAAATTCATACAATTTTGTCATAAAATTATTGTGCATCCATTTTCATTTAATATTTATCCTATTTTCTTCATAAAATATTAATTTTTTATAGAAAATAAATTAATATAAATAAGATATTCAAAATCATAGTATAAAGTTACAAATAACATTTATAAGGATAACCCAACATTTGAATGTTATTAGTTATGATTTGAAAAAACATATCATTCAATGTAACTGTGAAATGAAAAGAAACAACATAGGGTAAATGCTTTATTGGTATTTCTAAAATAGTATAATATTTTTTATGAAATTCATATCACATGTATGGTTAGGGTAGATTATAATAAAATTTATAAAATTATGACACTTTATTATAATCCTGTATGTGTCTGAGATAAATGTTTTTTCAATAATAAATTTTTATCGGTGACCCTGAAACCATTCCTAATGATAAAAAATAGTTCAAAATAAAAATAATATTTTTTACATGGATTCTCTGCTAAAATAATTATATATTATATATAAAACATTTATACTCTTTCTAATATAAAATTAAAGGAATGTGAATTCAAAATATATATTTCCAAAAAACATAATAATTAAGGACATATTAATATAAAATTAATTCATAAAATATTTATAGTGGCATACCAAATTAATAAAATCACAGAAAGTAAATAAAAACACCCACTTGATAATGAATCTTGAAATACAATTTCCTCCAATATCAAAAAGAAGTTGAGATTGTAATGAAAAAAATTCATTTTTATCTTCTCTTTTCTGAAAGAATACAATATTGAAAATTGATACTCAAATGGTCATTGAAAAAAATACAAAAGGTAATGAAATGTTTTAAAAATACATAGTTGTTTTAATAATTTGGGGTATGAGGGATACATGGAAGCAAATAAGAATAATTATTAATGTTTAATCTATGGGAGAAGGATAGATTCATGAAACTTGAAGACTATTTCCAACTGGTCACTAAGAAAACACATTCAACTCATCATTTCAAATCACAAAAATAATGATAAGTGGGATATGCTTTTCGTGTTTTCAGTTAAGATCTCCATGCAATTATAGTGAGAAATAATGGTGAATGAGGAAAAATAAATGTGAAATAGAGGGAGAGGGTAAACCAATAATGTCTAGAATAAATATAGATTTGGTTGAATGTTAAAACAATATGGATACATAGAAAGGTGGAGTCAATTATGAGTTTTTCACTATAAAAACTATTCTAACATATCATTTGTTGTCACTACCTTACATAACAAATGGATAGAGTTTTTGTGATGTATAGTTGAGAGCTCCATGTATTCAGAGTAAAAAATAAGGATAATTGAGTGAAAATAAATGTGAAGGTGTAGGAGAGGGCTAAAAAATAAGTGATCAAGGAAATAGAGATTTGGTGGAGAATACATAAGGTAGATCAAGGATAAATAAGGTTTTGTGTATACCAACTGTTCAAACCATTTAGGAAAACTAAAAACAAACTAATGTGTCTGAGGGGGAGTAACATATCAAAACTGATCACAAACATTGAATTTAATATTTCAATATTATTTAATAGAAAAAATAGATAAAAATTAAACAAATCCAAATATAAGGAAACTCGTTTAATTCCAAGAAAACGATTGAAATAAAAGAAACAAAGAAATTTTATGTATTAAAGGCATTAAAACATTTTTATTGTGAATAAAAGTTCCCTAAGATGAAATGTAGGCATAAATATAATTTTAAAACACTTTAAAACATATTAAAATATCCTATTAGATGAATAATTTTGTATATTTGAAAGTAATACCCAGTTTAATATATTCAAATGAAACTTTATTCAATTATAATTTATTTTTCCTCACATTAAGAATCCAATTTATAATATAAGATAAGAAACAACCATATAAAATTCTTGCTTTAAAACATTGTGTTTCATAATAAGAATGATTTAATGAAAAATTTAAGTGTCCTTTATACTAAAATGGAATATTTTTTCAAATTAATAAACATGAAAATTAAAAAATATAAATATAAGCATGGAAAATAGAAATATACATAAATAAAACACATACAAACTTTTAAAGAAATACATGAGAAAAAATTAATGTTTCCTGAAGCCGTTTGAACATAGATTATTATAAAAAATCCTCTAAAATGGGATGATATTTTGAATATATTAATTAAAAAATTTCACATGAACAGATAACATGATATATTTTCCCCATTTATACAAAATAATAAATGATATAAACGTCTCAAAATTTGTAAATCATAACATCTTTAAATCAAAATTCTAAAAAAGAGGGATTTGGAAATTGAAATTAAACTTTTCCAAAAAAAACCCATTAAAAAATATAATGATTTCAAAATAAAAATATTACATAAATAATATTTTAATTTTTAAAAGAGACTCCAATAAATACTTAATGAAATCAATATTAATTTTTAATTTTGTTGAGGTTTTTTAAAATAACCAAATGTAACGATCATTACATCTTACCACGGTTCACTATTGAAATTAAATCAAAGGACTAATGTTTATTTATACTAACTAAAAGGTTCTAAAAATATATTTCATCCTTATGAAATTCATATGGGATATTCTTCTATACCTTGAGGTAATAACCAAAATCTATTTTAGCAAGACTAGGTAGTAGAGAAGTGGATGAGAACTAGTACATGGTAGTGCTAGAGAGCTTCGGGAATGGGATGAAACTAGGACCCTGAAGAAACCAATGTTCATGGAGTGTGTGGGAAATAAAAAAACCAATATAGGAAACCATGAAAGGGGCCAGACCTATGCGAGCCATAATAGGGTGAAATTAGGAATGCATTTGCCCACAGACAAGAAATTTTCCGAGGAGAATGAACAATAGTGGAGACTTCATTTACAGCTATCTTAAATGTTAAACCAAGAGAACATCGATCTAAGATAATGTCGTACTATCACATACCGCTTAAGATGATCAAAAAAGCAATGAGATAGAAGGGTAAATAATAACATATGTAATATCCATGGCTTGATTCATCTGAGAGAAGGTCGAGGTGGAGTAATGATAGTATTGAACATCAGTGAGCGCTTGAATGGTGTGATGGAAATCAATTTAGTTAGGGTTATTTTAAAAAGATCATAGAGGATTTTAGAAGTTCCAAAAAAGTGATGATTAAGAGGGTTTTTATTAATGGTAAAATAGAATGGGTTGATCTAGATTTATAATTATAATTATAAATAAATATTTTTGTAAATATTTTTATTAAAAATTTTATATGATTATAAATATAATTATATAACTACATATATTTATATAATTACATATTTATTTAATAAATATAAATATAAATATAAATATAAAAAAAATTAAATATATTCATTAAATACATTTATTTTTAAAATTTTCTAATTATTTTAATATATAATTAATTATTTAAAATTTTATATATACGTTTTTTAATTATAATATTTATTTATTTATAACAATAAATATATAATTTTTTAAATATAATAAAAATAAATTTATATGTATATTTATAAATAAATATTTTTGAAAATATATTTATAATTACTTTCTTATAATTATACATATCTTTATAATTATTTATTTATAATTATAAATTTATTTATTTCATTATATATTTTTATAAAATTATATATATTTTATAAATAAATATAAATACAAATATAGAAAATATATTCAATATTTAAATATATTTATTATGATTTTATAATTACTTTAATATATAATTACTTATTTACAATTATATAATTATTTTAATAATTTTTTTTGTTGATATATATATATATATTTTTATAAATATAGTAAACATAAATTTATAAATATTTTTATAAGTAAATAAATTTTCAAATATATTTATAATCATTTAAATATACTAATAAATATATCTATATCCTAATATATATTCCTATTATTAAATATACTTAAAAAATAATTATATATATATAGTAACTATAAAAATTATTTAAATAAATTTATGTTACATAATGAAATAATAAATTTAATATTAAAATTTGAATAAATTGTATAAATTTTATATGTGTGTGTTTTAATCTTAGATTTCATTAATTACGTAAAACATTGTGTGAGCCAAATTAATGTTGATATGTATATTTATACGATTTTGATATATGTTATATTGATAAATGATATTAGATAATATGCAATGTCTATTAATGAAATAACTAATATTAAGAACGAATAACTTTTTTTAAAAATGAATTGTAATTATTATTTATAATGATATTTAAAAAAAATAAAAATGAATATTTATATATGTTAAAATGGAAATGAATACATATGAAATATAAAAATTAAAACTATATTAAAAACATTAAATTTTAATAAATAAAGATTTATATATATATATTGAACATGGAAAAAATTACAAACAGATTGTACAATGAAAAATTAGAAATGAATAAAATTTTAAAAAAATAACAAAAAATTATTATCAATGAATAAATATAATAAAAAAAGATAAATTCTAAATAAATATTAAAATATGAAAAATAGTACATATTGAAGCAAAAAAATAAAAAATAATGAAAATTTAAAGAATAGAAAAATAATATATATTAAATATATTATGTTAATGAATATATTTCTAAAATGAATATTCTAAATTTAATAAATTACCAAAGTATTTTGTGTGTGTGTTTTATGTATAAAAATCCATAACTTATATATATGTATGTGTGAAATCAATGTAACATGCTTTTGGTAAATGTCAAATTGAGAAATCAAACAACATTTAATTAAATATGTCCATTACTCAATACAATTTGTCAATATTTATAATCAATATTTTTTATAAACTATTTTCACAAAATATATGACTTATTTAATGTAAACATGAATATATTGTATTATATAAATATTATTCTTATAAATACCATAAATAAATATATATATATATATATATATATGAATGGATTTCTATGTTAAAAATATCAATTATATTATTGAATAATAATGTATAAAAACCATTAAAAATAAATGAGACATTTATATGTTTTTTATTATTACATTTCATTCATTTTATATATTTATATTTAATATATATAATTTAATAATATTTATAATATATATATACTAAATTTCATCATTTTTAGTAATAAATATGGTAATAAATGTTTTAATAATTTTGTAATATATTCATTTGTTATTTTTTATTTTACTATTATAATTTGTTTTTTCTATATATAAAAATTTAAAATAATATTTTTCTTAATATTTATAATTTATATATATATTTAGAATAAATTTATTCATTTTTATTAATAATAATTTAATTGATATGTTTTTTAAAATTTTAATAATTTGTTAGTTTTAACTTTTTATTTTTTAAAATAATTTATATTTTTTCATCTTATATATCTATATTCTATATATACTATTGATAAATATTTATAACATATATATATATATGTATGAACTTTATTAATTATTATTTAATTAATAATTTTTTTTCATATCTCTAGATTCGTTAAATATTTATTTCATTTTTTTTTAATTTTTTCAATTTTTTATATATTAAATACTTTTATTTTTCATTGGTCTATATAAAAAATTTGGGCATGCTCACATGGGAAGGTGGTTAGGCTATGTATGAGGACAGATTATGGGGCATGTGGGATGGGGCTTGTAGGACCCGACCAGTGTGTTTAAGGGTGGGCTAAAGCCCATAGAAGCATTGGGTGGGCCATGGTCTCTATGGAACCAAGAGCCCATATAATTGTTCTTGAGTATATGAAGGATCTCATCCTCAAAACATGATTCTAAAATTGGGATGCAACAAAATATTTTATAAATAAGTGGATGAAAAATCATTTTTTATATTTGAACATTATGCCTTGATTATGACCCTTATCAATGCTAAAAAATTCTCTAACAATGATAACCTTTTTCAGGGATAAAAATAATGCGCTGATAATGGGAACCTTTATCAATTATTTTCACTACAAATGATAAAGGCTCTCACTATATATTTCACATTTATTAATAGTGAACCCAAAAAAGGTAATATTGGGTATTAACTCAATTGATACCTGGTTCCAGACAAATATGCTTAACTACACACCTAGTATAACACTCTAGGGGTATATTCCTAGGTTAATCTAATTAGGTTTCCAAAGAATATTTAATGATTTGAGTTCGATGTTAGCTTGTCAAGTGAGAGAACCTAATAAAAATTTTACCATGGATATCCCACATTCAATCCTAGAGGATCAGAAGTTAGGGTATGCACATCATTTATGAGTGATTTATTCGAAGATTATAGTTTTCCTCCATTAGTTTCACAAATATAATCCCACAAACATTATTTTTAATGACATAATGGTTAGAAGAAGAAGAATGAAAGATAATAAATGAGTGTGATGGACAATGTAGTGATTATTTTAATTTAATACCAAATGAGATGGGATCCAGGGTATAAATCCTCATAGTAATTCCCACCAATCTATCTAAAGCTTCTAACATTAATGTGAATCTTGTTGATCTCTCAAATAGATGAAGGAAAGATGATCTTTTTTTCAAGTCTTTCATTTGAAAATGACCCACCTTCCATCAATGGATATTCTAGTCCACTTCTTACTGAGAAATAGATTAATGCAATGGAAATTCAATTTTCTATTATACAATGCTTATAGCATGAGAAATATATATTGGCTATTTATCATCAATAAATAGATTATTACTAGTGGTGGAATCTCATTAAGAATAGAATATAAAAGGAGTTATAAGACTCTTTGAAATATGTGGTGTTTTAGAATGCATTATTCATCATGGAGATTCCTTAAACACTTTAGAAAGGATAGAAATATAAATCCTAGATCTAAAAAAGGTTAATGGGTTAATTAGAACTTATTAAGAAAACAACATGAGGCTCACAAGGTGTGCCTCTAGTTATATCTACCAATCTGAATGAATAAATAAATCATTCCTTCAGTGGCTCAAAGAAGATTCATTGAAGGGTTTAGGAATAAGAGACTCTAAATCCATGATTTTTTGTTATGTGTGATAAAAGTGGTGATGAAAAATTGGGAACTTATTTATTTTTTGGTTCACAAAAATAATGGTGTAGTAATATGGAATCTTTGATTATAACACACATAATGTAAATAAATTATAATTGGCTATATGTCAAAGTAGTGCGAGGAAGTACATGGGACATTCCCTCAAGGGATATGTTATTTGTTCTATGTGCGGAAGGGTGGGACATATTATAAAAAAACATTTGATTTAGTTCTATAAAGATAACTTACATAAAGATGGAAAATAAAGTAATGAACAATGTGCCACATACACTTCAATAGTTCATGTGCCAGTTTTTTCGGAACTATGAGATTCACTTCCCTTGCCCTAGATATATTACAAAGAATATTCCCCCAATAACATCTAAAAACAAGGGATTAGGGAAGAATATATGTCATCATTACTACTCTGGTGGATAGTGACAATTATGTGGTGAAAGTTATGCTAATTTTATACTATAGACCTACAAATGACTTATTTTATTCTTCTTGATCACACTCTTTTATATTTCATAAATCTTCTATGAATAAAAATTAACAACCCCAATCATTGGATAATGAACTATAAATGGAAAATTCTCATGACACGATGATCTAATTTGAGATATATAATTCTTACCCAATTAATATTTATTGGTAAGTACTTATTAAATATCTAGTTCTTCCACCCTTGGTTGAATATGATTTGATTTTTTGTATGGATTGGCAATCCCTGCATTGGCCATATATGAATTATTGGTAATAATGAGATCTATTTTTATATCCCCAACCATAAAGTGATAAAATATCTATGAATGAATAATTGTGAGCTCCCTTTAGAAGAAAATTATTTAATAATGGGTTTGATACCCAACAATGTGAGACTCTAGGATCAAATTAATTGGGATGAAGTTGATAGTGACCACATTCATATTGTATGATATTATAATGATTTATTTCCAAATGAACTTCCTAGTCTTCCCCTAGGGAGAGATGTTCATTTTTCCATCAATGACATGGTTGGGACCCATTCTATCTTCATGGGTCCTTATAGAATATCCCTAGTTGTGTAAAAATAATTAAGGAAAAAACATTAATATAATTTGTATAAGGGTTTAATACACTTGATTGCATCACCTTAGGTGTCACTAGTTCATTTTGTTAAGAAAATGGATGGATCATTGTGCTTTTTCACTAATAATCGGTAACACAATACGAGCATGATTTTTGAAAAAACCTCATCTACCATGTACCAATTGTTTTTTCGATCAATCATGAAGTAATTAATATTTATCGAAGATTATAATTTAATAAAGATGTCATAAATTGAGGGTAATAAGAGAAAATATTCCAATAATTTCGTTCTACATTAGTTATAGACACATCGAATTAATAGTGTTGAAATTTGGGCTTACAAATTCTTTTACTATTTTTATGGATTTTATGATAAGAGAATTTAGTTGTTACTATTAATTATTCATGGTAGTATTTATTGATGACATTATAATATATTTTATGTGGAATGAATAACATGAAGAGATTTTTAGAACTATTTTAAGGTCATTATGAAATGAGAAATTATATGAAAAATTATTATGGTGTAAATTTTGTTTGTAAATAGTATCATTATTAGGTTATGTTATCATCAGTGAGGGTATATACCTAGAAATATAAAATACTGAGTTTATTAAAAAATGGATGCAAGCAACCTATAATATAGATATATATAGTTTTCCTTGATTATCTAGATACTACCATCATTTTTTGGGAAAATTCTGATGAATATCCATCCCACTAACCATGTTGACTTGGAGATGGTATTGAAATTCCTCTAGAAAATATAATATGAAAATTTCTAACGTTATATATACAAAAACATGTCATTTATATATATCAAATACTTTATTACTATTATTCAATGCATAACATTACGATCCCCTCTATACCACTAACAGTTTATTATATTTGGAGAATTGATAAAAACAACATCTTAATTCATAAAGGATCTTCTATATCTATCAAAAAGTTCATTATTTTAATACCCTTTTCGATATATCACACTCATAACCTTCCATAAATACAAAGGGAATGAAAATAAGAAAGTGTGATATTATATTATTTGTAAGGGTAATCATTAGAGATATTAATCAATGATCTAAATGAGAATAAGATTATGAAAACATAATTATAGCATATAAATGAAACACATGATGAATTTAATATATTTAATCTTGATTCATGTCATATATATTTATCACAAAATAGAAAATATTCAAAAGATACTAGATTTCTCAATAATCAAATATGAGATAATAGAGAATAACATAAACATAATAATGGGGGGGAAAGAGAATATTATAACATTGTGAACATGTATAAATAGAAACAGGTAAAATCATTAATTTAAAAAAATAGATTTAGTCCACACATAAACTTATGGACATGAATATTGTACCATTCATAAACTTATGAATATGAAAAAGTGTCAACACATAATATGTTAAGCATGAAAACAGGTCTGTGTAAAAGCATATAGACATGAATGAGGTTCTTTTTTCACCATCATAAACATGAACTATCTAGAGGAAAAATAATGGAGGTATCTGAAAATAATATTCCTAGATAAATATAAGTAATATCAATGAATGTCTCAATATATGACTAATTCCTATAAAATATAACGTGAAAAATTTGTTAGAAAAACACTATTTTCATTTTAAATTTATATCTTTTAAATTAAAATATTTAAAAAATATTAAGGAAAACGTTTTCATTGAGAAGAGTCTTGAAAATTGTAAATTAATCCTCAAATAATTGATAGGACATGATGTTTGTAAGTTCCATCTACTCTATAAATGTTTAAATAATGATTATTTTACATATTTAGTAAAAAATCACCTCATTCAAAAAATAAAAATTGATTCCTTATAATCCATTTATTAAAAAGTCAAACATGGGTAAAAATGAATTTAAAATGTCTTTAAAGAGTATAAAAATGTATTATTTATTTTTCTAGAGAACATGGATATGGTATAAAAAGGTTTTATAATCAAAATAAGATAAAGAAATCCATATTTTCTTAAAGACATTTTATTAATCATTTTGAGTACCATTGAGTGGAAAATGGGGAAAAGCATCAAAATTATATAAATAACCAAAAGAGAACGAAAATTAAATGGATTTGTCATATTAGGATTATATAATTTCTTCAATGGAAGTTATATAAATAAGTTTATATTAATATAGGTAAGAAACATAAATTCCTTAGCACTTTGGTTATATAATAATTGCAATCTCCATGAAGTAATAAGTTCAAATGTGACATTAAATATCATTAAAAGAAGGTAATTCTCGATATAATAACATAAAGGTTACATATATACACCTTATAATATAAGATAGGATCATAACATAACATATGACTCAAATAAGAATATATAAAAAGATAAACAGTTACCAGATGTCCTGTTTTTCTCTATAAACACTAAAAAATCCTCTTAATTGGGAAACCTCATGTGGATCAAAACTTAATCCTTGAAAGCAAGGATTTTTTTGAAAAAAGAGGCTCTCGGATATGGGAATGGAATCTAAAAAGGTATTATGTTAGGGCCTGGTCATTCTTGGTGGAAAATGATATATGGATAATAGAGGAGATGTGGTATCCTTTTATAAGGGAGGGAAATGGTACCCTTTTAATATACAAATGAAAAATCGTGAAGTTTTTTAAGAAAATACCCAATTTTGTGTAAAATTAATTTCAACTTGAAATAAGCTAATAATTTGTCTTCAATTTTTTTTATTAAAATACATAATCAGAATATTTTTATATTTTTGTAGAAAAAAAATGGTATCTTCTTACCATAGCATTAAATAAAAAAATGGTTTTAAATTTTTATAAAATATAACAAGACTTTATAAGTGAATCTTTGGTTCATAAATTAAAAATAATGTTTTAAAATACATTATATAAATACTTAAACATATATTTGGTCAAAACCCCATAAAATAGGATAATTTAAAGTGTTAGAGAGATTTTAATGCTTTACCCTACAGTTGTTTCCTTGTTTAGCCTCTTTTACTGAAGTGACAAGTCTTTACCTTGGTCACTATTGAAATTGAAAAAAAAAATTATGTTGATCCTATAAAATTATATAAATTATGATGATTAAAATTTTAAAATATATATTAAATTATTCAATTTCCATAATTAATAGAAATTTATTTTAAAATAAGCATACAAAACACAATGGAAACCATTTTTTAGGAAGATGTATTTTTAAACATAAAATCATATTTTATCTAATTTTATGCCGAGTAAAAACCATCAAATAAATGTTAAATTTTTATTAAATATAGAATTCATAAATTTCATAAAAATAATTAATCAATAAAAATTTATTTATTTAATTTAGATAAAAACATAATGCGCACATAAAAACAGTTTTTAGATGTATGAATTTTAGGCTGAAAATGAAATATACTAAAATCAAGAATGAAGCGGATTCTTATGTCTGAAATCAGATTATTTCAAGAAAAACATGTCTTATGTTAAATTAGAATAAAAATAACCTAATTATATATAATTTTATGACAAATTAAATGGATGTTTTATAAAAAAATTATATTTTGTCACTATTCACATATAAATCAACAATTTTAGAAATATTAAAAAAATTTGACCAATGATAATATTTATATGATGAATTAAAAAATGATATCCATATTTTAAAATAAAATTTTTAGAAGTGTCTCAAATGTTTTATAAATGTTTCTCACAAGAAGAAATGAAATTCATTTTTGAAAAGACAAATATTTTTGTAGCATAAAATTTCTTTACTAAAAATTGAGTACATATTTAATAAACATTAATAAATTAATTTTTATTACATAAAACCTTTATAATTATTTTCATAATTTGGTTATATGTATTCATTCTCGTTAATTTTACATCTATGTTTTATTATATCATTGTTCCCCTTATCCTCGGTAATGCATATTAAGAATGTTATCAAGAAATAAAAATTTATTAAAGGGAAATATACCATAAAATTCCAGGGTTTAAATTACACCCATCATAAATAAATTGATCCCCCATAATTTCATCTCTATAATTAGGGGTTTAATATTTTAAAATACATTTTTTGAAAACCCACATCATATAAAAGAATAATAAAACATATTTTGGATAATGGAAGTGTAAAAAATGATTATTATTTGAAATAACACATAATCAGGTATCCTAATAATTTGAAAATTATAATGAAGTGAAAATATAGATACTATACAAAAAAATAATACCCATTTACTAATTTGGAGTGATAGAAAATATGGACATGTTAAAGCTAATGATAATAAAACCATAAATTTATCAGGGTATAAAAGTCCATAAATATATTAAAAATGAAGGTTGAAAAATAAATATTTTACATCAGGATCCTTTTCATAGTGTTGATGGATTATTTTTCTTCAAAAGAAAAATTCAATCCTTTAGTTATACTTTGAACAATTCCAACTTATATCTTATCTCTTACTCCATGAAATAAATATTGATGATTAATATAACTTCATTCATTATCCTCAAAAATCTAAATAATAACACCCAATGTTCAATGTAAATCATTACATAAATATCTATCCTTAAAAAATCTCAATGTATTTGTTACCATAATTTAATCACAAATATTGGAATTATTTGATCACAATCCTTCCATGATAAAACTAAAAATTTTCTTGATATAAACCCAATAACTCATAAAGTGTCAAAATAAAAATTTATATTCCATTATAACATATTTTGAAAAGTAAAATAATAATTTTCTAATTAATTTAATAATAAAATCATATATTCCTCTGAAAATATATATCACTATTTACTCCTTATGTAAATTCCCATATTAGAAATAAATTTTTCCATTGTATATTTGGGTTCATATTTGAATTGTTAAATTATAATAGGTTTATTTATAATTTCAAATATGATATCCTCATTATGTATCCTTAAATGGAGTCTTTGTTTTTAGAGATAACCAGTTCTCAAAATCACATCATATTCTACTATTGGATGAATAAAAATATTTACATGGGGAATATTAGGAAACAATTCAACATGGAATCCCCAAATACACATTAGAGGATATTTGTGTAATAATTATCTTTATTCACATCAATTTTTGAGATTATATATGCTATCACTTTTTCCATTTGGATTTAGAGATTACTGATATTTATTGTCCCCATAATCCCTTGGATTATGGAATTGATTTCTGTGATTCCAAAGATCCATTCATCTTGACAACTTTATTGTAGGTGGTGTATTCAGTTGATATTTTTCTCAATTTATTTTCATTAACTACCCTCTTAACATCACATAAGAATTATTTTTCTCCATGGTCGGGCTTACTATAGTTGAAACATCTTATGATTCCTTTTTGGAAGTAACATATCATATTCTTCCCATTTTTTTGTCATATAGATAGTCAAAGCTTCTTCACCCTCCATGTGATACACTCTTATTGATTTAGTTAAAATTGATATTCTATTTATTATCCCCAAAATTGTGAGGGTTGTTAGAACCTATTTACACATTGATTTCACATCAAATGATTTTTCAATAGCTTTCAAAGTTTCTTATAGATAATTCATTTCAAAGTCTTGGTTTTAAACCATTAAGGGATCAATCAATCTTGTTCTCTGTTTTCGAGGTAAGATAAGGGATATAACGTCAAAATCCTGTAAACATTTATTCATAGGAACCAATGGATTAATCAGCCTGCTATATCAACTTGAGATATTTGATCACCAATTTGATGTGAAGAGTTAATAAAATGTTTTTACTGAGGAATTCCATCATAAAATCCACCCATTACCGGAATTTTGTTTCTTCTTATTGACTTATATTATCGATAAATGCCATCCATTTATCAGTTTCACCTTCAAAGAGATAGATTTTGAAGACAAAATTTTCCTTGTACAAGTATTAACAAAGAAAAAATATCTTTTACAATTCATTAATCAATGTCCTGTTAACTAGGGGATTAAAATGCATACAGATGGAGGGTGAATGTTGTCATATAAATACATGATGTAATGTTCCTCTCGGCTTGGTGAATTAATAATCTCAACATGATTTTTTTTATTTCTCATATATTGGAATATTTGAGTGAGCATATTCAAATGATATTGAATCTTGCTCTGAACCCATTTTTTACCATTGAGGATAGTCATTGAACATGCTGACACATTAATTATTCACAAGATTCATTATTTTTTAGTCTTTATATATATATATAATTATTATAAACATTAATATATAATATTCATATATAACAATAATATATTCATGAAAATTAATACTGATATGTCCTAAAATATTGAACCCTTCTATATATTTATGAAATGTTTGGTTTAACCTAAGACATTCATGGTCATCATCTAGTCAAATTATTCATAAGGATTAATAAATAATTTGTGGATTAACACATACATATACCCTGGTAGTGTCTAGCCAGATGTACAATATTAGGCCCGCTCATCATTCAATGGTAATGATTGAGTTAATTTCCAACTTGACCCATTCATTATTTTCACCCTTAGGTGTATCTATGACAAAGCTATATCCATATATTAGTTTAGAGATAATGATTTATATTCTTGGAATACCACACAATCAATGCTTTACTGAATCATCATAATATTTTACTTTACGTAAACATATCCTCTTGTTTTTCAATAATCTTTTGAAGACCCAGTCTCCAAATATTTATTAAAACTCAATCTAATACCATCTATAAGGATGGAAAACATTCATAGATAAATATTACATCATTTTAGATGAATATTCAACATATAACATAAGTCTATGCACCACTACCATAATTTTTTACTGTCTTTAGAGACTAAATATATATATATATTGTAAGGAATTAGAAATTCCATGTAATGTTTCTAAATATATGGGAATTTTATGAGTCCACGAAAATTTATGGCCAGTGATTCCAAGACCCGGTGTGCCCGAAATTAATTTCTGAACATTTTTTCGGGTACGTTCAATAAACATACGAGTGAGTTTCTGTATCTTTTAAACTGGTGCTCAGAATTGAAATATGAGGGCACCTTTGAACTTGTAGCGTGATTATTTTCTTAAGGGGACCTTCACCTCGACTGTAGTAGGTTGAGGGTGAATGATAGAATTTGGTTTCTCCATGGAAATAGAAATAAAATAAAATAAACTTTTATTTTAAGTTTATTTTTATTTTTGTTGAAACCTCCCATGTAGATGGCTTAAATGTGGGGACCACCTGAACTAAAACCTCCAACAAGGTTTATGGGGTTGGGGACCACTCAGGATAAAAACCCGCTTCAACTCCCCACTTAAATGTGGGGAAGCCTCCTGATCTCCCTCTTTAATGAGGGTGTTGACCTTTAAGTTTCCCCAAAATTTATTATGCCAACCTCAATGTAATTATGATGCCAATATAATTTGTTCCAATAATTAAATTAGGGAAACATATCATATTGGCTAGCCTTTTTGTGGAATTGGGGGAAGTGGTGGAAAAGGGAATTGGGAGTGAAACTTGGAAAAAATTTATCTTCTCCAATGAAGAACACTCCTCCAATGACGAATTTCAACGCATGACTTCGACTTCTTCCTTGGAAAATCCTACAACGTGGGATGTCTTCAATTGACGATCGTCCTTCCCTCCTCATCGACGTCAAGAAATGAATGAGGTAGGGGTTTAGTTGTGTATGATTTAATATTACCATGTTATTCAATACTAAAACAAAGAACGCGGATCAACTCACTAACTAGTTGATTCACAGATGATTTATTTTGCGGGTTTGGGAAAAATCATTGTGGGGGGTTGTAGAGTTTGACGTTTTTCATTCATGGGTTTTGGTGAGCCTCTAGCTATCATTCTAACGCGGAGGGTGCGGTCCAAACAAACATGACCTGACCCCTTCATCGTTCTTCATTATTGGTGTATTCTTCACGATGGAAGAAGACGAAATTATGCCACGACGACGAACGAAGAGCGGATAGCGAGACCGGCCACAGATGAAGGCGCGGCGCACAACGCACCACACAGAGAGGACAGCTGGCCATCCGGCCAGCAGTGGTGGACTACCGCACTGCAGCCACACCACAGCCCCCTGCCGCTCCGTGGCCTCCGCCACCCAGTAGCCACATTTCCTCGCACCACCCTCACGACCCTCGCGTCCTCGCACTGCTCCCGTAGCCTCACTGCCTCATGCCGCCCTTGAAGCCCCCACGGGCTCGCCGCCTTGCGGCCACGCCGACTCACATCAGCCTCTTGGCCCCTGTTGTCTCGTGCTACTCCGCGCCCTTGACACCTCATGGCCCTCAGTGATACTTCGCAGCTCTACGGACCTCATGGTCTCACGGCACCCTCACAACCCTTGTGGCCCTCGCGGTCAACGTGGCCCTCACAGCCTTTGTGGCCTTTGCGGCCCCCGCGACCTTCGTGGCCCCAGCAGCTTCGTGCCACCTAGCACGGGTTGGGCCGAACCCAGCAGGCCGGACCAAACCCAGTAGGCCGAGTCGACCCGAATTAGGTTTGGTCGGCCCAGGTCGGGTTGGACCGGGTTGGTCTGACCGGGTCGGGCTAGACTTGGGCCAACTTTGAGCATTTACGCTCTATCTGCCATAACTTTGGCACCGAGCATCCATTTGATGAATCGTCATTGGAGATGGAAACCTTGGAGTGAGGCGGTCCCTTTCCTGCTATAGATTTGGATAATGTTATATTTCGGTCGGGTTGGATTCAGCATGAATCTAGCCGGGACCTCGGGACTAAAGGGCTAATAATTCACAGACAGGTCGTCCTATTGATGCATAATATATTGCATTAAGACCCCTATGATGTGGCAGTCATTTGAGATACTTATTTGTGAGACTTTGTGGCAGTTGGAGTATCGAACAGTGGCTTGTGAAGTGGATCCTCCCAGAGACATGTGATGGTAGTGCAGGAACCATGTAGCTGGCTGTGACATGAAGAATGAATAGTGATCATATATGGGTCAGCACCTAGAAATCCTGTGTGGGTCGGCCCCGAGCGATCCTATATGGGTCATCAACGAGCAATCCTGTGTGGGTCCGTACAGAGCGATCATGTGTGGGTCAGCACCTAGCGATCCTCTGTGGGTCAGCACCGAGCGATCCTATGTGGGTCAACAGTAGATCCTCTTAACATAGTAAGATGAATTAATAGTTACATCTATTAATCTCTACTACTGTACATAAGTTATTCCTGGTGTGAGCTGAGTTTTTACCTATGTGGTACTCTCTTTTGTGATAATATCTTGGTGGTATTCTTCTCTGTGTCGTACTTGTGTGGTACTTACCTACGTAATATTCCTTCTTTCATGGAACATTTGAGCTTTGGGCTTTTGAGTTGGACTATGTGTTTTCCTCATGATTGAGATTGGTATACTTTATAACTTAGGTATATGTATGGGCATATCCCTAAGGAGGGTTGTCAGTTGACTTAATTCTTTTTGGTTATCCTTTGTGGATTTTGTGAGACCTTGAGGGTCTCAGGGTCTCTACTGAGTATCCTTATACTCACACTTGCACGGGCTATGCCCGCATCTTGTTGTATTTGGTGTAGACGATGAACAACGCTGATCGAGGCTGAGGGTAATAGGACTAGACGAGGCCTAGATATGGACCATATGGCGTGTCAATATGCAGAGGAGATGGGCGGATGAGAAGTGTTGAGAAGTCAGTCTGTACCTACCCTTCAGGTAGGAACCTTAGAGGATGACCTAGTAGTTTATTTCCTTTTTCTTCAGTTTTATTGTTTTTCAGTTGTACTTGTACCTTTACTGTTGGGCTTGTATTCCAATCCCTTTTTACATTCAGCACTCTTTTTGCAATACAGTCTACTTGTCTTATTATCTTATTGTGTGCTTGTTTTCATGTGTTTACAAGTTATAAAGCAATGCCTTTTCGGTTTTAGGGAATATGCCTTTTGGTGCCAGTCGTCAGCCCCTAACTTATTGAAGGTGGTCTTGGGGAAGTCACGGCATGGGCCCCAGGGGACGGGTCATGAAAAATTAGTATCATAGGAGTCAGTTCTACTGTAGAAGAAATGAATCTGATCTTTATTTTTAAAAGCAATAGTGTTAGGTGTAGTGAGTGTGGTTATCAGTTTAGGGAATCCAGTGTTGGTGCGGAGGCTGACGTATCCATACAACTAGACCCTGACTACTGATTTCTACCTCAGTGCATGAAAACACTGATTGCATGTGTGTTTTGGAGAGTTTTCTTTGTGATATCTTTGTGTCAGCTCACCAGGTATAACTTATTGATAGTGGCACACCAATTTCTTTTTAGGATGTCTCCATGAAGATAGCCATCTAGGGTTCCAGATATAGTACGCATTGATAGCCCACCGAGTGACGAGGCCTTGGTGAAGGGCCCTCTTATAGTAGATGCGCCAACGGAGGCACCAACGGGACTATTACCCATTGGTTCTCCGATGCCACCAGCCCTAGAAGTAGAGGGTTCACACTGCTTGAGCACATTGCATGAGTTCCAGTGCCAGAGGCTGCCCAGGTTCAGGGGAGAGACGGACCCACATGGAGTTGAGGATTTTCTGGGGGCTGCGGTGAGAGTCTTCCAACTAGTGGGGACACTAGCTGATCTTATGGTGATCCTTACCGCCGCTCTTCTACAGGCAGCAGCAGGAAGATGGTGGATCTTGATGCTCTAGGTTCACTATGAGGTGACGCTTCTCTGAGCAGACTTCGAGAGCCTATTTTAGGTAGAGTTTTTCCAACGACTCTTCGCGTAGTGTGCATACAGGAGCTTCTTCATCTGCATCTAGGAAGCATGACTGTGGCTCAATAATCAACGAGGTTCACTTACCTCTCATGATACTCCACTAATATGGTGCGAGACCCATTCTTTAGGGCCCAGACATTCGAGCAGGGACTCCAGCTAGAGAGCAGGGCTTCGATGATTTATATTAGCATACCGACACAGGCAGGGGTGTTAGAGAGATCCCTCTTAGTAGAGATTTTTATTTCTGATCATCCACAAGTAGCGAGACCCACAACCAGTCATCACGTAGTGAAGTATTCTGCAGCTAGCAGCAAACAGATGTCGAAAAGGTCCATGAGGACTAGACCTACTGGAGGATGACTGCAGGAATCAGGGTCAGTTGTGCGGGGCACCCGAGGCAGAGCTAGACATTCCTAAAGAGGGAAGTGTTACACATGTGGTGGGCTGGGTCACATGGCTCACGACTGTCTGACCTACTATATGGATGATCAGCAGATGGTCGAAGGATCGCCCAGGAAGAGACAGAGGTTCGACTGAGGAGGTCTATAGGGAGCAGGCTGCCATGGCAGGGGAGCTGGCTGCGCAACTGGTTGTGGGAAATGATTTGTGATGTTCCGCCAACACCACTAAGTGGTCCACCCCAACCATAGGGAGCAAGATGATAGGGGCGAGCTCAGCTCAATGCAGTTGAGACCTATAATCACGCCGCTCTGGAAATGATACGAGGTACGATCTCTGTCCACTGTATCTTTACTGCAGTACTTATAAACATGGGTTCCAATCATTCTTTTATTTCCACTTCCCTTGTTTGGATCTTGTAGATTCTGACAGAGTCATTGGATCGATACTTATGTCTAGAGACTCCTATAGGAGTAGATTCGATGATTATGCAGTGGGTGCCAGCAATGCAAGCTTACTATAGAGGGTGAGAGCTTTGGCTGGGATCTCTTAGTAGCGGTGTCGAGGCCATATGATGTCATCTTGGGTATGGACTGGTTATCTACTGTCTATGCTCAGATTGATAGTATTAGGTTCAATGTGCGGTGTGCCCGCATATATGGGACTAGGTTTAACTTGAACGGGGAGAAGGGAGAATTTGCAGCAGATGATGGACTTTCATGGAGGAGAGCACGACCAATCACTCATCATTTGGCTAGCCTTACCCTCAAAGAGGATGATGTGGTGAGCCTGAGGTTTCTTGTAGTGGTGGACCAGTATGTAGATGTCTTCCCTGATGATGGTCTTGTACTACATCTTCACAGGGAGGTGGATATTTACATTGACTTGTATCTTGGGATTGCACCAATATCTACACCAACGCATCGGATGGATCTCATGGAGCTTCATGAGCTACGGGTATAGTTAGAGGACTTTTAGAGGAAGGGATTCATTCAGCCCAGTGTATCTCCTTGGGAATCCCTGATTTTGTTCACCAAGAAGGTGGATGGGATCTTCAGGCTTTGTGTTGACTATCGGTGCCTGAACCAGGGGACCGTGAAGAATAAGTACCCACTTCTGAGGATTGGTAACCTATTTGATCATCTAATAGGAGCACGGTGGTTCTTGAAGATAGACCTCAGATCCGGCTATCACCAGCTTAGTGTACGAGACAAGGATGTGCAGAAGATGAATTTCAAATGTCGGTATGGCCATTACGAGTTCGTGGTTATGCCATTCGGCATGACCAATGGTAAAGTAGTGTTCATGGGACTCATGAACAGGATCATTCAGCCATATCTTGATCGCTTTTTAGTAGTCTTCATCGACGACATTCTGATATATTCGACTACTAAGGAGGATTATGCTTATCATTTCTAGGTAGTACTAGACACACTCCGAGAGCACCAGCTTTATTGTATGCTCTTTAAGTGCTAGTTATCTATCCAAGAGGTTCACTTTCTGAGACATGACATATCGAAGGCTGGATTTGTAGTGGATCCAGTGAAGATAGAGGTGGTACTTGCTTTGGAGCCACCTTGCAGTGTGATGGAGGTATGGAGTTTCCCTGGATTGGTAGGATACTACCAGAGATTTGTGCTAGATTTCTCCAAAGTTTCAGCACCACTTTTAGTGTTGACGAAGAAGGGGACACCCTTCGTGTGGTCGGAGAGATTCCCGAAGAGTTTTTAAGAGCTAAGGTAGAGACTAAATAGTGCCCCCATCTTGAGTCTTCCAGAGGAGGGTGTAGGGTATATAGTCTACCGTGACGCATCAGGGACCGGGCTCAAATGTGTCCTGATGCAGGAGCGATCAGTGACCACATATGGTTCTCGGTAGCTGAGACAACATGAGAAAAACTATGCTACCCATGTCCTAGAGTGAGCAGTAGTGGTCTTTGCCTTGAATATGTGGAGACACTATCTGATGGGTGAATGTTTTATAGTCTACTCTGATGACAAGAGTCTCAGGTATATCTTCTCTCAGAAAGGCATAAACCTGAGACAATGATGTTGGCTTGAGTTACTCTTGGACTATGACTTCGAGATAGTATATACTTCTAGGAATGGAAATGTTGTTGCAGATGCACTCTACAGGAGGTCTGGTATACAGTTTCTAGGAGATGCAATAGAGAAGTTGGCCGCTTTTTAGATATTGTTTGTGGATCAAGATGGAGGAGTTTTTATTTAGTCTCTTACAGTCAATCCCCCACTTCTTTAGTGAGTCAGTGAGGTGCAACATGGGGACAGTTACTACGAGATATGATGTGCTCAGATATCCACAGAATAGGCACCTGATTGATTTCTTAAAGGTGGGGAGCACGCCATCCACTTCAGAGGATGTAACATGGTACCAATGTAACTTTAGGAGGAATTGTTGAGGGAGATCAACACTTCCCATCTAACGGTACATCCAGGAGTTGTAAAAATTTACCCAGATATTTGATGACAACAATGGTGTCCGGGAATGAAGGAAGAAGTAGCAGAGTTTGTCTCTCGGTGCCTCACTTGTAAGCAAGTGAAGGCAGAGCATTAGGTGCCAGTTGCTTCGTTTAGACATTGGAGGTCCCAGAGTGGAAGTGAGATGGTATATCAATGGACTTCATGACCGGACATCCACGTACATTCAAGGGACATGAATCGATTTGGGATATTTTCGACCGACTCACCAAGTTGGCCAGATTTTTACCGATTAGAGAGAAGGGTTAAGTAGAGAGCATGGGACACCTCTATGTTCAGGATATTGTGGGTCTATATGGAGTACCCTCGATGATTGTATCTGATCGTGATTCACGTTTTAATTCTCGGCTATATAAGGTGTTGCATGATGCTTTCGGGATGTAACTTCATTTGAGCCCCACCTTCCACCCTCAGACGGATGACCAGACTGAGCGAACCATTTAGACCCTCGAAGACATGCTGCGTGCTTATGCCCTTTGCTTTGGTCATAGCTGGGAGGATCACTTACCTTTGGTGAAGATTGTATACAACAACAGGAATGACTCAACCATTGGGATTCCACATTTTGAGGAATTGTGTGAGCGACCTTGTAGATCACCATTGTGCTGGAATGACCCAGGGGAGTCAGCACTCATCGGACCAGAGATGGTTTGGGCTACCATAGAGAAGGTGCAGATCATCCAGGAGCAGATGAAGACAGCAAAGAGAAGGCAGAAGTTGTATGCTAGCAGGAGACATAGAACACTGGAATTCTAGGATGGAGACCACATCTTTTAATGGGTCTCGCCTCGATGTGGTTTGTGGAGATTTGGCCGAGGCGGCAAGTTATCTCTGAGGTTCATCACAACCTTCTAGTTCTTCAGTAGAGTTAGCGAGGTGGATTACCGCTTAGCTCTTCCACCTCAGTTGCAATAGGTGCATGATGTCTTCCATGTATCCCAGCTGAGCAAATACGTGCATGACCCTTCTGACATCATCGACCACGAAGAGCTGGACGTCGACGATGGGATGACTTTTATGGAGGTACCAATTGAGATTGAGGATCGACAGGCGCAGGTCTTTCATGGGCGGTCGATACCTCTGGTTGCATTTTTTGGCAGCACGAGAACCTCCAGGAGAGCACATAGGAGCGAGAGGCTCGGATTTGTACTTAGTACCTCCACTTTTTTCTTAGTTTTGTGATGTGAAATTCATGGATGCAAAGCCCTTAGGTGGGGAGAATGTAAAGAACTAGAAATTCCATTTATTTTTTTTAAATATATGGGAATTTTAAGAGTCATTGAAAATTGACAACACATGATTTCGAGGCTCGGTATTCCTGGAATGATTTTCTGAACTTTTTTTCGGGTACGTTCAGTAAACGTACGAGAGGGTTTTAATAAATTTTGAACCGGGGATCAGAATTGAAATCAGAGGGCACTGTTGAACACGCAGCACCAGTATTCTCTTAAGGGGACCTTCACCTTGACCGTAGTAGGTCAAGGGTGAATGGTATAATTTGGTTTTTTCGTGGAAATAGAAATAAAATAAAATATTATTTTATTTTATTGAAACCTCCCATGTGGATGGTTTAAAGGTGGGGACCCCCTGAACTGAAACCTCCCACATGGATTATCATGGTGGGGACCACCTGATACAAAAACCCCCTTGAAATCCCCTCTCAAATGTGGGGTAGCCTTTTGCAATCCCTCTTTAATGAGGGAGGAGACCTTTATGTGTCCCCAAAATTTATTATGCCAACCTCAATGTAATTATGATGATAATTTAATTTGTGCAAACAATTAAATTGGGAAAACATATCATATTAGAATCTCTTTTCTTTTTATTGTAATTGGGGGAAGTGTTGGAAAAGGGTATTGGGAGAGATCCTTGTAGGAATTCTACTTCTCCAATGAAGAACACCAACACACGACTTTGAGTTCTTCCACGGGAAATCCTCTAATGTGGGAGGTCTTCAGTAGACAACCGTCCTTACCTCTTCATCGACGTCAAAAAACAAATGTGGTAAGGTTTTAGTTGTGTATGCTTTTATATTATCATATTATTCTCTTCTAAAACAAATAACGTGGATCAACTCTCTAACTAGTTGATCTGCGGATGATTTATTCTACTGGTTTGGGAATAGTCATTGTGGGAGGTTGTAGAGTTCGACGTTCTTCATTCAAGGATATTTTTGAGATTCTTGCTACCGATCTAATGTGGAGTGTGTGAGTCAAACAATCATAGACCGACCCCTACCCCGTTATTCCTTATTGGTGTGTTCTTCGTGATGGAAGAAGACAACGTTTTACCATAGTAGAGAACGAAGAGCGGCCATCCAAACCAGCCACCGGAAAAGGCACGACGCACAACCACACCACGCGGAGGGGATGGATGGCCATCCATCCAGCTACGATAGACCACCGCACTGCAGCCGCCCCATCGCACCACGGCCCCACACTACTTCATGGCCTCCGACGCCCCACGGCCTCCCCGTCTCGCCTCGCCCGCATAGCCCCCGTGGCCTCGCGCCTCCCCCGCAGTCCCACCGCCTCGCCCCGACCTCCCGGCCCCCACAGCCTCACCTCCTTGTGCCGCCCTCACGGCCCCCGTGACCTCGCGGACTTGTGGCCCTCCGTGCCGCCCCGCGGCCTCGCCACCTCACAGGCCCCCACTCCGCCCCGCAGCCTCGCAGCCCTCCGCGATGCCCCGTGGCTCCGCGGCCCCGCGACCCTCCCAGATCCCTACAACCTCACGCCACTGTCACAGCCTCTGTGGCCCTCACGGCCTATGTGGGCTCTGTGGCCACCGTGGCCTCGCACCACCCTCGCAGCCTCCAGGCCGCCTAGAACGGGCCAAACTGGACCAGACCCAGCGGGACGGGTCGATCGAAATCGGGTCGGGTTGGCCCAGGCCGGGTTGGACTAGGTCGGTCTGGCCAGGTTGGACTAGACCCAAACCAACTTCGAACATTTATGCTATATCGGCCATGACTTTGGCACCGGGCGTCCATTTGAAAAACCATCAACGACACTAGAAACATTGGAGTGAGATGATTCCTTCGAGTATACCGCACTATAGATTTTGATAAAGTTGGAGTACGGTCAGGTTAGATCGAGCATGAATCCAACTGGGCCCTCAGGACTAAAAGGCTTATAACTCACAGACCAGGCGTCCGATTGATGCACCGTCTATTGCGTTGAGACCCCTATGACATGGCATTCCTTTGAGATTATTCTTCATGAGACTTCGTGGCAGTTGTAGTGTCAACCAGTGGCTTGTGGAGTGGACCCTCTCGACGACAAGTGAGGGTAGTGTGAGAACCCTATAGCTGGATGTGACGTGAAGAATAAATAGTGATCTAGTGTGGGTCAACACCTAGTGATCTTGTGTGGTTCAGCACCGAGTGATCCTGTGTGGGTCAGCACTGAGTGATCCTATGTGGGTCAACACCGAGTGATCCTGTATGGGTCAGCACCTACCTATCCTTTGTGGGTCAGCACCGAGAGATCATGTATGGGTCAGCAGAAGAGACTTTTAACAGAGTAAGATGAATTAGTAGTTACATATAATCATCTCTACTACTGTACTTAATTTACGCCTGGTGTGAGTTGATTCCATACCTATGTGGTACTTTCCATTGTGATAATTCCTTGGTGGTATTCTTCTATGTGGCGTAACTATGTCTTACTTACCTACATGGTATTCCTTCCTTCATAGAACAGTTGTGCTTTGGGATTTTGAGTTGGACTCTGTCTTTTCCTCATTATTGAGATGGGTATACTTGATAACTTAGGTATATGTATGGGAATATACCTAATTGGGGTTTTTAGTTGACTTGATGCTTTGTGGTTATCACCTTGGGATTTTTTTTGACCATGAGGGTCTCGGGGTCCCTACTGGGTATTGTTATACTCACCCCTGCACGGGAAATGCCCTCACCTTGTTGTGTTTGGTGCAGATGACGAACAACGCTGATCGAGGCTGAGGGTACCAGGACTAGATGGGGCCTAGTGGTAGTCCATATGCTGTGTCTTGTATGCAGAGGAGACGGGCGAACGTGGAGTGCTGAGGAGGCAATCTGTACCTACCCCTCAGGTAGGAACCTCGGAGGACAACCCATTAGCTGCATTCCTTTTTCTTCAGTTGTATTGTTTTTCAGTTGTACTTCTAACTTTACCATTGGGATTTTATTCTGGCCCCTTTTTTCTTTCAACACTCTTTTTTTCTATACATAATACTTTTCTTTATATCTTGGTGTGTGCTTGGTTGCGTGTGTTTACAAGTTATAAAGGAAATGCCTTCCCGGTTTTAGGGAATATGCCTTTCAGTGCTAGTCTTCAGCCCCTGGCCTATGGAAGGTGGTCTTGTGGTAGTCACGGCCCGGGCCCCAGGGGGCGAGTCATGACATAAATTTAAATATTATTTCATAAATAATCTTCAAAATCTTTTATAATTTTCATTATATTAATACCACTGTAGATATATCACACTTTTAACCTTTGATAAAAAATGGGGGAAGGAAAAAATAAGAAAATTTTGATCATTGATTCTTAGTAAGGGTGAGAATATGAGATATGAATCAATAATAATACATGAGAATGGTTTTATTATTATATAATTAAAAACAAATAAATTTAAACACTATATATATAATATATTTAGTCATGAACCATGAAATAAATCTTTATCATAACATAAGTAAATTTTCACAAGAGTGAAGATTCATCAATATTTAATCATGATCCCTGAGAGATAATCATAAACACCAGAATGTGTAAAAACTCTTATAACATTTAGAACATGTGTAAATAGAAATATGTTCACTCATTCTGTTATGTACGTGAAATTAGTTCCTAGTATAAATAATGGACAAGAAAATAGGTGCACACCGAAAATTATTGACATGAGAACTGGTCTACACATAATCATTGGGACATGAAAACATGTCCACACATAAACTTATGGACATGATACTATGTGAAAACATATTCTTGTGGAAATGACATAATGTTCATGCATTACATAATTATCCCATGAGATATCCTTATTTACCCATTAAATTCGTTCTATATAAATAACTCACTCACCACAAAATCATCAAACATTGATATTTATTCCATATGATCATGAAAAATTTTAAATTTAATTATATTTCAACCCATGGAAAAGAAAATGGATTTCATCAATATTTCATCAATATTTCATCAATATTTCATCATCATAACTATAATACATACATAGAAAAAATAAGGATGGTATCATATAATCTTATCCCCGGGGGGAAGATTAGTAACATCACGGGATGCCACCATGGATGAAAAATGTAATTAAAAGATTACATGGACCATTTCATGAGTAAAATACCTTTTTAATTTAGAAATTACTTATGTAAAATAACAATATTTCTAAAATATTAAGGAAAACATTTTCGTTAAAAATATATATGGAAACCTATAATGTAATCTTAAAATCATTGAGTCTTCATGATAGTGGGAAATTCTATTCCTTCTCTAATTGTTAAAATAAAGAATATTTTCACACATTCGGTAAAAAGTGCTTTGTTTAGAAAATGAATAGAAGAATATTTTCAATCATTTTTGTAAAAATTCAAACATGGGTACTTTAAACAATAATTCAATGATATTAAAAAAATATCCATGAAATCATTTTTGAAAACATGGATATTGAAGAGAATGGATTTTGGATAAAAACAGGGGAAATAGAGAAAGATTTCCTTAAAATTATTTTTGATTACTAAAGAGTGTAAAATGGTACCAAAACATTAAAATTGCTTAAATAACCATGTGAGTGGAAAAATGAAATGGGTTTATTAGATAAGGGTCATGTATTTTCTTTAATTGAAATTCAATAAAAAAAATCACAATTATGAAAGGATTAAAATATAAATCACTTACAACTTATGTAACATTTGAGACGTAATCCCAATTAAATAATATCTTCAAATGAAACATTAAATACAGTCAGAATAATGGGATTAATTATATACTATGAAAAGGGGTCTTTATATTCACCTTAAAAAATAATTTAGTTGAATAAGAACACGTATCTCTAAGAAAACACTATATGATGATTAACCCTTACCTTATGTTTCATTTTTCAGCATACGTGTTTGAACCTCCTCTTTCATTAAGAACCTCATTTAGTTTACACCTGAGGCCTTGAAAGGGTGATATTTTGGAAGAAAAAAATCCTTTAGGACATTGGTAAGGAATCTAGTATTTTATTATGGTATGGATTTTCTGATCTATAAGCACATGAAATCTGAAGTAGAGTGGAGCGTGGTATCATTTTATAATGGAGGAAAATGGGGACTTGAAAATAGATAAAGGATTAAATAATATATCCATAAAAATAATTTCATGTCAGCCTATGGTGCCCATAATTTAATGATGATTTGTGATAAGGTCGAAATAAACTCAAAAACTCACATTTGGATAATAGTTGGATAATTTTGGGCATTATTTCCTTGTAAAACAACTTTAAAAACATTTTAACATTAACTAGGAAAACATAAATCATTAAAATGGTAACATAATTAAATGACCACAAATAAAAGAAATATTATAACCAAAATTTTAAAATTAGATTTAAAAATTTATTCAATTTTATCAAATTAATTTTCTCTTACCTATAGAAATTTATTTCAATATAAGAACACAAAATGAATGAAAAATAGTTTATAGGAAAATATCTCAATTAATGTAAAAATGACTTCACCTTGAAAAAAATTAATAACATAGTTTAAATTATTTTTTTGTTGAAATATAAAAAAACTATGTTTTTATATTTTTGGAATAATAAATATCCAAATAGAATCTTACAACCAATCCATTAAATGAAAAGACCCAAAAATATATTCTAGTTTGAATAAAATATGACTTATCTTCACTAAATTTATTTTAGGGTACCTATATTCAAAGTAATATTTTTAAATAAAAAAATTAACACCGTTAAATATATTTTTCTTTCAAACACCACAAATAAATTATCATAAATGAAAGTGTTATAGATAATGTGATTCTTTACCCCATTTTTTAATCGGGTTTTACCTCCTTCCTGAGATGATAAATCTTTACAATAGTTACTATTCATAACTACCAAAAATAAATTAGACCTTATTAAATTATATGAGTTATGATGGATAATAATATGGAATATATTTTACATGATTCAATTTCAACAATTTTTAGAACTTCATTTTATAATAATATTGTAAAATATAATAGTAACCTTTTTTAGTATTTTTTATAAATAAAACAAACTTTATTCTTATTACATGCTCATTACGAACCATAAAATGAATTCTAATTTTTTTATTCAATATATAATCTATAAGTTTCATTAGCATTGTTAATAAATAGTAATGTATTTAATTAATTAAGATAAAAATAGATTAGAAATATAAAAATATTTTATAGAAAAATGTTTTTGATGATCAAAAAGTAACTTATACTAAAGTCAAATATGAATATAATAAATATGTATTTAGATAAATAATTTATAACTAAAGGATAATTATATTAATTTTGAATAATATTAAATTATTTTTTTCTCCTTTTCAATTAAAAAAATGAAATTTCTACAAAATTATGTTTTTTCACTATTCACTAAAATATCAAATATATTATATATAAATATATATTAAAATATCAGGGTGGTACATTAGGGAAATTATGAAGTGATTAATTACTATTGATTTACATACACTAACCTATAATTGATAAGTGTTGATAATATACATTGATTTCTCCTTAAAACGATTGGGATGGAATATTTTAATGAACAAGAAGGAAACATATTGCAAGTCCCTTCAATTATAGGCTCAAAAAATACTTGATCTAGTGTTGGATTCACTATTCGTTGAATTTAAAATTTTTAGACATCATATATATGATGAGAAGTGTGATATTTGTATTTACCATTTGAGATTAAGGTTTATATTCACCTAAAAATATCTAAATGCATTCCAAAATAGATGGTCATATTTTATACAATATTACAAAAGAAAAACACATTATCGCATTGGGAAGGTAAATGAGGTGGATAATGCCTTTATAATAGTAGATCATTATATATTTTCCATAATGGGGATTTATAAAAAGTTAAATATTCATAGATATTCTGTGCATGAAACTTTAAATCAAAAGGAAAGGTGATAAATACTATGTTTCCAAAATGATTTCTCAACTATACATTCAAATACATATAATAGAATTATTGAAATAGGATTCAAAGAAATAGAAAAAGGAAGTGAGTATTCTAGATATAAATTTGATAAATAAAGTGTTAAAAGGTTTGAAACCTAGATAAGTGACCTATAAAATCTAGAACAGAAGAGGAAACCATTGGAATATTCTCATAACTCACCCATCTCTATTTATCTATCTAGCACAATACGTATAAAGATCTAAAAGAATACCTCTAGAAGGAAAACATTAAAATGGAAATTTCATAATACACATATTTATTCTTTTAATTCTAGTAGGATAAAGAAAAATCAAAAAAAAAAATTGTAAGGGTATATTTCAACCATCACACACACCAGTATGGAAATATGAATACATTTCCATGGATTTACGTTTTTCACTCATGAATAAATATAAATCCCAAAAAACCTTTTGGGTTATACTATATCACCGTAAAAACATTACATTTTTTATTAAATAATATGTATCTATTTACCAAATCTATAATATATATATATATAAGAGAAATGGTATTTATTCATGAGGTTTAACTATCATTTATACCTGGTCAATATTTTGGGATTACAATGATGTTTTTAAAAATTCTTCTAAATGAATTGCTGATAGAGTTGAGTTTTAGAACTACAAATCACCCCCAAATGGATGATTAGTATGAGAATAAAATTAAAAATACAATGTATATGATTTGATGTTCTTTGATAGATTTCCACTTCTTTTCGGATCAACACCTAACCCTACTATATTTATTATATAAGAATAGTTTCTATTCAAGAACGTTGACAGAAATATATGAGGATATTTATGGTATGAGATTCTGGTCTCCAACATGCTGAGATGGAGTTGGAGAGATGAAACTGATAGGTCTTGACCATTCCCATGAAATCATATAGAAGGATCAAACCATTAAGTAATATATAAATGAGTCACAAAGTCGAAAGAAGATTTTAGAAGACAATTATTGATTACATATGGTATTTGAAGTTGGTGAAAAGGTATTCATTGAGATATATAAATGGATGTGGGTTATGATATTTTGGAAAAATGGATGATGATCCCTAGGTACAGCAGTCCCTTAGAGAACATTGATCATTTTAGAGAAGTATCTAACCAAATTGAACCCCCTTATTACATATCTAGAGTATATGGTGTGTTCTATATTTCTCTTCTGATGAAGTGTATATCAGAACCATCACGTTTAAAAAACTCAGAAGCTGTGAAACTTGAACCTAACCTCCCCTTTTATGAATAACCCTTGGAGATCTCGGATAAATATGAAAAGGTTCTGTGGGAAAACTCCACCAATCTAGTCAAGGTTCTATAGTGGATCCTTATGACTATGGAAACTATATAGTAACATGAGGTTGTAATAAATCATGATTACCCTCACTTGATTTCCTTAGTGTAATGAGATTTCAAGGGAAAATTCTTTTTTGGGATAAAAATTTAACGAAACTAAATTCTAAACCTTTTAATAGTGATATTATATCCAATAAAATTATTTACACACCACAAAACATGTAAAAAAACAACCATATATTAAGATAAAATTAATAATAAAACTATAATAATCACTAAGTTGGTAAACCTTAAAAAATTATTACCTTTAAATGGTAGATAATTTATATGAGTTAATATTTAACAAAGATATTGTTAATAATTTTTTTTATATTATGTATTTTCTTTAAAAAGATAAATTTTCAATTATTAAAAATTAAAATTTTCTAAAATAATTTAATTTTTTAATTCCACACATAAATTTTTTCTTATTAATTGTTTTTTTTTTCTCTTAAATGTATGATTTTTATCCAAATGTTAATTATTTTTAAATTTTTATTTTTATGACTCTAACATTATGTAATAATATCCTTGAATATTATAAAACCAATTAATTTATAAAAAATTATTTAATGAATAAAATTATTAAATTTAAAATATTTTTTGAACATATAAATACTATGTCAACATTTTTAGAACACAACTAAAATAAATATTTAATAAAAATATTTTCTAGTGTCCTTTTATAATCCAATGTTTTATATCTGTAATTCAGTCAGAGTTTCATTGAAATCCAAAAATGTTTTATTTTTATAATAAATAAATTTATTTTATAAAATGCATTATTGATGATAATAATATTTTGAACAAAAAAATTTAAACCTATTAATTCACTATTCATAAATAAAATACATATGTTATCTCTGTTTATTTTAAACTTGAAATTTTATATCATTTAAAATTTTATTTTCTAAAAAGATTTAAAATTTTTAAATCACCAGGTTCAAATTATTCTAAATGTAAAATCATATTTTTCCCACTAATATTAATTAGCAAGGTTAAATATTAATTAATATTGTAAAGGTAAATTATGTAAAAAGGTAAAAAGTTTAAAGAAAAAGCCAAAAAAGAATCTATATTTAATTAGAGATGAGTGGACGAGGAGAATATCCCCTCACACAAACTTCCACACCAATTTTTTATATTTTTGAGCCATCTAAATTTTGATAGTGACATTATATTATTGAAAATTTAATGGTTACTTCCAAAACTACCATTCCCTTAACTTATAAAAGTGTAACTCTTCATCCACATCAAGACTCACCAATCCTTCAAATTTATTCTTGAAACTCAATGAAGTTATTTCTCCTCTAACCTTATACCAAGTTAAAAACCATCTGGTCACGATTAGTATTAATAATACCATTATTTACAAGGATAATTAAAAGACAAATTTGAGTTCTGAGCATGAGTGTTATCAACTTCATATATCATATTCTAAATCATCTTCTTTCAAATATACTATATACACAATAATATAAATATTCTAGAACCATTTAATTTATCTATTATTATTATATTAAGTGTATTATAATAATTTATTCATATATCCCATCCATTAAGTAAATAAAATTTATCGTCCGGGGGTTGGGCCATACCACCACCTCCATGTGAAAAAAATTAATTTTCATCACAAAGAATCATTGATAGTTTTTAAAATAGATTTAATGAGAATATATGATGTTTATTAAAAAGTTATGATTTTTTATATTTCACATTATCATTATCTAAATTCACCCATTACTCGTTAAATCATTATAATATGTTACCATTTGAGTCAATTTAACATTATACATAAACAATGTTAAATGATTTTATTATAAAAGGTGATGGGATTTAATATCTTTTTAATTTCATGTAATAGTGATTTATTAAATATGTAGAAATTATTCTATTAATTTGTTGTTAATTTTAAAAATATTGATCAATATATCACCATCGACCATTGATCATGTTGAGAACAAATTCACCACAATTATCATTGTCAAATGTTGTATTCATGTATCTCAACTAAAAAATGGGACATGGGTAATCATTAAAAAAACAAGTATTATTAAGTCTTGAAAGATCTGAGAATGATGAAATTGAAACCACTTAATGATAATCGGCCACTTCCTCAAGAACTATATATGAAATAAACAACTGAAATGTCTAACACCGGGTGGTAAAAAAGAGAGATAAATAATAAATATAATAAAAATAAATTATGATAAATGAATTATATGAAAAATAAATATATATTGGTAAGGTTTTAAAATATTTTATTATTATATTTTTTTATTGGAGGTGAAAGAATATTCGACTAATCTGGAATAAAGGTATGGTTTTTTCATAACTAGTATATTTTCCTTGCATCATAATTACATATATTTGAATATTATCTATCAATGTTCTTCTATTCTAAACTATTATGATGTTATATTTTATTTACTTTTTTATTTTAGGGAATTTTTTTTGAAAATGAATTATTAGTTCTTAATGATTCTATTGATTCTTCAAAACTCAGTATTTATGGGCAATTCCAATTTCATTTAATTGTTTTGTATTCCATATCCATGTTTTTTCATCATAAAAATACTATCCTTTACCTAAAGTAAACATGAATTTCCCTCATATCCAAAGATCATTTTACCACTTTATTCATTTAAAAATAAAGGTTTCACTGTCCATTTAATGATGTCGGTTTTTTATAAAGGCATGTTAACATATTTTAATGTATTTTACTTAAAATGAACTTATATTGTTCCATTAAACAAATCATATTAACAATTGTTTTATTTAATATATATTTTTATTTATTAGAACTTATTTAAATCAATATTTTAGATAGTGTTTTATTAATCTTAAAAAAAAAATTTGGAAGCTCACTTGAAAATCACATCTTTTATAATGATATTATTAAATTTTATTTTTTTACAAAATCCTTTTTTTTGAATTCTCACACATTATCAAAGTATTCTTCTCTAATGGAGTTATGTTTCTTAAATCTCCCTAATTTTTTCTTCATAAATTTCTTTTGTTAGATTATTTTATTTTTGTATCAAATGATCATGTTTTTTGAATTATACCATTTGGAAATATTGGGAAACACATTTTCTTATGATCAGATATTTATTATAAGATTAATGATTTGATTTAAGTTGAACTCATATTTATTGATTTTGATAGGTGGGTCATATATCACCCTGTAATTCATTGGTTAGGGTTTTATATCCAATGATACGATGAATTGTAGACAAACATGGATTTTTTCAGAAACAAAATGGAAAAAATTCATGGATTTGTTTAAAAATGAATGGGTAGACATATTGAGAGTTGTTTAAAAAATTAAATTGTATACGTAAATATATTTGTTCACAATATTTTTGTACAATTATTTATAGCCCACTTCTCCAAAATTTTATTTATATACATATAATTCAAAAATATTTTTATATTCCATGTTCTAATGATGTTAAAATTTATTATGTTATGTTTTCATTTTTTTTATATCTGTTTTGGGTATCAAATCCATGTTTTGATGAAATTTCTTCAGTTTTTTATGTATTCAAGGATATTTCATGATCAATAATTTTTTATGATTTCAACTTATGGTCCCATGATATTTTATAGGATATTTATCCCTTTTTTTGGTTTCCCCTCATGAGAATATTATAACCATTATGGCTAGTTGATAAGTTTCCATTACAATAAATTTAATCCTAACCCCTATATTGCCATTATCTATGTTATAAATACGATTATATCACATGATATGTCTAGGGAATAGTTCATAAGATCAAAATTATATATAAATATTCATTATTTATGTACAAAAATATTTTTATATAGTAGTTTTAAAGACATTAAACCTTTTGGTCATTGGGTTGGCAACTATTTATGGGTTGTTTTAATTAAAGAATTGTATAAATTTTTTATTTAGGAATTTTGATATTGGTTCACCATAATTAACATATCAAGAAGGCCAACCTTGACCATACATATATCCTCAATACATCTCATAAGACCATTCCATATATAAACAGAACCTCTCATCTAGCAGTGTCAAAGATGAGCATCATCCCATACGCCCCACCTCTAAGGAACTCACAAACCCAGACCATCCCAACTCATTGAGTAGCCTAAAACATCCCAAAGGCAAAAATACCTTCCTCTATGTGCCCTGATTCTCTCGAGGAATCCAGATATAAGAATATCACTTCAAAAAAATATATAATGTTGATCATAATCAGTCCACATATGGAAGTCACCTAGTCGAGGACCATGACCTCATCTACAAATAATGAATTGAATCACCCAAACATGTTATGTGCCCTCTAGCTCATGATAACATTATTATGTTAATTAGAATACCACTAAGAAATAAAAAATTTTGTAAGATATCTTTTTCTCTTAAATAATTGGCATCACATCATAATCACCCAAATAGTGAATCATAACGAATCCAATGCTTACTTGGAACAAAAAGTCATTAATCATTACTTGAGGAACTAAATCACCATCCAGACATAAAGCATCACATATTAGATCTGTATAACCTTTAATCAAAGGTAAATTTATATATATAACTATTCAGATGACTATAGTTCCTCCATGAATTTCTACTCGAAAATACAATATTTATTTTATTGAAACATTATTTAAGTGAACCTCATCTTTTGTAAAATCAATCATAGGAATGAATAAGAAATGTGAGTCATATGTGTAAAATATTGTATATGAATATTTGTTTTTTGATATGGGACAAGATCCAAATCCATAATAAACAATATTTCCAAAACTATATACGCATAACCCAAGAGGAAATATCATAAAATCATAATAGATAATGTTTTAAAAAAGAATCACATATCCCTGGTTACATGGAATTCGTATGATAAATGATGTATGTGTTGTACCATTTTGATATCCATTATAGGATTTGAAATAATCATATGTATCTTATATAGCATTCCTAGTTATCATAAAAAAACAACATACCCTTATATATCAATTATATCAGACACATAAAGGCCCTCACACCACATTTTAATATACTAAATTTAAGTCCACTGAAATTGGCCCTAACTGTATTTTCCACCTGACCTCTATCATGGTTCCCCACATTCTGAAGGTAGTTAACTAACATCAAGGGTCTATATTTGTAGCTTATGGAAAATATAACCCCATATCAGATTGTTTAATAATAAATGAATAACAAAAAAAATACACATCATAATGAAAATATTACAAAGAAGAACTAAATAAATATAAATAATCAGAAATAAAAAATAATTTTTCACACTTTCAAACAACAAGAATGATTTCCCAATAGGTAAGTTGCATAAATAAAATGTATATTCAATAAAAAAATATAACGAGGTTCCACTACACCATGACACACATGTGATCCCAATATTTTATCCCATCTAACATATCATATTATACCATACTACCTATATTCATTGTCCAAACTAAACTTACAATTGGTGAAGACTTATAGGTTACCGAATTTCTATGGTTTCTTGAGTACAGTATGTGTACTACTCCATAGTGAACCAAAAAATTTGTTGAGTACCCAACTAGTACATTTAACATCAGTGAAAGTGATATGATAATAATAGTATAGAAATAAATGCTTAATCATAATCAAATTAATAATGAACATCAAATTAATAATGAACATCAAATTAATAAGACCTTATCAGTAGTATTGATGTTTATTCTAAAGGAACCTCGGAAACAAAATTTCAAAATCATCCATATTGACTGTCCAAATCCTATGGGTGACCTTGTCATCCCATAATAATAATAACATTGATATCAAATGTTTGGTTTCTAGGTATCCTATAAATTCACAAAATCTAGAGATCAATATATGAAACAGGGGAAGAGCCTATAAAAATCAATTAAATAACACTAGACTTACTAAATAGTATTTAGGATTCCTAGTTACCCTTGGAATCCATGTAATTATGTAATGTTATGTGTTTTATCTAAGGTTTTGAACCCTAAATTTTTTTTTATTTCCTTAAAGGAGCCCTTAATTTGAATCCTATGAGGTTAAAGAGGATTATGGGGGTGTCTGTATCTCATTAGAATCTTGGAGCACTGAAAAAGTAGGAAACATTGTGGTCTGAATGGTTTTTCAATCTAGGAAGCCTTTTGTAGGTCTCATAAAGTGATCTACCATACGTTCTATGCATGTTTAGTCAAACTATGTGGTAGAATGTTCAATGTTACCCATTAAAGAAGAACATGTCTCATGGTTCGTGAATGGTTTGAATAACCTTGCACAAACAATGTGACACCTTCTATGTGGGTAAAAATTATAAATTTTATTTTAATGGTCGGTTATTAACCCACCTATCTTCCTCCACTCTCTCTCTCACACTCAGGTTTATCCCCTCCTCCTAGCGCAAAAAGCCCATCTCCCACCATTCTTAGGGTTTTGTTGTGTCTTCCTCAAATATCATCTGATCTCTTTGCCTTTGGAATATGGAACCACCTTAGTGAGATCTATTGTAACTACCCACTGTTTTTAATGGAAATTAATTTATTATAAATATGCCATAAAATCACATAATAATGAACTACTAAGTGATAAGTGACCATTAAACATAAGTTTGTCACTTCTGTGTTTGGAATATGGAAAATCTGACGCACACGGTTGTGTTCAAGATGTTTTTTTGGAGTCTGATAAGAAAAACCTAATTTTTTGGTGAATATTAACCTACCCTAATGAATAGTAACATAACCTTATGAATATTGATATCATCTAATTAATAGTAACCTTACCTATGATAGTATGAAAATAATATTCAAGTTAGAAGTACAATATACGTATGTTTTAGAATGAGTTAATGCATGTTTTTAAATCTGGTTTGTGATAATAAATTATAATTTTAATTAAATATTAAAATAATCATATTTAGAAAATTATTTTTGAAAAATGGAGTTCATTTTTGGATTCTACACATCGAAATATGGTTAGGGTAAATTTTTGAGATTTTTTCTGAAATACTTGAATTTTGGATGAATAGTAAAATACGACAATTTTACGTATATATACATTATAAGCTTAATAAACTATTCCTAGAATCATGGATGATGTCACCAACCATGGTTCGAATTCACATGACCCATTTACTATTCTTTTTCATGGAATACTTACCATTCTTTGTCTTGTGAAAATATAATAAATTAAGGATTATAATATCATTAAATCCCTCCTCCCCTCCACTATAAAAACCCCCTTCACTCCCTCTTCTCTCCACTCCTCTAAAGCTCCAATACTTCTCTAAATTCTTCCAAAATCTCTCCCCAAGGTCCTCCTCCACGTCCAAAACCTCTCAGCCTCCTCAAAATACAAAAACCTCTCCCTTTAAGAGGTTCTCAAAGGAGGAAGTCTCAAGAGGTAAGTTCCTCTTCCCAAATTTCTTCTTTTCTTTTAAGTTATTTTATTTTTAATTTCTTTTCTCATCTACCTTCACCATAACAGTATGATAAACCCAGTAGAATACATGTACTTTAATTTCTTCATTCTAGTGGTAAATTTCATTATCATTTTTCCCCACCCTTTTATTTGAAAGAAATGAAAGCACCGTTTGAGATGTGCTAATTTAGCACATTCAAGGACAACAGTTTATCAATTTTTGTTATTATATTTAATTCAGGTCATGAAACCATTTGTGTAATGGTTGATCCAGATTATTATATATTTAATATAGCCTATTTTTGGTTCTGTAATCTTTTGGTACAAATAAAATTAAGTTATAATGAAAAACACATTGTTTGTAATCAAATCCACCGATTAACAAATACAGTTATCACTGAGGTTATATATATAATAATTCGACATCACTCTAAGTAACCAAATTAAAATTAAAACCATTTAATCTCATATATATTAACTAAATAATGTTACTTCAATTCTGTACAACCATTTTCATCTTACATATAATCCGAACATGAATATAAGTGAACCGATCTTTTAAAGCCAAGTAAACAAACACGCCCGAACAATGAAATTGAACCTTATAACTAATGAAAAAAAAATTGAATGAACTAAAAAAGGTTATAAATCAATTAAATATCGAATAGGTTCTGAAATTTTGAATTAATAATCCTAACTTATTTTTTCAGGTAATTAATAACAAGTGGAGAACACCACCAGGTTTAAGGTAAGGGATCCTCTATTTTTCTCTCTTAATCAAGATTGTCCTCTATACTATGCCTTTATATGAGTACTATAAAATGATGCGGTATGTTTAAGAACATCCCCCATACTTCCTTATGGATTTATAAGTGATGAGAAACCCCATTTCTATCTCATCAATCCCTCTTGGTCACACCCGACACCATGCCGATAAAATCGTAGCGAATTCTACCAGAACCTTCTTTGTTATTTCGGGTTACCTTATCTTTCTTTCAAAATGGTGTTATATTATCTATCTATGTGAGTATTATGACTTTTAGTTAGTTGTAAAATATTCTTATATCAAGACCCTTTCATCACATTCATTCAGGGATATACATGATTTTGAAAGATTCCCTCCTTAGAACTTTCCGATAAGCCAACCTCTTTTAAGGAGACTTCCGAGATTTTTACCCAAATTTCAAGGTCACTCTATCCTATGTTTTAAAACACCATTGTATTTATAAAATCATTATTTTTATTATGAAAACATTTTTAGTTCAATTTATGGTTTTATATAAAATAATGTCCTAATTTCTATTTGAAAAGCTCTAGAGTGTTTTCTTTAAAACCGCACAATGATGTTTTAATGCTAATGTTTCTAAAGAACCTTTTTTTATATGTTGTCACTTATATTTGACACCACTTACCATGTTATATGCCTATTTTACCCTATTAATTTCCATGTATGTTCTAATCCCTTCATTTCATGGATACTTTCGTGATACGCCCATTGGATATGTTTTATGTCATGATTTTGGTATACAATTCTTTCCATGGGTGACCTTATGTTTATATATGATTGATTATGTATTATTATTTATGTGGAAGTATTATTTATATGGAAATAATATTCATGAATATGTTGAGAAGGGTGCTCCCAAATAGCACTCAAATGCATTAGGTAAGGTTAACTCTCATGAGATGCGATGTGAAATGGGATTATCGATTAGCTTTGACCCGTACTAAAATGGAAAATAGGATTGGCGGTTAGCCTTGACCCGTACTGAAATGGGAAACGGGATTGGCGGTTATCCTTGACCCATACCAAAGAAATGTTTTATGATTCTGACACATTTATATGATTCCATGTTTATATGATCTTGTTCTTATACTAAATGATTTTATAAGTTATATGATTTTGATATCATTATGTCATGTCTCCTAACTCATGTTCTTGAGATGTATCCTTATGTTCATTCCCTTGCTGAGATTTTTAGCTCATCCCTTTGTTCATGTGTTCCCCAGGGTACCCTATGTAGATTTAAGGGCTCAAAAAAAGTTAGGAGATCATTATGGAGATTAAATAAAAAAGTATTTTTTAGCCCCATGTTTTTTGTTGAATGTACCTAGTCTTCCAAGACACTTGACTTAACTATCCTTGACTTGTACTCTGATGATGAATTATGGTTAAAATCATGAAATTTTATATATAAAAGGCTTGGTTCTCTATAGTTGGTATCAGAGGATGGTCTAGTTATTTTTTGAGATTAGGAATAGAGAACCTTAGTGAGAACCTTAAGGATGAGACTTAGTATAAGGAAACAGTCCTAATTTTTGGGGAGTATAGAGTAAGTGGTTTATCAAGAAAATACATCCATGTTTGGATATGAATAGGTAGAGGCAGCTCTGTTATAGATGTATGTAGGGGTAAATCACGAAAACACCGCTTGGAGCTAGACTCGAACGAGAACTGGTTCACGATAATGGGCCTTACTGCATTCTTGGTTACGACACTCCCGGGGGATATTCTTTGGTAGATTCACGAGATTAGTAAAAACCATTATTAAGTGAAAAAAAATCCCATAAGAATATAAGTTAAGAAATAGATCGAGTATAACCTAGGTTTTAACCTAAAGAATCATAAGTTAGGATGTAATTATTCCAAATACGTTTATCCCTTTATGTTGAATGTTTCCTTTTATGATCAATAAATAAGTATTCAAGCCCCCTAATTGTATGTTCTTATTTCTTATTTAATGGCGAGAAATAGAATAACGTGTGCCGACAATCAATGTGATAGGCAATGTGACAACCACCCAAATGATATGCCTGAGATTATGGGAGCCCATGTTGAACATATTGTGAACTTTCCAAACCAGCTATTGAAAATCACAATCAACATTTGGTACATAGTTGAATGCCTAAATTCATCAAGGAGGTGGAATATGACATCTCAAGGAAGTTCATCTGATAAAGGTGATAAAGGAAAGAAGACCAAATTTCCATTGTGAAAAAAGTGTGGAAAGAGGCATCAAGGAGAATGTCACAAAGGAAACAAGAGATGTTTTTATTGTGGGAAGGTGGGGCATAAAATATCCAATTGAAATAAAAAAATCGATAATGTGATGAATGGAGATAAGGATATATCTAATATACCGTATAAAATTAATTGTCGTGAATGTGGAGAAGTTGGAAATTATCCAGGACAACGCTCCATTCAAATGGATGAGAAGCATGATGAGAATCAACAATCTCTAAGGACAAGGGGAAAATGCAAGTCCAATGTTGAGATAGATCATGATGACTAAAATACATGTAACCTCTTTGCAATAATTGGGTATGTCATGTTGTATTTCAGTTCATTCCTAATGAGCATGTCTTAAATGATTTCTAGGAACATCGAGTCACTACTTAAAATGATTTTATATAATTTGGGGAAAACTTATATGATTATGCATCACATGTTGATGTTTGTGAAACTGTTCATCTTTGAAATAATATAAGTCACCCTTTAGTGGAATTTGATGCAATTCTGGGAAAGGATTTACATTATCCCGATAGATCCAACATAAATTGCTTAAATGAAATACTTAGGGTACATATTAATATAAAATGATAAAGTGATAGCCTATGCCATAAGGCAGCTGAAAATCCCTGAGAAAAACTATCCCACGCATGATCTGGAGTTGGTGGCTTTGATCTTTGCATTGAAAATCTGGGAACATTATCTCTATGGGGAAAAATGTGAGATATATACTGACAACAAGAGTGTCAAATATATATTCACACAGAAAGATCTTAATATGCGCCAGTGAAGATGGATATTTCTCATAAAGGATTATAACTGTTCAATCCACTACCATCCCGGTAAGGCAAAAAAGGTGGAAGATGCTCTAAGTAGAAAGGATCATGCATATTTTTCAATGATGAGCATTAAAAAGGATCCGATCATCTTAGATTTTCATAGTATGGACATGGGAATCTTTAAGGGAGGAACATCATCAATCCTTTCCCAAATGATTGCTCAACCATCCCTCTTAGAGAAAATAATGTTTCCTCAAAGAAAGGATGTGGAAATTCAGAAAAAGGTGGAAGCTGTTAAAAATGGGAAATCCTCTGAGTTCAAAATTGATGAGGAAGGAGTTGTAAGATTTGGGACATGATTATGTGTACCATCTGATCTATAGATAAAGAATGAGCTATTGAATGATTCACATATCTCTACCTTCTCTATCCATCCTGGGAGTACCAAAATGTACCATGATCTCTGAGAACACTTCTGGTGGGATAACATGAAGAAGTAGATTGCAGAATATATATCAAGGTGCTTGGTATGTCAGCAAGTTAAAGCTGAGCAACAAAAGTCCAAAGGTATGATGCAGCCATTGCCTATACCCATGTGGAAATGGGAAAATGTTACTATGGACTTTGTCATGGGTCTCCTGAAGACGTCGAAGGGAAATAATTCAATATGGGTTGTGGTTGACCGACTCACCAAGAAATCCCATTTCATTGCTATTCGGGAAGATCTCTCACTTGAACAACTTGTAATGTTATATGTGAAGGAAGTAGTGAGATTGCGTGGTGTTCCAATCTCAATTGTATCTGACTATGATCCAAGGTTCACATCTAAATTTTGGAGGAATCTTCAACATGCTATGACAACTGAATTAAATTTCAGCATGGCATATCACCCCCAAACTGATGGCCAATCTCAAAGGACTATTCAGATGCATGAATACATTCTAAGAGCCTGCTCTTTTGAATTCAAAGGTGGTTGGGATTAGTATCTCCAATTGGTTGAGTTCTCATACAATAATAAATTCCACTCGAGTATTCCGATGGCTCCATATGAAGCTCTGTATGGAAAGCGATGTAGATCTTCAACCTGTTGGGATGAAGTTGGAGAGAGAAAGCTACTTGGACCCGATCTTATTCAAGAGATGACAAAGAAGGTTCAAGTCATCTAGAAACACATCAAAGCTATTCAAATTCAGAAAAAGAGCTATGCTGACAACCATCAAAGGGACATGGAGTTCGACGTTGGAGATAAAGTCTTCCTTTGAATATCTCCATGGAAGAGAGTCATGTGATTCGAGAAGAAAGGGAAGCTATGCCCATGGTATATTGGCCCCTTTGATATCCTTGACCCCATAGGATCCATGGCCTATTGTCTTGCACTTACACCATATATGGCTCAATTTCATGATGTTTTCCACATATCACTCTTGAGGAAGTAGATACCTAATCCCTCACATGTACTAAACTCAGGGATGGTGCATTTGGAAGATGATCTCTCCTATGAGAGGCAGCCAGTAAAGATTCTGAATCGGAGAGATAAGGTTCTACGCAACAAGACAACCCATCTTGTCAAAGTGTTGTGGAGGAACCATAAGTCTGAGGAAGAAACATGGGAACTGGAGAAAGCAATGATGGAAAAGTACCCACATCTGTTTTTGACCTAGAATGTAAAATAAAATTTCGAGGGAGAAATTTCTTAAGGTGGGAAGAATGTAACGACCCAATTTTTTTATTGGAAATTACCTTCTTATAAATATTCCATAAAATAACATAATAATGAACTACTAAGTGATAAGTGACCTTTAAACATAAGTTTTCCACTTATATATTTGGAATTTTCTAAATATGACGTACATGGTTGTGTTCAAGATGTTTTTTGGAGTCCGATAAGAAAAACTTAATTTTTTGGTGATTAGTAACCTACCCTAATGAATAGTAACATTCCCTTATGAATAGTGAGATACCCTAATGAATTTTAACCTCACCTATGATGGTATAAAAATAATATTCAAGTTGGAAATACAATATACCAATGTTTTAGAACGAGTTAATGCATGTTTTTAAATCTGGTTTTTATTAATAAATTAAGATTTTAATTATATATTAAAATAATCAAATTTAGAAAATTATTTTTGGAAAATGGAATTCATTTTTGGATTCTACATGTCAAAAAATGGTTAGGATTAATTTTTGATATTTTTCTGAAATACTTGAATTTTTATTAATAGTAAAATATGGTAATTTACCGTATATATACATTATAAGCTAAATAAACTATTCCTACCATCGTGGCTCATGTCACCACGCATGGTTCGAATTCACATGACTCATTTAATTTTCTTGGTCATGGAATAATTACCATTCATTTTCTTGTGAAGAAATAATAAATGAAGGATTATAATATCATTAAATCCCTCCTCTCCTCCACTATAAAAACCCCCTTTACTCCCTCTTCTCTCCACTCCTCTCAATCTACAATCCTTCTCTAAATTCTTCCCAAATCTCTCCCCATGGTCCTCCCCCATGTCCAAAAGCTCTCAGCCTCCTCAAAATACCAAAACCTCTCCCCTTAAGAGGTTCTTAAAGGAGGAAGTCTCAAGAGGTAAATTCCTCTTCCCAAATTTCTTATTTTCTTTTAAGTTATTTTCTTTTTAATTTCATTCCTCACATCCCTTCACCATAATAGTATGATAAATCTAGTAGAATACATGTACTTAAATTTCTTCATGCTAGTGTTAAATTTCATTATCTTCTTCCCCCACCCTTTTATTTGAATGAAATGAAAACACCGTTTGAGATGTGCTAATTTAGCACATTCAAGGGCAACGTTTTATCAATTTTTGTTATTATCTTTAATTATGCTCATGAAACCATTTGTGTTATGGTTGATCCAGATTATTATATATATAATATATCCTATTTTTTGTTCTTTAATATTTTGGTACAAATAAAATTAAGTTATAATTAAAAACACATTGTTTGTAATCAAATCCACCGATTAACAAAAACAATTATCACTAAGGTTATATATATAATAATTTGACATCACTCTAAGTAACCTAATTAAAATTAAAACTATTTAATCTCCTATATATGAACTAAAGAATGTAACTTCAATTCTGGGAAACCACTTTCATCTTACATATAATCCAAACTTGAATATAAGTGAACCGATCTTTTAAATCCAAGTAAACAAATGATCCCGAACAATGAAATTGAACCTTATAAGTAATCAAAAAAGATTTGAATGAACTAAAAAGGGTTATAAATCAATTATATATAGAAGAGGTTCTGGAATTATGAATTAATAATCATAATTTTTTTATTCAGATCATTAATAACAAGTGGAGAACACCACCGGGATTAAGGTATGGGATAATCTCCTTTTATATCTTAATCAAGTCTGTCCTCTGTACTATGCCTTTATATGGGTACTATAAAATTATGGGTGAATGTTTAAGAACTTTCAGATAAGCCAACCTATTTTAAGGGGACATCCCAAATTTTTACCGAATTTTCATGGTCACTCTATCCTATGTTTTAAAATACCATTTTATTTATAAAATCAGTATTTTTATTATGAAAACATTCTTAGTTCAATTTATGGTTTTATATAAAATAATGTCCTCTTCTCTACTTTAAAATCTCTAGAGAGATTTCTTTAAAACTGCACAAAGATGTTTTAATGCTAATGTTTCTAAAGTACATTTTTTATATGTTGTCACTTATATTTGACACCACTTACCATGTTATATTCCTATTTTACCCTATGAATGTCTATGTATGTTCTAATCCCTTCATTTCATGGATACATTCGTGATACGCCCATTCGATATGTTTTATGTCATGATTGTGGTACCCAATTATTTCCAAGGGTGACCTTATGTTTATGTATGATTGATTATGTATGATTATTTATGTGGAAATATTATTTATGTGGAAAGAATATTCATGAATATTTTGAGAAGGGTGCTCCCAGATAGTGCTCCAATGCATTAGGTAAGGTTAACTCTCATGAGATGCAATGTGAAATGGGATTTTCGGTTATCCTTGACCCGTACAGAAATGGGAAACGATATTGGAGGTTATCCTTGACCCATACTGAAATGGGAAACGGGATTGGCGGAAAGCCTTGACCTATACTAAAGAAATGTTTTATGATTCTGACACATTTATATAATTCCATGTTTATATGATCCCGTGCTTATACTAAATGATTTTATAAGTTACATACTTTTGATATCATTATGTCATGTCTCTTAACTCTTGTTCTTGAGATGCATCCTTATGTTCATTATCTTGCTGGTATTTTTAGGTCATCTCTTTTTTTATGTGTTCCCCAAGGTACCCTATACAGATGTAAGGGCTCAAAGAAAGTTAGAATCTCATTATGGAGATTAAATAAAGAAGTGTTTTTTAGACCCATGTTTTGTGTTGAATGTACCTAGTCTTCTAAGACAGAAGACTTAACGATCCTTCACTTGTACTCTAATGACAAATTATGGTTAAAATCATGAAATTTTTTAGGTAAAATGCTCGGGTCGCTATATCTATCATCCACACCACTAGATTTATTGGTTCTTACCCTTCTCATAACACTATTTCCATGCAATGGAACTTTTACCTATTTTGGGGTTTTTCATAAATCTCTTCATTTATAACTTTCTATGTAGAATCAATACATGTGTCTAGATGTGTATTGAACTATGACTAGGAGGTAGGGAATATACACCTTTTTTTATATTTCTCTTTGTTTTTTGTCATTCATCCATTATTCCACTAGATTGAGCCTTCTAATGAGGCCATAATCTTGTGTGTTAATTTGACTTGGATGGTTTACCATGCCCATAGTGATATGTAATTACTGTGAAACCCAGACACGAGTGTTTTTTTGTAACCCCCATTGGGTGTACAAACTTAAATGGCCCCAAATTGTTCATTCCACAGAATGAGTTTCACCTTGATTAAATTCATTATGTTGATAGATATATTTAATATGGAAAATGAACCATGATACCATCTATTATATGGTCATTCTCATACATAATTATAATAATTGGCATATTTGTAATGAAATAAGCCTTGACATGCTTTATATTTCATTCAGAGATTACTTTCTTTGTGCTTAATTGATTATGCAAGTTGATTAAAAGATATACCTCATTTTATATTCCTTTTATCATCTTAATGATATTACATGAGCCTTGTAATTATTAATTTATAATGCTTATGGTTTATTCCAATTGGTTTAGCATAAATGGTTGACTTTGTTTTCCATGTTTGCTAGTTTGGGACATAATAATTTCATGGAGGACATGTAAATGGGGGCATGCTAATTCTACATGACTTTCTTGTATTTATTTGATTATGAATATTGATTTACGCTTATGTCATTATTATATGGATTGAACTATATGAATTCTATGTTAATATTATTAGCTTGTTCTCATCAATTTCATGTGTTGACATTCTTTTGTCTAAATACTAAGCCTTTTGGATCATTCTTCTTACTGTGTGAATTATACTATGTTGATAGTTTGTATTCAATTCCCTTAGTTACCTTGGTTGCATGGGATTATTACATGACCCTTGATGGAATAAGGTGTCTTATTAAATGAATGAAATATTATAAATGTTTTTCCAAAATGAAATGGATTTTTTAATGTAGGTTTAGAGGGAACATGGGTTCCGTTTTAAGGACTCATCGATGGACCCATTGTGCACATGTAATTATGACTTGACATGCCAGGAGTGGTGCTTTGGTTTCTTGGTTAGGACTATTTTGGTGGTTTCTACTAATCTTGAGTCATACAGGTTCCCCTAGGGGGAAACAGAGGATTGATCCTTTTGGAGAGATGGTCATAATAGGCCTTGGGTGATACCCAACCCCCTATGTGAGAGACTTGGTATGGACTCAGAGTAACCATAACTGAGTGATATAAGGGATGCCGTATGGGTCTCCTTCAACGGACATAATGTTATTGGGTAATTGAATGTTATCATTGTGACCTTTCTGATTTAGATGTTATTTCCAGGGAGTAGATCGGAATTCCACCATGGATTTTGCGGATTTAAGGATTGTATTCTCATGTGAGATGTATAATTTAGTAATGTTGTTGTCTTTCTGGTGAACATGGGTTGTTTTCTTTTGTTTTTATGTGATTACTTGAGTAGAAACGTTTAATAGACCCCAAGCTAAATCCAATATTTGGGATGCCTTCTTAGTTGTTCCTATTTAATTTTAGGCCTAGTTTACATCACATACTTTTATAGGTACTTGATCTGACTTCTAAAAAAGTCCAAGGTAAGTGTTATGGGATGAGTGTCCATTAGTAGCCTAAACCAAGTTATTATTTTTTATTTAGCTATTTATATTTCTTTATTTTATCAGGAACACTATTATCTATTAATAACATGAAATGGAAATGACTCAAAATTGTGGGTTCTAGACTACATAGATTTATATCTCACGAACAACTCAGGAACTATATGGTACCCATGTAAACTTTATGATCATAGGTAGGAATAGAGAGAATAATTACTCTGATTATTATATATTGGTTTGTTACATAGGTTGGATATGGGGGGAAGAGGACCGAGCCTATGATATAGATGTTGGTTAGAATGTTTTTGGATTATTTTGTTGTTTCTAATAGCATGTTGTATTTTATTGTACCCCTAACCCCCCGACACTCTCATTTTGTATAGATGCATGAAATTCCATCTTTATTATTGTATCTATTATTGACATTTCTTCCTCCAGTTGTTTGTTTATATTGTAATGTTTAATTATCTTACTTCTGTTGTATTATGTCTGTGGTTATGTTTCCATTTATTATTTTAATATATATTTTTATTGTTTTTCATACTCTATCTAACTGGGAATTGTTTTACCACAGACATACCTCAGGTCCTTGCTTCTAGTTAGCAGCCTCTCAAATTCAAGGAGACGCAATTGAGGTTATGTGACTGGATGAGCTCAGGGCATGGTTTAGTGGAACCTGATTCTGGGATGTTAGTAAGTGGTATCATAGCCTATTTTTTTGGGATTAAAGGAAGACTAGGATATAGGGATTTGGACTTAACCATGTTCTTTGGTGTAGCTAAACCATGTATACGAGAAAACCAATTTTTCGGGGATAATAATTATAGTTATTAGTTATGCTTTTAATGTTGATTGGACTTCACTATTGGTTGAAACACTTGTTTTGTGCTGGAACTAATTTTGTTATTATTTATATGATGTTATCTATTACTTAATGCCCAAATAAATGAGGGAATTTCATTGAATAAATCAAACATTGTTCAATAAGAAATGAAATTTCATGCACATTTCAATGCCCCATTTACATTCAACATGCATATGCATGTTTTCATATTATTGGTGTTGTTCTTAGTTGTTATACATTTCTGTGATTATTTACATATAAATATAAACTTGTGACAAATTTAATTAAAAGATAGTGTCATAAAATTTTATTAATTGGACATCCAATTAAAAATTATGAGGTGTATGGGACATTATAAATTCAAATTTTGAACGACTCAATTAATTCTTATAATGAAAGATTCAAATTATTAAATAAATAAAATTAAGTATCACCCCTCTAAAATAAAATGTACCAATGTAACTTGTAATAAAATATATGGGTTTTGGTTAAGTGGACCCCAATTTTAATTCATAAGGTATATGGGCCCTTATGAATTTCAATCGTGACCCACCTCATTCAGCAATGAAAAAAGGGAATTAAATTCATAAATGGATTAATGTGAAAAGTCCTTCTTACATAATACTGTAAGATCCTGACCTTGACTAGAGTTTACCGTGGGAAATTAGATGTTACATAAGTATCCGGTGATCCTTCAGTGGTCCATTATTTTTAGACATTGCTCTTGGATACGGCTATTAAGGTGTTATGCTCGGATGTAGGCCATGTACTTATCCTCTTCTATCACTTTTCTATATGATGTTCTATATATCAGGGAGGCTATATACCTTCCCTTCCAACTTTCCTTACGTATTTTGGGAAACTTTTCTGAGATATGTGTTTGAAAATTATAGAGCTCTTCCACCGCAACTTCCTCATACTGAACGAGAAGAGAGTATATATGAGCACACTCTTGATGTAAGAACTCGGGTTATTGTATGATGTTTGAATCCATTATTTTTCCTTTTTAATGACCAATTATGTCCTCATGTGACTGAACATAGAGATCATTGAATATATAATGCTGTTTGGGGATTTTTTGAGCCCGAAACATGTTTTTGGGGTATTTAAGCTCATCACATGGTTAGTGAAAATTGTATGGGGCAGGCGATACAGTTTGAAAAAACTATGTGAGGCTAGAAAAAGGGGTGAAACTAGCCAAAAGGTTTCTCAAAATCATGTCTAATGATCATCAATACCATATGAATAATTTTGTAATTTTTCAGACTTTCTAAGAGGGTTAACGCACAGTTTTTACATGGTTTGAAAATTGTGTGGGTAAATAGTGCGGGCACCCCTTGGCCAACAAGAAACTGTGCAGGAAAACAATTAAAACCCTATACTTTTAAAATTTTATAATATTTAATTAAATTAAAAATTATATTTTAAATCGTAATTTGAGTCTTAACTCAGGAACATAACCTCACATCTTTGGAAGCTCTTAAAGAATTCTCAAGTAGGATTTGATCTAGATCCTCTATTTGATCAAGCATTCTTGTGAGTGTCTAGTATATCTATTCTTTTAACGATGAAGAAAATACTATGCTAAGGAGTTTCATGTTAATTATAGTAGATGAGTATCCTCCTAGGTGGAAGGGAAACATCCAAGTACCATTAAAAATGGTCTATTCTACTTGAATTCTATTGAGGCTTGCAAGTCTTATTTATGTAAGTTCATTTGAAACTACATGGTTTTGATGTGGTTTGACATATATATGAAACCCTAGAGAAATGACATTGATCATGGGGGAACTTTGGTGGTTAAGAATGAATGATCACATATTTCTCGGTTGGTGAAGGCTTGTGGATCGGTTAATGATGCTTTGATAGGTGAAGATGAGTTCTTTCAAATGAAGTTCAAAAGTAGTGGATTGACTGATCTTGTTGTTAATTTTTGAATCAACTTAGTGTTGTTGTGTTTCAATATGATCAGGTACCCTATCTTGACATCATCCTTGAAGCACTAAGAGAGTGTCAGTCTTACGTCGTACTAATGTTTTAAAATTGATTGTAATTTTCTAGGTAGTTACTCAGTGTCTCATGCAAATGCATGGTTCTTATTGAGGAATGGTCAGTCTTGAGTGATACTTGGGTTCCCATGTAGCAAGAACCTGGATGGACATTTGGAAGACTTATTATTCCATGACATGACCACTTGAAGAATGCTACTATAGGATCATTCTATGATCTTACATGGGCCTCTCAGCTTTGTGCGAACGTATCACTTATATCATTGGTTGTGGATTACCAAGGGACAATTACAGGGTTTCTGGTTGGTGAATTGGAGGTTATTTTAAACTTGTTGTTGGAATTGGTTGTAATTATTTATAGGGGTAATGAATCTAGTGGGTTGGATCTGGGTTACATCTTTAATTTTTATGTGGCTTGATATTTTAAATGATCAGTTGGTGGTTTGACCACAAAACATTGTCGAGTGTCAGGTATGGGATTTAGTGAACATGATCACTATGAATGCATGTTTACTTGGGATAAGGCATTTCATTTTAGTTTTAATACAATGACTCTCTAAGTCGGGTATTTTTCATATAAGGAATCCAAAAGTGTACTAAATCATTATCCTTCAAGTTCATTGTGTATGGTCTGAAGGAACTATCTTAAACGCACCACCAGTTTAAGGCAGGTGTGGTGCAAAGGATGAAAGTGTCATTCACGGGAAGATTTTGTGACCGTTTTTTGTTAGGTTAATCAAGATTAGACAATAAATTTTATCGAGTCCTCATTTGTGTTCATGTTTCCCCAATTAAATGAAATGATGCTGGTATCATTGCTAGAACACTTAAGGGAATGCTTTGAAGGCAATTCCAATGGTGGAGGTTCCATGGTAATGATGACGTTTGGGTTTTTGTTTATATGATCCTGAAGGTTTCTATATTTCTTATTGATCAAGGAGACCTTCTATATGGACGATCATGATAGGTTGTATATATGTGAGATAGCTCGACTTCATGGGGTCCCACAAAATATCCTTTTGGATTGGGACACGAGATTTATGTCTACTTTTTTGCAGAGTTTTTAGAGGGTGTTGGGTACATAGGTGCTTTTGTTCACATCAACCCTCCCTCATATTGACATATAGTCATAAATTATGATAAAAGTGCTATAGGAAATGATGCGAGCATGTGTCCAAGATTTTGGGGGATCTTGGAAGAAGAATATAAACCTGGTGCAGTTCACCTACAAAAATTGTTATCAGAAGACTATACAGATGTCACATTATGAGGCTTTATACAGTAGTCTATTATGATCACCCCTATGTCAGCTAGAGGTAGGTGATGTATCATTACATAGATTTCATATCATGTAGAATATTTCTGAGTAGATCTACTTGATTCAGAATCAGATGTCTACTACATAGTCTTGACAGAAATCATAAGTCGATCATCACAGATGAACTCTAGAATTCCATGTCATGGATCTAGTTTTCTTTTGTGTTTTTATAATGATGGTACATAGGAAAATCATGATACAGGGTAATATTTCACCCCGATATGATGGGCTTTTCAATATTCTATAGAGAGTATAGTGATAAAATATCTGTAGTAGTTACAATAGAGGTACTGATCCATGCACGAAGTCTTTCATGTATCTCAGCCACACTTCCATAATTCGGATGTGTAATATAATTTTCAGCCTAAGGAGGTTGAGTTACAGTTTGATAAATCCTTAAAGGATCATCTGATTCATACCATTCACAGGATCATGAAGGTTATCTGAGTCTGATGAGTTCCTTTAGTAAGGGTTTTATAGAAACATGTCTATTTAAAAGAAGGAACTTTGGAGAGTGAGGATGATGTGCGTGCCTAGTGGATAAAGTGTTTTTAGAAGAATCCTAACCTCTCATATAAGAGAAATTTAGGGTCAAATTTCAATAAGGGGGGAACATTATATGAAACCAGGTTTTCATATGAGGTACAGATCCTTTCTGTTAATTTCTGAATTCTTAAATATGGATTTATGTAAGTTACCTTTGAGGTTCAACAAGCATCAGTGGCGTATAGGAATTTCTCCAAGCTCAGAACAAGTTTTTTGTATGTTTTAAGCTGGCACACAGTTAATGAGAACCGTGTGAGGGATGGAAGCATGGTTTGACTAAACCATGCAAGGATGGATAGGGTGGTATTGGCTGTAATGTTTGACCAAACTATGTGGAATGGTCCATATGGCCATGCATATAATTTTTATGATTTTTCAAACATTGCATAAGGTTAGAGCATGGTTTCCACATGGTTTTGTAATCCATGCTAGTAAACCATGTGGGTGCCCCTTGTACAATAGGAAAATATGCATGGATTCTGCATGGTTTAACAAACTCTATAACCTCTGTATTTTTTTAATTTTAAAATTATTAATTAAATTAAATATTATATTCAAAAAACTAATTTTATTTTCCACCCATGCATAGAAACTCACTGCTTTTGATTCTGTCAATGGAGTCAAGAGTAATATTTGAGCTAGATCTCCCAATCGAACTTTGATTAGAGCATGTATTGTCCCATTGTACCAGTAATTAAAATATATAAATTCATTTCTATCCATTATTTATTATTATGAATATCAATATCCCTATTTGGATTGAGGATCACATGCCCTAATTCTTTATTATTCGTCTTTTCTTCAAATTTATCTTAATTTGAACTGAATCAGGACTTGATACTAGAAAATCACTCCACTTCCAAGCTAAGGTAGAGGGTATATACTTTTCATTTGACTTTTTGTACTTTTTAGATCTATTTTCTTTTATGTCACCTACTCAAATTTCTAGTGCGGCCCCTATTTTGAGATTTTTAATTGAAATAGATGTAATCAGACCTAATAATGATTTCAATAGCATCTGTTGTGATGTATTGGCACCCATTTTTTAAACCGATGTCACCAATGGTGTGAAAATTATGAAAATTTCTTTATTATTCCATGTTAAGAAACTCATGGGTTGGGTTTTGGGAAAGCCCTGTTATAGGAAGAATATTATAAATGGGGTCAGTTGAATGGGATGATTCAGATATGGGTTTCCTCCTTTACCTTAACGTATTTGGTTCAAAATGAATTAGTTAATTGTTTAATTATTGAAATGAGTTTTGATAAATGTGTATTTTACTATATTGGTGGGTATAACAATTAATTATATGCCTATGAATTGGTGAACAATTGGTGGGTATACCCTTATAACTTGATTAAATGGAAATAAAATACATGAGTGGGTATACTCTTGATATGTTTTTGGTTTGAAATGTATTGAATGAGTGTGAATATGCATTGAAGGAAATTGAATGTAATTGATTACAATAGTGGGTATAATATTATGTGATTATACTGTTAAATGATATGGAATCAATGAATGTTTTCTTAGATGCCATGAAGGATCTCCATCGATCTAGAAGACGATAATGGATGCCTTTTGTAGTGATTCTTCTTTTGTCTTGACTCCATGGGATTCATTGGGCTTTTCCAAACCATGGATTCTTATTTCTTGGGCTCACAAAGGACATATTGGTACACATGCTCCTAGGACTCCAACAAGTGCCTATATCAAGTTTCCATCGAGATTCTCCTAGGACTCGATGAGGATTCCTTGGTCTTCAACACCTTGGAACTGGCCCTTCGTGGTATATAAACTATTATATGGGAAGGCCGTGGGAAAACGAAACTTTTGTTATTATGGTGTGGTTGTGGGAAATGTGACACACTTCATTATATAGAAATTCCATGTTTAAAGGTTATGGATGTATTTACAGAGAGGTTGTTTTGCAAGATTATATTTCGTATAGATTCTTTGTTAGGATCTGACACTTGATGTAGGGATCCTTGAGATCCTATATGGTATAATTTTTTTCTGAAGATATAAGTCTTGGGAATTCACATTTAAATTTCTATTTACATTCAATTGTTTAGTATATTTCATTGTGATGCTTGGAACTATATATACTTCCAGGTGGTTACCTATTGTGATGTTTTGTCACACCCTATTTGGGACTCATTGGGGACCCAAACTGATTATATGGTTCTAGGTTTTGGTTGTGGAAATCTCTATAACACAAGTTATTTATTATTTATTTAGATAATGAGACCATGGGACCAAGATAAGGCTCTTGAGGATACTGGGTATTTTTGGATTTTTTGACACATGCATAATATTTTACTGATTTGTACTTGCTTTGGATATTTTCAAGAAACATGTATCATATGTATCATTATATATGAAACAATTATTATTTGTTTATACATCCTTGTATTATTTACTTTATCTATTTATCTATTTTTTTGTCTACTCATGTTATTGAATGTGAATGAATTTCATTGTGATATAATTTTTTAATGAGGGTATAGTCTCCCCAATGAATTTCCTAGTCCCTCTTTATGAGTCGTAAGCCTTTATTATCTGGGGATATGTTCTTGAAGGCTTAGTTCCAACTAGGCTTGAGGCATTGTAGAGTGGCATCTGGTTCTGGGATGTTACACTTAAAGTGGTGGGTCGTGAGCAACCCAATATACATCCAATAGTACCTCCTAATGAAACTCCTCTTGATCTTCCAATGGGAGTTGATGATCAGTTCAAGAATGGTTTTCTATGGATTATCCAATTTTTTTTGGTTGTTTCCTAGACTGAACCTACTATGGAAGAGCTTACAAAGGACTTCAGCAGCATCCTCCCACTTTCTCATGGGAGGGTATTCCTCATGTTTTCAAATAAAATATAGAATATTATTAATCCATCTATCATCATCTACTGATTCCTATAGATCATAGGTTAAATCTTCTTACTTATATATCATGTTACACCCCCAAGTGTTGTAGATATGATTTTTCTTAGTTAGAGCATTTCTGAGACATGGTTTGGGAATACTTTAGAACATCATTATATGATCATTTTTTACTAGACTGTGAGATAGGATCGAACTATGGATTTTGTGCATCTTTATCATGGATCCATGACAATTCCTAATTATTCTACTCATTTCATGAATCTTTAGTGTTTTGATCTGTCCCTTATTGGTGACGAATTAGTGACTATAAGGAGATCTGAAGATGAGATTAATCCTATTGGATGCTCTCAAGTGAATGTATTTTGGTTGAAAATAATTACAAAGATAGTGAATATGGCCTTAATTATGAAGTGAAGTCTAAGAGAGTAAAGCAGTGTGATCTAGTGTAGTTTTGTTCTGTGTTAGGCTAATGGTTCTTCTTGCAGCAAGAAGCACTGCCTTGAGTGTGCACATGGGGGTGGTTCTCAGCAGGTGACATGATCTGACTCTATAGTGTGTCAACAGTGTGGTAGGTAAGGCAATAAGAAGCCCCAGTGCTTGAGGAACCCAATCGAATGTCAATATTTTTGCAGGATGTGTCATATTAAATGTTTCATCCTTTTTTAACCCCCATATTCGAGTGTTTTAAGATATGTATAAGAAACTTTATCATCTAAATAATCTATGAGTCCATGATAGAATGGGATTTGTTATTCCACTATTCGATCAAGCCATGGTGGAAATGGTCCTGACCAAGGATGCCAGGCCCTATAACTTTAGAATCACTAGAGTGGACCTTCAATGGATAGTTTGGTAGCACCTTGGGGATGCGATTCATGCTAGATATATGCAGTGCATCCAAAGATAGTTTAGAATATATTAGAACTATCTATGGTAAAAGGTACTACCCAGAAAAATCTATTTTTGTTTTTGATCTTATTATAAGGGGTTTTTTTGACCCCTTGTTTTGTGGGTAGTTTAAATCCTTTTGGTGTTCCCGTGAGCTTCTCCTTAAAAGGGAACATGAGTGTTTCTATTGTAATCATTCTTCTTTTGTCTAAATATGAATAGTAGACTTTAATTCCTATTGGACCTAAGTGAGAATGTTTTCATTTTGGAGTAAATTATCGATTTGGGTACTTCAATGTGTAGGATTTATGAAACTATGTACAATATCCTAGACATGTATTTTTCTCTTGTAACCTAAGGGTAATACGTGTAGATGTATGTGGTATATATTTTATAGTTTAATGTATCCCAGACTGCTTGAGTTTAGTGATAACTATTTAATTTGATTATAAGAAGACTACTAAGGTGGGGAGAATCATGATTATCTGGGTTAAGTTAATCCTCTTAGTAGAAGACACACAACCATGAAATATTTTTCAAAATTTTCTACTATGTTTGAAATTTTCCATGTGGGCAGAACTATTTTTTTTTCTTCAGTGCCTAATTTTATAGGTTTAGGGCCTTACAACATGTTTCATATTTAACATAGAATGTGTCTTAAATTATTTTTGGTGTTTTCAAAATCCCCCTTGTCTTAGTTTCCTCTCGGTTAAGTTCACCATTTCCCCTATCATGGTATCATCTAGGTACACTAGGAGATCATTGGCCCTACACCCCGCTAATGTTTTAAATATCATTGGGTTTGTTTTTGTGGTTTTGATTACTGTCACACTCTAGAATCATGGTTTTTTAGAGGTATGGTTGGTCCTATGTGATTCATGGGGTCCCAAGTAGGAATTCCATTCACAGAATCCGGGAAAACAGATTTTTCCCTTTTGAATTGATCGTTAGGTGTTTGATGTTGGGGCTTCAGTCTATGTTATTAAGGTAGAATGTTATTCTTGTACAAATATACAATTTGTAATATTTAAATGTGGTTTCTCATATATTATCCCCCTGAATCCTAGTTTTTTACTCAACGGTTACCCAAAACTTCTATAATATTTGAAAGGTGTTTTTAAACCATGTCGATCTAACTCTGTTAGAAAAAGTATTGTTTATTGTTCATGTTGCAGAATGATATTTTAAATGGGATTTTTAGATTGAGATTCCCATGGAAGCAGGTTATAGGATTTTTTGGGCATGTTCGAAGAATCCTTAAGGTGACTTCATCTGAAAGGAATCCATTCTATGTTTTGAAATGAATCATTCTTCTTAGCTATGTTCCTTGAGGAATGTTGACCAAAGATCATGTAATTTAAAATCATATCTCTTGTTTTGTGTGTTATATGAAGAACCGCTAGTTGGACTTTTAATGGGTATAAAGGTTCCTTGGTCATCTGAAAATTCAATTCAACCATCCAGGAGAGGCTCCACGACTAGAATTTATCACGTGATCCTCTCCCTGTTTTCCTTAGGCTTATCAGAAATGATGAGTTCCAAGGTGGGGATTCATAATATTATGGGTTTTATCTCATGTTTTGAACCATAATTGTATTTTATGTTTTCTGTTAAATGTCCCATAATTTAAATACAAGGCGTCTATTGTGAGGATTGGGGGTTTCTGGGGTTTTTTTGAATCTTGAAGAATTGAAAAAGGTGGAAATAAGATTGGATACATGGTTTTTCTAACCATGCACCCCATGCCGCACAGTCGTGTGACCAGTTTCTTCTCTTAGACAGTAATCTATCTGATGGTCTATGCACGATTAGTCAACCATGTGGTAGACCATGCGATATGTCCCTGAGAAGCAGAACCATCCACACTAGTGGCACACTGTTTGGTTAACTATGCGCAAATGGTGTGACACATGTTGTATGGGGAAAATGTAACTTTTATTTTAATGGACTATTTTTAACCCTTATATCTTATTCCTCTATCTCTCTCTCTCTCCCACTCAAGTTTCACCAATCTTTTTGGTGCATGAATCCCCAATCCCTCCATTCTTGTGGTTTTGATGTTTCTCCCTCAAATCTTCTATAATCTTTTCACCTTCAAGAAGCTACAGAACCACCTTGATAAGTTATATCTTCCACACCCCTTGATTTCTTTGTTCCTCCCCTTCTTATCACACTATATCCATGTGAAGGACATAATCCTTATCTTTGGAGGTTTTTTTTAAAAAAATCAGCTAATTTATCCATTTCTAGGTTAAATCAAGATTAATTTTTATATGTTTGTATTACTGCAACAATATTTTATGGCGACTACAACTTTTTCCTTTTTATTTTCTCTTTATGGAATGTTGATGTACATATATCCAGAGCTTTCTAAAAAGGCCCTAATCATTCATATTAATTTGATGGGGTTGGTTTTCCATGCTCGTAGTGATCCATACATACTAGGAAACCCAACCATGGGAGTTCTATTTCTTTTATACAGCCATTTGGATGTGACAACATAAATGGACCTAAAATACCACATGCCATGGAATGATTTTCACCATGATTTAATTCCTTGTGTTGACAAATGGATTAAATATGGATAATGAGAAATGAGACAATCTCTTTTATGGAAATTCTCGTGCTTATTTATAATTATTATCCCATGTGTAATGACATATGACTTGACATGATTTAGTTTTCATTCGAGTATTACATTAATTGTGCTTAATTACTTATAAAAGTTGATTAAATATTTTACCTCATCTTATATGAATTTTCTTTCCATAATGATATGACATTATCCTTGTACTTATGGATTTCTAATGCTTATGGTTTATACCAATAGGTTTTCAAGGAATGGTAGACCTTTCTTTCCCAGATTGATAACTCAGGACATTGGAATGTCATGAATGACATATAAATGGAGTCATGTTGATTCCCTATGCCTTGATTATATATGTTTGATTATGCTTGTTTCTTTATGATTATCCCATTATTATTTATTTAACTATATGAATTCCATGGTAATCTTGTTAGATTATGCTTCTTAATTGCATGTGATGACATGCTTTTAATTTAATACTAATTCTTATGGAACTTTCTTCATGATATGTGAATTATACCATGCGGATGGTTTGTATATAATTGTATTGGAAAGAATCATTTCTTGTTATTATGCCATGCCCTTTGATGGCATGATGTCTCTAATTAAAGGCAGGAAATATTATAACTACTATTCCATGATGATGTGTCTTATTTGACACATGCCGAGAGAGAACATGTGTTTCATATTAAGGATTCATGGATGGACTCGTTTTTCATGGTGAATTACGAATTCACATTCCAAGAGAGAGTCTTTGGTTTCTAGGAGAGGGATGCCCAAGAATTTTCTACTACATATGATTGATACCTGTTCCCCAGGGGAGAAAATGAGGATGGGCCTGTCTTGTGAGCTGCTTATTCCAGGCCTTAGGGGACGCCCAATCCCTTGTGTGAGATACATGGTACGAACTAAAAGTCACCATCCTTGAGTGATATAAGGGACATAGTATGGGCCTCCTTGAATAGAATCTATGGTATGGGGATATTGGAAGTTCTCGTTATGACCCTTCAGATTCATATGTGATTGCCAAATATGGGCTCAGGACTCCAAAATGGATTTAGTGGATTGAATGATTTTTTTCTCTCGTATGAGATTTATATTTTATTAATTGTTTGGTATTTCATGTTTATATTAGTTGTTTTCTTCCTTTCTTATGACCACACGTGATTGACAACATGTAATGAACCACAAGATGAATCACATGTTTAGGGGATGACTTCATAGTTGTTCCATTTAATTTTTTGAATAGAATACATCACATGCTTTTCATAGGTACTCAATCAGACTTCTGACATATGACGAAGCATGTGGTATGTGATGAGTGTCTGTTAGAAACCCGGAACAAGTTATTATTATTTATTTATTTTCTAATCTGTCTTTATAATATATGGAATATTGTTATATATTTATAGAATTTAATGGAAAGTTATAAACACCATGCATTATTGAATATTGATATTTATATATCACGCCTTTCTCAGGTTCCATTTGGTACCTGAGTAGAAATTATTCTTGCAGATATGAAAAATGGGAAGTGTGATGCTTCTGATGAGTGATTTCTTTGCTTCTTAGGATGAAGATTTGGGGGCGAAGGACTAATCCTATGACCGAGTTTCTGGGTTTCAGTTTTTGTCTTATATTGTAGTTTTTGATATCATGTTATATATTATTTTACCCTTGACCCCATTCACACTCATTTTCTATAGATGCATGATATTCCATATTTATTATTGTATATGTTACTTATATTTTGTTCACCAAATTTTCCTTTATATTGGATGGATTATTTCTTTTACTTATACTTTAGTATTTCTGTGGTTATGATTCCACTTTTTATTTATATATATTGTTTATTTGTGCGCATACCAAATATATGAGGGAATTGTCTTCCCACAGACATACCTCGGGCACTTGCTGCTAGTCGGTAGCCTCTGGCATTCTGGGAGATGTGCTTGAGGTCATGTGATTGACCAGGATCAAGGTATAGTTCGGTGGAACCCGTGTCAGGGATGCTACCTTATCCATAAATCTAAAGGGTTGAATACCAAAATCCTATTCATTCAACATTAGCAGCGGATACAACTAAATCTAATGGGTAATCATGTGAAGGAATTATCAAAATCGATCATCAATATCATGATAAAAATAAAAATATAGATTTAATTTCCTACTTATTTATATTTATAAGTCCATTAAATAAACTCGGAGAGTACCCAGGGAATTATAATTAATGTCTTGAGGGAAGTAAATCCATCCCACTATATCACACATCATTATAAAAAAATAAAATTAAAAGTTATTTTGAAACACTCATACCCAACATACCAAAACATGGCAATCCTATTAAGTAAAATTCTTATCTCATGATGGTCATAAGTATCCCACACAATTAATCCATGTTCTAATGTGACATCTGTGATCAGATACACTTTCCATACTGACTATCTCAATGGTCACCACATCACTGAGGCACCAACTAGGTCCTCTAGGTATCTTCTATTTTAGAAACCCGCATGGTAATTATGTATTGATGCCTCTATCCGTAAGTCATAAGGGTGACCTAAGGGATTCTAGGGGACTAAAAGGGTAAATCATTCAATCACATCATGGCCCTCCACATAGAGGTCACTCTTGCACATACACTTAGGGACACAGCATTCATTTAAACATCTAATGTTTCACTCTTCATGGTCTTCTCATCATTAGTTAAACTAATATCATAATGTCCAAGACTATCATAAACTAAGGTCACAATATATTGTCTAGGGTTTTGAATAGACCATACACATTGATCAATTTTTTCAATCCTTTCATTTTAATTAAATGTTTAATTTAGTAATCTAAAATCCCAATTTAGTTAATCATAAGCGTCAACTGATATAATATTGAGACCACATATCATAGACCTTATAAATGAAAACAACTTTTACTATGGGAAATGTACATGGCCACCTATATTCTACTGAATCCATTCCCTTTTTATGTAAATCCTCGAAATCACTTCCTAAGATCAACCAAGTCAATTATGTCATCTCCCCTCACAAAAATTCCCAAAATCAAGACTCCACCAAAATTAATTATTTAAAACAATATAAAATTAATTATTATTTTAATTATGAAAATTGAAAATTTTATTTAAATTTAACAAATATAGTCTTATTTACTAAATGACTCATCATGTGATTCCATCACACCGAAATAACAACCAATTTAACTTGGAGGGTCTATGAAAAACCTCTATCATCATCATGGATATAATACCTAATAATTGGAACCCTATTACATGTAGATTTTACCAAATTTAAATGGAAAAAATTAAAAATTTATGGTAATTTACTTTCATCAAAATGATGAGAAAATTCTTGTATAAATCATTAAAGGAACTCATTGATATGGGCCAAGAAAAAACCCCATAAACTCAGGTACCTTCACCAAACTCTAGTAAAGTCACCATAAAACCCAATTATATAAAATTAAAATAAAAAGGAGGAATAATGATAATAGAGGCTTGGAAGAAGCAAATAATCTTCAAGAATCACTGATAAATCATACCAAATCATCCCAAAATCAAGGAAGAAGAAGCCTACTGGGCTAATTCCACACCCACTAGTTAGCTGTTGGTGGAGGCTACTACATTAATACATCGTATTATGTTCTAATTCACTCATTTTCTTCAATCCACATATCAATACCCATTCCATGTACAATAAAATCTATTTGTGGTGTTTAATCTCCCATAATTTTAATCCAGTCCCTTAAAAAAATAGACCCTCAGTGTTATAAAAAAAATATTCCTCTTGAATTTCATAACCCATCCAAATTTGGCTTATTACTCTATTATTTTTTCATTAGCTTCAAAATAAACTAAATATTTTTTGTTTTCTCTAATAATAAACTCAGTATAACCAGGTATGTTTGATATACTTCTATCAATGGAATAGGATAAAAAAATTGTCTCTCAGAATGATCCTATAAAGGATTTATAACTATTTTACTTTGGTAAATATTTTTATTTTTAAAACCAAACAAAATGGATATTTACCTCTATTAAGACACCAATATCTACAACATATTCTTATTGAATTTCATATAATAATTTTATAGTGAAATTTGACTGTTTGTGCATTGCTGAATTATATGAAGTACAATATATATATATATATATATATATATATATCATACACATCCCTTTCCATAAGGCACTTCAAAATCAACAAGTTAAAATTAGATCATTTCCTAAAATAATTGTTATCAAAACACTATATATCTTGACCACTCACGCAAGTGACATTATCATGACCCCTCCCACAATAGATATAGTAGTGAGGGGAAATTTATAATGACACATCCCAAAATCCCACCTACATTAGGCCTTGAGTTGGAAACTACAACCAAGGGTATAAAAATCTAAAAAAATGGGAGGCATTACCCTCTATAATAATATTGGTTATGTAGATAAGTTGTATCATCCAACAAAAACTCTATGACATAATATATAAAGAAATAAAACAATACCACGATGAATTTATATATAAAATAGGTAAAAATAAATGTTTCCAAACATTAATACCCAAAAGAAAAAGTAAAGCATCCATACAAAAAAAAATTGAAATCCAAGTATAACAACTTAATAATAAGCATATTGATAAAGGTAACCCTTCACCTATTTCCCAATCATTTCACTCTCTCGCAGCCCCAAATTCATATATCTAAATCCTCCCATTTCATCCATATAACAGATATCATTTCTCCATAGAATTATCACATCACATCAGATCTAAAGACCATTGTGCCACCACTCCACAACATGGTCACATCTCATCTCGCCAACATATACCTAGTACACAACATCACCACCATAACCTGAGTAGTATGGTATCATGAACATGAAGGACACCAACATAATTCCTTACTCCTACCATGAATGAAACCCTCTTTAAGCCTCCCCATAATAAAAACATATCACATCTCCCATGAATACACATGGTACACTGTACTATAACATGGTCACATCTCCTCTCTCCTGAAAATACCTATTCCACCATCCCACAACATGATCATATCACATCTCACTCGAAAAAACCTGGGCCAAATACATCTGTAGTAAAAGACATCAATCCATAAAAACCATTCCAAGTTTACTTGCATGGAAGATAGATCCAGAAAGTGAATGTATCCATCTATCCATCCTCATTCTCAAGATTTTTTGAAAAACACAACCTATGTGAAAATATGGGTGTCATAACATAGTGCTCAATTTTTGTGGTGTGCATATATAAATCACAAGTAATTTAAAAGTATATAAATATTTCGACACACATGACCAATAGATGTATTCAAAAAAACCAAAAATCTCACAACATCTCCACTTATTCTTCTACCACTAATGAAAAACACAACAAAAACCACATTCCATATTTCACACAAACAACTCATTACATTATCCATCCCATTTGTTTCATAATTTACCAACAAATGAATTTGACAACATATCCCCTCAATTTTTCATTAGTTATTTCAATCCCTTTAACAAAAAAACCCCATATATTTCAATCATTATTTAATATAAAATATATTACCACCCGGGTGTTTGAAACAATGAGACCCCACATGACAAGTAGGTCATAATCCCCATTGAACCATATCCCCACCTCCCAAAAAGAACAACCAGAAAAACCATCTCATCACCACCCCAAAAGATTGAAAAAGGATCCATCTATTCTTTGTACTAAAAGCACGGGAAAACAAAACATCACCGGTCTATGAAAAATGAATGGATAAAAAATACATCACCGTAAGGACCCACCAATTCTCATTTTATTGAGAGTGAAATGAGTCATTACTAGGCCTTATGAAACATACCGAAGATGTCAATGGCTGTAAATAAATGCCGAAGGGTTTCAAACACAAGAGGTAGTGATTGAAACTTTATGAAATAAACCAATAAAACAAACGACCATAACCAAACATTCACTATATGATGCATGAACGAATGAAACACACCTCAAAAACTTCATGTTTCTCAAAAACACATCAATGTAAGAAAAAACGGAAGAATAACCAATTATCAAAACACACAACGGATAAACTACAGAAGACTCTCAAAAGAACTCAAGACTCCATGCTTCAAAAGCTCCAAGCTCCAAAATCTCCGAACAACCCAATCATTATGAGGTAGTTCTAAACACATGTGAAACATTACATTTTCCCTTTTCCTGAAATATAGCATCTGCAAAAGCACCAATGTGCCGATGAAGGGGAGAGTATAAAACTTAGTAGGTTTCCCCCCAATGACTTCCTTACTCAAAGCACTAGGATAGAAATGTTATCCAAAATTATATAAAATAGTTTTTTTCCCAAAAACAATTTATAACTAAATATAAACAAGTTTCCAAAAAAATTCATTACCAAAATCATACAAGTGCAATTGAATCCAATTTTTGCAGCATGATATTTTTCCAGAAACATTACTAAAAAATCTTTACAACCATTTCAGAATATCCCCTTTTCAGAATACCCATCCATTCCTCAAACCCATAAAAAAACTATTCATGCTACATTATGACAGTTCCATATTCATGAGAGGTTTCTTATTGATCTACCAGGTTGTCACAGGGTAATTTTTTCCTATGTGCCATTAACCCTTTATCACCGAGCACATGGTCATATTTAAACCAAGCCCCGTGTATGCAATTCCCATGTGACATTAACCCTTTGGCACTGAGCACAAGTTCATATTTCATCCAGGACCCATATATTCAATATGTACCCACAATACATATGCCAAATGATCAATCCAAAACAAACCTTTCAATAAAAAACACATTTTTATTGAAAACCATTTCCGTCAAAACCATTTCAATGCCAAACCATTTCAACTCCAAACCATTTCAATAAATCTCTATTTTTATTGAAAACCATTTATATTGAAAACTCCGATTTCAAAAACCATTTAGAAATTCTATAAAATCCATAATTTAAAATCATCATTTTAAATTAAACTCCCTTTTGCACAACTATTCACCAAGATCACGCAATTTCACAAAAACCATAAATCATAAACAATGTATATTTTTTCATGAATTTCACAATAAATAAACCAATTTTAATTTAATACAATCAATTCTATCAAGAGGAGTCGAGATAAAATCCACCTACATCGAAGGTTTTGATAAAACATTGGCAATAGATGAAGAACTCACAATAAAAAGGCTCGATTCTCCAAGAATGGCCTTAGTTATATTATCCTAACAATATCATGAATCAAAATTGAATTATATGGCATAAAAAACATATATATACCCATTATAGGTTCATACATGAGAAATAATGGAGATCAGAAAATTACATCTAAGCAGATTTAAGAAAACGTGACAAATCGGGAAAGAATAGTGATATACCTAAAGAAGCGGACTCCAAATCACCAAGGGAAGTCTCTAGGTTGGCTTTAACTCATGTGGTGAGAGTTATTAAGCCTTCTAGGGAGAGTAATCTTGAAATAGGGGCGTTTTTAAGCCAAAACAATATATAGAGCAAAAAATGAGTAAACTTTAAGAAAATATGATCTAGATTTGACCTCTACGCAAGGTTTGACCAGACAGTTTGGGCCAATCGTGTATAGATCATGTGACCTTACTTTTGGTCCGAAAATACCTTTTAAAACCTCGAAAATAAACCATTATTCACCTTTACCCTTTTTATGGAAACACATTTTTCGATGGAAACATCCCACTAAATAAGAACACCCCACTTTATGGAAACAAACCACTTTATAGAAACACCCCACTTTATGAAAACACCCCACTTTATAGAAACACCCCACATTATGGAAAACAACCCACTTTATAGAAAAAACCCACTTTATAGAAATAAACAACATTATTGAAACACCCAACTTTATGGAAACTCTCTATATTATAGAAAATCTCTATATTATGGAAACTCTCTATCTTATGGAAACTCTCTATTTTATAGAAACTCTCTATTTTAGACACAAAAAATAAAAAAACATGAGGAAAGGGGTTATGTAACCAAAATAGGGGGAACTAAATTCTCACTACCATTGGTCTTTCTATCCTCCGAATGTTGAAACCCCTCACTATAGTTCCAACCACTACGCTTTCATTTCATTCTCATGTTCCCATGTCTCTTCCTGAATCTGATCATGTTTCCATAAAACCCACATGAGGTTGATGATTTTCCCCTAAAAGACATTCTCTTGACTATGCATGGTCCTCACTGGGATATGTAACAATGATGCATCTGGTTCAAGGTCAACCTGATCTCATCTGATCACATAGTAAGGATCATGGTGAAACTTTTTCAACTAGGATACATGGAACACAATATGCACCGAAATAAACTATGGTGGTAATGCCTATCGATATTCCACCTCTCCAACCCATTCCAGTATCTCAAAAGGTCCAATGTATATAGGAGATAACTTTCCATGCTTCTTGAAGTGACGATGTCTAAGCCTTGGAGAGATCTTCATGAAGACATGATCACCCATAGCGAACGACAACGGTCATCAACAGTTATCTGCATAAGATTTTTGACGTCTCTATGCTCTCTTCATCATCTTTTTAATCAACTAGATCTTATCCATTGTTTCCTAGACAAGGATAGGACCAACTAGAGAAGTTTTGATAGTTTCCACCCAGTATAGTAGAGAATGACAAGGACGCCCAGACAATGTTTCAAACAGAGCCATGTGTACTGAGGCTTGATAGCTATTATTGTATGAGAACTCTAATAAAGGTATATGATCCTCAAATGAAACACTAAAATCAATTACACAAGCCCGTAACATGTCTTCAAATGTTCGTGTCGTCTTCTCAGATTGTTCATCCTTCTGAGAATGATACGCAATGCTTATAGTCAACTGAGTCCCAAGGGCTTGCTGTAAGGATTTCCATAAATGAGACATGAACCTCAGATCTCTATCTAAGATTATTGACACTGGTACACCATGCCTCTTAACCACTTCTCAGATAAATATTTTCAAAATATCCTCAACTATACGAGTTTCATAAATAGGGATGAAGTGGGCTGACGTCGTTAGACGATCCACTATTGCCCAAATGGAATCCTGTTTCTGGACCGTTCTTGGACGACCAATAACAAAATCCAATACTATCTAATCCTATTTGCACACTAGAATGGGCAAAGATTGTAACATACTAGCTAGTCTTAGATACTCTTATTTAACCAGCTGACATGTTAAGCAATGCGAGATGTACTCGACCACCTTTTATTTTTATGCCACTCCTCCAAAACTGCACCTTCAATGCCTTATACATATTCTGTGTATCTGGATGTACAACCCATCTTGAATGGTGGTAAGCTAGAAGGAGTTTTTCCTCACAAACCATAGGTACAACCATATGATCTCTGAAACACAAAACTAAATTACCATCACATTTCTAGCCCTCAATGGTATCAAAACCATTGAGTTTAGAACTTACAACCAGAATTTCTACATCATATGTTTGTGCCACTTTGATCATTTTTACAAAATTAGGAACAAGCACAGCGAAAAAGAAAACTGCAACAACACCTTGGTCTTGACATTCCACAAGTATGTCGGCTAAGACCAACAACAATTCCCATTCATCTGAAGATTCTTTCTCCAATAGAGCATATGACTTTCTACTCAATGCATCTACCTCCGAATTTACTTTCCCTATTATGTACATCAAGTCAAATTCAAAAATTTAGAGACACTCCATCCATCTCCTTTGCCTAAGATTCAAATATCACTATGAGAAAATGTGTTGCAAGCTTTTGTGATCTGTAAACACAGTAAATTTCTCACCAAAAGATAATGTCTCCTTGTTTTCAAAGCATGGATGACTACAGCTAAATCAAAATCGTGTTTCGGGCAATTCTTCTCATGAATCCTCAACTGACACGAACCATAAGCAACCACATGATCTATTTACATGAGAACACAGACTAACCCTAATCCCAAAGCAACATAATACACCACATACCTCTGTCCTAATTCTGGAAATAACAATATAGGTACCGATGTAAGCTGAACCTTTAGTTCTTTGAAATATTTCTAACATTCTACAATCCATTGGAATAGAGCATTCTTCTTTTTCGAAGCTGTCATTGGTGAAGACAGTCATGAGAAATCATGCACAAAGAATCATTAGTAACCAGCTAGACCAAGAAAACTTCTAATCTCGAAAACATTGTTCGGTGGTTTCCAAGAGATAACAACTTCTATCTTTTCAGGATCAATATAAATGCATTTCTAGAAATGACATGGAAAGAAAATGTGCATCCTCTATCCAAAAATCACACATTGATAATTTGGCATACAAGTGTTGATCTCTCAATATTTGTAACACTATTTCTAGGTGTACCTCATGATCAGACCTTGTATTTGAATAAACCAAAATTTCATCCACAAACACCACAACAAAAGAATCCAGATACTGTTGAAATATCTGATTCATCAATGTGATGAAGACCGTGGGTGCATTTGTTAAACTGAAAGTCATGACTGCATATTCATAGTGGCAATATCTACTTTTGAAAGCTATATTTGGAATATCTTGTTTCCATACTCTCAATGGATGGTATTCTAATCGCAATTCAATCATGGAGAACCACTGAGGTCCCTTTAATTGATCTAAAAGATCATCAATGCGTAGAAGTGGATATTTGTTCTTTATCATAACTTGGTTCATCTTATGATGATCAACACACAACTGAAGAGTTCCATCTACCTTATTCATGAACAAAACTGGTGATTCCCATGGAGATGTACTTGTTCAAATGAAACCCTTGCTTTTCAGCTCCTCTAACTTCACATTCAATTCTCGTAACTCTGTTGGTTCCATCCTATAAGATGGAACTAAAACTGGATTGGTCCCCAGGAGGAGATCAATCATAAACTTCACTTCCCATTGAGATGGTAACCCTATGAAGTTCTTTGGAAATAAATTTGGAAATTGATCCACAACAGCTGGAAAACTATTTTACTCGATCTCTTCCATTGATTCCAATGTCAATGCTTCCAATTGGTAAGATATTGTTCCCACCATTGGTGCCAACAAGCTCTTTGCACCCTTCTTTACAATCCTCTCTCCTCTAAAGAGATGCTTGATGCCGTCCTTAGTCATGAAACTAAATGTTATTCTATAACAGTTGATTTGAGCCTTGAATGTTGTCAGCCAATCCATACCAAGGATTGCATCATAGAAGTCCAAATAGAGCATCGAGAAGTCCAATTTTAGCTCAGATCCATCAACAATTATAGAACATTCTCGACACACAAAGGATTGACATTCTCTTCCACCAGAATATGTTTGCAGTTTCAAAACATAAGGCATCCTTTCCGGTTTTAAACATAGCAAGTAAACAACATGAGAATCAATGAAGTAATGTGATGCACCAATCTCAAACAACACTTGAAAAAAGGTAGAATTCAAAATAATCATACCTATCACAGTATATGGTCCAGCCTGGTCATCAACAAACATATGCTCAACTCCATACAATTGTTTTTCACTAAACTATTCTCCTTGTATCCTTGATGAGGTTTCCATGGTTGAGAATTCAGGGTATTTCTATAATTTTCATGGCTAGCTCTTCTTTGCTCACGAGACAGATTTTAATATCCTCGTCTAGTCAAAGCATACGATGCTTGTAATACATGATATGTGTCTCAAGCACCTGACCTTGGAGCACAGTGACAATAGAGTTGATGATGTCCCATCTTGTTGCAATTATGACATGATCAAGGTTTTTTCATACAATATCCCTTTATGTGGTCAATCAAACCACATTGAAAACAAATTACTTTGATCTGGGGTCATGGAGGAAGGTTTACTGATCCAACTTTCTAGTTATGATTTCTACTTACACCTTGGAAATAGGTGTCCCTTTTCTTCTTGTACCTAGTGGTTGAGTTCCCTCCGTTTCCAGTAGGTATCATTATGCCTCCTCTCATAGATACCAAGATATCACATTCACCACCAATCACTCTATTTACCATCTTTGTATAGTCTATATTATAAAGTACTACAATCATCGATCGAATCATTGATCGTAGCCCTTATTTGAAGATGTGTGCCTTAAAAGAGGCACTTGCTGAAACTTCTGGTGAAAATAGTACTAAATTCTTGAACATAGCTGCATACTCTGTGACAGAGAGACTCTCTTGTTTCAAGCCGAAGAAGTCCATCATTTTCTGGATCTTGAACGTGTGAGGATAGAATTTCTTGTTGAACAATTCATCAAAATCCACCCATGTAAGTCCTTCATCTAATTTAGCCTACACCGATAAATCCCACCACTGACATCAAAGATCCTCGAGCATATATGTATCCAATTTGACCTTTATCTCTACCCGTGTTCTGATGAAGTTGAAGATATGATTCATCCTTCATTGACACACCTCCGCCTTCTCAGGTTCAGAATCACCCCAAAAATTATGTGGATACGGCTTCATGGACTGGATGGTATCTTCTAAATGTCATGGATCATTCCTCCGGTTCGCTATGCCCACAACTTGAAAACCTTGGAGAATACTCTAAACCATCTCTTGGTTCACACATGGTTCAGGTGAAACCACATTTTCTGCAGCTTCTTTGGGTTGGTTTCGACGATGCCTACCAAGTTCAATTATCTAAACTAACAACAAACTCCATTAATCTCACTCTCTAGCAACTGTTGGCTTAGCATTTCAAATTCTATCGCATCAACTATCACAAAATTGTTTTCCAAAGAAAATTTATTCCTATATTCAACTTTTTTTTAAACCACTTCACATTCTTTTTAAAATTAAACCATTTTAAAAATATGATAATCATTCACTTTTTCAAAACCAATTCCATAATTTTTCAAAAATTAACACTTTTTTACATAACATGAATCATTCTTCGAAATGATGTATGCACTAATAGTGGGAAGTCATTCTTCTACAATGCATGTCATGATCCTCTCATTGGTTAAACCCATGACAATGAGATTTTAAAATCCCAGAAGTCTCTCCAAAAACATATTTACCCAGCTCTCTAGTAACATGAGGTTTAACATAAAAGGTTTAGCTATGTATTTTTATGATATACATTTAAAGTTATGACAATCCTACTCCTTTCAATGATTCCCACCCAAGGAATATACTAGAAGGGATTTCATCTCCAAAACTAGCAACATCGATGACTACTTGTTAGGAAAAGACCGAAAAAGTTGATACAATTTATAATGACCCATTAATTATCATTGTCTTGAGAGTGTAACAAGTCATTACTAGGCCTTAAGAGACACCCCCAAGAATCCAAAGGCTGGAAATAAATGCCGAAGGGTTTCAAACAAATAGGGGATGATTTAACCGTTAATAAATAAACCAATAAACCAACCAACCATAACCAGACATTCACTATATGATGCACGAACAAATGAAAGACAACTCAATAACATCATGTATCTCAAAACCACATAAAAGTAAGCAACAATGGAATAATAACAAAGTATAAAAGCACACAATGGACAAACTACACAAGACACTCAAAAGACATCAAGACTCCAAGCTCCACAATATCCAATATCCACAATATATGAACACCCCAAACATCACGAGGTAGTGCTAAACATGTGTGAAACATTACCTTTTCCCTTCTGTGGGAAGATATCATATGCAAAATCACCAAAGTACCAAAGTAGGGGTGAGTATAAAACACAGTAGGTTTTCCCCAATGACATCCCTACTCACACAACTAGGATATAAGAGTTAGAAATAATTATATAAAATAGTTTATATAAAACAATTTTTCAAAAATAGTTTATAACTAAATATAAACAAGTTTCCAAAACCATTCAATACAAAAATCATACAAGTGAAATTGTAACCAATTTTCCCAGAAAGATATTTTTCCAGAAAAATAACTAAACAATCTTTACAACCATTTCAATATATCACTTTATCGGCATACCCAACCATTACTCAAACCCATTCAACCAACCATGAATGATACATTATGACAGTTCCACACTCATGAGTGGTTTCTCTCCAATCTACCATGTCTTCACAAGGTAATTTTCTCGCATGTTCCATTAACCCTATGGCACCGAGAAGAAGTTCATATTTCAACCAAGCCCCATATATGCAATTCCCATGTGCCATTAACACTTTGACACTGAGTACAAGGTCATATTTCAACCAAACCCTATATATGAAATATGAACACAAAACACATTTTCCCAACGATCAAGCCAAAACAAACCTTTCAATAAAAAAACTTTTTTATTGAAAACCATTTCTGTCAAAACATGTTTCAATGAAAAACCATATCAACTCCAAAACATTTCAACAAAACTCTATTTTTATTGAAAACCCATTTTTCATCAACCATTTATCATTTCCGAAAAAAATTATCACTTAAAATCATCATTTCAAATTAAACCCCCTTTTACAGAACAATTCACCAGGATCATGCAATTTAACAAAAACAATAAATCATCAACAATGAATATTTTTCCATGAATTTCACAATCAAAAAACCATTTTTAATCTAATACAATCAATACTATCAATATTGGTCAATAGGGAATCCAACTATTTCAAAGTTTTGGATGAAACATTGACAACAAACGAAGAACGTACAAGAAAGCGGGTCGATTCTCCATGAACGCCCTTAGTTCTCTTATCCTAGAAAGATCACGACTCAACATTGAATTATTTGGCATCCAAAAACTTATATCTACCCACTATATGTTTATATTAGAGAAAGAATGGATATTGTAGAAGTAGATCTAAGCAGATCTAAGAAAATGTGACAAATCAGGAACGAATGGTGACATACCTCAAGAATCAGATTCAAAATCACCATGGGAAGGCTCTAGGTTTGCTAAAACTCATGTGGGTAGGGTTATCCAGCCTTCTAGGGAGAGTAATCTCGAAATAGGGGAATTTTAAAGCCAAAAAAATATATATACCAAAAACGAGTAATCTCCTAGAAAATATGATCTAGATTTAGCCTCTGCACAAGGTTTGACCACACGGTTTGGGCTAACCGTGTATGGATCATGCGACCTTACTTTTGGTCCCAACACTAATTATAAAACCCCCAAACTCTCCCATCCTTCACCTTTACCCTTTTTATAGAATTTTTTTTATAGAAACATCCCACTTTATAGAAACACCCCACCTTTTGGAAACAAATCACTTTATAGAAACACCCTACTTTATAGAAACACCACATTTTATGGAAACACCCATATTTATGGAAACAACCCACTTTATAGAAACAAACCAACATTATAGAAACACACAACATTATGGAAACACTCTATATTATGTAAACTCTCTATATTATAGAAACTCTCTATTTTATGGAAACTCTTTATTTAATTGAAACTCTCTATTTTAGACACACCAAATAAAAAACATGAGGAAATGGTTTATTAACCTTAAAATGGGGGTACTACAATCACCCTGCTACACCAAAAGTGTGCAAAAACAGACCACACATCACCCCACACCCAATTACAACCAAAATCACCACCCCCACAATACGACCACACATCACAACACATAAAATATCGTTTTTCATATTTAATAATGGGGATTTTATCACATTTCACCATATTTTTGGGGTGTTACCACACAAGACATAAATGAAATGGAAACCATTTTATTAACAAAAATAAGTTATTTGAAATTATTGATTTTTTGGTGATATTATAAAAAATAAAACAAGGTTTCCAGGTCAAAACAACTACTGTTTAAGAAACGGCTCCCAAAAACAATGATTTCCATTAGGGCATTCAGCATATACAAACCCAACATCATTATAATATCAATGTTGTAAAAGCATTCAAATCATTCCCCTTTCCCATTCAATTTAAATCAACCTTTTCATTTATCTTGATTATTATATTAAAAAACATACCCCACTGATAAAAAAGAGTAAACCCCTACCACATGATATACAAGTGTGTGAAGCGATGGATTCCATATATCAATGAAGCATTGAAAACTTGTTGTGCACCACATACACAATAAGCAATTCCCACAAACCAAAAACATAGAGAAAAACCCACATATCAACCTACATCGTATCAAGGGTTAACAAATCATCCAAACTCACAAACCAAAATAAAAAAACATTTCCACAGTGAATTCCCAAGTGAATGACAATAGAAAGCCACGGGGAAAGGAGAGGAACTCACTATATATCAACATCAAAAAACCACCAAAACAAATAGATCGATAAAAGTGAGAAGAGGGTTAGTAGATATCCATTAGGAACATAGGGTTCATCCAGAATGAGAGAGGGTGTAGTTCATATAACTGAATATTTAATCACCTGGATCTCATGGATTTCACATTGTGTATTCCATCAATAATGTGAAATCCAACAGTTTCCCAAAAACATCCAATTTTCCCCAAAATTCACATCTCCATGTCCTTCAATTAATTATACAAAATTAATAACTTTGAAAAAGTGATTCTATTTCACTTTTCCTCCTCATCCACATAAATGTAGTGAAAATTTCTAACTACATAAGTTCTAAGACACAAAATTCAAATTGTTTAAATTTTGCATGATGTGAATATCCCATTGCATCCCTGCAATACATCAACCACAATATAACTTGTTAAACCCTCCCCGAAATAACCACTAATACCTTAATAGATAATAGTAATAGGATGATAATGCCGGTGTTTTTACTTAATATACCTATCATATTATTCCCACCCTTGAGAATCCAAAAATAATCCCAGAAAGAAAGTGTTTTGAACGACCACTCCAAGAGTTGCCTCTTAAGGATCTCTTTACTTCTGAATGCTATCACCAGCTAAACACACCAAATAGAATATCCTGAAAACACACTGAACAGCTACATCAATGCCTATTACCAGGCACCACATTGCATAATTTGGTACAATCCACAACCACCACATTTCAACATAATCATACCAACCTCAACACTGCAAAAAACAACTACTTATAAAACTAACACACAACACCACAATAGGAACATAAATCATGGAATTTTCTTTCTTTGTGTCATTAAAATATCCACCCTAGCAACATGAGTCACCCATATGGACTTAATCACAACATAATATTATTCATCTCGATTAGTATTAAGGTCCTCCCATTCTTGTATGTATAAACATTATCACACATCATACACAAAGAAAACCAAATATCTCATAATTTCTGATGATTAAAACATCACATCACAATAATAAAAGAGAAAAGTAAAACTTAAAATCGGTCTAAGAACTAGGAACACATTTGTGTCTCTCACTCCCAAGTACTCTCCTATAAGACACCATACCTCCACAACATTATAACCAAAGGGATGGTTCATCCTTTCATCACATTATCCTAATGATTGAAAATACCTGGTGGATGCCCCAAAAATGTCTCATAATCATTGATATCCAACTCTTCCTAGTCAAATAGATGTGTTTCATCATGTACATACCAAAAAATACGTGAGATGTGGAATAAATTTTGGATCCTATTTCTCCATGGTGGAAATTTCTACTGATACAACACCTCATCAACTCTCCTCAAAACCTCAAAGGGACCTAAAAATGCAAATAATGTTTACACCCCTTCCAGACCTCTACTTCCCATGTTGAGGTGAAACCTTTAAGAATATATGTCTCCAACCTAAAAATATAAGGGAATCATTCTATAATTTACATAAGACTTATACCAGTCATATGATACTTTTATACACTCTCAAACCAACTGAATCATCTCTGTTGTTCCTTTTACCAGATCAGGACCAAAGAACCACTAACTTCTTAAGCTTTATCTAGCACAATGGGGAATGACATGGTCACCCATAAAATTCAAAAATTGAACCATACCGATTCACGAGTGATAGTTATTTTAGTACAAAATCTCAACTAAAGTCATTTTTTGTACCTAAGATACACCAATGATTGAGATGCACTCCCATAACATATCCTCTAGTATCTGGATGATCTACTATGTCTTCTCATCTGTATGAGGGTGGATTAAAGTTTTACGGTAATGTTGGGAGACAAAATTATACTACAATCCCCTCTCCACTCATGAGTTAAAATTATGATCTAAATAATAGATTATGGTCCTCGATAAGGAATTATTCCAAACCACATCATTCACATAAAACCTCACCAAAACATCCATTATGCCCAGCTCCTTGATCGTAAAAAGTGAGACGATTCTGTCAATCTATCCACTATAACCCAGACCACATCACATCCTCCCTAAGATAGATGTAGATCTATGATGAAATAGAACAATAATTCATTCCATTCACACTTGGGAACATCCAAGGGATTAAATAAACCTCTAGGAACAACATGTTCAGAACTTACCTGCAAAAAAACCAATGACCATACCAATAACTCCACTACTATCCATTTCATCTCAGGCCACAAAAACCACATCATCAAGAAAGGGTAGATCCTGTATACTCTTGGTTTTACCAAAAAAAATATTAGATAATGAACTCGTTGCAGACTCTCATTCCCAATAATAATGTTATAAACAACCTCCAACAAAGAAACATCTTATTTTGACCATCTTCTGACCTTCCCTCTAGAGCATCACCATGACCAATATGATTTCATGTCATCATTGCCTCTAATTCCCCCCACTAAGACTCCTCCACATTCCACATTAGATAATACTAAAAAATTATTTTAAACTAATATCCTCTAATTTTAACAACCCCTTCATCTAATTTTAGGGATTCAATCCCCAGTTGATTTCTATACATATGTAGAAACCTAAAATACATCCTTCAACAAATTACTACTCAAATAATCGGCCCTGACATTACTTTTTCCTGAGTTGTATGAGATCTAGAAATCATAATCCTAAATAAAAATCATCCATCTCCAATATCTCAAATTTAGAAAATGCTGAGAAAATATATATCTCAAACTCTTATGATCTATGAAGACCATAATACGATCCACAATGATTTAATTTAACCACATATTCAATTCAACATCAACCATTTATAACTCAAAATAATGGCCAGAACAATTGCGCTAATTGGGATTTAGAATCCTATAAATATAAGAGATAATACCATCAACTTCATCAACATAGAACTCAAGCCGACATGGGATGTATTAAAAAAAACATCAAACAACACACCAACCTTAGGAAACCAAAGCACTATATCACAGATTGACTTCCCCTTTAGGTAATTGAACATTTATTAAAAATTTAGTAGCAGAAAAAAAATATATTCCTTCCTAGTAAATTTTTCCAATGGGGCTGTATCTCAAGATAAATCTAGACCAAACCTCCAATAGTATCCCATAAGACCTATAAAGCTATGAAACTCCCCCAATTTCATAGGTCACTCCAAAAAAACAACTTCCTTGACCTTCGATGGGTCTACATCAACTCCAAATTGACACACCACATTCCTTAAGAAATCCACATGTCTGTTCCAAGACTTACACATAGAAAAATTTTCATAGAGCTAGTGGAATCAATGAACCTACAAGAAATCTCTAAGATTATTAGAATACTCCTACTCTATCTTCGAGTAGACCAATATGTCATTGATGAACATGACAATGAAATTGTTTATGAATTTACAAAACATCTAGTTCACAACAATAGTGAACAACACATGGGAATTTGTTACCCCAAATGACATAACTGATGAATCATAGTTTTCATAACAATATCTAATTGTAGTCTTCAGTATATCACCCTCCTTTACCCTCAATTGGGGATATCCAGACTACATATTGATAATAGAAGAAAACTCACCCTTATTCATAAATTGATAATATCTTATATCCTTAGATGTTGTAAATGGTTCTTGATTGGAACCAGATTCAGCCTCTGGTATACTATACCAAACCGTAGACTGTCATCCAACTTCTTAGAGAATAATTATAGATCACCCCAAGAAATCACAATAGGCTTGAGAAAACCCTAATTCATCAAAACAACTTTTTGAATCATCAACTCCCATAATTTAGAAGGTTCAATCTAGTATGGATCCATCAAAGTTAGAGGATCACAAAGATTCAAGTATATCCCAACCTCAACATAACATTGAGGGGGTAGCATCACAACCTCTTAGTGGAAAATATCCATAAACTCCCCACAGACCCTAGGGAAATATACAATATAATCTTCCTCAAATTACATCAATAACATACCCATAAAATAAAGAGGGGGATCCACATAATGAATACCCATTAGACAACCCCCTCACCAATAAAATCTACATGTTGATCTTCCGCATCAAATAAAATGAATCTCCTCTGGAATGAGTCGTTGACAACATCTATTGCCGGTGAAACCCTGGGGAGTGAAGATCCTAAATCAAAAAAGGCAAAAAAGGGAAGATGGCCAAATAAGCATACCCCAAATGATATTTTCCCTCAGTAGTACTACTGCCTCCACTACATAAAACTGATCATTCGTAGCACCTCCAGCTCTCTTCTAATGTCCGCCTTTATGAACACACTCAGTTTGAGGTCCCTGAAAAAGTGGATGTTCTTAAGGATGGCCTCTACCTTCCCTATCAGTCCTTAGTTTTGCATATTCTTTTGACACTTTTTGTCGAAATGGTCTCATTGACTGCTATTGATGAGGTTAGAACTGAGCCTATAAACCTCCATGAAACTACGCTTGAAGAACCATGGTAACTAATTATGGCGATGGACATGAATCCCAAAGAAAACAAACATTATCCAAATATCTCAATGAAAATCATGGAAACCACTATCCTAATATGGTTGAAAAGGAAAATGTTGAGGTCAAATCCCTAATAACCAAAACCTTGAAGCTCATAGTACCTAATAACTTACATTGAAAACCCTAGAATTAAGAAATTATACAAATTCCAATATCATGAAAGACAACCTCAAGTTCATCGACTCAACCACCACCACTATATTCGAAACCTCTAGATATATTAGCAATGTAAAAGGGGTAACTTCACAATGGATATAGGAAATGAGTTCCTCCTTAAGAAGTCTCACAAGAGATATCTCATCTGAAAAAGATCCAGGGAAAATAATAAAACGTCCTTTAACATTATTCACATCTCCCTTACTAACATACACCCTTGCAGAAGAGAAATAGGCTCATTCCTTTTCAATTCCTTTATGGTTGATGAAAGGAAATATTTCTAGAAAACTTTTATAAAGTCGAATCCTGAAACATATACCTCATTACACTCACTTATATGTTGCATCCACCCCTGATTTGTATTTCCTCATATCTGAGTAACTTCTAAAGGGACCCAATATCCTTTCAGGGGTTGGATCCAACTCAATGTGATCTTGAGATCTTACAACTATCTTTCTATCTCTGTATCCAAAAAACAACTCTCATAAATCCCCAAAGCCTTCCACTAAAAATTATTAAACACCCAATGCTGGATGAACCCTGTGATGATCAAATGAATCATATTTCCAAACCTAAACTTCATGAGCCACATACAAATGACATTGAAGACAAATAGTTGAAAAGGAAAAAATAATTTCCTAAGTCTGGTAGTATGTAATATCATTTATATTTATTTTCATTCACTTTATTCATATTAAAATTTCCAAAATAACCCAACTCAAATAAGAACAAAATTCTTCATGATGAATGTACCTATCCTTGTTATCTACCCAACAAATAGGTCCACCACACTTTTCAGTTATATAATCTTAGATTCCATTCAAGGAATGAAAGGGGGGTGGATAAAATCATATGTTCACTAGTGTAGAAAAAAAATTTAACGTCGGTTATTTTTCATTTTTTAAGTCGGTTTTTAGCCGATGTTAATACGGACGACGTTATAAATATTGTTTTTTTACGTCGGTTATTTACAAACCGACGTAAAAAACCTAACATCACGGTGTTTATCACGTCAGTTATTAATTAACCGACATCCAAAAAACCAGGGGCAGGGGGATTATCACGTCAGTTATTATATGACCGACGTGATAAAATAGTGCGGGGGTGTTTATCATATCTGTTATATAATAACCAACATGATAAACCATTTCCTTGGCGTTTATCATGTCACTTATTACATAAATGGCATGATAAACTAGGGGGTTTAATGCATCAGTTATTATATAACTGACGTGATAAAACAGTGTGGGGGATGTTTATCATGTCGGTTTTTAATAACCGACATGATAAACCAGCTCGTGGGTGTTTTATCACGTCGGTTATTAAATAACCGATATCATAAACCATTCCACAGGTGTTTATCACGTCAGTTATTCAAATAACTAACGTGATGAACCCTTCCTCATATTTATGCAGGTCGATTATAAAATAACCTACGTGGAAGTCCAATTTTTTTTAAATGGAATTCAGTCCTCTGATCTCCCAAAAAACCAAATCAAGAATTTGTACAAAAAAATAAAAGTAGACCAAAACAAGAACCAAAGAAAAATTAAGCATTTACCCCACTGGACAGCCCCCCACCACCCCCTGAACAACCCCAGTCACCCCACTGAACAACCCCCACCACACCCCTGGACTGTCCCCGACCCCCTGGACAACCCCAAACACACCGGCACAACCCCCCCCCCCCCCACCCTCATTTATACCCCCCACACACTGGACAACACTCCCACACACTTGGAAAACCCTCCCCCCCCCTCACCCCACTGGACAGCCCCCACCACACCCCTGGACTACCCCCTGACCTTCTAGACAACCCCAAACACCCCTGGATAACCCCCACTCTCATGTATACCCCAACCCCCTAGACACCCCCACCCCTAGAATTTCCCACCACCCCTGGACATCCCCCACACCCCTGAACACCCCCCACACCCCTGGACAGTCCCCACCCCCTAGACAGCCCCCAACAACCTTGGACAACCCCGCCACCCTTCTGGACTGCCCCACCACCCCCTGGACAGCCCCCTCACCCCACTGGATAGCCCCCACCACACCCGTGGACCCCCCCCCCCCCCCACACACACCCCTAGACTACCCCCGACCACCTGGACAGCCCCCACACCCTTGTACATCCCCACCACCCCCTGGATAGCCCCCCACACCCCTTGACAACCCCCACCCCCTGTAGAGCACTCCCACACCGCTAGACAGCCCTCCCACACCCCTAAAATAGAGCAAAAAGTTATAAAAAATAGACCAGAACCCCCTCACCCCACTAGAATTCCCCCACCACACCCCTGGAAACCCCCCACCCCCTGGACAACCCCCCCCCCCCCCCCACCCTCCGTGACACCCCCACTCCTAGACGTCCCCCCACCCCCTGGACAGCCCCCCAGACCCGTGGACGACCCCCCACCCTCATGGACACCCCACCCCATCGGACATCCATCCCACACCCCCGGACACCCCCACCCCACTGAACAACCCCCACACCCTTGGAAAACCTCCCCCTAGACCAGAATCCCTACCAGAAAAACCATCATAAGTAGACAAAAACAAGAAGTAGAGAAAAATTAAACTTACACAGATATAACATTAAAAACTTACACTATCAACTTCAAAAAAAAACTAAATCCAACCTAAATGACTACCAAATACATAATTACAATGAAAATATTCAAAATTATATTTTACACTATAAACAACTAAAATTCAATCAAACCTATAAAATAATTTGACCACTCCACTTGTAAGTGTTTGATGTCTTGATCAGTATCAGGTTGAGGGTCATCAAATAGCTACAAATTAAAATGATAGTAGTTAATGTGTATAATGAATAAATCAAATTGAAATATTATGGAAAAGTTTAGAAGGAAATATTACCAGGTAAAAGTTCACAACTATCCCAGTTGTTATTATTTTATACATATATCTTAACATATAATATCCGCATTTGGTGATGCCTTATTGTTCATGAAAATTATGTTTGAATGAGTGTAAATTCAATATATTATTTTTATGTAAAAAATTAAAAATTAAAAATTATAAATGTATATTTACCTTTGCATTTACATATTTGATCTTTGTACTCCTTTTCTTTGTGTTTTTTCGAAAGTAGACCTATGCCCTGTTTGAAAATAATACGAATGGGGTAAATTTAAAATTCATTATAATATATAGAACTATTTAGAAATTGAAACTTATTTTTCCAATATATTCATAAAACATTCCCACACATCATCATTGAAATAGCATATCCAATAAAGTGTTTTCTCCCTTGGGAAAAAAAACCCCTAACATCCAATGATCACTGATAAAAGAAAATTTAAGGTTAGTGGTGTTTTATGTTAAAAGAGAATGAACTCTTTGAGAGAGATGTGTTTCATACCTCTCACAAAAAGCATCATCCAACATTGTGTGACTATATTCTATTCAAGTCTTTCAGCAATATAAAGCATTCTTTTTTCCTCATCTAATGCACATGCTTCAGGGGAAATCAATTGTGGGTCCATGAATCCATATACATCTGTCAGCTCATTCCTCTCACAAATGTTATAAATATACCTAATACAAAACAAACATATGTATACATTTTTAATAAATATAACACAGGTAAAAGGTGTTAAGACTTAAATGGAAAAAAAATTCACCATGTTGATTCCCATCTTATCTCCAGTAACATGCTCCATGATATCAGTTTTCAAAATACCCATAGTTATTTCACGTCTACAAACATGAGATTCCACTGGAAACTCAGAATGACTTGCCAACAAATTTGAATATCTTGAAAATCTGTCAAGACTATTAGAATCTGTATTTGATGTCATACCCATTTGTCTTTGTTGTTGTCTATACAGTATTTAATTACCTTTAATGTATTCCTGTAATAATAAATAGATAAATATATTAGTTTTCAAAGGATAAAACAATTTTAATAAAAAAATAAAATAAAAAATATAACATTAATACATCTATGGTAATGAGTTGAAGAAGTCTGGATGGCCAAATTACTATGTCCAACTCTTGTCACCTCATCTGTAGGTAATGGTACTCGAGCTGATCTATCTATAATATCCTATATAATGACTTTCTGATTCTCTACCACTAATTTTTGATGATGAACTGTATCTCTTATACAATATACCAACCCATATGAAACTATATGATGTCGAGGATCATCAACATACAAATTGAAATAGGGAGTAAGCTGCAACGGTGGAGTAGGATAAAAAATGGGGTCCACAGGCTGAGGTGGGGGAGTGGGAGATACTGGCGGAGGTGGAGGATAAATAATGGGGTTTGCAAGGAGAGGTGGAGGAGTGGGAGATGCAGTCTAAAATTTTCTTTGCATGTCTACAAACATAGACTATATCGATGCTCTAATATTTTCCTCCATCGTCAAATTAATATTATGAACTTCATCCTCCATGGATTCTATTTTCTTATAAACACCCTCAACATTAGAATTTGAAAAACGTGCAAACAATTTTCTTATCGATACACCTATCGGATATCCTCTTACATGACCAGGATGTTCGGGCTTTCCCAATGATACAGATAAAATATCTTGCCTCCCAGTAGCTGTAAATGACCCCTTTGAGCTCTGCTCCTCAAGAGAGACCTGTATTAATTAATTGAACATTTCTGTAATTATTAAAATTATATGAAGAAAATTGTTAACATAAATAAATAAAATAGATATCTTACAATCCTCTTAGCTACGATTCTCAATTCTTCCTAAAGATATTTCCCTTTCTTCCCATCTAAGCTCTCTTCCATTTTTCATGTCTAGATGGAGGGGATGGAGGGGCACCTCTCCAGAGCTTGAATTCTCAGCTCTTAGTTTTTGAAATTTGTCCTCCATCATTTGTTCTTCCGAAAATGCATACCCGTCCCGAGATAAACTATGAGTGTATACATTTTTAGATTGGATCTCCTGATGAGCTTTCCTTGTTTTCTATAAATTAAGAATAAGAAATCATTAACAAAATATTAATAAGATCATTTATATAAGAAAGCTTATAAAATTTTACATTGCCCTTACCAAAAATAATTTTTTTCTTCTAATTTCAACAGAATGTCTCCATATGTCTTCATCTATAAAAGGATATAAACGACATGGATTGTCATGACTCCTATGAACAAAAATAAAATCAGATGACGGGGTTGATTTGAAATCCCTCAATATCCTGGCAGCCATCGATAAGAATTTCTTCCTGACTCCTCCAGTGTCAGGAATATCAAATGTCTTCTAATGAAGAAGAGGTTAAACATATTATATATACTAGAAACATTTAAAGAATAGTCAAAAAATAGTAAAAGATCTTACCAAAATCGTCTCCCACAACAGAGAGATTATCCCTTTATCCACACTTCTCCAGTCATTATAAAAAATGATTATTTTCCTCTTAGCCGAAGTTGATACAAAAATCTTTAAATCTTTTGTATTTGGACCTCTAGGAATATCATCATCATCAAACTCAACGAGTATCCTCTGATCCTGCATACGGGTAAGTCCTAATATTGGTAAACGTGTGCACCCACGTTTACTAACTCTTGAAATCTTTGTCATAATAGGAGCACATGAAGAAGATTGGGGAACATCAAGAGGAGCATGTGAATGTTCCTCCCCACAGGTATGACCAATATGCTCATCTCCAGGATCATGTGGTTGATCAACTGAATGATCTGTCATTATCCTTCAAATAAAAAAAATTTATTAGTTCACAAATATACAAATTCAAATATTTTAATACTATTGTAATCATAAAATATAAAATTGTACTAAGTTACGTAATAGTAATCATTGTTAATATGGTAAGCATGTTAAACAATGGTAAAGATGATAAAGATGGTCAAGATATTAAACATGGTAAACATGGTAAACCTGGTAAAACTGGTAAACATGGAAAAGTAATTGTCACTGAACAAAAATAATAGATATATAATTCATGTAATGGTAAACATGATAAAGTTAACTAAACAAACTTAAAACAAACAAAAACTTATACTTATTTTGTTTTAATACATGTTTTAATAAAGAAAAAACATACAATATCTAACATTTTATAAAAAAGTAAATGTAAAAAAGAAATAAAAATATGTTACCTGTAATTTTAGGAATGTACAAATGTATTTTTATCCCAAACTCCTTCATCGTGATCATTCCTTATGGAATAACCCATGGCTTCAACATGCACATCATTATGTTTTGTTAATCTTTCTATGGAAGTAGGGATCTCACATAAATCAGCATCTTCATCAAGTTCATCCTCACCAACATATTTTTTCCCTTGTAAAACAATTGCGCACTGCATATCTGATTGATCTACTACATAGAAATTATTTTTGCATGTGTTTCCATTATAAAAGAGTCAGCTGTGTCTTCCAATTTATTCAGATTAACAAGTGTCATTCCAAATTCATTGTGTCTGACACTGTTGTTACCGATAAACCATTTACTGTTAAAAATAGGAACTCTAATTTTAAATTAATCAACCTCCCATATGTCTTCAATCACTCCATAATATGCACTTGATGCAGAAATTGGGTTTTTGTCCTTAGCACTAAAAAATGCATTGCTTCTGCAAACACCAATACACCACTATTCTGAACTGCACTTCTGTTGTCCTGAGATTTCATATGAAATGTATAGCCATTAATGTCATAACCGGACCATGTTATCACATTTAAACATAGACCACCCACTATCCATTTTAATGTCTCTGGTACATCTAATCTACCAAGAAAGGACTTTTTAAACCATGACAAAAATGCTTTGTTGTGCTCATTCAAAATCCACATTTCTTTCCTCTTTGGATGACATTGTTTCAAATCATTAATATACAATGTGATATATAGTTGAGTATCAGCTATGTTATTCAAGATGTATGATTCTAACTTATTCATCTATTCAGCTGACAATGATTCGACTTTCAAGCCACAAATCCCCTTTCTCTCATTATTAACTCGTTCATGATGAGATGGAGGCAAACCTATGTGTTGCGCCGAAACCATGTAGCTCGTACAAAACTATGCAACTTCCTCAAAAATATACTATTCAATAATGGAGGCTTCAAGTCGATATGGATTATTAACATAGCCCTTCAATACTTTTGTATACCTTTCAGAAGGATACATCCAACGAAGATATACAGGTCCACAAAGCATTATTTTTCGAACCAGATGAATCATTAAATGCACCATTATATCAAAAAAAGTTGGTGGAAAATACATTTCCAATTGAAAAAGTATAAAAATTGCATCCTTTTCCAAAACGTTCGAAGCATTCACATAAATCGCCTTATTACAAATTTAATTGAAAAAATAACACAACTTCATTATAGTCTTTCTGACACGGATGGGTAATATTCCACGCAATGCAACTGGTAGAATTTGTTGCATCATGATGTGACAATAATGTGATTTCATACGTATCAAATTCAAGTCCTTCAAGGAGACAATTTTTTTTACATTTAATGAATAACCTTGAGGCACTTTGATATCATGAAGGCACTGAAAAGATAATTTTCTCCCTCTTCGATAATGTATGAAAATCCGGGGGAATAAATGTTCATCTTACTTTTGGAGTGGGAGCTAAATCCAAACGTATTACCATTGGTATTAAGTCTAATCTTACATTCAAACCATATTTTGAATTTCCTTTAATATCAAATAATGTTCCAATCAAAAAATCACAGACATTCTTCTCCATGTTCCTGACATCAATATTATGTTTAACTTCATGATATCTCTAGTATTGTAGCTCAAAATTTATTGACATTTTCTTCCAAATATGTCTATCATTACAAGATTTCTATGTCTTTCCCAGTGTCACATCAAGGTTTTTCACCCTCTCAAAATATAGATTACGGAATAACGGTTTTTGGAGCGATATCAAATTCTTATGAGCCATTGAATGCCTTTTTTAGTCTTCAATAAGGGTGATCCATATGCTAAAACTTTCGATGACCCATGTACACTATTTTCCTCCCATGATGTAATTGACAATATGACGTATGTTGTTCACAAATTGGACATGCTTTATGCCCTTTAACACTGTTTCCAGCCAAATTTTTATATGCTGGGATGTCATTTATAGTGAAAAAAAGCACTGCATGCAGTTGAAAATATTCCACTTTATAATAATCATACACCATAATACGATCAGCCCATAAAAGTTTCAAATCATCAATCAACGGTGATAAGTAAACATCAATATCATTTCCAGGTTGCTTCGGACCATAGATCATTATACTCAACATGACATATTTGTGCTTCATAAAAACTTCAGGTGAGAGGTTTTAAATTACCAATAAAACCGGACATGAACTATGTGTGCTAATGAGGGTTCGGTATGGATTCAGTCCATATGTGCACAACCCTAGTATGAGATTTCTAATTTCATTTCCAAATGTAGAATACTCCTCATCAATTTTCTTCCATTGTAGACAATCAGCTGGATGACGTATTTTTTCATCAATGAAACGCTCATCTTCATACCATCTTATCCTTTTTGAATCATGTGAATTAGTAAATAAACATTTGAAATGATGAATTATAGGAAGATACCAAAATACCTTTGAAGGGATCTTTGTAATCTCTACATCAGCCTGTGATTTTTCTTTCACCTTATACTGTGATGTCCCACATTTAGGACACTCTGATAGAAATTCATATTCCTTCCAATATATAATACAATCATTCAGACATGCATGTATTTTCTTGTATCCCAATTTCATCAGGCATAATATTTTCTTGGACATATAATGTGAATATAAAATATTGTTATCTTTTGGAAGAATGTCTTTCATCAATTGTAGCAGCTCTGTAAAACTTCTGTCACTCCATCCATGTTTTGACTTCAGGTTAATCAATTTTAAGACCGCCGAAAAAACCGTAAAATCTTTAAAACCAGGATATAATGGTTTTTAGCATCACCATATAGACGCACAACTGTCAGTTCTATCTCAATTTGTTCTACTGCAATATCGGGAATCATTTCTTCAATTCCATCAAAGTTACCAACTTGTGAATCATCATCTTCAGTGACATTCCGTCCAGTTTTACCAAGCCAAATCCAAGGTCTATAACTCAGATTAAAACCATGACAAATCATATGATCTTTTTTTTCTTTACTTTTCAACTTCTTCATATTCAAACATTTCAGGAATGAACAGAAAAAAATGTCACTACTTAGAACATTTCGTTTAGAAAATTCCAAAAAGGCATCAAAACCTTCTTCCTATTCATTGCTCATTAGATGTGCTGTAATCCAATTTTGACTCATTATTAACTATAAAAAATATCAAAATTATACATCTTTTTAAGATAAGACAAATATATGCTTATATGAAAAAGATCACAATTTTAATGTAAAACAATTTTTAAATATAAAACAAATCTATATGTATTTAAAAAAATATATTTGAAAAAGATTTTAAAAAGAAAATAAATTTAGATATAACAGTTTTAAATTCCATTGAATCAAAGAACACCATGGGGCCTCCAATATTTGATAGAAAATTGGAGAAAATGGAGTAAACCTGAGAATCAAATAAAATTTAAAATGAAAACTCAAATTGAGAAAATCACAATTTAAAGCCAATCATCATGGCACAATGGGTCAGGATAACTACGCATATTTGAAAACCACGACATGGTCTCCCCCATAACCCATAATTTTCTCATAGTCGATGACCCGTCAAAACATATATAACCAAATAGAATCATATTGAAACACTAATATCCATGAAAAAAATACAATCATCATGTCATAATCTCACAAACCACGATGCAGTAGTCAATCCCAACTAATACATATCCCCCACCCCCTTGGATACCCCCGAGACACCACCACCCCCTTGGACAACCCCCCACCCCCTGGACACCACCCCCCGCCACCGTGGACACCCCATAGACACCACCACACCCTTGGAAAACCCCCACCCCTCCTGGACACCGCCACCCCCTGGACACCACCACCCACCTCTTACCCCCTTGGACAATCCCCTGGACACCACCCAACCCTCTAGACAGGACCCCCCGAACAACCCCCAAACCCTCTGGAAAGGCCCCCACCGCCTTGGACAACCCAACCCCCTTAGACACTCCACCCCCTTGCACCCCCCCCCCACCTCCATGGACACCCTGGACATCCCCAACCCTTTGGACATGCCCCTAACCCAATGAACACCACCCCACCCCATTGGACACCCCTAGACACCACCACCCCCTTGGACAGCCCCCACCCCTCTGGATAGCCCCCACTCTACCCCCTGGACAGTCCCCACCCCTCTAGAGAGCACCCCCACCCCTCTAGACCGCACCCCCACCCCTTCTGAACACCACCCACACCCCCTATCCCCTTTGACACCCCCTGGACAAACCCCAACCCTCTGGATAGCCCCCCAACCCTCTGGACAGCCCCCACCCCCTGTACAGCCCACTATCCCTTTAGACTGCACCCCCACCCTCCTGGAGACCACCCCACCCCATACCCCCTTGGACACCCCCCTGAACACCCCAAACACTTTGGACAACCCCCACCCCCGAACAACCCCCCAAACCCTCTGGATAGGCCCCCACCCCCTTAGATAGCCCCCCACTCACCCACCCCCTTGGATAGCCCCCACCCCATCCGACACCCCCACCCCCTTGGAACCCCCCCCCCCCACACACACCCCTGGACTGCCCCCACCCCACCTCCATGGACACCCTGGGCACCCCTACCCTCTGGATAGCCCCCTGAACCCTTTGAACACCACCCCTCCCCCTTGGAAACCCCCTAGACACCACCAACCCCTTGGACAATCCCCACCCCTCTGGACAGCCCCCACCCCCTGGACAGCCCCCACCTATCTCAACATCACCCCCACCCAAACTAGACACCACCCCACCCCCTACCCCCTTGGACACCCCCCCAGACACCCCAACCCTCTGGACAACCACCACCCCCAGAAAACCCCCCAAACCCTCTGTACAGGCCCCAAACCCTTGGAGAGCCCCCCCCCCCTTGGAGAGCCCCCCCAACCCCTTCGAAACCCCCACCCCCTTGGACCCCCCCCCCACACACACACACCTGGACTACCCCCCCACTCCATGGACATCCTGGATAGCCCCCAACCCAATGGACAGCCCTCAACCCCTTGGACAGCCACCAACCTTCTTGACAGCCCCCCAGAACCATGGGATTTTAACCTCAAGCTACTAGTTTTGGCATATCTAGGGATTTTAACCTCAAGCTACTAGTTTTGGTATCATGCCATTATTCAAAATGGGAACCATGAACCGTATCTCCTAGTAGTCTAAAATGATCTATTGTGCAATGAATTGGGTTTTAATAGAAAATAAAGACTTATAATAGTCCAAGAAAATAAAAGACGTAAATAGATTATGGAACAACAAATAGTGATACCCAAAATAGAAAAAACCAAGGATCCAAAAAAAACATTCCACCCTAAAAAACCATATATAATTATAAAATATATCACACTGGTACACAGAATGGGTGTATCACAATGATTTACATATAAATTGCAGTAATATAGGTAAATGAGATCATTAGTTGTCAATGACAACAAAAACTACCATCAATATCGGGCATCCGCTAAACAAAAAAAAATTAATAGAAGTAGGTGAGGCTTACATGAATATTGATAGTCGATATAATAGATCTGGTTATAATAAATAATATGATGATGGAAAAATGAGGTAAAAGGGTTCGAAATCGAAGAATCTTACATAGTTTAAACAAAAAAATCCCAAAACGTAAATATAGACTATCCGAAAAAAAACGAATGAAATAAAGTCGTGGGAGGCTTACCTGAGTATTGAGAGTGGAGATGATAGATCCGAGGAGATTAAAGATGATAAACGATGATGGAAAAATGAGTTTAACGAAACAATATTGAAGATTCGATTAGGGTTTTCTGCGCGAGAGAGATGAGTCGTCGGTCTGTCGATCGAAAAATCATAAATGATAATTCACGGTGGCGTGTTAATTTTTTAAATATTTTATAACGTCCGTTATTTAATAACATACGTTATAAACTATATTTATTACATTTATAACACTGGTTAATATAATAACTGACATTATAAATGTATCATATAATGCAGTTTTTACGTCGATTATTTTATAACCGACGTAAAAAAATCCGCGTGTTGGTTTTTTATGTCGATTCTTATATAACTGACGTAAAAAATAAATCAGAAACCATAGTTTTGACGTTGGTTATTTTATAACCGACATAAAAACTCTTGGGGTGTTGGTTTTTTACATCGGTTATAATATAACCGACGTGAAAAATTCAGCAGGTTGGGTTTTTACGTCAGTTATTTGATAACCAACGTCAAAAAGGCCTCAGATGACACTTTTTTACATCAGTTATTTTATAACCGATGTAAAAAATTTGTAAATACCTCGTTATTATGTTGGATATCAAATAACCGACGTAAAAAATGTTGCTCTTTGGTTTTTTAGGTCGGTTATAAAATAACCGACGTAAAAAACAAACGGGCGGGATTTTTTAAGTCGGTTATTAAAATAACAGACTTAAAAGATTTACTATACATATTTTTTGCATCGGTTATAAAATAACCGACATAAAAAACCACGTATCACAAATTTTCACATTGGTTATATATAACCAACTTAAAAACTGGTGATGATAAAAACGTTTTCTTCACTAGTGGTTCTTAACAAGTCTCATGGCCCTATGTCACACACTAAGGTCAACATGAATTGTTTCCATACCAACCCATGTAATACTAACTGTTCCTAACTCCAAAATTCATCTTATCTCTCAACCATCACCTCTAATACCACCCTTTCATAACCCCCTCCTGCCAAAGATATAACACTGAGAATAGGTAGATAATGACCCCTGAGTCCTTCTTCAAGTAGGCCCTAGGTTAGAGACTAGCACCGATGGTATAGAAATATCATGAAATTAATGGAATTACCCACTATAATAATATATGACCAGAATATATGATGGATAATCCAATATAGACTACGGAGAAATATAAAAAGAAACAAAAAAAATCATGCAATGTATGTGTAAATAAAATAGGTACTGAATAATGTCTCCAAAAGTAAATACGCAATACAATTCCTATGCAATGATATAGAAACAATCCATAATGTTTTGTTCTTGTACTTTCCAACACAATCCACATAATCCTCTAGGAAACCAGATAATTTGTTTATATACATAGTGTGAGCATATTAGTATACCCAATAGGAAAACCATAGTCTCTCATGCGCAAGTGAAAGATAAATAGTAATGCACCCATGAGAAAATTGTAGAACCAACAACACCTAAAATGGTCACCTATCAATCCAAACCTCACAAAGGTATTATTTACAAATAACGCAATCCATGTATAAAAAGATAATAAGAATATTATCGATAAAGGGTACCCCACACCACCTTCCCACTGGTTTGATACTCCCACATGCCAATGTCATACGTTCTGAAGATCATATATCTTCTAAATAACATATAAAACCACCCCACAACATGGTCACATCGCGTAAAACCCACAGACACCTATGCCACTGCCCCACATCACGGTCACCTGTCATCATTCCCATATACACCTTGGCCACCACATCATTGCCATAACTTGAGTAGTAAGGTTTTGTGAACATAAAGGACATCAACCTCATTCCCTTAAACTACCATGAATAATCCCCACTATAATCCTCCCTTTAGCATAGAAATATAACATATCTCCTGAAAACACTTGGTCCAATTCCCCACAACACGTTCATATCACATCTCGACTAAAACATTATGGGCCACCACCCAACAACACGGTCATATTACATCTCACCCAAAAAACCTGGGGCAACACCTAGTTCACTAAAAGACCTTAAACCATTACAACCTTTTCATATCTACTTATATGGAAGAGTGAGCAAGAAAGGGTGGTTATAAATCCATCCATCCTTATCACTCATAAATTTGGAAAAAAGGCCTCCTGTGTGAAATTATATGTGTTGGAAAAAAGTTATTTACATCGGTGTGTTGTGTATTTGAATCACAAGGAGTATAAAAGTATATAAATTTAGACACACACAAGACCAACCTGTTGGTTCACAATGAAACATGAACTAACTCAAAGAATCCACACTTTCATAGACACCTCTAAATGAATAACACTATATAAACCACATACAAGTCTCACACCATAAAAAATTCCATTATCCATATTACTTAATTCATTATATACAAAAAACAACTATTGACCACATAAACCATAAATTTTTTGATCATTAGTCAGTTGCATCCCATTAACCAAACAAAACCCCAACCATTTCAATCATTAATAAATAATTATATTCTCACTAGCCAAGAATCTTACACAACATGACCACATATCACTAGTATCTCATTATTCCAATCAAACCATCACCTCACCTCCCAAAAATCATGTCTAAACAAACCTTGACCTCACAGACCCAAAATCACTACTAAATGAATCATCTCCTAGTCACCCAAAAAGTAATACCAAACAAAACATCTTCTCTCCACCCCAAAAGTACGAACAAAAAAATAATCACCCTACCACCCAAAAGTATAGAAAACCAACCAAACATCCCCGAAAACCTCATTACAACAACACATAACATCCCCAAAACATGACCACACACCACAACACATAAAATATAATTTTGTATATTTATCAAAGAATATTTTATCACATTTTACTTTATTTATATAGATCTATCATAGAAGCCATAAATTCTTGGGAAACAATTTTATTGACCAAAATAATTGGTCATCCAATTTACATTTTTGAGTGATATCAAAACAACATATAACAAGGATTAAATATCAAAAAAACTAAAACTCAAGAAGAGTTTCGAAATAGTTATGATTTTTATTGGCGTATTTAGTGCGTGCAAACACAACATCATGATAATAATTTTTTTTAAAAGATTGTGAATCATTCCCTTTTCCCCTATAATTTCAATTAAATGATTAAATTATCTTGATTAGCCCAGTAAACACCATCACCCATAGATAAAAATGATTAAACATATTCTCCATGATACACAAAATTGAGAAATGAGGGATTACCTTACTCCAAGAATATTTCCAACTAAATACACACCATGTAGAGAAGGAGAAACACCTGTAAACAACAACAACATGAAAGAACCATGAATCTACCCACAAAACATCAAGGATAATATAAAAACATTTCCCAACTCAAATCCTTGACCAATAAAAAATCACCTTAACTAGTCAATAAGAGAAAAATGAAATAAAACCTTAAGTAAAGGAGAATAACTCACTACAAATGACCAAAAAAACCAACAGAAACAATAGATCGATGTAAGGGCGAAGAGGTCTAGAAGATCTCTTAAGGGAGCCTAGGTTTAATTTAGAATGAGAGAGGGAGTGGTGTGGTTAGATGTAAAGAATCTTCTAAAAGGGTTATAAAATAACCTAGATCTCTATAATTTCATGTTGTGTGTTCCATTCATGATGTGAAATCCATGGGTTCCCCCAAAATTACAAATTTCACTAAAATTTACATAACAATGATCTTAGTTTTATTATATTTCTTGAATTACATTCATTATTTGATTCCATTTAATGGGTTCCTCCTCAGAAGCATAAAATCCATTAAAATAGATAGCGTTGCAAGAATTGAGCCACCAATTCATGTTGTGTAAACCTTTCATGATGTAAATATCCTACATCAGCCCCATTGCATCTCCAACCATTTTGAAACATCCTCAATTCTGCTCTAAGACACCAATATCACCATAAAATCACAATGTGACATGCTAGGAAGGCACAATCCATTACATACATCTTACATCAATAGTTTCTTAGTTAATATCATAATTAAAGGCTAATAATATAGTCCCACTTATTAATTGGAATAAAAAACAGTTACAACATTCCAGCAACGAATTTATATCCCACTTTTATATGAAAACTGGTTAATCATCTAACGTCATAGTCAATAAAATCATTCTTTATTGTTGGAAAAAAAATATTTTCATATATATTTCTATTATTTTTTCCAAAAAATGTATTACATAAATGGAATGATAAAATGAATCTTACATTTCTTATTAGATCTAGGAAGGAACAACTAATTGTTTCTAAAATAACAATATAAAATCAAATTCTTATTACCAACCAACCATGTCCACTTTTATTTTTCGGGATTCCCTTATAGAAATACATTAAAAATATGACAATTGATTCACCCTCACATGATCTACTAATGTTGGTGAGACAAATATACTAGATTATTAAATATTTTTACCTCAATCATTAATTACATACCATATGTCACAAAATCAACTCATGATATCCCACTCCAATTTAGAATATCATACCACATTTTCATGTGTTTTTTATCCCAACACATCAATTATAGTATTTTATTTCATATGAATAAATACTATCTTGAGACATATAGTCTATAAGTACTCTATCCATTGATGATAAATTATGTTTATATTACACTATGTAAATATATACTTCTATATTATATAATAGATGTACATCACAAACTTCTCACCACATATATAATGATTCAATGTTTTTAATTCATGCATGACCTCTATAATATTGAGTAATTATTTTTCGGAATTTTAATCATTCTCCCTTATCTCAAATGAGTAAAATTCACCAAATAAGATAATCATACATTATGATACACCAAATCCATTTTATTGAGATATAATAATGAATGCGATACAAATCCATAATATTATTAAATATGAAAATTGGTATTAAGATCAAAATTCCATTTAACTCCTTAAAAGATATTTGATTTTACAGAGTCCATAAGAATAGTATTACATTTCACCTAAAATTCATCACTGGAAAATAAAATCAACAAATATCTTGATTAAAGAGTCAATAATTTTCATAAAATACAAAAAACAACATAGTACAAACCCATTCTTTGATACTTTCCTTGAAATGACAATTTATTTTTTATAGTGGTCAAATAATATTCTTTTTTGTAGAATTTAAATTCTTGATGTATTTAATATATTCATTTAGAAATTTATATTTATAGATTTTTTCATAAAGGTGATTATCATATTGAATCATCAACACTATCTATAAATATTTATTTTGACCATCCCATTATTATGAATAAACTGATATAACATTGATAAATATAATAAAAAATTAGACATTTCACCAGTTAATTATGTGACTAATCTATTCTATGAAAACATATTTAGGATTAGTATAAAATATTTATATAGGAAAAAACTCATAGTGATTATAAGTGTATCGAGATTTTTTATCAAGATATCCTTTTTCTTCAATATTTATTAAAGTTATCTGACTAGTAACAAAATACTAGATTATTTTCTTGTCTATATTAAATAATTATAAAAACAATTAATTCATGGAAATATTTTTTTGCCTTCTGTAAAACTAATTTAGCTTCCAATAATTGACCCCTAAAGCCAATATGTACTACGACTTCTTAACATATATTATTTCAGTATCTGGAGGAGTGTTTCTTAACCTGATGAATCTTCCAAATACATTAACCATTATAGAGTTGTCCAATATTTATAATTGTTTTATACATTACTTGTTATTTGTGAATAATTATAGAACTTTTATAGGGGTATTTGATAGATGATTCTAAATGTGGGAGGTTCATAAGATGCACTAGGTACCCATTGGTCTAGGACTATGTAAGTAGAGGGAGTTTAGAGGATATATTGGATTTTATTTAAATTTATAGGAACCTATTAGAATTATAAAAATGACTTCATAGATTTTTGTAAAAAAACATTTAAAATAAATTTATTTTCGTTATTTTTTACAAATAAGACATTACCTATAAACAATAACGCTTGGGAATTAATAATTTTTATTTTTAATCATGGACACCCCAAGATAGTTGTTCCTATTCTCCTAACCCACAAAAGTGGATTCAACTTCATGGATGATCTGGATCACTTCCAAATGGGTAGAAAAACATATCTATGGTAAGGGGTAGGTTGATATATTCTCAAATATCCTTTTCATTAAAATTTATTTATAGATTAATAAACCATTTACTATCTGTCTAATATAGATATTATGAAACATTTTGACTTCTTCACTGTTCTATTAGTCTCTATGATGTTGTGGTTTAATCAAAGTAAACTGAATCAATTTTGGTTTCTTGACATTCAGGATTACACCTTCCAAATAAGAATTAGATATTGCATACATATTTAATCATGATTTCCTAGTAAAAAAAATTCAATTGGTGGTATATCTTATTCCTTTTGATCCTAAAGTATTTTTTCCAATTTATTATGGTAGGTGTTCCATTATTCCTCTTATATGCATAGATATGTTGTTTTACAATTGAATCAATCTTTGGGAATTAAATAAAATTAAAATGTTCAAAACTAATAATTTTTTTTCATAAACTATTATAAAATATTTGAATTGATTATCTAGATTGATTTATTTTCTAATGTTGTCCTGCCATTACTATTGTTCAAAAGTCATTTTTCCTTATTCATTTGTATACATGTAATGTTTTACATAATAATATTTTCTAGAGTTTCATTTGTGGTTATAGAAATTTTATAATTCTTTTCATTAATTTTATAAGGGGAATTTATATATCAATACTTTCCTCTAAATTATTTCATAGTTTTTTATATGATTTTTATTTTATTCTTTATATAGTTACACTATCAATAGGTTATATTTTGAAGATATATATGTACAATAAATGTTATATATATTTTTTCATATTATGACTAGGAACTCCTCAAGTGATAAAGAAGTTCGTGGAGAGGGATGGGTTATGATACCTGGACTCATTATACCCCTTCTACATTCCCTTAAGTGATGGGAAGTGTGTTTTGTATACCGGTTATAGATAATTCCATTTCATCTCTTGGATTGGTATAACCTAAATTATTTTATTTATTTTTATGATATTCTGATTTAATGTTTTATATAGGTCATCTTATATAGACCCTGCATATATATTTTTTTATATGAGTTACTTCCTTCCTTTAAATATATATTAAACTCTATATTTGTTTTCATTATATTTAATCCTATAGTTTTTTATTGTTGTCAAATATACATTCACTTATGAAAAGTCATAAGGGGTGAGGTGGTGACCTCTTTCAGATTTTTTCATGAAAATAAATAATACATTATTTTATGGGAAATTGGCAATTATTTTTGGTACATGAACTATGTAATGATAACGAACCAAAAAAAACCTGATTCATAGTCCATAGAGAATGTATTTTAGCTTGAGTATTTTTTTGATATTGGGGGATGAACTAGATGAACATTGAGGGTCATCCAAAATTGTATATGTATGGGTTCTAACATATGGACCTTCTAGAAGTAATCCTTTAGTCCGTGTTTAGATATTAGTTTATGTATATAAACTATTTATTCCTTAACATAATTATTTTTAATCCTTTATTCATATTTCAGAAAATTGATGTATGAAATCAGATGTTCATATCATTTAATGCATTTAGTATTTTTTTTATTCAACAAAAGCTTCAATTTTTGACATAATTAAACTCTTTGTATATATATTAATTGAGAAAATAATACCAAAGTGGTACATGAACGTCATATAGTTTAATATATTATTCTATGAGGAAAAATAATATCCCCTTATATTTCATTAATCCCTAACATTTTTATCGCCCTCTAGAAACTAGGATGTGAACCTATGGTATTTTAGTGACCTGATACGATATTATTAATCTATTTTAGTCATGGTTACTAAAAATTGAATAAGATTGTTGAAACCGATATAGTGTATAAGACTATTAGTATCCCAATGGTAGGATCATTATGAATTAGTAGTAACACATAAACATGTCATTCTAGAAAATTATGGTTTAATCTTAAATTACCATGGATAGTTATAAATTTATTTTTAATCCTTCATTGATTCATTCATATATTATAAATTACCATGCATGAATTAAGGTGTTTGATTATATGATCAAGTCAGAAACATTTCATAATATATTGATGACTGTATTTGGTTATTAAATCATCAAAATATAATTGAATATTCATATTAACTGAAACAACAATAGTAAGTAAATTACGATTTCTTTTAAATTTACTTTTATTGATATGGGGAATATATATTTTTAATGGTTAAATTTTATTGATAAAACTTATTCATTTTAATTTATAATGATAACATTCATCTTTATATTTAAGATATGTATTTAAAATATTTTAAAATTGATATTATAAAGAATGTAAATGGTTTTAGACTCACATTAATAGAGTTATTGATAAAAAAGTATCTATTCTGTTATTATACTTTTTAAAAATAGTTAAATTATGATTTTATCCAATAGAAGACTTTGAATGAGGGGTATGGGGTTAGACCTCTCTTCTATTGTGTATATTTAAATTTTAAGTGTCTATTTCCATAGGGTGATTTTAATTTTCCTCTATAATTTATTATAGGGTACGATTAATAAACACAAACATCCCAATAGAAAGAAGAAATTGAGAAAGGATTTCCTAAATAGAGTTATTTTAATATCCATGATTTTTTTATTCTTGATATTTTTTTATTGTAGGGAAATACTAACAATGATGGAAACTCACTGTGGGAATAGATCCTCTTCCATTCATATTTGATATTACAACTCAGGAAAATGAGGAATAAATTCAATGTATTAAATCCCCCATTGGAATGGGAGGTAACATTGAATGAATATTAGAGTTGGTATCTATATTTATTTTTAAAAACACTTTATAGTGATAGTGGGATATTATGACTGGTAAAGATGGAATTCATGTATTATATGACTAGGGACCATTTAATACTTAGTAGTAATGGTGAAAGAAGAATAATTCAGTTGTATCTTCTATAATAAATCAAATAAAAGGTAATAAAACATCTCATAATTTTTAAATTACACCTATTTATCTACATTAGCATGTGAGGAGGTGTTTTATTAAAAAATATTTATTCTAAATGCAATAAAATTATTTTATGTGGTTTTCATGGCTATCATTAGATGTTTTTCCTAAAGGTGTGTCTCAAAAAGTGTCAGGAAATGACCACAGTTTACCTATACATCGTAGTTACATTTGTCTTTCATTCTACTGGAGGTAATCATCCTCCAACAAAAAAATATCATGGTGATATGGTCTAAATAATAGTCTGGACCACCTAGCATCTGTGAAACCATTTTTCCTAGGATTATGTCCTCGGGTTTAACATTATGGATCAACTAGAATGAATTTCACCATGATATATTATATTCATGTGGAAAGGGTTCCTTTACTCTTATATATTATATTACTAATCCATCATCTATAAAAAACTATTTTCCAACATATGTTACTGACATTTATTTATCAATAAACAATTGGAATCCATTTTTTTAAATCAACGTGGTTGTATGAATTATATGATTTACCCTTGAAACCCCTATTAGGAAATGAAAAGAGAAAACTAGTGTCGATTACATAACATAGTAGTGGAATCATATAGTAACCTATATTATATGATATCTCACAAAAATATTAACCATCCTAGGTCGTGAGTGAAGATGAGACTATACCCTTAATCCCACCTCTAATAGAAAATGATTTGGCGGTCATCAGTAGGTGTATAAAATAAAAAATTGGACGTATTACACTAAAAAAATTGAAACTTTTGATGACATACCTTAATAATGTTAATATAATAAATTTAATTCAATATATAATTAATGTGAATTATCTACATAAATAATGGTCTCCCAAAAAGAATACAAAAAATGCCTCTACAACAAAATCTACAACACTGATCATGACGTCCACAACCAAGTAAAGTCCGTCCTAATCATAAATCAGCTCATAAAAATATATAAAAATAATATATATATATATATATATATATATAAAGAATTTAGAATATAAGTATACATTGATTTTTCATCAAAAAAACATCTCATAAAAATATGGAAGAATAATAAAAAATCATCAGTTAATATATAACAGAACAAAATCCACACTTATTCTATATTATCTATCACTAAATATCTCTAGGTATCATTTAAAAACTCAAAATATAAATATAATAATATAATATTTACAAAAAGAATATATTAATAAAATTACCTATATCAAATTCCACAATAAAAGATCATACAAAATTCCTCAACATAATTCATTATCTGCTTCCATTCCTCTCATTTAAATAAAACCATATAACTATATAATAGCAATTCATTAACCATGTGACCATGAAACTATTATAGAAACAACATCCATGGCATAATGGATCCAAAATATCATTATATCCTCTCTGATATTGGTTACATAATCATGGAAGAGAATACGCTCATGACCTCTTGCTTCTATGTATAGCCCCACTGTGAATTCACATCACTTCCACATAATGAAGAGTCATAATACCCTATATATATTCTTCAAATGGCCTAAAGTCCTTTATATTTTTATTTATCTATGGATGAAAACGTTTTTAACTTGGTTTAAAGGTAACTCTTACTTGGCCTATAGGCCCAATGGCACAAGGATCAATACAAGTTACCGATGGGGGATTCAATATGATATCATTCTTATAATCCATTTTACTCTACTGGTGGCTACTACTACTCTGATTCCTTTTATCATGCCTTACCTCGGGTGTGATGATCACATTCCATTGCACGAAGTCCTAGTGGCCCAAAAACCTTTGATTGCCCGACGTCCCTACCGTATCTGCATATCAAGGGAATACACCCATATTTGCATCATTCATGCATCATCCCCTTCCTACATCATCCTTGTGTCACTACTACAACATAAATACCCCAAGTGGGGATGACTAGATTTGACCCTAGGTCTTTTGGATGCCTGGAAAGAGCCTTTACCACTTGGGTACAACCTCATTTTAAGTTATATATATACATACAAATATATATATATATCACTGTGTGTATTATAACCTTGATCCATTAAAAATGTATATATATATTTATATATCATAATCCTGATATATTATAGTCTATAGTACATGTAGAAGAGAGAGTTGGGATGGGATGTAATTTTCCATCTCTGTCACTTCCATCATTGATGTTTGGAATAACATTTGGAACCCATTTCATTAACATTTATATCAAAATGGATACTCAACAAATTTTGTGGTGCATTAGAAATGAACGAAAATATATACAATATATAATAGACCAGAAAATTCCAACCTGAGAGTTGCCTCTCAATTTAGTTACATTTATTAATATTAATTGAAACTACGGAATTTCTAACACCACTTCACTCCATAATCCATTTCTAGAACTAACCACAACACAAACTATCTATACAACCACCATATAAAAGTCACACATCAAACATGAATTGAAATTTTATCGTACAATGAAAATTTTAAAATTTTTTCATTTTCTAACCACATTATAGTCTTTAGAATAAATTAAGTTAGTTCATAAAAGTTTTACACACACCATCAGCTTTTAAATTTCATTTAACATTTAATTACATAATTTTTCATTGCATTTTTCATTAATATTTTATTTATTCTAGCCATCTTCTATATTATCTGGAAACTATAGCACATCCAAAACAATCTCTCTCAACAACTTATGAATCACCATAACACATTAAGCCATCAACCATATAAACATCTCTGCCTTTTTATAACATGTCCCATTTCCTCTATTTATCATCATTTCCAAACTAAAACTAAAAAAACATCACACCACAACAAGAAACAAAAATTCAAAGAGAATAAATATAAAAAATGGATTCCATAAACATCAAGAACAATTAAAAGTAACATCAAATTATATTATTTGTTACCTTAATATTTTTCCAATATATATGAATAATAACATAAACATAAACATATTCAATTATATATCCCATATTCAGTTAAATAATTTATGCGATTATTTAATTATGGTGGTGAATGTCCCATTAAAAATTAAAAATACATTTTATTATAAAAACAAATTACATTTAAAAAAGAAATAATTCTCAGTCTATAAATTGATATTTTATAAAACACTTATGAGTTAGTTATTCCCCTTCAATTTACATTTTATATGTTTTTTATTTTCATTATGTTAATTATATGAATTTAGCAAATAAAGATATTGTAATGGTAATTTTATATTCATTGATAATTTAAATATAATAAAGATCATCAATCCCCTGTCTCAATTTTTTATTTAATAACTGCTGCACAAGAATGATGAGAAACCAATGATGAAGTACCAAAAAACTCTCAAGGATCTATAAAAAACATGTTAACCAACATTCCCAATGAAGTCCATGAATAAAAAACTCTAAATATCAACTAAAAAAACTACAGCAATCTCCCTAAGAAATAATAATTAGAAACAAATAGAGGAATTGATTAGAGGGAAACTCCTTGGATAAAAATATATTGATCACTTGAATAGGGTGGAAAACATATACCAAGGGATGAACAAGATCACCAAAAAATTATATAAATGGTTCCTAGGGATAACAGGATTTAGGTGGCGTTAAATAGAATATGAGTGAGAAGAAAAATTCAAATAAGAAACATTGAAATAGACCATCATAGTGAAATAAATGTTATCATGGTGAAATTATGGTATGATACATGAATCCTGAAACAATCTCCCTAAATTTTAGGATTCAAAATAATTTTTATTTGTTACAATAAAATAAATTTATACACATTTGGGACCACCAGGTCATTAAAATATCAACTTCTGGAACCCCAAGGAAGAACATAACCTTATTCCTAAAACTTAGTAACCACAAGACATAAATCATTTTGGATATCTCCCCATTATTGTGAAATTTATATTACATAATAATATACAATATTCACCATAATACTCTCTACATAACTATGGAATAATCCACATAGTAAAAAAAATTAGAATGGGTAATATAATTTTTTCAAAGATGTACCTCTACGGAGTGAAATAGGACTTCATGCCACAATCATAACCAATCACGGTGAAAGGAATATTTATCATCTAGATAGAGGAACCTAAAAATATCCCATCACAAATCCCATGTTACAACTCATCTTCTAGATTCAAAACTTCACTAACAATATCTATGATTACTATTCTATAAAAAACTTCTCTCCACAAACAAACCATTTTTGGTGAAACACTATTGGTCATGGCTTGATATGTTCTTATTTATAAAATTTCATCTAATAATCAACCATTTTAGTAATATTTACTTCAATTTCAATCCAAAATCCCCAAACACCACATATATGAAAAATAACGTATAGAGATAAATCATTCATATTATATTAGATAAATATGAAATGATTATAATCCTCAAAAATAAAAACCAACCTATATGATGATAAGCACACCAAAAAACCAAAAAAATATTTGGTATTCCTTTAAACTAATTTCCATTCCATTACTATAACAAAAACAAAACATAGGTATGAAAAAATAAGTCATGTACCTAAAAAATAAATCATGTCAATATATAAAAAAATGTGGATAAAAAATAAAATGATATAGAGAATGCATTCCTAAATATTTCTTCCATTTACACTCATCCAAGAAACCAGGAATCTAGATTAGATGATGAAAAGAAATAGTTCTCCAATATCAAGATCATGTTTAATATTCATAGGCCTAGGTATAAATGTTGAATCCTCCTAGACTTCTAAATTAGTCTATAAAATAAAAAAAATATGTTATCATGAAGATCCTAAAGATGATTTGAAGCATAGAAAATGTCACAAATTTAATCGATATGTGGGGGAAGTTATAGTGTTTATTAAACCTAACCAATAAGTTCTAACACCTCTAAATGTCTGATGATTCATAGATACAACAATCTTCATTGGCTGAATCTTCACTACCCATGAGGTGGAGAATCTTTTATGAATACCTAATAACAAACATAAAACTCTAGAGGCATCCTCCTATAATATGTATAATAATGGTGGTGAGAAACCTTTTTTCACTTGTAAATATAATAATATTTAATCCTCATTATTTAAAAAATAATAAAGGCTAAGAACCACCCACTCCAAAACACCATTTCATCAAAATGATGATCTCTAAGGCAGTTTATAAATCAACTCAAACAAAGTGATTTCAAATTATGTGAGACTAATATTTTATTATAATACAATAATAAGGGTAGAATATTTACCTATGAGTTATAAATTGAAATTTTTGTTCTTTTAACATTTCCTATAATATTTTTCTAGTTGTGTTAGTTTGACCATCTTTATTAGGATAAAATGTTGTAGTATGGTAATTAAGAGATCCAATGGCACACCAAAAACCCATATACACATAGGATGTAAAATGAGTATCTATATTATGTAAGATCATACGAATAACATTCAGATTCAAAAAAAATATCTTCCATATATAGATTCACTGAATAATTAACTTTACACAACTCCATGAACACCATGTAATGATATGACTTTATTAGTTCATTCACAATCATCATGTTTGAATAATATCCTCTTAAATCTCTTGATGTAGCACACTGATGAAATTTGTAATGAAATGTAACCAATTCTACATAATATCATCTAATTTTAGAACCAGGATACCTAGAAAATGAATCTCAAAATTCACTTATTATCCCACCGTACACTGATACATGATCATTTCTATTATACTCTTTAATCACTAACAACGATAATACTCTCTTCAAGGAAGAATAAATACTTGAATACTAGGATACACTATTAGAGTTGATCAATGATGTTGATTGAGAACCAAATATTGCATCACTATCAAAATATAGATATTATTTCAAAACAATAGTGGAAATGGATTATCCTCTAACTATTATTTAGAAGTATCACGATAGAAATCAATATCATGTATTTCCACTTTATCAAGATCTTACAACATAAACACTTAAATATATTGTATCAATAATGAGTGAAATGTTATTTTATATGCACAATATCCACCAAAAACTTCATCCACATCAATATAAAAATATGTGATCTCTATAATAAACCCCATGAATTTTTGGAACAATGAATAACACAACTGTGAGAAATTTTTTATATTGAATCAAATGTTATATTTCCATTCCATGTATTATAAAATATCACGACATCAGAATTTTGAAAGAACAACATCTACCAAAAATGATAAATATTTAGATACTACTGATAAAATAAATACTAAATTATTTTTTAATCAATGTATACTATGAAATGCTTTTCAATGAGTTAATTTTTTTATAGTATCTGAGAAAATACTACTACCAAAACCAAAAGATTATAGGCAGTGTAGTTACCTTCTTTAGGACATATAAATTGATATCCAAAAGATATAATTTCACTCTAATATTAAAGAAAACAATCATATAAGATTATAGTTATTAATTATTTTATAATGACTCTATAATAATAGAATATTATGGGAAAAAATTATCTTCTCCTTCATATTCTTAAATATCTCTTGACCTTGATTAGTTTATATGTAGGATTGATCCATCCTTGTCAAGCATATCAAAAGAGTTATAATACCAGAGAATTTAGATACAAATATCTTATTGGAACATAAAAAATGATGTAATAAACCTCTTATATACTTTTAGGATCCACCCAAAAAACAATTATATCAATCATCACAGGTGTAACTCATCAAAATTTAGGAATAAATTTTTTCCTCTAATCTAATACTATGTTCGACTTCTTTTTTCACATGAAACCCAGAACTAAAATGAGCCATGCGATATTATATTAATATTAATAATAAAATTTAATTTTAATATAACCCATAGTAAGTAAAATCATTTTAATTAATTTGATATGCATAAAAAATAGGATTATGATTAAATAAATTTTTATAAAGGATATTTTCTACAAAATTATTTTTTATATGAATATATTTTTATTTAAAAGATAAATTTATAAATTTTAGAATTTTAATTTTCTAAAATGGAATGGATTTTAAATATCATAATTTGAAAATTATAATAGTGGTAATTTTCTACATTTTTTAAAAAAATTGTTTATTATATGAATACAGAAAATATCGATTTTTTTAATATCATCGCTTTTATAACATTAGCATAATAAAATAATGAATGAAATTTTTTTGTAAAAAAATTATTATAATTTAATTATTTATCAAATTATAAATTATTTAAAAATACTTTTTTTAATTTATAAAACACTTTCCTAATGTTTTGTAAACAAAAGTGATATATTACACTAAAACCTATTTTTATTCCCTAACATAAAAATTTAGTTTTTATCACTAGTATAAATTAATCCTAATAAAATGGAATTCATATTTGATATAAAAATATTTATATTATGTATTAATTACAATATATTTTTACAGAATAAAATTATGATTACTAATATTAGTGATAATGACTTTGATAATAGTGAAATTGTTAATTTCAAGGAATATTTTTATTAATGGTTTGTATTTTTTGACTAATAAATTAAATTGATCTATTTTTTATGATTATTTTTTAAAAAAATTAATCATATATACATAAATATTTTCAATCATTTAATTGTTAATTAAATTTATATATGGATATGAATAATTATTGGTGAAAACAACATTTTTTCCAAAATATGGTTTTGAATATATTAAATGATTTAATTTAAATATTAATTTTATCATATTTAAAAATTTACTTATATTATATAGGGATTAATATTTTTTATAAAACATAAATTTTTAGGTTTTTTTTCTTTTAATTTTTGTAAAATCTAAATTTCTTACTTAATAAACTTATTTCAAATATAAAAAAGTAAAGTCGTAAAATGTACGATATAATGGTAAGTTATTTAAAACATATGTAAAAAATTTATTTTAGATTCATGGTTGAATATTTATAGAGATAATATCACTCCATATACATTATTTCAATATTTTTGAATGATTTCCCCTTGAATAGTCACATTCAATTATAGAAATCTAAATGTGTTCCCAGAAGTTCATTTTTATTCACGAATAAAAGGTGATCAATTACACTCTATGAATGGTAAAAATAAACATATTATTTTACAAGAAACTATAGGATATTTACCTATACTAGATATCAATAACATGGCACAAATTCCCATTAAACCATAAGATATGAAAATTCCTTCATTTACAAGGATACATTCACGAGAAATTTAAGGTACCAAAGTGTGTATTAATAAAACCTTATTTATTTATCATTAATCATTTACTTATAAAAATCTCATACAAAGTGTAATAAAACAAAATAAATGTCCTTATTATAATGACTTTTTATTATATTTATGGAAAATATTATATTTATTCATTTTCATCCACTATGAAAATCAAAATAATATTGATCATGTGTATGTGTGGACTAATGCCTCTATGAAGTAGAGTGCATTATTTTTCTTCACCACCTTAATGGGATTGAAATAAATTAATACATAATGTATTAATATGTTATTTATAACATTACTAATATTTTGAAAAAAATAATTTATTTTATTATATTCATTTAATTTTTTGGAAAATAGAAAACTTTATGCGCGCATCCATGTGGACTACCACCTCCTTGAGATAACATGTTTTTATTTCATCACCACCAAACATGGATGAATTTAAATATGTATTTTAGCTAAAAATATGTTTTTATGAAAATATTAATATTCATAAAGATAATACTGGACATTATATATGGGATAATAAAAAACATTCGTAGTAAACTTAACCTCCTAAAATTAACAAATCATAGTAAAAATCATAATGCAAGGTCATTTTATAAAAAACTATAGTTTTTTCGCTGCTCAATACACTCAAATGAGTTATCAAGAAGATTTAGAACATCATAACACATTTTTGTGGGACTGAAACCAAGTGGGTCATTGGCACTAGGCCTCCTGGTAGCGAATGGCCAAACCTGTTTCCGAGGGAGGGGTGGGACTCTGTAGTATCAACGAGGTAATCCATGGCATGCAAGGCCGTATGTCCTAGGATGTCATTGTGGGAGAATCATTGTGGGTAGTGTTTTTAGGCAGTTATATCTCATGAAATGGGGGATTTCTAGTAGATACAGCCCTCGGATTTCGAGTTTGGAAAGAATCATGGCATCACAACTCGAGGGGGACTCGGGCTCTGCTACGTGGATCATCAGCAAAGGAAATGTCAGCTTTGGGCAGGATAATTGGGTGGGTGTGGTATTAGACTATCCATGCTTTCCTTTCATAGAGTTCACTTTTAAAAAAGCTTGCGATCACCTTAGATTCATTCAGTTATTCCTCACTCCCTAGAAGGTTATAGTTTACGAAGATATTTTGATGAATGAAGAACCTGATAGATGCTTCTTGAAAGGATCCTCTTCTGGGAATTTGGTTGTAAAAGACTAGAAGGACCCTATGTAGGTGGAGGGGTCTGGCGATGAGTGGGAATCCAATTTATGGTGCAAGGGGATCCCAACAAAGATAAACTTCCTCACGTGGCGCATAAGGAAGAGGGCTTTGCCGACTGATGAAAATGTGGAGTGAAGAAGAATTACTGTGGCATCTTGATGTTTTTGCTGCGAGAACCTATAGTCTGAAACAATCCTTCATATCTTCTTTCAGAGAATATGGGTTCATTACCTATGGTTCTTATTCTCCACACATCTTGGTTTTTATTCAAATCATCCCTCACTATAGGAGTCCTTGGTCTTCTAGTTTCACGGAGTTGAATGCAGGGCCACAGAATACAGAGAGCGGGCTATTATCTTCTCTTCTCTGTGCTGGATGCTAAGGGAGGCCTGCAACCTTGTAATGCTAGGCTCTAGGGGGTCGCACTTGTCTTTGTATATGCGAGTCAAATATTCAATCTTATAACTCGAGGTTCTACGTAAGGATAACCAACTTCTGTCCATGGCTGGAAACATGTTTAGAATACCTCCTACACCGCCAAGGAAGGAGGGCCGATGGATTAAGTGGGATCCACCGGGGGTGGCCTGAAGCTGAATGTGGATGGTTCCATAATGTGGGTATGATAAGTGGTGGAGGTGTCCTCCATGACTCCTGGGGCATGGTTCTTCTGAGGGTTTATTGCTTTCTATGGTCCAGGATCCTCCTTAGGTGCGGATGATAAGGTTCTTCTCTTCTGAATAATGATTTTCATAGAATATGGTTTTGAAGTACCATTTTTTGAGTCTAATTTTGAGGTTCTTGTGAAGTCTATCTAGGGGTGGAATGAGGTTCCCTGAAACATGGTGTATCCAGTTCGTAGGTGTTCTGAGGGGACCCTACGTGGGAAGAAAGTATATCACATTTGGAGAGAGGCCAACTTTACGGCTGACTCTCTTTCCAGGATGGGATGCACGGACAATCACATGATCATATATGATAGCTTAGGATCACTCTCGCTTGAATGTAAGATAATGGTTCAAGGGGATGCCCTTGGTCTGCACCACTTTTCACCCCTTTGAGGGCCTCCTCTCTTGTTCTTGGGTCACTTTCTATTTAATGAAAAATTAATTTTTAGTGTATATGGTTCATTAGATGGTATAAAAAAAACGTAATTTCATTATTTACGAATTGAGGGGCATGGGTAGTGGGAATCTGGACCAAATTAGTGGTTTTTGCTAACCCAATTTTCATACATTGAGTTACAATTTTTTTATTGAACTGTATTGTTCAATGTTTTATTTATTCTACATAAGGAATAATTTTAATTTTATTTTTTTTATATTTTTGGGGGTTCATTAATTCTTCCTTGTATCCTCATTATCAAATGATTCATACTTCAAATATTATGTTAATTGAAAAGGGTTTCTCGTTTGAAATTCAATCTTATTTATACATACATCCTTTTACAATCCAATTGAATTTTTCATGGGGTATATAATATTTATTTTTATATTATATCATTTATTATATTTCTTTCATGGTATTTGATGCTATGTTTCAAGAACTTTCCCCATAAATGTTTTTGATTTAAATTTCACTCAACATATATGGTTTCTTTTCCTAAAAACATTTTAAAATTTATATATCTCAATGTGATTACCCATCTCGGTAATTTTTATAATATTCACGTTAATTTTCTTCTTACTTAGTTGATCATTGTTTGATTTTTTTCCTCGTTATATTTTTTGAAATAAGAGTTTTATTGTATTTTTATTCAATTCTAATTTCAAAAAATATATTTCCAATACAATAAATAAGAAATTATTTTTCAATCATATTTTATCTCTGACTCCACATTTTTGGACATCCCTTTATTTTCTAAAAAAACTAAAAATGTTCATTTTCAACATTCATGAATTTTATTACATATATATTTCATGAAAATCAATTTATGGTTTTATGTATTATTTCTTTTCAAAAAAAATTCTATTTGATCATTTATATGTTAAAATATCTTTCCACTACCATTGTCAATTTATATGAATCATTATCTTTATGATTTCATGATTTCTAAATTTTTTTCTCCTAGTTTTAAAAAATATTTCATTTATAATGATCTAAAATGATTAATTTTATTTCTTATTCAAAAATTTATATTTATAAAAACCCTAAGAAAATTTCATCTAAGTCATTATCCTTTGATACCTTATAATTTATTGATGATATTGTTTAAAATTTTTCACCAAAATTATTTATTTATATGGCTTATGTAATTTTCTTTTCTATATAAGAAATAATTCATCACTTCTATTTTATTTACTAACTATGCACTTTTAAAAAGCATAAATTTTCTTCCAATGACTTTCTTTTATGACTAACCTATTTTCCTTTTCTTTTATTTTAGCATGTTCACTTAGATTCCATATATCATTTTACAGGGAAAATTATTTACTTAAACTTATACCCTTTATCTATAAATTTTAAATACCATATAGTTTTTTATCATGATTGAATGATATTTGACTATAATGTTAATGAATATAATTGGTTATAATTTTTCTATGGGATCATCATGATTTTATTATTGATGGAAATATGAATGATTTAATTTTGGGATTACATTTCAAATTTATATGAACCCCGTATCTTTATGAAAGGTTTTCTTAATATGTTTAATAATTGATTTCTTATGGCACATATACTTGTGGATGATGAAGTTTGGTGTCCTCTATTAACCTTTAATGCATTAGTTTATGTTTTATATATCATGAGTAAATATATAAAGATACATCATGAATATAATCAGTGTATAAAGGGAGAGAATTTTCAGATACTATATAAACTTAAAGGGTGATCATTATTGTATAAACTCACAATATAAAGGGTTATACTTTTGGATATCATCATAACATAAAGGGAGATCTACCTATGATTTACTCACAATATAAAGGGTGAAATTTCATTGATATTATCACAATATTAAGGGTTATACTTATTCAATATGATCATAATATAAATGGTGAGCCTTCTTTGATACACTCACATCATAAAGGGTTATCCTTATTCGATATGATCACAACATAAAGGGTGATACTTCTTGTATATGTTCACAACAAAAACTATGACCCTTATTAAATATTATTATAATATGATTATATCTTTTTCATTTGAGTGTTCCATTGTCCCATGATATACTATTAATCAAGTTCATGTTACCATTGTTCACCATATATATATATATAATTATTCACCTTATATCATATTTATTATTTCATGATTCAATAATTTTTATTCATTATATATGATTGGTAAAATGAAATTAAGTGTTATTATATCCTTAAATATACAGACCTATTATTGTACTATATTTTAAAAAAAAAGATATTTCTCTTTTGATCACATTTTATCATGTTCTTATAATCTCATCATTTAAGATATATTGATAATTTTTATCTTACTAAAAATTTGAGATCACCCCATTCTTATATATTATTTTCCAAGGTTATAAATATTAGTATAAAATAGGATATATATTAATGTGGATATATTATGGTTAAATTATCGATAAATGTTCACAATTGTTATAAAATAAGATTCTTATGTATCTGATCCTTAGAGTTACTAAACCATCTGTCCATGTGATTATAAGATTATCTTATGAGATGATCTATGAGTTGTAATTTTTACCTTATTAAATGTTCTAAAATAAAGATAATTTCATCTCATTTTGTATCAATAATGGTGATTAATGTTATTATGGACCTATAACATTGAGTGTGGGTCTGTGGAACCTCAGTTGGTATTAGTAGAACTTTTAGTTATTTTTTGGGGATTAAATTAGTTATAAGGTGGATTAGGATAAGATAAAATTATTGAAAAAAATTGTGTTATTTATAAGAAATTATTATATATTTAGGATCACATCCTGATGATTTTGTAAAGTTGGGATTACTTGGTCATCCTGACAATTAAATCCATGTTTAGATACATGAAAGTGGATGTGGATATGTCACAGATGCACCTTGAGGTAATATCCCAAGAAATGGATGGATGAGTATCAATTCTATTTTCACTTCGGTGCATGATGAGTGGGCTTAAGAATAAACACAAAGATAAAACTAATTGGGTGATTTAATTTACTTAATCCAAATCTATTTTCAATCTAATATGTATGATTTTGTTCATAAATACATAAGGAATTAGGTTAAGAAGTATGAGAGAGGGAAAAATAATGTATCCTATGTTAGGAAAAGATATTCATAAGATGAACCAATTATAACCTAGTTGAAATGAAGATGTAATTGTATAATACATCTTACTATTGAGGTTTCAAGTTTATATAATCATTTACTCTAATTTGATTGGACATTACCAAACGAATTTTTGTTTTATTAATTTGTTCGAAAAGAGATCCTTAAATTGAATCAATTGAAGATATTGTTCTCGACACTCTTAAGTTATATATATAGTAAAATATTTTGAATATATTGGTGAGAATCATAATATATTACTACTCTGAGGGAATATATGTCATGTAGAGTATTTCATGTGATATAATGTTTTGTTTCCCTTATAACCTATAACATGTTTCATTATTATATTTAGATAACTTTATGTATTATTATTTATAATTCGTAATTAAAATTGTAACATACTAGGATTTCATAGTATGTTTTCTCGTTAAAGTAACTCAATAGCTTGTGCTACAGGCAACACCGAGTTCGAGAGCACCACAACTTACTAAACTAACCGTTCAAAAGTGGTTATGAATAGTATTAACTGAATTTTATATCATATATACTGCATATAATTTTAACATTCATTTATATGTTTCTTAGACATAGTATAAGAACAAATTCATTTTTTCAGATAAAAGAAGTATTTTTCAAAATATGCAATTTTATCGCCTTTTAATAGATAATTTTTTTAAAACCAAGATTTGACACTTTTATATATTCAATATAATGAAATTATTTTCTTTTTAGAATAGAGACATAAAAATTTAGTTTGAATAAATTTTTTGTACTTTTCTGATAACTTTCATATTTTGATGAATAGTGAAAAATACTATGTTTTAATTGAAAATAAATCATTAAATGAAATAATTTATAGTGTAAAATTAAGAATTTTAATGTATTTTAAGTATAATTAGGTTATATTTTATATCATTTAATACAATGTAGGTCATTATATGTAATTTCACATTTAAATTTGACATAAACACATGTCGATTTTTTGATAGTTTTTACTTTTTAAAAAACCCAATTTTTGTTTTTCACAATGGGAAATGTTTTTAAATTAATAAATTTAACTTATATAATTTTAATTTAGTAAAATAGACTACATTTTTTAATTTGGAATATCAAAATTAGATTTGGGTGAATTTTTGGAATTGTTTTGAATACTTTCAATTTTTGACGAATAATTAAAAACAATACGTTATTATTTAAAATAGACATTTTTTAAATAATTATTTATTTTATTTAAATTTATTTAAATTAAAAATAGATATATAATACCTATATATGTTCAATGTAATTTATTGGAGTCATTTTATAATAAAATTGAATGTATAAAATTTTATTGAACTTTTTAACCTATTTTACCCACCTCCTAGGAGCATTTGCAAATTGGTATAAAACATAATTTTAGCACTTATATGGGTTGAATTTGAAAAATATACGAGTTAAGGTTAATATCATTATGTAAAATTTGGTTCAATAAGATTAAAATAATTTTTGGTGAATAGTAACTTTTGACTTTTATTTACCATGGTTAAAAGTAAATAGGGTAATTAATGGTAAAAATGATATCATAATTACCTTAAAAGAAGTCTTGAATCTATTGGATAAGTAAAATTCTACCAAAAACAACTTTAGGAATGAAATATGATCCTCTTTCGCCCACTTGTATTAGATTAGGACATTTATTATTTTTTTATTTAAAGATGAGTTAAAAGATATAAATTCAAAGTTTAGTAACTAAAACATTTTTAATATATGGTTACATACAATATAAATTAGACTATAAATATTCATTAGAAAGATAAAAATATTTCCTACATAATTTTATTTTATTTATAATTTTTATAGATTAAATAATTTAACTTATTTATGCCATAAGGATAATAAAGTAATTACCTTATTAATGAAATATTAAAATAATTGATATTATAAATATCTAAATAAATGTAAATTGAAACTTATTACAAATTACACTAATTTTATAGGTTAATATGACTTATTAGGGTTGGTTAAATAAATTTTATTATAAGTGATAAAGTTTTTATGACTTTCAAAAAAATCAAATATTAAATAGTGTCAAAATTGACATAATTGAGTTTTTAAAACAAATATTATATTTTTAATTGATATAATATTCCTAAAAATATAATGTTAGAAAAAAAATACATAGATAATATTATATATATTACTGATGAAAAACATGGGGTTCTCTTGGCTTGTTATAGTAAGTTTTTTAACCATGTAATATAATAATACAAAGGGTCGTGGTAAATGTCGAACTATATAACTATGAGTTAAATCTAAAAGATAAGTTTAATATGATGAACCAAAAATTTATAAAACATATTGGTTGAGATTTTTCCACCCATACCTACCTTATCATTTAAATAATTCATTTTTTATCCATTATAATCTGAAAATTATTTTATTATAAAATAATATTACAAGATTTTCTTAAAGTGACCCTCACCTCTCTTATAAAAGGGAACTTCCCCTTCTCTTAATTTCACAGCACCAAAGGATTTTTTTTCTCATCCAAAACCTACCCAAATATCCTCCCAACTTTCCTACCTTCATCCTAGTGTCTGTCATTTGGTCATAAATCCATAAGAAGGAGCCCTTTTGATCAAATCAAAAGGAAGTACCCGAATAAGAGGTAAATATTTCGTCACCTCTTTCAAGTTCTTTTCTTCTTCTACTTCCTCTTTATTTTTTGTTTCCATTATAAAATCATAACTCGGGTATCTTCTATATACTGTTATTTTATTATAAAAAAATTAAAACCATATTAAATATTCTATCCATCCTATAAATGACAATGTTACCATATGTGTGTACGTACGGATTACCGTATCCACGTCGTGGTGTGGTGTGTTATTCAAACACTTCATTATTTGGATGGGTATAATAATGAGTATAACTAATGAAAATAATAAAGATAACATGTTAATGATTATATATATATTATATACTAACCAATTATATAATACTTCTCCATCAATATAATGATATTGTCACTGAAGCATATGTACGGATTACCGTCTCTACGACGTGATGAGATTCATTTCCACGTTCACCATTCAACGATGATTATAAAATATATATCATTAATAAGTATGAAATATATGATATAATAATGCTACTCTATATTTATTTATATATATATTTATTTACTAACATATATTTTATTCACTTAGTTCTGTTCAATACGATATGAAAACAGAAACAATGTTTATGCGTATGTACGACCTATCGTCTCCATAAACGGGGTTTTCCATTTCATATATATGTCTATTATACATATTTATATTCTAAATATATATGAAATATAAATCATGTGTTATATTATGGAATTATCTAAATCATGTTCTATGTGATACAATCAAGAGTAACAATTTAAGACACATACGATAAAGAAAGCAATTATTATCCAAAATGTTAATTTAACATGGAAATTATTATTAAATGGGTAGTATAAAGTCCTAAATGAATCTTGTATGATATAATAAAAAATTATATGGTTTTGGTATAATTTAATAACACACTACAGTAATTATATAAGAGTTTAAACGTACCCTCGACTATATGAAAGTACAAGGTAAGGGTTAATTTCACAATCTCTTTATTATCTGAGGTTGTTTTTACATATGTATCTACTAAGAAATATTTATTATCCATGTCCATTTTTCATAAAAGAGTTTTCATAGAGTTTTATTTTTAGGTACTTTTTTACTAAAACATCATTTTAAATGTCTTAAATATTTATTCTTCAAATTCATTCTCATTAATGTCCATGTTTTCAAAATGGTTTTTAAGGATTTATTTATATGTAAATGAATTTTTTTCAAATGACAATTCCTTTCAAAAGTTTCAAAGTGGAATGGTACAATTTGATTCAAAAATGTATTTAAATTTCTTCCTTTCTAAAATGTGTTTTTATGAAAAAAGGGATATTTCTCTCAAAGATTTTTTCAATTCAATTTCATCTATAACAACATACCTTGAGGTATTTTAAACTCTTTTGAAGTTTATTTATTATGATAAATATATTCCATATTGTATTGAAGGTTTTGTGATATGTTTCACAGTAGATGTGCTATTTGTATACCATTCATGGTTTATAGATAAGGTATTGACATTTCTTATTATATATGTTATGTTATGTTTAACCCTTTTCATATGAGGAATGCATTGGACTTAGTAAGTAATGGGTGGGGGCAGTTATAACTCCTCGATGCATCGGTAGGTATCATGAGAAAAACTAGTGTCTTGGGACAAGGGCTGGAAAAAATCTTATTTCAAGTCTTGGCATAAGACCTTGACTATGTGGTTATGAAGTCTGACATTATGTATTCCATTATTATGAAAGTGGCTATGGATATTGCATGTGATTATTCGACTAGCAGAATATACATGCAAATAAGTGAATGGAATTATTTGATTTTATCTTTGCCATATTATTCTGAAGTTTATGTTTAAAAAGCTTTTGTTTTATTCTAATAAATTTCCTTAAATGTTTATGCTTATTTATGAAAGTTTCCGCTATATTGTTATCCTTACTGAGCATATGAGATCACCCCTTTCTTTGTTTTATTTTTTCCAGGATGTTAAGAAGTATCTTATTATTGATAAGCAAGGTTATTCTAATGGATTAATATCATTATCAAAGGATAATTTATGTTGTTTTTTATTTTATAATGTGTAATGTAATGTTAATGTATGTAATCTATTTTCTAAGACTGCTAAACTGATTGGACTTTCGGAACATGATTCCTTGTAATCATTCCAATGTTCTAAAATAATGCACCAACTCCCATAACTCGGGTCTGAGCATTACAAAAATGTTTAGGATTTAATTTATTTAATGGGTGGAATGTCACACCTAGAGATTCTGAAAAATATCTTTTTCTCAAAACTACTATTATGTTTGATATCATGTTTGACTTGTAAAAAAACTATGAAATATTATATTAATATTAATAATAAAATTTAATAATAATAAACTGATTGAAAATAAAAACACTATAACCAACTATAGATGCCTAAAAAATGGATTAAGAACACATAAGGTTTTAAATAGACGTTTTTTAATAAAAGTTGTTCTTATTTATATATATTCATTTTGAAGATATATTTATAAATTTTAGAATTTTAATTTTGTAAAATGAACATCATGTTTTATTTAATTATTTCATAATTATCTTAAGGTTAATTATTGAGATTTTTCTAAAGTAATTGATTTTTAGGTGAATAGTGAAAATATTACTTTTTCTAATACAATCACTTTCGTATCATTATCATAGCATAAGAATGACCAATTTTTTTAATAATTTTTTCTTTAAATTTATATATTTATAAATTTAAATAATCCATTTAAAAATAATATGTTTCGTTTATAAAATCTATATTTAACGTTTTGGAAACAAAAGTACTATTTCACTTTAAAAACTGTTTTTATTCGCTAATAATAAAAATTAGTTTTCATGACTTATGGAAATTAAATATATAAAAACGGGTTTCATATTTTAGATCAACATGTTTTGATTATGTAATATGTACAATATCATTTTATTCCAAAAAAATCATGATTACTACGATGAATTTTAATAACCTTGATAACGGTGAAGGTGTTATTTCTAATGAATTTATTTATAAATTTTTTATAATTTTATATAATAATTAAAATTGATATATTTTATATAATTAATTATATATAAACTATAAAATTATATAAATAATTTTATCTCTCATTTAATTGGTGATCAATTTCATGTAAGATTAATAAAACTTCATTGTGAAAACAACATTTTTTACAAAAATATTATTTATATATATTAAATATTTTAATTTAAAGATAATTTTATCATATTTAAATATTTAGTTTGATTTAATTGGGATTAAATTTAGGTTCCAAAAACCCATGTTTTGTTAAATGTGTTATCTTATATTTTTAGTAAACATAAAAGAGTTAGTTAAAAGCAAGTTAATTAGGTAAAAACTAAAATAGTAAAGTGTAAAATATAAAGTTAAATGACTCAAAACATTTTCAAAAATAGTGTAAAAATTAAGGTTAGGCGTTTTATATAATCAATATCACCCAATAAAAATTATTTAAAAAAATCCAAATCATGCACTTTTAATAATGTCGTTTTATTATTGAAAAATAATTTGTTTTAAAAAAGTGTCCTATTATTCAATTATAAACAGGGCCACTTCCACCATCTCTAAGATACACAAACAATTTGAAATATCCTTAACCTCCAATTAAATTATTCTATCATATATGTTGCATATATAGACTATACACCTTATAAAATGTAAGAAAGTTCAATATGTTAATTTTTAATGATACATTCAAAGAGGATGTTCAATGACCCAAAGTGAATATTACTTAATCCTTATCCTTTCCTTCATAATATTTATATTCCAAACATATCATATACATTGTAATATAATTAAAATAGTATCATTATTTTAATTAATTATTATTATATAAATGGAACAACCATTATTTATTCCTTTAAATACACTATGAGAAATAAAAGAATGTTGATCATGTGTGCGTGTGGACTACCGCCACCATGAACTAGTGTTTCTTGTTTTCATCACCATTATAAAGTGATTATTAAAATTTTATTATAAAGTATTAATTATATATATATATATTCTGATTAGTATTCTAAAAAAGATAATTTATCTTCCTTTGTTCCATTCCGTGGATAATAAAATCATTATATCTGGATACATGCATACTACCACCTAGCTGAGATGAGATATTTCATTTTACATTACCAACTAAAATGGATTGATTAAAAATGTATTTAACTTTGAAATTATGGTTATTATACTATTAATTTTATATAAAAAATAATATTAGAAATTTTATAGCTGATATTAATAAGAAATAGATATAGTAAACTTAACCACGTAAAAGGAACATATCAAAGCATATATCTTAATATGAGTTCATTTTATAAAAAACTACATGGATATAAAAGTATTATAAACATATAATAATAAAATACATACACCCCTATAATATTTTAAATTATTTGGTTATTCCACAACAAATCGATTTATATCAACATACCAAAAATGAAATATATAAATTGGCCGAACACTACTGGAAATAGAGGATTTCCCAACGGTTTAGAACCGTTGGGAAAGGCCTGGGAACCGTTGGTATATGTTATACCAACGGTTCTGCCAACCGTTGGCAAGTAAGCCTTTGGGAAAAACTTTTCCCAACGGTTTACATTGAACCGTTGTTATAGGTGGAGAAAAATACTAAAAAACATTCCCAACGGTTGACAACCGTTGGCAAAACTCAGAACACTGTTTTTCCCAACGGTTTTGAAAACCGTTGGGAAAAACCAATAGTTTTGATGAACTCTTTCCCAACGGTTCTAAACCGTTGGGAAAAGAGTTATTACCAACGGTTCATAGAACCGTTGGTAAAAACATATTTTTAAGATTCTATGCCAACGGTTTAAAACCGTTGGCATACCCTAGGCTGCAAATTGCAGCAGCCTGCAATTTGCACAGCACTCTGTACATCAGCCACCTCTCATCTCATCAGGCCTCATTCTCACCTCATTTTCGATTTGTACCTGTAATAAACTAAAACATACATATACAATTACGAACAAATTCATACACATTTAACATATAATGGATCCTGAAACTATACACATCCATAATTAATTTACAATTCATAAACATACATAATTCATATATAATTCAATTTAAAATTTAGATGACAATTATATGTGGAATCCGATTGAGACGGGGTTGATTGGTACACGTCACATATGAACCATGGATCGTTATCCTAAAGTTTCAATGGAAACCGAATGCGTTTGGTCGGTTTTGCGTATGCCAGTTCTTTTCACTTATAATACTACCCATTTTAAACAAAACAGACACAGTTAGAGCGGTGTTGGCCACACCGCGCCTCGGATTGAGTCGGGGATGACTCGTACACCTCACATATGACCCATGGATCGTTCTCCTAAAGTTTCAACAGAAACCGAATGCGTTTGGTCGGTTTTCCGTATGTACTTAAAATGATGTCCATTTTAATCAAAAGAGATCCACTTAGACTGATCCCGGCCACACCGCGACACGAATTGAGCCCGAGTGGGCTCGTACATGTCACATATGATTGATGGATCGTTGTGATAAATTATCAACAGATTCGGAATGCGTTTGGTCGGTTTTGCGTATGCCAGTTGTTTATTTCACTTATAATCATGTCCATTTTAAACAAAAGATACACAGTTAGAACGGTGTCGGCCACACCGCTCCTCGGATTGAGCCGGGATTGACTCGTACACATCACATACGACCCATGGATCCTTGTGCTAAAGTATCGACACAGTCCGAATGCCTTTGGTCGGTTTTTCGTATGTCACTTGATGATTTTCACTTAAAATGACGTCTTTTTGAAACAAAAGACCGACACTTTTTGAGTGGTGTCGGCCACACCGCGTCTCCGATTGTGGCGGGGTTGATTCGTACACATCACATATGACCCATGGATCGTTCTCCTAAAGTTTCAACGGAAACCGAATCCGTTTGGTCGTTTTTCCGTATGTACTTAAAATGGTGTTCATTTTAAACAAAAGAGAGCCACTTAAACTTATCCCGGCAACACCGCGACTCGGATTCATCCCGGGTTGGCTCGTACACGTCACATATGACCCATGGATTGTTGGGATAAATTATCAACAGATTCGGAATGCGTTTGGTCGGTTTTCCGTAAGCCAGTTGATTCTTTTCACTTAAAATGACGTCCTTTTGAAACAAAAGACGGACACTTTGAGTGGTGTCGGCCACACCGCGTCTCCGGATTGAGCTGAAACCACCGTGAAACATTCTAATTATTATTCTTGACGTGTACGCGCAGACGGCACGTCAATCGGACGTGCGGTTTGCGCGGTACGGCTCAATATTAGTGTTTTAAGTGATGCGCGCGCTTCGTAAACGCGCGTGAGGGGGGTCCAAACGGGCCGAACGATGTCGGAATGGCCTGAAATTAGACGACAAATACGGGTGAGTGATTTCTGAAGTGGTCGAGCAGACGGCACGTCAATCGGACTTGTCGTGTGCCCGCGGTGACCGACAACGCAGTTATGGTGTCATAAACGGCCAGAACGGGCGTCCAACGGTCAAATTCATAGCGGACGGCCTCGGATTGATCTGAAACCACCGTGGAACATTTTAATTATTATTCGTGACGTGTACGCGCAGACGGCACCTCAATCGGACGTGCGGTTTGCGCGGTACGGCTCAATATTCGTGTTGTAAGTGATGCGCGCGCTTCGTAAACGCGCGTGAGGGGGGTCCAAACGGGCCGAACGATGTCGGAATGGCCTGAAATCAGACGACAAATACGGGCGACTGATTAAAATAATTCAACTCCAATACTATACTACGAGTCTAGATAAAACCAACAACTAGAATAGATTAAACATCACATGTCAAGTCAAAAATGTAACGGATCAATATGTCCCACATCAGCATCACCATCTCCATCATCATCATCATCATCGCCCTCGTCATCGTCCTCCTCATCGTCATCACCCTCATCAACGCCTTCCTCCTCGCCTTCGCCCTCCTCCTCGCCCTCCTCATCTCCATCCTCTTCCGAATCAGACTGCTCGCCATCATCATCTTCAAGCTCGACATCGGCCTGACCACCACTGGAACTGCCACCTGGTGCACCATATATAGAATGTATCGACGACATGTATTCATCAATCGCTGGGCTGGCCTCTGCTGGAAGTGTTGGACGTAGAACTTCAATAAATTTCATAAATGCACTGTTTGCCCTTGCAGACTGTTCTGCCGTCTCTGTGGCCCTTTTCTCAGCCTGTTCTGCCTGTGCCCTAACTTGCTGCAGCTCGGTGGCACTACAACTCGTACCTGAGGCAGGCCAATACCTCGTCGGGGCTATCCTAGGTCGGCAGCGTACTCTGCCAGAATGATCATCTCCCAACACCTGATGTAAGTGATCAGATGGCCCAAAATTGTCTGCTTCTTGGGCATCGAGGGCCTCTAAAGCATCCTGTTACAAATATAAATATATTGTTAAGTTACAAAATAGATATTAAAATATAAAATCAACAGATTAAAACTTACAATCTGCTGCTGAGTCGCTTCGTTGACAGCACGTCCATCCTTTTTTCGTCTACTCGAGCAAAACAGTTTTGCTCGAGGCACACGTCCTTCAATATTTTGTACTTTCCTCTACAATGACATTGAAAACAAAATTTATATAAAGACTTCAGCAAATAATTAAATAATTGAGGAAAAAAAAGAAAATGTAAGTCGTAAAGAAAACTTATAAACAATTGTCATACCTGCTGCCTCTCATGATCCGGCATCGTCGTGCGTCCTAGTGTATGGAGGTATTTTTTTGCATCAATGTTTTTTTTATTTTTACCAGATGATTCCTAAATAAAATTCGATAATGCAAAGGATAATATTAATGCAAAACTTGAAAGTTATTATTTAAATACCTCAAATGTAATTCATACCTTAAACTGGGTACTCGTCCAATGAGTAATCATCTGACGATACTGCTCTATAGGACAATCATCCACGACTGGTACCGCCTCTAACTCAGTGCCAACTCTAGCACGCCAGCCAATATACAGCTCATGCTTGTAGGCTCTCCAAAGCTCGCCTAAATCCTTTAGACGTTCCATTCGTGCACCCTCACCATCAGGAAAATTAAATCGAAGCTGAAATGAAAATATTAATTTATATAAATACAAAAAAAAATCATGGCATTAAATACAACAGATTTTTTTACCCATATCTCTGCCCAAGCTCTATCTTTGACCTCATGTGGCAAATGTCTCCACGACAGCGGGCTGACGGGAATGATGTCGGAGTATTTGGCAAGCGTCGCCATAAAACTCCGACATTGCTGCCCTGTTTTCTCAACCATCTGATTGTCTTCATTATATTCCACCATAACCTGTGTGCGACGGTTCCACACCGAACGCATGCGTGTACGACCCCGCCCCCGCCTCCTTTCAGTAGATGTATTTGTCATGAAAGAAAAACAAATATTTTATCAAAACATGTTATAATGAAAATAAATATTACTATAAAAATTTGATAGGGTTTTATAAATATACCTGTGCTAGTCTGATCAATGAGTGGCGCCGGATCCACAGAACCTGATGGAACACCCTCTGGTGGAACGGGAGTCGAAGACGATGGAATATAAAAGCTCGGAGAGACAGAAGTAGAAGGAAAAGAAGATGGAACAACTGTATGACCTGATGCTGACTGGGGAGTGGGAATCATCATGGGATGTGAAAATGATGGGGCAGAAGATGCAGAAGGTAGCGAAAACATGGGAGGTCTAAATATCTCGTGTGTCCCTAACGACACACCGGGATCAGAATGTGGGAAGGCTGAAATGTCAGTGGGAGGGGCAGGGTCTAGTCGGGCACGCGCAGCTCTATGTCCACCTCTGGTACGAACCCTCCTCGTACCACCGGCCTGAGTACTCGGACCAGTACTAGGCTCCTCGTCGAATAACTGTCGACGTAATGGTGGATCCTACAAAAAAGTTTACAAAAAAAATTAATCACATGACATTATATATTCTGTAAATATATATATATATATATTTGAAATAAAGTACTCACTGTAGGCACTAATGGTGGAATGCCCAGCTCCTCCATCCGACGATTGTTCTCCGCCATTTTTTTTCTTCGTCTCTCTTCAATTGGCTTCATTTCCTGCATTGGAAAACAAATATGTAATTAATTAGAAAAAGAAAATTAATGTGTAAACCAAAAAACTAAATATATGAGGGAATGAGGGGATTCATTGGTAATTTAGCTATCAATTGTTTTAGAAGAGCTTGAATGAATTTAATAAAACATACAAGTTGTAATGTTCACCAAGTTTGAAATATTGTTTGATTTGGTTTGAATACAGTTCAATTCCAAATTAGAAAATGCAATTCAAATAAAACAGCAACCAATAAACATTGAAAATTCACATAACGGTCAAGTCAGCTAAAACATATTTGTGATCAATACTAAATAAATATGAATATTACCAACCTTAACAACCCAACTCGAGGTAAACCAAAAGAATTGAGAACATGGATGAATGATTCTATATATTTCCAACCACAACTTCAGGTTCACAATCAACTCTGACAATTGAGCTATTGGAGTCATCAAAAGAAATAAATGGATTGGTTCCAATGGCAATAGGGACAGTGTCAATTCCATCATCAGCATCATCAAAAATATGTCTTGGAATTACTTCAACTACGACACCAAATTCAGGTTGAAGTTGATCTTTGACATAAAAAACTTGTTTAGCCATTGATGCCAACACATATGGTTCTTCGGTTGCAAGAGTGCGGGTCATATTAATTACTCGAAATCCACAATCATCAATAAATGTGCCATGTCTCGTCATCGAATCAAACCAATGGCATTTCATCATTGTGACTCGTCCATGAGAGTAATAATCCAATATTATTATTTTCTCAACGACTCCATAATAACCCACATTTTCAAGTCGCGGTCTACTATCTGATGCGCTGGCATAACAATCTGTTGTGGCAGTAACCATAATACCATCATGTTGTGTTCTCATGTTTTTGGCTCGTTCAGTGACAATAAATCTGTACCCATTGATAACAATTGATTTACAGTCACGAACCACGGTATTAGGACCAAAAGCCAAAGCTCTTATTTCCTCAGAGACAGAGTCAGCAGACAAAATCAATACCTGCAATATAAATGACAGCTAAACTTAAGTAAATATTGAAATAATTAATTTAAACAGTAATATTTTTACCTTCAATTTTAACCAAGCAGAAAACTCTTTGCTATGCAAAGTCTCTCTCCTTCTCAAAGATAAAGAACGATGCTTCCTATTTATCAATGTTTTATGTTCCCTGTAGATAAAAAAATATGAATAGTTTAACAGATATATATGTAAGATATACATATTCAATTTTGTTACCTGATATAGTCATCGAACAAATCACAGTTGAACAAAACTGTGCGATGTGCCATCTCCCGCTCTTCATTGCTTAATGTCTTCAATGTATATGATCCAGGAATTCCTCCTGTTTGAGGAAGTGATGGAAAACTGGGTTCAATTTGCTCATATTGTTCTTCTTCATTTCTCATTGGTCTGCTCATTCTTGTAGTAAGATCAGACAAATACATTGAACAGAAATCCATACATTCTTGAGCTAAGTAACCGTTCACGATAGAACCTTCGGGATGATTCTTATTTCGAACATAAGACTTTAATGTGAACATATTTCTTTCAGTTGGATACATCCAACGAAAAGAAACAGGTCCTCCGAGAAGTATTTCAGTTGGAATATGGACAGTCAGATGCAGCATGCATGTGAAAAATGATGGGGGAAATATTTTCTCCAACTCACACAAAATTAATGGGGCATCTGTCAACATTTTTTGCAAGAAAGACTTCGACAACTTCTTAGCACAAAGATCTCTAAACAAATGGCACAACCGAATAACACCCACCCTTACATTATTGGACAAAAGATGACGGATTGCTATTGGAAGCAACTCATGCAGTAGAACGTGATAATCATGAGTCTTCAAAGATTTTAGCTTCAACTCTCTTCTGTTGACCCGTTTAGATATGTTGCTTGAATAGCCATCAGGAACTCTAATAGTCTCTAATACTTCCAAAAATTGTTTTTTTTCAGTAGGTGTCATCACATAAGAAGCACATGGAAGTTGCCATTTATTTTCACTGATACGCACAGGATGCAATTCTGGTCTGATGCCCCAATCCACCAAGTCACGTCGAGATCGTAAATCATCTTTTGTCTTCCCCTTGACATTTAGAAGAACTGAAAGCAACATTTCACATATATTCTTTTTAATATGCATTACGTCTAAGCAATGACGTAGCAAATTGGTTGACCAATAAGGCAAATCAAAAAAGATACTCCTCTTCCTCCAATTGTAACAGGTTTCTGTGGAAACATTCTTTCTCTTTCCAGATTTCATTTGACCCTTCCCGAACGAAAAACTGAAATCTTTCAATTCATTAAGCACATCAGTTCCATACATACGCTGAGGTGGATCATCGGTCTCTATAGTATTATCAAATCTTCGACGATTCATTCTATATGGATGATCCTTTGGCAAAAATCGTCGATGTCCCATAAAACTGAAACTACAACGATGTTTCAGTCTTCTGGATCGTGTATTCTTCATACAAACTGGACATGACAGTTTCCCCTTCGTGCTCCATCCAGACATCATTGCATAAGCCGGAAAATCATTGATTGTCCACATAAGCGCAGCGTGCATCTGAAATATGTCTTTCGAACATGCATCGTATGTGCGCACACCCACATCCCAAAGAAGCTTCAACTCTTTTATTAAAGGTTGCATGTATACATCAATATCAATGCCAGGATCAGAAGGACCAGATATGAGTATACTCATGAAAGTGAAAGGTTTTTTCATACACAACCATGGGGGAAGATTATAAATGTGTATAAAAACTGGCCATGTGCTGTGCGAAGTAAGCATCTGCCCAAACGGATTAAAACCGTCGCATGAAAGACCCAGCCTCACATTACGCACGTCAGCTGCAAAATCAGGATGTCGAGCATCAAATCTCTTCCATGCAAATCCATCTGCAGGATGAACCAACTCATCATCAGTCTTCTTTCTCTCGGTATCATGCCATCTCATTTTTATTGATATGTCATCAGACATAAAAAGATTCTGGAGTCTGGGAATCAATGGAAAGTGCCACATTACTTTCTGTGGAACGCGGGATGGTGTTCCATCAGATTTTGACTTCCAGCGGGATGTGCCACATTTTATACAATCATTTCGTTCAGCGGTTTCCTCCCAGAATAAACTGCAATCTTTCGGGCAAGCATGAATTTTGTTTCTTGAAAATCCAAGTTCCTCAACTAACTTCCATGCCATATAGTGGTTTGAGGGAATATCTGCATCATCTGGAAGTAAATCCTTCAAGAGGGTAAGAATGTAATCGATTGCTGTATTAGAAATCCCATACATAGTTTTCCCATGAAATAATCGGATTAAAAATTCCAGCTTTTTCATTTTATCGCATTGCCGATATACTGGAGTCGTGGCAGCATCATTCAATTTTTTCACCCTATCAATATCATCATTTTCACTAGATGCATCAGCTGTCCTCATATCGAAGTCTTCTTGAGTCGAAATCCTTTCTTTTTCATGATGACGAATAAACGGAAACCGATCATCTAACAAATTCTCCATTCCAGTCTTTTCATTTCGATCATCACCAATTTGAGATTTTGTTTTCTCCCCATTGTGATACCACAGAAAGTAGTTTGCTTGAAACCCATTTTTGGTTATGTGGTAGCTGACTTCTTCACGGCTCAACCAAGGTCTACCAACACAATTGGAACATGGGCAGTGTATGCGACCACTATCTGAAGCATTGTCAAATGCAAAATCTATAAAGCTCTCCAAATTGTTTTGAAAATCATCTGAGATCCGATCGGTTTCATACATCCAACTTCTGTCCATTCTGTAAAAAGAATTTATATAAGTCATTTTGTCATAAACAATTCAATAGGCATTAACTATAATAGAATATACATTTAAGTAAACGATAAAGGAAGAAAATAATCAAGGTATCAACTACACATGTCAAAAAAACATACAAATGTGTTATTGAAAAAATGTAAAACCAACAAGAACTTAATGTGTTATATCACATAACAGCATGACTCATCCCATAACCATATTAGTAGGGTATCATGAACATGAATAACATCAACCTTGTGCCATCCTCCTACCCTACATGACCCCAACCACATGCCACATCTTATTATAGCCTTATCACATCACACCTCATCGAAAAACACTAGGGAAATCATAGTACATCTCACCTGAAGACACATGGACAATCACATCGCATCTTGCCTAAAAACACATGGTCAATCACTTTTGAAGGAAGAGTAGGGAATGTTGTACCCCACTCTCTTGGATTTTAATGATCACAATCACTCTCATAGTGATCTAATGTTGTTTCAAGTGTTCTTGTTAATAGGCATGATTTCAGGAGAAAGAAGTGGCAAAAAAAAGGAAAAGTGGACTTTTTTCAAGTCCACCGGCCAGCCGGTGTAGGACCACCGGCCAGCCGGTAAGGGCACCGGCCAGCCGGATCCAGCCCATCGGCCAGCCGGTGGACAAGGCAGAAGGGCTTGCCCTCTGCCAGGTGCCACCGGTCAGCCGGTGTCTGGCCACCGGCCAACCGGTGGGCCCAGACAGAATGGGATGTCTTCTGTCCAGACCACCGGCCAGCCGGTGGCCTCCTCACCGGCCAGCCGGTGGAACTCTTTGGAATAGTGAGACCTACTGTCTCACCACCGGCCAGCCGGTGGCCTTCCCACCGGCCAGCCGGTGGCTCCTGGGCAGAAGCTCTCTCCACCTTCCAAGGCACCGGCCAGCCGGTGGGCAAGCACCGGTCAGCCAGTAAGCAAAGTCAAACTAGCCGTTAGAGCTTGACCAGACTTGCCCACTTGATCCCCAACGGCTCCGAAAGCCCTCCAACGGCCATATTGAAGTATTTGGGAGTATTTCTCCTATAAATAGACGTCCATGGATGCCGGGAAGACTACCGATCATATACCGAAGCATACCAAAGCTATTTTGATCATTTGAGGCTCCTACGACAATTCTCAAAGGCTACTTGAGATCCAATTGCCATCCTTGAAGCTTGGGCTACCTCTACATCAACTACACTCACCACTTGGCGCTCAAGGCTTCCTCTAGTTTGTTATAAATTATTTACTTCAATTGTTTAGTTCTTAATTGGGTTTGTATTAAAACAAACCACCCTTTTTCTTCCTTCTTTCAATTTGGGTTTCTTGCTACAACCATAATAAAAAAGCAAGCTGTAAGAAGGTGATCTAGCCTACCTTAAAACGGCTAGTGGGTTTCTTGCTATAACCATTAAAAAGCAAGCGGTCGTATAAATCTCCCAACGGTTGAGTTGGGAGCGGAGACGTAGGCTTGTGTTTAAAGCCGAACTCCGTTATCAATTGTGTCTTGCCATTTTACTTTCCGCTGCATTTAAATTTGTTTTAAATTGTTAATTAATTTTAAAAAGGCAATTCACCCCCCCCCCTCTTGCCATCACCTCCGACCCAACAGGGAAGACATGGTAGCTATCCAAACATATAACCACCATCCTAGATATTAGAAAAATTACCCATAACTCAAAACCTCTGATCGTTGGTAAGTTTATCCAACTCTGGTTGGGAATGTGTAGAAATAACATAAAAATACATGATATATAGATAGCACAAAATACTCAACCTATGGGTTCACATTAACTACATAAATGATATTAACACATAAATCATTTTGAATCAAATTTCTCCGGACATCCCCCCACTCACCCCAGACTCGGACAACTCCCCAATTACCTCGGACATCCCCCACCCCTCGGACAGTCCCCCACTCACCCCGGAAATCCCCCCACCCCTCGGACAGCCCCCCACTCACCCAGGACAACCCCCACCCCTCGGACAGCCCCCCACTCACCCCGGACAGCCCCCCACTCACCCCGGACAGCCCCCCCCCCCCCCCACCCACCCCGGACAGCCCCCCCACCCCTCGGACAACCCCCCACTCACCCCGGATAGCCCCCCACACACCCCGGACATCCCCAACCCATCGGACAGCCCCCCACTCACCCCGGACTCACCCCGGACAGCCCCCACTCACCCCGGACAGCCCCCACCCCTCGGACCCCCCCCCCCACTCACCCCGGACATCCCCCCACCCCTCGGACAACCACCTGGACAGCCCCTAGCAATACCAAGATTTCTAAGAACCGAAAATTTATAAATGATATTAACACATAAATCATTTTGAATCAAAACAAGTCATACACCCAAGATTCAATGTCCCAACACACACCCATAACATAAGGGTCTCACATTACTAGGGAATAATTCTATCCAATACTAAATGATCTTGATCCATTTTTCATATACATATATGATTCACCTCACCAATTACTAAATAGTAATAACATAAAAAATTATGAGTCCATTTAACTAGAATTAAACCATCAGGTTTTACAAGGAAATTCTATATAAGTATTTGTTTACACTTTAAATAATATGACCCCATACCATAAATAAGGTTTTCAACAAAAATAAAGAACATGAATGTCATGTTAACACTCAACATTGATTAATTAATAAATTGTATTCGAATTTTATGGAAATACCAAAATAAATTAGTGAATCAATGTACCTATAGTGGTGCACATGAACACCATGAAACAATCATAAATTTTTACAAAAACCCTAATAATTGGGAATAACGAAATCAAGAATAGAAGTATATGATTTATAAGAGCTGGAACTATATCGTTGATAAAATATAGGAGTCTAACCTGGTAGGTGCTGATCTGATGGAAGATGTGGGGATTGGGAGGTCCTTCCGCAAGGAATCGCTCCAGGAGGACACGAACTGAATGCTTCTGGAATGTGGGGAGGCCGCTGGCTCGATTTGGTATTTGGGGCTTTTTTTCCCAACGGTTATTAAAAACCGTTGGGAATGACCAAACTTCACCACTTTTCCCAACGGTTCTTAGAACCGTTGGGACAAAGCTATCTTTCCCAACGGTTCCATATAAACCGTTGGGAAAACAAGGGTCCTTCACCACTTTTCCCAACGGTTCTTAGGAACCGTTGGGAAAAACCTATCTTTCCCAACGGTTGTATGAAACCGTTGGGAAAACTATGCATTGAGGGGTTTTTCTCAACGGTTTATAGAAACCGTTGGGAAAAACAAGATATGCCAACGGTTCATTGAACCGTTGGTACACAACTGTTGGGAAAGGTCCCTTTTCCAGTAGTGGAATGACATTAAATAAAAAATTTAAGAAATGTAAATATAATAAATAAATAGAATATGATAATAAATGGAATATTATAAACTAAATATTGATCTATAAGGTTCTGAATAAGAAACTAACTAAACATAATTTTATTATTCTAGTTTTTTGGTGCATTCACAGAGTGAATCAAGACCATGGAAATGGATTGTGAAAAAAAAAACTTTCTTCAATTTAGCTACAAGGTTTCTTATTGAACTATATTTCTAAATGATGGATTTATACTTCCTGATAAATATTTTTTTTCTTCCTTATTTTATAGGTTTCAAAAAAAATTCATTGTAACCTCAATATCAAATTACTCTTTCCTCAAACACTATTTTATGTGAAAGGGGTTTCAAGGTCATAATTACTATATCTTGAGACATGATTCATGTTATTATCCAATTTACATGAATATGATTTATATAATTCCAATTTCTTATAGTATATCATGAATTTTTTTATTCATGGTTTGTTATATTAGGTTTTAGTCTATTTAATAATCTTTAATCTATATATATTTAAGTGTATTTATTTAAATATTACTCAGGACATATGGATAATTTTTTATACCTCCTTTTAAAATCACAATCTCAAAAATTTAATGATGCATATAAGGAATTTGGATAGTCATTCTTGCAATAAGAAAGTAATTTTCATCACCTCTAGATAACCTTTTTCATCTTTATTTCCTCCTTAATTTTTATTAATTATAATATCTATAATCATTATAAGAGATTTCATTTTGAATAAATATAATTTTATATATGGGTCATTTGAAAAAAAAAAACGTTTATAGTTTATGTGTGAAATTATCATTTTTACATCTTTTTCACTTTATATGAAACTTTATCTCTATGTTTTTTTTATTTCTAAAAGTATTTATTTTCCTCATAGTTTTATTTCTATTAAAATTATTTCAAATATTAAAGGATATTTATTATTTCCAAATTGATTTTTATAAAACAAATGAGATGTGTTTTAATTATAAGTAATCATCCTTTGACATATATTATGATTTATCTAGGATAATAATCAAATTATTCCATCCACATTCAGTATTTTGATGGCCTATGTAATTATATTTTAAATAAATGAAATGATCCTTCGCTACCTTTGTCTAACCATCCACTATTTTAAGAACCTGGATCTTAATTTCAGGTTTGGATATGAATTTAGAGTTGTTTTGTGGAAGAGGAAGAAATGGAATTTTTTTAAGTACACACCGTATACTCTTGAGTACATGTTTTGTACCCAGTTTCAACATACAACCATGTATCGACCGTTTAATGGCCGAGTACAGGGCCGTGTGGGGACCTGGCTAACCCACTTTAGTTGGGAGCTAGTTGAGGCAAATACACAATGTGTACATTTAATAAACATTTAATGTACTTTTCTTTTTATTTGATATATTAGTGTAGGGTCGCATCTTATGTCTGGATACATCTTCTTCTCCCCTTGGTACATACATGAGAGGGACAGAATGGCCAAAAAACTCTGACCCCTTCTGATTCTCCATCCGAGCATGGATTGAGACATCATTGGGTTCATTGGAATCCCACTGGTGAGTTCCCAAAACCCATAGAGCCATACTTCTGGATTCATCCTCTCTCATGAATTACTCAATGTTGGAAGTTTATCATTTTTTCATAGATCTAAATTGATCTAGGCTGATTTTCAAGGGTTGGCATTCAAGTATATCGATTATGAGACATCAAGGTATGTGGTTTGATCCTTTTGTTGATTGTATTTGGATTATATATTCTAAAAGTGTAGTATACCCATGTTTCGGGTGTTACGTGTTTGGAATTTGACACTATTCATTATTTTTTAGGGTTTGATTGATTTATAATGGGTAGTTGCTTTTGCATAAGGTTATATCCCTAGATATGGGACACCTTGTTGGTTTATTTCCCTTGAATGATAGATTATGGTTGTTTGGTCTAGAATTCATGTTAGTCTTTATTTGTTTTCAATGCCTTGTATTTTTATAATGGAGTTACGGATTGTTTGAGAAGCCTATGATATTCATTGTGGAAGGTTGACCAAGGGGATTTTGACTATGAGAGATTCTTGGGGTAGGGTCATTTATGTATGTTATATTATCATGTTGACCCAGGGGTACTGACTGTGAGAGCTACCATGTGGTCATCAGCCCGGGGGTTTAAACTTTGAGAACTTTCCCAGTGGGTTGTTTATAATTGTTTGATTGTTGTTAGACCTAGGGGTTTCGGCTATGGGATCTTTCCCCAATGGTGGTCGTAAATGATTGGTTCTATGTTACACCAAAGGGGTTAGACCCTGATAGATACCAAGAGGGTCATTATTAAATGAATTGTTGTTATTCTAGACTAGGGGGATTAGACTGTGAGAGCTTCCCCAAAGGGTCTTTATTGAATAATTGACTGATTTTGACGAGTATGGAAAGCCAAAGCACAAGATTGGACGCTCACTTACTTGATTGTTATATGGTTTTATGAGACATCTTTTTTGTTACTGTTTTATAGGGGATATAGAAATTAGGATAGATCCCAAAGATTACATGATTCAATGTATGAATTATAAATGTAAATGAATGTAAATTTAAAACTATAGGGCGGTTTAATTTTGAGTACTTCCAAGTTTATTTCCTCATTTATGCATATTACCTGCTATATATATTCCCTGATAGTTAGGAATAGATCTTTTAGTGGTTTCCTACTAGGTTTCGTATCACACCATGTTTGGTTCATGCTTTTGGACCCAAGAAGATTATATGGTTGCAGTTATAGATAAGGGAAAGCACACTTCTTCATAAGGTACATAATTAATGTTGGTGTTAGAGAGAATTGGAATAAGATGAGACTAGAGATGCTGTTGGAGTTTACTCCTTTTCTGTACTTTGGTTTTAGTATATTATTTCCATCATTTTGACCTATTTGACTGATTTCTTAGACATATGTGATATGCATCTTTTATAAATATTCTCTAGTTGTTATATTACGATCACTCACCCAATGTATATTTTTGTTGTATGGTAATACTACTTAATCTATTGTTTACTATATTCTTTTCAATGTGTATACTATTCCAATGATGGAATAAATTAATGATTATCACATCATGGACCTTGATACTACTTAAAAGCCTTTGGAATTTGGAGAAATGTTCTTGAGTTCATGTTACCAACCTAGTTTGGGGCACCTTTGGGTGGCACCTGGAACTAGGACGTTACATTGTGGTATCAAAGGAACAGTTTTCCTATCTGATTTCCTTAATATTTGGAGCCTATAGACTTGTATAAGAATGAATAGGTAGTTGTAAATAAACTATTCCTAGAATGAGCTAACCCATGTACATGGAAATTCTAAGTTACCTCAAATATTTTAATTTTTCTAGCTTTGAAATTGTTATAGTTGATTTGATTTCACCATTGGGATATTTACTTGTTGTGTTCTTTTATAATTTTTATCAATATTGTTCTATTTATTTTGCAACCTGATGAGATGATAGTATGCCATATCATGTATCATATAATGACTTTCTATATATCACATTTCATGCGTTCTTATCGTTCCATTTAGGGTTCATTATAGATTTCATGTTGTTTTGATAGTCGTTGTGATAGATAAGCATGTTGTTTGGACAAATTTCCTGATAGATATACTTGGTATTTTTATAGGGTATTGGTAAAATGTTTCATTTTGATGGATGCCAATTTTTAGTTCTTGTGGTATTATAGGACTTGTTGGATCATAATTTTGTGGGTCATGTTTGAACTTTAATTGAATTCTATCAAGTTATGATGTGAAAAAGGATACCAAACATGGCTTCGTGGTGAGTATGGGCTCTTACGAGTTGGAATTTGTTAGGCCCTGGCTAAACTTTTTGTTTTCAAGGGTTTGGGAGATGTTATAGAGGATTCCTATCTAGAAACCTAGACAACATGGTGTGTGATGTTATGAACACATGCCATGTGTTATTCTATTATAGAGAAACTGACTTTTCTTATGCATTTGTCATTTATCGTATGTACACGTCATGTAGTTTTTGACCATGTGACTAACTGTATAAAACAGAGACATGGGGCTGGTAAACTTTTGGTAAAACACACAGTGTACTGGGAGTACATGCATGCTATAGTCGACCGTGTATCCGGTCTTGTGACTAACAACATGGGTGGATAAAGATTTTGAGTACATGTTGTGTCTATGGTGAACATGTCATATAGTGTTACACTAGTAGAACTGTGTAGTTATAGACATGTAGAAGTACTTGGGAATGATAGGATATTCAAGTACATTTTGTGTCTCATGAGAAACACGTCGTGTGTATAGGGTGTTATACAACCAGGTTGGCAGAGGTACATGACCATGTTAAGGCTTAAGGGAACACATCATGTAGTTTTTCTGCATGTCGGTTAACCCTCTTATGAAAAACATGAATTCATTACAACCCTTGTTCCATTCCAACACATGTGAGTTTTAATTTTTTTATTCTTATACTGATTTGTGCACTTGACCTTACAGAGTTATTATATCAAGACGTCCTCCAGTTGTATGACAGGCACCATGTGGTGATTAGACACCGGAAATGGTAGATTATGGGAAACCAATAGATCATCCTATCATGAATGTCATGGTGGTAGCTACTATACCTAACATAAATTCTGATGCACAGTTCCATGAAGGCATTATGTAGATGATAAAAACCTTTCATGTATCACCACATCCTACCCCGAAATTGATAGTGTTGACACGGGTGTTGCAGTAGCAGCATCCTCCCAATTTTCCAAGGGATAGAGGGCCAAGGGTTGTAGATTAATGGTTGGAGGCCATGCATTCTGTCTTTCAGCATCTAGAGACTCACCCTAAAAAGGTGGGTGAATCTAGGGAAATTTCATTCTACGTGATTACTCCAAGAGATGGTGGGATGTTATATCATAGGGAGGACTTCATTGAGATATGGGATGGGAGGAGTTTTGGAGGACCTTGTATGATTACTTCTACCCCAATATGTTGATGGCCAGACCAGCCCAGGATTTCATGCATTTGTAGAAGGGAGATCATTCGGTGATGGCCTATTCTTCTCTCTTTAAAGAGCTTCAGTGCTTCAAACCTGTTTTAGGTGGTGAAGAGTTAACACTGGCTAGAAGATTTGGGGATGTCCCTAGGTAAAACATCTGATTATAGGTGAATGTTTTTAGGTCAACTTTGTTGATCGCTATAGTAAACTAGATACTTATTACCGAGTGTAATCTAAGGTAGTTTGGAGATGAAATCCAGAGAGGTTTATCATTCGAGGTTGGTACTACTTCAACCGATAGTAGGAAGAACCTCAAGAAGCTTTCATGCGATGTTTTTTTCTAGGCAGCTGAGTGGTGTTCTACTAGTATGGAACGTGTGGGCACATGAGACTGCATTACCTGAGAGACCCATTTGAGTGAGGAACTTTTGGAAACATGGGTTATCTTCTTCATTTTTGCAAAATGTTATCACCATCATTTAGTGAGATCGTATCTATTATGACTCCACGTAAAGGAGTCGGACCACCAGTTTCTCATCAAGAAAGGAATTGGAGTTCTTCAGGATGTACTGGATGAGGTGGTGGTCTTGGTCATGGTAGCCAGAGGGTAGATTTTCAATGAAAACAAGGTGGACCAGCTTAGGGTAGTCAGGTAGGGCCACCGGGCCACGATATAGGTTAGATTTTGTGATGGATCAGACCCAACAAAAAAAGGATCCTGAACCCTCTATGGTTATAGGTACGATTATATTTACCTCATTTTTAGCTTTTCCACTTTTTGATATAGGTTCTTTCCATAGTTTTATATCTGTTTCCATTATGGAGAGCCTCGGGCTCTATATCTTTAATTCTAAAAATTTCATTACACTAGACACTCTGTTAGGGATTAGGACGACTAGTGTACGTCAATGCAAGGAGTACCCTCTTGAGGTTGGTGGGTGTCACTTATTGTAGAACCTCTATGACTTAGAGATGAAATGATTTTATGTCACTATTAGAATAGGTTGGTTATTATCCTTTCAAGACTTTGTTGACTACTATCACTATAGTGTTACTTTCACGTTACCAAAGGGAGGGTCTTTTATACATAAGGGAGAATTGGATGTTCAGGAGAGCAGAGCTAGACCCAAGCATCCTGGGTTGGGAGGAATTACTAAAAAAATTCTAGTTTATATCTGGATTACCAACAGACATCACAGATGGTCTTTCCTCCCATGGTGGATTTTTTCAGAGATGTCTTTCTAGTCAACTTTTCAAGTTTACCTCCAGAGAGAGGGGTAGATTTTCTTATTGTGCTTTTCCAAGAGTAGCACTGGTGTCCATTTCTCTTTATATGATGGATACACTAGGGTTACAAGAGCTAAAGAAGTACTTGGAGGAGTTGCAGGTAAAGGGTTTTATTTGAACCAACACATTTCCTTTGTCTTCGCATGTCCTTTTTAGAAGAATACAGATGGTACCCTAAGACATTGTGTATACAATCAAAATATAAACCAGTTGATATTCAAGAACCAATATTCCTTGCTATGAATTGGTGATCTATTTTATCAGCTTAGAGGTTCCAAAATATTCTCGAATATTGAATTCATATATGATTATCATTAATTGTTCGTTAGACCCTCAGATATACCTCTTACATTCTTTCTGAGTAGGTATGGTCTATACCATTATTTGGTTATGTTTTTCGGTCTCATGAACGCACCAAAAGTTTTGATGGCACAGATGAACCAACTATTCCATCATTACATACTTCATTTTGTGGTAGTCTTTAGGGATGATTTCTTGGAGTACTCTCAAACACGACATTACCATGTCGCCTATCTATAAATCGTATTGAGTACACTATGAGAGCATTAGTTATATGATATGATCTCAAAATTATACTTTTAGATGGACCAGATTCACTTCTTGGGTCATGTCATCTCAAATATAAGAGTATCGGTAGACCAAGAAAATGTGAGAGAAGTAGTGTTCTGGGAGAATCTAAAGAATGTCTTGGAGGTATGGAGTTTTCTAGGGCTGGCTGGTTACTATAATAATTTTATTCAGAACTTTTCAAGCTCAGTAGCGCCACAGACGGGACTAACTAAGATGGGTGCAATGTACTTTTGCATAGATTCTTGTGATTCAACCATTCAAGAGTTGAAAAGGAGATTAACTTCAACATCAATACTTATTTTTTTAGATCTGGTAAAGAGTTACACAATTTACTGTGATTCATTAGGTATAGGGCAGAAAGCAGTACTTATACAGGGGAAGGAGTCATTATGTAGAGGCCTCAACAATTGAGGCCACATGAGGGGAACTTCCCGACACACGATCTCATGTTAGCTATAGTTGTTCATTCTTTACACTATTAAAGACATTATATTTTAGGAGAGTATTTTATGGTATAAACATACCCAAAAAATCCTCATCTATTTTTTTTACTCAGTGTGATCGGAATTTGAGATAATAAAGGTGGGTTGAGTACCTCTAGTCTGTTGACATTGTACTTGCCTACATGCCTTGGAAAGACAACATTGTGGTTGATGTGTTGAGTAGGGGAAGTCCGATACAGGTAGTTCAGGAGGCCAGCAGTGAGTAGAGGCTCATGGCTATGTTCTTATATATGCATTTAGAGGTGCCTGATAGATAGGGGTATACATTTTTTTTCTTATAAATATGTTTCCTATAATCTACTTGATCTATTGTGAATGAGTAAGCTATCAGTTTCTGAAAGGCTAGTCCTATGGGAGACTGTGCGAGGTGAGGACCCAATGTCTAGGTATACCATAATAAAGGATGAGTGTTTTCTTTTTCATGGGTGTGTATGGGTGTCAGCAGATATATGTGAGGAGATGTTACATGATTTTCAAGCCTTGGTATGGGTATTTCATCCTGGTGTCACCAAGATGTATCAAGATCTACATTTTCAGTATTGGTGGATAGGAATGAAGAGGGATGTTTCTATTTTTGTTATAAAATGTTCCACTTGTCAGTAGGTGAAGGTGGAGCATCAGCAATCGGCAGGGATGTTACAACAGTTACCCTTTCCACAATGGAAGTGGAAAGATTTTTCAATTGATTACTTGGGGGGTTTACCTAGGTCACCCAGATGAAATGATGCAGTATGGGTTGTTATTGATAGACTCTCAAAGGTTTCACATTTCCTACCGATAAAGGAAACCTTCAGTGATATTGATCTTGGAAGGTTGTACATCTGAGAGATTTTACAACTTCATGGGGTTCACCACTCTATCATTTTAGACCGGGATGCCCAGTTTACTTCTCATGTTTGGCAGGGACTACAGAGGGATTTGGGTATACAGGTAACTCTGAAAAAAAAAATCATACCATACTCATATAGATGGAAAGTCCAAAACAAAAGATTTAGGTTTTGTAAGACATGATTCAAGCATGCATCCTGGATTTCGGGGGCTCTTGGGAAATACACAAACCACTAGTGGATTTTCCCTATAATAACAGTTTTCAGCCAACAATTCAGATACAACCTTATAAGGATTTGTATGGTAGGCCATTCCGATCACCCCTATACTAGATAGAGGTATGAGAGGCAGCTATGTTGGGACCTCATCTTCTCTAAGAGACCATAGAGCAGGTGGAGTTTATTCAGAATAGGATGACTGCTGAAAAATATTTTGATAAATGTTATGTTGATCGATGCGAACGAACTCTGGTGTTCGAGGTTGGAGATTATCTTTTCTTATGTGTCACACCGATGTTAGGACATATGAGGATTAAGAGGAAGGGAAAGTGTTCACTGAGATATGTCGGGACGTTTGAGGTTTTTGAGAGATTCAATCTGGTTGCCTACCAGTATTAGTTACCTGAGAGGTACTGGGCTATTGACAATGTCTTTCATGTTTCTTAGCTATGACATTACTTTTCATACCCATCTCATGTTTTTTAACCTAAGGAGGTTGAGTTGATGGTGGATACATCCTTCGAGGAGAACCATATTCAGACTGTGGACCACATCATGAAGTTTTTCTACAGCTGGTCTGTTCCTCTGGTACAGGTGCTACGACAGCATAGACGAGTATAGGATGAGAGATAGGAGAGGGAGGGTGACATACGATCATAGTGGCCTGATTTCTTCATAGATTTTTCTTCACCACCCTTGGAAGGGTAATTTGAGGATGAATTTATTTAAGGGAGGAATTTTTTAAGATCTCGGATCTTGATTTTAGGCATGGATCATGATTTTAGGTTTCTTTTTAGGAAGAGTAAAAAAAATGGGGTTTTGCTAAGTGCGCGCCATGTACTTCTCAGTACGTGTCATGTACCTGGTTTCTATGAACAACCGTGTATTGTCCAGGTAACATCTAAGTACATGGTCATTTGATAACATGGATGACCCTCTTATGTCTAGAGCCGGTTGATTCTAATACATGACTTGTACATTTAATAAACACACAATGTACTTTTCTTTTTATATTTGACATATCGATGTGGGGTCACGTCTTATGTTTGGATATGTCTTCTTCTCCCCTTGGTTTTTAAAGGATATCAATGGAGTGGCTGATGAACTCTGAACCCATCCCAACTCTCCATCTGAGCTCCAATTGAGACACCGTCAGGTGTGTTGGAATCCCACCATTGAGTTATCAAAACCCCTAAAGCATTTCTTTCTGATTCTTCATCTCTCATGATTTATTCAAGGATGAATGTTTTTTATCTATTTGTAGGTCTACGCTGATCTAGGCCTATTCAAGGGCTTACTTTCATGTATATCAATCATGAAACATCGAGGTAGGTGGTTTATTCCTTTTTTTGATTCTCATTGGATTGTATATGCTAAAACTGTTTTATACCCGCCTTTGAGGTATTGTGTGTTTGGAATTAGACCCTATTTATTACCTGTTATTCTTTGAATGAATGATAATGGGTAGTTACTTATGCGTAAGTCTATTTACCTTGTTTTGGGACACCCCTATGGGTGTGTTTCCCTTGATTAATAGATTATGGATTTTTGGTCTAGAATTCTTGTTAGGATTGCTTTGTTTTCTATACCTCGTTTTGCTAGGATGGAGTTACAAATTGTTTGAAATTAATGTGATATGCATTGTGGATGTTTGATCAAGGGGAATTAGGCAGTGAAAGATTCATGAGTTAGGGTCATTTGTGTATGTTTTACTACTATGTCGACCCATGGCTATTGACTACGAGATCTTTTAGGTGGTCATCAACCCATGGGTTTAGATGGTGACAACATTCCCAGGTGGTTTTTTATAATTGTATAATAGTTGTTTGACTAAGGGGTTTAGAACATGAGAGCTTGCATAAGTTGTCATTGTAAATGAATAGTGATATATTAGACAAAAGGGGATAGACCGTGAGAGCTACCCAGATGGCCGTTATAAAATATATTGTTGTTATGCTAAACCAATTAGATTAGACTTTAAGAACATTCCCAAATGGTCGTTATTGAATAATTAAATGATTGTGATGAGTCTTCCAAGAAAAACAGCAATCTTGGACTCAGTCTTACTAGATTTTTATATGGTATTCTAAGACATCTATTTTGTTACCATTATACAGGGGATACAGATCTTAGGCTATATCCAATGGTTTACAAGATTCAAAGGATGAATAATAAGTGTAAATGAATGTAAATTGAAAATTTTTGGACTGTTTATTTTTGATTACTTCATTTTTCATTTCGTCATTTTTATATATTACCTACTATATATAATCACTAACAGATAGGAACATATGTTTTGGTGGCTGACTACTAGGATTCGTCTCACACCCTTTTTGGGTCATGCTTTTGGACCCAAACAGATTATATGGTTACATGTATAGAAATGGGTAAGCTCCCTTCTTTATTAGGTACTTGATTGATGTTGGAGTTGGAGAGAATAGGACAAAACTAAGGATTGTGATGTTGTTGGAGTTTAATTCTTTTCTATAATTTGGATTCAGTATTTTATTTCTAGAATTGTGACTTTTTTTACTGTTTTCCTAAAACCATAATACATAAATCGGTAATATATATGATATAGTTGTTATATTACTATCAGTCTTTCGATGTTTGTTTTGTTGTGTTGTATTACTTCTTATGATATTGTTTACTATTTGTTTCCCATATGTATATTATTCCAATGAGGTAATAGTTTCCCCAATATCACATCAATTCCCTCACTCCTACACAATAACCTCTCACATTTGGGGAAATGCCCTCGAAGTCATGGGACCAACTGGGTTCGGGGCACCTTTGGGCGGCACCCGGAACCAGGACGTTACAACTATTAATTGGAATAAATTTTCTTATAATGAATTTACTTGGTGAATAATATGTTTTTTATTTCCATGACTGAATGGTGTTCACAATGGTTCCATAAATTGATTTATTGGGGGTTGTTTTTAACTTAACTTTATAACCTTTATCAATATGGCTTAAATAACATATGTTTTTTATCATTGTTTAATGTTTTTTACCTTGAATGTTATTGAATATAATTTCATATCCATTTATTTTGAATCGGATTATCATGCGAAGATTATTGATGGAATTAGAAATGATTTATTTATGTGATTTCATTTAAATTATATATGAAACTCATTATTTTCCCATGTATTTTACTAATTTTTTGAACAATTGATATCTTATGAAACAGAAAATTATGGATAATGTGGGTGGTGTATTATATCATTGTTTAATTCGGTTGATAATGTTTTATACCTCATCATATAACATAGAAAAATCCTTCATAAATGTAATCAAAACATAAAGGTGGTACCATATTTGATATGGTCATAACATTGATTATGGATTTTTTTATAAACATAAAATTTCATGGGTGATCGTTCTTATATAGTCTTGAAACATAAAGGGTGATCGTTCTGGGAAACACACACAACATAAACGTTGAGTCTCCTATGATAAAATCACAATATTTTGGGTGATTCTTCTGGGATACACTAATGACAAAAAGGTAATGATTCTTGGATATACTCACAACATAAATAGTGATACTTCTTGGATATTCACACAATATAAATGTTAATCCTTTTGAATATGTTCCAATCATAAAAAGTGTAATTTATTCAATGTGATATAAATCTAATGATTTCATATTGTTATCTTTGTTCCAAATTTACATGATATGTTACAAATCAATGGAATGTATCACTTCCATATTATATACCTATAATTATCCACCTTATCTATTGTTTAATATTTCAGGATTATGAAATTATTTTCCATGGTATCTGTTTATTAACATGATATTACATGCCATTAAATCATAAAATTGGGAGATTTCTTATTATACATTATTATTTTTAATGACAATATGTCAATTAGGTCCTCATTTTCCCACATTCATATGATCTCAATCCTAATTAAAAGTTGAAATTTTTTCCCTTAATACGAATATGATATCACCATTTTCTTATGTTTTCATTACCCCGGATATAAACATGAGTATAACCTAGGAGATATCTATATGTTTATCTTATGTGGCTAAAATTTATACAAATGTTCACATGTATCATAAAATAAATTTTTCTATAGCTATTACTTAAGAACACCAAAGATTTAATTCATGAGATTGTGAGATTGTCTTTTGAGTTGATGTCAGGGTTTAAATGTTTATCTTATGGTAATGTTGTAAACTAAATAAAGGTTTATGTCCTTTTGTATAAAATATTTTTTTAATAAATTTCATTTTTGAATTCGACTCAAGAGTTTAGTTATAGAGTGGCTCAAAAGGACCCTCCACTACATTTAATTGATATAAAGAAATGAAATGGAAATTACCAAGAACATAAATATTTTACACTAAAATATATTTCAATGCAACTAATATCACTGGAAAAATGTTTATAAAACTCTTTATATGCTTATAATGAACCTGATATTTTTTATGAAGACACAAATATTATTTATTAACATTTCCATTATCTAATCTAATAATCTATAAAACTTTGACTTCTTCAATCCCATGAAAATAGCATGGGTATTTATAATAGAGAATTAAATTACCACAAACTCAAAGTACCCATAATAGTACCCTAAAATAGTCTTTAGGATATCTTCCTCCTTCACACTATTTTGATGATTCCAAGCCAACAGGTAAATCTCCATATCAAAATAGAACCTTTCTACCAATCTAATAAATTATTAATCAATGGTATGTGTTATAATCTATTTATTATCACATGATTAAATCAAATTTTTTTTACAAAACCTCTGGATGTCATCTCATTTCTTTGAAAATTACTCTAAAGAACCCCAAGGTGAAACACTGGGATCTTTGAAGACCTTATTTAATAGATTATGTATTCAAATAAATAAATCCCAAAACATCACTTGTGTCATCAATAAATAAAACACTGATATCTAATAGACAATAAGATAAAACAATATCCTAAACATGATATCCCATAAAGGATAAAATCTCATAACTAGTTGTGAAAAAAATCAATACCCTAACGAAAAAAACTAAAAAAATAACTGTTAGAACTTTTTTTGACCGTAAAATCACCTCTTTCAGTTGGGTAAATATGATATCTATAAAATTATTTCTAATATGATGATACTATATTCAAATAACCATTGTAATATCAAGTTCCGCATCAAAGAAAGAAACCTTACTATAGAATATAAAAATATAATTATATATAGAATATAACAGATTGATGTTGAGGATTACATAGTCCAGTTTTATCTATAGTAAGAATAAATCTACCTTAATAAAATTCTTCCCCGTTATCATATGGCATTCTGGACATGCCTTAGTAAAACTGGACTGATAGAAAATTGATGTATTCAACATGAAGTAAATTTAAATTCTTTCATCATTATATATATGATATATGAATAAGGTAGTTTATTTGAATGAGTAAGAAGCTCTAAACCAAAAAATGTATAATACAAGGATAAAGATAACAAATTTATAAATTAGAAAATCATTGTCCAAACTACCACAATAAACTCTATAGAATAAAATTGACCATACCCTACTACTGTACAATATTTCCCATAAAACTGACCACTTATATGATTTTTCTATCCCTAATGTCCAATGAGATTAATAGTATCACATATTTTTACTCCATTTTCTCTACCTATGCACTGCTATTTAAAATCTTGATGTCCTAAATGAATTTAAAAATTCATGAGAGGAAATTGTTTGAGTGGATATAAAATAAATAGATAATGTAAAAAATGTTGAACAATAGTAATTACAGAGAATCACAACTGATTATGGTGATGACATCAATAATAAAAACTCATCAGAACCAAAATCACTAATACAAAGCTAAATTTTAACATCCATAAAATTGGTCTTTATCCACACTAGAGAAGCGCCGACTTCCGGATTGTGATTAAAATCCCAAGTTTTTTATCAACAGTTTTTAGTACTGATAAAGGTGTCCGTTATCAATTGTAAAAAACAATGACAACTAACTCCATTTATCCACACTTTTATATAGCACCAGTAAATGTCCCCTTTATCAACACCTTTAAAATCCTTGAAGAATTTTTCCTTTATCAATACTAAAAAAAGAGATGATAAATGGTACATTTATTAGTTCTTCTAAAAGGACTTCTAAAGGGGAAATCTATCATTCACTTTAGTATCACTAATAAAAGGGCATATAATATAGTTCTATAATAGAACAATATAATACCAGAACATGACAAAAAATTAGAAAAATTATTTAAAAATACTTATTTTAAAGGAAATAATATTTAAAACTCAAATAAAAAGAAAAAACTATATTATAGACATTTAAAAAACTATTTTATACAATTAGATGAGTAAGGAAAAATTATAATAAACATTAAAAAATATCAATGTTTTTTTTATTTTCCCCATATGACTAACTCAAGCTATTTCTGAGAAAACCAACCCTACTAGAGAAGAAGAACATACCTATAAATAAAATAAATTATTAATTTAGTAATAAAAAAGATAATGAAAATAAATAGAAAGTTTTATTTTTAAACTAAACATTGAGTCATACCAGTATTACTTAGTATCAAATAGATTTGTGGTTTATTCTTTAACAACACCCCATTTCTTGTTCATCCTCAATAATTATCTCTATAAAAATTACCAAAATAATTATATGATAAAAAAATAAGGAATTTAATTATTTAATAATAGATAGAGTTGTCAGAAAAATGTATTGGGTTTTTTCCTTGGGTTTGGCTTTGTGATGCATGGTTTAACTAAAATTAAACTTATATATTGAAACAATCTACTTAGAGTCATACCATCCACACCATTAATTCTATTGAGGTGAGATTAATTTCTAAAAAAATAAAATGACCTATGGATAATTTTCCCTAATTATTAAAAAAATTCAAATGTGTTTTATTGGTTTTGAGCATGTCACTTTTATTTTTGACTAAAATATCATTTTAAACTATAAACACAAACTTTGAGTCATACTGGTCACATCTTGTATTGGTTTGATGTTATATAGATGCCTATAAATCATAAATGACTTATAGAACATCTTCATAAATTATAAAAAAATCCTAGCTTGTTTCCTTGGATTTTAGTGAGTGAAAATTTTTGAACTAAAATTTCAATTTTAAATTGATAATAGACACCTTCAGTTATACAGTGAAAATTGTATATTAGATTTAGGTGAGGATGATTTGTAGACATCAAAAATGACTTATGAATCATTTTCCAAAAGTATCAAAAACAATAGTAATTTGTTTTCTCAATTTTTGGTATGTCATTTCGCTTTTCTAATATAATTAATTTCAATTTTAAATAAGTAAACAAACATAGAGTCCTACCAATAACACTATGTATCGGATTGAATTTAAAATGATTCCTAAACATCCCAAAGGACTTACAGATATTTTCCTTAAAGTATTAAAATAATATAAATGTGTTTTATTGGTTTGGATTACATTGCATTTTTTCATTAAAATTGAATTTTAAAATAGAAACATATTCTTTGAGCCATATCATGCACATCATTTTTCATTGTGACATAACGATGATTCTTATACTTCAAAAATGAATTAAGAATTGTTTGAAAAAATTATAATGAAAATCAAGGTTTGTTTACTCAATTTATAGTGAGTAACACTCTTTAAAATAAAATAAAAATTTCGAAACTTAAAATGGACACTTTGAGTCATACCATCAAAATTGTGTCATGGAGTGACGTGCATTTTCTAGGTTTTGAGTATATCAATAGCATTTTTTTAATATTAATGTCAATTTTAAATAAAATGAAATACATGGAGTCATACAGGTCACCCCATGAATCATATATAGGTAAAATTGAATCCTACTCATCTCAAATGAAATATGTTTAGTTTTCCTAATGTATCAAAACAATAAAAATGTGCTTCCTTGGTTTTGAGTACATCACTTTTTCTTTCAACTAAATAATCAGTTTAAAATAAAAACCCATAATTTGAGTCCTACTGGTTACATCATGGGACAATTTGTCCTTAGAATAATTCACACACATCATAAATGGCTTATTAATGGTTCTTCTAAATTATAAAGAAAATCCGAATGTGTTTTCTTAGTTTTTAGTGAGTGTCACTTTTTGAACTAAAATGACCAATTTATTTAGATAAAAGACAGTTTGAGTCATACATATAAAATAATGTATAATATTGAGGTTTGTATGAATCATACACATAAAAAATTAAATATTTATCATTTTAATGATGTATAAAAATAATAAAAATTCATTTGATCGATTTTAATTTTTTCAGCTCTTTTTTTACTAAAATCAATTTCAATTTTAAATAAACAGATACACTTGGGGTCATACTGATCACACAATGAATAAAATTTATGTGAAATTTATTCCTAGATGTCTCACATGAATTATGTATAATTTTTATATAGTGTAAAAATTATATGAATATGTTTTCTTAGTTTTGAGTAAGCCACATATCTTTTTTACTAAAATGTCATTTTAAAATAGAAACATTAACTTTGAGCCATACCGGTCACATCGTGTATTGAATTTATATGAGACTAATTCCTATATGTCAGAGATGAATTTTGAGTCATGTTCCTAAATAATCAAGACAATTCAATCATGTTTTATTAGTATTTAGTTACTAACACTTTTTGAACTAACATTTCAATTTTAAAGTGATAACTGCCACATTGAGTCATTTCAGGCACATCATGTATCAGATTGTGGTGTGGTTGATTCCTAAACATAAAAAAATTAATCATGGATCTTTTTATTAATGGGTAAAAACAATAATAATGTTTTTTCTTGGTTTTGAGTATATCAGTTGTCTTTTTCACTAAAATTAATATCATTCTAAATTATAATACACAGTTGGTGTCATACTTGTCACCCTGTGCATTATATTTTAGTTCAGAAGATTCCTATATATTCCAAATCACTTATGGATTTTTTTACTTATGTATCAAAACAACATGAACGTTTTTATTAGTTTTTATTACTTCCCTTATCTTTTTTACTAAAATGTCATTTTAAACTAGAAACATTCACTTTGAGTCATACTGATCACATCATGTTCCATTTATATGGGAGACTAATTCCTATAAGTAAAAATTGAAATATGAATCTTTTTTCAAAATTATCAAGACAAAATGAGTGTGTTTTCTTGGTTTTCCTTGAGTGAAACTTTTTGAACTAAAATTTCAATTTTTAACTGATAATGGGTAATTTGAGTTATACCGGGAGTATCATGTATCGTATTGGGGTGAGGATAATTCCTACACATAAAAAATAATTATGAATCCTTTTCATAATGTATCAAAATAATATGAATTTTTTTCTTGGCTTTGAGTATGTCAGATGTGTTTTTTACAAAAATTAATGTCAATTTTAAATAAAAGGAAACACTTGGAGTCATATTGGTCACACCATGAATCAGATTGATGTGCAGCTAATTATTACATGCATTAAATGACTCATGGATAATTTTTCCAATGTGTAAAAATAATCCAAATGTGTTTTCTTAGTTTTGAGTACATCAATATTATTTTTTATAGAAATATCATTTTAAACTAGAAACAAACACATTAAGTCATATCAGTCACATCTTGTGTCAGTTTGATGTGAGATTGATTCCTATAGGTCAGAAATGACTTACCAATAATTTAAATAAATTATCATGATGTTCCAATAAACTTTTAAAATTTTTTAGTATTTCACTTTTCTATTTTTCTAACATTAATTTCAATTTAAAATAAAAAGATATTGTTGTAGTCCTACCCAGAAACTCATGAATTGGATTAAGGTGAGGCTAATTCATAAACATCAGAAATGACATGTTAATTTTTTTCCTAAATTATCAGAACAATATTAATAAATTTTCTCAGTTTTAAATATTTGATGTGTGTTTTGAACTAAAATTTAAATAAAAAACTAAAAACATACATATTGAGTCATACCGAGAACACTATGTATCAGATTAAGTTGAGGCTAATTAAGTATTTGATATTTGTTTTTATTTTAACTGTATGAAATAATCAAAAAAATATAGAATATGTTGATTTTTTATGGATGATGAAACCTCATGCTGCCTCAAACACTTCACATTTCAGGTAGCATGGATTTTTCTCTTCCATTATAAAGGAACATGCTCTCTATTTTCTGGGTTGTGGAAAACATTTCAATGAAAAATATGCATATACAAAAGATCTGAGAAAATAACTAAATATGTTTTAGATAAAAATGATTTGGAAATTAACTAACACTTATTTGATAAAATGATGAAAAAAATAATTAAATAATTTGTAGTAAATCAATTTTCATGATGGTTGTATACATTCTTGACTCATTTCATTTTTTGTTTCATTACTGATGTTGTAACCTTGATATCCATTCTCTCATGAGCAAGAGAAACTTCAAAAAAACCACCCAACTCAAAAAAAAAATAATCATGTATATTAATACAATTATTAAGTTATTAATACTAAAAAGAAATAAATGAAATATAAATATGAAACAATATATTACTTATATAGAAAATTAATTTTCTATGGAATCATCATGATTGGAAATCATGTTCAGTAGATGATTATTTTTAAATATTCTTAAAGAAGCAGCAACCAAGTTGTAATTTTAATTACTGAATATTTTGATAAAATATAGACATATGTGAATGTATTTTTGATATTGGGAATTTTTTTTCTTATTTTTGAATATGTGTTATCAATTTTGAACTAAAATGAAAATTATAAACTGAAATCATTTAGTTTGAGTCATACTAAGGACACACTATATTGGATTGAGCTCCGGCTAATTGATAAAATTATTTATTAAATAAAAATGATAAATAAATTAATTAGGAATAATATATAAAATAGTGATAAAAGTAACTAAATAAGTCTTAAGAATTCACATTTTAATGATCATATTAATGGTGTGAATCATCCTTGTTAAAAAAATTATCTCTTCATAATCACTATAAAAATTAACAAAATAAGTATTAGATAAAGTGTGTCTATATAGGTTTGTTTTTTTAAATCGACTATCCGTAAGATATTTCAATGATGGGAGCGCAACCACCAAATGGAAAAAAACGTGATATGAGTATTTCTTATTATCAATAAGGTATTTGTAGGATAAAATTATAAAGTATTATTATAAACAAGTGATTTAATGATATGAAGATGTTATGTGTTCTTTCTTTTTTAAATTCATATTTTTGTGTCTTCGTGTCTGCCTATTAATGAAATGTGTTGAATGTTTTTTTTTAATATTATTATGTTTCTTGAAGTATATGAAACATTGATCAATACCATGAAGTGAAAAGTCTATAACCAAGATGTTGGGGATAATCCTATTGCAGCATTAGGTGACATCCACTTTGATGAAGAATCTGTGGATTGTTCATTGAAATAAATAGATAACTCTTCTCAGAGAAAAAAATTACAAGTTCTTTGTCCCCTGTTTCAGTAGGTGATGAGGAGTTTACACATAAGGTATCTTTGGAGGAAGTTAGCACTTTTAATCCTTTTCTTCCTAAACAATAATCCACTTCAAGGAATGGGATCTATCCAAAATTTTAAAGGATATAAAAAACAACATAATAATTTACAAACCCTTTGAAATATAAGTAGATTGTGTAGTGATGGATGGATATATGTTTTCAAACCCTAATGTACATATCTTTCTAAGAATCCTCATATGTATTCCCCTCACTTCCAAATAAAATGGGGGAATAAAGAACTTTTAATTTCATTCATGGAGAAGATGAATCAAATTATTTCAATGAAAAATATTCAAACTCTCCATCCAAGAGGTTTTCATTGAATTATTAATCAACCCCATCCAAAACATCTTGGTTATACACATTTCGATTCATGATACTATTCAAGTTTTCATAAAATCGAACAAGATCAACCATTTGAAATAAACACATTCAATAAATTTTAATAATTAGTACACACAAATACAAAGATAATAAAACAATTCCAAATCCATAAGAACCCTATTGTAAATAAATTATAATCCCTTAAAAAACATTATAAAAAAGTGTATTAAAATCCAATTAAAGTTTAATAACAACTATAGTTTTTTTTGAATCCAATTTAAAACACCAAAAAACATGAAAAAAAATCAGGGATTATATAAAACACAAATAATCTTACATAGGGATGTCATAGATGATGTAAAACATTCAACGACAATGAGTAGGAAAGAAGTTGTGGAATAACTCTGGAAAAAAATTTCCAAATAGAGAGATAATGAATGAAAGTGAATAATGAAATGAAAAAATAGAAACAATAAAACACCAAATATCTAGAAGAAGTACAGTCAAAACCAGCTTTGAATGAAACCAAAAAAATCAAACAATGAGTGAGAAGGAGTATAAAATAGAATACCTTGGATTAATGGTTTGATTTATCCAATAGAAAGTTGAGATATTTCTCGTAAAGATTTGGATTCATTCGAACATTGGATTCTTTTGAGGATTGATTCATTCGAGCCTTGTATTTAGTCCATGGGTGTGTTTAAGGCTTGATTCGAAACTTGATTCCAGCATATATTCGAGGAGGAGGAGTGATGGTGGAAAGTTTCTTTTGCAGAAAATGTTAGATATCACGAATAAAAAATCATGGTTATGGATCATGAAATAGATCAAGGAGAATCTTAGTAGTGCTTTTAAAAAAGGCACTGATAAAGATACCTTTAATCAGTGTAAAAATAATAAGCCCTGATAAAAGCTATATTTATCAGTGCTAAAGAAGCACTAATAAAAGGACTCTTTAGCGGCGCTAATAAATTATAAATAATTAATTTTATATAGCTATATATTTATTTCTTATATTTTTTTGATTATTTCAATATATATTTATTTATTTAAAATTTTTATGTAATTTTAAATAATGTATATTTTTTATTTATAATTATAAATATATAATTCTATAAATATAGTAAATATAGATTTATAAATATATTTATAATAATTTATTTATAATTATCAATAGATTTCTGTCCTTATATATATTAGGTGTATGGGGGTATGAATAAATACAAAAAAACACCACACACACAGCCTAGAAAGGAAGATCATATCCCACCCATCAAGACTTATTTATTAAGCATATGGTCTGAATTTCTAATGAGTATCAATCCCATTAAATGGACCAAAGTCCTACAAACTGACTCGAAGGCCTAGTACAATGTCATTCCTACAACATACTACTTATGTCATCAGGACCATCTCATGTCTGTTTAATCATCTTTCTATTTCATTATCCACAACAGTACTACAAAAGTTCCTGTGGAAATTTGTACCCACCCAGATTTGAAATCAGATCTGATGTAGGATTACAAGGAGCCTTTACAACTTGTGTAAGCCCCCTACTACATATATCAATATATATATTTATATAATTAAATAAATTTTTAATAAATATATATACATATAAATATAGTATATATATTCATTGTTTAAGAATATTTATTATAAGTTTATAATTATTAATATATTTATGACAATATGTATATTTATATAATTATATATATAATAAATTTTTATCAATATAAATATAAATCTTGTAAATATATTCATTATTTCAATATATTTTTTATGATTTTATAATTATTTAAATATATTACTATTTATTTCTAAATATATATATATATATATATATATATATTTAAAGAAAATAATATTTATATGTTAATATCATTTTTTATATTTACATAATTTTTATATAATGAATATAAATATTTAAATATAAATATAGTAAATATATTCATCATTTAAATAAATTTATTATATTTATATAATTATTTTTATATAACTATTTATTTATAATTATATAAAAACTTTTTTTTAAATAATTTTTTTAATAAGTATAGATATATAAACATATAAACATTAGAAATATATATTTATAAATAAAATTATTTATAAATATATATTTATAGATATTTTTTTAATTATTAATGAATACATAATCTTAAATTCATGCATATGATAAAAATAATTGAGATTTAATAATTAAAAACTAGTACAAGTTAAAAATATTGAAAAAAATTGATAAGTTTTATTAATTAAATATAATTTATTAAAAAAATATGGATATATATTGAAATAAATATGAATAAATATTGAAGATATGAAAACATAGTAAATTAATATATATGTATAAATAAAAGAAATGATTAAATTCCAAAATAATAATAATAAAATAAATAAATAATAAATAAATAACACCTAACTGTAATAGCATTAAAAATAAATAAATCATTTTTTTAGAAAAAATATAATATATTAAATGTATCATCCTATAACGAAATTATAAAATGGATACTATTATTTGAATAAATTACATATATATTAAGTGTGTGTGTTTCTAAATAATATTTCATTAATTGCATAAATATCTTCATGTCCATTTTATATAAAAATACATAAATTACTTATATGTGTAATCAATGCCACACAGATTTGATACAAGTTAAATTGAAAAATCATGTGATATTCAATTATGCCCATTACTCGATGCAATTAGCAATTATTTTTAATTAATATTAATTTCTAATTATATACCACTAAATATATAACTTATTTAATGTATGTGAATAAATATTTTGTAGTAATTAAAAGATATTTTATAAAATATCATATATATTGAAATATAAATAAGTAGAAATATATATGAATATATTTCTATATGAAATCTATCAATGAATAATTATTTAAAAAACCATTAAAATGAATATCACATTAAAAGGGTTTTACATTTTATTCCGTTTCTATTCTTAAATTTTTTTTATATTTTTTTATTAATATTTAATATTAATATATATATATATAATATTCATTTTCATTAATAATAGTTTAGTTAATAACTATTTTAATAATTGTAATATGTTAATTTTTAATATTTTGTGATTAATTATTACAATTTATTCATTGTACATCTATATTTTTAAAAAATATTTATTATGATATAATATATATATATATATATATATATATAAAATTTATTCATTTTTTTCAATAATTATTTAAGGAATACTTTTTTTAATAATTTTATGAATACACTATTTTTTATTTTTTATTTTTTAAATTATTTCATTTTATTTATTTTACATATCTATATGTTTATTATGAACTATTTATTATTATTTATAATTTATGTATATTTATATTAAATGTATTCATTTTTATCAACAATTATTTAAATAATTATTTTTTAATTGTATTTTTAATTTACCCATTTTTAATTTTTATTTGTGTAATTATTTTATTTTATTTAGGACCTTAATCAGTGCTAAAAAAAGCACAGATAAAGGTTACCAATTATTAGGTATAAAAATAAAGTGCTGATAAATGGTACCCGTTATCAGTACTAAAGAAAAGCACATATAATAGTCATTCTTTATAAGCGATAAAAAACAATGATAAAGGGTAATTTTTATCAGCACTTTCTTACAGCCCCCATAAAATACATCCTTCAAAATCACCTCTTTAGCACTAAAAACGTTCACCTTTATTAGTTCATTTGTATATCAATGATAATGGATAACACACTTAAAGGAATGTTTGTAGTAGGGAATCCAAGAAGAATCCTCAAAACCTGAATCTATAAAGAATAGAGAAGAATAGAATTGGGGTGAACTCCTTACTATTTGATACATTGATTATAGAGATAATCAAGAAAAATAATATTAAATACTTCTCCATTGAAAATTATGATAGCTTCCCTGTAAGAATAACTGGCTATTCCTTATATCTTTTTTACCACATAAACCTTTCCTATCACCTTTACATACATTGTTAATTGGAAATTGATAACATGGAGGCAGATCACTAAATACATTACATCCATAAAAATTATTTTCTATCGAATTTTTATCTAGTATAATTTTAAGAGTAAAATAAGGATGATTGTTAAACCAGATTCTATGAGGAAACACACTCAAGATATCGTACCAAAGAAAGTATATCCCCTTTCATTTATCTACAATCAACATCAATGACTGAAAATCTAGAAGGAATTTTATATAAAAAAAATCTTATTAGACCATATAATTATATTGACTTATGAAAAATAAAGGACACAATCAATGAGATACACTTATATAATAAAAAACTAATAATATTTGATAAAACATTTAAATGTTTCAGAATAGAAATAATTTCTATCCCCCAAGTAACTTCCCTATCTTCTGATGGAGATAGTCCCTTCATACTCATAAAATATCTAAAAATGAATTCCAAATATGGTATTTGTACGCCCAATTTGGTTAAATACTCTAGGAGGGGGGTGAATTATGGTATGATAGATTAATACTCTTGCATCTTTTAATCTTGTTTCGTGATTAAACAAAACAGGCTTCTCTATTTTTTCTCACATTAATGTACAAACAATGTTTAAATCATGCACAAGATATAGTAATTTTACTTGGTTCACTTTCACTATGCTACATCCAAGGAAAATGTAATGATGATTTGATGATGTAACCAATCCACTAAGGCTCACTCCCAAATTATATGTTTTGGGCTAGATTACTTCTACTCCCAGGATCATTTCCTTTATATGTTTTAGGGTAAGATCACTACTTTCCCAAGGGTTACTCCCTTCATGTATTTCTCTAGATCACTTCTTGTGGAAAGGATCGCCTTCTTCCTCTTCCATTTCTCACTTATCCTGGAAGGGATTTACCCACCGTTTATGGAATTATAGTTCCCTTTATTATCACTAATGAATACATCCTCAGTTTTAGATAGATGCTCAATTGAAGCACAACTTTATTCCAATTGATGAATACCACATTACCAAAGATTTAATTGGTGATTCCTTCTGAAAACTTCTTTTGATACACACTACCTTCAAGAAGATCCCTATTTTATGATGCTCGAATAGCCTTCGTGAAGAACACCACTTTTGTGAAGCTCACTCAGCCTTCTCGATTCTTCACACTTTCAGTCAGCTTTTTATAACCATTGTCAACTCCCTTAAATTCAAGATTCTCACACTTTTCAGTTGGTATTTATATCTCTAGAAATCAAATTTTTTAATAGAAACCCACTTTTTCAACAAACAAATTCAAACCAAAAACACTACAATGTTACCTTGAGATATTTTTTCCAAATATTATTCCTCTAAAAATCATCCTCCTTTTCTGGGTCAGCCCTCCCATGATTGACTGGATCATCTAGCTGCAACTATCAAACCCAGTACAAATTAATATAATTTCTACTATCCATCTATACAACATAAAATTGTTAAAACCTAAATCCTAGATCATTAAATTCTTTGAAACAATATTTGATAAATTTATTTTTATTATCCTATAATTTTCCCAAATAAATACAATCATAGTACAACATTATGTATGTTGAACTCATTTATTTATACCCTATAATCAATATCATCTCACATATTACTTTCATTAAAATTAGGATCGTAGTGATGGATCATAGGTAGCCTTAAATTTTTGTTTGACAGAAATTATCCCTTTCGTACAGTACTTTTAATATTGGAAAACATTATTTCCCTACCAAACCCACATAGTCCATTCTAATACCTAATTCCACAATAAATTCTATCAATAATCAATTAATTTGATACCAATTTCTCATTACCAATCCATATTCTGACACATTTATGTTAGAAAAAGTATATTATAGTTCTCTGCAAATCCAACATTCAATAGTCTATGTTATGGTGACTAGTATATATGGTATAAAACACTAAAATTTGTGTGATTACTCTAAATAATTCATAGAACATAATTTAAAAACCCTTAATCAACTCCATGATAATAATATTAAGCATCCCATAATTCATGTTAATTACATATACAATTAATGGTCTCTAAAAAATTATAACAATGGCTTCCCCCTAAATATTATATTATATTGTTTTTAAATAAATAACTTAATATTTTTTGAAATGAAGTGGCATAATGATTTTATGAAATTAATAAAATAATAAAAATATTTTATATAGAATATATAATATCCATTTACATTGTCATATCTTTCTCTTAGATCTCACCACACTCTTATAGTTTTGGTTAACCACTGGATATACATAAAATATGGATTGGGATATAAATCCCATTAAGGGTTTCAACTTGATTAGAATTGGGTGAGATATCATGAGACATAATGATCATAGTATTTGAACAAAACAATAATGATAATAAATCCTTACATAACAACATAAAATAATTTCAAATATCATAGGAGCATGGTAGTCATGATATATCATAAAATGTGGAATGGAAATAAAGTATTCCATCATAGTCAAAAGACAATATTCAACACTAATACAATATAATATTTTTCTTAAAAATGATACTAAATAACTCTCATTCATAAAATTGTGTCAAATTATAATCAAATCATTACAATGAAAACCATTTTTGAAAATTAAACAACATCATTCTTACATAAATATTTCTTATGAGGGAAAATTAATTACAAAATTAATTGGGAGAACTTATAATTATAGACCCATATTTCCTCATAATACATCATAAAACATTCCAACATAAAAAAGAAACGTAAAAACCCAATGATAAAAAATGGGTAACAAAATAGTCCAAAAATCATTAACCCATGATGTATCAACATAGATCCCATAAAAATAGGGGAATAAGGAATTTTGTGAAATGATAAATGACCAAATGGTCATTGCTAATGAAAATAGACCATAAAGTGAGGGTAAAATAATTAAAAAATATTAATAAAATATAATTAATTTATGTTCTTTTATCAAAGTGCATAAATTATGATAATTCAAAAAATTGATAAAAACCGTAAAGTCTTTCATTATATGCAATAAATGGTTTGAAATATCATGATAATACAAAGGTACACATAATATATTGAATATACTTATTAAATGTTTCAAAATAATAGTTAAAAGGGGCATATGGAAATATTATTAGAAATATTGAAATAGGATATGTGAGAGAGAGATATAGAGTAATAGAGATGTTATTACAAAAAATTTCTAGTAGCTTGATTGAATTATAAAGGAACTCTTACAAAGTGTCCTATCCTTATTTGTATTATTTTAAAAACTCTTTAATAGAAAATTTACATATAATAATTACTCTATTGAATAATCATTTTCATGTCTTCCTTAATACATAAAATCCTATTTTATATTGTTTTATAAATTTATGAAATTAATATTATTTGATTTAACCATTTTTACATTTATATTTCATGGTTCCGAACAAATTTAACATTGAGATAGTTGTCAAAAGTCATAATCAAATAGTTTCATATGATCCAATTTTTTTATTATGTTTTATTTATTAGAGAGATAAAATATTATGAATAACCATGAAATATATAAGAAAAAATATCCCCATCCAATTAGGTAGCATAATACATCCATTGGGTTTCATTATGTTTTTATGATTTTTAAAAAGTGGTAAATGATTTTATCATAAAGTCACATAAAATATTAATGTATATAGGAACTAAATTTTTAAAAACTACTTTTTTTAGATAAATTCATTTTGTAAAATTTTTAATATAATGATTGAAATGGAAAAACATGTGGTTTCATAGATGTACTTTGAAAGAATAATAACTCATTAAAATTTTTTTAGTGAGAGGTAATTGGAGGCCTCTCAACATTAATGGATACAAGGTGTGATTATCATGACAATAGAATCATGGATATAATAATATTTGAGTTTTGAAATAGTTTTTTTCAAAATAATACCAAATATGAGATGAGAAAATGTTTTGAAATATTTCCTTACTTTTTTAGTCTCACCATATTGATTATGACCAAATATTTTATAAGAGGGGCCTTCTTTCACCTGGGGGATTTGGGAAGCAGAAAGATTACTAAAAAGATGAATTTTGAATATCATTTGGAAAAAAATAATATTTAATGTTTGGAGAAAGTTTTGGTTTATGTGTTCTTATATAGGCAAGGGAGATGTGATTTATAGAATAATGTATTCATTATTTTTTTATTGAGTCCAAAGCCTATGAATAGTATTCATTCATTTGAATTCTATTGGTTCATGATTAAGAAATTGGTTTATTTAACTTTAAATCTCTGTTAGAAGCTAATAGAATCATAATAAGATAATTTTATTGGTAGAAAATTAAAAAATAGTATATAAATAGAATAAATATTCTATAACCTTTAAAATATAAAATAACTACTAAAAATTATGTATATTTAATTTAAATGAATTATTTAACTCCTAAACTACAATCTTTTTTACAAAAATTGTTTAATAAATTTTTATGCCATATTTATATCATGATAATTTAATAATAGTTTCTATTTTAATAAAAATAACATTTTTTACTTTTTGCAAAAATATGATCTTTCATAGAAAAATCGTTAAGATTCACTCTAAGATAACTTCAACATACTTATTCCAAAAAATTAAGCATATTGTATAAAGATCCAATTAAAATAATATAAATTTAATATTTAAAGAATGTTATATAATACGTAGAAAATAAATTTTATTTCAAATAAATATTAATTATATTTCAATGAATAGTCAAATAATTTTTTGTTATTTTATATCCTTTATTATACGATTGATAAATAATTATTGCATATATTTATAGAAAACTAATTTTCCAAAATTAGATAATTATATGTCAATATAAACATAAATACTTTTCTAAATAAATTATAATACACACCTTCTAAATTTATACATTTTGTTTCTTTTGAGTTATCTGATTTAAAAAAATTATTATAGAATTATAATATACATATATAATATTTTTACTCACTAAAAATACTAATTTTTATGTATTTTAATAATATAATCAATATTTTTACAATTTAAATAGTTATTTATTTCCCCCAATTATCATTTATCATTCCAACACTATTTATACCATCAATAAGTATTTCACTTTTCCTTCATTATTCATTCAAAAAAATTTCTATCATTGTTATTAATTTTCCATTTCTAAATTCTAATATTATTTCAATTATCTTGTTTTTTTATATGGTTTAGGAATCCATGATAACATTTACGGACTATCATGAAACCAAATATAGTTTTTTAGTTTCAGGAATTATTTTATTTATTTCCCCATTTATTTTTCAATTTTATTGATTATATGAATACATTTATATAATATTTTTTATTTATGTAATAAATTTTATTTTTTTCATGTCGGTGATTTGTAAAATAGATATTTTAGAGTGGAAAAGTTTTCATATCTAAAAATTCAATTTTATTGTATTTATCCCCTTGATAAATTTCATCACTAAAATTTAATCTCAAACCATAATACATGAATATATAGGGGTACTTTTATTTTTTCTCATTATTTATCCTTCATGTTTCATCTTTCTAAAAATGATTTCTCTATATTACATTGACAAAATTGGTCCTCTTGCTTAAACACAATTATTATCTACAATACAATATTTTTAATGTCTTCTCTGTAATATAGGTCTTGTGGGAAATGTACCACCTCAGGATTAAATAATTTTTAATGGTCTAGAATGTACTTTAATTAGAATGATATGGGGAACACCTCATGTTCAATAAAAAGTTTTAATGAATTGGAAGTTGATATTATATAACACCATCATTATCAAGAATATAAATGGGGAACACATACCTGATTCATAAATTTTTCCTTCTTCCCACACCTCAAAGCTCTCTTAGTAGATATTATTCGGAATATAATACCCCCTCAAAACAACTCAATGTTTCATCGATTATTATCATCGTAGATCTTCTATTGACTTTGCGGAGTGTAGATGTGTTTTCAAATTTTTTGGATATATTTTTTATATCCATTATCATTTTAGGTACCAATAAATTTCATTATCTACCCCATCCAATATTTTGGGAGTTATAATTTTTTTCCAAATAAGGGTTCATACTAAGGCATTTGAATTCTTAAGAGGATGTTATAGGTGTATGTGAACACAATTGTTGGATTTAGTGGATCCCAACGACCTTTAATTTCAATAGAGTAGTATAATAACTTTTCCGATAGAGTTTTGAAGGTCCTTTAATATTGAACATTTCGTAAAAGATGATGTGATATAGAAAATTTTAACTCAGGGTTAAATACCTTTTGAAAGATCCTCTAAAACATCAATATGAACCAGATATCTCAATCTGATTCAATTTTTACTATTATTCCATTATGCCTCTCCACATATTTCATATTTATCCAAGAATTTTGATTTATTGACAAGACTTTATTAATTAAGATGAAGTGGTTAATCATTGTAAAATGATCTATAAAAAATAGAATTATTTTCACTAGATACAATTAAATGATGTGTAAAAATATTCATGGGGATATTCTCCCATTTACATGATTTTATGTGTTGTGGTAGCATCATCCCCTTCTACTTTTTTCATTGTCTCATTACTTTTATCCACACCAAAGACTTGGTTACCTATTGAGTAATCAGATTTATTATATCATAAGAATTTACAATGGAAATATCTATAAAAAATTTGTGGTTTATTGGTGGAAATGTTAAGTTATGTGCATCCTATAATATCCTATTCATTATATTATGTTTATATGGTACACATAATATCACCCCATATCATAATATATTTTTTTAATGGTGTTGGAATATGTTATTTTTCACTTCCATATTTCTTTCTCCTTCTTCTATATATCAATATCAATTTTTATACCTCCTTAATATTCCCTAGGATAAATGGTTGAAAAACAATTTGATAATGTTATGATTTATAATATTATTTTATAATTTCTATATTCATCCTTTTAAAGTCACACATGTTTTGAAAAATTTCAATCCTTATCATTGATAAAATTGTAGGATCATTTATTCTAACATCATTTACTACATTATTTTTGTTCTTAGGATACTAAATAAATAAAATTTTCAGTAATTTATCATGTCTAACCATTATCCTTGATGAAAGTTGATCTCTTTTTAGGTGAATATATACTTTAATATTATTTGATAGGTTTATATTTCATATTTTTTTACATATATATATTGTTACAATATTTTTTAGGAATGTTTCATCACTAACCACTCTAGAACACATGTCAAGTGATTTTTCAAATCCATCTTGAATATTATTATAGAATAACATGTTAGTTTATAATTTTTAATCCGTACAAAACAAAATACCTTCTTTGAAGCATTAATCTAAAAATATAATCCTTACCCACTTGATGGTAGTGTGTGGTGAACTATTATTAATAACTTCTTATTCATCAACCTGAATATCTCTTAAAATTTTTTATCTTATGAAACATTACACAATTTCATGTTTTCTTAGTCAATGGATTTTACCATAATGAAAAAAATTCAAAAACTATCTATAATTCAAAGTTAATGTGAGAAAAAGTATATATGTATAATGAATTTTGTGCTAGGTTATTCATTAATCACTATATCCTTTGAAGGGTCCACAAATATACCTTTGTTTGTGATAAAAATTCCAAATAAAGTAGATTTCTCCATCTAGATATCACATTTACTATAATATTCCTAAAACTTCTCCTCCTATAAAATTTGTAAAAAATACTCTAGTGTTATTTATACTTATCCTTTTTTTAATATATGATAATATCAACTCCAAATATGATAATAAAATTTCTATTACAACCCTAAATATTTTATACCTCATATCAATGAATATTTTTCCAACATTAGTGCATCAAAATGGAAACAATATGGACTTTTAATGTTAATAAATTGTGAAAAATTAAATAATAATTATATTTTCTTTTTTAAACATGAATAAAAAATATAGAGATTTATGATTTATCATTGATAAATAATGAGCACCATATAGTTGATTAAAAAATTCATCAGGTCAATGAAATTTTTTGGGTTATTATAGAGTCTAAATGGAACTAATATTAACTCATAATGTACATATATTGTGAAAAAATAAATCAAAACAATATCCTCCATTTAACCATTAATATAAAATGTAATAATACATGATTTATCTCGATGAAATAACGATCACCACATATTTGATTGAAAAATTCATTTGTCAATAGTTGATTATAATATTTTGAGTCATGATCTTTTTAATCTCATGATAATAAAGACATATATTCATTATACTATCATTCCAATTATCAAATAAACTAAGGAACCCCTAGAGAAGGAGTAGGTTATATAAAATCATTAGCCAAATTTTCTTTTAGTTTCTACTACAACACATACCATTATATCAGGTAAATTCTGTATATACTATTTGATATATGAAATGATCTAGTAATAAATTACATAGAGAACTTAACAACTAAATATGGATGATTTATATGGTAATATTTAGGGAAAATTTTTTTTATTCCTTTACAATATTCATTTCATCAAGGTAAATCCAATAATTTTATTTAAAATTTTGAGCTATATTTTCTTCCTCAAAAGAAATAACTATACATTATTAAAATAATGTTTTTATAGGAGTTCCATAATTGTATTTATAAAGTTACAATATCAATTGATGGTTAGAAATATGATGTGTTATTTCCCGCTCCAAGTAGTTTATATTTGACCAAGACAAATTGAACCATAATATAATCAATTTAGAATAATATTCTAACACAATAAGAATAAATAAGTTTGTAGGAATATTATTACCATAAACATTAATTTTTGAAGGGTCATATAATTGATATGAAATTATAGTACTATGTTTTTTACACCACTTGATCAAATTTCTTATGCCTAGGTGTGGATTAAATATTTCTAGGGATCTTGAATGAAAAAATTAATTCATAGAGATAGAATCAAATAACGAGTTCAAAATTCATGAATGAATTACAAATGTATATACAACCACTTTGTAATAAAAATCTAACATAGTGCTAGTTATAGTACGATCACTCCCTTATTATCCTAGTTTCATAGTGTATGGTATTCATTTATATTCTCTGACATGTGGAAATGCATAATGATTTTCAATGAGTCCATGTTACTTAAAATCATAACATTATGCATTAGTGGGATGGTTGAGTAGAGATTTCAATTCATCCACCATATTTATATGATTCTTCATCTCCCTTCAGTAATCAAGATATTGGCACTTTTATTTTACATATTCAAAACTTGTTCCCTTTCCTTTGTAAAAATTTTCATACAATTTTTCCAATTATTTTTACATAGTGGCTGTTTGAACTTTGATAGTTCATGAGATTTATTACGTGAATCCCATAGTTATATTCTATTATATAGTTATTGAAGAATAACCTATATAGATATTATATCTATTCAAGAAATATTCAATAAATATAAAAAATAAACAATCCTATGAATTGTAAATATTAATTGTACTAGTTGTCTATACATAGAAAAATATTATTTAAGAAAATTTTTATCATCTTAATCACTATTCATAAAAATAGGTACCCTACCATACTCATCATACATAATAACACTCATAATAACCTGGGAAAAAAATAAAATATAAGAAGGGATGAGATGGGAATCTTTGTAATGGTAAACATTTTTTATATCAATCAAGGATTATATTTAAACATATAAAGATTATGAGGGTATAATAACAAGTAATTATCAATATAAAATAAACCCAAAAATTCAAAGATCATAATCATGAGTCATGAGATCGAATCTAAATCATATCGACATTTCAAATTAGTGTCGAATAATAATAAGAATAGAAACTATATCATATTTCAAAGTTAAATAATGATACCATAATATCATACAAGATCATGAATCACCATCTACTTTATAAATCATAATGGATATGAAATCTTGCTAGTTTCTTATATTGGATTGAGAATATAAACTCATTTACCATAATAAATACATAAGATATTATGATTTACCCAATGTATTTAAGGGATATATATTTTTGGACACACCGATAAAATAATTAACACCATATATATATTTATCATAAGATCATTAAACATTCACCATGTCATTATATTATTTCTCATAAAAAGGAATGGGTTTAGAAAATATCACATCATCATAATAATAATCGATAAAGATAAATAATAAATAATCTCTAATTGAATCAAAGTCGGGGTAAATATTAACAATCTATAGTCTATATCTACATACATGGAAAATACCATTAAAATATCATTCAAACATTCCTCAGAAAACATGATGAAATAAGATTTTTTATTAATAATATTTTAACATGAAATTATAGAATATTGATAAAATAATTGTCTTTTAATATTATGTTGAAAACATGTCATAGAATATTCACATCACATAATAGCCCCGACTAAGGGATAGTCCTTTCATTCCATGTATTTTAAAAGAAAATATACATTTCAAACTTTTTTAGAAGTAAATAAATGAAAAGATACGATAAATTTTAGAATCATTAATTTTGAAAAAAAAATTAACTAAATAAAAAGGTAGTGAAAATGTACTTTTTAAAATATTTCTATAATAAATAATAACTTCAATAAGACAATTTTGTAAACTATATACATTGGACAAAAATATAATTGAAGAATGAGTAAATAAGATCATCTTTTGATTGAAAACATTTTTCCGATCACCTTAAGTACAAATTAGAGAAAATGAAACTAATATCAAAAAATTATTAGAATAATAAAAAGATGATGATATATGTAGTGTTTAAAGTTAATAATCCCTAAAATTCTTCTCAATAATAATTTTTCATAGAGAATATCGAAAATAAAATAGATTGTAATATAAAACTCTTACCTCAAGTATGACTTTATTTGTAATAGATACGACCTCATGGTTAATAAATTTAAATTTATTATAATTATATAAATATACCATATAAATACATATAATATCATATATCAATCACTTATAATATTTCTAAACCCATTAATTAATAATTTCCTATTGAAAATATATCATTTTCTTGAGTTAATTGTTCCATTTTTCATGTATGTTTTAGTTCTATAGTTCTTTTCCATTAATATTTATCATAATTTGATCAAACAAGTAATCTTAATAATGTTACAAATACCATAAATATTTATTATATACATATTTATAATTTCCTATAAAATTTTGATATATGAAAATGAATTAAAATGTTCTTGGAGAAGGTAGTCCAAATATACGCAAGAATGTTCATTTCATGTTCTTACAAAAAGAATGAAAGAATGATAAATAATATTTTATACAAAAAGAATAATTATTATTTTATAAAATTAAAATATTATACTTAAATAAATTTTTATAATCTTCTCTATGATGCAATGGTAAAATAATCATATCGTAATGTGGAGGCGGTAGTTTGCAGATACGCATGATTGATACTTTCATTTCCAATTTGACAGATACGTAGGGGAGAGTAGGTGTTCCATAATAATAATAACATATTATAATATTAATTAATAATTTTTATCCATATTATGGTGGATTAAATTGTCATATATGATGTTAAAGATGAAATGTAATTGAAACATATTAGTTAACATTTTTACAATTTCTTCAGAAAATATTCAATGGTTTTTCCCTAAAACCTTATTTGGAAGATATTATGATCAAATAAGAAAATATATAAAATTTGGAGGTATTTTTTAAAAGTATTTTGGTAGTTATTTTTCTTTATAAGAGTATATTTAATTCCATTTATAAAAATAGATAGGGGTATTTTTATATGTGAATGAGATGACACACTTGAAATTTTTCAAAAGATTAAAACATATGAATATATAATTTAATCCAAATGTATCCCAATTGACACATATTTAATATTATGTGATTAATTTTATAAATATTAATATAAAAACATTATTTATACATGTTTTATGTCATTTGTACCCTTATCATTTTAAATTTACCCCTTTAAACTCATTTTAATACTTACCGCGGTAACCGACTTTTTACAAAAGTCAATATCCATAATTGTAAAAATGTATTTTGAGTCCTTAAAAAAATTATATTATCATTAAATATAGGTATTAGATTTGGAAAAAAATAAATTTATAAAAGTTCTATAAACTAATTTAAAATAATTCTAGCATAATACGATGAAAAAGTGTTTTCAAGAGAAATTTGTTTCTAAAAAATGAAAATTTATACAAAAATAATGTGGTATGTTGATTAAAATGAAATTTATAGGATTATTTTTATTAAAAAGGAACATATTTAGTTCTAAAACTAATCAATAAAATAATTTAACATTATAAATATTTTAAAATAAATAAATATTTTCATTAAAAAAAATATGTATTTCCAACTATTCACCCAAAAATCAACATTTTTAGAAAAATCAAAAACATATCCTAATTTAATATTGAAATGATTATTAAAAAAATTATTAATTTAATCAAATATAATTTCTTAAAAATTTATATCTTAATGATAATTTATATGCAGAAAATGAAATAAAAACCAATTTTGAAGAAAAAATATTAATGAATAACAAAATGTATTTACAAAAAATTGAGTACTTATTTATTTTGAATTAATTAATAAATTTTCATTATTTAAAAATACTTTAAATATTTTCAAAATTATTTTTTTCTTATTAATAATTCGAATTCAATGACTTGATTTTAACGATCACTTTTAAATATTAATAATTTAGTTATATTTTATGGTTTTTGTAAAAATAATGATAAATGAAAAAGAATTTGAAATGAAAATGAATTTATTTATTGAGAAATATATAATAAAATGTTTTTCTGTCACACATTTGTTTTCTTATCTAAAATCCCACATTAACACATTTACTCACCAATATCTATATCAACCTTAAGGTCACATCGGTTATTATCTTTATAGCTATCCATGTCTTGAATAACTAATGCTTTTAATATCCTTGGTTTTAAGACACTAAATAAATAATTAATGAGTCATTAAAATGATAACACATATCACGAAAGCCTTGTAATCTTTTCTACATATGAACCTATAGAATCATCCAACCATTTTTTAAGTCCATGGAATTCTATCTCCCTTTTAGTAAGTTGATTATAATGAAAATATTTATCAAAATGTATTTTCTAGAATTAATACCTGTCTATTAAATATGTATTTTTTTAGTATTTCTACACTTGATCAATTCCCCCCACTTATCACCTTTTCCCTTTAAATGATAAATTATAATGATCATTTTCTCTTTCTTATATAAATTATGTACGGTGAATATTTTTTCATTGTAGTTTATCTATTTCTATATGATTATTTGAATATAGGACCCACAAAAAGACAGTGGATGATATCATATAAAGAAAACACATTTAACATGATTTTACATTATAAGATATAGGTTCTCCTCATTTTTTATGTTATTTTAAATAAATTTTGTTAATTGATTGAGTAAAACCATGAGATTTTTTACACTTTCTCCCTATATATTTGTTGTCTCATTTAAGAAACATCTCTATTGAACACCATGATGGTTGTTCACTTGATTTATCTTGTTTCAATCCATTTAATATAATATATTATAGTTATGTATGTGATTAAACTAATTAGTAAGAATATGAGGGGATATTTTTTAGCATAATCATGAGAAACATATTGCTTCTATTATTTTATCTAAGTTATTTAGGTTCAATTTCCTATTTTCCTGTCAAATATAATCACAAAAAATAAATATAAATGATTTTGATACCTATTATAATGAGGAAAAAGATCTTGAATATAATATTATGTTACTTTTATAGTATTTTTCGACAAAAATTCCCAAAAAATCTAGAGGTCTAGTGTCTTTTAAAAAATATGATCCTAATTAAAAAAAATTTAAAAAAAAATACAAATTATTTATTTACATAATAATATATTTAGCTTAGAGCGGATCATACTCTAATTATTTCAAGGGATTGGACAGAGACATATATAAGAAAACAGGTCATCCAAAAATCTAAACAACGGTGTCAAAAATATAACCATTCAGTGAGATTTAACAATGGTCAATAATCATGTCATTGAAATGGTAAAGAAATAATCCAAAACCATCACATAAAAATATTACATTAGAATCAAATATGATAGTAGCATTGAAAAATGTTAAATCAATCAAATATGGCATAAACATGATGTATTTCAAAATAATAACATGTCAAGTATCACCAGGAAAATACAATTTAGTAAAGGGTAACAACATCGTTCCCTTGAATACAATTGTAGACAATGCTATCACACCCATACATAATATTATAGAAAAATATAGTCGCATCATGCCCACTCATTAGTATATCATAATATAATAATGAATAAAACAAAAAAATTGGGGGGAAATATAATTCCAAGACCGCCTATCACTATAATATGTTATGAACATGAGTTACACATATAAATATAATATACATAAATCAATAAAATTATGAAAACCTATGATAATTTAACAGTTTACCTAGTAATTCATTTAATTCATAACTATTGAGGTGTCACATATGGTTCTTAAGAACTAAAGGATTTATAAAAATTGTACTTCCATTATTAGTTAAATTTTTATTGGCCACTAAAACAAATCACATGGAGAGTGAAAAAACATATGAAGAAAAAAAGAAATGTTGTGAATTCTAAATATATTATTAAACATATAATAAAAGTGATAAATACTATTTTAAATATATAAGAGCATATAGTTTCCTTAAAATTTGTAATAAATAATAATTTTTATATTAAAATAAATAGGGTTTTTTTAAACATAGAGAGAAAATAACTGGTATTTGAGTATAAAATCAGAGGATGACTTTATAAAAAAGAGAGAATCATGATACTTTTCTCTCATTAATTTAGACTGTTTGTTTGATGAGAATAAATCGTAAATTTAATTTAAAGAATATATCTATGAAAATTAATATGTTTTAATAATAAAGAACATTTGGTATGAATATTTTTAACGTATAATGAATTAAATAAATAGTGATCTGGTCAAAGAGAATATATCTTCAATAATTAGAAATAGCTGGAATGAATTGGAATAGATCACATACATGGATTAATAAATTTATGTGGAATATCATCTAAAATATGGAATTTTAAGGTTATATTAATTAATTAATTTATGTAAAATATTATTCTAAAATACATTTTTTATCAATCATTATTCTGTTAATAAATATATATTGTTTGAGATAATTGTTTCGATGTTTCCCAACTCATGGTTCATAAATTATATTGATGTAAATTTAATATTAAAATGATAAATTACAATGTATATTTAAGATCTATAAAATTCATGGAATATTGTAAATATTATTACAAAATTTAGGGTGTCTAATAGGATAAGATATAGTTTCATCTCAGATAATATTTCTTAGTAATATATTTTTGATGATTAATATTCACTATGACTATTTACATTCAATTTATTTGTTAAAATGCCAATTATATTAATAAAAAAATAAAATATATGATTTTAAAGGACATTATTAGTTTATTAAATCATGAAATTTATTTTTATGTAAAGATATTAAAGAAATAGGTGAGAAAAAATATCTGCTTTCACTTTGGTAAGGCAAAACCAACACCAGTGAAATGATGATATCATGAGATTTATAAAACAAATAGGAATACTAGATTAACATAGTGTCTTATAAAAGTAGTAAATTATTTTATAAAAAAAGGTTTTAAAGTAACTTTAATAGATCATAATAATTTTATATAATTTATAAGAGTAAAATTTTGATGAATAAATACATATTTTAGAAAACCTATAGTTTGATTGGGTAATGAATTATGAAATTTGATTAAGTGTGAGGTTATGGGTAGTATATAATTATTAGTAGATAAAATTGATCTCATTAAATGAAAATTTAATACTTCTAGTAAATAATTTTTATGTTAAAAATTGTATTATTCAAAACACTCAATAATAAGAAAGTAGAAAACATTTGGAAACTTTACATTACATTTTGCATCCCCTCATTTAGATTAAACAGAATATCTTCGATGGAGGGAATTTTTTACAAAACAAAAAGGAATTTGGATATGGTAATGTTAGTTTTTAGAGGTATTTTTAATATATTTATCTTGGAATTATAATTTGGAAGTGAGAAGAAATTGATTTAAGAGGGTTGTTATATAGACATGTCTTATTTTTTATTAAAGTATTGATTACTTTTATATTTTTTACAAAGAAGATGATTACTATTGATTATAGTGGAGTTTATTATTTTATTATTAAATGAATTAGTTTTATTTGAAATTCGTACTATGAAACCTTCAGTTTCAGGTATATTACACTTCTTTAGTATATTTTCAAGGGATATTTTTCTTGGGTTGAGTTTCCATAGTTTTAAAATTTTTTGGGGTTTTTTAGAAGTGTTTTATGAGGTTCATAATCTATTCATTGTTAGTATAAATTATTCACCATCTCCAAGAAACCATGAATGTTATGATGGGAGACACTAAGAAGACACATAGTTTGTGTAATGTTTTGCCAAACCCTGCGACTGCACGAGTAAAAACATACATTATAAACATATGGAAAAAATAATAGTAATCATATGATATTTCAATATATATGAGCCAAATATGTTAGGCTTTTTCCTTAAGAAATTATCACTCAAGGTTGGTTTGTGGTTTGGAATAATATTTGGTCAAACGATGTGGTCTCTAAATCTTTTCTCGTATCACATGCATTATTTCCACACATTTTGAAAAACCATGTGACCTAACCATGATATATGTAGTTATTTCTTTGGATTTTGTGGTTTTATTTTGTATAAATCATTATAAGACTCATTATTAACCTAATATCCTAGGTTCTTGAATACATATTCCTTACTATGATCCATATACTTTTCCCATCACTTGAGAAGTTACTTTCATGGGAATTAAAATTTATTGGAGATCTATAATATTTAGTATGTCTTTGTTCTTCCTCATCATTGGTGGATCTACTCTTTTCCTAATCTCAAAAACATTTATATTCTGTTTTAGATATATATTTATTTTATGACGTTTTTCATGATGATATATCATAAAATAAGTTGATGGGAATGTTTTTTAGACCCAAATATATATTTTCAAAGTGTTGTTATTTTTTTATCCATTAATTTATAGTTAGGTGGATTATATCTCATATCCCATGTTTTAGAACATGAATATTTTTCTTTTATATACGTTTTTGTTTGATTTTATATGGAAAGATTGTGTGTTTTTTGTGAAGGAAACCTTTTTGGTTTTCTTTTTAAAAAATGTAAAATATAATGGATTTAATAAAATAATTTTTTTTTAATTCTAAAATAATGATATTTAAATTATGTTATGATTTTGACTATTAAAAATTATTTTATGTAATTATTTTAAGGTTATAACAGTTTTACATGAAATCTTTAATCATAAAAGTTTTCATAATTGTGTTTTCATGCATTCAAAGGGAAAAATTATGGTTCTAAGTGACTCTATCAAGGTAACATGGTTTACAGTCATGGAGTAGCACCATCAATAGTAACACCAATATTTAGTATATGGTTGTGTTCATAATAATTTTGTGTATGTGGGAAAATTGAAATGGATATTCCAAATATCAATGAATGGTTTTGAGATAGATTATTGTTTTCTCACATGGATTTTTATTTGGGTTTATATAAACCGTTTAACTAATTTTCAACTATTTTATATAAAATATAAAAATTTGGTGTTACCTAGTACTGTGTTTTGGAAATTATTTAGGGAATGGCCATTGAGTTTATAATCCCCTATTTTATTAGCACATTTTTTCATTAACATATTTCATGTAATAATATACAGGGAAGGAAAATGGGTATTATTTCTTTAGAAATTTATTTTGATATCATAGAATGGAAGGTGTTTTTATATATTGGAGCTAGTTTGGGTGGTATTAGGACCTTTCAACTTTGATGTCTTTAAGCCATATCATATTTTAAAGTCATTAATTAATATTCCTCTTTTTGTTTTCACCGTGATATTTCTATTTTTTGTTTAGTACGTGGGTTTCATTGTTGATACTCACACATCATATTGGAGGATTTTAAATTTAGGGTTCATACCTTTATGTTGGTGTATTTTATAGGAAAACTTATCCTGAAAATGTTTCCTAATCCATTGAAATTTATTACTAGCCTATGGTTTTTTTGTATGTCACCTATGGTTTGTACCACTTCTTCTCTTCTCAAGATTATGATTTTGGGTGAGATGTTACAAATTCAATCCCTCTTGTTTTGTTTATCGGTCTCTAGGGACTGTATAAAATATATATGAATGTAAAAACATTGAATGTTTTTATTAAAATAGGTATCTAACCTTTTTATATTGAAATTATTGTTACCTCTATGGTTTGTGTACAAATACTGTTTTGAGACACTTTTAGGTGTTTTTTCTTCTTAACATTATAGTTTTAGCTGATGAGTGTTTCATGTGATGCATTTTTAGTGACACATTTCATTGGGGATACATCATTCGTCTTCAGATTAGTAATTATATAAATGATTAAAATGGTGGATTATTGAAACTTATGTTTATTTATTTATGCTTATGGTGATATGGAATATTTTTATAAGCATTCTATTTCTAGTGGGTGATAACTAAATGGATTTTTTTTCTAGTAATAGAGAATAAAACTAGATATATTTCATGGGAATAAAAAGTAATAGGCTATTGAAATTGTGACTTCATCAAATCCATAGGTAAAATAACAACTGGTTCAAATCATTTTTCATGTTTTTCAATATATAGATTGAGGAAATAGAAATTATGAATGTTGATAGGTAGACCATTTAGTCTATCTTGAAAACGAGAATCCACCCATATTTTGGTGAGATTCTGATCCTAAAAAGATAGAATTGTGTTCGAATAGGATGAACCAAATCATTTAATTCTTGTGTACACTGGCTCAGAGAAAACATAATTTTTAAACTTGTATATTGGTAAAAATTCCACACCAATGGTGGGAATTATCTTACTAATAAAAAATTTGGTCAATTAATTATATAAGAGGATTTTGGGGAATGTTTTAACTATAAATTATATCCTAACACATTGATAATTGTAAGAAAAATTGTTTTCTTCATCAAAAAATAAGAGAATATTACTATCATAAAGTATACAGCCAAGTCCATGAATTTAGTTCACTATACCCTGGATATTTTTTCTAGTGTATCCTTAAAGTCCGATATATTGTATTCTGATTTATGATCATAGATTCACTTTAAGATAGTTGTTAATTATACTAAATGATATTTAGAGATAGAAAATAGAGTGATGGTGGAGGGAGGTGATATTTCATAAAATTTAGCTAAAGGGGGTTTGTTTATTTCCATGGGAGTTAGTAAGAACTCAAATTATGGGAATATACAGAATATGGACACCTACTTTAAATGTGGTTGAATTTTTAAGAATCATACCATATGATCAGTTAATTTCCCTCCACGACTCAGTATAAAGCATGGTTGTTTCTAATGAGGATATACCTCCCATAAGAAAAAAGATTACACAACACGACCAATTTCATCTCACAACTGTAATAAGATGGGACATATTTATCATATTATCTTAGAACATTGATGTATGGTATAGGAGATGCATCTCAGGTATCTCATACATCCTATAATTTCATGGGGTGATCTCGTCAATATAATTTTTTTCCTCAAAAATAAGAAATTCTAGGTTATTATATGAATACTTAAACTCTTCGGGATATATAACCTCATCATGGAAGAAATGAATAAGGATGAGCTTCTAAAAATCTTTATTTAACTAATCAGATGATCATAGATGATCAATAATGGCCTTCAATGGCATGAGGTATGGTTATTTTTAATTTTACTCTTAAGAAATCCTTGTTTGATATGGGTTTGCCCTACACTTTTTTCATTTCTTGTATTGTAGATCATATGGATTTTCAGGTTGAAATGATTCTTGCAATATTGAAACTTCAATGACATCTATTACAACATAATTGTTATTCCATTAATTGTGAAATGTGTTCAGTAAAAATAAACTAGGATGAATTGATTTGGAATTTATCTATTCTATATATTGATATCTATGACCTGCTTTTATGAATGGATTGGATGACATTGTTCAAATAACACATCGACTGTTATGCACAACATATTAATTTCACATCTTCTAATGGTGTCAATTATATAATTAAATAATATTAGTATATGAATCCAGGAATATCATGAACTTTTTTACTGGTGGTTGGGACTATTTCTTATCATTTTGGAATGGTTACCTTGGTATTTTTTGATGAGATCAGAAATAGTGATTTTACATCCATTATTTTCAAAATTCTTAATCTATTTCCCAACAATTACAATAGGTTTCCTTTTAAAAAAGAAGTGTAAGTTATGATTGATCTTTTACTTGAGACCAATCTTATTTCACTTCCATATTAAATGATGGAACCAATGGAATTGAGAGAATTGGCGTCTTGGTGGAAGTGTTTGAAAGGAAAGGATTTATTCGACTAAAGATAACCTAATGGAAAATATATTTTCTTTTTTTAGAGAGGTTTGATGGATTTTTTTGGATTTTTTTATTTTATTATAAGCTCAAAAACCTTATGATGAATATCTAGTATCCTCTTCTATAAATTTATGAATGGTTTGATTAATTTTTGGGATACTTGTCGTTTAATAAAATTGAATTATGGTTTGGTAATCACTAATTGTGAGTTTAGAAGGAGGATATTTTGAATGCAACATTAAGGAGTTCTTACGGACCCTATGAATCCAAGGTTATGAACACTGGTGTTATGATTTTAGTAGAGGTATTTATATAATTTATGAATTAAATATTTTAAAGGTATCCTGATTCTTTTTTAGTTGAATTAAATGGTGATATTTTTCGGTAATCAGGATCTATGTCTGATCAAAAACAACACTTGGCTATAGTGTTGGGTATCTTGCGAGAACAACACACATATGATAAGATTTCAAAATGTGATTTCAGGATAGAAGAGGTATGGTTCATTCTCTTTTTCATTTATTATAGAAAGTGTTTCAATGGATCCAAAAAAAGATAAGTTGTTATCCCTTGGTAATGTATAGAGAATGTTTTTATGATATATAGATTCCTTGATATAAAAGGATACTGGAGACACATTGTTCCGGAATTTTCATGTCTTACCTCACCAAAGACTAATTTTGAAAGGGGAGGTACTATATTTAAATGTAATGATGACTTCCAAAAAAATATTTTGAAGAGCTTATTGATCTTCTTACATTGACGCCAATATTAATGTTTCTAATTTCTAGATAATGGTATGTAGTATATTTTGATGCATCGGGATCTAGGATGGATTTTTTATCAGGCATGGTGATCATATTTTTTCTTTTGGATCACGAATGTTTTTATTGTATGAGAATAAATTCCAAACACCTGATTTGGAATTGAATTTTGTAGTTCATACCTTAAATAATTTGTATTATTGTCTTTTTGGTGATATATTTATGGTTATCAAAGACCCAAAGATCAAGAAACACACCTTATCATATTGTGATTTCAATTTAATGCATCATTGATTGATGTAATATTTCATGACGTTTTACTTTTACTTTATTTATAAATCGGTAAAAGTAAATTCAATTGTTTAAACACTAATAATAAAGTCATAGCATCATTTGGATAAAGAGGCTTCACATCAATTGAATCTAATGTCTACTATAAAAAATATGTATATTGATTATACTAAGCAATGCAATGTTACAATTTTATTTCTTCTTTATATTTTTCATGATTTAGTTTTGTTGGTTAGATATACTCGGTCATCTAATCATAAAGGTTTAACAATGATTTTAAAAATCAATAGTGGGGAGACCATTAAATGATGGATTCTTGATGGGATATATGTCTTTTGTTTTAGAGATCACATTATGGTTCCTCCAACCTATCAAGAACAAATCATTTCTTCCTACCACCATTCACATTGGTCTGTTCATCATGGTATCTTTATGATTTATATAAAATTAAGGGAATATTTTTGGTTGGATCACATGAAGTGGAATATGGTAGAGTTTGTCTCAAGATACCTCACCTATCAACTGGTCAAGATAGAGCACCAATAAACAGCTGGTAAATTAAACTCTTTATTGATTCCCAGGTTGAATTGGGAGAAAATACATATGAATTTTTTAAAATATACTCTATAATTGGTTCAAAAACATGGTTCCAAATGAGTGATTTTGGATTGAATCAGAATTTTAGATCACTTCAAACCAATTAATAAATATAATATGGTGGAAGATATTTTAGAACTCTATATTCATGAAATTGTAAAGATGCATGATGTTGTAGTTTTAATTGTATCTAACTAAGAACCAAAGGTTTACATTTAGGTTTTAAAAAATCCTTTTAGAAACCCCTCAAAAAAATTAGTAATGATTACAACCTATCATCCTCTAATATATGGACAATCCAAAAGGATGATCTAAATCATAAGAGAAGTAGTAGCTTGATCTTGATTGTATGATTTGATGGTGCTATATTTTTCTTGAACCATATACTCTATTTAATCATGTGATTATAAAAAATGTATATTATAAAGAGAAGATATTTTGTGGAAAAAGTATCATTTTTGTATTGGTTTTATGAAAACATTATCAGATTCATAAAGATATGTAGGAACATTAAAAGGAAATGTTGGAAAAGTGGCTCGATCTTTTAAAAAACAACACCAATTTTTTATATTATAAGGATTAAAAGGAAAATGGTGCATATAATTTTACACCACTAGTTTCATGTAATTTATCATTATTTATTCTATTGTCATGTTATATTATTCTTGGGCCATGTTTTGCGGAGTCTCTAGGAGGTTATGGAGTCAATTATAATTGTTTGTAGAGGTGAAATATTTGAGGATAGTTAATCAAAACCATGAGACAATTCTAAGACACTATGAAATGAGGATGGAATTCAATAGAAACATACACGATTGAATTAAGGTTTGTCTAAATCGTGATATTTCCAGGGGAATCCATTAAAGTGTAAATATAAGTAAAATCATGGTTGGATTATAGTTTAACAAACTGTTTGATCCTTGAATTGTATTTAATATTGTTCAATATAATGGTATTCTAAACCATATATCCAATCCATGTGGATATCTCAGTCTTTTCAACTATCAAAAACATTATTCGTGCATTGTTTGACCATCCCAATGGCCTAATCATGCAATATTCACTCAATACTCCAAAATTTGTGGTTTTAATTTGGATTAAAGCATAGAATTATTCTTAGTCCCCTACTATACCATTGTATTGAATTTAAATTATTTTTAAGGCTCCCAAGTCTTTTCCAAGAAGAATAGAAGTAACATTAAGGTGAATCAAAGTGTGTTGGAGTTTCGAAATAATTGTTAATTCCTTGTTCTTCTTCATTCTTTATAGATATATTCTTTTCCTTGTCATGGATCCTTTGATATAATTTTTATAAGATTGATATATGTTATATGATGTGTTTCGTGTTGATATCTTGTTGGATAAATGGAAGGGATGGAACAAAGATCTAGGTGTTCTATGTGTTGTTTTTCATTTTCACCATCCATTGAGAAGTATATGGATTATCTCCCATCTCATCACTTCTAAATTTTGAAGTCTTATTTTTCATAATGGTTTTGTTTATTTTTATATGGAAAAATTTTCTGATTTTGTAAAGGAAGAATATTTGGTTTTTAACTTAAAAGAAATACACAATTTACTGGATTTTGGAAGACCCTCATTGTGTATAATTTTATACTGATTATTTTAAAATTATTTCTTGGTATTGACTCTTGAAAAGTATTTCATGATCTTTTTTAAAGTACTAATTATTTTATGTGATTTTTTTTAATTAAAATGGGAATAATTTTGTTGGAATGTGTTCCAAGTATATGGGTATATATGAAGTTCTTCAACCAAGGTAGTACAATGAAACACTCAAAGATTGCGGGGAATATATTTTTTGAATTATTTTAAAATTTTTGGTATTTTTCATTTCACAGAATAATGAAAATAGTTATATATATAAAATAACTAAGTCTTGTTTTTTTATAGGCAACACAAATTTAATCCTAAACTACACTCAACACTTATATTATCTTCTTAAATATGCTACACTATGTTTTTCATGTATTAAAAACTATACTAAGTCCCTCTGATAGTCTTAAAAACACACAAGACTGATTTTTTCCTAACTAAAATACACAATTAATATTATTATTAAAATATAATTATTGCAGTCACCTTCCATTTTTATTGGAATTTATGAGTAAGATTAACTAAATTGTTAAAATAGGATTTTAAAATTTATAAAATTGAGTCCTTTTGGTTATTAATTAGTAGAAGTTAATGGATGTTATATTTGAATATAATGAATTTACTTTTCTAAAAAAACTATTTTTCTATGAACAAACACAAATTTATCTCAATAAATTAAAAAAACAATTTTGATTCAATTTTTCAAAAACATTTATATATTATATATTAAATAAAAATTCTTCCTACACATTAAATATATTTTATAGGTATAATTTAAGAAAAAATAGAATTTTATGAATTAAAAATGTATTTTTTTATGATAATTTTACGACGTTTTAATAGAGAACCTATTTTGAACATGATTTTTGAAGATTTTATAATGTTTATTTCACAATATAAACTTCATTATTAAAATAGTAATATAAAAATTTACTTTGTGTGAATTTTTGGTATTTATCTATGAAATTTAATTCTTTGATGAATAGTGAAAAACACTAAATTTTAATTTAAAACTACTTTCTCCTATAATTTCATTATATTTTTAAACTATGTTTTCATTTTATTTTAAACAAAAATAATATCAATAATACATAAATTAATCCATTTTAGGTAATTTTATTTAATTTCACAATGAAATTTTATATAAAAACATTTGAAACTTTTGAACCTTTTCGATTTTAAAAACCCGTATTGTCATCCCTTCTATGGGATTAATTTTAAATATATTTCCACAATTTATGTGATTGTTATTTGAAAAATTGTATTCAATATATAGAATCATAATATTTTATAAAATTTAATAATGTAAACTTTTTTTTCTATTTAAAATATTAGTGAAAGTGATTAAAATTAATTACAACGACGGAGAGATAAAATAGCTTAACAAACGACTAAGACATAAACATTAGGAAAAATTAACAAAATAATTTTTGAAATTATATTTTCTATTCTTTTTTAGACCCTATAATACCTTTTCTAAACTTTATAAAATTATTTTAACCACTTTCAATTGAGAAACATCTGTGGAATTCCATTTTAAAAAATTTACTAAAATTTCCCCCCTCCACTAAAAAAATTCACTCACCCTTCCCACTCATTCACACCAATAATGCCCATTTTATCCCAAACAATATTCTCTAATAAGATCAAAAATTCCCTAAATCTACTATATAATCCTATATTTTTTATATAAATCCACCCAAGGAAACCATTTGTTGAAAACCAGGAGTTACCCAACGAAGAGGTAAAACCATTAATCAAGCACCATTGTTTTATTTTCAATCTCCACACATAAAATATTATTATTAGATTTTTAAATAATTAAATCTGTATACTCACTATAATTATATTTTTTTATTATATAGGGTATACATACACATACACGCTCTTCAATGCAATGGTTAATGAACTAATCATTCTTGTGTATGGTGAACTACTGTCACACTAAATGTTGTTGTCCAATTTTCATATACCATCTCTCATTGAAGGTAATTTTTAAGTAAACTATTTTTTATATAATATATATGATATTTATTAAATATTTTACCATTTTTTATTATTATATAATACATACCTTCATGATTTACATTTTTTTAAAATACGATAACTTCGTTTGTGGATTGGTGGACTACCACCTTCTTAAAGAAATGCGATTCTTTTACAATTTAGAAGGAATGTATTAATGATGGTTTTAGTAAACTAATATAATAAATATTACATATGAATTATTCTTGAATTATACTATATATATATATATTTCTTTTACCTTTTTTCATTCAAAACAATAATAAAATGGAAAGAGAGTCTATGTGTATGTACGACATAAATTAAACATTAATAGTGTATTTCATTATGATTTATACATTTTATATATTATTATAAATAAATATATACTTAATATATATATTTTATTTTTATCATTTTTTAATTTTTTAAATTAAAAAATGAGGATCTATGTAAGAGTATCAAGCATAAGAATCCAAATCATATATGAAAAATACTGGATATTACCCAAAATGTAACATTAACACATATTTGTTAATAATTAGATAATATAAATTCACAACCAAATAATATATGGTGTTATATATAATAATATGGTTTTATGGTAGATAAATAACAAAATTATATTTATTATACAGGAATTTTGAACATTTACGATGAATGTCAAGACTTAATTTAACGTTTTCTAATATCAATTTTTATATCTAAGAGATACATGTCATGTTCACCACTCATTTTTTTATGTGGTGTATATAATTATGATGAATATATAATATGATACATATTCTTAAATTTATTATTATTTACATATACATTTCATGATATCTCTTTAATGGGGTTTATAGTTCTAATGTTAACAAACTAGTTTTGTTATTTTGTTCTAATTTTTAATCTTTGCGACAAAAGATATGTTATGAACTTATAATATTTTATAATGTGTATATATATCCCTATAACATTTTATATCATGAAAATTATTAATTTAATGATAATAATTTTTTCATGTGTTTTTATTCTCTAGTGGGAATTATGATTTAATTTTACCAAGGTGGTATGATTTTATTTCTATATTCTCCACTTTTATTAAGATTATCCACAATCATACTTCCATTGATGAAATATTATGATCAATATCTCATGATAAATCATGAATTTTATTACCCTATGGTTATCTATGATATATCCATGTATTGGTACCCTTTTTAAAATCTTTGATATATAATATAATTAAGTATGTTTTTTTTCAGAAAATATGACATTATTTTTCTGTTCAGTCGGGATATTGTTTAATTCGAAAAAATATGATTAAATAAATGTTTTAAAAAGTGTTTAAATATTATTTTTAAAAGAAATTTTTCCATGCCTATTCATTTAAAAAAATATTTTTTAATGTAATATCCATTTCATTTTCCAATTAAAGATCTTTTCTAAAAATTTTAATGAGAAATATCAATTTTTGGAATGTACGGACATACCCACCATCATGACCATCATTTCCATGAGTATTACATTAAATTTTTATAAGGTTAAGTTTCAAGAAAATTTTATTACAATAATTCTATAATTTTTTGGTTTAAATTTGTATTTAAAAAAAAGGATTTAAATTTTTTTCATGAATTCTTGTTAAGTTTTCCAATTATTTTAAGAGAAAAAGGTTTCCAAAATATTTTCAATATTACCCTATATGTTTTCAGAAAAATTAAAAGAAAAAAGGTTTTAAAATGATTTATGTTTTAAAAATAAATTTTCTATGTGGAAAAAATATTTTCCTCCAATTTTTTTAAATTTAATTGTAAATCCTTCTTTATAATAAAACTATTTTTGAAGAGGTTTTATGAAAAGTATTTTTGAAGAGTGGATATTTTTCTTATGAAATGTTCTATGTTATTTTTTTAATTACTTTTCCATCTAAGATTTCATAATTTATTATAGTTTTTAATTTAATGGGGATATGATCGAAGTATAAAATTCATATTCTTTCTTAAATGGTTTATGTTTTGATGGAATGATGTTTATAACACATTTTTCTCTTCCATGAGTTATATGATATTAAAAGATACATAGTCTCATGGGATATAATTTGATGGAATGAATTTGAGACCTAACTATTTTATATAGGTATTGATATGATGAAGTTTTTATGACACCCGTTCTATTTCATGGGTTATGATATGATGTGTATGAAACCCAACTCTTTTTAGGGTTCATGATATGATACAAATTTCATTATCTTGTGGAATACGTATGTATAATTTTATCATGTGATTGGTAAGACCTATATCTTCATCCAATGAATTGGGATAATATTTATATCTTATGAGAAAAAAATCAATGGAACGAGGATTTGAATCAATTCAGAAACATAGGGCTAAAAATGATGGGTGAACTCTGTTCAATAATACAAGGTTGTTATAGGAAGTGAGGCATGTTTATTAATACATGGATTGAATGGGGAGTGGAAATAGTTCATTAATACATGATTTTAATGGTAATTGAGACCATTTTATTAATATATGGATAGAAAAATTAGTGAACCCAATTTATTAATACTTGGATGGAACGACAAGTGAACTCGACATTGTAAAACATGGCTGGATGAAAGAGTTAACTCAGTTAAGTAATATAGTGGAATGGGAAGTGAACCATGTTTAGTAATATAAGGTTGGAAAGGGGAGTGAACTCAGTTTAGTAATGGACCTTTTCTACTAAGATGATCATGGGAGAGAACCATGACTACCAATATGCTTTTGGGGTGAACCTATTCCACAATGATGGCATTAGAATTAATATTTAACAATGATGGAAAAATTTGTAATATTCTTATGTGTCTACCATAAGTTATGTGTATTATTCCTATGTTATGCCCTTGTGAAAAATTATCTTGATCCCCTTATGATTCATTTCCTATAAACATCAAATAATTACGCCATGATTCATGTTTATGTTATATGATATATAGGTTATGTTTATTTAAAAAAAAATCACATGTTTTCATACCCACAATGTTTATGTTATGCTTACGTATCTCATTTTTTACCCTTACTGGCCATCTGAGCTCACCCCTTTTTTATGTTTACTTTAACTAGATTATGAGGAAAGGTTTTAAGAATGATTACTAAAGAAGCATATCTTTAAGGGGGATTTTGATGATTTTTCACCAAGTTAGAAGATTATGTTTCCATGTTTCCAAATACACAAAACTGTTACAATCATCAAGAATTTATTTTTGTAGTGTGATTATTATTAATCTAAAATGATTTAATATCAATTTATTTTAAGCATGGGTCTCTATAAACAAATTATGTTTATAGCATCCCAACATTAATGGTATCACCAACCATGATTGTATGGTTGTGTCTATATAGATGTGTACATGTGTGTTACCATGGAAATGAATATTCCAAATTTGATTGAATGGTTTTAGATTTATTATGACTTTCTAAAATGGATTTCTATTATGGTTTAGATAAACTATTTTATAGTTTGGAACTATTTTATATAAAATATGTTAACTGAATTTTGTTCTAGTGCCGTGTGTTGGGAAGTATTTGGGGAATGCTTATTGGGTTTTTAATCACCCCCTTCTTGGGAAATTTGGTCTATTTATAAATTTTATATATTGAGATATAGGTAATAAATAGGTTTCCTATTTTTCTAGTGAGACACCTTGATACCATGGAATGGAAGGTGGTGATAGAGCATGAAGATGGTTCAAGTTGTGTTGGGACACTTTCATTTTGATTTCCTAGTGTACTTTCATCTTTTAGTTTTTCATTTGATATTCCTCTTTATATTTTCACTATGATATTTCTATTATTTTGGTTTATTAATTATGTAGTAATATTGATAATCATGGATCAAATAGGAGGAATATATTTTTATGTTATATGTTATTAGGTTACTGTATATTTTATGCAAAATCATCTCCCAAATGGTTCCTAAGCTCATGGAATTTATTTCTATTCTTTGGTGTCTTTAGGATCTCGCTATTGTCTAGTAGCACTCTATATCCTCTAAATATAATTATTTAGGGTGTTATGTTACATATAACCCTTTAAAAATAAATACAATCCTGGAAATATAAAATTATATCCAAATACTAAAAAATAGTTTCATATTAGAGTAAAATATAATTTAGGCATGAAAAATGTCAAATATATGTTTTAAAATTCAACTTATTTTTTTTAAATTTATTATTATACTCAATAAAAATATTTCATGTAAATAATACGTGTTACAATTTTTTATTCCATATTAATATCATGGTAATGTAAAAAATTTATTGGTTTGATAAATACTATATTAATTTCCTATTCACTGGAAATAAAATTTTCTTAGAAAATATCAAGAAATAGTCCTTATAAAATTTCTAATTGTTGATTCCAAAAAATAATACCATTTTGTTAAATTAAATATTTTAAAAAAATTAATTAAACATACAAATAAAATATATAGTACATTGAAAAACAATATTATTTTACTAAATACCGTTTCATTGTTAATAGTAATCTCATTCATATTTGAAATTATTTCTTAAATATAGTATGATTGAAAATTATTTATCAAATATATTTTTTCCAAAATATGTTTTCGATTTTGATATTTACTTTTAAAAAAAATAAATATTTTGATAAATAATTTAAAATAAAAAACATCAAAATTGATTCTGATTTTTTATGATATATGATTTGAGAAATATTTTTATAAAATTTTATAATTTATATTTAATTATTTTTACACATAAAAAATACTAATATTTAGGAATTTTAATATTTTCATCGGTATCTTTACATTTTAATTAGCCGTATAATATTCCAATGGTTACTAGAAATAAATACATCTCATTTTATTCATTATTTAGTCAATCATTTTTATATCAAAGTTATTTCAATTAGATTTTAAAATTTATGTCATATTTAAAATATATGGTTTTATTATTGTATTTGGATTCATTAATAATAACATTAAGGGTCCATGATGTTCTGGAACATCATATTATAGTTTATAATTTTAATTTTATATCACCTAATTTTTATGTTTTCACTTTAAAAAAAGTATATTCACTCTTTTAATTCAATGTGTTATATTATTTTAATAAAAATAATGTTTAATATGTGTATTCTTTATATATTTGGGTGAGAAATTTTATATATTTAAAAATTAGGGATCGTTGAATTCTTCCCAATCTAAAAAAGTTCATCCACAAAATTTTAAATCAAACCCTGAGACATGAATAGATGAGGAGACATTTATTTCATTGAATCATCTCATTCCCATGTTGCCTCTTGGTAAATATTATTTCTCTATAGTACTCTGACAAGATGAGTTGTAATGTTTAATTTCTCCCTATCTCTATAATCTTATATTTTTACTAGATTATCTTAATAAGAGAAATAATTCTATAATTATACCACCTCTATATTTGGTACATGTGAATGTTCAGGTACATATGTCTTTAAGAGAGATGCATATAACACATCATATACATGTTAAATGTATGGTGGAAGTGAGATCATATATAGTAGATCTATAACACATTCAAGAATCTCATGGCGTTTATATACCTTGGATATAGCTTTTTTTTCTTTCCAAATCATATAACTATCTTCCATGGATATATTAAAATAAATACATTATCTTTATCAATAAATTTTAGATCGCTTCGATAATTGACAACATAGATCCTATATTGACTATGATATGTGATTTTGTGTCTTTAAATTACATATAAATTTTTAAATATCTATTTTTTAATTTATAGTCCTAATAACATTAATTATCTCATATCATCCCAAGATGTGGGTGTTATAAATTATACCAAGTAGAGAGATTCAAATGGGGTCATTTGACTACTTGAGTTGAAGTTATAATTGTATGAGAACTTAACCAGAGTGAGGTTTTGGTCCCATCATTATTTAATACCCATATATATAGAATTTATAATTCCTTAAATAGTTTGAATATCCCTTTTATGTTAAACCATATAACTGAGGAAATTATATAATATTTACGTTAAAGACTATGTTGGATAAATTTTAAATGGTTGTTTAGAACATTCAGTTAAACCATGGATCTCCATCAAATAAAATGGATAGTGGTGTACATACAACCTCACCACTTATATAATTTATATATATATATATATATATATTCAATTTTATTGTGGTAGAAGTATTCACAAATGGTGTTGTGATGAAAAGTACTTATAGGATCTTCCAAGAAAACAAATATGGAAATATTTTTTTAGATTCTTGTAAAAGATGTATGGAAATTTCTCTAGTGCGGTTATCCAGTTTACACATCTGTATGGGTATAGATTAAATCATAAACTTGAATTATAGTCATTATTAATTAAATATTTATCATTCTAAGAACATTGATAGATACTAATAAATATTTTTCAACATATTATCACATTCGATTTTCTCCTGGAGATATCTTAAAATATTTTTTTCATCTAATGTTGATGGAGATTTTTGACTTATCTATGTCATTTAATATACCATTATTTATCCCAAAAATAATTGGTACACATAATCATATCCCATATCTTACAACTACATGTTTTTCAATACTGAACTCAAATATTTTCTCATTCCTTATCTCTTGCACAATATTTTTTATATCTACATCATATTTTTGTGTCTTATTAATCTTCTATAAGATTATTGTTTCATTAATAATTTCATCAAGTAATCATGTTATATATATGTATATATTTATATATATTTATGATTCACACTCCCATATATTGCAATTCTAATAGGAATAGATCCCTTTTAATCTACATCATAGATAACCTCTTGATGTCATTTTTTCTTATAAAATCTTATAGTTTATCTTACTTACATTAATAATTTGAAACCAATTCTATTAAAACTTTTTCCCACTTCCCCAAAACAAAATAAATGAATAATAAAAAAACAACATTGTATACAAATACAATAAATAAAAAATTATATCAAACATTCTAATTTATTAACATGTTCATATTTTTTTCAACACTTTATTCATAACAACATCTATATCAAATTCTTAATTTTAAATCAAAAATTTCAAATCCTATTTTATGTGAGTATGAAATTATAAATCATAAAATCACACTAATAATATTAAAATTGGATTATTATTTAAAAAATATTCATCAATATGGTATCAATTCCTAGTCAAAACCTGAAATCACTTAAAATACATGCGAATTAAAATTTCCAATTCCATTTTCTATTAACTAGTTCATTCTATTTTATAGGGAAATTTTATACATTTAACAAATGGGAATATATAAATTGTTATCCCACATTAAAAATAATTTAAATGAGAATAAATACCTTGAGACCTTTATTTAAATTGATTTTACAAAAATTAATATACATGAATCATGAGAAAATGTATTTCAATCACGACCAATGTCATAGTGACACCACAAACAATCTACTTTTGACCATTCATGATCAATTCTTGGAAATGAAGCACCATATTTTACGTAAATTAACTAATAAAATCACTATTATAAATAATAATTTGAATATAATAAATGTAAAATAAGGCATGTGAACCACGGATCCTGAGGGGTATGTTACATAGAATCAATGAATAAAATATAGTTAGGAATTACCAATATCACCCACAATAAAGACAATATTTTCCAAGGGTTGGAAATATATTTGATGAATATGATATAACCCATGACTACATAAGTTATATTAAAAACTGATAATTATATGTTATTATTATATTTGGGTCCATCCCTATGTAATGGTGGATATATATGATAATCACAACATTATTTTCCTAAATTTCTTGAAATACACCCATTTAAATTTCATTCAATTAAATAATCTCATATTGTAGTGTATAACTCTATACCATATAGATATGAACTTTTTGAATCATTGAGAAAACATTATTCTCCTTATAAAACCAAATAACACATGAATTTAATCCATAAAATAGTGTGTACCACTATATTGCATCATAAATCAATTTCTATATAACCGAAATCACAGAAAGACTCTCCAAAATACAATAAAATATAGGACGCTGTAAAACCCTTTTATCCATAACCATAGAGAAAAAACTTTTATGGTTGAGCCTCTATAACACACCATATGACTCTACAACCCAACCATAACTAATTATAATAAAATAGAAGAAGACTAGCCAACCATAGATGCACTGGAATCTCAAAACCGAAGACCCATGATACAAAACACCTTATCATGATTTTACACCACATATAATGACACAAAATTAGAAATCAGTTAAACTTATCTAACCCCTCTAACCATTCATGACACACTATATTTGACCACAATATGATCCGGTATTCCAGTTGAAATTTCAACCTTGAAATTTTTATTCTTTTACCAATAAATTTTATACATATCCCAAAACCCTATACTAGTTAAAAAATGAAAATAGATAAATCCATTAAGTTATATATAGAATCATGTGGAGTATAATATGAAATATTTTGACGTCATTTTAGGAATGGACTGCTTAACATAGTATCAATCATGAATTGATTATTAGAACATAAATTATATTTATGGTTAACTATAGTGTTCTATATATTCTCCATAGATTGTGAAAGTTTCATTATTTCATTGTATGTATTGATTAACAGAAATTATGATAAATTATTTTTGTGATTAATATAATTATGCTCTAAAAAATTAAAAATAAAGGTTGGATGGTTTTTCCTCCCAGGATATATTTCAATCTATATTTTTTCACTAATTGTTTCCTTGGAATATTTTATAATAAATAGGTAGACTTCACAATTTGTTAGATTAATATATCAATTCCACTATATCTCAAGGAATCCTCTAAATAAGGGAAACAAAAGAATCACTTGGAAGAGTTTGAGTGGACAATTTTTATGAGATTGACTACATATCATTAAGGTTATTTGGTCCTCTCTGTGATGAAAAATATTGTAAGTACACACTTATGTGTAGACTATTAGAATTATAATAATCAATAAATTATGAAAAATTAGATGTCACTAATAATTGATAAATTTTTTTATATTTTAAATGGAGTAAAATTATTTTTAAAGTTGATATGATAATTTTTTTGTTTGGGGATCTATTTTTGATAAACTAATTACCTAATAATTTTATTTTAATTAATTAATAGTTTTTTACCCATTCAAAGAAACATTTTTTCTATCATTATTTATGATTTTCACATATATTCATATTATTTTGATAAGAACAGATGAAAAGATAACATTGTATTTCATAATTTTTTAAATCTTTAGTTTCTGCTTTGATATCAAAATACACATTATGGATATAATAGAAATAATTAATTGGTAAAAATTCACAAAAGATAGAATCTTAGTAGACCAGAAAAGGGGGAATCAATTATATATTTGAATATTATTTTCTACATGTTTGATATTAAGAGTTTCCCTAGACTATCAGCACTATTTTATCAAGGATTTATCTAATATATATGCTCCATCTATCACATTAACAAAAAAACATATTAGTGAATTTTTGTATTAGATAAATATTTAAAATAAACATTGAAAATGGTGACCACTTCTCTAATTATAGTTTTACCTCAACCTATTGAAAAATATGTGGTTTATTGTGATGTATCGATAGAAGGACTAGGCTGTGTCCTCATAAAATTTCATCAGAATGTCGAACATGGATCATGATAATTATTCCCTCCAGAACATTACTACCATTTACATGATTTATAATTCACTGTTAATTTTTATGCTTTAAAGAGCTATATGTATTATTTATTCAATAATTTAGTCATCATTTTTACTAAACACATCTTCCAAATTTTTTCCCCATAGTGATATCTAAATATTTGAAATCAAATAAATCATAATCATATAGCTCTTATCGACCTCAAAATTTACATTTCTTCGATATAATGTGTATAGTGGTACTGAGATCAAAATAGTAATGATGATACTATTTGGTAATTAGTAATTTATGTTTATAATTAAAATGGGGGGTGTGATTATTCACAGAGAATAAGTGAATAAATTGATGGATGTTAATTAATTAAAAATTTATATATATGTTTCTATGTGGAAAATATTGGGATCTTTATGACATATCATATCCTAGAGCATTATAATCTATTGTATAAAAAACATCTATTTAATAATATGATTTTTCTTATAATTTTATGGTTTATAATTTAATCCCGGAAAAAATTAAGGAGTTTATAATAATATAATCACATTATTATAAGGATAAATACTCTAAAAACCATTTTTATATGGTCCTAATAATATGTGAAGTCCACAAAAAACATGATTGGCCACTAACTCATGACATGTGAAAATATGTTACGCAATGATAATTTTTATAAACATACATAATGTAATGGTATTAATACCAATAATTACCAACCCTATGACTCACTAAAATAGGTTATATACTCAAACATTAAAATGGTTTTCATATTTTTTGGGATGGTCATTAAGAGAAAATAAAATCAAGTAAAAATAAACTGTAAAGATGAAAATGATGGAAACAAAACTCACACTCATGAACAAAGAGATAATTACACACACTTGTGAATAAATTAAAAGGATAAAGAGAAAAGTGATTGAAATAGTAATGACAATATTTTTTGAAAATACTACCAACTATTAATATAGTTAAAGAGTGAAAACATTTATCAAATATAAATATTCTCTTTAATGAAACAAAATTAAAAAAAATACATTATTATAATTTAAAAAGAATAAAGAATAACGAGAATAGAATTAGTAGATTAATGGTTTATAATTTTATTTAATGATTTTTTAATTTCATATGTTCCGTTTTTAATGAACTTAGTCATTCTAATTCTTTGTGAAATATAATAAAATTCCAACTTTTTGTAATCTGAATATAAACATATGTCAATAGAGGAAGGGAGGGTTATTTTCCCTCTAATTTTTTCGATGATGTTGGACACCAAATGTTACCCCAAATAAATAATTATCAATAATATGGAACTTATATAATGTTATTAATCATTATATTGGCTATGTATTAACCAAATTCTAGTCTATTGGAATTTTGTTTCCAATGATATGGGTGCTTTAAAAACTATAGTTCATTTCTCGAGATTGTCCCTATTTTTTCAAAGGCCTCAATGTGATAACATTTATAACTATTAATATTATCAATATCCCTATAATAAATTCATGAATAATATTTTCTTCAAGGTTTATAATTTTTTATATAATATATGATAGGATTTTAAGTAGTGCTTTAGGAGATAATTTCAAAAGAGTGATTCCACACCATATATAGGTTGAATTATGTGGTTTACTTAAAATCTAAAATTGGTTCAAATAAAGTTAAAAATGTTCCATAATATTGTTTCATAATACATAAAAGAATTTATGTGAGCTTCTTTCGATGATATCCATATAAATAAAACATTACAATTATTCTAGTTTACATGACATATTTAGCGATTTTTCTTTGGTGGCCTATATAGCCCTAAATATTTTCACCAATCCAAGGATACATATAAATAAATTATTGGAATTTAAATTAGAAATTATAAAAATAGAAATCACATAATTTTTATATATACAATGGTTTTTATGATAAAATAATAAACAATACTGTAATTGTATGAATTTTAATAATGCTCTCTATCGCAATATATATGATACAACCAAGTAAAAAGTTTAGAAATTATTAATTTTTTAATTAAAATTAATATAGGGAGTAATTTTTTAATCATTAAAATATATTTAATATAAAATCCCCCATAATTATACTATTTCCTTTTCTCAAGGAAAAAAATTAATTACACAGAAAGTTCATTTTTACAAACAAAAAATATTTAACATTAAACATCTAAAACCATGGGGGGATTAAATAACTACACCCATCCCTATTCTATTTCAACACATAATTTAACTATATTAAAAATATTGAAAAAAAATATTATTCTAGATCAAAATATGAGTTGGAAAATGTAGTCACTAAACATTCAATCCCATCATAATGATAGGATGTTATATATGAGGTTAACTAATTAACCAAAAAACTAAAAATATAAGATTTCAGAGGAGGTCCCATCATTTATTCCCATACTTATGTGAAAAATCATAAGATTCATATTTAAAAGTTTTGTGTGGCTATGAGATGGTAAGAAGGTCATAAAAAGAGGTAAAAGTTGGTAAAACCCTAAAAACAGAAAAACCATTGAACACTTAAAGAATTGAGAGACACATGGGCATGTAAATACAAATTTACTGGGGAGAAAATGGGAGAAAAAATACTTTATTATTAGATTTATTTAATGGGATGAAAAAATTAAAAAATTAAAAACATCACATAATTATTTAATTAAATATGATGTAAGTGTTCCTTTTTAATTTTTGTTATAAATTTTTTAAAATGTTTTTAGTTTTTTCTATTTAAAATTTTATTTTTTTTGAAAACTTTTTTATAACATTTGTAAAAAATTCCATATATATAATTTCACTCCCAACCCACAATTAAATATAATGCTCCCCAAAAAAATACAATGAATCTTTTATTTAAGAATATGAAGAAAAATTTAATATTAATATAGGTATATCTAAAAGGATTGATGATGTTATTTAGTGTTAGTATATGATGATGGAAAATGATGAGGATGGAGGTCACACTGTTGAACCTCATGGTCAGGATGACTCAGCAGACATGGATAATCAAGGGCTTGATTGTTGAACTCTAAATCAATTTAGGTGAGGTAAGAACCTTAGATACCTTGGTGGCTAATAAGGAATGGGTAGTAGAGACAAGAAATGATTGTATAAGATTTTCTATTTTTTGTGGTGGTGCTTGCTTGCAAATTTTTATCTTCTATTATGTGTTCTCTTAGTATGTTCACTCTATTCTAAATGAATATCTCATGGTCATTGGTTTTAATTAATGTTCTACTCCATTCCTAGTGAATAGGGATTTAATATACTCAATTGTTTTTAAAATTATTTTTCTATTGTGGTTACTAGGAGTCTACATAAATTTATTGATTCTCATTTAGCCAAAAGATACATTTTTTATATCGATTTAAAAAAATGTTTAATATTCATCTCGATGGTCAAAAAACAAAAGACCTAAAATTATAGATGAGAAAAAAATAGAATAAAATATAATAACATGTTACCATAGCAAGAAATTATAAGTCCCAATAGATATGTAGAGAAAATTGGTGACCCAATCAAGGTGTAATAATTAAAATTTATCTTTCCAGATACCAAATTTTTAATTGATGTTTTTTGATAAAATAATAAACTTTTGTGATGAAAATAAGAGTCTCCTGAATCCTACAAAATTGTTCAACACAAATATAAAATTTATTATAGGTTTGTTAATACATAATTTTATCTAGAATAATTTTCACAGAGAAGAAAATGAAATTTTGGATTCATTAAGATTTGATAAAATAAAAAAAATGATAGATGAAGATAGAAATAGTAAAAATGAAGAAATAATTAATAAGATAGATAGAATATGGGAGGTACTTTAAGGTAGATATATAGAGGGAGAATAGATTTAAATTGAATATGGGGCTTCTAGGATTGGATAAGTTGGGTCTCCCTCCCCATCTAGTGGTAGGTCCTTGCTAGTAGTGTTGAGTTTGGTAGAATTTGAAGTGGTTCCCAAGGTTGGTGTCCTTTTATCAAATATATTTACACAAACTATATTATTATGAAATTCATTGAGGTATAAATTTATTCATCCTATACCACTCCAAAAAAATACATTATTAATAAAAAATGGACCTTCAAATAATGAATCAAGCTTACTTAATTAGATTAGAAAATTAAAATTAAATAGAATTCTAGATTTACCTTTATGAGATTCCATTATTATAATTTTACTAACATGTTGAACCTTAATTATTACATATAATATTTAGAATTATGAATCTAATTATGTAAAAGTAGCTATATTTCATTAATTATTTCATTATCTATACCCTATATTTATCACAATCGGAATGGGATTTATTATAACAACTGAAAATGAATTTTGATAATGTTTAACTGGTAAATTACAAGTATTTATATAAAATAATCCTAAATTAGGACATATTAATTGGTGTTATATATGTAGTTTGATAAGAACAAATTATATCACCATGTTTTTAAAATTAAAATTTTCATGAGGCCCTAAAAATTCACTTTTTAACTCTTTTAAATTCACTAATTTAACCTTTCACTAATCTATTAGTTTCGTAGTGATATGTAGTTGATATTATATATAAAACCTCATGTTATTTTTAAATAATAACCATGGTAAAATAAAAGAAATGATTTTTTAGGTCTCTCAAAATAGAACTCATGGTTCCAAATATATGGTAGATGTGAGTTTTGAGGAATAATGTCATAGAAAGTGCACCATCCATTGTATTTGGTTTAGCCTCTACCATCTTCAACACATTCTCTACCATTAGAAATATTTTTGTGGATCCATTATAAATAATAAAGGGTACAATGAAATCGATGCTCCAACCATCAAATATTTCATTGACGATTAAGGTTTTTGAGGAATATTTCTTCGTTTATAGATTGTTATAATAATTTTGGCATGTGGGACAGTATTTATAAAACAAAAAATAGTGTATGAAGAGATAGGACATATGAAACTATTTTTTCAATAATTTTAAGAGGTTGATTGTTTTTTAAATTTTCCACCTCCATTAATTGAGTTATATAATATTAATATTGATTAATATACCTATCTATCAACACAAATCCAAATTACCATGTCATCCCCTATTTTCCAGTTTTTTATATCTTCTTAGAAAAAGTATTATGAATCACATTTTAATTTTCAATTTCATTCCTAAAAAACTATTTAAGAAAATTTAAAATAATTTAATAATTCAATAATTAGTGTATATGAAAGGAATAATTGAGTTAGAGATGCAAATTTTCAGTGGCAAATTAATGATCTAAAATTTTATAATAAGAATAATTATAAATTCTTTTTGACTAATGAGTAACAATTATTCTTATTTTTTTCAATTGTACCTAATTTCATGGTAAAATTCATAAGAATTAGAAAAAGTTTAAAGGGCTGTGATTTTAAAAATGTTTTTTTATATAAGAAAATTAATAAACAGTGTTTAGTGAAGATTCAAAATTAAGAACATATAAGATTATTCCCAAATTTTTTAAATGAAAAATATCCTCTTGTAAATGTTCTTTTTTAGTGAATGTTGATGTAGATTGATGTTTATTCATCATATTTTAGGAATAATAAATTAATATTTAAAGATTCTATTTTATTTTACCAAGGTAAATGTATATGACTCTATCAGATTGATCATAAAATAAATCAATAAGAAACTAATAATTATGAGATTGGATGATTGGGGTACATGTGAGAGAAATTTTTATTTCATTAAAGGATCTCGTGTATGAATTAATGAGAAATAGTAGAACATAATTTTAAATTAACTAATTGTGATTACGTATAATCTTATATAAATTAGAGGTGAATATCTAATAAATTATTACTTGAACATATAAGGATTAGATATATCATATGGGTGATTATTTAGGAAGTGGTTCGATAACCTCCATTTTGATAGGGTCAACATGAATATAACCATGATAGAGTTTTTGTATTATAAGATACCAGGATGTTATATATGTTTAAATTAATAACAATGTTATAATTAATAATTTTATTTAGTTCCATAGTAGTTCACTAAAAGTATGGTTCAATTAAATCCCCATAAATGGTAAAATTATCCCTGAAATCATATATGAAATGATCTATAAAATATGAATATATTTTCATAAATAACAATTTATATGTCTTAGAAGAACCACAAATAAAATAATTCATTCTCATATATGTGTATATTCTAAAGTGTCCAATGAACACAATTTTATATTGGTCCATTTCTATAATTGGGATTCAAAGCCGTTTAGTATAACCATAAAAAAGTAATAATGAATATTTTAAGAAAATTTTCATTGAACTTGTGGAATAGATTTGGGTTGTCATCTATAAATTTCTCCACATATAATTTTAAAAATAGAGGCATACACATTAAATTTTTCAATCAATTTTAAGCCATTTTTTCATGATATATGGTGAAAACAGTCATCCATTGTTATTTTGTACCACATTAATTGGAAAAACCCATTACCTATAATAATTTTCAGAGATAATAAAATATTCATGAATCCTTGTATGTTATTCACTTATATCATGAAGTATGAGTGGATTTAATCTTATTTATTTTTTTTTCATAATAAGTTTAGACAATTATTCATGATATATATAATTTTTGAAGAGGGTAATATTGATTCTATGTATATCCTTTAGCGTCTATCATAAAGTATTTTTGGTTATCCTCTAGGGTATGGATGAAAATGGATTCATCATATTAGTTTATTGAAGTAGAGATGATAACTATGAATGATTGGTTATTGAATATTGTGGTATAATTTAGGCATTCAAAATTTTGTTTCATAAATTTAGAAAAAAAATAGGACAAAACAATTGATAATACATTAATTTCCAACAATTCTCTATAATTATTTTTTTACTTGGAATAAAAAGAACCAAAGGTGACACTTTGATTTGGAGTTTTTATTGTATCACATAACTGGAATGAGATTATTGTATAAAGGTCAATTTTTGATCTTTCATTAGTCACTCTATTAGTAAGGGTATAACTCTCATTAAATCCTCTCATACTTGTGAAAGAAAGACTTTAGAGTTCAAGGCTCACCTCATTATTGTGAAAATTATTTTGTGTGTGAATCAAGAAAGTATAATTATTCCCTAAGGGGAATCACATATATTGTAAAATGATGAACTTGGCCAGAAGTTCACTAAATTCCATTTTTGAAAATATATCTTGGACATCAATTATTGTTTCTAGATTTCATAGGGGAAGATCATCCTCGAATCAATGGAGGCCATAAAGAGGATGTATCTACCTCAATGTAATTGACCTAAAAATCAATAAGTAATATTAGCTCATTTATTTGAATAATAGTATCCTCAATTATTACATTAGGATAAGTAGTTACTTAATTTTTCAAGTGGGTAATATACTTTTCTGTTAAAATAGTCCCAAAAAAATGATATAATTGAGAAGGATATTAATTAATCCCTATTAATAAATGGGTGTATCACCAAAATCCCAGCATTCTATTTAGTATGGGAATGTGAATGTTATCAGGTTAATACATATCATGTGAATGACTTGTTATAGGGAAATTTTTTTAATCAATTTGACTTACCTTTTAACTGGTCATAATTTATTAAAGAACTTTTCATACTTAAGAAATTAGTTTGATTTGATTCAACTAATGGATGTGGAATTCCATAATTTTAAAAATTTATAACATTTTAGAGTTTGGTTTATTAGGTTTCTAATGCTTATGGGAATCTTATAGAGACGTCACAAAATTAGTATAAATAATAGAATGAGTTGATGAAGTTTAATCATTTACTTTTCCTTGTAATTTAATTTTTCCATTTTCTTTTCCATTAGTTTCAGTTATTTTATAGTGCTCAATATTAGTAATGGAGAAATTTAATCCTTTAAAAAATGAAAATGAACATAAATTACCATTAGGGTTGGAAAATTATTGAAATTTTAGTTGCTAAGTGTTGTTTTTTCATTATTAGATCAAATAGAATTTATGTTGTCCAATTTAATCTTTAATGTTCATTAGAGAAGACATAGTGAAAGATAGTTTTCTTCCATATAAATTTTCCATTGCTTCTTGGAAGGTGAGGTGAGTTTAATGTTTATATTTACTTGATTTTCATTCTTTGGGAATCAATTATACTGGTGTTGTAATTAAAAATATTCACCTAGATAGTGAAAACTTGGAGAAGTTTCATTAGTGTTGATCCTTTAATTTTGAGGAACATAGTTATATGGTTATTAGAAGTTACTCCCTTAATCAAAATACAAGATTTGGTTTGGAATTTTAGGTGATTTATGAACTCAATTACTATACATCTATTATAAAATTTCGCTTCAACCCATATTATAGGTAGTAATGATGAAATTGATTGATGGAAAGAGAAAATTTCTAATAAATTAACCTGTAGGCTTAGCATTCTTGTTCTACTAAAAAAATGTTGAATTGTTCTAAATTATCTTAGAAGAATCTGTTGGATAATTTGGTAATTGTGTACATGTTACACTTTGATGAGAACATGAGATACAAATTCCATAACTTTTGATATGTCCATGGAAAATATATTTTGGAGAAGTGGATGTCTTGGATTTGAAATCCACTACATGAATTCATATAAGTCTAGTTCCCCCTCTGATCCTAAAATTTATGTTATTTGGCTCTATGGTTAGACTCTATCGGTACTTTGTTACTTAGGAGGGTGTTAGAGTATTTAATGGCTATATGTTTTCATCCATATTTTTTATAATATCTAATAAAGGTTTATAAGTTTCTTATATATTATAATTATTACTTTCAGAATCAATGAGGGTTCTACCCATCACTAATAACCCATCCTTATATTTTTTATAATAATTTGGTCTAGGATTTATTTGTGTGGGTAGGTTTCCACATTATTTTTGAACCACTTCCATTATCAGTGCAGTGATTTAATTAAGAATTATTTAATTCCATTATTTTCTTTTTTATTGAGTTAATTTTAGAAATGGGGGATAATTTATTTGGTTATACTTCATTTCATTCCATATTATTATGAAATGATGTGGGAGGTAGTATATCTAGGACATTATAGATTAATTTAGAGTGAATTTTAATTATTGAAGATTTATTTTCTCAACAAAAATACCTTGAGGCTATATAGTCATGAATTCCACTTAGACCTCATTGAGGTGGAGATAATGATCCTCAGTAGTATAAATATTAAAATGTGGTATATGTGGAACAATCCTAACATGAGTTTTAAATCATTGTTTATGTTTTAATATTAAATTTTAATTTCTTTGTAATTTATATCATGTGAGGAAAGTTATATTATTTTTTGTTCCCTTCCATTTTCCTCAATATAATATGGACATGGAATTTTTTAGTGCACATGTTTATTTTGGATACCCCTAGTCGATATTTATACTTTCCTTATAGAAGATTAAATTTATGCTTCAAATATATTTGTATTTAGATTTGGTAGACTAAAGGGAATTCAAAAAAACTCTATACTCTTTGTTATAAGGTGAAGAAAATGGATTTGGATGAGGTTTTTGGATGGATTTTAGTGGAATTAATTTTTTACCTATCTTATATTTTTTTTATTTATTATTTATATTTATATTTTAGTTATATGTAAATCAATCATAAAATAATTCTTATAGAACCATCCTCATAAATGATACCATTTGACGCGTGGTTGATTTTAACTTATCATTATAAATATTGTAGTTCACTAATATAATATATATAATGACTCATGGGTTGAATCCACCATGATGATGATTTATTTTTTTGGAATATATTTCTAATATTTATTATTAAAATTGGGGATGGGGGAGATTTGGATTGTACAAAGTGGTTTACTAAATTGATTAATATATTTTCATTAACTAACAAATTTTATATGGATTATAGTGAAGTATATAATGGGAATTTTAATTATTATGATATGTCGGTGCATTACAGAGTAATAAATAAAATTATTGCCTTTTTCACAATATGATTTTTGTCATAATCCAATGTTATAGAGTTTTTTAACTATGGTGTTCATCATAATATAATCCTTTACATAGAAGGATCATTAATACATGAAACTTCATGTATTTATTTGTTACAGTTGGTTCACTAGGCCCAACATGAATAGTAATTCTCGAATACCAAATAATTTATAAAGATTTTTATTAATGAATTTTTATTACCCTAATAGTATTATCACTTATACATTAATTATTTACAAGGAAATTTCATATGATACTTTATAGTATAGAAAGTTTAAGAACTTCCCCAGCTATAATAAGAACATAGAGATACTATGAAAGTAATGATAATAAATACCCTTTTGTATAGATATTTCAAACTAAATGGACATAGATTATATCTTTGTATCATATTATAGGGTCTCATGATCATATATAATTCTTCTCTTGGAATTTTTACTATGATATCAAGTAGTGTATATCATGAGGATAGTTCCAAAAATATTAGTACCACATGTTCTGGGTGTCCTTGGTCGAATCTAACTTCATGAATTTGTATTGGTCTCATAAAATGAGATCATTATTAATGTGTATAATTTGATCCCAAATACTAATATAAGATTAAAAACAGGAAAAATTGTTATATCTATAAATATTTTTTGAGTGGATCACTATGGTATGACATTGACTAAATGATAAAAACATGATTTTTATTTTCTATAAGAAAAAATATATTACTAGCCAGTTTACTAGGATAATAGTACCATGACTATATATATAGACATTTTAAATATGGTTATTTCAATACAATATAATAATAAAATATAAATAATACATTGAAATATGATAACACAATGTATGTGTAACATTCCCTGAGTTGGGTTGCCACATTACCTCAAGCACGCCACCCCATATTATAATGTTTGCTGACTGACGCATGCCTGTCATAGGAAGTGTCATAAAAAAATAAATTACCTAATTAAACTCAACTGATTAACCATAGGATGTCTCCCTAAGAGGACTTCACAGAAAAATGTTGGTCACATTTAAATGAGGGTAAAAATGGTGTGTTTTTTTTGAATTAATCAATAAGATAATTATTGAAAGAAAAATTGAAATTCAAATAATTGAAAAACTATGATATTAAAAGGGTGATTAGTTCGGGGTTAGTTTTCCCATTTTAATGTTTTCCCTATTCAATTTAAATCAAACTCTTTTATCTAAGTGGATTAAAGTAAGTATCCCCAATCATATCCTATCACTTCCTTATTGAAATTATAATGGTCAGAGAAAACCTTACCCAGATTTTCATTGGGTTAAATATCATTCCTTTTGAAAAAGATTTGTATTGAATATCCTCAATTTTCTTGGGTAATACCCAATCAGGTCTTGTTTATCACAAACAATCAAGAACATCTACTACCCATTTTACAAGTACTAACGATCATCGATTACTTCTCCATTAATCACTAGTTTATTACATTTTATATAAACCAGAAATCAGTGCAGGGTGATAATGATTATTTACCATGAAAAAAACTAATAATGAAATTAAAATTTAATAATGATCACACTTGATAATGAAATCCTCTATATAAAATTGAAAGAAACTTTTAAGAAGAAATAAATTAAATTCAATTATATTAAAGAACTAAAGAATTGTAGAATAGAAAACTAACCCTTACCCAGTCACTCACAATGTTTACCCCACTATGGTATGGGTAATAGATATGAATGGGGAAGAAGAAGGCGTTAAAAATATATGGAAAAGAAAATTAATAAAATAGAGAAAGCTGGAAAATTTGAGAGGGGGGATCTTCCCTCCTTTAATTGGAAGAATTTTCCCCCAAAGTTTGACAAAATTTACCCTCATTAAATGACCTATTCATTCATTAAACACTTATTTAATGTTGTTCATAAATATCTATTCTGTCTCTCCCAAAAATTTCAGCGTATTTGGCTAAGTATTGCAATAGTTAAGATTGTTGTACTCTGACAATTTATTTTGTGTAGTCAGACTCTCCAAATCAAAAAACTCACGAATATAATTCTCTAATGACATTTAAAACAGACAATTAACACAATATAACCTTTATTAAAATATGTTTAAAAACATCTTGGGTGTCTACCTAATTAATTTCACAGCAATTGGGCCCACTATGAACGAGTTATGGATCCCACACCAAAAACTGAGAGATCTATAAACCGTTGTTATTGTCCAACTTGTGAACTTCTTTTAAGCATCCATATGGTCAATTATGATTTTGGTCAAGCAGGATGAAATGAATTCCAAGATGTTTAGAATCTGGTAAAGAAATAATTTTTCAATTTGGATTAATGTATAAAATGTTGTGGCCCAAATACAGAAATAATTTAAAATATTTAAAAATACAAAATGGTCCATTTTTACTATTAAGTTCAAAATATCACCAATATCATTAAATGTGGAAATTTAGATTAAAATAACACTTTCTGGGTTTTTTAAAAATCAAATTAAATGTAAATTTATTTAAAAGATTTTATCTATAAATCCCCCCACACATAGCACTTGGACTCCTAGACAACTAAATATCAAAATTAAATCAAATAAAATCCAAAACACATAACAATGAGATCTACCAAATCCACACTAAGAAACACAAAGATATCATGCCTCATAAAAAATTATTTAAAGTTCTAAATTTTATATTATTCAATATATTTCCACTTCATTTCTTATCCCATGCGCACAAAACAACTACCACACATGAATTTTCTCTCATATCATAATTGTAAATGTTCAAAAAGGCTTTTCTCATTAAAACTCATGCAAGAGTCATCATAGAATTGATATATTCCTACTTATTTACCTGATGTGAGTCAAGGACATTTTTTTCTCATTAGTACTTTTTAGGGTTGTTCTGAGGATTTTAGTTGGTAGGATTTAGATGTTAAAAAATTTTGTTGCCGAAAAAGTAGGGTTGGGCTCTTTTTGAAGAAAATTTGAAAGATTCTAATTTTCACTCAAGTATGGCCTCTGTATCTTCCCCTTTGTAACAAATTATCTATATCATGATAAGAAACAGGGCATGTTTACACCATTTATCATTTCACCAGCAAAAAATCTTCTCAAACATTGTTTTTTTCTAGATAGAACCTGATAGGAACAACTTTCTTTCGACTTTGGAAGCTATAGAAATGCACAACTTCTTTTATCATGAACACTCTAGAAAGGGACAACTTTTAACAAAATGAACTCTTATATAGAAACATAAGCTCATCACCACTTAATTTTTCACCCAAAGTATCACCAAATGAGGTAGTACACCACAAAATATCCTCCCCCATAGTTATTTTCAACTAGATCATGCAATTTCACATCAAGAGCATGCCAGATAGGGAAACATGGCTATTGAGGTGGAAAAACTAACATGCTATTCATTGATTCTAAAGGCTATAAAGATTAATTTACTTGTTAAGACATAATAAAAAAAATTACTATAAAAATGGGGATTAAAACCAAATGAATGAATCAATCATTTAAAACAAAAGTACCCAAAACCCTCACGTTTTTACATGAATAAATCAAATTCTAGTTAAATAATAAAATGTCTAGTTCTCTCAAGAGATGAGGTGAATGTATAGAATATGAAAAAAATGGTAAAGAATCCTCATAAGAATATGATTTCAAAAACAGAAACAGATATGTAACATGGGATTTAAAAATCAGAGTACTTTTTCATGAAATTATAAAATATTTGAACTCGATACAAAGCAATTTCAACAATAATTTAAGCTCATTTTCACTGTAAACATTTATTCACTAATTGATATGGGTTTCAAAAATTTAAATGATAATTATTTCAGATGAATTGTTTTTAAAACACAATATATTTTAAAACTAAACACAAAAATATCTAAAAAAATTATATAAAAATAGTAAAGAAAACAAAAATTGAAAATCCAAAACTACAAAGATTCCACCCCCACACTTAAATTATGTATTTTCCTCAATGAACTAAAATGTATTTAACATTTAATCGGGTTTTAAAATTAGTCACATCATGCAAGAAAGTGAAAAGGAGAGCTGTGACATTACTTATTGGTCATGAAACATTGTGTTAGTATCCTAAGTGTTGATATTTGAAAACCAAAATAAAGTCAAAATATATCATAAGTAATTTATTAAATGAAATGAAAATATAATATTAATCATAAATAATGGATTAATCTTTGTCTGATCCCCAAAGTGGGCCCTGGGTTCTGAGTTCCTTCAGATGGAGAGTTCTAATCAGTTATGCCCAATTTGATAATGGGTGAGGTTTCTTGCTCATGAACCAAAAACATTATTCTTCACAGAATTAAATTGTTCCTTTTTGTTGAGGACTTCAAGGATATATCATTCCAAATCAACCTCCCTGAGAATAAAATAAAACGTTCATAGTAAATTCCTGACAATGAATGAGTCCTCTTTATTGGTTTCCATTTGCCCAATTTCTTCTTCATTCACCAGGGCTTTCTCAAGCTATGGTGCCCCAATGGAATAATCAAATGGAATTTAAGATTTTATGTATATTTTACCAAAATTAAGGAATGATGAATCAATATAAAATGTATCCCCATTAATATGAGTATCATGTGTATCATTTTCCTCGGGAAAATCCACTTTGGTATCCTCTTTAACTCCCTCCGATATGTATTCAAAAATCATAGGGAGATCCTGATGATCTTCATCAGGTGCATCTTATTTTTATTCCTCAACCACCATGGTAATAGATGTGTTGAATGAATAAAAAAATTAAAACAATTATACGTTGTAATCAATTTAGTTTCTCCAAAATTCGAAGATAATGAGTTCCTGAAAATATCATATACCTGAGTTTTTTCATCTTCAATATCATCTTCAGTGGAATGTGCCTCTTGGAGTTGAGTTGTAGTAGATAGAGGTAGTTAGTCAGTCTCATCTATTTCTTAGATCTCATGAAAAAATTATTTAATTCTAAGGGGGTATCTTACTAGACCATGTAAACTTTGTAAATTCTAGAAAGTAATGGTAGAACTCAGTTAGCTCTCTGGCCTTCACATAAAAAATTTCATTATTAATATCCTCCCTCAAGCCAACATTTATTTCATTGAATGTTTGTTATCCATTATTTAACATAAAAAATAACATCACCTATCTAAAATAGAAAGAAACACCATCCTCTATGGATATGGGTGAGACAATAACTGGTTCTTTTATCTATAGGTAATTGTTTTAAAAGTATAGAAATAATCATTTGAAAACATCATGGAAAAGTTTGGTTTTAATTTTTTTTTTAAAATTATAAAAAGATAAAATATTTTATTGTGGCACTACCTCCCCAAAAGCAGCACCATGTTTTACTCACTCCTATCATAGGATGTGGAAACACAATTTTTTTCAGTTCCATAAGTGTAGTCTAGTGATTAACCCTAAGAAGTCATTCGAAGAAAGGTGCACACAAAATTGTTTGTAACGTTAAAATATGGGTAAAAATAGGTTGTTTTAGAATATATTAATAAGATAATGATTGAAATAAAAATTGAAATTCAAATGATTAAAAATCTATGATATTAAAAGGGTGATTAGGTTAGGTTATGTTTCCCAATTATAATGCAATATTTGTTCAACTTAATTCAAACCACTTCTATTGAGTTGATTAAAGTGAGTTTCCACAATTGAATCCTCTCATTTTCTTGGTGAAATTATGATGGTGAGAGAAAACCATACCAAGATCTCAGTTTGGTCAAATCTCATTCCATGTGTAAAAAAGTTGTATTGAATATCCTCAATTAAGTAGGGAAATACCCAATTGGGTCTTATTTATCCCAAAAAATAAATAAAATCAAATTCCCCTTTTACACATTCTAACGATCAGCGAGTAATTCACTACTAATTCCTTGTTTATTCCATTGTATATAAACTAGAAATTAGTGGAAGGAGATAATGATTATTTAACAAGGAAAAATTCAACAACAGATTTAAAATTCAATAAATATTTCACTTGATAATAAAATATTCTATATGAAATTGAACACAACTATAAAGAAAAAATAAATTTCATTCAATTATATCCAAGAAATAAAGAATTAAAAAATAGAAAACAAACATTTCCCCAATCACTAAAAATATTTACCCAACCATGGTGTGGGTAATCAAAATGAATGGGTAAGAATAAAAAATTACAGATCTATGGAAAATAAATGAAATAAAAGAGAGAAATCTGAAAAAGTTCTCCTTCTTGGTGTCTCCGAAGGAATGGGATGGATTTAAATGCTTTGAGAGGGAGGAGTTTCCCTCCTTTTATAGAAATAATTTGTCCCTTGGATGTTGATGTGTTTTAGACGCATTAAATGAAATATTCACTTATTACACTCTTATTGAATTTTTTTCATAATTATCTTGAACTTCCCTCCTAAAAATGATTGTGTATTTGGAAATGTATTTGAGAGTTATGCCCATTTTACTATGAAAATTTATTCTGTCCTGTCAGAATCTCCAATTCGTAAACCTCTAGACTATAATGCTTTAATAAAAATAAAAATGGACAATTCATGCATCCGAACATTAATGAAAGATGATGAAAAAAATCTTGAGAATCCACCCACCAAATTTCACAGCAATAGGGACAACCATGAATGAGTTATGGACCCCATACAAAAAATCGACAGATCTGTAATCAATTTTCGTGGTCCAACTTGTAAGCTTATTTTGAGATTCTATATAGTCGATTCATTTTTTGGTCAAGATGGATTAAATGAATCCCTGGATGTATCGAATCTGAAAAAATACAATTTTCCTAAATGTAGAAAATTTTATGGCCAAAATACCGAAATAATTTAAAATATTTAAAAATCCAAAATGGGCCATTTTACTATAATGCTCAATATATCACCAGTATCATAATCTGCAGCAATTTATCATAAATTATCACTTTTATGGGATTTAAAAATATAAAATTAAATTTAAATTTATTTTAAATATTTTCTCTTTCAATGACTAATAATGAGGGTCTATAATAAAAAATCACAAAACCATGAATAACCAACAATTCCCCAAAACTGGGTCCAAAACACAACCAAAAAACAAGTATTTCAAGTCAAACTGATAGTGCCAAAAGTGAAGAAAAACAAAGAATGGAGATGAATGGAATCACCCTTAAAAAGGGTTTATATTCCATGCATGGATCCTTATCCACACACATCCCAAGCCCAAATAAACTCCAAATCCAAGTGAATTTTTCTTTTTCCTGACCTACAACCATAAAATCTACTATAGTACATAATGGAGGCCCGAGGAGGGTGCATTTATAACTCAATAGGCCACCACAAAATGGGTCTAAAAAATATATTGTCTAAATAGATAATGAATGTAGTTACTAGATAAATGAAAAGGTAAACAATAGACAAGTTTGTGTTCTATTAGTTAACAATATTCTCTTTAACCATTTCCTTCATTTGTTCCATGGCGTAGTATTTTAAATCATTTACACAGCAACCTAAGCTGACCAATTGACATGCAAAGGGGTATATGTCAAGTTTAAATTCTCACTAATGATAAACATTTCATAAAATTTTATAATACACTTACGTTTGACCCTCAGTCCAAGTAGTCCCATCCAATGAAACTACCAGGGGCCTATAGCATCAGTCTGACTCTCTAACCCATTCATTCATGGGTAGGGCTTAGTGCAATAGTGAAATATGAACCATGGATAAAGCCTTAGTCCTTTATCACACACTACTAAGCCATGTTCACATGACTATTTATCCATTCACTACATATACCATAGCACAAACCATAAATAATCAATACACATAAAATAAAAATTTCATAATATTTTGCATATAAATAAAGATGAATATTAACTTATTCTCACATTTACCATTTACATTTCATATACCATCTATACTATTTCTCTTTTTATACTTTAAACCATTCATCATGATTAAAATTTTCATATATTAGACTATATTTATCAATTATCATACATTATCCCATTTAGCACATGTAACAGCCCGAGATTTTATGAAAAATATTCTTTTTAATTTTATTAATGTCTTGTACGCTACACCAAAAGGAGCTTGCACAACATGCATCTTTTACTTGCCTTGAATTACACGCAATCTCAACCTTCCTCGATAGCGTGTGTAGTACGCAATACTGAGTTTCACGAAACAACGATATGCTATTAAAATATTATTAAAACTAGCCGTTATGAATAGTAATAACCACTTTTTAAATTTTATAAATTTTAGCTCTCAAAATGGACTTCATTTTTGGATTCGGAGTATTGAATTTAGCCTAAGGTGAAATTTTGGTACTTTTCGGATAACTTTCATATTCTGATGAATAGTGAAAATTACTAAATTATAATTAAAAACAACTTTTTTAATCGAAATAATTAATAGTGATAAATTATTAATTTGAGTGGTTTTAAAGTATATTTAGAATATATTTTTACAATTTAATACAATGTTGGTCATTGGTTGTAATTTCACATTTAAACCAGACATAATCAAGTGTCAATCTTTTGATATATTTTGTTTCCTAAAAACACGCTATTTATTTTAACAGCGGGATTTAATTATAAAATTAATTAATGCAACTTCTATGTTATGAATTTGGTAAAATATATTTCATTTTTTAATTCGGAATATGAAATATAGCTTAGGATGAAATTTTGGCATTGTTCTGAAAAACATAAATTTTTGATGAATAGTGAAACTACTAAGTGGTAGTTAAAAAAACTGAATTTTTCATAAAACTTAATTTTACCTCTTCTGTGAATGGAATTTAAAAAATCCGAGAGACACGGTTGATGTTAGTAAGTAAAATGTGGTTCAATGAGATGAAAATAATTTTTGGTGAATAGTAACTTTTTACTTTTATTTACCACGGTTAAAAGTAAATAGGGTAATTAAGGGTAAAAATGATATTAATATTACCCTAACACATATCCTAATTCTATTGGACAAGTTTATCTCAACCAAAAACAACCTTAAGTGTAAAATATTATCATTTAGGCCCACTTGGATTAGATTAGGACATTTATTATTATTTAATTCAAAGAAGAGTTAAAAGAGTTAAAATCAAAGTTTATTTAATAAACATTTTTAATATGGGGTTATACATAAGATAAATTCGACTATAAATATTCATTAGGAAGCTAAAAATATTTCATACATAATTATATTTTATTTATAATTTTTAGACTTTAAATAAATTAAATTATTTATGACACAACGATGATGCAGTATTTACCCTTTTAAGGAAATATTAACATAATTGATGTTATAAATACTCAAATGAATGTAATTTGAGACTTTTTATGAATTAAACAAATTTTATAGGTTACTATGATATATTATTGTTGATTTAATCAACTTGGTTGGAACATATAATTCTGTTATGACTTTCAGAAAAATCATATATCAAATAGTGTCAAAATTGACACAAAATAGTTTTTAAATCAAATATTATATTATTAATTGTTATTTTATTCCTAAAAATCTAAGGTTCAGCCAAATTACTTAGATAAGGATATATGTATTAATAATAAAAAATTTGGGGTTCGTTTGGCATGTTATATAAGTGTATTAACCATATAGTGAAAGAAAACAAAAAGACACGGTAAAAGTTAAATTATTTAACTTAGAGTTAAATCTAATTGATAAGGTTAAAATAATACCCTAAACTTGTATAAATCTTATTGGTTGATAGTATTTCGACCCATCCCCACTTTAGCTTCGAAATAAGACCCTTTGGAACCATTATAAACCGATTTTGACTTTAATATAAAATAATATTTTGAGATATTCCTAAAGTGCCCATGTCCTCCCTTATAAAAGGACACCTCCTCCCCCCCCCTGCCAAAATCCCTTCTCCACTTCCCTAGAATAATCCTAGAGGTCCTGGTCCTGGTATTCTTCAAAGACCAATCTTAGTTCCCTAAGTGGAGGAATCAAGGAGGCATTTCAAAGAAGAGGAGGTTCAGACACATACGAAGCAAATCGGACCTAAGGTAAGGGAAATATCACAATCTCATTTTTATCTGAGATTGTTTATTCGTAAGTATTTACTGGGGTGTATTTTATCATCCACATCCATGTTTCATAAATATTTAATATTATTTCCATCCACCTACAATTGTTTAAATCCATTTTTACCCTTCGGTGAGTTTTTAGTAAAAGAAATGAAAGGAATCTTTTGTCGTTTTTCGTACGAGGTACTTTTTTGACTTTTCCGAAAAAAGTATGAGAAGAATGTTTTTTTAACTTATATGGCAAGAATTGATTTTTAAAACATTATTTCCAAGAATCTTCTTTTATAAGATTTCAAGTTTATTTTTAATCAACTTCTTCGTGTTTATAATTGTATAACATGTTAAGAAAAGAAAAGTGCTTTTGAAGAAGAAAGGATATTTTCCTCAAGAATGGAGTTCAAGTGTTTTATCAAAATTATTTTCCATCTAAGATAATAAAAGGTTCTGTTTTTATCCCTATTATTACATTGATTTGATTATGTTGTGATAGAATTATTTTTATGAATTCCTTTATCTTATATGAATTGTTTCATGATGTCATGTTGTTTAAGAAACCCATTTTTATTACATGGGTTATGCGATGATGTATGATTTATGATTATGTGGCACACATAAGAAAGGATTCATTATAAGATGGGTGGGACCTATATCTCCCTCCAATGCATTGGGTAAATATTTTATATCTCATGAGATATACAGGGCTGGAACGGTAGGTTATACCGGTTCAGTGAAACAGGACTGAAACGAGGGTTACTCGATTCAGAAAGGGACTTTGTCCACTAAGATAGTCTTGGCAATGAGTCATGACTAACAAGAAATGATTTTCCATGATTATGTGTGCATGCCAAAAAGTTTCAAGTTTCATGTTATGATTATGGGGATCTCATTTTCACTTCTATGATTTGTTCCATGTTAAGATATTATGATCTCTTTTGCAGGTTATGATTTTCAAAAAGATATGATATGATTTTTATTTCTTTTGTATACCCTTACTGAGCATTTGAGCTCACCCTTTTATGTTTTCTTTTCCCCAGGATATAAAGAAAGTTTTTAGATAAAAAAAAGGGAAGATCTTTATGGGAGATATTGAAGATCTTTCACCACGATTAGAAGATTACGTTCTGAGTTTCCAAAGACACTAAACTATTACGATCCTTGTGTGTGTGTTTTTTGTTATGTACTAAGTATTCCGCAAAAGTAATGTAATGTCCATGTACGATAAGCTTCGGGTCTCTACAGTAAGTGTATTAACCATATAGTGAAAGAAAACAAAAAGACACGGTAAAAGTTAAATTATTTAACTTAGAGTTAAATCTAATTGATAAGGTTAAAATAATACCCTAAACTTGTCTAAATCTTATTGGTTGATAGGATTTCGACCCATCCCAACTTTAGCTTCGAAATAAGACCCTTTGGAACCATTATAAACCGATTTTGACTTTAATATAAAATAATATTTTGAGATATTCATAAAGTGCCCCTCTCCTCCCTTATAAAAGGACACCTCCTCCCCCTCCTCCTCACACCAATTTGAACACTCAAGCTCGGCCAACCCCTGCCAAAATCCCTTCTCCACTTCCCTAGAATAATCCTAGAGGTCCTGGTCTTCTTCAAAGACCAATCTTAGTTCCCTAAGTGGAGGATTCAAAGAGGCGTTTCAAAGAAGAGGAGGTTCGGACACATACGAAGCAAATCGGACCTAAGGTAAGGGAAATATCACAATCTCATTTTTATCCGAGATTGTTTATTCGTAAGTATTTACTGGGGTGTATTTTATCATCCACATCCATGTTTCATAAATATGTAATATTATTTCCATCCACCTACAATTGTTTAAATCCATTTTTACCCTTCGGTGAGTTTTTAGTAAAAGAAATGAAAGGAATCTTTTGTCGTTTTTCGTACGAGGTACTTTTTTTACTTTTCCGACAAAAGTACGAGAAGAATGTTTTTTTTAACTTATACGGCAAGAATGGATTTTTTAAACATTATTTCCAAGAATCTTCCTTTATAAGATTTCAAGTTTATTTTTAATCAACTTCTTAGTGTTTATAATTGTATAACATGTTAAGAAAAGAAAAGTATTTTTGAAGAAGAAAGGATATTTTCCTCAAGAATGGAGTTCAAGTGTTTTATCAAAATTATTTTCCATCTAAGATAATAAAGGGTTCTGTTTTTATCTGTATTATTACATTGATTTGATTATGTTGTGATAGAATTATTTTTATGAATTCCTTTATCTTATATGAATTGTTTCATGATGTCATGTTGTTTAAGAAACACATTTTTATTACATGGGTTATGCGATGATGTATGATTTATGATTATGTGGAACACATAAGAAAGGATTCATTATAAGATGGGTGGGACCTATATCTCCCTCCAATGCATTGGGTAAAGATTTTATATCTCATCAGATAGACAGGGCTGGAACAGTAGATTATACCGGTTCAGTGAAACAGGACTGAAACGAGGGTTACTCGATTCAGAAAGGGACTTTGTCCACTAAGATAGTCTTGGCAATGAGTCATGACTAACAAGAAATGATTTTCCATGATTATGTGTGCATGCCACAAAGTTTTAAGTTTCATGTTATGATTATGGGGATCTCATTTTCACTTCTATGATTTGTTCCATGTTAAGATATTATGATCTCTTTTGCAGGTTATGATTTTCAAAAAGATATGATATGATTTTTATTTCTTTTGTATACCCTTACTGAGCATTTGAGCTCACCCTTTTATGTTTTCTTTTTCCCAGGATAAAAAGAAAGGTTTTAGGTAAAAAAAAGGGAAGATCTTTATGGGAGATATTGAAGATCTTTCACCATGATTAGAAGATTACGTTCCGAGTTTCCAAAGACACTAAACTATTACGATCCTTGTGTGTGTGTTTTTGTTATGTACTAAGTATTCCGCAAAAGTAATGTAATGTCCATGTACGATAAGCTTCGGGTCTCTACAGTTGGTATCAGAGGAAAGGTTTAGTCAACCTTTGGAAACTAGGATGTGAGAACTTTAGTGAGATCCCTAGAGATATTTCTAAGGTATGTCTAGGGATGTACCTAAGGTTAAGTATACGTATTGGTTATAGTACTAGAATTACGCTAACGATCATAGAATTAAACCTAAGATGTTAGATATTGAAGGTACTCCCCCTTTATTATGTTGTTTTCCCTAGCATGATTTTTTCCTCTCACACTATTCATTTTGGGTTTTAGAAAATGGCTAGAAACAAGATGATTCACGATAATGGAGGATATGATGGACAATGGAATGATATTCTTCATGAGAAACCAAATGAAATGGGATTTGGAAGTCCAAAAATCATTATTATTCCGAATCAGAAATCTCATAATATGATCAATAAAGTAAAATTTGGTAAGTTTCCTGACTCAGCTAATAAGAGAAAGATGGAGTTTCATGATGATCATAGAGGAAAGAAAGTTCAATTTCCCCTATGTAAATCATGTGGGAAGAGGCATCAAGGATAATGTTTCAAAGGAACTAGAAGATGCTTTGGGTGTGGAAAAGAAGGACACAAAGCCAGTAAGTGCAAAGGAAAATGTTCAGTTAACACCAGGGATGAAGATAATGGTATTGCTATGACATCAACAATGGTTAAATGTTTTAAATGTGGAATGTACGGGCATTATGCAAGCCAATGCCCTAAGGGAAAGTCTCATGAAGAGAATCAGTATGGTCGTATGGGTAGTATTTATGTTGATGATGATGAAGAGACTACAAATGATATGTGAGATGAAAGAATTGTTGAAGCTCAGTCAATGGTTTAAGAATGTAGTGGAATGATGACATGTTTATCATGTGTAATGTTGTATAAGTAATCTCATGGTACTATGGAATACAGAGACATCTACGGATTATTACACTGTTGTCCTTCCTTGGGTTTTGAAAGTGTATGATTAATGGTACAAGTATCCATGAAAGGTTATTCAGATATTTTTGGAATGTAGATGATATGTGCATAATGAAGGGATAAGGAGAAAATGAAATGTTTGACAGTATTCATGAGCTCATGATTAATATAATGACTAAGTGATATCATGGTTTGAGTATATAGAATTTTGAGGATTTTAGTATGTGAAAAGTGTTAACTTTTAACTGCATTCAAGTTTTCACTATGGTTCAATGGGTATTCAAGAGAATACATTATTAAGGCCTTTGAATGTTTGGAATGTGACCAACAAAACATATCTTATGATATATGGGGATCGACGATGGTGTTAAAACTCTGGTAATCGTTTTCACTATGTTATGAGAGTGGACTGCAGTATTATGGATAAGCCTAAAGATTGGAATGGACATAAGTTAGTATTGTTTAAGGATAGAAGTTTTCTCGATATTATTGATGGTATGATATAGTAATATAGTTTTAGAAAAAGGACAACCTGCAGGACGGGCGACAGCCCATCACGTCGGACAAGGATATGGGAATCGAACCCACAACCGAAGTGCGACTGGCCTTTATCGCCTACCACTGGCCTACAGGAAGTCCCTGTTTAGTAAAAACTAGTTTTATTATATTAAACAGTATAATATATGAAGTATAAGTCCATTTTAGGAACCATATATGATTAATCACACTATAGAATGACTTATGTAACCTTTTGTTTGAGACAGATGGAATGACCCGTCATTCTATCACATAATCTGCTAACACTTCACGAATAACAAATTCAACTTCATTTATTTAAGAAATGAAGTGGAAATTGTTCAAGGCACGAAAAACAGTAATATTGTTCCAAAATAAAGTAAGTATTTATTCTAATTCAAATTTTCAACTTTAGGGAAATGATCTTGAAAACCAAAAATGTTGTCCTAGTGATCTTATACCTGATGAATCAGATGGTACCTTAGATCATCACAAATTTATGGCTTTGTGATTGCTGGCTTTTCCATAGCCATGTTTTCTACCACTCTCTATCAGAACATGATGGTTAGATTTCTCTTCCATATCCATATTTTCACCTATGTGGAAACCCAGTGATTAGTTTATTTGGGTAATCGTTACATTTCATACTTTAGTTTTTAAAGCCAAGTTTTGGTATTCCTTTTTACGATGTGGGGTTCTATTAAAGAAACTTTTGAATAGTAAACTATTTATAACCCCGACGAATTTCGATGGCGAAATTCATTTTAAGGGGGGTAGAATGTAACAGCCCGAGATTTTATGAAAAATATTCTTTTTAATTTTATTAATGTCTTGTACGCTACACCAAAAGGAGCTTGCACAACACGCATCTTTGACTTGCCTTGCATTACACGCAATCGCAACCTTCCTCGATAGCGTGTGTAGTACGCAATACTGAGTTTCACGAAACAACGATATGCTATCAAAATATTATTAAAACTAGCCGTTATGAATAGTAATAACCACTTTTTAAATTTTAGAAATTTTAGCTCTCAAAATGGACTTCATTTTTGGATTCGGAGTATCGAATTTAGCCTAAGGTGAAATTTTGGTACTTTTCGGATAACTTTCATATTCTGATGAATAGTGAAAATTACTAAATTATAATTAAAAACAACTTTTTTAATCGAAATAATTAATAGTGATAAATTATAAATTTGAGTGGTTTTAAAGTATATTTAGAATATATTTTTACAATTTAATACAATGTTGGTCATTGGTTGTAATTTCACATTTAAACCAGACATAATCAAGTGTCAATCTTTTGATATATTTTGTTTCCTAAAAACACGCTATTTATTTTAACAGCGGGATTTAATTATAAAATTAATTAATGAAACTTCTATGTTATGAATTTGGTAAAATATATTTCATTTTTTAATTCGGAATATGAAATATAACTTAGGATTAAATTTTGGCATTGTTCTGAAAAACATCAATTTTTGATGAATAGTGAAACTACTAAGTGGTAGTTAAAAAAACTGAATTTTTCATAAAACTTAATTTTACCGCTTCTGTGAATGAAATTTCAAAAATCCGAGAGACACGGTTGATGTCAGTAAGTAAAATGTGGTTCAATGAGATGAAAATAATTTTTGGTGAATAGTAACTTTTTACTTTTATTTACCACGGTTAAAAGTAAATAAGGTAATTAAGGGTAAAAATGATATTAATATTACCCTAACACATGTCCTAATTCTATTGGACAAGTGTATCTCGACCAAAAACAACCTGAAGTGTAAAATATTATCATTTAGGCCCACTTGGATTAGATTAGGACATTTATTATTATTTAATTCAAAGAAGAGTTAAAAGAGTTAAAATCAAAGTTTATTTACTAAAACATTTTTAATATGGGGTAATACATAAGATAAATTCGACTATAAATATTCATTAGAAAGCTAAAAAGATTTCCTACATAATGATAGTTTATTTATAATTTTTAGACCTTAAATAAATTAATTTATATTTGACACAACAATGATGCAGTAATTACCCTTTTAAGGAAATATTAACATAATTGATGTTATAAATACTAAAATGAATGTAATTTGAGACTTTTTATGAATTAAACAAATTTTATAGGTTACTATGATATATTATTGTTGATTTAATCAACTTGTTTCGAACATATAATTCTGTTATGACTTTCACAAAAATCATATATCAAATAGTGTCAAAATTGACACAAAATAGTTTTTAAATCAAATATTATATTATTAATTGTTATTTTATTCTTAAAAATCTAAGGTTCAGCCAAATTACTTAGATAAGGATATATGTATTAATAATAAAAAATTTGGGGTTCGTTTGGCATGTTATAGTAAGTGTATTAACCATATAGTGAAAGAAAACAAAAAAGACACGGTAAAAGTTAAATTATTTAACTTAGAGTTAAATCTAATTGATAAGGTTAAAATAATACCCTAAACTTGTATAAATCTTATTGGTTGATAGTATTTCGACCCATCCCCACTTTAGCTTCGAAATAAGACCCTTTGGAACCATTATAAACCGATTTTGACTTTAATATAAAATAATATTTTGAGATATTCCTAAAGTGCCCCTGTCCTCCCTTATAAAAGGACACCTCCTCCCCCCCCCCTGCCAAAATCCCTTCTCCACTTCCCTAGAATAATCCTAGAGGTCCTGGTCCTGGTATTCTTCAAAGACCAATCTTAGTTCCCTAAGTGGAGGAATCAAGGAGGCATTTCAAAGAAGAGGAGGTTCGGACACATACGAAGCAAATCGGACCTAAGGTAAGGGAAATATCACAATCTCATTTTTATCCGAGATTGTTTATTCGTAAGTATTTACTGGGGTGTATTTTATCATCCACATCCATGTTTCATAAATATTTAATATTATTTCCATCCACCTACAATTGTTTAAATCCATTTTTACCCTTCGGTGAGTTTTTAGTAAAAGAAATGAAAGGAATCTTTTGTCGTTTTTCGTACGAGGTACTTTTTTGACTTTTCCGAAAAAAGTATGAGAAGAATGTTTTTTTTAACTTATACGGCAAGAATTGATTTTTAAAACATTATTTCCAAGAATCTTCCTTTATAAGATTTCAAGTTTATTTTTAATCAACTTCTTAGTGTTTATAATTGTATAACATGTTAAGAAAAGAAAAGCACTACTGGAAAAAAGGCCTATACCCACGGTTCAAAACCGTGGGTATAGCCCCCAAAACCGTGGGTATAGCCTATACCCACGGTTTTGGGAACCGTGGGCTGGAGAGGCGTCGGTATAGGGGTCTCAGCCTATACCCACGGTTCTCCAAAACCGTGGGTATAGGTGAGTCAAATGTGGAAAACCACACAGTCCAGCGTGGCACACAACATACCCCACGGTTTCAAACCGTGGGGTATTGAAATTCAAAAAATATGCAGTCCACAGGTTTTGAAACCGCACCGCCCACGGCGCCTCACGTCTATGCCACCCCACCGCACCAACCGAGCTGCAGTTATTATGTATTATATATTGATATATCTGCACCTATATATTAATATAATCAAAGTCTCATATTCCAAAAATTCCGCCCACCGAGTTTCGAACTCACACTGCCGGCTGCGCTACGTGCCCGCACCCCACGATGGACCAACCGATCTGTGATTTTAAATTGTTATAAAAACATATATCTTATTATATATATTAATATAAGCGGTCTTTAAATTAAAAATTCGCGGGTAAGGGGAATCGAACTCGGGATTCACAGCACAACTCAGCGCCTCTGCTGAGTGAGGAACCAACCGAGCTAAATTTTTTAACTTATGTATAGACATTCAGCTACATATATATATTAATATTATCCGTGAAAAAATGTATTCCCACCAAATTTTTTCATTGTCCCGCGTAATTTTTTTTCCCGCCTTATGGCGGGAAAGCTATACCCACGGTTCTTTAAAACCGTGGGTATAGGTCTTCAAAAAAAAATACCCCTATACCCACGGTTTTGAAGAACCGTGGGTATAGGTCATCCGAAAAGACTCTATGCCCACGGTTTGGACAAAACCGTGGGTATAGGTCATCCGAAAAAACTCTATGCCCACGGTTTGGACAAAACCGTGGGTATAGGTGACCTATACCCACGGTTTTAGAAAATCGTGGGTATAGGTCCCCATATTATCTCTATACCCATGGTTTTCGAAAACCGTGGGTATAGGGTACCCCTATACCCACGGTTTGTTGAAAAACCGTGGGTATAGGCCCTTTTTCCAGTAGTGAAGTGTTTTTGAAGAAGAAAGGATATTTTCCTCCAGAATGGAGTTCAAGTGTTTTATCAAAATTATTTTCCATCTAAGATAATAAAGGGTTCTGTTTTTATCCCTATTATTACATTGATTTGATTATGTTGTGATAGAATTATTTTTATGAATTCCTTTATCTTATATGAATTGTTTCATGATGTCATGTTGTTTAAGAAACCCATTTTTATTACATGGGTTATGCGATGATGTATGATTTATGATTATGTGGCACACATAAGAAAGGATTCATTATAAGATGGGTGGGACCTATATCTCCCTCCAATGCATTGGGTAAATATTTTATATCTCATGAGATAGACAGGGCTGGAACGGTAGGTTATACCGGTTCAGTGAAACAGGACTGAAACGAGGGTTACTCGATTCAGAAAGGGACTTTGTCCACTAAGATAGTCTTGGCAATGAGTCATGACTAACAAGAAATGATTTTCCATGATTATGTGTGCATGCCACAAAGTTTCAAGTTTCATGTTATGATTATGGGGATCTCATTTTCACTTCTATGATTTGTTCCATGTTAAGATATTATGATCTCTTTTGCAGGTTATGATTTTCAAAAAGATATGATATGATTTTTATTTCTTTTGTATACCCTTACTGAGCATTTGAGCTCACCCTTTTATGTTTTCTTTTCCCCAGGATATAAAGAAAGGTTTTAGATAAAAAAAAGGGAAGATCTTTATGGGAGATATTGAAGATCTTTCACCACGATTAGAAGATTACGTTCCGAGTTTCCAAAGACACTAAACTATTACGATCCTTGTGTGTGTGTTTTTGTTATGTACTAAGTATTCCGCAAAAGAAATGTAATGTCCATGTACGATAAGCTTCGAGTCTCTACAGCACATCAATCAATTCATAAGAATTTTCCAACATAACATGTTTATCATCTAAATGACATTAACCCACTTAGCATGTTAATAATCTCTAGTGCATTAAACCACATATACATTTCATGTAAAATTCCTAAATTATATTTCCCAATCACTTCATTACACCCAAAACATTTTATATTAAGCAAAACAATCCCTTATTCTATTATCATTTATATTAACAACTATCAACATTCCCTTTCTAACTCAACTAACTAATCAACATGTTCATCATGTGATCTACTTTGTTAGAAATCAATTTTATGCTTAACATCATAATTTACCATGTACAAGAATTTCGGAACATCCCATGCATGTCCTTAAATAAGTGCAATTATCCTATATGTATCCCACAAGGATAATGAGGGGTTTAATTCATCATTTAGGCACTGATTTTATGAAATCATACAGAAGGAATCACATACAGATTAATGGGGAATAAAAATAACAACCACAGATGCAAAAATAGACAATAAGACTGTGGGATATAAATTGTTGACCTCCTACCTCAAATTCAAAGATGAACAAATGCATTACCTTAGTATTAGATTCTGATTCAAATTCCAATTGAAACTACAACCTAAGATCTACTAAAAATGTGGGTTTTAGGACATTGGAAGAAGTATAATGAAACCACAATACCTAATATTGAAAAGAGAAGAAAGAGAAGAATTAGAATTACCCAGATCATCGATACATAACCAAAGACACACTTAATGGCCAAAATTGAAAGGACATCGGCCGCTTGGAAAATTTCGGAGGTTAGGTTCATCACGAGGGATGGATGAAGAATAAATGAAATTAAAGATGGAGGAAAAATATAAAATCCTAAGGGTGGAAATGGTATTTTTTTACTTTTTAATGGGGAACATGGTTTGTCTTCATGGTTTGACAAAACAACTGCCTACCATGAACTAGCCTTTATCTAATAGAGGCCTAAGTTAATGTAACACCCTGGTATTTTAGTGATTTTTTTTCGAAAAAATTTGATATTTTGATATTTTTCACATCATGTCACAATGAAAAAAGATGTTAACTAAGTCAAACATTCATTTCATATGGATTCATCTTGGAGTATGTTACACGCAATCCCAACATGGAATACATAAAATGGAACAACAATTTCATCATACATTTGACACAAGATTGACCATCCTTGAGGGCTTGCATAACATACAAGATCGAGTGTTACCTAAATATAATTTTTTAAAAAAATATTATTATAAAGGAATATAGAATAGCTGTAAAGTTGGTGAATATTAATTTCATTAAATAAATTATGAAAATATGTCGTATATAAAAATATATGGTGAATTCATAGATTACCTAATGAATATGAAAAATGATTTAATATAAAAGAAAAAATTATTAACATCAAAAAGTTATTTTCACTTAGTAAATTTATTTAATTATAATTATAAAGTGAGATTAATGTAATACATATATTAAATATTCAATAAAATATTTTTGATATTCATCCCATAGAATTTATAGACATAAGACAATAAGAAACCAAGTTTTATAATAAAACATATATTGTTTACGGAATGTTTTCCACCTTTTGATGAAAAACAATTTTTAAATCCAATTTTGGGAAATATTATAGATTTAATATGTCCAAATAAACTTAATATTTTTATTTTTGACATAAAAATAATGTTAGGATAAATTTTTTATATTTTTATGTAAGGTTTCACATTTTAATGAATAATTAAAAATACTAAATTTTATTCCCAAACTTATTTTTCATAAAATTTATTTATAAAATTAAATTATATTTTTAAGTGGTTTAATAGTTTATTTATATAGTATATTTATTAGTTAATCCAATTTATTTTATTATAACCTATTTTACATTGAAATTATATATAAACACTTATCAAACATTTGATCGTTTTCACTTCAAAAATTTGTAGTGTGATCCTGTGGGCAGGATTAATTTTAAATTAATTTCTGCCACTTATATGCTTGGAATTTGTAAAAATGGATTTCATATTTTTAATCAACATAATTTATAATTTCTAGTAAGTTCAAAAAAAATTAGCCAAAATATTAGTAAATGTGATTAAATTAATTGCATTAGTAAAGAGTAAAATTAGGTTAATAAAGTACTAAACCATAAATTTGAGGCCCAAAACGACCTAGAAAATTGTCCAACATCCATTTTATGGCCATATTTAGACCTTATAAAACTTTTATCAACATTTTTCCATTATTTTATCTTCTTAAAACGTGAAAACGTGGGTGGAATTATCTCTTCAAATATTTACAAGAGCGCTACTCCTCCCCCACTATAAAATGCCACCACCATTACCCATTTCGGACACCTTTAAAACCACATATGTTTGGATGATATCTACTAAAATAGCCTCTAAAAAATACCCCATTCATATTTTATTCATCCCTTTTTGATTAATCCTACTCAAGAAATCCTTTTGGAACAAACCAAAAGGAGTTACCCGATTTAGATGTAACGTCTTCTCTCAAGATCCTTCCCTTAATTTTCCTTTTCCACCCCTCAAATATCATTATACCATTTTTGTGTGAAAAAATAGTATCCTAAGTATTCTATAATTTTTTTATGAATTGGATTATAAAAACAGTTACAGACACCTCTATTTAATGTATATTAAACACACTCTTTCTAGGTATGGTGAACTACTACCTCATGAAATGTTGATTTTTTAATTTCTTCATTACCACTAATCATGGTTCCCATTTTGATGGAAAATATATTTATATCTGTTAAATATAATACTTATTAATTTTTTATGCTTTAGTATTCATTTTTAACACAAATACCTTTTTATTTTCATTTGGTGGTAATACGATAATCCCGTTTGAGAAACTGTGCACTACCATCCCCTCAATGTGATGTGTTTTGTTCACAAACCACTTGGACTGTATTAAAGATGTGTTTAATGAAATTATATGATATATATGATATTTTAATCAAAGTATAATAATGATATATATATATATATTCATACATATATATACATATTTCATTTAAATAATTTCTTACAATACGATAATAAAAACAGAAACAACGTTCATGTATACATAAGGCTAACTGTCTCCATGAGCATTGTATTCCATTTTGTTCTTCTTTATGATATAAATTATTATAATATAAATATACTTTATATAACTTATATTTATATCATATTATATATTCTTTAATCATGATATATGTTTGAGGACTAACTATATACAAATTAAGACACATGTGAAGAACAAAGAAAATATTAACCGAAGTGAAACATTAACATAGGACCAACAACACGTGGGTAAAATAAGGTTATAATAAAACTATATATGGTAATAGATATAATAATATTCTTCTGAAAAATATTTTTAATAAACTTATATTTATTATACCACAATCTAGTAGGAGTATGAAGAGAGTCAAGGCACAAGTTTAAGGGATTTCATCTCACATTAAATTTGTGTCAGATACAAGCTATGTTATCCACTCTTTCCTTTTGTGTAGTGAATTTACATTCCATGATTGAATTATATGTATATTTTAATTAAATATATTGGTATTTACATGACCATTTTATTATCCTTCTTTCAGGGTGTTTAGAATTCAGAAGTTAGCAAATCGATAATACAGTTTTCTCTCAATTTTACTTTTTTGATATACATGTTTTTTATGAAAATAAACTCTTTTTTGAGGTGAATATAATTCAATTTTTCATGATATGTCATGGAAATAATTATTTCCATGATATATTAATCTTTATGTAATTTCATTTTCTTAGATGGATAGTATAAACCAATGTTATTGAGTTATAAGAGTTTTTTGAGACAATCTCTTCACTTTCTGAGATTGTTTTTGATCCATCTCTCAAGAATATTCATGAGTTTACTTCTCTTCTATTTATTCATGATATCCTCTATTTTTATACCATTTTTCATTTTTTGGTACTTAAGATTATGTTTTTTAAGTAATAGTTGATTGTATCTCTCTTCAATAAGAAATCTATTGTATTCAAAACCCATGTTTTTCAAAAAAAATCAAAATGATTTGAAAAGATCCTTGAAGATAATTTTCCATGAGAAATGATTTAAAAATGTTCCATTAAGTTCAAATCTTCCATTATAGGTTTTCAAATAATATTTCAAATAAAATTTGTTTCAAACTATTTCATGTTATAAAAAACATTTTCCAAATATGAAAAGATATTTTACTCAAGAATTTTTTTTAATAATACATTAAAAATTATTTTCCATCTAAGATAACATCCATTGGTGTTACTCGTGCCTTTATGGGTAAATTAGTCAATTTTTCCATTCATATTCTATATTTGAATAAAATATTTTTTTGATGGAATGATGCTTATGAAGCTAGTATCTTTTCATGGGTTATATGCTTTTGAAACCTTCTTCTTTTCAAGGGATGTTATTATGAATAAATTATTATGAAGCCTATTTCTTTCCACAGGTTATGATATGTTTACATGTTAATGATAACCATTTCATTTCATGGGTTAGGATATGATTATTTATAATCTTGTGGCACATGTATGTATGATTTGTTTATGTGATAGGTGAGACCTATATCTCCCTACAAAGTATTCGGTAACGATGGATGAATCGTGTGTATAAATGTTATGTGTAAACTAGATTACATGTTAACAATGTTATGCATGGACATAGTTTCATGTCAATAAGTTTATGTGTGAACCTGATTAAATGTTCACAATATTATTAGTGAACCTTATTATATGTTCAGAATATTATGCATGGACCTGGTTTCATGTCTATAAGTTTATGCATGGACATGATTACATGTTCACAATGTTTTGTGGGAACCTTATTACATATTCACAATGTTATTCATGGATCTTGTTTCATGTAGATTAGGTAAGACATGAACCTGATTACACATTCACAATGTTATTTATGGACATGGTTTCATGTCCATTAGGTTATGCGTGAACCTGATTACATGTTCACAATGTTATGCATGGACATGGTTTCATGTTCACATGTTTATGTTGGGGCCTAATTTCATGTCCTTAATATAATGAGTGAACCTGTATCTACTTATAAATGGTCACAATGTCATAAACCAGTGTCCATGCCACAAATTCCATGTCTTTTTCCATATGTCATTCTTACTTCTCATATGTTATTTATTTTCTTATGATTCGTGTCTTTTGAACTTCCATACTTTATTATGTTATCTAATATGTAGGTCATGATCTTAAAATTTTATGCTCATGTTCTATACCCTTTTGTATCTGTTATGCTTATGCATTTCCTTTATTTACCCTTAATGATCATATGAGATCACCCCTTTCTGATGCTTCCTTTTCACAGGGTATGAAGAAGGGTTTTAGGTAGAAGTTCTAATGTTTGATATCTTTATGGGAGATATTGAAGATCATTCACCGGGATAGAGCATTTTGGTTTCCAAGTTTCCAAAGACACTAAACTATTATGGTTTTTATGCATGTATTTTTGAAATGTACTAGATATTCATCTAAAATGATGTAATATCCTTGTATGTTATGACTTTGTCACTATAATTGGTATTAGATAAAAGGTTTAGTAATCCTTTTTAATATTGGATGTGAAAGGAATAGTGAGATACCTAGTAATATTTCTATGGATATGTCTATGTATGTCTCTAAGGATAAGTATAAGGATGAGTTAACATTTATGAAATTGTAATAGAATTTTAGTAATGACATGAGTGAGTGGTTTCCTATAAAATACATCCTGGTCTGGATACTAAAAGTGGATGTGGATCTAGAAAATATGTACCTAGAAGTAACAACTCTAACAAGATGTTTCATGCATGACTTATGGTAATCTGGTACAAGACAGTGAACCTTGTTGAACACCTATTTAGACACTCCTGTGGGATATGGATTGGGAATTCAAAAACGCTTCACAACCATGAAAAAGTATTTAATTAGATGTTTTCTATGAATAAATTAGTATTAACTGATGGTTTTATATATTAAGCAAGGTTTCCTACTTTATAAACCATATAAGCGACTTTTCATGATTATGTGGTTCCTCATTATGATATATTTCTTACTCGATGCTTTTAGTTTTAGTCAATGGTTTGAACCTGAAGGAACCAGGTTAATGGTGACTACAACAGACAATGCAATGAATTCACTCCTGGTGGTTTGAATGATATGGGGGATAAAATACAAAACCTCATCGATATAATATCACATATTTCTCAATATTTCAATCACAATGAGTTTCCAAATGTGCAAAAGATGGAGCAATGATCTGTAGATCCTTCATGAGGTATCTTCTACCTTCCTTCAGTGAGCCATCTGAACCAATTATTTCTAAACACTGGATAAGTACCACCGAAAATATATTATCCATTCTCAAGTGTTCAGACCATGAAAAATTCAATCTTTATATTTATCATGTAGAAAGTGATGTAGACTAGTGGTGTACTCTAATCAAGAATATAAGGACTCAAGATGAAATTGAATCCATGGGTTGGGATTAGTTCAAGAAATTATTCTTCAATAAGTAATTTCCTCATGTTCTTCTTATAAAGATAGAAAAGTAATTCCATGAACTGAAGCCAAATGATGAGGAATATTTTTATACCTATGAGGATAATTTCAGAAGACTTTCATGGTATGATTCTAGTTTTATCATCCAACCTAAAAGTAATGTTGATAGGTTCTTTAGTGGATTAAATCCAAATATCAGAATGTTGTTCACCATAATAGTCTTTATTATCTATGAAGAGATTGTGTGTTGTGTGATATAAGTTGAAATGGAGGTTGTAGATACTTATCAAAGTCATAGTTTTATGAAAAACAAGAAGATGGAGTTCAAAGGGGAACAAAAAAACACAGAGATAAGGAAACATTTCCAACAACTACATTCAAAAACTACTGGAAAGAGCACATAAAAGTGTGACTGAATGGAATAAGAAGGAATTCCAAGTATGGGAAGCCTGTATACCTATAAAAAGAATGAAAAAGTGATGATAATATTAAATTCAATGAAATTAGTGGACAGAAGGATCAACAGGATGAACCCCCAAAAATTCAGTGTTTCATGTGCAGGGAGTTTGAGTATTTTTCAAATCATTTCCATAATACAAGGGCTAATATAGGTGATAAGACACAAATGAATCTGGGGAAAATTTAAAAGGGAAGTATTATTCAATCATAATAGATGAAGTGAATAATAAAAATTAGAGGAAAACATATATGTTCCCCCTAGTCTAGAAGTTAAAGTTTGATTTTTTATTAATAATCCCTTTAATAATATTTTTGATAGTCCTTTAGTCATGTTTCATCTTTATAAATGGATTTTGGAATAAAAAAATCACATTTAATGTTCTATATGTGCAAGGATGAACCCAAGTATCAAATAAAAATGTTTTTTGTATAATATAAAAGTGTATTTATTGAAGAAAGACTGAATTATATTTTAGAAGGGCTATAATGTTAACCATTTAAGGAAAGTTTTAGAAAATATTTAAATATTATTTTTTATATAAATTTATTATCTCAACACATGAGGACTTATGAATGTTAGAGAACCTACTTGTGTCGATGGTAACTGAATATATATGGGTTGACTTATCGTTAATCTCAGGATTTGTTAGTACATGAAAAAACATAATTCTCATTCATTTCTTAGTGTAAGAGATGAAGTGGAAATCTATCAAGTCATAACCAAAGTTTGAGATTTTGTATAAGGAAGTGGATAACACTAACTATGTATATTTCCTTATATTATTGTTCATTAAATATAATTACTCAATGATATGATATTGATAAAAATATTCATGATACCTTAAATTCTATTGAACTAATGGCTTCTGGGATCATCATAGATTTATGACTTTGGGGACCTTATATTTCCTTTGATCATTCACATATTTGTTATTGATGAACTCAATCAATCTATATAAATATTTACTCTTTTCCTCCATTTCCAATATTCCTTCCCAACCAATGTTCTCTTATGTAAAAACCTAGTTATATGTTACTTTGGGCATCACTTATTCTTCCAAGATTCCTTTTTTGGGGATGCTTTAGTATCATTTTTATGATGTGGTATTATATGAAAAAAAATTCAAGTATTAAACCTCTTATAACCTAGATAAATTTTGAGGGATAAATTCATTTTAAGAGGTGGTAGAATGTAACACCTCTAGATTTTGGTGAATTTAATTTTTTGAATTATTTTATTCTTTGGATATTTTTCACTTCACATAACATTGAAAGTAGCTTTTCACTAAGTCAAATATTCACTTCACACAGAATTGGCTTGGCATATGTTACATGCATTCCCAGTATGGAGTATGTTATACATAATAACAATTTTAGCGTACATTACGCATAATATTGACCTTCCTTGATGGCATGCATAATAGGAAAGACTAAGTGTTATATAACTATAATATATTATTAAATATTTTATTATAATATAAAATAACCTATTAATTAAGTTTATGGATAGGAATTTTATTAACTAAATTATGAAAATACATGGTGTATACTCATATAAGGTGATTTCATTGGTTACTAATAAATGAATATGAAAATTGATCAAATATAAATGAAAATATTATTATAGTCATAAAGAAAATTTAACATATAGAATTTTATTAATTACAATTGGTAAGTGATATGAATTCAATAAATATATTATATATTCAATAACGTATTTTTTATATTCATTACATAGATTCTATAGACATAAGATAAGAACAAACTCAATTTTATGCTTAGAAACATATATTTTTTTAAAAGAATTTTTACCACCATTTTATGGAAAACCCTTTTTAAATCCAATTTTTGTATCTTTTATAGATTCAATATGTCAAAATTAAATTTATATTCTGTAGTGAGGCATAAAAATTAAGTTAGGATAAATTTTGGGTATTTTTATGTAAGGTTTCATCTTTAATGAATAGTTAAAAATACTTGGTTTTATTTCAATACATTTGTTTCATCTAATTTGTTTATAGGGTTAGATTATATTTTTAAATGGTTTAATAATTTTTTTAGATTATATTTTTAATAATTAATTCATTTTACGTCATTGGAACCAACTTCACATTGAAATTGGATGTAAAAACTTATCAAACATCTGATCATTTTTATTTTAAAAACTTGCAGTGTCACCCCATCAGTGGGATTATTTTTAAATTAATTTCATCCACTTCTATATTTATAAAAAAATATTAGTGAAAGAGATTAAAATTAATTACAATAGTTAAGAGAAAAATTAGGTTAATAAAGTATTAAACCTTAAATTTAATGCCCAAAGTGACCTAGAAACATATCCACCACCCATTGGTTGTCCATATTTAGACCATATCATCAATTTAATTAGGCTTGTTTAATTATTGGATTCAATTTCAACTTGAAAATTGTGGGTGCAATTCTCTCTTAAAATATTTACATGATTTCCACTCCCCGTGCACTATAAAAGGCCACCAAATCTACCCATTCCTCAAACCTATAAAATCTATTAATTTCATCCTTGATCTTTTTTAATAACCTACTAACAATTTTTCTTTGAACTTGAAGCCTAAAATTGGAAATAAATCTTAGAAATGAATCCTTCTGGCACAATCCAAAAAGAGTTACTGGATTTAGAGGTAACATATTCTCTCAAGATCCTTCCCTATGTTTTCCTTCTCTCCCCTTGCATGATCTTTATTCCATTATTATGTAAAAAAATAGTGTCATCTCTATACTAGGATGTTTTTATGAAAAATTATACACCTACTATTACACACACCTCCATTTAGTGGATATCAAACATAATATTTATTTGTACCGCGAACTATTGCCTCACGAAATGTTGATTGTTCATTTATTCTTTAGCACCAATAATGGTGGCCATTATGATAGAAACTATATTTATATATGTTATATATAATACATATTATGTATTCAAACTTATTTATTTCTAATTATTACAAATACCTATTCATTTACATTTGGTGGTGATATGATAATCTCGTTTTAGGAAGTTTGGACTACCACCCCCTCAAAGAGATGCATTTCGTTCCAACACTATATGAAATGTATTAAGGATTGGTTTAATTAATTTATATTATATATATGATATTTTCATGTGAAATTAATAATTAAATATATATACATACATATATTTATATATATATATTACATTTACATACATTCATTCAATACGACAATAAAAACAGAAACAACGTTCATGCGTACGTATGGCTAACCGTCTCCGTGAGCGGTGTATTCTATTTCATTATTCGTTATTTTATAATTTATTATAATATTAATATATAGTATATAAATGATATTTATATATTTTTATACATTCTGAAATCATGATATAATTAAAATAACCAACATCATAACCAATTAATACACATGCGAAAAACAAAGAGAACATTAGCAGAATTGAAACCTTAACAAAGGATCGTTAACTAACTGGTAATATAAGTTCATAATAAAACCATATATGGTAACATATATAAGAATATTATTATCTAAAATATGTATAATATTCATATTTTTATTATACATTAATCTTTTATGAGTACAAATAGAGTCAAGGCACAAGGTATGGGGATTTCATCTCACTTTTAATTTTTGTGTGATATGAGATGTGTTTTCCACTATTTCCTATTGTGTGGTGTTTATACTAACCATTATTGTATTATATATATATATATATTAATTAATTAAATTTATGATTATTCACATTCCCATTTTACGAACCACTTTTCATGTGGTTTAAGTTTCAAAAGAAACCAAATCTGTAAAAATGTTTTGTCTCAATTTACCTTCTTTGAGATTCATGTTTTTTTATATAGATAAACTATTTTTCAATGTGTATAAACTTAAATTTTACATGTTATAACATGAATATTCTTATTTTTTGATATCCCAATCTTCATTTAATTTTTTTCTTACATAGAGTGTATGATCCCATGTAACCGAGTTATAAGATTTAATTGAGACAATCTCATCGATTTCTGTGATTGTTTATGTTTATGGTTCCATTGATGAAATATTATGATCCATATCTAAAGAATATTAATTATTTTCCTTCTCCTATGTTTATTCGTGATATACCATATTTTCAGTACCATTTTTTTAATATTACTAACATATGATAATGTTTTTATGTAAAATCTGATTGACTCTCTCTTCATCCGAAAATCTATTATATTCAAAACCCATGTTTATCAAAAATGTTTTCAAAATGATTTAAAAATATTCATGAAGATTAAATTCAAGGAAAAAGGATTCTAAAAATCTTTTATTGTTTTCAAATATTCTTTTATATGGTTTTAAATCAATTTTCAAAGAAAAAGTTTTTCCAAAGTTTTTATGATTTAAAAAGTTGATTTTCAATAAGAAATGATATTTTCTTCAAGAAATGTTTTTAAGAGATTATTTGAAATTATATCCCATCAAAGATAAAATCCATTGGTGTCACTCATAACTTTATGGAGAAATTATTCAATGTTTCTATTCATATTATTTATTTTAATGGATTATTTTTTTGATGGCATGATGCTTATGAAATTCATATCTCTTTCACATGTTATATGATTTTGAACCTGCTTCTTTTCACGGGTTGTTCTTATGGTGAAATGATTATGATAACTGTCACTTTCCACATGTTATGATATGTTTATATTTTTATGATACCCATTTAATTTAATGGGTTTGGATATAATTATTTTTTAACTTGTTGCACATGTATGTATAATTTCTTTATATGATGGGTGGGACCAATATCTCCCTCCAATACATTAGGTAATGCTGGATGAGTCGTGAGTATAAATTTTATGCTCGAACCTAATTACATGTTCCCAATGTTATGTATGGTTTTGGTTTCATTTCTATAAGTTTATGAGTAAACATGATTACATGTTCATATTCCTATGAGTGAAACTTACTACATGTTAACAATGTTATTCATGGACCCGGTTTCATGTCCAAAAGTTTATGTGTGAATTTGATTACATGTTCATAATGTTATGAGTGAACATGATAATATTTTCACAATGTTATACATGGACCTGGATTCATGGCCATGAGGTAATGTGTTAATATGATTACATATTCACAATATTATGCATGGACTTGGTTTCACATCCATAAGGTTATGTGTGAACCTGATTCCATGTTAACAATGTTCGGCCTGAACTTGGTCGCATTTCGACAAGTTGATGTTAGGGTCTGATTTCATGTCCTTAACATAATGATTGAACCTTTCTCTATATATACATGTTCACAACATTATAAACCAACGTTCATTCCACAAATTCCATGTATTTTTTTATTTTATGCTTCAATGGTCTATGTTCTATATTTATATATGATTCATGTCTTATGAACTTCCATTATTTATTACATTCTATAATATGTAGGTAAATATCTTCAAATGTTATTCTCAATTTCTATACCCATTTGTTTACATTATGCTTATGAATTTCCTTTATTTTCCATTACTAAGAATCTAAGATCACCCCTTTCTTATGTTTCCTTTCCCTAGGTTATGATGACGGGTTTTAGGTAGAGGTAATAAGGTTGTCATTTTTATGGGAGATGTCAAAGTCCTTCAGTAGGATAGAAGATTTTGTTTCTAAGTTCCAATGAAACTGAACTACTATGGTCCCCTAGAATTTATTTTTGTAATATACTAAATATTTATCTAAAATAATGTAATATCTATGTATGTTAAGCCTAGGATTCTATAATCATGTCATTGCTTGGGGATCATGTAGGGTCCGACAACCCATGCAACATTTGTGCGGAATGCCTCTATCTAATTTCACACAATTTGGCCTCCCTCTTGCACAGTTTACTTAACCATGCACCCTTCCTCTTGGTTGGAATTGTTTGGTGACATAGTTGAATTTAATTAAGTGTCTACCATGACACATGCATAGAATGTCCATTTTCCCATTTCATTCATGCCCTGAATCCCCGGAACACCCTGAGATTCCTCATTCACCAAGAAAACATTTAATTAGATTTGTGTAATAGATTCAAACAAAAATTTAAATGAGGACATACCTCCATGATATTCCGGATCTAACAATCTCTCCAACTAATAATGGAACATCCTCAAGATGCACCCTCAAGTATCACTAAAATATACCGACAAAGATAGATCAGGCCATTATGCTCACATGTCAGTATACCTCTACCAAGTCAATTCTTGAGCATTAACATGCTCCCATAAATCTTGAACCAAGGGCATGGCCTTTCCCCGCAATATATTCTCACTGTGATCCAAAAAACAAACTGGATGCTCCTCAATGGACGCATAAACATCTAACCATAAATAAACCACCAGAAATACCTAGAGAATCATATAAAAAACTACCTAAATCAAAAAATAATGAAATGTCACACACATCAACATATCATATTGGAATATCCCATCTTTACCCCATCTGTATGATACTCTTCGTTAATCATGGCCTAAATAACTTGGTGTTATTTTACCTTATTTTCAAAACTATGTCAGTGACCCTAAGTTGACCCCACATGAATAAAACATCCAATTTTTTCAACCACATTTCCTGACATAAATCATCAAAAACTCGAGGCATGATGGTCTCCTTCCATAATCAAGCAACCAAGACTCAACCAAAACACTCTAGGAATTATTTGGGCCACACCCAATTCCACACTTATTATCAAGATGAAATCACAAAAATGCATCTTACTCGAGTCCCTTAATCCCGAAACACAAACCAAATCATTAAACAACCACCTTCCCACTGTGGTGATCCCCAACACACAATTTAAGTTACCACCACCACCTTCTAGTGGTTGGAAACTTTACTATCTACATAGACCACTAGAACATAAAATCATCTTCCACAACATACCTGACATGTTCCCAAATCACCACACTTGAACATCCACAGGGACTTCACCCTATATTGGAATCCAATATTGTTGTTGAAAGAACCTCAGTAAAAATTCCTACCCCATCCCCTCGTGAACTAAGACCAACTTGACCTCACTCAAGTTTACCTTCATTATGAAAGGCCCTTTCCACTAATACAATTGAACCAGAGGTGGGTGAAAACTTACTACATCCATTCCTTTTACCCTATCGTGTAAGACAAACCCCAATTTTCTTGTCCCCAAACACTTATATTCAGTTATTAACATGTTACTTTCTTCACCTTCCCACAGAAAATTCTAATTAAAGGAATTTCCCTAACATCTAATGTGCCTACTTTGGCCATTATCTTACTTCATATAGAACCCCATCACCACATTATCCACTACTCTACAACCCACAATCACTCAACCACAACCATCCACATCCCTAACAAAAGCACTCCCACCACCCATCCACTGAATATTACTAATAGGTTCTTACTCAAACCCATTTCCAAAATTGAAACATACTTTTCACTCGAAAACATCCACTGACGGTGTCTTAAAACCCACCACTTTTGACCCTTGTTCCTAGATGAGTTGAGTTATCCCTGAATGACTCATTATAGAAATTCTTGGATTCACTAATGGCATGCCATTATCTTACTAGGCCAAGATTTTTTTACCTAAGGCCACTTTATGGTCAAACAGTCACACCTACCAGATTCCATACCCAACCTCCAATGAGATTCTTTAGTCAAACCTCCCTTGATATAAGATATTTTAAAGAATTAACAAATCTTTAAATGGACATAATAGATGCATCTCAACATTCTATTAGAGACACCATGATCCCAAGGACAATTCTTAGCTCGATCAACTACCACATCCAAGGCCCACCTGTTCTTTTTATGAAATATAATCATGTTCTTCATAGGTTCTTTTTTGGAACCCTGATGCCACTATATATACTCCACTCTCTACACCACACATCTAGGACTAAATCATCACTCCCAATATAAGTGTTTTGTTACCATATATTTCTTCAAGGAATTCCAAACAACAAAGTTCACATTCATATCATATACTGAACCAAAAAAATTATACATGGTCATCTAGATTTTCCTAGAAAAACAAAAAACAACACATGATAGATGTTCCCATCTTCCAAGAATGACACTTAGGGAGTTTAACATCACTCAATCCATCCTAAGGACCTCACCCATAATCTATCGATGGTGTACATACTACCATAAATCTCTACATATACATCCCTTTTGTGTAAACTCTATGATGTCCAACACCCAACCAAAACACATTCATGTTTCATGGCATAAAGATAGAGATTTATAAGCATACATGGGATGGTATAAAGATGTTGGGAATGAACGTCACTAAAAAAATGTCTGTTAATAATTTGTCGATGAATACCACCAGAAATGATCCATCGTTGATGTCACCTCCCACTATATAACACTATGAACTAATGAGAAACTTGGGCTTCCCTTCCTATAAAAACCTCATAAGCACATAACCATCGTTTCTCAAAAGTTATTTCCATCCAAGACTCTCCAAAAATCCATAATCATCCACCAATTATCTATGAACCAACATTTCCTTTAGAACCACATCCACTACACCACTCGAGTTCTTTAGGCCCCACCCTGGTAGTTAAAAACCAAAACCCAATGGTCCACCACTAATCAAAACCAATGGTCTCTCACGTACCCATTATTCCATCTTTAGTTTGAGAGATAATGATTGGTTCTTATCCTAAGTCACATGTTCGCCCATCCCAACCATAATCACACATTAATAGTGTGTCCCCACATCTAGAACTCTTTAGAGTCCTAAAGATCTTGAAATTTCTTACAAATATACACTCAAACTAAATTTTGTTCTCACAATACAAACATTAATAGATCCTATCCTAGTGCCTACTTACTCACTTCACCATGCCTCTTGGTTCTTCAACCCCATCGGTATCATGGAGTCATATAAATCTCACCAACAATCAAACCATTTGTACAAACAATCTCAACCACGTGACCAATCTCACATCGAGCATCACTTTCATAACGAAATCATCTAAACACTCTTCAAAAATCCTTGTCTCATCCTCTTGAAATTAATATAATCATCTCCAATTATCCTCATAAAAAATTCGGGTTAGACATATAACCAATCACTCCCTTTAAAACCTACCATACAAATATCTATAATCACCCAGGTTCCTTTTTGAATGAATCTCGAGGAACAACCATACAATTTACTAAAAATAGGTAGTACCCACTAATCATAAACTCCACCTCAGAAGAATCTCCCATGTTTCATATTCTAATATGCCAATAAGAGTCATCCATCCTCCATTGAGGTAACCCTCTATTTCGCCAATAAATTCAACTCATAGTCACAACTCGAGTCATGTCTCCAAAACCATTAATCTTCCCTCTTATTCCTCTATGAAAAATACACACCTGTTAAAATACAAAACATACAGATTTTCATCACTCACCCAAGAGAAATCATAACACGGATGAAACCTCACATGGGTCTCTCTCTAGGTTCTAATGATACTAAATTCCCTAATAGGGTTAAGGGTAATATGTCATTAGCCCCTCTCTCTATGACAAATACATCAATCATCTTATAATTACCCACTCATGGGTGGCTATTCAAACCTCATTATATAATAATAAATCCAATTCACCCTAGTAAACATTCACACTAGGTTTTACACCAAGCATAATTGTACACATTCCTCATCACCATGAGCCAAAAACACCACTCTATGGTCTAAAACACAACTTGCAAGTGTTGAACACACATGGGTCACCACTCCCAAAAACGCACACATAAATAATGATGTCACAACCAACACACTCATCTATAAGTCTAATGTTCATCCCATTCATTTACAAGCCACATGGGTCACCACATTCACATTATCAGATAACATCTCAAAACCTCAAGGTCACATCCCAAGTGAATGTATAATAAAGAAAAACCCCTTATCAACACATCAAGAATCATCATGATATCTTTAAATACAATCAAGGTCTCCTCCTATTACACACTCTATTCCAAACCCACCAATACAATGGTCCAGATAAGAAACACAAAGAATATTCAAAACTCTTCTTCACTAAAAGTGCCATTATTACACGTTATATTATAATAAAATTCACTATTGTGAAAACCCAAAGTTACACACAGTAGAATTATCTATTTACCCATCATTTAAAAATTACCTACTAATTTAAATTCATATTTCAAAAAATTTTCATCAACAAAAATTTCAAGGAAATTCTAATCGTTGTAGACCCTAATGGATAATACACTACCTACCATAGTTAAACCACTCCACAAACACTATCCCAACGGATGTGATCACATCTTTAATACTACACAGAACAATTACTACCATGGGTGATCATAAAAATGTGTTAATCTTAAATATATAGACAATTCTCTATCATTAGACAACTTTTTAAAACAATTTCCATAATCATAATGTAAATATTTCATCTTAGAAACATTTCCCATTTCACATCATTTTAAAACCAACATTTTAACTCACTTACAATTCTTAATTAAAAAAAATTATTTAACCATTATTTAAAATTATATCATATTTATCCATTATCATTATTTTTATTAGTCACAATCTTCTTCAAAAAATATAATAAGTAAAATGAATTATATCCTCCATGTCACACACACTCATATGGTGTGTGCCTATCATGATGCATGGCACCTGTATATCTAGGTGCCTATAATGTTCCATGAATTGAAAACCTCACAAAATTGTGGCTATGAGAGAAAAATAAAAACTATATATTATACAGAACAAGTGCATCACCCAATGGTGATATATCATTCAACTATAACAACACATATCAAGAAGATCAATTCCCACCCTGGGTACTTGGGATTTCCCTTGTACATGGGATAGCTACTCCCGACCATGGGCTCATTTCCAAGACCTGGATCATCCTAATATCATGTATACCATCCCAAAATAAAAAGGCATATAAAATATAACACTAATACTACTTTGTAACATCCACAACCTGGAAACCACTAAACCGGTTCCACAATCCATGTCACCACATGTCCTCAAGTTTTCCTCTGCATTTTCTAAAGGTTACTAACTAGTAGCAAGGGTCATAATGCACATGTGGGGATAATATACCCTCATAATCATAGTATTCTAAAATGGATAATAATTATAAATAATGGAAATAATAAATAACACAAAAAACCTTGCAAAACCAACTACTACACAAAGATGGGTACAAACCACATCCAAACATTAAATATTTCATGTCATACTAACAATGGAAAATGTGAAGAAAAATCTCAAATAAAGAAAAATGGAGGAACCCCCAAAATTGATCTTATATCCATGTTTGGATCTTACTCCATGCACATCCCAAGACTAACTTAACTAACAAGCCTAAATGCTATTCTCTTGTCCTAACTTGAAACCATGGAATATACTTGGGTACACAATAGAGGCCCGATCAGGGTGTGAGTACAACTCAATAGGCCGCCACTAATGGTATCCAAAATATATATAGTATAAATAGATAATTCATGTAAGTATTAAATAAATGATAAGGGAAAAAAGAAAAATGGGGTAACATTAGTTAACAATATTCTCGTTACCCATTTCCATCATTTTTCATGGGTTAGGCTTTTACATCATTTAAACAACTCTTTAATCTATCCAATTATCATGAATATGGTGATAAGACAATATCCCTATATCACTGGGGAAATTTTTTTGACAAATAATTATATCACACATACCTTGGAGCCTCGGTATAGGTAGTCTCATCCAATGAAACTACTAGGGTCCAAGAGCATTAGTCTGATTCCCTAACCTATGCATTAAAGGGTAAAGTTTAGAGCCTCTGTCCAACTAGACCCATGGGAGGATCCTCATACCTTTATCCCACACCACCAAACCATGTGCACATTATTATTTATCCATTCCCCAAATATGCCATATCAGAAAACATACACCATCATTACACATAAAATTCAAATTTCATAATCATTCAATATATTAATCAACATCAAGCCTTAACCCATTCACAAATTTACCAGTTACATTGTAGATCCCATCAAACCCATTTCACTTTTTATAACTAAAATATTCTAGTTTGATAATCAATTTCTATACTTTAGCTGTATTAATCAATTACCATACATTATCCCATTTAGCACATTTAACAATTGACAAGAATTTACCAATTTAACATGTTCATAATCTCTTGTTCATTAACACACTGAACAAGTTAATATTATGACAAATAGTAATCCACTTCTTCATTTAAAGTACAATTCATAAATCATATATCCCAATCATTTCATTAAACCGAACCCATTAAATATTATTCCAAAAAATCGCTTTCAATTATCAAGTTTAGACACAACTATAAAAAATCGTTTTCTGACTCTAACAACACATCAACATGTTAATAAAGGTCTCTAATTTAGAACAATTAAAATTTATTCTTAACATCATAATTTACAATGTTCCGAAATTTTGGAACACCCCATGCATGGCCCTAAATCAGTCTAATCAACCTCAACACATCCCCTAAGGATCATGGGGGGTTTAATTCATCATTAGGACAAATAATTTACTAAATATTACTAAGGATATCACATGTACATCAATATGGAATAAAATTCAAGACCACACATGCACAAATAGACAATAAGACTATGGGATATAACTTTTAGACCACCTTGTTTTAATTCGAATGTGAACACATGCTTAACCATACCTCTAGATCTGGATTCAAGAAACCTTGGAAGCCCCATCCTAAGATCCTCTGAAAACATAAGGTTCTTAGGGATTTGTTTGAAGAACAACAACATAATCCATAATCAAGAAAGAAAATTAAGAGAATCATTGTTATTACCTAGAGATTTGATCCACAACCAGTGGAAATCCAAATGGCCTATAATCATTGTAGATCAACCCTTTTGAAATTTTGGGGTTTAGGTTCAGCACTAGGGTTGGAGGAGGAAGACATTTGAATAAAATAGAGTGAGGGAAATAAAATAATAAGGGTAAATGGAGATTTTTATCTTTTTAATGGGGCGCACGGCTTTGCAGCATGGATTTTTAAATCATGTTGAAATTGCGTGCCAACCTCTATTAGAGAGGGGTCTGAGTCACATAGTTTCTGGGGGATCCCTGATGGTTTAAAAAATTGTGCACCAACTATGTATAATTCCTTTATCCATGTTCTCACAGTTTAGATTTCCCCCATTCACAGTTTAAATAATTGTGATCCCATCCTCATGGAGAGCATGGTTTGGGATCATGGTTTACACCAACCGTCCACCATCAATGCAACATGCATAGAATGGCCATTTTCTATTTTCGTTCAGGCCCTGATTCCCTAGAACACACTAAACATCCCCATACATCTGATAAAAATTTAATTATCCAACTTTAAAGTATTCAAAAAGAAATTAAAACAAGTAAATACCTCCAAAAATCTTGGGATCATACAGTACACATCCAAATTTATTAGACATTTCATGATAAATATATGATATTATAATACAAGTGTTTTATATGATGATTTCATATCTACAAATTATCCTTATCAATTTTTCATCTATGATTTATTTCTTGATTCCACTCATGTTCAGTGAGTGTGATTCACTTATATTACGGTAAGGGATTATAGGTTTACACACTAAAATTATCCCTAAGTTCAACCAATTTGTATAAATATGTGTTTTAGATAATGTGGTACCCAACTATGGTGTATATTTGACATTTTATTTTGAACAATCACAAGTAAATTAATTTTATATTATATTATTCATGTTATGAGAAATAAAAATTTATTTTATTTTTCAATTTCTCTATTAGATATTTAAAAATAAAATAGAATATAATAAAAGGAATGTTTTTCAAATGAACATTTTCCCTTAATGCTTTATTAATTAATTTTAGAATGAATGATTATTTTTAATTCTATATAATTATTTATAATAAATTTATGGGTAACACAATTTTGTGGTTGAATAATTTTAACAAACATGATACATTTTCTAGTTCATTCATGTCATTTAGGGATATTTTACTGAAGAGAAATTTTAGACTGTTAAACTAATATATCAAGATCTTTTTTATTCATGAAGAGTATGGGCATTATTTTTCATGAATTTAATACACTCCAATATTCTCCCACATGTTTTAGAAAGATAAATTCAAGAAGTTCATGTCCCTATCAATTTTACTGCATGAATCGCTCACATATTCATCATGTGATTAAAGGGGAATTTTAAATCACCCAATCCTTTAATAATTTCACACAAACATCTTATAATTGTGAAGTGGTGGGAACCATGTATTTATAAAGTATCATGTGGGATGATCATTCGGTTACCTTAAGCTGTAGTGATATAAAGATTAGGGGAGAACTCTAAGATCATATCATTTCACTAAATTAATGTTCATGTTTTATAAGTACTATTCATACATAAATAAAGTTGAATTATAACCATGGTAGAACATGGAACTTTTATCCTAGATAGAATGATATGCCACAAATCTAGATTGATGTTTTTTTAAATACCAATTTCTATGAATCCACAATAGACTAAGTTTCATCAGTTTATATGAGGTGGTCAGGAAAACATTACAGTAAAAATTTCAATAAAATTATCAAGAGATATAGAGGACTTCGACTTAGTCTTAATAAAATTGACAAGGATTATTTTAAAATTTCAATATCTATTAATCAACTATTTAAAGATCAATTGAAATGGGGATTATTTGGGATTTAATTTTAACATTTAAAAACTATATATTAGAAAATATACCATGTACTATTAAAGGGAGATAAAATGGACATGAGGAGGGGGTGGGGGTGTCAGCTATGACTCCTAGTTAGTCTGTGGATCACAATAACATTATGAAGATCCCTATTGAAATGTAACTGTTGATTCAAAAAATCTTGTTTTTGCATGGTATTGTGCTTGAAATTTTCATTGTGGTGTTTAAATGGATGATTTATAATCTTTTTTATTATTATGTATAATAAATTTTAAAAATGTATTATTTATCCTTGTTTTTTATTGAATTTTTTAGAATTTTATCTCATTCCTTATTTAAATTTACATGAGAATAATTGGTTATTTTATAAATACTTCTTATGAAACACATCATTGGATTGTACTATGATCTTTTTCCCATGCACAACATGAACCTTTTGGTGCATGTGTATCATATATTATCTAATGTGGGTTTAATTGAAAGGTTCCAAAGGGTGGAGGTTGGTTTTTTTGTTAACAAGGTGTAGAAATACAAACGTGACTTCATGTCACATAGAGTTATAAAATAGCATTATTTTAGTACACTGGTTATTATTTGTACCTTGAAACTTATTTTTCTTAACATTGTATCATTTATGTTACTATCTCTATTTATCATACTAATATTTGTTTGTATCATTATTTCCAGAGCTTTATTTTCCTCACAGATAAATTGTTCCCAAAAGGTTTTTCTTAATTACATAGTTCTTGTTTCTAGCCTATGGGAATAGAGAAAAGCCTTCATTGTATGGTAGGACCAGTGCAGGTTACAATTATTTTGGTTATCTTTGTTGGTTTGAGAGAAATTAGTGGAAAATAATGGGGTTTTTCATTTTCCTTATTCTTTTTGAGAATTCATGGCAGAGAGGGATGTGAAAGTGGAGACATAAGGGGTTAGTTTCTTGAATGGTAGTGGTTATATCACATCATGACAGCCTTATGATAACATGAGTGTTCAGGAAACGTGACTTTTGTGATTTTGAGTGTTTAATCCCATTATTTCTTTTTTTATGTATCTAGATATTTCAAATTAAAATATGTTATTCAAAACTAGTGTTGGTTCATGGATCTCATGTTTGTGTGTATCTTTTTCATTTTATTTAAAGTACCATGACCCCTATAATACTTAAAGATATTCCTTGAGAGGGTTATTCTAAATAAACACGATAAAAATATCATCTAGTTGATCAAAATATAATAAAAATAGTGGTGGTCATGGTTCAAGGTGCAGACCATCGTGTGGCACATGCCCGAATTCATTCTATAGGGGTATAACATGAAAAGAATTAGGGAAAAAATTAGAAAAAAAATTTACATTCCTAAAACTAGAATCCTTGAAAGGGGTGAATTATCCTTAAGAGGTGGATTATTATTTGGGAAAGAAAGATATGGTTTTCAAATTCATGGAGACTCTTGAATAGATTAATGTATTGTGTTTAAATTTTAATCTCGAACGTATGATTAGATGGTAGTGGGACTTAGCTATATTGGATGAGAAGCATGAGAGACTTGAGAATAAAGTCATATATACCATTTCTACTATGAAATCATACCTATAATTTATAACCATGGAAAAATATAGGAAGTTTCTCAACCTCATGAAAGATAATAAGTTAGTGATGGACCACTATAATCACTTCATTGTGCTCTACATTTGAACATATGAGGTTGTATCTAATTAGAAGATGATGGTATAGTAGTTTCGTTTGGAACTTTTATCTGATATCTAGGCAAGGGTATTTATGATAATGCTGACCACCAACGTTGAGGAGCTGGATAGCATGTTGATGAATAATCTTGACCTGAAAAATACCTTAGGAATATTCAGAGTTCATTTTTCTTCTAGTGTTATTTGAGGTTGTTAAAACAAGGTAAATAAGAAGAGAATTGATTTTTAGGTTGAAAATAGTAGTTCTGATTCTCATAGTTCTCATAATATACCATCTTCTGTATCTAGTGGTTTGATATGTTACCAGTGTTGATAGATTAGATGCACGAAGCACTTTTACCTTATGCCTCTAATGGTTTTCTACTCATGTGGGTATCATGGTTACCTGAAAATTGTTCGATGGAATCTATCAGTTCTTCATTCTAGTACACAAGATTCTTCACCTAATGGATGTTTGGTTCAATTTGATACTTCATAGATGATTGGTTTCTAATCACAAGCCTCCAGTGTCAAATAGTTACATACAGTGGAAGAGTCTCTTCTAAAAGATGATATGGGTCCTAATACTATGATATGTATTGTTTTTTTTCTTCTACATAAGTGAAAACATTATTTGATATAGATTCATCTCACTACATTGTATTAATTTATATGGATGATATTCTAAAATTTTTAATGAATTTTATCGTATTCAATATTTAATTATTGATTCCTCCTGGAAACAGGAAGCATAAGGGTTTTTGTTCTCCCTCATGCTCTTTATTTATGTGAGATATATAATGGGTTTTGGATTTATTGTTTCCTGAATTTTACTTATTTGATGTGATTTTTTGGTTGGATTTGACATTTTTTCTAAAAGGTTCAGATCAATTTTTATCATATATGAGTGTTCTTCACCACATTAATGGGATCTCCCATGTAATTCATGGATAATTAATTCAATGTTCTAGTTGGGTGGTTCTATCTATTAAAGATAATTGTAAGGTGATTTATTTATCTATAGTAGATTTAATATTGTAATCCAATATTTGTATCCTTCCCCCTATAGTTAACAATTTTTTAGAGGTATTTATGAATTACATATCATCTTTTACACTAAATTAGGATGTAGAGTTCTCAGTTGACTTAATACCAAAAACTATTTGGATATCGATGTTGCCATCTAGTATGTGTATATCTATGTTTAGGGAGACAAAATATTAGTTGTATTATTTTAGATTCTAGGTATTTATATATCAAAATTTTCCACCTTGGGTAGCCCGCATTCTATCGTTTCATAATGTCGACAGAACACTACACAAATGTGTTTATCATCTGAAGCTCACTCACCTAATGGTCATGAAAAAATATACCCTTCCGTGAATTAATTTTTTATTCCATAATATGAGTGGGTAAAATTGGTTTTTTAAAGTTTATATTTATTTTATATATCACCAAATCAAAATCAAGGAGTCATATATTCACAAGACCACCATCAGAAGTAGGCATGGATAATTCAAGCACTCTGTGAGGCTATTTTTGAAAACTAACACCCTTGTTGTCTTAATGTAATTAATCAACCATATTTTCCATTAGTATCTTGAATTTTTTTGTACTGTTCATGGATATCCCCATGGTGTACTATAGGACTAAGGAAGATCATTTGTGTCACCTAAGGCTTGTTTTGGTAATTATGATGGATCACTATATTTATGTTAAATTGTCTAAGATCCAATTATAGATCAGAGAAGTAATGTTAGTGAGACAGCTGATATCAAAACTATACATCTCAATTGATATTAAAAAATTGAGAGTGTCCATTTCATGGGAAGAGACATGGATTATATTGAATATTCATAGCTCAACATGTATTTTGGACACTATCAGCAGTTCATAATGAATTTCTCGAAGCTTGCATCACCTTTGACCACTCTCAACCAAAAGTGGTGAATTAATGTGAGATTAAATGTTCCAAGAGACCTTTTATTATTGAAAGTGGTGGTCAACCTTAGTACTAAATCAGAATTCACCAGAATCTGCTCAAGTCTATATAGTCATCTACAATTCCTTTGGTTAAATTTTAGCATTTATCTTTATGCATGGAGATCATGTAGTGGACGATAGATCATGTTAACTTTAACTTCATGATTGAAATTATCCCAGTCATGATTTGGAAGATGAAATTCTTGTTCATTCCCTTAAAATATGGAATAACTATCTTTTTAGGGAAGGGTTTACCATTTACTCTGGCCTAAATATTTTGGGGGTGAATCTATTCGAAAAAATATTTGAACCAACGATAGAAGAATTGGGTTGAATAATAATATCCATTCTACTTAAACATTTTTTAAAATCCAAGGAAGGGTATGTTGCACACTAATTCTCTTAGAAAGTAGTTTCCTTCCTGTTCTATGAAAGAATAAATGGGTGAATGAAACTTGATGATTCTTTTTCCTCTGCACATGGGAGTTATGGAATAGTAGTCTTGTAATGTTTGGGTGTGTGTTCATGTGACATCTAATTTTCTTCAGATAATTCATCAGGAGAAAGAAAAATATGGTCAGTTATAGAGTTATCGTGATTATTTTCATGATGGAGATACATTCTGTTAGTGTTATCTTTCCTCATCTGGTATTATTTATTTTAAGAGATGATATGTTGTCCCATCATCTAAAGGATAGAATTTTTCATGAGAATTTCATCATTTGTTGAGATTTTTTTCACCCAGACACCACATAAATGTTCTATGACTTGAAACATTAGTTTTGGTGTCCAGATATGAAATGTTACATAGAATTTTTTTTGTCTCAAATCTGTAAATTCCAACATATTAAGGTTGATCACTGAAATCATTTTGGTCTTCTTCAACCACTTCCCATTTCATCATGGAAGTAAAATTCGATTTCAATAGATTTCATCATTTATTTTCCTTAATATCCCCAATGTAATAATCCCAATTTGGATTGGATCAATCAATTTAACATGGTAGATCATGTCATACTAATCAATCATTCCACTAATGTGTAGGACCAAAGAAAAGTGTATGTGTAAGAGATTGTAAGGGTATGTGGAATACCTATGGTCATTATATTAGATATTTACCCCTTTTTTACTTCATAATTTTGGAATGGGCTTTAGGAGGATATGGGACACCATGATAGGTTTAGCATAAAATATCATACATAGATGGATTGGCTTACGGAAATGGAAAAGTATAATATAAATTATATGATTCGTTCTAATGAATTAGGCTTCAAAGGTTGTTCCAATATATATTTGTGGATGGTATAATTTTCTATAATTATATTTACTAGTCATCCATAAGAATAATAGCTTTAAAATCATGTTATATCCATACTTTAAGCTCTCCTCTCTATTGGTATAAGGTTTCAGAGGATTCTATGTTCAAATATAGTTTGGTTTAAGAGATAGTGGAAAATATCCTGTCAGTTCATCAACAATTTTGGATGACTCAAAGATGATATAAATATTATCGAGATCAATGACAATTTCTTATTTAGTATTTAGTTTATAGCCAGGTTTTATTTAATGTATTGCCCTTTCTGGGTCACTGATGGATAATAATGTAATGAAATATCTCTCTAGGGTCTGTGGAAACATTTGGGATCATCGAATGACTTGGAATGATGGATTATTTCTTGGATTTACCACAACATTTTTAATGATTCATGAAATCTTCCATATGTATTAACACATGAACGATCACCCAAAACCATATAATGTTATGAATTGGGATGAACATAAAATATAAACTCATATATATACAATTGAGTATATTTGATTCTCATGTGAAGGTTCTACATGGAAATTTTATACCTCAGGTTTGAGTTATGTGGAAGAATGGTTTTGATTATCAAAACACATGGGAGTGGGATTCTATAATTAGAGGCAAAATAAATCATATATTTTTAGAGCTAAGATTCATTGAAATTGATTTCTAGTGGCATAAGTAAATATATTGTGTAGAATTGTGACATCCTAGTGTTATTTTTAGGTACCTATATTTTAATTCTTGTATTTCATTGTTTTATTTTGTAAATGCCTATATGTTTCAATTTTTTTGGAGTTTTCTTGGGTAGGTCAGTGGAGTTTCCTGTGGTTTTTGTCTAGTGAAACCTAATTATACGGTGTATTTCTTGTTTTTTTCCATATATATTATGGATAAAACATTCTTAGTGTATTGTGGAGTAGCAGATAGATTTTGTGGTACTTTCAATTTTTTTAGAACTATAATATAGATATTGGGCTACTAAAAAGATACTTTATAGGTTAAACATGATGGTTTTTCTAATTTTGGGTACACTATTCCACTGAGCTAGACATACTTGTTTATGTATTATTATATTTGGGATTATATGGTGTGTTTGTTCCCTTACAGTGTGGTTATATTTCCCTCGTATATAGAATTCATCCATTGATAAAGGTTTGCATTATAGAAATGTTTTAGATGAGGATCTATTGCGGTGTAGTCCCTTATCTTGTCCCATAGTTTCATTCTACTATAGTCACATTTCATTATGTTTTAGGGATTTGACCACGGTCTTATGTGTTCTAGTTTCCCTATAAATTTTCAAAATAAGTATTTAATTATTTAATCTACCATACTCAAACCTAATTAAATCAATTCAAACATGGAGTCCTCTTTGGGAGATATTTGTCTTTCCTAACCCAATTCCTTGGCAGATGAAAACACTACCAGAAATGTGGTCCCCCCTTGGTAAGTTGAAATCTATTTTAGTCTTGGTTCACCTTATTAGAATTATGGATTTTCTCTATATGAATAAATTTATGAATGATAGAAATTGTTTGATTTATTTTTTAATCATATTAACTTTATATATTTAGTGGAATTGGGAGATTTTGACTAGATATACCATCTTTGTGGAATGTTTCATATGAATTGTGCTATAAAGTTGTCCCTTTTATAATCATTATTGTAAAAATCATCCATTTAGAGAGTTTTAATTATAAATTTTTAATTCAGTGTCCCTATTTTAATCTTAGGATCCTTATCTTATCTGGTATTATTGTTTCCACATGTGTGTTGATATTTCATGTTTTTCTAGGTTGGTGGTTTCCTAATTCAAATTTATTCTACAATACTTTATTAATTTATCATTTAATTTGGTTTCTTAAAATGTTTAAAAGAAGTTTTTATAGATTTATCTTCAATTTTGGTTTTGAAATTGTTTTAATGGAATGAAAATGGTTTTGATGAACAATGATGATCTTGGTTATGATACTGAAGATTGATTTTCATTTTGTTTTATTAATTTAAATGGTTTCAAAACATGTTTTCTGTGGTTTCAAAGGTGAAAATCCCATTGAATGATTATGACATGGTAACTCCAAATGTTCTTGATGGTGAGGTATAGAGAATTACTCCATGAATAATTATTTCCACCAATAACATTTATGATATGGTAATATATGCATCATGTATATATGTTTTGACAATGATCCACTCTCGGTAGTAAACTCTTTCCCACTAGACCTGTTATTATAACATGATGTTCACACCAAGTGGCCAGTTGATCACAATAATGTAATTAAGATCCAAATAAATATAGAACTATTTATACAGAAATGATTTTGTTTCTATTTTCATTATCATTAAAATGTTTATTGGGGTATTTCAAGAAATTATTTGGAAACCTATTTTTCGGTATGTTTACAAATTTTTGAGATATTGATTTATCTATGATTTATATTGAACTATGTATAATTATATCTAATTCTTTATTTATATTTACATGAGAATAATTGGTTTTTATTATGAATTATTATCAGGAAATAGTTGGTGAGATCCTACAGGGACCTATTTCTCCCACCACTCATACACCAATGGGTGAATGTAGATCATAATACATCTAATGTTATTATGGAAAAGGAATCGTAGAGTAGAGGCACGTTAGTTTGTAAATGGGGTGTGGGAGTACAGCGGTAATGTCATATCACATTGAGTTGTAATGTAGCATCTTTAAATACATTGATTGTTCTTTGTTACATCGAACATATTTTTCTTAGAGTTTTATCTTTTCTATTATTGTCTTTGATTGGAATACAAACAATTTAATGTATATTTATGTGATATTTTTTAGGTTTTATATGTAAAAATCATCCCAAATATATTTTCATGATGCACATGTTCTTGTTTCTAGATTTTATGGATCGGTAACACCCTTTAGAACATGTTCGGACTGGTACATATTTTAAAAGTTTGTGTAATATAGGCTGGTTTGTAATAGGAAACATATGGTTTGTTAGGACATATGGGCCAATCGTGTACCTTTAATTCCACTAAATGTTTATATAAAATAATTAAATTACATTATAATACACAATAAAAATCAATACCATTTCAAATATCAATAATCCAATTCAAACATAATTGGGAAAATATAACGAGAAAAACAAATTTAAGACATATATACCTATATGCCTTGGAAATTCAAAGTTATAAGTAGAAAAGATAAAACTAGACCCTTTCTTCTCTTATCTTTTATTAATTGATAGCTCTATATCTAATTATCTAGACATCCAAGAATTAAAAACATGATTTTAGAACATAGGCCCGCACAAGAATCTATAATTTGATACAATTATATCTTGAACAAACTTGGTTCATCCATCTATTGAATACCAAAGAAGACCCATGAAATTTCTAAGGGGGTGTTTCTCATCCCTACATGAAGGAAAAACAAGAACTAATGGAATATGAAATAACTTAGTAGGAATTATTTCACCCATAAAATAAATTTAAAAATGAGTTTAAATTTACTTAAAATCGGGGATCATTCTCTTATATGATGGATTCTTATACCAAATAAAATAGGTAAGTGAAAAAAAATTAGAATAAAAATTACTCTTACATCCAACTCCCCCATAATAAACATATGTTATCATTAATAATCCATAACACCACGTGAATGAAAAAAACCATTAATGTAAATAATAAAAACTAGATATTGATGAGTTGTTCAATACGATAGGGATACATAAATGAAATAAAAATATCAAATGACCTTTACATGACTCTATAAGACACCATGTCATCCCAAAACCACAAACATTCAATGTTCACACATATGTTCATCCAGAGATTAAAAATATGTAATATAGGATTGATTATAAAATCAATGTAGTAATTCCATCTAAACACACCTCACACATAATCATTAAAAAATACTCATCTCAAGCTAGTTTGAAATACAACTAGAAATTAGTGTGTCCATTTTTATATGTAAACCAATAAAAATCACCATTCTTTCAAAATTAATTTCATTAAAAATGTATTTTTATCAATTTAAAATATAGAAATCATTTAAATATTGTAATATTGAATAAAAAATTTATTTAATGAAACATTTCACCTTATAAAAGTTAAATAATATATTTACCAGTAGAAAACACAATAAATTCTTGTAGATAATGAACCTAGCACCATGGAAATACCTAGAGTAAAAAAGTTTAGTTCTTATCCAAGGATCCTTTCAATCTCAAAGATCAAATTACACATCAATATTCCTATCTATGAGCCTCTTTGAAGGAAGGATAAAAACTCCACATACTGCCAAAATTCATGGAATCATATAGTTTAGTTACTCTTATAGTATATTCTAAATGATAGGGAGGGGGACACTTTGGTAGCATACATTTCAAATTCATCTCACCTAGGTACCCAGTGTTCCCCTGTATCATTTCCTTTTCATTCAACTTGAAATTTCGCATTTAATATTTTTACCAAAACTAGCATGTAACTTCTCCAAAACCATTTCCACTCCAATTTTTTTTTGAAAACATAAATTTTTGAATGTGAAATATATAAGAAGTTGTTAATAGATCATTTCATAGATAAAAATAATTTAAACATCCCATAAAATGTTGATATATAATATTTTATCCATCATTTAATGGATTATATGTAAGCCACCAACTTTCTAGATTCCAATAAGGCCTCATTGTAATTCATTTAAAATTTGAATATCGGTAAATAGCTTAAAATTCAATTGAAAATATTTACTAAATATCCAATACATATATCATATTCATAAGTAACTTTTTTAGTGTCTTGTACACACTTAAGATACAAGTATTATTTTATAAATTATCTTAGATACATAAATTACACTTGAGTAATTTGATATCACTTTATATTAACCATTCAAGAAATTATAAAACCTTAGATGAGATTGGAAGTCGAAAAATAAATTTAAAAGTTTTTCTTCCATGGTGGGAAAACCATTTCATTTAGTGGAAAAAAATTTGAAATTATGATTTATCTTCAAAAACTCATTACACATATAATATTATAATTTGAACCATAAAACAATAATGTATAGGGAAATGAATTAATGATTCAAAAATTACAATAATAGGGAAAAGGGAATCCTGCCTAAAATCAAATATTGATGGTTGAAAAAAATGAATATATAATTTATGTGTCCTAAAATAGATATCATTCACCCTAATAATTAATTAAAAACAAATTTACTGCTGAAACCCACCTATGGTTCTACCGAGGGGGTAAAAAATGAGATGTATGAGGAAAAATAAAAAGTTATAATATGAAGGACTACAAGAAGGATGAAAATACCTATCTTATATATATTCCTATTAAAATAATAAGTAGAGAAGGCTGTAATGACCTTATAAGAGTGAGAGACTACATTCTTGGTCTTACTCTCTATTTTTTGCAATGTGAGATAGGAAAGATAAGGGAGGAAGGTTATATGGGTTAAAATATCTAGAGGGAAAATAAAAATATATTTACACTATTAAAACTAGAAAAACACTATTCATGGAATGAAACATAATCCCACTATGTGAATAGACACTCCTTAAACATTAAATGGTGTGCAACCCCATTCCCTTGTGAAATTTTTGATTCAAATACTCGATGTTCTACTAAAGGGTGGTTAATTATATGTTACCTTATTTCATGGGGTGAACAATGATAGTTAGTATTTTTTATATTAAAAACCTCCCTTATTCCCTTAAAAACTCTATAAAATATTCCAAAGAATAAAATATAAAATGAAAACCCATAAAAAATAAAAATAAATAGAATGTGAGGCTGGGGAGTGACATTTCTAGAATTACGTAAATTTGATATGTTCAAACTATTTCATGTCGAAGCTAGTTGTAATTTATATAAATCATGGGATTGTTTTAAGATAATTAAGGAATTTTGTATTAAATTATTGGATTAACTTGATAAGAAGATAAATTATGCTTTAACTGAGAGAGTTTAAAAATATTATGATAAATCATTCATCAATTATTATTATGCAGGGTGAAATTATCCCTAACCTCTATTTACTTATACAAATAAAAGTCATGATATTAATGAAAGGAATATTTAGTGTTATTCTTGTAATTATTTCATTCTTTCCTTCATATTTTTTATAATTTATTTGAAAATTATAGTGTTAACAGTTAACCATTTTCCAACAATAATGAAGAAAGGGATATCATATAAGTTATAAAATAAAGAAAAAATAAAACTTCACAAATCATTATGTTTAGATTAAAAGTGTTTATTTACGATATTTAATAAAAAAACTGGAATAAATTAAAAAGAAGAAGTGTATCTTGGTTAACGATCCCATTGTTTCTAAGGGTATTCCTTAAATACATAATATATAAAACTTATAGTATATTTAAATTATTTATTTCAGTAAAATGGTAAAATTATCTTTTTGAGATAAAATAAGAAATATAGAATTAAATAAATTTAGTATTTGAGATGTAAAAGTATCTAGAATAGAATGGAATGTAATATAGATAATTTGAACAAATGAATAAAAAATGAATTATAATTTATTTTAAGATAAATAGATAGGTTATAAAATATTCATTAAGAATAATGAATCTTTATTCTTCATGACTACAATAAATTTATAATAAGTTAAAATTTGTGAGTGTAATTCAATTTATAATTTGATTCAACTTTCAAAAAATTATCATTGAATTTTAGTTATTTCTCAATTTTATTTAAAAACTATTTTTCCCGAATAGGTATTTATGTGAAGGAAGAAAAAAAGAGTGAATTTATTTCTTATAAATCAATATTTTTGTTGATGTAATTAGATCAATAAAAGTGTTAATTTTATTGAAACATTTTCATCAATAGAGATTCTAAAATATATTTAAATTCATATTTCCATATTAACATATTATTATATTCATATTTGTAAATTGGAAATATGAGCTAGAACCATCTAAAAATTATCTTGTATATTTATTAGTAAGGGTTTGTGACATTAAAATTACAAAATATGTTATATAGGATATAAGGATCTCTTTATATTTCATAATAAACAATTTAATCATAGAATTTTTATGTTTTAATTTGCCTTTAATAGTTAGTGGGAGTGAAATAGTTTTCTTACTGATATCTATCGATAACATTTGAAAAATAGTTGTTAATATTATAGTTATTAATGATATTATAAAAAATATTAAATAAAATATTAACATAATGTAGTAACCCCCTTTCCAGGTAAAATGATTAATTGAGATAAATTTACAGCTTTCATTGGCTTTTTAAATGTTTATAAATTTAAATGGGATTGAAAATACCAATTTGCACACTTCTTGATGGAATTTTTGTCTTTATAACATGGCATAAATCTCTCAAAGAATACATGTATAAAATTAAGTGTTGATTAATATGTTGAATATATCTACACATTTTTCTATGATGTAATAACATATATTATATTTTATGTACTAGATATGATATTTGAAATACATACTTTTGATTTGAAAATATTAAATAAATTTTTGAGAACTACAAAAGTTAGTTTTCAGAACGTCCCAATAGTACATGAATAAATACAAGGTATGGGTAATTTGTACATGGAGAAAAAAATAACCATAGATATAATAAGGGACCAAAAAACTAGTCTACCTATAGGTCAACATGATATTGTATCATAGTTAGGATATGATAAGGAGAAAGAGAAAGTCAATAAAGCCAAGGGTATCCAAATATATAAATAGTGAGTATGTTGCATCTTTTGATGCAGCTAAGGAAGTACTATAAATATGAAATTACATATTATAGTTCTTATAATTGTATAGATAAAGTTATGTATTATTGCAATGCACATTGTGAAAATATTGTAATAATGATAGTATCTAGGTTTTAAAGATTCTGATACATAGAAATGGGATATTCTCATGGAAATCAACTATTGAGGATTATTTTACTCAAGGAGATTAATTTGAATAGATTTGAGTAGTTATATAAGAAATATCATAGGCCCAATGATGAAGTCTGTAATTTATTAAAACAATTATTTTATTATTAGGTCCTATTAATTTTATGGATAATCATATTTCTCTTTGGAAATAGGGTTTATTATAAATATGACTTCCCTTGACCCAGCAAGACTAATACTTTTCAATTATTATATCATATATAGAGAAAGTTGTGGATGTTTTTTTATTTAAATTTATTTTTAATCACTTCTATGTTCACCATTAACTTGGAAATGTCCTCGAATTAATTATCATAATAAATAGATATATTATTTACAAACTATAATTTAAAACATTGAATACTACAAAATTAATTTAAATCATATTTCTTATGCTCTAGATACATAATTCTAATATGATACAAATGATGTCTGGATATCAATTAATATGGTCTTATAAGAATTAAATCTAATTCTGACGAGTTTATTAATTTTTTATATTGACTAGAAGAGATCATGAGTACTAACTCTAAGAAAAATACCACCAGTTTTAGTTGATATTACATGCTCCTATCAATGAGATTGAGAATTGGTCTCTCGATATGATGGAATAGTTAGGGTTTATCATTTGATCATATACATTGATATAAGATGAAAATAATAAAATTTTTGTTTGTAGGGGGTATTTTCTGTCATGTGTTCCAATGGTAGAATATCATCGATTAAATGATCAAGATTTGATTTTTCACTTCTAAATGGAAGAAAATATCATTGGATACTGGACTCTGATGATAGAATCAACTGCATGGACATTTTAGAAGAATGAATGTGTATCAAATACAGTTAAGAGTGATTTATAAATAATTAATTTATTATGACACAATATATGAATAATTTTTTATTATATATCTCATGGTGAAAGGATTATATTACATAGAGGTGTTTACACGAAGTTTTCATAGCCTTGAATTATCCATATCTCTTTTGTGGAAACAGCCTGTTGAGAAATTCTATTCCTTTTTAGAGGATACATTATAATGTAATAAGTATAATGTTCTAGATGGTCATAGAAAATTAATATCCACCAGTTCTACGAATTTAAATGAATTTGTGTTTAGGATTAATTTCACCCCACACATGGTTGCCAAAAATCATCAGAACATGAATGATTAAAATCAAATTAATTATGTTTTGATATCAATATTTAATATAATGATAAATAAATTTATTTCTCGAAATACTCAAAATTTATTTAAGAATAAAAGGAAATATGAATAAATGAATTACTTCTTGAATAAACATTACATTTTCATGGGGCTTTAAATAATTATTGAGGAATAAATTGAGTTAATGGATTAAAATTCATCGTGTGATATTTAATAGTTTCACAAGTTCATATTGAAATATTTATGGAATTTAAAACAACTTTACTAAGATAATCATTCAATTTGTTTATGGTTCATGGTATTTAAAAAAGTACATAGGTAAAGTTTTAGAATGTTAAACCTTAATATCTAATCTCAATTTTGATATATGAAGAGTAAAAACATTATAGTTATTGGGTTTTACTATTTCAATAGTGTTATATCATGTTTTATAGTGAGAATTTTAATTTTAAAATTATTGTGGTCAATTCTGTTTCAAAAATCTGTATTTTGTTCTTCACTTGACCGAAGGGACATCTTCAACCACTTGGTCATTTCATACAATGTCATGATGACCATTTAATGGGGAACAAGAGGTTGTTGTATATGTGTGGACAATATTTATTGTTCATTATAGAGTTCCTTGGATAGAAAAATTTTTGTAGTTAAGTGGGACACTCTAGGATCCAACTGTTCCATCGATATAGAGTTTAAATTCTGTTTTAATTATTTATAATTAAATTAAATATCCTAATATTCATTATAGAGTCTAAACATTTCTATTATATATATCATTTTATAACATGTATATAGAATAATTTTTTCTTGAAATTCAAATTTGTATAAGTATCTAAAGGCCATAATTCCAACATATGTTGTCCTAAAAAAATTAATCATATAGGTAATTAGGAATATCGCAAACCCATAAGAAATATAATTATGTTTAAAAAATAATACTTTTTATAATTTTCAATCATGTAAATCTCTCAATAAATTCATTTTTAAACCTTAGGATTCACACATTGTTTTTGGTTAATCATCCACTTATATGATGAGAATATTTTGTTGGGATTTTTTTCATGAGGTAAAAAAAGAAAAAAAATAATTAGTGGAGATAAAAATTATATGAACAAAACTCACAAACATAAACAAAGAGAAAATTAAACATGCTAATAAAGGAACTGAAATTTTGAAATGATAAATGGATGCTAATATATTTAAAAAAAATTCAGAAAAAAAAATTATATAAATTGGATGTTGATATCTTTTCAAATAATCGAAAACATTCATTATATATAAATGAAATTAAAACAACATTACAAGATTACAATTTAAATGGAATGTTTGTGGACTCGTAGATAAAGAGATTAAGAGAGGTTTTTATTATAAAAAAATAGTAATTTATATCTAAAAATCCATTATCATGTTTTTTTCATTCCAATAAACTTCTGATGATTTTAAAATTACAAAACATTGCATATGGATATTTATTATTTAAAATGTTTATGTCTTTATACCCTAAGGGTGTTTGCTATATTCCCTCATATTCAGTCTTCTATGTCATCTACTACATTTGATCGCTAAGAATGCCTTATTTAAAAAAACTATTCTTATATAAGGATTTTTACTTTTACCATTACTATTAACCCAAAAAGAGACATAGTAATCTAAAATTTATATGACAATATTTTTGTATTAGAAAACTATGTGATAGTTCCCTAGAATGATCAAGATTATAAAAATTCATAAATGTGAACATGTTTATAAATATAAAAATTCCCATATAATTTATAAAGTAATTCAATAATATATTATTCAAGTAAAATAATTTATTGATAGAATATTTTACTATATTTTAATAGGTTTTTTGGGAGATATTATTAAACGTGTGTGTTATAATTTAAATCTTTTCTAAACTATGGGATTTAGTTTTTGGCATCTGTAAGGAAAAAGAAATTATACTGGGATATGAAATTATCACCAATGATTGAATAAAATGATATTTGACCTATAGTTATGTTTTAATGGATTTGGGATTTAGGATTGGGCTGTAATATAAAAATATTACAGCTAACCCATTTTATTTAATGATTTATTGGGCCTCACTGTATGGTCCATACAATCCTTTAAATGGAAAATACTACCAATACTCTAGTTAAATGAATTATAAAAATAGGAATATTGAATTCTAAAAAATTGAGATCATAGAGTATTAATCATTATATTATATGTCATGATCAATTTAATATACTTCATTTTAGATATATGGATTTGAATAATGCATTATATATATGTCATTATAAGGAGAACACTAATTGGTGGTGGTTTTTTTAGAAACTACAGTGGTTTTAATCACCCTCTATTAATATGTGGAAGTTATTTAAAATTTAATTTTTTCCTTAATCCATAATTAATTATCAGTCTTTTTCTTATTTTTTTTGGTGGTTTAGTGAAAGTGATGTCCCTCCGTACTTGAAAATAGTTTATAAACCGCCACTAAAACAAACATAGATCATTTTTTCAAAAACATCTATCCAACATTGAATCGGTTACCACGACAATATATGTGGAATTAATTTTTTGAAATTGTTTATCATTTTTCAATGGTTTTAACTATCAATAAAACATTCTAAATGGTTTAGCTATATTTTACAATGATTTTTTAGTGACTCGTGCTGGTTTAAACCACCACTAATAAATTAGTGGTGTTTTAAAAGGATTCTAATTAAAGATAAGATATTAGATATTAGAACCTCTAAATATCCCCTACCACTTGTATAAAAATACATACATATCAAAAATATACTCAGTCAAATAATTTTAATACACAAATTAGACAATAAACATTCTACATTTTCATACATTAACATATCATCTTGATCTACAACAGATTAGGGAAATGCTACACAAGAACCATATATAAGCTTCAGTAACAAATAAAACCTTTACCAAGATGGATCCAACATCAAAACTATTCTCCAATGTCATTTTTTCTACCTCTAGAGGAAACATGCTCTTGATTTTCATGTCGGCGAGCTAAATTTGATGTATCTAGAGCCTATATAAAATAAAATTTTGAATAAAATAAATTTTTAATTATATTTTCTATAAATAAAATACTGTAAAAATTATTATAATTATATTTAAACATTAAAATAAATATAGGGGATTAATACTAATAATATTACGTAGACCTGAACACTATTACAAATTCTAGTTTTTGTGATAGGCTATTGACCCCTCACAAATAGTACCTGAAAAGGAGCCTTTGGGAAAGGAATAATTAATACATATTTGTGATGGATTAATTTTTCTATTACAAATAGTTTTGATGGTACATCCCAACACCCAGTACCAAACGTAGTAGTGAAGGGAATTTGAAACGAACTCTTACTTCCTTCGCAAATACCCATAAACTCAGAAGTATTTGTTATGGGAATCAATTCCCATCACAAATAATTTTTACTCAATGATTATTTTTAATGGAATTAATTATTTCTCTATGAATCCTTTAATTTAACATACATATCCCACCATTCTTATTCTTCCTCTATTCTTCCACTTCTCCCATACGACCGTTGCGCTAGAATACATTTTTTTATTGAAAATCCATGTTGAGGGTATGTGGGAACCAACAGAACTTCCTACAGCCTCTAGTAACACCCACACAAACACACATTACACATTACACTTTACAAAGTTAAAATTTTAAAAAACAAAATCCAATAAACATGCCAAGACTGTTAACTGCACTCTTTTTCAAAATTCAAAACATATCATCCACAAATCAAATCCTATGAATCCTGCATCTATACCACCTGAGAAACCTACAATCAAGGACCACAACACCTTGAAAACCACCATCACCACCAATGGTTTGTCACTTCAACATGATCAACATCATCCGTTCATCGTTTATGGCCTCTCTCCAATGTCCACTTCCTATATTAGACACCATCTTCGTCATCGTCACCTCCCAAAAAATCAATCGTTGCCTAAATAGGGTATCAATATAAACATGATACAAATCAAACCCAAACACATCGCTAACCATCACTAAACCCAAACATGAAAAAACCATAATTGAAAACATCTACCAAGTCAAACCATAAATGTGTCTCCAACCTTCACTAATTAGGTACAAATCCTGACTAAAATATCACATCAGAACACAAACAACAACCTGATCGATTGTCCAGTGGAACAAAACCCTTCACCAAAGACCCAGATCCTAAAAACTAAAACCAACCCAAATTCATTAGCGCAAACACTATGATAAAATCTTCTCCATCAAAATAGATACATTCATATCAAAGAGCATCATCAAACAAGGACCAAAGCAGATCATAAACCATAAACCGCCAAATCCCACAACCCAAAACCCCTTAGTTGCCTCTGTTGCATATCTGACTAGGAGAGGTATACCGAAAAGTGGGGTTAGAGAAATGATTTCAGTGTCTGAGGGATTTGGGTCTCCAACCTGCATACCAAAACCCCAAAACTCCTTTGTTACCCCCACTCCAGATCTACCACAGAGAGGCGTGAATGAACCTGAGGTCAGAGCCGGTTTGTAGTGTTTGTGGGCACCAGTAGTAAATACCACTATTGGAATCAGAAAAGAATCATGTTGGAGCATCACCAAGAAGAACTTCACCACCTAAATCAAGAAAAAGATAAAAGAATAAGTATGAAAGAGGAGGATTCATAGGAAAGGGGAGAGGAGAACGAACCGGCGAAGAATCATCCCCCATCTAGCTCACCAATGAGAGGAACCCAAGAGAGAGAGGTAGAAGAATATGATGCCACTCAGAGGCTCCCTCCCCAAAATTATTAATTGAGAAGCCACACAACTGCTCTCCAATTTCACTCTTTCGCCCCTCACTATTGTTCCCCCTTTTTTCTTTTTCCTCTATTTTTTTCTTATTTTAGATAAATCTTGTAAATATTGGACTGTTCAAAACATAGGTTAATAAATTTACCTTATTTTTAATTTTATTTGATATTTATGCCGAATCAAAATTTATTATTTCTTATTTGAGAGTCAATTGGTTCCACACGAGTTTATTTCATTTAACTAGATCTATTTTCCTCATTACATTATATTTACATTTAAAATATTATTTTTATTGGTATTTAATGTTACTTGAACTCTAATATTTCATATTATTATTTAAAATATGATGATTATGAAAATTATTTATAGGGATTTTGATGTTGATAAAGATTATATAAAAAGGATTATGGGGTCAATTGTATTACATATATATATATTGATATTTTTTATGAAATATGATAATTCTTGGACTGTGACATTGTTGTTAGAAAAAATATTTTCTATTATGATTTCTTTTCATTTATTTAAAACTTGTAAACAGTTTTTTTTAAACATTTTGATATATATATATATCCATGTGTGTGTTTGGTGTATAAAAACATGTTAATGTACATATATAATGTCTTTAAAAATTACACGTTAGGTTTTGTATTTGAGTGTGTGTGTGTGTGTGTATGTATATATGTATATAGATTCGATATGTTATTTAGTTTAAAAACATGTAAAAATAAATTTGATGTACCTAGATTTTCTTAAGGAAGTATGTGGTATATATATACATAAAACATATGAAATAAATAAAAAATACCGTTTTTTAATAATGATGAGTAAATTAATTTTAAGTATTTTTTTCAAAATGTTATTTATAATAATTTTTAAATAAAAATACATAGAAAATTTGTTTAATGAAAAAAAACAAGAACAATTTTAAATATGTAATATTTATTAAATTATATTTAATAATAATTATTGGAATTTTTTAATAAATTTTTAAAAACATAACAAATAGAAATTGTAATTAAAAATTTATAAAAATACTAATAATTAAAAATTTAGTAATTATTTAAAAATTTACTCAAAGAATTGTATAATTTATAGTATTTAATAATTATTGTGTAATTATTATTAATAAATTTTAAATATTAGTGTCAGTTATAAAATAAAAAAAGTATTGTGTAAAAAATTTAAAGAAATAAAACGACTGTTAGGAATTAAAAAACTCAAATAATTTTTGACTTATTTAAAAAAAATTAGTATTAATAATTCGTATAAATGTTGTAAAAACACCACTTGTGCATAACTATTGTAAATGTTATGTCGCGCATAGGCTAGACCCTACATCTCAGGCCTAACGATGGTCTCATCTTTCACCTATGAGACACTGTTCGAGATATATTCTATTATTTTCAAGAAACTGAATATTTATTATATAATATCTTTTATTTTTTATTCTATCTATCTCAAGTCATTATGGGCCTCATAATCCAGTACAAACCTAGTTCCTCACTCTGATAACATTTCATATAATATTTCAAGGTGTTAAAATACAATAACAATTTGAAAAATGTAAAAGTAATCAGTAATAATTATTCTTAGTTCTATTACTTTTTAGATAACCATGGACTCAGGAAGTAGTAACCAATTTTTATTATGTGATCATGATTGGATAAATCATCAAAAAATCCCAATAGATATGGTATAAATCTTATATAAATTAAATGTGTTGAAACATTTATATTACTTTCATCATTGAATTTAGATTTTGTATTGAAATAAAAATTAAATTTCCATGTTATAAATGTGATCATAATATATTTGAAACATTGGACAATGTTGGAATTCATCAATTATGTTTTAGTTTTGAAAAATATTATTATTTTTTATTTTAATATGTTGAATAGAATTTAGTAGAAAATAATATTTTTTTGTTTTGAGATCCATAATTTCATAATTTAGTACATGAGGTTTTTGGTTAATTTATTCATGAATCAAAATCATACAATGATATTCCAAATCTTGAATCATAACCTTTTCAATTTTATAATTCATTGATATCTTCTATGGTGGAATTATATCAAAGATTCCAGATGAGAAAACATTAAGTTGTAACAAAATTTATGACTATTAAATGAAATTTTGGAATGTTAAATAGTTGTTTTTATTAGATCTTATTATTGGTTAAAAAAATTTCCCAAATGGAATTACATTACCAATATGTTTTTATGAGAGTAAAATGTTGGTTCATAATTTGGGTCTTAGTTTTCAAAACATTCATTCATTTTCAAAGGACTAAAAATTATATTATGAAAATTATGAATCCTTAGTTAATTGGCCTACATGTGAACAATCAAGGAATTAAGAGGAATAATAATGACAGTATATTATTACTATGTTCATTTTCTTCCAATTACACCTAATTTATAGTTTTTATTTATGTCTTGTAAAACGAATGCATTGATGATGTGATAGAAATCAAATAATTTCATTACTAATAGCACTAATCATCTCTTTCATGTTTATTCATGGAATAATTTTGGCCATATGAAACTTTATTTTTCTTCAGAACCTCATAAAATATGGTTTTGTCTTTCTAATGATGGTTTTTTTTCATTTGTCTCTTATAGAATTCAATATTTTTATTGGCATAATTTCATTACTCCATATATCTTACTTTATTGGATACAGATAATGGAACTAGTTTTATATATTTGTTGCTCTTAATTATAGGATATCCAAAGAAAAATATTTATTTGTATTTCAAGACACTAATTGATGAGTTAATTTCATTAGGGAATAATGGACTGACTGCATTTGATATAGTTTCAAATCATAAATTTACACTATATATTGCATTAATACGGACGATGTGACTTTTTAGTGTATGGTATATTTTCAGGATGAATCAAGCATGGTCTAAAATCATGTCTATACTAAATTGATGAGAACCAAGCCTTTCTTCTTTTTTGTGGTATAAAAAATTGTTTTTTGGACAACCATAAAAGATTTCTTCTAATGGATCACCCTTTTTGAAGGATCAAAAATAATTTTACAAAAGGTAAAATTGAAAGAGAAAACCAACCAGAAAATCTATCATATATTTAGGTAAAATCTATCATATATGCATTACCTTCAGTTACTTTTGGACCAACCCTAAATGATGAAGAAATAATTGGTTTTAGGAATGATCATAATTTTATAAATCAGAGTATTTTTTGTGACCTTTAATACTGGTTTGATTTTTTGGTTCATCACATGTTAGAAATAATACATATTGAGAAGTACATTTTTGATAACTTATTTTATAATGTGTTCAACACATCTGGTAAGACCAATGATAATGTAAAGGAATGGTTAGATCTTGTACAGATTTTCAAAAGTCTAGAACATGAATTATTTGAAGATGAAATATTACACAATTTAATGAATTAAAGAGAAACTTATGAACTTCTTAAATAAAATTGTTTATTAGTTTTTCAATTGATTTATGATTTTAAGATAAAAGATAGTTATACTTCTAATTTTTCGTGCTCTATCAGAAATGGGTATATAACTAGTTTAAAAAGACATTAGTCCCATGTTAATATGGAAATATTAGTACCTTTTTGACATAGAGGACAGTTAAATTCTTATATATATGATGTGTTGATAGAACTATAATATTTCATCCAATATATTTGTATGTAAACATCATATTATGATTCATTGAGTATGATACAAAAGCATATTGTTTTAATTTTATGTAAATTGGAGAAAATATTCCTACCAGGATTCTTTGACTTGATGGAACATTTAATATTGATTTTAATGTATGAAGTCAAATGTGGAGAACTAATAAAAATTATATGGATGTACCCATTTGTGAGATGTATGAAAATTTAAAGAATAAGCTATGAAACAAAGCATTAGTTGAAGGTTCAATAGTAGAAGCGTACTTATAGGAGGAAATGTCATATTTTTTCTCTTATTATTTTCAGTCGGAGTATCAAATAAAATAAAATTGGATCGGTCATAAGGAGGAAAATTTTGATTACTTAACAAACCATCAATTGTTAATTTTCAATCAATACGAGCATGATTTTAGTGGTTATCGTGAATTATGGATTTTAAATGAATAACTCCATATAGATTATATATATGTTCTTCTGAGTTGTCAATAAGTGAAACTATTTGTGATGTATGTACTACTTCTTAAAAAAATTAATATTTATAAAAGATACCTTTAATTACATTTATTTTTTTATAGAATATATGAGGACTATATCAAAAAATAATTTATAAAAATTACATCTACTACTCTTAAGGAATATTTTCAACAAAATTTTTCATATTTGTTTCAAATAATGGCACCTTGAATTTAATTCAATGGGAAAATAAATCTATTTTTCAGTGATATATATTATTAATGTTTTTTACTTTTTATAGGAAGCACAACATGAAAATAAAATTGATAGCTAGATATGTGTTCTAAAAAAACCCACCATCATAATTGGTTAAATAATATAATGGTTATGTGGATAATGTATTTTTATCACATACAAGGATATATTGTTACTGAAAAAAATCAATGAATTGTGGTGTTTATTTGAAATGATATCATCCTAAAAAAATTGAAGTCAACTATTATGATATTTTGGATGAAATAATTGAGTTATATTAATTGGGACCAAATTATGTAACAATATTTAAATGCGATTGGTTTGATATTGATCAAGGGTTTTGAGTTCATCCAATAAATGGAGTCATTGACATAAAATATAACATTATTCTTGAATGAAATGAACAATTTATGTTTTAACATCAATAGAATACAGTTTATTATTCAAATTACTATGATATTTTGAAGGACTTCAATTAGTAGTAGATTATGATAATAATGAAATCACATGGAAATATGTTTACTGAAAATTAAAACAGTTTTCAAGAAGTGAAATATAACGAAAGCCCCCAGTTAAGGGCCGATTATATAGACAATGTTGATGAATTAATAAGGGATGATAAAACTAAAAGTCATATACATGATGAAAATAATGAATATGATAATGAATATATTGTTTTTGTTGAAAATGATGAAGAAAATTATGATTGATGTATTATATTACAGTATTTATTTATAGGTAATTATTATATTTTCATATTTATTAGTTTTAAAATTTTGATATTTGTATTAACAATTTTCTATATTTAAGATTATTATATGATTGTATTTATTAGTTTTTTTATTATGATATTTGTATTGAAATATTTTTATAGGTAATAATTTTTATTTAAGATGGTTGGATATGATCGTAACAATCTATTTTGTTCTCTCACAGATGTCAGACTTCCTGACGATGATCATGATTCAGGTGATCCTCAAGATGGCCTACCTATTAAGAGGGGGTGTGATCGTTCTTAATTACTGACTATAGATCATGTTCTATATAGATGAACATATATTGTTTTACATTCTTTTTTTTTAAAGTATGTTTAATTATATTAGATATTATTTTATATTAACTTTTTCTATTAATTTGGTTAAAAATGTTATTATTTATTGTTTTTTTGTATAATTTTTTACATTTCATTATTGGGAATGATGGTACGCTTCTAAGAAATTTTTTTTATAAAAAAATGGTGTCATGAGACCTGGTTCCCATCGCTATGTGTCACCAGATGTTCAACCAAAGGATTTTATTTTATTAAATATTATATACTTTATAAAATTTATTTAATTACTAACAAATTGTTTTTTATTGTCTTATATAATGTTTTTCTATAATTCATGATAGTATAACAGCTCCTATCCGAGCCGTGTGGGTTATTTTTATACATGATTTCTTTCATCAGTTTCTACACAACCTCGTAAAGTGAGCAAGGGATAAAGCTTGTGCCACTATTTTTGAATAGCCTTGTGTCTCTCATCGACTTAATTATATCCCAACATAGGTATTCGATGGATTGTGGTCTTTCTGGCTAAGAGAGTCTTCTAGGTGAAGGTCATAAAAAATATGTCAGAACCAAGGGAGGTAAGAGGTCACACATAGGGCTGGAAATTATACATTTAGAATAGATCATCGACATTTGGTAAGGGATGTTATTTATTAATGTATATATATACATTAAATATAATATGTTTTTTATATTATACAGTCCGATACTGACCCATCTATTAATTATTTTGATTTTTAAAAGAATATTTATACTATTCCCCATACAAGGGAAGTTATAGGTGATCGAAAGCGTCATATTGTGGTAAGTAATTGTTTTAAAAAAATCATGGATATTAAGTTTTGTTTATTCAAAATTTTCATTCTATTTAAAGTAAACATATGAGGATGTGACTTCTCATTCATGGGAGATTCAAGCCTAGAGAAAACAAGATTCTACTAGGGAAATAGGTTTTGATGAGGGGGAATAGATGCATGAGACTTTACATGGTGTTGAGAAAATCTAGGTGATTGGAATAATTCGCCACTCAAACCCATGTGTTATTATGGTACATATCTAATGCCATCGTTGAGTTCAAATAGATCTCGTGGATAGTCATTTTTGATATAATCTTCCATTACACATTATGAGGAGAGCTTGAGAGCTAAACAAGAGATGATATATTAGATGCAGAATGAGAGGGAGGATGATCGTGATCAGTAGCTTCAGACATATTAGAATATGTTATAGTATATGAGACAACAAATGTGTGGCATATTTATAGAGCTTCCTCCCCTGATCCTTTGATTAATCCTCCTCCACCTGATTATAGATGTTGATTTGTGAAATTTTAGGACTATATATTAATTTGGGGTAAAAAACATATTATTTTTGAAATGATGTATTACTTTTATGTCTATTTTAATTTTTATAATTTGTTTTAGTTTTTATTAAAAAAATTTAATTTTTCTTTTAATTGTTTTTAAATATATTTAAATATATTTAATTTTAAATTTTTTTAAATTTAATTAAGAATTTATATTAATTATTTTTAATTAATTTTATTTAATTTTACTTTTTAAATTTTTTTAAATTATTTTCAAATGTATTTATTTTTAAATTAATTTTAAAAAAAATTTAAAACTTTATTTATTTTAATTTATTTTAATTGTTTTAAATTGTTTTTAATTTTGGTGTTTTTTTAAAAAGAAAATATTTGTAACAGGTGAACAATGTCTCATAATTGATTATTTACAAAACTTGTGAACCATATTTGCAATAGATATTTCATCTGTCATAAATATTATCTATATGTGAAAAAACCATCACAAATAACTGAAATCATGGCACCCTTTTTTTTACAGTACATTAGCGGCAGACTCCCATCATAGATGATTTTTTATGACAGGATTCTATCACTAATGATCCATTGCAAAAAAAATGAAAACGTTAGAAGTGATAGTAAGAGGTATCATAGTGATTGAAGAGATACTCTTAGAGACTTGTGAGGGGGATGATCCAAAACATAACCTTATAAAAAGACCAAGATGATCTGTTCTCAAAACATGGGCAATAGAAGCACTATGGGAGACTAGCGTTGATCATGAAGTATTTTCAACCTTTGAATATTTAATTATTTCCAATAAATAGGTCAAATTCTAACAAAACATATATCATATTAAAAAACCTACACTGATTTATATTTTTATCACAATTTTTGAATCAATATCATTTACATATTTTCCATTAACATTTTTGTTCACATCAAACCAGTACTCAGTCTGACCGACCTCATGATGAACTCATTTTTCATATATTATTAAATAAAACAATAAAAATTATAAAAATTAAATTACATAAATTATAAACAGTGAATATTTTATTAAATATCTACAATATTACCTTATTAATCCTTCTTATAAAAAAATTTAGAACTAGTTATGTGTGGGATGACTTATATCTCCATCTTTTTTGAGTTTATTTGAGATAATTCTTAACAAAATAATCCAAATATAAATAAAAATATTATTTTAAAAAATATGATCAATGTAATAAGAGAATATAAAATACCTTATGTCAATCAGAATAATCAATATCCTCACAGGACAACCACTTATCTTGTGTTATTCCTTTTTGTACCTTTTAGGACATTAGACAGACACCCAAACAGGTGCCATCGAGCTCACAACACAACCTGTACTTAATTTCCGTCCACTTTTTCCACACAAAAATTCAACTTCCATTGATCCGCTAAAACAACTTTCACATAAAATGGAAATTAATCCATAAATAGACACACACACACACATATATCAAATCAAAAAAAAGTATACTAAAATTTGATAAGAAAATTTGTTAAAATAAATAAATATTAATGATGAATTTCATTTAATTGTTTATCCAAAGTATCATTCTTCAAATTTTCAAGAATATGCCTCTATTCATGATAAGTGATAGCAAGGGGTGTTTTCTAATGTGATAATTGGAACGATATCTTAACATGTAATACTCTATCATCATATATAGCCACCCTATACATATAAAATGACATAACTAATTAAAAGTTTTCTAGCCTCTAATCATATGACGTATTCATGTTCATTTTTGTCTTATTATTATCTAAATTTATTTAATAAACATATTAAAAAATTAGTATATATAATGTTAAAAAAAAAATTTACAGCATCAAATATTTCATTCCATTAGTGGTGACACTCCAATAACCACATGATGGTGACTATGGAACTGTTGGCATAGTTGATGACCACTACTCACCTACTCCATCAGATACCTCTAATATCCCCCGACCATAAGGTTCTGCATTTGATGTGGTAAGAATACATGAGGAATATGGTAGCACATTAGATGGAATAGAATGGTGTTATGGTGATATACCTAAAAATAAAGAGAATAACTAATAAATATGGGAGATAATCAAATGGGTCATTCGATATCATGGGAGCTGTGGATGATTACCTCTTATCATTAAATTGTTATTTTTCTCAAAATTATTACATTGAAAAATAAAATAAAATAATTAGTACATGAAATACAATATAAAACTTGAATATTATATAAAATGATTACATAGATTTATCAAATTAATGTATTCTAAAAAAATAAATGATTATTTAAAAGATAGAACATAAAATAAATAAGTTTATCATCAACCATATTATTATTATCGTCCAATATTAACAAGATTTCATTATATTCAGCCACCCATAAAAGTCAAACAATTTCAATTTTATAAAGGATATATAAGTAAATATCTTATTGTTCATGAGGTTTTATGTCATAAAACAATTCATCCACTTTATCACCCATATCAAACAAGTACATTGGGCTGACATGGAATGCAACACTAAATCCTCTATCAATTACTTCATCAATACAATATAACATTTTATTTTGTAAGGAATAAATATATAGATCATGTTCATCATGTTCACTATTATCTGTTAACTAAGATAAGTTAACATTTTTAAATTGTAATGCATCTTTACTCTTACATATACAAATTTCATTCCACTTTTATTTGAATTAGAAAAATGAATATTGTCCCTGATAAATTAATTTGATAATATCAATAAACTTCTAGGAGTATTTGATTTCGATAAATTCTCTAAATATTACACTACTCTTTGATTTTATAATAAATTCGCATAAAATAGTATGAAACTAAATGTCATCAATTTTATAAGGATCAAATATCTTATAGTTCTTCAATGTTCCTCGATCAATAAATTACAAATCATCTATAACTCCATATCAATTATCAACACTCATGATTTACATGAGATAATATAAAATATAATTTCTTACAAAAGATCATGATGTCAACATTTGGTAAATATGAAATTGATTATTATATAACAGAACATTAAAACTAATCAATAGTGTCTTTATTAACAATGTTTTTTAGATTATCAAATTTTTATTTACTTTAATGTAATCTATTTCTTTTCTACTTAATTTATTCATTTAATGGATCTAAAATTTCATAATTCAGTATCACATATCAATGTGATTTTATAAATTATGATTTTTTAGTAAAACTTATAATATTTTCCCAACTTGATGACAAAACATGAGATTTTTTTTAATATAATATTTTATTTGGGTTTCTATCATCAACACATCCAAATCAATTAAATATTATCTAAATACCTCAAAAAAGTTGAGATAATGTTCTGTAATATGAACTTCCTTAATAGTGCCTTCTAGTTGATATTTTTTTCAAAAAAGAGTTCAAATGACATAGATAACTATTAAAATAATGTAATATAGAATAATTTACCACATAAGTAAGTAGTTTTAAAATTTAATTTAGTAGTCATATTAAATTTAGATAACAATACCTCTATATGTGATTCCTCCACTGATAATGTATGAGACCATATACATTAAATTTACAAATCAAATGAATAGTTATACGAATCGTCCTAGTGAAAAAGATTGGGTAAATATCATTTTCAAATGAAAAAGAGTTAAAATAATTAATTATTGAAGTTTTCCAAGATCAATTGAGTTTAATATTTCAACAAAAAGATGCCTGATAAATATGAAAAACATAATTTTAATTATTTTTATTTTATGAGGTAACAATTTACACAATTCTAAAAGTATCAATTTCCCCATCAAAATATGTGAGTCATTGATATTAATTACTCATAAATTATTATGTTTCAAGATAAAAAATTCTAATATTTTACATGAATATTCATCTTGTACTTTCACATTTTTTATTCTTCAAAGGAACACATATTTATCCTGATTTTCTAATAAAGAAATTACATTTGAAAAATTTACATTAGCATTCCCCCATTGATCACACTTTTTATGAATTTCATCAATTCATTTTTTAGAATTAATGTAATATTTTTATTTTCCTTTTTTTCCAATATTGTTAATACCTAATTATAAATTTTTTTATTTTGAATAATGTCAAGATTATGAGATACTAATTAAAATACCCAATAAGGATGTTCAAAAAAATACTATATTTTTTCCATTGGTAGGTACGATCTATATATGATGAGCCTTAAACTATTTCCCCTGAAATGTTCAACTGATACACATTCTCAAATTTTGAATCATTACTTAATTATTTTGAAATGATTTCTAAACATAATAAAAATTTTAGTGGTTAACACAACTCATTTTTTCCATCAGATCGTGTCTTATGAGGATGATATTTACGATATTTTTTCTAATAATTGACATGGCACATGAAACAACACATTATTTTATTTAGTAATTTTATCCTATCAAAATTAAATTTAAAAATTTCACATACCTGAAAGTGTAAGTGTTTCAACCAGAAAAGTTTTCAATTCCTATAAAATCACTATTTTTCCACATCATAGTAGCAAACATATTGAACATTTTGGTCCTAGATACATCATATGCATCTAAAACATTTTCCGAGAATTACCTAAAATCTTCTATAAGATGTCAATGATATACATCGATGTCATTACCATACATTTTATTTCATATAATAGTCATCAATATAATGAAAGTGGTTTGTGGAATGCACATCAATGTGGCTTGACTATAAGGGATCAAAATAACTAGATGGCACTAATACAAAAAACGGGCAATATTAGTTCTCAAAATGGGGTTTAACTGTGCTAAATAATCATTGTAAAGCTCAGTGCTGATAAGGGGGGGGGGTACCCTTTATCAGCACTAAAAATGCAATGATAAAGAGCGCCTTTATTAGTGTTAAAAAGGCCCTAATAAAGGGATCTTTTATCAGTGAAAAAAAAGCACTGATAAATGGCTCTTTTATCAGTGATAAAAATGAGGTGTAAAATTCCCTGCCTACTGTAACATGAAATTCTACAGCAGCACACCCAAACAAAACCTGCAAAAAAATCAGCATATCAAACAAGCGGTTCACACAGATAAAATATGCAGTGGTATTCAATTTGGGATAAAACAATTGGAAAAAAAATCTATACCTAATGTTATGTACTAATTATACATCATGATTTTCAAAAGGTACCATTAAATAAAATCTAATTCAAATGATATCTTACATTTCCTTACATAAAATATATAGATAGTGTTTAATGTCAGAACCTTAAGAAAAATTTGATTAAGTCATTCATGCGAGTTATTCTTCTTGTTTTTTTGTGGTTAAGATTCATTTCAAGCTTGGATATGGAATTTTTTTATAGATTTTGAGTTCCTTTTTTGGATATGTTTCCTTAGTATTCAGAGAGTTTCACATGTATATTTCAAATGGTAGATGGATTTGGGTGATTCTTGGGACACTTAAGGAAATGTGTTCTTGTGGTTGATGCCTTTATCTTATGGTGTGTTGTCTTCTTTTCATGCCATTTATAGAATCTATAAATGGTGGGGAGATATATGATTATTATTATTTTGTCCTAGACTCTTGATTATTATTCATGTAGTTCTTTTATTGGGGGACACAATTTAGAAGAACCTATGTGGGTACACATTCATGGGGATGTTTCCTATTCATTTTGAAATTTTATTGTTTTGAAAACAATGGAAAATGATGGGTTATATGACTCCAAGTAAAAAACCATGAAACATACCTTTTTAAGGGACTCTATTAGGATATTATATGATTATTAGGTCATAGTTAATGACTTTTGGATTATTTTCAATACGTTAGTGGTAGTTTTCGCTTAAAAATTATGTCCACTTTAAACAAGAGAGATACTTTGAGTGATACCAGTCAAACTATGCCTTGGATTGAGGCGGGGTTGACTCATACATGTTTGAAATGACCCATAGATAATTCTTCTAAGGTATCAACACAATCTGAATGTCATTGGTCATTTTTCTGTATATCGGTTGTTGTTTTCACTTAAAATTATGTCCATTTAAAACAAAAGAGAGACACTTTGAGTGATACTGGCCACATTGTTCCTCAAATTGAGGCAGGGTTGACTTTTACACATCAAAAATGACCCATAGATCATTGGCCTAATGTATCAAAACAATATAAAATTGTTTGGTCAGATTTACGTAAGTCTGTTGTTGTTTTCACTTAAAATTCATTCCATTTTAAATAATAGAGAGACACTTTGAGTGATTCTGGCCACCCCAAGACTCAGATTGAGGTAGGGTGACTGGTACATGTCACCAATTACCCATGGATATTTCTCCTAAAGTATCAACACAATCCAAATGCATTTGGTCATCTTTGCGTATGTCGGTGGTTGTTTTCACTTGAAAATTCTGTCCATTTTAAACAAAAGAGAGACACTTTGAGTGATACCGATCACACCGTGCATCAGATTGAGGAAGGATTGACTCGTACACATCAAAAATGACCCCTGGATAATTCTACTAAAGTATCAACATAATCTTAATGTGTTTGGTCATTTTTTCGTATGCCAAATGTTGTTTTCACTTAAAATTCTGTCCATTTTAAACAAAAGAGAGACACTTTTAGTGATACTAGCCACATCGTGTCTTGGATTGAGGTGGGGTTGACTCGTACATGTCATACATGACCCATGTATCATTGGAATAATGTATCAACACAATATAAATGTTTTTGGTCTATTTTTCATATGTTAGTTGTTGTTTTCACTTAAAATTCTGTCCATTTTAAACAAATGAGAGACAGTTAGAGTGATATTGGCTACACCGAGCCTCATATTGAGGAAGTGTTAACTCATACATATCAAAAATGACCCATTTATAATTATCCTAATGTATCAACTCAATACAAATGCGTTTGGTCATTTTTCCGTTTGTTAGTTATTGTTTGCACTTAAAATTTCGTCCATTTAAAAAAAAAGAGACACACGGAGTGATACCGGCCACATAATTCCTCAGATTGATTCAGGGTTGACTCATAAACATCAGAAATGACCCATGTATTTTTTGTCTAAATTATCTACATAATCCGAATGTGTTTGGTCAGTTTTCTGTTTGTCAGTTGTTGTTTTCACTTAAAATTCTGTCTATTTTAAACAAAAGAGAGACACTTTGAGTGATACCGGCCACAATGTGCCTCATATTGAGGTGTGGTTGAATATTACATGTCAAAAATGGCCCATGGATCGTTTTTATAAAGTATCAACACAATAAGAATGTGTTTGTTCAATTTTCCATATGTCAGTTGTTGTTTTCACTTAAAATTTTGTCTATTTTATTCAAAAGAGAGAAAAAATGAGTGATACGGGCCACACCGTGCCTAAGAGTGAGGCGGAGTGGACTCGTACATGTCAAAAATAACCCATGTATCGTTCTACTAATGTATAAACACAATATGAATGTGTTTGATCATTTTTATGTATGTTAGTTGTTATTTTCACTTAAAATTATGTCCATTTAAAACAAACGAGAGACACATTGATTGATATTGGCCACACCGTTCCTCGGATTGAGGCAGGGTTGACTGGTAAACGTTACACATAACCCATGGATCATTTTCCAAAATTTGAACACTATAAGAATTAATTTTTTTTTAGTTTTTCGTACGTCAGTTGTTGTTTTCACTTAAAATTGTGTACATTTTAGACAAAAGAGCGACACTTTGAGTGATACCGGCTACAACATGCCTCTAATTGAAGTGGGGATGACTTTTAGACCTAAAAAATGACCCCTGGATCGTTTCCCTAAAGTATCAACACAATTTTAATGTGTTTCGTCAGTTTTTCGTATGTCAGTTTTTGTTTCCACTTAAAAATTTTGTCCATTTTAACAAAAGGGAGACACTGTGAGTGATACCGGCCACACTGTGCCATGTATTTAGACGGGGTGGACTCATAAACATAAAAAGGACCAATGGATAGTTCTCATAAAGAATCAACACAATACAAAAACATTTTTTTGGTTTTCCGAATGACAATTGCTGTTTTCTGTTAAAAATTATGTCCATTTTAAAAAAAGAAAGACACCTTGAGTGATACCGGCCACACAATGCCTCATATTGTGGCAGGGTTGACTCATACCAACCACACATGATCCATGTATCGTTGGTCTAATGTATCAACAGTATCAAAATGATTTTGGTCAGTTTTCCATATTTTAGTTGTTGTTTTCACTTAAAACTTATGTCCATTTTAAACAAAAGAGAGACACTTTTAGTGATTTCGGCCACACAGTGCCTTGTATTGAGGCAAGGTTGACCCGTAAACATTAAAAATATGCCGTGGATCATTCTCATAAAGTATAAATACAATACGAATTCATTTGGATAGTGTTCCGTATGTCAGTTTTTATTTTCACTTGAAAATTATGTCCATTTTAAACAAAAGAGAGACACATTGAGTGATACCTGCCACACCATGCCTCAGATTGAGGTGGGTTGACTCATACACATCACACATGACCCATGAATCACTGGATTAATGTATAAACATAATATGAATGTGTATGTTCATTGTTCTGAATGTCATTTTTTGTTTTCACATAAAAATTATGTCCATTTTAAACAAAACAGAGACACTCTTAGTGACACTATCCACATCGTGTCTCAAATTGAGACGAGGTTGACTCATACACATCAAAAAAGACCAATGGATTTTTCTACAAAAGTATCAACAGAATTCTAAGTCATTTGGTTGGCTTTCCGTACGTTAGTTTTTGATTTCACTTAAAAATTATGTCTATTTAAACAAAAGAAAGACACTCTAAGTGATACCGGCCACACTGTGCCTCATATTGGGACAGGGTTGACTCATACATGTCTACAATTACCCATAGATCATTGGCCTAATGTATCAACAAAATCGGAATGTGTTAGGTCAGTTTTTCGTACATCAGTTGTTGTTTTCACATAAAAATTATGTCCATTTTAAACAAAATAGAGACACTTTGAGTGATACCGGCAACATTTTGCCTTGTATTGAGGCGAGGGTGACACTTACATTTCAATAATTACCCATGTATAATTCTCCTATAGTATAAACACAATATAAATGTGTTTGGCTGGTTTTCCGTATGTTAGTTTTTGTTTTCACTTAAAAATTATGTCCATTTTAAACAAAAGAGACACACTTTGAGTGTTACCGGCCACACCGTGCCTCAGATTATTGCGGGGTTAACGCTTAAATGTCACAAATTATGCATGGATATTTCTCCTAAAGTATCAACAAAATCGAAATACATATGGTTAGTTTTCCTTATGCCAGTTGTTGGTTTCAATTAAAAATTATGTCCATTTTAAATAAAAGAGAGACACTCTGAGTGATATTGTCCACACCATGCCTCAGATTGATGTCGGGTTGACTCATAAATTTCAAAAATGACACATGGATAATTGGCCTAAAGTATCAACACAATATGAATTCTTTTGTTCGGTTTTCTGTACGTTAGTTGTTGTTTTCGCTTAAAAATTATGTCCATTTTAAACAAAAGAGAGACACTTTGAGTGATAACAGCCACACTATGCCTCAGATTGAGGCGAGGTTGAATTGTATACATCACAAATAATGCATGGATAATTATACTAAAGTATAAATACAATAAAAATTCATTTGGATGGTTTTCCATATGTCAGTTTTTGATTTCACATAAAAAGTATGTCTATTTTAAACAAAAGAGAGAAACTCTGAGTGATACTGGTCACACCATGCCTCAGATTGCGGTGGGGTTGACCAGTACACATCACTCATGACCCATGGATCGTTGGACTAAATTATCAACATAATCTGAATGTGTTTGGTCAGTTTTCCATACATCAGTTGTGGTTTTCACTTAAAATTTATGTTCATTTTAAACAAAAGAGAGACACTTTGAGTGGTACCGACAACACCATGCTTCAGATTGAGTCAGTGTTCACTCATACATTTCAAAAATGACCCATGGATCATTCTTCGAAATTATCAACACAATATGAATGCGTTTGGATGGTTTTTCGTACGTTAGTTGTTGTTTTCACTTAAAAATTATGTCCATTTTAAACAAAAGAGAGACACTCTGAGTGATACCGGCCATACTGTGTCTCATATTGAGGCGGTGTTGAATTTTACACATCACACATGATCCATGGATTGTATTACTAATGTATCAACTTAATACGAATGTGTTTAGTCAGTTTTCCGTATGTCAGTTTTTGTTTTCACTTAAAATTGTGTCCATTTTAAACAAAAGAGAGACAATTTGAGTAATGTCGGCCACACTGTGCCTCGTATCGAGTCTGTGTTGACTCTTACATGTCAAACTAACCCATGTATAATTCTACTAAAGTATCAACACAATAATAATGTGTTTGTTTGGTTTTCCATACGTCAGTTGTGGTTTTCATTTAAAAATTATGTCCATTTTAAGCAAAAGAGAGACACTTTGAGTAATACTGGCCACACCGTGCCTTAGATTGAGGTGGAGATGACTAATACACATAAAAAATGACCCATTTATTGTTCTCCTAAAGTATCAACACAATTATAATGTGTTTAGTTGGTTTTTCGTACGTCATTTGTTGTTTTCACATAAAAATTATGTCCATTTTAAAAAAAAGAGATACACTCTGAGTGATACCAGCCAAACCATGCCTCAGATTAAGGAAGAGTTGACTCTTACACATCACAAGTAAACCATGGATTTTTGGACTAAAGTATCCACACAATGAGAATGCGTTTGGTCGGTTTTCCAAAAGTTAGTTGTTATTTTCACTTAAAATTTGTGTACATTTTAAACAGAAGAGAGACACTTTAAGTGATACATGCCTCAACATGCCTTGTATTGTGGTGATTTTGACTCAGAAACATCAAAAATTACCCATGGATCAATCTATTAAAATTTCAACACAATACAAATGCATTTGGTCAGTTTTCCGTACGTTATTTGTTGTTTTCACCTAAAAATTATGTCCATTTTAAACAAAATAGTGACACTCTATGTGATACCGGTCACACCGTGCCTCAGATTGAGATGGGGTAGACTCAAACACATCACACATGACCCATAGATCAGTGGTATAAATTATCAACACAATAAAAATGCATTTGGTCAGTTTTTCGTACGTTAGTTGTTGTTTTCACTAAAAACATTTGTCCATTTTAAACCAATGAGAGACACTTTGAGTGATATCAGCCACTCCATGCCTCGGATTAAGGCGGGGTTGACTCTCACACATAAAAAATGACCCATGTATAATTCTACAGAATTGAAAACAAGGATGTGGTGGGGGGAGACCCTGTGGAGGAAGGAGGTTCTTGCAATGTTCATTTTCTTATTATGGATGATCAGAAAGCATACAATTTACACACATGAAAATGTTCAGCACATGAGAATCAATTTGGAATCTCTATACTCATACTTCAATCAATTTATGGTTGAGATGTTTACTCATATTTTCTTTTAATGTGAGAGGGCTTGCGTGATATAAAGGTATTTTGGATATTTTATTGGTTTTTCTTATCCAGAGCCCAAAGAAAAGTGGTTCATCATTCTTGCATGTTGCTGGAATATTTCATCTGTTAAAATGGACAAATGAATCATTGGAAAAAAGATTTTTTATTTAATAACAATTAAAATTTTCTTACGACCATTTACATACAACAATGTTTCATCTTTTGATCTCTGTGAAACCCTCTCAAAAATGTTTGCCAATTGTACATTTCCCCAAGTCAGATTTTCATTCTATTTATGTACAATCTTCTATCAGGTATGAAGCCCACTCGGTTCTGAAAAAATATATATCATCTTATGAAAATGTGGCTTTTAGACAGTTAGAGTAGTACTGAAAAATATATAAATAATGAATTAATAAATAAATTAAATGAAATAGTAGGTTTTTTACAATACCTCTTTAGGGATGCTAGTTTGTTGATGGAAAATGATATCTCTCATAAATTTACAAACTTAATAACCGCAATCTTAATCATTTATTATTTTTGGACACTGGAAAAACATTGATAATTACAATAATAATTAACTTGTTTTGATATGTGTTAGGATAGTGAAAATTTATTATATATACCCTGATACTTGTCCAGACATAGTACTCATTATCCTCCTTATGGTTAGCCCCTATTTTCATTCCTTTTTAGATGATATTGATAAACTACCCTATCATAACAAATTCATAAATAAAAGATAATATAAATTATATAAATAGATGTTTAGACTGAAAATGTAAGAAGTAGTGTCTTACAGATTCAAAAACTCCAATATGTGTGGTCAGTTTGTTAGATATCCTTGCATTGAATCTATAAAATAAATATTTAGAGTATCTAAGTTCCCCGAAATTAGTATCCAATTTTCCTAAAAACACAAAAAGGTATAAGTAATGAAATAAGTGAAAATATAATTGATATGATTTAATCAGAGAGTGTTACCCCTATAGGGTTGGTATTAGGAAGTCGGCCATCCGTATTCTTACTTTTAAATGTTTTCAGCAAGCCTTCCACTATTTCATCCCTTATTTATGGCTCTAATTTCATTAGTTGTGTAGATGTGGTATGAGGACTAATGTGTCTGAATTTTTTCTCATGGGGAAATCCCTTCATCTTTTTTTCATATATATGTCTGCCAATAATATAAAATAAATTTTTTCATAATTAGCACATTATATCAGATTTCAGAAAATCAATTCATGAAAACATACCACCTTTATACATTTACAACTGTGATTCCTATCCAACCATATTGAAGGATGTCATTTACATTTTCAGCAGCAATGTAATCTGTAATTTCCTCTTCGTATATATATTCTCTTCTAAAACAAAAATATAACTACTACCACTTTTTAGCATCGTATCCACATGAGTCTTCAATTCTAGTAAGTGTGGATAGACAACAGGCGATGTAATTATGCTTTTAGTTGATCTTGTGGATCGTGTGTTTGATCCTTTATATGCTTTTGATCCCACATTTCATGTCACCCCCTTCCCTTTATCTGTCTATAATAACATTAATTGGTTCAGACCTTTTTTATTAATTATTAGAGGTTTAGTTAGAAAAAAATGGAAATAAATACCTCTTTGTCTACATGTACTCTTACAAATTGTGACGGCCATGAAATGAATGTCCCAATAGCCTTTTCAATTGTATGAATATAATCGACATTAAGTGGAATAGGTAGCTCTGAATTTTTCTCATGAGCTACAATAATCATCACTTTTAGATGATTTGTTTGAAGTGGTATATTTTGTAGATTGTCCTTCAGGATGTTGAAAACCGTAGCCCATGATATAAGATGATATGATGGTGTTGACAGATATAAATCCATATCATTATCACCCTATAGAAGATCAGTACATGAAAGGTGTTAGTGTTTTTCTGATTCATATTTCATGGGAACAATTATTAGAACATTGATTACTGCAGCTAAGATAGCTCTTTGAGAGGAATGTCATGCCTCAAAGATGGTGACAGTGGGGAGGGATCTTCACATGATAGTTATTCCTAAGTTGTGTGTTCTCCTTGCTTCTTACACATAAAATTTGCTAGAAACTCTCCTAGCCATTGAAATCGTTCTTCGATAGATGTCAATATTTCTCTCATTTGTTTCATTTCTTCATTTCTATCATCATCTTGTTTTTTTCTCAAGATATACTCGGGGTGTCACCCCAAATCTCGCACCTTTGACATGACCATATTGTTCTGGCCACATCAAAGTCGTCTATAGTAGGTCTACTTCTGCTACATGAGTAGCTAATTCTTATGACTGTCGGATATAAGAACATAAGTAATTATTATTATGTAATTTCAATTTAAAACAAAACTTTTTATCATTTCATACTTACACATATTTCCCACACTTTTTGTATGTTTTAATCTACTAGATTCACTTCCTTATTCACGCGAGCCTCCTTCCATAACACATGCCATGGGATGGAAGTGTCTTTGGTTTTAGACTCATCAATCTACATATGAATATAGAAAGATAACTATGACGTTGTTTCTTGGAACATTAAAATATTACTGTAAATTTTAAATACGTACAATTTTCTTTTCTAGTAAAGTGTACCCGATCCTTTCATTATAATAGGGGTATGTTGGTTTTGTTTCACGTTCCCAATTTTCAGTAATGATTTGTTTTTTTATAAATGAAATAATGACCATCAAATTGATGAATACACGTATCCTCAAAGAATGTATTATCATCCACAATGTACCTAAAACATCTCATCCCCACGACAGCTAATAAATGCATCCAATGCATATTGGGATATCAGATGAGTGTAGACAAGGGGTTGGTGTGGGTTTATTTTACCTTAGGAATCTTTCAAGTGAAATTTTGTTAAAATAGTGAGAAACCCTTGTTCAATTCTTCCTGCAAGCCTTAGTACATAACTCTTGTGTGAATAATCTAATATAAATGTACTCTATAATGGATTGAGAAGAGAAAGAAACTGTTTCATTATTTTATGTTCTAGTATATTAAAGAAATAATATGCTAATGATACCGTAATTTCTTCCCAGATCACAGCCTTCATCCCATATATAACATGGTTCCATGAATCTATGTCAATCGGCACGCGTTTCTTTGTGAAAATTCCAATGTAACTACTAAACATAGCCTTGTTGGGATTCACAAGTTGGTCTCATGCATTCCATCCGACATCAAATTTGAGGCCTTTGCTTTTCACCTTAGGAACTTTGGCTAATACCATCAAACTATGGCGCACCTATGTTTTCTGCGACATCATCCCTTCATCCCTAGCCATTTCACTAATATCAACATCATTAATATGTTTATCTGAAATGGTAGCAATGACATGTGTGGATGGTTGTTGTACCTCAAAACTAGGAGCAACAATAGGTTTAGAAACTTGTTGTTCTTCTACACTATGAGTAGCAGTAGCTGCTATAGCATGAGAGACTTGTTTAGCCTCGAGGTTAGGAGCACCAGAACATACAGAAGTCATTATCTGTAAAAGTGGTTAAACAGTTAATTTAGATTACATAAATTCAGTAATGATAAGATAATAACATGAGAAAACAAGATCTATATTACAAAAAAAATATAACCTCTTTATTGAACTCTCTTTCTTTTTTTCAAAGCCTGATGGGATTTGACACCTCTATCGATTATTCAAATCCCTTCATTGTGGTCTCCTCTAACATAAAAAACATCGTCAACATTGGGACTGCTGTGAAATGATTGTAAGGTACCACTGAAAGGATAATCATCAATTGAATTTTCATCTCACCTTTTGGTAGTTTTGGATGATAACATAACAATCAACCACATTCAATCTTCGGGATATTGATTATAAAATACTTGTACCACTTGTGATTCAATTGTAAACTAATCATCTTTGTACCCTTCTTTACTAAAATAAACTTTCACAAATCACAATTCATCTATTTTAACACCAATTTTGTTATCAACCCATTTTCATTGAAAAATCAGCAACTGTAATGTCATATAATCCAACTCCCATATTTGTTTGATAATGCCAAAGTATGAAATATTCGCAAAAATATTATTTTTGTCCTTACTACCAAAAACAGGCATCACTTCAGCCACAAGTATAACTCCACTATTTTTCATGGTATAATCTTCCGCATGTTCATTGATATAGAGTGTATAACCATTAATTACATAACCATTGAAAGATAATACATACACACTTAGTCTGTCAGCTATCCATCAAAGTTGTTCTGAAATTGAATTCGTATTTTCATCAAATTCTTTAAAAATATGGTACCGAAACCATCCTATAAATTGGGGATTATGTGTATTTGATATCCATTTTTCAGCACTTTATAGATTCAACTACCTAAGAATTTTTTTTTGTGTTTCAATATATGGATCAACCTCCCAAATATTCTGTAAAACATAAAGGTGGGCCTGCTCTGGATCTATAATATTTCTTGTCACAACATCTCTTCCAAAAATTATCTCACCATCAATGAATCCAGTGTGATAAGTCTTTGGGAGACCAATTATTTCCACATCATAAAGGTATTTGATACATAATTCAATGGCTTCCTAAAAAATATATTACCCCACAATAAAACCCTTTGGCCGACTTCAATTTTTGAAATATCGTTTTAAAATATTTATATACCGTTCAATAACGAACATCCATCTATAATGCATAGGACCACTAAGTCGAATTCTATCACAATGTGAACCATCAAATGAACCATCATATCAATGAATGATAGTGGGAAGAACATTTATAATTCACATAATATGATGAAAATCTCTCTTTCCATAGCTGCAAATTTCACCAGGTCTAAAACTTTGTTGCATATAGCTTTGAAAAAGTAACAAAGTTTGGTTAACATATGATGAACATTCTTGGAAAAAATGCAACGTAAATACATAGGAATTAAATATTGAAGTAAAACATGGCTATCATGTGATTTAAAACCTTTTAACTTCAAATAATTCATTGAAACAATGTTCTTGATATTTTATTAATACCCCTCTCGAACCTTTACATCATTGAAGAAGTTTCGAAACTAATATCTCCCCTCCCTGGAAAGGGTGTCATCAGCTGGAGGAAGAAATAATTGATTTTCACCCTTCACGGGAGCCAACTCTTCTCTTATTACCATGTCAATCATCTCCAAACATTCCTTAATTCCATCCTCTGTTTTTCCAGGGGCATTTTTCAACATTCTAATGACACTGTCACATACATTTTTTTCCACATGCATCATATCAAGAAAATTTATGATGTACAGAAAATTCTAGTTTGGTAATTAAAAAAACAAATCACTTTTTTAAACCAATTTTGTTAAGGTTTATGAAAAATGGTTTACCAAAAACAGTGTTCACATCTTTTACATTCTCAAATAGCTGATCACCTGTTAGTGGAGATAGTGTTGTGTGTTGTTCTAAACTTCCATTGAATGATGGCATCCATGATCGGTACTTATTCCAATGGGGTAGAAACCTATGATGTCTTAGAAAAATAGATTTTGATCAATGTTTCGACCTAATTTATTCTGTATCTTCATTGCACATGGGATACCATTGAGTTCCTTTAATGCTATACCCTAAAAAAATTCCATTAGCAGCGAAATCATTTATCATCCCATACAGCATTACTCTCAACCTGAAGTATTCACTTTTATAAGAATCATACAACATAACACCTTAATCCCACAATAAATTCATATCCTCGATTAATAGAGCCAAAAAACATCAATATCGTTACCTTGATGTTTTGGTCCTGATATTGGTATAGATAACATGATGAATTTCTATTTCAAGCATAACCAGGGTTTTAAGTTATAATTTACCAACAAAAAATGTCATATACCATGAGTGTTGGTTTGAAAACCAAATGGATTCACTCCATCTGTAGATAATGCAAGTAGAAGGTTTCTTGGCTCAATTCCAAATTCAGGATACTCATGATCAATTCTCTTCCATTGAGGAGAGTCGGCTGGGTGACGTAATTTCCCATCTTTATTTCTTTTATCTATATGCCATGAAAATTTTATTGTAGTTTCTTTACTTCCATATAGATTCCTAAACCTTGGAATAACAGGAATATACCATACAACATTCTTAGGACTGGACTCATCTTTCTTGTATTGAGAAGCACCACATTTTGGACATTGTGTAAGTGATTTTTTCTCCTTTAAAAGGAATATACAGTCTTTCAGGTAGGCATGTATTCTTTTGTAAGTCATACACATCGCTTGTAGATTTTGTTTAGCTTCATATGTCTGGCTATGGAGCACATTATCTTCAGAGAGCATGTCATTCAAGAGAGCAAGTAGTTACGTAAAACTGACATCACTCCATCTGTTGCCTGATTTATATTTATAAAACTCCATTATAGCTAAAAATAAAGTATATTTAGTGAAACCAGTATACAATGGGGTCTTTGCTCAACTCTTTAATTTCTAAAACAATTTTGGGCAATCATGGAGTTCATCTTCAACCGTTCTTATCATTTCCTCAATAAAATCTTCATCATCATTAACATCTATAATCACATCCTTTATATAATCTTCTTCATAATCCATATTTTTAATCATATATGATGATCCATAAAATGCAGTTTTATCCCAACCAGTAGCTATATTCGCATTTTCTCTCTGTTTTTTCCAATATTTATAACTCTGATCTATTCCGTGACATATCAAATGTTATTCCAACTCCTCTAGAGTAATTAGTCTAGAATAACAACAGTGTAAACACAGATAAAGAATTTGAGAAGGATCCTTTGTGTGATCCTTTGTAAAATTGATGAAATTTTCCACTCTATTATCATCTTTTATTGTCAAACATTTATCATCCATCCAATCTTTATTCATCTCCATCTGATTTGAATCTCAAATATTATTATTTATGATTCAAATACACAAAACAAGACTTCCAAATAAATTATAATAGAAACACTTCCTTGTAAAAATAGAGATTAATAGAGCCTAACCATTTCTAATATTGATTTGGAAATCAAAAGAACAAGGATATACCCACCATCAAAATAAACACACTTTCCATCCCCCTCATTCATAATAAAATAATCACATTAAACATCCCAAAACTAGTGTCCAAACCCAAATAAAATGAAAACAGGGATGAAATTTTAATGGGAAACCTAATATAGTAGATACATTTCCCAACACAAAGGGCATCGCGGTGGAGACAAATAACCTAGGTTTATCCAAAATTATTATCGAATATCATAGGTTTTGTTACTCAGATAAACATAAGAAATAGAAAATTGAGGTTAGTGAACATAAATTCTATTAAACCTCCTATCACTAACTGTTAATACCTTCCATAATACTGAAAAAAATTGGGAAATTAATTTTATAAATAAATTATTTCCCAAAATCAAGACCTTTAGATTAGAAAAATTCTCAACCATTTAGGTAAAATAGAAATATGGATACTTTTTTTCTTGTGAATCATTAAATTTGGACAAACACACTAACTAACTCTATAAAATTCATATTTTTACAATAATTTTAAAGTAAAGAGAGATAAATAATTCTATTGAAAATAATTCAACAGAATATTTTAGTATCAATTGAAAGAGAGCATTTTTTTAATAAAGGGATGATTTTAATAACTCAGGATATAATCATGCCTAGACTCTCAAACCAAACTCACCACATCCCAAAATGTTATCAACTAATACATGGCCATCTGACTAAATAAAACTACACCTTTCTGAATCCAAGAAACACCATGAATCATTGGGAATATATACTACGGATGCCCCAATGCATCACCATTGAAATATATCAAATATACTGTTATGGTACACCTTGAGATACTCAACCCTAGGGAAAAATCCCCAACATACATCTAGAAAATCTCATCATTCCTTTATTCCTCATTCCATTTGGACCACAACTCAAGGAAACATATTTATCTTCCTAAGAAACTTGAAGAAAACCACTCATGATTACTTCATCAAAATATTTCATCTACAACCAAAACCTCAAACATAAACTCACCACCTTACATAGAATCTCTAACCTCAAAGATAACTAAAAACTATAGGATTTCATTTATTCATCAACCAAGTGTTCTAAAAACTAGACTATTAATGCACAGATGTGAATCCCAAGAGAAAGAACATTGTATCCAACTTGATTGAATTCCATGATATTATGTATACACTAATAATTCTATATATAAGGAATAAAAATCTTCTTAAAACCACTTTTTACTGAACATGATTTTCCTTACATCATTCTCAAACCACCCTTAAAAGTAATCCCACTACTAAGGAAACCAATAAATAAGCTTGAATATTTTCCAATTCAAAACCCTCATCAACTTCTTCTAGCCAGTTCTTAACCTTAGTACCCAACACCTAAACAATAAACATCAACACCTCCAACTATTGAAATTTGAAAACACTCTATCCCGTCTATCTTTCTGCTTCCTGTGTACTTTACCATGATAATGTTTCAACATGTATAAGCATCAAAATTAATAAATTTATTCCAAAAAATTAAATAACTTACCAACACCAAGGGATACTCCTCCACACTAAAAGAATCAGATATACCCCAACACTTATAAAATACAAAACCAATTCATAATCCATTAAAAAATATTATTTTCCTGTGAAATCATCACCATTAGACCATCAAATAACACAACCACTCATCACCCCATGCCACCATTCATAAATCCATTGAAAAATGTAACAACCTATTTTATCTTTCTCACTAATCACATTTAAAATAGAGTGTTTAAAATAATATTAATATTGAAAATAACCTAAAAATACCCTATAAGTAATAAACACTTCACTTGGTAAAAATTTAATCACTTCGTACATTTTTTCAATGAATGTCACCTGAAAATGTAGCCCAAACACACAACACAACTGAAACCAAACCAAACCAAACCACCATAATGAATATTAGAATAATAACCAAAGGAAACGGATGAGGATGAGTGGAGAAATAACCAAATATCAAAGATGGGAAGCCTATAATCTAACCTCGTCGAAAAGAATCCCAAACACTTAAATTAGGGTTCCCGGGGAGTAGGTTCCTATGGGGAGGAGGAGAAGTAGGGTTCACAGGGAGGAGGTTCTGTGAAAGGGGTTCGAGGGGGAGGATAAAGAGTTGGGTTTGGGGTGGTGGAGTAGGGCTAGCTGTAGAGTAGGGCTAGTGGCAGCGGAGGTCCGGTAAAGAGAAGACCGAGGGGGGGAGTTGTCATAGGAATACAGTTCTGTTAGAGATTAAGGCAGCATGATAAACAGAGGGTATTGTACACCCCATTTTGTTAAATGGGACTATGGTTTTATCAATGATAGAAAAGAGAAAATAAAAGAACCCTTTATCAGTGCTAAAAAAGTGCTGATAAAGTGACCCTTTATATGTGATAAAATTTGAGCCCGGATAAATGGTTCCTTTATTAGTGCTAGAAAAGAACTAATAAAGGGAACATTTATCAGCACTTTTATTTATCACTAATAAAGAATTACCTTTATTAGTGCTTTTTTTCTTAGAGATGATAAAAGTTGGTGCTTCCCTTGCTCATTTTTATAGAAGTGCAATTAATCTATCTAGTACTTAATTATCCAAATAGATTAAATCCATTATTATCGAATCCCAAACATATATTCCTAATATAAAAAGAGAAATTTGGATGTAAATAATAAAATCATGTCTATGATTTTAAATATTTGGGGTGATTTATAATCCTATCATTGTTGTTTTTAATAATATTCAACTTCATTGGATATATCATTTTAGAAGACATTAGAATTATATTAAATCTTTGTTTTAATAGGAAGTAACATATATTTTTCATATTTTTATTTTTCTTATTCTTTATAGTTTATTTATTAATAATTTCTTTATGATTATCCATTTCAAAATCTAGATGTATAACATCTTTTATAGACTATTATATCTGAATCACCCATATAAAACATGAATTCATTATGATATGAATGTATATTTGTATAATAATGTCTACAATTTTAAGCAATTTTCTTCATCTCATAAAATTCATGATGGATTTTAGATTGAAAAACTACAACATGTAAAAATACAATGTCATCTACATTTATTTTTCTGTAATTCTAAATAATCATATGATATGTAATAACTTCAGTAAGAAGGAAAATATTGTATATTTGAATCAGTTTTTATACACCTCCTGATTTCTATCTTCTAATAATTTATAATCCAAATTTGATTATTTAATTACCTTCTCACATATATTAATATCTAGAAAATTATAATGTGTAACTGATAATATTTAATTTTTTTTATCATTTTATGTCCTCCAAACAAATATTGATAATTAGGTTCTCAATAAAATTCTATACAATGATTTTATTTGGTTTTTCATTTTAATGATGGTCATATTTTGAAATTTCCTCAATGTCCAATTCACCATGCCAATTCTGTGTCACATATCATGCAGGAAACTATTTCAATATCAATTTTTCAATAACCTTCCATTATAATCCATGATCATCTGAAATTACAATCAAGACATAAAAATTTTATTCTTATTTCTATGTATTTATTTTTAATTTAAAAATAGAAAAAATAATCTATCTCATTAATATATAGAACTATATTTTTGGTTAAATTCATCAATATCTTTTCCATTTGTATGATATTGATAAATTTATTTCTATAAATCATAACACAAATTAATTAAATATTATTATGTTCAGAATAATTCAAAAATATTTTCAGAATAATAGAATATTCATAAAAAATAACTTTTAGCACTTGTAATATTTTACTTGGAATAAATCAATAGATACTATGATGATATAGAAATAAATATTCTTAATTTATGTAACATGAATAATTTTTTAAAAAAAAATTATAAAATAACTACTATAATGATTTTTTATGAAAGTAAATTGATGGTTAAATATAATTTGATATGTCTAAGTTCACTTTATCTAGAATCATTTATAAATTTCAAGCCATGATAAACACATTATACTCCTCCAACAATAATATATATTTATCATAATATAGATAGAATAGATAATAAATTATATATGAGTTCTGATGATCCAATATTTATTTATATGTGCTTTGAGGTGTGTATCTAGGGGGAGAATGATAGACATAAATGAAAGAGATATTTATATAAATGAATTAAATAATAATTTATTTAATTTTCTAAAAAATTATAATATCATTCCAAGAGAAATATTTTTTAACTTGGTTTGATTTAAAAATATTATAATCATTTTCAAGTCAATTTATTGAAAAATCATTAAAATTTAAGATGAAAATCGTTTTAAGATCATTTTAAATCTAATTAATGACACTATAGACATGTAACAATTAGTTATATGAATGTAGGGAACGGTTAAACTTTGAAAAATAATACCACACTAGATTCATGTGCATAAAAAAGATAGTGATTGACACCAATTAAAATATTACATCAATTGACGTTATAAAAATAATGGCTTAGGACCACCACCACAAAAAAAACCTAAAATTCAAAGATAAAAATGATTGTATTGGCTTAGATCCACCAAGTATTTGATTCCGTAGTAACTCTGTAAAATACACCTAAGGGATTATATAAATGATAGACATTGTGTAAGGGAGTGGTAACCATAACTCACCGTGAGGATTCTATGTAGGGGATGAATTATTGGATCTCACTATGAGGACGTTATGTATGGGATGATTAATTGAAAACCAATATAGATCAATATGTGGATTCCATGTTGGGTAAGTGGTCAGAGGTCTCCATGATATATGTTTTGGTATAGAGCTCGCCATAAGAGAGGGTTAGGGCTTTAGGTGAGAAAAGTGGTAGAAAGGGGAATTCATGTAAAGTTGATTTAATTATTAGGATAAATTTTTTAAAAACCATTTCTAAATACATACATAGTGGATATTATGTAAAAAACACATTCTAATAATTAATTATCTTTTGTAATATTTAGACTAATTCACATAAATTGTTAGATATTTTAATTTTTTCAAATTAAAAGTGGGAAAAAACTATCACCAATAAAAAAATCTAATATATAATTTTCTTATATTGTCTTTATTATAAAAACATGAGCATTGATTTGAAATTTTTCATTTTTCTCCAAAAACTCAATGCTGTGATTAATCTGAAAATAATGAATAAATAATTAATATATGAATAATTGGGTAAAATATATTTAATAAATTTACATTAATATCTTGTATTGTATCAAAAAAGTAAATGTAGTTGATCATTCACTCACTCAAAATGTGGGACATTGATGGGTACAAGAGGTAAACAAATAATGAAATATGATGTATCATATATTTAAAATTCACATGGATTTGATAAAATATGTATGTGGAATATTATTTTACCATATCAATCTTTCATTTTCTATTATTTAATTTTTCAAGGACTCCCAAATTTCTAATAAAGATTATATAATTTTTCCAATGAAACATAATATATTAGAGATTTTAGATAGATGGTTCTATGATAATTTATAATTTTTAAATTTTCTCAATATACGTTTATTCTATATTTGTATAAGATAGGTTTTGATGGTGGAATATAAATCATCTAGATTGTTTTTATATAATGAAATTAGGAATATGTATAATGGTTATAATATCCTAGAAATGAAATCTATGTTCTAGTGATTCATTCACATTATTTATACAGTGTCTTTGATACCAACTATGAAAACACATATGTGAAGTTTTTTTAATTTAATTACTTAATGAAATTATCTTGTTGGATTAGATTCACATGATTTTTTAGGTTTATACATTTCAATAATTTCCCAAAGAATTATCTAATAAACCCCAAATATTTTTCAACTAATTTTAAAATTACCCCACTCTTTAATCAACTAATTTATCTATATTAATTTTAAATTCTTCCCATAGATTCTCCACACAAGATACTCCTTTAAAAACACCATAAATATTACATTTCAATAAAACATGAAAAAATATAAACATAATAATGGGGTGAGATCAAATCCTTAGTAAGGGTAAAAATAATAAATAACAATCAAATATATTTAGTGAACATAATATTAGCATTTTTGTATAATATATATACAAAATAAAATAAAAACCAAAAAATCTTTGAACTTAAATAATGTTATAATGAATGGGATAGCATTGAATTATCAAATATTGAATATGTATAAAAATAATATTTTAGCATGAAAAGATGAAAAAATAATCCTGAATCATGGGAGAATAAAATAAAGTAAATAATATCATTTAAACAAGGCATAATTATGAAATATAACATATTTTGAATTGAAAATAGTGTTAGAAAAGGTAGAAAATCATAATAATAGGGACACCTTTTGAGAAAACTTATTATACCAGCACCTTTGTGAAAAAACTCATTATTTCCATGCAATACAATGTAGGGAGAATTATTTTTTCAAATCCCATATAAATAAACACATTATTTACATTAATTAAAATGTGATATAAATCATTATGAAAATTCCATAATAAAAAATTCATTATTTATATGGATTAATATATCATGATATATAAAACATAATAAATTCATTCAATGATGATATTGTCACATAAATGACTTATTTTAAGGTTAAATTTCATTTAGTTTCCTTTCATCCATTGTTTTGGGGGTTTCCTGAGCTTTTTTGGAGGAAAGAGTGAGTTTTCATGATTTAGGCCAAACCGTGATCCCATTTCCAGATTTAAAAACCAATTTTGTTTCTGTTATAACTACTTCATTTTTTAACATTTTTCACCCATTTTAATTCTTAAATGGCCTCCCCTGACCTATTAACTCGAAAATTTCAATTTGGACCCATTAGGAATCTATAATAATGGTGGATTAGGGTTTTTATTTATGGAATTGGTCCATCCATAAATCTCATTTTAAGTTTTTTTAAAAAAAATATGTTTATTTAATAAAATATTCAATTTTATGAATTTTTCGGTGACTCTAAGTCTCACCCAAGCCCACTAAACCCAGCCTTGTTCCCATTATCTTCCAACCCTCTTTGGAGCTCGTATGCATTGCGATTTAGTACATAACTTCATAGGGTGTCTCAAATCATCCAGATTTGATGTGGTAACATATTTTATTCATAACTCTTTCAATTCTTACTCTATATCCCCAATTTATTTCTCAAATAACCTTATGAGACTTATTAGAACCTCATTTTTATTTTTGGCTATTTTCACATTCATCTACGGATGTATTTGCGGTGATTTCTTCAATATCCTTTAAGTAAGTGTGTATCCTTCCTTATCCTACCATTTTCTTAGGGTTTTCTTTCCTTTTTCTTAGGGTTTATCCAATTATTCATTATTTTTCTAATTTCCAGAGGGTAGGGCTTCTAACCTAGGTTTTAACCATGGGTTTTCTAGGTAAGTGATTACAATTTTATGCAATATTTCTATCTTATAATGTTTTATTTATCATAATTTCAGGTTTATCCCATTTCATTATTTATGCAATGTTCTGTTTTAGTGGTGGTTGTAATGCAATTGAATTTTAAATGCAAATTTTATGTTAAATTGGGGGTTTTTCATAAAAATGATTTATTGGTTTATTTGGGACTTCCCTATATATACATAATTTATTTTATTGATCTAAAATAGGGCTTCAAATCATGTTTTAAATGTTAATAACCTTTGGTTGTTTCTGTGAAAATGGTTTTTAATGGTATTTGTGGAACATGTGGACTTTAAGTGCCAGGTTTGTGTGTTTATGGAGGTTTAACAAAGTTATCATTTATTAGTTCACATGGGGCAGACCTAAAATTGATTTTTTGGTTTAATTAAAATTTATTGGGCTTCCATTTCTATTTTGGTAACATAAAATTGTTCACATAGTGTAAAATGTGGGGTTTTCAAGGATTTTTGGGTGCAAAACAACGCAGGACTTTGAGAAATTGTTTCATTTAAAAATCAATGTGTTTTATTGTGTGTTTTATGTGAATTAATATGTTTATAGATATTTTAGTGATTTAATGTGACCATTAGGGGTGTTTTATTTGGAAATGGGTTTATGTAGCATGCTGACATTTTTTGAGCACCAAGGGGGAATCCCAGGTAACTAGGTGGGGCGGATATGTACTAGTACTGCTAGTAGACCGGAAGAGTTTTGTCCCTATTTCACATAAAATTTTGATAAAACCAACTCTAAATAAACTATATGGATGATTATTGGGGACCATTAGGTTATGGGTATGTTCCCTACATGTTAATCATGCTCTAGAATGGATTTTAATATGGTAACTTTACACTGAGGTATGAGGTACATTGGGCCCGAGACAATCTAGTTCCAAGGGGTGTTCCTGATTTTGTTGCTCATTGGATTTGTGGTATTTTCCCCTGTATTTGGGTGTGTTTAGAAGTATATTAAAGTACCTAACCTGACCATTTAATTGTGTTAACATTCTGAAATTTTCAGTTTGAAAATTGTTTTCAATTGAAAGATGCATTTCATAGAATCTGTCGCCGCTATTCATTGCATATTAAAACTACTTACTTTTTCCCCTTGTATTTCATGAACTTTGGAATAATTGGGTGTTATCCTATTAGGATAAGACTCACACCAAACTTACACCCCTTGGGTGTAAGTATAACATATTATTCATGACTTAGGTAAAAGAAATACTTTGGGTGATAGCGGTTTGAGGTGTTAGATCCCATCCTTGAGGTGGAGTTGTGGAGACGACTTATGGGTGATGACCCTTTGTTGTGTGGTTTCCTTGGGGGTGTTTTTATTCTCTTTCTTCCTTTATTTGTACATTTTTTATTTCATTTTAACTTATATATTCAGTTATGGATTTTTTTATAAACCTTGTTGGTATGAAATTTTTAAATTTAGTTTACCAAATGTTTTGTATGATTTATGTATACATATTAGGGTAAATCATTCCGAGTCCCTAATAAATGATACCCAGGAACATGTTCCAGACCATGGGGATAGGGAATTCCCTTTGGGCCTTTCCACGAGCTTGGTTTGGTGCCAGTATTGGTGGTGACCAGATTCAGTTTCAGACAAAATGTTATTAGAGGGGCCCCAATGTTTTGGGTTATATTGCTATTTTGGGATGAGTCGGGAAAGACAGGAACTAGGACTCTCAACGATCTGGGTTTTGGTTATTAGTATGATGCTTGCACCACACCTCTCATGGAAGAGGTTGAGTCACCAAGGGATGTTAGAATTTATGGATTGACTTCACTTCTAGGTGAGACCTGTGGGCTGCAGACCACACATGGACATCGGGCGGGGGTGGAGTGGTTGTTTCTTTTTTTAATAAAATGTGCTTAGATTATTTATATTTGATATATTCGATTAAAATTTTCAGAATTTTGGTATTGATTATTGTTTTTTGAATGTTTCAATTTGTAGAAACATGCCTCCTCGGAAAGATCCCACGCGCCCATGGGAGGAAGTTGGAGAGAGTTCTCCCACACCGACTGATCATAGGCTAGTTGAGGTTGTGGTTTGGGCTTTCCATGCTTTAGGACAGGGACCAAATCCTACTCCTATTCCTGTTTGGGTATAAGATATGGGTTCTAGAAATGATAAAGCACATGAGTTTCTGAAAAACAAGCCTCCTCCATTCTGAGGGAGCTTGGTACCCCAAGAAGTAGTGGAATGGATCAAGAAGATCAAGAATATGTTTAAGATCCTAGAAAAACATGATGAGCTCAAGGGGATGTGTGCCTCCTTTCTATTGGAGGGTCCCTGTCATAAGTGGTGGGAGTCAGTGCTTTAGATTGGGATGAATGATCAGATGCGCTGGGGAGATTTCAATGCCGTCTTCAATGAAAAGTACTACCCAGAGGTCTTAGTATATGCCGAGTCCCCTGATTTCATGAAACTTGTTCAAGGGAATCATTCAATGATGGATTATTCCAACCGTTTTGTTTTTTCTAGTTCAGTACGACACTAAAATCATCTCGAATGAAAAATTGAAGGCCAAGAGGTCAGAGAAAGTCTTGTGAGAAGAGATATACTTTCATGTGTTCTTCTTTAAGTTGAGAACCTTTGTTAAGGTCGTTGACTAGGCATGCATGGTGGAGATTGATTGTAATGTTAGGGCTGGTTTATATGGGTTAGTATCCCTATTGGGTAGTGGAAGCTCTTCAGAAATGAAAATGAAGTGGGAGGAACATGTGAAGAAGGGAGGTGGTAGTTCAGGCCACTCTTCCTGGCAGCTTTCGTTTGCGGCTTCTGATGCAAGATAAGTCATGTGGCACCAGTGCAGGATTCCAGTGAACATCTGACTAGTGTACCCACTTCCTCTGAATCCTTGTTACCGGTGTAGAGTTATGGGTCATTTGTAGCACTTCTATGGGGTGGTACGTCCACTTCCATGTGGGGCAGGGTCAGTGGATTCAAGAGGAGTGCCAGCACAGTCCAAGCCATAAGGACTAGGGGATATTTATTTGGAGGTCATGGTGGTAAGGATGGGTCATCTTCTAGAAAGATCCAGTTCATGGCACAACCAAAAACTAGCGGTCGTACTCAGGTAGAGACCGTACATCTCCATACCGTGGATCTGGCACCAGCATGATCATAGTCATGATCGTCGACAGTTTGAGGTACCGTTATGATTGAATATTCTATAAATACTTAAATCTTTTATATTAGGGCCTCCATTTCATTCATTTCTACCCATGATGTGGACATTATGAATTTTCAAATTGAGTTTGTGTCTTTTATGATGAAGTTGGGGACACTGCTAAGAAAAAAGAAGCAGAGCCTCAGGTGCCCCTCATGTGCACATTCTGAGTCAGCGGTTGAGATAGAGTGGGACCTCTTGGTTTTAGATATGGAATAGTTTGACATAATAATTGGCATGGATTGAATAGTACACATCATGGCACACATTTATTTCTATAGACGGCAACTGAGTTTCACTGCACCTGATAGAATTCGTCTGGTTTTTCAGGGAGTACGGGATCCTCGATCGGGTTGCGCAGGACCTCTACTCCCATAGTTGAGAAGTCTTACCTTTCAGTTATTGTCACTCACTCTATAGGATGATGGTCTTTCCCCTAAAGGTTCACTAACTCATGTAGTGAATGAGTTTCCAGAGGTATTCCCAAATGATTTATCAGGTTTTCTCTTGGAGAATGATGTGGAGTTTTCGATTGATCTGGCACTGGGAACACAACCAATATCTCTTCTGTCTTATTGCATGGCCCCACCAAGATTATGGAATTAAAGATAGATCTAGACGACTTATAATACAAAGGATTCATTCACTTTATCATCTATCCTTAGGCTACTCCTGTGTTGTTCACGAAAAGGACTGATGGATCCCTCCGGTTGTGTATTGACTACCGTAATTTGAATAAGGTAAAAATTAAGAACAAATACCCTTTTAAAATAATAGATGATTTGTTCGATCAGTTGAAGGGGGAAAAGTGGATCTCCAAAATAGATTGGGTTTAGGCTATTATTAACTCAGGTTGAAGGAGTCAAATATCCTAAATACAGCCTTCCAAAGCTGGTACGACCACTTTGAGTATTTGTTCATGCCATTCGGATGGACCAATGCTCCAGTGGTCATTATGGTACTCATGGTTAGGGTGTTCCATCAGTATCTCAATTACTTCATTGTGGTGTTTGTGGATGACATTATAGTATAATCTGGCTCTGAGGAGGAATATGAACATCACTTGAGGATCCTCTTGGTCACTTTGTGGGATCACCACCTCTATGCAAAGTTGTCAAGTGAGCTTTTTGGATCAAGGAAGTGATATTTCCGGGGAATGTGATCTCTAAGCAGGGGATTTTAGGGGACCCTGAAAATATTAGTGTGGTTTTTTCATGGGAGAAGCTGAAAAATGTGTTCGATATCAGAAGTTTACATGGCCTGGCTGGTTGTTACAGAAAATTCGTTCAGGATTTCTCTCGGCTTGCCTCACCGATGACCACACTCACCTAGAAAGGGGTTAAGTTTGTATGGGCCCAAGAATTTAAGGCATCGTTCAAATAGATGAAGAGTTGGTTGACTACATCCCCTCGTACTGATTTTTCTAAAGGCTAGAAAAGGGTATGTGGTCTATTGGGATGCTTCAGCAATGGGTCTTGGGTGCGTGCTTATGTAGGATGATCACATGGTGGCATATGGCTCTCGCCAACTCCGACCACACGAAAATAACTACTCGACCCATGACTTGGAGTTAGAAGTGGTGATGTATTCTTTGAATATGTGGAATCACTACCTCTTTGGGGATAAGTTTTTGGTCTACACTGATAAAAAAATCCTGGCCTATATCTTCTCGCAGAAGGACCTCAACTACAGGTAGCGTCGTTGGATTGAGTACTTGCAGGGGTTCAAATTTAACATTGTCTATACCCCAGGAAAGGGTAATGTGGTGGCCGAATCTTTGAGTATAAGAGTTCCTATGCAGTCTTTGATGTAGTATAGTGATGAGTGGACATTAATGGGGATCTTTTCTGAGATCCATGTGGAGACCAGGGAGCACAATGAACATTCATTCTTGGAGTGCATCCAGTTGACTCCTTCTATGTTGGTTATGATTATGCAGGAATAGCCAAGTGAAGAGCTTTGTTAGTGGTCAAAGATTTTCATCATGGTGGGGAGACATCCTATGATTGGTTATCATCTCTCGAGGGTAACTTGTGCTTCATGGGCCATTTAGTAGTGTTGGTATCTCTAAGAAAGGTAGATATGGAGGACAGCCACTGGTCTCAGTGGTCTATCTATCCGGGTACCACCAAGATTCATTATGATGTTTGTCGGTAGTTTCTAGTGGCCTGGTATGAGACGAGACATAGCGGACTTTGTGTTGAGATGCTACACATGCCATCAGGTGAAATCAGAGAATCAAAGGCCTTCCATTTTTCTCCATCCATTACTCATTCATACCTAGATGTGCGAAGAGGTCACCATGGACATCATTTTTATCTTACCTCGTACACCTCCAGGTAAGAATTTTATTTGGTTGGTGATTGATTGTCTGACCAAATCAGCCCACTTCATTCCGACCATAGAAACATCTAAAGTGGATGAGTTGGACCGTTTGTATCTTCAAGAGGTGGTGAGACTCCATGGCATGCCGGTAGTAGTTATCTCTGATAGAGACCCTGTTTCACTTCTCGATTATGGGTAGGCCTTCATAAGTCCTTGGGGTCTCAGATTAAGATGTGAACGGCATACCATCCTTAGAAGGATGGTCATAAAGAGCGGGAAAATCAGATCTTGGAGGACATTCTCTGTGCATGTATCCTAGACTTTGGAGGTTTTTGGGATAGCCATTTTGGGTTGGTTGAGTTTTCTTATAATAACAGTTACCAATAATCGATTCAAATTTCTCATTTTGAGGTGTTATAAGGTCGTCATTGTCGTCCAACCTATATTGGGATGAGGTGGGTGAGATCTCACTGTTGGGGAAAAGTTTGGTGTAGAAGATGTCTGAGAAGGTAAAGTTGATCCAGTATCATTTATTTACATCTTAGTGTCTCCATAATTCATTTTCTAACCTAAGTTGTCGAGACCGATAGTTTTCTGTGAGTGACAGGGTATTCTTGTAAGTGGCCCCTCATCTAGGTCATCGTCGATTTTGGAAGCAAGGAAAGCTGATGCCCTGATATGTCGGGCCCTTGGAGATCACTGAGCAAATTTGAAAGTTGGAATAGAATTTGGGTTTACCTTCCCAGTTTACATCCATCCATGATGTCTTCCATATCTCCCAATTGATGAAATACAACCCGGATTCGCTCCAAGTTCTAAGTTGGGAAGAACTAGAGATAGAGCCCGACTTGTCTATTGTTGAGTGGGAAATGAAAATAGTGGAAAACCAAGAGAATGTTCTTTGAGGGAAGTCCATTCTGTTAGTCTGGGTTATTGGGCAGCATGGGAATGATACGCATGGTATATGGGAGTGGAAGTCATGGGTCAAAGAAGAGTACCTGTTCATGTTTTCCAATCAGGCTTCAGGTTGAATTTCTGGGGCGGAATGTCTTTCATGGTTAGGATAATGGTAACATTCATGACTTATATTTAAGGTAAATTTTATTGAATTTCAATTCATTCTTTTTTATCGGGGTTTCCCAATCTTTTTTGGAGGAACGGTGAGTTTTCATGATTTTGGCCAAACTGTGAGCCCATTTTCATATTTAAAATCCAACATTGTTTCTTTTATAAGTTCTTCATTTTATTAATATTTTGGACCCATTCTAATTCCTAAATGGCATCCCCTGACCATTTAACACCACCATTTCAATTTGGACACTTTAGGAATTCATAATAATGGTGGATTTGGGTTTTTATTTTAGGAATAGGGTCATCCCGAAAGCCCATTTCATGTTTTAAAAAAAATATGTTTATTTAATAAATTATTCAATTTTTAGAATTTTTTGGTGACTCCAAGTCTCACCCAAGCCCACTGAACCCACCCATGTGCCCATTATTCTCCCACCGTTGTTGAATCTCGTATGCATCATGATTTAGTAAATAACTTCATAGGGTGTCTCAAATCGTTCAGATTTGAAGAGGTAACTTCATTCCTTCATAACTCTTTCAATTCTTACTTTTTCCCCCAATTCAGTTCTCACATGACCTTACCATACTTATTAAAACCTCATTTTCATTTTTGGCTCGTTTGAAATTTATCTACTGGTGTATTTGGGGAAATTTCTTCAAGATCCCTTATGTAAGTGGGTATCCTTCATTCTTCCTCCCATTTTCTGAGGGTTTTCTTTTCTTTTTCTTAAGCTTTATTGCAATTATCCTTGATATTTATAATGAACAGAGGGTAGGGTTTCTAACATAGGGTTCAAACATGGTTTTTATTGGTCTATTCTTGTGGTTTTAGGCTTGATCTAGGTCCCTCTTGGTGTGGCAGTAGTGCGATTTGATTTCCACACAAAGAATCAAGGGTTTTTATTAATTTGGTAGGTGATTCCATGTTTATGAAATATTTTAGTCCTATAATGTGGTATTTATAATATTTTCAGGTTTATCTAATTTCACTATCTTTTTAAATATTATTTTTAGTGATGGTTGTATTGCAACTAAATTTTAAATGCAGATTTTATGTGAAATTTGGTGTTTTTCGTAGAAATGATTTATTGGTTTATTTGGGGTGGGCCTATAAATACTTAATTGATTTTATTGAACAGAAATATGGCTTCCAAGAATGTTTTTAATGTTAATAACCTTTATTTGTTCTTGTGAAAATGGGTTTTAATGGTATTTGTGGAACATGTGAACTTTAAGTGCCATGTTTGTGTGTCAATTGAGGTACTACAAAGTTATCATTTCATAGTTCACATCGTGCAGACCTAAAACTTATTTTTTGGTTAAATTGAAATTTTTTTGGCTGAATTTTCTATTTTGGGGTCTTACAGGTGTTCACATAGTGTACAATGTGGGATTTTCAAAGAGTTTTGGGTTCAAAACAACGTGGGATTTTGAGAAATTGTTTCATTTAAAAATCAAAGTGTTTTGTAGTGTGTTTTAAGTGATTTTAAATGTGTATATATACTATAATAATTGTATGTGACCATTAGTGTTATTTTATATGAAAATGGGTTTATGTATCATGCTGAAATTGTTTGACCACAAAGGGGGGAATCCCAGGTTCCTATGTGGGGCAGGTATATTCTAGTATGGCTAGTGGACCAGATGGGTTTTGTCTTTGTTTCACTAAGCATTTGGATAAAAACAAATCTAACTAAACTATATGAATGATGATTTGTTACCACTAGTTTATATTTATTTTACCTACTAGTGTCTCATGCACGAGAATGGATTTTACTATGGTTAATTTACACCGAGGTATGAGGTATATGGGGCCCGAGACTGTCTAGTGCCTAGGGGTTTTCCTGATTTTGTTGCTCATTGGAATTGTGGTATTAGACCTTGTATTTGGGTGTGTTGGGAAGTATATTATTGTATATTAAATGACCATTTAAATGTTATAACATTCTAAATGCTTTATCTTGAAGAATGTTTTCGATTGAAAGTTTCATTTCAGGGAATTTGTCTCTGCTTTTCGATGCATATTAAAACTACTTGCTTTTTAACCTTGTATTGCATGAAATTTGGAATCATTGGATGGTATACTATTGTGATGAGGCTCAAACCATACATAACTTACTTTTTTATAAGTATAACTTATTATTCTTGTCTCGGGTAAAGGAACAAATTTGGGTGATGGCGGTTCAGGGTGTTAGTTCTCATCCATGGGGCGAAGTTGTGGAGAAGACTTATGAGTGATGACCCTTTGTTGTGTGGAGTCCTTGGAGTTGTTTTTATTCTATTTCATTGTGTCTTTGGAGATTTTTTATTTCATTTGAACTTATTTATTCAATTATATATTTTTGTATAAACCTTGTTGGTATGAATTTTTCAGATTCATTTTTCCAAATGTTTTTGATGTTTTATGTATACATATTCGGGTAAATCATTCCCAAAACAACATAAATGATACCCGGGCACCTATGAAAGACCGTGTGGATAGGGATTACCCTTTATTCCTTACCAAGGGCTGGGTTTAGTTCTTGTATTGGTGGCAACCGTATTTGGTTTTTGATAAAACTAGGACCCCGCCCATTATATTCCATATATATGTGTGCCGCTTTAAATCGATCATTGATCGTATTATATATAAAATAAGTTTTATGTACATTCATAATATAATCAAATAAGGAAATAAATCATAATTACATCAATAATCAGAACAGGATATACCCCTAGAAAATTCTTAGGTATCCTAATTTATTTAGAAAATTTATAACTGAATACCCTTCATTCATGATAATAGAGCATATGGTATTTACAAAATATAGATAAGGGGATATAGTTAACTAAATAATTTCGAATTCAATCGATTCCAGACATCAAGTTGAAAACCATTTAATCAATAGAGAGGAATATAGAGTGTTCATAGAGGAATGACATTTGACGAAAAATCATAAACATTCTAAGACAAGGAAAGAAAAGGCAGTAATGGATTTCATTGAGTTTAATCACCAAAAATAGTATAGTATTTCTTATAAGTTAATTCATAAAATAAAATTTGAAAAGAAAAAATTATTTTTTTAAGAAATAGGAAAAATTGAAGCTAGCCAAATAAAAATAATTTTTTTGACATTTTCATATAAAAGAAGTTTCAAGTAAATTTCATTTATTTGAAAAGGTGAAGTAAATTTTTTAAAAAAAATTACGTTCAAAAAAAATTTCAATGCTGGATCCTTCAAATGAAATTTTTTTATTCCTAGGAAATTTTTAGAGGAAAAAATAATAATAATCATTTGAGGAAAATATTTTAAAATATCATTATTGAAGAAAAAATCATAAAAAGGGATAATAATTATTTATTTTGAATATTGGAAATGTGAATTTTGAATTTAATGCAATATAAAACATAATTGGATTTCCAAATATATAGTAGAACATTTTTTGGGAAAAAATTATGAATAAGGAAGTGAAATTTTCATTAAAGAGGATAATAATTGTTCTCAAATATGGTCTACTTTTGGATAAAGAAATTTTATCAACATAAATGATTTGAATTAAAATGACCATTTTCCAAAAAAAATATTTTAGAATTTACTATTAAATAAATCCAAAATTTGTATAAAACCTATAATATAATAAATAAGTTTATCAGTATTCATTATAACTCAGCGAAGTTATTTGCGTTAACCAAAACCCTTAAAATTTTAGTATCTTTTTAGTTGAAAACTGTTTAGTGAAAGGGAATGATATGGATCGTAAAACCCAATGAATTATGTTATAAAACATACAATTGGTAGTAATAACACCATTTTAGAGACATCATGAGGCACAATATGAAATACGTATTCCAAATTTAAATTTGAGACTGAGTACCCCTTACCTTAATTCATGACTTCCACAGAAGTTAATGCTTATCATGAATAAGAAATAACTATATTAATGATATTTTTAAAAACCTTAATCATATATATAACCATTTATAAAGATAATTTATAATTATTCTCTACATGTAAATTAGTTAGTTAAGGAATATTTTATATACTATTTTTGAGTAATAATGATTGTTTTTAACTAGTTTTATAATAGTGGTGTTGTTATTCTTCCTTCTACCAAAGCTCATAAAAAAAGATCATACAAGGTATTAAAACTGAGTTTTTATAATTTTTTATATTATTATAATTTTACTCAATTGTATTTTTTGTTATGATACATATTTATGAAATCACTGATGAGCATGTTTCAGTGTTTTTCAATGGACAGACATTGGTATCTTAACTAATGATTGTTATGTTGACTTTACCCTTAAGAAATAAATTCACTATTTTCTCATTTATAAAAAATATTATTATAAATTAAGTACCTATAGACATCTATAATATTATTTTATAGAGTGTTTCATGTAGATGGTTATACAAAAAAACATGAATATATCATAATTAAGGTATCCTTACGAATTTATTTAGTTGTAATATAATTATTCTAGATGGATAATGACATTTTTTATGTTTTATTAATGTGCTAAATCGTAATTTCATATAATTATAAGAAGTGATAATGGATACAAAAATGTTACCTAGAATTTATTAATTAATTTTCCTCTTAGTATGCATGATTTAGAATGTTGAATTTATAACTATCAGTAATTTTTCATATTATTAATAGTTTTTCCAAATAGTATTATCATAATACTCATAATTTTAAAAAAAATTAATATTTATCATATAAAAACATTATCACTGTTAAATTTTAAATTTTTTTACGAAAAATAGAATAAACCAACCATAGAAAAAGTAGTCCGTGCAAATACATTGATGATGATTTCATTTTCCATATATTATAAGAATTGAATAATATTGTTTATTATTTCAGAATCCTAAAAATTGAAATCATACATATTTATTAAATTCCACACCATGAATGTCAATTTAATGTGGTTAAGTAATAAAATATACGACACTTTGTATAGGTAATAATCCACACAAGCATAAGAATATAATTTTCATTTTCTTTATGGGAAAAGGTGGAAAATTGGTTAATGGTTATTCCCAAAATATAAAAAAAAATAAGATTTATAAAAAAAATTAATTCATCATATATTATTAAGAAAAATATTTTTTAAAGGTAAATATAGAAAATAAATTGCATTAGGTAAAATTTAGCAATTCCTTTGAGAACTTCGATCTTCTCTTATAAGATTCCTTAGAAATGTGGGACATATGAAAAATAATTTCTATACGAAACAAATTATTTTTAAAATAATTATAGGATGATAAAATAGGGAAAACTTTAATGACTATAAAAAACATTTGGAGTGGTGTTGAAGGGGTGATGACGATCCCATTTATAAGTGGTTAGAATAGCATTGTTGTAAATATTTCAACTTAATATAACAAGGAATATGTGTTACATGTCAAGAAGATACAAAAATTGATAATAATATAGTAGAGATAAGGATTTTTCTATACACAAATCAAATTTCAAATAGAATTTTTTTTATCAAGTTATGGATTTACCCCGTTTTCAATCCTTTTTACACTTTGTTGACTTTTACGAGAGTAAATAGTTTTCCCTGATGAAATTTATTTTCTATTAATATAAATAAAATGGTCCCTATTACATAATATAAAACCTCTAATTCCATATTTTAAATAATTTTTTTCATATTTACATTACGAAAGGGATAAAAATAAATATCAAAATAATATATGTAAAATGTATTTGAAATAGTTGTAGAGAATAATGTTACTTTAGTTATAAAATATAAAATATATGTTTGTAAACTAAAAAATATATATTAAAATTTATAATATATATTCTAAAATAAATATTTTATCTATATTATCATTTGATAAATTTATAATTCATACTAATATACTATTAATTTCATAAAATTCATGGTATTTATAAATACAGTATTATACACTATTCACCAAAAAATGATCTTTTCAGAAAAATCACAAAAACATTATCTTAGTCTAATATTTTCATGATGAATGTAGAAATGATATACATTTTTTAAAATTTAACTTCTAAAATTTTATAAATTTATCCTTCAAATAAAATCATAAAATATATTTAAATCATGTTTTTATTGAGAAATAACTTTTTAAAACACTAGTTTCTCTTATTGATAATTTCAATAAAACATTAATAAAAATAAAATTATTCAATGAATATTATATTATATTTACTTCATAATTTCATTATAAAATGAAATGTCTTCTTTAAATAAAATTACATCATATCAATATAGAACATTCATTAAAAGAGTTTTTTAATAACTAAATAAACTAGGTATATTTATAACATTATATTTTTTTATAAATACATTTAATAATTAAGTTACTATTATTCACACCCACTAATTCAATGGATTTGTTTTAATGGAAATAATTTTAGTTATAAAACAATATATTCATGTTTTTATTTTGTTATTGTTTTTTGGTAAAACATGCTATTCAATATTATACTTATTTAAGAAGGAACGTATAGAAAAATGATCAGTTTATTAAAATATCTATCCAAAATAAATTCCATCATAGAAATATTAATTATTACCAAATAATGGAATAGTTAGGGGTATCCATAAGATATAAATGACTCCATATATAATTTCTTATGAGGTTTCTTCCTCTATATCCTTTTTATGAATATTGTGAACATCCTTTCCCTTATAATAGAAACATAGCTAATATTGAGCATTTATTTAACCATTTGTAACAAATACTCCAATATAAAGGAAATAATTTTTGATATGGATTTTATATTTATCATTTAAATGAATTTTGGTTATGGTTTTTCTAATATGACCTTTTCCACTCTTGGAAATCATTATAACACCAATATGAAGAGGTAAATCCATTCCAAATATCACAAAAAGTTTAACTAAAGTAATGACATTAAGATTTTGTAGGAATCATATTCCTATAAACATCTATTTTATAATAATACTATACCTATAATATAGTAATCATACCACTGTATTTTTTTATTAAAAACTCAAAATCTATTCACTAAGGCAGTTAATTTTTGTTTTTAGTAGCTATTCTTATTATATAGGAGTATGTAGAGAATGATATGAATTAAACAATAAATGAAATTTATTTGGTGATGGGTGTTCCTCATTTAATATGATTTTAAGAACCCAATTTTATAGTATGGGTTTCATAGTCTTTCCCTTTTCCTAGGAGTTGTTGGTTCTTATTATCTTTGTTAACTCTTTGATTACAGAAATGACATGCATAATGCCCAAGTTCCTCACAATTAATACATTAAAATGTTAGTGGAACCCTAATAAAAACTTAATCTCATTCTACCATGTCCACAAAACTCTTCACCATTCCACGGTGATTAGTTTCTATATTCAATAATTTTATAATAAAAAAAGATCACCCAGTTCAATAAAGAAATTACTCATGGTGATTTTTACAATATTGTTGACATTAAGGATGTTAAATCTTTTTTCCACCATTATCTTCATCACCTAAAATTAAATGAGAATACATACTTCTATTATTTCGCATTTTTTGAAACTAAACTCAGTTAAAATTGATATTCATAATCCATTATAGATGGTTATTAATTGCCACATTATTTACCAATCCAACTCTTCCCCATTAGTACATGTTGGGACAATATTCACACTGTTTATAGAACACATTTCTAACTTGGTTACATCGGGATTTCTCCATTACTGTAAATAAAAGTAGATATAATGATTGATAAGAAATTAAAACCAAAATAGATCTATTTTATACTAACATAATGACATATTCAACCTCAAAAATAAAAACAAATTTAAGTTATTACATTAAATTTTAGTTCATGCTAAATCAATATTGGTTTAATCTATGTTTATTTATGTTGCTATCTCTCATATTTGTTATCATAATTATTTCACATAATAAAATATTCGTAATGGATTATAAAGGTAACATGATAAATAAATTTCACATGGGAGTGTCTATCCAAGTGTATAGTCTTATTCCCACTCATCGTGAACAAAAGTAAAGATATAATTGATTTTCAATTAATCCTTTTAGGGTAATTACCCCTAGGTTAATCAATATCATAGATTCATCAACTTTTTAGTATCTATATAAGCATGTAATTTATATGATAATAACACAATAACTAGTTTACCAAAACTTCAGGATTTCTAAATTTACTAAGACATATCCCTAAGGTTTTAAATAAATATCACTTATCCCAATCACTACAATATTCAGTATTACTACTATTAACATAAAGGTTTAACTATATCTTTGGAATTATGATAAATATTAACTTATATAATATTAAATTTTCCGAAACTAATATCCAAACAAACAAGGTTATATCAACCCTAATTTGGTAAAAACTATTTTCACGTAGACCTGCACTCATGGTTTTAGAGTTAAAAATCATTCTTTTCAAATTTCCATTTATAGCAACTAGGATAGATTATATTTGAACATATAATAGTTACAATTCTTAAATAATATATCTCATTACAATACATTCATAATATGATTCACATATTTAGTTTTGGAAATTAGGAAAAAAATTAACCACCAACTCTATTTTCATTTTAAACTGATATATATTTTATCATATATATAGAAAACATGTAAATATAAAATAATCCTTCAATATCTCTGAAAAATTCTATACACAAGATATACTTTTATACACATCATACATATTATTCTTCTTCATAATCAGGGGAAATGGAAACATGAGAAAGGGGTAAGATCATATGATCATTATGGTTGAACAAAAGTAATAGAAATTAAATATAATTAGTGACCATGAGTTTAGTATATGTGTATAATTAGGATTCATGAGAATATCATTTACAACAAATCATAGATTATAAATGATGACATAAGTATTATAATAACATGTAATTGCTACATATTAAAGAGGCACAACAATAATAACAAGGCTTAAAATCCTAAAACTATAATCCTAAAACATGGTAGCATAACATTATGTTTGGAATATCCTATAAAATATATATAAACACGGAATATTAAATATCATAAAAATAAAATGAAATTATAAATATGGAAAAATCATAATCATTGTAATTCTTTTTTAAAAAACACATTATGCCTACACCTTTGTGAGGAAAGCAATTTTTTCCATGCAATAAAATTTGAGGATACTTATAATTACCAAAACTTTGTGAACAAGTTCATTATGTCCACATATTAAAATTTGAGAAAACTCATTATTCTATCCTCATTGTGAACAGAATAATTATGTCCATAAATTACTATCTCGAGAGAAAAAAAACATAACCAATGCATTATAAGATGATATAGGACCCCACCCATCGTCATACATATATATGAGTTATTTTTAATATAAAAAATTCATCAAATCATAAGTAAACATGATTTCATATCCTTTTCAAATGTAATCACATAAGGAATACACTCATAATTTAATTAATAATCATAAAAATATAAAACTATGGAAAAATTTGTATCAAATGATATTCAATAACATTATACATAAATACCCCCCAATCATAATAATGGACAATATTGTATTTAAAATATATAGAAAAAAACTATATAGTTAATATAAAAATATCCACAATAAAAAAAATTTATAGATCCTAGGAAAATAAGCATCAATCGATGTGATGAATTATAGAGAGTTCAAGGTGGAAATACATTAGAAAAAATAATAATAAAAATTCAATGAATATGAAAGAAAAAGGAGGTAATTTATTTTCATGAGGTTACTTCCCAAAACTAATATAATAGAATTTATAGGGTAATTTATGAATATAAATTTTCAAGGAAATAGATACATTTGAGATAAATAGAAAAATGTAAGTAGAACAACTAAATTGTTATCAGAGAATGATTTTAATATTTTAATAAAAGAATATGTTCTGGGTAATATTAAAAAGATATTTTTTTAAAAAGAATATACGAAATTTTTTTAAATCACAAACCTTTAATATTAATGTTTAATAATGTATCATTTATGAAAGATAATGTTTATTTCTTATAAATTCTTAGTGTAATATAAACCAAATGAGCATAGAAAGAAAACCATTTAAAATACATTTATTTACACCTTACATCATAAAAGGAAATATTAAATACTTATTTTTATGATATGAAAACATAGATATGAATCTAATATGAAATATCACATAATTGGGTTTCAAAAAAATTATAAACCTTTAAATAAGGAAAATATTGGGAAGTTGGGGAAACCGCCATTAAATTTTATGAGACTTATTCTCAAAAATGATATTTTTTTAGAGTAAAATATTAATAAGGTTAAATATTTGAATTAGAATATTAATTTTCCTATAGGGAGGAAGGGAAATTACCATGAAATAAATTCTTAATGTGGAAGAAAATAGTATTTCAATAAAGAAGTTTAAGAAGTATCCTTGTAACTAAATAAAGGGAGTTAAGTTAATATAAAACTTTATAATACTTAAATCTTTGGAATATAAATAAATTAAAAATAAATAAAATTGTATAGATATTTAAACCTAATAATTTATATGAATATATTAAATGAAATATATTAGTAAGTAATCACACTATAATAAATAAATTTTGGCCCATAATAAAAAAATGTATCAAAATTAAATTTTTGACAAAGAATACTCTAAATTATTTCTTGAATTCTACTAAAGAACTTGAATCTCCTGTATAAAAAATAACTATCATAATAATATATTTTATAAAACTATTAATATCCATAAAATTTTATAAATATCATTCATTATTATTCCCTATATTTATATTTGTTATTTATTATCTATTCTCAATACTGGTAGTGAGTACTCTTGATTATTCTGAACTAGTTTCATAATAGTGGTGTTGTAAGTAATTATTCTCCATTATTTAATAATTACTAGATCATAACAGGTGATAGAATTTAATAATTATAATTACTAATAATTTTATAATTTCATTATATGTAAATTTTGGATTAGATCCTTAAAGTTAAGATTGGTGATTAGAATGTTTTGATGATTTTTAATGAACTAATGTTGGAATCTTAATTAATAATTATGATGTTAATGTTACCATTACTGAACCAATATAATATCAATATATACATATTTATATAATATATTATCATTAATTTTGTCTTATTATACATTTAAGATATTATTTTACATTATGGTTCAAGTAACTGGATAGATCGACCAAAACATGAGCATACTATAAATAATTGATGACTATGAAATGATTTATTTTAAATATAATTATTTAAAATAAATTTTTTTTACTATATTTATTAATAATAATTTAATATATTTAGAAAAAAAATTCAATGTATACAAAACTATTATGTAGTCTTAATAAAAAAATTTCCCTCTTATTATGCTTCTTCTAAATGATTGAACTTACAATTATAACTTAGTAGTCATATAATTATAAGGTCTTCAAAATATAATTAATTGAATAATAAAAAATATTATTACCATAATATTTATCAATTAAAAAATTTCTCATGACAATCCATTAAATGTAGTGGTGAGAAATGGAAAATACTATTCCATGGAGGCGGTAGTCCACATGTATGTCTGTATGTTGATTTATTTTTTCCATTTCATGAGATTATTATATAATATGGTTTATTATTTTAAAATATAAAACACATTATAAATATAATACTTATTATTTATATTCCACGTTAGGACTATCCTAGTCGGGTGGTGAAGGAGAATAACACATGACGTTCATTGAGGCGATTGTCCCCACACACGTACGAATGTCATTTTTTCCTTAAGGAAAGAGGGATAAAGAGGTTCATAGTTATTAAAAAAATTAAGAAAAGATATGTATAATAAAAATTATAATTTCCTAATATACCATTTTGAAAATTAGATTTTAAATGGAAATATAGGTAAGAAATAATGTTATCGAAATTTTAGTTCTTATGTTGAGAACATTGATCTTCTCCTTGAGGATTCCTTGGAATGCGGAGACATAGGCCAAGATCTTGTATCCAGAATATTAAAAAAGTGAAATAGTTTTATATGGGAATAAATTTGGGTACAATTTATCTAGTAATGAAAAATTATAGAGTGGTATAGAATTGGTCATGAAAATCCACTTCTATAAGTGTTGAGATTATAGTTTTCGAAAATAATTCATATTTATATAAAGAGAACACATGTATCACATGTAAAGAAGACACCAAAATAAAAAATAATGTAATAGGGATTTGAATTTTTCAAGAAACACCTCAACCACTCAATTAAATACATTTTTTTCAAATATTTTTTCCTTCACCCCTTTGGTTAACCATTTTACCATATTTTCCTTTTACAGAGGTAACATGTTTTTACTTATGTAAATAATTCTTTGTGCCTGAAAATAAAATGAAACATATTACATAATAAGGAACATAAAATTATAATTTTTAACTCCATTTTATTTTATTAACTTTTTAATAGTGAGAAAAATTAATCTTAAGACAATAAATGTATAATGTATTAAAAAATAGTTTTATATAATAGTGTAACTTAATTTCTAAAATATCAAAAAAAATGTTTCTAAACAAATTAAATTATTTTTTAACATTTAATGCCTCCTATAAAATTAATAAAAACTTTTAAAAAATGTTTCAGAAATTTTTATTCAATCTTATATAATAATTAGTTCAAAATGGTCATGGTATCCTTAAAACATAATTTTACAGTATTGATATAAAAACAAAGTTTTTATAAAAATCATAAAAAATAATCTTAGGATATCATTTTCATGATTAGTATATAAATTTTTTCAATTTTTTAAAATTAACGATCTATATTTTAAGAATTTAATATTTAAATAAAATTCTAAAATATAATTAAAAATGTTTGTTATAGGAAAATAACATTTAAAATTTCGAGCAATATTTATTCCGAATTTTAAAACCAATAATAAAATTATATTTAATCAGTCAATGAAATATTTAATTAAATTCATCACTCATTAGTAATACAATTAGTTTTAATGAATAAAATATAAACTGAATATAGATAAACTTTTTAGTTAAATATATTTTTATTTACAAAATGAACTAAGTAAATTTATATTAAATATTATTTATTTTTAATTTTTATATTCATTTTATAATTTGGTTACATCTATTTATACCCACAAATTTATGTATAGTTTTAAACTATCATATTTTTATCTAAGAATAAATATAACATTTTCTGTTAGTTATTGGTTTCATGTAAAACACACTATTCAATATTAGATTTATTTTGGAGGAAATATAATAAAGTTTCAAATAATTATAGGGTTTTTCTTCACTAAATTCAGTAGACTAAGGTGAAAAAAATTAATAGTTTTCATTACTAAATAAATTGCTTATGAATATGTAGAAATGGATCATTAATGACCTATGGGTGTTCCTCATCCCTTTCCTATATCAATTTTACATGAGATGGAAATATTATGGGAAATATATCTAGTCTTCCAAGATCTTCAAGTGGTCAAGCTATAGTTAGGTTGATTGTAGACTGTTCAACTAAGATACATAATATTATTTCTATTAAAGGGTTCTATTTATTTAATAAAAAAGATTCATATATGTATATTATACTCTTAATAAATAATAAGTACCCTCTAGAGTCTTCTTGGATCTAGATAAAAGGGTCATGTATTTGTTTTTATAAGGATCCATAGAGAATTTGGATCTCATGTGAAATTATGTAATTCATTTAATTATTTAAAAAAATTCTAGTCTGAGAAAACCATTCACACTCTCTATGATATTCTTTGAGACTATATTATCGATTTTAGTGGATCATTGTAGGAAAAACTATCATAGATAGAATTAATCTATTATAACAACTATTTTTCATCAATAAAAATGAATCCACATAAATATATCTACATATGGTTTTATATGTCCAATAATTACTAGATAGATATGGGTGAATCATCATTGATCAAGAATAATATTAACTTGTTATTTCTAAATAAGGAAAATGATATGGAAAAGATTATAAATGGAAGAAAGATATTATAATTTCTATTTTGAAGCTATATGGTGTACATTCTAATTAAATAATAGTGTTCATGTATTTCTCAAGGTCTAGTCACATTTAGTAAACAAAAAATGAATGGGGGAGGTAAAACATTTCAATGTTTCATCATTCAATTTTAAATCTTATATATTATAATATAAATATATTATATAATTTTCTAATGATAATATTATGTTCAATTAAGAACCCATTCTTTATTTCTAATTTTGGAATTTATAATTTATGAACCTTTCCATGTGATTTGATTAGATAACATTTACATTAAAATAGATATATCTTATATTGTGAAACCTTTTTGGGAAGTTAATCAAAGTCAAAATTTATTATGGGATGTGTTGATTATTTCAGTTCAGGCTAGGTGGTAAGTTGAAAATCTTATAGATGAAATGTGGTATGTAGAAGATAAAATAAAGGTTTTGTGGCTAAATGTGTTCTCTTTATAGTCTATCTAAGGATTCTTTAGTATTGTATGCCTGATAGTGTGAAAGTAATAAATACCATGACCTTCATGGTTTAGTCCTACTTTAAATTTCTATCTTCCAGTATATTTTTATCATAATTTAGTTCTGAGAAGGGAAATAATGATTTTATGGGGGCTTTAGTATATAAAAGGGAAGGGTTGGTTTAATAGAGGCACCATGTTCCCAATTTTTTTGTATATCGGTTAGTTGTTGGGGGTATAATGAATGTAGTGGATTATTTTAAATCCACTTGGTTCACTGTGGATTTTCAATGTGTACCAGGAAAACTCCGGTATAAAACCACCTAATATATGGGTTATTCATTAATTTCATGACAAAAAATTTTACATAAAAACCATTTCTCTTTGTATTTATTCATCAATTTCAATCATGGATCCCTATTGATAGCGCTTTCTCTTCTCGCCATCCTTTAAAGTGGATTTCAACTTTAACTTGTTCCATATCACAAAAAAATGGTTTCAAAATCATGTTTATAGAAGTGGGTTGGTTTATACCAACCTTATTCACCTTTTATCTTCCATTTCATCGAATAATTAGATTCCTTTGTTAAGTTTTCATGTAAATTATTATGGTATAAAATTTCTTTCCATGGATAATAGATTGGATATCAACATTTATTTTTTTGGGGACACTCTCTTCATTTCACACTCATGGAGAGTTTTATTATCCACTATATTTAGTTATATAGATTAAATTCTAATTATTTCTTACCTAATAAAGGATTTTCAATAATTATTTTACAAAATCTGTGAATATTTTAGAGTGTTTGATTTGTTTTTTTAATATTGGTATTCCATTAAAATATGTATATGTCTTGTTAACTATTTATTTATATACATGGATTATTTTAAAAACAATTTATGTATATTTAATCATGTTTAGTTTAGACACATTATTATATAGATATAGTAAAGGTTCTAAATGACTTTTAAGTTATAATAAATTCATAAGATGTTTGACATTATATGTAATATGATTATTCATTTTTTCCATGTTAAGAAACCATCATTTGGATTAAATTTATATATAAACTTTTAGGAATTTTCTTATTATGTTTTTTATATTATGATCAATTATTTCAATTGTGAAGTATAATTCAATGCAATGGTAGGGTTATTATTCCCTATACTGATATACCCATTTTGATTTCCTCAAGTGATGATAATTTTTTTTATTACATAATAAACATCAATATAATCCCCCCATGGATTTTTGTTTCATTCTAAATTATTATATATATTTATATATATTCATCTCTAATTTGGAGATGTGTCTCAAATAGTATAAATAGGTATGAACCTCTTTGTTCGGTGGGGTACACTTGGTAATTGTATTCCTATCAATATATATGAAATATCATATTGAATGTTGTTTTTCATATTCTTATAGTTTTGAATTTCATCTGTATACACATAGGATTATGAAAGGTGAAAATGTATGGGGTTGAAACCATCTACTAAGTATATATTACTCACACTCTGTACATGCAATTATGGGAAGCATCTACATATTTTTGTATGTAATTAATAAAAAGGTAAATTTTTTTCTAATAGGTATTCATAATAAATGGATTATAGTGTTTGAGTGGATAACTCGTCCTATTTGGGTGTAAATACTAGGTATGCATATATTTGATGTTTGTGGTAAACATTGAATGGGTTTTTCACTTGGGTAATTATTCACTTTTCCTTTTTAGGATCATTTTGTTCCAGTATTAGGCATATATACTACTTCTTACCTATTAATTTTAATTTTTACCCTTTATAGATAATTTTGACAAAAGATATATGATATATTTTGTTAAAATCATTTCATGCATTCAAAAAAATTATTTCCTTCTTATATAAACTTAATAACTAATTAAATAATCACATTACTTTGGGTTCAACCAGAGCATTAGAAATACAATAATGAACTTTTTAATTTTTATTTAATTATTATGATGTTTAAAATAGATTGTTACTCATTATTCATTAATCCCCGAAAAAATTACTAGACTATACTAATAAAATCGTTTGTACTAAGAATTTTAGAAAGCTCATATTTTCTAGTTAGGGTATTTAGTTCATGATAATTAAAAATACATCATTCAAAAAATCCTCTATAAATTATTTTGATTCCATAGTTTTCTAATTTTAAATGATATAATGTAATATATATCATAAAAGTCCATGGAAGAGAATAAATAGAAAACATTACCTCACTCTCTAGTGTTAGTCATGAGAAAAAATTAGAGAGTTTATAATTTTATTAAAAAATATAACACTTCAAATAACTTCCTTCTCACCAAGATCATTCATCACTAAATAATATGATATATTTCTAAAATTAGTTTTTACAAACTAAATTTATTAATAACAAAATTCCATTCTACATGGATTATAATTGTCTGACACAATAATTTGTTTAGAGTCACAGTTTTATATTTGTAATAAATTTGTGAATTATATATAATCAACTATTCCAAGAAGATGATGATATAAAATATTTTCATTTGAAAGAAGGATAAGTCTAATGATAATTCCAAATAACTATCTAAAATAGTCAATGATGTGTATTTGAGTCCCTCATTGCCCTATTTTTTCACTGGCGTTTACAGGCACATCATTCGTTGAATCATTTCCACCCACAATCCAAAATTATCAGCTACTCATGTCTTACTAAATTAATTTATAACAAATATACCCTATAAATTTTAAATTATAATAGAATTATTTAATAATATAACTCGAATTATTGATGTTTTAACCTTGGTAAAAATGACTTCTCATTTTTTTTAAAATTTCCTACATTTTTTATACATGGATTATACATTATTTTAATATATTTTGATCCATAGGCGTTTGTAGAATTAGTCCTTATAAGAGGTGAGAACTATTATAAACCATCATATTCAAGCCTCTCAAACTTTTTATGTGATACTTTTTCTTAATTTTAATCCTCTATAGAAAATATAAATGGTTTATTACTATTAAAACACTTCATGTGTCCCATCTCTCCACATAAAAAATATTATATCTATTCTTGTTAATTTATTTGGAAATGGTGAAATATTCTATATTAAATTAACATTATCACATATTCATCTAACCTATAAAGGAACACAAAATTGTTTCCTAGATTTATGATAATCTAAGAGTACATGAAGAATCATTCACCACCTCTCCTTAATGCTACTTGAACACTATTCTATAAAAATATGTGTTAACAAATTTATCCATCAATAATTTACCATAATTTCATCTTTAACTATTAACACCTAAATTACTATATAATCAACTATGTAAAAAAATCAACACCACTCATGATCTTTTATTGACTCATATCTCAGAATAAAAAATTTGTGTGTAAATAGATTCACTAGTAGCTACCTCTAGGTTAAAACAAACCAATTTCATGAATTGGTTGACATAACCCCTTATCATAATACTCTACTATCATAGAAAAAATCTTCACTATGTTTTGTAATATGAATAATAAATTATTATTGAAATGTTTATTAAACATATTTATAAACACATCCTAAATTATATCTTATTGAAATTTATCATGCAGGAAAATAATCCCAACACTCACTTACATATTTAACAAAAATAATTTTAGAAAGGTTCACATTCACATAGTCAAGAGTATCCTAGAACATAAAAATTTAGTTGATTATCTTGAAAAAAAATATTTGGTTACATCATGTCCTGAATCTGATTATTATATTAGTGGATTTTCTATTTCAATTTTTAGTAATACAACCATTCATGATAGATGAGGAAGCATAGATACACAATTTTTTTATTAATATTATAACCAATCACTAAAATATTTCTAATCCAATGGCAGATTATTAGGCAACATATTTCCTTTAGTGTCGCTTTGTTGGGTTATAGTTCAAATACATTGTGTAATAAATTGAAAATGACTAAGGAAGAACTATTAATATTCAAAATGTTATAAACATCTAAATCTATAAAAAACTCATAAATGTTATTCATTATGTTTTTCCTATATAAATTATCTAACTACTAATAAATATAATTTTCTAGTAAAGAACATAAAAAATATTTCCCCACTGATAGATACCCTTTCCTTGATGTCATAATTTTCTTCATATTTAAAAATTTCAGGAGAAATCCATTTTCAAACCAATTTTTAAAATAATAAATTTCAAAAAAAATATTTTGAAACTAATTTCAACAATAAAAACTATATTTTTTTCAATTCTATGGATCACTGATCCATTTTCTAACCAATAATTCCTATAGGTTTCATAATGAGAAACAATGCCCTTATGTCTGGGAAAATGAAAAAAATTAAAAAATATAGAAGATGCTAACAGTCCTAGTTTTCTATATACAACCCATAAAATCTAATTTTTTTCAATTAAATGGTGGTATATGAGTTTTTATAACTATATAATTAGGCCCAACCTATTATATCACCATGAAAACATCCTTGAATAACCAAATAAATAGAATTTGTAATATATTGACTCAACCCCTATAAGCTCAATCCCACCATAGTAAATACAAAATATAAAATGATATTAAGTGAGTCCCCCACATCAGTACTAATTTTTTTCTATTTGATAAAATTAATTATTACCTTTAATAAAATTGATAATCAAAAGCATAACATAAAGTAAAATTTAATCACAAAAAACTCAAGATGATAGATAATTCTATATAAGTTCAACACAAGCTACCTTATCCAGAGATATGTCAGGCTCCTCTTGAATATTAAATTAATTGAAAAGGTTTATATGTAATAAAATATTACTATGAAATTACTATTTTTGATTCATTTTTTCATCAATTTTGACATTTATTTTTCATAATACTTAAAAATATAATCGTTGTTCTCCAGCTCATCAAATATATCATATTGATTCAGAGATATAAATTTTGAATTATTAAACATAACTAGATGATGAAGAAATGGTTTGATTATACCTTATATTTCCAAATTCACATTCATATAAAATAACACTACATCTTAAATAATATTCTTATCTATTTTAATTACTTATATTTAATCATCAATCATTTTTCAATTTAAATTATCCAACCACAAAAAATTAAATTATATGGTCTAAAAAAATTTATTCTAGTATAACATTGTGAAACTCATGATGGAGAGATTTCAGTTGATTTTCTATTAAGATGAGGTTAAGTTAAGGTATCTCTCATTTAGATTTTATATATTGTAGAACCCTCACCTCCACCTTAGCCTCCAAAAAAACAAAACAAAAAAGGGATGATCAACACCTAACTAACCACCTTTTTTCCATAAATATTACATTTCACTTTAATATTATTTTTATATTTTGTCCCATTGACATTAATTATTCAATTCAAACAATGGTCCCTTATTGGGGAAGGGGTATACGTATCTCCGTCAACATAAATGGACTTAGTTATAATTTCATTAGTTTGATTTAACTTGGTAGCAACTAACTCACTCACCTTCTCTAGATGAATGATACCCTTGTCATGAATCATCATCTATATTAGTAAATATATCTCATCCCTTTCAATATAAAGTTATCTAAATTATTAAAAATTCAAAGGAAATATTTGAAGGGAAACATTAGGATAGACCCATTAACCATTAAGAATATTAGATACAATTGGTCATAGGAAATGAAACATCTCTACTATCAAAAAAATCATTAATTTTATAATAATAAAATTCTTCAAAACTCCTTTTATTTTCTTCAAAATATAATACTCATATAAAAATAAAATTACTCCCTCTAAAAAACCATATGAACATGCCCAAAACATAGTTATGGTCGGACCTCATTAGAAAATTGAGAATATATAAACCTATTGATAAAGATACATTCAATTTACATAGACATTGAAGATTTAATATCATCTATAGAAATACCCTCTATTGTTTAAGAAATGTGGGTAGAACCATATGATGGATCATTCCGATGACATACATCTAACTTATGAATAAGATAATTTACAAAAAAAAAGGTATTAATTGACACATGATTTAAAGATAATTAATTGATTATAACTTTAATATCATGGGATCTTGATCCAAATGAACTATGTGTGAAACTTTTTCATATCAATCTCAATGCCAATATAATAATAAGTTTGATACAAAATTGATTTTGTGTGAATATATAAGCCTAAAAATAACCATTGGAATTATGTAAAATCATTAAGATACAAGGATTTTGGAATGGAGGTAGAGGACAGCTGAAATATATCAAAACCATAGTAAATAATAGTTATTGGATCATATTAATTTGAGGCTGCAAGAATAGTATAATCTAGAAGGAAATAAAAAAATTATGAAGATTTAGACTATGAAACAGTAAAACCATCCTCTCTAAAACACATATTCAATATATTCCATGATTCAAGAGGTTTATCAACTTCCTAATAAAGAAATAATAAATCACTATTAATTTCATTTTCAAAATCACGAAACAAGGTATAATGCTTTCAAATTTGATCCAACAGTGAGAAATAAAAATAAGATGATATATACTAAAACTCTAATAAAAATATTTAAAGAATTATATTTCTATCCAAAAAAACACTACAATATTATAAACTATATTTATGTATCTAAATGAATACGTGGAATATCAAAGCACACATAGATGTTTCGGTTTATTTTTCAGCTATCCCACATTCAATAACATGGATCATATTAGGTTCAACATTGGTTTGAAATTTTTAAAATGAAATAAATAAATGATGATTATTTTAATATTCTATTAAAATAAATTGTAAACATATTCGTATAACAAATTTCACATGTACGTCATTATCAAATGATTGATCATTAGAAAATAAATCACAATAGATGTGATAATAAAACAATTTATAACTCAAACCGGTTTAAATAATTATAATAATAATTTAAAAAAGAATATGTATAGGATATTTAAATTAAACACAACTAGAGAAATTAATTATAAAATTCCCATATATATATATATATAAATAAACCATCAAAAACACGATTCTTTAACAAAAATAATCTTCCCACCAATCATTAATAATGACACAATTATATAATGATTTTGAAATGGTCATCAGTGAATACTCAACATACTATGAAGAAGAAAATAAGTTTTTAACTAATATATTAACTCAATGAATTATAAAATATTGTAAATAGAAATAAAAATGAATAAATATACATCCAAATAGATGTTACATTAAACAATTATAAGATTGAAGAAAATAGAAGAATTTAGAAATACCTGATGTGAAGTTATAAAAAACTTTAGAAATTTTTTCTAAATTCATATGTTCGAATCATAATGTTTTTCCACTATATAATTTTAAATATGTAGAATAAAATGTGAGAGACATGAAAAATTAATGACTAAAACAACACACATGAAAAACAAAAGACAACACATAGAAGGCGTTAAAAATTGACATAGATATCATTAAAAAAGATGAAACCCCATTACTAGGTCTCAATTACAATTTCCTTAACATGGATGTTTGATATAATATCTTACCTAGTAATTATATTATGTACCTATGTTTTTTACCACAATATGGTATCTCACACCTCAAAACACATTAGGGCTTAGTGAAACTATAGAATCCCTCTTTATGGTTTACGAACAATATTCATCAATATATATCTCCATATTTATTGTTATTTTTGTTAATGAATCAAAAAACAAATATCCCTGTGAACTATAATTATGTACATAATAGCTACTCCCAACTCCACCCTCTATCTCTTCATAGATCCATAGTGTCAATCCAAAGTAATCTTCTACTTTATGGTAATCTAGAATCTATGTATGGATATAATGGATTTTACAGAAAATTTAGGAGGATTATTTTCTATACATAGAGCCCTAAAAGAAAAAAAATTATGAGTATAAGGGGAAACAAGAAATGAATATGTGGAATAAAAATTGGGGTCAATAAGAAAGGGAAATAGAATAAGACCCAAACATTCTCAAAAGAGAAAGAAAAACTAATAAAGGAAGGGGCCACCATAAAAACAAAACTAATTAATGGTTCCCAATTAGATAACATAACTAGATTACCTAATAGAATATTATCCAATATAGAGTCTATAAAATAGGAAAATGTAAAAATTCAAAAAATAATAAACCCTAGTATAACAATATTTTTATCCAAATAAATATAATAAAAAAATTAAAACTATATGTTGAAATATTGAATTAATAATGCATATTAAATACAGTATTTAATTAACAATAAATAAGGAATAAAAATTTCATAAATATTCCCTATGAAAAAATATTATATACTGAATTTTATATTAGAAAATATCACACTTTTGTACTTTTCAAATTAAATCCAGAAACTATATATTGATCTTTGTCCATATAAATCTACTAATTCATGCATATCAACCTAAATAAGAATCTATAAGGTATGAAAAAATTATTTTCCACAAAAATGTTTTATAGTTACAAACTATACTTGATTAAATTATTATAAAAATATTTTAATCACTCTAAAAAACAAACAGATCCAAAAAAATAAAAAATTAGGGCACCTAACTACACTTAACTAATTCTGCAGCAACCTAGAATCAATACTTTTGGATCGAGTGATAAAGACATAAATTGTACAAATGTTACCCAATTTTTTCAATAAAAAAATAAAACATAAAAAGGAAATAATGGATCAATTACATACCCATGGACCTTTTAGGTTAATATTTTTAGAGTATTAGTAAAAAATCATACATATCGTAGAAAAATAAAAAACCGGACCATAAAAATCTATATTATCCCCCAAAATTTTTTCATGTTTACTAACCTTTTTAGATATATCATAATTAAAAACTTTATTCCTAACCTTGGGAAAGGAAACATGAGAAATGGTGATATCATATGGTTAGTAATGGTTAGAAAAGGAGATACATAAGCATAACATGAATATAAGGGTATGAGAACATGAGCATATCATTTTAAAATAATACCCTTCATATTTAATGATCATATAGATTAGTCATGGCATAAATATTTTCAACTTATAAGACCTTAATCCTAATTGAAATCAAGATAATAATCCATGAAATCATAATATATAAATAAGACATGGAGTTTTTGGCAGACAAATAAACCTGTAATATGATTCCCTATAGGCCGCGTTTCATTTCCAAAACCTATCATGGAATTTCATGGGGGTTGCACCTAATGTACGAGACCCACCACCATCCCCATTAGTAGTACTTTACTTATAGTGGATCAGTTTCCACCTTCATAGAATAGTGTATAAATCCCATCAACATGTTTCCCATCATTATCTCATGAAATATAAACCATCACCCAATGCATTGGTTGGAGATATTGGTCCCACCCATCAAAGAATGAAAACCATATATATGTGTGAGACAAAAATTGAAATCATATAGAATAAATATAAACTAACCATATAAATAATAAGGGTAGTTTCTATTAATTATAACACTATTAATTCATATGTAACATCAAATAATGCTATCTTAAATGATAAATAGTTTTGAAATATCATTTGAAATAGTTCTTGAGGAAAATATCGTTTCTCTCTGAAAAATAATTTTTAAATCATTTAATTTTCAGAAAAAAAACTTCATGAAAATTAATATTTAAATATTGTAATTGAATATTTGAAAACAATTTTAAGATTATTTTAAATCATTTTCCTTGAAAATTCATAAAATGTTATAAAATACACTTATAGAAAATGTTTAGAAAATGTTGTTTTGAAGCAACGCGGATTTCTGACCGAAGCGAGAATACCATTAAATTAAACATATAATATCATGAGAAGAATTATTTTTGTAATAAAAATTGTTAAAATGTATTACATACAACTCCTAATAGAATATAGTTGTCTAACAATCATGTGTATCAAGGAAGGAAAATTGGGACAAAATTCACATACTCATTCAGTAACTTCGGTACCATAATACACAAGCAAGAGATATCATTAAATTGATTTGTAAATATAAATAAGATTAAGTATAGGGATTATATATTACATTAATATTCATTATATAAACCATAAAAAATAAGAAAGTGGTGAATAAGACATATGACTCATAGAAATAAAAGTGAGACTGGAAATCCCCTTATAATTTTCACCTAATCAAATTGAGCTTTAATCAAATGAATAGATTATGTTTATTCACTATAAATCCACATAAAACGAGGGTAAATAAAACATAGGATAATAAAAATTCTTTTCACACCTAATTTAACAATTATATAATAAATTAAATGGTATTTCGACCCAAGAAATCATAAATTGAGTTAAGAATTCCCTTACAACTAGAGTAAATTTTGAAACATGAGACACATGAAATAGTAACATAAATTGAATCATTAAATATCATGAAAGATATATAATAAATTATATAACATTTCATACGTTATTATATACAACACACAAAAACAATAATTATTTAATATATCATATATCTCAATGAAATAAAAGTGAGACAAGAAAACCCTTACCTAATGTCTGTAATCCCTTTATACTTGATCAATCCTCATATATTATAAATATAAGTTTATTATAAATTTATTAAATAAATTTATTGATTTATATCATACAATATATTATTTACTTGTCATCTTTTGTTACCCTTTTATTAAAAATTCCATGTTAATGTTATGTTTCGGGTAAAAACTGCATTACTCTTCACATGTGTTTGGATTTGTTATATTTAATTTATTCTTATATATATCAGGATTTAATCATATAAAGAGTGATAATAATGATATAAATATCATATATATTCTTTTTATAAGTATTTATAATAATCTATAAAATATATATATATGTAAAAGAATACATCGTTCATGGAGATGGTGGTAGTACGTGCGTATGAACGTTGTTTTCATTTTTCGAATGACGGAAGGAGATAAAGATAAATAATAATTCATATTTTATAGAATAGTTATTAAAATATATATATATATATATATATATATATATATATATATATCCATTAAACATATCATAATACCCATTAATAAAATTTGGTGATGAAAAATGAATTTTATCGCTAATAGAGATGGTAAGTGTAGAAGATAATGTGCCTAATTATGGTTGATTTATATTTATATTGGAGATGAAATGAAGTGATAGAGGAGGTTACCTTTTATAATTGAGGTGATAGGCACATTTGAAAATCCTTAAAATATTACATTATTATATATTCAATCTCAATCCAAATACCTCAAAAAATATTAAACAGATTACAAGATAACATATAGTTGTAATATCATCAAAAAATATTTTTTGGACATGTTTTGGTGTATTTTTAGGGCTTATTATTTCTATTAACCATCAGTTGACCCACTTTAATTTTAACTATAGTAAAAAAATGTAATATTAAAAAATATTAATTTTTTCTTTTATAGTTTCAATTATCCAAAAATAGTAAATTTATGAAAATTTAGATCTTATCATAATCACTTTAAATTTTTTATATATTTTTGTGATTTTATAATAATTTAATAATATATTACTTTCATAAAATAACATTAGTCTAAATTTTGACACTATTTATTACATTGAATTTAAGAAAATCAAAATAGATATATAATTTCAAAAAAGTAATTTTATACCCCCTAATATATCATCGTCACCTATAAAATTTGTTTGTACATTTAATTAATTCAAATTATATCTATTTTAAAATCTTTAATTCCATATATTTTATTTTTTCTATTAGTCGAATAAATACAGCATCATCATTATGTCATTATTTAAGGTAATTATTTAATTTATAAAAATTATAAATAAATTAATTAGACCCTTTGATGATTTTGGTCTATACATACTCAATGAATAATATTTTTTTAAGTGTTTTGGTCATCTAGTGGTTCATATCATTTTAATTAACATCGTTTTATTGATTTTCCATCTGCTTGCACAAGCACTACATTAGTGTTACATAAGAATTAATGGTAATTAATTCACATAGAAAAATTAAAAAATTACTTTCATAAAAATAAATAAATTAAGCTCAATAAAATCCTTTATATTGGTTTGTATCCTAATTTTTTTCCTGTGTATGCACATAAGTTAAATTTAAGAGAAAGAATGTGACATTTTGGGACATTATTTTATTTAAATTTTATATAAGTCATTTTAATGTAAAAGTGTCCATTGAAAACTAAATATATATTTTTAGGTGGGTTTAATTATCTTCATAAAATTAAACATGGGTAAGTATTTGGGTAATTATACAGCCTTATCATTTTATTTATAACCTAAATTAAAAAAATTTCCCTTTACCGTGGTAATAAAATTTATTCATGTTACAATTCATATTAAAAAAAGTGATCTAATTAATAAATATAAAAATTATAAATCAAAATATGAAATTCAATTTTAAAAAATCAAATAATAGAAGTTTCAGAATTTAATTTAAAATTAAACTAGAAAAATTCAATAAAATCAGTTATTTGGAAAAGTGACCTTTTTAAAAATAAACAATGTATTTATAATAAATTCATGTATAAAATAAAATTCAAAAACCAAAATTATAATATTATAAATAAAATTAAAACAAATGAAAATTTAAAAATAATTCAAAATTTAATTTTACCATTTAAATGCTAGAAAAATAAAATAAAAATCATTATTTTTCATTACTCATTGAAAATTCAACCTCTTTCGGAAAATTACCAAAGGTTTAATATAGTAAAATTGTGATATGATGATTTATAAAATGAATTTCATTTAATAAAATAAATTTTCTAAAATTAGCAGAAAGTAATTATATTTTTTGTACATAACAACAAAAAAATCACTTTTTGAAGTAAATATATATTTGATGAATAAAATGACATGACTAGAAATATACTAATTATTTTCAAAAAATTAATTAATTATAAATGAGTTTTACCATTATATATATATTATAATTCCATTGATATTATTCATTCCCTCCAAATTAACAGCTATGTTATAATGGTCACATTTAAATAATAATATTTTGATGTTTTTATGCTCTATGTTGCATATCTTCAACATTGTCAGACATAATCATTATTCTAAAATATCAAGATATTAAATTCTACCTTTTTTAAACTAAAATAGGCTCAAATTTTTTAACACCAACATAAAAAATAAGATACCCCTACCTCATCGTATCCTTTAGTTCCTACATAGCTTCTTCAAACTCGTGGTTTCTCCTCAAAACAGTAATCGGATGAGTGGTCTTGTTTTGTAAAACATTACACCTATGATCAAGAATTTTGTATGTTTTCTCTTCATAAGATTTATCTTTCTCTAATGGTACAACCATTGAGTCGAATATATGTAAAGGATCAGGTATGTACATCCTCAGAAGAGATACATGGAACACATCATGAACATAAGAAAGATTTAGTGGAAGCACCAAATTAAAAGATACTATTCCAATACAATCAAGAATTTTAAATGGAAATCATATCCTTGAAATTTTATATTGATCTTAAGAAATCAAATATGTATGTTTGAGAATTTCTTTATGGGAAACCCACATCTTAAAAAGGGTTTATAACACTTCCTCCAAAAAAAGATAGAATGTAAAAGGATAAGATCACTGTATAACTAGGATTTCTATTAAGAGAACATCGGCGGAAATTGAAAAATTGGAATTAAAAGATAATTCAAACTATAAAATTAATATGGATAGTGATATAAAACATGTTAATTATAAATTTAACCATAATAAAATCACAATTTTGTGATTGGTAAATAGACAATTAATTTATCAAAATTAAAAGAAAACAGATAGTGTTTTTGTTTCAATGTCCTTTTCCAAGAGTTGATATATTATTTTAGTAAATAGAGTTCAAACATAAGTAAATATAATTACATAAAAGTCTTAGTTTTAGCCATTTCTAAATATAAAAAAACTCGTCTTTTCTCTAATAATGAGTATTCCAGATAAATAATTCATGTATGAAGAATATAAATCTTCTTATTTAAATAAAAAAATCCAAAAAATAATATAACAAAATATTTTAACTAATATTAGGTATTTACCAAAAAAAAAAATTAGTACAAGATAGGATAATTCTCCATTATATCAGTAATACCCAAAGTTTCACATTGATCATTCAATATAAATTTACCCTCAAAATTCATCAAAATTATTCAAGAATAAGATTAAAACCAAAAAATTTAGAATTATTTAATCCCATCATATTACAAGATATATTTTAACATTTATCTCCAAAAAACATTAATCACCCTTAATGTATCATACCAAAAATTAATTTACGAAATAATATTACAGATATGCTAACCATTTCTATAAATAACATGTATCCCCATAAATTCACAATAAAATCATATATGTCTCTAAAGATATCCAACCTTTATTTCCCAAATAATATCCCATATTATCATATGACGTTAACCAAAATATAAATCTTCTTCGAAAATAACATTAATTACTTAACCAATTAAAAAATATTTAAACCCAAGGTTATCGATATAACAAAAATTATGTTACAAAAATGACCATAAGCTTTATCCTTTAGTTATATTATCTAAAATGAAAATGAAATAATATAGGGACTTCCCAAAGGTCAGTTGTAGGTCATAAACTCTCATCACACTTTCTTTTTGGGTTCAATCCCTACAGCCTTACAGGATGTGATGGGATTTCACCCTTCCTGTGGATTTTCCTTTTTATAAAAATTTGTTATATAATACATAAAAATTTATTGTAACATGATAAACATCCTAAAAAATAACGTTAAAATATTAAAAATTAATGAAATGTTTTAACCTTAAAGTTCATCTCATACCTTTAATTTTTCTTCCTCAAATGTAATAACCATTAATTACATAAAAAATGTAAATCTCTCCATGAAAAAAATCTGAAACTCTAATTTTATCTAAAACCTGATCTGATACCAAATGTAACAACTCAGAATCCAAACTTTTGGATCCAATGATAAAGACAAAAAATATACAAATTTGACCCAGTTTTTTCCCTCAAACCATACATCATAAAAAAATAATGGATCTCTGACATACCAATAAGCCTTTTAGGTTTATATTTTTAGATTATTAGGACAAATTATTACATATCTTAGAAAAATAAACAACTGGGCAATAAAAATATATATTATCTCCAAAAATTTCTTCATGTATAGAACACTTAATATATATATTCTACATAAAACCTTTATTCCTAACCTTTTGAAAGAAATCATAAGAAAGTGCTATCTCAGATGCTTAGTAAGGGAATACAAGGGAGATGCATAGGCCTAACAAAAATATAATTGTATAATAAAATATGAAAAACATTTTAAGAGCATACCCTTAATATTAAAAATAATATAAATGAGTCATGTCTTAAAGATTGGAAATTCATAAGACATGATTCATATGGGAAATCAGCATCGTAATCCACAAAAGAATAATATATAAATAAGACATGGAATTTGTGGTAGATGCATAAACATGTAATATGATTCCTTATAAGTCAATATCATTGCCAAAACATATCAAGGAACTTCATAGGGGATGAATCTACAAGGAGAGACACACCATTATCCCTAGTCACAATCCATTCCTTAGGTTGGATCAGTTGTCCACTTATTCCAATAGTGTATCAATCCAGTCAAAGTTTTTCCCATCATTATCTCATGAGGTATAAATATTTACCCAAAACAACGGAAAGAGTTAAAACTATAACTATTAACATAATTAAGACCATATATAATTGTGCCACATGAACATAAATCATTCAAAATAAAGGTAAACTAAGAATAAAATGAATAAGTGTAGTATCCCTAAATCATATCACTAGTAAATCATAAGTAGCATAAAATAATGTTTTCTTAAATAGAAATTTTTTTTGAAATATTATATGAAATTTTTCATGAGGAAAATATCTTTTACTCTTTTAAAAATTATTTTTATATCATAGAATATTTTGAAAACCAATATAATTTAAAATAATATTTTATACATATAATGGAACAATATAACACCATTTTAAACATCTTTGAAACACTTTCCCTTTAAAATTTAAAAAATATTATTAAAAAACTTTTCAAATATTCTTATAAAATGTTCTTTCGAAGCAACTCATATTTCCAACTAAAGAGATAATATCCTTACATGAAACATATAATATCATTAAAAATGAGATTTATGATACAATTTGTCAAATGATACTATATAAACCATGTAAAATAATATAGGTGTGTATCATAACATGTGTCTCAATGAAGGAAAATTGAGACAATATTTTCTTACTGATTTGGTAATATTTAAACAATAATACCCATGAAATAATGATTATAAAATGGATATGTAAATACCCATATATATTAGGATACGTATCATAACATACATTCATGGTAATTATAGACACCACACAAAATAAACAAATGGTGAATATGACCTAAGGCTCATAGAAATAAAAGTGAACTATAAATCCCCTTATTGTTATCATGCTGTTAATGTGAGAATTAATAAAATGAATCGATAATGTATATTCACTACAAATACACATAATAAAGTTTAAATAAAAAAATATTATAATCAAAATTCATTTCACATTTAATTTTAGAATTATATACTCATTAAAATAGTAGTTTAACCCAACAAATAAAAAATTGTCTTAAGAATTCCCTTACTACTGGAGTAACTATTGAATCATGAGCCCTATGATATAGTAACATCAAATAAAATATTTAATATTGATAATTAAATTAAATTCATTATATAACATCTCATAAGACAATATATACACAAAAGAAATAGAATAAGATCTGAATATAACATATATCTCAATGAAATAGAATTGAGATGAGAAAACTCTTACCCTTTGTCTTGAATCACTTTTTACATGTTCAATCCTCTTATATAATAATTATAATATTATTATAATTATATTAAATTACCATATTAAATAATATAAAACCAGATATTATTCAATTATGAACTTCTATTACCAATTTGTAATTAATTCCTTGATAATGTTACGTTTCATTTAATAACCACTTTATTTTTTTTCATGTGTTTGGATTTGTTATATTTTTTGTCCTATTACTTATATCATGATTTAATCATATCCAGAGTGAAAATAATGATATAAATATCATATATTTTCATTATATGTGTATCTATATTGATATACAAAATATAGAAATATAAAATAAAATACATTGTTCATGGAGATGGTAGGTCATACATATCCATGAATTTTGTTAGCATTTTTCGATTGATAGAATGAATGAATGTAAGGTCCGAATCCCAATTTTCTTGGATCTGGTGCCTTATTTGATTATGTTGGAATACATACAAGGAATAATCATCCCAATGGACTAAGTATTTTAGTATTATTGGAAATAAGATTCATACATAAGTTAAACATTACAACTTGAAAATAAATACAACATAGAAAGTCCTTAGACAACTTCCATAAATCCTAGGTCATTTCAGAATGTCATTCATAAAAACCATCTTCAAGTCCTAAAAAAAGAAACATAATAAAGGTGTGAAATTAAATGATCAGTAAGAGTAAGCAATACAGCGGAAGATATCATAACACAAACATTAGGCATGTTGAATAAATATAAACATATACCTTTAACAAATAATAAACATGATCACATTATAGAAAACATAAAAGCTGAGTAAATATTTCCACAACAAAACATAATCATGAGTATTCTACTAGTCGAATAACCACATGCACCATCAATACTATTTTCTTAATGATGGTATGTAACACCCCTAGTAAATAAAGAATATGAAATTTTCATATTTATCCATTTTTTTGAATAAAATATTAATACTACTTTAAAGGAAACACTATGCTCGATGGCATACCCAATACGCAACAACGAGTTTCTTTGAAATCTTACATTGCACTCTAATAATAAAATAATATTATTGTAAATGGTAGTAAAATCCTAGATGATGTAATGGAGGGAGTGAACAGAACTAACTAAAAACTGATTATATATGCTTGTCAAAAATTTTTACATTTATTCAATAAATGTTAGATGCTTAAAATGCGAATGAATCCAATATTAGGCGTCAATATTCTAATATTCTTTAAAAGGTCGATTAACTGCCTTTTGATGGAGAACCCTTTTTAAATCCACTTTTTGACAATTTTATATGTTATATTGGACAAAATAAAATCCTTCTTTAGAATCGGGACATCAAAATTTACTTTGTTTATGTTTTTGTTATTTTTTCGATAATGTTCAATTTTAATGAATAAGTGAAAAATGTTGTATTTTAATTCAAACCCAATTTTTAATCTAATTTATTTATATGCTTAGATCATCATTTTAATTGGTTTTAAAGTGAAATTGGAATATATTTTTACCATTTAATCCAATGGTGGTCATTGGAATTAATTTCACATTGAAATTGGACTTAAACCAGTGTCAATCTTTTAATAGATATTATTTCTTAAAAACACGTTATTTGTTTTGAAAGTGGGAATTAATTATTAAATTAATTAATGAAACTTATATGTTTTGAATTTTGTGAAATATACATCATTTTTGAATTCGGAATATCAAATATTGCTTAGGGTGATTTTTTGGTATTTTTCTGAAAAACTTCAATTTTGATGAATAGTGAAACCACTAAGTGGTAGTTAAAAAACTGATTTTTCGTTTAAATGAAACTTTACCATTTCTGTGATTTGAATTTCAAAAATCTGACATACATGGTTGTCATTCAGATTTAAAATGTGGTTCAATGGGATGAACGTTATTTTTTGTGAATAATAACTTTTAAGTTTTATTAATCGTGATTAAAGGTAATTAGTGTAGTTTAAGGTAAAGATAATGTTATAATATTAATAAATGACCATGACACATGTCCTACCCTTATTGGATGAGTCATGTCCGACCAAGAAAATCCTTGGGTCAACTTGGGGACCCCATGGATCCACTTGGGTAAGAAAATGTCATTAATAAGTTTTTATTTAAAGTTAAAATAAAAATGTCACAAACATGTATTGTTTTACTAAAAAAAATTACATGGGGTTATATAAGTCATATTTTTTACTATAAATATTAATTGGAAATATAAAACGATTTCCTACATCATATTATTTTCTTATAATTTTTAGACATTAAATATATTAATTTATTTAGGACACGATGATGAGGCAGCGATTACCTCATTAATGAATGATTTAAATAAAATGAAAAGATAATTTATTATCTAAGACATAAACTTGTAAAAAACCTATTGGATGGGTTTATTTCGAACCCTTATCACCTTATCCTCGAAATATATAATTGTGAGACCTTTAATATCCTAAAATCATTTTATAATAAAGTAACTTTTCATGACAATCCAAGAGTGCCCCTCCTACTTCTTATAAAATTCCCCACACCTCTACCCCTTTATACACACTATTCAAGCCTTTGGATCAACCAAACTCTGCTCATATTGTCTCTCCAAATATCTCTCTTACTCCTAGAAGCCTCACTTTGGGTAGAAGTCTTTCCAGGGAAGCCCTTGAGCTCAAATAAAAAAGAGTTATCCGATTAGAAGGTAATGTCTTCTCTTATCACTACTAGAAAAATAGGTATTTGCGACAGGTCATTTGCGACAGGATCCCATCGCAAATGGATTTTTGCGACGGGGGCCCGTCGCAAATGGCCCGTTGCTGAAAACAGTGTCGCAAATAGTACTCCGTATTTTTGTAAAAAACTTTTCAAATAGTAATGGCGACGGGCCCCGTCGCAAATACCTGTTGCGACGGGCCCGCCGCAAATAGTTTTTGCGACGGGATCCGTCGCAAAATATATTTTTTTTAAAAAAAACTATTAATGAATTATTTTAATGCATATAATAATAATACTATTTGCGACGGACATAGTATCCCGTCGCAAATACTATAAAAAAAATAAAAAAAATAAATTATTAATAAATTATTCTAATTAATATAATAATAATCCAATTATAATTCAAAAATAAAAAATAATAAAATATTAATAAATGATTTTAATTAATATAATAATAGAATTGTAATTCACAAATAAAAATAATAATTTATTAATAAATAAAAAATAATAGAATATTAATAAATGATTTAATTAATATAATAATATTAGAATTATAATTCATAAATAAAAAAATATTAATAAGTTATTTTAATTAATATAAAAATAATAGAATTATTTTACATTCAAATATTAAAATAATTCAAGTATTACAAAAAAATATAATTAAATTTTAATATTTTAAAATTTTAATATAAATATAAAATTTTATATTATAAAATATAAATAATATTATTATTCATATTAATATTGTTATTTCAAAATATAATATTATTAATATTTTATAATTAGACAGAAACTACGAATAGAAAAAAAATCATATTCTGATTTCACAAATTTTATAACATAAAAAACAAACTCTAATATGAAGGAGGGGGGGATCTGTAGATGGTGGTGGAGGAAACTCCATCCCTAAAGCATGAGTGAGTTGGTGCATGTACTCCATCTGCTCCTGATTCTGCTACTGCCACTGACTCGTCTGCTCCTCGTACAGCTGCTGCAGGCGTCGACGCTCCTCCTCATGCTGCTGACGCATATGCTCTTGCTCCTGTCGGAGACTCTCTATCAGTGCAGTCTGAGATCGCAACTGATCCTCATACTATGTAGCAGAAGAAGATGCACGAGATCCTCTCGAGCTGGACGCCGACATCGCAGCACTGCCATAATAATCTCCGGGAGTCAGTCGAGAGCTGATACCAACTACCCGACCCTTCACGAAGGCATACTGGGTGGCCTGCATCCATGTCGCCTCATCAAATTGATGGCCAGTGGTCTGATTTGATGACTTGGCCTGACTCTCAGGTCGGGCCTATGACGATGCGGCCTCATATGACTCCTGTATTTTCAATTTAAAATTAAAATTTTGAATATATTATATGCAGTTAATTTTTGAACTTGAAAACAAATAATACTGACTACGATGTGATGTTGACGATCACCTCTGAGCTCCCTAGTAGCAGGATCACTATACATCCTCCGATATACGTCGTACTCCGTAATATCGGGGTGCTCAACAGCCTATAAGAATAAAAAATAAATTGTTAATATTTATAGTTATATAAAATATTTATAAATAATGTACATACCAGATGTTGTCTATGAGTACTGAAAGAACAACTCCCAGCTCGATGAGTCACCTCCTGTCTCCCCTGATTCTGCCTCCCCACCGATGATCTCCTCTGAAAGGCACCACTCAACCAGTGCGCACATAATCCATCCCATACATGGGATGAAATGTACTCTGGTCGGTGTGCTCTATATGACTCATCAAAATCTGACACTCCTGCTTTCTTCATGGCAGCTTTTCTTAAATTGTGCAAAAACTGACAAATGCGATCACGCATTGCCACCTCCCATGCCTCGTGGATGGCATCACGCATGGTATCCTCGATCGGATACCATAAACAGTACAAATAAATCAAAATATCAAGTTAGTAATGAAATAATTTTCAAAATAAAAATTATTTATTTACGTACGTACCAACCAATGGCCGAACATGGCCTGCTGCACATCAATGGGAATCTTCTCCCATGTGGTCCACGACTGAGAGAAATAGTTGCGCAAAATAGCACTGCCCTGTCGGACTGCTATATGCAGAAAACTGTAAAAATAATAAACATTTATTATGTGAATAGATTAATGAAATCTTAGTTAAATCCACAAGTTATCACACAGATTATCACACCTCCGTGTGCGTGGATCAAACCCAAGATGTGGACGTCGCTCGGGGACAGGGTCAGGAATCATCAATCGTGCAAGACCGCGCTCCCTCCATGTACTCCATGGAGCGCCTGCAGGATGAGGGTCATCTGCCAGCAACTCATCCGCATCGAAAGGCAGGTCAGCATCCGCCAACTCACGAAATGTGGTGTCGTCCATCTGAAACAGAAAATGTTAATGTTGTTAGAAAATAATTGATAATTACTACTATATATACATATATACATATTATGATTGTATATAAATACCATGTAATCTTATCAGTGTTCATCTTTATCATCATCTTCATATATGTCAATGTCATATTCATATTCTTCCTCAGCATCATCGATATCCATTCGAGTTACAGTTGCTTCATCTCTTACCATTTCAAATTCATATGTGACATCATTAACATCATCGTCATCACCGACTCTTAAATGTGGGGTGTCGTCATCGATACTCATGTCTCTTTGTAAATAAGATTGATTTTGAGTACTCTCTTGAAAAAATTCAATTATTTGCACATCAGTGAAAGAACATTCACTTTGACTGAACTGATTGTCTCGAATTTTGATTTTTATTACACTCCACCAATCAGTCAAGTCTCTTGATGTAGCACAGTACTTTGCATAATAAACTTGATGTGCCTGTTCAGCCAATAAGAATGGTTCATTTACTACGAGAACACTTTTACATTTAATATCGATGATTCCATGAGTCGTATGAACACGCACGCCTCTCTCTGTATCCCACCAACAACATTTGAACATGGTTATGTAATGTTGTCCAAGATAACAGAGTTCAATGATTTCATCAAGTATTCCATAAAATTCAACTTCATTTTCTCGATGATGAGATCCTCTCAAGCTAACTCCAGTGTTCATTGTTTTTTTTGATTCCCTATATGCATGTGTGTGAAATCGAAATCCATTCACCACATATGCATTATAAGTTATAACAAGTTTGGAAGGTGGGTTACTCAATACACACAGCCGTTTGTCAATTTTATAAGCATGTCGAGACACCTGAAAATTTGTGAAATAATTATCAATATAGTAAACTATACATTGAATGAGTTGCTAAAAGATAAAGAATTTATGTTACCAGTTTTTGAAACCACTGAGAGAAATTTTTCAGTCGACGTTCTTCGAGAGCAGCTGCTATAATTTTTGGAATTTGTTTATTGATATGATTATCATACAACCTATAAAAACCAAAGATATTTAATGTAACATAAATGATAGAATAAGTGATATAAACACTTACAGTACAACTGATGTCATCTCTTCACAGTTGAGCAGAACATATGTATGAGCTCTATGATGTTCATCATCTGAAAGCCAGCGTTCATAAACTCCACCAAAACCAAGCTTTGGCTGGTTGAAAACAGATAATTGATTGTCGATTTCATCAATATTCCTCTCGTTCTGTCCCATTCGGTTGTGTTTTTGAAGGATACTCAGATTCAAAATAATGAGAGCAGAAAAAAGATATTTCCTCTTGCAAATAAGCTTCTGCAATAGATCCTTCAACAGATGCTTTGTTACGTACTTTTCTTTTCAATTTTTGCATGCATCATTCAAATGGGTACATCCATCGAAACTGTACTGGACCTCCAAATTTGGCTTCATATGGAAAATGTAACATCAAATGTTCCATTGAGTCGAAGAAAGACGGCGGAAATATTTTTTCCAGTTTACATATAATTACAACAACATCTTTTTCAAGTTTTCCTAGAGCATCATAATCTGCTGTAGCCGCACAAATTTCCCGAAAAAAATGAGACATGTCTGTTATGGAATCCCAAATCACAGAATTCAATAGACCTCTTAATCCAATGGGTAGAAGTCTTTCCATTATAACATGACAATCATGACTTTTTAATCCAGTAATATGACCATTATTTACACATCTACCCAAATTGGAAGCACATCCATCTGGAAGTCTCAAATCTACAATCCACTGACAAAATAATAAACGGTTTTCTTTAGACAGTGTATAAGCTGCTTTTGGTTTCAGTAACCTTTCTGTTCTGACATTCTCAAATAGTTCCAATTCTGGACGCCTGCAAATTTGGGCAATATCTAAACGTGCATTTACATTGTCTTTTCTCTTTCCTGGCGTATCCAAAACTGTATGAAACAAATAATCAAAACAGTTCTTCTCAATATGCAAGACATCTAACATGTTCCGGACCAACAAATCAGACCAATATGGCAAATCCCAAAATATACTACGTTTAATCCAATTGTGTTCTTTCCCAAAACCAGAAATTTTCTATTGGTTTATTGTGGGACCAAAAGTGATGGGAGGTAATGAAAATACAACTGTTTTTAACTCCGAACCTGATAGCATTTTTTGAGGTCCATCCCTTTCAACTATTCCTTTTCTGAAATGAGATCTGTTTCTGCGAAAAGGATGATCAGCTGGAAGAAATCTGCGATGACAGTCAAAATAACAAGGTTTCTTTCCATGAATGAGCATAAATGCTTTGTTCTCTCCCATACAGTAAAGAAATTATTTCTGACCATGTGTACTCCAGCCAGATAACATCCCACAAGCTGGGAAGTCACTAATTGTCCACATCAATGCTGCTCTCAGTATGAAATTCTGTTTCGTTGCAACATCATATGTACTGACACCAGTACTCCACAATAAATTTAATTCATCAATCAATGGTTTCAAATAAACATCAATATTTTTCTTCGGATGTCCTGGAATTAGTAAAGTCAAAAAGATATATGGCTCCTTCATCAACATCCATGGACGTAAATTGTACGGAGTTAAAAAAACAGGCCAACATGAATATTGACTACCATAAGATCCAAACGGACAGAAACCATCAGTGGAAAGGCCCAGTCAAACATTTCTAGCTTCTAAAGAAATGGATGGATGTACTCTATCAAAATGTTTCCATGAATCATGATCGACTGGATGATTCAAGCATTTATCAGTTGAAATATTCTCTTTATTCCATGACATCATTGTCGCTGTATTCTTAGACATGAATAAACGCTGAAGTCTGGATGTAAGCGGAAAATATCTCAACTGTTTTACAGGAATCAAACCAGACTTCCCATGTTGTCCTTCTTTATATCTCAGTTGTCCACATGTGGGACAACTATCCAACGACTCATTTTCCCCAGAATATAAAATGCAGTCATTTGATCATGCATGAATCTTCTGACAAGTAAGTCCCAAATTTCGAACCAGCCTCTTACTCTCATAGTAATTTGCAGGCAAAACATTTCTTTCGGGTAACAGTGTTTTAAGCAATGAAAATATCTTGTCAAAACATGTGTTTGACATTCCGTTATCTAATTTGATAGCCATAAATTTTGCAACTGCTTCTAATTTTCTCATCTTGCAGTCAGGATATAATGCATCTTCAGCAGACCTCAACAACTCAAAAAATTCAGACAGTGCCAACTCATGATTTGAAGCTATATCAGCCGGAGTTTCTGTATGTTGAACAGATGAACCTGCAACATCATGTACTAAATCTTGAAATCGGGATGGATCCGTAATCAAGTTGATATCACCTGCTCTGGAATTGTGTTCACCGTGTTGATACCAAAAAACATAATCTGGTTGAAAACCAAAACGCAAGAGATGTTCCCCCACTTTGTCAAACGTGTCAAACGTTCTCAATGCACATTTTCTACAAGGGCATTTTATTTTGCCTTCTGAAACAAAATCTGGATTTAATGCCGCAAACAATAAAAAAGACTCCACACCCTCTACATATAATGGATTTAAACCAGAACCATTTGGATTTCTACGTTGATTTATCCATATGTGGTCACCTAGTAATGATTGTTGACGACCTCGTTGTTCCATATTTTTCTATAAAATATAAAAGCATTACTGGTTTTGAATAATTTGTTAGAAAAAACACTCTAGCTAGGATAATTATAGAGTTTACATCATACACGACTGACGCAAACTTTTTATTGAGATAGACCTAAAAATTGACCCTTTAAGAATTAAATATGTTGAGAATAAAGCAAAACCTGTTACAAATATTGATAATTTTAATATTATATAAATTTTTTATTATTTTCATAGTACTAATATTATTGGTAATTATTACTAATTATTGGTAATTATTAATAATTATTGGTAATTATTACTAATTATTGGTAATTATTACTAATTATTGGTAATTATTACTAATTATTGGTAATTATTACTAATTATTGGTAATTATTACTAATTATTACTAATTATTACTAATTATCGGTAATTATTACTAATTATTGGTAATAAATCCTAATTATTGGTAATTATTCCTAATTATTACTAATTATTACTAATTATTACTATTTAACGGTAATTATTGGTAATTATTGGTAATTATTCTTAATTATTGGTAATTATTACTAATTGTTGTTAATTATTACTAATTATTGGTAATTAGTACTAATTATTAATAATTATTACTATTTATTACTAATTATTCGTAATTATTACTAATTATTATTAATTATTACTAATTATTGGTAATTATTACTAATTATTACTAATTATTGGTAATTATTACTAATTATTACTAATTATTGGAAATTATTCCTAATTATTGGTAATTATTTCTAATTATTGGTACTTATCGGTAATTATGGGTAATTATTGGTAATTATTACTAATTATTGGTAATTATTACTAATTATTGGTAATTATTACTAATTATTGTTAATTATTACTAATTATTTTTAATTATTATTAATTATTGGTATTTATTACTAATTATTACTAATTATTACTAATTATTACTAATTATTCATAATTATTACTAATTATTACTAATTATTGGTAATTATCGGTAATTATTACTAATTATTGGTAATTAATACTAATTATTGGTAATTATTATTAATTATTACTAATTATTACTAATTATTGTTAATTATTACTAATTATTGGTAATTATTACTAATTATTACTAATTATTACTAATTATTACTAATTATTGGTAATTATTACTTATTATTACTAATTATTACAAATTATTAGTAATTATTACTAATTATTGGTAATTATTACTAATTATTGGTAATTATTACTAATTATTGGTAATTATTACTAATTATTGGTAATTATTACTAATTATTACTAATTATTACTAAATATTACTAATTATTACTATTTACCGGTAATTATTTTAAATTATTGGTAATTATTCCTAATTATTGGTAATTATTACTAATTATTGTTAATTATTACTAATTATTACTAATTATTACTAATTATTACTAATTATTGGTAATTATTACTAATTATTGGTAATTATTACTAATTATTACTAATTATTACTAATTATTGGTAATTATTACTAATTATTACTAATTATTCGTAATTATTACTAATTATTACTAATTATTGGTAATTATTATTAATTATTGGTAATTATCAGTAATTATTGCTAATTATTGGTAATTATTACTAATTATTGGTAATTATTACTAATTATTGGTAATTATTACTAATTATTGGTAATTATTACTAATTATTGTTAATTATTAATAATTATTGGTAATTATTACGAATTATTACTAATTATTGGTAATTATTACTAATTATTGGTAATTATTACTAATTATTGGGAATTATTACTAATTATTGGTAATTATTACTAATTATTACTAATTATTACTAATTATTACTATTTACCGGTAATTATTGGTAATTATTGGTAATTATTCCTAATTATTGGTAATTATTACTAATTATTGTTAATTATTACTAATTATTACTAATTATTACTAATTATTACTAATTATTGGTAATTATTACTAATTATTGGTAATTATTACTATTTATTACTATTTATTACTAATTATTGGTAATTATTACTAATTGTTACTAATTATTGGTAATTATTACTAATTATTGCTAATTATTGGAAATTATTACTAATTATTGGTAACTATCGGTAATTATTGCTAATTATTGGTAATTATTATTAATTATTGGTAATTATTATTAATTATTTGTAATTATTACTAATTATTGGTAATTATTACTAATTATTGGTAATTATTACTAATTATTGTTAATTATTACTAATTATTGGTAATTATTACTACTTATTACTAATTATTACTAATTATTACTAATTATTGGTAATTATTACTAATTATTACTAATTATTACTAATTATTGGTAATTATTGGTAATTATTATTAATTATTGGTAATTAATACTAATTATTGGTAATTATTATTAATTATTACAAACTATTACTAATTATTGATAATTATTACTAATTATTGGTAATTATTACTAATTATTACTAATTATTGATAATTATTACTAATTATTGGTAATTATACCTAATTATTACTAATTATTACTATTTACTAGTAATTATTGGTAATTATTGGTAATTATTCCTAATTATTGATAATTATTACTAATTATTGTTAAGTATTACTAATTATTGGTAGTTATTACTAATTATTACTAATTAGTGGTAATTATTACTAATTATTGGTATTATTGCGAATTATTACTAATTATTGGTAATTATTACTAATTATTGGTAATTATTACTAATTATTCCTAATTATTACTAATTATTTGTAATTATTACTAATTATTGGTAATTATTGGTAATTATTACTAATTATTGGTAATTATTCCTAATTATTGGTAATTATCGGTAATTATGGGTAATTATTGATAATTATGGGTAATTATTGGTAATTATTACTAATTATTGTTAATTATTACTAATTATTGTTAATTATCGGTAATTATTCCTAATTATCGGTAATTATTACTAATTATCGGTAATTATTGGTAATTATTACTAATTATTGGTAATTATTACTAATTATTGGTAATTATTCCTAATTATTGGTAATTATCTGTAATTATGGGTAATTATTGGTAATTATGGGTAATTATTGGTAATTATTACTAATTATTGTTAATTATTACTAATTGTTGTTAATTATCGGTAATTATTCCTAATTATCGGTAATTATTACTTATTATCGGTAATTATTGGTAATTATTACTAATTATTGGTAATTGTTACTAATTATTGGTAATTATTACTAATTATTGGTAATTATTACTAATTATTGGTAATTATTACTAATTATTACTAATTATTACTAATTATTGGTAATTATTACTAATTATTACAAATTATCAATAATTATTCCTAATTATTACTAATTATTACTAATTATCGGTAATTATGTGTAATTATTGGTAATTATTCCTAATTATTGGTAATTATTACTAATTATCGTTAATTATTACTAATTATTGTTAATTATTACTAATTATTGGTAATTATTACTAATTATTGGTAATTATTACTAATTATTGGTAATTATTGGTAATTATTCCTAATTATTGGTAATTATTACTAATTATTGGTAATTATTCCTAATTATTGGTAATTTATCCTAATTATTGATAATTATTTCTAATTATTGGTAATTATCGGTAATTATTGATAATTATTACTAATTATTGGTAATTATTACTAATTATTGGTAATTATTACTAATTATTCCTAATTATTACTAATTATTACTAACTATTACTAATTATTACTAATTATTACTAATTATTGGTAATTATTCCTAATTATTACTAATTAGTGGTAATTATTAGTAATTATTACTAATTATTACTAATTATTGTTAATTATTGATAATTATTACTAATTATTACTAATTATTGGTAATTATTACTAATTATTGGTAAGTATTACTAATTATTGGTAATTATTACTAATTATTGGTAATTATTACTAATTATTTGTAATTATTACTAATTATTACTAATTATTCCTAATTATTGCTAATTATTGCTAATTATTCCTAATTATTAGTAATTATATGAATAATTACCAATAATTAGGAATAATTACCAATAATTAGGAATAATAACATTATTAGTATATTTTATTATTAATATTAAAATAATATAATTTTCTATATTATATACAATTCTCCTTTCATCTATGTGTTTTCTGTCTCCACATACAAATAATACATGTAGAGACAGAAAACACACAGATGAAAGGAGAATTGTATATAATATAAAAAATTATATTATTTTAATATTAATAATAAAATATACTAATAATGTAATAATGTTATTATTCCTAATTATTGGTATTGATTACTAATTATTAATATTTATTCTTAATTATTGAAAATTATTACTAATTATTTCTAATTACCATTAACTATGAACAATACTAATAATTTAAATTTATTAAGTAACAAAACAATGTAAACATAATTAAATTAAAACTAATTAAGAATAATTGAAACTAATAAAAAATATAAAATAAATATTAAATTAAAATGAACATAAATACCTTGAAAATTGATCTGAGATTGATCTCTGATCGTTCTTGAAAACTTCAATATCAACTCCGGAGAATAAAATTAAACTTGAGAAACGCTGAACTCTAGAAATAGAATTTTGAGAGAAGGAAAAGATGGAGTTTGAGAATGAATTGAAAAAAACGGATGGGGGTATTTATAGGTTAGATTATTTGCGACGGGTCCATTTGCGACGGGCTACCCGTCGCAAATAATATTATTTGCGACGGTTCCCGTCGCAAATACCTTAGCCATCATTTATTACGGTCAACGGTTAAATAGTCATTTGTGACGGGTCCTGTCGCAAATAACAACCTGCCGACATACTATTTGCGACGGGGGAATATTCCCGTCGCAAATACCTTTTACCGCCGCCGGTTATTTGCGACGGCCAATAACCGCCCGTCGCAAATACGTTTCCCGCGATTTGGCGTGCAAACCGCGCCATTTCTTTTGCGACGGGGAAAGCTAACCCGTCGCAAAAGACTACTTATTTGCAACGGGCAAATACCCCCGTCGCAAATAGGTTTTTAACGGGGCTATTTGCAACGGGATTTATCCCCGTCGCAAATAACCCGTCGCAACTACCCATTTTTCCCGTAGTGTATGTTATTTTATTTTATTTTGCTTCTCAAACCACCTAAACTCTTTTTATTCCTCTCTTCTATAACAACACCAGTATATTAAATATTCTATGATTCTTTTATGAGGATTATTATAGCTACACTCATACACACCTCCATCTAATGGTTAAAGAACATACTGTTTTTGTGGGTGGCGAATTACTATCTCACGAAATGATGATTGTTCAATATTCTTTTAACACCTCTCTTGGTGGCCATTAAGATGTCACTGTATTTTTATATTATATATAAATTATGTTTATGTCTTCCTTATGCTTATTTATTTTTCATTTATGCCATACCTTTATGGTTTCCATATTGGGTAAACGCGATAATTTCATTTTAGGATGTGCGGACTACCGCCCCCTCAAAGTGATTTGAATCGTTAATACCATATGTGGGATGTATAAATGTTGGATTTAATGATGATATATATTATATTATACTATAATTATAATATACCTATGTATAATTATTTTTTTATTCCATTAAAGTATGAAATAGAAATGAAAGTAGCATTCATGCGTACATACGACTTACCGTCTCCATGAACGGTACATTTCATTTCTACCTCCAAATGTTATGTACAATTATAAGTACATATATATAATGGATATATATGTCATATATTACATCTAAATGATGGATATCATTCTGTAATTATAATATATATATCTATCTATCATTTAGTTTTAATTCCATTAATATGAAAAAGAAATGAAAGTAGCGTTCATGCGTACGTACGACCTACTGTGTCTATGAATGGTGCAATTCATTTTTTATCTCCAAATGTTATGGAATAGTATCAAATGAATATATACTGGATATATATGATATTTAAATCATTAATACTATTCTGGAGATGATGTACCTATAACTACATGGAAAATTCTTTTCCAACAAGTTCAATATTGACTCATGTACCGAACATCAACAAAAACGTCTGATATGAACTCAAATTATTAACCAATTATTATAAAATTATAATATGTGATATAAACTGAAGAATAATATTTAAATGAGGTCCTTAGGCAATTAAAAATTGAACAAAGTTTGTTATTCATGAATATAAAGAAACGAACAAGACAAGTCAGACTTTAGGTAAGGGATCCTACCTCTCTCTTTCTTTTTATGTACTCTCTTTTATGTCACTTAATTTAATCTCATATTTCTCATGTTGGGGGATGTTCTTTTGTATTCATCTTGTAGTAATTTTTATGTTAATATGATGAGCGACCCTATTTGATATGATCAATCCATTTTTTGAGGTTTTAAGTGATGTCGTTAGGCTGCCGAATTTTCATAATGGTATTTTTCATCTCACTTTTATTCCTGTGAGATTCATGCTACATTTTCCACTATTTACTTTTTTGTGGTGTATGTAATGCCCATTATTGTATTCTTTGTGTAATAAAATCTAATTCATGGGTATTTACAACTTCATTGTATGACCCTTATTTCATGGGGTGTACGTTTTGAAAGTTACCCAAATCAGTAAGGGAACCTTTCACTGTTTTCTTTTCAAAAGACTTCTTTTGTTATGTCTTTTAATTTACATCTTATTATGGGGGGATATGTTATTTTTATTGATGTAAAATTTATGTCCAAGTGATGAGATACCATTTTCTCTCTCATCAACTAATTTTATGAATTTTAATGTGACGCTGTTAGGCTGTCGAATTTTTGCAAAGGAATTTCTTAACTCAATTTCAATTCTTTGGGTTAAACTTGTACTCATTTAATATATCATTATATGAATATGTGTGAATTATTATGATTGTTTTACACTTAATATCCACCTATATTGGGTGTATTTATATTTGTAACACATAATTAAGTAATTTATTTATCCTTAATTTAAGGATACCGTCTATGAACAGGACTTCGTCTCAATCTCCTTTCATTGAGGTATATTTTGTTTTATACACAAATTTCTTTTATATGGTGTATAATCCCCTTTGACTTATACTTTTATTCAAAAGGAATCTTATCTATATGAAGCGTTTTACTAAATGACAAAAAGTATGTTTCTTTTTAACGTACGCAGTGACAACGACCTTTCCGCCGCCACGAGTATTATTTGGTCTTTGGCTTCCTCAACAAGCTGTAATGTTTTTAAAATAAAATAAATACCATATACTCTTTTATGTATTTTGGTATTGAAAATTGTTTTGATAATGGATTTGTTATGGAAATATATTTAAGTGATATATTGTGATTGAAATGTGTTAATGTTTTCTTTCCATTATATTTGTTTTATGTCTTATGATTTTATAATGGAACTTGGAAATTCGACAGGAGGTTACATGATAAACCATGTGATGGGTGGTGCCATGAATACCAGGACCGGTGGTTACGTTATAACCTCCAATGCATTTGGTATGGAAGTCGGCCGTATGGATATTCCATGTAGTGATATCTGTGGAAGTCGACCGTATGGTTATTCCATTTAAGTATGTTTTTGTCCCAAGTTACCTTTATATGTTATATGTTCTTTATATGGGTTTATGTTAATCTTTTGGTGACAAGGATATGTATTGATCTTTTATTCAGTGAAGATTATTTACTACTTCATAATGGTGAAAAGTATTACTTTGATAAAGTATTCATGGTTTACTTATTGTTTTGAAAAACTAATAGTTTTCCTTCTTTATGTATCCTTTACTGGGATTTTTATGCTCATCCCAAGTTTTTGAAATGTTTTCCACAGGACGTAAATATGAATAGGGTCAAGGATCGGATCAAGTAAATACATGATATCTAAAACATGGAACTAGACATGTTTCTTTTTAAGAGTTTTTATTTTATGGAAACTTAGAAGAAGTATCTACTTTGTAATCTTTTGAGATGTAATAGTTATGTCCTAATTCTCTAAAACTCTAAACCTAAAAATATCCACTATGTGAATTATTCATTTAATTCATGATTATTTAATGTTTTAAGTCCGGTCCTTATAGTTGGTATCAGAGGGAGGTTTAGATAACTTTAGAGGTTAGGGTATCCTTTAAGCACAAGTGACATTACCATAATGGTTAGGATTTCAGAAAGGGTTATAGTTTTAGATAAAGTGAATGAGTTTAAGATAACATGAATAATTATATATTAGTATTATATGATGATTCTAATGATATACTCACACTGACCTTTTTGGATTAGTAAATGGATGGATCTAGCAGGCACCAAAGTGACAATGGGTTTGAAGTAAACTGTGGTGGTTCTCTGATTAAGATATTGGATGAAATGGGGGATTCAATGAGAAATCTCATGGTTATTCTAAACCAACTATCAAGAGGCATGATTAACCACTTGATCCTTGGTGAGTTCTCTAATGAATCATTTACGAGATAACCAACTCGATGTGGAAGTTCAGGTAATAATTATAAAGGTAACCATTAGGGTTTATATGATCCTTAATTTTGAGGTAATTATGGGTTACTATATGTTGTGATGGAAAATGAAAGGCATGAGATAAAATTGAGGTTAAATTATGTTATGGTTATTTTTGATGATTTTATCTCTTTTTGGGGAATGTTTTGAGAATTATACAGTTTTGGAAAATGGACAACACGCAGACCGTGTGACAACCCATCACGTCGGACAAAGCTGTGGGAATCAAACTCACAACCAAAGTGCAACAGGTATTTATCACCTACCACTGGACTACGTGAAGTCTCTAGTTAGTATGAAAAATTATTTTTAGTTATATAATTTTATTAATCAAGAATAAGTTGATTTTTTTTATCTTGGAAAATATTGACCTATCATGGAGGATATATGATTAGGTTAATTACTTGTCAATATGAGACTTTAAGAGAAACTGATGTTATTTAGAGATAAATGTTAATTTGTAACTTGGAAGACTATGTGATTAAACCCTTCAAATATTTGGGTTTCAATCTTAGTTTGGTTTACTTTTAAGAATCTTATGGACAAATTGTTTATTGAACGGTCTTTGTTGAACTTTGGGTTTAGTTGGAAAATTTTTGGAGATTAGGAATAGATTTTCTATTTACAAAGGATTTTCCTTTTGTGGATTATCTGATCTTTTTCTAACAATTTTGGATTTGGTTAAGGTCTAGTGAAATGGGAAATATATAGTTCACTTTTGAGGATTATGTGATTTTCTAGAAGTTGATTATAGCGCTCTTAATGTGTACACGTCATCCTAAACACTCGTCTTTTAGAGGAAAAAATTAGTTTGTGTAATAAATCTAGTAAGAGATGAAAGTCTACATGACAAGTAAGTATGTTTCCTTGTGATTTATTTAAGCTCATAAATAAATTCCTCAATGGAAAGTAACTTAAAACTAAAATTTTGTCTATTAACGTTTCTTACTGGGGAATCGAATACTGTTTAACCCATCTCAAGTTTTTGATTTTCGGGTGGTTAACTTTCTCCTAAACATGTTTCTATCACTCTCCATCAGAACCTAACACTTTGTTTTTTTCTTCCATATCCATGTTTTCATGGAATTCTTGTACCTATTTTCTCAGGTGACCTTGGTAATTTCTTTCTTTCTTTTAAAGTGATAGTTTAATTTACTCCTTTTCCGATGTGGGGCTTTCAAAGAAGTTTCCAAGCCCAATTTTAAAATTGCGAGGACGCAATTCCCAAAAGGGGGGAAGGATGTAACACCCCATGTAAATAAAGAATATGACATTTTCATATTTATCCATAATTGTTAATGAAATATTAATAGTACTTTAAAGGGAATTCTATGCTCGATGGCGTACCCAATACGCAACAACGAGTTTTTTTTGAAATCTTACATTGCACTCTAATAATAAAATAATATTATTGTAAATGGTGGTAAAATCACAGCCGATGTAATGATGGGAATGAACATAACTAACTAAAAAGTGATTATATATGGCTGTCAAATATTTTTACATTTATTAAATAAATGTTAGATGATTAAAATGCGAATGAATCCAATTTTAAGCATAAATATTCTAATATTCTTTAAAAGGTTGATTAACCGCCTTTTGATGGTGAACCCTTTTTAAATAAACTTTTTGAAAGTTTTGAATGTTATATTGGACCAAATAAAATCCTTCTTTAGAATCGGGACATCAGAATTTACTTTGTGTATGTTTTTGTAATTTTTTTGATAACGTCCATTTTTAATGAATAACTGAAAAATGTTGTATTTTAATTCAAAACCTCTTTTTAATTTAATTTATTTATATGATTATATCAACTTTTGAATTGGTTTTAAAGTTCAATTAGAATATATTTTTACCATTAAATCCAATGGTGGTCATTGGAATTAATTTCACATTGAAATTGGACTTCAACTATTGTTAATCTTTTAATAGATATTGTTTCTTAAAAACACGCTATTTGTTTTGATAGTGGGAATTATTTATTAAATTAATTAATGCAACTTATATTTTTTGATTTATGTAAAATAGCCATCATTTTTGAATTCGGAATATCAAATATAGCTTAGGGTAAATTTTTTGTATTTTTCTAAAAAACTTCAATTTTCGATGAATAGTGAAACCACTAAGTGGTAGTTAAAAAACTGATTTTTCTTTTAAATGAAACTTTACCACTTTTGTGAATTGAATTTCAAAAATACGACATACATGTTTTTCATTAGGATGTAAAATTTGGTTCGATGGGATGAAAATATTTTTTGGTGAATAGTAACTTTTAAGTTTTATTAATCGCGATTAAAGGTAATTAGTGTAATTTAAGGTAAAGATAATGTTATAATAGTAATAAATGACCTTGACACATGTTCTACCCTTATTGGATGAGTCATGGAAGACCAAGACAATCCATGGGTCAACTTGGGGACCCCATGGAGCCAATTGGGTAAGAAATTTACATTAATAACAATTTTCTAAAGTTAAAATAAAAATGTCACAAACATGTATTGTTTTACTTAAACAATTTTTACATGGGGTTATACAAGTAATATTTTTTACTATAAATATTCATTGGAAATATAAACTTATTTCCTACATCATTGTATTATTTTTATAATTTTTAGGCATTAAATAAATTACTTTATTTATGACACCATGATGAGGCAGTGATTACCTCATTAATGAACGATTTAAGTAAAATGAAACGATAATATAAAATCTAAGACATAAACTTGTCAAAAACCTATTGTATAGTTGGATTTCGATGCCTTGTCACCTTATCCTTGAAATATAAAATCTTGGGACCTTTAATATCCGAAAATCATTTTATAATAAAGTAACTTTTCATGACATTCTAAGAGTGCCCCTCCTCCCTCTTATAAAAGGCCCCACCTCTACCCCCTTATCCACACCTCCCAAGACTTCGGCTTAACCAAAATCTGCTCATTTTATCTATTCACATCCCTATATTACTCTTAGAAGCCTCACTTCGGGCAGAAGTCTTTCTAAGGAAGCCTTTGAGCTCAAATCAAAAAGAGTTATCCGATTTTAAGGTAATATCTTCTCTTATGTTCTTTTTTTTTGCTTCTCCAACCACCTAAACTCTTTTTATTACTTTATTTTGTAAGAAAACGAGTATATTAAATATACTAGGATTCTGTTATGTGGAGGATTAGAGATACACTATTACACACCTCAATCTAATTGTTAAATAACATACTGTTTTTGTGGGTGGCGAATTATTTCCTCACAAAACGATGATTGTACAATCTTCTTTCAACACCTCTCATGGTTTCCATTAAGATGTATCTGTATTTATATATTATATATAAATTATGTTTATGTATTCATTATGCTTCTGTATTTTTCATTTATTCCATACCTTTATGGTTTCTATAATGGTTAAACGCGATAATTTCATTTTAGGAAGTGCGGACTACCGCCCCCTCAAAGTGATTTGAATCGTTAATACCATATGTGGGATGTATAAAGGATTGATTTAATGGAGTTATATATTATATTATACTATATTTATAATAAACCTATGTATAATTATTATTTTTATTCTATTAAATTATGAAATAGAAATGAAAGTAGCATTCATGCGTACGTACGGCTTCCCGTCTCCATGAACGGTACATTTCATATCTTACCTCCAAATGTTATGTACTATTATAAGTACATATATATAATGGATATATATTTCATATATTACATATAATTGATGGATATCATTCAGGAATTATAATATATATATCTCTCATTTAGTTTTAATTTCATTAATATGACAAAGAAATGAAAGTAGCGTTCATACGTACGTACGACCTACCGTCTCCATTAACGGTGCATTTCATTTTTTATCTCCAAATGTTGTGGAATAGTATAAAATGAATATATACTGGATATTTATGATATTTAAATCATTAATACTTTTCTAGAGATGATGTACCAATAACTACATGGAAAATTATTTTCCAACAAGTTCAATTTTGACTCATGTACCGAACATCGAAAAAAACGTCTGATATGAACTCACATTATTAACCAATTATTATAAAATTATAATATGTGATATGAAATGAATAATAATATTTAGATGTGTTCCTTAAGAAATTATAAATTGACCAAAGTTTATTATTCAGGAATATAATGAAATGAACAAGACAAGTCAGACTTGAGGTAAGGGATCCTACCTCTCTCTTTCATTTTAAGTACTCTCTTTTATGTCACTTTCATTAATCTCCTCTTTCTTATGTTGGGGGATGTTCTTTTATATTCATAAGGATGTAATTTTTATGTTAATATTATGAGAGACCCTATTTGATCTCATCAATCCATTTTTTGATATTTTAAGTGGCACCGTTAGGCTACCAAATTTTCATAATTGGGTTTTTCATCTCACTTTTATTCCCATGAGATTCATTCTACATTTTCCACTATTTCATTTTTGTGTTGTGTATTTACTACCCATGATTGTATTCTTTGTGTAATATAATCTAATTCATGGGTATTTTCAACTTCATTGTATGACCCTTATTTCATGGTGTGTACGTTTTGAAAGTTACCCAAATCGGTAAAGGAACCTTCCACCCTCCTCTTTTCAGAAGACTTCTTTTGTTATGTATTTCAATTTACATATTATTATGGGGGATATGTTATTCTTATTGATGTAAATTTTATGTCCAAGTGATGAGATACCATTTTCTCTCTCATCCACTAATTTTATGAATTTTAATGTGATGCCGTTAGGTTGTCGAATTTTTGAAAAGGAACTTCTTAACTAAATTTCAATTCTTTGGGTTAAACTTGTAATCCTCGAATATATCATTCTATGAATATGTGTGAATGACACTGATTATTTTACACTTAATATCCACTTATATTGGGTGTATTTATATTTTACACACATAATTAAGTAATTTATTTATCCTTAATCTAAGGATGTCGTCTTTGAATGGGACTTCGTCTCAATCTCCTTTCATTGAGATATATTTTGTTTTATACACAAATTTCTTATATACGGTGTATAAACCCCTTTGACTTCTACTTTTATTCAAAAGGATTCTTTTCTATACGAAGCATTTTACTAAACGACAAAAAGTATGTTTCTTTTTAACGTACGCGGTGACAACGACATTTCCGCCGCCGCGAGTATTATTTGGTGATTGGCTTCCTCAACAAGCTGTATTGTTTTTAAAATAAAATAAATACCATATACTCTTTTATGGATTTTGGTATTAAAAATGGTTTTGATAAGGGATTTGTTATAGGAATATATTTAAGTGATATATTGTGATTGAAATGCGGTAATGTTTTCTTTCCATTATATTTTTTTTATGTCTTATGATTTTATAATGGTACTTGGACATTTGATGGGTGGTTACGTGATAAACCATATGACGGGTGGTGTCGTGAATACCAGTAAGGGTGGTTATGTCATAACCTCGAATTCATTGGGAATGGAAGTCGGTCGTATGTCTATTCCATTAGTGATATTTGTGGAAGTCGACCGTATGGTTATTCCATTTAAGTATGTTTATGTCCCAAGTTACCTTTATATGTTATCTGCTCTTTATATGGGTTTATGGTAATCTTTTGGTTACAAAGGATATTTTGTTATCTTTTATTCAGTGAAGAGTATTTATTACTTCATAAATGTTAAAATTATTACTTTGATAAAGTATTCATGGTTTACTTGTTTTTTTGAAAAACTAACAGTTTTCATTCTTTGTGTATCCTTTACTGGGCTTTTTATACTCATCCCAAGTTTTTGAAATGTTTTCCACAGGACTTAAAGATGAATAGGGGCAAGGATGGAATGAACTAAAGACATGCTATCCAAAACATGGAACTAGACATGTTTGTTTTTAAGAGTTTTTATTTTATGGAATCTTAGTAGAAGTGTCTACTTTGTAATCTTTTGAGATGTAATAGTTATGTCCTAATTATCTAAAACTCTAAACCTAAAAAGATCCTCTATGTGAATTATTCATTTAATTCATGATTATGTAATGTTTTAAGGCCGGGTCCTTATATGGTATGCATAATTTGGGACAATACAACCATACGGTTAAGGCCTCGTGCCAAGACCATAAATAATCTTTTTGTCAAAGCCTTGTAACAATATCGTAGTTTATCTCATGAGACCTACCGATGCGACGAGGGGCTATAGGGAGACCCACCAGAAACACAGTATGTCCAATTCATTCCTCATATGAATGGGGATAAACATAAACAACATATATATTCATATTGAAATAAATATTTTAAATGTAAATAACTTTTCCCAAACATTAATCATAAAAACTAACCATTCAGAGTAAATTGGTGAATGGTTTAAGGATAGAACATCCACAAAAAATAATCATAAACCATTAAATTAAATATTTTAGATGATACCGTGAAATATTAATCACAATAATACAAAATAATAAACAAGAATATTCAAATAGATGAAGATAATCCTACAAAATCTTTGAGCAATTCTTCAAATAAATACTCTTTTACTTTGAAAAAAATAGTTCTTTTGGAAAAATATTTGTATAAAACTAGAAGTGAAGTAAGATATTATTGTTATAATAAAATGAGTGATTTTATAAATATAACTATTTCCAAAAACACATTAGATATTAACATTGAATATTGGTAAGAAAATGAGATATTCCCAGGAATCAGGCTTGTATTTCGAAAACAATTTGAAAGCTCCCTTTAAAACATGTAATTATCCATAAAATAAGGAAGGATTCTGATTGGTGTACATATATTTAACACTCACACATAATTTATGATGATTATATAATAATACATTAGAATTTAATTGAGGTAATTATATAATGATAATAACCTAAATGAAAATGGATGTTCGGGTGGAAAAATGCATACCTTAAATCCAAACGTGTTCCACTATTGAACTTAATATCCTGGAATATAAAATATTAACTATTAATAATATAATTCAGAACATATTAGACATGTATTTATTTTATCATTATTATTTTTAGTACATTTATTCCCTTATTGATAAGTTATTATTTTGAATTTTTTCATTTCAGAGTGTTCGTTTTCTTTATTATCATAATCGGTTCACTTGTTCTTAAATAATGGAGTTCATGTGGAATGTATGTAAATCTCTAGAATTTAATTTTTCATATTATTAATTATCATATATCGGTTTTAGTGGTCATTTATATAACTTGGTTTCCTGGAATGAGGATGAATTATTATATCGAACTTTAATGGTAACTATTTCGGTTAATTTGTGGGTTTTGATTACAGTGAACTCACTTTTCATTAAAACATAATACTATTTTTACAAAAGGATTAAAGAACCTTAAATATGGTATATTAAATATATATTCATCTGGTTAAACCATAACAATAATGTTTTCATGACCATAATTGAGAATGATAATAGAAATCGAAATCCCATCGTCCATGAATGTGGTGAATTGACATATCTCGGATGGTGTTCTTGCTACTGGTATAAAAGAAGGTAAAAAAGAAGAGATGATGATAACTAATTCCACTCTCATGAAAACATTCCAGTACATGTAAGGTACTATAGTGATCAAAACATTTGGATAAATAAAGGTAACAATAGAAAAAGAAACCAATTGAACTAGAAATGAAAGACCAACAATTGAAGAGAGGAATTTACCTCTTGAACCAAACATCCTTGAGGGCCCCTTTAAGGGAGAGGTTTTTGTCTTTTTATGAGACCAGAGCTTTTTGGAAGTGGGATAAAAGGTTGGGAGGATATTTTGATATAATATTAAGTAGGCACAAGGCTTGAGAGGAGTGAAGGGAAGAGGGAGTGAGGGGGGTTATAGTGGAGGAGAGAGGGGATTTCTCAATATAAAATTCATTAATTTATTATTTCCCCACAAGACAAGGAATAGTGAGACTCACATTAACCAGAATAGAAATTTTACCATCTGAACCAGAAATAATTTGGCTCACATTAGCAAAACATCATGCATGACTCTATAATTAGCTTATTTTTCTTATTTTGTAAATTATGGTATTTCACTATTCATAAAAATTCTAGTATTTCAGAAAAATACCAAAAATTCACCCCAACCATTTTTCGACGTGTAGAATCGATAAATGAAGTCCATTTTTTCCAAAATAATTTTCATAATATGATTAATTTAATATTTAATAAAAATAATAATTTATTCTAAAAACAACAGTTTTAAAACATTTATTTACTTCTTATAAAGCATAGGTATATTGTAATTTCACATGAATATTATTTATATACTATCATAGGTAAGGTCACAATTCATTAGGGTATATCACTATTCAAAAGGGTATGTTACTATTCATAAGTGTAGGTTACTATTCCCCAAAAATTATGTTTTTCTTGTTAGTCTCCAAATAACTCACTGATCGCAACCGTGTATGTCAGATTTTTGAAATTCACATCACAAAAGTGAAAATATTATTTTTTAAGAATCACATAGCAATTAGTAGATAATTATGTGGTTATTTCATGTGATTATGACATATTAATAAGAAAGGAATTCCCATTGAAAAATCTTGGGTCACTACAAAGAAAGGTAAAAAGAATTATACTTTACAGAATAATGTTTATATAATAATATATATATATATATATATATATATATATATATATATATTATTTATTTATTAAACCCATCATAATACCCATCAAAAAAATTTTGTGATTAAAAATCAATTATATCGCTACGTGGACAAGGTAAGTCGTACATACACACAAGTAATAATTTAAATTATTGTTTGATGGGGAAGAGTGTTAATGATAGTATTGTTATAATATTAATAAAACATAAGATTATTGAGTATAAATTATTTATTATTTTATTATAAACATCATTTATTTAGAGGAGGTAAGGAATAGTAGAAAACAAAAGTGATCAGTTAGAACGATTACCTCTTCTTCAAAACATCTCCTATGGATCTCCTCTAAAGGGATCTAGGTTTTCTATTTTAAAAATAATAAAAACTCAATATTATGTCTTGGGAAGTGGAAGATATAACTTTAAATAGTATGTATGATCTAAAAGGATCATGGATATGAAATTCAGTGATAGAGGAGGTGCTCTTTTATAATTGAGGTGAGGGGCACTTTGGAAAATTCTCAAAAGATTAACTTATAATAACTCCAAATTCATTCCAAATACCTAAAAATGAAATTAATTATATTATAAGACAATATAGTGTCATAATATCATCATCCAATATATTTTAGACAAGTTCTGGTGTCATTTTAAACCTTATCAATTTTATTAGACCTTATTTAACCAATTTTAATTTTAACTGCAATAACAAAAAAAATTAATGTACAATTTTTTATTTTTTACTTACATAGTTTGAAGTGTCCATAAAAATACAATTTATGACATTTATAACTTTTTATAATAACTTTTTATTTTTTTAAAATATAATTACAATCTATTAATAATTTCATACAATATAATTTTCATAAAATATCATTACTGTCAATTTTGACATTATTCATTACATTGACATTATGAAAATCCAAAAAGAAAGATAATTTTAGAAAAAAAAATTAATACACCACTATTATGTAATATTAACCTATAAAATTATTGGGGATCATTGATTAATTCAAATTATATTTACAGTAATTTTCTTAATGTCATTTATTTTTTTTTTTTCATTAGAAGAATAATTATTTCATCATTAATATTTAATTATTTAAAGTAATTATTTAGTGTATAAAAATATAAATAAATTACCATGATATAGATAAAAAATTTATCTTTCGAAATGATATTTATAATTGATAATATCTTTTATTTAACTTCAAATTAGAAATATTATACTTTATAAAAATAAGAGTGTAACATGTTTGACTTTTAATTAAATTAAATACCATAAAGGTCACAATCATATTAAAGTAGATCCAAATGGTCATTAATTAGACCCTTGAATGATTATTGACAATATATACTAAAAAATTATTTTTTAGGTTTTTTTCTTTTAATGGTTCCTATATTTTTAATTAAATATATTTTATCGATTTTTCATTTTCTTATACAATCACTTATTATGTGTTTCATAGGCATTAAAAGTATTCATTTTGAATATAAAAATTATAAATTAATTAATATCATAAAAACAAATACATTTACCTCAATAGATTCCATTATATTTTATTATAACCTAATTTTTCCTTATGTGGACACATAAGAGATATTTAAGACAAAGAAAGTGGCATTTTGTGACTTTCATTGATTTAAATATTATATAACTCATTATCACAGCAAAGTGTCCATTAAATAACTCAATTTAAATCCATATGTGTTATGGAAGAATTATATTCACAGAATAAAATTTTGGTAAATTTAAGGGTCATTTTATAGTCCTTATCAATTTTTGAAACTAAATTAAAATATTTACCCTTTATCGTGGTAAGGAAATTTACCAAGGTTACTATTTATATTGACAAAAAATAAAAGTGACCTATTTAAGAAATTTAGAAATTATGAATCAAAATATGGATTTTTTTCAAATTAAAATCATAGATGTTTCATAATTTAATTTAAAATTGAACATGAAAAACACAGCCAAAATCAGTTATTCGGAAAAGTGACATTTAGAAAATATAAAATTTTTTAATACTAAATTCAAGTATAAATTAAATTTTATAAAATATAATTGGAATATTATAAATCAATTTAAAGTAACTAAACTTCTAAAATAATTCAAAATATAATTTTACTTTGTAAATACATGAAAAAAAATAAGAAATTTTATTTGTCACTATTCATTGAAAATTCAATATTTTTTAGAAAATTATAAAAATTCACAATAAGAAAATTTTGATAAGTTCATTTCAAAAATTAGTTTCCATTTATCAAATAAATTTTTTAAAATAACTAAAAATATATTATATTATTCATATAGAAAAATAAATAAACATAATTTTTTGAAGAAAATATATTTTTGATGAATAAAATAACATCACTAAAAATAAATTCATTATTTATAAATAATTAATAAGTTATAAATGAGGATGACCATTTTATATATTTCATAAGTCCATTAATATTATTCATTCCCACTAATTTAATGTATTGGTTATAATAGTCACATTTAAATAATAATATTTAGTTGTTTGTTGAGGCATAATGTTGTTTATCTTGTACATTGTCAAATATTTTCTTTCATTTTAAAGTCTCAAGATATTAAAAATTCAACTGGGAAAATTTTTCTATAGAGAAATTACCAAATATCAGTATTTACCTACAAGCACACACAAAACAAAAAAGTATCATCCTCAATGTGAATAAAATTTTATAAAAAACACCACCTCAATTCACAATGAATGAAAATTAGAAATATAACAGGGGAATATAAAAAAAAATATGTCACTCAAAGAGATAAGTAATTGAAATGTAAAAAACAGAAACAGTCACCACCAAATATATAAAAATTAAAAGTATAGGATCCCCAAAAAAACAATTTTCATAGACATGCCTCTTAGATTACTTTAATAGAAACATTTTTAGATAAAGGTATCGTAAAATCCTCTAGGGTTTAACTTAGATTATCTACCTATTGAGACGACTGTCTAAAATCCAAAATAAGAGTTCTTAAATATATAATTTCCTAAAATAACCCCTGAATGTGGTCCCAATTCCAAAGAGGGAAACAAATTAAAACCCAATTCAAAAATATCTAACTATAGATTAATAATAGCCCAAGATCCATAATTCAAGTACACCAAAGAAAATATAATAAATGGTCAAGTATTAGTTCCATGTATCTTGATGGACATAAAAGATACCAATAACGACATTTTTCTCAGAAACCACTCAATGTGAGTCTTTTAAGTTTTTGTATGTCTATACCCATTTCAACCGAAAAACCCAAGATACGGTTGGGAAAAAAATTTCTTGGGTATCTATAAGGGTTCGATACATAGAAAAAATAATGGAAAAATCATATAAACAAAAATTAGTTACATTTTGAAAAATCATATCCATATTGACCAAGAATTTCTAGTTGAATGAACTATTCAATGGATTTTTTATTATAAATCCACTGAAAATATTGAAAAAAACCAATTTTTTTGAATTTTTATGGCATAAAGTATATCTAATTTGACTTTGATACTAATTGGGGTTATCTGTATTATGGGTTTGAATACAATTAACATCCTAGATCTATTTGGGATTTTGTTTGGATTGATTATATCAAATATGAAGGAAACTAATTATGAGAATATTTTAATTTCATTCCAATGTATAGGAAACATGTATGGATAATAGAATGTCAAAATAATTATTTATAAAATTATTCAACAGTTGTGGGAAAATCCTAATTGGTGTGACAATAAAAAAATAAAACTCAAAATGATTACATTAATTATGATATCATTGGATACAAGAATTATATATACTAATTGAACTAAATATAATTTAAAAACATGAGATTATAATTTCAAGAGGAAATTGTGAATAAAAATGAACTTGAAAAACGAAAATCATAAATATTATTAATAATTCAAGTAAGAAATAATAAAGGCAACAAATATAAACAATTAAAAATGAGAATAAGTGAACCATATGCGTACTAAGAGTAAGAATACCTATTTTTTGATAAACTAAATCATATAATATTTTGATCGCTTCAATGGAGATCAAAGGATAAGGTAAATAAATAAATATACATAAAAAATAATTTTCCAATAATTAAAAGGTAAATAAAAATTGAAACAAAATGCAATAAATGACATGAGGATTTAACATGTATCAACCAATTTTCCAACATTCAAGGGATTGAAAAAGAATGGGTTTTTTATTATGAAATACGAGATCCGTAAAAGAAATTTATATATACATGAGAAAACTCAAACTCACATGATGCACAAGGTGGTCTAATATAAATCATATACAATACATCAAATATATTAACTGGGAAAGAGGTAAATGATTGATACTACATTTGAAAGGCTCAGTATCACCTTTTATTAATGAATAAGTTTACTAAAATATCTAATTTCATTATTATCTCTTTTTTTCATATTCAAAAATTATATCTTGGGTTATGTACTATTCAATAGAAACGAGATCAAAAAAACTATTGAATCCCATGTTTTTTCTTTATGAACTATCATTTTTAAGACATCACTCCATGTTTTTCACCCCATAAGTTAAATAATTATAACTGCCTTTCTGACAATTGTTTCAAGGGATGTACATCATATCTCTTATCAACTCCTCTATCCATCTCTCTTGTAACATATATAAGCTTAACAAAAATTAAATTCATGATTGATGAGAATTAATCTCCCAAGGATAAATAAATCATATCCAAAATAAAATCATGGATAAATATTTTAGAATTATGGAGCCTTAAAAGTGGAATCAACATCCGAGAAAAAACATCAGATGGAAAGGGACAGATGAAATCATAAAAGATCTTATAAGAAGGGTCCATATATAAATCACTAATTAATATCACATAGAAATAATAACCAAAGAATAGATAACTACATAATAAAAACTAATCTCGTTCTCACAATGATCTATGAAATGGAACTAGATTAGAAAGGGTAATACAAGCTAAGGAGGGAGGCTATACAATATATCCATGTTAAATTACCCAAAGAGTGATATCCTAGAATAACAATATATCCTTCCAAATAAAAATATATTTAAAATATGTATATATTTAAAAAATTAATTAATTATATAATTTTTATTAAATAAATAATTTAATTAACAATAAAAAATTATAATTTACAATAGAGAAGATTCCTTCCAATAAAATAGGATGGGTTATTACGATTTGATATAAGATCCAATAATTTAATTATATTTTCAATAATAAAAATTTAAATTGTTGAAAGTTATTAACATCTTTTTTATGTTTGGTCTTTGTTTATGTCTATATTTTGATAATATATTTGATAATGAAATGGTGTTTATTTCTTTTAAATAAGATACATAGTAATCATAAATGAATACGATGTAAGATTTGAAGACAGTGCTTGAAGAGAATAAATTGAATCCCTTGATCACATGTTTTGGTTATTCATGGTTTTCCTTCCTTATTTTGACTTTATTCTTATTTTCTAAATCCTTTTTTTATATTTTCTAAAATCCACTTTAAGGGTAAGTGGTAACCATACAACATAAGATTCAAAAACTTCCCCACAACTATATAAAAACTCCAAATTCCAGAGACCCTGCTTCTTCAAAACTACGCCACCAACATGGATATCAAATTCAAATTTAAAAAAAAATAAACCAGTTATCATACCACGTACCACTAGAACGTGATATGAGATGGTCTGAAATCCACATCGAGACGCGTAAATGTTGATTCGATCAAATGCCATGATTCGAGGCGACGACATATCCCATCTCCAACATCATCGCTTCTCTGAAACACCACCTTCATCATCACAACTGTCGTCACCAGAACTTCCATCCCTAGCATCGCCAACATCATCGCTTGACACCATCGTCAAAGAAACATCCCATTCGTCAACATCCACCAAACATTATTTCGAGGCTTCACAGGAAAAAACCAACAAACTTTCAACATGGCTTAAGGAAGAAATATCAAGAAAACCGTCCATCATGCCTTGAGCCACGAACCACCATAACGCCTGATCTGTGATGTCTCACACCATATCATGTCACGAAGCGAATGTCTTTATCAGCATCAACTAAAACGCCGATGAACTTCACCATCGTCCGTCATCACATTCACCGTCAACGGTCTAGATCCAAAGCCACAGTCGGCAAACAAACAAAACAAACCCAACACCAAACCGAAGAAATAAACTTCCCCAAATCAAGAAACCAACACTGCAACTAAACCCCAGCACAAAAAAGCATTAGGAAACAGTAAAAAGAGAACTCGACCCAAAAAACCTTAGAAGAACCCAGCTCAAAGCCAGATCTATATCCCCTCTCCACCATCCCGAACACCCATAGAGGCCACGCCTAACCATCCATTGCATGCATTCATGGACGGAGCATCTCCCTCAACCCGCGGACTGGGATTCGATCTCTGGAAAACTGTGCTACCGTGGAACCCTATCCATATAGTGGAATTGAGCAAAGAGGATGGTAAATCAAGCGCACAACCGAAGCGACTGAACCAAGGAAGATGCCGTCGCGAATGGCGGACAAAGAGATGAAGAACGGGGTCTTACCGGGACGAGAGAGGGAGGCGGCGACGGGAGAGAAACCCTAGCACTGTGACGCCCCTTATGGGCTCCTGAGTGGTCTTTTATTCTTATTTCAACCAATAAATGATGCCAAGATCATAGTATACTAATGTTTGTTTTTGTAATAAAAAAATAGATTGATTAATAAACTATTAAATTACTTATAATATGAAATCATTTTAAAATATAATGAAACATGATAAATAGAATGTGTAAATCCTTCTAAATATCGAAAAGTCCTATGTTACTATCAACCGAATGCATAATGTGTTTGTTATTATTTCGTTAATGTGATATATTTCTGAAGGCTTAATTGTATATTATGATCAAATATATATATTTAACTCAATAATAATATGCTTTACAATTAATTTCTTCTAAGATAATGTGTTTTGGATATGGTAAATTTTCCAATATCACAATATCACCACATTAATGCATTATTATGAATGAACTTCTCATTGTTCTGTGGATTTAAATTGGAAATAAGTTGAAAAAAACAAGTAACATTGGAGTACTAACTCTTTATCATTAATTAGTTCTACAAATTATTAAATGAAAATTATTTTTTTTGACAATGATAACATTGAAAAATGAATGATTTATTATAAAATAACATCAACATTATTCCCATTTAACCTTATATTATATTATATAAAAAAATTGTTGTTAGACTCACAACTCAATTCAACATAATCATAATGAAATTAAACTCATATTAATGCTTCCATGGGAAAATAGTATCATATAAATTGAGAAACATTAACAATTGAAACCAAAATTGTTACTATTTTTTGAAATCCAATGAGATCAACAACTGATGTGATAAATTTATAAATAATTTTTAATATAAATGGATTAATATTTTCACTTAATTGTAATAATAAATATTACTTCTTCATTGAATTTTCTAATCATTTATTCTATGAGAATACTTAATTATTTATCAAGATTTCAGGTTTAAATTTGATTCATTACATTGTGTTAGATATATATATATTAATTTTTTCTAAACACTACCATTTTCATTTGGTTTATGTTTTACAACACCGAATCTATTAATTTATAACTCTTTGTACAACTATAAATGGAATAATCTTCTTATGGTTATACTATATTAAAAAAGGGAGGAATAAAAGGTTGTGACTTATATTGTAAGGGATGTTTATAATAGGGTTTGACTCAATTTCCATAGCAAGTATGTCTTTGATTGATCTATACATTCCAAAGTGTTAGAGTGTCTACAAAGAGTGGATTAATATACAATATATGAACTATTATAAAAATTGATTGTGATTATTTTTTTCTTTACCTGATTAAATTATTACAAAAATAAATTCACACATATTAATATTTGGTTGTTATATTATTGGGAAAAAAATTGGTATCAAATATCTTATCTATTTTAGATATTTTTCATACACTATCCATGATCAATAAATTAATATATTTAATGGTCTCATTAGTTTTTCATCGATATTCAATATATCAATGATAGTTGTGTTCCATAAAATCAACACTATATATATGTAAATGAAATTGGTTACTATAAAACCCATATGGAATAATATTTATGTAACGTAAAACTTGATTATTGGACTTGTATAGTAAAATTATATAATCTCTCTATGGTAATATTGATGATCCCACTTATAGGGATATTATGATTTTTTTCAAATTATAACGTTTTGAATATTTTATATTATTCTATATGTTGATTTTTTTTTGTCATTTTTTATCTTCAAATATTTCATACGATATTTTAAAGGCTCTATATTTTTCAATTATTAAATAAAAAGGTTTTTAGAACTAATATTCAAATTATTCTATTATAACATATAAATTCATGGATGTTTGACAATGATAGAGTCGACTAAATGATAAAATGTTTCACAAAAAAATATTGGCTTAGTTATACCAAAAAATAGATAATTTACTCTTAGTGAAAAAGATGCATCAAGATTTACCAACTAAATAGAATTCTCAAATAGTTTCTACCAATGAATGATATAACATTAACAAGTATTCAATGGATGAAATCATCAGACTATTACTATAATAGGACATTAATTGAAGTACCTACTAATTAATGAGGAAATAATAAAAATTAATAACATATAGGTCTACTAATATTCTATCTACCGACTCCTTCGATGATAAAGTTTAGATAAGTGATGATGAATTTTCATTAATTAAAAAACTAAAGAAAGGAATTTTTATGAATTAAAAAGGTTTATATAAGTATAATAGAGACTCAAAAACAAATAAAATCATATTAAAAAGATGTAAATTAATTATAATATGAATATATAATGAAATTCCACATTAATCTAGATTTTACATAACATAAGAATAAGATAAATTATAAAAAATAAAGGATAAAATAGAAAAAAGTACTTCTTCAGTTATAGTTAGGATAAAACATCATGTGAAGAGTCTAATTAATAGAAGTAATATTTAAATTTGAGTTTGATAGATTTCATTTATTAGGTCAATTTTTCTAATTCATTTACAGATCACAAAAAATATACTACTTAATTATTAAATATATATTTTATAAACATCAAGATGAAGTTAAATTTAAAACTATATTGTAATGTAAGTTTGAGTGGAATAAAAAATGGTTATTGAGGATAATAATATTATATCTCATGACTTTAAATGTTTGGAAAATAATTATTTTATAAAGAAGAAATATAATAAACTACAGTAGAGAATCTAATGGATAAAATTTAATGGTTTTATTATGATCTTATAAATTCTCAAATCCAAACTGAAATTATGATAACATTATTCACCTATAAATAGATGTCAGGATAAGTAATATTAGTTTTTATATTGGTAAATTTACTAATTTGTTTAGAAGAATCAATTTCAAAATCACTACTAGGAGTATCTAGTTAGTTACCTATTACAATTATGTCATACGAAGTCATTATGGATGTAATCGTTTTCTTTAGATTCATCAATATTTGGGTTTTAAAATATTATTTATTTCAAAATCATTATTAGGGAAAAAATTTATTTTACAATTAAATATGTATACGTACATATGGAATGAGAATTTTAAAAAGTTTGATGAATTGGTCTATGATTAACAAAATTTTATGTTATTTTATTTTTTTAGAATAAATTCCAATAAAGCCTCTGGAAATTTTTTTACTATTACAGTCGGTTCTCAAGTCACATGATAGAAGGGGTTGGAATCACCTGTTTTAATAATCACAAATCATGTTTCATTTATATGATAATCATATTTCATTAGTTTTTATAGTTTTTATCATTTAACAATTATGTATTTTAAATATCACTAATTTTTTTGATCAATTTTACAGTGTAGAATTTTCAAAGTAAAAGGTTACAGATTTGTAGGTCTCGGTTAAGAGCCTTGTATTTAAGTCACCGGTTGAGGATACTGTTGGTAAGGTTACCAATTAGTTGGTTACCGATATAGGTTACCGCTAAGGATTACTACAGGAAGGTTACTAATAGAGGTTACCGCTGGAAGGTTACCGCTCGAAGTTACCACTGGAAGGTACCTGCTAGAGGTTACCAATAGAGGTTACCACTAGAGGTTACTGATAAAAAGTCACCGCTAAGAGGTATCTGCTATAAGGATACATATGGGAATCCTACCAATTAATCCTACTAATGAAGCTTACCGGTGAATCCTAACGATGAAGCCTACCGATGAAGTCTACTTTTCATAAGGCTTCAGCAATAAGTCTATCGATATATATACCCTTATACTCTATACATTTTCAATTTTCATGAGATTATTGTAATGGTCATATTTGGTAAATTTAATGCTTTTGACATTAATTAATGCTGATAGTATACATATCTAGAGATCGTATCTAGAGACAGTACGAGGTAAGAGGAAGACCATGTGTGGTTTTATTATTCCTACTGTCGAACACCAAGAATAAAAAATAAATTTAGATCAGGCTAAAAAGAAGGATGTTGGGTGAGAAACATTACACAATAGATCGACAGTACAATGATAACACAAACACTTACTCTGTGAACAAAATCTCTTCACGAAGATCATTTAGGAGAACAAATTCGAGGTTGCCTTGCAGTTCATTATCAAATCACCTTCAAACCAAGAAGTAGAACAAGTCATTAACTAGAAGCTAGAACCTGGAGTTGCGACACTCTATTTTGGAGAAACTTCTAGATAAGGACTTGAACTGTAATTTCATCACTCGAAGTGTCATGATCTTAACGGAAAACACATAAAATATTCTAAAATCAATCTTTATAACATTAGCTCTATTGTGTTCTTCATCTTACATTTATGAGAAGTGTGTGTTTGTTTGTTTCACACACACTGTCTCACATGCTTAAACTGGATGATATTGAAAATCGTCACACCAAACGTTACTTACACTTTTTTCCCACGTGTGACTATGAAAGAAGCTTTTCGTTGCCTAGTTGTGTGTTTTTTCCATGAAGAAATATGGTAGAGATTGTGAGACCTAAAGATTTTGTGAAAACTTTTGTAAAGCCTGATACAAGTTGTGTATCAATTTTATTGTCAATATAAACTTCTTGGTGGTAGGTGATCACCAGGATGAGAGGATTAAGTCTCATCTTGATACTGAACCTCTTGTTTAATTCCATTGTGTACTATATTTGGTAATACTCTGTTTTTCTATTTTCCACTACTTATTATTTCAAAAACAGAAAAAAAAGTACATTAATTCTGATCGTTAGTTTTGGTTAGTTTGTATATGTTTTTATTTCATTAAACCTATTTTAAAAGTTGGATAGGGGGTTTAAACTAATTTAACTAAGGACTAATCATCCTTTCAGAAATTTTTTGATCAATTGAACATTTATATCTCTATTACCTTAATTAACTAGGTTGTTTCAAATTGGGGGATTTTTTCCATAATGTTTTTAACAGAAATTTTACATAGGAACTCAATTCACCCCCCCTATTGAGTTTCCACCCTGACAAACATCTGGTATTAGAGGAGTTTTTATTGCTACCATCAGAACTGGGTTTCAATCTTTTTCAAATTATTTTTAACTTTTATTGTAGTTTTATATTAAGTATCCTTAAATTAATGTCATATCTAGATTTTTAGTTGTTTAAATTCTAATTATCTATGGATAACCGAGTTGAGGGTGTGGCTACTAACATGCCACCTTTCATTAATAGTAATAACAATTCTCAATGGAAATTGAAAATGAAAATGTATCTAGAGAGCATGGGTCTTGAAATCTGTGACACAATTGAAGAACAACATGCATTACCTACTACTGATAAAGACACATGGTATCAGTTGAATAAAGAAACATATAATAATAACTGTAATGTGATGAATGTTTTGTATTGTTCTTTATGTGATGAATAATAAAATAGAATATCTACCTGTAAAACAACAAATGAAATTTTTTATACTTTTGATGTTTCTCATGAGGGAACAACCAATGTTAGAGAAATGATATTAAACACTTCTACTAATAAATATGATAATTTTAAAATAAAAAATGATGAACCTATCTCTTAAATTTATCTCAAGTTAAATGAAATACTAAATACCATGAGTGTTCTTGGGAATCAAGTGGACAATATGGATCAGATTATAAGATTTCTTAGATTCCTACCTGACAGATAGAGAGGAACTTATATTTCTATTTGAGAATCCTATGACATAAGAAATATACTAGTGAAAGAACTAATTGGAAAACTTATGATGTAAAAATAAGAGATTAAGGTGAATCAATAATTAGATAAAGAACCAATAAAAAATCTGTAGCATTCAAGACTGCTACCTCAAAGAGAAAAGAAAATGAAAATGTTCTTGTTCTTGTAGATTGTTCCACCAGTAAAGATTTAGATTTGGACAGTGATTAAGAGATGGCTAATCTTTCTAGAATACTCAAATATTTTTACTAAAAGAACAATTTATTTGGAATGTCAAAATAAAAAAAAAAGTTATGATAGTAAAGGATAGTAAAAAAAGGAATGAAAATCGAATGACTACACAAATGAGATAGTTTTCTATGAGTGTAAATGAAAAGGTCATGTGAAGGATGATTCCCCCAAGATGGAATTCAAGTAGAAAAATGAAGTCAAGGGAAAGGGATACAAAAATATTATGAAATCTACTTAGTGTGCTTCAAAAGACATCTGTAGTAAATGTGAAACTTCTAATACTAAAAAGAATAATCATGAAAACATGTGCTTCATGAAAGAAACATTTGAGGTAACACTTAATTCTCCCACACATAATGATAACTATTCTGGGATTGATATTAAATCAAATAATGATGAAAATATGAGTAAGGATGAACTGTTTCAATACTGTTGAATCCTTGAAGATACCATTATTGAACTCAAGGATGATTATAAATTATTGAAAATACAACATTCTTTAAATGAGAACTATATGTTTGATTTGGATATTGAAAGAGAAAAATTTTCTCAACTATTAAATGAAAATACTGAACATAAATTATCAAATGAGAAATTAAAATATATCTTGAGATATTTATAGCTGATAGGGATAACTTGACTCAATTTATAGGGAAACAATTACTCAAAAATACAAAACTGGTCTAAGATATCAACCTGGCTAGAGAAGGATTATTAAAAACAAATTTTTTCTAAAATATAGACAGTTCAAGACTAGTTCAAGTTCTGGATCATCTCTTAGAAAAAAAATTCTAAAGGACCTAACAATGTATTTATGTATCAAAACATGTATGTTAATTAAAGTAAACCTGTGAGAAAAATATGGGTTCATACATCATTACTTGCTTACCTCTCTAGAACCAAGAAAATCTAGGTTCCAAAGTTATTCTATGCTTAATCTGTTTTTCATGAAAATTATCTAAATATTTCCTATAAAACCCCAGGGTACTTGGATAGTGGATGTTCAAGATATATGATACGAGACAATTCATGCTTCTAGAGCCTAATCTATGTTGATGGTGTACATGTTACATTTGTTGATATTTCTAAGGGAAAGATCGTCGTCTTAGGCCAAATTGGCAATCCTAATACCATATTGATTTCAAAGGAACTTTTTGTCGATGGGTTAAATTACAATCTACTTAGTATCTATCAATTGCGTGATGATGGTTTTAATGTTATGTTTTAAAATGATGTATGCAACGATTTTAATTCAAAAAATGATTTAATATTCAATTCTCATAGAAATTAAAATGTATATTTTGTTCATTTAAATTCTTTATCCAAGAAAAATGTTTCTTGTTAAAATTATTTTCATAAGGAATCTTGGATATGGCACAGAATATTAGGACACAACAATGTTCACTAACTTAAGAAACTAACTAGGAAAGTTTTAGTCAGGGACTTGCCTATATTTCAATTCCTAATTAACAAAGTTGGTAAGACATGTCAAAAGTGAAAACATCCCAAATTTTATTTCAAACTAAAGAAAGAAGTTTCAACTTCTCAACTTCTTGAGTTGGTTTACTAGGATTTGTTTTGACCATAAAGAGTTTCAAGTTTAAATGGGAATAATTATGTATGGGTTCTTCTAGATGATTGTTCTAGATACACTTGGGTATACTTTATAGCTCACAAATGTGAAAAATGTTCTTACTTCATTAAATATTCAAAATCTGTAGAAAAATATAGTGGACAAATAATTAAGACATTTTGATGTGATCATGGATGTGAGTTTGAAAATAATAAGTTTGAATCTTTTTGTTCAAATAATTTCCATAATATCAATTTCTTTACTCCTAGAACACCTCACCAAAATGGAGTAGTGGAAATAATAAATTGGACACTTCAAGATATTCCCAGACTATGCTTAATGTGTATAACATTCCTATCTATTTTCAGGATGAATCTATTAATATAGATTGTTACATCATCAGTAGAGTTTTAATTAGAACTATTCTTAAGAGGACCCCCAATGAGATATAGAACAATAGAAAACCTAATGATAATTACATTGATGGTTTTTGTTGCAAATCCTTTATCCTTGATAGTAGGAATAATCTTGAAAAATTCGATTCCAAAAGTGATGATGGAATTTTACTAGTTTACTAAATCTCTAGTAAATTCTATAGAGTATTCAATAAGAGAACGAAATGTATGGAAGAATCATTTAATTTCAAATTTGGTGAGACTGATCCACATGAACCTAAAACCTCTCTTGAATGTGTTGAGGAAGATATGTCAATTCTAGACCTTAATGAAAAAACCAGTGAACCCCCAATTACAACAACTAGTTCTAGAAATTTTCCAAAATCTGAGCCTCATGAATCTAAACCCATAGACAACCATGTGGAGTCTAGTCCAGCCCTTTCCGGAGGTATTAGAACTCTAAAGAATAATTATTTATATGTTTTAGTAGGGGTTCTAAATAGAGGGGCATAAACTAGAGCTTCTCTGAGAAACCAGGTTGAACATCAAGATTTTCTTTCACAGATTGAACCCAAAAGCATTAATGATTCCATCAATAATGAATTTTGGATCATAGTTAAGCAAGAAGAATTAAATCAGTTTGAAATAAATGATGTTTCTAAATTAGTAGAAAGTCCTAACAACACTTGCACCATAGGCACTAAATGGGTGTTTAGAAACAAAGTTGATGATTCCGGAAATATAGTTAGAAACACAACAAGATTAGTTGAACATGGATTGTAACACCCTAGGTAAATAAAGAGTAAGAAATTTTCATATTTATCTATATTTGTGAATAAAATATTAATATTACTTTAAAGTTAATTCTATGCTCGATGGCGTACCCAATATGCAACAACAAGTTTCTTTGAAATCTTACGATGCACTCTAATAATAAAATAATATTATTTTAAATGTTAGTTAACGCCTAGCCATTATAATGGCGGTAATGAACAGAACTAACTACAAAATGATTATATATGTTTGTCAAATATTTTTTTCAATAAATGTTAGAGGATAAAAAATGCAAATGAATCCAGTTTTTAAGCGTAAACATTCTAATATTCTTTAAAAGGTCGATTAACCGCCTTTTGATGGCGAACCCCTTTTTAAATCCACTATTTGGCAACTTTATAAGCTCTATTTTTCAAAATAAACATATTATTTATGACTGGGACATTGAAATGTACCTTGGGTTAATTTTTGGTATTTTTCTGACAATGTTCATTTTTCAATGAATAGTGAAAAATACTGCATTTAACATCAAAACTGCTTTTTCATATAATTTAATTATAAGGTTATATTATCTTTTTAATTTGTTTTAAAGTGTAATTAGAATATATTGTTACCATGTAATTAAATGATGGTCTTTGGGATTAATTTCACTTTGGAATTAGGCATAAACAAGTGCCAAACTTTTCATAAATATTGTTTCTAAAAAACCTGCTATTTGTTTATACAACGAGAAGTTTTTTTAAAATTAATTATTGAACTTTATGTTTTTGGAATTTGGTAAAATGGATTACATATTTTTAATCATAAGGTACAAATTATGCAATTAAGTCTCTTTTGTTTTTGGACATTATGAATAGTAACGACGGAAATTATCTTTAATTATCTTGATTAATGAGTAATCGGGTAGTTAAAGATAATAAGATAATATCATAATAATACAAAATGACCACAAAATGAGTCCTAAGGCTACTGTTTGTTTCATGGCCGACCATGGTATGCCTTGTTCCAAACTTGGGGGCCCCATGGAATCACTTTTGTGAGAAAGTGACTTTTTATCGTTTTATTTTTAAAGAATGTTAAATGTAACAAAGAATGTATCACCTAAGTAAAATATTTTTAATTTTGTCTACATAGATGATCTTTTGAACTATAAATATTCATTGGAAAGATAAAACAATTTCCTACATGAGAGTATTTTTTTTATAATTTTTGGACATTAAATAAATTAAATTATCTATGACATCATGATGATGCAGCGATGACCTCATTATTTAACGATTTAAAAAAAATGGAATGATAATGTAAAATCTAAGACCTACACATGTCCAAAACCTATTGGATGGGTGGATTTCGAACCATTATCACCTTATCCTCGAAAAACATCAATGTGGGACCATTAAAATCCGAAACCTATTTGAAAATAAAGTTACATTTTATACCTTTCCAAGAGTGCCCCCCTCTCCTCTTATAAAAGGCCCCCACCCCTACCTCCTTACCCACACATCCAAAGCCTTTTGATCGGCCAAACCCTGCCCATTTTGTCTCTCCACATCCCTCTATAACTCCATGAAGCATCACTTTGGGCAGAATCCTTTCCAAGGAAGCCTTTGAGATCAAATCAAATAAAGTTACTTGATTTTAAGGTAATGTCTTCACTTGTGTCCTTTTGTTTTATTTTGCTTCTCCAACCCCCTAAACTCTTTTTATTATTTTCTTTTGTAACAAATACAGTATCTTCAATATAATATGATGTTGTTATAATAAGTATTAGAGCTACACTTACACACACCTACATCTAATGGTTAAAGAACATACTGTTTCTGTGGATGGTGGATTTCTGCCTCACGAAACGATGATTGTTCAACATTCTTCTAACACCTTTAAAGGTGGCCATTAAGATGACACTATATTTATATATGATATATAATATGTTTATGTTTTACTTAAGCTTCTGTATTTTTCATTTATGGCATACCTTTATGGTTTCCATTATGGGTAAACACGATATCTTCATTTAAGGAAGTGCGGACTACCGCCCCCTCAAAGTTATTTGATTCGTTAATACCATATGTGGTACGTATAAAGGATATATTTAATGATATTATATATGATACCATACTGGAATTAAAATACTATTATGTATCATTATGTTTTAATTCCATTAAATATGAAATAGAAATGTAATTAGCGTTCATGCGTACGTACGGCTTACCGTCTCCATGAACGATACATTTCATTTCTTATCTCAAAATGTTATGTACTATTATAGTACATATATATAATGGATATATATGTAATATATTACATCTAAATTATGGATATCATTCTGGAATTATAACATATATATATATATATCTCATTTTGTTTTAATTCCATTAATATGACAAAAAATGAAAGTAGCATTCATGCGTACGTACGGCCAACCGTCTCCATGAACAGTGCTTTTAATTTTTATCTCCAAATGCTATGGAATAGTATAAAACGAATATATACTGGATATATATATGATATTTAAAACATCAATACTATTCTGGATATGATGTACCTATAACTACATGGAAAATTATTTTCCAACAAGTTCAATTTTTGACTCATGTACCAAACATCGACAAAAATGTCTGATATGAACTCATATTATTAACCAATTATAATAACATTAAAATATGTGATATTAACTGAATACTAATCTCTATAGTAGGTCCTTAAGAAATTATAAATTGAACAAAGTTTATTATTCAGGAATATAACGAAACGAACAAGACAAGTTGGACTTGAGGTATGAGATCCTACACCTCTCTTTCTTTTTAAGTGCACTCTTTTATGTCATTCCTTTTAAAGCTCATCTTTCTTGTTATTGGGATGTTCTTTTATATTAATCTTACTGTAATTTTTATGTTCATATGATGAGAGACCTTATTCTCTCTCATCAATCCATTTTGGAAGTTTTGATTGGTGCCGTGAGGCTACCGAATTTTTGTAATAGATCTAACCTCTCTCTTCCTTTTTAAGTACTCACCTTTATGTCACATCTTTTAAGCTTCTCTTTGTTATGATGGGGGATGTTCTTTTATATTCCACTTTCTGTAAATTTTATTTTAATATGATGAGAGACCCTATTTGATCTCATCAATCCATTTTGGATGTTTTGAGTGGCACCGTTAGGTTGCTGAGTTTTCATAAGGGATTTTTCATCTCACTTTTATTCCCGTGAGATTTATGCTACATTTGTTACACTATCCTTAGAGTGGTGTATGTACTTCCCATTATTTTAGTCATTGTGTAATATAATTTCATTTATGAGTATTTACATCAATGTTGTATTGTCCTTCTTTCACGGGGTGTACGTTTTGAAAGTAACCCAAGTCGGTAAGGGAACCTTTCACCCTCCTATTTTTAAAAGACTTCTTTTGTTATGTCTTTTAATTCACATACTATTATGTTGGGCTATGTTCTTTTATATCCTTATTGATGTAAATTTTATGTCCAAGTGATGATATGCCCTTTTTATTTCTCATCAACTCATTTTCTGAATTTTGAAGTGATGTCGTTAGGCTGTCGAATTTTACCAAGGGAACTTTTTAACCCAGTTTCGATTTCTTTGGGTTCAACATGTAGTTATTGAGTATGTCATATTTTGAATGTGTGTTAATGACATTTTATTGTTTTAAACTTAATATCCACTTATATTGGGTGTATTTATATTTTTCACACATAATGTTGAGATTGAATTATCCTTAATTTAAGGATACCTTCTTTATAAGGGAATTCATCACATTTGACATTTCTATTGAGACTTCTTTGTTGTTATGAACCAATTCACTCTTATATGGTGTATATACTTTCCTTTAGAATATTATATCATGAATCCATTTATTCTCATGATATTATAAAGTTCTGACTAAATGTTATTCCTCAATTATCGTATTCAAGTGTCTCTAATTTCGGTAGAACCCCTTTAACCAAAATATCGCTTTAAATGTTTTAATTATTTGTTCTTATTAATATCCATGTTTTTAAAGTGGTTTTAAGGATTTATTTATATGGATATTAATTGTTTAACATTTTAAAAGCTTCAAGGTTGTATGGGACACTTTGATTCAAAAATCTCTTTATTAAATGTTTTAAATGGTTTTGTAAATGGTTTCTTTTTTAATGGATTCATCATTTCAATATACTAAAATGTTATATTGTGATTGAAATGTGGAAATGTTATGTTTCCTTTATGCATGTTTTATGTGATACGTTTATGTTATGGTTCTTGGGCATTGTTATGAAAACGGGTGGTTCCATGATAAACTAATGGCGGGTGAGCCCGATATAGCTCTCCAATGCATTAGGTAACGCGAAGGAGTGAAACGTTAAGGTTTATCTAAAGAGATTTAGGAAATATACTGTGGTGGGTATTCCAAACGTAACCAAGAGGGTTACTCCCTATGTAAAAATGTTATGAATGCCTCAAGTTACCTTTTATGTCTTATGATTTCTATGATTTATTCATGATTTGATGAGGTATGTTAAAGTGCCTAGGTTTTATGGGTAAAGTATGATTTCATTCTTATGTTTATATGAACTCATGTTTACTTTCCATATTTTTTATAAACCTTACAGAGCTTTTTTTTCTCATCCCAAGTTTTTTTGAAATGTTTTTCACAGGTCAAGGGAACGGTACATGATATGATGATAGTGTCAAGGAAGTGTCAAGAAGGAATCCATGTTTCATTTTAAATATGTTTCCATTGATGGAATAAAATGAATAATATCTTTTATGTAACCACTTTGTTTAAATGTGGAATGTAATGCAAGTTTTATGATCTAATTCTCTATAACTCTAAACCTGAAAAGATACTCAATGTTTAATCTTGTAATAACTCAAGATCAAGTAAGGATTAAGACTGGGGCCTTATAGTTGGTATCAGAGGTCGGTTTAGATAACTTTAGAGGTTAGGGTATTATTTAAGAATAAGTGACATTACCATAATGTTTAGGATTTCAGAAAGAGTCTTAGTTTTAGAAAAATTGAATGAGTAATTATATCTTAGTGTTTATCTTCCTCATTAGTACATGATGGTTTTGTTGATATACTCACACTGACCTTTTTGGTTTTAGTAAATGGCTTGATCTAGCAGGAACCAAAGTAATAGTGGATGTGAAGGAAACTGTGACAGTTTGTTGATCAAGCAACTGAATGATATGGGAGCTACAATGAGAACTCTTGTGATTATCCTCAACCAACTATCTGGAGTCATGATTGACCACCTAAACCTTGGTGATTTCTCTAAGGCATCATATATGCGAGAAAAAAATCCCCATGGAACTACAGGTAATAATCATAAAGGTAAGTGTGTTCAAAAACTTATGTGTCAAAAATGTGGAAAGAAACACCTAGGAAAATGTTTCAAAGGGACATAAATATGCTGTAGATGTGGAAATGAAGGTCATAAAGTAAGAACCTGCCATGGAAAAAGGAAGCATCCATTTGACTCGAGGAAAGGGAAAGAAGTTATTTCTGAAGGATCAATTGAATGTTTTAAATGTGGTGTGCATGGTCATTATGCAAACACATGTCCTATGAAGAATTTTCATGAATGGGATCACCAAGATCATACAAATGTTCATTTACCAATAACTAATGCCATTCCGATTGAGGATGATGAAACTGAAAATGACCAATCAAAGGTATGGATTATTTCATAACTATTGTTTTCCTATTTTGGAATCTTAGGATATGATTCATGATTTTGTTTGTAGGAAAGAAGAATTTCAGAATAAGTTGGAAAGTAATGGTTAATGGATCATGAAGAATGTTGAATGAGTAAGATGTCAACATATAAGGGCTTCAAGAGTTATGGTGAAATTCTTAAGAGTATTAAGTCTCTTTTGATGATGGGGTTACATTAGAAGACGTTTTATAGTATGTGTAACCCTAATGTTTAATATATGAAAATTTTATTCAAGGAATAGTTATATGTTCTTTTGTGGACATAGTTATAAAGAACCATTTGGGTTTATATGGTCCTTAGTTTTGAGGTAATTATGGGTTAATATATGTTATGATGGAAGTGAAAGGCATGAGATAAAATTGAGGTTAAATTATGTTATGGTTATTTTTGATGATTTTATCTCTTTTTGGGGAATGATTTGAGAATTATATAGTTTTGAAAAAACGATAACATGCAGGACGTGTGACAACCCGTCGCGTCAGACAAAGCTGCGTGAATCGAACCCACAACCAAAGTGTGACTGGTATTTATCGCCTACCACTGGACTACGTGAAGTCCCTGGTTAGTTTGACTAATTCTTTTTAGTTATATGATCTTAGAAACCAAGAGTATGTTTATTTTGGGTTATCTATGGAAATGATTAACCTATCATGGAGGATATGTGATTAGGTTAATTACTTTTCAATATGATAATTTAAGAGCATATGATGTTATTTGGAGATAAAAGTTAATTTGTACCTTAGAAGACTATGTAAATATTTGGGTTTCAATCTTACTTTGGTTTACATTGAAGTATTTTATGGACAATTGTTTATTGACTGGTCTTAGTTGAACTTTGGGTTTTGTCGGAAAAATTTTGGAGATTAAGTATAGATTTTCTTTTTTATAAAGTATTATCCATTTGTGGATTATCTGATCTTGTACTAACCTTTTTTGTTTTGGTTTTGGTTAAAGTCTAAAGACATGGGAAATATATAGTCCTCTTTTCTGGATTAGGTGATTCTCTAGAAGTTGATTATAGCTCTCATAATGTGAACAAGTCATCATAAATACTCGTCTTTAGGAGAAAATATGAGTTTAATTAAGGAATCTAGTAAAAGTTGAAAGTCTACGTGACAAGTAAGTATGTTGAATTTTGATTTAGTTAAGCTCAAAAATAAATTCTTCAATGAAGAGTAACTTAAAACAAAAATGTTGTCTGTTAAATTTTCCTATTGGGGAATCGAATACCGTTTAACCCATCACAAGTTTGTGATTTTCTTATGGTTAACTTTCTTCTAGACATGTTTACTATCACTCTCCATCAGAACATGACCCTTTGTTTTTTCCTCCATTTCCATATTTTCATACTTGGAATCCTAGTATGGGTTAACTCGGGTGACCTTTGTACTTCTATTTCTTTATTTTAATGTTATTGTTTTACCTACTCTTGTTCCGATGTGGGACGTTCAAGGATGTTTCCAAGCTCAATTTTTTTTTAAAATTGCGAGGACGCAATTCCAAAAGGGGGGAAGGATATAACACCCCAGGTAAATAAAGAGTATGACATTTTCATATTTATACATATTTGTGAATAAAATATTAATATTAATTTAAAGGTAATTCTATGCTCGATGGTGTACCCAATATGAAACAACAAGTTTCTTTGAAATCTTACGTTGCACTCTAACAATAAAATAATATTATTTTAAATGGTAGTTAACGCCTAGCCGTTGTAATGGCGGTAATGAATAGAACTAACTAAAAAATTATTATATATGTTTGTCAAATATTTTTTTCAATAAATTTTAGAGGATTAAAAATGCAAATGAATCCAGTTTTTAAGCGTAAACATTCTAATATTCCTTAAAATGTCGATTAACCGCCTTTTGATGGCGAACGCCTTTTTAAATCCACTCTTTGGCAATTTTATGAGATCTATTTTTCAAAATAAACATATTATTTATGATTGGGACATGGAAATGTACCTTGGGTTAATTATTGGTATTTTTCTTACAATATTCATTTTTCAATGAATAGTGAAAAATACTGCATTTTGCAACAAAACTGCTTTTTCATATTACTTAATTATATGGTTATATTATATTTTTAATTTGTTTTAAAGTATAATTAGAATATATTTTTACCATGTAATTCAATTATGGTCTTTGGGATTAATTTCACTTTGGAATTAGGCATAAAAAAGTGCCAAACTTTTCATAAATATTGTTTCTAAAAAACCCGCTATTTGTTTAGACAACGGGAAGTTTTTTTTAAAATTAATTATTGAAATTTATGTGCTTGGAATATGGTAAAATGGATTACATATTTCGAATCAGAAGGTCCAAATTATGCAATGAAGACTCTTTTGTTTTTGGAAAATAGGAATAGTAACGACGGTAATTATCTTTAATTATCTTGATTAATGAGTAATCAGGTAGTTAAAGATAATAAGATAATATCTTAATAATAAAAAATGACCACAAAATGTGTCCTAAGGATACTGGTTGTCTCATGGACGACCATGGGATGCCTTGTGCCAAACTTGGGGGCCCCATGGAATCACTTTTGTGAGAAAGTGACTTTTTATCTTTTTATTTTTAAAGAATGTTAAATGTAACAAAGAATGTGTCACCTAAGTAAAATATTTTTAATTTTGTCTGAATAGATGATATTTTAGACTATAAATATTCATTGGAAATATAAAAAGATTTCCTACATCATAGTATTTTTTTTATAATTTTTAGACATTAAATAAATTAAATTATTTATGACATCATGATGATGCAGCGATGACCTCATTATTTAACGATTTAAAAAAATGGAAAGATAATGTAAAATATAAGACCTACACATGTCCAAAACCTGTTATATGGGTGGATTTCGAACCCTTATCACCTTATCCTTGAAACACATCAATGTGGGACCATTAAAATCCGAAACCCATTTGAAAATAAAGTTATATTTTATACCTTTCCAAGAGTTCCCCCCTCTCCTCTTATAAAAGGCCCCCAGCCCTACCTCTTTACCCACACTTCCAAAGCCTTTGGCTCTGCCAACCCCTACCCATTTTGTCTCTCCACATCCCTCTATAACTTCTTGAAGCCTCACTTTGGGCAGAATCCTTTCCATGGAAGCCTTTGAGCTCAAATCAAAGGAAGTTACCCGATTTTAAGGTAATGTCTTCACTTGTGTCCTTTTGTTTTATTTTGCTTCTCCAACCCCCTAAACTCTTTTTATTATTTTCTTTTGTAAAAAATCCAGTATCGTCAATATAATAGGATGTTGTTATAAGAAGGATTCGATCTACACTTACACACACCTATATCTAATGGTTAAAGAACATACTGTTTCCGTGGATGGAGAATTTCTGCCTCACGAAACGATGATTGTTCAACATTCTTCTAACACCTTAAAAGGTTTCCATTAAGATGACACTATATTTATATATGATATATAATATGTTTATGTTTTACTTAAGCTTCTATATTTTTCATTTATGGCATACCTTTATGGTTTCCATTATGGGTAAACGTGATATCTTCATTTAAGGAAGTGCGGACTACCGCCCCCTCAAAGTGATTTGATTCGTTAATACCATATGTGGTACGTATAAAGGATATATTTAATGATATTATATATGATACCATACTGGAATTAAAATAATATTATGTATCATTATGTTTTAATTCCATTAAATATGAAAAAGAAATGGAAGTAGCGTTCATGTGTACGTACGGCTTACCGTCTCCATGAACGGTACATATCATTTCTTATCTCAAAATGATATGTACTATTATAAGTACATATATATAATGGATATATATGTAATATATTACATCTAAATTATGGATATCATTCTGGAATTATAACACATATATATATATATATCTCTCATTTTGTTTTAATTCTATTAATATGACAAAAAATGAAAGTAGCATTCATGCGTACGTACGGCCTACCGTCTCCATGAACGGTGCTTTTAATTTTTATCTCCAAATGCTATGGAATAGTATAAAATGAATATATACTGGATATATATATATATGATATTTAAAACATCAATACTATTCTGGATATGATGTACCTATAACTACATGGAAAATTATTTTCCAACAAGTTCAATTTTTGACACATGTACCAAACATTGACAACAATGTCTAATATGAACTCGTATTATTAACCAATTATTATGAAATTAAAATGTGTGATATGAACTGAATAATAATCTATATATGGGATCCTTAAGAAATTATAAATTTACCAAAGTTTATTATTCAGGAATATTAGGAAACGAACAAGACAAGTTGGACTTGAGGTAAGGGATCCTACACCTCTCTTTCTTTTTAAGTACACTCTTTTATGTCATTCCTTTTAAAGCTCATCTTTCTTGTTATTGGGATGTTCTTTTATATTACTCTTACTGTAATTTTTATGTTTATATTATGAGAGACCTTATTCTCTCTCATCAATCCATTTTTGAAGTTTTGAGTGGCGCCGTTAGGCTGCCGAATTTTCGTAAGAGATCTAACCTCTCTCTTCCTTTTTAAGTACTCTCCTTTATGTCACCTCTTTTAACCTCCTCTTTGTTATGATGGGGGATGTTCTTTTATATTAATATTTCTTTAAATTTTATTTTAATATGATGAGAGACCCTATTTGATCTCATCAATCCATTTTTAAAGTTTTGAGTTGCACCGTTAAGCTGCCGAGTTTTCGTAAGGGATTTTTCATCTCACTTTTATTCCCGTGAGATTTATGATACATTTGCCACAATTTCCATTGAGTGGTGTATGTAATGCCCATTATTTTACTCATTGTGTAATATAATTTTATTTATGAGTATTTAAATCAATGTTGTATTGTCCTTCTTTCACGGGGTTTACGTTTCGAAAGTAACCCAAGTCGGTAAGGGAACCTTTCACCCTCCTCTTTTTAAAAGACTTCTTTTGTTATGTCTTTTAATTCACATACTATTATGTTGCGATATGTTCTTTTATATACTTATTGATGTAAATTTTATGTCCAAGTGATGATATTCCCTTTTTATCTCTCATCAACTCATTTTCTGAATTTTGAAGTGATGCCGTTAGACTGTCGAATTTTACCAAGGGAACTTTTTAACCCAATTTCGATTTCTTTGGGTTCAACATGTAGTTATTGAGTATGTCATCTTTTGAATATGTGTGAATGACCTTTTATTTTTTTACACTTAATATCCACTTATATTGGATGTATTTAAATTTTTCACACATAATTTTGAGATTGAATTATCCTTAATTTAAGGATACCTTCTTTATAAGGGAATTCATCACATTTGACATTTCTATTGAGACTTATTTGTTGTTATGCACCAATTCACTCTTATATGGTGTATATACTGTCCTTTGGGATATTATATCATGAATCCATTTATTCTCATGATATTATGAAGTTCTGACTAAATGTTATTCCTCAATTATCGTATTCAAGTGTCTCTAATTTTGGTAGAACCCCTTTAACCAAAATATCGCTTTAAATGTTTTAATTATTTGTTCTTATTAATATCCATGTTTTCAAAGTGGTTTTAAGGATTTATTTATATGGATATTAATAGTTTAACATTTTAAAAGCTTCAAGGTGGTATGGGACACTTTGATTCAAAAATATCTTTATTAAATGTTTTAAATGGTTTTGGAAATGGTTTCTTTTTGAATGGATTGATCATTTAAATATAATAAAATGTTATATTGTGATTGAAATGTGGAAATGTTATTTTTCCTTTATGCATGTTTTATGTGATACATTTATGTTATGGTTCTTGTGCATTGTTATGAAAACGGGTGGTTCCGTGATAAACTAAGGGCGGGTGAACCCGATATAGCTCTCCAATGCATTGGGTAATGCGAAGGAGTGAAACGTTAAGGTTTCTCTGAAGAGATTTAGGGAATATACTGTGGTGGGTATTCCAAACGTAACCTAGAGGGTTACTCCCTACATAAGAATGTTATGAATGCCTCAAGTTACCTTTTATGTCTTATGATTTCTATGATTTATTCATGATTTGATGAGGTATGTTAAAGTGCCTAGGTTTTATGGGTAAAGTATGATTTAATTCTTATGTATATATGAACTCATGTTTCCTTTCCATATTTTTTATAACCCTTACTGAGCTTTTTATGCTCATCCCATGTTTTTTTGAAATGTTTTTCACAGGTCAAGGGAAAGGTGCATGATATGATGATAGTGTCAAGGAAGTGTCAAGAAGGAATCCATGTTTAATTTTAAATATGTTTCCGTTGATGGAAAAAAATGAATACTATCTTTTATGTAACCACTTTGTTTAAATGTGTAATGTAATGCAAGTTTTATGATCTAATTATCTATAATTCTAAACCAGAAAAGATCCTCAATTTGTAATCTTGTAATAACTCAAGATTAAGTAGGGTTTAAGGATGGGGCCTTATATGGATATTGTCGCGAAGAAGGAATATACTATGAGGAAAATTTGGACCTATAGAAAGACTAGAATCCATTAGGATACTACTTTCTTATGTATCTCATCTGAATTTCAAACATTATCTAATGGATTTTAAAAGTGAATTTATAAATGAGTATATAGTTTAGGGTGTGTTTTTTGAACAACCCCCTGGATTTACAAATCCTTATTTTTCAAATCATTTTTTTAAACTCCCTAAATCATTATATGGACTAAAAAAGTCCAAGAGCTTCGTATGATAGAATTAGTTCTTTTATTATATCAAAAGTTTTTACTAAAGGATTTGAAAATCCATCTCTTTTTATTAAAAAGATTTCCAAAGATGATTTAAAGTACAAATTTATGTAGATGGCATTATTTTTGGATGTTCTAAAAATTATTTATGTATTGATTTTTCAAAGATGAAGCAAGATAAATATGAATTGTGTTTAATGAAGGTTCTTAAATTTTTCCACTTATTTCATATTTTCCAAAATAAAAATGGAATTGTCTTAAATAAATATTAATATAATAAGGATCTTATAAACTTTCTGGTTTAGATATTAACAAGGGTAGTGATACACCTATGAGTACCACTTGATGGTGGATGCTGATGAAACAGATAAACCAGTGGATCAAACCAATTACAATGGTATGATTGGGATTTTTCCCTACCTCACTGCTTGGTGACCTGATATTATGTTTAGTGTATGTATGTGTGATCGTTCTCAATCTAATCCCAAAGAATCTCATTTAACTACTGTTAAAAATATTTTTAAATATCTCAAGTATACTACAATCTTTGGACTATTTTATCTAAGAGGACAACCATTTGATTTGATAATTTATTCAGAAACTGACATTGTTGGTTGCAATGTAGATAGGAAAAGAACCTCTCGAACATGACACATTTTGGGAAATTCGCTAGTATCATGATGTAGTAAGAAACAAAATTATGTTGCATTATCCACTACTGAAGCTGAATATATAGTTGTTGGTAGTTTTTGTTCTCAAATTCAATTGATGAAACACAATTTACTAGACTATGGATATCAATTCCAACAAGTCTGTATAAATTGTGATAACACAAGTGCTATTAAAATCTCTAAAAATCCATTATCTCATGCTAGGACAATGCACATTGATGCGAGACATCAATTTTTGAGAGATCATTATCAATAGGTGATATCACTCTTATATTAATGGGCATTGAACATCAATTGGCTAATATATTCACAAATCCATTGAATTCTGAGAGGTTAAATTACATCAAACATGAGTTAGGTATGATTAATTTTTAGTTTAGGACACCTCACAATTGAACCTCACCATTAGGACACATCAACGTTAGGACACCTCACCATTGAACCTCATCGTTAGGACACCTCACCCTTTGGATACCTCACCATTGGACCTCACCATTGGATCGCACCATTATGACACCTCACCGTTAGGGAAGCTCACTATTGAACCCCACTCTTAAGAAACCACACCTTTGAACCTCACTATTAGGGCACCTCGCCAATGGAACTCACCATTGGTCCTCATCATTGGACCTCACCGTTAGACCTCAATGTTGGACCTCACCATTAGGACACCTCACTGTTGGACCTCACTGTTAGGACACCTTATCGTTGGACCTCACTATTAGGAAACCTCACCATTGGACCTCACCATTAGGACACCTCACCAATAGACCACACTAATGGAAGATTAACTTTATCCAACTTTAATGATAGGTACTAGAATTAGTTTTTTTTCAACTATAATCCAAAATATTTTAATTTTATTCATTTCATTTATTCAATTCTTTTTCAACCCCTAAATGAAAAAAATAATGTGAAATCCACATTTTGATCCACTTCAATCCTCTCCCTAACCTTGTGCTCCTAAATCCTTGACCCTAAAAATCTACTAAAATCTTTGAACCGCATCAAATTGCAATGTCATGACTGATGAGACTGATGGTTGGTGATGAAAGAGACTCATTGGACCCTGCAAGACCTCGAGCTGTTTCAAGTGGTGGAATAAAGGTTATCGAAAAGCTGATAAATCAATACTTATTTAAGAGGGTAATCATGGTAGAAAAGGAATTATGTTCTTAATGGTTGATGTCAAGCAAGTCTCTAGTGCTGAAGGCACTAGAAAATAGAATTGGGTAGAATGTTTTGCATAGAACAATGAACCATATTACCCAAAGCTAGTAAAGTAATTTTATGAGTTTCTGAAGTTCAAACAGTCTGAGGATGAGAACCAAATTTTTTCAAAGGTAAATGGAGTAAGAGTGATCTTATCTTCTTTTGAATGGGATGAATTATTTAGAGTTCCAAATGAAGGCATTTTTGACTAATACTCTGGAGTGATGCCTCCCACTAGTGAGTTTCTCTACTATGAAGAGGCTCTAACCGAACTGATAGGGAATGAAATATCTATGAAGGTAATTGATGCTACGATTTATGGGGAAAACTGATTAATATTTAAAATTTTCCAACATTTATTGAGTCCCAGGAGAGGTTACTTTTCTACTGTGAAGTATCAAGACATATGTTTTTGTATTTGTTGAAGCATAGAAATAGGATATATATTGGCAGGTTTTTGATGGTTCAGTTTTAGGATATGACTATGCCAAGTTCCAAGTCAAATGATTTATTTTATTTCAAGTTGATATATTTGACGTTGAAATTAAAATATGTTGTTAGAAATAAGGAAGAAATCACAGTTTTAAGGGACAAATTCTGTGTTACCAAAATGATCTGCAAGTTTATGAAAACAAACTGGAAACCTTGGAAAAGGGAATGGGTGAATGGTGAGGCTAAGCTATATGAGGAATTAAATACAATATCCAATCCAACTAGGCCAAGGGATAAAATTGATTCAGGTTTAAAACCTGAACAAATGGATCCATTGTATTTAGATATAGAAAAGGAGGCTGCTGGTGTGCAAGAAAGAGAGGATTCCACTATAGATGACATGAGTGATCCTAACCTTCCATAAAGACCCCATGTTGTTATTATCTCATTTGGAGAGCCTAGTCTACCAAAAAGATTACCCAGGAGATATAATTTCTTAAGGTGCAGTGATAATGAGGAAACCACTGAAGAAGAAGGAGAATAAGATGTCTTAAGAGAAATTACTATTGGAGAGACATCAAAGGAGGAGGGTGAAGTTGAATCTGATCATGAGGAGTTTGAGACCATTTTTGATAAAAGTGAAGAAAATTCATAATTATTAGTCCATTGATATGACAAACATCAATGGAAGAGAGTGAAGATAGAGAGGATGTTGAATTGGTCGGATCTCAAATTTCTGTGGCAGTGGTTGAAGATTTTATAGAAGAGGTAGTAGTACACTCTTCTGCTTGTTCAATTAATAAAGAAATACTGATAGAGGAGAATGAATTTTTTAGGAGGATTATCCAAGTTAGGGGTAGAAACTTGTTTCCAAAGGTTCAATTTCTTTTTTTCATGAGATATAAATTTGTCAAAGGACCCTGGATTCATGGTTTTTGGCTTAGACTATGAAGAATATTAACATAACAAGACCAATAGAAGACCTTCAGTTCATTCTGTTTCAGAGATCACTATAGTGAAACCAGTGGTTCTTCTACCTCAGGATTATATGAAGAAGGATGACTGAGAGTCATTAAAATCATATTTGAAGAGGCACTTTGAATAGAGATCCATTAGGATAGAGAGAACAGTTTATCTCAATCAAGATCTTTGACATCTGATTTGGAATGAATAATCTCTACCTTTCACTCTAACTAGCTACATGAAGTGAAGGAATGAAAAAAATCAATTCTTAACCTTAGAAAAATTTGTGGAGTATGTGAAAAAGTCTATTTTGAGTTTATAATCATATATGGCTTCAAGGTCTCAAGTGGACAAATTCCTTAAGTATGTTAAGAGTGTTGTTCAGCAGATAGTCACAACGTTTAAGGAATTTAAGAAGTCTATGGAGACACATGTGAGTTGTCAGGATGATGATGTGAAGAGGTCGATTCGTGGATTGACCACGTCTATTAAGGAGACAATATCTTGTACCATGGAACCTCTGTGTGCATATAATTCCTCATCAACCTCTCCTCCTATTGATCTAGAAGCCTTCAAGTCAGTTGTTATAGATGAAATGGAGAAGCACTCTGGCGCAAGTAACTTAGACTCTTAGTCTTTAACTCATGTCATTTCTACTTCCATATACATTCATAATCTTGTAGGAGATTACTTGAGGGAGGCTTACCAAGATTAGTAGGCCATCAAAGAGTAGTTTGACTTCAATTATATATAGGTTTACACTAAGCATCAGATGGATGATCACATCAAGTTGTAGTTAGTGAACTTGAGGATCCCACCTCTCACATAGGCTTATAATTATCAAGTAAGAAGTCTTATAGAGTTGACGCCTGCATTGGAAAATCTCTTGGTGAATAAGGATGATTTCATCTCAGCTATGGAAAGAGGAGGAAGCTTCATTGTGGATTTAAAGAATCTCTTTTTTCCATTTCTCCCTGGGTATTATACTCCCATTATTGTCCCTTTATCCTTACCTTCTTCCTCAGCTACATCAGACTCTACCAGTACTGACCCTTTCATGACTCTTGCACAGGCCATCAGAAACTTGACTCTTATGATTCCTCAAAGATCTACTCATTATTTTTCTTCTGATGCTTCTATAGCATCTCATCCTACCTTGCAAACTATTATACCTATGTCTGTACCTCCATCTTCTGAACCCGACTCCATAGCTTCCAAAGACGAATCTTAATTGGACATCTCTGATGTGGATATAATGTTGGTTTTTTTATTTGTTAGGTATCATTGTAATCTATTTGTATATTTTAATCTTTTATCATAAATACAAAAATCATTTTCTATATATTTTTGTCTTATTTTCTTTTTTATAATCACAAGGGGGGATTTTAAGATTGGAGCCCTTGAATATATGACATTCCTATATATGTATTTCATGACACATAATATATGTATATTGACACCATTAAAGATATTAGGAAATGTTGTTAACCTTCATTCAATAGTACTTAAATCTAAATTTCAATTAGATAATTTGTGATTATCAAAAAGTGGGAGATTGTTGGACTCACCTATTTTGATAATCCCAAATCATGTTTCATTTATATGATAACTATGTTTCATTATTATTTATAGTTTTTATCTTGAAACCATTATTTATTTTCAATCTCACAAATTTTTTTGATCATTTTTACAGTGTAAAATTTTCTATGTAAAAGGTCACTTATATGAAGGTCTTAGTTAATGGCCTTCTCTTTAAGTCACCAGTTGAGGCTTCTATTTGGATGGTTACCGATTAGGAGGTTAATGATAGAGGTTACCGATAGAGGTTACACCTAGAGGTTACTGATGGATGGTTACTAATAGTGGCTACCACTGAATGGTTATTACATGAAGTTTTCATTGGAAGGTTACTGCTAGAGATTTACAATAGAGGTTACCGCTAGAGGTTACTGGTACAATGTCACCACTAATAGGTAATTGATAGAAGGTTATATATGGTAATCCTACGGATGAAGTCTACCGATGAAGCCTGTCGATGAAGCCTACTGATGAGAACTACCGATGAAGCCTACCATTGAGAAGGCTACAACTACCAGTCTACTGATACCTATACACTTCTACTCTATACTTTTTCAATTTTCATGAAGTTATTCTAATAGTCATATTTGGTAAATTTAATGCTTCTGACATTAAATAATTCTGATTGTAGAGATATCTTAAGACTATATCTAGATACAACACAAGGTATGAGGAATACCACACATAGATTTATTATTCCTACTGTCGAACCTCAATAGTAAAAAAATAGAATAGAAGATCAAGATAAAAAAAAAGGATGTTGTGTGAGAAACATTGCACAATAGATCTTTAGAACAAGGAGAACACCATCATTTACTCTGTGAACCCAAGAGCTTCACAACAATCTTCTGGGAGAAAAAATTTGAGGCTGCTTTATTTTCCTTGATCGAATCTCTTTCAAACCAAGCATCAGAACACTTTAGTACCTGGAAGCATGAACCTGGAGTTGCGACACTCTGTTTTGGATACGACTTCTAGAAAAGGACTCTAAAATCAATTTCCTCACTCCAAGGAGTCAAGATTTAAACTACAAACACATAGATAATTTTAAAATAAATCATTATAAAATTATCTCTGTTGTGTTCTTTATCATACATCTCTGAGTAGAGTGTATTTTTCTGTTACACACACACTGTCTCTTGTGCATAAACTAGAGGATACTGAAAATAATAGCACCAAACATTACATACACTTTTGTTTCCCATGTGTAACTGTGGAACCTGACATCTGTGTTCTAGTTGTGTGTTTTTCCCATGAATAACTATGGTAAATGTTGTGAGACCTAGACATTTTTTAAAAACTGTTACAAATGCCAGTACAGAACATGTATCATGATTATTGTTAATATAAACTGCATGGTGGTAGGTGATCACCATGTAGATAGGATTAATTCTCGGCTTGACACTGAACCTCTTGTTTAATTTTTTGGTGTAATATATTTTTGTAATACTCTGTTTTTCAATTTTTCACTGCTTATAATTCCAAAAACAGATAAATCTTTTACATTAACTCTGATAGTTAGTTTCGGTTAGTGTGTATATGTGTTTAATTAAGTATACCTATTTAAAAAGTTGGACGAGTGTTTTAAACTAATTCAACATAGGACTAATCAACCTTTGAGAAATTCCTTGATCAATTGAACATTTATATCTCCACTTTCTTAATTAATAGGGTTGTTTCAAATTGGGGGATTTTTTCCATAAAATTATTAATAGAAATTTTAAGTAAGGACTCAATTCACCCCCCCCTCTTGAGTTTCCACCCTGAACAACAGAAGGTATATTAAATTTTAAAATGTATGGAAATATGATGGATATCAGGTTTCATATTGAGAGAATTCATAAGGAAAAAGCAATGATTTTAGTGATTTTATAATTATTGATAATTCGGTTATTATATGTTTCTTTATCTAAAATATTTGAAACATAATCATACAATAATTTCCCAATTAAGTGATAATTTTTTGTTTATTTAATTTAATAATGGTATACATACTATTTTTATTCAATATTCTTGTATATTTATTATTGGTAGAAAATTCAATGATAAATCTATTACCTTAATAAGATACCCCTAAAAATGTTATGTGTCTATATGATTTACAACTAGATCATTCACAATGAAAAAATTTCTTTGGTCACATTAGTTAAATATTTCTTTAAAAACAATATTATATCATAAAATATTATAGTTTCTGACAATGAACATGTATAAAAATCACTTTTATGACCCTTTAATGAAATGGATAATATGTAAGAAAATTTTCAATTTATTCAATAATTTTAGAACTAAAATCTCACTAAGAGATGACTTTTTGGACTTATTTATACATGAATACATTATACGTAATAAAATAAAAAGACATAGTTCTAGTATTATGGATGACCACATCCAATAATCATGGGTGAATTTTAGTAGACACAAAAGGGATACTTTGTAACACATTTTGATTGAGGTTCATCAATTTTTTTTCATGATTTTCTTAAATTAATATAATTTTTTGGTTTATTCCATGGAATTTTTAGATAGTTTTGGTTTGATTTGAAGGAATATCTATGGGTTCACAATTTTATCTTGGTTCTAGAAAACAGTGAAACATCTCCATGAAACAATTCATGAGAATATAATATTCCCTAGGTAGGAACATATTTGGTACAAACCATGTGACTAACCATGAAATTTGGGAAATTTTGGGTCGTATAATCGTACTATTGTCACATGTACTATAAAATCATAATACCACCAAGGTATTGTCCTTAAAAACTAACACAGTTGTGCATGGTATGTTAAACTGTATTGTCTTACCATGTAATGTGAATTAATAACATCGGAAAATTATATTTCAATTCAATTTGACAACCAAAAAGTCACATTGTTCACTTGTTAGTCTAGGATCTCAAACTAGGGGATTCCTCTTAGAGATTATAGAAACTCCACTCTTTCAAGAACCTATATTCAATAAATCTACATGTTTTGGATCACCAAAATTAACAGAAAGTATCTAATTTATCACTCTCTTTGTATCTTCTCATCTCCAACCACATGTAACATTATATATGATATGTTATGAATATATCAATGGAATTTCATTTTTTTTGAAGATATTGAATGTCTACATTGATGGAAACAAATTTTAATTCCTTATCTAGAGGTTTCATTATTCCATGGGTTATTCTATAAAATAAAGGATAAGATATCTAAAAGAATTTATTATACTTTCAAATGAAACTCATGTGGATTTCACAATAGAAACCCACTTTTTAGGAAAATTTTAAAATCATCTATTTGAATAGTCTTTTCTAAACCACTTTTCTTCCATATATGGAATTATGAAATTTAGTTGATACATTCAAGGTGTTTGGTTTTAATATTTGAAAATAATTGTTTATTTAATAAATTAATTTCTGTGTGATCGTATAATATGTGGGTGATGTGTGTTCATAATTTCATTATATGTGTCCTTTCTATTATGAACTTTCCACGAGTTTCAAAACTAGAGGGACCTAGAGAATAGTCACTTAAAGATGACTTAGTGGATAGATGAGTAACTGATCATGATTATAAGACTATCACCTAGAATTCATGTGTCCATGTGTAAGATGAAGTATTTTTGGTATGCCAATAAGAATTAATGGTTAATTTTTTTCTAGTTTTTATTGCTTTTTTAATTGGTAAATTGATTTTATGTTCATCTATTTTATTTTGAATTATATTTTAATATTTGTGATAACATGTTCTTTTCGTAGTGAATTTATTTTGGATGTCTCTTAGGGAAATATTAATAATTATTATTTCTCACCCATTTCTTATACACATTGGTGTGTATGAAGATGTTTTTATTTATGAAATAGGTTATAGAAATGTCTTTTATTTCTCAATTGGAGCATCATGGTGATACATTATATGGATGGTGGTTGGATCATGGAGTTCTCATATGCGGTGGATGGACTGATTCCCTCTCATTGTTACTATTTTGGTATGTCAAATAGTTTTATCAAGTCTTATAGTTCTCTCTTTTGGTTTCTATTGTTATAATATTGTTTTAATATTGTTTAATTTGTGTCGTATTATCTATTCTTCATGAATCATATAGTTTGGTATGATTGTATTATTTTTTGTGATAGTTTTTGGTTATTTAAATTTTAATTCATCCCACAACATTTTAATAAGACCTTGTCAATTATTATTATCCTTTGGGGTCTTAAGGACATCGCCTAGGGTTAGTAACACCTTAAATTCTTCCAAGACAATATTTATGGTTTATATGTTTCATACCTTGTTAGTATTCTCAATGTATTCTTATATGTTTGAAAATGAGTATGGGAATATGATTACTTTCATAATAATTGATTATAGTGAAGAAGTTTTTCATATAGATTTTTAAAAAACATACAAATAAAAATGTTATTATCATAATTTAAATTCTCCAAGAATTACAAAGAATAATATAATAGTTAATAAAATAAATTAAACTATCAAATAGATTCAATGGAATTTAATAATTGAGTAAAAGAAACATGAGATCTTATGGGAAGAATCTGTAAATAAAACATGTCATAAGACGACACTTAGAAAAAATCATTGGTTCACTTGGTGATCAATAACCAGAAGAAGGGTCTTGTATCAATTAAAAATTCAAAAATTATATGTCATGTATAGTGGAAAAAACAATTTTCCTTATATATAGTACCAAAAAATTGAAATATGTATTCAACATAAATCACCACACACTAGGAATTTCTAAAACATACACACACAAGAATAAAAGAACGAATAATATAAGTGGACTTGTAAAGAAAACATTTAGTTTTTTTGGTTTCATAACATCGTCATATGTCAACCATAGAACACTAAAAATTTATAATTCTCCAATTTTTAGTGATTATAATTCATGAATTTTCTTTTAAGTGGATTAATTATTGCATCTAATTGAATTTCACATTAGTAGGTAGTCCCGCAACCTAAATATTGTGGTCTATATAGTCATTCAGTTCCACTAACCTCCGACTACAACAAGCCTCCATTAATTAACAATGTTAATTGAAGATATCCTCTAGAAATTAGTATTATAAATAGAAAAAAAATTATAATGAGTGGATCACCATATTTGGGACATAAAAACTCACTGATTGATCCATATTTATCTAATCATAAATGAGATTCCACACCCTTCCAAATTTCATCCTAATAATATTTCCACTAGTTAAAGTACCATTATCTTTGCTAGTTTCAAATGAATTTAATCCACATAATCAAAGAAGCATTATAATCCCAATATTATACAACATAAAGAATGATATTCATATTTTCAATAACCCTCAATGTGAAATATAAAAAATTAAAGACATTACCCTCCTTCTATATACATGTACTTCTCTTCACCATATTTTCATCACCCAAGTTCCACCATTACAAAAAACTCCCTCATAATTTCAGATTCAAATTCTTTATGTACATGTAAATTAATTTCCATATAAAAAACCTTTAATATCATAAAAAATAAATGCTAAAGAAACATCTAAATGCCTTGGTATTTCAGGCCTATATGTTTTCCTTTGAACGAAACTCTGTATTTTATCCAAGTGAATTACACTCTAGATGTGGTAGTTGAGAATCCCACTTTACTAGCCCATTCTAAGTTCCACATTACACATCTCAAATAAACTATCTCATATTTATATTCCATTACATCTACACATTCCACCTCCATAAATGATACTATAACTATAGACTATAACATTGACATCCAACTAATAAATGTCCATTTAAATTTAAACACAAACAACATTATAGATTTAGGGGTATCAAAATAACCCCCAAAATCCAAATAAACATATCATTACAATAGTTTAGATATACCAATGAATAAGTAAGAATATTATATATATATATATATATATTATATCATATGATCTACATCACAACTTCCTAATGTTCTTTCCTCAAAATTCCCCATATATTGGCTAATGGATCCCACAAAAAGGCAACGTCAGTATGAGTTCATACCATCGTAAACATCAAAACACTAACTAGTGAATAACATAAACCATTTTTCTAATGTCTTGCCTCATTTTACATTCATAGTGATTTCCCATTTGAAAATTAAAATTACAAAACTATGGGAATTGAAATATATTAACATCGATTCATTAAAAACCACTCAATGACATTCAAGATGTATCTCAACTAAGAAGACACTAATCATCCAACACATTTATCCCATTATATCCTCATTCCAATAATCTTCTTATCAACACCAAGATTCTCCATTATAAAACACCAAGAAAACTCACACTTCATATCCTTGATCTAATGATTATTTGAACTTGATATAAGCATATCATCTACATAAAAGAGAATAATGACCAATGAAATCTTCAAAAAACACATTTCTTCGACAAAAATAATATGGTATCTATTACATAAAATATTTTTGACCATGAATGTATCTAGTTTCTGATTCCATTTCTTTGCTTCAAGTTTTTATTGGTAGAGACTATATTCCATCTTACACACTATGTCCTTTTTCTGATCAACATCTATACAAATTGGTTTCTTCATGTAAATATCATACTTAAAGTCATCATAAAGGAACATTATCTTTACATACAATTTTTAAACACAAATAGTCTATATAAGTAAATCATAAGACCATCCAAATGGAATAATTTTATTCTATCAATGAAAATAATTCATAGAAATCCACTCGAACATTACATTGAAATCCTTTCAACACCATGATTTGTTTATAACTTCTACTTCTATCTACATATTCCTTCAACTATAAAATACATTTATTCTCAAGGTATTTCTTTCCCTAAGATAAATTCATTATCTTATTTGTATCATTAGAAATCCATGAATCCATTTCATATACCAAAGAAGACTTCTAATTTCTATATTCACTGAGGGGCTTCACTTTATTTTAGAATAATACTATTCTATAACCCATAGAATTAAATATTGAAAGCCTTGATGAAATATTTTCATTGGTTTCCTTACTATATAAGACATTAACAACTAAATCATTGATTCTTATCCTTCATATAAGGAATATTCTGGAACACAGTTTTAGAGAGATCCCATCTATGGGGATCTATTATGCCACTCTTAAGGCCTTGAGCATTCAAATATATCTACTGATACACTATATTTGAACAACTTGAGCTAATTTCTAGAATTACTATAATTAATGATGATATGGGCTTCTATATAGATCAATCAGAGTCTGATCTAATGATATCTTGAACTCAAATTTATCCACTTATATGTTTTATTCAATGAACAATACAATCTCATTAAAGTGAATGTAAGAATCTATAATGATCATCTAATAGATGTATTATGAGACATTATCACTAAGGTTCTCATATATATATCCCAAAAAAACTGATATGTAGACTTGATCGTAACTCTATCCTTAGAATCAATGTGAATATACTCAAGTCTCTCAAAACATCAAAAGATGAATTTCCACAAGTTTATTGGAAAACAATTGTTCAATATTCTCCTACCTCTCTGGTGATAATAGACTTTTTTTGATAATATACCCTTATAAATTTATAGTTTCCTCTCAAATTTATTTATACATATTAGAGTGAACACTCATGCTAAATTTATTCTCATTCAATGTTTTATTTTTAAATTTTTCCACACCATTTTTCCATGTTCCTGGAGGAGTTTTATCAAGGTTAATTTTATTCATCCAATAATGGTTCTTGGAATCACTTCCACGATATACATCACCATTATCTGAACTATGATATTAAATAATTCTTATAGCCTTTATTTTGACTAATGATTTCTATTGAGTGAAAAAACTAAAAACTTATAACATCTGATTAATGAAATATACCAACACTTGTCTTGATACATCATTAGTAAAAATTATAAAATATAATTAACCTTTATAAAAATTAATTAAGGAAGGCCCCCAAAATTGGTCTAAAAGTGATTAATATACCCCCATAAATTCTTCATTCCATTAAACGTGAATGGAACATTTTTCTGTTTCATTTGTATATAATTTTTCAATGATCTAACATCAGAATGATTTAGTATTTTACCATGATATGAATCTATAACATTAATTTTATTCTCAATAAAATGACCAATCCTATTATGTCACAACTTCAAATATTTTCATATTTTCATTCATTCTATTAAATTTTCATCATAAATTTTTTTCAGATATAATGTCATGGCTTTAACTCATCTTACAACAATCATTTATTTTTATGTAAAATTCAATAAATAATTATCAAAGATTTTTCCATATCATTATTCATAAATCTATCCCATATAAATAACATTTCTAAATAAATTTAGGATGTTTCCCTCTCTATTTAACATAATAATGTTCTATTCAAAATTATGATATTCTCGTTACCCTTTATGATCCTCATGATAAATCATTCTTACCATGGAAAATATTATGGATATATAATTCTTCCCAGAACACTCCACTTAATAGTAATGGTTTGACACTCTAAAATCAACCACCCGTGATTCAACGAAAAAATTGTCACTTAATAAAAAGTAGTGACAATATTATACTAAATTTAAAGAATTGGATTTTCCAAAATATTTTCATCCAGATCTCACTCTATAGTATTTGAAATAATTCATAATATTACACCCCCCAAAAAAATTCAATCATTTAGGTACATCTCTAGTGTATTTAATACTACTCCCATATATAGACTTATTTTAATTTTTTTGACTTAAAATATAGTTGAGAGACCATCTTATAACTTTTTAATTCAATGAATTGTGAGTAGGCTCCTAGACTTTCCACAACCTAATATCATCATTTAGGATTATTTTCCAAAAATAATTAAATGAGTATATAATATTTTAATGTATAACTACTTATAAAAGTGAACATATCATCCAAAATATTCCATAATAATGATAATAAAATTAATTCTCATACATATTTCATGAATGTGACATTCAATGAGTTGTGATAAATATTAATAAAGTTAACATTTTTAACATGTTATGATTTTATCTTCCTTCATATAATCTCATATTGAATAACATACACATCATGCACACTTTTTTATTGTAGTTTCATATTAATAAAAAATTTTCATGAAAATCATCAATTCTTTTATTGGATTCTTTTCTTATATATTGAAATTAGAAATCCTTTCTAAAAACATAATGATTTCTCAATGTGTCCCATGCTCTAAATAATCACACAATTCATTCATTATCTTCTCTAACTATAATCATATTAATTTAAAATATAAGTTCTTTTTGGTGAGATAATCTTCCATCTTCATAAATAATATCTGAAGTACATTAATTAAAAATTATCAGTCCATATTTTTTGATCTCCAAAATCCATTATACAGATTCATTAAATCAACAAAAATAAAATATAATTATTCTATAAATTAAATTTAGATACTTTATTATTATGTGAACAAACCACTAATTCCACTTTTTAGGAGTTGAGGAAAATCCACAAATCATGGGTTTACAAGATGTTCAACCAACCGAAGAAGGATATTTCATCAATCAAAAATTCAACATACAAATTACATGTGCAGTAAAAAGTAAAATATCCCAAACATAAACACCTAAACATAAGAAAATATATGTATCCTACATCAAAAAAAAACTAATCCTTCTAAAAACCGCACACCCAAGTATACAATACAAAATAAATATGTGGGAAAACATTTGAACTCCTTAAGTTCAACCTTTTTTATTACATCTAGGATATAATTTTTTATATTTCTCATGTACTATAAATATTTTAACTCTTTTTATATATTCAATATGAATCACTCTAAGAAATTAATATCATTATACATCAGTAGGGGGTCTCAGCCGATATATTGGGGTTTATCTAGTCAACCAGTTGCACAAACCTCTTACTATCACGAGACTCTATTTATTTGAAATTGTAACCACATATATCCTATAAAAATACTCACTACGACGAGATAAATATAGTATACTGAGTGAATGATTATATTCTAAACACATGACCTCACTGATTATTATATATTCTATATACCTCTCACATGAGTCCATACCCATTAAAATTTTATCTTGACCATCCTTTCATTAGTTAATGTCTCATTACCACTATATCATAATAGTAAATTGAATATAGTCACATGAAGGGAATTAAAAATCTCAACATTACCTTCTATGTGATCAACATAATTCTTCAAAGTCACATTCTTAGGAATTCATCATATGATCTTATTGAATGGAAGGACATATGAGGATATATATTTTATAGTGTCTTATTGTTATTGTTAATCCGGGATTATGAGACCTCTAAAAATGAAAGGGGTTTTTAATTTGGTAGCTTATAAACAATTAAGGATTATATTGTACATAAAATACTATAAAGATATGAAAATAGAAATTTTGGATAATGTGAATTTTCATAGTAGTTCATATCAAAGGGATTATACATTTTCTCTTCACCTATCTCTATTTATAAAATAAATAGAACCCAAAATAAAGTGAAATAACATTTTAAGGATTGATAAAAGCCTTATAACCTTTTCACCCTAAAAAAATACCCTTAACATTCCATTTTCAAACCTAGGGTAACAACCCAAAACATCCTTTCAAAGTGGCTGAAAAATCCTCTATTCCATTATTCCGAACAAAGAATGACTAGAATCCTAAACCATTTACGGGACCAAGGTATAAAAAGCAGGAAATTATTATTAACTAGGTAAACATAACCAAATGTAATATTTTTTGGGAATAAATCCCTTAGAAACTTGCATATGTGTATAACTTCACATTGTAGAAATTTATATCTCACTAAAAAATAAAACAAGAAAACTAGTAAATGATTTCCAATAAGGTTTTCATCATTTAGAACTGATTCATATCTGGTTCTTATTATTATGGGTGTTGATTGGTAAAAACAATACATGTTTTATAAATTTAGTAAAAATGAAGAAGCTCTAATTTTTTTAATTAATAAGTCCATCATGCATCATGTTAACTGCATGCATCGAGCATCAAATTAATAAATAATAAATTTTATTTCCTTATTTAATTCAAAATATTTCATAAAAATTTACCTATCATTTTTCACATGGAAGCATCATCAAATTTCATCATAACCCTTTAAAATAAAATATTATATATATATATATTATAATAATAAATTAATAAAATTTTTACTAAAAAAATCAGTCATTAATAGTCCTTAAATATTGTCTAATATTCCGCACACTTTATTCTAAATTAAGATTTCCTAATTATATCCACTTGGAATTAAAATTATAAATCTTGTATAGGAGTTGAAATTTATAGATGATCATCCTAAATTAATATTTAAATATTACTACTATTAATTTCAAAATCTATTATAAAGATCATAAGACAGTTTTTTTATTCGTAATAGAATTTTTATTTTTTTATACTTCTAATATTGCGTAAGACATTATTTTCTACATTAATATTTACATTTAAAAAATAATTTCACTCTTCATGAAATACATTAATGTTTTATAATTTATGATTTTATAATACTTGTATATTTTTGTGATGCATTCAATATAATTATATATTCCTTCTCTAAAGAATTGAAATTTTCAGAAGACTTATTAAAAATAATATTGGAATTTTATGGAATTGTTTATGACATTTTAATGTTCATAAGACCTAAATTAAACTATAAGACAACAAATTTTTGTGAAATAAAAATATAAGATTTATTAAAAACTTATTATGACTTTATTGCTCTGTATAAGATTTATTTCTAAACTCATTTTGATGTATATATTTCTATAAAATAATTTCAAAAAAAATTCCATAGAATGATGATGTATTATACTGAAAAAAAATATCAAGATTAAATCAAAATATTTTTTTCCTAAAAAATTATTGCGATATTAAAATAAAGAAAATTGTATTTTTTATTTCAAAACACATGTTATATAGAAGTAAATTAGGATTTTATAATTATCTAATCACAAAATAGATAATGTGTCTAGGAACAACATAAAAGTTGTTTTATTTCTCCTTATTACTAAATAAAACTTCGTAATTTTTTATATAAATTTATATAAAGTAATTTATTTTGGTGACTCTACCGATAAAAAAATTCAATTTTTATAGTAAGTATAAAGTTCTCGATTTGAACTCTCAGGTCAGATGTTTGAAACAAAATCTTTAAAAATTTTATTGGATACAAGGTGAGAATATCCAAGGTAATAATATATAAATTTCATATAATTTTAATAATATAAAAATTACATCTCATAGTAATCAAATAATCCAATGAATGGAAGTTTTAGTGTCACTGAGGACTAGCCACGCAATAAGATTATTTTACAAATATTGTGAACATTTCTCCCTAATTTTCCAACACTATACTTCCTTTTAGACTTTTCATTATTTATACTCATCTTTATAAACTTGGGAATGGAAATATAAGAAAGGTTACAAATTAGAAACATTTCTAAGTTAAAACTACTCTTTAATATGTCATTTAGAGTAAAGTATATGTTTATGAGAAAACATGATCACGAGATATGTATCTTATTAAAAAAAATATAGATGAATAACTTTTTTCCATAAGGGATTATAGTGGAATATATAATTTCGAATGTATAAAAATATACCATGGGAAAGAAGTGTGATGAAATAAACCTAAGTTATGCAGCATAATAATATGCTTATAACATATAATATTTATATACATATAAGCAATGAAATTAATTTCCTCTATTAAGGTTGTCTTCAAGGATCATCATATCCTAGTTGATATAATATCATGGAGTATTGGTTTCACCCATCATTGCATTCCATATTATCTTAGGAGATATCATATCTTATGTAATTAATTTGAGAAATTTATAATTCTGATCCCACCCATCACATAATGAAATACATAGATTTTTCTGTCATTAGAATATGAAAAAATTCATCTTTCAAATAACACAAAATTCCTTCACTAAAAAGAAACTTGTTTTATAAGTATATCCATAGATTATTCCATAACACATTAAAATAAATAAGGTAAATGTTGGAAAAATATGATATCCCCAATTTAATGTAAGTATAATTAATGATATGAACAAAAAATAAAAATACTTTTGTATTATTATTTGATAAATCAAACGAAGAATAAACAGAAATATCCTTATCTATTTTAAAATAATTAATAATTATGTATATTTGGAAAACTATATTAACCAAAAAATGTATATTCTTCTAAAATAATTGTTTTAGGAATTAATGAATGAATTCACATGAAAGATATCATAAAAATATACTTTAAACAACAATTTTCTCATTATAATAAAATGAACTAGTTTCTGTTCACTTCCATTTTTTATTTTCAAAAGGTAAATTATAAACCATTAAAAAAATTTACTTTTAAAAATTAATAATAAATAATTGGTCCTAAAAAATACTTAAAGGCTATCACAAGTAAATTTGTTTTGAAATACAGAATAAAAATTCATCGAAGGAAAACCATTTTCATATATATAAATATCATTATTAAAATACCACGTAAAAATGGGATAGGAAACCGTATATTTGAAAAGAATGAAAACTAATTATTATTGTTACATTAAATAAAACATATTAGGGGTTATATATAAGAATGTAAAACCTTACTATGATAAATAATATGGACATGTAAGAAAAATGACTTTTTGAATGAATGTGAATAATTATTGACATTGTTAGATTTATAATGAAAAAAAAATCCAGAAAAAAATAAGATTTTTATGTAAATATTTATTTTCCCCATGTAAAAAATTTAATTAAATTATAGATTAGAAAAATTGTAAAATAAAATAAAATGGTATATATCCCAATGAAAAGAAATTAAGTCATAAAACTCCCTTACAGATTTGGTCACCTTTGTGTCAAAATAATATGAAGGAGGTATCATAATATATACTTATAAATACCATAAAATAATCAATAATATTGACAAGAAAATCACATAGGGAATTAATTTCACCATTTATAGTAAAAAAATTTATTTCAATATGAAATAAATATCAATATGTGGAAATCAAGAAAGAAACCATTCTAGATTTAGTACATTTTTAATAAAAAAGACATGATATAAATAAAATTAATTAGATATGTGAATAAATAAAAATTATTTTGGAATATAAAAAAATAAATTCATAGAAATGTTTTCAATATTATTAATGGAAACATGTGGTAGGTATGAAATATTCCCAATGAACAATGATTGAGAAAATGAATCTTGTACCTATGGTATTGATCTCATCCATGTGTGTCCCAAACATCTAGAATATTAATATGAATTTATTAAATAAATTATCAAGAACATTTTTTATATATATTAATTTTATATGATATTTTTATTATCATGTACTATTCATTAATTAATAATTTTTCACTTTTGTCAGTTACTAGACATTGTTCATTAATTTTTTTTTAAAAATACATAGTAAATTGATCATGACCTAATGTGATGGAAACTAACTTCATAATCTCAATAATTATATATTATTATTTCATTGTCACGAAATTTATAGAGTTTTAATGGTTTCCCAAAATACACTCATGTTACGAAAGGGCACTTGACAAGTTCATTTTATGAGGTTAAATTTACTACACCCATTAATTAGTAGTAACACTTATTGAATGTAAAATATTATCATACTTAAAAAATATTAATAGTGTAAAATTTTCATTTTTATAGTTTTATAAAATGTTTAATTTAATCCATTTTGGCAGTGATGGAAGAAAAAATAATAAATTTATACGTAGGTGATAGTCTTTACATACAGTCGAAAAAAATCATATCTATAGAATATAACGATTGTATAAGGTAAAATAATTTATCATATTTCAATATTAATAAAATTATATATATAATATTAGTTAATTCATATATAATTTTTGAACCAACCATCTGATTCATTAATGAAAAATCAAACAAATCATTCATGGAGGTGGTAGTCTGTATGTACACATGGAGACATCTTCATTTTTCAAATGGTTTTGTAGGAAGGTGGAAAATATATCTTCCTTTATTATAATAAAATATTATCATTTTAATAATATTTCAGATATCATACTTTCATGTGAATAATATATTTTAGGGGATAGAAGATGAAATGAATTAAGTAGATCTGTTGAGAACATTACCTCTCCCTTTGAATGTACTCCCTTGGGTAACATATTATTTATACTAAGAATTTTCATTTAGAAACAAAACAAAATCCAGGATGTGGGGATATAACTGATTACATACTAGGTTTTAGTTTTGGTTTAGTTTATTCTTTAAAATTAGTTGATAAATGGGGTAGTGAATAGTTGTATTTGTAAGTGAGTGGACTGGAATTATTATAATAATATAACAGGGAAGGTCACTACTCAAGGGTCAAGTCAATCTAATAATAGATGATAATGTAATTTGGGAAGGTTTTAGGTCAATAAATAGTAAAACCTAATATTTATCACATGTTTCTAACATTTTTTTAAGTATTTCACACTTTGAATTTTTATGTTTACCTTTTTTGGTTTTTACCATGGTAACTAGTTTATATATATAATTTAATTTTAATGCATAAAATAAAACTATCCCTATTGAAAAAATTTAACATAATGACTCCATATATGAAATAATTTTTTTCAATACAAACAAAATATTATAGATAAAAATTATTTTTAATATTAGTGTTTGTTATATTTAGTAAACTTTTTATAAAAAAAGTATATTTTATGCCTAAAAAAATTTATATAAAATTATCATTTTTTTTGTTTCTATGATATTAAATAGACTATTAATTTAATGATAAGCTTTATGTTTCTTTGAATTTAGGAAAAAACTTAATTCTATACTTTCAAAACATAATTAAAATTAAACGTAAAAAAAGTTTTTTATTATCATAGAATATTAATAAAGTTTTAAAGTGTAAAACATGGTTTTTCTCAATTAAACAAATAATTTTTTCCGTTAATAATTTTACTACATCAATATATTTTTATGTATGAAGTATTGTTTATATATTTTTAAGTCATACTTACTTTATTATATGGTTATTAATGCTACAATATTAGTAAAATATGTATTTTCTCCTCTTCAAATAATATTTTTATAAAAGTAGCAAAGAAATTATCCTAATATGATATTTTTATTTAGAGTATAAAAAAATAAATTTTTTCATATTAAAATTGTAAAATTGTAAAATTATGGAATTTAATATTTAAATAAAAACATAAAATATAATGAAAAAGGTTTTCATATAAAAAAAACTTTTTTAAAAATTTAAATATTGTTATAATTATTTCTTAAAAATTAAAAATTATATTTGTGTTAATATATAACTCATAAAAAATTATATTTTATATATTATATATTATATTTCTTAAGATGAAACTCATGAAAAATAAAATTTTATAAAATTATATTGTTATCATGCAATGGTCTTTCTTACTCGAATTTCCCAAAGGCAATTATTACTAGATCGTTAGGGAGGACAATGAAAAATGAGATAGAGAAACATCTGTGGAACCCAATAAGTGTTCAAGGTGATAAACAGTTGCCTAGAGAGTTGGTCGAGCAAGCTCTTGGTAAGGGACTGATGGCCTCTGATGGTGAAGTCAAGGAGTTGAACCTGGGTCCAATACCAGGTGAAACCTTAAACTGAGTGGTGGGCAAGGTGGAAGCGGAGACTCGATTACAACTTGTTCTATGCTCTGAGGATGAAGTGCTGGAAGAAGACATCCAGATTAATTCTTTACATGAGGTTGCCAACAGAATATTCGAGAGGTTGAGTATAGCTAGCACGAATGTTAAGTAATTGGTGTGGATCAACAAACATGAAAACATCTTAATGCAGTGTTTTAACAAAGGAAAGATCAATGCGGAAGAATATACCCATGCATGGGACAAGATGGTGGATCACTTCCAAGATCTTCTAAGGAATGACCTGAATACTCAGGTAACCACTCTTTATTAGAAGATTTATAGGGTGGTTGGTTCTAACATTCGTAGTCTTGTCTTTAACAACTTTGTGGGATCTTTTTGTGTCTAACACCTATGATTTGGACATTTTATGGTTTCCCACCTATTCCTAAAAAGTGTTTTTGAAAAAAAAAGAAAAACGATTGGTGGATGTTACTTCTATTTCTACCAGAAAAATAAATGAGTATATTTTAGTGGTCACGTTGAAAAAATAACATGGTTTTATTTTAGTGTGGTGTTTCATGTGTCAATCACTTTTGGAAATATTATAATTTAATGGAATATTTTATTTAATGTATTAGCGTGTTATATTCTCCCCCTTAAATAAAATATTGCCTCTCATTTTTTAACATAACTTACAAGGAAAAATTAGTTAATGGTATCTATAAGATAAACATAACTCAAGATATAATTTAAAATGTGGAGTCTTATATAATATCTTTTATTCGAATTTAAAACCCCAAAAAAATCCATAAAACATCTTAACCAAACTCTTCATATTTTCAAATCACTTAGTTACACGATGACCACATTTTCCATAATTAAAACAGTTTTTAATTTCCAAGAGACAATTCCTGTGGCGCCTCTTCCGAAATTTTTTACACAAATAAAATTGAATATTCATTCCTTAATTATCATTATTTCCAAAACATCCATGAGAATTCATCCTTCCCTTCATTGTTGTGTTTGTAAACTCAATAATGTTCAAATTATATTTTATAATTCATAATAACTGGTTCGGAATAATCCCATGCTTTCTTACACTATATCATGCCCCATTATATTTCTTATTGGGAATGTCTCTCCGTTGTAATTAGTACCCATCGATAACTTCATTTTTATAGTATTCAACCATTACTAAAACCAAAATGGGTTAATCTGGGTGATGAATAGTTAAAATTATAACACAATTATCATAATTGATCTCATGAAAAACTCAACCTCAAAATTTCTTACTCATTAAAACAACATCAATTGTTTTTAGTTCAACTAGAACTAGAATTTCTTTAATCTAGGTTTTTTTAGATTCGGTTCACTCATATTCATTAACCTAATTACTTAATATAATATATCCCTCATAAAATATCATAATTTTAATGTAATAGACCATGTAATATCCCCCAAAAGGTTCTATCTTGGTGTATAGTCATAGGCCCACTCATCATGTACTTAATAAAGATTGTGTTAGTGCTCAATCATCCTTTTTACGGTTGATTACCCCATAGGTGCATCTGTTTTATATCCACTTACACATTTCAATATATTGATCGTGAAATAATTTCATTGAAACTAAAAAATATCTAATTTACTATATCTTCATGTTTTTTTATTTTATATGGACTTATCCATAGTGTCTCACTAAATCTTTGTTATCTTAATCCTAAAAAGAACTTGACTAGTCCTCCAAAATAAGTAAAATAATCTTAAAAAATAAATGAAATAATCCAAAAAAAAATAAATGAAATAATACTAAAAAATAATTGAATCCTACTCAGATATCAATTATAAATCCCCTAAACCACACTCCATATAAAAATGGATTAAATACGAGGTGATTGTAAGCAAGGTAAATAGAAATATTTTTCAAATATTTTTCTTAACATATACATTGAATCTCACAATAATCTCACATAATATGAATGTAAGGTTTATTTTCATTAAGGAATAGCTAAAAAATATTTTTTTTACAATACTTCTTAATACATCTCCATAATTGAGCCACACTAGACTCTCTGGTAGAATTATCACAAGTTTTACTCATCATCATAACCTCGAGAATGGAAAAATATAAATAGTGTGAGCTAAAATTGCCATTAAAGGAAAAATAACCTATCAACATTTCATCAATGGTTATATAATCAATCAAATATAGAACATTATAATATGGTAAATTTCTTACTAAATAAACATCAAATAATAAGATTTTTCCATATGTCATGATAGAGGAGTATAAAATCTGTAATGTTCAATCGTATACAGTGTAATAAGATTGTGAGATAATAAACACAAGATATAGAGAATAATCATGGGAATATGATATAAAAATGTGTCTTGCATGTAATAAAATAAAATTTCCATAGACATTTTTTACTATAAATACAATCATAACATACTTTATAGAGTCGCATCATGGATTGGGTTGAGTTATCATTCCCATAAACACGTTGGATAGAGTTCCATGGTGGATTTGGATTACTAAAAATACCCATGAATATTATTTCATAATATATAAACCACTAAACAATACATTTAAGGGATAGATAATATCAATCCCACCCATAAAATAATGAAAACAATAAATATGGGTTCCACAAGAACATAAAAACAATTATATTTCAATCATCACATATTAACTTGTGAAAAAGAAATGGGTTTCACAAAAATGTATATCAAACAATTCATAATCCATCCAGATAAATAAGGTGAACCAGGGAAAAGAAAAAATCCATGGTTTAACATATGGACATTAAGGACGATAGAGTAAAGGAAAAACAAAACATTAAGGACCTTGGATAAATAACATAAAAAATAAGAAAAAATACCAATTTTAATTTTTAAAATCATTATAAATTAGGTTTATTTTGAAAATAATTTAGAAATGTAAAAAGATAGAATCATAAAAAATAATGGTCATAATTGTTTAGTAATTGGTTCATATAGAAAAAATGTAAAATGAGATTTTAGAAAATATTTTTAACATTATCATAAAAAGAAGAAGTTGCAGGAAGATTTCAAAAGTTATTCTCACAATGTAAATTGAAAAATATTGGAAACATATAATTTTTAAAAATAACCCATAAAAATGGATAATTAAAAACATAAACACTATCTCGTAGAAATTTATAGTGTATGATAAAAAAAATTATCAAGTAATTAAAATCAATTTAATATTTTAAAATAAATTTATTGAAATCCCATGTTATAATAAAGTAAAATAAAACATTATTTTGAAAGGTGTACAAGATAAATATAAATGAAAAAAGAGATAAAACATATTAATAGTTCAATACATGAAAGGAGAACATTTAATGGAAGGAAAAATATGGAAATAGTGGTAAACTACTATTAGAACATATAAGAATTATTGTTCACAGTGTCATATTTTTAAAGAGAATAAAATACACTGGAAAATAATATCTTGATGAAAAAATGTTATTTAACCAATAAAATATAATTTATACATTTTATTCTATTTAAATGGTGGAATAAATGTAAAATAAAAGTGTATAGAAAAAATAGACAATTTTTTACCTAGTGAAAATAAAATTGGTCACCCAAAATCTGATATGGATTTAGTAAATTTTTTTCAAAAGTATTTGAAGGATAGATCATGATATAGAATTTTGAATTCCATAAATGAAACATTAATAGTGATAAGAGACTATAAAATATAACTACCTACACCATGTTATAGAAATTTTTTTTTCCGTAATATGAAATAAATCACAAAGAGTCTGCATTGAGACAAAGAAAACATACAACTTTGGTAGTCTTTGAATCAAAAACCCATTAAGGAAATGAATTTAAATAGATTTATAACTCCATTTAACTTGATGATGAATATTATGAAAAGGTATATATTGTAATATATACACCACAGAAATAAAATCAAGTGATTAGTATGTTGTAAGTCTTAATAAATGAATGATGATACATGAAAGCCCATTATCTCAGAAACTGAATTAATCTCTACATTTACTAAACATATTAAACAATAAAATTAAATTTATTTTAAAATTTATTATTAGATTTATTCATATATATTACATTTTCAATATTATAATTATTGTCATGTATTATTCATTTATTAATTATTTTTCTATTATCACAGTTACATGAGGTAGATTAGACAATTTCTATAAAATAACCTTTGTATATTTAATGTGAAAAAAATTATTACAAAATAATATTCATAATATCCATAATTTTGGAGTTTTATTTCTCTTATTGCTCTAATTTCACAAAATTTATATATTTTAATAGTTTTTTCAGAATTTAAAAATGTACATAAATGTACCTTGATTTCTTTCATTTTAGGCAGTTAAATTTACTATGATCTTTTATTTTAATTGTCACTTATATAATGTATAACATTATCAATACATTACATTAATAGTTTCATAAATATAATTTATATAACATCAATATATTTTTAAATTCATTTATTTATCGTGGTAATTGAAAAAAAATACATCATTTACATGGAGTCATGATCTGCATGTAAATATAGATTATAGGTTCCAAGAGCAGCGGAAGTAGTGGATGGGGCATCTCAACTCTGATTTTTGTCCTTATATGTGATTTATATATGATTTACATGATGATAAACACTATGATCAATGTATTTTAATCAAAACATATAGATAATAGAAAAATATTGGAACCAAAGATCATGATCATCACATATTATTTACAACTAAATAAAAGAATTAAAAAAAATTCTTAATATATATTATTTATTAAATAATTTATATTACAATGTATATATATATGTCATAATTAAATTTGTTTATTATAATCAAGAGTATATTCCCTCCATTAGTAATCCAAATATGTTCCCTGAACCCATAATTTTCACCATATGAATCCTCGGGTGATAGAATGGTAGATCCTGATGCTTGTGTCATTCATCTTTGATCGCCTTGATAATCACTTCAAGGAAGGGTTCTCGTTGTAATATGTATAGTTGAGGGTAGTGGTGTTATAGGATTACTCCACATTCTTGAGAAGGTTCATGGATAGGGATCTCTCTAGGGATTTGAGAGGATTCCCTCCAGATATCATTGTGCACAACAAAAGAATTAGATCCCTTAATAAAATAATAAAATTTGGTTTATATACAACTCGGGTTAGAAAATAATAAGTTCACATGAGCCATTATTATTTTTGTATTCCCTATTAAACCCTATGTCTGTAATAATATTAATAATATTATTATTTATTGACATATGCTAAACTTGTTAATTTAATTAAAAATTATTCTTTTCAAATAATATTAAATATATATTATTTCTCACTTGACCATTAAACTCAGTCTTCAATTCCTCCACAATATTTATCTATACTTGAATAATGACTCTATATTTAATAAATAAATATCACTTTATTATTCACCAATAAACAAATAAATATTGTATTCACTAAATAGAAAAAAATGTATTTGTCAAATATTCTGATCACATGATATTCTCTTAAATAATTAGTGATAGAATATATAAAATCAGTAAAAGATGAATAATTATTAAACCATTTGAGAGAATAATATTTGTTGAAATTATTAAATAATAAAAAATAATATATTATACAACTTAGATTCATGATACACTTATTGTTTGACCCACTCTAACTATTTCTCTGTCACATTAGGTGAAGTAGCCCAAAGTGTATGGATAGTGTCTACAAACATTACAAGGAACTCATAGAGAAAAATTAAATGTCAAAACCTCATAATACCCCATACAAACACTTATTTAGTACCTTTATAGTGATATCTCTCATAAAGATGGTTACATTACGGTTCCATCAACCTATGTTTTTAATGCCTCTTTCTTTGACTTTTCATAAATATAACTTACCTACAGAACACAATTGATATTGATTCATTTAATATGTATCATTTTCATCAACGGTCCTGAGATATAAACTTCTATTAAAAACCAAAAGGGAAAAATCCTTTATAACATTATTCATTAACTAAATATTACATGTGACACAACCAACATATCCTACCTCACTGTGAACATATGTCATCATGTTTTTCATCAATACATCAATGTACATTAATTTTAGTTATAAATAATAATAATATTAAATTCTAAATATCCATACACACATTCACATATAGGAACATACAATGATGCATATATATGTATATTTCTTAATGGAGGTTCTCATTCTCATAATTTCATACTCTAGAAATTACTAAGGGCTTACACCATGATAAGGTGAATCAAATTCCTATGATTCCCCAACCGTGATATCCTATATAAAATGTGCCCATAAAATAATTTCATTCAACTATATAAAATATATTTCAGAAATTTAGCGTGTCACTTATAGGTTCTCATGATAGTGGGAAACTTTAATTACATTTTAGTGTGTAATCAACTCTTAGAGAATTATCCCATACTATTTTACTCATAATTACAATCATAATTTGATGTAAATTTTTTAATATTCCAAAAGAAGACACCGGCTATCCTAAAGTACATAGAATATGGTTCTCGGGTACCAAATCCAACTTGAACGAAATATAATTTTATAGAGAATGAAATATTTGAATAAGATAAAATATTTTAACATTTTAAAATCTTTTTTATGTTATATATATCAAATTATTTCATTAAATTCCTTTTTGAAGTAATTAACTTATTTTTTTTATGAAAATTAAAACAGTTTGTTCATGAAGGATATAGTCAGCACATACGCATGACGAAATCTTCATTTATTGAATATTTATAGAGGAAGATTAAAATTGGATATTAAATTTTTATAAAATCATGTCATCATATTAATAAAAATTATTATATCATGATTTCAATGGAATATTACATTTAAAAAAGTAGAAGAATAAATGAATTTAGAGTGTTTGGTAGAGAATATTACCTCTCCCATTGGATATTATCCCATAGGTTACAGTTTAAGGCTTTTTTTTGTCATTTTAATAATACCAAGGCTTCTAGGACAAGTGTAGAGATTTCATGATATACTAGGAAAGATTTTTTTGTTGTGATATTTATGGTGTCCTTGAATCATACACCAAGATAAAGTGCTAAAAATAACATATTTTACATAATATATTTGACATAAATCTTTACATATAAGATCATTCATAGATAATGTAACATTTCATTCTAATTAACCTTTTATTATAGGGTTTTTAGAGTTATAAAAAAGTTTCACTAGGAGAACCTTTGTTTTTTTATCATATGGAAATTCATCCCATTATACTGATAATAACTTAATTAGTAATATGTCTTTAATATCTCCCAAAAATTATCCACCTCAGAAACACTTCTTGGAATTTCATACTTTATTCCTGTCAGATTAACCTTGGGTAATGGATACATAAGATGGGGTGATGTTGTGAAAAAACATCCATCTTGGTTTCGTCTTAGTATCTTTTTTGTGTGATTTCGTTTATTGAAAATTTCATGTGACTGTGAATGTGTATGGATGGAGTTTTATGAAGGGAGTCCATTGCGAAAATGTGATAGTGATTTTTGTTGCCTCATAGGAAGAGCAACATTACATGGACCGTGTTGGGAAAATTGTTTGTGGGATGATTGTGGTTCTTGGAAGAAGTAGTATATGGTGAAGGTTATACCGCATTAAAGATTTGGTAAATCTTGGATTATAAGATTAATGTGGATATATATTCCTATATAAATAGTGTTAACCCCCATTATAATGTAGAGAGATATATTCATATGAATATTTCTTTTCTCCAAAAATTCGGTTAAGTTTGAAGTGGTTCATGAGAAAATAGTCTGTAAAGGAGAAGTTATTCATGAAGAGGATTCTATGAAATGAGAATGAGTTCATGGAAAATATTTATGAAATGGTTTTTCGAGGAACCATATCCCAAAAAAGAAATGGTACATAGAAGAGAAGTTGTCCATGGAGGAGAAGTGGTCCATGAAAGAGGTAGCCCTGGAAGAAGGAATTCTGGTATGCAAAAGCGGTATGCAGAAGTGGTACATAGAAGTTTCTTGAGGAGGCAGTACGTAAAGGAGATTCTTATAAGTGAAAGTAGACATAGCATGTGGAGGAGGCGGTCTAAGAAACATATACTCTACGCAGTTCACGTAGGAAATAAGTGGTTCTCGAAGGGACATAAATGGTTTGAAAAAGTGATTTCTACTACCTAATAGTACATAGAAAAGTGAATTTAATCTATGGGTCAAAAAGGTACTTCAACAAAGAATATACATATAGTTGTGGATGCATGATTTCATGAAAATTAAAGGACTTACATCTCCATAAACAGTGATTGGATCTCTTCCAAGAGGAGTGAGAAGAGGCAGAAGATGGTCATCCTTTCAACCCGAAGTGAGCCAAAAAAAGATACATATGGAGTGACCCTTGGGAATGCAGTGAGCATGCCCTAAATTTTCGAAAGGTGGTAAGGCTAGTCATAGAAGTGATCAAGTCCAAACATTATAATTGATAGTAGGATTTATTGTATTTGGTACATCGACACATAATCATTGTATGATCCTTGGATGTTGCTTAGTGAGGGTGAATTATGTTAAATCGTTGTGTCCTGTACATGATTTCATTTCTGTTCATATACTTCTATGGGAGAAAGAGAAAAGTGTGTTTTTTTTAATTAAAAGAAATATCTGAAGGGGTAATAGTTTTATTCTATCTTACCCTGATTCACTCCTCCCTCACCCCTCTCAGAGTGTTTCATGTATTTGAACTAACAATTGGTATCAGAGTAAAAGGTTAAAAGTAAGTGGCTCTCTATCTTTAGAAGAAATATAGGTGGTAAATCAAAAATTAAATTCAATCTTTAATAAAAGAAATTTTCAACTATGGAAGAATTAGATATAGCTCTATTTCTGATCATTGGGAAATAATGTCTTCGCAGCATCATTGCATGGAATATCATCTAATATAAATAGTCGTTCTTTATCAAAAATTGAAAGAAAATAATTGTTTGTTGATGATAAAGGGATAAATTATTTTGGGGTATCCATATCAAGTTCAATTTCTATGAAGGTGATGTCATGTAAAACATCACATGTTATGTGGTAAAAGCTGTTGAATATATATGAAGGTGATTCAACGGTTAGAGAGGCAATGGTGAAGGTTTTGTGGAACATGTATGAATATCTAAGAATGAACCCTAATGAATCTATTGATGAATTATTTGATAGGGTGAGTTTTGCAGTGGATAACATGTGTGGCATTCGAAAATTCATTGAAGATATGAATATTGTAAAGAGTATCTTGAGGAAAATCCCACCTCCATTTAATATGAAAGATTCAGTATTGGAAGATAAATATACAAAGGATCTAATGTTAGATAACATGCACAGTACCCATATTTCATATGAAATGAGAAATTAGGATAAAAATTTTGTTGAAAATGGGAAGTCCATTGAAGTTTAATATAAATCCATGAAGATTCTCTCTATTGAAGATAGTTTGGAAGAAAATAAATTGGTTGATGTCATTTCATTTCTCTCTTCAAACCTAAAAACAGGAAAAAGAATGTTCAAAGGTAAAATTCTACTTGAGTTCTTCTAATATGGAAGGATTGGACATTTTCTAGTAAATTTTCCTAAGATTTTTTATGATGATGATGAAAAAAATGATGAAATTTCCTGGAAGAAGTGTTTATCCAGTGTGAAAGGTATGAGAAGTGAGAGGAAAAGTTTATTAAAAAAGATGAATCATCTTTCAAAAGAAGATAAATGTTTAGAAGAATCAAGGGTAGAGGAGTTGGATGACTTTAAAGATCATAAAGCAGATTATATGGTGGTAGTTGTGGGAAATTCCCAAACAAAGGAAGAAATCAATAGTGATGATGGAGATATAGAAGAAAGAGTTTTTCTTCTGGGTGACTTAGAATATTCTCTTGAAGAGGTAGATGTTTGGATATCCACAACAATAAAATAAAACAATGTGGTTCATGATAAAAAAAACTCTATATGTAGAATTAGAAATAAGAGAAGTCTGAGCTGAATGAGGAAATTGATAAAGTAAATTCTTCAACACCAAAAAACACAAAAAGGGGGTTGAGTCAAAACTCAAAATTGAAGAACATAAAATAGAGGTCGATATTTTAACAGAAACATGAAAAGATCAAATTTGACATATCAAAGAACATGAAGAGGAAGTCTTCAGTCTATAAAAAAGGATTTAAGAATTAAGAAAAAGTTTTGACTCATATAATAGAATTGGGAAAATAGATAACACATGCAAATGAAAAGAAGAATGTGGAGCATGGTTGTCTAGAAAAACATAATCCATAGTCAAATTCAAATGATAAGGCTTGTAGGGGGCCTGATCTAAAACAGAATAAAGTAACAATTGATGTCACACAACCAGAACCGACTCCATGATTGGGTATTGATTTTGGTGTGAGTCAGAATCGGAATATTAAGAGAACCCAAGGGAAAACCAGTGTTTCAGCATTGCCACTCATGAATATACCTTTCGTAAGATGTTATTGTTGTGGGAAAATGCGGAACCCAAAAAATGTTTGTTCCATTGCAATGTTGTACCAAGGGGATCATTAACAACAAAGGATTTATATATAGTTAAAATTTTCATGTCATCGTTTGATGGTCATTATTTCAGATCTAGAGGATTTAGACATTTGGAAAGATATTTCTCATAAACATAGAGGAATGTGCCGTAGAAAAATGAGGTTTGTTATAAGATACCGACAAACATATCATCAAATGAGTTGAAAATGAAAAATCTTTATACAGCTCTATAAGATTAAATGGTCAATCGTATTTTGAGGAATGTCAAGAGTTTCAATCCATATAGTTTATGAAGTCAAAAAATTAATCAAAAAGAAAATATCTGAGCAAGTCGTGGCTAATAAAATTGCATTCTAGGCATCAAATCACACGGGGATAGGGATAATTGTTAGTTAATGTACCTCCCATATTAAAAAAAATAATGATATGATGAAGGGTATATGGTACGATAAATATGGTATCATCATATTTTGTAATGATTATGGGTTTAAAATAATTGGCTATGGGAAAGAAAATTTTTGGGGGAAAGAAATGAGAACTAAAGATATCTTGATTTTTTATGGTCTTAGCCACAACATATTAAGTGTAAGTCAAGTGTGAGATTCATGAAATTCTATAACCATTTCCACGAAATTCCGTGTAATCAAGGAAAAATATGGAATTGTTATATTATAGAGAAAGTGTACAAAATAGAATCTCTACCTAGTGAGTGAAAAAATAGATATGTGATTTCTTTCCAAAGAAGAAGAAAATATGTTTTGGATTAAACATCTATGAAACAGGGACCAAACATCCTTGGGAAATCATGTGAAATATAATGATTCTTGAGATCTCCCTAGATTAGCACATTATCATACACAAATGTGTGATGCCTTATAACATGTGAGGATCATTTGAAAGACAAATAAAGAAAATGAGAAATGGTTATCAAGATTTCTTGAGTTGGTTTATATTGATGTGTATGTGCCAATTTCACCAAGAGCTGTTGTTGGAAAGATATATCATGTTTTCTTCATTCATTATTATAAAATAATGTCATGGGTTTCAATCCTCACCTAGAAATCTAAGGTATTTATTTCATAATAGCATATCTAAGGGAATTTGAGGAGATTCTAGGTTGATAAATATAGATGATATGAACTGATAATTGAACAGAGTTCACAAGTTTAAATTTAGAGGACTATCTTCAGAAACACAAGATAATACATCAAGTTTTAGCGGTAAGAAATCTATAGTAGAATAGAGTAGTTGAGTGAAGAAATCATATTTCAAATACATGGACAAAACAATGCTCATTGAGAAAGTCCTTTAAAAAAAATTGGAAAGAACCAGAGATAATGGAATTTTATACATCAATTAGAGTTCAACTATTTATGAATGAAGAGAACAATCCATATGAGTTGTGGTATGTAATGAATCCATCATTGATGTACTTTCAAATCTTCAAATGTATCTGTTTCCTTATCAACAAGGAGAATGATAGGAAGTTTGAATCCTATGTAATTGATGGTATACTTATTGGATACTCAATGAAAATAAAATCATATAAATGATTTAATAAGAGGCTAGGAAAGATTTTTTAAAAACATTATCTAACCATAGTGGATAATAAACATAATATTCACCAAATACCTGATCAGTCTCATGAGGATAGTGATGATGAAATAAGAAGATCGGGGGATTCTTCAGTTCAAGATCATGATTCAAAAGAAGACTTAGATAATGAGATGGATGAGGATAAATCAGTTTCTATACAAAGACTAGTAAGAAGGGCTCTAATTTATTGAAGAGACATAATCAATGATGAGAGAGTGCCAGTGTAGACTATAAGAAAGAAGACTCTTCCTCAAGAATCATACTTACCACAGGTTGAGCATAAATGTTTTTGTGGACTAGATAGAAATGATAATTTGGTTAAGATTTTAATGAAGAGCTTGACCAAATTGAGAATAATAAAAAAAATGGGAGATTATTTTGAGGCCAACAAATAAGAATTTTATTGTAAAAATGGTATTTCTCTAAAAAATGAATGAGATAGTGATGTGATTAAAAACAACACATGACTAGTCTTAAAAATGGTACTCCCAAATAAAGGGTGTCAATATTGATGAAAAATTTTCACCTATTGCAAGGATAGAGGTAATTCGATTATTCATGACTAAAACAATGCAATGGAAGTTCAAGGTTTTTCAAATGGATTTCAAGTTAGCATTTGGAATGGGGTTCTAGAAGAAAAAGTTTATATTGAGTAGCTAGAAGATTTTCCCATTCATGAATTTGAGAACAGAGTTTTCAGTTGAATAAGGCTTCATGTGGTTTGAAGAAAGAAACAAGATCATTGTATTGAAGGATATATCAGTTTCTAAAAAACAATGCTTTCAGCGTGGTGTAGCTAATTACAATCTATATTTCAGCCATGATAGTAATCAAATAATGATTGTGCTAGTATATGTCAATGACATAATCTTGGGAGGATTAAATGAATCAGAATGCAAGAATGTTTTTTAAATTCTATTAAAGTTATTTCAAAATGTCAATGATTGGTGAACTGATGTTTTTTCTTGATTTAAAGGTAACATAAGGAACTAAGGGAACATTACTTTCTCAATCTGAATATTCAATGTAAGTTTTTAGAAGTTTTGGAATGGATAATTAAAAGAATATAAAGACTCTATTGGCTACCCAAATGAAACTATCATTGGATGATTAAAGTAGTGTAGTTGATATCAGTGAATATATGCATATCATTGGTATTCAATTATACCTAACAATGAGAATACCTAACATTGTTTTTTCCACATACCGAGAAGTAAGATATTAATGCACTTCCAAAAAAAGACATATGTTTTCATTGAAAATAATACTATAATATATCAAGGGAACTATGGATGTTATTTTGATTTAAAATAACAACTCTCTGCCAGAGCTATTGGGATATATAGATGTCGATTGGGGTGGTTCAGTAGATGATAGGAAATCGATGTCAGTAGGTTATTTTGATCTTATTTGATTATGTATTTTATGTCTAAGAAAGAAAAAATAATTTATTTCATTGAGAACCATATAATCCAAGTATATTTCCACCACTCAAGCTTGCACATGGTTATTGTGGATAAATCAGCATCTTGATGATATGGGATTTAAAGTGAAGTCTTTGATCAGAATTCATTGCTATAATTCAAGTTCTTTAAATCTTATTAGAAATATAGTTCATTACTCAAGGACAAATAAAATTGAAAGAAAATATCATTTTATCAAGGATAAATTAGAGCAAGGGATTTTTAAGATAGATAATCTACCTACATAACAGTATATTGTAGATATTTTGAAAAGACCTTACAAAAATAAGCATTTTAGAGGCATCAACTAGTTCTAGGAGTCCAACCAACTACCTCCACTTGAGAAAGTGTAGATGTTGGACACCATTCTCCCTAAGGCATGGTGTCTTTTCCCTAATGTTTTAATCAGCGTACATTACCTTGTTGTAGAACTCAAAGAAATGGTCTTCAGGTTCATTGAAAAAGGGGGAGATATTATGGCTATAGAAGGGAGAAAATTTCTTAGTCCATACATGGGGATAAGTTTCTAGCTGGAGTAGTGGGATATGGGGAGTTGATATTGTTATGGGGAGTAGTAACATAGGGGGTATCAAATAAGATGATGCAAGGTGTGATCGATCAAAGGATACATATCACGATAGTTGACGTTCGTAATGAAAGAATAATAGTGGTTTTGAAAAGGAATAAAGAGATTCATTGTTGAATGTTTCATTAAAATAATTTTTCTAACACCAAGTATGGCTCATGTGGGCTTAGATTATGTGTTTAGTAAATCCTAAATCACTATATTAATCATAAGAAAACAATGATTGAATAAGTTGCAAGAAGCTCTAACGAGATATCGAAATATGAAATTGTTTTCAACAAACCTAATGGTGGAGGTTTATAGGGAAAATACCTCAAGGTGTCATCTCGGTGTGTTTTTGGTGTCATTGTGTTTGTTGAAAAAGTCATATGAACATGAATGTGTATGGATGGTGTATGTCGAACTAGGTTCTCGGAGTGAAGGATGTTCCCAGGAAGGACTATGGTTCACGGATGGAAAATGATTCTTGGGATGGATTGTCATTTTTGGAAATGAGGTGATGATTTAAGCATCCTCAAAGGGTGTCCTTTGAGAAAATGTGAGAGTGATTTTGGAAAATGGATATAAACAGTGGTGGTATGCGGACATTGTAGGGAAAATGGTTCACATGATGACTAAAGTTTATGGGATAAGTAGTAAATGGTGAAGTTTGTACCACATCGAATATTTATTTAATATTGAATTGGTTGTTTCTACGAATCTAATTTCATATATAATGAGCGTTAAAGACATTATTATAAAGAGGGAGATTTTCATAAGAAAAAATACTTTCTATGAGAATTTTGTTAAGTCCAAAGTGGTTCTTCAGAAAAAAGTATGTGAAGGATAAGTGGTTCGCGGGGAGGATTCCACGAAGGGAGAAGGATTTCATGAAAATAGTTTGTGAAAAGTTTATGTGAGGAATTGTAGCCTGAAAATGAAAATAGTATGTGGAAGAGAACTGGTCCCCAAAAAATATGTAGTCTGTAGAGGAAGAAAGTATGATACATGGAAGTGGTTTGAGGAGATAGTATGTGGAAGTGGAACATGATATCAAATGCAGAGGTAGTACATGGAGGAGTAGGTCTGTGAAGCATACATATTATGTAGTTTGTAGAAGAAATAGGTGGTTCGTGAAGGGACTTAAATAGTTCTCAAAGTTTTTTCTGTTAATTAATATTACGCAGAAAATTGGATTTCAAATATGGTTGATAAAAAGACATCAATAGATCATCTACCTATAGTTGATGATGTGTGATTTTAAGTAAATTAAGGGACCTACAATTTCATAAACTATGAATGGATCCCTTCTAAGAGCAGTGAACAAGGGAACCAGAAGATGGTTATCCTTTACACTGGTAGTGAGCTAGAGAAATAGATAGAGGGAGTGACCCTTGGTAGTGTAGTGAGTATAAAATAAATCTTGTAAAGGTAGTAAGCTTGTTAATAGAAGTTATCTATCCCAAACCATGTAATTTGAAGTGTTCTATAGTGGATTTGGTACATCAGTACATTGTTGTTGTATGATCCTTGGACATATCCTAGTGAGGGTGAACCAAGAAAAATCAATGTGTATTCTGCATGATTTTATTTAAATTAATATATTTCTATAGTAGAAAGAGAGAAGCGTGTCTTGTTTAATGACAAAACAATATTTGAATGGTAATTTGTCTTATTTTGTCATACCTGTATTCACCCCCCCCCCCTCATGGTATTGGACCCAGTAGACCAGAAAAGTGGTCTAAAAACATAAAAAAGTCGAATATAAGAAAAAATATTGAATGATAATAAGTAATTATAATGTGATCTTTTGGGTCTAATTATGTTTCAAAATAAAATCATTCCCAGAAAGACATAGACTATAAAAAATTATGTAATCCAAAGAATAACATAATAAATAAATCAAAATCATGTAGAAATGTGAGTCAATAATCATGATCAATAAGAATATAACATATTGATAAGATTAAGAATAAAATTATTACAGAATAACAAAAAATAGAAAATATTGAAATGAACTGAATCATTGAAATGTTGAACAACTGTCATCATAGATAAAAAATCATAATGGATTAATTTTTACCACCTGATTCCCACAAGATAGTAGAGAAAGTATCACTAAATGATTTCCTTAGTGCAGCGAGTATTCCATACTCGATTCCAATAATTATCACATGAGAATCAAATCCTTAAACAATGTTTTGGAGGGTTATATGGTCCCTCACATGTAATCACCCACACATATGTGTTCCATATAAAATAATTCATCATTATATCCTAAAGAACACATGGAATGAAAATGAATTTCATGTTTTTTTCATATGGAATCACATAAGAAAAAAATTCATAATTCCATAAATAATTACAACATCATATACCCATTGAATATAAAAGGGTATAAGTATATCTCTAGTATTTTTTGTGTAAATACCACACGTGCAATATAATAGTGAATTGGGAATTTACAAAATATAGATAAAAGATATATAGTTTAATTAATAATTTCCCAAATCAATATGAATTTTGACATCTAGGTGAAAAAAATTAAATTAATGGAATAAAAAATATGGTATTCATAGTTGAAAGGGGTTAAAATAATAATAATTATTATTCATTAAATATTATTAAGAAAGAAAAGTGTAGTGACTGATCATTTCACATTTAAATATTTAACATTTCTCTTTTAGGAAAACATAAAAAAATAACTAATAAGTAAATAATGAATAATTTTAGAATAATATTTGAATTTTATATTGAAATTCATTAGGAATATTTTTTTACTTCCATGAAAACCTTTTAAATAAAACTCATAAAAAAATTTAAAAAAAAATTAATTTTAAAAAACATGAATAAGGGGAATTAATAATCAAAATGATATGAAATATGTTCTTATGAAAACTTTTTTATGATAAGATTCTCTTCTTATTTTTAAAATGAATCTATAAGAAATAAATTCACTAGTATAAAATAAAGATAAATGTTAAAAATTATTTGAATAAAAATTTTGATGTATAATAAATTTTTTTTTGTAAAAACTAAAATAATGAAGTCTTGAAAAAATACATAATGGATTTATCGGGAAACATGGAGAGGAGGATAAAAATATTTCATTTTTAATGGATTAAAATTAATTTCAAATATTTTGAAATAATGTTATTGAAAAGCATCATACTAAAAATTGTATTTGATTTCACTTTTTAAAATAGGAAAATAGAATTGTGAGGATCATTGAAAATATTCCATATTACATTTCTAAAAAAGATTGGACAACATCAGTAGGAAGGAAATTATGGTTTAAGAGGAAAATATTCATTCAAAAGAATTAGTGGTATTATTTATAGTGAAAATTTTATATTTCAGATATAATTTCATCAAGGTAGATAATTAAAAGAGAATATAATATATTTAATATGAATTGGGAAGATAAAAGTGTCTTAGAAGATCATAATCAAGTATATAATTTGTAACTCCAAAGTAAAATAATTTGACACAAGATAAATGTTACGAGTCAATTAACATTTAAATTGAAACCCCCTGAATAAAATAGATATTTAAATTTAACTAATAAGAACATTAGTGAAATATATATATCATGGTTTGATGAATTAAAAAGAAATATACAAATAATATAAATGAAATTAGGTGCATGATACAAACATGTCTCATAAAAGGATTTTGAGAAAAAAACCCTTACTATTTTTATAATTTTCATGTCAAAAATCCATGGGAGAAAGATCATGGAATTGACCATGAAATGTCTTGAGATATAATAAAATTTTGACATTTCATATTAAAGGTCAATAAATACACCATTCCCAAGAAAAGATGTCTTTTAACAATAAATATGCCTCAATAAATGAAAATCATGACATGGAACCCTAACCCTATTCTTAATTTATTTCCCACATGCACCTAACATCATAAAATATTAAATTAACATTAATAGGTACCTTCTTCTGAACCTGATTCATCTATATTTAAATTAATATGTAATAGTATTAAATATATTAAATTTATTTATTTATTTTTTCTTATGCTTATGTGTAAATTGCATCGACATTATCTTATTTCATTATTTTTAGAGATCAATGATGATAAGTAAAATACATAAAATAAATATTAAATATACATAAGATTCAATGTTTTATTAATTGATTATAATAATATTATTATTTAATTTCTCATATTTAACCATGAAATATTTTTAATTCATTGTTTAAATAGGTGGTTAGACAGAGAAAACCACTAACAAGCGATAATTAGAATGGTGAGAATTGTTATGAAATTTTTTATTTTAACATAATACCATTATAAGATAGTAATAATGAAATTATTTAGATATTTCAAGCGGTTATCTGAAGTGTTTCAGATAATTACTGAAAATCAAGATGAAAAAATGTTACTATGTGAAGGTGGTAGTCCACACAATGCATGATGAACATTATTTTGCTTTTCTAAATTAATGAAAATAAAAAAATAGATGTTACATTAATATAATAACACATAATTATAATAATGATACAATGTTAATTACTGTATGATGGTTAGGGTAGGTTTGGAAGAAAAATATTAAGAACTTAATGTAATGAGAATGTAATACTCTACATGGTAACTAAAACATTATCTTTTAATTTTCAATAGAAATGAAGGTATCCAGATAAATTATAGTGAATATAGAATAATAAAAATTTAATTAGTTTATAATAGGATTAAAATTTAATATTTTCAATAGAACATACAAATGAATGTTTGTGGAATTTTTGGGTGGAAGTATCCCTTTTAATAAGTGCTGAAAGGGGCACTTTAATTAATACCATTTAATTTTCAATTATATAGTTAAAATATTAGTGGTTTAAATAATCAAATAGTTATAAATAAGGTAATTAGATGTGATACACGGTCGATTAAACGTCAACCAGATATTTGTACATATGTTTTAAACAAGATGGAAGTTATTTACCATTATATGATTAGTTTTATCTTTTTTTGTTTATTTCGGGGTAACTAGTTTTTACCCAATTAACTTATGTTTTACTAAAAATATAAATAAAACCTATTAACAAATTTAGGTTCTTAAACATAAATTTAACATCAATTAAACATAATTTAATTTATATATAGCTACAAATTTAACATTGAATTAAATAATTGTATACAAATAATAAAAATTTAGAAAAATATTGATTCCACAATTATATGTTCTGGATATTTTTTAATATTTTATTATGAATTAAATGAGTGAAATAAATATTTATATTTTGTTTTTAAAATAATATTAAATTATTTTTTGACAAAATATTAATCTATTTGGTTAGATAAATGTCACACAACATTAAAAATAAAATCATTGAAAATAACTATTTTAAAACTATCATGGTCAATAACATTAAACATTATCATCATACTCTTGTTAAAAAAATGAAATTTGAAATATAAAATAAAAATAAACTATTGATCTATATTATGAAAAAAAATTAATAAGTGAAATTTTTAAATGTTAGAAAAGTTATTTTTAATATTATTGCACAGAACACATAAAATCAATTTTTAGAAAAAGTTTCTTGTTAATTATAAAATTTATTTATAGTAATAGTTTACCAATTTAACCAAAATTCAAGATAAAAAATGTATTATTATTAAAAGCTAATATTTTTGTGGCTTTTAATGAAATCCAATACTAAATATTACTATTAATATATTAATTAAAATAAAAATATAAAGTTATAATTAAATGTTACTTATGTCCAAAATGTTGAAAAAACACTTTCTCATGTTAAATTAATATTTAAAAAATATATGGAAATAGAATAAATATTTATACTATTAAAAGGTTTTATAATATTCTAGGTTTTTCTCATATAAATATAATTTCCTAAAATTAAAAATTTTGATAAAAAAATTATTTTTAGTATTTACTTAAAATAAAATATACTAGAAAAATAATAGAAATTTATCCTAAGATAATTTATATATTCTAAATAAAAAAATAAATTTAATTTTGTTAAATTATAAATCTAAAAAATATACCCCATGAAATTGTAAAATTAGTACTTTCTATTTGAAAGCGTGTTTCACACGAACACCAAGCTAATAAGTAAATATTAAAGACCAAGATTTTATAAAATAATTATTTCTTAAAAAAATTAAATCTATTTAACATAGCTACATACATGAAACCCAAATTTTATCATGGTTTACATGCTACAATGAGTTTCTTCAGTTTCTCATGTTACATGAAAGGTCGAGTTTTACAAAACAGTAATATTTTATTAACATTATTATTTAATATATAACTTATCCATTAAAATGGAGGTTATGAATAGGAAAAAATAACATGTGAGAATATATATTTTACGCTTGTTTATTAGTAATATTTTTTTTATCAAAAAAAATAGAATCATATTAAACAAAAAAATAGTTTTTCTAAAAAAAATGTATTTTTCCAAAAACACGGCCAAATCACTCTTCGCAAACATAATTTAAAATCAATTTTTACTAATTTTATAAAAATTATCTGGAAAAATAAAATCTCCTTTTTGAATCATCATACCAAAATTATCTTAGGATTTTTTGTTTAAAATTTTTCAAAAAAGTTTCCTTATTTGATGAATAGATAAAATACTAAATTAAAATTAAAAATTATATATTCATTAAAATAATTTATAATGTTAAATTATATTAATTTTTTTTTTTCAAAATATAATTATTTCAATTATATATAAATTAATCTAATTTATGATAGATTAATCATTTTCATATTGAATCTTAATATAAAAACATTATGAACTTTTTGATGTTTTCTTTTTAAAAACCCACTTTCTCATCTCATTTATGGGATTAATTTTAAATTAATTATTTCAAATTATGTGAATAGAATTTTGTAAAATGGATTCCATATTTTTAATTATAATTAATTATAATTTATAATAATTTCAACTAGTTTTTTGACTAAAATTAATAGTGAAGGTAGTAAAAATTAATTAAAGTGGTTTAGGTAAAAATGGATTTACTGAGTTATTAAACTAAGAAGATAAGGGTTAAAAATGAAATTCCAACTTGTGAAACGCCAATTTCATAGATATATTTATTTATTATCTCTTTTATTTCATATAATTTCTCATTTATAGGATTTTGGAATGATAAAAACTAGGATATGATTGAGTCTTGTCAAAATATTACAAGTCTGACACCACACTTAAAAATCACACCCTCTCTCCTCCCTATTTGACACCTTAATATCCTTTTGGATAAGAATGTACCTTTCCAAATAAATTCCTTAAATCCATAATCTAATAATATAATCATTATTTTGGGTATAAATCCAACCTAATAAGTCTTTAGTGATAACTTAAGGAGGATACCCAAATAAGAGGTAGTGTTCTTCATTGAGCATTTTTATTTTAATTCTTTCTTTGACTCCATAAATTATTATTAAATAGTGATGATATAATTACATAAGTTTATTCCATATAATAGTATGTTTTACAATAAATATATGACCAAAATAGTCTTTATTTCCATCCAATGGGTTATGATACCATCTTTCATGTGTACGACAGAGTACAACCTCACAAACCGATGAAATTTGTTCTTCCATTTCAACCTTTCATAGTTGGGTATGATGATGGATATAAAATATATGTTTTATATTTATTAAATATTTATACCTTTTGAGTAATTATATCATATATATATATGTATTACCTTCCATTATATAGGATATACGATAACATCACCCATGTCTACGGTGGACTACCGCAACACGATGTGACATGATTTTTCATTGACTAATGCTTCACAAGAATGGTGATAAGGTTAAAATTAATGAATATATGTGATAGAAATTAAATAATTATTTTATTAATAACATATTATTCATTATTTAAAAATAATATATCATTGTTTTATTAAATATTCACTCACTTGAAGATGATAACATCATTCGTGTATGTGTGGACTACAAACTTCATGAATCGATGTGACTCTCTTTCCATCACCACACAAAATGAATGATACGTATAAGAATATAATATGGTATATATGATACTATTATAATTATAGTGAGATTATATATTACTTAACTCTATTTGAAAATGATAATTGGAAAATGGAAACATTAATCATACGTATGTATGACATATTGCATCCATGATAATAGAATACTTTATTTATCAAAGATATATTTCGGGAATAGTATTAAAAGAATAATTGGTCTATAAACATAATTATTATGTCTTGATTATTATTATCCATATTATTAAGTTATATATCTTTTTCAATAACTATATCATTAATTATAGAACACGCTTGGGAAAATAAGGCAATTATATCCTAAAACAATGAAAACAATGAAAGTTTATTAATGAAAAGGTGATAAGATATTATAAAAGGATAATATATGATATTATAAATATTAATATTAATCTATTATAATTTATTAACAAATTTTAAAACACTAAATATAAAAGATATAATGACTATCCAAAAAGAAGAAATGGGTAATGTATTTCATCTCAATTTAATTTCATTAAGGCATACTGTAATGTTTTGAACCTAATTTATTTTATATGGTATTTATAAAGACCCATTAATATTTTATATAATTATTAATTATTAATTCATTACCTTTTATGTTTTAATTTTATTATTCTATACAATGGGATTTCCATTGAAAATTTCTAAATGTAAATGAATTTCATAATTCAATTTCTTTTCATTGGGTTATATTACTTCTTCTTTATTATTGATATTCTATGATTTTGTGTATAATGACTGTTGATTGTCATATTTTTTATTTCAAAATTTTTTATGTGGATTTAATTTATATATATATAATTTATTTATTGATTAATTTTCACTTCAATGGTATGATCAGTGTAAGAGTTTATTTCAAAATTTTATTCTAGTCAAGGTTGTTTATTCATTAATTACATTTGAAGGAAATTATTTGACCATTTCAATAAAAATACCATTTAATGGTATTCTACTATGATTATTCATCATAATTTCAAGTAATTTTATCATTTTTAAAATCTTGGGTACTTAAAATATTTGGGAAATTTTTACATGAAAATATCACTTCAATTCTCTCTTCAGTAAGAAATTTGTTTTTTCCCAAAAAAATGTTTTACTGATAAAAAAATTAAAAATATTAACATTTATAAAATTATTAAATAAATAAATTTTTACCCATTTTTTATTTTTAAAATATTTTTCAAAGGAATCTTCTATTCATTTTCTAAACAAGTCATTTTCTAACCTTTCTATAGTGATAGATGAATATTCCTTTTAAATTGTTAGTCATGTATAAAATTACTCACCAACATGGCCATCATTTATTTGAATCTTAATTTGAAAATTTTCAAGGTTATTATTATTTTTCAAATCCTAATATTTAATATATTTTTAGTTTTAAAAAAATCAATTAAAAATATTTTTAAAACATTTTATTTTGAAAAGGATATTTCCATTAATAATGTTTTTAAGTATATTTTAGAGAATTTATTTGAATCAAAAAAACAACAACACTTTACTCTTACTCTAATGGTTATATTTTGGTATGATATCATCCTTATTATTTCTCTAGATAGTTTATGATCAGCTTGATTGGAGATCTATAATTTTGATACCCCTCACCTTACTCTACATGGTCTATGATTATATTTATTGATTGGGTAAAGTTTTAATTTTTTGTATTCTACATTAAATATTTGTTTTTATGTGAATTTGGTTTCACACATCTAATATAAAGAAGTAATTAGATATTTTAAGGGATGGGAGGGGCTTTCTATAACTCCTCTGTTCATTGAGAGGTCTCATGGGAAAAACTAGATATGGTTTTTGGAAAGGCCTTACCCATTTAAATAGATGTCTTCACATGGGACATCAATAGTTTATTATATTTTGGAAGGAATACACCACGGTTTTATATGTATTTCCAAGAATCCTCGATTGTATTTTTAGATTTTCATCACTATTCATTCCATCATTATGAATTATGTTATTGGTATTTTAAATGATTATTAGATTAGTTATAATATCCATGGTTAGGTTTCATGCTCATGTGATTGTTTATGTTGTATTTTTTATCATCATTTATTTATTCAATATTATACTAAAGTTATTTAATGAAAAAAATGTGTTTCAGTTATTTACATTTTTGTATTTACTATACCTATTTTATTCACACCATCTAAATCATTATTACCCTTACTAAGAATTTGATCTCATATCTTTCTTATGTTTTATTTTTTACAGGATACCTGCAAGTATTTTATAATTGATATGAAGAGGTATACTAAGGGTAATTTGTTATTATAATGAAAATTAATTTTTGTTTTTTGTTTTTTTCAACGTAAATTTGATTCATGTATGTATCTAGTTTACCAATAATTCTAAACTATTCACCCATCAGGATGCAATTCTTTTTAACTAATGACAATGTAAAAAATTAGGCACCGACCTTGGGATATTAGGGTTAGGTTCGCTACTCTTAGTATTAGAGAAGGTTTCGAATAAATATTAAGAACTAGATTTATGAAAAAAAGAGATTATGTAATAAATCCATATGATAGAATTTGAGGATAAGTATAGATGGAAATCATAAAGTTTCTGTAAGGTATAGATTATGTGGTTTTTCCAATAAATACATACATATCTAGATACTATAAGTAGATATGGTTCTAAAACAAAAGTACCTAGCATTAATAATTCTAAAACGTCATATTGGGATTGACTTGATCGTGACATGGTGCGTGACAACAGGCCTTATTGAAAACTAGTTTTGACACTCCCGGGTTATATGCTTACGTTAATTCACATTTTCATTATAAACCATTATGACGGATTGGAACATAATGATGTCCCAAAAGAATCCATGGTTTTGATTATGATATTACCTATGCATAAATTACTTGAATTTATGTTAAGTGTTCCACTAGTTTTTTAATTTACATTACGTCTCATAATGTTATGATATAATCTATTGTATGCCATTATTTAGAAAAGAGGCCTAATGGAATTAATGTGAACCATATCAACGTACGTAATCTATACAGGGATTTACCTCCTGGGAAAGATAATGGAGTTGGAGATATAACAGCATCTATAACTCATAAAATTATAACCATATCGGGTAGCAGACTCATGTTATAATAAAAACCCTTCCTGTATAGATCATCCTTCTAATCTACTATGTGGTGTAATGATGTTATATAGATAAATGAATTGGAAAACTACATCATTCAATGGGAATACAAATCCATTATTATTACAGAAATAAATAAGTTCCTTAGATATGATATTACTATCTCTAGAATATAGGGAAAGGAATAATTATCTAATAAAATTTTATCTTCTCTTAGGAGATGAAGATCAATTGTGGTAATTTTTTAATACGTGATGGATGATAAGGAAATAAAAAACATAGAGTGGAAGGATTTCAAGTTAATATTATTGAAAAAAATTCTTAATGATAAACAAGCAGATATGGAAATAATGTTCTTTATTATTAAACATAAAGAAGTGGAATATGTTTCTATGTTTGAATCCAACATTACAAATTTATCATGTTATTTTAAGGACAACTTATGTAATCCAAATAGAAAAAAATTATTGATTCATTGATGTTTTTAACCCAATCATTCAAAGTGCACAAGACACCAAAAAATTATCATAATATGTGGAAATAGTATCACGTTCTATCAAGATAGAAAAATAATTATCCAAGTCATATTAATTTAAACGGAAATAAAATAAAAATAGGTCATAAGATAAAAATATTGATAATTTTAAGAAGGTCAATAAGAATATTTCAATATGTGTTACTTCTGGAAGGAAACAACATTGAACATGCTTAAAAGAAAAATGATATTTCTTTATGTGCGGATAAAAATTCCATTATACTCATTCTTTCAATGGAAAAAATATTATATAATGTTTAATGCTTTAACTATAATGATAATGGGAACTACACAAATTAATTACCTAAAATTCAAGGGAGTATACCTTAGAAGAAGCTAAGAGATAAAAGTAAATATTATATTTTTACCATAGACTAAGCGGAATGATTAATGTGAATGTGTTTGGTTCCACGAATTATTTTATTTCAGTATTTTATCAATGATATTATAGTTATAATATTTATGAAGTGTATATGTTTTATACCACATTTTTATTAATTAAAGATTTAAAAGCCATTATTTAACAGTACATATGATAATGAAAAATTATTCAATTTCTAGTCGACCTTCTTATAAAACACATGATTGGGGGAAAGATAACCCCAAATATGTTTCTAAAGTTGAGATAATTATGTTTGGATTAATAGATGATTGTTATGAAAAAAGTAAATTAGATTGTACTGACTACCTTGTAAATGATTAATGATAAGTTCGTTTTGGAAATTAAATGACATTTTTAAAAAAATTTATGGATATTATCTATTTATAAGGTCCATAAGTTTAACCATTTAGGAAATGGATTAAGTTTAATTTTAGATGTGGTTTTTAATGTATTACATAACCATATAGGGAATCATGTATATTGGAAAACTTGTGTAAACTATATTATTTTCTTAAAATATCTAGAGATAGATAGAAATAGTTTTAACACTTTTATATATATATTATGATCCATTAAAAGTGAATTTTAGTGCTTTGGAGAAAAAATCATTTTGGGATATTCATTTTTGTGAGTTAGGAATGAATTGGAAATTGATTGAAGTGAAACCAAAGGAAAAAATTGGTCATATAAAATATAAATTCATCAAGTAAATATATTTCATTATATTCATATATGGTAAGAGAATCCCACAACATTTGGAAAATTGTCCTGAAATAATAATTTTATCATATTATATTCATATTCTATGAATCACATTGTCTTTAAAATAATAACATATTTATAGTTTTTATCTTATGAACTTTACATTGATCACTAACTTTATTACGATAAATTATCACTATCTATCTCTATAATTATTTATTATTATTTTCTATGTCCACAAACCTAATTTCGACCAATGTTATTCTAATTATAAAGAAAGTTAAGTGATTATTCCATATAACATGTGTACTTCCCTTTCTCAATTATTAAACGGATTGTTTATTAAAAAAATTAGCTTATGTTTTTTTAATAATTCTCAATTATAAGTCCATTGATTTCAAATATTATTTTTAAATTGTGAGGACACAATTTATTTAAGGTGGGGAGAATATAACACCCCAAGATTATAAAATAGGAACATTATATTTGATAGTGTGTCTAACAAGAAACACCAAGATTGTAATAAAATATAAAACCCTGATAACTTATAAAATATTTATTTTTAAATAAATTCATTTTTTTAAATGCCTTGTATTACACACAACACTTTGTTTACCTTTCATTACACATAACAAATATTTTCATCGATTACATGAGTTACATACAAGACTAAGTTTTACTAAACATCATTATACTATTACCATTATTATTTTATATATCCCATGGTCGTTGAAATGGAACGTAGGAATAGTATTAACTAACATATGAAAATATATATTTTTTCACATTCTTCTTATTTATCTAATTATTATTAATAAAATTAGAATCATTTGAAAGAAAAAGAAAGATTTTTTAGAAAACTATAGTTTTTTAAAAGACGATCTAATCATGCTTTGAAAACAATTTTTAAAAATAATTTTTAAAAATTTGATAGTATTTATTTTAAATTATAAATAGAGTTTTTAAAATTATCATATCAACATAATCAAAGGGTGAATTGTTTTGATTTTTCTGAGAATTTTCAATATTTGATGAATAATGGAAAATAATGAATCTTAATTAACACGGTCTTTTCATTTAAATAATTTATATTGGAAAATTATATTTTGAATTGGTTCTAAAGTTATATTATTTTAATTATATATCAATTAATACAATTTAGGTCATTATAATCATATTAATATTTAATATTGATATAAAAAAAATGCAATCTTTTGAACATTTTCACTTTAAAACCCGCTTTCTCATCAAGACTACAAGATTAATATTAAAATATATTTTGGCACATTTGAGAATTTAATTTGAAGAAATAGATTAAATATTTGGAATCAGAATAATTTATAATTTCTAAAAATTACAAATTATTTATTACCAAAACAAATAAATAAATTTGTGAAAATTAAATATTGTGGTTAAGGTAAAAAGGGGTTTACTAGGTGGTTAAAATAAAAGGATAAGGGTAACAATTACATAATAACCCATCCAAAATCAATTTTTATCCTTATTTATGACTTATATATTATTATTTCAATAATGGACCATTTTTAGGCTATTCTTATGATATAAACTTGGGTATTATTGAATCATTTTAAAACATTACAGGTGTTTCAATCACCTCACTTATAAAAGGTCGCCCGAAATCCTCTCTTGTTCACACATTCAAACCAGTTTGGTTCATAAAATACCTTCGAAAATAACTTACCACCATAATAATATCATCTTACAGGCCCTATTTTTGGAATAAATATAACATAGGGATGATTTAGTGAAAACTTAAGGAGGATACAAGAAGAAGAGGTAATGTTCTTTAATGAGAACCTTTATTTTATTTATTTCTACACATCCATAAATTATTATTAATACATTATGAAATAATAAAATAAAAATATTACATATAATATGATATTTTTATAATAAAATCATAAACTAAAACTATTATAAATTACATCAAATGGGTTATGAAATCATCATTCATTTGTATGGAAGACAACAGCCTCACGAACCGATGTCATTCATTCCGCCATTACCACTTTTCATGGTTAGTTATAGTGATGGATATAAAGTAATAATATGATATTTATAACATTTTTACACCTATGGAGTCATTATATCATATATATATATATATATTAACATCCATTACCTAGGTTAAATGATAACATCACTCCCATGTACTGTGGACTACTGCCTAGTGATGCAATGTGATTCATCGTCTCGCACTAATGCTCCACATGGAAGGTGATAAGGATGAATTTGATAATTATATGTGATATAAATAAAATAATTATGATATTAATGACCTAATTATAATTATTTAATGATAATATATCATTTTTTCTTACCATTTAAATCATATAAAGATGATAGCATCATTCGTATACATGTGGACTACTGCCTTCACAAAGAGATGAGATTATCCTTCCATAACCACACCACATGGATGATATGTATAAGTATATAATATGTTATATATAATATCATTATAAATATAGAAATAAAATATATTACATACCTCATTTCTATAATGATAATTGAAAAATGGAAACATTACTCAAGCATACTTATGACCTACCGTCTCCCTGATCGTAACGTAATTCATTTCTCAAAATAATCATTCACGATCAGTCTGAAAAGCATAATTAATATATATATATGATAATTTTTTCATGCTTATTAATATGGGGAAGGAAAAACAAGGTATTTTTTTTCAAGAATCGAATCTTTAATGAAAAAACACACATGATAAATAAAGGTAATTAACACTGGAAATAATTAGAATAATAAATGATTATTAATGAACATGAGATAATATGTTATAAAAGGATAATATTTGATATTATAAATAATAATATGGTTATGGTGTAAGTTAATAAATTTTTTTATACCACTATAGAGGAAGTTAAATAATGTTCAATCAATAGAAATCTTAGGGGTAAGGGATTTCATCACAATTTCATTTCATTGAGGAATACTGTAATATTCTGAACCTAATTTATTTTATACAATGTATATAACACCCTTTTGAAATTTTTTATCATGATTAATTAATTAATCATGTTATTTAATGTTTTAATTTAAATTGTTTCATACAGGATCATTTCCCTTAAAATTTACCAAGTGGTAATGAATTCAATAAATCAATTTATTTTCATTAGGTTATATTACTTATTCATTATTCTTGATTTTATAATATTTTGTGTATTATTAAATTTCATTATCTTATGTTTCATTTAAACTACTTTCATTTGGATTAAAATTTAACACACATAATTGATTAATTTATTAACTCTCAATTAAATGTTATGATATTTATTAGGGTTTATTTAATTACCTAATTCTAATCAAGATTGTTTATTCTTGGATTTTAGTTAAAGGAAATTATTTTACCATTTCCCAATAAAACCATTTCATTTTATTTTCCTCTATTTATTAATGATTTTTTTAAGTAATAGTATAATTTTTATACATATTTTTAGTTAAATATCTTGATATTTGTTTTAAGAAAATATGAATTCATTTTTCTCTTCAGTTAGAAATCTATTTTCTTGAAAAACCACAATTTATATTAATGTTTTCAAAAATGTTTTTAACCATTGAGAAATGATTTATTAAATTAATTTTTTCCAATTTTCTCTTTTAAAATAATCAAATGAATCTTCTTTTCATTTTCTAAAAAAGGTACTTTTATAATCAAATTTTCGTAAGAAGGGAATATTTATTTTAAATTATAAAACATTTAAAGAATTACCCGCTACCATGAATATCATTTCATTGAATTTTTTTTTACAATTTTACAAGTTTTTTAATAGGGGAAATTTTCTACAATATTCTGGAAATTTTTAGTTTTCTAAATTTTTTTCTAAGAAAAGTATGTTAAAAATATTTTATGTTGAAAAAAATATTTTCTTGATAAATGTTTTTAAATATATTTATTGTATTAAAATTTTTCAATAAAATCCTCTTTACTATTATTCCAATGGGTATAATTTGGAATGATACCATCGTAATTATTTCTTTGGATGGTTTTGATCAGTTTCATTGGGGAAGTACTATTTCTATACCTTTCGATTTATCATCAAAGTGATGAAATTTTATTAAAATAAGGGGAAAGAGGATATAAAACAAGTCAGGGTGGTCTAAAATAAAGAATACCCAATTAATCATACTTAATAAAAGATGACAACTCATCAGGAAAGGAACCCAAATTGGTGTAAAAAATATGAGGTTTTTTACGGGTCCCCTTGGAGGCAAGGCTGTGGAAAAAAATGTTTCCTTCTCTCAATTTATTTTTTATATTTGCACCACCAATGACCTCACTGCATCGAAAAATAATGTAAATGATTGTTTAGGGATAATGATACCTTTTTTTGAATGAGTCACATATAACTGAGGAGTCAGTTTCAATTTCTTTGAGCTAGATCTTATTGGGTTTAAAGATCTCTAACCCATTAAGTAAAGATGTCTCTTATGCCATGGGAGGATCACTGGGACCATAAAAACTATTAAAATCCAGAACTAATAATCCTCTAGAGTCATGAACCACCACACCTCCTCTTATGATGTCGAGGTTGAATGATCCGTCAGTGTTGACATTGAACTCATTACAAGGAGCCTTACATTATACCCATCTTCCTTTAAAAAGTGAATATTGAGGAACATGTGCACATATTATTAAATTAAAGGTTCTTTTCAAGGACTATGAGTTTTCCTATCCTTTTAGTAAGGCCCCCAAGTCCACTGTAAGGCATCTGGTCTTGGATTTAAGCACCATGAAAGATCTAGTGAACGCATTCGCTTGAGAATTATTTCGTCCATCCATTAAGATCTAATAATCAGCAGAGATTAGGGAATCCCTTACCTTCCCCCCATTCCATTCACATCTAGTTTGTATAAATAATACAAGAAAAAGGATTCACTATCATCAACCTAAACATAAATGTCAATTAGTTGTCCAAGACTTCTGTAGACCGACCTTGCTCAGTCTCCATCAAAGAAAAGATGATATATTCATTCCTCCCTAGAGAGTAACATTAGAAGAATTTGGATACCATAATGATACCCATGAGATTGACTACATCATTGTTCGGTAGATGACTTTTTTATACACACTACACAAGAAATGTTTATTTTAACAGTATATTGTTTAACTAATGAATATTTACACCTCCCTTGATAGTACTGGCCAGTAAAAAATGATAATACTATTTGGAAAAAAATATCACTAAAGATGTGCCAGTAAGAACCAATTTATCAGTGACTGAAGATAACCTGATGTTGTTGAAAAGGTCACATTTAGACTTATCAAGGGTGGAATAAATAAATTTAAGAGAATAACAATCTTTTAAAAATGTGATTTTAGGGGTTAGGTATCCTGGAAAGCCAAGAGTATTGATTACCCAGTTGTGTTCCTAGTATTTCATCTGACCACACCAAATAATATACCTCTATTGTCATTGAAGTTCAGTTATATCTTTTGGAAGCATGTTCCATTAGGTGTAAATGTGACCTCGCAGATCATCCATCAAATTTCATTACATTCCATTGAAAAATTGGTCTCATATTGATCTCCATTCGAGTTCTTTCTAGGAAAGTTCGGATTATAAGTTGTGAAAAGTATTGATCACATCCTTCCTGAGTCCAAGACACCTAGTGGAATCTACCCTTCATATGAGTATCCCATAAAAATAAATCATGAGTTTTTTTGAATATTTCACACCACATTTTTTGGGACTTTGAGTGCTGAAATCACATTCATAAGAATTATGGAAAGAACACAATTTACCTGTGTAATGTGCCCCCCAAAATAAAAAAAATTCTTCAAATTTTTAATGTAATCCCATATTTTTGAAATTAGTTTACTGATGTGATAAATTGAAATACCTCTCGGAGATATTGGCGCCCCCAAGTATTCCATTTGAAAGGGTTTTCTATAGATCCTCTTGTATTGTTCAATCATTCTAGCTCGATGCTTGGAACAAGTTATGGAGATATAAAGACTTATCTTATCATAGTTGAAATTTCAGCCACTCTATTTTTAATATTCGACAATATCCATTGACAAGACCATGAGTTATCACTTTCCCCCATTAAAGAAGATAATATTTTAATGTGTAAACATGAGTTGAGAAATTACATTTAATTGGATTCTACAGTTAAATTGAAAAATAATTCTATAATGCATGGATATGGAAAGAACATCACTAAAGGAATATTAATCCAAAATGATAATAGTAGGAGAAGGGGGATCTCTATATCTCATATACGCACTACTTTGAGAAATGAACAATTTTGTCCCATGAAATTCACCAAGAAATATGCCGAACTGAAACACCTAAAGAGTAATTTAGATCCCATTGTGAAAAAACCCATGGATTCCATCACATTAAAGATAAATACCTATTCAATCATTTCATAATAATTTTCCATGTCCATGTTAGGAGCAACATTAGAGCTTGTGGTCTTCTTGTTAATGTCACCAACCATCTTCTAAAAAAGAGAAATGACATCCTATGAAAAACTTCCTCTAATAAATCCATGATTCTCCTATGAGATCTACTCACATAGAATCCTCAAGAGCCTCCTATTGATCTCACTGGAAATACTTAATATTTTAAATTACACAAACTAATTTTCTTGTAATGATTTATATAAGTAGGTTCCTTAACCTTTGGTAAGAGAGTATGAGATGTTTCATAGGCCACCCTTGGCAAGCTATCCCCATGAGAGATGTCCTAAATTCTGTTAACTAGCTAATATTTAACCACAATCCAAGATGCCATATAAAAGGAACCTAGAAATTAATTGAGCCCAGGGGAGATCTATTAGTTTAAATATATAACCACTTACCAAATTTCATTTTCATATAGATTTTTTTCAAGTTCTAAATTAGCATCATTCTAGACCACCCTCAGAATAGCATCCCAAAAAAATAAACAACCCCTGGGGTACCCTTCTTACATGGATATATTAACACCCTAAATAAGAGTTGTGAAGTGTTCCTCAACCAACATTCCCACCACATTCACATCATTGGTAAAATAACCATCCTATAAGAGTACGTTTGGATGATTTTTCCTCTTATTCTAATTAATACTTTCTTAAAAAATATAGTATTTTTGGCAGCCTCCTTTGGATAATTTTATTTACAAACCATCATGAATTATTTTAAAATCAATATAGCCCAAAAGAATCACTGATTATGATTATGAGATTCGTTATTCATAATGTTATCAAATTTATGTTTAGTGTTTCCATTTTTTTATTTCACATTATGTTTCATAATATTATGATCTAATATAGTTTATGCCATTGTCTATTAGTGGATTCTAACATAAGGAATGATAACCGTATCAAAGCACATATTCCATGTAGTTATTTTCTTTTCTAGGAATGATAATGAAGATAGATCTAGATCTACTGCTCGAATGAATAAAATTATAAACATACTGGGCTACTTGAATCTGGTTATGAGTTAAAAACATTCTCATATAGACTAGCCTATTTATACACCATGTAGTATAATGACGTTATCCTAATTCATGTGTTAGAAACCTCCATCATTCAATGGGACTAAAAATACATTTTTAGATAAGAAATGGAAAACATATTTGAGAAGATATTTATCACTCTAGGAAGTAGTAAACGGGGGAATTTTTTCTTGAAATTTTAACATCTCTCAGGATATGTAGATAAATTGTGGAGAAAAAGTCCACAATACTTATGATAACAAGGGAAAAAATAATTTTCCAATGTTAAATTATTTAACTATAAGGATATGGGGAACTATGCAAATGAATGCCCCAATTTTCAATGTATTATACCTTAGAAGAAGCTATGATATCAATGTTAATATTATGGAATTACTGTAGATTAAGTGAAACGATTAATGTCATTCTATTTGGATTCAAGAGTTCTATCATTTAAAAATTTTATCAATGATATCATGGTAATAATAATTATGAAATTTATAAGGATTGTACCACTATTAATTTTTCATAAAGTATTTGTAAGAGTATGTTGAATGGTACTGATAATAAAAAAAATGAATTAGTGGCTAGTTTACCTTATTTTAAAACACATGATTGATGTAATGATAATAGTTAATATGTTCCTGATGTTGAGATATTGATTTTGGGACAAATGTATAATTGTTATAGATAAAGTAAATTGGATAGTATTGACCAACTTGGAATAGATTAATGATAAGTTCATTTTTGTAATTCAGTGACCTTCATTATAATGTTATGTATCTTAATCTTTTGGGAGGTCCACAATGTTAACAATTTATGAAATGGTTTAAGTTGAACTTTGGATGAGGTTTTTAATGAATTACTTCACAGTATGGAGATTCATTTAAATTGGATATGTTTTGTTAACCATATTGGTTGTGTAAAATTATTAGAGACAGATGTAAATACTTTTAACTCTATTATAGATCTTAAGATTTGTTAAAAGTGAATTTTATTTCTTCATGTATAAAAAATTAGTTTTTGGATTTTCATTTGTGGGTTTAAGGGATGAATTGGAAAATAGGTGACACACAACCAAAAGATGAAATTGGTATTATGAAATTGAAATGAATCATGTAAATATATTTACATATATTATAAGATATTAATATAATCCTAATGATTTTTTAAAATTATATTCAGAGAAAAAAACTTATCATATTAAATTCATATACGACGAATCAAATGGTATTTTATATCACCATAGATTTTTTTTTAATTTCATGAAAATTCCATTGATAACTCACATTATTTTGATCAATGATCTCTATCACTATCTATAATTATTTATTCTTTTCTTTCAAGTCCACATCTGTACAGTCTACCATTGTTCTCATACTTAGAAACCAAGTTATGTGATTATTCCATATTATATTTGTACTTCACATTCTCTGTTATTAAGAGGATATTTTATTAACCCTCCTGTAATGTAGGTTGTTGAACAATATACTTTTCAAATTTTAAACCATTTATTTCCATGAATTAGTTAAAATTTTTAGGAAAGAATTTATTTAATGTATGGAGAATTTAACACCATAAAATTATAAAATAATAACAATATATTCAATAGTGTGTATATTATGAAACACAAAACATAAAATAAAATAATTAACCCTAATAATTTATTTTATATTTATTTATAAATAAAGTTAATATCATTAATTTCTTTCATTACATAATAAAACTAATTTTTCCTTGTGTTAGATGTAACAAAAAGATTCTTCGTTTTCTTGTGTTACATGCGTGATCGTGTTTTATCGAAAAACAATATACTATTAACATATAATTTAATATATCACATAGTTATTGGAATGGTGGGTATTAATTGGATTAACTAAATAGTGAGAATATATAATTTTCAAAAGTTTATTAGGTATTTATTTATTAGTAAAAATGATAATCATTTGAAAGAAAAAGTAAGGTTTTCTCAAAAACTGTATTTTTTCAAGAAGAAGGTATAATTGTTCTTTGTGCACATAATTAAAATTAATTGCTAAAAATTAATATAATTTATGTGAAAATATAAACATTATTTTTGAAATAATCACACCAAAATTAACTTAGGATGATTTTTTATTATTTTTCTGAAAAGTTATATTTTTGATGAATAGTGAAAATTACAAAATTTTAATTGAAAATGACCTTCTCATTTTTGTAATTTATAATGTTAAATTTTATTTTCAAATGGTTTTAAAGTAAAAATATTTCAATTATATATAAATTAATATAATTAGTTCATTTTAATCGTTTATATATAGAATTTGGATAAAAAAACATTGTAAACTTTTGGACAATTTCTTTTTAAAAACTCGCTTCCTCATCGTGTCTACAGGATTAATTTTAAATTAATTTATTCCGCATCATTTTATTGAATTTGTAAAATTTTATTCTATATTTAGAATATTAATAATTTCTAAATTCAAATATTTTCAACTAAATTGTTTACCAAAATTAACAATGAAACTGGTAAAAATTAATTGTCATAGTTAAGGTAAAAATGAATTTAACGAGTGGTTAAACTAAGAATATATGGGTTTCAAATGACCTAAAACCTTATTCAAAACACGTTTTACAGACATATTTTGACCTTATATATTCTTTTCTATATAATGAAACATTTTCTAGGCTTGTGGCATGATAGAAGATTGGTAATAATTAAGTCTTTTCAAAAAATATTACAACTGTGCCACTCACCACATTTATAAAAGGGAGTTGTCTCTCCAACATTATTCAAACCTTAAAACCCTCTTGGTTAGACCATTACCTTCACAAATAATTTAAAAAAATCCTTCACCTCATCTATGAATAATTATTTTGAGAATAAATCTAACCTAGGATGGATTTACTGCCAACCTAAGGAGGATACCTAAAGAAGAGGTAATGTTCTGGAACGAGCGTCTTTTTTTATTTCTTCTAAAACCCTTTAAATTATTATTAACCCATGATGATATAATAAAATAATTATATTCCATATAATGTAATTTTTTTTATAAAAATTTCATTACCTAGAACAATCTCCACTTTTGTCAAATGTGTTACAGATTCCTCGTTCTTGTGCACTACAGAATACCGCCTCACGGACCAATGTCATTTTTTCTACCATTACCAAATTAAAATGTTGGGTTTTATGACGCATATTATATATATATACGATATTTATAAAATATTTATACCACTTTATTCATTATATAATTTATATATTTTTACCTTCCATTCTAGAGAAGATACGATAACGGCACTCGTGTGTACGGTGGACTACTTCTTTGAGAAGCGATGTGATTCACCTTTCACTAAAGCATCCCATAGATGGTGATAAAGATGAAGTTAATAATTATATATTATATAAATTGAATAATTATTATATTAATTAAATATTTATCATTGTGTAAATATAATATATCTTTTTATTTCTTATCATTTCACACACTTAAAGATGATAACATATTTCGTCTATGTGTGGGCTACCAACTTCACGAAATGATGTGACTTTATTTCCATCACCACCCCAAATAGATGATATATATAAGTTTAATTTTTTTAATATATTATTTTCTGATCATTGTTTAAATATTATACAATACTTATCACCATTCTTTAAAGATCATTGTAAAATGGACACGTTACTCATGTGGGCGTGTGACCTATCGTATTCTGGATCGTAACGCACTTCATTTCCCAAACACATATTTAATGAATGGTATTAAAAGAATAATTGAATAATAAATATTATAATTATTTTATTATTTTTATTATTATATATATGATTAATTTAGGTATTATTTTCAAGAATCAGATCTTGAATGACAAAACACACATGAGAAAACATCACAATTAACACATGGAACAATGAAAATAATGAATGATAATTAATGAATGGGAGATAAGATGTTATAAATGGATAATATATGATATTATAAATATTAATATTTTTATAGTTTAATTAAATAACATTTTTTAAACACCATATATTAATTTCCCCAACATTCGATTAAAAGGAAGCAAGGATAATGGATTTCATCTCAATTTATTTTCATGGAGCCATATTGTGATGTTATGAATCTAATTTATTTTATATGGCGTATATAAATCCCCATTTCAATGTTATAACATTATTCATTAATAATTCAGGTTATTTAATGTTTCAATTTTAATCATTTCATCTAAGTGGATTTTCCATGAAAATTACCAAGCCGTAATGAATTTCATTACTCAATTTATTTTCATTAGGTTATATTACTTATTAATTGTCCTTGAAATTCTTATAATATGTGTATAATGACATTTTATTATCTTATATTTTGTTTCAACATGACATATATGGATTTAAATTTGACACACATAACCTATTTGTTGATTACTTCTAACTTCAACATTATGACCATTGTAAGGGTTTATTTCGTAATCTCATTATAATAAATATTATATATTCATAAATTTTAGTTGAAGGAAATTATCAAAATATTTCCTAATAAATTCATTTAATTTTATTCTCTTCTAGTTATTCATGATATTTTAATGTAATAGTATCATTTTAACACACTTTGGTAAATAAAATTAATGATTTTTTTAAGAAAATATGACACCATTTCTCCCTTCGGTCTGAAAATTTTCTTCAACCAAAACCATTTATTCAGAAAATAATTTCAATTTTTTTGACCTCAAGAAAGTGATTTAATAAATACTTTTCTACCCATTTTTTTATTTTTTCTAAATGGAATATTATATTCATTTTCTGAAAAAATGATTTTTCTAGCCTCTTTGACAGTGCAAAAGGAATGATCCTTTTAACTTGTAGGGAATGTATGGAATTACCCTCCGAAAAGACATTAATTTCTTTAAATATTACTTATCATGTTTTCATGTTATTTTTATAATAATATTTTTTCAACTATTCATAAAATTTTCATTTATTAAAAGTAATTTTCAAAGAAACAGATTTTGAAAATATTAATTATTGAGAAGATATTTTCCTAAAAAATATTTTAATGATATTTTAGGGAATTTTTATTCATCAAAAAACAACCCTTTACTCATAATTCAACGTGCATATGTTGGAATGACACCACTCATATTATTTATGTAGATGGTTTATGATCATTTTGACTTAGGATGTACTATTTTTATATGAATCAATATATATATGGTTTTGGTTGAGGACTTATCCATTTAAATGGATGTATTGTAATGATGCCTTGGTTATTTTAGGTGTAGATAATAATACATTTCATCATTATGAATTCGGTTATTTATATTCCATGTGATTATTCGATTAGTTAGAATATCTATGGTTATGTTCCATCCTTTTAGAAACCCTCTATTATTTACACATTAATACATGATTCATTATATAAGATTACACTTTTTACAACCTAGAAGATAAACAAGTCTAGTTTATTTGTTAATTAAGTACATAACATAAAAATTAAAAAAAATACAACATCTTTATTGGAAAGTTCCTTTACATTCTTGCACATAAAACTTCACGGGATAACCTGTGGACATATATAAGAAAGGGGTGAAATATAAAGCCCAGTAAGGGAAAAAAAATGGAATAACATGAAGAAGATAATATATGTTAGACAATTGGAATATCAATTCCTAATAAAAGGAACAAGAATAATAAGGAATGATATAGTATGATAATCATAACATTGGAAATATGGAATCAACATAAAATAACACATCATAAACATAGGTCAAGGATAACTAAAAATAAATCCCGAAAGAAAAATTCCCATAATGGAATCATATTAAATCACAGTACTAAAATGAAATATTATGATACTAAATAATACCCAATGCATTGGAGAACTATATAATTCCAGTTGCACACATCACATTCATTTCATTCTCATGCTTTAAAATACCCCATAGATCATACAACATGGATTCATTAATCATTATAATTTATTCCATGATCATGGAGAATGGAATAAATAAATTTATATTCCCAATCAAAATTATATGTTCATAATGGTGAAAACTGTTGATAATAAATGGGTATGGTATTCACAACACAATTTTTTAGGCATGGAAAATTGTGGTGAAATTTCACCAGTGTAACGACATCAATTAAAGATTCTTTAAAATTGGTTACTGATAATGAATGGGGTCTCTCATCATAGTGAAATAAAATGTGAAGTAATTAGGACATGGGAAAACATATCCCAACATTAAAAATTTGTCAATAGAAGGAAAAAGGTAATTAATAAACTTTAATAAAGAAAATAATCCTAACTATATTTCGACATGGTAATGGGTGAACATAAAGGATCATGGGAGAATTAATGAGTGTGAAAGGGGAATCTCATTATTTATAAATTAAATGTAAATTAAGGGGAAAATTTAAGAACATATACCAAAATAATAAAATAGAATTTAAGAGACATAACATAAAATAAGTGCTTTGATGGAAATAAGAAGAGAGAAATACCTTACTTGAGTGTGTAAATCAAAATGCTTGGGAGGGGAGTCTTGAGAGATTACAGGAGTCTTGGGAGGACCTTAGAGAGTAGAGGTAATATTTCCCTAAGTAGTTTGAGTGAAGATAATAGGGATCTTGTGTGTGTTTTTATATGAAATTATGGAGATTTATTTATTATTTAGGTTTTGGATTCTACTTATCAAAATAACCAAAACCACTAACCATCACGTGGATTTTTCCCATTATTTATACAATATGGTAGTGGTTATAAATATTTTATATTTCCAATGTAAAAAATTAATAAAATAATTCCATTTCTTATGTGTTGGTGAGTCACACTTTTAAAGAAATGATTTTCAAAACGCAAAATATATTAATGGTTTTGGAAGATTCTTAATGGATTTATAAAATTAATCTAATAAACAGTAAATAACATTATTATAAATTGAACACATATATTTGGTTGTGGATACCTTTTATTGTTTTATTACATCATATTTGGATCATTATGATGTCATAATACATGAATTATATTTATATGGTATTTAATATTTACCCAAAAAATTGACCATCTCATAAAATATTGAAAAATTCATAATCACATAATTTTGAGGTTATAATTAAAAAAATAGTATTTATATTATCAAATTAATTTTATAAATATGTGAATTTTAACTCCAAAAATAAAATCAATATTTATTAATAAATATTGGGTTTTTTACAGTAACAGTTTGTGATCCCTTATAAAAATAACATCTTTCTTCGTAAATATTATACAATTTGTCTTTCATTGTATCAAAATATAAATCATTTATAAAATAACAATAATTGGATGAAAATATATCCATTTTTCTTTAAAAGATAATGTACTTAATCATATATCTACAGTCTTTATAAATATCCCTTTAATACACCTGTAGATTCCCTAATAGTAAGGCGTGTGATAGAGATACATTCATGGGGTGGTTCGGTGTACATGGGTTGGGTTATGATCTTAATGATCTTGAACTTCTCCCATAAATGTTTTTTCTCATTCTTGAGTTTTTTGATATCCTCCAATGGCCCAAAGGCCTTCATTTTTTATTGATTTTTGGTAATCCACCTTTCAAGGGGTGAGGTGGAACCCTTATAAGGCCCTTAGGTGTAAGTATTTCATGGCCTGTGGGCCTTTAGAGGAATTCAATGTCCATAGGCTTAAAAAATTACATACAACCCAGAATAAATACTTGGAACTGCTCCTCCCCATCATCTTCATCGTGAAATCAGCTCTCCACCTTCACATGGTTTTCGGCTATGCTTTCCCATGCATGAATCGGCTTGTCCTGATGACAGGTGCCATACTCCTTCATTATTTCAATCTGTTCATCTTCTGCTATGGTGAAAGATCCTTAATCCTCCTCCTTCTGAAGTTTGTTCCTCATAGGTTTTCTGGTTTGGATCTACACTAAAGGTGACCAGAAGGCCTTGAAGTGTCCCGAAGGCCTTACTAACCCACAAGCATGGGTGGCCCGAAGGCCTTTAAGGACTCAGTTACCAAATCAATGGCCCGAAGGCCTAAAAGGGGGACTATTCCCTACTGCTATAAGGCCAAACAGTTTCTACTACAGTACCTGCTATAGTTAAATGGCTATATTATCAAATTTAGAGATTCTTAACAGTCATTTAAATATGATAGGATATAATAAAAAAAGTACATGTGTTTTCAATATCCATATTACATAATAAAACATTTAATTTAATTATAAGGGGAATTTTATTTATAACTGTTCTGGTCGTTACAATCTTCCTCACTTATAAAATTTCACCCTCAAATTTTTATTTTCCCACACTAAAATAGATTATGGAAACTCTGTTTCATCATGTACTCCAGTTCCCACATTGTTTCTAAAAACTTTTGGTTTCTCTATAGTACTTTGACATAGTGCACTGTCTTATTCTGTAGAACTTTGTCTCTATAATCTAAGATCTTCACTACCTGATACTTATAGGAAAGTTCATTCTGTAATGGCACCACCTATGGATTAAGTACATGTGAGTGTTCATGTATGTACTTTATTTAGTTAGTTACATAGAATACATCATTTACTTGAGATAGGTTAGGTGTGAGTGCAATTTGGTATACCACCACTCCAATGCGATCAAGGATCTCAAAAACATTGATCTACCTTGGACTAAGATTTCCCTTCTTTCCAAATATCAACACCTTCTTCCATTGAGATATGCGGAGGAATACCATGTCTCCAAAATCAAACACTAGTTCACATCAACGATTTTTATAATAGATATTATATTGAATTTTTGTGTCTTTGATGTTCTATTGGGTGGTATTAACAATTCCCACCATTTCCTCAACCATTTCAGGACCTAACAGTTTATATTCCAAAACATCATCCCATTATGTGGGTGTTCTTCAGCCCTTGCCATAAAGGGATTTATAGAGATCCATGTTGATGATCATTTGTAAACTTTTATTAAAATATAACTCGACCATAGGTACATTTTGGTCCCACCCTTCTTTTTATGTCCATAGAACATTCTCTCAACATCTCTTCAAATTTTTGTATAGTCCATTTAGATTTGCCATCTGTTTGAGGGTGATAAGATGTTATGAAGTTATACTCAGTGTTTAGTTCATGTTAGAGACTTTTCAAAAATACGAATTTGAATCTTGCATCATTATTGGATATAATGTATTTTGGTACTCCATTCAGCCTTAACACTTTACTAATATATATCCATGAAATTTGATCCATTGATAAGTCCTCTCGAATTTCATTAAAGTGTTATGTATTTATAAGATGATTCACAGTAACCCATATAACATTGTTTCCCCTAGGTTTTTTCGGAAGTCCAGTGACAAAGTCTGTGGTGATGTTCTACCATTTCCATGTTGGTATGGATAATGGTTGCATCATCCCCTTATACTTATAAAATTTATCCTTCACTCACTGACAAACCAGGCACTTTGATGTATATCCAGTGATCTTGTTCTTCGTATTATCCTTCTAAAATAACACTTTTAGATCTAGATATATCTTTTTTCTTATTGGGTGAATGGAGCGATTCGAACTATGTGCATCATCCATTATTTATTTCTTTAAATCCAGATTTGATGGAGCACATAGTCTTAGAACAAATATAAAAACAACTTCATCATTAATATTGAACTCCAAGTAATTACCTTTTTTTATAGTTTAAAATTTCTTTTGAATTCCCACATCATTTATCTAAGAATCCATTATATTCTCTTGAAAGGATGGTTGATCAGTTAATTGTGAAAGGATTGGTGATGTTCCATACATTATGATTACCATGTCCATTCATTACAAATCTAAGAAGATTGGATCATACTCAATTATCATCAATAGAAGACTTGTTGGATCCTTTATTGTTAGATCATTTACCACTTTATAATATTTCTTATTATGGTAGTTAATTGGGGGGTCATAGTACTTGATCACCTATAACCATATTTTTTGGTGCATATTCAGATCATTCTCAGTGAATATATACTTGAAGATTTTGTGATCCATATATATTTAACACTTCTCCCCAAATAGATAAAGGCACCAAATTTTCCAACCGATGATCGCTTCTTCCAAATCCATAGCATGAATTGGTTAGTTATATTTGTGAAATTTCAACTGCCTTGGAACAAAGGTTATAACTTTTTTATTTTGTATTGACACACAACCAAATCATTTATTAGAAGAATCGTTGAATACTATAAAAACCTATAAACTTGTGGGTAGTTTGAGGACATCTCACACCTAGACTTTTTTCACCATTTTTTCGAATTCATTTTTTGATATTAACTTTTCTCTCGTGTTCTAGGTGTGACGGGGTTTAAATTTTGAGGTGTTTCTTTCCCTATTTTTGATCTTGGGGTCTTTCTGCAATTTTTTTATAAGTTCTTGGTGAGTATTTGAGTATTTTAAATTGGTAGAATCCTTCACATGATTGGTGTATATTTAGAGAAAATTGTGAGGCCTTATCTGGGGAAACATGTGAGCATTAGTGTATAACTGGTTGAGGGTGTATGACCCACACACGGTTAGTCAAACTATGCTTAAAGCATGTGTGAGTCCACTATCTCATAGAATAACCATTCCACATGGTTGGGGCATAGTTTCTCAAACTTTTCAGTCAAACCATACTAGTTCCAATGTGTTTCTAGTGCATAGTTCATGGTATGGTAAACCGTGCGATCTTCCCAGATCATAAAGTTTGTAAAATTATCATTCTACCCCTTTCTAATTTTTGTCCCAAAACACCTCCACTCCTCTTATCCTGATTCGTGCGACCCAAAGGAATCCCCTCCCTTTCTCTCCAATCCTCCACTCCTCTCCCATGGTGTAGATTTATGGATTTCCTCAGGTTTTAAGGCTGTCTTATCACGATAATCTTCTCTATTCTACTACCTTTTAAAATTTCTTCCATTTTCCTTTGAGTTATTATTCCCAAATGGTCTTGTGGAAGTAGGGTTTATTTTTTCCCTTGTTTTATGTTTAGGTTTTTTCTTATTTAGGGTTACTCTTGGTATATCTTGGATCTTGGAACCACCATCGAGTGGTTTCCGGTGTGTATTGTTTAAGTGTCATGAGATTGAGGTAGGTTTTGCTTTTCACAAGACTTTAAAATTTAATAGTTGATTGGTTTAAAATTTTCACACCCTCCTTATATGATAAATACTATTTTGGATCTTTGGAATATTTTTTTTTGTGAAAAGGGGGGATTTATACTATGTTTGTGATATATGGCATTGTTTTTTTATATTATCTACACCAAGTTCTTGATAAAATGATCATTTGGATATTGTGGATGATTTGTGATTTCTAAAACATAGTTTGGTTTTTTAAATATATTTTTGACATGTGAAATGATGTTTTTGGATCCTTGAATGGGTTCTCCAGGTGGTTTTATATTTTAAAGAAGTGTGTGTCTGGATTTTGAATGACGTTTGACATGTGATTTTGGGTTGTGGTCCATTTGAAATTTTAATGAATGTTATTTTGTTTTTCACATGTGGTCTAAGAACAATAAATGGGTTTTCTAAATGGTTTGGAATTTAAAATAATGGAATGTTGATGGTTTGGAAATTTTTCTGGAAAATGGTGTGTTTACACCCTCTTTGAGAGGTTGATTTGGTTCTTTGAGAAATGATAGTTTTGTGAAAGGATATTGAGGCATGTTTGGAACTTTTATGAAATTGTTGACAATGTTTTGATGAAAACTCTCCTTGGGTAATCATATTGCCTCGTATATATGTTTGTTTAATGGATGGTTTTTCCTCCTTGTGGAATCCTCATGATCCATTATTATTTAATTGGTGGGATTTCATCGTTGTGGAATCCTTATAACCTATTTACTTAATGTGGAAATGGGTGGTCCTCGGTTGAATCATTTGTGATATATGAGATGAAAAGAAAAATGTTTGATCCTTTCGGAGGTTTGGGGTGATGATTATTGTTTGGATTATTATATATGATATATGTGCATGTGATTTCATTCTCAGTTTGCATCAGTTGGCTCATCCAACTTCTATTCTATTGACATGGGAAACACTGGAATGTCGATTGGTTTTTCTTAGAACGTTTGTTGCACTAGTTAGAATTACGCTCTGACTAGTAGCCCATGTTAGGGAATTATATATTATGTGTTATTATATTATTATTGTTTAGTTCCCCTTGGTCTATACTAGGTAGGGAGTGGCTGTAAATGTGTGGGTTTTTTTGAATTCATCAAGTCAGGTATGATTTCCATGATGAGTCAAAATGTATAGTATGTTCTATATTATTCTTGAGATCTTAAGATTTATCCTATGTATATTGGCATGTAGTTAAATGTAGTGATGATTGAGATGAATTATTGGTCGATTACCATTGGGTGATTATTTTCCATTACCCTTATTATGTGATCATTGTGATATTACCATGTGTGGTGTGCCTCTTTAAAAAGTGATGAATTGGATTTAAAAGGTATTTGGGGGAAATGTTATAAATTGTACATGTTTTATACTATCTTGTTCGGTTTTGAAATAAAATAATTAATTTAATCCTTGAAAATGAGAATGGGTTCTTCTTGGAAATGAACTTGGATTTGCAAGTGAAAAATGTAAATGAACCGTGATTTGTTTTAATGCAGAAAATGTGTGTAAAAGCCAAATTTTATATATTATACATTCAACCAGAATTTTATGTTTCTTTTATTTTAAAGGAAGTGAATTGATAATATATTGTTCATGTATGCAAACTAAGTTTTAATACTCTCCCTTATAGTTCTTTATTGTTAGTATCCTTTGTTGTAGTTTATCATCTTTTTTTATCACCGTGGATGATGGTTGGTTTTGAAATCAGAGAGTGACCATTGGGGTCACATGAAGAATTTGTGTCCATTAGGTTCAGTTTGGATTTTTGTATAGTTTGGTTGAGTAGTTTTTTGTATTTTTAGATTCCTATATAAAGATGTTCATTTTGGTTATTTATATATATTTTTTGGGATACTCATATTATTTTCTTATCTATATTTTTATTTATTTATTATTGGTTAAAATATTTTCCGTGCTTAATTTAATGTTTCCAGGAACTAGTTTCCAATATTTGGAGATAGGGAACACCATTAGGTGTTTTCAACCGATCAGATCGGGTATCGGTTCAAGGTTGACCCAAGTTGGTTCATGAAAAATGGTCTTAGAGTAGGATCCCTTAGTGGACCTAGAATTCATAGCACCCATGGTTACTTGAGGATGTCAAGGTATATGGATTAGGGTTGTTAGAACTTGGGGTGAACATCTATGGAAGTTTCTAGACAACACTTTCTGGAAAAAACATAGAGTTTCCAAGGAATGTCAGGTCACATTTGATTTATTTGGTTCTTTTGGTTGATTAGAATTTGCGATATGAAAAAGTTGTTTTTCTAATTGTCATCGTGATATCGCAAGGACTGGGATGCCATGTGGATCTAGAGTCATGGTCCTAGAATACTCTCTGTGATGGTTATGTGATTAACGTGTGTCGGCCAACCATGATGTCAAGTCACCCATCGACTCTAGTTCCCCTTTGTGATTTTTTAGTTCTTCCTTTATTCTGAAAATTTCTTTGAGAAATATTATTTTGGAATTCTAGAAAATGGACTTCAAAGTGGAAATTTTATCACTTTGGGAAGATGGAAAATGAATTTTTAGAATAATTTTGAATAATTCATTATAAAATGGATTTTTATAATGTGATTTTTTGGTAAATAGGGATGAGTTTACCAGATTTTATTTTTATAGAAAAAAATAATGATTTTGAAATTGATTGTTTAAAAAGTAGAATTTTATTATCAAATGTGGGTTTTGGAAATGTGTTTTGAAAAATAAGAAATAAGTATTTTATTCAATGGTTTTTGATGGGTTGAGATATTTTGAGCTGTTGGAAAATGTTTTGAATGAAATGAATTAAATTTTTAGATAGAAATCCATGGGATTTTATTTTTGTGCATTATTAAATGTATTGAATCATGGAATTTGAAAATGGATTGTTACTTGGTTATTAGTGGTATTTATAATAGTTTTATTAATTTTCTAATGTTATGTGGATTGAAAGTGTGAAATCATGGGTTGAATATTTTGATTTGAAAGTTGGAATGTTTTGTTTTCACCTTTTGTATTTCATTGGGTGCTCACATGCATATATATGTGTATAGAAGAGGTTGGTTGATGATGTGGATGTATGAGTTTTTGGAGAGGTATGATTTTATATGTGACCAAGGATCTGTAGAGATGTGCATGTGATTCAGACCTTAAAGAATATCATTGGTGAGTGTGCATCCCACCAAGTTTTCTTCATTCAAGATTTTTTTTCAAGCATAAAATTTGGTGTTTTTCATAGTCAATAGTTATGTGGGTTTTTTTCTATGTTTTGTAATTGATATTGATATTGTGTCTTGAGTTTGATATCTTGTTGGTGATTCGATTTTGAATCTATGTTTACAGTTGTTCTAGAAAAGTTTTAGGAATCTTCAAGTTGGTTTCCCCTTTGTATTGGTATATAATTGAGGTGATTTATAGTCAATGATATGGTTCTGATTGAGTTCTATATTTCTTATTGTCTAGTGGGTTCTCTCCCATATATATTTGACATATTTTCATGGTATAGCTATGGTTGAATCTCTATTATTAGGATTTCATGTTGGTCAACCAAAGGATTTCACTCTTGAGTTTTAAAAATTAAATCCACCTCTCTTATATGGTCAAGAAGATCCTCTCAAAGAGGAAGAGTGGATGATGAAAATAGAAATTAACTCCATCTTCATTGATTTTCCGGAGTTTTTAATGGTGATGTTTTCTTCCATTATGTTTGAAGAACTAACATGGAAGTGGTGAAATTTGATGTATCAGAACAAGCCTTGGGAAGATCTTCCTGGGGACTTCTTCAAGGCTGTGTTCACCCGTCAGTATTTCTCGAAGATGGTGAAGATGTTAAAGGGAATGGAGACGTGTAGTTTTCAGTAAGGTTATGGAATAATTTTTGATTACTTCTATCATTTTGTGAATACAGTTCAATATCTTCCAGAGTTTATTGTGGATGATTGCATGAAGAATTGACATTTTTAGTATTGGATTAATTCTGATTTGTAGTCAATGGTTTCAGAGTTCAATATAACCTCATTCACTGATGTTGTGAGGACAAATGTTCATGTTGAAGCCATGATGGAGGGTGTTATTGAGTTAGTATTTTATCTTTTATATCCGTTAAGTGGTTATACGAATTCTATTAAGGAGATAGAAAAGTGTCTTGAAGCTGGTTGTGTTTGTCATGGTATGAAATTTTCTATAGATATTTTGTCTTCTTCTTCTTATCATAGGAACATTTTCTGTCATAAGGGTTGTTATAATGATCATAAGAAGTTTTTTTTTTCTATGTGAACTAAATATATGACATACCTATGTATGTATAAGTCACTTGTAAAGGTTTTTTTAGGGTGTTTTCAGGAAGCGTTGTGGAAAGCCATCTCTTTGAAAGACACCTCAACCCAATAGAAGTAGTAGGGTGTTGTTTGGGCTTGTTTCAAAGCCAGCTTATATTGTGGTGATGTTCCTAGTGGTGTTATCATTTGTTTAATATATGAGGGGAGATTTTGGATCTCCTATGAACTGTTATTTTAGTACAAGTTCTTAATTATTTTGAAAATTATAAATTGTTATGTTCTAATTTATGGTGTGTTCTATGTGTGCCCTGTGTGGTAAATGTGAGTTTGTGGTTTGTTGATATCATTTATTTATTACTAAGATGTTTTGTTTCAATAGGGGATCATTAGCTTCTGACTGCAGTACAACATATTCTGTAAACATTAGGGCTCCAACTATATGTCTTGGGGTGAATCTTTTCATGTAGTCAATAATCATCGAGGGTTTGGGGAACATTGGTTCATATCTTATCTCCAATGTTAGGGTGAGATAATTTATATTATCTTGTTAAAGTTCTCCATTTTTTATGAGTTATTCTTTTTCATATAAGGTTTGGTGGTCTTATCATCGTTTAATCCTCATGTTTGTGCTTTTTTGGATATGAGTCTCTAGTTGTTTTCTCTAATGAGGCTATCTGTTTGGGGTGGTTCTCCTTAATCCCCCATGTCCTCCTCCCTTATTCATAAAGGGTTTTTGGCCTCTATGGGAGAAGTTTTTTAGTTGGTTCATGAATCAATTTTAGTCGTATTTTAATCATGGGGAGTCTATTTCAACCTCTCATATTGAAAATGATGTTTGATTGCAGTTGTGGTCCGGTAAGAAGTGTTCTCTTTGAAGTTGTTGGACTGACGAGTATTTTCTTTATTTTGGTGAATGTTGGAATTTGAATTATTCTCAAAAGTATTATCAGAGGTATTTTTGTCAATGTTGTCACTCAAATTCCCTCATTGATTCTTAGGGGGTGGATTCAGTTTGTTATTTTTGTTTAGGGAAATATGTGTAAGTTCTATTTGGCTATGTTTGGAATGTTGTTGGTTTGATAGGTTGGATCGATTATTCATGAAATCCATAGTTATTGATTGATCAACTGGAAGATGTTGTGAATTTTTAGGGATAGAAATCATTAATGGTGGAGAGAATTTTCTCACCCATATTTTTTTCACCCTTTTTTCTAGTTCATTTTTTGATCTTAATTTTTCTCTTCTGTTTTGGGTGTGATGGAATTTATATTTTTAGGTGTTTAATTGAATATTTAGGATCTTAGGGCCATTCCTCAGTTTGTTTGTGATTTCCTGGTGAAAATTTTATTTTTTGAGATAGGAAGTAGCCTACGCATAGTGGGAACTTGGTTAGAAAAAATCATGTGTCCTTATCTAGTAAACTATGTAATCCTTGGTGTGCTTGAAGTTGATGATGGGCGGCCAAAGCACGGTTATTCTAATTTTTCTTAAAGCATTTGGGAAGACATGATCTCATGGAAGAACCATTCTACATGGTTAGTGCATGGTTTTTCAAACTATTTGGACAAACTGTGTTGGTGCTCATGTGTTTCTAGTTAGGGGTACATTGTTGTTGCATGGTATGGTAATCCATGTGAGCTACCGAGATCTTAAAATTTTTGAAATTATTATTCTACCCCATTAGTATGTCTAACCCAAATCACATCCCCCTGCCTTCTCCATGTTCATGTGACCTAAAGGGTCCCCCCCCTTACACTCTAAGACTCTATTCCTCTTTATTGTTATAGATTTATGGATTTCTTCATGTTTTAAGGGTGATTTATCATGGTAATATTCTCTCTTCTCCTCCCTCTTCCTATTCCTTCCATTTTACTTTGAATTATTATTCTCCCATGGTGATGTGGACTTAGTGTTTACTTTTTCCATTAGTTTATTTTATGGGTTTTTCTTGTTTAGGGTTATTCTTTTTAGATCTTGTATCTTAAAAGCTTAATTGAGTGGTTTCAGGTGTGCATTGTTGAGGCATCGTGATATTGAGGTAGGCTTCCATTTTTACATGCCATTGTAATTTAAGAATCATTGGATTCATTCTTTTCACACCTTCCTTATATGATAAATATTTATGCCTGAACTTTGGATTATTTATTCGGTGTGAAAATTGGAGATTTATAACTTGTTCTGAGATAAATTGTATTGTTTTGTTATATTGTGCACAACAAGTGTTTGATAAGATTCTTTGTTTACTTATATAGAATATTTGTGATATCTAAAACATGTTTTGGTTTTTAAAATATATTTTTTACACATGATATTATGTTTTGGGTTCTTTTAAGGGGTTCCTGAAGTGGTTTTGGATTTAAAATAAGTTTCTATTTGGCTATTTAAAGGTTTTAACAAGTGATAGTTGATATTTTCCTGTTTTCAATTTTAATGAAAGTGGTTTCTTTTAAAATGTGGTGTAGGAAAATTAAATGGGTTTTCCAAATGGATTGTATTTGAATACTAGGTAATGTAGAGGGTTTGGAAAATGGTGTTTTTATACCCTCTTTTAGAGGGTGATTTTGTTCTTTGATAAATGATGTTTTGGGGAAGGAGCTTTAGGCTCATTTAGCACTTTTATAAAATTAGTAAAAATGTTGTGATGAAAACCCTCCTTGGATAATCATCTTTCCTTGTATATATATGTGTTTATGGATGCTATGTACAAACTATGGAATCCTTGTGAACCATTATTGTTGAGTTGGTGGGATGTCCTTGCTGTGGAATCCTCATGACCCATTTACATAGTGATGAAATGGGAGTTCCTCGATGTGGAATCAATTGTGATCAATGAGTTGAAAGGTGTTATATTGATCATTGAATTGAATCGGCATGATTCTAGATATGTGGACTATTATATATGATATATTTTCATGTGATTAGATGCTCGGTTTGTGTCTGTTGGATCACCCCTCTTGTATACTCTTGATGTGGGAAAACATATCATAGCTATTTAATTTTATGAGAACATTTGATACAATTGTTAGGATTATGATTTGAATACTATCCCATAGCATGGAGTTATATATTGTGTGTTATTTTATTGTTATGGGATAGTTTCCCTTTGTCTATACTTGGTAGGGTGTGGCTGAGTGTGTGTGGAAGTATTTGATTTCATTGACTGAGGCATTATTTCTGGGATGACTCAAGACGTATAGTAGGTTATAGATTATATAGAATATCTTATAATTTACCCCATGTCTATTATCACATAATTTTTTAGTGATAATTGAGATTCATTTTTGGTTGATTACCGTTTTGTGTTTATTTTCCATTTCCCTTTTTATTTGATCATTATGATGTTACCATGTGTGGTGTACGACTTTGGAAAGTGATGGATTGGATTTCAAAGGACATTGCGGAAATTGTTTTGAAGTGAAAATATTTTATACTCTCTTGTTATAGTTTTGAAATGAAACCATCACTTTAATCCTTAAAAATGTAAATGGTTGATTCTTGGAAAAGAAAATAGATTTTTAAATGAATAAGGGTAATGGGTAATGATTTTTTTTAAAGTGGAAAAACTATAGAAACCCTTTCTTTTATATATTGTATTTCAAACAAAAGTTGGTGTTTCATTTATTTTAAAGGAAGTTAACTGGGAATAGATTGTTCGGGTATATGTATTGAGTTTTAATAATCATGCCTATAGTTATTTTGTATGCCTTTGGTGCAATGTTTCATCTTGGTTTTGGTCGTCATGGGCAATGGTTGGTTTTTGTATCAGAGATTGACCCATGGGGTCACATGGAGCTGTTGTGGTCTTCATTTTAAATTTTGATTATTGTAATGTTTTGTTTCGAAATTTGTTACCTTTTTAGATTCTTATATAAATATTTTCAGTTTAGTTATTTATATATATTTATTAGGCTGCTCATATAATTTTTTGATGTTCACTTTATTCATTTATTATTCTGTGAAATCATTCCTTGGGTTACTCTAATGATGCTTGGCACTATTCACTAGCCCATGGGGATCAGGAATACCCTTTGGCCCTTTCCACAGATTGTCTTAGTTAATAGTTCAATACTGACCTGGTATGTTTCATGAGAGAAAAAGTGTTGTGATAAACTTCACTACTAGAAAAATAGGCTACGGCCACGGACCTATAGACATAGTTTTAAAATTGAGGCTATAGGTGGCTACAACCATGGTTATATAGCCTATTTCTGTGGTTTTAAAATTGTGGAAATAAGTATTTTTTTAATGGGATATATCCATGGTTTTCAAAATCGTGGATATAGACCACACATATAGCCATGGTTATTTGGCATATAGCCACGGATTTAAAAACCATGGCTATAGGTCTCTCGCCCTTGCGCAGGAGAAAACATTTCCAACCAAAGAAATGGTGGGAAGAACTATTGCCACAGTTTTCTGGATATTTCCATGATAATTAATAATATATATAACATATTATATATACATATATACAAAATCCTTGGTGGTGTAGTGGTTAGGGCACTGAAATGTGAAGGGAAGGATTTGGGATCAAATCCAACTGGGCACAGATTATTTTTAGGCTATTTCCATGGTTTTCCTGGGTTATAGATATGGTTAAAACTATGGAAATAGGCCATCTATTTCCACAGTTAAAATTGTGTACATAGGTCAATGGATAAGGTTGACAATAGAAACACATATTTCCACAGTTAAAAGCATTTCCATAAATCACGCCCTACTTTCACAGCCTACGGCCATGGTTTTGGGCCTTATTGCCACGGTTATGAACCATGTAAATAGCCCATTTTTCTATTTGTGACTCTTTTTCAACTCCTATAAGCTCTCTTAATATTCATCATTCAATGAAAAAATGAATCCCTTTAGAGATATATTGGATAGAGGGGTGGAAATAATGATATATTTCAAAAAAATGAAGGATAATACCCAGCTAATCCAAAGAAACTATGGATATCCATCGTAGATGTTGTCCTCAGTCATCCTTTAATTTCTTTTATTTTCTAAGGGTCCACATAGATCCCATTTCATGGATTATAAGTATTTTTAATGAGACTTACTTCAACTCGAACTCTCATTTACTGTATTTTTCATGAAGGTTCTCATTTCGCAATGTCTTTAGTACAATGCTCATACGCTCTTTATGCTCCTCTTTGGTTTTGTAGTATAATAAAATAAGATTTATAAAGACTTCCAGAAAAAATACTATGTAATAATTAAAGACTCTATTCATCAATTTTGTGATGAATTCTTGAAAGATATTGAGTATAAATGGCATTAGTATGAACCCATAGTGCCTGTAACTTTTATAAAAAAGTAGTCTTGTTGATACCCTCCTTTTTCACCCAAAATTGGTAATATCTCAACTACAGATCTATCTTGGAGAAGAATTTTTATCCATTTTGTTCATCAAACAATTCATCAATCCATGGTAGAGGATACTTGTTCATTATGATGATCTTTTTGGGATCATTTTAATCAATGAAAAGGCGCATTGACCCATCCTTCTTCATGATGAAGAGAATGAGTGCACCTCATGGTGAAGAACTTGGCAATATGAACCCTTTATACAGATTATCCTATATTTATTTCTTCATCTCCTCGTGTTTCACAAAATCAATTACATACACAGTGTTGGATAACAGAAATTCCCTAGATATAAGATCAATTTAAAATTCAACCTCTCAATTAGGAGGAAGACCGGGCAATTACTCACAAAACACATCAGCATATTCCCAACAAATTAGAATTCCTTCGAGGATGGTTATTTCCATAGACTCAATAATTTGATCAATATAGTCTTGCTTGTAGGTAAAATATATCCATTCATTAGATATTGGTTCTATATAAGGTTCACCCTCTTTATTTCACATGTATAGAATTAGGGGAATATTCATACTATGAATATTAATTTTGTTCCCATAGAAATTTATGTTGGATCTCTATAAGATAATTCAATCCACACCCATAATTTCATCAAATTCCTCCAAATAGTGTATGAAAAGGTTCTCTTGGATGTTTATCCTACAAATTTTGAAATGGGTGGAGTTATATCCTCAAAATTCAATAATGGCCCCATTTTTCATCTTCATTGAAATCTTTACTTCAATGATTTGTGGAGGTTTTTGAATAATTATACAAATATTTTATGATATAATGAAATTTATAGAACTGAAATCAAATTGAATGTTCACAATTTTTTAATCAGTAACTATATTACATGTCATCACTTCATTTTCGGGATCCACCATAGTGATTTTGATGGAAAAATCTCTCCATTCCTACCATGGAGTTTGTTGGTTGTCTATAAAAACCATTGGATAAGAGAATTGGTTTGAAAATTGATCTAGTTCCTTGAATTTGACATAATGAATAATGCATTGTGGGCTGATGGGAGTATTCCTTACCACTTTTGTATTAGCGAGTTTCTCTTTTCTGCAATCGTCAGTTAGGTTTCCTTCATTACTACACCAAAATCATTTTCCTGTCACCCTAAGGCAATTTTGGGAGTTCTTCCTTCTACAACTTTTATAATTTGAATGTTGAAATTTCTTTACACTATTATATTTCTCCATCAGACTATCAGTTAAAACTCTATTTTTCTATTCTTATCCAAATGATACCCTTGATATTCGTCAAACTCTATTGTGAATTTTTAAGAACATCATAAAATTTATTCATAGCTATCAATGTTTTGGATCATTATATTTTTTAAACTAGGTTTTAGCCCACCAAATAAGAGGATAACCTTGAATTTGATGGTGACGAGAAATCTGGAGGCATATCGTGAAAGTCATGTGAATTTTGTCTCCAACAGCCTGATAGACTCTTCGTAATTCTACTCGAGGGAAAGAAAATCCCTTTCCATTTTGAGGTGTAGGGTGTGAGGAAAATATTTATCAAAAATAATTTTCTTAAAGTCCATTTATCCCATATTTTTTATATCTTCCTCATTCTTTGAATTCTTGATAAATTTCCACAACTGATGAATGTCTTCCAACATGCGATAAATAGCCAGTAGAACCTTCTCTTACTCAAAACATTGAAGGATGGAGAATAAATTTTCAATAGAGTTGATCGATTGTTTTATTATTACGAGATCAATCGATCCATGTAATGTCAGAGGCCTTTGTTACAGGAAGATATCAATTGTATCTTTAACTTTTTTGAGGGCATTTGGGTACTCCTCCCGATCTAGGTTTCTATTTATAACCTGATTCACTAAAGGGAGTATCATCATAATTTTTTTGATTACCACTCCCATCAGGTTGGGAATCTTATTTGGGTAGTCATCACATTACCCATCACATTTATTTTTTACCTATTTCCTCTTATTTATGTCCATTTCATATAATAAATGGAAAAAATATGTATGAGTAACTTTTTTAAAACTATTAAATGCATATAAGGTAATCCACTTATATTAAAGTTATAAATTCTAAATTACATGTATTTTCTTAACTTATGAACTACTAGGCTTCAATATATGTTATCCACAATCAATTTCCTAACATTATCTCCTATAGGAATTTTTTTCCCATAAAAATGGTTCATAATGAGCTTATGAATATACTAAATCATATCCCAGATGAGTATCAAATCAGGTGTGTAATAAGGCTCATTTCAATATACTTGGTTACACCGAGTCAGGCCTGACACACCTTTTTGGATTTGGCACCCATATGTACATATGTTACAGAACCACGTCCGCATATAATATATTGAAATGGATGTATTTAATTGATAAAACACTTAATCTATAATTAATTAAATTAAGGTATGTTTTCATATAATTATTCTTATCCCAAAGTCTTTCTCAAGAGTTTTCTAATTCGAATCCCAAAAATAACAAAAAGTTTCCATTGATACCAACTATAACAACACACTCTTTATTAAACATTAATACATGACTTATTTCATAATATTGCACATAATAGAACCCAAAATATTTATTAGTATAGTTTCTTTGGTAATTATGTTTGTTAAATAAAAACATAAAAAATAAAATACATTTTCTTTATTGAAAACTTCCTTAACATGATCGCACTTAAAACTATATGGGATAACCTTGGGAAATACATAATAAAGGGGTGAAATATAATGACTATTAAGGGAAAAAATGTAATAACACAAATAAGATAATACATTTTATAAAATAAAATTTTAAATGGGTAATAAAAAGAACCTGAATAATAAGGCATGATATTGCTTGATAATCCTATCATGGGAAATATGGAAAGAACTTAAAACACTACATCATAAATATAGGTCAAAGATATTTGACATTAAATAATAATAGATGAAGTATCATAATGGAATCATGTTCACTCCATGTCCCAACATGACATATGATTATACTAAACATTTTCCAATACATTAAATCATATATGATTCCCAATGCACCCATCACATTTATTTCATTCTCATGCTTATGTGTGTCACATAGATCATACAACATAGACTCATTCAACGTCATAATTTATTACAAGATCAAGTTGTTTGTAATAAATACATTTAATTACAAAATAAAAAGTATATGTGTATAAAGGTGAACACATTTGATAGGAAATGGATATGGTATTCACTAAAAATTATTTCTTTCATGGAAATCATGCTGAAATTTTGGCAGCATAACAACGCCACTAAAATTTTCATAAAAATGGGTTGATGAGAGAGAAAGGGGTATCTAATCATATTGAAAAAATGGGAAGTAATATGGAAATGGAAAAACATATCACAACTTTATAACATTTCTAAATAGAAGGTATAATGTAATTAAAAAACCGGAATAAAGAAAAGAATCCTAACTATATTTCAGCATGGTAACGGGTGAACCTAAAGGATCACGAGAGGATTGATGAGAGTGAAAGGGGGATATAATCATTTATAAATTAAATGGAATGTAATGGTAATATGTAAGAACATATCCCAATATAAGAAATCGGAATATAAGATACATTACATAAAATAATTTCTTAAATGGAAATAATAAGAGAGAAATTCATTACTTGAGTGTGTGACTCCAAATGCTCGAGAGGGGCTTCTTGGGAAATCAGGGGTTCCTTGGGAGGACTATAAAGTGTGTATGGAAGAGTATGGATATGGTAAAAAGAGTTTTGGTTCATAGAAATTGGATATTTGGTGGATTTATATAGGAAATTAGGGGGAAATTATTATTATTTAGGTTTTGGAATCTACAAAAAAATCACCAAAACCAAAAACCATCCCATGGTTTTTCCCTGGTTTCATTGAAATGGGATTAGTTATCATTATTTTATAATTCCAATGGTCTTACATAATAAAATAATTCACTTGCTGATGTTGAGGTGAGTCACACTCTTAATGAAATGATTTTAAAACCATTAAAATATATTAATGGTTTTTGAGTATTCATAATGGACTTATAAAATTAATAAAACAATTCTAAAATAACATTATGTTAAAGGAAAAACATATATTTTGTCGTGGATACCTTTTACTATATCTATTAAATCACTTTTGGACCATAATGATGTCATAATACACAAAGTATATTTATATGGTATTTAATTTTTACCAGAAAATTCGACTATCTTAGAAAATTATGAAAATTCACTGTTGGATAATTTCGATGTTATAATTCCAAAAATAATATTCATTTTATCTTATTTTTTTGTAAATATTTGAATTTTATCTTTTAAATAAATTTTAAATTTTTCAAGAATTCTGGTTTTTTTGACAAAAACAGTTTTCAAATCTCTTATAGAAATTACATTTGACTTCATAAAAATTATATGATCATTTAAATTTGATAAAAATTATTTAATAATTATATTTTATTCAAATATTATTTTTTTAATGGTCCATTAATTCATCAAAAAAAATTATTGAATTTTAATATTGCCAAAAAATAGTATATTCTTTTTATAGAATAAAAATAATAACAATTTATAATATATATAAAATAGTATTAAGATATATAAATTTTCTATAAAAATTAATGTACATAATCATATTCCAAGGGTCTTGATACATATCCTCTTAATACACCCACAAATTCTCAAAGAGTAAGTTGTGTGACAGTGATACTTTCATGGAGTGGTTCAGCATACATGGTTTGGATCATGATATTGGTCAGCTTGAAAATATATTGTAAATGGTTTTCTCATGCATATGTTCTTAGATCTCAGCTTGAGCTTGGTCAAGATAAACACACAATTATTCTATCACCCTCAAAAGCTGTTATTAATGACCTTTATAGGGTATTATCCTATTGGTTGAAGCCATCATTTCCTTTGTCTTTGTTAATTGGATTTTTTAAATCCCTATATTTACAATAATCATTTTATCACTATTCGACGGTTATATAATCAATGGTAAAGATACTTAAATTTCATTTAAATATAACAGGATATAATAAAACCAAAAAATCTCATGTGTTTTATATATCCATAATATATATTAAGATATTTAATTACGTTGTAAGGGAAATTTTATTTATAACAGTTCAGGTCGTTACAATGCTCAAGTTATTATTTATATGGAATTTTTTATCATTGTTTATTCCTGCCATATTTTACTCGAGGTATCTATTTAACATAATTTGTTTCCTTGATTTACCAACCCATATTTATTAAGCCTTATTTATTCATTGCTTCTCTTGTACACATAAACTTACTAAGCATATGAGCTTACAACTTTGTTCTGTTTTATTTCCCCCAAGATACTAGGTAGTATTTTATGATTCGTCTGTAGGGATATTATAAGGCGAATAATGGAATTAACAAGAAAATAATTTTTTGCATTTTATGTTTTAAATGTAAATATGATTTATGTATGTATCTAGTTTACCATGACTATTAAAATATTCATTACCAAGAGATGTAATTTCTTATATATTATAACAATGTAATAATGTAAGAACCTAATCTATGCTATTGGGGTTCAGGTTTAAACTTAAAATATACCAATTTACCTTTTTTGTGAAAATATAATATATATAGAAAAACTGTTTTCATTGAAATGATTTTTTGATCTTTATGTTTTTCTAATTTTATTTCAAGCCAATCTATAATTTAAATAGTGTTAATGTATGAGTTCATATATTATTATATCATATATTATTATTATAATATTTTAAAAGTTTATAATTAAATTTATTATTGTAAATTAAAAAATACATTAAAAACCCATTATTTAAAAACATACCTTTTTTATATTATTTATTTATCATCTAAACATAACCATTTTGAATTTATTAACATCCTTTTATTTGATATATGTTTTATTTATTTTCTAATCAATTAATATAGAACAAATAATTTTAGTTAAGTGTTATGTGTGTTCAGTGATTCGAGTGACATGATTTATCTAAGATAATATCAATTTAAATGTTCTAAAATATTAATTCATTAATCTTTAACCCCCTTAAATAAGTTTTTCCCCCATAATTTTAAGTTTTTAATTACAAATGAATGTCAGTTGAAGTATTCTTAACATATTCATCATTCGGGATTAGACTTCTAATATGAAATCAGCCTTTCTCACATAGGCTACTAAAAGTTACTTATCCTTCCATAAGAAACATTAACCATTCATAAATTCATATAATCTAGTATGTGTATACCTATATAAAACATTCTCCAAAAGATAATATTACAAAAAACATCAGAATCTCCAATAATTTAAACTATTCAGAAATCATATATTCTATTGAAAATTAACTCTATATTTATCTTTAAAATCCATTAAACTCTAGTTCATAAAGTCACACACTAATAAAAATATATCATAACCCCAAAAATATGATTCAATTTACCAAAAATATAATGGATCACTTTTTAGTTAAATCAATAATCATTTCTAAGGCTATAAATACTATCTTACTCACATTCCTCAAGGTTATTGATACAATTTAATATGTTCTTCCAAACCCTTAAAATTATAAGTATTTAATAATAATCCTTATACGATACACATAATTCTCGTAACCTTCAAAATATACTAGAATAACCTTGTATGTAACACCCCAAGATTTCATAGTGTGTTATTTCTTCAAAATAATTCAATAACTTGCACTACACACAACACCGAGTTCAATCACACCATGAATTACCAAAAAAAATCCATTCATAAGAGGTTATGAATAGTATTAATAAATTTTAAACTTTATATAATCCTTATAATTTTAGAATCCATATTATGAGTTTCTTAGACATAATGCAAGAACAGATTCATTTTCAGTATTGCACTTTTATCAACTATTAATAGTGAAACCTTTTTAAATACAATATTTTAAACTTTTTGACTAAATGGGGACATAAAAAAATTTAAAATGAAACATCTCAAGCTTCCACGGTACGCTTTCCTTTGAATAATACAGTAGCGTGTGTTGTACGTAACTTCGAGTTCTAACACACCACAACCAATCAAACTAGCCGTTATGAATAGTAATACCTACCTTTTAACATTTTAGAAATTTTATCTCTCAAAATGGACTTCATTTTTGGATTCGGAGTATCGAATTTAGCTTAAGGTGAAATTTTAGTACTTTTCGGATAATATTCATGTTTTGATGAATAGTGAAAATTACTAAATTTTAATTAAAAACAACTTTTTTAATAAAAATAATTAATAGTGATAAATTATTAATTTCAGTGGTTTTAAAGTATATTTAGAATATATTTTTATCATTTAATATAATGTTGGTCATTGGACATAATTTTACAATTATACCGAACATAAACAAGTGTCAATCTTTTGATAGTTATTATTTCTTAAAAACACGCTTTTTGTTTTGACAGCGGGAATTAATTTTAAATTAATTTCTGCCACTTCTGTGTTTTTAATTTATAAAAATCGATTCCATATTTGTAATCAGGATTTTCAAATTGTGTAAATAGGTAATTTTTATTTTTAGACATTTTGAATAATTACTGCGGTAAATATTTTATTTACCATGGTTAAGGGTAAATCCGGTAAATAAGGGTTAAACAAATAATATTATAATAATACTAAATTAACCTAAAACGTGTCCTAGCCTTATTTTTTGATAAATGTTCGACCATAGGCATCTTTGTGTCGATTTTGGAACTCCATGGTGCCACTCTTAGATGATAGGGACACTTTATTTTAATTAAGTTAAAATGAATACAAAAATGACACAAGCATATATCTTTTAGAAAAACAATTTTTACAAAGGGTCATATAAGTTGGATTTTAGATTATAAATATTCATTAAGAAGATAAAAAGATTTCTTAAATAATGATATTTTATTTATAATTTTTAGACATTAAATAATATAATTTATTTATGACACAATGATGATGAATTAATTACTATAATAGTGAAAAATTAAAATAATTGATATTATAAATACCCAAATAAATATAATATGAAACTTTTAATGAATTAAACTAATTTTATAGGATAATATGATATATTAGGAGTTATATAATTGACTTTGTTCGAAGTAATCAATCTTTTATGAGTTTCACAAAAATCAACTATTGAATAGTGTCAAAATTGACATAAAAGAGTTCTTAAAACAAATATTATATTATTAATTGATATTAAATTCCTAAAAATATAAGGTTCGTCCAAGAGACTTATATCATGATAGGTTCATCATTAAGGGACCACTTGGGGGTCTCTTGGATGTATATAGTATGTTTATTAACCATATTATATAAAAATACAAAGAGACATTGTAAAAGTGAAACTAATTAACTTAGAGTTAATACTTAAATATAATGTTAATATAAGTACCCAAACCTGTATAAATTCAATTGGTTGAGTTGTTTTAGACCCATACCCACCTTAAAATTTGACTAATCAACTTTGGAGCCTTTATAAACCGAATATGAATTTATTATAAACTAATATTTCTAGCTTTTCCAAAGTTGCCCCTCACCCCTCTTATAAAAGGGCACTCCTCCTTCTCATTTCTTCACACTTTCAAAACCTTTTGGTTCGGCAAAAATCTGCCCAAATACTCTCCCAACTTCCCTCACTACAACCTAGAGGCCTTATTTTGATCATAAATCCAACCTAAGGAGCCCTTTTGATCAAATCAAAAGGAAGAACCCGAAGAATAGGTAATGATTTCACCACCCTTTTCCAAGTTCCTTTCTTCTTCCACTTCTTCTTCCTTTGTTATTACCATTCGAAAATAATAACTCCAGTATCATATATATACTGTGATGTTATTATAAATATGGTACAACCATATTCAGTATTCTATCCACCCTTTGAATAACATGTCACTATACGTGCGTACGTACGGCTTACCGTCTCCACGTCGTGGTGTAATTGTTATTCAATATATTATTATTTGGATGGGTATAATAATGATGTGTAACTATTGTAAATAATAAATATAACATGTTAATGATTATGTATATATGATATACCATCCATTTATATATTTTTTTAATATCAAAAGAATGATATTGTCGTTCGTGCGTACGTACGGACTACCGTCTCCACGAACGCGATGAGATTCATTCTCCATCGTATCCATTAAAGTATAATTATCATTTGATGATTTAAAAATTATTTTTAAGGACTTTATATCATTCTGGATATGAATAAGATACAATCTATCGATAACAAACACGGCTTATGTAAGAAAACATATAAAAGAAAATGAGTAAGTTAACACCCGAAACGACGATAATTAAAAGATATTATTAACAAATCATTGTTAAAAGATCATATATGATATCATATTACTATATATGATTATTTAATAATTTAATAACAACTATTTCACCATTATACATGAGGTTAACCTACCCCAACCAAGGAAAAGTACAAGGTAAGGGGTTTTCATCTCACTCCTTATTCCCGTGAGATTCATGAAATATTTCCTCCATCACCTTTTGTGTGGTGTATGTACTGCCCATAATTATATTCTTTGTGTAATACACTCTAATTTATGTGTATTTACATATTCATTGTATGATACCTCTTTCATGGGTTGTATGTTTCATAAGTTACTAAATTGGTAAGGGTTATTTCGCAATCTCTTCATTATCCGAGGTTGTTTATACCTAATAATCTACTGGGATCTCTTTATCAACCACATCCATGTTTCTTAAAAATGAATTTCAAAACATTTTTACTATTTACGAGAATATGGGTTAAATTCATTTATACCCTTTTTTGACTTTTTATAAGAGGTTTATAAAGGAATCTTTCCGTCGTTTTCCAAACATGGTGCTTTTTAACCTTTTCGAAAAAATTAAGGTAAGAATGTTTTTTTAACTTATAGGGTGGGTGTGTCAATTTTCCACCGTTATAAAATCTTTGAAGCTTCCCTTACAAGATAATAAGAATATTTAAAAAAATGTTTTATTTCATAAATATAAGACTCTTAAATGATTTCAAAATAGAAAGAGATATTTTTATAAAATAGTCTTTATTTCATCTATGTCAACATCCTTTGATGGATTTTAAGCTTATTTGAAGTTGATTTATAATGATACAAAACATCCATATTTTATTGAAGGTTTTGAGATATTTTTGACTGTGGATAAGTTATTATTATGTCACTCATGGTTTTTTTTAGAGTATTGAAATTTCATAATTTATTTGTAATCCGAATGTTTTTGTTATATTTCAACCTTTCATTCAGATGAATGTGTTAGACAAGTATGTTTCGGGTTGGGGATCGGTAAAAGTAAGCCCTCCGGTTTGGTCTCCGGTTATTAGAGGAACTCTGGTTTGTTCTTCGGTTATTAGAGGCACTCCGGGTTGGTGTTCGGTTATTAGAGGCACTCTGGTTTGGGTTCCGGTTACAGTTATCCCCTAGGTCTTGGGACAAGGCCTTGACAAAGAAATTAAAGTTCAGCATATTTCATTCCGACATTATGAAAGTGGTTATTGATATTGCATTTGATTATTAAATTAGTAGAATATCCATGTGAATAAGTAAATGGAATTATTTCATTTTACTTTTTCCATACTATGTTGAAGTTCATGTTTAAAAGGCTTTTGTTTTAGTAATGCATTGCCTTAAATGTTTATGCTTATTTTTGAATGTTCTGTTATATTGTTATCCTTACTGGGCATTTGAGCTCACCACTTTTCTATGTTTTATTTTTCCCAGGATGTGAAGAAGTAAGTTATGAATGACCTGCGGGGATATTATGAGGGGATAATAGTGTGGACTATGGAGACATTATGTTGTCATAGTAGTTTTTCACTTTATGATGTAATGTAAAACATTATGAATATATCTAGTGTTTCCAAGGCTACTAAACCAATCGGTCATTCGAGATTTGATCTTTCTTGTGATCATGCCAATGTTATGTAACAATGCACCGACTCTGGGTAATTAGCATCGGGGCATTACAGTTGGTATCAGAGGAAGTTTAGTACAAACCTTGGAAGCTAGATTTAGATAAAATCTGATTAGAGCACATAGATTTAAGATGAATTTTGAGGATTAGTATAGAAGAACTTCCTTGAATTTTGGTATTGTAGAGATTTTGTGAGTTTCCGAGAAATACATCCCTGTCTGGATACGAGTAGGTAGAGGCGGCTCTGGAACAGGTGTACCTAGGGGTAAAACCCGAAAACACCTCTTTGAGCTAGACTCGAACCGGAACTGGTGCACAACAACGGGTCTTGCTGCACTCTTGGTTACGACACTCCCAGGGGATATGCTTAGGATAACTCTCATTTTCTTTACAAATCATTATGAAGGGTTTATGAGTATATACTTCCTCAAAGGAGACATTTTTATGATTATGGATTATATCCATAAACTATTTAATTTATGTTATGTGTTTTACAAGTTTGGGATTAGGTATTGTTATTCATAAACTAATCTAATGTATGCCATTATTTAGAAATAGAGCCCAGTAGAAGGAATGAGAACTCTAGAAATGCACATGATACAAAGAGAAAGAAGGATCATATATTTTATGGTCTTAAGCCAGAATTTACAAGAGAAATAGTCTGGCATGTATTATCATCATATGAAGAAATAATATCATGTGTTGATAAGATAAGTAAAGAGTTTACTGAGTCCTATGGCTTTGAAGGGAAGCAAGAGAAGAAAAGGATGGAAGAGAGAAAGATAGATAAAGGGAAGAGGGAAAAGAAGAATTTTCCCATATGTGATAATTGTGGAAGAAAACACCCTGAAACTTGCCTGAAAGTAATGGGAGTTTGTTATAAGTGTGGAGGAAAAGGGCACAAAGTACGTGACTGCAAGGGTAAGAAAATGGTTTCAAATGTACAATGCTTCATTTGCAAGGAGTTTGGACACTACGCGAACCTATTTCCCAGTCATCAGACTATGCCGCAAATGATGCTATTGGATAATAATCAAGTTATGATACTACCACAGATGAAGAGGAATGATTAGAGTTCTTATGTTTATTATGTCAATTGAGTGTTGTATCAACAATGTACTTGTTATAATAATTATGGAGTATATAAGGACTGTACTGTAGTACTATTTTATTAAGAACTTGAGATTGTGTGGAACAAAGAAAAGTTACTCAATAGCAGGATAAATTTTTGGAAAATATATGGTTGAGAGAATGATAAACCATAATATAGTTCTGATACCGAGGTAGTGATTTTGGAATAATACATGATTGTTTTGGATTAATTATATTGGATATTCTTGAATACCTTGGAACTGATTAATGATTTGTATATTCCATCATTGTTGGGGTTTAAAACATTTTTGGATTGATGAAGTATATCCAGCATTCTATATGGAATAAGGGAGCATGAATGTAATCAATAAGGAATATGGTAATTCAGGATGTTTCAGTGTATTAAAAGAATACATGATGAAGGTATTCATATGCTATTACGGGGTAAAAAGGATCTACATTATGTTTACCTTCCTTATAAATGTTGGACTGTGAGTTTGGACAAAAGTATTTTGGATAGTTCTAGTTTGGATTATTTTGGATTGCCATAAAAGGACAACCCGGAGGTCGGGCGACAACCCGTCACGACCGGCAAGGCCGCAAGACTTGAACCTGCAACCGAAGGGTGAAAAGGGTGTATCACCTATCACTGGCCCACGCGATGTCCTGGATTAAATAATGTAATTTTTTTAAAAGATCTGGTAGATGAATTATAAATTCATTTATTTTGGAACCCTGTACGAATATTATAAATAGAAAAAAAATTTACGTTCTATTATATTTTAGAGTGAAAGATGAGTTTGTGGTAGAAATTTATTAATGGAGAAAACTCTAATTATAAATTAAGTATATCTCCTTATGATCTTAGGAAATCTCATAAATAAATTCCTCAACATTAATAAAAAGAACTTAGAACAAAAATGTTGTCCTAGATGGTACCTTAAATCATCACTAATTTATGGCTTTGGGATTGTTGGCCTTTTCATAGCCATGTTCTCTACCACTCTCCATCAGATAATTGATGGTTAGATTTCTCTTCCATATCCATATTTTCCTACATGGAACCCTAGTATGTGTTATTTTCAGTAATCTTCATACTTTCCACTCTTTATTTTAAATAGAGGCCTCATTAATTCATTTTTCGATGTGGGATTTCAACTAAGATATTTTGAAACGTCAAAAATGTGTTATCCCAATACCCTATGTTTTGTTGAACCGATGGTATTTCAAATCATCATAGATTGATGAGTTTAAGGACCTTAATTTTATACTTGTTTGTGATTGATGACCTCAATCACTACCTATAAATATTTACGTTTTTCCTCCAATTATATGTCTCTAATTGCCACCAATGTTATCCTAATCGAGATCATAATTTGGTGGTGACCCTTTCATTTCTCTTTTCCACATATTAAGACTAAATTTTAGTAACCCAATTTCCGATGTGGGTTTTCCCACAAATATATTTTCTATTTTCAACCTTTTATTTTCGAAAACAATTTCAAATTGCGAGGACGCAATTTATTGAAGGAGGGGAGAATGTAACACCCCAAGATTTCATAGTGTGTTATTTCTTAAAAATAATTCAATAACTTGCACTACACGCAACACTGAGTTCAATCACACCATGAATTACCAAAAAAAAGCCATTCAAAAGAGGTTATGAATAGTATTAACTAAATTTTAAACTTTATATAATCCTTATAATTTTAGAATCCATATTATGAGTTTCTTAGACATAATGCAAGAACAGATTCATTTTAAGTATTGCACTTTTATCAACTTTTAGTAGTGAAACCTTTTTAAATACAATATTTTAAAATTTTTGACTAAATGGGGACATCAAAAAATATAAAATGAAACATCCCAAGCTTCCACGGTACACTTTCCTTTGAATAATATAGTAGCGTCTGTTGTACGCAACTTCGAGTTCTAACACACCACAACCAATCAAACTAGCCGTTATGAATAGTAATACCTACCTTTTAAAATTTTAGAAATTTTATCTCTCAAAATGGACTTCATTTTTGTATTCAGAGTATCGAATTTAGACTAAGGTGAAATTTTGGTACTTTTCGGATAACATTCATGTTTTGATGAATAGTGAAAATTACTAAATTTTAATTAAAAACAACTTTTTTAATCAAAATAATTAATAGTTATAAATTATTAATTTGAGTGGTTTTAAAGTATATTTAGAATATATTTTTACCATTTAATATAATGTTGGTCATTGGACATAATTTTACAATTAAACCGAACATAAAAAAGTGTCAATCTTTTGATAGTTATTATCTCTTAAAAACACGCTTTTTGTTTTGACAGCAGGAATTAATTTTAAATTAATTTCTGCCACTTCTGTGTTTTGAATTTATAAAAATGGATTCCATATTTGTAATCGGGATGTTCAAATTGTTTAAATAGGTAACTTTTATTTTTAGACATTTTGAATAATTACTGCGGTAAATATTCTATTTACCATGATTAAGGGTAAATCCGGTAAATAAGGGTTAAACAAATAATATTATAATAATACTAAATTACCCTAAAACGTGTCCTAGCCATATTTTTTGATACATGTTCGACCATAGGCATCTTTGGGTTTATTTTGGGACCCCATGGGGCCACTTGTAGGTGATAGGGACACTTTATTTTAATTAAGTTAAAATGAATACAAAAATGACACAAGCATATATCTTTTAGCAAAACAATTTTTAAAAAGGGTTGTATATGTTGGATTTTAGATTATAAATATTCATTAGAAATATAAAACGATTTCCTACATAATTATATTTTATTTATAATTTTTAGACATTAAATAATTTAATTTATTTATGACACAATGATGATAAATTAATTACTATAATAGTGCAAAATTAAAATAATTGATATTATAAATACCCAAATAAATATAATATGAAATTTTTAATGAATTAAACTAATTTTCTAGGATAATATGATATATTAGGATTGATTTAATTGACTTTTTTTGAAGTAATCAATCTGTTATGAGTTTCAAAAAAATCAACTATTGAATAATGTCAAAATTGACATAAAAGAGTTCTTAAAACAAATATTATATTATTAATTGATATTAAATTCCTAAAAATCTAAGGTTCGGCCAAGAGAATTATATCATTATAGGTTCATCATTAATGGACCACTTGGGGGTAGCTTGGTTGTATATAGTATGTTTATTAACCATATTATATAAAAATACAAAGAGACATTGTAAAAGTGAAACTAATTAACTTAGAGTTAATACTTAAAGATAAGGTTAATATAAGTACCCAAACCTATCTAAATTCTATTGGTTGAGTTGTTTTCGACCAATACCCACCTTAACATTTAAATAATCAACTTTGGATCCATTAGAAACCGAATATGAATTTATTATAAACTAATATTTCTAGCTTTTCCAAAGGTTCCCCTCACCCCTCTTATAAAAGGTCACTCCTCCTTCTCATTTCTTAACACTTTCAAAACCTTTTGGTTCAAAAAAACTCTGCCCAAATACTCTCCCAACTTCCTTAAATAAAACCTAGAGGCCTTATTTTGATCTGATAGCAAACCTAAAGAGCCCTTTTGATCAAATCAAAAGGAAGAACCCGAAGAAGAGGTAATGATTTCACCACCCTTTTCCAAGTTCCTTTCTTCTTCCACTTCTTCTTCCTTTGTTATTACCATTATAAAATAATAACTCCAGTATCATATATATACTGTGATGTTATTATAAATATGTTACAACCATATTCAGTATTCTATCCACCCTTTGAATAACATGTCACCATACGTGCGTACGTACGGCTTACCGTCTCCACGTCGTGGTGTAATTGTTATTCAGTATATTATTATTTGGATGGGTATAATAATGATGTTTAACTCATGTAAATAATAAATATAACATGTTAATGATTCTGTATATATGATATACCATCCATTTATATATTGTTTTAATATCAAAAAAATGATATTGTCGCTCATGCGTACGTACGGACTACCGTCTCCACGAACGCGATGAGATTCATTCTCCATCGTATCCATTAAATTATAAATATCATTTGATGATTTAAAAATGATGTTTAAGGACTTGATATAATTCTGGATATGAATAAGATACAATCTATCGATAACAAACAGGACTTATGTAACAAAACATATAAAATAAAATGAGTAAGTTAACACCCAAAACGACGATAATTAAAAGATATTATTAACAGATCAATGTTAAAAGATCATATATGATATCATATTAATATATATGATTCTTGAATAATTTAATAACAATTATTTAACCATTATACAGGAGTTTAACCTACCCCAACCAAGGAAAAGTACAAGGTAAGGGGTTTTCATCTCACTCCTTATTCCCGTGAGATTCATTCCATATTTCCACCATCACCTTTTGTGTGGTGTATGTATTGCCCATAATTATATTCTTTGTGTAATACACTCTAATTTATGTGTATTTACATATTAATTGTATGATACCTCTTTCATGGGTTTTATGTTTCATAAGTTACCAAATTGTTAAGGGTTATTTCGTAATCTCTTCATTATCCGTGGTTGTTTATACGTAATAATCTACTGGGATCTCTTTATCAACCACATCCATGTTTCTTAAAAATGAATTTCAAAACATTTTTACTATTTACTAGAATATGGGTTAAAGTAATTTGTACCCTTGTTTGACTTTTTATAAGAGGTTTATAAAGGAATCTTTCCGTCGTTTTCCAAACAAGGTTCTTTTTAACCTTTTCGACAAAATTAAGGTAAGAATGTTTTTTTTAACTTATACGGCAGGTGTGGCTATTTTCCGCCGTTATAAAATCGTCGAAGCTTCCCTTACAAGATAATAAGAATATTTTCAAAAAAAATGTTATATTTAATAAATATAAGACTCTTAAATTATTTCAAAATAGAAAGAGATATTTTTCTAAAATAGTCTTTATTTCATCTATGTCAACATCCTTTGATGGATTTTAAGCTTATTTGAAGTTGATTTATTATGATACAAAACATCCATATTTTATTGAAGGTTTTGTGATATTTTTGACTGTGGATAAGTTATTCTTATGTCACTCATGGTTTTTTGTTTAGAGTATTGACATTTCATAAGTTATTTGTAATCCGAATGTTTATGTTATATTTCAACCTTTCATTCAGATGAATGCGTTAGACAAGTATGTTCCGGGTTGGGGACCGGTAAAAGTAAGCCCTCCGGTTTGGTCTCCGGTTATTAGAGGAACTCCAGTTTGGTCTCCGGTTATTAGAGGCACTCTGGGTTGATGTCTGGTTATTAGAGGCACTCCGGGTTGGGTTTCGGTTAAAGTTAGCCCCTAGGTCTTGGGACGAGGCCTTGACAAAGAAATTAAAGTTCAGCATATTGCATTCCGACATTATGAAAGTGGTTATTGATATTGCATGTGATTATTTGATTAGTAGAATATCCATGTGAATAAGTAAATGGCATTATTTCATTTTACTTTTGCCATACTATGTTGAAGTTCAAGTTTAAAAGGCTTTTGTTTTAGTAATTCATTGCCTTAAATGTTTATGCTTATTTTTGAATGTTCCGTTATATTGTTATCCTTACTGGGCATTTGAGCTCACCCCTTTTCTATGTTTTATTTTTCCCAGGATGTGGAGAAGTAAGTTATGAATGACCTGCAGGGATATTATGATGGGATAATAGTGTGGACTATGGAGACATTATGTTTTCGTAGTAGTTTTTCACTTTATGATGTAATGTAAAACATTATGAATATATCTAGTGTTTCCAAGGCTACTAAACCAATCGGTCTTTCGAGATTTGATCTTTCTTGTGATCATGCCAATGTTATGTAATAATGCACCGACTCTGGGTAACTAGGGTCGGGGCGTTACATTGTAAAATATCACTCATTAGTGGTAAGTGAAAAGAGTGTCTTGTATTAATTTTTATTATAATATCAACCTTTCAACCATATGTAACAATATAAAACTAAAAAATTTCCATCACGTCAGGAATATACTTATATTATAAATCATTTATGTATTATCCCTTATTTTTTATAAGCCATAGCGGTTAATATATTGATATATTTCATATCTTTATTTTAAAATATTGTTTCAACTAAATACTAAAAAATAATTATAATAAAATCCAAAATGTGAATATGAAAAAATTAATCCAAAATTTTCTTCTCCAATGACATGATAATTTCATCTTTTGATAATTTTAAATGAAGTAACTTTTTTATGATAAGTTCTCTTATACGTTTTACCCTATTTCCAAAATGATTTGTCCTAGACATTTCATGAACTTTATTATTATATACTATAACAAAAAATCATTGAAATCTATGATCTTAAAGTTTTACATACACTTTATCCTTAAAATTACATATCAATTAATTTATTACTTAATTTGTGAATCTCTAAATTTTAATATATGTTATCCAAATTAATTCGATTTTTTGTTTTCCAATGAAAATATTTTCAATTCATTATTAGGGATTCATAAATAAAATGTGAATTAAACATAATATATCACATGAGAGTGTCAAACATAGTGTGTAGTTAGGAAAAAATTTGCGAACTATGTGATAATTGAGTTAATACCAAACATTACCTTTTTAGGTTTGTTACACATAGGTACATCTATTCCAGATAAATCATCTTGTAATAGTATTTATATTGGGATAAAATTTCTAGGAGAACCACATAATCAATAATTTACAAAGTCATTATGATATTATCTTATACATAAACTTATTTATTATATTTATCCCTACTGATTTCACAAAAGTTATCATATCATAATCCCTAGAAAACACAAAATATTCCTTATAAAAAACTTACAGGTTTATTTGTACCCTTTAAATTATGATCAATCTTAACTTAACCATCTTTAATGACCTTTATAACTAATAATTTATCTACAACCGATAACATTGCGATATCCACATTTGTCAAAACCCTCCTTTGACACAAATTACGGTGCCCATAATCTTCACTCCTAGATATGGTGCTAAAAAATCATACTTTTCTCATTGTATTTGATACACACAATTAAATACAAGATCATTTATAAATAATTTAATGTTAATAGTCTGAGGACCTTTTTTAGGTTTATAATATTATAGGATTTGGAAAAAAGATTTAAATAATAGATCCTGTGTACTTTGTATCAAATGTATATTTTTCCACTATTTTAAGAACAACATAATACATAATAAGTCTTTAATATATCCAACATATTATACACATATGATAATCTTATAAAGATTCACGCAATATTATAATTTTTATAACATGGTTAATATAAACATATAATGGAGTGAGATCAAGAATTCGTAAGGGTAAACATAAGCATAAAAAAATTAATAATCATAAGTGAGCATAAGATTTGAATATTGTTATAATCAAGAGAAATAATAAAATCATGCCCAATAAGACATAAATTATAAATAATGGAATAAAGAATAGAATAACATAAGACATAAATAAATATAGTATAAAATCATGACGCATCAAATATGATCCATGAGAGCATAAAATAGTACTATAAATATGCATAAAATTATGGAATATCAATGAAATGTAGAATATCCTAAAATGAATGGAGTAATATAAATTTTCCAAAATATAATATTAGATAGACATATCTTAGTAGAATATGAATCAATTTCGAATTCACATAGTGGAGTGAGAATTATGTGCTTGATCCCAAAATGTTTTTATGATATAGAAATCATTAACCAACTAATTATAGGGTGATGTATGAGCCCACTACTCATCATATATACATAGGTATTCCATGTAAATTAAATCATCATAATATAATCAATAAACCATGGAACAAAAATGGGTTTCAAATATATTTCAAATGAAAACATATTAAGAAAACCTTCATATTTCAATCAATAAATAAAACATGATATACCCATGGAAAATAAATGAGTTTCAAAATATACTTTATAAATTTTTATTAAACATAATTTATTTAAGATAATAGAATATATGGTATTTAACACATAAAGATAATGGGCATACGACTTAGTCAAAAATTTCCCCAATCAATTGATATTATGGTATATAAGTGAACACCCATACATCAAAGGAATCCAAAATAGGGTATTCTTTAAGGAAACGTATCGAAAGAATAATTGTGGATATAAACAAAAAATTATTAGTAAAGAAAAAGGGAATTGATGAATAATTTATATTATAGAGAAATAATGTTACTTATTTTTTAAAACAGTAGAAAAAAATCAATCAGTAAATAAAATATATATTTTTAGAAGAATAATAAAATTTTACATTGAAGAGATTGAAGAAAATGACCCTTTTATAGTGAAACCCATTTTAATTAAAAATAATAAAAATAATGTAAAATTTTAATTAAATTTTTAAAAAAACAATCTTGATAAGGAATATTCAAAATGATGGAAAATATGTTACTCAGATGAAATATTAAAGATAATTCTTTTTATGATTTTTATAAAGAATTTCTAAGAAATAAGGTCACTCATTTACTATAAAAAGTATTTTTCAAATGGATGGAGATAAAAAATTTGAGATATATTAAAACATAAATTTTCAATAAATCTATAATAATGTGGTCTTGAAAAATACATTAATTATTTATAGAAAAATATAGTGTAAGATAAAACATTTGATTGATAAATAATTAAAAAATATTTTCAAATAACCTTATTCTAAACCCAAAACATGAAAAAATTATTATATATTAATTTGGAAAATATAGAAAGATAATTATTAGGATCATAATAAATTATTAATGTTATATTTCCAAAAACGAAGACATCTTTAGCAGCAAAGAAAATATAAAAATTGGGGAAAATAACTTTTGGAATGAATGAGAGTTATTCATTCCAATGAAAAATATTTATTTCAGAATGTATTTGTTTAAGTGATATATTTAAAATATGGATTAATATTTAGAAAAGGAATTTGAAGGATTAAAGTGGAATAAAATATCATAATTGAGTAGAGTATTTATGACTCGAATAAAAATGAATTTGAGTCAAGAAAATTGATACGGATCAAGTAACATTTAAATAAAAAACCCACTAAATGATATTGAACAAGGAATTTTACATGTAATACCATGATTTAAATATATTTTATTTTGTTATAAATAAATAGAAATTATGTACACAATATAAATGAAATTTTGGGCCTAATAAAAATGTTTCTTTGAGAAATGAATTTGAGACAAAATACAATTATATTTTTTTATTTTCTGCATCAGAAAAATATTTGACAAATAATTTAAAATTAAACATATAATATCATAAAATATAATAAAATAGTGATAAAATATATTAAATTCTCATTCTATTCACCATTATAAAGAAAATATGGTTTATAATAAGGAATATGTCCCAAGGGGTGAAAATGAGACAAGAAACCCTTACCCTGTTACAGATTTATTCTACACATGTACGTTACATACTAAATAATATAATTAGTTTTATTAAATTCCTTATCAGTAAAATTATTAATTTATATTTCATTAAATATATTCAATTTATTACTATGTTCTATTTATTTATTTTATGTTTTTTTCTTATATTTATGTAGAAATTGCATCGATCCCATCGTAATTTGGAAGTTTTAGAGATTGATGATGAGATGATAAATACTTAATATATCCTTTAAAAATATAAAAAAATATATATTAATAACATAAGAATTTATTTTCCTTTAGTCATACATGATAGAGTTTTATAGCACTATTCAAGTAAATGGGTAGACTGAGATAAACATGAACATATAATAATTTGGCGGGTGAGTACGGTTATAAAACTTTTTGTTTAGACATAATATCATTATAATAGATAAATACTGATATAATTTATATATTATCAATGTTTTGAATCATATTGTAATATTTTATTATAAATAATGAAAATTAAGATGAAAAAAAAAACAAAAATGTTACTTTGTACCGACAGTAGTCTGCAAAATGCACACTTAACATTCTTTCGATTTTAAAAGATAGTATAAAGTAATAAATAAGGATTTTATTACTATAAAAATAAAACCTTAGTATAATAATAATACAAAGTTCATTGTATAATGTTACATACTAAGATTTTAATAAGGAGGCACTATGTTCGATAGCGTACATGATACGCCACATCGAGCTTAAACGAACAACTGAATATTATTATTTAAAAATTGTAATTATAAAATAGTTGTAATAATTTTGGGTATGAAAACAATTATAAAAATATGGTTTAAACATTTATTCATTAGTGACCAATTATTTACGAATGAAAATAATACCATTTTGAAAATAGCAGAAAATCGTTTAGGGAAAACAATTTAAATGTGTAAAATTGCGCTTTATAGTAATAAAAATATAAATAATTCTTGTTGTATTATATTAATAATATAAAGATATATAATATATTAAATAAATTTTTTAACATTATTCCTATGTTTTTTCTAGGCAGGATATAAAAATTAATCCAATCTTAAGCACAAAAAGAAGTATTTTTCTAAAGAAAGTTTTTCCACCTTTAAATGGACAACCTATTTCAACGCTAAATTTGGAAAGTTTTATAAATTTAATTTTAGAAAATAAAATTATTATTTGAAATTGGATTATCAAAATTTAATTTGATTTAATTTTTTATATTCTTCTGATAAGTTTCATTTTAGGATAAATAGTTAAAAATACTGCATTTTATTTAAAAACTGATATTTCATCTATAAAATTTATAATGACAAAACAAATTTTAATTTGGGTTTTAATAAAATTTATATAAATTATAAATGTATTAATTCAATTTATTTCATTGGAATCATTTTCATATAAAATTTTTATATAAAAAAATTTCAAGCATTTGAACATTTTCACTTTTAAAAACCCGCTTTCTCGTCCTATCAATGGAATAAATTTTTAATTAATTTTATCCACTTTTTCTTAAATTTAGAAAAAATGATTCAATATTTAGAATCATATGGTCAAATTTAAGTAAATATATCCCTTTTTCGATTATAAATAGTAACTTTGGTAATTTTTGTTACCATAGTTAATGGGTAAATTAGGTGATTAAGTGTAGAAATAATATTATAAATATTATTAAATGACCCTAAAACTTTCAAAAATATTATTAGATGAGTATTATTATTCATCAATAATAACTAAAATATCTTTTATGAGACCATTCATGGCCACTTGGATTAGATTAAAACCATTATAATATTTTATTCAAAGAAAACTCAAACATGTCATACTCTTCTTATTAACATGTGAAATATTTTTGATATTGGGCTATATAGAAGATATTTTCAACTATAAATAGTATATTAAAATATAAAATATTTATATTCATGAGTAAAATTTATTTTTTATTTTTAAGGATGTAATAATTTCCTTAAAGGGTTTCACAATGATGATATAGTAATTATTTGATCAATGAAAATATCAAATAAATGACATTAAAATTATTTAAATAAATATAATTTGAGCTAATTAGTATCATAAAATAATTTTATAAATTAAAATTACCTATTATGGATATATTAAAAAAATGAAGATATATTATTAGAATGATTTTTTAAAATATTCATAGTAATGAATAGTTTCAAAATTGACATTAATAATATGTTAAAAAAATTATATTTTATTAACTGATATGAAACTTATTAAAAAACAAAATTAATCCAAATTAATTTTATATGGTTTAAAATTTCATCAATGATTCATTTTTGGGTCGTTTTTCATTTTACAGTAACTATATTAACCTTCTAAGAGTAAAAACACTTGTTATCACGATAAGAATGAAAGATGTTAAATTAGGGTTAAAAAAATATGATGATTAAAAAATATATAAAACATATTTAATTTTAATGGTATGAATATATTTAAACAAATATTTATCATATATTTGAGATAAATCACTTTGGATCCATTTTTTATTAAAAATAACTTTATTTTAATTTAATATTTTGAGAAATTTCAAGAGTGCCCCTCTCTTATATTATAAAATGGAACCTCTTATTCTATTTTACACACATTTAAATTACTATTTTTTAGGACAATTTCATACCAAATACCTTTTTATATTACCTCCTTACATTATATAACTCTTATTTTATTCATAATACCACATTTAGTTGTCTTGAGGTGTTTAGAGACGATGAATTTATAAACAAGACGTATACTTTTATAAAAAGTGTGTTTGTTTTCTTTCATCTGTCACCTCCATAAAATCTTCTTCAAATATGATAAAATAATAAATCCTCTGTAACTAATATACAGAGATTTTATTATGTTAATATCATCTCCCAAATCCATATCATCTACCATAAAATGGAAAAATTAGTTATTGTTCGTCTGTACGACGTACTACCGCCTCGCTAACTGATGAATGTTTTTTTCCATCACAAACTCTAAAAACTGATTATAATGATGGAATTAAATATTATATATAACATTCATGAAATATTAATCATTTTTAAATGACAATATATCATTTACATTTTTACCTTACATACACAAAGAAATGATAACATCGTTCTTGTGTACGTGTGAATTATCACCTCAACCGAGAGATGTGATTATTTTTTCATCACCATATCACATTAGTGATATATATAAGAATATTTAATAAATATTATATATTAAAATATTGTTATTATTTAAATATTAAATGATTCTTACCTTCTATCGATAATTATCCTTGAAAAATGAAAACGTTTCTCATGCATACGTACGAAATACCTTCTTTGATATTTTAACATGATTAAATTTACATATCCATATCAAATGGATGGATTTAAAATTAAAATTGATATATAAAAAATATAATTATTACATGATTATTATTATAGAGATGATGGAATAATGACAACTTTGTTTAAATACATCATACCAAATTCATTTTGGACTCAAGTACCGAATATAGAAAAAAACATCTGATGTGAACTTAAGTAATTGAGTAATTGTTATAACTTGGTTTTAATTGATATAAAAGAAATAATACAAATTAAATACGTTCTAAATCATGTAAATAATTAACTTTGTTTTGTAATTTATGATTAAAAATAACTATGGTGTGTAATCAGACTCAATGTAAGGGTTTTTCTCATCTCACTTTTATTTTTGTGATATATATTCCATATTAACCACATATTTTTTATGTGTGGTGTATATAATGACCCCTAATATATTTTATTATTATTATATATAAATTTATTTATAATGAAATATCAATTTTATGATCTCTATTTAGGGGTTATACAGACTAAATGATACCCAAGCGGTAATGGATTTTTGTCACAATTTTCCTTCATTGAGAATAATGTCGCCTTTTTCACCTATATTCCTTTATGAGGTGTATATTCATCCCCTTTTAAATTTTATATCATGATTTTATTTATTATTATGAAATTTTAGGTTATTTATAAACTCCTTCACATCATTTAGGATTCAATTTTACCAAAATAGTTAGAGTTTCGTTGTACAATCTCATCATTTATCCGGATTGTTTGTGATTAATCCTCCAATGATGAAATCATATTATGTTCATGTAGATAATTGTCATGAATTTTAAACTCATTGGTTTATTTCATGAGAATACATGTTTCTATTTATTTTTTTCTCTTTATTACTCAATATTTCAAGAGAATATTTTTATAAGAAATTATCTTTTCAGTCAGAAATTATTTTTCTCTTAAAACCATGTTTAATAAAAATGACTTAAATTTTTTTTAATAAATGTATTTTTAAATTAAAAAATGATATATTCCTCAAGAAATGTATTAAATTATTTTTAAAAGGAATCATTTATAATATTTCCTGTTTATTTTCAAATAAAAATAATTTTCAAAGAATTTTATGTTTTAAATAGTGATTTTCAAAATAAAAAGAATATTTTTCTAAATATATGATTAATGATATTTTAATGTTATTTTTATTTATCAGCAATTATAGACCTTATTATCACTTATATAGTAATGGAGAAATTTTTTAATGATTTAATTACCATCTTTTTTTGGATGGATTAATATTTTTTCAATGAGATAGTTATAGAACCACTTTATTTTCAATGTTATAATCATGTTTTAAAGAGATTATTATAGAAAACATTTCATTTACATTAGTTATTCATGTCATGAAATGGTTATTATTTCTTTTTTCAATGAGTTTATGATAAAATGAACGATTCTATATTTTATGAGATGGTATTGGTACTTGGAAATTTAAAACGTGGTTCCATGATAAATTAAAGGTGGTTGGTTCAGTTACAACCCAATGATGGGTGGTTATATAAAAAACTAATGACCAGTGGTTATGTGTTAAACCAGTGATAGGTGGGACCATGATAGTCTTCCAATGGATTGGGTATGTAAGTTAACCATATGGTTATTCCATTTATGAGAGTGATTTTAAGAGTAAAATTAAAATGGTTTCCCAAGTTACATACATGATTTATTTATTCTTGATATGGGTGTATAATTTTTCTCATGACTAAGATTAATATCATTTAGATCATGATCATTGATTCTGATGACTATTTCATTTTCCATGTTTTCATATCTGATGATCTATATATTTAAGGGTATCATTTCTTTAATTATTCACTCTTTCACATTGATTATATCATCATACCCATATGAACTCTTATAATCATTGATGAAATTAAAATGTTAATTCATGTGTTTACCCTTATTAAGAATTTTATTTCACCCTTATTATGTTTTCTTTACCCCGGGTTATGAAGAATGAGGTTGGACGATTTGTGACTATAAATTTCTTCACAAGGATGTGGTTAATGCCCAAATGTGACATAAGAGAAGTTGGATTAACTGGTAAAATTATTATTTAAAGTCTTGTGAACTATTTATGAAGTACTTTGTCTTAATTCTTCTAAAAAATAAACCTAAAAGGTCTTTGATGTAGTAAGTAATACAATTTTCTATTTGATTTCATTGGGTTTATATAGAAAAATTTGTGTCCTAAATATCAGCATAATATCTTGAAATTTATAGCACATGATTTCAGCATAGGATCTAGGAATTCACCTCCAGGGTAGTTATAATATTACTATAGTTTTTTTAGGTTTGGAAGATAATGATTAAGAAGAAAAGGTATGGAGTAAGTAATACTTACATTGGTACTTTTAATATTCTCTTGAATGTATCCTTGGAAATAACGAGCATGGGATAACTTATGTTGACCAGTGACTAATTAAATTAAAATAAATTTATAAGAGAAGAAAAATAGAAGAGTATCATGATGAAATTCAAAGGAATGGGTGTGTATTGAATGGGTGGAATTTTCCCCATTTATAATTTATAAGAATGGAGATTTTGTGAATACCATTTACTTTTCATTGATATAATTACCTTATTCAAGTGTAAAAGACTATATGAGATAAGAATGATGAATCTTAGGGAGGTCTTGGGCCTATCAAGCCTCAACCAATCATTTTTATAAATTTTTTAAACATGTTATAAATAATTTATCCTTATATTCTTACTTTTTCATTTTTTGCACTTGTGTAAATAAATATTACCAATGTAACATAGGTTTAATAAAAATATAAAATAACACCTATAACCAAATATGGGTTCTTTGAAAGTAAATTTAATCTTTAATTAATATAATCTAATTTCAAAATTAAAAAATTTATCTTTTGAACCAATACATTTATTATATAGAAAAACTATTTGGTAGAAAAATGTTTATTCAAGATTAAGTTTAGTTAATACAATTTGTATTAAATAATAATTTTATGAGTCATAATATATTAATATATAGGTGTAAAAACTTTATTAATTTAATTTTCAAGAAAATATTAATTAAATTAGTTAGATAAAAAGTAAAAAATATTAATAATAAATTATTTTAAAAAAATAATAGTTTTTCCATTATAACTTTCATTGACTTCAGTCTTCAAAATATTACACTTATACCAAAAAGAACATTATAATTACTAAATAATATTAAACATTTTATCTAAAATATGAATGTATTTTTATTAAATGATATTTATAATGGTTAAAAAATTTAATTTTAATATTAACAAAAAAATACCTAAAAACAATTACTAGTGAAAGAATTTTTTATGTTTAAAATTTATGTATAGTAAACACTTATCAATGTCATTATATTTTTTTGATTTAAGTTTCTTTATAATAAAACAGTTTGTATTTATATAGATTCTAAAAAAATCAAAAACAATATATTATAATAAAAAATTTAAATTAAAACTATATTATGAAAATTAAAATAAAACGATACGTAAGTTCTAAAATGTTGAACAATGGTTTTATAAGTTCAATTTTTTTGTTATAAAATACATAGTTTTATTATTAAATAAATAATAAATAAATTAAAAGGATTCATAATCTTCTAGTTCTTTCCGATATGTTGATAAATTCATAATATTTTCAATTTTGGTTAAAACTGAATTTTAAACTATTTACTAAAACAACAAGTATTCTTGTAAATTTTTTACTAAAAAAGTCTTCGTAAGATAATTTTGATTAGGTGAATTGAAAAATGAAGTTCATTTTACGATATTAAAATTATAAAATTTATTAATTTTGAATTATAGATAAAAATACAATATAAAAATAAAACAAAAAATACTTTTTTAATATTAATTATTTATCTTCTAAATATAATCACTTTAAGTTGGCTAATATCCTTTTATTGATAGGATGTTTTATTTTTCTTATAATCATTTCTAATTTATGTACACATTTTATTTCAATTTTTCAATTGTTCTGTGATGCTTATGAGATAATTTATTAAAGATAGTTTTAATTTAAATGTTTTAAAATCTAATGTTGTCTAACTAATGCTTTAGAATTAGTGGAGATTTTTTTAGTGAAGGGTTCTATTTATAAGTGAGATGAGTGAAATTTTCTAATAATATTAATGGGAAATTATCTATTAAATTATCAAGTAGATACTATAATTCAAAATAATAGATTTAGGGAATGGTTAAAGTCAATCAAGACTCATCGATACAATTAAACTTTTTAAAAAAGTATTTAAATCATTTAATTTATGATTTTTTAATTTTTCAATTTTTTGGTTTTTACTATGGTAAGTAATTTTTACCAAATAAATATAATTTTAATGTCTCAAAATTAAAATATCCCTTATTACATAATTTTTAACTAACGATACCAAATATAAAATTCATATTTTTTTAAAAAAACCCATCTAAATATGGTAATAAATAAGTTTAATTTTACCGTACATAAAGTGGAAAAACCATTTTTTAGGATAATTGTATTTCTAATCCTTAAAATATTTTTTGATAAAATTTTCAATTCTTTTAATTCCCTAGAAATGAATTATTTTTTTATTAAAAATATAACTATTATGTATCTTTCAAATAATGAAAAATAATAATTTTACCATCTGTAAACACAATTATGAGAAAATGATGGAAATAATTATTTATTTGAATAAAATAATATTATAGATTAAAAATGTTAAACATGGATTTATAAATTTTAAAAAATAATTTTCAATTGAATAATTTTTATACTTAAATATTTTTATGTCTATGGAGTATCTCTTATATGTTTTTAATTCAAACGTACTTTTTTCTAATGGCATACACTCTATGGTGTTTGTAAAAAAAATAAATTCTTCACTTTTCACATAAAAAATCAATGATTTTAAAAAATTATTAAAAAAATAAACTAAGATAATATTAAAAAATATTTACAATTTTTTTTGTTTGGATATATTCATATTCTAAAATTGTATTATTTTTACTTCAAACAAAAACAAAAAAAATACAATGAAAAGATTTTTCCCAAGAAAATAGCTATTTAAGATTTTTAAGTATTCTTATTCTTATTTCATATCAATTTATAATTATAATGGTGTTTATATAGTACTAATTTAAATATTTTATTTTATATATATTATATTTAGTTTTTTAAAGTAAATCCCATTAAAATTATTGTTGTTGGAAAAATATAATTTTAGCATAAAACATTCTTATAAGTTTCATAAATTTAAAAATTAAATTTTATCAATGAATTGATATTAAAAATGAACAATATTATTCCTTCACAATATATTACAAAAAAATTAAATTCTACTTTTTTACACCAATTCATTTCTATTATATAATGGTCACATTAAAAAATGTATCAAGGTTCTATTTTAGTTTGGTTTTGTGTGCATCACACACTATCAAATATATTAGTTTTTAAAGGATTATATAATCATAAATCAAGAGGTGTAATAATAATCTGTAAATAATTGTTGAAGAATCTAAACATGTTATATTTTTTATTAAAAATCCAGTTAATTAAACTTTTATTCTAAAAAATACTAACCAGGTCCCTGGATGTCTCAATCTAAATTACAATAAACTATTTAGATGATTAGAAGAAAATATTCATTAATTGATGGGGACTCTTAAAATTTTAAATTCCTATTGTGGAAGAAAATTTGATATATTTATAATTTTAATAGGAATAGATTTTTATATTCACAGATTAGAAAAATATAATACGAAACTTATGTGCCAATTTTGATATTTTTAATAGACTATACCAATATATTTTTCTTAAGTATGAAAGCTCCATTTTTTTATTGGAAATGGAATATTTGTTATATATGTATTCAGGGAATAATTTTTTAGCGTTATTAATCCCTCCTGATTATATATAATTAATTTCATTTAAATAGATCATAAAAAAATTAGATGATTCTAAATAGAATATAGGAAATATGATATGGTTGGTTTCTCAATACTATAACTAGGAAAATATGATTGGATATGGTGGAGCTTATTAACAAGTTTCCATATTGAATAAATAATAATTATTCTTGCATACATATATCCAATGGGATTTAATCCCTTTTAGATGGATATAAACTATGTATTTTTTAATGGTTTTATTTTTTTGAAAATCCATTTTCTTAATAACCACATTTATATGAGAAGGATTAAAATTTTCATTATGTACTCAAGATAAAAAAACATAATATAGACTTAATTAAGCCCATTGGGCATGTCATAATTTTTTTATTCATATTATAGAGTCACTTTGAGAAAGGAAAAGTGGATCTCACCTTAGTTATTATGATATATTCAATGGATATTCTAATTATAAAGATTTATATTTGCACGTAAATTTTATTATATATAAATATATCATTTTGTCCTTCCTCTATAATTACATCTCTAATATAATGGGTAGTGAGTTATAGATAAGACTCATGGGTGAACATAAATAATTTAAATTATTTTAGATATATCGAATGGATGATGGTATCTTTTGGATTTATAATATATAATATAAATAATCAGTGGAAATGTTTGGATTAGACTCATGAATTATATTGAGAACAAAAAAATTGGATATATATTGGATGGATATGTACATGGTAAAACATTTTAGCAGAATACATTTTAAAGGACAATTGAAAATGACATTTATTTTACTAAAAACATGTGATACAAAATGTTTCAAGTGTGCATGTGCATAAGATTATTTATATACCAAAAGTAATTCCCCCTGAATAATATCATGAAATTCATAAATTATATTATAGTAAATAAGAATCATTGGATGTTATACCCTCATAGAACCTCTTCTGGGTAATAGAGCTATTCAAGCAGGGATTTTGAAGGATGATAAATTAAAGGTGAGAATATTAGTGGAATCCACCCTTTTCTTTTAAAGAGTTTTATTTCATAATGTTTAAAGATTAAAAAAAACTCTATCAACATAGGATGAAAAAATATGATTTTTTTTAATTTTTTCTAATCAATTCCTATATAATAGAAATTCCATGTATGAATTTAAAATTTTATTTAAAATAATTATTATTCTTTGTGATAACTCATCAATAATTTCAATTTTGAATAACCTCATAAAACAATCAATGACCATATATATTGATGTAGGAAACCACATCATATTTGTAAGACCCCAATATTTTAAAATATGGAAAAAAATTGTAGTATATGTGACACTGAACACTAAGATTAAACAACCCATGAAATAAATTTCTTTCAATTTATTCTTCTTGATAGATTTTAGAACATGAAACCCCAAGTCAAAATAAAATAAAATATATTATTTTTTTAAAATTTAATGTAATTAATATTACTGAAAATTTATTAAAATTATTCTTTACTATGGATCATAAAAAAATAAAAAATAATTAAATGAGAAAGTAATGTTTTTTTGAAAAAATGTATTCCTTTCTAAAAAAAGAATAGTCACGGTTTACACACATAATATATAATTAATTATTAGAAAAAGTAGAAAAAATATTTTTAAAAATGGAATTAAAATTTTAAATCCTACTATCATAAGTATCTTAGGTAAATATTTTAGTATTTTTCAAAAATATTTTATTTTTCAATGAATAGTCAAAAATACCTAATTATAATTGAAAACTTCTTTTTTGGATAAATTATTTATATAGTTAAATAATTTTTTAAATTGTTTTTAAATATTTTTTATTTCAATTAAATATATATTAAAATAGTTTAGTTCATTAAAATATTTTTTATAATGAATTTTGATATAAAAACTTTGTAAACATTAGAACGTTTTCTCTAAAAACCCGCTTTCTCGTCGCATATACAAGATTAATTTGTAATTAAAAATTTCTAATTATTTGAATATAATTTTTAAAAATAGATTCCATATTTTTAATAAGATTAAATTTTATTTTATAATTAATTTAATATAATTTTTTACCAAAATGAATAGTGAAAATAGTAAATATTAATTTCCATGGTTAAGGTAAAAAATGATTTAACAGTGGGTGTAAAATAAAACGATAAGGTTTAATATGAACTTAAAATTTGATTAAAATTTATTTTATGTATATATTTAGAACATATACTATTTTTTTATAATTTTTTATTATTGGATCCTTGTGAAATGAAAACAACATGGGTGGAATTCAATCCTTTCAAAAATTAGAAGTCTCCCACTAACTTCACTTATAAAACGTCACCCAATATCCTCTTCTCTTCACACCTTCAAAAAAAATTATTTAGAAACTAATTTATGAAATTAATTCTACACATCCATTACCTTATCCTATAAGTCTTATTTTTTTCATAAATCTGACCATGTATGGCCTTTGGATCAAACCAAAAGAAGTTACACAAAGAAAAAGAAATTTTCTTAAACAAGCCTTTTTATTTTATTTCTTCCACCAACCCATTATATAATTCATATAATATGATTATATAATAACATTATTATATTAAATATACTTATATTTTATTATTTTAATGGAATAATCTAAATAAATACCCTTTTCTATCAAACAGGTGACGAAATCATCATATGTGTTTACGGAGGACTATAGTTTTGTGAAACGATGCCATTATTTTTTCCATTACAACCTATCTTAGTTGGGTATGATGAAAGATAAAAATTATATATAATATATTTTTAATATAATTTTACTTCTTGATTCATTATATAATATAATATATTTTTTATTTCCATTCCATAAGGGACACTATAACGTTGCTTGTGTGTACGACAGACTATCGCCTCGTGAAGTGATGTGATTTCTTTTTCACTACCGATTAACATGAAAGTTAATAAGGGTATATATAATGAATATGTTATATATAAATGAAAAAAAATATTTAGGACATATATTTCATTATAAAAACAGTGTTTAATTTTCTTTCTTACATCTTCACTCATGGGAAAACTGATAGCTTCGGTCCGGTATGTTTGATCTATTGAATTCCTGAAGCAATGTACGTATTTTTTCATCACTACACCACATGTATGATATATATATATGTATGTATGTATATGTATATATTTAAATAATTGATATTTTATATATTATATTATTGTCATTATTAGGTGATAAAATATTATTTACCTCCTTTCTATAATTATAGTTGAAAAAATGGAAACATTACTCATGATTACATAAGGACAACCATCTCCATGATCGTAACTTAGTTCCTTTTTCATATCCATATTTCAAGATAGGAATTTAAATTGTAATTTATGCATAAATAAGATAATAATTTCATGATTATTATTCTATATGTTTTTAGATAATTACATTATTGACCATAGTCAATATAATATATCCATTTTTGGCACAAAAAGAAAATATTGTTGAAACATATGATGTCCACATAATTGATAATGTAATAATATATAACATGGTTAAAAGTTAAATAAAAGGAATAATGTAAATGAAAAATTTTCTCAAGAAAGTAGGTAATTAACATATGTTTATTTTTGAGGAATCTAAAAAATCTGTGTGACGATCTGCACTAAATGTAAGGGACTTCATCTCAATTTCATTTCATTGAGGCATATTTTGGGGGAATGAACCTATATTGGTTTATTAATTATATATAAAACAAATTTAAAATTTTATATAATTAATTTATATATTCTCATGGTATTTATTTTTGTGTTTAATGTTATTTTTTCATGGGGGTTATGAGTCAAATTTCTCTAATGTGATAAGAGACTTTTCCTTAAAAAATTTCTCTTTTAATGCTTTCCTTCCCACCCTTCCTTCTCTATTACTATGTATTTAACATGATTTAATGAAATTTTTTATGTGGACATAAAATATTTCTGAAGTTAATTTTATTTAACTTTTTAATTTTCCTTAAAAAAGGAATCCCTAGGTGTTTCCTTTTAGAACTCTATACACAATGGAATCTCCCTCAACTCAAAGGGATCACTATAGAGAGATCCCCAGCTGGGAAGGATCTGTTGACATTTTATAAAGAAGAGCATCTTGGTGGGTGAAATCCTGAAATTTGATTGATTGAAACAACAATCCATCCACATTAGTGGGTTGTGCCTAATTTTTCCCACACAGTAAGAAACTATGTGAACTAAGGTGGGATAAATTACACCCAAAAACAGGCTCCGATGAATCAAAATATACACATCACAAAAAAATGTGGTTATTCTTCTCTCTTTTTCCACTATTCCACCACCAAAGCGGACCTTTTAATTTATATTCAATGATTTTCAGAATAAATATTTTTATTTGTTTTATACGGAATGTTGTGACAAACAACAAAAGGAATGTTCTATTATTAACCTATATGAAGATAATGAATTTTTATACAACCATGGTAATTATTTTATTTCTATCTTCCTTTTTAATATTTGTTGTTTTCTTCAATGAAAACACCCATTATCCCTTTGGTTGGGTATTTGGTTATTTAAAATGTGTTTTAAAAAAAGGTGTATTTTTATCTGAAAGTTTTTTTAAAATGGTTTATAATATTTTTTAAAAGGTTTTTATGTTGAAAAGGTTCAAGAATAATGTGTTTTTTATGATATGGTAATTGAACATTATATGAAATTTGTATGGCCTATATAACATACACAATGGGTTGACGCCCATTGTAGCTCATGGGTGAGCCCGATATAGCTTATAAGACATTTTGATCCCCATTATATATCATGAAAAACTTGTGAGACTAATATATATTATATAATGGGTGAGCCCCGTTATATCTCTATAATGAATTGGGTAATTATTATGTTCCTCCGAGCTTTTTATTAGAAGATGGTCATATAGTTATTCTTACTCAAAGGGTTTTGAAAGGGTTTTTTATTATGATTTCCTATGTTTCCCAAAAAAAGGGGTTTTATTTTCTTAATATGAATTATAATTATTTTATTTGATAAAAAATTGTGTTTGTTTTTCATGTGGAGCATATTTTTTTCATTCAACCAAATAAAATTGAGACAATGGTAAACATTTAATGGGATTTATTTTTTTTCACTATACTGCTATTTTTCTTCTATTTATGTCCCTTAATGATCTTTTTGTGCTCATCCAACATTTTAGAAATTTTTTCTTGGGATATATGTATGGTTAAGGGGAAATAATAATTAAGGTTTAAATTCATGAAGATTTTACAAGAAAAGAAATCATGCATTATTTTAAAGGTTTTATATTAGGGGAAAATAGATACTAATTGGAATCGTCTACTTTGTATTACATGGATTTAAAATGTTTTAGGTATAGTCTAATTCTATAAAACTCTTAACATAAAATGACCCTCAAATTGAAAGAAAGTAAATTCTTGATTAAAACTCAAGATTATGTAATTTTTAATGTTGGGTAGTTATAGTTGGCAGTAGTGGTAGTTTTACATAACTTTAAAGGTTAGGATAATGTTAATTGCATGACCGTGTATGATTCTACCTTATGGTTAAGTTGAAATGATATATAATTTGAAGTCTACAAATTTGATTCATCTAAACTATGTCTATTCAGAATGTTTTTTAGAGAAAATAGGGGATATATATATATATATATATTTGGATGTAACTAAGATGAAAATATCCCTCCTAATAAACATGTCGAGATTGTTGGAATTGGAATAGAATAGTTTGATGCAATGGTGGATTAGTTAATGCAAGCTATAAATAGTGGTAGAATCCATGCTAGAGAGGAACCCAATCTAAGATGAAGGAATATATCAATAGTGGATAATGTCATTATGCAATATCCCAAATCATTTGGTCGATAATCTGACCATGAGGTAGCTAAATGATGGATCAACACTCTAGAAATGATATTTGAAATCATTAGACGCTCAGAATGTCAAAATGTAACTATTTTTATTTAACGTTTTAAAGGTAAGGATGATCAATGGTCATATTTGGTTAGGAATACCAGAAATAATGAAGATCTTGATGTAAAGGAATGGTTCACATTTAATAATATTTTACATGAGAAATATTTCCTTATGGTTGTTCAGAATAGGATAGAGAAAAAATTCATGTAATTAATGGAAAAGGATGAAGATTCGATGTCCCCAAATGAATAATATTTTATAAGGATTTTAGGTACATACAAGATGTTGTTTAGGACATTAATATTGAAATTAATAGATTTTCCATAACATTAAAACCAAGAGTATGGATAGGTTTTGAAACATGATAATATAAATGTTATTTGAAAGTGGTTCATTTTTTTGGGAAATTTGAGATGATTTTTTCTAACAATTATGAATCATAATATGAAAATATTAAGAAATGGCCATAGTGGTAAGAAATGGAGAAGAAAACAACTATGCTTGAAATTAACCTCTAAACATGTTTTATGTGAGGTAAAATACATTTTTTTTTCAGAATAAGAAATTGTTTCTAGCGTGGTGAGTTTGGTCACAAGACTCATGAATACAAAGAAAAGAGTCGTGAACAATCCCTGAATAAGATAACAGATATACTTTAAACCATGAGATGTTTTAGCTATAATTATTTGGGAAATTATGTTAATATGTGTCTGAAGTTACCTACTCAGGGTGGAAATCATCGAGATTAGAATCAAAAGTGGGTTCAAAATAATTTTCTACTTCTGTAGTTGATTTTGGTCCATCTTAATAAGGGGTGAAAACTCCGCAATGTACAATATTTTTCATTGTTTGGTCATAAGATAATTGTTGTAGTCACCACTATTTTTATGTTTTATGTAATATAAATACATTGGTAGACACTTTTTAGTATTTTTATACATCTAAAATGTATTTTTAGTGTAATATTTATTTGAATAAAATTTCATTTATATTTTATTAACATTACTTTAAAAGTATTGATAACCTCTAGGGTTAATATGATCATTAATAACATTGTAATAATAGTTAAATAAGATTATTAGACTTTGTGAACAAAGGGTTTTATTGAAGAAATTAGAAAATGTTATTAAATGATTATATTTCCTTCAATTATGTATATCATATATTTATTGGGAACGTTATAGGAATTCTATTTATATAGTTGAGATAAATGCAAACTTGCATGATGGGTAAAAACCCATTACATTTTCCAGGTCCATCGGGCATGAACCCATGTTCGAAGGATGATAAGGGATGTCTACCTACAACAGGCCTACATGATTTCCTGGTTAATATGAATTTTTTTTATTAAAAGATTTGAGAAAAATCTTAATGATGAACCGGTGGTGTCACTTTGGAGGTTTATAAATTAATTTATTATATTGGATAACTTTTGGTAACCATATTGGATTTGGATAATAGTTTGAGATATATGAAAATACTTGTCACACTTTTATGGATATAACAATATATTAAAAGTAATTTATATTATTTTAGGTATAAAAAATTCAGTCATGGAAATTCATCTCTTAGAGAAAGGGATTAATTGAAAATTTATGGAAGAACAACCAAAGAATGAAATTGTTCTCTTGAAATAGTAGCATATCAATTATTTATATTTATTTAAAATGTTAGGTAGAAAAATAATTCCTCAACCTTAGTAGCATATCACTTTCCACTAATTTAATACAACTTAGAAACCTAGTTTTTTATCATTTCATATTACACATATACTTAGATTTATCTTATTAAGAGAATATCTCACGAAACCCTCCCCAAAAAGATGTTACAATGATGGAAAAGATAAGGTGACTACCTATGTCCTCCCTCTAGTAGGCCATGGGTTGGTGAATAACATCGAGGTTATAGTAAACATGCATAGGGGAGGTATTACCCTCTAATAGAAACATGCACAATATGAATATTAGAAGGATCTGACTACCTACACCTAATCAGAAATATATATATATAAAAAAAAAATTCCAAGTTCAAAAATGCAATGTCATGATGTAAAAAACAACATAAATGAAAACTAAAAGCACAAAAAATGGATTTATGGCAGCAACCACGAATCCCAAACAGCTCCTAATAAAACCCGAGAAAGGAATATCTAGCCCAACCACCAACCTTCAATCCCTGACCTAAAAAATAGTTTATATATATGTAGGGTGATCTTAACATTATACTCAGTATGATCCTCCCTAAGCCTCTCATGTAGAAGATAATGAAATCATGTTAAATCATAGTGAACAATAGTGAAACAAACTTGTCACCTAAATAGGTAGATTAAGTTCCCAAACTCCTAATGGATATCTATCGCCAAGTATTGCATAAATATGAAAATATAATATATTAATTAATTTTCAGGGGTACCCTTGTCCCGTGACTCTATTGGTTTGCTTCTCTACCCCAACATTATACATCTAAAAAATCACTCTCTTAGAGTAAGTGGTCTTGAAAAAACTTAGGTAAGTCACGAACACATGAACCCCAAGCATCACATTACCACATTATCCCATATCACAAAAAATAGTAACCAAGTATTTTCTAAATGAAAACATAGCATGTATGATTTATATCGAACATTGGGGGTTATACCTCAAGCCATTACAACCCATACAGCAAGTATGTATCCCATCCATAAGAGCCTATACATGTCATACCTATAATAATCCTTTGGACACTATATCTGGTAATACATGGTTGTGAAACAAACACACACTATCACAAAACTCAATACACAGATATAGGAAATATATCTATTGTGCATGCCATAAGAAGTAACTACCAGGATAAGAGAGTGGGGATAGATGGGGTAGTCATCCATTCATCGTCCCATTTAAATGTTGGGAAAAACACACTCCCATGTTACACTGGGTGTCAATTTCCCTAACAGACATTGGTGCGGAAGCATACAAAATCATATAATATACATGATGTAATATAACTCACAACCACACTCTTGGACTAACCAAGTTTTATACTCAATTGATGTTAATATAACTTGGACTCCTGACTACTACTACTAGGACTAGATATCCAATAAGCACACAAGCATATAAAATAGCTACATTAATTAATAATTTTCATTAATCATTTAACTTTACGTTAAATATATAATTATCTATTAATTAACCATTAACATTATTCCACATTACATTACATTGGGTTATACTGCATCATCAGAGTAAAGCATATTCCCTCTAGACATAAGTCCAAACCAAGAACATGTTTTATCAATATTGACATCTTTTAAGTATTTGCATTCCATCATTAACCAACCCAATGAGTTAAAAAATTATTAATTAAGTATTATAATCCAACCATATTTAGTTAATATAGGAAAATCGTCCTAAGATACCGCAAGGATAAAACATGTAATCAAGGACATCCAACAACCTCATGTTTTGGGGAAAGGATGGAATAAAAAACAAGAAACATGGTAATCGTCCCTTAAACAGATTTAGTAAATCCTACCATCTATCAATATATCATTAATGGTTAAGACCATATTTAACCCATTTCATCACCTATGGTTCTATCCTCAAGATCCACTTGCATATACTAATGCATCATTCCATCAAAGGCATCATCTTCTACCACATCATCTGAGCCTCCCTGCCCACAAATCACAACATCCAGGACATCCCCATCCATCCCAAGCTCACATCACATTCGGGCCTCTCTATCCTATATCACACATAATCCCTCAATGATCATCCATAATATGATTATATCATAGGTCTCACATCAAGATCCTGACGTAAAGGCATCAGGAACAAATAAGAAATAAATATGGAAACCAGACCATCAAAACAAATCATCCATCCTTCTCATTCAAAATAGATCTCATGGATCCAAAATAAGGAACCCTTACTCCTCAATAAAATGGGAAAATATATCTCTAGAAAACAAAATTTTTAAAAAATTGTTCTTATTCCATCTTAAATTAACTAGTTCTTTTATTAAAAGATTCCAACTATAGGCAACCTAATGAATAAAGAAATAACAATCTATTCAAACACAAAACATGGTCTTAACATTTATTCTGGTTTTAACTACATAGAGAAGTACCATAATCAATTAACATTTATTTAAATTATTATCAAAAATAATTTAAATTCTTTAGGTTCATTGACCAACTTTTTATAAATTCCAATAGGAATATAGAAGATCAATACAATTAAACATGTGCATTAAATCAATTTGACTAACAACACATTGAATTAAACATTATATTACAAACATGACTCTTCAATTAATTAATCATAATCCAATTAATTTTCAATTTATTCTAGATTTACCTTCTTTACCAAATTCCATAAAGAAGAAAAATTCTAACAAATTAAGGCATAAATATCACACTATCTAGCAAATCAGGAGGCGAACCATTATCATAGTATAAAGAAACAACAATGACAACATGATATCATAACTGTTTTATTTAATCCCATTTAATTATTATTAGTTAAATTTCATTACATTCAAATAATAAATCATCAAAAAATTAAAATTTCATGTAATTAAAAGAGATTCAACAAATACCCTTCCAAAAAACCATCAACGCTCTTCACATGATATTAGAACACATTATAAATCTCTAATATCCTCTCTTTCAAGAACTAAATCCATCCAAGTATTCCATGAACAACCACAAAAAACATAATAACCGGAAACTACATTGGATAAATCAGTGATCAAACTCCATATCATAGAGAGAAGATATAGGAGGAATGGGACAAGACTAGAAGAAATATTAGAAACAGAGGTAGAACTCACTTTGGATCACCAAGGACCACCATAGGTCAAAGGTGGATTCCAAAATATATCCCTGATAGAATGGATCTTGAAAAATCAAAGTGGGGAAGCCTATGGTCACTAGGAATTGGAGCATCCAAAATTTTTGGAGAAAACCCAAACTACTGAAACATTTAATGATGTAAAACATTAGGGATCTACGTGATGTGTGATCCCCTTTCAAATATTTTATTCCTCATGGATTGTTTTTCACTAAAAAACATGCCACCTTTTTATTATTTAACACCAATTAATTACACATCATGATCCATCCCTGCACAATTAGTTAACCTCACTTACATAGTGTGTTTGGATTACACAACATGTAATCTACCTACTTTCAGCCTTTTGAAACCAAACTCCTCAAAAACCCTTCCAATCCTCCTTTTATCACCATGAGTATTGGGAACATGCAAGGGGTTGGACCACGCATATTTGGGCCCTTGAATTATGTTCCCCTAAAATAATTCTCATCCTCAATAATCTAAAACAAAACTAGAGTGGAAAACTGAAAGGGTTTTTTGTACTACCACCCTGCGAGATGCGTCTCAAAGGTCTAGACACGACAGAAACTCAACCACCTAAATTAGTAGGAAAAAATGTGAAACCACACAATAAATGAAACCATATCCTAATTAATCTCCCAGGGGTGATACCTCTCAAAAGAGAGTAAATCCCTAACAAAAAACAAAAGGAAACCATATCATAAACCAAAAAGTAGCAGAATCCAGAAGAGAAAAAATTTAAAAGATAAGAGATATACAAAAAAAACTTGGAGTATTAAGCGTGCTTCTACAACTCATGTTCCCAGGTACTCTCCTACACACCACCATATCACCATAAAACATGAACCAACAGAATATCACACCAGCACAACACCCTCTCCTTGATGACCTAGATCTCCACATGTTAGTCCTAAATGGTCTCATCATCAACATCATTTACCTCACCCAAATAAATGAAATTATATTCATCATGAAGATAAATAAAGAGATACAACATGTTAAAAAATTTGTGTATCCTTATCATATTTTTGGGGGAGTTTTATAATCTATGTCACAACCCCAACATGATCCAACACATTAAAGGGCCCAACAAAATAGGGAGAAATTTTACTCCTATGACAAAACCTTCTCTCATCATGATGAGGAATCACATTAAAAACACATGATCTCCAACTTCAAACTATAGAGGTATCCTCCTATGATCATAATATTATTTCTTATGATCATTATTTGGTTTGATCTTATGATGAATTACTTGATCAATCTCTATCATATTTTGTAAAATTTCCTACCTGAGAATTACTACCGCACTGACCCCAATCCAGCACAACAATGAACGTAGTGTTTGGTCATAAAAATATTCTAATGGTTCCATACCATTGGTGGAGTGTAAACTAATGTTCTAATAAAAATCAACCATGGGCAGTTGCCTCATCCAGAAACCCCCAAAATCCAAGACACAAGAGTGAAGTATGTCTTTATGAGTATGGATGGTCCACTCAATCTGAACATCTATCTATGGATGAAAATTAGTTCTAAGGAAAAACTAAGAACTACAAGCATGTTGGATACATCTCCAAAAACTATAGGTAAAACAAGGATCTTGATCAGAAATGATCATCCTCGGGACACTGTGGAGTCACACCACCTCCTCTGGATACTACCTCAACAAAACCTCTACTGTTCTCAACTCCCTGGTCACTATAAAGTGGGAAATTTTCATAAAACAATACTATATCACCCATATAGCATATTATCCTCCCATATCATGAGGTAAATTGATAATGAAGTCCATTGATGTGTACCCCTACATCCACAGGGGAACATCTAAACTACTGGAGAAAACCACTAAGAATGTGGTTCTCTTCATTCACCTTATAACATTCCAAAAATCAAGAAACAGACTTCGAAACTACACACTTCAACCCAGGCCACCAAAACTGACCTCTTAAAATTTGTTACATCTTTTTCATGTTGGGTTGTACCACCAAAAGAGAATTATGGAACTCATAGAGAACCATATCTCACATCACGGAAGGATCAATAAAATCCTTCCATAAAAACACCTAGTGTTATCCATCCTCATACAAACCATTAAGGGAATCACTAAAAACAACTTAGTAACACCATACCTCCACCTCAAAATTCCCTAACATGGAATCCTCTAACTATCGCACCGAAGAGACTGCACTGTCATTTGGAAAATAAAACCTTTCCCTCTAACCTCTCACATATAGAGATTCCTCATAGAGTGTTCTTCCATCGCACTCCAGGAATCTCCAAATTCATGTACCAAATCTCTAAATAACTTCCATCTATGTAAAATTGGTAGAATATTTCCCTTTCCTAGAGTATATAAAATCTCAAAATTGAAATCTGGAAATAACTCCATCCACCGTTGTTTATGAAAGTTCAAGACAAGATAGGAAAAAATATACCTTAGGCTTTTATTGTAAATAAAAAACAAAAAAAACTTTCTGATGAGGAAATGGCTCCAAAATATCAAATAAAACTCCACATATGCAAACTCATGATCATGGTGGAATTTTTTTGCTCATGAGGATGCAACTATCGAGACCCATAAGAAACAAATGATCTATGATCTATCATAATACATCCCAATCCAAGAGGCACAGAATTATAGAAAATCTCAAACTGACATCCCATAGTAGGAAAACAGAGAACTGGTTCACTGCCCAAATTCACATTTAGGTACTCAAAATATTCTTGACACATGTCAATCCATCAGATCTCCTAATCCTTTTGGATCATAAATATTAGATGAGTTTCAACCTGAGTTAAAGAAGATACAAACCTCTAATAATAACCTACCAAACCAAAGAAACTATACACCACTTCCATTATACTGGGGGTTTCCCAAGACACAACTGATTTTATATGAAAAGGAGTCATTGCTACTCCCTACAAGGATATCATATGCCCTAAGAAATGGGCGTCATGGGTGAAGAACTCACACTATGAAAACTTCCCAAATAATTGATCACAACAAAGAACTCCCAAAATGGAATGATTGTTCTCTACATGATCCTCCTCTAATGTAGGGTACATAAGGAGTTTTTTTAATGAAAACCACCATGAAATTATTTAGGAACTCCCTAAAAAAAATTTCATCAACCTCATGAACATAGCTATATAATTATTCGCACCAGACTACATTATAAAAAAACTCATAATTCCCATGATGAAAACAGAAAGAATTCATACAAATATGCTCATATTTATCCCACATATGATGATACCTATACATCAAATATATCTTCTTGAACCAACTTTCTCCTTTCAATTGATCAAATGAATCATAAATGTCGATAAGAGAATAGTTTTTATTCATTGTTACTTGGTTTAAGTGATTCTAATGAATATAAAGCCACGAACATCCATCGGAATTCTTTAATAAAAATACTAGTGCACCCCAAGGTGACACACATGGTTAGAAAAAACCAATATGCAATACATCATCGAGATGTACTCACTTATCACACAACTATGAATGTTTCATCTTATATGGAGGAAATGATATTTGAGAATATTCTGGTTGTAGCTTGATCACAAACATTATCTACCATCAAGGGGTAACACTGCAACCTCCTATGAAAAGACATCGAGGGTACTCTTCTATAACCTTGGGAAACACTGACTGTTGAACCTCCGATTAACACCGTATCAACTTTTCCATTAAGGATGATAATTAAAGATCATTTATCTAACCAATATAAGGGTATCTCTATCTAACAAACAATGTTGGATCCTTATTGGCATCCTGGATTACAACCTATATCCTGAAGAAATCCATAATATCATACACTGGATACAACCAATCTATGAAGGAGATGATTTCTTATAGTTGTATCTATAAACATAGGAAATATCGCAAAGAGTGGTACTACCCCAACACTATCTCATAGTTCTTACATACTTCCTATAAGTCAGCTGGACCTATAACTAGCATAGTCAACAACAGGGGAACTAGAAGACTCTCTACCTTAGGTCCAAAATCATGGAAGGAGGTAGGTGATATAAAGGATTTTGTATCTTCTGAATTGAAAAAAAAATCATGAACCTATGTAGAAAACATGAAAATAATACATTGAATGTTATATAGATTTCCTGGAGATAGAAATTATAATTCATGAAGCTAATCATGGTCTAAAACACGGACTCTCGGACCCTACTGATGACCACCTCTAAGGTTGTGTTATGCTCTCTCAAGAAGAGAATAATATCGGGTTTGTCCTCTGTCTACCCCACCTCCTCTATACTAATCCAAAACTAGAACACCCTACTGATACAACCTCTACTGAAATAACCTCAACGGAGGAACCTGGATCATAACACCTAGAATAGGCTGACTGCTCAAAAAGGAAAAGAACTCAATCCAATGAAAACCTATACTTTTGTAATGAAAACATGTTTATGATCTTTTAGAATAATTCTAAGAACTTCCACCCCTCTAGAAATGAGACTCTAAGGGCTAGGACCTACCCCCAGCTAACCCTTAACTATTATTTTCTAAAAATTGGGAACCCCAGATAACAGATCTTCATTGTGAGTAATCATGATTACTTCCCTCTCATGATGACCTGGTTCTGTCTAGAATCCTCTTTATAAACTCTTCTCTTTTCATCACCTTAATATTTGTCTTCAATATAAAAAAGATGATCTTGCATTGGAGTTGTGGATGTAAAGTTTACTTGAAATGCCTCACCCTAGCCTCCTCCTATGGAAAATGGTTTGAAGCATATCGCAAAAGGTTCTTAAAACAGATCCCTGACTGTCACGCACTATAGATCCCATACCGAAGGTTAATAAGCTCATGGTGACTAAATTCCTTCCCAGTTGAAGAAAGGAAATTGACTTTAATTGGTCTTGAAATTTCCCCTATGAGATGGTTGAATCCTCGCAATCCTAGAAGAACATAATCCACCACTGCCTCACTACTCCATGAAGCATCAACATGACCAATGAAACAAAGTACTCCTACCGAGCACAAATCAAACCAAATTCATTCTCAACCTCCTCTAACTAGTCTTCTATCACTAAATCTGAGATATATCCCTCATTATTCTATAGAATCTGATGCTAAAAGTCTCATATTTATCTCTTCAAAGTTTCATCATTTTTTACCTCTACTCTATGGCGATATTCTAACACATCCTGTTGAACATCTTCGGTGTGAACCTGATGAGGACGTCGACCTGTAGCCATGGTAACAAAAAGAAAAAACTATTACAGATCCCAAATCTGGAATATGGAAATTTAACACTAATTAATTAAATAATTTATTTATTTGTTTATTATATTTCTTAAGGTTTTAACCTATACCAAGTTCTATATAAATGGCACAAAGACCCTCTTTTTTTATTGATTTTTTATAATCAACTTTTTAACGGTTGAAGGGGAACCCTACATGGCCTTTAGGCTCATGACATTACATGACCTAAAGTTCTTGTGGGAATTCATCCAGACTATAACTACATGGAACTACCCATCCCCATTATTTAAATAATGATGACATTTATATATCTTCACATGGCTCATTGAATATGTTTCCTATGCAAGCACAGAATGGTCCTGATGGAAATTTTCATACCCTCTCATTCGTCCAAATCCACTAGTTCTCCTCTGGTGAATGTTCCTATTCTGAATCCTTATCCGGAGCCTGCTCCTTGTAGAGTCTACCTAGTCTATTAAAGCACAATTTTCATGTGGAATGAAGTCCTTGTGGTGGATTAAAGGCCTTGAGGTGTCTTGAATGCCTTTAAGTTACCTTAAATCCTTATTATAAAAAAGTCTGTGAAGGACTCAAAGACTGAACAAGTGGCCCGAAATACCAAATGGAAGAATAGTTCTTGCTGATCTAGTACCAAACATTACCTACTAAAATATCTTATACAGTATTTCTATAGTAACCCGGAAATATTTCTCCACATAGAATTTAACTCATGTGTCTTGGATGCACTTTCTAAGTCCTCACCAATCGGGCTGAGTCTAATGTTCTTGTACCATGTTCTATCCATTTCAAATACATGCACAAAGAGGAATAGTCCATGATCATTTTCTAGGACTATAACCTCTTACTAATATCACCTCATTTAATAGGATCATTAATCATATTCATTTTTGTATCATATAAGAGTGGTCCTTAAATACCTATGTATCAAATGGTCACCAAAAGTTTACATTACTTACTAAACATAGTTGACATTTTCCCCCTACCGACCCATGAAACCTCACCTATGCCTATCTCTAAACAAAATCATATCCCTTAAACTCAATCATATAATAACACTATATAACAACAAACTCCCAAAAAAGATACAAAAATGAGGGGAGTAAGATGGTGACTTCTTGAGTCCTACCTCAAGTAGGCCTCAGGTTGGTGACTAGCATCGATGGTGTAAAAATCATGTATATGGTAGGAATTACCCTCTAAGAGAAACATGTGGAAAATAGAGATAATAAGGATATAAAAAACAACACCAATTTATTCATATATATATATATATATATATAAAGAAACCCCACTTGAAAAAATGCAATGTCATACAATACTAAACAATTGAAAGGAAAACTACATGTTCCAAAAAGGAAAAGACGGTCATGACCATGAAACCCAAACAACTCCTGCTAAACACCGAGATAGTAATATCTAGCCCTATTACCAACCTACCCTAACAGGACTAAAAAGTAGTTTATATATAAATATTATGAGGATCATATTATACTCAATAAGATCCTCCCTAAAGCCCCTCATTCTAAAGAGAAATAAATCATGCTAATTCACGGTGAAAAAAAGTAAAACTAACTCATCAGCAGAAAATGTTTTCCAAGTTCCCAACCTCACCATGGATTTTTGTCACCACATATCACATAAAATATAGAATATAATATAACAATAGAATATCAAGGGCACCCCACTCCCACTTCCCCAACTATTTTTCCACTCATCCCCATAATCACACAACCTGAGCACCCCTCCTTAAAAGTAATTCATCTCGAAAAAACTAGGAAAAGGAACAACTGCATGCACCTCATGCATTATATAACCACCCCATCCAACATTACATCCAAAAAGTCACCAAGTAGTTTCTAGAATCAACTATAGCCTATTTGACGTATATCAAACATAGGTTATTATACCTCAAGCCATTACTATACATACATTGAGTAATTACCTCCAGCCATCACAATATATACACGTAATACCAATAATAATCCTTTGGATACTTTATGCAGTAATACAAGTGTGTGAAATCACCATAATCCATCATATACCTCTATACACATATTCGAGAAATATAATCATCATGAATACCAACACAAGTAACTACCAAGAGAATAGATTTGGGCCAAAGGGGGTAGTTATCCATAAAACCTTTCACCAGGATTTTGGGGAAAGCACCCTCCCAGATCCCATTGGGTGTTAGTTTCTCTAACCTACATGGGTGGGGTAGCGTATGAAATAAAAAAAAATACATTATATAATATAGTTCACTACCAAAATATGTGAATCACCTTGTCTTAAAATCAATTGCAGCTAACATCAATCAAACTCCCAACATCCACTACTAATAATAGATATCCAATAAGAAAACAAGAATATAAATGAGCTATATTAATTACTTTTTTTCATTAAGAAATTCACTTTCTGTTATGTAATTAATTATCCATTAATTAAATTTTAATATTGTTACACATTACATTGCAAATCATTATACTACATCATCGGAGTAAAGTCCATTCTCTCCAAGCATAAGACCAAACTATAACATGGTTTATCAAGATTAATATATTTTAAGAATTTTTATTCCTTCATCAACCAAACATGTGGGTTAAAAATTTATAAATTCATAATTAGCATTATTACATATCCAAGTACTCTAGGAAACCCATATTAAGACAATACTATTAGAATACATGAAGTCAACCACATCCATCTACCTCAATCAGTGGGGAAAGGAACACAATTAAAATAAGAAACCATGTTATCATCCTTTGAAAAGATTCATGTGATCATACCAGCTCTCAGCATCTTATCAATAGGTAAGATGAGAATTAACCCATTTCATATGCTCTAGTTCCATCCCCAAAACCCATATACATATATTGATGAATCTCTCCATAATAGGTTTCATTTGGAACCACATCATCTGGGCCTCCTATCCAGATATCACAACATCCATCCCATGCTCAACCATCCCAAGCTCAAATCACATTCAGGCCTCTCGAACCCATATCACACATCATCCATCATGTCTTATCAAAACAAGGCTTATATTATAAGGCTCAAATCTAGATCACAAAACAAAGGTAGAAGAAAAAACAAGTAATAAATAGGGAAATTGGACCCTCAAAACAAGGAATTTAGCCTTCATATACAAACAATATCTCATGGCTCTAAAACAAGGTACTCTACCTTCTTAAGAAAATGGGAAACTCATTCCCTTGAAAATAAAGATATAAAAAAATTGTTTCTTATTACATATTTAATTAATCAGTTCATTTATTAATAGGTTACAACTATATACAACCAAAGGCATCAAGCTATAAAAATCTGTGTAAAGGAAAAATATGCTATCAGCGTTTATTCTATTTTCAACAACCTAGAGAAGTACCATTCTCAATTAAAATTCTTTTTAATTATTATCAACAATAATAATGATGAAATTGTTTCATTAACCATTTTTTTCAATTCCATTAAAAATATGGATGATCAATTCAATTAAACATGTAAATTTCATCAATTTCACTAACATCAAATTGAATTACACACACAATTACAAACAATAATCTTTAATTAATTAATCATAAGCCAATAAATTAACAATTAATTCCACCTTTATGATAATTACCAAATTACAAAAAGAAAATAATGATAAAAAAGAAATTCATAGATATTGCAGTATCTAGAAAATCATGAGGAAAACCGCTATCCTAGTATAATGAAGCAACATTGCCAACATCTGATCAAAACCAATTTCTTTATTCTAGTTAAATAATTATCAGGAAATTTTTATTGAATTCAAAGGATAAATGAAAACAATATTATTATTGCACATAAATAAAATTGATTAAATTAATCCCCTACCTTAAAATCCATCAATGTTCTTTCTAAGAGAACAGATCACGTTATGGATCTTCGGTCACCGCTACCTCAAGAACTACATCCATCAAAGGATGTCATGTCATGACCACACTAACAAAAAATGTAACGCCCTGACCCTAGTTACCCAGAGTTGGTGCATTATTACATAACATTGGCATGATCACAAGAAAGATCAAATCTCGAAAGACCGATTGGATTAGTAGCCTTGGAAACACTAGATATATTCATAAGTCTTACATTACATCATAAAATGAAAAACTACTATAACAACATATTGTCTCTATAATCCACACTCATATCCCCACATAATATCCATGTAGGTCATTCATAATTTACTTCTTCACTTCCTGGGAAAAATGAAACATTGAAAAGGGTGAGCTGAAATGCCCAGTAAGGATAACAATATAGCAGAAACTTTCATAAATAAGAATAAACATTTAAGGCAATGTATACTAAAACAAAAGCCTTTCAAACTTGAACTTTCAACATAGTATGGAATAAATAAAATGAAATAATTCCATTTACTTATTCACATGGATATTCTACTAATTGAATAATCACATGCAAAAACATTAACCAATTTCATAATGATGGAATGCATAATGCCAGACTATCATAACCACATAGCCTAGGCCTCGTGCCAAGACTATAAATAAGATTTTGCCAAGGCCTTGTGCCAAGACAGTAGTTTGTCTCATGAGAACTACCGATTCATCGAGGAGCTATAGCAGGCTCCACCCGTCACATATTAAGTCCAATGCATTCCCATATGAAAAGGTTTAAACATAACATAAACATTCGGATTAAAACTAGCATACGAAATGTCAATACTTTCACCATAAACCATGAATGGTATAAAAATAGCACATCCATAGTCAAACATATCACGAAACCTTTAATACAACATAGAAGTTTTTTATCATAAGAAATAAACTTCACATAAGCGTAAAATCCAACAAAGGGTGTTGACATAGATGAAATCAAAACTCTTTTTAGAGAAATATCTCTTTTATTTTGAAATCATTTAAGATCCATATAAAATAAAACATTTTATTTGAAAATATTATTATAATCTTGTAAGGGAAGCTTCGAAAATTTTATAACGGCGGAAAATATCCGCACCCGCCGTATAAGTTAAAAAAACATTCTTACCTTAATTTTGTCGAAAAGGTTAAAAAGCACCTTGTTTGGAAAATGATGGAATGATTCTTTTATAAACCTCTTATAAAAAGTCAAACAAGGGTATAAATTACTTTAACCCATATTCTTGTGAATAGTAAAAATGTTTTGAAATAAATTTTTAAGAAACATGGATGTGGATGATAAAGAAATCCCAGTAGATTATTACATATAAACAACCTCGGATAATGAAGAGATTGTGAAATAACCCTTACCTTGTACTTTTCCTTGGTTGGGTAGTTTAACCTCCTTTATAATGGTGAAATAATTGTTATTAAATTATACAAGAATCATATATATTAATATGATATCATATATGATCTTTTAACTTCGATTTGTTAATAATATCTTAGAATTATCGTCGTTTCGGGTGTTAACTTACTCGTTTTATTTTATATGGTTTGTTACATAAGACATGTTTGTTATGGATAGGTTGTATCTTATTCATATCCAGAATGATATCAAGTCCTTAAAAATCATTTTTAAATCATCAAATGATAATTATACTTCAATGGATACGATGGAGAATGAATCTCATGGCGTTCATGGAGACGGTAGTCCGTACGTACGCACGAGCGACAATATCATTCTTTTGATATTAAAATAATATATAAATGGATGGTATATCATATATACAGAATCATTAACATGTTATATTTATTATTTACATGAGTTACACATCATTATTATACCCATCCAAATAATAATATATTGAATAACAATTACACCACGACGTGGAGACGGTAAGCCGTACGTACACACGTATGGTGACATGTTATTCAAAGGGTGGATAGAATACTGAATATGGATGTACCATATTTATAATAAAATCACAGTATATATATGATACTGGAGTTATTATTTTAGAATGGTAACAACAAAGGAAGAAGAAGTGGAAGAAGAAAGGAACTTGGAAAAGGGTGGTGAAATCATTACCTCTTCTTCGGTTTCTTCCTTTTGATTTGATCAAAAGGGCTCCTTAGGTTGGATTTCTGATCCAACTAAGGCCTCTAGTTTGTATTGAGGGAATTTGGGAGAGTATTTGGGCCAAGGTTGGCCGAACCAAAAGGCTTTGAAGGTGTGAGGAAATGGGAAGGAGGAGTGCCCTGTTATAAGAGGGGTGAGGGGCACCTTTGGAAAAGCTAGAAATATTAATTTATAATAAATTCATATTCGGTTTATAAAGGCTCAAAAGTTGATTATTTAAATGTTAAGGTGGGGAGGGGTCGAAAACAACTCAACCAATAGAATTTAGACAGGTTTTGGTACTTATATTAACCTTATCTTTAAGTATTAACTCTAAGTTAATTAGTTTCACTTTTACAATGTCTCTTTGTATTTTTATATAATATGGTTAATAAACATACTAAATACATACAAGAGACCCCCAAGTTGTCCATTAATGATGAACCTATCATGATATAAGTCTCCTGTCCGAACCTTAGATATTTAGAAATTTAATATCAATTAATAATATAATATTTGTTTTAAGAATTCTTTTATGTCAATTTTGACACTATTTAATAGTTGATTTTTGCGAAACTCATAACAGATTGATTACTTCGAAAAAAGTCAATTAAAGAAATAATAATATATCATATTATCCTATAAAATTAGTTTAATTCATTAAAAGTTTCATATTTTATTTATTTGGGTATTTATAATATCAATTATTTTAATTTTTCACTATTATAGTAATTACTTCATCATCATTGTGTCATAAATAAATTAAATTATTTAATGTCTAAAAATTATAAATAAAATATAATTATGTAGGAAATCTTTTTATCTTTCTAATTAATATTTATTATCTAAAATCCAACATATATAACCCTATGTAAAAATTGTTTTTCTAAAAGATATATGCTTGTGTCATTTTTGTATTCATTTTAACTTAATTAAAATAAAGTGTCCCTATCACCTACAAGTGGCACCATGGGGTCCCAAAATCGACCCAAAGATGCCTATGGTCTAAACTTTATCAACAAATAAGGCTAGGACACGTTTTAGGGTAATTTAGTATTATTATAATATTATTTTGTTAACACTTATTTACCGGATTTACCCTTAACCATGGTAAATAAAATATTTACCACAGTAATTATTCAAAATGTCTAAAAATAAAAGTTACCCATTTACACAATTTTAACATCCTGATTACAAATATGGAATCCATTTTTCTAAATTCAAAACACAGAAGTGGTAGAAATTAATTTAAAATTAATTCTCGCTGTCAAAACAAAAAGCGTGTTTTTAAGAGATAATAACTATCAAAAGATTGACACTTGTTTATGTTCGGTTTAATTGTAAAATTATGTCCAATGACCAACATTATATTAAATGGTAAAAATATATTCTAAATATACTTTAAAACCTCTCAAATTCATAATTTATCACTATTAATTATTTTTATTAAAAAAGTTGTTTTTAATTAAAATTTAGTAATTTTCACTATTCATCAAAATATTAAAGTTATCCGAAAAGTACCAAAATTTCACCTTAGGCTAAATTCAATATTCCGAATCCAAAAATGAAGTCCATTTTGAAATATAAAATATATATAATTTCAAAAAGTAGGTATTACTATTCATAACGGCTAGTTTGATTGGTTATGGTGTGTTAGAACTCGGTGTTGCGTACAACACACGCTATCACATTATTCAAAGAGAAGCGTACCGTAGAAGCTTGGGGTGTTACATTCTCCCCTCCTTCAAATAATTTCATCCTCGAAATTTCTAGAATACTTAGCAAATGAAAAGACTCGAGTGGTTCTTCATCATAAGTTCTTCGGGTTCCCACGTTGCCTCCTCCATCTTATGGTTTCTCCACAAAACTTTTACCAGACGCGTCGTCCGGTTTCTCAGTACTTGTTCTCTCGTATCAAGAATCCTGACGGGCTCTTCGCAATAAGACAGATCGGGTTCCAGTTCTAATTCTTCATAGGTGAGTACATGCATTGGTTCAGGAATGTATTTCCTCAACAGAGATACGTGGAACACATCGTGAACTTTAGAGAGACTTGGCGGCATTGCCAATCGGTAAGCTACAACCCCAATTCGTTCTAGAATTTCCAAGGGTCCAATGTACCTGGGACTCAATTTACCTTTCTTAACAAAACGTATGACTCCCTTCCATGGAGATACCTTCAGGAAAACATGATCACCGACTTGAAATTCCAAATCCTTCCTTCGATTATCAGCATAGCTCTTCTGCCTACTTTGAGCTGCTTTGATGTGATTTTGGATTACCTTCACCTTTTCCATCGTTTCCTCCACCAGTTCTGGACCTAAAAGTTTTCTTTCACCAACGTCATCCCAACAGGTTGGTGTACGACATCTCTTTCCATATAACGCTTCATATGGTGCCATCTGAATACTCGAATCGAAGCTATTGTTATAGGAAAATTCTACCAGAGGTAAATATTGATCCCACATACCCTGAAAGTCAAGTGAGCAAGATCTCAACATGTCTTCTAAGGTTTGAATAGTCCGTTCTGATTGTCCATCTATCTGAGGGTGGTAAGCAGTGCTCAAATGAAGTTCACTATCCAGTGATTTCTGAAGACTTTTCCAAAATCTTGAAGTAAAACAGGGATCACGGTCAGAAACAATCGATAGGGGTACTCCATGAAGTCTCACAACTTCATTAATATATAGTCTTGCTAGACGTTCTAGGGGTAGATCTTCTCTTATAGCAAGAAAATGTGCTGACTTGGTAAGACGATTAACAATAACCCATATTTCATCGTTCCTTCTAGGAGTCTTTGGTAGCCCCATGAAAAAGTCCATCGTAATATTGTCCCATTTCCACTCTGGTATGGGAAGAGGTTGCATGACTCCTCCAGGTTGTTGCCTTCCAGCATTAACTTGCTGACAAACCATACATCTTGACACAAAATCAGCAATCTCCCTCTTCATATTGTCCCACCAAAAATGTTCCTTCAAATCTCTATACATTTTAATTCTCCCAGGGTGTATAGAGAAATTGGAACTATGAGCATCTTCCAGCAATTCCCTTTTTAGATCAGGTATATCGGGAACACAAAGTCTCTTCCCAAATTTCAAAATTCTATCTTCATACACAAAGTCTCTCAATCTCCAATCATTCACAGCTTTAATCTTCTTTTGTAATTCTTCATCATCGGTCTGAGAACTCTTAATCCTTTCTAGTAAAGATGGTTTGACAACCATTTGAAAAAGCATTGATTTTTCACCTTCCCTAGTTATACCCATGTCCATCTTTACTAGATCCATGAAAATTGGATCCCTTTCAATTCACATCATGTTCAAAACTCCATGGTCTTTTCTGCTCAAAGCGTCTGCCACCTTGTTTGCTTTCCCCGGGTGTTAGTGTATTGTACAATCATAATCCTTAAGTAATTCAAGCCATCTCCTTTGCCTCATGTTGAGTTCTTTTTGTGAGAAGATATAATTCAAACTCTTGTGATCAGTATAAATCTCACATTTTTCACCATAGAGGTAGTGCCTCCATATCTTCAAAGCAAAGATCACAGCTGCTAACTCGAGATCATGAGTAGGATAGTTTTGTTCATGAATTTTCAACTGTCGTGATGCATAGGCAATAACTCTATCATTCTGCATAAGGACACAACCAAGTCCTTTATTTGATTCATCACTATAAATAACGAACCCATAATTCCCCGATGGTAGAGTCAATATAGAAGCATTGACTAATATTCTCTTCAATTCTTCAAAACATTCTTCACACTCTTTTGTCCAAACAAATTTAACCCCTTTACGTGTGATCTTCGTTAATGGGTTAGCCAATCGGGCAAAATTCTAGACGAAACGTCGATAATAATCTGCCAAACCAATAAAACTGCGTACCTCAGTTATACTCATAGGTGCTGGCCATTCTTGGATTTCCTTGGTCTTAGAAGGATCAACAGAGATTCCATCTTTAGAGACAATATGGCCAAGAAAAGAATTCTCATGAAGCCAGAATTCACACTTGCTAAACTTTCCATATAATTCATACCTCCTCAGAGTCTTCAAGATAATGTGAAAGTGATTTTCATGATCTTCGTAGGTTTTGGAGTATACCAAGATATCATCAATAAATACCACAACAAATTCATTAAGATACTCCTTGAAAACTCTATTCATCGGATCCATGAATACAGAGGGTGCATTAGTCAATCCAAAAGGTATTACAGTAAACTCGTAAAGCCCGTACCTGGTTCGAAATGCTGTCTTCGGAATGTCTTCATTCTTTACACATAACTGATGGTATCCAGATCGAATGTCAATCTTTGAAAAGTATTGAGCTCCATGCAGTTGGTCAAATAAATCATCAATGCGTGGTAGGGGATACTTGTTTTTTATTGTTATAGCATTGATCTCCCTGTAGTCGATACATAACCTCATAGATCCATCTTTCTTTTTAACAAAAAGAACAGGTGCTCCCCATGGAGAAACACTAGGGAGAATAAATCCCTTATTACTCAATTACTCTAGTTGTTTCTTTAGTTCAACTAATTCTACAGTGGCCATTCTATAAGGGGTCTTCAATATAGGCCTTGATCCAGGAATCAAATCAATGGAAAACTCAACTTCTCGTTCTGGAGGATGTCCAGGTAAATCTTCCAGAAATACATCTACAAATTCTTTCACAATAGGTACATCCTCTATTTGAACATTCCTTTCCTCATCCACAGTTATTTCATTCTCTTCATACCCAATAATTGAATTTAGTTGAGCTATTGAGGGTGGATCTAAATAAGAATTAGGTGGTGATGATTCTGCTCTAAAGATAAGGTGTTCCTTATCATTATCATCAATAATTGTAACCTCTTTCTTCTTACAATAAATCTTCACATCATAGTCCGAAAGCCAGTCCATACCGAGGATTATATCAAACTCAATCATAGGTATGATGATGAGATCAACAGATAAAGAACATTTATGTTCTCTAATGGGGACTGATTCACAAAACTTTGTTGCAATGATACTTACCTTAGGGGTTTTAACTGACAACTCCCTTGTTAAATCAAATTGGAAATATCTAATTTTCTTAACAAACTGGGAAGATATGAAACAATGCGATGATCCAGAATCAAATAATGCATTTGCTAAACTTGAGGAAACCATTAAATTACCTGCCACCACGTCTTTCGGAGCTTCTACCTCAGCAGTAGTGATAGCATAAGCTTGGCCTTGATCCCTTGGCATTTTCTGAGGTAAGTTCTCCTGACGCTTAGGACATTCATTTGCATAATGCCCCATATCCCTGCAATTGTAGCACTGAACGTTGGTAGCTTCCTTCTTCCCCTTGCAATCACGAGCTTGGTGGCCTTTTGCACCACACTTGTAACAGACTCCCATTCCCTTCAAGAAAGTACCAGGATGTTTCTTCCCGCATTTACCACAGGATGGATATTCAACCTTTCCCTTCTTCCCCTTATTTCCATTCCCAGATTGATCAGCATGTCTCTTCTTCTCTTGCTTTGCTTTAAAGTCATAATACTTAGAGAATTCCTTTTCGGTCTTGATAGCACACGAGACAATGTCTTCGTACGACGAAAAGGATTGTGAGACTAATGCTCGACGAAGAAATGGTTTTAACCCATCAAATAAACGATCAATCTTACTTCTTGGGTTACGTATACAATCTCCAGCATACCTTGCTAACCTTGTAATGTTATCCTCATACTTTGTGACATTCTCATCCTCCTTTTGTCTCAGACTCAAAAATTGCCTTTCCATATCTGCTCGATGGTCACGAGGAAAGTATTTTTCTAAAAATAGATCTTTGAACTCCCTCCATTCCATATTTGATACTTCATCATCTTCCTTCATGTTTTGAATTAATGACCACCATTGATCAGCATCTCCAGTGAGGCGGTAAACTGCCATGATAACTTTTTCCCTTTCACTGCTCCCCAAAGCCTGAAATATTTTCTCTAGGGAATTTATCCATTGCTCAGATACTAAGGGATTTGTACTCCCATTGAACGTTGGTGGTTGTTGCATCATGAATCGATCTAACATTGATCCTCCACGCTGTGGATCAGGGTGCTCCATACGGGTAAGGTTATTATTCATAACCTGAGTAAGTTGTCCCAGTATGGTGACTAGCTGATCGGTACCAGTTGCATCACCAGCTCCACTATAATTATCTTGAGCAGGAGGGCAATCCCTACATGGAGTGCGTGCATTGATACGGTTTCCATTTCTTCCACTAGGTGCCATTTCTAAACAATGGCATAAACTAGATCAGTTTATGAATCAAAATACATAATCCCATACTTATAAAACACTTAACATAAATTGAACTATTTATAGATATAATCCAAAATCATTAAAAAAAGTTTTTTTTTGAGGAAGTATATACTCATAAACCCTTCATAATGATTTGTAAAGAAAATGAGAGTTATCCTAAGCATATCCCCCAGGAGTGTCGTAACCAAGAGTGCAGCAAGGCCCGTTGTCGTGCACTAGTTGCCGTTCGAGTCTAGCTCAAAGCGGTGTTTTCGGGTTTTACCCCTAGGAACATCTGTGCCAGAGCCGCCTCTACCTGCTTGTATCCAGATAGGGATGTATTGCTCGGAAAACTCAAAAAATCTCTACAATACCAAAATTCTAGGAAGTTCTTCTATACTAATCCTCAAAGTTCATCTTAGGTCTACGTTCTCTAATCAGAGTTTATCTAAATCTAGCTTCCAAGGTTTGTACTAAACATCCTCTGATACCAACTATAATGCCCCGACCTTAGTTACCTAGAGTCGGTGCATTATTACATAACATTGGCATGATCACAAGAAAGATCAAATCTCTAATGACCGATTGGTTTAGTAGCCTTGGAAACACTAGATATATTCATAAGTCTTACATTACATCATAAAATGAAAAACTACTACAACAACATATTGTCTCCATAATCCACACTCATATCCCCACATAATATCCCTGCAAGTCATTCATAATTTACTTCTTCACTTCCTGGGAAAAATGAAACATAGAAAAGGGGTGAGCTCAAATGCCCAGTAAGGATAACAATATAGCGGAAACTTTCATAAATAAGAATAAATATTTTAAGACAATGTATACTAAAACAAAAGCCTTTGAAACTTAAACTTTCAACATAGTATGGCATAAATAAAATGAAATAATTCCATTTACTTATTCACATGTATATTCTACTAATCGAATAATCACATGCAAAAACATTAACCACTTTCATAATGATGGAATGCATAATGCCAGACTATCATAACCACATAGCCCAGGCCTCGTGCCAAGACTATAAATAATATTTTTCCAAGGCCTTGTTCCAAGACACTAGTTTGTCTCATGAGACCTACCGATACATCGAGGAGCTATAGCGGGCTCCACCCATCACATATTAAGTCCAATGCATTCCCATATGAAAAGGTTTAAACAGAACATAAACATTCGAATTAAAACTAGCATACGAAATGTCAATACTTTCACCATAAACCATGAATGGTATAAAAATAGCACATCCATAGTCAAACATATCACAAAACCTTTAATACAACAAAGAAGTTTTGTATCATAATAAATAAACTTCACATAAGCATAAAATCCAACAAAGGATGTTGACATAGATGAAATCAAAACTCTTTTTAGAGAAATATCTCTTTTAATTTGAAATCATTTAAGATCCATATAAAATAAAAAAATTTCTTTAAAAATATTCTTATAATCTTGTAAGGGAAGCTTCGACAATTTTATAACGGCAGAAAATAGCCGCACCCGCTGTATAAGTTAAAAAACATTCTTACCTAAATTTTGTCGAAAAGGTTAAAAAGCACCTTGTTTGGAAAAAGACGGAAAGATTCTTTTATAAACCTTTTATAAAAAGTCAAAAAAGGGTATAAATGACTTTAACCCATATTCTTGTGAATATTAAAAATGTTTTGAAATACATTTTTAAGAAACATGGATGTGGATGATAAAGAGATCCCAATAGATTATTACGTATAAACAACCTTGGATAATGAAGAGATTGTGAAATAACCCTTACCTTGTACTTTTCCTTGGTTGGGTAGGTTAACCTCCTGTATAATGGTGAAATAATTGTTATTAAATTATAAAATAATCATGTATATTAATATGATATCATATATGATCTTTTAACATCGATTTGTTAATAATATCTTAGAATTATCGTCGTTTCGGGTGTTAACTTACTCGTTTTATTTTATATGTTTTGTTACATATGCCGTGTTTGTTATGGATAGGTTTTATCTTATTCATATCCAGAATGATATCAAGTCCTTAAACATCATTTTTAAATCATCAAATGATAATTATACTTGAATGGATACGATGGAGAATGAATCTCATCGCGTTCGTGGAGACGGTAGTCCGTACGTACGCACGAGCGACAATATCATTCTTTTGATATTAAAATAATATATAAATGGATGTTATATCATATATAAAGAATCATTAACATGTTATATTTATTATTTACATGATTTACACATCATTATTATAATCATCCAAATAATAATATATTGAATAACAATTACACCACGACGTGGAGACGGTAAACCGTACGTACGCACGTATGGTGACATGTTATTAAAAGGGTGGATAGAATACTGAATAAGGTTGTACCATATTTATAATAACATCACAGTATATATATGATACTAGAGTTATTATTTTAGAATGGTAACAACAAAGGAAGAAGAAGTGGAAGAAGAAAGGAACTTGGAAAAGGGTAGTAAAATTATTACCTCTTCTTTGGTTTCTTCCTTTTGATTTGATCAAAAGGGCTCCTTAGGTTGGCTTTCTGATCAAAATAAGGCCTCTATGTTGTAGTGAGGGAAGTTGGGAGAGTATTTGGGCAGAGTTATGTGGAACCAAAAGGCTTTGAAGGTGTGAAGAAATGGGAAGGAGGAGTGCCCATTTATAAGATGGGTGAGGGGCATTTTTGGAAAAGCTAGAAATATTAATTTATAATAAATTCATATTCGGTTTCTAAAGGATCCAAATTTGATTATTTAAATTTTAAGGTGGGTATGGGTCTAAAACAACTCAACCAATAGAATTTAGACAGGTTTGGGTACTTATATTAACCTTATCTTTAAGTATTAACTCTAAGTTAATTAGTTTCACTTTTACAATGTCTCTTTGTATTTTTATATAATATGGTTAATAAACATACTATATACATCCAATAGACCCCCAAGTTGTCCATTAATGATTAACCTATCATGATATAAGTCTCTTCGCCGAACCTTAGATTTTTAGAAATTTAATATCAATTAATAATATAATATTTGTTTTAAGAATTCTTTTATGTCAATTTTGACACTATTTAATAGTTGATTTTTGTGAAACTCATAATAGATTGATTACTTCGAAAAAAGTCACATAAATCAATACTAATATATCATATTATCCTATAAAATTAGTTTAATTCATTAAAAGTTTCATATTATATTTATTTGGGTATTTATAATATCAATTATTTTAATTTTTCACTATTAAAGTAATTACTTCATCATCATTGTGTCATATATAAATTAAATTATTTAATGTCTAAAAATTATAAATAAAATATCATTATGTAGGAACTCTTTTTATATTTCTAATTAATATTTATAATCTAAAATCCAACATATATAACACTATTTAAAAATTTTTTTTCTAAAAGATATATGCTTGTGTCATTTTTGTATTCATTTTAACTTAATTAAAATAAAGTGTCCCTATCACCTACAAGTGGCACCATGGGGTCCCAAAATCGACCCAAAGATGCCTAGGGTCGACAATTTATCAACCAATAAGGCTAGGACACGTTTTAGGGTAATTTGTTATTATTATAACATTATTTTTTTAACCCTTATTTACCGGATTTTCCCTTAACCATGGTAAATAAAATATTTACCACAGTAATTATTCAAAATGTCTAAAAATAAAAGTTACCCATTAACACAATTTGAACATCCAGATTCCAAATATGGAATCCATTTTTCTAAATTCAAAACATAGAAGTGGCAGAAATTAATTTAAAATTAATTCCCGCTGTCAAAACAAAAAGCGTGTTTTTAAGAGATAATAACTATCAAAAGATTGACACTTGTTTATGTTCGGTTTAGTTGTAAAATTATGTACAATGACCAAAATTATATTAAATGGTAAAAATATATTATAAATATACTTTAAAACCACTCAAATTCATAATTTATCACTATTAATTATTTTGATTAAAAAAGTTGTTTTTAATTAAAATTTTGTAATTTTCACTATTCATCAAAATATTAAAGTTATCCGAAAATTACCAAAATTTCACCTTAGGCTAAATTCGATATTCCGAATACAAAAATGAAGTCCATTTTGAAATATAAAATATATATAATTTCAAAAATTAGGTATTACTATTCATAACGGCTAGTTTGATTGGTTATGGTGTGTTAGAACTCGGTGTTGCGTATAACACACGCTATCACATCATTCAAAGAGAAGTGTACCGTAGAAGCTTGGAGTGTTACAAAAAACAAGGAAAACCATATTAGAAACATGGGTGATCAAACATGATATCACGGATTTAGGATACGGGATAAAACCATATCAAACTATGAGAACCCACTAGAAAACAGAGGTAGAACTCACCTTGTATCAGTGTTGATCATCACAGGTCAATGGTGGAAGCTCTATCAACATTATTTGGGCTCATAATGCTTCTGATGCCTCCTCTTACCTTCCTCCTAGGTTTTTGTGGGTATGATCGATGGAAATGATGCTCCTCTATTGGTCTGGTTCCTTATTGTCTTCCATATCTCTCTTTCCCCTTATTCCTCTCGACTGATGTGGATTGATGGAGTGGACATCATTCATCGATCATTGCCCAACTTTTGGTCTAACCCTATGCATTGGACAACCATTTTGGGTCCCTCTATATAATTTTAGATGGTTTATGTTAGTCTCAGTGGTGGAATTCAGTGATTCCTTCTACACTGCCCTTATTGTCTTACTGATCTTGTTCTACACAATTTTCGAGAGGCTTGATTCAGCTTCTAATCCTACTTCAGATGGTGTTGAAGTGTGGATAACAGTGGTATTAGTTCACATTCTTCATCAGTGCTAATGTTTTCATCTCATCTATTTAGAACCTTCTCTCTTTTGTGGGTTTTATGATACTTTATTTGATTATTCATATTTTCATATATATTTTTATCTCTTTGTGTTTTTTTGTTTTTAAATATGGAATGAGATATGGACTGGTGTTGTTTTTTCATATCCTTACTACTCTGAGAGTAGTGGTTTATAGTAATTTTTTCATGATTATTTATTTTTGGTTTGATGTTTGGATCGAGGTATGCAATTTTATAACCACTGATGATGATGATGTGGCTCTAGAGTATCCCCCTGGAATGGACTCTATCTACTAAAATATTCTATGATGTCCAGGTCCAGAGATCCATTTCTATTTGGTATGGTTCTCTAGTCTTGAAGGAGGTTTTGGGAGGTGTTTTCCATGTGTCATATAGTCTCCAAGAGGGAAGCAAGCATTTGTTCCACTCTCACATATGAAGGTTTAGAAGTATGTCATGTCTTTTTATGATTATTTTATTGCAGCATCGTCGGAGTTCTACAGCAGTGACACAAGGACAATGATGATGAATAGTAGATAATGGGGTTGAGAAGATAAAGGGGTCTGTTAGTTTTGATTGCCCAAGTCATTGGATTCGGTGGTGATGGACAATGTCGAAAAAGATGGTGGTGTACCTCTAATGATGGGGGATAATAGATATTTTGACTCTATATGACATGGGTTAGGGGTCCATTATGAGGAGGTAGGTTCAAGGGAGTAATGATGGCATTTTTTTGAATTTTGAAACATGAAGTGTGGCAGGTGTTTCATGGGGAGGTGATGATGGTTCTATTTTAATTTTTTGAAATTTATAATCTATATTAAGATATATATTTTAGTGAAGGTGGAATCCGAAAATCTATCCATGGTTGAAGGGGTCTCAAAATTTGGAAGGGGGAAATCCACTAGTCATTGGGAATGGGAGTATCCATTGAGTTTTGATAAAACCTGAGAGGATGAAAAGTTTAATGATGTACAACATATTGGGTTTTCATGATGTGTAGTCCCCTTTCACATCATGTAATCCAAGGGGTTCATTTTTTCTAAAAAACATGTCACCTTTTTATTATTTAACCTCAATTAATTATTTTGTCATGAACCGTCCCTGTACAAGTCTTGAACCTTAATTAAAAACCATGTAAGGATTATAGGACGTGTAATCTCCCTACTTTCATCATTTCATATCCAAACTACTATATACCAATTCTAATCCTTCTCTAGAAATCAAGATCATTGGAAATATGTAAAGGGTTGTAAAACAGAGATCAAGGACTTTATAGGATATTTTTTAACCATTTTTCGATGAGGGTTTTTCAACAATGGTACTACCAAATCTCATACACTTGATTTCCAATATAAAGTTTAAATTGTAAAGACACAATTTAATTTAAGTGGAAATAATGTAACACCTTGATATTTTAATGGATGGAAATTATTTTTGATATACTAAGGGACTTGTAACACTGAGCTTAAACAACCCATGAATTATATTTCATTAAATTTAATATATTGGATAGCTTATGGAACATGCAACCCCAAGTCAAAATAAACGATAATAAATTATAATATTAAATTTTATTGTATGAATACTACTAAAAAAATTATGAAAATTATGGTTATCTATTGATTATAAATAAAATACTAATTAATTAAAATAAAATGAAATGTTTATTGAAAAATAATATTTTTTATGAAAGATGATTGAGTAATGTTTTGCGCACATAATTTAAAATTAATTTTCGACTCTTTTAGAAAATTTATTTGATAAAATAAAATTTTTTTGAAATCCAAATATCAGAATTACCTTAGGGTGATTTTTTCTGGATTTTTCTAAAATATTTCATTTTTGGATAAATAGTGAAAAATGCAAAATTTTAATTGAATGCTTCCTTTTCTTTTAAATTATTTACAAAGTTAAATTATATTTTGAACTCATTTTAAAGTAATATTATATCAATTATATATCTATTAATCCAATTTATGTTATTGTAATATTTTTAATTTTTAATTTTGATAAAGAAACACTATAAACTTATAAACATTTTCTCCTTGAAAACTGCATTTCCAGTCATATCTCAAGGATTAATTTTAAATTAAAATTTACTTATTTTATGAATTGAATTTGGAAAGACTGATTGAAAACATGAAATAATTATAATTTATATTTTTAGTAATATTTTCTTAATCTTTTACCAAAATTACAAGTGAAAAGTGGAAAACATTATTTACCGTGGTTAATATAAAAATAGTTTACCGTTGGATAAACTAAAAAAAGGTTAAAATGACGTAAAAACATGTATAAAAAATAATATGAAAATATTTGGGAATTATCACTTTGATTCATTATAATTTTCCATTATTGGTGTAACACTATGAAATTACACAATAAGGACACTGTATTTGAAAGTATGTATGGCACACAACACCATGCATGTATGAGAATTTAACACACCAAGACTTTAGAATATTTTATTTTTAGAATTAATTCAATTTTGTTGATATATTTTTTTACATGAGACATAAATTTATTATTTCACTACACACGACACTTATATTATCTTTTGATACATGAAACACAATGTTGTCTTGTATTACACACAATTCTGAGTTACTTCGATAACTTGCATTACATGAAAGACAAATTTTTACAGAAGTACAATATACTATTAATATTATTATGAAATATAATAGTTATAAACTAGACATTGTAATAGAAGGTATGAAAAGGATTAACTAAATTTAAAAAAAAATCTAAAAAAAAATTTATAATTTTTTTGTTACTTATTAATTAGAAATGAATGTAAAAACCATTTGAATATAAAGAAAAAAATTATAACAAAACTATTTTTATCTTCATAAAAGAGAATCGTCCTAATAAATTAAATTAATTAATTTTATTTAATTATCATAATTAAATTTAAATAGTATATATTCAATCAAATTCTCTTACATTCATCCAATGTATTTTATATGCATAATATAAGAACAAATCCAATTTTACATATAAAAATCTAAATTTTTTTAACGTGGTTTTTTCTTCCTTTTAATGATGCAATCGATTTAAAGACAAAAATTTAAACTTTTATAAATTATATATCACAACTATGATTAATTTTTTAAAGGGTAAGGTAGAAATTTTCTTAGGGTGAATTTTTGGTATTTCTTTGAGACGTTTCATTTTTTAATGAATAGTGAAAATATACTAATTTTCTTTAAAAACTATGTTTTCATTTAAACCATTAATAAATTAATATTTTATTTTAGTTTAAAATTAAAATTATTTATGTTATATTATTAATAATCCAATAAATTTAATTTTAATCAATTTCATTGATGAATTTGGTAGGAAAATATTTTTATATTTAAAAAGGGAATTTTCTTGGAAAACTATTTTTCATTACGTTTAACCAATTTAATTTTAAATAAAATAATACCACTTATTGAAGATGATATTTGAAAATTTCATAGCATATTTTATATCAAGAGGACCAAATTTAGTAAATAGGCCCTTTTTTATTTGACTAATATGAATAGTAACCTCAGTAATTTTTATTACCTCGGTAAAGGGTAAGTTGGATTAATTCAGGTTAAATCTGTGTGATAAGATCATAGTTAATCATTATAATTCTTATTGGATGAATTTTTTCTGCCCTTATCACCTAATTATATAATTTTAGTTTTTTAAGAAACATTTTTTTCCAGAAAATGACTTATATATTATCTAAATCAAAGATAGTTACAAAATATCACTCTCTTTGTTTTTAAAATATTTTTTGTGTCCACATGGGGAAAAAAGATATGAATGAATTCAAAAGTTTATATTGAGTTTAATGAATTAATTTTATTCATTTAAATTTATTTTTAATTTTTATAAATTATATAATTACATTAAATGCTTCTATAATTCTAAAATAGTATTTATTTAAGTAAAAAATAATTTCTTTTAAAAATATTAATTTTGATATATTTTGGATAATTTGTTGTATAAAAATAATTTTATAGATATATAGGATATATTTGAAATTCTTTAAGGAATTATATTTTAATTCCCCATTCTATTAATGTATTTTAAGTCAAATTAAATGAATATTGACACAAATTGACATTAATTATAATATATCAAATTAATATTTAATAAAATTATTTAAAATTAGTAAAAAAATATCTTTGGTCGTATGAATTTAATATAGCTTACCACAACATAAATGGACTATCTATAAATCATTTTACCATTTATAGTATCTTTATTAACTCATTAATGTTAAATTAATAGTTATCATGGTTAAGAAGAACAATAATTAACTAAGGGGTTAATAAAAATGATAAGGTTTAAAATGACACGTACATATGTTTAAATTATATTTTATGTTTAGATTAAAACCCTATACTATCTTATATTGTAATAACTTTCCATTTTTGCGAACTTTTTATTACAAATAAATTTATTATGATTCAATATTTTCTAATATTCTAAATGTGTTAGTCACCTCAATTATAAAAGGGAGCCACCTCCACCACTTATTTACACCACATTGATTTATATATCTTGACCAACCACTAAATATTTATCTTCTAAAAATCCTTAGATAATTTCTTCAGGTTCTTTTCCTTCCACAAGATCATCCTTGTATCCCTTAAAAATAGAGCTAAAGGAAGTCTACTGAATATGACGTAATAGTATTTACCCACACTTTCATGTTTATTTATTATTCTACATCATATTATGTGTTGTTTAAACTAAAAATTAATAAATCCGATATCATATATATTATGATATTTTAATAATATTATGGGTAAATTAAATTCTATATATCATCCATCCTATGAAAAATGAAATCACCATGTGTGAGTACATACGGCTTATTGTCTCCACATTGCAGTGTAATTTGTATTACATCATCACTTTACATGGATTGTAATTATGATAGAAATAATAAATTCATATCATAATTATGTAATTATAAAAATTATTTAAATTTAATATATCTTTGAGTTCATTACCCTTTCACTCATTAAGGGAATGATATTGTCACTTTTGAGTACGTACGACCTACCATATCAAGGATGTGATGCCATTTATTTTCCATATAAAACGTTCAAGAATGGTAATAAAATTATATTTAATAATTTAATATTATATTTATAACATTTAAAAAATTATTATCATGATGGATCTACATTATTTTCAAAATAATTTGGGCATTCATGAAAAAATATGCATAAGAAAACAAGGTAATTAACAACCTAAAAATTGATGAAATATTATACATGAATGTGTGATAAGATTTTATATAAGTATCATATAAGTTATTATAAATATTAATATGGTTCATAAATAAATTAATAACTTTATTTATACCATTATATATGATGATAAATTTTGAACCACCAAAGGGACACATGAGGTAGGGGATTTCTTAACTCAATTTTCATTCACTGGGTTAAACTTCAATTTCATGGATTATGTCATCCTAAGGTCATTTGTGAAATGAATTTTGGTAATCATAAATTTTATTTACACTTGTTTTATGTGTATTTATAGTATATACACATAATTGATTCATTTTATTAAAGATATGATATTTTTAAGGGACTTCATCTCAATTTCACTTCATTGAGGTGTATTTTAATATTATGAACCTAATTGTTTTCTATAGTGTATATATTGTCCCATTGATTTATTTATGACCATAATTCATTAATATAATAATTTTAATTAATTATCCATATTTATTGCATCTTTTATATGATTATTTATAAAACTTTATATCCTTTTTATATACAGTTTTTATGTCGAAAGTGATTGATCAATCGGAGAAATAATGCTAAATCTGTATCTTTAACTAAATATAGATATTTATTGATATGGAATATTCGTTCAAGAATAAAATAAATTATTATATATATTAGGAGTGATTTGTAAATTCAATAATGTATGGAGGCCATATATAGGAAATCCCCTTATAGGATCAGTAGTCTCATTAGAAAAATTAGTTGGCCAAATAAGACGGGTTTCTACCCATAGACAAATACTATTTTTAGGATAGATGATGACAGTAACTGTCTTGAGGATGGACCATTATAGTTCAAATGTATGTCATTATTCATTCCATCATTTTTTTATTCTATGTGATTAATTTATTAGTTATAATATCCATGTTCAAGTTACAAACTCGTGTAATTGTTTATTTGGCATTATTTGATCACATTTTATTCCTGCCACATTATGCTCATGTTATTGATTAATTGAATGTGGGATCAATTATTTAGCCTTCCATGTTTATTATTATTATTTATTCATTATATCTTCCATTATATGTGACCCTTAGAGATAATTTTATCTCAACATTATTTTGTTTACATTCTCAGGTTATGAAGAAGAGATCCTTAAATGATTTTAAAATGATGTAGTTTATTATCTTTTGTAATGTATTATTTTTATTTTTATTTTCCAATGTAAAATGGATTTCATGTATTTAAACTAGTTTCCATAACTACTAAACTAATATACCTATTGGTATTTGAATATTTAATCTATGCTAATGTAATAAATTAATGCACTGACTCCATGCTACTAGGGTCAGGGTCATTACAGTTGGTATCAAAGAATGTTTATTAGAAACCTTGGGAACTAGATTCAGGAAAATAGATATTAGGTAATATAAACATGTGACGGACGTTGAGGATATGTCTATGTATTGGGTAACATATTATAGATTTGGAAATGACCATAGATAACCTAGGTTAAACTTAATAAGTCATAGGTCTAGAATAAGGTGTCATGATAGAGACATACATAGAATAATATTTTATGGTCACATAGTTTCTCCCTATGAAAAATGTAGTCTAATTCTTACATGTTAAGGGGAGAAACCAGAATGAATGGTGTTAACATTTAATTTTATATACAATGTGTTGACCACAAAAAATGGGATTATGACTTGGGTAATGGATATAGTGATTATGCCTAATTATTTATCACTATATTTGATTAAAAACATACACCTTAACCAACCCTCAGACTCTCCAAATATTAGAAGGATCTACTTTTCTGTGATCATGGGTGGTGGGAACCATGTAAGAAATATAGTTCAGTTTACTATATATTGATAATTTGAGAATAAAACCCCAATTGAATGTCTTTTAGGAATGAGAATATATTTTGGGTGTGTGAAAGATGGTCATAAATATTGTAATTACCAACAAAAAATAAAAACTTTGGTTGATGAAAAGGATGAGAATAATGGTCCACAAAATGTATTATAAATGGGTGAATGTTTTAAATTTGTAAAATATTGGTATTATGAAAATTGATATCTTATGAGGAAATCTTGTGAAAGGAATCAGTAAGGTTGTATCAGTAATGGTTATATGATTGGTGATGAAGAGAAAAAAATGATATATAAAAAAATGAGGTATTAATTAAAAAGAAGTTGAGTCCTTAGTAATGGTTTAATAATTTAGGGGAATTATTAACTTGGGATAATATGGAATTTCACTTTGAATATCTCATCAATGAAAATATAGAAATGGAGGTTACCTCCATCAAATGTAAATTATTCAAGGTAATTAATTCTAACTGCATTAGGTTGTTTTGAAATGGAAAGATCATTTCTTTTGAGGTTTGACTCCCAATATCTAGGCCTTTGTTGGTTTCCCACATTTTCTTAAAAGTAAATCTAAAATAAATAATAACAATTTGAGGAATGTGGAGGAATGACTAAAATTCTTGTTTTTGATTACAGAATTATGTTATAAGATTATTTTTTCAATTACATTCGGTTGTAAGAATTATAAAATGTATAATTTTTGTGTTGTATTAATTTTTATTTACTAATTTGAGAGCATATGTTAAATGGTACCAATGACTCAAAAAAGTGATTCATTGGAAATTTGATTTCTTGTAAAACACATGATTGGGGGATATATAACCGTTAAAATTCACATTATATTAAGATAATGATTTTGGGATGAAGATAATATTGATATGGATAAAGAAAATAGGATAGCACCAATTACCTTGTAACTGATTAATGATTTGTTGACAAAGTGATTATACGATCATTTATGGAGTTTAAAGAATTTTTGAATTTAAGGAATATATCCATGGATTTGTACTTTGTTCAAGTAATAAGAATGCATGCATGTTTTTATAAGGTTTTATAGTAATTTGGGTTATTACCATATTTTATCAGAATACATGATGGAGATAATCACATGATTAGTATATAATGGTTAAGGCCAATTTCATATTGTATAATATTTTAATGGTAAGTTAAATTTATAAATCTAGTGACCTTCTTTCTAAAGTTTTGGATCTATATCTTTTGGAATGATCACAAGGTTAAACATTTATGAACTATTTTAAGTTGAAATTTGTATGAGGTTTAATATATTAATTTATTTATTTACTATAAGAAGGTTTATGCATATTGGATAACTTGTGCTACCCATATTTGTATCTGGAAATTGTTTGAGATATATGGAATAAATTATCACTCCCTTATGGATATTATGATTTGTTAAAAGTGAATTTTATTTTTTATGACATTAAAATAATTCATTTATGTTCATTTATTAGAGTTATATATGAATTAAAAATTGATTGAAACATAACCTAAAGATGAAATTTTACTTTGGAAAAAGAAATATATCAATAAATTATTTTTAATTATATAATTAGATAGTGAAATAATTCCTTAACAATAGATAAAGGATCTAAAAAACAATTATACAATTACATTATTATCTGTTAAATCTTATGGTCTTTTAGGTCATCACAGATTTATGGTTTTGAGGCCCGTAACTTTCCATTGATCACTAACTTTTTTTTGATAAATTAACAAAATCAATCCCAATAATTATTTAAGATTTTATTATATGTTTATATATAAAATTTCCACAAATGTTATCCTACTTGGAAAACTAGTTATTTATTATTATATATGAGCCTTTTTACTTCTAATTCCCTCTTACTAAGAGTAATTTCTATCAAACCTTCTCATGATGTGGGATTTCAATTAAGGATTTTTCAAATATCAAACCATTGATTAACAAGATAAGGATTAAATTTTGAGGAGACAATTTATTTAAGGTTGTGAGAACATAACACCCTGAAATTCTAAAAAAAGGAAATTGAATTTGATAGCTTGTAAGACCTGAAACACCAAGTACGCAATATAATGTAACACCCAAAGAATTTAAAATATCTTCCTTTTAGAATAAATTTAATTTTTTATAGATTTATTTATATGAAACACAAATTTAATATTTCCCTATACATAAAACTAATCATAGGTTGAGGTACACACAACTCTAATCTGTATTTTATTACAGAAAATACTGAGTTCCTTTGATAGGTTTTCTTACACGCAAGACCAAGTTTTACTTAACTCCAATATACAATTAATATTACTATTTAATATGGTAGTTATCAACAAACTATTGTAGTGTCAACTATGAAAGAGGATTAACTAAATTTGGAAAATATTTTTTAAACATTTTTATATAATTATTTAGTGACTAATTAATTCAAAATTTATATGAACCCCAATTGAATATAAAGGAAATATTTTTATATAAAAAAATATTTTTATGCACCCAAAAGAGATTCATCCAAATAAATTAAATTAATTACTATTAGTGAATTATATTAATTAAATTTACAAATTAAATGGCCAATATAATCTTTTTTATTTTATATGATAAATTTTATAAGTATAAGATAACAACAAATCCAATTTTATACATAAAAAGCTATATTTTTAAAGGTAATTTTGCCTCCTTTTAATAGAGAAATTGGTTTAAAAAATTAAAAAGTATATATTTTATATATTTAATTTCAAAAAATAAATTTCATTATTGATATAAGTGTATAAAAATTTTATTAGGGTGAATTTTTGATATTTTTCTGAGAAGTTTCATTTTTGAATAAATAGTGAAAAATATCAATTTTCATAGAAAATTATATTTTTATTTAATCCATTAAAATATTTTAATTTGTTTTGGTGAAAAAATAAAATTATTCATATTATATTATTCAAACCCCAATTAAGTTCATCATAATCAATTTCCTGGATGAATTTGTTATGAAAACATTTTTATATTTAAAAAGGGTGTTTTTCTGAAAAACTATTTTTCATTGAGTTTTATTAGTATAAATTTAAATTAAATTATAAAAAATATATTAGTTGAAATTTGAAAATTCTATTTCATATTTGTAATCAAGAGTTATAAATTTATTAAATAGTTCCCTTTTAATTATCCAATAATAATAGTAACCTTAGTAATTTTTATTACTTATATAGAACGAAAATTAGATTCATTTAGGTTACATATAAATGATGAGGTCATCATTATTCATTATAATTTTTATTTTTTCAATATATTTATACCCTTATAACATAATTATTTAGTTTGAGTAATTTAATGGTCTATTTTCCCTAAAAATAACTTATATATTTTTTAAGTCAACAATTAGTACAAAATGTAACTCTCTTTGTTTTCAATATATTTTATATGTCCATATGGGGAAAATAGAAAATATGAATGAACTAAAATATTTATTTTGAGATTAATAAAATCATTTTTTTCATATAAAATTATTTTTCATTTGAAGAAATTATATAATTACCTTAAATTCTGCTATAATTCTAAACTGTATTTATTCATGTAAGAGAATAATAAAATAATTGACTTTAAAAATATTATTTTTGATATATTTTGATTGATTTAACACATATAATTATGTTTATAGATATATAGGATATATTATATATTTTTAAATCAATATATTTGAATTCCACATTGTCTTGATGTATTTGAACTCAATTTAAATGAATGGTTACAAAATTGACATTAAAGATAATTTTTCAAAATAATATTTTATTAAATTATTTAAAATTCATAAAAAAATATATTATGAATTTATATTGTAATATATTTTAAAAAATTATAAATGGTCCGTAAATTAGTTTTTTTTCATTCATATTAACATTATTAACCCATTATAATCAAAATAACTGTTACCATGGTTGAAGTCGAAAATAATTAACCAAGGGGTTAATAAAAAATATATGGCTTAATATAACAACAAAACTTGATTAAATGATATTATTTTATGATATTAAAACCCTAAAATATATTATATTCTATTCTATTGTGATATTGAGTCATTTTTTATTATAAATTAATTTATTATATTTTAATTGTTTCAGAAATTCTAAATGTTTCCCTCACTATAATTATAAAATTAAACCTCCTCCTTCACTTATTCACACCAAATTGAGACATATCACTCTACCAATCTCAACCCATTTCTATAAGTAACATCCTTATATAATTATTATAGTTTATGTTCTTTAAAAAGACCAACCATATATCCCATATGAAGAGATCTAACAGATTTTGGTTGAATAAGAGGTACACGTCATTACCCGCACATTCAAGTTTATTATTTCTTCTACTTCCACTTAATATGTTCTTTACATTATAAAGTAATATATGAATTATAAAATATATTCTTATATGTGTTTAGGATTATGGTACAACCATATTATAAATTTTATCCATCCTAAAAAAATAAAAGCACCACACGTGCATACATTTGGCTTACCGTCTCCACGCTGTGGTGTAATTTTTTCTTCACCACTTTACCTAGATAGTTATAATAATAGAGATAAGGGATACATATAAAAAATATGACATTATATAAATTCATAAAATTTAATATATCATTCACTCATTTACCCTTTCACTTGTTGAGAGAATGATATCGTCGCTTTTGTGTACGTACGACCTATCGTCTCCATAACGCAGTGTGATTACTTTTCCAAATCCAAAATTAAATAATTATTATAAAACTATAATTAATTTTTAAATAATATTTTTATAATATTAAAATTATTATGATAATGATGGATATTTATCCTATGAATAATAACTAGGGAATTCATGACAAAATATGCATAAGAAAATAAGGCAATTAACACTCAAAATAATGAAAATGATGAAATATTATTAATAAATAGATGATGATAATTTTTAAAAGAATCATATAATGTATTATAAATATGATATATTTGAATAATTAATTAATAAAAACATTTAAATAATCATGAAATATGTTACATTATTCACCATTAAATAGAAATGTGAGGTAAGGTATTTCTGAACTCACTTTTCATTCATTGGGTTATACTTAAATTAATTGATTATGTCATCATATGGTTATGTGTGAAATAATTTTTGATTATCTTATGTTGTATTCAAACTTATTTTATGTTTATTTAAAATGGATTCATATAATTGATTAATTTGATTAATAATATTATCTTTGTGAGGTACTTTATCTCAATTTTACATCATTGAGGCATACATTAATATTATGGACCTAATTTCATTTTAAGGTGTATATATTTCTCCTTTGATTTATTTGGGATCATAATTAAATGAAAAATTCATTTCTCTTAATTATTCACATTTCATGTATCATTATATTATTATTTCATAAAAACTAAACTTTTTTTATATATCATGATTATTTCAAAAGTGATTTAATCAAATAGGGGAATAATTTTAAATCCACTCAATACATATATTTTTTGATAAGGAATAATGATTCATGAATTAAATAAATTTTTTGATATATATGAGTAATGATTTAGACATGAAATAAAGGGTGGGAACCGTATATAAAAATCACATTGATGCATCGGTAGTCTCATGATAGGAATAAGTTTTCCAAATTACATGGGTTTCTACCCACAGACTTAAACTTTATGGATGATAGATCATGAAAATTAAAATATTGATGATATATCTCTATATTTTACATATATATAATTAGGTATTCCATCATTAGTGTTATTCCATGTGAATAATCAATTAGTTAGAGTATACATGGTCATGTCCCAATATTATATCATTATTTATATGGAATTATTTGATCATTATTTATTCATGAAATTTTATTCTCATGTTGTTTATTAATGGAATGTGTTCTTAGTTATTTACATTTCCATGTTGGTTATTCAAATTTATTCACGATATATTCTGTTATACATGGACCATACTGATTATTTAAGCCCACTCGTATTTTAATATCTTTACAAGGATATGAATAATAGATCCTATAATTATTTTTAAACGATTTGTTTTATTATATTTTTATGTATTTTTTTGATTTACCAATGTAAAATGGGTTTCATGTATGTAATCTAGTTTCCAATGCTACTTAACTGATTGGAAATTTGGGATTTAAATCATATATCTATTTGAATGTAATAAAGTAAGGAATTAGCTCATGGAAAATGGCGTCGAGTGCATTACAATTTTAACCTTGTGACATTAAAAAAATATGGTTTCAATAAATTATCTTCCAAAATTAGAAGTGTGCCACTTACCACACTTATAAAAGGTCACCCACTCTTCTCCTATATTCACACCTTCAAAACCCATTCATTTATACAAGAACTTATGAAATAACTTCTCTAATTCCATACTATCATCATAAAATCCTTATTTTGGTAACAAATCCAACCAAGTATGGCCTTTTGTGAAAACTAATCGACATTACCTGAAAAAGAAGCAGTGATCTTCAACGAGCATTTTTATTTTATTTCTTCCACCACCCCATTAAATTATTATTAAACTAAAATTATATTATAACCTGAGTATCTGGCATATACATAGATTTTATTATGTTAATTTATTAACCTAAATCCTTCTCCTCATCTATAAAAGTGGTTATTAAATCGTCATTCATTTTTAAGGTGGACTACCTCCCCACGAACTGATGTCATTAATTTTTACTGTACGAACTCTCATGGTTGGGTATGCTGATGGATATAAAGTATATATATTATATTAATAATATAATTATACCTCCGGATTAATTATATCATATACACCCTTTTTAATTTCAATTTTATTGGGAACTTGATAGTGTAGATTGTGTGTATGGTGGACGACCATCTTGCGAATATATGTAACTCATTTTTCACTAACACTATACATTAAATGTAATAAGGGTAAATATATTGAATATATGAGAGATAAATGACACAATAATTATATTAATGACATATTTATCATTATTAAAAGATAAAATTTCATTTTTTCTTACCTTTTTATGCACTAAAAAATTGATAATGTCGTTCCTGTACGCATGGACTTCCACCTTCATGATGTGATGTGACTCTGTATTCATAACCACACCAAATTAATGATATACTTAAGTATATTTAAAGAAAAAATAAGTTATATGATATATTATGATCATTATTTGGAGATAAAATATTACTTTCCTCTTTTCCATAGTGACTTTTGAAAAATGGAAACATTACTTAATGTGTGTGTACAACCTACTGTCTCCATCATTGTAACCTAGTTAATTTTTCATATCCATACTTAATTATTGTAACTAAAAGTATTATTTATGTATAAATGCGATAATTATATCATGTTTTATATTTTTTATATTTTTTAGTAATTACCCTTCTAAACATAATCAACATACCGAAGCCATTTTTTGTACTGAATCCAAATTTCGTCGAAACATCCAATAAAAACTAAATTGATTAATCAATCCTATATATCATGATAATAAGTGGAAGAAAATTTATAATAAACTTGATGAATTTTCTCAATCAAATAAGTAATTAAAATAAGTTTATTATTCTGGAAGATAAAGAATATATGTGATGAGTCATACTCAATTTATGGGATTTTGTCTCAATTTCCTTTAATTGAAGCATATATTGATATTATGCACAAATATTATTTTATTAGGTGAATATCGTTAATATTTTACATGTTATATCAAGAATTTATCTATTCACATGGTATTTATTGTTTTGTTTAATATTATTATTTCATGTGTTTTATGATTAAAATGTTTATAATGTGATAAGGGAATTTTCTTTTAAAAATTATCTGTAAATTTTTTCTTTAAAACCCTTCCTTTTCCATTTTAATATCTTTAAAAAATATGTGGTAGTTTTTATATTGAAAAAAAATATTTTAAGGTACATTTTATGTCTCTTTTAACATTATTCTCAAATATTTTTAAAATAAATATTTTTATGTGCTTTATTTAGATCATTTTGAAAAACTATAATATTGGTGTTCTAATCTTAACAAAAAAAGTGACATTTATGTTTTCTTCTTTTATGATCTCTATTTCATTTCTTGATTCGTTTTTAGTATTTCTTGTTTTCTTTGATGAAAAACCATATTTCCTTTTTATTTCAGATTTTTTATTGAGAATGGTTTCTTAAAGGAAAATTGTGTTTTTATCCCAAAGTATTTTTCATATGGTTTTAAATGAGTTTTTCAATGGTTTCATGATGAAAGGGTTCAATAATTAGGTTTATTATTCATGATATGGTACTTGATCTTTAAATTAAATGGGTGATCATGAAGCATCTTATACAAATGGTTGGGTCGCATTATTGGTCACGAGTGTTCCTGGTATTTCTTATAAAAAATGTTTAACTCCATTATAGATCATGAAAAATGGGTGATCATGGTATAACTTATAAAAATGGTGAGACCCATTATATCACTATAATTCATTGAGAAACTATTATGATCTCTGAAGAATTACATTTTAATCTGGTCATATGGTTATTCCAACTGAAGGTTTTTTGAATGTTTTTTTGATTATAATGATTTAAGATTCCATAATGAGGGTTTTATTTTATTAATATGGGTTTTAATGAATTTTATTGAGAGATAAGTGTGTGTTTTTTTCATGTAGAATTTATCTATTTAATTTTACCAAAGAATATTGAGATAATGGTAAACATTTAAAGGTCTTTTATGTTTTTCATTAGACAAATAATTTTCTTTTTTTATGTCCCTTTTTGAGCTTTTTATGCTTAACCCTCATTTAAAAAAAAATCTCCATGATTTAAGTATCGGTAAGGGAAAGGATCAAGTTCTATTTAATGTCATGAATGTATTATCTTATAGTAAATCATGATTTTTTCTAAAAGTTTTATACTATGCTAAAAGTGGATACTAATTGAAAGTGTCCATTTAGTATTATATGGTTTTTTAATTTATGAGTTATGAAATAATTATATAAAACTATAAACCAAAAAATATCCTCAAAGTGAATGAAAATAAATTCCTTATTAAAACTCAAGAAAATGTATTGTTTAAGTCCTTATCTTTATAATATGGGTACATTTATAGAAATGAAACATAGTTTTATATTACATTTAATCGAAATATATACTAGTAAAAATATTAATAAATTGCCTAGGATAATATAAATTTAATTGTTCCAAATTTTTCCTTGTAATATTAATGATTTAAATAAAAATTATTTCAAAACTTAATAATTTATATAATTTAGATTTTTTTTCTTAATTTGACATTTATTCACTATATGTAGTATTATAATTGAAACTATTTGTGAATTTTATACAAATATAGAAATATTTAAGGAATTATGAATGTGAGAGAGATCTATATAATGAAATTATTAATTCTTCAAGAGTTAGATATTGGTTTGGTTAAATATTTTAGCTAATATGTGTCTTAGATCAATAAAGAGTGAAAATATAAAATGTTGTATGTTTAAAAAATGAGGAATAATTTTAATTTCTAATTCCAATTTAATTTATTAATTTATAAGAAATAATACTCAATAATATTTTCACCAAATATATTACTCATCTTAATACCAAAAAAAATCCTTAACAATGGATAAAGCATGTTTGTTGAAAGGTTTAATCAAATTTATATTTTATGAATGAAGAATGTCTTTTACATCCACTCAAAATATTGGAAGAGGAAAAGATAGTGGGTATGTCGGAATGAAAATTCTAAATGGTGATAATACATATATGACATTAGCTGGTTTATTCAGTATTTTATGTGTTTTTATAAGACAATACAACAAATATTTTTTCTAATGATCATCAAATATCACAGTGTGTAAATTTTTATATGAAATTAGATTGTCAGAAAATCACATAAAATTTATTGATATGGTTAATTATATATTTTCTAATACAGGACTCCTCATAACCATATTTAGAAGTGCATTTCTAATTTTCTTCTTTTATTCAAAAAATACGTATTTTTGTGATTTTTTACACTCTCTTTGGGGTCTCAAACCTTATTTTGAGGTTAATCAATATTGTGGTCTATATTTCCTTAATCATTTCTAATTTGATTTTAATTTTTGTCTCAATAACATGAATAAGTGTAAATTGAGTCATTATTCAAGAACTCATGAAATCAATAATGTGGGATTCATCTTTCATACTGAAAAGTAAAGATAAATAGAAGGTCAATGTTACCTTTTCTAAAAAGAAATTGTTAATATGAATTCAATCCTTGACTCCTTTAAATTTCCCAGAAGAATCCTCTATTATTTGAGTTGAGTATAATTAGATATTGTATTAAATGATGATATGTTTATAAAGATAGTTTCTCTGAAATGATTATGATATTTAAACATTATAAAAAAAGAGGTATTTTAATTTCATAATTAGATAGAGATATCTAGATGTGTTGATAACGATCTTATATTGAATAATGTTTCATAGAAGATCCCTAAAAACATTTAGTTGATCAACAAGAAAATTCATAATATATTAGGATCCAATATTACTATGATTCTCACCATGTTTACTTTGATCAATGTTTTTAAATGTTTAATATGGTGTGTGTTCCAAATTATTGTGTAACTTTAAAGGAATTTATTAATTAGATGGAAGTCATCTATGAAGAAACCCTATAGTTGTTTACCGAGAAATAAGGTTGTTAATAGTATGGATACACAAGTGTAATTTTGATGATGTGTTTATTGGGAAATTTATCCATATAATATTTATACAAAAGAATTTTAACTTTTATAATAGATAAATTATAAGATATAAAGAAGAAGGCAATGTAGAAATATTAAATTTGTAATAACTAAATATGTTTTTAAAAACAATATTAAGTGTTGACTTTCTACTAAATTCTATAATGAAGAAGAAGTCAATGTATATGAAGTAGCCATTTCTTTTATATCAAGACTTGAGACTATCTAAATTCAATTAATTTTACTACTCAAATGAATATAATTTATTTAAATTTTTTGTTAATATGTCCTTAAAAAATAAATATATTTTTGAGGAAATACATGTTGAAAACCCTCTTGATTTTGAAAATTGACAATATTATAAACATGTATTCAAATTTACTAAAGAACCTCATAGAATGAAAAAATATCTAAATACCTAGTTAGATAATTTATATTGACTTATTATTCAATAATAATATTTATCAAAGGAATATAAAAAAACATATAATTTCAAAAATGATGTCTTTATGTGAAATATTGTCATATAAATCTTTGTATACGATATTATTCTTGGATCCTATATAAAATAACTGGATTTATGATTTGAAAAACTCAAGAAAAGCTAATTTTAGATTTATTTTATGGGTGAACTTATATTCATTATTTCCCACCTTAAATCATAAAAACATGAAGGAATAATTTTATTTTACTATAGGTATATCAAAAAATTATATAAAATATCATGTTTTGATATTGAATATTGAATTAGCACATGTATTTATCGTTCTTTTGAACTTTTCCAAGATGAATTTTGAAAAGTTTAATCAAAACATTATAAAGGAATGATTAGAATATTATTATAAAGAGGTTATTATTGAACAAATATTATGTTTTTTTATTAATATGTGATATATTTAATGATAATTAAAACGATTACCAAATAATATTAGTAGATTAAATCATCCAATATCTTTAGTGAAGTTTGAGTCATGTAGTTTTTTATTCTTCCTAGTCTAATATCTATATAAAATTTTTTCCAACATAAATTTAATAGTTTTTAAAATGTATTAATAAAGTATATATGTAATATTTCATTTAATAGGTGAACCTTTATTATCATAGTCAAATAATAATCATCATTCGGTGTCACATTCCACTATTGATGAAGAATATGAAGTATCAAAAAGTTTGTATTCTCAATTGTTTTGGATGCGATACAGACTCACAATTTTTTTACCATGTTTAACACTAATTTTAATTAGTTATATAGAAAAAAGTTTTATTTTTATTATAAAAATATAACACATCCCTCCTGATATATACATAGATACATAAAACACAAAATTATTCATGATCGTCTATAAAAAATATATTTGTCTCATTTTGAGTAGAACTAAAAATTAGCACAAAACACATACATTTTTAAAGACTCAAATAAATAATCAAAATATCTCAATAACCAATTATATGTGATCTTTTAAAAAAATTATTATTTTACACATTTATATGAATAACTCCACAAGAATGGTGGATGGAATTATTGTATAAAAATTTTTTAGATGTATCAGGTATCATGATCATGAATATATATCATTAAATGTATCCCTGAAATATAATTTTGAGTAGAACTTTTACCAAAAGACATATAACATTTATAATAATCAGAGGGAATAATTTATAAGCTAGATTTAAAGATTTTGGTTGTGGAATTTTATATCAATAACATTAAATTTTTTATAAAAATTCTTCCTTCTATGAATCAGAAATGTCATAGGAAACTAACTACCAAAACAATTAGGTTATTTGTTTTCAATAAAGTCCATTGATAGGAAATTCTAGGAAAAACATGATAAATATTTATTTTCACATCAATTGAATGAAGTCATATTATTTTTAAATATAAAGGGAAGTAGACCCCCTAAATTTACTATATATAATATTTTGTGAATCGCCACAAAATACTCACCTTTATCTATCATTTTTTAGATAATGAGGTATTTTATATGTGTTTGGACTAAAAAGGGAAAAGATACCCTGAAAGGAGGGGGTGGATTAGGGTATGGATATTATATTTCAAAATTCTTCCTGCCCCACAAGATCATGGCCTCTATATTATGAGGGCCACATTTTTTTCTATAAGGTCGTTAGTGTTTATATTGTTCTTTTTTTCTTTATCTAATAATGATGCTTTGGATTCAATACAGGGAAGAAAGCAGCCAGACACTAAGGTTTGTACTTGGTTCAACCTCACTAGGATACATCCCAGAAGTATACAATGGAGAAGTTCTGTTGTACCAAATCCACTAAAGCTCACTACCAATTTACAATGTCCGAGCTAGATCACTTATATGCCCAGGCTCAAAGCCATTACAATAATTAAGGTAAGCTCACTACTTTACCAAGGGTCACTCCCCGTTCCTCTCTCTCTGGCTCACTACTAGTAGAAATGATCACCTTCTTCCTCTTTTTTTTCTCACTACTCTGGAAAGGATCCTCTCAAAGTTTATGGACATGTAGGTCCCTTCATTATAACAAATGAATGCATCTTCCTCTATTTTTAGATGCTCTGTTTATGTTCCACTTTCATCCACAGATGAATCTCATTTTTCACCTGAGGTACCAGGAAATCTTCCAACTTTCATGCAAACTGGGAATAACTAGCATGCTTCTCCAAGAATGGCATGTTGGTTTCACCAAACCACTTGTGAGACACTTCCTTCTTCAACCCAAAACCTGGGCGACTCACACCCTTTTACACCAAAACCAACATTTGTGTGCAACTATCAACTGGCACACTTCTTCAATCCTGGCGCACAAGTGTCACCTAACCACTTGCGTGACACTCCCTTTTCTAACTCAGAACATTGTGTGACTCACACCCTATTATTTCCAAACCAATATTGGCATGCAACTATCAACTAGCACGCAACTTTTGTATAACCTTATACTTGCATTCTTCCACCCAATGCACGATTGAACCTAATTTCATGACTGAAGTAAGAATTCTATCTAAGTGTTGATCTCCCATAAAAATGAGAATGGGTAGACCTCTATTTATAGGCATTTGGGTACCCTGAGTGCTGGTGTGCAAGTAACCTCTCAGCGTGCAAGGCTAGCCGCCCTAGTCTCTGTCACCCAAGTCTCCTTGCGCACCCAATAAAAAACTTGGGAACCCCTCTTTCCTTTTCCATATTTTGATATTATAATATTAAACTCAACAACTATCCATGAAAACCCTATTTGTCAAAAAATTTGTACATCGTGGTCTGTATTTTCAATAAACACAACTAGGAGGCCTGCTTTTTCAACAAACACAATCACCTCAAAAATATTTCAATGATACTTTGATGGATTTTCTCCCAAAAATATCTCCCTTTGGGTTTGTTGAAAACTCTTCTCGTAAAAATTCTCTGCACTATGATACCTCATTAAATCTTCTTACAAACCCTACCTCCATTCACTAATTATGATTTATATAGAGATAAAGGATTTACTCATCAGATACTCTTAGCCCACATGAGCAATGATAAGCATGAGAAACAAAAGTAAATGAAAATTTCATCAATTAATCCCTTAGATTATGAAACCAATTATTGATACCACACTGATACCAATTGCTGATTGTTGGAAGCCTTCTGACACCATCCGAACACTACTCTTCTGCTTTTACAACAATCCTCAATTGTTGTGATATCTATGCTTTGATCGATCACTTCTAAAATTGTCAGATTTAATTATATCCTTCTTCACTTCGTAGGTTCTTGTGTTGTCCAAGATAATCTCTATATGATAACTTCAAACACCACGTACTCTAATCATGGTTCTCCCTCTATCATATTCTTCACCTATTTTGGTAAAGTCCCCTATCTCACTGTACCACCTGTTAGATTTTCCCCGTGTCTTTGAAAAAGATATTGTAACCTTTATTTAGACATAGTTTTCTCCCCTTTAGTATTTACTCTTTCTCCCCCTTTTTCAATGAACCCAAAGTTCACTCCTTTGTGGTTTTTTCAATTGTGGGTAGTCGACTGAACTCCCAGAGCTAGTCGATGCCTCTCAAAAGATTCATTGGGTATAGTCTTTGTCAAAATGTCTGCAAATTGTATTTATATAGGCACATACCCTAATTTTACTAGACCTTTATACACCTTCTCATTGATAAAATTATATTTTATCTCAATGTGCTTTGTATTTGAGTGATGTATTGGATTTTTGATAAGATTTAGAGCACTTGAGTTATTGCACTGGATTTTGATCAAAGACTTCACTTAAAATCCCATATCATCAAGTTGCTACTTCACCCACAATAATTATGTACATTCTTGAGTGGCCACAATATACTCATATTCCATGCTGCATAATGAAATGAAATCTTGCTTTTTTATTAGCCAAGAAATGCATAGTATACCAAGATAGAATGCACCTCATAACATTGATTTCATGTCATACTCCAAACCAGCCCAATCTGCATCAGTATATCCCGATAACTTTGACTGAGATTTATCATTATATATCAATACAAAATCTATTGTGTCATTGATATACCGAAGTATTCTTTTCAATCCAAGAATGTGGATTTCATTGGTATTACTCTGATATCTTACTTCTCGGAATGTGGAAAATACAATGTTTGGCCTTGTTTCTGTCAGGTAAAATAGACAACTATTTGTTTGCCTAGATTCTGTGATATTAACTGCCATGCCATCATCATCTTTTGAGAGCTTCATCTGGGTAGCAACCAGAGTTCTCATATCCTTGAGGTTTTCTATTCTAAATCTTCTAAACATTTAGGCACTTCTTATGATAAGAATCATGCTTGTTTTAGAGTTTCCATCTTCTTTGTATGGATTGAAACAATCTGATAACCAATGATATTCTTCCAGTCAATTTCATCTCTATTATTAAGAATATTTACAGATATAGACTAGACTTATTTATTCTCATTATCTTTATTTTATTTGGAATTAGTATTTTACAATTTTCATCCCATTTAATCTTTTACAACTTCATTACTTTCAACAAGAATATTTCTTCTGTGTCATTTAATTTATTTCAAATTATTTTCTCAACTTCTTATTGAAACATTGTGGATATTCTCTCATAGATTCTAGGTATCCTAAAAACTGTATGCTTATATAAAATTGTTAGAACAAACTAGATAATCATGAAATGCATGAATTTTTATGCTTCACTTTAATTCATCTTCTCTCAGTAGACAAATAACACCTGAACTGGGGCATAATACCAATGGATATATATTCATTGCAACTCAGAACCATTGGATCATCCAGGTATATCTTTGATAGGTCTTCAGTTTCAATGAATACTCTTCATTATATCAGCTCATTTTTTCATATTACACAACTTTATGATACAGATTTGAAAAATAGAATTGTTGTGTAACAACACTTTTTGAATCTGATTACTAAATAGAATGCTCCCCCTATGATGTACATCTCTTCTAGTTATAAATCTTATTTTTTAGACCCATAATCATTCTTCTTCTCCCACATTGTCTCTTCAAATGCGATTTCAAGTTTGAGAAACTTATATGGCTCACATTCATCCATGAGACCATCATTGGGTGAATTCACCACATAGAAATGAGCTATCAAAAAAATCCCTAAGACTACTAATTTGGAAATCAGAGTAGGAAACAAGAGATAAAGTTAATAACACAGTCACTTTCTATCACACTCAGTTTCACCCTTTCATCTTCAACTATGGTACCATATTTGAATCTATTGAAGCTCTAGAGTGTATCACTTCCTCACTTTTCATCTTTATATGCCACTTCCCCATGGATCGTATCTCCCTAAAACCTAAAACACATGAATCATGAGTAAACAACATTTATAAACATAGGGAGATAGGAACTTATAGAATCCTCAAGATGAGGACTGTGGTTGATCCTAATGGTTAAACCCTTTGATTTTTCATGCAGAGAATTGTACTCCTTCCTTGCCTGCTCTAACTACCTGGCTAACTTCAACTATTATGGTCATATAACTAAGCATTAATTTCCCACATGCTGAGTCTTTTTTTGATATTCATATTCTACAGGCCTATCATTTCTCGCCATTTGGGTTTTAGACCCACTAGTACACAATTCCTTCTTTAATGTTCCACCAAAATTCCATTTCCCTTGATTCCTTATCTAAGAAGGAATATCTCTTCTTGTCATCTACCCTTTCTCCTTCCTTCATTGCAAGGATATTCCTTCTTCCACACCCCCTTAATCTTCCAGTTTTGTTAACATTATCTCCATGAGAGATGTTCTATGTGTAATAGAGATGTTTATTGATACACATTTCTTTCATCTCCTTGTGATTTCCATGAGGTTATAATTCTGTTCTTCAACTTACGACTTTTTCTTCCACTGCATAATTACTTATCATGCACCACTGGACTCAGGAATATCCTTTTGAGTTCATTTTCCTTTATTTATTTATTCTTGTTGCAATATCTTTCCAAATTCCCATAATTAAAACATATAAAACATTTTTCATCAAAGCCGTACCTCATTTCATCATTTCTAGGTCGAGATGTTGATGCAGCTTGATTTCCTCCTCTGACATTGAGCTCATATACTTCCTGACATATACTCAAGGTGGGTCCCATTCTTCCACACTAATAGAATCTAATGAATGCTTTCATATGAGATACACTTCTTTTGGATTTCTCATGACACATCTTCTTATTCTATGATTTTGTAATGTTTATATTTTTACAGTATGAAATATATTCCAAAGTCTCTGAACAAAAGCTTGATGTGTGGCCATGAACAAAAGCTTCATGCACGAGAGGGTATTCATCAAATCCAATATAAGTTTTTTCCAAATTGTATGGTCTTTGAGATGAGAAAATATGTTTTTGTTTCTCTTTATAAATAGAATATTTGTTTTTCAATTTATCATCACATTCCAAAGGATTATCAAATATTAAGTTCAATGAATCCTTTATTTTAAGAATTCCTTTAGTGTTCGATTTACCCACTTCTTTCTTCACCAACACAAGATCTTCTTCAAACTTTTTAATCTTTATATACCTTACTTAAAGTTTAGCATCGATTACTCTCTCAAGATTCTTCATGATACTCATCTCATATTCTAGTTCTTGTGTGAGGATATCTACCATATCACTTTTCTCTTTTACTTTCAATTTTTCATGAGAAACAGAATCAGAATAGCAGGAATTCCCTTGTTGTACTCTTGGATTCATATGAACTAGTTTAGTTATCTATGGAACAAGATCATCATTTATGGATTTTGGATTTTGGATGTTATCTGAGTTCAGATTAGTTCCCTTATCATCAGCCTTGACCTTTTCTCTCTTCATAGACAAATTTTTCCGCTCGTCATCTTGAGAATAATTTTTCTCCCTCAGATCAGTAGAAACATCAATAAGCCTTTGATTTATGCCTTTTAGCCTCTTGACCTCAATTTCCATTACTTAGATCCAGATATCATTACTTTTAATTTTTTCATCCAATTATGATCCCATTCCTTTGTCTCATGGAAAACATCCAATTTTCTACTTCTTGGAATTTCTTCATCATCAGTTGTTCCAACATCACTTGGAATATCATGTTCTTTACACATTCCTTTAGCATCAACGAATGAGTAAGTATTTTCACTACATGATTTATCCAAATCATTATTTTTTTCACTACTTGACTCCTTTAACTGAATCACACTCTTTCCATTCACACTTCCACACCGGAGAATTTCACAAGACTCTTGCTTCTTCTTTGAAGTTGTTTCATTTTCCATGGCACACCTAGATAAGAGAATGATGATTCTTTAAGATGTGTAATCAGATGAACCAACTTAATGCAAGAAAATATAATAACAGAACCCTTCGCTCAGATACCAAATTATAAGACCAAAGGGGTCCTAAATACCCTGAGAGGGGGTGAATCAGAGTATAGATATTCTATTTCAAAATTATTCCTTCCCAACTAGATCTTGAACTCTGTATTATAAGGGTCACATTGTTTTCTCGTATTTTGTTTGAGTTTTACTAGTTCTTTCTTTATTTATCTGATAATGATTCTTTGGATGCAACGTATGGAAGAAAGCAAGACGACATAGAGATTTTTACATGGTTCACCCTCACTGGGGTACGTAAAAGGAGCATACAATAACGATGTGCTGTTTTACCAAATTCACTAAAGCTCACTACAAATTAACAATGTTCGGGATAGATCACTTATATGACCATGATCACTACCTTTACAATATATAGGGTTATCTCACAACATTCCCAAGGGTCACTCCCTGTTCCTCTCTCTCTGGATCACTTCCTGTAGAAAGGATCTATTTCTTCTTCTTACTTTGCTCATATATATGGAAAAGGTCCACTCACAGTTTATGGACTTGTAGGTCTCTTCATTATAAAAATGAATGCATCTTCCTTTATATGTAGATGCTCTGTTGATGTTTAAATTTGATCCACAGATAAATCTCACTTTTCATCAGACATACCGAACAATCTTCCAACATTACTGCAACCCTAGAATGACTGGCACGCTTCTCCAAGTCTAGCACGCAGGTTGCACCAAACCACTTTCATGACACTCCCTTCTTCAACCCAAAACCTGGGCGACTCACACCCTTTTACGCCCAAACCCACATTGGTGTGAAACTATCAACTGGTGTACTTCTTCAAACTTGGTGCACATGTGTCACCTAACCACTTTTCGCTATACCAAATGCCCTAACACTCACTTCCAATTTACAATGTTCGGGTTAGATCACTTTAATGCCCATGCTCACTACCTTTACAATAATTAGGGTTAGCTCACTTCTTTACCAGGGGTCACTCCATGTTCCTGTCTCTCTGGCTCACTACTGGTAGAAAGGATCACATTCTTACTCTTCCTTTTCTCACTACTCTAGAAAGGTTCCACTCGTAGTTTATGGACATGTAGGTCCCTTCATTATAACAAATGAATGAATCTTCCTCTGATTATATATTCTCTGTTGATGTTCTTCTTTCATCCACTTATGAATCTCACTTTGCACCGGATGTACCGGGTAATCTTCTAACTTTCACGCAACCCTAGAATAACTGGCATGCTTCTCCAATCATGGCGTGTAGGTTTCACCAAACCACTTGTGTGGCACTTCCTTCTTCATCCCAAAACCTGGGTGACTCACACCCTTTTAAACCCAAAAACAACATTGGTGTGCAACTATTAACTGGAACGCTTCTTTAATTATTGTGCACAAGTGCCACCTAACCACTTGCTCAACACTCCCTTTTCTAACTCAGGACTTTGGTGACTCACACCCAATTATGCCCAAAACAATATTGGCACATAACTAGCAACTGGGGTGCAACTTCTGTATAACCTTATACTTGCGCTCCCACACTACCACTTGCACGGTTGAACCAACTTTTATAACTGGAGATAAAAATATCTCTATGTTTTGATCTTCCCTAAAAAATGAGGAGTGTTATTCCTCTATTTATAGTAATTTTGGTTACCCTGAGTGCCGGCACACCGGTCTGCTCTCGGCATGCAAGTCCAACCGCCCTAGTCTATGTCTCCCTAGTCACCTTGTGCGCCCAATCCAAAACATGGGTGACCCTCTTTTATTTTCCATATTTTGATATTCTAATCTTTAAAAACATATGGTGTGCAATTTTCCAAGCCTCCAAGACATTGGTGTGCAATTCCCATTTCCAAAAACACTTTTCTATATTTGTCGATTTTGAGGCCCAAAGAATTGGCTAACTCTAGAAAACGGTGCCACCTTGTATCTGTGCTTTTTTTAATGCCTCTAGATCATCCATTCCTTTGTCGAGATTCTTTAATAAGTCATGGATTGTTGAAAACAAACCTTAAAATCAACAATTTCCCATTAAAACCCCCTTTTCCAACAAATTTGTACATCGTGGTATGCATTGTCAACAAAAAAATACAGAGGCATGCTTTGTCAACAAACACAATCACCTAAAAAATGCTTCAATAATATCTTGAGAGATTTTTGACTGACAATATATCATAGTGTATATGATCCATAAAAACTAATCTAATTATCCACTCAATATATATAATAGTAATGAATAAGAAAATATATACATATATCATGGTGATGAGTATTGGAAGGTGGAAAAATATGGATTATTATTATGAGAATGAATATTCTCAATTAATGATCACCTAATTCAAATTGTTAGAAATGATTACTTTACAAAGTAATAAATTCATTCTATTTTATAGTTATATTGTCCAATATTTTTATTCAAAATTGACATATGAAAATTTTAGGGTAGTAAATATTGACACATATGTTTTTCATTATTAAATATTTTATCTTTTTAGATGAATACTCTGTTCATTTCGTAAATAAATACCTGATGGTTGTAAATGTTTAGTGTCTTATGATACTAAATAAAAAAATTAATCTTATTTCTTGAAATATCTTCAACATATCCAATAATGACCATCCCATATAGTAATATTCATAAAAATTTACTACTTCATACCTTTCTTCATTACTAGTTGAAAGGAAACCTAATAAATGTTGGGTTAAGATGCTCTCTAAGGGTAAATAAGGGAGATATAAATCAATGTCCATATAAAATAATAAGATAATTATTACGGTATGAGATCATGAATATAAAATAAAAAGTTCATATCTAATCTGTCATGTATTTTAAATGTTGAATCATAGCATAAAACTATATCATTTCAAAATACTTGTTTCATAAGGGTGATAAATCATAATAAATCAATGATGAAACATATATAAATTTCATTAAAGTGTTGAAACATCATAAGTATAGAAATCATTTCATTTTTCAAGGTAAATAACTAAGACATTAAAATAATAGTGGATCAAGAATTCCCACTTGTTTCCTATATCATAACATATCAGACATATCCACCTACATCCCATAGTGGATCAAGCACATTGGCCTGTTTCCCATAGTGGATCAAGCACATCGACTTTCTTACCATATTATCTCATTAGATATAAATATTTAACCATAGAATTAGAGTGTAATATAATTATGATCCCACACTAAAACTAATTAAAACCATATATATGTGTATCATAATATCATTAAATATTCATCATATAATCAAATCATATACTCAAAAAATAAAGGGAATTTCGTAAACATTTCATCAAACTATCATAGAAGAACCAATAAAAAAATTTAATAAAATAATTGTCATTGTAATTAAGAAATCATCCAATGGATGAATAATAATGGTACCTTTTGATCATATCCCAAGTAAAAAATAAGAAACACTAATGGTTTGTATCATTTATTAATAAAAACATAAAAATATCAATTAAAATATTCTTTAGGAAAATAACCTTTCCATTTTTAAATCAATTATTATAAATATAAAAATTTTCAAAATATAGTGGAAAATATTATCATTTAAAAAAATATAGAAACTTTAAAATTATTATTCCAATAATTGAGTGTTCATGATGATAGTAAATTCTATTGATGTTGTATTAGTTAAAATACATTATTCCTTTCATATTTATTTAAAAATTCAAAATTACCTCATCTGAAAAAAAAGAGAATAGGAGTCCTCTTAAACCATTTTATAAAAAATTAAATCAAGGATAAAATTAGTTTCAAAAATAATTTTATAGTAGTGAAATCCTAAATGAAATCATTATAAAAAAACATGCACAAGTAAGAGAAAGATTCCTAACTGCATAGTAAAACAAAGTCAGTTTTCCATAAAAAATATTATTTCATTCTATTGAGTAATCAAATTGAATAAAATAAAAGAAAAATATATATTAAAAAGTAATAAACATAGGATAAGAAAAATTAAATTAGGTTAATATATAAAGATCATATAATTCCCCTAATCCAAATTCAGGCACAAACAATCCTGATAAAAAATTTGGTTGAACAAAAATAATATACTTCATGTTCGAATTCCTTTATATATGTTCGATCCTTCCATATAATAAATATAAATTTATTATACACATATTATATAAAATTATAATATATATCTTACCAAATATGATTCACTTATAACTGTTTATCCCCCATTTATTAACAATTCTTTATTAAAATCACTATTCCAGGTGATAACTACTTGGTTTCTCATGTTTATTTTGGAACAATAGTCTTAGTAATTGAGCACTGATCATGATTTCATCATCTCTAAAATTATATTCTTGATATAAATATCATATACCTTCATTATGTATATATTTAGATTAATCTGTAGAAGCTATAGATAGAAAAATTAATTACACCATTCATTGAGATGGTAGGTCATGTGTACGCATGAACATTGATTTAATATTTCAATGTATGACATTAATGAAAGTTAAATAATAATTAAAATTTGCATAATAATTATTATATAATATAAATATTTCATATTATGAAAATATAAAAAAATAAATCCCATTGCTTCGTAGAGGTAGTAGTTCACACTTATGCACGAGAGATGTTATCATTTTCCAACGGATTGGAATGTAAGAACGTAGAGGTGATATTGTAAATAAAGAAGAATTATTATGTAATGAATATAATATATATACATTAAATCTATAATTATATCCATCCATGATATACAGTTATGGAAAATGGATTACAACTCTTCACGTGTCAGTAGTCCATCATACACACAATCGACGAGTTTCCATCTCATTTTACAGAAGAAAAGTTAAGTATAGGTTATTAAATAAAAATAATTCCATATAAGTATATTTAATATAATATTGGGATTATTTTATCATAGTTTAGTAATATTTTAAATAGTTAAAATAAGAAAAAAAATTAAAATTCATGGTTAAATAACTATACCACTTCTTTAGACAACCTTTATAGGTTTGTGACTAAATCCAACCAATGATGGTTTTATAATCAAAATCGGGACTCAAGGTCATGTGGAGTGATTTAAGGAAAAAAAATTTCTATTCACATAAAAAAGGTCTTTTAAGGGAGTATACGAGAGGATAAGGGGTTTCATTTTATAAGTGTGGGAGAGGACACCCATGGAATTTTTAAAAAATATATATATATTAATGTCATATTCACAAAAAATGGCCCAAAAAAGACCATTATAGAATAGTATGTAATATAGGGTTTTTAAAATACATTCAATTATACTTTATAAAATATTTTAGGTTCTTTTAACACTTATCTCTTTAGTTTCACCTCTCAGTAAACCTGTTTAAAGTTAATCATGGGAACAGATTTTTACTATTTTTACTATTCATTATGACAAAAAAATATGTTGAGCTTATTAAATAATATTAATTATTTTGATTAAAGTTATAAAATAAAATTTAATAAATTCAATTCATATAATTGCTCTAATTTTATTTAAAATTAAACTCTAAATGTGACGAAAATTTATTTTCCAAAGAAATTGTTTTCATAAGTATAAAAATATTTTCACAAATAAATTAAACATAAAATTGATTCCAATGACATAACTAGATTAATAATAATATAATTGAAGTAATTTCAAAATTATAAACATTTATAAATAATATTTATCTTTAAAAATTCATTAAATGAGAATATAATTTCTTAAAAATAGTTTTTTCCTCAATTCATTGAAAATTTATTATTTTCATAAAATTATCAAAAATTACTTGTAAAATAATATTGAAACTTTTATTTTTGAAATTAAAATACTTTTTCTTCAAATACATGATATAAAAGTGGAAAATTTATTTTTAAATTATGTTTTCAAAACTTGAAGATACTGAATTTCAGAAAAAAACATTTTTGTGTATCAGAATGGATTTATTTTTATTCCATGCCTAAAAAAATTTGATGAAAGTTAAAACATTTTATTAAAAATAAAATATATAAATTTCATTAAAATATTTCACCAAAAGTGACCAGTTTAAATTATTAATATAAAAAATCATTGAGCGTATAAAAATGGTTTTCATAAAAACATATCCATTGTTTTAAATTGGTATTTATTTTCCATTATAATTAATTAATTTTCAAATTATTAATTTTATACATTTGTAAATCATAATTCTTTCATAATTTATATAATCTTATATACACCCTTTAATCCAATGGTTTGGTGATAACTATCACATTAAATAATTATATCTTAATAGTAAATTGTGGTCAGTGTAAATTATGGGCTATGTGTAACAACATGATATCGAGAAAATAATTTTAATTAAGAAAAAATCATAAAATATAAGGTTATTAAATTATACCCCCATTAAAAATATTTTCACCAATGAGACTCAATTACTTTGTTACAAACACATGAAGATAGTTTTTCCTTGTCATATGATTAGTTTCCCTTGTAAATTCCTCAAATTGGTTGTTTCACCATAAAACATTGACTGGGTGAGTGGTATTTTTGTATAACATTCTATTTATTATCAATAATCTCCAATATTTGTTCATTATAAGAGATATATTTTTCTAGTGGTAAAACCTCTAATATTTATTACTTATGATGGGTCTGCTATGTACTTCCTCATGAGGGATACATTAAACACTTCATGAACTTGAGAGGGGTTTTTTGGAAGCACTAAAATATAATATATCATCCCAACTCAATCAAGAATATAATTATGGATAATTTAGAAAGGGATCATATTTTATTTTATCCTAAATCTCGTAACCTTCTTCAATGGAAAAATTCATAAAAACAGATTTTCACTATCTTCAAAATCTTTATCCCCTTAAAGATTATAAAAATAACATTTATGCCAACTCTGATCTTCATTGATGTGTGATTCAATGGATTTCACCTTCTCTATGATTTATTCATCTATCACAGGCCCCAATAGATTTTTTTCATTAACTTCATTCTACCATGATGGTGTTCTATACTTCTTTACATATAGTAATTCACAAGTCGACTTCTAAATTATCTTCAAAAATATATTGTTTTAAGAAAACATGACTTGACGAAGGTTTTCATACTAACCAACTATTAATTATAGAGAACTAGATCTCAATATATTTGATAGGTTTTTATTTTTTCTCTTAAAATGACAATCTATCTAGGGATGATAATTTGTGTAATAAGATAACATAGTACCAGATCCCACTGAATACTTCGCGAAAACATGATGGAAAGCCTTAGATGCTAATCATATACAATAGAATGTGGTACTTAATGAAATATTAAAATTTTTAATGTATATTATGTATATAAGATCAATAGAGAAGTTTTCTATGATAAAAATTAAATATGATGACTTTATAATGCAATCAAATGAAACCCAAATAGCATTATAGACTTAATATGATTTTCAAAGTCCGATGATAAAAATATATATAGTGATTTTTTCAAATTTTCATTCTGGTAGGGGTAATGGTTATAACATACCATTAAACATTTTCCCCAAAACATTAACTTTTTGATATATTAAGAACCAAGATACATTTTTTTCAATATCCCTTTTTATGTTCTCCCAATAGAAATATTCATCCAAATTTCTATACATATTTATTCTTCATGGATGAATAGATAATGAGAAACTATGAGATTTTTCCAACAACTGCTTTAAATAGGATATATACAAGCCACAAATATGTTTCTAGAAACTTATCATTCCATAAAAATCAAGGATGATCTTAGGGACACTACTTGAATTCATTTACAGCATTATATCTTCCTTATCTACCTCCTTAATCATTACATGGATAAATGGTTACACATTCATTTGAGTAAGATAATATTTATCCTCTTACATACAGATTTGTATATACATCATTTGTAAATAATGAAATATTTTTCCTTTTGGTATCCTAATCATATTTTAGTAATCATGATCCTCTTAGGTCAAAGCATCAACCACCTTATTCACTTTCCCCAGGTAGTACTAAATTGACCAATCATTATCATTAATCATCTCTAACCATCTTCTCTAGCATATATTATGCTCTTTTTGAGGGAATCTATACCTTAAGATTTTATGATAAGTATACATATCACATCTTCCTCCATAAAGTTAATTCCTACCTATCTTTAATGAAGAAATTACTCTAGCTAACTCTAAATCTTATGTAATGTAATTTTTCTCAAGAAACATTAATTATTATGAGGTATAATATATAAACACATAATTCTATATGTGAATGTAACTAATTACCTTCTTTGATGCATCACTATATATTAAAAACTACTCTTCAACGTAGGGTAATGTAAGCATAGGTGTTCTAACTCACCTTCTCTTTAGTTCCATATAAGTTTCCTCACATTAATCTATCCAAAGGAACTTAACTCACTTATGAGTAAACTTGGTCCATGAATTAGATATCCATGATAAAATCCCAGCAAAGAATTTATAATATTGATCAAAATTAAGAAAACTATGGATCTCAATAACCATGGTTGGTCTGGTCCATTTCTCAATTACATCTATCTATAAAGGATCTAGTGAGTTATCCTTTATGTTTTTTTCTACATTTCTAGAATGTATATTGTTGGAATTTCTTTCTACAATATGATTTGTATGAGTTTTTATGAGACTAGATCTTCCTTTTTTATCAAAATAATTAGAATAGTGGGAATCTATAATTTCCATTTCTACCTTGAGTTCATATTGAACTATTTCTTCAAAGAAACAAATGTATATTATAGATAACATATTTCAAAGACATGGTATTAAGACAAAAAAGAATTGGTCAATTTTTATTTCAAAGATAACGATTATACCATAAACATACCTTGAATATCTTGTAAAATATTCCTCATAAATACCAAAGGATTCTTGCTCATTTTTCATATGCTCAAGAAATTCCATCTCCATTTTTTTACTTAGAAGATGAGAATAGTACTTAATAAAAAATATCATCTTAAACACATCCCATTCCATATATTCAATTTATTTCTATTGTATCATATTCTTAATAAAGTTCCACCAAATATCTTCTTCCCTTATAATTAATGAATATCTAGGAAAATCATGTTATGTTCTGAGTATTGAAGAATAGAAATTACCTTCTCAATGGTGATAATCCATCACTCAATTACTAGTGGATCACAATAACCACTAAAATAAGGTTGGTGTTTCCTCGTGAAATACTCAATAATACATCATTCCCACTTTAGATCATTAGGATATTTAGCATGATTCATGGCCTGATAATAAGGCATGAACATTGAAACAAGATTATTCATTCTATCTCTTATAGTATTTTGTTTCTTATGTGGACAATCATTACACTATTTAGAACATTCATTGACATCTCAATGTCTTCTGGTTCCATCCATTTCCTAAAACAAAAAAATTCAGAGAAACAATAATCATATTCAGAAACCACATAATCAAGAAATAAATTATATGACTTCCAAATCATGACATCTTATTTTCATCTTATGGAACATTCAGATTAAAATTGGTTATCCGTGTTCATCATTTCTTCAAATCATTCATAATGGTTTATAACGAAAATGTTTATTAACCTATGAATATCCCACATGTGTGACAAACCATGTGTGAAATAAGGTTATACCCACCCTGAAACATATTAATGGATGATATATACATGACAAAATAATTTTATTGTCATAACACCTAAAGGAATATATTCCAAAATAATGTACACATGTATTGTATAGAAAGGTATGTATTTCTAGGAAAATCTCATAATATCTTTCTCACCAAAACCGTAGGATGTTTTCCTGTATTTAGTCTTATCCTCTAGTTTCTCACCAATTTTTTCTAATCATAATCTCAAAAGATTGACTCAATCCTCCTCTGATTCCAACTATAAAGATCCAAGATTTCTCATATATAAATATTATATATTTTTATATGAATATTCAATACATTTCAAAAATACATGTCTGAGAACCATAAAGGTTTAGTTACTTTAGATACTAGATATAAAATCTTATCATTTTATAAATTATCTTCAACATTTCCCATGAAGATCTTCCAACATATTTCTTTTTATACTCATACCCAATAAAAAATATTTTTTCCTACCCTAGGAGAAAAAAACATAGAAAATGATAAGCACTTATTCTCAATTAAGGTAAACATGGGAGATATTAGTCTATGATCATATAAAATCATAAGATAAGAATAATGTTATAAGATAATGAATATAACTTAAAACATTCATATCCAATCAATCATGGATTGTAAACATGATCCATGGAATAAAACAGTTTCAATTAAAAATACATGAATTATAAGAGTGGTAAATAATCACAAATCAATCTTCAACCATAAGTTCATGTTATAAAATTATTTCACCATCAAAAACATAAAAAACGTTTTTTATGTCGTGGTTAACTAACTAGACAATAAAATAATAGTGGATGGAGCATTCCCAACTATTTCCCATATCTTAATGAATCATTCATTAGCAATTTCATTCTATAGTGGATCAATATCATTGTCTTGTTTCTCATGTAGATCAAGTTTAACTAATTTTATACCATAATTACCTCTTCAGATACAATGATTTCCCCAATGAATTAGAGAGATATATAATTCTAATATAACCTATCATATAATAAAAACCATAAATTTTTTTCTATAATATCATTATACATTCATCATATTATTATATCATAACTCATTCAAAGAAAATGGGATCTATAAACATTTCATTAATCCATAAGAACCTGAAATATAGAAAATAAATGTGTATCATAAATACCTCAAAATAACATAAACCATCCTAAGAAAGAATAAACATGGTTCCATTAGATCAAATACCTAGTAATACATAATAATTATGAAATGTTATTGTTCTTTATGAATATAAATAGAATAAAAATATCATTGAAAGAATTCTTGAGAAAAATCACCATTCCATTTTGATATAAATTATTAAAAATCCAAAAAATTATAAAATAATATAGAATAAAATTTATTTGAAAATAAATATTGATACTATAATTGAAACATCTAATAAATTAGTGTTTATGATGGTGGTCAATTATGTTCATTCCATATAATTAAAAAGAAAACTTTCCTTTCATGTTTTTTAAGTCCAAAAGTACATCATTTATAAAAAAACAAGAAGATTCCTTTAAAAACATTTTTAAAAAATGTACAAAAAATGGTAAAAATGAATTTAAAAAATAATTGGATAAGAGAAAAGTTATTCTTAAAAATAGTTTTTGAAAATAATGAAAATAAAGATAACGATTCCTAACTAAATATTAAAACATATTCATTTTTCCATAAAAACAATATTTTGGTCTCCAGAATATATAAAATGAGAAAAATGATAGGATAATATGTAATATCAGTAAATAAATAATTAATATTAAAAATTAAAGGTACTAACTAGATAAGGATCATATAATATCCTCAATAAAAATTTAAGCATAAATAATCTTGATTAAAAATAATATTGAAACAAAAAACCCTTACCTAAGGTATGAATACCTATGTACATGATTTAAACTATTATATAAAAAATAAAAGTTTTATTATAAATATTTTCTAAAAATAATAATATATATAATTCCATATATTATTTACTTATATCCTTTTATCACCCGTTTATTCACTATTCTTTAATAAAATCGTTATTCTTGGTGATAAATATCTCATTTTTCATGTATATTTAGTTTTGGAATTTTGAGTCTTTGTAATTTGATAATGGATAAATTATATAGTGTAAGGTATTTATGATAATTATATTATAAATATTCATTATATATATTTATATATTTAGATTCATCCCAAAAATTATAGATAGAAAAATATATTATACCGTTCACAGAGACGGTAAGTTGTATATACGCATAAGTTTTGTACTCATTTTTCAAGGGATGATTCTAAATAAAGGTAAATGATAATTAAAATTTAAAGAATGATAATTATATCATATACATATTATCTACTCATAAAATTAAATCTTCTTATAATCCATGTAAAAAGGAAACGAAAAATTAATCACATCGCGTCGTGGAAGAAGTAGTCTACAAAGACGCACAAGCTTTGTTGTCATTTCACAATGGATAAGAAGGTAATAAGTAAGATGTGACGATATAATTATAGTAGTATAATTATTTAATAAATATAATTTATACACATTAAATAAATAATTATTTCAATCCATGAGAGGTGGATATGAAAAATGAATTACATCGGTTCACGATGCAGTAATTTGTCGTACACACAGTCGAATGTTTTGTTTCCCATTCGATGCAAGTGGACATAGATATAGGTTACCACCTTAACATAATTAAATATAATTATTTTTAAAATGATATTTTTATTATTTCATAATATTTAAAAAATATTTTAAGTAGGTATAAGAATAAATAAATTGAAAATTCATAGTTAAGAACTATTACGAAAAACCTCTTAAGGGTTATAACTAAATCCTTACTAAAAAAATTTAATGTCAAAAAATAGAATCTAGGTTATTTAGAGGAATGTAAATAATTTATTTGAGAATTTATTTTCTTAACCAAAATCCTCTTTAAGTTAGGAGAGGAGAGGATATGGGGTGTCCTTTTATAAGTAGGGGATAGGACCCACACAGAATTTTTGAAAAGAATAAATTATATTAATGTCTTAATCAAACTAAATGCCTCTAAAATAAACCATTACAAGATATTAGATGATATAGGGCCTAAATATGTCCTTAAATATAATTTAGATATGTTTTTGGGTCTTTTTAACCTTTATATCCACTGTTTGGCCCACAGAAAACTTGTTTAAACCTTAACTATGGTGACATATTTTTACTTTTTTTAACTATTAATTATGAAAAAAAAATTAGAACTTCTTACATAATAGTTATTAATATTATTCCCAATATTAAATCCATTTTAACCATATTCCATTCATATAAGTGGTATAATTTAATTTAAATTTAAATTCGTAAACGTGGCGAAAAGAGGTTTTCCAAAGAATTAATTTTCTTAAGTATAAAAAAATTTTATTTAAAAACATAACCTAAAATTGATTAAAATAAAATAATTCGGATTTATAGTAATATAATTGAGTTAATTTTAATTTTAAAATGATTTTTATTAAAAATTAAATTATTTAAATGGTCTAAATAAAAACATGATGGAGCCATTTTTTATAAAAAAAAATTTAACATAAATCTATATTTATTCTGGTCCCATTTTTAGAATAATATTATTTGAAAGTAAAAACATTTCATTGAATATATAATTTATGAATTTCATTTAATCATTCACCAATAGTAATTAATTTAATTTAATTTTCTAAACACTCATTTCATGAATAAAAAATCCATAAAAATGTCTACATTATTTTCAATTATTTTTGAATTTCATTTATAATTAACTTATAAATAAAGAATCCATTTTATTCAATTATAAAACATAAATTTTTCATAATTTAGTTAGATCTATTCATACCCTATAATCCAACAATTTTTGATAACTAACATGTTAAATAATTACATTATTTTAATAGTTTATTGTCATTTGTTTAAAATAAGTGTTTTGTGTAATGCAATCTATCAAAAAATTATTTATTTGGAAAAAATAATTTATCAAATCATGGGGTCAAACAGTAAATGTACAAATGTGTTCAATAGAATATCATGAATACATTATGAATCATGATAATTTTACATATAAAATTTAACTTTTTTATTATAGTCTCTTTATTAGTTTTCCAAAATCTTTTAAAATAATCTATGACTTTTAAATATGTTTAAATGATACAAAAACTAATTTATGTAAAAAAATAGACAATTAAGGCTGAGAAATTTATGACCTATTAATTATATTTTATTTTAGGTTTTGAAAACAATTTTATTTTGAGCATAGGAGATCTGGGAACTATTAAGATCTAAGATATCTATATAACTAGATTCATTTTTAGAATGAAATTATTAAAGGTTTTTATATTTTTAATGGATTTTATTGAAGTTATACGTTTTATTATGGTGAAATTACTGATTCATTCATATTCTGTTAATCTAAATATAACTTTTTATATTGTTTTTAACAGAAGTAGAAAATAGTAAACTTGGAAAAATAATAATAGCTAATGAGAAAATGATAAATGGAGTAAATATCATGAGGATAAAGCTTATATATTATATAAAATAGGAATGATTTCCAAATTCATTTGAATAATTTATAAGCCATTTCAATTATAGAGGAAACATATATAAATCTAAAAGTTATTTCATTAAATTTCTAAAGTAGTTTGATGTCAAATTTTCAAATGATATCAAAATAAATATTTCTCTATTAATTAGTAAAACTAAGAAAATGTTAAAAGGTAAAATAAGGGGTGCGTGTGAAGGAATATTTAATATAAATTTAATATTCATAAAATAAAACTCAATAATTTGGAAAACAAACTCCATAAGACTTCAAGTAGAAAAAATAAATGAGGGCAACTTATTTTGAAACAAAAATATCAACAAACCTACAAACTGAAATTAATGGAAAAGGGAGAATGAAATTAGAAGAGGTTAGGGCCCTATAATATATTATTGAGTACACTAAGAATATAGTGGAATAAAATAAAATTAACAAAAGGAGGATAAATTAAATAATGACTTTGAGAAATATAAATTAGATTATGAAAAATTAGAATCTAATAATAGAAAACTAATTTTCAGAGAAAAACTGAAGTAGATAAAAAATAACATGTACAAGGAACCACCAAAATAAATGTGAAATATGGTTATTCTACCATCATTCAAAATTATAAAAACATGAACATAGGTTTAAAACATCCATGGAAGATATTATAATTATCCCTTATACCATTTGGAAGAGGAGATTATATATTCAGGGAGGTTAATGTCTATTTATTTTCTAAGTCAATAGTTATATCTTCTCCATCTCTCAAAAATTTGAAATAAATTTTTGGAATTTGATAAAAAAAATCATTGAAATTTTTTAATGTCTTTGAATAATCTTTTCCTATAATCATCTAGAAAAAATAATCATCATTCTCATATTTTTATGGAACAACTTCCAAGTCATAATTTAAAGATTCCAAAATATAAACAAAAAATAAAATAAAGTAAATTTAAATTTTTTTTCTATTAAAACTCCAAATAAAAATTCTAAGGATTTCGTTTATAAAACAACAAATTCATAATAATAGAGGAATATTATGGAAAGTGAATGAAATATTTGATGACGATTTTATGAGTTCTAAATAGACACATATTGAACATCTAGATGATTAGGATTAGAATTATTCTTTAATATTTATTATATATGTCAATATAGATAAAATATTAAAGAGTTGTATTACAAAACTCTATCCACAATTTCGTGATCATATATTTAGAAAATTGAAACAAATAGAAAAGTGTTTATAATTCAAAAATAAAATCGTGGATAAGATTTTCCTTACACTTTATCTCCTATTAATAATAAATGAATACTTCAGTGTAATTTATTAATAGAATGATTCATTCTTATTTACAAAAATAATAAATCATAAAAAGAGATTTTTTTGTAAAAATGAAAATATAAAATCTCATTTATTTCATCTTAGGGAATGTTATCATCACCACTTCTATACTTTTAAAATTTTTATGGAATTAGTTAAGACTGAGTTGAAAAATTGACTCTTTAGTAGGGTAAAAACAAAGGGGATGAGAGGAAGTTATGAGGATATTATATAAGAAATGGGTTATTGTAATAAAATATTTTTTATCTAAAAAAATAGATTCTATATATTCAAGTAAAACATAAATCATGAATTTCTATTTTAATTATACTCTTTTGAAATATTAATGAATACATTTTTTTGTTATTTTAGATTTTATCATATGCTCATTTTTTTCTTAAACTGTGTGCTTCCATTTGAGAATCAAAACGAGGAAAAATTTCATCTCATTAGGCTCCACTCTTTAAAAATAGGGATAAATATTTTCTAGTGGAGTACTTCTAGATGTTCACTAATATCTAAGGGAGTTCATTAAATTTTTATTAAATTAATTTTAAAAAATTCATTTTATATTTTTCTTATAATTTTTGAAATGGGTGATATTTTGACTCTTTTTTTGATAATACAGCATATAAATTTTATTTTTGATAAATATTAATAAATAATGTTTTCTACTATAATTTATTCAAAGAAAAATTTAGTTTTATTTTTTAGAAATGTAATATCTGGATTCTTATCATTCTGAATCTATCTCAATATTAACTAACATATAATAATATTTCAATATTATAACCATGAAAGGAAAGATATAAAGTAATATGATATGATTATCAAAATTCATTATAAGATATTGGGATCTATATAAATCTTAGAAAGTTGGTTTTAGATGAAGTCTATAAATAGGGATATAAGATCAAACTAGAATAATAATGTTTTGACTAAGAATCGGGATCTTGATAATTAAGGGTGGGAGATTGTATTTTATATTTCCTAATTATAATTAGACACAGTGACTCTATTCTACGAGTGTTTTTCCTTAAGGAACAAAAATTCTCTATTATAACTATTTTATTATTTTATATTTTTTTATATAAAATGTTTTGGGGAAATGGCTTTGTGTTTATAATTTTTAATTAAAAAATATTTTGGGAAAAATCATGATGTACCCAGCCATTTTATAGAAGAGTTTCCATCTTAGAAAACATTATTTCTAAATTAGCTTATTTTTATCCTCCCATTTCATTGGTCTAATATAAAATAAATTATAAGAATAATAAAATTTACATCCTTATTAATAAATTTCAATGTCGTTTTTGGATTTCATGTCTAATTACCTAGGAAATTTCTTAATTCATTATACTCTATTCAATGTATTAAATTCATATTTCTTATTTTTTATATTAAATTTATAGTGGCCTTATATTTTAGATTGATTAAATACATTTTCTATATGTTATTATATTATTAATTTGTGTTGGATTTGCATTTATTTTAGACTCCTAAACAAAAATTGTATATTAATGATATATATTCAAGAGGAATTATTCTCTTTGATTTTTAAAATATTCAATTCACCTCCCTATTGAAGTTTCATATCATGGATAATAACGAGAATAATATGATTCCAAATTGTATTTTAACCTTGTTGAGGAACTTGTGGCAATAGTGAAACATGATGATGACTATATGAAAGAACCTATTAATGATGATATCGTACATAACATAATGGAGTCAACCATTCAACTGGATAATGTCCCGTATTCCCCATGAATTTTGGTTTCTTTGAATCATCTTTAAAAACCCATATATTTTAACAATAATTTTGACCTATATGAATTGAATGATATTTTGGAGCCTAAAGTGACTAGGAAACTTTTGGATTTCCAAAATTTTGTGGTTATTGATAAAAAATTATTATACTATACATTTTACCCATATAATGAAATCAATGATTTTATTGGTATGCTTAAATCATTAAGAGAGTTTTTCATGGATATTATTTCTTTTATATGCATTAAAATTAGCTGTATTAATGATATACTTTTCTATATCCTAGGTATTTCATCACATGATAGTAATTACTATCCTTTTAATATAAGTTATATTTATTTATTTCCATTTAACTATTTATATAAAAAAATTTATAATATAATTTTTACTATAAGAGTATGACTTTCTTGATAGATACATTACACACTGCTAAAAAATATGATGTAGATGCATGTAATTTTTTTGTTTAATCCTAATGGAGTGTAACCAATGTCTAGTTAAATATGATATAATTTTACTTCTCAAAAAATAGAAACCCATTTTTTTATTAGTTAATATTTCATTTAATTATATTTAATTTTTATGTATTAAATGTTATTTATTCATTTAAAAATAAATTCTTAATGATGCTAATATGAATTTAAATTATCATATATGTTTTTATTATTCACATTATTATATTATTAGAGTTTTATTTCTAAGGTATAATGTTAGTATATTCTATCTATGTGTAAATTTTATTGGTTACTAATTTTATGCATTTTTATGGGATACATAGTACATATTTTCGCCTATAGATAATTAAAAGGGATGTTTAAAATTTATCATTATATCTTCTATACACTTATAAACCACCATATGAAATGAAAAACATAAAACATTTAAAAATGATTATTTTGATTTCATAATTGAACACCTAAAAAATTATTATGTTTTTTAAAGAAATTAGTTAGGTACACACCACTATTTCCCATATTCATAGTCTGAGAACAGGTTTACTGGTTTGAATTATTTTGCTTACTTATAGCAATGATTATTGACTATTACTGATATAATTCATCTCTTTGAAAACATTTTTTCAAACTTTTTTATTTATGGACTCTTATTTACACATTTTATCATTTATATTAACCCACAAAATATTTTGATACATTATTGGAATAATACCATTTAATCATCACTATATATTTCTTTTTTTACAGAATATCATGTTTCCTTATAAATTTGATAACATTCTATATATTTCCTTCAAAATTATATAAATTTTTAGTTTTTTTTAGATGAATTAGGAATTTCTTTGTTAAATTTATCCTCACTTAAACCAAAAATAAAACCATTCATTTTCTACATTACATACCTTTTATAAAACATAATGAATAATTTTTATAATTATAAAATACCACATATCCTTTCCATTCCATATAAAGGATATTTTTGTGATGATTGTCAATCTAATATTGGGGGATAAATTTATTCATAAAGAGGGTTATCTGAGGGATACTACTTTATTTGATATATATGGATCAAAATTATTTCAATGTCTTATGTGAGTTTCATTTCATAATAGCTCCATTAATTTAATTCATATATTTTTATGTGGAAATATTATTTCCTTTTTGTTCTGCAAATGTGTACATTTATGGTTATTATGTTGTGCCCAAACTTACTATGTTATATATGAAAGTGATAACCAATTACCATATAAGTTGGTGAAATTTATATGAAAAAATTTCATTGATTTTATAAGTGTTCTGTGCTAATTTTTACATTATCTATTTCATATATTCATATATTTATTTTATGGGGTTTCATATTTTCTCCCTACATATTTTTCTTATCGTTATATTTGAGTAAGTTTTTTCCAATTTGATCATTCTATTAGTATTTGTACCAATGCTTTAGTAGGGAAAAAATTATTTATTTTTGAGTGAGGTTTTGAGGGATATAATTAGATTAATATTTATTATACATATATTTAATGATTTTACTTACATTGTTTTCCAATTATTCTTGAAAAATTCTTTTATGTCCTACAATTCCAATGCCTTAGAGATCATTTTAACATATATTTAATCCATCATGCTTAATATAATTTTTAACTTCAAAATATTTGACATATCTGTTTCATTAAAATATTATGATAAACATTCAATTTTTTAAGAATTGACTATAACATAGAGTTAATTATTCTTGATCAATAAGAATGTTATTGAGGTACGCCACAATGATGTATGAGTGTACATACATTTTTTAATGAACACAATAGTAAAAGAAATTATTTCTTAAAATTTAAATTTTAAAAGTGTGATATATTATTGGTTAAATCATTGATAATTTTTTCACACGAAATTGTTTTCATATAACCAAGGGTGTATTAATATTTTGTTTCCTGATATATTTTTAATGGCTGAAATAGTTTATATCTTACCATTGTAGGTTCACTATAATTGGATACCTTTTCCTTAAAAAGGGATACATGCCAATAAATTAATAGGATTTAAACTTTAAACATTAAAATATTTGGGGATTTGATCCTTTCAGTTTGAACCAAATCTATTAATCATACCCTCTTGAGGGTCTCCTAAAATATACTCATCACTATGACAGCTACCTCACCTTCCTCATGTCGACATAACGGTGACCAAAATGAATGACCATAAAGAGACTTAAAAGGTTCCATATGAATAAAATATAGTAAAAGGTTTTTTATGTGAACTCTATAAATTCCATATCTCATGCTCCAGTAAAGTCTAGGATGTATACCCAAATCATATCCTTAAAGATCTAGATTCACCTCTCCCACATTCCACTAGAAAATGAATAATTCTTCTTACTCATATTTAATTGATTCATCATATCCTTCTATAATTCTTTCAAAAATTGTGAAATAAATCTTGTGTCCCTATCAAAAATGATAGAGTATGTAACTCCATTCAGACATAAAATTTTCTGAATATAAATATTTCCCAACTCATCTACTGAGTGAGTTTCTAAAATCAACATGTAATGTTCATGTTCCATCAACTGATCAACTATCACCCAAACAAAATATATACTTCTCGGGATCCTAGTATACCCTATCGTAAATTCCACCATCACCTCATCAAACTTCTACATAGGAATGATTAGTAGATAAAGTTACCCACCTTATTTCTAAAGCACCACATTGATCTTCAGATATTTTGGGCAATGAGAGGTGAGTCCTATGATCTCTATTTTTATTCTCGACCACGTGAACTGTCCTTTTTAATCTTCATACATCCATGTCAATCCTAGGTGATATTATCACTAAGATGAATGGGAGTACCTAATAAACATTTCCCTTATGGAAGAAGGAAGCACTACACTCCCATGAACATGTATCATATCATCAATATCCTTCGAACATCCTGAAACTGGGTCACTTCTTTCCAACCATTATCGCATCACCAAGAATTTGATATCTGATTCCAAGTAGACCATTACCTGGTCCACAAAAAATTTATGAGATTACCAAGGGAGAAAATGGAAACAACCATTGGTTCTTAGATTCATATTATAATATATTTGGAATTTAAATGAATACTATGATCAATATCACAAAAAACACACAATATTCATCATAAATAAACCATGAAATATTATTATTAAAATGTGATCCTTATAACCTAGATGTTTTATTTGAAATTATGAATAATATTATAAAATTAGAAAATATATATAGTTATTACTCAATAATAATTCATTTATTAATTTTTAGTAAATAAGTACTCAATTTTTTAGTAAAGTCATTTTAGGCTTGAAAAATGTGGTTTCTTCATAAATGGTTTTATTGTTTTTTGTGACTAAAAATTATAATTAATCTCTGAAACTTTTATAAGTAATATTTTATAAAAATATTTCATTTTTTAATTTATAAATTAAAAATTATCTTATTATTAATTTTTATAATTTTCTAAAATGTTTTATTTTTCAATGAATTGTGAAAAATATTGATTTTTATTGAAAATTGTCATTTATATTCAAGTATTTACAAAGTCACATCCATTTTGTATTATTTTTAAAATTTAATTTGTTTATATATATTAATAATAATAAAATAAATGTGATTTTAATCATCATTATACTTGAATTAACAATAAAAACATTTTTGTACTTACAATTGCATATTTCTGGAAAATCCCTTTTCATCACGGTTTGTGGGATTAAATTAAAATCAATGCCTCTAAATTATCTGAATTGAATTGGATAAAAGAGATTAAATATTTGGAATCAAAATAATTAATATTATATAATAATTTTATCTTTAGTTTTGGTCAATATGAATGGTAACCATAATAAAATTGGTGTTCCACGGTAAAGGTAACATATGTTAATTTGGGTTATAAATATTGTCAAAAGGCATTAAATTAATTCAAAAACTTCTCATAATTTCATTTAATGAGTTTATTATTTCAATTATCATGCAACATCATAATATATCCCCTTTTTTATATTTATCTTTGATTTTTACCTTTATAATTTTTTAAGGAAATAATAATGTCAAAATTGTCATTCTCCTATTTTTCATAATTCTTAATATTTTTTGAATTCAAAATAAAACAATTATATTCTATTATAAATTATTATCTCAAAGATATGTTATTTTTTATCATGGTAATTTATTCATTTTAGTTATTAAATAATTACTTTAAATGTATACGAAACACTGACATAGTTCTTGTGTAAGCAATAGAAATATCAAGTAAATGATTTTAGAAACTCTAAAAGTAATATTATTTGGGAGAGATATATCATACCATAAATTTTATAAGATAATATATCATATCAGTGGATTATTGAAATTTTATTATTATAAATCCATGACAATCATCTTTTTTTAATTCAAACTAAATGAATTATTTCATAAATGGCGTTAATGATATTTTCTATTAAATAATATTTTATTAAAATATTTAAGAATAATAAAAATATTTAAATAGGAAAATTACATTAATAAATGTTTTAAAATTTCTTACATTTTCAATTTATAATCCAATTTTCAACTTATAAGTAAAATTATGAACCTTTAATATTTAAAATTTATTTACCACGGTTAAGGTTAAAATTGGTTAAACAAGTGGTTAAAACAAAATTTAAGGTTTAGAATGATCTAGTGATGTCTATAAACATTATATTAAGATTATATTAAGACCATGACCTCCTAACCTTATAATCCATGTAATTTTTGGACCATTAAACAAGAGTTAGACACATATTATATTATAATGTTTCATGAATTTCCAAAAAAAAACCCTCCCTTCCTTTATAAAAAGACATGTATTATCTCCATTAATTACACCATAATAGGTTATCTATATATACCAAACCATTACAAGTTCTATTCAAAACACGTAAATTAATGATTTAGTGGTTTTTGGTATTCTTAAAATACCATTCCCGGGGTCCTTAAGAATGGATCTAAAGGTGGTCTACCAAAGAAGAGGGTATCATTCAACCCGCCATTGTAAAAAAAACTTATTTTTATACCTAATTATAGTATTCTTCACCCCTGATGAAATAATGACATCACTATCTTCCCTATACTATTATTTTTTATGCTAATGTAATAACTAGTATCTCTATCATCTACCATAAATTTAGAAATGAACCCATAGTTCGTGTTTATGGTGGACTACCATCACATGAACTGGGGTAATTTGTTTTCAATAACTACCTCTCATGGATATTTATAATTATGGAATAAATTTATATACAAATTATTAGTGATGTAATTGTCATTATTTAAAGATAATATATCATCTATTATCTAAGCTTCCCATCTATTGAGAAATGATAACATCATTCATGTCTATATGTGTATTACAACTTCCATGACGCGATGTGATTCATTTTTCATCATCTCATAACATGTATAGAATAAATATAGTATTTAAACAATTAATACGATATTTATGAAACCTTAATAATTCTATATAGATAAAATAACACATTCATTTTTTCTTTCATGTTATTTGAAAAATATAAATGTTACACATCTGTTCGAATGAACTATCATCTCCATGTTGTAATGTAATTCATTTTTTATGTCAATATTTCATGGTTGGTGTTAAAAGTATAATTAATGTATAAAAATGAAAATAATTTTTTTATTATTTTTCTATATAGAATGTAATGATTACCACTTGACCATGGTCAACATACCCAAGTTCTTTTGAAATTATGAACCGGACATCCTCAGAATACTAGATGTGGACTCAACTAATTACGTAATTTATTATGTAATTTAAGGAAATTAAACAATTTGTTCAATCATAAATTAATGAACCTTGAAAAAATTTATTAAATAATCATATAATTGATATAATTTTATTATATAGAATTTAAAAGACATATATTGAAATCCTATACTCAAGATAAGAGATTTTATCTCAATTTCCATTTATTGTGGCATGTTTTAATGTTTTTATAACACCCCAAACCAATGCTTCTGATTTTAGTGCTTGAAAATTATATGTGATTTTTTTATAAAAGAATGTAAACAATTATTCAATGCTAAAAAAAATTCAAGACCATTTTCCGATCCAGGTTCTGAAAAATTAGACCCCAAGTTACAAATTATTAAAGTTCAAATTAAAGAAAACAATATTCCTACTATTCTTCCCCAAATGATAAATTTAAAACAGAAGATTTATGTATGATATTTTCTAATATACAAATGAAAATAATATTAAAACATCATATGAGAATTCAGTTACACGGTAAGTGGTTTTAAAACCATTAAAATTCCTTTTATGAAATCGTCCATTGAAAATAAATTTTAGGAAATGCATTTGAAATTATTTTCATAATACCATGAAAATACATTCATAAATACCATTTCTAAATAATATTGAAATTATTTACATAAAAAAATACTTCATTGTTTTGAATATAATGATGCACAAATAATTCTTTAAAAATAATCCAGTGATATTTTGAAAAAACTCTACACAATATTTTTTGAACACAAAACACTGAGACCACTTGAATCATTAAAGGATATCTTGGGACTACCCACTTTATGAGGGATAGGTTCACTCCTTAGTTCCCTACCATATTAACTATTTTTAGGTGTTTGATTTAATAAATAAAGTTAATTTGTATTTACTTATATATACTTTCACTAGATTTTTTTCATTAAAAACTTAATAACATAACATAAAACATTTACATGTTTATATTTTAATTTATATACATACATTCATAAGAAATCTCTTGAAAATAGTGAAACTGAATTTTCTTAACATCTAGATGTAAGTTAAAATACATGGAATGAAAATATAATTATCATTCATGTATTATTTTTAACCCATAGCATCTACTTTGAAAATATTTTCTTATGAAAGAATTATTTGTTCACTTAATATGTATATACATCAAAGAATCAATAAAAAATAAACTTGTACATGCATGAAATGTCACAAATTATGGGAAATAGACATATCTTATAATTTAATTGAAATAAATGAATGTATAATGGCTTCACGCAAGTAAAATAATATCATTCTCATTCTCTAAGTTTCATAAAATGAAAGATATCTAATTTAATGATTTTAAATATAACTCATTCCATAAATCATTTCAAAAACTAAAACCCACCCTAAAAGGGTTCTTTTAAAATAAGAAAATCATATATATATATATATATATATATATATATTTGAAATCTATATAATGGGAGGTAAAATTGAAAATTAATTATTCCCATTTCAATATAAACATCAAAGGATAAAAATAAAATTAAAAAAATTATTTATAATAATTTTTTGAATCATAAATTAGAAATACATTTCTTGTTTTATGTGAATAAGTCTTCTTACAACTTCTTCAACATCCTATTTCCCCTTCACAACTCTCATAATTTATTGGAAATTATATATATACACATACACATATATATATAAGCGAAGGAAGGTAGAGGCTACTGCTTACCTCACCACCAAAGATCACACATAGTACACTAATTCGATCCCATATTGTGGAAGAATAAATGATTTATATATAGCATGGCTCACACTTTAAATTAAATTCTATTCTATGAGAAATAAAATGACATTCGAACATAAATTAAGAGGACACTAAAATGAATTATTTGAATGAATAACGGATGGATAAAAACTTGGATAAAGAAGAAAAATAATTGGTTGATGAAGCATTATCAAAAGGATTTCTATATAGGATACAATACTAGATAGAAATGTTGACAAGAAAATAGTGATAGTGAAATAAAAAATATAAAAATAAGATGATGTTATCCTTATAAAATATAAGAAATATATTTTCAATCATAAACTAAATGATATCAAATAGGTTACCAATAACATAAAAACATCCAATTGAGATTGTCATCAAATGGAGATTGAAGGAAATGATAGACAAATGGAATCAATACACTGCATACGATAGAGTTAATATTTTAAAACACTTAAATCCTACTTGAAGATCTTGATTATGTGAAGTAGATCTCTAAAATTGAAGGTTTTTCCCCCAGATCTCGTTTAGAACATCCATGTAACATAGATCTAGCCTTATGAAAGCTCATCGATGGTCAGAACATGATATAGTGTCAAAACACACTCGAAACCCTCAGATATTGATCCAGAATCATCACCCAGCCTTTATATCCCTTGATCCAAGCTCCCTAGAAGGCTCTCCCTCCAAACTCTCAGTTTGTGACTCCTGGTTCAGTTTCACACTCAGCTGCTGTAAGGACCCGAACTATTATAAGTAAAATTTAATTTTTTATTTAATTAAATGTATTATTTTGTAAAATGGATATACAAAACACATGCACTCTATTTTTTTATTCTATAAAATTGGATTTAAATTACCATTAAGTATCATTATCATTGATAATTGTTTTGTTGAATAGTGATAACATGACCAGTATATATATAGGGTTTTAACAAATCCTTTCGACACATAAAAATTAGGTGATGGCCTTAACCAATAATATCATTCCCTATGAAGACCATTTATCAGAACTTCTAAGGGAGATAGAATTTCTGGTATTTTCTCTATAACAATCCCAAGCTGATATACAACAACTTAAGCATGAGAAAACCCATTTATGGGGGAAGTTCAAGCTCATCGAGATCACGACCCAAACCAGGTTCGCTGAACAACCCCATGAAAGCCCCACCATCACACACCTTACTCTTAGGTTGTATGTCAGTCTAATAAAGGGATATGTATCAAGACTCTAGAATTATGATTATGAACATTATTTTTGTATATAATAATAAATATATTTTTATTTTATTATTATTTTTAAAGTACAAATTTTATTTTTGGTTAATATTCAAATTGAATTAAGAAATATATTAAAATGAATTAATAAATAATATTTTAATAAAATATTACTATGAAATTACTTTAATTAAATATTAATGACTGTATGATTTTTATGACGCCAAATTTAATTTTTATTAAGCTTTGAAAACTTTTTTTGTCAAAACCCGTCAATCTTCAATAAATGTTATTTTTTATTTTAAAACTGAAAATTCACATATTAAGAAAATTACTTGGATAAAATGGATATTTCTTTTGAAATCAAGGCATAAAAATTATCCTATTGTAGATTTTTCCTAATTTTTCTAAATAATCAAATTTTTGGGTAAAGATTAAATACCATATAAATATATAGTGATTTTATGGCACCATAGTGGCTCAATAGTGATGAAAAAACATTATAAAAGGGATGTTTGGCCAAATATAAAATTTACCTTTAAAATAATGTAATTTTAGAAATTTTTGACTTATTGTATATAGCATTAGTGAATCCTACATAATGTATAATATATTTTATGATTTTTAGTTCATTTCTTTAATAATGTGACTAACCTCCAAAAAATCATGGATAATATTTTAATATATTCAGCCCATGCCCATATAAATTAATGTTTTAAACTCTTTGGAAAAAACCATAGGCAAAAACTATAACACCCCAAGCTTCCACGGTATGTTTCCCTTTGAATAATGCAATAGTTTACATTGTATGCAACTTCGAGATTCTAACACCCTCCGACCAATCAAACTAGTTGTTATGAATAGTAATACCCACATTTTAAAATTTTATAAATTTTATCTTTCAAAATGAACTTCATTTTTGGATTCAGAATATCGAAATTATCTTAGGGTGAATTTTTGGTATTTTTCTGAAAACATTCAATTTTGGATGAATAGTGAAAAACATTGCGTTATTGTTTAAAACTGCATTCTTAATTAAATAATGAAATATTTTATTTAATTTTATTGTAGGTAAAAATAGTTACATAATACCTATATATGTTCAACATAATTCATTGCAGTCATTTTACAATAATTTTAGATATATAAAATTTTATCGAACTTTTTACCGTCTTTTACCCACCTCCTAGGAGCATTTCCAAATTTGGATTAAACTTAATTTTACCACATCTGTGAGTTGAATTTAAAAAATCTGAGAGATACGGTTGATATTAGTAATTAAAATTATGTTTAATAAGATTAAAATAATTTTTTGTGAATAGTAACGTTTTACTTTTATTTACCACGGTAAAAAGTAAATATGGTAATTAAGGGTAAAAATGATAATATTATTACCCAAAAACATGCCCTAATTCTATTAAATAACCTTAATTCGACCAAAAACAACCATATAAATAAAATATGATCCTTTAGGTCCACCTGGATTAGATTAGGACATTTATTATTAATTTATATAAAAAAGATTTAAAAGAGTTAAAATCAATGTTTAATAACTAAACCATTTTGAATATAGTGTTATACATAAGATAAATTCGACTATAAATATTAATTTGAAATATAAAAATATTTTCTACATAATGGTATTTAATTTTTAATTTTTAAACATTAAATAAATAAATTTATTAGTAACACAATGGTGATGCAATAATTACCTTATTAATCAAATGTTAAAATAATTGATATTATAAACATCTAAATAAATATAATTGGAGACTTTTAATTTATTAAACTAATTTTCTAGGTAAATATGACCTGTTAAGGTTGATTAAATGAATTTTTTTGAAGTAATAATGTTGTTATGAATTTAAAAAAAACAAAATACCAAATAGTGTCAAAATCGACATAGAAGGCTGTTTAAAACAAATATTATATTATTAATTGATATTTTATTCCAAAAAATCTAAGGTTTGGCCAAAGGGATTAAATAATATTATATATTTCATTAATAAACCACTTGAGGTTCTTTTGTAAGTTTTTAGTAAGTTTATTTACCATATAATATAAAAATACAAAGAGACATGGTAAATGTCAAACTATTTAACTACAAGTTAAATCATAAAGATAAGGTTAAAATAGTGACCTAAACCTATATAAACCCTATTGGGTGAGTGTTTGATGACCCACCACCTCCTTAGACTTTACATAATTCATTTTTGAGCCATTAGAAACCGAAAATTATTTTATTATAAAATAATATTTCAATCTTTTCTTAAGGTGCCCCTCACCCCCTTATAAAAGGGAATTTCCCATTATCCCAAATTCACACATTTAAATCCATTTTGCTCATCCAAACCCTGCCCAAATATCCTCCCAACTTTTCTCCCTTCATTTTAGAGGCCTTTATTCGGTCATAAAGACAAACTAAAGAGCTTTTTTGATCAAATCAAAAGGAAGAACATGAAAATAAGATAAATATTTCATCACCTCTTTCAAGTTGGTTTCTTCTTCCACTTCCTCTTTCTTTGTTGTTTAAATTATAAAATAAAAACTCCATTATATTATATATAATTTGATGTTATTATAAAAATGGTAAAACCATATTCATTATTATATCCATCATATGAATGATAAAGTCATCATACATGCGTACGTACGACTTGCCGTCTCCACGTCGTGGTGTAGTTTGTTATTCAAACACTTCATTATTTGTATGGGTATAATAATGAGTATAACTGATATAAATAATAAATATAACATGTTAATGATTTTGTATTTATGATATACCATCAAATTACATACGATTTCACCATCAATATAATGATATTGTCGCTCGTGCGTACGTATGGATTACCGTCTCCACGACGTGATGAGATTCATTCCCACGTTCACCATTCAACAATGACTATAAAAATATATATAATTAATAAGTATGTAATATATGAAATAATAATTTTACTGGAGATATATATATATATGTATATATGTATGTATGTACATATATCTTATTCACTTACTTCAATTCAATACGATATGAAAACAGAAACATTGTTTATGCGTGCGTACGGCCTACTGTCTCCATAAACGGTGCCTTCCATTTCATATATATCTATTATAAATATTTATATTATAAATATATATGATATATAAATCAGGTTTTATATTCTGGAACTATTTAAATCATGATCTAAATGATATGATCAATAATAACATGTTAAAACACGTACAGTAAAGAAAGCGATTATTACTCAAAATGTTAATTTAACATGGAAATAATTATTAAATGGGTAGTATAAAGTCATAAATGAATCATGTATAATATAATAAATAAGAATATGGTTTTTTTATAATTTAATAACATACTATGGTCATTATACAAGAGGTTAAACGTACCCTCGACCAAAAGAAATTGCAAGGTAAGGGTTAATTCCACAATCTCTTTATTATCCAAGGTTGTTTTTACGTAAGTGTCTAATGGGAAATATTTATTATCCATTTACATGTTTCATAATGGAGTTTTCAAAGGGATTATTTTAAGTTACTTTTTAATAACACATTATTTTAAATTTTTTAAAGGTTTATTCTTCTAATCCTTTCTCATTAATGTCCATGTTCTCCAAAGGGTTTTAAGGATTTATTTATATAGACAAGAATGTTTTAAAATGCTAATTACATTCAAAATTTTCAAAGTGGTATAGGACACTTTGATTCAAAACTATCTTTTAGATGAATTCATTTCTTAATTTTGTGACTTTTAAATGTTTTCATGAAAAAGATATATTTCTCTCAAAGAGTTTTACAAATCATTTTCATCTATGTCAACACCATTTGATGGATTTTAAACTTCTTCGAAGTAGATTTATTATGATACAAATATTCCATATTGTATTGAAGGCTTTGTGATATGTTTTATTGGGGATGTGTTATTTATATACCATTCATGGTTTATGGATAATGTATTGACATTTCATATGATAGTTTTAATAAGAATGTTTATGTCATGTTTAAACCTTTTCATATGAGGAATGAATTGGACTTAGTAAGTGATGAGTAGAGCCCTCTATAGCTCCTTCATGCATCAGTAGGTCTCATGAGAAAAAATAGTATCTTGGCAAAGGGCCTTGACAAAATCTTATTTGTAGTCTTGGCACAAGGCCTTGACTATGTGGTTATGAAGTCTGGCATTATGCATTCCATCATTATGAAAGTGGTTATTGATATTTCATGTGATTATTAGACTAGTATAATATCCATGTGAATAAGTAAATGACAGAATTTTATTTTATATTTTCTATTTTACGCTGAAGTTTAAGTTAAAAGGATTTTTTTTAGTCTTATACATTACTTTAAATGTTTATGCTTTTTTATGAAATTTTATTCTATATTGTTATCCTTACTAAGCATCTGAGATCACCCCTTTCTATGTAATATTATTTCCAGGATGTGAAGAAGTATTTTATGGTTGAACTATAGGGATAGCCTAAGGGATATGAATGTGGTAAATGGATAAATTTTTTTGTTGTTTTTCATTTTATAATGTAATGTAACGTTCATATATGTAATCTATTTTCCAAGACTGCCAAACAGATCGGTCCTTCGGGACTTGATTCCTTTTAATCATTTCAATGTATTAAAATTATGCACTGACTCTGGGTAACTGAGGTCAGGGCATTACATATGGTATCAGAGGAAATTTAGTACAAACCTTGGAAGATAAATTTAGAAAAACTCGGATTATAGAACATTAACCTAAAATATACTTTGAGGATTAGTATAAAATAACTTACTAGAATTTTGGTATTGTAAAGATTTTGTGATTTGTCCATGCAATAAATCCCTGTCAGGATACGAGTAGGTAGATACGGCTCTGGCACAGATGTGCCTAGTGTTAATACCTGAAAACATCACTTTGAGCTAGACTCAAATGGGAACTAGTTCATGACAACGGGCATTGCTGCACTCTTGGTTACAATACTAATGGGGGGATATTCTTAGGATAATTATCATTTTCTTTACAAACCATTATGAAGGGTTTATGAGTATATACTTCCTCAAAGAAAACATTTTTATATTTATGGATTATATCCATAAACTATTCAATTTATGTTAAGTGTTTTACAAGTTTGTAAATATGTATTGTGATTCATAAATTAATCTACTGTATGCCATTGTTTAGAAATGACACCTAGTGGAAGGAGTGGAACCTGTATCAATGTATGTAATCCATTTAGGATTTCCCTCTTACTCAAGATAATTATAGTGGAGCTGGTGATGAAACTGGTGTTGATCATCTTATTACCATACTAGGACTACTCACTCAGGTTATGAATAATAACCTTACCCGTGTGAATCACCAAGATCCACAACGTAGAGGATCAATGTTAGACTTATTCATGAGGAAACAACCACCAACATTCCATGGTATTACAAATCCATTAGTACTTGAGAAATGGATAAATTCCTTAGAGAAAATATTTCATGCTTTGGGGAGTTGTTAGTCAAAACACCTAAGGGAAGTATCATCGCAACAAAGTTTTGTGAATTAGTTCCCATTAGAGAATATAAATATTTTTTATCTGCTGATCTCATCACAATACCCATGATTGAATTTGATATAATCCTCAGAATGGATTGGATTTCGGACCATGATGAAAAAATTTATTGTAATAAGAATGAGGTTAAAATTTTTGATGATGATAAAGAGTACCTTATCTTTAGAGAAAAAACTTCACCACATGATTATTATCTAGATCCATCCCCCAATAGCTCTACTAAATTAAATTATTGGGGAATAAGAGAATGAAATAGCTTTGGTTGAGGAAAAGAATGATGGAATAGAGGACATACCTATTGTGCAGGAATATAATGACGTGTTTCTAGAGGATTTACCAGGGCATCCTCCATAACTAGAAATTGTGTTTTCCATTGATTTAATTCCTAATTCAATGCCCATATCGAAGAACCCTTATAGAATGGTCACTGTGAAATTGTTGGAACTAAAGAAATTACTAGAGGAATTGAGTAACACATGATTTATTTGCCCTAGTGTTTCTCCATGGGGATCCCCTGTCCTTTTTGATAAAAAGAAAGATGGATCTATGAGGTTGTGCATTGACTATAGGGAGATCAATGCTATAACAATAAATAGAAAGTATCCCCTACCTCACATTGATGATTTATTCAACCAACTTCATCGAGTTCAATATTTTTCAAATATTTACCTTCGATCTGGATATCATCAGTTGTGTGTGAAGAAGGAATACATTCTGAAAACAGCATTTTGAACCAGGTACGGGCATTACGAGTTTATAGTACTGCCTTTTGGGTTGACTAATTCACCCTCTTTCTTCATGTATCTAATGAATAGAGTTTTTAAGGAATATCTTGGTGACTTTTTAGTGGTATTTATTGATGATATCTTGGTATACTCCAAAATCTATGAAGATACTAAAAATCACTTACGCATTATTCTAAGGACTCTTAGAAGAAATGAATTATATGGGAAATTTAGCAAGTGTGAATTCTGGATTCAGGAGATTTATTTTCTTGGCCATATTTTCTCTAAGGATAAAATCTCTTTTGATCCTTCAAAAACTAAGGCAATCCAAGAATGTCCAGCACCGACAAGTATAACTGAGGTACGTAGTTTTATTGGTTTAGTAGGTTATTATCGACATTTCATCTAGAATTTTTCAAGGTTAGCTAACCCATTAAAAAATCTGACACGTAAAGAGGATAAATTTGTTTGTAAAAAATAGTGTGAATAATCTTTTTAATAACTAAAGAGAATATTAGTCAACGATCCTATCTTAACTCTGCCATCAGGGAATAATGGGTTTGTTATTTATATTTATGCTTCAATGAAAGGTCTTTGTTGTGTCCTTATAAAAAATTATTGAGTTATTACATATGCATCATGACAACTAAAAATTCATGAGCAAAACTATCCTACTCATGATCTTGAGTTAGCAGCTATAATATTTGCTTTGAAGATATGAAGACATTATCTTTATGATGAAAATTGTGAGATATATACCAATCACAAGAGTTTTAAGTATATTTTCTCACAGAAATAACTCAACATGAGGCAAAGGAGATGTATTGAACTACTTAAGGATTATTATTTCAAAATATAATACTACTCGGGGAAGGAAAATAAGGTGGCAGATGCTTTGAGCAAAAAGTATCATGGAGTTTTAAACAAGATGATAGTTGAAAGGGATCCTATTTTCATAGATCTAGTGAAATGGATATAGAAATAATCATGTAAAGTGAAACATAAATACTTTTTCAAATTGTTGCCAAACCATCTTTAATAGAAAGGATAAAAATTTCTCAGGCCGATGATAAGGAGTTTCAAAAGAAAATTAAAGCTGTGAACGATGGGAGATTGATCGACTTCATATATGAAGACATGATTTAGAAATTTGGGAAGAGACATTGTGTTCCTCATATACCTGATCTAAAAAGGGAATTGTTAGATGATTCTCATAGCTTCAATTTCCTTATACACCCTAGTAGTACCAATATGTATAGAGATTTGAAATAACATTTTTGGTGGGGAAACATGAAGAGAGATATTTCGGATTTTGTGTCGAGGTGTATGGGTTGTCAAAAAGTTAAAGTTAGAAAGAAACAACCTAGAGGAGTCATGAAACCTTTTCCCATACCTGAGTGGAAATGGGATAATATTACGATGGACTTTGTCATGGGGCTACCAAAGACACCTACAAGGAATAATGCAATATGGTTCATTGTTGATTGTCTTACCAAGTCAGCACATTTTCTTATTATAAGAGAAGATTTACCACTTGAAAGTTTAGCAAGACTATATATTAATGAAGTTTTAAGACTTCATGGAGTACCCGTATCGATTGTTTCTAACCATGATCCATGTTTTACATCAAGATTCTGGAAGTCTTCAGAAATCCCTAGATACTGAACTTCGTTTAAGCACTGCCTACCACCCTCAAACTGTTGGACAATCGGAATGGACTATTTAAAACATAGAAGATAGGTTGAGATCTTTCTCACTTGACTTTCAAGGTATGTTGGATCAATATTTACCCCTGGTAGAATTTTAATATAACAATAGCTTACACTCAATTATTTAGATTACACCAAATGAAGCGTTATATGGCCAGATATGTCACACACCAACAGGTTGGGATGATGTCGGTGAAAGAAAACTCGTAGTCCCAGAACTTGTTGAGGAAACAATAGAAAAGGTGAAGGTTATCCAAACCCACATCAAAGCATCACAAAGTTGGCAGAAGAGCAATGCTGATAACCGAAGGAAGGATTTTGAATTTCAAGTAGGAAATTATGTTTTCTTAAAGGTGTCTTCATTGAAGGGAGTTATACGATTCGGTAAGAAGGGTAAACTGTGTCCCAGGTACATCAGAACATTCGAAATTTTTGAACGAATTGGGGTTGTAGCTTACCGGTTGGAAATGTCACCAAGTCTCTCCAAAGTTCACGATGTGTTCCATATATCACTGTTGAGAAAATACATGCCTGACCCATTGCATGTACTCACCTATGATTAAATTGAACAGGAAACTGATCTGTCTTATTGTGAAGAGCATGTCAAAAATCTTGATACCAGAGAACAAGTGCTGAGAAACCAGACGACTCGTCAGGTAAAAGTTCTATGGAGAAACCATAAGATGGAAGAGGCAACATGGGAACCCAAGGAACTTATGATGAAGAACCACCCAAATCTTTTTATGTAGTAATATTCTAGAAATTTCAAGGAAGAAATTATTTTAAGGAGGGAAGAATGTAACACCCCAATCTTCCACGTTATGTTTCCCTTTGAATAATGCAATATCTTACATTGTATGCAACATCAAGATTTTAACACACCACGACAAATCAAACTAGCTGTTATTAATATTAATACCCACTTTTTGAAATTTTATAAATTTTATCTTTCAAAATGGACTTTATTTATTGATTCAGAATATTGAAATTAGCTTATGGTGAATTTTCGGTATTTTTCTGAAAAAATTCAATTTTTGATGAATATTGAAAAACACTACATTATTGTTTAAAACCAAATTTTTAATTAAATATTTAATTATTTTATTTAAATTTATTTTAGGTAAAAATAGATACATAATACTGATATATTTTCAACAGAATTCATTGGAGTCATTTTATAATAAGTTTAGATATATAAACTTTTTTCAAACTTTTTACCGTCTTTTACCCACCTCCTAGGAGCATTTCAAAATCTGTATAAAAACTAATTTTACCACTTTTGTGAGTTGAATTTCAAAAATATAAGAGATACAGTTGATATCAATATGTAAAATGTGGTTCAATAAGATGAAAATATTTTTTGGTGAATACAAACTTTTTATTTTTGTTTACCACGATTAAAAGTAAATTGGCTAATTAAGGGTAAAAATGATATTATTATTACCCTAACACATGTCCTAATTATATTGGATAAGTGTAATTATAATAAAAACAACCTTATGAATAAAATATGATACTTTAGGTCCACATATATTACATTAGGACATTTATTATTATTTTATTTAAAGAAGAGTTAAAAGAGTTAAAATCAATGTTTAATAACTAATCAATTTTTAATATAGGCTTATACATAAGATAAATTAAACTATAAATATTAATTAGAAATATAATAATATTTCCTATATAATGGTATTTTATTTTTAATTTTTAGACATTCTATAATTAAAATTATTTATGACACAATGATGATGCAGTAATTACCTTATTAATGAAAGATTAAAATAATTGATATTATAAATATTGAAATAAATATAATTTGAGACTTTTGATGAATTAAACTAATTTTTTAGGTCAATATGACATGTTAGGGTTTATTAAATGAATTTTTTTCGAAATAATAATGCTGTTATGAATTAAAAAAAACAAAATACCAAATAGTGTCAAAATTGACACAAAAGATTTTTTAAAACAAATATTATTTTATTAATTAATATTCTATTCCTAAAAATATAATTTTTGGACAAATAGATTAAATAATATTATATATTTCGTTAATAGACCACTTGAGGTTTTCTTGGAAGTTTTTAGTAAGTTTATTTACCATATAATATAAAAATACAAAGAGACATGGTAAATGTCAAACTATTTAACTAAGAGTTAAATCTTAAAGATTATGTTAATATCTTGACCCAAACATATCTGAAACCTATTTGTTGAGTGGTTTTCGATCCATAACCACCTTGTCCTTTAAATAATTCATTTTTTATCCATTATAAACCGAAAATTATTTTATTGTGAAATAATATTTCAATCTTTTCCTAAGGTGCCCCTCACCCACTTATAAAAGGGAACTTCCCATTCACTCAAATTCACAACTTCAAAGCCCTTTGGATCAGCCAAAACACTTCCCAAATATTCTCCAAACTTTCATCCCTTAATCCTAGAGGCCGTAATTTGGTCAGAAAACAAACCTTATGAGCCCTTTTGAACAAATCAAAAGGAAGAACAGGAAGAAGAGGTAAATATTTTGTCACCTCTTTCAAGTTATTTTCTTCTTCCACTTCCTCTTTCTTTGTTGTTTCCATTCTAAAATATTAACTCCGGTATCTTATATAAACTGTGATGTTATTATAAAAATGGTACAACTATATTCATTATTCTATCTATCTTATGAATGACAAATTCACCATACGTGCGTACGTATGGCTTACCGTCTCCAAGTCGTGGTGTAGTTTGTTATTCAAACACTTTATTATTTTTATGGGTTTAATAATGAGTATAAATGGTGTAAATAATAAATATAACATGTTAATGATTCTGTATTTATGATATACCATCCAATTACATACTTTTTCACCATAAATATAATGATATTGTCGCTCGTGCATACGTACGGATTACGTCTCCATGACGCGATGTGATTCATTCCCACATTTACCATTCAATGATGATTATAAAAATATATAAATTATTAATAAATATTTAATATAAGAAATAATAATTATATTGGAGATATATATATATATTTTACTTACATATATCTTATTCACTTACTTTCATTCAATATGATATGAAAATGAAAACAGTGTTTATGCGTACGTAAGACCTACCATCTCAAAAAACAGTGCCTTCCATTTCATATATCAATATATTATAAATATCTATATTCTAAATATAAATTATATATAAATATAATTTTATATTTCTAGAAGTATTTAAATCATGATCTAAATTATATGATCAATAATAAAAAGTTAAAACATGTACGATAAAGAAAGCGATTATTAACCAAAATGTTAATTTAACATCGAAATCATTATTAAATGGGTAGTATAAAATCATAAATGTATAATTTATGATATAATAAATATGAATATGGTTTCGTTAAAATTTAATAACATACTATGGTCATTATAAATGAGGTTAAATGTGCCCCCGACCAAAAAAAGGTGCATGGTGAGGGTTAATTCCACAATCTCTTTATTATCCGACATTGTTTTTACATAAGTATCTACTGGGACATATTTATTATCCATTTCCATGTTTCATAAAAGAGTTTTCAAAGAAATTATTTTAAGTTAATTTTTAATAAAACATCATTTTATATGTTTTAAATATTTATTCTTCTAAACCTTTCTCATTAAGGTCCATGTTTTCAAAAGGGTTTTAAGGATTTATTTATATGGACATGAATGTTTTAAAATGTTAATTACATTCAAAAGATTCAACATGTTATGGTAGAAATTGATTAAAAACTATCTTTTTAATAACTTCTTTTCTAAATTGTGTGACTTTTAAATGTTTTCATGATAAGGGTATATTTCTCTCAAAGAGTTTTACAAATCATTTTAATCTATGTCAAAATCCTTTGATGGATTATAATCTTGTTTGAAGTCGATTTATTATGATACAAATATTTCATATTGTATTGAAGTTCATTTGATAGTTTTGACTGTGTATGTGTTATTTTTATACCATTCATGGTTTATGGATAAAGTACTGACATTTCATATGCTAGTTTTAATATGAATGTTTAGGTTATGTTTAAACCTTTTCATATGAGGAATGCATCCAAGTTAGTTAGTGAGGGTGGATCCCACTATAGCTCCTCGATTCATCATTAGGTCTCATGAGAAAAAATAGTGTCTGGGAACAAGGCCTTGAAGAAATATTATTTCTAGTCTTGGCACAAGGCCTTGACTATGTGGTTCTGAAGTCTGGCATTATGCATTCCATCATTATGAAAGTGGCTATTGATATTGCATGTGATTATACCACTAGTAGAATATCTTGGTGAATAAGTAAATTACATTATTTGATTTTATCTTTCCCATATTATACTTAATTTTAAGTTTAAAAGGATTTTCTTTTAGTCTTATACATTGCCTTAAATGTTTACACTTATTTATTAAAGTTTCCACTATATTCTTATCATTACTAACCATATGAGCTCACACCTTTCTGTGTTTTATTTTTCCAGTATGTGAAGATGTATTTTATGTTTTACCTGTAGGAATAGGATAAGGGATATGAATGTGGTCAATGGAGACAATTTTTTTGTTGTTTTTCATTTTATAATATAATGTAACATTCATCTATGTAATATATTTTCCAAGACTTCTAAACTGATCGGTCATTTAGGACTTGATTCCTTGTAATCATTCTAATGTATTAAAATAATGCACCGAATCTAGGTAACTAGGTTCTAGGATTTACAAAAACCATTGGAAGGTATGTTGTTTTAAATATTTTATTACACAGATTCTAAAACCTATGTTTGTGAAATATTAAATAATTTCCCTATCATTTCCTATATAAACCCACCCAATCTCCCACTTCCCTTCACTAAAAATACTTTTATCACATCCTTAATCTTTCCTCCCCTCTTGATAATCCTCCCAATGTGAACCAAGATATCAAGAATCCATTCTTAAAGCTTTTGATGTCACACACTCAAGTAAGGGTTCCTTTTATTATCATTTTTATCTAAGCTTCCTTATATTGGTACACCCTTTTATTTTCATTTAAAAATTATGGGGTATATTTTATCACCTACCTAATATTTAACTTATTATTTTTTAATGATTATAGACTTATTTATATCTCATTAATCCCTCCCACATACACTAATTTCCATGCTGAAATTTTATAAGAGTTATTCCATTTCTCCTATTTCTTCAAGTTTCTTTATTATGTAATGTCCTCTATTTAAAACTTTTATGTGTTGATACAAGTATTTATATGATACTATTATTGAAAATTTCATTTATATATTATGATATACCTTTTCACTCTCATCAACCCTTTTTATTAATTTTTATGTCACACTGTTAAGCTACTGAAATCGCTCTGTGAATCTCTATTCCCAAACAATTGTGTAAGTGAATACAGTAAACATTCCCTATCAATGATGTTCAATTTTATAAAAATATAACATTATCTTTATGACTTAAATGTAAATATTCCATACCCATTTATCATGTAATAAATTGTGATGATGAATAAATCCATGATTTATGATCTAGGTGGCACACTTAAGCCCGATAATGAAATAAAAGTGATAGGTGTGCCTGGAATTATATAGTGCTTCAATGCATTGAGTAATATTTAGTATCATGATATGAAATGTTGTGACATGGATTTACCTGATTCCTTTATGCTACATTCTCCACTATGATATCTTCAAAGTTTATCATTAACTAAAGATGCAATGTTTTATGTTTTTGCCACATTTCCATGTTATGATTATCACGTTATATCATGCCTTTATGTTCATTTTTCTTTTATGATCCATTGATATACCTATTGTATTACATGTATTAACTTACTCATGTTATTCCATGTTTATTCCATTACATGGCTTCATATCTCACCCCTTTTGTTATGTATTTCTTCAGGTTTTCTCATGAAATGTTATGTACAAATGAATATTGTGGTTGTGTAAAGTAAGTTATCAATAATGATGTTGTTGTTCATGTTTTATGTTGTTATGTAATGGTCTTAATTTTCCAAGACACTATAAATATTGATATTTTGGGTTTTATTATTTGTAAATTTAAGTCATTAAATCTGGATAGAATTTAATAAAAAGAATAGGGTATTTATAGTTGGTAGTAGAGGAATGTTTAGTTATTTTGGGGATTGGTATTAGAAAAACCAAGTGAAAGCCATAAGGATAATACTAAGTATAATAAAAAAATCCCTAAATCTTGGTGAGTATATATTAAGTGGTTTATCAAGAAAATACATCTCTATATGGATACAAAAAATTTGTGGCTCTAACACATATATATCTAAGTGAAAACCCCTAAAACAATGCTTTGAGCTATACTCGAACAGGAACTAGTGCATGACAATAGGCCTTGATGTACTCTTGTTTTTACACTCCCGAGGGATATGATTTGATAAAATCATAAGATTAGTGTGAACCATTATTAAGGGAACAAAAAAATCCCATAGTAATACACGTTAGGAAACAGATCATGGATAACTTAGATTGAATCCAATAAATTCATAAGTTAACGAAATAAATGTAATTTATAAATTATCCCTTTAATGTCATTGGATATAATTTTATGTTCTTAATGGTTCAAAATAATTACCCTTAATTTTCCATTTATTCTAGTTAATGGCTGGTAGTATGAGGATTCAGGCTAATAGCCAATTTAAAGATCATTATAATGACTACCCTAATGAGATTCCCAATCCGATTGGAGCAAGAATCGTAAACTAGGTCACGATACTATCTCTCATTTAAATCATGTATTAAATAGAACTCTAGTTCTAGAGTAAAATTCACCCCACCTCCCACCTTAAGGAAAAACAAGTATCAATTGAGAGTTTTATGAGACAAAGGCCTCCTACTCTTAATGGATCATTTAATTCCTCAATCATTGAAAAATGGATCAACTCTATTGAGAATATCTTCTACATCCATCAATTCTCTGAATAAGATAAGGTTCTTCTAGATTCATATATTATATAGGGAATACCAAATCAATGTTTAACATTGATAAAAAAAATAAGAATCTTGAGGAAGAGATCAAGGAGATGGGATGGATGGATTTTCAGAAAATGTTTTTTTTGAAATATTTTTTTTCACCCTCTGACTTAAGAGGGAAAGGTTCCTACTTTACCTCAAGAAAAAATGCGATAAATCCATCATAGAATACAATGAAAACTTCACAAGGCTTTCATTATATGCCACTATATTTGTTGTTTCCCCCAAATGAAAGGTTGATCACTTCTATGTTGGTCTAAAACCTATCCAATGGAATGACCAAGAAATCCATGACAATGATAGCAATGAGAAAATTGTGTGATGTTCCCTAAAAGTCAAAATGAATATCATAAAATCTTATGGATATCATAGAGATAAGAAGATGAAGGTGATGAAAAATTTTTGTGATTCGATTGAGAGATCTAATAGTTCCAAAAAATTTCAACACCCCACCTTCCAAAGGTATGGAAAGAAGCACCCTGTAAATTTCCTAAAGGGTGTGAGGAAATGCTTTAGGTGTGGGAAGGAAGGGAACACAGCCAATGATTTCAGGAAAGAAAAAATTACAACTATGAAGAAGGAAAGGAATTCTATAGTAACCCCTCAGTTCATTGTCAATTACTAAAACTTAAAGGAACCAGAGCATTTCTAAAACCAATGCACTAAGCCAAGGGTTTTTGAAGGCAACCAAAAACCTCCAAGGTAGAAAGGGAGATATTTTATCAGCACTACTGTCTAAGTGAATCCTGGAAATGATGTTGTGAAAATTATTCTAGTTTTTTATAGAAGAATAGAGAACCTAATTTTTTATTTTGGTTCTACGCATTCTTTTATATCCCAAAAATTTAGTTGAACAATCCAAACACCACCCAAAATCATAGAAGTAGAGATGTTGGTGAGAATTTAAAATGGGGAATTTATATCATACCATCTATAAAAATCCCCCCCATCATAATTTATGGATTAAACTTCTCATTGAACCATATTATACTTCCTTTGGTTTAATTTGATGCAATTTTTGGCATGGATTGGCCTTCCCTATATAGAGACACCATAAATTTACATGAGAGGGAAATCACTCTCCATATGGAAAATAAACCCTTAATTCTATAAAAGTGAATGTAGGAGGATGAATATTTTTTAGAACCATCATCCCAAGAATGGATATTACTTCCATATGAGCATGTATATCTTTCTATAATGATTGACTTTATGGAATGAACCACCCTCGAAGACATGCCTATTGTGAGGGAATTCACTGATGTGTTTCCCATGGGATTTCATGGTCTTCCTCCTATCATAGTGTTGAATTTTCAATTGATCTTAGACCTGGGGAATTTCATATATCTAATAATCTGTCTATATTGGTTGTTTTGTAACTTTAGGAGCTAAATCAACAACTATAATATAATAGAGATAAAGGTTTTTTACACCCAAGTGCTTCGCCATGGGGTGAACCAGTCCTCTTCATCCAAAAGAATGCTGGTTCAATGCGCCATTGCGTTGATTAGAGTGATCTCAATAAAATCAACATAAATAACAAGTATCCTTTTACATGAATTGATGAATTGTTTTATCAACTACGTGGAGCACAGTACTTTTACATGGTGGATCTATGGTAGATATATTACCATGTAAGGGTGATTATGGAGGATATCCCAAACACTTCTTTTCGTACAAGTTACGAGAATTATGATATCATAGTGATTTTATTTGGACTCACTAATGCTCTAGCAATATTTATGGACTTGATTAATAGATTCTTTGGAGATTACCTCAAAATAAATTTGGTAGTCTTTATTAATGATATTCTAATATACTCTAAAAGTAAGAAGGAGCATGAGAAGCATTTAAGAACTTTGCTAAAGAACTTTCTAAAGGAAAATCTTTATTTAAAGTATATAAAATGTGATTTATTGTTGATATATGTCCCTTTATTGGGAAATATCATCACAAGAAACGTGATATTTGTGGACCCTTCAATGGCCGAGGCAATTCAAGGATTTTTGAGATCATCATCTGAGACAAATATTTGTACTTTACACAAATTAGATGGGTATTACCGTCGATTTGTGAGAAATTTCCCTTTATTGTCAAACCTTATAACCAAAATAACATATAATGGAGTCATGTTTTCTTAGAATTATTAAAACAAAGAGTGATTAAAGGAGTTAAAAATGATTCTTATCACTACTTACATGCTCACACAACCCAAAAGTGGAGTTATTTTTGTGGTATTTAGCGATGCTCCAAAGAAGGGCATGGACTTTGTCTTTAGGCATCCTAAGACATATAGAGAAAAAATGTAATCTGGGTTGTGGTGGATCATCTTAAAAAGTCTACAAATCTCATTATTATTTGAGGGGATTTTTCATTGGATCTACTTGCATAGATTTACATCTGAGAAGTGGTGAGGTTGCATGGTTTACCACTATCGATTGTAACCGATCAAGATCCATGTTTCACATCTAAGTACTAGGATATTCTCTAACATAATCTGTATACTGTGTTAAATTTTGGCATGGCCCATCACCCTCAAACCGATGGCCAGTCTGAGCAGGCTATCTAGACACTTGAGGACATGTTGATAGAATGCGCAATGAACTTCAACGGAGGACAGGATCAACATATTCTTTTAGTTGAGTTATATTTTAGCAAAATTTTCCACTAAATATCCAAATGTTTCCCTATGAATCTCTTTATGGGATGTGGTTAAGAACACCTGAATACTAGGATGAAGTTTGGGAACAAAAAATATTAGGTCCTGAAATGGTTAAGGAAAGGGTGGACAAGATTGAGATCATTTTGTATCACATTAAGGCTTCTCAGAGTCGATAGAAAAACTATGTTGACAATCATTGACAAGACCTAGAGTTGGATGTTGGAGACCTGGAATTCCTATGCATATCTCAAAGGAAATGAGTAATGAGATTTGGGAAGATGGGAATGCTTATCCCAAGGTATATCAGCCCTTTGGATATCCTTGATCGTATCAGATCGGTTGCCTATCGACATGCACTCTGACCTAACCTATCTCAAGTAAATAATGTATTACATTGATACCACTTGAGAAAGTAGATATTAGATACATCTCATGTACTCTATCCAGAGTTGGTGCCATTTTATAATGACATTTCTTATGAGGAGAAGCCAGTGAAGATCTTAGATCATAGAGACAATGTTATACAGAATAAGACAATGCACCTGGTCAAAGTGTTGTAGAGAAACCAAATGTTTAAAGAAGAAATGTGGGATCCAGATGAGGTGATGAAACAAAGTTACCCTCACCTATTTTAAGGTGGGAAATGAAAATTTTGGGGGTGAAATATCTTAATGGGGGAAGATTGTATCAACCCAAACTATTATAAGTAAAATTTTGATTTTGATTTTATTCAATTTCTTATTCTGTAAAATGGATATAGAAAACACATGCACTATATTTATTTTATTAAATCTAATTGTATTTAAATAACTAATAATTTTCATTACCATTGATAACATAACTTTTTAACAGTGATCATGTGACAAGTATAACTATAGGGTTTTAACAAATCCTTTCAACACAGACAAATGCGTTGATGTCCTCAACCAGTAGGATTGTTCCCTACAAAGCCAATTTATCAGATCTTTTAAGGAAGATAGAATTTATGGGATTTTTCCAAGACCAAGCCTAAGAAGAGATCCAAGAAGTTAAGCTTGATCGAAACTATTTATGAGAGAAGTTCAAGATCATCAAGATCATGGCTCAAACCATATTCACCGAACGGACCCATGAGAGCCCCACTATCGCACACCTTACTCTTAAAGATTATGCTGGTGTAATAAAGGTATATGTATCCAGACCCTATCATTATGATTGTGTACATTATTTTTTAATAGAATAATTAATATATTTTTATTTTATTATTTTTTTAAAGCACAAATATTATTTTTGGCTAAAATTTAAATTGAATTAAGATATATATTTTTAGGAATTAATAAATGAAATGTTAATAAAATATTATTATTAAATTAATTTTATAAAATATAAATGATCATATAATTTTTATGATGCCAAATGTAATTTTTATTAAGGTTTAAAAACTATTTTTGTCAAAACCCATCAATTTTAAATAAATGTCAGTTTTCATTTTAAAATTTCAAATTGATATATTTAGAAAGTTATTTGTATAAAATGAATATTAATTTTGAAATTAGAATGTCAAAATTATCTGATGGTGAATATTTCATTATTTTCTGAGACAATCGAATTTTTGGGTAAAAATTAAATACCATATAAATATATGGTATGTTATAAGACATCATAATGGGCCAATAGTTATGTAATAAAAAATATAAAATGCATATTCAGACAAATATATGTTTTAAAATTAAAATAATGTGATTTTATAATTTTTTGACTTATTTTATAAATCCTTAGGGAATCCTCCAAAATGTATAATATAGTTTAGGATTTTAAGTTCATTTCTTTAATAATGTGACTCACCACCACAAAAGAAAGACTAATATTTTAATATCATTAGCCTATGGCCTTATAATATAATTTTTCCCACTCATCTATCGAAAAACCATGGGAAAACCCATGTTAAGGTTTATGGTTTTGAATATTTAATTATATAGATTCTGAAACCTAAGTTTGTGAAATATTAAAGAATTCCCATCTCATTTCCTATATAAATCCTCTTAGCTCCCACTTCTACTCACTCAAAATAATTTTACCACATTATTAATCTATCCTCACCTCTCTATAATACTCCCAAGCCACCCCAATCTCACAATAATCTATTCCTTGATCTTTTAAGGCCACACACTCAAGTAAGGGTTCTTTCTATTCTCATTTTTATCCAAGTTTCTTTATATTGGTAAAACATTTTATTTTCATTTAAAAAAGATGGGGTATTTTTCAAACCACCAATGTACTTCTCTTATTATGTTTTAATAATGATATACCCCTTTTCTCAAATTAATTCCTCCCATGTACCCCTGTTAACATGCCAAAATTTCATAAGATTTATTCCATTTCTCCTCTTTCTTCATGTTTCTATATTATGTTATGCCTTGTATTTCCATATTCATTATATTGGGACATGTATTTATATAACCCTATTTCTCTCCATTTCATTTATAAATAATTAGAGACCTATTTCTCTCTCATAAAACTTTTTTATAATTTTTTATGTCACGTCGTTAGGTAGCCAAAATTGCACTGTGAATCTCTATTCCAAAACAATTATGTAAGTGAATAACATCCCCATTCCATATCAAGGGTGTTAACTTTTATACACATATACATTTTTACTTAGGACTTACATGTATTTATTCCATACCCATTAATCATGTAAAAAATTATGTTGATGAATAAATTCATGCTTTATGATCTATGTGGCACATTTAAGTATGATAATGAAATGAAAGTGATAGGTGTGCCAGGATTATATTGCACTCCAATGCATTGTGTAATGTTTAGTATCCTGATATGATCTATTAGGACAGGTTATTACCTGATTTCTTTATGGTACTTTGTCTACTGTGATTTATAGGAAGTTTATCCTTGACCTATGATGCATTGTTTTTTTTCTTGCTACATTTCTTTGTTATTATTATCATACTATATCATGCCTTTATTTTCATGTTTATTTTATACTCTATTGAGGTTCATTTTTTGTAACATTGATTGTTTTCCTCCTGTTATTTCATGTTCATTCCCTTACTGGGATTTATATCACACCACTTTATTATGTATGTCCATAGGTTATCCCAGGTAATGTTATGTACAAATGAATGTTGTGGTCGTGTAAGGGAAGTTTTCAATAATGATGTTGTATTTCATGTTTTATGTTGTTATGTAATGTTCCTTATTTCCCATGACACAACACTTCTCTAAATTTTAGGTTGTATAAAGTGTAATTAAATTTCATTAAATCATGTATGAATGTAATAAAAAAATCGGTTTATTATAGTCCCGCCCCTTGACTCCTCGACCTGGACCTCTCGATTTCTTATTGAATGAGTCGATCCTCATTTCTAAATCTAAAACTCACAAATCGATAAATGGTTTATTATTATTATTTTTATTTTAAACAAATCTGTATTTAGATTCGAATAATAATATATTTCATAATTCATAATAAAAATATTTATCAAATTTCATATTTTTAGTATATTATCAAACTTTGAGGATAAATTTATTTTAATGTTTTGAAATGTATTTATTATTAATAAATTACCTTTAATTATTATCATTTTTATAATTAACATAATTAATTTTATAACAATAATCATATATTTATTTTTTATAATAATCACAATATCATTTATATATTTTATAAATGAAGTTATTTTTATTTATATAGGCATTAAAGCATATTTTAAATTTAGGCTACTGAATTGATTTATAAAAATTTAATTTTTTAAATAATAATTCGTTTATTTCATTTGTTAAAAAATTATAATCAAAAAATTATTTCATGTTAATAATTTAATAATTAAAAAAATCAATTATTGTAAAACCTATTTTAGCTATTTTCACATAGTAAATATTTATTAAATTATTAATATAATTTATTTATTTATTTAACAAATTAATATTTATTTAAAAATTTATTATTATTATTACTAACATTGATTTGTTATTTAAATTAAAATTCTAATAATAAAATAAATAATTCTTTTTATTAAAACAGAGGATGTTACATTCTCCCCGTAAATGAATTGCATCCTCACAATTCATTTGTTATACATGAGAAAATTCTACATTTTCATCATCAGAACTAAAGAATTTTCGAAGGGGACTTAACTATCTAAAATAATTCTTTCATGAAGCTTTTTTTCCCTCAAAATATAACATCTAATCTCCAATGTTTTCTAGACCATTGTTCTTATACCAATTATGACACCCGAACACATGCTTCTAGGTCCAGTGCTTGAAAATGTTGTGTACTTTTTTTATAAAAGAATATGAACAATTAATCAACACTAAAAGAAATCAAAGCCCTTTTTCCAGCCTTGGTTCTAATGAATTTGACACCAAATTACAATTTATCAGATTTGAAATAAAATAAAACAATATGCCTACTATGATTTTTCACACACTAACTTTAAAAACGAAGATGTATAAATAAGATCTTCTAATATACCTATGAAAATCATTTTAAAACATGGTATGAGAATTTAGTTTCCCATTAAGGGGCTTCAAACACATTAAATTCCGTCTAAAATATCCTCCCTTGAAAATAACTATTGATAAATTAGTTTGAAATTATTTTGATAATTCTATAAAAATATTTTTATAAGTACCTTAAGGAAATAATATTGAAAATATTTATATATAGAAAATACTTCATCGTTTTGAACATACATGCACACAAAAATTACTTTAAAATCATTTAGTGATTTTTTGGAGAGACTATATGCAAGATTTTTTTAAAACAAAACACAAAGAAAACATGAAACATTGTTGGTTTTCATGGGCCTACCTACTTGTTAAGGGATGGGTTCACTCTCCAATTCCCTACAATGTTTAGTACATTCATGTTCTTGATTTAATAAAAATAGTTTAATATTTCTTTACTTATATATACTTTCACTGGATACTGTTTCTTTAAAAACATGATAGCATAACTAAAAACATTTACATATTTATATTTATATTTATATATATAATTTCATAACAAATATATTGAAAAATAGTTAAAATGGATTTCTTTACTTCCAAACATTACTTAAAATACATGGAATGAAAATATAATTATCATTCATGTATTGGTTTAAACCCATGGTATCCACATTGAAAATATTTTCTTATGAAAGAATTATTTTTCCACTGTATAGGTACATACATTAAATATTCAATAAAATCTAAACCTGTACATTCATGAAATGTCACAAATTATAAGAAATAGTCATATCTTGTAATTTAATTGACATACATGAATGTATAAAGGATTTACACAAATAAAATAATAACATTACCATGTTCTTATGCACATAAAATAAATGATATTTTACTAAAGGAATAATTATATAACATATTCCATACATGATTTCAAAAATTAAAACCCACCCAATAATGTTTCTTTGAAAATAATAAAATCATATATGTATTTGAAATTTTTATAATAGGAGGTAAAAGAGAAAAATAATTATTACCCTTTAAAATTAAATTTCAAAGGATAAAAATTAAAAAAATCATTTATAATAAAATTATGAATCATAAATTAGAAGTCCCTTAATAGTTTTATGTTAAAACATATTCTTATGACTACTTTAACTTCTAATTTCCACTATTAAACACCCAAATTTGATTGGAAAATATAAATTAGGAAAGTAAAGAAGAGGCTACTACTTTCATCCCCACCAAGAATCACCCACAGTTCATTACCTAGATCCCATATTATTGATGTAAAAATACATTATATATAATAGTGCTCATGCTTCAAACTAAATTCTTATCCACCGGAACATAAATGGAATTTGTACACAAATGAAAATGACACCAAACTGAATTAGTTGAATGAATAACGGATAAAGGCAATCATGTATAAAGAATAAAAATAAATTTTTGATGAAGCTTCATCGTGTAGCTTTGTATAATGGATACAAAACCTGAAGGAAATATTGAAAAGATGATAGTGATGGTTGAAAAAAAATCTAAAAATCTGATGATGAAGTCCTTAGAAAATAAAAGAAATAGATTCAAAAACATAAACTAAATGATGTCAAATAAGTAACCAATAACATGAAAACAACCAATTGAAATTTTCATTGGATGGAGATTTAAAAAAATGATAGAGAAATTGAATCAATAAAATCTATATGATAGTGTTAATATTTCTGAACACTTGAAGCCTACATGCATATTTGGATTAGATGAAGTAGATCTCAAAAACCGAAGCTCATTTTCCCTCAAATCCCATTCGGAACCACCATCTGACCCAGATCTAGCCTTCTAAAATATTGACACTAGTTAGAAGTATCTCGAACATAAAAACGCACTCATAACCCTCAAATCTACATCCAGACTCTTCACCCGACCTAGAAATCCCTTGATCTGAGCATGTTGGAATACTCCCCCTCAAAAATCTCAGTCTATGAATCCTGGTTTGGTTTTACACTCAGCTGTATTTCTCGACTCCTCGACGTGGACCTCTCAATATCATCCCAAATGAGTGGATCCTCATTTCTAAATCTGAAACCCCAAAATCGAATTCATGTTTATTATTACATTTTTATTTTAAACTAATCTATATCCATAGTTGAATAATAATATATTTCATGATTCATAATCATAACATTTATCTAATTTCATATTTCTTGTATATTATAAAACTTTTAGAATATATTTATTTTATTATTAAGATCTTTATTTATTATAAAAAAATTACATTTAATGCTTATCATTAAGATAATTCATTTAATTAATTTATTAATAATACTCATATATTTATTTTTTATAATTATCATAATACCATTTATATATTTATAAATGAATTTATACATAATTATACAGTAATTAAAGCATATTTTATATTTAAGGTAGTAAAGTAATTTATATAAATATATATTTTAAAATTATAACTCATTTATTTCATTTATGTTAAAAATGTTTTATAATCAAGATATTATTTCATGTTAATAATTTAATAATTTAAAAAATTGATTATTAAAAAAATTATTTTTACATAGTAAAATTATTATATATTTTTATTATAATTTATTTATTTATTTAATAAAATAATATTAATTTAAAATTTTTTGTTATTGTTAATAAAATTGAGTTATTATTTAATATAAAATGCTGTTAATAAAACAAATAATTCTTTTTATGAAAAATCATAATGTTATAATTATGCACCTAATTTATTTTATACGGTTTATATATTTCTATTTATAAATATTATTTCATGAATCCCTCATAATTAATTTTATTTTAAGTAAAAATTCAATTATCTCATCCATGTGGATTTGACATAAATATTACCAAGTAGAATGGGATTTTTTAAATCAATTTCCATTCACAAGTTTATAATTTTATTTCATTGACTTTGTTATTCAGTGATTATTTTTGAATTGATCTTGAAATATTTTTATTCTATATTTAAACTAATTTAATTTTTATTTAAATATGTACACATAATCACTTAATAGATTAATTATCACTTCAAAAGTTGTGATCTTTTTAAGGGTTTTTTTTCCTAAATCTCATTTTCTTGAGACATGTTTTAGAGCATGTGCCATGATTTCATTGAATGGTGTATATACCACAAAAAAATTACTTTTTTATTTATTACTTAATATAATATATGGTACTTAATGAAAAATTTCATATTACTTCTTTTAATGAATATTGATTTCAAATTTTAATAAAGCGGTAAAACCTTTATGTTACAATCTATTTTCTTTTGGGGATTTTTTTGTTCAAGGTTCATTTTACAAAATATTATGATATTATATCCATAAAACACAGATTATCCTCTTTTTATGAATGTTTTTTACATGTTTAGAATCCATTTACCCGGCTATTTATTTAATAAACATGAACAATGTATTTTTTAAATGAAACTGATTTTGTATATTCTTTAAGTCCTAAAATCTTTTTCTTCCATGTCCATATTTTCCTTAATAAATTTAATAATATTTTTTTATAAACATAAATAACTTATTATGTTATTTTATAGGAACTTTGACCTTATTTTTAAACGTTTTAAAGGGGAATTTATTTTTATTTTCCACATGGGTAACTTTTAACTATCTTTACAAATGTTTGAAAAGAATGATTATTTTTTATTTTTACAACATGAATGGATTTTAACAGCTTCATTGTCATTATTTTTTGAAGGTCTCTTCATATATTTTCAAATTTATCATAAAATGAAAATATTTTAAAAATAATTTTTTGAATTTTTATTATTAAAATGTGATTATCAAAAAAGAAATTATATTTCCCAAATATTTTTTATTGATATTTTTAAGCTATTTTTATTAATAAAAAACAAAAAAACCTTGATGTTATTTATTATTAACTAGGGATATATTGTAATGATATCATTTTAATTATTTTTGTGAATGGATTATCACATTTTTAGGGAACCAGTTTCTTTTCTATGGGTAAATCTAGTTATGAAGGAACTATGGTTATTATTATATTGAAAAAATGAAATATTTCATGTGTTATGATAATGTTAGAGTTCATGGAAATTATTTATGATAAATTTATATCGGTATAGATGCCTAAGGAATAGGGAAATCATTTTGTTCAAAAAAATAATTATATTGGAAGTGGATTTTATTGGTTATTCCACATGTAAGGGTTGTTGTAAGGGTTCTTATAAGGGTTCTATAAATATAATTTTACAATATAAAAACTTGTTTTATTTATTATTCCTATAAGTTTTTATAGGTTCTTTTGATAAATATTGACATCACATGACTTGTGATTATTAATTCCAATGACCATTTCCTTAATCAAGGATTCATGCCATGTCACAAGTTTAATGGTCTACATTTTTTTGGATATGAGTTATTTTATGTTATGCTCATTAAAATTGATTATTTCATCATACCCTTATAATCATATTATTCTCATTGATGTCATTAAATTTTAATGATTGTGTTTACTGATTGGATCATTGTCATGCTGATGGTCAAAGATTCATTTATAAACCCAAAGTATAGCACAGTGGAAAACCTTAGGGATACAATCAAGGAAAGAGTGTCGAATAGCCTACTAGTATTACTGAAACTGTTTATCTTTTTAAAATTATTTTAAAATAAGTAAAGGAAAAAATCTGAAATAGTGTTAAAAACACATATTGTTAGATATTGAGTGGAAAGAGTGATGTGAAACAATTGGAATAAGGAGGGAAGAACAGAAACCAGAAAACATGATAGAAATAATGAGATGGAAGTGAACAATAATAAGGTTGAATCCACGTTGATACACTCTCACTTACCCTTCATAGATCCTCGAATGAATAAAACCATTATCACTCAACTCAATTGATGCATGACTGATGAATCAGAAAACTAACCACTCCCACCTAAATAATGAACAATTAAACATAGAATTTTTCAATGCTCGATCATTCCTCTACATTGAGAAATTAATCACAAAACATAATCATACTAGAAAAGAAGTCTCACCATCTAGAATGAACCTACTTATATGTCATAGTACATAATAAAAATCAAGTACTCGATCGAGCTAAATGAGATAGGAAGGGAAAAAGAATAAAGTAGAATAAAGCAACATTCTATTCCTATGAATGATTATTTGGTCACATCTACATACGTTGTGTTTGAAATTTCCCAATATTGTAGTAGATTTCGATGATCGAACTGAAAATTAAATCTCTACGAAGAATCATTGGTTCGGATCATTTATCAATCCTTAGAAATCAGATCTCCACAACAAGAGATTTGAGAACCCAAAACACAGGGACAAGAACAAATTGCATTATATTGTATATAAAATAAAAGAAACAACACATTGATATTTACAAATATAGAAATAGGAAAATAGATAAATTGGAAAAAGAAGTAGAAGGAGAGTGGTTTCCATCTCCAGAAATCAAGGTTGATTCATGTGTCAGTGTTTTTCAAGCACAGATGAGAAGACATCCACTTATTCGATAAAAATGGAAGTGACATTAAAATACTAAAATAAAGAGCATTCAACATGGTGTTCCTTAACATGCACCTCACTAGCTTCAAGTGTGGTATTATTGATAAAAATCAACATTCTACAATGACCCATCCTACCCCTATAATATTTCATAAAATGATCATAATCATCTCCCACAATCACCTTTTCGTGTGATTCTTCTAGAAAAAATAATGGGTTTAGGCATGAAGCAATTTAATATTTTTTTAGGATCGTAGCATGAAATTCTTGAATTTTTATATAAATATGTATTTTTATATGATTTTTATAATTAAATAAATATGTATGATAATAAATTCTTAGATTACTTTGTAGATTATTATATTTTCTTGTGAGGATAAATTAAGCTTCATGGATATTATCATGGGTTAATAAGTTTATGTTTTATTATAAGTTAAAAGGCCTAGAAACCCATTTTAAGGATTAATGTGATATGATTTTAAGGTGACTAATGATATTTTCAGGGATGTTTTATTGGGTTAAGTTAAATATACCCATTAGGTTTAACATGAATAA